>CM060918.1:1044429296-1054429296 GCA_030737875.1 Allium sativum | reverse complement strand
CCCGGCCAATCATACTTTTATATAAAAAAGGGGGAATTCTCTCTCCCCGACAGCCGATTAAAGGCGGATACCCCTTCAATCCTTCCCATCCATTTTCTGGCCAAACCACTTTGATTCAGAATTCGACCCAGTTGAGGATTTTGAAGAGCTCGGAGAGAGCTTCAAATCCATACCCACCACCATCAGTTTCGTCGCAAGTTGGAGGAGAATCACCTACGGGAAGGTGCGGCCTTTCAACCACCTCCGCCGACGGTAGGGACCACTGAGTGGGCCCACTCCACCGCGCGTAGGTGCGCCCTCCGCCCCCCTTCGACACTGCGTAGCCCGATCGTCCAACCCCTTCAAGGTTTGTGCGAAAATCGATGACCTAGTTTCGAACCATTTCAGGGAGGTAAACGGCTTTGTTGATTTAAAACAGTTTTAACACTTTAAAACCATTGCAAACTTGTAAAAATCATATCTTTTTGTTGTGTTGTCGAAATTCAGTGAAACAAGAGACGCCGGGACCGTGAGGACGTCTTCTACATTTTAGAAGAGACCGCATATTTTTTTGAGCCTTCTGCAATTTTTGGTGGAGTGGAATCCAATATGAGATTTCTGTGTTATAAACGATATGGAAATGACGATGTATAAATTATATAGTCGATGTATGAGTTATATAATCATTGTACACCTCATGTATAAGCGTTGTATAAGTTGTATGTTCAATGTATAAGTTATATATGCGTTGTAAAAATTATATATGCAATAAAATGACATTGAAATGAGTTGAAGTGAATTGAAATATATTTATATACGAATATATATATATATATATATATATATATATATATATATACTCCCCTCGTCCACAGACCGTGGACGATATTTGTTGAGTGTGATATTGTTTGGGATTATTTGTTTGATGTGAAATTTGGTGAATAAAGCGAATGGTTGATAGAATTGTTTGTGGTTGAAAACAAAATTAGAATAGGTTGTGGAAATGAAAGAAAAACATGCTCGCCTGTGTGCGAATTAGATGCATGAATCCCCATTGTCAAAAACCGCGAGGTTTTAAGGTAGAGCGAGGAGCCGTACATCGATACGGTCCCGGTTTTAACTACCCTGCCGTTATGCTGCCGAAATTTTCAATAATATTCATGTGTTAGAATTATTTTCATTTGTTGAAATAACATTCATGTGTTGAATAAAAATTCATTCGTTGAAAAGAAATTCATATGTTGAATGGTATTCGTGTTTTAAATAAATTGTTTTATAATAAAAATCACATTTTTATCACCAGTTTGTACTATATAAAATAATCGTGTTTTGAAATAAATTGTTTTATAATAAAAATCACATTTTTATCACCAGTTTGAACTATATAAAATAATCGTGTTTTGAAATAAATTGTTTTATAATAAAAATCACATTTTTATCACCAGGTTGAACTATATAAAATAATCGTGTTTTGAAATAAATTGTTTTATAATAAAAATAACATTTTTTTATATATATGAATTGTTAAAAATAGTGATGTGTTGAAATAAATATCGGTTGGATAAAAATATCATTTTAATCAAATGTATGAAATGAATATGGTTTTGAAATCGAAGAATGAATTATATATATATAATTATAATATATCGAATAACGAGGCCGCAGTTCGTATTTTGAAACCGTGATTTCAAACGATTATTGCGGAAGATCCGACCATCGGATTTTCCTGAAACTGCAACCATTGGGTTCGCCTTGGAAATGTCTTTCCAACGGCACCAACTTTGTAAAGATCCAATGGTTGGATTGTTTGGAATGTTTAATTCAAATCTGAAGAAAAACAGCGCAAGAATCGATTATAATTATATATATATATATATAATTAAAATTAAAATAAATCGAATAACGACGCTGTAGTTCGATATTTGAAATCGAAACTTCAAATGATTATTGCGGGAGATCCGACCGTCGGATTTTCCCAAAACTGAAACCATTGGATTCGTTTTGAAAAGATCTTTCTAATGGTATAAAATTTATAAAGATCCAACGGTTAGAATTTCAGATATGTGTAAATCAAATCTGAAGAAAAAAAGCGCCACGGCCGCGTTATGGCCTGAAGCGTCATTTGAATGAATTGGCTAATTTTAAATAAATAAAAATAGCGATAAATCGTGATAAAATATTATAAACAATATGGAATGAAAATAAACTGAATTTGCTCGGTTTATTAGATATTTGATGGTTGAATGTGTTTGGCGTGAAGATTACAATTAATGAACTGAATTTACAATGTCGAATAATTTAACCATTGAAATGAACTGATTTGAAATATTAAATATACGTGAATTATTTGAAAAGGCCGAGTTGATTCTCATTTCAAATAATTGATCGACGAGTAAAAGTCGAAGATACAAAGACGGTGCAAGACTGATGATCTTCACGTTGAATGGAGGGGTGCTACTGATGTTCATGATAGGAGTTGCTACCTTGAAGGGGCTGAAGTAGTAACCGTCCGAACGTACATGTTGATTGTACGGATGAGCGAGGAATAAAGACCCTCCGGTTTCGTTCAGACCCAGAACGGACTTGTAAATGGACGTGTGTCTGACGTTGTATATTGACAACGTGGTATACAGAGATGCTGTGATCAAAGCTTTTGTTGAAAAGCATAGCTTTGTGGTTGATGATCAAAGCACCGCCTGTGTGGCATAGCTTTGTGTTTTATCGTTGTTTCACGAGCCTCACACCCCGGTATGGACCAGAAACGAGAGAGGACATTAGGGAGGACATGCGTTTCCTTCTAGCTAGGGTGGTGTCAGTGACCTACCAGCCCTGACGTTTATATTACTTTCACCTGTGTGGTTGTTGCTGTTGCGAGGCGCCTCGGTTATATCGGTCGATCCGGGACCGATGGGGTCATTCGTTGGCTCGTTTACGCCCCTAAAGGGCGGGGAAACGCAGTGTTCAGGGTTTAAGTTTAATCCACATCGAGTGGAACGGCCCTGACGATCCAAGTGGCTTGACTGAGTACTTGCCCTGAGGCTCGGGCTAGAGAGTCTCGAAGCGGTGAGGACGATCCCTGGCCTCGGTTCATGACGGAAACCCAACTTCCAAATACAACATCGTGCGATTTTGATTGTATACCTATATATGGCGACATAGTGGTATGGGGCATTAATGTCGTCTATGATTTATAGTTATGATTCAAATTCTTTTTGAAACATATAAACACTAGCAATAATATCAAATGATTTGTTTTGTCGTATCAAGCATATTTTGGCCATTATAAGGTAAAACTCTATCCTCCGGTTTGTGTTGCATTGTGTGATGGGACCTGGGTTTTATAATGGCTTCATTTTTATAAAAAGCATTGTGATGTTAAAAAGATTTACTTGTTTTAAAGCACTGGAAATCACTGGAGTAAACCCGTTCCGCGAAAGTGGCGTGGTCCTTTGATTTGCCATATTGTAAAAGATGTTAAGTAGATTTCTCATACCAGTCCCATGACTGACTCGTAGTTTGTTTCACTTGCAAACTCGGGTGCCCCTATTTCTACACGGGCAGCCTTGTATTCAGGTTTTAGCAGGCTCTTTCTGGATAGCTGGAGCTGAAGATGGATTCTATCATTTATCTCTTTTTATGCTGTTCAGCTCCTATTGTACATTTATGTTTGTTTTTCCGCAGTAGACATTCATGTATAGCTGAACTGTATCTTGTACTAAGTATGATCCTGTACTGTGTAACTCTGATGTTTATATTTATCCAGTATATTCTGTTGTACATTATCTGATGTATTTTCTTATTTCTATTCTGCTGTTATCTGTTTATGTGTTATATTCTAAAGATTACCCTTGCCTTCGTAGTACGGGGTTTGGGTCGTCACAGGGGGAGAAATATATATTTCCCTATTTAAAATTTCAATGATTTAAAATATATTATTCATAATATATGACTTGAAATTTTGATATATATTCTGTTTAAATATAGAAAGATGTTTTGAGTATTTACCTGACGTTAAAATTGGTCTATCGAATACCTAGTGATTTGAGTATACATCTGATCAACGCATATGATAAATCCTATAAGTATTTGATAGATATAGAGTCACACTCTAGTCGCTTGAAAATGATTCTAGTGATGACTGCGCAACATCATTGATATCTATTTTCAAGTTTCCAATGTGGGATAGATATATATCGCTAATTGATCAGACGTCGAGTGAGTACTTAAAATTATTTTGAAATGTTAGAAAATATTTTAACATTGATTTGAATATATATATATATATTTCAAAGTATATATAGATATGAAAATAAATTTGAACTATTGTTTTAAAAATATTAATTATTTAAATACTATTTCCCTATCTCGTTCCTTTTCGGGGACGAAAAGGTTTGAGTGGGGGAGAATGTAACAACCCGGAATTTTAACTGTATTTTTATTTGGTGATTTAATTTAAATTTGGATTTTGATTTTATAACTATGTTTATTTTGGATCTTATATGAATTTGATTTCGATTTAAATATAATTTACATATAATTTAATAATACGATTCAATATTTGTTGTTATAGAATCTTATCTATTGGATAAATTTTATCGAGTTTAATCATGTGAATCTGAAATCTATTTCTTAAGATTTTTATTTAAATAGTAATCTCGTGTTATTATATAATTTGTTTTCAATATTAATAAAAATTATATCCTTGATTTAATTTCATAATATTCTATAATTTCTCGTAATGGGAATTTGAAATTCGAAATACATACATTAAGACGTAGCAACTCTGAAAATTTCATCAGAAAATTTGAATGTTTGCCGATCGCGCATTTTTCAGTGCAAAGCTGCGCCTAACAGTTCAAATTTTAGGGAACGTAAAAGCTCTTCAAAACCAGTTCGGACAAACATGAAAAATATTCTATTTGTTGACACGAATCCAACGGTAAAATTCGTTTCGTGAAAATCAGACATTTCTATCTTCGTTTAATTGTTTCCTCATGCCATTTTTCCTTTTAAAAGCGGCCCATAATGCCTTTTTGAACGGAGCATCGTGACCCTGCAAACTTTATACCGTTGTGTCCGTCTCGTTAAGTTGATTTCCGTGATATATTCATTTGTTAGTTTCCGTTCTCAGTTCGCACTGAAATTGTGAAAAAGTTTGCACAGTTCATTTTTGAAACATAGTCATTTGAGTTCGAAGTGTCCATATTTGGATCCCTCATATTTTTCTAGTCAATTTGGGTCTGCAAAACCTGTCATTCTGTTTTACTAAACCATCCATTTATTTTTTTGTTTTTCAAACGATTAGGAAGTGGGCACATTACACTCTATTTACAAACCATATGTTCCAAACATGTATGCACGTTTCATTTTTTAAAGCATTTGTTCCATGCATGCTTTTGTCCTTGCACTTTCGTATATGTTTCATGCCTCTTCCTACAATGTATATTTTATAAAAAAAAGCATAATCAATACATGCATGTACGTTCCTTTCTCTCTGCATTAGAATATGATGTTGGTTTTCATATATTTTTTTTCCTCTTCAAAATAAATACGCATAACGCATGGACTTGTTGCATTCACATTTTGCATGCAATTATGGACAACCTGCTTTTTCTTTCTTTCTCTTTAATGTTAATACTAACGCAAGCCTTAAAAAAATAAATTGAGAGATTTACTAACATGCAAACACATAGGACAAATTCATGCATGTACAGTAACATGGAGGCGTTGCTTTGCTTCTTCTACAATGTATGATTTATTTTTTTGTTTCTAAAAGAAAAATGAAAAAAAATCATCCTCTAAAAGGGATAAGCTGAATAATTAAAGTCAGTGTTTGCTTGTTACACTTTTCAAGGGTATTACTTTGAAATATTTGTATGGTGCTGAAATCTTCCTATCACATAATAACACAAACAATTTTGAATTCGTGCTCTGTTATTTTACATGTTTATGTATAATCTAGTGCTTCTTTTAAACAAATGTATTTACTAAAGCTATGTCGTTTACTTCAGCAAAATCTAGTAGCTTTTCCCTTTTAATTGTTACATACTAAATTAATGTAATTATAAAAGTATGTAGTAATGATAATAGTAATTAAACCGTTCAAACACCCTTTCCATTGCCTCATTTCTTGTTTCCCACTCTCCTCGAAGAGCAGAGCTAGAACGGGGATTTCCGGTGAAAACTGCCGGATCCAAAATTGAACGGGGTAATTCGCGGTCCAAACTCAATTGTACAGTCAAAACTGTTACCGCACCAATTCAAGTACGCAAATCCGGTTGAGGTATCATTTCTGCTCCTCGAATTGGTGTATGAAAACTTGGTAAACGTGTGCTGTGTACACGTTTAAAATTCAAAACAAATCGTGTACCTATTCTTTAGCTTCTTTATCGTTATATCTACCTGTTCATTCATTTCAAACATTTGAATCAGTCGCTCCACCTTTCCACCGTCCAACGATAATTTTGGATCTAAAGCTCTCTTTCACTTCTTATTTGTACAGCCTATTTCATTTTCTACCTCTTTGTTTTATATTTCTAAAACCAAAAACTCTCCCCATATCTTAGAAACCCAAATATTTGCTGCTCCTCCAAAATTTGTTATTACCAAAATCAAAGCAACGCTGAGCTTTTAATCAATTCGGAATCCATGGTGCCTCTCCTGAAATCGCCATGCCTCTTCCATCGATCCTGTAGCAAGCCGACACCTCCTCAACCATGCGTTCCCTTCGAAGCCATACCCAGCAGCCTTCGCTTTGATTCCCGACTCAGACCCGAGTCGCGTCATTCCGCTGTCGCCTGGACCTGAAGCCACACTGAGCTTCGCGATACGATCCTTGGCATCAATCGAGGCTGTGCAAACTGGATCCGCCATTTTGTTGTTCCCATGCCTGTTGTCGTCTGCCGAGCAGGTGAGTTTCTCACGATTTCTACGTTTAAGTACCTCAATATCAATATAAACCAAAGTGTAATCAAAGAATTTTGTTATGTTGGTTGCCTGGTGTCAGTTCCATCTTTGCTGCATTGTTGTCTGAAGAAAAATAACTGAAACATATGTAGTGATTCTGGAAAAGACTTGTTTCTCATGTTTTGTTATTTGGGTAGTATTGTTTACTGCACTTGATATGTACAAACTTACAATAGTATAGAGTTAAGTGGATCATCAACATGCATAGTAAATTAATGCACTGCTCTTTGAGATTTAGGTTGATTGGTAGACTTGCAATAAGTGAAACTGTCGGCATTCTTCCATTTTCCCAACCAAAAAGGAAAACTCACAATCCAATGTTAAGAACTGCCCCTCCAAGTACTTTATTTTATACCATTAAGGCCGTAAAACCTTATGTTGCTTTTGGCTGCACTTGTTATGTATGCTTGTAACCTTGAGTTGAGAGTATATTTTTTCGAAACCATGTTGCTGCATATGATTTCTTGCTATACTGAGCATGTAGAATGGCTTTTAATTCATATTATATTTTGATTTAGGAGTATCCATGTGTGTGTATGTGTGTATATATATATATGTATGTATATGTACCACAGTCCTATATTTATTGGAAATATGTGGCTTTTTTTAAGTGTTAAATGTACATAATCTCACTTCGTACATGTTCATCCTATATTATTGGGTCTGCATGCGACCTGGCAAGTAATCAGTTTCCCTTATTGATCAATTCAAGCTTGCATTTTCTTGTGCTGCGCATGACATACTTTGCACATTAGCTAGCGTTAAGATGACTCTAAATTGATAGGAAGCCCTGTACAGATATTTGAAAATGGTACCTTTCATCATACTTTGATTTCAGAAGTAATTATACATGTATACTGCGCAATTCTAACACATGTTACCTCTTAGCTTGATCGTTATATATGGTTTGACATCATGCTACAATCACTCTAAATTTTGCTAGAATCAACTACTGTATTTTGGTATTTATCGAAATTGTTTTACTTGAACTATGATTAATCCTAACTCGAGTGTTTTATGTTTTACATGGAATGCTCGGTTCAGATATGAGTGTTGCAGGTTTTAAGGTTTTAGCTTGCAAAACTGAGGAGAATGTGAAGACGCACGACGCATACGGCGAAAGCTCGACAAACCATTATGTTTTTATTCATTTAAAATTATGTATTGTATTTAAAGATCTTTCGTTGTATATAAAAATGTTGTATTAACTCTGATATTATTTTATATAAAATTTCCGCTGTGAGATACTGTTCATTTTATGTCTGTGATTCTTTGTTTATTCGGTTTAAATCCGTTAAGCTAAAATCACTACCCGTCGTTTTGAACGTTTTGAGTTGGTTTAATTACCAACTTGGAGCGGTCAAAAAGGCAGGTCGTTATAGTTCGTATCATAGCTTTGGTTTATCAAAGCTTTAACTTATGGGGTAAAAGCTCACTAGAGATAGGGTAGTGATACCCTAGAATGAGTGGAATCAGTTGCAGAATCCTTCTTATGAGAGAGCGTATTTTGAAATATAAATTATTTTGAAACATAAAGTATTTTTGAAATTTAAAACCCTTTGAAATTCCCACTCTTTGAATTCGTTCTCTTCGATAGCTTCTTTGTTAAGTTCTCCTTCGATTTGAATCTTGATCCCATTTGAAATCCATATTCAAATTGTCGTGGTTTTCGAGATTTTGAGATTAAAGTATATGTTGTAAATAAAAATAAATTGTGGAGATCGTTTAACTTAAACTTGAGATTCTGATTTCAAAAATTTTGAAATTAATTTCTAGGGTTTTCAAAAATGTACTAGTAGTATATACCAGTATTTTCGAATAAAATTTTTGAAGTGATTTTATGAAATGTCGGAAATATATAAATGGTACCACTTTGGTAGCTTTGCAACATGATTATCCAACGAAGTTTGATTTGTGAAACATGATTTGATACATACATATATGAATATTTTAGATGATTTAAAGAAAATCCGAAATTGATTCTTGAGTTTGGTTGAATGATAATCCTATATATTAGATAGTGTAATTTTACATCTTGTGATGTTTTGATCAGAAATGTTTGAACTCATGATTTCCGATTATTGAATTGAAAAATAAAATTTTCAACTATTTGAATGATCCAACCGTTTGTGAACAAGATTTGGAATGATATTGAATATTCAAATTTATTATAAAATCAAACCGAATTAGTATTGAAATGAAAATTCAAGAAATCTTTGATATTGAATATTTGATATGAGTTTTCGAACCTTAAATATATATGGAATAATTATGATTAATCCGGAAGCTATTTATTTGGAAGTTAATTGATTTAAATAAAACCTCATATAATGGAATTTATATAAGAATGATATATTTGGAACATGATGTTGAAAAATCTTATGTAAATGGATATTTATATAAGTGCGGTATACATGAAATGTGAAATGAAGTACTATATATATAATATATATGTTTATTTTTCGAAACAAAGATATGGGAAGTACCTTCCATCGAAATCACGATTCCTAAGAGAGGGATTGTGTTGGCACTCATCAAGAGTGTCCATCGGAAATCGGAAATCGTAGCTACATTGGTGCTCCATCAATTGGAGTATCCATCGATATCGGAATCTCACTCAGTGAGATCACATTGATCATTATTACTTATCTGTTCTAACGTAATTCGGGGGCACGATGCCTAAAGTTACAAGCGATTTCACTGTGATAGTGATGTAAGCGCCGCATAACTACGACCTAGACGCCATAGCGTAATTCTGGGGCGTGATGCCTACAGTTACAAGCGATTCCACTGGGATAGTGGCGTAACCGCCGCGTAACTGCGATCTATGGCAACAACAATGGCATAATTCGAGGGATGTGATACCTATGGTTACAAGCGATTCTACTGGGATAGTAGTGCAACCGCCGAGTAACCGTGATCCATGGGGGGAAGTATTTTCCATATCTGTTTTAAAATGTTTTAAGTATTTTCACTGGGAGTTGAAACAAGGATATTTAGTACTTAGAGATTTTGGTCGTACGCTTGGCCAGCGTATGTTTAACGTCTGTAAGAACGACAGTAAACTTGTTAAACTTCGAGTTATCAAGTATTTTCAAACGTTAAATAACAAAACAATAACCTTCAATTAAATTTATATAACCTCAACATAATAAACTAAGAAAGAGATTTTTCATGTTTTTAAAACAAATATTTCCGAAAATAAAATTCTGTTTAATATTTAAATCTTTTTCTGAAATTTCCCTTCCTTTTGAATCCTTCTTCCTTCATAGATCCTCTTTTGATTAGGTTCTTTCGTTCGTTCAGCTTTTAACTCAAATTCTGTAACTATTCCTTATCCATAACAAGGCAAGAAGTAGAAGGAGAGTATAAGTCTTCTGGCAAGTCATATTTATTAAAAGTTGATTTGAAATAAGCATTTTGTAAGGTATTATAATGTATAATTCACTTAGTATAATATTGAAATTTTGATATATATTTGTGAAAGATTTTATATAGGTAAACATCTATATGTTTAGGAAAAACCAATATTATGAAAGATTTGATATTTATACTTTAAGATTTTAAATTTTATAAATTGTATATTTTGAATAAGATTTGAAAATGTAGTTTTTGTAAGGAAATGATTTTTATCTTAATTTAAATCTATAATGGTATAGTTTATAAATGGATGTATATATTGGAATTAAAAATTTAATGGTTTATAAAGATTTTAAATTGTGATGTAGATATATGTTTAAACTTTTGAAATTAAACTAGCTTTATAATATTGATAACTTGGTTTTGGAAATATTTTGGTATACTATAGAATAATATTATGTATATTGTCATATATTTATTATAGATTGAAGTTTAATTTTAATAAATAAACGAGTGGGGGAGAAATATATATTTCCCTATTTAAAATTTCAATGATTTGAAATATATTATTTATAATATATGACTTGAAAATTTTGATATATATATCGCTAATTGAGACGTCGAGTGAGTACTTAAAATTATTTTGAAATGCTAGAAAATATTTTAACATTGATTTAAATATTTTTTTTTCAAAGCACATATAGATATGAAAATAAATTTGTGCTATTGTTTTAAAAATATTAATTATTTAAATCATATTTCCCCGTCTCGTTCCTTTTCAGGGACGAAAAGGTTTTAGTGGGGGATAATGTAACAACCCGGAATTTAAGGTGCATTTTTATTTCATGATTTAATTTAAATTTTGATTTTTATTTTATAACTATATTTATTTTGGATCTTATATGAATTTGATTTTGATTTAAATATAATTTAAATATAGTTTAATAATACAATTCAATATTTGCTATTATAGAATCTTATATTGGATAAATTTTATTGAGTTTAATCATGTGAATCTGAAATCTATTTCTTAAGATTTTTATTTATATAGTAATCTCGTGTTATTATATAATTTGTTTTCAATATTAATAAAAATTATATCCTTGATTTAATTTCATAATATTCTATTAATTTCTCGTAACGGGAATTTGAAATTCGAAATACGTACATTAAGACGTAGCAATTTTGAAAATTTCGTCGGAAGAATTGAATTTTGGCCGATCGCGCATTTTTTAGTGCAAAGCTGCGTCTAACAGTTCAAATTTTAGCGACTGTGAAATCTCTTCAAAACCAGTTCGGACAAACATAAAAAATATTCTATTCGTTATCACGATTCCAATGGTAAAATTCGTTTCATGAAAATCAGCCATTTCTATCTTCGTTTAATTGTTTCCTCGTGCCATTTTTCCTTATAAAAGTGGTCCGTAATGTCTTTTTGAACGGAGTGTCGTGACACTGCAAACTTTATACCGTTGCGTCCGTCTCGTTAATAGTTTCGGTGCTCGGTTCGCGCTGAAATTGTGAAAAAGGTTTGCACAGTTCATTTTTGAAACAAAGTCATTTGAGTTCGAAGTGTTCATATTTGGATCCCTCATATTTTTCTAGTCAATTTGGGTCTACAAAACATGTCATTCGGTTTTACTAAGCCATCCATTTGTTTTTTTTGTTTTTCAAACGATTAGGAAGTGGGCACATTACACTGTATTTACAAACCATATGTTCCAAACATGTATGCACGTTTCATTTTTTAAAGCACTTGTTCCATGCATGCTTTTGTCCTTGCACTTTCCTATATGTTTCATGCCTCTTCCTACAATGTATAATTTATAAAAAAAAGCATAATCAATACATGCATGTACGTTCCTTTCTCTCTTCATTAGAATATGATGTTGGTTTTCATTTTTTTTTTCCTCTTCCAAATACATATGCATAACGCATGGACTTGTTGCATTCACATTTTGCATGCAATTGTGGACAACCTGCTTTTTTCTTCTTTTCTCTTTAATGCTAATACTAGCGCAAGCCTTAAAAAAATAAATTGAGAGATTTACTACCATGCAAACACATGGGACAAATTCGTCCATGTATAGTAACATGCAGGCATTGCTTTGCTTCTTCCAGTATCCTCCTAAAGGCACGTTTCTAGAAGAAAAATGAAAAAAAAAATCATCCTCTAAAAGGGATAAGATGAATAATTAAAGTCAGTGTTAGCTTGTTACACTTTTCAAGGGTATTACTTTGAAATATTTGTATGGTGCTGAAATTTTCCTGTCACATAATAACACAAACAATTATCAATTCATGCTCTGTTATTTTACGAGTTTATGCATAATCTAATGTTTCTTTTAAACAAACATATTTACTAAAGCTATGTCGTTTACTTTAGCAAAATCTAGTAGCTTTTCCCTTTTAATCGTTAAATACTAAATTAATGTAATTATAAAAATATATAGTAATGATAATAATAATTAAACCGTTCAAACACCCTTTCCGTTGCTGCATTTCTTGTTTCCCACTCTCCTCGAAGAGCAGTGCTAACGGGGATTTCCAGTGAAAACTGTTGGATCCAAAATTGAACGGGGTAATTCGTGGTCCAAACTCAATCGTATGGTAAGTATTGTTGCCGCACCAATTCACGTATGCAAATCCGGTTGAGGTATCATTTCTGCTCCTCGAATTGGTGTACGAAAGCTTGGTAAACGTGCGTTGTGTACATGTTTAAAATTCAAAACAAATAGTGTACCTATTCTTTAGCTTCTTTATCGTTATATCTACTTGTTCATTCATTTCAAACATTTGAACCAGTCGCTCCACCTTTCCATCGTTCAACGATTATTATGGATCTGAAGCTGTCTTTCACGTCTTATTTGTACAACCCCTTTCATTTTCTTCCACTTTGTTTTATATTTCTAAAACCAAAAACTCTCCCCAAATCATAAAAACCCTAATAATGGCTACTGCTCCAAAATTTGTTATTCCCAAAATCAAAGCAAGGCTGAGCCTTTAATCAATTCGGAATCCATGGTTCCTCTCCTGAAATCGCTTTGCCTCTTCCATCGATCCTCCCGCAAGCCGACACCTCCTCAACCGTGCATTGCCTTCGAAGTCGTACCCAGCAGCCTCCGCTTTGATTCCCGACCCAGACCCGAGTCACATTATTCTGCCGTCGCTTGGACCTGAAGCCACACTGAGCTTCGCGATACAATCCTTGGCAACAATTGAGGCTGCGCAAACCGGATCCGCCATTTTTATTGTTCCAATGCCTGTTGCCTCTAACGAGCAGGTGAGTTTCTCACGATTTCTACGTTTAAGTACCTCAATATCGATATAAACCAAAGTATAATGGATGAATTTTGTTATGTTGTTTGCCTGGTGTCAGTTCCTTCTTTGTTGCATTGTTGTCTGGAAAAAAATAACAGAAACATATGTAGTGATTCTGGAAAAGACTTGTTTCTCATGTTATGTTATTTGGGTAGTATTGTTTACTGCACTTGATATATACAAACTTACAATAGTATAGAGTTAAGTGGATCATCAACATGCATAGTAAATTAATGCACTGCTCTTTGAGATTTAGGTTGATTGGTAGACTTGCAATAAGTGAAACTGTCGGCATTCTTCCATTTTCCCAACCAAAAAGGAAAATCCACAATCCACTGTTAAGAACTGCCCCTCCAAGTACTTTATTTTATACCATTAAGGCCGTAAAACCTTATGTTGCTTTTGGTTGCACTTCTTATGTATGCTTGTAACCTTGAGTTGAGACTATATTTTTCCGGAACCATGTTGCTGCATATGATTTCTTGCTGTACTGAGCATGGAGAATGGCTTTTAATTCATATTATATTTTGATTTAGGAGTAGCCATGTGTGTGTGTGTGTGTATATATATATATGTATATGTACCACAGTCCTATATTTATTGGAAATATGTGGTTCTTTAAGTGTTAAATGTACATAATCTCACTTCGTACACGTTCATCCTATATTATTGGGTCTGCATGCGACCTGGCAAGTAATCAGTTTCCCTTATTGATTAGTTCGAGCTTGCATTTTCTTGTGTTGCGCAAGACATACTCTGCACATTATCTAACGTTAAGATGACTCTAAATTGATAGGAAGCCCTATACAGAAATTTGAAATTGGTACCTTTCATCATACTTTGATTTCAGAAGTAATTATACATGTATACTGCGCATTTCTAACGCACGCAACCTCTTAGCTTGATCGTTATATATGGTTTGACATCATGCATATAATCACTCTAAATTTTGCTAGAATCAACTACTATATTTTTGTATTTATTGAAATTGTTTTACATGAACTATGATTAATCCTAACTCGAGTGTTTTATGTTTTGCATGGAATGCTCGGGACCGATACGAGTTTTGCAGATTTTAAGGTTTTAGCTCGCAAAACTGAGGAGAACATGAAGACGCACGACGCATACGGCGGACGCTCGACAAATCGTTAAGTTTTTATTCAATTAAAATTAGTATTGTATTTAAAGATCTTCCGCTGTATATATATACGTTGTATTAACTCTGATATTATTGTGTATAAAATTTCTGCTGTGAGATACTGTTCATTTCCTATCTGTGATTCTATTTTTATTCTGTTTAAACCCGTTAAGCTAAAATCACTATCCGCCGTTTTGAACGTTTTGAGTTGGTTTAATTACCAACTTGGAGCGGTTAAAAAGGCAGGTCGTTATACAAGGATTGCAGCCTTGTTAGCCCAACTATATATCAAAGAGATAGTCAGATTACATGGTATCCCATTAAGTATAGTGAGCGATAGAGTTCTCTTTTTCACAAGCAAATTTTGGAGAACCCTACAAGCAGCATTGGGAACGACCCTCAACCTAAGCACAGACTATCATCCGCTGACCGACGGACAAACAAAAAGAGTAAATAGGATCTTGGAAGACTAGCTCAGAGCTTGCATCATCGACTTTGGAGGAGTTTAGGAGCAGCACCTACTGCTCATAGAGTTCACTTATAACAATAGTTTTCAAACGATGATTGGTATGGCCCCTTTAGAAGCGCTTTACGGGAGGCCATGCAAATCACCAACCTGTTGGTAGGAAACTACCGAAAAGGTTCTACTCGGAGCAAACTTTGTCTGTGATTCCACGAAGAAGATATCCTTGATTAGGCAGAGGATGAAGGATGCCCAAGACCGTCAGAAATTGTATGCCGATAAGCGAAGGAGGGAACTTGAGTTTACTGTTGGAGATTTGGTATTCATAGAAGTATCCCCGCTCAAGAAGACTGTTCGGTTTGGCAAGACTAGGAAATTGGTTCTCAAATTTATTGATCCTTTTCGCATTATCGAGAAGATAGGCTCTTTGCCCTATCGAGTGGATTTTCTAGTGCATCTATCGGGAATCCATAATGTTATTCCTGTATCTCATCTAAGGAAATGCCTTCATAATTCTGCTATCAGACTCGAGCATGATGAAATTGGGGACTTACGAAAACTCGAGTTGGAGTCCACGGTGACTCGTGCCACTACAAGGATTTCTAGAGCACGAAATCAAGAGATTCCACAAAAAAATCGTTCACTTCGTTCGAGTACAATGGGGAAATGATCCCGCGGAGAACTCATGGGAGACCGAGGATAAAATGAGACAGGCTCACCCAGAGCTTTTCTTAGGTAATTTTTCCTAGAAAATAATGTTCATGGATGCATTGTGATTGTTGGATTGGATGCTAGGGAATGGATGCAAAACCATTGCACAACGCTCTCATATAGAAATATATGCATAATTAGATTTTTTTTTATGCATATTGCATCACTTATTACACCGGCATGCAAGGATAGAGCTCACTTTTGTGGGTCTGTAGATCATAACCACTGTGAGTCATGGATGTTTATGGATGAATTTAAAATAACATGGGCGTACAACAAGGATGTTTCAAGTGACTTGTGTTTTTCACCCCTTCATACAAATTTCGGGATGAAATCTGTTTTTAAGGGGGAAGAATGTAACACCCCGTAAAAGTTAACAATAAATAAAAATAATCAATTTAATAATAAGGTTGGAAAATGAGATTTTGCAGCTTTAAGAATTTGGCTACGAAAATCCTTATTTGGATTCGTGGCGAAATTATGAATCGTTTTCATATATAATATGCTGAAAACAGTAAAGGTTTAAAGAAGTTACAAACAAATAAAATTGGACAGTAAAAGACAGAAATAAGTGAATATATATAAATGTATGTATATATAATGTAACACCCCGTAAAATTTAAGAATACTTAATTTCAAATGTGAGAATTAAGGGAAATGGGTTACGCCATTGCATTTGTCTTAGAATTCTGCTTGAGATAGAGTCTGAGTTTGTGTGAAATGGACTTCGTATGAAGAAGTTATGGCCTTCAGAAGTTTCAAAATTTAAATAAATTAAAAACAGCTCGAATCAGAAAATTTGAAATTCAAATTTCAAACAGGGAAGCAGGCTTGGTGGGAAAATTCCCGCCTAAGGCCAGGTCGACCAGGGGTCGACATGGGGGTCGACCTACCCCCCCCCCTCCCCGGGCAGATCTGAAAGACGATGCTGTTTTGTCTTGTTGCTGAGTCCTTAGGGCTGATGTGTTATTCTATCTTGACTGGATGGTCTTGATTGATTCTAGGTTAAACGGACGGTTCTTAATTAATTAAAATTCTATATAAGCAACCTAATATCATACTAATTCATACCAAGAGCCGCCATGTCGTCAATGGGGAACCTAAAGTAGTCGCCGTTCTCTTTCAACCCTAAAGCAAGATAGAAGCAAGAATCAAAAATCAAATCTAAATCTTAATAACGATTATTCTACATCAAAGGCGAGCAATTCAGTTTCAGAATACAGATCCCAGAAAAACAAGACCATTATTTTGTTTGTGAGTATAATACCTTTCACAAAATAATTAATTAATTTAATTGTGATAAGTTATAATTGGATTATGAGAATATGACTTTGAATCATGTGATGTTGAATTATATGCTAGTTGTTATGTGAATCTTATGCAAGTTGAATCATATGCTAGTTCTTATGTGAATCTTATGCAAGTTTGTGATGTTGAATTATATGCTAATTCTTATGTGAATCCTATGCAAGTTTGGGATGTTGAATTATATGTTCTTATATGAATCTTATGCAAGTTTGGGATGTTAAAACATATGTGATCTTATACAAGTTTGGGACGTTAAAAAATATGTGAATCATGTATATACATATGCTAGTTTATGTGGCCTTAATCTACATGTTTAGATCCATATGCAAGTTCACTTCTTTATGTTTAGATCTATATTTAGATCCATGGCAGTACATAGTTATGCAAATTTAAGTTGGCCTATGTTAGTTTTGTATGTGAATCATATGCTAGTTTGAATGAAACTCATATGCAAGTTATAGGAAAACCATATCCATATATGCAAGTTCACTATTACATGTTTAGATCTATATTTAGATCCATGATAGTTTGTGTAAATTTATGTATATCCATTGTCTATGCAAGTTATTGGCTATGCAAACTTATGTCATGATTCTTAGATCTATTTTATGTGTTATGCAAGTTGTGATGTTGCTTTTCTTTTTATAAGTTAGACTATATTGCGAGTCAAACATATGTTATATTAAAATGTACGAATAGCATGGGGACAATGGGGAAATATTGAAAATACATAATTGTGAATTGGCATAAAATGACCTTAAAAGGCATATTATTAATTTGAGACATTAATTGGTATAATTTGTATACCTGGAATTTATGGACATAATTTAGGTGACAATTATGGACATAAATAAATTTGATATTTATTGACAAATTTGAATAGGGATATTAATCCAATTTGGGGTTAAATAATTATGTGTAGTAAGTAACCGCCTAAGACACGAGGTTAGACTCGTTTGTGGTGTAAGACTGCCCGGACCCGCCCGGCAAATCCAGCAACCACAAATGGTAGTCTAATGTGAGAGGTCAAAGGCACAAATTAAATGCGTAACAATTGTAAAGACACGAGGTTAGGCTCGTTTGCGGTATAATACTGCCCGAACCCGCCCGACAAATCCAGCAACCGCAAACGGTAGTTTAATGTGGGAGTTCTTTATAAGGTTACAGTTCTAATGAATTAAGTAACACTTAACCAGATAAACATGTGGTGGGACATGGGGGTTAAGTGGGTGGCCTGGGTGGAATGTGAAATACGATTAGAAACACTTAACCAAGATGAAAACATGTAAGAAGACATGAATAAGAAGGGGTTAAGTGAGAAATTCTAGTGGGGACCAAGCATAGGTGGAAAGCTTGTGTCAAGCATGGGGGACCCTTTTCAAACCAGTGACCCATTAAGTACCTTTGTGAGCTCAAGTTAGATCGAGGACGGGACACGCTTACTGGGTTTGATTGTAAGAGGTCAAAACGGGTTAGCGGTGGCAACGCAAGTCCAACGGGGTCGTGTGCGTGCATGGGCCCGGACTGCTAGGTAAGACGTTGTTGCATCGTGTAGATATAAGCCGTGCATCTTTAGTGGTATCGGGTTGCCACTTTGGGGAGTGATACACCCCACTGTGGGACTAGCACGGGTATCTACGAGTTAGGGAGCTGATCGCATGGGGGTAGTTGGTACAACTAGTGGAGATAGGGGCAGGCGGCACCTATGAAGGCAACTTGGGGTACACGAAACTATCATTATCATTATTATGTTCTGTAGGCGGGATCAACTTTTAGGGTGACTAGTAATGGTGCAGTATAGTAATTATCCTATAGTGATTAGGAACGAGATTAACGCCAGAATATTCCTCTTGTTTGCTTTGTCATGCCCACTTTTGTCACAATCATACCTTGTTTTACCAGCTTATGCCTTATCCTAGTTACTTTAATAATTATATTGTTAAAGTTATTATACTCACCAAACTTTATGTCTAACCCCCTTGTTTTCTCCTCTTTTCTTCCTTCCCCTCCCCCCCTTCAGGTTCTCAGGGTGGGACTAGTACTAGTGGAGCTTGATCTTGGATCTCTTTCTCTCTCTTTTGGAAGTGTTTGGATTGCTGAAAGTAAAGTTCAGCTCATCTCTTTTATGGCTACTTGTATTTGGGGTTATGCTTTTTACTTTATGTACTCAGAAAGTAATTTCTCAAGATGGATATTAAGTGTACTTGGTTTTACTATTCGTTTATGAAGTTGTTGTAATCGAACTATTTCTCCATTGCAATAAAAGTTGTTTTAAAAATTTCAAGTACCAATATATGTATCTGTCTTGTTATATTTTGTTCTATACACTAATAATGCTCCATGAAAGTTAATGCGTTCCCTTTGTGAGTGACGTTAATGGACGTGGGGTGTTACACGTGGTATCGGAGCTGAAGGTTACCAGAACAGATATGAGATTTTGAAAAACTATTTTTCAAAAGCATTTTATAAAGAAATACTTTCGAGAATATGTTTTAAGGAAAGTATTTTCAATAGAAAAGTTTGTTTTAAAAACATAACCCCCAAGAGCCATATATCTTTCCTTTGATTCTCCATTTTGTATCTCTTCCTTTTTCTTTTTCAGCATGTCTGGGGAACCTGAGATACCCGAGGGCATACCAATACCAGGCTGGTTTAGAAGGTATTTGGAGGCTAGGGCCAGTGCCGCAGGCCCAGCAAATGTTCCTCCTCCCCTAGCTGCAGTGGCTCCTCCTCCTCCCGTGCCTCGCGTTGATACTATTTCGAAAATATGCAAAGATTTTCGGGCAATGGGCGGGAAACCTTTTCACAGATCAGAGACGTTTGATGAAGCTCGAAATTGGCTGAAGGAGGTGGAAGATCTATTTGGTATTTTCGAGGTAGAAGATGGAAAGAAGGTCCAATTGGCTGCTTGGTTAATGAAGGATGAAGCCTCGTTTTGGTGGGAAGTCACGAATGGAGAGCGTCCAGTGGAGACATGGATGGATTTCAGGCGCAGGTTCGAGATGAAATTTCTCTCACGAGCAGAAGAGAATTTATATATGGAGAGGTTCTTAGCATTGAATCAAGGAAATTTGTCAGTAAAGGAGTACGTCAACAAGTTCAATCAGTTGGCGAGATTTGGCTTAGACTTGGTGAACACACCTGAGAAGAAGGCTCTGAGGTTCGTTAAAGTTTTGAATGAGCCGCTAAATGGGTTGGCTATGACCCACATTCTGATGGGGCCTACCTTTGAGAGATTTGTTGACATGGTGCTTATGCATGAAGAGGAGAAAGGTGCTAATGCTAATAAGGCACCGGAGAAGAAAGGGGATCAAAAGAAATCACAACAGTAAAACAAGAAAGGTGGTAAGGATAACAATAGCAAGGGAAAGAAAAGGGGCTTTAATTATGGGACACTAGACCATCTAAGAAAGGACTGTAGGAAAAAGAAGAAGACTGGTTGCTTCCACTGTGGAGAGGCAGGACATCTAATTAAAGACTGCCCGAGAAAACAGGGGCAAGGACGAAGGACAAGGTCCACTTCTGGAGGGCAGATTCAGGCTCTCATGGCACCAGGACAGGTAAGAGGGCAGGTTCATGCTCTCATGGCACCAGGACAGGAGAGAGGTAGAAACAATCCCATTGAAAGTTTAGTTTTTCTGTTTGATCATCCTATTCGTACTTTGTTTGACTCTGGCGCTTCACACTCGTTTGTATCTGCTTTGTTGGTGGAAACACTGCACCTAAATACTAGTCTAGTTACAGATCCCATAGTAGTCTCAAATCCTATTGGTGGTTCGGCTCATCTTTCAATGATTTGTCAGGATTTAAGAGTGTCTATATCGGGCGCTGGGTTTGAATGCAACGCCTTCATTCTTGGCTTCATGGGCTACGGCTTGATTCTAGGCATGGATTGGCTAGCTAGATACGGTGCCATCCTAGATTGTGAAAGAAGTGTAGTTAGATTGTTGACTCGTTATGGAAAGACCCTCGATATTTCTTGTGACCCTAGAGGTCTGGTAATGCTTAGCTACCTAGAATCCCTTGACGCATCCAATGATGATTTGAAATCTGTTCGTGTGGTCCATGAATATAGTGACGTCTTCGATGAGGTTCGAGGTTTACCCCCGAGGCGCGAGATAGACTTTCGAATATACCTAGTAGATAATGCAAAGCCAGTTGCATTACCAGTGCGCCACATGGCTCCGAGAGATAGAAGAGAACTCAGTAAGGAAGTGAAAGAGTCGCTTGAGAAGGGGTTCATAAGAAGAACTATTTCGTAGTGAGGTGCCGCAAAGGTGGTGGCAATCCAAGATTGGAAAATTCCTAAGAACGCAAAGAAATAAGAAGCTTTTTAGGGCTGGCTAGTTATTATAGGAAGTTCATTAAGGACTTCGCGAAGATATTAGCCCCACTCACTCGATTAATGAAGAAGAACTTGACTTTTGCTTGGGATGTTGACTGTGACGATGCTTTCCAACGTCTGAAGAGGGCTTTGACGACAGCTCTAGTTTTAGTTTTGCCAGACGGGCGTAAGCCACTCACAGTATATACCGATGCTTGCGGGACCAGGCTTGGCATAGTTTTAATGCAAGAGGGAAGGGTGATATGCTATGGTGGAAGGCAGTTGAAAGCCCACGAGAAAAATTACCCTACCCATGACTTAGAGTTAGCTGCCATAGTTTTTGCGCTTAAGTCATGGCGTCATTATTTGCTTGGGGAGAGGTTTGAGTTGTATACAGACCATAAGCCGCTAAAGTACTTATTCTCGCAGAAAGACCGAAACATGAGGCAATAGAGATGGATGGAGTTTTTGGCATCCTACGATTTTGAGATCGCATATACCCCTGGTAAGGGTAACATTGTAGTCGACGCCTTAAGTAGAAAGAAATTTGCTTTAAGTCCCTTGTTCGTAGAGCGACAGAGTTTGGAGTATATATCTACCTTTGACTTCAAACCGAAAATCATACTAATCCATACCAAGCGCCGTTATGCCGTCAATGGGGAACCTAGAGTAGCCGCTGTTCTCTTTCAACCCAAAAGCAAGATAGAAGCAAGAATCAAAAATCAAATCTAAATCTTAATAATGATTAGTCTACATCAAAGGCGAGCAATTCAGTTTCAGAATACAGATCCCGGGAAAACAAGACCATTCTTTTGTTTGTGAGTATAATATCTTTCAAAAATAATTAATTAATTTAATTATGATAAGTTATAATTAGATTATGAGAATATGACTTTGAATCATGTGATGTTGAATTATATGCTAGTTGTTATGTGAATCTTATGCAAGTTGAATCATATGCTAGTTCTTATGTGAATCTTATGCAAGTTTGTGATGTTGAATTATATGCTAATTCTTATGTGAATCATATGCAAGTTTGGGATGTTGAATTATTTGTTCTTATATGAATCTTATGCAAGTTTGGTATGTTAAAACATATGTGAATCTTATGCAAGTTTGGGATGTTAAAACATATGTGAATCATGTATATACATATGCTAGTTTATGTGACCTTAATCTACATGATTAGATCCATATGCAAGTTCACATCTTTATGTTTAGATCTATATTTAGATCCATGGCAGTACATAGTTTTGAAAATTTATGTTGGCCTATGTTAGTTTTGTATGTGAATCATATGCAAGTTTGAATGAAACTCATATGCAAGTTATAGGAAAACCATACCCATATATGCAAGTTCACTATTACATGTTTAGATCTATATTTAGATCCATGATAGTTTATGTAAATTTATGTATATCCATTGCTTATACAAGTTATTGGCTATGCAAACTTATGTCATGATTCTTAGATCTATTTCATGTGTTATGCAAGTTGTGATGTTGCTTTTCTTTTTATAAGTTAGACTATATTGCGAGTCTAACATATGTTATATTAAAACGTACGAATAGCGTGGGGACAATGGGGAAATATTGAATATACATAATTGTGAATTGGCATAAAATGGCCTTAAAAGGCATATTATTAATACATTAATTGGTATAATTTGTATACCTGGAATTTATGGACATAATTTAGGTGACAATTATGCACATAAATAAATTTGATATTTATTGACAAATTTGAATAGGGATATTAATCCAATTTGAAGTTAAATAATTATGTATAATAATTAACCGCTTAAGACACGAGGTTAGACTCGTTTGTGGTGTAAGACTTCCCGGACCCGCCCGGGAAATCCAGCAACCACAAACGGTAGTCTAATGTGAGAGGTCAAAGGCACAAATTAAATGTGTAATAATTGTAAAGACACGAGGTTAGGCTCGTTTGCGGTATAAGACTGCCCAAACCCGCCCGGCAAATCCAGCAACCGCAAACGGTAGTCTAATGTGGGAGGTCATTATAAGGTTACGGTTCTAATGAATTAAGCAACACTTAACCAGATAAACATGTGGTGGGACATGGGGGTTAAGTGGGTGGCCTGGGTGGCATGTGAAATACGATTAGAAACACTTAACCAAGATGAAAACATGTAAGAAGGCATGAATAAGAAGGGGTTAAGTGAGAAATTCTAGTGGGGACCAAGCATAGGTGGAAAGCTTGTGTCAAGCATAGGGAACCCTTTTCAAACCAGTAACCCATTAAGTATCTTTGTGAGATCGAGTTAGATCGAGGACGGGACACGCTTATTGGTTTGATTGTAAGAGGTCAAAACGGGTTAGCGGTGGCAACGCAAGTCCAACGGGGTCATGTGCATGGGTGGGCCGGGCTGGTAGGTAAGACATTGTTGCGTCGTGTAGATATAAGCCGTGCATCTTTACTGGTATTGGGTTGCCACTTTGGGGAGTGACACACCCCACTGTGGGACCAGCACGGGTATCTACGAGTTAGGGAGCCGATCGCATGGGGGTAGTGGGTACAACTAGTGGAGATAGGGGCAGACTGCACCTATGAAGGCAACTAGGGGTACACGAAACTACCATTATCATTATTATGTTCTGTAGGTGGGATCAACTTTTAGGGTGACTAGTAATGGTGCAGCATAGTAATTATCCTATAGTGATTAGGAACGAGATTAACGCCAGAATATTACTCTTGTTTGCTTTGTCATGCCCACTTGTTTCACAGTCATACCTTGTTTTACCAGCTTATGCTTTATCCTAGTTACTTTAATAATTATATTGTCAAAGTTATTATACTCGCCAGACTTTATGTCTGACCCCTTGTTTTCGCCTCTTTTCTTCCTTTCCCACCCCCCCTAGGTTCTCAGGGTGGGACTAGTGCTAGTGGAGCTTGATCTTGGATCTCTTTCTCTCTCTTTTGGAAGTGCTTAGATTGCTGAAAGTAAAGTTCAGCTCATCTCTTTTATGGCTACTTGTGTTTGGGGTTATGCTTTTTACTTTATGTACTCAGAAAGTAATTTGTCAAGATGGATATTAAGTGTACTTGGTTTTAATGTTGGTTATGAAGTTGTTGTAATCAAACTATTTCTCCGCTGCAATAAAAGTTGTTTTAAAATTTTCATGTACCAATATATGTATTTGTCTGATTATATTCTGTTTTATGCACTAATAATGCTCCATGAAAGTAAATGCATTCCCTTTGTGAGTGACATTAATGGACGTGGGGTGTTACATATAATTAGATGAGTAATTTATATATGCCCAAAATATATTAAAATGAAATATGGGTGAATTTGAAATTCAAACAGAGGATAAGATAGAGGGGACAAAATATTGTAAGAAAGGAAAGAGATTAAGCAAATTAAGTAACGTATTAACTAATTAAGCACCTCAATGCCACATACATTCATTGTGCGTTTCAGTGGCCAGGAGGTCGACCGCCGCAGGAGCGGTGTCGGCCGCATGGCTGGTGAGAGGACCAATGAATCTATGTTTGGTTAGGTTTTTTTAGGGAATATATAAATATATGGACGATATTAGTTATAAATAATCTAATGACCTACGCTTACACAAGCGACTATATATAGGCCCTCAACCTCACAACTAAACCCTAGCCACTCTTTTATCTCCACCTTTGTATTATCCTTCTGCCATTTCTGAATTCTAGAAAGGCTAGGAATTTCTCTTCGATTCCTCTGATCTCCATTCTTATCTAATCTAAATTCATATAGATTTTAGTATAAATTCTGGAATTTAGTTTTATATATGCATAAGTTCTGAAGATGATTCTTATATATATATATATATATATATATATGTACACATGTATATATTGGAAGGACTGGGGCACGTTTATCATGATGGCCGAATCCAGAACTGAATCTACAACAAAGAATTTTATTGTTCTTCCTTTTAGATCGAGTGGAATATTCTGTTTCTTAGGCATATTCTATTTTTTTAATATATTAACATGTTGATTAGTATTCCTAGGAGGATTTGGCAAATGATAATAACAATACAAAACCCCCCAAATACTCTATTTTATGTTTTGCGTGAGAATTGCCATTGTATTGGGTTGTGGACTTGGATCTTAATATTGGATTGAGAATGAAAAGGGGTGTTGTGCTTCTGCTTTATGTAATTCATCCTTATTCTAAAATATTTGATTGTAGCCTAAAAGGGTTTAGATTTGGTTTGATTCGTGATTTGATTAGGTTTGGGTTCTATTCTGAATCCAAACGTATTCATACTTGAAATCCATCAAATATAAACGTTTTAATGTGCAATATACCAAAAAAGGGTGAATTAGATAAAGTGGAGCTTATAATTATACATATGTGTATATTATACTCTACTCATAATCCATTATTAAAATCATTCCAATATGCCTAGGATGCAAGTTGAAATTTATGTGTATGTTGTATTTTCCATTCACTGTTATATGTTATTATGTTCTTATGCCATCATGCCTAAATTGTAGCGGACAAGATATGGAAATTAATTTGTATATCTTCATTTAGAGAAGACTGACAATTTTAATCTCGTAGGAAGGTTCTCTCATTCATACGAACATTAGCATTAATTATACGATGTAATTATTATATTAATATAGCGTAATAAATGTAATTAACGTAATAATAACGGAATAAATGAGATTAGGATAGAATTAGAATTTGAAATGACTTCACATATATTAACTGCTTGTGTGTGTATAGAATGGCTTTACATATATTAATAATGACATATAGACATGCGGTTAGTTTGCATTGGTGGTAGAAGCCTGCCCAGAACCGACTAGCAAATCCAGCAACCACAGGTTGGGCCAACTAATGTCAGAGGTTTGGGTGTCATGTGCCATTCAGACAGTACACCATGACACGAGGTTAAACTACTTGTGGTAGAAGACTTGCGGGAACCGCCCGGCATATCCAGCATCTACAGGTATACAGTTTAATGTGAGAGGTCTAGTGTGTTCGTATATATATAACACAATATTATATATATAAGTATATCGTGTGTGTGAAAATAGGCATGTTTACTACACATTGAGAAGGTCTTAAGTGGATGGCTCTGTTCTTGTCTAATTTTGGTCTTAAGTGGTTAGGACTAGGATCCCTCTGAAGGTTTATTCCTTGGAGAGGAACCAAAGTCATGGGACTCAACCTTATTAGATTCGAAGTAAGTCTTTGTGTCCTACTTCTCTAATGTGGTTAGTCATAAGAGGTAATGGAGTAGGGTAGCTCACTGGAGATGTCCACTTTCTCTAGAAGCTTACAGGGGCTCAATTAGGGACAGGATTGGTATATAAATGATATGTGGTCACTGCATGCTAACCAACTGTCTAAGGGAAGTCTTAGGCGACATAGGGGTTCAATTGTAATATCAGATAAGTAGTAATGTTCGCAATACTACTTATGTTACAATTGAGAATATAGACTTAAAAACGTTGATGTATTAGGATGGGGTCTTAAGGGGCTGGGGTATGTCTTAAGGTTATAAGAGATCATAAGAATCCACCTTTATTACGGCCATAAGTGACCAAGAATGCCCAACTCGTAGGGTCTTTAACCTAAAAACACAAATGAGCGATTGACTTGGATATCCACCTCATTGGTTAGACGCTTGGTGTTTATGTGATTGTTGTGTACTACGTAGACATACCTTGACATATGTAACCTGCTAAAAATTAGGGTATGGACTTTAAGTAAATACCATATTTCAGTCACACAGAACTTTATGTTCTAACCCCTCTCCTCAACATATCCAACATGTCAGTAGATGGGGTGAAATCCATGGATGAAATAATGGTGGAAGCTGAAGTCATTATGCGATTATTAGTTGTTATTGTTGTACTTCTTGTGGAATCTTTTGAGAATGAATCTATTGATGTACCCATGGAACAAATGTAATTTTGACTGTTGTGTCGGAATTCTATGATTTTTAATAAAGTGGTACATCTTATTTTAGTATTATATTTTCTCTTTCCACCGTGTGATATTTCCATTCGAAGTGTATGTATATATTATCTGTGCAAATATAATTCCTTACAGGAGCCAACGACTCGTTTCGAATGGCTCTAAGTTTCGATGGGTTTTTTCTAGGTCGAAATTTAGGCCCACTCCGGACGGGTTGTGACATCCTTCCTCCACCTATAAATACTAGACCACTTCCCACATAAAAGGGGTTATATTTTCTTCCGCCAAAGCTTTACCATTGTTAATCTTAAGAATCATTCTACTCCAAAGACTAGCAAACTTCTTCACGAAGCTCGATTATCGAGATTGACTCCGATAATAATCGATATTCTGGAATATGAGTGTGTTTCTACTGTGGATATTAGTAAATCATTGAGAATCATTGTGATTAAAGATCAATATTGTAATTTGAGATGGAGAAATCATTGAGAACGACTATAAACTCTGCTTTCTGTTGTATTTCTCTTTTGATTACTGCTCTTAATTTTTTTTTTTACAATCGAAAGGTGTTCCACACCTCTTTGGGTGTTAGCCCCTTTTGGTGTTAACGTTAAAGTATTTAAATTCAATTTATTTTATTTTTTTGATAAATAGATTCGTTTAGATATCATAAACGGTAGTTTTATAAGAGAGTGTTCAATTTAAATAAAAATGATTCGAAGTTTAACAAAAGTGTAAAGTGCGTTGGGTTTTATCGAAATTGATTTTTTAAATTAATGATGGCTTCCACTTTCTTCTAAAACACACTTAGAATAGTAATTGTCCCTTTATAACTAATATTTTAAAAGGGTATTGTTAAAAATGATTTCGTTCAAATATCTAAAATGTGAAAACCAAGCAGAAGTTTAAGTTTTGAAGTTTAAATGTTTTTGAGACGAATATGGAAAGAAATTTCCATAAATGATAATCACTTATATGAAAAACCTTCCGCTATCTCAAAGTTTAAAATCATTATCTGGACGATACCTTGGGGTAACACTACCTCAATTTGTCAGACTTTATTTTTAACCAAGAGATAGTATAAGTTTGGAGTCGACTAATAATGGTAAGAGAATGTGATTTAGTTTACAATTACGAATATTTTTTAATATGTATGATAGTTGCACTATGCCATAAATGGCCCTCTACAACAGAAAAAAATGTTCGGTCAAGCCCAAAAAAATGTTGGCATAGGTCTTGGGAAAAACTTTTACTGTGATGCAATTTTCACCGTTGCTACAGACCTCAAAGGCAACATTTTGACTATCTACGGCAACATAACAAATATTTTTGCAACAGAACCCTATTTGGGTCTATAGAACATCCCTAGATGTTTGTAGCAACATTCGAAAAACGTTGGTGTAGGTATTTCATCTCTAACTTGATTAAATATTTATTTAACAGAATACTACTGCATATAATTTGAATTCAAACAGTGTTTTAGTAAACAAAATATTTTATTTCAACAACTAAAATAGTACAAATTTCTGACTCCAACTATTTACAACTCGATGATTTACTACAATGCTAATTATTCACATATACAGATATTACTCGCTACATCACTCAGTTCACTATTACATATGCAGATTCAATTTATACATACATTGACAAATATATGATGAGCCAAAGGCGAGCCGAGTGTCGAGCCGAAGGCGAGCGAGTAGCGGGTCCGGGCGCGGCGCCAGCGGGGGTCCGGGGCACGGCGTCCGTGTATAATTTGACCACGGCGTACTTGTTGTATTTATTTTTTTCAGAAAATAGATTTTATTGACCACGGCGTCCGTGTATAATTTGCTATCATATGGTCTAGTAATACAGATATGTATCATTTCAATCCGTTTTAAAGGAAAGTTCGAATCTCGGGTATATATCATTTCAACTCGCATCCCAACTCAATTCGAATTTATTTTTCTCAAATCCGTACGATTCATTCGGGTATGTATCGTTTCAACCCGTGGTGATTTTCTAAATTCTATAGGGTACTTGTAAGGTGAGAGCAATAAAACATAGCACATCATACATCGCATCCATATGTGTCATATAATGGGTAATGTATGTGACGCACGTGCACAAATCACATCGCAAACAATTTTTAGAGCAACCTAAAATTTCATTTAACATCTCAAATATTTAATTCACTTAATCAAAAGTTAGTCTATGAGTGAGGGAAACTCATCTTTCGTGGCTAGAAGATGAATGCAAAATTTGATAGAAAATTCAAACGACGAACCCAAGCCTCTTTATATATATATATATATATATATATATATGTAGAGAGAGAGAGAGAGAACCACTACGGTTAAACCAGACAACAAAAAAAAAATCAAAATCAACGTTTTAAATGACATGCATGTGAGTATAATTAATAATGAAGGTAAAACTCACCACCTAAGATTAAACTGGTTCAAATCGAATGATATTCTTAAGACTCGAGACAAGACCGAACTCACTACCCAAACAGTGAGCTCCAAGTCCTCTTCAATGGTCTGTGTGGCATTAACTCGATAACTTGGGGTGCATGTTGTCTGGAACTCCATTTTGAAACTAACTGGAGACTGTTGGAGCTACAGGGTGGAGCACAGACCGAGGCACCTTGGGCAACGACAAAACTTGGTGGCTACCAGTGTCTAGAAGTGCCTCCGACCTTTTTTTTCTTTTCGTTTTAGGGTTCAGTGATGGCCAATGTTACGAGCCACAGCGGTGATGGGTTGCATGCCTCAGGCATGGGGAAGGTCGGCCAGTGAACATTGTTGGTGGTGGTAGTACCTGGTCCATGCATAAAATGGAGAGAAGCCGACCTTAGAGGTTGCGATGGGTGCTCTCCTCAAGAAGGAGAGGGCTTCAGTGGTTAAGGGAAGGTGGCGAAGGGAAACCCTAGTGATTGCGAGGGATACGGTAGCCATGCTTGCGGGTGAGAACGTGGGTTTCGATTTTGAGGAATTGGGGTTTCTGATTTCACACTGCAGTTTTATGAGACAAACTACGAATGAAGTGTGAAGGCTTTCCCTCTTTCATTTTATTTCTGGGATTATAAAATAAGGGAATGGGATTAATTTTCCTCCCTTTTTATTTTCATTTAGCAGAAAGGAGAGATCTTTTCCTTGTTAACTATCATGAGGAGGAAAAGGGGGAGAAACTGATTTCGAGTGGAAAATGAAGAGGAGACGAAGGCTGTGTAATGATTTGGAAATGGGAATTAAAGAATGGAGAAGATCAGAAGAAAAGGATACGCATTTTATAATGTAAACCAGGAGACCAAGATCAAAGAAAATCTTGCATATAATTTATTTACAGAGGAGCTAGGACAGATGTTGAAACTGACAGAGGGATGAAGACAGATGGCAAAAAAAACTTCAGCATAATATTTCTAGGTGTTGTTGCTTGATCTTGAGTGAAGATTTATCAGATTTTGTTTGATCTAAACGTTAGGCTGGATGGGGTAAGTGGTTTTGAACGAAGAACACAACAATGTTGTTTATACATATTAAAATTTCAGCAAATTTATCAAATATTGTTTTTGAACGAACGTAACTAGCGGACGGTATACAACGTTAGGATGAACTCAGAAATATGGCAGAAGTGAGCAACGTTATTTACTTGTTTTGAACAAGTTATAAATTTAAATTCAAGTTCAAAAGTAATTAAATAAATTATAACTTATATTTCACCGAGCAATTTCCAACATTTATAACAAAATAATTTCCTTCGTCGCTAACCGTAAATTACGTTTACATCTGAGTTCAAAACGAAACAAATAAATTCTCAGGTTACATTATTTCTTAAGAATCACATTCTAAATAAATTTTAAATGTTAAGTTTACAAATTACAAAGGATTATATTTCCATGTTATTTGAATAAATCCAACTTTGTTGTAATATAACGTTCATACTGAAAATTAATTTCCGAAAAGAATTTTATTTGTTTATTTAAAGTAAATCTAACTATGTTCAAATAGATAAATCCAAAAGTTGCATTGAGAGCAGAATATTAACATTTAATTTAACGTTAAATCTTAATTTGATCTATATTTTAAACGTAGAAATTTTCTAGCACATTACAATAGCTAAAAAAAATAGTTGCCAAATTAGAAATTACAACTTGCATAACGACTAATGATATTCAATCTTTAGCTGGAAAAGACGAAAATATACGTGTGTTCCTGTACCAAGTGGTAAGATACAAAAATAATAAGATAATTACCACTAAATCCAGCTCGAGAAGAATTTGAAGAAAGCAAAGCCTCAAAATTTCCAACATAATCATCCTCGTTTTGTTGCAAAACATTTGTATCTGAACCTCTAAAAACTCTTCTACCAGCCATGAATTGTTTACGTTTATACCACTTATAACAGAGACAACGAAAAATCTCGGATCTATTCGAAATTGCCACACCAATCCAAGTCTTTGCGTTGGTATCGTGCATGTAACGACCCGAATTTTGGCCATCAAATAATTACTTTAATTTATTATTTTAAATATTATATTTGGAGTATTAATGAATTTTAATATTTAATTCGTTATTAAAAACGATATTTGGACCTTAAATTTATATTTAATATAAATCGAGTTCGAAACGGCGTTGCAGTTCGTAATATTGAATTTTGAACTTTAATTGAATGTACAGGATCCGATATAAGTCGGATTTCTGTGAAACGAGAAACGTTGGGACCATGTTGATTATACTTTTCATATGAAAGAGAAAAATCCAGATTTCGTGTTATAATTTGTTATTTATGGCCAAATCAAATTTTAAAGTAATCGTTGTGGAAATCGTTATTAAATTATAGGCCTTTAAAATAGCCATTTTGCAAACGGTCTCTGTTTCCTTCGAAATAAGTTTCATTGGAACCGTAACGTTAAATTATTGTACGATGTTGAATTTCATGGCAAACTGATGTCGTATGTGGCCATGGTAGCCGTAAACGCCCGTTCATTTTCTATAGCGCGTAATTAAATTTAATAAAGAGGTATTTAGGGATAACTTGAGAAGACGATCGAATTTGGCCGAGAAACAAGTTCCGTTGAGTTCGTATCGTCGATTTTAGTCAAGATAGGTATATACTTTGTTATTTTTGGAGACCGTGCAATTTGGTGTCCAAAATGGCATCGTGGTGCGCGTAAAAATAGTCTACCGGGGAAATAGTCTCAGAATGCGACGAAACTGGTGCCGTTGGGTTCGTACTGATTAATTATTGTACGATTTCAAAGTTTCAAGTTGATCGGATTTATCTAGTAATCATGGAAAATTTAAACACGTGTTTATTTCTGGTTTTATAAAGGAATTTTCTTCAAACGATGTCGGATTTCAACGAAACTTGTCCCATTGGGTCCGAAATATTTTTTTTCACTAAGACTAGCCTTTTTAGCAGAAAACAAAAATCGTCTATAGTGGTTTTTAACGTGATTTCTCACAACGAAAGTTAACGTGTTGCATACCAAAATTTCCTTCTACTGTACAATACGTGCACTCCAAACAATTGAGTTTCTTGCGACCCAATTCACTTCTTTCGTGCCAACCACCGTATGTAATAAACCCTGTATTCAATCAAATGGCTACCAGAGTGAACACAAAAAATAATAATACTGAGCCAGTATATATCGACTGAAACTAGTGTGCAACTATCAAATGCCAACCCGCCTAAAACACACTGGCCTAGGAATTGTAACTAAACAAAGCCAAAAATATATATTATATATGATGCCTTGCTCCCCACTCTGTCAATGCCTTGCCATCCAAACTTTCAATGACTTTAACCCCACGTAACCGTGGACCGCACGCCTTCTTTCTAGTATAAATAATACTGCTCCATTCATTTTCCCTTCGTTCCTGAACAGAAAACAAAAACCATTTTCTCCATTAAAACTGCGACTTCTTTTCCAAAAAAAAAAAGGGAAACCCTCTTCCCTAAACATCACGCGAGCCCCATTACACGAAAACTTCTTTCGTGTCCTCAAATGTACGTGCTGTCAACGAAGCAGGGAATGGAGATGCCAAAAAAGATGATGGCATGGACAATGGTGGCTGGTGGCTGTCGCCAGGGTTGCTGGCGAGGTCAGTGAATGGGCAGGACCAGGAAGAATGGTCTGACTCTGGTGGTGGCGCAGCCATGTCAGGTTGGAGGAGCGGTCGCTGCTAATGCCGAAGCCTGGATGGATGGAGCATAATGCGGATCAAGTGAGGGTATAGGGGGGCGTTAGTTTTAACGTAAAAGAAAGAGAAAAAATGTGTGAAAGAATACTGGGAAGAAGTGGACATACATGAGCATGGGTGGTGAAGCGTTGAGAAGGAAAGGGGAAGGTGGACATGAGAAATTGGCAGGAAGAGGAGCATGGCGTGTTTACTGAATTGGGAAGAAGGTATAACAGTACCTTTCTAGTTATGTTTTTCTAATCCGAAGATCCATGCCTAAGTATATAATTAAAATTCCCTAAACACCTATGAAATGTGCCAGTTCTCATTTAATTTAACATGGACCAAATACCATAATTTCATGACTAATGACGCTTTAATTTGAAGCAAGCAAGAGATTAAGTTGAAACTATATATTAATATTTGCGTGTAAAACAGTAGTTGTTTTGAAATAGGCTTAATTAATTACCATAACGTTACCGTTTGTAGTGTATATATAATCAATGCATTACAATGATATAGGGCGGTATATGGAACAATAGAAAAAGGTATACCATACCCAGTTGGAAGTAAGTTTAGTCTACCTAGTTGTAATTATAATTTTTGAACTGTGTTTGGTTGGGCTTAACTGATGTATACATGACTTTAACGTTAGGAAAGGATTTATATGTGTCTAAGTATTAGTTAGCATGGTCCAAACCGTTCACGCGCCTAACACCATACATATGTAATGTAGGAAAACTATCAGTCCTTATCATTGTCGAACCACTACTTTAACGTGATTTACATGTGTATTTAATTTAGGTAATTTAAATTAGACGTAAATTATAATAATGACAACCGGCTCGTACATGGACAGGATCAGACAAATCAGTGGACGTTGGAATCATCGTGACAGGATCTTCAGAATTGGACGCGTTCGGGGGCAGTAGAGGTTCCCAGTTAAATGCACATTTAATTTAACTGGAATCAGTCGTTATCCCGACAAATGGAAACCCAAGGTGAGTTAAACTCACTCAGTTTTTCCATGCTTATATTTTATATAAGTCGGGTTTTATGATTGTGTGCTATACTTGTTAATGGTTGTTTGTTTGTTCGTTCGTTGCTAATTTTATATTCATGTATGGACTGAACGATTAAATTAAACGTTCGTTTAATTTAATTGAAAACAAATCGTTATTTTTAACGATTAAATCCAATTGAGGTAACTTACCTCAGTGGTTACGTTTATAACACTATAAACGTTATAATCAAATAGTTGAATGATTGAACTGCTATTATTATCCCAATATTTACTGTTACAATTATTATCCACCGTTATTATCAAACTGTTTTATTTCATATGTCTAGATGAAAATGAATATTGTACTGAATAATTTGAATTCTGGTAACCCGTTATTTTGCAGGAAAGAATAGGTTGGAGGAATCCAACAAGATTCCTCGCTAATATTGATAACGTTTATCAGTATGATTATATTGTTTGTTAGGTAATGTGAAATTAATTTATATTTCACGGTTTGGTACTATAGTAGCCATTTGCCTCTTTAGTACCGTCGATTAAAAGAAATGATTTTCGAAATCAATATTAAATGGATTTCGAGCAGTTTCAAAGTTATAAATATATTTTTTATATGATTTTAAAATGTGACTCTTATGGCAAAGATAATAGTCGAGGCTAAATTTACAAATTTATAACTAACAAAATGTAAGAGATTATCAAATAAATGTTTAAACGATATAAAATTTATCGAATTTGCTATTTAAATTTTGAAATGATTTTGTAAAAAGCCTTATATGTCGGAAGGGGAGTTTAAGTGTAGTTCAAAATAGGATCATTGGGTCATGAATACACGAGAATGTGTAAAAGAGTTCAAAGAGAAATGTTTTGTGATAAATGATCGTTTTAAAAAGCGGTGTTTTTAAACAATACGAAATGTGATTAAATAACATTTCGTGAATAAGATTTCCAAATTGGCAGATTTGGAAATAAGTAGTGATTTCAATGAGATTTGGATTATAAATGAGATTTGAATTTATATGTGGGGTATGAATTTATAAATGGGATCGAATATTAGTCGTATCTAATGATTTTAAATGGTATTCGTAAATGAAATGAAAGGTTTTGAAATAAGATTTGCAACGTTTGTTACAAATAATAATAAATTGAACTACTTGGTTAATAAATAAAAGATCTATATAAAAGATCGTTACATGAATCATACCACGAATAAGTTATTTAAAGAATATAAAATAAAATCAGTAACGTTGTGATAGACGTAAATGGAAATGATTTGGATATAAGTTTGAAATGGTTAAGATATTTATATAAGAATTGTAACGATATTTGCATCTGATTTGAAATGTATATATAAAAGTATAATTTGAGAGATTTATAATAACTACCAAGTCGAAGCAATTATGAAAAGTTGTAAAGAATAATAAAGTAAAAGAAAGAGTTTACTTAAGAATTAATTAAGTAAATGTGCTGACTTTTAAATGGGGTTTCCAAAGGGAAATGTGTGGTTAATAAACTTCTGGTTATTCTGAAGATATGAATGTTGTTGGTCAAGGTATGAGAGGTAAATAAAATACCCAACTTGAACGACCCTATGATTATCCAGGAATGATATTAGTTTATAAACGTGAGTAGTTGAGGGAAATAGAAGTTATGATTTCCGTAAATGATATTTTAAACTGTTTTCGAAAAGTTTATAAGTTGAATAAAAGGAATTTAGAGAATATTCTTAATTTATAATAAGAAGTAAAAGCAATGTTTCTAATATTAAAAATGGAATATAAGTAACGGACGGTTCATTAAAGAGGCCAAATGACACTGAATAGTAAATCAGTGAATACATTTTCATGTGAATGAATGGTTGTTTTTATTTGATAGTTAAATAACCGACTATCAAATTTGGCCATACGATTGTTGGTACGGAAAGACCGGGATCGAATATATTCGAAAACCATTCCGTCCAGCAAATACGAATACGCTGAGGATGCTGATTCGAGCTGGAGCTATTGAAGACCGTTGATCTTCATAAGAGGAAGGATTACTTAAAATCTTTGACTTGCAAGCAGAGATAAAACTGTGATTCTGTCGTGGTTTGAATCTACGGATTGCAAGGACTTCTCGCTACTGATTCTTAGGGTGATTCCTAGGATGCAATAGGAGGGTACCTTCGGTTCATCTTGTTCCTGGGTGACAAGTATGGATGGGTGTCTGACAGAGTATTTCCAGAATGATCACGTACATTGATTTCTTCAACCATACCAAGAGTGGAAGCAGAGAAGGAAACTTCTTTAGCTAACACATAATGTATTGTTGTAGACATCAATTGGTGATTCTGATGGATCTGACAATGTGGCATTCGAAGTGAATCTGATGAACTGATAGAGCGTAGCCTCAAGCCTCATCAACCGTGAAAGGGAAAAAATCGGGCAGGCAGCATGGCTATGTGGGTCGCTCCCATTAGGGTGTATAATCACCTATCTAAAGAAATTTCTTTTGCTTCTTTAATCTATCGATGCTGTCCCTTTTGGGAAATAGTGGTTTAAGCCCCACCGTTGGTGATATACATTCGATACACTCAAGCGAAATGAGTGGTTGGTCATGTGTGGGCCGGGTTGCAAGACTTTCTTGTTGAACCCAGTGTATTCGCCTCTAGAGATACACTATCGGCAGGTGGACCCATACCTTGTAATAGTTGGAATCCAATCTCCAATAAGCGTCGCGGTTTTGATTGTATACTATATATGTGGAGCGTGAGATGCAAGCGTTCCGCTAAATTGATATTTATTTGTATTTAGACACTATTACAATATCAGAAAAGATATTGATTTCAAAAATGTTTTGGGTTATCGTAAGGTAAAAACCGTCCGTATTTATGTGTGGATTTGGTCTTACGATTATCCTTTTCTTTCGAAAAGATTTTGACTTTAAAATCAAGATGTGTGATACCTTAAACTTAGTGTGTTTTTCTCACTCTGGTTTACCAGACTGACCCGGTATTTGTAATGCTCGGGTTAGCCCGGGTTGTGCAGGTTTATATTATCAGATATTGTGAAGAGACGAGTCGGAAAAGTTCAGATGTAAGACAGTATATGATTCCGCTGTGTGTTGTGTACGGGGCAGATTATTTTAACAGTCCGGAGATGTACTCTGATATTGTAAGTATGTTTAAAAGCTCTCAATAAAGATTATTTCTATATTATATTTTGCTCTGCTGCGATGTGAGACTCTGTGTTGTGTTGGTTCTTGTTCTCCTTCTATTCTAAAATTTCTCTCTTTCTTATCTCACCCTCTAAATTCTTTCTAATAACTATCTGGTTTTTCGATACTTGAGTTCTGGCATGTAATACAGGATTGGTCTATTATTTTTGGGATTCGGGCATCGAAATCCCTGGGTCGTTACAGTGGTATCAGAGCTATTGGTTTAGTGATAACCTTGGCTCTATGGCATAATTCGATAGAGATGGGGTTAGTAATACCCTAGATCGAGATTGAGTTTGATATATCTATGAGAGCGCGTATTTGAAATTTGATATTAAAATTATTTTTGCCCAATTTATTTTATAATAAAAGTAATTATTTTCTCAATTTATTATAGTATGGGAAATCGATTGATTTGTTAGTGTTGATTGGAATGATGTGTTTGGATTGTGTTGTTGATTGCTTGAATATATATTTGAAAATGATAGACTTGGTTTGAAACCAATATGAAATAAATAAGTTGGATAAATCAATCCGGATTAAAATACCTGAATGGATAATTAAAGAAATAAATGAAATAATTATAAATAATTATAATCTCATGTGGATTAGATTGTGTGTAGAAATGGTTGGATCATATATGATATGGAAATTTGAAACAGATTGATGTTGTTTTGGGAACTAATGAAATTTATCTGAGCTGAGAACAGGTGCAGAAGTGCCAATTCAGCTTTAAAGTCGATCCAAGAGAAAATTCTGGAGTTAATTGAACCCAGTTTAAATAGAGCTGCATAATAACTAAGCAAGCTCGAATATAAAATACTGTTTACCGCATAATAACCCTCGCAAAAAGGTACGCCTATATAAAATTTTGGTTTTTATTTGGGTTTTGAGTTTGGTTTTTGAATTTCTCCGACCCTGTTGGTCGATGTATATATATTTCTTGAATTTGCGATTTTGCAGATGTCCTTCGTACAGGGGAGACTCTGCCAAAAAATTTCCAAAATTTAAGGTGTTAGAAAATTTTGAAGATTTTTGGAAGATCCTTTTATTGGAATAAATTGGTTTTAAAACCAATTAGATTCATTTTGAAAATAAAAAGGAGTATTGATTTAATAATTATTATAAAGACAATGGGTTGTAACGTTCTTTCTTACCTTAGCAATTTCGAGGACGAAATTATTTTAAGGGAGGAAGAATGTAACGACCCGTATTTTGGCCGTCAAATAATTACTTTAATTTATTATTTTAAATATTATATTTGGAGTATTAATGAATTTTAATATTTAATACGTTATTAAAAATGATATTTGAACATTTAATTTATATTTAATATAAATCGAGTTCGAAACGACATTGCAGTTCGTAATATTGAATTTTGAAATTTAATTGAATGTACAGGATCCGATATAAGTCGGATTTCTGTGAAACGAGAAACGTTGGGACCATGTTGATTATAATTTTCATATGAAAGAGAAAAATCCATATTTCGTGTTATAATTTGTTATTTATGGCCAAATCAAATTTTAAAATAATCGCTATGGAAATCGTTATTAAATTATAGGCCTTTAAAATAGTCATTTTGCAAACGGACTATGTTTCCATCGAAACCAGTTTCATTGGAACCGTAACATTAAATTATTTTACGATGTTGAATTGTGTGGCAAACCGATGTCGTATGTGGCCACGGTAGCCGTAAACGCCCGTTCATTTTCTATGGCGCGTAATCAAATTTAATAAAGAGGTATTTGGGTATAACTTGAGCAGACGATCGAATTTGGCCACGGAACCAGTTCCGTTGAGTTCGTATCATCGATTTTAGTCAAGACAGATATATAGTTTGTTATTTATGGAGACCGTGCAATTTGGTGTCCAAAATGGCATTGCGGTGCGCGTAAAAATAGCCTACCGGGGAAACAGTCTCAGAATGCGACGAAACTGGTGCTGTTGGGTTCATATTGATTAATTATTGTAAGATTTCAAAGTTTCAAGTTTATCGGATTTATCTAGTAATCGTGGAAAATTTAAACACGTGTTTATTTCTGGTTTTATAAAGGAATTTTCTTCAAACGATATCGGATTTCGACGAAACTTGTCCCATTGGGTCCGGAATTTTTTTTTTCTACTAAGATTAGCCTTTTTATCAGAAAACAGAAATCATCTATAGTGGTTTTTAACGCGATTTCTCACAACGAAAGTTAACGTGTCTTTGGATATTAACATGGCCTGACAGTAATATATATAATAATTATATATAATCAACGCCCTGCGCCATACATTATCAACAACTTGCATACCAAAATTTCTTTTTACTGTACAATACGTGCACTCCAAACAATTGAGTTTCTTGCGACCCAATTCACTTCTTTCGTGCCAACCACCGTATGTAATAAACCCTGTATTCAATCAAATGGCTACCCGAGTGAACGCGTAAAATAATAATACGGAGCTAGTATATATCGACTGAAACTAGTGTACAACTATCAAATGATAACCCGCCTAATACACACTGGCCTAGGAATTGTAACTAAACAAAGCCAAAAATATATATTATATACGATGCCTTGCTCCCCACTCTGTCAATGCCTTGCCATCCAAACTTTCAATGACTTTAACCCCACGTAACCGTGGACCGCACGCCTTCTTTCTAGTATAAATAGAACTGCTCCATTCATTTTCCCTTCTTCCTGAACAGAAAACAAAAACCATTTTCTCCATTAAAACTGCGACTTCTTTTCCAAAAAAACAAAAATGGAAACCCTCTTCCCTAAACATCACGCGAGCCCCATTACACGAAAACTGCTTTCGTGTCCTCAAATGTACGTGCTGTCAACGAAGCAGGGAATGGAGATGCCAAACAAGATGATGGCATGGACCATGGTGGCTGGTGGCTGTCGCCAGGGTTGCTGGCGAGGTCAGTGAACGGGGAGGAACAGGAAGAATGGTCTGACTTTGGTGGTGGCGCAGCCATGTTTGGTTGGAGGAGCGGTCACTGCTAATGCCGAAGCCTGGATGGGTGGAGCATAATGCGGAGCAAGTGAGAGTATAGGGGGGCATTAGTTTTAACGCAAAAGAAAGAAAAAATGCGTGAAAGAATACTGGGAAGAAGTGGACATACGTGAGCATGGGGGGGGGGGGTGAAGCGTTGAGAGGGAAAGGGGGAAAGTGGACGTGAGAAATTGGCAAGAAAAGGAGCATGGCGTGTTTACTGAATTGGGAAGAAGGTATAACAGTACCTTTCTAGTTATGTATTTCTAATCCGAAGATCCATGCCGAAGTATATAATTAAAATTCCCTAAACACCTATGAAATGTGCTAGTTCTCATTTAATTTAACATGGACCAAATACCATAATTTCACGACCAATGACGCTTTAATTTGAAGCAAGCAAGAGATTAAGTTAAAATTATATATTAATATTTGCGTGTAAAATAGTAGTTGTTTTGAAATAGGCTTAATTAATTACCATAACGTTATCGTTTGTAGTATATATAATCAATGCATTACAGTGATACAGGGCGGTAAATGGAACCATAGAAAAAGGTATACCGTACCCGGTTGGAAGTTTAGTCTGCCTAGTTGTAATTATAATTTTCTAACTGTGTTCGGTTGGGCTTAACTGATGTATACGTGACTTTAACGTTAGGAAAGGATTTATATGTGTCTAAGTATTAGTTAGCATGGTCCAAACCGTTCACGCGCCTAACACCATACATATGTAATGTAGGAAAACTATCAGTCCTTATCATTGTCGAACCACTGCTTTAACGTGATTTACATGTGTATTTAATTTTGGTAATTTAAATTAGACGTAAATTATAATAATGACAACTGGCTCGTACGTGGACAGAATCTGACAAATCAGTGGACGTTGGAATCATCGTAACAGGATCTTCAGAATTGGACGCGTTCGGGGGCAGTAGAGGTTCCTAGTTAAATGAACATTTAATTTAACTGGATTCAGTCGTTATCCCGACAAATGGAAACCCAAGGTGAGTTAAACTCACTCAGTTTTTCCCTACTTATATTTTATATAAGTTGGGTTTTATGATTGTGTGCTACACTTGTTAATGGTTGTTTGTTTGTTTGTTCGTTGCTGATTTTATATTCATGTATGGACTAAACGATTAAATTAAACGTTCGTTTAATTTAATTGAAAATAAATCATTATTTTTAACGATTAAATCCAATTGAGGTAACTTACCTCAGTGGTTACGTTTATAACACTACAAACGTTATAATCAAATAGTTGAATGATTGAACTGTTGTTATTATCCCAATATTTACTGTTACAATTATTATCGACCGTTATTATCAAACTATTTTATTTCATCTGTCTAGATGAAAATGAATATTGTACTGAATAATTTGAATTCTGGTAACCCGTTATTTTGCAGGAAAGAATAGGTTGGAGGAATCCAACAAGATTCCTCGCTAATATTGATAACGCTTATCAGTATGATTATATTGTTTGTTAGGTAATGTGAAACTAGTTTATATTTCACGGTTTGGTACTATAGTAGCCATTTGCCTCTTTAGTACCGTCGAGTAAGAGAAATGATTTTCGAAATCAATATTAAATGGATTTCGAGCAGTTTCAAAGTTATAAATATATTTTTTATATGGTTTTAAAATGTGACTCTTATGGCAAAGATAATAGTCGAGGCTAAATTTACAAATTTATAACTAACAAAATGTAGGAGATTATTAAATAAATGTTAAACGATATAAAATTTATCGAATTTGCTATTTAAATTTTGAAATGATTTTGTAAAAAGCCTTATCAGTCGGAAGGGGAGTTTAAGTGTAGTTCAAAATAGGATCATTGGGTCGTGAATACACTAGAATGTGTAAAAGAGTTCAAAGAGAAATGTTTTGTGATAAATGATCGTTTTAACAAACGGTGTTTTTAAACAATACGAAATGTGATTAAATAACATTTCGTGAGTAAGATTTCCAAATTGGAAGATTTGGAAATAAATAGTGATTCCAATGAGATTTGGATTATAAATGAGATTTGAATTTATATGTGGGGTATGAATTTATAAATGGGATCGAATATTAGTCGTCGCTAATGATTTTTAATGGCATTCGTAAATGAAATGAAAGGTTTTGAAATAAGATTTGCAACGCTTGTTACAAATAATAAAAAATTGAACTACTTGGTTAATAAATAGAAGATCTTTATAAAAGATCGTTAGATGAATCATACCACGAATAAGTTATTTAAAGAATATAAAATAAAATCAGTAACGTTGTGATAGACGTAAATGGAAATGATTTGGATATAAGTTTGAAATGGTTAAGATATTTATATAAGAATTGTAATGATATTTGCATCTGATTTGAAATGTATATATAAAAGTATAATTTGAGAGATTTATAATAACTACAAAGTCGAAGCTATTATGAAAAGTTGTAAAGAATTAATAAAGTAAAAGAAAGAGTTTAGTTAAGAATTAATTAAGTAAACGTGCTGAGTTTTAAATGGGGTTTCCAAAGGGAAATGTGTGGTTAATAAACTTCTGGTTATTTTGAAGATATGAATGTTGTTGGTCAAGGTTTGAGAGGTAAATAAAATACCCAACTTGAACGACCCTATGATTATCCAGGAATGATATTAGTTTATAAACGAGAGTAGTTGAGGGAAATATAAGTTATGATTTCCGTAAATGATATTTTAAACTGTTTTCGAAAAGTTTATAAGTTGAATAAAAGGAATTTAGAGAATGTTCTTAATTTATAATAAGAAGTAAAAGCAATGTTTCTAATATTGAAAATTTATGGAATATAAGTAACGGACGGTTCATTAAAGAGGCCAAATGACACTGAATAGTAAATCAGTGAATACATTTTCATGTGAATGAATGGTTGTTTTTATTTGATAGTTAAATAAACGACTACCAAATTTGGCCATACGATTGTTGCTACGGAAAGACCGGGATCGAATATATTCGAAAACCATTCCGTCCAGCAAATATGAGTACGCTGAAGATGTTGATTCGAGCTGGAGCTATTGTAGACCGTTGATCTTCATAAGCAGAAAGATTACTTAAAATCTCTGACTTGCAAGCAGAGATAAAACTGTGATTCTGTCGTGGTTGGAATCTACGGATTGCAAGGACTTCTCACTACTGATTCTCAGGGTGATTCCTAGGATGCAGTAGGAGGGTACCTTCGGTTCATCCTGTTCCTGGGTGACATGTATGGATGGGTGTCTGATAGAGTATTTCCAGAAAGATCACGTACATTGATTTCTTCAACCGTACCAAGAGTGGAAGCAGAGAAGGAAACTTCTTTAGCTAACACAAAATGTATTGTTGTAGACATCAATTGGTGATTCTGATGGATCTGACAATGTGGCATTCGAAATGAATCTGATGAACAGATAAAGCGTAGCCTCAAGCCTCATCAACCGTGAAATGACAAAAATCGAGCAGGCAGCATGGCTATGTGAGTCGCTCCCATTAGGGTGTATAATCACCTATCTAAAGAAATTCCTTTTGCTTCTTTAATCTATCGATGCTGTCCCTTTCGGGAAACGGTGGTTTGAGCCCAACCGTTGGTGATATACATTCGATACACTCAAGCGAAATGAGTGGTCGGTCATGTGTGGGCCGGGTTGCAAGACGTTCTTGTTGAACCCAGTGTATTCGCCTCTAGAGATACACTATCGGCAGGTGGACCCATACCTTGTCATAGTTGGAATCCAATCTCCAATAAGTGTCGCGGTTTTGATTGTATACTATATATGTGGAGCGCGAGATGCAAGCGTTCCGCTAAATTGATATTCATTTGTATTTAGACACTATTATAATATCAGAAAAGATATTGATTTCAAAAATGTTTTGGGTTGTCGTAAGGTAAAAACCGTCCGTATTTATGTGTGGATTTGGTATTATGATTTTCCTTTTCTTTCGAAAAGATTTTGACTTTAAAATCAAGATGTGTGATACCTTAAACTTAGTGTGTTTTTCTCACTCTGGTTCACCAGACTGACCCGGTATTTGTAATGCTCGGGTTAGCCCGGGTTGTGCAGGTTTAGATTATCGGATATTGTGAAGAGACGAGTCGGAAAAGTTCAGATGTATGACATTATATGATTCCGCTGTATGTTGTGTATGGGGCAATTTATTTTAACTGTCCGGAGATGTACTCTGATATTGTAAGTATTTTTAAAAGCTCTCAATAAAGACTATTTCTGTATTATATTTTGTTCCGCTGCGATGTGAGGCTCTGTATTGTGTTGGTTCTTGTTCTTCTTCTATTCTAAAATTTCTTTCTTTCTTATCTCACCCTCTAAATTCTTTCTAATAACTATCTGGTGTTTCGATACTTGAGTTCTGGCATGTAATACAGGATTGGTGTATTATTGTCGGGATTCGGGCATCGAATTCCTTGGGTCGTTACAGTGCGCCTCAGGCTCACCAATGCGATTGGGATAGGTCGGATTTTGGGTTTCAAATTAAGATTTGAAGAGAGAGGGCGCGGTTGGTTTTAACGAGAAAACAGGAGGCCAAAACTTAGGCATGGAGAAAGCTAGGGTTGGGTGAGAAGAAGACGCGTCTGTGAAGAGAAGAGATAGGAAGATAGCGGATTCAAAAAGAAAGAGGAGGCGTAGTGAAACCCTAGTTGCCGTTTCCAAGTTTTGGACGCTCTGTGTTTTTTTGATTCAAGTTTATTAGGCCCTTTGAACGATGGTGTCGATTGATGGTTGAGATTTTGTTTTAAATGATGGCGTGGTTCACTAAGGTTCACCATTTTTTTAGAATTTGAATATATTTATAGCAACAAGAACATCTTGCTCATATTTATGTTAAAACCTTGAAGGAATGTTGTAATAGACAAAAATCAACATACTTATCGTTACATTATAGCTAGCAACATCTTCTAATTTCGTTGCAATAGGTCATCTATGGCGTAGTGTCAATTGGTTTAGCTTTCTTGAGTTGTATCGTCTAATTAAAATGATTTGTTGCTCTTTGAGCACTGACGAGTGATGAGTGGAGGTCAACTAACATCAAACTCAATTTCTTGAGTTGACTGTTTCCTTCTATCTGTTGCCAAATTTAGCTAGATTCCATTTTCAATGATTCGATACTGATCTGGAAATGAGTTGATTACGTTAAGGTTTTTTATGGGATGTTGGGTAACTGCAATGTATTTTACATAGCTTGCCTTCGGAGTTATGTGGAATTGGCGTGTGTGGTTTTTCTAACGTCGGTGCCAGGGCCAGTCCATGTATTGTGTCGTACGTAGGCCACGTCATTTCCTGTGCTTCTCTTCTTTTCACGTGATACATGTGTTTGTTCTTTGTCCTCCTCTTTGCTTGCTTACGACGCTCGAACTTTCAAAACTTTAATTGCACGTAAATGCCTGTTGTTTTCCTCCAGGCAACCCTTTGTGTTCGTGTAGACATGTATGTTGCGTTTCAACCCTTACGTCACTTTCATAGTTTAATATCCGTGGTCAGTGTTATTTCACCTGCTCAACTCAAATTGTCCCAATTTTAATCTGACCCTCAACGTTAGTAGAAAATATATAGAAAAATTGGAAAATCTTGTCAAACCCCTATATATACATATACGTAAAAGTAAAAATAATATAATATTAAAAAAATAATGACCATGAAATTACATAAAAGATAAGCGCACAGTTTCTTTTCCATATTTTCTAGTAGTTAATGTATTTTTATTCTATAATTTTTATTGTTAGTTATGTGCGTGTGTATCAGAGTTGAAACATTTTCTTATGTGATTCACCAATATTTCAATGTATTTTGTATAATTATTTAAGGTCGGATTTAAATTTTTACACCTTCAGTTTTCATTTATTATTATTCAGTTAAGTACATATAGTTTTCAAAGCTATACTATGCGATTGTAAAAAAATAAGAAAAATCAAACGTATTGACTAAGATAACTTATGGAATTGATGTTAAGAAGTTATCTGAAGTTATTGTTTGTTGACTGCTATTCTTTTGTAGTTTGCTTATCGTACTATTACAAAAAAAATACAACTCTATAATATAACGAGTGAGTTTGTTCACACTTCTAATGAAGTGCTTCTATTTGAAGAATTAAAAGGGGCTCATATGGAATCCACCAAATTCGAGAAAAGTGTTTTGTTTATACTTAAAGAAATGTATGAACAGACTCACAATCTATAATATAGCATATATCCAATTATAACAAATGATTAGTAAAAATTCGACAAATCAGAGTAAACATTTTAGAAATAATAAATATGTTAAACCTACTAACTAAGCATGCACGATATGCTTTTCACATTCAATAGTCATTCATGCACCATCTAAGAATTATTTTTTACAAATTAAGTGTGAAGCATGGGTCCAAACTAGCTTGATTAATTTATAGTGGATACAAAAATCACATTGAAGCAATGCAGGCTAACCGATTTACAATTAATAAAAGGGGGGGATGTTATTGACACTCCAACTTATGTTAAGAGGGAGATTAATTTTAAGGACACTCCACTTTTTTAAAATTGTTAAGGTAGGGTCAACATAGCTAGCTTATTTTTTTAACTTCTTACACTTTTATCCTTTATTTTAAAAACTTACACACCGTAAACCATCGACCCCTAAATCAAAAAAGCCTGAATCGTTTAACTGCAAATAACGTCAGGAAATAGTTGATATCGTATGCATACGATTTAATGAACTAAGATTAAATATTAACCCTAACAACATGTGGATATGATTTAATAAAAATAAATTAGATCTTACCATCTCATTACTCCGATCAACACCAACATAACGCTCACTCTCCTGTGTCAATATCATATTGTTTTTTCGATCATATTTTTTGGTTAGAGTTTGATTTCTTCACAACTAATGGTGTTGATTAATCATTAAAAATTAGATTAATGAACAGAAGAGTGAAACATAGCCTAAATGGGTAATAAAGTAAAATTACCTTTAATTGTTAAGGAGTTACTTTCCTAATTGATACTCCACTTAACTTTTTTTTTTTTTAAATTTGCCCCTCCCTTAACAATATTTAGAGTATCAATAAGAATGCTCTTAATAGGAAACAAATATGATTTAAAATCCTATCTTGAATGCTCTTAATAGGAAACAAATATGATTTAAAATCCTATCTTAGAATGCTCTTAATAGGAAACAAATATGATTTAAAATCCTATCTTATTTTGCAACGATATCTGGACAAATGGATCACATGTATTTATTGCAATAAAAAATAGAAATGAAATTATTATTATTTCTATTTGCTTATTAAATCTAATAAGATGTTTTTAATGGGTTTATATTAGGGGATTGTTAAAGGGACTCCATTTTTTGTTAACGGGGGGACAATTTTTTAATTTTTGATGAATTGTTAAGGGGAGGACAAAATAAGTTAGCCCCCCCCCCTTAACCATATAATTAAAATTTCCAGTACTTTCCCTATAACAGAGAAAAACTAATGCACACCTGCAAATAACTATATAAATTTAAACACTTAAGCATAAGTCAGACCACACTTGCATGAATTCAAACACTTAAGCATGAGTCAGACCATCACTTATTAACATTTCTTGGTCTAATAAGATCATGAATAATTAACTCTGCAAATTGCAAAATAAATTTAGAAACAATATACACTGACCTTCTACAATTCAACTTAAAAGGAAAATAAAAAGAAATAACAATTAAACGAAGATCCTCCTCCTTCAACTCTCCCCGATTCAAACAAAGTTCATATAATCTCAATAACGCAAATTCTATTTATACACCGAAAATCCCTCAACATACACCATTATTTTTTCTATAAAATTTTATTACTAAATTACCCTTTTCCATAATTGATTTTTAAAACTTCTTGATATAAAAAGTCAAATTGTTCTTAAAAATATGGAAACATGATACAAACTAGATATGTTAATGAATTATTTATTCACGAAGTCTAAAGTTTCTATTAAAAAACATTCAGAAATAATGTCTAATTTAGAAGTGTTGATTTATTTTGTAGAATCATAGTAATTTTGTTGAAATTGATTTTTTTTTTCAAATTTTTTATAAAAGTTACAATATTAGTAAAAGAAATAAGTTTCATTTTGTTAAATTTACTCAATTTGATGCAAATAATTTCTAATTTTGGGTAATTTTGTTTTAAGTTCGAAAGAGGAAAGAAAAAGAAGATGAGAACATGAATAATTTAGTAAAAGAAATGGTGTACGTAAAGTAATACACGGTGTATAGTAGTTTATTATAATTTTTGGTATATATGTAGCAATTTTTGGTGTATAAATAGAATTAGCCTCTCAGTAATCCAGTTTAAATCATGCTTTTATCACTCATATATATAAATAAATAAATAATAGAGAAAATAAAAAACGATAATTACATGTCTTGCAAAAAAAAAAAAAAAAAAAAAATTAAAGGAATGATACAGTTGCATGCACCTTATATTTGGTAATGATATAAATAGTGTAGATGATTTTATGCAAGTATTCAAAAAAAAGTCAATACCAAACATACCCAAAACTAAGCCTGGAATTATGAGAAGTAATTAACAAACTAAAATATAGTTAATCATTGTATGTCTAATTAATTAATGGTACGAGGGGCAGTCTAGTCCATGCTTATTTTTTTTTTTTTTAAAATAAGTCCTCCCTTAACATTTTTTTTAAGGTGGAGTCCCCTTAAAAATGTCCTCCCCTTAACCAAAAGTGGAGTTCCTTTAACAATCCTCTTATATTAGAACAAGTAAAGGCTGGAAGCCAATTACAGGCGTGATTTATCCAATAACGAACGCAACAGCTAGGGATGACAATGGGGCGGGGCGGGCGCGGGTAGTACCACCCCATCACCCGCCCCGTGGGGTGATTTTTTGCCCCGTGCCCGCCCCATACCCGCACATGTATCCATTAAACCGATTTTAAACAGGTTACGGGTAATGGCGGGTATTCATTATATTTATTCAATTTATTTTTTTAGTCATTTATTGAAATTATTCAAAAGTACATTTGGTTAAAAACAATAAAAATAGACCAATGCTTAAATGCTAATCTCAAAATACCAATGCATATTTAAACCAACATCCAAAAAAGAAGAGACAACATCAGAAGTATCCATCAAAATATCAACAACCAATTATAAATTGTTGAGTAAAAGCATGCACACAAATACCAAACAGCCAACAACAATATTTTTTGTATTGACTATTGATAATAAATTACATTCAATACGGGCACGGGTACCCGCGGACATGGATATCTAATTATCCGTATCCGCCCCATTAATTAACGTATATTAAAAATACCTGTTTATTTTAACCATGGATACCCATTTAACTATCCGTTTCATATCAAACCGCGGGTACAGATTTTTTTTGCCATCCCTAGCAACAGCCCCTTAAATTTCACATAGGAATCGAATTCATTGCAGGGATTGAAACAAAAAATTTAAAAAAATTAAGCAATGAAACACCAACTTTTCTCCATTCTTCTGGTGACTTTTTTCATTGCATCCGTCAAATCCAGTGGTCATCATACTCGCGTCGTCGGCGGTTGGAAAGGGATTAACAATCTCAACGATCCGGATGTTGTCGACGTCGCGAAATTTGCGATTTCAGAGCACAACAAGCAAGCGAGTGCAAATCTGACATTGAGTAAAATCTTGAAAGGGGAAACTCAGGTGGTGGCTGGAACAAACTATAAACTTGATTTGGAGGTGACTGATGGGGGCAATTATGAGGCTGTTGTTTGGGTGAAAGCGCGGTTACATTTTAGGCAGCTGACCTCCTTCAAGAAGCTTTAAAATTTGGGTAATCCTATGAAATAAGCAAGTTTCAAGTAAAACTGTGGTTTTAAAAATGGCAGATAATGCTTTGTAGACCTATGATGATGGTTAATGTTTGTGTGGACTTGCTGTTGAATAAAATATAACATTTAAAAGTATCTTCTTCATGATTTTCCCCTATTACGTTCCTGCTGCAATGGAATATTTTCTTTACAAAATAATAAAACTTGATTTTTGGGTGTGCTTTTATCCTTAATTTTTTCCCCTATTATGTTAAGAATCTATATTAACTAAATTCACTTTCGTTTTCAAAGATTTATCATATATTTTATGTAATCTGCTGGTAATGTGAGGTAATGTTCATAATTTTGTTTCTCTAATCCCTATTGATTCGATATTCCATCATTTCGATGTTCCACAGATGAATACGGTGGATGTACTAGTTTCGATTTTGACGGTGAAAATTGGATCATTACATAAATTAAAACCTGATGGTCGTAAGTAACAGTTGAAGGGGATAAAAAATCCTTGTCAAGGATGGTAGCGGATGGTGCATTTGGCAAAATTGAAAACTTTATTCAAGTGCGTTGCATTCTTCTTTTCATTTGTTATCATAACTATGCCATTTTGCGATGTCCAGAAAAGAAAGGGGAATAACCATATTTTTCATAACTGTGCCGCGCGTCGAACCGTGATAGTCCATGATCGGAGGTTTTAAAGGTTCGATCGGTCGAACCGTAAGAACCGTGCACTTATGAATTTTAATTAAACCATTATATTATTGTGTGAAAAACTGAATTTGGTAATAAAATAATATAAAACGAAAGAAACTAATGAACTTCAGCAATGAGAACAGTCCCACATTCTGGAATCGCACAAAGCATTTGCTATTTTATGTATAAATAAAGGCAGCCCGTTGGTTCTTAAGCTCAGCTGGCACTTTTGCCTTTTGTATGGCTGTGTCTGCGCTGAATTAATCTTCAGCCCATGGTTTATATTCGTTAAACCGAATTTTCATTGTTGGACCAGGTTTTTCTGGTTGAAATGCCTTATTTGAAAAATAAGGCTTTATTGATCTCTTGGCTGGTTTGGTTCACGGTTATGGTTGGATGGTGGTTCGATCACGGTCCGGTTTGGTTTTTAAGACAATGGGAATAACACTTTGTAATTCACAATAGTTAAAAATCATCTCTATCGTAGAACAAAGAATACACCACACTATGGTTGTATTTATTAAAGTAATTACCAAATTATGTAAAAAAAAAAAAAAAAAAAAAAAATAAAGAATAAAAAAAAACCACAACCATCTTTAGTACATTAATATTTCTCAATAGTTTAATAGGATATGGTAGTTAAAAAAAAAAATCTATCAAAAATTTGGTAAATGCTTGAACAATCGGAAATTAGTAGGTAAGAAACTGCGGAAGTGAAATCATGTATTGGATGATGTAACCACCGTAAATTACATGAATTTTCACCGTGTATTTGCAGATGCGGTGATTTTTATCCTTTTTTTTCAAACGTTCTAGCGCTCTCTTTAAAAATATTGGATGAGAAGTTGAATAATAGTACAAATACAGAATGAAATATGTGGAGAAGCAACACATTGCTTCTGATATAGACTTGTTGAAGGCGGAGGCAAACATCAAATATATCTTATGCAAATTAATTTCTCTGTATTCAAAATCTCTTATCCCTCTATATCCAACCAATCAAAACCCCGTGAATTCCACTTTTTAGCAATTAAGTTTTCTTTCTCTCTTTAACTTAATTAAAAAAACTAAAAATCAGAGGTCGTGATTTGTTGGTTTCAAAATAATAGAGGATTATGAGTACAGAGGACCCTATGCACCTATTTATGTATCATGTAACAGACAAAAAATAATGTAACAGGCAATAAATGGAAGTCTGCGATCGAAGACAACATGTTAAAATCTTCCATACATCTCTAATTAGCAATACAATAATCGAGGTCATACAATTTTTATACGCCAAAAAGCAAACCTTTGTTACGCAATAATATGTCCTTTCCACATTTCATATTCTTAGACCGATGATTTACTCCCAAATCCCAATCGCTATAGAAGAATGGAAACCATGTAGAAGCAGATGCCAATAAGTATATTGAACAACAATTTTCCTTTTTTGCCCAGAAATAGTACATCTAACCAGAAATAAAAAAATAACCTTTCTCACCCATCCAATCACTATTGTCCCAGTATTCTCGCATTTTTCAAGTATTTTTTACTCAAGAAACATGCCATCCAATCTATTTTTTGTTGTATATAGGGTGTTCCTTAGTGGTGTAGTACCTATCTACCGAGCAAGAATATCAAAAGTTCGGTACGTATCTATCGAGCATGAATAACTATATTCATTTCATTTTTGTTGATGACATAGAATTGTTTGTTCAAATGGATTTAAATGTAGCTTTTACTAACTACTATAGGCAGTTTTTTGGGTCTAAAATAAAGGAGAGGATAAATGTTAGATGGAATAATATTTATCATTCTTATTCTAAGATGGATTTTTTAGATTTAAACAAGCTGTTCACAGTGCATGAGATTTGGAAGGCTATTAATGATATGCCTAGTGATAAAGCTGCTGGTCCGGACGGTTTTTCTATTCTTTTTTATAAAAAAAATTGGAATGTCTTGAAATATGATATAATAAACTTGTTTTATGTTTTTTATAATGGGAATTTACAAATTGGTAGATTTAACTTTCCGAATGTTATTCTTATTCATAAGAAATTAGGAACTAACAAATTAAAAGACTTTAGACCCATTTCTTTAAGTTGATCATTTTTTTTCTTGTATTAAAACTTTCTATATTTTAAATATGGTTTTATGACTTTTTGTTTTAATTTTTTCTCATAATTTTATGAATGTTATTTTTATTGGATTTTTTTAGATTTGATTTTAATATTAAAAATAGATATGTACTTGATACTTTAATAACTATTATAAGTTGGTTTATTCGTTTCGATAGAAATCAGAGAATGTTTCATTTTGATGCTGATACTGTAGATAAATTAACTATTAAGATTGTTTCTTTTTGTTTAGATTGGATGTATAACCCTTACTATAAGATGATTAGGGATCCTATGTTTGACAGATTTCTAGTTAATGTTAGAAATAATTTGAACTTTATTATTAGAATTTCAAAGCATTTTTGTTACAATAGAATCTGTATTTGTAATTGATATTTGTTTTAGTGGTTATTATAGTTGTCTCTATTTTTATTATGTTACCCCCTCCCCCCCCCCCCCTACACACACACACACACACACATATATATATATATGTATGTATATGTGTGTGTGTGCGTGTGTGCGTGTGTTGTTAGCTTACTTTTTTTTGTCTTATTTCAAGTTACAGGTTGGTTGACTTTTTATTGAGGAGCTTATTGGAGATCAGTCAGATCAGTCCTGGAGTGTCCTTTCTTTTATTAAATATTGTATTATTTAGGAGTAGATATACTTCTCAATCGAGTGGTGGCCTTGCCGGAATTCGATTGTGAAGTATAATGGACAGTGGTTTATCCGGAATTCATCCATCTACATCATATACTTATGGTCTCAGTCTGAGTTAGGTTTTGTTCTTTTTGGTTACCTGCCAGGCATGTTGGTAGTTATTTTTATATTATATATATTATATATATATATATATGTGTGTGTGTGTGTGTGTGTGTGTGTGTGCGCGCGCGCGTGTGTGTGTGTTGTTAGCTTACTTTTTTAGTCTTATTTCAGGTTACAGGTTGGTTGACTTTTTGTTGAGGAGCTTATTGGAGATTAGTCCTGGAGTGTCCTTTCTTTATTATGTATAATGTTCATATGCATTTTGGAGTGAATATTGTATTATCTAGGAGTAGATATACTTCACAAACGAGTGGTAGCCTTGTTGGAACTCGATTTTGAAGTATGATGGGCAGTGGTTTATCCGGAGCTCATTCGTCTACATCTTATACTTATGGTCGCAGTCTGAATTAGGTTGTATTCTTTTTGGTTACTGCCAGGCATGTTGGTAGTTATTTTTATAATATATATATATATATATATATGTATATATATGTGTGTGTGTGTGTGCGCTCTCTCTCTCTCTCTCTCTTTTTTACAAGATTACACATTTTTGCTTTTGAAAAAAATATACGGTTTGTATCAATCTGGAAGACCAAACCAAATTCCTCTTTCGATCAGTAATCAGTTGTGAATTTAGGTACGGTTCTGCTAATCTACTTACCTAATTTTCAATTTGTTCTCAGTTAAATCAATATGGGTTAGAGAGTTGAATTGAGGGTTTCATGATTAGTCATTGATAAATTACTTATTAAAACCCTAACATTACTTGCTTGTTAAAGATTTTAGGATGCGTTCGGGACTCAAAACTCCCCGGTTACATTACAGATGCGTCTGATTCGTTTGTAACGTAACTGGGACATTTTTCACGTTGGCCTAACGGCTAGAAATGGAGCCATTGGGCTTTGACGCGTCAAAGTCAAACGGCTCCATTTCGAGCCGTTGTGGCAAGAGTTATTTTCTTCCCCCCATCTCTACAATATTCCTCCTTCCATTTCTTCTTCCAAACCAAACTCACTTCACTTATTCTTAAACAATGTCAAGCAGACAACCAAAGCATCATTAGTCCTGCATGACAACTAGAATTTTGCTATAATGTTCCGTTACTGCATATGATAGATGCAATAACATCAAAAAGGGGGTTCATAAAGTATAGCAAAAAGCTATAATGCTGCAGTGGTTGAAATCAATTGACAAAGAACAAATGATTTTCTGGAAATGATCGACGACAATAAAGTTCGACATAAGCACGATAGTCTTAGAAGAAATTGTGTAAAATGAGAAAACTTGAACAACAAAACTGAAGCTGGTTGGAATCCTGTTCGATAGGCTGTATCAAGATCGGAGGAATGGTTGAATAATCGTTTAAAGATATTTTTCATAAATGTTGTTTTGTTGTTTGATAATACCATGAGTAATTACTGTTATTATAATCTGAATTTTGTTACAGTATTATGAAATATAAAAGAACACCACTTTACCATTTGAATATACAACAACAACTATTTCATGGAACACATGCAACTGGAAGTACGACGTAGCTTATACGCTCATTTTTACTCAAAAATGAGCAACCATAACAATTTACTCCTTCTATGCTTGAACCATATGCAAATCCATTGGCGTTTGGTGCATTCCAAAGTAAGCTAAATGATACAGAAGAAGAAGGGCAAAGTAGTATACCAAATTTGAATTCACCATCAAATCCTTCTTTATATCTAGAACTGCTAACTCAACCCTTTTTCAAGAAACTCCCGTGCAGCAAAATCGACATGTTGGTTCATCTTCATATCGATGTGGAGTTTCAGAAAACATCATAGTGAAATCGATGACAAGATGGTTGTCATCGTCATTTACACAAAGTCTACAACAACAAAAAGTTCGAATATTAATAGTCCAAGCACAAAAAGTGTACGGTCAATAAGAAATTCTTTAAGCTACACAGATTTGGTAACATGCATTAAATGTTTGAGCGAAGGAGCGAATTTTAATTTCAGTGAAGCTTTACACATCGTTACACTTCCCAACAAGACTGATACATTCAACATCTTAAAAGATGATGATTCACAAACATGGTTGTCGCATGAGGCACAACTCGAACGAATTTTTCTTAACTACAAAGCCAACCTGATCAACCAAGGAGGTGACAACAGATAGGATTTCTATTTTTTTTAGTTTTTGTTGTATTTCTGCATATTTATGTTTTGTTTTGTTTATTGTATTATTTTTCTTTAATGATAATGTTCTTTTTTTAATGATACTGCTCTGTTTTAAACATAAACTAACCAAAATTAAAAATGATCCTCTTAAACCTCCAAACACATTCTTCGCTAACTAAAATACCCTACTAAAATACCATTCAAACACACCTTAAACCATAGGAGTGGTTCAGCCTATAAAAATTTGGATAGCTTGAGTTTCGTCTATTATGTAATTAAGAACATGTGGTTTTCAAAGATATATTATGTAATTATAAAAAATAAGAAAAAGAATACATATTGACTAAGATAACTTTTTTTGTGGCAAGGCAAGCAATTTTTATATGGGCTTACCACTTTTATTAGAACGAGAAGAAGGTAAGTGGAGTTCTACACCGGCACAAAACTCCAATTACGGTTTGAAGTGCCAGAACACTATAAAATATAGAATGGGAGCTAGTCAAAAGCATATAGTCTACAAGATATGACAACTTTAGCCCCCTTCCAAGGAGGAGGACCTACAAGTGGTGATGGGAGGGCCAACAACACGGGTGAAACTGGAAAAAGCCAAAGCTAGATTTGGCACATAACATGGATAAAGAGCAATGAAGATGAAGTTCCTAACCCAAGAGTGATACTAGAATTCTAGATTATTAGTCTCACCAACTACACCAGTTTGAATGATCTCAATATTATCACCAACAATTTGATACATTAATTTTCTCTTATCACTTACTGCATCACTGATAAATTTATGGAAGGTATCGCTAACGGGACAATACCGCATACCAGAGAAAACATGTGTCCAAACCTTATCCGCATCACTCCAAATAATATCCTCATAAATAACATTGACGTCAGAATCCAGGACAACCTTCTCCATGATAGAAGCATCAGATACCGGTGTCGGATCAACCACAGCTGTAATAAATGGAGACGTTGGTATAACCGCTGGAGGAACAATCTTACACACCCACGTAACAGTAGGGGGTTTAGGAAAGGGAGTTCGATCAGCTAATGGTAATGGAGCAAATGAGGGACTACCCGCGCTAAAAGGACAAGAAGGAACCGAATGACCAAAAGTCTGACAAGACGAACAAATTTCTGGTTTACACCCATATTTGACTTCTACCTCAACAACATAACCATCTTCTATCTTTACTTTGATATTATCTAGCAGAGGCTTATCAGGAGAGATTTCGATAAGCGCCTTAGCATAGAAGAGCTTCTCTCGGGCAATAGTGGTATTGTCAAACACTACTACAAAAGTGAGAAAATTCGACACAAGTTTTATGTGGCCTTAGACCGAAAAAGTGTTGCATTTTTTTATTTTTCAAGTAGGCAACACCGGAAGGGCATGGCATCCGCGGCCGTTGCCTTAGCCCTCTAAGGCAACGCTTTAGCCAATCTATTGCCATGGAAAGAAAGTGTTGCACTATAGACGTAATGCAGCACTATTTGCACGTAATGCAACAATATTCAGCGTTGCTTGAACATTAGTTAGATCCTGGCTACCAGGTCACGATAGCGGGGCCATGTCAGTTACCTACGTGTCACACGACACATCAGCTGCACACGTGTCACCTGCCACGTCAGCTATGGGGTCTACATGCCATGTGGAATTACTACTATTTTATGTAATGCAACACCACTGTATTATGTAATACAACACCATTATCTTGAAATACAACATCAGGAAAAAAGCAAATGCAACAGTAAAAGAAGGCAAATACAAAGCTTTAATTATAAATTTTGCAATACCAGTTTTGTACATAGAAGAAACACATCCGTTACATTCATCATCACATTCAAACCATCCAAAATATTCTACATACCATACCAATTCTTCAAATATAACACATACGATCAAATACATCATTTAAAATTACAACTCAAATATTCTACATACCAAAAGTGCCAACACATACTACCTTCAATACAACTGCCAACAAATACGATCAGTGCGCATCCTACAAAATAGCAATGCCATGAACCAGAAGTTGTATCTCTCCATGTCATTTCAGGTCCTCCACTTGCCAGTTGCATCTCTCCTCGTCATTTCAGATCCTGCAATTTGATTTTACAAGTTATCTGATAAGTGCATCTGTGCATGTATATCCTGTAAATATATCATAGAAATTAACCATTTGGCCATCCTAACTTATAAATCTTATGCATACAATTATAACAGTTGACCATTCACCATTTGTCACTCGTGCCACCTCAGAATTGAGTATGCTTCGTCTTCTGTGCAAACATTTCCGGTTTGCATATTTACTTGACACCATCCATTGGGTCCCTCGCATATCCTTTCAAGCTTAAAAACATCATCTTCTCCATATCCCCTAAACCCCAAGCTTCAAAATTTCAAAAAAAATTCAATGGAGGACTCGTCGCTATACATCACTGCCACATGTTCTTAAGGGACATTGGAATGTTGAAGCTATGCATCACACGCTTCAGGTGACTCTAAATCATAATTCATGGCCTATGCGGGTAATACCCAATAACTCTTTTCTAGTACCATGCCCGTCTTACAATAAGCATGATCATGCACTAATGTTGAAAGTTTTTACAAAACCTAGTGGTGCTATTTACTTGCAAGCATGGTCTGATGAAGAATTTGAGCCTGAACCAGCGTTAGATGTGGTTTCGTGGGCTAAAGTTGATGACTTTCCCAAGTTTCTAAAGAGTAATGTTCCGACTGTTGAAGAAATATTGAAGCCAATGTGATGTGTGCTTGCAATTGACGACTGTAACTGGTCTTAGTACGACCATAGATCTTTCTACCTGAAAATGCAAATTTATGAAGGCATTGGCTATATCAATATTTTTGCTGCTCAATTCAATAACAAAGTTTACCTCATTAAGGTTCAGCATTGTACCTGCTCATCCTGGAACAAGGCCTGAACTTCTTTTTGTGAGCAATAGGGAGGAACAAGTGGTTCCATGTTTGTGTCATCACAGAGTGAAAATGGATTCAGATGAAAGATTTGACGCAATGATATATGAAGCTGCTTTGCTACCCCTTGCCAAGCTTATTTCCTGAATCCACCCATGACATACATGTTGATAACCAAGCCCCAATGAACCAGAGGAATGATCAATGGGTAGATTTGGAAGTTGATTAGGAATATGATTGGCCAAGCTACCTCACCCCTTGTCTTGATGTTGTGGGTCCATCACATGCGGTTGCTCACTTCGGACTGGCTTTCCCACAGCCGAAAAGCCCTAACGAATCTGTTGGAAGTTCCACAGCCCCGTAAACCCTGATCTGGTATGAACCGATGCTACTATAGTGTCATTTTTTGGATCTGTATATATGTATGTATTAAGTTAACTTTCGCGAACTTATGATACATTTGCTGCACTGATACTACTATTACTTTTGCAAATATATGTATGTATTAAGTTAACTTTTGCTGCCCTGATCTGGTATGAATTGATGCTACTATAATTTTTGCTGCCTTATGATACTTTTTTGTATGACTGCTTTATGATATGTAGTAAGACATAATATGGATGCATACCCGAGGTGAGCTCAGTTTGCAAAACTGACATACGTTTCCAAATTTGAAACACTGAAATTGGTAGTTTCCAAAATACCGTGAGTAATTACTGTTATTATAATAGAAATTTGGTCCGAGTATTATGAAATATAGAAAAAACACCACTTGATCATTTGAATATACAACAACAACTATTTCATGGAACACCTGTAGGTGGAAATACGACGTATATGCCAGCTTATACGCTCGTTTTTACTCAAAAAGAGCAACCACAACAATTTACACCTTCTGTGCTTGGACTGTATTCAAACCCATTGGCGTTTGATGCATTTCAAAGTCAGCTAAATGATACAGAGGAAGAAGGGCAAAGTAGTATACCAAATTTGAATTCACAGTCAAATCCTTCTTTATATCTAGAATTACCAACTCAACCCTTGTTTAAGAAATTCCCGTGCAACAAAATCGACATGTTGGTTCATCTTCATATCGATGTGGAGTTTCAGAAAACGTCATAGTTAAATCGACGACAAGATGGTTCACATTGTCATTTACACCAACGCTCGAAAAGTGCAAAAGTCTACAACTACAGAAATTCCGAATATTAATAGTCCAAGCACAAAAAGTGTACGATCAATAAGAAATTCTTTAAGCTACACAGATTTGGTAACATGCATTAAATGTTTGAGTGAAGGAGCGGATTTTAATTTCAGTGAATCTTTACACATTGTTATACTTCCCAACAAGACTGATACATTCAACATCTTAAAAGATGACGATGCAAAAACATGGTTGTCGCATGAGGCACAACTCGAACAAATTTCTGTTAACTACAAAGCCTACTTGATCAACCAAGGAGGTGACAACATATAGGTTTTCTATTTTTTTTTAGTTTTTGTTGTATTTTTGCATATTTATGTTTTGTTTTGTTTATTGTATTGTTTTGCATTAATGATAATGTTCTTCTTTTAATGATACTACTCTGTTTTAAACATAAATTAACCAAAATAAAAAATGATCCGCTTAAACCTCCGAATGTATTCCCTGCTAAATAAAATACCGTACTAAAATACCATTCAAAAACACCTTAAACCGCCAGGAGTGGTTCAGCATATTGAAATTTGGGCAGCTTGAGTTTTCATTTACTATTATTCAATTAAGAACATGTGGTTTTCAAAGCTACATTATGCAATTATGAAAAATAAGAAAAAGCAAACATATTTACTAAGATAACTTTTTTTGGTCAAGGCAAACTATTTTTATAATGGGCGTACCACTTTTATTAGAATAAGAGAAGAAGTTAAGTGGAGCTCTGCACAGGCACAAAACTCCAACTTTGGTTTGAAGTGCCAGAACACTATACAATATAGAACGGGAGCTTGACAAAAGCATATAGTTTATAAGATATGACAACCCTAGCCCACTCCAAGGAGGAGGATCTAAAAGTGGTGATGGGAGGGCCAACAACACGGGTGAAATTGGAAAAGGCCAAAGCTAGATTTGGCACATAGTATGGATAAAGATCACTGAAGATGAAGTTCCTTTCCTAAGAGTGATAATATAATTCAAGCTTATTAGTTTCACAAACTACACCAGTTTGAATGAGCTTAATATTATTGTTGATGCCTAAAATTTTCGTCAACACTAGAGAGTCCTAAAATTTTGAAACTTTAAAGTCCAGAGCGGAGAAGGATAAGAGATGCGGTAACAATGTGCGGGGAAGTAAAGGACACAGTTATTTATAGTGGATCGGCCCTTTGGGGCCCACGTCCACTTTGAAGGTTGTACTGATTTTATTCCATCACAACAAAGTATAATAAGACTATTACAAGAAGCTATAATGATTAACAACACCCTATTAGTCCTTGTTATCGATCTTCTTTGCTGATCGAGAGTAGTTGAGTCCGCGTGAGGCAGAGTCAAGGCCGAGTGAGGCAGAGTCGAGGCCAAGTGAGGCGGAGTCGAGCCCGAGAGGCGGAGTTGAGGCCGAGTGGAGGAGTCGAGGCCGAGTGAGGCGGAGTCGAGGCTCAGAGGCAGAGTCGATGCCGAGAGGAGGAGTCGAGGCCGAGTGATGCAGAGTCGAGGCTCGGGGTCTAAAGGAGGCGGAGTCGAGGCCGAAAGACGAAGTCAAGGCCGAGTGAGGAAAATTCATGGCGAAGTGAGACAAAGTCGAGGCCAAGTGGTGGAGTCGAGGCCGAGTGTCGGAGTCGAGGCCGAGAGGCAGGGTCGAGGCCGAGAGGCAGAGTCAAGACCAAGTGGCGGAGTCGAGGCAGAGTGAGGCAGTGTCGAGGCCGAGTGAGGCGGAGTCGAGGCCAAGAGGCGGGATCGAGGCTGAAGGCGGAGTCGAGGCCGAGTGAGGCGGAGTCGAGGCTGAGCGTCGAAGTCGAGGCCGACTGGCGGGGTCGAGGCCGGGAGGTGGGGTCGAGGTCGGGAGGCGGGGTCGAGGCCAAGAGGCGGGTTCAAGGCAGAAAGGCGGAGTCGAGGCCGAGTGAGGCGGAGTCGAGGCCGAGTGAGGCGGAGTCGAGGTCGAGTGGCGAAGTCGAGTCCGAGAGGCGGGGTCGAGGCCGAGATGCGGAGTCGAGGCTGGGTGGCGGAGTTGAGGCCGAGTGAGGCGGAGTCGAGCCTCGAGGTCTGAGGGAGGCAGAGGCGAGGCCTTTTTTTTCTTCTTCTTCTTTGTTGAGCGGGAGAGGTGTTGACTTGGTCAACCATGTTAGAGAGGTCCGGAAATATCCGTAGGTGCGGCAGTGTCCAAAAGAATGGATAAACCCTCATGAGTCCGAGTAAATTCATATTCTCCCTTGTATGATGAACGGAGGTGCCTAAAAGGCCTTGGAGAAGAAGATTGAAGCCATTAAAGCTTGAGAGAGTGAGCTTGGACCAACCACTTAAATGTAGGAAGTGAGGGGGTATTTATAGTGGAGAGGTTAGGTGAGGGTAGGTGGAGTAGGTGAAAAGTAAGAAGGGATAAAAAGGAGTGGGAAAAAAGATATAAAGAAGTTAGGTTTGCACTATGGAGTGATCAACCAAAAATAGTTGATCGACGTGTGCCGATCAGCTATTTTTAGGTGATCAACGTGGCCGGGAGCTTGTCAGGGCAAGCTTTGGTTATGTCATATCCCAAGGCATATCCCTCTAGAAAACCTTGAACCCCGATGTGTCAAAGCCTAGAAACTCGAACCCCTCCCTAGGGTACGAAATTCATACCCCATGGGGTTCGAACTTCGAACCCGGTGGGGGTTCGAACTTCGAACACCGTGGGGGTACAAACATCGAACCCCGTGGGGTGTGAACTTCGTACCCTTAGGGTGTACGAAGTTCATACCCCTAGGGGTACGAGGAGTGCATGGAAAGAGGACGATGAGCATCGAGGCTAAGGCCTTTGCCCTTCCGCGGTTCGAGGTGATGGATTGGAGATGTTTTGGAGGAGCGGTGAGGTCCTTGTTGGCGCGATCTCTTCTTGACATATTTCCTTTGCTTTGTGGCGACATTCCCATCTTTAACCATACGCGGCACGTTGAGTCGAGCGCGCCTTGCGTACTTTTGGGAACCATACCAAAAGGCCGGTTAACATTTGCCCCCTCAAAGTATGTCTTGTATGAACGAGACGTGCTTTGAAGTAAGATAAGTATGTCGATGGACGGAAAGATCTCTATAGCATGCTTAGTGACTGGTCGTGACCTTTTCCTTGAGTTGTGTGTTGTGAGTGCGCTACTTCGTAGCGTTTGAGGCGCATTATTGAAACCTATCGGTATGAATTTAGCACTCCGGCATTGTTACGAGCTTTGACTCGCTTGAGTCTTGCCGCTTAGGTGTCAGCATGCCCAAGGCGCCTGATTATTGTACGTTAGAGAGGTTGATTGCTAGTTACCGACTCCCGATTGCATCAAAGTGCAAACGGTTCGTTGTCAGGTCTGAATCGCGTATGCATTCACACATTTGCACGTGGCTTCGCACAATGCAATATAAGTTGGAATGGGTAATATGAAGGTGAATTACATGCCATGGGCTTGTAATCGCGCAATTTAGCTTTTCAAAGAATTTTCGGGTCGGGAGCCGACTGTTTGGTGAGCACACTTGAACTCTTAAGGCTTGTGAGCATGCATTTGGTTAACAATCAAGTTGGTCTGTTCAGTTGAGATTTCAAAAGCGTGTATGTGTGGTCACTGCCATGGCTTAGTCGCACGATCGCCCTAAGTGGTTATTGAAACATCGTTGGGATGGAGCTTGATTGTTAGGAGTATCCACTAAATCACTTGGATTTGTGAGCCCAAGGTCGTTCAACAATCCAAGCTAGTCCAATCGATCAAAGTTTCGGCAACTCATATATGTGAATGCCATTGGTGGGATAATACTTGTCATATGTCGTGGCATGTATTCATATAGATTTTCCCTTGATGCAAGATCGGACCCAAATGCTGGGCGCGTGCACTTTTATGGTTGGGCACTTGGTAAGTACATGAGTGGTCGTTGAGCCGTTATTGATTTGGTAGTTAGGGCTTCGAAGATAAGTGGATGTAACCGTAGCTTGGTGTACGATTCCAAATTCCGATCCTAGAATGTTCATTTAGAGCATGTCGATCTCTTAATTGTAGTTGCTTACTTTATTCTCTTCCTCAGATGGAAAATCAGCTTGTGGCGGGGAGGATGCAAAATACTGCTTCTAGACTTCGGGCGTTCGAGTTGTCCTTAGGTTTCCGGAGAAGTGAAGAGATATATGGACAGCCAGAGGATTCCCGAGATTGTCACCCAAGAGCGTGGGGTGGTAGATTATGGGAAGCGAAAGTAGGGATTCGAGGACAAGTATTTATGGATATGGGATTGGACTTCGTATCCCAAACACTTATTAAATCTTTCGGGCCCTTTAGGAGTTTGAATCTTGTTTAAGGAGATGACCAATAAGCCGGTGCACGGGTGAGCGAAACAGAACTTCGCACTCCAATGACTTTGTCGAGTCCTGATTTCGATCTTGAGTTAGTAAACTTGAACCTTTGCATGGCATCAGATGAGCGAACAATAATTATTAAGTTGCGGTCTTGCGAAGCGGTTCTTAAGGAATGGGTATTGCTTGGACTGGCGGCTTGAATGCGTGTGTAGGATATCGCCACAAAGTTGACCTGTTAGTCTCTGGGTCCAATCATTAACCCAACCACGAAGCAGCTGCATCTTGACTCAGGCATTTCACTGGCGGTTGGTGATGTCCATGGCGTTAGTCGTTGAGGCTAAAGATTTCCATCATGTTCCGGAGTGTTTGCTTTTGTGGAGTCCGATCATTGTTGGAAAGCCGAGAAACCTCCCGGGCCTGGAATCTGTGTCTAGTTTTCCCTCATTGCGAGGTGAAGGCGCTCTCAAGACGGTGGCTCCGAGGGATGCCATGAGGATGATGCCAGTGCAGGGACTAAAGTGGACCTGATTGGGTCCTTTAATTTCCAGACAGGTGTGATAATCTGTAGAGGGTTGCCCCAAGCCCGGGTATCTACTAGATTCTGCTCGACATCAGGGACGAGCTAACAAGTTCGGATCGTTGCTTAATATTTCATGTCTAGTCTGTAATTGAAGTTAAATGTAACACAACTAATTGGCGAATGATTCTAGAAATGGACTTATTCGGATTGACCGCTCGGATATGCGCGTAAGATATGGACATTCGGTCGAGTCGTTATTCTCTAACAAAATACGTCGTGACTATTATCCGATCCGAAAATGGTGTTGATTTTTACCGATAATCATGGTTTTATTTATTAAAATTAGATGCCATCACCGCATTCCAATGCTCTTGTGATTAGGAAGCTTCTGCGTTGAGAGGTATGGGTCATCTTCGCGTTGCGTTTCAATGTGAATTTGCTGGAAGGGTGTTGAGACTTTGGGAACCTAATGAACAGGTCGTGGGAACTTGAGAACTTAGGAAAGACATATACAATATGCATTTTATATTTCGCGTACCGAGGACTTGTCTAACTTCTCCAGTTCCTTGGGAAACTGGTGATTGTATTGCTCCCCCTGTCTTTCAGTTCGGGCCTCTATGCTCGGCCTGCCTAGTATTAGCGGGAGGTTAGAAGTTTTCAAGACCTGAGCTTTTAGGTTCGGATCATCCTCGTGGCGAGGTGAATGTTCCTCTTTAGAATGGTTGCTCCAAAGGTTGTGGCGATGAAAATGCCAGTGCAGAAGCTGGTGGGGGTCCCCCTCAGGTCCTACGATGAGTTGGCTGGTGTAAGGATAGGTGGGAGACTTCCTCCGAGCCCGATTACTTGCTAACTGAAGAGGATGCGAGCGATGAGCACTCAGAAGTCAAATGGTTGCCTCTTTTGTTGGGCAGTCCCTTTGGAGCGGAGGCGACAACAGGTTTTTCCCCCGTGCTTCCTCAAGCATCCGAGTCCCAGTTGGAGTTACGGCGGGAACAATCTGGAGAAGGAGGAGAACCTATGGCTTCTCGATCACACATTTATATGAGTCCTTCTAAAGGAGGAGAAAGTTGTGGTTGGCCAAAGTGCTCACGCGACGGGCGTAGCTGATGTAAGTGTGCAAACAATGCAAGATATGGTGGAAGATTATGAAGCCCAAGTGGTAGCAAAGTCTGAGGAGCTGAAAGGGTAGGGGGACAGGATGAGGCTACCATAAAAGATGCATGGGCAAAGGCTACGAAGGATGCCGAGGAGAAATTTGTTGTTTTGGTGGCGAAGAAGTAGGCCGATATTGAGGCGGAGAAGGAGAGGGCCTTTGAGTAGGCTAGGAAAAAGGAAATCCATCGATGATGACCAATAAAAGAGGTAAGGGGACCCTTAGCAAACTTGAAATGAATACAGTCATGTGACTCCGGGCCAGGGAGCTAGCTGATCAGAAGGTCGCTGAAGATGCTGAGAAGAGAGCGGAGTTGGGTGTTAAGAAGGCTTGGGGAAAAGCCCAAGCTGCATTGGTCCTTGCTTCTTACATCGTCCCTAAGCCGTCACCATGTATTGCCCTCGGGGAGGTTATGATAATTACAAGCTGCAAGGATGATGGCGGGAGGCACGCATTGATGTCCCGTGAATCCGTCACACCTGTGAAGAGTAAAGGAGGAGGAAGCGGTTCTGGAAGGAAGGTGCCCATCACTGGTGGTGAACTGCCTAGCGTCGAACCTGTATAGAAAGAAAAAAAGAAAAGAGAAGGATGAGTAGCATTAGTAATTGCTAAAGGAATTATAGATACTTTGGGTTAGGTAGACCAATAGTATATGTGAGTGCGATCCTCGTTTTTGGTCCTTAAAGACATGGTGTGGTATTCATATATACCCTGTCATCAGAGAGAAAACATGTTAGACATGTAGCCTGTTTGGGATGTGTGTGTGAAGATAAAATATGAATTAGTAAAGATCGCGATTTATGTCAAGTGTTCGGATGTTCTTCCCATGTTTCCAGCGTCATGTACTTGCATGATCGTACTTGTTGTTACACCAAAAATGCAATCGGAGACCGCGCTCTAGGTCGATTGTTCCATAGGGGTGTGATAGAGCGCTGACTTATATTAAATTTCTCTCAACTCAGGAAATTCGTAGTTTGCGAAACCAGGATAGTCACCTGCCGTTTTGGGTTGCCCAGAGTAAGTGTAGCGAAGGTGTAGGACATTGCATTTTGCGGTCCGTTCGGTGGGTGGCTCTTCCGTTGTTCTTTGGGTTGCGAGCGACGCTGTTGTTTATTCACCAGAGAAAAGCCCTGATCATCAGACCGAAGGGTCCGATCATGGCCATGGGTTGCACCTAAGCCTTTGGAGCTTCAGGGAGAAAATGATTTAATGTCATTCTTGGTGCTTCGTCGACATTCGACTAATGCTCGAATCCCGACCCGAGGGGTCGGTTGAAGTCGTGCGAGTGGTTAGCCTCGCGATAGATCGGCTGATGGGCTGCTCCCAAGTCCTGGAACTTGAAGGCTGAACGATTTATCCTCGGTCTCAGTACTGGGCCGAGATTCAAGTTAGAGGTTATTTATACTCGGTCGCTTCACGGGCCGACGACTCGAGTAGAGTTGCCGGCTCCCGTGCTCGGGGTGCCAATCGTAGCCAGTGTTCTTTGCCCTCAATGTTGGATTTAGGTTCGGATGGCGGTGCCGGCTCCCATGCTTGTGGTGCTGATGCAGCGATCGAATGTTTGAACGCAAGCTGGTTGTCAAGATTAATCAAACACGTCATGAACGTCACGCATGAAGTAAACATGGAAGGGAGATAAGAAACTGAACATCATTTCTACGGGTAACTCTGGTAGTAGTGGCCTTTACGATGCCTCGAATTGCAAGAAAACAAAACATTGTTGGAAGGCGTGAATCAATAGTACACTAAGTTATGTAGAGTATAGGTGAAGATGTTCGTTGTTCCATGCCCTTGGTAGTTCGGCTCCGTCCATGGTTGAGAGTTTGAATGTTCCATCGCTGAGCTTCCGTTGTATTAGTATGGGCCTTCCTAACGAGGAGCGAGGCCCGTAGGTGGAGGAAAAAGTCCATTTAAAGACTAGGCCGCCGATATGCATTTGTGCGGGCCCTCGGCTGAGCTTCCAATCGTGCCACAAATGGCTGGAGCACTAGTTGGAGGAGGATGGTTATGATACAACAAAGAGGGTGTGCGTCTTGGAGAAGGGGCCTTGCTTTTCGTTTTCATTTCAATTTTTTGTAGGCCTATACATACATACATACATACGTACATACATATATATATATATATATATATGCCGGAATGAGGCACCTATCCATAGATGGATGATTCTATTTGAACTGCAATGGTAACGACTATTGAAAAGGTTGTGACCCTTTACCAACAGACATTTATGTCGGTAATTGCGCTCAAGGTCTTATTTTTGACCTTTAAACATTAATGTGTATGCCTTCTTTATGCTATTGAATCATCTCTCTCACCTCCTCTTTTTTCTTTTTGTAGGCGAGCTGATGGTGTTAATGAGTCGATGACCGATATCTCCAATGATAACCTCGGGGATTGTTGTATCGTAGATGACAATCGTGGGGATGACAGAGAACTGGAATTCTCGGGCTCGCTTTCGAATGTTCCTCTGGTAATGCTTCCCAACAAACCCCCTACTGATTGAAGGAGGCCGAAAATGCTATATGGTGGACAAAAAAGGCTATGGCACATCGAAAAGGAGGTGTCTTTTATAGGAGAAAGTTCGCTTTAAGTTTCTGTTCTGCTTCCACCGAGGGAGGCAGAGGCACGGAGGAGTTACAAACTGGTATCTCCGATGACAACCTAGAGTCAACTGCACCACGGAAGCTGTAGTCCTGACGAGGTAGGGGTACGATCTTGAGGGATTAGTATCGATCGAGGTCCTGTTTAGTAGGAATCTTTGATGAGCACCGAGTAGCTCAGAGATCCCATGCAGTGGGGATCCTCGATGAGCATCGAGTGGGTCGAAGGTCCCACGTAGTGAGAATCTTCGATTAGTGTCGAGTGGCTCAGAGATCCTGTGTAGTGGCAATACTTGATGAGTGTTGAGTGGCTCAGAGTTCCCATGTGGATGAATTCCTCGATGTTGTTCTGCAAGTAACAAAACATGTTCATGTTGTGTCCGCGGATGTGGTAGAACCAACAATATCCTATAGAGCCCCTTGGTGCACTCGTTGGACTTTCAGGTCTTGGCCTTTTGCATGGTTAGGAATTGCAGGTCACAAGATAGATTTTCTTGAGGGTGTTGCTAAGATCAGTACAGATGCGGAAAGACAGGAGTCGAAGATGATTCCATCCATTACTGTGACTACCTTTGTTGTTGCCAGCGTGAGCAAGATTGCGCAGAGCGATAGAATTAGAGTTCTTGGAGCTTTAGGGTCGTCACGAAGCAGGATGTTGAGGGTAGAAGTTTGATTCCTTTGTGCTAAATTTCGGGATAGGAAGTAGTCGGATTTCATGCCGAAGATCGCCTGAATCGTTGATTGATTTTGATCGGTCCATGCTCTATGTTCAAAATCAAATGGTATGCCCTTCGTAAGCTGGACGAGTGTGATTCGAGGAGTAGGTTTCTCGACCTCGGCCAAGGTGGCGTTGGATCTTGCAAGATAGCCTTTGAGAGTTTTCACGGGTGCCTTGGCAGGTGTACGAGACTGAGTGGATGTCTGTGGGCCTCGCGACGTGCATCCTGGATCGCGCGGCCAATCTCCTGACGAGTTAGTCGAGAGTTGTGATAGTTCAAGGTGGAAGTCGAGAGAACCATAATTGAGTCGTCTTGACAAGGACGGGGTAGCACTTGCAAATTATGGCATTGGCAACGTTTAATGAACCCATATGCCATTTGAGGCGGCTAATGAAGCTTCGAGAATCATGGATTCACTAAGTATAGAGTGACTGTTGGCATGTCGAAGTGTTTGCGCCCTTCGGTATTAAGGATAACTGAAGTAAACGGGTTACACCTCGTGCTGGTTTCCCAAACGTCGCAGGTGTGCCTTTACATATCTTTTATGATTATTCGGACCGTGTCAGGGAGATGTGCATGATGGTTATACTCTAGTGGGACCCATCAGTTTCGGTGGACTTCGGGAATTCCATTCTATGGACGTCTTCTATAGTACAAATCTGACTCTCCCTTTTCCATATCTTCGACATCGATGGTCTGGTTTTGGTAAGGTTGGCGTGGTTTAGCGAGCAGGTGTGCACCCTAGTCTGGAAGTACTTGGACATGATATTTTTTGAAGCTGAGAGACTCCCACATGTCGAATGCACCTCGCGAGGTGAGCAGTTGGGTCCTTGCGACTGTCAAAAGGATATAAGACTGGTAGATTGAAATCAGGTGGGTCACGAGGGTTCCTATAATCTAAGGAAAGCAAGCATCGAGTCACACAATCCATGCCTTTAGGAGAAGCACCATCTCAAGTGCACCGAAGGATGACACCTGTGGTCTCAAACCCATCTCCGGAAGAACGTTGTTGGTCCAGTCTCAAGTACTTCTTATTCTGTTTTCAATTCATGCGAGGATGGTATTGAAAGGTTCTTCCTGCCACTCAAGTCGAGCATACAAAGGCAGGATTCTTGATCATTCTATCGACGCCTCGCGTAGTTCGATGGAGGTCCGGTCGAGGAGAGTTCTTGACTTCCTCCCCTCCTACACCTTGAGCTTGGATTATAGCGTCGAGCTTTCTATACTTAAACACCATGATGAGAAGCGAGTAGTTGAGTCGTAGTCGAGAATTGAAGACGAAATCCGAAGATGGATCGGAGGAACTTCTCTACGACATTTTGTCATTTGATTCTTTGTTATTTAGACATCGTCAGCGGACTCTACCGAAGGTTATATAAGGAACCAAAAGCGTGTCGAAGTCGAGATGGGAATTTGCGGCAAAGAAACAAATCTGAGTTCTCTCCATGAAATTCTTCTACTCATCGTGAAACAGGTGATGCCTCGTTGAGCGTGTTACTGGACCAACTCCCTATTTTGCCTGATTGGGGCTTTGAGCCATCACTCGGTTTCTTTCGATCTTTAGGTAAGCGCAAGAAGCTGCACTTGAGCAACCAAGGCCTCAGGGGCAGAGGTAATGCCACATCTACAAAGGCTAAAATGTCAGAAAGAAATCACCGATGGACCAGAGCGACTCGTTATAATTAAATAGTTCGCCAATGATAGAGTCCCTTTTTCTCGCCATTGCTGACGAGTTGGCCCGGTAGATAAGGTGAAATGATAGTAGCACAAACTAACTTAGGGTCGAGGATCAGTGGAAAAAATCGGGTTTGTCGAGTTTGAGCGAAGGCATTGTTTAATGAAGGCTGAGGGTCCAAGTCTGCTCTAAGGCGGAGAATGTCTCGCTGAACATATTGTCGAAGCCATTGTGTTAATCCGATGTTATGGTGGATTTTGTCGACAAGGCATCATCGAGTCGTGCCTAATTGGGCTTGATCGACGAATGTGTCGAGGTTAGGTGCACTAAGGATGATCGAAGCTTTAGGGAGTCGAGGCCGAGGAGGAAATAATTCTGAATGAGGATCGACAGTGGAAGGTCCGACCATAGGGTTCTTTCCTTAGTTCACCATTGTCGATGAGCTTGGTTTGTAAGTCCGAGAAAACTTATGTAGCATTCAAAGTCTTGGTGATTGAGTAAGAAGGAAAGGCGAGGTTTTGATTCCTTAAAGGAAGTGGAAGAAAGTGGACTGTAGGTGCGCGCTTTACTCTCCCCTTCCTGGCGCGCCAAATGTTGACGCCTAAAATTGTCATCAACACCAGAGAGTCCGAAAATTTTGAAACTTTAATGTATAGAGCGGAGAAGCATAAGAGATGCGGTAATAATGTGCAGGTAAGTAAAGGACACAATTATTTATAATGGTTTCGCCCGTTGGGGCCTACGTCCACAATGAAGGTTGTACTGGTTTTATTCCATCACAACAAAGTATAGTAAGACTATTACAAGAAGCTATAATGATTAACAACATCCTCTTAGTCCTTGTTATCGATCTTCTTTGCTGAGCGAGAGTAGTCAAGGCCATGTGAGGCGGAGTCAAGGCCGAGTGGGGCAAAATCGAGGCCGAGTAAGGTGGAGTCGAGGCCGAGAGGCGGGGTCAAGGCCAAGTGAGGCGGAGTCAAGGCCAAGTGAGGTAGAGTCGAGGCTCAGAGTCCGAAAGAGGCGGGGTCGAGGCCGAGTGGCAGGGTCGAGGACAAGAGACGGAGTCAAGGCCGAGAGGCGGAGTCGAGGCCGAGTGGCTGAGATGAGGCCGAGTGAGGCAGGTTCGAGCTCGGGAGGCTAGGTCGAGGCCGAGAGGAGGTGTCGAGGCCGAGTGGCAAGGTCGAGGCCGAGAGGCGAGGTCGAGGCTGAGAGGTGGGGTCGAGGCGAAGAGGCGGAGTCGAGGCCGAGTGAGGTGGAGTCGAGGCCGAGTGCCGGAGTCGAGGCAGTGAGGCAGGGTCTAGGCCGAGAGGTGGAGTCAAGGCCGAGAGAGGCTGAGTCGAGGCCGAGTGAGGCGGAGTCGAGGCCGAGTGAGGCGGAGTCGAGGCCGAGTGAGGCGGAGTCGAGCCTCGAGGTCCGAGGGAGGCGGAGGCAAGGCCTTCTTATTCTTCGTTAAGTGGGAGAGGTGTTGACGTGGTCAACCATGTCAGAGAGGTCAAAATATCCGAAGGTGCAGCAATGTCCAAAAGCATGGTTAAACCCTCATGAGTATGCTCATGAGTCCAAGCATATTCATCTTCTCCCTTGTATGATGAAGGGAGGTGCCTAGGATGCTTTGGTGAAGAATAAGGAAGCCATTAAAGCTTGAGAGAGTGAGCTTGGACCAACCCTTGAATGTAGGAAGTGAGGGGGTATTTATAGTGGAGAGGTTAGGTGAGGGTAGGTGAGAGTAGGTGAAAAGTAATAAGGAATAAAAAGGAGTGGGAAAAAAGATAAAAAGAAGTGGGGTTTGCGCTATGGAGTGATCAACCAAAAATAGGTGATCGGCGTGTGCCGATCAGCTATTCTTAGGTGATCAACATGGCCGGGAGCTTGTCGGGGAAATCTTTGGTTATGTCGTATCCAAGGCATATACCTCTAGAAAATCTCGAACCTTAATGTGTCAAAGCCCAGAAACTTGAACCCCTCTCTGGGGTACGATATTCGTACCCCGTATGGTTCGAACTTCGACCCCGTGGGGGTTCGAACTTCGACCCCGTGGGGGTTCGAACTTCGAACCCCGTGGGGGTACGAACTTCGAACCCCGTGGGGTACGAACTTCGAACCCCGTGGGGTACGAACTTCGTACCCCTAAGTGTACGAGGAGTGCATGGAAAGAGGACGATGAGCGTCGAGGTTAAGGCCTTTGCCCTTCCGGTGTTCGAGGTGATGGATTGGAGATATTTTGGAGTAGCGGTGAGGTCCTTGTTGGCGCGATCCCTTCTTGATCTATTTCCTTTGCTTTGTGGCGACATTCCCATCTTTAACCATACACGATACGTTGAGTCGAGCGCGCCTTGCCTACTTTTTGGAACCGTACCAGAAGGCCGGTTAACAATTTTCACCAACAATTTGATACATTAGTTTTCTCTTATACTTACTTCCTCACTGATAAATTTATGGAAGGTACCAGTAACGGGACAATACCGCATACCAGAGAAAACATGTGTCCAAACCTTATCCGCATCACTCCAAACAATGTCCTCAGAAATAGCGTTTACATCAAAATCCAGGACAACCTTCTCTATGATAAAGCATCGGATACTAGTGCCGGATCAATCACAACTGTAATAGATGGAGACGGTGGTATAACCATTGGAGGAACAATCTTACACACCCACATAATAGTAGGGGGTTTAGGAAGGGGAGTTCGATAAGCTAATGGTAATGGAGCTAATGAGGGGCTACCAGCGCTAACAGGATAAGAAGCAACTGAATAACCAAAAGTCTGATAAGACAAACAAATTTTTGGTTTCCACCCGTATTTGACTACTACCTCAGCAATATAACCATCCGATATCTTTACTTTGATCTTATCTGGCAGAGGCTTATCAAGAGAGATTTCGATAAGCGCCTTAGCATAGAAGAGCTTCTCTCGAGCAACAGTTGTATTGTCAAAACATTTCAACATCCCAATATTATTAGCTAACTAATTCACCCTATCAAAGACTGCGAAACTGATGGAATCTGAGAAAAATAAGTCTACACTGTAATCTATAGTACATGATCTCTAGCACGATCATCAGATGGGCTCCAAGGTGTAACAATGAAAGGCTTCCCATAAATAAAGATCAGATCCAAACTAAGAACCTGCAGACGTTTGTCAGGGTTAGTGGATTTGAAATAGAACAGGGACTTATCCAAATGAACAGAAAGTCCACCATGAAGTTGCCAAGCACTGATGCATTTCTCCTTAAAAACTGAATACAATGGATTTGAATCCAAAAAGAATCCAACTAAATAATTCTTCCAGAAATTAACTCCAGCAACAAAAAATGTAGTCAGCGGTTTCATGATTCCATTATTACCTACTACCTCAAAGTCCAGTGGCACATAGTCTCCAGCATTCATCGGATTATTATTGAATAACAAAACAAAGGATGGTACAAAAATTCTACTCGGTTTAGCAAATGAAGGAAATCCCATACCAACCGTTTGCAGGTCAGCACTAGATTTCCCCTACCAACAACATCCACATAATCATTGGAGACACGAACTCCCAGCCCAGGGTTGGCCATTGCAACATTGGTAGACCCATCAATACCATACACGAAATGCTTACTTCCCTTTTCCAACACCACACCACTGGAAATAGACTCACCAATAGCCAAAGAGTTGCTGCCAGGATCAGGTTCATCAGTAAATGATCAGCCAGGCAAAGAGGCCTGAGACCAGCATTTCTCGACATCAGAGATTGCCAAAAGCAGAGTTAAAACTAACTTACCAACATTAGAAAGCAAACCGACTTTAGAAGCATTTTCAATTTCGGAAACCATATCCAAAAGATCAGCTGGATTTGAAGAGGAGAGAAACAAGGACGTAGGACCCGAAACCCCGATCTGTAAAGTGGCACGAGTTGAATCCGAAGGAGTTGCCGATGATGTAGACAGTTTTGGGTAAATGGTTGAAAAAGGATGGTCTGAAAGAGTTGCAGAAGCTACGAGAGCTTCAACACCATCGTGAGACTTTCCACCCTTCCTACGAACCATGGAGAAGAGGCGATGGCGATCAAAACCAGAAATGAAGAAAGACCAAAAGAGTGAAAATCGCCAGTGCAATTTTGGGATCTGCCATTTTACGGTTTTTCGTATGACATAGAGTTATTTGTTGTTTTGATTAAGATAACTTTTAGAATTGATGTTAAGAAGTCATCTAAAATTATTTTCTGTTGACCGTCATTCGTCGGTAGTTTGTTTATCGCACTATTCTTAAAAAAATACAACTCTATAATATAGCATATGTCCAATTATAACAAAGGATTTGTTAAAATTCGAAAAATAAGCGTAAATATTTTAGAAATAAACCTACTAACTAAGCGTGCACAATATGCCTTATACGTTCAATTTTATTTGCACCATTTAAGCATTATCTTTTAAATATTAAGTAAACAAATCGAGTGTGAAGCATGGGTCCAAATTCACTTGATTAATATATTGTGGATACAATTATCACATTAATGTATAGTGGATACAGTAATCACATTATCATGCACAATATGCCTTTTCTATCGTTTCAAGTCAATAATTAATACAGCTCAAAACATTTGAAATAGCAGACTGGTACTGCTTATGAGGTTTAACAGAATCAAATCATAGAACCATAGACAAAAATAAGAATACAAGTAGAATAATTTACAAAAATTATTAGAGTCACAAAATTTAATAATTGTGGAATTCTAATTCGTAAATTTATTAACATATAAATGAACAGTCAAACAAAGACGAGGTCTTTCCAAATCTCTGGCTTCGCCAGACGCTGATCTTAAGCTGTAATACTCGGTCTGACACGAGCGTTATGAAAAAACACAAAACATTTGAGTCAGGATTAACTTTATTCAAGTAAATCAACTTCAATAAGATACTCAAAATATAATATTTAATCCTAACAAAATGCAATTCTAAATTTCAACTGTGTTCGGGTAATATGTATAAGTTTATCATGAAATAAATGCACATGCGTTTCTGGTTACTAAATAAAACAATCAGTTAATAAATTTTCGAATTTGTGTTTAAACTTCGTCCACGACGGGCATTGTAATATAAAATATGTTTACTCCACAAATATCATGCACACATTGATAGGTCAAGCATGTGGAAAGAGGCCTAACTTGAATGCCATTAATGAAAGCATACCGATCGGGCTGAATACAAGTATATCGGTCGGTCTAACTTCAAGCACGCCAGCCGGTCGGTCACAACTCCATAGTATAACATCCCCAGGTGAAAAGAAAGAGGGACACACCCACCGTTCGTCAGAAGCAAAGTGCAACTACCGGTCGCCTCTAGAACAAGGCACTAAATTAAGACATTTCCATACCACGTTGGTCGCGCAAGGGAGAAAAAGAACCATACCGACCGGTCAGTCCTATTTCTGACCGACCAGTCCTCTAGACAACTATTGCCAGCCTGGCTTCTGGACAACTATTGCCAGGCTAGCCAGTGGCAATTCCGTAAATAAAGTTCGACCGACCAGTGGTTCTGAAGGCTATATCACTCCATTTCTCCACTCCTATAAATAGAGCTCCAATCCCACATTAATGGGGGAGGATTTTGATGACCTCGAAGGGATGCTAAATCCAATTCTCAACACTTACTTAGCGATTTCATCATCTTTAATCATCCCAAAGTGAAGATTCAACTCTAAATTCATCATGAACATGTGGGAATTCATCAAAGTTTATGTGAAAGCCTATATTCAATCTACCAATTTCTATATTTGAAGGATCTCATCGGTTTTCCTTTTTAATCTCCACCGAGTTCTAAGAGAGTGTAATGATGAATGTAATGAGAGAATTTGCTTGTTTTGTAATTCTAAGTGCAATAATGGAATTGATATTCAAAGTGGATGTAGATCACATGTGATCGAACCACTATAAAATGTTGTGTCTTCTTTTGCATGCATTTTTTCTACTGAAGTGGCTCCACGTCTCTTATTCTCAAGTACATTGTGAAGTACTCTTAGTAATTTTGGTGTTGATCCCAATTTTGAGATCAACATTTTGCGCCCGCTGTGGGGCTGCGTTCGCATCTCCTACCTCCTCTCACACTCTCACAAGGTTAACTGCCTTGCCATTAAAGTTCTAAGTCGCATCCTTCTTTAAATTTACGGCCAAGACTAAGAAGACCGTTAGCAAAACCGTGGTAGAAGCCAATGATGTTGCTAATGAAGAAACACCACCCGTAAACCACTTTGAAGTTGGCGAAAATTCAGAAAGCGGAGCCAGTGTGACCAGAAATGAATTAAAACTCGCTATTGCCAATGTCAACAACCGAATGGATGCTTCTACCGAAATGATGATGGAGAAACTTGACACCATTCTTAAGGCTTGATCAAATCCAGTTCCTCCGAAAGTCCATGTTGATCTCGAAGAGAATGACAAATCACCAGCTTCGGATCATAACCATAATGATGACATAGAAGACGATTATGATTGGACAAATTACAAGGACGAAGCTAACATCGAAGAATTGAAATCAAAAGCTAAGAATCATTCCGAGGTGAATGCTCGAAAGATCGCCGACCCTATCATGGGGGCACCCCCTCGTCGGGAAGGCAAAGCACCCAAGCTATCTAATCGAGGTCATATGCATAGACGGACATTTGGTAAAGAGCTCAGCTTCACAGAGCGCCATAACACCGAAGAATACATTTCAGATATGATAGAATGAGTCATAAAAAAGAACCAAGCTAACAATGACGATGAAAGAGAATGGGATTTCTCTCCAGACATGACTCCATTCACCGTAAGAATCCTTGAAGCAGAATGTTCAAAGAAATTTAATCCTTCGACTTTGCCACCGTATAACGGTCTCGTTGATCCCAACTACTTCCTATTCAAATATGAGTGGCATATGTGTGCGGCTAAGGCGACTGATGAGATGAGATGCACGTACTTTCCTCTTTACTTAGAAGGTGTCGCGTCACTATAGTTCACGAAGCTACCACCCAAATCCATCCATCGATTCTTTGACTTAACCAAAAAGTTTAAGGAGAAGTTTCGCTTGTACGCTACCAAAGCCAAGGACGCTATAACGCTCTCAGGCATGAAGCAGAAGCCAGGGGAAACTGTCAAAGACTTCCTCGGTCGATTCAATATTTCCTTGTCTGAAGTAAGGAATCCGGAACCACGCATAGTCCTCATGGCTCTACTTGATGCTATAGACAAAATAAGCGAATTCGGAAGGTGGATAAAGATGAAGGAACCGACTATGCTTGACAAGTTCTATATGAAAGCAGAAGAGTATATGATGGTGGACGATAATCCTATACCTCTTCAAATCATTGATGGCAGCCAACTCCTTGAAGCTCCTAAAAGTGCATCTGTTCAACCAAATCAGAAGAGTACGTAGGGGCAAAAGCGAGCCAATAACGGAAATGACAACAAAACTAATAGTAAGTTTTTTCCTTTTGACTCATTTGATCTGACACCTCTGAATGATACTCCTGAGAACATTTACCCTGCCACAAAGGATGCAGAAGATTATCCAGAGCCTCGATCAATGAAAATGAATGACCATCTGACCAAATCTGGGAAGTTTTGTCAGTTTCATAATTAGCCAGGCCACAACACCAATGAGTGCAGGCAATTGAGATCGTTGATTGAAGAACTGATTAAGAAGAATCGTCTGTAACAACACGTGAAGAATTCCCAAGATGCAAATCCTTCTGCAACTACCCAGGGGCAAAGGGCATCAAATGACCAATCCGGTCCAAGCAACGTAGCTTCTGCTCACACTATGCCAAGGCTGATAATCGACTGATGACCGTTAATGATGATTTAATACCTACGGCTCAGAATAAGCGATCAATATCGCCTTTACTTTACTTTCTGCATTACTTTACTCTTTTCTATGTTCTACTTTCTTGTAAATATTCTGTAATGATTTACATGCATTGTACCAAAAAAATTCTATGGATGAAGCATTGCCCGCCTGTATAAATATCTGACTTGCCAAATTTGCACGAAAATTTGCTAACAGACGATTTTTCATTACCGGCTATCCGACGAGCGCTTGTTTTCTCACAACCCGACTAAGTGAGACAACTCCGGTAACACCGATTCAATGGTAGATCGAGAAAGTCCCGATGAGCCAAACGCTCAATAGAGTAGCAAGCAATCCTGGATTCAAAACCTCATCCCCCAAAGGTCCACTGGAGTCTAGGGCACCTCAGTCGGGCAGTGATCACTTACTAAGTTAAGTGACTCCGACCAATGACTGAGGCTCACTCTACGGATCAATGCAACCTTAACCTTTACCTCATGGTTCATGGAGGTCCAGGATGCTTCAATCGGGCAACGATCACTTACCAAGTTAAGTGACTCCGACCGATGATTGATGCCCATTCCATGAATCAAACCTAACCTTTACCTCATGGTTTATGGCGGTCCAGGATGCTTCAATCGGGCATCGATCACTTACCAATGTTAAGTGACTCCAACCGATGACTGATGCCCGCTCCGTGAATAAACCCTAACCTTTACCTCATGGTTCATGGAGGTCCAGGATGCTTCAGTCGGGCAGCGATCACTTACCAAAGTTAAGTGACTCCGACCGATGACCGATGCCCACTCCGTGTAACCTTTACCTCATGGTTCATTGAGGTCCAGGATGCTTCAGTCGGGCAGCGATCACTTACCAAGTTAAGTGACTCCGGCCCGATGGCTGATGCCCACTCCATGAATCAACCCTAACCTTTACCTCATGGTTCATGGAGGTCCAGGATGCTTCAGTCGGGCAACGATCACTTACTAAGTTAAGTGACTCCGACCGATGACTGATGCCAGCTCTGTGAATCAACCCTAACCTTTACCTCATGGTTCATGGAGGTCCAGGATGCTTCAGTCGGGCAGCGATCACTTACCTAAGTTAAGTGAATCCGACCGATGATTGATACCCGCTCCATGAATAAACCCTAACCTTTACCTCATGGTTCATGGAGGTCCATGATGCTTCAGTCGTGCAGCGACCACTTACCAAGTTAAGTGACTCCGACCGATGACTAATGCCCGCTACGTGGATCAGCCCAACCTTCGCCCAAAGGTTCAAGAGAGTCTAGGGCACCTTAGTCGGGCAGCGATCACTTACCGAGTTAAGTGACTCCGACTGATGACTGAGGTTTGCTCTACGGATCGATGCAACCTCACCCAAACTTTGCGGAAGTTCGCACTGTGAAACGATGCGACAACCAAAAATATTTTCCATAGAAGAAGTAACTTCTCCTTAGTAGAGATCAACATTCAATGAACTCTACAATGTCAATTCAATCAACGAGAGAAGACGAAAGTTGGATTATAAGCAGCCTCTTCAAAGTCGGGGCACCCAATGGAGTTTTCAAACTCTGAACTGATCGACAAAATAGACACTAAGCAATACATTAAGCAATAAAGATTTGTCTCATAGTAAAGACTATAGGACTTCCTAAGTTGGGGCACGAATATCAAAGACGTCTCTAAGGAGAAGCAGAGAATAACAAATTACATATATGTATTTCCCAAATATGAAGTATCGTGCAAGCAGTCAGAATATCATTAATTGAAATCCACAAGACGAATTATGTTGACTAGTTGATCTTAAGTGTCGGCACGAATTCAAGTTAGAACGTTGTGTTTTTATAGAAAACATTCAGCAGACAAAAAAAAGGCTGTGAAAACACTACATTCAATGGGAATTCGTCGTGACTAATTAATTAGCCGACTAATTTGTTATTGATTTGGGCAGTCAATAACAAAACATTAGCTCAGAAAAATGCAGTGTTTTTGTTGTTACAAAACAGGTTGTGATGATGAAAAGACCCAAGTTAAAGCTTGTAACGACCCGTATTCTACGCATCATAGGATCGTAGGATATTTATTTCTTTCACATACGAAGTCGTATGGTCATGTAACTTTGGGAGACGACTATTGTGGTCATTTCCCATGTTCATGATTTTTCCCGATTTTTAAATAACCATTTTACCCCTAGTTGGCACTGTTTTGGCCATAACTTTTGACTGGAAAGGAATTTTGGCTTGAAACCTCTTCCATTGGCTCCGGATGATGGTTTACAATTCCGTAGAGTGGTCACATTAGCCAAACGGACTCACCGTTTGGGAGATATGGCTGAAACAAGTTTCAGATGGTGAAAAAAGCTTAATTGGGCTTAACCGGGTGATTAACAGCTAGGCCCAGAGGGGAATTTCGGGTTTAGAGGTATAGGAGGACTGATTAGGGTTAGGAAATCACTTTCATTTCAGTTTTGAGCCGCCACAAACCTTCTTGAGACCTTAGTAATGGCTTTCATCCTCTAAAACCACTTCAAAACACATTTTCAGTGAAGATTAAGCCTAAACTACATCAAAACAAGGCCAAATAGCATCAGAGCAAGGTTGGAGCTGCTGCTATACATAGGGATTCAACCCAAACAGAGGGTATTTCAGATTTGGTGTTTTATTTTTTGGCAAAGGTGAGTGATAACATCGTTTTGACACTAATTACAGTTAATTAAGGGTGATTAGTTAAGATTAGCGAATTGATACACTAATAAATTCTGGAAAAATGTTTAGAAATTCTTAAATAATATTTCATGCCATTGTTAGAAAATTTAGACGATTTGATTAAGTTTTACTAAGTATGTGCTTAAACATGATTAAGAGAGGTTATGGGAAAATGTGGGGTTTTGGCCACTTTTGGTCCATTTTGATTCATTTGAATTGTTGTTTGGTGTTTGTTGTTGCTCTTACATGTTGCTATGACTCTAGGGTATGTTTTGTGATTGATTAGAATAGTTAGATTGGTCGAAAACGCCGTCGAATGGCGTAGAAAGCTCGTTGGAAAGTTGCAGAAATGTGCAGGTTCCGAACCGGATCGGATCGGAGTAGGGGTCGGATCGGATTTGTGAACTGACCAAGGAAATTCGAACTGGATTGGAACTTGTCACTGGAGGAGGCTTGGCGAGAAGGAAGGCCGTTTACTTAGAGTTGGAGTGGACAAGGGGGATCGGATCGGAAGAACAATGAGGGCTAGATCGGATCGGACTGGAGCACCGGATGGGATGAAGATGAGGAGCATAGGGTCGGAACGGGGAAAGTAGAGGCTAGGACAAAAGATGGGATCGGATCGGAAGAACAATTGGGGCTAGATCGGATCGGACTGGAGCACCGGATGGGATGAAGATGAGGTGCATAGGGTCGGAACGGGGAAAGTAGAGGCTAGGACAAAAGATGGGATCGGGTTGGTGTACCGAACCGAACCAGGGGGGCACCCGAACCGAATGGAAAGATGACAAGGAAGGAGGGTAATGACTATCGAACCGAACCGACGAGGGTAATGACTACCGAACCGAACCGACGAGGGTAATGACTACCGAACCGAACCGAATTCTAGGGCTGCTACTGCGCGACAACTCTTCGGAAGACCCACTCCAATTCGACCAAACCCGAGATGCAAAGGAATTCCAAATGGGAAGTTAGAGCTCAAGATTTAGATGGGAATCAACGAGTTCGCTTCATGATTGGGCTTTGCTGCGGGACGCGTGCCAAGGGGTTATCGGTGTCTATAGCTTTGGACCACTATGGTAGGAGGTACGAAGGCGGATTCAGGGCCATTATGGCATCGGTAGAACCAAGGGCTACGGCCAATGAAGTGGGTCATTGAAATGTTTGGTCATGACTCCTTGTGTTTAGCTTGGTCACAGCAGGGTTTCTACAAGTCAGGATTCGTCGTTACCTCAATTTGTCTAGTGTTCCAAAGTGGTAGATACCGTATGCTTTACGCACTGAGTGAGAGATGTGAGGATGATTGCTATGGATGATTTACTTGCTATCATATTGACATGCACACCCCACCCCCGTATTCTTACACTATTTATTATGGCACCTTAGAGTATTGTACGGTATGTGGTACTAACTCTTTGGTTGCAGGTCCAGGTTCAGGTATGGTTTAGTATACCTGTTATTATTCTGTTTAGATGCTTATCGCTCATACCAGGCTTTATGTCTGACCCAGAGTTTTATGTCTCCTCTTATTACTCTAGGTGCTCACACGAGCAGACTAGAGACAGGTTAGCTGGTGATGCACGGGTAGATGATCCGGAGACGAGCAGGAGGCTCCCACGTAATATATATAGTATTCTCCCTGTGTTGTTGAAGATCACTGCTTGGGCATTGGTGGTGCATCTTCTACTTTAGCTTTCTTTTGTTAGAGATAGTAAATTTGGAAAGTTGTAATAAGCTGTATTTGGATTTCCGCTGCTCTGATGTTGATGTTGATTATTAGTTATCAGCTTACGTACTGTCTCACCTGTTTTATGTCAAGTATGTTATTATTATATTTTATTCCATGCGCCGTGAGACATTCTACAGGTTCCTCGTTTAGTTAATCCCCTTCTTTCCTTTCTTCTAACGACCGTCCCGTGCTAGTCGGGCATGTGCACAGCGCACTTTCGAAGGAAATGCAGGCTGGTGCGGGGCGGGCCGTCACACTTGGTATCAGAGCTCTAGGTTGCGTAGTTAACCTAGGGAAGTTATCTGGGAGAGATAATATACGTATACGAGAGAGCGTATTTGTGATTACTTTGGTTTTTAAAAGCTATATATATACTATTACTAGTATAAGGATGAAGTCGTACTGCACTAGCACCACTATGGAGTCGTTAATCGTTTCCTTTTTCAGATTGACGATGAGCAGGTATACTAGAGGTGCTGGTAGGGGAGCCAATAATGGGAATGCTGCTGACATGAGGACGATGTTTACTGACCTCATGAGAGAGATGCTTAGAGATGTACAGAGGGCAGCTCCCAATGGTGGAAATGGTGGTGGTCCAATAGTGCAGGCGCCAAGAGTCGACTTCGCCAAGCTGAATAAGGATTATACTAGCCTTGGTAGGAAGCCGTTCGACGGAACGGAGTCGGCCACGGATGTTCAGGATTGCTTGGATAGTTGCGAACGTATCTTCGAGGATTTGGGTATCGAGGATGCGATGAAGAGAAAGCTAGCGTCCCGTCAGCTGCAAGGGCGGGCAATGAATTGGTGGAATGCTATAAAGGCAGCTACTCCCGAAGATCAGATTACTTGGGAGCAGTTTAAAGCTCGCTTTAGCGAGAAGTTCATTCCAGCTGCTCAGAAGTCAGTGCTGTTTAAGAAATTCTTGGAGCTCAAGCAGAATGGCAGATGTGTCCCGGAGTACATTGCTGAATTCGACACTTTGTCGAAGTATGGGTTATCTCTTATTGATACTGCCGAGAAGAAGAATGAGAAATTCATAACTGGTTTAGATCAGTACTTAGGGGAAAGGCTTATTAACCACATCGATGAGACGTTTGAGTCGATTGTGGGGAAAGCATTAAGATCAGAAAGTCTCTACCCTAAGCCGAAGACTGAGGTTGCATCCGCAGATGAGCCAAAGCCACAAGCAAGTGGTGGAGGCAAGGGTGGTTCCCAAAATAAGAGAAAGCAGAATCAGGCTAAGGATGGCCAGAAGAAAAAGAATAAGCAAGATGTTGAGTGCTTCAGCTGTGGTAAGAAGGGCCATTATGCTAGTAATTGTCGGGCCAAGCCAGCGGATAGGAAGTGCTTCAACTGTGGCCAAATGGGACATCACAAGGACAAGTGTCCGCAACCCCCTAAAGAAAAGCAAATAGTGAAAGCCTACGCCCTTAATGCTATTCCTTCTTCGTCGAATGCCCCAACAACGGCGGAGAAGGGAAAGAATGTCGTCATTCAAGGTATGCTTTCTGTTTATGATGTTCCTGTTAGAGTTTTATTTGGTACCGGAGCTTCCAGTTCTTTCATATCTAGTGACCTGGTAGATAGGTTGGGATTGGAGCCCGAGATTGTCGATAGACCCTTAGTAGTGACGAACCCGATTGGTGGTTCGACTAGCCTTAGCATGATTTATCGCAATGTGGTCTTATCGAGTCATGGATGCATGTTTGTTTGTGATTGCTTTGTTTTGGGCTTTACTGGGTTTGGCATTATTTTGGGAGTAGATTGGCTCCAAAGATACGGGGTGGTGGTAGACTGTGAGGGCTTTTTAGTGACAGCTAGAGCGGATGATGGGCGGAGGATAGTGTTTGGTGGTCTACCCAGTAAGGGGGTATTGGCTACTTTTCTAAACTCCCTCGACATTCCGCATAGTGAGTTGTCAGGTTTGCCCGTGGTTGGCCAGTATCCGGATGTTTTCGAAGAAGTGACCAGACTTCCACCACACCGAGAGATTGAGTTCCGTATTGATTTGGTAAAAGAAGCCAGACCTATAGTGATGCCACTTCGTCGTATGGCACTAAGAGGGCAGCGAGAGCTTAAGGTGCAAGTCAACGATCTTTTGAAGAAGGGATTTATCAGAAGGAGTGTTTGTGAATGGGGAGCACCAGTTGTGTTTGCTGCCAAGGCAGATGGTTCCCTTCGTTTGTGTGTAGACTACCGCGAGTTGAATAAAGTGACGAGGAAGAACAAGTATCCTCTACCGCGGATAGATGATTTGTTCGATCAGTTGAGTGGCGCGAAAGTATTTTCTCAGTTGGATCTCGCGACAGGTTTTCATCAGCTTAGAGTGGAAGCTGAGAGTATAGCTAAAACGGCATTTCGAACGCCGTCTGGATTTTATGAGTGGTTGGTCATGCCATTCAGGCTGACCAATGCCCCAGCATATTTTGTGGATCTTATGAATAGGGTATTCAGAGATCAGTTGAATAAGTTTGTCCATGTGTTCGTTGATGATATTTTGGTCTATTCGAGGATAGAGGAAGAACACAAGGAACATTTAAGAGTAGTGATGGAGGTGTTGAGAAAACACCAATTGAAAGCAAAGTTTTCTAAGTGTCACTTCTGGAAGAGGGAAGTGAGGTTCTTGGGCCATGTTGTATCAGAGAATGGTATTGTCGTGGACCCGGCAAAGGTGGCTACGGTACAGGATTGGCCTACGCCCAAGAATGCAACAGATGTAAGAAGTTTCTTGGGGTTAGCTGGATATTATCGTAAGTTCATCCAAGATTTCTCCAAGATAGCAGCACCATTGACCCAGTTGACTAAGAAGAATCAAGCTTTTGTCTGGGATGAAAGGTGCGAGAATGCATTCAAGAGTCTAAAGGACAAGTTGACAAGCGCACCAGTGTTAGTCATTCCTAAGGGGGATGAAGAGATGACGGTATACACGGATGCTTGTGGTACCGGACTGGGTGCTGTATTGATGCAAGGCGGTAGGGTTATAGCTTATGCAAGTCGGCAATTGAAACCGCACGAGAAAAGATACCCTACCCATGATTTGGAATTGGCAGCGATCGTGTTCGCGTTAAAGATGCGGAGACACTATCTCTTGGGAGAAAGATTTGAGCTGTTTACAGATCATAAGTCGTTGAAGTATCTCTTCTCCCAGAAGGATCTAAATCTCCGACAACAAACGTGGTTAGAATTCTTGGCCTCTTATGATTTCGGCATCGCATATACACCGGGAAAGGGCAATGCGGTAGCTGATGCATTGAGTAGAAGACATGCCAGCTTAGGGGCTATGTTCCTTGAATGGAAGCAACTGGAGTATATCACGGGGTTTGAATTCAGACCAAAGTGCGAATTAGATCTAGAAATGTTAGCAAGTTTGACGATTAGACCCGTTTTAATTGAGCGGATCGGCTCTAGTCAGAGGGACGATCCTAACCTATTGGAAATCATCTCCAAGTTAAAGATGGATATCAATGAGGAGATGAACAAGTATGGGTTTGATCGAGATGGATGGCTTAGAAAGAATGGAAAGCTTGTTATACCCAATGTCAATGGATTGAGAGATGAAGTGCTTAGAGAATGTCATCACTCAAAACTGACTATACATCCCGGTGGTAATAAAATGTATCGAGACATGAAGCAGACTTACTACTGGGAAGGGATGAAAAGAGACGTTGGGAAGTTTATATCCAAATGCATGAATTGCCAGCTAGTTAAAGCCGAGCAAAAGAAGCTTAGTGGGTTGTTTCAACCATTAGAAATTCCCGAATGGAAATGTGAGCAAGTCTCGATGGATTTCATCGATGGTTTACCAAGGACTAGATCGGGATATGATAGCATTTGGGTAATTGTGGATCGATTGACTAAAAGTGCAAGATTTATACCAGTCAAATCGACTAGAACGGCAGCCAAGTTGGCAGAATTGTATATGAAGTGGGTAGTGAGATTTCAAGGATTACCCAAAAGCATTGTGAGTGACCGAGACCCGTTGTTCACTAGTGGGTTTTGGAAGAGCTTACAAGAGGCTCTAGGGTCATGATTACATCTCAGTACCGTATATCATCCTCGGACCGACGGTCAGACGGAGAGAGTGAATCGTATATTGGAAGATCTCTTGAGAGCGTGTATATTGGATTTTGGTGGATCATGGGATGACCATTTGCATCTAGTAGAGTTTGCATATAATAATAGCTACCAATCCAGTATCGGTATGGCTCCGTTTGAAGCTTTGTACGGAAGACCGTGCAACTCACCATCATGTTGGATAGAGACTGGCGAGAAGTTTATGCTTGGACCAGATGTGGTGAGGGAAACTTCAGATAAGATCAAGATCATTCAACAATGAATGAAGGCTGCCCAAGATAGGCAGAAGAGTTATGCTGATAAGAGGAGAAAAGACCTAAAATTCTCCGTTGGTGACTTGGTGTTTGTCAAGATTTCTCCGTTGAAGAGCGTAATACGATTTGGCAGGAGAGGCAAGTTGGCACCAAGATTTGTTGGCCCATTCCCTGTTCTTGAACTAGTCGGGAATTTGGCATACAGGATTGACTTACCGGAGAAGATGGCGGGAGTTCACGACGTATTTCATGTTTCCCAACTAAGGAAGTTTGTTCACGACTCAGATATGACTATTTAACCTGATCAGTTAGAGGACTTCGAAGTAGAGCCCGAGGCGGTTGGGAACCGCAAGCCGGCCCGTATTGTCGAGCACGACATGAAGCAACTTCGAAGGAAGGCGGTGAAGCTGGTCAAGGTTCAGTGGGGCGAGGACGAGAATGATTGTACTTGGGAGACAGAGAAGAACATTAGGATGACACACCCAAAACTCTTTGCCTGGTAATATTTTGACTTCGATTTAGTTTTCCGCATGCTAGGATAGGTTTGTTTTGCATGTTTGATTGTTGTGTGTGGTTGTTAGGCATGCGGGATCCTTTGTATATTTTGGGTTAAGGAATTTCAGGGACGAAATTTCTTAAGGGGGGGAGAGTGTAACGACCCGTATTCTACGCATCATAGGATCGTAGGATATTTATTTCTTTCACATACGAAGTCGTATGGTCATGTAACTTTGGGAGACGACTATTGTGGTCATTTCCCATGTTCATGATTTTTCCCGATTTTTAAATAACCATTTTACCCCTAGTTGGCACTATTTTGGCCATAACTTTTGACTAGAAAGGAATTCTGGCTTGAAACCACTTCCATTCGCTCCGGGTGATGGTTTACAGTTCCGTAGAGTGGTCACATTAGCCAAACGGACTCACCGTTTGGGAGATATGGCTGAAACAAGTTTCAGATGGTGAAAAACTGCTTAATTGGGCTTAACCGGGTGATTAGCAGCTAGGCCCGGAGGGGAATTTCGGGTTTAGAGGTATAGGAGGACTGATTATGGTTAGGAAATCACTTTCATTTCAGTTTTGAGCCGCCACAAACCTTCTTGAGACCTTAGTAATGGCTTCCATTCTCTAAAACCACTCCAAAACACATTTTTAGTGAAGATTAAGCCTAAACTACATCAAAACAAGGCCAAATAGCACCAGAGCAAGGTTGGAGCTGCTGCTATACATAAGAATTCGACCCAAACAGAGAGTATTTCAGATTTGGTGTTTTATTTGGTGAAAAAGTGAGTGATAACATCGTTTTGACACTAATTACAGTTAATTAATGGTGATTAGTTAAGATTAGCGAATTGATACACTAATAAATTCTGGAAAAATGTTTAGAAATTCTTAAATAATATTTCATGCCTCTGTTAGAAAATTTAGACGATTTGATTAAGTTTTACTAAGTATGTGCTTAAACATGATTAAGAGAGGTTATGGGAAAATGTGGGGTTTTGGCCACTTTTGATCCATTTTGATTCATTTGAATTGTTGTTTGGTGTTTGTGGTTGCTCTTACATGTTGCTATGACTCTATGATATGTTTTGTGATTGATTAGAATAGTTAGATTGGTCGAAAACGCCATCGAATGGCGTAGAAAGCTCGTTGGAAAGTTGCAGAAATGTGCAGGTTCCGAACCGGATCGGATCGGAGTAGGGGTCGGATCGGATTTGTGAACTGGCCAAGGGAATTCGAACTGGATTGGAACTTGTCACTGGAGGAGGCTTGGCGAGAAGGAAGGCCGTTTACTTAGAGTTGGAGTGGACAAGGGGGATCAGATCGAAAGAACAATGGGGGCTAGATCGGATCGGACTGGAGCACCGGATGGGATGAATATGAGGAGCATAGGGTCGGAACGGGGAAATTAGAGGCTAGGACAAAAGATGGGATCGGATCAGAAGAACAATGGGGGCTAGATTGGATCGGACTGGAGCACCGGATGGGATGAAGATGAGGAGCATAGGGTCGGAACGGGGAAAGTAGAGGCTAGGACAAAAGATGGGATCGGGTCGGTGTACCGAACCGAACCAAGGGGGCACCCGAACCGAATGGAAAGATGACAAGGAAGGAGGGTAATGACTACCGAACCGAACCGACGAGGGTAATGACTACCGAACCGAACCGAATTCTAGGGCTGCTACTGCGCGACAACTCTTCTGAAGACCCACTCCCATTCGACCAAACCCGAGATGCAAAGGAAGTCCAAATGGGAAGTTAGAGCTCAAGATTTAGATGGGAATCAACGAGTTCGCTTCATGGTTAGGCTTTGCTACGGGACACGTGCCAAGGGGTTATCGGTGTCTATAGCTTTGGACCACTATGGTTGGAGGTACGAAGGCGGATTCAGGGCCATTATGGCATCGGTAGAACCAAGGGCTACGACCAATGAAGTGGGTCATTGAAATGTTTGGTCATGACTCCATGTGTTTAGCCTGGTCACAGCAGGGTTTCTACAAGTCGGGATTCGTCGTTACCTCAATTTGTCTAGTGTTCCAAAGTGGTAGATACCGTATGCTTTACGCACTGAGTGAGAGATGTGAGGATGATTGCTATGGATGATTTATTTGCTATCATATTGACATGCACACCCCACCCCCGTATTCTTACACTATATATTATGGCACCTTAGAGTATTGTATGGTATGTGGTACTAACTCTTTGGTTGCAGGTCCAGGTTCAGGTATGGTTTAGTATACCTGTTATTATTCTATTTAGATGCTTATCGCTCATACCAGGCTTTATGTCTGACCCAGAGTTTTATGTCTCCTCTTATTACTCTGGGTGCTCACACGAGCAGACTAGAGACAGGTTAGCTGGTGATGCACGGGTAAATGATCCGGAGACGAGCAGGAGGCTCCCACATAATATATATATATATATATATGATTCTCCCTGTGTTGTTGAAGATCACTGCTTGGGCATTGGTGGTGCATCTTCTACTTTAGCTTTCTTTTGTTAGAGACAGTAAATTTGGAAAGTTGTAATAAGCTGTATTTGGATTTCCGCTACTCTGATGTTGATGTTGATTATTAGTTATCATCTTATGTACTGTCTCACCTGTTTTATGTCAAGTATGTTATTATTTTATTTTATTCCATGCGCTGTGAGACATTCTACAGGTTCCTCGTTTATTTAATCCCCTTCTTTCCTTTCTTCTGACGACCGTCCCGTGCTAGTCGGGCATGTGTACAGCGCACTTTCGGAGGAAATGCAGGCTGGTGCGGGGCGGGCTGTCACAAAGCTGGGGCAATCACACATCAGTACAACACTTTTAGCAATTAATTTTGGTACTTAAAGTCAAAGTGTCATCGCACACGAGTGGTCAGTATGTTGCTAATAGATAGTGACACCGGTCAACTTTGTGTAAAAGACAACCGATCGGTCGTTGTCTCCAGCAACTAGTCGGTCATAAACCGATCAGCCATCATCTCTAACTACCGATCGGTTAGTTCGCAGATATCAACGGGCTGGTTTCAAATGCAAAGTGCAAGGCATGACAACTAAAGCATAAAATGAGATGTAAGCTAAGTAACCTAGCTAACTAAGCATTGGATGTTACGACCAACATACCATTAGCATCAAAGCGGGTCAACAAACACTGCTACAGCAGTCACAGTGCATCAACATAAACTAGTTTAAAAGTTAAAGGCGAGGACCGCAACTCGCTTAAGTACAACCGGTCTAAAGATAGATTTCATAAAGCTAAAAGCCGTCAAACACCAAGAGGGGAGAGCTATGCGTTCTGGTTCTTTCGAGGCCTTCCTACCTTCCTTTTCATTGGAGTAGAACCCGATGGGGAAGCATCAGAAGCTGGCCTCTTCCCAGATGAACCCACTAGCTTGACATTTCCCTTGGGGAAGGCATCAATGATAATATCTCGGTCTCTCAAAGCATGGATCAGTTTTGCCTTATCATCTTCCAGAACCGCAATGCACTCAAGGTTCTCTCGATGGAGTCTCTGCAAATCCCCAGCCAATGTGTGCTAGTCCTGAAGCTTCTTTGCAGTTTGGTTTTTAAGCATGTCTATCTATCTCTCAAACTGGTGCAGGGTATCCTCCATGCGACTGAGCAATCTAGACTTTGCGACAACTATGTTGTTGGATGTCACTTAACAATCAGAGGAAGACACATCCAAATTGAAGGAGACCAATGCATATATGAGTGGGGACAGAGGAAGATAAGGTTCAAGAAGAAGAAGGCATGGCTGAAAAGGAGAAGAAATAGAAACAGAAAGACGTTTGTAATAATTTTTCTATATATTTCCACTAATGCATTCATACATTTATAGAGATTTCTCAACCATTATTGCCTACATGGACCATTAACAAACAAGATTCAATTATAGCCTAAAAATAAAAATAAAAGTTGTTATGCTTTTCTCCATATTGCTCCCTACAGTAGCCTTGTAGTAGTAGTGGTCCAAACCTATTACAGAAAAGACGAAAATAGTGGTGTAAGATAGAAAACATGCTTACAACAGAATCCAAAGCAGTTGATGATAGAAATTGTGAACGTATATTTATTTGTTACTACATGGACTTTGCATAAACATTGTAGAGCCTAACTTCCATAACACAGGTGCATATGTATCATTGCCAACTGCTCGAAATTGACCTTGTCCTCAAGGTTGTTAGTCGGTGGCAGCCATGTCAATGCTAGCATTTGCAATATAATCAAGGTGGCCTTTAGGTTGAGAATAAGAGAACGTCAGTAACAATGTAACTATCTAATATATTTTGTGCTAGTTCCTATGCTATTTTGAAGAACTCCTGATATGCCAATCCCAATGATTCTTCACCACTTGAAAATTAGCAATATGTCTCAAGCTCATTTTATAAAGCTCTTTTATAAGTACTTTTCCTACTCTAGCCAAAAGAAAAACATAAACTTCACGGCCCTCAAAATAATTTTGCACTACCTTTGCAAATTTACTCATATTTCTTGTCTGTATCTTCAAATCCAAATAAATTGCCCATATTTCAACTTTTCTTGGAAAAAAGATTTTATAAAAGGAACCCTGCATGTCAAATTGAGCTGCATGATCGAAGCAGGAGTACTCCTTCCTGAGAGCTAGATTAGACATTTTTAAAACTCCTCCTGAATCAAATACGAGCACAGCCTTTTCAAAATCCTTTTTACCATTTTCTTCAAGCATTAGGCCAAATAGATTAGTTTCATATTTTCTAAACATTTCCTCGTACTACTGATCAGCATAATTGATTTTTCCTGGTGATATTCCACCCGGATCGAATATGAGAAGTTTCCTTTCAATCGTTTTTATCTTGCATTCAATCTGATCCATCGAAAATTCCAGCCAACATTTTCTCATCATAGCAACATCAGAACAAATAATAATATGCACCACAGAACTAGTTCCATATTGAATTAAACCCATCAAAAAGGATTTGTAATTCTTACTATATGATCCAATGTTTTCCATCTTTTTTCCTTTTTCAACTATTGCTGATGTTGCTTGATGGTCATGGGAGAGTGCGGATAGCCGCACTGCTTTCAGATCTGATGCATGGTTGACAGCATGGGGTGAAATATCTTGGCTGCTGAGATGCTCCGGGGTCGCTGCTGCATGTATCTCGATAGATCACTGCTTGATATTTTGATCTTAATCAGGAAGCACAAGAATGGTTCTCTTAACATGATAATAATGACTAGAGGTGTCTATGTTGTTGCAGCCGAGGCATGACCCTTGGTCATGGAGCTGTTGCATCTCCGAGTAGGTAAGGCGTTTAATGGGGTATGGTGATGGCAATGTTGGTTTTGAGGGGGAGATCGAAGAGGGTGCTATTTGGTTTGAAGGTAGAGGTAGAGATGGATGTGTTGGTGTCTTAATAAGTTGTATGGGTGGGGCATGTAGTGGCTTGTTGATTCTAGCGCAATGTTCAGTTAGCGAATGGAGGATGTGATTAAGGGAGGCCTTGATTTCAGCAATAGCTTGGGGGTGAATGAGAGTGGTTTCGGCCATGATTTCAACGATAACTTGGCGGGTGGAATGACGAAAAAAGAGATGGGAGATAGACGAAGGAGGTGAGAACACGAGTGAAAGCACCAAATTGATGCGACTATGAGTGGGGACAGAGGAAGATAAGATTCAAGAAGAAGAAGGCATGGCTGAAAAGGAGAAGAAATAGAAACAGAAAGACGTTTGTAATACTTTTTCTATATATCTCCACTAATGCATTCATACATTTATAGAGATTTCTCAACCACTATTGCCAACGTGGACTACTAACAAACAAGAATCAATTATAGTCTAAATTAAAAATAAAAGTTGTTATGCTTTTCTCCATATTGTTCCCTACAGCAGCCTTGTAGTAGTAGTCGTCCAAGCCTATTGCAGAAAAGACGAAAATAGTGGTGTAAGATAGAAAACATGCTTACAACATATTCCAAAGCAGTTGATGATAAAAATGTGAACGTATATTTATTTGTTGCTGCATTGACTTTGCATAAACATTGTAGAGCCTAACTTCCATAACACAGGTGCATACATATCACCTGCAGGTTCCATAACACAGCAGAATCCAAATTGAAGGAGATCCCCTACAGGTTCCAGCCCGGGAGTCGTCTGGCAAGTTTGGCATTGCAAGCTCCTGGAGTGTAGCGAGGCTTGTTCACAATCGTCTGAATTTCCCGATAGGAAGGGCCGAAGAGTGAAGGAGAATTCACCAAAGGTTGACCGGTTGTCTGACTGTCCAGGTCAGAAAACCTCTTCATCCTAAGCTCTTCAGGAGATGGTTCCATCCTGCATGAAAAGGGAAGTACTCAAACACTTTTTGTCAATTTCCTAATCGTTAAAATGAACAAGGATAAGAGAGAAACAAGACGGCCTCCAGAAGCAACCGGTCGGTATTGATTTTAGCCCAGGCCGACCGGTACCTCCAAAGAATCACCCAAAAAAGAAGAAATAACCGGTCGGACGATATTAGTCACATACCAAAGTGTCATAGAACTGACCGGCACCTGAGACAAACTGGTCGGTACCATTAATTTCCCAGAAGAATGGAACCAACCTATCGGTATTCAATACAGACCGACTGGTGCCTACACTCCCTCAGGAACTTAATACAGACGACCAGTATCCAGAGCCGACCGGGCAACATGATTGACTCCTCATAAAAAAGGCCGACCAGCACTGAAGTAATTCTGGAATCCGCAACTATTACTAAGCCATTCACAACTTCAATCATGAGCATTGGCACTACAAGAAGCGCGAGAATTAAACTGAAAGTCAATGTGAATCACAAATACATCAAATCAAAGCAAGTAGAATCGTGTCTTCAACAAAACTTTGGGCGAAACGAGAAGATTAAAGCATACAGAATCGGCTAAAAAACAACAAATCAAAGCAAATTTTCGGCTTAACTAGCAACATGATCAAATCGTTCCACCCATGGCCTGATTCTACGCTAAGTGGCGGTTCTGTGAATATCTAATCGAGTGTTGCAACATTAAAGCAGTAAAAGCATTTCAAGATGGATCAATGGAGAATAAAACTAAGTTAAAAGAGAACCCAGCGGTTGAGAATTCAACTCGAAGCTCGAAGGAAGTAGACAGATTAATAAGAAATCTAAAAGAAAGAGAAAGCTCCATTTTTGTTTTTCTACGATCAGGATTTGTCTGCCATTATTTTTTCTTGAAGGTGAAAGTAAAACAGTGTGGAAATGACCCCTTAAAGGGTCGCATTATATAAAAGTGCATCGGAAAACTCAACTGCCATGAGAGAGAAAGGTGTCACATCGGTCAAGGGAAGAGTCAAATCCACCAGGCCTGATAATGATGCACTGATCGACCAAGCTTAAGGAAGCCCACGAAAGCCCATTACATTAGACCGACCGGTCACCTGCTAAGCAAACGAAATCCACTGACCGGTCGTGTAATCGACCACCGAAAATATATACATAAGCTAACCAAGATGCGATGCCTGTGCGAATGATCAATCAATTGTGTGATATAAGCATTCATTTCGAAGCTCACAATTTTCCCAAGTAGAAAATTGCGAACTCCAAGGGGCAAATGTTTACTCCACAAATATCGTTTACACATTGATAGATCAAGCATGTGGAAAGAGGCCCAACTTGAAAGCCATTAACGAAAGCATAACCGGTCAGCCAAAATCAAAGTATACCGGTCGGTCTAACTTTAACCAAGTTAGCCGATCGGTCACCACTCCATAGTAGAACAACCCCAGGTAAAAAGAAAGAGGGACACACCAACCGGTTGGTTAGAAGCAAAGTGCACCGACCGGTCACCTCTGGAACAAGGCACTAAATTCAGACATTTCCATACTAGTCGGTCTGGAGGGCGGATGACCGACCGGCCATAATACAAAGCCCATACCAAGTTGCTTGCGTAAGGGAGAAAAAGAACCATACCGACCGGTTGGTCCTATTTCTGACCGACCGGTCCTCCAGACAGCTATTGCTAGGCTGGCCAGTGGAAATTCCGTAAATAAAGTCCGACCAGTGGCTCTGAAGGCTATATCACTGCATTTCTCCACTCCTATAAATAGAGCTCCAATCCCACATTATTGGGGGAGGATTTTGATGACCCCGAAGGGTGCTAAATCCAATTCTCAACACGTACTTAGCGATTTCATCATCTCTAATCATCCTCAAGTGAAGATTCAACTCTAAATTAATCATGAACATGTGGGAATTCATCAAAATTTGTGTGAAAGCCTAAATTCGATCTACCAATTGCTTTAGTTGAAGGATCTCATTGGTTTTCCTTTTTAATCTCCATCGAGTTCTAAGAGAGTGTAATGTTGAATGTAATGAGAGAATTTGTTTGTTTTGTAATTCTAAGTTCAATAATGGAATTGATATTCAAAGTGGACGTAGATCACACGTGATCGAACCACTATAAAACGTTGTGTCTTATTTTACTTGTATTTTTTCTATTGAAGTGGCTCTACATCTCTTATTCTCAAGTACATTGTGAAATACTCTTAGTAATTTTGGTGTTGATTCCAATTTTGAGATCAGCAGAATAAAATCAAAGGTAACATGTTTTATGGTTGACAAAACACAACAGGGGAATAGACATCAATATGTGTATTTCAAGCTTCAAAGGGTATGAGCGAATGAGCCAACATGTGTGTGGTCAATAAAATAGATTCAGGTCGCATGGCCAACAAATACACACACACAAAAGAATACATGTTATAGCCAGTAAGGGGAAACAAGTATATGGGATCCCATAACGAAAAAAACACAATACAAGTGCAAAAGGCCAAACATACGTGAAGTTAACAGGTAAGTGCCAGGGCACTAAGGTCAGATTACTCTTAGAATTTTAAAAAGTGTCCAACACAAAAGTTGTCGCAAATAATTAAACATTTCCAAAACATTACAAATTATCTAAATCTGATAAGAACTGTGGAAGATACAGCTAATTTACTAACTGTATTTACTTAGAAAATGTAATTTTGATAGTAGCAGGACTAAAAGATTGTAACAAGATTTTGACTAGCATATTCTTAAAATTTTAAAATGTGTTCACCATAAAAGTTGTCAAAAATAATTTAAGCTTTCCAGAACATTGATTACTATTAAAATCTGATAAGAAACGAGAAAGTTATATGCAATTAACTAGCAGGTTCAAATAGTCCAGGCAAAGTATCAACTTAGTACGGAAAATGGACAGCAAATAGGTTGCATATCATCAAGTGTCACGGCCATGGCACAAAATATATGTGAACGACCATTAAACTAAGTCAAGTTAGAACCAAGGCAAGGGATCAAATTACTCAATCTGAACATAACATTCCAATTGCGAACGAGGTAAGGAAGCAGATCAGAAAATATAAAGAAAACTCAATCGACCATGCTCATGCTATTATACTTTGCATTATATCGATATTAAAATACATGAAAGAAAGGAAACAAAAGAAATCGTGACTAAACTCTCCTTACATAGTAGTGTTACCTAAGGGTGCTAGAGCAATCGTTGTTGGTCTTTAATTTGATATTGGAGGCTACCGAACGATGACAGTTAGAGGAGGTCGTAAATTCGACATGGATTTTAGGAGGAGTCATATATAAATTGGACCTGAACTAGAAAGAAGAATGCATAACCACCAGGGAGATCGATGGTGCATAGTTGAAACATGGTGGTCAGCGGCTTCAGTAGAGGGGAGGGGAACCAGGGCAAATTGTTTCGGAGGCAGGGACGGATCACCTTCGTTGTACCATAGGCTACAGCCTGGGTCATTTATTTTAATATGCGACATGAATCATGATTATACATTATTAATAATCTAACCACTTCATTTTGCAATAATGTTTGTTTATATTTTCTATTAACATATAAACCCAGACCAGGTGTACAGGCTATATTCCTTGAAAGATATTTTTCCATGCAAAACAACCTACTTATTTTTAACAAAAGTATAGTTTTCTACCAAACAGTTTTCCTACACTGAGGTATATTTCTTGACATGCTTAAACCTCAAACTAGTTTCTTTTAACTAAAAACAACTCTAAATGTGTTGTGTAAATATATATTTGATATTGAAAAGGACTTTTTACCATGTTAGGCTTGTTTCAGAATTGTATAACGCAAACGGACTTGTTTTGAAAGTAATTACAGGAATAGACCTGTTCTGTATTAATGAAGGCGCGATTTGGAAACTCGCCTAAAGGCGCGTTTTGGAAGCTCGCCCGTATACTTTGGTTTCAAATTCCATAGCGACTTTCTTGAAATTTGATTTGGACATAACTCGATATTTATAATATGAAATTCCCATTTTTTTGATTCATTACTGAAATATAGTTCTATAGATTCGATCGTTTTTTATCAATGAAAACCGACGTATAACGATTCCTATATAATCAAATATGGTGTAAACATTAAACTTCGAACTACCACGACATTTAAATAGTATATATAGTTTAACCAAACAACGTAAAACAAATACCAAATTCTAATATTCAAATACAAGAGAGATACATAGTCCGGTTAAGGACATATAAGTTCAAAACATAAGAAATACAGATACACGAAATGCAACACACTAACATCGCATCAACAAACATACATCTCCATTTTAGGCTACTGAAGTACATCGCTTTCTGTTATGGCCCAGCGATCCACATTTGTTGCACCTTTTTGTTTTGGGTGTTTGATGCTCGTCCATAACATTTTTGAACTTCGTTGATTTGGGTCGTCCAGCTAGTCTTTTGATAGGCGGAGGCAGTATTAGTGGACCATTGTATAGGTCCCAGTATTTCTTATCGCATATAGGATTAAACTCTGGGTCGTATGTAGCTCTATAACTTTCGACGGAGTACCATTCAGAAGCAAAATCGTGATGTGCTGTATTACTACCAAAACCCTGGGCTGAACAAGCTGCCATCACATGAGCACATGGTATCTTCTGCAGAAGTGGGATTCTGCATGTACAGGTGACATCAGAACCATCGATCACAACATCATATTCATCGCCGTAACTGTTAATCACTTGCCATTTATATCGACCAAATCGAACAAGCCTACAACGCCGTGCGTCAATAGCACGAGCTTTAATTTTAGCTTCCCATTTTGGAGTAAGTTTCGTATTCAGACCCGCCCCTTTTTCTCGTCTCTTATAGAAATACTCAACTGATCGAAAGAACGTTCTTGCAACCAACGCCTTTATAGGCAAGGATCTGGCGCCTTTTAGTACGCCATTAAAACTTTCAGATGCATTGGTCGTCATAATATGGAAGCGGTCGCCGTCATCTTTGCAAAGACCTCGGTTTTCTTCGTAATTCCATAGGCTTCGTTCAATCAAGTCATGCTCCTCCTGTTTAGTTGTCTTGATCTCTTCTCTAAGTTTATTGTATTCACTCACTTCTGAAGCACATGCAGCAGTGTAAAACAAGCCTACAAGTCGCTTGTATCGATGACCTGCAGCTTGAAAATTTGCTTAAAGATGCCTTGCATAGAGCCTATGTTTTGCGGTTGGTGCCATTTATCCTGCAAAGCGCTTGGAATCCCTTTAATTCTATCATATATAAATGTAATGTGTCGATTTTGGATGCTATAAATGAACTCACACATACATGAAAAGAACCAGGCCCAACTATCATATGATTCGGACTCGACCACCCCATAAGCTAATGGGTAAAGGCAATTGTCCGCATCTACAGCGGCAGCAACAAGCAGTATTCCTTTGTACTTACCATACAAATGTGTCCCGTCAATAGAGAGCACTGGACGACAGTGTACATAACCTGCAATGGAAGGACCAAATGCCCAAAAAGCACGATGAAATACCTCATACTCATCGTGTACTATATGTCCTACTGAACCTGGATTGCGTCTTTTTATTTCCTCAAAATACTGAGGCAAATACGAATACGATTCGGCCCAGTCACCATATATTTTTTCCAAAGCTTTATTCAACGTTCGCCAAGCTTTCATGTAACTGATTTTGATGAAAAGTTTCTCGTCGACAAGCACTTGCACCGTCCCAGCTGAGATATCCAAGTTGGCCTTCACAAAAGCCATGATTTTGGATATAAGAAACGCAGAAGTGGCTTGCTTGTGGTTTGAATTAATCGTAGGGTTGACACAGTTATGTTCATGAGGCAACTTTTGGATTTCCCACAATCTGTTTTGTGATTTCTTCGACACTATAGCATGTATTCGCCATGGACAAGTAGCATCAACACTACATACAGCGGTATATATTGTTTTATTCGACTTGATTGGCTTGTATGAAACACAGTGCAGAATAGACCATTCCGTAAGTTGGTGGAGAAACTGTTCCTTGCTTCGGAATACCATCCCAACAACAAAACCATTTTGTACGTAGGAAGCCTAGAATTTTTCACCAGAAAACTCTAAATTAACCACTACGGATCTGGCCATCATTTGCATCGTGCAGAGATCATTGTCCATGGGTACTTCCATTTGAGGCTCATCACCATCTTCTTCGGTATCTACTGTGTTTGTATCATAGTCATAGTTCAGTGGTTCATTGTTGACTCTGGTCCAGCATGTATCATCAACTGTTGTCGTGGCAACCGCCATGCTGTCAATATTTTCGGCCTGTTGTGAAGGACCTGCACCCCATTCTTCTTCGGCTTCTACAGTCAACCTATTAATAAATGCATTTCAGTTAGATCTTACATTTCGATGAGTAGTCATAAAACTAACTTGATGTGAAACACATACCTTTGGCTCATATCTAACAATTCTGACTGATCAGTCTGTTGTTCTTCTTCTTGTTGTTGTTGTTGTTGCTGCTGCTCAGCCACATTTGGTGGACAATACGGATTGGTGTATAAAGGAGAACTAAAGTTGACTGATGGATCATGAGTTTGCAACATTTCTGTGAAATAACCGAAACCGCTACTCACTATAGGCGGTGTGATTATTTCTTCCACGACATCTTCCACGATTTCTTTTGCTGTTTTTGTAACACCCCGGATTTTTTAATAATCGAGATAACTAAATTAAAGAATAATTAATCTCAGACGTGAGAATTACGGGGATTGGGTTGCGCCATTGTGTTCGTCTCGGAATTCTGGTTGAAATAGAGTCCGAGTTTGCGGGAAATGAGCAATGGATGAAAGAGTTATGGACGAACGAAGTTTGGTGGCAAAAGAAGAAAAAAAAAGATTGCACTGGCGCACTTGGGAAGTGTGCCAATACAAATTAACACTGGCGCACCTGCCAAGTGCGCCCAGGCCGAGGCAAAAGCCTGCACAGCTTTCTGGTTCAGGCTGACCCATGTTGTTGAGTCCTTTCTGACTCCATGCTGAGTCATTAGGGCTGACTCATCACCCTATCATGATTGAATGGTTTTGATTAACCCTAAGATCATCCGACGGCTTAAAATAATTCAAAACTCTATAAAAAGACCCATAGACTCAAACCCTAAATCAGAATTAAAATTGAAACTATTGTCGTCATGCTGTTGTCTTGAACCCTAGAGCAGCTGCCACCAAAATTAAGAGGAAGAACAACAACCAAATCAGAACTATTCAACCCTAACAGCGAATCTTCTTCAATGGAGAGCTAATTCAACTCCAAAAATCAGAATTCAGAACTCAAGACTGCTTTTGAGTTGTGAGTTCGATAGTTTTAACAAAATAATTAATAAATGAATTGGCTTGAGTTATAATGCGGATAATTTGGATATGATATGAATTATTGATTGCATATTGTAATTATGTTGTAGAATTGTGTTGTAATTTCTATGATATTATGTTATTATGTTATCATTTACGATGTAAAGTTATGATGTTATCACCCATGTTATAATCCTATGATTGGCTTATGTCTAGTTGATTCATCATGTTTCATTTGCTAGTAGTTATATTGATTCATATGATAAATCATATGTATGCAAGTTTGGATTTTGATTTAAAACATGAATCACATACAAGTTGGGTAGAATTTTTTGTGAACTTACATGGTTATGACACCTAGTTTATGTGAAAATTTAATTGAAAGTTAGGCTATAACATGTGAAAGTTATAGGCTAAATTCTACATGATACTTTACATGTTAGGTGCTTGTCTACACCATTGTTGCGATGTATAAATCAACTATGTAAGTTTATGAGTTGGATATGAATCATGTTATGCAAGTTTAGGATTATTACCTATGCAAATATAGATCTATGACATATGTTATTTATGTAAGTTTGTGGCCATTTTCTCATCAAGTTCACACCTTTAGATTCAGATCCATGACATATGTTATTTATGCAAGTTTATGGCCATTTTCTCATCAAGTTCACACCTTTAGATTGGATCCATGACTTATGTTGTTTATGCAAGTTGTAATTTTGGCCTATGCAAGTTTTAGATGTAAAATATCATTCACATATGCAAGTTCACCCCTATGTTAGATTTATGTTGTAATTATGTGTATATTGTGATGTTTTCTCTTTATTCCATGAGTTAGACTATTCGAGTCTAACATAAATTTTTACGCTAAACGAACAAACGTGGGGTAAAGAGGATAATATTAAAAAGATTTAATTGGCATAAATGCCTTAAAAGGCATAAAATATAATTATGGTGAAAATTGGTATGATTTTACATACCATAAATGGATGGACATAATTGAGTCAATTATGGACATCGTTAAATTTGGAATTGATTGATAATTTGAATAGGGAAAGTAATTCAAATTGCGAAATGATTAATTAGGTGTAATTAATCGTCTAAGACACGAGGTTAGACTCTTTTGTGGTGTAAGACTGCCCGGACCCGCCCGGCAAATCCAGCTACCACAAATGCCAGTCTAATGTGAGAGGTCTTAGGCACAAACTAAATACGTAACAGTTGTAAAGACACGAGGTTAGACTCTTTTGTGGTGTAAGACTGCCTGGACCCGCCCGGCAAATCCAGTGCCACAAATGCCAGTCTAATGTGAGAGGTCTTTATGAGGTTACGGTCTTAATGAATTAAGAAACACTTAACCAGATAAGCATGTAGTGGGACATGAGGGGGTTAAGTGGGTGCCTTGGGTGGCATGTGGAATTTAGTGGGTGCCTTGGGTGGCATGTGGAATCTAGTGGGTGCCTTGGGTGGCATTTGGAAATACGATTAGAAACACTTAACCAAAATTGAAACATGTAATTGAAACATGAATAAGAAGTGGGTTAAGTGGGATGTACTAGAGGGGACCAAGCTTAGGTGGATAGCTTGTGTCAAGCAATGGGGCCCGTTTCAACCAGTAACCCATACGTATCTTTGTGGGCTCGACCCAAGTCGAGGACGGGACACGCATACTGGGCTTGACTGTAAGAGGCCAAACCGGGTTAGCGGTGGCAACGCAAGTCCAACGGGCTCATATGCGTGTGTGGACCCGGGCTGGTAGGTAAGACGTTGTTGCATCGTGTAGGTATAAGCCATGCATTGTTGGTTGTATCGGGTTGCCACTTTGGGGAGTGATACACCCCACTGTGGGGCCAGCGCGGGTATCTACGAGTTAAGGAGCCGATCGCTTGGGGGTAGCGGGTACACCTAGTGGAGATAGGGGCAGACAGCACCTATGAAGGTAGCTAGGGGTGCATGAAACTACCAATATCATTATTAAGTCTGTAGGCGGGATTAACCTTAGGGTGACTAGTGGTGGTGCAGTATACTAGTGGCGGTGCAGTATAGCAATTATCCTATAGTGTTGGTGTAGTTTAGTAAATTATCTTAGTGGGTTAGGTGCGCTTTAATGATATCATTATTCATCTTGTTTCCTTGTTTATTCTGCCATACCCAATGGTTCATGGTCATTTCCTTATTTTCCAACTTATGCCTTAGCCTAGTTACTTTGTTAATTATATTGTTAGAATTATCGCGCTCGCCAGGCTTTATGTCTGACCCCCCCTTTTTCCATCTTTTTCCTCCCCCAGGTGCTCAGGTTGGAACTAGCACCAGTGGAGCTTGATTTTGGAGTGCTTTTAGAAGATTTCTTGGACCGCTGAAGTAAAGTTCAGCTTCTCTTTATTTATGGCTATTTTAATGTTGGGGATTATGTCTTTCAGTTTATGTACTTTGTTTTATCAAGATGGATATGATGTACTTGACTTTGGTTTATGATTTTTATGATGTAATCAAACATATGGGTTTATCCGCTGCAATGAAATAAAGTTTTAATTTTCAAGTACTGTTTATACTTGTTTTGTTGTGATTTTCTGTTCCATATTCACTTAAAATGCTCCACTGAAGTTAAGGCATTCCCTTTGCGAGTGACCTTAATGGACGTGGGGTGTTACACGTGGTATCAGAGCTGAAGGTTACCAGGACAGATATGAATTTTTGAAAAACTATTTTTCAAAGCAATTTTTATAAAGAAGTACTTTCAAAAGTATGATTTAAGGAAAGTATTTTCAAGAGAAAAGTATATTTTGGAAAGCATAACCCCAAGAGCCATATATCTTTCCTTCAGTCTTTTTTGTATTGAATCTTTCCTTTTTCGTTTCAGCATGTCTGAAGCATCTGAGATACCAAAGGGCGTTCATGTGCCTGGTTGGTTTCGTCAATATCTTGAGGCTAGGGGCGCCGCCGCAGGTCCAGCAAATGATCCTCCTCCTCTTCCTTGTGTCGATAATTTCGCAAAGATATGTAAGGACTTTAGAGCAATGGGTGGAAAACCTTTTCATGGGATGGAGACATTTGTTGAAGCTCGTAACTGGCTAAAGGAGGTGGAAGAATTGTTTGGAATCATTGAAGTGGATGATGGAAGAAAAGTCCAGCTAGCTGCCTGGCTAATGAAGGACGAGGCCTCGTTTTGGTGGGAGGTCACTAATGGGGGACGTCCAGTTGATACATGGCTAGATTTTAGGCAGAGGTTTGAGGCGAAGTTTCTCTCACGGGCTGAAGAGAATCTATACATGGAAAGGTTTTTGTCATTGAAGCAAGGGAATCTATCGGTGAAAGAGTACGTTAACAAATTCAACTAATTGGCAAGGTTTGGCTTAGACTTGGTGAACCCTCCAGAAATGAAGGCTCTAAGATTTGTTAAGGGTTTAAACGAGCCGCTTCATGGGTTAGCTATGACCCACATTCCCATGGGGGCTACCTTTGAGAGGTTAGTTGACATGGCACTCATGCATGAAGAGGAGAAGGGCGCCAATGCTAATAAGGCACCCGAGAAGAAAGGGGATCAAAAGAAGCTGCAACAGCAACAACAGATCAAGAAAGGTGGCAAAGGCAACAATGCTAAAGGGAAGAAGAAATGCTTTAACTGTGGGACACCCGGCCATCTAAGCAAAGATTGTAGGAAAAAGAAGAAGACCGGTTGTTTCCATTGTGGCGAGGCGGGACATCTTATTAAGGACTGCCCAAAGAAAGGGCAGAGGGCATGGTCTACCTCGGGAGGACAGGTGCAAGCTCTTATGGCACCCGGGCAGGCAAAGGGACAAGTTTAGGCTATCGTGGTCCCACCGCTGCAAGAATGAGGTAGAGCAATTTCCGTTGAAAGTTTAGTTTTTCTGTTTGATCATCTTGTTCGTACTTTATTCGATTCTGGCGTACCACATTCGTTTATCTCTACATCATTAGTTGAAACACTGCACCTAGATACTAGTCTTGTTACTGATCCCTTAGTACTCTCAAATCCTATTGGTGGTTCGGCTCATCTTTCTATGATTTGTCGGGATTTGAGAGTGTTTATATTGGGCGTTGAGTTTGAGTGCAACGCTTTTGTTCTTGGCTTCATGGGCTATGGTTTAATTCTAGGTATGGATTGGATAACTAGATATGGGGCCATCCTAGATTGCGAAAGAAGGGTAGTTAGATTGTTGACTCGTTCGGGAAAGACCCTTGATATTTCTTGTGACCCTAGAGATCCAGTAATGCTTAGTTACCTAGAATCCCTTGACGCATCTGATGATGATTTACATTCTGTTCCCATAGTCCGTGAATATGCTGATGTATTCGATGAGGTGAGGGGTTTACCACCAAAATGTGAAATCGACTTTCGAATATATCTAGTGGACAATGCAAAGCCAGTTGCATTGCCAGTGCGCCACATGGCTCCAAGAGAGAGAAGAGAACTCAGTAAGCAAGTGAAAGAATTGCTTGAGAAGGGGTTCATTAGACGTAGTATATCGGAGTGGGGTGCTCCAGTGGTATTTGCCACAAAGGCGAATGGGTCCTTTAGACTTTGTGTGGACTATAGAGAACTTAATAAACTTACTAAGAATAATAGACACCCACTGCCGAGGATTGACGATCTTTTCGATCAGTTAGTTGGCGCCTCAGTGTTTTCGTAGTTGGACTTAACCTCGGGTTTCCATCAGTTGAGAGTGGCCGAGGATAGCATGGACAAGACTGCCTTTAGGACTCCAGACGGTTTCTTCGAGTGGCTGGTGATGCCCTTCGGTTTGACAAACGCCCCCGCATACTTTGTTGATTTGATGAGTAGGGTGTTTAGGGAGTACCTTAATAAATTCGTGGTAGTTTTTGTAGATGACATCTTGATCTTTTCTAAAAGCGAGGAAGAGCATGCCCTACATCTTGGGGAAGTGTTGGAGACTCTTCGAGCGCATAGCCTTAAAGCTAAATTTTCTAAATGTCACTTTTGGAGGAAGGAAGTGCGATTCTTAGGGCACCTGGTTTCCAAAGAAGGTATAGCCGTGGATCCCGCGAAGATAGTGGCCATCCAAGATTGGAAGGTTCCTAAAAATGCTACCGAGGTGAGAAGTTTCTTAGGATTGGCTGGCTACTATAGGAAGTTTATCAAAGACTTCGCAAAAATATCAGCTCCATTAACACGCTTGACGAAGATGAACTTAGTCTTCACGTGGGACGTAGATTGTGATGATGCATTCCAACGTTTAAAGAGAGCTTTGACCATAGCCCCAGTCTTAGTGTTGCCAGATGAGAGTAAGCCATTTACCGTTTATACTGACGCTTGTGGAACAGGACTAGGCGCAGTCTTAATGCAAGAGGGAAGGGTTATAGCCTTTGGTGGAAGGCAGTTGAGAGTGCATGAAAGAAATTACCCTACACATGACCTAGAGTTGGCCGCTATTGTGTTCGCGCTTAAGTCTTGGCGTCATTATCTTCTCGGTGAAAAATTCGAATTGTTCATTGACCACAAATCGCTAAAATACTTATTCTCTCAGAAGGACTTGAACTTAAGGCAGCAAAGGTGGATGGAGTTCTTAGCATCCTACGACTTCGAGATAACATACACCCCTGGCAAGGGTAACGTGATGGCAGATGCCTTAAGTAGAAAAAGGTTATCCTTGAGTCCATTGTTTGTTGAGCGGCGAAGCTTAGAGTTCATCTCTACGTTTGACTTTACACCTTCCATTGATTTCGTACCTGGTTTGCTAGCATCCTTAGAGGTCAGACCTACGCTTTTGGGACGGATTGGCGAGGCACAGCGAGACGACCCACAGTTGGTTGAGTTAGTAGAAAAGCTCAAAGGAGGGGAGTCATCGAGCCATCTCCGTAGGTATACCCTAGATGATAAGGGTTGGTTGCATAGGGACGATAGACTTTGTGTACCACAAGACGAGAATCTGAGGAAGACCATTCTTGATGATGCCCATCGTTCGAAGATGACCATCCACCCCGGCGGGTACAAGATATACATGGACATGAGACGAGTTTACTTTTGGGCCGGCATGAAGAAAGATGTGGCTGAGTATGTCGCTAGACGCTTGGTGTGCCAATAAGTAAAAGAGGAGCAAAAGAAGCCCGGTGGATTGCTTCATCCATTGGAGGTCCCATAATGGAAGTGGGAAAGTGTCTCGATGGACTTTGTTGACAGATTACCGAGGTCGAGGAAGGGTAATACGGGTATTTGGGTCGTGGTAGACAGACTTACTAAGAGCGCCCATTTCATTCCCGTGAAGAGTAAGAGGACTGCTCCATGGTTAGCCTCCGTATACATTCGAGAAATAGTTCGTTTGCACGGTGTTCCTTCTAGCATAGTGAGCGACAGCGATCCTATTTTCACTAGCGAATTTTGGAGAAGCTTGCAAGAGGCGGTAGGGACTCAGTTATGTTTGAGCACTGCATATCATCCTCAGACGGCCAGACCGAGAGGGTGAACCGTATTCTAGAGGACTTGTTGAGGTTATGTGTCTTAGATTTCAGAGGTACATGGGAAGAACATCTTCCGTTGGTAGAGTTCGCATATAATAATAGCTTCCAGTCTAGTATTGGCATGGCACCGTTCGAAGCTCTTTATGGACGGCCGTGTCGTTCGCCTACATGTTGGTGGGAAGCTACGGATAAGATCTTGCTTGGACCCAATATGATTAGAGAGACTTCGGAGAAGATCGATCTGATTCGAAGAAGGATGAAGACGGCGCAAGATAGACAGAATTCTTATGCGGACAAGAGGAGGTCAGATCTTGAGTTTGATGTTGGGGACATGGTCTTTGTCAAGGTGTCTCCATTACGGAACGTCGTTCACTTTGGGTATGTTGGGAAGTTAGCACCAAGGTTCGTAGGGCCGTTTCCTATTAAGGAAAGGATTGGGCAGATGGCGTATTGAGTGGAGTTGCTCGAGAGACTTAGTGGTGTACACGACGTATTCCATGTATCACATTTGAGGAAGTGCTTGCACGAGACCGCGGAAGTGGTAGAGCCGAGCTTGCTTCGAGAGGTGGAGATCGAGCGTGATGCGACGATTCGACGAGCTCCTATGCGCATTCTTTGGTCGAAGATTAAGAAGTTGAGGAATCGAGAGGTCAAACCAGTCAAAGTGCAATGGGAGATGATGAGAGCAACGCTACTTGGGAGACGGAAGGGAAGATGTGATTATTATACCCTTTTCTTTTCGAGGGTATGTCTTTTAATTTCTCCTTTATTGCTTACCTTGTACTTATCTTATCTTTAGTGTGTCCTCTCGCTAGTATCTTTGACCTTTAGATAGGGTAGTCCTATGGTTGAAACATGTGTTTGAGACATGTTATGTATGATGGATGCAAGTGGATGCACGTGTTTGCTAGTGGTTGCTCGTGGACGCATATACACACACTTTAGGCACTAGATCGGCTCAGTCACTTCATATTGCATATTGCATATAAATGTGTGTACATATTTAAGTAATGGATGTATAATGGTTGTACCATCATATGGATGTTGCATTTTGGTGAATGGTTGTGCACACATATAGAAATAATATGTATCGATAGGGTTCTTTCGCATACATAATGGACGCATGGCACTATCATTCTTTGCATTAAGGAGGTCAACTGAATCAGTAGACCGTCTGATTTGGCATTAGATAAGGAACATATACACACACTTCTCTCATATGTTCATACAACATTAGAAATTTTATAAGGACAATGGATGCCCGTGTTTGATGGTTGAGTAGATGGTTGTTTGGATGGTAGGATATGCATTCTCATTAACTTGGAGATTTCGGGGGCGAAATCCTTTAAAGAGGGGAGAATGTAACACCCCGGATTTTTGAATAATCGAGATAACTAAATTAAAGAATAATTAATCTCAGACGTGAGAATTATGGGGATTGGGTTGCGCCATTGTGTTCGTCTCGGAATTCTGGTTGAAATAGAGTCCGAGTTTGCGGGAAATGAGTACCGGATGAAAGAGTTATGGACAAACGAAGTTTGGTGGCAAAAGAAGAAAAAAAAAGATTGCACTAGCGCACTTGGGAAGTGCTCCAATACAAACTAACACTGGCGCACCTACCAAGTGCGCCCAGGCCGAGGCAAAAGCCTGCACAGCTTTCGGTTCAGGCTGACCCATGTTGTTGAGTCCTTTCCAACTCCATGCTGAGTCATTAGGGCCTACTCATCACCCTATCATGATTGAATGGTTTTGATTAACCCTAAGATCATCCGACGGCTTAAAATAATTCAAAACTCTATAAAAAGACCCATAGACTCAAACCCTAAATCAGAATTAAAATTGAAACTATGGCCGTCATGCTGTTGTCTTGAACCCTAGAGCAGCTGCCACCAAAATTAAGAGGAAGAACAACAACCAAATCAGAACTATTCAACCCTAACAACGAATCTTCTTCAAAGGAGAGCTAATTCAACTCCAGAAATCAGAATTCAGAACTCAAGACTGCTTTTGAGTTGTGAGTTCGATAGTTTTAACAAAATAATTAATAAATGAATTGGATTGAGTTATAATGCGGATAATTTGGATATGATATGAATTGTTGATTGCATGTTGTAATTATGTTGTAGAATTGTGTTGTAATTTCTATGATGTTATGTTATTATGCTATCATTTACGATGTAAAGTTATGATGTTATCACCCATGTTATAATCCTATGATTGGCTTATGTCTAGTTGAGTCATCATGTTTCAAATGCTAGTAGTTATATTGATTCATATGATAAATCATATGTACGCAAGTTTGGATTTTGATTTAAAACATGAATCACATACAAGTTGGGTAGAATTTTATGTGAACTTACATAGTTATGACACCTAGTTTATGTGAAAATTTAATTGAAAGTTAGGCTATAACATGTGAAAGTTATAGGCTAAATTCTACATGATACTTTACATGTTAGGTGCTTGTCTACACCATTGTTGCGATGTATAAATCACCTATGTAAGTTTATGAGTTGGATATGAATCATGTTATGCAAGTTTAGGATTATTACCTATGCAAATATAGATCTATGGCATATGTTATTTATGTAAGTTTGTGGCCATTTTCTCATCAAGTTCACACCTTTAGATTCAGATCCATGACATATGTTATTTATGCAAGTTTGTGGCCATTTTCTCATCAAGTTCACACCTTTAGATTGGATCCATGACTTATGTTGTTTATGCAAGTTGTAATTTTGGCCTATGCAAGTTTTAGATGTAAAACATCATTCACATATGCAAGTTCACCCCTATGTTAGATTTATGTTGTAATTATGTGTATATTGTGATGTTTTCTCTTTATTCCATGAGTTAGACTATTCGAGTCTAACATATATTTTTACGTTAAATGAACAAACGTACTATGTGGGGTAAAGGGGATAATATTAAAAAGATTTAATTGGCATAAATGCCTTAAAAGGCATAAAATATAATTGTGGTGAAAATTGGTATGATTTTACATACCATAAATGGATGGACATAATTGAGTCAATTATGGACATCGTTAAATTTGGAATTGATTGATAATTTGAATAGGGAAAGTAATTCAAATTGAGGAATGATTAATTAGGAGTAATTAATCATCTAAGACACGAGGTTAGACTCTTTTGTGGTGTAAGACTGCCCGGACCCGCCCGGCAAATCCAGCTACCACAAATGTCAGTCTAATGTGAGAGGTCTTAGGCACAAACTAAATACGTAACAGTTGTAAAGACATGAGGTTAGACTCTTTTGTGGTGTAAGACTGACCGGACCCACCCGGCAAATCCAGCTGCCACAAATGCCAGTCTAATGTGAGAGGTCTTTATGAGGTTACGGTCTTAATGAATTAAGAAACACTTAACCAGATAAGCATGTAGTGGGACATGAGGGGTTAAGTGGGTGCCTTGGGTGGCATGTGGAATCTAGTGGGTGCCTTGGGTGGCATTTGGAAATACGATTAGAAACACTTAACCAAAATTGAAACATGAATAAGAAGTGGGTTAAGTGGGATGTACTAGAGGGGACCAAGCTTAGGTGGATAGCTTGTGTCAAGCAATGGGGGCCCGTTTCAACCAGTAACCCATACGTATCTTTGTGGGCTCGACCCAAGTCGAGGACGGGACACGCATACTGGGCTTGACTGTAAGAGGCCAAACCGGGTTAGCGGTGGCAACGCAAGTCCAACGGGTTCATATGCGTGTGTGGACCCAGGCTGGTAGGTAAGACGTTGTTGCATCGTGTAGGTATAAGCCGTGCATTGTTGGTTGTATCGGGTTGCTACTTTGGGGAGTGATACACCCCTATGTGGGGCCAGCACAGGTATCTACGAGTTAGGGAGCCGATCGCTTGGGGGTAGTGGGTACACCTAGTGGAGATAGGGGCAGACGGCACCTATGAAGGCAGCTAGGGGTGCATGAAACTACCAATATCATTATTAAGTCTGTAGGCGGGATCAACCTTAGGGTGACTAGTGGTGGTGCAGTATACTAGTGGCGGTGTAGTATAGCAATTATCCTATAGTGTTGGTGTAGTTTAGTAAATTATCTTAGTGGGTTAGGTGCGCTTTAACGATATCATTATTCATCTTGTTTCCTTGTTTATACTGCCATACCGAATGGTTCATGGTCATTTCCTTATTTTCCAACTTATGCCTTAGCCTAGTTACTTTGTTAATTATATTGTTAGAATTATCGCACTCGCCAGACTTTATGTCTGACCCCCCCCCCCCCCCTTTTCCATCTCTTTCCTTTTTCCTCCCCCAGGTGCTCAGGTTGGAACTAGCACCAGTGGAGCTTGATTTTGGAGTGCTTTTAGAAGATATCTTGGACCGCTGAAGTAAAGTTCAGCTTCTCTTTATTTATGGCTATTTAAATGTTGGGGATTATGTCTTTCAGTTTATGTACTTTGTTTTATCAAGATGGATATGATGTACTTGACTTTGGTTTATGATTTTTATGATGTAATCAAACATATGGGTTTATCCGCTGCAATGAAATAAAGTTTTAATTTTCAAGTACTGTTTATATCTGTCTTGTTGTGATTTTCTGTTCTATATTCACTTAAAACGCTCCACTGAAGTTAAGGTATTCCCTTTGCGAGTGACCTTAATGGACGTGGGGTGTTACAGTTTTTCCAATAAACAACTCAAACGATTTCTTAATTGTGGAAAACATTACTTGTACATCTTCTTCCTCTGAAAGTGCTACAGCTCTCGACCCCGATTCAGTATCCCAGTTGACCGACAACTCGATATCATATTCGAGAGGGTTAATTCTGGTTGCTTGAAAAACTGTGTCTTTCAAAGCACCAAGTGTGCAACCCCATCGAACTCTCCCTGGTTTGCAGAATCCTCCCACATAACTTCCATTTTGTTGCCCATCCACGACCAATTCACCGTCGTGGTAGATATGTGCAGTAATAAAAGCAGGCGCCATTGTTGACTGTGTTTATTTTTCTTGAAGTTCTTTGAAGACAGGATTGAAGTGTATGAGAAATAATGTGCTGAAAAGCTATGAAATAGGAAAACCAACTAAGCAACATCACCATTAAATCAACTTTATTCAACTTAGTGTGCGGTCGTTGTCAAGTCAGAATTGGCAGAGCTTTAATCATGTCACCCATTTCAAAATAAAGCAGAATCAGAATCAATTGTCCTATGCTCGTACTGATCACACAAAACAAGCCATGCGTCAGAATTGGCAGGTGTTTGTCAACACAACTATTCTGAACTATTGGGCCAACTTTACCTGTGTCTAGTCACCTGATTTGCGGCAGATCGTACTGTACGGAAACAGACTGACCCTGCTTTAATTTTTGGCAGCAAGTTGTCAATTCTTATTTATGTCATAATGTACACTGTACAAACCAACAAAATACAAAGCTTTAATTCAAACTTCAAAAGCATAAAATAATTCATTAGCAAAACACAAACATACAATACTTCGTATTGATCTTCCAACTCCTACAAACACACAAATAATAATTCAAACTAAACTTCAGAAACATACAACGACAAAGGATAATACAATAATTCAAACTAATCTTTAGAAACCTACAACGACGACGGATAATAGAAAAACTAATGGTTAGGTTTAAATTGCAAGTCCTCTAGGAGTTTTTTGAGACGTCTAATTTCTTGCTCCAGCTCATTCGCATATGCTATGCCCTTGGGACAAAGCGGTTCGTCAATCCATTCTGAAAAATTGCATCCGTGAGGATAATTGGAACAAAGAAGACTTCGACGACCAATGTTTTCGCCATCATCACAGACGACAACTTCAGCTATATATCCACAGTGGCAACAAACTGGGAACGAGTTAACCTCTTGCTCAACCATTGTTTGAGAAGTCATTTTGAAAATATACGGAGCTGTGAAGATGTGGTTAAGTATGAATCAGAATTATGAGAACACTGGTGAGTATATATAAAGTTTTGAAATTACCCCAAATACACAGACGTGTTTTGAAAATGCGCACGAAGGCGAGTTTTCAAAATTCGCCTATATCCCTCCCCTGGCAAAACAGGTCTATATTTGTTATTATTTCTGAAACATGGCTAATCATGTAATAAAATTTCAAAACAAGCCTAAATGGGTAAAAAGTCCTATTGAAAAAGTACGGACAAAAATATTGTATTGATTTATATGATAAAAGCTTAGTAAGCGGATAAATTATAGCACATTATGTATCGACTCACTTTTTATGTTAAAAAAATCAATATGTCCCAGTTTAAGAATTATTTTCTATTGTTTTTTGTATATTACCAAATTATTAATGTTACCATAGCCCGGGATGATTCCAAATCCTGGCTCCATCCATGTTTGGAGGAACGGACGGAGGCACGTCGGTGGAGGCAACATCGGCTCCGATGGCTGCAAAATCAATTTGGGGGCAGGGGTTATAAATTGCGATTTGTTTTTATATACTAGGTCAATTAAATACGTATATTGACTTTTATATACTAGGTCTTATGTTCTATAAGTTCTTGCAAAAAAATACCAAGCTTATTTGCACTGATAATACACGAATTTATAAATTCAATGAAATTAATCTTAAAGGTATCTTAATATTATTTCTTCCATACTACCGCATATCTCACAGATTTAGATTTAGTGAAATAAATTTCAGTCAGCAGTTATAAGCATGAGTAATGCAAAGCCAACATTTAGATGGCATGTATGCCAAATCTCTGCTTAAACAAGTTACACATAGTTACGAGTATGTGGACAAACGGAATTTTCTTTCTACTTAATAATAATAATGATACTTCAATCAAATTTATTCCATATGCGTAGTGTTAACACCTTTGTTAAAAACGCAGTTCAAAATTATGAAATATTCACATTAAACATACATGGTGATGCGCCATTACATAATTTCACACATAGTTGCTATGCAAAATACAAGTTTGGATCCAAATATTTCCATAAACATGGAAAGACGTGAATGCATGGTCTAGTAGTCCTCACCCACAATGTTCTGCCCGCTCATAAGGTCTGCTCGTGCGTTCTACTAGGGTCATTCACCTTATCAAGTGGGTTTAGCATCATGTTCTTTCTCGAGTCAAGTAGTAGTCCCACGTCAGCGGTTTCGTTGGCAAGAAGTCGTTCACAACAAGAGACCGGGTCATTCACCTTATTGCTCGGTCATGCACCATGTAGGAGGGTCGAGCAGCTTCCCGGAGGTAAAGGTCGAGCAGGCCATGAACTGTTGACAGCTCAGTACACTTCTAGGTTGTTCGCACGTGAACCCCGGTCTAGCAACAACGTGGAGCAAGACGGTCGAGCAGGAAAATGCGAAAGGTCGAGCAACACATCAGCTCGAGCACCTCTGCTTGAGCACCTAGGTCAAGCACTGTTCCCCAGGCACGGGTCGAGTATCTGAGCTGAGGGTCAAGCATCCCCTTGGGGCATAGGTTGGCTTCCGTTGGCTTTACGTGGATCATTCTTGTTTTAACTTACAAAAAGCAATGGCACTCTCATAATTCCGGATCCCATATTTACACAGTACATGAGAAGTGGTAGACTAGTAATTTCTGTTCCTATATTTTAAATTATGAAGCAGCATAATAAAGAGCTCGGTCGGTCAAGTGCTCTTTGAAGCTCGCTCGTGCATGTTAGAGGGAATCTCGCTCGTGCATTTTGAGAAGGGAGGTCGCTCATTCATATATTAAATCAGAGCTTGCTCATACATGGATTTTTCCAGGTCGGTCGTACACACTTTTTGAGGTTGAGCATGACAATTGTTACCAGTTATGCACAACTGGCTTCAGCTGTCCAGTAGTAGTTCCGTGAATACGTCTACGCACGACTCCTACCCTGAACACCATAATTACATCTTTGCTACTAACTCCAAACTTCGCCTATAAATACCCCATTTCACCACCATTCAAGAGACCAATTTTTTCCATCCCGGAGGGCTGTCATTTTCGGTTTTTCACCTCTCTTAAGCACTCCAAGCTCCATCAATGGCTTCTCATGCTCGCTCCATCTTCCTCCAATGCCAAGTTGAGATCCATTCAAGTTCTCTCCAAATGCCATTAATCCACCTCTAAGCTTCAATTCATATCTCAACCACCATGGATTCATCAATGATCGTCTAAGTGCTCAAACCGAGGAACATATACTCCCGCACTCATCTCACTCATAAGGATCCAACAATTTCCATAGTGGATTAGAGAGAATCAAGTCATTAAAGAGAATGGAATAAGGAAAATCATGGTAAAAATAGAGAATGAGCAAAAATGGAAGAGAAATGTACCTTGTAATAACACATATGATAATGAAATCACTTCCAAAGTGGACGTAGATCTATTTTAGATCGAACCACTATAAAATTCTTGTGTTTTTACTTGCTTTTATTTTTCTTGGCTCCATTTTATAATTCTTAACATTTGGTGAAGTATTGCTAAAGTACCTTTGGTGTTGTAATCCAATTTCGATTTCAACACATATGTCTATAAGTTAGTTACTAATACTATACATACCATGTATTCATGTTACTAAAGCTGAGTTGGAGAAATGTTAAGTAACATGTCATTTTAAATTTTGTACTGAAATACTTATCCTACGTATGAAGACAAAATTTGGTATAGTATGAATATCATAAAGCTTTTGCATCAAGGATAACTTGGGAATACGCCTATTTGTATGTTGTTTTGACACTCCACGTCCGTTAATGTCACTCACAAAGGGAATGCATTAAGTTTCGTGAAGCGTTATCGGTAAACCGACACAGAATATTACAAGATAGATATAAATAAGATAGCAGCGGAAATTCAAATTTTTATTTCAAACACAAATCATACATCGTGGTCCAAAATACCATAAGTCAGAAAACCCATTACAATAATATAACTTCTGTCTTTTACCATCAGAGTACATAAATACTTAAAAAAGAAAACATAATTCGCCAAATAAAAGAGACAAAGCCATAGTAGAGATAAGAACTTGAACCATACTTCGAAAGCATCTCTAGCAAGATGATAACTGAGTCTTGACTAAGCCTAAGTGTTCTCGCCCTTAGAACCTTGGGGGGGGGAATGGAAGAAAGAAGAGGAAACAAAAAGGGACAGACATAAAGTCTAGCGAGTCTGGTTACTTTTAGCAAGTAAATAAATAAAAGTAGCATAACAGGCATATAAAGTGGATAAGAGAGATCACTACATAAATGGCAGTTATGACAAGGTAGACAGGATGAGGTATATACGCTTCCCTAATGATTACTCTGCACTATTACTAGTATAACCCGAATGAGATAATCCCTTCCACTATAAGGTGGTAGACTTATGCATACGTCCAAATGTACCCTACTAATACCTTAATCGATCGACTCCATACTCCGTAGATACTCTGTGCCGGCCCCACAATAGGATGTATCATGTCCTAAAGTGGAAACCCCTCGCTGATATGCATAGCCCCATATCTACAAGTGTCACAGTCGTATTATCCCTTTTGGCCCGGCTCATGCACGCACATGGCCCGGTCGGTTTGTGCGGCCAACACCGCCTCCGCGTTTGGATCTCTTACAATCAGTCAGTAAGTGTGTCCCTTCTCCGACCTTTTTCGGAGTTCTCTACTCGGTACATACTCCGGGTTACTAACTGAAATGGGTCCCACACAATATGATACAAGCTCTCCCCTTTGTCTTGTATCCCCCACTAGGTTTTCCAGAGGTTATATTTAACCTAAAGGTGTCTTTAATTATATAACCCCAATCTTTCTACTGGTTATGCTTACCATTAGGTGTCTTTGATTACATAACCTTATCGAGCTAAGTTTGTGGGCCTATATATATATATATATATATATATATATATATATATATATACTAATATTACCCACCTACCCAAGATTTACTTAACCCTCCCACTGATCCAAGCATGTTTATTTAACGGTTAAGTTTGTGGGCCTATATAAATAATATTACCCACCTACCTAAGATTTACTTAACCCTCCCACTGATTCAACCAACTTTACTTAACCCCTATTCATGTTTATGTTCACACAATCCCTATGGATTCAACTGAGCTAAGTATTAGAGACTAACAGGTTATCCCCATTCACATTGACTGCTTTTTTTCTTGCCAATGTTTCAATGGCTTATTAATTTCATATAATAACTTAATCCATTTAAGTTCATTAATAAGCCCCATTACATTTATTCTTTAGATTGTAATTAACAGAAGTAATCTTACAACCTTTCACCCTTGGATTGTAATTAATGAAAGTAATCTTATAATCACTCTCTATTATTCATTGTCTGATTCCATAATTATAGTAGCATGTTTTTTAAGTAAGTATACTCCTTCTCAGTTCACCTGTTTCCTGTTTAACATATCACTACAACTAGACGTTGTTTACTTATTAACTTAGTTTTCTTAACTAAGGTTTACTAATAATCTTTCTTTCCTTTTATTATAATTTATCTTATAATTTCCTCTTGTCCCTAGGACAAGCCTACCTATTATATACAAAATTTTCATTAAGTAATTAATCATAATAGGTTACTATCATCCCTTGTTTACTCCAATTCATTACCATGTCCAGTTATGGTTATAATGGGCTAGACCTCCCACATTAGGCCTATAACTTGTGGATGCAGGATATGCCGGTCGGTCCGAGCAGACTTATTTCACAAGTTGGGCCTAACCTCGCGTCTTAGCCCAATTTGTATTTGCGCACTTAGACCTCTCACATTAGGTTCAACATTAGTGGGTGCTGGATATGCTGGTCGGGTCCGAGCAGACTTCCACCACTAACACAACCTAACCTTGTGTCATAAATGCAATTACAATTTCTAATTGTAATTATTAGACATTTAATTCTTATACAATTCTTATCTATGTCATTATAGGTGATTATGCCACAATTTACCCTTTTTGAATTATATGTCCAATTCATATAAACATTATTTAAATTATGCCAATTCTAACCTTTTTCCCTCGTTCCCTAACTAACGCATTCGCATATATTTGGCAGCATCTAGGCTAGAAAGTAGCCTAGTCATAAACAATAAAAAGGGAAAAGTGATTGGTATATGACAAAGGTGATTGTTTTGGCATAAACATAAACTAGCATGGTGATAAGGTGGACATATAAGCATAAGTCTGATGATCTTGTGGCAGTTAACTAATTCTAACATAACTATGATGTCATAATAAATATAATAAGATCTAAATTAAGAATTTAGATGTCCAACTAGTTTAGATCTAATATGATAGGCAGAAGGTGATAAACTAGATCTGATTAATAATTTAGATGTCCACATAATTGAGACCTAATAGTTAAAAATAGATCTAACACGAATAAGGTCAAGATCCATATCATAGCATGTCATGGAAATTACAATAGATCCGACAAGATATAGATTTAGATCCAACAGTTAGAAATAAATCTAACACAAATAAGGTCAAGATCCACATAATAGAATGCCACAAAAGTTATAATAGATCCGAATAAGAATTCATATGTCCAATAATAACAGATCTCAATTAATCACAATATGATAATAAGGTGGACATGAGAACAGATCTAGTAAAAGGGTAATAATGATAAAACTAGATCCAATATACTCAGGATTAACAAATCTAAATAAGAATTCATATGTCCAATAATTACGGATCTCAATTAATCACAATATGATGATCTAGATCTAAATAAAGGTTCACTTGTCCATATATTGGTAATCCTAAATTAACCACAAACTCGAAAAAGGTTCAGATCCACAAAGGTAACATGATAAACTAATCATAGGTGAATTAGATCTATAAAAATTGATCTAGCATAATGAAGTTTGAGATCCAAGAATAACATAGATTTATGATTCAAGACAGATCCAAATCACAATACTATCACGTTATACTTTTAATCATTTAAATCTAAAAGTAACCTAGAACTCACAGTGTTTGGCTAAGAAGATAGAACTAGAAAAGAAGCTTATTGGGTTGTAGATCAACGCTTGAATCTCTAATTGATTTACAAAGTTGATAGTTGTAGAAGATAGGATTAGATTCAGTTCAGATATTGGCAGAGTTTGGCCACCATGAATTCTCAATGACGAAAACAAGAGAAATGACCACGTATATATAGTCGCCAGACCCTCTGAAATCGACCACCACATCAGCCCTAGGGGTGTCAACACCCCTATGGCTGGGTCGACCCTGGTGTCGACACCTCTTAAGGAGGGTAGACCGCGGTGTCGATACCGCTCTAAGGGGGGTCGACCCCCTAGAGCGGGAAAACTGCCGCCACCTTTTCTTTTTCAAATTCAAATGGTTTTGGATAAAATTATGACTCATACTTGACTCATGTGTATATATATATAATTCTTCTATGCGTATACAAACTTAAACCCTTATAACTTCTTCATACGATGTCCGTTTTACGCAAACCAAATGTCTATCTTGACCAGAATTTCAAGACGGATGCAATGGCACAGCCTATTTTCCTTAATACTGAATATTAAATTAATTATAATTTAGTTTATCCTCTTTCGGTATCATTAAAAATATGGGGTTTTACACTTGTTGTGTTGACAAACCTGAAGTTATATATAATTAGAAACATACACCCTATGTAACCTGGTTGTTTGTTTTATTGTTTTGATATGCCGACTGGTTGGTTGTTCAAATGGTGATGGCTTTCAGTCGATAAACCCTTGCCCTAATGTATGAAATATGCAACACTCTCAATTTGATTAAAAATATATATGGCTTGAAATTCCTATATTTGACAACTATAAATTTGATGTTAGAATTAAGTGTTATATTTTAGTTTTTATTTAAGTTAATTTACTTGAACAAAGAATAATCCTAACTCGAGTGTTTTGTGTTTTTGCATAGAACGCTCGGGTCAGGCCCTAAGTGTTCCATGTTTAAGATTTCAACTCACAAATTGGAGAGGCACGTGAAGACGCGTATGCGCACAAGCCCGATTAAAAGTGTAAAGTTTTATTCATTAAAATTCATGTATATGTTTATATTCTTCCGCTACATTGTAAAAATTTGTAAAACTCTGATATTTATATAATTATTTATTCAACTATAAATTATTGTACTCTGTTATTCTGTTTAAACCCTATAAGCTAATAACAAGCTACCATTTTGAGCATCTTGAGTTGGTTTAATTGCCGACTTGGAGGGGTCAATAAGGAAAGTCATTACAACCTACATGGTTTTTTTAAGTACCACTTACTCGCCTTACGTGGTTCCTCAAAATGCCATGTAGTTTCCCTATGTGGTCCAGACATGGTACTTGCCTTACGTGAAGGAACCACGAAGGGAAACAACGTGTAACTAAAAAACCACGCAGTTTCCTTACACAGAAGGATTTTTTGGTTTTTTTTTTAAAAAAATTCAATGAGGGAATACTCATCAGAATCATGGGATTCATTGACTTTTTTCAACCTAGAGAGGGGCAAATAAGAAAATTCTTGAACTGAAGTAGAATTTTCCTTTCGAGTTTGTTGCACTAGAGTTTGCTAGGTAGATCTTGATACAATGGGAATTTGATTGGTTAACTCAAATTTTGAATATGTTTCCCTTAATCTCTGGTATCATCCAACGGACTTTGAAAGATGTCAAAATCCCTTAAGACTATTAAAGAGGGGATAGGGAAATAGGAGTGAAATGTTATTGACCATGAACATGCGTATACGTTCGGCTGCATTTATTCTTTAGAACGATTATTGTTGTAGATCCAAATTTTTCCAAATTTTCAAGAAGTGCACTTTGGTATTTTAGAATATTCGACCCAAATTACTTTAAGTAAATATTAATTTATAATCAAATTCAAACAAATTTTTTTTATGTAGTTATGAAAAATATCATTGCATCGCTGCCTAGAATAGTTTGTTTATTAGGATTCTATCTTGCATAACTTTTGTTACTCAAGCTTTCTCATTTGACACACTCTCTTTCAAGGCATCTTATTTTTTCGAACTTTGGTATCATCTACCAATTCTAAATATTCGTTTGTCTTTGCAGGTTAACTTCCTCCACTATTCAATTAAGATGTTCAACAATAGTTTGTGCAAGCTCTTCTTGTTGGTGCCGCATTTGGCCAATGCGAATATGATAACTTTAAGCAAAAGTCAAATACATTTCAGAAAATAATGAAGCTTTTGTCATTCCATGATGAAGTAAGGAATAAAAAAATATAATACAAAAAAGAAACTTAAATATGCGATGAAAACAAATATCTGATTGCTATGTCGAATAAATGAAAAAATTCGAGTTGTATTCAAAATTAGAGGTGATGGAACTTGCAGGAGAGATGAAGAAGAAAGGGAAGTGGTGTTTATACATGATCAAGAAATTTAGCCATTGGTGTCAGACACATCCAAGGACAACTTAATAATTGTTTATGATGAGAAAACTTGCCATTTTGACTAGTTTCCATCTTCGACGCATCAGACGCGTCGTAGGTGGGAACGCCAAAATTAGCATGCAGATGACACTTGTCTGAAAAGCATATTTTTCCGATATGGCCAGCAGCTCCTATGTTACCTTAGGCTCCAGAAATATTATAAACTGAACCCTTGATAATCCTACCTTCGCCGTCACCGATGATGATGATGGTGATGATAATAATAATAATAGGCTTTGTAATGAATAAAGCACGCAATTTTAGTGAAAAATGGTTAGTTTTGTCACATGATTCGTTTTTCCACCACCATCTCCATATAATACCAAGAAGGAAAGATGAAAATCTCAACAACCGTTTAATAAATTTATAGGAGTTAAATTTTAGTAGTGATTTACATAATCAAAATACCGCATTAAATGTTTCTAAAGCACAAATAACTAGCAACAGTCATATAGTTTGAGTTAACTGAGAAGATCACAATATTTATTACCCTCTTTGACAATAATGATCAGATTATGTTATGCAATTTCACTACTTCATAATGTTAAACATGTTTTGGTCACACCGTTGCTTAGGAGTATTACAACATATACCTTGAACTATTTTCAAACTAATTTACACCTAAATGATTTTATTATGCAATGCTATAGGGTTACTTTCCAAAAAAACTGTTCACGCTAAGGTGGGCATTTACCCCCGACCAAGTCGGGCCCCAGCATAAAGTTGAATCCCTTAGAGCAACTTCAACAGCCACTCAATTCACCTTCTAAATCATGAATTATGATAGAAAACACATCCACGGATGTTACGAAGCATAATATTCAGCCAAATATTTGAGATGGTTAGTATTGGTAGTATGGAAAAAATGGGTTACCAGCGCGAATGCTCCAGCTTGAATAATATAGATCTGCATGTTTGGGTTTTCTATATCTTAGTATAGTCGGGCAAGGGATCCCTTAATATTTAACATTAAATTTCAGACTAAGTTACCCTTCTTTTTTGAACCAAACAAGGATATTTTGAAGGCAATGGGAAAGGGGAATGTTCATGAAAGGGAAAGCGTTCTTTTCACGAAAGTAGCAACACGAAAGAAGTAAAGTTAGTATTTTATTATTTGTTTATATTATAATTTTATTTATGTTAATTATTTTTAAATACGAAACACAAAATTAGAAATACATAATACGCCATACAAAATTAAAATGCATACTTCATTCTTTTAAATACAAACGCAGAAATAAAAAGCATAACAGTATACATAGTTCATGCTTCCTAATATAGATGCAGAAATAAAAAAACAAACTACATATTCTTTCTCAATTTAATAACAAGAAATTAAACTTACTTCCCAAGCTGGTAAGGTTTTTCAATTAATTCATGCAAAGGATTGTAATCTTTTCCATCAAATTCAGGCAAACAAAGCACAACCTCCCATTCCTCGTAGTCGTCCCTCTCCTGCATTGCTTCCATGCACATATTGAGAATCAAATCAGGCGAAGAACTGTCTCCACCTACAGATGAACCACCAGTTGACCAATGTCTAGGCAGCGTTATGCAACTGTTGATCGCCTCAATATAACCCCTGTTATAATCGCCATAAAGCTGTGCTTTGAAGTGCAGCCGAATGGGGGTTGTTGTGGAATAATAAATTGACATTTTTCAGTTCAAGCACACCCGCCAAAGATCACATCCAACTCCTTGAACCAAGCAGGCGAGCAATTTTTGTATTTACGGTATCTAACTGCAGCTGTATCCCACAATTCGTCGGATCCCCCGACGATGTCCTTCTACTCATTCCAATAGCCCCAAAGAATCTACATAAGCTTATCCTATGAGTTCCGTTCGCATTTTAAATTAAATAATTTTTTTTCATATGCCCAGCGTTGTAGTCCCAGCCCGTGCATTCGTTGAAAATAACAGCAATCTGCTCTTACGAACGGGTGACATGGTGAGAACGAGATTTGATGTTCTCGTAACATACATCGATGGACGTGTTGGTTCTATCTATGTTCCAATTGACGATTATGTAGGTGAATGAGGCGGTAGAGTAGTTTGACATTTTGCAAAAATATTTAAAATAAGGTTTGAGGAAAAATTGAAAATATATATGGTAGATACAAATATGAACAACATAAATATATCAATATCTACCTGAAACGATTGGCGATGAATGCCGGAAAAATACTTGAATTTCTAGGTTTGTGTGCAAAATGAAGAAAAGTGAGGCGAAATTTATATGGGGGAGGGGAAAACGAATGTTGTAAAGTCACCGTTCGTGTCAGATAGCATCCAACGTGGCGGACTCGTCAACGCAAATGATGCCTTTCCAACAGTTCGTTTTGAATGGCCAATTAAGTGGGGTCAACGCACGATGCATCCGATGCGGACGTCAATGTTAACTGGCCTAAGATAAAAAACGAATGTCACTTAAACTAAGAAATTAGAATGGGAGTTATGTGAGAAACATAAACATTGATGAAATTGAAGATTTTTACACTGTTTTTCATATAGATATGTGGCATAAATTATATTAATTTTTTTTATACCTTATAGATCTTGACTTATCAAATATATTTACGATAATTATTTTCATGTAAAAGTTAGACTATGTATCTGAACAATATGAGTTTCACTGTTAATGTATTTTTATATAAATGCATGACATGACTAGTCAATTAAAAAGCATAGCATTAAGAATTCAAAACATAATTACAAATGTGATCTAACTATAAAACTACGAAATGGATGAAAGCAGATATGATGTTACGATTGGTTGACTAGGTTATGAGGATGCTAAGCTAGCGTTTGAATTCTGAAAAATCCAAGTTTCTTTCGCGTCTGACGTGTCTTACGTAGGGCCCACAACAATTCCCCCTTCGGAGGAAAGGTTGGAAAGTTAGCTTTCACATCAGACGCCTCGGACGGGACCGATGCACGTCCGACGCGACAAATATTTTTGCCCCTGCTTTCCATTCCCTCTCCCTATATTTATCCCACCCATTTCAACACTACATCACCATCCTCATTTCTCATTTTCCTTCAGTTCTTCATTTCTGTAGTATTCTAGATTAAATATAGTGGTAGACAGTGATGATTCAGATTTGGAAGATTTGCAAGATATGCTCGATATTTAAGAAATTAACGCTATCAAACACGAGAAAGGAGCAGAATACACAATTCTGTAAGTTCCGGCCTTGCTTGGGTTCATGAAATACTATCAGGACAGGCAGACCATTGTCAATGCACTTTTCGAATGAAGTGATTACGATTCAAATCCTTGTGCAAACGGTTAGCAAATTACGAATTGGAAGCCTCAATGCACATTACGGTTAAAGAAATGGTGGTTGTATTCTTATATACTATTGCATTGGCCCTTCCTACAAGGTAGGTTGCTGAGCGGTTTCAATGATCAAACAGTATGATTTGTGTCATTTTTCAAACAAGGCAGGTGGAGTGAGGTAGAAGTAGTGGACGATGAAGGGAAAAGAGAGATTCATGCTGCAAACTGGGTATGTAGAAACGATATCAAGTTGTCGGGAAGGAAGGAGGCGCCAGGCAAGACGAAGAGGAACATCACAGAAGGAGGGAAGGAAAAGGTGGATGAGAATACGATTGAGAAAAGGCAAAAGAAATTATTATACGGGGAAAAGGTGGAGACGATTGAGTAAACAATACACATGTCCTACTCACATTTAGACTTGGCATAAATTGGAGGGGCCTTGTAGCCATCTAAAAACAACTCTGCTTTAATAGTATACTACAGATGTCGGGATCATCCCCTTCCATGTCGTCAACATCGATTGACTGGTTCTGTCATGGAGGGGGTGATTACTCGGGCTTGGTTCATCGTTGATGACCAGTCGAGATTGATCACGGTGATGTGTGCCCTCGCTATAGGCGACGGTGGTTCTTTCATCGTTCCTGTTTCCATTGCTGTTGTTGTGGACGATGGTGTGAGCATTAGAGCCGAGGAGGATGTTATTATTAAGGCTGAACTTCCTTCGATGATGCGGGCCCCTAGACTCGGAGGAAGAAGTTTCCTAGATAGTACGCCTCACCTGGGGATTTTTTTGAGCTAGTTGAAGTTGGGTGACTATGCGTTGATTTTTTTGAAGCTTACGCATGAGGTTGATGTTTGCTTTCAATGCTTGGTTGAGTTCGAGAGTTGTAGTACTCTTGGTAAGCACGTACATCTGTGCTTGGGTTGCGGGGGCTTCGGGGTACGTGGGATGAAGTATGTCTATTTTGGCCAGGATATCCGCCGGTTGAGGTCGCTGTGAGATCTCACCTTTGACTGCAGTAGAGAAGCTAACCAAAGTCTTCTTTGTTTGATTAACCATTGTAAGAGAACTTAGCGGCATGTTAGGAAAGTAACCTAAAGCGCGTTGGAATCGAGATGGTAACGTGCAACAAAGTTGCGGGTCTTAGTCGTATTGTTCTCAGTGAAAGCACCAAAATTTTGATGGCAAAAATTGCAGCCAACACCCAAGATTCTTAATTGCTTAAGAATACCGTTTTGCTTAAGGAAATACAAATGCAGAAGAGCAGGAAAGTAGTAAATAACACTTAGGATTTATAGTGGTTCGGCCCCGTGTGGGGCCTACTTCCACTTTGGAAGAGCCACTGATATTTTATTGACAATAATGATTTACAAGTTATGAGCACCTTCTAGACATTTAGTTACAAGCATTTTTATGTAATTTAGAGCTATAGTCATCATATGTGATTTTATGGAAAAATTCACTTTGGTCCTTCATCTTCCTCAAAGTGAAGATGTGACGACCCCAAAAACTTCCACGAGTGAAAGTAGGAGTAATCATTTTTGGAATACAACATAAATACAATAAAACAGAACACAGATACAATATAGCAAAGGAAATTCATAGAGTAATAACATTATAGCAGCGGAAAAATATAATGTCATCAATCACAGAAAATCCACAGTCGCAGAAACTAAGCTATTACAACAAGTTTTGCAGGAAAGAAATAAGTTTGATGTCTAAAAAGAAAAGAAAAGATGCCATAGAAACAAAAGATAAATGTCTTCAAGCTCCACGTCATCACCTCTCCACAAAAGCAAATCCAAGAGAGAGAATAAGCAGCTCCAAAGAAAAGACTCCAAGCAAAGAATGAACCTGTCTACTTGGCTGCCCGTGTGGAAAAGAGGGCACCCAAGTTTGCAAAAAGGTGAAACAAACTATGGGTCAGTCGTGGGACTGGTGTGAGAATTCTTAAGTAATAAATCACTATTAATATGGCAAATCCAAAGACCACGCCGCTAATGCGGAACGGGTTTACTCTAATGGATTGCCGTGCATAAACGTGTCATAACAAATAATTAAATACATCGTAAACAACGCAATGTTTTTTGGAAAAATGGAATCACCATAAGACCCAAGTCCCATCACACAATGCAACGCACACCAGAGGATAGGGTTTTACCTTATGGTGATTAAACATGTTAAATACGGCAAATACGCATCTAATATTATTATTAGTGTATATGAAAGCATTTCAAAGTAAATGTATTAATCTTAGGAAGCATAGGTACCATATACTATGCCTCCGTACTAGTAATACAATCAAATTCGTCGGTTCGTATTTGGATTTTGGTTTCCATCATGAGTCAAGGCTAGAGCGGAGCTCCTTACCGATTCGAGACACTCTAGCTAGTGCCTCAGGATTACCCGCAGTTAACCCTTGGATCCTGCAGGGCCGGTCCTCACATACAGCTTAGAGGATTGGCAATTCCTAAGCACACGTTTCCCGGTCCTATAGGACCTATCCGAGGCGCGCCACATTCCATCATCCACATAAGTAAAGTATCAGCGCTGGGAGGTCCCTGACACTACTTCTAGCTAGAAAGAAACGTGCTGCTTTCCCTGCGTTCCCTTCGCCCGTTTTTGACCCAACCGGTGTGTGAGGCTCGCGAAGTCCCGTTACACAAAGCTACGCCTAAACAGGCCATGCTTTGATCGTCTCCACAAGGTTCTGCTTTTCAACAATAAACCTTGATCATTGCATCTTAATGTGTCACACTGTCACTCCATACCGTACCATTGCTTCTCCATCAATACATAAATGGGTGTTAAGTAGAGAATAAATTCTCCACCACCAATATTTATATATTAACAGAAAATCAACAATATGATATATAACGAAGTACGATGTCAGACACACCATCCATTTAAACTTATGCTCTGGGTCTGAACGAAAGTCAAATCCGTGAAACCAACACGTACGTCTGGGCAATGACCTTGACCCATGAATTGGTAGCAAGTCAATTCAGGATCTCGATCGCTGTCCATTCGAGGGAAGATTTACGGTCTTCATACGTCGTCTTCTTACTTCGATCTTTAACGCCGCTGGATTAATTTGGGATGAGAATATCTCGGACTTCCCAAACAATCCTCGTATATATATACATATATATATATATTGAAAATCCTTCTTATTTGTTAATAATTATTTTTATAACAATTCATTCTATTTTAATTATTTAAAATAGTCAAACTTCTTATTCAACGATGCATTCTCAAAATCATATTTTAATTTACATTAATTAAAATGTAAACTTTCATTACATATCGCATTCTTGTTTTCTTTACATTTAATAAAATGCAAACTTGAAATTACATGTCACATTCTTACTTATTTACAATGAATAAAATGTAAACTTGCATTTACATGTCGCATTCTTATATATTGTCATCAAAAAATAATGTTAACTTATTCTACGTTGTAATCCTTCCTTAATGTTAATCATTTAACATAAAAGTTAACTCCCTACGATGTAAATTACATTTAATTTACATTAAGATAATGTAACTCATCCTATGTTAAATTACCTTTTAATTAAAATAATATAATTCAATCCTACGGTCAATTCTCTTTAATTTTCATTATAAATAATGTAACTTATCCTCTGATTAAACTTTCTTTTATTATCTACATTAAAAATAATGTATATTAATCCTATCGTTAAACTCTTTTTAAAATTAAAATTAAAAATAAGGTTATTCTCATCCTACGGTGCAATTCTTCTTTTAATTCACATTATAAAATAATGTAACATCTTATCCTATGATTAAATTATCCTTCTTGACATACGGTGCTTTTCTTATTTATTAACATTAAAGATAATGTTAATATTACATATGGTGCTTTTTCTATTTATTAACATTACCAAAACACTATTTTCACATGCAATGCATTTATTATTTTCTAACATGACAAAATATAATTTACATACAATGCATTTGATACTTTTCTAACTCGACAAAATACTATTTACATACAATGCATTTGATACTTTTCTAACTCGACAAAATACTATTTACATACAACGCATTTGATATTTTTCTAACTTGACAAAAATGCTATACATACAATGCATTTAGTACTTTTCTAAATTGACAAAAATACCATACATACAATGCATTTAGTACTTTTCTAAATTGACAAAAATACCATACATACAATGCATTTTATATTTTTCTAAATTGACAAAAATACTATACATACAATGCATTTTATATTTTTCTAAATTGATAAAAATACTATACATACAATGCATTTTATACTTTTCTAAATTGACAAAAATACTATACATACAATGCATTTTATACTTTTCTAAATTGATAAAAATACTATACATACAATGCATTTTATACTTTTCTAAATTGACAAAAATACTATACATACAATGCATTTTATACTTTTCTAAATTGATAAAAATACTATACATACAATGCATTTTATATTTTTCTAAATTGATAAAAATACTATACATACAATGCATTTTATATTTTTCTAAATTGATAAAAATACTATACATACAATGGTTTATATCATAGCATACACATACGGTTCATGTCATTCTTTACATTTGTCAAAATGTATATTTTGTCTTTCTTTTACATTGCCAAAATATAATTATATTAACAAAATTTCAATTTTTCATACGATGGAAATTCTCTTCTTATTACATTGAAAATAATGATAATTTAACATACGACGCATTTTCTTTTAATTCACATAAATAAAAATGTGAAATATACATACGGTTAAAATTACTCTAGTATTAACATTAGAAACAATGTTAAATGAACATACGGTGGATTTCTACCATACTACATTATAAAATAATGTTGAATCATCCTACTTTATTCTTACAAATAAAAGTACATCTTATCATATAGTTGAAATGCTATTTTATTTTGACAAATAAAAATGTACCTGTTATCATACAGTGAATATGCTATTTTATTTTGACAAATAAAAATGTACCTTTATCCTACGGTGAATATGCTATTTTATTTTGACAAATAAAAGTGTACCTTTATCCTACGGTGAAAATTCTCTCATTTTAACATTAAAATAAATATTAAATCATACTATGTCAAATTCTTGTATTTACATTGAACATAATGTTACTTTACATAATATGACATCTTCTATTTTTATCATAACAACAATTCTATTTTACATACCATACACTTTTCTTTTTAATTAACATGACAAAAATGCTATTCTTCATACAGTACATTTTCTTTTTTTCTTTCTTTCTTTTTTTCTTTTTTTTTACATTTGACAAAAATGTAAATTTCATACGGTGACAGTTTTCTATATTAACATTTGACAAAAATGTCAATTAGTCATATGGTGACAGTTTTCTATATTAACATTTGACAAAAAATGTCAATTTTTCCCTATTTCAATTTTACATAAGAAGAGAATATAAATCTCATCACAAGTAGCATTCATCACAAGTAGCATTCTTAATTTATTTGCATCAAATAAATTGTAAAATTTCATCACATCGCATGACCACACATCCAAACATAACCACAAATCCAAATCAATAACTAGCATCCAGGTGATTTCAAGGTGATGTTATAACGGGGCATTAGCAAAATCAACACGGTGTAATTAAATAAAGAACATATAAATAATTTTTAATTAATTTATAATTCAGATTTAAACCTGAAATTTCAGGTCTAATCACATAGCATAATAGACAATTCCGATTTCACGTCATATGTTATGATCGGTTTAGATCTATGTTTAAATATCATGACGTATCGGTTCTACTGCTAATAATCATAAGAATAATAATAAAATAAATTAAATTAAATAAAAATAAAATTCTCACAGTGGTCTAGTCTGAAAAGATGGCTCGGGTTCAATCAGATCCGGTGTTCGTATTCAATTTGATTTCAGATCTGGAATGATTCCAATGCAAATTCATAGGAAAAATCAAATTCAGACTTTTAACAACTGGCTGTGTAACACTTAAAAGCGTGGGGAAATCTGAAGCATACCATATTTTCAGAATTTGTTCAAAACTTCAAATCGCGATAACTTTTGATTTACTGAACGGTTTTGAGTGCGGTTTTTTGGAGAATGACCGCCTTGGAGAGATCTTTGCACGGCCAGAAGAGGGTGGAGTTCGATCGAGCGTGGTGGGCCCGGCGTGGCTGCGACCGGCGGACCTTCTCGCTGACGTGGCGGGCGGCTCAGGCGACGGAAAGGGACGAGACTTGTCGGAGATCGAAGAGCTTGCGAAGAGCTTCGAAACGTGTACTCACACGCAAATTTTCGTTGAGAAATGAGAGAGTTATGAGGGTTTGAAGTTTTCAGCCATGATGGGTTCAGCATGAAGAGGTGTCGGCTGAAGATGGAGGATGAACAGTGATTTTCGGATATTATAATATTATATTAGGGTTAACTAATTATGTAATTAGGCCCGCTTAAGCCCGTTTTGGCCCGAACCCCGATTCAAGCCTGCTTACTGTCGTTCATACCATTTAGCCCCCGTTCCGAACTCATCTGGATATGTCTCATCAGCCCACGAGATCGTCTTGGCCTTCGTTTTTCAGTTTTAAATATAAATCATTATTTTAAATTCAAACGTACGCAGAAATTCACCTAGGTCACAAATTAACTTCAAAAATCCTCGAAAAATATATATAGCTATGTTTTGATGTTGTGGACTTATGAAAATTAATTTCGTTCAATTTTGAGCCCGTATGAATTTTTAATGAATTTTTAAAGTCAAAAATTTGCCCGTTTACACTGAAAAATCAATTATAATTATATATTAATTCCAAAAATTATCAAAAAAATCATTTTAGCTTTGTTTTGATGATACGAATCCAACAAAATTTATTTCGTTCGATTCTGAGACTTTTTGAAAAATGGCTATTTTCAAGGCGAATATATTTAATATTAAAAATATATTTTAAACAAATATTTTCTGAAACTCGAAACATATAAGTGTTTACTGTTTTTCAATGCAGAAACGTCATTCTGAAACCAATGGAAGTGGTTTCGAGTCGAAATTCCTTCGTATGCAAAAAGTAGCATTTTTGTCCTATGCATATTACCCACCGACTTTTCTAAAAATTGAATTGGCCATAAATTTTGATTTCCGCTATGAAATTTCAATTTTTCGGATTCGTTGGAAAGATATTTTTAAATAGATTCTAATATTTTTGGTTTTACTAAAATCCGTTAAATTTTGCATCCTGTATGGTCAGTCAAAGTTCAAGTTTGACTTTTCAAATTACCGCGCTATTTCTCGCTCTTTTTATAATTAAAATTAAATTTGTTCGTTTTAACTTCGATTAAAATAAATAAATCATTAAAAATACTTTAAATTCATTAAAATAAAAATTTTAATTTGGCCCTAAAATTCCGGGTCGTTACAATCTCCCCTCCTTAAGAACTTTTCGTCCCCGAAAAGGAAAAAGAAAAATAGAAGAGGAAAAATAAACGCAGAGAATGTTTTTAACAGAGATGGTACCGTCTATAACATCAGGCTTCCCACCAAAGAAGTTGGTCCTCTCGTTCCTTCGTAAACATGTGCCAATTTAGCATCGCCACTTCACTTAGTCTTCTTCGAATGCACGATCAAGGGAAGAGTCAAAATAACGGTAATGGTGATTTAAAAGATAGAAAAGATCGAAGGATGAATGAAAAGATGACGATAAAGTGACTGGCTATTATGTATCTCATGAACTGTTCGCCGTAGAATATAGTGATTCTACGTAAACGAATTATTATAAATATGTTATATTCCGCTTTGTAAACCAAAGCTCTGATACCAACTGTAAAGACCCCAAACTTCCACGAGTGAAAGTAGGAGTAATCATTTTTGGAATACAACATAAATACAATAAAACAGAACACAGATACAATATAGCAAAGGAAATTCATAGAGTAATAACATTATAGCAGCGGAAAAATATAATGTCATCAATCACAGAAAATCCACAGTCGCAGAAACTAAGCTATTACAACAAGTTTTGCAGGAAAGAAATAAGTTTGATGTCTAAAAAGAAAAGAAAAGATGCCATAGAAACAAAAGATAAATGTCTTCAAGCTCCACGTCATCACCTCTCCACAAAAGCAAATCCAAGAGAGAGAATAAGCAGCTCCAAAGAAAAGACTCCAAGCAAAGAATGAACCTGTCTACTTGGCTGCCCGTGTGGAAAAGAGGGCACCCAAGTTTGCAAAAAGGTGAAACAAACTATGGGTCAGTCGTGGGACTGGTGTGAGAATTCTTAAGTAATAAATCACTATTAATATGGCAAATCCAAAGACCACGCCGCTAATGCGGAACGGGTTTACTCTAATGGATTGCCGTGCATAAACGTGTCATAACAAATAATTAAATACATCGTAAACAACGCAATGTTTTTTGGAAAAATGGAATCACCATAAGACCCAAGTCCCATCACACAATGCAACGCACACCAGAGGATAGGGTTTTACCTTATGGTGATTAAACATGTTAAATACGGCAAATACGCATCTAATATTATTATTAGTTTATATGAAAGCATTTCAAAGTAAATGTATTAATCTTAGGAAGCATAGGTACCATATACTATGCCTCCGTACTAGTAATACAATCAAATTCGTCGGTTCGTATTTGGATTTTGGTTTCCATCATGAGTCAAGGCTAGAGCGGAGCTCCTTACCGATTCGAGACACTCTAGCTAGTGCCTCAGGATTACCCGCAGTTAACCCTTGGATCCTGCAGGGCCGGTCCTCACATACAGCTTAGAGGATTGGCAATTCCTAAGCACACGTTTCCCGGTCCTATAGGACCTATCCGAGGCGCGCCACATTCCATCATCCACATAAGTAAAGTATCAGCGCTGGGAGGTCCCTGACACTACTTCTAGCTAGAAAGAAACGTGCTGCTTTCCCTGCGTTCCCTTCGCCCGTTTTTGACCCAACCGGTGTGTGAGGCTCGCGAAGTCCCGTTACACAAAGCTACGCCTAAACAGGCCATGCTTTGATCGTCTCCACAAGGTTCTGCTTTTCAACAATAAACCTTGATCATTGCATCTTAATGTGTCACACTGTCACTCCATACCGTACCATTGCTTCTCCATCAATACATAAATGGGTGTTAAGTAGAGAATAAATTCTCCACCACCAATATTTATATATTAACAGAAAATCAACAATATGATATATAACGAAGTACGATGTCAGACACACCATCCATTTAAACTTATGCTCTGGGTCTGAACGAAAGTCAAATCCGTGAAACCAACACGTACGTCTGGGCAATGACCTTGACCCATGAATTGGTAGCAAGTCAATTCAGGATCTCGATCGCTGTCCATTCGAGGGAAGATTTACGGTCTTCATACGTCGTCTTCTTACTTCGATCTTTAACGCCGCTGGATTAATTTGGGATGAGAATATCTCGGACTTCCCAAACAATCCTCGTATATATATACATATATATATATATATTGAAAATCCTTCTTATTTGTTAATAATTATTTTTATAACAATTCATTCTATTTTAATTATTTAAAATAGTCAAACTTCTTATTCAACGATGCATTCTCAAAATCATATTTTAATTTACATTAATTAAAATGTAAACTTTCATTACATATCGCATTCTTGTTTTCTTTACATTTAATAAAATGCAAACTTGAAATTACATGTCACATTCTTACTTATTTACAATGAATAAAATGTAAACTTGCATTTACATGTCGCATTCTTATATATTGTCATCAAAAAATAATGTTAACTTATTCTACGTTGTAATCCTTCCTTAATGTTAATCATTTAACATAAAAGTTAACTCCCTACGATGTAAATTACATTTAATTTACATTAAGATAATGTAACTCATCCTATGTTAAATTACCTTTTAATTAAAATAATATAATTCAATCCTACGGTCAATTCTCTTTAATTTTCATTATAAATAATGTAACTTATCCTCTGATTAAACTTTCTTTTATTATCTACATTAAAAATAATGTATATTAATCCTATCGTTAAACTCTTTTTAAAATTAAAATTAAAAATAAGGTTATTCTCATCCTACGGTGCAATTCTTCTTTTAATTCACATTATAAAATAATGTAACATCTTATCCTATGATTAAATTATCCTTCTTGACATTTGGTGCTTTTCTTATTTATTAACATTAAAGATAATGTTAATATTACATATGGTGCTTTTTCTATTTATTAACATTACCAAAACACTATTTTCACATGCAATGCATTTAATATTTTCTAACATGACAAAATATAATTTACATACAATGCATTTGATACTTTTCTAACTCGACAAAATACTATTTACATACAATGCATTTGATACTTTTCTAACTCGACAAAATACTATTTACATACAACGCATTTGATATTTTTCTAACTTGACAAAAATGCTATACATACAATGCATTTAGTACTTTTCTAAATTGACAAAAATACCATACATACAATGCATTTAGTACTTTTCTAAATTGACAAAAATACCATACATACAATGCATTTTATATTTTTCTAAATTGACAAAAATACTATACATACAATGCATTTTATATTTTTCTAAATTGATAAAAATACTATACATACAATGCATTTTATACTTTTCTAAATTGACAAAAATACTATACATACAATGCATTTTATACTTTTCTAAATTGATAAAAATACTATACATACAATGCATTTTATACTTTTCTAAATTGACAAAAATACTATACATACAATGCATTTTATACTTTTCTAAATTGATAAAAATACTATACATACAATGCATTTTATATTTTTCTAAATTGATAAAAATACTATACATACAATGCATTTTATATTTTTCTAAATTGATAAAAATACTATACATACAATGGTTTATATCATAGCATACACATACGGTTCATGTCATTCTTTACATTTGTCAAAATGTATATTTTGTCTTTCTTTTACATTGCCAAAATATAATTATATTAACAAAATTTCAATTTTTCATACGATGGAAATTCTCTTCTTATTACATTGAAAATAATGATAATTTAACATACGACGCATTTTCTTTTAATTCACATAAATAAAAATGTGAAATATACATACGGTTAAAATTACTCTAGTATTAACATTAGAAACAATGTTAAATGAACATACGGTGGATTTCTACCATACTACATTATAAAATAATGTTGAATCATCCTACTTTATTCTTACAAATAAAAGTACATCTTATCATATAGTTGAAATGCTATTTTATTTTGACAAATAAAAATGTACCTGTTATCATACAGTGAATATGCTATTTTATTTTGACAAATAAAAATGTACCTTTATCCTACGGTGAATATGCTATTTTATTTTGACAAATAAAAGTGTACCTTTATCCTACGGTGAAAATTCTCTCATTTTAACATTAAAATAAATATTAAATCATACTATGTCAAATTCTTGTATTTACATTGAACATAATGTTACTTTACATAATATGACATCTTCTATTTTTATCATAACAACAATTCTATTTTACATACCATACACTTTTCTTTTTAATTAACATGACAAAAATGCTATTCTTCATACAGTACATTTTCTTTTTTTCTTTCTTTCTTTTTTTCTTTTTTTTTACATTTGACAAAAATGTAAATTTCATACGGTGACAGTTTTCTATATTAACATTTGACAAAAATGTCAATTAGTCATATGGTGACAGTTTTCTATATTAACATTTGACAAAAAATGTCAATTTTTCCCTATTTCAATTTTACATAAGAAGAGAATATAAATCTCATCACAAGTAGCATTCATCACAAGTAGCATTCTTAATTTATTTGCATCAAATAAATTGTAAAATTTCATCACATCGCATGACCACACATCCAAACATAACCACAAATCCAAATCAATAACTAGCATCCAGGTGATTTCAAGGTGATGTTATAACGGGGCATTAGCAAAATCAACACGGTGTAATTAAATAAAGAACATATAAATAATTTTTAATTAATTTATAATTCAGATTTAAACCTGAAATTTCAGGTCTAATCACATAGCATAATAGACAATTCCGATTTCACGTCATATGTTATGATCGGTTTAGATCTATGTTTAAATATCATGACGTATCGGTTCTACTGCTAATAATCATAAGAATAATAATAAAATAAATTAAATTAAATAAAAATAAAATTCTCACAGTGGTCTAGTCTGAAAAGATGGCTCGGGTTCAATCAGATCCGGTGTTCGTATTCAATTTGATTTCAGATCTGGAATGATTCCAATGCAAATTCATAGGAAAAATCAAATTCAGACTTTTAACAACTGGCTGTGTAACACTTAAAAGCGTGGGGAAATCTGAAGCATACCATATTTTCAGAATTTGTTCAAAACTTCAAATCGCGATAACTTTTGATTTACTGAACGGTTTTGAGTGCGGTTTTTTGGAGAATGACCGCCTTGGAGAGATCTTTGCACGGCCAGAAGAGGGTGGAGTTCGATCGAGCGTGGTGGGCCCGGCGTGGCTGCGACCGGCGGACCTTCTCGTTGACGTGGCGGGCGGCTCAGGCGACGGAAAGGGACGAGACTTGTCGGAGATCGAAGAGCTTGCGAAGAGCTTCGAAACGTGTACTCACACGCAAATTTTCGTTGAGAAATGAGAGAGTTATGAGGGTTTGAAGTTTTCAGCCATGATGGGTTCAGCATGAAGAGGTGTCGGCTGAAGATGGAGGATGAACAGTGATTTTCGGATATTATAATATTATATTAGGGTTAACTAATTATGTAATTAGGCCCGCTTAAGCCCGTTTTGGCCCGAACCCCGATTCAAGCCTGCTTACTGTCGTTCATACCATTTAGCCCCCGTTCCGAACTCATCTGGATATGTCTCATCAGCCCACGAGATCGTCTTGGCCTTCGTTTTTCAGTTTTAAATATAAATCATTATTTTAAATTCAAACGTACGCAGAAATTCACCTAGGTCACAAATTAACTTCAAAAATCCTCGAAAAATATATTTAGCTATGTTTTGATGTTGTGGACTTATGAAAATTAATTTCGTTCAATTTTGAGCCCGTATGAATTTTTAATGAATTTTTAAAGTCAAAAATTTGCCCGTTTACACTGAAAAATCAATTATAATTATATATTAATTCCAAAAATTATCAAAAAATCATTTTAGCTTTGTTTTGATGATACGAATCCAACAAAATTTATTTCGTTCGATTCTGAGACTTTTTGAAAAATGGCTATTTTCAAGGCGAATATATTTAATATTAAAAATATATTTTAAACAAATATTTTCTGAAACTCGAAACATATAAGTGTTTACTGTTTTTCAATGCAGAAACGTCATTCTGAAACCAATGGAAGTGGTTTCGAGTCGAAATTCCTTCGTATGCAAAAAGTAGCATTTTTGTCCTATGCATATTACCCACCGACTTTTCTAAAAATTGAATTGGCCATAAATTTTGATTTCCGCTATGAAATTTCAATTTTTCGGATTCGTTGGAAAGATATTTTTAAATAGATTCTAATATTTTTGGTTTTACTAAAATCCGTTAAATTTTGCATCCTGTATGGTCAGTCAAAGTTCAAGTTTGACTTTTCAAATTACCGCGCTATTTCTCGCTCTTTTTATAATTAAAATTAAATTTGTTCGTTTTAACTTCGATTAAAATAAATAAATCATTAAAAATACTTTAAATTCATTAAAATAAAAATTTTAATTTGGCCCTAAAATTCCGGGTCGTTACAGAAGACGTCATTAGAGAGGTCTCTTAGAGCTCTATAGAGATGTCAAATCAATCAATTTCCAACCCTTGTAAAAAATGAGCTTGGGGGTATTTACAATGGAGTAGTTAGGTGGAAGTATGTAGGATTTGGGGACCACTTAGCAGGAAATCGCATCAAAGGCTTGCACGCATCGGAAAATCGCATCACATTGGAGTATTAGAGGCCGGAGCTCACCTCCCTCTTTGGGATGCGATGGAGCGTCGACGCACCCCTGGATGCGATGGAATCACATCCAAAGGGATGTGGCGCCATCGCTCCTAGTTGGATGCGATAGCATCACATCCAGAGAGATGCGGTGCCATCACATCGGTTTAGATGCGACAACATCGCATTCGGAGGGATGCGATGCCATCACATCTCCTTTGATGTGATAGCATCGCATCTAGTGGGATGCGATGTCATCGTATCCATTCAGATGCGATGACATCACACCAAGTTGGGTGCGATGCGAGTCAATTGTTTTGAGGGGGCGTGATGCAAGGTGATACGAGTGAGGCGAGATGAGTGATGCGAGGGGAGTGAGGTGAGGCGAGGGGAGTGAGGCTAGGTGAGTGATGCCAGGGGAGTGAGACGAGATGAGTGATGCGAGGGGAGTGAGGCGAGATGAGTGATTATGAAGCTAATGCTTGCTTGGCCTCTTCTCGTCTGGATTCTTCATTAACCTGGCGACATTTCGGGCTTTAATATCACGCGACGTGTTGAGTTGAGTGGGCCTTGTGTGCTTTTGGGAACCGGACAAAAATACCAGTTAACACTCCCAAAACAACATCAATGTTTAATTTCCAAATAAAAGCTTATATCAGATAAAATCTTACATCAACTAGAATTTTAAAATCAAATCCTTCCCTTCGTTCCATTTAACAAATATTAAAATAAATTCTCTCTTTTAATTAAATTTTATTAAAATTATTATATTTAATTAAATCCTTATATTAAGTTAAAGTTATTTTTTTTTTAAAAAAGAATCGCCTTGCCAAAAAAATTAAAATAAATCTTCAAAACTAAATAAATCATTTAAATTAAATTAAAATATTTAGATTAAATCATTTTATTAAAATAGTTTGTATCATATTAATTTAGTTTAAATTACGTCTTAAATTTAAATTCTAAATCTTAATTAAATTTTTTAAATGACCTTTTTGGGCAAGACCAACTGATTATTTAAGTGATCCGTAACACCGTTTTCATTGCGACGGTTAGTGATTACATAATCATACAAGATATAGGCAGAACGCTTATATGCTAAAATCATTTCCTAGCCCTAGCTAGGACAGAAACAAATTGAATAAATTCACCACAAGCGTGAGAAACAGAATACAACATAAGCCAAAAAGGCAAAACAAAATCACCACACAATCAAAACAAATCCCTCAACAGACTGTTAGGCAGTCCCAGTCCCACATACACAACTTATAACTGGTTACTACAACAGTTACATGCACTCGAGATACACAAGAGCACAAGATGATAATACAACAGCAAGTACCACGATCCAGCACGACGGCAAACGGCCCTTAAACTGATAAACTTCAATAGCATTGGCCATTTTGACAAATAGAACAGTCAAGAGACTCGCCTGGTACGCTCTCATCCAAGTTGTAAAGAGAAACCCACTTAGAGCATTTACAGCAGCATAGTGATTCTAGTGTGAGGAGAAGGAAAAATCAACATGGCCACGTCACTCTTTCCCTGCAGCAAAGTGGGGATTATGCGAGTTTTTTATTTTTTTAATGTATACAATGTATATATATATATATATATATATATTTTTCCTACACATCCCTAAACCGCAATCAGAAATCCGTTTAGGGATCCTCACTGAGAAAAAACAGTGTGAGGAATCCTCACTTTCTCTTCTTCTTCACGTTTGAATCGCCACTGCTGTAGCGCGATGGTGGAAGAAAAAGTGTGGATCTTCCCCATTTTCTCCTCAATCTGCACTGCTGGGTATGCTCTTAAAGAAACCCCATCATCCTAACAACACAAAGAAAAACAAAACCCACCGGAATGAAAGTGACACCTCGTCCTTGCCACAAACACCAATAGCTTACGACCAAAACCACAACAAACGACCAACCACTATGTCTTACCAAAGACGAATACAAAAAAGAAAATCAAACCAAAAATCGAAGACAACACAAATGCTACCACCCAACAAAGTAACCAAATAAAAAAGCTCCTAAAAACATAAATCTATATCTAGAAAAATACCATAATCAACACGTCAATTTCTCGATCCACAACTTTAAAAAAAAACTGCCTTTCGATTGTGCCAGTGATTCCAAAATCTAACAATATCATTTGAGAAGTATTGGCTCGAAAAAGTCCACGAAATGAATGTTAGATATGCTACGCGTTAGAGGGTGAATAACTTTACGGGAGATCTCCACTGGTAAGACAAGTAGGGAGTTTGTAGTGATAAATCAAAGCAAAGGCGATAAAAAAGCAACGAGAGAAATAAGCTTATATCTGGAGTTGGAGAATAGAGCTATTAAAGTGCAAAGGGGCCCGATTATCCAACAATAGGAAAAGCTAGGTAGAAAACAAAAAGGGAAAATGTGGATGATGGTGATCGAAGAAAAAACAGTGTAATTATAAGGGCATCCCAAAATGTGTTTACCACCATTACCACGGATCACATTTTTCTCTCAAATGTTGCCACATTCGGCGTTCTACCACTGAAAACTGGTCGGTCGGCAGTAGCGTGGTACCCGTAGCACGTTTTAGAGTGTCCTTAGCATGACACAAAAAATAAAGGAAGACGGTGGAGAAATTGTAAAGAACTAGCCCCTGTTGTTGGGAGTAACATGAGAGTTCTTACGTGTTAAATTAGATTTAAACAAGTTCAAATTAATATGATATTAAATTCATTCATTAAAATGATTTTAACTTGAATTCATATATTCAAATTAAACATTTCAAACATTAAATTGGATAAAATATTTAAATTATATTTCAAAATAAATACATAATTATAGAATTTTAGAAAATAATTTTATTTGATCAAAGCTATTCGTATATAATTTACCAGCGTACAGTGAAGTGAATCGGGTTTTCCTACATATATCATTTCATCTCTTGTCCCAAATATAATAGTTAGAACGTACAGTTATTCAGTATATATCATTTTAAACCATTGTGAATTACCAAATGCTACATGGAACTTGCAATGTAAGAGCATCAAAATAAACATGTCACATAGAAAATTCATTTGGTGTCAGACATGTGAATATAATGCATAACATGTTGTGTGTTTCACAACTGAACACGTCATAACATAATTTCATGTCAATTATCAACATATCAAACTTTAAAATAACTATAAACATATCCTACACATATGCGAGCATTTCAATGCATACTGCAATCGATATTTTATCCACATATCAAAATGTTACTAGTGAGCAAGAGATTCTCAACTTTCGTGCCTAGATAAGGTTGCCATGGCCATACAGAATACAAAACACCATTTCAAGCACTTTAAAAAAACATAGCAGATGGGTTTAGGCTAGGGGAGATGGTTTTAGATTTTCACAAAAAATACTGAATAAAACGAAATTCTAGTGATTTTAAAACAAATTATTGAATACGCTAACCAATGAACTTGAAAAGTGGATACCAACAATGTTCTAGAAAATTCATTTATCTATGATTTATAAAAAATAAAAATTGGCTTTCGATTAATTTTTAGAGAGATAAGGTTGAAACGGAAGGGCCCTGTTATGCAGTTCTGGCAATAGATCTTGGCAAGATGCGGCGTTGGTTGAGGAAAACGGAAGGGCTTCGGAGAGGAAAAGGTAGGGTTTTGTAGATCAAGTCTAGGGTTTCGGCTATCTAATAGGGCGGCAATGCTGGGGGTTTCTAGCAGTTGAGGCGCTAATAGCCGTAGGGTTGCTGGCGGTGGAGATGTAGCTGGAGCAATGATAGTTCAAGGGAAATAGGTGAAAGTGGAGTTTAATGATGGTAGGTTAAGGTTTCATAGGTTTGCGAATAAAAGAAAAGGGAAGAAAATCATGATTTGATTTTTAGTTTAGGATTTGAATTTATCGAAAGAAGAGATATGGAATGGGCTATCTTATATGGTGTCAATTCAAATTTAAAAAAGTAAATCAATCATGATGTGTTAATGTGCAAATGGAGAAACATTCACAGAAAGATAGAGGAAAAAATCATTAAATAACCTAGAGAGGGAGTAAAAGTTAAAAAAAACACTCAACTACCTCCATTTTCCGCATGTTTAACTGAAAAACTCATATTTGGGGCGAACGAAAGCGGATTTTGATGAAACAAAAAAATCAAGACAACTTACAATATAGAGTAGCATCATGAAAAACACTTTATTTAAAATTTAAAATTTTCCAGTTAATTTCAATTTTGGATCAAATTTGACCAAAAATCAATTATTTAGAAATTTATTAGATAATTTTGGTTATGTGAAATACTCAGCATTACCAATTCATTATTTTAAATTCAAAATTTTAATTTAATTGGATTTAGATATACTACATTAAGTTATTTCGAAAAAAAATAAGTTTAATATTAATGATCATTATAATTTTATTCCAATAAGATGCATGAATTCAAATTTATATTCTGTAATCATAAACATGCATTTCAAAATAAATTAAATTTTCGTTTCTAATTTAAAATTCAGTTAAATATGTTATTTAAAAGTTGTTAAAATGTTAGGTTTTTACAATGCTAATTATCTTAATTTCAAAACAATAAACCGTGTACTTTTTCCGACATAAACATTCTCTCTCGCATCATTTCTATTAAATTGTTTTTTATTTTTCCTTTCTCATTTTCATTCGTTTAATCGTGACTTAGTGGATCGCTAGTCACTAAAATCAAAATTTTATTACCTGAATTGCAACGTCGCATATATATATAGTAATTTCCCCTCCTCATTTCCTAATTGTACGAACTTTTATTTCACCACTAGGGTTTTTCCAATGTAATCTTCGTCTTCTTCTACTCATTAATGGTAAAAAAAGAAAATTTTCCTTGAATTTGTTGTTTTAACATGTTTATAACATAAGATTGGTACATCTTCCCAAGTGCTCTTCATATTCTTGAAACTTATTCCTACATTTAATTACTATATAATCAACTATTGTAAGAAAAACATGATTATGGTGCTAAAATGGCGTCAGCGCGACATCGGGAGAAAATGTTTTAATGTCTTAACAATGTGTACTTAAGCGCTTGAAAAACAAATATAGGAAAATATTACCCACGCCTTTTGTGTGGATCTTACTGCCACATATCCAATTCTTTTCCGATGTCGTTGTTTTTTGATGCCATTTCAAAGCCAAACTCTCTAAGATCTTACATCAATGTCTTTCCATCACCATTTTGACGGTATTTGATTTATCCCTTTTTAACACCATATATTTTCGATGGGTTTGGGACTCTTTATCATAGCTGTTAACGATATTTTTCGTCAACACCGAAGATAGGTCTAAGGAAATAGACCTAAGGGTGAAATGAGATTATTTAGTTCCCACAAGCTTGAGTTAGTTCACCATTTCCTAGATATCAAGGTTAGAAAGCATGAAGATTAGTTACTCTTCCATCAAGGGGTGAGTATCACACTTCTGCAACTTAAGGACCTACAGTTACCTTCGGGTAAGGGTTCTCTAAGCACAACACATGTTAGGAAGCAAAAATCTTGCGGAAGGGTTACTTAGTGATTTAAGGTTGTAGGTAAGGTTTGTGCGGGAAGGCTTTCATTAAGAAGAAAGTGTAAGGTGTTTAGGAGACCTAGGTACAAGGATAAGGCTTGCGTACGAAGCTGAGGGGAAATCATAAGGTACCTTGGCACCCATTAAAAGGGTAAAATTGTGAAGCGCTAACCAACATAGCATGATAATATACTATAGAATATATCAAATAGTACAGAACAAAGCAATTTATAGTGGTTCGGTTCGGACGGAATTTACGTCCACTTTAAGGGCTTTAATGATTTTATTCATGGAGGAGGTTACATAAGAAATCCCCAAATTGACTAAAAAATTAGGGTCAGCTCTCTTAGAAATGGGGGAACATTGTGCAATGAGGAAACAGATCCCGAAAATGTGACCCTAGGGGTCTTATTTATAGAGGTTTTTGGCCCCCTTTTGCTGCTTCTTTTTCCCGCAATTCTTTTGCCAGTATTTTGGTGTCACCTTTTTGCTCTCGTTTTGGCTTTCGTGTTTTTGACTTTTTCTGCCTTTCTCCAGCTTCCGACACCATTCTGGTGTCATTTTTGTCTTTTTATGACTCTCTCCTGCTTCCTAGACCATTCTGGTCTTGGTTTCTACACCCTGCTGTCGGTTTCTACACTACTGCCGGTTCCTACACCATGTTGTTGGTTTCTACACTAGTGTTAGTTTTGTCTTCTTCTGCTTTCGGCACCACACTGGTATCAGATTTGTCTTCTTCTGCTGTCATCACCACTCTAGTGTCTGTTTCCAGCTTTCTCTGCCTTTCTTGTTTCAGCCATTATTCACAAACGATACGTCCGTTTGTTTAATGTGACCACTCTATGGAATGAGAAACCATCAACTGAACCCAATGAAAGTGATTTCAGGTCTGAATCTCTTACCAATCAAAATGTATACGAAAAAGAAGATTTCGTCTTCTTATTTTGGTGTCGACATTGATGTACCCAAGGCTTTTCCTTTTATAATTCTTGGTATTGGCTAGTGCGAATTTTGGTGTTAATAGTTAGCCCCCCTAGTATAAAGAAGCTTTTGTTCTTTAGGCAAAATCCTATGGCTCCTGCATAGGTTGCCTGTCACTCAAGAATCATTATAAAAATCTTTGGTATTAGTTTCGTATAACCAATAGTAATGGTGCAAGGGGAAGCATAAACTTTCCTTGATGAAATAGGGCCTGAACATGAATTCCATGTTATGAACTTTTTGTGCACTTAGTGTAAAAATTTAAACATGTATTCGTGCAGGATCATATGATTTAAAGCTTAGCATTCTTCTATCAGCGTATGATGAGCATTTCATTATTGTTACCTAAACATTCAATTATCAAGAATTCAATGTTAAAGGTATGATATAACAAATCCAAATTTTACATTTGGACATTTGCAATCAGAGGTTCTTCATTGATGAACATAATGTGTTAATAAAATTAATATGACTTGCATAGTGTGTGGAATGTCCCAAATATAAATGTTTGGGTTGGATTCATAGTAAAGAATGTTATAGGTAGACATGTCACGAGTATAGAAAACTTCCATATTATGAGGCGTCATGAGATCACAATCGTTGTTGGAAGACATCAAATGGGACGCCAAAAAAGGGTTAGCCAGGGTGCTAACTAGAACATCTTTACTTCATAACAAAGAGAGTATGTCTGAACTTCACATAATGAAAGGAAATTAAATATTCTTTTTCGAAATGGAAATAGGGGATTCCTAACTAAACTTGGTTGTCTGAAAAATGCCTCTAAAGGTTTATTTTTAGAAAATATGATAGGACTATAATACCTTTTAGAAATAGCAAATGAGTAGCCTCAAGATTAAACTTGAACTTATGTTATAGAAATTTGAAAACCATAATAGGAAGCCCAAGTGTTGTGCTAAGTTAGGGTAGAAAATTTCAAAATCCTTACTTGAAAGTAGCAGGTATCCAAGACTCGTACTTCGAAAAATAGGAATTAGAAATCATATAGAAACCCCGAGACTCAAAATCAGTTAAGCAGAAAGCCAAAAATCATATAAAACCCTGAGACTCACACTCGGGCAAGTAGAAAGTCAAAAATCATATAGAAACCCCAAGACTCACATCGGGTAAGCAGAAAGCCCGAAATCATGCAGAAACCCTGAGACACACACTCGAGTAAGCATAAAGCCAGAAATCATATAGAAACCCTGAGACTCACACTCAGGTAAGCAGAAAGCCAAAAATCGTATAGAAACATCGAGACTCACACTCGGGTAAGTAGAAAGCTAGAAAACATTTGCAACCCCGAGACTCACACTCGGGTAAACTGAAAGCCCGAAATCATATAAAAACCTTGAGACTCACACTTGCGTAAGCCGAAAGCCAGAAATTATATAAAAACCGCGAGACTAGCACTCGGGTAAGCTGAAATCCATAAATTATATTAAAAAACCGAAGACTCACATTCGGGTAAGCTGAAAGCCATAAATCATATAGAAAACCCGCGACTCACACTCGGGTAAGTTGAAAGCCATAAATCATATAGAAAACCCGAGACTCACACTCGGGTAAGCTGAAACCCAGAAATCTTATATAAACCAGAGACTCACACTCGGGTAAGCAAGAAGCCAGAAATCATATTTAAATCCCAAGACTCACACTCAGGTAAGTAGAAAGGCATAAATCATATAAAAACCTCGAGACTGACACTTGGGTAAGAAGAAAGCCAGAATTATGTAGAAACCCGAGACACACACTCGGGTAAGCAGAAAGCTTGAAATCATATATAAACCCCAAGACACACACTTGGGTAAGCAAAAAGCCTGAAATCATATAGAAACCCCAAGACTCACACTCAGGTAAGAAGAAAGCCAAAAATCATATAGAAACCCCGAGACTCACACTCAGGTAAGCAGAAAGCCAAAAATCGTATAGAAACCCCACGACTAACACTCGGGTAAGCTGAAAGCCAAAAATCATACAGAAACCCCGGGACTCACACTCGGGTAAGCTGAAAGCCAAAAATTATATAGAAAACCCGAGACTCACACTCGGGTAAGCTGAAAGCGAGAAATCATATAGAAAACCTGAGACTAAAACTCGGTGAAGCTGAAAGCCAGAAATCATATAGAAAACCCGAGATTAAAACTGAAAGCAAGATATCATATAGAAAACCCTAGACTCATATTCGGGTATATAAGCTGAAAGCCAGAAATCATATATAAACCCGAAGACTCACACTCGGGTAAGCAAAAAGCCAAAAATCATATAGAAACACCAAGACTCGCACTCGGGTAAGTAGAAAGCCAGAAATCATATAGAAACCCCAAGACATACACTTGGGTAAGCAAAAAGCAAGAAATCATTTAGAAATCCTGAGACTCATACTTGGGTAAGCAAAAAGTCAGAAATTACATCAACAAATCACACCCTAATTGGGAGTTATGGAGAAACTTCATAGTTAAACAAATTAAATTAATAAAAGCACAAGAAAATCATCGAATCATTGTTAAAAGTCATCCAATAGGAGCATTAAACGTCATCAAAAGGTTATTAATGCGAAAAATGCTAAACAACTCGAACATCATTGAAAGTGATCAAGCAATTATGAATTATTGGCGGGTTTCTCAAAAGCCAAACAGAGAAAACATGTAGACAAATGTGTCTTAATTATTCTAAAAAGTAACCTTTTCGGATGCATATGTAGAGGAATGCTTTCAAGATAAATTAACCCTACCCTGCATTGATTAATCATTTAGTGGATATTTCGTTCAGCATTCTAGCCATTGGGTATCAACGTGTAGTCTTAATCTTAACCCATAGGATATGCAAATGAATGATTACTCTCTAAAAGAGTGACACTGGTCCATTTATATGGTATGATGTAGGCAGTACTAGCCCAACTTAGGGGTACTATAATTTGTCGGGGGTGTTAGCCTCACTTAGGATGCAACTCCATAAGGTGGGGATGTAATTTGTTTGTTAGCCACACTTAAGAGGCAACTCCACTAGGTGGAGATGTAACTTTGTTTGTTAGCCCCACTTAGGAAAACTCCACTAGGTGGAGATGTAATATTGTGGCTTCTCTTCTTGGAAGCTTTATTTGTTGTTCCTCTTTTGGAGGCTTTGTTTGACGCTCCTCTTTTGGGAGGTTGTGTTTGTTGTTGCTTCTCTCTCTGGAAGCATTGTTTGTCTCCCCTCTTCTGGGAGGTTGAGTTTGTTGTTTCTTCTCCCTCTAGAAGCATTGTTTGATGGTGTCTCTCTTCCGAGAAGCTTTGTTTGTGTAGCTTCTCCCTTTGGAAGCCTTATTTGTAGTGCCCTTTCTTCTAAAGGCTCTATTAGTTCGTCCTTCCCTCTGAAGGCTTTATTGATATCACTTATCAAGGGTAGGTTCCACACCTTTCATGGAAGCATTTAAGTATGTCAATATACATTGTTTGACATAGTTCATGAAATTCTGAAATAGTGGAGATAAGATGTAGGGGAATCTTATTTATCCCGAGTTATGACGGGTGCTTAATCATTCCTTTGTTGCATGTTTATATGGACAGCTTCCGCCAAAGCTTGTCATTGATTGATAAATTTGTCACGCATATATTCATGCATTGTGTTCTTTATGGTTTCCCTTTTGAGATTTCATTCCCTTCTACGGGACGAGTCACATGCAGTGGTTGGGCGCACTTTAGATGCTCCACTTGAGCTCTTGTTATATGCATAAGCTTGATTAGGTTTTTGTTTATACCTGTAAAGTCACTCGAACTTGTGTTAATATTTGTTTGATTACAAGCAAGATATAAAATGAAAATACTAATGAAAGGAAATGATTGAGATGGAAGACTTATTATTAAGTTCTCATTCACATGTTGCGTTATCTCTAACCACCTACCCACTAGTCTTACTTCGAATTTCTCAAATGATCTTCCTTTTCTTTTTGGCTTGATTTCTTTTTATCAAACTCCAACAATGTTTGGTTTTATGTCCTTTTGTCTTGTGATAAGAGCAATAGTCTTTCCTTTAGTTCGGTTTTGTAGAACCTTCTATGAGGGGATTGGAACCAAGCCGTTCTTCCTTTTGTTCTTACTTCAAGCTTTTCCTTGCGTTAAGTATTTCTTTCATAAGAATGAATTTATCAGCTCCAGGATATAAATCATTCAAGATGTCAGATTCATTTAAGATAAGCTCCTTCCAAAAGGGGGATGGTGTAAGCAACCCTAATCGTACAGCTCTTAGCTTCTTTCTATCCGTAGTCCCATTCACTTTGAGTGACTTATTGTGAAATCTTTTTAGATAGTAGTCAAGTGACTCCTCCGGTCTTTGTTTGATTCTAGCGAAATCATAAATGATGTTGGCCTAATCTTTTTGCATATGGAATTGTGTGCTAAATGCGGTGGGCAATTGCTTCCAAGTTGTGATGACCAGGCCATGTTAATGCTTGCACCATTTAAGAGCTATACCACTAAGAGTTGTTTGGAAGTACTTGCATCGAAGGGCTTCAGAAGCGTTATACGTATCCATGTAATTCTCGAACATGGCACGGTATTCTTCAGGGTTTGTAGTGCCATCATATGCGAGTTTGATCTCTTTTATTTCAGATGGAACCTTCACAGCCATTATTTCTCTAGAGAAGGGGATTACTTGCAAATTCCTGTCTTCTGTCCATGTTAGGTTTTCATATTCTTTTGAGCTGACCACCTCGTTTGAAGCTTAGTTGTTTCTCCATGAAACTGGATTGCTTTGTATAGTTGATGAAGACTCGGTTTGGTTATAAAGTTCTCGAGGTGCCATTATTTTTTATTCTTCTTTATAAGATTCCCCTTCAAGGGACCTTCAGAATAAGTCTTCATCAATGAGTTCTCTAGTTCCATCAATCTGCATAGAAAAGTGTAGTATTTGCAAGTCATTACTTGCTCTTTTCGTTAATGTTGAAGGTTCTTCAGTGTCTAGTTTTGCTGAGTTGATGTTGTTTTCTGGGATGGATGATGCATTGGATGCTTCTTTGCCACTCTTCCCCAATTGAATCATCCTTTAACCGATTTTCAGAGTATCTTATTACGATGGAATGTGAAATAAGGTTGAAGGGTTTAAGATAAGTATGGAGGGTAGGAGAATTAAGGGTTAATGACACGGGTGAAAGTGTAGGAAATAAGGTTGGGGGTTTAAGGTAACACTTCTCCTTAAATAGCTTGGATCATTGATGCCTCAAGCAGTCGATTGGTATTCATAAGCTCTTTCCCGAGACTCTTTATCTATAATGTTGCTTCTTTAAAGCTTAGTCCAACCCAGGACGGAACAACACAGTTAGGAATGTGTTTAGTTATCCAAAAGGTTAAATGTAGGAATGAGGACTAAGGTTCAATCCTTCCTTCTAGCTAGAATGTTAACAATATTTTTTGTCAACACCAGAGATAGGTCTAAGGAAATTGACCTAAGGGAGAAATGGGATTATTTAGTTCCCACAAGCTTGAGTTAGTTCACCGTTTACTAGATATCAAGGTCAAAAAGCACGAAGATTAGTTACTCTTCACTTAAGGGGTGAGTATCACACTTCTACGACTCAAGGACCGACTTTTACCTTGGGATAAGGGTTCTCTAAGCACAACACAATTTAGGAAGAAAAAATCTTGCGTAAGGGTTACTTAGTGATCTAAGGTTGTAGGTAAGGTTTGTGCGGGAAGGCTTTCGTTAAGAAGAAAGCGTAAGGTGTTTAGGAAACCTAGGTTCAAGGATAAGGCTTGCATATGAAGCTCTTATTGAGGGGAAAGCATAAGGTTGCTTGGCACCCGTTGGAAGGGTTAAGTTGTGAAATGATAACCAACATAGCATGATAATATACTATAGAATATGTATAATAGTAAAGAATACAACAATTTATAGTGGTTCAGTTCGGAATGAACCTACGTCCACTTTAAGGGCTTTAATGATTTTATTCATGGAGGAGGTTACATAAGAAAACTACAAATTGATTTACAAATTAAGGTTAGCACTCTTAGAAATGACATGAAGAATGTGGAATAAGGAAAAAGATCCCAAAAATCTAACCTTGGGTCTTATTTATAGAGATTTTGGGCCCCCTTTTGCTTCTTCTTTTTCCCGCACTTTTTTGCCACTTTTTTGGTGTCACCTTTTGCTTTCGTTTTTGGCTTTCGTTTTTTGTATTCTTATGCCTTTCTCCAGCTTCCTACACCATTCTGGTGTCATTTTGTCTTTTTTTTGCTCTCTGTTGCTTCCCAGACCATTCTGGTCTCGGTTTCTACACTCTCCTGTCGGTTTCTAAGCTGTTGTCAGTTCCTACAACACGATGTCGGTTACCGCACCATGCTGTCGGTTCCTACACCATGATGTCGGTTACTACACCATGATGTCAGTTCCTACACTGGTGTCGATTTTGTCTTCTTTTGATGTCGGCGCCACTCTGGTTTTGGTTTTATCTTCTTCTGGTATCGTCACCACTTTGGTGTCAGTTTCCAGCTTTCTCTGCCTTTTTTTTCGGCCACTATTCCGAAATGATACGTCTGTTTGTTTAATGTGACCATTCTATGGAATGGGAAACCATCATCTAAACCCAATGGAAGTAGTTTCAGGTCTGAATCTCTTACCAATCGAAAGTTATAGGAGAAACACGATTTCATCTTCTACTTTTGGTGTCGACATAGCTGTACCCAAGGGTTTTCCTTTTATACTTCCTATTATTGGAGCTTCCATTTCTTTATATTTGGCCAGTGCGAATTTTGGTGTTAACAGTAGCATTTAGTAAAAAAATTAGAGTTTTCTCTGCCTTCTTGATGATTGAAAAGCCATTTCTGAAAATAACAAAGCATTTCTACTATATTTCAATAATAAGTTAAATTAATACACAGTTAAGTAAAGCGTGAATTGGAAATTAATACTTTTATTATCTGTCCTTTTAGCCAAGTAGGCTATTACCAGAATCTTGATTGTAGAATGAAGATGAAACGATTCTTGAATCTGAGAATACGTTTGTAGGGACTACAAGGTGGAGTTAAGAAGTAGTAAGGGACCAAAGCCATGTGAGGCACTCAAAACCGGTGAAGATAAAGTGCGTAACGGATCCAACGTGATGGAGGTTTAAAAAGTCATAGTGGGGATAAAGCAAGTAAATAATAAGATATAGCAAATGACTCTAAAATGGCACCTAAATCACATTACTAACATTTTTACAAATATATAAATGATAATCAAATAAAACAAGTAGCACTAAATTTAACTATGATTCGTACATTCTTAATTTTTGATTAAACATGTGAAAATATATATAAATATATGTAAACTAGATTTTAACTTAAATAAATTTCGTAGAATAGTAAAACCTAATCTAATAATTTTATAATGTATAAATGACATTTTTTAGTTCATTTCATTCAACAAAAAATATAGCGATAATAACATAATATAGAGGAAATAAAGGGATACATTGGAAATAGCGGAATATAACTAGGCCTAAAGCAGAAAGGCTATATTTAAGGCTATTTGTGAAAAACGTAATGGTAGTAATCTTCTATGGAAAATAACATGGTTATAGAAGGATATTAGCTAAACATTAACTGCACAGCTCAGTACCAACCACCTTTTAGGCCATTAACCGGTACCTGAAGCAATGGATCATGGAAGGATGATTCATGATCGTCTCGAAGTGCATTTCTCAAGGAATATAAGAACAACTCTGAAGATTTTATGAAGGAAAATATACAAGTACAACCGACATCATAACGTCTTGAAAACAATATAATCTAAAATGAAAAGTGCTTGTTGCACAAAAAATTGGAGATAGAAGACAAAGAGGGAGGAAGGGAAGGTATCACTCTTAAAATAAATCAGAAACATTCATTTGTTGAGGGTGTTGAGTTGATTTTATAACTCAGTTGTCCCTCGTGCACTCTTGAATCTAGATCTGGACAAGGAATCCCATAGGATTTGGGAAGTGTTGGATAATTTTCCTGTAATACAATGCTTGTATCCTCTAAAATATTGATTTATGGCTCTCTGTTTTCATTATCTTCTATCTCTTCTTACCGATGTCACTAATATAAACATTGTTTTTTTAGGCTGAAGAACTTGCCATTTTTTGTACTAGTGACTCTATAACTCTACATCTTCTTAGTAAGAAAATCAATAAATACTACATTGGACAGAGATTGTAAAATCACTATAAAATTATTGATGTTCTTTCTACTTTCTACTATCTCTAAGTCTATAAAATCTTGTGTGTTATGCTAAATCTACATCAACATTTTGGTGCTTTTATTGAGAGAGGAAATTTTCAAGCATAAATCTAGATTTATGGTTTAAATTAAAGTGATCTAAAGGTTGGATCTAAATAATTTATATTAAGGGGTTCGAAATGATTTGCATATTGTAATTAATGACAAATAAAAGAATTGCAAGATCATTAGGAGGAATTGCAAGTTCAAGCGAAGGAACTACTCATCATATGGAGGTAGGCAACTAACATCAGTGTAATGCCCCGAATTTTCATACCCTTTGAATTGACTAATTACACCACACGTCCAACACAAAAATACGAATTATCAATAGAAAGAGGTTAAAGGATGAGAAATAGAAAGAAAAGTTAAAATAGAAGAAAATGAAGAACACAAATGTCACAGCGGAAGGAATAAAATATATCAAATAACATAACTTTTGAATCAGTAACTGTATATGCGTACCATCATCATAGCATGAAAAGCATGTGGAACAGGTGTTAGAAATTCTAAGAAAGAATGTTTTAAAAGCAAAGTTTTCCAAATGTATATTCTGGCAAGAAGAAGTCAAATTTCTTGGCCACGTCGTGTCAAAGCAAGGAATTTCAGTGGATCCCAGTAAAATCACTGCTATTTAGAATTGGAAATAGCCTGGTACACCCACAGAAGTCAGAAGTTTTCTCTTGTTGGCCAGTTATTATAGGAAATTCATTAAGGATTTTGCGAAGACATCCAGTTCCTTAACGAAACTGACTAAGAACATTCGAGATTCAATTGGACTCCGGTATGTGAGGAAGCTTTCCAAGAGCTAAAATTAAAACTGACGACTACTCCAGTGTTAACAATAGTTGATGGCAATGAGGACTTCAAAGTCTGGACTGACGCTTCTAGAGAAGGCCTTAGAGCAGTATTAATGCAAAGAGGTCAAGTGATTGCTTATGCTAGCCTTCAGCTGAAGAAAAACTACGTTACTCATGATCTTGAGTTGTTAGCCATCATATTCGCTTTGAAAATCTGGAGGCACTACCTTTTGTGTGAGAAATTCGAACTATATACAGATCATCAGTCATTGAAATATCTGTTCACCCAGAAGGATTTGAATCTGAGGCAGCAGCGTTGGCTAGAGTTTCTTGCAGCGTACGATTTTGAGATTTTGTACACTCCAGGGAATGCCAATGTTGTGGCTGATGCGCTGAGTAGGAAGAATGTAATGATCGCCAGTTTTGCTTTTACGACTTCGTTGATTGACAAGATCTCCATTCTTCGGAAAGATGATAATTTTGTTAAGGAGATGATCAAAAGAATTCAAAAGGGCGACGCATCCAGTTTCCAAGTGGATAACGAGGGAATTCTTAGATTAAAAGGAAGGATTTGTGTTCCTGACGTCTCCGAGCTCAAAAGAGAAGTGCTTGATGAATGCCACAAGTCCAAACTGAGTATCCACCCAGGGGTTAGCAAAATGTGCAATGACCTCAAGCAAACTTTCTGGTGGAAGGCAATGAAAAGAGATATCTCTATATATGTAAGTCGGTGTTCCACCTGTCGGCAAGTCAAAAGCAATCAGCAGAAGCTCGCTGGATTGTTGCAACCTTAAGAAATTCCGGGTGGAAAGTGGGAACAGATTTCTATGGATTTCATAGATGGTTTGCCCAGAACTAGGAAAGGAAATGACAGTATTTGGGTGATCGTAGATCGTTTCACGAAGACCACCCATTTCATACCTGTCAGATCAAACAGAACTGCTCAGAGTCTGGCGCAGATATATTTTAAAGAAATTGTTAGACTACACGGAGTTCCCATGAGCATCGTTAGTGATCATGACCCGATTTTTGCTAGTAAATTCTGGGAAGCATTCCAAGCAGAATTGGGAACGAAACTGAACTTGAGCACCGCGTATCATCCTCAGACAGATGGTCAGACTGAGAGGGTGAATCGCATTTTAGAAGATTTATTGCGGGCCTGTATTATTGATTTTGGCGGATCATGGGAAGACCATTTGCATTTGGCCAAGTTCTCATACAGCAACAGCTACCAAGCGAGCCTGACAATGTCACCATTCGAGGCATTGTATGGTAGACCGTGCTGATCCCCTGCTTGTTGGGTAGAACCTGGTAATAGACTCGTATTAGGCCCAGATATAATTCGCGAGGTTGCGGATAAAGTCGACTTCGTTAAGAAACGATTACTAGCTGCTCAAAGCCGACAAAAGAGCTATGCAGATAAGAGAAGAAGAGATATATCATTCGCTGTTGGCGACTATGTTTATTTGAAGGTATCACCGATGAGAGGAGTGATCCGATTCGGTAAAACAGGGAAATTGGCACCTAAATTCATTGGCCCGTTTCCTATTCTTGAGCGGATTGGAACTCTCGCTTATATGGTTCAATTACCAGATTGGTTGCCTGGAGTACATGATGTATTTCACGTATCTCAACTTCGAAAGCATGTACATGATCCTAATTTGATCGTGGAAGAAGCAGCTCAATGGGACCTAGAAATTACTCCAGAATTGGCTGTGAGAAGAGAGCCGATCAAAATTATTGGCAAAGAAACCAAAGAGCTGAGGAACAAGAAGGTTCACTTAGTCAAAGTGCAATAGAGTGGGGATCCGTGAGATTGTACTTGGGAAACAGAGGAAAGCATTAAGAAAGCCTATCCTAAGTGCATATGGATATCTCTGATTGACTCTGGTGCAAGGTACATTTATCATATTTTGCAATTACCATTGTGTTCTCTATTTTGTTGTTGTTTTCTTTTCATGGATGTAAAATTTTAATTATATCGTCTGAATGATTTAAAAGAGTATATTTATTAATTTGTATATTTTTGAAAAGTTAAAAATAAAATTGATTGATGTTTGCATTGTGTGATTGTGAATTAGATTAATTAAATTATTAGAAAGATAGTTAATTAAAACAACAACGGAATGAATGGTAGAATATATTCGAATAAATCACACATTGACTTGATTAGAGAATTAATTAGAAATATATACATGTGCATTATATATGTTTGAACAGGTAAATGGATTAGCTGTTGAGTAAAGATTTTATTTGCGTGCCCGACAAATAGGTAAACCTTAATGAGTTGGATGTGCAATTTTATTATTATATCAACTCCTGTGAATGCTATTGGATGCAGAATGCTGGTTATTCTGTGTGTAATTAATAAACGTCGCCATAGGATAGTAATAATTAATTTTGAACTACACTACATGGCATACTTCTTGAAGATGGGCATACTTCATCATATACCACATAAGCATTTGGAGCTTGTGTGACGAGGTTGAAGATTTACCATACGAGCGAGAGGCTTGTATGGTGATGATTATATTTTATAGGTTGAACTGATGACTGATAGCGACCATATAAAATTGTAACGATAAATTACTAGATTAATAAAAACCCCACACAGGTCTAGAGTTGACAATAATCACGTCTCTCTAGTTATTAGATACGGCACATGGATTATTTATTTCCCACACGGGACGAGGCGACAAGAATTTATTCTCTGGAGTAATTAAAAATACACACTCCCTCAGGCTTAGACAGGGTGACAAGAATTTATTCTCTGGAGTTATTATCTATACACGCTCCCCTGTAAACCCCATAATATATCACTATAAATATGTGTATGCTTATTAGGATTTATTGGGTACCTAATACGGCCCAATAAATTTCCAAACCCCTCCCCATACAAAGGAGGTTATGGTGAAATTTTTCGAAAATTTAGGGTGTTAGCCAAATTTTTGAAGAATTTGAAAATTCTTAGAAACTGAAAAGTTGAAGAATGGAAGCCAGATTGAAAGTAGAGTTGGTTAATCAAACCACTTTCGACTTTGTTCCTTTTCGGGGACGAAAAGTTTTAAGTGGGGGAGATTGTAACAACCCGGAAAATTTGAACCAGTTTAAAAAAATTTAAATTGGCTAAAATAGTGGATTTTAAATATTTAAAATAAATATTTTAAATAATAATGATGAAAAGTAGGTTTGAATCGATGCTTGAAAATAAATATAATTAATTTTAATTATAAACATGGCCTGAAATGGCGCTGTAGTTTCAAAAATTGAATTCAAACTTTAACTGACTGTACCGGGTGCAAAATAAAACGGATTTACTGAAACCAAAATATTTAAATCTGTTAGTGAATATCTTTCTAACGAATCTGAAAAATCAAAGTTTCATAGCGGGAATCAAAAGTTATGGCCAAATGAATTTTCAGAAAGGTCGCTATAGAGTTAATATAGCTCGTGAAAATGGCCATTTTGCAAACGACCTCAGAATTCGACGAAACCACTTTTGTTGGTTCCGAGATGTCAAATTATTGCTAGGTTTCAAATTTCATAATTTTTGAAGTTAATATGTGAGCGTGGCGAAGGAAAATGTGTTTTGGTCAATAATAGTTAAATTGGATTGACCAGAAAATGGCCATTTTTCAAACGGTCTCAGAATTCGATGAAACTAGTTTTGTTGGGACCGTATCGTCAAAACATAGCTAGATTTATTTTTCGGGAATTTTTGGAATCAGTATGTGGCCCCGACAAATTGAAATGTACGTTCAAATTAAATATTGAATGTTTTATATTTTAATTTGAAGAATAACTGACTCAAACAGTCGAATGGGCCTACGAAACATATCCAATTGTGTTCGGAAGGGGGATATTTAGCTAAGGGCGATAGTCGTTGGGTTTGGATAGGAGGTCGTGTTAGAAAACCCTCTTTTAAAATTTTAAATAACTCCCGGCCAATCATACTTTTATATAAAAAAGGGGGAATTCTCTCTCCCCGACAGCCGATTAAAGGCGGAAACCCCTTCAATCCTTCCCATCCATTTTCTGGCCAAACCACTTTGATTCAGAATTCGACCCAGTTGAGGATTTTGAAGAGCTCGGAGAGAGCTTCAAATCCATACCCACCACCATCAGTTTCGTCGCAAGTTGGAGGAGAATCACCTACGGGAAGGTGCGGCCTTTCAACCACCTCCGCCGACGGTAGGGACCACTGAGTGGGCCCACTCCACCGCGCGTAGGTGCGCCCTCCGCCCCCCTTCGACACTGCGTAGCCCGATCGTCCAACCCCTTCAAGGTTTGTGCGAAAATCGATGACCTAGTTTCGAACCATTTCAGGGAGGTAAACGGCTTTGTTGATTTAAAACAGTTTTAACACTTTAAAACCATTGCAAACTTGTAAAAATCATATCTTTTTGTTGTGTTGTCGAAATTCAGTGAAACAAGAGACGCCGGGACCGTGAGGACGTCTTCTACATTTTAGAAGAGACCGCATATTTTTTTGAGCCTTCTGCAATTTTTGGTGGAGTGGAATCCAATATGAGATTTCTGTGTTATAAACGATATGGAAATGACGATGTATAAATTATATAGTCGATGTATGAGTTATATAATCATTGTACACCTCATGTATAAGCGTTGTATAAGTTGTATGTTCAATGTATAAGTTATATATGCGTTGTAAAAATTATATATGCAATAAAATGACATTGAAATGAGTTGAAGTGAATTGAAATATATTTATATACGAATATATATATATATATATATATATATATATATATATATATACTCCCCTCGTCCACAGACCGTGGACGATATTTGTTGAGTGTGATATTGTTTGGGATTATTTGTTTGATGTGAAATTTGGTGAATAAAGCGAATGGTTGATAGAATTGTTTGTGGTTGAAAACAAAATTAGAATAGGTTGTGGAAATGAAAGAAAAACATGCTCGCCTGTGTGCGAATTAGATGCATGAATCCCCATTGTCAAAAACCGCGAGGTTTTAAGGTAGAGCGAGGAGCCGTACATCGATACGGTCCCGGTTTTAACTACCCTGCCGTTATGCTGCCGAAATTTTCAATAATATTCATGTGTTAGAATTATTTTCATTTGTTGAAATAACATTCATGTGTTGAATAAAAATTCATTCGTTGAAAAGAAATTCATATGTTGAATGGTATTCGTGTTTTAAATAAATTGTTTTATAATAAAAATCACATTTTTATCACCAGTTTGTACTATATAAAATAATCGTGTTTTGAAATAAATTGTTTTATAATAAAAATCACATTTTTATCACCAGTTTGAACTATATAAAATAATCGTGTTTTGAAATAAATTGTTTTATAATAAAAATCACATTTTTATCACCAGGTTGAACTATATAAAATAATCGTGTTTTGAAATAAATTGTTTTATAATAAAAATAACATTTTTTTATATATATGAATTGTTAAAAATAGTGATGTGTTGAAATAAATATCGGTTGGATAAAAATATCATTTTAATCAAATGTATGAAATGAATATGGTTTTGAAATCGAAGAATGAATTATATATATATAATTATAATATATCGAATAACGAGGCCGCAGTTCGTATTTTGAAACCGTGATTTCAAACGATTATTGCGGAAGATCCGACCATCGGATTTTCCTGAAACTGCAACCATTGGGTTCGCCTTGGAAATGTCTTTCCAACGGCACCAACTTTGTAAAGATCCAATGGTTGGATTGTTTGGAATGTTTAATTCAAATCTGAAGAAAAACAGCGCAAGAATCGATTATAATTATATATATATATATAATTAAAATTAAAATAAATCGAATAACGACGCTGTAGTTCGATATTTGAAATCGAAACTTCAAATGATTATTGTGGGAGATCCGACCGTCGGATTTTCCCAAAACTGAAACCATTGGATTCGTTTTGAAAAGATCTTTCTAATGGTATAAAATTTATAAAGATCCAACGGTTAGAATTTCAGATATGTGTAAATCAAATCTGAAGAAAAAAAGCGCCACGGCCGCGTTATGGCCTGAAGCGTCATTTGAATGAATTGGCTAATTTTAAATAAATAAAAATAGCGATAAATCGTGATAAAATATTATAAACAATATGGAATGAAAATAAACTGAATTTGCTCGGTTTATTAGATATTTGATGGTTGAATGTGTTTGGCGTGAAGATTACAATTAATGAACTGAATTTACAATGTCGAATAATTTAACCATTGAAATGAACTGATTTGAAATATTAAATATACGTGAATTATTTGAAAAGGCCGAGTTGATTCTCATTTCAAATAATTGATCGACGAGTAAAAGTCGAAGATACAAAGACGGTGCAAGACTGATGATCTTCACGTTGAATGGAGGGGTGCTACTGATGTTCATGATAGGAGTTGCTACCTTGAAGGGGCTGAAGTAGTAACCGTCCGAACGTACATGTTGATTGTACGGATGAGCGAGGAATAAAGACCCTCCGGTTTCGTTCAGACCCAGAACGGACTTGTAAATGGACGTGTGTCTGACGTTGTATATTGACAACGTGGTATACAGAGATGCTGTGATCAAAGCTTTTGTTGAAAAGCATAGCTTTGTGGTTGATGATCAAAGCACCGCCTGTGTGGCATAGCTTTGTGTTTTATCGTTGTTTCACGAGCCTCACACCCCGGTATGGACCAGAAACGAGAGAGGACATTAGGGAGGACATGCGTTTCCTTCTAGCTAGGGTGGTGTCAGTGACCTACCAGCCCTGACGTTTATATTACTTTCACCTGTGTGGTTGTTGCTGTTGCGAGGCGCCTCGGTTATATCGGTCGATCCGGGACCGATGGGGTCATTCGTTGGCTCGTTTACGCCCCTAAAGGGCGGGGAAACGCAGTGTTCAGGGTTTAAGTTTAATCCACATCGAGTGGAACGGCCCTGACGATCCAAGTGGCTTGACTGAGTACTTGCCCTGAGGCTCGGGCTAGAGAGTCTCGAAGCGGTGAGGACGATCCCTGGCCTCGGTTCATGACGGAAACCCAACTTCCAAATACAACATCGTGCGATTTTGATTGTATACCTATATATGGCGACATAGTGGTATGGGGCATTAATGTCGTCTATGATTTATAGTTATGATTCAAATTCTTTTTGAAACATATAAACACTAGCAATAATATCAAATGATTTGTTTTGTCGTATCAAGCATATTTTGGCCATTATAAGGTAAAACTCTATCCTCCGGTTTGTGTTGCATTGTGTGATGGGACCTGGGTTTTATAATGGCTTCATTTTTATAAAAAGCATTGTGATGTTAAAAAGATTTACTTGTTTTAAAGCACTGGAAATCACTGGAGTAAACCCGTTCCGCGAAAGTGGCGTGGTCCTTTGATTTGCCATATTGTAAAAGATGTTAAGTAGATTTCTCATACCAGTCCCATGACTGACTCGTAGTTTGTTTCACTTGCAAACTCGGGTGCCCCTATTTCTACACGGGCAGCCTTGTATTCAGGTTTTAGCAGACTCTTTCTGGATAGCTGGAGCTGAAGATGGATTCTATCATTTATCTCTTTTTATGCTGTTCAGCTCCTATTGTACATTTATGTTTGTTTTTCCGCAGTAGACATTCATGTATAGCTGAACTGTATCTTGTACTAAGTATGATCCTGTACTGTGTAACTCTGATGTTTATATTTATCCAGTATATTCTGTTGTACATTATCTGATGTATTTTCTTATTTCTATTCTGCTGTTATCTGTTTATGTGTTATATTCTAAAGATTACCCTTGCCTTCGTAGTACGGGGTTTGGGTCGTCACAGGGGGAGAAATATATATTTCCCTATTTAAAATTTCAATGATTTAAAATATATTATTCATAATATATGACTTGAAATTTTGATATATATTCTGTTTAAATATAGAAAGATGTTTTGAGTATTTACCTGACGTTAAAATTGGTCTATCGAATACCTAGTGATTTGAGTATACATCTGATCAACGCATATGATAAATCCTATAAGTATTTGATAGATATAGAGTCACACTCTAGTCGCTTGAAAATGATTCTAGTGATGACTGCGCAACATCATTGATATCTATTTTCAAGTTTCCAATGTGGGATAGATATATATCGCTAATTGATCAGACGTCGAGTGAGTACTTAAAATTATTTTGAAATGTTAGAAAATATTTTAACATTGATTTGAATATATATATATATATTTCAAAGTATATATAGATATGAAAATAAATTTGAACTATTGTTTTAAAAATATTAATTATTTAAATACTATTTCCCTATCTCGTTCCTTTTCGGGGACGAAAAGGTTTGAGTGGGGGAGAATGTAACAACCCGGAATTTTAACTGTATTTTTATTTGGTGATTTAATTTAAATTTGGATTTTGATTTTATAACTATGTTTATTTTGGATCTTATATGAATTTGATTTCGATTTAAATATAATTTACATATAATTTAATAATACGATTCAATATTTGCTGTTATAGAATCTTATCTATTGGATAAATTTTATCGAGTTTAATCATGTGAATCTGAAATCTATTTCTTAAGATTTTTATTTAAATAGTAATCTCGTGTTATTATATAATTTGTTTTCAATATTAATAAAAATTATATCCTTGATTTAATTTCATAATATTCTATAATTTCTCGTAATGGGAATTTGAAATTCGAAATACATACATTAAGACGTAGCAACTCTGAAAATTTCATCAGAAAATTTGAATGTTTGCCGATCGCGCATTTTTCAGTGCAAAGCTGCGCCTAACAGTTCAAATTTTAGGGAACGTAAAAGCTCTTCAAAACCAGTTCGGACAAACATGAAAAATATTCTATTTGTTGACACGAATCCAACGGTAAAATTCGTTTCGTGAAAATCAGACATTTCTATCTTCGTTTAATTGTTTCCTCATGCCATTTTTCCTTTTAAAAGCGGCCCATAATGCCTTTTTGAACGGAGCATCGTGACCCTGCAAACTTTATACCGTTGTGTCCGTCTCGTTAAGTTGATTTCCGTGATATATTCATTTGTTAGTTTCCGTTCTCAGTTCGCACTGAAATTGTGAAAAAGTTTGCACAGTTCATTTTTGAAACATAGTCATTTGAGTTCGAAGTGTCCATATTTGGATCCCTCATATTTTTCTAGTCAATTTGGGTCTGCAAAACCTGTCATTCTGTTTTACTAAACCATCCATTTATTTTTTTGTTTTTCAAACGATTAGGAAGTGGGCACATTACACTCTATTTACAAACCATATGTTCCAAACATGTATGCACGTTTCATTTTTTAAAGCATTTGTTCCATGCATGCTTTTGTCCTTGCACTTTCGTATATGTTTCATGCCTCTTCCTACAATGTATAATTTATAAAAAAAAGCATAATCAATACATGCATGTACGTTCCTTTCTCTCTGCATTAGAATATGATGTTGGTTTTCATATATTTTTTTTCCTCTTCAAAATAAATACGCATAACGCATGGACTTGTTGCATTCACATTTTGCATGCAATTATGGACAACCTGCTTTTTCTTTCTTTCTCTTTAATGTTAATACTAACGCAAGCCTTAAAAAAATAAATTGAGAGATTTACTAACATGCAAACACATAGGACAAATTCATGCATGTACAGTAACATGGAGGCGTTGCTTTGCTTCTTCTACAATGTATGATTTATTTTTTTGTTTCTAAAAGAAAAATGAAAAAAAATCATCCTCTAAAAGGGATAAGCTGAATAATTAAAGTCAGTGTTTGCTTGTTACAATTTTCAAGGGTATTACTTTGAAATATTTGTATGGTGCTGAAATCTTCCTATCACATAATAACACAAACAATTTTGAATTCGTGCTCTGTTATTTTACATGTTTATGTATAATCTAGTGCTTCTTTTAAACAAATGTATTTACTAAAGCTATGTCGTTTACTTCAGCAAAATCTAGTAGCTTTTCCCTTTTAATTGTTACATACTAAATTAATGTAATTATAAAAGTATGTAGTAATGATAATAGTAATTAAACCGTTCAAACACCCTTTCCATTGCCTCATTTCTTGTTTCCCACTCTCCTCGAAGAGCAGAGCTAGAACGGGGATTTCCGGTGAAAACTGCCGGATCCAAAATTGAACGGGGTAATTCGCGGTCCAAACTCAATTGTACAGTCAAAACTGTTACCGCACCAATTCAAGTACGCAAATCCGGTTGAGGTATCATTTCTGCTCCTCGAATTGGTGTATGAGAACTTGGTAAACGTGTGCTGTGTACACGTTTAAAATTCAAAACAAATCGTGTACCTATTCTTTAGCTTCTTTATCGTTATATCTACCTGTTCATTCATTTCAAACATTTGAATCAGTCGCTCCACCTTTCCACCGTTCAACGATAATTTTGGATCTAAAGCTCTCTTTCACTTCTTATTTGTACAGCCTATTTCATTTTCTACCTCTTTGTTTTATATTTCTAAAACCAAAAACTCTCCCCATATCTTAGAAACCCAAATAATTGCTGCTCCTCCAAAATTTGTTATTCCCAAAATCAAAGCAACGCTGAGCTTTTAATCAATTCGGAATCCATGGTGCCTCTCCTGAAATCGCCATGCCTCTTCCATCGATCCTGTAGCAAGCCGACACCTCCTCAACCATGCGTTCCCTTCGAAGCCATACCCAGCAGCCTTCGCTTTGATTCCCGACTCAGACCCGAGTCGCGTCATTCCGCTGTCGCCTGGACCTGAAGCCACACTGAGCTTCGCGATACGATCCTTGGCATCAATCGAGGCTGTGCAAACTGGATCCGCCATTTTGTTGTTCCCATGCCTGTTGTCGTCTGCCGAGCAGGTGAGTTTCTCACGATTTCTACGTTTAAGTACCTCAATATCAATATAAACCAAAGTGTAATCAAAGAATTTTGTTATGTTGGTTGCCTGGTGTCAGTTCCATCTTTGCTGCATTGTTGTCTGAAGAAAAATAACTGAAACATATGTAGTGATTCTGGAAAAGACTTGTTTCTCATGTTTTGTTATTTGGGTAGTATTGTTTACTGCACTTGATATGTACAAACTTACAATAGTATAGAGTTAAGTGGATCATCAACATGCATAGTAAATTAATGCACTGCTCTTTGAGATTTAGGTTGATTGGTAGACTTGCAATAAGTGAAACTGTCGGCATTCTTCCATTTTCCCAACCAAAAAGGAAAACTCACAATCCAATGTTAAGAACTGCCCCTCCAAGTACTTTATTTTATACCATTAAGGCCGTAAAACCTTATGTTGCTTTTGGCTGCACTTGTTATGTATGCTTGTAACCTTGAGTTGAGAGTATATTTTTTCGAAACCATGTTGCTGCATATGATTTCTTGCTATACTGAGCATGTAGAATGGCTTTTAATTCATATTATATTTTGATTTAGGAGTATCCATGTGTGTGTATGTGTGTATATATATATATGTATGTATGTATATGTACCACAGTCCTATATTTATTGGAAATATGTGGCTTTTTTTAAGTGTTAAATGTACATAATCTCACTTCGTACATGTTCATCCTATATTATTGGGTCTGCATGCGACCTGGCAAGTAATCAGTTTCCCTTATTGATCAATTCAAGCTTGCATTTTCTTGTGCTGCGCATGACATACTTTGCACATTAGCTAGCGTTAAGATGACTCTAAATTGATAGGAAGCCCTGTACAGATATTTGAAAATGGTACCTTTCATCATACTTTGATTTCAGAAGTAATTATACATGTATACTGCGCAATTCTAACACATGTTACCTCTTAGCTTGATCGTTATATATGGTTTGACATCATGCTACAATCACTCTAAATTTTGCTAGAATCAACTACTGTATTTATCGAAATTGTTTTACTTGAACTATGATTAATCTTAACTCGAGTGTTTTATGTTTTACATGGAATGCTCGGTTCAGATATGAGTGTTGCAGGTTTTAAGGTTTTAGCTTGCAAAACTGAGGAGAATGTGAAGACGCACGACGCATACGGCGAAAGCTCGACAAACCATTATGTTTTTATTCATTTAAAATTATGTATTGTATTTAAAGATCTTTCGTTGTATATAAAAATGTTGTATTAACTCTGATATTATTTTATATAAAATTTCCGCTGTGAGATACTGTTCATTTTATGTCTGTGATTCTTTGTTTATTCGGTTTAAATCCGTTAAGCTAAAATCACTACCCGTCGTTTTGAACGTTTTGAGTTGGTTTAATTACCAACTTGGAGCGGTCAAAAAGGCAGGTCGTTATAGTTCGTATCATAGCTTTGGTTTATCAAAGCTTTAACTTATGGGGTAAAAGCTCACTAGAGATAGGGTAGTGATACCCTAGAATGAGTGGAATCAGTTGCAGAATCCTTCTTATGAGAGAGCGTATTTTGAAATATAAATTATTTTGAAACATAAAGTATTTTTGAAATTTAAAACCCTTTGAAATTCCCACTCTTTGAATTCGTTCTCTTCGATAGCTTCTTTGTTAAGTTCTCCTTCGATTTGAATCTTGATCCCATTTGAAATCCATATTCAAATTGTCGTGGTTTTCGAGATTTTGAGATTAAAGTATATGTTGTAAATAAAAATAAATTGTGGAGATCGTTTAACTTAAACTTGAGATTCTGATTTCAAAAATTTTGAAATTAATTTCTAGGGTTTTCAAAAATGTACTAGTAGTATATACCAGTATTTTCGAATAAAATTTTTGAAGTGATTTTATGAAATGTCGGAAATATATAAATGGTACCACTTTGGTAGCTTTGCAACATGATTATCCAACGAAGTTTGATTTGTGAAACATGATTTGATACATACATATATGAATATTTTAGATGATTTAAAGAAAATCCGAAATTGATTCTCGAGTTTGGTTGAATGATAATCCTATATATTAGATAGTGTAATTTTACATCTTGTGATGTTTTGATCAGAAATGTTTGAACTCATGATTTCCGATTATTGAATTGAAAAATAAAATTTTCAACTATTTGAATGATCCAACCGTTTGTGAACAAGATTTGGAATGATATTGAATATTCAAATTTATTATAAAATCAAACCGAATTAGTATTGAAATGAAAATTCAAGAAATCTTTGATATTGAATATTTGATATGAGTTTTCGAACCTTAAATATATATGGAATAATTATGATTAATCCGGAAGCTATTTATTTGGAAGTTAATTGATTTAAATAAAACCTCATATAATGGAATTTATATAAGAATGATATATTTGGAACATGATGTTGAAAAATCTTATGTAAATGGATATTTATATAAGTGCGGTATACATGAAATGTGAAATGAAGTACTATATATATAATATATATGTTTATTTTTCGAAACAAAGATATGGGAAGTACCTTCCATCGAAATCACGATTCCTAAGAGAGGGATTGTGTTGGCACTCATCAAGAGTGTCCATCGGAAATCGGAAATCATAGCTACATTGGTGCTCCATCAATTGGAGTATCCATCGATATCGGAATCTCACTCAGTGAGATCACATTGATCATTATTACTTATCTGTTCTAACGTAATTCGGGGGCACGATGCCTAAAGTTACAAGCGATTTCACTGTGATAGTGATGTAAGCGCCGCATAACTACGACCTAGACGCCATAGCGTAATTCTGGGGCGTGATGCCTACAGTTACAAGCGATTCCACTGGGATAGTGGCGTAACCGCCGCGTAACTGCGATCTATGGCAACAACAATGGCATAATTCGAGGGATGTGATACCTATGGTTACAAGCGATTCTACTGGGATAGTAGTGCAACCGCCGAGTAACCGTGATCCATGGGGGGAAGTATTTTCCATATCTGTTTTAAAATGTTTTAAGTATTTTCACTGGGAGTTGAAACAAGGATATTTAGTACTTAGAGATTTTGGTCGTACGCTTGGCCAGCGTATGTTTAACGTCTGTAAGAACGACAGTAAACTTGTTAAACTTCGAGTTATCAAGTATTTTCAAACGTTAAATAACAAAACAATAACCTTCAATTAAATTTATATAACCTCAACATAATAAACTAAGAAAGAGATTTTTCATGTTTTTAAAACAAATATTTCCGAAAATAAAATTCTGTTTAATATTTAAATCTTTTTCTGAAATTTCCCTTCCTTTTGAATCCTTCTTCCTTCATAGATCCTCTTTTGATTAGGTTCTTTCGTTCGTTCAGCTTTTAACTCAAATTCTGTAACTATTCCTTATCCATAACAAGGCAAGAAGTAGAAGGAGAGTATAAGTCTTCTGGCAAGTCATATTTATTAAAAGTTGATTTGAAATAAGCATTTTGTAAGGTATTATAATGTATAATTCACTTAGTATAATATTGAAATTTTGATATATATTTGTGAAAGATTTTATATAGGTAAACATCTATATGTTTAGGAAAAACCAATATTATGAAAGATTTGATATTTATACTTTAAGATTTTAAATTTTATAAATTGTATATTTTGAATAAGATTTGAAAATGTAGTTTTTGTAAGGAAATGATTTTTATCTTAATTTAAATCTATAATGGTATAGTTTATAAATGGATGTATATATTGGAATTAAAAATTTAATGGTTTATAAAGATTTTAAATTGTGATGTAGATATATGTTTAAACTTTTGAAATTAAACTAGCTTTATAATATTGATAACTTGGTTTTGGAAATATTTTGGTATACTATAGAATAATATTATGTATATTGTCATATATTTATTATAGATTGAAGTTTAATTTTAATAAATAAACGAGTGGGGGAGAAATATATATTTCCCTATTTAAAATTTCAATGATTTGAAATATATTATTTATAATATATGACTTGAAAATTTTGATATATATATCGCTAATTGAGACGTCGAGTGAGTACTTAAAATTATTTTGAAATGCTAGAAAATATTTTAACATTGATTTAAATATTTTTTTTTCAAAGCACATATAGATATGAAAATAAATTTGTGCTATTGTTTTAAAAATATTAATTATTTAAATCATATTTCCCCGTCTCGTTCCTTTTCAGGGACGAAAAGGTTTTAGTGGGGGATAATGTAACAACCCGGAATTTAAGGTGCATTTTTATTTCATGATTTAATTTAAATTTTGATTTTTATTTTATAACTATATTTATTTTGGATCTTATATGAATTTGATTTTGATTTAAATATAATTTAAATATAGTTTAATAATACAATTCAATATTTGCTATTATAGAATCTTATATTGGATAAATTTTATTGAGTTTAATCATGTGAATCTGAAATCTATTTCTTAAGATTTTTATTTATATAGTAATCTCGTGTTATTATATAATTTGTTTTCAATATTAATAAAAATTATATCCTTGATTTAATTTCATAATATTCTATTAATTTCTCGTAACGGGAATTTGAAATTCGAAATACGTACATTAAGACGTAGCAATTTTGAAAATTTCGTCGGAAGAATTGAATTTTGGCCGATCGCGCATTTTTTAGTGCAAAACTGCGTCTAACAGTTCAAATTTTAGCGACTGTGAAATCTCTTCAAAACCAGTTCGGACAAACATAAAAAATATACTATTCGTTATCACGATTCCAATGGTAAAATTCGTTTCATGAAAATCAGCCATTTCTATCTTCGTTTAATTGTTTCCTCGTGCCATTTTTCCTTATAAAAGTGGTCCGTAATGTCTTTTTGAACGGAGTGTCGTGACACTGCAAACTTTATACCGTTGCGTCCGTCTCGTTAATAGTTTCGGTGCTCGGTTCGCGCTGAAATTGTGAAAAAGGTTTGCACAGTTCATTTTTGAAACAAAGTCATTTGAGTTCGAAGTGTTCATATTTGGATCCCTCATATTTTTCTAGTCAATTTGGGTCTACAAAACATGTCATTCGGTTTTACTAAGCCATCCATTTGTTTTTTTTGTTTTTCAAACGATTAGGAAGTGGGCACATTACACTGTATTTACAAACCATATGTTCCAAACATGTATGCACGTTTCATTTTTTAAAGCACTTGTTCCATGCATGCTTTTGTCCTTGCACTTTCCTATATGTTTCATGCCTCTTCCTACAATGTATAATTTATAAAAAAAAGCATAATCAATACATGCATGTACGTTCCTTTCTCTCTTCATTAGAATATGATGTTGGTTTTCATTTTTTTTTTCCTCTTCCAAATACATATGCATAACGCATGGACTTTTTGCATTCACATTTTGCATGCAATTGTGGACAACCTGCTTTTTTCTTCTTTTCTCTTTAATGCTAATACTAGCGCAAGCCTTAAAAAAATAAATTGAGAGATTTACTACCATGCAAACACATGGGACAAATTCGTCCATGTATAGTAACATGGAGGCATTGCTTTGCTTCTTCCAGTATCCTCCTAAAGGCACGTTTCTAGAAGAAAAATGAAAAAAAAAATCATCCTCTAAAAGGGATAAGATGAATAATTAAAGTCAGTGTTAGCTTGTTACACTTTTCAAGGGTATTACTTTGAAATATTTGTATGGTGCTGAAATTTTCCTGTCACATAATAACACAAACAATTATCAATTCATGCTCTGTTATTTTACGAGTTTATGCATAATCTAATGTTTCTTTTAAACAAACATATTTACTAAAGCTATGTCGTTTACTTTAGCAAAATCTAGTAGCTTTTCCCTTTTAATCGTTAAATACTAAATTAATGTAATTATAAAAATATATAGTAATGATAATAATAATTAAACCGTTCAAACACCCTTTCCGTTGCTGCATTTCTTGTTTCCCACTCTCCTCGAAGAGCAGTGCTAACGGGGATTTCCAGTGAAAACTGTTGGATCCAAAATTGAACGGGGTAATTCGTGGTCCAAACTCAATCGTATGGTTAGTATTGTTGCCGCACCAATTCACGTATGCAAATCCGGTTGAGGTATCATTTCTGCTCCTCGAATTGGTGTACGAAAGCTTGGTAAACGTGCGTTGTGTACATGTTTAAAATTCAAAACAAATAGTGTACCTATTCTTTAGCTTCTTTATCGTTATATCTACTTGTTCATTCATTTCAAACATTTGAACCAGTCGCTCCACCTTTCCATCGTTCAACGATTATTATGGATCTGAAGCTGTCTTTCACGTCTTATTTGTACAACCCCTTTCATTTTCTTCCACTTTGTTTTATATTTCTAAAACCAAAAACTCTCCCCAAATCATAAAAACCCTAATAATGGCTACTGCTCCAAAATTTGTTATTCCCAAAATCAAAGCAAGGCTGAGCCTTTAATCAATTCGGAATCCATGGTTCCTCTCCTGAAATCGCTTTGCCTCTTCCATCGATCCTCCCGCAAGCCGACACCTCCTCAACCGTGCATTGCCTTCGAAGTCGTACCCAGCAGCCTCCGCTTTGATTCCCGACCCAGACCCGAGTCACATTATTCTGCCGTCGCTTGGACCTGAAGCCACACTGAGCTTCGCGATACAATCCTTGGCAACAATTGAGGCTGCGCAAACCGGATCCGCCATTTTTATTGTTCCAATGCCTGTTGCCTCTAACGAGCAGGTGAGTTTCTCACGATTTCTACGTTTAAGTACCTCAATATCGATATAAACCAAAGTATAATGGATGAATTTTGTTATGTTGTTTGCCTGGTGTCAGTTCCTTCTTTGTTGCATTGTTGTCTGGAAAAAAATAACAGAAACATATGTAGTGATTCTGGAAAAGACTTGTTTCTCATGTTATGTTATTTGGGTAGTATTGTTTACTGCACTTGATATATACAAACTTACAATAGTATAGAGTTAAGTGGATCATCAACATGCATAGTAAATTAATGCACTGCTCTTTGAGATTTAGGTTGATTGGTAGACTTGCAATAAGTGAAACTGTCGGCATTCTTCCATTTTCCCAACCAAAAAGGAAAATCCACAATCCACTGTTAAGAACTGCCCCTCCAAGTACTTTATTTTATACCATTAAGGCCGTAAAACCTTATGTTGCTTTTGGTTGCACTTCTTATGTATGCTTGTAACCTTGAGTTGAGACTATATTTTTCCGGAACCATGTTGCTGCATATGATTTCTTGCTGTACTGAGCATGGAGAATGGCTTTTAATTCATATTATATTTTGATTTAGGAGTAGCCATGTGTGTGTGTGTGTGTATATATATATATGTATATGTACCACAGTCCTATATTTATTGGAAATATGTGGTTCTTTAAGTGTTAAATGTACATAATCTCACTTCGTACACGTTCATCCTATATTATTGGGTCTGCATGCGACCTGGCAAGTAATCAGTTTCCCTTATTGATTAGTTCGAGCTTGCATTTTCTTGTGTTGCGCAAGACATACTCTGCACATTATCTAACGTTAAGATGACTCTAAATTGATAGGAAGCCCTATACAGAAATTTGAAATTGGTACCTTTCATCATACTTTGATTTCAGAAGTAATTATACATGTATACTGCGCATTTCTAACGCACGCAACCTCTTAGCTTGATCGTTATATATGGTTTGACATCATGCATATAATCACTCTAAATTTTGCTAGAATCAACTACTATATTTTTGTATTTATTGAAATTGTTTTACATGAACTATGATTAATCCTAACTCGAGTGTTTTATGTTTTGCATGGAATGCTCGGGACCGATACGAGTTTTGCAGATTTTAAGGTTTTAGCTCGCAAAACTGAGGAGAACATGAAGACGCACGACGCATACGGCGGACGCTCGACAAATCGTTAAGTTTTTATTCAATTAAAATTAGTATTGTATTTAAAGATCTTCCGCTGTATATATATACGTTGTATTAACTCTGATATTATTGTGTATAAAATTTCTGCTGTGAGATACTGTTCATTTCCTATCTGTGATTCTATTTTTATTCTGTTTAAACCCGTTAAGCTAAAATCACTATCCGCCGTTTTGAACGTTTTGAGTTGGTTTAATTACCAACTTGGAGCGGTTAAAAAGGCAGGTCGTTATACAAGGATTGCAGCCTTGTTAGCCCAACTATATATCAAAGAGATAGTCAGATTACATGGTATCCCATTAAGTATAGTGAGCGATAGAGTTCTCTTTTTCACAAGCAAATTTTGGAGAACCCTACAAGCAGCATTGGGAACGACCCTCAACCTAAGCACAGACTATCATCCGCTGACCGACGGACAAACAAAAAGAGTAAATAGGATCTTGGAAGACTAGCTCAGAGCTTGCATCATCGACTTTGGAGGAGTTTAGGAGCAGCACCTACTGCTCATAGAGTTCACTTATAACAATAGTTTTCAAACGATGATTGGTATGACCCCTTTAGAAGCGCTTTACGGGAGGCCATGCAAATCACCAACCTGTTGGTAGGAAACTACCGAAAAGGTTCTACTCGGAGCAAACTTTGTCTGTGATTCCACGAAGAAGATATCCTTGATTAGGCAGAGGATGAAGGATGCCCAAGACCGTCAGAAATTGTATGCCGATAAGCGAAGGAGGGAACTTGAGTTTACTGTTGGAGATTTGGTATTCATAGAAGTATCCCCGCTCAAGAAGACTGTTCGGTTTGGCAAGACTAGGAAATTGGTTCTCATATTTATTGATCCTTTTCGCATAATCGAGAAGATAGGCTCTTTGCCCTATCGAGTGGATTTTCTAGTGCATCTATCGAGAATCCATAATGTTATTCCTGTATCTCATCTAAGGAAATGCCTTCATAATTCTGCTATCAGACTCGAGCATGATGAAATTGGGGACTTACGAAAACTCGAGTTGGAGTCCACGGTGACTCGTGCCACTACAAGGATTTCTAGAGCACGAAATCAAGAGATTCCACAAAAAAATCGTTCACTTCGTTCGAGTACAATGGGGAAATGATCCCGCGGAGAACTCATGGGAGACCGAGGATAAAATGAGACAGGCTCACCCAGAGCTTTTCTTAGGTAATTTTTCCTAGAAAATAATGTTCATGGATGCATTGTGATTGTTGGATTGGATGCTAGGGAATGGATGCAAAACCATTGCACAACGCTCTCATATAGAAATATATGCATAATTAGATTTTTTTTTATGCATATTGCATCACTTATTACACCGGCATGCAAGGATAGAGCTCACTTTTGTGGGTCTGTAGATCATAACCACTGTGAGTCATGGATGTTTATGGATGAATTTAAAATAACATGGGCGTACAACAAGGATGTTTCAAGTGACTTGTGTTTTTCACCCCTTCATACAAATTTCGGGATGAAATCTGTTTTTAAGGGGGAAGAATGTAACACCCCGTAAAAGTTAACAATAAATAAAAATAATCAATTTAATAATAAGGTTGGAAAATGAGATTTTGCAGCTTTAAGAATTTGGCTACGAAAATCCTTATTTGGATTCGTGGCGAAATTATGAATCGTTTTCATATATAATATGCTGAAAACAGTAAAGGTTTAAAGAAGTTACAAACAAATAAAATTGGACAGTAAAAGACAGAAATAAGTGAATATATATAAATGTATGTATATATAATGTAACACCCCGTAAAATTTAAGAATACTTAATTTCAAATGTGAGAATTAAGGGAAATGGGTTACGCCATTGCATTTGTCTTAGAATTCTGCTTGAGATAGAGTCTGAGTTTGTGTGAAATGGACTTCGTATGAAGAAGTTATGGCCTTCAGAAGTTTCAAAATTTAAATAAATTAAAAACAGCTCGAATCAGAAAATTTGAAATTCAAATTTCAAACAGGGAAGCAGGCTTGGTGGGAAAATTCCCGCCTAAGGCCAGGTCGACCAGGGGTCGACATGGGGGTCGACCTACCCCCCCCCCTCCCCGGGCAGATCTGAAAGACGATGCTGTTTTGTCTTGTTGCTGAGTCCTTAGGGCTGATGTGTTATTCTATCTTGACTGGATGGTCTTGATTGATTCTAGGTTAAACGGACGGTTCTTAATTAATTAAAATTCTATATAAGCAACCTAATATCATACTAATTCATACCAAGAGCCGCCATGTCGTCAATGGGGAACCTAAAGTAGTCGCCGTTCTCTTTCAACCCTAAAGCAAGATAGAAGCAAGAATCAAAAATCAAATCTAAATCTTAATAACGATTATTCTACATCAAAGGCGAGCAATTCAGTTTCAGAATACAGATCCCAGAAAAACAAGACCATTATTTTGTTTGTGAGTATAATACCTTTCACAAAATAATTAATTAATTTAATTGTGATAAGTTATAATTGGATTATGAGAATATGACTTTGAATCATGTGATGTTGAATTATATGCTAGTTGTTATGTGAATCTTATGCAAGTTGAATCATATGCTAGTTCTTATGTGAATCTTATGCAAGTTTGTGATGTTGAATTATATGCTAATTCTTATGTGAATCCTATGCAAGTTTGGGATGTTGAATTATATGTTCTTATATGAATCTTATGCAAGTTTGGGATGTTAAAACATATGTGATCTTATACAAGTTTGGGACGTTAAAAAATATGTGAATCATGTATATACATATGCTAGTTTATGTGGCCTTAATCTACATGTTTAGATCCATATGCAAGTTCACTTCTTTATGTTTAGATCTATATTTAGATCCATGGCAGTACATAGTTATGCAAATTTAAGTTGGCCTATGTTAGTTTTGTATGTGAATCATATGCTAGTTTGAATGAAACTCATATGCAAGTTATAGGAAAACCATATCCATATATGCAAGTTCACTGTTACATGTTTAGATCTATATTTAGATCCATGATAGTTTGTGTAAATTTATGTATATCCATTGTCTATGCAAGTTATTGGCTATGCAAACTTATGTCATGATTCTTAGATCTATTTTATGTGTTATGCAAGTTGTGATGTTGCTTTTCTTTTTATAAGTTAGACTATATTGCGAGTCTAACATATGTTATATTAAAATGTACGAATAGCATGGGGACAATGGGGAAATATTGAAAATACATAATTGTGAATTGGCATAAAATGACCTAAAAAGGCATATTATTAATTTGAGACATTAATTGGTATAATTTGTATACCTGGAATTTATGGACATAATTTAGGTGACAATTATGGACATAAATAAATTTGATATTTATTGACAAATTTGAATAGGGATATTAATCCAATTTGGGGTTAAATAATTATGTGTAGTAAGTAACCGCCTAAGACACGAGGTTAGACTCGTTTGTGGTGTAAGACTGCCCGGACCCGCCCGGCAAATCCAGCAACCACAAATGGTAGTCTAATGTGAGAGGTCAAAGGCACAAATTAAATGCGTAACAATTGTAAAGACACGAGGTTAGGCTCGTTTGCGGTATAATACTGCCCGAACCCGCCCGACAAATCCAGCAACCGCAAACGGTAGTTTAATGTGGGAGTTCTTTATAAGGTTACAGTTCTAATGAATTAAGTAACACTTAACCAGATAAACATGTGGTGGGACATGGGGGTTAAGTGGGTGGCCTGGGTGGAATGTGAAATACGATTAGAAACACTTAACCAAGATGAAAACATGTAAGAAGACATGAATAAGAAGGGGTTAAGTGAGAAATTCTAGTGGGGACCAAGCATAGGTGGAAAGCTTGTGTCAAGCATGGGGGACCCTTTTCAAACCAGTGACCCATTAAGTACCTTTGTGAGCTCAAGTTAGATCGAGGACGGGACACGCTTACTGGGTTTGATTGTAAGAGGTCAAAACGGGTTAGCGGTGGCAACGCAAGTCCAACGGGGTCGTGTGCGTGCATGGGCCCGGACTGCTAGGTAAGACGTTGTTGCATCGTGTAGATATAAGCCGTGCATCTTTAGTGGTATCGGGTTGCCACTTTGGGGAGTGATACACCCCACCGTGGGACTAGCACGGGTATCTACGAGTTAGGGAGCTGATCGCATGGGGGTAGTTGGTACAACTAGTGGAGATAGGGGCAGGCGGCACCTATGAAGGCAACTTGGGGTACACGAAACTATCATTATCATTATTATGTTCTGTAGGCGGGATCAACTTTTAGGGTGACTAGTAATGGTGCAGTATAGTAATTATCCTATAGTGATTAGGAACGAGATTAACGCCAGAATATTCCTCTTGTTTGCTTTGTCATGCCCACTTTTGTCACAATCATACCTTGTTTTACCAGCTTATGCCTTATCCTAGTTACTTTAATAATTATATTGTTAAAGTTATTATACTCACCAAACTTTATGTCTAACCCCCTTGTTTTCTCCTCTTTTCTTCCTTCCCCTCCCCCCCTTCAGGTTCTCAGGGTGGGACTAGTACTAGTGGAGCTTGATCTTGGATCTCTTTCTCTCTCTTTTGGAAGTGTTTGGATTGCTGAAAGTAAAGTTCAGCTCATCTCTTTTATGGCTACTTGTATTTGGGGTTATGCTTTTTACTTTATGTACTCAGAAAGTAATTTCTCAAGATGGATATTAAGTGTACTTGGTTTTACTATTCGTTTATGAAGTTGTTGTAATCGAACTATTTCTCCATTGCAATAAAAGTTGTTTTAAAAATTTCAAGTACCAATATATGTATCTGTCTTGTTATATTTTGTTCTATACACTAATAATGCTCCATGAAAGTTAATGCGTTCCCTTTGTGAGTGACGTTAATGGACGTGGGGTGTTACACGTGGTATCGGAGCTGAAGGTTACCAGAACAGATATGAGATTTTGAAAAACTATTTTTCAAAAGCATTTTATAAAGAAATACTTTCGAGAATATGTTTTAAGGAAAGTATTTTCAATAGAAAAGTTTGTTTTAAAAACATAACCCCCAAGAGCCATATATCTTTCCTTTGATTCTCCATTTTGTATCTCTTCCTTTTTCTTTTTCAGCATGTCTGGGGAACCTGAGATACCCGAGGGCATACCAATACCAGGCTGGTTTAGAAGGTATTTGGAGGCTAGGGCCAGTGCCGCAGGCCCAGCAAATGTTCCTCCTCCCCTAGCTGCAGTGGCTCCTCCTCCTCCCGTGCCTCGCGTTGATACTATTTCGAAGATATGCAAAGATTTTCGGGCAATGGGCGGGAAACCTTTTCACAGATCAGAGACGTTTGATGAAGCTCGAAATTGGCTGAAGGAGGTGGAAGATCTATTTGGTATTTTCGAGGTAGAAGATGGAAAGAAGGTCCAATTGGCTGCTTGGTTAATGAAGGATGAAGCCTCGTTTTGGTGGGAAGTCACGAATGGAGAGCGTCCAGTGGAGACATGGATGGATTTCAGGCGCAGGTTCGAGATGAAATTTCTCTCACGAGCAGAAGAGAATTTATATATGGAGAGGTTCTTAGCATTGAATCAAGGAAATTTGTCAGTAAAGGAGTACGTCAACAAGTTCAATCAGTTGGCGAGATTTGGCTTAGACTTGGTGAACACACCTGAGAAGAAGGCTCTGAGGTTCGTTAAAGTTTTGAATGAGCCGCTAAATGGGTTGGCTATGACCCACATTCTGATGGGGCCTACCTTTGAGAGATTTGTTGACATGGTGCTTATGCATGAAGAGGAGAAAGGTGCTAATGCTAATAAGGCACCGGAGAAGAAAGGGGATCAAAAGAAATCACAACAGTAAAACAAGAAAGGTGGTAAGGATAACAATAGCAAGGGAAAGAAAAGGGGCTTTAATTATGGGACACTAGACCATCTAAGAAAGGACTGTAGGAAAAAGAAGAAGACTGGTTGCTTCCACTGTGGAGAGGCAGGACATCTAATTAAAGACTGCCCGAGAAAACAGGGGCAAGGACGAAGGACAAGGTCCACTTCTGGAGGGCAGATTCAGGCTCTCATGGCACCAGGACAGGTAAGAGGGCAGGTTCATGCTCTCATGGCACCAGGACAGGAGAGAGGTAGAAACAATCCCATTGAAAGTTTAGTTTTTCTGTTTGATCATCCTATTCGTACTTTGTTTGACTCTGGCGCTTCACACTCGTTTGTATCTACTTTGTTGGTGGAAACACTGCACCTAAATACTAGTCTAGTTACAGATCCCATAGTAGTCTCAAATCCTATTGGTGGTTCGGCTCATCTTTCAATGATTTGTCAGGATTTAAGAGTGTCTATATCGGGCGCTGGGTTTGAATGCAACGCCTTCATTCTTGGCTTCATGGGCTACGGCTTGATTCTAGGCATGGATTGGCTAGCTAGATACGGTGCCATCCTAGATTGTGAAAGAAGTGTAGTTAGATTGTTGACTCGTTATGGAAAGACCCTCGATATTTCTTGTGACCCTAGAGGTCTGGTAATGCTTAGCTACCTAGAATCCCTTGACGCATCCAATGATGATTTGAAATCTGTTCGTGTGGTCCATGAATATAGTGACGTCTTCGATGAGGTTCGAGGTTTACCCCCGAGGCGCGAGATAGACTTTCGAATATACCTAGTAGATAATGCAAAGCCAGTTGCATTACCAGTGCGCCACATGGCTCCGAGAGATAGAAGAGAACTCAGTAAGGAAGTGAAAGAGTCGCTTGAGAAGGGGTTCATAAGAAGAACTATTTCGTAGTGAGGTGCCGCAAAGGTGGTGGCAATCCAAGATTGGAAAATTCCTAAGAACGCAAAGAAATAAGAAGCTTTTTAGGGCTGGCTAGTTATTATAGGAAGTTCATTAAGGACTTCGCGAAGATATTAGCCCCACTCACTCGATTAATGAAGAAGAACTTGACTTTTGCTTGGGATGTTGACTGTGACGATGCTTTCCAACGTCTGAAGAGGGCTTTGACGACAGCTCTAGTTTTAGTTTTGCCAGACGGGCGTAAGCCACTCACAGTATATACCGATGCTTGCGGGACCAGGCTTGGCATAGTTTTAATGCAAGAGGGAAGGGTGATATGCTATGGTGGAAGGCAGTTGAAAGCCCACGAGAAAAATTACCCTACCCATGACTTAGAGTTAGCTGCCATAGTTTTTGCGCTTAAGTCATGGCGTCATTATTTGCTTGGGGAGAGGTTTGAGTTGTATACAGACCATAAGCCGCTAAAGTACTTATTCTCGCAGAAAGACCGAAACATGAGGCAATAGAGATGGATGGAGTTTTTGGCATCCTACGATTTTGAGATCGCATATACCCCTGGTAAGGGTAACATTGTAGTCGACGCCTTAAGTAGAAAGAAATTTGCTTTAAGTCCCTTGTTCGTAGAGCGACAGAGTTTGGAGTATATATCTACCTTTGACTTCAAACCGAAAATCATACTAATCCATACCAAGCGCCGTTATGCCGTCAATGGGGAACCTAGAGTAGCCGCTGTTCTCTTTCAACCCAAAAGCAAGATAGAAGCAAGAATCAAAAATCAAATCTAAATCTTAATAATGATTAGTCTACATCAAAGGCGAGCAATTCAGTTTCAGAATACAGATCCCGGGAAAACAAGACCATTCTTTTGTTTGTGAGTATAATATCTTTCAAAAATAATTAATTAATTTAATTATGATAAGTTATAATTAGATTATGAGAATATGACTTTGAATCATGTGATGTTGAATTATATGCTAGTTGTTATGTGAATCTTATGCAAGTTGAATCATATGCTAGTTCTTATGTGAATCTTATGCAAGTTTGTGATGTTGAATTATATGCTAATTCTTATGTGAATCCTATGCAAGTTTGGGATGTTGAATTATTTGTTCTTATATGAATCTTATGCAAGTTTGGTATGTTAAAACATATGTGAATCTTATGCAAGTTTGGGATGTTAAAACATATGTGAATCATGTATATACATATGCTAGTTTATGTGACCTTAATCTACATGATTAGATCCATATGCAAGTTCACATCTTTATGTTTAGATCTATATTTAGATCCATGGCAGTACATAGTTTTGAAAATTTATGTTGGCCTATGTTAGTTTTGTATGTGAATCATATGCAAGTTTGAATGAAACTCATATGCAAGTTATAGGAAAACCATACCCATATATGCAAGTTCACTATTACATGTTTAGATCTATATTTAGATCCATGATAGTTTATGTAAATTTATGTATATCCATTGCTTATACAAGTTATTGGCTATGCAAACTTATGTCATGATTCTTAGATCTATTTCATGTGTTATGCAAGTTGTGATGTTGCTTTTCTTTTTATAAGTTAGACTATATTGCGAGTCTAACATATGTTATATTAAAACGTACGAATAGCGTGGGGACAATGGGGAAATATTGAATATACATAATTGTGAATTGGCATAAAATGGCCTTAAAAGGCATATTATTAATACATTAATTGGTATAATTTGTATACCTGGAATTTATGGACATAATTTAGGTGACAATTATGCACATAAATAAATTTGATATTTATTGACAAATTTGAATAGGGATATTAATCCAATTTGAAGTTAAATAATTATGTATAATAATTAACCGCTTAAGACACGAGGTTAGACTCGTTTGTGGTGTAAGACTTCCCGGACCCGCCCGGGAAATCCAGCAACCACAAACGGTAGTCTAATGTGAGAGGTCAAAGGCACAAATTAAATGTGTAATAATTGTAAAGACACGAGGTTAGGCTCGTTTGCGGTATAAGACTGCCCAAACCCGCCCGGCAAATCCAGCAACCGCAAACGGTAGTCTAATGTGGGAGGTCATTATAAGGTTACGGTTCTAATGAATTAAGCAACACTTAACCAGATAAACATGTGGTGGGACATGGGGGTTAAGTGGGTGGCCTGGGTGGCATGTGAAATACGATTAGAAACACTTAACCAAGATGAAAACATGTAAGAAGGCATGAATAAGAAGGGGTTAAGTGAGAAATTCTAGTGGGGACCAAGCATAGGTGGAAAGCTTGTGTCAAGCATAGGGAACCCTTTTCAAACCAGTAACCCATTAAGTATCTTTGTGAGATCGAGTTAGATCGAGGACGGGACACGCTTATTGGTTTGATTGTAAGAGGTCAAAACGGGTTAGCGGTGGCAACGCAAGTCCAACGGGGTCATGTGCATGGGTGGGCCGGGCTGGTAGGTAAGACATTGTTGCGTCGTGTAGATATAAGCCGTGCATCTTTACTGGTATTGGGTTGCCACTTTGGGGAGTGACACACCCCACTGTGGGACCAGCACGGGTATCTACGAGTTAGGGAGCCGATCGCATGGGGGTAGTGGGTACAACTAGTGGAGATAGGGGCAGACTGCACCTATGAAGGCAACTAGGGGTACACGAAACTACCATTATCATTATTATGTTCTGTAGGTGGGATCAACTTTTAGGGTGACTAGTAATGGTGCAGCATAGTAATTATCCTATAGTGATTAGGAACGAGATTAACGCCAGAATATTACTCTTGTTTGCTTTGTCATGCCCACTTGTTTCACAGTCATACCTTGTTTTACCAGCTTATGCTTTATCCTAGTTACTTTAATAATTATATTGTCAAAGTTATTATACTCGCCAGACTTTATGTCTGACCCCTTGTTTTCGCCTCTTTTCTTCCTTTCCCACCCCCCTAGGTTCTCAGGGTGGGACTAGTGCTAGTGGAGCTTGATCTTGGATCTCTTTCTCTCTCTTTTGGAAGTGCTTAGATTGCTGAAAGTAAAGTTCAGCTCATCTCTTTTATGGCTACTTGTGTTTGGGGTTATGCTTTTTACTTTATGTACTCAGAAAGTAATTTGTCAAGATGGATATTAAGTGTACTTGGTTTTAATGTTGGTTATGAAGTTGTTGTAATCAAACTATTTCTCCGCTGCATAAAAGTTGTTTTAAAATTTTCATGTACCAATATATGTATTTGTCTGATTATATTCTGTTTTATGCACTAATAATGCTCCATGAAAGTAAATGCATTCCCTTTGTGAGTGACATTAATGGACGTGGGGTGTTACATATAATTAGATGAGTAATATATATATGCCCAAAATATATTAAAATGAAATATGGGTGAATTTGAAATTCAAACAGAGGATAAGATAGAGGGGACAAAATATTGTAAGAAAGGAAAGAGATTAAGCAAATTAAGTAACGTATTAACTAATTAAGCACCTCAATGCCACATACATTCATTGTGCGTTTCAGTGGCCAGGAGGTCGACCGCCGCAGGAGCGGTGTCGGCCGCATGGCTGGTGAGAGGACCAATGAATCTATGTTTGGTTAGGTTTTTTTAGGGAATATATAAATATATGGACGATATTAGTTATAAATAATCTAATGACCTACGCTTACACAAGCGACTATATATAGGCCCTCAACCTCACAACTAAACCCTAGCCACTCTTTTATCTCCACCTTTGTATTATCCTTCTGCCATTTCTGAATTCTAGAAAGGCTAGGAATTTCTCTTCGATTCCTCTGATCTCCATTCTTATCTAATCTAAATTCATATAGATTTTAGTATAAATTCTGGAATTTAGTTTTATATATGCATAAGTTCTGAAGATGATTCTTATATATATATATATATATATATATATATATATATGTACACATGTATATATTGGAAGGACTGGGGCACGTTTATCATGATGGCCGAATCCAGAACTGAATCTACAACAAAGAATTTTATTGTTCTTCCTTTTAGATCGAGTGGAATATTCTGTTTCTTAGGCATATTCTATTTTTTTAATATATTAACATGTTGATTAGTATTCCTAGGAGGATTTGGCAAATGATAATAACAATACAAAACCCCCCAAATACTCTATTTTATGTTTTGCGTGAGAATTGCCATTGTATTGGGTTGTGGACTTGGATCTTAATATTGGATTGAGAATGAAAAGGGGTGTTGTGCTTCTGCTTTATGTAATTCATCCTTATTCTAAAATATTTGATTGTAGCCTAAAAGGGTTTAGATTTGGTTTGATTCGTGATTTGATTAGGTTTGGGTTCTATTCTGAATCCAAACGTATTCATACTTGAAATCCATCAAATATAAACGTTTTAATGTGCAATATACCAAAAAAGGGTGAATTAGATAAAGTGGAGCTTATAATTATACATATGTGTATATTATACTCTACTCATAATCCATTATTAAAATCATTCCAATATGCCTAGGATGCAAGTTGAAATTTATGTGTATGTTGTATTTTCCATTCACTGTTATATGTTATTATGTTCTTATGCCATCATGCCTAAATTGTAGCGGACAAGATATGGAAATTAATTTGTATATCTTCATTTAGAGAAGACTGACAATTTTAATCTCGTAGGAAGGTTCTCTCATTCATACGAACATTAGCATTAATTATACGATGTAATTATTATATTAATATAGCGTAATAAATGTAATTAACGTAATAATAACGGAATAAATGAGATTAGGATAGAATTAGAATTTGAAATGACTTCACATATATTAACTGCTTGTGTGTGTATAGAATGGCTTTACATATATTAATAATGACATATAGACATGCGGTTAGTTTGCATTGGTGGTAGAAGCCTGCCCAGAACCGACTGGCAAATCCAGCAACCACAGGTTGGGCCAACTAATGTCAGAGGTTTGGGTGTCATGTGCCATTCAGACAGTACACCATGACACGAGGTTAAACTACTTGTGGTAGAAGACTTGCGGGAACCGCCCGGCATATCCAGCATCTACAGGTATACAGTTTAATGTGAGAGGTCTAGTGTGTTCGTATATATATAACACAATATTATATATATAAGTATATCGTGTGTGTGAAAATAGGCATGTTTACTACACATTGAGAAGGTCTTAAGTGGATGGCTCTGTTCTTGTCTAATTTTGGTCTTAAGTGGTTAGGACTAGGATCCCTCTGAAGGTTTATTCCTTGGAGAGGAACCAAAGTCATGGGACTCAACCTTATTAGATTCGAAGTAAGTCTTTGTGTCCTACTTCTCTAATGTGGTTAGTCATAAGAGGTAATGGAGTAGGGTAGCTCACTGGAGATGTCCACTTTCTCTAGAAGCTTACAGGGGCTCAATTAGGGACAGGATTGGTATATAAATGATATGTGGTCACTGCATGCTAACCAACTGTCTAAGGGAAGTCTTAGGCGACATAGGGGTTCAATTGTAATATCAGATAAGTAGTAATGTTCGCAATACTACTTATGTTACAATTGAGAATATAGACTTAAAAACGTTGATGTATTAGGATGGGGTCTTAAGGGGCTGGGGTATGTCTTAAGGTTATAAGAGATCATAAGAATCCACCTTTATTACGGCCATAAGTGACCAAGAATGCCCAACTCGTAGGGTCTTTAACCTAAAAACACAAATGAGCGATTGACTTGGATATCCACCTCATTGGTTAGACGCTTGGTGTTTATGTGATTGTTGTGTACTACGTAGACATACCTTGACATATGTAACCTGCTAAAAATTAGGGTATGGACTTTAAGTAAATACCATATTTCAGTCACACAGAACTTTATGTTCTAACCCCTCTCCTCAACATATCCAACATGTCAGTAGATGGGGTGAAATCCATGGATGAAATAATGGTGGAAGCTGAAGTCATTATGCGATTATTAGTTGTTATTGTTGTACTTCTTGTGGAATCTTTTGAGAATGAATCTATTGATGTACCCATGGAACAAATGTAATTTTGACTGTTGTGTCGGAATTCTATGATTTTTAATAAAGTGGTACATCTTATTTTAGTATTATATTTTCTCTTTCCACCGTGTGATATTTCCATTCGAAGTGTATGTATATATTATCTGTGCAAATATAATTCCTTACAGGAGCCAACGACTCGTTTCGAATGGCTCTAAGTTTCGATGGGTTTTTTCTAGGTCGAAATTTAGGCCCACTCCGGACGGGTTGTGACATCCTTCCTCCACCTATAAATACTAGACCACTTCCCACATAAAAGGGGTTATATTTTCTCCCGCCAAAGCTTTACCATTGTTAATCTTAAGAATCATTCTACTCCAAAGACTAGCAAACTTCTTCACGAAGCTCGATTATCGAGATTGACTCCGATAATAATCGATATTCTGGAATATGAGTGTGTTTCTACTGTGGATATTAGTAAATCATTGAGAATCATTGTGATTAAAGATCAATATTGTAATTTGAGATGGAGAAATCATTGAGAACGACTATAAACTCTGCTTTCTGTTGTATTTCTCTTTTGATTACTGCTCTTAATTTTTTTTTTTACAATCGAAAGGTGTTCCACACCTCTTTGGGTGTTAGCCCCTTTTGGTGTTAACGTTAAAGTATTTAAATTCAATTTATTTTATTTTTTTGATAAATAGATTCGTTTAGATATCATAAACGGTAGTTTTATAAGAGAGTGTTCAATTTAAATAAAAATGATTCGAAGTTTAACAAAAGTGTAAAGTGCGTTGGGTTTTATCGAAATTGATTTTTTAAATTAATGATGGCTTCCACTTTCTTCTAAAACACACTTAGAATAGTAATTGTCCCTTTATAACTAATATTTTAAAAGGGTATTGTTAAAAATGATTTCGTTCAAATATCTAAAATGTGAAAACCAAGCAGAAGTTTAAGTTTTGAAGTTTAAATGTTTTTGAGACGAATATGGAAAGAAATTTCCATAAATGATAATCACTTATATGAAAAACCTTCTGCTATCTCAAAGTTTAAAATCATTATCTGGACGATACCTTGGGGTAACACTACCTCAATTTGTCAGACTTTATTTTTAACCAAGAGATAGTATAAGTTTGGAGTCGACTAATAATGGTAAGAGAATGTGATTTAGTTTACAATTACGAATATTTTTTAATATGTATGATAGTTGCACTATGCCATAAATGGCCCTCTACAACAGAAAAAAATGTTCGGTCAAGCCCAAAAAAATGTTGGCATAGGTCTTGGGAAAAACTTTTACTGTGATGCAATTTTCACCGTTGCTACAGACCTCAAAGGCAACATTTTGACTATCTACGGCAACATAACAAATATTTTTGCAACAGAACCCTATTTGGGTCTATAGAACATCCCTAGATGTTTGTAGCAACATTCGAAAAACGTTGGTGTAGGTATTTCATCTCTAACTTGATTAAATATTTATTTAACAGAATACTACTGCATATAATTTGAATTCAAACAGTGTTTTAGTAAACAAAATATTTTATTTCAACAACTAAAATAGTACAAATTTCTGACTCCAACTATTTACAACTCGATGATTTACTACAATGCTAATTATTCACATATACAGATATTACTCGCTACATCACTCAGTTCACTATTACATATGCAGATTCAATTTATACATACATTGACAAATATATGATGAGCCAAAGGCGAGCCGAGTGTCGAGCCGAAGGCGAGCGAGTAGCGGGTCCGGGCGCGGCGCCAGCGGGGGTCCGGGGCACGGCGTCCGTGTATAATTTGACCACGGCGTACTTGTTGTATTATTTTTTTTCAGAAAATAGATTTTATTGACCACGGCGTCCGTGTATAATTTGCTATCATATGGTCTAGTAATACAGATATGTATCATTTCAATCCGTTTTAAAGGAAAGTTCGAATCTCGGGTATATATCATTTCAACTCGCATCCCAACTCAATTCGAATTTATTTTTCTCAAATCCGTACGATTCATTCGGGTATGTATCGTTTCAACCCGTGGTGATTTTCTAAATTCTATAGGGTACTTGTAAGGTGAGAGCAATAAAACATAGCACATCATACATCGCATCCATATGTGTCATATAATGGGTAATGTATGTGACGCACGTGCACAAATCACATCGCAAACAATTTTTAGAGCAACCTAAAATTTCATTTAACATCTCAAATATTTAATTCACTTAATCAAAAGTTAGTCTATGAGTGAGGGAAACTCATCTTTCGTGGCTAGAAGATGAATGCAAAATTTGATAGAAAATTCAAACGACGAACCCAAGCCTCTTTATATATATATATATATATATATATATATATATATATATATATATATATATATATATATATGTAGAGAGAGAGAGAGAGAACCACTACGGTTAAACCAGACAACAAAAAAAAAATCAAAATCAACGTTTTAAATGACATGCATGTGAGTATAATTAATAATGAAGGTAAAACTCACCACCTAAGATTAAACTGGTTCAAATCGAATGATATTCTTAAGACTCGAGACAAGACCGAACTCACTACCCAAACAGTGAGCTCCAAGTCCTCTTCAATGGTCTGTGTGGCATTAACTCGATAACTTGGGGTGCATGTTGTCTGGAACTCCATTTTGAAACTAACTGGAGACTGTTGGAGCTACAGGGTGGAGCACAGACCGAGGCACCTTGGGCAACGACAAAACTTGGTGGCTACCAGTGTCTAGAAGTGCCTCCGACCTTTTTTTTCTTTTCGTTTTAGGGTTCAGTGATGGCCAATGTTACGAGCCACAGCGGTGATGGGTTGCATGCCTCAGGCATGGGGAAGGTCGGCCAGTGAACATTGTTGGTGGTGGTAGTACCTGGTCCATGCATAAAATGGAGAGAAGCCGACCTTAGAGGTTGCGATGGGTGCTCTCCTCAAGAAGGAGAGGGCTTCAGTGGTTAAGGGAAGGTGGCGAAGGGAAACCCTAGTGATTGCGAGGGATACGGTAGCCATGCTTGCGGGTGAGAACGTGGGTTTCGATTTTGAGGAATTGGGGTTTCTGATTTCACACTGCAGTTTTATGAGACAAACTACGAATGAAGTGTGAAGGCTTTCCCTCTTTCATTTTATTTCTGGGATTATAAAATAAGGGAATGGGATTAATTTTCCTCCCTTTTTATTTTCATTTAGCAGAAAGGAGAGATCTTTTCCTTGTTAACTATCATGAGGAGGAAAAGGGGGAGAAACTGATTTCGAGTGGAAAATGAAGAGGAGACGAAGGCTGTGTAATGATTTGGAAATGGGAATTAAAGAATGGAGAAGATCAGAAGAAAAGGATACGCATTTTATAATGTAAACCAGGAGACCAAGATCAAAGAAAATCTTGCATATAATTTATTTACAGAGGAGCTAGGACAGATGTTGAAACTGACAGAGGGATGAAGACAGATGGCAAAAAAAACTTCAGCATAATATTTCTAGGTGTTGTTGCTTGATCTTGAGTGAAGATTTATCAGATTTTGTTTGATCTAAACGTTAGGCTGGATGGGGTAAGTGGTTTTGAACGAAGAACACAACAATGTTGTTTATACATATTAAAATTTCAGCAAATTTATCAAATATTGTTTTTGAACGAACGTAACTAGCGGACGGTATACAACGTTAGGATGAACTCAGAAATATGGCAGAAGTGAGCAACGTTATTTACTTGTTTTGAACAAGTTATAAATTTAAATTCAAGTTCAAAAGTAATTAAATAAATTATAACTTATATTTCACCGAGCAATTTCCAACATTTATAACAAAATAATTTCCTTCGTCGCTAACCGTAAATTACGTTTACATCTGAGTTCAAAACGAAACAAATAAATTCTCAGGTTACATTATTTCTTAAGAATCACATTCTAAATAAATTTTAAATGTTAAGTTTACAAATTACAAAGGATTATATTTCCATGTTATTTGAATAAATCCAACTTTGTTGTAATATAACGTTCATACTGAAAATTAATTTCCGAAAAGAATTTTATTTGTTTATTTAAAGTAAATCTAACTATGTTCAAATAGATAAATCCAAAAGTTGCATTGAGAGCAGAATATTAACATTTAATTTAACGTTAAATCTTAATTTGATCTATATTTTAAACGTAGAAATTTTCTAGCCCATTACAATAGCTAAAAAAAATAGTTGCCAAATTAGAAATTACAACTTGCATAACGACTAATGATATTCAATCTTTAGCTGGAAAAGACGAAAATATACGTGTGTTCCTGTACCAAGTGGTAAGATACAAAAATAATAAGATAATTACCACTAAATCCAGCTCGAGAAGAATTTGAAGAAAGCAAAGCCTCAAAATTTCCAACATAATCATCCTCGTTTTGTTGCAAAACATTTGTATCTGAACCTCTAAAAACTCTTCTACCAGCCATGAATTGTTTACGTTTATACCACTTATAACAGAGACAACGAAAAATCTCGGATCTATTCTAAATTGCCACACCAATCCAAGTCTTTGCGTTGGTATCGTGCATGTAACGACCCGAATTTTGGCCATCAAATAATTACTTTAATTTATTATTTTAAATATTATATTTGGAGTATTAATGAATTTTAATATTTAATTCGTTATTAAAAACGATATTTGGACCTTAAATTTATATTTAATATAAATCGAGTTCGAAACGGCGTTGCAGTTCGTAATATTGAATTTTGAACTTTAATTGAATGTACAGGATCCGATATAAGTCGGATTTCTGTGAAACGAGAAACGTTGGGACCATGTTGATTATACTTTTCATATGAAAGAGAAAAATCCAGATTTCGTGTTATAATTTGTTATTTATGGCCAAATCAAATTTTAAAGTAATCGTTGTGGAAATCGTTATTAAATTATAGGCCTTTAAAATAGCCATTTTGCAAACGGTCTCTGTTTCCTTCGAAATAAGTTTCATTGGAACCGTAACGTTAAATTATTGTACGATGTTGAATTTCATGGCAAACTGATGTCGTATGTGGCCATGGTAGCCGTAAACGCTCGTTCATTTTCTATAGCGCGTAATTAAATTTAATAAAGAGGTATTTAGGGATAACTTGAGAACACGATCGAATTTGGCCGAGAAACAAGTTCCGTTGAGTTCGTATCGTCGATTTTAGTCAAGATAGGTATATACTTTGTTATTTTTGGAGACCGTGCAATTTGGTGTCCAAAATGGCATCGTGGTGCGCGTAAAAATAGTCTACCGGGGAAATAGTCTCAGAATGCGACGAAACTGGTGCCGTTGGGTTTGTACTGATTAATTATTGTACGATTTCAAAGTTTCAAGTTGATCGGATTTATCTAGTAATCATGGAAAATTTAAACACGTGTTTATTTCTGGTTTTATAAAGGAATTTTCTTCAAACGATGTCGGATTTCAACGAAACTTGTCCCATTGGGTCCGAAATATTTTTTTTCACTAAGACTAGCCTTTTTAGCAGAAAACAAAAATCGTCTATAGTGGTTTTTAACGTGATTTCTCACAACGAAAGTTAACGTGTTGCATACCAAAATTTCTTTCTACTGTACAATACGTGCACTCCAAACAATTGAGTTTCTTGCGACCCAATTCACTTCTTTCGTGCCAACCACCGTATGTAATAAACCCTGTATTCAATCAAATGGCTACCAGAGTGAACACAAAAAATAATAATACGGAGCCAGTATATATCGACTGAAACTAGTGTGCAACTATCAAATGCCAACCCGCCTAAAACACACTGGCCTAGGAATTGTAACTAAACAAAGCCAAAAATATATATTATATATGATGCCTTGCTCCCCACTCTGTCAATGCCTTGCCATCCAAACTTTCAATGACTTTAACCCCACGTAACCGTGGACCGCACGCCTTCTTTCTAGTATAAATAATACTGCTCCATTCATTTTCCCTTCGTTCCTGAACAGAAAACAAAAACCATTTTCTCCATTAAAACTGCGACTTCTTTTCCAAAAAAAAAAAGGGAAACCCTCTTCCCTAAACATCACGCGAGCCCCATTACACGAAAACTTCTTTCGTGTCCTCAAATGTACGTGCTGTCAACGAAGCAGGGAATGGAGATGCCAAAAAAGATGATGGCATGGACAATGGTGGCTGGTGGCTGTCGCCAGGGTTGCTGGCGAGGTCAGTGAACGGGCAGGACCAGGAAGAATGGTCTGACTCTGGTGGTGGCGCAGCCATGTCAGGTTGGAGGAGCGGTCGCTGCTAATGCCGAAGCCTGGATGGATGGAGCATAATGCGGAGCAAGTGAGGGTATAGGGGGGCGTTAGTTTTACGTAAAAGAAAGAGAAAAAATGTGTGAAAGAATACTGGGAAGAAGTGGACATACATGAGCATGGGTGGTGAAGCGTTGAGAAGGAAAGGGGAAGGTGGACATGAGAAATTGGCAGGAAGAGGAGCATGGCGTGTTTACTGAATTGGGAAGAAGGTATAACAGTACCTTTCTAGTTATGTTTTTCTAATCCGAAGATCCATGCCTAAGTATATAATTAAAATTCCCTAAACACCTATGAAATGTGCCAGTTCTCATTTAATTTAACATGGACCAAATACCATAATTTCATGACTAATGACGCTTTAATTTGAAGCAAGCAAGAGATTAAGTTGAAACTATATATTAATATTTGCGTGTAAAACAGTAGTTGTTTTGAAATAGGCTTAATTAATTACCATAACGTTACCGTTTGTAGTATATATATAATCAATGCATTACAATGATATAGGGCGGTATATGGAACAATAGAAAAAGGTATACCATACCCAGTTGGAAGTAAGTTTAGTCTACCTAGTTGTAATTATAATTTTTGAACTGTGTTTGGTTGGGCTTAACTGATGTATACGTGACTTTAACGTTAGGAAAGGATTTATATGTGTCTAAGTATTAGTTAGCATGGTCCAAACCGTTCACGCGCCTAACACCATACATATGTAATGTAGGAAAACTATCAGTCCTTATCATTGTCGAACCACTACTTTAACGTGATTTACATGTGTATTTAATTTAGGTAATTTAAATTAGACGTAAATTATAATAATGACAACCGGCTCGTACATGGACAGGATCAGACAAATCAGTGGACGTTGGAATCATCGTGACAGGATCTTCAGAATTGGACGCGTTCGGGGGCAGTAGAGGTTCCCAGTTAAATGCACATTTAATTTAACTGGAATCAGTCGTTATCCCGACAAATGGAAACCCAAGGTGAGTTAAACTCACTCAGTTTTTCCATGCTTATATTTTATATAAGTCGGGTTTTATGATTGTGTGCTATACTTGTTAATGGTTGTTTGTTTGTTTGTTCGTTGCTAATTTTATATTCATGTATGGACTGAACGATTAAATTAAACGTTCGTTTAATTTAATTGAAAACAAATCGTTATTTTTAACGATTAAATCCAATTGAGGTAACTTACCTCAGTGGTTACGTTTATAACACTATAAACGTTATAATCAAATAGTTGAATGATTGAACTGCTATTATTATCCCAATATTTACTGTTACAATTATTATCCACCGTTATTATCAAACTGTTTTATTTCATATGTCTAGATGAAAATGAATATTGTACTGAATAATTTGAATTCTGGTAACCCGTTATTTTGCAGGAAAGAATAGGTTGGAGGAATCCAACAAGATTCCTCGCTAATATTGATAACGTTTATCAGTATGATTATATTGTTTGTTAGGTAATGTGAAATTAATTTATATTTCACGGTTTGGTACTATAGTAGCCATTTGCCTCTTTAGTACCGTCGATTAAAAGAAATGATTTTCGAAATCAATATTAAATGGATTTCGAGCAGTTTCAAAGTTATAAATATATTTTTTATATGATTTTAAAATGTGACTCTTATGGCAAAGATAATAGTCGAGGCTAAATTTACAAATTTATAACTAACAAAATGTAAGAGATTATCAAATAAATGTTTAAACGATATAAAATTTATCGAATTTGCTATTTAAATTTTGAAATGATTTTGTAAAAAGCCTTATATGTCGGAAGGGGAGTTTAAGTGTAGTTCAAAATAGGATCATTGGGTCATGAATACACGAGAATGTGTAAAAGAGTTCAAAGAGAAATGTTTTGTGATAAATGATCGTTTTAAAAAGCGGTGTTTTTAAACAATACGAAATGTGATTAAATAACATTTCGTGAATAAGATTTCCAAATTGGCAGATTTGGAAATAAGTAGTGATTTCAATGAGATTTGGATTATAAATGAGATTTGAATTTATATGTGGGGTATGAATTTATAAATGGGATCGAATATTAGTCGTATCTAATGATTTTAAATGGTATTCGTAAATGAAATGAAAGGTTTTGAAATAAGATTTGCAACGTTTGTTACAAATAATAATAAATTGAACTACTTGGTTAATAAATAAAAGATCTATATAAAAGATCGTTACATGAATCATACCACGAATAAGTTATTTAAAGAATATAAAATAAAATCAGTAACGTTGTGATAGACGTAAATGGAAATGATTTGGATATAAGTTTGAAATGGTTAAGATATTTATATAAGAATTGTAACGATATTTGCATCTGATTTGAAATGTATATATAAAAGTATAATTTGAGAGATTTATAATAACTACCAAGTCGAAGCAATTATGAAAAGTTGTAAAGAATAATAAAGTAAAAGAAAGAGTTTACTTAAGAATTAATTAAGTAAATGTGCTGACTTTTAAATGGGGTTTCCAAAGGGAAATGTGTGGTTAATAAACTTCTGGTTATTCTGAAGATATGAATGTTGTTGGTCAAGGTATGAGAGGTAAATAAAATACCCAACTTGAACGACCCTATGATTATCCAGGAATGATATTAGTTTATAAACGTGAGTAGTTGAGGGAAATAGAAGTTATGATTTCCGTAAATGATATTTTAAACTGTTTTCGAAAAGTTTATAAGTTGAATAAAAGGAATTTAGAGAATATTCTTAATTTATAATAAGAAGTAAAAGCAATGTTTCTAATATTAAAAATGGAATATAAGTAACGGACGGTTCATTAAAGAGGCCAAATGACACTGAATAGTAAATCAGTGAATACATTTTCATGTGAATGAATGGTTGTTTTTATTTGATAGTTAAATAACCGACTATCAAATTTGGCCATACGATTGTTGGTACGGAAAGACCGGGATCGAATATATTCGAAAACCATTCCGTCCAGCAAATACGAATACGCTGAGGATGCTGATTCGAGCTGGAGCTATTGAAGACCGTTGATCTTCATAAGAGGAAGGATTACTTAAAATCTTTGACTTGCAAGCAGAGATAAAACTGTGATTCTGTCGTGGTTTGAATCTACGGATTGCAAGGACTTCTCGCTACTGATTCTTAGGGTGATTCCTAGGATGCAATAGGAGGGTACCTTCGGTTCATCTTGTTCCTGGGTGACAAGTATGGATGGGTGTCTGACAGAGTATTTCCAGAATGATCACGTACATTGATTTCTTCAACCATACCAAGAGTGGAAGCAGAGAAGGAAACTTCTTTAGCTAACACATAATGTATTGTTGTAGACATCAATTGGTGATTCTGATGGATATGACAATGTGGCATTCGAAGTGAATCTGATGAACTGATAGAGCGTAGCCTCAAGCCTCATCAACCGTGAAAGGGAAAAAATCGGGCAGGCAGCATGGCTATGTGGGTCGCTCCCATTAGGGTGTATAATCACCTATCTAAAGAAATTTCTTTTGCTTCTTTAATCTATCGATGCTGTCCCTTTTGGGAAATAGTGGTTTAAGCCCCACCGTTGGTGATATACATTCGATACACTCAAGCGAAATGAGTGGTTGGTCATGTGTGGGCCGGGTTGCAAGACTTTCTTGTTGAACCCAGTGTATTCGCCTCTAGAGATACACTATCGGCAGGTGGACCCATACCTTGTAATAGTTGGAATCCAATCTCCAATAAGCGTCGCGGTTTTGATTGTATACTATATATGTGGAGCGTGAGATGCAAGCGTTCCGCTAAATTGATATTTATTTGTATTTAGACACTATTACAATATCAGAAAAGATATTGATTTCAAAAATGTTTTGGGTTATCGTAAGGTAAAAACCGTCCGTATTTATGTGTGGATTTGGTCTTACGATTATCCTTTTCTTTCGAAAAGATTTTGACTTTAAAATCAAGATGTGTGATACCTTAAACTTAGTGTGTTTTTCTCACTCTGGTTTACCAGACTGACCCGGTATTTGTAATGCTCGGGTTAGCCCGGGTTGTGCAGGTTTATATTATCAGATATTGTGAAGAGACGAGTCGGAAAAGTTCAGATGTAAGACAGTATATGATTCCGCTGTGTGTTGTGTACGGGGCAGATTATTTTAACAGTCCGGAGATGTACTCTGATATTGTAAGTATGTTTAAAAGCTCTCAATAAAGATTATTTCTATATTATATTTTGCTCTGCTGCGATGTGAGACTCTGTGTTGTGTTGGTTCTTGTTCTCCTTCTATTCTAAAATTTCTCTCTTTCTTATCTCACCCTCTAAATTCTTTCTAATAACTATCTGGTTTTTCGATACTTGAGTTCTGGCATGTAATACAGGATTGGTCTATTATTTTTGGGATTCGGGCATCGAAATCCCTGGGTCGTTACAGTGGTATCAGAGCTATTGGTTTAGTGATAACCTTGGCTCTATGGCATAATTCGATAGAGATGGGGTTAGTAATACCCTAGATCGAGATTGAGTTTGATATATCTATGAGAGCGCGTATTTGAAATTTGATATTAAAATTATTTTTGCCCAATTTATTTTATAATAAAAGTAATTATTTTCTCAATTTATTATAGTATGGGAAATCGATTGATTTGTTAGTGTTGATTGGAATGATGTGTTTGGATTGTGTTGTTGATTGCTTGAATATATATTTGAAAATGATAGACTTGGTTTGAAACCAATATGAAATAAATAAGTTGGATAAATCAATCCGGATTAAAATACCTGAATGGATAATTAAAGAAATAAATGAAATAATTATAAATAATTATAATCTCATGTGGATTAGATTGTGTGTAGAAATGGTTGGATCATATATGATATGGAAATTTGAAACAGATTGATGTTGTTTTGGGAACTAATGAAATTTATCTGAGCTGAGAACAGGTGCAGAAGTGCCAATTCAGCTTTAAAGTCGATCCAAGAGAAAATTCTGGAGTTAATTGAACCCAGTTTAAATAGAGCTGCATAATAACTAAGCAAGCTCGAATATAAAATACTGTTTACCGCATAATAACCCTCGCAAAAAGGTACGCCTATATAAAATTTTGGTTTTTATTTGGGTTTTGAGTTTGGTTTTTGAATTTCTCCGACCCTGTTGGTCGATGTATATATATTTCTTGAATTTGCGATTTTGCAGATGTCCTTCGTACAGGGGAGACTCTGCCAAAAAATTTCCAAAATTTAAGGTGTTAGAAAATTTTGAAGATTTTTGGAAGATCCTTTTATTGGAATAAATTGGTTTTAAAACCAATTAGATTCATTTTGAAAATAAAAAGGAGTATTGATTTAATAATTATTATAAAGACAATGGGTTGTAACGTTCTTTCTTACCTTAGCAATTTCGAGGACGAAATTATTTTAAGGGAGGAAGAATGTAACGACCCGTATTTTGGCCGTCAAATAATTACTTTAATTTATTATTTTAAATATTATATTTGGAGTATTAATGAATTTTAATATTTAATACGTTATTAAAAATGATATTTGAACATTTAATTTATATTTAATATAAATCGAGTTCGAAACGACATTGCAGTTCGTAATATTGAATTTTGAAATTTAATTGAATGTACAGGATCCGATATAAGTCGGATTTCTGTGAAACGAGAAACGTTGGGACCATGTTGATTATAATTTTCATATGAAAGAGAAAAATCCATATTTCGTGTTATAATTTGTTATTTATGGCCAAATCAAATTTTAAAATAATCGCTATGGAAATCGTTATTAAATTATAGGCCTTTAAAATAGTCATTTTGCAAACGGACTATGTTTCCATCGAAACCAGTTTCATTGGAACCGTAACATTAAATTATTTTACGATGTTGAATTGTGTGGCAAACCGATGTCGTATGTGGCCACGGTAGCCGTAAACGCCCGTTCATTTTCTATGGCGCGTAATCAAATTTAATAAAGAGGTATTTGGGTATAACTTGAGCAGACGATCGAATTTGGCCACGGAACCAGTTCCGTTGAGTTCGTATCATCGATTTTAGTCAAGACAGATATATAGTTTGTTATTTATGGAGACCGTGCAATTTGGTGTCCAAAATGGCATTGCGGTGCGCGTAAAAATAGCCTACCGGGGAAACAGTCTCAGAATGCGACGAAACTGGTGCTGTTGGGTTCATATTGATTAATTATTGTAAGATTTCAAAGATTCAAGTTTATCGGATTTATCTAGTAATCGTGGAAAATTTAAACACGTGTTTATTTCTGGTTTTATAAAGGAATTTTCTTCAAACGATATCGGATTTCGACGAAACTTGTCCCATTGGGTCCGGAATTTTTTTTTTCTACTAAGATTAGCCTTTTTATCAGAAAACAGAAATCATCTATAGTGGTTTTTAACGCGATTTCTCACAACGAAAGTTAACGTGTCTTTGGATATTAACATGGCCTGACAGTAATATATATAATAATTATATATAATCAACGCCCTGCGCCATACATTATCAACAACTTGCATACCAAAATTTCTTTTTACTGTACAATACGTGCACTCCAAACAATTGAGTTTCTTGCGACCCAATTCACTTCTTTCGTGCCAACCACCGTATGTAATAAACCCTGTATTCAATCAAATGGCTACCCGAGTGAACGCATAAAATAATAATACGGAGCTAGTATATATCGACTGAAACTAGTGTACAACTATCAAATGATAACCCGCCTAATACACACTGGCCTAGGAATTGTAACTAAACAAAGCCAAAAATATATATTATATACGATGCCTTGCTCCCCACTCTGTCAATGCCTTGCCATCCAAACTTTCAATGACTTTAACCCCACGTAACCGTGGACCGCACGCCTTCTTTCTAGTATAAATAGAACTGCTCCATTCATTTTCCCTTCTTCCTGAACAGAAAACAAAAACCATTTTCTCCATTAAAACTGCGACTTCTTTTCCAAAAAAACAAAAATGGAAACCCTCTTCCCTAAACATCACGCGAGCCCCATTACACGAAAACTGCTTTCGTGTCCTCAAATGTACGTGCTGTCAACGAAGCAGGGAATGGAGATGCCAAACAAGATGATGGCATGGACCATGGTGGCTGGTGGCTGTCGCCAGGGTTGCTGGCGAGGTCAGTGAACGGGGAGGAACAGGAAGAATGGTCTGACTTTGGTGGTGGCGCAGCCATGTTTGGTTGGAGGAGCGGTCACTGCTAATGCCGAAGCCTGGATGGGTGGAGCATAATGCGGAGCAAGTGAGAGTATAGGGGGGCATTAGTTTTAACGCAAAAGAAAGAAAAAATGCGTGAAAGAATACTGGGAAGAAGTGGACATACGTGAGCATGGGGGGGGGGGGGGTGAAGCGTTGAGAGGGAAAGGGGGAAAGTGGACGTGAGAAATTGGCAAGAAAAGGAGCATGGCGTGTTTACTGAATTGGGAAGAAGGTATAACAGTACCTTTCTAGTTATGTATTTCTAATCCGAAGATCCATGCCGAAGTATATAATTAAAATTCCCTAAACACCTATGAAATGTGCTAGTTCTCATTTAATTTAACATGGACCAAATACCATAATTTCACGACCAATGACGCTTTAATTTGAAGCAAGCAAGAGATTAAGTTAAAATTATATATTAATATTTGCGTGTAAAATAGTAGTTGTTTTGAAATAGGCTTAATTAATTACCATAACGTTATCGTTTGTAGTATATATAATCAATGCATTACAGTGATACAGGGCGGTAAATGGAACCATAGAAAAAGGTATACCGTACCCGGTTGGAAGTTTAGTCTGCCTAGTTGTAATTATAATTTTCTAACTGTGTTCGGTTGGGCTTAACTGATGTATACGTGACTTTAACGTTAGGAAAGGATTTATATGTGTATAAGTATTAGTTAGCATGGTCCAAACCGTTCACGCGCCTAACACCATACATATGTAATGTAGGAAAACTATCAGTCCTTATCATTGTCGAACCACTGCTTTAACGTGATTTACATGTGTATTTAATTTTGGTAATTTAAATTAGACGTAAATTATAATAATGACAACTGGCTCGTACGTGGACAGAATCTGACAAATCAGTGGACGTTGGAATCATCGTAACAGGATCTTCAGAATTGGACGCGTTCGGGGGCAGTAGAGGTTCCTAGTTAAATGAACATTTAATTTAACTGGATTCAGTCGTTATCCCGACAAATGGAAACCCAAGGTGAGTTAAACTCACTCAGTTTTTCCCTACTTATATTTTATATAAGTTGGGTTTTATGATTGTGTGCTACACTTGTTAATGGTTGTTTGTTTGTTTGTTCGTTGCTGATTTTATATTCATGTATGGACTAAACGATTAAATTAAACGTTCGTTTAATTTAATTGAAAATAAATCATTATTTTTAACGATTAAATCCAATTGAGGTAACTTACCTCAGTGGTTACGTTTATAACACTACAAACGTTATAATCAAATAGTTGAATGATTGAACTGTTGTTATTATCCCAATATTTACTGTTACAATTATTATCGACCGTTATTATCAAACTATTTTATTTCATCTGTCTAGATGAAAATGAATATTGTACTGAATAATTTGAATTCTGGTAACCCGTTATTTTGCAGGAAAGAATAGGTTGGAGGAATCCAACAAGATTCCTCGCTAATATTGATAACGCTTATCAGTATGATTATATTGTTTGTTAGGTAATGTGAAACTAGTTTATATTTCACGGTTTGGTACTATAGTAGCCATTTGCCTCTTTAGTACCGTCGAGTAAGAGAAATGATTTTCGAAATCAATATTAAATGGATTTCGAGCAGTTTCAAAGTTATAAATATATTTTTTATATGGTTTTAAAATGTGACTCTTATGGCAAAGATAATAGTCGAGGCTAAATTTACAAATTTATAACTAACAAAATGTAGGAGATTATTAAATAAATGTTAAACGATATAAAATTTATCGAATTTGCTATTTAAATTTTGAAATGATTTTGTAAAAAGCCTTATCAGTCGGAAGGGGAGTTTAAGTGTAGTTCAAAATAGGATCATTGGGTCGTGAATACACTAGAATGTGTAAAAGAGTTCAAAGAGAAATGTTTTGTGATAAATGATCGTTTTAACAAACGGTGTTTTTAAACAATACGAAATGTGATTAAATAACATTTCGTGAGTAAGATTTCCAAATTGGAAGATTTGGAAATAAGTAGTGATTCCAATGAGATTTGGATTATAAATGAGATTTGAATTTATATGTGGGGTATGAATTTATAAATGGGATCGAATATTAGTCGTCGCTAATGATTTTTAATGGCATTCGTAAATGAAATGAAAGGTTTTGAAATAAGATTTGCAACGCTTGTTACAAATAATAAAAAATTGAACTACTTGGTTAATAAATAGAAGATCTTTATAAAAGATCGTTAGATGAATCATACCACGAATAAGTTATTTAAAGAATATAAAATAAAATCAGTAACGTTGTGATAGACGTAAATGGAAATGATTTGGATATAAGTTTGAAATGGTTAAGATATTTATATAAGAATTGTAATGATATTTGCATCTGATTTGAAATGTATATATAAAAGTATAATTTGAGAGATTTATAATAACTACAAAGTCGAAGCTATTATGAAAAGTTGTAAAGAATTAATAAAGTAAAAGAAAGAGTTTAGTTAAGAATTAATTAAGTAAACGTGCTGAGTTTTAAATGGGGTTTCCAAAGGGAAATGTGTGGTTAATAAACTTCTGGTTATTATGAAGATATGAATGTTGTTGGTCAAGGTTTGAGAGGTAAATAAAATACCCAACTTGAACGACCCTATGATTATCCAGGAATGATATTAGTTTATAAACGAGAGTAGTTGAGGGAAATATAAGTTATGATTTCCGTAAATGATATTTTAAACTGTTTTCGAAAAGTTTATAAGTTGAATAAAAGGAATTTAGAGAATGTTCTTAATTTATAATAAGAAGTAAAAGCAATGTTTCTAATATTGAAAATTTATGGAATATAAGTAACGGACGGTTCATTAAAGAGGCCAAATGACACTGAATAGTAAATCAGTGAATACATTTTCATGTGAATGAATGGTTGTTTTTATTTGATAGTTAAATAAACGACTACCAAATTTGGCCATACGATTGTTGCTACGGAAAGACCGGGATCGAATATATTCGAAAACCATTCCGTCCAGCAAATATGAGTACGCTGAAGATGTTGATTCGAGCTGGAGCTATTGAAGACCGTTGATCTTCATAAGCAGAAAGATTACTTAAAATCTCTGACTTGCAAGCAGAGATAAAACTGTGATTCTGTCGTGGTTGGAATCTACGGATTGCAAGGACTTCTCACTACTGATTCTCAGGGTGATTCCTAGGATGCAGTAGGAGGGTACCTTCGGTTCATCCTGTTCCTGGGTGACATGTATGGATGGGTGTCTGATAGAGTATTTCCAGAAAGATCACGTACATTGATTTCTTCAACCGTACCAAGAGTGGAAGCAGAGAAGGAAACTTCTTTAGCTAACACAAAATGTATTGTTGTAGACATCAATTGGTGATTCTGATGGATCTGACAATGTGGCATTCGAAATGAATCTGATGAACTGATAAAGCGTAGCCTCAAGCCTCATCAACCGTGAAATGACAAAAATCGAGCAGGCAGCATGGCTATGTGAGTCGCTCCCATTAGGGTGTATAATCACCTATCTAAAGAAATTCCTTTTGCTTCTTTAATCTATCGATGCTGTCCCTTTCGGGAAACGGTGGTTTGAGCCCAACCGTTGGTGATATACATTCGATACACTCAAGCGAAATGAGTGGTCGGTCATGTGTGGGCCGGGTTGCAAGACGTTCTTGTTGAACCCAGTGTATTCGCCTCTAGAGATACACTATCGGCAGGTGGACCCATACCTTGTCATAGTTGGAATCCAATCTCCAATAAGTGTCGCGGTTTTGATTGTATACTATATATGTGGAGCGCGAGATGCAAGCGTTCCGCTAAATTGATATTCATTTGTATTTAGACACTATTATAATATCAGAAAAGATATTGATTTCAAAAATGTTTTGGGTTGTCATAAGGTAAAAACCGTCCGTATTTATGTGTGGATTTGGTATTATGATTTTCCTTTTCTTTCGAAAAGATTTTGACTTTAAAATCAAGATGTGTGATACCTTAAACTTAGTGTGTTTTTCTCACTCTGGTTCACCAGACTGACCCGGTATTTGTAATGCTCGGGTTAGCCCGGGTTGTGCAGGTTTAGATTATCGGATATTGTGAAGAGACGAGTCGGAAAAGTTCAGATGTATGACATTATATGATTCCGCTGTATGTTGTGTATGGGGCAATTTATTTTAACTGTCCGGAGATGTACTCTGATATTGTAAGTATTTTTAAAAGCTCTCAATAAAGACTATTTCTGTATTATATTTTGTTCCGCTGCGATGTGAGGCTCTGTATTGTGTTGGTTCTTGTTCTTCTTCTATTCTAAAATTTCTTTCTTTCTTATCTCACCCTCTAAATTCTTTCTAATAACTATCTGGTGTTTCGATACTTGAGTTCTGGCATGTAATACAGGATTGGTGTATTATTGTCGGGATTCGGGCATCGAATTCCTTGGGTCGTTACAGTGCGCCTCAGGCTCACCAATGCGATTGGGATAGGTCGGATTTTGGGTTTCAAATTAAGATTTGAAGAGAGAGGGCGCGGTTGGTTTTAACGAGAAAACAGGAGGCCAAAACTTAGGCATGGAGAAAGCTAGGGTTGGGTGAGAAGAAGACGCGTCTGTGAAGAGAAGAGATAGGAAGATAGCGGATTCAAAAAGAAAGAGGAGGCGTAGTGAAACCCTAGTTGCCGTTTCCAAGTTTTGGACGCTCTGTGTTTTTTTGATTCAAGTTTATTAGGCCCTTTGAACGATGGTGTCGATTGATGGTTGAGATTTTGTTTTAAATGATGGCGTGGTTCACTAAGGTTCACCATTTTTTTAGAATTTGAATATATTTATAGCAACAAGAACATCTTGCTCATATTTATGTTAAAACCTTGAAGGAATGTTGTAATAGACAAAAATCAACATACTTATCGTTACATTATAGCTAGCAACATCTTCTAATTTCGTTGCAATAGGTCATCTATGGCGTAGTGTCAATTGGTTTAGCTTTCTTGAGTTGTATCGTCTAATTAAAATGATTTGTTGCTCTTTGAGCACTGACGAGTGATGAGTGGAGGTCAACTAACATCAAACTCAATTTCTTGAGTTGACTGTTTCCTTCTATCTGTTGCCAAATTTAGCTAGATTCCATTTTCAATGATTCGATACTGATCTGGAAATGAGTTGATTACGTTAAGGTTTTTTATGGGATGTTGGGTAACTGCAATGTATTTTACATAGCTTGCCTTCGGAGTTATGTGGAATTGGCGTGTGTGGTTTTTCTAACGTCGGTGCCAGGGCCAGTCCATGTATTGTGTCGTACGTAGGCCACGTCATTTCCTGTGCTTCTCTTCTTTTCACGTGATACATGTGTTTGTTCTTTGTCCTCCTCTTTGCTTGCTTACGACGCTCGAACTTTCAAAACTTTAATTGCACGTAAATGCCTGTTGTTTTCCTCCAGGCAACCCTTTGTGTTCGTGTAGACATGTATGTTGCGTTTCAACCCTTACGTCACTTTCATAGTTTAATATCCGTGGTCAGTGTTATTTCACCTGCTCAACTCAAATTGTCCCAATTTTAATCTGACCCTCAACGTTAGTAGAAAATATATAGAAAAATTGGAAAATCTTGTCAAACCCCTATATATACATATATGTAAAAGTAAAAATAATATAATATTAAAAAAATAATGACCATGAAATTACATAAAAGATAAGCGCACAGTTTCTTTTCCATATTTTCTAGTAGTTAATGTATTTTTATTCTATAATTTTTATTGTTAGTTATGTGCGTGTGTATCAGAGTTGAAACATTTTCTTATGTGATTCACCAATATTTCAATGTATTTTGTATAATTATTTAAGGTCGGATTTAAATTTTTACACCTTCAGTTTTCATTTATTATTATTCAGTTAAGTACATATAGTTTTCAAAGCTATACTATGCGATTGTAAAAAAATAAGAAAAATCAAACGTATTGACTAAGATAACTTATGGAATTGATGTTAAGAAGTTATCTGAAGTTATTGTTTGTTGACTGCTATTCTTTTGTAGTTTGCTTATCGTACTATTACAAAAAAAATACAACTCTATAATATAACGAGTGAGTTTGTTCACACTTCTAATGAAGTGCTTCTATTTGAAGAATTAAAAGGGGCTCATATGGAATCCACCAAATTCGAGAAAAGTGTTTTGTTTATACTTAAAGAAATGTATGAACAGACTCACAATCTATAATATAGCATATATCCAATTATAACAAATGATTAGTAAAAATTCGACAAATCAGAGTAAACATTTTAGAAATAATAAATATGTTAAACCTACTAACTAAGCATGCACGATATGCTTTTCACATTCAATAGTCATTCATGCACCATCTAAGAATTATTTTTTACAAATTAAGTGTGAAGCATGGGTCCAAACTAGCTTGATTAATTTATAGTGGATACAAAAATCACATTGAAGCAATGCAGGCTAACCGATTTACAATTAATAAAAGGGGGGGATGTTATTGACACTCCAACTTATGTTAAGAGGGAGATTAATTTTAAGGACACTCCACTTTTTTAAAATTGTTAAGGTAGGGTCAACATAGCTAGCTTATTTTTTTAACTTCTTACACTTTTATCCTTTATTTTAAAAACTTACACACCGTAAACCATCGACCCCTAAATCAAAAAAGCCTGAATCGTTTAACTGCAAATAACGTCAGGAAATAGTTGATATCGTATGCATACGATTTAATGAACTAAGATTAAATATTAACCCTAACAACATGTGGATATGATTTAATAAAAATAAATTAGATCTTACCATCTCATTACTCCGATCAACACCAACATAACGCTCACTCTCCTGTGTCAATATCATATTGTTTTTTCGATCATATTTTTTGGTTAGAGTTTGATTTCTTCACAACTAATGGTGTTGATTAATCATTAAAAATTAGATTAATGAACAGAAGAGTGAAACATAGCCTAAATGGGTAATAAAGTAAAATTACCTTTAATTGTTAAGGAGTTACTTTCCTAATTGATACTCCACTTAACTTTTTTTTTTTTAAATTTGCCCCTCCCTTAACAATATTTAGAGTATCAATAAGAATGCTCTTAATAGGAAACAAATATGATTTAAAATCCTATCTTGAATGCTCTTAATAGGAAACAAATATGATTTAAAATCCTATCTTAGAATGCTCTTAATAGGAAACAAATATGATTTAAAATCCTATCTTATTTTGCAACGATATCTGGACAAATGGATCACATGTATTTATTGCAATAAAAAATAGAAATGAAATTATTATTATTTCTATTTGCTTATTAAATCTAATAAGATGTTTTTAATGGGTTTATATTAGGGGATTGTTAAAGGGACTCCATTTTTTGTTAACGGGGGGACAATTTTTTAATTTTTGATGAATTGTTAAGGGGAGGACAAAATAAGTTAGCCCCCCCCCTTAACCATATAATTAAAATTTCCAGTACTTTCCCTATAACAGAGAAAAACTAATGCACACCTGCAAATAACTATATAAATTTAAACACTTAAGCATAAGTCAGACCACACTTGCATGAATTCAAACACTTAAGCATGAGTCAGACCATCACTTATTAACATTTCTTGGTCTAATAAGATCATGAATAATTAACTCTGCAAATTGCAAAATAAATTTAGAAACAATATACACTGACCTTCTACAATTCAACTTAAAAGGAAAATAAAAAGAAATAACAATTAAACGAAGATCCTCCTCCTTCAACTCTCCCCGATTCAAACAAAGTTCATATAATCTCAATAACGCAAATTCTATTTATACACCGAAAATCCCTCAACATACACCATTATTTTTTCTATAAAATTTTATTACTAAATTACCCTTTTCCATAATTGATTTTTAAAACTTCTGGATATAAAAAGTCAAATTGTTCTTAAAAATATGGAAACATGATACAAACTAGATATGTTAATGAATTATTTATTCACGAAGTCTAAAGTTTCTATTAAAAAACATTCAGAAATAATGTCTAATTTAGAAGTGTTGATTTATTTTGTAGAATCATAGTAATTTTGTTGAAATTGATTTTTTTTTTCAAATTTTTTATAAAAGTTACAATATTAGTAAAAGAAATAAGTTTCATTTTGTTAAATTTACTCAATTTGATGCAAATAATTTCTAATTTTGGGTAATTTTGTTTTAAGTTCGAAAGAGGAAAGAAAAAGAAGATGAGAACATGAATAATTTAGTAAAAGAAATGGTGTACGTAAAGTAATACATGGTGTATAGTAGTTTATTATAATTTTTGGTATATATGTAGCAATTTTTGGTGTATAAATAGAATTAGCCTCTCAGTAATCCAGTTTAAATCATGCTTTTATCACTCATATATATAAATAAATAAATAATAGAGAAAATAAAAAACGATAATTACATGTCTTGCAAAAAAAAAAAAAAAAATTAAAGGAATGATACAGTTGCATGCACCTTATATTTGGTAATGATATAAATAGTGTAGATGATTTTATGCAAGTATTCAAAAAAAAGTCAATACCAAACATACCCAAAACTAAGCCTGGAATTATGAGAAGTAATTAACAAACTAAAATATAGTTAATCATTGTATGTCTAATTAATTAATGGTACGAGGGGCAGTCTAGTCCATGCTTATTTTTTTTTTTTTAAAAATAAGTCCTCCCTTAACATTTTTTTTTAAGGTGGAGTCCCCTTAAAAATGTCCTCCCCTTAACCAAAAGTGGAGTTCCTTTAACAATCCTCTTATATTAGAACAAGTAAAGGCTGGAAGCCAATTACAGGCGTGATTTATCCAATAACGAACGCAACAGCTAGGGATGACAATGGGGCGGGGCGGGCGCGGGTAGTACCACCCCATCACCCGCCCCGTGGGGTGATTTTTTGCCCCGTGCCCGCCCCATACCCGCACATGTATCCATTAAACCGATTTTAAACAGGTTACGGGTAATGGCGGGTATTCATTATATTTATTCAATTTATTTTTTTAGTCATTTATTGAAATTATTCAAAAGTACATTTGGTTAAAAACAATAAAAATAGACCAATGCTTAAATGCTAATCTCAAAATACCAATGCATATTTAAACCAACATCCAAAAAAGAAGAGACAACATCAGAAGTATCCATCAAAATATCAACAACCAATTATAAATTGTTGAGTAAAAGCATGCACACAAATACCAAACAGCCAACAACAATATTTTTTGTATTGACTATTGATAATAAATTACATTCAATACGGGCACGGGTACCCGCGGACATGGATATCTAATTATCCGTATCCGCCCCATTAATTAACGTATATTAAAAATACCTGTTTAATTTAACCATGGATACCCATTTAACTATCCGTTTCATATCAAACCGCGGGTACAGATTTTTTTTGCCATCCCTAGCAACAGCCCCTTAAATTTCACATAGGAATCGAATTCATTGCAGGGATTGAAACAAAAAATTTAAAAAAATTAAGCAATGAAACACCAACTTTTCTCCATTCTTCTGGTGACTTTTTTCATTGCATCCGTCAAATCCAGTGGTCATCATACTCGCGTCGTCGGCGGTTGGAAAGGGATTAACAATCTCAACGATCCGGATGTTGTCGACGTCGCGAAATTTGCGATTTCAGAGCACAACAAGCAAGCGAGTGCAAATCTGACATTGAGTAAAATCTTGAAAGGGGAAACTCAGGTGGTGGCTGGAACAAACTATAAACTTGATTTGGAGGTGACTGATGGGGGCAATTATGAGGCTGTTGTTTGGGTGAAAGCGCGGTTACATTTTAGGCAGCTGACCTCCTTCAAGAAGCTTTAAAATTTGGGTAATCCTATGAAATAAGCAAGTTTCAAGTAAAACTGTGGTTTTAAAAATGGCAGATAATGCTTTGTAGACCTATGATGATGGTTAATGTTTGTGTGGACTTGCTGTTGAATAAAATATAACATTTAAAAGTATCTTCTTCATGATTTTCCCCTATTACGTTCCTGCTGCAATGGAATATTTTCTTTACAAAATAATAAAACTTGATTTTTGGGTGTGCTTTTATCCTTAATTTTTTCCCCTATTATGTTAAGAATCTATATTAACTAAATTCACTTTCGTTTTCAAAGATTTATCATATATTTTATGTAATCTGCTGGTAATGTGAGGTAATGTTCATAATTTTGTTTCTCTAATCCCTATTGATTCGATATTCCGTCATTTCGATGTTCCACAGATGAATACGGTGGATGTACTAGTTTCGATTTTGACGGTGAAAATTGGATCATTACATAAATTAAAACCTGATGGTCGTAAGTAACAGTTGAAGGGGATAAAAAATCCTTGTCAAGGATGGTAGCGGATGGTGCATTTGGCAAAATTGAAAACTTTATTCAAGTGCGTTGCATTCTTCTTTTCATTTGTTATCATAACTATGCCATTTTGCGATGTCCAGAAAAGAAAGGGGAATAACCATATTTTTCATAACTGTGCCGCGCGTCGAACCGTGATAGTCCATGATCGGAGGTTTTAAAGGTTCGATCGGTCGAACCGTAAGAACCGTGCACTTATGAATTTTAATTAAACCATTATATTATTGTGTGAAAAACTGAATTTGGTAATAAAATAATATAAAACGAAAGAAACTAATGAACTTCAGCAATGAGAACAGTCCCACATTCTGGAATCGCACAAAGCATTTGCTATTTTATGTATAAATAAAGGCAGCCCGTTGGTTCTTAAGCTCAGCTGGCACTTTTGCCTTTTGTATGGCTGTGTCTGCGCTGAATTAATCTTCAGCCCATGGTTTATATTCGTTAAACCGAATTTTCATTGTTGGACCAGGTTTTTCTGGTTGAAATGCCTTATTTGAAAAATAAGGCTTTATTGATCTCTTGGCTGGTTTGGTTCACGGTTATGGTTGGATGGTGGTTCGATCACGGTCCGGTTTGGTTTTTAAGACAATGGGAATAACACTTTGTAATTCACAATAGTTAAAAATCATCTCTATCGTAGAACAAAGAATACACCACACTATGGTTGTATTTATTAAAGTAATTACCAAATTATGTAAAAAAAAATAATAATAATAATAATAAAATAAAGAATAAAAAAAAAACCACAACCATCTTTAGTACATTAATATTTCTCAATAGTTTAATAGGATATGGTAGTTAAAAAAAAAAATCTATCAAAAATTTGGTAAATGCTTGAACAATCGGAAATTAGTAGGTAAGAAACTGCGGAAGTGAAATCATGTATTGGATGATGTAACCACCGTAAATTACATGAATTTTCACCGTGTATTTGCAGATGCGGTGATTTTTATCCTTTTTTTTCAAACGTTCTAGCGCTCTCTTTAAAAATATTGGATGAGAAGTTGAATAATAGTACAAATACAGAATGAAATATGTGGAGAAGCAACACATTGCTTCTGATATAGACTTGTTGAAGGCGGAGGCAAACATCAAATATATCTTATGCAAATTAATTTCTCTGTATTCAAAATCTCTTATCCCTCTATATCCAACCAATCAAAACCCCGTGAATTCCACTTTTTAGCAATTAAGTTTTCTTTCTCTCTTTAACTTAATTAAAAAAACTAAAAATCAGAGGTCGTGATTTGTTGGTTTCAAAATAATAGAGGATTATGAGTACAGAGGACCCTATGCACCTATTTATGTATCATGTAACAGACAAAAAATAATGTAACAGGCAATAAATGGAAGTCTGCGATCGAAGACAACATGTTAAAATCTTCCATACATCTCTAATTAGCAATACAATAATCGAGGTCATACAATTTTTATACGCCAAAAAGCAAACCTTTGTTACGCAATAATATGTCCTTTCCACATTTCATATTCTTAGACCGATGATTTACTCCCAAATCCCAATCGCTATAGAAGAATGGAAACCATGTAGAAGCAGATGCCAATAAGTATATTGAACAACAATTTTCCTTTTTTGCCCAGAAATAGTACATCTAACCAGAAATAAAAAAATAACCTTTCTCACCCATCCAATCACTATTGTCCCAGTATTCTCGCATTTTTCAAGTATTTTTTACTCAAGAAACATGCCATCCAATCTATTTTTTGTTGTATATAGGGTGTTCCTTAGTGGTGTAGTACCTATCTACCGAGCAAGAATATCAAAAGTTCGGTACGTATCTATCGAGCATGAATAACTATATTCATTTCATTTTTGTTGATGACATAGAATTGTTTGTTCAAATGGATTTAAATGTAGCTTTTACTAACTACTATAGGCAGTTTTTTGGGTCTAAAATAAAGGAGAGGATAAATGTTAGATGGAATAATATTTATCATTCTTATTCTAAGATGGATTTTTTAGATTTAAACAAGCTGTTCACAGTGCATGAGATTTGGAAGGCTATTAATGATATGCCTAGTGATAAAGCTGCTGGTCCGGACGGTTTTTCTATTCTTTTTTATAAAAAAAATTGGAATGTCTTGAAATATGATATAATAAACTTGTTTTATGTTTTTTATAATGGGAATTTACAAATTGGTAGATTTAACTTTCCGAATGTTATTCTTATTCATAAGAAATTAGGAACTAACAAATTAAAAGACTTTAGACCCATTTCTTTAAGTTGATCATTTTTTTTCTTGTATTAAAACTTTCTATATTTTAAATATGGTTTTATGACTTTTTGTTTTAATTTTTTCTCATAATTTTATGAATGTTATTTTTATTGGATTTTTTTAGATTTGATTTTAATATTAAAAATAGATATGTACTTGATACTTTAATAACTATTATAAGTTGGTTTATTCGTTTCGATAGAAATCAGAGAATGTTTCATTTTGATGCTGATACTGTAGATAAATTAACTATTAAGATTGTTTCTTTTTGTTTAGATTGGATGTATAACCCTTACTATAAGATGATTAGGGATCCTATGTTTGACAGATTTCTAGTTAATGTTAGAAATAATTTGAACTTTATTATTAGAATTTCAAAGCATTTTTGTTACAATAGAATCTGTATTTGTAATTGATATTTGTTTTAGTGGTTATTATAGTTGTCTCTATTTTTATTATGTTACCCCCTCCCCCCCCCCCTACACACACACACACACACACACACACATATATATATATATATGTATGTATATGTGTGTGTGTGTGCGTGTGTGCGTGTGTTGTTAGCTTACTTTTTTTTGTCTTATTTCAAGTTACAGGTTGGTTGACTTTTTATTGAGGAGCTTATTGGAGATCAGTCAGATCAGTCCTGGAGTGTCCTTTCTTTTATTAAATATTGTATTATTTAGGAGTAGATATACTTCTCAATCGAGTGGTGGCCTTGCCGGAATTCGATTGTGAAGTATAATGGACAGTGGTTTATCCGGAATTCATCCATCTACATCATATACTTATGGTCTCAGTCTGAGTTAGGTTTTGTTCTTTTTGGTTACCTGCCAGGCATGTTGGTAGTTATTTTTATATTATATATATTATATATATATATATGTGTGTGTGTGTGTGTGTGTGTGTGCGCGCGCGCGCGCGTGTGTGTGTGTTGTTAGCTTACTTTTTTAGTCTTATTTCAGGTTACAGGTTGGTTGACTTTTTGTTGAGGAGCTTATTGGAGATTAGTCCTGGAGTGTCCTTTCTTTATTATGTATAATGTTCATATGCATTTTGGAGTGAATATTGTATTATCTAGGAGTAGATATACTTCACAAACGAGTGGTAGCCTTGTTGGAACTCGATTTTGAAGTATGATGGGCAGTGGTTTATCCGGAGCTCATTCGTCTACATCTTATACTTATGGTCGCAGTCTGAATTAGGTTGTATTCTTTTTGGTTACTGCCAGGCATGATGGTAGTTATTTTTATAATATATATATATATATATATATATGTATATATATGTGTGTGTGTGTGTGTGTGCGCTCTCTCTCTCTCTCTCTTTTTTACAAGATTACACATTTTTGCTTTTGAAAAAAATATACGGTTTGTATCAATCTGGAAGACCAAACCAAATTCCTCTTTCGATCAGTAATCAGTTGTGAATTTAGGTACGGTTCTGCTAATCTACTTACCTAATTTTCAATTTGTTCTCAGTTAAATCAATATGGGTTAGAGAGTTGAATTGAGGGTTTCATGATTAGTCATTGATAAATTACTTATTAAAACCCTAACATTACTTGCTTGTTAAAGATTTTAGGATGCGTTCGGGACTCAAAACTCCCCGGTTACATTACAGATGCGTCTGATTCGTTTGTAACGTAACTGGGACATTTTTCACGTTGGCCTAACGGCTAGAAATGGAGCCATTGGGCTTTGACGCGTCAAAGTCAAACGGCTCCATTTCGAGCCGTTGTGGCAAGAGTTATTTTCTTCCCCCCATCTCTACAATATTCCTCCTTCCATTTCTTCTTCCAAACCAAACTCACTTCACTTATTCTTAAACAATGTCAAGCAGACAACCAAAGCATCATTAGTCCTGCATGACAACTAGAATTTTGCTATAATGTTCCGTTACTGCATATGATAGATGCAATAACATCAAAAAGGGGGTTCATAAAGTATAGCAAAAAGCTATAATGCTGCAGTGGTTGAAATCAATTGACAAAGAACAAATGATTTTCTGGAAATGATCGACGACAATAAAGTTCGACATAAGCACGATAGTCTTAGAAGAAATTGTGTAAAATGAGAAAACTTGAACAACAAAACTGAAGCTGGTTGGAATCCTGTTCGATAGGCTGTATCAAGATCGGAGGAATGGTTGAATAATCGTTTAAAGATATTTTTCATAAATGTTGTTTTGTTGTTTGATAATACCATGAGTAATTACTGTTATTATAATCTGAATTTTGTTACAGTATTATGAAATATAAAAGAACACCACTTTACCATTTGAATATACAACAACAACTATTTCATGGAACACATGCAACTGGAAGTACGACGTAGCTTATATGCTCATTTTTACTCAAAAATGAGCAACCATAACAATTTACTCCTTCTATGCTTGAACCATATGCAAATCCATTGGCGTTTGGTGCATTCCAAAGTAAGCTAAATGATACAGAAGAAGAAGGGCAAAGTAGTATACCAAATTTGAATTCACCATCAAATCCTTCTTTATATCTAGAACTGCTAACTCAACCCTTTTTCAAGAAACTCCCGTGCAGCAAAATCGACATGTTGGTTCATCTTCATATCGATGTGGAGTTTCAGAAAACATCATAGTGAAATCGATGACAAGATGGTTGTCATCGTCATTTACACAAAGTCTACAACAACAAAAAGTTCGAATATTAATAGTCCAAGCACAAAAAGTGTACGGTCAATAAGAAATTCTTTAAGCTACACAGATTTGGTAACATGCATTAAATGTTTGAGCGAAGGAGCGAATTTTAATTTCAGTGAAGCTTTACACATCGTTACACTTCCCAACAAGACTGATACATTCAACATCTTAAAAGATGATGATTCACAAACATGGTTGTCGCATGAGGCACAACTCGAACGAATTTTTCTTAACTACAAAGCCAACCTGATCAACCAAGGAGGTGACAACAGATAGGATTTCTATTTTTTTTAGTTTTTGTTGTATTTCTGCATATTTATGTTTTGTTTTGTTTATTGTATTATTTTTCTTTAATGATAATGTTCTTTTTTTAATGATACTGCTCTGTTTTAAACATAAACTAACCAAAATTAAAAATGATCCTCTTAAACCTCCAAACACATTCTTCGCTAACTAAAATACCCTACTAAAATACCATTCAAACACACCTTAAACCATAGGAGTGGTTCAGCCTATAAAAATTTGGATAGCTTGAGTTTCGTCTATTATGTAATTAAGAACATGTGGTTTTCAAAGATATATTATGTAATTATAAAAAATAAGAAAAAGAATACATATTGACTAAGATAACTTTTTTTTGTGGCAAGGCAAGCAATTTTTATATGGGCTTACCACTTTTATTAGAACGAGAAGAAGGTAAGTGGAGTTCTACACCGGCACAAAACTCCAATTACGGTTTGAAGTGCCAGAACACTATAAAATATAGAATGGGAGCTAGTCAAAAGCATATAGTCTACAAGATATGACAACTTTAGCCCCCTTCCAAGGAGGAGGACCTACAAGTGGTGATGGGAGGGCCAACAACACGGGTGAAACTGGAAAAAGCCAAAGCTAGATTTGGCACATAACATGGATAAAGAGCAATGAAGATGAAGTTCCTAACCCAAGAGTGATACTAGAATTCTAGATTATTAGTCTCACCAACTACACCAGTTTGAATGATCTCAATATTATCACCAACAATTTGATACATTAATTTTCTCTTATCACTTACTGCATCACTGATAAATTTATGGAAGGTATCGCTAACGGGACAATACCGCATACCAGAGAAAACATGTGTCCAAACCTTATCCGCATCACTCCAAATAATATCCTCATAAATAACATTGACGTCAGAATCCAGGACAACCTTCTCCATGATAGAAGCATCAGATACCGGTGTCGGATCAACCACAGCTGTAATAAATGGAGACGTTGGTATAACCGCTGGAGGAACAATCTTACACACCCACGTAACAGTAGGGGGTTTAGGAAAGGGAGTTCGATCAGCTAATGGTAATGGAGCAAATGAGGGACTACCCGCGCTAAAAGGACAAGAAGGAACCGAATGACCAAAAGTCTGACAAGACGAACAAATTTCTGGTTTACACCCATATTTGACTTCTACCTCAACAACATAACCATCTTCTATCTTTACTTTGATATTATCTAGCAGAGGCTTATCAGGAGAGATTTCGATAAGCGCCTTAGCATAGAAGAGCTTCTCTCGGGCAATAGTGGTATTGTCAAACACTACTACAAAAGTGAGAAAATTCGACACAAGTTTTATGTGGCCTTAGACCGAAAAAGTGTTGCATTTTTTTATTTTTCAAGTAGGCAACACCGGAAGGGCATGGCATCCGCGGCCGTTGCCTTAGCCCTCTAAGGCAACGCTTTAGCCAATCTATTGCCATGGAAAGAAAGTGTTGCACTATAGACGTAATGCAGCACTATTTGCACGTAATGCAACAATATTCAGCGTTGCTTGAACATTAGTTAGATCCTGGCTACCAGGTCACGATAGCGGGGCCATGTCAGTTACCTACGTGTCACACGACACATCAGCTGCACACGTGTCACCTGCCACGTCAGCTATGGGGTCTACATGCCATGTGGAATTACTACTATTTTATGTAATGCAACACCACTGTATTATGTAATACAACACCATTATCTTGAAATACAACATCAGGAAAAAAGCAAATGCAACAGTAAAAGAAGGCAAATACAAAGCTTTAATTATAAATTTTGCAATACCAGTTTTGTACATAGAAGAAACACATCCGTTACATTCATCATCACATTCAAACCATCCAAAATATTCTACATACCATACCAATTCTTCAAATATAACACATACGATCAAATACATCATTTAAAATTACAACTCAAATATTCTACATACCAAAAGTGCCAACACATACTACCTTCAATACAACTGCCAACAAATACGATCAGTGCGCATCCTACAAAATAGCAATGCCATGAACCAGAAGTTGTATCTCTCCATGTCATTTCAGGTCCTCCACTTGCCAGTTGCATCTCTCCTCGTCATTTCAGATCCTGCAATTTGATTTTACAAGTTATCTGATAAGTGCATCTGTGCATGTATATCCTGTAAATATATCATAGAAATTAACCATTTGGCCATCCTAACTTATAAATCTTATGCATACAATTATAACAGTTGACCATTCACCATTTGTCACTCGTGCCACCTCAGAATTGAGTATGCTTCGTCTTCTGTGCAAACATTTCCGGTTTGCATATTTACTTGACACCATCCATTGGGTCCCTCGCATATCCTTTCAAGCTTAAAAACATCATCTTCTCCATATCCCCTAAACCCCAAGCTTCAAAATTTCAAAAAAAATTCAATGGAGGACTCGTCGCTATACATCACTGCCACATGTTCTTAAGGGACATTGGAATGTTGAAGCTATGCATCACACGCTTCAGGTGACTCTAAATCATAATTCATGGCCTATGCGGGTAATACCCAATAACTCTTTTCTAGTACCATGCCCGTCTTACAATAAGCATGATCATGCACTAATGTTGAAAGTTTTTACAAAACCTAGTGGTGCTATTTACTTGCAAGCATGGTCTGATGAAGAATTTGAGCCTGAACCAGCGTTAGATGTGGTTTCGTGGGCTAAAGTTGATGACTTTCCCAAGTTTCTAAAGAGTAATGTTCCGACTGTTGAAGAAATATTGAAGCCAATGTGATGTGTGCTTGCAATTGACGACTGTAACTGGTCTTAGTACGACCATAGATCTTTCTACCTGAAAATGCAAATTTATGAAGGCATTGGCTATATCAATATTTTTGCTGCTCAATTCAATAACAAAGTTTACCTCATTAAGGTTCAGCATTGTACCTGCTCATCCTGGAACAAGGCCTGAACTTCTTTTTGTGAGCAATAGGGAGGAACAAGTGGTTCCATGTTTGTGTCATCACAGAGTGAAAATGGATTCAGATGAAAGATTTGACGCAATGATATATGAAGCTGCTTTGCTACCCCTTGCCAAGCTTATTTCCTGAATCCACCCATGACATACATGTTGATAACCAAGCCCCAATGAACCAGAGGAATGATCAATGGGTAGATTTGGAAGTTGATTAGGAATATGATTGGCCAAGCTACCTCACCCCTTGTCTTGATGTTGTGGGTCCATCACATGCGGTTGCTCACTTCGGACTGGCTTTCCCACAGCCGAAAAGCCCTAACGAATCTGTTGGAAGTTCCACAGCCCCGTAAACCCTGATCTGGTATGAACCGATGCTACTATAGTGTCATTTTTTGGATCTGTATATATGTATGTATTAAGTTAACTTTCGCGAACTTATGATACATTTGCTGCACTGATACTACTATTACTTTTGCAAATATATGTATGTATTAAGTTAACTTTTGCTGCCCTGATCTGGTATGAATTGATGCTACTATAATTTTTGCTGCCTTATGATACTTTTTTGTATGACTGCTTTATGATATGTAGTAAGACATAATATGGATGCATACCCGAGGTGAGCTCAGTTTGCAAAACTGACATACGTTTCCAAATTTGAAACACTGAAATTGGTAGTTTCCAAAATACCGTGAGTAATTACTGTTATTATAATAGAAATTTGGTCCGAGTATTATGAAATATAGAAAAAACACCACTTGATCATTTGAATATACAACAACAACTATTTCATGGAACACCTGTAGGTGGAAATACGACGTATATGCCAGCTTATACGCTCGTTTTTACTCAAAAAGAGCAACCACAACAATTTACACCTTCTGTGCTTGGACCGTATTCAAACCCATTGGCGTTTGATGCATTTCAAAGTCAGCTAAATGATACAGAGGAAGAAGGGCAAAGTAGTATACCAAATTTGAATTCACAGTCAAATCCTTCTTTATATCTAGAATTACCAACTCAACCCTTGTTTAAGAAATTCCCGTGCAACAAAATCGACATGTTGGTTCATCTTCATATCGATGTGGAGTTTCAGAAAACGTCATAGTTAAATCGACGACAAGATGGTTCACATTGTCATTTACACCAACGCTCGAAAAGTGCAAAAGTCTACAACTACAGAAATTCCGAATATTAATAGTCCAAGCACAAAAAGTGTACGATCAATAAGAAATTCTTTAAGCTACACAGATTTGGTAACATGCATTAAATGTTTGAGTGAAGGAGCGGATTTTAATTTCAGTGAATCTTTACACATTGTTATACTTCCCAACAAGACTGATACATTCAACATCTTAAAAGATGACGATGCAAAAACATGGTTGTCGCATGAGGCACAACTCGAACAAATTTCTGTTAACTACAAAGCCTACTTGATCAACCAAGGAGGTGACAACATATAGGTTTTCTATTTTTTTTTAGTTTTTGTTGTATTTTTGCATATTTATGTTTTGTTTTGTTTATTGTATTGTTTTGCATTAATAATAATGTTCTTCTTTTAATGATACTACTCTGTTTTAAACATAAATTAACCAAAATAAAAAATGATCCGCTTAAACCTCCGAATGTATTCCCTGCTAAATAAAATACCGTACTAAAATACCATTCAAAAACACCTTAAACCGCCAGGAGTGGTTCAGCATATTGAAATTTGGGCAGCTTGAGTTTTCATTTACTATTATTCAATTAAGAACATGTGGTTTTCAAAGCTACATTATGCAATTATGAAAAATAAGAAAAAGCAAACATATTTACTAAGATAACTGTTTTTGGTCAAGGCAAACTATTTTTATAATGGGCGTACCACTTTTATTAGAATAAGAGAAGAAGTTAAGTGGAGCTCTGCACAGGCACAAAACTCCAACTTTGGTTTGAAGTGCCAGAACACTATACAATATAGAACGGGAGCTTGACAAAAGCATATAGTCTATAAGATATGACAACCCTAGCCCACTCCAAGGAGGAGGATCTAAAAGTGGTGATGGGAGGGCCAACAACACGGGTGAAATTGGAAAAGGCCAAAGCTAGATTTGGCACATAGTATGGATAAAGATCACTGAAGATGAAGTTCCTTTCCTAAGAGTGATAATATAATTCAATCTTATTAGTTTCACAAACTACACCAGTTTGAATGAGCTTAATATTATTGTTGATGCCTAAAATTTTCGTCAACACTAGAGAGTCCTAAAATTTTGAAACTTTAAAGTCCAGAGCGGAGAAGGATAAGAGATGCGGTAACAATGTGCGGGGAAGTAAAGGACACAGTTATTTATAGTGGATCGGCCCTTTGGGGCCCACGTCCACTTTGAAGGTTGTACTGATTTTATTCCATCACAACAAAGTATAATAAGACTATTACAAGAAGCTATAATGATTAACAACACCCTATTAGTCCTTGTTATCGATCTTCTTTGCTGATTGAGAGTAGTTGAGTCCGCATGAGGCAGAGTCAAGGCCGAGTGAGGCAGAGTCGAGGCCAAGTGAGGCGGAGTCGAGCCCGAGAGGCGGAGTTGAGGCCGAGTGGAGGAGTCGAGGCCGAGTGAGGCGGAGTCGAGGCTCAGAGGCAGAGTCGATGCCGAGAGGAGGAGTCGAGGCCGAGTGATGCAGAGTCGAGGCTCGGGGTCTAAAGGAGGCGGAGTCGAGGCCGAAAGACGAAGTCAAGGCCGAGTGAGGAAAATTCATGGCGAAGTGAGACAAAGTCGAGGCCAAGTGGTGGAGTCGAGGCCGAGTGTCGGAGTCGAGGCCGAGAGGCAGGGTCGAGGCCGAGAGGCAGAGTCAAGACCAAGTGGCGGAGTCGAGGCAGAGTGAGGCAGTGTCGAGGCCGAGTGAGGCGGAGTCGAGGCCAAGAGGCGGGATCGAGGCTGAAGGCGGAGTCGAGGCCGAGTGAGGCGGAGTCGAGGCTGAGCGTCGAAGTCGAGGCCGACTGGCGGGGTCGAGGCCGGGAGGTGGGGTCGAGGTCGGGAGGCGGGGTCGAGGCCAAGAGGCGGGTTCAAGGCAGAAAGGCGGAGTCGAGGCCGAGTGAGGCGGAGTCGAGGCCGAGTGAGGCGGAGTCGAGGTCGAGTGGCGAAGTCGAGTCCGAGAGGCGGGGTCGAGGCCGAGATGCGGAGTCGAGGCTGGGTGGCGGAGTTGAGGCCGAGTGAGGCGGAGTCGAGCCTCGAGGTCTGAGGGAGGCAGAGGCGAGGCCTTTTTTTTCTTCTTCTTCTTTGTTGAGCGGGAGAGGTGTTGACTTGGTCAACCATGTTAGAGAGGTCCGGAAATATCCGTAGGTGCGGCAGTGTCCAAAAGAATGGATAAACCCTCATGAGTCCGAGTAAATTCATATTCTCCCTTGTATGATGAACGGAGGTGCCTAAAAGGCCTTGGAGAAGAAGATTGAAGCCATTAAAGCTTGAGAGAGTGAGCTTGGACCAACCACTTAAATGTAGGAAGTGAGGGGGTATTTATAGTGGAGAGGTTAGGTGAGGGTAGGTGGAGTAGGTGAAAAGTAAGAAGGGATAAAAAGGAGTGGGAAAAAAGATATAAAGAAGTTAGGTTTGCACTATGGAGTGATCAACCAAAAATAGTTGATCGACGTGTGCCGATCAGCTATTTTTAGGTGATCAACGTGGCCGGGAGCTTGTCAGGGCAAGCTTTGGTTATGTCATATCCCAAGGCATATCCCTCTAGAAAACCTTGAACCCCGATGTGTCAAAGCCTAGAAACTCGAACCCCTCCCTAGGGTACGAAATTCATACCCCATGGGGTTCGAACTTCGAACCCGGTGGGGGTTCGAACTTCGAACACCGTGGGGGTACAAACATCGAACCCCGTGGGGTGTGAACTTCGTACCCTTAGGGTGTACGAAGTTCATACCCCTAGGGGTACGAGGAGTGCATGGAAAGAGGACGATGAGCATCGAGGCTAAGGCCTTTGCCCTTCCGCGGTTCGAGGTGATGGATTGGAGATGTTTTGGAGGAGCGGTGAGGTCCTTGTTGGCGCGATCTCTTCTTGACATATTTCCTTTGCTTTGTGGCGACATTCCCATCTTTAACCATACGCGGCACGTTGAGTCGAGCGCGCCTTGCGTACTTTTGGGAACCATACCAAAAGGCCGGTTAACATTTGCCCCCTCAAAGTATGTCTTGTATGAACGAGACGTGCTTTGAAGTAAGATAAGTATGTCGATGGACGGAAAGATCTCTATAGCATGCTTAGTGACTGGTCGTGACCTTTTCCTTGAGTTGTGTGTTGTGAGTGCGCTACTTCGTAGCGTTTGAGGCGCATTATTGAAACCTATCGGTATGAATTTAGCACTCCGGCATTGTTACGAGCTTTGACTCGCTTGAGTCTTGCCGCTTAGGTGTCAGCATGCCCAAGGCGCCTGATTATTGTACGTTAGAGAGGTTGATTGCTAGTTACCGACTCCCGATTGCATCAAAGTGCAAACGGTTCGTTGTCAGGTCTGAATCGCGTATGCATTCACACATTTGCACGTGGCTTCGCACAATGCAATATAAGTTGGAATGGGTAATATGAAGGTGAATTACATGCCATGGGCTTGTAATCGCGCAATTTAGCTTTTCAAAGAATTTTCGGGTCGGGAGCCGACTGTTTGGTGAGCACACTTGAACTCTTAAGGCTTGTGAGCATGCATTTGGTTAACAATCAAGTTGGTCTGTTCGGTTGAGATTTCAAAAGCGTGTATGTGTGGTCACTGCCATGGCTTAGTCGCACGATCGCCCTAAGTGGTTATTGAAACATCGTTGGGATGGAGCTTGATTGTTAGGAGTATCCACTAAATCACTTGGATTTGTGAGCCCAAGGTCGTTCAACAATCCAAGCTAGTCCAATCGATCAAAGTTTCGGCAACTCATATATGTGAATGCCATTGGTGGGATAATACTTGTCATATGTCGTGGCATGTATTCATATAGATTTTCCCTTGATGCAAGATCGGACCCAAATGCTGGGCGCGTGCACTTTTATGGTTGGGCACTTGGTAAGTACATGAGTGGTCGTTGAGCCGTTATTGATTTGGTAGTTAGGGCTTCGAAGATAAGTGGATGTAACCGTAGCTTGGTGTACGATTCCAAATTCCGATCCTAGAATGTTCATTTAGAGCATGTCGATCTCTTAATTGTAGTTGCTTACTTTATTCTCTTCCTCAGATGGAAAATCAGCTTGTGGCGGGGAGGATGCAAAATACTGCTTCTAGACTTCGGGCGTTCGAGTTGTCCTTAGGTTTCCGGAGAAGTGAAGAGATATATGGACAGCCAGAGGATTCCCGAGATTGTCACCCAAGAGCGTGGGGTGGTAGATTATGGGAAGCGAAAGTAGGGATTCGAGGACAAGTATTTATGGATATGGGATTGGACTTCGTATCCCAAACACTTATTAAATCTTTCGGGCCCTTTAGGAGTTTGAATCTTGTTTAAGGAGATGACCAATAAGCCGGTGCACGGGTGAGCGAAACAGAACTTCGCACTCCAATGACTTTGTCGAGTCCTGATTTCGATCTTGAGTTAGTAAACTTGAACCTTTGCATGGCATCAGATGAGCGAACAATAATTATTAAGTTGCGGTCTTGCGAAGCGGTTCTTAAGGAATGGGTATTGCTTGGACTGGCGGCTTGAATGCGTGTGTAGGATATCGCCACAAAGTTGACCTGTTAGTCTCTGGGTCCAATCATTAACCCAACCACGAAGCAGCTGCATCTTGACTCAGGCATTTCACTGGCGGTTGGTGATGTCCATGGCGTTAGTCGTTGAGGCTAAAGATTTCCATCATGTTCCGGAGTGTTTGCTTTTGTGGAGTCCGATCATTGTTGGAAAGCCGAGAAACCTCCCGGGCCTGGAATCTGTGTCTAGTTTTCCCTCATTGCGAGGTGAAGGCGCTCTCAAGACGGTGGCTCCGAGGGATGCCATGAGGATGATGCCAGTGCAGGGACTAAAGTGGACCTGATTGGGTCCTTTAATTTCCAGACAGGTGTGATAATCTGTAGAGGGTTGCCCCAAGCCCGGGTATCTACTAGATTCTGCTCGACATCAGGGACGAGCTAACAAGTTCGGATCGTTGCTTAATATTTCATGTCTAGTCTGTAATTGAAGTTAAATGTAACACAACTAATTGGCGAATGATTCTAGAAATGGACTTATTCGGATTGACCGCTCGGATATGCGCGTAAGATATGGACATTCGGTCGAGTCGTTATTCTCTAACAAAATACGTCGTGACTATTATCCGATCCGAAAATGGTGTTGATTTTTACCGATAATCATGGTTTTATTTATTAAAATTAGATGCCATCACCGCATTCCAATGCTCTTGTGATTAGGAAGCTTCTGCGTTGAGAGGTATGGGTCATCTTCGCGTTGCGTTTCAATGTGAATTTGCTGGAAGGGTGTTGAGACTTTGGGAACCTAATGAACAGGTCGTGGGAACTTGAGAACTTAGGAAAGACATATACAATATGCATTTTATATTTCGCGTACCGAGGACTTGTCTAACTTCTCCAGTTCCTTGGGAAACTGGTGATTGTATTGCTCCCCCTGTCTTTCAGTTCGGGCCTCTATGCTCGGCCTGCCTAGTATTAGCGGGAGGTTAGAAGTTTTCAAGACCTGAGCTTTTAGGTTCGGATCATCCTCGTGGCGAGGTGAATGTTCCTCTTTAGAATGGTTGCTCCAAAGGTTGTGGCGATGAAAATGCCAGTGCAGAAGCTGGTGGGGGTCCCCCTCAGGTCCTACGATGAGTTGGCTGGTGTAAGGATAGGTGGGAGACTTCCTCCGAGCCCGATTACTTGCTAACTGAAGAGGATGCGAGCGATGAGCACTCAGAAGTCAAATGGTTGCCTCTTTTGTTGGGCAGTCCCTTTGGAGCGGAGGCGACAACAGGTTTTTCCCCCGTGCTTCCTCAAGCATCCGAGTCCCAGTTGGAGTTACGGCGGGAACAATCTGGAGAAGGAGGAGAACCTATGGCTTCTCGATCACACATTTATATGAGTCCTTCTAAAGGAGGAGAAAGTTGTGGTTGGCCAAAGTGCTCACGCGACGGGCGTAGCTGATGTAAGTGTGCAAACAATGCAAGATATGGTGGAAGATTATGAAGCCCAAGTGGTAGCAAAGTCTGAGGAGCTGAAAGGGTAGGGGGACAGGATGAGGCTACCATAAAAGATGCATGGGCAAAGGCTACGAAGGATGCCGAGGAGAAATTTGTTGTTTTGGTGGCGAAGAAGTAGGCCGATATTGAGGCGGAGAAGGAGAGGGCCTTTGAGTAGGCTAGGAAAAAGGAAATCCATCGATGATGACCAATAAAAGAGGTAAGGGGACCCTTAGCAAACTTGAAATGAATACAGTCATGTGACTCCGGGCCAGGGAGCTAGCTGATCAGAAGGTCGCTGAAGATGCTGAGAAGAGAGCGGAGTTGGGTGTTAAGAAGGCTTGGGGAAAAGCCCAAGCTGCATTGGTCCTTGCTTCTTACATCGTCCCTAAGCCGTCACCATGTATTGCCCTCGGGGAGGTTATGATAATTACAAGCTGCAAGGATGATGGCGGGAGGCACGCATTGATGTCCCGTGAATCCGTCACACCTGTGAAGAGTAAAGGAGGAGGAAGCGGTTCTGGAAGGAAGGTGCCCATCACTGGTGGTGAACTGCCTAGCGTCGAACCTGTATAGAAAGAAAAAAAGAAAAGAGAAGGATGAGTAGCATTAGTAATTGCTAAAGGAATTATAGATACTTTGGGTTAGGTAGACCAATAGTATATGTGAGTGCGATCCTCGTTTTTGGTCCTTAAAGACATGGTGTGGTATTCATATATACCCTGTCATCAGAGAGAAAACATGTTAGACATGTAGCCTGTTTGGGATGTGTGTGTGAAGATAAAATATGAATTAGTAAAGATCGCGATTTATGTCAAGTGTTCGGATGTTCTTCCCATGTTTCCAGCGTCATGTACTTGCATGATCGTACTTGTTGTTACACCAAAAATGCAATCGGAGACCGCGCTCTAGGTCGATTGTTCCATAGGGGTGTGATAGAGCGCTGACTTATATTAAATTTCTCTCAACTCAGGAAATTCGTAGTTTGCGAAACCAGGATAGTCACCTGCCGTTTTGGGTTGCCCAGAGTAAGTGTAGCGAAGGTGTAGGACATTGCATTTTGCGGTCCGTTCGGTGGGTGGCTCTTCCGTTGTTCTTTGGGTTGCGAGCGACGCTGTTGTTTATTCACCAGAGAAAAGCCCGGATCATCAGACCGAAGGGTCCGATCATGGCCATGGGTTGCACCTAAGCCTTTGGAGCTTCAGGGAGAAAATGATTTAATGTCATTCTTGGTGCTTCGTCGACATTCGACTAATGCTCGAATCCCGACCCGAGGGGTCGGTTGAAGTCGTGCGAGTGGTTAGCCTCGCGATAGATCGGCTGATGGGCTGCTCCCAAGTCCTGGAACTTGAAGGCTGAACGATTTATCCTCGGTCTCAGTACTGGGCCGAGATTCAAGTTAGAGGTTATTTATACTCGGTCGCTTCACGGGCCGACGACTCGAGTAGAGTTGCCGGCTCCCGTGCTCGGGGTGCCAATCGTAGCCAGTGTTCTTTGCCCTCAATGTTGGATTTAGGTTCGGATGGCGGTGCCGGCTCCCATGCTTGTGGTGCTGATGCGGCGATCGAATGTTTGAACGCAAGCTGGTTGTCAAGATTAATCAAACACGTCATGAACGTCACGCATGAAGTAAACATGGAAGGGAGATAAGAAACTGAACATCATTTCTACGGGTAACTCTGGTAGTAGTGGCCTTTACGATGCCTCGAATTGCAAGAAAACAAAACATTGTTGGAAGGCGTGAATCAATAGTACACTAAGTTATGTAGAGTATAGGTGAAGATGTTCGTTGTTCCATGCCCTTGGTAGTTCGGCTCCGTCCATGGTTGAGAGTTTGAATGTTCCATCGCTGAGCTTCCGTTGTATTAGTATGGGCCTTCCTAACGAGGAGCGAGGCCCGTAGGTGGAGGAAAAAGTCCATTTAAAGACTAGGCCGCCGATATGCATTTGTGCGGGCCCTCGGCTGAGCTTCCAATCGTGCCACAAATGGCTGGAGCACTAGTTGGAGGAGGATGGTTATGATACAACAAAGAGGGTGTGCGTCTTGGAGAAGGGGCCTTGCTTTTCGTTTTCATTTCAATTTTTTGTAGGCCTATACATACATACATACATACATACATACATACATATATATATATATATATATATATATATGCCGGAATGAGGCACCTATCCATAGATGGATGATTCTATTTGAACTGCAATGGTAACGACTATTGAAAAGGTTGTGACCCTTTACCAACAGACATTTATGTCGGTAATTGCGCTCAAGGTCTTATTTTTGACCTTTAAACATTAATGTGTATGCCTTCTTTATGCTATTGAATCATCTCTCTCACCTCCTCTTTTTTCTTTTTGTAGGCGAGCTGATGGTGTTAATGAGTCGATGACCGATATCTCCAATGATAACCTCGGGGATTGTTGTATCGTAGATGACAATCGTGGGGATGACAGAGAACTGGAATTCTCGGGCTCGCTTTCGAATGTTCCTCTGGTAATGCTTCCCAACAAACCCCCTACTGATTGAAGGAGGCCGAAAATGCTATATGGTGGACAAAAAAGGCCATGGCACATCGAAAAGGAGGTGTCTTTTATAGGAGAAAGTTCGCTTTAAGTTTCTGTTCTGCTTCCACCGAGGGAGGCAGAGGCACGGAGGAGTTACAAACTGGTATCTCCGATGACAACCTAGAGTCAACTGCACCACAGAAGCTGTAGTCCTGACGAGGTAGGGGTACGATCTTGAGGGATTAGTATCGATCGAGGTCCTGTTTAGTAGGAATCTTTGATGAGCACCGAGTAGCTCAGAGATCCCATGCAGTAGGGATCCTCGATGAGCATCGAGTGGGTCGAAGGTCCCACGTAGTGAGAATCTTCGATTAGTGTCGAGTGGCTCAGAGATCCTGTGTAGTGGCAATACTTGATGAGTGTTGAGTGGCTCAGAGTTCCCATGTGGATGAATTCCTCAATGTTGTTCTGCAAGTAACAAAACATGTTCATGTTGTGTCCGCGGATGTGGTAGAACCAACAATATCCTATAGAGCCCCTTGGTGCACTCGTTGGACTTTCAGGTCTTGGCCTTTTGCATGGTTAGGAATTGCAGGTCACAAGATAGATTTTCTTGAGGGTGTTGCTAAGATCAGTACAGATGCGGAAAGACAGGAGTCGAAGATGATTCCATCCATTACTGTGACTACCTTTGTTGTTGCCAGCGTGAGCAAGATTGCGCAGAGCGATAGAATTAGAGTTCTTGGAGCTTTAGGGTCGTCACGAAGCAGGATGTTGAGGGTAGAAGTTTGATTCCTTTGTGCTAAATTTCGGGATAGGAAGTAGTCGGATTTCATGCCGAAGATCGCCTGAATCGTTGATTGATTTTGATCGGTCCATGCTCTATGTTCAAAATCAAATGGTATGCCCTTCGTAAGCTGGACGAGTGTGATTCGAGGAGTAGGTTTCTCGACCTCGGCCAAGGTGGCGTTGGATCTTGCAAGATAGCCTTTGAGAGTTTTCACGGGTGCCTTGGCAGGTGTACGAGACTGAGTGGATGTCTGTGGGCCTCGCGACGTGCATCCTGGATCGCGCGGCCAATCTCCTGACGAGTTAGTCGAGAGTTGTGATAGTTCAAGGTGGAAGTCGAGAGAACCATAATTGAGTCGTCTTGACAAGGACGGGGTAGCACTTGCAAATTATGGCATTGGCAACGTTTAATGAACCCATATGCCATTTGAGGCGGCTAATGAAGCTTCGAGAATCATGGATTCACTAAGTATAGAGTGACTGTTGGCATGTCGAAGTGTTTGCGCCCTTCGGTATTAAGGATAGCTGAAGTAAACGGGTTACACCTCGTGCTGGTTTCCCAAACGTCGCAGGTGTGCCTTTACATATCTTTTATGATTATTCGGACCGTGTCAGGGAGATGTGCATGATGGTTATACTCTAGTGGGACCCATCAGTTTCGGTGGACTTCGGGAATTCCATTCTATGGACGTCTTCTATAGTACAAATCTGACTCTCCCTTTTCCATATCTTCGACATCGATGGTCTGGTTTTGGTAAGGTTGGCGTGGTTTAGCGAGCAGGTGTGCACCCTAGTCTGGAAGTACTTGGACATGATATTTTTTGAAGCTGAGAGACTCCCACATGTCGAATGCACCTCGCGAGGTGAGCAGTTGGGTCCTTGCGACTGTCAAAAGGATATAAGACTGGTAGATTGAAATCAGGTGGGTCACGAGGGTTCCTATAATCTAAGGAAAGCAAGCATCGAGTCACACAATCCATGCCTTTAGGAGAAGCACCATCTCAAGTGCACCGAAGGATGACACCTGTGGTCTCAAACCCATCTCCGGAAGAACGTTGTTGGTCCAGTCTCAAGTACTTCTTATTCTGTTTTCAATTCATGCGAGGATGGTATTGAAAGGTTCTTCCTGCCACTCAAGTCGAGCATACAAAGGCAGGATTCTTGATCATTCTATCGACGCCTCGCGTAGTTCGATGGAGGTCCGGTCGAGGAGAGTTCTTGACTTCCTCCCCTCCTACACCTTGAGCTTGGATTATAGCGTCGAGCTTTCTATACTTAAACACCATGATGAGAAGCGAGTAGTTGAGTCGTAGTCGAGAATTGAAGACGAAATCCGAAGATGGATCGGAGGAACTTCTCTACGACATTTTGTCATTTGATTCTTTGTTATTTAGACATCGTCAGCGGACTCTACCGAAGGTTATATAAGGAACCAAAAGCGTGTCGAAGTCGAGATGGGAATTTGCGGCAAAGAAACAAATCTGAGTTCTCTCCATGAAATTCTTCTACTCATCGTGAAACAGGTGATGCCTCGTTGAGCGTGTTACTGGACCAACTCCCTATTTTGCCTGATTGGGGCTTTGAGCCATCACTCGGTTTCTTTCGATCTTTAGGTAAGCGCAAGAAGCTGCACTTGAGCAACCAAGGCCTCAGGGGCAGAGGTAATGCCACATCTACAAAGGCTAAAATGTCAGAAAGAAATCACCGATGGACCAGAGCGACTCGTTATAATTAAATAGTTCGCCAATGATAGAGTCCCTTTTTCTCGCCATTGCTGACGAGTTGGCCCGGTAGATAAGGTGAAATGATAGTAGCACAAACTAACTTAGGGTCGAGGATCAGTGGAAAAAATCGGGTTTGTCGAGTTTGAGCGAAGGCATTGTTTAATGAAGGCTGAGGGTCCAAGTCTGCTCTAAGGCGGAGAATGTCTCGCTGAACATATTGTCGAAGCCATTGTGTTAATCCGATGTTATGGTGGATTTTGTCGACAAGGCATCATCGAGTCGTGCCTAATTGGGCTTGATCGACGAATGTGTCGAGGTTAGGTGCACTAAGGATGATCGAAGCTTTAGGGAGTCGAGGCCGAGGAGGAAATAATTCTGAATGAGGATCGACAGTGGAAGGTCCGACCATAGGGTTCTTTCCTTAGTTCACCATTGTCGATGAGCTTGGTTTGTAAGTCCGAGAAAACTTATGTAGCATTCAAAGTCTTGGTGATTGAGTAAGAAGGAAAGGCGAGGTTTTGATTCCTTAAAGGAAGTGGAAGAAAGTGGACTGTAGGTGCGCGCTTTACTCTCCCCTTCCTGGCGCGCCAAATGTTGACGCCTAAAATTGTCATCAACACCAGAGAGTCCGAAAATTTTGAAACTTTAATGTATAGAGCGGAGAAGCATAAGAGATGCGGTAATAATGTGCAGGTAAGTAAAGGACACAATTATTTATAATGGTTTCGCCCGTTGGGGCCTACGTCCACATTGAAGGTTGTACTGGTTTTATTCCATCACAACAAAGTATAGTAAGACTATTACAAGAAGCTATAATGATTAACAACATCCTCTTAGTCCTTGTTATCGATCTTCTTTGCTGAGCGAGAGTAGTCAAGGCCATGTGAGGCGGAGTCAAGGCCGAGTGGGGCAAAATCGAGGCCGAGTAAGGTGGAGTCGAGGCCGAGAGGCGGGGTCAAGGCCAAGTGAGGCGGAGTCAAGGCCAAGTGAGGTAGAGTCGAGGCTCAGAGTCCGAAAGAGGCGGGGTCGAGGCCGAGTGGCAGGGTCGAGGACAAGAGACGGAGTCAAGGCCGAGAGGCGGAGTCGAGGCCGAGTGGCTGAGATGAGGCCGAGTGAGGCAGGTTCGAGCTCGGGAGGCTAGGTCGAGGCCGAGAGGAGGTGTCGAGGCCGAGTGGCAAGGTCGAGGCCGAGAGGCGAGGTCGAGGCTGAGAGGTGGGGTCGAGGCGAAGAGGCGGAGTCGAGGCCGAGTGAGGTGGAGTCGAGGCCGAGTGCCGGAGTCGAGGCAGTGAGGCAGGGTCTAGGCCGAGAGGTGGAGTCAAGGCCGAGAGAGGCTGAGTCGAGGCCGAGTGAGGCGGAGTCGAGGCCGAGTGAGGCGGAGTCGAGGCCGAGTGAGGCGGAGTCGAGCCTCGAGGTCCGAGGGAGGCGGAGGCAAGGCCTTCTTATTCTTCGTTAAGTGGGAGAGGTGTTGACGTGGTCAACCATGTCAGAGAGGTCAAAATATCCGAAGGTGCAGCAATGTCCAAAAGCATGGTTAAACCCTCATGAGTATGCTCATGAGTCCAAGCATATTCATCTTCTCCCTTGTATGATGAAGGGAGGTGCCTAGGATGCTTTGGTGAAGAATAAGGAAGCCATTAAAGCTTGAGAGAGTGAGCTTGGACCAACCCTTGAATGTAGGAAGTGAGGGGGTATTTATAGTGGAGAGGTTAGGTGAGGGTAGGTGAGAGTAGGTGAAAAGTAATAAGGAATAAAAAGGAGTGGGAAAAAAGATAAAAAGAAGTGGGGTTTGCGCTATGGAGTGATCAACCAAAAATAGGTGATCGGCGTGTGCCGATCAGCTATTCTTAGGTGATCAACATGGCCGGGAGCTTGTCGGGGAAAGCTTTGGTTATGTCGTATCCAAGGCATATACCTCTAGAAAATCTCGAACCTTAATGTGTCAAAGCCCAGAAACTTGAACCCCTCTCTGGGGTACGATATTCGTACCCCGTATGGTTCGAACTTCGACCCCGTGGGGGTTCGAACTTCGACCCCGTGGGGGTTCGAACTTCGAACCCCGTGGGGGTACGAACTTCGAACCCCGTGGGGTACGAACTTCGAACCCCGTGGGGTACAAACTTCGTACCCCTAAGTGTACGAGGAGTGCATGGAAAGAGGACGATGAGCGTCGAGGTTAAGGCCTTTGCCCTTCCGGTGTTCGAGGTGATGGATTGGAGATATTTTGGAGTAGCGGTGAGGTCCTTGTTGGCGCGATCCCTTCTTGATCTATTTCCTTTTCTTTGTGGAGACATTCCCATCTTTAACCATACACGATACGTTGAGTCGAGCGCGCCTTGCCTACTTTTTGGAACCGTACCAGAAGGCCGGTTAACAATTTTCACCAACAATTTGATACATTAGTTTTCTCTTATACTTACTTCCTCACTGATAAATTTATGGAAGGTACCAGTAACGGGACAATACCGCATACCAGAGAAAACATGTGTCCAAACCTTATCCGCATCACTCCAAACAATGTCCTCAGAAATAGCGTTTACATCAAAATCCAGGACAACCTTCTCTATGATAAAGCATCGGATACTAGTGCCGGATCAATCACAACTGTAATAGATGGAGACGGTGGTATAACCATTGGAGGAACAATCTTACACACCCACATAATAGTAGGGGGTTTAGGAAGGGGAGTTCGATAAGCTAATGGTAATGGAGCTAATGAGGGGCTACCAGCGCTAACAGGATAAGAAGCAACTGAATAACCAAAAGTCTGATAAGACAAACAAATTTTTGGATTCCACCCGTATTTGACTACTACCTCAGCAATATAACCATCCGATATCTTTACTTTGATCTTATCTGGCAGAGGCTTATCAAGAGAGATTTCGATAAGCGCCTTAGCATAGAAGAGCTTCTCTCGAGCAACAGTTGTATTGTCAAAACATTTCAACATCCCAATATTATTAGCTAACTAATTCACCCTATCAAAGACTGCGAAACTGATGGAATCTGAGAAAAATAAGTCTACACTGTAATCTATAGTACATGATCTCTAGCACGATCATTAGATGGGCTCCAAGGTGTAACAATGAAAGGCTTCCCATAAATAAAGATCAGATCCAAACTAAGAACCTGCAGACGTTTATCAGGGTTAGTGGATTTGAAATAGAACAGGGACTTATCCAAATGAACAGAAAGTCCACCATGAAGTTGCCAAGCACTGATGCATTTCTCCTTAAAAACTGAATACAATGGATTTGAATCCAAAAAGAATCCAACTAAATAATTCTTCCAGAAATTAACTCCAGCAACAAAAAATGTAGTCAGCGGTTTCATGATTCCATTATTACCTACTACCTCAAAGTCCAGTGGCACATAGTCTCCAGCATTCATCGGATTATTATTGAATAACAAAACAAAGGATGGTACAAAAATTCTACTCGGTTTAGCAAATGAAGGAAATCCCATACCAACCGTTTGCAGGTCAGCACTAGATTTCCCCTACCAACAACATCCACATAATCATTGGAGACACGAACCCCCAGCCCAGGGTTGGCCATTGCAACATTGGTAGACCCATCAATACCATACACGAAATGCTTACTTCCCTTTTCCAACACCACACCACTGGAAATAGACTCACCAATAGCCAAAGAGTTGCTGCCAGGATCAGGTTCATCAGTAAATGATCAGCCAGGCAAAGAGGCCTGAGACCAGCATTTCTCGACATCAGAGATTGCCAAAAGCAGAGTTAAAACTAACTTACCAACATTAGAAAGCAAACCGACTTTAGAAGCATTTTCAATTTCGGAAACCATATCCAAAAGATCAGCTGGATTTGAAGAGGAGAGAAACAAGGACGTAGGACCCGAAACCCCGATCTGTAAAGTGGCACGAGTTGAATCCGAAGGAGTTGCCGATGATGTAGACAGTTTTGGGTAAATGGTTGAAAAAGGATGGTCTGAAAGAGTTGCAGAAGCTACGAGAGCTTCAACACCATCGTGAGACTTTCCACCCTTCCTACGAACCATGGAGAAGAGGCGATGGCGATCAAAACCAGAAATGAAGAAAGACCAAAAGAGTGAAAATCGCCAGTGCAATTTTGGGATCTGCCATTTTACGGTTTTTCGTATGACATAGAGTTATTTGTTGTTTTGATTAAGATAACTTTTAGAATTGATGTTAAGAAGTCATCTAAAATTATTTTCTGTTGACCGTCATTCGTCGGTAGTTTGTTTATCGCACTATTCTTAAAAAAATACAACTCTATAATATAGCATATGTCCAATTATAACAAAGGATTTGTTAAAATTCGAAAAATAAGCGTAAATATTTTAGAAATAAACCTACTAACTAAGCGTGCACAATATGCCTTATACGTTCAATTTTATTTGCACCATTTAAGCATTATCTTTTAAATATTAAGTAAACAAATCGAGTGTGAAGCATGGGTCCAAATTCACTTGATTAATATATTGTGGATACAATTATCACATTAATGTATAGTGGATACAGTAATCACATTATCATGCACAATATGCCTTTTCTATCGTTTCAAGTCAATAATTAATACAGCTCAAAACATTTGAAATAGCAGACTGGTACTGCTTATGAGGTTTAACAGAATCAAATCATAGAACCATAGACAAAAATAAGAATACAAGTAGAATAATTTACAAAAATTATTAGAGTCACAAAATTTAATAATTGTGGAATTCTAATTCGTAAATTTATTAACATATAAATGAACAGTCAAACAAAGACGAGGTCTTTCCAAATCTCTGGCTTCGCCAGACGCTGATCTTAAGCTGTAATACTCGGTCTGACACGAGCGTTATGAAAAAACACAAAACATTTGAGTCAGGATTAACTTTATTCAAGTAAATCAACTTCAATAAGATACTCAAAATATAATATTTAATCCTAACAAAATGCAATTCTAAATTTCAACTGTGTTCGGGTAATATGTATAAGTTTATCATGAAATAAATGCACATGCGTTTCTGGTTACTAAATAAAACAATCAGTTAATAAATTTTCGAATTTGTGTTTAAACTTCGTCCACGACGGGCATTGTAATATAAAATATGTTTACTCCACAAATATCATGCACACATTGATAGGTCAAGCATGTGGAAAGAGGCCTAACTTGAATGCCATTAATGAAAGCATACCGATCGGGCTGAATACAAGTATATCGGTCGGTCTAACTTCAAGCACGCCAGCCGGTCGGTCACAACTCCATAGTATAACATCCCCAGGTGAAAAGAAAGAGGGACACACCCACCGTTCGTCAGAAGCAAAGTGCAACTACCGGTCGCCTCTAGAACAAGGCACTAAATTAAGACATTTCCATACCACGTTGGTCGCGCAAGGGAGAAAAAGAACCATACCGACCGGTCAGTCCTATTTCTGACCGACCAGTCCTCTAGACAACTATTGCCAGCCTGGCTTCTGGACAACTATTGCCAGGCTAGCCAGTGGCAATTCCGTAAATAAAGTTCGACCGACCAGTGGTTCTGAAGGCTATATCACTCCATTTCTCCACTCCTATAAATAGAGCTCCAATCCCACATTAATGGGGGAGGATTTTGATGACCTCGAAGGGATGCTAAATCCAATTCTCAACACTTACTTAGCGATTTCATCATCTTTAATCATCCCAAAGTGAAGATTCAACTCTAAATTCATCATGAACATGTGGGAATTCATCAAAGTTTATGTGAAAGCCTATATTCAATCTACCAATTTCTATATTTGAAGGATCTCATCGGTTTTCCTTTTTAATCTCCACCGAGTTCTAAGAGAGTGTAATGATGAATGTAATGAGAGAATTTGCTTGTTTTGTAATTCTAAGTGCAATAATGGAATTGATATTCAAAGTGGATGTAGATCACATGTGATCGAACCACTATAAAATGTTGTGTCTTCTTTTGCATGCATTTTTTCTACTGAAGTGGCTCCACGTCTCTTATTCTCAAGTACATTGTGAAGTACTCTTAGTAATTTTGGTGTTGATCCCAATTTTGAGATCAACATTTTGCGCCCGCTGTGGGGCTGCGTTCGCATCTCCTACCTCCTCTCACACTCTCACAAGGTTAACTGCCTTGCCATTAAAGTTCTAAGTCGCATCCTTCTTTAAATTTACGGCCAAGACTAAGAAGACCGTTAGCAAAACCGTGGTAGAAGCCAATGATGTTGCTAATGAAGAAACACCACCCGTAAACCACTTTGAAGTTGGCGAAAATTCAGAAAGCGGAGCCAGTGTGACCAGAAATGAATTAAAACTCGCTATTGCCAATGTCAACAACCGAATGGATGCTTCTACCGAAATGATGATGGAGAAACTTGACACCATTCTTAAGGCTTGATCAAATCCAGTTCCTCCGAAAGTCCATGTTGATCTCGAAGAGAATGACAAATCACCAGCTTCGGATCATAACCATAATGATGACATAGAAGACGATTATGATTGGACAAATTACAAGGACGAAGCTAACATCGAAGAATTGAAATCAAAAGCTAAGAATCATTCCGAGGTGAATGCTCGAAAGATCGCCGACCCTATCATGGGGGCACCCCCTCGTCGGGAAGGCAAAGCACCCAAGCTATCTAATCGAGGTCATATGCATAGACGGACATTTGGTAAAGAGCTCAGCTTCACAGAGCGCCATAACACCGAAGAATACATTTCAGATATGATAGAATGAGTCATAAAAAAGAACCAAGCTAACAATGACGATGAAAGAGAATGGGATTTCTCTCCAGACATGACTCCATTCACCGTAAGAATCCTTGAAGCAGAATGTTCAAAGAAATTTAATCCTTCGACTTTGCCACCGTATAACGGTCTCGTTGATCCCAACTACTTCCTATTCAAATATGAGTGGCATATGTGTGCGGCTAAGGCGACTGATGAGATGAGATGCACGTACTTTCCTCTTTACTTAGAAGGTGTCGCGTCACTATAGTTCACGAAGCTACCACCCAAATCCATCCATCGATTCTTTGACTTAACCAAAAAGTTTAAGGAGAAGTTTCGCTTGTACGCTACCAAAGCCAAGGACGCTATAACGCTCTCAGGCATGAAGCAGAAGCCAGGGGAAACTGTCAAAGACTTCCTCGGTCGATTCAATATTTCCTTGTCTGAAGTAAGGAATCCGGAACCACGCATAGTCCTCATGGCTCTACTTGATGCTATAGACAAAATAAGCGAATTCGGAAGGTGGATAAAGATGAAGGAACCGACTATGCTTGACAAGTTCTATATGAAAGCAGAAGAGTATATGATGGTGGACGATAATCCTATACCTCTTCAAATCATTGATGGCAGCCAACTCCTTGAAGCTCCTAAAAGTGCATCTGTTCAACCAAATCAGAAGAGTACGTAGGGGCAAAAGCGAGCCAATAACGGAAATGACAACAAAACTAATAGTAAGTTTTTTCCTTTTGACTCATTTGATCTGACACCTCTGAATGATACTCCTGAGAACATTTACCCTGCCACAAAGGATGCAGAAGATTATCCAGAGCCTCGATCAATGAAAATGAATGACCATCTGACCAAATCTGGGAAGTTTTGTCAGTTTCATAATTAGCCAGGCCACAACACCAATGAGTGCAGGCAATTGAGATCGTTGATTGAAGAACTGATTAAGAAGAATCGTCTGTAACAACACGTGAAGAATTCCCAAGATGCAAATCCTTCTGCAACTACCCAGGGGCAAAGGGCATCAAATGACCAATCCGGTCCAAGCAACGTAGCTTCTGCTCACACTATGCCAAGGCTGATAATCGACTGATGACCGTTAATGATGATTTAATACCTACGGCTCAGAATAAGCGATCAATATCGCCTTTACTTTACTTTCTGCATTACTTTACTCTTTTCTATGTTCTACTTTCTTGTAAATATTCTGTAATGATTTACATGCATTGTACCAAAAAAATTCTATGGATGAAGCATTGCCCGCCTGTATAAATATCTGACTTGCCAAATTTGCACGAAAATTTGCTAACAGACGATTTTTCATTACCGGCTATCCGACGAGCGCTTGTTTTCTCACAACCCGACTAAGTGAGACAACTCCGGTAACACCGATTCAATGGTAGATCGAGAAAGTCCCGATGAGCCAAACGCTCAATAGAGTAGCAAGCAATCCTGGATTCAAAACCTCATCCCCCAAAGGTCCACTGGAGTCTAGGGCACCTCAGTCGGGCAGTGATCACTTACTAAGTTAAGTGACTCCGACCAATGACTGAGGCTCACTCTACGGATCAATGCAACCTTAACCTTTACCTCATGGTTCATGGTGGTCCAGGATGCTTCAATCGGGCAACGATCACTTACCAAGTTAAGTGACTCCGACCGATGATTGATGCCCATTCCATGAATCAAACCTAACCTTTACCTCATGGTTTATGGCGGTCCAGGATGCTTCAATCGGGCATCGATCACTTACCAATGTTAAGTGACTCCAACCGATGACTGATGCCCGCTCCGTGAATAAACCCTAACCTTTACCTCATGGTTCATGGAGGTCCAGGATGCTTCAGTCGGGCAGCGATCACTTACCAAAGTTAAGTGACTCCGACCGATGACCGATGCCCACTCCGTGTAACCTTTACCTCATGGTTCATTGAGGTCCAGGATGCTTCAGTCGGGCAGCGATCACTTACCAAGTTAAGTGACTCCGGCCCGATGGCTGATGCCCACTCCATGAATCAACCCTAACCTTTACCTCATGGTTCATGGAGGTCCAGGATGCTTCAGTCGGGCAACGATCACTTACCAAGTTAAGTGACTCCGACCGATGACTGATGCCAGCTCTGTGAATCAACCCTAACCTTTACCTCATGGTTCATGGAGGTCCAGGATGCTTCAGTCGGGCAGCGATCACTTACCTAAGTTAAGTGAATCCGACTGATGATTGATACCCGCTCCATGAATAAACCCTAACCTTTACCTCATGGTTCATGGAGGTCCATGATGCTTCAGTCGTGCAGCGATCACTTACCAAGTTAAGTGACTCCGACCGATGACTAATGCCCGCTACGTGGATCAGCCCAACCTTCGCCCAAAGGTTCAAGAGAGTCTAGGGCACCTTAGTCGGGCAGCGATCACTTACCGAGTTAAGTGACTCCGACTGATGACTGAGGTTTGCTCTACGGATCGATGCAACCTCACCCAAACTTTGCGGAAGTTCGCACTGTGAAACGATGCGACAACCAAAAATATTTTCCATAGAAGAAGTAACTTCTCCTTAGTAGAGATCAACATTCAATGAACTCTACAATGTCAATTCAATCAACGAGAGAAGACGAAAGTTGGATTATAAGCAGCCTCTTCAAAGTCGGGGCACCCAATGGAGTTTTCAAACTCTGAACTGATCGACAAAATAGACACTAAGCAATACATTAAGCAATAAAGATTTGTCTCATAGTAAAGACTATAGGACTTCCTAAGTTGGGGCACGAATATCAAAGACGTCTCTAAGGAGAAGCAGAGAATAACAAATTACATATATGTATTTCCCAAATATGAAGTATCGTGCAAGCAGTCAGAATATCATTAATTGAAATCCACAAGCCGAATTATGTTGACTAGTTGATCTTAAGTGTCGGCACGAATTCAAGTTAGAACGTTGTGTTTTTATAGAAAACATTCAGCAGACAAAAAAAAAGGCTGTGAAAACACTACATTCAATGGGAATTCGTCGTGACTAATTAATTAGCCGACTAATTTGTTATTGATTTGGGCAGTCAATAACAAAACATTAGCTCAGAAAAATGCAGTGTTTTTGTTGTTACAAAACAGGTTGTGATGATGAAAAGACCCAAGTTAAAGCTTGTAACGACCCGTATTCTACGCATCATAGGATCGTAGGATATTTATTTCTTTCACATACGAAGTCGTATGGTCATGTAACTTTGGGAGACGACTATTGTGGTCATTTCCCATGTTCATGATTTTTCCCGATTTTTAAATAACCATTTTACCCCTAGTTGGCACTGTTTTGGCCATAACTTTTGACTGGAAAGGAATTTTGGCTTGAAACCTCTTCCATTGGCTCCGGATGATGGTTTACAATTCCGTAGAGTGGTCACATTAGCCAAACGGACTCACCGTTTGGGAGATATGGCTGAAACAAGTTTCAGATGGTGAAAAAAGCTTAATTGGGCTTAACCGGGTGATTAACAGCTAGGCCCAGAGGGGAATTTCGGGTTTAGAGGTATAGGAGGACTGATTAGGGTTAGGAAATCACTTTCATTTCAGTTTTGAGCCGCCACAAACCTTCTTGAGACCTTAGTAATGGCTTTCATCCTCTAAAACCACTGCAAAACACATTTTCAGTGAAGATTAAGCCTAAACTACATCAAAACAAGGCCAAATAGCATCAGAGCAAGGTTGGAGCTGCTGCTATACATAGGGATTCAACCCAAACAGAGGGTATTTCAGATTTGGTGTTTTATTTGGTGGCAAAGGTGAGTGATAACATCGTTTTGACACTAATTACAGTTAATTAAGGGTGATTAGTTAAGATTAGCGAATTGATACACTAATAAATTGTGGAAAAATGTTTAGAAATTCTTAAATAATATTTCATGCCATTGTTAGAAAATTTAGACGATTTGATTAAGTTTTACTAAGTATGTGCTTAAACATGATTAAGAGAGGTTATGGGAAAATGTGGGGTTTTGGCCACTTTTGGTCCATTTTGATTCATTTGAATTGTTGTTTGGTGTTTGTTGTTGCTCTTACATGTTGCTATGACTCTAGGGTATGTTTTGTGATTGATTAGAATAGTTAGATTGGTCGAAAACGCCGTCGAATGGCGTAGAAAGCTCGTTGGAAAGTTGCAGAAATGTGCAGGTTCCGAACCGGATCGGATCGGAGTAGGGGTCGGATCGGATTTGTGAACTGACCAAGGGAATTCGAACTGGATTGGAACTTGTCACTGGAGGAGGCTTGGCGAGAAGGAAGGCCGTTTACTTAGAGTTGGAGTGGACAAGGGGGATCGGATCGGAAGAACAATGAGGGCTAGATCGGATCGGACTGGAGCACCGGATGGGATGAAGATGAGGAGCATAGGGTCGGAACGGGGAAAGTAGAGGCTAGGACAAAAGATGGGATCGGATCAGAAGAACAATGGGGGCTAGATTGGATCAGACTGGAGCACCGGATGGGATGAAGATGAGGAGCATAGGGTCGGAACGGGGAAAGTAGAGGCTAGGACAAAAGATGGGATCGGGTCGGTGTACCGAACCGAACCAAGGGGGCACCCGAACCGAATGGAAAGATGACAAGGAAGGAGGGTAATGACTACCGAACCGAACCGACGAGGGTAATGACTACCGAACCGAACCGAATTCTAGGGCTGCTACTGCGCGACAACTCTTCTGAAGACCCACTCCCATTCGACCAAACCCGAGATGCAAAGGAAGTCCAAATGGGAAGTTAGAGCTCAAGATTTAGATGGGAATCAACGAGTTCGCTTCATGGTTAGGCTTTGCTACGGGACGCGTGCCAAGGGGTTATCGGTGTCTATAGCTTTGGACCACTATGGTTGGAGGTACGAAGGCGGATTCAGGGCCATTATGGCATCGGTAGAACCAAGGGCTACGACCAATGAAGTGGGTCATTGAAATGTTTGGTCATGACTCCATGTGTTTAGCCTGGTCACAGCAGGGTTCCTACAAGTCGGGATTCGTCGTTACCTCAATTTGTCTAGTGTTCCAAAGTGGTAGATACCGTATGCTTTACGCACTGAGTGAGAGATGTGAGGATGATTGCTATGGATGATTTATTTGCTATCATATTGACATGCACACCCCACCCCCGTATTCTTACACTATATATTATGGCACCTTAGAGTATTGTATGGTATGTGGTACTAACTCTTTGGTTGCAGGTCCAGGTTCAGGTATGGTTTAGTATACCTGTTATTATTCTATTTAGATGCTTATCGCTCATACCAGGCTTTATGTCTGACCCAGAGTTTTATGTCTCCTCTTATTACTCTGGGTGCTCACACGAGCAGACTAGAGACAGGTTAGCTGGTGATGCACGGGTAAATGATCCGGAGACGAGCAGGAGGCTCCCACATAATATATATATATATATATGATTCTCCCTGTGTTGTTGAAGATCACTGCTTGGGCATTGGTGGTGCATCTTCTACTTTAGCTTTCTTTTGTTAGAGACAGTAAATTTGGAAAGTTGTAATAAGCTGTATTTGGATTTCCGCTACTCTGATGTTGATGTTGATTATTAGTTATCATCTTATGTACTGTCTCACCTGTTTTATGTCAAGTATGTTATTATTTTATTTTATTCCATGCGCTGTGAGACATTCTACAGGTTCCTCGTTTATTTAATCCCCTTCTTTCCTTTCTTCTGACGACCGTCCCGTGCTAGTCGGGCATGTGTACAGCGCACTTTCGGAGGAAATGCAGGCTGGTGCGGGGCGGGCCGTCACAAAGCTGGGGCAATCACACATCAGTACAACACTTTTAGCAATTAATTTTGGTACTTAAAGTCAAAGTGTCATCGCACACGAGTGGTCAGTATGTTGCTAATAGATAGTGACACCGGTCAACTTTGTGTAAAAGACAACCGATCGGTCGTTGTCTCCAGCAACTAGTCGGTCATAAACCGATCAGCCATCATCTCTAACTACCGATCGGTTAGTTCGCAGATATCAACGGGCTGGTTTCAAATGCAAAGTGCAAGGCATGACAACTAAAGCATAAAATGAGATGTAAGCTAAGTAACCTAGCTAACTAAGCATTGGATGTTACGACCAACATACCATTAGCATCAAAGCGGGTCAACAAACACTGCTACAGCAGTCACAGTGCATCAACATAAACTAGTTTAAAAGTTAAAGGCGAGGACCGCAACTCGCTTAAGTACAACCGGTCTAAAGATAGATTTCATAAAGCTAAAAGCCGTCAAACACCAAGAGGGGAGAGCTATGCGTTCTGGTTCTTTCGAGGCCTTCCTACCTTCCTTTTCATTGGAGTAGAACCCGATGGGGAAGCATCAGAAGCTGGCCTCTTCCCAGATGAACCCACTAGCTTGACATTTCCCTTGGGGAAGGCATCAATGATAATATCTCGGTCTCTCAAAGCATGGATCAGTTTTGCCTTATCATCTTCCAGAACCGCAATGCACTCAAGGTTCTCTCGATGGAGTCTCTGCAAATCCCCAGCCAATGTGTGCTAGTCCTGAAGCTTCTTTGCAGTTTGGTTTTTAAGCATGTCTATCTATCTCTCAAACTGGTGCAGGGTATCCTCCATGCGACTGAGCAATCTAGACTTTGCGACAACTATGTTGTTGGATGTCACTTAACAATCAGAGGAAGACACATCCAAATTGAAGGAGACCAATGCATATATGAGTGGGGACAGAGGAAGATAAGGTTCAAGAAGAAGAAGGCATGGCTGAAAAGGAGAAGAAATAGAAACAGAAAGACGTTTGTAATAATTTTTCTATATATTTCCACTAATGCATTCATACATTTATAGAGATTTCTCAACCATTATTGCCTACATGGACCATTAACAAACAAGATTCAATTATAGCCTAAAAATAAAAATAAAAGTTGTTATGCTTTTCTCCATATTGCTCCCTACAGTAGCCTTGTAGTAGTAGTGGTCCAAACCTATTACAGAAAAGACGAAAATAGTGGTGTAAGATAGAAAACATGCTTACAACAGAATCCAAAGCAGTTGATGATAGAAATTGTGAACGTATATTTATTTGTTACTACATGGACTTTGCATAAACATTGTAGAGCCTAACTTCCATAACACAGGTGCATATGTATCATTGCCAACTGCTCGAAATTGACCTTGTCCTCAAGGTTGTTAGTCGGTGGCAGCCATGTCAATGCTAGCATTTGCAATATAATCAAGGTGGCCTTTAGGTTGAGAATAAGAGAACGTCAGTAACAATGTAACTATCTAATATATTTTGTGCTAGTTCCTATGCTATTTTGAAGAACTCCTGATATGCCAATCCCAATGATTCTTCACCACTTGAAAATTAGCAATATGTCTCAAGCTCATTTTATAAAGCTCTTTTATAAGTACTTTTCCTACTCTAGCCAAAAGAAAAACATAAACTTCACGGCCCTCAAAATAATTTTGCACTACCTTTGCAAATTTACTCATATTTCTTGTCTGTATCTTCAAATCCAAATAAATTGCCCATATTTCAACTTTTCTTGGAAAAAAGATTTTATAAAAGGAACCCTGCATGTCAAATTGAGCTGCATGATCGAAGCAGGAGTACTCCTTCCTGAGAGCTAGATTAGACATTTTTAAAACTCCTCCTGAATCAAATACGAGCACAGCCTTTTAAAAATCCTTTTTACCATTTTCTTCAAGCATTAGGCCAAATAGATTAGTTTCATATTTTCTAAACATTTCCTCGTACTACTGATCAGCATAATTGATTTTTCCTGGTGATATTCCACCCGGATCGAATATGAGAAGTTTCCTTTCAATCGTTTTTATCTTGCATTCAATCTGATCCATCGAAAATTCCAGCCAACATTTTCTCATCATAGCAACATCAGAACAAATAATAATATGCACCACAGAACTAGTTCCATATTGAATTAAACCCATCAAAAAGGATTTGTAATTCTTACTATATGATCCAATGTTTTCCATCTTTTTTCCTTTTTCAACTATTGCTGATGTTGCTTGATGGTCATGGGAGAGTGCGGATAGCCGCACTGCTTTCAGATCTGATGCATGGTTGACAGCATGGGGTGAAATATCTTGGCTGCTGAGATGCTCCGGGGTCGCTGCTGCATGTATCTCGATAGATCACTGCTTGATATTTTGATCTTAATCAGGAAGCACAAGAATGGTTCTCTTAACATGATAATAATGACTAGAGGTGTCTATGTTGTTGCAGCCGAGGCATGACCCTTGGTCATGGAGCTGTTGCATCTCCGAGTAGGTAAGGCGTTTAATGGGGTATGGTGATGGCAATGTTGGTTTTGAGGGGGAGATCGAAGAGGGTGCTATTTGGTTTGAAGGTAGAGGTAGAGATGGATGTGTTGGTGTCTTAATAAGTTGTATGGGTGGGGCATGTAGTGGCTTGTTGATTCTAGCGCAATGTTCAGTTAGCGAATGGAGGATGTGATTAAGGGAGGCCTTGATTTCAGCAATAGCTTGGGGGTGAATGAGAGTGGTTTCGGCCATGATTTCAACGATAACTTGGCGGGTGGAATGACGAAAAAAGAGATGGGAGATAGACGAAGGAGGTGAGAACACGAGTGAAAGCACCAAATTGATGCGACTATGAGTGGGGACAGAGGAAGATAAGATTCAAGAAGAAGAAGGCATGGCTGAAAAGGAGAAGAAATAGAAACAGAAAGACGTTTGTAATACTTTTTCTATATATCTCCACTAATGCATTCATACATTTATAGAGATTTCTCAACCACTATTGCCAACGTGGACTACTAACAAACAAGAATCAATTATAGTCTAAATTAAAAATAAAAGTTGTTATGCTTTTCTCCATATTGTTCCCTACAGCAGCCTTGTAGTAGTAGTCGTCCAAGCCTATTGCAGAAAAGACGAAAATAGTGGTGTAAGATAGAAAACATGCTTACAACATATTCCAAAGCAGTTGATGATAAAAATGTGAACGTATATTTATTTGTTGCTGCATTGACTTTGCATAAACATTGTAGAGCCTAACTTCCATAACACAGGTGCATACATATCACCTGCAGGTTCCATAACACAGCAGAATCCAAATTGAAGGAGATCCCCTACAGGTTCCAGCCCGGGAGTCGTCTGGCAAGTTTGGCATTGCAAGCTCCTGGAGTGTAGCGAGGCTTGTTCACAATCGTCTGAATTTCCCGATAGGAAGGGCCGAAGAGTGAAGGAGAATTCACCAAAGGTTGACCTGTTGTCTGACTGTCCAGGTCAGAAAACCTCTTCATCCTAAGCTCTTCAGGAGATGGTTCCATCCTGCATGAAAAGGGAAGTACTCAAACACTTTTTGTCAATTTCCTAATCGTTAAAATGAACAAGGATAAGAGAGAAACAAGACGGCCTCCAGAAGCAACCGGTCGGTATTGATTTTAGCCCAGGCCGACCGGTACCTCCAAAGAATCACCCAAAAAAGAAGAAATAACCGGTCGGACGGTATTAGTCACATACCAAAGTGTCATAGAACTGACCGGCACCTGAGACAAACTGGTCGGTACCATTAATTTCCCAGAAGAATGGAACCAACCTATCGGTATTCAATACAGACCGACTGGTGCCTACACTCCCTCAGGAACTTAATACAGACGACCAGTATCCAGAGCCGACCGGGCAACATGATTGACTCCTCATAAAAAAGGCCGACCAGCACTGAAGTAATTCTGGAATCCGCAACTATTACTAAGCCATTCACAACTTCAATCATGAGCATTGGCACTACAAGAAGCGCGAGAATTAAACTGAAAGTCAATGTGAATCACAAATACATCAAATCAAAGCAAGTAGAATCGTGTCTTCAACAAAACTTTGGGCGAAACGAGAAGATTAAAGCATACAGAATCGGCTAAAAAACAACAAATCAAAGCAAATTTTCGGCTTAACTAGCAACATGATCAAATCGTTCCACCCATGGCCTGATTCTACGCTAAGTGGCGGTTCTGTGAATATCTAATCGAGTGTTGCAACATTAAAGCAGTAAAAGCATTTCAAGATGGATCGATGGAGAATAAAACTAAGTTAAAAGAGAACCCAGCGGTTGAGAATTCAACTCGAAGCTCGAAGGAAGTAGACAGATTAATAAGAAATCTAAAAGAAAGAGAAAGCTCCATTTTTGTTTTTCTACGATCAGGATTTGTCTGCCATTATTTTTTCTTGAAGGTGAAAGTAAAACAGTGTGGAAATGACCCCTTAAAGGGTCGCATTATATAAAAGTGCATCGGAAAACTCAACTGCCATGAGAGAGAAAGGTGTCACATCGGTCAAGGGAAGAGTCAAATCCACCAGGCCTGATAATGATGCACTGATCGACCAAGCTTAAGGAAGCCCACGAAAGCCCATTACATTAGACCGACCGGTCACCTGCTAAGCAAACGAAATCCACTGACCGGTCGTGTAATCGACCACCGAAAATATATACATAAGCTAACCAAGATGCGATGCCTGTGCGAATGATCAATCAATTGTGTGATATAAGCATTCATTTCGAAGCTCACAATTTTCCCAAGTAGAAAATTGCGAACTCCAAGGGGCAAATGTTTACTCCACAAATATCGTTTACACATTGATAGATCAAGCATGTGGAAAGAGGCCCAACTTGAAAGCCATTAACGAAAGCATAACCGGTCAGCCAAAATCAAAGTATACCGGTCGGTCTAACTTTAACCAAGTTAGCCGATCGGTCACCACTCCATAGTAGAACAACCCCAGGTAAAAAGAAAGAGGGACACACCAACCGGTTGGTTAGAAGCAAAGTGCACCGACCGGTCACCTCTGGAACAAGGCACTAAATTCTGACATTTCCATACTAGTCGGTCTGGAGGGCGGATGACCGACCGGCCATAATACAAAGCCCATACCAAGTTGCTTGCGTAAGGGAGAAAAAGAACCATACCGACCGGTTGGTCCTATTTCTGACCGACCGGTCCTCCAGACAGCTATTGCTAGGCTGGCCAGTGGAAATTCCGTAAATAAAGTCCGACCAGTGGCTCTGAAGGCTATATCACTGCATTTCTCCACTCCTATAAATAGAGCTCCAATCCCACATTATTGGGGGAGGATTTTGATGACCCCGAAGGGTGCTAAATCCAATTCTCAACACGTACTTAGCGATTTCATCATCTCTAATCATCCTCAAGTGAAGATTCAACTCTAAATTAATCATGAACATGTGGGAATTCATCAAAATTTGTGTGAAAGCCTAAATTCGATCTACCAATTGCTTTAGTTGAAGGATCTCATTGGTTTTCCTTTTTAATCTCCATCGAGTTCTAAGAGAGTGTAATGTTGAATGTAATGAGAGAATTTGTTTGTTTTGTAATTCTAAGTTCAATAATGGAATTGATATTCAAAGTGGACGTAGATCACACGTGATCGAACCACTATAAAACGTTGTGTCTTATTTTACTTGTATTTTTTCTATTGAAGTGGCTCTACATCTCTTATTCTCAAGTACATTGTGAAATACTCTTAGTAATTTTGGTGTTGATTCCAATTTTGAGATCAGCAGAATAAAATCAAAGGTAACATGTTTTATGGTTGACAAAACACAACAGGGGAATAGACATCAATATGTGTATTTCAAGCTTCAAAGGGTATGAGCGAATGAGCCAACATGTGTGTGGTCAATAAAATAGATTCAGGTCGCATGGCCAACAAATACACACACACAAAAGAATACATGTTATAGCCAGTAAGGGGAAACAAGTATATGGGATCCCATAACGAAAAAAACACAATACAAGTGCAAAAGGCCAAACATACGTGAAGTTAACAGGTAAGTGCCAGGGCACTAAGGTCAGATTACTCTTAGAATTTTAAAAAGTGTCCAACACAAAAGTTGTCGCAAATAATTAAACATTTCCAAAACATTACAAATTATCTAAATCTAATAAGAACTGTGGAAGATACAGCTAATTTACTAACTGTATTTACTTAGAAAATGTAATTTTGATAGTAGCAGGACTAAAAGATTGTAACAAGATTTTGACTAGCATATTCTTAAAATTTTAAAATGTGTTCACCATAAAAGTTGTCAAAAATAATTTAAGCTTTCCAGAACATTGATTACTATTAAAATCTGATAAGAAACGAGAAAGTTATATGCAATTAACTAGCAGGTTCAAATAGTCCAGGCAAAGTATCAACTTAGTACGGAAAATGGACAGCAAATAGGTTGCATATCATCAAGTGTCACGGCCATGGCACAAAATATATGTGAACGACCATTAAACTAAGTCAAGTTAGAACCAAGGCAAGGGATCAAATTACTCAATCTGAACATAACATTCCAATTGCGAACGAGGTAAGGAAGCAGATCAGAAAATATAAAGAAAACTCAATCGACCATGCTCATGCTATTATACTTTGCATTATATCGATATTAAAATACATGAAAGAAAGGAAACAAAAGAAATCGTGACTAAACTCTCCTTACATAGTAGTGTTACCTAAGGGTGCTAGAGCAATCGTTGTTGGTCTTTAATTTGATATTGGAGGCTACCGAACGATGACAGTTAGAGGAGGTCGTAAATTCGACATGGATTTTAGGAGGAGTCATATATAAATTGGACCTGAACTAGAAAGAAGAATGCATAACCACCAGGGAGATCGATGGTGCATAGTTGAAACATGGTGGTCAGCGGCTTCAGTAGAGGGGAGGGGAACCAGGGCAAATTGTTTCGGAGGCAGGGACGGATCACCTTCGTTGTACCATAGGCTACAGCCTGGGTCATTTATTTTAATATGCGACATGAATCATGATTATACATTATTAATAATCTAACCACTTCATTTTGCAATAATTTTTGTTTATATTTTCTATTAACATATAAACCCAGACCAGGTGTACAGGCTATATTCCTTGAAAGATATTTTTCCATGCAAAACAACCTACTTATTTTTAACAAAAGTATAGTTTTCTACCAAACAGTTTTCCTACACTGAGGTATATTTCTTGACATGCTTAAACCTCAAACTAGTTTCTTTTAACTAAAAACAACTCTAAATGTGTTGTGTAAATATATATTTGATATTGAAAAGGACTTTTTACCATGTTAGGCTTGTTTCAGAATTGTATAACGCAAACGGACTTGTTTTGAAAGTAATTACAGGAATAGACCTGTTCTGTATTAATGAAGGCGCGATTTGGAAACTCGCCTAAAGGCGCGTTTTGGAAGCTCGCCCGTATACTTTGGTTTCAAATTCCATAGCGACTTTCTTGAAATTTGATTTGGACATAACTCGATATTTATAATATGAAATTCCCATTTTTCTGATTCATTACTGAAATATAGTTCTATAGATTCGATCGTTTTTTATCAATGAAAACCGACGTATAACGATTCCTATATAATCAAATATGGTGTAAACATTAAACTTCGAACTACCACGACATTTAAATAGTATATATAGTTTAACCAAACAACGTAAAACAAATACCAAATTCTAATATTCAAATACAAGAGAGATACATAGTCCGGTTAAGGACATATAAGTTCAAAACATAAGAAATACAGATACACGAAATGCAACACACTAACATCGCATCAACAAACATACATCTCCATTTTAGGCTACTAAAGTACATCGCTTTCTGTTATGGCCCAGCGATCCACATTTGTTGCACCTTTTTGTTTTGGGTGTTTGATGCTCGTCCATAACATTTTTGAACTTCGTTGATTTGGGTCGTCCAGCTAGTCTTTTGATAGGCGGAGGCAGTATTAGTGGACCATTGTATAGGTCCCAGTATTTCTTATCGCATATAGGATTAAACTCTGGGTCGTATGTAGCTCTATAACTTTCGACGGAGTACCATTCAGAAGCAAAATCGTGATGTGCTGTATTACTACCAAAACCCTGGGCTGAACAAGCTGCCATCACATGAGCACATGGTATCTTCTGCAGAAGTGGGATTCTGCATGTACAGGTGACATCAGAACCATCGATCACAACATCATATTCATCGCCATAACTGTTAATCACTTGCCATTTATATCGACCAAATCGAACAAGCCTACAACGCCGTGCGTCAATAGCACGAGCTTTAATTTTAGCTTCCCATTTTGGAGTAAGTTTCGTATTCAGACCCGCCCCTTTTTCTCGTCTCTTATAGAAATACTCAACTGATCGAAAGAACGTTCTTGCAACCAACGCCTTTATAGGCAAGGATCTGGCGCCTTTTAGTACGCCATTAAAACTTTCAGATGCATTGGTCGTCATAATATGGAAGCGGTCGCCGTCATCTTTGCAAAGACCTCGGTTTTCTTCGTAATTCCATAGGCTTCGTTCAATCAAGTCATGCTCCTCCTGTTTAGTTGTCTTGATCTCTTCTCTAAGTTTATTGTATTCACTCACTTCTGAAGCACATGCAGCAGTGTAAAACAAGCCTACAAGTCGCTTGTATCGATGACCTGCAGCTTGAAAATTTGCTTAAAGATGCCTTGCATAGAGCCTATGTTTTGCGGTTGGTGCCATTTATCCTGCAAAGCGCTTGGAATCCCTTTCATTCTATCATATATAAATGTAATGTGTCGATTTTGGATGCTATAAATGAACTCACACATACATGAAAAGAACCAGGCCCAACTATCATATGATTCGGACTCGACCACCCCATAAGCTAATGGGTAAAGGCAATTGTCCGCATCTACAGCGGCAGCAACAAGCAGTATTCCTTTGTACTTACCATACAAATGTGTCCCGTCAATAGAGAGCACTGGACGACAGTGTACATAACCTGCAATGGAAGGACTAAATGCCCAAAAAGCACGATGAAATACCTCATACTCATCGTGTACTATATGTCCTACTGAACCTGGATTGCGTCTTTTTATTTCCTCAAAATACTGAGGCAAATACGAATACGATTCGGCCCAGTCACCATATATTTTTTCCAAAGCTTTATTCAACGTTCGCCAAGCTTTCATGTAACTGATTTTGATGAAAAGTTTCTCGTCGACAAGCACTTGCACCGTCCCAGCTGAGATATCCAAGTTGGCCTTCACAAAAGCCATGATTTTGGATATAAGAAACGCAGAAGTGGCTTGCTTGTGGTTTGAATTAATCGTAGGGTTGACACAGTTATGTTCATGAGGCAACTTTTGGATTTCCCACAATCTGTTTTGTGATTTCTTCGACACTATAGCATGTATTCGCCATGGACAAGTAGCATCAACACTACATACAGCGGTATATATTGTTTTATTCGACTTGATTGGCTTGTATGAAACACAGTGCAGAATAGACCATTCCGTAAGTTGGTGGAGAAACTGTTCCTTGCTTCGGAATACCATCCCAACAACAAAACCATTTTGTACGTAGGAAGCCTAGAATTTTTCACCAGAAAACTCTAAATTAACCACTACGGATCTGGCCATCATTTGCATCGTGCAGAGATCATTGTCCATGGGTACTTCCATTTGAGGCTCATCACCATCTTCTTCGGTATCTACTGTGTTTGTATCATAGTCATAGTTCAGTGGTTCATTGTTGACTCTGGTCCAGCATGTATCATCAACTGTTGTCGTGGCAACCGCCATGCTGTCAATATTTTCGGCCTGTTGTGAAGGACCTGCACCCCATTCTTCTTCGGCTTCTACAGTCAACCTATTAATAAATGCATTTCAGTTAGATCTTACATTTCGATGAGTAGTCATAAAACTAACTTGATGTGAAACACATACCTTTGGCTCATATCTAACAATTCTGACTGATCAGTCTGTTGTTCTTCTTCTTGTTGTTGTTGTTGTTGCTGCTGCTCAGCCACATTTGGTGGACAATACGGATTGGTGTATAAAGGAGAACTAAAGTTGACTGATGGATCATGAGTTTGCAACATTTCTGTGAAATAACCGAAACCGCTACTCACTATAGGCGGTGTGATTATTTCTTCCACGACATCTTCCACGATTTCTTTTGCTGTTTTTGTAACACCCCGGATTTTTTAATAATCGAGATAACTAAATTAAAGAATAATTAATCTCAGACGTGAGAATTACGGGGATTGGGTTGCGCCATTGTGTTCGTCTCGGAATTCTGGTTGAAATAGAGTCCGAGTTTGCGGGAAATGAGCAATGGATGAAAGAGTTATGGACGAACGAAGTTTGGTGGCAAAAGAAGAAAAAAAAAGATTGCACTGGCGCACTTGGGAAGTGTGCCAATACAAATTAACACTGGCGCACCTGCCAAGTGCGCCCAGGCCGAGGCAAAAGCCTGCACAGCTTTCTGGTTCAGGCTGACCCATGTTGTTGAGTCCTTTCTGACTCCATGCTGAGTCATTAGGGCTGACTCATCACCCTATCATGATTGAATGGTTTTGATTAACCCTAAGATCATCCGACGGCTTAAAATAATTCAAAACTCTATAAAAAGACCCATAGACTCAAACCCTAAATCAGAATTAAAATTGAAACTATTGTCGTCATGCTGTTGTCTTGAACCCTAGAGCAGCTGCCACCAAAATTAAGAGGAAGAACAACAACCAAATCAGAACTATTCAACCCTAACAGCGAATCTTCTTCAATGGAGAGCTAATTCAACTCCAAAAATCAGAATTCAGAACTCAAGACTGCTTTTGAGTTGTGAGTTCGATAGTTTTAACAAAATAATTAATAAATGAATTGGCTTGAGTTATAATGCGGATAATTTGGATATGATATGAATTATTGATTGCATATTGTAATTATGTTGTAGAATTGTGTTGTAATTTCTATGATATTATGTTATTATGTTATCATTTACGATGTAAAGTTATGATGTTATCACCCATGTTATAATCCTATGATTGGCTTATGTCTAGTTGATTCATCATGTTTCATTTGCTAGTAGTTATATTGATTCATATGATAAATCATATGTATGCAAGTTTGGATTTTGATTTAAAACATGAATCACATACAAGTTGGGTAGAATTTTTTGTGAACTTACATGGTTATGACACCTAGTTTATGTGAAAATTTAATTGAAAGTTAGGCTATAACATGTGAAAGTTATAGGCTAAATTCTACATGATACTTTACATGTTAGGTGCTTGTCTACACCATTGTTGCGATGTATAAATCAACTATGTAAGTTTATGAGTTGGATATGAATCATGTTATGCAAGTTTAGGATTATTACCTATGCAAATATAGATCTATGACATATGTTATTTATGTAAGTTTGTGGCCATTTTCTCATCAAGTTCACACCTTTAGATTCAGATCCATGACATATGTTATTTATGCAAGTTTATGGCCATTTTCTCATCAAGTTCACACCTTTAGATTGGATCCATGACTTATGTTGTTTATGCAAGTTGTAATTTTGGCCTATGCAAGTTTTAGATGTAAAATATCATTCACATATGCAAGTTCACCCCTATGTTAGATTTATGTTGTAATTATGTGTATATTGTGATGTTTTCTCTTTATTCCATGAGTTAGACTATTCGAGTCTAACATAAATTTTTACGCTAAACGAACAAACGTGGGGTAAAGAGGATAATATTAAAAAGATTTAATTGGCATAAATGCCTTAAAAGGCATAAAATATAATTATGGTGAAAATTGGTATGATTTTACATACCATAAATGGATGGACATAATTGAGTCAATTATGGACATCGTTAAATTTGGAATTGATTGATAATTTGAATAGGGAAAGTAATTCAAATTGCGAAATGATTAATTAGGTGTAATTAATCGTCTAAGACACGAGGTTAGACTCTTTTGTGGTGTAAGACTGCCCGGACCCGCCCGGCAAATCCAGCTACCACAAATGCCAGTCTAATGTGAGAGGTCTTAGGCACAAACTAAATACGTAACAGTTGTAAAGACACGAGGTTAGACTCTTTTGTGGTGTAAGACTGCCTGGACCCGCCCGGCAAATCCAGTGCCACAAATGCCAGTCTAATGTGAGAGGTCTTTATGAGGTTACGGTCTTAATGAATTAAGAAACACTTAACCAGATAAGCATGTAGTGGGACATGAGGGGGTTAAGGTGGTGCCTTGGGTGGCATGTGGAATTTAGTGGGTGCCTTGGGTGGCATGTGGAATCTAGTGGGTGCCTTGGGTGGCATTTGGAAATACGATTAGAAACACTTAACCAAAATTGAAACATGTAATTGAAACATGAATAAGAAGTGGGTTAAGTGGGATGTACTAGAGGGGACCAAGCTTAGGTGGATAGCTTGTGTCAAGCAATGGGGCCCGTTTCAACCAGTAACCCATACGTATCTTTGTGGGCTCGACCCAAGTCGAGGACGGGACACGCATACTGGGCTTGACTGTAAGAGGCCAAACCGGGTTAGCGGTGGCAACGCAAGTCCAACGGGCTCATATGCGTGTGTGGACCCGGGCTGGTAGGTAAGACGTTGTTGCATCGTGTAGGTATAAGCCATGCATTGTTGGTTGTATCGGGTTGCCACTTTGGGGAGTGATACACCCCACTGTGGGGCCAGCGCGGGTATCTACGAGTTAAGGAGCCGATCGCTTGGGGGTAGCGGGTACACCTAGTGGAGATAGGGGCAGACAGCACCTATGAAGGTAGCTAGGGGTGCATGAAACTACCAATATCATTATTAAGTCTGTAGGCGGGATCAACCTTAGGGTGACTAGTGGTGGTGCAGTATACTAGTGGCGGTGCAGTATAGCAATTATCCTATAGTGTTGGTGTAGTTTAGTAAATTATCTTAGTGGGTTAGGTGCGCTTTAATGATATCATTATTCATCTTGTTTCCTTGTTTATTCTGCCATACCCAATGGTTCATGGTCATTTCCTTATTTTCCAACTTATGCCTTAGCCTAGTTACTTTGTTAATTATATTGTTAGAATTATCGCGCTCGCCAGGCTTTATGTCTGACCCCCCCTTTTTCCATCTTTTTCCTCCCCCAGGTGCTCAGGTTGGAACTAGCACCAGTGGAGCTTGATTTTGGAGTGCTTTTAGAAGATTTCTTGGACCGCTGAAGTAAAGTTCAGCTTCTCTTTATTTATGGCTATTTTAATGTTGGGGATTATGTCTTTCAGTTTATGTACTTTGTTTTATCAAGATGGATATGATGTACTTGACTTTGGTTTATGATTTTTATGATGTAATCAAACATATGGGTTTATCCGCTGCAATGAAATAAAGTTTTAATTTTCAAGTACTGTTTATACTTGTTTTGTTGTGATTTTCTGTTCCATATTCACTTAAAATGCTCCACTGAAGTTAAGGCATTCCCTTTGCGAGTGACCTTAATGGACGTGGGGTGTTACACGTGGTATCAGAGCTGAAGGTTACCAGGACAGATATGAATTTTTGAAAAACTATTTTTCAAAGCAATTTTTATAAAGAAGTACTTTCAAAAGTATGATTTACGGAAAGTATTTTCAAGAGAAAAGTATATTTTGGAAAGCATAACCCCAAGAGCCATATATCTTTCCTTCAGTCCTTTTTGTATTGAATCTTTCCTTTTTCGTTTCAGCATGTCTGAAGCATCTGAGATACCAAAGGGCGTTCATGTGCCTGGTTGGTTTCGTCAATATCTTGAGGCTAGGGGCGCCGCCGCAGGTCCAGCAAATGATCCTCCTCCTCTTCCTTGTGTCGATAATTTCGCAAAGATATGTAAGGACTTTAGAGCAATGGGTGGAAAACCTTTTCATGGGATGGAGACATTTGTTGAAGCTCGTAACTGGCTAAAGGAGGTGGAAGAATTGTTTGGAATCATTGAAGTGGATGATGGAAGAAAAGTCCAGCTAGCTGCCTGGCTAATGAAGGACGAGGCCTCGTTTTGGTGGGAGGTCACTAATGGGGGACGTCCAGTTGATACATGGCTAGATTTTAGGCAGAGGTTTGAGGCGAAGTTTCTCTCACGGGCTGAAGAGAATCTATACATGGAAAGGTTTTTGTCATTGAAGCAAGGGAATCTATCGGTGAAAGAGTACGTTAACAAATTCAACTAATTGGCAAGGTTTGGCTTAGACTTGGTGAACCCTCCAGAAAAGAAGGCTCTAAGATTTGTTAAGGGTTTAAACGAGCCGCTTCATGGGTTAGCTATGACCCACATTCCCATGGGGGCTACCTTTGAGAGGTTAGTTGACATGGCACTCATGCATGAAGAGGAGAAGGGCGCCAATGCTAATAAGGCACCCGAGAAGAAAGGGGATCAAAAGAAGCTGCAACAGCAACAACAGATCAAGAAAGGTGGCAAAGGCAACAATGCTAAAGGGAAGAAGAAATGCTTTAACTGTGGGACACCCGGCCATCTAAGCAAAGATTGTAGGAAAAAGAAGAAGACCGGTTGTTTCCATTGTGGCGAGGCGGGACATCTTATTAAGGACTGCCCAAAGAAAGGGCAGAGGGCATGGTCTACCTCGGGAGGACAGGTGCAAGCTCTTATGGCACCCGGGCAGGCAAAGGGACAAGTTTAGGCTATCGTGGTCCCACCGCTGCAAGAATGAGGTAGAGCAATTTCCGTTGAAAGTTTAGTTTTTCTGTTTGATCATCTTGTTCGTACTTTATTCGATTCTGGCGTACCACATTCGTTTATCTCTACATCATTAGTTGAAACACTGCACCTAGATACTAGTCTTGTTACTGATCCCTTAGTACTCTCAAATCCTATTGGTGGTTCGGCTCATCTTTCTATGATTTGTCGGGATTTGAGAGTGTTTATATTGGGCGTTGAGTTTGAGTGCAACGCTTTTGTTCTTGGCTTCATGGGCTATGGTTTAATTCTAGGTATGGATTGGCTAACTAGATATGGGGCCATCCTAGATTGCGAAAGAAGGGTAGTTAGATTGTTGACTCGTTCGGGAAAGACCCTTGATATTTCTTGTGACCCTAGAGATCCAGTAATGCTTAGTTACCTAGAATCCCTTGACGCATCTGATGATGATTTACATTCTGTTCCCATAGTCCGTGAATATGCTGATGTATTCGATGAGGTGAGGGGTTTACCACCAAAATGTGAAATCGACTTTCGAATATATCTAGTGGACAATGCAAAGCCAGTTGCATTGCCAGTGCGCCACATGGCTCCAAGAGAGAGAAGAGAACTCAGTAAGCAAGTGAAAGAATTGCTTGAGAAGGGGTTCATTAGACGTAGTATATCGGAGTGGGGTGCTCCAGTGGTATTTGCCACAAAGGCGAATGGGTCCTTTAGACTTTGTGTGGACTATAGAGAACTTAATAAACTTACTAAGAATAATAGACACCCACTGCCGAGGATTGACGATCTTTTCGATCAGTTAGTTGGCGCCTCAGTGTTTTCGTAGTTGGACTTAACCTCGGGTTTCCATCAGTTGAGAGTGGCCGAGGATAGCATGGACAAGACTGCCTTTAGGACTCCAGACGGTTTCTTCGAGTGGCTGGTGATGCCCTTCGGTTTGACAAACGCCCCCGCATACTTTGTTGATTTGATGAGTAGGGTGTTTAGGGAGTACCTTAATAAATTCGTGGTAGTTTTTGTAGATGACATCTTGATCTTTTCTAAAAGCGAGGAAGAGCATGCCCTACATCTTGGGGAAGTGTTGGAGACTCTTCGAGCGCATAGCCTTAAAGCTAAATTTTCTAAATGTCACTTTTGGAGGAAGGAAGTGCGATTCTTAGGGCACCTGGTTTCCAAAGAAGGTATAGCCGTGGATCCCGCGAAGATAGTGGCCATCCAAGATTGGAAGGTTCCTAAAAATGCTACCGAGGTGAGAAGTTTCTTAGGATTGGCTGGCTACTATAGGAAGTTTATCAAAGACTTCGCAAAAATATCAGCTCCATTAACACGCTTGACGAAGATGAACTTAGTCTTCACGTGGGACGTAGATTGTGATGATGCATTCCAACGTTTAAAGAGAGCTTTGACCATAGCCCCAGTCTTAGTGTTGCCAGATGAGAGTAAGCCATTTACCGTTTATACTGACGCTTGTGGAACAGGACTAGGCGCAGTCTTAATGCAAGAGGGAAGGGTTATAGCCTTTGGTGGAAGGCAGTTGAGAGTGCATGAAAGAAATTACCCTACACATGACCTAGAGTTGGCCGCTATTGTGTTCGCGCTTAAGTCTTGGCGTCATTATCTTCTCGGTGAAAAATTCGAATTGTTCATTGACCACAAATCGCTAAAATACTTATTCTCTCAGAAGGACTTGAACTTAAGGCAGCAAAGGTGGATGGAGTTCTTAGCATCCTACGACTTCGAGATAACATACACCCCTGGCAAGGGTAACGTGATGGCAGATGCCTTAAGTAGAAAAAGGTTATCCTTGAGTCCATTGTTTGTTGAGCGGCGAAGCTTAGAGTTCATCTCTACGTTTGACTTTACACCTTCCATTGATTTCGTACCTGGTTTGCTAGCATCCTTAGAGGTCAGACCTACGCTTTTGGGACGGATTGGCGAGGCACAGCGAGACGACCCACAGTTGGTTGAGTTAGTAGAAAAGCTCAAAGGAGGGGAGTCATCGAGCCATCTCCGTAGGTATACCCTAGATGATAAGGGTTGGTTGCATAGGGACGATAGACTTTGTGTACCACAAGACGAGAATCTGAGGAAGACCATTCTTGATGATGCCCATCGTTCGAAGATGACCATCCACCCCGGCGGGTACAAGATATACATGGACATGAGACGAGTTTACTTTTGGGCCGGCATGAAGAAAGATGTGGCTGAGTATGTCGCTAGACGCTTGGTGTGCCAATAAGTAAAAGCGGAGCAAAAGAAGCCCGGTGGATTGCTTCATCCATTGGAGGTCCCATAATGGAAGTGGGAAAGTGTCTCGATGGACTTTGTTGACAGATTACCGAGGTCGAGGAAGGGTAATACGGGTATTTGGGTCGTGGTAGACAGACTTACTAAGAGCGCCCATTTCATTCCCGTGAAGAGTAAGAGGACTGCTCCATGGTTAGCCTCCGTATACATTCGAGAAATAGTTCGTTTGCACGGTGTTCCTTCTAGCATAGTGAGCGACAGCGATCCTATTTTCACTAGCGAATTTTGGAGAAGCTTGCAAGAGGCGGTAGGGACTCAGTTATGTTTGAGCACTGCATATCATCCTCAGACGGCCAGACCGAGAGGGTGAACCGTATTCTAGAGGACTTGTTGAGGTTATGTGTCTTAGATTTCAGAGGTACATGGGAAGAACATCTTCCGTTGGTAGAGTTCGCATATAATAATAGCTTCCAGTCTAGTATTGGCATGGCACCGTTCGAAGCTCTTTATGGACGGCCGTGTCGTTCGCCTACATGTTGGTGGGAAGCTACGGATAAGATCTTGCTTGGACCCAATATGATTAGAGAGACTTCGGAGAAGATCGATCTGATTCGAAGAAGGATGAAGACGGCGCAAGATAGACAGAATTCTTATGCGGACAAGAGGAGGTCAGATCTTGAGTTTGATGTTGGGGACATGGTCTTTGTCAAGGTGTCTCCATTACGGAACGTCGTTCACTTTGGGTATGTTGGGAAGTTAGCACCAAGGTTCGTAGGGCCGTTTCCTATTAAGGAAAGGATTGGGCAGATGGCGTATTGAGTGGAGTTGCTCGAGAGACTTAGTGGTGTACACGACGTATTCCATGTATCACATTTGAGGAAGTGCTTGCACGAGACCGCGGAAGTGGTAGAGCCGAGCTTGCTTCGAGAGGTGGAGATCGAGCGTGATGCGACGATTCGACGAGCTCCTATGCGCATTCTTTGGTCGAAGATTAAGAAGTTGAGGAATCGAGAGGTCAAACCAGTCAAAGTGCAATGGGAGATGATGAGAGCAACGCTACTTGGGAGACGGAAGGGAAGATGTGATTATTATACCCTTTTCTTTTCGAGGGTATGTCTTTTAATTTCTCCTTTATTGCTTACCTTGTACTTATCTTATCTTTAGTGTGTCCTCTCGCTAGTATCTTTGACCTTTAGATAGGGTAGTCCTATGGTTGAAACATGTGTTTGAGACATGTTATGTATGATGGATGCAAGTGGATGCACGTGTTTGCTAGTGGTTGCTCGTGGACGCATATACACACACTTTAGGCACTAGATCGGCTCAGTCACTTCATATTGCATATTGCATATAAATGTGTGTACATATTTAAGTAATGGATGTATAATGGTTGTACCATCATATGGATGTTGCATTTTGGTGAATGGTTGTGCACACATATAGAAATAATATGTATCGATAGGGTTCTTTCGCATACATAATGGACGCATGGCACTATCATTCTTTGCATTAAGGAGGTCAACTGAATCAGTAGACCGTCTGATTTGGCATTAGATAAGGAACATATACACACACTTCTCTCATATGTTCATACAACATTAGAAATTTTATAAGGACAATGGATGCCCGTGTTTGATGGTTGAGTAGATGGTTGTTTGGATGGTAGGATATGCATTCTCATTAACTTGGAGATTTCGGGGGCGAAATCCTTTAAAGAGGGGAGAATGTAACACCCCGGATTTTTGAATAATCGAGATAACTAAATTAAAGAATAATTAATCTCAGACGTGAGAATTATGGGGATTGGGTTGCGCCATTGTGTTCGTCTCGGAATTCTGGTTGAAATAGAGTCCGAGTTTGCGGGAAATGAGTACCGGATGAAAGAGTTATGGAAAAACGAAGTTTGGTGGCAAAAGAAGAAAAAAAAAGATTGCACTAGCGCACTTGGGAAGTGCTCCAATACAAACTAACACTGGCGCACCTACCAAGTGCGCCCAGGCCGAGGCAAAAGCCTGCACAGCTTTCGGTTCAGGCTGACCCATGTTGTTGAGTCCTTTCTAACTCCATGCTGAGTCATTAGGGCCTACTCATCACCCTATCATGATTGAATGGTTTTGATTAACCCTAAGATCATCCGACGGCTTAAAATAATTCAAAACTCTATAAAAAGACCCATAGACTCAAACCCTAAATCAGAATTAAAATTGAAACTATGGCCGTCATGCTGTTGTCTTGAACCCTAGAGCAGCTGCCACCAAAATTAAGAGGAAGAACAACAACCAAATCAGAACTATTCAACCCTAACAACGAATCTTCTTCAAAGGAGAGCTAATTCAACTCCAGAAATCAGAATTCAGAACTCAAGACTGCTTTTGAGTTGTGAGTTCGATAGTTTTAACAAAATAATTAATAAATGAATTGGATTGAGTTATAATGCGGATAATTTGGATATGATATGAATTGTTGATTGCATGTTGTAATTATGTTGTAGAATTGTGTTGTAATTTCTATGATGTTATGTTATTATGCTATCATTTACGATGTAAAGTTATGATGTTATCACCCATGTTATAATCCTATGATTGGCTTATGTCTAGTTGAGTCATCATGTTTCAAATGCTAGTAGTTATATTGATTCATATGATAAATCATATGTACGCAAGTTTGGATTTTGATTTAAAACATGAATCACATACAAGTTGGGTAGAATTTTATGTGAACTTACATAGTTATGACACCTAGTTTATGTGAAAATTTAATTGAAAGTTAGGCTATAACATGTGAAAGTTATAGGCTAAATTCTACATGATACTTTACATGTTAGGTGCTTGTCTACACCATTGTTGCGATGTATAAATCACCTATGTAAGTTTATGAGTTGGATATGAATCATGTTATGCAAGTTTAGGATTATTACCTATGCAAATATAGATCTATGGCATATGTTATTTATGTAAGTTTGTGGCCATTTTCTCATCAAGTTCACACCTTTAGATTCAGATCCATGACATATGTTATTTATGCAAGTTTGTGGCCATTTTCTCATCAAGTTCACACCTTTAGATTGGATCCATGACTTATGTTGTTTATGCAAGTTGTAATTTTGGCCTATGCAAGTTTTAGATGTAAAACATCATTCACATATGCAAGTTCACCCCTATGTTAGATTTATGTTGTAATTATGTGTATATTGTGATGTTTTCTCTTTATTCCATGAGTTAGACTATTCGAGTCTAACATATATTTTTACGTTAAATGAACAAACGTACTATGTGGGGTAAAGGGGATAATATTAAAAAGATTTAATTGGCATAAATGCCTTAAAAGGCATAAAATATAATTGTGGTGAAAATTGGTATGATTTTACATACCATAAATGGATGGACATAATTGAGTCAATTATGGACATCGTTAAATTTGGAATTGATTGATAATTTGAATAGGGAAAGTAATTCAAATTGAGGAATGATTAATTAGGAGTAATTAATCATCTAAGACACGAGGTTAGACTCTTTTGTGGTGTAAGACTGCCCGGACCCGCCCGGCAAATCCAGCTACCACAAATGTCAGTCTAATGTGAGAGGTCTTAGGCACAAACTAAATACGTAACAGTTGTAAAGACATGAGGTTAGACTCTTTTGTGGTGTAAGACTGACCGGACCCACCCGGCAAATCCAGCTGCCACAAATGCCAGTCTAATGTGAGAGGTCTTTATGAGGTTACGGTCTTAATGAATTAAGAAACACTTAACCAGATAAGCATGTAGTGGGACATGAGGGGTTAAGTGGGTGCCTTGGGTGGCATGTGGAATCTAGTGGGTGCCTTGGGTGGCATTTGGAAATACGATTAGAAACACTTAACCAAAATTGAAACATGAATAAGAAGTGGGTTAAGTGGGATGTACTAGAGGGGACCAAGCTTAGGTGGATAGCTTGTGTCAAGCAATGGGGGCCCGTTTCAACCAGTAACCCATACGTATCTTTGTGGGCTCGACCCAAGTCGAGGACGGGACACGCATACTGGGCTTGACTGTAAGAGGCCAAACCGGGTTAGCGGTGGCAACGCAAGTCCAACGGGTTCATATGCGTGTGTGGACCCAGGCTGGTAGGTAAGACGTTGTTGCATCGTGTAGGTATAAGCCGTGCATTGTTGGTTGTATCGGGTTGCTACTTTGGGGAGTGATACACCCCTATGTGGGGCCAGCACAGGTATCTACGAGTTAGGGAGCCGATCGCTTGGGGGTAGTGGGTACACCTAGTGGAGATAGGGGCAGACGGCACCTATGAAGGCAGCTAGGGGTGCATGAAACTACCAATATCATTATTAAGTCTGTAGGCGGGATCAACCTTAGGGTGACTAGTGGTGGTGCAGTATACTAGTGGCGGTGTAGTATAGCAATTATCCTATAGTGTTGGTGTAGTTTAGTAAATTATCTTAGTGGGTTAGGTGCGCTTTAACGATATCATTATTCATCTTGTTTCCTTGTTTATACTGCCATACCGAATGGTTCATGGTCATTTCCTTATTTTCCAACTTATGCCTTAGCCTAGTTACTTTGTTAATTATATTGTTAGAATTATCGCACTCGCCAGACTTTATGTCTGACCCCCCCCCCTTTTTCCATCTCTTTCCTTTTTCCTCCCCCAGGTGCTCAGGTTGGAACTAGCACCAGTGGAGCTTGATTTTGGAGTGCTTTTAGAAGATATCTTGGACCGCTGAAGTAAAGTTCAGCTTCTCTTTATTTATGGCTATTTTAATGTTGGGGATTATGTCTTTCAGTTTATGTACTTTGTTTTATCAAGATGGATATGATGTACTTGACTTTGGTTTATGATTTTTATGATGTAATCAAACATATGGGTTTATCCGCTGCAATGAAATAAAGTTTTAATTTTCAAGTACTGTTTATATCTGTCTTGTTGTGATTTTCTGTTCTATATTCACTTAAAACGCTCCACTGAAGTTAAGGTATTCCCTTTGCGAGTGACCTTAATGGACGTGGGGTGTTACAGTTTTTCCAATAAACAACTCAAATGATTTCTTAATTGTGGAAAACATTACTTGTACATCTTCTTCCTCTGAAAGTGCTACAGCTCTCGACCCCGATTCAGTATCCCAGTTGACCGACAACTCGATATCATATTCGAGAGGGTTAATTCTGGTTGCTTGAAAAACTGTGTCTTTCAAAGCACCAAGTGTGCAACCCCATCGAACTCTCCCTGGTTTGCAGAATCCTCCCACATAACTTCCATTTTGTTGCCCATCCACGACCAATTCACCGTCGTGGTAGATATGTGCAGTAATAAAAGCAGGCGCCATTGTTGACTGTGTTTATTTTTCTTGAAGTTCTTTGAAGACAGGATTGAAGTGTATGAGAAATAATGTGCTGAAAAGCTATGAAATAGGGAAACCAACTAAGCAACATCACCATTAAATCAACTTTATTCAACTTAGTGTGCGGTCGTTGTCAAGTTAGAATTGGCAGAGCTTTAATCATGTCACCCATTTCAAAATAAAGCAGAATCAGAATCAATTGTCCTATGCTCGTACTGATCACACAAAACAAGCCATGCGTCAGAATTGGCAGGTGTTTGTCAACACAACTATTCTGAACTATTGGGCCAACTTTACCTGTGTCTAGTCACCTGATTTGCGGCAGATCGTACTGTACGGAAACAGACTGACCCTGCTTTAATTTTTGGCAGCAAGTTGTCAATTCTTATTTATGTCATAATGTACACTGTACAAACCAACAAAATACAAAGCTTTAATTCAAACTTCAAAAGCATAAAATAATTCATTAGCAAAACACAAACATACAATACTTCGTGTTGATCTTCCAACTCCTACAAACACACAAATAATAATTCAAACTAAACTTCAGAAACATACAACGACAAAGGATAATACAATAATTCAAACTAATCTTTAGAAACCTACAACGACGACGGATAATAGAAAAACTAATGGTTAGGTTTAAATTGCAAGTCCTCTAGGAGTTTTTTGAGACGTCTAATTTCTTGCTCCAGCTCATTCGCATATGCTATGCCCTTGGGACAAAGCGGTTCGTCAATCCATTCTGAAAAATTGCATCCGTGAGGATAATTGGAACAAAGAAGACTTCGACGACCAATGTTTTCGCTATCATCACAGACGACAACTTCAGCTATATATCCACAGTGGCAACAAACTGGGAACGAGTTAACCTCTTGCTCAACCATTGTTTGAGAAGTCATTTTGAAAATATACGGAGCTGTGAAGATGTGGTTAAGTATGAATCAGAATTATGAGAACACTGGTGAGTATATATAAAGTTTTGAAATTACCCCAAATACGCAGACGTGTTTTGAAAATGCGCACGAAATCGAGTTTTCAAAATTCGCCTATATCCCTCCCCTGGCAAAACAGGTCTATATTTGTTATTATTTCTGAAACATGGCTAATCATGTAATAAAATTTCAAAACAAGCCTAAATGGGTAAAAAGTCCTATTGAAAAAGTACGGACAAAAATATTGTATTGATTTATATGATAAAAGCTTAGTAAGCGGATAAATTATAGCACATTATGTATCGACTCACTTTTTATGTTAAAAAAATCAATATGTCCCAGTTTAAGAATTATTTTCTATTGTTTTTTGTATATTACCAAATTATTAATGTTACCATAGCCCGGGATGATTCCAAATCCTGGCTCCATCCATGTTTGGAGGAACGGACGGAGGCACGTCGGTGGAGGCAACATCGGCTCCGATGGCTGCAAAATCAATTTGGGGGCAGGGGTTATAAATTGCGATTTGTTTTTATATACTAGGTCAATTAAATACGTATATTGACTTTTATATACTAGGTCTTATGTTCTATAAGTTCTTGCAAAAAAATACCAAGCTTATTTGCACTGATAATACACGAATTTATAAATTCAATGAAATTAATCTTAAAGGTATCTTAATATTATTTCTTCCATACTACCGCATATCTCACAGATTTAGATTTAGTGAAATAAATTTCAGTCAGCAGTTATAAGCATGAGTAATGCAAAGCCAACATTTAGATGGCATGTATGCCAAATCTCTGCTTAAACAAGTTACACATAGTTACGAGTATGTGGACAAACGGAATTTTCTTTCTACTTAATAATAATAATGATACTTCAATCAAATTTATTCCATATGCGTAGTGTTAACACCTTTGTTAAAAACGCAGTTCAAAATTATGAAATATTCACATTAAACATACATGGTGATGCGCCATTACATAATTTCACACATAGTTGCTATGCAAAATACAAGTTTGGATCCAAATATTTCCATAAACATGGAAAGACGTGAATGCATGGTCTAGTAGTCCTCACCCACAATGTTCTGCCCGCTCATAAGGTCTGCTCGTGCGTTCTACTAGGGTCATTCACCTTATCAAGTGGGTTTAGCATCATGTTCTTTCTCGAGTCAAGTAGTAGTCCCACGTCAGCGGTTTCGTTGGCAAGAAGTCGTTCACAACAAGAGACCGGGTCATTCACCTTATTGCTCGGTCATGCACCATGTAGGAGGGTCGAGCAGCTTCCCGGAGGTAAAGGTCGAGCAGGCCATGAACTGTTGACAGCTCAGTACACTTCTAGGTTGTTCGCACGTGAACCCCGGTCTAGCAACAACGTGGAGCAAGACGGTCGAGCAGGAAAATGCGAAAGGTCGAGCAACACATCAGCTCGAGCACCTCTGCTTGAGCACCTAGGTCAAGCACTGTTCCCCAGGCACGGGTCGAGTATCTGAGCTGAGGGTCAAGCATCCCCTTGGGGCATAGGTTGGCTTCCGTTGGCTTTACGTGGATCATTCTTGTTTTAACTTACAAAAAGCAATGGCACTCTCATAATTCCGGATCCCATATTTACACAGTACATGAGAAGTGGTAGACTAGTAATTTCTGTTCCTATATTTTAAATTATGAAGCAGCATAATAAAGAGCTCGGTCGGTCAAGTGCTCTTTGAAGCTCGCTCGTGCATGTTAGAGGGAATCTCGCTCGTGCATTTTGAGAAGGGAGGTCGCTCATTCATATATTAAATCAGAGCTTGCTCATACATGGATTTTTCCAGGTCGGTCGTACACACTTTTTGAGGTTGAGCATGACAATTGTTACCAGTTATGCACAACTGGCTTCAGCTGTCCAGTAGTAGTTCCGTGAATACGTCTACGCACGACTCCTACCCTGAACACCATAATTACATCTTTGCTACTAACTCCAAACTTCGCCTATAAATACCCCATTTCACCACCATTCAAGAGACCAATTTTTTCCATCCCGGAGGGCTGTCATTTTCGGTTTTTCACCTCTCTTAAGCACTCCAAGCTCCATCAATGGCTTCTCATGCTCGCTCCATCTTCCTCCAATGCCAAGTTGAGATCCATTCAAGTTCTCTCCAAATGCCATTAATCCACCTCTAAGCTTCAATTCATATCTCAACCACCATGGATTCATCAATGATCGTCTAAGTGCTCAAACCGAGGAACATATACTCCCGCACTCATCTCACTCATAAGGATCCAACAATTTCCATAGTGGATTAGAGAGAATCAAGTCATTAAAGAGAATGGAATGAGGAAAATCATGGTAAAAATAGAGAATGAGCAAAAATGGAAGAGAAATGTACCTTGTAATAACACATATGATAATGAAATCACTTCCAAAGTGGACGTAGATCTATTTTAGATCGAACCACTATAAAATTCTTGTGTTTTTACTTGCTTTTATTTTTCTTGGCTCCATTTTATAATTCTTAACATTTGGTGAAGTATTGCTAAAGTACCTTTGGTGTTGTAATCCAATTTCGATTTCAACACATATGTCTATAAGTTAGTTACTAATACTATACATACCATGTATTCATGTTACTAAAGCTGAGTTGGAGAAATGTTAAGTAACATGTCATTTTAAATTTTGTACTGAAATACTTATCCTACGTATGAAGACAAAATTTGGTATAGTATGAATATCATAAAGCTTTTGCATCAAGGATAACTTGGGAATACGCCTATTTGTATGTTGTTTTGACACTCCACGTCCGTTAATGTCACTCACAAAGGGAATGCATTAAGTTTCGTGAAGCGTTATCGGTAAACCGACACAGAATATTACAAGATAGATATAAATAAGATAGCAGCGGAAATTCAAATTTTTATTTCAAACACAAATCATACATCGTGGTCCAAAATACCATAAGTCAGAAAACCCATTACAATAATATAACTTCTGTCTTTTACCATCAGAGTACATAAATACTTAAAAAAGAAAACATAATTCGCCAAATAAAAGAGACAAAGCCATAGTAGAGATAAGAACTTGAACCATACTTCGAAAGCATCTCTAGCAAGATGATAACTGAGTCTTGACTAAGCCTAAGTGTTCTCGCCCTTAGAACCTTGGGGGGGGGAATGGAAGAAAGAAGAGGAAACAAAAAGGGACAGACATAAAGTCTAGCGAGTCTGGTTACTTTTAGCAAGTAAATAAATAAAAGTAGCATAACAGGCATATAAAGTGGATAAGAGAGATCACTACATAAATGGCAGTTATGACAAGGTAGACAGGATGAGGTATATACGCTTCCCTAATGATTACTCTGCACTATTACTAGTATAACCCGAATGAGATAATCCCTTCCACTATAAGGTGGTAGACTTATGCATACGTCCAAATGTACCCTACTACTACCTTAATCGATCGACTCCATACTCCGTAGATACTCTGTGCCGGCCCCACAATAGGATGTATCATGTCCTAAAGTGGAAACCCCTCGCTGATATGCATAGCCCCATATCTACAAGTGTCACAGTCGTATTATCCCTTTTGGCCCGGCTCATGCACGCACATGGCCCGGTCGGTTTGTGCGGCCAACACCGCCTCCGCGTTTGGATCTCTTACAATCAGTCAGTAAGTGTGTCCCTTCTCCGACCTTTTTCGGAGTTCTCTACTCGGTACATACTCCGGGTTACTAACTGAAATGGGTCCCACACAATATGATACAAGCTCTCCCCTTTGTCTTGTATCCCCCACTAGGTTTTCCAGAGGTTATATTTAACCTAAAGGTGTCTTTAATTATATAACCCCAATCTTTCTACTGGTTATGCTTACCATTAGGTGTCTTTGATTACATAACCTTATCGAGCTAAGTTTGTGGGCCTATATATATATATATATATATATATATATATATATATATATATATATATATATATATATATATATATATATATACTAATATTACCCACCTACCCAAGATTTACTTAACCCTCCCACTGATCCAAGCATGTTTATTTAACGGTTAAGTTTGTGGGCCTATATAAATAATATTACCCACCTACCTAAGATTTACTTAACCCTCCCACTGATTCAACCAACTTTACTTAACCCCTATTCATGTTTATGTTCACACAATCCCTATGGATTCAACTGAGCTAAGTATTAGAGACTAACAGGTTATCCCCATTCACATTGACTGCTTTTTTTCTTGCCAATGTTTCAATGGCTTATTAATTTCATATAATAACTTAATCCATTTAAGTTCATTAATAAGCCCCATTACATTTATTCTTTAGATTGTAATTAACAGAAGTAATCTTACAACCTTTCACCCTTGGATTGTAATTAATGAAAGTAATCTTATAATCACTCTCTATTATTCATTGTCTGATTCCATAATTATAGTAGCATGTTTTTTAAGTAAGTATACTCCTTCTCAGTTCACCTGTTTCCTGTTTAACATATCACTACAACTAGACGTTGTTTACTTATTAACTTAGTTTTCTTAACTAAGGTTTACTAATAATCTTTCTTTCCTTTTATTATAATTTATCTTATAATTTCCTCTTGTCCCTAGGACAAGCCTACCTATTATATACAAAATTTTCATTAAGTAATTAATCATAATAGGTTACTATCATCCCTTGTTTACTCCAATTCATTACCATGTCCAGTTATGGTTATAATGGGCTAGACCTCCCACATTAGGCCTATAACTTGTGGATGCAGGATATGCCGGTCGGTCCGAGCAGACTTATTTCACAAGTTGGGCCTAACCTCGCGTCTTAGCCCAATTTGTATTTGCGCACTTAGACCTCTCACATTAGGTTCAACATTAGTGGGTGCTGGATATGCTGGTCGGGTCCGAGCAGACTTCCACCACTAACACAACCTAACCTTGTGTCATAAATGCAATTACAATTTCTAATTGTAATTATTAGACATTTAATTCTTATACAATTCTTATCTATGTCATTATAGGTGATTATGCCACAATTTACCCTTTTTGAATTATATGTCCAATTCATATAAACATTATTTAAATTATGCCAATTCTAACCTTTTTCCCTCGTTCCCTAACTAACGCATTCGCATATATTTGGCAGCATCTAGGCTAGAAAGTAGCCTAGTCATAAACAATAAAAAGGGAAAAGTGATTGGTATATGACAAAGGTGATTGTTTTGGCATAAACATAAACTAGCATGGTGATAAGGTGGACATATAAGCATAAGTCTGATGATCTTGTGGCAGTTAACTAATTCTAACATAACTATGATGTCATAATAAATATAATAAGATCTAAATTAAGAATTTAGATGTCCAACTAGTTTAGATCTAATATGATAGGCAGAAGGTGATAAACTAGATCTGATTAATAATTTAGATGTCCACATAATTGAGACCTAATAGTTAAAAATAGATCTAACACGAATAAGGTCAAGATCCATATCATAGCATGTCATGGAAATTACAATAGATCCGACAAGATATAGATTTAGATCCAACAGTTAGAAATAAATCTAACACAAATTAGGTCAAGATCCACATAATAGAATGCCACAAAAGTTATAATAGATCCGAATAAGAATTCATATGTCCAATAATAACAGATCTCAATTAATCACAATATGATAATAAGGTGGACATGAGAACAGATCTAGTAAAAGGGTAATAATGATAAAACTAGATCCAATATACTCAGGATTAACAAATCTAAATAAGAATTCATATGTCCAATAATTACGGATCTCAATTAATCACAATATGATGATCTAGATCTAAATAAAGGTTCACTTGTCCATATATTGGTAATCCTAAATTAACCACAAACTCGAAAAAGGTTCAGATCCACAAAGGTAACATGATAAACTAATCATAGGTGAATTAGATCTATAAAAATTGATCTAGCATAATGAAGTTTGAGATCCAAGAATAACATAGATTTATGATTCAAGACAGATCCAAATCACAATACTATCACGTTATACTTTTAATCATTTAAATCTAAAAGTAACCTAGAACTCACAGTGTTTGGCTAAGAAGATAGAACTAGAAAAGAAGCTTATTGGGTTGTAGATCAACGCTTGAATCTCTAATTGATTTACAAAGTTGATAGTTGTAGAAGATAGGATTAGATTCAGTTCAGATATTGGCAGAGTTTGGCCACCATGAATTCTCAATGACGAAAACAAGAGAAATGACCACGTATATATAGTCGCCAGACCCTCTGAAATCGACCACCACATCAGCCCTAGGGGTGTCAACACCCCTATGGCTGGGTCGACCCTGGTGTCGACACCTCTTAAGGAGGGTAGACCGCGGTGTCGATACCGCTCTAAGGGGGGTCGACCCCCTAGAGCGGGAAAACTTCCGCCACCTTTTCTTTTTCAAATTCAAATGGTTTTGGATAAAATTATGACTCATACTTGACTCATGTGTATATATATAATTCTTCTATGCGTATACAAACTTAAACCCTTATAACTTCTTCATACGATGTCCGTTTTACGCAAACCAAATGTCTATCTTGACCAGAATTTCAAGACGGATGCAATGGCACAGCCTATTTTCCTTAATACTGAATATTAAATTAATTATAATTTAGTTTATCCTCTTTCAGTATCATTAAAAATATGGGGTTTTACACTTGTTGTGTTGACAAACCTGAAGTTATATATAATTAGAAACATACACCCTATGTAACCTGGTTGTTTGTTTTATTGTTTTGATATGCCGACTGGTTGGTTGTTCAAATGGTGATGGCTTTCAGTCGATAAACCCTTGCCCTAATGTATGAAATATGCAGCACTCTCAATTTGATTAAAAATATATATGGCTTGAAATTCCTATATTTGACAACTATAAATTTGATGTTAGAATTAAGTGTTATATTTTAGTTTTTATTTAAGTTAATTTACTTGAACAAAGAATAATCCTAACTCGAGTGTTTTGTGTTTTTGCATAGAACGCTCGGGTCAGGCCCTAAGTGTTCCATGTTTAAGATTTCAACTCACAAATTGGAGAGGCACGTGAAGACGCGTATGCGCACAAGCCCGATTAAAAGTGTAAAGTTTTATTCATTAAAATTCATGTATATGTTTATATTCTTCCGCTACATTGTAAAAATTTGTAAAACTCTGATATTTATATAATTATTTATTCAACTATAAATTATTGTACTCTGTTATTCTGTTTAAACCCTATAAGCTAATAACAAGCTACCATTTTGAGCATCTTGAGTTGGTTTAATTGCCGACTTGGAGGGGTCAATAAGGAAAGTCATTACAACCTACATGGTTTTTTTAAGTACCACTTACTCGCCTTACGTGGTTCCTCAAAATGCCATGTAGTTTCCCTATGTGGTCCAGACATGGTACTTGCCTTACGTGAAGGAACCACGAAGGGAAACAACGTGTAACTAAAAAACCACGCAGTTTCCTTACACAGAAGGATTTTTTTGGTTTTTTTTTTTAAAAAATTCAATGAGGGAATACTCATCAGAATCATGGGATTCATTGACTTTTTTCAACCTAGAGAGGGGCAAATAAGAAAATTCTTGAACTGAAGTAGAATTTTCCTTTCGAGTTTGTTGCACTAGAGTTTGCTAGGTAGATCTTGATACAATGGGAATTTGATTGGTTAACTCAAATTTTGAATATGTTTCCCTTAATCTCTGGTATCATCCAACGGACTTTGAAAGATGTCAAAATCCCTTAAGACTATTAAAGAGGGGATAGGGAAATAGGAGTGAAATGTTATTGACCATGAACATGCGTATACGTTCGGCTGCATTTATTCTTTAGAACGATTATTGTTGTAGATCCAAATTTTTCCAAATTTTCAAGAAGTGCACTTTGGTATTTTAGAATATTCGACCCAAATTACTTTAAGTAAATATTAATTTATAATCAAATTCAAACAAATTTTTTTTATGTAGTTATGAAAAATATCATTGCATCGCTGCCTAGAATAGTTTGTTTATTAGGATTCTATCTTGCATAACTTTTGTTACTCAAGCTTTCTCATTTGACACACTCTCTTTCAAGGCATCTTATTTTTTCGAACTTTGGTATCATCTACCAATTCTAAATATTCGTTTGTCTTTGCAGGTTAACTTCCTCCACTATTCAATTAAGATGTTCAACAATAGTTTGTGCAAGCTCTTCTTGTTGGTGCCGCATTTGGCCAATGCGAATATGATAACTTTAAGCAAAAGTCAAATACATTTCAGAAAATAATGAAGCTTTTGTCATTCCATGATGAAGTAAGGAATAAAAAAATATAATACAAAAAAGAAACTTAAATATGCGATGAAAACAAATATCTGATTGCTATGTCGAATAAATGAAAAAATTCGAGTTGTATTCAAAATTAGAGGTGATGGAACTTGCAGGAGAGATAAAGAAGAAAGGGAAGTGGTGTTTATACATGATCAAGAAATTTAGCCATTGGTGTCAGACACATCCAAGGACAACTTAATAATTGTTTATGATGAGAAAACTTGCCATTTTGACTAGTTTCCATCTTCGACGCATCAGACGCGTCGTAGGTGGGAACGCCAAAATTAGCATGCAGATGACACTTGTCTGAAAAGCATATTTTTCCGATATGGCCAGCAGCTCCTATGTTACCTTAGGCTCCAGAAATATTATAAACTGAACCCTTGATAATCCTACCTTCGCCGTCACCGATGATGATGATGGTGATGATAATAATAATAATAGGCTTTGTAATGAATAAAGCACGCAATTTTAGTGAAAAATGGTTAGTTTTGTCACATGATTCGTTTTTCCACCACCATCTCCATATAATACCAAGAAGGAAAGATGAAAATCTCAACAACCGTTTAATAAATTTATAGGAGTTAAATTTTAGTAGTGATTTACATAATCAAAATACCGCATTAAATGTTTCTAAAGCACAAATAACTAGCAACAGTCATATAGTTTGAGTTAACTGAGAAGATCACAATATTTATTACCCTCTTTGACAATAATGATCAGATTATGTTATGCAATTTCACTACTTCATAATGTTAAACATGTTTTGGTCACACCGTTGCTTAGGAGTATTACAACATATACCTTGAACTATTTTCAAACTAATTTACACCTAAATGATTTTATTATGCAATGCTATAGGGTTACTTTCCAAAAAAACTGTTCACGCTAAGGTGGGCATTTACCCCCGACCAAGTCGGGCCCCAGCATAAAGTTGAATCCCTTAGAGCAACTTCAACAGCCACTCAATTCACCTTCTAAATCATGAATTATGATAGAAAACACATCCACGGATGTTACGAAGCATAATATTCAGCCAAATATTTGAGATGGTTAGTATTGGTAGTATGGAAAAAATGGGTTACCAGCGCGAATGCTCCAGCTTGAATAATATAGATCTGCATGTTTGGGTTTTCTATATCTTAGTATAGTCGGGCAAGGGATCCCTTAATATTTAACATTAAATTTCAGACTAAGTTACCCTTCTTTTTTGAACCAAACAAGGATATTTTGAAGGCAATGGGAAAGGGGAATGTTCATGAAAGGGAAAGCGTTCTTTTCACGAAAGTAGCAACACGAAAGAAGTAAAGTTAGTATTTTATTATTTGTTTATATTATAATTTTATTTATGTTAATTATTTTTAAATACGAAACACAAAATTAGAAATACATAATACGCCATACAAAATTAAAATGCATACTTCATTCTTTTAAATACAAACGCAGAAATAAAAAGCATAACAGTATACATAGTTCATGCTTCCTAATATAGATGCAGAAATAAAAAAACAAACTACATATTCTTTCTCAATTTAATAACAAGAAATTAAACTTACTTCCCAAGCTGGTAAGGTTTTTCAATTAATTCATGCAAAGGATTGTAATCTTTTCCATCAAATTCAGGCAAACAAAGCACAACCTCCCATTCCTCGTAGTCGTCCCTCTCCTGCATTGCTTCCATGCACATATTGAGAATCAAATCAGGCGAAGAACTGTCTCCACCTACAGATGAACCACCAGTTGACCAATGTCTAGGCAGCGTTATGCAACTGTTGATCGCCTCAATATAACCCCTGTTATAATCGCCATAAAGCTGTGCTTTGAAGTGCAGCCGAATGGGGGTTGTTGTGGAATAATAAATTGACATTTTTCAGTTCAAGCACACCCGCCAAAGATCACATCCAACTCCTTGAACCAAGCAGGCGAGCAATTTTTGTATTTACGGTATCTAACTGCAGCTGTATCCCACAATTCGTCGGATCCCCCGACGATGTCCTTCTACTCATTCCAATAGCCCCAAAGAATCTACATAAGCTTATCCTATGAGTTCCGTTCGCATTTTAAATTAAATAATTTTTTTTCATATGCCCAGCGTTGTAGTCCCAGCCCGTGCATTCGTTGAAAATAACAGCAATCTGCTCTTACGAACGGGTGACATGGTGAGAACGAGATTTGATGTTCTCGTAACATACATCGATGGACGTGTTGGTTCTATCTATGTTCCAATTGACGATTATGTAGGTGAATGAGGCGGTAGAGTAGTTTGACATTTTGCAAAAATATTTAAAATAAGGTTTGAGGAAAAATTGAAAATATATATGGTAGATACAAATATGAACAACATAAATATATCAATATCTACCTGAAACGATTGGCGATGAATGCCGGAAAAATACTTGAATTTCTAGGTTTGTGTGCAAAATGAAGAAAAGTGAGGCGAAATTTATATGGGGGAGGGGAAAACGAATGTTGTAAAGTCACCGTTCGTGTCAGATAGCATCCAACGTGGCGGACTCGTCAACGCAAATGATGCCTTTCCAACAGTTCGTTTTGAATGGCCAATTAAGTGGGGTCAACGCACGATGCATCTGATGCGGACGTCAATGTTAACTGGCCTAAGATAAAAAACGAATGTCACTTAAACTAAGAAATTAGAATGGGAGTTATGTGAGAAACATAAACATTGATGAAATTGAAGATTTTTACACTGTTTTTCATATAGATATGTGGCATAAATTATATTAATTTTTTTTATACCTTATAGATCTTGACTTATCAAATATATTTACGATAATTATTTTCATGTAAAAGTTAGACTATGTATCTGAACAATATGAGTTTCACTGTTAATGTATTTTTATATAAATGCATGACATGACTAGTCAATTAAAAAGCATAGCATTAAGAATTCAAAACATAATTACAAATGTGATCTAACTATAAAACTACGAAATGGATGAAAGCAGATATGATGTTACGATTGGTTGACTAGGTTATGAGGATGCTAAGCTAGCGTTTGAATTCTGAAAAATCCAAGTTTCTTTCGCGTCTGACGTGTCTTACGTAGGGCCCACAACAATTCCCCCTTCGGAGGAAAGGTTGGAAAGTTAGCTTTCACATCAGACGCCTCGGACGGGACCGATGCACGTCCGACGCGACAAATATTTTTGCCCCTGCTTTCCATTCCCTCTCCCTATATTTATCCCACCCATTTCAACACTACATCACCATCCTCATTTCTCATTTTCCTTCAGTTCTTCATTTCTGTAGTATTCTAGATTAAATATAGTGGTAGACAGTGATGATTCAGATTTGGAAGATTTGGAAGATTTGCAAGATATGCTCGATATTTAAGAAATTAACGCTATCAAACACGAGAAAGGAGCAGAATACACAATTCTGTAAGTTCCGGCCTTGCTTGGGTTCATGAAATACTATCAGGACAGGCAGACCATTGTCAATGCACTTTTCGAATGAAGTGATTACGATTCAAATCCTTGTGCAAACGGTTAGCAAATTACGAATTGGAAGCCTCAATGCACATTACGGTTAAAGAAATGGTGGTTGTATTCTTATATACTATTGCATTGGCCCTTCCTACAAGGTAGGTTGCTGAGCGGTTTCAATGATCAAACAGTATGATTTGTGTCATTTTTCAAACAAGGCAGGTGGAGTGAGGTAGAAGTAGTGGACGATGAAGGGAAAAGAGAGATTCATGCTGCAAACTGGGTATGTAGAAACGATATCAAGTTGTCGGGAAGGAAGGAGGCGCCAGGCAAGACGAAGAGGAACATCACAGAAGGAGGGAAGGAAAAGGTGGATGAGAATACGATTGAGAAAAGGCAAAAGAAATTATTATACGGGGAAAAGGTGGAGACGATTGAGTAAACAATACACATGTCCTACTCACATTTAGACTTGGCATAAATTGGAGGGGCCTTGTAGCCATCTAAAAACAACTCTGCTTTAATAGTATACTACAGATGTCGGGATCATCCCCTTCCATGTCGTCAACATCGATTGACTGGTTCTGTCATGGAGGGGGTGATTACTCGGGCTTGGTTCATCGTTGATGACCAGTCGAGATTGATCACGGTGATGTGTGCCCTCGCTATAGGCGACGGTGGTTCTTTCATCGTTCCTGTTTCCATTGCTGTTGTTGTGGACGATGGTGTGAGCATTAGAGCCGAGGAGGATGTTATTATTAAGGCTGAACTTCCTTCGATGATGCGGGCCCCTAGACTCGGAGGAAGAAGTTTCCTAGATAGTACGCCTCACCTGGGGATTTTTTTGAGCTAGTTGAAGTTGGGTGACTATGCGTTGATTTTTTTGAAGCTTACGCATGAGGTTGATGTTTGCTTTCAATGCTTGGTTGAGTTCGAGAGTTGTAGTACTCTTGGTAAGCACGTACATCTGTGCTTGGGTTGCGGGGGCTTCGGGGTACGTGGGATGAAGTATGTCTATTTTGGCCAGGATATCCGCCGGTTGAGGTCGCTGTGAGATCTCACCTTTGACTGCAGTAGAGAAGCTAACCAAAGTCTTCTTTGTTTGATTAACCATTGTAAGAGAACTTAGCGGCATGTTAGGAAAGTAACCTAAAGCGCGTTGGAATCGAGATGGTAACGTGCAACAAAGTTGCGGGTCTTAGTCGTATTGTTCTCAGTGAAAGCACCAAAATTTTGATGGCAAAAATTGCAGCCAACACCCAAGATTCTTAATTGCTTAAGAATACCGTTTTGCTTAAGGAAATACAAATGCAGAAGAGCAGGAAAGTAGTAAATAACACTTAGGATTTATAGTGGTTCGGCCCCGTGTGGGGCCTACTTCCACTTTGGAAGAGCCACTGATATTTTATTGACAATAATGATTTACAAGTTATGAGCACCTTCTAGACATTTAGTTACAAGCATTTTTATGTAATTTAGAGCTATAGTCATCATATGTGATTTTATGGAAAAATTCACTTTGGTCCTTCATCTTCCTCAAAGTGAAGACGTCATTAGAGAGGTCTCTTAGAGCTCTATAGAGATGTCAAATCAATCAATTTCCAACCCTTGTAAAAAATGAGCTTGGGGGTATTTACAATGGAGTAGTTAGGTGGAAGTATGTAGGATTTGGGGACCACTTAGCAGGAAATCGCATCAAAGGCTTGCATGCATCGGAAAATCGCATCACATTGGAGTATTAGAGGCCGGAGCTCACCTCCCTCTTTGGGATGCGATGGAGCGTCGACGCACCCCTGGATGCGATGGAATCACATCCAAAGGGATGTGGCGCCATCGCTCCTAGTTGGATGCGATAGCATCACATCCAGAGAGATGCGGTGCCATCACATCGGTTTAGATGCGACAACATCGCATTCGGAGGGATGCGATGCCATCACATCTCCTTTGATGTGATAGCATCGCATCTAGTGGGATGCGATGTCATCGTATCCATTCAGATGCGATGACATCACACCAAGTTGGGTGCGATGCGAGTCAATTGTTTTGAGGGGGCGTGATGCAAGGTGATACGAGTGAGGCGAGATGAGTGATGCGAGGGGAGTGAGGTGAGGCGAGGGGAGTGAGGCTAGGTGAGTGATGCCAGGGGAGTGAGACGAGATGAGTGATGCGAGGGGAGTGAGGCGAGATGAGTGATTATGAAGCTAATGCTTGCTTGGCCTCTTCTCGTCTGGATTCTTCTTTAACCTGGCGACATTTCGGGCTTTAATATCACGCGACGTGTTGAGTTGAGTGGGCCTTGTGTGCTTTTGGGAACCGGACAAAAATACCAGTTAACACTCCCAAAACAACATCAATGTTTAATTTCCAAATAAAAGCTTATATCAGATAAAATCTTACATCAACTAGAATTTTAAAATCAAATCCTTCCCTTCGTTCCATTTAACAAATATTAAAATAAATTCTCTCTTTTAATTAAATTTTATTAAAATTATTATATTTAATTAAATCCTTATATTAAGTTAAAGTTATTTTTTTTTAAAAAAGAATCGCCTTGCCAAAAAAATTAAAATAAATCTTCAAAACTAAATAAATCATTTAAATTAAATTAAAATATTTAGATTAAATCATTTTATTAAAATAGTTTGTATCATATTAATTTAGTTTAAATTACGTCTTAAATTTAAATTCTAAATCTTAATTAAATTTTTTAAATGACCTTTTTGGGCAAGACCAACTGATTATTTAAGTGATCCGTAACACCGTTTTCATTGCGACGGTTAGTGATTACATAATCATACAAGATATAGGCAGAACGCTTATATGCTAAAATCATTTCCTAGCCCTAGCTAGGACAGAAACAAATTGAATAAATTCACCACAAGCGTGAGAAACAGAATACAACATAAGCCAAAAAGGCAAAACAAAATCACCACACAATCAAAACAAATCCCTCAACAGACTGTTAGGCAGTCCCAGTCCCACATACACAACTTATAACTGGTTACTACAACAGTTACATGCACTCGAGATACACAAGAGCACAAGATGATAATACAACAGCAAGTACCACGATCCAGCACGACGGCAAACGGCCCTTAAACTGATAAACTTCAATAGCATTGGCCATTTTGACAAATAGAACAGTCAAGAGACTCGCCTGGTACGCTCTCATCCAAGTTGTAAAGAGAAACCCACTTAGAGCATTTACAGCAGCATAGTGATTCTAGTGTGAGGAGAAGGAAAAATCAACATGGACACGTCACTCTTTCCCTTCAGCAAAGTGGGGATTATGCGAGTTTTTTATTTTTTTAATGTATACAATGTATATATATATATATATATATATATATATATTTTTCCTACACATCCCTAAACCGCAATCAGAAATCCGTTTAGGGATCCTCACTCAGAAAAAACAGTGTGAGGAATCCTCACTTTCTCTTCTTCTTCACGTTTGAATCGCCACTGCTGTAGCGCGATGGAGGAAGAAAAAGTGTGGATCTTCCCCATTTTCTCCTCAATCTGCACTGCTGGGTATGCTCTTAAAGAAACCCCATCATCCTAACAACACAAAGAAAAACAAAACCCACCGGAATGAAAGTGACACCTCGTCCTTGCCACAAACACCAATAGCTTACGACCAAAACCACAACAAACGACCAACCACTATGTCTTACCAAAGACGAATACAAAAAAGAAAATCAAACCAAAAATCGAAGACAACACAAATGCTACCACCCAACAAAGTAACCAAATAAAAAAGCTCCTAAAAACATAAATCTATATCTAGAAAAATACCATAATCAACACGTCAATTTCTCGATCCACAACTTTAAAAAAAAACTGCCTTTCGATTGTGCCAGTGATTCCAAAATCTAACAATATCATTTGAGAAGTATTGGCTCGAAAAAGTCCACGAAATGAATGTTAGATATGCTACGCGTTAGAGGGTGAATAACTTTACGGGAGATCTCCACTGGTAAGACAAGTAGGGAGTTTGTAGTGATAAATCAAAGCAAAGGCGATAAAAAAGCAACGAGAGAAATAAGCTTATATCTGGAGCTGGAGAATAGAGCTATTAAAGTGCAAAGGGGCCCGATTATCCAACAATAGGAAAAGCTAGGTAGAAAACAAAAAGGGAAAATGTGGATGATGGTGATCGAAGAAAAAACAGTGTAATTATAAGGGCATCCCAAAATGTGTTTACCACCATTACCACGGATCACATTTTTCTCTCAAATGTTGCCACATTCGGCGTTCTACCACTGAAAACTGGTCGGTCGGCAGTAGCGTGGTACCCGTAGCACGTTTTAGAGTGTCCTTAGCATGACACAAAAAATAAAGGAAGACGGTGGAGAAATTGTAAAGAACTAGCCCCTGTTGTTGGGAGTAACATGAGAGTTCTTACGTGTTAAATTAGATTTAAACAAGTTCAAATTAATATGATATTAAATTCATTCATTAAAATGATTTTAACTTGAATTCATATATTCAAATTAAACATTTCAAACATTAATTTGGATAAAATATTTAAATTATATTTCAAAATAAATACATAATTATAGAATTTTAGAAAATAATTTTATTTGATCAAAGCTATTCGTATATAATTTACCAGCGTACAGTGAAGTGAATCGGGTTTTCCTACATATATCATTTCATCTCTTGTCCCAAATATAATAGTTAGAACGTACAGTTATTCAGTATATATCATTTTAAACCATTGTGAATTACCAAATGCTACATGGAACTTGCAATGTAAGAGCATCAAAATAAACATGTCACATAGAAAATTCATTTGGTGTCAGACATGTGAATATAATGCATAACATGTTGTGTGTTTCACAACTGAACACGTCATAACATAATTTCATGTCAATTATCAACATATCAAACTTTAAAATAACTATAAACATATCCTACACATATGCGAGCATTTCAATGCATACTGCAATTGATATTTTATCCACATATCAAAATGTTACTAGTGAGCAAGAGATTCTCAACTTTCGTGCCTAGATAAGGTTGCCATGGCCATACAGAATACAAAACACCATTTCAAGCACTTTAAAAAAACATAGCAGATGGGTTTAGGCTAGGGGAGATGGTTTTAGATTTTCACAAAAAATACTGAATAAAACGAAATTCTAGTGATTTTAAAACAAATTATTGAATACGCTAACCAATGAACTTGAAAAGTGGATACCAACAATGTTCTAGAAAATTCATTTATCTATGATTTATAAAAAATAAAAATTGGCTTTCGATTAATTTTTAGAGAGATAAGGTTGAAACGGAAGGGCCCTGTTATGCAGTTCTGGCAATAGATCTTGGCAAGATGCGGCGTTGGTTGAGGAAAACGGAAGGGCTTCGGAGAGGAAAAGGTAGGGTTTTGTAGATCAAGTCTAGGGTTTCGGCTATCTAATAGGGCGGCAATGCTGGGGGTTTCTAGCAGTTGAGGCGCTAATAGCCGTAGGGTTGCTGGCGGTGGAGATGCAGCTGGAGCAATGATAGTTCAAGGGAAATAGGTGAAAGTGGAGTTTAATGATGGTAGGTTAAGGTTTCATAGGTTTGCGAATAAAAGAAAAGGGAAGAAAATCATGATTTGATTTTTAGTTTAGGATTTGAATTTATCGAGAGAAGAGATATGGAATGGGCTATCTTATATGGTGTCAATTCAAATTTAAAAAAGTAAATCAATCATGATGTGTTAATGTGCAAATGGAGAAACATTCACAGAAAGATAGAGGAAAAAATCATTAAATAACCTAGAGAGGGAGTAAAAGTTAAAAAAAAAACACTCAACTACCTCCATTTTCCGCATGTTTAACTGAAAAACTCATATTTGGGGCGAACGAAAGCGGATTTTGATGAAACAAAAAAATCAAGACAACTTACAATATAGAGTAGCATCATGAAAAACACTTTATTTAAAATTTAAAATTTTCCAGTTAATTTCAATTTTGGATCAAATTTGACCAAAAATCAATTATTTAGAAATTTATTAGATAATTTTGGTTATGTGAAATACTCAGCATTACCAATTCATTATTTTAAATTCAAAATTTTAATTTAATTGGATTTAGATATACTACATTAAGTTATTTCGAAAAAAAATAAGTTTAATATTAATGATCATTATAATTTTATTCCAATAAGATGCATGAATTCAAATTTATATTCTGTAATCATAAACATGCATTTCAAAATAAATTAAATTTTCGTTTCTAATTTAAAATTCAGTTAAATATGTTATTTAAAAGTTGTTAAAATGTTAGGTTTTTACAATGCTAATTATCTTAATTTCAAAACAATAAACCGTGTACTTTTTCCGACATAAACATTCTCTCTCGCATCATTTCTATTAAATTGTTTTTTATTTTTCCTTTCTCATTTTCATTCGTTTAATCGTGACTTAGTGGATCGCTAGTCACTAAAATCAAAATTTTATTACCTGAATTGCAACGTCGCATATATATATAGTAATTTCCTCTCCTCATTTCCTAATTGTACGAACTTTTATTTCACCACTAGGGTTTTTCCAATGTAATCTTCGTCTTCTTCTACTCATTAATGGTAAAAAAAGAAAATTTTCCTTGAATTTGTTGTTTTAACATGTTTATAACATAAGATTGGTACATCTTCCCAAGTGCTCTTCATATTCTTGAAACTTATTCCTACATTTAATTACTATATAATCAACTATTGTAAGAAAAACATGATTATGGTGCTAAAATGGCGTCAGCGTGACATCGGGAGAAAATGTTTTAATGTCTTAACAATGTGTACTTAAGCGCTTGAAAAACAAATATGGGAAAATATTACCCACGCCTTTTGTGTGGATCTTACTGCCACATATCCAATTCTTTTCCGATGTCGTTGTTTTTTGATGCCATTTCAAAGCCAAACTCTCTAAGATCTTACATCAATGTCTTTCCATCACCATTTTGACGGTATTTGATTTATCCCTTTTTAACACCATATATTTTCGATGGGTTTGGGACTCTTTATCATAGCTGTTAACGATATTTTTCGTCAACACCGAAGATAGGTCTAAGGAAATAGACCTAAGGGTGAAATGATATTATTTAGTTCCCACAAGCTTGAGTTAGTTCACCATTTCCTAGATATCAAGGTTAGAAAGCATGAAGATTAGTTACTCTTCCATCAAGGGGTGAGTATCACACTTCTGCAACTTAAGGACCTACAGTTACCTTCGGGTAAGGGTTCTCTAAGCACAACACATGTTAGGAAGCAAAAATCTTGCGGAAGGGTTACTTAGTGATTTAAGGTTGTAGGTAAGGTTTGTGCGGGAAGGCTTTCATTAAGAAGAAAGTGTAAGGTGTTTAGGAGACCTAGGTACAAGGATAAGGCTTGCGTACGAAGCTGAGGGGAAATCATAAGGTACCTTGGCACCCATTAAAAGGGTAAAATTGTGAAACGCTAACCAACATAGCATGATAATATACTATAGAATATATCAAATAGTACAGAACAAAGCAATTTATAGTGGTTCGGTTCGGACGGAATTTACGTCCACTTTAAGGGCTTTAATGATTTTATTCATGGAGGAGGTTACATAAGAAATCCCCAAATTGACTAAAAAATTAGGGTCAGCTCTCTTAGAAATGGGGGAACATTGTGCAATGAGGAAACAGATCCCGAAAATGTGACCCTAGGGGTCTTATTTATAGAGGTTTTTGGCCCCCTTTTGCTGCTTCTTTTTCCCGCAATTCTTTTGCCAGTATTTTGGTGTCACCTTTTTGCTCTCGTTTTGGCTTTCGTGTTTTTGACTTTTTCTGCCTTTCTCCAGCTTCCGACACCATTCTGGTGTCATTTTTGTCTTTTTATGACTCTCTCCTGCTTCCTAGACCATTCTGGTCTTGGTTTCTACACCCTGCTGTCGGTTTCTACACTACTGCCGGTTCCTACACCATGTTGTTGGTTTCTACACTAGTGTTAGTTTTGTCTTCTTCTGCTTTCGGCACCACACTGGTATCAGATTTGTCTTCTTCTGCTGTCATCACCACTCTAGTGTCTGTTTCCAGCTTTCTCTGCCTTTCTTGTTTCAGCCATTATTCACAAACGATACGTCCGTTTGTTTAATGTGACCACTCTATGGAATGAGAAACCATCAACTGAACCCAATGAAAGTGATTTCAGGTCTGAATCTCTTACCAATCAAAATGTATACGAAAAAGAAGATTTCGTCTTCTTATTTTGGTGTCGACATTGATGTACCCAAGGATTTTCCTTTTATAATTCTTGGTATTGGATAGTGCGAATTTTGGTGTTAATAGTTAGCCCCCCTAGTATAAAGAAGCTTTTGTTCTTTAGGCAAAATCCTATGGCTCCTGCATAGGTTGCCTGTCACTCAAGAATCATTATAAAAATCTTTGGTATTAGTTTCGTATAACCAATAGTAATGGTGCAAGGGGAAGCATAAACTTTCCTTGATGAAATAGGGCCTGAACATGAATTCCATGTTATGAACTTTTTGTGCACTTAATGTAAAAATTTAAACATGTATTCGTGCAGGATCATATGATTTAAAGCTTAGCATTCTTCTATCAGCGTATGATGAGCATTTCATTATTGTTACCTAAACATTCAATTATCAAGAATTCAATGTTAAAGGTATGATATAACAAATCCAAATTTTACATTTGGACATTTGCAATCAGAGGTTCTTCATTGATGAACATAATGTGTTAATAAAATTAATATGACTTGCATAGTGTGTGGAATGTCCCAAATATAAATGTTTGGGTTGGATTCATAGTAAAGAATGTTATAGGTAGACATGTCACGAGTATAGAAAACTTCCATATTATGAGGCGTCATGAGATCACAATCGTTGTTGGAAGACATCAAATGGGACGCCAAAAAAGGGTTAGCCAGGGTGCTAACTAGAACATCTTTACTTCATAACAAAGAGAGTATGTCTGAACTTCACATAATGAAAGGAAATTAAATATTCTTTTTCGAAATGGAAATAGGGGATTCCTAACTAAACTTGGTTGTCTGAAAAATGCCTCTAAAGGTTTATTTTTAGAAAATATGATAGGACTATAATACCTTTTAGAAATAGCAAATGAGTAGCCTCAAGATTAAACTTGAACTTATGCTATAGAAATTTGAAAACCATAATAGGAAGCCCAAGTGTTGTGCTAAGTTAGGGTAGAAAATTTCAAAATCCTTACTTGAAAGTAGCAGGTATCCAAGACTCGTACTTCGAAAAATAGGAATTAGAAATCATATAGAAACCCCGAGACTCAAAATCAGTTAAGCAGAAAGCCAAAAATCATATAAAACCCTGAGACTCACACTCGGGCAAGTAGAAAGTCAAAAATCATATAGAAACCCCAAGACTCACATCGGGTAAGCAGAAAGCCCGAAATCATGCAGAAACCCTGAGACACACACTCGAGTAAGCATAAAGCCAGAAATCATATAGAAACCCTGAGACTCACACTCAGGTAAGCAGAAAGCCAAAAATCGTATAGAAACATCGAGACTCACACTCGGGTAAGTAGAAAGCTAGAAAACATTTGCAACCCCGAGACTCACACTCGGGTAAACTGAAAGCCCGAAATCATATAAAAACCTTGAGACTCACACTTGCGTAAGCCGAAAGCCAGAAATTATATAAAAACCGCGAGACTAGCACTCGGGTAAGCTGAAATCCATAAATTATATTAAAAAACCGAAGACTCACATTCGGGTAAGCTGAAAGCCATAAATCATATAGAAAACCCGCGACTCACACTCGGGTAAGTTGAAAGCCATAAATCATATAGAAAACCCGAGACTCACACTCGGGTAAGCTGAAACCCAGAAATCTTATATAAACCAGAGACTCACACTCGGGTAAGCAAGAAGCCAGAAATCATATTTAAATCCCAAGACTCACACTCAGGTAAGTAGAAAGGCATAAATCATATAAAAACCTCGAGACTGACACTTGGGTAAGAAGAAAGCCAGAATTATGTAGAAACCCGAGACACACACTCGGGTAAGCAGAAAGCTTGAAATCATATATAAACCCCAAGACACACACTTGGGTAAGCAAAAAGCCTGAAATCATATAGAAACCCCAAGACTCACACTCAGGTAAGAAGAAAGCCAAAAATCATATAGAAACCCCGAGACTCACACTCAGGTAAGCAGAAAGCCAAAAATCGTATAGAAACCCCACGACTAACACTCGGGTAAGCTGAAAGCCAAAAATCATACAGAAACCCCGGGACTCACACTCGGGTAAGCTGAAAGCCAAAAATTATATAGAAAACCCGAGACTCACACTCGGGTAAGCTGAAAGCGAGAAATCATATAGAAAACCTGAGACTAAAACTCGGTGAAGCTGAAAGCCAGAAATCATATAGAAAACCCGAGATTAAAACTGAAAGCAAGATATCATATAGAAAACCCTAGACTCATATTCGGGTATATAAGCTGAAAGCCAGAAATCATATATAAACCCGAAGACTCACACTCGGGTAAGCAAAAAGCCAAAAATCATATAGAAACACCAAGACTCGCACTCGGGTAAGTAGAAAGCCAGAAATCATATAGAAACCCCAAGACATACACTTGGGTAAGCAAAAAGCAAGAAATCATTTAGAAACCCTGAGACTCATACTTGGGTAAGCAAAAAGTCAGAAATTACATCAACAAATCACACCCTAATTGGGAGTTATGGAGAAACTTCATAGTTAAACAAATTAAATTAATAAAAGCACAAGAAAATCATCGAATCATTGTTAAAAGTCATCCAATAGGAGCATTAAACGTCATCAAAAGGTTATTAATGCGAAAAATGCTAAACAACTCGAACATCATTGAAAGTGATCAAGCAATTATGAATTATTGGCGGGTTTCTCAAAAGCCAAACAGAGAAAACATGTAGACAAATGTGTCTTAATTATTCTAAAAAGTAACCTTTTCGGATGCATATGTAGAGGAATGCTTTCAAGATAAATTAACCCTACCCTGCATTGATTAATCATTTAGTGGATATTTCGTTCAGCATTCTAGCCATTGGGTATCAACGTGTAGTCTTAATCTTAACCCATAGGATATGCAAATGAATGATTACTCTCTAAAAGAGTGACACTGGTCCATTTATATGGTATGATGTAGGCAGTACTAGCCCAACTTAGGGGTACTATAATTTGTCGGGGGTGTTAGCCTCACTTAGGATGCAACTCCATAAGGTGGGGATGTAATTTGTTTGTTAGCCACACTTAAGAGGCAACTCCACTAGGTGGAGATGTAACTTTGTTTGTTAGCCCCACTTAGGAAAACTCCACTAGGTGGAGATTTAATATTGTGGCTTCTCTTCTTGGAAGCTTTATTTGTTGTTCCTCTTTTGGAGGCTTTGTTTGACGCTCCTCTTTTGGGAGGTTGTGTTTGTTGTTGCTTCTCTCTCTGGAAGCATTGTTTGTCTCCCCTCTTCTGGGAGGTTGAGTTTGTTGTTTCTTCTCCCTCTAGAAGCATTGTTTGATGGTGTCTCTCTACCGAGAAGCTTTGTTTGTGTAGCTTCTCCCTTTGGAAGCCTTATTTGTAGTGCCCTTTCTTCTAAAGGCTCTATTAGTTCGTCCTTCCCTCTGAAGGCTTTATTGATATCACTTATCAAGGGTAGGTTCCACACCTTTCATGGAAGCATTTAAGTATGTCAATATACATTGTTTGACATAGTTCATGAAATTCTGAAATAGTGGAGATAAGATGTAGGGGAATCTTATTTATCCCGAGTTATGACGGGTGCTTAATCATTCCTTTGTTGCATGTTTATATGGACAGCTTCCGCCAAAGCTTGTCATTGATTGATAAATTTGTCACGCATATATTCATGCATTGTGTTCTTTATGGTTTCCCTTTTGAGATTTCATTCCCTTCTACGGGACGAGTCACATGCAGTGGTTGGGCGCACTTTAGATGCTCCACTTGAGCTCTTGTTATATGCATAAGCTTGATTAGGTTTTTGTTTATACCTGTAAAGTCACTCGAACTTGTGTTAATATTTGTTTGATTACAAGCAAGATATAAAATGAAAATACTAATGAAAGGAAATGATTGAGATGGAAGACTTATTATTAAGTTCTCATTCACATGTTGCGTTATCTCTAACCACCTACCCACTAGTCTTACTTCGAATTTCTCAAATGATCTTCCTTTTCTTTTTGGCTTGATTTCTTTTTATCAAACTCCAACAATGTTTGGTTTTATGTCCTTTTGTCTTGTGATAAGAGCAATAGTCTTTCCTTTAGTTCGGTTTTGTAGAACCTTCTATGAGGGGATTGGAACCAAGCCGTTCTTCCTTTTGTTCTTACTTCAAGCTTTTCCTTGCGTTAAGTATTTCTTTCATAAGAATGAATTTATCAGCTCCAGGATATAAATCATTCAAGATGTCAGATTCATTTAAGATAAGCTCCTTCCAAAAGGGGGATGGTGTAAGCAACCCTAATCGTACAGCTCTTAGCTTCTTTCTATCCGTAGTCCCATTCACTTTGAGTGACTTATTGTGAAATCTTTTTAGATAGTAGTCAAGTGACTCCTCCGGTCTTTGTTTGATTCTAGCGAAATCATAAATGATGTTGGCCTAATCTTTTTGCATATGGAATTGTGTGCTAAATGCGGTGGGCAATTGCTTCCAAGTTGTGATGACCAGGCCATGTTAATGCTTGCACCATTTAAGAGCTATACCACTAAGAGTTGTTTGGAAGTACTTGCATCGAAGGGCTTCAGAAGCGTTATACGTATCCATGTAATTCTCGAACATGGCACGGTATTCTTCAGGGTTTGTAGTGCCATCATATGCGAGTTTGATCTCTTTTATTTCAGATGGAACCTTCACAGCCATTATTTCTCTGGAGAAGGGGATTACTTGCAAATTCCTGTCTTCTGTCCATGTTAGGTTTTCATATTCTTTTGAGCTGACCACCTCGTTTGAAGCTTAGTTGTTTCTCCATGAAACTGGATTGCTTTGTATAGTTGATGAAGACTCGGTTTGGTTATAAAGTTCTCGAGGTGCCATTATTTTTTATTCTTCTTTATAAGATTCCCCTTCAAGGGACCTTCAGAATAAGTCTTCATCAATGAGTTCTCTAGTTCCATCAATCTGCATAGAAAAGTGTAGTATTTGCAAGTCATTACTTGCTCTTTTCGTTAATGTTGAAGGTTCTTCAGTGTCTAGTTTTGCTGAGTTGATGTTGTTTTCTGGGATGGATGATGCATTGGATGCTTCTTTGCCACTCTTCCCCAATTGAATCATCCTTTAACCGATTTTCAGAGTATCTTATTACGATGGAATGTGAAATAAGGTTGAAGGGTTTAAGATAAGTATGGAGGGTAGGAGAATTAAGGGTTAATGACACAGGTGAAAGTGTAGGAAATAAGGTTGGGGGTTTAAGGTAACACTTCTCCTTAAATAGCTTGGATCATTGATGCCTCAAGCAGTCGATTGGTATTCATAAGCTCTTTCCCGAGACTCTTTATCTATAATGTTGCTTCTTTAAAGCTTAGTCCAACCCAGGACGGAACAACACAGTTAGGAATGTGTTTAGTTATCCAAAAGGTTAAATGTAGGAATGAGGACTAAGGTTCAATCCTTCCTTCTAGCTAGAATGTTAACAATATTTTTTGTCAACACCAGAGATAGGTCTAAGGAAATTGACCTAAGGGAGAAATGGGATTATTTAGTTCCCACAAGCTTGAGTTAGTTCACCGTTTACTAGATATCAAGGTCAAAAAGCACGAAGATTAGTTACTCTTCACTTAAGGGGTGAGTATCACACTTCTACGACTCAAGGACCGACTTTTACCTTGGGATAAGGGTTCTCTAAGCACAACACAATTTAGGAAGAAAAAATCTTGCGTAAGGGTTACTTAGTGATCTAAGGTTGTAGGTAAGGTTTGTGCGGGAAGGCTTTCGTTAAGAAGAAAGCGTAAGGTGTTTAGGAAACCTAGGTTCAAGGATAAGGCTTGCATATGAAGCTCTTATTGAGGGGAAAACATAAGGTTGCTTGGCACCCGTTGGAAGGGTTAAGTTGTGAAATGATAACCAACATAGCATGATAATATACTATAGAATATGTATAATAGTAAAGAATACAACAATTTATAGTGGTTCAGTTCGGAATGAACCTACGTCCACTTTAAGGGCTTTAATGATTTTATTCATGGAGGAGGTTACATAAGAAAACTACAAATTGATTTACAAATTAAGGTTAGCACTCTTAGAAATGACATGAAGAATGTGGAATAAGGAAAAAGATCCCAAAAATCTAACCTTGGGTCTTATTTATAGAGATTTTGGGCCCCCTTTTGCTTCTTCTTTTTCCCGCACTTTTTTGCCACTTTTTTGGTGTCACCTTTTGCTTTCGTTTTTGGCTTTCGTTTTTTGTATTCTTATGCCTTTCTCCAGCTTCCTACACCATTCTGGTGTCATTTTGTCTTTTTTTGCTCTCTGTTGCTTCCCAGACCATTCTGGTCTCGGTTTCTACACTCTCCTGTCGGTTTCTAAGCTGTTGTCAGTTCCTACACCACGATGTCGGTTACCGCACCATGCTGTCGGTTCCTACACCATGATGTCGGTTACTACACCATGATGTCAGTTCCTACACTGGTGTCGATTTTGTCTTCTTTTGATGTCGGCGCCACTCTGGTTTTGGTTTTATCTTCTTCTGGTATCGTCACCACTTTGGTGTCAGTTTCCAGCTTTCTCTGCCTTTTTTTTCGGCCACTATTCCGAAATGATACGTCTGTTTGTTTAATGTGACCATTCTATGGAATGGGAAACCATCATCTAAACCCAATGGAAGTAGTTTCAGGTCTGAATCTCTTACCAATCGAAAGTTATAGGAGAAACAAGATTTCATCTTCTACTTTTGGTGTCGACATAGCTGTACCCAAGGGTTTTCCTTTTATACTTCCTATTATTGGAGCTTCCATTTCTTTATATTTGGCCAGTGCGAATTTTGGTGTTAACAGTAGCATTTAGTAAAAAAATTAGAGTTTTCTCTGCCTTCTTGATGATTGAAAAGCCATTTCTGAAAATAACAAAGCATTTCTACTATATTTCAATAATAAGTTAAATTAATACACAGTTAAGTAAAGCGTGAATTGGAAATTAATACTTTTATTATCTGTCCTTTTAGCCAAGTAGGCTATTACCAGAATCTTGATTGTAGAATGAAGATGAAACGATTCTTGAATCTGAGAATACGTTTGTAGGGACTACAAGGTGGAGTTAAGAAGTAGTAAGGGACCAAAGCCATGTGAGGCACTCAAAACCGGTGAAGATAAAGTGCGTAACGGATCCAACGTGATGGAGGTTTAAAAAGTCATAGTGGGGATAAAGCAAGTAAATAATAAGATATAGCAAATGACTCTAAAATGGCACCTAAATCACATTACTAACATTTTTACAAATATATAAATGATAATCAAATAAAACAAGTAGCACTAAATTTAACTATGATTCGTACATTCTTAATTTTTGATTAAACATGTGAAAATATATATAAATATATGTAAACTAGATTTTAACTTAAATAAATTTCGTAGAATAGTAAAACCTAATCTAATAATTTTATAATGTATAAATGACATTTTTTAGTTCATTTCATTCAACAAAAAATATAGCGATAATAACATAATATAGAGGAAATAAAGGGATACATTGGAAATAGCGGAATATAACTAGGCCTAAAGCAGAAAGGCTATATTTAAGGCTATTTGTGAAAAACGTAATGGTAGTAATCTTCTATGGAAAATAACATGGTTATAGAAGGATATTAGCTAAACATTAACTGCACAGCTCAGTACCAACCACCTTTTAGGCCATTAACCGGTACCTGAAGCAATGGATCATGGAAGGATGATTCATGATCGTCTCGAAGTGCATTTCTCAAGGAATATAAGAACAACTCTGAAGATTTTATGAAGGAAAATATACAAGTACAACCGACATCATAACGTCTTGAAAACAATATAATCTAAAATGAAAAGTGCTTGTTGCACAAAAAATTGGAGATAGAAGACAAAGAGGGAGGAAGGGAAGGTATCACTCTTAAAATAAATCAGAAACATTCATTTGTTGAGGGTGTCGAGTTGATTTTATAACTCAGTTGTCCCTCGTGCACTCTTGAATCTAGATTTGGACAAGGAATCCCATAGGATTTGGGAAGTGTTGGATAATTTTCCTGTAATACAATGCTTGTATCCTCTAAAATATTGATTTATGGCTCTCTGTTTTCATTATCTTCTATCTCTTCTTACCGATGTCACTAATATAAACATTGTTTTTTTAGGCTGAAGAACTTGCCATTTTTTGTACTAGTGACTCTATAACTCTACATCTTCTTAGTAAGAAAATCAATAAATACTACATTGGACAGAGATTGTAAAATCACTATAAAATTATTGATGTTCTTTCTACTTTCTACTATCTCTAAGTCTATAAAATCTTGTGTGTTATGCTAAATCTACATCAACATTTTGGTGCTTTTATTGAGAGAGGAAATTTTCAAGCATAAATCTAGATTTATGGTTTAAATTAAAGTGATCTAAAGGTTGGATCTAAATAATTTATATTAAGGGGTTCGAAATGATTTGCATATTGTAATTAATGACAAATAAAAGAATTGCAAGATCATTAGGAGGAATTGCAAGTTCAAGCGAAGGAACTACTCATCATATGGAGGTAGGCAACTAACATCAGTGTAATGCCCCGAATTTTCATACCCTTTGAATTGACTAATTACACCACACGTCCAACACAAAAATACGAATTATCAATAGAAAGAGGTTAAAGGATGAGAAATAGAAAGAAAAGTTAAAATAGAAGAAAATGAAGAACACAAATGTCACAGCGGAAGGAATAAAATATATCAAATAACATAACTTTTGAATCAGTAACTGTATATGCGTACCATCATCATAGCATGAAAAGCATGTGGAACAGGTGTTAGAAATTCTAAGAAAGAATGTTTTAAAAGCAAAGTTTTCCAAATGTATATTCTGGCAAGAAGAAGTCAAATTTCTTGGCCACGTCGTGTCAAAGCAAGGAATTTCAGTGGATCCCAGTAAAATCACTGCTATTTAGAATTGGAAATAGCCTGGTACACCCACAGAAGTCAGAAGTTTTCTCTTGTTGGCCAGTTATTATAGGAAATTCATTAAGGATTTTGCGAAGACATCCAGTTCCTTAACGAAACTGACTAAGAACATTCGAGATTCAATTGGACTCCGGTATGTGAGGAAGCTTTCCAAGAGCTAAAATTAAAACTGACGACTACTCCAGTGTTAACAATAGTTGATGGCAATGAGGACTTCAAAGTCTGGACTGACGCTTCTAGAGAAGGCCTTAGAGCAGTATTAATGCAAAGAGGTCAAGTGATTGCTTATGCTAGCCTTCAGCTGAAGAAAAACTACGTTACTCATGATCTTGAGTTGTTAGCCATCATATTCGCTTTGAAAATCTGGAGGCACTACCTTTTGTGTGAGAAATTCGAACTATATACAGATCATCAGTCATTGAAATATCTGTTCACCCAGAAGGATTTGAATCTGAGGCAGCAGCGTTGGCTAGAGTTTCTTGCAGCGTACGATTTTGAGATTTTGTACACTCCAGGGAATGCCAATGTTGTGGCTGATGCGCTGAGTAGGAAGAATGTAATGATCGCCAGTTTTGCTTTTACGACTTCGTTGATTGACAAGATCTCCATTCTTCGGAAAGATGATAATTTTGTTAAGGAGATGATTAAAAGAATTCAAAAGGGCGACGCATCCAGTTTCCAAGTGGATAACGAGGGAATTCTTAGATTAAAAGGAAGGATTTGTGTTCCTGACGTCTCCGAGCTCAAAAGAGAAGTGCTTGATGAATGCCACAAGTCCAAACTGAGTATCCACCCAGGGGTTAGCAAAATGTGCAATGACCTCAAGCAAACTTTCTGGTGGAAGGCAATGAAAAGAGATATCTCTATATATGTAAGTCGGTGTTCCACCTGTCGGCAAGTCAAAAGCAATCAGCAGAAGCTCGCTGGATTGTTGCAACCTTAAGAAATTCCGGGTGGAAAGTGGGAACAGATTTCTATGGATTTCATAGATGGTTTGCCCAGAACTAGGAAAGGAAATGACAGTATTTGGGTGATCGTAGATCGTTTCACGAAGACCACCCATTTCATACCTGTTAGATCAAACAGAACTGCTCAGAGTCTGGCGCAGATATATTTTAAAGAAATTGTTAGACTACACGGAGTTCCCATGAGCATCGTTAGTGATCATGACCCGATTTTTGCTAGTAAATTCTGGGAAGCATTCCAAGCAGAATTGGGAACGAAACTGAACTTGAGCACCGCGTATCATCCTCAGACAGATGGTCAGACTGAGAGGGTGAATCGCATTTTAGAAGATTTATTGCGGGCCTGTATTATTGATTTTGGCGGATCATGGGAAGACCATTTGCATTTGGCCAAGTTCTCATACAGCAACAGCTACCAAGCGAGCCTGACAATGTCACCATTCGAGGCATTGTATGGTAGACCGTGCTGATCCCCTGCTTGTTGGGTAGAACCTGGTAATAGACTCGTATTAGGCCCAGATATAATTCGCGAGGTTGCGGATAAAGTCGACTTCGTTAAGAAACAATTACTAGCTGCTCAAAGCCGACAAAAGAGCTATGCAGATAAGAGAAGAAGAGATATATCATTCGCTGTTGGCGACTATGTTTATTTGAAGGTATCACCGATGAGAGGAGTGATCCGATTCGGTAAAACAGGGAAATTGGCACCTAAATTCATTGGCCCGTTTCCTATTCTTGAGCGGATTGGAACTCTCGCTTATATGGTTCAATTACCAGATTGGTTGCCTGGAGTACATGATGTATTTCACGTATCTCAACTTCGAAAGCATGTACATGATCCTAATTTGATCGTGGAAGAAGCAGCTCAATGGGACCTAGAAATTACTCCAGAATTGGCTGTGAGAAGAGAGCCGATCAAAATTATTGGCAAAGAAACCAAAGAGCTGAGGAACAAGAAGGTTCACTTAGTCAAAGTGCAATAGAGTGGGGATCCGTGAGATTGTACTTGGGAAACAGAGGAAAGCATTAAGAAAGCATATCCTAAGTGCATAGTGGATATCTCTGATTGACTCTGGTGCAAGGTACATTTATCATATTTTGCAATTACCATTGTGTTCTCTATTTTGTTGTTGTTTTCTTTTCATGGATGTAAAATTTTAATTATATCGTCTGAATGATTTAAAAGAGTATATTTATTAATTTGTATATTTTTGAAAAGTTAAAAATAAAATTGATTGATGTTTGCATTGTGTGATTGTGAATTAGATTAATTAAATTATTAGAAAGATAGTTAATTAAAACAACAACGGAATGAATGGTAGAATATATTCGAATAAATCACACATTGACTTGATTAGAGAATTAATTAGAAATATATACATGTGCATTATATATGTTTGAACAGGTAAATGGATTAGCTGTTGAGTAAAGATTTTATTTGCGTGCCCGACAAATAGGTAAACCTTAATGAGTTGGATGTGCAATTTTATTATTATATCAACTCCTGTGAATGCTATTGGATGCGGAATGCTGGTTATTCTGTGTGTAATTAATAAACGTCGCCATAGGATAGTAATAATTAATTTTGAACTACACTACATGGCATACTTCTTGAAGATGGGCATACTTCATCATATACCACATAAGCATTTGGAGCTTGTGTGACGAGGTTGAAGATTTACCATACGAGCGAGAGGCTTGTATGGTGATGATTATATTTTATAGGTTGAACTGATGACTGATAGCGACCATATAAAATTGTAACGATAAATTACTAGATTAATAAAAACCCCACACGGGTCTAGAGTTGACAATAATCACGTCTCTCTAGTTATTAGATACGGCACATGGATTATTTATTTCCCACACGGGACGAGGCGACGAGAATTTATTCTCTGGAGTAATTAAAAATACACACTCCCTCAGGCTTAGACAGGGTGACAAGAATTTATTCTCTGGAGTTATTATCTATACACGCTCCCCTGTAAACCCCATAATATATCACTATAAATATGTGTATGCTTATTAGGATTTATTGGGTACCTAATACGGCCCAATAAATTTCCAAACCCCTCCCCATACAAAGGAGGTTATGGTGAAATTTTTCGAAAATTTAGGGTGTTAGCCAAATTTTTGAAGAATTTGAAAATTCTTAGAAACTGAAAAGTTGAAGAATGGAAGCCAGATTGAAAGTAGAGTTGGTTAATCAAACCACTTTCGACTTTGTTCCTTTTCGGGGACGAAAAGTTTTAAGTGGGGGAGATTGTAACAACCCGGAAAATTTGAACCAGTTTAAAAAAATTTAAATTGGCTAAAATAGTGGATTTTAAATATTTAAAATAAATATTTTAAATAATAATGATGAAAAGTAGGTTTGAATCGATGCTTGAAAATAAATATAATTAATTTTAATTATAAACATGGCCTGAAATGGCGCTGTAGTTTCAAAAATTGAATTCAAACTTTAACTGACTGTACCGGGTGCAAAATAAAACGGATTTACTGAAACCAAAATATTTAAATCTGTTAGTGAATATCTTTCTAACGAATCTGAAAAATCAAAGTTTCATAGCGGGAATCAAAAGTTATGGCCAAATGAATTTTCAGAAAGGTCGCTATAGAGTTAATATAGCTCGTGAAAATGGCCATTTTGCAAACGACCTCAGAATTCGACGAAACCACTTTTGTTGGTTCCGGGATGTCAAATTATTGCTAGGTTTCAAATTTCATAATTTTTGAAGTTAATATGTGAGCGTGGCGAAGGAAAATGTGTTTTGGTCAATAACAGTTAAATTTGATTGACCAGAAAATGGCCATTTTTCAAACGGTCTCCGAATTCGATGAAACTAGTTTTGTTGGGACCGTATCGTCAAAACATAGCTAGATTTATTTTTCGGGAATTTTTGGAATCAGTATGTGGCCCCGACAAATTGAAATGTACGTTCAAATTAAATATTGAATGTTTTATATTTTAATTTGAAGAATAACTGACTCAAACAGTCGAATGGGCCTACGAAACATATCCAATTGTGTTCGGAAGGGGGATATTTAGCTAAGGGCGATAGTCGTTGGGTTTGGATTGGAGGTCGTGTTAGAAAACCCTCTTTTAAAATTTTAAATAACTCCCGGCCAATCATACTTTTATATAAAAAAGGGGGAATTCTCTCTCCCCGACAGCCGATTAAAGGCGGAAACCCCTTCAATCCTTCCCATCCATTTTCTGGCCAAACCACTTTGATTCAGAATTCGACCCAGTTGAGGATTTTGAAGAGCTCGGAGAGAGCTTCAAATCCATACCCACCACCATCAGTTTCGTCGCAAGTTGGAGGAGAATCACCTACGGGAAGGTGCGGCCTTTCAACCACCTCCGCCGACGGTAGGGACCACTGAGTGGGCCCACTCCACCGCGCGTAGGTGCGCCCTCCGCCCCCCTTCGACACTGCGTAGCCCGATCGTCCAACCCCTTCAAGGTTTGTGCGAAAATCGATGACCTAGTTTCGAACCATTTCTGGGAGGTAAACGGCTTTGTTGATTTAAAACAGTTTTAACACTTTAAAACCATTGCAAACTTGTAAAAATCATATCTTTTTGTTGTGTTGTCGAAATTCAGTGAAACAAGAGACGCCGGGACCGTGAGGACGTCTTCTACATTTTAGAAGAGACCGCATATTTTTTTGAGCCTTCTGCAATTTTTGGTGGAGTGGAATCCAATGTGAGATTTCTGTGTTATAAACGATATGGAAATGACGATGTATAAATTATATAGTCGATGTATGAGTTATATAATCATTGTACACCTCATGTATAAGCGTTGTATAAGTTGTATGTTCAATGTATAAGTTATATATGCGTTGTAAAAATTATATATGCAATAAAATGACATTGAAATGAGTTGAAGTGAATTGAAATATATTTATATACGAATATATATATATATATATATATATACTCCCCTCGTCCACAGACCGTGGACGATATTTGTTGAGTGTGATATTGTTTGGGATTATTTGTTTGATGTGAAATTTGGTGAATAAAGCGAATGGTTGATAGAATTGTTTGTGGTTGAAAACAAAATTAGAATAGGTTGTGGAAATGAAAGAAAAACATGCTCGCCTGTGTGCGAATTAGATGCATGAATCCCCATTGTCAAAAACCGCGAGGTTTTAAGGTAGAGCGAGGAGCCGTACATCGATACGGTCCCGGTTTTAACTACCCTGCCGTTATGCTGCCGAAATTTTCAATAATATTCATGTGTTAGAATTATTTTCATTTGTTGAAATAACATTCATGTGTTGAATAAAAATTCATTCGTTGAAAAGAAATTCATATGTTGAATGGTATTCGTGTTTTAAATAAATTGTTTTATAATAAAAATCACATTTTTATCACCAGTTTGTACTATATAAAATAATCGTGTTTTGAAATAAATTGTTTTATAATAAAAATCACATTTTTATCACCAGTTTGAACTATATAAAATAATCGTGTTTTGAAATAAATTGTTTTATAATAAAAATCACATTTTTATCACCAGGTTGAACTATATAAAATAATCGTGTTTTGAAATAAATTGTTTTATAATAAAAATAACATTTTTTTATATATATGAATTGTTAAAAATAGTGATGTGTTGAAATAAATATCGATTGGATAAAAATATCATTTTAATCAAATGTATGAAATGAATATGGTTTTGAAATCGAAGAATGAATTATATATATATAATTATAATATATCGAATAACGAGGCCGCAGTTCGTATTTTGAAACCGTGATTTCAAACGATTATTGCGGAAGATCCGACCATCGGATTTTCCTGAAACTGCAACCATTGGGTTCGCCTTGGAAATGTCTTTCCAACGGCACCAACTTTGTAAAGATCCAATGGTTGGATTGTTTGGAATGTTTAATTCAAATCTGAAGAAAAACAGCGCAAGAATCGATTATAATTATATATATATATATAATTAAAATTAAAATAAATCGAATAACGACGCTGTAGTTCGATATTTGAAATCGAAACTTCAAATGATTATTGCGGGAGATCCGACCGTCGGATTTTCCCAAAACTGAAACCATTGGATTCGTTTTGAAAAGATCTTTCTAATGGTATAAAATTTATAAAGATCCAACGGTTAGAATTTCAGATATGTGTAAATCAAATCTGAAGAAAAAAAGCGCCACGGCCGCGTTATGTCCTGAAGTGTCATTTGAATGAATTGGCTAATTTTAAATAAATAAAAATAGCGATAAATCGTGATAAAATATTATAAACAATATGGAATGAAAATAAACTGAATTTGCTCGGTTTATTAGATATTTGATGGTTGAATGTGTTTGCCGTGAAGATTACAATTAATGAACTGAATTTACAATGTCGAATAATTTAACCATTGAAATGAACTGATTTGAAATATTAAATATACGTGAATTATTTGAAAAGGCCGAGTTGATTCTCATTTCAAATAATTGATCGACGAGTAAAAGTCGAAGATACAAAGACGGTGCAAGACTGATGATCTTCACGTTGAATGGAGGGGTGCTACTGATGTTCATGATAGGAGTTGCTACCTTGAAGGGGCTGAAGTAGTAACCGTCCGAACGTACATGTTGATTGTACGGATGAGCGAGGAATAAAGACCCTCCGGTTTCGTTCAGACCCAGAACGGACTTGTAAATGGACGTGTGTCTGACGTTGTATATTGACAACGTGGTATACAGAGATGATGTGATCAAAGCTTTTGTTGAAAAGCATAGCTTTGTGGTTGATGATCAAAGCACCGCCTGTGTGGCATAGCTTTGTGTTTTATCGTTGTTTCACGAGCCTCACACCCCGGTATGGACCAGAAACGAGAGAGGACATTAGGGAGGACATGCGTTTCCTTCTAGCTAGGGTGGTGTCAGTGACCTACCAGCCCTGACGTTTATATTACTTTCACCTGTGTGGTTGTTGCTGTTGCGAGGCGCCTCGGTTATATCGGTCGATCCGGGACCGATGGGGTCATTCGTTGGCTCGTTTACGCCCCTAAAGGGCGGGGAAACGCAGTGTTCAGGGTTTAAGTTTAATCCACATCGAGTGGAACGGCCCTGACGATCCAAGTGGCTTGACTGAGTACTTGCCCTGAGGCTCGGGCTAGAGAGTCTCGAAGCGGTGAGGACGATCCCTGGCCTCGGTTCATGACGGAAACCCAACTTCCAAATACAACATCGTGCGATTTTGATTGTATACCTATATATGGCGACATAGTGGTATGGGGCATTAATGTCGTCTATGATTTATAGTTATGATTCAAATTCTTTTTGAAACATATAAACACTAGCAATAATATCAAATGATTTGTTTTGTCGTATCAAGCATATTTTGGCCATTATAAGGTAAAATTCTATCCTCCGGTTTGTGTTGCATTGTGTGATGGGACCTGGGTTTTATAATGGCTTCATTTTTATAAAAAGCATTGTGATGTTAAAAAGATTTACTTGTTTTAAAGCACTGGAAATCACTGGAGTAAACCCGTTCCGCGAAAGTGGCGTGGTCCTTTGATTTGCCATATTGTAAAAGATGTTAAGTAGATTTCTCATACCAGTCCCATGACTGACTCGTAGTTTGTTTCACTTGCAAACTCGGGTGCCCCTATTTCTACACGGGCAGCCTTGTATTCAGGTTTTAGCAGGCTCTTTCTGGATAGCTGGAGCTGAAGATGGATTCTATCATTTATCTCTTTTTATGCTGTTCAGCTCCTATTGTACATTTATGTTTGTTTTTCCGCAGTAGACATTCATGTATAGCTGAACTGTATCTTGTACTAAGTATGACCCTGTACTGTGTAACTCTGATGTTTATATTTATCCAGTATATTCTGTTGTACATTATCTGATGTATTTTCTTATTTCTATTCTGCTGTTATCTGTTTATGTGTTATATTCTAAAGATTACCCTTGCCTTCGTAGTACGGGGTTTGGGTCGTCACAGGGGGAGAAATATATATTTCCCTATTTAAAATTTCAATGATTTAAAATATATTATTCATAATATATGACTTGAAATTTTGATATATATTCTGTTTAAATATAGAAAGATGTTTTGAGTATTTACCTGACGTTAAAATTGGTCTATCGAATACCTAGTGATTTGAGTATACATCTGATCAACGCATATGATAAATCCTATAAGTATTTGATAGATATAGAGTCACACTCTAGTCGCTTGAAAATGATTCTAGTGATGACTGCGCAACATCATTGATATCTATTTTCAAGTTTCGAATGTGGGATAGATATATATCGCTAATTGATCAGACGTCGAGTGAGTACTTAAAATTATTTTGAAATGTTAGAAAATATTTTAACATTGATTTGAATATATATATATATATTTCAAAGTATATATAGATATGAAAATAAATTTGAACTATTGTTTTAAAAATATTAATTATTTAAATACTATTTCCCTATCTCGTTCCTTTTCGGGGACGAAAAGGTTTGAGTGGGGAGAATGTAACAACCCGGAATTTTAACTGTATTTTTATTTGGTGATTTAATTTAAATTTGGATTTTGATTTTATAACTATGTTTATTTTGGATCTTATATGAATTTGATTTCGATTTAAATATAATTTACATATAATTTAATAATACGATTCAATATTTGCTGTTATAGAATCTTATCTATTGGATAAATTTTATCGAGTTTAATCATGTGAATCTGAAATCTATTTCTTAAGATTTTTATTTAAATAGTAATCTCGTGTTATTATATAATTTGTTTTCAATATTAATAAAAATTATATCCTTGATTTAATTTCATAATATTCTATAATTTCTCGTAATGGGAATTTGAAATTCGAAATACATACATTAAGACGTAGCAACTCTGAAAATTTCATCAGAAAATTTGAATGTTTGCCGATCGCGCATTTTTCAGTGCAAAGCTGCGCCTAACAGTTCAAATTTTAGGGAACGTAAAAGCTCTTCAAAACCAGTTCGGACAAACATGAAAAATATTCTATTTGTTGACACGAATCCAACGGTAAAATTCGTTTCGTGAAAATCAGACATTTCTATCTTCGTTTAATTGTTTCCTCATGCCATTTTTCCTTCTAAAAGCGGCCCATAATGCCTTTTTGAACGGAGCATCGTGACCCTGCAAACTTTATACCGTTGTGTCCGTCTCGTTAAGTTGATTTCCGTGATATATTCATTTGTTAGTTTCCGTTCTCAGTTCGCACTGAAATTGTGAAAAAGTTTGCACAGTTCATTTTTGAAACATAGTCATTTGAGTTCGAAGTGTCCATATTTGGATCCCTCATATTTTTCTAGTCAATTTGGGTCTGCAAAACCTGTCATTCTGTTTTACTAAACCATCCATTTATTTTTTTGTTTTTCAAACGATTAGGAAGTGGGCACATTACACTCTATTTACAAACCATATGTTCCAAACATGTATGCACGTTTCATTTTTTAAAGCATTTGTTCCATGCATGCTTTTGTCCTTGCACTTTCGTATATGTTTCATGCCTCTTCCTACAATGTATAATTTATAAAAAAAAGCATAATCAATACATGCATGTACGTTCCTTTCTCTCTGCATTAGAATATGATGTTGGTTTTCATATATTTTTTTTCCTCTTCAAAATAAATACGCATAACGCATGGACTTGTTGCATTCACATTTTGCATGCAATTATGGACAACCTGCTTTTTCTTTCTTTCTCTTTAATGTTAATACTAACGCAAGCCTTAAAAAAATAAATTGAGAGATTTACTAACATGCAAACACATAGGACAAATTCATGCATGTACAGTAACATGGAGGCGTTGCTTTGCTTCTTCTACAATGTATGATTTATTTTTTTGTTTCTAAAAGAAAAATGAAAAAAAATCATCCTCTAAAAGGGATAAGCTGAATAATTAAAGTCAGTGTTTGCTTGTTACACTTTTCAAGGGTATTACTTTGAAATATTTGTATGGTGCTGAAATCTTCCTATCACATAATAACACAAACAATTTTGAATTCGTGCTCTGTTATTTTACATGTTTATGTATAATCTAGTGCTTCTTTTAAACAAATGTATTTACTAAAGCTATGTCGTTTACTTCAGCAAAATCTAGTAGCTTTTCCCTTTTAATTGTTACATACTAAATTAATGTAATTATAAAAGTATGTAGTAATGATAATAGTAATTAAACCGTTCAAACACCCTTTCCATTGCCTCATTTCTTGTTTCCCACTCTCCTCGAAGAGCAGAGCTAGAACGGGGATTTCCGGTGAAAACTGCCGGATCCAAAATTGAACGGGGTAATTCGCGGTCCAAACTCAATTGTACAGTCAAAACTGTTACCGCACCAATTCAAGTACGCAAATCCGGTTGAGGTAGCATTTCTGCTCCTCGAATTGGTGTATGAAAACTTGGTAAACGTGTGCTGTGTACACGTTTAAAATTCAAAACAAATCGTGTACCTATTCTTTAGCTTCTTTATCGTTATATCTACCTGTTCATTCATTTCAAACATTTGAATTAGTCGCTCCACCTTTCCACCGTTCAACGATAATTTTGGATCTAAAGCTCTCTTTCACTTCTTATTTGTACAGCCTATTTCATTTTCTACCTCTTTGTTTTATATTTCTAAAACCAAAAACTCTCCCCATATCTTAGAAACCCAAATAATTGCTGCTCCTCCAAAATTTGTTATTCCCAAAATCAAAGCAACGCTGAGCTTTTAATCAATTCGGAATCCATGGTGCCTCTCCTGAAATCGCCATGCCTCTTCCATCGATCCTGTAGCAAGCCGACACCTCCTCAACCATGCGTTCCCTTCGAAGCCATACCCAGCAGCCTTCGCTTTGATTCCCGACTCAGACCCGAGTCGCGTCATTCCGCTGTCGCCTGGACCTGAAGCCACACTGAGCTTCGCGATACGATCCTTGGCATCAATCGAGGCTGTGCAAACTGGATCCGCCATTTTGTTGTTCCCATGCCTGTTGTCGTCTGCCGAGCAGGTGAGTTTCTCACGATTTCTACGTTTAAGTACCTCAATATCAATATAAACCAAAGTGTAATCAAAGAATTTTGTTATGTTGGTTGCCTGGTGTCAGTTCCATCTTTGCTGCATTGTTGTCTGAAGAAAAATAACTGAAACATATGTAGTGATTCTGGAAAAGACTTGTTTCTCATGTTTTGTTATTTGGGTAGTATTGTTTACTGCACTTGATATGTACAAACTTACAATAGTATAGAGTTAAGTGGATCATCAACATGCATAGTAAATTAATGCACTGCTCTTTGAGATTTAGGTTGATTGGTAGACTTGCAATAAGTGAAACTGTCGGCATTCTTCCATTTTCCCAACCAAAAAGGAAAACTCACAATCCAATGTTAAGAACTGCCCCTCCAAGTACTTTATTTTATACCATTAAGGCCGTAAAATCTTATGTTGCTTTTGGCTGCACTTGTTATGTATGCTTGTAACCTTGAGTTGAGAGTATATTTTTTCGAAACCATGTTGCTGCATATGATTTCTTGCTATACTGAGCATGTAGAATGGCTTTTAATTCATATTATATTTTGATTTAGGAGTATCCATGTGTGTGTATGTGTGTATATATATATATATGTATGTATGTATATGTACCACAGTCCTATATTTATTGGAAATATGTGGCTTTTTTTAAGTGTTAAATGTACATAATCTCACTTCGTACATGTTCATCCTATATTATTGGGTCTGCATGCGACCTGGCAAGTAATCAGTTTCCCTTATTGATCAATTCAAGCTTGCATTTTCTTGTGCTGCGCATGACATACTTTGCACATTAGCTAGCGTTAAGATGACTCTAAATTGATAGGAAGCCCTGTACAGATATTTGAAAATGGTACCTTTCATCATACTTTGATTTCAGAAGTAATTATACATGTATACTGCGCAATTCTAACACATGTTACCTCTTAGCTTGATCGTTATATATGGTTTGACATCATGCTACAATCACTCTAAATTTTGCTAGAATCAACTACTGTATTTTGGTATTTATCGAAATTGTTTTACTTGAACTATGATTAATCCTAACTCGAGTGTTTTATGTTTTACATGGAATGCTCGGTTCAGATATAAGTGTTGCAGGTTTTAAGGTTTTAGCTTGCAAAACTGAGGAGAATGTGAAGACGCACGACGCATACGACGAAAGCTCGACAAACCATTATGTTTTTATTCATTTAAAATTATGTATTGTATTTAAAGATCTTTCGTTGTATATAAAAATGTTGTATTAACTCTGATATTATTTTATATAAAATTTCCGCTGTGAGATACTGTTCATTTTATGTCTGTGATTCTTTGTTTATTCGGTTTAAATCCGTTAAGCTAAAATCACTACCCGTCGTTTTGAACGTTTTGAGTTGGTTTAATTACCAACTTGGAGCGGTCAAAAAGGCAGGTCGTTATAGTTCGTATCATAGCTTTGGTTTATCAAAGCTTTAACTTATGGGGTAAAAGCTCACTAGAGATAGGGTAGTGATACCCTAGAATGAGTGGAATCAGTTGCAGAATCCTTCTTATGAGAGAGCGTATTTTGAAATATAAATTATTTTGAAACATAAAGTATTTTTGAAATTTAAAACCCTTTGAAATTCCCACTCTTTGAATTCGTTCTCTTCGATAGCTTCTTTGTTAAGTTCTCCTTCGATTTGAATCTTGATCCCATTTGAAATCCATATTCAAATTGTCGTGGTTTTCGAGATTTTGAGATTAAAGTATATGTTGTAAATAAAAATAAATTGTGGAGATCGTTTAACTTAAACTTGAGATTCTGATTTCAAAAATTTTGAAATTAATTTCTAGGGTTTTCAAAAATGTACTAGTAGTATATACCAGTATTTTCGAATAAAATTTTTGAAGTGATTTTATGAAATGTCGGAAATATATAAATGGTACCACTTTGGTAGCTTTGCAACATGATTATCCAACGAAGTTTGATTTGTGAAACATGATTTGATACATACATATATGAATATTTTAGATGATTTAAAGAAAATCCGAAATTGATTCTCGAGTTTGGTTGAATGATAATCCTATATATTAGATAGTGTAATTTTACATCTTGTGATGTTTTGATCAGAAATGTTTGAACTCATGATTTCCGATTATTGAATTGAAAAATAAAATTTTCAACTATTTGAATGATCCAACCGTTTGTGAACAAGATTTGGAATGATATTGAATATTCAAATTTATTATAAAATCAAACCGAATTAGTATTGAAATGAAAATTCAAGAAATCTTTGATATTGAATATTTGATATGAGTTTTCGAACCTTAAATATATATGGAATAATTATGATTAATCCGGAAGCTATTTATTTGGAAGTTAATTGATTTAAATAAAACCTCATATAATGGAATTTATATAAGAATGATATATTTGGAACATGATGTTGAAAAATCTTATGTAAATGGATATTTATATAAGTGCGGTATACATGAAATGTGAAATGAAGTACTATATATATAATATATATGTTTATTTTTCGAAACAAAGATATGGGAAGTACCTTCCATCGAAATCACGATTCCTAAGAGAGGGATTGTGTTGGCACTCATCAAGAGTGTCCATCGGAAATCGGAAATCGTAGCTACATTGGTGCTCCATCAATTGGAGTATCCATCGATATCGGAATCTCACTCAGTGAGATCACATTGATCATTATTACTTATCTGTTCTAACGTAATTCGGGGGCACGATGCCTAAAGTTACAAGCGATTTCACTGTGATAGTGATGTAAGCGCCGCATAACTACGACCTAGACGCCATAGCGTAATTCTGGGGCGTGATGCCTACAGTTACAAGCGATTCCACTGGGATAGTGGCGTAACCGCCGCGTAACTGCGATCTATGGCAACAACAATGGCATAATTCGAGGGATGTGATACCTATGGTTACAAGCGATTCTACTGGGATAGTAGTGCAACCGCCGAGTAACCGTGATCCATGGGGGGAAGTATTTTCCATATCTGTTTTAAAATGTTTTAAGTATTTTCACTGGGAGTTGAAACAAGGATATTTAGTACTTAGAGATTTTGGTCGTACGCTTGGCCAGCGTATGTTTAACGTCTGTAAGAACGACAGTAAACTTGTTAAACTTCGAGTTATCAAGTATTTTCAAACGTTAAATAACAAAACAATAACCTTCAATTAAATTTATATAACCTCAACATAATAAACTAAGAAAGAGATTTTTCATGTTTTTAAAACAAATATTTCCGAAAATAAAATTCTGTTTAATATTTAAATCTTTTTCTGAAATTTCCCTTCCTTTTGAATCCTTCTTCCTTCATAGATCCTCTTTTGATTAGGTTCTTTCGTTCGTTCAGCTTTTAACTCAAATTCTGTAACTATTCCTTATCCATAACAAGGCAAGAAGTAGAAGGAGAGTATAAGTCTTCTGGCAAGTCATATTTATTAAAAGTTGATTTGAAATAAGCATTTTGTAAGGTATTATAATGTATAATTCACTTAGTATAATATTGAAATTTTGATATATATTTGTGAAAGATTTTATATAGGTAAACATCTATATGTTTAGGAAAAACCAATATTATGAAAGATTTGATATTTATACTTTAAGATTTTAAATTTTATAAATTGTATATTTTGAATAAGATTTGAAAATGTAGTTTTTGTAAGGAAATGATTTTTATCTTAATTTAAATCTATAATGGTATAGTTTATAAATGGATGTATATATTGGAATTAAAAATTTAATGGTTTATAAAGATTTTAAATTGTGATGTAGATATATGTTTAAACTTTTGAAATTAAACTAGCTTTATAATATTGATAACTTGGTTTTGGAAATATTTTGGTATACTATAGAATAATATTATGTATATTGTCATATATTTATTATAGATTGAAGTTTAATTTTAATAAATAAACGAGTGGGGGAGAAATATATATTTCCCTATTTAAAATTTCAATGATTTGAAATATATTATTTATAATATATGACTTGAAAATTTTGATATATATATATCGCTAATTGAGACGTCGAGTGAGTACTTAAAATTATTTTGAAATGCTAGAAAATATTTTAACATTGATTTAAATATATTTTTTTCAAAGCACATATAGATATGAAAATAAATTTGTGCTATTGTTTTAAAAATATTAATTATTTAAATCATATTTCCCCGTCTCGTTCCTTTTCAGGGACGAAAAGTTTTTAGTGGGGGATAATGTAACAACCCGGAATTTAAGGTGCATTTTTATTTCATGATTTAATTTAAATTTTGATTTTTATTTTATAACTATATTTATTTTGGATCTTATATGAATTTGATTTTGATTTAAATATAATTTAAATATAGTTTAATAATACAATTCAATATTTGCTATTATAGAATCTTATATTGGATAAATTTTATTGAGTTTAATCATGTGAATCTGAAATCTATTTCTTAAGATTTTTATTTATATAGTAATCTCGTGTTATTATATAATTTGTTTTCAATATTAATAAAAATTATATCCTTGATTTAATTTCATAATATTCTATTAATTTCTCGTAACGGGAATTTGAAATTCGAAATACGTACATTAAGACGTAGCAATTTTGAAAATTTCGTCGGAAGAATTGAATTTTGGCCGATCGCGCATTTTTTAGTGCAAAGCTGCGTCTAACAGTTCAAATTTTAGCGACTGTGAAATCTCTTCAAAACCAGTTCGGACAAACATAAAAAATATTCTATTCGTTATCACGATTCCAATGGTAAAATTCGTTTCATGAAAATCAGCCATTTCTATCTTCGTTTAATTGTTTCCTCGTGCCATTTTTCCTTATAAAAGTGGTCCGTAATGTCTTTTTGAACGGAGTGTCGTGACACTGCAAACTTTATACCGTTGCGTCCGTCTCGTTAATAGTTTCGGTGCTCGGTTCGCGTTGAAATTGTGAAAAAGGTTTGCACAGTTCATTTTTGAAACAAAGTCATTTGAGTTCGAAGTGTTCATATTTGGATCCCTCATATTTTTCTAGTCAATTTGGGTCTACAAAACATGTCATTCGGTTTTACTAAGCCATCCATTTGTTTTTTTTGTTTTTCAAACGATTAGGAAGTGGGCACATTACACTGTATTTACAAACCATATGTTCCAAACATGTATGCACGTTTCATTTTTTAAAGCACTTGTTCCATGCATGCTTTTGTCCTTGCACTTTCCTATATGTTTCATGCCTCTTCCTACAATGTATAATTTATAAAAAAAGCATAATCAATACATGCATGTACGTTCCTTTCTCTCTTCATTAGAATATGATGTTGGTTTTCATATTTTTTTTCCTCTTCCAAATACATATGCATAACGCATGGACTTGTTGCATTCACATTTTGCATGCAATTGTGGACAACCTGCTTTTTTCTTCTTTTCTCTTTAATGCTAATACTAGCGCAAGCCTTAAAAAAATAAATTGAGAGATTTACTACCATGCAAACACATGGGACAAATTCGTCCATGTATAGTAACATGGAGGCATTGCTTTGCTTCTTCCAGTATCCTCCTAAAGGCACGTTTCTAGAAGAAAAATGAAAAAAAAAAATCATCCTCTAAAAGGGATAAGATGAATAATTAAAGTCAGTGTTAGCTTGTTACACTTTTCAAGGGTATTACTTTGAAATATTTGTATGGTGCTGAAATTTTCCTGTCACATAATAACACAAACAATTATCAATTCATGCTCTGTTATTTTACGAGTTTATGCATAATCTAATGTTTCTTTTAAACAAACATATTTACTAAAGCTATGTCGTTTACTTTAGCAAAATCTAGTAGCTTTTCCCTTTTAATCGTTAAATACTAAATTAATGTAATTATAAAAATATATAGTAATGATAATAATAATTAAACCGTTCAAACACCCTTTCCGTTGCTGCATTTCTTGTTTCCCACTCTCCTCGAAGAGCAGTGCTAACGGGGATTTCCAGTGAAAACTGTTGGATCCAAAATTGAACGGGGTAATTCGTGGTCCAAACTCAATCGTATGGTTAGTATTGTTGCCGCACCAATTCACGTATGCAAATCCGGTTGAGGTATCATTTCTGCTCCTCGATTTGGTGTACGAAAGCTTGGTAAACGTGCGTTGTGTACATGTTTAAAATTCAAAACAAATAGTGTACCTATTCTTTAGCTTCTTTATCGTTATATCTACTTGTTCATTCATTTCAAACATTTGAACCAGTCGCTCCACCTTTCCATCGTTCAACGATTATTATGGATCTGAAGCTGTCTTTCACGTCTTATTTGTACAACCCCTTTCATTTTCTTCCACTTTGTTTTATATTTCTAAAACCAAAAACTCTCCCCAAATCATAAAAACCCTAATAATGGCTACTGCTCCAAAATTTGTTATTCCCAAAATCAAAGCAAGGCTGAGCCTTTAATCAATTCGGAATCCATGGTTCCTCTCCTGAAATCGCTTTGCCTCTTCCATCGATCCTCCCGCAAGCCGACACCTCCTCAACCGTGCATTGCCTTCGAAGTCGTACCCAGCAACCTCCGCTTTGATTCCCGACCCAGACCCGAGTCACATTATTCTGCCGTCGCTTGGACCTGAAGCCACACTGAGCTTCGCGATACAATCCTTGGCAACAATTGAGGCTGCGCAAACCGGATCCGCCATTTTTATTGTTCCAATGCCTGTTGCCTCTAACGAGCAGGTGAGTTTCTCACGATTTCTACGTTTAAGTACCTCAATATCGATATAAACCAAAGTATAATGGATGAATTTTGTTATGTTGTTTGCCTGGTGTCAGTTCCTTCTTTGTTGCATTGTTGTCTGGAAAAAAATAACAGAAACATATGTAGTGATTCTGGAAAAGACTTGTTTCTCATGTTATGTTATTTGGGTAGTATTGTTTACTGCACTTGATATATACAAACTTACAATAGTATAGAGTTAAGTGGATCATCAACATGCATAGTAAATTAATGCACTGCTCTTTGAGATTTAGGTTGATTGGTAGACTTGCAATAAGTGAAACTGTCGGCATTCTTCCATTTTCCCAACCAAAAAGGAAAATCCACAATCCACTGTTAAGAACTGCCCCTCCAAGTACTTTATTTTATACCATTAAGGCCGTAAACCTTATGTTGCTTTTGGTTGCACTTCTTATGTATGCTTGTAACCTTGAGTTGAGACTATATTTTTCCGGAACCATGTTGCTGCATATGATTTCTTGCTGTACTGAGCATGGAGAATGGCTTTTAATTCATATTATATTTTGATTTAGGAGTAGCCATGTGTGTGTGTGTGTGTGTATATATATATGTATATGTACCACAGTCCTATATTTATTGGAAATATGTGGTTCTTTAAGTGTTAAATGTATATAATCTCACTTCGTACACGTTCATCCTATATTATTGGGTCTGCATGCGACCTGGCAAGTAATCAGTTTCCCTTATTGGTTAGTTCGAGCTTGCATTTTCTTGTGTTGCGCAAGACATACTCTGCACATTATCTAACGTTAAGATGACTCTAAATTGATAGGAAGCCCTATACAGAAATTTGAAATTGGTACCTTTCATCATACTTTGATTTCAGAAGTAATTATACATGTATACTGCGCATTTCTAACGCACGCAACCTCTTAGCTTGATCGTTATATATGGTTTGACATCATGCATATAATCACTCTAAATTTTGCTAGAATCAACTACTATATTTTTGTATTTATTGAAATTGTTTTACATGAACTATGATTAATCCTGACTCGAGTGTTTTATGTTTTGCATGGAATGCTCGGGACCGATACGAGTTTTGCAGATTTTAAGGTTTTAGCTCGCAAAACTGAGGAGAACATGAAGACGCACGACGCATACGGTGGACGCTCGACAAATCGTTAAGTTTTTATTCAATTAAAATTAGTATTGTATTTAAAGATCTTCCGCTGTATATATATACGTTGTATTAACTCTGATATTATTATGTATAAAATTTCTGCTGTGAGATACTGTTCATTTCCTATCTGTGATTCTATTTTTATTCTGTTTAAACCCGTTAAGCTAAAATCACTATCCGCCGTTTTGAACGTTTTGAGTTGGTTTAATTACCAACTTGGAGCGGTTAAAAAGGCAGGTCGTTATACAAGGATTGCAGCCTTGTTAGCCCAACTATATATCAAAGAGATAGTCAGATTACATGGTATCCCATTAAGTATAGTGAGCGATAGAGTTCTCTTTTTCACAAGCAAATTTTGGAGAACCCTACAAGCAGCATTGGGAACGACCCTCAACCTAAGCACAGACTATCATCCGCTGACCGACGGACAAACAAAAAGAGTAAATAGGATCTTGGAAGACTAGCTCAGAGCTTGCATCATCGACTTTGGAGGAGTTTAGGAGCAGCACCTACTGCTCATAGAGTTCACTTATAACAATAGTTTTCAAACGATGATTGGTATGGCCCCTTTAGAAGCGCTTTACGGGAGGCCATGCAAATCACCAACCTGTTGGTAGGAAACTACCGAAAAGGTTCTACTCGGAGCAAACTTTGTCTGTGATTCCACGAAGAAGATATCCTTGATTAGGCAGAGGATGAAGGATGCCCAAGACCGTCAGAAATTGTATGCCGATAAGCGAAGGAGGGAACTTGAGTTTACTGTTGGAGATTTGGTATTCATAGAAGTATCCCCGCTCAAGAAGACTGTTCGGTTTGGCAAGACTAGGAAATTGGTTCTCATATTTATTGATCCTTTTCGCATAATCGAGATGATAGGCTCTTTGCCCTATCGAGTGGATTTTCTAGTGCATCTATCGGGAATCCATAATGTTATTCCTGTATCTCATCTAAGGAAATGCCTTCATAATTCTGCTATCAGACTCGAGCATGATGAAATTGGGGACTTACGAAAACTCGAGTTGGAGTCCACGGTGACTCGTGCCACTACAAGGATTTCTAGAGCACGAAATCAAGAGATTCCACAAAAAAATCGTTCACTTCGTTCGAGTACAATGGGGAAATGATCCCGCGGAGAACTCATGGGAGACCGAGGATAAAATGAGACAGGCTCACCCAGAGCTTTTCTTAGGTAATTTTTCCTAGAAAATAATGTTCATGGATGCATTGTGATTGTTGGATTGGATGCTAGGGAATGGATGCAAAACCATTGCACAACGCTCTCATATAGAAATATATGCATAATTAGATTTTTTTATGCATATTGCATCACTTATTACACCGGCATGCAAGGATAGAGCTCACTTTTGTGGGTCTGTAGATCATAACCACTGTGAGTCATGGATGTTTATGGATGAATTTAAAATAACATGGGCGTACAACAAGGATGTTTCAAGTGACTTGTGTTTTTCACCCCTTCAAACAAATTTCGGGATGAAATCTATTTTTAAGGGGGAAGAATGTAACACCCCGTAAAAGTTAACAATAAATAAAAATAATCAATTTAATAATAAGGTTGGAAAATGAGATTTTGCAGCTTTAAGAATTTGGCTACGAAAATCCTTATTTGGATTCGTGGCGAAATTATGAATCGTTTTCATATATAATATGCTGAAAACAGTAAAGGTTTAAAGAAGTTACAAACAAATAAAATTGGACAGTAAAAGACAGAAATAAGTGAATATATATAAATGTATGTATATATAATGTAACACCCCATAAAATTTAAGAATACTTAATTTCAAATGTGAGAATTAAGGGAAATGGGTTACACCATTGCATTTGTCTTAGAATTCTGCTTGAGATAGAGTCTGAGTTTGTGTGAAATGGACTTCGTATGAAGAAGTTATGGCCTTCAGAAGTTTCAAAATTTAAATAAATTAAAAACAGCTCGAATCAGAAAATTTGAAATTCAAATTTCAAACAGGGAAGCAGGCTTGGTGGGAAAATTCCCGCCCAAGGCCAGGTCGACCAGGGGTCGACATGGGTGTCGACCTACCCCCCCCTCCCCGGGCAGATCTGAAAGACGATGCTGTTTTGTCTTGTTGCTGAGTCCTTAGGGCTGATGTGTTATTCTATCTTGACTGGATGGTCTTGATTGATTCTAGGTTAAACGGACGGTTCTTAATTAATTAAAATTCTATATAAGCAACCTAATATCATACTAATTCATACCAAGAACCGCCATGTCGTCAATGGGGAACCTAAAGTAGTCGCCGTTCTCTTTCAACCCTAAAGCAAGATAGAAGCAAGAATCAAAAATCAAATCTAAATCTTAATAACGATTATTCTACATCAAAGGCGAGCAATTCAGTTTCAGAATACAGATCCCAGAAAAACAAGACCATTATTTTGTTTGTGAGTATAATACCTTTCACAAAATAATTAATTAATTTAATTGTGATAAGTTATAATTGGATTATGAGAATATGACTTTGAATCATGTGATGTTGAATTATATGCTAGTTGTTATGTGAATCTTATGCAAGTTGAATCATATGCTAGTTCTTATGTGAATCTTATGCAAGTTTGTGATGTTGAATTATATGCTAATTCTTATGTGAATCCTATGCAAGTTTGGGATGTTGAATTATATGTTCTTATATGAATCTTATGCAAGTTTGGGATGTTAAAACATATGTGATCTTATACAAGTTTGGGACGTTAAAAAATATGTGAATCATGTATATACATATGCTAGTTTATGTGGCCTTAATCTACATGTTTAGATCCATATGCAAGTTCACTTCTTTATGTTTAGATCTATATTTAGATCCATGGCAGTACATAGTTATGCAAATTTAAGTTGGCCTATGTTAGTTTTGTATGTGAATCATATGCTAGTTTGAATGAAACTCATATGCAAGTTATAGGAAAACCATATCCATATATGCAAGTTCACTATTACATGTTTAGATCTATATTTAGATCCATGATAGTTTATGTAAATTTATGTATATCCATTGTCTATGCAAGTTATTGGCTATGCAAACTTATGTCATGATTCTTAGATCTTTTTTATGTGTTATGCAAGTTGTGATGTTGCTTTTCTTTTTATAAGTTAGACTATATTGCGAGTCTAACATATGTTATATTAAAATGTACGAATAGCATGGGGACAATGGGGAAATATTGAAAATACATAATTGTGAATTGGCATAAAATGACCTTAAAAGGCATATTATTAATTTGAGACATTAATTGGTATAATTTGTATACCTGGAATTTATGGACATAATTTAGGTGACAATTATGGACATAAATAAATTTGATATTTATTGACAAATTTGAATAGGGATATTAATCCAATTTGGGGTTAAATAATTATGTGTAGTAAGTAACCGCCTAAGACACGAGGTTAGACTCGTTTGTGGTGTAAGACTGCCCGGACCCGCCCGGCAAATCCAGCAACCACAAATGGTAGTCTAATGTGAGAGGTCAAAGGCACAAATTAAATGCGTAACAATTGTAAAGACACGAGGTTAGGCTCGTTTGCGGTATAATACTGCCCGAACCCGCCCGACAAATCCAGCAACCGCAAACGGTAGTTTAATGTGGGAGTTCTTTATAAGGTTACAGTTCTAATGAATTAAGTAACACTTAACCAGATAAACATGTGGTGGGACATGGGGGTTAAGTGGGTGGCCTGGGTGGCATGTGAAATACGATTAGAAACACTTAACCAAGATGAAAACATGTAAGAAGACATGAATAAGAAGGGGTTAAGTGAGAAATTCTAGTGGGGACCAAGCATAGGTGGAAAGCTTGTGTCAAGCATGGGGGACCCTTTTCAAACCAGTGACCCATTAAGTACCTTTGTGAGCTCAAGTTAGATCGAGGACGGGACACACTTACTGGGTTTGATTGTAAGAGGTCAAAACGGGTTAGCGGTGGCAACGCAAGTCCAACGGGGTCGTGTGCGTGCATGGGCCCGGACTGCTAGGTAAGACGTTGTTGCATCGTGTAGATATAAGCCGTGCATCTTTAGTGGTATCGGGTTGCCACTTTGGGGAGTGATACACCCCACTATGGGACTAGCACGGGTATCTACGAGTTAGGGAGCTGATCGCATGGGGGTAGTTGGTACAACTAGTGGAGATAGGGGCAGGCGGCACCTATGAAGGCAACTTGGGGTACACGAAACTATCATTATCATTATTATGTTCTGTAGGCGGGATCAACTTTTAGGGTGACTAGTAATGGTGCAGTATAGTAATTATCCTATAGTGATTAGGAACGAGATTAACGCCAGAATATTCCTCTTGTTTGCTTTGTCATGCCCACTTTTGTCACAATCATACCTTGTTTTACCAGCTTATGCCTTATCCTAGTTACTTTAATAATTATATTGTTAAAGTTATTATACTCACCAAACTTTATGTCTAACCCCCTTGTTTTCTCCTCTTTTCTTCCTTCCCCTCCCCCCCTTCAGGTTCTCAGGGTGGGACTAGTACTAGTGGAGCTTGATCTTGGATCTCTTTCTCTCTCTTTTGGAAGTGTTTGGATTGCTGAAAGTAAAGTTCAGCTCATCTCTTTTATGGCTACTTGTATTTGGGGTTATGCTTTTTACTTTATGTACTCAGAAAGTAATTTCTCAAGATGGATATTAAGTGTACTTGGTTTTACTATTCGTTTATGAAGTTGTTGTAATCGAACTATTTCTCCATTGCAATAAAAGTTGTTTTAAAAATTTCAAGTACCAATATATGTATCTGTCTTGTTATATTTTGTTCTATACACTAATAATGCTCCATGAAAGTTAATGCGTTCCCTTTGTGAGTGACGTTAATGGACGTGGGGTGTTACACGTGGTATCGGAGCTGAAGGTTACCAGAACAGATATGAGATTTTGAAAAACTATTTTTCAAAAGCATTTTATAAAGAAATACTTTCGAGAATATGTTTTAAGGAAAGTATTTTCAATAGAAAAGTTTGTTTAAAAAACATAACCCCCAAGAGCCATATATCTTTCCTTTGATTCTCCATTTTGTATCTCTTCCTTTTTCTTTTTCAGCATGTCTGGGGAACCTGAGATACCCGAGGGCATACCAATACCAGGCTGGTTTAGAAGGTATTTGGAGGCTAGGGCCAGTACCGCAGGCCCAGCAAATGTTCCTCCTCCCCTAGCTGCAGTGGCTCCTCCTCCTCCCGTGCCTCGCGTTGATACTATTTCGAAGATATGCAAAGATTTTCGGGCAATGGGCGGGAAACCTTTTCACAGATCAGAGACGTTTGATGAAGCTCGAAATTGGCTGAAGGAGGTGGAAGATCTATTTGGTATTTTCGAGGTAGAAGATGGAAAGAAGGTCCAATTGGCTGCTTGGTTAATGAAGGATGAAGCCTCGTTTTGGTGGGAAGTCACGTATGGAGAGCGTCCAGTGGAGACATGGATGGATTTCAGGCGCAGGTTCGAGATGAAATTGCTTATACAAGTTATTGGCTATGCAAACTTATGTCATGATTCTTAGATCTATTTCATGTGTTATGCAAGTTGTGATGTTGCTTTTCTTTTTATAAGTTAGACTATATTGCGAGTCTAACATATGTTATATTAAAACGTACGAATAGCGTGGGGACAATGGGGAAATATTGAATATACATAATTGTGAATTGGCATAAAATGGCCTTAAAAGGCATATTATTAATACATTAATTGGTATAATTTGTATACCTGGAATTTATGGACATAATTTAGGTGACAATTATGCACATAAATAAATTTGATATTTATTGACAAATTTGAATAGGGATATTAATCCAATTTGAAGTTAAATAATTATGTATAATAATTAACCGCTTAAGACACGAGGTTAGACTCGTTTGTGGTGTAAGACTTCCCGGACCCGCCCGGGAAATCCAGCAACCACAAACGGTAGTCTAATGTGAGAGGTCAAAGGCACAAATTAAATGTGTAATAATTGTAAAGACACGAGGTTAGGCTCGTTTGCGGTATAAGACTGCCCAAACCCGCCTGGCAAATCCAGCAACCGCAAACGGTAGTCTAATGTGGGAGGTCATTATAAGGTTACGGTTCTAATGAATTAAGCAACACTTAACCAGATAAACATGTGGTGGGACATGGGGGTTAAGTGGGTGGCCTGGGTGGCATGTGAAATACGATTAGAAACACTTAACCAAGATGAAAACATGTAAGAAGGCATGAATAAGAAGGGGTTAAGTGAGAAATTCTAGTGGGGACCAAGCATAGGTGGAAAGCTTGTGTCAAGCATAGGGAACCCTTTTCAAACCAGTAACCCATTAAGTATCTTTGTGAGCTCGAGTTAGATCGAGGACGGGACACGCTTATTGGTTTGATTGTAAGAGGTCAAAACGGGTTAGCGGTGGCAACGCAAGTCCAACGGGGTCATGTGCATGGGTGGGCCGGGCTGGTAGGTAAGACATTGTTGCGTCGTGTAGATATAAGCCGTGCATCTTTACTGGTATTGGGTTGCCACTTTGGGGAGTGACACACCCCACTGTGGGACCAGCACGGGTATCTACGAGTTAGGGAGCCGATCGCATGGGGGTAGTGGGTACAACTAGTGGAGATAGGGGCAGGCTGCACCTATGAAGGCAACTAGGGGTACACGAAACTACCATTATCATTATTATGTTCTGTAGGTGGGATCAACTTTTAGGGTGACTAGTAATGGTGCAGCATAGTAATTATCCTATAGTGATTAGGAACGAGATTAACGCCAGAATATTACTCTTGTTTGCTTTGTCATGCCCACTTGTTTCACAGTCATACCTTGTTTTACCAGCTTATGCTTTATCCTAGTTACTTTAATAATTATATTGTCAAAGTTATTATACTCGCCAGACTTTATGTCTGACCCCTTGTTTTCGCCTCTTTTCTTCCTTTCCCACCCCCCTAGGTTCTCAGGGTGGGACTAGTGCTAGTGGAGCTTGATCTTGGATCTCTTTCTCTCTCTTTTGGAAGTGCTTAGATTGCTGAAAGTAAAGTTCAGCTCATCTCTTTTATGGCTACTTGTGTTTGGGGTTATGCTTTTTACTTTATGTACTCAGAAAGTAATTTGTCAAGATGGATATTAAGTGTACTTGGTTTTAATGTTGGTTATGAAGTTGTTGTAATCAAACTATTTCTCCGCTGCAATAAAAGTTGTTTTAAAATTTTCATGTACCAATATATGTATTTGTCTGATTATATTCTGTTTTATGCACTAATAATGCTCCATGAAAGTAAATGCATTCCCTTTGTGAGTGACATTAATGGACGTGGGGTGTTACATATAATTAGATGAGTAATATATATATGCCCAAAATATATTAAAATGAAATATGGGTGAATTTGAAATTCAAACAGAGGATAAGATAGAGGGGACAAAATATTGTAAGAAAGGAAAGAGATTAAGCAAATTAAGTAACGTATTAACTAATTAAGCACCTCAATGCCACATACATTCATTGTGCGTTTCAGTGGCCAGGAGGTCGACAGCCGCAGGAGCGGTGTCGGCCGCATGGCTGGTGAGAGGACCAATGAATCTATGTTTGGTTAGGTTTTTTTAGGGAATATATAAATATATGGACGATATTAGTTATAAATAATCTAATGACCTACGCTTACACAAGCGACTATATATAGGCCCTCAACCTCACAACTAAACCCTAGCCACTCTTTTATCTCCACCTTTGTATTATCCTTCTGCCATTTCTGAATTCTAGAAAGGTTAGGAATTTCTCTTCGATTCCTCTGATCTCCATTCTTATCTAATCTAAATTCATATAGATTTTAGTATAAATTCTGGAATTTAGTTTTATATATGCATAAGTTCTGAAGATGATTCTTATATATATATATATATATATATGTACACATGTATATATTGGAAGGACTGGGGCACGTTTATCATGATGGCCGAATCCAGAACTGAATCTACAACAAAGAATTTTATTGTTCTTCCTTTTAGATCGAGTGGAATATTCTGTTTCTTAGGCATATTCTATTTTTTTAATATATTAACATGTTGATTAGTATTCCTAGGAGGATTTGGCAAATGATAATAACAATACAAAACCCCCCAAATACTCTATTTTATGTTTTGCGTGAGAATTGCCATTGTATTGGGTTGTGGACTTGGATCTTAATATTGGATTGAGAATGAAAAGGGGTGTTGTGCTTCTGCTTTATGTAATTCATCCTTATTCTAAAATATTTGATTGTAGCCTAAAAGGGTTTAGATTTGGTTTGATTCGTGATTTGATTAGGTTTGGGTTCTATTCTGAATCCAAACGTATTCATACTTGAAATCCATCAAATATAAACGTTTTAATGTGCAATATACCAAAAAAGGGTGAATTAGATAAAGTGGAGCTTATAATTATACATATGTGTATATTATACTCTACTCATAATCCATTATTAAAATCATTCCAATATGCCTAGGATGCAAGTTGAAATTTATGCGTATGTTGTATTTTCCATTCACTGTTATATGTTATTATGTTCTTATGCCATCATGCCTAAATTGTAGCGGACAAGATATGGAAATTAATTTGTATATCTTCATTTAGAGAAGACTGACAATTTTAATCTCGTAGGAAGGTTCTCTCATTCATACGAACATTAGCATTAATTATACGATGTAATTATTATATTAATATAGCGTAATAAATGTAATTAACGTAATAATAACGGAATAAATGAGATTAGGATAGAATTAGAATTTGAAATGACTTCACATATATTAACTGCTTGTGTGTGTATAGAATGGCTTTACATATATTAATAATGACATATAGACATGCGGTTAGTTTGCATTGGTGGTAGAAGCCTGCCCAGAACCGACTGGCAAATCCAGCAACCACAGGTTGGGCCAACTAATGTCAGAGGTTTGGGTGTCATGTGCCATTCAGACATAGTACACCATGACACGAGGTTAAACTACTTGTGGTAGAAGACTTGCGGGAACCGCCCGGCATATCCAGCATCTACAGGTATACAGTTTAATGTGAGAGGTCTAGTGTGTTCGTATATATATAACACAATATTATATATATAAGTATATCGTGTGTGTGAAAATAGGCATGTTTACTACACATTGAGAAGGTCTTAAGTGGATGGCTCTGTTCTTGTCTAATTTTGGTCTTAAGTGGTTAGGACTAGGATCCCTCTGAAGGTTTATTCCTTGGAGAGGAACCAAAGTCATGGGACTCAACCTTATTAGATTCGAAGTAAGTCTTTGTGTCCTACTTCTCTAATGTGGTTAGTCATAAGAGGTAATGGAGTAGGGTAGCTCACTGGAGATGTCCACTTTCTCTAGAAGCTTACAGGGGCTCAATTAGGGACAGGATTGGTATATAAATGATATGTGGTCACTGCATGCTAACCAACTGTCTAAGGGAAGTCTTAGGCGACATAGGGGTTCAATTGTAATATCAGATAAGTAGTAATGTTCGCAATACTACTTATGTTACAATTGAGAATATAGACTTAAAAACGTTGATGTATTAGGATGGGGTCTTAAGGGGCTGGGGTATGTCTTAAGGTTATAAGAGATCATAAGAATCCACCTTTATTACGGCCATAAGTGACCAAGAATGCCCAACTCGTAGGGTCTTTAACCTAAAAACACAAATGAGCGATTGACTTGGATATCCACCTCATTGGTTAGACGCTTGGTGTTTATGTGATTGTTGTGTACTACGTAGACATACCTTGACATATGTAACCTACTAAAAATTAGGGTATGGACTTTAAGTAAATACCATATTTCAGTCACACAGAACTTTATGTTCTAACCCCTCTCCTCAACATATCCAACATGTCAGTAGATGGGGTGAAATCCATGGATGAAATAATGGTGGAAGCTGAAGTCATTATGCGATTATTAGTTGTTATTGTTGTACTTCTTGTGGAATCTTTTGAGAATGAATCTATTGATGTACCCATGGAACAAATGTAATTTTGACTGTTGTGTCGGAATTCTATGATTTTTAATAAAGTGGTACATCTTATTTTAGTATTATATTTTCTCTTTCCACCGTGTGATATTTCCATTCGAAGTGTATGTATATATTATCTGTGCAAATATAATTCCTTACAGGAGCCAACGACTCGTTTCGAATGGCTCTAAGTTTCGATGGGTTTTTTCTAGGTCGAAATTTAGGCCCACTCCGGACGGGTTGTGACATCCTTCCTCCACCTATAAATACTAGACCACTTCCCACATAAAAGGGGTTATATTTTCTCCCGCCAAAGCTTTACCATTGTTAATCTTAAGAATCATTCTACTCCAAAGACTAGCAAACTTCTTCACGAAGCTCGATTATCGAGATTGACTCCGATAATAATCGATATTCTGGAATATGAGTGTGTTTCTACTGTGGATATTAGTAAATCATTGAGAATCATTGTGATTAAAGATCAATATTGTAATTTGAGATGGAGAAATCATTGAGAACGACTATAAACTCTGCTTTCTGTTGTATTTCTCTTTTGATTACTGCTCTTAATTTTTTTTTTACAATCGAAAGGTGTTCCACACCTCTTTGGGTGTTAGCCCCTTTTGGTGTTAACGTTAAAGTATTTAAATTCAATTTATTTTATTTTTTTGATAAATAGATTCGTTTAGATATCATAAACGGTAGTTTTATAAGAGAGTGTTCAATTTAAATAAAAATGATTCGAAGTTTAACAAAAGTGTAAAGTGCGTTGGGTTTTATCGAAATTGATTTTTTAAATTAATGATGGCTTCCACTTTCTTCTAAAACACACTTAGAATAGTAATTGTCCCTTTATAACTAATATTTTAAAAGGGTATTGTTAAAAATGATTTCGTTCAAATATCTAAAATGTGAAAACCAAGCAGAAGTTTAAGTTTTGAAGTTTAAATGTTTTTGAGACGAATATGGAAAGAAATTTCCATAAATGATAATCACTTATATGAAAAACCTTCCGCTATCTCAAAGTTTAAAATCATTATCTGGACGATACCTTGGGGTAACACTACCTCAATTTGTCAGACTTTATTTTTAACCAAGAGATAGTATAAGTTTGGAGTCAACTAATAATGGTAAGAGAATGTGATTTAGTTTACAATTACGAACATTTTTTAATATGTATGATAGTTGCACTATGCCATAAATGGCCCTCTACAACAGAAAAAAATGTTCGGTCAAGCCCAAAAAAATGTTGGCATAGGTCTTGGGAAAAACTTTTACTGTGATGCAATTTTCACCGTTGCTACAGACCTCAAAGGCAACATTTTGACTATCTACGGCAACATAACAAATATTTTTGCAACAGAACCCTATTTGGGTCTATAGAACATCCCTAGATGTTTGTAGCAACATTCGAAAAACGTTGGTGTAGGTATTTCATCTCTAACTTGATTAAATATTTATTTAACAGAATACTACTGCATATAATTTGAATTCAAACAGTGTTTTAGTAAACAAAATATTTTATTTCAACAACTAAAATAGTACAAATTTCTGACTCCAACTATTTACAACTCGATGATTTACTACAATGCTAATTATTAACATATACAGATATTACTCGCTACATCACTCAGTTCACTATTACATATGCAGATTCAATTTATACATACATTGACAAATATATGATGAGCCAAAGGCGAGCCGAGTGTCGAGCCGAAGGCGAGCGAGTAGCGGGTCCGGGCGCGGCGCCAGCGGGGGTCCGGGGCACGGCGTCCGTGTATAATTTGACCACGGCGTACTTGTTGTATTTTTTTTCTTCAGAAAATAGATTTTATTGACCACGGCGTCCGTGTATAATTTGCTATCATATGGTCTAGTAATACAGATATGTATCATTTCAATCCGTTTTAAAGGAAAGTTCGAATCTCGGGTATATATCATTTCAACTCGCATCCCAACTCAATTCGAATTTATTTTTCTCAAATCCGTACGATTCATTCGGGTATGTATCGTTTCAACCCGTGGTGATTTTCTAAATTCTATAGGGTACTTGTAAGGTGAGAGCAATAAAACATAGCACATCATACATCGCATCCATATGTGTCATATAATGGGTAATGTATGTGACGCACGTGCACAAATCACATCGCAACCAATTTTTAGAGCAACCTAAAATTTCATTTAACATCTCAAATATTTAATTCACTTAATCAAAAGTTAGTCTATGAGTGAGGGAAACTCATCTTTCGTGGCTAGAAGATGAATGCAAAATTTGATAGAAAATTCAAACGACGAACCCAAGCCTCTTTATATATATATATATATATATATATATATATATATGTAGAGAGAGAGAGAGAGAACCACTACGGTTAAACCAGACAACAACAAAAAAAATCAAAATCAACGTTTTAAATGACATGCATGTGAGTATAATTAATAATGAAGGTAAAACTCACCACCTAAGATTAAACCGGTTCAAATCGAATGATATTCTTAAGACTCGAGACAAGACCGAACTCACTACCCAAACAGTGAGCTCCAAGTCCTCTTCAATGGTCTGTGTGGCATTAACTCGATAACTTGGGGTGCATGTTGTCTGGAACTCCATTTTGAAACTAACTGGAGACTGTTGGAGCTACAGGGTGGAGCACAGACCGAGGCACCTTGGGCAACGACAAAACTTGGTGGCTACCAGTGTCTAGAAGTGCCTCCGACCTTTTTTTTCTTTTCGTTTTAGGGTTCAGTGATGGCCAATGTTACGAGCCACAGCGGTGATGGGTTGCATGCCTCAGGCATGGGGAAGGTCGGCCAGTGAACATTGTTGGTGGTGGTAGTACCTGGTCCATGCATAAAATGGAGAGAAGCCGACCTTAGAGGTTGCGATGGGTGCTCTCCTCAAGAAGGAGAGGGCTTCAGTGGTTAAGGGAAGGTGGCAAAGGGAAACCCTAGTGATTGCGAGGGATACGGTAGCCATGCTTGCGGGTGAGAACGTGGGTTTCGATTTTGAGGAATTGGGGTTTCTGATTTCACACTGCAGTTTTATGAGACAAACTACGAATGAAGTGTGAAGGCTTTCCCTCTTTCATTTTATTTCTGGGATTATAAAATAAGGGAATGGGATTAATTTTCCTCCCTTTTTATTTTCATTTAGCAGAAAGGAGAGATCTTTTCCTTGTTAACTATCATGAGGAGGAAAAGGGGGAGAAACTGATTTCGAGTGGAAAATGAAGAGGAGACGAAGGCTGTGTAATGATTTGGAAATGGGAATTAAAGAATGGAGAAGATCAGAAGAAAAGGATACGCATTTTATAATGTAAACCAGGAGACCAAGATCAAAGAAAATCTTGCATATAATTTATTTACAGAGGAGCTAGGACAGATGTTGAAACTGACAGAGGGATGAAGACAGATGGCAAAAAAAAACTTCAGCATAATATTTCTAGGTGTTGTTGCTTGATCTTGAGTGAAGATTTATCAGATTTTGTTTGATCTAAACGTTAGGCTGGATGGGGTAAGTGGTTTTGAACGAAGAACACAACAATGTTGTTTATACATATTAAAATTTCAGCAAATTTATCAAATATTGTTTTTGAACGAACGTAACTAGCGGACGGTATACAACGTTAGGATGAACTCAGAAATATGGCAGAAGTGAGCAACGTTATTTACTTGTTTTGAACAAGTTATAAATTTAAATTCAAGTTCAAAAGTAATTAAATAAATTATAACTTATATTTCACCGAGCAATTTCCAACATTTATAACAAAATAATTTCCTTCGTCGCTAACCGTAAATTACGTTTACATCTGAGTTCAAAACGAAACAAATAAATTCTCAGGTTACATTATTTCTTAAGAATCACATTCTAAATAAATTTTAAATGTTAAGTTTACAAATTACAAAGGATTATATTTCCATGTTATTTGAATAAATCCAACTTTGTTGTAATATAACGTTCATACTGAAAATTAATTTCCGAAAAGAATTTTATTTGTTTATTTAAAGTAAATCTAACTATGTTCAAATAGATAAATCCAAAAGTTGCATTGAGAGCAGAATATTAACATTTAATTTAACGTTAAATCTTAATTTGATCTATATTTTAAACGTAGAAATTTTCTAGGCCATTACAATAGCTAAAAAAAATAGTTGCCAAATTAGAAATTACAACTTGCATAACGACTAATGATATTCAATCTTTAGCTGGAAAAGACGAAAATATACGTGTGTTCCTGTACCAAGTGGTAAGATACAAAAATAATAAGATAATTACCACTAAATCCAGCTCGAGAAGAATTTGAAGAAAGCAAAGCCTCAAAATTTCCAACATAATCATCCTCGTTTTGTTGCAAAACATTTGTATCTGAACCTCTAAAAACTCTTCTACCAGCCATGAATTGTTTACGTTTATACCACTTATAACAGAGACAACGAAAAATCTCGGATCTATTCGAAATTGCCACACCAATCCAAGTCTTTGCGTTGGTATCGTGCATGTAACGACCCGAATTTTGGCCATCAAATAATTACTTTAATTTATTATTTTAAATATTATATTTGGAGTATTAATGAATTTTAATATTTAATTCGTTATTAAAAACGATATTTGGACCTTAAATTTATATTTAATATAAATCGAGTTCGAAACGGCGTTGCAGTTCGTAATATTGAATTTTGAACTTTAATTGAATGTACAGGATCCGATATAAGTCGGATTTCTGTGAAACGAGAAACGTTGGGACCATGTTGATTATAAACGTTGGGACCATGTTGATTATACTTTTCATATGAAAGAGAAAAATCCAGATTTCGTGTTATAATTTGTTATTTATGGCCAAATCAAATTTTAAAGTAATCGTTGTGGAAATCGTTATTAAATTATAGGCCTTTAAAATAGCCATTTTGCAAACGGTCTCTGTTTCCTTCGAAATAAGTTTCATTGGAACCGTAACGTTAAATTATTGTACGATGTTGAATTTCATGGCAAACTGATGTCGTATGTGGCCATGGTAGCCGTAAACGCCCGTTCATTTTCTATAGCGCGTAATTAAATTTAATAAAGAGGTATTTAGGGATAACTTGAGAAGACGATCGAATTTGGCCGAGAAACAAGTTCCGTTGAGTTCGTATCGTCGATTTTAGTCAAGATAGGTATATACTTTGTTATTTTTGGAGACCGTGCAATTTGGTGTCCAAAATGGCATCGTGGTGCGCGTAAAAATAGTCTACCGGGGAAATAGTATCAGAATGCGACGAAACTGGTGCCGTTGGGTTCGTACTGATTAATTATTGTAAGATTTCAAAGTTTCAAGTTGATCGGATTTATCTAGTAATCATGGAAAATTTAAACACGTGTTTATTTCTGGTTTTATAAAGGAATTTTCTTCAAACGATGTCGGATTTCAACGAAACTTGTCCCATTGGGTCCGAAATATTTTTTTTCACTAAGGCTAGCCTTTTTAGCAGAAAACAAAAATCGTCTATAGTGGTTTTTAACGTGATTTCTCACAACGAAAGTTAACGTGTTGCATACCAAAATTTCTTTCTACTGTACAATACGTGCACTCCAAACAATTGAGTTTCTTGCGACCCAATTCACTTCTTTCGTGCCAACCACCGTATGTAATAAACCCTGTATTCAATCAAATGGCTACCAGAGTGAACACAAAAAATAATAATACGGAGCCAGTATATATCGACTGAAACTAGTGTGCAACTATCAAATGCCAACCCGCCTAAAACACACTGGCCTAGGAATTGTAACTAAACAAAGCCAAAAATATATATTATATATGATGCCTTGCTCCCCACTCTGTCAATGCCTTGCCATCCAAACTTTCAATGACTTTAACCCCACGTAACCGTGGACCGCACGCCTTCTTTCTAGTATAAATAATACTGCTCCATTCATTTTCCCTTCGTTCCTGAACAGAAAACAAAAACCATTTTCTCCATTAAAACTGCGACTTCTTTTCCAAAAAAAAAAGGGAAACCCTCTTCCCTAAACATCACGCGAGCCCCATTACACGAAAACTTCTTTCGTGTCCTCAAATGTACGTGCTGTCAACGAAGCAGGGAATGGAGATGCCAAAAAAGATGATGGCATGGACAATGGTGGCTGGTGGCTGTCGCCAGGGTTGCTGGCGAGGTCAGTGAACGGGCAGGACCAGGAAGAATGGTCTGACTCTGGTGGTGGCGCAGCCATGTCTGGTTGGAGGAGCGGTCGCTGCTAATGCCGAAGCCTGGATGGATGGAGCATAATGCGGAGCAAGTGAGGGTATAGGGGGGCGTTAGTTTTAACGTAAAAGAAAGAGAAAAAATGTGTGAAAGAATACTGGGAAGAAGTGGACATACATGAGCATGGGTGGTGAAGCGTTGAGAAGGAAAGGGGAAGGTGGACGTGAGAAATTGGCAGGAAGAGGAGCATGGCGTGTTTACTGAATTGGGAAGAAGGTATAACAGTACCTTTCTAGTTATGTTTTTCTAATCCGAAGATCCATGCCTAAGTATATAATTAAAATTCCCTAAACACCTATGAAATGTGCCAGTTCTCATTTAATTTAACATGGACCAAATACCATAATTTCATGACTAATGACGCTTTAATTTGAAGCAAGCAAGAGATTAAGTTGAAACTATATATTAATATTTGCGTGTAAAACAGTAGTTGTTTTGAAATAGGCTTAATTAATTACCATAACGTTACCGTTTGTAGTATATATATAATCAATGCATTACAATGATATAGGGCGGTATATGGAACAATAGAAAAAGGTATACCATACCCAGTTGGAAGTAAGTTTAGTCTACCTAGTTGTAATTATAATTTTTGAACTGTGTTTGGTTGGGCTTAACTGATGTATACGTGACTTTAACGTTAGGAAAGGATTTATATGTGTCTAAGTATTAGTTAGCATGGTCCAAACCGTTCACGCGCCTAACACCATACATATGTAATGTAGGAAAACTATCAGTCCTTATCATTGTCGAACCACTACTTTAACGTGATTTACATGTGTATTTAATTTAGGTAATTTAAATTAGACGTAAATTATAATAATGACAACCGGCTCGTACATGGACAGGATCAGACAAATCAGTGGACGTTGGAATCATCGTGACAGGATCTTCAGAATTGGACGCGTTCGGGGGCAGTAGAGGTTCCCAGTTAAATGCACATTTAATTTAACTGGAATCAGTCGTTATCCCGACAAATGGAAACCCAAGGTGAGTTAAACTCACTCAGTTTTTCCATGCTTATATTTTATATAAGTCGGATTTTATGATTGTGTGCTATACTTGTTAATGGTTGTTTGTTTGTTTGTTCGTTGCTAATTTTATATTCATGTATGGACTGAACGATTAAATTAAACGTTCGTTTAATTTAATTGAAAACAAATCGTTATTTTTAACGATTAAATCCAATTGAGGTAACTTACCTCAGTGGTTACGTTTATAACACTATAAACGTTATAATCAAATAGTTGAATGATTGAACTGCTATTATTATCCCAATATTTACTGTTACAATTATTATCCACCGTTATTATCAAACTGTTTTATTTCATATGTCTAGATGAAAATGAATATTGTACTGAATAATTTGAATTCTGGTAACCCGTTATTTTGCAGGAAAGAATAGGTTGGAGGAATCCAACAAGATTCCTCGCTAATATTGATAACGTTTATCAGTATGATTATATTGTTTGTTAGGTAATGTGAAATTAATTTATATTTCACGGTTTGGTACTATAGTAGCCATTTGCCTCTTTAGTACCGTCGATTAAAAGAAATGATTTTCGAAATCAATATTAAATGGATTTCGAGCAGTTTCAAAGTTATAAATATATTTTTTATATGATTTTAAAATGTGACTCTTATGGCAAAGATAATAGTCGAGGCTAAATTTACAAATTTATAACTAACAAAATGTAAGAGATTATCAAATAAATGTTTAAACGATATAAAATTTATCGAATTTGCTATTTAAATTTTGAAATGATTTTGTAAAAAGCCTTATATGTCGGAAGGGGAGTTTAAGTGTAGTTCAAAATAGGATCATTGGGTCATGAATACACGAGAATGTGTAAAAGAGTTCAAAGAGAAATGTTTTGTGATAAATGATCGTTTTAAAAAGCGGTGTTTTTAAACAATACGAAATGTGATTAAATAACATTTCGTGAATAAGATTTCCAAATTGGCAGATTTGGAAATAAGTAGTGATTTCAATGAGATTTGGATTATAAATGAGATTTGAATTTATATGTGGGGTATGAATTTATAAATGGGATCGAATATTAGTCGTATCTAATGATTTTAAATGGTATTCGTAAATGAAATGAAAGGTTTTGAAATAAGATTTGCAACGTTTGTTACAAATAATAATAAATTGAACTACTTGGTTAATAAATAAAAGATCTGTATAAAAGATCGTTACATGAATCATACCACGAATAAGTTATTTAAAGAATATAAAATAAAATCAGTAACGTTGTGATAGACGTAAATGGAAATGATTTGGATATAAGTTTAAAATGGTTAAGATATTTATATAAGAATTGTAACGATATTTGCATCTGATTTGAAATGTATATATAAAAGTATAATTTGAGAGATTTATAATAACTACCAAGTCGAAGCAATTATGAAAAGTTGTAAAGAAAGAGTTTACTTAAGAATTAATTAAGTAAATGTGCTGACTTTTAAATGGGGTTTCCAAAGGGAAATGTGTGGTTAATAAACTTCTGGTTATTCTGAAGATATGAATGTTGTTGGTCAAGGTATGAGAGGTAAATAAAATACCCAACTTGAACGACCCTATGATTATCCAGGAATGATATTAGTTTATAAACGTGAGTAGTTGAGGGAAATAGAAGTTATGATTTCCGTAAATGATATTTTAAACTGTTTTCGAAAAGTTTATAAGTTGAATAAAAGGAATTTAGAGAATATTCTTAATTTATAATAAGAAGTAAAAGCAATGTTTCTAATATTGAAAATGGAATATAAGTAACGGACGGTTCATTAAAGAGGCCAAATGACACTGAATAGTAAATCAGTGAATACATTTTCATGTGAATGAATGGTTGTTTTTATTTGATAGTTAAATAACCGACTATCAAATTTGGCCATACGATTGTTGGTACGGAAAGACCGGGATCGAATATATTCGAAAACCATTCCGTCCAGCAAATACGAATACGCTGAGGATGCTGATTCGAGCTGGAGCTATTGAAGACCGTTGATCTTCATAAGAGGAAGGATTACTTAAAATCTTTGACTTGCAAGCAGAGATAAAACTGTGATTCTGTCGTGGTTTGAATCTACGGATTGCAAGGACTTCTCGCTACTGATTCTTAGGGTGATTCCTAGGATGCAATAGGAGGGTACCTTCGGTTCATCTTGTTCCTGGGTGACAAGTATGGATGGGTGTCTTACAGAGTATTTCCAGAATGATCACGTACATTGATTTCTTCAACCATACCAAGAGTGGAAGCAGAGAAGGAAACTTCTTTAGCTAACACATAATGTATTGTTGTAGACATCAATTGGTGATTCTGATGGATCTGACAATGTGGCATTCGAAGTGAATCTGATGAACTGATAGAGCGTAGCCTCAAGCCTCATCAACCGTGAAAGGGAAAAAATCGGGCAGGCATCATGGCTATGTGGGTCGCTCCCATTAGGGTGTATAATCACCTATCTAAAGAAATTTCTTTTGCTTCTTTAATCTATCGATGCTGTCCCTTTTGGGAAATAGTGGTTTAAGCCCCACCGTTGGTGATATACATTCGATACACTCAAGCGAAATGAGTGGTTGGTCATGTGTGGGCCGGGTTGCAAGACTTTCTTGTTGAACCCAGTGTATTCGCCTCTAGAGATACACTATCGGCAGGTGGACCCATACCTTGTAATAGTTGGAATCCAATCTCCAATAAGCGTCGCGGTTTTGATTGTATACTATATATGTGGAGCGTGAGATGCAAGCGTTCCGCTAAATTGATATTTATTTGTATTTAGACACTATTACAATATCAGAAAAGATATTGATTTCAAAAATGTTTTGGGTTATCGTAAGGTAAAAACCGTCCGTATTTATGTGTGGATTTGGTCTTACGATTATCCTTTTCTTTCGAAAAGATTTTGACTTTAAAATCAAGATGTGTGATACCTTAAACTTAGTGTGTTTTTCTCACTCTGGTTTACCAGACTGGCCCGGTATTTGTAATGCTCGGGTTAGCCCGGGTTGTGCAGGTTTATATTATCAGATATTGTGAAGAGACGAGTCGGAAAAGTTTAGATGTAAGACAGTATATGATTCCGCTGTGTGTTGTGTACGGGGCAGATTATTTTAACAGTCCGGAGATGTACTCTGATATTGTAAGTATGTTTAAAAGCTCTCAATAAATATTATTTCTATATTATATTTTGCTCTGCTGCGATGTGAGACTCTGTGTTGTGTTGGTTCTTGTTCTCCTTCTATTCTAAAATTTCTCTCTTTCTTATCTCACCCTCTAAATTCTTTCTAATAACTATCTGGTTTTTCGATACTTGAGTTCTGGCATGTAATACAGGATTGGTCTATTATTTTTGGGATTCGGGCATCGAAATCCCTGGGTCGTTACAGTGGTATCAGAGCTATTGGTTTAGTGATAACCTTGGCTCTATGGCATAATTCGATAGAGATGGGGTTAGTAATACCCTAGATCGAGATTGAGTTTGATATATCTATGAGAGCGCGTATTTGAAATTTGATATTAAAATTATTTTTGCCCAATTTATTTTATAATAAAAGTAATTATTTTCTCAATTTATTATAGTATGGGAAATCGATTGATTTGTTAGTGTTGATTGGAATGATGTGTTTGGATTGTGTTGTTGATTGCTTGAATATATATTTGAAAATGATAGACTTGGTTTGAAACCAATATGAAATAAATAAGTTGGATAAATCAATCCGGATTAAAATACCTGAATGGATAATTAAAGAAATAAATGAAATAATTATAAATAATTATAATCTCATGTGGATTAGATTGTGTGTAGAAATGGTTGGATCATATATGATATGGAAATTTGAAACAGATTGATGTTGTTTTGGGAACTAATGAAATTTATCTGAGCTGAGAACAGGTGCAGAAGTGCCAATTCAGCTTTAAAGTCGATCCAAGAGAAAATTCTGGAGTTAATTGAACCCAGTTTAAATAGAGCTGCATAATAACTAAGCAAGCTCGAATATAAAATACTGTTTACCGCATAATAACCCTCGCAAAAAGGTACGCCTATATAAAATTTTGGTTTTTATTTGGGTTTTTAGTTTGGTTTTTGAATTTCTCCGACCCTGTTGGTCGATGTATATATATTTCTTGAATTTGCGATTTTGCAGATGTCCTTCGTACAGGGGAGACTCTGCTAAAAAATTTCCAAAATTTAAGGTGTTAGAAAATTTTGAAGATTTTTGGAAGATCCTTTTATTGGAATAAATTGGTTTTAAAACCAATTAGATTCATTTTGAAAATAAAAAGGAGTATTGATTTAATAATTATTATAAAGACAATGGGTTGTAACGTTCTTTCTTACCTTGGCAATTTCGAGGACGAAATTATTTTAAGGGAGGAAGAATGTAACGACCCGTATTTTGGCCGTCAAATAATTACTTTAATTTATTATTTTAAATATTATATTTGGAGTATTAATGAATTTTAATATTTAATACGTTATTAAAAATGATATTTGAACATTTAATTTATATTTAATATAAATCGAGTTCGAAACGACATTGCAGTTCGTAATATTGAATTTTGAAATTTAATTGAATGTACAGGATCCGATATAAGTCGGATTTCTGTGAAACGAGAAACGTTGGGACCATGTTGATTATAATTTTCATATGAAAGAGAAAAATCCATATTTCGTGTTATAATTTGTTATTTATGGCCAAATCAAATTTTAAAATAATCGCTGTGGAAATCGTTATTAAATTATAGGCCTTTAAAATAGTCATTTTGCAAACGGACTATGTTTCCATCGAAACCAGTTTCATTGGAACCGTAACGTTAAATTATTTTACGATGTTGAATTGTGTGGCAAACCGATGTCGTATGTGGCCACGGTAGCCGTAAACGCCCGTTCATTTTCTATGGCGCGTAATCAAATTTAATAAAGAGGTATTTGGGTATAACTTGAGCAGACGATCGAATTTGGCCACGGAACCAGTTCCGTTGAGTTCGTATCATCGATTTTAGTCAAGACAGATATATAGTTTGTTATTTATGGAGACCGTGCAATTTGGTGTCCAAAATGGCATTGCGGTGCGCGTAAAAATAGCCTACCGGGGAAACAGTCTCAGAATGCGACGAAACTGGTGCTGTTGGGTTCATATTGATTAATTATTGTAAGATTTCAAAGTTTCAAGTTGATCGGATTTATCTAGTAATCGTGGAAAATTTAAACACGTGTTTATTTCTGGTTTTATAAAGGAATTTTCTTCAAACGATGTCGGATTTCGACGAAACTTGTCCCATTGGGTCCGGAATTTTTTTTTTCCACTAAGATTAGCCTTTTTATCAGAAAACAGAAATCATCTATAGTGGTTTTTATCGCGATTTCTCACAACGAAAGTTAACGTGTCTTTGGATATTAACATGGCCTGACAGTAATATATATAATAATTATATATAATCAACGCCCTGCGCCATACATTATCAACAACTTGCATACCAAAATTTCTTTTTACTGTACAATACGTGCACTCCAAACAATTGAGTTTCTTGCGACCCAATTCACTTCTTTCGTGCCAACCACCGTATGTAATAAACCCTGTATTCAATCAAATGGCTACCCGAGTGAACGCATAAAATAATAATACGGAGCTAGTATATATCGACTGAAACTAGTGTACAACTATCAAATGATAACCCGCCTAATACACACTGGCCTAGGAATTGTAACTAAACAAAGCCAAAAATATATATTATATACGATGCCTTGCTCCCCACTCTGTCAATGCCTTGCCATCCAAACTTTCAATGACTTTAACCCCACGTAACCGTGGACCGCACGCCTTCTTTCTAGTATAAATAGAACTGCTCCATTCATTTTCCCTTCTTCCTGAACAGAAAACAAAAACCATTTTCTCCATTAAAACTGCGACTTCTTTTCCAAAAAAACAAAAATGGAAACCCTCTTCCCTAAACATCACGCGAGCCCCATTACACGAAAACTGCTTTCGTGTCCTCAAATGTACGTGCTGTCAACGAAGCAGGGAATGGAGATGCCAAACAAGATGATGGCATGGACCATGGTGGCTGGTGGCTGTCGCCACGGTTGCTGGCGAGGTCAGTGAACGGGGAGGAACAGGAAGAATGGTCTGACTTTGGTGGTGGCGCAGCCATGTTTGGTTGGAGGAGCGGTCACTGCTAATGCCGAAGCCTGGATGGGTGGAGCATAATGCGGAGCAAGTGAGAGTATAGGGGGGCATTAGTTTTAACGCAAAAGAAAGAAAAAATGCGTGAAAGAATAATGGGAAGAAGTGGACATACGTGAGCATGGGGGGGGGGGGGGGTGAAGCGTTGAGAGGGAAAGGGGGAAAGTGGACGTGAGAAATTGGCAAGAAAAGGAGCATGGCGTGTTTACTGAATTGGGAAGAAGGTATAACAGTACCTTTCTAGTTATGTATTTCTAATCCGAAGATCCATGCCGAAGTATATAATTAAAATTCCCTAAACACCTATGAAATGTGCTAGTTCTCATTTAATTTAACATGGACCAAATACCATAATTTCACGACCAATGACGCTTTAATTTGAAGCAAGCAAGAGATTAAGTTAAAATTATATATTAATATTTGCGTGTAAAATAGTAGTTGTTTTGAAATAGGCTTAATTAATTACCATAACGTTATCGTTTGTAGTATATATAATCAATGCATTACAGTGATACAGGGCGGTAAATGGAACCATAGAAAAAGGTATACCGTACCCGGTTGGAAGTTTAGTCTGCCTAGTTGTAATTATAATTTTCTAACTGTGTTCGGTTGGGCTTAACTGATGTATACGTGACTTTAACGTTAGGAAAGGATTTATATGTGTCTAAGTATTAGTTAGCATGGTCCAAACCGTTCACGCGCCTAACACCATACATATGTAATGTAGGAAAACTATCAGTCCTTATCATTGTCGAACCACTGCTTTAACGTGATTTACATGTGTATTTAATTTTGGTAATTTAAATTAGACGTAAATTATAATAATGACAACTGGCTCGTACGTGGACAGAATCTGACAAATCAGTGGACGTTGGAATCATCGTAACAGGATCTTCAGAATTGGACGCGTTCGGGGGCAGTAGAGGTTCCTAGTTAAATGAACATTTAATTTAACTGGATTCAGTCGTTATCCCGACAAATGGAAACCCAAGGTGAGTTAAACTCACTCAGTTTTTCCCTACTTATATTTTATATAAGTTGGGTTTTATGATTGTGTGCTACACTTGTTAATGGTTGTTTGTTTGTTTGTTCGTTGCTGATTTTATATTCATGTATGGACTAAACGATTAAATTAAACGTTCGTTTAATTTAATTGAAAATAAATCATTATTTTTAACGATTAAATCCAATTGAGGTAACTTACCTCAGTGGTTACGTTTATAACACTACAAACGTTATAATCAAATAGTTGAATGATTGAACTGTTGTTATTATCCCAATATTTACTGTTACAATTATTATCGACCGTTATTATCAAACTATTTTATTTCATCTGTCTAGATGAAAATGAATATTGTACTGAATAATTTGAATTCTGGTAACCCGTTATTTTGCAGGAAAGAATAGGTTGGAGGAATCCAACAAGATTCCTCGCTAATATTGATAACGCTTATCAGTATGATTATATTGTTTGTTAGGTAATGTGAAACTAGTTTATATTTCACGGTTTGGTACTATAGTAGCCATTTGCCTCTTTAGTACCGTCGAGTAAGAGAAATGATTTTCGAAATCAATATTAAATGGATTTCGAGCAGTTTCAAAGTTATAAATATATTTTTTATATGGTTTTAAAATGTGACTCTTATGGCAAAGATAATAGTCGAGGCTAAATTTACAAATTTATAACTAACAAAATGTAGGAGATTATTAAATAAATGTTAAACGATATAAAATTTATCGAATTTGCTATTTAAATTTTGAAATGATTTTGTAAAAAGCCTTATCAGTCGGAAGGGGAGTTTAAGTGTAGTTCAAAATAGGATCATTGGGTCGTGAATACACGAGAATGTGTAAAAGAGTTCAAAGAGAAATGTTTTGTGATAAATGATCGTTTTAACAAACGGTGTTTTTAAACAATACGAAATGTGATTAAATAACATTTCGTGAGTAAGATTTCCAAATTGGAAGATTTGGAAATAAGTAGTGATTCCAGTGAGATTTGGATTATAAATGAGATTTGAATTTATATGTGGGGTATGAATTTATAAATGGGATCGAATATTAGTCGTCGCTAATGATTTTTAATGGCATTCATAAATGAAATGAAAGGTTTTGAAATAAGATTTGCAACGCTTGTTACAAATAATAAAAAATTGAACTACTTGGTTAATAAATAGAAGATCTTTATAAAAGATCGTTAGATGAATCATACCACGAATAAGTTATTTAAAGAATATAAAATAAAATCAGTAACGTTGTGATAGACGTAAATGGAAATGATTTGGATATAAGTTTGAAATGGTTAAGATATTTATATAAGAATTGTAATGATATTTGCATCTGATTTGAAATGTATATATAAAAGTATAATTTGAGAGATTTATAATAACTACAAAGTCGAAGCTATTATGAAAAGTTGTAAAGAATTAATAAAGTAAAAGAAAGAGTTTAGTTAAGAATTAATTAAGTAAACGTGCTGAGTTTTAAATGGGGTTTCCAAAGGGAAATGTGTGGTTAATAAACTTCTGGTTATTATGAAGATATGAATGTTGTTGGTCAAGGTTTGAGAGGTAAATAAAATACCCAACTTGAACGACCCTATGATTATCCAGGAATGATATTAGTTTATAAACGAGAGTAGTTGAGGGAAATATAAGTTATGATTTCCGTAAATGATATTTTAAACTGTTTTCGAAAAGTTTATAAGTTGAATAAAAGGAATTTAGAGAATGTTCTTAATTTATAATAAGAAGTAAAAGCAATGTTTCTAATATTGAAAATTTATGGAATATAAGTAACGGACGGTTCATTAAAGAGGCCAAATGACACTGAATAGTAAATCAGTGAATACATTTTCATGTGAATGAATGGTTGTTTTTATTTGATAGTTAAATAAACGACTACCAAATTTGGCCATACGATTGTTGCTACGGAAAGACCGGGATCGAATATATTCGAAAACCATTCCGTCCAGCAAATATGAGTACGCTGAAGATGTTGATTCGAGCTGGAGCTATTGAAGACCGTTGATCTTCATAAGCAGAAAGATTACTTAAAATCTCTGACTTGCAAGCAGAGATAAAACTGTGATTCTGTCGTGGTTGGAATCTACGGATTGCAAGGACTTCTCACTACTGATTCTCAGGGTGATTCCTAGGATGCAGTAGGAGGGTACCTTCGGTTCATCCTGTTCCTGGGTGACATGTATGGATGGGTGTCTGATAGAGTATTTCCAGAAAGATCACATACATTGATTTCTTCAACCGTACCAAGAGTGGAAGCAGAGAAGGAAACTTCTTTAGCTAACACATAATGTATTGTTGTAGACATCAATTGGTGATTCTGATGGATCTGACAATGTGGCATTCGAAATGAATCTGATGAACTGATAAAGCGTAGCCTCAAGCCTCATCAACCGTGAAATGACAAAAATCGAGCAGGCAGCATGGCTATGTGAGTCGCTCCCATTAGGGTGTATAATCACCTATCTAAAGAAATTCCTTTTGCTTCTTTAATCTATCGATGCTGTCCCTTTCGGGAAACGGTGGTTTGAGCCCAACCGTTGGTGATATACATTCGATACACTCAAGCGAAATGAGTGGTCGGTCATGTGTCGGCCGGGTTGCAAGACGTTCTTGTTGAACCCAGTGTATTCGCCTCTAGAGATACACTATCGGCAGGTGGACCCATACCTTGTCATAGTTGGAATCCAATCTCCAATAAGTGTCGCGGTTTTGATTGTATACTATATATGTGGAGCGCGAGATGCAAGCGTTCCGCTAAATTGATATTCATTTGTATTTAGACACTATTATAATATCAGAAAAGATATTGATTTCAAAAATGTTTTGGGTTGTCGTAAGGTAAAAACCGTCCGTATTTATGTGTGGATTTGGTATTATGATTTTCCTTTTCTTTCGAAAAGATTTTGACTTTAAAATCAAGATGTGTGATACCTTAAACTTAGTGTGTTTTTCTCACTCTGGTTCACCAGACTGACCCGGTATTTGTAATGCTCGGGTTAGCCCGGGTTGTGCAGGTTTAGATTATCAGATATTGTGAAGAGACGAGTCGGAAAAGTTCAGATGTATGACATTATATGATTCCGCTGTATGTTGTGTATGGGGCAATTTATTTTAACTGTCCGGAGATGTACTCTGATATTGTAAGTATTTTTAAAAGCTCTCAATAAAGACTATTTCTGTATTATATTTTGTTCTGCTGCGATGTGAGGCTCTGTATTGTGTTGGTTCTTGTTCTTCTTCTATTCTAAAATTTCTTTCTTTCTTATCTCACCCTCTAAATTCTTTCTAATAACTATCTGGTGTTTCGATACTTGAGTTCTGGCATGTAATACAGGATTGGTGTATTATTGTCGGGATTCGGGCATCGAATTCCTTGGGTCGTTACAGTGCGCCTCAGGCTCACCAATGCGATTGGGATAGGTCGGATTTTGGGTTTCAAATTAAGATTTGAAGAGAGAGGGCGCGGTTGGTTTTAACGAGAAAACAGGAGGCCAAAACTTAGGCATGGAGAAAGCTAGGGTTGGGTGAGAAGAAGACGCGTCTGTGAAGAGAAGAGATAGGAAGATAGCGGATTCAAAAAGAAAGAGGAGGCGTAGTGAAACCCTAGTTGCCGTTTCCAAGTTTTGGACGCTCTGTGTTTTTTTGATTCAAGTTTATTAGGCCCTTTGAACGATGGTGTCGATTGATGGTTGAGATTTTGTTTTAAATGATGGCGTGGTTCAGTAAGGTTCACCATTTTTTTAGAATTTGAATATATTTATAGCAACAAGAACATCTTGCTCATATTTATGTTAAAACCTTGAAGGAATGTTGTAATAGACAAAAATCAACATACTTATCGTTACATTATAGCTAGCAACATCTTCTAATTTCGTTGCAATAGGTCATCTATGGCGTAGTGTCAATTGGTTTAGCTTTCTTGAGTTGTATCGTCTAATTAAAATGATTTGTTGCTCTTTGAGCACTGACGAGTGATGAGTGGAGGTCAACTAACATCAAACTCAATTTCTTGAGTTGACTGTTTCCTTCTATCTGTTGCCAAATTTAGCTAGATTCCATTTTCAATGATTCGATACTGATCTGGAAATGAGTTGATTACGTTAAGGTTTTTTATGGGATGTTGGGTAACTGCAATGTATTTTACATAGCTTGCCTTCGGAGTTATGTGGAATTGGCGTGTGTGGTTTTTCTAACGTCGGTGCCAGGGCCAGTCCATGTATTGTGTCGTACGTAGGCCACGTCATTTCCTGTGCTTCTCTTCTTTTCACGTGATACATGTGTTTGTTCTTTGTCCTCCTCTTTGCTTGCTTACGACGCTCGAACTTTCAAAACTTTAATTGCACGTAAATGCCTGTTGTTTTCCTCCAGGCAACCCTTTGTGTTCGTGTAGACATGTATGTTGCGTTTCAACCCTTACGTCACTTTCATAGTTTAATATCCGTGGTCAGTGTTATTTCACCTGCTCAACTCAAATTGTCCCAATTTTAATCTGACCCTCAACGTTAGTAGAAAATATATAGAAAAATTGGAAAATCTTGTCAAACCCCTATATATACATATACGTAAAAGTAAAAATAATATAATATTAAAAAAATAATGACCATGAAATTACATAAAAGATAAGCGCACAGTTTCTTTTCCATATTTTCTAGTAGTTAATTTATTTTTATTCTATAATTTTTATTGTTAGTTATGTGCGTGTGTATCAGAGTTGAAACATTTTCTTATGTGATTCACCAATATTTCAATGTATTTTGTATAATTATTTAAGGTCGGATTTAAATTTTTACACCTTCAGTTTTCATTTATTATTATTCAGTTAAGTACATATAGTTTTCAAAGCTATACTATGCGATTGTAAAAAAATAAGAAAAATCAAACGTATTGACTAAGATAACTTATGGAATTGATGTTAAGAAGTTATCTGAAGTTATTGTTTGTTGACTGCTATTCTTTTGTAGTTTGCTTATCGTACTATTACAAAAAAAATACAACTCTATAATATAACGAGTGAGTTTGTTCACACTTCTAATGAAGTGCTTCTATTTGAAGAATTAAAAGGGGCTCATATGGAATCCACCAAATTCGAGAAAAGTGTTTTGTTTATACTTAAAGAAATGTATGAACAGACTCACAATCTATAATATAGCATATATCCAATTATAACAAATGATTAGTAAAAATTCGACAAATCAGAGTAAACATTTTAGAAATAATAAATATGTTAAACCTACTAACTAAGCATGCACGATATGCTTTTCACATTCAATAGTCATTCATGCACCATCTAAGAATTATTTTTTACAAATTAAGTGTGAAGCATGGGTCCAAACTAGCTTGATTAATTTATAGTGGATACAAAAATCACATTGAAGCAATGCAGGCTAACCGATTTACAATTAATAAAAGGGGGGGATGTTATTGACACTCCAACTTATGTTAAGAGGGAGATTAATTTTAAGGACACTCCACTTTTTTAAAATTGTTAAGGTAGGGTCAACATAGCTAGCTTATTTTTTTAACTTCTTACACTTTTATCCTTTATTTTAAAAACTTACACACCGTAAACCATCGACCCCTAAATCAAAAAAGCCTGAATCGTTTAACTACAAATAACGTCAGGAAATAGTTGATATCGTATGCATACGATTTAATGAACTAAGATTAAATATTAACCCTAACAACATGTGGATATGATTTAATAAAAATAAATTAGATCTTACCATCTCATTACTCCGATCAACACCAACATAACGCTCACTCTCCTGTGTCAATATCATATTGTTTTTTCGATCATATTTTTTGGTTAGAGTTTGATTTCTTCACAACTAATGGTGTTGATTAATCATTAAAAATTAGATTAATGAACAGAAGAGTGAAACATAGCCTAAATGGGTAATAAAGTAAAATTACCTTTAATTGTTAAGGAGTTACTTTCCTAATTGATACTCCACTTAACTTTTTTTTTTTTAAAATTTGCCCCTCCCTTAACAATATTTAGAGTATCAATAAGAATGCTCTTAATAGGAAACAAATATGATTTAAAATCCTATCTTGAATGCTCTTAATAGGAAACAAATATGATTTAAAATCCTATCTTAGAATGCTCTTAATAGGAAACAAATATGATTTAAAATCCTATCTTATTTTGCAACGATATCTGGACAAATGGATCACATGTATTTATTGCAATAAAAAATAGAAATGAAATTATTATTATTTCTATTTGCTTATTAAATCTAATAAGATGTTTTTAATGGGTTTATATAAGGGGATTGTTAAAGGGACTCCATTTTTTGTTAACGGGGGGACAATTTTTTAATTTTTGATGAATTGTTAAGGGGAGGACAAAATAAGTTAGCCCCCCCCCCCCTTAACCATATAATTAAAATTTCCAGTACTTTCCCTATAACAGAGAAAAACTAATGCACACCTGCAAATAACTATATAAATTTAAACACTTAAGCATAAGTCAGACCACACTTGCATGAATTCAAACACTTAAGCATGAGTCAGACCATCACTTATTAACATTTCTTGGTCTAATAAGATCATGAATAATTAACTCTGCAAATTGCAAAATAAATTTAGAAACAATATACACTGACCTTCTACAATTCAACTTAAAAGGAAAATAAAAAGAAATAACAATTAAACGAAGATCCTCCTCCTTCAACTCTCCCCGATTCAAACAAAGTTCATATAATCTCAATAACGCAAATTCTATTTATACACCGAAAATCCCTCAACATACACCATTATTTTTTCTATAAAATTTTATTACTAAATTACCCTTTTCCATAATTGATTTTTAAAACTTCTGGATATAAAAAGTCAAATTGTTCTTAAAAATATGGAAACATGATACAAACTAGATATGTTAATGAATTATTTATTCACGAAGTCTAAAGTTTCTATTAAAAAACATTCAGAAATAATGTCTAATTTAGAAGTGTTGATTTATTTTGTAGAATCATAGTAATTTTGTTGAAATTGATTTTTTTTTTCAAATTTTTTATAAAAGTTACAATATTAGTAAAAGAAATAAGTTTCATTTTGTTAAATTTACTCAATTTGATGCAAATAATTTCTAATTTTGGGTAATTTTGTTTTAAGTTCGAAAGAGGAAAGAAAAAGAAGATGAGAACATGAATAATTTAGTAAAAGAAATGGTGTACGTAAAGTAATACACGGTGTATAGTAGTTTATTATAATTTTTGGTATATATGTAGCAATTTTTGGTGTATAAATAGAATTAGCCTCTCAGTAATCCAGTTTAAATCATGCTTTTATCACTCATATATATAAATAAATAAATAATAGAGAAAATAAAAAACGATAATTACATGTCTTGCAAAAAAAAAAAAAAAAAAAAAAAGGAATGATACAGTTGCATGCACCTTATATTTGGTAATGATATAAATAGCGTAGATGTTTTATGCAAGTATTCAAAAAAAGTCAATACCAAACATACCCAAAACTAAGCCTGGAATTATGAGAAGTAATTAACAAACTAAAATATAGTTAATCATTGTATGTCTAATTAATTAATGGTACGAGGGGCAGTCTAGTCCATGCTTATTTTTTTAAAAAAAAAAAAAACAAACCCTCCCTTAACATTTTTTTTTAAGGTGGAGTCCCCTTAAAAATGTCCTCCCCTTAACCAAAAGTGGAGTTCCTTTAACAATCCTCTTATATTAGAACAAGTAAAGGCTGGAAGCCAATTACAGGCGTGATTTATCCAATAACGAACGCAACAGCTAGGGATGGCAATGGGGCGGGGCGGGCGCGGGTAGTACCACCCCATCACCCGCCCCGTGGGGTGATTTTTTGCCCCGTGCCCGCCCCATTAGGAATGGCAATGGGGCGGGTTGGGGCGGGTTTCTCGCGCCCCAGACCCAACCCGGACTTTTTAAATCCTGCCCCAGACCCGCCCCGTAGACCCGGTGCGGGTCTGAAATTTCGCCCCGTACCCGAAACCCGTACGGGTCAGGGTAGACCCGACCCACCCAATGACCCGGTGATATTGTGTTCTAATATACACAAATTTATATACTTATATTTTTTATCATTAAATGATAAATTATATACATATTATAATGTGTTCACAATGATAAGAGAATTTTAAAAAATGAGCTGTAAGATAATAATTCAAAATGTATGCATTTGTTATTATATAATTATCATTGATGCAACTTAGTAATATGAAAATTTTATAGTTTGTTGATTGAAAAAATAATATTATTCAACTTATAACCATGTATACCTAAGAAGATTAACAAGTAATCATTATAGTTATAAAGTGTTTTAATGATGTTTAAATCGTGCGGGTCGGGTTGGGGCGGGTTAGCCGTGCCCCAGACCCGACCCGAGACCCGGACTTCCAAATGCGGGTCGCGGGTCTACCCGCCCCGAAGACCCTATGGGGCGGGTCTAAATGGGTCAAAACAGGGGTGGGTCAAGCGGGTTTGGACCCTAGACCCGCCCCATTGCCATCCCTACGCCCCATACCCGCACAGGTATCCATTAAACCGATTTTAAACAGGTTACGGGTAATGGCGGGTATTCATTATATTTATTCAATTAATTTTTTTAGTCATTTATTGAAATTATTCAAAAGTACATTTGGTTAAAAAAAAATAAAAATAGACCAATGCTTAAATGCTAATCTCAAAATACCAATACATATTTAAACCAACATCCAAAAAAGAAGAGACAACAACAGAAGTATCCATCAAAATATCAACAACCAATTATAAATTGTTGAGTAAAAGCATGCACACAAATACCAAACAGCCAACAACAATATTTTTTGTATTGACTATTGATAATAAATTACATTCAATACGGGCACGGGTACCCGCGGACATGGATATCTAATTATCCGTATCCGCCCCATTAATTAACGTATATTAAAAATACCTGTTTATTTTAACCATGGATACCCATTTAACTATCCGTTTCATATCAAACCGCGGGTACAGATTTTTTTTGCCATCCCTAGCAACAGCCCCTTAAATTTCACATAGGAATCGAATTCATTGCAGGGATTGAAACAAAAAAATTAAAAAAATTAAACAATGAAACACCAACTTTTCTCCATTCTTCTGGTGACTTTTTTCATTGCATCCGTCAAATCCAGTGGTCATCATACTCGCGTCGTCGGCGGTTGGAAAGGGATTAACAATCTCAACGATCCGGATGTTGTCGACGTCGCGAAATTTGCGATTTCAGAGCACAACAAGCAAGCGAGTGCAAATCTGACATTGAGTAAAATCTTGAAAGGGGAAACTCAGGTGGTGGCTGGAACAAACTATAAACTTGATTTGGAGGTGACTGATGGGGGCAATTATGAGGCTGTTGTTTGGGTGAAAGCGCGGTTACATTTTAGGCAGCTGACCTCCTTCAAGAAGCTTTAAAATTTGGGTAATCCTATGAAATAAGCAAGTTTCAAGTAAAACTGTGGTTTTAAAAATGGCAGATAATGCTTTGTAGACCTATGATGATGGTTAATGTTTGTGTGGACTTGCTGTTGAATAAAATATAACATTTAAAAGTATCTTCTTCATGATTTTCCCCTATTACGTTCCTGCTGCAATGGAATATTTTCTTTACAAAATAATAAAACTTGATTTTTGGGTGTGCTTTTATCCTTAATTTTTTCCCCTATTATGTTAAGAATCTATATTAACTAAATTCACTTTCGCTTTCAAAGATTTATCATATATTTTATGTAATCTGCTGGTAATGTGAGGTAATGTTCATAATTTTGTTTCTCTAATCCCTATTGATTCGATATTCCGTCATTTCGATGTTCCACAGATGAATACGGTGGATGTACTAGTTTCGATTTTGACGGTGAAAATTGGATCATTACATAAATTAAAACCTGATGGTCGTAAGTAACAGTTGAAGGGGATAAAAAATCCTTGTCAAGGATGGTAGCGGATGGTGCAATTGGCAAAATTGAAAACTTTATTCAAGTGCGTTGCATTCTTCTTTTCATTTGTTATCATAACTATGCCATTTTGCGATGTCCAGAAAAGAAAGGGGAATAACCATATTTTTCATAACTGTGCCGCGCGTCGAACCGTGATAGTCCATGATCGGAGGTTTTAAAGGTTCGATCGGTCGAACCGTAAGAACCGTGCACTTATGAATTTTAATTAAACCATTATATTATTGTGTGAAAAACTGAATTTGGTAATAAAATAATATAAAACGAAAGAAACTAATGAACTTCAGCAATGAGAACAGTCCCACATTCTGGAATCGCACAAAGCATTTGCCTATTTTATGTATAAATAAAGGCAGTCCGTTGGTCCTTAAGCACAGCTGGCACTTATGCCTTTTGTATGGCTGTGTCTGCGCTGAATTAATCTTCAGCCCATGGTTTATATTCATGGTTAAACCGAATTTTCATTGTTGGATCAGGTTTTTCTGGTTGAAATGCCTTATTTGAAAAATAAGGCTTTATTGATCTCTGGGCCGGCTTGGTTCACGGTTATGGTTGGATGGTGGTTCGACCACGGTCTGGTTTGGTTTTCAAAACAATGGGAATAACACTTTGTAATTCACAATAGTTAAAAAGCATCTCTATTGTAGAACAAAGAATACACCTCACTATGGTTATATTTATTAAAGTAATTCCCAAATTATGTAAAAAAAAAAAAAAAAAAAAAACATAACATCTTTAGTACATTAATATTTCTCAGTAGTTTAATAGGATATGGTAGTTAAAAAAAAATTTGTATCAAAAATTTGTTAAATGCTTGAACAATCGGAAATCAGTAGGTAAGAAACTGCGGAAGTGAAATCATGTATTGGATGATGTAACCACCGTAAATTACATGAATTTTTACCGTGTATTTGCAGATGCGGTGATTTTTACCCTTTTTTTTTGAACGTTCTAGCGGTCTCTTTAAAAATATTGGATGAGAAGTTGAATAATAGCACAAATACAGAATGAAATATGTGGAGAAGCAACACACTGCTTCTGATATAGACTTGTTGAAGGCGGAGGCAAACATCAAATATACCTTATGCAAATTAATTTCTCTGTATTCAAAATCTCTTATCTCTTTATATCCAACCAATCAAAACCCCGTGAATTCCACTTTTTAGCAATTAAGTTTTCTTTCTCTCTTTAACTTAATTAAAAAAACTAAAAATCAGAGGTCGTGATTTGTTGGTTACAAAATAATAGAGGATTTTGGGAACAGAGAACCCTATGCACCTATTTATGTATCATGTAACAGACAAAAAATAATGTAACACGCAATAAATGGAAGTCTGCGATCGAAGACAACATGTTAAAATCTTCCATAAATCTCTAATTAGCAATACAATAATCGAGATCATACAATTTTTATACGCCAAAAAGCATACCTTCGTTACGCAAAAATATGTCCTTTCCACATTTCATATTCTTAGACCGATGATTTACTCCCAAATCCCAATCGCTATAGAAGAATGGAAACCATGTAGAAGCAGATGCCAATAAGTATATTGAACAACAATTTTCCTTTTTTGCCCAGAAATAGTACATCTAACCAGAAATAAAAAAATAACCTTTCTCACCCATCCAATCACTATTGTCCCAGTATTCTCACATTTTTCAAGTATTTTTTACTCAAGAAACATGCCATCCAATCTATTTTTTGTTGTCTATAGGGTGTTCCTTAGTGGTGTAGTACCTATCTACCGAGCAAAAATATCGAAAGTTCGGTACGTATCTATCGAGCATGAGTAACTATATTCATTTCATTTTTGTTGATGACATAGAATTGTTTGTTCAAAAAGATTTAAATGTAGCTTTTACTAACTACTATAGGCAGTTTTTTGGGTCTAAAATAAAGGAGAGGATAAATGTTAGATGGAATAATATTTATCATTCTTATTCTAAGATGGATTTATTAGATTTAAACAAGCTGTTCACCGTGCAGGAGATTTGGAAGGCTATTAATGATATGCCTAGTGATAAAGCTGCTTGTCCGGACGGTTTTTCTATTCTTTTTTATAAAAAAATTTGGAATGTCTTGAAATATGATATAATAAACTTGTTTTATGTTTTTTATAATGGGAATTTACAAATTGGTAGATTTAACTTTCCGAATGTTATTCTTATTCATAAGAAATTAGGAACTAACAAATTAAAAGACTTTAGACCCATTTCTTTAAGTTGATCATTTTTTTTTCTTGTATTAAAACTTCCTATATTTTAAATATGGTTTTAAGACTTTTTGTTTTAATTTTTTCTCATAATTTTATGAATGTTATTTTTATTGGATTTTTTTAGATTTGATTTTAATATTAAAAATAGATATGTACTTGATACTTTAGTAACTATTATAAGTTGGTTTATTCGTTTCGATAGAAATCAAAGAATGTTTCGTTTTGATGCTGATACTGTAGATAAATTAACTATTAAGATTGTTTCTTTTTGTTTAGATTGGATGTATAACCCTTACTATAAGATGATTAGGGATCCTATGTTTGACAGATTTCTAGTTAATGTTAGAAATAATTTGAAGTTTATTATTAGAATTTCAAAGCATTTTTGTTACAATAGAATCTGTATTTGTAATTGCTATTTGTTTTAGTGGTTATTATAGTTGTCTCTGTTTTTATTATGTTACCCCCCTCCCCCCCCCCCACACACACACATATATATATATATATGTGTGTGTGTGTGTGTGTGTGTGTGTGTGTGTGTGTGTGTGCGCGCGTGCGCGTGTGTTGTTAGCTTACTTTTTTTAGTCTTATTTCAAGTTACAGGTTGGTTGACTTTTTGTTGAGGAGCTTATTGTAGATCAGTCCTGGAGTGTCCTTTATTTTATTAAATATTGTATTATTTAGGAGTAGATATACTTCTCAATCGAGTGGTGGCCTTGCTGGAATTCGATTTTGAAGTATAATGGACAGTGGTTTATCCGGAACTCATCCATCTACATCTTATACTTATGGTCTCAGTCTGAGTTAGGTTTTGTTCTTTTTGGTTACCTGCCAGGCATGTTGGTAGTTATTTTTATATTATATATATATATATATATATATATATATATATATATGTGTGTGTGTGTGTATGTGTGTGTGTGTGTGTGTTGTTAGCTTACTTTTTTAGTCTTATTTCAGGTTACAGGTTGGTTGACTTTTTGTTGAGGAGCTTATTAGAGATTAGTCCTGGAGTATCCTTTCTTTATTATGTATACTGTTCATATGCATTTTGGAGTGAATATTGTATTATCTAGGAGTAGATATACTTCACAAACGAGTGGTAGCCTTGTTGGAACTCGATTTTGAAGTATGATGGGCAATGGTTTATCCGGAGCTCATTCATCTACATCTTATACTTATGGTCACAGTCTGAATTAGGTTGTATTCTTTTTGGTTAGTGCCAGGCATGTTGGTAGTTATTTTTATAATATATATATATATATATATGTGTGTGTGTGTGTGTGCGCGCTCTCTCTCTCTCTCTCTCTTTTTACAAGATTACACATTTTTGCTTTCGAAAAAAATATACGGTTTGTATCAATCTGGAAGACCAAACCAAATTCCTCTTTCGATCAGTAATCAGTTGTGAATTTAGGTACAGTTCTGCTAATCTACTTACCTAATTTTCAATTTGTTCTCGATTAAATCAATATGGGTTAGAGAGTTGAATTGAGGGTTTCATGATTAGTCATTGATAAATTACTTATTAAAACCCTAACATTTCTTGCTTGTTAAAGAATTTAGGATGCGTTCGGGACTCAAAACTCCCCGGTTACATTACAGATGCGTCTGATTCGTTTGTAACGTAACTGGGACATTTTTCACGTTGGCCTAACGGCTAGAAATGGAGCCATTGGGCTTTGACGCGTCAAAGTCAAACGGCTCCATTTCGAGCCGTTGTGGAAAGAGTTATTTTCTTCCCCCATCTCTACAATATTCCTCCTTCCATTTCTTCTTCCAAACCAAACTCACTTCACTTATTCTTAAACAATGTCAAGCAGACAACCAAAGCATCATTAGTCCTGCGTGACAACTAGAATTTTGCTATAATGTTCCGTTACTGCATATGATAGATGCAATAACATCAAAAAGGGGGTTTATAAAGTATAGCAAAAAGCTATAATGCTGCAGTGGTTGAAATCAATTTGACAAAGAACAAATGATTTTCTGGAAATGATCGACGATAATAAAGTTCGACATAAGCACTATAGTCTTAGAAGAAATTGTGTAAAATGAGAATACTTGAACAACAAAACTGAAGCTGGTTGGAATCCTGTTCGATAGGTTGTATCAAGATCGGAGGAATGGTTGAATAATCGTTTAAAGATATTTTTCATAAATGTTGTTTTGTTGTTTGATAATACCATGAGTAATTACTGTTATTATAATCTGAATTTTGTTACAGTATTATGAAATATAAAAGAACACCACTTTACCATTTGAATATACAACAACAACTATTTCATGGAACACATGCAACTGGAAGTACGACGTAGCTTATACGCTCATTTTTACTCAAAAATGAGCAACCACAACAATTTACTCCTTCTATGCTTAAACCATATGCAAATCCATTGGCATTTGATGCATTCCAAAGTAAGCTAAATGATACAGAAGAAGAAGGGCAAAGTAGTATACCAAATTTGAATTCACCATCAAATCCTTCTTTATATCTAGAACTGCTAACTCAACCCTTTTTCAAGAAACTCCCGTGCAGCAAAATCGACATGTTGGTTCATCTTCATATCGATGTGGAGTTTCAGAAAACATCATAGTGAAATCGACGACAAGATGGTTGCCATCGTCATTTACACAAAGTCTACAACAACAAAAAGTTCGAATATTAATAGTCCAAGCACAAAAAGTGTACGGTCAATAAGAAATTCTTTAAGCTACACAGATTTGGTAACATGCATTAAATGTTTGAGCGAAGGAGCGAATTTTAATTTCAGTGAAGCTTTACACATCGTTACACTTCCCAACAAGACTGATACATTCAATATCTTAAAAGATGATGATTCACAAACATGGTTGTCGCATGAGGCACAACTCGAACGAATTTCTGTTAACTACAAAGCCAACCTGATCAACCAAGGAGGTGACAACAGACAGGATTTCTATTTTTTTTAGTTTTTGTTGTATTTCTGCATATTTATGTTTTGTTTTGTTTATTGTATTATTTTTCTTTAATGATAATGTTCTTTTTTTAATGATACTGCTCTGTTTTAAACATAAACTAACCAAAATTAAAAATGATCCTCTTAAACCTCCAAACACATTCTTCGCTAACTAAAATACCCTACTAAAATACCATTCAAACACACCTTAAACCACAGGAGTGGTTCAACCTATTAAAATTTGGACAGCTTGAGTTTTCGTCTATTATGTAATTAAGAACACGTGGTTTTCAAAGATATATTATGTAATTATAAAAAATAAGAAAAAGAATACATATTGACTAGGATAACTTTTTTTGTGGCAAGGCAAGCAATTTTTATATGGGCTTACCACTTTTATTAGAACGAGAAGAAGGTAAGTGAGTTCTGCACCGGCACAAAACTCCAATTATGGTTTGAAGTGCCAAAACACTATAAAATATAGAATGGGAGCTAGACAAAAGCATATAGTCTACAAGATATGACAACTTTAGCCCCCCTCCAAGGAGGAGGACCTACAAGTGGTGATGGGAGGGCCAACAACACGGGTGAAACTGGAAAAAGACAAAGCTAGATTTGGCACATAACATGGATAAAGAGCAATGAAGATGAAGTTCCTAACCCAAGAGTGATACTAGAATTCTAGCTTATTAGTCTCACTAACTACACCAGTTTGAATGAGCTCAATATTATCACCAACAATTTGATACACTAATTTTCTCTTATCACTTACTACATCACTGATAAATTTATGAAGGTATCGCTAACGGGACAATACCGCATACCAGAGAAAACATGTGTCCAAACCTTATCCGCATCACTCCAAATAATATCCTCAGAAATAGCATTGACGTCAGAATCCAGGACAACCTTCTCCATGATAGAAGCATCAGATACCGGTGTCGGATCAACCACAGCTGTAATAGATGGAGACGTTGGTATAACCGCTGGAGGAACAATCTTACACACCCATGTAACAGTAGGAGGTTTAGGAAAGGGAGTTCGATCAGCTAATGGTAATGGAGCAAATGAGGGACTACCCGCGCGGAGTTCGATCAGCTAATGGTAATGGAGCAAATGAGGGACTACCCGCGCTAAAAGGACAAGAAGGAACCGAATGACCAAAAGTCTGACAAGACGAACAAATTTCTGGTTTACACCCATATTTGACTTCTACCTCAACAACAGAACCATCTGCTATCTTTACTTTGATATTATATGGAAGAGGCTTATCAGGAGAGATTTCGATAAGCGCCTTAGCATAGAAGAGCTTCTCTCGGGCAATAGTGGTATTGTCAAACACTACTACAAAAGTGAGCAAATTCGACACAAGTTTTATGTGGCCTTAGACCGAAAAAGTGTTGCATTTTCCCATTTTTCAAGTAGGCAACACCGGAAGGGCATGGCATCCGCGGCCGTTGCCTTAGCCCTCAAAGGCAACGCTTTAGCCAATCTATTGCCATGGAAAGAAAGTGTTGCACTATAGACGTAATGCAGCACTATATGCACGTAATGCAACAATATTCAGCGTTGCTTGAACATTAGTTAGATCCTGGCTACCAGGTCATGATAGCGGGGCCATGTCAGCTACCTACGTGTCACACGACACGTCAGCTGCACACGTGTCACATGCCACGTCAGCTATGGGATCTACATGCCATGTGGAATTACTACTATTTTATGTAATGCAACACCACTGTATTATGTAATACAACACCATTATCTTGAAATACAACACCAGGAAAAAAGCAAATGCAACAGTAAAAGAAGGCAAATACAAAGCTTTAATTATAAATTTTACAATACCAGTTTTGTACATAGAAGAAACACATCCGTTACATTCATCATCACATTCAAACCATCCAAAATATTCTACATACCATACCAATTCTTCAAATATAACACATACGATCAAATACATCATTTAAAATTACAATTCAAATATTCTACATACCAAAAGTGCCAACACATACTACCTTCAATACAAGTGCCAACAAATACGATCAGTGTGCATCCTACAAAATAACAATGCCATGAACCAGAAGTTGTATCTCTCCATGTCATTTCAGGTCATCCGCTTGCCAGTTGTATCTCTCCTCGTCATTTCAGATCCTACAATTTGATTTTACAAGTTATCTGATAAGTGCATATGTGCATGTATATCCTGTAAATATATCATAGAAACTAACCATTTGGCCATCTTAACTTATAAACCTTATGCATACAATTATAACAGTTGACCATTCACCATTGGTCACTCGTGCCACCTCAGAATTGAGTATGCTTCGTCTTCTGTGCAAACATTTCCAGTTTGCATATTTACTTGACACCATCCATTGGGTCCCTCGCATATCCTTTCAAGCTTAAGAACATCATCGTCTCCATATCCCCTAAACCCCAAGCTTCAAAATTTCAAAAAAAAATCAATGGAGGACTCGTCGTTATACATCACTGCCACATGTTCTTAAGGGACATTGGAATGTTGAAGCTATGCATCACACGCTTCAGGTGACTCTGAATCATAATTCATGGCCTATGCGGGTAATACCCAATAACTCTTTTCTAGTACCATGCCCGTCTTACAATAAGCGTGATCATGCACTAATGTTGAAAGTTTTTACAAAACCTAGTGGTGCTATTTACCTGTAAGCATGGTCTGATGAAGAATTTGAGCCTGAACCAGCGTTAGAAGTGGTTTCATGGGCTAAAGTTGATGACTTTCCCAAGTTTCTAAAGAGTAATGTTCCGACTATTGAAGAAATATTGAAGCCAATGGGATGTGTGCTTGCAATTGACGACTGTAACTGGTCTTAGTACGACTATACATCTTTCTACCTGAAAATGCAAATTTATGAAGGCATTGGCTATATCAATATTTTTGCTGCTCAATTCAATAACAAAGTTTACCTCATTAAGGTTCAGCGTTGTACCCATGCTCATCCTGGAACAAGGCCTGAACTTCTTTTTGTGAGCAATAGGGAGGAACAAGTGGTTCCAAGTTTGTGTCATCACAGAGTGAAAATGGATTCAGATGAAAGATTTGATGCAATGATATATGAAGCTGCTTTGCTACCCCTTGCCAAGCTTATTTCCTGAATCCACCCATGACATACATGTTGATAACCAAGCCCCAATGAACCAGAGGAATGATTAATGGGTAGATTTGGAAGTTGATTAGGAATATGATTGGCCATGCTACCTCACCCCTTGTCCTGATGTTGTGGGTCCATCACATGCGGTTGCTCACTTCCGACTGGCTTTCCCACAGTCGGAAAGCCCTAACGAATCTGTTGGAAGTTCCACAGCCCCGTAAAGCCCTGATCTGGTATGAACCGATGCTACTATAGTGTCATTTTTTGGATCTGTATATATGTATGTATTAAGTTAACTTTCGCGGACTTATGATACATTTGTTGCACTGGTACTACTATTACTTTTGCAAATATATGTATGTATTAAGTTAACTTTTGCTGCCCTGATCTGGTATGAGTTGATGCTACTATAATTTTTGCTGCCTTATGATACTTTTTTGTATGACTGCTTTATGATATGTAGTAAGACATAATATGGATGCATACCCGAAGTGAGCTCAGTTTGCAAAACTGACATACGTTTCCAAATTTGAAACATTGAAATTGGTAGTTTCCAAAATACCGTGAGTAATTACTGTTATTATAATAGAAATTTGGTCCGAGTATTATGAAATATAGAAAAAACTCCACTTGATCATTTGAATATACAACAACAACTATTTCATGGAACACCTGCAGGTGGAAATATGACGTATATGCCAGCTTATACTCTCGTTTTTACTCAAAAAGAGCAACCACAACAATTTACACCTTCTGGGCTTGGACTGTATTCAAACCCATTGGCGTTTGATGCATTTCAAAGTCAGCTAAATGATACAGAGGAAGAAGGGCAAAGTAGTATACCAAATTTGAATTCACTGTCAAATCCTTCTTTATATCTAGAACTACCAACTCAACCCTTGTTTAAGAAATTCCCGTGCAACAAAATCGACATGTTGGTTCATCTTCATATCGATGTGGAGTTTCAGAAAACGTCATAGTTAAATCGACGACAAGATGGTTCACATTGTCATTTACACCAACGCTCGAAAAGTGCAAAAGTCTACAACTACAGAAATTCCGAATATTAATAGTCCAAGCACAAAAAGTGTACGATCAATAAGAAATTCTTTAAGCAACACAGATTTGGTAACATGCATTAAATGTTTGAGTGAAGGAGTGGATTTTAATTTCAGTGAATCTTTACACATTTTTATACTTCCCAACAAGACTGATACATTCAACATCTTAAAAGATGATGATGCAAAAACATGGTTGTCGCATGAGGCACAACCCGAACGAATTTATGTTAACTACAAAGCCTACTTGATCAACCGAGGAGGTGACAACATATAGGATTTCTATTTTTTTTAGTTTTTGTTGTATTTCTGCATATTTACGTTTTGTTTAGTTTATTGTATTATTTTGCATTAATGATAATGTTCTTCTTTTAATGATACTACTCTGTTTTAAACATAAATTAACCAAAATAAAAAATGATCCGCTTAAACCTCCGAACGCATTCCCTGCTAAATAAAATACCGTACTAAAATACAATTCAAAAACACCTTAAACCGCCAGGAGTGGTTCAGCATATTGAAATTTGGGCAGCTTGAGTTTTCGTTTACTATTATTCAATTAAGAACATGTGGTTTTCAAAGCTACATTATGCAATTATAAAAAATAAGAAAAAGCAAACATATTTACTAAGATAACTTTTTTGGTCAAGGCAAACCGTTTTTATAATGGGCGTACCACTTTTATTAGAATAAGAGAAGAAGTTAAGTGGAGCTCTGCAGAGGCACAAAACTCCAACTTTAGTTTGAAGTGCCAGAACACTATACAATATAGAACGGGAGCTTGACAAAAGCATATAGTCTATAAGATATGACAACCCTACCCCACTCCAAGGAGGAGGATCTAAAAGTGGTGATGGGAGGGCCAACAACACGGGTGAAATTGGAAAAGGCCAAAGCTAGATTTGGCACATAGTATGGATAAAGAGCACTGAAGATGAAGTTCCTTTCCTAAGAGTGATAATAGAATTCAAGCTTATTAGTTTCACAAACTACACCAGTTTGAATAAGCTCAATATTATTATTGATGCCTAAAATTTTCGTCAACACTAGAGAGTCCCAAAATTTTGAAACTTTAAAGTCCAGAGCGGAGAAGCATAAGAGATGCGGTAACAATGTGCGGGGAAGTAAAGGACACAGTTATTTATAGTGGTTCGGCCCTTCGGGGCCTACGTCCACTTTGAAGGTTGTACTGATTTTATTCCATCACAACAAAGTATAATAAGACTATTACAAGAAGCTATAATGATTAACAACACCCTCTTAGTCCTTGTTATCGATCTTCTTTGCTGATCGAGAGTAGTTGAGTCCGCGTGAGGCAGAGTCAAGGCCGAGTGTGGCGGAGTCGAGGCCAAGTGAGGCGGAGTCGAGGCCGAGAGGCGGAGTCGAGGCTGAGTGAGGCGGAGTCGAGGCCGAGTGAGGCGGAGTCGAGGCCCAGAGACAGAGTCGATGCCGAGAGGAGGAGTCGAGGCCAAGTGATGCGGAGTCGAGGCTCGGGGTCTAAAGGAGGCGGAGTCGAGGCCGAAAGACGAAGTCGAGGCCGAGTGAGGCAAATTCATGGCTAAGAGAGACAAAGTCGAGGCCAAGTGGTGGAGTCGAGGCCGAGTGTCGGAGTCGAGGCCGAGAGGCAGGGTCGAGGATGAGAGGCAGGGTCGAGGCCGAGAGGCAGAGTCGAGGCCGAGTGGAGGAGTCGAGGCAGAGTGAAGCGGAGTCGAGGCCGAGTGAGGCGGAGTCGAGGCCAAGAGGCGGGGTCGAGGCTGAAGGCGGAGTCGAGGCCGAGTGAGGCGGAGTCGAGGCTGAGCATCGGAGTCGAGGCCGACTGGCGGGGTCGAGGCCGGGAGGCGGGGTCGAGGTCGGGAGGCGGGGTCGAGGCCGAGAGGCGGGTTCAAGGCAGAAAGGCGGAGTCGAGGCCGAGTGAGGCGGAGTCGAGGTCGAGTGGCGAAGTCGAGTCCGAGAGGCGGGGTCGAGGCCGAGATGCGGAGTCGAGGCTGGGTGGCGGAGTTGAGGCCGAGTGATGCGGAGTCGAGCCTCGAGGTCCGAGGGAGGCAGAGGCGAGGCCTTTTTCTTCTTCTTCTTCGTTGAGCGGGAGAGGTGCTGACTTGGTCAACCATGTCAGAGAGGTCCGGAAATATCCGAAGGTGCGGCAGTGTCCAAAAGAATGGATAAACCCTCATGAGTATGCTCATGAGTCCGAGTAAATTCATATTCTCCCTTGTATCATGAACGGAGGTGCCTAAAAGGCCTTGGAGAAGAAGATGGAAGCCATTAAAGCTTGAGAGAGTGAGCTTGGACCAACCACTTAAATGTAGGAAGTGAGGGGGTATTTATAGTGGAGAGGTTAGGTGAGGGTAGGTGGAGTAGGTGAAAAGTAAGAAGGGATAAAAAGGAGTGGGATAAAAGATATAAAGAAGTGGGGTTTGCACTATGGAGTGATCAACCAAAAATAGTTGATCGGCGTGTGCCGATCAGCTATTTTTAGGTGATCAACGTGGCCGGGAGCTTGTCAGGGCAAGCTTTGGTTATGTCATATCCCAAGGCATATCCCTCTAGAAAACCTTGAACCCCGATGTGTCAAAGCCTAGAAACTCGAACCCCTCCCTAGGGTACGAAATTCATACCCCATGGGGTTCGAACTTCGAACCCGGTGGGGGTTCGAACTTCGAACACCGTGGGAGTACAAACTTTGAACCCCGTGGGGTACGAACTTCGAACCCCGTGGGGTATGAACTTCGTACCCTTAGGGGGTACGAAGTTCATACCCCTAGGGGTACGAGGAGTGCATGGAAAGAGGACGATGAGCATCGAGGCTAAGGCCTTTTCCCTTCCGCGGTTCGAGGTGATGGATTGGAGATGTTTTGGAGGAGCGGTGAGTTCCTTGTTGGCGCGATCCCTTCTTGACATATTTCCTTTGCTTTGTGGCGACATTCCCATCTTTAACCATACGCGGCACGTTGAGTCGAGCGCGCCTTGCGTACTTTTGGGAACCGTACCAAAAGGCTGGTTAACATTTTCCCCCTCAAAGTATGTCTTGTATGAACGAGACGTACTTTGAAGTAAGATAAGTATGTCGATGGACGGAAAGATCTCTATAGCATGCTTAGTGACTGGTCGTGACCTTTTCCTTGAGTTGTGTGTTGTGAGTGCGCTGCTTCGTAGCGTTTGAGGCACATTGTTGAAACCTATCGGTATGAATTTAGCACTCCGGCATTGTTACGAGCTTTGACTCGCTTGAGTCTTGCCGCTTAGGGGTCAACATGCCCAAGGCGCCTGATTATTGTACGTTAGAGAGGTTGATTGCTAGTTATTGACTCCCGATTGCATCAAAGTGCAAACGGTTCGTTGTCAGGTCTTAATCACGTATGCATTCACACATTTGCACGTAGTTTCGCACAATGCAATCTAAGTTGGAATGGGTAATATGAAGGTGAATTACATGCCATGGGCTTGTAATCGCGCAATTTAGCTTTTCAAAGAATTTTCGGGTCGGGAGTCGACTGTTTGGTGAGCACACTTGAACTCTTAAGGCTTGTGAGCATGCATTTGGTTAACAATCAAGTTGGTCTGTTCGTTTGAGATTTCAAAAGCGTGTATGTGTGGTCACTGCCATGGCTTAGTCGCACGATCGCCCTAAGTGGTTATTGAAACATCGTTGGGATGGAGCTTGATTGTTTGGAGTATCCGCTAAATCACTTGGATTTGTGAGGCCAAGGTCGTTCAACGATCCAAGCTAGTCCAATCGATCAAAGTTTCGGCAACTTATATATGTGAACGCCATTGTTGGGACAATACTTGTCATATGTCGTGGCATGTATTCATATAGATTTTCCTTTGATGCAAGATCGGAACCAAATGCTGGGCGCGTGCACTTTGATGATTGGGCACTTGGTGAGTACACGAGTGGTCGTTGAGCCGTTATTGGTTTGGTAGTTGGGGCTTCGAAGATAAGTGGATGTAACCGTAGCTTGGTGTACGATTCCAAATTCCGATCCTAGAATGTTCATTTAGAGCATGTCGATCTCTTAATTGTAGTTGCTTACTTTATTCTCTTCCTCAGATGGAAAATCAGCTTGAGGCGGGGAGGATGCAAAATACTGCTTCTAGACTTCGGACGTTCAAGTTGTCCTTAGGTTTCCGGAGAAGGGAAGAGATATATGGACAACCAGAGGATTCCCGAGATTGTCACTCAAGAGCGTGGGGTGGTAGATTATGGGAAGCGAAAGTAGGGATTCTAGGACAAGTATTTATGGATATGGGATTGGACTTCGTATCCCAAACACTTATTAAATCTTTCAGGCCCTTTAGTAGTTCGAATCTTGTTTAAGGAGATGACCAATAAGCCGGTGCACGGGAGAGCGAAACAGAACTTCGCACTCCAATGACTTTGTCTAGTCCTAACTTCGATCTTGAGTTAGTAAACTTGAACCTTTGCATGGCATCAGATGAGCGAACAATGATTATTAAGTTGCGATCTTGCGAAGCGGTTCTCAAGGAATGGGCTTGCTTGGACTGGCGGCTTGAATGCATGTATAGGTTATCGCCACAAAGTTGAGCTGTTAGTCTCCAGGTCCAATCAATAACCCAACCACGACGCAGCTGCATCTTGACTCAGGCATTGCACTGGCGGTTGGTGATGTCCATGGCATTAGTCGTTGAGGCTAAAGATTTCCATCATGTTCCGGAGTGTCTGCTTTTGTGGAGTCCGATCATTGTTGGAAAGTCGAGAAACCTCCAGGGCCTGGAATCTGTGTCTAGTTTGCCCTCATTGCGAGGTGAAGGCGCTCTCAAGACGGTGGCTCCAAGGGATGCCATGAGGATGATGCCAGTGCAGGGACTAAAGTGGATCTGATTGGGTCCTATAATTTCTAGGAAGGTGTGATAATCTGTAGAGGGTTGCCCTAAGCCCGGGTATCTGCTAGATTCTGGTCGACATCAGGGACGAGCTAACAAGTTCGGATCGTTGCTTAATATTTCATATCTGGTCTGTAATTGAAGTTAAACGTAACACAACTAATTGGCGAATGATTCTAGAAATGGACTTATTCGGATTGACCGCTCGGATATGCGCGTAAGATATGGACATTCGGTCGAGTCGTTATTCTCCAACAAAATACGTCGTGACTATTATCCGATCCGAAAATGGTGTTGATTTTTACCGATAATCATGGTTTTATTTATTAAAATTAGATGCCATCACCGCATTCCAATGCTCTTGTGATTAGGAAGCTTCTGCGTTGAGAGGTATGGGTCATCTTCGCGTTGCGTTTCAATGTGAATTTGCTAGAAGGGTGTTGAGACTTTGGGAACCTAATGAACACGTCGTGGGAACTTGAGAACTTAGGAAAGACATATACGATATGCATTTTATATTTCGCGTACCGAGGACTTGTCTAAATTCTCCAGTTCCTTGGGAAACTGGTGATTGTATTGCTCCCCTTGTCTTTCAGTTCGGGCCTCTATGCTCGACCTGCCTAGTATTAGCGGGAGGTTAGAAGTTTTCAAGACCCGAGCTTTTAGGTCCGGATCATCCTCGTGGCGAGGTGAATGTTCCTCTTTAGAATGGTTGCTCCAAAGGTTGTAGCGATGGAAATGTCAGTGCAGAAGCTGGTGGGGGTCCCCCCTAGGACCTACGATGAGTTGGCTGGTGTAAGGATAGGTGGGGGACTTCCTCCGAGCTCGATTACTTACTAACTAAAGAGGATGCGAGCGATGAGCACTCAGAAGTCAAATGGTTGCCTCTTTTGTTGGGCAGCCCCTTTGGAGCGGAGGCGACAACAGGTTTTGCCCCCGTGCTTCCTCAAGCGTCCGAGTCCCAGTTAGAGTTACAGCGGGAACAATCTGGAGAAGGAGGAGAACCTGTGGCTTCTCGATCACACATTTATATGAGTCCTTCTAAAGGAGGAGAAAGTTGTGGTTGGCCAAAGTGCTCACGCGACGGGCGTAGCTGATGTAAGTGTGCAAACAATGCAAGCTATGGTGGAAGATTAGGAAGCCCAAGTGGTAGCAAAGTCTGAGGAGCTGAAAGGGCAGGGGGACAAGATTAGGCTACCATACAAGATGCATGGGCAAAGGCTACGAAGGATGCCGAGGAGAAATTTGCCGTTTTGATGGCGAAGAAGTAGGCCGATATTGAGGCGGAGAAGGAGAGGGCCTTTGAGTAGGCTAGGAAAAAGGAAATCCATCGATGATGACCAATAAAAGAGGTAAGGGGACCCTTAGCAAACTTGAAATGAATATATTTATGTGATAATGGGCCAGGGAGCTAGCTGATCAGAAGGTCGCTGAAGATGCTGAGAAGAGAGCGGAGTTGGGTGTCAAGAAGGCTTGGGGAAAAGCCCAAGCTGCATTGGTCCTTGCTTCTTACATCGTCCCTAAGCCGTCGCCATGTATTGCCCTCGGGGAGGTTATGATAATTACAAGCGGCGAGGATGATGGTGGGAGGCGCGCATTGATGTCTCGTGAATCCGTTACACCTGTGAAGAGTAAAGGAGGAGGAAGCGGTTCTGGAAGGAAGGTGCCCATCACTGGTGGTGAACTGCCTAGCGTCGAACCTGTATAGAAAAAAGAAAAGAAAAGAGAAGGATGAGTAGCATTAGTAATTGCTAAAGGAATTATAGATACTTTGGGTTAGGTAGACCAATAGTATATGTGAGTGCGATCCTCGTTTTTGGTCCTTAAAGACATGGTGTGGTATTCATATATACCCTGTCATCAGAGAGAAGACATGTTAGACATGTAGCCTGTTTGGGGTGTGTGTGTGAAGATGAAATATGAATTAGTAAAGATCGCGATTTATGTCAAGTGTTCGGATGTTCATCCCATGTTTTCCAGCGTTATGTACTTGCATGATCGTACTTGTTGTTACACCAAAAATGCAATCGGAGACCGCGCTCTGGGTCGATTGTTCCATAGGGGGTGTGATAGAGCGCTGATTTCTATTAAATTTCTCTCAACTCAGGAAATTCGTGGTTTGCGAAACCAGGATAGTCGCCTGCTGTTTTGGGTTGCCCGGAGTAAGTCCCAAGTAGCGAAGGTGTAGGACATTGCATTTTGCGGTCCGTTCGGTGGGTGTCTCTTCCGTTGTTCTTTGGGTTGCGAGCGACGCTGTCGTTTATTCGCCAGAGAAAAGCCCGGATCATCAGACCGTAGGGTCCGATCATGGCCATGGGTTGCACCTAAGCCTTTGGAGCTTCAGGGAGGAAACGATTTAATGTCATTCTTGGTGCTGCGTCGACATTCGACTGATGCTCGAATCCCGACCCGAGGGGTCGGTTGAAGCCGTGCGAGTGGTTAGCCTCGCGATAGATCGGCTGATGGGCTGCTCCCAAGTCCTGGAACTTGAAGGCTGAACGATTTATCCTCGGTCTCAGTACTGGGCCGAGATTTGAGTTAGAGGTTATTTATACTCGGTCGCTTCACGGGCCGGCGACTCGAGTAGAGTTGCCAGCTCCTGTGCTCGGGGTGCCAATCATAGCCAGTTTTCTTTGGCCTCAATGTTGGATCGAGGTTCGGATGGCGGTGCCGGCTCCCGTGCTCGTGGTGCTGATGTGGCGATCGAATGTTTGAACGCAAGCTGGTTGTCAAGATTAATCAAACACGTCATGATTGTCATGTAAACATGGAAGGGAGATAGGAAACTGAATATCATTTCTATGGGTAACTCTGGTACTAGTGGCCTTTACGATGCCTCGAATTGCAAGAAAACAAAACATTGTTAGAAGGCGTGAATCAATAGTACACTAAGTTATGTAGAGTATAGGTGAAGATGTTCGTTGTTCCATGCCCTTGGGAGTTCGGCTCCGTCCATGGTTGAGAGTTTGAATGTTCCATCGCTAAGCTTCCGTTGTATGAGTATGGGCCTTCCTAACGAGGAGCGAGGCCCGTAGGTGGAGGAAAAAGCCCGTTTAAAGACAAGGCCGCCGATATGCATTTGTGCGGGCCCCCGGCTGAGCTTCCAGTCGTGCCACAAATGGCTGAAGCACTAGTTGGAGGAGGATGGTTATGATACAACAAAGAAGGTGTGCGTCTTGGAGAAGGGGCCTTGCTTTTCGTTTTCATTTCATTTTTTTGTAGGCCTATATATATATATATATATATATATATATATATATATATATATATATATATATATATAGGCCGGAATGAGGCACCTATCCATGGATGGATGATTCTATTTGAATTGCAATGGTAACGACTATTGAAAAGATTGCGACCCTTTACCAACAGACATTTCTGTCGGTAATTGCGCTCAAGGTGTTATTTTTGACCTTTAAACATTAATGTGTATGGCTTCTTTATGCTATTGAATCATCTCTCTCACCTCCTCTTTTTTCTTTTTATAGGCGAGCTGATGGTGTTAATGAGTCGATGACCGATATCTCCAATGATAACCTCGGGGAATGTTGTATCGTAGATGACGGTCATGCGGATGACAGAGAACTGGAATTCTCAGGCTCGCTTCCGAATGTTCCTCTGGTAATGCTTCCCAACAAACCCCCTACTGATTGAAGGAGGCCGAAAATGCTATATGGAGGACAAAAAAGGCCATGGCACATCGAAAAGGAGGTGTCTTTTATAGGAGAAAGTTCGCTTTAAGTTTCTGTTCTGCTTCCACCGAGGGAGGCAGAGGCAGGGAGGAGTTACAAACTGGTATCTCCGATGACAACCTAGAGTCAACTGCGCCACGGAAGCTATAGTCCTGACGAGGTAGGGGTATGATCTTGAGGGATTAGTTATCGATCGAGGTCCTGTTTAGTGGGAATCTTTGATGAGCGCCGAGTAGCTCAGAGATCCCATGCAGTGGGGATCCTCGATGAGCATCGAGTGGGTCGAAGGTCCCACGTAGTGAGAATCTTCGATTAGTGTCGAGTGGCTCAGAGATCCTGTGCAGTGGCAATACTTGATGAGTGTTGAGTGGCTCGGAGTTCCCATGTGGATGAATTCCTCAATGTTGTTCTGCAAGTAACAAAACATGTTCATGTTGTGTCCGCGGATGTGGTAGAACCGACAATATCCTGTAGAGCCCCTTGGTGCGCTCGTTGGACTTTCAGGTCTTGGCCTTTTGCATGGTTAGGAATTGTAGGTCGCAAGATAGATTTTCTCGGGGGTGTTGCTAAGAGCAATATAGATGCGGAAAGACAGGAGTCGAAGATGATTCCATCCATTACTGCGACTACCTTTGTTGTGGCCGGCCTGAGCAAGATTGCGCAGAGCGATAGAATTATAGTTCTTGGAGCTCTAGGGTCGTCACGAAGCAGGATGTTGAGGGTAGAAGCTTGATTCCTTTGTGTTAAATTTCGGGATTGGAAGTAGTCGGATTTCATGCCAAAGATCGCCTGAATCGTTGATTGATTTTGATCGGTCCATGCTCTATGTTCAGAATCAAATGGTATGCCCTTCGTAAGCTGGACGAGTGTGATTCGAGGAGTAGGTTTCTCGACCTCGGCCAAGGCGGCGTTGGATCTTGCAAGATAGCCTTTGAGAGTTTTCACGGGTGCCTTTGCAGGTGTATGAGACTCAGTGGATGTCCGTGGGCCTCGCGACGTGCATCCTGGATCGCGCGGCCAATCTCCTGACGAGTTAGTCGAGAGTTGTGATAGTTCAAGGTGGAAGTCGAGAGAACCATAATTGAGTCGTCTTGACAAGGACGGGGTAGCACTTGCAAATTATGGCATTGGCAACGTTTAATGAACCCATATGCCATTTGAGGCGGCTAATGAAGCTTCGAGAATCATGGATTCACTAAGTATAGAGTGACTGTTGGCATGTCGAAGTGTTTGCGCCCTTCGGTATTAAGGATAGCTGAAGTGAACGGGTTACGCCTCGTGCTGATTTCCCAAACGTCGCAGGTGTGCCTTTACATATCTTTTATGATTATTCGGACCGTGTCGGGGAGATGTGCATGATGGTTATACTCTAGTGGGACCCATCAGTTTGGTGGACTTTGGGAATTCCATTCTATGGACGTCTTCTATAGTACAAATCTGACTCTCCCTTTTCCATATCTTCGACATCGATGGTCTGGTTTTGGTAAGGTTGGCGTGGTTGAGCGAGCAGGTGTGCACCCTAGTCTAGAAGTACTTGGACATCATATTTTCTGAAGCTGAGAGACTCCCACATGTCGAATGCACCTCGCGAGGTGAGCAGTTGGGTCCTTGCGACTTTCAAAAGGATCTAAGATTGGTAGATTGAAATCAGGTGGGTCACGATGGTTCCTATAATCTAAGGAAAGCAAGCATCGAGTCACACAATCCATGCCTTTAGGAGAAGCACCATCTCAAGTGCACCGACGGATGACACCCGTGGTCTCAAACCCATCTGCGGAAGAACGTTGTTGGTCCAGTCTCAAGTACTTCTTATTCTGTTTTCAATTCATACGAGGATGGTATTGAAAGCTTCTTCCTGCCACTCAAGTAGAGCATACAAAGGCAGGATTCTTGATCATTCTATCGACGCCTCGCGTAGTTCGATGGAGGTCCAGTCGAGGAGAGTTCTCGACTTCCTCCCCTCCTACACCTTGAGCTTGGATTATAGCGTCGAGCTTTCTATACTCAAACACCATGATGAGAAGCGAGTAGTTGAGTCGTAGTCGAGAATTGAAGACGAAATCCGAAGATGGATCGGAGGAACTTCTCCATGACATTTTGTCATTTGATTCTTTGTTGTTTAGACATCGTGAGCGGACTCGACCGAAGGTTATATAAGGAACCAAAAGCGTGTCGAAGTCGAGATGGGAATTTGCGACAAAGAAACAAATCCGAGTTCTCTCCACGAAAATCTTCTACTCGTCATGAAACAGGTGATGCCTCGTTTAGCGTGTTACTGGACCAACTCCCTATTTTGCCTGATTGGGGCTTTGAGCCATCACTCGGTTTCTTTCGATCTTTGGGTAAGCGCAAGAAGCTGCACTTGAGCAACCAAGGCCTCAGGGGCAGAGGTAATGCCACTTCTACAAAGGCTAAAATGTCAGAAAGAAATCACCGTTGGACCAGAGCGACTCGTTATAATTAAATGGTTCGCCAATGATATAGTCCCTTTTTCTCGCCATTACTGACGAGCTGGCTCGGTAGATAAGGTGAAATGATAGTAGCACAAACTAACTTAGGGTCGAGGATCAGTGGAAAAAATCGGGTTTGTCGAGTTTGAGCGAAGGCATTGTTTAATGAAGGCTGAGGGTCCAAGTCTGCTCTAAGGCGGAGAATATCTCGCTGAACATATTGTCGAAGCCATTGTGTTAATCCGATGTTATGGTGGATTTTGTCGACAAGGCATCATCGAGTCGTGCCTAATTGAGCTTGATCGACGAATGTGTCGAGGTTAGGTGCACTAAGGATGATCGAAGCTTTAGGGAGTCGAGGCTGAGGAGGAAATAATTCTGAATGAGGATTGACAGAGGAAGGTCCGACCATAAGGTTCTTTCCTTAGTTCACCATTGTCGATGGGCTTGGTTCGTAAGTCCGAGAAAACTTATGTAGCATTCAAAGTCTTGGTGATTGAGTAAGAAGGAAAGGCGAGGTTTTGATTCCTTGAAGGAAGTGGAAGAAAGTCGACTGTAGGTGCGCGCTTTACTCTCCCCTTCCTGGCGCGCCAAATGTTGATGCCTAAAATTGTCATCAACACCAGAGAGTCCGAAAATTTTGAAACTTTAATGTATAGAGCGGAGAAGCATAAGAGATGCGGTAATAATGTGCAGGTAAGTAAAGGACACATTTATTTATAATGGTTTCGCCCGTTGGGGCCTACGTCCACATTGAAGGTTGTACTGATTTTATTCCATCACAACAAAGTACAGTAAGATTATTACAAGAAGCTATAATGATTAACAACATCCTCTTAGTCCTTGTTATCGATCTTCTTTGCTGAGCGAGAGTAGTCAAGGCCAAGTGAGGCGGAGTCAAGGCCGAGTGGGGCAGAGTCGAGGCCGAGTGAGGTGGAGTCAAGGCCGAGAGGCGGGATCAAGGCCAAGTGAGGCGGAGTCAAGGCCGAGTGAGGTAGAGTCGAGGCTCGTAGTCCGAAAGAGGCGGGGTCGAGGCCGAGTGGCAGAGTTGAGGACGAGAGACGGAGTCGAGGCCGAGTAAGGCGGAGTCGAGGCCGAGTGAGGCAGAGTCGAGGCCTAGTGGCAGAGTCCAGGCCGAGTGGCGGAGTCAAGGCCGAGAGGCGGAGTCGAGGCCGAGAGGCGGAGTCGAGGCCAAGTGAGGCGGGGTCGAGCTCGGGAGGCTAGGTCGAGGCGGAGAGGAGGTGTCGAAGCCGAGTGGCAGGGTCGAGGACGAGAGGCGAGGTCGAGGCTGAGAGGTGGGATTGAGGCGAAGAGGCGGAGTCGAGGCCGAGTGCCGGAGTCGAGGCCGAGTGCCGGAGTCGAGGCAGTGAGGCGGGGTCTAGGCCGAGAGGTGGAGTCGAGGCCGAGAGGCGGAGTCAAGGCCGAGAGAGGCTGAGTCGAGGCCGAGTGAGGCGGAGTCGAGGCCGAGTGAGGCGGAGTCGAGACCGAGTGAGGCGGAGTCGAGCCTCGAGGTCCGAGGGAGGCGGAGGCGAGGCCTTCTTATTCTTCGTTAAGTGGGAGAGGTGTTGACGTGGTCAACCATGTCAAAGAGATCCGGAAATATCCGAAGGTGCAGCAATGTCCAAAAGCATGGCTAAACCCTCATGAGTATGCTCATGAGTCCAAGCATATTCATCTTCTCGCTTGTATGATGAAGGGAGGTGCCTAGGATGCTTTGGTGAAGAATAAGGAAGCCATTAAAGCTTGAGAGAGTGAGCTTGGACCAACCCTTGAATGTAGGAAGTGAGGGGGTATTTATAGTGGAGAGGTTAGGTGAGGGTAGGTGGGAGTAGTTGAAAAGTAACAAGGAATAAAAAGGAGTGGGAAAAAAGATAAAAAGAAGTGGGTTTTGCGCTATGGAGTGATCAACTAAAAATAGGTGATCGGCGTGTGCCGATCAGCTATTCTTAGGTGATCAACATGGCCGGGAGCTTGTCGGGGAAAGCTTTGGTTATGTCGTATCCAAGGCATATCCCTCCAGAAAATCTCGAACCTTAATGTGTTGAAGCCCAGAAACTTGAACCCCTCTCTGGGGTACGATATTCGTACCCCGTATGGTTCGAACTTCGATCCCGTGGGGGTACGAACTTCGAACCCCGTGGGGTACGAACTTCGAACCCCGTGGGGTACGAACTTCGTACCCCTAAGTGTACGAGGAGTGCATGGAAAGAGGACGATGAGCGTCGAGGTTAAGGCCTTTGCCCTTCCGGTGTTCGAGGTGATGGATTGGAGATGTTTTGGAGTAGCGGTGAGGTCCTTGTTGGCGCGATTCCTTCTTGATCTATTTCCTTTGCTTTGTGGCGAATTCCCATCTTTAACCATACGCGATACGTTGAGTCGAGCTCACCTTGCCTACTTTTAGGAACCGTACCAGAAGGCCGATTAACAATTTTCACGAACAATTTGATACATTAGTTTTCTCTTATACTTACTTCCTCACTGATAAATTTATGGAAGGTACCACTAACGGGACAATACCGCATACCGGAGAAAACATGTGTCCAAACCTTATCCGCATCACTCCAAACAATGTCCTCAGAAATAGCGTTTACATCAGAATCCAGGACAACCTTCTCTATGATAAAGCATCGGATACTTGTGCCGGATCAATCACAACTGTAATAGATGGAGACGGTGGTATAACCATTGGAGGAACAATCTTACACACCCACATAATAGTAGGGGGTTTAGGAAGGGGAGTTCGATCAGCTAATGGTAATGGAGCTAATGAGGGGCTACCAGCGCTAACAGGATAAGAAGCAACTGAATAACCAAAAGTCTGATAAGAGGAACAAATTTTTGGTTTCCACCCATATTTGACTACTACCTCAGCAACATAACCATCCGCTATCTTTACTTTGATCTTATCTGGTAGAGGCTTATCAGGAGAGATTTCGATAAGCGCCTTAGCATAGAAGAGCTTCTCTCGAGCAACAGTTGTATTGTCAAAACATTTCAACATCCCAATATTATTAGCTAACTAATTCACCCTATCAAAGACTGCGAAACTGATGGAATCTAAGAAAAATAAGTCTACACTGTAATCTATAGTACATGATCTCTAGCACGATCATCGGATGGGCTCCAAGGTGTAACAATGAAAGGCTTCCCATAAATAAAGATCAGATCCAAACTAAGAACCTGCAGACGTTTATCAGGGTTAGTGAATTTGAAATAGAACAGAGACTTATTCAAATGAACAGAAAGTCCACCACGAAGTTGCCAAGCACTGATGCATTTCTCCTTAAAAACTGAATACAATGGATTTGAATCCAAAAAGAATCCAACTAAATAATTCTTCCAGAAATTAATACCAGCAACAAAAAATGTAGTCAGCGGTTTCATGATTCCATTATTACCTACTACCTCAAAATCTAGTGGCACATAGTCTCCAGCATTCATCGGATTATTATTGAATAACAAAACAAAGGATGGTACAAAAATTCTACACGGTTTAGCAAATGAAGGAAATCCCATACCAACCGTTTGCAGGTCAGCACTAGATTTCCCCTACCAACAACATCCGCACAATCATTGGAGACACGAACCCCCAGCCCAGGGTTGGCCATTGCAACATTGGTAGACCCATCAATACCAGCGTTTCTCGACATCAGAGATTGCCAAAAGCAGAGTTAAAACTAACTTACCAACATTAGAAAGCGAACCGACTTTAGAAGCATTTTCAATTTCGGAAACCATATCCAAAAGATCAGCTGGATTTGAAGAGGAGAGAAACAAGGACGTAGGACCCGAAACCCCGATCTGTAAAGTGGCACGAGTTGAATCCGAAGGAGTTGCCGATGATGTAGACAGTTTTGGGTAAATGGTTGAAAAAGGATGGTCTGAAAGAGTTGCAGAAGCTACGAGAGCTTCAACACCATCGTGAGACTTTCCACCCTTCCTACGAACCATGGAGAAGAGGCGATGGCGATCAAAACCAGAAATGAAGAAAGACCAAAAGAGTGAAAATCGCCAGTGCAATTTTGGGATCTGCCATTTTACGGTTTTTCGTATGACATAGAGTTATTTGTTGTTTTGATTAAGATAACTTTTATAATTGATGTTAAGAAGTCATCTAAAATTATTTTCTGTTGACTGTCATTCGTCGGTAGTTTGTTTATCGCACTATTCTTAAAAAAATACAACTCTATAATATAGCATATGTCCAATTATAACAAAGGATTTGTTAAAATTCGAAAAATAAGCGTAAATATTTTAGAAATAAACCTACTAACTAAGCGTGCACAATATGCCTTATACGTTCAATTTTATTTGCACCATTTAAGCATTATCTTTTACATATTAAGTAAACAAATCGAGTGTGAAGCATGGGTCCAAATTCACTTGATTAATATATTGTGGATACAATTATCACATTAATGTATAGTGGATACAGTAATCACATTATCATGCACAATATGCCTTTTCTATCGTTTCAAGTCAATAATTAATACAGCTCAAAACATTTGAAATAGCAGACTGGTACTGCTTATGAGGTTTAACAGAATCAAATCATAGAACCATAGACAAAAATAAGAATACAAGTAGAATAATTTACAAAAATTATTAGAGTCACAAAATTTAATAATTGTGGAATTCTAATTCGTAAATTTATTAACATATAAATGAACAGTCAAACAAAGACGAGGTCTTTCCAAATCTCCGGCTTCGCCAGACGCTGATCTTAAGCTGTAATACTCGGTCTGACACGAGCGTTATGAAAAAACACAAAACACTCGAGTCAGGATTAACTTTATTCAAGTAAATCAACTTCAATAAGATACTCAAAATATAATATTTAATCCTAAAAAAATGCAATTCTAAATTTCAACTGTGTTCGGGTAATATGTATAAGTTTATCATGAAATAAATGCACATGCGTTTCTGGTTACTAAATAAAACAATCAGTTAATAAATTTTCGAATTTGTGTTTAAACTTCTTCCACGACGGGCATTGTAATATAAAATATGTTTACTCCACAAATATCATGCACACATTGATAGGTCAAGCATGTGGAAAGAGGCCCAACTTGAACGCCATTAATGAAAGCATACCGATCGGGCTGAATACAAGTATATCGGTCGGTCTAACTTCAAGCACGCCAGCCGGTCGGTCACAACTCCATAGTATAACAGCCCCAGGTGAAAAGAAAGAGGGACACACCCACCGTTCGTCAGAAGCAAAGTGCAACTACCGGTCGCCTCTAGAACAAGGCACTAAATTAAGACATTTCCATACCACGTTGGTCGCGCAAGAGAGAAAAAGAACCATACCGACCGGTCAGTCCTATTTCTGACCGACCAGTCCTCTAGATAACTATTGCCAGCCTGGCTTCTGGACAACTATTGCCAGGCTAGCCAGTGGCAATTCCGTAAATAAAGTTCGACCGACCAGTGGTTCTGAAGGCTATATCACTCCATTTTTTCACTCCTATAAATAGAGCTCCAATCCCACATTAATGGGGGAGGATTTTGATGACCTCGAAGGGATGCTAAATCCAATTCTCAACACTTAGCGATTTCATCATCTTTAATCATCCCAAAGTGAAGATTCAACTCTAAATTCATCATGAACATGTGGGAATTCATCAAAGTTTATGTGAAAGCCTATATTCAATCTACCAATTTCTATATTTGAAGGATCTCATCGGTTTTCCTTTTTAATCTCCACCGAGTTCTAAGAGAGTGTAATGATGAATGTAATGAGAGAATTTGCTTGTTTTGTAATTCTAAGTGCAATAATGGAATTGATATTCAAAGTGGACGTAGATCACATGTGATTGAACCACTATAAAATGTTGTGTCTTCTTTTACATGCATTTTTTCTACTGAAGTGACTCCACATCTCTTATTCTCAAGTACATTGTGAAGTACTCTTAGTAATTTTGGTGTTGATCCCAATTTTGAGATCAACATTTGGCGCCCAATGTGGGGCTGCGTTCGCATCTCCTACCTCCTCTCACACTCTCACAAGGTTAACTGCCTTGCCATTAAAGTTCTAAGTCGCATCCTTCTTTAAAATTACGGCCAAGACTAAGAAGACTGTTAGCAAAACCGTGGTAGAAGCCGATGATGTTGCTAATGAAGAAACACCACCCGTAAACCACTTTGAAGTTGGCGAAAATTCAGAAAGCGGAGCCGGTGTGACCAGAAATGAATTAAAACTCGCTATTGCCAATGTCAACAACCGAATGGATGCTTCTACCGAAATGATGATGGAGAAACTTGACACCATTCTTAACACTTGATCAAATCCAGTTCCTCCGAAAGTCCATGTTGATCTCGAAGAGAATGACAAATCACCAGCTTCGGATCATAACCATAATGATGACATAGAAGACGATTATGATTGGACAAATTACAAGGACGAAGCTAACATCGAAGAATTGAGATCAAAAGCTAAGAATCATTCCGAGGTGAATGCTCGAAAGATCGCCGACCCTATCATGGGGGCACCCCCTCGTCGGGAAGGCAAAGCACCCAAGCTATCTAATCGAGGTCATATGCATAGACGGACATTTGGTAAAGAGCTCAGCTTCACAGAGCGCCATAACACCGAAGAATACATTTCAGATATGATAGAATGAGTCATAAAAAGAACCAAGCTAACAATGACGATGAAAGAGAATGGGATTTCTCTCCAGACATGACTCCATTCACCGTAAGAATCCTTGAAGCAGAATGTTCAAAGAAATTTAATCCTTCGACTTTGCCACCGTATAACGGTCTCGTTGATCCCAACTACTTCCTATTCAAATATGAGTGGCATATGTGTGCGGCTAAGGCGACTGATGAGATGAGATGCACGTACTTTCCTCTTTACTTAGAAGGTGTCGCGTCACTATGGTTCACGAAGCTACCACCCAAATCCATCCATCGATTCTTTGACTTAACCAAAAAGTTTAAGGAGAAGTTTCGCTTGTACGCTACCAAAGCCAAGGACGCTATAACGCTCTCAGACATGAAGCAGAAGCCAGGGGAAACTGTCAAAGCCTTCCTCGGTCGATTCAATATTTCCTTGTCTGAAGTAAGGAATCCGTAACCACGCATAGTCCTCATGGCTCTACTCGATGCTATAGACAAAATAAGCGAATTCAGAAGGTGGATAAAGATGAAGGAACCGACTATGCTTGACAAGTTCTATATGAAAGCAGAAGAGTATATGATAGTGGACGATAATCCTATACCTCTTCAAATCATTGATGGCAGCCAACTCCTTGAAGCTCCTAAAAGTGCATCTGTTCAACCAAATCAGAAGAGTACGTAGGGGCAAAAGCGAGCCAATAACGGAAATGACAACAAAACTAATAGAAAGTTTTTTCCTTTTGACTCATTTGATCTGACACCTCTGAATGATACTCCTGAGAACATTTACCCTGCCACAAAGGATGCAGAAGATTATCCAGAGCCTCAGTCAATGAAAATGAATGACCATCTGACCAAATCTGGGAAGTTTTGTCAGTTTCATAATTAGCCAGGCCACAACACCAATGAGTGCAGGCAATTGAGATCGTTGATTGAAGAACTGATTAAGAAGAATCGTCTGCAACAACACGTGAAGAATTCCCAAGATGCAAATCCTTCTGCAACTACCCAGGGGCAAAGGGCATCAAATGACCAATCCGGTCCAAGCAACGTAGCTTCTGCTCACACTATGCCAAGGTTGATAATCGACTGATGACCGTTAATGATGATTTAATACCTACGGCTCAGAATAAGCGATCAATATCGCCTTTACTTTACTTTCTGCATTACTTTACTCTTTTCTATGTTCTACTTTCTTGTAAATATTCTGTAGTGATTTACATGCATTGTACCAAAAAAATTCTATGGATGAAGCATTGCCCGCCTGTATAAATATCTGACTTGCCAAATTTGCACGAAAATTTGCTAACAGACGATTTTTCATTACCGGCTATCCGACGAGCGCTTGTTTTCTCACAACACGACTAAGTGAGACAACTCCGGTAACACCGATTCAATGGTAGATCGAGAAAGTCCCGATGAGCCAAACGCTCAATAGAGTAGCAAGCAATCCTGGATTCAAAACCTCATCCCCCAAAGGTCCACGGGAGTCTAGGGCACCTCAGTCGGGCAGCGATCACTTACTAAGTTAAGTGACTCCGACCAATGACTGAGGCTCACTCTGCGGATCGATGCAACCTTAACCTTTACCTCATGGTTCATGGAGGTCCAGGATGCTTCAATCGGGCAACGATCACTTACCAAGTTAAGTGACTCCGACCGATAACTGATGCCCATTCCATGAATCAAACCTAACCTTTACCTCATGGTTTATGGCGGTCCAGTATGCTTCAATCGGGCATCGATCACTTACCAAAGTTAAGTGACTCCAACCGATGACTGATGCCCGCTCCGTGAATAAACCCTAACCTTTACCTCATGGTTCATGGAGGTCCAGGATGCTTCAGTCGGGCAGCGATCACTTACCAAAGTTAAGTGACTCCGACCGATGACCGATGCCCACTCCGTGTAACCTTTACCTCATGGTTCATTGAGGTCCAGGATGCTTCAGTCGGGCAGCGATCACTTACCAAGTTAAGTGACTCCGGCCCGATGACTGATGCCCGCTCCATGAATCAACCCTAACCTTTACCTCATGGTTCATGGAGGTCCAGGATGCTTCAGTCGGGCAACGATCACTTACCAAGTTAAGTGACTCCGACCGATGACTGATGCCAGCTCTGTGAATCAACCCTAACCTTTACCTCATGGTTCATGGAGGTCCAGGATGCTTCAGTCGGGCAGCGATCACTTACCTAAGTTAAGTGAATCCGACCGATGATTGATACCCGCTCCATGAATCAACCCTAACCTTTACCTCATGGTTCATGGAGGTCCATGATGCTTCAGTCGTGCAGCGATCACTTACCAAGTTAAGTGACTCCGACCGATGACTAATGCCCGCTACGTGGATCAGCCCAACCTTCGCCCAAAGGTTCACGATAGTCTAGGGCACCTTAGTCGGGCAGCGATCACTTACCGAGTTAAGTGACTCCGACTGATGACTGAGGTTCGCTCTGCGGATCGATGCAACCTCACCCAAACTTTGCGGAAGTTCGCACTGTGAAACGATGCGACAACCAAAAATATTTTCCATAGAAGAAGTAACTTCTCCTTAGTAGAGATCAACATTCAATGAACTCTACAATGTCAATTCAATCAACGAGAGAAGACGAAAGTTGGATTATAAGCAGCCTCTTCAAAGTCGGGGCACCCAATGGAGTTTTCAAACTCTGAACTGATCGACAAAATAGACACTAAGCAATACATTAAGCAATAAAGATTTGTCTTATAGTGAAGACTATAGGACTTCCTAAGTTGGGGAACGAATATCAAAGACGTCTCTAAGGAGAAGCAGAGAATAACAAATTACAGATATGTATTTCCCAAATATGAAGTATCGTGCAAGCAGTCAGAATATCATTAATTGAAATCCACAAGACGAATTATGTTGACTAGTTGATCTTAAGTGTCGGCACGAATTCAAGTTAGAACGTTGTGTTTTTATAGACAACATTCAACAGACAAAAAAAAAGGTTGTGAAAACACTTCATTCAATGGGAATTCATCGTGACTAATTAATTAGCCGACTAATTTGTTATTGATTTGGGCAGTCAATAACAAAACATTAGCCCAGAAAAATGCAGTGTTTTTGTTGTTACAAAACAGGTTGTGATGACGAAAAGACCCAAGTTAAAGCTTGTAACGACCCGTATTCTACGCATCATAGGATCGTAGGATATTTATTTCTTTCACATACGAAGTCGTATGGTCATGTAACTTTGGGAGACGACTATTGTGGTCATTTCCCATGTTCATGATTTTTCCCGATTTTTAAATAACCATTTTACCCCTAGTTGGCACTGTTTTGGCCGTAACTTTTGACTGGAAAGGAATTCTGGCTTGAAACCTCTGCCATTGGCTCCGGATGATGGTTTACAATTCCGTAGAGTGGTCACATTAGCCAAACGGACTCACCGTTTGGGAGATATGGCTGAAACAAGTTTCAGATGGTGAAAAAAGCTTAATTGGGCTTAACCGGGTGATTAACAGCTAGGCCCAGAGGGGAATTTCGGGTTTAGAGGTATAGGAGGACTGATTAGGGTTAGGAAATCACTTTCATTTCAGTTTTGAGCCGCCACAAACCTTCTTGAGACCTTAGTAATGGCTTCCATCCTCTAAAACCACTCCAAAACACATTTTTAGTGAAGATTAAGCCTAAACTACATCAAAACAAGGCCAAATAGCATCAGAGCAAGGTTGGAGCTGCTGCTATACATAGGGATTCGACCCAAACAGAGAGTATTTCAGATTTGGTGTTTTATTTGGTGGCAAAGGTGAGTGATAACATCGTTTTGACACTAATTACAGTTAATTAAGGGTGATTAGTTAAGATTAGCGAATTGATACACTAATAAATTCTGGAAAAATGTTTAGAAATTCTTAAATAATATTTCATGCCTCTGTTAGAAAATTTAGACGATTTGATTAAGTTTTACTAAGTATGTGCTTAAACATTATTAAGAGAGGTTATGGGAAAATGTGGGGTTTTGGCCACTTTTGATCCATTTTGATTCATTTGAATTGTTGTTTGGTGTTTGTGGTTGCTCTTACATGTTGTTATGACTCTATGGTATGTTTTGTGATTGATTAGAATAGTTAGATTGGTCGAAAACGCCGTCGAATGGCGTAGAAAGCTCGTTGGAAAGTTGCAGAAATGTGCAGGTTCCGAACCGGATCGGATCGGAGTAGGGGTCGGATCGGATTTGTGAACTGACCAAGGAAATTCGAACTGGTTTGGAACTTGTCACTGGAGGAGGCTTGGCAAGAAGGAAGGCCGTTTACTTAGAGTTGGAGTGGACAAGGGGGATCGGATCGGAAGAACAATGAGGGCTAGATCGGATCGGACTGGAGCACCGGATGGGATGAAGATGAGGAGCATAGGGTCGGAACGGGGAAAGTAGAGGCTAGGACAAAAGATGGGATCGGATCGGAAGAACAATGGGGGCTAGATCGGATCGGACTGGAGCACCGGATGGGATGAAGATGAGGTGCATAGGGTCGGAACGGGGAAAGTAGAGGCTAGGACAAAAGATGGGATCGGGTCGGTGTACCGAACCGAACCAGGGGGGCACCCGAACCGAATGGAAAGATGACAAGGAAGGAGGGTAATGACTACCGAACCGAACCGACGAGGGTAATGACTACCGAACCGAACCGACGAGGGTAATGACTACCGAACCGAACCGAATTCTAGGGCTGCTACTGCGCGACAACTCTTCGGAAGACCCACTCCAATTCGACCAAACCCGAGATGCAAAGGAAGTCCAAATGGGAAGTTAGAGCTCAAGATTTAGATGGAAATCAACGAGTTCGCTTCATGGTTGGGCTTTGCTGCGGGACGCGTGCCAAGGGGTTATCGGTGTCTATAGCTTTGGACCACTATGGTAGGAGGTACGAAGGCGGATTCAGGGCCATTATGGCATCGGTAGAACCAAGGGCTACGACCAATGAAGTGGGTCATTGAAATGTTTGGTCATGACTCCATGTGTTTAGCTTGGTCACAGCAGGGTTTCTACAAGTCGGGATTCGTCGTTACCTCAATTTGTCTAGTGTTCCAAAGTGGTAGATACCGTATGCTTTACGCACTGAGTGAGAGATGTGAGGATGATTGCTATGGATGATTTACTTGCTATCATATTGACATGCACACCCCACCCCCGTATTCTTACACTATTTATTATGGCACCTTAGAGTATTGTACGGTATGTGGTACTAACTCTTTGGTTGCAGGTCCAGGTTCAGGTATGGTTTAGTATACCTGTTATTATTCTGTTTAGATGCTTATCGCTCATACCAGGCTTTATGTCTGACCCAGAGTTTTATGTCTCCTCTTATTACTCTAGGTGCTCCCACGAGCAGACTAGAGACAGGTTAGCTGGTGATGCACGGGTAGATGATCCGGAGACGAGCAGGAGGCTCCCACGTAATATATATAGTATTCTCCCTGTGTTGTTGAAGATCACTGCTTGGGAATTGGTGGTGCATCTTCTACTTTAGCTTTCTTTTGTTAGAGACAGTAAATTTGGAAAGTTGTAATAAGCTGTATTTGGATTTCCGCTGCTTTGATGTTGATGTTGATTATTAGTTATCAGCTTATGTACTGTCTCACCTGTTTTATGTTAAGTATGTTATTATTATATTTTATTCCATGCGCTGTGAGACATTCTACTGGTTCCTCGTTTAGTTAATCCCCTTCTTTCCTTTCTTCTAACGACCGTCCCGTGCTAGTCGGGCATGTGTACAACGCACTTTCGGAGGAAATGCAGGCTGGTGCGGGGCGGGCCGTCACACTTGGTATCAGAGCTCTAGGTTGCGTAGTTAACCTAGGGAAGTTATCTGGGAGAGATAATATACGTATACGAGAGAGCGTATTTGTGATTACTTTGGTTTTTAAAAGCTATATATATACTATTACTAGTATAAGGATGAAGTCGTACTACACTAGCACCACTATGGAGTCGTTAATCGTTTCCTTTTTCTGATTGACGATGAGCAGGTATACTAGAGGTGCTGGTAGGGGAGCCAATAATGGGAATGCTGCTGACATGAGGATGATGTTTACTGACCTCATGAGAGAGATGCTTAGAGATGTACAGAGGGCAGCTCCCAATGGTGGAAATGGTGGTGGTCCAATAGTGCAGGCGCCAAGAGTCGACTTCGCCAAGCAGAATAAGGATTATACTAGCCTTGGTGGGAAGGCGTTCCACGGAACGGAGTCGGCCACGGATGTTCAGGATTGGTTGGATAGTTGCGAACGTATCTTCGAGGATTTGGGTATCGAGGATGCGATGAAGAGAAAGCTAGCGTCCCGTCAGCTGCAAGGGCGGGCAATGAATTGGTGGAATGCTATAAAGGCAGCTACTCCCGAAGATCAGATTACTTGGGAGCAGTTTAAAGCTCGCTTTAGCGAGAAGTTCATTCCAGCTGCTCAGAAGTCAGTGCTGTTTAAGAAATTCTTGGAGCTCAAGCAGAATGGCAGAGCTGTCTCGGAGTACATTGCTGAATTCGACACTTTGTCGAAGTATGGGTTATCTCTTATTGATACTGCCGAGAAGAAGAATGAGAAATTCATAACTGGTTTAGATCAGTACTTAGGGGAAAGGCTTATTAACCACATCGATGAGACGTTTGAGTCGATTGTGGGGAAAGCATTAAGATCAGAAAGTCTCTACCCTAAGCCGAAGACTGAGGTTGCATCCGCAGATGAGCCAAAGCCACAAGCAAGTGGTGGAGGCAAGGGTGGTTCCCAGAATAAGAGAAAGAAGAATCAGGCTAAGGATGGCCAGAAGAAAAAGAATAAGCAAGATGTTGAGTGTTCAGCTGTGGTAAGAAGGGCCATTATGCTAGTAATTGTCGGGCCAAGCCAGCGGATAGGAAGTGCTTCAACTGTGGCCAAATGGGACATCACAAGGACAAGTGTCCGCAACCCCCTAAAGAAAAGAAAATAGTGAAAGCCTACGCCCTTAATGCTATTCCTTCTTCGTCGAATGCCCCAACAACGGCGGAGAAGGGAAAGAATGTCGTCATTCAAGGTATGCTTTCTGTTTATGATGTTCCTGTTAGAGTTTTATTTGATACCGGAGCTTCCAGTTCTTTCATATCTAGTGACCTGGTAGATAGGTTGGGATTGGAGCCCGAGATTGTCGATAGACCTTTAGTAGTGACGAACCCGATTGGTGGTTCGACTAGCCTTAGCATGATTTATCGCAATGTGGTCTTATCGAGTCATGGATGCATGTTTGTTTGTGATTGCTTTGTTTTGGGCTTTACTGGGTTTGGCATTATTTTGGGAGTAGATTGGCTCCAAAGATACGGGGTGGTGGTAGACTGTGAGGGCTTTTTAGTGACAGCTAGAGCGGATGATGGGCGGAGGATGGTGTTTGGTGGTCTACCCAGTAAGGGGGTATTGGCTAGTTTTCTAAACTCCCTCGACATTCCGCATAGTGAGTTGTCAGGTTTGCCCGTGGTTGGCCAGTATCCGGATGTTTTCGAAGAAGTGACCGGACTTCCACCACACCGAGAGATTGAGTTCCGTATTGATTTGGTAAAAGATGCCAGACCTATGGTGATGCCACTTCGTCGTATGGCACTAAGAGAGCAGCGAGAGCTCGAGGTGCAAGTCAACGATCTTTTGAAGAAGGGATTTATCAGAAGGAGTGTTTCTGAATGGGGAGCACCAGTTGTGTTTGCTACCAAGGCGGATGGTTCCCTTCGTTTGTGTGTAGACTACCGCGAGTTGAATAAAGTGACGAGGAAGAACAAGTATCCTCTACCGCGGATAGATGATTTGTTCGATCAGTTGAGTGGCGCGAGAGTATTTTCTCAGTTGGATCTCGCGACAGGTTTTCATCAGCTTAGAGTGGAAGCTGAGAGTATAGCTAAAACGACATTTCGAACGCCGTCTGGATTTTATGAGTGGTTGGTCATGCCATTCGGGCTGACCAATGCCCCAGCATATTTTGTGGATCTTATGAATAGGGTATTCAGAGATCAGTTGAATAAGTTTGTCCTTGTGTTCGTTGAAGATATTTTGGTCTATTCGAGGATAGAGGAAGAACACGAGGAACATTTAAGAGTAGTGATGGAGGTGTTGAGAAAACACCAATTGAAAGCAAAGTTTTCTAAGTGTCACTTCTGGAAGCGGGAAGTGAGGTTCTTGGGCCATGTTGTATCAGAGAATGGTATTGCCGTGGACCCGGCAAAGGTGGCTACGGTACAGGATTGGCCTACGCCCAAGAATGCAACAGATGTAAGAAGTTTCTTGGGGTTAGCTGGATATTATCGTAAGTTCATCCAAGATTTCTCCAAGATAGCAGCACCATTGACCCAGTTGACTAAGAAGAATCAAGCTTTTGTCTGGGATGAAAGGTGCGAGAATGCATTCAAGAGTCTAAAGGACAAGTTGACAAGCGCACCAGTGTTAGTCATTCCTAAGGGGGATGAAGAGATGACGGTATACACGGATGCTTGTGGTACCGGACTGGGTGCTGTATTGATGCAAGGCGGTAGGGTTATAGCTTATGCAAGTCGGCAATTGAAACCGCACGAGAAAAGATACCCTACCCATGATTTGGAATTGGCAGCGATCGTGTTCGCGTTAAAGATGTGGAGACACTATCTCTTGGGAGAAAGATTTGAGCTGTTTACAGATCATAAGTCGTTGAAGTATCTCTTCTCCCAGAAGGATCTAAATCTCCGACAACAAAGGTGGTTAGAATTCTTGGCCTCCTATGATTTCGACATCGCATATACACCGGGAAAGGGCAATGCGGTAGCTGATGCATTGAGTAGAAGACATGCCAGCTTAGGGGCTATGTTCCTTGAATGGAAGCAACTGGAGTATATCACGGGGTTTGATTTCAGACCAAAGTGCGAATTAGATCCAGAAATGTTAGCAAGTTTGACGATTAGACCCGTTTTAATTGAGCGGATCAGCTCTAGTCAGAGGGACGATCCTAACCTATTTGAAATCATCTCCAAGTTAAAGATGGATATCAATGAGGAGATGAACAAGTATGGGCTTGATCGAGATGGATGGCTTAGAAAGAATGGAAAGCTTGTTGTACCCAATGTCAATGGATTGAGAGATGAAGTGCTTAGAGAATGTCATCACTCAAAACTGACTATACATCCCGGTGGTAATAAAATGTATCGAGACATGAAGCAGACTTACTACTGGGAAGGGATGAAAAGAGACGTTGGGAAGTTTATATCCAAATGCATGAATTGCCAGCTAGTTAAAGCCGAGCAAAAGAAGCTTAGTGGGTTGTTGCAACCATTAGAAATTCCCGAATGGAAATGGGAGCAAGTCTCGATGGATTTCATCGATGGTTTACCAAGGACTAGATCGGGATATGATAGCATTTGGGTAATTGTGGATCGATTGACTAAAAGTGCAAGATTAATACCAGTCAAATCGACCAGAACGGCAGCCAAGTTGGCAGAATTGTATATGAAGTGGGTAGTGAGATTTCATGGAGTACCCAAAAGCATTGTGAGTGACTGAGACCCATTGTTCACTAGTGGGTTTTGGAAGAGCTTACAAGAGGCTCTAGGGTCATGATTACATCTCAGTACCGTATATCATCCTCAGACCGACGGTCAGACGGAGAGAGTGAATCGTATATTGGAAGATCTCTTGAGAACGTGTATATTGGATATTGGTGGATCATGGGATGACCATTTGCATCTAGTAGAGTTTGCATGTAATAATAGCTACCAATCCAGTATCAGTATGGCTCCGTTTGAAGCTTTGTACGGAAGACCGTGCAACTCACCATCATGTTGGATAGAGACTGGCGAGAAGTTTATGCTTGGACCAGATGTGGTGAGGGAAACTTCAGATAAGATCAAGATCATTCAACAACGAATGAAGGCTGCCCAAGATAGGCAGAAGAGTTATGCTGATAAGAGGAGAAAAGACCTAAAATTCTCCGTTGGTGACTTGGTGTTTGTCAAGATTTCTCCGTTGAAGAGCGTAATACGATTTGGCAGGAGAGGCAAGTTGGCACCAAGATTTGTTGGCCCATTCCCTGTTCTTGAACTAGTCGGGAATTTGGCATACATGATTGACTTACCGGAGAAGATGGCGGGAGTTCACGACGTATTTCATGTTTCCCAACTAAGGAAGTTCGTTCACGACTTAGATATGACTATTTCACCTGATCAGTTAGAGGACTTCGAAGTAGATCCCGAGGCGGTTGGGAACCGCAAGCCGGCCCGTATTGTCGAGCACGACATGAAGCAACTTCGAAGGAAGGCGGTGAAGCTGGTCAAGGTTCAGTGGGGCGAGGACAAGAATGATTGTACTTGGGAGACAGAGAAGAACATTAGGATGACACACCCAAAATTCTTTGCCTGGTAAGATTTTGACTTCGATTTAGTTTTCTGCATGCTAGGATAGGTTTGTTTTGCATGTTTGATTGTTGTGTGTGGTTGTTAGGCATGCAAGATCCTTTGTATGTTTTGGGTTAAGGAATTTCGGGGACGAAATTTCTTAAGGGGGGGAGAGTGTAACGACCCGTATTCTACGCATCATAGGATCGTAGGATATTTATTTCTTTCACATACGAAGTCGTATGGTCATGTAACTTTGGGAGACGACTATTGTGGTCATTTCCCATGTTCATGATTTTTCCCGATTTTTATATAACCATTTTACCCCTAGTTGGCACTGTTTTGGCCATAACTTTTGACTGGAAAGGAAATCTGGCTTGAAACCACTTCCATTGGCTCCGGGTGATGGTTTACAATTCCGTAGAGTGGTCACATTAGCCAAACGGACTCACCGTTTGGGAGATATGGCTGAAACAAGTTTCAGATGGTGAAAAACTCCTTAATTGGGCTTAACCAGGTGATTAGCAGCTAGGCCCAGAGGGGAATTTCGGGTTTAGAGGTATAGGAGGACTGATTAGGGTTAGGAAATCACTTTCATTTCAGTTTTGAGCCGCCACAAACCTTCTTGAGACCTTAGTAATGGCTTCCATTCTCTAAAACCACTCAAAAACACATTTTTAGTGAAGATTAAGCCTAAACTACATCAAAACAAGGCCAAATAGCACCAGAGCAAGGTCGGAGCTGCTGCTATACATAGGAATTCGACCCAAACAGAGAGTATTTCAGATTTGGTGTTTTATTTGGTGGCAAAGTGAGTGATAGCATCGTTTTGACACTAATTACAGTTAATTAAGGGTGATTAGTTAAGATTAGCGAATTGATACACTAATAAATTCTGGAAAAATGTTTAGAAATTCTTAAATAATATTTCATGCCTCTGTTCGAAAATTTAGACGATTTGATTAAGTTTTACTAAGTATGTGCTTAAACATGATTAAGAGAGGTTATGGGAAAATGTGGGGTTTTGGCCACTTTTGATCCATTTTGATTCATTTGAATTGTTGTTTGGTGTTTGTGGTTGCTCTTACATGTTGCTATGACTCTATGATATGTTTTGTGATTGATTAGAATAGTTAGATTGGTCGAAAACGCCATCGAATGGCGTAGAAAGCTCGTTGGAAAGTTGCAGAAATGTGCAGGTTCCGAACCGGATCGGATCGGAGTAGGGGTCAGATCGGATTTGTGAACTGACCAAGGGAATTCGAACTGGATTGGAACTTGTCACTGGAGGAGGCTTGGCGAGAAGGAAGGTCGTTTACTTAGAGTTGGAGTGGACAAGGGGGATCGGATCGGAAGAACAATGGGGGCTAGATCGGATCGGACTGGAGCACCGGATGGGATGAAGATGAGGAGTATAGGGTCGGAACGGGGAAAGTAGAGGCTAGGACAAAAGATGGGATCAGATCGGAAGAACAATGGGGGCTAGATCGGATCGGACTGGAGCACCGGATGGGATGAAGATAAGGAGCATAGGGTCGAACGGGGAAAGTAGAGGCTAGGACAAAAGATGGGATCGGGTCGGTGTACCGAACCGAACCAAGGGGGCACCCGAACCGAATGGAAAGATGACAAGGAAGGAGGGTAATGACTACCGAACCGAACCGACGAGGGTAATGACTACCGAACCGAACCGAATTCCAGGGCTGCTACTGCGCGACAACTCTTCTGAAGACCCACTCCAATTCGACCAAACCCGAGATGCAAAGGAAGTCCAAATGGGAAGTTAGAGCTCAAGATTTAGATGGGAATCAACGAGTTCGCTTCATGGTTGGGCTTGGCTGCGGGACGCGTGCCAAGGGGTTATCGGTGTCTATAGCTTTGGACCACTATGGTTGGAGGTACGAAGGCGGATTCAGGGCCATTATGGCATCGGTAGAACCAAGGGCTACGACCAATGAAGTGGGTCATTGAAATGTTTTGTCATGACTCCATGTGTTTAGCTTGGTCACAGCAAGGTTTCTACAAGTCGGGATTCGTCGTTACCTCAATTTGTCTAGTGTTCCAAAGTGGTAGATACCGTATGCTTTACGCACTGAGTGAGAGATGTGAGGATGATTGCTATGGATGATTTATTTGCTATCATATTGACATGCACACCCCACCCCCGTATTCTTACACTATTTATTATGGCACCTTAGAGTATTGTACGGTATGTGGTACTAACTCTTTGGTTGCAGGTCCAGGTTCAGGTATGGTTTAGTATACCTGTTATTATTCTATTTAGATGCTTATCGCTCATACCAGGCTTTATGTCTGACCCAGAGTTTTATGTCTCCTCTTATTACTCTGGGTGCTCACACGAGCAGACTAGAGACAGGTTAGCTGGTGATGCACGGGTAGATGATCCGGAGACGAGCAGGAGGCTCCCACGTAATATATATATGATTCTCCCTGTGTTGTTGAAGATCACTGCTTGGGCATTGGTGGTGCATCTTCTACTTTAGCTTTCTTTTGTTAGAGACAGTAAATTTGGAAAGTTGTAATAAGCTGTATTTGGATTTCCGCTACTCTGATGTTGATGTTGATTATTAGTTATCATCTTATGTACTGTCTCACCTGTTTTATGTCAAGTATGTTATTATTATATTTTATTCCATGCGCTGTGAGACATTCTACAGGTTCCTCGTTTAGTTAATCCCCTTCTTTCCTTTCTTCTGACGACCGTCCCGTGCTAGTCGGGCATGTGTACAGCGCACTTTCGGAGGAAATGCAGGCTGGTGCGGGGCGGGCCGTCACAAAGCTGGGGCAATCACACATCAGTACAACACTTTTAGCAATTAATTTTGGTACTTAAAGTCAAAGTGTCATCGCACACGAGTGGTCAGTATCCTGCTAATAGATAGTGACACCTGTCAACTTTGTGTAAAAGACAACCGATCGGTCGTTGCCTCCAGCAACTGGTCGGTCATAAACCGATCGACCATCATCTCTAACTACCGATCGGTTAGTTCGCAGATATCAACGGGCTGGTTTCAAATGCAAAGTGCAAGGCATGACAACTAAAGCATAAAATGAGCTGTAAGCTAAGTAACCTAGCTAACTAAGCATTGGATGTTACGACCAACATACCATTACCATCAAAGCGGGTCAACAAACGCTGCTACAGCAGTCACAGTGCATCAACATAAACTAGTTTAAAAGTTAAAGGCGAGGACCGCAACTCGCTTAAGTACAACCGGTCTAAATATAGATTTCATAAAGCTAAAAGCCGTCAAACACCAAGAGGGGAGAGCTATGTGTTCTGGTTCTTTCGAGGCCTTCCTACCTTCCTTTTCATTGGAGTAGAACCCGATGGGGAAGCATCAGAAGCTGGCCTCTTCCCAGATGAACCCACTAGCTCGACATTTCCCTTGGGGAAGGCATCAATGATAATATCTCGGTCTCTCAAAGCATGGATCAGTTTTGCCTTATCATCTTCCAGAACAGCAATGCGCTCAAGGTTCTCTCGATGGAGTCTCTGCAAATCCCCAGCCAATGTGTGCTAGTCCTGAAGCTTCTTTGCAGTTTGGTTTTTAAGCATGTCTATCTATCTCTCAAACTAGTGCAGGGTATCCTCCATGCGACTGAGCAATCTAGACTTGGCGACAACTATGTTGTTGGATGTCACTTAATAATCAGAGGAAGACACATCCAAATTGAAGGAGACCGATGCATATATGAGTGGAGACAGAGGAAGATAAGGTTCAAGAAGAAGAAGGCATGGCTGAAAAGGAGAAGAAATAGAAACAGAAAGACGTTTGTAATAATTTTTCTATATATTTCCACTAATGCATTCATACATTTATAGAGATTTCTCAACCATTATTGCCTACATGGACCATTAACAAACAAGATTCAATTATAGCCTAAAAATAAAAATAAAAGTTGTTATGCTTTTCTCCATATTGCTCCCTACAGTAGCCTTGTAGTAGTAGTGGTCCAAACCTATTGCAGAAAAGACGAAAATAGTGGTGTAAGATAGAAAACATGCTTACAACAGAATCCAAAGCAGTTGATGATAGAAATTGTGAACGTATATTTATTTGTTACTACATGGACTTTGCATAAACATTGTAGAGCCTAACTTCCATAACACAGGTGCATATGTATCATTGCCAACCGCTCGAAACTGACCTTGTCCTCAAGGTTGTTAGTCGGTGGCAGCCATGTCAATGCTAGCATTTGCAATATAATCAAGGTGGCCTTTAGGTTGAGAATAAGAGAACGTCCGTAACAATGTAACTATCTAATATATTTTGTGCTAGTTCCTATGCTATTTTGAAGAACTCCTGATATGCCAATCCCAATGATTCTTCACCACTTGAAAATTAGCAATATGTCTCAAGCTCATTTTATAAAGCTCTTTTATAAGTACTTTTCCTACTCTAGCCAAAAGAAAAACATAAACTTCACGGCCCTCAAAATAATTTTGCACTACCTTTGCAAATTTACTCATATTTCTTGTCTGTATCTTCAAATCCAAATAAATTGCCCATATTTCAACTTTTCTTGGAAAAAAGATTTTATAAAAGGAACCCTGCATGTCAAATTGAGCTGCATGATCGAAGCAGGAGTACTCCTTCCTGAGAGCTAGATTAGACATTTTTAAAACTCCTCCTGGATCAAATATGAGCACAGCCTTTTCAAAAGCCTTTTTACCATTTTCTTCAAGCATTAGGCCAAATAGATTACTTTCATATTTTCTAAACATTTCCTCGTACTACTGATCAACATAATTGATTTTTCCTGGTGATATTCCACCCGGATCGAATATGAGAAGTTTCCTTTCAATCGTTTTTATCTTGCATTCAATCTGATCCATCAAAAATTCCAGCCAACATTTTCTCATCATAGCAACATCAGAACAAATAATAATATGCACCACAGAACTAGTTCCATATTGAATTAAACCCATCAAAAAGGATCTGTAATTCTTACTATATGATCCAATGTTTTCCATCTTTTTTCCTTTTTCAACTATTGCTGATGTTGCTTGATGGTCATAGGAGAGTGCGGATAGCCGCACTGCTTTCAGATCTGATGCATGGTTGACAGCATGGGGTGAAATATCTTGGCTGCTGAGATGCTCCGGGGTCGCTGCTGCATGTATCTCGATAGATCACTGCTTGATATTTTGATCTTAATCAGGTAGCACAAGAATGATTCTCTTAACATGATAATAATGACTAGAGGTGTCTATGTTGTTGCAGCCGAGGCATGACCCTTGGTCATGGAGCTGTTGCATCTCCGAGTAGGTAAGGCGTTTAATGGGGTATGGTGATGGCAATGTTAGTTTTGAGGGGGAGATCGAAGAGGGTGCTATTTGGTTTGAAGGTAGAGGTAGAGATGGATGTGTTGGTGTCTTAATAAGTTGTATGGGTGGGGCATGTAGTGGCTTGTTGATTCTTGCGCAATGTTCAGTTAGCGAATGGAGGATGTGATTAAGGGAGGCCTTGATTTCAGCAATAGCTTGGGGGTGAATGAGAGTGGTTTCGGCCATGATTTCAACGATAACTTGGCGGGTGGAATGACGAAAAAAGAGATGGGAGATAGACGAAGGAGGTGAGAACACGAGTGAAAGCACCAAATTGATGCGACTATGAGTGGGGACAGAGGAAGATAAGATTCAAGAAGAAGAAGGCATGGCTGAAAAGGAGAAGAAATAGAAACAGAAAGACGTTTGTAATACTTTTTCTATATATCTCCACTAATGCATTCATACATTTATAGAGATTTCTCAACCACTATTGCCAACGTGGACTACTAACAAACAAGAATCAATTATAGTCTAAATTAAAAATAAAAGTTGTTATGCTTTTCTCCATATTGTTCCCTACAGCAGCCTTGTAGTAGTAGTCGTCCAAGCCTATTGCAGAAAAGACGAAAATAGTGGTGTAAGATAGAAAACATGCTTACAACATATTCCAAAGCAGCTGATGATAAAAATGTGAACGTATATTTATTTGTTGCTGCATTGACTTTGCATAAACATTGTAGAGCCTAACTTCCATAACACAGGTGCATACATATCACCTGCAGGTTCCATAACACAGCAGAATCCAAATTGAAGGAGATCCCCTACAGGTTCCAGCCCGGGAGTCGTCTGGCAAGTTTGGCATTGCAAGCTCCTGGAGTGTAGCGAGGCTTGTTCACAATCGTCTGAATTTCCGGATAGGAAGGGCCGAAGAGTGAAGGAGAATTCACCGAAGGTTGACCGGTTGTCTGACTGTCCAGGTCAGAAAACCTCTTCATCCTAAGCTCTTCAGGAGATGGTTCCATCCAGCATGAAAAGGGAAGTCACTACTAGATTAAGGGCGTTTGGCGACGGAGAGTGGCGACGGCTGGCGAGGGCTAAAAAAAGCGGCCCTCGCCAGCCCTCGCCAACCCTCGCCAAACGAAGTTAATACCGGGAAGCTACAGCAATTTACCCCATTCCTCTTTCTTCCATCGTTTTTCACCGAACGAAAAAAAAAAAATTACCTACTCCACCGTCGCGCCGATCAGCTGCGCCGCCGTTGTCGTCAGCCCACGCCAGCCATCGTCAGCCCACTCCACCCCTCTCAAGCCCACTCCATCCCTCTCAATTACTTCCTCCATTTAAGGTATGATTTCTAACCTAGCTAATTTCATGAATTAATTAATTAATGATGATTTAATTAGATGTATATGTTAAGTAATTTCATGAATTGAAACCCTAAATTGTGGATTTAGTTGTTTATTGGTGTGGTGGTTGATTTTGTGCGTATGTGAATGAAATTGGCTTGATTGGTTGAGTATTGAATGGATTGTTTGAATATGGGTTTGGTAACTCTATTCATTATTTATTTGATTGAGTGAATGTGAATGAATATGAAATATTGAGAAATGTGAGTTTGGCAACTCTATTGAGTATTGATTTGTTTGTGGAAAATTCATTGTGTTATGAAAATGAAAGGTTATCATGAAGTGAATAAGATTATCATGAAAGCAAATAAATACTCATGTTCCCAAACTCAATATTTGCAAATAAAAATATTGCCACGTTAAGAAGTAAATTGCAAGTTGGATAAAAATATTATTATTAACATGTATGTGAGTCATGGAAAATAATCACACCTTGGAATAAATCTTAGTTTGACAAAAATATTATTTTTAACATGTAGGTGATTTTTAACGATGTATGAAAAATATGATTTTTAACGATCGTTAAAAATATGATTTTTAACATGTAGGTTGAGTTATGAATGGATTGTTTGAAAATTTTCTGAAGTGAAAAAGGTTTAGAAATCGTTCGACGAAAACAAACTATTTTTAAGTAAATGAATTTGTTAAATTCAAATAGCCATGTGTTATCGAAATCACTGACATATATTTTTGAATCAGGAAAAATGTTCGATTATTACATTGACCGTAGTTGGATGTATGAAGTTAGAATTGGAATGAAAGGCTCAGTGAAAGAACATTTCTATAATGGTGTAAATGAATTTGTTAGATTTGCAGTATCCAATAATCGAAATTACGAGGAGCTTCGTTGTCCGTGTAGTAAGTGTAAACTGGTGAGGTTTCATAAACCAGACGTCGTTAAAGTACATCTGTATAAATCAGGTTTTGTGCCAAATTATTATTTATGGGATCGTCATGGAGAACTTGTTGCGCCTACAGTAAATCCTGTAGCGTCGGAGGTCGAATTAGTTATGACGAATCCAATAGAAGATATGGTGGAAGATGCAGCACGGTCAATGTTCCCTACCGGTCAGGTTGACGACGATGACGTCGATATTGAAGAGGAACCGAACACGGAAGCCAAAAAAATATATGATTTATTGGCTGCAGCTAAGCGGCCATTGTGGAATGGTTGTGAAAGTGGAACTGAATTATCGGTAACCGCTGAGTACATCACCATGAAATCAAAATTTAACCTTACAGAAGCTGCATTTACAGCGGTTGTACAAGCCGCAAAAAGACATATGCCATCCAATAATCTGATGTGCGACAGTCATTACAAAGTGAAAACACTAATGTCGGCTTTCAGTTTGCCGTACCAAAAAATAGATACTTGTGTTAAAGGTTGCATGTTGTATTGGAAAGATGATATTAATCTTAGAAACTGTAAAAAATGTGGCGGGGAAAGGTATAAACCTAGAAAAAAGAAAGGTAAGGAAGTTCCGTATACGAGAATGCATTATTTACCAATCATCCCTAGACTACAACGGTTATATGCATCCTCAGTCACTGCATGTCATATGCGATGGCATAGTGTGCGAACACAAGAAGATGGAACTTTGACACATCCGTCGGATGGAGAAGCATGGAAACATTTTGATAGGACGTATCCTACATTTGCCGCAGAGAGCCGTAACGTCAGACTTGGCTTATGTACAGATGGGTTTCTCATTTACAAAATTATATAAAATATGTAATACAATTTGTTTGTTAATTTATAGGTTGTTGTACGGGTTAGGGACGAAGATATGAGTGTTTTCCTCAATGCATGGAACCAGAAGATGAGGAAAAATTATTCAGGCAATATGTATAAGGCCAAAAAATATGGAAAGAGACCTCCATGGATGAGCCAGGAGGCGTACGAAGGTTTCCAGCGACTGTGGTCTACGGAAAAAGCGAAGGTAAATTAATTAAACTTATTTTTAATTTGTATTTTGTATATCAATCAATTAATCGTATAATTAAATATACAGGAGCTTTCAGAGCGAAACCGGGCAAACAGACTCAAGAATCCTGCTTTGCATCGGGGTGGGTCTAAGTCATTCTCGCAGCACCGTCGTGAATTGGTACGAATGATAAATCACATTTGTAGATAGTTCTAATTTTTTTTACTCGTATTGATAAATTCCAAATATATATTGTATCATTTCAGAGTTCATCTCTCCATCGGGAGCCTACACTTGCTGAGGTGTTTACACAGACTCATGCCGTCGAGCGGACCGACGAGGATGGTAACACCACATATACATGGACGGACAATAAGTCCCGTGGAGTGATGGTTAGCATTTGTAATAATTTGTATTTCACATTTTTATTTAGAAATTGAATATTTAATGTATTTCATAATTGTCCGCTATCGCAGGACAAATACAGTGCGAGGGTAACTGCTCGAGCAGAGGAGTTAGGCCAGGAGCCGGATGTAGAGGAGTGCAATCGCATTTGGGACTCCATCATCGGCCCGCCTAATAGGAATAGGCGCTACAGTTTTGGAAACATGGAGGTAAAACATTTTATTACAGAATTTAAACATATTCAAGTTCTATTAAAAGTTTAAAGTGTTTGACATATTTAAACATAACGAATTTATAATACATTTATCAAGTCATGTTTATAATATAATAATTACAGCCAACGGGGACTCAGGCATCTTATACGAGGCGTTAGGACGAGGAGGAGATTGCCATGCTTCGACAGCAGGTGGCAGAGATACAGGACTTCCAGAAGAACAGGCTTGCGACCATGCTGGATGAGAGGATTGCTGCATATCTCCAGGAGCATGGGCATATGCTGCCGAGTGAGCTTGGTACCGGGGAGGAGGAGGAGGACGACGATGACGAGGAGGAGGAGGATGAGTAGGTACTTGTCCTCTTTTTTTATTTTGGACTCGGTTTTGTATATAAACTAGTTGTTGACGTGATGTTGTTTTTTGGAGACGATGCTAGTTTGTTTATGTTATGTGGACGTTATGTGGACGTGATGTTAGTTTTTGGACGGTTTATTGTGTTTATTTATCGTTTACTAGCTATATGTTGGTTTATGTGACGTTTAATATCATATATGTTGGTTTATGTGATGAATTGGAGTATATATGAGGTGATAGAGTGTGAAAGTGATTGTATATGAGTTGTGAGTGGATTGGATTTGAGTTGGCGTGGTTTGAAGGTCTTATAGCTGCTGGAAATCAAGAAAATATACACAGAATAGTGAGGGCTGGTGAGGGCTTATTGGTTCAGCATGGTGACGGCTGGTGACGGCCTGCCACAAGTTTTCACCCAGATTTGTGTCGGCTTGTGAGGGCTGGTGAGGGCTTATTTATCAACTCTAGTGAGGGTTGGTGAGGGCTTGCGACGGCTAGTTGGTGAGGGCTGGTGACGGTTTGTCACGAAAGTTGAAAGTCCACATTTTCCGTCCACGTGGCATGTTGCCGTCGCCAGCCCTCACCAATTTGGGTGTCCAAAGCCGTCGCTAATCTGGACGCTATTTACTTAGCGTCCAGATAAATTGTGACGGCATTTGGTGACGGTTGGTGAGGGCTGGTGAGGGCTGGTGAGGGTATATTGCCGTCACTAAATTGACCTTTTCTTGTGGTGAGTACTCAAACACTTTTTGTCAATTTCCTAATCGTTAAAATGAACAAGGATAAGAGAGAAACTGGACGACCTCCAGAAGCAACCGGTCGGTATTGATTTTATCCCAGGCCGACCGGTACCTCCAAAGAATCACCCAAAAAAGAAGAAATAACCGGTCGGACGGTATTAGTCACATACCAAAGTGTCATAGAACTGACCGGCACCTGAGACAAACTGGTCGGTACCATTAATTTCCCAGGAGAATGGAACCAACCTATCGGTATTCAATACAGACCGACTGGTGCCTACACTCCCTCAGGAACTTAATACAGACCGACCAGTATCCAGAGCCGACCGGGCAACACGATTGACTCCTCATAAAAAAGGCCGACCAGCACTGAAGTAATTCTGGAATCCGCAACTATTACTAAGCCATTCACAACTTCAATCATGAGCATTGGCACTACAAGAAGCGCGAGAATTAAACTGAAAGTCAATGTGAATCACAAATACATCAAATCAAAGCAAGTAGATTCGTGTCTTCAGCAAAACCTTGGGCGAAACGAGAAGATTAAAGCATACAGAATCGGCTAAAAAAACAACAAATCAAAGCAAATTTTCGGCTTAACTAGCAACATGATCAAATCGTTCCACCCATGGCCTGATTCTACGCTAAGTGGCGGTTCTGTGAATATCTAATCGAGTGTTGCAACATTAAAGCAGTAAAAGCATTTCAAGATGGATCGTTGGAGAATAAAACTAAGTTAAAAGAGAACCCAGCGGTTGAGAATTCAACTCGAAGCTCGAAGGAAGTAGACAGATTAATAAGAAATCTAAAAGAAAGAGAAAGCTCCATTTTTGTTTTTCTACGATCAGGATTTTTCTACCATTATTTTTTCTTGAAGGTGAAAGTAAAACAGTGTGGAAATGACCCCTTAAAGGGCCGCATTATATAAAAGTGCATCGGAAAACTCAACTGCCATGAGAGAGAAAGGTGTCACATCGGTCAAGGGAAGAGTCAAATCCACCAGGCCTGATAATGATGCACTGATCGACCAAGCCTAAGGAAGCCCACGAAAGCCCATTACATTAGACCGACCGGTCACCTGCTAAGTAAACGAAATCCACTGACCGGTCGTGTAATCGACCACCGCAAATATATACATAAGCTAACCAAGATGCGATGCCTGTGCGAATGATCAATCAATTGTGTGATATAAGCGTTCATTTCGAAGCTCACAATTTTCCCAAGTAGAAAATTGCGAACTCCAAGGGGCAAATGTTTACTCCACAAATATCGTGCACACATTGATAGATCAAGCATGTGGAAAGAGGCCCAACTTGAAAGCCATTAACGAAAGCATAATCGGTCAGCCTAAATCAAAGTATACCGGTCGGTCTAACTTTAACCAAGTTAGCCGATCAGTCACCACTCCATAGCAGAACAGCCCCAGGTAAAAAGAAAGAGGGACACACCAACCGGTTGGTTAGAAGCAAAGTGCACCGACCGGTCACCTCTGGAACAAGGCACTAAATTCAGACATTTCCATACTAGTCGGTCTGGAGGGCGGATGACCGACCGGCCATAATACAAAGCCCATACCAAGTTGCTTGCGTAAGGGAGAAAAAGAACCATACCGACCGGTTGGTCCTATTTCTGACCGACCGGTCCTCCAGACAGTTATTGCTAGGCTGGCTAGTGGAAATTCCGTAAATAAAGTCCGACCAGTGGCTCTGAAGGCTATATCACTGCATTTCTCCACTCCTATAAATAGAGCTCCAATCCCACATTATTGGGGGAGGATTTTGATGACCCCGAAGGGTGCTAAATCCAATTCTCAATACGTACTTAGCGATTTCATCATCTCTAATCATCCTCAAGTGAAGATTCAACTCTAAATTAATCATGAACATGTGGGAATTCATCAAAATTTGTGTGAAAGCCTAAATTCGATCTACCAATTGCTTTAGTTGAAGGATCTCATCGGTTTTCCTTTTTAATCTCCATCGAGTTCTAAGAGAGTGTAATGATGAATGTAATGAGAGAATTTGCTTGTTTTGTAATTCTAAGTTCAATAATGGAATTGATATTCAAAGTGGACGTAGATCACACGTGATCGAACCACTATAAAACGTTGTGTCTTATTTTACTTGTATTTTTTCTATTGAAGTGGCTCTACATCTCTTATTCTCAAGTACATTGTGAAATACTCTTAGTAATTTTGGTGTTGATTCCAATTTTGAGATCAGCAGAATAAAATCAAAGGTAACATGTTTTATGGTTGACAAAACACAACAGGGGAATAGACATCAATATGTGTATTTCAAGCTTCAAAGGGTATGAGCGAATGAGCCAACATGTGTGTGGTCAATAAAATAGATTCAGGTCGCATGGCCAACAAATACACACACACAAAAAAATACATGTTATAGCCAGTAAGGGGAAACAAGTATATGGGATCCCATAACGAAAAAAACACAATACAAGTGCAAAAGGCCAAACATACGTGAAGTTAACAGGTAAGTGCCAGGGCACTAAGGTCAGATTACTCTTAGAATTTTAAAAAGTGTCCAACACAAAAGTTGTCACAAATAATTAAACATTTCCAAAACATTACAAATTATCTAAATCTGATAAGAACTGTGGAAGATACAGCTAATTTACTAACTGTATTTACTTAGAAAATGTAATTTTGATAGTAGCAGGACTAAAAGATTGTAACAAGATTTTGACTAGCATATTCTTAAAATTTTAAAATGTGTTCACCATAAAAGTTGTCAAAAATAATTTAAGCTTTCCAGAACATTGATTACTATTAAAATCTGATAAGAAACGAGAAAGTTATATGCAATTAACTAGCAGGTTCAAATAGTCCAGGCAAAGTATCAACTTAGTAAGGAAAATGGACAGCAAATAGGTTGCACATCATCAAGTGTCACGGCCATGGCACAAAATATATGTGAATGACCATTAAACTAAGTCAAGTTAGAACCAAGGCAAGGTATCAAATTACTCAATCTGAACATAACATTCCAATTGCGAACGAGGCAAGGAAGCAGATCAGAAAATATAAAGAAAACTCAATCGACCATGCTCATGCTATTATACTTTGCATTATATCGATATTAAAATACTTGAAAGAAAGGAAACAAAAGAAATCGTGACTAAACTCTCCTTACACAGTAGTGTTACCTAAGGGTGCTAGAGTAATCGTTGTTGGTCTTTAATTTGATATTGGAGGCTACCGAACGATGACTGTTAGAGGAGGTCGTAAATTCGACATGGATTTTAGGAGGAGTCATATATAAATTGGACCTGAACTAGAAAGAAGAATGCATAACCACCAGAAAGATCGATGGTGCATAGTTGAAACATGGTGGTCAGCGGCTTCAGCAGAGGGGAGGGGAACCAGGGCAAATTGTTTCGGAGGCAGGGACGGATTACCTTCGTTGTACCATAGGCTACAGCCTTGGTCATTTATTTTAATATGCGACATGAATCATGATTATACATTATTAATAATCTAACCACTTCATTTTGCAATAATGTTTGTTTATATTTTCTATTAACATATAAACCCAGACCAGGTGTACAGGCTATATTCCTTGAAAGATATTTTTCCATGCAAAACAACCTACTTATTTTTAACAAAAGTATAGTTTTCTACCAAACAGTTTTCCTACACTGAGGTATATTTCTTGACATGCTTAAACCTCAAACTAGTTTCTTTTAACTAAAAACAACTCTAAATGTGTTGTGTAAATATATATTTGATATTGAAAAGGACTTTTTACCATGTTAGGCTTGTTTCAGAATTGTATAACGCAAACGGACTTGTTTTGAAAGTAATTACAGGAATAGACCTGTTCTGTATTAATGAAGGCGCGATTTGGAAACTCGCCTAAAGGCGCGTTTTGGAAGATCGCCCGTATACTTTGGTTTTAAATTCCATAGCGACTTTCTTGAAATTTGATTTGGACATAACTCGATATTTATAATATGAAATTCCCATTTTTCTTATTCATTACTGAAATATAGTTCTATAGATTCAATCGTTTTTTTTATCAATGAAAACCGACGTATAACGATTCCTATATATTCAAATGTAGGTGTAAACATTAAACTTCGAACTACCACGACATTTAAATAGTATATATAGTTTAACCAAACAACGTAAAACAAATACCAAATTCTAATATTCAAATACAAGAGAGATACATAGTCCGGTTAAGGACAGATAAGTTCAAAACATAAGAAATACAGATACACGAAATGCAACACACTAACATCGCATCAACAAACATACATCTCCATTTTAGGCTACTGAAGTACACCGCTTTCTGTTATGGCCCAGCGATCCACATTTGTTGCACCTGTTTGTTTTGGGTGTTTGATGCTCGTCCATAACATTTTTGAACTTCGTTGATTTGGGTAGTCCAGCTAGTCTTTTGATAGGCGGAGGCAGTATTAGTGGACCATTGTACAGGTCCCAGTATTTCTTATCGCATATAGGATTAAACTCTGGGTCGTATGTAGCTCTATAACTTTCGACGGAGTACCATTCAGAAGAAAAATCGTGATGTGCTGTATTACTACCAAAACCCTGGGCTGAACAAGCTGCCATCACATGAGCACATGGTATCTTCTGCAGAAGTGGGATTCTGCATGTACAGGTGACATCAGAACCATCGATCACAACATCATATTCATCGCCGTAACTGTTAATCACTTGCCATTTATATCGACCAAATCGAACAAGCCTACAACGCCGTGCGTCAATAGCACAAGCTTTAATTTTAGCTTCCCATTTTGGAGTAAGTTTCGTAATCAGACCCGCCCCTTTTTCTCGTCTCTTATAGAAATACTCAATTGATCGAAAGAACGTTCTTGCAACCAACGCCTTTATAGGCAAGGATCTGGCGCCTTTTAGTACGCCATTAAAACTTTTAGATGCATTGGTCGTCATAATATGGAAGCGGTCGCCGTCATCTTTGCAAAGACCTCAGTTTTCTTCGTAATTCCATAGGCTTCGTTCAATCAAGTCATGCTCCTCCTGTTTAGTTGTCTTGATCTCTTCTCTAAGTTTATTGTATTCACTCACTTCTGAAGCACATGCAGCAGTGTAAAACAAGCCTACAAGTCGCTTGTATCGATGACCTGCAGCTTGAAAATTTGCTTTAAGATGCCTTGCACAGAGCCTATGTTTTGCGGTTGGTGCCATTTATCCTGCAAAGCGCTTGGAATCCCTTTCATTCTATCATATATAAATGTAATGTGTCGATTTTGGATGCTATAAATGAACTCACACATACATGAAAAGAACCAGGCCCAACTATCATATGATTCGGACTCGACCACCCCATAAGCTAATGGGTAAAGGCAATTGTCCGCATCTACAGCGGCAGCAACAAGCAGTATTCCTTTGTACTTACCGTACAAATGTGTCCCGTCAATAGAGAGCACTGGACGATAGTGTACATAACCTGCAATGGAAGGACCAAATGCCCAAAAAGCACGATGAAATACCTCATACTCATCGTGTACTATATGTCCTACTGAACCTGGATTGCGTCTTTTTATTTCCTCAAAATACTGAGGCAAATACGAATACGATTCGGCCCAGTCACCATATATTTTTTCCAAAGCTTTATTCAACGTTCGCCAAGCTTTCATGTAACTGATTTTGATGAAAAGTTGCTCGTCAACAAGCACTTGCACCGTCCCAGCTGAGATATCCAAGTTGGCCTTCACAAAAGCCATGATTTTGGATATAAGAAACGCAGAAGTGGCTTGCTTGTGGTTTGAATTAATCGTAGAGTTGACACAGTTATGTTCATGAGGCAACTTTCGGATTTCCCACAATCTGTTTTGTGATTTCTTCGACACTATAGCATGTATTCGCCATGGACAAGTAGCATCAACACTACATACAGCGGTATATATTGTTTTATTCGACTTGATTGGCTTGTATGAAACACCGTGTAGAATAGACCATTCCGTAAGTTGGTGGAGAAACTGTTCCTTGCTTCGGAATACCATCCCAACAGCAAAACCATTTTGTACGCAGGAAGCCTAGAATTTTTCACCGGAAAACTCTAAATTAACCACTACGGATTTGGCCATCATTTGCATCGTGCAGAGATCATCGTCCATGGGTACTTCCATTTGAGGCTCATCACCATCTTCTTCGGGATCTACTGTGTTTGTATCATAGTCATAGTTCAGTGGTTCATTGTTGACTCTGGTCCAGCATGTATCATCAACTGTTGTCGTGGCAACCGCCATGCTGTCAATATTTTCGGCCTGTTGTGAAGGACCTGCACCCCATTCTTCTTCGGCTTCTACAGTCAACCTATTAATAAATGCATTTCAGTTAGATCTTACATTTCGATGAGTAGTTATAAAACTAACTTGATGTGGAACACATACCTTTGGCTCATATCTAACAATTCTGACTGATCAGTCTGTTGTTCTTCTTCTTGTTGTTGTTGCTGTTGCTGTTGCTGCTGCTCAGCCACATTTGGTGGACAATACGGATTGGTGTATAAAGGAGAACTAAAGTTGACTGATGGATCATGAGTTTGCAACATTTCTGTGAAATAACCGAAACCGCTACTCACTATAGGCGGTGTGATTATTTCTTCCACGACATCTTCCACGATTTCTTTTGCTGTTTTTGTAACACCCCGGATTTTTGAATAATCGAGATAACTAAATTAAAGAATAATTAATCTCAGACGTGAGAATTACGGGGATTGGGTTGCGCCATTGTGTTCGTCTCGGAATTCTGGTTGAAATAGAGTCCGAGTTTGCGGGAAATGAGTAACGGATGAAAGAGTTATGGACGAACGAAGTTTGGTGGCAAAAGAAGAAAAAAAAGATTGCACTGGCGCACTTGGGAAGTGCGCCAATACAAATTAACACTGGCGCACCTGCCAAGTGCGCCCAGGCCGAGGCAAAAGCTTGCACAGCTTTCTGGTTCAGGCTGACCCATGTTGTTGAGTCCTTTCTGACTCCATGCTGAGTCATTAGGGCTGACTCATCACCCTATCATGATTGAATGGTTTTGATTAACCCTAAGATCATCCGACGGCTTAAAATAATTAAAAACTCTATAAAAAGACCCATAGACTCAAACCCTAAATCAGAATTAAAATTGAAACTATTGTCGTCATGCTGTTGTCTTGAACCCTAGAGCAGCTGCCACCAAAATTAAGAGGAAGAACAACAACCAAATCAGAACTATTCAACCCTAACAGCGAATCTTCTTCAATGGAGAGCTAATTCAACTCCAAAAATCAGAATTCAGAACTCAAGACTGCTTTTGAGTTGTGAGTTCGATAGTTTTAACAAAATAATTAATAAATGAATTGGATTGAGTTATAATGCGGATAATTTGGATATGATATGAATTATTGATTGCATATTGTAATTATGTTGTAGAATTGTGTTGTAATTTCTATGATATTATGTTATTATGTTATCATTTACGATGTAAAGTTATGATGTTATCACCCATGTTATAATCCTATGATTGGGTTATGTCTAATTGATTCATCATGTCTCATATGCTAGTAGTTATATTGATTCATATGATAAATCATATGTATGCAAGTTTGGATTTTGATTTAAAACATGAATCACATACAAGTTGGGTAGAATTTTATGTGAACTTACATGGTTATGACACCTATTTTATGTGAAAATTTAATTGAAAGTTAGGCTATAACATGTGAAAGTTATAGGCTAAATTCTACATGATACTTTACATGTTAGGTGCTAGTCTACACCATTGTTGCGATGTATAAATCACCTATGTAAGTGTTAGAACAAAAAGTGGTTCTAACACCCAAATTGATTAAAAGCAAATAAGATGAGATAAAAATAAAAAATGAACACACAGGATTTATAGTGGTTCGGCGAAGAAATGCCTACGTCCACTTATCCTTTACTATATTCAATGATTCAGTTGCAAATACAATGTAATTTTCACTTGATTTCACTCACAACTCACTTATATTCACTCAATAAACTAAAACAAGTAATGAAAGAAGATTTGGATTCTCCGGGAGTAATGGAGTTCGGATTATGGAGGTGGTTGAATTCTCAAAGTGCCTAAAAAAGATCCTTTTCTTTGTCTCCAGACGGGGTATTTATAGGTGTGAATTTGCTCGAAATCCGATCCGGATCGGATCCACGCGTCGTCCATCCCATTAGCGTCGGGTTCGGATGAATTATTGTGTTGACAACGCATCAGAGTAATGAACGTTATGGGTAGGAACTGGTCATACCCGATCCGGATATCCAGGCGCTTTTGCTGGAGAATAATATGGAACATGGGCTCGGGTCGGAGACACACATATAAGGGGTTCGGATCGGGATACCCGATCCGACCCGGAGTGGCTTGGATGCAACACTCTCTTCTTCTTTAATCTGCTCCGCTCCGATCTATTTCCTTGGCAACCAGGTGGCTTTCCGATCCGATTGAGATTATATTGTCCTCCGATCCGAATAGCTATGCCTTACCAATTTCCTCAGCAACAGTTCACCGATCCGAACAGAAGATTTTATCCGATCCGAACCGAAGTCTTCTAATTAAAAATGCTCTTCAATGTCTGATTTCTTGACTTTGTGTTTCCTAGTTCACAAAGTAGGCTAACACTTTGCCCCCTCAAAGGATGCTTCTGTTGGAAACGGAGCATGCTTTGACTGCCATAGCACGAAAGCTTCATCCTTCCTTTTGAATTCACATGCCAAGTTGTCGTACTTCATCCTGTTCGGTTCGGATTCCGACCCGAACGGATTTCTGCTTTGGATTCCGACCCGAACTGATCTCCTTCTTCTCTGCAATGTATTAATGGGCCAAGCTGCGTCATTGGGCTTTTCGAACCGGTCCGATCGGGAATACGAATAGTCAGCTTGTTTTTTATATAAATTCACTTCACTTTTTTTCCTTTCTCTCATTCACCGTTTCTGCTCATCCGAACCGATTCCACATCGAAATTTTAGTCTTTCCAAGAAACTTCAAAATTCTCGCTTCAATCTTTGAATCAAATACATAGATAGCCTTGTAATCTTGAATCTCGTTGCCATAACTGTTTCTAATTTATATCCGCAGTTAAGATAAACGATTCTAACAAGGTAATTGATTAATCCCATCGCCATGACTTCCTTCATCCTCCGCCTTCGTCGCTGATGGCATCGACGCCATTTCGAGGCGTTGGTGGAAGATGTTGAAACTCGTCGTTGAATACTTGAATGCTTTAGCACTTGGCTTTAATTAAGGCTTGGGATACCAAGTTGGGTTCGCTACTTAAGAGAAGGAAGAGGAAGGAATTTGAAAGAGATCGGTTCGGGTGGGGGAAAAGTAAGAGAAAAAAGGGAAAGAGAGAAATTCACAGATCCGGACCGGGTCGGGGCAATAGGACAAGGAAATGGGACTTAACTCGTTTAACCGGGTCGGGTCGGAGCTAGGAATAAAATGGAGGTTAAGACTTATGCGCCCGGGTCAGACCGGGTTATGAAACGAAAGAGAGAATAGTAATATGGTTATTCAGGTTAATCCGACCCGCGCCGAGAGTCAATCTCCGAACCGATCCGGATATATTTCTCTGAGCATGAGCCTTTGCTTATCCGATCCAAACCTAGTGTCTGCATCCGAACCGAAAACTACTCAATCCGAAACACAAACTCTCGTCCAACTATTTAAAAGATATTACTTCCAACTTCATGAACAGTTAGGATAGTGCCTTGCGGACATAAATGAACATTAAGAACTACTCTGACTATCACTTTCTCTTCGAAGTTTCGTCTTACATTGTTGCACCTTTACTTTGCATTTCTCACATTCGCTGCACACATTTTAGTTCACACACATGCACAGGGGGGTACGGGCTAATTTACTCTAATTCATGCTATTGCTTCTTCAATAGTTCTATGACAATAAGACCCAGACGCTCTTCCAGACTAGCTGAGAGGAAAGAAGCCCCGGAAACTTCTAACAAAATCACTCTCGAGGATATATCTTCTTCTTCGGATCCAGAATGGGACAGTGAGGGTCCAGACTACGGGGTTGGAAATCGAGAAAGCAACGAGGCGTCTTCAGAGAACGAAGTTTCCCTAGGTTTTGAGGAGGAAGGAGGGATTGGTGACGATCGAGCCCCTGATGAATTTGAATCGGCAATTATATTAGAATCACCTCCAGACTCCGTTGAATCAACAATCGACAATGATCGACTTATCCAAATTTGCTTAAAGTACGGGATAATGAAAAGGGACACTCTAGTGCCTTCACGCTCTGACCGCCCTCACAATCCTCCAGAAGGATATATGGCGGTCACTCGATTGATGTGCATGGTCGGCGCCATTCCTCCATTCTCTCCCTTCATCGTTGACTTTTTAAGACAAATGCGGATTGCCCCCATGCAGTTGCATCCCAATTCATATGCTTATTTGCACACCTTGTACATAGCATATCGTGAAATCTTAGGCATAGAGCTTACGTTCGATGACGTTCACTTCTTCTATAATTTCAAGCATCGGACTCGAGAGACTCCATCTTTCTGCTACTTCGAGTCAGTTCCAAAAAGGAAGATAATCTCTGCACCATTCAGCAGCAAAGCTGGAGATTCCAGACTAGAATGGTTCTACGTGAAACGACAGCCTGGATGCGCCAGGAGGTGGACAAAATCAAGTAAAGCACTGATTTCCCAAATCCGGGCTCTATACACTTGAATCATCACCTTGACTTGTTTTCCTTTTTGTTTGCAGTCGACAATCCCAAACAGATATTAGATCAGGTGTTCTTTGACCGGATGCACCGACTTCTTAATGGCGATCAGAAATTCTTGACTATCGACGAAGCCCTTAAAGACGAATACCTTCACTTTCATGGGCTGTTATCTGTTTTTCGTAGCATTGGTCATGGGACGGTCCCTTACGCATACATTCCTCCAGTGGAGGTGGTTCCAGAGACAGGAGAAGGCTCGGGAATTCCTACAGTGCCTCTTCAAGCTTCACCTTCTCCATCTTCTACACAAGATGACGAATTGGCTAACCTGGCCGAAAGGCATCGAGAAGGATATGCTGCCCCCGAGGAGGCTACTTCTCTGGAAAAGTCAACATCCCTAGCAGAGTCGCCACTTAATGCTTCCGAGGGGAATATTCCTAGTACTGATGAGCAAATATTTCAGGGTTTGGGGGACCTCCCCTTACCTGAGACTATATACACTTCAGAGGATTTCAGGAAGGATCCTTTAGTCTTCACCTCTTCTGAAGAGACCACTCCCGCTAAGGCCAAAGAGCCTGCCCGTACTAGTCTAGCTTCAGACTCGGGTTGGTTTGGGGGGAAACACATCACTTAGGACACACTTTACATAACAGCATTAGCATTCATTGCACCTCTTTCTCCGTGAATCCATTAATTCTAAATTTCGTTTGTCTTATTGTGCAGGCACGATGTCTCGATCCTACTATGATATCAGGAAGCTTCGTCGTAGCATGTCCAATCCTCCTCAGGATGTCGAGTATGATCGTCGTGATGATTGTGGCAGGGATGAGAGGAGGCCTTATGATCCCTATCGTTCTCGACCCTCACGTTCTCGCTCACCCGTTAGGCCGGAACAAGAGAAATACAAAGGTTATCAAAGCCATAGGGAAGAGGACAGACCACAATCCAAAGACTCCACCTCTTCCCATGAAAAACGCAGTAGAGAGAAAAGTCCTCCAAAAGAAACCGGGTCTCGAAGCAAGCAAAAGGTCCCTGCTACTAAACGATCTAGGACAGACAAAGAAACTACCGAATCCTCCTCACAAAGGGACACCGAATTGACAATCCTCGCTCCTCCCCCACCAGATGCGGGAACTGCAATAAAGCGGGCATATTTGAAAGAGCAATTTCCCGAACACTACTTCGAAACTCTGACCTTTTTACCTGCCCTTGAACCTATTTCGTCTAAATGGGCAGATGAGGCCAAAGCAAAGATAGATGTGGTGGACAAACAATATACTGAGATGTTCAAATATTCACGCAATCTTTCTAGAATTATCCGCACTCTAATCACAAATACCGACTCAATGCAAAAGACCGCGGAGGAGGATGCCAAAGCTCTAAAAGCCCTAGGAAAAGATTTGGAAGACACTCAAGCTCAGCTAGCTGTCGCTCAAAGGGACGCTTCTAATTTCAAACAACAATTTAAGGACATGCAAAAAAGTTATCATGACTTGCTTGAATCCCACACTCAGGAGCGCTCTGAATTAAAAAAGCAAGCTGACGAGGCCAAGTCAGAAGCTGCTAAGACACGCCTTGCTTATGCTGAACTTGAACGGAAAAACGCCGAGTTAGCAAAGAAGAATACTTAACTAGAAAAGAAGAACGCTGACTTGGCTTCAAAGCTGTTGGAGGCAGAAAACAGAGCTGCCCTGGCCGAGGGCAATGTGGAGTGTGCTATCAAATCTGCGGAGGAAGCCCGCAAGCAATTATCTGAGGCGGAGGTTGAGATTCAAAGTTTCGGCGAACTGATGATTGAATTCTTCGCACATATTATTCGTCGCCGAAACATTTCTTGGATCGAAGATTACCCATCCACTCTGGTTCAAGTGTGGAATCAGATCGTCGAGTGGGAAAAAGAGGAACTTAAGGTCGATTCCATTGAAGAAGATAAGCTAATGGAGAAATACTTGAGGGATGATGAACCGGAGTGCCTAGCTGAAGGGCGCCGCCTCATTGCTGAGGCCATGGAAGAAGAGAGACGGAAGTCTAAACAAAAAACTGTTCTCGAAGCTGGTTCCTCTTGTTCTGCCCTTGCAACTTCTGAAGTAGAGGGGTATGATCCTGAAAATCCAGGAATTCCCCGAACAACTCTGCTATCCCCTATTCCTGAAACAGCACCAGAGGTAGTAGTCACCCCTGCCGAGAGGTCTTCAGAAGGTATCCCTACCTTTTCTCCTCAATTTGCTAAGGCTATTTCTACCTTTCGCCATGTGATTGAACAATCGATGAAAGACCCATTGTTTTCGCCTGAGTTGATAATTGTTGCTTCTCATTCTGTAGGTGTTGAATCATCCGAAAGGACAGATGTGACTCAAGAAGCCACCGCTGGGGCAAAGGCCGCAGAAAAGGACAAAAGAGGGGAAGACAAGGCTGCTTCTATAGACTTGGGAGAAGGAAGTGAGCCGACTAAGGCCGCCACTCCCCATGATGAAGAAATGATAGCGGCTTTAAAGGATGATGGCGGTGACGGGGGTCAGGAAGAGGAACCGGAAGTTGCAATAATCGGGGAGTCAAAAAGTGCTGATGACGTTACTTTGGCTGCAATGAAAGCTGATCAAGACAAGCGCTTGCAATTAAAAGCCGAAGAACTAGACCCTGAAGCCCTCAAGCCCCTCGCAGTCGTGGATGCGGGATCGAGGTTAGTTGTTAAGCTCTCAACTAGATCTATTACAGAGGAACTCGCTAAAAAATCTTCTCTTGATTCCAGCGCCCCGCCTTCCGGGAAGAAGTCTACTGGCTCCAGCACCGCATCTTCAGGAAAAAAGAAGTCAAAGCGAATCTTGACGGAGGCTGAGAAAGAAGCAAAGGACGCGGAGAAAGCCGCCAAGAAATCCAAGGCTCATTCAAAATCTAAATAGTGGATTGCCTTGTATCGTTTTAGCATTTAGTGAACCAACAATTGCTGCTACAAAAGTAGTTCCTGCACTTTCTTTTTTAGCTATTTTCCTGTACAAATTCATTCATTTGTAAATAAAAATAACTCATTTTTTGCAATGTTTGTTTGTTAGTAGTTCTGCACTTATGTAAAAATGCATGTCTATAGTTATGAAACGAAGTTGTGAAGGGGGGAATATGCATATACATACGTGTCCCCAGTCAATTCCCACAAATTATTTAATGCTTAATCAAGCAATCTGAATGCTCCCGATTCTCTGACGGGATAGCATTTCCTGTGTCGTCAGTACCTGTCGTTTTTTCTGGCATTTCTTTTATACTCTCTCTCTTTCTCTTGAGAGTTAGAGTTCGAGCTCAGTCATCTATTTATTCCCCGGTCTTTCAACGGAGAAAGATTTCTTTCTCAGCGCTCAGTCGGAGACGCCTTTATACTCTCTTTCTCTCTGGAAAGTTAGAGTTAGGAGGAGAGTTTCTTTTTCAGCGCTCAGTCGGAGACGCTTTTATACTCTCTCTCTCTGGAGAGTTAGAGTTAGGAGGAGAATTTCTTTTTCAGCGCTCGGTCGGAGACGCTTTTATACTCTCTCTCTCTCTGGAGAGTTAGAGTTAAGAATGTCGTTTTCTCATTCTTTTATGTCTTATCGCACAAATAGTCGTTGTGCTTCTTGTTATGTCTAAACTGTTTTCAACCTTTTTAGGCTGTGAGTTATCCTGTATCTTATAATCACAACAGAATAACTGATAAATGTACATATGTAATGCATAAAAGTAAATAACACACAATATTTTTATAGTGGTTCGGCTAAGTCGTAGCCTACATCCACTTTATAGTTCTTCATTCATATCGTCAGATTTTCCCAAGGCAAGTCGTGCCTTATTACAAAGTTCATAAGAAAAATAACACAAAGTACAGCATCTCTAATTCAAATATCGCATTAAGTGTTGGGCATTCCATGCTCTGGGGACCTCTTCACCATCTACGGTCGTTAACTTGAAGGTTCCTTTTTCAAGTTTCCGTTGGATGACAAAGGGTCCTTCCCATTTTGGACCGAGGTGAGGAAGGGACGGAAAGACTCTCTTTAGCACCAAATCTCCTGGTTCAAAAGTCCTGAGGCGAACTTTTTTGTCATAATAGCGTGCCATCTGACGTCGATGTCTTGCCGCACGCAAATCCGCTTCATCCCTTTTTTCTTCGATTTCATCAAGAGACTCAAGTAAGAGCGCCCGATTCGTCATCGGGTCATAATATGTCACCCTGTGGGAAGGAACTTCCAGTTCAACTGGAATTACTGCTTCTGAGCCAAAGGAGAGAGAGAAAGGGGTATGACCGGTGGCTGTCTTAAATGTTGTTCGATATGCCCACAAAGCTAGGGGCAATTCGTCAACCCATCTTGCCTTTGCACGCTCTAACCGTTTCTTAAGGATGGATTTTATTACTTTGTTTATTGCCTCTACTTGCCCATTTGACTGCGGATAGGCAACTGCAGTATATCGCTTGTCTATCTTATACTTCTGACAGAAATTTCTGAATTCAGTACTATCAAACTGGGTTCCGTTGTCAGTTATAATCGTCCTTGGGATCCCGAATCGGCATATAATATTTCTGACCACAAAACTTATCACCTTTCTTGTTGTGATCTTGGTCAAGGGCTCAGCTTCCGCCCACTTCGTAAAATAGTCCACGGCCACTATTGCATACTTAGCTCCTCCTTTAGCAATTGGTAGAACTCCAATGATATCAATTCCCCACGTGGCAAATGGCCAAGGACTCACCATTGATTTAAGTTGGGTCGACGGTGCCCTGGGGATTTTGGCGAATCTCTGGCACTTATCGCAGCGTCGTGAATAATCAGCTGCATCTTTATTGATCATAGGCCAAAAGTATCCATACCGCAATATCTTCTTTGCTAAAGTTTGACCTCCTGTATGATCTCCACACTCACCTTCGTGTACTTCTCTTAGTACACGCTTGATGTCGTCGTGTGCTATACATCGTAACAAGGGCATAGAAAATCCTTGCCTATAAAGAGTATCATCTTGTATGACATATCTGGTAGCTTTGCGAACTATAGCTCTTTTCTCACTCTTCTTTGATGGGAGTGCCCCATTCTTAAGGAAATTCTTAATTGGAGTCATCCACGACTCCTTCTCTGGTTCCGCTTCAAAGGCGAATTCAATTTCCATTGATTCAAAGCTTGGCGATTCCAACGTTTCAATTGGAATTATTTCAGTCTCTTCTGGATTGTCGGAACTAGCCAGCTTTGCCAGCCTATCCGCTTTCTGGTTTTCATCTCTGGGAATGTGTGTTATGTTATACCGCTCTAAGCTATTCAATAGCTCTCTCACTTTCCTGAGGTAGGCGATAAGTCGAGGTCCTCGAGCCACAAATTCCCATCGTACTTGGCAAACAACAATTTTAGAGTCACAGAATATGTCTAACATTCTTACTCCGAGGTCTTTTGCAAGTTTCAGCCCGGCAATCAGGGCTTCATATTCAGAGTCATTGTTAGTCGCCGAAAATTCTAATCGCAGGGCGTAATATAACGACCGTCCTTCGGGAGTGACTAAGACAATTCCAGCTCCGGACCTTCGGTCGTTCTTGTCTCCATCTGTATATAGTTTCCACGAATCTATCTTTAACTCATCCTCAGACTTAACCACTCTGTCATCGATTACTTCCTCCTCTGGAATGGTGAACTCCGCAATAAAGTCTGCTAGAGCTTGCCCCCTGATCGACCTTCGTGGTTGAAAATTCAAATCAAACTGACTTAGTTCTATGTTCCACTTGATCAACCTTCCCGATGCTTCGGGTCTCTGCAACACCTGCATCAAGGGCTGGTCGGTGTATATGGTTATTGGATGAGCTTGGAAATAGTGACGAAGTTTTCGGGATGCGATTAGGAGGCTGTAAGCAAGCTTCTCAATCTTTGGATAGTTACGCTCTGCCGCTGCTAACTTCTTGCTTACATAATACACTGGCCTTTGTACTTTGTCTTCTTCCCGAACCAGGGCTGTGCTAACGGCGTGAGCCGAGACTGCCAAGTAAACGAACAATTCTTCATGATCCACTGGCTTTGACAAAATCGGCGGTTTCTCTAGCAGTTCCAATAAATTCCGAAAGGCCTCAACACAGTCCGGAGTCCACTCGAAGTTTTTCTTTCCCCTTTTAATTAGATCAAAAAACGGAACACATTTGTCTGTGGCTTTGGAGATGAATCTACTCAACGCCGCTACTTTCCCTGCAAGACTTTGGACGTCTTTAATTCTCCTCGGCTCTTCGATATTTCTAATCGCTGCTATCTGGCAAGGGTTGATTTCAATTCCTCGGGAGCTTACAATAAAGCCAAGGAACTTTCCCGATGCCACTCCAAATGAGCATTTCAGAGGATTCAATTTCATCCGATATTTTCGCAGGATACCAAACATTTCCGCCAAGTCTTGCGTATGGCTGGAGGACTGTCTCGATTTGACAAGCATATCATCCACATAAACTTCCATAGTTTTTCCTATTTGATTATAAAACATTCTGTTCACCAAGCGCTGATAAGTAGCTCCAGCGTTTTTCAATCCGAATGGCATTACAACATAACAATATAATCCCAAATTCGTAATGAAGCTCGTATGTTCTTGGTCTGGCACGTGCATAGGAATTTGGTTGTATCCAGAATATGCGTCCATGAAAGAGAGAAGTTCATGACCTGCTGTCGAATCTACAAGATGGTCAATCCTGGGAAGTGGGAAACTATCTTTTGGGCAAGCTTTGTTTAAATCTGAAAAGTCAATGCAAGTCCGCCACTTTCCGTTTGGCTTCTTTACCAAGACGGGATTCGATATCCAGTCGGGATATGTCGAATCTCGAATAAATCCATTCTGCTTCAACTTCTCTACTTCCTCTTTGAGAGCGGCCGACCTCTCTGGGCCCAGCATGCGTCTCTTTTGCTTCACAGGCGGATGTTTCGGGTTTACATTCAATTTGTGACTTATAATGGATGGCAATATCCCACACATGTCAGCATGGGTCCAGGCAAACACGTCTAAGTTTGCCTTCAAGAAGTCCGTTAGTTCTTTAGCTCGACGTGGATCCAATTGAGAACCAATTTTCAAAACTTTTGTCGGATCAGTTTCATCGATGGGAATTTCCACTGTCGCTTCATTAGGAGTTGCATTCCTAGCCTCTGGTTCCTCGTCTTTTCTGGGATCCAGGTCTTCAGGCGTTCCTTTGGGCAACTCCTTTGGAGTCAGTTTCTCTAATTGCTATGCCGAGCCTCCCTTTGAGGGAGATGAGGCATCTTTACTCTCAACGTTAAGTCCTTTCATCAACATTTTTAATTCGGCCACATAGCAGGCCCGTCCGGAAACTTGATCCCCTCTCATTACTCCAGTTCCGGCTTCGGTTGGGAACTTAAGTAACAAGCACCAAGGGGCGATACAAACTCTGAATTCAGCAAGGGCAGGCCTCCCCAAAAATGCATTATAAGGCGAATCTACGTCCAATACTACGAAATGAAGCATCCGCACTCTTCTACGTTCTCCTTGCCCCAGGGTCACGGGCAACTCTATGTATCCCATGGGAGTTGTCGACGCCCCGTTGAAGCCTCTGATCCATCCTTCACATGGCTTCAAATCTTCAGATTCAAGCTTCATCTGGTCGAATGACTTTTTAAACAAAATATTAACGGAACTTCCGTTGTCTACCAATACCTTATGAACCAAGGCCGGCCCAATGGTGGTAGTAATAACCAACGGATCGTCGGTGGGTGATTGGATCCCAGTATTATCTCGGCTGCGGAATACCACGTCGTCAAACATGGTCTTCTGTTGTTTTATGGGGGTGATATCTTCCAAATCATCACCTTCATTCACATCTAGATGCTTGGCAGCATTTACATATTGATCCATTGATCTGAAACTTCGGATTGCTGGGTGAGGTCCACCCACTATGGAGTTGATAACAATTCCTTTACCTTTCTGCTGCGCTGTAGGCTTGGGAGCAGGTAGAATCTGTTTTGGAGCCTGCTCTCCTTGCCCCCTGTCCCTCGGGGCAACCTTGTACTCATCCAACTTCCCTTCACGCAGCAGCTTCTCAATTACATCCCTCAAATGCCGACATTCATTAGTTGAATGCCCATGAGTTCCATGAAACAAACAAAATTTCCCTGTCTCCATTTCTTTCTCGGTCGAATCACGAGGTGGCGGTCTTTTGTACTGTAACACATTGTACGTATCCAGGTAAATATTTTCCAGGGTGTCGTTCAATGGTGTATAATTCTCGTAGTTCTGGAATCGGGGTCTTTTGTTAGGATCACTTCCCCTATTTCTGTTTCTTCTGTTACCGTTCGAATTACGGTTATTGTTGTTGTTAGCCCCGCTTCCAGCATTGCTGTTTCCACCCTTGTTTCCTACATTTACTTCAACCTTGTCAGAACTTTCTCCAGACTGCTTCACGGCGATATTACTCTGAACATTCTCCTTTGAAGCCGTCTCAGACTTTCTCTTTCGGTTTGCCCTGGCCTCTTCTCGCCTTAGATAAATATCGGCTTTTTCGTAGAATATCTCCCTTGTGGAGGGTGTTTTCCCAGAAAGATAATCTACGAACTCAGATTCAGGATCGACTCCTTCCTTCAATGCCATCAGAATAGTGGGCTCGTGCGGGTCACTGACCTCAGTCACAGCTTGGTTAAAACGGTCAAGATATGCCCTCAAAGACTCTCCTGGTGCCTGCTTGATTCTCGATAATTCAATAACACTTTTGGACTTTCGGGCATGGAGTCGGAACTGGTTCATGAAACGCTCGCTTAGTTCCTTGTAATTCGAAATCGAACGAGGAGGAAGTCGGGTAAACCAGAACAGCGCCACATCTTCTAAGTAGATTGGGAATGCTTTGCACTTCACTTCATCAGGGGCAGCAGCAGCATTCATGAGCCACGAGTATCGCATCAAATGCTGTCCCGGATCAGTCCTTCCGTTGTACTTGTCCATCTGTGGCAAGTTAAAGCGTCGGGGAAATTGGAAGTCGAGGATATCGTCGGTGAAGGGAGTATGGCTTCGCTCAATGCCATAATCTTCATTTGTATAGTTCCGGCTCTCGGACATGATCTGGCGAACCATTGCCTGCACATCAGCATTAGTTAGGGGCCGCTCAGGTTCCCTGGCCCTAGTATCCGAGTTCCTTCTGGGCTCTTGTTCAGGAGATGCCCTTCTTCTTCGAGCTGCCTCTGCTCGATTCCGTTCCCTGCGCTCCCGGTCGATCTCGGGAGGAGGGGACTGGAGTCTTTGCCCCCGAGTGGGGTCATTGTTTCCTAGCGCTCGTGCAATATCCTCACGAGATCCCAAAGATCCAAATGTCAGCTGCTCCACATTCTGAGGTCGTTCGAGTGGCCTTCGTTCACGGGGCCGCTCTTCCTCGGAAGATGAAGATTGATCCACTGGTGTGTGACGTACCGGTGATGGAGTTCTCTGTCGACGGAGTTCACTAATTTCCCGACTCATGAGCCTCATATTTTCCTGCATCATGAGATTAGTGCGCTCGTGAACTTTCATAGCCTCCCTTGTGCTCTCAAGCATGTCAAGTAAGCGCGAGAAATCTCCTTGAGTGATGGGCGCAGATGGATTGACCTGATCTCCAACCCTGGTGGCTGGAATCGGAGCATTCGTAGGGACTTGAGTAGAGGTTCCAGCTTCACCAAGAATCGGGTCGGATCGGAGGTAGGAGGTCGGGTCGGTTCGGAGCTGGGGGGCCTGGTCGGTACGTGGCAAGCTGCTCGGGTCGGTTCAGATTGGGGGAATGCACTGCTTCAGAATCTCCTACCCGGATCGGATCGGAGCTCTCCCCCTGTTGGCGGCTCGGATTTCCTGCATTGGTTCTTCCTGCTGCTGAACTCTGCCCCCGAGACCTTGTTACAACTGCATTTTGCTGATCTTCGCCAGCTCCATTTCCTCGACCAGATTGAACTTCTTTGCCTTTTCCTTTGGCCATGATTCTTTGACAATCACTTCAACAAATATAAAAGAGCGAAGAAACTTAAGGATTAACTTCTTTGAACTCAACGGTCCAAAAAGTAGAAAGAAATCCCGGGAAATGAAGAATTCAAATGAGAATTCTCAGTGAAAGCACCAAAATGTTAGACCAAAAAGTGGTTCTAACACCCAAATTGATTAAAAGCAAATAAGATGAGATAAAAATAAAAAATGAACACACAGGATTTATAGTGGTTCGGCGAAGAAATGCCTACGTCCACTTATCTTTTACTATATTCAATGATTCAGTTGCAAATACAATGTAATTTTCACTTGATTTCACTCACAACTCACTTATATTCACTCAATAAACTAAAACAAGTAATGAAAGAATATTTGGATTCTCTGGGAGTAATGGAGTTCGGATTATGGAGGTGGTTGAATTCTCAAAGTGCCTAAAAAAGATCCTTTTCTTTGTCTCCAAACGGGGTATTTATAGGTGTGAATTTGCTCAAAATCCGATCCGGATCGGATCCACGCGTCGTCCATCCCATTAGCCTCGGGTTCGGATGAATTATTGTGTTGACAACGCATCAGAGTAATGAACGTTATGGGTAGGAACTGGTCATAGCCGATCCGGATATCCAGGCGCTTTTGCTGGAGAATAATATGGAACATGGGCTCGGGTCGGAGACACACATATAAGGGGTTCGGATCGGGATACCCGATCCGCCCCGGAGTGGCTTGGATGCAACACTCTCTTCTTCTTTAATCTGCTCCGCTCCGATCTATTTCCTTGGCAACCAGGTGGCTTTCCGATCCGATTGAGATTATATTGTCCTCCGATCCGAATAGCTATGCCTTACCAATTTCCTCAGCAACAGTTCACCGATCCGAACAGAAGATTTTATCCGATCCGAACCGAAGTCTTCTAATTAAAAATGCTCTTCAATGTCTGATTTCTTGACTTTGTGTTGCCTAGTTCACAAAGTAGGCTAACAGTAAGTTTATGAGTTGGATATGAATCATGTTATGCAAGTTTAGGATTATTACCTATGCAAATATAGATCTATGACATATGTTATTTATGTAAGTTTGTGGCCATTTTCTCATCAAGTTCACACCTTTAGATTCGGATCCATGACATATGTTATTTATGCAAGTTTGTGGCCATTTTCTCATCAAGTTCACACCTTTAGATTGGATCCGTGACTTATGTTGTTTATGCAAGTTGTAATTTTGGCCTATGCAAGTTTTAGATGTAAAACATCATTCACATATGCAAGTTCACCCCTATGTTAGATTTATGTTGTAATTATGTGTATATTGTGATGTTTTCTCTTTATTCCATGAGTTAGACTATTCGAGTCTAACATATATTTTTACGTTAAACGAACAAACGTGGGGTAAAGGGGATAATATTAAAAAGATTTAATTGGAATAAATGCCTTAAAAGGCATAAAATATAATTATGGTGAAAATTGGTATGATTTTACATACCATAAATGGATGGACATAATTGAGTCAATTACGGACATCGTTAAATTTAGAATTGATTGATAATTTGAATAGGGAAAGTAATTCAAATTGCGAAATGATTAATTAGGTGTAATTAATCGTCTAAGACACGAGGTTAGACTCTTTTGTGGTGTAAGACTGCCCGGACCCGCCCGGCAAATCCAGCTACCACAAATGCCAGTCTAATGTGAGAGGTCTTAGGCACAAACTAAATACGTAACAGTTGTAAAGACACGAGGTTAGACTCTTTTGTGGTGTAAGACTGCCCGGACCCGCCCGGCAAATCCAGTGCCACAAATGCCAGTCTAATGTGAGAGGTCTTTATGAGGTTACGGTCTTAATGAATTATGAAACACTTAACCAGATAAGCATGTAGTGGGACATGAGGGGGTTAAGTGGGTGCCTTGGGTGGCATGTGGAATTTAGTGGGTGCCTTGGGTGGCATGTGGAATCTAGTGGGTGCCTTGGGTGGCATTTGGAAATACGATTAGAAACACTTAACCAAAATTGAAACATGTAATTGAAACATGTAATTGAAACATGAATAAGAAGTGGGTTAAGTGGGATGTACTAGAGGGGACCAAGCTTAGGTGGATAGCTTGTGTCAAGCAATGGGGCCCGTTTCAACCAGTAACCCATACGTATCTTTGTGGGCTCGACCCAAGTCGAGGACGGGACACGCATAATGGGCTTGACTGTAAGAGGCCAAACCGGGTTAGCGGTGGCAACGCAAGTCCAACGGGTTCATATGCGTGTGAGGACCCGGGCTGGTAGGTAAGACGTTGTTGCATCGTGTAGGTATAAGCCATGCATTGTTGGTTGTATCGGGTTGCCACTTTGGGGAGTGATACACCCCATTGTGGGGCCAGCGCGGGTATCTACGAGTTAGGGAGCCGATCGCTTGGGGGTAGCGGGTACACCTAGTGGAGATAGGGGCAGACAGCACCTATGAAGGCAGTTAGGGGTGCATGAAACTACCAATATCATTATTAAGTCTGTAGGCGGGATCAACCTTAGGGTGACTAGTGGTGGTGCAGTATAACAATTATCCTATAGTGTTGGTGTAGTTTAGTAAATTATCTTAGTGGGTTAGGTGCGCTTTAACGATATCATTATTCATCTTGTTTCCTTGTTTATTCTGCCATACCCAATGGTTCATGGTCATTTCCTTATTTTCCAACTTATGCCTTAGCCTAGTTACTTTGTTAATTATATTGTTAAAATTATTGCACTCGCCAGACTTTATGTCTGACCCCCCCCCTTTTCCATCTTTTTCCTCCCCCAGGTGCTCAGGTTGGAACTAGCACCAGTGGAGCTTGATTTTGGAGTGCTTTTAGAAGATTTCTTGGACCGCTGAAGTAAAGTTCAGCTTCTCTTTATTTATGGCTATTTTAATGTTGGGGATTATGTCTTTCAGTTTATGTACTTTGTTTTATCAAGATGGATATGATGTACTTGACTTTGGTTTATGATTTTTATGATGTAATCAAACATATGGGTTTATCCGCTGCAATGAAATAAAGTTTTAATTTTCAAGTACTGTTTATACCTGTTTTGTTGTGATTTTCTGTTCTATATTCACTTAAAATGCTCCACTGAAGTTAAGGCATTCCCTTTGCGAGTGACCTTAATGGACGTGGGGTGTTACACGTGGTATCAGAGCTGAAGGTTACCAGGACAGATATGAATTTTTGAAAAACTATTTTTCAAAGCAATTTTTATAAAGAAGTACTTTCAAAAGTATGATTTAAGGAAAGTATTTTCAAGAGAAAAGTATATTTTGGAAAGCATAACCCCAAGAGCCATATATCTTTCCTTCAGTCCATTTTGTATTGAATCTTTCCTTTTTCGTTTCAGCATGTCTGAAGCATCTGAGATACCAAAGGGCGTTCATGTGCCTGGTTGGTTTCGTCAATATCTTGAGGCTAGGGGCGCCGCCGCAGGTCCAGCAAATGATCCTCCTCCTCTTCCTTGTGTCGATAATTTCGCAAAGATATGTAAGGACTTTAGAGCAATGGGTGGAAAACCTTTTCATGGGATGGAGACATTTGTTGAAGCTCGTAACTGGCTAAAGGAGGTGGAAGAATTGTTTGGAATCATTGAAGTGGATGATGGAAGAAAAGTCCAGCTAGCTGCCTGGCTAATGAAGGATGAGGCCTCGTTTTGGTGGGAGGTCACTAATGGGGGACGTCCAGTTTATACATGGCTAGATTTTAGGCAGAGGTTTGAGGCGAAGTTTCTCTCACGGGCTGAAGAGAATCTATACATGGAAAGGTTTTTGTCATTGAAGCAAGGGAATCTATCGGTGAAAGAGTACGTTAACAAATTCAACCAATTGGCAAGGTTTGGCTTAGACTTGGTGAACACTCCAGAAAAGAAGGCTCTAAGATTTGTTAAGGGTTTAAACGAGCCGCTTCATGGGTTAGCTATGACCCACATTCCCATGGGGGCTACCTTTGAGAGGTTAGTTGACATGGCACTCATGCATGAAGAGGAGAAGGGCGCCAATGCTAATAAGGCACCCGAGAAGAAAGGGGATCAAAAGAAGCTGCAACAGCAACAACAGAACAAGAAAGGTGGCAAAGGCAACAATGCTAAGGGGAAGAAGAAATGCTTTAACTGTGGGACACCCGGCCATCTAAGCAAAGATTGTAGGAAAAAGAAGAAGACCGGTTGTTTCCACAGTGGCGAGGCGGGACATCTTATTAAGGACTGCCCAAAGAAAGGGCAGGGTCTACCTCGGGAGGACAGGTGCAAGCTCTTATGGCACCCGGGCAGGCAAAGGGACAAGTTTAGGCTCTCGTGGTCCCACCGCTGCAAGAATGAGGTAGAGCAATTTCCGTTGAAAGTTTAGTTTTTCTGTTTGATCATCCTGTTCGTACTTTATTCGATTCTGGCGCACCGCATTCGTTTATCTCTACATCATTAGTTGAAACACTGCACCTAGATACTAGTCTTGTTACTGATCCCTTAGTACTCTCAAATCCTATTGGTGGTTCGGCTCATCTTTCTATGATTTTTCGGGATTTGAGAGTGTTTATATTGGGCGTTGAGTTTGAGTGCAACGCTTTTGTTCTTGGCTTCATGGGCTATGGTTTAATTCTAGGTATGGATTGGCTAACTAGATATGGGGCCATCCTAGATTGCGAAAGAAGGGTAGTTAGATTGTTGACTCGTTCGGGAAAGACCCTTGATATTTCTTGTGACCCTAGAGGTCCAGTAATGCTTAGTTACCTAGAATCCCTTGACGCATCTGATGATGATTTACATTCTGTTCCCATAGTCCGTGAATATGCTGATGTATTCGATGAGGTGAGGGGTTTACCACCAAAATGTGAAATCGACTTTCGAATATATCTAGTGGACAATGCAAAGCCAGTTGCATTGCCAGTGCGCCACATGGCTCCAAGAGAGAGAAGAGAACTCAGTAAGCAAGTGAAAGAATTGTTTGAGAAGGGGTTCATCAGACGTAGTATATCGGAGTGGGGTGCTCCAGTAGTATTTGCCACAAAGGCGAATGGGTCCTTTAGACTTTGTGTGGACTATAGAGAACTTAATAAACTTACTAAGAAGAATAGACACCCACTGCCGAGGATTGACGATCTTTTCGATCAGTTAGTTGGCGCCTTAGTGTTTTGGTAGTTGGACTTAGCCTCGGGTTTCCATCAGTTGAGAGTGGCCGAGGATAGCATGGAAAAGACTGCCTTTAGGACTCCAGACGGTTTCTTCGAGTGGCTGGTGATGCCCTTCGGTTTGACAAACGCCCCCGCATACTTTGTAGATTTGATGAGTAGGGTGTTTAGGGAGTACCTTAATAAATTCGTGGTAGTTTTTGTAGATGACATCTTGATCTTTTCTAAAAGCGAGGAAGAGCATGCCCTACATCTTAGGGAAGTGTTGGAGACTCTTCGAGCGCATAGCCTTAAAGCTAAATTTTCTAAATGTCACTTTTGGAGGAAGGAAGTGCGATTCTTAGGGCACCTGGTTTCCAAAGAAGGTATAGCCGTGGATCCCGCGGAGATAGTGGCCATCCAAGATTGGAAGGTTCCTAAAAATGCTACCGAGGTGAGAAGTTTCTTAGGATTGGCTGGCTACTATAGGAAGTTTATCAAAGACTTCGCAAAAATATCAGCTCCATTAACACGCTTGACGAAGATGAACTTAGTCTTCACGTGGGACGTAGATTGTGATGATGCATTCCAACGTTTAAAGAGAGCTTTGACCATAGCCCCAGTCTTAGTGTTGCCAGATGGGAGTAAGCCATTTACCGTTTATACTGACGCTTGTGGAACAGGACTAGGCGCAGTCTTAATGCAAGAGGGAAGGGTAATAGTCTATGGTGGAAGGCAGTTGAGAGTACATGAAAGAAATTACCCTACACATGACCTAGAGTTGGCCGCTATTGTGTTCGCGCTTAAGTCTTGGCGTCATTATCTTCTCGGTGAAAAATTCGAATTGTTCACTGACCACAAATCGCTAAAATACTTATTCTCTCAGAAGGACTTGAACTTAAGGCAGCAAAGGTGGATGGAGTTCTTAGCATCCTACGACTTCGAGATAACATACACCACTGGCAAGGGTAACGTGAATGCAGATGCCTTAAGTAGAAAAAGGTTATCCTTGAGTCCATTGTTTGTTGAGCGGCGAAGCTTAGAGTTCATCTCTACGTTTGACTTTACACCTTCCATTGATTTCGTACCTGGTTTGCTAGCATCCTTAGAGGTCAGACCTACGCTTTTGGGACGGATTGGCGAGGCACAGCGAGACGACCCACAGTTGGTTGAGTTAGTAGAAAAGCTCAAAGGAGGGGAGTCATCGAGCCATCTCCGTAGGTATACCCTAGATGATAAGGGTTGGTTGCATAGGGACGGTAGACTTTGTGTACCACAAGACGAGAATCTGAGGAAGACCATTCTTGATGATGCCCATCGTTCGAAGATGACCATCCACCCCGACGGGGACAAGATGTACATGGACATGAGACGAGTTTACTTTTGGGCCGGCATGAAGAAAGATGTGGCTGAGTATGTCGCTAGACGCTTGGTGTGCCAATAAGTAAAAGCGGAGCAAAAGAAGCCCGGTGGATTGCTTCATCCATTGGAGGTCCCATAATGGAAGTGGGAAAGTGTCTCGATGGACTTTGTTGACAGATTACCGAGGTCGAGGAAGGGTAATACGGGTATTTGGGTCGTGGTAGACAGACTTACTAAGAGCGCCCATTTCATTCCCGTGAAGAGTAAGAGGACTGCTCCATGGTTAGCCTCCATATACATTCGAGAAATAGTTCGTTTGCACGGTGTTCCTTCTAGCATAGTGAGCGACTGCGATCCTATTTTCACTAGCGAATTTTGGAGAAGCTAGCAAGAGGCGGTAGGGACTCAGTTATGTTTGAGCACCGCATATCATCCTCAGACGGCCAGACCGAGAGGGTGAATCGTATTCTAGAGGACTTGTTGAGGTTATGTGTCTTAGATTTCAGAGGTACATGGGAAGAACATCTTCCGTTGGTAGAGTTCGCATATAATAATAGCTTCCAGTCTAGTATTGGCATGGAACCGTTCGAAGCTCTTTATGGACGGCCGTGTCGTTCGCCTACATGTTGGTGGGAAGCTACGGATAAGATCTTGCTTGGACCCAATATGATTAGAGAGACTTCGGAGAAGATCGATCTGATTCGAAGAAGGATGAAGACGGCGCAAGATAGACAGAAATCTTATGCGGACAAGAGGAGGTCGGATCTTGAGTTTGATGTTGGGGACATGGTCTTTGTCAAGGTGTCTCCATTACGGAACGTCGTTCGCTTTGGGTATGTTGGGAAGTTAGCACCACGGTTCGTAGGGCCGTTTCCTATTAAGGAAAGGATTGGGCAGATGGCGTATAGAGTGGAGTTGCCCGAGAGACTTAGTGGTGTACACGACGTATTCCATGTATCACATTTGAGGAAGTGCTTGCACGAGACCGCGGAAGTAGTAGAGCCGAGCTTGCTTAGAGAGGTGGAGATCGAGCGTGATGCGACGATTCGACGAGCTCCTATGCGCATTCTTTGGTCGGAGATTAAGAAGTTGAGGAATCGAGAGGTCAAACTAGTCAAAGTGCAATGGGAGATGATGAGAGCAACGCTACTTGGGAAACGGAAGGGAAGATGTGATTATTATACCCTTTTCTTTTCGAGGGTATGTCTTTTAATTTCTCCTTTATTGCTTACCTTGTACTTATCTTATCTTTAGTGTGTCCTCTCGCTAGTATCTTTGACCTTTAGATAGGGTAGTCCTATGGTTGAAACATGTGTTTGAGACATGTTATGTATGATGGATGCAAGTGGATGCACGTGTTTGCTAGTGGTTGCTCGTGGACGCATATACACACACTTTAGGCACTAGATCAGCTCAGTCACTTCATATTGCATATTGCATATAAATGTGTGTACATATTTAAGTAATGGATGTATAATGGTTGTACCATCATATGGATGTTGCATTTTGGTGAATGGTTGTGCACACATATAGAAATAATATGTATCGATAGGGTTCTTTCGCATACATAATGGACGCATGGCACTATCATGGTTTGCATTAAGGAGGTCAACTGAATCAGTAGACCGTCTGATTTGGCATTAGATAAGGAACATATACACACACTTCTCGCATATGTTCATACAGCATTAGAAATTTTATAAGGACAATAGATGCCCGTGTTTGATGGTTGAGTAGATGGTTGTTTGGATGGTAGGATATGCATTCTCCTTAACTTGGAGATTTCGGGGGCGAAATCCTTTAAGGAGGGGAGAATGTAACACCCCGGATTTTTGAATAATCGAGATAACTAAATTAAAGAATAATTAATCTCAGACGTGAGAATTATGGGGATTGGGTTGCGCCATTGTGTTCGTCTCGGAATTCTGGTTGAAATAGAGTCCGAGTTTGCGGCAAATGAGTACCGGATGAAAGAGTTATGGACAAACGAAGTTTGGTGGCAAAAGAAGAAAAAAAAAAGATTGCACTAGCGCACTTGGGAAGTGCTCCAATACAAATTAACACTGGCGCACCTACCAAGTGCGCCCAGGCCGAGGCAAAAGCCTGCACAGCTTTCTGGTTCAGGCTGACCCATGTTGTTGAGTCCTTTCTAACTCCATGCTGAGTCATTAGGGCTGACTCATCACCCTATCATGATTGAATGGTTTTGATTAACCCTAAGATCATCCGACGGCTTAAAATAATTCAAAACTCTATAAAAAGACCCATAGACTCAAACCCTAAATCAGAATTAAAATTGAAACTATGGCCATCATGCTGTTGTCTTGAACCCTAGAGCAGCTGCCACCAAAATTAAGAGGAAGAACAGCAACCAAATCAGAACTATTCAACCCTAACAACGAATCTTCTTCAAAGGAGAGCTAATTCAACTCCAGAAATCAGAATTCAGAACTCAAGACTGCTTTTGAGTTGTGATTTCGATAGTTTTAACAAAATAATTAATAAATGAATTGGATTGAGTTATAATGCGGATAATTTGGATATGATATGAATTGTTGATTGCATGTTGTAATTATGTTGTAGAATTGTGTTGTAATTTCTATGATGTTATGTTATTATGCTATCATTTACGATGTAAAGTTATGATGTTATCACCCATGTTATAATCCTATGATTGGCTTATGTCTAGTTGAGTCATCATGTTTCAAATGCTAGTAGTTATATTGATTCATATGATAAATCATATGTATGCAAGTTTGGATTTTGATTTAAAACATGAATCACATACAAGTTGGGTAGAATTTTATGTGAACTTACATGGTTATGACACCTAGTTTATGTGAAAATTTAATTGAAAGTTAGGCTATAACATGTGTAAGTTATAGGCTAAATTCTACATGATACTTTACATGTTAGGTGCTAGTCTACACCATTGTTGTGATGTATAAATCACCTATGTAAATTTATGAGTTGGATATGAATCATGTTATGCAAGTTTAGGATTATTACATATGCAAATATAGATCTATGACATATGTTATTTATGTAAGTTTGTGGCCATTTTCTCATCAAGTTCACACCTTTAGATTCGGATCCATGACATATGTTATTTATGCAAGTTTGTGGCCATTTTCTCATCAAGTTCACACCTTTAGATTGGATCCATGACGTATGTTGTTTATGCAAGTTGTAATTTTGGCCTATACAAGTTTTAGATGTAAAACATCATTCACATATGCAAGTTCACCCCTATGTTAGATTTATGTTGTAATTATGTGTATATTGTGATGTTTTCTCTTTATTCCATGAGTTAGACTATTCGAGTCTAACATATATTTTTACGTTAAGTGAACAAACGTACTACGTGGGGTAAAGGGGATAATATTAAAAAGATTTAATTGGCATAAATGCCTTAAAAGCATAAAATATAATTGTGGTGAAAATTGGTATGATTTTACATACCATAAATGGATGGACATAATTGAGTCAATTATGGACATCGTTAAATTTGGAATTGATTGATAATTTGAATAGGGAAAGTAATTCAAATTGCGGAATGATTAATTAGGAGTAATTAATCATCTAAGACACGAGGTTAGACTCTTTTGTGGTGTAAGACTGCCCGGACCCGCCCGGCAAATCCAGCTACCACAAATGCCAGTCTAATGTGAGAGGTCTTAGGCACAAACTAAATATGTAACAGTTGTAAAGACACGAGGTTAGACTCTTTTGTGGTGTAAGACTGCCCGGACCCACCCGGCAAATCCAGCTGCCACAAATGCCAGTCTAATGTGAGAGGTCTTTATGAGGTTACTGTCTTAATGAATTAAGAAACACTTAACCAGATAAGCATGTAGTGGGACATGAGGGGTTAAGTGGGTGCCTTGGGTGGCATGTGGAATCTAGTGGGTGCCTTGGGTGGCATTTGGAAATACGATTAGAAACACTTAACCAAAATTGAAACATGAATAAGAAGTGGGTTAAGTGGGATGTACTAGAGGGGACCAAGCTTAGGTGGATAGCTTGTGTCAAGCAATGGGGGCCCGTTTCAACCAGTAACCCATACGTATCTTTGTGGGCTCGACCCAAGTCGAGGACGGGACACGCATACTGGGCTTGACTGTAAGAGGCCAAACCGGGTTAGCGGTGGCAACGCAAGTCCAACGGGTTCATATGCGTGTGTGGACCCGGGCTGGTAGGTAAGACGTTGTTGCATCGTGTAGGTATAAGCCGTGCATTGTTGGTTGTATCGGGTTGCTACTTTGGGGAGTGATACACCCCTCTATGGGGCCAGCACGGGTATCTACGAGTTAGGGAGCCGATCGCTTGGGGGTAGTGGGTACACCTAGTGGAGATAGGGGCAGACGGCACCTATGAAGGCAGCTAGGGGTGCATGAAACTACCAATATCATTATTAAGTCTGTAGGCGGGATCAACCTTAGGGTGACTAGTGGTGGTGCAGTATACTAGTGGCGGTGCAGTATAGCAATTATCCAATAGTGTTGGTGTAGTTTAGCAAATTATCTTAGTGGGTTAGGTGCGCTTTAACGATATCATTATTCATCTTGTTTCCTTGTTTATACTGCCATACCAAATGGTTCATGGTCATTTCCTTATTTTCCAACTTATGCCTTAGCCTAGTTACTTTGTTAATTATATTGTTAGAATTATCGCACTCGCCAGACTTTATGTCTGACCCCCCTTTTTCCATCTCTTTCCTTTTTCCTCCCCCAGGTGCTCAGGTTGGAACTAGCACCAGTGGAGCTTGATTTTGGAGTGCTTTTAGAAGATATCTTGGACCGCTGAAGTAAAGTTCAGCTTCTCTTTATTTATGGCTATTTTAATGTTGGGGATTATGTCTTTCAGTTTATGTACTTTGTTTTATCAAGATGGATATGATGTACTTGACTTTGGTTTATGATTTTTATGATGTAATCAAACATATGGGTTTATCCGCTGCAATGAAATAAAGTTTTAATTTTCAAGTACTGTTTATATCTGTCTTGTTGTGATTTTCTGTTCTATATTCACTTAAAATGCTCCACTGAAGTTAAGGTATTCCCTTTGCGAGTGACCTTAATGGACGTGGGGTGTTACAGTTTTTCCAATAAACAACTCAAACGATTTCTTAATTGTGGAAAACATTACTTGTACATCTTCTTCCTCTGAAAGTGCTACAGCTCTCGACCCCGATTCAGTATCCCAGTTGACCGACAACTCGATATCATATTCGAGAGGGTTAATTCTGGTTGCTTTAAAAACTGTGTCTTTCAAAGCACCAAGTGTGCAACCCCATCGAACTCTCCCTGGTTTGCAGAATCCTCCCACATAACTTCCATTTTGTTGCCCATCCACGACCAATTCACCGTCGTGGTAGATAAGTGCAGTAATAAAAGCAGGCGCCATTGTTGACTGTGTTTATTTTTCTTGAAGTTCTTTGAAGACAGGATTGAAGTGTATGAGAAATAATGTGCTGAAAAGCTATGAAATAGGGAAACCAACTAAGCAACATCACCATTAAATCAACTTTATTCAACTTAGTGTGCGGTCGTTGTCAAGTCAGAATTGGCAGAGCTTTAATCATGTCACCCATTTCAAAATAAAGCAGAATCAGAATCAATTGTCCTATGCTCGTACTGATCACACAAAACAAGCCATGCGTCAGAATTGGCAGGTGTTTGTCAACACAACTATTCTGAACTATTGGGCCAACTTTACCTATGTTTAGTCACCTGATTTGCGGCAGATCGTACTGTACGGAAACAGACTGACCCAGCTTTAATTTTTGGCAGCAAGTTGTCAATTCTTATTTATGTCATAATGTACACTGTACAAACCAACAAAATACAAAGCTTTAATTCAAACTTCAAAAGCATAAAATAATTCATTAGAAAAACACAAACATACAATACTTCGTGTTGATCTTCCAACTCCTACAAACACACAAATAATAATTCAAACTAAACTTCAGAAACATACAACGACAAAGGATAATACAATAATTCAAACTAATCTTTAGAAACCTACAACGACGACGGATAATAGAAAAACTAATGGTTAGGTTTAAATTGCAAGTCCTCTAGGAGTTTTTTGAGACGTCTAATTTCTTGCTCCAGCTCATTCGCATATGCTATGCCCTTGGGACAAAGCGGTTCGTCAATCCATTCTGAAAAATTGCATCCGTGAGGATAATTGGAACAAAGAAGACTTCGACGACCAATGTTTTCGCCATCATCACAGACGACAACTTCAGCTATATATCCACAGTGGCAGCAAACTGGGAACGAGTTAACCTCTTGCTCAACCATTGTTTGAGAAGTCATTTTGAAAATATACGGAGCTGTGAAGATGTGGTTAAGTATGAATCAAAATTATGAGAAAACTGGTGAGTATATATAAAGTTTTGAAATTACCCCAAATACACAGACGTGTTTTGAAAATGCGCACGAAGGCGAGTTTTCAAAACTCGCCTATATCCCTCCCCTGGCAAAACAGGTCTATATTTGTTATTATTTCTGAAACATGGCTAATCATGTAATAAAATTTCAAAACAAGCCTAAATGGGTAAAAAGTCCTATTGAAAAAGTAAGGACAAAAATATTGTATTGATTTATATGATAAAAGCTTAGTAAGCGGATAAATTATAGCACATTATGTATCGACTCACTTTTTATGTTAAAAAAATCAATATGTCCCAGTTTAAGAATTATTTTCTATTGTTTTTTGTATATTACCAAATTATTAATGTTACCATAGCCCGGGATGATTCCAAATCCTGGCTCCGTCCATGTTTGGAGGAACGGACGGAGGCACGTCGGTGGAGGCAACATCGGCTCCGATGGCTGCAAAATCAATTTGGGGGCAGGGGTTATAAATTGCGATTTGTTTTTATATACTAGGTCAATTAAATACGTATACTGACTTTTATATACTAGGTCTTATGTTCTATAAGTTCTTGCAAAAAAATACCAAGCTTATTTGCACTGATAATACACGAATTTATAAATTCAATGAAATTAATCTTAAAGGTATCTTAATATTATTTCTTCCATACTACCGCATATCTCACAGATTTAGATTTAGTGAAATAAATTTCAGTCAGCAGTTATAAGCATGAGTAATGCAAAGCCAACATTTAGATGGCATGTATGCCAAATCTCTGCTTAAACAAGTTACACATAGTTACGAGTATGTGGACAAATGGAATTTTCTTTCTACTTAATAATAATAATGATACTTCAATCAAATTTATTCCATATGCGTAGTGTTAACACCTTTGTTAAAAACGCAGTTCAAAATTATGAAATATTCACATTCAACATACATGGTGATGCGCCATTACATAATTTCACACATAGTTGCTATGCAAAATACAAGTTTGGATCAAAATATTTCCGTAAACATGGAAAGACGTGAATGCATGGTCTAGTAGTCCTCACCCACAATGTTCTGCCCGCTCATAAGGTCTGCTCGTGCGTTCTACTAGGGTTATTCACCTTATCAAGTGGGTTTAGCATCATGTTCTTGCTCGAGTCAAGTAGTAGTCCCACGTCAGCGGTTTTGTTGGCAAGAAGTCGTTCACAACAAGAGACCGGGTCGTTCACCTTATTGCTCGGTCATGCACCATGTAGGAGGGTCGAGCAGCTTCCCGGAGGTAAAGGTCGAGCAGGCCATGAACTGTTGACAGCTCAGTACACTTCTAGGTTGTTCGCACGTGAACCCCGGTCTAGCAACAACGTGGAGCAAGACGGTCGAGCAGGAAAATGCGAAAGGTCGAGCAACACATCAGCTCGAGTACCTCTGCTTGAGCACCTAGGTCAAGCATTGTTCCCCAGGCACGGGTCGAGTATCTGAGCTGAGGGTCGAGCATCACCTTGGGGCATGGGTTGGCTTCCGTTGGCTTTACATGGATCATTCTTGTTTTAACTTACAAAAAGCAATGGCACTCTCATAATTCTGGATCCCATATTTACACAGTACATGAGAAGTGGTAGACTAGTAATTTCTGTTCCTATATTTTAAATTATGAAGCAACATAATAAAGAGCTCGGTCGGTCAGGTGCTCTTTGAAGCTCGCTCGTGCATGTTAGAGGGAATCTCGCTCGTGCATTTTGAGAAGGGAGGTCGCTCATTCATATATTAAATCAGAGCTTGCTCATACATGGATTTTTCCAGGTCAGTCGCACACACTTTTTGAGGTTGAGCATGACAATTGTTACCAGTTATGCACAACTGGCTTCAGCTGTCCAGTAGCAGTTCCGTGAATACGTCTACGCACGACTCCTACCCTGAACACCATAATTACATCTTTGCTACTAACTCCAAACTTCGCCTATAAATACCCCATTTCACCACCATTCAAGAGACCAATTTTTTCCATCCCGGAGGGCTGTCATTTTCGGTTTTTCACCTCTCTTAAGCACTCCAAGCTCCATCAATGGCTTCTCAAGCTCGCTCCATCTTCCTCCAATGCCAAGTTGAGATCCATTCAAGTTCTCTCCAAATGCCATTAATCCACCTCTAAGCTTCAATTCATATCTCAACCACCATGGATTCATCAATGATCGTCTAAGTGCTCAAACCGAGGAACATATACTCCCGCACTCATCTCACTCATAAGGATCCAACAATTTCCATAGTGGATTAGAGAGAATCAAGTCATTAAAGAGAATGGAATGAGGAAAATCATGGTAAAAATAGAGAATGAGCAAAAATGGAAGAGAAATGTACCTTGTAATAACACATATGATAATGAAATCACTTCCAAAGTGGACGTAGATCTATTCTAGATCGAACCACTATAAAATTCTTGTGTTTTTACTTGCTTTTATTTTTCTTGGCTCCATTTTATAATTCTTAACATTTGGTGAAGTACTGCTAAAGTACCTTTGGTGTTGTAATCCAATTTCGATTTCAACACATATGTCTATAAGTTAGTTACTAATACTATACATACCATGTATTCATGTTACTAAAGCTGAGTTGGAGAAATGTTAAGTAACATGTCATTTTAAATTTTGTACTGAAATACTTATCCTACGTATGAAGACAAAATTTGGTATAGTATGAATATCATAAAGCTTTTGCATCAAGGATAACTTGGGAATACGCCTATTTGTATGTTGTTTTGACACTCCACGTCCGTTAATGTCACTCACAAAGGGAATGCATTAAGTTTTGTGAAGCGTTATAGGTAAACCGACACAGAATATTACAAGATAGATATAAATAAGATAGCAGCGGAAATTCAAATTTTTATTTCAAACACAAATCATACATCGTGGTCCAAAATACCATAAGTCAGAAAACCCATTACAATAATATAACTTCTGTCTTTTACCATCAAAGTACATAAATACTTAAAAAAGAAAACATAATTCTCCAAATAAAAGAGACAAAGCCTTAGTAGAGATAAGAACTTGAACCATACTTCGAAAGCATCTCTAGCAAGATGATAACTGAGTCTTGACTAAGCCTAAGTGTTCTCGCCCTTAGAACCTTGGGGGGGGAATGGAAGAAAGAAGAGGAAACAAAAAGGGACAGACATAAAGTCTAGCGAGTCTGGTTACTTTTAGCAAGTAAATAAATAAAAGTAGCATAACAGGCATATAAAGTGGATAAGAGAGATCACTACATAAATGACAGTTATGACAAGGTAGACAGGATGAGGTATATACGCTTCCCTAATGATTACTCTGCACTATTACTAGTATAACCCGAATGAGATAATCCCTTCCACTATAAGGTGGTAGACTTAGGCATACGTCCAAATGTACCCTACTACTGCCTTAATCGATCGACTCCATACTCCGTAGATACTCTGTGTCGGCCCCACAGTAGGATGTATCATGTCCTAAAGTGGAAACCCCTCGCTGATATGCACAGCCCCATATCTACAAGTGTCACAGTCGTATTATCCCTTTTGGCCCGGCTCATGCACGCACATGGCCCGGTCGGTTTGTGCCGCCAACACTGCCTCCACGTTTGGATCTCTTACAATCAGTCAGTAAGTGTGTCCCTTCTCCGACCTTGTTCGGAGTTCTCTACTCGGTACATACTCCGGGTTACTAACTGAAATGGGTCCCACACAATATGATACAAGCTCTCCCCTTTGTCTTGTATCCCCCACTAGGTTTTCCAGAGGTTATATTTAACCTAAAGGTGTCTTTAATTATATAACCCCAATCTTTCTACTGGTTATGCTTACCATTAGGTGTCTTTGATTACATAACCTTATCGAGCTAAGTTTGTGGGCCTATATATATATATATATATATATACACTAATATTACCCACCTACCCAAGATTTACTTAACCCTCCCACTGATCCAAGCATGTTTATTTAACGGTTAAGTTTGTGGGCCTATATAAATAATATTACCCACCTACCTAAGATTTACTTAACCCTCCCACTGATTCAACCAACTTTACTTAACCCCTATTCATGTTTATGTTCACACAATCCCTATGGATTCAACTGAGCTAAGTATTAGAGACTAACATGTTATCCCCATTCACATTGACTGCTTTTTTTCTTGCCAAAGTTTCAATGGCTTATTAATTTCATATAATAACTTAATCCATGTAAGTTCATTAATAAGCCCCATTACATGTTATTCTTTAGATTGTAATTAACAGAAGTAATCTTACAACCTTTCACCCTTGGATTGTAATTAATGAAAGTAATCTTATAATCACTCTCTATTATTCATTGTCTGATTCCATAATTATAGTAGCATGTTTTTTAAGTAAGTTTACTCCTTCTCAGTTCACCTGTTTCCTGTTTAACATATCACTACAACTTGACGTTGTTTACTTATTAACTTAGTTTTCTTAACTAAGGTTTACTAATAAGCTTTCTTTCCTTTTATTATAATTTATCTTATAATTTCCTCTTGTCCCTAGGACAAGCCTACCTATTATATACAAAATTTTCATTAAGTAATTAATCATAATAGGTTACTATCATCCCTTGTTTACTCCAATTCATTACCATGTCCATTTATGGTTATAATGGGCTAGACCTCCCACATTAGGCCTATAACTTGTGGATGCAGGATATGCCGGTCGGTCCGAGTAGACTTATTTCACAAGTTGGGCCTAACCTCGCGTCTTAGCCCGATTTGTATTTGCGCACTTAGACCTCTCACATTAGGTTCAACATTAGTGGGTGCTGGATATGCTGGTCGGGTCCGGGCAGACTTCCACTACTAACACAACCTAACCTTGTGTCATAAGTGCAATTACAATTTCTAATTGTAATTATTAGACATTTAATTCTTATACAATTCTTATCTATGTCATTATAGGTGATTATGCCACAATTTACCCTTTTTGAATTATATGTCCAATTCATATAAACATTATTTAAATTATGCCAATTCTAACCTTTTTCCCTCGTTCCCTAACTAACGCATTCGCATATATTTGGCAGCATCTAGGCTAGAAAGTAGCCTAGTCATAAACAATAAAAAGGGAAAAGTGATTGGTATATGACAAAGGTGATTGTTTTGGCATAAACATAAACTAGCATGGTGATAAGGTGGACATATAAGCATAAGTCTGATGATCTTGTGGCAGTTAACTAATTCTAACATAACTATGATGTCATAATAAATATAATAAGATCTAAATTAAGAATTTAGATGTCCAACTAGTTTAGATCTAATATGATAGGCATAAGGTGATAAACTAGATCTGATTAATAATTTAGATGTCCACATAATTGAGACCTAATAGTTAAAAATAGATCTAACACGAATAAGGTCAAGATCCATATCATAGCATGTCATGGAAATTACAATAGATCCGACAAGATATAGATTTAGATCCAACAGTTAGAAATAAATCTAACACAAATAAGGTCAAGATCCACATAATAGAATGCCACAAAAGTTATAATAGATCCGAATAAGAATTCATATGTCCAATAATAACAGATCTCAATTAATCACAATATGATAATAAGGTGGACATGAGAACAGATCTAGTAAAAGGGTAATAATGATAAAACTAGATCCAATATACTCAGGATTAACAAATCCAAATAAGAATTCATATGTCCAATAATTACGGATCTCAATTAATCACAATATGATGATCTAGATCAAAATAAAGGTCCACTTGTCCATATATTGGTAAACCTAAATTAACCACAAACTCGAAAAAGGTTCAGATCCACAAAGGTAACATGATAAACTAATCATAGGTGAATTAGATCTATAAAAATTGATCTAGGATAATGAAGTTTGAGATCCAAGAATAACATAGATTTATGATTCAAGACAGATCCAAATCACAATACTATCACGTTATACTTTTAATCATTTAAATCTAAAAGTAACCTAGAACTCACAGTGTTTGGCTAAGAGGATAGAACTAGAAAAGAAGCTTGTTGGGTTGTAGATCAACGCTTGAATCTCTAATTGATTTACAAAGTTGATAGTTGTAGAAGACATGATTAGATTCAGTTCAGATATTGGCAGAGTTTGGCCACCATGAATTCTCAATGACGAAAACAAGAGAAATGACCACGTATATATAGTCGCCAGACCCTCTGAAACAGACCACCACATCAGCCCTAGGGGTGTCAACACCCCTATGGCTGGGTCGACCCTGGTGTCGACACCTCTTAAGGAGGGTAGACCGCAGTGTCGATACCGCTTTAAGGGGGGTCGACCCCCTAGAGCGGGAAAACTGCCGCCACCTTTTCTTTTTCAAATTCAAATGGTTTTGGATAAAATTATGACTCATCCTTGACTCATGTGTATATATATAATTCTTCTACGCGTATACAAACTTAAACCCTTATAACTTCTTCATACGATGTCCGTTTTACGCAAACCAAATGTCTATCTTGACCAGAATTTCAAGACGGATGCAATGGCACAGCCTATTTTCCTTAATACTGAATATTAAATTAATTATAATTTAGTTTATCCTCTTTCAGTATCGTTAAAAATACGGGGTGTTACACTTGTTGTGTTGACAAACCTGAAGTTATATATAATTAGAAACATACACCCTATGTAACCTGGTTGTTTGTTTTATTGTTTTGATATGCCTACTGGTTGGTTGTTCAAATGGTGATGGCTTTCAGTCGATAAACCCTTGCCCTAATGTATGAAATATGCAGCACTCTCAATTTGATTAAAAATATATATGGCTTGAAATTCCTATATTTGACAACTATAAATTTGATGTTAGAATTAAGTGTTATATTTTAGTTTTTATTGAAGTTAATTTACTTGAACAAAGAATAATCCTAACTCGAGTGTTTTGTGTTTTTGCATAGAACGCTCGGGTCAGGCCCTAAGTGTTCCATGTTTAAGATTTCAACTCACAAATTGGAGAGGCACGTGAAGACGCGTATGCGCGCAAGCCCGATTAAAAGTGTAAAGTTTTATTCATTAAAATTCATGTATATGTTTATATTCTTCCGCTGCATTGTAAAAATTTGTAAAACTCTGATATTTATATAATTATTTATTCAACTATAAATTATTGTACTCTGTTATTCTGTTTAAACCCTATAAGCTAATAACAAGCTGCCATTTTGAGCATCTTGAGTTGGTTTAATTGCCGACTTGGAGGGGTCAAAAAGGCAAGTCATTACAACCTACATGGTTTTTTTAAGTACCACTTACTTGCCTTACGTGGTTCCTCAAAATGCCATGTAGTTTCCCTATGTGGTCCCTACATGGTACTTGCCTTACGTGAAGGAACCACGAAGGGAAACAACGTGTAACTAAAAAACCACGCAGTTTCCTTACACAGAAGGATTTTTTTGTTTTTTTTTTTTTAAATTCAATGAGGGAATACTCATCAGAATCATGGGATTCATTGACTTTTTTCAACCTAGAGAGGGGCAAATAAGAAAATTCTTGAACTGAAGTAGAATTTTCCTTTCGAGTTTGTTGCACTAGAGTTTGCTAGGTAGATCTTGATACAATGGGAATTTGGTTGGTTAACTCAAATTTTGAATATGTTTCCCTTAATCTCTGGTATCATCCAACGGACTTTGAAAGATGTCAAAATCCCTTAAGACTATTAAAGAGGGGATAGGGAAATAGGAGTGAAATGTTATTGACCATGAACATGCGTATACGTTCGGCTGCATTTATTCTTTAGAACGATTATTGTTGCAGATCCAAATTTTTCCAAATTTTCAAGAAGTGCACTTTGGTATTTCAGAATATTCGACCCAAATTACTTTAAGTAAATATTAATTTATAATCAAATTTAAACAAATTTTTTTATGTAGTTATGAAAAATATCATTGCATCGCTGCCTATAATAGTTTGTTTATTAGGATTCTATCTTGCATAACTTTTGTTACTCAAGCTTTCTCATTTGACACACTCTCTTTCAAGGCATCTTATTTTTTCGAACTTTGGTTTCATCTACCAATTCTAAATATTCGTTTGTCTTTACAGGTTAACTTCCTCCACTATTCAATTAAGATGTTCAACAATAGTTTGTGCAAGCTCTTCTTGTTGGTGCCGCATTTGGCCAATGCGAATATGATAACTTTAAGCAAAAGTCAAATACATTTCAGAAAATAATGAAGCTTTTGTCATTCCATGATGAAGTAAGGAATAAAAAAATATAATACAAAAAAGAAAATAAAGTATGCGATGAAAACAAATATCTGATTGCTATGTCGAATAAATGAAAAAATTCGAGTTGTATTCAAAATTAGAGGTGATGGAACTTGTAGGAGAGATGAAGAAGAAAGGGAAGTGGTGTTTATACATGATCAAGAAATTTAGCCATTGGTGTCAGACACATCCAAGGACAACTTCATAATTGTTTATGATGAGAAAACTTGCCATTTTGACTAGTTTCCATCTTCGACGCATCAGACGCGTCGTAGGTGGGAACGCCAAAATTAGCATGCAGATGACACTTGTCTGAAAAGCATATTTTTCCGATATGGCCAGCAGCTCATATGTTACCTTAGGCTCCAGAAATATTATAAACTGAACCCTTGATAATCCTACCTTCGCCGTCACCGATGATGATGATGGTGATGATAATAATAATAATAGGATTTGTAATGAATAAAGCACGCAATTTTAGTGAAAAAATGGTTTGTTTTGTCACATGATTCGTTTTTCCACCACCATCTCCATATAATACCAAGAAGGAAAGATGAAAATCTCAACAACCGTTTAATAAATTTATAGGAGTTAAATTTTAGTAGTGATTTACATAATCAAAATACCGCATTAAATGTTTCTAAAGCACAAATGAACTAGCAACAGTCATATAGTTTGAGTTAACTGAGAAGATCACAATATTTATTACCCTCTTTGACAATAATGATCAGATTATGTTATGCAATTTCACTACTTCATAATGTTAAACATGTTTTGGTCACACCGTTGCTTAGGAGTATTACAACATATACCTTGAACTATTTTCAAACTAATTTATGCCTAAATGATTTTATTATGCAATGCTATGGGGTTACTTTCCAAAAAAACTGTTCACGCTAAGGTGGGCATTTACCCCCGACCAAGTCGGGCCCCAGCATAAAGTTGAATCCCTTAGAGCAACTTCAACAGCCGCTCAATTCACCTTCTAAATCATGAATTATGATAGAAAACACACCCACGGATGTTACGAAGCATAATATTCAGCCAAATATTTGAGATGGTTAGTATTGGTAGTATGGAAAAAATGGGTTACCAGCGCGAATGCTCCAGCTTGAATAATATAGATCTGCATGTTTGGGTTTTCTATATCTTAGTATAGTCGGGCAAGGGATCCCTTAATATTTAACATTATATGTCAGACTAAGTTACCCTTCTTTTTTGAACCAAACAAGGATATTTTGAAGGCAATGGGAAAGGGGAATGTTCATGAAAGGGAAAGCGTTCTTTTCACGAAAGTAGCAACACGAAAGAAGTAAAGTTAGTATTTTATTATTTGTTTATATTATAATTTTATTTATGTTAATTATTTTTAAATACGAAACACAAAATTAGAAATACATAATACGCCATACAAAATTAAAATGCACACTTCATTCTTTTAAATACAAACGCAGAAATAAAAAGCATAACAGTATACATAGTTCATGCTTCCTAATATAGATGCAGAAATAAAAAAAACAAACTACATATTCTTTCTCAATTTAATAACAAGAAATTAAACTTACTTCCCAAGCTGGTAAGGTTTTTCAATTAATTCATGCAAAGGATTGTAATCTTTTCCATCAAATTCAGGCAAACAAAGCACAACCTCCCATTCCTCATAGTCGTCCCTCTCCTGCATTGCTTCCATGCACATATTGAGAATCAAATCAGGCGAAGAACTGTCTCCACCTACAGATGAACCACCAGTTGACCAATGTCTTGGCAGCGTTATGCAACTGTTGATCGCCTCAATATAACCCCTGTTATAATCGCCATAAAGCTGTGCTTTGAAGTGCAGCCGAATGGGGGTTGTTGTGGAATAATAAATTGACATTTGTCAGTTCAAGCACACCCGCCAAAGATCACATCCAACTCCTTGAACCAAGCAGGCGAGCTGTAACAACCCGTATTTTCAATAACCTGTTATAACGTAAATCGAGGCAGAATTTAATTTATAAATCTGAATCAAGGGAAACGGGCTATGCCATTGCGTTCGTCTCGGAAAAATACGCGAAATAGAGTCCGAGTTTTCGAAAATCGGAGTCCGTATGACCCGATTAAGGCTCAATGAAGTTTTCAGAAAATTTCAAGTTCAAAACAGATTTGAATTTCAAGTTCAAAATTCGAAAAACGGTCAGATTGGGCTAGGCGGGAAAATTCCCGCCAGAGCACCCAAGTCGACAGCCCTGTCGACTTTGGAGTCGACTTGGTTGGACCCAAGTCGACAGCCCTGTCGACTTGGCTGTCGACTTGGTTCAGCCGGGCAGTTTTTCCTGGTGCACCATTTTGGGGTCTTGGTTAGGTTTTAGGGCCAGATTCGGTTTTGAGGGCTGAGATTGGAACTAGGGTTTAATCCTAAGGCTAAAACTAATCCTAATCTCTATAAATAAGCCCCTAACCTAACCCTAAATCATCATTATTCATTCAAGTAACTAAACTATGGCAAAATCATTCCTCTCATGGCCTCCACTCTCTTCATAAAATTCCTAAGTTATTCCTATGAGAGATTTTCAATGCATACAAGTGTTTTCAAGCTTGTATGAGCATCATTAGCTTGCATTCAAGTCAAGTTTCCATATTTACATCATAAAGCAAGAGTTTTGATCATTTTGGCTCAAGGGTTTTTTTTCTATTAGAGCTTGCATTTTGGGTCTATTTGATTGCATAAGGGCTTTGTCATATTTTTGTGTCTTCATAAGCATTGTAAGCCCTTTTCTACTTTCATATTTAAACTCTAAAGTTAAATGAATGATGCAAGTTTGGTTGATCATTATGATATGCAAGTTTGCCATGATATGCAAGTTTACTATGTCATGTTATGCAAGTTTACCATGTTATGCTATGCAAGTTTGCCATGTTATGATATGCAAGTTTATCATGTTATGTTATGCAAGTTTGATATGCAAGTTTGCCATATGATATGCAAGTTATGTTATGCAAGTTTGGGTTGATCATTTTGCTCATGTTATCATGTTATGCAAGCTTACCTTGAGTATATGAACATAAAGCTTCAAGCTTTATGCTAAAGGTTGCATTTTGGCAACATGTAAGTTATCATATCTCTTATGATAACTTGCATGTGAGGCTAAATGCGAACTTATGGCCATCTCTACATGTCATTTATCACCATGTATCACCAATATGCTAAGTTTGGTTTTATGCATGCTTTTGAGGCCTAAAAATGTAATATGCAAGTATATGAACATATGTACATTTCATATGCCACCATGTTAAACTTGTGGCTTCAACACCTTTATGTCATGATTATGCCAAGTTCCCTCTTTCTATCCTTTATGCGCTATTGCGATATGTAAGCGATGGGATTGCATTTGGGGTTGGGTAAACTTAAAAGACATAAAAACATAAGATTGGGAATTTACCTATTAAGTTAGGTCTACCCATTGGGAATTTACCTATTAAGTTAGGTCTACCCAAATGCTTGAAAACTTGTAATATGTTTTGGAAACATGATGGACATGACACTTAGAAAATATAAGTGTGACCAACTCGAGGTTGGGTTGAGTTTGTGGTGTAAAACTACCCGGAACCGACCGGCTTAACTAGTCGCTACAAACAATAGGACCCAATGTGAGAAGTTGGTCATGTTGTACCTTGAACCCGAGGTTAGACCAAGTTGTGGTGTAAAGCTACCCGGCCCCGCCCGGCTTAACTAGTAACCACAACAAGGTCTAATGTGAGAGGTTAAGGCACATTAAATTAATTAATGCCTCATGATTAGGGTCAAGTCATGGTCCACTTAATACTTAACCAATTTGGGCTTGGTAGATTAATCAGGGTTAAGTCGTGAACTCATCGTTACACTTAACCAAGTTAATCCATGATTAGTAAAAGGGTTAAACCGTACTTAACCCACTAGAAAATCCTAGCAATGGGGGTCCACTCCAGCAATAATCCCAAGTTTGTATCATTAAGACCCTAGGGACTAGGCTAGGGTGGGGGGCACGATTACTGGACTTGAGGTAAGTGACCAAAAACGACGGCAGAGTGGTACGCCGATGTAGTTCCGGACGGACTATGGTCGTGCATGTAGTCCGTATTTGGAGAAGTCAAGAATGGGTACCAGTAGATCTAGGCTATGCACTTATGTTTATGGTGTCCAGGGGTTGACACCCTAGGGCTTGATACACCCGACGGGAGACCCGGCACACTCTGACTACAATTATGTTTGGGCCGTATTGACACCAACACGTGACGAGTTAGGCTTAGGGAGCCGATCGATTAGACCGTTTGGTTGGACCTCGTATTAGGGTCATTTCATGTTATTGGGCCAAAGCTTGGGCCAAGGGATCAATACTTGTTTATTCAAATCATGTTAGCCTGCTAGTACACCTATGGTGCAAAAACCTTAAACCTGAGTATGCGATGACACCTTTATCTACCTTGTTAGTTAATCATGATGCTAGTATGTTGTTATCCTTATGATCATCCCTGCTTCTCATGTCAGTTAACTTTATCAGTTTACATTGATTGTAGTAGGGCTTACTCAGTCTTTTTGACTGACCTGTTTTTCTTTCACCTCTTTTCTTCCGTTTCCCCCCCCCCAGGTTCTCAGGGTGGGAATATTGGAGCTTAGATTGGATTTCTGATCGCTTGCTTGTGGGATTTTAGCTCATGTACGGTCTTGACATGAAGCTAGCTATGGTTATCACTTATTTTGGGGATAGTACTTATGTATTTCAGTTTTTCAGTGATGTTGTTTTTATCTAGACTTGTGTATTTGGAAAGTTGACATTATGTTGTACCAGACTTGTTTTGAAATAGTTTGAAATCTTCCGCTGTTTTACTTATCTTATTTACTCTGTTTACATATATACGTATGTTCTTGTTCTGCCTTGATATACCATTATGCATGTTTACCCGGTACAAACGCCCCTCCAAAGTCAGAGTGCTTGCAAGAGTCACCCTGGCGGAGGTGGGGTGTTACATTTGGTATCAGAGCATATGGTTTACGAGAAGGAACAAAAAGTTTTTTTAAAACTTTTGGAAAACTATTTTCAAAACCAAGTATAAAGTATTTTCCAAAGAAAAGTCTAGTTTATTTTAAAGGCTATTCCCCAAAAAGCCATTAGCAAAATTCCTTCGTTTTTCTCCATTCTGAATCTGTCTTTTTTCGTTTTCAGTATGGCCGATAACTTTGCTATTCCGGAGGGAGTACACGTACCTGTTTGGTATAGGAGACTTTTGGAGGCTAGGGCGACCGAAGCCGGCCCCGCAGATGTTCCTCCTCCTCCGGTAGTTAATGTTCCTCCTCCTCCTGTCGCTGATGTTCCTCCTCCTCCTGTCGCTGAGGTTCCTCTTCCTCCTCCCCCTCAGCATCCTCAAGCTGACTTCGCAAAGACTTGCAAAGATTTCAAAGCAATGGGTGGGAAGAACTTTCAAGGCACTGAGACTTTTGTAGAGGCCAGAAATTGGTTGAAAGAGACCGAGGATTTATTTGCTATCTTTGGGTTAGACGATCAGAGGAAGATCTTGTTGGCGGTTTGGCTTATGAAGGATGAAGCCGCTTATTGGTGGGAAGTCACCAATGGTACTAGGCCTGTTGAGACTTGGGCCGATTTCAGGGCAAGGTTCGTGCTTAAGTTTCTATCTTCTGCTGAGGAGAATCTGCAAATGGAGAGGTTCATAACTTTGAAACAAGGAGATATGTCTGTCAAAGAATATGTGAACAAGTTCAATCAGTTAGCTCGTTTTGGCTTGGATATGGTAAATACTCCTCAGAAGAAGGCTCTTCGTTTTGCTAGAGGATTGAATGAGCCGTTGCAGGGATTGGCTATGTCACATATTCCCCATGGGGCCACGTTTGAGAGTTTGGTTGATATGGCGTTACTTCAGGGAGATGTCAAGTAAGAGATCAAGATGAATGATACTCAAGCCAAGAAGACTGATTCCCAGTGGAAAGGAAATCAGGGTAATCCAAGTGGTCAGAGCAGTCAAGGCAATCAGAACAAGAACAAGAGTCAAGGCAACAAGGGGAACAACAACAAGGGCAAGAACAACAAGGGGAAGTGCCATTATTGCGGTTCAGTTGGGCATCTTATTAAGGATTGTAAGAAGAGGAAAAGGAAGAATGGTGAATGCTTTTTCTGCGGTGAGACTGGACATTTCAGTAAGGATTGCCCGAAGAAGCAGGGGAAAGGCCAGGGTCAGACTCAGCGTGCTGGACCTTCAGGAGGGCAAGTTCATGCTCTCAATGCCGCTCCAGTTCCCGATCGAGGTAGTATTTCTGTTGAGAGCCTTGTATATATTTCTGATTTTCCAGTTCGTACCTTGTTTGATTCTGGTGCATCGCATAGCTTTATCTCATCTGATCTTGTTGATAGTTTGCACCTTAGTACTAGCTTGGTAGATGATCCCGTCTGTGTCTCAAATCCTATTAGGGGTTCCGCCCACCTGTCTATGATATGTGGGGATTTGAGGATCTCTATACTGAGTGTAGAGTTCTTGTGTAGTGCTTATGTTCTTGGTTTTAGGGGATACGGATTGATATTGGGCATGGATTGGTTGTCCAGATATGGAGCCATCCTTGATTGTGAGCATAGGGTTGTGAGGCTCGTGACTCGCCTCGGAAACACCCTAGAAATTTCTTGTAATCCGAGAGGTCCCGTCATGTTGTGCTATCTTGAATCACTCGACTCGTCAATGGAAACTCTTCAGTCTGTGAGAGTGGTTCGAGAGTATCCGGATGTTTTCGATGAAGTTAGGGGGTTGCCCCCTAAGCGAGAGATTGATTTCCGCATTTATCTGGTGGATAATGCAAAGCTGGTTTCTTTGCCCGTTCGGCACATGGCTCCGCGTGAAAGACGGGAGCTAAGTAAGCAAGTGAAGGAGTTGCTTGAGAAGAACTTCATTAGACGAAGTATATCTGAATGGGGAGCGCCTGTGGTATTTGCTACCAAGGCAGATGGTTCTCTCCGACTTTGTGTTGACTATCGAGAGTTGAATAAGCTGACTAAGAAGAACAGACACCCGTTACCGAGGATTGATGATCTCTTTGACCAGCTTATCGGTGCTTCTGTTTTCTCTCAGCTTGATCTTGCTACTGGATTCCATCAGCTCAGGGTAGCTGAAGATAGTATAGACAAGACTACGTTCAGAACGCCAGATGGATTCTTCGAATGGCTTGTCATGTCGTTCGGCTTGACTAATGCACCCGCATATTTCGTGGACTTGATGAGTAGGGTGTTCAGGGAGTTCTTGAACAAGTTTGTCGTGGTCTTCGTAGATGATATTCTGATCTTCTCTAAGGATGAGGAAGAGCACGCAAGGCATCTCGTGGAGGTGATGGATACGCTTAGAGCGCATGAGTTGAAGGCCAAGTTCTCCAAGTGTCACTTTTGGAGAAGGGAAGTTAGATTCCTTGGGCATATAGTATCTAAGCAAGGCTTAGCGGTGGATCCCGCTAAGGTAGTTGCAGTTCAGGATTGGAAGACTCCAAGGAATGCAACCGAAGTGAGAAGTTTTCTAGGTCTTGCAGGCTTTTACCGGAAGTTCATCAAGGACTTCGCGAAGATTTCCGCTCCTCTCACTAAATTGACGAAGAAGAATTTAGTTTTTGCTTGGAGCATAGAATGCGAGCTTGCTTTTCAGAGGCTCAAGAGAGCTCTCACATCAGCACCTGTTCTAGCTTTGCCCGATGGAGGGAAGTTATTTACAGTATACACCGATGCATGTGGCACGGGGTTAGGAGCTGTTCTGATGCAAGAAGGAAGGGTGATATGCTTTGGCGGTAGACAACTCAAAGTGCATGAGAAGAATTATCCCACTCATGACTTAGAGTTGGCAGCAATAGTATATGCACTCAAGGCTTGGCGCCATTATCTTCTGGGAGAAAGATTTGAGCTTTATACCGATCACAAGTCATTGAAGTATCTCTTTTCTCAGAAGGATCTGAATCTGAGGCAACAAAGATGGATGGAATTCTTGGCGTCCTACGATTTTGAGATAGCTTATACCCCTGGCAAGGGGAATGTGGTAGCAGATGCATTGAGTAGAAAAAGGTTGACTCTGAGTCCTCTATTCGTTGAGATGAAGAATTTAGAGTATGTGGCAACCTTTGATTTCTCTTTGGCGATTGAGTCGATGACCGGTTCTTTAGCATCTTTGGAACTCAGACCTACCCATCTTGATCAAGTTGGGGCTTCGCAGAGAGAAGACCCTCAGATAGTTGAGATTATGGATAAGCTGATTCGAGGAGAGGCGTCTAGTCATCTCGCTCGATATTCTATTGATGACAAGGGTTGGCTGAGGAGAGAAAGAAGGCTCTTGAAGATGCACATCACTCGAGGAGGTGGCCGAGTTTGTCCCAAGGTGCATGTTGTGCCAACAGATTAAGGCCGAGTCATAAAAAGCCCGGTGGGCTATTACATCCATTGGAGGTCCCCGCAATGGAAGTAGTAAAGCGTCACAAAGGATTTCGTGGGTGGACTGCCTAGATCAAGAAAAGAGAATACGAGCATGTGGGTCATAGTAGGTAGACTCACGAAGAGTGCTCATTTCACTCCGGTAAAGAGCGAAAGGACTGCATCATAGCTAGCGACAGTTTACTTTCAAGAAATAAAGCGGTTGCACGAGGTTCCCTAAAGTATAGTTAGTAACCGTGACTCAATCTTCACTAGCCAGTTTTGAGATAGTCTACGGGAAGTCATGGGCAAACGGCTGAATCTAAGGACGTCCTATCATTCACAGGAAGATGGTTCATTTCGTTCAAGCATGAGTTATAGAAAATTACGTTAGTAAGAGCAATTGGTAAACGTGGATTGGTACTTTCAAGAAAAGTTCTGCTGCGTGGAATACTTTATAGTAAGTAAACGAGATCCAGGATTCACTGGTGAATTTTGGAGAGCTTGCAGGAAACAATGAGGTCACAGTTATGTTTAAGCCAAGTATGATAGAAGAAGAGTAAGTGAAAGAGGAAGACGAGAGGCGACAATGAAATGGGTTCCAACTCATATTTAGAAATAAGAGTTAAGAAGCTAAGAAATCATGAGGTAAAAGACGGTCAAAGCACAGTGGAGTTAAACTCAAGGAAACGTGACTTAGAAGATTGAAGGCTGGATACGCGCATCATATCTTTTTTATTATGAGTATATCCTTGATCCTTGTTTTCCTGTGGAACTTACCCGCATGTTATCTTTTTACGTATATCCTCTCGGTCCCATTCTCGGTCCTATTTCTGTCAGGAGGTATGACTTATTGGCTAGTAATACATGTCAGGGTTTGAAGGGGTCCGTTAGGTTGACTAAACCTTTTGGGCTTTTATAGAATATGGGTTGGGTTAGGAAGGGATTTCTTGTAATCCGAAAAGGAGAATATCCTGCTTATCTTCCCGATCTCTTGGTAGCATATCTTTTGCTATACATGTTTGTCTTGATTATCTAGTTTATCATGTTAATCTTGTCATGAGAACCTTAGGTAGAAACCCTTTGGATGAAACATGTGTTTGAAACATGTTATGCTTGATGGTTGCAAGTGGTTGCAAGTGTTTGCAAGTGGTTACTCGTGGATGCATTATACACATTAGGCACTAGATCGGCTCACACACTCCTCATATTGCATATGCATGAGTGTTTACGCTTATTCATGGATGAAAATTTTTGTGTTATCACATGGATGTTGCATATGGATGTATGTTATGTGCATGCATATAGATGTTATACATTATGTTAGGAATTGCATACATATGGATTCATTTCACTAACATAATTTGCATTGATGATATTTGCATTAGATAAGTACATATACACACACCTTTGCATATGTTCATACAACATTTAGAATCTTGTAAGGACAATGATTGCTCGTGGATGATGTTTTGAGTAGATGGATGTTGGATGGTAGGATACGTTCTTCCTAACTTGAAGATTTCGGGGACGAAATCCTTTAAGGAGGGGAGAATGTAACAACCCGTATTTTCAATAACCTGTTATAACGTAAATCGAGGCAGAATTTAATTTATAAATCTGAATCAAGGGAAACGGGCTATGCTATTGCGTTCGTCTCGGAAAAATACGCGAAATAGAGTCCGAGTTTTCGAAAATCGGAGTCCGTATGACCCGATTAAGGCTCAATGAAGTTTTCAGAAAATTTCAAGTTCAAAACAGATTTGAATTTCAAGTTCAAAATTCGAAAAACGGTCAGATTGGGCTAGGCGGGAAAATTCCCGCCAGAGCACCCAAGTCGACAGCCCTGTCGACTTTGGAGTCGACTTGGTTGGACCCAAGTCGACAACCCTGTCGACTTGGCTGTCGACTTGGTTCAGCCGGGCAGTTTTTCCTGGTGCACCATTTTGGGGTCTTGGTTAGGTTTTAGGGCCAGATTCGGTTTTGAGGGCTGAGATTGGAACTGGGGTTTAATCCTAAGGCTAAAACTAATCCTAATCTCTATAAATAAGCCCCTAACCTAACCCTAAATCATCATTATTCATTCAAGTAACTAAACTATGGCAAAATCATTCCTCTCATGGCCTCCACTCTCTTCATAAAATTCCTAAGTTATTCCTATGAGAGATTTTCAATGCATACAAGTGTTTTCAAGCTTGTATGAGCATCATTAGCTTGCATTCAAGTCAAGTTTCCATATTTACATCATAAAGCAAGAGTTTTGATCATTTTGGCTCAAGGGTTTTTTTTCTATTAGAGCTTGCATTTTGGGTCTATTTGATTGCATAAGGGCTTTGTCATATTTTTGTGTCTTCATAAGCATTGTAAGCCCTTTTCTACTTTCATATTTAAACTCTTGGTTGATCATTATGATATGCAAGTTTGCCATGATATGCAAGTTTACTATGTCATGTTATGCAAGTTTACCATGTTATGCTATGCAAGTTTGCCATGTTATGATATGCAAGTTTATCATGTTATGTTATGCAAGTTTGATATGCAAGTTTGCCATATGATATGCAAGTTATGTTATGCAAGTTTGGGTTGATCATTTTGCTCATGTTATCATGTTATGCAAGCTTACCTTGAGTATATGAACATAAAGCTTCAAGCTTTATGCTAAAGGTTGCATTTTGGCAACATGTAAGTTATCATATCTCTTATGATAACTTGCATGTGAGGCTAAATGCGAACTTATGGCCATCTCTACATGTCATTTATCACCATGTATCACCAATATGCTAAGTTTGGTTTTATGCATGCTTTTGAGGCCTAAAAATGTAATATGCAAGTATATGAACATATGTACATTTCATATGCCACCATGTTAAACTTGTGGCTTCAACACCTTTATGTCATGATTATGCCAAGTTCCCTCTTTCAATCCTTTATGCGCTATTGCGATATGTAAGCGATGGGATTGCGTTTGGGGTTGGGTAAACTTAAAAGACATAAAAACATAAGATTGGGAATTTACCTATTAAGTTAGGTCTACCCATTGGGAATTTACCTATTAAGTTAGGTCTACCCAAATGCTTGAAAACTTGTAATATGTTTTGGAAACATGATGGACATGACACTTAGAAAATATAAGTGTGACCAACTCGAGGTTGGGTTGAGTTTGTGGCGTAAAACTACCCGGAACCGACCGGCTTAACTAGTTACTACAAACAATAGGACCCAATGTGAGAAGTTGGTCATGTTGTACCTTGAACCCGAGGTTAGACCAAGTTGTGGTGTAAAGCTACCCGGACCCGCCCGGCTTAACTAGTAACCACAACAAGGTCTAATGTGAGAGGTTAAGGCACATTAAATTAATTAATGCCTCATGATTAGGGTTAAGTCATGGTCCACTTAATACTTAACCAATTTGGGCTTGGTAGATTAATCAGGGTTAAGTCGTGAACTCATCGTTACACTTAACCAAGTTAATCCATGATTAGTAAAAGGGTTAAACTGTACTTAACCCACTAGAAAATCCTAGCAATGGGGGTCCACTCCAGCAGTAATCCCAAGTTTGTATCATTAAGACCCTAGGGACTAGGCTAGGGTGGGGGCACGATTACTGGACTTGAGGTAAGTGACCAAAAACGACGGCAGAGTGGTACGCCGATGTAGTTCCGGACGGACTATGGTCGTGCATGTAGTCCGTATTTGGAGAAGTCAAGCATGGGTACTAGTAGATCTAGACTGTGCACTTATGTTTATGGTGTCCAGGGGTTGACACCCTAGGGCTTGATACACCCGACGGGAGACCCGGCACAGTCTGACTACAATTATGTTTGGGCCATATTGACACCAACACGTGACGAGTTAGGCTTAGGGAGCCGATCGATTAGACCGTTTGGTTGGACCTCGTATTAGGGTCATTTCATGTTATTGGGCCAAAGCTTGGGCCAAGGGATCAATACTTGTTTATTCAAATCATGTTAGCCTGCTAGTACACCTGTGGTGCAAAAACCTTAAACCTGAGTATGCGATGACACCTTTATCTACCTTGTTAGTTAATCATCATGCTAGTATGTTGTTATCCTTATGTTCATCCCTGCTTCTCATGTCAGTTAACTTTATCAGTTTACATTGATTATAGTAGGGCTTACTCAGTCTTTTTGACTGACCTGTTTTTCTTTCGCCTCTTTTCTTCCGTTTCCCCCCCCCCAGGTTCTCAGGGTGGGAATATTGGAGCTTAGATTGGATTTCTGATCGCTTGCTTGTGGGATTTTAGCTCATGTACGGTCTTGACATGAAGCTAGCTATGGTTATCACTTATTTTGGGGATAGTACTTATGTATTTCAGTTTTTCAGTGATGTTGTTTTTATCTAGACTTGTGTATTTGGAAAGTTGACATTATGTTGTACCAGACTTGTTTTGAAATAGTTTGAAATCTTCCGTTGTTTTACTTATCTTATTTACTCTGTTTACATATATACGTATGTTCTTGTTCTGCCTTGATATACCATTATGCATGTTTACCCGGTACAAACGCCCCTCCAAAGTCAGAGTGCTTGCAAGAGTCACCCTGGCGGAGGTGGGGTGTTACACGAGCAATTTTTGTATTTACGGTATCTAACTGCAGCTGTATCCCACAATTCATCGGATCCCCCGACGATGTCCTTCTACTCATTCCAATAGCCCCAAAGAATCTACATAAGCTTATCCTATGAGTTCCGTTCGCATTTTAAATTAAATAATTTTTTTTCATATGCCCAGCGTTGTAGTCCCAGCCCGTGCATTCGTTGAAAATAACAGCAATCTGCTCGTACGAACGGGTGACATGGTGAGAACAAGATTTGATGTTCTCGTAACATACATCGATGGACGTGTTGGTTCTATCTATGTTCCAATTGACGATTATGTAGGTGAATGAGGCGGCAGAGTAGTTTGACATTTTGCAAAAATATTTAAAATAAGGTTTGAGGAAAAATTGAAAATATATATGGTAGATACAAATATGAACAACATAAATATATCAATATCTACCTGAAACGATTGGCGATGAATGCCGGAAAAATACTTGAATTTCTAGGTTTGTGTGCAAAATGAAGAAAAGTGAGGCGAAATTTATACGGGGGAGGGGAAAACGAATGTTTTAAATGAACCTTTCGTGTCAGATAGCATCCAACGTGGAGGACTCGTCAACGCAAATGATGCCTTTCCAACAGTCCGTTTTGAATGGCCAATTAAGTGGGGTCAACGCACGATGCATCCGATGCGGACGTCAATGTTAACTGGCCTAAGATAAAAAACGAATGACACTTAAACTAAGAAATTAGAATGGGAGTTATGTGAGAAACATAAACATTGATGAAATTGAAGATTTTTACACTGTTTTTCATATAGATATGTGGCATAAATTATATTAATTTTTTTATACCTTATAGATCTTGACTTATCAAATATATTTACGATAATTATTTTCATGTAAAAGTTAGACTATGTATCTGAATAATATGAGTTTCACTGTTAATGTATTTTTATATAAATGCATGACATGACTAGTCAATTAAAAAGCATAGCATTAAGAATTCAAAACATAATTACAAATGTGATCTAACTATAAAACTACGAAATGGATGAAAGCAGATATGATGTTACGATTGGTTGACTAGGTTATGAGGATGCTAAGCTAGCGTTTGAATTCTGAAAAAGCCAAGTTTCTTTCGCGTCTGACGTGTCTTACGTAGGGCCCACAACAATGCCCCCTTCGGAGGAAAGGTTGGAAAGTTAGCTTTCACATCAGACGCCTCGGACGGGACCGATGCACGTCCGACGCGACAGATATTTTTGCCCCTGCTTTCCATTCCCTCTCCCTATATTTATCCCACCCATTTCAACACTACATCACCATCCTCATTTCTCATTTTCCTTCAGTTCTTCATTTCTGTAGTATTCTAGATTAAATATAGTGGTAGACAGTGATGATTCAGATTTGGAAGATTTGCAAGATATGCTCGATATTTAAGAAATTAACGCTATCAAACACGAGAAAGGAGCAGAATACATAATTCTGTAAGTTCCGGCCTTGCTTGGGTTCATGAAATACTATCAGGACAGGCAGACCATTGTCAATGCACTTTTCGAATGAAGTGATTACGATTCAAATCCTTGTGAAAACGGTTAGCAAATTACGAATTGGAAGCCTCAATGCACATTACGGTCAAAGAAATGGTGGTTGTATTCTTATATACTATTGCATTGGCCCTTCCTACAAGGTAGGTTGCTGAGCGGTTTCAATGATCAAATAGTATGATTTGTGTCATTTTTCAAACAAGGCAGGTGGAGTGAGGTAGAAGTAGTGGACGATGAAGGGAAAAGAGAGATTCATGCTGCAAACTGGGTATGTAGAAACGATATCAAGTTGTCGGGAAGGAAGGAGGCGCCAGGCAAGACGAAGAGGAACATCACAGAAGGAGGGAAGGAAAAGGTGGATGAGAATACGATTGAGAAAAGGCAAAAGAAATTATTATACGGGGAAAAGGTGGAGACGATTGAGTAAACAATACACATGTCCTACTCACATTTAGACTTGGCATAAATTGGAGGGACCTGGTAGCCATCTAAAAACAACTCTGCTTAAATAGTATACTACAGATGTCGGGATCATCCCCTTCCATGTCGTCAACATCGATTGACTGGTTCTGTCATGGAGGGGGCGATTACTCGGGCTTGGTTCATCGTTGATGACCAGTCGAGATTGATCACGGTGATGTGTGCCCTTGCTATAGGTGACGGTGGTTCTTTCATCGTTCCTGTTTCCATTGCTGTTGTTGTGGACGATGGTGTGAGCATTAGAGCCGAGGAGGATGTTATTATTAAGGCTGAACTTCCTTCGATGATGCGGGCCCCTAGACTCGGAGGAAGAAGTTTCCGAGATAGTACGCCTCACCTGGGGATTTTTTTGAGCTAGTTGAAGTTGGGTGACTATGCGTTGATTTTTTTGAAGCTTACGCATGAGGTTGATGTTTGCTTTCAATGCTTGGTTGAGTTCGAGAGTTGTAGTACTCTTGGTAAGCACGTACATCTGTGCTTGGGTTGCGGGGGCTTCGGGGTACGTGGGATGAAGTATGTCTATTTTGGCCAGGATATCCGTCGGTTGAGGTCGCTGTGAGATCTCACCTTTGACTGCAGTAGAGAAGCTGACCAAAGTCTTCTTTGTTTGATTAACCATTGTAAGCGAACTTAGCGGCAGGTTAGGAAAGTAACCTAAAGCGCGTTGGAATCGAGATGGTAACATGCAACAAAGTTGCGGGTCTTAGTCGTATTGTTCTCAGTGAAAGCACCAAAATTTTGATGGAAAAAATTGCAACCAACACCCAAGATTCTTAATTTCTTAAGAATACCGTTTTGCTTAAGGAAATACAAATGCAGAAGAGCAGGAAAGTAGTAAATAACACTTAGGATTTATAGTGGTTCGGCCCCGTGTGGGGCCTACTTCCACTTTGGAAGAGCCACTGATATTTTATTGACAATAATGATTTACAAGTTATGAGCACCTTCTAGACATTTAGTTACAAGCATTTTTATGTAATTTAGAGCTGTAGTCATCATATGTGATTTTATGGAAAAATTCACTTTGGTCCTTCATCTTCCTCAAAGTGAAGACGTCATTAGAGAGGTCTCTTAGAGCTCTATAGAGATGTCAAATCAATCAATTTCCAACCCTTGTAAAAAATGAGCTTGGGGGTATTTACAGTGGAGTAGTTAGGTGGAAGTATGTAGGATTTGGGGACCACTTAGCAGGAAATCGCATCAAAGGCTTGCACGCATCGGAAAATCGCATCACATTGGAGTATTAGAGGCCGGAGCTCACCTCCCTCTTTGGGATGCGATGGAGCGTCGACGCACCCCTGGATGCGATGGAATCACATCCAAAGGGATGTGGCGCCATCGCTCCTAGTTGGATGCGATAACATCACACCCAGAGAGATGCGGTGCCATCACATCGGTTTAGATGCGACAACATCGCATCCGGAGGGATGCGATGCCATCACATCTCCTTTGATGTGATAGCATCGCATCTAGTGGGATGCGATGTCATCGTATCCATTCAGATGCGATGACATCACACCAAGTTGGGTGCGATGCGAGTCATTTGTTTTGAGGGGGTGTGATGCAAGGTGATACGAGTGAGGCGAGATGAGTGATGCGAGGGGAGTGAGGTGAGGCGAGGGGAGTGAGGCTAGGTGAGTGATGCCAGGGGAGTGAGACGAGATGAGTGATGCGAGGGGAGTGAGGCGAGATGAGTGATTATGAAGCTAATGCTTGCTTGGCCTCTTCTCGTCTGGATTCTTCATTAACCTGGTGATATTTCGGGCTTTAATATCACGCGACGTGTTGAGTTGAGTGGGTCTTGTGTGCTTTTGGGAACCGGACAAAAATACCAGTTAACACTCCCAAAACAACATCAATGTTTAATTTCCAAATAAAATCTTATATCAGATAAAATCTTACATCAACTAGAATTTTAAAATCAAATCCTTCCCTTCGTTCCATTTAACAAATCTTAAAATAAATTCTCTCTTTTAATTAAATTTTATTAAAGTTCTTATATTTAATTAAATCCTTATATTATGTTAAAGTAATTTTTTTTTAAAAAAAGAATCGCCTTGCCAAAAAAATTAAAATAAATCTTCAAAACTAAATAAATCATTTAAATTAAATTAAAATATTTAGATTAAATCATTTTATTAAAATAGTTTGTATCATATTAATTTAGTTTAAATTACGTCTTAAATTTAAATTCTAAATCTTAATTAAATTTTTTAAATAACTTTTTTGGGCAAGACCAACTGATTATTTAAGTGATCCGTAACACCGTTTTCATTGCGACGGTTAGTGATTACATAATCATACAAGATATAGGCAGAACGCTTATATGCTAAAATCATTTCCTAGCCCTAGCTAGGACAGAAACAAATTGAATAAATTCACCACAAGCGTGAGAAACAGAATACAACATAAGCCAAAAAGGCAAAACAAAATCACCACACAATCAAAACAAATCCCTCAACAGACTGTTAGACAGTCCCAGACTCCCACATACACAACTTATAACTGGTTACTACAATAGTTACATGCACTCGAGATACACAAGAGCACAAGATGATAATACAACAGCAAGTACCACGATCCAACACGACGACAAACGGCCCTTAAACTGATAAAATTCAATAGCATTGGCCAGTTTGACAAATAGAACAGTCAAGAGACTCGCCTGGTACGCTCTCATCCAGGTTGAAGAGAGAAACCCACTTAGAGCATTTACAGCAGCATAGTGATTCTAGTGTGAGGAGAAGGAAAAATCAACATGGCCACGTCACTCTTTCCCTGCAGCAAAGTGGGGATTATGCGAGTTTTTTATTTTTTTAATGTATACAATGTATATATATATATATAATTTTTTTTCCTACACATCCCTAAACCGCAATCAGAAATCCGTTTAGGGATCCTCACTCAGAAAAAACAGTGTGAGGAATCCTCACTTTCTCTTCTTCTTCACGTTTGAATCGCCACTGCTGTAGCACGATGGAGGAAGAAAAAGTGTGGATCTTCCCCATTTTCTCCTCAATCTACACTGTTGTGTATGCTCTTAAAGAAACCCCAGCATCCTAACAACACAAAGAAAAACAAAACCCACCGGAATGAAAGTGAAACCTCGTCCTTGCCACAAACACCAATAGCTTACGACCAAAACCACAACAAACGACCAACCACTATGTCTTACCAAAGACGAATACAAAAAAGAAAATCAAACCAAAAATCGAAGACAACACAAATGCTACCACCCAACAAAGTAACCAAATAAAAAAGCTCCTAAAAACATAAATCTATATCTAGAAAAATACCGTAATCAACACGTCAATTTCTCGATCCACAACTTTAAAAAAAAACTGCCTTTCGATTGTGCCAGTGATTCCAAAATCTAACAATATCATTTGAGAAGTATTGGCTCGAAAAAGTCCACGAAATGAATGTGAGATATGTTGCGCGTTAGAGGGTAAATAACTTTACGGGAGATCTCCACTGGTAAGACAAGTAGGGAGTTTGTAGTGATAAATCAAAGCAAAGGCAATAAAAAAGCAACGAGAGAAATAAGCTTATATCTGGAGCTGGAGAATAGAGCTATTAAAGTGCAAAGGGGCCCGATTATCCAACAATAGGAAAAGCTAGGTAGAAAACAAAAAGGGAAAATGTGGATGATGGTGATCGAAGAAAAAACAGTGTAATTATAAGGGCATCCCAAAATGTGTTTACCACCATTACCACGGATCACATTTTTCTCTCAAATGTTGCCACATTCGGCGTTCTACCACTGAAAACTGGTCGGTCGGCGGTAGCGTGGTACCCGTAGCACGTTTCAGAGTGTCCTTAGCATGACACAAAAAATAAAGGAAGACGGTGGAGAAATTGTAAAGAACTAGCCCCTGTTGTTGGGAGTAACATGAGAGTTCTTACGTGTTAAATTAGATTTAAACAAGTTCAAATTAATATGATATTAAATTCATTCATTAAAATGATTTTAACTTGAATTCATATATTCAAATTAAACATTTCAAACATTAATTTGGATAAAATATTTAAATTATATTTCAAAATAAATACATAATTACAGAATTTTAGAAAATAATTTTATTTGATCAAAGCTGTTCGTATATAATTTACCAGCGTACAGTGAAGTGAATCGGGTTTTCCTACATATATCATTTCATCTCTTGTCCCAAATATAATAGTTAGAACGTACAGTTATTCAGTATATATCATTTTAAACCATTGTGAATTACCAAATGCTACATGGAACTTGCAATGTAAGAGCATCAAAATAAACATGTCACATAGAAAATTCATTTGGTGTCAGACATGTGAATATAATGCATAACATGTTGTGTGTTTCACAACTGAACACGTCATAACATAATTTCATGTCAATTACCAACATATCAAACTTTAAAATAACTATGAACATATCCTACACATATGCGAGCATTTCAATGCATACTGCAATTGATATTTTATCCACATATCAAAATGTTACTAGTGAGCAAGAGATTCTCAACTTTCGTGCCTAGATAAGGTTGCAATGGCCATACAGAATACAAAACACCATTTCAAGCACTTTAAAAAAAACATAGCAGATGGGTTTAGGCTAGGGGAGATGGTTTTAGATTTTCACAAAAAATACTGAATAAAACGAAATTCTAGTGATTTTAAAACAAATTATTGAATACGCTAACCAATGAACTTGAAAAGTGGACACCAACAAAGTTCTAGAAAATTCATTTATCTATGATTTATAAAAAATAAAAATTGGCTTTCGATTAATTTTTAGAGAGATAAGGTTGAAACGAAAGGGCCCTGTTATGCAGTTCTGGCAATAGATCTTGGCAAGATGTGGCGTTGGTTGAGGAAAACGGAAGGGCTTCGGAGAGGAAAAGGTAGGGTTTTGTAGATCAAGGCTAGGGTTTCGGCTATCTAATAGGGCGGCAATGCTGGGGGTTTCTAGCAGTTGAGGCGCTAATAGCCGTAGGGTTGCTGGCGGTGGAGATGTAGCTGGAGCAATGATAGTTCAAGGGAAATAGGTGAAAGTGGAGTTTAATGATGGTAGGTTAAGGTTTCATAGGTTTGCAAATAGAAGAAAAGGGAAGAAAATCATGATTTGATTTTTAGTTTAGGATTTGAATTTATCGAGAGTAGAGATATGGAATGGGCTATCTTATATGGTGTCAATTCAAATTTCAAAAAGTAAATCAATCATGATGTGTTAATGTGCAAATGGAGAAACATTCACAGAAAGATAGAGGAAAAAATCATTAAATAACCTAGAGAGGGAGTAAAAGTTAAAAAAAACACTCAACTACCTCCATTTTCCGCATGTTTCACTGAAAAACTCATATTTGGGGCGAACGAAAGCGGATTTTGATGAAACAAAAAAATCAAGACAACTTACAATATAGAGTAGCATCATGAAAAATACTTTTTTTAAAATTTAAAATTTTCCAGTTAATTTCAATTTTGGATCAAATTTGACCAAAAATCAATTATTTAGAAATTTATTCGATAATTTTGGTCATGTGAAATACTCAGCATTACCAATTCATTATTTTAAATTCAAAATTTAAATTTAATTGGATTTAGATATACTACATTAAGTTATTTCGAAAAAAAATAAGTTTAATATTAATGATCATTATAATTTTATTCCAATAAGATGCATGAATTCAAATTTATATTCTGTAATCATAAACATGCATTTCAAAATAAATTAAATTTTCGTTTCTAATTTAAAATTCAGTTAAATATGTTATTTAAAAGTTGATAAAATGTTAGGTTTTTACAATGCTAATTATCTTAATTTCAAAACAATAAATCGTGTACTTTTTCCGACATAAACATTCTCTCTCGCATCATTTCTGTAAAATTGTTTTTTATTTTTCCTTTCTCATTTTCATTCGTTTAATCGTGACTTAGTGGATCGCTAGTCACTAAAATCAAAATTTTATTACCTGAATTGCAACGTCGCATATACATATAGTAATTTCCCCTCCTCATTTCCTAATTGTACGAACTTTTATTTCACCACTAGGGTTTTTCCAATGTAATCTTCGTCTTCTTCTACTCATTAATGGTAAAAAAAGAAAATTTTCCTTGAATTTGTTGTTTTTACATGTTTATAACATAAGATCGGTACATCTTCCCAAGTGCTCTTCATATTCTTGAAACTTATTCCTACATTTAATTACTATATAATCAACTATTGTAAGAAAAACATGATTATGGTGCTAAAATGGCGTCAGCGCGACATCGGGAGAAAATGTTTTAATGTCTTAACAATGTGTACTTAAGCGCTTGAAAAACAAATATGGGAAAATATTACCCACGCCTTTTGTGTGGATCTTACTGCCACATATCCAATTCTTTTCCGATGTCGTTGTTTTTTGATGCCATTTCAAAGCCAAACTCTCTAAGATCTTACATCAAGGTCTTTCCATCACCATTTTGACGGTATTTGATTTATCCCTTTTTAACACCATATATTTTCGATGGGTTTGGGACTCTTTATCATAGCTGTTAACGATATTTTTCGTCAACACCGAAGATAGGTCTAAGGAAATAGACCTAAGGGTGAAATGAGATTATTCAGTTCCCACAAGCTTGAGTTAGTTCACCATTTCCTAGATATCAAGGTCAAAAAGCATGAAGATTAGTTACTCTTCCATCAAGGGGTGAGTATCACACTTCTGCAACTTAAGGACCTACAGTTACCTTCGGGTAAGGGTTCTCTAAGCACAACACATGTTAGGAAGCAAAAATCTTGCGGAAGGGTTACTTAGTGATTTAAGGTTGTAGGTAAGGTTTGTGCGGGAAGGCTTTCATTAAGAAGAAAGTGTAAGGTGTTTAGGAGACCTAGGTACAAGGATAAGGCTTGCGTACGAAGCTGAGGGGAAATCATAAGGTACCTTGGCACCCGTTAAAAGGGTAAAATTGTGAAGCGCTAACCAACATAGCATGATAATATGCTATAGAATATGTCAAATAGTACAGAACAAAGCAATTTATAGTGGTTCGGTTCGGACTGAATTTACGTCCACTTTAAGGGCTTTAATGATTTTATTCATGGAGGAGGTTACATAAGAAATCCCCAAATTGACTAACAAATTAGGGTCAGCTCTCTTAGAAATGAGGGGAACATTGTGCAATGAGGAAACAGATCCCGAAAATGTGACCCTAGGGGTCTTATTTATAGTGGTTTTTGGCCCCCTTTTGCTGCTTCTTTTTCCCGCAATTCTTTTGCCAGTATTTTGGTGTCACCTTTTTGCTCTCGTTTTGGCTTTCGTGTTTTTGACTTTTTCTGCCTTTCTCCATCTTCCGACACCATTCTGGTGTCATTTTTGTCTTTTTATGACTCTCTCCTGCTTCCTAGACCATTCTGGTCTTGGTTTCTACACCCTGCTATCGGTTTCTACACTACTGTCGGTTCCTACACCATGTTGTTGGTTTCTACACTAGTGTTAGTTTTGTCTTCTTCTGCTTTCGGCACCACACTGGTATCGGATTTGTCTTCTTCTGCTGTCATCACCACTCTAGTGTCTGTTTCCAGCTTTCTCTGCCTTTCTTGTTTCAGCCATTATTCACAAACGATACGTCCGTTTGTTTAATGTGACCACTCTATGGAATGAGAAACCATCAACTGAACCCAATGAAAGTGATTTCAGGTCTGAATCTCTTACCAATCAAAATGTATACGAAAAAGAAGATTTCGTCTTCTTATTTTGGTGTCGACATTGATGTACCCAAGACTTTTCCTTTTATAATTCTTGGTATTGGCTAGTGCGAATTTTGGTGTTAATAGTTAGCTCCCCTAGTATAAAGAAGCTTTTGTTCTTTAGGCAAAATCCTATGGCTCCTGCACAGGTTGCCTGTCACTCAAGAATCATTATAAAAATCTTTGGTATTAGTTTCGTATAACCAATAGTAATGGTGCAAGGGGAAGCATAAACTTTCCTTGATGAAATAGGGCCTGAACATGAATTCCATGTTATGAACTTTTTGTGCACTTAGTGTAAAAATTTAAACATGTATTCGTGCAGGATCATATGATTTAAAGCTTAGCATTCTTCTATCAGCGTATGATGAGCATTTCATTATTGTTAACTAAACATTCAATTATCAAGAATTCAATGTTAAAGGTATGATATAACAAATCCAAATTTTACATTTGGACATTTGCAATCAGAGGTTCTTCATTGATGAACATAATGTGTTAATAAAATTAATATGACTTGCATAGTGTGTGGAATGTCCCAAATATAAATGTTTGGGTTGGATTCATAGTAATGAATGTTATAGGTAGACATGTCACGAGTATAGAAAACTTCCATATTATGAGGCGTCATGAGATCACAATTGTTGTTGGAAGACATCAAATGGGACGCCAAAAAAGGGTTAGCCAGGGTGCTAACTAGAACATCTTTACTTCATAACAAAGAGAGTATGTCTGAACTTCATATAATGAAAGGAAATTAAATATTCTTTTTCGAAATGGAAATAGGGGATTCCTAACTAAACTTGGTTGTCAGAAAAATGCAGATCTAAAGGTTTATTTTTAGAAAATATGATAGGACTATAATACCTTTTAGAAATAGCAAATGAGTAGCCTCAAGATTAAACTTGAACTTATGTTATAGAAATTTGAAAACCATAATAGGAAGCCCAAGTGTTGTGCTAAGTTAGGGTAGAAAATTTCAAAATCCTTACTTGAAAGTAGCAGGTATCCAAGACTCGTACTTCGAAAAATAGGAATTAGAAATCATATAGAAACCCCGAGACTCAAAATCAGGTAAGCAGAAAGCCAAAAATCATATAAAACCCTGAGACTCACACTCGGGCAAGCAGAAAGTCAAAAATCATATAGAAACCCCAAGACTCACATCGGGTAAGCAGAAAGCCCGAAATCATGCAGAAACCTTGAGACACACACTCGAGTAAGCATAAAGCCAGAAATCATATAGAAACCCCGAGACTCACACTCAGGTAAGCAGAAAGCCAAAAATCGTATAGAAACATCGAGACTCACACTCGGGTAAGTAGAAAGCTAGAAAACATTTGCAACCCCGAGACTCACACTCGGGTAAACTGAAAGCCCGAAATCATATAAAAACCTTGAGACTCACACTTGCGTAAGCCGAAAGCCAGAAATTATATAAAAACCGCGAGACTAGCACTCGGGTAAGCTGAAATCCATAAATTATATTAAAAACCGAAGACTCACATTCGGGTAAGCTGAAAGCCATAAATCATATAGAAAACCCGCGACTCACACTCGGGTAAGCTGAAAGCCATAAATCATATAGAAAACCCGAGACTCACACTCGGGTAAGCTGAAACCCAGAAATCTTATATAAACCAGAAACTCACACTCGGGTAAGCAAGAAGCCAGAAATCATATTTAAATCCCAAGACTCACACTCAGGTAAGTAGAAAGGCATAAATCATATAAAAACCTCGAGACTGACACTCGGGTAAGAAGAAAGCCAGAATTATGTAGAAACCCGAGACACACACTCGGGTAAGCAGAAAGCTTGAAATCATATATAAACCCCAAGACACACACTTGAGTAAGCAAAAAGCCTGAAATCATATAGAAACCCCAAGACTCACACTCAGGTAAGAAGAAAGCCAAAAATCATATAGAAACCCCGAGACTCACACTCGGGTAAGCAGAAAGCCAAAAATCGTATAGAAACCCCACGACTGACACTCGGGTAAGCTGAAAGCCAAAAATCATACAGAAACCCCGGGACTCACACTCGGGTAAGCTGAAAGCCAAAAATCATATAGAAAACCCGAGACTCACACTCGGGTAAGCTGAAAGCGAGAAATCATATAGAAAACCTGAGACTAAAACTCGGTGAAGCTGAAAGCCAGAAATCATATAGAAAACCCGAGATTAAAACTGAAAGCAAGATATCATATAGAAAACCCTAGACTCATATTCGGGTATATAAGCTGAAAGCCAGAAATCATATATAAACCCCAAGACTCACACTCGGTTAAGCAAAAAGCCAAAAATCATATAGAAACACCAAGACTCACACTCGGGTAACTAGAAAGCCAGAAATCATATAGAAACCCCAAGACATACACTTGGGTAAGCAAAAAGCAAGAAATCATTTAGAAACCCTAAGACTCATACTTGGGTAAGCAAAAAGTCAGAAATTACATCAACAAATCACACCCTAATTGGGAGTTATGGAGAAACTTCATAGTTAAACAAATTAAATTAATAAAAGTACAAGAAAATCATCGAATCATTGTTAAAAGTCATCCAATAGGAGCATTAAACGTCATCAAAAGGTTATTAATGCAAAAAATGCTAAACAACTCGAACATCATTGAAAGTGATCAAGCAATTATGAATTATTGGCGGGTTTCTCAAAAGCCAAACAGAGAAAACATGTAGACAAATGTGTCTTAATTATTCTAAAAAGTAACTTTTTCGGATGCATATGTAGAGGAATGCTTTCAAGATAAATTAACCCTACCCTGCATTGATTAATCATTTAGTGGATATTTCGTTCAGCATTCTAGCCATTGGGTATCAACGTGTAGTCTTAATCTTAACCCATAGGATATGCAAATGAATGATTACTCTCTAAAAGAGTGACACTGGTCCATTTATATGGTATGATGTAGGCAGTACTAGCCCAACTTAGGGGTACTATAATTTGTCGGGGGTGTTAGCCTCACTTAGGATGCAACTCCATAAGGTGGGGATGTAATTTGTTTGTTAGCCACACTTAGGAGGCAACTCCACTAGGTGGAGATGTAACTTTGTTTGTTAGCCCCACTTAGGAAAACTCCACTAGGTGGAGATGTAATATTGTGGCTTCTCTTCTTGGAAGCTTTATTTGTTGTTCCTCCTTTGGAGGCTTTGTTTGACGCTCCTCTTTTGGGAGGTTGTGTTTGTTGTTGCTTCTCTCTCTGGAAGCATTGTTTGTCTCCCCTCTTCTGGGAGGTTGAGTTTGTTATTTCTTCTCCCTCTAGAAGCATTGTTTGATGGTGTCTCTCTTCCGAGAAGCTTTGTTTGTGTAGCTTCTCCCTTTGGAAGCCTTATTTGTTGTGCCCTTTCTTCTAAAGGCTCTATTGGTTCGTCCTTCCCTCTGAAGGCTTTATTGATATCACTTATCAAGGGTAGGTTCCACACCTTTCATGGAAGCATTTAAGTATGCCAATATACATTGTTTGACATAGTTCATGAAATTCTGAAATAGTGGAGATAAGATGTAGGAGAATCTTATTTATCCCGAGTTATGACGGGTGCTTAATCATTCCTTTGTTGCATGTTTATATGGACAGCTTCCGCCAAAGCTTGTCATTGATTGATAAATTTGTCACGCATATATTCATGCATTGTGTTCTTTATGGTTTCCCTTTTGAGATTTCATTCCCTTCTACGGGACGAGTCACATGCAGTGGTTGGGCGCACTTTAGATGCTCCACTTGAGCTCTTGTTGTATGCATAAGCTTGATTAGGTTTTTGTTTATACCTGTAAAGTCACTCAAACTTGTGTTAATATTTGTTTGATTACAAGCAAGATATAAAATGAAAATACTAATGAAAGGAAATGATTGAGATGGAAGACTTATTATTAAGTTCTCATTCACATGTTGCGTTATCTCTAACCACCTACCCACTGGTCTTACTTCGAATTTCTCAAATGATCTTCCTTTTCTTTTTGCCTTGATTTCTTTTTATCAAACTCCAACAATGTTTGGTTTTATGTCCTTTTGTCTTGTGATAAGAGCAATAGTCTTTCTTTTAGTTCGGTTTTGTAGAACCTTCTATGAGGGGATTGGAACCAAGCCGTTCTTCCTTTTGTTCTTACTTCAAGCTTTTCCTTGCGTTAAGTATTTCTTTCATAAGAATGAATTTATCAGCTCCAGGATATAAATCATTCAAGATGTCAGATTCATTTAAGATAAGCTCCTTCCAAAAGGGGGATGGTGTAAGCAACCCTAATCGTACAGCTCTTAGCTTCTTTCTATCCGTAGTCCCATTCACTTTGAGTGACTTATTGTGAAATCTTTTTAGATAGCAGTCAAGTGACTCCCCCGGTCTTTGTTTGATTCTAGCGAAATCATAAAGGATGTTGGCCTAATCTTTTTGCATATGGAATTGTGTGCTAAATGCGGTGGGCAATTGCTTCCAAGTTGTGATGACCAGGCCATGTTAATGCTTGCAACATTTAAGAGCTATACCACTAAGAGTTGTTTGGAAGAACTTGCATCGAAGGGCTTCAGAAGCGTTATACGTATCCATGTAATTCTCGAACATGGCACGGTATTCTTCAGGGTTTGTAGTGCCATCATATGCGAGTTTGATCTCTTTTATTTCAGATGGAACCTTCACAGCCATTATTTCTCTGGAGAAGGGGATTACTTGCAAATTCCTGTCTTCTGTCCATGTTAGGTTTTCATATTCTTTTGAGCTGACCACCTCGTTTGAAGCTTAGTTGTTTCTCCATGAAACTGGATTGCTTTGTATAGTTGATGAAGACTCGGTTTGGTTATAAAGTTCTCGAGGTGCCATTATTTTTTATTCTTCTTTATAAGATTCCCCTTCAAGGGACCTTCAGAATAAGTCTTCATCAATGAGTTCTCTAGTTCCATCAATCTGCATAGAAAAGTGTAGTATTTTCAAGTCATTACTTGCTCTTTTCGTTAATGTTGAAGGTTCTTCAGTTTCTAGTTTTGCTGAGTTGATGTTGTTTTCTGGGATGGATGATGCATTGGATCCTTCTTTGCCACTCTTCCCCAATTGAATCATCCTTTAACCGATTTTCAGAGTATCTTGTTACGATGGAATGTGAAATAAGGTTGAAGGGTTTAAGATAAGTATGGAGGGTAGGAGAATTAAGGGTTAATGACACGGGCGAAAGTGTAGGAAATAAGGTTGGGGGTTTAAGGTAACACTTCTCCTTAAATAGCTTGGATCATTGATGCCTCAAGTAGTCGATTGGTATTCATAAGCTCTTTCCCGAGACTCTTTATCTATAATGTTGCTTCTTTGAAGCTTAGTCCAACCCAGGACGGAACAACACAGTTAGGAATGTGTTTAGTTATCCAAAGGTTAAATGTAGGAATGAGGACTGAGGTTCAATCTTCCTTCTAGCTAGAATGTTAACAATATTTTTTGTCAACACCAGAGATAGGTCTAAGGAAATTGACCTAAGGGAGAAATGGGATTATTTAGTTCCCACAAGCTTGAGTTAGTTCACCGTTTACTAGATATCAAGGTCAAAAAGCATGAAGATTAGTTACTCTTCACTTAAGGGGTGAGTATCACACTTCTACGACTCAAGGACTGACTTTTACCTTGGGATAAGGGTTCTCTAAGCACAACACAATTTAGGAAGAAAAAATCTTGCGTAAGGGTTACTTAGTGATCTAAGGTTGTAGGTAAGGTATGTGCGGGAAGGCTTTCGTTAAGAAGAAAGCGTAAGGTGTTTAGGAGACCTAGGTTCAAGGATAAGGCTTGCATATGAAGCTCTTATTGAGGGGAAAGCATAAGGTTGCTTGGCACCCGTTGGAAGGGTTAAGTTGTGAAATGATAACCAACATAGCATGATAATATACTATAGAATATGTATAATAGTAAAGAATACAACAATTTATAGTGGTTCAGTTCGGATTGAACCTACGTCCACTTTAAGGGCTTTAATGATTTTATTCATGGAGGAGGTTACATAAGAAAACTACAAATTGATTTACAAATTAAGGCTAGCACTCTTAGAAATGACATGAAGAATGTGGAATAAGGAAAAAGATCCCAAAAATCTAACCATGGGTCTTATTTATAGAGATTTTGGGCCCCCTTTTGCTTCTTCTTTTTCCCGCACTTTTTTGCCACTTTTTTGGTGTCACCTTTTGCTTTCGTTTTTGGCTTTCGTTTTTTGTATTCTTATGCCTTTCTCCAGCTTCCTACACCATTCTGGTGTCATTTTGTCTTTTTTTTGCTCTCTCCTGCTTCCCAGACCATTCTGGTCTCGGTTTCTACACTCTCCTATCGGTTTCTAAGCTGTTGTCAGTTCCTACACCACGATGTCGGTTACCACACCATGCTGTCGGTTCCTACACCATGATGTCGGTTACTACACCATGATGTCAGTTCCTACACTGGTGTCGATTTTGTCTTCTTTTGATGTCGGCGCCACTCTGGTTTTGGTTTTATCTTCTTCTGGTATCGTCACCACTTTGGTGTCAGTTTCCAGCTTTCTCTGCCTTTTTTTCCGGCCACTATTCCGAAATGATACGTCTGTTTGTTTAATGTTACCATTCTATGGAATGGGAAACCATCATCTAAACCCAATGGAAGTAGTTTCAGGTCTGAATCTCTTACCAATCGAAAGTTATAGGAGAAACAAGATTTCATCTTCTACTTTTGGTGTCGACATAGCTGTACCCAAGGGTTTTCCTTTTATACTTCCTATTATTGGAGCTTCCGTTTCTTTATATTTGGCCAGTGCGAATTTTGGTGTTAACAGTAGCATTTAGTAAAAAAATTAGAGTTTTCTCTGCCTTCTTGATGATTAAAAAGCCATTTCTGAAAATAACAAAGCATTTCTACTATATTTCAATAATAAGTTAAATTAATACACAGTTAAGTAAAGCGTGAATTGGAAATTAATACTTTTATTATCTGTCCTTTTAGCCAAGTAGGCTATTACCAGAATCTTGATTGTAGAATGAAGATGAAACTATTCTTGAATCTGAGAATACGTTTGTAGGGACTACAAGGTGGAGTTAAGAAGTAGTAAGGGACCAAAGCCATGTGAGGCACTCAAAACCGGTGAAGATAAAGTGTGTAACAGATCCAACGTGATGGAGGTTTAAAAAGTCATAGTGGGGATAAAGCAAGTAAATAATAAGATATAGCAAATGACTCTAAAATGGCACCTAAATCACATTACTAATACTTTTACAAATATATAAATGATAATCAAATAAAACAAGTAGCACTAAATTTAACTATGATTCGTACATTCTTAATTTTTGATTAAACATGTGAAAATATATATAAATATATGTAAACTAGATTTTAACTTAAATAAATTTCGTAGAATAGTAAAACCTAATCTAATAATTTTTATAATGTATAAATGACATTTTTTAGTTCATTTCATTCAACAAAAAATATAGCGATAATAACATAATATAGAGGAAATAAAGGGATACATTGGAAATAGCGGAATATAACTAGGCCTAAAGCAGAAAGGCTATATTTAAGGCTATTTGTGAAAAACGTAATGGTAGTAATCTTCTATGGAAAATAACATGGTTATAGAAGGATATTAGCTAAACATTAACTGCACAGCTCAGTACCAACCACCTTTTAGGCCTTTAACCGGTACCTAAAGCAATGGATCATGGAAGGATGATTCATGATCGTCTCGAAGTGCATTTCTCAAGGAATATAAGAACAACTCTGAAGATTTTATGAAGGAAAATATACAAGTACAACCGACATCATGACGTCTTGAAAACAATATAATCTAAAATGAAAAGTGCTTGTTGCACAAAAAATTGGAGATAGAAGACAAAGAGGGAGGAAGGGAAGGTATCACTCTTAAAACAAATCAGAAACATTCATTTGTTGAGGGTGTCGAGTTGATTTTATAACTCAGTTGTCCCTCGTGCACTCTTGAATCTAGATCCGGACAAGGAATCCCATAGGATTTGGGAAGTGTTGGATAATTTTCCTGTAATACAATGCTTGTATCCTCTAAAATATTGATTTATGGCTCTCTGTTTTCATTATCTTCTATCTCTTCTTACCGATGTCACTAATATAAACATTGTTTTTTAGGCTGAAGAACTTGCCATTTTTTGTACTAGTGACTCTATAACTCTACATCTTCTTAGTAAGAAAATCAATAAATACTACATTGGACAGAGATTGTAAAATCACTATAAAATTATTGATGTTCTTTCTACTTTCTACTATCTCAAAGTCTATAAAATCTTGTGTGTTATGCTAAATCTACATCAACATTTTGGTGCTTTTATTGAGAGAGGAAATTTTCAAGCATAAATCTAGATTTATGGTTTAAATTAAAGTGATCTAAAGGTTGGATCTAAATAATTTATATTAAGGGGTTCGAAATGATTTGCATATTGTAATTAATGACAAATAAAAGAATTGCAAGATCATTAGGAGGAATTGCAAGTTCAAGCAAAGGAACTACTCATCATATGGAGGTAGGCAACTAACATCAGTGTAACGCCCCGAATTTTCATACCCTTTGAATTGACTAATTACACCACACGTCCAACACAAAAATACGAATTATCAATAGAAAGAGGTTAAAGGATGAGAAATAGAAAGAAAGAAAAGTTAAAATAGAAGAAAATGAAGAACACAAATGTCACAGCGGAAGGAATAAAATATATCAAATAACATAACTTTTGAATCAGTAACTGTATATGCGTACCATCATCATAGCATGAAAAGCATGTGGAACAGGTGTTAGAAATTCTAAGAAAGAATGTTTTAAAAGCAAAGTTTTCCAAATGTATATTCTGGCAAGAAGAAGTCAAATTTCTTGGCCACGTCGTGTCAAAGCAAGGAATTTCAGTGGATCCCAGTAAAATCACTGCTATTCAGAATTGGAAATAGCCTCGTACACCCACAGAAGTCAGAAGTTTTCTCTTGTTGGCCAGTTATTATAGGAAATTCATTAAGGATTTTGCGAAGACATCCAGTTCCTTAACGAAACTGACTAAGAACATTCGAGATTCAATTGGACTCCGGTATGTGAGGAAGCTTTCCAAGAGCTAAAATTAAAACTGACGACTACTCCAGTGTTAACAATAGTTGATGGCAATGAGGACTTCAAAGTCTGGACTGACGCTTCTAGAGAAGGCCTTAGAGCAGTATTAATGCAAAGAGGTCAAGTGATTGCTTATGCTAGCCGTCAGCTGAAGAAAAACTACGTTACTCATGATCTTGAGTTGTTAGCCATCATATTCGCTTTGAAAATCTGGAGGCACTACCTTTTGTGTGAGAAATTCGAACTATATACAGATCATCAGTCATTGAAATATTTGTTCACCCAGAAGGATTTGAATCCGAGGCAGCAGCGTTGGCTAGAGTTTCTTGCAGCGTACGATTTTGAGATTTTGTACACTCCAGGGAATGCCAATGTTGTGGCTGATGCGCTGAGTAGGAAGAATGTAATGATCGCCAGTTTTGCTTTTACGACTTCGTTGATTGACAAGATCTCCATTCTTCGGAAAGATGATAATTTTGTTAAGGAGATGATCAAAAGAATTCAAAAGGGCGACGCATTCAGTTTCCAAGTGGATAACGAGGGAATTCTTAGATTAAAAGGAAGGATTTGTGTTCCTGACGTCTCCGAGTTCAAAAGAGAAGTGCTTGATGAATGCCACAAGTCCAAACTGAGTATCCACCCAGGGGTTAGCAAAATGTCCAATGACCTCAAGCAAACTTTCTGGTGGAAGGCAATGAAAAGAGATATCTCTATATATGTAAGTCGGTGTTCCACCTGTCGGCAAGTCAAAAGCGATCAGCAGAAGCTCGCTGGATTGTTGCAACCTTAAGAAATTCCGGGTGGAAAGTGGGAACAGATTTCTATGGATTTCATAGATGGTTTGCCCAGAACTAGGAAAGGAAATGACAGTATTTGGGTGATCGTAGATCGTTTCACGAAGACCGCCCATTTCATACCTGTCAGATCAAACAGAACTGCTCAGAGTCTGGCGCAGATATATTTTAAAGAAATTGTTAGACTACACGGAGTTCCCATGAGCATCGTTAGTGATCATGACCCGATTTTTGCTAGTAAATTCGGGGAAGCATTCCAAGCAGAATTGGGAACGAAACTGAACTTGAGCACCGCGTATCATCCTCAGACAGATGGTCAGACTGAGAGGGTGAATCGCATTTTAGAAGATTTATTACGGGCCTGTATTATTGATTTTGGCGGATCATGGGAAGACCATTTGCATTTGGCCAAGTTCTCATACAACAACAGCTACCAAGCGAGCCTGACAATGTCACCGTTTGAGGCATTGTATGGTAGACCGTGCTGATCCTCTGCTTGTTGGGTAGAACCTGGTAATAGACTCGTATTAGGCCCAGATATAATTCGCGAGGTTGCGGATAAAGTCGACTTCGTTAAGAAACGATTACTAGCCGCTCAAAGCCGACAAAAGAGATATGCAGATAAGAGAAGAAGAGATATATCATTCGCTGTTGGCGACTATGTTTATTTGAAGGTATCTCCGATGAGAGGAGTGATCCGATTCGGTAAAACAGGGAAATTGGCACCTAAATTCATTGGCCCGTTTCCTATTCTTGAGCGGATTGGAACTCTCGCTTATAGGGTTCAATTACCAGATTGGTTGCCTGGAGTACATGATGTATTTCACGTATCTCAACTTCGAAAGCATGTACATGATCCTGATTTGATCATGGAAGAAGCAGCTCAATGGGACCTAGAAATTACTCCAGAATTGGCTGTGAGAAGAGAGCCGATCAAAATTATTGGCAAAGAAACCAAAGAGCTGAGGAACAAGAAGGTTCACTTAGTCAAAGTGCAATAGAGTGGGGATCCGCGAGATTGTACTTGGGAAACAGAGGAAAGCATTAAGAAAGCCTATCCTAAGTGCATAGTGGATATCTCTGATTGACTCTGGTGCAAGGTACATTTATCATATTTTGCAATTACCATTGTGTTCTCTATTTTGTTGTTGTTTTCTTTTCATGGATGTAAAAAATTTATTATATCGTCTGAATGATTTAAAAGAGTATATTTATTAATTTGTATATTTTTGAAAAGTTAAAAATAAAATTGATTGATGTTTGCGTTGTGTGATTGTGAATTAGATTAATTAAATTATTAGAAAGATAGTTAATTAAAACAACAAGGGAATGAATGGTATAATTTATTCGAATAAATCACACATTGACTTGATTAGAGAATTAATTAGAAATATATACATGTGCATTATATATGTTTGAACAGGTAAATGGATTAGCTATTGAGTAAAGATTTTATTTGCGTGCCCGACAAATAGGTAAACCTTAATGAGTTGGATGCGCAATTTTATTATTATATCAACTCCTGTGAATGCTATTGGATGCGGAATGCTGGTTATTCTGTGTGTAATTAATAAACGTCGCCATAGGATAGTAATAATTAATTTTGAACTACACTACATGCATACTTCTTGAAGATGGGCATACTTCATCATATACCACATAAGCATTTGGAGCTTGTGTGACGAGGTTGAAGATTTACCATACGAGCGAGAGGCTTGTATGGTGATGATTATATTTTATAGGTTGAACTGATGACTGATAGCGACCATATAAAATTGTAACGATAAATTACCAGATTAATAAAAAACCCACACGGGTCTAGAGTTGACAATAATCACGTCTCTCTAGTTATTAGATACGACACATGGATTATTTATTTCCCACACGGGACGAGGTGACGAGAATTTATTCTCTGGAGTAATTAAAAATACACACTCCCTCAGGCTTAGACAGGGTGACGAGAATTTATTCTCTGGAGTTATTATCTATACACGCTCCCCTGTAAACCCCATAATATATCACTATAAATATGTGTATGCTTATTAGGATATATTGGGTACCTAATACGGCCCAATAAATTTCCAAACCCCTCCCCGTACAAAGGAGGTTATGGCGAAATTTTTCGAAAATTTAGGGTGTTAGCCAAATTTTTGAAGAATTTGAAAATTCTTAGAAACTGAAAAGTTGAAGAATGGAAGCCAGATTGAAAGTAGAGTTGGTTAATCAAACCACTTTCGACTTTGTTCCTTTTCGGAGACGAAAAGTTTTAAGTGGGGGAGATTGTAACAACCCGGAAAATTTGAACCAGTTTAAAAAAATTTAAATTGGCTAAAATAGTGGATTTTAAATATTTAAAATAATTATTTTAAATAATAATGATGAAAAGTAGGTTTGAATCGATGCTTGAAAATAAATATAATTAATTTTAATTATAAACATGGCCTGAAATGGCGCTGTAGTTTCAAAAATTGAATTCAAACTTTAACTGACTGTACCGGGTGCAAAATAAAACGGATTTACTGAAACCAAAATATTTAAATCTGTTAGTGAATATCTTTCTAACGAATCTGAAAAATCAAAGTTTCATAGCGGGAATCAAAAGTTATGGCCAAATGAATTTTCAGAAAGGTCGCTATAGAGTTAATATAGCTCGTGAAAATGGCCATTTTGCAAACGACCTCAGAATTCGACGAAACCACTTTTTTTGGTTCCGGGATGTCAAATTATTGCTAGGTTTCAAATTTCATAATTTTTGAAGTTAATATGTGAGCGTGGCGAAGGAAAATGTGTTTTGGTCAATAACAGTTAAATTGGATTGACCAGAAAATGGCCATTTTTCAAACGGTCTCAGAATTCGATGAAACTAGTTTTGTTGGGACCGTATCGTCAAAACATAGCTAGATTTATTTTTCGGGAATTTTTGGAATCAGTATGTGGCCCCGGCAAATTGAAATGTACGTTCAAATTAAATATTGAATGTTTTATATTTTAATTTGAAGAATAACTGACTCAAACAGTCGAATGGGCCTACGAAACATATCCCATTGTGTTCGCAAGGGGGATATTTAGCTAAGGGCGATAGTCGTTGGGTTTGGATTGGAGGTCGTGTTAGAAAACCCTCTTTTAAAATTTTAAATAGCTCCCGGCCAATTAGACTTTTATATAAAAAAGGGGGAATTCTCTCTCCCCGACAGCCGATTAAAGGCGGAAACCCCTTCAATCCTTCCCATCCATTTTCTGGCCAAACCACTTTGATTCAGAATTCGACCCAGTTGAGGATTTTGAAGAGCTCGGAGAGAGCTTCAAATCCATACCCACCACCATCAGTTTCGTCGCAAGTTGGAGGAGAATCACCTCCGGGAAGGTGCGGCCTTTCAACCGCCGCCGCCGACGGTAGGGACCACTGAGTGGGCCCACTCCACCGCGCGCAGGTGCGCCCTCCGCCCCCCTTCGACACTGCGTAGCCCGATCGTCCAACCCCTTCAAGGTTTGTGCGAAAATCGATGACCTAGTTTCGAACCATTTCAGAGAGGTAAACGGCTTTGTTGATTTAAAATAGTTTTAACACTTTAAAACCATTGCAAACTTGTAAAAATCATATCTTTTTGTTGTGTTGTCGAAATTCAGTGAAACAAGAGACGCCGGGACCGTGAGGACGTCTTCTACATTTTAGAAGAGACCGCATATTTTTTTGAGCCTTCTGCAATTTTTGGTGGAGTGGAACCCAATGTGAGATTTCTGTGTTATAAACGATATGGAAATGACGATGTATAAATTATATAGTCGATGTATGAGTTATATAATCATTGTACACCTCATGTATAAGCGTTGTATAAGTTGTATGTTCAATGTATAAGTTATATATGCGTTGTAAAAATTATATATGCAATAAAATGACATTGAAATGAGTTGAAGTGAATTGAAATATATTTATATACGAATATATATATATATACTCCCCTCGTCCACAGACCATGGACGATATTTGTTGACTGTGATATTGTTTGGGATTATTTGTTTGATGTGAAATTTGGTGAATAAAGCGAATGGTTGATAGAATTGTTTGTGGTTGAGAAAGATTGATTGTGGTTGAAAACAAAATTAGAATAGGTTGTGGAAATGAAAGAAAAACATGCTCGCCTGTGTGCGAATTAGATGCATGAATCCCCATTGTCAAAAACCGCAAGGTTTTAAGGTAGAGCGAGGAGCCGTACATCGATACGGTCCCGGTTTTAACTATCCTGCCGTTATGCTGCCGAAATTTTCAATAATATTCATGTGTTAGAATTATTTTCATTTGTTGAAATAACATTCATGTGTTGAATAAAAATTCATTCGTTGAATAGAAATTCATGTGTTGAATGGTATTCGTGTTTTAAATAAATTGTTTTATAATAAAAATCACATTTTTATCACCAGTTTGTACTATATAAAATAATCGTGTTTTGAAATAAATTGTTTTATAATAAAAATCACATTTTTATCACCAGTTTGAACTATATAAAATAATCGTGTTTTGAAATAAATTGTTTTATAATAAAAATCACATTTTTATCACCAGGTTGAACTATATAAAATAATCGTGTTTTGAAATAAATTGTTTTATAATAAAAATAACATTTTTTTATATATATGAATTGTTAAAAATAGTGATGTGTTGAAATAAATATCGGTTGGATAAAAATATCATTTTAATCAAATGTATGAAATGAATATGGTTTTGAAATCGAAGAATGAATTATATATATATAATTATAATATATCGAATAATGAGGCTGCAGTTCGTATTTTGAAACCGTGATTTCAAACGATTATTGCGGAAGATCCGACCATCGGATTTTCCTGAAACTGCAACCGTTGGGTTCGCCTTGGAAATGTCTTTCCAACGGCACCAACTTTGTAAACATCCAATGGTTGGATTGTCTGGAATGTTTAATTCAAATCTGAAGAAAAACAGCGCAAGAATCGATTATAATTATATATATATATATATAATTAAAATTAAAATAATTCGAATAACGACGCTGTAGTTCGATATTTGAGATCGAAACTTCAAATGATTATTGCGGGAGATCCGACCGTCGGATTTTCCCAAAACTGAAACCATTGGATTCGTTTTGAAAAGATCTTTCTAATGGTATAAAATTTATAAAGATCCAACGGTTAGAATTTCAGATATGTGTAAATCAAATATGAAGAAAAAAGCGCCACGGCCGCGTTATGGCCTGAAGCGTCATTTGAATGAATTGGCTAATTTTAAATAAATAAAAATAGCGATAAATCGTGATAAAATATTATAAACAATATGGAATGAAAATAAACTGAATTTTCTCGGTTTATTAGATATTTGATGGTTGAATGTGTTTGGCGTGAAGATTACAATTAATGAACTGAATTTACAATGTCGAATAATTTAACCATTGAAATGAATTGATTTGAAATATTAAATATACGTGAATTATTTGAAAAGGCCGAGTTGATTCTCATTTCAAATAATTGATCGACGAGTAAAAGTCGAAGATACAAAGACGGTGCAAGACTGATGATCTTCACGTCGAATGGAGGGGTGCTACTGATGTTCATGATAGGAGTTGCTACCTTGAAGGGGCTGAAGTAGTAACCGTCCGAACGTACATGTTGATTGTACGGATGAGCGAGGAATAAAGACCCTCCGGTTTCGTTCAGACCCAGAACGGACTTGTAAATGGACGTGTGTCTGACGTTGTATATTGACAACGTGGTATACAGAGATGTTGTGATCAAAGCTTTTGTTGAAAAGCAGAGCTTTGTGGTTGATGATCAAAGCACCGCCTGTGTGGCATAGCTTTGTGTTTTATCGTTGTTTCGTGAGCCTCACACCCCGGTATGGACCAGAAACGAGAGAGGACATTAGGGAGGACATGCGTTTCCTTCTAGCTAGGGTGGTGTCAGTGACCTACCAGCCCTGACGTTTATATTACTTTCACCTGTGTGGTTGTTGCTGTTGCGAGGCGCCTCGGTTATATCGGTCGATCCGGGACCGATGGGGTCATTCGTTGGCTCGTTTACGCCCCCAAAGGGCGGGGAAACGCAGTGTTCAGGGTTTAAGTTTAATCCACATCGAGTGGAACGGCCCTGACGATCCAAGTGGCTTGACTGAGTACTTGCCCTGAGGCTCGGGCTAGAGAGTCTCGAAGCGGTGAGGACGATCCCTGGCCTCGGTTCATGACGGAAACCCAACTTCCAAATACAACATCGTGCGATTTTGATTGTATACCTATATATGGCGACATAGTGGTATGGGGCATTAATGCCGTCTATTATTTACAGTTATGATTCAAATTCTTTTTGAAACATACACTACGCCATAGATGGCCTACGGCAACCCAGAAAAGTGATGCAGTAGGTGCCAAAATTTGTTGCTATAGGTCTGTGGCAACACTTTTTTGGGGTTGCCTTTTGCTGTGTTGCCTTAAAGTCAAAGGCAACGCCTTTGCGACTCTATGGCGATATCAGTACAGGTGTTGCCACAGGTATCAATACAACAAAAAATACCCTTTCGCAACTGCCAAAAACAGTTGTAATATGTCTAGTACAGCTGACAATTGTAATAAAGTCAACCTTTTTTACAACTGTTTCTAGCAGTTGTTAAAAATTATTTTACAATTGCTAAAAGTAATTACACCTCAACCGCTATTAATCAAAGATTTCATAATATTATAATAAATATTATTATAACGCAGTATTTTATTCGAATAAATATTTATTTCAACATTTCAAATGGTACAAATTTTTTGACTCCACTATTGTACATTCGCTCGTATATTACACAATCATTCATATTTACATACATTCCTCACTACATTGTCACTCGATTCACTCATATACAGACTCACACATACAACCATAAGCAAGAAAAAATACATGAAAATGATTTATATATACTAGTACCTTTATTTTTTTCTTCTTCTGATGATTCGCTTGCAAAGATGGCCGTGGTTTTCCTCTACAAAAGTTAGATAAAGTCCAGCTAGCATTTCTCAACATTGACAGTTTGGCATGCTCATTCAACTGAGCTAACTAGGGAATCAATACACCACTAGCAAGAACATGATTCGTTGACGAACCCTAACCACAAAATCACCCCAATTGAAAGCAGACTTGAACTGCATATAATGAACACAGGGCTACAACGAGCCAGTGATGATTAAATCCAGTTAGAAGAGCCAAAGTTTAAAATGCGATTAGCTCAAACTTGAATTGACTAAAAAAAAAGTGCATTATTGACCAATGTACCTTGCAAATAAAAGAAAACGTATCTACCTGCATATAATGTAGTTTATTATCCAACCTAATTTAGATGATATCTTGATAGTAAAGCTGACTTCAACACCATTTTAAGTACTCTGAAAAGCAAGTTAAGGTATTGTTCCACTGATCATGATTCCAAGAATATGATGAAAAATGCATAAGTTGATGTAAAAGTTACTGTACATCTTTTTGTAGCTTCTTTATCTCTGAAAGCTGTTGAGAGGATCTTTTAGACAATGAATCGGACTCACTTGCCTGCAAGTATGATACAACATGCTTGATGACATCTATGAACATAAAAATATGAAATATATCTGAGCATATGGATCACCAGGTACCATTCCATTACGTCCAGCAACAACAAATCATTTTATTCTCTGATCCCCAATACTCAACTGTAAATCAGCCGTTAAAACAATTCTGCACTTAAATCCCAAAATATTCAATACACGGAACAAGAATCCAAGAACCATTTCTAAAATAAGAGCTGAAACAAGTAAAGTGACAAGAAGAACCTTTAAAAACTTGTGTCACATAACAGAGTTGAAAAACCATGATCCAATTGGAGATCGTCATAATACCCAGTAACCAGAGAAACCAAATGCAGTTATTTTAAAACACATATAGGATGTTTGAAGACGGAGGTGTAAAAGATGCAAAGCTATCAGATGCATCATGCATTCAAGTCATTTTCACTTAGTCCAAAATTTGTCCATCATGGAATAAATAATAGTGATGATCATACAACACCAAAACATGTTTGTGCGTTGCCTGATTATCAGTACATGCCAATTGTCATGCTACAACCACAATACTTATAGTAGGATTTACACATAAAACGTAAGTAAAAATGATATCCATCAATGAAGGCCTGAAAGAATACTTGTATTAAGTTACTGTACAAACGTCAGTGCTTACGTATGAATTATACTGGAGTTCCAGTAAAGCCAATCACTCATCACTAAACCATCGCATTTATTCTCACAATAGTTTCAGTCTAAAATAAATGAAAATTCAGACACACAAAGTTAGTTACATATTTTCCAGGTTCATATATAACAAAACTAAGAGAAGTGACTTCACCTGTATCTATTAAAGTGTTACCTCCAGAAAACAGAAACTTCCCAATTTCTGGATGAACATAACACTAATTCCGCATGTTATGCTTCAAGGTAGTAAGCAGAAAATCAGAGCACAAACAAGCATGATTTCATAGCAAAGCAAATGAGTGATTAGAAAAACCAATTCCGCATTTATGAATGAACTAATGTATGTATATTCCCATATCTTGTACGAATCGTCCACTTTATGGATCTGCTAATATTATCTTCCTCAAGGATCGAATATATGGGGAAAAAACTAAAGAAACATGCTGAATACCTTACACAAATTGGAGTAAAAATCACGAGAGGGCCTACTGTTTCTTGACAAAATAAAACCAATAGAGACAGATCTTAAATCGACCCATACATATAATCCAAAAATATCGCTTTACTGTAATCAAAATATCGCTTACTGTAATCCAAAAAATATCGCTTACTGTAATAAAAAATTCTGCTTTGATTTGGCGATTGCAGTGGCCTCGAAACGCTGGAGCTTCTCTGCCCTTGACTTGTGGAGCTTCGTTCGCTGGAGCCTCAAAAAAGGAGTGCGAACTCATGGAGGTGCTTCGATTTGTCGGAGGCGAGCCGATTCACGGAGGTAGAATGGTTTTGGGGAAGTGATTAGGGCAGAAGCCATTAACGATAGAAAAGAGAAACACAATATTTGTCTGAAGCATTTGGGGAAAACTGATTTTTATTAAAAAGGAAACGATTTTACTTTTTGTTGAAGAAATTAAACGAGGAGCGGCGGCCATTAAAATTAGAAGGGAGGATTGATTGTGGTTCGATATGGAATTAGATATCAATGATTTTGAAAATTTGGGATCGGTGATTTTGGAAATTAGGGTTCCTTGATTTTGAAAATTTGGGGCAGAACTGAAATGAAAAGGGACCTGGCAAAAAGAAAATAAAAGCGGGAATAGAAATAGGTCAGGCGCGGATTGATGGTTTGGACGGACGACTGAGATTTTGTTTTAACGGATGGGATGGATCGCTGAGGTGTATTTTTTTTTTTTAATTTTTCAAATTAGAATATATCTATAGCTACTGCAACACTATTTGATATATATGCTAACACATTGAAATGTGTGTTGCAATAGACAAAAATCAGTATAGCTATGGTAACATTATAGCTAGCAACACCTTCAATTTTTGTTGTAGTAGATCATCTATGGCATAGTGATATAAACACTAGCAATAATATCAAATGATTTGTTTTGTCGTATCAAGCATATTTTGGCCATTATAAGGTAAAACTCTATCTTCCGGTTTGTGTTGCATTGTGTGATGGGACATGGGTTTTATAATGGCTTCATTTTTATAAAAAGCATTGCGATGTTAAAAAGATTTACTTGTTTTAAAGCACTGGAAATCACTGGAGTAAACCCGTTCCGCGAAAGTGGCGTGGTCCTTTGATTTGCCATATTGTAAAAGATGTTAAGTAGATTTCTCATACCAGTCCCATGACTGACTCGTAGTTTGTTTCACTTGCAAACTCGGGTGCCCCTATTTCTACACGGGCAGCCTTGTATCCAGGTTTTAGCAGGCTCTTTCTGGATAGCTGGAGCTGAAGATGGATTCTATCATTTATCTCTTTTTATGTTGTTCAGCTCCTATTGTACATTTATGTTTGTTTTTCCGCAGTAGACATTCATGTATAGCTGAACTGTATCTTGTACTAAGTATGATCCTGTACTGTGTAACTCTGATGTTTATATTTATCCAGTATATTCTGTTGTACATTATCTGATGTATTTGCTTATTTCTATTCTGCTGTTATCTGTTTATGTGTTATATTCTAAAGATTACCCTTGCCTTCGTATTACGGGGTTTGGGTCGTCACAGGGGGAGAAATATATATTTCCCTATTTAAAATTTCAATGATTTGAAATATATTATTCATAATATATGACTTGAAATTTTGATATATATTCTGTTTAAATATAGAAAGATGTTTTGAGTATTTACCTGACGTTAAAATTGGTCTATCGAATACCTAGTGATTTGAGTATACATCTAATCAACGCATATGATAAATCCTATAAGTATTTGATAGATATAGAGTCACACTCTAGTCGCTTGAAAATGATTCTAGTAATGACTGCGCAACATCATTAATATCTATTTTCAAGTTTCGAATGTGGGATAGATATATATCGCTAATTGATCAGACGTCGAGTGAGTACTTAAAATTATTTTGATATGTTAGAAAATATTTTAACATTGACTTGAATATATATATATATATATATTTCAAAGTATATATAGATATGAAAATAAATTTGAACTATTGTTTTAAAAATATTAATTATTTAAATACTATTTCCCTATCTCGTTCCTTTTCGGGGACGAAAAGGTTTGAGTGGGGGAGAATGTAACAACCCGGAATTTTAACTGTATTTTTATTTGGTGATTTAATTTAAATTTTGATTTTGATTTTATAACTATGTTTATTTTGGATCTTATATGAATTTGATTTCGATTTAAATATAATTTACATATAATTTAATAATACGATTCAATATTTGTTGTTATAGAATCTTATCTATTGGATAAATTTTATCGAGTTTAATCATGTGAATTTGAAATCTATTTCTTAAGATTTTTATTTAAATAGTAATCTCGTGTTATTATATAATTTGTTTTCAATATTAATAAAAATTATATCCTTGATTTAATTTCATAATATTCTATAATTTCTCGTAATGGGAATTTGAAATTCGAAATACATACATTAAGACGTAGCAACTCTGAAAATTTCATCAGAAAATTTGAATGTTTGCCGATCGCGCATTTTTCAGTGCAAAGCTGCGCCTAACAATTCAAATTTTAGCGAACGTAAAAGCTCTTCAAAACCAGTTCGGACAAACATGAAAAATATTCTATTTGTTGACACGAATCCAACGGTAAAATTCGTTTCGTGAAAATCAGACATTTCTGTCTTCGTTTAATTGTTTCCTCGTGCCATTTTTCCTTCTAAAAGCGGTCCATAATGCCTTTTTGAACGGAGCGTCGTGACCCTGCAAACTTTATACCGTTGTGTCCGTCTCGTTAAGTTGATTTCCATGATATATTCATTTGTTAGTTTCCGTTCTCAGTTCGCACTGAAATTGTGAAAAAGTTTGCACAGTTCATTTTTGAAACATAGTCATTTGAGTTCGAAGTGTCCATATTTGGATCCCTCATATTTTTCTAGTCAATTTGGGTCTGCAAAACCTGTCATTCTGTTTTACTAAACCATCCATTTATTTTTTTGTTTTTCAAACGATTAGGAAGTGGGCACATTACACTCTATTTACAAACCATATGTTCCAAACATGTATGCACGTTTCATTTTTTAAAGCATTTGTTCCATGCATGCTTTTGTCCTTGCACTTTCCTATATGTTTCATGCCTCTTCCTACAATGTATAATTTATATAAAAAAAAGCATAATCAATACATGCATGTACGTTCCTTTCTCTCTGCATTAGAATATGACGTTGGTTTTCATATATATTTTTTTCCTCTTCAAAATAAATACGCATAACGCATGGACTTGTTGCATTCACATTTTGCATGCAATTATGGACAACCTGCTTTTTCTTTCTTTCTCTTTAATGCTAATACTAACGCAAGCCTTAAAAAAATAAATTGAGAGATTTACTAACATGCAAACACATAGGACAAATTCATGCATGTACAGTAACATGGAGGCGTTGCTTTGCTTCTTCTACAATGTATAATTTATTTTTTTGTTTCTAAAAGAAAAATGAAAAAAAAATCATCCTCTAAAAGGGATAAGCTGAATAATTAAAGTCAGTGTTTGCTTGTTACACTTTTCAAGGGTATTACTTTGAAATATTTGTATGGTGCTGAAATTTTCCTATCACATAATAACACAAACAATTATGAATTCGTGCTCTGTTATTTTACATGTTTATGCATAATCTAATGTTTCTTTTAAACAAATGTATTTACTAAAGCTATGTCGTTTACTTCAGCAAAATCTAGTAGCTTTTCCCTTTTAATCGTTACATACTAAATTAATGTAATTATAAAAGTATGTAGTAATGATAATAGTAATTAAACCGTTCAAACACCCTTTCCATTGCCTCATTTCTTGTTTCCCACTCTCCTCGAAGAGCAGAGCTAGAACGGGGATTTCCGGTGAAAACTGTCGGATCCAAAATTGAACGGGATAATTCGCGGTCCAAACTCAATTGTACAGTCAGTACTGTTACCGCACCAATTCAAGTACGCAAATCCGGTTGAGGTAGCATTTCTGCTCCTCGAATTGGTGTATGAAAACTTGGTAAACGTGTGTTGTGTACACGTTTAAAATTCAAAACAAATCGTGTACCTATTCTTTAGCTTCTTTATCGTTATATCTACCTGTTCATTCATTTCAAACATTTGAATCAGTCGCTCCACCTTTCCACCGTTCAACGATAATTTTGGATCTAAAGCTCTCTTTCACTTCTTATTTGTACAGCCTATTTCATTTTCTACCTTTTGTTTTATATTTCTAAAACCAAAAACTCTCCCCATATCTTAGAAACCCAAATAATTGCTGCTCCTCCAAAATTTGTTATTCCCAAAATCAAAGCAACGCTGAGCTTTTAATCAATTCGGAATCCATGGTGCCTCTCCTGAAATCGCCATGCCTCTTCCATCGATCCTGCAGCAAGCCGACACCTCCTCAACCATGCGTTCCCTTCGAAGCCATACCCAGCAGCCTTCGCTTTGATTCCCGACTCAGACCCGAGTCGCGTCATTTCGCTGTCGCCTGGACCTGAAGCCACACTGAGCTTCGCGATACGATCCTTGGCATCAATCGAGGCTGTGCAAACCGGATCCGCCATTTTGTTGTTCCCATGCCTGTTGTCGTCTGCCGAGCAGGTGAGTTTCTCACGATTTCTACGTTTAAGTACCTCAATATCAATATAAACCAAAGTGTAATCGATGAATTTTGTTATGTTGGTTGCCTGGTGTCAGTTCCATCTTTGCTGCATTGTTGTCTGAAGAAAAATAACTGAAACATATGTAGTGATTCTGGAAAAGACTTGTTTCTCATGTTATGTTATTTGGGTAGTATTGTTTACTGCACTTGATATGTACAAACTTACAATAGTATAGAGTTAAGTGGATCATCAACATGCATAGTAAATTAATGCACTGCTCTTTGAGATTTAGGTTGATTGGTAGACTTGCAATAAGTGAAACTGTCGGCATTCTTCCATTTTCCCAACCAAAAAGGAAAACCCACAATCCAATGTTAAGAACTGCCCCTCCAAGTACTTTATTTTATACCATTAAGGCCGTAAACCTTATGTTGCTTTTGGCTGCACTTGTTATGTATGCTTGTAACCTTGAGTTGAGAGTATATTTTTTCGAAACCATGTTGCTGCATATGATTTCTTGCTATAATGAGCATGTAGAATGGCTTTTAATTCATATTATATTTTGATTTAGGAGTATCCATGTGTGTGTGTGTGTATATATATATATATATGTATGTATGTATATGTACCACAGTCCTATATTTATTGGAAATATGTGGCTTTTTTTAAGTGTTAAATGTACATAATCTCACTTCGTACATGTTCATCCTATATTATTGGGTCTGCATGCGACCTGGCAAGTAATCAGTTTCCCTTATTGATCAATTCAAGCTTGCATTTTCTTGTGCTGCGCATGACATACTTTGCACATTAGCCAGTGTTAAGATGACTCTAAATTGATAGGAAGCCCTGTACAGATATTTGAAAATGGTACCTTTCATCATACTTTGATTTCAGAAGTAATTATACATGTATACTACGCAATTCTAACACATGTTACCTCTTAGCTTGATCGTTATATATGGTTTGACATCATGCTACAATCACTCTAAATTTTGCTAGAATCAACTACTGTATTTTGGTATTTATCGAAATTGTTTTACTTGAACTATGATTAATCCTGACTCGAGTGTTTTATGTTTTACATGGAATGCTCGGTTCAGATACGAGTGTTGCAGGTTTTAAGGTTTTAGCTTGCAAAACTGAGGAGAATGTGAAGACGCACGACGCATACGACGAAAGCTCGACAAACCATTATGTTTTTATTCATTTAAAATTATGTATTGTATTTAAAGATCTTTCGTTGTATATAAAAATTTTGTATTAACTCTGATATTATTTTATATAAAATTTCCGCTGTGAGATACTGTTCATTTTATGTCTGTGATTCTGTGTTTATTCGGTTTAAATCCGTTAAGCTAAAATCACTACCCGTAGTTTTGAACGTTTTGAGCTGGTTTAATTACCAACTTGGAGCGGTCAAAAAGGCAGGTCGTTATAGTTCGTATCATAACTTTGGTTTATCAAAGCTTTAACTTATGGGGTAAAAGCTCACTAGAGATAGGGTAGTGATACCCTAGAATGAGTGGAATCAGTTGCAGAATCCTTCTTATGAGAGAGCGTATTTTGAAATATAAATTATTTTGAAACGTAAAGTATTTTTGAAATTTAAAACCCTTTGAAATTCCCACTCTTTGAATTCGTTCTCTTCGATAGCTTCTTTGTTAAGTTCTCCTTCGATTTGAATCTTGATCCCATTTGAAATCCATATTCAAGTTGTCATGGTTTTCGAGATTTTGAGAGTAAAGTTGTGACGGCCGAAATTTCGCTCGGTCCGAACCAGTCGTTAAACCGATCTAGACCGTTCGAAACCCCTGAACGTTTGAGAACAGGACAAATCAGAACACTAACAGAAGAACATTTCATTGTTATTACAACAATTCCATCAGATACAAGAATATACAGAGTATAAATGAATAAATTACATTCGATAAATGTCAGAGATTACAATTAATTACATAGCAGCGGAAAATAATACAAAGCACAACTGAAGGTGATATACGGATACAGAGCTTTCCGGATATCATTCCAGCTGTAAACCAGGATCCTGTGAATATAAATCTGCAAAACCAAAACTACTAGCTGCCCATGCGGAAAATAGGAGCACCCAGAGGTTAGGTTAAAACAATAAACTCCAGGTCAGTCATGTGACTGGTGTGAGAACTAAAACAGTTATTTAAAACTTTACTTTAAAAGAGAGTAATTCAAGGGACCACGCCGTATAACACGGAACGGGTTTCCTCCCAAGAATACCAGTGCATATAGAATAAACAGCGCAATGCTTTTTCGAAAAATGAAGCTGTTATAAGACCCAGGTCCCATCACACAATGCAACACAAGCCGGAGGATAGGGTTTTACCTTATAACAGCCAAACATGCTTGATACGTTTAAAACAAATCATTTGATACTATAATAAGTGTATAGTGTCAAAACAATTTCAATCATAAATATAAATCATAGACGGCATGAGTGCCCCATCCCACTATGTCGCCATACTAGGCTCTACAAATAAAGCCGAAATACACGTATTGGAAATTGGATTCCGTCATGAGTCGAGGCAAGGGGCAAGCTCCTCTCCGCGTTCGAGACACTCTAGCAAATGTCCCAGGGCTACGCACTCTGGGCAACCCCTGGATCTTCAGGGCCGGTCCTCACTTACGTTAGAGGATTGGCAATTCCTGAACACACGTTTCCCGGTCCTTACAGACCTATAATCGAAGCGCCTCATCCAACAACCACAAAGGTGAAAAGTATATAAATGTCAGGGCTGGTAAGTCACTGACACCACCAAAGCTAGAAAGAAACGTCGTGCTCTCCCTGCAGTCCGTATCCCGTTTTTAACTCATACCGAGGTGTGAGGCTCGCGAATTCGCGTTATACACAAAGCTACGCCACAAAGGCCGTGCTTTGATCATCAACCACAAGACTCTGCTTTTCAACAAAAGCCTTGATCATTGCATCTTAGCGTGCCACACAGGCAATTCATGCTATGCGACTGATGTCCATCGATATACAACCTCTGAGCTCGTACGTCTCAGAGAAGGGCGTTAAGCAAAAGAATAAATTCTCCGCCGCCAAACAGATGTATATTTAATAGAAATCAATCAACATAGAATAAAATCCAGTGTCAGACACACAATTCATTTACAAGTCCGTTCTGGGTCTGAACGAAACCGGAGACACTTTCCTCGCATATCCATCCATCTCCAAGTACGTCTGGACGACCACCAACTATTTCCATCCTCTTGGGTGTACTGCCCAATCAGGATCGTCAGTAATTATCCAAACGATGTGAATACTTCCGGTCTTCGACCACCGTCTTCATCTTCGACATATCGTCGAATCGGTTATTCAGAATGGGTGTAAACCCGGACTTTCCGAACAACCCGCGTATATTAAAACCAAACGTTACACAAACACAACATACGCCTCATTCCAATTCATTAGTCACTAACCGCAAATTAGCAAGAGAACAATTTCCCAAACATTAACCCCGAAGGCCGAAACCAACATCAGATCAATACCCAGGAAACCATTCTTCTCAGCCAACCTACAGCTAATTTCTAAATTCCACATTCTTAGAGAAAGGTTCCCATTAATTTTATCCAAGATAAATTCTTTAAAATTTATCCTGTAATCTTCCTTTGGATGTCATTTAAAACCAAATTATGGTTTTCTAAACTAGTCGAGATTAGCGAACCACAACGAAGTAATTATTTATTTTATTTCCCAATCCCAACCTATTCATCCCATGAAGCAAAACTGGTAATACTCCATATCTAACACCACGGTGTTATCGGTAAAATTAATTACCATTTCACGTTCAAATCTAATTAAAGATTTAACTATCGCTTTGGAGCAAAACTGGCGATACTCCATTCTCGCTCATTTCTAAATTTGATAATTTAGATTAAAGATTCACATTTCAACCTAATTGTAGGTTCGTTAAGAATCCTTTTACTGGGTTAAAGAACTAGGTGTTATTTAAAACACAGTTCACGACAAACCCAAATCACGTTTTATTTGTTATCGGGTTAAAGAACTAGTGTTATTTAAAACACCGTTCACGATAAACCCATTTCAAATCCAATCAAATATGTTAGAAATTCCGATTATTTAAAACCCCTTTTTAAATCTAATTTATTTATTTAAAAATAAAAACCCGGGTTTTAAATTTAGTTCAAAACTAATTCATTTCGATAAAAATCCATTTTTACCTTTTCAAATATGGAGTTTTTCACCCCAATTTTTCTCAAATCATTTCTTATGATTTTACACTAATTATTACCATTTTTAATAATTTTATTAAGGTCCGTACAATCGATTTCCAACAATGGCCATTGGATTGCACTTACAGCGACCTTTTTCGGATTTGATTTGGACGTATCTCCAAATCCAACCGTTAGATTTTGAATTTCTAATATTCGTTAGAAAGCTCTTTTCGATACGAACCCAACGGTTCCGATTTTAGGAGAATCCGACGGTCGGATCTCCCGTAATGTCCGCTTGAAATAAATGGTCGAAATTCACGAACTGCCGCGGCGCGGCGCGTTCTATTCAGGCCATTATATTATATATATATATATATAATATATATTTCGTCGATTTCTATTTAAAACGAATTATATAAATAGTTTTAAATTCGTTTCAAAAGCAATTTCAACTTCCATTTCAATTCAAATCAAAATTGAATTCTTCTTTATAAATTCGTTTTAAAATTCATTTCTATTCAATTCAAATTTCAATTCAATTTGAATTCATTTCAATTCGCTTTCAATTCAATTTGAATTCGTTTTCAATTCAATTCAATTCCGAATTCGTTTTCAATTCAATTCAATTCCAAAGTCGTTTTCTATTCGATTCAATTCAAATTGGTTTTCTATTCGATTCAATTCAAATTGGTTTTCTATTCGATTCAATTCAAATTGGTTTTCTATTCGATTCAATTCAAATTGGTTTTCTATTCGATTCAATTCAAATTGGTTTTCTATTCGATTCAAATTCGTTATATATTCAATTGAAATCAAATTCGTTTTATATTCAATTCAATTCCGAATTGGTTTTCTATTCGATTCAAATTCGTTATATATTCAATTGAAATCAAATTCGTTTTATATTCAATTGAAATCAAATTCATTATATATTCAATTCATTTCGAATTCCATTTCAAAATATTCGATTTCGAAATCACTTTTCAATATTCATTTTAAAATGAATAAAATCGATATAAATATCGTTCACGTCAAAATGGCGTCAATCAAATCAACACGGCTTCATATATTTCTATTTTCAAATATTCTATTTCAAATATTTCTTATTATCAAAATTTTTCGTTCAACACATGACTAATCTCAACGGATGAGTACTGTCAACACATGAACCTTTACTTTATATTGATAAAGATATAAATTTTATTATTAAAATATTTTGTTCAACACATGACTAATCTCAACGGATGAGTACAGTCAACACATGAACCTTTACTTTATATTGATAAAGATGTAAATTTTATTATTAAAATATTTCGTTCAACACATGACTAATCTCAACGGATGAGTACAGTCAACACATGAACTTTTACTTTATATTGATAAAGATGTAAATTTTATTATTAAAATATTTCGTTCAACACATGACTAATCTCAACGGATGAGTACAGTCAACACATGAACCTTTATTTTATATTGATAAAGATGTAAATTTTATTATTAAAATATTTCGTTCAACACATAACTAATCTCAACGGATGAGTACAGTCAACACATGAACTTTTATTTTATAAAAATCTTTATTTTCTAAATTGGAATGAGGCCCAATCAATTACCATATAATGTTAATTATATGGATTTTCATACAACACATGTATATAATAGCATTGAAAAATAATCAACCATCAACCAAAGTGCACTACACCGTATAAGCATCAAATGTAGATATCTAACGCTTATAACAGCCTGTCAATCAATCGATCGACATATTTAATCAATCAGGATGAGTGAACTTCAAATTTCATCCCAACACCCGTGTGGGGTTTCAAACAATCAAACACATATTTTATTTGTGCAGTTGGGAGATGTGTAAAATTTATCGTCCCAATCAATGTCCTTCAAATCGGTGTACATAAACAAACTGTCCGGTTTGTAAATGAATATTTTATTTTGTTCACTTCACGTTAAAAATTATATTTTAATGATAAAATATTTTATTTCAACACATGGATTTCTATTCAGTTCGTTTACACAATAAAAATGATATTTTTATTTTTCTAACATATTTTAGAAAATTTCGGCGGCATAACGGCACGATACTAGAAACGGGACGAGGCCTAGCCTTATCCCCGGTCTAGTGAAGGCCCACGCCATTCACACATCAATCAAATCAATTTCATTTCACCAAACAACCAAATTCAAATCAAATCATCTAACTAATTTGTGCAACCAAACAAACACGTCCATGGTCTGTGGACGATTGTGTCGGGTGCTACTAAGCACCGTCTGCATCCTAGTATATATATATAACTAGAAAAGAAATTGAAAGGTGAGAAATTCTCACCGATAGCTATCCAACTCCACGACTCTTCTTTGATAGAAATCTTCATCTTTATCGCATTTCTGTCATCTTCGTTGCCCGTAGTCACTATATATATAAAAATCACATTTTTATTTCTTCTACACATATAAAGATGCTATTTTAATATTTCCATCATGTAAAAATTATATTTTTAATTCTCTACCTAACCAAAAATCATATTTTTACATCTTCTATATAGTAAAGATTATATTTTTAATACTTTAAAAATATAAAAATCATATTTTTATCATCTATACTATATAAAAATTTCGCCTTTCTAACTTTAAAAATATCGTCTTTCAACTCTATAAAAATCGAATTTTTACTTCGCTATTCAATATATAAAAATCCGTCCTTTTATATTCAAAAATCTTATCTTTACCCAAATGAAACTATACTTTTCAAGTTTAAACAACGCCATTATATTCTTCAAAAACAATGCATATTTATTTAAGATAATGCTGTAAATATATATTTTTAAACAATGTATATTTTTAGATTTTAAAACAATGATTTTTATAAATTCTATCTCATAATAAAAATCTTATTTAAAACGATGTTATATATATATATATAAATTCTCTTTTAAAAACAATTTCATTTTTTAAAAAAATCATATTTTAACAATGCATGTATATTTAAAACAATGCTATCATTTTTTTTCAACGCTATTTTTTCTGAACTAATTATAAGGTTTAAAAATTTACACTGCCTGCTGTCTTCTTCTTCTTCAAACCGTTGAACCCATACCCTCGCTACCTTCTCTTCGCTTGCACCGCCACCAGGGGCCATCGGCCGCCGATCAACCCATCCCCTCCGACGCGCCTTGGCCGGAGCTCCGACCACCCTCAATAGCCCCCTGTTCGAGCTCCTCCATCGCGATGAAAACGGACCCGAAGTCGGCTGTTTTGAGCATGAAATTCACCACCTCCAGTCGACGAAACTCCCCAATACCCATATTGATTTGAAGAGCCTTTCTAGCTCTTCGATTTGGCTTTTGAAAATTCGAATTTCATTACACGGATTGGGAGATCGGAGAGGTAGAAGTTTGGAGCGATTTTAATCGTCGAAAATGAATATGGCGGCGGAAATTTCTGAGCGTTAGGGTTATAGAGGAGAGATAGTGTATATATATTAATTAATTAATTTAATTTATTCTCCAAGAGTTTACTTTTTATTTCAACCCCCAAACGAGACCCACCGACTGTCGCCCATAGCGTTTTACCCCCATTTCGAACACAATGGGATATGTATCGTTGGTTGATTCGATCATTTGAATCAGTTTCCGTTAAATTTACATTTAAATCACTATATTGAATTTTAAACGTACATTTCAAATTACCGGGGTCACATACTAACTTTAAAAATTCCAGAAAAATATTTTCTAGCTTCGTATTGACGATACGGTCCTAACAAAACTAGTTTCGTCGAATTCTGAGACCGTTGGAAAATGGCCATTTTCCAGTCGATTAAAATCAACTAAAACTGGTCAAACACGTTTTCCTTCGCCACGCTCACATATTGATTCAAAAAATTATGAAATTTGAAACCTAGCAATAATTTGACACTGCGGATCCAACAAAAGTGGTTTCGTCGAATTCCGAGGTCGTTTGCAAAATTTCCATTTTTAAGGGCCTGAATTCCATAGCGACTATTCAGAAATTTCAACTGGACATATTTTTTGATTCCTGCTATGAAATTTTTATTTTTCGGATTCGTTGGAAAAATATTATCAATTAGATCCTAATGTTTTTGGTTTCACTAAAATCCGGATTGTTTTGCACCCGGTACATTCAATTGAAGTTTGAAATCGAATTATCGAACTACCGCGCCATTTTCAATTCTATTTATAATTATATATAATTATTTATATTCTAACGACGACGTATATAATATATACGTTTGAATTCCATTCAAAATAAATTTCTCGTCGATATTATTTAAAATAATCTATTTTAAATCTTCAAAATTCGCTAAAATTGCTAATATAAAAATTTTAAACTGGCTCGGATTTTCGGGTTATTACAATCTCCCCCACTTAAAACTTTTCGTCCCCGAAAAGGAACAAAGACGAAAGTGGTTTGATTATTCAGCTCTACGTTCGATCTGGCTTGCATTCTCCAACTTTTCAGTTTCTGAGAATTTTCAAAATTTCAAAAATTTGGCTAACACCCTAAATTTTCGAAAAATTTCGCCATAACCTCCCCTGCACCGGGAGCATCGGGGAATTTCAAATAGCTTCCCCGGTCCTTCTAATCTCAAAAAGAAAAAGAAAAAGCCAAGCGGCTAGCCAATACGCTCATAAAATCATCATCACCCAAACAAAATAGTAAATTATGTAGTAAACATGTACCTATTTGTCGGGCAAACAAATTTTATTCTCAGCTCTAGCCTCCTTGCTATGACCTGTTCAATGTAAGTATATGTATATGCAAACAAATGCGACTAATTTTCAATACAATTCAATATTTGATTCAATTAGGCATAATGGTTCAAAATTATCAAACAAATAAGCAAACGACACAAACATCAATCAATTAGTGAATTAGAGTTTTAAATTCATAATTTTGATATATATACAGAAAATCATGTTTTTGATGCCAATTCACAACAACGTGTTCTAACTATGTAAGTTTTAGTTCTCACACCAGTCTAATGGAAATATATCGATATCACACCTTCGTTACTCGAACATGAATACTAATGACGACTAGTCAATCATCAGAATCATCTTCGGGCGACTAGAATGTGATTCCATATCTATCCAATATATTAAAACTTCGAATATACGTTCATGACGCGTATATGCAAAACCTTTATATAGTGGATTGTCCATATTCAAAATAAATAAATAATCAAATACGTATAAAATGGTTTAAATTTTCAAAACAAAATTGTTTTCATTTGAAAAATATACTCTTCACACTCGTTCTAGGATACTACTAATCCTATCTCTAACGAGTCATTCTAATTGGATATTACTAATCAAATATCTGATGAATTCTTTCGTTTGGTTCTAATGTGTCTTGTTCTCTAGCTCTGTAAACCAAAGCTCTGATACCAAATGTGACGGCCGAAATTTCGCTCGGTCTGAATCAGTCGTTAAACCGATCTAGACCGTTCGAAACCCCTGAACGTTTGAGAACAGGACAAATCAGAACACTAACAGAAGAACATTTCATTGTTATTACAACAATTCCATCAGATACAAGAATATACAGAGTATAAATGAATAAATTACATTCGATAAATGTCAGAGATTACAATTAATTACATAGCAGCGGAAAATAATACAAAGCACAACTGAAGGTGATATACGGATACAGAGCTTTCCGGATATCATTCCAGCTGTAAACCAGGATCCTGTGAATATAAATCTGCAAAACCAAAACTACTAGCTGCCCGTGCGGAAAATAGGGGCACCCAGAGTTTAGGTTAAAACAATAAACTCCAGGTCAGTCATGTGACTGGTGTGAGAACTAAAACAGTTATTTAAAACTTTACTTTAAAAGAGAGTAATTCAAGGGACCACGCCGTATAACACGGAACGGGTTTCCTCCCAAGAATACCAGTGCATATAGAATAAACAGCGCAATGCTTTTTCGAAAAATGAAGCTGTTATAAGACCCAGGTCCCATCAAACAATGCAACGCAAGCCGGAGGATAGGGTTTTACCTTATAACAGCCAAACATGCTTGATACGTTTAAAACAAATCATTTGATACTATAATAAGTGTATAGTGTCAAAACAATTTCAATCATAAATATAAATCATAGACGGCATGAGTGCCCCATCCCACTATGTCGCCATACTAGGCTCTACAAATAAAGCCGAAATACACGTATTGGAAATTGGATTCCGTCATGAGTCGAGGCAAGGGGCAAGCTCCTCTCCGCGTTCGAGACACTCTAGCAAATGTCCCAGGGCTACGCACTCTGGGCAACCCCTGGATCTTCAGGGCCGGTCCTCACTTACGTTAGAGGATTGGCAATTCCTGAACACACGTTTCCCGGTCCTTACAGACCTATAATCGAGGCGCCTCATCCAACAACCACAAAGGTGAAAAGTATATAAATGTCAGGGCTGGTAAGTCACTGACACCACCAAAGCTAGAAAGAAACGTCGTGCTCTCCCTGCAGTCCGTATCCCGTTTTTAACTCATACCGAGGTGTGAGGCTCGCGAATTCGCGTTATACACAAAGCTACGCCACAAAGGCCGTGCTTTGATCATCAACCACAAGACTCTGCTTTTCAACAAAAGCCTTGATCATTGCATCTTAGCGTGCCACACAGGCAATTCATGCTATGCGACTGATGTCCATCGATATACAACCTCTGAGCTCGTACGTCTCAGAGAAGGGCGTTAAGCAAAAGAATAAATTCTCCGCCGTCAAACAGATGTATATTTAATAGAAATCAATCACATAGAATAAAATCCAGTGTCAGACACACAATTCATTTACAAGTCCGTTCTGGGTCTGAACGAAACCGGAGGCACTTTCCTCGCATATCCATCCATCTCCAAGTACGTCTGGACGACCACCAACTATTTCCATCCTCTTGGGTGTACTGCCCAATCAGGATCGTCAGTAATTATCCAAACGATGTGAAGACTTCCGGTCTTCGACCACCGTCTTCATCTTTGACATATCGTCGAATCGGTTATTCAGAATGGGTGTAAACCCGGACTTTCCGAACAACCCGCGTATATTAAAACCAAACGTTACACAAACACAACATACGCCTCATTCCAATTCATTAGTCACTAACCGCAAATTAGCAAGAGAACAATTTCCCAAACATTAACCCCGAAGGCCGAAACCAACATCAGATCAATACCCAGGAAACCATTCTTCTCAGCCAACCTACAGCTAATTTCTAAATTCCACATTCTTAGGGAAAGGTTCCCATTAATTTTATCCAAGATAAATTCTTTAAAATTTATCCTGTAATCTTCCTTTGGATGTCATTTAAAACCAAATTATGGTTTTCTAAACTAGTCGAGATTAGCGAACCACAACGAAGTAATTATTTATTTTATTTCCCAATCCCAACCTATTCATCCCATGAAGCAAAACTGGTAATACTCCATATCTAACACCACGGTGTTATCGGTAAAATTAATTACCATTTCACGTTCAAATCCAATTAAAGATTTAACTATCGCTTTGGAGCAAAACTGGCGATACTCCATTCTCGCTCATTTCTAAATTTGATAATTTAGATTAAAGATTCACATTTCAACCTAATTGCAGGTTCGTTAAGAATCCTTTTACTGGGTTAAAGAACTAGGTGTTATTTAAAACACAGTTCACGACAAACCCAAATCACGTTTTATTTGTTATCGGGTTAAAGAACTAGTGTTATTTAAAACACCGTTCACGATAAACCCATTTCAAATCCAATCAAATATGTTAGAAATTCCGATTATTTAAAACCCCTTTTTAAATCTAATTTATTTATTTAAAAATAAAAACCCGGGTTTTAAATTTAGTTCAAAACTAATTCATTTCGATAAAAATCCATTTTTACCTTTTCAAATATGGAGTTTTTCACCCCAATTTTTCTCAAATCATTTCTTATGATTTTACACTAATTATTACCATTTTTAATAATTTTATTAAGGTCCGTACAATCGATTTCCAACAATGGCCATCGGATTGCACTTACAGCGACCTTTTTCGGATTTGATTTGGACGTATCTCCAAATCCAACCGTTAGATTTTGAATTTCTAATATTCTTTTTTTTTTTGGCAAGGCCGACCGGTTATAAGGTGACCGCAAACACCTTTTATTATGACTAGTAATAAAAATACAATTTAGCACAGGTGACTATAGTTAGTAGTCAGCTACATTCGGTTTTTAAGGTGGACCGCCCACCACATACGGAGTTTATAGTGTTCCGTCCACTCTACCTAAGCAAGCTTATAGCACTGGAGCTAGTTCATGTAGTAGACTACAATAGTTGCATGCATACTAGCCCCCCTCATCAGAGGAGGATCTACATGTGCTATCAGACGGGCCAACAACACGGGTGTGTCTGGAAAAGGCCAAAGCTAAATTTGGCACATAACAAGGATTAGGAGCACTAAAGACGAAATTCCTATCCCAATCAACTGCAAAGAACTCAAGCTTGTTAAGCTCACCAACCTCACCACTCCGAATAAGCTCTAAACCATTCCAATCTCTCTGATAAATCAATTTTCTCTGGTCGTTAACATCATCAGTGATATACTTATAGAAGGTATCACTAGTTGGACAGTAGTGCATTCCTGACGCAATACGAAACCAAACATTTTCTTCTGCAACCCAGACAATTTCCTCAGCAGGCGAGTCACGAACAACATCATCCACAACGGAAGTAGCAGCCTGTGGACTAGGATCAGTAGGTATCGGAGAGACAATCATAGGTAAAGGTGAAGGCAGGGAAACAAAAACAGGGATTTTAGGCACCCACTTGACATTCGGAGGCCCGGGAAGTGGGGATATGTCAACAAGAGGAACAGGGGCTAGTGAAGAATCACCAGAAGCAACAGGACAAGAGTCTACTAGATGACCAAAGGTCTGACAGGTCTTGCATATATCCGGTTTCCAGCCATATTTCACCACCACTTCAGCAACAAACCCATCCGCTATCCTTACTTTAATCTTATCCGGCAAAGGCTTGGCGGGTGAAACCTCAATGAGAGCTTTAGCATAATAGAGCTTCTCCCTAGCAACAGTTGTGTTATCAAAACATTTCATTTTTCCAATACTGTTCGCCAACCAATTCAAACCGGTCAGAGATTGCAATACAGAGGGTATCTGAGAGAGATAGGCCCACACAGGGATAGATAAGACATGGTCTCTAGCACGATCAACAGTCGGACTCCATGGGGTAACGATAAAAGGCTTACCGTGTATAAAAATCGGATCCATACTGAGAATTCTAAGTCTCTCATCAGGTCTTGAGAACTTGAAGAAGAACAAAGATCTATCCAAGTGTACAGATAGTCCACCCTTTAGTTGCCAGGCATAACTGCATTTTTCCTTCACTATAGAGTATGGCGGGTTGGAATCCAAGAAAAAACCAACTAAGTAATTCTTCCAAAAATCTGCTCCAGCATCTAGTACTTGAGACGGCGGTTCCATAATCCCATCTTTACATACCATTTCAAATTCCTGAGGCTCATAGATGCCAGCATTCGGTGGCTCCTTTTGAAACAGCGAGACAAAAGAGGGAGTAGCACCACCACTTGGTGCAGCTGACGAAAGAAAAACACTTTTGCTTCTAGCTGCATCATTAGTTACATAAGTTTCCACTTCTGCTGCAGAAGTATTACCACCCAGATTGGTTGAAGTGACAATTGGTTCATTCTCCCTTCCTAAAGCAACAGGAACGCTTACGCTTCCACTACCCAATATTTTCAAATTAGATCCAGCCTCACCCGGTATTGTTGCTATATCATTCATCAGTTCAACTAAACTTGCACGGCCAGAGACACGGACTAATCCCATACCCTTTTGTACCAAGTTAGTACCCACTCCAACCTGATTCCCTTCGGATACAAGAGCATCAAAGTTACCGCTTTCATCAACGTTGTTTTCGATTCCACAGGATTCATTCAGATTAGTTTCACCCAAAAATACAGTGGTCTCGGACCATCTATTTTCATCGTTTGACGCTGCCAAAAGGGGTGTTAAAGTAGTATTACCAGTAATCGTGTCTCTGGTAGCGTTTCCAGGCAAGGCAGACGCTTCCGAAGCTAGATCCAGAATTGTCGTACCTTCAGCATCTCCAGAAACACTCGGAGCATCAGACAGTAAACTCGGTGTTGGATTGAAAAGACATCCAGATCTCGTCGCTGATGAGCGAAGGGCCTCAACGCCAGCGTACTGAGTTGTCCCACTACGTTTCTTCACCATAGAGGCGGAGCAGACGGGGAAAGGGAGGATCTTGTTGAGAGAGAAGGTTTTTAAAGCAGTGGAATGCGCTGAAGAAAAAGTAGGAAAAGCAATTTCGCCAATCGCCTAGCCTGTAGCCATTGACGAAAAATATTTATGCATCGAAAAATTAACAATTTTGTTGCGAATTTCTAATATTCGTTAGAAAGCTCCTTTCGATACGAACCCACCGGTTCCGGTTTTAGGAGAATCCGACGGTCGGATCTCCCGTAATGTCCGTTTGAAATAAATGGTCGAAATTCACGAACTGCCGCGGCGCGGCGCGTTCTATTCAGGCCATTATATTATATATATAATATATATTTCGTCGATTTCTATTTAAAACGAATTATATAAATAGTTTTAAATTCGTTTCAAAAGCAATTTCAACTTCCATTTCAATTCAAATCAAAATTGAATTCTTCTTTATAAATTCGTTTTAAAATTCATTTCTATTCAATTCAAATTTCAATTCAATTTGAATTCATTTCAATTCGCTTTCAATTCAATTTGAATTCGTTTTCAATTCAATTCAATTCCGAATTCGTTTTCAATTCAATTCAATTCCAAAGTCGTTTTCTATTCGATTCAATTCAAATTGGTTTTCTATTCGATTCAATTCAAATTGGTTTTCTATTCGATTCAATTCAAATTGGTTTTCTATTCGATTCAATTCAAATTGGTTTTCTATTCGATTCAATTCAAATTGGTTTTCTATTCGATTCAAATTCGTTATATATTCAATTGAAATCAAATTTGTTTTATATTCAATTCAATTCCGAATTGGTTTTCTATTCGATTCAAATTCGTTATATATTCAATTGAAATCAAATTCGTTTTATATTCAATTGAAATCAAATTCATTATATATTCAATTCATTTCGAATTCCATTTCAAAATATTCGATTTCGAAATCACTTTTCAATATTCATTTTAAAATGAATAAAATCGATATAAATATCGTTCACGTCAAAATGGCGTCAATCAAATCAACACGGCTTCATATATTTCTATTTTCAAATATTCTATTTCAAATATTTCTTATTATCAAAATATTTCGTTCAACACATGACTAATCTCAACGGATGAGTACTGTCAACACATGAACCTTTACTTTATATTGATAAAGATATAAATTTTATTATTAAAATATTTCGTTCAACACATGACTAATCTCAACGGATGAGTACAGTCAACACATGAACCTTTACTTTATATTGATAAAGATGTAAATTTTATTATTAAAATATTTCGTTCAACACATGACTAATCTCAATGGATGAGTACAGTCAACACATGAACTTTTACTTTATATTGATAAAGATGTAAATTTTATTATTAAAATATTTCGTTCAACACATGACTAATCTCAACGGATGAGTACAGTCAACACATGAACCTTTATTTTATATTGATAAAGATGTAAATTTTATTATTAAAATATTTCGTTCAACACATGACTAATCTCAACGGATGAGTACAGTCAACACATGAACTTTTATTTTATAAAAATCTTTATTTTCTAAATTGGAATGAGGCCCAATCAATTACCATATAATGTTAATTATATGGATTTTCATACAACACATGTATATAATAGCATTGAAAAATAATCAACCATCAACCAAAGTGCACTACACCGTATAAGCATCAAATGTAGATATCTAACGCTTATAACAGTCTGTCAATCAATCGATCGACATATTTAATCAATCAGGATGAGTGAACTTCAAATTTCATCCCAACACCCGTGTGGGGTTTCAAACAATCAAACACATATTTTATTTGTGCAGTTGGGAGATGTGTAAAATTTATCGTCCCAATCAATGTCCTTCAAATCGGTGTACATAAACAAACCGTCCGGTTTGTAAATGAATATTTTATTTTGTTCACTTCACGTTAAAAATTATATTTTAATGATAAAATATTTTATTTCAACACATGGATTTCTATTCAGTTCGTTTACACAATAAAAATGATATTTTTATTTTTCTAACATATTTTAGAAAATTTCGGCGGCATAACGGCACGATACTAGAAACGGGACGAGGCCTAGCCTTATCCCCGGTCTAGTGAAGGCCCACGCCATTCACACATCAATCAAATCAATTTCATTTCACCAAACAACCAAATTCAAATCAAATCATCTAACTAATTTGTGCAACCAAACAAACACGTCCATGGTCTGTGGACGATTGTGTCGGGTGCTACTAAGCACCGTCTGCATCCTAGTATATATATATAACTAGAAAAGAAATTGAAAGGTGAGAAATTCTCACCGATAGCTATCCAACTCCACGACTCTTCTTTGATAGAAATCTTCATCTTTATCGCATTTCTGTCATCTTCGTTGCCCGTAGTCACTATATATATAAAAATCACATTTTTATTTCTTCTACACATATAAAGATGCTATTTTAATATTTCCATCATGTAAAAATTATATTTTTAATTCTCTACCTAACCAAAAATCATATTTTTACATCTTCTATATAGTAAAGATTATATTTTTAATACTTTAAAATATAAAAATCATATTTTTATCATCTATACTATATAAAAATTTCGCCTTTCTAACTTTAAAAATATCGTCTTTCAACTCTATAAAAATCGAATTTTTACTTCGCTATTCAATATATAAAAATCCGTCCTTTTATATTCAAAAATCTTATCTTTACCCAAATGAAACTATACTTTTCAAGTTTAAACAACGCCATTATATTCTTCAAAAACAATGCATATTTATTTAAGATAATGTTGTAAATATATATTTTTAAACAATGTATATTTTTAGATTTTAAAACAATGATTTTTATAAATTCTATCTCATAATAAAAATCTTATTTAAAACGATGTTATATATATATATAAAAATTCCCTTTTTAAAACAATTTCATTTTTTTTAAAAATCATATTTTAACAATGCATGTATATTTAAAACAATGCTATCATTTTTTTTCAATGCTATTTTTTCTGAATTAATTATAAGGTTTAAAAATTTACACTGCCTGCTGTCTTCTTCTTCTTCAAACCGTTGAACCCATACCCTCGCTACCTTCTCTACGCTTGCACCGCCACCAGGGGCCATCGGCCGCCGATCAACCCATCCCCTCCGACGCGCCTTGGCCGGAGCTCCGACCACCCTCAATAGCCCCCTGTTCGAGCTCCTCCATCGCGAAGAAAACGAACCCGAAGTCGGCTGTTTTGAGCACGAAATTCACCACCTCCAGTCGACGAAACTCCCCAATACCCATATTGATTTGAAGAGCCTTTCTAGCTCTTCGATTTGGCTTTTGAAAATTCGAATTTCATTAACCGGATTGGGAGATCGAAGAGGTAGAAGTTTGGAGCGATTTTAATCGTCGAAAATGAATATGGCGGCGGAAATTTCTGAGCGTTAGGGTTATAGAGGAGAGATAGTGTATATATATTAATTAATTAATTTAATTTATTCTCCAAGAGTTTACTTTTTATTTCAACCCCCAAACGAGACCCACCGACTGTCGCCCCTAGCGTTTTACCCCCATTCCGAACACAATGGGATATGTATCGTTGGTTGATTCGATCATTTGAATCAGTTTCCGTTAAATTTACATTTAAATCACTATATTGAATTTTAAACGTACATTTAAAATTACCGGGGTCACATACTAACTTTAAAAATTCCAGAAAAATATTTTCTAGCTTCGTATTGACGATACGGTCCTAACAAAACTAGTTTCGTCGAATTCTGAGACCGTTGGAAAAATGGCCATTTTCCAGTCGATTAAAATCAACTAAAACTGGTCAAACACGTTTTCCTTCGCCACGCTCACATATTGACTCAAAAAATTATGAAATTTGAAACCTAGCAATAATTTGACACTGCGGATCCAACAAAAGTGGTTTCGTCGAATTCCGAGGTCGTTTGCAAAATTTCCATTTTTAAGGGCCTGAATTCCATAGCGACTATTCAGAAATTTCAACTGGACATATTTTTTGATTCACGCTATGAAATTTTGATTTTTCGGATACGTTGGAAAAATATTATCAATTAGATCCTAATGTTTTTGGTTTCACTAAAATCCGGATTGTTTTGCACCCGGTACATTCAATTGAAGTTTGAAATCGAATTATCGAACTACCGCGCCATTTTCAATTCTATTTATAATTATATATAATTATTTATATTCTAACGACGACGTATATAATATATACGTTTGAATTCCATTCAAAATAAATTTCTCGTCGATATTATTTAAAATAATCTATTTTAAATCTTCAAAATTCGCTAAAATTGCTAATATAAAAATTTTAAACTGACTCGGATTTTCGGGTTATTACAAAAGTATATGTTGTAAATAAAAATAAATTGTGGAGATCGTTTAACTTAAACTTGAGATTCTGATTTCAAAAATTTTGAAATTAATTTCTAAGGTTTTCAAAAATGTACTAGTAGTATATACCAGTATTTTCGAATAAAAATTTTGAAGTGATTTTATGAAATGTCGGAAATATATAAATGGTACCACTTTGGTAGCTTTGCTACATGATTATCCAACGAAGTTTGATTTGTGAAACATGATTTGATACATACATATATGAATATTTTAGATGATTTAAAGAAAATCCGAAATTGATTCTCGAGTTTGGTTGAATGATAATCCTATATATTAGATAGTGTAATTTTACATCTTGTGATGTTTTTATCAGAAATGTTTGAACTCATGATTTCCGATTATTGAATTGAAAAATAAAATTTTCAACTATTTGAATGATCCAACCGTTTGTGAACAAGATTTGGAATGATATTGAATATTCAAATTTATTATAAAATCAAACCGAATTAGTATTGAAATGAAAATTCAAGAAATCTTTGATATTGAATATTTGATATGAGTTTTCGAACCTTAAATATATATGGAAGAATTATGATTAATCCGGAAGCTATTTATTTGGAAGTTAATTGATTTAAATAAAACCTCATATAATGGAATTTATATAAGAATGATATATTTGGAACATGATGTTGAAAAATCTTATGTAAATGGATATTTATATAAGTGCGGTATACATGAAATGTGAAATGAAGTACTATATATATAATATATATGTTTATTTTTCGAAACAAAGATATGGGAAGTACCTTCCATCGAAATCACGATTCCTAAGAGAGGGATTGTGTTGGCACTCATCGAGAGTGTCCATCGGAAATCGTAGCTACATTGGTGCTCCATCAATTGGAGTATCCATCGATATCGGAATCTCACTCGGTGAGATCACATTGATCATTATTACTTATCTGTTCTAACGTAATTCGGGGGCACGATGCCTAAAGTTACAAGCGATTTCACTGTGATAGTGATGTAAGCGCCGCATAACTACGACCTAGACGCCATAGCGTAATTCTGGGGCGTGATGCCTACAGTCACAAGCGATTCCACTGGGACAGTGGCGTAACCGCCGCGTAACTGCGATCTATGGCAACAACCATGGCATAATTCGAGGGATGTGATACCTATGGTTACAAGCGATTCTACTGGGATAGTAGTGCAACCGCCGAGTAACCGTGATCCATGGGGGGAAGTATTTTCCATATCTATTTTAAAATGTTTTAAGTATTTTCACTGGGAGTTGAAACAAGGATATTTAGTACTTAGAGATTTTGGTCGTACGCTTGGCCAGCGTATGTCTAACGTCTGTAAGAACGACAGTAAACTTGTTAAACTTCGAGTTATCAAGTATTTTCAAACGTTAAATAACAAAACAATAACCTTCAATTAAATTTATATAACCTCAACATAATAAACTAAGAAAGAGATTTTTCATGTTTTTAAAACAAATATTTCCGAAAATAAAATTCTGTTTAATATTAAAATCTTTTTCTGAAATTTCCCTTCCTTTTGAATCCTTCTTCCTTCATAGATCCTCTTTTGATTAGGTTCTTTCGTTCGTTCAGCTTTTAACTCAAATTCTGTAACTATTCCTTATCCATAACAAGGCAAGAAGTAGAAGGAGAGTATAAGTCTTCTGGCAAGTCATATTTATTAAAAGTTGATTTGAAATAAGCATTTTGTAAGGTATTATAATGTATAATTCCCTTAATATAATATTGAAATTTTGATATATATTTGTGAAAGATTTTATATAGGTAAACATCTATATGTTTAGGAAAAACCAATATTATGAAAGATTTGATATTTATACTTTAAGATTTTAAATTTTATAAATTGTATATTTTGAATAAGATTTGAAAATGTAGTTTTTGTAAGGAAATGATTTTTTTCTTAATTTAAATCTATAATGGTATAGTTTATAAATGGATGTATATATTGGAATTAAAAATTTAATGGTTTATAAAGATTTTAAATTGTGATGTAGATATATGTTTAAACTTTTGAAATTAAACTAGCTTTATAATATTGATAACTTGGTTTTGGAAATATTTTGGTATACTATAGAATAATATTATGTATATTGTCATATATTTATTATAGATTGAAGTTTAATTTTAATAAATAAACGAGTGGGGGAGAAATATATATTTCCCTATTTAAAATTTCAATGATTTGAAATATATTATTTATAATATACGACTTGAAAATTTTGATATATATATCGCTAATTGAGACGTCGAGTGAGTACTTAAAATTATTTTGAAATGCTAGAAAATATTTTAACATTGATTTAAATATTTTTTTTTCAAAGTATATATAGATATGAAAATAAATTTGTGCTATTGTTTTAAAAATATTAATTATTTAAATACTATTTCCCCGTCTCGTTCCTTTTCAGGGACGAAAAGGTTTGAGTGGGGGATAATGTAACAACCCGGAATTTAAGGTGCCTTTTTATTTCATGATTTAATTTAAATTTTGATTTTTATTTTATAACTATATTTATTTTGGATCTTATATGAATTTGATTTTGATTTAAATATAATTTAAATATAGTTTAATAATACAATTCAATATTTGCTTTTATAGAATATTATATTGGATAAATTTTATTGAGTTTAATCATGTGAATCTGAAATCTATTTCTTAAGATTTTTATTTATATAGTAATCTCGTGTTATTATATAATTTGTTTTCAATATTAATAAAAATTATATCCTTGATTTAATTTCATAATATTCTATAATTTCTCGTAACGGGAATTTGAAATTCGAAATACGTACATTAAGACGTAGCAATTTTGAAAATTTCGTCGGAAGAATTGAATTTTGGCCGATCGCGCATTTTTTAGTGCAAAGCTGCGTCTAACAGTTCAAATTTTAGCGACCGTGAAATCTCTTCAAAACCAGTTCGGACAAACATAAAAAATATTCTATTCGTTATCACGATTCCAATGGTAAAATTCGTTTCATGAAAATCAGCCATTTCTATCTTCGTTTAATTGTTTCCTCGTGCCATTTTTCCTTATAAAAGTGGTCCGTAATGTCTTTTTGAACGGAGTGTCGTGACACTGCAAACTTTATACCGTTGCGTCCGTCTCGTTAATAGTTTCGGTGCTCGGTTCGCGCTGAAATTGTGAAAAAGGTTTGCACACTTCATTTTTGAAACAAAGTCATTTGAGTTCGAAGTGTCCATATTTGGATCCCTCATATTTTTCTAGTCAATTTGGGTCTACAAAACATGTCATTCGGTTTTACTAAGCCATCCATTTGTTTTTTTTGTTTTTCAAACGATTAGGAAGTGGGCACATTACACTGTATTTACAAACCATATGTTCCAAACATGTATGCACGTTTCATTTTTTAAAGCACTTGTTCCATGCATGCTTTTGTCCTTGCACTTTCCTATATGTTTCATGCCTCTTCCTACAATGTATAATTTATAAAAAAAAGCATAATCAATACACGCATGTACGTTCCTTTCTCTCTTCATTAGAATATGATGTTGGTTTTCATTTTTTTTCCTCTTCCAAATACATATGCATAACGCATGGACTTGTTGCATTCACATTTTGCATGCAATTGTGGACAACCTGCTTTTTTCTTCTTTTCTCTTTAATGCTAATACTAGCGCAAGCCTTTAAAAAATAAATTGAGAGATTTACTACCATGCAAACACATGGGACAAATTCGTCCATGTATAGTAACATGGAGGCATTGCTTTGCTTCTTCCAGTATCCTCCTAAAGGCACGTTTCTAGAAGAAAAATGAAAAAAAAATCGTCCTCTAAAAGGGATAAGATGAATAATTAAAGTCAGTGTTAGCTTGTTACACTTTTCAAGGGTATTACTTTGAAATATTTGTATGGTGCTGAAATTTTCCTGTCACATAATAACACAAACAATTATCAATTTGTGCTCTGTTATTTTACAAGTTTATGCATAATCTAATGTTTCTTTTAAACAAACATATTTACTAAAGCTATGTCGTTTACTTTAGCAAAATCTAGTAGCTTTTCCCTTTTAATCGTTAAATACTAAATTAATGTAATTATAAAAATATATAGTAATGATAATAATAATTAAACCGTTCAAACACCCTTTCCGTTGCTGCATTTCTTGTTTCCCACTCTCCTCGAAGAGCAGTGCTAACGGGGATTTCCAGTGAAAACTGTTGGATCCAAAATTGAACGGGGTAATTCGTGGTCCAAACTCAATCGTATGGTTAGTACTGTTGCCGCACCAATTCACGTATGCAAATCCGGTTGAGGTATCATTTGTGCTCCTCGAATTGGTGTACGAAAGCTTGGTAAACGTGCGTTGTGTACATGTTTAAAATTCAAAACAAATCGTGTACCTATTCTTTAGCTTCTTTATCGTTATATCTACTTGTTCATTCATTTCAAACATTTGAACCAGTCGCTCCACCTTTCCATTGTTCAACGATTATTATGGATCTGAAGCTCTCTTTCACGTCTTATTTGTACAACCCCTTTCATTTTCTTCCACTTTGTTTTATATTTCTAAAACCAAAAACTCTCCCCAAATCATAAAAACCCTAATAATGGCTACTCCTCCAAAATTTGTTATTCCCAAAATCAAAGCAAGGCTGAGCCTTTAATCAATTCGGAATCCATGGTTCCTCTCCTGAAATCGCTTTGCCTCTTCCATCGATCCTCCCGCAAGCCGACACCTCCTCAACCGTGCATTGCCTTCGAAGTCGTACCCAGCAGCCTCCGCTTTGATTCCCGACCCAGACCCGAGTCGCATTATTCCGCCGTCGCTTGGACCTGAAGCCACACCGAGCTTCGCGATACAATCCTTGGCAACAATTGAGGCTGCGCAAACCGGATCCGCCATTTTTATTGTTCCAATGCCTGTTGCCTCTAACGAGCAGGTGAGTTTCTCACGATTTCTACGTTTAAGTACCTCAATATCGATATAAACCAAAGTATAATGGATGAATTTTGTTATGTTGGTTGCCTGGTGTCAGTTCCTTCTTTGTTGCATTGTTGTCTGGAAAAAAATAACTGAAACATATGTAGTGATTCTGGAAAAGACTTGTTTCTCATGTTATGTTATTTGGGTAGTATTGTTTACTGCACTTGATATATACAAACTTACAATAGTATAGAGTTAAGTGGATCATCAACATGCATAGTAAATTAATGCACTGCTCTTTGAGATTTAGGTTGATTGGTAGACTTGCAATAAGTGAAACTGTCGGCATTCTTCCATTTTCCCAACCAAAAAGGAAAATCCACAATCCACTGTTAAGAACTGCCCCTCCAAGTACTTTATTTTATACCATTAAGGCCGTAAACCTTATGTTGCTTTTGGTTGCACTTCTTATGTATGCTTGTAACCTTGAGTTGAGACTATATTTTTCCGGAACCATGTTGCTGCATATGATTTCTTGCTGTACTGAGCATGGAGAATGGCTTTTAATTCATATTATATTTTGATTTAGGAGTAGCCATGTGTGTGTGTGTGTGTGTGTGTGTGTATATATATGTACCACAGTCCTATATTTATTGGAAATATGTGGTTCTTTAAGTGTTAAATGTACATAATCTCACTTCGTACACGTTCATCCTATATTATTGGGTCTGCATGCGACCTGGCAAGTAATCAGTTTCCCTTATTGATCAGTTCGAGCTTGCATTTTCTTGTGTTGCGCATGACATACTCTGCACATTATCTAACGTTAAGATGACTCTAAATTGATAGGAAGCCCTATACAGAAATTTGAAATTGGTACCTTTCATCATACTTTGATTTCAGAAGTAATTATACATGTATACTGCGCATTTCTAACGCACGCAACCTCTTAGCTTGATCGTTATATATGGTTTGACATCATGCATATAATCACTCTAAATTTTGCTAGAATCAACTACTATATTTTTGTATTTATTGAAATTGTTTTACATGAACTATGATTAATCCTGACTCGAGTGTTTTATGTTTTGCATGGAATGCTCGGGACCGATACGAGTTTTGCAGATTTTAAGGTTTTAGCTCGCAAAACTGAGGAGAACATGAAGACGCACGACGCATACGGCGGACGCTCGACAAACCGTAAAGTTTTTATTCAATTAAAATTAGTATTGTATTTAAAGATCTTCCGCTGTATATATATACGTTGTATTAACTCTGATATTATTGTGTATAAAATTTCTGCTGTGAGATACTGTTCATTTCCTATCTGTGATTCTATTTTTATTCAGTTTAAACCCGTTAAGCTAAAATCACTATCCGCCGTTTTGAACGTTTTGAGTTGGTTTAATTACCAACTTGGAGCGGTTAAAAAGGCAGGTCGTTATACAAGGATTGCAGCCTTGTTAGCCCAACTATATATCAAAGAGATAGTCAGATTACATGGTATCCCGTTAAGTATAGTGAGCGATAGAGTTCTCTTTTTCACAAGCAAATTTTGGAGAACCCTACAAGCAGCATTGGGAACGACCCTCAACCTAAGCACAGACTATCATCCGTTGACCGACGGACAAACAAAAAGAGTAAATAGGATCTTGGAAGACTAGCTCAGAGCTTGCATCATCGACTTTGGAGGAGTTTAGGAGCAGCACCTACTGCTCATAGAGTTCACTTATAACAATAGTTTTCAAACGATGATTGGTATGGCCCCTTTAGAAGCGCTTTACGGGAGGCCATGCAAATCACCAACCTGTTGGTGGGAAACTACCGAAAAGGTTCTACTCGGAGCAAACTTTGTCTGTGATTCCACGAAGAAGATATCCTTGATTAGGCAGAGGATGAAGGATGCCCAAGACCGTCAGAAATCGTATGCCGATAAGCGAAGGAGGGAACTTGAGTTTACTGTTGGAGATTTGGTATTCATAGAAGTATCCCCGCTCAAGAAGACTGTTCGGTTTGGCAAGACTAGGAAGTTGGTTCTCATATTTATTGATCCTTTTCGCATAATCGAGAAGATAGGCTCTTTGGCCTATCGAGTGGATTTTCTAGTGCATCTATCGGGAATCCATAATGTTATTCCTGTATCTCATCTAAGGAAATGCCTTCATAATTCTGCTATCAGACTCGAGCATGATGAAATTGGGGACTTACGAAAACTCGAGTTGGAGTCCACGGTGACTCGTGCCACTACAAGGATTTCTAGAGCACGAAATCAAGAGATTCCACAAAAAAATCGTTCACTTCGTTCGAGTACAATGGGAAAATGATCCCGCGGAGAACTCATGGGAGACCGAGGATAAAATGAGACAGGCTCACCCAGAGCTTTTCTTAGATAATTTTTCCTAGAAAATAATGTTCATGGATGCATTGTGATTGTTGGATTGGATGCTAGGGAATGGATGCAAAACCATTGCACAACGCTCTCATATAGAAATATATGCATAATTAGATTTTTTTTATGCATATTGTATCACTTATTACACCGGCATGCAAGGATAGAGCTCACTTTTGTGGGTCTGTAGATCATAACCACTGTGAGTCATGGATGTTTATGGATGAATTTAAAATAACATGGGTGTACAACATGGATGTTTCAAGTGAGTTGTGTTTTTCACCCCTTCAAACAAATTTCGGGATGAAATCTATTTTTAAGGGGGAAGAATGTAACACCCCGTAAAAGTTAACAATAAATAAAAATAATCAATTTAATAATAAGGTTGGAAAATGAGATTTTGCAGCTTTAAGAATCTGGCTACGAAAATCCTTATTTGGATTCGTGGCGAAATTATGAATCGTTTTCATATATAATATGCTGAAAACAGTAAAGGTTTAAAGAAGTTACAAACAAATAAAATTGGACAGTAAAAGACAGAAATAAGTGAATATATATAAATGTATGTATATATAATGTAACACCCCGTAAAATTTAAGAATACTTAATTTCAAATGTGAGAATTAAGGGAAATGGGTTACGCCATTGCATTTGTCTTAGAATTCTGCTTGAGATAGAGTCCGAGTTTGTGTGAATTGGACTTCGTATGAAGAAGTTATGGCCTTCAGAAGTTTCAAATTTTAAATAAATTAAAAACAGCTCGAATCAGAAAATTTGAAATTCAAATTTCAAACAGGGAAGCAGGCTTGGTGGGAAAATTCCCGCCCAAGGCCAGGTCGACCAGGGGTCGACCCACCCCCTCCCCCCTCCCCGGGCAGATCTGAAAGATGACGCTGTTTTGACTTGTTGCTGAGTCCTTAGGGATGATGTGTTATTCTATCTTGACTGGATGGTCTTGATTGATTCTAGGTTAAACGGACGGTTCTTAATTAATTAAAATTCTATATAAGCAACCTAATATCATACTAATTCATACCAAGAGCCGCCATGTCGTCAATGGGGAACCTAGAGTAGCCGCCGTTCTCTTTCAGCCCTAAAGCAAGATAGAAGCAAGAATCAAAAATCAAATCTAAATCTTAATAACGATTAGTCTACATCAAAGGCGAGCAATTCAGTTTCAGAATACAGATCCCAGAAAAACAAGACCATTATTTTGTTTGTGAGTATAATACCTTTCACAAAATAATTAATTAATTTAATTGTGATAAGTTATAATTGGATTATGAGAATATGACTTTGAATCATGTGATGTTGAATTATATGCTAGTTGTTATGCGAATCTTATGCAAGTTGAATCATATGCTAGTTCTTATGTGAATCTTATGCAAGTTTGTGATGTTGAATTATATGCTAATTCTTATGTGAATCCTATGCAAGTTTGGGATGTTGAATTATATGTTCTTATATGAATCTTATGCAAGTTTGGGATGTTAAAACATATGTGATCTTATACAAGTTTGGGACGTTAAAAAATATGTGAATCATGTATATACATATGCTAGTTTATGTGGCCTTAATCTACATGTTTAGATCCATATGCAAGTTCACTTCTTTATGTTTAGATCTATATTTAGATCCATGGCGGTACATAGTTATGCAAATTTAAGTTGGCCTATTTAGTTTTGTATGTGAATCATATGCTAGTTTGAATGAAACTCATATGCAAGTTATAGGAAAACCATATCCATATATGCAAGTTCACTATTACATGTTTAGATCTATATTTAGATCCATGATAGTTTATGTAAATTTATGTATATCCATTGTCTATGCAAGTTATTGGCTATGCAAACTTATGTCATGATTCTTAGATCTATTTTATGTGTTATGCAAGTTGTGATGTTGCTTTTCTTTTTATAAGTTGGACTATATTGCGAGTCTAACATATGTTATATTAAAATGTACGAATAGCGTGGGGACAATGGGGAAATATTGAAAATACATAATTGTGAATTGGCATAAAATGACCTTAAAAGGCATATTATTAATTTGAGACATTAGTTGGTATAATTTGTATACCTGGAATTTATGGACATAATTTAGGTGACAATTATGGACATAAATAAATTTGATATTCATTGACAAATTTGAATAGGGATATTAATCCAATTTGGGGTTAAATAATTATGTGTAGTAATTAACCGCCTAAGACACGAGGTTAGACTCGTTTGTGGTGTAAGACTGCCCGGACCCGCCCGGCAAATCCAGCAACCACAAATGGTAGTCTAATGTGAGAGGTCAAAGACACAAATTAAATGCGTAACAATTGTAAAGACACGAGGTTAGGCTCGTTTGCGGTATAAGACTGCCCGAACCCGCCCGGCAAATCCAGCAACCGCAAACGGTAGTTTAATGTGGGAGTTCTTTATAAGGTTACGGTTCTAATGAATTAAGTAACACTTAACCAGATAAACATGTAGTGGGACATGGGGGTTAAGTGGGTGGCCTGGGTGGCATGTGAAATACGATTAGAAACACTTAACCAAGATGAAAACATGTAAGAAGACATGAATAAGAAGGGGTTAAGTGAGAAATTCTAGTGGGGACCAAGCATAGGTGGAAAGCTTGTGTCAAGCATGGGGGACCCTTTTCAAACCAGTGACCCATTAAGTATCTTTGTGAGCTCGAGTTAGATCGAGGACGGGACACGCTTACTGGGTTTGATTGAAAGAGGTCAAAACGGGTTAGCGGTGGCAACGCAAGTCCAACGGGGTCGTGTGCGTGCATGGGCCCGGGCTGGTAGGTAAGACGTTGTTGCATCGTGTAGATATAAGCCGTGCATCTTTAGTGGTATCGGGTTGCCACTTTGGGGAGTGATACACCCCACTGTTGGACTAGCACGGGTATCTACGAGTTAGGGAGCTGATCGCATGGGGGTAGTGGGTACAACTAGTGGAGATAGGGGCAGGCGGCACCTATGAAGGCAACTAGGGGTACACGAAACTACCATTATCATTATTATGTTCTGTAGGCGGGATCAACTTTTAGGGTGACTAGTAATGGTGCAGTATAGTAATTATCCTATAGTGATTAGGAACGAGATTAACGCCAGAATATTCCTCTTGTTTGCTTTGTCATGCCCACTTTTGTCACAATCATACCTTGTTTTACCAGCTTATGCCTTATCCTAGTTACTTTAATAATTATATTGTTAAAGTTATTATACTCACCAGACTTTATGTCTAACCCCCTTGTTTTCTCCTCTTTTCTTCCTTCCCCTCCCCCCCCTTCAAGTTCTCAGGGTGGGACTAGTACTAGTGGAGCTTGATCTTGGATCTCTTTCTCTCTCTTTTGGAAGTGTTTGGATTGCTGAAAGTAAAGTTCAGCTCATCTCTTTTATGGCTACTTGTTTTTGGGGTTATGCTTTTTACTTTATGTACTCAGAAAGTAATTTTTCAAGATGGATATTAAGTGTACTTGGTTTTACTGTTGGTTTATGAAGTTGTTGTAATCAAACTATTTCTCCGTTGCAATAAAAGTTGTTTTAAAAATTTCAAGTACCAATATATGTATCTGTCTTGTTATATTCTGTTCTATACACTAATAATGCTCCATGAAAGTTAATGCATTCCCTTTGTGAGTGACGTTAATGGACGTGGGGTGTTACACGTGGTATCAGAGCTGAAGGTTACCAGAACAGATATGAGATTTTGAAAAACTATTTTTCAAAAGCATTTTATAAAGAAATACTTTCAAGAATATGTTTTAAGGAAAGTATTTTCAATAGAAAAGTTTGTTTTAAAAACATAACCCCCAAGAGCCATATATCTTTCCTTCGATTCTCCATTTTGTATCTCTTCCTTTTTCTTTTTCAGCATGTCTGGGGAACCTGAGATACCCGAGGGCATACCAATACCAGGCTGGTTTAGAAGGTATTTGGAGGCTAGGGCCAATGCCGCAGGCCCAGCAAATGTTCCTCCTCCCCTGGCTGCAGTGGCTCCTCCTCCTCCCGCGCCTCGCGTTGATACTTTTTCGAAGATATGCAAAGATTTTCGGGTAATGGGCGGGAAACCTTTTCACGGATCAGAGACGTTTGATGAAGCTCGAAATTGGCTGAAGGAGGTGGAAGATCTATTTGGTATTTTCGAGGTAGAAGATGGAAGGAAGGTCCAATTGGCTGCTTGGTTAATGAAAGATGAAGCCTCGTTTTGGTGGGAAGTCACGAATGGAGAGCGTCCAGTGGAGACATGGATGGATTTCAGGCGCAGGTTCGAGATGAAATTTCTCTCACGAGCAGAAGAGAATTTATATATGGAGAGGTTATTAGCATTGAAGCAAGGAAATTTGTCAGTAAAGGAGTACGTCAACAAGTTCAATCAGTTGGCGAGATTTGGCTTAGACTTGGTGAACACACCTGAGAAGAAGGCTCTGAGGTTCGTTAAAGTTTTGAATGAGCCGCTAAATGGGTTGGCTATGACCCACATTCTGATGGGGGCTACCTTTGAGATATTTGTTGACATGGTGCTTATGCATGAAGAGGAGAAAGGTGCTAATGCTAATAAGGCACCGGAGAAGAAAGGGGATCAAAAGAAATCACAATAGTAAAACAAGAAAGGTGGTAAGGATAACAATAGCAAGGGAAAGAAAAGGGGCTTTAATTATGGGACACCAGACCATGTAAGAAAGGACTGTAGGAAAAAGAAGAAGACTGGTTGCTTCCACTGTGGAGAGGCAGGACATCTAATTAAAGACTGCCCGAGAAAACAGGGGCAAGGACGAAGGACAGGGTCCACTTCTGGAGGGCAGATTCAGGCTCTCATGGCACTAGGACAGGCAAGAGGGAAGGTTCATGCTCTCATGGCACCAGGACAGGAGAGAGGTAGAAACAATTCCATTGAAAGTTTAGTTTTTCTTTTTGATCATCCTATTCGTACTTTGTTTGACTCTGGCGCTTCACACTCGTTTGTATCTGCTTTGTTGGTTGAAACACTGCACCTAAATACTAGTCTAGTTACGGATCCCATAGTAGTCTCAAATCCTATTGGTGGTTCGGCTCATCTTTCAATGATTTGTCAGGATTTAAGAGTGTCTATCTTGGGCGTTGGGTTTGAATGCAACGCCTTCGTTCTTGGCTTCATGGGCTACGGCTTGATTCTAGGCATGGATTGGCTAGCTAGATACGGTGCCATCCTAGATTGTGAAAGAAGGGTAGTTAGATTGTTTACTCGTTATGGAAAGACCCTCGATATTTCTTGTGACCCTAGAGGTCCGGTAATGCTTAGCTACCTAGAATCCCTTGACGCATCCAATGATGATTTGAAATCTGTTCGTGTGGTCCATGAATATAGTGACGTCTTCGATGAGGTTCGAGGTTTACCCCCGAGGCGCGAGATAGACTTTCGAATATACCTAGTAGATAATGCAAAGCCAGTTGCATTACCAGTGCACCACATGGCTCCGAGAGATAGAAGAGAACTCAGTAAGGAAGTGAAAGAGTCGCTTGAGAAGGGGTTCATAAGAAGAACTATTTCGTAGTGGGGTGCTCCAGTCATTTTTGCTACAAAAGCTGATGGTTCACCTAGATTGTGCATGGACTATAGAGAGCTGAATAAGCTAACAAAGAAGAACAGACACCCATTGCCGAGAATAGATGATTCATTCGATTAGTTGGTGGGTGCCTCGGTTTTCTCGCAACTAGATTTGGCTATAAGGTTTCATCAGCAGAGGGTGGCTGAAGATAGCATAGATAAGACTGCATTTAGAACTCCTGATGGTTTCTTCGAGTGGCTCGTCATGACTTTTGGTTTGACGAATGCACCCGCATACTTTGTTGACTTAATGAGTAGGGTGTTTAGGGAGTTTCTAAATAAGTTTGTGGTATCTTTGTGGACAATATCCTGATTTTCTCTAAAAATGAAGAAGAGCATGCCTTACATCTTAGGGAAGTCTTAGAGACCCTACGAGCGCATCAACTTAAAGCTAAGTTCTCCAAGTGCCATTTTTGGAGAAAAGAAGTGAGGTTCTTAGGACATGTGGTCTCTAAGGAAGGGATAGCTGTGGATCCCGCAAAGGTGGTGGCAATCCAAGATTGGAAAATTCCTAAGAACACAAAGAAATAAGAAGCTTTTTAGGGCTGGCTAGTTATTATAGGAATTTCATTAAGGGCTTCGCGAAGATATTAGCCCCACTCACTCGATTAATGAAGAAGAACTTGACTTTTGCTTGGGATGTTGACTGTGACGATGCTTTCCAACGTCTGAAGAGGGCTTTGACGACAGCTCCAGTTTTAGTTTTGCCAGACGGGCGTAAGCCACTCACAGTATATACCGATGCTTGCGGGACCAGGCTTGGCATAGTTTTAATGCAAGAGGGAAGGGTGATATGCTATGGTGGAAGGCAGTTGAAAGCCCACGAGAAAAATTACCCTACCCATGACTTAGAGTTAGCTGCCATAGTTTTTGCGCTTAAGTCATGGCGTCATTATTTGCTTGGGGAGAGGTTTGAGTTGTATACAGACCATAAGCCGCTAAAGTACTTATTCTCGCAGAAAGACCTAAACATGAGGCAATAGAGATGGATGGAGTTTTTGGCATCCTACAATTTTGAGATCGCATATACCCCTGGTAAGGGTAACATTGTAGTCGACGCCTTAAGTAGAAAGAAGTTTGCTTTAAGTCCCTTGTTCGTAGAGCGACAGAGTTTGGAGTATATATCTACCTTTGACTTCAAACCCTCTGTCGATTATGTACCCGGATTGTTGGAATTGTTAGAGGTGCAACCTACACTTTTGGGTCGGATTGGAGAGGCACATCGAGATGACCCACAGTTGGTTGAGATAGTAGGCAGGCTTATAGGAGGGGAGTCTTCAAGTCATCTTAATAGATATGCTATAGATGAGAGAGGCTGGCTGCGTAGAGATGGGAGACTTTGCATACCACAAGACGAGAGTTTGAAGAAGGCAATTCGTGAAGACTCAAATCGCTCTAAGATGACCACACATCCCGATGGTGATAAGATGTATAGGGATATGAAGCGAGTTTTCTTTTGGGCAGGAACGAAGAAGGACGTGGCTGAGTTCGTTTCCAGATGCTTAGTGTGCCAGCAAGTCAAGGCGGAGCAAAAGAATCCCGGGGGTTTGCTCCAGCCTTTAGAGATTCCGCTGTGGAAATGGGAAAGTGTTTCCATGGATTTTGTAGATGGGTTACCAAGATCAAGGAAGGATAATACGGGGATTTTGGTAATTGTAGATAGACTTACCAAAAGTGCCCATTTTATTTTCGTTAAAAGTAGGAGGACCGCCGCATGGTTAGCATCTGTTTACCTTCGAGAGATAGTTTGTCTGCACGGCATACCCTCTAGCATTGTGAGCGATAGAGATCCCATTTTCACAAGCGAATTTTGGAAAAGCTTACAAGAGGCGGTTGGAACACAATTATGCTTAAGTACCGCTTATCACCCTCAAATGGATGGCCAGACCGAGAGAGTAAATCGGATTCTAGAAGACCTTCTAAGGCTATGTATTTTAGACTTTGGAGGAACATGGAAAGAACATCTTCCATTAGTGGAGTTCGCCGATAATAACAGCTTTCAGGCTAGCATTGGCATGGCACCTTTTGAGTCTCTTTATGGACGACCGTGTCGATCACCTACTTGTTGGTGGGAATCGACGGACAAGGTTTTGCTTGGACCCGACATGATTAGGGAGACTTCGAAGAAGATAGACCTGATTCGACGACGAATGAAGACGGTGCAGGACAAACAGAAGTCATATGCTGATAAGAGACTAACCGATCTTGAGTTCAACGTTGGGGACATGGTTTTTATTAAGGTGTCACCGTTGAGAAACGTAGTCCGTTTTGGATCAGTAGGGAAGTTGGCACCGAGGTTCGTAGGACCCTTTCCAATTACAGAGAGGATTGGGCAGATGGCATATAGAGTAAAGTTACCAGAGAAGCTCAGTGGTGTTCATGACGTGTTTCACGTTTCGCATTTGCGTAAGTGTTTACACGATACGGCGGAAGTGGTGGAGCCGAGCACGCTCGAAGAAATGGAAGTAGAGGGCAATGCCACGGTTAGACGAGCTCCTACACGCATCCTTGGATCGGAGGTCAAAAAGCTACGCAACAAAGAGGTCAAGTTGGTCAAAGTGCAATGGGGAGATGATCAAAGAGACGTGACTTGGGAAACGGAATACAAGATGTGTACGCTGTACCCTTACCTTTTTGAGGGTATGTTTTATTTTCTCCTTTTTCTACCGCTTTGTTGATACATGTCCTATCATTTAGTATTATCTTTGCGATGACATCTTCGATCTTTAGTTAGGAAGAACCATATGGTTGCAAACATGTGTTTGAGACATGTTATGTTTGGTGGATGCAAATGGTTGCTAGTGGTTGCTCGTGGATGCATGTACACACAAATTAGGCACTGGATAGGCTCAATCACCTTCATATTGCATATAAATGTGTGTGCATATTTAAATTAATGGATGTATAATGGTTGTGTTATCATATGGATGCTGCATTTTGATGAATGGCTGTGCACACATGCAGAAATAATGTGTATCGATAGGATTCTTTTGCATACATAATGGACGCATGGCACTATCATGATTTGCATTAAGGAGGTCAACTGAATCAGTAGACCGCCTGATTTTGCATTAGATAAGGAACATATACACACACTTTTTGCATATGTTCATACGGCATTAGAAATTTTGTAAGGACCATGGATGCCTGTGTTTGATGGTTGAGTAGATGGATGATTGGATGTTAGGATATACATTCTCCTTAACTTGGAGAATTCGGGGGCGAAATCCTTTAAGGAGGGAAGAATGTAATACCCCGTGATTTTAAATATTAAAATTTAAGAATACTTAATTTCAAATGTGAGAATTAAGGGTAACGGGTTACGCCATTGCGTTCGTCTCGGAATTCTGCTTGAGATAGAGTCCGAGTTTGTGTGAATTGGACTTCGTATGAAGAAATTTTGGCCTTCAGAAGTGTCATAATTTAAATAAATTAAAAATAGCTCGAATCATAAAATTTGAAATTCAAATTTCAAACAGGGAAGCAGGCTGGGAGGGAAAATTCCCGCCTAAGGCCAGGTCGACCAGGGGGTCGACCTCCCTATACAGGTCGACTAGGGGGCCGACCTACCCCCCCCCCCCCTCGGCATATCTGAAAGATGACACTGTTTTGACTTGTTGCTGAGTCATTAGGGCTGAGGTGTTATTCTATCTTGACTGGATGGTCTTGATTGATTCTAGGTTAATCGAACGGTTCTTAATTAATTAAAATTCTATATAAGCAACCTAAATCTCAACCGAAAATCATACTAATCCATAACAAGCGCCGTCATGCCGTCAATGGGGAACCTAGAGTAGCCGCCGTTCTCTTTCAACCCAAAAGCAAGATAGAAGCAAGAATCAAAAATCAAATCTAAATCTTAATAACGATTAGTCTACATCAAAGGCGAGCAATTCAGTTTCAGAATACAGATCCCGGGAAAACAAGACCATTCTTTTGTTTGTGAGTATAATATCTTTCACAAAATAATTAATTAATTTAATTATGATAAGTTATAATTAGATTATGAGAATATGACTTTGAATCATGTGATGTTGAATTATATGCTAGTTGTTATGTGAATCTTATGCAAGTTGAATCATATGCTAGTTCTTATGTGAATCTTATGCAAGTTTGTGATGTTGAATTATATGCTAATTCTTATGTGAATCCTATGCAAGTTTGGGATGTTGAATTATTTGTTCTTATATGAATCTTATGCAAGTTTGGTATACTAAAACATATGTGAATCTTATGCAAGTTTGGGATGTTAAAACATATGTGAATCATGTATATACATATGCTAGTTTATGTGACCTTAATCTACATGTTTAGATCCATATGCAAGTTCACATCTTTATGTTTAGATCTATATTTAGATCCATGGCAGTACATAGTTTTGAAAATTTATGTTGGCCTATGTTAGTTTTGTATGTGAATCATATGCAAGTTTGAATGAAACTCATATGCAAGTTATAGGAAAACCATACCCATATATGCAAGTTCACAATTACATGTTTAGATCTATATTTAGATCCATGATAGTTTATGTAAATTTATGTATATCCATTGCTTATACAAGTTATTGGCTATGCAGACTTATGTCATGATTCTTAGATCTATTTTATGTGTTATGCAAGTTGTGATGTTGCTTTTCTTTTTATAAGTTAGACTATATTGCGAGTCTAACATATGTTATATTAAAACGTACGAATAGCGTGGGGACAATGGGGAAATATTGAATATACATAATTGTGAATTGGCATAAAATGGCCTTAAAAGGCATATTATTAATTTGAGACATTAATTGGTATAATTTGTATACCTGGAATTTATGGACATAATTTAGGTGACAATTATGCACATAAATAAATTTGATATTTATTGACAAATTTGAATAGGGATATTAATCCAATTTAGGGTTAAATAATTATGTATAATAATTAACCGCCTAAGACACGAGGTTAGACTCGTTTGTGGTGTAAGACTTCCCGGACCCGCCCGGCAAATCCAGCAACCACAAACGGTAGTCTAATGTGAGAGGTCAAAGGCACAAATTAAATGTGTAACAATTGTAAAGACACGAGGTTAGGCTCGTTTGCGGTATAAGACTGCCCAGACCCGCCCGGCAATTCCAGCAACCTCAAACGGTAGTCTAATGTGGGAGGTCATTATAAGGTTACGGTTCTAATGAATTAAGCAACACTTAACCAGATAAACATGTGGTGGGGCATGGGGGTTAAGTGGGTGGCCTGGGTGGCATGTGATATACGATTAGAAACACTTAACCAAGATGAAAACATGTAAGAAGGCATGAATAAGAAGGGGTTAAGTGAGAAATTCTAGTGGGGACCAAGCATAGGTGGAAAGCTTGTGTCAAGCATAGGGGACCCTTTTCAAACCAGTAACCCATTAAGTATCTTTGTGAGCTCGAGTTAGATCGAGGACGGGACACGCTTACTGGGTTTGATTGTAAGAGGTCAAAACGGGTTAGCGGTGGCAACGCAAGTCCAACGGGGTCATGTGCATGGGTGGGTCGGGCTGGTAGGAAAGACATTGTTGCGTCGTGTAGATATAAGCCGTGCATCTTTACTGGTATTGGGTTGCCACTTTGGGGAGTGACACACCCCACTGTGGGACCAGCACGGGTATCTACGAGTTAGGGAGCCGATCGCATGGGGGTAGTGGGTACAACTAGTGGAGATAGGGGCAGGCTGCACCTATGAAGGCAACTAGGGGTACACGAAACTACCATTATCATTATTATGTTCTGTAGGTGGGATCAACTTTTAGGGTGACTAGTAATGGTGCAGCATAGTAATTATCCTATAGTGATTAGGAACGAGATTAACGCCAGAATATTACTCTTGTTTGCTTTGTCATGCCCACTTGTTTCACAGTCATACCTTGTTTTACCAGCTTATGCTTTATCCTAGTTACTTTAATAATTATATTGTCATAGTTATTATACTCGCCAGACTTTATGTCTGACCCCTTATTTTCGCCTCTTTTCTTCCTTTCCCACCCCCTAGGTTCTCAGGGTGGGACTAGTGCTAGTGGAGCTTGATCTTGGATCTCTTTCTCTCTTTTGGAAGTGCTTGGATTGCTGAAAGTAAAGTTCAGCTCATCTCTTTTATGGCTACTTGTGTTTGGGGTTATGCTTTTTACTTTATGTACTCAGAAAGTAATTTGTCAAGATGGATATTAAGTGTACTTGGTTTTAATGTTGGTTATGAAGTTGTTGTAATCAAACTATTTCTCCGCTGCAATAAAAGTTGTTTTAAAATTTTCATGTACCAATATATGTATCTGTCTGATTATATTCTGTTCTATGCACTAATAATGCTCCATGAAAGTAAATGCATTCCCTTTGTGAGTGACATTAATGGACGTGGGGTGTTATATATAATTAGATGAGTAATATATATATGCCCAAAATATATTAAAATGAAATATGGGTGAATTTGAAATTCAAACAGAGGATAAGATAGAGGGGACAAAATATTGTAAGAAAGGAAAGAGATTAAGCAAATTAAGTAACGTATTAACTAATTAAGCACCTCAATGCCACATACATTCATTGTGCGTTTCAGTGGCCAGGAGGTCGACCGCCACAGGAGCGGTGTCGGCCGCATGGCTGCTGAGAGGACCAATGAATCTATGTTTGGTTAGGTTTTTTTAGGGAATATATAAATATATGGACGATATTAGTTATAAATAATCTAACGACCTACGCTTACACAAGCGACTATATATAGGCCCTCAACCTCACAACTAAACCCTAGCCACTCTTTTATCTCCACCTTTGTATTATCCTTCTGCCATTTCTGAATTCTAGAAAGGTTAGGAATTTCTCTTCTATTCCTCTGATCTCCATTCTTATCTAATCTAAATTCATATAGATTTTAGTATAAATTCTGGAATTTAGTTTTATATATGCATAAGTTCTGAAGATGATTCTTATATATATATATATATGTGTGTACACATGTATATATTGGAAGGACTGGGGCACGTTTATCATGATGGCTGAATCCAGAACTGAATCTACAACAAAGAATTTTATTGTTCTTCCTTTTAGATCGAGTGGAATATTCTGTTTCTTAGGCATATTCTATTTTTTTAATATATTAACATGTTGATTAGTATTCCTAGGAGGATTTGGCAAATGATAATAACAATACAAAAACCCCCAAATACTCTATTTTATGTTTTGCGTGAGAATTGCCATTGTATTGGGTTGTGGACTTGGATCTTAATATTGGATTGAGAATGAAAAGGGGTGTTGTGCTTCTACTTTATGTAATTCATCCTTATTCTAAAATATTTGATTGTAGCCTAAAAGGGTTTAGATTTGGTTTGATTCGTGATTTGATTAGGTTTGGGTTCTATTCTGAATCCAAACGTATTCATACTTGAAATCCATCAAATATAAACGTTTTAATGTGCAATATACCAAAAAGGGGTGAACTAGATAAAGTGGAGCTTATAATTATACATATGTGTATATTATACTCTACTCTTAATCCATTATTAAAATCATTCCAATATACCTAGGATGCAAGTTGAAATTTATGCGTATGTTGTATTTTCCATTCACTGTTATATGTTATTATGTTCTTATGACATCATGCCTAAATTGTAGCGGACAAGATATGGAAATTAATTTGTATATCTTCATTTAGAGAAGACTGACAATTTTAATCTCGTAGGAAGGTTCTCTCATTCATATGAACATTAGCATTAATTATACGATGTAATTATTATATTAATATAGCGTAATAAATGTAATTAACGTAATAATAACGGAATAAATGAGATTAGGATAGAATTAGAATTTGAAATGACTTCACATATATTAACTGCTTGTGTGTGTATAGAATGGCTTTACATATATTAATAATGACATACAGACATGCGGTTAGTTTGCATTGGTGGTAGAAGCCTGCCCAGAACCGACTGGCAAATCCAGCAACCACATGTAGGGCCAACTAATGTCAGAGGTTTGGGTGTCATGTGCCATTCAGACATAGTACACCATGACACGAGGTTAAACTACTTGTGGTAGAAGACTTGCGGGAACCGCCCGGCATATCCAGCATCTACAGGTATACAGTTTAATGTGAGAGGTCTAGTGTGTTCGTATATATATAACACAATATTATATATATAAGTATATCGTGTGTGTGAAAATAGGCATGTTTACTACACATTGAGAAGGTCTTAAGTGGATGGCTCTATTCTTGTCTAATTTTGGTCTTAAGTGGTTAGGACTAGGATCCCTCTGAAGGTTTATTCCTTGGAGAGGAACCAAAGTCATGGGACTCAACCTTATTAGATTCGAAGTAAGTCTTTGTGTCCTACTTCTCTAATGTGGTTAGTCATAAGCGGTAATGGAGTAGGGTAGCTCACTGGAGATGTCCACTTTCTCTAGAAGCTTACAGGGGCTCAATTAGGGACAGGATTGGTATATAAATGATATGTGGTCACTGCATGCTAACCAACTGTCTAAGGGAAGTCTTAGGCGACATAGGGGTTCAATTGTAATATCAGATAAGTAGTAATGTTCGCAATACTACTTATGTTACAATTGGGAATATAGACTTAAAAACGTTGATGTATTAGGATGGGGTCTTAAGGGGCTGGGGTATGTCTTAAGGTTATAAGAGATCATAAGAATCCACCTTTATTACGGCCATAAGTGACCAAGAATGCCCAACTCGTAGGGTCTTTAACCTAAAAACACTAATGAGCGATTGACTTGGATATCCACCTCATTGGTTAGACGCTTGGTGTTTGTGTGATTGTTGTGTACTACGTAGACATACCTTGACATATGTAACCTGCTAAAAATTAAGGTATGGACTTTAAGTAAATACCATATTTCAGTCACACAGAACTTTATGTTCTAACCCCTCTCCTCAACATATCCAACATGTCAGTAGATGGGGTGAAATCCATGGATGAAATAATGGTGGAAGCTGAAGATGAAGACGAAGTCATTATGCGATTATTAGTTGTCATTGTTGTACTTCTTGTGGAATCTTTTGAGAATGAATCTATTGATGTACCCATGGAACAAATGTAATTTTGACTGTTGTGTCGGAATTCTATGATTTTTAATAAAGTGGTACATCTTATTTTAGTATTATATTTTCTCTTTCCACTGTGTGATATTTCCATTCGAAGTGTATGTATATATTATCTGTGCAAATATAATTCCTTACAGGAGCCAACGACTCGTTTCGAATGGCTCTAAGTTTCGATGGGTTTTTTCTGGGTCGAAATTTAGGCCCATTCCGGATGGGTTGTGACATCCTTCCTCCACCTATAAATACTATACCACTTCCCACATAAAAGGGGTTATATTTTCTCCCGCCAAAGCTTTACCATTGTTAATCTTAAGAATCATTCTACTCCAAAGACTAGCAAACTTCTTCACGAAGCTCGATTATCGAGATTGACTCCGATAATAATCGATATTCTGGAATGTGAGTGTGTTTCTACTGTGGATATTAGTAAATCATTGAGAATCATTGTGATTAAAGATCAATATTGTAATTTGAGATGGAGAAATCATTGAGAACGACTATAAACTCTGCTTTCTGTTGTATTTCTCTTTTGATTACTGCTCTTAATTTTTTTTTTTTTACAATCGAAAGGTGTTCCACACCTCTTTGGGTGTTAGCCCCTTTTGGTGTTAACGTTAAAGTATTTAAATTCAATTTATTTTATTTTTTTGATAAATAGATTCGTTTAGATATCATAAACGGTAGTTTTATAAGAGAGTGTTAATTTAAATAAAAATGATTCGAAGTTTAACAAAAGTGTAAAGTGCATTGGGTTTTATCGAAATTGATTTTTTAAATTAATGATGGCTTCCACTTTCTTCTAAAACGCACTTAGAATAGTAATTGTCCCTTTATAACTAATATTTTAAAAGGGTATTGTTAAAAATGATTTCGTTCAAATATCTAAAATGTGAAAACCAAGCAGAAGTTTAAGTTTTGAAGTTTAAATGTTTTTGAGACGAATATGGAAATAAATTTCCATAAACGATAATCACTTATATGAAAAACCTTCCGCTATCTCAAAGTTTAAAATCATTATCTGGACGATACCTTGGGGTAACACTACCTCAATTTGTCAGACTTTATTTTTAACCAAGAGATAGTATAAGTTTGGAGTCGACTAATAATGGTAAGAGAATGTGATTTAGTTTACAATTACGAACATTTTTTAATATGTATGATAGTTGCACTATGCCATAAATGGCCCTCTACAACAGAAAAAAATGTTCGGTCAAGCCCAAAAAACTGTTGGCATAGGTCTTGGGCAAAACTTTTACTGTGATGCAATTTTCACCGTTGCTACAGACCTCAAAGGCAACATTTTGACTATCTACGGCAACATAACAAATATTTTTGCAACAGAACCCTATTTGGGTCTATAGAACATCCCTAGATGTTTGTAGCAACATTCGAAAAATGTTGGTGTAGGTATTTCATCTCTAACATGATTAAATATTTATTTAACAGAATACTACTGCACATAATTTGAATTCAAACAGTGTTTTAGTAAACAAAATATTTTATTTCAACAACTAAAATAGTACAAATTTCTGACTCCAACTATTTACAACTCGATGATTTACTACAATGCTAATTATTCACATATACAGATATTACTCGCTACATCACTCAGTTCACTATTACATATGCAGATTCAATTTATACATACATTGACAAATATATGATAAGCCAAAGGCGAGCCGAGTGTCGAGCCGAAGGCGAGCGAGTAGCGGGTCCGGGCGCGGCGCCAGCGGGGGTCCGGGGCACCGCAGTCTCAAGTGCATCATCACCCAAATCCTTAAACAACAACATACATTAAACTTCAAAACAACATTGAATCACACATACACAATCACTAACTATATATTGCATGAGCAAAACACAGTAAGTAGCCAGCAACAAAACATTACCATAAAACACTCACTTAAGTTACACAACAATTGCATAAAACATTTCCTTCTACAGGTCACACAAGCTACCACATAGGCAGAGACTACTTACATGCAACCTAACCAGAATCTCATTCAATAGGCATATGACATGATCAAATTACTTCATACGAATGCAGCACATCAACATGTAATCACATACTAAATATGACATGAACAAACTTCACAATAGATACGGATGCAGCAGCTTGCTAATTATAATGAACGACTGTTGGCTGCAGCTTGCTGCTGATTGGAAGTTTAAATTTTTGAGTAGTCTTCGGTGGATGTTGTGAGATGGATAGCAATAGTCCTTGTAAATTTACATGTACAAGCTTTAATTTTTATTTTGAAAAGAATTAAAAAATCATAGGTGTGCCAATATGATTCATAAGTGTAACTATAAATTTACACAATTATGGCAGTAGGCATACCTCAATTCATCCACTAAAGATAAGATCAAATATTTCTCAATTCGTTGAGTATTACTTACTAGCACACTCTTTCCAAAATTAAACAAGAAACACAATTTTTTGATACCCAAATAATATTCTAAGGTACACCACTTATGTGACAGCTGTAACAACCTGGATTTTTGACCACCTCAAGTTGGTAATTAAACCAACTCAAACCGTTCAAAATGATAAATTGTTATTGCTTATGAAGTTGAAATGCAAATCATCACAGAATCACAGACACATAACACAGAATATCTCACAGCGGAAGAAAAATTTATACAATATTACAAAATCTTTTATATTTATATGATATCAGAGTACATAATAAATATAGATACAGCAGAAGACTGGGTACAAAATCATACTCATATATCAGGGATAATCAGAGATGGCATAACAGCATATGAAATAATAGATGGATGACTGGATCTCCAACCAATCTCAAGCTCTAATAGATAAATCTCCAAGCTGTAATACTCGGTCTAACTCGAGCATTTTGCAAGGAATAAAACAACAAAATACTCGATTCAGGTCTAACATTCTCATATAAGTGAGTTAACTCAAGTGACATGTTTAAATGTAATGCATCAATAACTTAAAAGATGGTTGAGACTTCTACCCCTTAAGGATCTGTGAAACTAACATATATTGTATAATACGCAATTATAATAATGTCTATTCTGTAAAGTAAATATATTAAAATAGCGTAAGAGGGATTACATTTTTACCCTTACATCATTTATAATATCGTAGTCTATGCAGTACCGTAAACCCACCACAACCTGATGGCATCATGGGACACTCCATAGGTACGATACAAATCAAAATCATAGGGGCTTCATAAGGATAATATGACAAGGCACACAAAGAATACCCACGGTAGGATTCTACCGGATTGCGGCCCCCGGGCCGGTGGTAATGCATAGTAGCAGCTACCGCCCACCTCGAACAACACTCCCATAAATCAAAGGGAGCACCCAAATCAATCACAACAGTAATAGAGATGGTATCGAAGAAGCGTATCCGATCAGAGGTGCGGCCTCAATTAACCCAAATATGGCTCCTGTTTTAGTCATTTTAATTATGACCCGAAGGTCAAGGCTAATCTATCAGCGTTCTCTTTCTTCAGTCCACTAATCGCCTCCATACCATCGTACTACGTTCTGGAACTCCACCACGTACACAGTTGTTAAAGTGGTGTCGGCATTGGCAAAGAGTACGACATCTACCGACTCCGGTCTCTTTAACAACCAAACGTTTACATTTTTCACACCGTGGTCATTAGATTTGAAATCATATTTCGAGTGTCACCGAATCGAATTATTTCAAGTATTGCCCCAAAATCGATTTATCAAATAATTCATTATTGATTTGGTTGAGATTTCAAATCCTAGATTTACAAATACTCCTTGTCAACCATTTGAGTTTAGATTCCAAATTTTCACAAAATCTCAATTTCTTGAAATCTTTGTTTTTAATCACTTATCAATACCATTCAAGTTTGGATTTCTCTTTCAGTCATAATACCATTGTCACTTGAAACTTCATTTTAATCCTTTCGGGTTCATTAGCTCGGATTGGTCATGGATCATTTAAATTTAAAATACTTAAAACAGTAATTAGCAAAACAGTGAAATATATTAAATTAGAAAATAGTGTATATATATACTTATGAAAATAGTGTAAAACCTTTAATTGCCAAAATGGTAATAAGGCTTATATTGACTTTGTAAAATATGCTTAGATAGGTTAACATTTAAATATGGTATATAAATATAAATATATATATATATAATTGTAAAATAAGTATAAAATAGTTATGAATTTTAGATAGTTGCAATAGGTTTAAATTTATTTGTTAAAAGGAAATACTTTGACAACTAAGTAATACGGAAAAATTTACTTTTATGAAAAATATAATTTGATTCAAATAGCACGGTCCAAATCCGATCCCAAACCGTATTTCGTGTCCTCATTTTTGGTTTGAACTCAATTCATCTCAAAAATGTAAATATACCAAATCGCTATTGTCCAAATTAGATTTTCTTCGATTTCCAGTTTTCTTAATATATCTATAAATAATTCCATAATGGCTTCAACAATTATTTATTATGTCGTTACTAAAATCACTATTGAGTAAATTATGGTCTTATATTTCTTTTCATTCAAAATCTCAAGACGGACTTCTTTAAAATGCACATTCTTTCCACCCACTTGTATTTAATCCAAAGATTTTAACACTCACTTTATTTTTCTTAAGTAAGATTCATAAATTTTATTAAATCAACCCGTAATATGTCGCAATAAGATTTTGCACATTGATTTATAACCTTGATTTAATCTTTATATAAATCGATGTATGGTAAAACCTTTAACCCAAATCTTTAGTTAAAATATTTTCCATTTAATCCATCATTTAAATGAGGAAACCTTCATTATATTGCGATATAATAGAATCTTATTTAAAACAACACAAATTCAAAATTTTATATTTTCCAAACCAAATATATGTATTAAAGTCATAAATCACAAGGTTAAGGTTTAATTCAAGAATTTCACAACATTTCGATTTCAAAAATCTTTTTATTAAAACTGATACGTACTTGTTGTATTTTTTTTTTTCAGAAAATAGATTTTATTGACAACGGCGTCCGTGTATAATTTGCTATCATATGGTCTAGTAATACAGATATGTATCATTTCAATCCGTTTTAAAGGAAAGTTCGAATCTCGGGTATATATCATTTCAACTCGCATCCCAACTCAATTCGAATTTATTTTTCTCAAATCCGTACGATTCATTCGGGTATGTATCGTTTCAACCCGTGGTGATTTTCTAAATTCTATAGGGAACTTGTAAGGTGAGAGCAATAAAACATAGCACATCATACATCGCATCCATATGTGTCATATAATGGGTAATGTATGTGACGCACGTGCACAAATCACATCGCAAACAATTTTTAGAGCAACCTAAAATTTCATTTAACATCTCAAATATTTAATTCACTTAATCAAAAGTTAGTCTATGAGTGAGGGAAACTCATCTTTCGTGGCTAGAAGATGAATGCAAAATTTGATAGAAAATTCAAATGACGAACCCAAGCCTCTTTATATATATATATATATATATATATATATATATATATATATATATATATATATATATATATATATAGAGAGAGAGAGAGAGAGAGAACCACTACGGTTAAACCAGACGACAACAAAAAAAATCAAAATCAACGTTTTAAATGACATGCATGCGATTATAAGGACATGCATGTGAGTATAATTAATAATGAAGGTAAAACTCACCACCTAAGATTAAACCGGTTCAAATCGAATGATATTCTTAAGACTCGAGACAAGACCGAACTCACTACCCAAACAGTGAGCTCCAAGTCCTCTTCAATGGTCTGTGTGGCATTAACTCGAGAACTTGGAGTGCATGTTGTCTGGAACTCCATTTTGAAACTAACTGGAGACTGTTGGAGCTACAGGGTGGAGCACAGACCGAGGCACCTTGGGCAACGACAAAACTTGGTGGCTACCAGTGTCTAGAAGTGCCTCCGACCTTTTTTTTCTTTTCGTTTTAGGGTTCAGTGATGGCCAATGTTACGAGTGACAGCGGTGATGGGTTGCACGCCTCAGGCATGGGGAAGGTCGGTCAGTGAACATTGTTGGTGGTGGTAGTACCTGGTGCATGCATAAAATGGAGAGAAGCCGACCTTAGAGGTTGCGATGGGTGCTCTCCTCAAGAAGGAGAGGGCTTCAGTGGTTAAGGGAAGGTGGCGAAGGGAAACCCTAGTGATTGCGAGGGATACGGTAGCCATGCTTGCGGGTGAGAACGTGGGTTTCGATTTTGAGGAATTGGGGTTTCTGATTTCACGCTGCAGTTTTATGAGACAAACTACGAATGAAGTGGGAAGGCTTTCCCTCTTTCATTTTATTTCTGGGATTATAAAATAAGGGAATGGGATCAATTTTCCTCCCTTTTTATTTTCATTTAGCAGAAAGGAGAGATCTTTTCCTTGTTAACTATCATGAGGAGGAAAAGGGGGAGAAACTGATTTCGAGTGGAAAATGAAGAGGAGACGAAGGCTGTGTAATGATTTGGAAATGGGAAGTAAAGAACGGAGAAGATCAGAAGAAAAGGATACGCATTTTATAATGTAAACCAGGAGACGAAGATCAAAGAAAATCTTGCATATAATTCATTAACAGAGGAGCTAGGACAGATGTTAGGGATGAAGACAGATGGCAAAAAAAAAAATTTCAGCGTAATATTTCTAGGTGTTGTTGCTAGATCTTGAGTGAAGATTTATCAGATTTTGTTTGATCTAAGCGTTAGGCTGGATGGGGTAAGTGGTTTTGAACGAAGAATACAACAATGTTGTTTATACATATTAAAATTTCAGCAAATTTATCAAATATTGTTTTTGAACGAACGTTACTAGCGGACGGTATACAACGTTAGGATGAACTCAGAAATATGGCAGAAGTGAGCAACGTTATTTACTTGTTCTGAACAAGTTATAAATTTAAATTCAAGTTCAAAAGTAATTAAATAAATTATAACTTATATTTCACCGAGCAATTTCCAACATTTATAACAAAATAATTTCCTTCGTCGCTAACCGTAAATTACGTTTACATCTGAGTTCAAAACGAAACAAATAAATTCTCAGGTTACATTATTTCTTAAGAATCACATTCTAAATAAATTTTAAATGTTAAGTTTACAAATTACAAAGGATTATATTTCCATGTTATTTGAATAAATCCAACTTTGTTGTAATATAACGTTCATACTGAAAATTAATTTCCGAAAAGAATTTTATTTGTTTATTTAAAGTAAATCTAACTATGTTCAAATAGATAAATCCAAAAGTTGCGTTGAGAGCAGAATATTAACATTTAATTTAACGTTAAATCTTAATTTGATCTATATTTTAAACGTAGAAATTTTCTAGGCCATTACAATAGCTAAAAAAAATAGTTGCCAAATTAGAAATTACAACTTGCATAACGACTAATGATATTCAATCTTTAGCTGGAAAAGACGAAAATATACGTGTGTTCCTGTACCAAGTGGTAAGATACAAAAATAATAAGATAATTACCACTAAATCCAGCTCGAGAAGAATTTGAAGAAAGCAAAGCCTCAAAATTTCCAACATAATCATCCTCGTTTTGTTGCAAAACATTTGTATCTGAACCTCTAAAAACTCTTCTACCAGCCATGAATTGTTTACGTTTATACCACTTATAACAGAGACAACGAAAAATCTCGGATCTATTCGAAATTGCCACACCAATCCAAGTCTTTGCGTTGGTATCGTGCGTGTAACGACCCGAATTTTGGCCGTCAAATAATTACTTTAATTTATTATTTTAAATATTATATTTGGAGTATTAATGAATTTTAATATTTAATTCGTTATTAAAAACGATATTTGGACCTTAAATTTATATTTAATATAAATCGAGTTCGAAACGGCGTTGCAGTTCGTAATATTGAATTTTGAACTTTAATTGAATGTACAGGATCCGATATAAGTCGGATTTCTGTGAAACGAGAAACGTTGGGACCATGTTGATTATACTTTTCATATGAAAGAGAAAAATCCAGATTTCGTGTTATAATTTGTTATTTATTGCCAAATCAAATTTTAAAGTAATCGTTGTGGAAATCGTTATTAAATTATAGGCCTTTAAAATAGCCATTTTGCAAACGGTCTCTGTTTCCTTCGAAATCAGTTTCATTGGAACCGTAACGTTAAATTATTGTACGATGTTGAATTTCATGGCAAACTGATGTCGTATGTGGCCATGGTAGCCGTAAACGCCCGTTCATTTTCTATAGCGCGTAATTAAATTTAATAAAAAGGTATTTAGGGATAACTTGAGCAGACGATCGAATTTGGCCACGAAACAAGTTCCGTTGAGTTCGTATCGTCGATTTTAGTCAAGATAGGTATATAGTTTGTTATTTTTGGAGACAGTGCAATTTGGTGTCCAAAATGGCATCGTGGTGCGCGTAAAAATAGACTACCGGGGAAACAGTCTCAACATGCGACGAAACTGGTGCCGTTGGGTTCGTACTGATTAATTCTTGTAAGATTTCAAAGTTTCAAGTTGATCGGATTTATCTAGTAATCATGGAAAATTTAAACACGTGTTTATTTCTGGTTTTATAAAGGAATTTTCTTCAAACGATGTCGGATTTCGACGAAACTTGTCCCATTGGGTCCGGAATATTTTTTTTCACTAAGATTAGCCTTTTTAGCAGAAAACAAAAATCATCTATAGTGGTTTTTAACGTGATTTCTCACAACGAAAGTTAACGTGTTGCGTACCAGAATTTCTTTTTACTGTACAATACGTGCACTCCAAACAATTGAGTTTCTTGCGACCCAATTCACTTCTTTCGTGCCAACCACCGTATGTTATAAACCCTGTATTCAATCAAATGGCTACCCGAGTGAACACATAAAATAATAATACGGAGCCAGTATATATCGACTGAAACTAGTGTGCAACTATCAAATGCCAACCCGCCTAAAACACACTGGCCTAGGAATTGTTACTAAACAAAGCCAAAAATATATATTATATATGATGCCTTGCTCCCCACTCTGTCAATGCCTTGCCATCCAAACTTTCAATAACTTTAACCCCACGTAACCGTGGACCGCACGCCTTCTTTCTAGTATAAATAGTACTGCTCCATTCATTTTCCCTTCGTTCCTGAACAGAAAACAAAAACCATTTTCTCCATTAAAACTGCGACTTCTTTTCCAAAAAAAAGGGAAACCCTCTTCCCTAAACATCACGCGAGCCCCATTACACGAAAACTGCTTTCGTGTCCTCAAATGTACGTGCTGTCAACGAAGCAGGGAATGGAGATGCCAAACAAGATGATGGCATGGACCATGGGGGCTGGTGGTTGTCGCCAGGGTTGCTGGCGAGGTCAGTGAATGGGGAGGACCAGGAAGAATGGTCTGACTCTGGTGGTGGCGCAGCCATGTCAGGTTGGAGGAGCGGTCGCTGCTAATGCCAAGCCTGGATGGGTGGAGCATAATGCGGAGCAAGTGAGGGTATAGGGGGACGTTAGTTTTAGCGCAAAAGAAAAAAAAAAAATGTGTGAAAGAATACTGGGAAGATGTGGACATACGTGAGCATGAGGGGGTGAAGCATTGAGAAGGAAAGGGGGAAGGTGGACGTGAGAAATTGGCAGGAAGAGGAGCATGGCGTGTTTACTGAATTGGGAAGAAGGTATAACAGTACCTTTCTAGTTATGTATTTCTAATCCGAAGATCCATGCCTAAGTATATAATTAAAATTCCCTAAACACCTATGAAATGTGCCAGTTCTCATTTAATTTAACATGGACCAAATACCATAATTTCATGACTAATGACGCTTTAATTTGAAGCAAGCAAGAGATTAAGTTGAAACTATATATTAATATTTGCGTGTAAAACAGTAGTTGTTTTGAAATAGGCTTAATTAATTACCATAACGTTACCGTTTGTAGTATATATATAATCAATGCATTACAATGATACAGGGCGGTAAATGGAACCATAGAAAAAGGTATACCGTACCCAGTTGGAAGTAAGTTTAGTCTACCTAGTTGTAATTATAATTTTTTAACTGTGTTTGGTTGGGCTTAACTGATGTATACGTGACTTTAACGTTAGGAAAGGATTTATATGTGTCTAAGTATTAGTTAGCATGGTCCAAACCGTTCACGCGCCTAACACCATACATATGTAATGTAGGAAAACTATCAGTCCTTATCATTGTCGAACCACTACTTTAACGTGATTTACATGTGTATTTAATTTAGGTAATTTAAATTAGACGTAAATTATAATAATGACAACCGGCTCGTACGTGGACAGGACCAGACAAATCAGTGGACGTTGGAATCATCGTGACAGGATCTTCAGAATTGGACGCGTTCGGGGGCAGTAGAGGTTCCCAGTTAAATGCACATTTAATTTAACTGGAATCAGTCGTTATCCCGACAAATGGAAACCCAAGGTGAGTTAAACTCACTCAGTTTTTCCCTGCTTATATTTTATATAAGTCGGGTTTTATGATTGTGTGCTATACTTGTTAATGGTTGTTTGTTTGTTTGTTCGTTGCTAATTTTATATTCATGTATGGACTGAACGATTAAATTAAACGTTCGTTTAATTTAATTGAAAACAAATCGTTATTTTTAACGATTAAATCCAATTGAGGTAACTTACCTCAGTGGTTACGTTTATAACACTATGAACGTTATAATCAAATAGTTGAATGATTGAACTGCTATTATTATCCCAATATTTACTGTTACAATTATTATCGACCGTTATTATCAAACTGTTTTATTTCATATGTCTAGATGAAAATGAATATTGTACTGAATAATTTGAATTCTGGTAACCCGTTATTTTGCAGGAAAGAATAGGTTGGAGGAATCCAACAAGATTCCTCGCTAATATTGATAATGTTTATCAGTATGATTATATTGTTTGTTAGGTAATGTGAAATTAATTTATATTTCACGGTTTGGTACTATAGTAGTCATTTGCCTCTTTAGTACCGTCGATTAAAAGAAATGATTTTCGAAATCAATATTAAATGGATTTCGAGCAGTTTCAAAGTTATAAATATATTTTTTATATGATTTTAAAATGTGACTCTTATGGCAAAGATAATAGTCGAGGCTAAATTTACAAATTTATAACTAACAAAATGTAAGAGATTATCAAATAAATGTTTAAACGATATAAAATTTATCGAATTTGCTATTTAAATTTTGAAATGATTTTGTAAAAAGCCTTATATGTCGGAAGGGGAGTTTAAGTGTAGTTCAAAATAGGATCATTGGGTCGTGAATACACGAGAATGTGTAAAAGAGTTCAAAGAGAAATGTTTTGTGATAAATGATCGTTTTAACAAGCGGTGTTTTTAAACAATACGAAATGTGATTAAATAACATTTCGTGAATAAGATTTCCAAATTGGCAGATTTGGAAATAAGTAGTGATTTCAATGAGATTTGGATTATAAATGAGATTTGAATTTATATGTGGGGTATGAATTTATAAATGGAATCGAATATTAGTCGTAGCTAATGATTTTAAATGGTATTCGTAAATGAAATGAAAGGTTTTGAAATAAGATTTGCAACGTTTGTTACAAATAATAATAAATTGAACTACTTGGTTAACAAATAAAAGATCTGTATAAAAGATCGTTAGATGAATCATACCACGAATAAGTTATTTAAAGAATATAAAATAAAATCAGTAACGTTGTGATAGACGTAAATGGAAATGATTTGGATATAAGTTTGAAATGGTTAAGATATTTATATAAGAATTGTAACGATATTTGCATCTGATTTGAAATGTATATATAAAAGTATAATTTGAGAGATTTATAATAACTACCAAGTCGAAGCAATTATGAAAAGTTGTAAAGAAATAATAAAGTAAAAGAAAGAGTTTACTTAAGAATTAATTAAGTAAACGTGCTGACTTTTAAATGGGGTTTCCAAAGGGAAATGTGTGGTTAATAAACTTCTGGTTATTCTGAAGATATGAATGTTGTTGGTCAAGGTCTGAGAGGTAAATAAAATACCCAACTTGAACGACCCTATGATTATCCAGGAATGATATTAGTTTATAAACGTGAGTAGTTGAGGGAAATATAAGTTATGATTTCCGTAAATGATAATTTAAACTGTTTTCGAAAAGTTTATAAGTTGAATAAAAGGAATTTAGAGAATATTCTTAATTTATAATAAGAAGTAAAAGCAATGTTTCTAATATTGAAAATGGAATATAAGTAACGGACAGTTCATTAAAGAGGCCAAATGACACTGAATAGTAAATCAGTGAATACATTTTCATGTGAATGAATGGTGGTTTTTATTTGATAGTTAAATAACCGACTATCAAATTTGGCCATACGGTTGTTGGTACGGAAAGACCGGGATCGAATATATTCGAAAACCATTCCGTCCAGCAAATACGAATACGCTGAGGATGCTGATTCGAGCTGGAGCTATTGAAGACCGTTGATCTTCATAAGAGGAAGGATTACTTAAAATCTTTGACTTGCAAGCAGAGATAAAACTGTGATTCTGTCGTGGTTTGAATCTACGGATTGCAAGGACTTCTCGCTACTGATTCTCAAGGTGATTCCTAGGATGCAGTAGGAGGGTACCTTCGGTTCATCTTGTTCCTGGGTGACAAGTATGGATGGGTGTCTGACAGAGTATTTCCAGAATGATCACGTACATTGATTTCTTCAACCGTACCAAGAGTGGAAGCATAGAAGGAAACTTCTTTAGCTAACACATAATGTATTGTTATAGACATCAATTGGTGATTCTGATGGATCTGACAATGTGGCATTCGAAGTGAATCTGATGAACTGATAGAGCGTAGCCTCAAGCCTCATCAACCGTGAAATGGAAAAAATCGGGCTGGCAGCATGGCTATGTGGGTCGCTCCCATTAGGGTGTATAATCACCTATCTAAAGAAATTTCTTTTGCTTCTTTAATTTATCGATGCTGTCCCTTTTGGGAAACGGTGGTTTAAGCCCCACCGTTGGTGATATACATTCGATACACTCAAGCGAAATGAGTGGTTGGTCATGTGTGGACCGGGTTGCAAGACTTTCTTGTTAAACCCAGTGTATTCGCCTCTAGAGATACACTATCGGCAGGCGGACCCATACCTTGTAATAGTTGGAATCCAATCTCCAATAAGCGTCGCGGTTTTGATTGTATACTATATATGTGGAGCGTGAGATGCAAGCGTTCCGCTAAATTGATATTTATTTGTATTTAGACACTATTACAATATCAGAAAAGATATTGATTTCAAAAATGTTTTGGGTTATCGTAAGGTAAAAACCGTCTGTATTTATGTGTGGATTTGGTCTTACGATTATCCTTTTCTTTCGAAAAGATTTTGACTTTAAAATCAAGATGTGTGATACCTTAAACTTAGTGTGTTTTTCTCACTCTGGTTTACCAGACTGACCCGGTATTTGTAATGCTCGGGTTAGCCCGGGTTGTGCAGGTTTAGATTATCAGATATTGTGAAGAGACGAGTCGGAAAAGTTCAGATGTAAGACATTATATGATTCCGCTGTGTGTTGTGTATGGGGCAGATTATTTTAACAGTCCGGAGATGTACTCTGATATTGTAAGTATGTTTAAAAGCTCTCAATAAAGATTATTTCTATATTATATTTTGCTCTGCTGCGATGTGAGACTCTGTGTTGTGTTGGTTCTTGTTCTTCTTCTATTCTAAAATTTCTCTCTTTCTTATCTCACCCTCTAAATTCTTTCTAATAACTATCTAGTTTTTCGATACTTGAGTTCTGGCATGTAATACAGGATTGGTGTATTATTTTCGGGATTCGGGCATCGAAATCCCTGGGTCGTTACAGTGGTATCAGAGCTATTGGTTTAGTGATAACCTTGGCTCTATGGCATAATTCGATAGAGATGGGGTTAGTAATACCCTAGATCGAGATTGAGTTTGATATATCTATGAGAGCGCGTATTTGAAATTTGATATTAAAATTATTTTTGCCCAATTTATTTTATAATAAAAGTAATGATTTTCTCAATTTATTATAGTATGGGAAATCGATTGATTTGTTAGTGTTGATTGGAATGATGTGTTTGGATTGTGTTGTTGATTGCTTGAATATATATTTGAAAATGATAGACTTGGTTTGAAACCAATATGAAATAAATAAGTTGGATAAATCAATCCGGATTAAAATACCTGAATGGATAATTAAAGAAATAAATGAAATAATTATAAATAATTATAATCTCATGTGGATTAGATTGTGTGTAGAAATGGTTGGATCATATATGATATGGAAATTTGAAACTGATTGATGTTGTTTTGGGAACTAATGAAATTTATCTGAGTTGAGAACAGGTGCAGAAGTGCCAATTCAGCTTTAAAGTCGACCCAAGAGAAAATTCTGGAGTTAATTGAACCCAGTTTAAATAGAGCTGCATAATAACTAAGCAAGCTCGAATATAAAATACTGTTTACCGCATAATAACCCTCGCAAAAAGGTACGCCTATATAAAATTTTGGTTTTTATTTGGGTTTTGAGTTTGGTTTTTGAATTTCTCCGACCCTGTTGGTCGATGTATATATATTTCTTGAACTTGCGATTTTGCAGATGTCCTTCGTACAGGGGAGACTCTGCCAAAAATTTTCCAAAATTTAAGGTGTTAGAAAATTTTGAAGATTTTTGGAAGATCCTTTTATTGGAATAAATTGGTTTTAAAACCAATTAGATTCATTTTGAAAATAAAAAGGAGTATTGATTTAATAATTATTATAAAGACAATGGGTTGTAACGTTCTTTCTTACCTTAGCAATTTCGAGGACGAAATTATTTTAAGGGAGGAAGAATGTAACGACCCGTATTTTGGCCGTCAAATAATTACTTTAATTTATTATTTTAAATATTATATTTGGAGTATTAATGAATTTTAATATTTAATACGTTATTAAAAACGATATTTGAACATTTAATTTATATTTAATATAAATCGAGTTCGAAACGACATTGCAGTTCGTAATATTGAATTTTGAACTTTAATTGAATGTACAGGATCCGATATAAGTCGGATTTCTGTGAAACGAGAAACGTTGGGACCATGTTGATTATAATTTTCATATGAAAGAGAAAAATCCATATTTCGTGTTATAATTTGTTATTTATGGCCAAATCAAATTTTAAAACAATCGCTGTGGAAATCCGTAACGTTAAATTATTTTACAATGTTGAATTACGTGGCAAACCGATGTCGTACGTGGCCACGGTAGCCGTAAACGCCCGTTCATTTTCTATGGCGCGTAATCAAAATTAATAAAGAGGTATTTGGGTATAACTTGAGCAGACGATCGAATTTGGCCACGAAACCAGTTCCGTTGAGTTCGTATCATCGATTTTAGTCAAGACAGATATATAGTTTGTTATTTTTGGAGACCGTGCAATTTGGTGTCCAAAATGGCATTGCGGTGCGCGTAAAAATAGCCTACCGGAGAAACAGTCTCAGAATGCGACGAAACTGGTGCTGTTGGGTTCGTATTGATTAATTATTGTAAGATTTCAAAGTTTCAAGTTGATCGGATTTATCTAGTAATCATGGAAAATTTAAACACGTGTTTATTTCTGGTTTTATAAAGGAATTTTCTTCAAACGATGTCGGATTTCGACGAAACTTGTCCCATTGGGTCCGGAAATTTTTTTTTCCACTAAGATTAGCCTTTTTATCAGAAAACAGAAATCATCTATAGTGGTTTTTAACGTGATTTCTCACAACGAAAGTTAACGTGTCTTTGGATATTAACATGGCCTGACAGTAATATATATAATAATTATATATAATCAACGCCTTGCGCCATACATTATCAACAACTTGCATACCAAAATTTCTGTTTACTGTACAATACGTGCACTCCAAACAATTGAGTTTCTTGCGATCCAATTCACTTCTTTCGTGCCAACCACCGTATGTAATAAACCCTGTATTCAATCAAATGGCTACCCGAGTGAACGCATAAAATAATAATACGGAGCTAGTATATATCGACTGAAACTAGTGTACAACTATCAAATGACAACCCGCTTAAAACACACTGGCCTAGGAATTGTAACTAAACAAAGCCAAAAATATATATTATATACGATGCCTTGCTCCCCACTCTGTCAATGCCTTGCCATCCAAACTTTCAATGACTTTAACCCCACGTAACCGTGGACCGCACGCCTTCTTTCTAGTATAAATAGAACTGCTCCATTCATTTTCCCTTCTTCCTGAACAGAAAACAAAAACCATTTTCTCCATTAAAACTGCGACTTCTTTTCCAAAAAAACAAAAATGGAAACCCTCTTCCCTAAACATCACGCGAGCCCCATTACACGAAAACTGCTTTCGTGTCCTCAAATGTACGTGCTGTCAACGAAGCAGGGAATGGAGATGCCAAACAAGATGATGGCATGGACCATGGTGGCTGGTGGCTGTCGCCAGGGTTGCTGGCGAGGTCAGTGAACGGGGAGGAACAGGAAGAATGGTCTGACTTTGGTGGTGGCGCAGCCATGTTTGGTTGGAGGAGCGGTCACTGCTAATGCCGAAGCCTGGATGGGTGGAGCATAATGCGGAGCAAGTGAGAGTATAGGGGGGCATTAGTTTTAACGAAAAAGAAAGAAAAAATGCGTGAAAGAATACTGGGAAGAAGTGGACATACGTGAGCATGGGGGGGGGGGGTGAAGCGTTGAGAGGGAAAGGGGGAAGGTGGACGTGAGAGATTGGCAGGAAAAGGAGCATGGAGTGTTTACTGAATTGAGAAGAAGGTATAACAGTACCTTTCTAGTTATGTATTTCTAATCCGAAGATCCATGCCGAAGTATATAATTAAAATTCCCTAAACACCTATGAAATGTGCTAGTTCTCATTTAATTTAACATGGACCAAATACCATAATTTCATGACTAATGACGCTTTAATTTGAAGCAAGCAAGAGATTAAGTTAAAATTATATATTAATATTTGCGTGTAAAATAGTAGTTGTTTTGAAATAGGCTTAATTAATTACCATAACGTTACCGTTTGTAGTATATATAATCAATGCATTACAGTGATACAGGGCGGTAAATGGAACCATAGAAAAAGGTATACCGTACCCGGTTGGAAGTAAGTTTAGTCTACCTAGTTGTAATTATAATTTTCTAACTGTGTTCGGTTGGGCTTAACTGATGTATACGTGACTTTAACGTTAGGAAAGGATTTATATGTGTCTAAGTATTAGTTAGCATGGTCCAAACCGTTCACGCGCCTAACACCATACATATGTAATGTAGGAAAACTATCAGTCCTTATCATTGTCGAACCACTGCTTTAACGTGATTTGCATGTGTATTTAATTTTGGTAATTTAAATTAGACGTAAATTATAATAATGACAACTGGCTCGTACGTGGACAGAATCTGACAAATCAGTGGACGTTGGAATCATCGTAACAGGATCTTCAGAATTGGACGCGTTCGGGGGCAGTAGAGGTTCCCAGTTAAATGCACATTTAATTTAACTGGAATCAGTCGTTATCCCGACAAATGGAAACCCAAGGTGAGTTAAACTCACTCTGTTTTTCCCTACTTATATTTTATATAAGTTGGGTTTTATGATTGTGTGCTATACTTGTTAATGGTTGTTTGTTTGTTTGTTCGTTGCTGATTTTATATTCATGTATGGACTAAACGATTAAATTAAACGTTCGTTTAATTTAATTGAAAATAAATCGTTATTTTTAACGATTAAATCCAATTGAGGTAACTTACCTCAGTGGTTACGTTTATAACACTATAAACGTTATAATCAAATAGTTGAATGATTGAACTGCTGTTATTATCCCAATATTTACTGTTACAATTATTATCGACCGTTATTATCAAACTATTTTATTTCATCTGTCTAGATGAAAATGAATATTGTACTGAATAATTTGAATTCTGGTAACCCGTTATTTTGCAGGAAAGAATAGGTTGGAGGAATCCAACAAGATTCCTCGCTAATATTGATAACGCTTATCAGTATGATTATATTGTTTGTCAGGTAATGTGAAACTAGTTTATATTTCACGGTTTGGTACTATAGTAGCCATTTGCCTCTTTAGTACCGTCGAGTAAGAGAAATGATTTTCGAAATCGATATTAAATGGATTTCGAGCAGTTTCAAAGTTATAAATATATTTTTTATATGGTTTTAAAATGTGACTCTTATGGCAAAGATAATAGTCGAGGCTAAATTTACAAATTTATAACTAACAAAATGTAGGAGATTATTAAATAAATGTTAAACGATATAAAATTTATCGAATTTGCTATTTAAATTTTGAAATGATTTTGTAAAAAGCCTTATCAGTCGGAAGGGGAGTTTAAGTGTAGTTCAAAATAGGATCATTGGGTCGTGAATACACAAGAATGTGTAAAAGAGTTCAAAGAGAAATGTTTTGTGATAAATGATCGTTTTAACAAACGGTGTTTTTAAACAATACGAAATGTGATTAAATAACATTTCGTGAGTAAGATTTCCAAATTGGAAGATTTGGAAATAAGTAGTGATTCCAATGAGATTTGGATTATAAATGAGATTTGAATTTATATGTGGGGTATGAATTTATAAATGGGATCGAATATTAGTCGTCGCTAATGATTTTTAATGGCATTCGTAAATGAAATGAAAGGTTTTGAAATAAGATTTGCAACGCTTGTTACAAATAATAATAAATTGAACTACTTGGTTAATAAATAGAAGATCTTTATAAAAGATCGTTAGATGAATCATACCACGAATAAGTTATTTAAAGAATATAAAATAAAATCAGTAACGTTGTGATAGACGTAAATGGAAATGATTTGGATATAAGTTTGAAATGGTTAAGATATTTATATAAGAATTGTAATGATATTTGCATCTGATTTGAAATGTATATATAAAAGTATAATTTGAGAGATTTATAATAACTACAAAGTCGAAGCTATTATGAAAAGTGGTAAAGAATTAATAAAGTAAAAGAAAGAGTTTAGTTAAGAATTAATTAAGTAAACGTGCTGAGTTTTAAATGGGGTTTCCAAAGGGAAATGTGTGGTTAATAAACTTCTGGTTATTATGAAGATATGAATGTTGTTGGTCAAGGTCTGAGAGGTAAATAAAATACCCAACTTGAACGACCCTATGATTATCCAGGAATGATATTAGTTTATAAACGAGAGTAGTTGAGGGAAATATAAGTTATGATTTCCGTAAATGATATTTTAAACTGTTTTCGAAAAGTTTATAAGTTGAATAAAAGGAATTTAGAGAATATTCTTAATTTATAATAAGAAGTAAAAGCAATGTTTCTAATATTGAAAATTTATGGAATATAAGTAACGGACGGTTCATTAAAGCGGCCAAATGACACTGAATAGTAAATCAGTGAATACATTTTCATGTGAATGAATGGTTGTTTTTATTTGATAGTTAAATAACCGACTACCAAATTTGGCCATACGATTGTTGGTACGGAAAGACCGGGATCGAATATATTCGAAAACCATTCCGTCCAGCAAATACGAGTACGCTGAAGATGTTGATTCGAGCTGGAGCTATTGAAGACCGTTGATCTTCATAAGCAGAAAGATTACTTAAAATCTCTGACTTGCAAGCAAAGATAAAACTGTGATTCTGTCGTGGTTGGAATCTACGGATTGCAAGGACTTCTCACTACTGATTCTCACGGTGATTCCTAGGATGCAGTAGGAGGGTACCTTCGGTTCATCTTGTTCCTGTGTGACATGTATGGATGGGTGTCTGACAGAGTATTTCCAGAAAGATCACGTACATTGATTTCTTCAACCGTACCAAGAGTGGAAGCAGAGAAGGAAACTTCTTTAGCTAACACATAATGTATTGTTGTAGACATCAATTGGTGATTCTGATGGATCTGACAATGTGGCATTCGAAATGAATCTGATGAACTGATAAAGCGTAGCCTCAAGCCTCATCAACCGTGAAATGACAAAAATCGAGCAGGCAGCATGGCTATGTGAGTCGCTCCCATTAGGGTGTATAATCACCTATCTAAAGAAATTCCTTTTGCTTCTTTAATCTATCGATGCTGTCCCTTTCGGGAAACGGTGGTTTGAGCCCAACCGTTGGTGATATACATTCGATACACTCAAGCGAAATGAGTGGTCGGTCATGTGTGGGCCGGGTTGCAAGACGTTCTTGTTGAACCCAGTGTATTCGCCTCTAGAGATACACTATCGGCAGGTGGACCCATACCTTGTCATAGTTGGAATCCAATCTCCTATAAGCGCCGCGGTTTTGATTGTATACTATATATGTGGAGCGCGAGATGCAAGCGTTCCGCTAAATTGATATTTATTTGTATTTAGACACTATTATAATATCAGAAAAGATATTGATTTCAAAAATGTTTTGGGTTGTCGTAAGGTAAAAACCGTCCGTATTTATGTGTGGATTTGGTATTATGATTTTCCTTTTCTTTCGAAAAAATTTTGACTTTAAAATCAAGATGTGTGATACCTTAAACTTAGTGTGTTTTTCTCACTCTGGTTCACCAGACTGACCCGGTATTTGTAATGCTCGGGTTAGCCCGGGTTGTGCAGGTTTAGATTATCAGATATTGTGAAGAGACGAGTCGGAAAAGTTCAGATGTATGACATTATATGATTCCGCTGTATGTTGTGTATGGGGCAATTTATTTTAACTGTCCGGAGATGTACTCTGATATTGTAAGTATTTTTAAAAGCTCTCAATAAAGACTATTTCTGTATTATATTTTGTTCCGCTGCGATGTGAGACTCTGTATTGTGTTGGTTCTTGTTCTTCTTCTATTCTAAAATTTCTTTCTTTCTTATCTCACCCTCTAAATTCTTTCTAATAACTATCTGGTGTTTCGATACTTGAGTTCTGGCATGTAATACAGGATTGGTGTATTATTGTCGGGATTCGGGCATCGAAATCCTTGGGTCGTTACAGTGCGCCTCAGGCTCACCAATGCGATTGGGATAGGTCGGATTTTGGGTTTCAAATTAAGATTTGAAGAGAGAGGGCGCAGTTGGTTTTAAAGAGAAAACGGGAGGCCAAAACTTAGGCATGGAGAAAGCTAGGGTTGGGAGAGAAGAAGACGCGTCTGTGAAGAGAAGAGATAGGAAGATAGCGGATTCGAAAAGAAAGAGGAGGCGTAGTGAAACCCTAGTTGCCATTTCCAAGTTTTGGAAGCTCTGTGTTTTTTTGATTCCAGTTTATTAGGCCCTTTGAACGATGGTGTCGATTGGTGGTTGAGATTTTGTTTTAAATGATGGCGTGGTTCACTAAGGTTCACCATTTTTTTAGAATTTGTATATATTTATAGCAACAAGAACATCTTGCTCATATTTATGTTAAAACCTTGAAGGAATGTTGTAATAGACAAAAATCAACATACTTATCGTTACATTATAGCTAGTAACATCTTCTAATTTCGTTGCAATAGGTCATCTATGGCGTAGTGTCAATTGGTTTAGCTTTCTTGAGTTGTATCGTCTAATTAAAATGATTTGTTGCTCTTTGAGCATTGACGAGTGATGAGTGGAGGTCAACTAACATCAAACTCAATTTCTTGAGTTGATTGTTTCCTTCTATCTGTTGCCAAATTTAGCTAGATTCCATTTTCAATGATTCGATACTGATCTGGAAATGAGTTGATTACGTTAAGGTTTTTTATGGGATGTTGGGTAACTGCAATGTATTTTACATAGCTTGCCTTCGGAGTTATGTGGAATTGGCGTGTGTGGTTTTTCTAACGTCGGTGCCAGGGCCAGTCCATGTATTGTGTCGTACGTAGGCCACGTCATTTCCTGTGCTTCTCTTCTTTTCACGTGATACATGTGTTTGTTCTTTGTCCTCCTCTTTGCTTGCTTACGACGCTCGAACTTTCAAAACTTTAATTGCACGTAAATGCCTGTTGTTTTCCTCCAGGCAACCCTTTGTGTTTGTGTAGACATGTATGTTGCGTTTCAACCCTTACGTCACTTTCATAGTTTAATATCAGTGGTCAGTGTTATTTCACCTGCTCAACTCAAATTGTCCCAATTTCAATCTGACCCTCAACGTTAGTAGAAAATATATAGAAAAATTGGAAAATCTTGTCAAACCCCTATATATACATATACGTAAAAGTAAAAATAATATAATATTAAAAAAATAATGACCATGAAATTACATAAAAGATAAGCGCACAGTTTCTTTTCCATATTTTCTAGTAGTTAATGTATTTTTATTCTATAATTTTTATTGTTAGGTATGTGCGTGTGTATCAGAGTTGAAACATTTTCTTATGTGATTCACCAATATTTCAATGTATTTTGTATAATTATTTAAGGTCGGATTTAAATTTTTACACCTTCAGTTTTCATTTATTATTATTCAGTTAAGTACATATAGTTTTCAAAGCTATACTATGCGATTGTAAAAAAATAAGAAAAATCAAACGTATTGACTAAGATAACTTATGGAATTGATGTTAAGAAGTTATCTGAAGTTATTGTTTGTTGACTGCTATTTTTTTGTAGTTTGCTTATCGTACTATTACAAAAAAAATACAACTCTATAATATAACGAGTGAGTTTGTTCACACTTCTAATGAAGTGCTTCTATTTGAAGAATTAAAGGGGGCTCATATGGAATCCACCAAATTCGAGAAAAGCGTTTTGTTTATACTTAAAGAAATGTATGAACAGACTCACAATCTATAATATAGCATATATCCAATTATAACAAATGATTAGTAAAAATTCGACAAATCAGAGTAAACATTTTAGAAATAATAAATATGTTAAACCTACTAACTAAGCATGCACGATATGCTTTTCACATTCAATAGTCATTCATGCACCATCTAAGAATTATTTTTTACAAATTAAGTGTGAAGCATGGGTCCAAACTAGCTTGATTAATTTATAGTGGATACAAAAATCACATTGAAGCAATGCAGGCTAACCGATTTACAATTAATAAAGGGGGGGGGGATGTTATTGACACTTCAACTTATGTTAAGAGGGAGATGAATTTTAAGGACACTCCACTTTTTTAAAATTGTTAAGGTAGGGTCAACATAGCTAGCTTATTTTTTTAACTTCTTACACTTTTATCCTTTATTTTAAAAACTTACACACCGTAAACCATCGACCCCTAAATCAAAAAAGCCTGAATCGTTTAACTGCAAATAACGTCAGGAAATAGTTGATATCGTATGCATACGATTTAATGAACTAAGATTAAATATTAACCCTAACAACATGTGGATATGATTTAATAAAAATAAATTAGATCTTACCATCTCATTACTCCGATCAACACCAACATAACGCTCACTCTCCTGTGTCAATATCATATTGTTTTTTCGATCATATTTTTTGGTTAGAGTTTGATTTCTTCACAACTAATGGTGTTGATTAATCATTAAAAATTAGATTAATGAACAGAAGAGTGAAACATAGCCTAAATGGGTAATAAAGTAAAATTACCTTTAATTGTTAAGGAGTTACTTTCCTAATTGATACTCCACTTAACTTTTTTTTTTTTTAAATTTGCCCCTCCCTTAACAATATTTAGAGTATCAATAAGAATGCTCTTAATAGGAAACAAATATGATTTAAAATCCTATCTTGAATGCTCTTAATAGGAAACAAATATGATTTAAAATCCTATCTTAGAATGCTCTTAATAGGAAACAAATATGATTTAAAATCCTATCTTATTTTGCAATGATATCTGGACAAATGGATCACATGTATTTATTGCAATAAAAAATAGAAATGAAATTATTATTATTTCTATTTGCTTATTAAATCTAATAAGATGTTTTTAATGGGTTTATATTAGGGGATTGTTAAAGGGACTCCATTTTTTGTTAACGGGGGGACAATTTTTTAATTTTTGATGAATTGTTAAGGGGAGGACAAAATAAGTTAGCCCCCCCTTAACCATATAATTAAAATTTCCAGTACTTTCCCTATAACAGAGAAAAACTAATGCACACCTGCAAATAACTATATAAATTTAAACACTTAAGCATAAGTCAGACCACACTTGCATGAATTCAAACACTTAAGCATGAGTCAGACCATCATTTATTAACATTTCTTGGTCTAATAAGATCATGAATAATTAACTCTGCAAATTGCAAAATAAATTTAGAAACAATATACACTGACCTTCTACAATTCAACTTAAAAGGAAAATAAAAAGAAATAACAATTAAACGAAGATCCTCCTCCTTCAACTCTCCCCGATTCAAACAAAGTTCATATAATCTCAATAAGGCAAATTCTATTTATACACCGAAAATCCCTCAACATACACCATTATTTTTTCTATAAAATTTTATTACTAAATTACCCTTTTCTCATAATTGATTTTTAAAACTTCTGGATATAAAAAGTCAAATTGTTCTTAAAAATATGGAAACATGATACAAACTAGATATGTTAATGAATTATTTATTCACGAAGTCTAAAGTTTCTATTAAAAAACATTCAGAAATAATGTCTAATTTAGAAGTGTTGATTTATTTTGTAGAATCATAGTAATTTTGTTGAAACTGATTTTTTTTTTCAATTTTTTTATAAAAGTTACAATATTAGTAAAAGAAATAAGTTTCATTTTGTTAAATTTACTCAATTTGATGCAAATAATTTCTAATTTTGGGTAATTTTGTTTTAAGTTCGAAAGAGGAAAGAAAAAGAAGATGAGAACATGAATAATTTAGTAAAAGAAATGGTGTACGTAAAGTAATACACGGTGTATAGTAGTTTATTATAATTTTTGGTATATATGTAGCAATTTTTTGTGTATAAATAGAATTAGCCTCTCAGTAATCCAGTTTAAATCATGCTTTTATCACTCATATATATAAATAAATAAATAATAGAGAAAAAAAACGATAAATACATGCCTTGCAAAAAAAAAAAAAAAAAAAAGATACAGTTGCATACACCTTATATTTGGTAATGATATAAATAGCGTAGATGATTTTACGCAAGTATTCAAAGAAAGTCAATACCAAACATACCCAAAACTAAGCCTGAAATTATGAGAAGTAATTAACAAACTAAAATATAGTTAATCATTGTATGTCTAATTAATTAATGGTACGAGGGGCAGTCTAGTCCATGCTTATTTTAAAATAAAATAAAAAACAAACCCTCTCTTAACATTTTTTTTTAAGGTGGAGTCCCCTTAAAAATGTCCTCCCCTTAACCAAAAGTTGAGTCCCTTTAACAATCCCCTTATATTAGAACAAGTAAAGGCTGGAAGCCAATTACAGGCGTGATTTATCCAATAACGAACGCAACAACTAGGGATGGCAATGGGGCGGGGCGGGCGCGGGTAGTACCACCCCATTACCCGCCCCGTGGGGTGATTTTTTGCCCCGTGCCCGCCCCATACCCGCACGGGTATCCATTAAACGGATTTTAAATAGGTTGCGGGTAATGGCGGGTATTCATGGGTATTCATTATATTTATTCAATTTATTTTTTAGTCATTTATTGAAATTATTCAAAAGTACATTTGGTTAAAAAAAAAAAAATTAGACCAATGCTTAAATGCTAATCTCAAAATACCAATACATATTTAAACCAACATCCAAAAAAGAAGAGACAACAACAGAAGTATACATCAAAATATCAACAGCCAATTATAAATTGTTGAGTAAAAACATGCACACAAATACCAAACGGCCAACAACAATATTTTTTGTATTGACTATTGATAATAAATTACATTCAATACGGGCACGGGTAGCGGACATGGATATCTAATTATCCGTATCCGCTCCATTAATTAACGGATATTAAAAATATCTGTTTATTTTACCCATGGATACCCATTTTACTATCCGTTTCATATCCATGACGGATTTCCGTGGGTACGGGTTTTTTTTCCATCCCTAGCAACAGCCCCTTAAATTTCACATAGGAATCGAATTCATTGCAGGGATTGAAACAAAAAAATTAAAAAAAATTAAGCAATGAAACACCAACTTTTCTCCATTCTTCTGGTGACTTTTTTCATTGCATCCGTCAAATCTAGTGGTCATCATACTCGCGTCGTCGGCGGTTGGAAAGGGATTAACAATCTCAACGATCCGGATGTTGTCGACGTCGCGAAATTTGCGATTTCAGAGCACAACAAGCAAGCGAGTGCAAATCTGACATTGAGTAAAATCTTGAAAGGGGAAACTCAGGTGGTGGCTGGAACAAACTATAAACTTGATTTGGAGGTGACTGATGGGGGCAATTATGAGGCTGTTGTTTGGGAGAAAGATTGGTTACATTTTAGGCAGCTGACCTCCTTCAAGAAGCTTTAAAATTTGGGTAACCCTATGAAATAAGCAAGTTTCAAGTAAAACTGTGGTTTTAAAAATGGCAGATAATGCTTTGTAGACCGATGATGATGATTTATGTTTGTGTGGACTTGCTGTTGAATAAAATATAACATTTAAAAGTGTCTTCTTCATGATTTTCCCCTATTATGTTCCTGCTGCAATGGAATATTTTCTTTACAAAATAATAAAACTTGATTTTTGGGTGTGCTTTTATCCTTAATTTTTTCCCCTATTATGTTAAGCATCTATATTAACTAAATTCACTTTCGTTTTTAAAGATTTATTATATATTTTATGTAATCTGCTGGTAATGTGAGGTAATGTTCATAATTTTGTTTCTCTAATCCCTAATGATTCGATATTCCGGCATTTCGATGTTCCACAGATGAATACGGTGGATGTACTAGTTTCGATTTTGACGGTGAAAATTGGATCATTACATAAATTAAAACCTGATGGTCGTAAGTAACAATTGAAAAATTTGTTCAAGTGCGTTGCATTCTTCTTTTCATTTGTTATCATTACTATGCCATTTTGCGATGTCCAGAAAAGAAGGGGAATAACCATGGTTTTCATAACCGTGCCGCGCGTCGAACCGCGATAGTCCATGGTCGGAGGTTTTAAAGGTTCGATCGGTCGAACCGTAAGAACCGTGCACTTATGAATTTTAATTAAACCATTATATTATTGTGTGAAAAACTGAATTTGGTAATAAAATAATATAAAACGAAAGAAACTAATGAACTTCAGCAATGAGAACAGTCCCACATTCTGGAATCGCACAAAGCATTTGCCTATTTTATGTATAAATAAAGACAGCCCGTTAGTTCTTAAGCACAGTTGGCACTTATGCCTTTTGTATGGCTGTGTCTGCGCTGAATTAATCTTCAGCCCATGGTTTATATTAATGGTTAAACCGAATTTTCATTGTTGGACCAGGTTTTTCTGGTTGAAATGCCTTATTTGAAAAATAAGGCTTTATTGATCTCTGGGCCGGATTGTTTCACTGTTATTGTTGGACGGTGGTTCGACCATGGTCTGGTTTGATTTTCAAAACAATGGGAATAACACTTTGTAATTGACAATAGTTAAAAAGCATCTCTACTGTAGAACAAAGAATACACCACACTATGGTTGTATTTATTAAAGTAATTCCCAAATTATGTAAAAAAAAAAAAAAACCACAACCATCTTTAGTACATTAATATTTCTCAGTAGTTTAATAGGATATGCTAGTTAAAAAAAAAATTGTATCAAAAATTTGGTAAATGCTTGAACAATCGGAAATCAGTAGGTAAGAAGAAACTGCGGAAGTGAAATCATGTATTGGATGATGTAACCACCGTAAATTACATGAATTTTCATCGTGTATTTGCAGATGCGGTGATTTTTACCTTTTTTTTTCGAACGTTCTAGCGCTCTCTTTAAAAATATTGGATGACAAGTTGAATAACTATATTCATTTCATTTTTGTTGATGACATAGAATTGTTTGTTAAAAAAGATTTAAATGTAGCTTTTACTAACTACTATAGGTTGTTTTTTGGGTCTAAAATAAAGGAGAGGATAAATGTTAGATGGAATAATATTTATCATTCTTATTCTAAGATGGATTTATTAGATTTAAACAAGCTGTTCACCGTGCAGGAGATTTGGAAGGCTATTAATGATATGCCTAGTGATAAAGCTGCTTGTCCGGACGGTTTTTCTATTCTTTTTTATAAAAAAATTTGGAATGTCTTGAAATATGATATAATAAACTTGTTTTATGTTTTTTATAATGGGAATTTACAAATTGGTAGATTTAACTTTCCAAATGTTATTCTTATTCATAAGAAATTAGGAACTAACAAATTAAAAGACTTTAGACCCATTTCTTTAAGTTGATCATTTTTTTTTTCTTGTAGTAAAACTTTCTATATTTTAAATATGGTTTTAAGACTTTTTGTTTTAATTTTTTCTCATAATTTTATGAATGTTATTTTTATTGGATTTTTTTAGATTTGATTTTAATATTAAAAATAGATATGTACTTGATACTTTAGTAACTATTATAAGTTGGTTTATTCGTTTCGATAGAAATCAAAGAATGTTTTGTTTTGATGCTGATACTGTAGATAAATTAACTATTAAGATTGTTTCTTTTTGTTTAGATTGGATGTATAACCCTTACTATAAGATGATTAGGGATCCTATGTTTGACAGATTTCTAGTTAATGTTAGAAATAATTTGAACTTTATTATTAGAATTTCAAAGCATTTTTGTTACAATAGAATCTGTATTTGTAATTGATATTTGTTTTAGTGGTTATTATAGTTGTCTCTGTTTTTATTATGTTACCCCCCCCCCTACACACACACACACATGTGTGTGTGTGTGTGCATGTGTGTGCGCTCTCTCTCTCTCTCTCTCTTTTACAAGATTACACATTTTTGCTTTCGAAAAAAATATACGGTTTGTATCAATCTGGAAGACCAAACCAAATTCCTCTTTCGATCAGTAATCAGTTGTGAATTTAGGTACGGTTCTGCTAATCTACTTACCTAATTTTCAATTTGTTCTCAATTAAATCAATATGGGTTCGAGAGTTGAATTGAGGGTTTCATGATTAGTCATTGATAAATTACTTATTAAAACCCTAACATTTCTTGCTTGTTAAAGAATTTAGGATGCGTTCGGGACTTAAAACTCCCCGGTTACATTACAGATGCGTCTGATTCGTTTGTAACGTAACTGGGACATTTTTCACGTTGGCCTAACGGCTAGAAATGGAGCCATTGGGCTTTGACGCGTCAAAGTCAAACGGCTCCATTTCGAGCTTTGTGGCAAGAGTTATTTTCTTCCCCCCATCTCTACAATATTCCTCCTTCCATTTCTTCTTCCAAACCAAACTCACTTCACTTATTCTTAAACAATGTCAAGCAGACAACCAAAGCATCATTAGTCCTGCGTGACAACTAGAATTTTGCTATAATGTTCCGTTACTGCATATGATAGATGCAATAACATCAAAAAGGGGGTTCATAAAGTATAGCAAAAAGCTATAATGCTGCAGTGGTTGAAATCAATTGACAAAGAACAAATGATTTTCTGGAAATGATCGACGACAATAAAGTTCGACATAAGCACGATAGTCTTAGAAGAAATTGTGTAAAATGAGAAAACTTGAACAACAAAACTGAAGCTGGTTGGAATCCTGTTCGATAGGCTGTATCAAGATCGGAGGAATGGTTGAATAATCGTTTAAAGATATTTTTCATAAATGTTGTTTTTTTGTTTGATAATACCATGAGTAATTACTGTTATTATAATCTGAATTTTGTTACAGTATTATGAAATATAAAAGAACACCACTTTACCATTTGAATATACAACAACAACTATTTCATGGAACACATGCAACTGGAAGTACGATGTAGCTTATACGCTCATTTTTACTCAAAAATGAGCAACCACAACAATTTACTCCTTCTATGCTTGAACCATATGCAAATCCATTGGCATTTGATGCATTCCAAAGTAAGCTAAATGATACAGAAGAAGAAGGGAAAAGTAGTATACCAAATTTGAATTCACCATCAAATCCTTCTTTATATCTAGAACTGCTAACTCAACCCTTTTTCAAGAAACTCCCGTGCAGCAAAATCGACATGTTGGTTCATCTTCATATCGATGTGGAGTTTCAGAAAACATCATAGTGAAATCGACGACAAGATGGTTGCCAACGTCATTTACACAAAGTCTACAACAACAAAAAGTTCGAATATTAATAGTCCAAGCACAAAAAGTGTACGGTCAATAAGAAATTCTTTAAGCTACACAGATTTGGTAACATGCATTAAATGTTTGAGCGAAGGAGCGAATTTTAATTTCAGTGAAGCTTTTCACATCGTTACACTTCCCAACAAGACTGATACATTCAACATCTTAAAAGATGATGATTCACAAACATGGTTGTCGCATGAGGCACAACTCGAACGAATTTCTGTTAACTACAAAGCCAACCTGATCAACCAAGGAGGTGACAACAGACAGGATTTCTATTTTTTTTAGTTTTTGTTGTATTTCTGCATATTTATGTTTTGTTTTGTTTATTGTATTATTTTTCTTTAATGATAATGTTCTTTTTTTTAATGATACTGCTATGTTTTAAACATAAACTAACCAAAATTAAAAATGATCCTCATAAACCTCCAAACACATTCTTCGCTAACTAAAATACCCTACTAAAATACCATTCAAACACAACTTAAACCACATGAGTGGTTCAGCCTATTAAATTTTGGACAGCTTGAGTTTTCGTCTATTATGTAATTAAGAACATGTGGTTTTCAAAGATATATTATGTAATTATAAAAAATAAGAAAAAGAATACATATTGACTAAGATAACTTTTTTTGTGGCAAGGCAAGCAATTTTTATATGGGCTTACCACTTTTATTAGAACGAGAAGAAGGTAAGTGGAGTTCTGCACCGGCACAAAACTCCAATTACGGTTTGAAGTGCCAGAACACTATAAAATATAGAATGGGAGCTAGACAAAAGCATATAGTCTACAAGATATGACAACTTTAGCCCCCCTCCAAGGAGGAGGACCTACAAGTGGTTATGGGAGGGCCAACAACACGGGTGAAACTGGAAAAAGCCAAAGCTAGATTTGGCACATAACATGGATAAAGAGCAATGAAGATGAAGTTCCTAACCCAAGAGTGATACTAGAATTCTAGCTTATTAGTCTCACTAACTACACCAGTTTGAATGAGCTCAATATTATCACCAACAATTTGATACATTAATTTTCTCTTATCACTTACTATATCACTGATAAATTTATGGAAGGTATCACTAACGGGACAATACCGCATACCAGAGAAAACATGTGTCCAAACCTTATCCGCATCACTCCAAATAATATCCTCAGAAATAGCATTGACGTCAGAATCCAGGACAACCTTCTCCATGATAGAAGCATCAGATACCGGTATCGGATCAACCACAGCTGTAATAGATGGAGACGTTGGTATAACCGCTGGAGGAACAATCTTACACACCCACGTAACATTAGGGGGTTTAGGAAAGGGAGTTCGATCAGCTAATGGTAATGGAGCAAATGAGGGACTACCCGCGCGGAGTTCGATCAGCTAATGGTAATGGAGCAAATGAGGGACTACCCGCGCTAAAAGGACAAGAAGGAACCGAATGACCAAAAGTCTGACAAGACGAACAAATTTCTGGTTTACACCCATATTTGACTTCTACCTCAACAACAGAACCATCTACTATCTTTACTTTGATATTATCTGGCAGAGGCTTATCAGGAGAGATTTCGATAAGCGCCTTAGCATAGAAGAGCTTCTCTCGGGCAATAGTGGTATTGTCAAACACTACTACAAAAGTGAGCAAATTTGACACAAGTTTTATGTGGCCTTAGACCGAAAAAGTGTTGCATTTCCCCATTTTTCAAGTAGGCAACACCGGAAGGGCATGGCATCCGCGGCCGTTGCCTTAGCCCTCTAAGGCAACGCTTTAGCCAATCTATTGCCATGGAAAGAAAGTGTTGCACTATAGACGTAATGCAACACTATATGCACGTAATGTAACAATATTCAGCGTTGCTTGAACATTAGTTAGATCCTGGCTACCAGCTCATGATAGCGGGGCCATGTCAGCTACCTACGTGTCACACGACACGTCAGCTGCACACGTGTCACATGCCACGTCAGCTATGGGGTCTACATGCCATGTGGAATTACTACTATTTTATGTAATGCAACACCACTGTATTATGTAATACAACACCATTATCTTGAAATACAACATCAGGAAAAAAGCAAATGCAACAGTAAAAGAAGGCAAATACAAAGCTTTAATTATAAATTTTGCAATACCAGTTTTGTACATAGAAGAAACACATCCGTTACATTCATCATCACATTCAAACCATCCAAAATATTCTACATACCATACCAATTCTTCAAATATACACATACGATCAAATACATCATTTAAAATTACAATTCAAATATTCTACATACCAAAAGTGCCAACACATACTACCTTCAATACAAGTGCCAACAAATACGATCAGTGTGCATCCTACAAAATAGCAATGCCATGAACCAGAAGTTGTATCTCTCCATGTCATTTCAGGTCCTCCACTTGCCAGTTGTATCTCTCCTCGTCATTTCAGATCCTACAATTTGATTTTACAAGTTATCTGATAAGTGCATCTGTGCATGTATATCCTGTAAATATATCATAGAAATTAACCATTTGGCCATCTTAACTTATAAATCTTATGCATACAATTATAACAGTTGACCATTCACCATTGGTCACTCGTGCCACCTCAGAATTGAGTATGCTTCGTCTTCTGTGCAAACATTTCCAGTTTGCATATTTACTTGACACCATCCATTGGGTCCCTCGCATATCCTTTTAAGCTTAAGAACATCATCGTCTCCATATCCCCTAAACCCCAAGCTTCAAAATTTCAAAAAAAAAAATCAATGGAGGACTCGTCGTTATACATCACTGCCACATGTTCTTAAGGGACATTGGAATGTTGAAGCTATGCATCACACGCTTCAGGTGACTCTGAATCATAATTCATGGCCTATGCGGGTAATACCCAATAACTCTTTTCTAGTATCATGCCCGTCTTACAATAAGCGTGATCATGCACTAATGTTGAAAGTTTTTACAAAACATATTGGTGCTATTTACCTGCAAGCATGGTCTGATGAAGAATTTGAGCCTGAACCAGCGTTAGAAGTGGTTTCGTGGGCTAAAGTTGATGGCTTTCCCAAGTTTCTAAAGAGTAATGTTCCGACTGTTGAAGAAATATTGAAGCCAATGGGATGTGTGCTTGCAATTGACGTCTGTAACTGGTCTTAGTACGACCATACATCTTTCTACCTGAAAATGCAAATTTATGAAGGCATTGGCTATATCAATATTTTTGCTGCTTAATTCAATAACAAAGTTTACCTCATTAAGGTTCAGCGTTGTACCCATGCTCATCCTGGAACAAGGCCTGAACTTCTTTTTGTGAGCAATAGGGAGGAATAGGTGGTTCCATGTTTGTGTCATCACAGAGTGAAAATGGATTCAGATGAAATATTTGATGCAATGATATATGAAGTGCTTTGCTACCCTTTGCCAAGCTTATTTCCTGAATCCACCCATGACATACATGTTGATAACCAAGCCCCAATGAACCAGAGGAAAGATCAATGGGTAGATTTGGAAGTTGATTAGGAATATGATTGGCCAAGCTACCTCACCCCTTGTCCTGATGTTGTGGGTCCATCACATGCGGTTGCTCACTTCGGACTGGCTTTCCCACAGCCGGAAAGCCCTAACGAATCTGTTGGAAGTTCCACAGCCCCGTAAAGCCCTGATCTGGTATGAACCGATGCTACTATAGTGTCATTTTTTGGATCTGTATATATGTATGTATTAAGTTAACTTTCGCGGACTTATGATACATTTGCTGCACTGGTACTACTATTACTTTTGCAAATATATGTATGTATTAAGTTAACTTTTGCTGCCCTGATCTGGTATGAATTGATGCTACTATAATTTTTGCTGCCTTATGATAATTTTTTGTATGACTGCTTTATGATATGTAGTAAGACATAATATGGATGCATACCCGAAGTGAGCTCAGTTTGCAAAACTGACATACGTTTCCAAATTTGAAACATCGAAATTGGTAGTTTCCAAAATACCGTGAGTAATTACTGTTATTATAATAGAAATTTGGTCCGAGTATTATGAAATATAGAAAAAACTCCACTTGATCATTTGAATATACAACAACAACTATTTCATGGAACACCTGCAGGTGGAAATACGACGTATATGCCAGCTTATACGCTCGTTTTTACTCAAAAAGAGCAACCACAACAATTTACACCTTCTGCGCTTGGACCGTATTCAAACCCATTGGCGTTTGATGCATTTCAAAGTCAGCTAAATGATACAGAGGAAGAAGGGCAAAGTAGTATACCAAATTTGAATTCACTGTCAAATCCTTCTTTATATCTAGAACTACCAACTCAACCCTTGTTTAAGAAATTCCCGTGCAACAAAATCGACATGTTGGTTCATCTTCATATCAATGTGGAGTTTCAGAAAACGTCATAGTTAAATCGACGACAAGATGGTTCACATTGTCATTTACACCAACACTCGAAAAGTGCAAAAGTCTACAACTACAGAAATTCCGAATATTGATAGTCCAAGCACAAAAAGTGTACGATCAATAAGAAATTCTTTAAGCTACACAGATATGGTAACATGCATTAAATGTTTGAGTGAAGGAGCGGATTTTAATTTCAGTGAATCTTTACACATTGTTATACTTCCCAACAAGACTGATACATTCAACATCTTAAAAGATGACGATGCAAAAACATGGTTGTCACATGAGGCACAACTCGAACGAATTTATGTTAACTACAAAGCCTACTTGATCAACCAAGGAGGTGACAACATATAGGATTTCTATTTTTTTTAGTTTTTGTTGCATTTCTGCATATTTATGTTTTGTTTAGTTTATTGTATTATTTTGCATTAATGATAATGTTCTTCTTTTAATGATACTACTCTGTTTTAAACATAAATTAACCAAAATAAAAATTGATCCGCTTAAACCTCCGAATGCATTCCCTGCTAAATAAAATATCGTACTAAAATACAATTCAAAAACACCTTAAACCGCCAGGAGTGGTTCAGCATATTGAAATTTGGGCAGCTTGAGTTTTCGTTTACTATTATTCAATTAAGAACATGTGGTTTTCAAAGCTACATTATGCAATTATAAAAAATAAGAAAAAGCAAACATATTTACTAAGATAACTTTTTTTGGTCAAGGCAAACCGTTTTTATAATGGGCGTACCACTTTTATTAGAATAAGAGAAGAAATTAAGTGGAGCTCTGCACAGGCACAAAACTCCAACTTTGGTTTGAAGTGCCAGAACACTATACAATATAGAACGGGAGCTTGACAAAAGCATATAGTCTATAAGATATGACAACCCTACCCCACTCCAAGGAGGAGGATCTAAAAGTGGTGATAGGAGGGCCAACAACACGGGTGAAATTGGAAAAGGCCAAAGCTAGATTTGGCACATAGTATGGATAAAGAGCACTGAAGATGAAGTTCCTTTCCTAAGAGTGATAATAGAATTCAAGCTTATTAGTTTCACAAACTACACCAGTTTGAATGAGCTCAAAATTATTATTGATGCCTAAAATTTTCGTCAACACTAGAGAGTCCCAAAATTTTGAAACTTTAAAGTCCAGAGCGGAGAAGCATAAGAGATGCGGTAACAATGTGCGGGGAACTAAAGGACACAATTATTTATAGTGGTTCGGCCCTTCGGGGCCTACGTCCACTTTGAAGGTTGTACTGATTTTATTCCATCACAACAAAGTATAATAAGACTATTATAAGAAGCTATAATGATTAAAAACACCCTCTTAGTCCTTGTTATCGATCTTCTTTGCTGATCGAGAGTAGTTGAGTCCGCGTGAGGCAGAGTCAAGGCCGAGTGAGGCGGAGTCGAGGCCAAGTGAGGCGGAGTCGAGGCCGAGAGGCGGAGTCGAGACCGAGTGAGGCGGAGTCGAGGCCGAGTGAGGCGGAGTCGAGGCCCAGAGACAGAGTCGATGCCAAGAGGAGGAGTCGAGGCCGAGTGATGCGGAGTCGAGGCTCGGGGTCTAAAGGAGGCGGAGTCGAGGCCGAAAGACGAAGTCGAGGCCGAGTGAGGCAAATTCATGGCTAAGAGAGACAAAGTCGAGGCCAAGTGGTGGAGTCGAGGCCGAGTGTCGGAGTCGAGGCCGAGAGGCAGGTTCGAGGCCGAGAGGCAGAGTCGAGGCCGAGTGGAGGAGTCGCGGCAGAGTGAAGCGGAGTCGAGGCCGAGTGAGGCGGAGTCGAGGCCAAGAGGCGGGGTCGAGGCTGAAGGCGGAGTCGAGGCCGAGTGAGGCGGAGTCGAGGATGAGCGTCGAAGTCGAGGCCGACTGGCGGGGTCGAGGCCGGGAGGCGGGGTCGGGGTCGGGAGGCGGGGTCGAGGCCGAGAGGCGGGTTCAAGGCAGAAAGGCGGAGTCGAGGCCGAGTGAGGCGGAGTCGAGTGGCGAAGTCGAGTCCGAGAGGCGGGGTCGAGGCCGAGATGCGGAGTCGAGGCTGGGTGGCGGAGTTGAGGCCGAGTGAGGCGGAGTCGAGCCTCGAGGTCCGAGGGAGGCATAGGCGAGGCCTTTTTCTTCTTCTTCTTCTTCGTTGTGCGGGAGAGGTGTTGACTTGGTCAACCATGTCAGAGAGGTCCGGAAATATCCGAAGGTGCGGCCGTGTCCAAAAGAATGGATAAACCCTCATGAGTATGCTCATGAGTCCGAGTAAATTCATATTCTCCCTTGTATGATGAACGGAGGTGCCTAAAAGGCCTTGGAGAAGAAGATGGAAGCCATTAAAGCTTGAGAGAGTGAGCTTGGACCAACCACTTAAATGTAGGAAGTGAGGGGGTATTTATAGTGGAGAGGTTAGGTGAGGGTAGGTGGAGTAGGTGAAAAGTAAGAAGGGATAAAAAGGAGTGGGAAAAAAGATATAAAGAAGTGGGGTTTTCACTATGGAGTGATCAACCAAAAATAGTTGATCGGCGTGTGCCGATCAGCTATTTTTAGGTGATCAACGTGGCCGGGAGCTTGTCAGGGCAAGCTTTCGTTATGTCATATCCCAAGGCATATCCCTCTAGAAAACCTTGAACCTCGATGTGTCAAAGCCTAGAAACTCGAACCCCTCCCTAGGGTATGAAATTCGTACCCCATGGGGTTCGAACTTCGAACCCGGTGGGGGTTCGAACTTCGAACCCGGTGGGGGTTCGAACTTCGAACCCCGTGGGGTACGAACTTCGAACCCCGTGGGGTACGAACTTCGAACCCCGTGGGGTATGAACTTCGTACCCTTAGGGGGTAAGAAGTTCATACCCCTAGGGGTACGAGGAGTGCATGGAAAGAGGACGATGAGCATCGAGGCTAAGGCCTTTTCCCTTCCGCGGTTCGAGGTGATGGATTGGAGATGTTTTGGAGGAGCGGTGAGGTCCTTGTTGGCGCGATCCCTTCTTGACTTATTTCCTTTGCTTTGTGGTGACATTCCCATCTTTAACCATACGCGGCACGTTGAGTTGAGCGCGCCTTGCGTTCTTTTGGTAACCGTACCAAAAGGCTGGTTAACATTTGCCCCCTAAAAGTATGTCTTGTATGAACGAGACGTGCTTTGAAGTAAGATAAGTATGTCAATGGACGAAAAGATCTCTATAGCATGCTTAGTGACTGGTCGTGACCTTTTCCTTGAGTTGTGTGTTGTGAGTGCGCTGCTTCGTAGCGTTTGAGGCGCATTGTTGAAACCTATCGGTATGAATTTAGCACTCCGGCATTGTTACGAGCTTTGACTCGCTTGAGTCTTGCCGCTTAGGGGTTAACATGCCCAAGGCACCTGATTATTGTACGTTAGAGAGGTTGATTGCTAGTTACCGACTCCCGATTGCATCAAAGTGCAAACGGTTCGTTGTCAGGTCTTAATCACGTATGCATTCACACATTTGCACGTGGTTTCGCACAATGAAATCTAAGTTGGAATGGGTAATATGAAGGTGAATTACATGCCATGGGCTTGTAATCGCGCAATTTAGCTTTTCAAAGAATTTTCGGGTCGGGAGCCGACTGTTTGGTGAGCACGCTTGAACTCTTAAGGCTTGTGAGCATGCATTTGGTTAACAATCAAGTTGGTCTGTTCGGTTGAGATTTCAAAAGCGTGTATGTGTGGTCACTGCCATGGCTTAGTCGCACGATCGCCCTAAGTGGTTATTGAAACATCGTTGGGATGGAGCTTGATTATTTGGAGTATCTGCTAAATCACTTGGATTTGTGAGCCCAAGGTCGTTCAACGATCCAAGCTAGTCCAATCGATCAAAGTTTCGGCAACTCATATATGTGAACGCCATTGTTGGGACAATACTTGTCATATGTCGTGGCATGTATTCATATAGATTTTCCTTTGATGCAAGATCGGACCCAAATGCTGGGCGCGTGCACTTTGATGATTGGGCACTTGGTGAGTACACGAGTGGTCATTGAGCCGTTATTGATTTGGTAGTTGGGGCTTCGAAGATAAGTGGATGTAACCGTAGCTTGGTGTACGATTCCAAATTCCGATCCTAGAATGTTCATTTAGAGCATGTCGATCTCTTAATTGTAGTTGCTTAATTTATTCTCTTCCTCGGATGGAAAATCAGCTTGAGGCGGGGAGGATGCAAAATACTACTTCTAGACTTTGGATGTTCAAGTTGTCCTAAGGTTTCCGGAGAAGGGAAGAGATATATGGACAGCCAGAGGATTCCCGAGATTGTCACTCAAGAGCGTAGGGTGGTAGATTATGGGAAGCGAAAGTAGGGATTCTAGGACAAGTATTTATGGATATGGGATTGGACTTCGTATCCCAAACACTTATTAAATCTTTTAGGCCCTTTAGGAGTTCGAATCTTGTTTAAGGAGATGACCAATAAGCCGGTGTACGGGACAGCGAAACAGAACTTCGCACTCCAATGACTTTGTCGAGTCCTAACTTCGATCTTGAGTTAGTAAACTTGAACCTTTGCATGGCATCAGATGAGCGAACAATGATTATTAAGTTGCGGTCTTGCGAAGCGGTTCTCAAGGAATGGGCTTGCTTGGACTGGCGGCTTGAATGCATGTATAGGATATCGCCACAAAGTTGAGCTGTTAGTCTCTGGGTCCAATCAATAACCCAACCACGATGCAGCTGCATCTTGACTCAGGCATTGCACTGGCAGTTGGTGATGTCCATGGCATTAGTCGTTGAGGCTAAAGATTTCCATCATGTTCCGGAGTGTCTGCTTTTGTGGAGTTCGATCATTGTTGGAAAGCCGAGAAACCTCCAGGGCCTGGAATCTGTGTCTAGTTTGCCCTCATTGCGAGGTGAAGGCGCTCTCAAGACGGTGGCTCTGAGGGATGCCATGAGGATGATGCCAGTGCAAGGACTAAAGTGGATCTGATTGGGTCCTATAATTTCCAGGAAGGTGTGATAATCTGTAGAGGGTTGCCCTAAGCCCGGGTATCTGCTAGATTCTGGTCGACATCAGGGACGAGCTAACAAGTTCAGATCGTTGCTTAATATTTCACGTCTGGTCTGTAATTGAAGTTAAATGTAACACAACTAATTGGCAAATGATTCTGGAAATGGACTTATTCGGATTGACCGCTCGGATATGCGCGTAAGATATGAACATTCGGTCGAGTCGTTATTCTCCAACAAAATACGTCGTGACTATTATCCGATCCGAAAATGGTGTTGATTTTTACCGATAATCATGGTTTTATTTATTAAAATTAGATGCCATCACCGCATTCCAATGCTCTTGTGATTAGGAAGCTTCTGCATTGAGAGGTATGGGTCATCTTCGCGTTGCGTTTCAATATGAATTTGTTGGAAGGGTGTTGAGACTTTGGGAACCTAATGAAAAGGTCGTGGGAACTTGAGAACTTAGGAAAGACATATACGATATGCATTTTATATTTCGCGTACCGAGGACTTGTCTAAATTCTCCAGTTCCTTGGGAAACTGGTGATTGTATTGCTCCCCCTGTCTTTCAGTTCGGGCCTCTATGCTCGGCCTGCCTAGTATTAGCGGGAGGTTAGAAGTTTTCAAGACCCGAGCTTTTAGGTCCGGATCATCCTCGTGGCGAGGTGAATGTTCCTCTTTAGAATGGTTGCTCCAAAGGTTGTGGCGATGGAAATGCCAGTGCAGAAGCTGGTGGGGGTCCCCCAAGGACCTACGATGAGTTGGCTGGTGTAAGGATAGGTGAGGGACTTCCTCCGAGCTCGATTACTTACTAACTGAAGAGGACGCGAGCGATGAGCACTCAGAAGTCAAATTGTTGCTTCTTTTGTTGGGCAGCCCCTTTGGAGCGGAGGCGACAACAGGTTTTGCCCCCGTGCTTCCTCAAGCGTCTGAGTCCCAGTTGGAGTTACAGCGGGAACAATCTGGAGAAGGAGGAGAACCTGTGGCTTCTCGATCACACATTTATATGAGTCCTTTTAAAGGAGGAGAAAGTTGTGGTTGGCCAAAGTGCTCACGCGACGGGCGTAGTTGATGTAAGTGTGCAAACAATGCAAGCTATGGTGGAAGATTAGGAAGCCCAAGTGGTAGCAAAGTCTGAGGAGCTGAAAGGGCAGGGGGACAGGATGAGGCTACCATACAAGATGCATGGGCAAAGGCTACGAAGGATGCCGAGGAGAAATTTTCCGTTTTGGTGGCGAAGAAGTAGGCCGATATTGAGGCGGAGAAGGAGAGGGCCTTTGAGTAGGCTAGGAAAAAGGAAATCCATCGATGATGACCAATAAAAGAGGTAAGGGGACCTTTAGCAAACTTGAAATGAATATAGTTATGTGACTACGGGCCAGGGAGCTAGCTGATCAGAAGGTCACTGAAGATGCTGAGAAGAGAGCGGAGTTGGGTGTCAAGAAGGCTTGGGGAAAAGCCCAAGCTGCATTGGTCCTTGCTTCTTACATCGTCCCTAAGCCGTCGCCATGTATTGCCCTCGGGGAGGTTACGATAATTACAAGCGACGAGGATGATGGCGGGAGGCGCGCATTGATGTCTCGTGAATCCGTTACACCTGTGAAGAGTAAAGGAGGAGGAAGCGGTTCTGGAAGGAAGGTGCCCATCACTGGGGGTGAACTGCCTAGCGTCGAACCTGTATAGAAAAAAGAAAAGAGAAGGATGAGTAGCATTAGTAATTGCTAAAGGAATTATAGATACTTTGGGTTAGGTAGACCAATAGTATATGTGAGTGCGATCCTCGTTTTTGGTCCTTAAAGACATGGTGTGGTATTCATATATACCCTGTCATCAGAGAGAAGACATGTTAGACATGTAGCCTGTTTGGGGTGTGTGTGTGAAGATGAAATATGAATTAGTAAAGATCGCGATTTATGTCAAGTGTTCGGATGTTCTTCCCATGTTTTCCAGCGTCATGTACTTGCATGATCGTACTTGTTGTTACACCAAAAATGCAATCGGAGACCGCGCTCTGGGTCGATTGTTCCATAGGGGTGTGATAGAGCGCTGACTTCTATTAAATTTCTCTCAACTCAGGAAATTCGTGGTTTGCGAAACCAGGATAGTCGCCTGCTTTTTTGGGTTGCCCGGAGTAAGTCCCAAGTAGCGAAGGTGTAGGACATTGCATTTTGCGGTCCGTTCGGTGGGTGGCTCTTCCGTTGTTCTTTGGGTTGCGAGCGACGCTGTCGTTTATTCGCCAGAGAAAAGCCCGGATCATCAGACCGTAGGGTCCGATCATGGCCATGGGTTGCACCTAAGCCTTTGGAGCTTCAGGGAGAAAATGATTTAATGTCATTCTTGGTGCTGCGTCGACATTCGACTGATGCTCGAATCCCGACCCGAGGGGTCGGTTGAAGCCGTGCGAGTGGTTAGCCTCGCGATAGACCGGTTGATGGGCTGCTCCCAAGTCCTGGAACTTGAAGGCTGAACGATTTATCCTCGGTCTCAGTACTGGGCCGAGATTTGAGTTAGAGGTTATTTATACTCGGTCGCTTCACGGGCCGGTGACTCGAGTAGAGTTGCCAGCTCCTATGCTCGGGGTGCCAATCGTAGCCAGTGTTCTATGGCCTCAATGTTGGATCGAGGTTCGGATGGCGGTGCCGGCTCCCATGCTCGTGGTGCTGATGCGGCAATCGAATGTTTGAACGCAAGCTGGTTGTCAAGATTAATCAAACACGTCATGAACGTCATGTAAACATGGAAGGGAGATAGGAAACTGAACATCATTTCTACGGGTAACTCTGGTAGTATTGGCCTTTACGATGCCTCGAATTGCAAGAAAAAAAAACACTGTTGGAAGGCGTGAATCAATAGTACACTAAGTTATGTAGAGTAGAGGTGAAGATGTTCGTTGTTCCATGCCCTTGGGAGTTCGGCTCTGTCCATGGTTGAGAGTTTGAATGTTCCATCGCTGAGCTTCCGTTGTATGAGTATGGCCTTCCTAACGAGGAGCGAGGCCCGTAAGTGGAGGAAAAAGCCCGTTTAAAAACAAGGCCGCCGATATGCATTTGTGCGGGCCCTCGGCTGAGCTTCCAATCGTGCCACAAATGGCTGGAGCACTAGTTGGAGGAGGATGGTTATGATACAACAAAGAGGGTGTGCGTCTTGGAGAAGGGGCCTTGCTTTTCGTTTTCATTTCATTTTTTTGTAGGCCTATATATATATATAGGCCAGAATGAGGCACCTATCCATGGATGGATGATTCTATTTGAATTGCAATGGTAACGACTATTGAAAAGGTTGCGACCCTTTACCAACAGACATTTCTGTCAGTAATTGCGCTCAAGGTCTTATTTTTGACCTTTAAACATTAATTTGTATGCCTTCTTTATGCTATTGAATCATCTCTCTCACCTCCTCTTTTTTCTTTTTATAGGCGAGCTGATGGTGTTAATGAGTCGATGACCGATATCTCCAATGATAACCTCGGGGAATGTTGTATCGTAGATGACGGTCGTGGGGATGACAGAGAACTGGAATTCTCGGGCTCGCTTCCGAATGTTCCTCCGGTTATGCTTCCCAACAAACCCCCTACTGATTGAAGGAGGCCGAAAATGCTATATGGAGGACAAAAAAGGCCATGGCACATCGAAAAGGAGGTGTCTTTTATAGGAGAAGTTCTCTTTAAGTTTCTATTCTGCTTCCACCGAGGGAGGCAGAGGCAGGGAGGAGTTACAAACTGGTATCTCCGATGCCAACCTAGAGTCAACTGCGCCACAGAAGCTATAGTCCTGACGAGGTAGGGGTACGATCTTGAGGGATTAGTTATTGATCGAGGTCCTGTTTAGTGGGAATCATTGATGAGTGCCGAGTAGCTCAGAGATCCCATGCAGTGGGGATCCTCGATGAGCATCGAGTGGGTTGAAGGTCCCACGTAGTGAGAATCTTCGATTAGTGTCAAGTGGCTCAGAGATCCTGTGCAGTGGCAATACTTGATGAGTGTTGAGTGGCTCGGAGTTCCCATGTGGATGAATTCCTCGATGTTGTTCTGCAAGTAACAAAACATGTTCATGTTGTGTCCGCGGATGTGGTAGAACCGACAATATCCTGTAGAGCCCCTTGGTGCGCTCGTTGGACTTTCAGGTCTTGGCCTTTTGCATGGTTAGGAATTACAGGTCGCAAGATAGATTTTCTCGGTGGTGTTGCTAAGAGCAGTATAGATGCGGAAAGATAGGAGTCAAAGATGATTCCATCCATTACCGCGACTACCTTTGTTGTTGCCGGCGTGAGCAAGATTGCGCAGAGCGATAGAATTAGAGTTCTTGGAGCTGTAGGGTCGTTACGAAGTAGGATGTTGAGGGTAGAAGCTTGATTCCTTTGTGCTAAATTTCGGGATAGGAAGTAGTCGGATTTCATGCCGAAGATCGTCTGAATCGTTGATTGATTTTGATCGGTCCATGCTCTATGTTCAGAATCAAATGGTATGCCTTTCGTATGCTGGACGAGTGTGATTCGAGGAGTAGGTTTCTCGACCTCGGCCAAGGCGGCGTTGGATCTTGCAAGATAGCCTTTGAGAGTTTTCACGGGTGCCTTGGCAGGTGTACGAGACTGAGTGGATGTCCGTGGGCCTCGCGACGTGCATCCTGGATTGCGCGGCCAATCTCCTGACGAGTTAGTCGAGAGTTGTGATAGTTCAAGGTGGAAGTCGAGAGAACCATAATTGAGTCGTCTTGACAAGGACGGGGTAGCACTTGCAAATTATGGCATTGGCAACGTTTAATGAACCCATATGCCATTTGAGGCGGTTAATGAAGCTTCGAGAATCATGGATTCACTAAGTATAGAGTGACTGTTGGCATGTCGAAGTGTTTGCGCCCTTCGGTATTAAGGATAGCTGAAGTGAACGGGTTACGCCTCGTGCTGGTTTCCCAAACGTTGCAGGTGTGCCTTTACATATCTTTTATGATTATTCGGACCATGTCGGGGAGATGTGCATGATGGTTATACTCTAGTGGGACCCATCAGTTTGGTGGACTTTGGGAATTCCATTCTATGGACGTCTTCTATAGTACAAATCTGACTCTCCCTTTTCCATATCTTCGACATCGATGGTCTGGTTTTGGTAAGGTTGGCGTGGTTGAGCGAGCAGGTGTGCACCCTAGTATGGAAGTACTTGGACATGATATTTTCTGAAGCTGAGAGACTCCCACATGTCGAATGCACCTCGCGAGGTGAGCAGTTGGGTCCTTGCGACTGTCAAAATGATCTAAGACTGGTAGATTGAAATCAGGTGGGTCACGAGGGTTCCTATAATCTAAGGAAAGCAAGCATCGAGTCACACAATCCATGCCTTTAGGAGAAGCACCATCTCAAGTGCACCGACGGATGACACCCGTGGTCTCAAACCCATCTACGGAAGAACGTTGTTGGTCCAGTCTCAAGTACTTCTTATTCTGTTTTCAATTCATGCGAGGATGGTATTGAAAGCTTCTTCCTGCCACTCAAGTCGAGCATACAAAGGCAGTATTCTTGATCATTCTATCGACGCCTCGCGTAGTTTGATGGAGGTCCGGTCGAGGAGAGTTCTTGACTTCCTCCCCTCCTACACCTTGAGCTTGGATTATAGCGTCGAGCTTTCTATACTTGAACACCATGATGAGAAGCGAGTAGTTGAGTCGTAGTCGAGAATTGAAGACGAAATCCGAAGATGGATCGGAGGAACTTCTCCATGACATTTTGTCATTTGATTCTTTGTTGTTTAGACATCGTGAGTGGACTCGACCGAAGGTTATATAAGGAACCAAAAGCGTGTCGAAGTCGAGATGGGAATTTGCGACAAAGAAACAAATCTGAGTTCTCTCCATGAAAATCTTCTACTCGTCGTGAAACAGATGATGCCTCGTTGAGCATGTTACTGGACCAACTCCCTATTTTGCCTGATTGGGGCTTTGAGCCATCACTCGGTTTCTTTCGATCTTTGGGTAAGCGCAAGAAGCTGCACTTGAGCAACCAAGGCCTCAGGGGCAGAGGTAATGCCACATCTACAAAGGCTAAAATGTCAGAAAGAAATCACCGATGGACCAGAGTGACTCGTTATAATTAAATGGTTCGCCAATGATATAGTCCCTTTTTCTCGCTATTACTGACGAGCTGGCTCGGTAGATAAGGTGAAATGATAGTAGCACAAACTAACTTAGGGTCGAGGATCAGTGGAAAAAATTGGGTTTGTCGAGTTTGAGCAAAGGCATTGTTTAATGAAGGCCGAGGGTCCAAGTCTGCTCTAAGGCGGAGAATGTCTCGCTGAACATATTGTCGAAGCCATTGTGTTAATCCGATGTTATGGTGGATTTTGTCGACAAGGCATCATCGAGTCGTGCCTAATTGGGCTTGATCGACGAATGTGTCGAGGTTAGGTGCACTAAGGATGATCGAAGCTTTAGGGAGTCGAGGCTGAGGAGGAAATAATTCTGAATGAGGATCGACAGTGGAAGGTCCGACCATAGGGTTCTTTCCTTAGTTCACCATTGTCGATGGGCTTGGTTCGTAAGTCCGAGAAAACTTATGTAGCATTCAAAGTCTTGGTGATTGATTAAGAAGGAAAGGCGAGGTTTTGATTCCTTGAAGGAAGTGGAAGAAAGTCGACTCTAGGTGCGCGCTTTACTCTCCCCTTCCTGGCGCGCCAAATGTTGATGCCTAAAATTGTCATCAACACCAGAGAGTCCGAAAATTTTGAAACTTTAATGTATAGAGCGGAGAAGCATAAGAGATGCGGTAATAATGTGCAGGTAAGTAAAGGACACATTTATTTATAATGGTTTCGCCCGTTGGGGCCTACGTCCACATTGAAGGTTGTACTGATTTTATTCCATCACAACAAAGTACAGTAAGATTATTACAAGAAGCTATAATGATTAACAACATCCTCTTAGTCCTTGTTATTGATCTTCTGTGCTGAGCGAGAGTAGTCAAGGCCAAGTGAGGCGGAGTCAAGGCCGAGTGGGGCAGAGTCGAGGCCGAGTGAGGTGGAGTCGAGGCCGAGAGGCGGGGTCAAGGACAAGTGAGGCGGAGTCAAGGCCGAGTGAGGTAGAGTCGAGGCTCGGAGTCCGAAAGAGGCGGGGTCGAGGCCGGGTGGCAGAGTCGAGGACGAGAGACGGAGTCGAGGCCGAGTAAGGCGGAGTCGAGGCCGAGTGAGGCGGAGTCGAGGCCTAGTGGCAGAGTCCAGGCCGAGTGGCGGAGTCAAGGACGAGAGGCGGAGTCGAGGCCGAGTGGCTGAGATGAGGCCGAGTGAGGCGGGGTCGAGCTCGGGAGGCTACGTCGAGGCCGAGAGGAGGTGTCGAGGCCGAGTGGCAGGGTCGAGGCCGAGAGGCGAGGTTGAGGCTGAGAGGTGGGGTTGAGGCGAAGAGGCGGAGTCGAGGTTGAGTGAGGTGGAGTCGAGGCCGAGTGCCGGAGTCGAGGCAGTGAGGCGGGGTCTAGGCCGAGAGGCGGAGTCGAGGCCGAGAGGCGGAGTCAAGGCCGATAGAGGCTGAGTCGAGGCCGAGTGAGGCGGAGTCGAGGCCGAGTGAGGCGGAGTCGAGCCTCGAGGTCCGAGGGAGGCGGAGGCGAGGCCTTCTTATTCTTCGTTAAGTGGGAGAGGTGTTGACATGGTCAACCATGTCAGAGAGATCCGGAAATATCCGAAGGTGCAGCAATGTCCAAAAGCATGGCTAAACCCTCATGAGTATGCTCATGAGTCCAAGCATATTCATCTTCTCGCTTGTATGATGAAGGGAGGTGCCTAGGATGCTTTGGTGAAGAATAAGGAAGCCATTAAAGCTTGAGAGAGTGACTTTGGACCAACCCTTGAATGTAGGAAGTGAGGGGGTATTTATAGTGGAGAGGTTAGGTGAGGGTAGGTGGGAGTAGTTGAAAAGTAACAAGGAATAAAAAGGAGTGGGAAAAAAGATAAAAAGAAGTGGGGTTTGCGCTATGGAGTGATCAACCAAAAATAGGTGATCGGCGTGTGCCGATCGGCTATTCTTAGGTGATCAACATGGCCGGGAGCTTGTCGGGGAAGGCTTTGGTTATGTCGTATCCAAGGCATATCCCTCCAGAAAATCTCGAACCTTAATGTGTCGAAGCCCAGAAACTTGAACCCCTCTCTGAGGTACGATATTCGTACCCCGTATGGTTCGAACTTCGACCCCGTGGGGGTTCGAACTTCGACCCCGTGGGGGTTCGAACTCCTAACCCCGTGGGGGTACGAACTTAGAACCCCATGGGGTACGAACTTCGTACCCCATGGGGTACAAACTTCGTACCCCTAAGTGTACGAGGAGTGCATGGAAAGAGGACGATGAGCGTCGAGGTTAAGGCCTTTGCCCTTCCGGTGTTCGAGGTGATGGATTGGAGATGTTTTGGAGTAGCGGTGAGGTCCTTGTTGGCGCGATCCCTTCTTGATCTATTTCCTTTGCTTTGTGGCGACATTCCCATCTTTAACCATACGCGATACGTTGAGTCGAGCGCACCTTGCCTACTTTTAGGAACCGTACCAGAAGGCCGATTAACAATTTTCATGAACAATTTGATACATTAGTTTTCTCTTATACTTACTTCCTCACTGATAAATTTATGGAAGGTACCACTAATGGGACAATACCGCATACCAGAGAAAACATGTGTCCAAACCTTATCCGCATCACTCCAAACAATGTCCTCAGAAATAGCGTTTACATCAGAATCCAGGACAACCTTCTCTATGATAAAGCATCGGATACTTGTGCCGGATCAATCACAGCTGTAATAGATGGATACGATGGTATAACCATTGGAGGAACAATCTTACACACCCACATAATAGTAGGGGGTTTAGGAAGGGGAGTTCGATCAACTAATGGTAATGGAGCTAATGAGGGGCTACCAGCGCTAACAGGATAAGAAGCAATTAAATAACCAAAAGTCTGATAAGACGAACAAATTTTTGGTTTCCACCCATATTTGACTACTACCTCAGCAACATAACCATCCGCTATCTTTACTTTGATCTTATCTGGCAGAGGCTTATTAGGAGAGATTTCGATAAGCGCCTTAGCATAGAAGAGATTCTCTTGAGCAACAGTTGTATTGTCAAAACATTTCAACATCCCAATATTATTAGCTAACTAATTCACCCTATCAAAGACTGCGAAACTGATGGAATCTGAGAAAAATAAGTCTACACTGTAATCTATAGTACATGATCTTTAGCATGATCATCGGATGGGCTCCAAGGTGTAACAATGAAAGGCTTCCCATAAATAAAGATCAGATCCAAACTAAGAACCTACAGACGTTTATCAGGGTTAGTGAATTTGAAATAGAACAGGGACTTATCCAAATGAACAGAAAGTCCACCACGAAGTTACCAAGCACTGATGCATTTCTCTTTAAAAACTGAATACAATGGATTTGAATCCAAAAAGAATCCAACTAAATAATTCTTCCAGAAATTAACTCCAGCAACAAAAAATGTAGTCAGCGGTTTCATGATTCCATTATTACCTACTACCTCAAAATCTAGTGGCACATAGTCTCCAGCATTCATCGGATTATTATTGAATAACAAAACAAAGGATGGTACAAAAATTCTACTCGGTTTAGCAAATGAAGGAAATCTCATACCAACCGTTTGCAGGTCAGCACTAGATTTCCCCTACCAACAACATCCACACAATCATTGGAGACACGAACCCCCAGCCCAGGGTTGGCCATTGCAACATTGGTAGACCCATCAATACCATACACGAAATGCTTACTGCCCTTTTCCAACACCACACCACTGGAAATAGACTCACCAATAGCCAAAGAGTTGCTGCCAGGATCAGGTTCATCAGTAAATGATCACCCAGGCAAAGAGGCCTGAGACCAGCGTTTCTCGACATCAGAGATTGCCAAAAGCAGAGTTAAAACTAACTTACCAACATTAGAAAGCGAACTGACTTTAGAAGCATTTTCAATTTCGGAAACCATATCCAAAAGATCAGCTGGATTTGAAGAGGAGAGAAACAAGGACGTAGGACCCGAAACCCCGATCTATAAAGTGGCACGAGTTGAATCCGAAGGAGTTGCCGATGATGTAGACAGTTTTGGTTAAATGGTTGAAAAAGGATGGTCTGAAAGAGTTGCAGAAGCTACGAGAGATTCAACACCATCGTGAGACTTTCCACCCTTCCTACGAACCATGGAGAAGAGGCGATGGCTATCGAAACCAGAAATGAAGAAAGACCAAAAGAGTGAAAATCGCCAGTGCAATTTTGGGATCTGCCATTTTATGGTTTTTCGTATGACATAAAGTTATTTGTTGTTTTGATTAAGATAACTTGTAGAATTGATGTTAAGAAGTCATCTAAAATTATTTTGTGTGACCGTCATTCGTCGGTAGTTTGTTTATCGCACTATTCTTAAAAAAATACAACTCTATAATATAGCATATGTCCAATTATAACAAAGTATTTGTTAAAATTCGAAAAATAAGCGTAAATATTTTAGAAATAAACCTACTAACTAAGCGTGCACAATATGATTTATACGTTCAATTTTATTTGCACCATTTAAGCATTATCTTTTACATGTTAAGTAAACAAATCGAGTGTGAAGCATGGGTCCAAATTCACTTGATGAATATATTGTGGATACAATTATCACATTAATGTATAGTGGATACAGTAATCACATTATCATGCACAATATGCCTTTTCTACTGTTTCAAGTCAATAATTAATACAACTCAAAACATTTGAAATAGCAGACTGGTACTGCTTATGAGGTTTAACAGTATCAAATCATAGAACCATAGATAAAAATAAGAATACAAGTAGAATAATTTACAAAAATTATTAGAGTTACAAAATTTAATAATTGTGGAATTCTAATTCGTAAATTTATTAACATATAAATGAACAGTCAAACAAAGACGAGGTCTTTCCAAATCTCCAGCTTCGCCAGACGCTGATCTTAAGCTGTAATACTCGGTCTGACACGAGCGTTATGAAAAAACACAAAACATTCGAGTCAGGATTAACTTTATTCAAGTAAATCAACTTCAATAAGATACTCAAAATATAATATTTAATCCTAACAAAATGCAATTCTAAATTTCAACTGTGTTCGGGTAATTTGTATAAGTTTACCATGAAATAAACGCACATGCGTTTCTGGTTACTAAATAAAACAATCAGTTAATAAATTTTCGAATTTGTGTTCAAACTCCGTCCACGACGGGCATCATAATATAAAATATGTATACTCCACAAATATCATGCACACATTGATTGGTCAAGCATGTGGAAAGAGGCCCAACTTGAACGCTATTAATGAAAGCATACCGGTCGGGCTGAATCCAAGTATACCGGTCGGTCTAACTTCAAGCACGCCAGCCGGTCGGTCGCAACTCCATAGTAGAACAGCCCCAGGTGAAAATAAAGAGGGACACACCCACCGTTAGTCAGAAGCAAAGTGCAACTACCAGTCGCCTCTAGAACAAGGCACTAAATTTAGATATTTCCATACCACGTTGGTCGCGCAAAGGGAGAAAAAGAACCATACCGACCGGTCAGTCATATTTCTGACCGACCAGTCCTCTAGATAGCTATTGCCAGCCTGGCTTCTGGACAGCTATTGCTAGGCTAGCCAGTGGTAATTCCGTAAATAAAGTTCGACCGACCGGTGGTTCTGAGGGCTATATCACCCCATTTCTCCACTCCTATAAATAGAGCTCCAATCCCACATTAATGGGGGAGGATTTTGATGACCTCGAAGGGCTGATAAATCCAATTCTCAACACTTACTTAGCGATTTCATCATCTTTAATCATCCCAAAGTGAAGATTCAACTCTAAATTCATCATGAACATGTGGGAATTCATCAAAGTTTGTGTAAAAGCCTATATTCGATCTACCAATTTCTATATTTGAAGGATCTCATCGGTTTTCCTTTTTAATCTCCAACGAGTTCTAAGAGAGTGTAATGATGAATGTAATGAGAGAATTTGCTTGTTTTATAATTCTAAGTGCAATAATGGAATTGATATTCAAAGTGGACGTATATCACTCGTGATCGAACCACTATAAAACGTTGTGTCTTCTTTTACATGCATTTTTTATACTGAAGTGGCTCCACATCTCTTATTCTCAAGTACATTGTGAAGTACTCTTAGTAATTTTGGTGTTGATCCCAATTTTGAGATCAACATTTGGCGCCCACTGTGGGGCTGCGTTCGCATCTCCTACCTCCTCTCACACTCTCACAAGGTTAACTGCCCTGCCATTAAATTTCTAAGTCGCATCCTTCTTTAAAATTACGACCAAGACTAAGAAGACCGTTAGCAAAACCGTGGTAGAAGCCGATGATGTTGCTAATGAAGAAACACCACCCGTAAACCACTTTGAAGTTGGCGAAAATTCAGAAAGCGGAGCCGGTGTGACCAGAAATGAATTAAAACTCGCTATTGCCAATGTCAACAACCGAATGGATGCTTCTACCGAAATGATGATGGAGAAACTTGACACCAATCTTAACGCTCGATCAAATCCAGTTCCTCTGAAAGTCCATGTTGATCTCGAAGAGAATGACAAATCACCAGCTTCGGATCATAACCCTAATGATGACATAGAAGACGATTATGATTGGACAAATGAAAAGGACGAAGCTAACATCGAAGAATTGAGATCAAAAGCTAAGAATCATTCCGAGGTGAATGCTCGAAAGATCGCCGACCCTATCATGGGGGCGCCCCCTTGTCGGGAAGGCAAAGCACCCAAGCTATCTAATCGAGGTCATATGCATAGACGGACATTTGGTAAAGAGCTCAGCTTCACAGTGCGCCATAACACCGAAGAATACATTTCAGATATGATAGAATGAGTCATAAAAAAGAACCAAGCTAACAAAGACGATGAAAGAGAATGGGATTGCTCCCCAGACAGGACTCCATTCACCGTAAGAATACTTGAAGCAGAATGTTAAAAGAAATTTAATCCTTCGACTTTGCCACCGTATAACGGTCTCGTTGATCCCAACTACTTCCTATTCAAATATGAGTGGCATATGTGTGCGGCTAAGGCGACTTATGAGATGAGATGCACGTACTTTCCTCTTTACTTAGAAGGTGTTGCGTCACTATGGTTCACGAAGCTACCACCCAAATCCATCCATCGATTCTTTGACTTAACCAAAAAGTTTAAGGAGAAGCTACCAAAGCCAAGGACGCTATAACGCTCTCAAGCATGAAGCAGAAGCCAAGGGAAACTGTCAAAGCCTTCCTCGGTCGATTCAATATTTCCTTGTCTGAAGTAAGGAATCCAGAACCACGCATAGTCCTCATGGCTCGACTCGAATCTATAGACAAAATAAGCGAATTCGGAAGGTGGATAAAGATGAAGGAACCGACTACGCTTGACAAGTTCTATATGAAAGCAGAAGAGTATATGATGGTGGACGATAATCCTATACCTCTTCAAATCATTGATGGTAGCCAACTCCTTGAAGCTCCTAAAAGTGCATCTGTTCAACCAAATCAGAAGAGTACGTAGGGGCAAAAGCGAGCCAATAACGGAAACGACAACAAAACTAATAGAAAGTTTTTTCCTTTTGACTCGTTTGATCTGACACCTCTGAATGATACTCCTGAGAACATTTACCTTGCCACAAAGGATGCAGAAGATTATCCAGAGCCTCGGTCAATGAAAATGAATGACCATCTGACCAAATCTGGGAAGTTTTGTCAGCTTCATAATTAGCCAGGCCACAACACCAATGAGTGCAGGCTATTGAGATCGTTGATTGAAGAACTGATTAAGAAGAATCGTCTGCAACAATACGTGAAGAATTACCAAGATGCAAATCCTTCTGCAACTACCCAGGGGCAAAGGGCATCAAATGACCAATCCGGTCCAAGCAACGTAGCTTCTGCTCACACTATATGCCAAGGCAGATAATCGACTGATGACCGTTAATGATGATTTAATACCTGCGGCTCAGAATAAGCGATCAATATCGCCTTTACTTTACTTTCTGCATTACTTTACTCTTTTCTATGTTCTACTTTCTTGTAAATATTCTGTAGTGATTTACATGCATTGTACCAAACAAAAATTCTATGGATGAAGCATTGCCCGCCTGTATAAATATCTGACTTGCTAGATTTACATGAAAATTTGCTAACAGACGATTTTTCATTACCGGCTATCCGACGAGCGCTTGTTTTCTCACAACCCGACTAAGTGAGACAACTCCGGTAACACCAATTCAATGGTAGATCGAGAAAGTCCCGATGACCCAAACGCTCAATAGAGTAGCAAGCAATCCTGGATTCAAAACCTCATCCCCCAAAGGTCCACGGGAGTCTAGGGCACCTCAGTCGGGCAGCGATCACTTACTAAGTTATGTGACTCCGACCAATGACTGAGGCTCACTCTGCAGATCGATGCAACCTTAACGTTTACCTCATGGTTCATGGAGGTCCAGGATGCTTCAATCGGGCAATGATCACTTACCAAGTTAAGTGATTCCGACCGATGACTGATGCCCATTCCATGAATCAACCCTAACCTTTACCTCATGGTTCATGGCGGTCCAGGATGCTTCAGTCGGGCAGCGATCACTTACCAAAGTTAAGTGACTCCAATCGATGACTAATGCCCGCTCCGTGAATAAACCCTAACCTTTACCTCATGGTTCATGGAGGTCCAGGATGCTTCAGTCGGGCAGCGATCACTTACCAAAGTTAAGTGACTCCGACCGATGACCGATGCCCGCTCCGTGTAACCTTTACCTCATGGTTCATTGAGGTCCAGGATGCTTCAGTCGGGCAGCGATCACTTACCAAGTTAAGTGACTCCGACCCGATGACTGATGCCCGCTCCGTGAATCAACCCTAACCTTTACCTCATGGTTCATGGAGGTCCAGGATGCTTCAGTCGGGCAACGATCACTTACCAAGTTAAGTGACTCCGACCGATGACTGATGCCAGCTCTGTGAATCAACCCTAACCTTTACCTCATGGTTCATGGAGGTCCAGGATGCTTCAGTCGGGCAGCGATCACTTACCTAAGTTAAGTGAATCCGACCGATGATTGATGCCCTCTCCATGAATCAACCCTAACCTTTACCTCATGGTTCATGGAGGTCCATGATGCTTCAGTCGTGCAGCGATCACTTACCAAGTTAAGTGACTCTGACCGATGACTAATGCCCGCTACGTGGATTAGTCCAACCTTCGCCTAAAGGTTCACGAGAGTCTAGGGCACCTTAGTCGGGCAGCGATCACTTACCGAGTTAAGTGACTTCGACTGATGACTGAGGTTCGCTCTGCGGATCGATGCAACCTCACCCAAACTTTGCGGAAGTTCGCACTGTGAAACGATGCGACAACCAAAAATATTTTCCATAGAAGAAGTAACTTCTCCTTAGTAGAGATCAACATTCAATGAACTCTACAATGTCAATTCAATCAGCGAGAGAAGACGAAAGTTGGATTATAAGAAGCCTCTTCAAAGTCGGGGCACCCAATGGAGTTTTCAAACTCTGAACTGATCGACAAAATAGACACTAAGCAATACATTAAGCAATAAAGATTTGTCTCATAGTAAAGACTAGAGGACTTCCTATGTTGGGGCACGAATATCAAAGACTTCTCCCAGGAGAAGAAGAGAATAACAAATTACAGATATGTATTTCCCAAATATGAAGTATCGTGCAAGTAGTCAGAATATCATTAATTGAAATCCACAAGACGAATTATGTTGACTAGTTGATCTTAAGTGTCGACACGAATTCAAGTTAGAACATTGTGTTTTTATAGACAGCATTAAGCAGACAAAAAAAAGGCTGTGAAAACACTTCATTCAACGTGAATTCGTCATGACTAATTAATTAACGGACTAATTTGTTATTGATTTGGGCAGTCAATAACAAAACATTAGCCCAGAAAAATGCAGTGTTTTTGTTGTTACAAAACAGGTTGTGATGACGAAACGACCCAAGTTAAAGCTGGGGCAATCACACATCAGTACAACACTTTTAGCAATTAATTTTGGTACTTAAAGTCAAAGTGTCATCGCACACGAGTGGTCAGTATGTTGCTAATAGATAGTGACACCGGTCAACTTTGTGTAAAAGACAACCGATCGGTCGTTGCCTCCAGCAACTGGTCGGTCATAAACCGATCGGCCATCATCTCTAACTACCGATCGGTTAGTTCGCAGATATCAACGGGTTGGTTTCAAATGCAAATTGCAAGGCATGACAACTAAAGCATTAAATGATCTGTAAGCTAAGTAACCTAGCTAACTAAGCATTGGATGTTACGACCAACATACCATTACCATCAAAACGGGTCAACAAACGCTGCTACAGTAGTCACAGTGCATCAACATAAACTAGTTTAGAAGTTAAAGGCGAGGACCGCAACTCGCTTAAGTACAACCGGTCTAAAGATAGATTTCATAAAGCTAAAAGCCATCAAACACCAGGAAGGGAGAGCTATGCGTTCTAGTTCTTTCGAGGCCTTCCTACCTTCCTTTTCATTGGAGTAGAACCCGATGGGGAAGCATCAGAAGATGGCCTCTTCCCAGATGAACCCACTAGCTCGACATTTCCCTTGGGGAAGGCAGCAATGATAGTATCTCGGTCTCTCAAAGCATGGATCAGTTTTTCCTTATCATCTTCCAGAACCGCAATGCGCTCAAGGTTCTCTCGATGGAGTCTCTGCAAATCCCCAGCCAATGTGTGCTAGTCCTGAAGCTTCTTTGCAGTTTGGTTTTTAAGCATGTCTATCTATCTCTCAAACTGGTGCAGGGTATCCTCCATGCGACTGAGCAATCTAGACTTGGCGACAACTATGTTGCTGGATGTCACTTAACAATCAGAGGAAGACACATCCAAATTGAAGGAGACCGATGTAGATATGAGTGGGGACAGAGGAAGATAAGGTTAAAGAAGAAGAAGCCATGGCTGAAAAGGAGAAGAAATAGAAACAGAAAGACGTTTGTAATAATTTTTCTATATATTTCCACTAATGCATTCATACATTTATAGAGATTTCTCAACCACTATTGCCTACGTGGACCATTAACAAACAAGATTCAATTATAGCCTAAAAATAAAAATAAAAGTTGTTATGCTTTTCTCCATATTTCTCCCTACAGTAGCCTTGTAGTAGTAGTGGTCCAAGCCTATTGCAGAAAAGACGAAAATAGTGGTGTAAGATAGAAAACATGCTTACAACAGAATCCAAAGCAGCTGATGATAGAAATTGTGAATGTATATTTATTTGTTACTACATGGACTTTGCATAAACATTGTAGAGCCTAACTTCCATAACACAGGTGCATATGTATCATTGCCAACCGCTCGAAATTGACCTTGTCCTCAAGGTTGTTAGTCGGTGGCAGCCATGTCAATGCTAGCATTTGCAATATAATCAAGGTGGCCTTTAGGTTGAGAATAATTATATTTTGTGCTAGTTCCTATGCTATTTTGAAGAACTCCTGATATGCCAATCCCAATGATTCTTCACCACTTGAAAATTAGCAATATGTCTCAAGCTCATTTTATAAAGCTCTTTTATAAGTACTTTTCCTACTCTAGCCAAAAGAAAAACATAAACTTCACGGCCCTCAAAATAATTTTGCACTACCTTTGCAAATTTACTCATATTTCTTGTCTGTATCTTCAAATCCAAATAAATTGCCCATATTTCAGCTTTTCTTGGAAAAAAGATTTTATAAAAGGAACCCGACATGTCAAATTGAGCTGCATGATCGAAGTAGGAGTACTCCTTCATGAGTGTTAGATTAGACATTTTTAAAACTCCTCCTGGATCAAATATGAGCACAGCCTTTTCATAAGCCTTTTTACCATTTTTTTCAAGCATTAGGCCAAATAGATTACTTTCATATTTTCTAAACATTGCCTCGTACTACTTATCAGCATAATTGATTTTTCCTGGTGATACTCCACCCGGATCGAATACGAGAAGTTTCCTTTTAATCTTTTTTATCTTGCATTCAATCTGATCCATCAAAAATTCCAACCAACATTTTCTCATCATAGCAACATCAGAACAAATAATAATATGCACCATAGAACTAGTTCCATATTGAATTAAACCCATCAAAAAGGATTTGTAATTCTTACTATATGATCCAATGTTTTCCATCATTTTTCCTTTTCCAACTATTGCTGATGTTGCTTGATGGTCATAGGAGAGTACGGATAGCCGCACGGCTTTCAGATCTGATGCATGGTTGACAACATGGGGTGAAATATCTTGACTGCTGAGATGCTCCGGGGTCGCTGCTGCATGTATCTCGATAGATCACTGCTTGATATTTTGATCTTAATCAGGTAGCACAAGAATGATTCTCTTAACATGATAACAATGACTAGAGGTGTCTATGTTGTTGCAGCCGAGGCATGACCCTTGGTCATGGAGCTGTTGCATCTCCGAGTAGGTAAGGAGTTTAATGGGGTATGGTGATGGCAATGTTGGTTTTGAGGGGGAGATCGAAGAGGGTGCTATTTGGTTTGAAGGTAGAGGTAGAGATGGATGTGTTGGTGTCTTAATAAGTTGTATGGAGGGGGGCATGTAGTGGCTTGTTGATTCTTGCGCAAAGTTCGATTAGCGAATGGAGGATGTGATTAAGGAAGGCCTTGATTTCAGCGATAGCTTGGGGGTGAATGAGAGTGGTTTCGGCCATGATTTCAACGATAACTTAGCAGGTGGAATGGCGAAAAAAGAGATGGGAGATAGACGAAGGAGGTGAGAACACAAGTGAAAGCACCAAATTGATGCGACTATGAGTGGGGACAGAGGAAGATAAGATTCAAGAAGAAGAAGGCATGGATGAAAAGGAGAAGAAATAGAACCAGAAAGACATTTGTAATACTTTTTCTATATATTTCCACTAATGCATTCATACATTTATAGAGATTTCTCAACCACTATTGCCTACTTGGACTATTAACAAACAAGAATCAATTATAGTCTAAATTAAAAATAAAAGTTGTTATGCTTCTCTCCATATTGTTCCCTACAGTAGCCTTGTAGTAGTAGTGGTCCAAGCCTATTGCAGAAAAGACGAAAATAGTGGTGTAAGATAGAAAACATGCTTACAGCATATTCCAAAGCAGCCGATGATAAAAATGTGAATGTATATTTATTTGTTGCTGCATGGACTTTGCATAAACATTGTAGAGCCTAACTTCCATAACACGGGTGCATACATATCACCTGCAGGTTCCATAACACAGCATAATCCAAATTGAAGGAGATCCCCTACAGGTTCCTGCCCGGGAGTCGTCTGGAAAGTTTGGCATTGCAAGCTCCTGGAGTGTAGCGAGGCTTGTTCACAATCGTTTGAATTTCCAGATAGGAAGGTCTAAAGAGTGAAGGAGAATTCACCGAAGGTTGACCAGTTGTCTGACTGTCCAGGTCAAAAAACCTCTTCATCCTAAGCTCTTCAGGAGATGGTTCCATCCTGCATGAAAAGGGAAGTACTCAACCACTTTTTGTCAATTTCCTAATCGTTAAAATGAACAAGGATAAGAGAGAAACTGGACGGCCTCCAGAAGCAACCGGTCGATATTGATTTTAGCCTAGGCCGACCGGTACCTCCAAAGAATCGCCCAAAAAAGCAGAAATAACCGGTTGGACGGTATTAGTCACATACCAAAGTGTTATAGAACTGACCGGCACCTGAGACAAACTGGTCGGTACCATTAATTTCCCAGGAGAATGGAACCAACCTATCGGTATTCAATACAGACCGACTGGTGCCTACACTCCCTCAGGAACTTAATACGGACCGACCAGTATCCAGAGCCGACCGGGCAACACGATTGACTCCTCATAAAAAAGACCGACCAGCACTGAAGTAATTCTGGAATCCGCAACTATTACTAAGCCATTCACAACTTCAATCATGAGCATTGGCACTACAAGAAGCGCGAGAATTAAACTGAAAGTCAATGTGAATCACAAACACATCAAATCAAAGCAAGTAGAATCGTGTCTTCAACAAAAGTTTGGGCGAAACGAGAAGATTAAAGCATACAGAATCGGCTAAAAAACAACAAATCAAAGCAAATTTTCGGCTTAACTAGCAACATGATCAAATCATTCCACCCATGGCCTGATTCTACGCTAAGTGGCGGTTCTGTGAATATCTAATAGAGTGTTGCAACATTAAAGCAGTAAAAGCATTTCAAGATGGATCGATGGAGAATAAAACTAAGTTAAAAGAGAACCCGGCGGTTGAGAATTCAACTCGAAGCTCGAAGGAAGTAGACATATTAATAAGAAATCTAAAGAAAGAGAAAGCTCTGTTTTTGTTTTTCTTCGATCAGGATTTGTCTGCCATTATTTTTTCTTGAAGGTGAAAGTAAAACAGTGTGGAAATGACCCCTTAAAGGGCCGCATTATATAAAAGTGCATCGGAAAACTCAACTACCATGAGAGAGAAAGGTGTCACATCGGTCAAGGGAAAAGTCAAATCCACCAGGCCTGATAATGATGCACTGATCGACCAAGCTTAAGGAAGCCCACGAAAGCCCATTACATTAGACCGACCGGTCACCTGCTAAGCAAACGAAATCCACTGACCGGTCGTGTAATCGACCACCGCAAATGTATACATAAGCTAACCAAGATGCGATGCCTGTGCGAATGATCAATCAATTGTGTGATATAAGCATTCATTTCGAAGCTCACAATTTTCCCAAGCAGAAAATTGCGAACTCCAAGGGGCAAATGTTTACTCCACAAATATCGTACACACATTGATAGATCAAGCATGTGGAAAGAGGCCCAACTTGAAAGCCATTAACGAAAGCATATCGGTCGGCCTAAATCCAAGTATACCGGTCGGTCTAACTTTAACCAAGTTAGCCGATCGGTCACCACTCCATAGCAGAACAGCCCCAGGTGAAAAGAAAGAGGGACACACCAACCGGTCGGTTAGAAGCAAAGTGCACCGACCGGTCACCTCTGGAACAAGGCACTAAATTCAGACATTTCCATACCAGTCGGTCTGGAGGGCGGATGACCGACCGACCATAATACAAAGCCCATACCAAGTTGCTTGCGTAAGGGAGAAAAAGAATCATACCGACCGGTTGGTCCTATTTCTGACCGACCGGTCCTCCAGACAGCTATTGCCAGGCTGGCCAGTGGAAATTCCGTAATAAAGTCCGACCAGTGGCTCTGAAGGCTATATCACTCCATTTCTCCACTCCTATAAATAGAGCTCCAATCCCACATTATTGGGGGAGGATTTTGATGACCCCGAAGGGTGCTAAATCCAATTCTCAACACGTACTTAGCGATTTCATCATCTCTAATCATCCCAAAGTGAAGATTCAACTCTAAATTCATCATGAACATGTGGGAATTCATCAAAATTTGTGTGAAAGCCTAGATTCGATCTACCAATTGCTTTAGTTGAAGGATCTCATCGGTTTTCCTTTTTAATCTCCACCGAGTTCTAAGAGAGTGTAATGATGAATGTAATGAGAGAATTTGCTTATTTTGTAATTCTAAGTTCAATAATGGAATTGATATTCAAAGTGGACGTAGATCACATGTGATCGAACCACTATAAAACGTTGTGTCTTCTTTTACTTGCATTTTTTCAATTGAAGTGGCTCCCCATCTCTTATTCTCAAGTACATTGTGAAATACTCTTAGTAATTTTGGTGTTGATTCCAATTTTGAGATCAACAGAATAAAATCAAAGGTAACAGGTTTTATGGTTGACAAAACACAACAGGGGAATAGACATCAATATGTGTATTTCAAGCTTCAAAGGGTATGAGCGAATGAGCCAACATGTGTGTGGTCAATAAAATAGATTCAGGTCGCATGGCCAACAAATACACACACACAAAAGAATACATGTTATAGCCAGTAAGGGGAAACAAGTATATGGGATTCCCATAAAAAAAAATACAATACAAGTGCAAAAGGCCAAACATACGTGAAGTTAACAGATAAGTGCCAGGGCACTAAGGTCAGATTACTCTTAGAATTTTAAAAAGTGTCCAACACAAAAGTTGTCACAAATAATTAAAGATTTCCAAAACATTACAAATTATCTAAATCTGATAAGAGATGTGGAAGATACAACTAATTTACTAACTGTATTTACTTAGAAAATGTAATTTTGATAGTAGCAGGACTAAAAGAATGTAACAAGATTTTGACTAGCATATTCTTAAAATTTTAAAATGTGTTCAACATAAAAGTTGTCAAAAATAATTTAAGCTTTCCAGAACATTGATTACTATTAAAATCTGATAAGAAACGAGAAAGTAATGTGCAATTAACTAGCAGGTTCAAATAGTCCAGGCAAGGTATCAACTTAGTAAGGAAAATGGACAGCAAATAGGTAACACATCATCAAGTGTCACGGCCATGGCACAAAATATATGTGAATGACCATTAAACCAAGTCAAGTTAGAACCAAGGCAAGGGATCAAATTACTCAATCTGAACATAACATTCCGATTGCGAACGAGGCAAGGAAGCAGATCAAAAAATATAAAGAAAACTCAAGCGGCCATGCTCATGCTATTATACTTTGCATTATATCGATATTAAAATACTTGAAAGAAAGGAAACAAAAGAAATTGTGACTAAACTCTCCTTACACAGTAGTGTTACCTAAGGGTGCTAGAGTAATGGTTGTTGGTCTTTAATTTGATATTGGAGGCTGCCGAACGATGACTGTTAGAGGAGGTCGTAAATTCGACATGGATTTTAGGAGGAGTGATATATAAATTGGACCTGAACTAGAAAGAAGAATGCATAACCACCAGGGAGATCGATGGTGCATTGTTGAAACATGGTGGTCGGCGACTTCAGCAGAGGGGAAGGGAACCAGGGCAAATTGTTTCGGAGGCAGGGACAGATCACCTTCGTTGTACCATAGGCTACAGCCTGGGTCATTTATTTTAATATGCGACATGAATCATGATTATACAATATTAATAATCTAACCACTTCATTTTGCAATAATGTTTGTTTATATTTTCTATTAACATATAAACCCAGACCAGGTGTACAGGCTATATTCCTTGAAAGATATTTTTCCATGCAAAACAACCTACTTATTTTTAACAAAAGTATAGTTTTCTACCAAATAGTTTTCCTACACTGAGGTATATTTCTTGACATGCTTAAACCTAAAACTAGTTTCTTTTAACTAAAAACAACTCTAAATGTGTTGTGTAAATATATATTTGATATTGAAAAGGACTTTTTACCATGTTAGGCTTGTTTTAGAATTGTATAACGCAAACGGACTTGTTTTGAAAGTAATTACAGGAATAGACCTGTTCTGTATTAATGAAGGCGCGATTTGGAAACTCGCCCAAAGGCGCGTTTTGGAAGCTCGCCTGTATACTTTGGTTTTAAATTCCATAGCGACTTTCTTGAAATTTGATCTGGACATAACTCGATATTTATAATATGAAATTCCCATTTTTCTAATTCATTACTGAAATATAGTTCTATAGATTTGATCGTTTTTTTCCAATGAAAACCGACGTATAACGATTCCTATATATTCAAATGTACGTGTAAACATTAAACTTCGAACTACCACGACATTTAAATAGTATATATAGTTTAACCAAACAACGTAAAACAAATACCAAATTCTAATATTCAAATACAAGAGAGATACATAGTCCGGTTAAGGACAGATAAGTTCGAAACATAAGAAATACAGATACACGAAATGCAACACACTGACATCGCATCAACAAACATACATCTCCATTTTAGGCTACTGAAGTACACCGCTTTCTGTTATGGCCCAGCGATCCACATTTGCTGCACCTGTTTGTTTTGGGTGTTTGATGCTCGTCCATAACATTTTTGAACTTCGTTGATTTGGGTCGTCCAGCTAGTCTTTTGATAGGCGGAGGCAGTATTAGTGGACCATTGTACGAGTCCCATTATTTCTTATCGCGTATAGGATTAAACTCTGGGTCGTATGTAGCTCTATAACTTTCGACGGAGTACCATTCAGAAGAAAAATCGTGATTTGCTGTATTACTACCAAAACCCTAGGCTGAACAAGCTGCCATCACATGAGCACATGGTATCTTCTGCAGAAGTGGGATTCTGCATGTACAGGTGACATCAGAACCATCGATCAGAACATCATATTCATCGCCGTAATTGTTAATCACTTGCCATTTATATCGACCAAATCGAACAAGCCTACAACGCCGTGCGTCAATAGCACGAGCTTTAATTTTAGCTTCCCATTTTGGAGTAAGTTTTGTATTCAGACCCGCCCCTTTTTCTCGTCACTTATAGAAATACTCAACTGATCGAAAGAACGTTCTTGCGACCAACGCCTTTATAGGCAAGGATCTGGCGCCTTTTACTACGCCATTAAAACTTTCAGATGCGTTGGTCGTCATAATATGGAAGCGGTCGCCGTCATCTTTGCAAAGACCTCGGTTTTCTTCGCAATTTCATAGGCTTCGTTCAATCAAGTCATGCTCCTCCTGTTTAGTTGTCTTGATCTCTTCTCTAAGTTTATTGTATTCACTCACTTCTGAAGCACATGCAGCAGTGTAAAACAAGCCTACAAGTCGCTTGTCTCGATGACCTGCAGCTTGAAAATTTGCTTTAAGATGCCTTGCACAGAACCTATGTTTGTGCGGTTGGTGCCATTTATCCTGCAAAGCGCTTGGAATCCCTTTCATTCTATCATATATAAATGTAATGTGTCGATTTTGTACGCTATAAATGAAATCACACATACATGAAAAGAACCAGGCCCAACTATCATATGATTCGGACTCGACCACCCCATAAGCTAATGGGTAAAGGCAATCGTCCGCATCTACAGTGGCAGCAACAAGCAGTATTCCTTTGTACTTACCGTACAAATGTGTCCCGTCAATAGAGAGCACTGGACGACAGTGTACATAACCTGCAATGGAAGGACCAAATGCCCAAAAAGCACGATGAAATACCCCATACTCATCGTGTACTATATGTCCTACTGAACCTGGATTGCGTCTTTTTATTTCCTCAAAATACTGTGGCAAATAAGAATACGATTCGGCCCAGTCACCATATATTTTTTACAAAGCTTTATTCAACATTCGCCAAGCTTTCATGTAACTGATTTTGATGAAAAGTTGCTCGTCGACAAGCACTTGCACCGTCCCAGCTGAGATATCCAAGTTGGCCTTCACAAAAGCCATGATTTTGGATATAAAAAACGCAGAGGTGGCTTGCTTGTGGTTTGAATTAATCGTAGGGTTGACACAATTATGTTCATGAGGCAACTTTCGGATTTCCCACAATCTGTTTTTTGATTTCTTCGACACTATAGCATGTATTCGCCATGGACAAGTAGCATCAACACTACATACATGATTGGCTTGTATGAAACACCGTGCAGAATAGACCATTCCGTAAGTTGGTGGAGAAACTGTTCCTTGCTTCGGAATACCATCCCAACAACAAAACCATTTTGTATGCAGGAAGCCGAGAATTTTTCGCTAGAAAACTCTAAATTAGCCACTACGGATCTGGCCATCATTTGCATCGTGCAGAGATCATCGTCCATGGGTACTTCCATTTGAGGCTCATCACCATCTTCTTCGGGATCTACTGTGTTTGTATCATAGTCATAGTTCAGTGGTTCATTGTTGACTCTGGTCCAGCATGTATCATCAACTGTTGTCGTGGCAACCGCCATGCTGTCAATACGTTCGGCCTGTTGTGAAGGACCTGCACCCCATTCTTTTTCGGCTTCTACAGTCAACCTATTAATAAATGCATTTCAATTAGATCTTACATTTCAATGAGTAGTTATAAAACTAACTTGATGCGGAACACATACCTTTGGCTCATATCTAACAATTCTGACTGATCAGTCTGTTGTTCTTCTTCTTCTTGTTGTTGTTGTTGCTGCTCAGCCACATTTGGTGAACAATACGGATTGGTGTATAAAGGAGAATTAAAGTTGACTGATGGATCATGAGTTTGCAACATTTCTGTGAAATAACCGAACCGCTACTCACTATAGGCGGTGTGATTATTTCTTCCACGACATCTTCCACGATTTCTTTTGCTGTTTTTGTAACACCCCGGATTTTTGAATAATCGAGATAACTAAATTAAAGAATAATTAATCTCAGACATGAGAATTATGGGGATTGGGTTGCGCCATTGTGTTCGTCTCGGAATTCTGGTTGAAATAGAGTCCGAGTTTGCGGGAAACGAGTACCAGATGAAAGAGTTATGGACAAACGAAGTTTGGTGGCAAAAGAAGAAAAAAAAAGATTGCACTGGCGCACTTGGGAAGTGCGCCAATACAAATTAACACTGGCGCACCTGCCAAGTGCGCCCAGGCCGAGGCAAAAGCCTGCACAGCTTTCTGGTTCAGGCTGACTCATGTCGTTGAGTCCTTTCTAACTCCATGCCGAGTCATTTGGGCTGACTCATCACCCTATCATGATTGAATGGTTTTGATTAACCCTAAGATCATTCGACAGCTTAAAATAATTCAAAACTCTATAAAAAGACCCATAGACTCAAACCCTAAATCAGAATTAAAATTGAAACTATGGCCGTCATGCTGTTGTCTTGAACCCTAGAGAAGCTGCCACCAAAATTAAGAGGAAGAACAGCAACCAAATCAGAACTATTCAACCCTAACAGCGAATCTTCTTCAAAGGAGAGCTAATTCAACTCTAGAAATCAGAATTCAGAACTCAAGACTGCTTTTGAGTTGTGAGTTCGACAGTTTTAACAAAATAATTAATAAATGAATTGGATTGAGTTATAATGCGGATAATTTGGATATGATATGAATTGTTGATTGCATATTGTAATCTTCTTCAAAGGATAAGCTTGGACTCCACAAATGCCAGTCTAATGTGAGAGGTCTTTATGATGTTACGGTCTTAATGAATTAAGAAACACTTAACCAGAAAAGCATGTAGTTGGACATGAGGGGGTTAAGTGGGTGCCTTGGGTGTCATGTGGAATCTAGTGGGTGCCATTTGGAAATACGATTAGAAACACTTAACCAAAATTGAAACATGAATAAGAAGTGGGTTAAGTGGGATGTACTAGAGGGGACCAAGCTTAGGTGGATAGCTTGTGTCAAGCAATGGGGGCCCGTTTCAACCAGTAACCCATACGTATCTTTGTGGGCTCGACCCAAGTTGAGGACGGGACACGCATACTGGGCTTGACTGTAAGAGGCCAAACCAGGTTAGTGGTGGCAACGCAAGTCCAACGGGTTCATATGCGTGTGTGGACCCGGGCTGGTAGGTAAGACGTTGTTGCATCGTGTAGGTATATGCCGTGCATTGTTGGTTGTATCGGGTTGCCACTTTGGGGAGTGAGACACCCCACTGTGGGGCCAGCACGGGTATCTACGAGTTAGGGAGCCGATCGCTTGGGGGTAGTGGGTACAGCTAGTGGAGATAGGGGCAGGCGGCACCTATGAAGGCAGCTAAGGGTGCACGAAACTACCAATATCATTATTAAGTCTGTAGGCGGGATCAACCTTAGGGTGACTAGTGGTGGTGCAGTGTACTAGTGGCGGTGCAGTATAGCAATTATCCTATAGTGTTGGTGTAGTTTAGTAAATTATCTTAGTGGGTTAGGTGCGCTTTAACGATATCGTTATTCATCTTGTTTCCTTGTTTATTCTGCCATACCCAATGGTTCATGGTCATTTCCTTATTTTCCAAGTTATGCCTTAGCCTAGTTACTTTGTTAATTATATTGTTAGAATTATCACACTCGCCATACTTTATGTCTGACCCCCCCTTTTTCCATCTCTTTCCTTTTTCCTCCCCTAGGTGCTCAGGTTGGAACTAGCACCAGTGGAGATTGATATTGGAGTGCTTTTAGAAGATTTCTTGGACCGCTGAAGTAAAGTTCAGCTTCTCTTTATTTATGGCTATTTTAATGTTGGGGATTATGTCTTTCGGTTTATGTACTTTGTTTTATCAAGATGGATATGATGTACTTGACATTGGTTTATGATTTTTATGATGTAATCAAACATATGGGTTTATCCGCTGCAATGAAATAAAGTTTTAATTTTCAAGTACTATTTATATCTGTCTTGTTGTGATTTTCTGTTCTATATTCACTTAAAACGCTCCACTGAAGTTAAGGCATTCCCTTTGCGAGTGACCTTAATTGACGTGGGGTGTTACACGTGGTATCAGAGCTGAAGGTTACCGGAACAGATATGAATTTTTGAAAAACTATTTTTCAAAGCAATTTTTATAAAGAAGTACTTTCAAAAGTATGATTTAAGGAAAGTATTTTCAAGAGAAAAGTATATTTTGTAAAGCATAACCCCCAAGAGCCATATATCTTTCCTTCAGTCCTTTTTGTATTGAATCTTTCTTTTTTCATTCCAGCATGTCTGAAGCATCTGAGATACCAGAGGGCTTTCATGTGCCTGTTTGGTTTCGTCAATATCTTGAGGCTAGGGCCGGCGTCGCAGGTCCAGCAAATGATCCTCCTCCTCCTCGTGTCGATAATTTCGCAAAGATATGTAAGGACTTTAGAGCAATGGGTGGAAAACTTTTTCATGGGATGGAGACATTTGTTGAAGCTCATAACTGGCTAAAGGAGGTGGAAGAATTGTTTGGAATCATTGAAGTGGATGATGGAAGAAAAGTCCAGCTAGCTGCCTGGCTAATGAAGGATGAGGCCTCGTTTTGGTGGGAGGTCACTAATGGGGGACGTCCAGTTGATACGTGGCTAGATTTTAGGCAGAGGTTTGAGGCGAAGTTTCTCTCACGGGCTGAAGAGAATCTATACATGGAAAATTTTTTGTCACTGAAGCAAGGGAATCTATCGGTGAAAGAGTACGTTAACAAATTCAACCAATTGGCAAGGTTTGGCTTAGACTTGGTGAACACTCCAGAAAAGAAGGCTCTAAGATTTGTTAAGGGTTTAAACGAGTCGCTTCATGGGTTAGCTATGACCCACATTCCCATGGGGGCTACCTTTGAGAGGTTAGTTGACATGGCACTCATGCATGAAGAGGAGAAGGGCGCCAATGCTAATAAGGCACCCGAGAAGAAAGGGGATCAAAAGAAGCCGCAACAACAACAACAGAACAAGAAAGGTGGCAAAGGCAATAATGCTAAGGGGAAGAAGAAATGCTTTAATTGTGGGACACCCGGCCATCTAAGCAAAGATTGTAGGAAGAAGAAGAAGACCGGTTGTTTCCACTGTGGCGAGGCGGGACATCTTATTAAGGACTGCCCAAAGAAAGGGCAGAGGGCAGGGTCTACCTCGGGAGGACAGGTGCAAGCTCTTATGGCACCCAGGCAGGGAAGGGGACAGGTTCAGGCTCTCGTGGTCCCACCGCTGCAAGAACGAGGTAGAGCAATTTCCGTTGAAAGTTTAGTTTTTTTTGTTTCATCATCCTGTCCGTACTTTATTCGATTCTGGCACATCGCATTCATTTATCTCTACATCATTAGTTGAAACACTGCACCTAGATACTAGTCTTGTTACTGATCCCTTAGTAGTCTCAAATCCTATTGGTGGTTCGGCTCATCTTTATATGATTTGTCGGGATTTGAGAGTGTTTATATTGGGCGTTGAGTTTGAGTGCAATGCTTTTGTTCTTGGCTTCATTTGCTACGGTTTAATTCTAGGTATGGATTGGCTAACTAAATATGGGGCCATCCTAGATTGCGAAAGAAGGGTAGTTAGATTGATGACTCGTTCGGGAAAGACCCTTGATATTTCTTGTGACCCTAGAGGTCCAGTAATGCTTAGTTACCTAGAATCCCTTGACGCATCCGATAATGATTTACATTCTGTTCCCATAGTCCGTGAATATGCTGATGTCTTCGATGAGGTGAGGGGTTTACCCCGAAAACGTGAAATCGACTTTCGAATATATCTAGTGGACAATGCAAAGCCAGTTGCATTGCCAGTGCGCCACATGGCTTCAAGAGAGAAGAGAACTCAGTAAGCAAGTGAAAGAATTGCTTGAGAAGGGGTTCATCAGACGTAGTATATCGGAGTGGTGTGCTTCAGTAGTATTTGCCACAAAGGCAGATGGGTCCTTGGCAGATGGGTCCTTTAGACTTTGTGTGGACTATAGAGAACTTAATAAACTTACTAAGAAGAATAGACACCCACTGCCGAGGATTGACGATCTTTTCGATCAGTTAGTTGGCGCCTCAGTGTTTTCGCAGTTGGACTTAGCCACGGGTTTCCATCAGTTGAGAGTGGCTGAGGATAGCATGGACAAGACTGCCTTTAGGACTCCAGACGGTTTCTTCGAGTGGCTGGTGATGCCCTTCGGTTTGAAAAACGCCCCCCGCATACTTTGTTGATTTGATGAGTTGGGTGTTTAGGGAGTACCTTAATAAATTCGTGGTATTCTTTGTAGATGACATCTTGATCTTTTCTAAAAGCGAGGAAGAGCATGCCCTACATCTTAGGGAAGTGTTGGAGACTCTTCGAGCGCATAGCCTTAAAGCTAAATTTTCTAAATGTCACTTTTGGAGGAAGGAAGTGCGATTCTTAGGGCACCTGGTTTCCAAAGAAGGGATAGCCGTGGATCCCGCGAAGATAGTGGCCATCCAAGATTGGAAGGTTCATAAAAATGCTACCGAGGTGAGAAGTTTCTTAGGGTTGGCTGGCTACTATAGGAAGTTTATCAAAGACTTCGCAAAAATATCAGCTCCATTAACACGCTTGACGAAGAAGAACTTAGTCTTCACGTGGGACGTAGATTGTGATGATGCATTCCAACGTTTAAAGAGAGCTTTGACCACAACCCCAGTCTTAGTGTTTCCAGATGGGAGTAAGCCATTTACCGTTTATACTGAAGCTTGTGGAACAGGACTAGGCGCAGTCTTAATGCAAGAGGGAAGGGTAATAGCCTATGGTGGAAGACAGTTGAGAGTGCATGAAAGAAATTACCCTACACATGACCTAGAGTTGGCCGCTATTGTTTTCGCGCTTAAGTCTTGGCGTCACTATCTTCTCGGCGAAAAATTCGAATTGTTCACTGACCACAAATCGCTAAAATACTTATTCTCTCAGAAGGACTTGAACTTAAGGCAGCAAAGGTGGATGGAGTTCTTAGCATCCTACGACTTCGAGATAACATACACCCCTGGCAAGGGTAACGTGATGGCAGATGCCTTAAGTAGAAAAAGGTTATCCTTGAGTCCATTGTTTGTTGAGCGGCGAAGCTTAGAGTTCATCTCTACGTTTGACTTTACACCTTCCATTGATTTCGTACCTGGTTTTCTAGCATCCTTAGAGGTCAGACCTACGCTTTTGGGACGGATTGGCGAGGCACAGCGAGACGACCCACAGTTGGTTGAGTTAGTAGAAAAGCTCAAAGTAGGGGAGTCATCGAGCCATCTCCGTAGGTATACCCTAGATGATAAGGGGTGGTTGCGTAGGGATGGTAGACTTTGTGTACCACAAGACGAGAATCTGAGGAAGACCATTCTTGATGATGCCCATCGTTCGAAGATGACCATCCACCCCGGCGGGGACAAGATGTACATGGACATAAGACGAGTTTACTTTTGGGCCGGCATAAAGAAAGATGTGGCTAAGCATGTCGCTAGATGCTTGGTGTGCCAACAAGTAAAAGCGGAGCAAAAGAAGCCCGGTGGATTGCTTCATCCATTGGAGGTTCCACAATGGAAGTGGGAAAGCGTCTCGATGGACTTTGTTGACGGATTACCGAGGTCGAGGAAGGGTAATACGGGTATTTGGGTCATGGTAGACAGACTTACTAAGAGCGCCCATTTCATTCCCGTGAAGAGTAAGAGGACTACTCCATGGTTAGCCTCCGTATACATTCGAGAAATAGTTCGTTTGCACGGTGTTCCTTCTAGCATAGTGAGCGACCGCGATACTATTTTCACTAGCGAATTTTGGAGAAGCTTGCAAGAGGCGGTAGGGACTCAGTTATGTTTGAGCACCGCATATCATCCTCAGAAGGACGGCCAGACCGAGAGGGTGAATCGTATTCTAAAGGACTTGTTGAGGTTATGTGTCTTAGATTTCGGAGGTACATGGGAAGAACATCTTCCGTTGGTAGAGTTCGCATATAATAATAGCTTCCAGTCTAGTATTGGCATGGCACCGTTCGAAGCTCTTTATGGACGGCTGTGTCGTTCGCCTACATGTTGGTGGGAAGCTATGGATAAGATCTTGCTTGGACCCGATATGATTAGAGAGACTTCGGAGAAGATCGATCTGATTCGAAGAAGGATGAAGATGGCGCAAGATAGACAGAAATCTTATGCGGACAAGAGGAGGTCAGATATTGAGTTTGATGTTGGGGACATGGTCTTTGTCAAGGTGTCTCCATTACGGAACGTCGTTCGCTTTGGGTTCGTTGGGAAGTTAGCACCAAGGTTCGTAGGGCCGTTTCCTATTAAGGAAAGGATTGGGCAGATGGCGTATAGAGTGGAGTTGCCCGAGAGACTTAGTCGTGTACACGACGTATTCCATGTATCACATTTGAGGAAGTGCTTGCACGAGACCGCGGAAGTGGTAGAGCCGAGCTTGCTTAGAGAGGTGGAGATCGAGCGTGATGCGACGATTCGACGAGCTCTTATGCGCATTCTTGGGTCGGAGATTAAGAAGTTGAGGAATCGAGAGGTCAAACTAGTCAAAGTGCAATGGGGAGACGATGAGAGCAACGCTACTTGGGAGACGGAAGTGAAGATGCGAAAATTATACCCCTTTCTTTTCGAGGGTATGTCTTTTAATTTCTCCTTTATCGCTTACCTTGTACTTATCTTATCTTTAGTGTGTCCTCTCGCTAGTATCTTTGACCTTTAGATAGGGTAGTCTTATGGTCGAAACATGTGTTTGAGACATGTTATGTATGATGGATGCAAGTGGATGCAAGTGTTTGCTAGTGGTTGCTCGTGGATGCATATACACACACTTTAGGCACTAGATCGGCTCAGTCACTTCATATTGCATATTGCATATAAATGTGTGTACATATTTAAGTAATGGATGTATAATGGTTGTACCATCATATGGATGTTGCATTTTGATGAATGGTTGTGCACACATGTAGAAATAATATGTATCGATAGGGTTCTTTCGCATACATAATGGACGCATGGCACTATCATGGTTTGCATTAAGGAGGTTAACTGAATCAGTAGACCGTCTGATTTGGCATTAGATAAGGAACATATACACACACTTCTCGCATATGTTCATACAGCATTAGAAATTTTATAAGGACAATGGATGCCCGTGTTTGATGGTTGAGTAGATGGTTGTTTGGATGGTAGGATATGCATTCTCCTTAACTTGGAGATTTCGGGGGCGGAATCCTTTAAGGAGGGGAGAATGTAACACCCCGGATTTTTGAATAATCGAGATAACTAAATTAAAGAATAATTAATCTCAGACGTGAGAATTATGGGGATTGGGTTGCGCCATTGTGTTCGTCTCAGAATTCTGGTTGAAATAGAGTCCGAGTTTGTGGGAAACGAGTACCGGATGAAAGAGTTATGGACGAACGAAGTTTGGTGGCAAAAGAAGAAAAAAAGATTGCACTGGCGCACTTGGGAAGTGTGCCAATACAAATTAACACTGGCGCACCTGCCAAGTGCGCCCAGGCCGAGGCAAAAGCCTGCACAGCTTTCTGGTTCAGGCTGACCCATGTTGTTGAGTCCTTTCTAACTCCATGCCGAGTCATTAGGGCTGACTCATCACCCTATCATGATTGAATGGTTTTGATTAACCCTAAGATCATCCGACGGCTTAAAATAATTCAAAACTCTATAAAAAGACCCATAGACTCAAACCCTAAATCAGAATTAAAATTGAAACTATGGCCGTCATGCTGTTGTCTTGAACCCTGGAGCAGCTGCCACCAAAATTAAGAGGAAGAACAACAACCAAATCAGAACTATTTAACCCTAACAGTGAATCTTCTTCAAAGGAGAGCTAATTCAACTCCAGAAATCAGAATTCAGAACTCAAGACTGCTTTTGAGTTGTGAGTTCGATAGTTTTAACAAAATAATTAATAAATGAATTGGATTGAGCTATAATGCGGATAATTTGGATATGATATGAATTGTTGATTGCATGTTGTAATTATGTTGTAGAATTGTGTTGTAATTTCTATGATATTATGTTATTATGCTATCATTTACGATGTAAAGTTATGATGTTATCATCCATGTTATAATCCTATGATTGGCTTATGTCTAGTTGAGTCATCATGTTTCATATGCAAGTATTTATATTGATCCATATGATAAATCATATGTATGCAAGTTTGGATTTTGATTTAAAACATGAATCACATACAAGTTGGGTAGAATTTTATGTGAACTTACATGGTTATGACACCTAGTTTATGTGAAAATTTAATTGAAAGTTAGGCTATAACATGTGTAAGTTATAGGCTAAATTCTACATGATACTTTACATGTTAGGTGCTAGTCTACACCATTGTTGCGATGTATAAATCACCTATGTAAGTTTATGAGTTGGATATGAATCATGTTATGCAAGTTTAGGATTATTACCTATGCAAATATAGATCTATGACATATGTTATTTATGTCAGTTTTTGGCCATTTTCTCATCAAGTTCACACCTTTAGATTCGGATCCATGACATATGTTATTTATGCAAGTTTGTGGCCATTTTCTCATCAAGTTCACACCTTTAGATTGGATCCATGACGTATGTTGTTTATGCAAGTTGTAATTTTGGCCTATACAAGTTTTAGATGTAAAACATCATTCACATATGCAAGTTCACCCCTATGTTAGATTTATATTGTAATTATGTGTATATTGTGATGTTTTCTCTTTATTCCATGAGTTAGACTATTCGAGTCTAACATATATTTATACGTTAAACGAACAAACGTACTACGTGGGGGTAAAGGGGATAATATTAAAAAGATTTAATTGGCATAAATGCCTTAAAAGGCATAAAATATAATTGTGGTGAAAATTGGTATGATTTTACATACCATAAATTGATGGACATAATTGAGTCAATTATGGACATCGTTAAATTTGGAATTGATTGATAATTTGAATAGGGAAAGTAATTCAAATTGCGGAATGATTAATTAGGAGTAATTAATCGTCTAAGACACGAGGTTAGACTCTTTTGTGGCGTAAGACTGCCCGGACCCGCCCGGCAAATCCAGCTACCACAAATGTCAGTCTAATGTGAGAGGTCTTAGGCACAAAATAAATACTTAACAGTTGTAAAGACACGAGATTAGACTCTTTTGTGGTGTAAGACTGCCCGGACCCACCCGGCAAATCTAACTGTCACAAATGTCAGTCTAATGTGAGAGGTCTTTATAAGGTTACGGTCTTATTGAATTAAGAAACACTTAACCAGATAAGCATGTAGTGGGACATGAGCGGGTTAAGTGGGTGCCTTGAGTGGCATGTGGAATCTAGTGGGTGCCTTGTGTGGCATTTGGAAATACGATTAGAAACACTTAACCAAAATTGAAACATGAATAAGAAGTGGGTTAAGTGGGATGTACTAGAGGGGACCAAGCTTAGGTGGATAGCTTGTGTCAAGCAATGGGGGCCCGTTTCAACCAGTAACCCATACGTATCTTTGTGGGCTCGACCCAAGTCGAGTACGGGACACACATACTGGGCTTGACTGTAAGAGGCTAAACCGGGTTAGCGGTGGAAACGCAAGTCCAACGGGTTTATATGCGTGTGTGGACCCGGGCTGGTAGGTAAGACGTTGTTGCATCGTGTAGGTATAAGCCGTGCATTGTTGGTTGTATCGGGTTGCCACTTTGGGGAGTGATACACCCCACTGTGGGGCCAACACGGGTATCTACGAGTTAGGGAGCCGATCGCTTGGGGGTAGTGGGTACACCTAGTGGAGATAGGGGCAGACAACACCTATGAAGGCAGCTAGGGGTGCACGAAACTACCAATATCATTATTAAGTCTGTAGGCGGGATCAATCTTAGGGTGACTAATGGTGGTGCAGTATACTAGTGGCGGTGCAGTATAGCAATTATCCTATAGTGTTGGTGTAGTTTAGTAAATTATCTTAGTGGGTTAGGTGCGCTTTAACGATATCGTTATTCATCTTGTTTCCTTGTTTATTCTTCCATACCCGATGGTTCATGGTCATTTCCTTATTTTCCAAGTTATGCCTTAGCCTAGTTACTTTGTTAATTATATTGTTAGAATTATCGTGTGACGGCCCGCTCCGCACCAGCCTGCATTTCCTCCGAAAGCGCGCTGTACGCATGCTCGACTAGCACGGGACGGTCGTCAGAAGAAAGGAAAGAAGGGAATGAACTAATCAAGGAACCTGTAGAATGTCTCACAGCGCATGGAATAAAATATAATAACAAAATATTTGACATAAAACAGGTGAGACGGTACATAAGCAGATAACTAAAACCAACATCAACGTCAGAGCAGCGGAAATCCAAATACAACTTATTACAACTTTTCAAATTTACTGTCTCTAACAAAAGAAAGCTAAAGTAGAAGATGCACCACCAATGCCCAAGCAGTGATCTTCAACATTACAGGGAGAATACTATATATATATATTACGTGGAAGCCTCCTGCTCGTCTCCGGATCATCTACCCGTGCATCACCAGCTAACCTGTCTCTAGTCTGCTCGTGTGAGCACCCAGAGTAATAAGAGGAGACATAAAACTCTGGGTCAGACATAAAGCCTGGTATGAGCGATAAGCATCTAAACAGAATAATAACAGGTATACTAAACCATAACTGAACCTGGACCTGCAACCAAAGAGTTAGTACCACATACCGTACAATACTCTAAGGTGCCATAATAAATAGTGTAAGAATACGGGGGTGGGGTGTGCATGTCACAATAATAGCAAACAAATCATCCATGGCAACCATCCTCACATCTCTTACTCAATGCGTAAAGCATACGATATCTACCACTTCGGAACACTAGACAAATTGAGGTAACGACGAATCCCGACTTGTAGAAACCCTGCTGTGACCAAGCGAAACACATGGAGTCATGACCAAACATTTCAATGACCCACCTCATTGGTCATAGCCCTTGGTCCTACCAATGCCATAATGGCCCTGAATCCGCCTTCGTACCTCCTACCATAGTGGTCCAAAGCTATAGACACCGATAACCGCTTAGCACGCGTCCCGCAACAAAGCCCAATCATGAAGCGAGCTCGTTGGTTCCCATCTGGATCTTGAGCTCTAGCTTCTCATTTGGACTTCCTTTGCATCTCGGGTTTGGTCGAATCGGAGTAGGTCTTCAAAAGAGTTGCCGTGCAGTAGCAGCCCTAGAATTCGATTTGGTTCGGTAGTCATTACCCTCGTCGGGTCGGTTCGGTCCTCCTTCCTTGTCATCGTTCCATTCGGTTCGAGTCGGGTACTCCACTTCGGGTCGGGTCGGGTTGCTGTCTTCCTTCCATTTCATGCTCCTTCTCCGATCAGCTCCCTCGTTTTCCATCAACTCCGACCCGATCCGATCCCTTCGCCTTGTTCTAGTCGTAGCCTTTCATTTTTAAGTCGATCCGATCTGGCCCCCATTATTCTTCCGATCCGATCCCCTTGTCCACTCCAACTCTAAGTAAACGGCCTTCCTTTTTGCCAAGTCTCTTATGTGCCAAACTCCAGTTCGGGTCGGGTTTTCTTGCCCAGTTCACATATCCGATCCGAGCCCTCATCCGATCCGATCCGATCCGAAGCCCTGCACAACTTTCTGCAACTTTTTCCAGCAACTTGTTTACGCCGTTCGACGACGTTTTTGACAAATCTAACTATTCTAATCAATCACAAATCATGTCAAATAGTCATAACAACATAGCAAACTGACCACAAACACCAAAACAATGAATTTACATGTCAAAATGGATCAAATGTGCCCAAAACCCCTTATTTTCCCTTAAGCATGTTTAAGTAAATCTAATCATAAGGTTAACAAAACTTAATCAAATTAAACCAAATTTCTACCAGAGGCATAAATTATTATTTAAGAATTTCTAAACATTTTTCCAGAATTTATTAGTGTATAGGTTCGCTAATCTTCACTAATTACCCTTAATTACTGTAATTAGTGCAAAAACTATGCAAATCACTCACCATTGCCACAAAATAAAACACCAAATCTGAAATACTCTCTGTTTGGGTCGAATTCCTATGTATAGCAGCAGCTCCAACCTTGCTTTGTTGCTATTTGACCTTGCTTTGATGTAGTTTAGGTGTAATCTTCACTAAATATGTGTTTTGAAGTGGTTTTAGAGGATGGAAGCCATTACTAGGGTCTCAAGAAGGTTTGTGGCGGCTCAAAACTGAAATGAAAGTGATTTCCTAACCCTAATCAGTCCTCCTATACCTCTAAACCCGAAATTCCTCTCTGGGCCTAGCTGCTAATCACCCGGTTAAGCCCAATCAAGCTGGTTTTCACCATCTGAAACTTGTTTCAGCCATATCTCCCAAACGGTGAGTCCGTTTGGCTAATGTGACCACTCTACGGAATTGTAAACCATCATCCGGAGCCAATGGAAGTGGTTTTAGGTCAAAATTCCTTTCCAGTCAAAAGTTATGGCTAAAACAGTGCCAACTAGGGGTAAAATGGTCATTTAAAAATCGGGAACAATCATGAACATGGGAAATGACCCCAATAGTCGTCCCCCAAAGTTACATGACCATACGACTTCGTATGTGAAAGAAATAAATATTCTACGGTCCTATGATGCGTAGAATACGGGTCGTTACACTCTTCCCCCCTTAAGAAATTTCGTCCCCGAAATTCCTTAACCCAAAACATACAAAGGATCCCGCATGCCTAACAACCACATACAACAATCAAACATGCAAAACAAGCAAACAAGCCTATCCTAGCATGCGGAAAACTAAATCGAAGTCAAAATCTTACCAGGCAAAGAGTTCTAGGTGTGTCTTCCTAATGTTCTCCTCTGTCTCCCAAGTACAATCATTCTCGTCCTCGCCCCACTGAACCTTGACTAGCTTCACCGCCTTCCTTCGAAGTTGCTTCTTGTCGCGCTCGACAATACGGGCCGGCTTGCGGTTCCCAACTGCCTCGGGTTCTACTTCGAAGTCCTCTAACTGATCAGGTGAAATAGTCATATCTGAGTCGTGAACGAACTTCCTTAGTTGGGAAACATGAAATACGTCGTGAACTCCCGCCATCTTCTCCGGTAAGTCAATTCTGTATGCCAAATTCCCGACTAGTTCAAGAACAGGGAATGGGCCAACAAATCTTGGTGCCAACTTGCCTCTCCTGCCAAATCGTATTATGCTCTTCAACGGAGAAATCTTGACAAACACCAAGTCACCAACGGAGAATTTTAGGTCTCTTCTCCTCTTATCAGCATAACTCTTCTTCCTATCTTGGGCAGCCTTCATTCGTTGTTGAATGATCTTGATCTTATTTGAAGTTTCCCTCACCACATCTGGTCCAAGCATAAACTTCTCGCCAGTCTCTATCCAACATGATGGTGAGTTGCACGGTCTTCCGTACAAAGCTTCAAACGGAGCCATACCGATACTGGATTGGTAACTATTATTATATGCAAACTCTACTAGATGCAAATGGTCATCCCATGATCCACCAAAATCCAATATACACGGTCTCAAGAGATCTTCCAAAATGCGATTCACCCTCTCCGTCTGACCGTCGGTCTGAGGGTGATATGCGGTACTGAGATGTAACTCTGACCCTAGAGCCTCTTGTAAGCTCTTCCAAAACCCACTAGTGAACAACGGGTCTCGGTCGCTCACAATGCTTTTAGGTACTCCATGAAATCTCACTACCCACTTCATATACAATTCTGCTAACTTAGCTGTCGTTCTGGTCGATTTGACTGGTATAAATCTTGCACTTTTAGTCAGTCGATCCACAACTACCCAAATGCTATCATGTCCCGATCTAGTCTTTGGTAAGCCATCAATGAAATCCATTGAGACTTGCTCCCATTTCCATTCGGGAATTTCTAAGGGCTGTAACAACCCACTAGGCTTCTTTTGCTCGGCTTTAACTAGCTGGCAATTCATGCACTTCGATATAAACTTCCCAACGTCTCTTTTCATCCCTTCCCAGTAGTAAGTCTGCTTCATGTCTCGATACATCTTATTACCACCAGGGTGTATAGTCAGTTTTGAGTGGTGACACTCTCTGAGCACTTCATCTCTCAATCCATCGACATTGGGTACAACAAGTTTTCCATTCTTTCTAAGCCATCCATCTCGATCAAGCCCATACTTGTTCATCTCCTCATCGATATCCCTCTTTAACTTGGAGATGAATTCCAATCGGTTAGGATCGTCCCTCTGACTAGAGCCGATCCGCTCAATTAAAGTGGGTATGATCGTCAAACTTGTTAACATTTCTGGATCCAATTCGCACTTTGGTCTGAAATCAAACCCGCGATATACTCCAGTTGCTTCCATTCAAGAAACATTGCCCCTAAGCTGGCATGTCTCCTACTCAAGGCATCGGCTACCGCATTACCTTTCCCAGGTGTATATGCGATATCAAAATCATACGAAGCCAAGAACTCTAACCATCTCTGCTGATGGAGATTCAGATCTTTCTGGGAGAAGAGATACTTCAACGTCTTACGATCTGTAAACAGCTCAAATCTTTCTCCCAAGAGATAGTGTCTCCACATCTTTAACGCGAACACGATCGCTGCCAATTCCAAGTCATGGGTAGGGTATCTTTTCTCGGGCGGTTTCAATTGCCGACTTGCATAAGCTACAACCCTACCGCCTTGCATCAATACAACACCCAGTCTGGTACCACAGGCATCCGTGTATACCGTCATCTCTTCATCCCCCTTAGGAATGACTAACACTGGTGCGCTTGTCAACTTGTCCTTTAGACTCTTGAATGCATTCTCGCACCTTTCATCCCAGACAAAAATTTTATTCTTCTTGGTCAACTGGGTCAATGGTGCTGCTATCTTGGAGAAACCTTGGATAAACTTACGATAATATCCAGCTAATCCCAAGAAACTTCTTACATCTGTTGCATTCTTGGGCGCAGGCCAATCCTGTACCGTAGCCACCTTCGCCGGGTCCACGGCAATACCATTCTCTGATACAACATGGCCCAAGAACCTCACCTCCCTCTTCCAGAAGTAACACTTAGAAAACTTTGCTTTCAATTGGTGTTTTCTCAACACCTCCATCACTATTTTTAAATGTTCCTTGTGTTCTTCCTCTGTCCTTGAATAGACCAAAATATAATCAACGAACACAAGGACAAACTTATTCAACTGATCTCTGAATACCCTATTCATAAGATCCACAAAATATGCTGGGGCATTGGTCAGCCCGAATGGCATGACCAACCACTCATAAAATCCAGACGGCGTTCGAAATGCCATTTTAGCTATACTCTCAGCTTCCACTCTAAGCTGATGAAAACCTGTCGCGAGATCTAACTGAGAAAATACTCTCGCGCCACTCAACTGATCGAACAAATCATCTATCCGCGGTAGAGGATACTTATTCCTCCTCGTCACTTTATTCAACTCGCGGTAGTCTACACACAAACGAAGAGAACCATCCGCCTTGGTAGCAAACACAACTGGTGCTCCCCATTCAGAAACACTCCTTCTGATAAATCCCTTCTTCAAAAGATCGCTGACTTGCACCTCGAGCTCTCGCTGCTCTCTTGGTGCCATACGACAAAGTGGCATCACTATAGGTCTGGAATCTTTTACCAAATCAATACGGAACTCAATCTCTCGGTGTGGTGGAAGTCCGGTCACTTCTTCGAAAACATCCGGATACTGGCCAACCACGGGCAAACATGACAACTAACTATGCGGAATGTCGAGGGAGTTTAGAAAACTAGCCAATACCCCCTTACTGGGTAGACCACCAAACACTATCCTCCACCCATCATCCGCTCTAGCTGTCACTAAAAAGCCCTCACAGTCTACCACCACCCCGTATCTTTGGAGCCAATCTACTCCCAAAATAATGCCAAACCCAGTAAAGCCCAAAACAAAGCAATCACAAACAAACATGCATCCATGACTCGATAAGACCACATTACGACAAATCATTCTAAGGCTAGTTGAACCACCAATCGGGTTCGTCACTACTAAAGGTCTATCGACAATCTCGGGCTCCAATCCTAACCTATCTACCAGGTCACTAGATATGAAAGAACTGGAAGCTCCGGTATCAAACAAAACTCAAACGGGAACATCATAAACAGAAAGCATACCTTGAATGACGACATTCTTTCCTTCTCCGCCGCTGTTGGGGCATTCGACGAAGAAGGAATAGCATTGAGGGCGTAGGCTTTCACTATTTGCTTTTCTTTAGGGGGTTGCGGACACTTGTCCTTGTGATGTCCCATTTGGCCACAGTTGAAGCACTTCCTATCCGCTGGCTTGGCCCGGCAATTACTAGCATAATGGCCCTTCTTACCACAGTTGAAGCACTCAACATCTTGCTTATTCTTTTTCTTCTGGCCATCCTTAGCCTGATTCTGCTTTGTCTTGTTCTGGGAACCACCCTTGCCTCCACCACTTGCTTGTGGCTTTGGATCATCTGCGGATGCAACCTCAGTCTTCGGCTTAGGGTAGAGACTTTCTGATCTTAATGCTTTCCCCACAATTGACTCAAACGTCTCATCGATGTGGTTAATAAGCCTTTCCCCTAAGTACTGATCTAAACCAGTTATGAATTTCTCATCCTTCTTCTCGGCAGTATCAATAAGAGATAACCCATACTTTGACAAAGTGTCGAATTCAGCAATATACTCCGAGACAGCTCTGCCATTCTGCTTGAGCTCCAAGAATTTCTTAAACAGCACTGACTTCTGAGCAGCTGGAATGAACTTCTCGCTAAAGCGAGCTTTAAACTGCTCCCAAGTAATCTGATCTTCGGGAGTAGCTGCCTTTATAGCATTCCACCAATTCATTGCCCGCCCTTGCAGCTGACGGGACGCTATCTTTCTCTTCATCGCATCCTCGATACCCAAATCCTCGAAGATACGTTCGCAACTATCCAACCAATCCTGAACATCCGTGGCCGACTCCGTTCCGTGGAACGACTTCCCACCAAGGCTAGTATAATCCTTATTCAGCTTGGCAAAGTCGACTCTTGGCGCCTGCACTATTGGACCACCACCATTTCCACCATTGGGAGCTGCCCTCTGTACATCTCTAAGCATCTCTCTCATGAGGTCAGTAAACATCGTCCTCATGTCAGCAACATTCCCATTATTGGCTCCCCTACCAGCACCTCTAGTATATCGGCTCATCGTCAATCTGAAAAAGGAAACGATTAACGACTCCATAGTGGTGCTAGTGCAGTACGACTTCATCCTTATACTAGTAATAGTATATATATATATAGCTTTTAAAAACCAAAGTAATCACAAATACGCTCTCTCGTATACGTATATTATCTCTCCCTGATAACTTCCCTAGGTTAACTACGCAACCTAGAGCTCTGATACCAAGTGTGATGGCCCGCCCCGCACCAGCCTGCATTTCCTCCGAAAGCGCGCTGTACACATGCCCGACTTGCACGGGACGGTCGTCAGAAGAAAGGAAAGAAGGGAATGAACTAATCAAGGAACCTGTAGAATGTCTCACAGCGCATGGAATAAAATATAATAACAAAATATTTGACATAAAACAGGTGAGACGGTAAATAAGCTGATAACTAAAACCAACATCAACGTCAGAGCAGCGGAAATCCAAATACAGCTTATTACAACTTTTCAAATTTACTGTCTCTAACAAAAGAAAGCTAAAGTAGAAGATGCACCACCAATGCCCAAGCAGTGATCTTCGACAACACAGGGAGAATACTATATATATATATATTACGTGGAAGCCTCCTGCTCGTCTCCGGATCATCTACCCGTGCATCACCAGCTAACCTGTCTCTAGTCTGCTCGTGTGAGCACCCAGAGTAATAAGAGGAGACATAAAACTCTGGGTCAGACATAAAGCCTGGTATGAGCGATAAGCATCTAAACAGAATAATAATAGGTATACTAAACCATACCTGAACCTGGACCTGCAAATAAAGAGTTAGTACCACATACCGTACAATACTCTAAGGTGCCATAATAAATAGTGTAAAAATACGGGGGTGGGGTGTGCATGTCACAATAATAGCAAACAAATCATCCATGGCAACCATCCTCACATCTCTCACTCAATGCGTAAAGCATACGATATCTACCACTTTGGAACACTAGACAAATTGAGGTAACGACGAATCCCGACTTGTAGAAACCCTGCTGTAACCAAGCTAAACACATGGAGTCATGACCAAACATTTCAATGACCCACCTCATTGGTCATAGCCCTTGGTCCTACCAATGCCATAATGGCCCTGAATCCGCCTTCGTACCTCCTACCATAGTGGTCCAAAGCTATAGACACAGATAACCCCTTAGCACGCGTCCCGCAACAAAGCCCAATCATGAAGCGAGCTCGTTGGTTCCCATCTAGATCTTGAGCTCTAGCTTCTCATTTGGACTTCCTTTGCATCTCGGGTTTGGTCAAATCGAAGTAGGTCTTCAAAAGAGTTGTCGTGCAGTAGCAGCCCTAGAATTCGATTCGGTTCGGTAGTCATTACCCTCGTCGGGTCGGTTCAGTCCTCCTTCCTTGTCATCTTTCCATTCGGTTCGGGTCGGGTACTCCACTTCGGGTCGGGTCGGGTTGCTGTCTTCCTTCCATTTCATGCTCCTTCTTCGATCAGCTCCCTCGTTTTCCATCAACTCCGACCCGATCCGATACCTTCGCCTTGTTCCAGTCGTAGCCTTTCATTTTTAAGTCGATCCGATCTGGCCCCCATTATTCTTCCGATCCGATCCCCTTGTCCACTCCAACTCTAAGTAAACGGCCTTCCATTTTGCCAAGTCTCTTATGTGCCAAACTCCAGTTCGGGTCGGGTTTTCTTGCCCAGTTCACATTTCTGATCCGAGCCCTCATCCGATCCGATCCGATCCGATCCGAAGCCCTGCACAACTTTCTGCAACTTTTTCCAGCAACTTGTTTACGCCGTTCGACGACGTTTTTGACAAATCTAACTATTCTAATCAATCACAAATCATGTCAAATAGTCATAACAACATAGCAAACTGACCACAAACACCAAAACAATGAATTTACATGTCAAAATGGATCAAATGTGCCCAAAACCCCTTATTTTCCCTTAAGCATGTTTAAGTAAATCTAATCATAAGGTTAACAAAACTTAATCAAATTAAACCAAATTTCTACCAGAGGCATAAATTATTATCTAAGAATTTCTAAACATTTTTCCAGAATTTATTAGTGTATAGGTTCGCTAATCTTCACTAATTACCCTTAATTACTGTAATTAGTGCAAAAACTATGCAAATCACTCACCTTTGCCACAAAATAAAACACCAAATCTGAAATACTCTCTGTTTGGGTCGAATTCCTATGTATAGCAGCAGCTCCAACCTTGCTTTGTTGCTATTTGGCCTTGCTTTGATGTAGTTTAGGTTTAATCTTCACTAAAAATGTGTTTTGGAGTGGTTTTAGAGGATGGAAGCCATTACTAGGGTTTTAAGAAGGTTTGTGGCGGCTCAAAACTGAAATGAAAGTGATTTCCTAACCCTAATCAGTCCTCCTATACCTCTAAACCCGAAATTCCCCTCTGGGCCTAGCTGCTAATTACCCGGTTAAGCCCAATTAAGCTGTTTTCACCATCTGAAACTTGTTTCAGCCATATCTCCCAAACGGTGAGTCCGTTTGGCTAATGTGACCACTCTACGGAATTGTAAACCATCATCCGAAGCCAATGGAAATGGTTTTAGGTCAAAATTCCTTTCCAGTCAAAAGTTATGGCCAAAACAATGCCAACTAGGGGTAAAATGGTCATTTAAAAATCGGGAAAAATCATGAACATGGGAAATGACCCCAATAGTCGTCCCCCAAAGTTACATGACCATATGACTTCGTATGTGAAAGAAATAAATATTCTACGGTCCTATGATGCGTAGAATACGGGTCGTTACATATCGCACTCGCCAGACTTTATGTCTGACCCCCCCTTTTTCCATCTCATTCCTTTTTCCTCCCCCAGGTGCTCAGGTTGGAACTTGCACCAGTGGAGTTTGATTTTGGAGTGCTTTTAGAAGATTTCTTGGACCACTGAAGTAAAGTTCAGCTTCTCTTTATTTATGGCTATTTTAATGTTGGGGATTATGTCTTTCAGTTTATGTACTTTGTTTTATCAAGATGGATATGATGTACTTGACTTTGGTTTAGGATTTTTAGGATGTAATCAAACATATGGGCTTATCCGCTGCAATGAAATAAAGTTTTAATTTTCAAGTACTGTTTATATCTGTCTTGTTGTGATTTTCTGTTCTATATTCACTTAAAACGCTCCACTGAAGTTAAGGCATTCCCTTTGCAAGTGACCTTAATGGACGTGGGGTGTTACAGTTTTTCCAACAAACAACTCAAACGATTTCTTAATAGTGGAAAACATTACTTGTACATCTTCATCCTCTGAAAGTGCTACAGCTCTTGACCTCGATTCAGTAGGCCAGTTGACCGACAACTCGATATCATATTCGAGAGGGTTAATTCTGGTTGCTTGGAAAACCGTGTCTTTCAAAGCACCAAGTGTGCAACCCCATCGAACTCTCCCTGGTTTGCAGAATCCTCCCACATAACTTCCATTTTGTTGCCCATCCACGACCAATTCACCGTCGTGGTAGATAAGTGCAGTAATAAAAGCAGGCGCCATTGTTGACTGTGTTTATTTTTCTTGAAGTTCTTTGAAGACATGATTGAAGTGTATGAGAAATAATGTGCTGAAGAGCTATGAAATAGGGAAACCAACTAAGCAACGTCACCATCAAATCAACTTTATTCAACATAGTGTGCGGTCGTTGTCAAGTCAGAATTGGTAGAGCTTTAATCATGTCACCCATTTTAAAATAAAGCAGAATCAGAATCAATTGTCCTATGCTCGTACTGATCACACAAAACAAGACATGTGTCAGAATTGGCAGGTGTTTGTCAACACAACTATTCTGAACTATTGGGCCAACTTTACATGTGTCTAGTCACCTGATTTGCGGCAGATCGTACTGTACAGAAACAGACTGACCCAGCTTTAATTTTTGGCAGCGAGTTGTCAATTCTTATTTATGTCATAATGTACACTGTACAAACCAACAAAATACAAAGATTTAATTCAAACTTCAAAAGCATAAAATAATTCATTAGAAAAACACAAACATACAATACTTCGTGTTGATCTTCCAACTCCTACAAACACACAAATAATAATTCAAACTAAACTTCAGAAACATACAACGACAACGGATAATACAATAATTCAAACTAATCTTTAGAAACCTACAACGACGACGGATAATAGAAAAACTAATGGTTAGGTTTAAATTGCAAGTCCTCTAGGAGTTTTTTGAGATGTCTAATTTCTTGATCCAGCTCATTCGCATATGCTATGCCCTTGGGACAAAGCGGTTCGTCAATCCATTCTGAAAAATTGCATCCGTGAGGATAATTGGAACAAAGAAGACTTCGACGACCAATGTTTTCGCCATCATCACAGACGACAACTTCAGCCATATATCCACAGTGGCAGCAAACTGGGAACGAGTTAACCTCTTTCTCAACCATTGTTTGAGAAGTCATTTTGAAAATATATGGAGCTGTGAAGATGTGGTTAAGTATGAATCAGAATTATGAGAAAACTGTTGAGTATATATAAAGTTTTGAAATTACCCCAAATACACAGACGTGTTTTGAAAATGCGCACGAAGGCGAGTTTTCAAAACTCGCCTATATCCCTCCCCTGGCAAAACAGGTCTATATTTGTTATTATTTCTGAAACATGGCTAATCATGTAATAAAATTTCAAAACAAGCCTAAATGGGTAAAAAGTCCTATTGAAAAAGTACGGACAAAAATATTGTATTGATTTATATGATAAAAGCTTAGTAAGCGGATAAATTATAGCACATTATGTATCGACTCACTTTTTATGTTAAAAAAAATCAATATGTCCCAATTTAAGAATTATTTTCTATTGTTTTTTGTATATTACCAAATTATTGATGTTACCATAGCCCGGGATGATTCCAAATCCTGGCTCTGTCCATGTTTGGAGGAACGGACGGAGGCACGTCGGTGGAGGCAACATCGGCTCCGATGGCTGCATAATCAATTTGGGGGCAGGGGTTATAAATTGCGATTTGGTTTTATATACTAGGTCAACTAAATACGTATACTGACTTTTATATACTAGGTCTTATATTCTATAAGCTCTTGCAAAAAAATACCAAGCTTATTTGCACTAATAATACACGAATTTATAAATTCAATGAAATTAATCTTAAAGGTATCTTAATATTATTTCTTCCATACTACCGCAGATCTCACAGATTTAGATTTAGTGAAATAAATTTCAGTCAGCAGTTATAAGCATGAGTAATGCAAAGCCAACATTTAGATGGCATGTATGCCAAATCTCTGCTTAAACAAGTTACACATAGTTACGAGTATGTGGACAAATGGAATTTTCTTTCTACTTGATAATAATAATGATACTTCAATCAAATTTATTCCATATGCGTAGTGTTAACACCATTGTTAAAAACGCAGTTCAAAATTATGAAATATTCACATTCAACATACATGGTGATGCGCCACTACATAATTTCACACATAGTTGCTATGCAAAATACAAGTTTGGATCCAAATATTTCCGTTAACATGGAAAAACGTGAATGCATGGTCTAGTAGTCCTCACCCACAATGTTCTGCCCTCTCATAAGGTCTGCTCGTGCGTTCTACTAGGGTCATTCACCTTATCAAGTGGGTTTAGCATTATGTTCTTGCTCGAGTCAAGTAGTAGTCCCACGTGAGCGGTTTTGTTGGCAAGAAGTCGTTCACAACAAGAGACCGGGTCGTTCACCTTATTGCTCGGTCATGCACCATGTAGGAGGGTCGAGCAGCTTCCCGGAGGTAAAGGTCGAGTAGGCCATGATCTTTTGACAGCTGTTTGCGAACAAATTATACAATTGTAAACAACTGTAAAATCAGTTCGGTTTTCCTAAACAACAAGGATTGTTGTAGAGGGTGTCGAACTCTAGGACCAAAAATATTTTAATTAATAAATCCAATCAAGTTATTCCAGAATTTTGATTGATTGAAAACACAGAAAATAACAGCAATTAAATAAAAAAGAGAGATTTATCTAATAAGAGAAAGCAATTAGGGGATAATGACATAGATTAGATTCACACTCATCAATAGCCAACAAATAAATATAGATCTAATTCATGTTTCTGTCACAAACACGAATCAACGATAAATAGATTTTTAGGAACAAATAACTAAACAACGACAAGCATAGCCTATGCAGGAGCCGAGCTCTTAAACAACCATAGACTATCAGGACAGATTCACAAATTAATTTCTAAAAACCTAAAATTAGATCTAAATCTGATAATTGTTAGATCGAACACGAATATACCCTGTGAAGGAGCATAGCTCTTAAATGACCCAGAATATGAAGGTTCTGATCTAACCCTTGATTCAGATCCGGATCTACATATATAAAGTCCTCATCTATTGGCTATGTGATTCATGTTGAATCATATCTATTAGCGTCATCACCCCCTAATCAAAGGGGATTAGCTAGACATAGCTAAAGAAGAGGAAAAAAAGAAATTAAATAACATGAACATAAATAAAACTAAAACTAAATAGAATAGAAAAAGAAGATTTTTATTCCAAGAGAAAGATTACAGAATAAAACTAAGTGTGTTTTACAATGAATGAGATAAAGTGTATTTATAGCTGATATGACAAAGGCTACTTGGAAAATTACATAATGTGGGACTAAAGAATTAGTCCAAATAACACATAAGCTAGTGTGAACGCAGCTGTAGAGTGAGTGGTCTTGCAAACGAGCTAATGTGAACGCAACTGTAGAGTGAGAGGCCTTGGAAACGAGCTAATGTGAACGCAATATAAGTCTTTAGTAAGCCAAATCTACCCACTGAACTCTATTTGCAACCGTTCTTCAAGCTTTAAACTCTTCAAGCTTTAGTAAAGCTTTAGTAATTTCAACTTCACTCTTTTTAAGCAAATTCTTCATGCTTTATCCATCAAATGCTCTAAACCAAGCTTTTTATATCAACAATCTGAAAACACAGCTATAAATACACAATATTAATTATTTTAAATAGAAAACTAGATAAATAAGCGGATAAAATATACACATTTACGTGTATATCAACAGCTCAGCACACTTCTAGGTTGTTCGCACGTGAACCCCGGTCTAGCAACAACGTGGAGCAAGACGGTCGAGCAGGAAAACGCGAAAGGTCGAGCAACACATCAGCTCGAGTACCTCTGCTTGAGCACCTAGGTCAAGCACTGTTCCCCAGGCACGGGTCGAGCATCTGAGCTGAGGGTCGAGCATCACCTTGGGGCATGGGTTGGCTTCATTTAGCTTTACACAGATCATTCTTGTTTTAACTTACAAAAAGCAATGGCACACTCATAATTCCGGATCCCATATTTACACAGTACATGAGAAGTGGGAGACTGGTAATTTCTGTTCCTATATTTTAAATTATGAAGCTGCATAATAAAGAGCTCGGTCGGTCAGGTGCTCTTTGAAGCTCGCTCGTGCACGTTAGAGGGAATCTCGCTCGTGCATTTTGAGAAGGGAGGTCGCTCATTCATATATTAAATCAGAGCTTGCTCATACATGGATTTTTCCAGGTCGGTCGCACACACTTTTTGAGGTTGAGCATGACAATTGTTACCAGTTATGCACAACTGGCTTCAGCTGTCCAGTAGCAGTTCCGTGAATACGTCTACGCACGACTCCTACCCTGAACACCATAATTACATCTTTGCCACTAACTCCAAACTTCGCCTATAAATACCCCATTTCACCACCATTCAAGATACCAATTTTTTCCATCCTGAAGCGCTGTCATTTTCGGTTTTTCACCTCTCTTAAGCACTCCAAGCTCCATCAATGGATTCTCAAGCTCGCTCAATTTCCTCCAATGCCAAGTTGAGATCCATTCAAGTTCTCTCCAAATGCCATTAATCCACCTCTAAGCTTAGATTCATATCTCAACCACCATGGATTCATCAATGATCCTCTAAGTGCTCAAACCGAGGAACATATACTCCTGCACTCATCTCACTCATAAGGATCCAACAATTTCCATAGTGGATTAGAGAGAATCAAGTCATTAAAGAGAATGGAATGAGGAAAATCATGGTAAAAATAGAGAATGAGCAAAAATGGAAGAGAAATGTACCTTGTAATAACACATATGATAATGAAATCACTTCCAAAGTGGACGTAGATCTATTCTAGATCGAACCACTATAAAATTCTTGTGTTTTTACTTGCTTTTATTTTTCTTGGCTCCATTTTATAATTCTTAACATTTGGTGAAGTACTGCTAAAGTACCTTTGGTGTTGTAATCCAATTTCGATTTCAACACATATGTCTACAAGTTAGTTACTAATACTATACATACCATGTATTCATGTTACTAAAGCTGAGTTGGAGAAATGTTAAGTAACATGTCATTTTAAATTTTGTACTGAAATACTTATCCTACGTATGAAGACTAAATTTGGTATAGTATGAATATCATAAAGCTTTTGCATCAAGGATAACTTGGGAATACGCCTATTTTTACCTTGTTTTGACACTCCACATCCGTTAATGTCACTCACAAAGAGAATACATTAAGTTTCGTGAAGCGTTATAGGTAAACCGACACAGAATATTACAAGATAGATATAAATAAGATAGCAGCGGAAATTCAAATTTTTATTTCAAACACAAATCATACATCGTGGTCCAAAATACCATAAGTCAGAAAACCCATTACAATAATATAACTTCTGTCTTTTACCATCAGAGTACATAAATACTTAAAAAAGAAAACATAATTCCCCAAATAAAAGAGAAAAAGCCTTAGTAGAGATAAGAACTTGAACCATACTTCGAAAGCAGCTCTAACAAGATGATAACTGAGTCTTGACTAAGCCTAAGTGTTCTCGCCCTTAGAACCTTGGGGGGAGGGGAATGGAAGAAAGAAGAGGAAACAAAAAGGGACAGACATAAAGTCTAGCGAGTCTAGTTACTTTTAGCAAGTAAATAAATAAAAGTAGCATAACAGGCATATAAAGTGGATAAGAGAGATCACTACATAAATGGCAGTTATGACAAGGTAGACATGATGAGGTATATACGCTTCCCTAATGATTACTCTGCACTATTACTAGTGTAACCCGAATGAGATAATCCCTTCCACTATAAGGTGGTAGACTTAGGTATACGTCCAAATGTACCCTACTACTGCCTTAATCGATCGGCTCCATACTCCGTAGATACTCTGTGCCGGCCCCACAGTAGGATGTATCATGTCCTAAAGTGGAAACCCCTCGCTGATATGCACAACCCCATATCTACAGGTGTCACAGTCGTATTATCCCTTTCGGTCCGGCTCATGCACGCACATGGCCCGGTCGGTTTGCGCCGCCAACACTGCCTCCACGTTTGGATCTCTTACAATCAGTCAGTAAGCGTGTCCCTTCTCCGACCTTGTTCGGAGTTTTCTACTCGGTACATACTCCGGGTTACTAACTGAAATGGGTCCCACACAATATGATACAAGCTCTCCCCTTTGTCTTGTATCCCCCACTAGGTTTTCCAGAGGTTATATTTAACCTAAAGGTGTCTTTAATTATATAACCCCAATCTTTCTACTGGTTATGCTTACCATTAGGTGTCTTTAATTACATAACCTTATCGAGCTAAGTTTGTGGGCGTATATATATATATATACTAATATTACCCACCTACCCAAGATTTACTTAACCCTCCCACTGATCCAAGCATGTTTATTTAACGGTTAAGTTTGTGGGCCTATATAAATAATATTACCCACCTACCTAAGATTTACTTAACACTCCCACTGATTCAACCAACTTTACTTAACCCCTATTCATGTTTATGTTCACACAATCCCTATGGATTCAACTGAGCTAAGTATTACAGACTAACAGGTTATCCCCGTTCACATTGACTGCTTTTTTTCTTGCCAAAGTTTCAATGGCTTATTAATTTCATATAATAACTTAATCCATTTAAGTTCATTAATAAGTCCCATTACATGTTATTTTTAGATTGTAATTAACAGAAGTAATCTTACAACCTTTCACCCTTGGATTGTAATTAATGAAAGTAATCTTATAATCACTCTCTATTATTCATTGTCTGATTCCATAATTATAATAGCATGTTTTTTAAGTAAGTATACTCCTTCTCAGTTCACCTGTTTCCTATTTAACATATCACTACAACTTGACGTTGTTTACTTATTAACTTAGTTTTCTTAACTAAGGTTTACTAATAAGCTTTCTTTCCTTTTATTATAATTTATCTTATAATTTCCACTTGTCCCTAGGACAAGCCTACCTATTATATACAAAATTTTCATTAAGTAATTAATTATAATAGGTTACTATCATCCCTTGTTTACTCCAATTCATTACCATGTCCATTTATGGTTATAATGGGCTAGACCTCCTACATTAGGCCTATAACTTGTGGATGCAGGATATGTCGGTCGGTCCGAGCAGACTTATTTCACAAGTTGGGCCTAACCTTGTGTCTTAGCCCGATTTGTATTTGCGCACTTAGACCTCTCGCATTAGGTTCAACATTAGTGGGTGCTGGATATGCTGGTCGGGTCCGGGCAGACTTCCACAACTAACACAACCTAACCTTGTGTCATAAGTGCAATTACAATTTCTAATTGTAATTATTAGACATTTCATTCTTATCCAATTCTTACCTATGTCATTATAGGTGATTATGCCACAATTTACCCTTTTTGAATTATATGTCCAATTCATATAAACATTATTTAAATTATGCCAATTCTAACCTTTTTCCCCCGTTCCCTAACTAACGCATTCGCATATATTTGGCAGCATCTAGGCTAGAAAGTAGCCTAGTCATAAACAATAAAAAGGGAAAAGTGATTGGTATATGACAAAGGTGATTGTTTTGGCATAAACATAAACTAGCATGGTGATAAGGTGGACATATAAGCATAAGTATGATGAACTTGTGGCAGTTAACTAATTCTAACATAACTATGATGTCATAATAAATATAATAAGATCTAAATTAAGAATTTAGATGTCCAACTGGTTTAGATCAAATATGATAGGCATAAGGTGATAAACTAGATCTGATTAATAATTTAGATGTCCACATAATTGAGACCTAATAGTTAAAAATAGATCTAACACAAATAAGGTCAAGATCCACATCATAGCATGTCATAGAAATTACAATAGATCCGACAAGATATAGATTTAGATCCAACAGTTAGAAATAAATCTAACACAAATAGGGTCAAGATCCACATAATAGAATGCCACAAAAGTTATAATAGATCCGAATAAGAATTCATATGTCCAATAATAACAGATCTCAATTAATCACAATATGATAATAAGGTGGACATGAGAACAGATCTAGTAAAAGGGTAATAATGATAAAACTAGATCCAATATACTCAGAATTAACAAATCCAAATAAGAATTCATATGTCCAATAATTACGGATCTCAATTAATCACAATATGATGATCTAGATCTAAACAAAGGTTCACTTGTCCATATATTGGTAATCCTAAATTAACCACAAACTCGAAAAAGGTTCAGATCCACAAAGGTAACATGATAAAATAATCACAGGTGAATTAGATCTATAAAAAATGATCTAACATAATGAAGTTTGAGATCCAAGAATAACATAGATTTATGATTCAAGACAGATCCAAATCACAATACTATCACGTTATACTTTTAGTCATTTAAATCTAAAATCAACCTAGAACTCACAGTGTTTGGCTAAGAAGATAGAACTAAAAAAGAAGCTTGTTGGGTTGTAGATCAACGCTTGAATCTCTAATTGATTTACAAAGTTGATAGTTGTAGAAGATAGGATTATATTCAGTTCAGATACTGGCAGAGTTTGGCCACCATGAATTCTCAATGACGAAAACAAGAGAAATGACCACGTATATATAGTCGCCAGACCCTCTGAAACCGACCACCACATTAGCCCTAGGGGTGTCAACACCCCTGTGGCTGGGTCGACCTGGGTGTCGACACCCCTTAATGAGGGTAGACCGCGGTGTCGATACCGCTCTAAGGGGGGTCGACCCCCTAGAGAGGGAAAACTGCCGCCACCTTTTCTTTTTCAAATTCAAATGGTTTTGGATAAAATTATGACTCATCCTTGACTCATGTGTATATATATAATTCTTCTACGCGTATACAAACTTAAAACCCTTATAACTTCTTCATACGATGTCCGTTTTACGCAAACCAAATGTCTATCTTGACTATAATTTCAAGACGGATGCAATGGCACAGCCTGTTTTCCTTAATACTGAATATTAAATTAATTATAATTTAGTTTATCCTCTTTCAGTATCGTTAAAAATACGGGGTGTTACACTTGTTGTGTTGACAAACCTGAAGTTATATATCATTAGAAACATACACCCTATGTAACCTGGTTATTTGTTTTATTGTTTTGATATGCCTACTGATTGGTTGTTCAAATGGTGATGGCTTTCGGTCGATAAACCCTTGTCCTAATGTATGAAATATGCAGCACTCTCAATTTGATTAAAAATATATATGGCTTGAAATTCCTATATTTGACAACTATAAATTTGATGTTAGAATTAACTGTTATATTTTAGTTTTTATTGAAGTTAATTTACTTGAACAAAGAATAATCCTAACTCGAGTGTTTTGTGTTTTTGCATAGAACGCTCGGGTCAGCCCTAAGTGTTCCATGTTTAAGATTTCAACTCACAAATTGGAGAGGCACGTGAAGACGCGCATGCGTGCAAGCCCGATTAAAAGTGTAAAGTTTTATTCATTAAAATTCATGTATATGTTTATATTCTTCCGCTGCATTGTAAAAATTTGTAAAACTCTGATATTTATATAATTATTTATTCAACTATAAATTATTGTACTCTGTTATTCTGTTTAAACCCTATAAGCTAATAACAAGCTTCCATTTTGAGCATCTTGAGTTCGTTTAATTGCCGACTTGGAGGGGTCAAAAAGGCAAGTCATTACAACCTACATGGTTTTTTTAAGTACCACTTACTTGCCTTACGTGGTTACTCAAAATGCCATGTAGTTTCCCTATGTGGTCCCTACATGGTACTTGCCTTACGTGAAGGAACCATGAAGGGAAACAATGTGTAACTAAAAAACCATGCAGTTTCCTTACACAGAAGGATTTTTTATGTTTTTTTTTAAATTCAATGAGGGAATACTCATCAGAATCATGGGATTCATTGACTTTTTTCAACCTAGAGAGGGGCAAATAAGAAAATTCTTGAACTGAAGTAGAATTTTCCTTTCGAGCTTGTTGCACTAGAGTTTGTTAGGTAGATCTTGATATAATGGGAATTTGGTTGGTAAACTCAAATTTTGAATATGTTTCCCTTAATCTCTGGTATCATCCAACGGACTTTGAAAGATGTCAAAATCCCTTAAGACTATTAAAGAGGGGATAGGGAAATAGGAGTGAAATGTTATTGGCCATGAACATGCGTATACATTCGGCTGCATTTATTCTTTAGAACGATTATTGTTGCAGATCCAAATTTTTCCAAATTTTCATGAAGTGCACTTTGGTATTTCAGAATATTTGACCAAATTACTTTAAGTAAATATTAATTTATAATCAAATTCAAACAATTTTTTTTATGTAGTTATGAAAAATATCATTGCATCGCTGCCTAGAATAGTTTGTTTATTAGGATTCTACCTTGTATAACTTTTGTTACTCAAGCTTTCTCATTTGACACACTCTCTTTCAAGGCGTCTTATTTTTTCGAACTTTGATATCATCTACCAATTCTAAATATTCGTTTGTCTTTGTAGGTTAACTTCCTCCACTATTCAATTAAGATGTTCAACAATAGTTTGTGCAAGCTCTTCTTGTTGGTGCCGCATTTGGCCAATGCGAATATGATAACTTTAAGCAAAAGTCAAATACATTTCAGAAAATAATGAAGCTTTTGTCATTCCATGATGAAGTAAGGAATAAAAAAATATAATACAAAAAAGAAAATAAAGTATGCGATGAAAACAGATATCTGATTGCTATGTCGAATAGATGAAAAAATTCAAGTTGTATTCAAAATTAGAGGTGATGGAACTTGCAGGAGAGATGAAGAAAAAAGGGAAGTGGTGTTTATACATGATCAAGAAATTTAGCCATTGGTGTCAGACACATCCAAGGACAACTGCATAATTGTTTATGATGAGAAAACTTGCCATTTTGACTAGTTTCCATCTTCGACGCATCAGACGCGTCGTAGGTGGGAACGCCAAAATTAGCATGTAGATGACACTTGTCTGAAAAGCATATTTTTCCGATATGGCCAGCAACTCCTATGTTACCTTAGGCTCCAGAAATATTATAAACTGAACCCTTGATAATCCTACCTTCGCCGTCACCGATGATGATGATGGTGATGATAATAATAATAATAATAGACTTTGTAATGAATAAAGCACGCAATTTTAGTGAAAAAATGGTTTGTTTTGTCACATGATTTGTTTTTCACCACCATCTCCATATAATACCAAGAAGGAAAGATGAAAATCTCAACAACCGTTTAATAAATTTATAGGAGTTAAATTTTAGTAGTGATTTACGTAATCAAAATACCACATTAAATGTTTCTAAAGCACAAATGAACTAGCAACAGTCATATAGGTTGAGTTAACTGAGAAGATCACAATATTTATTACCCTCTTTGACAATAATGATCAGATTATGTTATGCAATTTCACTACTTCATAATTGTTAAACATGTTCTGGTCACACCGTTGCTTAGGAGTATTACAACATATACCTTGAACTATTTTCAAACTAATTTATGCCTAAATGATTTTATTATGCAATGCTATGGGGTTACTTTCCAAAAAAACTATTCACGTTAAGGTAGGCATTTACCCCCGACCAAGTTGGGCCCCAGCATAAAGTTGGATCCCTTAGAGCAACTTCAACAGCCGCTCTATTCACCTTCTAAATCATGAATTATGATAGAAAACACACCCACGGATGTTACGAAGCATAATATTCAGCCAAATATTTGAGATGGTTAGTATTGGTAGTATGGAAAAAATGGGTTACCAGCGCGAATGCTCCAGCTTGAATAATATAGATCTGCATGTTTGGGTTTTCTATATCTTAGTATAGTCGGGCAAGGGATCCCTTCATATTTAACATTATATGTCAGACTAAGTTACCCTTCTTTTTTGAACCAAACAAGGATATTTTGAAGGCAATGGGAAAGGGGAATGTTCATGAAAGGGAAAGCGTTCTTTTCACGAAAGTGGCAACACGAAAGAAGTAAAGTTAGTATTTTATTATTTGTTTATATTATAATTTTATTTATGTTAATTATTTTTAAATACGAAACACAAAATTAGAAATACATAATACGCCATACAAAATTAAAATGCTTACTTCATTCTTTTAAATACAAACGCAGAAATAAAAAGCATAACAGTATACATAGTTCATGCTTCCTAATATAGATGCAGAAATAAAAAAAACAAACTGCATATTCTTTCTCAATTTAATAATAAGAAATTAAACTTACTTCCCAAGCTGGTAAGGTTTTTCAATTAATTCATGCAAAGGATTGTAATCTTTTCCATCAAATTCAGGCAAACAAAGCACTACCTCCCATTCCTCATAGTCGTCCCTCTCCAGCATTGCTTCCATGCACATATCGAGAATCAAATCAGGCGAAGAACTGTCTCCACCTACAGATGAACCACCAGTTGACCAATGTCTAGGCAGCGCTATGCAACTGTTGATCGCCTCAATATAACCCCTGTTATAATTGCCATAAAGCTGTGCTTTGAAGTGCAGCCGAATGGGGGTTGTTGTGGAATAATAAATTGACATTTGTCAGTTCAAGCGCACCCGCCGAAGATCATATCCAACTCCTTGAACTAAGTAGGCGAGCAATTTTTGTATTTACGGTATCTAACTACAGCTGTATCCCACAATTCGTCGGATCCCCCGACGATGTCCTTCTCCTCATTCCAATAGCCCCAAAGAATCTACATAAGCTTATCCTATGAGTTCTGTTCGCATTTTAAATTAAATAAATTTTTTTCATATGCCCAGCGTTGTAGTCCCAGCCCGTGCATTCGTTGAAAATAACAGCAATCTGCTCGTACGAATGGGTGACATGGTTAGAACGAGATTTGATGTTCTCGTAACATACATCGATGGACATGTTGGTTCTATCTATGTTCCAATTGACGATTATGTAGGTGAATGAGGCGGCAGAGTAGTTTGAATTTTGCAAAAATATTTAAAATAAGGTTTGAGTAAAAATTGAAAAAATATATATGGTAGATACGAATATGAACAACATAAATATATCAATATCTACCTGAAACGATTGGCGATGAATGCCGGAAAAATACTTGAATTTCTAGGTTTGTGTGCAAAATGAAGAAAAGGGAGGCGAAATTTATATGGGGGAGGGGAAAACGAATGTTGTAAAGGCACCGTTCGTGTCAGATAGCATCCAACGTGGCGGACTCGTCAATGCAAATGATGCCTTTCCAACAGTTCGTTTTGAATGGCCAATTAAGTGGGGTCAACGCACGATGCATCCGATGCGGACGTCAATGTTAACTGGCCTAAGATATAAAACGAATGACACTTAAACTAAGAAATTAGAATGGGAGTTATGTGAGAAACATAAACATTGATGAAATTGAAGTTTTTTACACTTTTTTTCATATAGATATGTGGCATAAATTATATTAATTTTTTTATACCTTATAGATCTTGACTTATCAAATATATTTACGATAATTATTTTCATGTAAAAGTTAGACTATGTATCTGAACAATATGAGTTTCACTGTTAATGTATTTTTATATAAATGCATGACATGACTAATCAATTATAAAGCATAGCATTAAGAATTCAAAACATAATTACAAATGTGATCTAACTCTAAAACTACGAAATGGATGAAAGCAGATATGATGTTACGATTGGTTGACTAGGTTATGAGGATGCTAAGCTAGCGTTTGAATTCTGAAAGGGCCAAGTTTCGTTCGCGTCCGACGCGTCTGATGTGTCTTACGTAGGGCCCACAACAATGCCCCCTTCGGAGGAAAGGTTGGAAAGTTAGCTTTCACATCAGACGCCTCGGACGGGACCGATGCACGTCCGACGCGACAGATATTTTCGCCCCTGCTTTCCATTCCCTCTCCCTATATTTATCCCACCCATTTCAACACTACATCACCATCCTCATTTCTCATTTTCCTTCAGTTCTTCATTTCTGTAGTATTCTAGATTAAATATAGTGGAAGACAGTGATGATTCATATTTGCAAGATATGCTCGATATTTAAGAAATTAATGCTATCAAACACGAGAAAGGAGCAGAATACATAATTCTGTAAGTTCCAGCCTTGCTTGGGTTCATGAAATACTATCAGGACAGGCAGACCATTGTCAATGCACTTTTCGAATGAAGTGATTATGATTCAAATCCTTGTGCAAACGGTTAGCAAATTACGGATTGGAAGCCTCAATGCACATTACGGTCAAAGAAATGGTGGTTGTATTCTTATATACTATTGCATTGGCCCTTCCTACAAGGCAGGTTGCTGAGCGGTTTCAATGATCAAACATTATGATTTGTGTCATTTTTCATAAAGTTTTGGATTTAGTTCTCTTATTGGCAGTCGATATTATTAAACCCGTCGATACCCAGTTTAACCGAATTCCAGAACAAATTCGTTATTCAGCCCAATATTATCCTTTCTTTAAAAACTTTATTGGGGCTATTGATGGGACAAATGTGATGGCTCATGTGGGTCAAGAAGACATGCAACGTTTTGTAGGGCGGGAAGGATCTGCTACACAAAATATTTTGGTTGTTTGTGCATTTGATTTAACTTTTACATTTCTAAGAGTGGGATGGGAAGGAACTGCGCATGACACTAAAGTATTTCGGGAAGCTATAAATAGCCCGGATCTTAATTTCCCTCATCCTCCTGCCGAACAGTATTATTTAGTGGATTCGGGATATCCACTACTAGAAGGATATATAACTCCTTACCGATCTGTGAGATATCATATACCAGACTTCAATGACATACAAAATGAATCGAAGTCAGAAAATGAAATTTTCAACTACTATCGCTCTAGTTTGCGTATGGCAATTGGGAGAACATTTGGTATTCGGAAGAAATTTTTTTCCATCTTACGTAACATGCAGACGTATCCATACAATGTTCAAGTACAAATTGTTAGTGCTACAATTGCTATTTACAACTACATCAGAAAATACAATGCTGGAGATCCAGATTTTATGCCGTATGATGACGACCCTGATTTAGTGCCAGAAGAATATCTCGAAGAATATTACAGTATATCAAATCGCGGAAATAGAGATCGAGAACCCATTCAAAGAACCAAAACAACATCCACTATGGCGATTGTACGAGACAATATACAAAACGAACTAGTTGCCGCAATAATGCATTAAAAAGATTCATTGTATTTTGTATTTTATATTTGCATTTTAAATTCTGCAATTTGTATTCCGAAATTATGTAATTTTAATTCTACAATTTTTAATCTGCAATTTGGATTGTACAATTTGTATACTGCATTCTACTATTCTGTTCAACAATAAACACACCCAAACACAAACAATTATAAATAATAAATACAAAAACAATAAAATAAAACCTCTGCCCCTTCCAATATTCCCCTTTCGTAAAAAAAAAACACATTCCCTATTCGCAACAATTCCCCTTCAAATACCCCTTTCTTTTCAAAATCAAACGGACCCCAAGAACTCATTGCTACGTTACTATCTACGCCTCAAGACGATAAGATGATAGTTATCAAAATATTTTTTTAGAAACTGACCAGGGCAGGGATATGAATATTTAAATATTCGACAGGATTCGCTCCTGATTTAATTATTAGTCACTAAAAAAATTATGGAAGTTTGATTTAGTAAAAGATTTCCTTAGATAGAATGATTTTTCCACTACAAACATATTTATAACAGATATCTAATGTCTATTTTGAATACTTTTTAAAACTTCTGTTATCTATATATGTATTTTTAAATTTTAATGTCTATTTATGCATTTTTAAATTTTAATGTCTATTTTGAATACTTTTTAAAACTTCTGCGTTTGTTTGTATATTCGAAGGACTTTACAAGCATCTTGGGAAACTTTGAAACTAAGATTGGATATTTCTTTTCCTGCTAAAGAACATTTCTTTGTAGAAGTGTGCTTATCTATGAATTTTATGAGAGCATTTTATTTTCTTTTATTTATAAGATTTTCAACTGAAATGTTTATTATTATTATTTAAAAACATTTTCTTATTTGTTTTTAATTATTTAATACTAATGAGTAATTGGTAGTTTCCAAAATAGAATATCAAATTTTTTCCTTAAAATGTTTGGATTTTCTTGAAAGGTGATTATTTTTTTCACTTTTAATATTTTTATGTTCGCTTACTTGTGTATTACTCGGTAAAATTTATATATTTATTAAATTTCCAAATTTATTAAAAAACAATGAACTGATATATATAATTTAATCCAATTTAATGATAAATATTTAATTAAAAAATGAATAACATGGAACTTTTGAAGGATATACGCATATGAATGTATCTTCACTTCTATTAATTGGTTGAATAATAATTGTTTATGAGCTATAGTCAAATTGTAATGCATAAACTAAGACAACTAGACCAAAAAGAAAGACATTTCCTTAAAAAAATAGGAACATAGCTTATAGTTCAGACAACTTTAGTAAGGAGAGGTTTTTCCCTCTCAATGGCAAAGAAATACCTCGTATTAGTTGGCGTGATCTGAAGTAACATAATAGTATCTACCTTATATTTTACATTCATATAAAGTTAAGACTGGTAAAAAAATAGCTTGAGTATAATATTTTGTAGAGTTTGAAGTGACTATGCACATAAACTACATTGACCTCTGACATTTACATTTTTACACATGACCAAGTGAAAACCATCATGTGTGCTGATAGGGCTGTTATGTTAACGGTAAATTTACCATTACCATATCATTACCAGTTGACCGGTAATCATTTTTGTTCGAATTCGGTATACCAGTTAAAACGGTATGGTCATGGTAACTTTACCATTTTTAACGGTAAATTATCGGTAATACTTCTTCAATACAAGCACTAACGTTAACTTTACTAGTCAATTTAAAACATATGTATATTCATCTGATATGCTTTATTACATACATTTAGAATCAATAAATGGTTAAATTTAATTCAAAATCATGTGAAATAATTTCAAGTACACTTATTTTCTTTCTTATTTACATTTTTTATTAACTAACACTACATATGGCATAATAACGGTGCACTATGTACAAAAAACATGTCAGGTACAAGCTATGATGGAAAAATGGTAATTTACTTTTACTAGTGTAATAGTTACCAGATTATCGGTATACCGGTCTTTGGTATACCAGTCGATCGGTATTGGTAAGGGTAAGCAATTCAACTTACCAGTAAAAACGGTACGGTAATGGTATTTGCCAAATGGTTGCGGTAACCATTACAATAAGAACCCTAGCTGAGAGCGCTAAAACTTGTATATAAATTGCCTATAGCTGCCACAAGGTACAAAGAGTTGCATTGTAACAACTCAGATTTTATTAATTGAATAGGTGGATATTAAATTTATTTTAAATATCCAACTTATGATTTTAATAATTAAAATTTGTTTTGAATTCATATTTGAAATAGGAAATGCATTCTTGGGAGACTATTTATAAAATGTTTATAAATACATACGTCAAGATTCCTATCATAATTTATATAATGCAATAACAATATTTCAAGAAATATATGTTTATATATCCGTAATTTGGTCTTAATTTACATTTATTCATAATATTTCGCAAAATTTAATACACAACTAAAATTGTTAGTATCAACAGAACTTTGTTAGAGTCAAAATACTAACGTTGCCGCTATTATTTTACAACTAAGGGCAGAAAAGCATTTTTTCACAGTTTACTGTTAATTTAGACAAAAATATATGTCTGTAATATAATTTCCATTTTTAGAGGGGGCCAAGTTTTAAACTGGGCAGAAAATCCATTTTCTTCAAATCAATTCGTCTTCTCATTGCAGTCAGCAACAAAAGCTTAGCATCCTAATATTACCTAATTGCAAAATAAATCTCTTAATCTACTATTCACAATTGAATAATATGAGTTTTTTTTGTTCAGAGAATGTGTAGGGCTCTGCTCTATTCGCAACCAAAAACTATTTTTTGGGAATTTTCGTGGTTTATCTTTTGGTTCTGGTATGATCTTTGGGAATTTTCCTTCCTAGGCTCTTTTCTTATGTTTCTAAAACCCTAATTTCTTCACAATAAAATCGTTAAGAATGGAAACAAAGTTCTATTACATTAAACATGATGCATTTGCACTCCCAAAATGGGAACATGAAGTTTGAAATATTTACAGCAAATTCATCTATAATTTGGTCATTTTTTATATAAATAATCATATTAGATCTCCAAAAACCGTAAATATTAGTTATTCTACCTTAGGTTACATTGTTTTAATTAGGAGCGATTTATACCAACTGATGTATGCTATGATATTATGGATTAATATTTAGTGTGAGAGACGGTAAAAAATTAAATCGTGTGAAAGGTGTAACACCCCATAATTTTAAAGGACATTTTAACGATAAACTAAAGGATACTAAATTAAATATTGGGAATTAAGTAAAAAAGAACTATACCATTGTGTTCGTCTCGAAATTCTGCTTAGGATAGACTCCGAGTTTGCATAAAACGAACATTGTATGAGGTAGTTATAAAGGTTTACATATAAGCGTTTTATATATATACAAATCAACTCAGAAAATTCAAATATTATCAAATGAGCTGAGCGGGAGAACCAAGCGGGAACAGGATCGGCTGGGTCTGACCCACACCTGGGCTAGGTCGACCCATAGGTCGACCCAAGGCCACGTGGGTCGACCCAGGTGAGGGTGGGTCGACCCAACTTAGATCCGGGCGAATTCGTTTTGTTGAACGTGGACATTTTGATGGCTTTGTTTGTTGGCGGTAGGCTATGTATAGGACATCGTTCCTATTTTTTATTCACCTAAAACAATGGATAAAATGAGATTCTGCCCTAGCTTGGATTGAATTGGCCTATTTTCTTCAACAACAGCTTATACGCATACAAGAATTTCTTCTGCAAATTCAGCATCTTATTCTCTGTTCTTTAGATCCAATCTCTGTGAGTTAGTATTAATTTTAGATATAAATTTAACAAGTAATTCTAAATGTTTATAAATCTAGATCTAAACCTATGCCTGTTAAGAATCTGATTCGCACCTAAACAATACTGCTATCACATGTATTCTTCTATATATTTGATCTACTATTCAGTTCTTATATGCCTATTTTTGTTCTTCTTCCTCCCTCATCCCTATTTATTTTTATTTCCTAGGCTACCTTCGATCCTAGGCCGATATCGCTGAAATACGCGTACAAACGATATTTACTTAAAATTGGAATGATTGGGAATGATAATTTGGGGGCATAACCTGTACTATGAATCATGACTGGGATTCTGGGGCATAAACTATACTGTGAAATATGACTAAAATTTGGGGCATGTCTTAGACTGTGAATTATGACTTGTGCTTTGGGGCATATAAATCTGTAGGATTAATTTAAGATTAAGCGAAACGTGTTAATGAAACTTTAAGTAACCTGTGAAACATGTTGGGGGTTATGCGCACCTGATAACCTGTAATACCAAACCTGTTAAATCTGTTGGGGTTATGTACGTATAAAGCTATTTATTTGTGGCTTGTTTAGTCCGTAGGTAGGGTTCAGTAAACATGTTTTATCTGTGGAGTTAAGTAAATTTGTTAAATTTGTAGGGGGGGTATACGAACTCGTTAAACTTAACCTCTGAAATCCTAGTTGATTGGGGACAAAAGTTTAGGGGTTGACTTGTGTCATCTATTGTGTGGGACCCATATTAGTCAATAACCCATTATGGTATTAAATGGGGACCCCGCACAAGGTAGGGGTCAGGGCACGCTTACTGAGCTAATTATAAGAGGTTCATTTGGGATGGGGTGTTCTAATGGCACGTTCCAACGTGGTCATGTGTGTGCATGGGTCTGGCTTACTTAGGAAAATAAGCCACCATAACACCTGTAAATAGGTCTGTGTCCTTCTGGTAGTTGCCACTTTAGGAAGTAATACACCCTACTATGGGGTCGACACAGGGTATTTATGTGGTAGGGAGCCGATCGATGAGGGTAGTAATTAGGGTACATCTAGTCCTGTTTAGGTACCTGTTATTTCTGTTTGGGGTAACACCCGTTATTTCTGTTTAGGCACTTGTTATTTCTGTTTGGGGTAAAACCCGTTACTAGAAGTACACTTAAGTTTACCATATGTTTCTATTGGAATCATTATGTTTCTGTTAAGTAATGGGAAAACACTTAATCCGGTATACTAGTATTGGTGCAGAGAAAGTAATTGAGAAGCATAGTTTATCCATTTCATTTTGCATATCTTTTCCATTCTATTTATACCAGTTATCTACTATAGTTATCTCTCATCTAGTTTATATATGTATCATAATATTTTTACTTTTTTATATGCTAAAAGTCACTGGAACCTCCATACTTTATGTCTGACCCATTTTGTTTCCTTTTCTCTCTCTCTTACATTTTCAAAAGGTTTCAAAAAGAAAGTATTTTCAAAAGAAAAGTCTGTTTTTGGAAAACATATTCCCCAAGGCCATATAAAATACCTTTCTATCCTCTGTTTGAAACCCTTTTTCCTTTTCTTTTCAGCATGTTTGAGGAACCGATATTCCCGAGGGCGTTGAGATACCAGCTTTGTTATGTAGATATCTTGAGGTTACAGCGCCTGCCAAAGGCCAGCCAAATACCCCCCCAGCTGTAGCCATTGTTCCTCCTCCTCCACGAGCGGATAATTTCTCTAAGATATGCAAGGATTTTTGTGCTATAGGAGGAGCGCCATTCCGAGGAACTGAGAATTTTGTGGAAGCATAGAATTGGCTAAAAGAGACAAAGAATTTGTTTTGGCTTTTCGAGGTTGATGATTGCAGAAAGATACAGTTGGCTGCATGGTAGCTTAAGGACGAGGCTTCATTCTGGTCGGAAGTGACGCAAGGAGGGCATCTAGTTGAGACTTGGTGATAGAGGTTCGAGACAAAATTTATTTCTCAGGCAGAAGAGAGTATGCAAACGGACAGGTTTCTTGCACTTAAGCAAGGAAGCATGTCTGTTAAAGAGTATGTCAATAAATTCAACCCGTTGGCGAGGTTTGGTCTGGAGCTAGTGAATATCCCGCACAAGAAAGCTTTAAGGTTTGCAAAAGGATTGAATCAGGCCCTTCAAGCATTGGCATTGTTTCACATTCCGATAAGGGCTAGGTTGGAGAGACTGGTTGATATGGCATTGATGCAAAAAGATGGAAAAGATGAGAAAAAGGAGGCTAGGATTGATGAGACATAAAACATGAAATTGTGGCCCAAGAAAGAATAACAAAAGATGTGCAGAAAGAACGACAAAGTTCAAGGCAAAAAGAAATGTAATGGTCGTGGGAGCTTGGGTCATTTGGTCAAAGATTGCAGAAAAGGAAAGAATACTTGTTTCCATTGTGGTGAGGTCTGACTCTATTCTTGGGAGTGCCCGAAAAAGAAAGGACGGGGACAAAGGATAGGATCTTCTAGAGGAAAGGTGCATGCTTTCGAGGCCAGTGTGCCAGACAAAGGTAGGAAAGTTTCTATGGAAGGTTTGATTTCTCATTTCGATCATACTGTTAGGACTCTTTTTGATTCTGGGGCTACTCACTCTTTTATATCTGATTTTGTGGTTAAGTCTTTGCACCTTAGTACTAGTATAGTTTATGATCATGTTATTGTCTTAAACCCTATTGGGGGTATGACTCATCTATCTGTGATTTGTCGGGGTTTGAGGATATCTGTGTTGGGCGTTGAGTTTGAGTGCAACGCATATGTGCTTGGTCTTATGGGCTAGGGTCGGCTCTAGGGATGGATCGGCCAGCCATGTATGGTGTCATTCTGGATTGTGAGAGGAGGGTCTTTAGACATTTGACTGGCCGAGAGACGACTCTCGAGATTTCCTGTGACCCAAAAGGGTATGTTATGCTTAGTTTCATTTATGCTTCTGTCAATGATTTGCCATCTGTACCTGTTATCTTTGAGTATCCGGATGTTTTTGAGGAGGTTAGGGGCTTACCTCGGAGACGTGAGATTGATTTTCGGATATACTTGGTGGATAATGTGAAGCCAGTTGCATTCCCTGTGCGCCACATGGCTCCTAGGGAAAGGAGGGAGCTTAGTAAGCAAGTAGGGGAGCTACTTGAGGAGGAGTTTATTAGGTGAAGCATATCAGAATGGGGTACTTCAGTTGTCTTTGAAACTAAGGCAGAAGGCTCGCTTCGCTTATGTGTTTATTAAAGGGAGTCGAATAAGCTCACTAAGAAGAAAAGACACCCAGTTCCAAAGATTGATGATCTACTTGACCAGCTTTTTGGTTCATATGTTCTCTCTTAGTTGAACTTGGCCATGGGGTTTCATCAGTTGAGGGTGGACGAGGATAGTATAGACAAGACTGCTTTAAGAATTCCAAATGGTTTCTTTGAGTGGCTAGTCATGCCTTTTGGGTTGACGAACGCACCCCCATTTTTGTGGTTCTGATGAGTAGGGTGTTCCTGGAGTTTATGAATAATTCGTTGTGGTCTTTGTGAAAGATATTCTGATCTTCTCGAAGAGAGAGGAAGAGCATGCCCTACATTTAGGGGAGGTTTTAAGGACTCTCTAAGCGTACCAGCTAAAGGAGAAATTCTCAAAATGTCACTTTTGGAGAGAGGAAGTAAGATTTCTAAGGTGTGTGGTATCCAAGGATGGGTTAGCGGTGGATCCCGCGAAAGTAGTTGCGGTTCAAGATTGGAAGGTTCCAAAGAATGCATCGGAGATAAGGAGTTTTATTTGTTTAGCGGGCTATTATAGGAAGTTTATCAAGGACTTTGCAAAGATATCAACCTCACTCACGAGACTAACAAAGAAGAATCTGACCTTTTCTTTGAGCATTGATTATGAGGATGCTTTTCAGCGGTTAAAAAGAGCTCTGACAACATCCCCGATTTTGACTTTGCCTAATGGGAATAAAGTGTTCATAGTGTACATTGATGCGTGTGGTATGATTGTAGACAGTTGCGAGTTCATGAGAAGAACTACCCTACCCATGATTTGGAGTTGGCTGTTATAGTATTTGCGCTTAAGACTTGGTGACATTATCTACTTGGAGAGAGATTCGAGTTGTACACAGATCATAAATCTCTCAAGTATTTGTTCTTGCAAAGGGATCTCAACATGAGACAAAAAAGATGGATGGCGTTCCTAGCGTCCTATGATTTTGAGATTGCTTATACCCCTAGCAAGGGTATTGTGATGGAAGACACATTGAGTAGGGAGAGGATGACTTTAAGTCTTCTATTCGTAAAGGGGCGGATCTTGGAATACATATCGACATTCGATTTTAGGTCATCTACGGATTTTACACCTGGGTTATTGGCATCTTTAGAGGTGCGACCTTCTCTTATGGATCAGATAGGATCTTAGCAGCGAGAGGACCTACAGATAACAAATATTTTAGATAGGATCAGTAAATGGGAGACTTCTAGTCACCATAGTAGATATTCTACGGATGATAGAGGGCGGTTGCGACGGGAAGGAAGGCTTTGTGTTCCCTGGGTTGGGAGTCTACTGAAGACAGTCCTTGTGGAAGCCCATCATTCTAGAATGACTATCCAATCGGACGGGGATAAGATGTATAGGGATATGAAGAGGGTTTTCTTTTGGGCTGGAATGAAGAAAGATGTAGCGGAGTTTGTCTCTCGATGCTTAGTTTGCCAGCAAGTTAAAGCTGAGCAAAGGAAGCTTGGCGGTTTGCTTCATCCTTTGGAGGTCCTATAGCGGAAGTGGGAGAGCATCTCTAAGGATTTCTTTGATGGTTTGCCTAGATCGAGGAACGACAACACAAGTATTTGGGTTATGGTAGACATGCTTACTAAGAGCGCTCATTTCATTCCCGTTAAGAGTAAGAGAACAACAGCATCGTTGGCCTCAATTTACCATCATGAGATAGTCCGTCTACATGGAGTACCTTCTAGCATAGTGAGTGTTCGTGACCCCATCTTCACTAGTGAGTTCTGGAAAAGCCTACAAGAGGCATTAGGTACACAGTTATGTTTGAACACCGCATATCACCCTCAGATCGATGGGCAGACTGAGAGGGTGAATAGATTTCATGAGGATCTTTTGAGGCTGTGTATCCTAGCCTTCAGAGGGACTTGAGAGGAGCATCTTCTTTTGGTTGAGTTCGGCTATAACAACAGCTGTCAGGCTAGTATTGGCATGGCACCCTTCGAGGCATTTTATGGATGACCTTGTAGATCATCGTCTTATTGGTGGGAGTCTACGGATAGGCTTTTACTTGAACTTGAGACGATTAGAGAAACTTCAGAAAAGATTGATCTTATCCACAGACGCATGAAGACAGCTCAGGACAGGCAGAAGTCCTACGCAGATAGGAGAAGGACTGATATTGAGTTTGAGGTGGGGGGCATGGTTTTCATCAAAGTATCACCTTTGAGGAATGTGGTTCGCTTTTGATCGGTTGGGATGTTGGTGCCAAGGTTCGTAGGGCCATTTCCCATAGTGGAAATGATAGGTCAAATGGCCTATAGATTAAAGCCAGCATAGAGATTGGCGGGTGTTCATGATGTTTTCTACGTTTCTTATCTGCGGAAGTGTTTGCACAATACAGCAGGGGTAGTTGAGCTGAGCATGCTTGAGTAAGTAGAGGTAGAACGGGGGGCGACAGTTAGATGAGTCCCTACCCGTATACTTGGATCGGAGTTTAAGAAGCTTCGCAACCGAGAAATTAAGTTGGTGAAAGTTCAATGGGGAGAAGTCCGCGAGGATGCAACTTGGTAGACTGAAGACAAGATTCGCGCTTCGTATCCTTTTCTTTTAAAGGGTATGTTCTTAACTTCTTTTTCGATAATTTTGAACACAACCTATAATCTAGGTCTACATCAACAGTTCCTTTATTTTACAATAAATGGTTAGTCTTGAGCAAATGCAAACCTCAAGTAACAAAAGAAATACATCAAAAATAGGATCAGGAAGTCAAAATTAAAATCTAAGGATGCTTACTATACGTAAAATTAGAGCAATACACCAAATCGATGTTATAATATACCTAATTAAAATCTAATTACCAACTAATAATTACTTGATTATGTTAACTGAAGTATATGTACTGAAGTGAGACTAATCGAGCAAGTAGTCAGAATATGATAGATAATAGTGAAACTAACAATTATTTTCAAAATAAAGATGAATTTAAGGTAAAGGAAAAAGAGAAACACATACCCAAATTCCTAAATACATGAAAGGGAAACCACCTAGATCTCTCAGCAGAAAGCATTTTGGACCAATCTGCCAAACATGTACGAATAATCAATGCGTTGTTGATAGAATCAAATGAAAGCAACGACGGAAATTTTGAATGAAACAAATTTGAGAAGAGGATTCTTCAATTGGCGAAAGGGCATAATGTTCATGGAAAGTAATTTATGATTTGGTAAGCCAAAAATTGGTGGGGTGAGGTAGAAGTAGTGGACGATGAAGGGAAAAGAGAGATTCATGCTGCAAACTGGGTATGTAGAAACGATATCAAGTTGTCGGGAAGGAAGGAGGCGCAAGGCAAGACGAAGAGGAACATCACAGAAGGAGGGAAGGAAAAGGTGGATGAGAATGCGATTGAGAAAAGGCAAAAGAAATTGTTATACGGGGAAAAGGCGGAGACGATTGAGTAAACAATACACATGTCCTACTCACATTTAGACTTGGCATAAATTGGAGGGGCCTGGTAGCCATCTAAAAACAACTCTGCTTTAATAGTATACTACAGATGTCGGGATCATCCCTTTCCATGTCGTCAACATCGATTGACTGGTTCTATCGTGGGGGGGGGGGGGGGGGGCGATTACTCGGGCTTGGTTCATCGTTGATGACCAGTCGAGATTGATCACGGTGATGTGTGCCTTCGCTATAGGTGACGGTGGTTCTTTCATCGTTCCCGTTTCCATTGCTGTTGTTGTGGACGATGGTGTGAGCATTAGAGCCGACGAGGATGTTATTATTAAGGCTGAACTTCCTTCGATGATGCGGGCCCCGAGACTCGGAGGTAGAAGTTTCCGAGATAGTACGCCTCACCGGGGGATTTTTTTGAGCTAGTTGAAGTTGGGTGACTATGCGTTGATTTTTTTGAAGCTTACGCATGAGGTTGATGTTTGCTTTCAATGCTTGGTTGAGTTCGAGAGTTGTAGTACTCTTGGTGAGCACGTACATCTGTGCTTGGGTTGCGGGGGCTTCGGGGTACGTGGGAGGAAGTATGTCTATTTTGGCCAGGATATCCGCCGGTTGAGGTCGCTGTGAGATCTCACCTTTGACTGCAGTAGAGAAGCTGACCAAAGTCTTCTTTGTTTGATTAACCATTGTAAGCGAACTTAGCGGCAGGTTAGGAAAGTAACCTAAAGCGCGTTGGAATCGAGATGGTAACATGCAACAAAGTTGCGGGTCTTAGTCGTATTGTTCTCAGTGAAAGCACCAAAATTTTGATGGCAAAAATTGCAACCAACACCCAAGATTCTTAATTTCTTAAGAATACCGTTTTGCTTAAGGAAATACAAATGCAGAAGAGCAGGAAAGTAGTAAATAACACTTAGGATTTATAGTGGTTCGGCCCCGTGTGGGGCCTACTTCCACTTTGGAAGAGCCACTGATATTTTATTGACAATAATGATTTACAAGTTATGAGCACCTTCTAGACATTTAGTTACAAGCATTTTTATGTAATTTAGATCTGTAGTCATCATATGTGATTTTATGGAAAAATTCACTTTGGTCCTTCATCTTCCTCAAAGTGAAGACGTCATTAGAGAGGTCTCTTAGAGCTCTATAGAGATGTCAAATCAATCAATTTCCAACCCTTGTAAAAAATGAGCTTGGGGGTATTTATAGTGGAGTAGTTAGGTGGGAGTATGTAGGATTTGGGGACCACTTAGCAGGAAATCGCATCAAAGGCCTGCACGCATCGGAAAATCGCATCACATTGGAGTATTAGAGGCCGGAGCTCACCTCCCTCTTTGGGATGCGATGGAGCGTCGACGCACCCCTGGATGCGATGGAATCACATCCAAAGGGATGTGGCGCCATCGCTCCTAGTTGGATGCGATAGCATCACATCCGGAGAGATGCGATGCCATCACATCGGTTTAGATGCGACAAACATCACATCCGGAGGGATGCGATGCCGTCGCATCTCCTTTGATGTGATAGCATCGCATCTAGTGGGATGCGATGTCATCGTATCCATTCAGATGGGATGACATCACACCAAGTTGGGTGCGATGCGAATCATTTGTTTTGAGGGGGCGTGATGCAAGGTGATACGAGTGAGGCGAGATGAGTGATGCGAGGGGAGTGAGGTGAGGCGATGGGAGTGAGGCTAGGTGAGTGATGCCAGGGGAGTGAGACGAGATGAGTGATGCGAGGGGAGTGAGGCGAGATGAGTGATTATGAAACTAATGCTTGCTTGGCCTCTTCTCGTCTGGATTCTTCATTAACCTGGCGACATTTCGGGCTTTAATATCACGCGACGTGTTGAGTTGAGTGGGTCTTGTGTGCTTTTGGGAACCGGACAAAAATACCAGTTAACACTCCCAAAACAACATCAATGTTTAATTTCCAAATAAAATCTTATATCAGATAAAATCTTAAATCAACTAGAATTTTAAAATCAAATCCTTCCCTTCGTTCCATTTAACAAATCTTAAAATAAATTCTCTCTTTTAATTAAATTTTATTAAAGTTATTATATTTAATTAAATCCTTATACTATGTTAAAGTAATTTTTTTATAAAAAAAAATCGCCTTGCCAAAAAAATTAAAATAAATCTTCAAAACTAAATAAATCATTTAAATTAAATTAAAATATTTAGATTAAATCATTTTATTAAAATAGTTTGTATCATATTAATTTAGTTTAAATTACGTCTTAAATTTAAATTCTAAATCTTAATTAAATTTTTTAAATAACTTTTTTGGGCAAGACCAACTGATTATTTAAGTGATCCGTAACACCGTTTTCATTGCGACAATTAGTGATTACATAATCATACAAGATATAGGCAGAATTCTTATATGCTAAAATCATTTCCTAGCCCTAGCTAGGACATAAACAAATTGAATAAATTCACCACAAGCGTGAGAAACAGAATACAACATAAGCCAAAAAGGCAAAACAAAATCACCACACAATCAAAACAAATCCCTCAACAGACTGTTAGGCAGTCCCACATACACAACTTATAACTGGTTACTACAACAGTTACATGCACTCGAGATACACAAGAGCACAAGATGATAATACAACAGTAAGTACCACGATCCTGCACGACGGCAAACGACACTTAAACTGATAAACTTCAATAGCATTGGCCAGTTTGACAAATAGAACAGTCAAGAGACTCGCCTGGTACGCTCTCATCCAAGTTGCAGAGAGAAACCCACTTAGAGCATTTACAGCAGCATAGTGATTCTAGTGTGAGAAGGAAAAATCAACATGGCCACGTCACTCTTTCCCAGCAGCAAAGTGGGGATTATGCGAGTTTTTTATTTGTTTAATGTATACAGTGTACACACACATATATATACATATATATATATATATATGTATATATATATATATATTACTACACATCCCTAAATCGCAATCAGAAATCCGTTTAGGGATCCTCACTCAGAAAAAACAGTGTGAGGAATCCCCACTTTCTCTTCTTCTTCACGTTTGAATCGCCACTGCTGTAGCACGATGGAGGAAGAAAAAGTGTGGATCTTCCCCATTTTCTCCTCAATCTACACTACTGGGTATGTTCTTACAAGAAACCCCAGCACCCTAACAACACAAAGAAAAAAAACCCACCGGAATGAAAGTGACACCTCGTCCTTGCCACAAACACCAATAGCTTACGACCAAAACCACAACAAACGACCAACCACTATGTCTTACCAAAGACGAACACAAAAAAGAAAATCAAACCAAAAATCGAAGACAACACAAATGCTACCACCCAACAAAGTAACCAAATAAAAAAGCTCCAAAAAACATAAATCTATATCTAGAAAAATACCATAATCAACACGTCAATTTCTCGATCCACAACTTCAAAAAAAAAACTGCCTTTCGATTGTGCCAGTGATTCTAAAATTTAACAATATCATTTGAGAAGTATTGGCTCGAAAAAGTCCACGAAATGAATGTGAGATATGTTGCGCGTTAGAGGGTGAATAACTTTACGGGAGATCTCCACTGGTAAGACAAGTAGGGAGATTGTAGTGATAAATCAAAGCAAAGGCGATAAAAAAGCAACAAGAGAAATAAGCTTATATCTGGAGCTGGAGAATAGAGCTATTAAAGTGCAAAGGGGCCCGATTATCCAACAATAGGAAAAGCTAGGTAGAAAACAAAAAGGGAAAATGTGGATGATGGTGATCGAAGAAAAAACAGTGTAATTATAAGGGCACCCCAAAATGTGTTTACCACCATTACCACAGATCACATTTTTCTCTCAAATGTTGCCACATTCGGCGTTCTACCACTGAAAACTGGTCGGTCGGCGGTAGCGTGGTACCCGTAGCACGTTTCGGAGTGTCCTTAGCATTACACAAAAAATAAAGGAGGACGGTGGAGAAATTGTAAAGACCTAGCCCCTCTTGTTGGGAGTAACATGATAGTTCTTACGTGTTAAATTAGATTTAAACAAGTTCAAATTAATATGATATTAAATTCACCATTTAAATGATTTTAACTTGAATTCATATATTCAAATTAAACATTTCAAACATTAATTTGGATAAAATATTTAAATTATATTTCAAAATAAATACATAATTACAGAATTTTAGAAAATAAATTTATTTGATCAAAGCTGTCCGTATATAATTTACCAGCGTACAGTGAAGTGAATCGGGTTTTCCTACATATATCATTTCATCTCTTGTCCCAAATATAATAGTTAAAATGTATAGTTATTCAGTATATATATCATTTTAAACCATAGCGATTTACCAAATGCTACATGGAACTCGCAATGTAAGAGCATCAAAATAAACATGTCACATAGAAAATTCATTTGGTGTCAGACATGTGAATATAATGCATAACATGTTGTGTGTTTCACAACTGAACACGTCATAACATAATTTCATGTCAATTACCAACATATCAAATTTAAAATAACTATAAACATATCCTACACATATGCGAGCATTTCAATGCATACTGCAATTGATATTTTATCCACATATCAAAATGTTACTAGTGAGCAAGAGATTCTCAACTTTCGTGCCTAGATAAGGTTGCCATGGCCATACAGAATACAAAACACCATTTCAAGCACTTTAAAAAAAACATAGCAGATGGGTTTAGGCTAGGGGAGATGGTTTTAGATTTTCACAAAAATTACCGAATAAAACAGAATTCTAGTGATTTTAAAACAAATTATTGAATACGCTAACCAATGAACTTGAAAAGTGGACACCAACAATGTTCTAGAAAATTCATTTATCTATGATTTATAAAAAATAAAAATTGGCTTTCGATTAATTTTTAGAGAGATAAGGTTGAAACGGTATAAAACATTTTCGCATTAAAAAATTTAAGTTCGAAAATTGTTCTAAAGAACCCTCGATTTTGACACAGTTAAAACAAAATCTAAAAAAGCGGTAAACATGAAAATTGTAGCTAACTCATTTTCATCGAATCTAAAAAGGAAAAGTTAATTTGAGTTCTCTATTGGGAAGTTATGGTTGTGGGAAGACGGGACAAAACTTGAAAATAGAAAAATCAGAACCTATGTACTTATGTTAGGGGCTGTTAGGCTTTGGCTTGGTTTGGTTGCAACAATGGCACCATCTGGGTAGTCAGAGTTGGCGCAGGAGTCAGAGGGCCCTATTATGCAGTTCTGGCAATAGATCTTGGCAAGATGTGGCGTTGGTTGAGGAAAACGGAAGGGCTTCGGAGAGGAAAAGGTAGGTTTTTGTAGATCAAGTCTAGGGTTTCGGCTATCTAATAGGGCGGCAATGCTGGTGGTTTCTAGCAGTTGAGGCGCTAGTAGCCGTAGGGTGGCTGGCGGTGGAGATGTAGCTGGAGCAATGATAGTTCAACGGAAATAGGTGAAAGTGGAGTTTAGTGATGGTAGGTTAAGGTTTCATAGGTATGCAAATAAAAGAAAAGGGAAGAAAATCATGATTTGATTTTTAGTTTATGATTTGAATTTATTGAGAGAAGAGATATGGAATGGGCTATCTTATACGGTGTCAATTCAAATTTCAAAAAGTAAATCAATCATGATGTGTTAATGTGCAAATGGAGAAACATTCACAGAAAGATAGAGGAAAAAATCATTAAATAACCTAGAGAGGGAGTAAAAGTTAAAAAAAAACACTCAACTACCACCATTTTGCGCATGTTTCACTGAAAAACTCATATTTGGGGCGAACGAAAGCGGATTTTGATGAAACAAAAAAATCAAGACAACATACAATATAGAGTAGCATCATGAAAAATACTTTTTTTTAAAAATTTAAAATTTTCCAGTTAATTTCAATTTTAGATCAAATTTGACCAAAAATCAATTATTTAGAAATTTATTAGATAATTTTGGTCATGTGAAATACTCAGCATTACTAATTCATTATGTTAAATTCAAAATTTTAATTTAATTGGATTTAGATATACTACATTAAGTTATTTCGAAAAAAAATACGTTTAATATTAATGATCATTTATAATTTTATTCCAATAAGATGCATGAATTCAAATTTATATTCTGTAATCATAAACATGCATTTCAAAATAAATTAAATTTTCATTTCTAATTTAAAATTCAGTTAAATATGTTATTTAAAAGTTGTTAAAATGTTAGGTTTTTACAATGCTAATTATCTTAATTTCAAAACAATAAATCGTGTACTTTTTCCGACATAAACATTCTCTCTCGCATCATTTCTATAAAATTGTTTTTTATTTTTCCTTTCTCATTTTCATTCGTTTAATCGTGACTTAGTGGATCGCTAGTCACTAAAATCAAAATTTTATTACCTGAATTGCAACGTCGCATATACATATAGTAATTTCCCCTCCTCATTTCCTAATTGTACGAACTTTTATTTCACCACTTGGGTTTTTCCAATGTAATCTTCGTCTTCTTCTACTGATTAATGGTAAAAAAAGAAAATTTTCCTTGAATTTGTTGTTTTACATGTTTATAACATAAGATCGGTACATCTTCCCAAGTGCTCTTCATATTCTTGAAATTTATTCCTACATTTAATTACTATATAATCAACTATTGTAAGAAAAACATGATTATGGTGCTAAAATGGCGTCAGCGCGACATCGGGAGAAAATGTTTTAATGTCTTAACAATGTGTACTTAAGCGCTTGAAAAACAAATATGGGAAAATATTACCCACGCCTTTTATGTGGATCTTACTGCCACATATCCAATTCTTTTCCAATGTCGTTGTTTTTTGATGCCATTTCAAAGCCAAACTCTAAGATCTTACATCAAGGTCTTTCCATCACCATTTTGACGGTATTTGATTTATCCCTTTTTAACACCATATATTTTCGATGGGTTTGGGACTCTTTATCATAGCTGCTAACGATATTTTTCGTCAACACCGGAGATAGGTCTAAGGAAATAGACCTAAGGGTGAAATGATATTATTCAGTTCCCATAAGCTTGAGTTAGTTCACCATTTCCTAGATATCAAGGTCAAAAAGCATGAAGATTAGTTACTCTTCCATCAAGGGGTGAGTATCACACTTCTGCAACTCAAGGACCTACAGTTACCTTGGGGTAAGGGTTCTCTAAGCACAACACATGTTAGGAAGCAAAAATCTTGCGGAAGGGTTACTTAGTGATTTAAGGTTGTCGGTAAGGTTTGTGCGGGAAGGCTTTCATTAGGAAGAAAGTGTAAGGTGTTTAGGAGACCTAGGTACAAGGATAAGGCTTGCGTACGAAGCTGAGGGGAAATCATAAGGTACCTTGGCACCCGTTAAAAGGGTAAAATTGTGAAGCGCTAACCAACATAGCATGATAATATACTATAGAATATGTAAAATAGTACAGAACAAAGCAATTTATAGTGGTTCGGTTCGGACTGAATTTATGTCCACTTTAAGGGCTTTAATGATTTTATTCATGGAGTAGGTTACATAAGAAATCCCCAAATTGACTAACAAATTAGGGTTAGATCTCTTAGAAATGAGGGGAACATTGTGCAATGAGGAAACAGATCCCGAAAATGTGACCCTATGGGTCTTATTTATAGAGGTTTTTGGCCCCCTTTTGCTGCTTCTTTTTCCCGCAATTCTTTTGCCAGTATTTTGGTGTCACCTTTTTGCTCTCGTTTTGGCTTTCATGTTTTTGACTTTTTCTGCCTTTCTCCAGCTTCCGACACCATTCTGGTGTCATTTTTGTCTTTTTATGACTCTCTCCTGCTTCCTAGACCAATCTGGTCTTAGTTTCTTCAGCCTGCTGTCGGTTTCTACACTACTGCCGGTTCCTACACCATGTTGTTGGTTTCTACACTAGTGTCAGTTTTGTCTTCTTCTGCTTTCGGCACCACACTGATATCAGTTTTGTCTTCTTCTGCGGTCATCACCACACTAGTGTCTGTTTCCAGCTTTCTATGCCTTTCTTGTTTCAGCCATTATTCACAAACGATACGTCCGTTTGTTTAATGTGACCACTCTATGGAATGAGAAACCATCAACTGAACCCAATGAAAGTGATTTCAGGTCTGAATCTCTTACCAATCGAAATGTATAGGAAAAAGAAGATTTCGTCTTCTTCTTTTGGTGTCGACATTGATGTACCCAAGGCTTTTCCTTTTATAATTCTTGGTATTGGCTAGTGCGAATTTTGGTGTTAATAGTTAGCCCCCTAGTATAAAGAAGCTTTTGTTCTTTAGGACAAAATCCTGTGGTTCCTGCACATGTTTCCTGTCACTCAAGAATCATAATAAAAATCTTTGGTATTAGTTTCGTATAACCAATAGTAATGATGCAAGGGGAAGCATAAACTTTCCTTGATGAAATAGGGCCTGAACATGAATTCCATGTTATGAACTTTTTGTGCACTTAGTGTAAAAATTTAAACATGTATTCGTGCAGGATCATATGATTTAAAGATTAGCATTCTTCTATCAGCGTATGATGAGCATTTGATTATTGTTACCTAAACATTCAATTATCAAGAATTCAATGTTAAAGGTATGATATAACAAATCCAAATTTTACATTTGGACATTTGCAATCAGAGGTTCTTCATTGATGAACATAATGTGTTAATAAAATTAATATGACTTGCATAGTGTGTGGAATGTCCCAAATATAAATGTTTGGGTTGGATTCATAGTAATGAATGTTATAGGTAGATATGTCACGAGTATAGAAAACTTCCATATTATGAGGCGTCATGAGATCACAATCGTTGTTGGAAGACATCAAATGGGACGCCAAAAAAGGGTTAGCTAGGGTGCTAACTAGAACATCTTTACTTCATAACAAAGAGAGTATGTCTGAACTTCACATAATGAAAGGAAATTAAATATTCTTTTTCGAAATGGAAATAGGGGATTCCTAACTAAACTTGGTTGTCAGAAAAATGCAGATCTAAAGGTTTATTTTTAGAAAATATGATAGGACTATAATACCTTTTAGAAATAGCAAAGGAGTAGCCTCAAGATTAAACTTGAACTTATGTTACAGAAATTTGAAAACGATAATAGGAAGCCCAAGTGTTGTGCTAAGTTAGGGTAGAAAATTTCAAAATCCTTACTTGAAAGTAGCAGGTATCCAAGAGTCATACTTCGAAAAATAGGAATTAGAAATCATATAGAAACCCCGAGACTCAAAATCTGGTAAGCAGAAAGCCAAAAATCATATAAAACCCTGAGACTCACACTCGGGCAAGCAGAAAGTCAAAAATCATATAGAAACCCCAAGACTCACATCGGGTAAGCAGAAAGCCCGAAATCATGCAGAAACCCTAAGACACACACTCGAGTAAGCATAAAGCCAGAAATCATATAGAAACCCCGAGACTCACACTCAGGTAAGCAGAAAGCCAAAAATCGTATAGAAACATCGAGACTCACACTCGGGTAAGTAGAAGCTAGAAAACATTTGCAACCCCGAGACTCACACTCGGGTAAACTGAAAGCCCGAAATCATATAAAAACCTTGAGACTCACACTTGCATAAGCCGAAAGCCAGAAATTATATAAAAACCGCGAGACTCGCACTCGGGTAAGCTGAAATCCATAAATTATATTAAAAACCGAAGACTCGCATTCGGGTAAGCTGAAAGCCATAAATCATATAGAAAACCCACGACTCACACTCGGGTAAGCTGAAAGCCATAAATCATATAGAAAACCCGAAACTCACACTCGGGTAAGCTGAAAGCCAGAAATCTTATATAAACCAGAGACTCACACTCGGTTAAGCAAGAAGCCAGAAATCATATTTAAATCCCAAGACTCATACTCAGGTAAGTAGAAAGGCATAAATCATATAAAAACCTCGAGACTAACACTCGGGTAAGAAGAAAGCCAAAATCATATAGAAACCCGAGACACACACTCGGGTAAGCAAAAAGCTTGAAATCATATATAAACCCCAAGATACACACTTGGGTAAGCAGAAAGCCAGAAATCATATAGAAACCCCAAGACTCACACTCAAGTAAGAAGAAAGCCAAAAATCATATAGAAACCACGAGACTCACACTCGGGTAAGCAGAAAGACAAAAATCGTATAGAAACCCCACGACTAACACTCGGGTAAGCTGAAAGCCAAAAATCATATAGAAACCCAGGGACTCATACTCGGGTAAGCTGAAAGCCAAAAATCATATTGAAAACCCGAGACTCACACTCGGGTAAGCTGAAAGCGAGAAATCATATAGAAAACCTGAGACTAAAACTCGGTGAAGCTGAAAGCCAGAAATCATATAGAAAACCCGAGATTAAATCTGAAAGCAAGATATCATATAGAAAACCCTAGACTCATATTCGGGTATATAAGCTGGAAGCCAGAAATCATATATAAACCCCAAGACTCACACTCGGGTAAGCAAAAAGCCAAAAATCATATAGAAACACCAAGACTCGCAATCGGGTAAGTAGAAAGCCAGAAATCATATAGAAACCCCGAGACATACACTTGGGTAAGCAAAAAGCAAGAAATCATTTAGAAACCCTGAGACTCATACTTGGGTAAGCAGAAAGTTAGAAATTACATCAACAAATCACACCCTAATTGGGAGTTATGGAGAAACTTCATAGTTAAACAAATTACCTTAATAAAAGCACAAGAAAATCATCGAATCATTGTTAAAAGTCATCCAATAGGAGCATTAAACGTCATCAAAATGTTATTAATGCGAAAAATGCTAAACAACTCGAACATCATTGAAAGTGATCAAGCAATTATGAATTATTGGCGGGTTTCTCAAAAGCCAAACAGAGAAAACATGTAGACAAATGTGTCTTAATTATTCTAAAAAGTAACTTTTTCGGATGCATATGTAGAGGAATGCTTTCAAGATAAATTGACACTACCCTGCATTGATTAATCATTTAGTGGATATTTCGTTCAGCATTCTAGCCATTGGTTATGTAACACCCCACCTCCGCCAGGGTGGCTCTTGCAAGCACTCTGACTTTGGAAGGGCGTTTGAATCAGGTAAACATGCATAATGATATATCAAGGCAGAACAAGAACATATGTATATATGTAAATAGAGTAAATAAGATAAGTAAAACAGCGGAAGATTTCAAACTATTTCAAAACAAGTCTGGTACAACATAATGTCAACTTTCCAAATACACAAGTCTAGATAAAAACAACATCACTGAAAAACTGAAATACATAAGTACTATCCCCAAAATAAGTGAAAACCATAGCTAACTTCATGTCAAGACCGTACATGAGCTAAAATCCCACAAGCAAGCGATCAGAAATCCAAGCTAAGCTCCAATATTCCCTCCCTGAGAACCTGGGGGGGGGGGGGGGAAACAGAAGAAAAGAGGCGAAAGAAAAACAGGTCAGTCAAAAAGACTGAGTAAGCCCTACTACAATCAATGTAAACTGATAAAGTTAACTGGAATGAGAAGCAGGTAAGATCATAAGGATAACAACATACTAGCATGATGATTAACCAACAAGGTAGATAAAGGTGTCATCGCATAATCAGGTTTAAGGTTTTGCACCACAGGTGTACTAGCAAACTAACATGACTGGAATAAACAAGTATTGATCCCTTGGCCCAAGCTTTGGCCCAATAACCTGAAGTGACCCTAATACGAGGTCCAATAACATGAAGTGACCCTAATACGAGGTCCAACCAAACGGTCTAGTCGATCGGCTCCCTATAAGCCTAACTCGTCACGTGTTGGTGTCCATACGGTTTTGAGATAGCTTATACCCCTGGCAAGGGGAATGTGGTAGCTGATGCATTGAGTAGAAAAAGGTTGACTCTGAGTCCTCTATTCGTTGAGATGAAGAATTTAGAGTATGTGGCAACCTTTGATTTCTCTTTGGCGATTGAGTCGATGACCGGTTCTTTAGCATCTCTGGAACTCAGACCTACCCTTCTTGATCAAGTTGGGGCTTCGTAGAGAGAAGACCCTCAGATAGTTGAGATTATGGATAAGCTGATTCGAGGAGAGGCGTCTAGTCATCTCGCTCGATATTCTATTGATGACAAGGGTTGGCTGAGGAGAGACGGAAGGTTATGTGTTCCAATGGTAGAAGATTTAGTAAGAAAAGTCCTTGAGGAAGCGCATCGCTCTAAGTTGACTATACATCCGGGCGGAGATAAGATGTATAAAGATATGAAGCGCATTTTCTTTTGGCCTGGGATGAAGAAGGATGTGGCAGAGTTTGTCTCTAGATGTATCATTTGCCAGCAAGTTAAGGCCGAGTCGAAGAAGCATGGTGGGCTATTACATCCTCTAGACGTTCCACTATGGAAGTGGGAGAGTATTTCCATGGATTTTATCGATGGGCTACCAAGGTCAAGGAAAGGGAATACGAGCATTTGGGTTATTGTGGATAGACTTACGAAGAGTGCTCATTTCATTCCAGTGAAGAGCAAGAGGACCGCATCTTGGCTAGCGTCTGTATATCTTCGTGAGATTGTGAGACTACATGGAGTCCCTTCTAGTATAGTCAGTGACCGTTACCCAATCTTTACAAGTCAGTTTTGGAATAGCTTGCAAGAAGCTATGGGCACAAGGTTGAATCTAAGTACGGCTTATCACCCACAGACGGACGGTCAAACCGAAAGGGTGAATAGGGTACTCGAGGATCTGTTGAGGCTTTGTATTCTGGATTTTGGTGGTACTTGGGAAGACCATCTTCCTCTTGTTGAGTTTGCATATAATAACAGTAATCAGGCAAGCATAGGGATGGCACCATTTGAAGCTTTATATGGGAGGCCGTGCAAGTCGCCTACATGTTGGTGGGAGACTACATATGAGCTTATACTTGGGCCTGATATGATCAGAGATACATCCGAGAAGGTCGAGTTGATTCGGAGACGGATGAAAGCGGCCCAAGACCGACAGAAATCCTATGCTGATAAGCGAAGAACTGATTTGGAGTTTGATGTTGGGGATATGGTTTTCGTGAAGGTTTCTCCTTTGCGGAATGTGGTCCGATTTGGAGCCGTTGGGAAGTTAGCACCGAGGTTTGTTGGACCATTCCCTATTATAGAGAGGATCGGGCAGATGGCTTATAGAGTGGAGTTGCCCGAGAAGCTTGCCGGAGTACACGATGTTTTTCATGTCTCGCATCTCCGGAAGTGTTTACATGAATCAGCAGAGGTTGTTGAGCCAAGTGTTCTGAAAGATGTGGAAGTGGAGAAAGAGGCTACCTTGAGGAGAGCTCCGATTCGTATCTTGGGGACGGAGACCAAGAAGCTAAGGAATCGAGAGGTCAAGTTGGTGAAGGTTCAATGGGGTGAAGCCGAAGAAGAAGCAACTTGGGAAACCGAGGAGAAGATGCGTGGGCTTTATCCATTCCTTTTTGAGGGTACACTCTCTACCTCTTTTTTTCCGTTTCCCCCCCAGGTTCTCAGGGAGGGAATATTGGAGCTTAGCTTGGATTTCTGATCGCTTGCTTGTGGGATTTTAGCTCATGTACGGTCTTGACATGAAGCTAGCTATGGTTTTCACTTATTTTGGGGATAGTACTTATGTATTTCAGTTTTTCAGTGATGTTGTTTTTATCTAGACTTGTGTATTTGGAAAGTTGACATTATGTTGTACCAGACTTGTTTTGAAATAGTTTGAAATCTTCCGCTGTTTTACTTATCTTATTTACTCTGTTTACATATATACATATGTTCTTGTTCTACCTTGATATATCATTATTCATGTTTACCTGATTCAAACGCCCTTCCAAAGTCAGAGTGCTTGCAAGAGCCACCCTGGCGGAGGTGGGGTGTTACATTTGGTATCAGAGCATATGGTTTACGAGAAGGAACAAAAAGGTTTTTAGAAAACTTTTGGAAAACTATTTTCAAAACCAAGTATAAAGTATTTTCCAAAGAAAAGTCTAGTTTATTTTAAAGGCTATTCCCCAAAAAGCCATTAGCAAAATTCCTTCGTTTTTCTCCATTCTGAATCTGTCTTTTTCTTCGTTTTCAGTATGGCCGATAACTTTGCTATTCCGGAGGGAGTACACGTACCTGTTTGGTATAGGAGACTTTTGGAGGCTAGGGCGACCGAAGCCGGCCCCGTAGATGTTCCTCCTCCTCCTCCTCCAGTAGTTAATGTTCCTCCTCCTCCTGTCGCTGATGTTCCTCCTCCTCCTGTCGCTGAGGTTCCTCTTCCTCCTCCCCCTCAGCATCCTCAAGCTGACTTCGCAAAGACTTGCAAAGATTTCAAAGCAATGGGTGGCAAGAACTTTCAAGGCACTGAGACTTTTGTAGAGGCCAGAAATTGGTTGAAAGAGACCGAGGATTTATTTGCTATCTTTGGGTTAGACGATCAGAGGAATATCTTGTTGGCGGTTTGGCTTATGAAGGATGAAGCCGCTTATTGGAGGGAAGTCACCAATGGTACTAGGCCTGTTGAGACTTGGGCTGATTTCAGGGCAAGGTTCGTGCTTAAGTTTCTATCTTCTGCTGAGGAGAATCTGCAAATGGAAAGGTTCATAACTTTGAAACAAGGAGATATGTCTGTCAAAGAATATGTGAACAAGTTCAATCAGTTAGCTCGTTTTGGCTTGGATATGGTGAATACTCCTCAGAAGAAGGCTCTTCGTTTTGCTAGAGGATTGAATGAGCCGTTGCAGGGATTGGCTATGTCACATATTCCCCATGGGGCCACGTTTGAGAGCTTGGTTGATATGGCGTTACTTCAGGGAGATGTCAAGAAAGAGATCAAGTTGAATGATACTCAAGCCAAGAAGACTGATTCCCAGGGGAAAGGAAATCAGGGTAATCCAAGTGGTCAGAGCAGTCAAGGCAATCAGAACAAGAACAAGAACAAGAGTCAAGGCAACAAGGGGAACAACAACAAGGGCAAGAACAACAAGGGGAAGTGCCATTATTGCGGTTCAGTTGGGCATCTTATTAAAGATTGTAAGAAGAGGAAAAGGAAGAATGGTGAATGCTTTTTCTGCGGTGAGACTGGACATTTCAGTAAGGATTGCCCGAAGAAGCAAGGGCAAGGCCAGGGTCAGACTCAGCGTGCTGGACCTTCAGGAGGGCAAGTTCATGCTCTCAATGCCGCTCCAGTTCCCGATCGAGGTAGTATTTCTGTTGAAAGCCTTGTATATATTTCTGATTTTCCAGTTCGTACCTTGTTTGATTCTGGTGCATCGCATAGCTTTATCTCATCTGATCTTGTTGATAGTTTGCACCTTAGTACTAGCTTGGTAGAGGATCCCGTCTGTGTCTCAAATCCTATTGGGGGTTCCGCCCATCTGTCTATGATATGTGGGGATTTGAGGATCTCTATACTGAGTGTAGAGTTCTTGTGTAGTGCTTATGTTCTTGGTTTTAGGGGATACGGATTGATATTGGGCATGGATTGGTTGTCCAGATATGGAGCCATCCTTGATTGTGAGCATAGGGTTGTGAGGCTCGTGACTCGCCTCGGAAACACCCTAGAAATTTCTTGTAATCCGAGAGGTCCCGTCATGTTGTGCTATCTTGAATCACTCGACTCGTCAATGGAAACTCTTCAGTCTGTGAGAGTGGTTCGAGAGTATCTGGATGTTTTCGATGAAGTTAGGGGGTTGCCCCCTAAGCGAGAGATTGATTTCCGCATTTATCTGGTGGATAATGCAAAGCCGGTTTCTTTGCCCGTTCGGCACATGGCTCCGCGTGAAAGGCGGGAGCTAAGTAAGCAAGTGAAGAAGTTGCTTGAGAAGAACTTCATTAGATGAAGTATATCTGAATGGGGAGCGCCTGTGGTATTTGCTACCAAGGCAGATGGTTCTCTCCGACTTTGTGTTGACTATCGAGAGTTGAATAAGCTGACTAAGAAGAACAGACACCCGTTACCGAGGATTGATGATCTCTTTGACCAGCTTGTCGGTGCTTCTGTTTTCTCTCAGCTTGATCTTGCTACTGGATTCCATCAGCTCAGGGTAGCTGAAGATAGTATAGACAAGACTGCGTTCAGAACTCCAGATGGATTCTTCGAATGGCTTGTCATGCCGTTCGGCTTGACTAATGCACCCGCATATTTCGTGGACTTGATGAGTAGGGTGTTCAGGGAGTTCTTGAACAAGTTTGTCGTGGTCTTCGTAGATGATATTCTGATCTTCTCTAAGGATGAGGAAGAGCACGCAAGGCAGCTCGTGGAGGTGATGGATACGCTTAGAGCGCATCAGTTGAAGGCCAAGTTCTCCAAGTGTCACTTTTGGAGAAGGGAAGTTAGATTCCTTGGGCATATAGTATCTAAGCAAGGCTTAGCGGTGGATCCCGCTAAGGTAGTTGCAGTTCAGGATTGGAAGACTCCAAGGAATGCAACCGAAGTGAGAAGTTTTCTAGGTCTTGCAGGCTTTTACCGGAAGTTCATCAAGGATTTCGCGAAGATTTCCGCTCCTCTCACTAAATTGATGAAGAAGAATTTAGTTTTTGCTTGGAGCATAGAATGCGAGCTTGCTTTTCAGAAGCTCAAGAGAGCTCTCACATCAGCACCTGTTCTTGCTTTGCCCAATGGAGGGAAGTTATTTACAGTATACACCGATGCATGTGGCACGGGGTTAGGAGCTGTTCTGATGCAAGAAGGAAGGGTGATATGCTTTGGCGGCAGACAACTCAAAGTGCATGAGAAGAATTATCCCACTCATGACTTAGAGTTGGCAGCAATAGTATATGCACTCAAGGCTTGGCGCCATTATCTTCTGGGAGAAAGTTTTGAGCTTTATACCGATCACAAGTCGTTGAAGTATCTATTTTCTCAGAAGGATCTGAATCTGAGGCAACAAAGATGGATGGAATTTTTGGCGTCCTGCGATTTTGAGATAGCTTATACCCCTGGCAAGGGGAATGTGGTAGCTGATGCATTGAGTAGAAAAAGGTTGACTCTGAGTCCTCTATTCGTTGAGATGAAGAATTTAGAGTATGTGGCAACCTTTGATTTCTCTTTGGCGATTGAGTCGATGACCGGTTCTTTAGCATCTCTGGAACTCAGACCTACCCTTCTTGATCAAGTTGGGGCTTCGCAGAGAGAAGACCCTCAGATAGTTGAGATTATGGATAAGCTGATTCGAGGAGAGGCGTCTAGTCATCTCGCTCGATATTCTATTGATGACAAGGGTTGGCTGAGGAGAGACGGAAGGTTATGTGTTCCAATGGTAGAAGATTTAGTAAGAAAAGTCCTTGAGGAAGCGCATCGCTCTAAGTTGACTATACATCCGGGCAGAGATAAGATGTATAAAGATATGAAGCGCATTTTCTTTTGGCCTGGGATGAAGAAGGATGTGGCAGAGTTTGTCTCTAGATGTATCATTTGCCAGCAAGTTAAGGCCGAGTCGAAGAAGCATGGTGGGCTATTACATCCTCTAGACGTTCCACTATGGAAGTGGGAGAGTATTTCCATGGATTTTATCGATGGGCTACCAAGGTCAAGGAAAGGGAATACGAGCATTTGGGTTATTGTGGATAGACTTACGAAGAGTGCTCATTTCATTCCAGTGAAGAGCAAGAGGACCGCATCTTGGCTAGCGTCTGTATATCTTCGTGAGATTGTGAGACTACATGGAGTCGCTTCTAGTATAGTCAGTGACCGTGACCCAATCTTTACAAGTCAGTTTTGGAATAGCTTGCAAGAAGCTATGGGCACAAGGTTGAATCTAAGTACGGCTTATCACCCACAGACGGACGGTCAAACCGAAAGGGTGAATAGGGTACTCGAGGATCTGTTGAGGCTTTGTATTCTGGATTTTGGTGGTACTTGGGAAGACCATCTTCCTCTTGCTGAGTTTACATATAATAACAATTATCAGGCAAGCATAGGGATGGCACCATTTGAAGCTTTATATGGGAGGCCGTGCAAGTCGCCTACATGTTGGTGGGAGACTACAGATGAGCTTATACTTGGGCCTGATATGATCAGAGATACATCCGAGAAGGTCGAGTTGATTGGGAGACGGATGAAAGCGACCCAAGACCGACAGAAATCCTATGCTGATAAGCGAAGAACTGATTTGGAGTTTGATGTTGGGGATATGGTTTTCGTGAAGGTTTCTCCTTTGCGGAATGTGGTCCGATTTGGAGCCGTTGGGAAGTTAGCACCGAGGTTTGTTGGACCATTCCCTATTATAGAGAGGATCGGGCAGATGGCTTATAGAGTGGAGTTGCCCGAGAAGCTTGCCGGAGTACACGATGTTTTTCATGTCTCGCATCTCCGGAAGTGTTTACATGAATCAGCAGAGGTTGTTGAGCCAAGTATTCTGAAAGATGTGGAAGTGGAGAAAGAGGCTACCTTGAGGAGAGCTCCGATTCGTATCTTGGGGACGGAGACCAAGAAGCTAAGGAATCGAGAGGTCAAGTTGGTGAAGGTTCAATGGGGTGAAGCCGAAGAAGACGCAACTTGGGAAACCGAGGAAAAGATGCGTGGGCTTTATCCATTCCTTTTTGAGGGTACACTCTCTACCTCTTTTCTTTGTTAGCATATCTTTCTCTTTGCTATCCATGTTTATCTAGTTTATCGTGTTAATCTTGTCATGAGAACCTTAGGTAGAAACCCTTTGGATGAAACATGTGTTTGAAACATGTTATGCTTGATGGTTGCAAGTGGTTGCAAGTGTTTGCAAGTGTTTGCAAGTGGTTACTCGTGGATGCATTATACACGTTAGGCACTAGATCGGCTCACACACTCCTCATATTGCATATGCATGAGGGTTTATGCTTATTCATGGATGAAAATTTTTGTGTTATCACATGGATGTTGCATATGGATGTATGTTATGTGCACAAATGTAGATGTTATACATTATGTTAGGAATTGCATACATATGGATTCATTTCACTAACATAATTTGCATTGATGATATTTGCATTAGATAAGTACATATACACACACCTTTGCATATGTTCATACAACATTTAGAATCTTGTAAGGACAATGATTGCTCGTGGATGATGTTTTGAGTAGATGGATGATTGGATGGTAGGATACGTTCTTCCTAACTTGAAGATTTCGGGGACGAAATCCTTTAAGGAGGGGAGAATGTAACAACCCGTATTTTCAATAACCTGTTATAACTTAAATCGAGGCAGAATTTAATTTATAAATCTGAATCAAGGGAAACGGGCTGTGCCATTGCGTTCATCTCGGAAAAATACGCGAAATAGAGTCCGAGTTTTCGAAAATCGGAGTCCGTATGACCCGATTAAGGCCCAACGAAGTTTTCAGAAAATTTCAAAGTAAAAACAGATTTCAAATTCAAGTTTGAATTTGGAAATTAGGTCAGATTGGGCTAGGCGGGAAAGTTCCCGCCAGAGCACCCAAGTCGACAGCCCTGTCGACTTGGGAGTCGACTTGGTTGGACCCAAGTCGACAGCCCTGTCGACTTGGCTGTCGACTTGGTCCAGCCGGGCAGTTTTGCCTGGTGCACCATTTTGGGTTTGTGTTGAGTTTGGGGGCCAGATTCGATTTTGAGGGCTGAGATTGGAACTAGGGTTTAATCCTAAGGCTAAAACTAGTCCTAATCTCTATAAATAAGGCCCTAACCTAACCCTAAATCATCATTATTCATTCATACAACTAAACTATGGCAAAATCATTCCTCTCATGGCCTCCACTCTCTTCATAAAATTCCTAAATAAATTTTTATGAGATTCTCCATGCATACAAGTGTTTTCAAGCTTGTATGAGCATCATTATCTTGCATTCAAGTCAAGTTTCTATATTTGCATCATAAAAAAAGAGTTTTGATCATTTTGGCTCAAGGGTTTTTCTATTGGAGCTTGCATTTTGGGTTTAATTGATTGCATAAGGGCTTTGTCATATTTTTGTGTCTTCATAAGCATTGTAAGCCCTTTTCTACTTTCATATTTAAACTCTAACGTTAATGAATGATGCAAGTTGTGTTTGATCATTATGATATGATATGCAAGTTTATCACGTTATGCAAGTTTGCTATGTTATGATATGCAAGTTTATCATGTTATGTTATGCAAGTTTGCAATGTTATGGTATGCAAGTTTATCATGTTATGTTATGCAAGTTTGCTATGTTATGATATGCAAGTTTGCCATATGATATGCAAGTTATGTTATGCAAGTTTGGGATGATCATTTTGTTCATGTTATCATGTTATGCAAGCTTATCTTGAGTATATGAACATAAAGCTTCAAGCTTTATGCTAAAGGTTGCATTTTGGCAACATGTAAGTTATCATATCTCTTATGATAACTTGCATGTGAGGCTAAATGCGAACTTATGGCCGTTTCTACATGTCATTTATCACCATGTATCACCAATATGCTAAGTTTGGTTTTATGCATGCTTTTGAGGCCTAAAAATGTAATATGCAAGTATATGAACATATGTACATTTCATATGCCACCATGTTAAACTTGTGGCTTCAACACTTTTATGTCATGATTATGCCAAGTTCCCTCTTTCTATCCTTTATGCGCTATTGCGATATGTAAGCGATGGGATTGCGTTTGGGGTTGGGTAAACTTAAAAGACATAAAAACATAAGATTGGGAATTTACCTATTAAGTTAGGTCTACCCATTGGGAATTTACCTATTAAGTTAGGTCTACCCAATTGCTTGAAAATTTGTAATATGTTTTGGAAACATGATGGACATGACACTTAGAGAAGATAAGTGTGACCAACTCGAGGTTGGGTTGAGTTTGTGGCGTAAAACTACCCGGAACCGACCGGCTTAACTAGTTGCTACAAACAATAGGACCCAATGTGAGAAGTTGGTCATGTTGTACCTTGAATCCGAGGTTAGACCAAGTTGTGGTGTAAAGCTACCCGGAACCGACCGGCTTAACTAGTAACCGCAACAAAGTCTAATGTGAGAGGTTAAGGCGCATTAAATTAATTAATGCCTCATGATTAGGGTTAAGTCATGGTCCACTTAATACTTAACCAATTTGGGCTTGGTAGATTAATCAGGGTTAAGTCGTGAACTCATCGTTACACTTAACCAAGTTAATCCATGATTAGCAAGAGGGTTAAACCGTACTTAACCCACTAGAAAATCCTAGCAATGGGGGCCCACTCCAGCAGTAATCCCAAGTTTGTATCATTAAGACCCTAGGGACTAGGCTAGGGAGGGAGCACGATTACTGGACTGGAGGTAAGTGACCAAAAGCGACGGCAGAAGGGTACGCCGGTGTAGTTCCGGGCGGACTATGGTCGTGCACACAGTCCGAAGCCGGGGAAAACATGCACGGGTACCAGTAGATCGAGACTGTGCACTCATGTTTATGGTGTCCAGGGGTTGACACCCTAGGGCTTGATACACCCGACGGGAGACCCTGCACAGTCTGACTACAATTATGTTTGGGCCGTATGGACACCAACACGTGACGAGTTAGGCTTATAGGGAGCCGATCGACTAGACCGTTTGGTTGGACCTCGTATTAGGGTCACTTCATGTTATTGGACCTCGTATTAGGGTCACTTCAGGTTATTGGGCCAAGGGATCAATACTTGTTTATTCCAGTCATGTTAGTTTGCTAGTACACCTGTGGTGCAAAACCTTAAACCTGATTATGCGATGACACCTTTATCTACCTTGTTGGTTAATCATCATGCTAGTATGTTGTTATCCTTATGATCATACCTGCTTCTCATGCCAGTTAACTTTATCAGTTTACATTGATTGTAGTAGGGCTTACTCAATCTTTTTGACTGACCTGTTTTTCTTTCGCCTCTTTTCTTCCGTTCCCCCCCCCCCAGGTTCTCAGGGAGGGAATATTGGAGCTTAGCTTGGATTTCTGATCGCTTGCTTATGGGATTTTAGCTCATGTACGGTCTTGACATGAAGCTAGCTATGGTTTTCACTTATTTTGGGGATAGTACTTATGTATTTCAGTTTTTCAGTGATGTTGTTTTTATCTAGACTTGTGTATTTGGAAAGTTGACATTATGTTGTACCAGACTTGTTTTGAAATAGTTTGAAATCTTCCGCTGTTTTACTTATCTTATTTACTCTGTTTACATATATACATATGTTCTTGTTCTGCCTTGATATATCATTATGCATGTTTACCTGATTCAAACGCCCTTCCAAAGTCAGAGTGCTTGCAAGAGCCACCCTGGCGGAGGTGGAGTGTTACAGGTTATCAACGTGTAGTCTTAATCTTAACCCATAGGATATGCAAATGAATGATTACTCTCTAAAGGAGTGACACTGGTCCATTTATATGGTAAGATGTAGGCAGTACTAGCCCAACTTAGGGGTACAATAATTTGTCGGGGGTGTTAGCCTCACTTAGGATGCAACTCCATAAGGTGGGGATGTAATTTGTTTGTTAGCCGCACTTAAGAGGCAACTCCACTAGGTGGAGATGTAACTTTGTTTGTTAGCCCCACTTAGGAAAACTCCACTAGGTGGAGATGTAATATTGTGGCTTCTCTTCTTGGAAGCTTTATTTGTTGTTCCTCTTTTGGAGGCTTTGTTTGACGCTCCTCTTTTGGGAGGTTGTGTTTGTTGTTGCTTCTCCCTCTGGAAGCATTGTTTATTGGTGTCTCTCTTCCGAGAAGCTTTGTTTGTGTATCTTCTCCCTTTGGAAGACGTATTTGTTGTGCCCTTTCTTCTAAAGGCTCTATTGATTCGTCCTTCCCTCTGAAGGCTTTATTGATATCACTTATCAAGGGTTGGTTCCACACCTTTCATGGAAGCATTTAAGTATGTCAATATACATTGTTTGACACAATTCATGAAATTCTGAAATAGTGGAGATAAGATGTAGGAGAATCTTATTTATCCCGAGTTATGACGGGTGCTTAATCATTCCTTTGTTGCATGTTTATCTGGACAGCTTCCGCCAAAGCTTGTCATTGATTGATAAATTTTTCATGCATATATTCATGCATTGTGTTCTTTATGGTTTCCCTTTTGAGATTTCATTCCCTTCTACGGGACGAGTCACATGCAGTGGTTGGGCGCACTTTAGTTGCACCACTTGAGCTCTTATTGTATGCATAAGCTTGACTAGGTTTTTGTTTATACCTGTAAAGTCACTCGAACTTGTGTTAATATTTGTTTGATTATAAGCACGATATAAAATGAAAATACTAATGAAAGGAAATGATTGAGATGGAAGACTTATTATTAAGTTCTCATTCACATGTTGCGTTATCTCTAACCACCTACCCACTGGTCTTACTTCGAATTTCTCAAATGATCTTCCTTTTCTTTTTGGCTTGATTTCTTTTTATCAAACTCCAACAATGTTTGGTTTTATGTCCTTTTGTCTTGTGATAAGAGCAATAGTCTTTCCTTTAGTTCGGTTTTGTAGAACCTTCTATGAAGGGATTGGAACCAAGCCCTTCTTCCTTTTGTTCTTACTTCAAGCTTTTCCTTGCGTTAAGTATTTCTTTCATAAGAATGAATTTATCAGCTCCAGGATATAAATCATTCAAGATTTCAAATTCATTTAAGATAAGCTCCTTCCAAAAGGGGGATGGTGTAAGCAACCCTAATCGTACAACTCTTAGCTTCTTTCTATCCGTAGCCCCATTCACTTTGAGTGACTTATTGTGAAATCTTTTTAGATAGAAGTCAAGTGACTCCTCCGGTCTTTGTTTGATTCTAGCTAAATCATAAATGATGTTGGCATAATCTTTTTGCATATGGAATTGTGTGCTAAATGCGGTGGGCAATTGTTTCCAAGTTGTGATGACCTTGCCATGTTAATGCTTGCACCATTTAAGAGCTATACCAATAAAAGTTGTTTGGAAGACCTTGCATCGAAGGGCTTCAGAAGCGTTATACGTATCCATGTAATTCTCGAACATGGCACGGTATTCTTCAGGGTTTGTAGTGCCATCATATGCAAGTTTGATCTCTTTTATTTCAGATGGAACCTTCACAACCATTATTTCTCTGGAGAAGGGGATTACTTGCAAATTCCTGTCTTCTGTCCATGTTAGGTTTTCATATTCTTTTGAGATGACCACCTCGTTTGAAGCTTAGTTGTTTCTCCATGAAACTGGATTGCTTTGTATAGTTGATGAAGACTCGGTTTGGTTATAAAGTTCTCGAGGTGCCATTATTTTTTATTCTGCTTTATAAGATTCCCTTTCAAGGGACCTTTAGAATAAGTCTTCATCAATGAGTTCTCTAGTTCCATCAATCTGCATAGCAAAGTGTAGTATTTGCAAGTCATTACTTGCTCTTTTCGTTAATGTTGAATGTTCTTCAGTTTCTAGTTTTGCTGAGTTGATGTTGTTTTCTGGGATGGATGATGCATTGGATCCTTCTTTGCCACTCTTCCCCAATTGAATCATCCTTTAACCGATTTTCAGAGTATCTTGTTATGATGGAATGTGAAATAAGGTTGAAGGGTTTAAGATAAGTATGGAGGGTAGGATAATTAAGGGTTAATGACACGGGCGAAAGTGTAGGAAATATGGTTGGGGATTTAAGGTAACACTTCTCCTTAAATAGCTTGGATCATTGATGCCTCAAGCAGTCGATTGGTATTCATAAGCTCTTTCCCGAGACTCTTTATCTATAGTCTTGCTTCTTTAAAGCTTAGTCCAACCCAGGACGGAACAACACATTTAGGAATGTGGTTAGTTATCCAAAAGGTTAAATGTAGGAATGAGGACTGAGGTTCAATCCCTCCTTCTAGCTAGAATGTTAACGATATTTTTTGTCAACACCAGAGATAGGTCTAAGGAAATTGACCTAAGGGAGAAATGGGATTATTTAGTTCCCACAAGCTTGAGTTAGTTCACCGTTTACTAGATATCAAGGTCAAAAATCACGAAGATTAGTTACTCTTTCCTTAAGGGGTGAGTATCACACTTCTACGACTCAAGGACCTACTTTTACCTTGGGATAAGGGTTCTCTAAGCACAACACAATTTAGGAAGAAAAAAATCTTACGGAAGGGTTACTTAGTGATCTAAGGTTGTAGGTAAGGTTTGTGCAGGAAGGCTTTCGTTAAGAAGAAAGCGTAAGGTGTTTAGGAGACCTAGGTTCAAGGATAAGGCTTGCATATGAAGCTCTTATTGAGGGGAAAGCATAAGGTTGCTTGGCACCCGTTGGAAGGGTTAAGTTGTGAAATGCTAACCAGCATAGCATGATAATATACTATAGAATATGTATAATAGTAAAGAATACAACAATTTATAGTGGTTCAGTTCGGATTGAACCTACGTCCACTTTAAGGGCTTTAATGATTTTATTCATGGAGGAGGTTACATAAGAAAACTACAAATTGATTTATAAATTAAGGTTAGCACTCTTAGAAATGACAGGAAGAATGTGGAATAAGGAAAAAGATCCCAAAAATCTAACCTTGGGTCTTATTTATAGAGATTTTGGGCCCCCTTTTGCTGCTTCTTTTTCCCGCACTTTTTTGCCACTTTTTTGGTGTCACCTTTTGCTTTCGTTTTTGGCTTTCGTTTTTTGTATTCTTATGCCTTTCTCCAGCTTCCTACACCATTCTGGTGTCATTTTGTCTTTTTTTGGCTCTCTCCTGCTTCCCAGACCATTCTGGTCTCGGTTTCTACACTCTGCTGTCGGTTTCTAAGCTATTGTCAGTTCCAACACCACGATGTCGGTTACTACACCATGGTGTCGGTTCCTACACCATGATGTCAGTTACTACACGATGATGTCAGTTCCTACACTGGTGTCGATTTTGTCTTCTTTTGATGTCGGCGCCACTCTGGTTTTGGTTTTATCTTCTTCTGGTATCGTCACCACTTTGGTGTCAGTTTCCAGCTTTCTCTGCCTTTTTTCGGCCATTATTCCAAAATGATACGTCTGTTTGTTTAATGTTACCATTCTATGGAATGGGAAACCATCATCTAAACCCAATGGAAGTGGTTTCAGGTCTGAATCTCTTACCAATCGAAAGTTATAGGAGAAACAAGATTTCATCTTCTACTTTTGGTGTCGACATAGCTGTACCCAAGGGTTTTCCTTTTATACTTCCTATTATTGGAGCTTCCGTTTCTTTATATTTGGCCAGTGCGAATTTTGGTGTTAACAGTAGCATTTAATAAAAAAATCAGAGTTTTCCCTGCTTCTTGATGATTAAAAAGCCATTTCTGAAAATAACAAAGCATTTCTACTATATTTCAATAATAAGTTAAATTAATACACAGTTAAGTAAAGAGTGAATAGGAAATTAATACTTTTATTATCTGTCCTTTTAGCCAAGTAGGCTTTTACCGGAATCTTGATTGTAGAATGAAGATGAAACGATTCTTGAATCTTAGAATATGTTTGTAGGGATTACAAGGTGGAGTTAAGAAGTAGTAAGGGACCAAAGCCATGTGAGGCACTCAAAACCGGTGAAGATAAAGTGCGTAACGGATCCAACGTGATGGAGGTTTAAAAAGTCATAGTGGGATAAAGCAAGGAAATAATAGAATATAGCAAATGACTCTAAAATGGCACCTAAATCACATTACTAATATTTTTACAAATATATAAATGATAATCAAATGAAACAAGTAGCACTCAATTTAACTATGATTAGTACATTCTTAATTTTTGATTAAACATGTGAAAATATATATAAATATATGTAAACTAGATTTTAATTTGAATAAATTTGGTAGAATAGTAAAACCTAATCTAATAATTTTTATAATGTATAAATGACATTTTTTAGTTCATTTCATTCAACAAAAAATATAGCGAGAATAACATAATATAGAGGAAATAAAGGGATACATTGGGAATAGCGGAATATAACCAGGCCTAAAGCAGAAAGGCTATATTTAAGGCTATTTTTGAAAAACGTAATGGTAATATTCTTCTATGGAAAATAACATGGTTATAGAAGGATAATAGCTAAACATTAACTGCACAGCTCAGTACCAACCACCTTTTAGGCCTTTAACCGGTATCTGAACCAATGGATCATGGAAGGATGATTCATGATCGTCTCGAAGTGCATTTCTCAAGGAATATAAGAACAACTCTGAAGATTTTATGAAGGAAAATATACAAGTACAACCGACATCATAACGTCTAGAAAACAATATAATCTAAAATGAAAAGTGTTTGTTGCACAAAAAATTGGAGATAAAGACAAAGAGGGAGGAAGGGAAGGTATCCCTCTTAAAATAAATCAGAAACATTCATTTGTTGTGGGTGCCGAGTTGATTTTATAACTCAGTTTTCCCTCGTGCACTCTTGAATCTAGATCCCAACAAGGAATCCCATAGGATTTCGGAAGTGTTGGATAATTTTCCTGTAATACAATGCTTGTATCCTCTAAAATATTGATTTATGGCTCTCTGTTTTCATTATCTTCTATCTCTTCTTACCGATGTCACTAATATAAACATTGTTTTTTTGGGCTGAAGAACTTGCCATTTTTTGTACTAGTGACTCTATAACTCTACATCTTCTTAGTAAGAAAATCAATAAATACTACGTTGGATAGAGATTGTAAAATCACTATAAAAATATTGATGTTCTTTCTACTTTCTACTATCTTAAAGTCTATAAAATCTTGTGTGTTATGCTAATTCTACATCGACATTTTGGTACTTTTATTGAGAGAGGAAATTTTCAAGCATAAATCTAGATTTATTGTTTAAATTAAAATGATCTAAAGGTTGGATCTAAATAATTTATATTAAGGGGTTTGAAATGATTTGCATATTGTAATTAATGACAAATAAAAGAATTGCAAGATCATTAGGAAGAATTGCAAGTTCAAGCGAAGGAACTACTCATCATATGGAGGTAGGCAACTAACATTAGTGTAATGCCCCGAATGTTCGTACCCTTTGAATTGACTAATTACACCACATGTCCAGCACAAAAATATGAATCATCAATAGAAAGAGGTTAAAGGATGAGAAATAGAAAGAAAGAAAAGTTAAAATAGAAGAAAATGAAGAACACAAATGTCACAGCGGAACGAATAAAATATATCAAATAACATAACTTTTGAATCAGTAACTGTATATGCGTACCATCATCATAGCACAACAGCTATTTCTAGAATAGTTATAAACACCTGTTTCTAGATACAAACATAGTACACAATGGAAAATATGATAGTCTATAGCTAATTGGCGAAACCTTCTGCTTCGAGCTCCTCCAATTGAATCTTAAATACTTGAACTACTTGGTTGCACGTACAAATATAGGCACCCAAGCGTTTAGGGTAAAACAAAACAAAATAAACTCTAGGTCGGTCTTGAGACTGGTGTGAGTAAACTCCAACAATTTGTTTAACTTTCAATAATCATTTTGGAAGAAATGGTAATCGTATGACTAATCCGCACATAAACACGGATGGATTTTACCTTACGATAACCCAAAATATTTTTGATATCAAAATCTGATGATATTATAATAATGTCTAAAACAAATAAATAGAAATCTAGCGGAACGCTTGAATCTCACGCTCTGTTTATAATATAAAACCGAAAAACCACAGGGCACTTATTAGAGAATGGATTTCCAACTACGGCAAGGTATTGGAATACCTTCCGATAGTGTATCTCTAGAGTGGAATACACTGGGTTCAACAAGAACATCTTGCAACCCGACCACACATGACTGGCCACTCATTTAACTTGAGTGTACCGAGCATATTATCACCAATGGTTATGATCAGCAACCATTACCGAAAGCATACAGCAGTGAATAGAATAAGAAGCAAATGGAATTTCTCTAGATTAGGTGATAATACCCCTAATGGGTATGACTCACTTGGCCATGCTACCTACCCGATTTCTGTCATTTCCCGGGTGATAAGGCATGAGGTCGCGATTATCATTCAAGAACATCTTGTCACCATTTACTTTGAATGCCACATAATCAGATCTATCAAATCACTAATTGACATCCACAAATACACTCTGGGTATTATGCTGAGATAAGTTTCCTTCTTCACCACCATACTTGGTATATTTCAAGAAATCAATGTACGTGACTATCTAGAAATACTCTATTAGACATCGTCCATATACGTTGTCCTGGGACTGGACAAACCGAAGGCACTATTCCATCATGCCATCTTCGGCAATTTCTACCTAGGATTAACATGACATCCTTTGAACTTCACTTCATCTTAATTATATTTAACATAAGTTAATTCGTAATGCTTATGCCAATACGGAGTGGTTTTCAGATATTAAACCTGATCTCGGTCTCCCCATATTAACAATGGTAGTATAAAACAAACTAAAAATTTGATAGTCGGTGATTTAACTATCAAAGGAACATCCATACAACCAACAATCCTATTTCCCAATGGAAATTATACTAATCATCCATCATGCGACATTGGGTCCTTTTTAATTAATTCTTATAAAATTATCATTTCCCAGCTCCCTATATCCTTCCTAGATATTTCACAAAACTCATTTTGACCTCTTATATTCTTGGAAGACATTTCCATTTATTTAGACTCTTTATTTCACATATTTCTAGAAAGTATACAATTAACATCAGAAAATATTTCCATCTCTTCAAATTTCTTATTTTCTGCGTTTTAGAGAATATATGTTATTAACATTGGAAAACATTCTCAACTCCTATTCTTATCTTCTCACTAGCCATATCATTTAATTCTCTATAATTGGGAAACTTCCATGATTTTATTTGTAAAACAATTCCAAAAACATTTACTTTGATCAAAACGATGTTATAAAACATCATTATTATAATTCAGCCCATTAATCATTTGTAAACTAACCGTATCACTAATCAACCCTTGGTACTGAACGTTAACCATTCCTCAGTCAGTAACGAAGTCAGTCAAGTTGGAGTATAATTACCTCTCATACCTTAACTGAACAACATTCTTAACGTCAAAATAGTCAGAGCTCACAACTTCAAATAACCCATCTCTAACGCGACTCTTGGATTTCAGTTTAACAATCCACTTATTTTATGGAAAACATTGATCATATAATAGCATTATAATCCTTGCTTTCGAAATATTTTAAGTTTAGGTATAAACTTAACTCATTAATTTGAATAAATAAATAATAATAATAAAATAATTAAATCTTGATTAAAACGAAAAGTAAGAATTACTTCCTTAATTCGATATATTCGAATTTCAATAAAAATCTCTCTTTCGAAAAATTTATATTCCATTAATATTCCGAATATCCGAATAAATCTACCCTTTCAGGTTAACTCAAATCTGCCTTACAACTATACCCATTTGCAAAACGTTTGCTTTCAAACCGTTATTCATTTTCAAAAATGAATATTATTCCTTAAATAGGAATCTACACTCGTTTTATCAATCAACTTGATTTTAGTAGCAAATATCATTATAGATTCAAATCTTAGTTACCGATAAACCCACAACATATTCTGCTTCATTTTTAAATACTGTTTATAAAACGGTTACCGACACCTTTCTGTTTATATAAAACAATTCTATCTCCCTTTTTAAACGTATTTACAAGTTATACATTCCAAACTTCTGAACTCAACTTAATTTGATTTTTACAATTCCCTACTCATTTAAAAATTCTAATTTAAAATAATATTAAATTATTGCAAAGCATAAAATTCTGTTTTCATATAAGCATTGCAATAATTGCTTCTTTACATTTTTTTATCTAAATTATAGATTCATACTAAATATAATTCAAATCTCCTTTCTAAAATAAATCATTATTATAAAATTTCCATTTGAATTCATATTTCATTTATATCTGTTACGTTCCAAACTCAATTACAAATATTGGTTTCAAAACCCACTTCCCTTTTCTATATGAATTCACACTTGAATTTATATTTCAATTTGTCCAACTATAATATTTTACTTAATTTATAAATATCACTTACAATCAATTTCTCGTTTTATTTATTGATGCAAGTTTTTGTTTTCAAGTCCACTAAATTTCTACATGAAAAATAATTTCCCTTTTTAAGATCTCAAATTCATTTTCTATATTCAAAAATATATTATGGTATTTAATTGCCAAATTCTAGGGCCAGTACAATTCAACCATAGCATAATCGATCACAGATTATATATCAAGTCATATATCACAATATATGAAAAATAGTAAATAAAATGTTGAGGAATCCAGTTGGATCCCTCCAACCAGTTTCCCTGCATCCACAGATGTTAATCAACATCAATAATATAAATTTCACATCAATATGAAATTTCGTAGGAAATAGGATTAATAATCGATCAACGATTTATATAACTATATCAACCATTTCAACAAATTTTATTAACCATTCATCCAAACAATCATCACACCATATAAAATTACTATATATAAATTTAAAACTAGTTTATATAAAAATATAAACGAGCCAGAGTTAGTGAGTTTGCTCATATTGTTTTGCAGTTGATGATTTTGCTTTGTTACGTTTTAAAATCAAAAAAATGTTTGATTTTATCACGAAATTCTAGTAGCTCTGTTCTCGGCGTAATTGGTTCCATAATGTAGACCTTATCGCTATGAATCTAACATGACCGGTCTGGTTCAATTTTGTTCACATATAACCAAGTTACACAAATATAATCATCAATAATTTTATTAATATAGCTTATTTTTTAATTATAAAAGAATTTTAATTAATAACTAAACTTAAGCGTTAATTACTTTAACCAATCAGGACTGTAATCCTTTTCCTCTTCGTGTATTGCTGAAGCCGTTGTCGCCTTTTGCAGTTCCATGGCCTCCCCTTCTTCACCCAACTGCACTTCCCATACTTCATAACTAGTACATTTGAGTAACTTAAGTCCATATCCCCGTAAAATCATCTTCACCACTACACTTCACATCCACTGACCTTGACCATTCCCATCACACAAAACAGACCGAAATTCCTATGGTCTAAACTACCTAACAGCCTCCCCTTCATAGCAGACTACTACCTTAACAAAATCAAAATAATCATAGCACTTATCCCTTTTTTCCACTTATACTATTCAAAAGATGCTCCTTCAAAGTCAAGCTCAACCTATTTTCTAGACAACCCCATGCCTACTTCAACCCCTTCAATATTTATAACTCGTCACTTCTCATCATTATATTTTTTTCCTTCTACAGTTCAGCGTGCTCTCTCCATCGGATCGTGGATGATCACTTCGCCTCCTCAAGCGATTGGAAACGGTCTTACCCATCATCTCGGTTGCGTTGCTCCAATTCCTATGCTCCTCAAGAGATACGAAACCCTAGGCACACTCTTTCCCTAGCGATGTCGGCAACAAAATGAGCTTCACGGTGAAAAACTCAGAACTTCATGCACCTAGTAAATAAAAAAGCGAACCTTTCCTTCGTCGTTAACCCCCGAACGCCTGTCCTCACGAGCGCCTCCTCACTACAAATGCTATGCCACGCCTGCGCCGATCTCCAGCCCCTTGAATTGAGAGTTTCAGTCAACCCTAACTGAATGATGTGCCTCGTTCGAGTTTCTATATGGCGGCCGCGAGTTTTAAAACCCCTATAGAATGGAAGAGAAAGATTTGAGAATTGTATATATACCGGTTTCCCAATTTATAGAATTTGATTCGAGTTATCGAATTTTGAAGGGGTGAATTCTTTTGTGAATTACCGATAAAAAGAAGACGAAGACAGAGAATTTTTTTGGGGAAATAGGATTTCACAGCTATGTTATTATGTAGAAGAGGGAATTTATTATTTTATATGAATATTTTATTAATTTTTATAACTTCGCGTCTATTTCCAATTGTCGTTCAACGTTTTTGTTTCTTATAACTATATATGAACTTTAATTGCGATGAAAATAGACATACGACTGTAGTTTGACATTCCGGACCCAGCGAATATTGCGTCATTGATTTTGACTCCGTTTGGACAAATATCAAAAATTTGAATATTAAATTCGTCGATTAATTCACTTTAATTTACGAAAGCTCACAAAATATCTCCAATGTAACACCCCGTAATTCAGATAGTATTAATATTCACAAATTAAAGAATAACTAATCTCAGACATGAGAATTGTGGGAAACGGGTTGCGCCATTGTGTTCGTCTCGGAATTCTAGTTGAAATAGAGTCCGAGATTGCGTGATTTGGAATTCGTATGAAGAAGTTATGGCCATCGGAAGTTTCTGAAAATTTAAAACAGCTAGCAGGAAATTTAAAATTCAAAATTCGAAGTCAAACAGGCTAGGCGGGAAATTTCCCGCCCAGCGCCCCAGGTCGACTGGGGAGTCGACTGGGCAGTCGACACCCCAGGGGGAGTCGACTGGGCAGTCGACACCCCAGGGACCAGGTCGACTGCGCAGTCAACCTGGGTGTCGACCTGGTCTGGCGGCTAGGGTTTCTGGCTGACCTGTTTTTAATGGGCTAATGACCCATTAGGGTTTCTGACCTAATCTGGTTGGCTAGGATTAATTCTGAGATAATCTGACGGTCTAAAATAAACCCTAACTCTATAAATACCTAGGTAGTCTCTCACCCTAATTCATAAGAAAAATAGAATAGTTACCGTCATACCGTCGCCATGGAAATCAATGGAGCCGCCGCCAACTAAGAAGGAAGAAAAGCTAATTCAATTCTAATTCTCTCAACCCTAAAGCAAAGCAAAACTCTCTCTTTTCTTCTCTAAATTGTGAGTATGATGATCTTAACAAGATTATTATTATTTTAATTAGATTGAGTTATGAATGGATTATGAGTAGATGATGTGAATTATCATATATGTTGTTGTAAACCCTTTTTGCTATCATGTATGTTGTAAATCCAATGTTATGTGATGATGATATCTTATATGTTGTAAATCATGCTATGGTGATGTTATGTATGTTGAAAGTTTCTATGCCAAGTTGTGATAAATCATACATGTTAAAAAGGCCATGATGTTACCATCTATGCTAGTTAGTTCATATTAATTAAATCACCATGTTTGGGCTATGTTGATCTATATGACAAGTTACATATGCAAGTTAGATTGATTAGAAAAGCTATGAACATATCCCATGACATCTATTATGACATATAGAATTATGCTATGATATATGTGATATCCTATGCTAGTTCACACCATCATTATGTTGCCTAAAAACCCCATATGCAAGTTTATGTATAGATTTGGGCTATGATCATATCATGTAAATTGTGACCTTTAACAAGTTGACACCTTTAGATCCTTAACATGTGTAGTTTATGCAAGTTTCACCCCTATTATGATTAGATTCATTTTAATTGTCCATATGTTGTGATAATTTATTTTTGTGCTATAAGTTAGACTATTCGAGTCTAACGTATATTCTGCGTTGAATAAGCGAACGTATAAACGTGGGTAGGGGTAATATTAAGGATTTAATAATAAGAAGTTGGGGTGCAATTGATATGATTTTGCATGCCATAAGTGGATGGCCATAATTGAGTCAATTATGGACATCATTAAATGTTGACTTAATTAATAATTTGAATAAGGAATTATTTAAACTGGGGTAAAAGATTTTAAGTGTTAATCAATGCTTAGGACACGAGGTTGGACTCATTTGTGGCGTAAACCTGCCCGGACCCGCCCGGAAAATCCAGTGGTCACAAATGTCAGCCCAATGTGAGAGGTCCTAGGCCTAAACTAAAGCATAACAGTTGTAAAGACACGAGGTTAGACTCTTTTATGGTGTAAGACTGCCCGGACCCGCCCGGCAAATTCAGCTGCCATAAATGCCAGTCTAATGTGAGAGGTCTATATGAGGTTATGGCCTGAATGAATTAAGAAATACTTAACCAGATAAACATGTAAAGTGGGACATGGGGGTTAAGTAGGTGCCTTGGGTGGCACGAGGAATCTAGGGGGTGCCCTTAGTGGCATGTGAAATACGATTAGTAAGACTTAACCAAACACACATGTAAATGAACATGACTAAGAGGGTTAAGTGGGATATACTAGTGACAAGCTTAGGTGGGTAGCTTGTGGGGGCCCATTTCGACCAGTATCCCAAACGTATCTTTGTGGGCTCGACCCAAGTCAAGGACGGGACACGCATGCTGGGTTTGACTGTAAGAGGCCTAAACGGGGAGCGGTGGCAACACAAGTCCAACGGGTTTCATATGCGTGTGTGGACCCGGGCTGGTAGATAAGACGTTGTTGCATCGTGTAGGTATAAGCCGTGCATTCTCAAGTTGTATCGGGTTGCCACTTTAGGGGAGTGATACACCCCACTGTGGGGCCAGCACAGGTATCTACGAGTAGGGAGCCGATCGAAAGTGGGTAGTGGGGTACACCTAGTGGAGATAGGGGCAGACGACACCTATGTAGTCAGCTAAGGGTACGCAAGGCTATTTATAAAGTTTCTGTGTGAAGCAAGTGGGATCAACCTTTAGGGTGACTGGTGCGGTGCAGTGTAGTAATGTGTGGTGCAGTGTAGTAATGTGCGGTGCAGTGTAGCAATCATTCGTTAGTAATTAGGTGTGCCTTTGACGTTATCTTTCACGTTATCATTATCTGCTCATTCCATACCTAATAGTTCATAGACGTTTACTTGTCTTCTAGCTTATGCCTTAGTCTAGTTATTTTGATAATAGTATTGTTAGAATTATCATACTCGCCAGACTTTATGTCTGACCCCCTCTATTTCTATCCTTTTCCCCCCTCCAGGTCCTCAGGTTGGGCCCAGCTGTAGTGGAGTTTGATTGAATTGCTTCATCTCTCTTGGAAAGCTTGGGCCGTTGAAGTAAAGTCCAGCTTGTTATCTTTTTAATGGCTATTTATGTAATGGGATTATGTATTTTGTTTTTATGAAGATGGGTATTGTACTTGGTTTTATGATGTAACAAACATGTTTAATTTCCGCTGCAATAAAATGAATTTTTAGATTTCCAAGTACTATTCATTATATGTCTTGTTGTAATTTTTCTGTTCTCTATATTCACTTATAACCTCCATGGAAGTTAATGCATTCCCTTTTGAGTGACATTAATGGACGTGGGGTGTTACACGTGGTATCAGAGCTTAAGGTTACCAGAACAGATAAAAATACTTTAGAAAAATAGTTATTTTTGGAAGAAGTGTTTTCAAAAACATGTTTTAATGAGAAATTTAAAGAGAAAAGTTTTTAAGAAAAAAAAACATAATCCACAATAGCCGCATATCTTTATCTTTCGAATTCTCCATTTTGAATCTTTCCTTTTTCGTTTCAGCATGGCTGAAGATCTTAACCTACCTGACTGGGTAGCGATACCAGGATGGTATAGGAGGTTGTTAGAGGCTAGGGCCGCTGCGGGTCCTGCCAATGTTCCTCCACCACCAGTTGCACCCGTCCATCCTCCTCCTCCTCGCGTAGATGCTTTTGCAAAGACGTGCAAGGAATTCAAGGCTATGGGTGGAAAACCATTTCAAGGGTCAGAAACGTTTGTAGAAGCTAGAGATTGGCTTAATGAGGTGGAAGAATTGCTAGAAATCTTTGAAGTAGAAGAAGGGAAGAGAGTTCGTTTAGCAGCTTGGTTGATGAAGGGAGAGGCCTCGTTTTGGTGGGAGGTCACTAATGGGGAGCGTCCTGTTGACTCTTGGGCGGATTTCAGACGTAGGTTCGAGGCGAAGTTTCTCTCTAGGGCGGAAGAAAATCTATATATGGAAAGGTTCTTGACATTGAAGCAAGGAAGCTCATCAGTGAAAGAATATGTCAATAAATTTAATCAGTTAGCAAGGTTTGGCTTGGACTTAGTGAACACGCCGGAGAAGAAGGCGCTGAGGTTCGTGAATGGCTTGAATGAACCATTGCAAGGGTTGGCTATGACCCACATCCCGATGGGGGACACCTTTGAGAAGTTAGTAGAAATGGCGCTCATGCATGAGGAGAAAAGCGCTAAAGCTGAAAAGGCACCCGAGAAGAAGGGGGATCAGAAGAAACCACAACAGCAAAATAAGAAGGGTGGAAAAGACAATAACGGCAAGGGAAAGAAGAAGTGCTTTAACTGTGGAACCCCAGGCCATCTCAGCAAGGATTGCCAAAAGAAAAAGAAGACTGGTTGTTTTCATTGTGGCGATGCGGGACATTTAGTGAAGGACTGCCCAAAGAAGGGGCAGAGGGCAGGAGCTACCTCAGGAGGACAGGTGCAGTCTCTTATGGCACCAGGGCAGGCTAGGGGACAAGTTCAGGCTCTCGCGGTCCCACCGCTGCAAGAACGAGGTAGAACCATTTCTGTTGAAAGCTTAGTTTTTATGTTTGATCATCCTGTCCATACCTTATTCGATTCGGGCGCATCGCATTCGTTTATCTCTACATCATTAGTTGAATCACTGCACTTAAACACCAGTTTAGTAGAGGATCCCTTAGTTGTTTCGAATCCAATTGGGGGCTCAGCTTATTTGTCTATGATGTGTTTGGATTTGAAAATTTCCATACTTAGCGTTGAATTTAGATGTGATGCTTATGTGTTGGGCTTCACGGGCTATAGGCTAATTTTAGGAATGGATTGGTTATCCAGAAATGGTGCCGTTCTTGATTGTGAAAGGAGAGTAGTTAGGCTCGTGACTTGCCTTGGCAACACTCTCGAAATATTTTGTAATCCCATAAATTCGGTTATGCTAAGTTATCTAGAATCGGTTGACGCGTCTGAGGAAAATCTACGATCTGTTAGAGTGGTCCGAGAATATTCGGATGTGTTTGAGCAGGTGAAGGGCTTGCCTCCAAAGCGGGAGATAGATTTTCGAATATATCTTGTGGATAATGTGAAACCAGTATCTTAGCCAGTACGCCACATGGCTCCACGTGAAAGGAGGGAACTCGATAAGCAAGTGAAGGAGTTGCTTGAGAAGGGGTTCATAAGACGAAGTATATCGGAGTGGGGTGCTCCAGTAGTATTTGCCACGAAGGCGGATGGGTCCCTTAGACTTTGTGTGGACTATAGAGAACTTAATAAGCTTACTAAGAAGAACAGACACCCACTGCCGAGGATTGACGATCTCTTCGATCAGTTAGTTGGCGCCTCAGTGTTTTCGCAGTTGGACTTAGCCACTGGGTTCCATCAGTTGAGAGTGGCAGAGGATAGCATTGACAAGACTGCCTTTAGGACTCTGGACGGTTTATATGAATGGCTAGTGATGCCCTTCGGTTTGACAAACGCCCCCGCATACTTTGTTGATCTGATGAGTAGGGTGTTTAGGGAGTACCTTAACAAATTTGTGGTAGTCTTTGTAGATGACATCTTGATCTTTTCTAAGGATGAAGAAGAGCATGCTCTACATCTTAGGGAAGTGTTGGAGACTCTTCGAGCGCATAAGCTTAAAGCTAAATTTTCTAAGTGTCACTTTTGGAGGAAGGAAGTATGGTTCTTAGGACACGTGGTTTCCAAAGAAGGGATAGCTGTGGATCCCGCGAAGGTGGTGGCCATCCAAGATTGGAAGGTCCCTAAAAATGCTACCGAAGTAAGAAGTTTCTTGGGGTTGGTTGGCTACTATAGGAAGTTTATCAAAGACTTCGCAAAGATATCAGCTCCATTGACACGCTTGACGAAGAAGAACCTAGTTTTCACATGGGACGTAGATTGTGATGATGCGTTCCAACGTTTGAAGAGAGCTTTGACTTCAGCCCCAGTCTTAGTATTGCCAGACGGGAGTAAGCCGTTTACCGTTTATACTGACGCTTGTGGGACAGGACTAGGACCAGTCTTAATGCAAGAGGGCAGGGTAATAGCCTATGGTGGAAGGCAGTTGAGAGCGCATGAAAAGAATTACCCCACGCATGACCTATAATTGGCCGCTATCGTTTTCGCGCTTAAGTCTTGGCGTCATTATCTTCTTGGCGAGAAATTCGAACTATTCACTGACCACAAATATTTAAAATACTTATTCTCTCACAAGGACTTGAACTTAAGGCAGCAAAGGTGGATGGAGTTCTTGGCGTCCTACGACTTTGAGATAGCATATACCCCTGGCAAGGGTAACGTGGTGGCCGATGCCTTAAGTAGAAAAAGATTATCCTTAAGTCCTTTGTCTGTTGAGCGGCGAAGTTTAGAGTTCATCTCTATGTTTGATTTTAGACCTTCCGTTGACTTCGTACCCTGTTTGCTAGCATCCTTGGAGGTTAGACCTACACTTTTGGGATGGATTGGCGAGGCACAGCGAGACGACCCACGGTTAGTTGAGTTAGTAGAAAAGCTCAAAGGAGGGGAGTCATAAAGCCATCTCCGTAGGTATACCCTAGATCATAAGGGTTGGTTACGTAGGGATGGTAGGCTTTGTGTACCAAAAGACGATGACCTAAGGAAGACTATTCTTGACGAAGCACATCATTCGAAGATGACCATTCATCCCGGCGGGGACAAGATGTACAAAGACATGAAGAGAGTTTACTTTTGGGCCGGCATGAAGAAAGACGTGGCCGAGTATGTCGCTAGATGCTTGGCGTGCTAACAAGTAAAGGCGGAGCAAAAGAAACCCGGTGGGTTGCTTTACCCATTGGAGGTTCCACTATGGAAGTGGGAGAGTGTCTCGATGGATTTTGTGGATGGATTACCAAGATCGAGGAAGGGTAATACAGGGATTTGGGTTATAGTAGATAGACTTACTAAGAGCGCCCATTTCATTCCCGGGAAGAGTAAGAGGACTTCTCCATGGTTAGCTTCTGTATATGTTCGAGAAATAGTTCGTTTGCACGGTGTTCCTTCTAACATAGTGAGCGACCACGATCCTATTTTCACTAGCGAATTTTGGAGAAGTTTACAAGAGGCGGTAGGGACTCAGTTATGTTTGAGCACCGCATATCATCCTCAGATGGACGGCCAGACCGAGAGGGTGAATCGCATTCTAGAGGATCTTTTGAGGTTGTGTATCCTAGACTTTGGGGGTACATGGGAAGAGAATCTTCCATTGGTTGAGTTCGCATATAATAATAGCTTTCAGTCCAGCATTGGTATGGCACCATTCGAAGCTCTTTATCGAGGACCTTGTCGTTCACCTACATGTTGGTGGGAATCTACGGATAAGATCTTACTTGGGCCTGATATGATTAGGGAGACTTCGGAGAAGATCGACTTGATTCGAAGGAGGGTGAAAGCAGCACAAGATAGGCAGAAATCTTATGCGGATAAGAGGAGGACAGATCTCGAGTTTGAAGTTGGGGACATGGTCTTTGTCAAAGTGTCTCCATTACGAAACGTTGTTCGCTTTGGGTCCGTTGGGAAATTAGCACCAAGGTTCGTAGGGCTGTTTCCTATTAAGGAGAAGATTGGACGGATGGCGTATAGAGTGGAGTTGCCCGAGAGACTTAGTGGTGTACATGACGTATTCCATGTGTCACATTTGAGGAAGTGCTTGCACGAGACCGTGGAAGTGGTAGAGCCGAGCTTGCTTAGAGAGGTGGAGATAGAGCGTGATGCGACGATTCGACGAGCTCCTACGCGCATTCTTGGGTCGGAGATCAAGAGGTTGAGGAATCGAGAGGTCAAACTAGTCAAAGTGCAATGGGGAGATGATGAGAGCAACGCTACTTGGGAGACGGAAGAGAAGATGCGTTCACGATACCCTTTTCTTTTTGAGGGTATGTCCTTTAACTTCTCCTTTATCGTTTAGCTTGTACTTATCTTATCTTTAGTATATCCTCTCACTAGTATCTTTGACCTTTAGTTAAGATAATCCTATGGTTGAAACATGTGTTGGAGACATGTTATGTATGGTGGGTGCAAAGTGGATGCAAGTGTTTGCTAGTGGTTGCTCGTGGACGCATACACACACACTATTAGGCACTAGATCGGCTCAGTCACTTCATACTGCATATTGCATATTGCATATAAATGGCTGTATTTTGTAAAATGGATGTATAATGGTTGTGCTATCATATGGATACCGCATTTTGGTGAATGGTTGTGCACGCATGTAGAAATAATATGTATCGATAGGGTTCTTTTGCATACATAATGGACGCATGGCACTATCATGGTTTGCATTAAGGAGGCCATCTGAATCAGTGGACCGCCTGATTTTGCATTAGACAAGGAACATATACACACACTGTGCATTTAAACATAAAAGCATTAGAAGTCTATAAGGACAATGGATGCATGTGTTTGATGGTCGAGTAGATGGTTGTTTGGATGTTCGGATATACATTCTTCTTAACTTGAAGATTTCGGGGACGAAATCCTTTAAGGAGGGGAGAATGTAACACCCCGTAATTCAGATAGTATTAATATTCACAAATTAAAGAATAACTAATCTCAGACGTGAGAATTGTGGGAAACAGGTTGCGCCATTGTGTTCGTCTCGGAATTCTAGTTGAAATAGAGTCCGAGTTTGCATGATTTGGACTTCGTATGAAGAAGTTATTGCCATCGGAAGTTTCTGAAAATTTAAAACAGCTAGCAGGAAATTTAAAATTCAAAATTCGAAGTCAAACAGGCTAGGAGGGAAATTTCCCGCCCAGCGCCCCAGGTCGACTGGGGAGTCGATTGGGCAGTCGACACCCCAGGGGGAGTCGACTGGGCAGTCGACACCCCAGGGACCAGGTCGACTGCGCAGTCGACCTGGTCTGGCGGCTAGGGTTTCTGGCTGACCTGTTTTTAATGGGCTAATGACCCATTAGGGTTTCTGACCTAATCTGGTTGGCTAGGATTAATTCTGAGATAATCTGACGGTCTAAAATAAACCCTAACTCTATAAATACCTAGGTAGTCTCTTACCCTAATTCATAAGAAAAATAGAATAGTTACCGTCATACCGTCGCCATGGAAATCAATGGAGCCGCCGCCAACTAAGAAGGAAGAAAAGCTAATTCAATTCTAATTCTCTCAACTCTAAAGCAAAGCAAAACTCTCTCTTTTCTTCTCTAAATTGTGAGTATGATGATCTTAACAAGATTATTATTATTTTAATTAGATTGAGTTATGAATGGATTATGAGTAGATGATGTGAATTATCATATATGTTGTTGTAAACCCTTTTTGCTATCATGTATGTTGTAAATCCAATGTTATGTGATGATGATATCTTATATGTTGTAAATCATGCTATGGTGATGTTATGTATGTTGAAAGTTTCTATGCCAAGTTGTGATAAATCATACATGTTAAAAAGGCCATGATGTTACCATCTATGCTAGTTAGTTCATATTAATTAAATCATCATGTTTCGGCTATGTTGATCTATATGACAAGTTACATATGCAAGTTAGATTGATTAGTAAAGCTATGAACATATCCCATGACATCTATTATGACATCTAGAATTATGCTATGATATATGTGATATCCTATGCTAGTTCGCACCATCATTATGTTGCCTAAAAACCCCATATGCAAGTTTATGTATAGATTTGGGCTATGATCATATCATGTAAATTGTGACCTTTAACAAGTTGACACCTTTAGATCCTTAACATTTGTAGTTTATGCAAGTTTCACCCCTATTATGATTAGATTCATTTTAATTGTCCATTTGTTGTGATAATTTATTTTTGTGCTTTAAGTTAGACTATTCGAGTCTAACGTATATTCTGCGTTGAATAAGCGAACGTATAAACGTGGGTAGGGGTAATATTAAGGATTTAATAATAAGAAGTTAAGGTGCAATTGATATGATTTTGCATGCCATAAGTGGATGGCCATAATTGAGTCAATTATGGACATCATTAAAAGTTGACTTAATTAATAATTTGAATAGGGAATTATTAAAACTGGGGTAAAAGATTTTAAGTGTTAATCAATGCTTAGGACACGAGGTTGGACTCGTTTGTGACGTAAACTTGCCCGGACCCGCCCGGCAAATCCAGTGGTCACAAATGTCAGCCCAATGTGAGAGGTCCTAGGCCTAAACTAAAGCATAATAGTTGTAAAGACACGAGGTTAGACTCTTTTATGGTGTAAGACTGCCCGGACCCGCCCGGCAAATCCAGCTGCCATAAATGCCAGTCTAATGTGAGAGGTCTTTATGAGGTTATGGCCTGAATGAATTAAGTATTACTTAACCAGATAAACATGTAAAGTGGGACATGGGGGTTAAGTAGGTGCCTTGGGTGGCACGAGGAATCTAGGGGGTGCCTTTAGTGGCATGTGAAATACGATTAGTAAGACTTAACCAAACACACATGTAAATGAACATGACTAAGAGGGTTAAGTGGGATATACTAGTGACAAGCTTAGGTGTGTAGCTTGTGGGGGCCCATTTCGACCAGTATCCCAAACGTATCTTTGTGGGCTCGACTCAAGTCAAGGACAGGACACGCATGCTAGGTATGACTGTAAGAGGCCAAAACGGGGAGCGGTGGCAACGCAAATCCAACGGGTTTCATATGCGTGTGTGGACCCGGGCTGGTAGATAAGACGTTGTTGCATCGTGTAGGTATAAGCCGTGCATTCTCAAGTTGTATCGGGTTGCCACTTTAGGGGAGTGATACACCCCAGTGTGGGGCCATCACGGGTATCTACGAGTAGGGAGCCGATCGAAAGTGGGTAGTGGGGTACACCTAGTGGAGATAGGGGCAGACGGCACCTATGTAGTCAGCTAGGGGTACGCAAGGCTATTTATAAAGTTTCTGTGTGAAGCAAGTGGGATCAACCTTTAGGGTGACTGGTGCGGTGCAGTGTAGTAATGTGCGGTGTAGTGTAGTAATTTTCGGTGCAGTGTAGCAATCATTCGTTAGTAATTAGGTGTGCCTTTGACGTTATCTTTCACGTTATCATTATCTGCTCATTCCATACCTAATAGTTCTTAGACGTTTACTTGTCTTCCAGCTTATGCCTTAGTCTAGTTATTTTGATAATAGTATTGTTAGAATTATCATACTCGCCAGACTTTATGTCTGACCCCCTCCATTTCTATCCCTTTTCCTCCTCCAGGCCCGTAGGTTGGGCCCAGATCTAGTGGAGTTTGATTGAATTGCTTCATCTCTCTTGGAAAGCTTGGGCCGTTGAAGTAAAGTCCAGCTTTTTATCTTTTTAATGGCTATTTATGTAATGGGATTATGTATTTTGTTTTTATGAAGATGGATATTGTACTTGGTTTTATGATGTAACAAACATGTTTAATTTCCGCTGCAATAAAATGAAGTTTTAGATTTCCAAGTACTATTTATTATCTGTCTTGTTGTAATTTTTCTGTTCTATATTCACTTATAACCTCCATGGAAGTTAATGCATTCCCTTTGTGTGTGACATTAATGGACGTGGGGTGTTACATCCAATTTGCTTGAAACCTGAAATTTTACAATAGTTAAATATTCTGGACAAGATGGAACTAGTTTAATCAAATTCCGAGATCATTTGATATAACTCCCTTTATAATTCACAACGTTGATCAATACGTGTTTATATCTCACTTTATGAAGAAAATAACTCCAATCGACCCCACATTGGAAACCCTGCAATAATTAGCCACTACAGATTTAATAAAATTGGTTTCGTTGAAATTGGATATTGTTTCCTCAAGTTATATACAAATTCCTCTTAAATCAAATTAAATTCGTTTAACTAATCGCTACGCAATCTAGCTGCGCGTTTATGGCTACCGCGGTCACATACGATATAGAATCGCCACAAAATTTATTTTCATACACTAATTCAATATTACGGACCCAATGAACTAATTTCGTCGAAAATGAAGATCGTTTGCAAAACGTCTATTTTTAAGGCTTAAATTAATCGATAAATATAAATGAATTCATAAAAAATTCCATTTAATAATAATAACTTATTATTATCGTATATCTTTGACTTGAACATCATCTAGCTTCAAAATAAACATATTTGGATTTTAAACTCGAGATTTCAAATTAAAACGACATCGGATTATTTAAAATCGATTTATTTATATAGGAAATCGTTGAAATTTATAAACTAATCCATAACGACTATTTGGAATTTTGATTTGGATATAACCCATAAATTATAAGACGAAATCTCGATTTTTCTCTTTCATTAGAAAAATAATCAAAAAGATCTAAACGTTTCTTGTTTTAAAGAAATCCGACTTATATTGAATCCTGTATATTCAATTGAGGTTCAAAAAGTTAAATTGCGAACTACCGCGACGTTTCGAGCTTGCTTTAAATTTAATTATAAATTATACATTCAATCAACCTTTTCATTAATAAATTCCATACAAATTTCCATTTATATTTTTAACACAACATTTAAAATAAATATAAATGTTCTTAATTAAATGGCTAAAAATCCGGGTTATTACAAGTAGGATAATGTCCTATATATGAGATGTTTGCCAAAGTATATAATGATGCAGTAGTTGAATCATATGCTGGCGGATAGTCAAAAGGATCATATGGAGTAGATAGATGATGGCATACTTCTACGGACCCAATAACTGTAGATAACCAAGAAAAGGAAAACGAAAATTCCATACGGATCGGAATAAATATTAGAGGAGGACTGAAAGGAAAAAACTATATGGATCTGACAAAGAAAACACCTTTTTTCTGATTAGAACTTTCGAGATGAAAATTTAATTGAAGGAAAAGGCCATCGGATCGGCTATTGTGGTTTCAAAAGGAAGTCGGAAGGTCCACACCATAAGATTGAATCAATTTCAACTAGAATCAATTTCATAAGGTAACAATCTGCATTCCTAACAACTAGATAATTAAATAATCAAATTAATTGTTAGTTAATTAATGGTCGAAAAAATATGATTTTTTATATACGGTTGAATTAGGAGTCAACACAACTTCCACTGAGTCGGTGTCGACGTTGAAAATTAAAATGAGTATAAATATTACTGTATTTTTTATTATGATATTTCTACAGTTTAATGTTGTTATAAGCATTTTGTAAAAATATGTGCATAATCTAGTCCAGCGAGATTCTGATCAATGGTTTGTGTTTATAGAATGGTGACTTACTTTGGAGATATATGGTTGAAGTTTTTTGAATTTGGACGATTTGACGGTGAAAATGACATCCAAAGACATCAAATTATCATCTAGAAGCTTTATCCTTGATAAAGATGAAAATTTACCAACATAACAAGAAAAATGATATGATGCACATCAGTGAGCTTCGCCAAGACCGAAACTATTGTATTATCAAATGAGATTAAAACATGTAGCAAATTTAAAAAAATTAATGAGGTATAAATATGTATGGGAAGTCTATGAGGTCGTAAAATATAAACATAATTGATTACACGATGGATCTCCACTATTGGATTTCTCCAACTATAACCTCCCATATAAGGACATCAATTTCAAGTGGCCCAAATCCAACATTTTGCCAATTATGATAAGTTTTGTATCTAGATAGTCAGCCTCATATATATGTTGGCTCATTTCGTTTTCCCTTATTTTATTGATTTCTCTTACTCCTAAGTAGATAATTGCCTTCTAATATAAAAAAAATTCCTATGACAAGAGAGGACGATGTTGGATTTGTTTAACTAATAAGAATGTTAAAAAATGCCTTCATACAAACACAAAAGGGGAAACGACTGATAGTCGATACATTCTCTTCTTGACTTTGATTACAATAGAAGTTAGGAGGAAATAGAGGAAGTGTTAGGCAAAAAAGAGAGTGTTGTTGATATCTAGTTGTTAAGAATGCAAAGATCAGAGGAACGATGTCGATATGAGTAATATATGTCTATATTAATAAATAGTACCAGAACGTGAGACTTAGGGCTATAGGGGGATACACAAAATATTTTATGTATATTCATTTATTTGTGGTTTAAATAGTTATTAAATAATTTGATATGTTTGATTGAGGCTAATTATTAGTATATGTAATCCATTGCACCATCTAAAGATTTCATCTATAATTTATATATGTTCAGCACGAGGAAGGTAGGGGACGGCGGTTGTAACACCTTGTAATTTTGTTAACATTAAAGAGGATAAATTAAGTAGTAATTAATTTAATATTCAGAATTAAGGGAAATGGGCCGCGCCATTGCGTCTGTCTCAAAATTCTGGTCAAGACGAACATTTGGTTTGCATAAAACAGACACTGTATGAAGAAGTTATGAGGGCTTTAAGTTTGGATACACGCAGAAAGAACTTATATACACATACGAGTCACGTATAAGTCAGATATGAGTCAGACCCTATCCAGAACAGTTTGAAAATCAAAAATTCGTCAAGGCGGCAAATTTCCGGCTCTAGAGGGTCGACCCCCTTTAAGGGGTGTCGACCTATGGGTTGACCAACCCACAGGGGTGTCGACACCCCTAGGGTTGATGTGGAACTTGGTTTCAGGGAGCCTAACAACTATATATATGTGTCCAATTCTCTTATTTTCTTCATTGCAAATCATGGAAGCCAAATTCTGCTAATGTGCGAACTGAGACGAATCCGTTTTCTTCAAACAACTATCACTTTTGCAAATCAAATCTAGAGATTCAAGATCCATTCTTTATTTTTTCTAATCCTAAAGTAGTGAGTTTCTAGTTAATTTTAGATTTGAATATTTAAAAGTAAATCATGAAAGATTGTGATTTGGATATGTTGTAAACTATGAATCTATGCTATTGTTAAATCTTATACTATGTCATGATAGATCTATTTCTCTAGATCCAATGCAATTGTGGTTATTCTATTATGTCGCCTTTGTGGATCTTGAATTGTAATTATATCGCGGTTAATGTAAATATGTTAATTTGGACAGTTACAATATTGGTTAGATCCTATTCTTTATGTAAATCACCTTTCACCTATCATATTGTGGTCAATTTAGATATGTTGTAAATTGGACATGTGAATCCATATTTAGATCTAAACATTATAATTATGTCGGATCTAAATAATTAGATGCCTAAATGGTTAATTAAGATCTTGTTATGCTCACTATGACATCATAGTTATGCAGAACTAGCAATTACTACAAGTTCATCAGTTTTACGCTTATATGTCCACCTTATCACCATGATAGTTTATGTTTATGCCAAGTTATGTTGAAATGATCACTTTGGTTATATTCCCATTATTTTCCCTATTATCGTTTATGACTAGGCTATTGTCCAGCCTTGGCATGCCGCCAATTTATCAGTGCTCTAGTTAGGGAACGGGGGAAAAAGGGTTAATATTGGCATAACTTGAACATGAACATTTTGGACATATAATTCAAATTATTGGGTAGAGTGGGCATTAACACCTATAAAGGGAAAGGTTTAATTAATTGATTAATTAATTAATAATGGAATGACTAGTAATTACAATTAGGAATCGTAATGGCACTTATGACACGAGGTTAGGTTGCATTAGTGGTGGAAGTCTGCTCAGACCCAGCTAACATATCCAGCAGCCACTAATGTTGAACCTAATGTGGGAGGTCTAAGTGCGCAAATACAAATCGGGCTAAGACCTTAGGTTCGGCCCAACTGTGGAATAAGACTGCCCGGACCCGACCGACATATCCAGCATCCACACGTTGTAGGCCTCATGTGGGATGTCTAGCCCATTATGAACCATAAATGGACATGGAAATGAATTGGACTACTTAACCAAATGTCATCCATAGGGATTGTATGATTGTGAACTAAAGTTAGGGTTAAGTAAATTGATTGGATAGTGGATGGGTTAAGAAAATCTGGAGGGGGTGGGTAATATTTGCATATAGGCCCACAAACTTAACCCGATAAGGTTATGTAATTAAAGACACCTAGTGGTATATATAACCGGAGGAAAATATAAAAGTTATGTAATTAAAGACACCTTTTAGGGTAAGCAGAATTGAATAGGGCTATGTAATTAAAGACACCTAGTGGTATACATAATTAGTGAAAAACCTATTGGGAGATACAAGACAAAGGGGAGAGCTTGTATCATATTGTGCGGGACACATTTCAGTCCGTAACCGGGAGTAAGTATCAAATAAAATATTTTGTACTAGGCGGAGAGGGGACATGCTTACTAACTGATTGTAAGAGATCCAAACGTGGAGGACGGTGTGGGCGGCGCAAACCGACCGGGCCATGTGCGTGCATGAGCCGGGCAGAAGGGGATAAGACGAGCGTGACACTATTTGATATGGGATTGTGCATATCAGTGAGCGGTTTCCACTGTATGACGTGATACATCCTATTGTGGGGCCGCAACAGAGTATCTACGGTGTAGGGAGCCGACCGATTAGGATAGTGGTTAGGGTACATTTGGACGTATTCCTTAAGTCTACCACCTTAAAGTAGAAGGGATCATCTCATTCTGGTTGTACTAGTAATAGTGCAGAGTAATCATTAGAGAAGTGTATACACCTTTTCCTGTCTGCCTTGTCAAACCTGCCATTTATGTAGCGAGCTCTCTTATCCACTTTATAGCCAGTCGTGTTACTTTCATTTATTTACTTGCTAAAAGTCACTAGACTCGCCAGACTTTATGTCTGACCTCTTGTTTCCTCTTCTTTCTTCCGTTCCCCCCCCCCCCCCAAGGTTCTCAGGGAGGAAATATTCAGGCTTAGTCAGGACTCAGACATCATCTTTCTAGAGCTGCTTTCGATGTGTGGCTCAAGTTTTTATCTCTACTATGAATTTATCTATTTTATTTGGGGAATTATGTTTTCTTTTGAGTATTTATGTACTCTGATGTTAAAAGACAGAAGTTATGTTGTAATGGTTTTTGAGATTCACGGTATTTGGAACCACGTTGTATGATATGTGTTTGAAATAAAAATTTAAATTTCCGCTGCTATCTTATTTATGTATGTCTTGTAAAATTCTGTGACTGTTTACCTATAACGCTTCTCAAAACTTAATGCATTCCCTTTGTGAGTGACATTAACGGACGTGGGGTGTCACACTTGGTACCAGAGCTGAAGTTTACCAGATTGCATAAAGTTTTTTAAAATTATTTTCAAAATGATTTCAAAAGAAAGTATTTTCAAAAAGAAAAGCCTGTTTTGAAAAACATTCCCCAAAAAGCTATATGTAATGTCCTTCGGTCCTTCGTTTAAATTTCTTCCTTTTTCTTTTCAACATGTCCAATGAACAAAACATTCCTAATATCCCAGAGGGCGTCACGATACTCGGGTGGTTCTATAGCTATTTGGAGGCTACGGTGCCTGCCGAAGGCCAAGGAAATGTTCCTCCCCCAGCTGCACCAGTCATTCCTCCTCCCCCTCCAAGAGAAGATAACTTCGCCACGATCTGCAAAGACTTCCTTACTATAGGAGGGAAGCCATTCCATGGGAATGAGACATTCATAGAAGCGCAGAATTAGCTTAAGGAGACCGAGCACTTGTTTGTAATCTTTGAAGTAGAGGATAGAAGGAAGGTCCGGTTAGCTGCCTGGCTACTGAAAGACGAAGCCTCATGTTGGTGGGAAGTCACCCAAGCTGGACGTCCGGTGGAAACTTGGGAAGATTCTAGACAGAGGTTCGAAATGAAATTTCTCTCCCAAGCTGAGAGAAGTATGCAGATGAAGAGGTTCTTAGCGCTAAAACAAGGAAACTTGACGGTGAAAGAATATGTGAATAAAATCAATCAACTAGCAAGGTTCGGGTTAGAATTGGTGGATACGCCGCACAAAAGGGCTTTGCGGCTTGCTAAAGGGTTGAAGGAGCCTCTACATGGGTTAGCCATGTCCCATATTCCAATGGGGGCCACTTTTGGAAAGCTTGTCGATATGGCCCTAATGCATGAGGAAGACAAGGGAGAAAAGAAGGTTGTGGAGACATCGCAAAATAGGAAGGTGTGACCCAAGAAGGGGCAGCAACAACAACAACAGAAGATAGGAGGGAAGAGTGATAAATGTAAGGATAAGAGAAAATGTCACAATTGTAGGAAGGAAGGTTATGTGATTAAAGACTGTAAGCGAAGGAAGAACTCTTGCTGCCACTTTGGAGAGGTCAGACACTTCGCTAGAGAGTGCCCGAAGAAACGGGGATCATAGGGACATAGTCAAAGGACAGGAACTTCTGGAGGGAAGATGCATGCTCTCGCAATCAATGCTCCTGATAGAGGTAGAAAAATTTCTGTGGAAGGTTTAATTTCTCTTTCAAACCATCCTATTAGAACACTTTTTGATTCTAGTGCTTCACATTCATTTATATGAAGTTCTATAGTTGAATCTCTGCACTTAATTACTAGTATGTTCGTGGATCCCGTAGTTGTTTCAAACCCCATTGGTGGTTAGGCTCATTTATTTATGATTTGTCGTGGTTTGAAAATATCTGTGTTAGGCATCGAGTTTGAATGCGACGCATACGTGCTCGGGTTTATGGGCTATGGGTTGATTTTAGGAGTGGATTGGCTTACCACTTATGGTGCCATTCTGGATTGTGAGAAGAGGGTTGTTAGGCTTCTGACATGCCATAGAAGGACCCTCGAGATTTCTTGTGACCTTCAAGGGTATGTTGTGCTTAGCTTCCTAGAGTCTCTTGATGCATATATATATGACTTACATTCTGCTCCAGTAGTCCGAGGTTATTCCGATGTTTTTGATGAGGTTCGGGGTTTACCTCCGAGGCGCAAGATCGACTTTTGTATATATTTGGTGGGCAATGCAAAGCTAGTTGCATTACCAGTGCGCCACATGGCTCCGAGGGAAAGGAGGGAGCTGAGTAACCAAGTAGGGGAGCTGCTTGAGAAAGGGTTTATTAGACGAAGCATATCTGAATGGGGTGCTCCAGTAGTATTTGCGACTAAGGCGGACAGTTCTCTTCATTTGTGTGTTGACTATAGGGAGTTGAATAATCTCACCAAGAAGAATAGGCACCCACTCCCAAGGATTGATAATTTATTTGATCAGCTTGTTGGTGCCTCGGTATTTTCTCAATTATATTTGGCCACGAGGTTTCATCAGTTGAGGGTGGCTGAGGATAGCATAAATAAGATTGCTTTTAGAACTCTGGGCGGTTTCTTTGAATGGCTAGTGATGCCTTTTGGACTGACGAATGCCCCTGCTTATTTTGTCGATCTGATGAGTAAGGTGTTTCGGGAGTTCCTAAATAAATTTGTTGTAGTCTTTTTTGATGATATTTTGATCATCTCCAAAAGCGAAGAAGAGCATGCCCAACATTTGAGAGAAGTTTTGAAAACTCTTTGTGACCATCACCTTAAGGCGAAGTTCTCCAAATGCCATTTATGGAGAAAAGAGGTGAGATTCTTAGGGCATGCGGTCTCCAAAGAAGGGATAGCTGTAGATCCCGCGAAGGTGGTTGAAGTGCAAGATTGGGAGATTCCTAAAAATGCAACTGATGTGAGAAGCTTTCTTGGGTTGGCAGGTTACTATAGGACGTTCATTAAGGACTTCGCAAAGATATCAGCTGCACTCACAAGGCTGACGAAGGAGAACTTGACATTTTCATGGGATATAGACTGTGACATTGCTTTCCAACAACTGAAGTGGGCCCCAAAAACAGCCCCAGTCTTGACTTTGCCTGACGGGAGTAAAGTGTTTACTGTTTACACATATCTATGTGGTCCAGGGCTGGGAGAGGTTCTAATGTAAGAAGGGAAAGTAGTATGTTATGGGGGTAGACAGTTGAGAGTTCATGAAAAGAACTACCACACCCATGATCTACTACTAGATGCCATAGTATTCGCATTAAAATCGTGGCGTCATTATTTAATTGGAGAGAAGTTCGAGTTATACACCGATCATAAATCTGTCAAATATCGGTTCTTGAAGAAAGACATCAATTTAAGGCAACAATGGTGGATGGAGTTTCTAGCTTCTTATGATTTTGAGATTGCTTATATCCCTGGCAAGTGTAACATGGTGGAAGATGCACTAAGTAGGCAGAGGATGGCCTTGAGTCCTCTGTTTGTGGAGAGGAAGATCTTGGAGTTCATATCAACTTTTGATTTTAGACCCTCCATCGATATTTTGCCTGATTTGTTTGCATCCTTGGAGATACGACCAACTCTTATGGATTAAATAGGAGCTTCGCAACAAGGTGACCCACAGATTTTAGACATCATGGGAAGACTCGGAAGAGGGGAGACTTCTAGTCACCTCAGTAGATATGCCATATATGAAAAGGGGAGGTTGCGACGAGATGGAAGGTTTTGTGTTCCTCAAACTGGAAGCTTGATAAATGCAGTCCTTGAAGAAGCCCACCATACTAAGATGACCGTTTATCCAGGTGGTGATAAGATGTACAGAGATGTGAAAATGGTTTTCTTTTGAGCTGGGATGAAGAAAGATGTGGCTGAATTTGTTTCTCAATGTTTAGTTTGCCAGCATGTTAAAGCTGAGCAAAAGAAGCACGGGGGACTACTTCATCCTTTAGAGGTTCCTCAGTGGAAATGGAAGAGCGTATCTATGGATTTCATAGATGGTTTGCCTAGATCGAAGAAAGGCAACACCAGTATCTGGATTATGGTAGATAGACTCACTAAGAGCACTCACTTTATTTTAGTTAAGAGCAAGAGGACGACATCTCAATTGGTAGCAATTTATGTTCATGAGATAGTTCGTCTTCATGGGGTGCCTTCCAGCATCATAAGCGATCGTCACCCTATCTTTACCAGTGAATTTTGGAGGAGCTTGCAAGAAGCATTAGGTACATAGTTGTGTTTGAGCACTGCTTATCGTCCTCAGACCGATGGACAGATGGAGAGGGTGAACAGGATTCTTGAAGATCTTTTGAGGCTGTGTATCCTAGACTTCGGAGGGACTAGGGAAGAGCATCTTCCTTTAGTAGAGTTTGCCTACAACAACAGCTATCAGAACAGCATCGGCATGGCACCCTTCGAAGCATTGTACAGACGACCCTGTAAATCACCAACTTGTTGGTCGGAATCTATAGAAATATTGTTATATGGACCAGATATCGTTAGAGAAACGTCTGGAAAGATTGACCTCATTCGACGACGGATGAAGACAGCTTCAGATAGGCAGAAGTTCTATGCATATAGGAGAAGGACTGACATCGAATTTGAAGTGGTAGACTCAGTTTTTATCAAAGTATCAGCTTTGAGGAATTTGGTTCGCTTCAGATCAGTAGGGAAGTTGGTGCCTAGGTTTGTGGGACCATTCCCCATAACAGAAAGGATTGGCCAAATGGCCTATAGAGTAAAGCTCCCAGAAAATCTATCCGCTTTTCATTATGTTTTCCAAGTTTCCCATCTGAGGAAGTGTCTCCATGACACCTCAGTAATTGTTGAGCTGACTATGTTAGAAGAAGTTGAAGTGGAACATGAGGTGACAGTCAGGCGAGTTCCTACCCATTTTCTAGGATCAGAAGTTAAGAAGCTACGAAAAAAAGAGATCAAGTTGCTAAAGGTTCAATGGGGAGATAACCCAGAAGATGCGACTTAGGAGACCAAAGAAAAGATTCGTGCTACGTACCCTTTCCTTTTAGAGGTTTGTTCTTAACTCCTTTTTCAAAATTTTATCAGTACTTGTTTCTATCAGTTGAGTTTATCTTATCCATAGTATTTTTTGACCTTTAGATAGGAATCCTATGGATGTAAACATGTGTTTGAGACATGTTATGTTTGATGGATGCAAGTGGATGTGAGTGTTTGCTAGTGGTTGCCTATGGACACATATACACACACATTAGGCACTAGATTGACTCAATCACTCTCATACTGCATATGGATGTGTGTGCATTTTCTTTTCTTTTATAGATAGAAATGGATGAGCTAGCATATGGATGTTGCACTTGGACGAATGAGTGTGCACACATATAGAGCTTACATGTAATAATAGGATTATTTGCATACATATTGGGTTCATGGCACTAACATACATTGCATTAAGGAGGTCGACTAAATCAGTAGACCGCCTGAGCTACGCATTAGTATTAGGACATATACACACACCTTTGCATATATTCATGAAATCATTAGAAATCCTTAAGGACAATGGATGCCAATGATTGATGGATGAGTATATGGACGATGGATGGTAGGATATGCATTCTTTTCAACTTGGAGATTTCGGGGATGAAATCCTTTAAGTAAGGTGTAACACCTCGTAATTTTAAAACATGACATAAGGGACAATTAAAGAATACTTAATTTTTAGAAGAAGAATTAAGTGAAACGGGTTTTGCCATTACGTTCATCTCGGAATTCTGCTTGAGATAGAGTCCGAGTTTGCGTAAAAAGGATAACATATGAAGGAGTTATGGACGATAGATGTTTGGCAGAACAATCAGGAAATGGGCCAGAATAACTGGCGCACTTGTGAAGTGTGCCCGACCAAAAATGCACTAGCTCACCTGGGAAGTGCGCTCATGCCGACCCCAGATCTGGAGACTTCTAGACAGTTCCCTGATGATGTGCTTTTTAATTTGAGTGGTTCTGATGGTCTCTAATCTCATCTAAAGGTCCTAATTCACCTAATACATCTATAAATAAACACCTAAACCGAACCATAATCACTTTAACCCTAATCCATGGTGCCTCCATGCTGCTGCTCCAACTTAAATTAATTTAGCTTTTCTTCTTCAACAATCAAAGAAGAGGTTATTCAAGATCAGATTTGCTACAACAACGACTAATTCTCTTTTCTAACAATCCTATCGCTGTGAGTTTATGTCACTTTCACATATAATTAAATTAAAAAGTAATTGTGATAGGATTGTAAATTGGATCTAATGTATATGCCTGTAAATAAGATCAATCATATCAAGTTTTGTAATTTTTTATCCTTTAGATTCATACCCAATTGCTATTATCATATGCATGTCTGATCTATTTTATCGTTATTCATTTCACATGCCTATTTATATGTTTATGCCAATTTTGATGTTTGATTCTCTTCCCTTCTTCTTTTCCCTTTTCCTTTTGAGACTTGGCTAACTTCGAGCCTAAGCATATTACGTTGAGATCTACGTACGAATAATGTTGGGAAGATTAGGAAAAGTTTGGGAAATATGTAATAAATGAGATTTGGCATAAATTGTTGATAGCTATGGAAATTGGTTTGGGCATAATTTGGCATAACTCATACACATGAGGTTATAGGCATAATTTGGATTAAAATTATAAACATAATTTAGATTGAAAATTATGGGTAATTGGAATATATTATAATTAAAGATTTGAAATTGGGACTTGAATCAAGAAAGAGATAATGAACGCCTAAGACATGAGGTTAGAGTCGGATTGCGGTATAAGTCCACCCGGAACCGCCCGGCATATCCAATAACCGCAAACGGTAATCTAATGTGAGAGGTCAAAGGCAGAAATTAGATGCGTAATAATGCAAAGACACGAGGTTAGATTCGAATTGCGGTATAAGCCTACCCGGAACCGCTTGGCATATCCAGCAACCGCAAATGGTAATCTAATGTGGGAGGTCTTGCAAGATTACGGTTATAATGAATTAATGAACACTTAACCAAGATAAGACATGTGGTAAGACATGGGAACAATAAAGGGTTAAGTGAGTAACATGGGTAGCATGTAAAACATAATTAAAGCACTTAACCAAGATGAGACATGTGATAAGTCATGGGGATAAAAAGGGGTTAAGTGGGAATTCCTAGTGGGGACCAAGCTTACGAGGGAAGCTTGTGTCAAGTGTGCGGACCTTTTTCAACCAGTAACCCATTTTTGTATCTATATGAGCTCGAACTAGGTGAAGGACAGGCACACGCTTACTGGGGTTGATTGTAAGAGGTCAATAAAGAGTTAGCGATGGCAGTGCAAGTCCAAAGGGGTCATGTGCGTGCGTGGGTCTAGGCTGGTAGGTAAGACGTTGTTGCATCGTGTTGGTATAAGCTGTGCATTTCAGTAGTTCGGGGTTGCCACCTTAGGGAGTGATACACCCTATTGTAGGACCAGCACAGGTATCTACGAGGTTAGGGAGCCGATCGAATGGGAAGGGTAGTGGGTACAACTAGTGGGGATAGGAGCAAGTTGGCGCCTTTGATAGTAACTATAAGTACACGAAACTACCATCATTATATTTGTTTAAGAGGGATCATCTTTTAGTATGTAACTAGTATGTTGGTACGACGCAGAGCATATCTTATAGTGGTTAGGAGCGCAGTCGATGTTCTATCTTGCTTATCATGTTTACCTTGTCATATCTGCTTATGTTACAGTCATCGCTTATATCCAGTTTATGTTCTTATCCTGTTACTTTACTGATTATATTGTTAAAGTCACTAGACTCGCCTGACTTTACGTCTGACACTTTTCGTTTCGCCTCTTTTCTTTCTTTCCTCCTAGGTCCTCAGGGTGGGATTAGTGAAGCTTGACTCAGGTTTCTTTCTTCTTGAAGCGCTTGGAATTGTTGAAAGTAATGCTCAGCTTTATAACTTTTTCATTATGGCTATTTGGAGTGGGATTATGGTTTTGCTTTTATGTACTCTGATTATAAATTTTTTCAAGATGGGTATTTGTGTACTTGGCTTTAGTATATGGTTTTGATGTTGTAACCAGACATGTTTCGCCTTTCCGCTCCAATGAATAAATTTTGAATTTTTAAGTACAATTTTATATATCTATCTTGTGAAGTTCTATTCTATACTCTTAAAATGCTCCATGAAAGTTAATGCATTCTCTTAGTGAGTGACATTAATGGACGTGGGGTGTTACACGTGGTATCAGAGCTGAAGGTTACCAGAACATATAAAAGATTTTGAAAATCGTTTTCAAAAGCAGTTATAAAAAGAAGTATTTTCATAAACATGTTTGAAAGAGGGTATTTTCAAGAGAAAGGTTTATTATGAAAAACATAATCCCCAAAAGCCATATATTTATCTTTCGATTCTATGTTTTGAATCTCTTCCTTTTTCTTTCAGCATGTCTGGGGAACCGGATATACCCGAGGGCGTACAGATACCAGGCTAGTTCAGAAGGTATCTAGAGGCTAGGGCTACTGCCGCAGGCCCAGCAAGCGTTCCTCCTCCCCCAGCTGCAGCCGTCGTTCCACCTCCTCCTCCCCATGTAGACGCTTTTTCTAAAATATGCAAAGACTCCCGTGCGATCGGCGGAAAACCGTTTTATGGAACTGAGTTGTTTGTTGAGGCTCGGGATTGGCTCAAGGAAGTGGATAAATTGTTTGGTATCTTTGAGGTAGATGATTGAAGGAAGGTTCAGCTAGCTGCTTGGTTGATGAAGGATGAAGGTTCATTTTGGTGCGAAGTAACTTATGGAGGACGTGTAATGGATATGTGGATGGATTTTAAAAAAAGGCTCGAGTTGAAATTTCTTTTACAAGCATAGGAGAGTTTATACATGTAGAGGTTCTTGGCTTTGAAACAAGGGAGTTTTTCTGTGAAGGAGTACGTTAATAAGTTTAACTAGTTAGCAAGATTTGGTATGGAATTAGTTAATACACCACATAAGAAGGCCTTAAGATTTGCCAAGGGTCTGAATGAACCATTACACGGGTTGGCTATGTCCCACATTCCTATGGAGGCTACTTTCGAGAATCTTGTTGATATGGCATTGATACATGAAGAGGAGAAAGGTGCTAATGTAGATAAGGCACAGGATAAGAAAGGGGATCCAAAGAAGGCACAACAACAACAAAAGAAGGGCGGTAAGGATAAGAAGGGTTCATAGAAAAGAAAGTGTCACAATTGTGGAATACCTGGCCATTTGAACGACTGTAGGAAGAAGAAGAGGATGACTGGTTGCTTCCAATGTGGTGAGGCAGGACATATGATTAAAGACTGCCCAAGGAGGCAAGGACAAGGGCAAGGAAAGAGGACAGGATCTACTTCTGTAGGGCTGGTTCATGCTCTCATGGAAGCTACGCAAGAGAGAGGTAGAAACATTTATATTAAAATATTGATTTTCCTTTTCGATCATCCTGTATGTACTTTGTTTGATTCTGGTGCTTCACATTCATTTAAATCTGTTTCTATTGTTGAGTCTCTGCACCTAGATACTAGTATAGTAGTGGATCCCGTTGTTGTCTCAAATCCTATTGGGCGTACAACTCATCTGTCTATGTTATATCGGGATTTGAGAATATGTGTGTATGGAGTTAAGTTCGAATGCAAAGCTTATGTGCTTGGTTTCACGGGCTATGGGTTGATTCTAGGAATGGATTAGCTAGCCAGGTATGGTGCCATTCTCGACTGTGAAAAGAGGGTAGTTAGACTGTTGACTAGTTTGTGTAATACTCTCGATATCTCATGCGACCCTAATGGTTCCGTTATGCTTAGCTATCTAGAATCTCTTGACACATCTATTGATGATTTGCAATCTGCTCAAGTAGTCCGTGAATATGCAGATGTCTTTGAGGAGGTTAGGGGCTTACCTCCAAAGCGCTAGATAGATTTCCATATATACATGGTGGACAATGCAATGCCAGTTGCATTGCCTGTGCGCCACATGGCTCCAAGAGAAAGGAGGGAGCTTAGTAAACAAGTGAAAGAGTTGCTTGAGAAAGGGTTCATAAGAAGAAGTATCTCAGAGTGGGGTGCTCCAGTTGTTTTTGCTACGAAGGCTAATGGTTCGCTTAGATTGTGCGTGGACTATAGGGAGCTGAATAAGCTCATGAAAAAGAACAAACACCCATTACCGAGTATAGGTGAACTGTTCGATCAGTTGGTTGGTGCTTCGATTTTCTCGCAATTGGATTTAGCTACAGGATTTCATCAGCTAAGGGTGGCTAAGGACAGCATAGATAAGACTGCATTTAGAACTCCAGATGGCTTTTCCGAATGGCTCGTCATGCCTTTTGGTTTGATGAATGCACCTGCATATTTCGTGGACTTGATGAGTAGGATGTTTATGGAGTTTCTAAACAATTTTTAGTAGTCTTTGTAGATGATATCATGATCTTCTCAAGAAACGGGGAGGAGCATGCCTTACATCTTAAGTAGGTTTTAGAGACCCTTTGAGTACATCATCTTAAGGCTAAGTTCTCCAAATGTCACTTTTGGAGGAAGGAGGTGAGATTCCTACGGCACGTGGTCTCTAAAGAAGGGATAGCGGAGGATCCCGCGAAGGTATTGGCAATCCAAGATTGGAATATTCCTAAGAATGCAACGGAAGTAAGAAGTTTTCTTGGTTTGGCGGGCTATTATAGAAAGTTCATCAAGGAATTTGCGAAGATATCAGCCCCACTTACTTAGTTAACGAAAAAGAATTTGACCTTTTCTTGGGATGCTGACTGTGATGATGCTTTTCAAAGTTTGAAGAGGGCATTGACGACAACTCCATTTTTAGTTTTGCCAGATGGGAGTAAACCATTCACAGTATATACCGATGCTTGCGGGACAGGGCTTGGTGCAGTTTTATGCAAGAGGGAAGGGTGATATGTTATGTTGGAAGGCAGTTGAAGGTCCATGAGAAGAATTACCCTACCCACGACTTAGAATTAGCTGCCATAGTTTTTGCGCTTAAGTCTTTGCGCCATTACTTTCTTAGTGAGAGGTTTGAGTTGTATACGGATCATAAGTCATTAAACTTCTTGTTCTCTCAAAAAGATTTAAAATTAAGACAACAAAGGTGGATGGAGTTCTTAGCATCCTACGATTTTGAGATTGCATATACCCCTGGCAAGGGTAACGTTGTAGCTGAAGCCTTGAGAAGAAAGAGGTTGACTTTGAGTCCTTTGTTTGTCGAGCGGCAGAGTTTAGAGTATATATCTACCTTTGACTTTAGACCCTCTATCGATTATGGACCCGGTTTGTTGGCATGGTTAGAGGTACGACCTACACTTTTAGGACAGATAGGAACGAAACAACAAGATGACCCACAACTGATAGAGATAGTAGACAAGCTCATAAGAGGGGAGTCTTGGATCCATCTTAGTAGGTATACTACAAATGAAAAAGGTTGGTTGCGTAGGGATGGGAGACTTTGCGTATCATGACACGATAGTTTGATAAGGACAATCCTTAAAGAAGCACATCGTTCTAAGATGACCATACATCCCGGTGGTGACAAGATGTATTGGGACATGAAGCGAGTTTTCTTTTGGGCCGGAATGAAGAAGGATGTGGCTGAGTTCATTTCTAGATGCTTAGTGTGCCAGAAATTCAAGGCTGAGAAAAAGAAGCCTGGTGGTTTGCTTCACCCTTTAATGCTTCCACCGTGGAAATGGGGAAGTGTTTCCTAGGATTTCATCGACGGGTTGCCGAGGTCAAGGAACGGTAATACGGGGATTTGGGTAGTAGTAGATAGACTTACCAAGAGCGCCCATTTCATTCCTATTAAGAGTAAAAGAACAGCAACATGATTAGCATATGTTTATCTCCGAGAGATAGTTCGTCTACACGGCATACCTTATAGTATCGTAAGCGATCGAGATCCCATTTTCACTAGTGAGTTTTGGAAGATCTTTCAAGAGGAAATAGGAATGCAATTGTGTTTGAGCACCACTTATCACCCTCAGACGGACGACCAAACAGAAAGTGTGAATAGGATTCTAGAAGATCTTTTGAGGTTATGCATCTTGGACTTTGGAGGGACATGGGAAGAACACCTTCCATTGGTAGAGTTCCCCTACAACAATGGCTATCAAACTAGTATTGGCATGGCACCTTTTGAGGCTCTATATGAACGACCTTGTCGATCACCGACTTGTTTGTGGGAATCTACGAATAAGATTTTTCTTGGACCGGAGATGGTTAGGGAAATCTCGGAGAATATAGAATTGATTCGAAGACGCATGAAGACGGCACAAGACCGGCAGAATTCATACGTTGATAAGAGATGTACCGATCTTGAGTTCGAGGTTGGATACACGGTTTTTATTAAAGTATCACCATTGAGGAATGTAGTTCGTTTTGGATCTGTAGGGAAATTGGCACCAAGATTCATAGGGCCATTCCGCATTACAGAAAGAATTGGACAGATGGCCTACAGAGTGAAGTTGCCTGAGAAGCTTAGTGGTGTTCATGACCTATTTCACGTGTTGCATTTGAGAAAGTGTTTACACGATACTGTGGAAGTAGTAGAGCCGAGCATGCTTAGAGAAGTGGAAGTAGAGCGAGATGCCACGGTTAGACGAGTTCCTACATGCATCCTTGGATCGGAGGTCAAGAAATTACGCAACCGAGAGGTTAGGTTGGTTAAACTCCAATGTGGAGATGATCCAGGAGACGCGACTTGGGAAATAGAAGACAAGATACGTGCGTCGTACCCTTTCCTTTTTGTGGGTATGTTCTTAACTTCTCCCTTTTTTACCGCTTTGTTTATACTAGTTCTATCGTTTAGTGTATCCTCTCGATTATATCTTCGACCTTTAGGTAGAAAATCCTATGGTTGTAAACATATATTTGAGACATGTTATGTTTGGTGGATGCAAGTGGATGTAAGTGTTTGCTCGTGGATGCATTTACACACACATTAGGCACTAGATCGGCTCAATCACTTTCAAATTGCATATGGATGAGTGTGCATATTTAAATTAATGGATGTATATTGAATGTGTTATCATATGGATGTTGCATTTGGATGAATGGTTGTGCGCTCATATAGAAATGATATGTATCATTAGGATTCTTTTGCATACATAATGGACGCATGGCACTATCATGTTTTACATTAAGGAGGTCAACTGAATCAGTAGACTGTCTGATTTTGCATTAGGATAAGGATATATATACACACACTTTGCATATGTTCATGAAAGCTTTAAAAATCTTTTAAGGACGATGGACGCACGTGATTGATGAATGAGTAGATGGATGATGGATGGAAGGACATACATTCCTTTCAGCTTCAAGATTTCGGTGACACAATCCTTTAAGTAAGATGGAATGTAACACCCCGTAATTTTAAAAAATGACATAAGGATAATTAAAGAATACTTAATTTTTAGAGAAGAATTTAGTGAAATGGGTTTACGCCATTGCGTTTGTCTCGGAATTCTGCTTGAGATAGAGTACGAGTTTACATAAAACGGATACCGTATGAAGGAGTTATAACGATAGAAGTTTGGCAGAACAATAAGGAAACGGGCCAAAATAACTGGTCTACTTGTGAAGTGCGCCAAAACAAAAATGCACTGGCGCACCTGGGAAGTGCGCCCATGTCGTGCCCAGATCTGGAGAATTCTAGACAGTTCCCTGATGACGTGCCTTTTTAATCTGAGTGGTTCTGATGGTCTCTAATCTAATCTAAAGGTCCTAATTCACCTAATACATCTATAAATAAACACCTAAACCCAACCATAATCACTTCTACCCTAATCCATGGCGCCTCCATGTTGCTGCTCCAACTTAAATTAATTTATCTTTTCTTCTTCAACAATCAAAGAAGAGGTTATTCAAGATTAGATTTGCTACAACAACAACTAATTCTCTTTTCTAAGAATCCTATCGCTGTGAGTTTATGTCACTTTCACATATAATTATATTAAAAAGTAATTATGATAGGATTGTAAATTTGATCTAATGTATATGCCTGTAAATAAGATAAACCATAACAAGTTTTGTATTTTGTTATCCTTCAGATTCATACCCAATTGCTATTATCATATGCATGTCTGATCTATTTTACCATTATTCATTTCACATCCCGATTTATATGTTTATGCCAATTTTGATGTTTGAGTCTCTTCCCTTCTTCTTTTCCTTTTTCCTTTTGGGATTAGGCTAACTTCGAGCCTAAGCATATTACGTTGAGATCTACGTACGAATAACGTTGGGATGATTGGGAAAAGTTTGGGAAATATGTAATAAAATGAGATTTGGCATATATTGTTAATAGCTATGGAAATTGGTTTGGGTATAATTTGGCATTATTGTACACATGAGATTAAAGGCATAATTTGGATTAAAATTATAAGAATAATTTAGATTGGAAATTATTGGTAATTGCAATATATTATAATCCAAGACTTAAAATTGGGACTTGAATCAAGAAAGTGATAATGAATGCCTAAGACACAAGGTTAGATTCAGATTGCGGTATAAGTCTGCCCAGATTCCCTCGGCATATCCAGCAAGCGCAAATGGTAATCTAATGTGAGAGGTCAAAGGCAGAAATTAGATGCGTAATAATGAAAAGACACGAGGTTAGATTCAGATTGCAGTATAAGCCTGCCCGGAACCGCCCGGCATATCCAGCAACCACAAATGTTAATCTAATGTGGGAGGTCTTGCAAGATTACAGTTATAATGAATTAATGGACACTTAACCAAGATAAGACATGTGGTAAGCCATGGGAACAATAAAGGATTAAGTGGGTAACATGGGTAGCATGCGAAAAATAATTTAACACTTAACCAAGATGAAACATGTGATAAGACATGGGGATAAAAAGGGGTTAAGTAGGAATTCCTAGTGGGGACCAAGCTTAGCAGGGAAGCTTGTGTCAAGTGTGTGGACCCTTTTCAACCAGTAACCCATTTTAGTATCTATATGAGCTCGAACTAGGTCGAGGACAGGGATACACTTACTGTGGTTGATTGTAAGAGGTCAATAAAGAGTTAGCGAAGTGCAAGTCCAACAGAGTCATGTGCGTGCGTGGATTCGGGCTTGTAAGTAAGATGTTGTTGCATCGTGTAGGTATAAGCTGTGCATTTCAGTAGTGTAGGGGTTGCCACCTTAGGGAGTGATACACCCTATTGTGGGACCAGCACAGGTATCTACGAGGTTAGGGAGTCAGTCGAATAGGAAGGTTAGTGAGTACAACTAGTGGGGTTAGGAGCAAGTTGGCACCTATGACAGTATTTAGAAGTACACGAAACTACCATCATTATATTTGTTTAAGAGGGATCATCTTTTAGTATGTAACTAGTATGTTGGTACTGTGCAGAGCATATCTTATAGTGGTTAGGAGCGCAATCAATGTTCTATCTTGCTTATCTTGTTTACCTTGTCATATCTGCTTATGTTACAGTTATCTCTTATATACAGTTTATGTTCTTATACTGTTACTTTACTGATTATGTTATCAAAGTCACTAGACTTGCCAGACTTTACGTCTAACCCTTTTTGTTTTTCCTCATTTCTTTCTTTTTCCCCTTCAGGTCCTCAGGGTGGGACTAGTGAAGCATGACTCGAATTTCTTTCTTCTTGAAGTGCTTGGAAGTGTTGAAAGTAATGCTCGGCTTTATCTTTTTTTCATTATGGCTATTTGGAGTGGGATTATGGTTTTGCTTTTATGTACTCCGATAATAATTTTGTTTAAGATGGGTATTTGTGTACTTGGCTTTAGTATATGGTTTTGATGTTGTAACCAAACGTGTTTTTCTTTTCCACTGTAATGAATAAATTTTGAATTTTCAAGTACCATTTTATATATCTGTCTTGTGATGTTCTGTTCTATACTCTTATAACGCTCCATGAAAGTTAATGCATTCCCTTAGTGAGTGACATTAATGGACGTGGGGTGTTACATCGGGGGAATGTAACACCCTGTAATTTTGTGAACATTAAATAGGACAAATTTAATAATAATTAATTTAATATTCAGAATTAAGAGAAACGAACCATTCCATTGCATCGGTCTCGAAATTCTGGTCAAGATAGACATTTGGTTTGCGTAAAACGGACATCGTATGAAGAAGTTATGAGGGATTTAAGTTTGTATACGCGTAGAAAGAACATACATACACGTATGAGTCACGTGTTAGATGTGAGTCAGGCACTATCCAAAACAGTTCGAAAATCAAAAATTCGTCATGGTGGCAAATTTCCCGCTCTAAGGGGTCGAACCCACTAGAGGGGTGTCGACACCGGTGTCGACCCCCCTTAATGGGTGTCGACTTATGGGTCGACCCACCCACAGGGGTGTCGACACCCCTAGGGCTGATGTGGCACTCGGTTTCAGAGGCCTGACAGTTATATATATGTGTCCAATTCTCCTATTTTCTTCATTGGAAATCATGGAAGCCAAATATTGCCGGTGTGCGAACTGAGACGAATCCGTTTCTTCAAACAACTATCGGTTTTGCAAATCAAATCTAGAGATTCAAGATCCATTCTTTCTCTTTTCTAATCCTAACGCAGTGAGTTTCTAGTTACTTTAAGGTTTGAATATTTAAAAGCAAATCAGGAAAGACTGTGATTTGGATATGTTGTAAACTATGAATCTATATGCTATTGTTAAATCTTATACTATATTATGATAGATCTATTTCTCTAGATCCAATGCAACTGTGGTTATTCTATTATGTTGCCTTTGTGGATCTTGAATTTTAACTATATTGTGGTTAATGTAAATCTGTTAATTTGGAAAGTTACAATATTGGTTAGATCCATCTCTTTATGTAAATCACCTTTCACATATCATATTGTGGTCAATTTAGATATGTTGTAAATTGGACATGTGAATCCATATTTAGATCTAAACATGTTACTATGTCATCCTAATTATGTTAGATCTTTTTTGTGACCACATTATAATTACATTGGATCTAAATAGTTGGACACCTAAATGGCCAATTAAGACCTCATTATGCTCACTCTGACATCATAGTTATGTAGAACTAATAATTGCCACAAGTTCATCAGTTTTATGCTTATATGTCCACCTTATCACCATGCTAGTTTATGTATATGCCAAGTTATGTTAAAATGATCACTTTGGTTATATTCCCATTTTTTCCCTATTATCGTTTATGACTAAGCTATTGTCTAGCTAGGCATGTCGCCAATGTATGTGTGCGCTAGTTAGGGAACGGGGGAAAAAGGGTTAATATTGGCATAATTTGAATATGAACATTTTGGACATATAATTCGAATTACTGGGTAGAGTGGGCATTAACACCAATAAAGGGAAAGGTTTAATTAATTTATTAATTAATTAATAATGGAATGACTAGTAATTACAATTAGGAATTGTAATGGCACTTATGACACGAGGTTAGGTTGCATTAGTGGTGGAAGTCTGCACGGACCCGACCGGCATATCCAGCAGCCACTAATGTTGAACCTAATATGGGAGGTCTAAGTGCGCAAATGAGGATCGGGCTTAGACTCGAGGTTAAGCCCAACTGTGGAATAAGACTTCCCAGATCCGACCGGCATATCCAACATCCACATGTTGTAGGCCTAATTTGGGAGGTCTAGCCCATTATGAACCATAAATGGACAAGGTAATGAATTGGACTACTTAACCAAATGTAATCCATAGGGATTGTATGATTGTGAACTAAAGTTAGGGTTAAGTAAATTGATTGGATAGTGGATAGGTTAAGCAAATCTGGAGGGGGTAGGTAATATTTACATATAGGCCCACAAACTTAACCCGATAAGGTTATGTAATTAAAGACACCTAGTGGTATACATAACCGGAGGAAAATATAAAAGTTATGTAATTAAAGACACCTTTTAGGGTAAGTAGAACTGAATAGGGCTATGTAATTGAAGACACCTAGTGGCATATATAGTCAGTGAAAAACCTAGTGGGGGATACAAGACAATGGGGTGAGCTTGTATCATATTGTGTGGGACCCATTTCAGTCAGTAACCGGGAGTAAGTATCGAATAAAATACTCGGTACTAGGCGGAGAGGGGACACGCTTATTGACTGATTGTAAGAGATCCAAACGTGGAGGACGGTGTGGGTGGCGCAAACCAACCGGGCCATGTGCGTGCATGAGCCGGGCAGAAGGGCACAGGACGACCGTGACACAAGTAGATATAGGGCTGTGCATATCAGTGAGTGGTTTCCACTGTAGGACGTGATACATCCTATTGTGCGACCGGCACAAAGTATCTACGGTGTAGGGAGCCGATCGATTAGGGTAGTGGTTAGGGTACATTTGGATGTATGCCTTATGTCTACCACCTTATAGTAGAAGGGATCATCTCATTCTGGTTGTACTAGTAATAGTGAAAAGTAATCATTAGAGAAGCATATATACCTTATCCTGTCTACCTTGTCACACCTGCCATTTATGTAGTAATCTCTCTTATCCAATTTATATACCTATCATGTTACTTTCATTTATTTACTTGACTTGCCAAACTTTATGTCTAACCCTCTTGTTTCCTCTTCTTTCTTCCTTTCCCTCCAGGTTCTCAGGGAGGTAACACTCAAGCTTAGTCAGGACACATACATCATCTGGCTTGAGCTGCTTTCGAAGTATGGCTCAATTTTTTATCTCTACTATGGCTTTGTCTCTTTTATTTAGGGAATTATGTATTCTTTTAAGTATTTATGTACTCTGATGTTAAAAGATAGAAGTTATGTTGTAATGGTTTTTGTGAATCATGGTATTTTGAACCACGCTGTATGATTTGTGTTTGAAATAAAAATTTAAATTTCCGCAGCTATCTTATTTTTGTCTGTCTTTTAAAATTCTGTGTCTGTTTACCTATAACACTTCACAAAACTTAATGCATTCCCTTTGTGAGTGACATTAACGAACGTGATGTGTCACAGCGGTAAGGGAATTCAAGGGGATTGAAGAGGTTCGTTTGAAGGTTGAAAAGCGATGGCAATGGTAGTGTGACTGAATAAAACGTAATGGGAAGTGGGATGAAGGCAAAAGGACATTTAAGTGGAGCGATACAAATTTAGTGTTAATTTTTACTATGAAATGAAAGAAAATGCAATATGGATAAAGGTTTAAGGGGAAAATTGTTGGTTAATATATGCTTACTAGGTTGTTGGAAAATTCCAGTGACATATAGATTTGTCTTCTTATTTTAACATTCTTTCGTTCACTTACTGATGCCTTGCAAAATGTCGTTGGGGTCATAGAAAAATAAAGGTTGGAAATTACGCTTCTTTCTTGCAATGTTTCGATTCAGTAAACTAATTAGGTTTACATGAGTTAAGATACAAATTTTCAAATGAACTAATAAATATAAACAAATTATAAGTCAGATAATTTAAGAAATTATACAATTGTTATCATTAATGCATATTATAAATTTTGTTTGAATAAATTTAATAAGTTTACTCGAGCGGAAATACTGCTTTTGTCATGTCTCACTTTGAATAAATATATGACTTTAGTTTCCGGATAACTAAGCAAATATATAACTAAGTTAAGTTATAATTTTTTTTTCAATAAATTAAACCAAATTATTTGGTTTAAAGTTTATATTTTTCAAGTCATTCAAATAGAAAATACAAAAATTTAGTCACTTAATTAATCAAGCAATTTTATCAATAAGTTAAATTATTATTTTTTGTTTATAAAATTGAATTATTTATATAAGAGAAAATGTAAATCATGTTAAATCACATATAAGTTAACAAAAAACACAAGTTAAGTATTTAAGTCAATTAAAAATATATAATTAGATTAAATTGTAATGTTTTTTCAATATATTAAACAAGTATCTTAGGTTAAATTTTAGATCTTATTACACTTCTAGATAAATTTTACAAGTATGTAAGTTAAATCGCTTAATACATTTAAGAATACCGTTAAGTTAAATTATGGATATAGTTTTAGAGACGTGGTAATGGGATCTAGGTTAAAACCTTCGCCACCCATATTTTTTCTTCTTCCTAATGCTCGGTCACTTCCCCTCTTCATCGCTTTTACGACCTCTCTCACTCTCTCCTGTCTCTACCTAGATTCTCCTAGTTATGTGTGTCTTGCGTTTGTTTTCTTTTGCAATCAATCTATTTTTCAGATCCAATATCCTTCTTGTTCTCCTCCTTTAATCCGAATATCAACCTGTAATGACCCACACTTTTCTGCACCCAAATTTTGACAGAAATCAAAACTTAAACAATTCTGATCATGGAGCATATATATCTGGTACCTGCAATAAATGAGCATGAACATAATCAGAGTACGATAAAGATAACTCACAGCGGAAACAAAATAGAATAAACTAGTATTGACTCAAGTAATTATCTTTTTCAACGTAAGTCACTTTGCCAATACCGATCATGGGAGAGAACGAGAACCGAAAGCCAAACTTAATCATCTGTGAGAACCAGACCTTCTCTAGGAAACCTGGAAGGTTGTAATGAGGAGGGGGGTTAGAACAAGAAGTTTTGGTGACTAAGAAATGTACAACATAGGTTATAATATAGAATGTATCCCGTTCTGTTCAACCCAAGATGTATGCATATATAGGTTAGCAATTCTAGCCTAACACTTTACAACCCTTTCCAAAGTGTATTCCCAATTTATATTATACCGAGATAGGACTTCTATGCATACTTTTGTGAAGCCTTTATACAAGAACTTAACCGTTTACCATACCAATATTTGATCCTTAACTACATAGTTTTTATATCCATATACTTTCTTTCGCTTATCTTTCCTCATTTATTGCCTCACTATCAATGATAGATAGGGTGGAATCTTCTTAATCACTTAAGACCCTAGGCGGACCGATTGGTCACTTATTTTTTCTCGATACTTTACTTAATGTTAATACGAACTAGAGGGCACTAGCTACGGGCCCTGCTAGTCGAGGCTTCCGTCATTCACGCATAAACCCTTGCTCCGCATAAGGTGAGAGATGGTATTTATCGTTCACTATAACTTCTAGCTTGCCTTATAGGATAACTTCCTTAGTCGCTTATTACTTCCCCTAAGATAGGTAGTCATATCGGAAGTTTTAGTTTCCATGTTTGGGTAGTCCTACACACACTTGCCATTAAAGACCCCTAAACTGAAAGACTTATTCCTAGGTGAACTCTTCAACCCTGTCACTTAGCTTTTAAGACCCAGGAAACAGACTATATGCAAAGGTAATTGTAACGACCCGTCTTTTTGCCCAGTTCTTTCTGATAATTAAACCAACTTAAACCGTTCATAAAGGTAGATTGTTATGGGTACTAACATATATTGAACAAAATAACATAATTTTTCATATTATAATATAATATTACATCAGAGTTACATGGAATATCAGAGTTACAACATATACAGCGGAAGGAATAAATATACTCCGAACAGAAGAGGCAGTATGACATAGTGAAAGCTCCAAATTCTAGCGTGGACTCCAACTCAGAAAATGCTCGGAATCTTGCTCCAAAGGTCTATAACTGTAAAAATAAACCACTAGTTTCTCGTGTTGAAATTAGTGGGCACCTAGAGTTTAGGAACGAACAATAAACTTCTGGTCAGTCATAGGACTGGTGTGATATCATAAAACAGTTATTTTCGTTAGGGTTTATTTTAATGTTGGCAAATTCACCGGACAACGCCGCTGATGCGGAACTGGTTTACTCCATGTAAATACCCGTGCATATAAAATCGCAATGACTTTTGGAAAATGAAACTATCATAGGCTCGTCCCACATCACACAATGCAAGTGCACACCAAATGGGCGAGTTTTTCCTTATGATAACCAAAAGTGCCTTCATACATCCTCTTTTATATTATTATTAGTGCACAGTGTGGAAAACAATTTTGAAAATAAATGTATCAATCTTAGACATCATACTACCCCATTATACTATGTCGCCGTAGGTATACAAATAAAACCGTAGGGGCGCGTATTGGAGATTGGGTTTCCAACTTGATGATTCTTGACACGAAAGATCAATCGGAATAAAAACGAAGTGTAACACGGCTTTTTCATCCAGACATGGACACCAACTACACATCGCGAGGTAGATCAACGGTTTTCATCTAGGCACGGACTCCCTAACATACCCTATTCCCAAATTCAAAAGAGGTACCTCCTCCGCAGCTATTAATCACAAAATCATGTATATATGTCAACAACCAAACCACCAGTTTACCATCATCTAGGGTGTGAGGCTTGTCGATGTCACGGTATACACAAAGCTACACTTCAATAAGCCATTCTTCGATCATCATTAGCTCATTCCATAACTTAAGTATGCCACATTGTCAATCTTCCACATGTCACTGATTTCAATCAACATATAACCTCTAAGAACGTAATTTAGAGACGGGAAAATCAATTGCCACAAATCTGATATATATTCACTGGAATTAGTGCTATGTGGTCAATTACAATGTTAGACACACAATCCATACTAGTCCATTCTAGGTCTGAACGGAACAAAATCCGAAAATCCTCAAATATATTCAGACCTCATGCCACTTATAATCTCATACCAGGTGATTGGCCTGATTCGAGACATCATCAGTCCAAATAATCCAAAGATTCTCGGTCTTCATTTGTCATTGCCAAATATTCAATATCATTGTATTATTACTTGGAATGGTTTCGGACTTAAATCTGATCCCGGTCTTTCCAAATAATAAGTGTATTTTAAAATGTAGCTGTGGACTATACCGGTTTCAATCCAAATCTCCTTCATTTATAATAAGATTGAATTCCTTACAATTTCTTTAAATCTCATTACCATCTCATTTCTCCTTTACAAATCCCATATTCATATTTTCTGTTTATTGTTATCATTTACACCAAATCTAAACTTGGATTTTAGAGTTTCATTCACAAATTTTTATCACTTTGAATCCTCCTAGAATATTTAAGAATCCCCTTTATAGATGGAAAGAAAGTTCTTGTTTCATACGTTTGCAAATCCCAATTATTTCAAGGAAGTGTTAAATCGTTGCTTAAGTGCTATAAAATAGTCACTTAACCAATTGGCTCGAAAACCATTCAAAACTTCAAAATAAACAATGCTTATTAAATTTCAAGATTGTTTTAAATTCTAATAAATTAAAATTAAATTCCAAATTTGTTTTAAATTCAAAGGATTTTAATCAAACTTCAAATTAGATTTGAAATAACCATGCCGGCTGTCAGATCGGTTAGGGATAGCCAGGGAGAGGAGGAAACTGTATTTTCCAAACCTAAGCCTTAGTAACTATCCTCTCTATCATCCTAGAACGATTTGGTGTATATATGTGTATATATATATATATATTTGTGTGTGTGTGTGTTATTGGAAGGGATGTTATTAATATATACATATATATATTGATAACAGTTTAAAACCTAAATTTGTCCAATCCTTTTAAATTCATAACTGAAGTTTTATAACATTAGATAAAACCAAAATTTAAATTTGTATGGAAAAATGAATATTGTACTACCAAACTTGTTTAGTTTTTTTTAAAACTTACAATGGTCTTTAAAATGAACCAAGTGCATTTAATAAAATCAATATTTTGTTACATATTCAAATAAAAAAATTCTTTCCTTATAAATAAATTTCAATACTTATGAATGGTTATAAAGTTAAACATTTACATAAAAAATATAACATAAAATCGAATTTTTAGTTAGATTCCAAACTTGTTTCAATTTCTTAAGAGTCCAAAACAATTTTTTAATATATTTCCAAAATCGTTTTGTTGTTATAAAAATCGTTTACATATTTACAGCATAGATTTCAAATTATCTCGATATCTAAATTCAAAAATTAACTTTTAGATTTTATTTATTAAACTAAATAATCATCATTCATGTGAAAAGGAGATTTAAATCAATTACCCATATATCTCCATAACCATGATGTGCGGAACAACAAAATCAATACATATAAACACAATATTGCAAGATTTAAAACAACCACCAAAGTTGTGCGCAAGCGTCACGTTGAATAACGCTTAGTGTTTTAGTGTTTCTAACTTACACAAGCATCCATTCAAATAATCACAACCATAATAGCCCTCAATATGAAGTCGGGGATCATTAACAGATCCATTACTAGTCATTTTAACCTTTCTACTTATAAAATAAATTTCAATAGATGTTCTCACTAGTATTGCGTTCTATAGCTTCCATCTACTGTCGTTCCATTCCCGATGTTGTTCTTGTTTTCATCCGTTCCATTCTACGTACACCTAGTTGCTATTATCAACTCATTTCCCATGCGTCTTCCTCATCGCCAATTTTGCTGTGAATTGAATTCGGAGTTCTCACATGCTAGTGTACGATATGCAATCGTGTGCGGCCACGTGCTGTCCACGTATGCCTGTTTTGGAATATCCATGCATGATGGTTTCTTGGTTACAGGCTTTAAGCTCAGCGTATGGGCATGCCTCTACGTACATCGGCGGAAGGCTGATAGTGCCAGAGTGGTGGAGATGGTAGTCGCGGTTCAGTTGTCGCCACAGATGGCGGGTGGATGCAAACCGCAGATAGAGGAGACTGACTGGTTTAAGGAGGCATCAGCAGTTCCAAGGGGAAAAGAATAATGTAAGTTCTGGCCGAGGATGGGATGGCTTAGGCGGTCAGCGGTGAGTGGTTGACGTGCTGGCGAACGTGGACAGAGAGTAGGGGAAGATTGTGTTGTTGAAGGGGAGAGACGGTTTTATGGTGAAGTGAGTTGGTCTGCTCGCAGTGACAAGGGAAATTTTCGAGAGGCAGTTACTATTTCCAAAAGGGATAAAAGGGATATACTGACGTGAGCATTGGTAGATGAGAATCAGTGGTTTTAGGAGGGGATAACGGCCGTTAGCAGGAAAGAGGGGAAATATGAGATCACGACTGTACTAGAGTTGGACTATGTGTTACCTGGTGAGGCAGGAATTGGTGCATGTGTTTAGTGGTGGCACTGGAGTGCACAAACTTGCGGATGTGGTATTGTAAGTTAGTGGGGTAGTTATGGTCATTGGTGAAGCTAGAGAGTGGTTGTTGGTGTGACTGAAGAGGAGGAGATGGATGCAGTGGAGCTACTGGGAAAAGGTGTGAAGATAAAGCAGAACGTGTTTCAGAAGAGGGAGGAGACGGTTACTGATGGTGGACTGCGAGTAGTGTGTGGAGAAGAAAAGACTATCAGCTGTGGAATGCAAAGGGCGGAGGAAGGGTCGAGAAGTCAAGGAGCAGGAGATTTTACAGTGGAAAAACGTTTACAGTAGTAAAATAAAATGAAGGGGTACTTTTCGAGCAGACGATGAGTAAGTATGATTTTGTAATGCAGTGAAGAGACCAGCTGCTGGAGGAAGGTAACACATGGTATCTGGTTTCTATTACCCAATTTTATTTTATTGGTGTGCAGTATTTGTTCCTCTATTCATGAATAGTCCAAAATCTTTGAGCACTGTTTATAAAATCTTAGACTAATATGGCCATATCTAAATTAGAATTTTTTTTTCCAGATATGGTTGCCTGCTATATACTAGAAAAACAAATGACTTGATTCGTTCCTCACAAACGGTCTGTGAACTCTAGGCAGAATTTGTGAATAATGTTGTTTTCCATTATTTCTGCATTATAGATTCCACCGTTATAAACCACACACAAAATATTTTATTTTGCCATTTATTTTTCTTTTCCTTTTTATTTATTTATTCATTTTTCTCCACCAACCAAATTTCTTTCTTTCATTTATTCTTGAAATTAAGTTTGTCCATCGATCAAATCGTTATAATTGAGATAATTGCACACCGTTTACCAATCCATTAAATTGACGAAATCAGTTTTACAGTGTAATTCAAATCATGAAATCTCTATAATTAATTAGCCCTTAACTAAACACTTCTAAACTTATAATTGGAATAGTTTGTACCTAATGAAAAGTTTGTAGCGACGTTATACTTTCAAAATTGTTTTTCATTTTGTCGTTACATTTTCAAATATTCAACAACTCAAAATTAGTTATAACGTTGATTTCGCAAAATTTTTTAGACTGGAATTATGTATAAAAAAAGTTAATACTATGTCCAAAGTGAAATCCAAGTTCAAATTTGAATTTAACATATAAGCATATATTTTCTCCTTAAGCCAAATTACAAAATCAATATTAAAATAATTCATCTCTTGATCTAAATTACAAAATAAATTAATAGCGGTAAAATTTCTTATTTCAACTTATGGTCACATCAAGATGACAAAGGAATTCTAATGTTAAAGTTTCAAACTGGTTAGAACATATAATCTTGTTTTTAAAACGTTTAGAAATCACGGAAATGGTTTATTTGAATATCGTACAAATATTTATTTTATATCAAATCTAAATTTAATTATATTTTTAAAGGTCAAAATTTCTAGGTCGTTACAGCCTCCTCTACTTAAAGCTTTTCGTCCTCGAAAAGGAGAGCTGTAAAATCTTGCTTAGGTGAAATAAATCTTATTTATAAAATTTATTGGGGCCAGTCGATATATAATACTTTATATCATAAAATACTTTATAACTTCTTATGAGCTTGAAAATTGATTAAAGGTTATTAATATATTAACATAAAATTTATCATACAACTAAATGAGTAAACTGTCTATATCAATTTTTTAGTTTAGCAACTTAAATTATTGCATAACATTTAAATAAGGAACTTGCTATACATTTAAAAATAATCTAAGTAAAAGTAGTTTAACTGATAAGGTTACTTTGTAATAACTCGTTTTGGTTAAAATTTGTTTATAAAATTCAAAGGTATAACAGAAGATAGCTTTAAAAATCGAAATAAAATGGTAAAATATAAGAAATTTAGTAACTTGGTTACAAGTAGATAATACAAGAGTAGACTAATATGCAAAAGGACTTGAAATAGATAACCATAAGTACAATTACAAAATATAGTAGTTTAACGAGACGTCGAATAACTTAGATAAGTTAAATTAAAGCGTATATAAATTAATATATTTCAAAACTTTTGGAAAGCTCTAAATGATTTCTTCGACTTAGAATCCCGTTCTCATTTCAAACCATTGAAGTACCATACATTTCTTTCATATAGAAAATCATATTACACTTCAGGATTTCAAAACCAAAATTTCAACATTCTTTAATGAATTCAAATCAACTATATATTAATATTAGTTCGAGAAGTTTTCACACATGACGGGCTACTAAGTATCACCCCTCACACATAATCCAATCTTACCTTAGTTTTGTAACAGGTTACTCGAATAAACCAAATCATTTCATATCTCGAAGTTATAAATCATTTCGCAACCCATAATTTATGAATATTTTAATCAAAATTTTGTTGTTTCCAAATATTTCAAAGTATCGGGATTCAATTTGTTGAAACATTTCAAGCCTTTCAAAACATATGAATTTCAATTTATTCTTTCTAATATGATACACGTGTTGATCCTTTCGACTTATATTGCCATTAATTTGGTTTTTTTTGCAAATTCAACTTACATTCTAGCTGTTTACACATCGTTTAACTTCTTTTTGATCACATTTCAGCATTGTTCAAACATCTCAAGATTTTTCAATCAATGTCTTTGAGATTACTTATGATTCACACAGTCGAAAATTATTTCAGAATAGTTTGAGACAAAACTTATTTTAAATCCTTTACCTAATCAATATAGGACTTTATATTCATCTTTATTTCAAATATCAAATCTTGTTTGGAAAATCTTCATTATTCAACTAGTCGGAAATACCATCACGCTTCCCCTATGCTACACTGATTCGTTGTATTTAATTTAAAATATTGGAGATTCATTAAAATTTTCGGAGCCAAACCTTCAAGATTAATATTTCAAAACCCAAATTTTCCTTATAGTAAGTTAAATTAAATATTCTTACCATTTAATTGCAAAAATTATTTGGTGAAGTTCTGTTATTAATATAAGGTTTTAGACAAATTGAAGTTTCCTAATTCGAGTCAGATCTTGGTTTTGTTCAATATGTGGCACAAAAGTCATATGCACATGGAACAAGTCAAATTTCGTGTGTTCGAGTCAAATAGGGATGCATACAAGTTCAATATCAAACGAACACCAAAAGTATGATGGTTCAAATCAAAATGCTCAGTCAAGTTCATAAGATAAATGGGTATGAAAGGCTTGAATTCAAACGATGGAACTAATTAGGCAAGATAGGAAAGTCGAGTGCACCTAAGGATACATTTATAAGTAGTTCAATCAGGGGGCTTTATCTCTTACGATTATTCGTTAAATAATTTCCACTCGTATCATCTTAATAGGGAAAAGCAGTTTCTCCCCCACTTAGATATTTGTTACTCTTTGATTAACTACCCTTGCCAAAATTCCAAAATATGGTGAGATTTTCTTCTAAAATACATCTTTTTAGTTATTCACAAATAGTTTGATTTGCACTTATCAATTCCCGTTCATATTAATTCATTGAACGGTTTATTAAAATTTATCCAGTACTTATCTAAAGTATTTCTCGACGTTTCGATTGGAATCATATAGTCATCCCACCTTCGAAACTCGAAAATAAATATCTGGTGATGATCGATCAATCAATAAAATTATCCTCAAGCGACTGGAGTTTGATTCTATATCCATCTAGTATATATAAGACTTCGTACATACACCGGCCAGACATATATTCGAAATCTTCACATACCGGTAGTCCAATTGCAACGTCGAATAAAATAGTCGAAAATTCTTATTTCAAGTTGTATTAAAATAATTATGCTATTTCAAAATTTTATTTTTCCAATTTACGCTCTCTCCATAAAATATTCCAAAATCTCATTCGAGGGCATTCCTAAGCCTATCTCTAATGACATATTATAACTCTGATGAGTTCCATCTTTTGCTCAATATATGTTGTACCTCGTAGCTTTGTGTACCCAAAGCTCTGATACCGCTTCTATAACGACCCGTCTTTTTGCGCGGTTCTTGACGGTAATTAAACCAACTTAAACCATTCATAAAGGCAGATTGTTATGAGTACTAACATATATTGAATAAAATAACAGAACTTTTCATATCATAATACAATATTACATCAAAGTTACATGGAATATCATAGTTACAACATATACAGCGGAAGGAATAAATATATGCTCAACGGAAGAGGCAGTATGACATAGTGAAAGCTCCAAACTCTAGCGTGGACTCCAACTTAGAAAGCGCTTCGAATCTTGATCCAAAGGTCTATAATTGAAAAACTAAACCACTAGCTGCCCGTGTGGAAATTAGTAGGCACCTAGAGTTTAGGAAGGAACAATATACTCCAGGTCAGTCATGGGACTGGTCTGAGAACATAAAACAGTTATTTTCGTTAGAGTTTATTTTAAAGTTGGGAAATTCACCGGACCACGCCGCTAATGCTAAATGGGTTTACTCCATGTGAATACTCATGCATACAAAATCGCAATGACTTTTGGAAAATGAAGCTGTCATAAGCTCGTACCACATCACACAATCCAAGCGCACACCAGTTGGGGAATTTTGCCTTATGATAACCAAAAATGCCTTCATACATGAAAATCCTCATTTATATTATTACTAGTGCATAGTGTGGAAAACAATTTAGAAAATAAATGTACCAATCTTAGATGGCACAGTACCCCATTATACTATGTCGCCGTAGGTATACAAATAAAACCGTAGGGGCGCGTATTGGAGATTGGGTTTCCAACTTGATGATTCCTAACACGAAAGATCAATCAGAATACAAACGAATTATAAGACAGCTTTTTCATTCGGACACGGACACCAACTACACATCGCGAGGTAGATCAACGGTTTTCGTCCAGACACGGACCCCCGAACATACCCTATTCCCAGATTCAAAAGAGGTACCTACGCTGCAGCTATCAATCACAAAATCAACTATATATGTCGAAAACCTAACTGCCAGTTTCTCATCATCCGAGGTGTGAGGCTTGTCGATGTCACGATATACACAAAGCTATGCTTTAATAAACCATGCTCCGATCATCATTAGCTCATTCCAAACTTGAGTATGCCACATTGTCAATCTTCCACATGTCACTGATTTCAATTAATACATAACCTCTAAGAACGTAACTTAGAGACCGGAAAATCAATTGCCACATACCCGATATATATTCACTAGTGCTATGTGGTAAATTTCAATGTTAGACACACAATCCATACTAGTCCATTCCAGGTCTGAATGGAACAAAATCTGAAAATCCTCAAATATATTCAGACCTCATGCCACTTATAACCTAGTACCAGGTGATCAGCCCGATTCGAGACATTAGCAATCCATCCAAATAATCCAAAGATTCTCGGTGTTCATTTGTCATTCCCAAATCTTCAATAGCATCGTATTATTACTTGGAATGGTTTTCGAACTTAAATCTGATCTTGGTCTTTCCAAATAATAAGTGTATTTTAAAATATAGTTGTGGACTATACCGGTTTCAATCCAAATCTTCTTCATTTATTATAAATTGAATTCCTTACAATTTCTTTAAATCTCATTACCATCTCATTTCTCCTTTACAAATCCGATACATATTTTCCATTTATTGTTAACACTTACACCAAATCTAAATTTGGATTTTAGAGTTTCATTCATAAATTTTTATCACTTTGAATCTTCCCAGAATATTTAAGAATCCCCTTTATAGATGGAAAGAAAGTTATTGTTTCATACATTTGCAAGTCTATATTATTTCAAGGAAGTGTTAAATCGTTACTTAAGTGTTATAAAATTGTCACTTAACCAATTGGTTCGAAAACCATTCAAAACTTCAAAATAAACAATGCTTAATCAATTTCAAGACTGTTTTAAATTCTAATAAGTTTAAATTAAATTCAAAATTCATTCTAAATTCAAAGGATTTTAATTAAACTTCAAATTAGATTTGAAATAACCATCCCGTCCGTCGGATCAGTTAGGGATAGCCAGGGAGAGCAGGAAACTATATTTTCCGGACCTAAGCCTTAGACACTATCCTCTCTGTCATCCTAGAACGGTTTGGTGTATATATATATGTGTGTTATTGGAAGGGATGTTTTTAATATATACATATACATTTTGATAACGGTTTAAAACCTAAATTTGTCCAATCCTTTTAAATTCATAATTAAACTTTTATAATATTAAATAAAACCGAAATTTTAAATTTGTATTGGAAAAATGCATATAGTATTACCAAGCTTGTTTAGTTGTTTTAAATTTACAATTGTCTTTAAAATGAACCAAGTGCATTTAATAAAATCAATATTTGGTTACATATTCAAATAAAAAAAATTCTTTCCTTATAAATAAATTTCAATACTTATGGATGGTTATAAAGTTAAACATTTACATAAGCAAATATAACTCAAAATCAAATTTTTAGTTAGATTCCAAACTTGTTTCAATTTCTTAAGAGTTAAAAACAAATTTTTAATATATTTCCAAAATCGTTTTCTTGTTATAAAAATCGTTTACATATTCACGGCATAGATTTCAAATTATCCTGATATCTAAATTCAAAATTTAACTTTTAAATTTTATTTATTAAACTAAATAATCGTCATTCATGTGAAAGGAGATTTAAATCGATTACCTATATATCTCCACAACCATGGTGTACGGAACAATAAAATCAATACATATAAGCACAATACTGCAAGATTTTAATCAACCATCAAAGTTGTGCGCAAGAGTCACGGTAAATAACGCTTAGTGTTTTAGTGTTCCTAACTTACACAAGCATCCATTCAAATCATCACAACCATAACAACCATCAATATGAAGTCAAGAATCATTAACAGATCTATTACTAGTCATTTTAACCTTTCTACTTATTAAATTAAATTTAAATAGACGTTCTCACCAGTATTGCATTCTATGGCATCCGTCTACCGTTGTTCCATTCCCGATGTTTTTCTTGTCTACATCTGTTCCATTCTACATCCCCTTGTTGCTATTATGAACTCATTTCTCGTGCGTCTTCCTCATTGCCAATTTCTCTCTAAACATAATTCATAGTTCCCGCATGCTAGGGTACGATATACAGTCGTGAGCGGTGCACGTGCTGTCTGCGTATGCATGGTTTTGGATATCCATGCATGATGGTTTCTTGGTTACAGGATTTAAGCTCAGCAAACGTGCATGCCTCGACGTACTTCAACGGAAGGCCGACAGTGCCGGAGTAGTGGAGATGGTAGTCGCGATGCAGTTGTCGCCACAGGTGGTGGGTGGATGCAAACCACAGATGGAGGAGACTAACTGGTTTAAGGAGGCATCAGCAGTTTCAAGGGGGAAAAGAATAATGTAAGTTCTAGTCGAGGAAGGGATGGCTTAGGCGGTCAGCGGTGAGTGGTTGACGTGCTGGCAGACGTTGAGAGAGGGTAGGGGAAGATTGTATTGTTGAAGGGGAGAGACGATTTTATGGTGGAGTGAGTTGGTCTGCTCGCAGCGACAAGGGAGATTTTCGAGAGGCAGTTACTGTTTCCATAAGGGAGAAAAGGGATATACGGACGTGAGCAGTGGTGGATGATTATTAGTTGTTTTAGGAGGGGATAACGGCTGTTCGTAGGAAAGGGGTGAAGTATGAAATCACAGTTGTTGTAGAGCTGGACTATTTGTTTCCTGGTGAGGCAGGAATAGGGTCATGTGTTTAGTGGTGGCACTGGCGTTCACAAACTTACGGACGTGGTACTGTAAGTTAGTGGAGTAGTTTTGGTCATTAGTGAAGCTAGAGAGCGACTGTTGGTGCGACTGAAGAGGAGGAGATGGATGTAGTGGAGCTATAGAGAAAAGGTGTGAAGCCAAAGCAGAACGTGTTTAACAAGAGGGAAGAGAAGAAGAGGGAGGAGACGGTTACAAATGGTGGACTACGAGTAGTGGGTGGAGAAGAAAAGACTATCGGTTGTGGAATGCAAAAGGCGGAGGAAGGGTCGAGAAGTCAAGGAGCAAGAGATTTTACAGTGGAAAAACGTTTACAGCAGTTAAAGAAAATGAAGGGGTACTTGACGAGCAGAGGACGAGAAAGTATGACTTTATAATGCAGCGAAAAGACCAGCTGCAGGAGGAAGGTAACACGTGGTATTTGGTTTCTATTACCCAAATTTATTTTATTTGTGTACAGTGCTGGTTCCTCTGTTCATGAATAGTCCAAAATCTTTGAGCACTGTTTATAAAATCTTAGACTGATATAGCCAGATCTAAATCAATTTTTTTTCAGATATGGTTGCCTGCCAAATCTCAAAAAAAGAAATGAATTGATTTGTTCCTCACAAATGGTCTATGAACATTAGGCAGAATTTGTGAACAACGTTGTTTTCCATTATTTCTGCATTATAGATTCTGCCGTTATAAACCGCACACAAAATATTTCATTTCACCATTTATTTTTCTTTTCCTTTTTATTTATTTAATCATTTTTCTCCATGCAACTAAATTTCTTTGTTTCGTTTATTCTTGAAATTAAGTTTGTCCGTCGGTCCAATCCTTATAATTGAGATAATTGCACACCGTTTACCAATCCATTAAATTGACGAAATCAATTTTACAGTGTAATTCAAATTATGAAATCTCGATAATTAATTAGCCCTTAACTGAATACTTAAAAACTTATAATTGGAATAGTTTGTAGCTAATGATAAGTTTGTAGCAACGTTATACTTTCAATTTTTTTTCTTTTTGTCGTTACATATTCAAATATTCAACAACTAAAAATTAGTTATAACGTTGATTTCGCAAAATGTTTTAAACAGGAATTATATATATAAAAAAAGTGAATACTATGTCCAAAGTGAAATCCAAGTTCAAATTTGAATTTAACATATAAGCATATATTTTCTTCTTAAGCCAAATTACAAAATCAATATTAAAATAATTCATCCCTTGATCTAAATTACAAAATAAATTAATAGCGGTAAAATTTCGTATTTCCACTTATGATCACATCAAGATGACAAAGGAAATCTAACGTTAAAGGTTCAAACCAGTTAGAATATGTAATCTCGTTTTTAAAATGTTTACAAATCATGAAAATGGTTTATTTAAATATCATTCAAATATTTATTTTATATCAAATCTAAATTTAATTATATTTTAAAGGTCAAAATTTCTAGGTTATTACAGTTATTAGTTCGTACCCCATTTTCCTTTAGCACCTTTCCTATAAGGATAAAGTGTGCGGCATTATTAAGTAATTATCGTTTAGTCCCTCTAAACGGATATATTATCTTATAGCATCACAAGTTTATATGGTTAATAATACTTGCGTTATTAACTAACTAAGTCCAACTATCTTTTCTATTTCCATTACAATAAATAAGGAAGGTTATATTCCCCTTTTTATCATAGGATATTAATTTAATACCTTCCCTAATTTGGACTTATTGTTTAAATGATATTCATAAATTCTTCTTATGACATGCATTTCCCTTTATTTCCTTTTTATTGCCCTTTATGACCATAATGGTCATATTTTCCTAAGGCAACTATTTATGGGTCGCAAGTTATCTATTTGTTGTACTCTAACGTAAAATTAATATTATTGTTCATTTATTTATTGGTTGATAGTAATACATATTTATTTATTTACGTACTAGGCCTCTCATATTAAGTTGACTACCTGTGGATGCTGGATTTGCTGGTCGGTTCCAGACATACTTCTACTACACGTGAACTTAACCTCATCTCTTAATACGATTATATTTATGCATTAGACCCCTCACATTAAGATGACTACATGTGGTTGCTGGATTTGCCGGTTAATTCCGGGCAGGCTTACACCATAAGTTGAGCTTAGCCTCGTGTCTAAATGCGGTTATTATTCAAAATTCCTAATTGGGGTTTACAACATTTATCCTAACTAATTTTAGGAATTGTAAACATCTTCCTGTCACATTTATTTTCCCCTGATCAATATTGGATATAATGGTTATTTACTTATTTGCGGTCTAATTTTTGCCAATTAATTATATTGATGGCTATAGATGGTCACCACAAATATATTAATTCAAAATGGATTATATTTATACATAATTCCATAATTGAACCTTATCAAAACACTCAAATATTCCATACAATGTATATTTACCCTTTTACGCTGATTTAGATGAATAATATGCATATATTTATTTTTATGTTTTCGTGCGGTCAACGTAGTTATTATTATTCTTCTTTTTAAATTGATGATTTTGCCTAATTAATTAACCAAACAATTCCTTTTTATATTCAAACTTTCCAAAAGGTTCCAAGACTCACAAAGGGCTGTAAGCCATAATCATTACAAATAATGCCTATTTTGTGGAATTGACATATTTACAAATTGCCAGAAATATAAGTATGTATATATTTTGGAATAGTCTATGCACATTACATACAAATATATGTATTTATATTTATATGTACCTTTGCACCATTTTTCCCTTTTTAATCCTTTTTATCATACCTTTTGCGATTTCAAAATAATGCCTCTTTATTCAAAAGGAGGAAGACGATATGTTTTACAATGCTTAAGCCATAGCCCAACAATACTGAATAAAAGCAAGAATATTTCTTTTGAACTTACAATCACATAATTCACAAATTTCATCTATTTACCCAAATTCACGTATTTCATCATTCAACACTGAACTAAAGATCTGGAATGCAACTACAACTAATTTGGATTTAATGGGACTGATTTCCAGATCCACAGCGCTATGTAACATGTATAACATATTTTCACGACATAATTTCAGGAATATATGGGAAAATATTTAAAAATCCTATAATTCATGTTATACATAATCATAAGTTATCATTTACCAATTTTAACCATATTTATAATCAGATTTGATGGTTGCTAATAAATTCACAATATTCAAATAAACAGATCTCATAGGCATAAAACATAGATAGGATCCAAACGAAATAGATAAGTCATTATAACTGTATTAGTAAATTTCTCACTCACCTTATAGCATCCAAATTCGAAGTTTTGAACCCTTTAGCTTACAATCTCCAAATTCTTATAAATCTACAATTTATCTAGAAAGGGGAAAATTCTAGATCTGTAGAAACATAAGAAAAAGGGAAGAGAGCGAAGAATCTATCATTGAGCATCCTCTTCCATTGAATCTAATCATCTTTCGAATTACATATGAATTTGATTTGATTTGATAAGTATGAACATATTTTTATTTTTTAAATTAGGTTAGAAGAGGAAGAATAATGGCAGAGCTCCGCTGCCTCTATAGATTTGAATGGAAAAGAATGAGGCTCAACCCCTTTATTTATAACGGTGGAAATGGCCTAGAATCATCGGAATAGCTTTAAGTTATATCCGTCCATTTGTTACATAAATATAATTTAACCTAACCCTTCAAAACCCATCCGCTACTGGGCGACCTGACACCCAGTAGGTCCACTTGGGAGGTCGACCACTGGTCGATAGATTGCCTAGGTCGGCTTTGTTAAATTAGGTAATATATATATATATAATTTATTCTCTTTATTTATTTCTGTCTGTTTTCGTATTTCATCCGTAACTTTTTCATACGGACTCCGTTCGTGAAACTTCAAACATGGAAGTTGACCAGAATTCCGAGACGAACGCAACGGTTAAAGTTATGTCGTCAACTTCCATCATTTGCAGAGATACCTATTTTTGAGATTTTAATTAAATAACTATTTATTGTCAAAATACCGGGTTGTTGCATTCTTCCCCCTTAAAAGGAATTTCATCCCAAAATTCTGACAACTAGTTATCCTATTTTACACAACCAATTTGTGTACGTCCACTTTGCAACCATGTGTATATGTGCATGGTGTACTTAATGCATTTCAACCATAAATATGCATGCAAGATGATTCCATATCGGGTCCTCTACATGTATGCATTGACATTTTTAAAACACTTTCAAAAATATGATGCAAAACATCCTAAATATACTGGCAGTTCTATATGAATGCAAATTTCGAAGAAAAAAATTCATCCATAACCTTCACACAATTATGAATAAAAGTGTGAAGCAACCAACTTTGCATCCAAACCCTACCATCCAAAACGTACGTAATCTAATCATTTCCTATTTAGTATCTCCTAAACCGAAAAAAAGGAAATCAAAGCAAAGACTTTTAACATTTTTCCTGCTTACAACTTTTCATTTCCCGCCCAACGGTAGAATTTTCACCTTAGTTACCCAAAATACTCCAAATTTTCCATCTGTATGCTATAAAGAAGGCTGAAATAAAGCTCTAAAACGTAAAATAAGTTAATTAATAACTCTCATGCATCGTTGACAAGGTATGGAAACAACGTCTCCAAGGCTAAAACAGCCTTTTCCTTATTGCCGTTAACGTTTTCATCATATCGTCAGTCCTATTGCACCGCTAAAATGCGCACACAAAGCATCCAAAAATCTTCCTTATGCTATTCATGCGACCAAAAATCCAAAAAATTTAGAAAAATAAATTTCCGCTTAAAAACTTGTCAATTTTGAAAATTTCCTTTCAAAACCGCTTCAATTTCCCTTGAAATAGAAAAACGATAGAAGTGTGTTTTTATTCAAACAACATTTTCCCAAAACTTAAAAAAAACCTATTTTGTGGAAATTTAAATGATTCAAGTCACAAGTTAGCGAAAAAGGTAGTCATTCATGCCAAAAATGCGAAAATTGAAATCATACAAAAAGACAAAATAAATTTTAGCTTGACAAGGAATGGTGATTATTTATTTATATACCGGTGATGAAAAAAAATGCGAAACTGGTCCTTTGCCAAAATTTATCCAGCACAAAATTTTATTCTTTCCGACTCTAGGACTACTGTTTGTTTAGGTAAGAAAAATGAGATTTCATTCAAACAGGCATGCGTGAATGACATAAACATTTCCAAACTCAGAAATTTCATTAACCTAAGTTATGCGATTTAAATAACACTAACAGTTATAAGCACGAATCACCACAAATCTAAGATCCCGATTTTGGAAAGGGATAACAATAAAGACAACACCAAAATTCCCAAAATAATGATTATGAACAACGAGATGTCTCGCTCCACGACTGCAGCTCATACCAATTTCTATGATTTTTGATTTACCATGTTATGGTAGCAAAATGCTCAATCTCGTGTTACAAACACTGGTTGTGTTGTTGGAGGTTCCCACATCGCCATCTCTTCTAAGAGAGAATTTATGACGAGAAAAGAAACCTACCACAAAATTGCTTCTCATGGAAATCCTCCAATTATTGCCTAAGACAAAACGGATAGGTAAAATTACAGAAAGTAACTCCATGAGACATCACACAAGAACAACAAGCTAAGTCAAATATGATGTGCAATTATATGATGTTTACGTCATCGATCAAGCAAAAGATTAATTTCCACACTATGAGATAAATCTGGTCATAACATCTCGTTTCTTGAATGTTGTGTTAAATGAGTCACACGTCTTCATGGATAGTTCGAACATAGATTCCCAAACACAAAATTCGACACTAAGAAAAAGAGATTTGCAGCAAAATCTCCAAAGCCGATTAAACAAGAGACCATACAAGTCCGCATAAAACGTGGGTGCCTTTAAAACTCTCATTGAGACTCCCCTCAGATAAACCATCCAAAGATAGCTTATATTCATCTCCGAAACTACGATTGCCTTTGAAAGAACCTATTCTAACAAGGTATAGCAAAGGCAGATGCACCACAAACAACAACCCAATTCTATGATCTCGAAGCAATGGGCCGGTGCAAGCCCAACTGCCTTGCCAAATTTTCTTAGACCTAAAGTGGTGAAACCCTTTTTGCTTATTCTGATCTAACCAAGTGATATTTCCCTAAGGATGAGACTCAAATGGTATGTGCAAGATCGAGTAGCGAAAATAGGTATTATGGACTGAGAAATGCTCGGAGAGAAGAAATTAGACCTTGGAGTACTAGTGAGGCAAGATCTAATGCGCAAACAAACACGGAAAATAAGGAGATGAGGAAGCAACAATGAAGGATTGGAATATGGTTTGGCTAGATGAGGAAGGAAGGAAGAAAGAAGGAAGTTAAGTGGGTAATTTAGACACAACTTGCATGATTGAGTCCTAGGTTCAAGTTGTACCACAGATCATCAACTAGTTGACCATTCTTGCATAACATTAAATGGTTAGCTATTAATTTGCTTTGGATAAAGATTGAACCCTGACATTATTAGGCCGGATTAAAATATTAATCGTCCCGTGTCATCTTTTAAGATTCGACGTTATCCGAAAAATAATTATCATCATCAACGCGGTATATTAAAGACCGTAGTTAAACTCCAAACCAACTCCAAAGCTTTATAGTCTCAACAAGAATGCTGCGACTACACAACAAATGAACGAATTCAAAAAAAAATTCAGCTAGAAATCGTTAATATAAATTAAAATGGATTTTCCCTTTACCTAGCTGACAACTAACAGACGATTCACGAAATCAAACACCCCAAAATCTGAATGAAGGATTTTACTTAGACTTTTTGAAGAAAATTTTGAAACTTTCCCAAAAATGGAATTTATTTATAAACTAACAGTTTCACATTTATAAATCCATTTTATTATTACTATTTATGCTCCAATTTTATATTTCAAACTGAAAAAACCTTTTCATGTCCAAAAATGTTAGTGGTTTAGAAGCTTAAGGGTTAATTATGGTAATTTCAATAAATTATTTGATAAATCTATAGGAAAATAGATACCAAAAATCATAAGGAATATATATTTATTGTTTTCATGTATGGTGGCATATTCTTTGTCCTTCCTAATTCCATCTTTCATACCAATCAGACTACATTTATCAAAATTACACCATATATCTAAAATTTGTAAACACGAATAGATTAAAATTTAAAACCATGTCTTCACAGAATACTTTTCGAAACCATATTTCAAAACAGCTGAAATCCATTTTTATATTTTGAATAATTTTAAAAATAAATTTCCCCGAATAAAAGGCTAAGAACTCAATTGAGTGTCTCAACAACGGTAGGTTCGGAATTTTAACGAAGTAACAAATGGATACACCTCATAATTACATTTCTGAAAAAGATACGACATATTATCGTGGGCTTTTTTCCCATTTTGGATCGAGTGATGGTCTTAACTAGAACTACCAACGGAACCAAACTAGTAGTTTATGACTATCTCGGTTGTAGTTAGATTTTTATATTAACATATATTATTCTAGTTTCCAAATCTCAAATCAACAGAATCCACCATATGTCGTCCTCATGCTCTTTACAGCGAGATTTCTAACATATAGCGGGGTAAGATAGAATTGGATAGAAATCCGAACTCAATAGATTTCAATCCCTAGTCGCTGAAAGCCCATTTTATATAATTGGGCCTACGACTAATTTTTATTAATGAAATAAATCAAAGCCGCGTAAGAAAGACGAAGAAAAACAGAAAAGAAAAACAAATTACGTTCTCTCATGAGTCCTAGTATAACTAATTTCTCTGATCGTTCAACCTAGGCTCTGATACCAAATGTAAAATCCCCTACTTTTCTATACCCAAATTTTGACAAAAATCAAAACTTGAACACATCCAAGCATGGAGCGTGTATATCTGGTACCTACAATAAATGACCAAGAACATAATCAGAGTACAATAAAGATTACTCACATCAGAAACAAAATAGCATAAACTAGTATTAACTCAAGTAACTACCTTTTTCAAAGTAAGTCACTTTGCCAGTACCGAGCAATAGAGAGAACGAGAACCGAAAGCCAAATTTAATCATCTGTGAGAACCCGACCTTCTCTAGGAAACCTAGGAGGTTGTAATGAGGAGGGGGGTCAGAACAAGTTCTGGTGACTAATAAATGTACAACAATGGTTATAATACACGAATGTATCCCGTTTGGTTCTACCAAGATGTACACCTATCAAGATTAGCAATTCTAGCCTAACCTTGTAAATAATTATGCATGACTTTACTACCTTTCCCAAAGTAGTATTCCCAATTTATATTATACTGAGATAGGACATTTATGCATACTTTTGTGAAGCCTTTATACCAGAACTTAACTGGTTACCATATCGAGATTAGACCTCTAACTATGGAGTTCTATATCCATATACTTTCTTTTGCTTATCTTTCCTCACTTATTGCCTCACTATCGATGATAGGTATGGTGGATTCTTCCTAATCACTTAAGACCCTAGGCGGACCAATTGATCACTTATTATTTTTGGATACTTTACTTAATATAAACATGAACTAGAGGACACCAGCTACGGGCCCTACTAGTTAAGGCTTCCATCATTCACGCATATACCCTTGCCCCGCATAAGGTGAGAGATGGTATTTTATCATTCGTGTAACACCCCATAATTTTCTGTCTATTTAAATTTAGAATTAAAATAGATAAATTGAATAATATTGGTTAAAAATCAAATTTTTTGATTTTAATAATGATGATGTTTTGAATTGTGTATAAACGGATTTAAATTAAGTTTATATTTAGAAATGTTGTGTCTAGGAATTTAATATTCAAATAATTAAATAATTTTTAGTTGTTTAAGTTAAAGATTGGAGTTCCAAATTTAATTTGGTAAATGTTATTTGAGTTTAATATTAGAAGATAAACCGAGTTCATTTATCTGTAATTGTAATTCAAATTTAAATTCGAAATAATCAAATTTGGGAAATTAAGATTTGCGAAATCGATTTATAAAATTTATTTAAGTTGCCGTTGGATTAAAATGGAATTTAATAAATATTTAAATTGAATTAAAATAGTTAAACAAATAATTGAATATTTAATTAATTAATTAACTGTGAAATTTAGTTGTTTTCGCGACTATCTCGGAATTCGATGAAACCAATTCTCATCAGATCCGGAAAGGTGAATTATTGTAGAATTTCAAATTTTGTTACAATCGGACTTGTCAGTTAATCGTATGGAATAAAACATGAAAGGAATCAATGCAAATTGATAATTGTTTGTTTCTCCTATTGGACCCTCTCTATTTATGCTAATAAATATCTTTTCTAACTCATTAGCCCATTTTTCACTATACATATAATTTCCTCCATCAAATCTTTCTCTAATGGCTGAACAAAATCTTCAAACCCTAGTCCAAATAAAAATTCAAGCTTTAAATTCAAATCTCCGCAAAAACCTAGCAAATTATATATAGATTCGAAGCCCTCGTTGATACGAAGCTACTGGTACCATTTATTTCAGCTTGTAGTGCTTGGATATGCCGGAAATCATGGTCAAAAAGAACAATTTTCAAATTCCTAAAGCCAAAATTGGGTGTTTTTGATTTAAGCTACAATTGAAGAAATTGTCATACGGGTTTTGTAGAGGAGGCCCACACGAAGTTCACTGCGTTAACTGCAGTGTCTGGAAATGTCAGAGGTGCGCAAATTTGGTGTTTTAGGGTTCCAAACCCGGTTTTTTTGCTGGCGTCGCATGAGCTGAGGGGTTGACCAGAGGTCATGTCGATGGGAAGGTAGGGGCGCCAGCCGACGAGCTTTTGATTGAGGGTGGTCGCTGGTCTTATATCGGCTAAATTGGGTTGTAATCGTTGGTCAAAGACATGTGCCAATGGGCTGTTTTAAGCGTTGTTTTACTGTAGCAGAACGATGGAGGGCGGGAAGATAGAGCTGATGTGGTGTGAAATGAGAGGGTGAGTGTTTATTTTATTTATTATATATATATATATATGTGTCATTGTTCTAATGCACGTATCTTTTACATACGGACTCGGATTTGAACGTGGCTTGTTGCACTGGAATCGTTGCGAAATTGCAGACGTTCGGGTACTAAATTGGCTGCATTTGGAGACTGTAAATTTTTGGCCTTTGGTTGGACGTTTGATCAACTAAAGACCCAAAGGTGAGTGAATTTCTCGCTCACAACTTACTGAATTATCCCTGTATTTATTAAGTTAAATTATGAAATAAGTTTGGTTGTATGGTTGTAATTGATTGTTGATTGGTTGCTTAAAATTGACATGCAAGTGAGTTAATGTTGCAAATTGAATCTGATAACTAGTTAATTTAATTTAATTTAATTGCTAGAAAAAATTTACCGACCTTTGTTGACTAGTGAAACGAGACCATATTTACCATTTGGATGAAATGGCTGTGATGGATGTTTCGATTTGAAATTTGTTACTGCATTGATATCTACACCAAAACGTTCATTAAATTTGTTAAGGCAAATTATTCCAAAACAAATTGGGAATTTGGAAATGTAATTTAAACACGATTTGATTACTCAAATTTCAATTTTTAAAGCTGGATTTATAGTTCTCTCTAAATTCAATTTAAAATAAGAGTATTCAACGATTTTGAAAGTGTTCGAAATTTGAATTAATTATGAATTTAAATCTTTTTAACGTGAAACATTGGATTTGAATGTTGTTTTGAAATTGAGATATGGAAATGAAATAAACTTTATAGAATCCAGTATATAAATTTTAAGTAAATGAAATTTGGATGGAAGAAACAATTATGGTTTTAAAATTTGTTAACTATATATATACATATGGTTTTGAAATAAATTATATGATATTATTTACTATTTAAAAATTATTTTAGTAAAGCATTTAAGATGTGCATATATACATAGTGATTTTAATTATTTTATTATACTGTAATTATTTTAATATATATATATATTTTCGTAAACGGGTTCTCTTTAAAATTATCTATTTTTCAGGTTAATTAAATATGGGTAATTTCTTCCAAATATGGAATCGTTCTTGATTTAAACCGTTGGATTCAAATTGAGGTTTGGAATAAAAATACATTCTCCGTTGAATATAAATCAATTTTAAAAGGACAATGGTATGGGGATTAGAAAGAATATTCTATTGTGAATATAAATTGATTTTGAAACAATCATGATATTGATATAGAATTTTATTCTATTTTCGAACATGAATCGATTTTGAAATTATTATGATATCTTGAAACAAAATTTTATTTTATATTGAATATAAAAATCGATTCTGAAATGATTATGATATCTCAGTATGAAATATATTTTATTTGAATACAAACTGGTTTGGAATATAAGCCCAGGAAATGAACATTAAATTTCACGAAAGGGGTAAAGCGATAACGGGGTTTATGGAAATTGGAATAAATCCAACCTTGATTATAAATGAATCAACAACAACTTGGAAGGAAATTTAAATGGGAAATCGTAAATGATCCATAATTATTATTTTAAAAATGCGTTGATTACTTGGGAAGACCGGGACCGAATATATGTTCGAAACCATTCCAAGTAATAATACGATGTTATAAGAAATCAAAGACTTGGAATGTGATAAATAAAGACCGAGAATCTTCGGATTATTCACTTTGATTACTGATGTCTCAGTCGGGTCGATCACCCGATACGAGGTTAAAAGTGGCATTAAATCTGAATATATTTATAGATTTTGGGATTGTGTTCCGTCCAGACCTAGAAAGGACTTGTATGGCTTGTCTATTTGACATTGCAATTGACTGCGTAGCACTTATCTCTATTGATATATATCGAGTTGTGGCAAAAAATTATTCTTGTCTCTAAGACATATGAACTTAGAGGTTATGTATTGATAGGAATCAGTGACACGATGTGAATTGTCAATGTGACATACTCGGGTTATGAAATGAACTAGTGATGATCAAATCTTGGCATTTGAAAGTGTAGCTTTGTGTACATCATGACATCGTCGAACCTCAGACCCCAGATTGATGGTAAACTAGCGGTTAGATTATATACATAATATCTGGTGAAAATCGAAAGCTGCGACGGTAGATCTACCACGAAGCCTGAGAAAATAAAGTATATACGGTGTCCGATGTTTGGATGTTAACCGGGATATATTCTTCGCGCTATGTATTCAGTGTCCATTATCTAGATGTTAACTGGGAGATACTTAGCTTGGTGTCCTCCAATGATCTTCATGCTAGGAACCATCATGTTGGAAACCCAATAACCAATACGAGTATCTCGATTTGTTTGTAAACTATGTATGTGGACATAGTCACTTGCTTGCTAAGATTAATATATTTATTAATGAAATGGTTTCAACACTATGCAGTAATAATAGTATTAAAAGTGGATTTTCACATATGAAGGCATTTCTTGTTATTATAAGACAAAACTCTCCCATTTTGTGTGCGCTTGCATTGTGTGATGTGGGATGAGCTTATGATAGCGTCATTTTTCCAAAAGTCGTAACGAATTTCTATGCACAAAAAGTCACATGGATAAGCCCGTTCCGCATTAGCGGCGTGGTCCGTTGAATTTCCCACAACTTTTCTTGATTACTACTTCCATAACACTCATGTTATTTTGTATTTTAATTTGAGTCATATGAGAATGATTTAGTTCTGATCTGAATGTTTGTTGTGTTTCTTTTTATGCAATACGCTTGGGTCAGATACGAGTTGCAGTTAGCGAAGATTACTTTGCCCGGAGAACAAAGACGAAGATTTGGTATATCTACTATATATATGTATTTCCCAATACTCTTTATTTCAGCGGCCTTGTTTATATATCTGTGTATGTGCTGCTCTGATACGGTACTTAGCTTCGTGTCCTCCATTGATCTTTCGTGCCAGGAGCAATCATGTTGGAAACCCAATAACCAATACGAGCCATTCGATTTGTTGTAAACTATGTATCTGGGAATAGTCACTATGCTTACTAAGACTAATATATTTATTTACGAAACAGTTTCAACACTATGCACTAATAATAGTATTAAAAGTGGATTTTCACGTAAGAAAGCATTTTCGGTTATCGTAAGACAAAACTCGCCCATTTGGTGTGCGCTTCCATTATGTGATATGGGACAAGCTTATGATCACGTCATTTTTCCAAAAGTAATAACGAATTTCTATGCTCGGAAAGTCACAGGGGGTAAACTCGTTTCGTGTTAGCGGCGTGGTCCAGTGAATTTCCCACAACTTTTCTTGATTACTACACCCATAACACTCGTGTTATTTTGTATTTTAATTCGACTAATATGAGAATGATTTAGTTCTGATATGAGTGTTTGTTGTATTTCATTTTATGCAATACGCTCGTGTCAGGTATGTGTTGCAGTCAGCGAAGATTACTTTGCTCGGAGAACGAAGACGAAGATTTTGTATATCTACTATATATATATATTTCCCACTACTCTTTGTTTCAACTTCCTTGTATATATATCTATGTATGTGTAACTCTGATAATCATGGTATGTTATACTCAAAATTGTATATTTTTCAAAACTTTGAACCTTTAATTATTAATTTCTATGCACAGAAAGTCACATGGATAAGCCCGTTCCGCATTAGCGGCGTGGTCCGGTGAATTTCCCACAACTTTTCTTGATTATTGCACCCATAACACTCATATTATTTCGTATTTTAATTTGACTCATATGAGAATGATTTATTTCTGATCCGAATGTTTGTTGTGTTTCTTTTTATGCAATACGCTCGGGTCAGATACGAGTTGCAGTTAGCAAAGATTTCTTTGCCCGGAGAACGAAGATGAAGATTTGGTATATCTACTATATATATGTATTTCCCAATACTCTTTGTTTCAGCGGCCTTGTTTATATATTTGTGTATGTGCTGCTCTGATACGGTACTTAGCTTCGTGTCCTCCAATGATCTTTTGTGCCAGGAACCATCTTGTTGGAAACCCAATAACCAATACGAGCCATTCAATTTGTTTGTAAACTATGTATTTGGGCCTATTCACCATGCTTGCTAAGATTAATATATTTATTTACGAAATGGTTTCAGCACTATGCACTAATAATAGTATTAAAAGTGGATTTTCACGTATGAAAGCATTTCTGGTTATCATAAGACAAAACTCGCTCATTTGGTATGAACTTGAATTGTGTGATGTGGGACGAGCTTATGATAGAGTCATTTTTTCCAAAAGTCATAACGAATTTCTATGCATGGAAAGTTACATGGAGTAAACACGTTCGGCGTTAGCGGCGTGGTCCGGGGAATTTCCCACAAATTTTCTTGATTATTACACCTATAACACTCATGTTATTTCATATTTTAATTTGGCTGATATGAGAATGATTTGGTTCTGATCCCAGTGTTTGTTGTGTTTCTTTTTATGCAATACGCTCGGGTTAGATACGAGTTGCAGTTAGCAAAGATTACTTTGCTTGAAAAATGAAGACAATGATTTGGTTTATCTACTATATATATGTATGTATGTATGTATGTATGTATTTCCCACTACTCTTTGTTTCAACTGCCTTGTATATATATATCTATTTATGTGTAACTCTGATAATCATGGTATGTTATACTCAAAATTGTATATTTTTCAACTTCTTTGAACCTTTAATTATTTATTATATGTTTGTAACGCCCAGTATTTTAACAACACTAAGAGAGGATAAATTAAATAATAAATAATTTAATATTCGAAACTAAGGGAAATGGACTGTGCCATTGCATCCGTCTCGAAGTTCTGGTTAAGATAGATGTTTGGTTTATATAAAATGTACACCGTATGAATAAGTTATGAGGATTTTAAGTTTGTATATGCGTAGGAGAATTATATATATATATATACACACACACACATATGAGTCAGATATGAGTCAGGACCCTATCAAAAACCATTCAAAAATTGAAAAAAAAATATTAGGCGAATGTTTTCCCACTCTAGGGGGTCGACCCCCCTAGAGGGGTGTCGATAGCGGGGTCGACCCCCTTAAGGGGTGTCGACATCAGGGTTAACCCACCTACAGGGGTGTCGACACCCCTAGGGCTAACGTGGCAATCGATTTCCGAGGGGCTAACAGCTATGAATACATGGTCATTTCTCTTATTTTCTTCATTGAGAATCCATAGGGGTCTAACTCTGCCGGTGTCTGAACTGAACTAAATTCGTTAATCTCCTACAACTATCAAGTTAACCCAATCAGTTAGAGATTCAAGATCCATTCTTTTTCTATTATCTAATCCAAACACTGTGAGTTCCTAGTTGTTTCTAGATTTAAATATTTAAAAGTAGACATGATATGACTATAGTTAGGATTTATACGGGATCCATTGTAAATTGTGAACATATGACATTCTAAATTGGTTATACCTTGGATCTAAATCTCTATCTTGTAGAATATATTGTAACTTTTATGACATTCTATGATGTGGATCTCGATCTTATTTGTGTTAGATCTATTTTTAACTATTGGATCCGAATTATGTGGACATCTAATCAGATCTAGTTTATCACCTTATGCCTATCATATTAGAACTGAACCAGTTGGGCATCTAAATTGTCAATTTAGATCTTATTATGTTTATTATGACATCATAGTTATGTTAGAATTAGTAAACTGCCACAAGTTCATCAGATTTATGCTTATATGTCCACCTTATCACCATGCCAGTTATGTTTATGCCAAAACAACCACCTTTGTCATATTCCGATCACTTTTCCCTTTATATTGTTTATGACTAGGCTACGTTCTAGCCTAGATGCAACCAAGTATATGCAAATCCGTTAGTTAGGGAACAGGGAAAAAAAGTTAAAATTGGCATAATTTAAATAATGCTTATATGAACTGGACATATTATTCAAATGGGGAAAAAGGGGCATAATCACCTATAATACATAGGTAAATTTGTATAATTGTGAAATGTTTAAGATTACAATTAAAAATTGTAATTGCACTTATGACACGAGGTTAGGTTGCAATAGTGGTGGAAGTCTACCCGGACCCGACCGGCATATCCAGAAACCACTAATTTGAACCTAATGTGAGAGGTCTAAGTGCGCAAATACGAATCAGGCTAGGACACGAGGTTAGTCCCAACTTGTGGAAGAAGACTTCCTGGACTTGACCGTCATATCCAGCATCCACAAGTTGTAGGCCTAATGTGGGAGGTCTTGCCCATTATAAACCATAAATGGACATGGTAATGAATTGGGCTACTTAACCTATTCTAATCCACAGGGATTGTATGATTATGAACTAAAGTTCGGGTTAAGTAAAATTGGTTGGACAGTGGGTGGGCTAAGCAAATCTGAGGGGGTGGGTAATATTTACATGTAGCCCCACAAACTTAGCCCGTTAAGGTTATGTAATTAAAGACTCCTAGTGGTAAACATAACCGGTAGAAAGATTGGGGTTAAAGACATCTTTAGGGTATATATAACCTGTTGCATTTCCAGTGCGCCATATGGCTCCAAGGGAAAGGATGGTGCTGAGTAAGCAAGTATGGGAGCTAATTGAGAAAGTATTTATCAGATGAAGCATATCTGAGTGGGGTGCTCCAGTTGTATTCGCGACTAAGGCAGATGGTTCGCTTTGTTTGTGCCTCGGTATTTTCTTAGTTAGACTTGGCCATGGGATTTCATCAATTGAGGGTGGATGAGGACGGCATAGATAAGACCGCTTTTAGAACTCCGGATGGTTTCTTTGAATGGCTAGTTACGCCTTTTGGTTGAAAAATGCACCCGCCTATTTTTTTGATCTGATGAGTAGGATGTTTCGGGAGTTTCTAAACAAATTTGCCGTTGTCTTTGTTGACGATATCTTGATCTTCTCCAAAAGCAAAGAAGAGCATGCCCAGCATTTGAGAGAAGTTTTGAAAACTCTCAGTGCACACCAACTTAAGGCAAAGTTCTCCAAATGCCATTTTTGGAGAAAAGAGGTGAGATTCTTAGGACATATGGTCTCCAAAGAAGGTATAGCTGTGGATCCCGCAAAAGTGGTTGCAGTGCAAGATTGGCAGATTCCTATAAATGCAACCGAGGTGAGAAGTTTTCTTAGGTTGGCAGGCTATTATAGAAAGTTCGTTAAGGACTTCGCAAAGATATCAGCTCCACTCACCAGGCTGACAAAGAAGAATTTAGCGTTTTCATGGGATATATATTGTGATGTTGCTTTCCAACGACTGAAGAGGGCTCTGAGTCTTGACCTTGTCTGATGGGAGTAAAGTGTTTACTGTTTACACTGATGCGTGTGGTACAGGGCTTGGTACGGTCTGATGCAAGAAGGGAAAGTAGTGTGTTATGGGGGTAGATAGTTGAGAGTTCATGAGAAGAACTACCCCACCCATGATCTAGAGCTAGCTACCATAGTATTTGCGCTTAAGACGTGGCACCATTATTTATTTGGAGAGAAGTTTGAGTTATACACCGATCTTAAATCTCTCAAGCATTTGTTCTCGCAGAAGGATCTCAATTAAAGGCAACAACGATGGATGGAGTTCCTAGCATCTTATGATTTTGAGATTGCTTATACCCATGGCATGGGAAATGTGGTGGCTGACGCACTAAGTAGGCAGAGGATGGCCTTAAGTCCTCTGTTTGTAGAGAGGAAGAGCTTGGAGTTTATCTCAACTTTTGATTTTAGACCCTCCATCGAGACTTTGCCTGATTTGTTTGCATCATTAGAGATACATCCAACTCTTATGGATCAGTTAGCAGCTTCGCAGCAAGGTAACCCACAAATTTTAGACATCATGGATAAGCTTAGAAAAGGGGAGACTTCTAGTCACCTCAGTAGATATACAATAGATGAAAAGGGGTGGTTGCAATGAGATGGAAGGCTTTGTGTTCCTCAAACTGGAAGCTTGATAAAGGCAGTCCTAGAAGAAGCTCACCATTTTAAGATGACCATTCATCCAGGCGGTGATAAGATGTACAGAGACATGGAAAGGGTTTTCTTTTGGGCTAGGATGAAGAAAGATGTGGAAGAGTTCATTTCTCAGTGTTTAGTTTGCCAGCAAGTTAAAGCTGAGTAAAAGAAGCCTGGTGGTTTACTTCATCCTTTGGAGGTTCCACAGTGGAAATGGGAGAGCGTCTAGAACAACCCGAAAAATCAGAACCAATTTAAAAAAATTTATTTTGACGATTTTAATGAATTTTGAATATTTAAAATGATTTATTTTAAATAATAATGACTTGAAATTTATTTTGAATAGAATAAGAAGGTATATATTTATTTGAATCGAAGTTAGAATATAAATGTAACAACCCGTAAATTCTGGGCCAGTTTAAAAAATTTTATTTTGGCAATTTTAGCGAATTTTGATTATTTAAAATGAATTATTTTAAATAAAACCGACGAGAAATTTATTTTGAATATAATTCGAACGTATATATTATATAGATCATCGTTAGAATATAAATATTTATTTATATATATATATAAAAGGAATTGAATATGGCGCGGTAGTTCGATAATTCGATTTCAAACTTCAATTGAATGTACCGGATGCAAAATAAACCGGATTTTAGCGAAACCAAAAATAATTGAATCTAATTGAGAATATCTTTCCAACGAATCCGAAAAATCAAAATTTCATAGCGGGAATCGAAAGATATGTCCAGTTGAAATTTCAGAATAGTCGCTATGGAATTTCGGCCCCTGAAAATAGCCATTTTGCAAACGACCTCGGATTTCGACGAAACCACTTTTGTTGGATCCATGATGTCAAGTTATTGTTAGGTTTCAAATTTCATAATTTTTCGAGTCAATATGTGAGCGTGGCAGAGGAAAACGCGTTTGACCAGTTTTAGTTGATTTTAATCGACTGGAAATCGGCCATTTTTCAAACAGTCTCAGAATTTGATGAAACTAGTTTTGTTAGGACCGTATCATCAATACAAAGCTAGAAAATATTTTTCTGGAATTTTTCTAGTTAGTATGTAGCCTCGGTAATTTGAAATGTGCGTTCAAATCCAATATACACTAATTTATATTTTAAATTGAATGAAAACTGATCGTAACAAGCGAATTGGCCTACGAAACATATCCCACTGTGTTCGAAATGGGGGTAAAACGCTAGGGACGACAGTCGGTGGGTTCGATTTTGAGTTCGTTATAAAAAGTTACTTTATGAGAATAGAAATTAAAATTAAATAATAAAAAAAAAGGGTCAACCCTCTTCACATTGGCCCTCCCCCCTTTTTTATCTCTTCCCTCCCACGTTCACTTCTGAAACCGATTCAGTAAATAAATAAATAAAAGACGGAGGAGCTCGCGCCCCGCCTCGATGACCGTCGTCGCGCCCTAGGTGGCGCCGCCGCCTCAGTCCGACCCCCCCCCCCAGCCCCCTCTCGCGCCTCTCGCGTCAGCCCAACCCTCCCCCAGTTCGAAGACCGAAACCGCAAATCGCTGATACCCTAAACCGCCCCAAGCCCAGAAAAGAACCACCCACCTCGATCCGCCCTCCCCCACCCCGATGCAAACCCCTGGCGCCGCCACTGAACCCCACCTCCGCCGTGAAGACCACCTCCTCCACCTTAATCCGAAAACTAGTGAGTTCCATGTTTTTTTTCTCTATTTTATTCTATGAAAAAATATAGGGTTTTGATGATATGAATAACACCATAAAAGCTTAGGTTTTATATAGATAAAAATAGGATTTTTATACAGAAAAAGCTTAGATTTTTTTTTTATATAAACAAAGTTGGATTTTTATCATAGCAAAGATTTGATTTTTAGGTGTATATTCGCTATAAAAATTTGATTTTTAACAATACAAGGGTTGGATTTTTGTTTGTTTAAAAAGATTTGATTTTTAGAGACAGCAAAGTACAAATTTTAGTGATTAGAGAATGACGATAATAAAAGAGTTATTTTTATATGTTGTAGAGAATAAAAATATAATTTTTATATGATAGGAATGTTAAAAATATAATTTTTATATCATAGGAATGATAAAGAATATGATTTTATCATATGTGAAACATAAAAACATTATCTTTATATATATAACGAAGTAAAAATTCGATTTTTATATATTGAATAGCAAAGTAAAAATTCGATTTTTATATATTGAATAGCGAAGTAAAAATGTAATTTTATATATGTAGTAAATACGGATGGAGAAAGTGACGAAAGAAGAAACGGCGAAGATTCCTACATAAGAAGAGTCGTGGGATCGGATAGCTATCGGTGAGAACTTCTCACCTTTAATTTATTTTTCTAGTTGAAACATATATACTAGGATGCAGACAGTGTTTAGTAGCACCCGACACCCGTCGTCCACAGACCATGGACGGCTTGTATGCTTGGTTGTTTAATTTTGATGTGTAGTTGATTGTGTGATGTGATGAGAAATGAAATAAAATATTTTATAATGGAAAATATTTTATAGTTAAAAGTAGAATTTTTAACTTGTATATAAAATGAAATAAAAATAAACAAATCGGACGATTTGTTTACATACACACATTTGACTGATATTGATTGGGACGATAAATTTTACACATCGCCCAACTACACAAATAAAATCTGTGTTTGATTGTTTGAAACCCCACACGGGTATTGGGATGATATTTGACGTACACTAATCCCGATTGTTTATTTGTATGTCGATCGATGGATTGACAGACTGTTATGAGCGTTAAATATTTATATTTGATGCTTATACAGTGTAGAATGCACTTTGGATGATGGTTGATTATTCATCGTTGTTATTGTATACATGCGTTGTAGAAAATCCATATAATTAACATTATATGGTAATTGGTTGGGCCTAATTCCATATTTGAAATAGAAATATTTGAAATAGAAATATTTGAAAAAGTAATATTTGAAATAGAATATTTGAAAATAGAAATATATGAAGCCGTGTTGATTAGATTGACGCCATTTTGACGTGAACGATATTTATATCGATTTTATTCATTTTATAATGAATATCGAAAGTGATTTCAAAATCTGATATTTTGAAAAGAATTGAAATTCGAATTAAATTGAATAGGAATGAATCCGAATTGAAATTGAATATAAACAAATTCGAATTAAATTGAATAGGAATGAATTCGTGAAATTGAATATAAACGAATTCGATTTAAATTGAATAGGAATGAATTCGAATTGAAATTGAATATAAACGAATTTGAATTGAAATTAAATATAAATGAATTCGAATTGAAATTGAATATAAATGAATTCGAATTGAAATTGAATATAAACATATTCAAATTAAATTGAATAGGAATGAATTCGAATTGAAATCGATCTGAAATGAATTTAAAACGAATTTATATTGGAATATTCAATTTTGATTTGAAATTGAATATGAAGTTGAAAACCGTTTTGAAAACGAATTTAAAACGATTTATAAAGCACGTTTTGAATTGAAACCGACGAAATATATATTATATATATTATATATATAATATAATGGCCTGAATAGAACATGCCGCGCCGCGGCAGTTCGCGAATTTCGACCATTGACTTCGAACGGATATTGCGGGAGATCCGACCGTCGGATTCTCCTAAAACCGGAACCGTTGGGTTCGTATTGAAAAGAGATTTCTAACGAATATTGGAAATTAGAAATCTAACGGTTGGATTTGGAATTATGTTCAAGTCAAATTTGAAAAAGGTCGCTGTAAGTGCAGTTCGATGGCCGTTGATGTAAATCGACTGTACGGGCCTTAATAAAACTATTAAAATAGTAATAATTTGTGAAAAATCATAAGAAATGATTTGTGAAGAACTGGGATGGAAAATCCCATATTTGAAAAGATAAAAATAGATTTTTATCGAAATGAACTAGTTTTGAACTAGAATAAAAATTCTATTTCTTTTTAAATAAATAAATTGAATTTGAAAAGGGTTTTAAATATAACCAGAATTTCCAATGATTGCATTGGAATGGATTTGAATCGAAATTGTCTTCGGAATATTTCGATGTTGGATTTCGTGATTATACAGATGTTATTATGGAAATTTGAAAGATATAGATATATATATATCGTTATTTCCAATACGATATCTGTTGGTCGTAGAATTTGATATTGAATATAAGCCGATATATTTTCTATTCAGAGCCTTGTATTTAATATCAAATGTGATTTGGGTTTTTCGTGAATGGTGTCTTGACTAACACTCTTCTTGAACCCAGTTGAGAAAGGATTAAATCTTTTTATTTAGATTTAATGAAGTGTACCAATTAAATGATATTTAACTGGAATTGAATTGATATTCATTTTTGGGTTTATCGTGGACAGTGTTTTAAATAACACTCGTTCTTTAACCCGATAATTAATGGAATGTGATTTTGGGTTTATCGTGAACCGTGTTTTAAATGACACTGATTCTTTAACCCAGTTAACGATTAAAACTAAGTGGAGTTTTAATGAATCTTTAATTAGATTGAAATAATCGAAATGGAGTATCACCAGTTTTGCTCCAGGCGATAGTTAAATCTTTAATTAGATTTGAACGTGAAATGGTAATTGAATTTACCGATAACAGCGTGGTGTTATATATGAAGTATTACCAGTTTTACTTCATGGGATGAATAGGTTGGGATTGGGAAATAAAACAAATGATTACTTCGGTAAGATTCGTTAATCCGGACTAGTTTGAAGTGATATTCAAAAGGAAGATTAAAGAATAAATTCAAGGAATTTATCTTTGATAAAATTTATGGGAATCTTTCCCTATGAATGTGAAATTTAGGAACTAACTGTCGGTTAGCTAAGCAGAATGGTTTTCTGGATATTGATATGATGTTGGTTTCGGCCTTCGGGGTTAATATTTGGGGAATTATTCTCTTGATTAATTTACGGATAGTGACTAATGAATTGGAATGAGGCGTATGTTGTGTTTGTGTAACACTTATTTAAAATATACGCGAGTTATTCGGAAAGACCGGGTTTATCCCATTCTGAATAACTGATATGACGATAAGTCGAAGATGAAGACGGTGGTCTTCACGTCGTTTGTGTGATTACTGATGATCTTGATTGGGATGTACACCCAAGAAGATGGAAACAGTTGGTGATCGCCCAGACGTACTTGGCGATCGATGGATATGCGGGGTACTAGGTGCCTCCGGTTTCGTTCAAACCTAGAACGAACTTGTAAATGGACTGTGTGTCTGACATTGGATTTTAGTCTGTGTGATTTATTTCTATTAAATATATATCTGTTTGGCGGCGGAGAATGTATTCTCTTGCTTAACGCCCTTCTCTGAGACGTACGAGCTCAGGGGTTATATATTGATGGATATCAAACGCATAGAGTGAATTGCCTGTGTGGCATGCCTAAGTGGCAATTGATCAAGGCTTCTGTTGAAAAGCAAAGTCTTGTGGATGATGATCAAAGCAAGGCCTGTGTGGCATAGCTTTGTGTAGCGTTGATTCGCGAGCCTCGCACCCCGGTTGTGAACCAAAAACGAGAGAAGGACCTCAGGGAGGACATGCATTTCTTTCTAGCTAGGGTGGTGTCAGTGACCTACCAGCCCTGACATTTATATATTTTTCACCTGTTTGGTTGTTGCTGTTGCGAGGCGCCTCGGTTTGATCGGACGATCCGGGTCCGATGGAGCCATTCGTTGGCTCATTTACGCCCCAAAGGGCGGGGAAACGCAGTGTTCAGGATTTAAGTTTAATCCACATCGGTGGACCGGCCCTGTCGCTCCAAGGTCACTCGAGCTCTGACCCGAGGCTCGGGCTAGAGAGTCTCGAATCAGTTGAGGACTATATTTTGCCTCGGTTCATAGACGGAAATCCAATTTCCAAATACGTGACATTTGCGGTTTTATTTGTAGAGCCTAGTATGGCGACATAGTGGGATGGGGCGCTTATGCCGTCTATGATTGATACTTATGATTTGAAGTTGTTTTATACACTATGCACTTATGATAGTATCAAATGATTTGTTTTAAACGTATCAAGCATTCTTGGCTATTATAAGGTAAAAACCCTATCCTCCGGCTTGCGTTGCATTGTGTGATGGGAACTGGGTCTTATAATAGCTTCATTTTCCTTATTTAGCATTGCTTTGTTTGTTTTATGCACTGGTGTTCTTGGGAGGAAACCCATTCCGTGTTATACGGCGTGGTCCCTTGATTTACCTAACTTTGAAAATAAAGATAAATAACTGTTTTAGTTCTCACACCAGTCCCACGACTGACCTGGAGTTTATTGTTTTGACCTAAACTCTGGGTGCCCCTATTTTGACACGGGCAGCTAGTAGTTTTGGTTTTGCAGATTTATATTCACAGGATCCTGGTTTACAGCTGGAACGATATCCGGAAAGCTTTGTATCCGTATATCTCTTCCAGTTGTGTATTGTATTATTTTCCGCTGCGATGTATTTAAATGTAATTTAAATCTTTGATATTTCTGTGTAATATTTATTCATTTATACTCTGTATATTCTGATGCATTGTTGTAATATACAATGAAATGTTCTTTTGTATGCGTTCTGTTGTGGCTTGTTCTCGAACTATCCGCGCTTTCCTCACCGGGGAAGTTACGGGTTTTCACAGTTGGTATCAGAGCTTTAGTTTACAAAGCTTAGAGAACAAGACACATTAGAACCAAATGAAAGAATTCATCAGATATTGGATTAGTAATATCCAATGGGAATGACTCGTTAGAGATAGGATCAGTAGTATCCTAGGACGAGTTTGAAGAGTATATTTTTAAAATGAAACGAATTTTGTTTTGAAAATTTAAAATCAATTATTTGTATTTGATTATTTATTTTATATTGATTAGGACAATCCAATATATAAAATTTTGCGTATGCGCCTAGCTAGCGTGTATTCGAAGTTTTGATATATTGGATAGATATAGAGTTACACTCTAGTCACCCGGGGGTGATTCTGATGATTGATATATCATCATTAGAATTTATATTCGAGTGACGAATGTGTAATATCTATATACTTCCTATTGACTGGTGTGAGAACCAAAATTAGATAGGGGTTATTGTTGTGATTTTGCATCAAAAATCTGATTTTTGACTATGTATCAAAGTTATAAATTTGAAATGATAATCAACTAATTGATTGATGGTTGTGTTGTTTGATTACTGTTTTGATTAATTGAATGTTGAACCTTTAACCAAATTGGTCAAATATTGAATTGTATTGAAAATTTGGTCACATTTGCTTGCATATACATGTACTTACATTGAACAGGTCATAGCAAAGAGGCTAGAGCAGAAGAATAAAATTGTTTGCCCGACAAATAGGTACATGTTTACCATAATTTACTGTTTTGTTTGGGTGATGATGATTTTATGAGCCGATTGGCTAGCCGCTTGGCTTTTTCTTTTTCTTTTTGAGATCAGAAGGCCTGTATGGCAATTTCGGGATTTTTCCCGTTCTCCCGGTGCAGGGGAGGTTATGGCGAAATTTTTCGAAAATTTAGGGTGTTAGCCAAATTTTTGAAGAATTTAAAAAGTTCTTAGAAACTGAAAAATTGAAGAACTTAAGCCGTAATCAAAATAATGAAAGTTGAGTAGGTATTTAAAACCACTTTCGGCTTCGTTCCTTTTCGGGGACGAAAAGTTTTAAGTGGGTAAGATTGTAACAACCCGTAAATTCTGGGCCAGTTTAAAATTTTTTATTTTGGCAATTTTAGCGAATTTTGATTATTTAAAATGAATTATTTTAAATAAAACCGACGAGAAATTTATTTTGAATATAATTCGAACGTATATATTATATAGATCGTCGTTAGAATATAAATATTTATTTATATATATAAAAGGAATTGAATATGGCGCGGTAGTTCGATAATTCGATTTCAAACTTCAATTGAATGTACCGGGTGCAAAATAAACCGGATTTTAGCGAAACCAAAAATAATTGAATCTAATTGGGAATATCTTTCCAACGAATCCGAAAAATCAAAATTTCATAGCGGGAATCGAAAGATATGTCCAGTTGAAATTTCAGAATAGTCGCTATGGAATTTCGGCCCCTAAAAATAGCCATTTTGCAAACGACCTCGGATTTCGACGAAACCACTTTTGTTGGATCCATGATGTCAAGTTATTTTTAGGTTTCAAATTTCATAATTTTTCGAATCAATATGTGAACGTGGCAGAGGAAAACGCGTTTGACCAGTTTAAGTTGATTTTAATCGACTGGAAATTGGCCATTTTTCAAACAGTCTCAGAATTTGACGAAACTAGTTTTGTTAGGACCGTATTGTCAATACAAAGCTAGAAAATATTTTTCTGGAATTTTTCTAGTTAGTATGGTGCCTCGGTAATTTGAAATGTGCGTTCAAATCCAATATACACTGATTTATATTTTAAATTGAATGAAAACTGATCGTAACAAGAGAATTGGCCTACGAAACATATCCCACTGTGTTCGGAATGGGGGTAAAACGCTAGGGACGACAGTCGGTGGGTTCAATTTTGAGTTCGTTATAAAAAGTTACTTTATGAGAATAGAAATTAAAATTAAATAATAAAAAAAAGTGTCAACCCTCTTCACATTGGCCCTCCCCCTTTTTTATCTCTTCCCTCCCATGTTCACTTCTGAAACCGATTCAGTAAATAAATAAATAAATACAAGACGGAGGAGCTCGCGCCCCGCCTCGATGACCGTCGTCGCGCCCTAGGTGGCGCCGCCGCCTCAGTCCGACCCCCCCTCAGCCCCCTCTCGCGCCTCTCGCGTCAGCCCAACCCTCCCCCAGTTCGAAGACCGAAACCGCAAATCGCTGATACCCTAAACCGCCCCAAGCCCAGAAAAGAACCACCCACCTCGATCCGCCCTACCCCACCCCGATGCAACCCCCGGCGCCGCCACTGAACCCCACCTTCGCCGTGAAGACCACCTCCTCCGCCTTAATCCGAAAACTAGTGAGTTCCATGTTTTTTTTCTCTATTTTATTCTATGAAAAATATAGGGTTTTGATGATATGAATAACACCATAAAAGCTTAGGTTTTGTATAAATAAAAATAGGATTTTTATATAGAAAAAGCTTTGATTTTTTTTTATATAAACAAAGTTGGATTTTTATCATAGCAAAGATTTGATTTTTAGGTGTATATTCGCTATAAAAATTTGATTTTTAACAATACAAGGGTTGGATTTTTGTTTGTTTAAAAAGATTTGATTTTTAGAGATAGCAAAGTACAAATTTTAGTGATTAGAGAATGACGATAATAAAAGAGTTATTTTTATATGTTGTAGAGAATAAAAATATAATTTTTATATGATAGGAATGTTAAAAATATAATTTTTATATCATAGGAATGATAAAGAATATGATTTTTATCATATGTGAAATATAAAAAATATTATCTTTATATATATAATGAAGTAAAAATTCGATTTTTATATATTGAATAGCAAAGTAAAAATTCGATTTTTATATATTGAATAGCGAAGTAAAAATGTAATTTTTATATATGTAGTAAATACGGATGGAGAAAGTGACGAAAGAAGAAACGACGAAGATTCCTACATAAGAGGAGTCGTGGGATCAGATAGCTATCGGTGAGAACTTCTCACCTTTAATTTATTTTTCTAGTTGAAATATATATACTAGGATGCAGACGGTGTTTAGTAGCACTCGACACCCGTCATCCACAGACCATGGACGGCTTGTATGCTTGGTTGTTTAATTTTGATGTGTAGTTGATTGTGTGATGTGATGAGAAATGAAATAAAATATTTTATAATGGAAAATATTTTATAGTTAAAAGTAGAATTTTTAACGTGTATATAAAATGAAATAAAAATAAACAAATCGGAAGATTTGTTTACATACACACATTTGACTGATATTGATTGGGACGATAAATTTTACACATCGCCCAACTGCACAAATAAAATCTGTGTTTGATTGTTTGAAACCCCACATGGGTATTGGGATGATATTTGACGTACACTAATCCCGATTGTTTAGTTGTATGTCGATCGATGGATTGACAGACTGTTATGAGCGTTAAATATTTATATTTGATGCTTATACAGTGTAGAATGCACTTTGGATGATGGTTGATTATTCATCGTTGTTATTGTATACATGTGTTGTAGAAAATCCATATAATTAACATTATATGGTAATTGGTTGGGCCTCATTCCATATTTGAAATATAAATATTTGAAATAGAAATATTTGAAAAAGAAATATTTGAAATAGAATATTTGAAAATAGAAATATATGAAGCCGTGTTGATTAGATTGACGCCATTTTGACGTGAACGATATTTATATCGTTTTTATTCATTTTATAATGAATATTGAAAGTGATTTCAAAATCTGATATTTTGAAAAGAATTGAACTTCGAATTAAATTGAATAGGAATGAATCTGAATTGAAACTGAATATAAACAAATTTGAATTAAATTGAATAGGAATGAATTCGAATTGAAATTGAATATAAACGAATTCAAATAAAATTGAATAGGAATGAATTCGAATTGAAATTGAATATAAACGATTTCGAATTGAAATTGAATATAAATGAATTCGAATTGAAATTGAATATAAATGAATTCGAATGGAAATTGAATATAAATGAATTCGAAATGAAATTGAATAAAAATAAATTCGAATTAAATTGAATAGGAATGAATTCGAATTGAAATCGATCTGAAATGAATTTAAAACGAATTTATATTGGAATATTCAATTTTGATTTGAAATTGAATATGAAGTTGAAAACCATTTTGAAAACGAATTTAAAACGATTTATAAAGCACGTTTTGAATTGAAATCGACGAAATATATATTATATATATAATATAACGGCCTGAATAGAACGTGCCGCGCCGCGGCAATTCGCGAATTTCGACCATTGACTTCGAATGGATATTGCGGGAGATCCGACCGTCGGGTTCTCCTAAAACCGGAACCGTTGGGTTCGTATCGAAAAGAGCTTTCTAACGAATATTGGAAATTAGAAATCTAACGGTTGGATTTGGAATTATGTTCAAATCAAATTTGCAAAAGGTCGCTGTAAGTGCAGTTCGATGGCCGTTGATGTAAATCGACTGTACGGGCCTTAATAAAATTATTAAAAATAGTAATAATTTGTGAAAAATCATAAGAAATGATTTGTGAAGAACTGGGATGAAAAATCCCATATTTGAAAAGATAAAAATAGATTTTTATCGAAATGAACTAGTTTTGAACTAGAATAAAAATTCTATTTGTTTTTAAATAAATAAATTGAATTTGAAAAGGGTTTTAAAAATAACCAGAATTTCCAATGATTGCATTGGAATGGATTTGAATCGAAATTGTCTTCGGAATATTTCGATGTTGGATTTCGTGATTATACAGATGTTGTTATGGAAATTTGAAAGATATAGATATATATATCGTTATTTCCAATACGATATCCGTTGGTCGTAGAATTTGATATTGAATATAAGCCAATATATTTTCTATTCAAAGCCTTGTATTTAATATCAAATGTGATTTGGGTTTTTCGTGAATGGTGTCTTGACTAACACTGTTCTTGAACCCAATTGAGAAAGGATTTAATCTTTTTATTTAGATTTAATGAAGTGTATCAATTAAATGATATTTAATTGGAATTGAATTGATATTGATTTTTGGGTTTATCGTGGACAGTGTTTTAAATAACACTCATTCTTTAACCCGATAATTAATGGAATGTGATTTTGGGTTTTTCGTGAACCGTGTTTTAAATGACACTGATTCTTTAACCCAGATAACGATTAAAACTAAGTGGAGTTTTAATGAATCTTTAATTAGATTGAAATAATCGAAATGGAGTATCACCAGTTTTGCTCCAGGCGATAGTTAAATCTTTAATTAGATTTGAACGTGAAATGGTAATTGAATTTACCGATAACACCGTGGTGTTAGATATGAAGTTTTACCAGTTTTACTTCATGGGATGAATAGGTTGGGATTGGGAAATAAAACAAATGATTACTTCGGTAAGATTCGTTAATCCGGACTAGTTTGAAGTGATACTCAAAAGGAAGATTAAAGAATAAATTTAAGGAATTTATCTTTGATAAAATTTATGGGAATCTTTCCCTATGAATGTGAAATTTAGGAACTAACTGTCGGTTAGCTAAGCAGAATGGTTTTCTGGATATTGATATGATGTTGGTTTCGGCCTTCGGGGTTAATATTTGGGGAATTATTCTCTTGATTAATTTACGGTTAGTGACTAATGAATTGGAATGAGGCGTATGTTGTGTTTGTGTAACACTTATTTAAAATATACGCGAGTTATTCGGAAAGACCGGGTTTATCCCATTCTGAATAACTGATACGGCGATAAGTCGAAGATGAAGACGGTGGTCGAAGACTGGAGGTCTTCACGTCGTTTGTGTGATTACTGATGATCTTGATTGGGATGTACACCCAAGAAGATGGAAACAGTTGGTGATCGCCCAGACGTACTTGGAGATCGATGGATATGCGGGGTACTAGGTGCCTCCGGTTTCGTTCAGACCCAGAACGAACTTGTAAATGGACTGTGTATCTGACATTGGATTTTAGTCTGTGTGATTGATTTCTATTAAATATATATCTATTTGGCGGCGGAGAATGTATTCTCTTGCTTAACGCCCTTCTCTGAGATATACGAGCTCAGGGGTTATATATTGATGGATATCAAACGCATAGAGTGAATTGCCTGTGTGGCATGCCTAAGTGGCAATTGATCAAGGCTTCTGTTGAAAAGCAAATTCTTGTGTATGATGATCAAAGCAAGGCCTGTGTGGCATAGCTTTGTGTAGAATTGATTCGCGAGCCTCGCACCCCAGTTGTGAACCAAAAACGGGAGAAGGACCTCAAGGAGGACATCCGTTTCTTTCTAGCTAGGGTGGTGTCAGTGACCTACCAGCCCTGACATTTATATACTTTTCACCTGTGTGGTTGTTGCTGTTGCGAGGCACCTCGGTTTGATCGGACGATCCGGGTCCGATGGAGCCATTCGTTGGCTCATTTACGCCCCAAAGGGCGGGGAAACGCAGTGTTCAGGATTTAAGTTTAATCCATTTGGTGGACCGGCCCTGTCGCTCCAAGGTCACTCGAGCTCTAACCTGAGGCTCGGGCTAGAGAGTCTCGAATCGGTTGAGGACTATCTTTTGCCTCGGTTCATAGACGGAAATCCAATTTCCAAATACGTGACATTTGCGGTTTTATTTGTAGAGCCTAGTGTGGCGACATAGTGGGATGGGGCGCTTATGCCGTCTATGATTGATACTTATGATTTGAAGTTGTTTTATACACTATGCACTTATGATAGTATCAAATGATTTGTTTTAAACGTATCAAGCATTCTTGGCTATTATAAGGTAAAAACCTTATCCTCCGTCTTGCGTTGCATTGTGTGATAGGAACTGGGTCTTATAATAGCTTCATTTTTCCTTATTTAACATTGCACTGTTTGTTTTATGCACTGGTGTTCTTGGGAGGAAACCCGTTCCGTGTTATACGGTGTGGTCCCTCGATTTACCTAACTTTGAAAATAAAGATAAATAACTGTTTTAGTTCTCACACCAGTCCCACGACTGACCTGGAGTATATTGTTTTGACCTAAACTCTGGGTGCCCCTATTTTGACACGGGCAGCAAGTAGTTTTGGTTTTGCAGATTTATATTCACAGGATCCTGGTTTACAGCTGGAACGATATCCGGAAAGGTTTGTATCCGTATATCTCTTCTAGTTGTGTATTGTATTATTTTCCGCTGCGATGTATTTAAATGTAATTTAAATCTCTGATATTTCTGTGTAATATTTATTCATTTATACTCTGTATATTCTTGTATTCTGATGCATTGTTGTAATATACAATGAAATGTTCTTTTGTATGCGTTCTGTTGTGGCTTGTTCTCGAACTATCCGCGCTTTCCTCACCGGGGAAGTTACGGGTTTTCATATTTATTTTTAATTATAAAAGGAATTGAAAATGGTGCAGTAGTTTTAAAATTCGATTTCAAATTTCAAATGAATGTACAGGATTTAAAATAAATCGGATTTTAGCGAAACCAAAAATATTAGAATCTATTTGAAAATATCTTTCCAAGGAATCTGAAAAACCAAAATTTCATAGCGGGAATAAAAAGTTATGTCCAATTGAAAATTCAGAATAGTCGCTATGGAAAATATATCCCTTAAAAATGGAGATTTTGCAAACGACCTCCGTTTTTGATGAAACCACTTTTGTTAGATACGGGATGTCAAATTATTGTTGGATTCCAGTTTTCATAATTTTTGGCATCAATATGTGAGTGTGGCAAAAGAAAACGTGTTTTGTCCATTTCAGTTGAATTTGACCGACCAGAAAATGGCCATTTTCCAAACGGTCTCTAAATTTGACAAAATTGGTTTTGTTGGGACCATATCATCCCAACATAGCTAGATTTATTTTTCTGGAATTTTGCGAGTCCGTATGTGGCCCCAGTAAATTGAAATGTACGTTCAAATTCAATATATACTGATTTATATTTTGAAATTGAGAAAACTGATCGAAACAACCGAACTGGCTTACGAAACATATCCCTTTGTGTTCGGAGTGGGGTAATTAGCTAAGGACGATAGTCGGTGAGTTAGATTTGGGGTTCGAATATAAAAGATAACTTTTTGAAAGAAACAAAATATATAATGCCCTTTCGTTTTCCTTTAACCCCCTCCTTCTCATTTTCTCATTCAAGAAAAAGACCTCGATTCCCTTTTTCTTCAAATCGATGTCGGTCCCCCCACTTCCACGTCGTCGCCCTCCACCCTGTCGCCCCTGTAGGCGGATCGCCGCCTCCCCCTCCTCCTGCCGCATCTCTTCCCTCTTCTCCTTCTTCCTCTCTCTTCTCTTTGATTTCAAATCACCCCAAACTCAAAGAAACAGCGCCCAGACCCATACGACAGCCACTTATTCACCTCCGTCGACCACCATCTGGAGCCACCAGCGATGCACCAGCGAGCCCCCCCGGCTCCGGCAACTGAGGCCCATCAACGTAAGTTTTTATTTATTTTATTATTTAAAGTAATGTGATTTTTTTTACAATAAATAAATTTTAGATTTTTATAGCAAATAAAAATTAGATTTTTTCATTGTATAAAAAGAAGAGATTTTTAAATATATAAAGGTTCGATTTTTATTTAACACAACGTTTTGATTTTCTTTTTTCAACATAATGGTTTGATTTTTATTCGTATGAAAGGTTAGATTTTTAATTAGTTAAAGACGAGATTTTTTATGATGTAAAGATGAGATTTTTATTATGTGAATGGCAAAAACAAAAATATGATTTTTATTCATGAAGTTTAGATTGTTATTCATGTAAAGATGTGATTTTTATACATATAGATATGAAATAAAAATGGGATTTTTATACGTGAAGTAGCGGAATAAAAATGTGATTTTTGTCATGTGAAGAGCAAAATAAAAATTAGATTTATATATATATATAGCGAAGACAAAAAATGTGATCTTTATTTATGTTGTAGCGAAATAAAAATTCGATCTTTATATAAGAAGTATGGATATAAAAATATAATTTTTATATAGAAAGAAGCATTGTAAAAATATATGATTTTTATATATGAAGTGCCATTATAAAAATGTCATTTTTAAAATAAACATCATATTAAAAATATGATTTTTGCTATGAACAGCGGGAAAAGATCGCACTGGAATTTTGGGCAAATCCAAGCCATTCAGAAATTCAGAAATGAAACGGTAAAGTGGAACCCAAAGGTAAGAACTTATCACTTTAATTTATTTTCTAGTTAGAAATATATACTAGGATGCAGACGATGCTTAGCAGCACCCGACACCCGTCGTCCACAAACTATGGATGACTTGTTTGTTTGATTGTGTGATGTGGAATGGAATAAATTTTTTATAGTTAAAAATATAATTTTTAACGTGTGTATGAACAAAATAAATATTCATAAACAAATCGGACGATTTGTTTATGTACACACATTTGACTGATATTGATTGTACAATAAATTTTACACATCGCCCAACTGCACAAATAAAATTCATTATTTGTTGATTGAAACCCTATACGGGTATTGGGATGATATTGGACATACACTAATCCCGATATTTAGTTATACGTCAATTGATTGGTTGACAAACTGTTTTAAGCGTTAAATATTTATATTTGATGCTTATGCAGTGTAGAATGCACTCTGGATGATGGTTGAATGCGTTTGATTGTTGTTGTGCACATGTGTGTATGAAACCCATATAAATTACATTATATGGTAATTGATTGTGTCTAAATGCAGTTCAGAAAGAATGAATATTTTAAAATAATGAATATTTTAAAATAACGAATATTTTAAAATAATGAATATTTTAAAATAATATACAATAAAAGATCAAAATCCGATTTTTATGTCCGATTTGGGATGGACACGAAAATATTTAAATATATAAAGCCGTGTTGATTAGATTAACGCCATTTTGACATGAACGATATTTATATCGATTTTATTCATTTTTATAATCAACATCGAAATGGAAGCGATTTCGAAATCTAATGTTTTTAAAATATTATCATTTATATACCGATGATATGGAATATTCAATTTTGATTTGAAATTGAATATGAAGTTGAAAACGTTTTGAAAACGAATTTAAAATGATTTATAAAATACGTTTTAAGTGGAAATCAAAGAAATATATATATATATATATAATAGCCTAAATATAACGCGCCGCGCCACGGCAGTTCGCGAATTTCGACCATTGTCTTCGAATGGACATTACGGGAGTTCCGACCGTTGGATTCTCCTAAAACCGGAACCATTGGGTTCGTATCGAAAAGATTTTCTAACAAATATAAGAGATTTGAAATCTAACAGATGGATTTGGAATTATGTCAAAATCAAATTTTGAAAAGGTCGTTGTAAGTGCAGTTCGATGACCGTTTATGGAAATCGACTGCACGGGCCTTGATAAAATTATTAAAAATATCGATAATTTGTGTAAAATCATAATAAATGATTTGGGAAGAATTGGGGTGAAAATTTCCATATTTGAAAAGATAAAAATATATTTTATCGAAATGAACTAGTTATGAACTAGAATTATAATCCAATAATTTTAAATAAATAAATTGGATTTGAAATGGTTTAAAAAATAACCAGAATTTTCAATATATGAATTGGAATGGATTTGAATCGAAATTATCTTCAGAATATTTCGATATTGGATTCCGTGATTATACGGATATTGTGAAGGAATTTGGAAGATATATATATTGTTATTCCAACACGATATTTGTTGGTTTCAGAATTTGATATTGAATATAAGCCGATATATTTTCTATTCAGAGCCTTGTATTTAATATCAAATTGGATTTTGGATTTGTCGTGAACTGTGTTTTAAATGGCATTGTTCTTAAACCCAATTGAGAAAAGATTAAATCTTTTTATACAGATTTAATGAAGTATACCAATTAATTAATATTTAATAGGAATTGAAGTGGAATTGATTTTTGGGTTTGTCGTGAACGGTGTTTTGAATAACACTTGTTCTTTAACCCGATAATAAATGGAATGTGAATTGGGTTTACTGTGAACTGTGTTTTTAACGACATTCGTTCTTCAACCCGATTTAAAGTGAAATGTGATTTGGAATTTATAATTTTTTATTAAGATTTAACTGTAATTTTCCAAAGTAAAGTTTTCCAATTTAATATATTAAATTGGAATTGAATGGAATTTGATTTGATAATAATTGAAATGAAATTCGGTGGAGGAAGACTGTTAATACATATGGAATTTAAAGGGCTTTGCTGTTATTCCATTTACATTATTAGTCGGATACGGAAATTGATATCGATTGTTTATTGATTTATTTTTCCGTGAAGATTCCATAATTAATGGAATGTGATTTGGGTTTATCGTGAACTGTGTTTTAAATGACATTAGTTCTTTAACCCAGTAAAGACAGGATTACATGTCTGTCATTGTATTTCGAACTGTATGGTTGATCTCTGCTAAATATACATCTGTTCGGTGGCGGAGAATTTATTCTCTTGCTTAACACGCTTCTTTGAGACGTACGAGCTTAGAGCTATATATTGGCAGAAATCAATAGATAGATTTTCGATGCAATATGTTTGTGTTTCCAAAGTTAAATAATCATTAATATTGATTTTTGGGGAGATTAAAACTAAGTGGAGTTTTATTGAGTCTTTAATTAGATTGAAATGCGAACTGATAATTTAAATTATCAAATTTGGGACGTGATCGAAAGGGAGTATCGCCAGTTTTGTTCCTAGCGATTTAAATCTTTAATTAGATTTGAATGGGAAATGGTAATTAAATTTACCGATAACACCGTGGTGTAAGATATGGGGCATGACCAGTTTTGCTCCATGGGATGAATAGGTTGGGGTTGGGAAATCAAACAAATGATTAATTTGGTAAGATGCGCTAATCCCAACTAGTTTGGAAAACCATAATATGGTTTGAATTGATATCCAAAGGAAGATTAAAGAATACATTTTATATAATTTATCTTTGATAAAATTAATAGGAACAAATCCCTAAGGATGGGAATATTTAAATAAAAGAATATTCGGAATTGGAATGAGGCGTATGTTGTGTTTTTGTAGCACTTGTTTATTATATACGCGAGTTATTTGGAAAGGCCGGGTTTATACCCATTCTGAATAAGTGATTCTACGATAAGTCGACGATGAAGATGGTGGTTGAAGACCAGAGGTCTTCACAACGTTTGGATGATTACTGATGTCGTGATTGGGCTGTACACCCAAGACGAGGTAATAAGTGGTGCTCGTCTAGACGTACTTGGAGATCGACCGGATATGCGAGGACATCTCTCCTGTATTGGACATATGAGACGAGGAATAAGGTGCCTCCAGTTTCGTTCAAACCCAGAATGAACTTGTAAATGGATTGTGTGTTTGACATTGGATTTTATTCTATGTTGATTGATTTCTATTAAATAAATATCTGTTTGGCGACGGATAATTTATCCTCTTGCTTAGCGCCCTTCTTTGAGACGTACGAGCTCAGAGGTTATATATCGATAGATATCTGTCGCATGGCATTAATTGCCTGTGTGGCACGCTGAGATGCAAATGATCAAGGCTTATGTTGAAAATAAGAGTCTTGTGGTTGATGATCAAAGCACGGCTTTAATACAGCATAACTTTGTGTATAGCGTTAATTCGCGAGCCTCACACCCCGGTGTGAACCAGAAACGGGAAGGACATCAGGGAAATGGACATAAGCTGGTTTCTAGCTAGGAGTGGTGTCAACGTTTTGCAAGCCCTGGCATTTTACTCATGTGGATGTTGCTTATTATTACTTGATGGATAAGGGGCGCTTCGGATATATCGGCAATGCGGGGCTGATGGATGGTTTGTCTTTATACAGACCCATTTTATGCCCCGTATGGCAGACTAGCATATAGTTTATGGTATTGCCAATCATCGACGGATGACCGACCCTGACTATCCGGGTGCAGTTGCGACTGAGACCTGGGGCATGGGCTAGAGTATCTCGAATTAGCACAAGATATTCCCTTTGCCTTGGTTCACATATGGAATCCAACTTCCAATACATGACATTTCAGTTTTGATTGTAGAGCCTAGTATTGGCGACATGATAGATGGTACACGTGCCGCCTATGATTGATACATTTATATTTGAAGTTGTTTTATACACTTTACACTATAATAGTATGAAAATGATTTGTTTTAAACTTATCAAGCATTATTTGGCTATTATAAGGTAAAACCCTATCCTCCAGCTTGTGTTGCATTGTGTGATGGGACCTGGGTCTTATAATAGCTTCATTTTTCCAAAAAGTATTGCGTTGTTTATTCTATGCACTGGTATTCTTGGGAGGAAACCCGTTCCGTGTTATACGGCATGGTCCCTTGATTTACCTTATTTTTAAAGTAAAGTTTTAAATAATTGTTTTAGTTCTCACACCTGTCACATGACTAACCTAGAGTTTATTGTTTTAACCTAAACTCTTGGTGCCCTTGTTTTCCACACGGGCAGCTAGTAGTTTTGGTTTTGCAGATTTATATTCACAGGATCCTGGTTTACAGCTGGAATGATATTCAGAAAGCTCTGTATCCGTGTATCTCTTTCAATTGTGTTTTGTATTATTTTTCCGCTGCTATGTAATGTATTTTAATCTCTGATATTTATCAAATGTATATTATTTATTCATACTTTGTTATAGTCTTGTATTCTGATGGAATTGTTGTAATAAGCAATGAAATGTTCTTCTGTTTGTGTTCTGATTTGTCGTGTTCTCAACTCAACCCGGGCTTTCCTTTACGGGGAAGTTCATGTCGTGTCAGTTTGGTATCAGAGCTTTGGTTTACAGGGCTCGAGAGCAAGACACATTAGAACCGAATGAAAGAATTCTTCAGAGATTGGATTAGTAATATCCAATGGGAATGACTCGTTAGAGATAGCATCAGTAGTATCCTAGAACGAGTGTGAAGAGTGTTGTTTTTAAAATTAAAATGAAAACAAATATTGTTTTGATAATTTAAACCATATTCAAAGTATTTGAATATTTATTCATATAGAATTTGGACAATCCAATATATAAAGATTTTGCATATACGCCTTGTAAACGTGTATTTGATGTTTTAATATACTGGGTAGATATAGAATCACACTCTAGTCGTCTGGAGGTGATACTGACGATCTATGTTCGAGTTTCGAAAGTGGGATATCTATATATTTTCAATTGACTGGTGTGAGAACCAAAACTAGATAGGGCTTATTGTTGTGATTTGGCACCAAAAACATGATTTTTTGTATATAGATACCAAAGTTATGAATTTGAAAATTTATCAACAAATTGATTGCTAGTTGTGTTGTATGATTATCGGTTTGGTTAATTAAAATTTTGAACCATTAGACAAATCGAATCAATATATTGAACTGACTTGAAAATTGTTTGAAATGCATGCATGTGTATGTGTGTGTGTATATATATATATATATATATATATATATGTGTGTGTGTGTGTGTGTGTGTGTGTGTGTGTGTGTGTGAACATGTCATAGCAAAGAGGCTAGAGAAAAGGAATAAAATTGTATGCCCGACAAATAGGTACATGTTTAAAATTTATTGGGTTTGGATGATTTTATGAGCCGATTAGCTAGCCACTTGGCTTTTTCTTTTTCTTTTTGAGATGAGAGGGCCTGTGTGGCAGTTTGGGGATTTTCCCGGTGCTCCCCGTACAAAGGAGGTTATGGCGAAATTTTAGGGTGTTAGCCAAATTTTTGAGAAATTTGAAAATTCTTTGAAACTGAAAAGTTGAGGAATGGAAGCCAGAATGAAAGTTGAGTTGGTTAGTTAAACAACTTTCAGCTTCGTTCCTTTTCGAGGACGAAAAGATTTTAAGGGGTAGATTGTAATAACCCGAAAAATCAGAACAAATTTAAAAATTTTATTTTGATGATTTTAATGAATTTTGAATATTTAAAATGATTTATTTTAAAAAATAACGACTAGAAATTTATTTTGAATAGATTTAGAATGTATATATTTATTTGAATCGAAGTTAGAATATAAATATTTATTTTTATTTATAAAAGGAATTGAAAAGGGCGCAGTAGTTTAAAAATTCGATTTCAAATTTCAAATGAATGTACAGGATTCAAAATAAACCTAATTTTAGTGAAACCAAAAATATTAGAATCTATTTGAAAATATCTTTCCAACGAATCTGAAAAATCAAAATTTCATAGCGGGAGTAAAAAGTTATGTCCAATTGAAAATTTAGAATAGTCACCATGGAAAATATAGCCCTTAAAAATGGAGATTTTGCAAACGACCTCCGCTTTCGACGAAACAACTTTTGTTGGATCCGGGATGCCAAATTAATGCTGGATTCCAATTTTCATAATTTTTGGGATCAATATGTGAGTGTGGCAAAAGAAAACGTGTTTTGACCATTTCAGTTGAATTGGATCGACTAGAAAATGGCCATTTTTCAAATGGTCTCCAAATTCGATGAAATTGGTTTTTTGGGACCGTGTCGTCCCAACATAGCCAGATTTATTTTTCTGGAATTTTTGGAGTCCGTATGTGGCCCTAGTAAATTGAAATGTACGTTCAAATTCAATATATATACAAATTTATATTTTGAATTTGAGAAAAACCGATTGAAACAGCCGAACCGGCTTACGAAACATATCCCATTGTGTTCGGGATGGGGGTAATTAGCCAGGGACGACAATCAGTGGGTTCGATTTGGGGATCGAATTGAAAAGATAACTTTTTGAATGAAATAAAATAATATATTATTATACAATATATAATGCCCTTTCTTTTTCCTTTAAGCCCCTTCTTCCCATATTCTCATTCAAGAAAAAGACCCCGACCTCCTTTTTCTTCAAATCAATGTTGGCTCCCCTTCCATGTCGTCGCCCTCCGCACTGGCGCCGCCGTAGGCAGAGCGCCGCCTCCCCCTCCTCTTGCCGCACCTCTTCTCCTTCTGTAACACCCCGTATTTTCTGTGAATATCAAAATTAACGAATCTAAGAACACTTAATTTTTAAAAGAAGAACCGGGTGAAACGGGTTATGCCATTGCGTTCGTCTTGGAATTCTGCTTGAGATAAAGTCCGAGTTTGCGTGAATCGGACTCCGTATGAAGAAGTTACGGAGTTCAGAAGTTTTCAGGTTTAAGCAGAAATTAAATTAAAATAATAATTAAAGGTCAAAACCATTCAAAATTCGAATTTCAGTCAGAGCGGGATGAGTGGGAAATTTCCCGCTCAGAGGTGTCGACCCCCCTAGGGGGAGTCGACATAGGTGTCGACCCCTATAGGGGTATCGACATAGGTGTCGACCACCCCGGTAGGGAGTCGACCCCTTTTGAGATCCAGACCCAGTGACGAATTTTTATAGCCCTGAGCAGATATGGCCTTCCCTGATTGGCTGACGACTAATTTCTAAGGTATTAGGGCTTATGTGTCGTGCTATGGTTGGCTGGATGACACGTCTCTTTGGTTTGATGGCCCTGATGACTCCTAGGTCGATCTAACGGCTCATATTAATCTAGACTTCTATATAATCACCTCAACCCTCAACCTTAAACCTCATAATCTCATTATATGAAGCCATCATGCCGTCCATCTCCAAACTAGCCTAACCCCCATTCATCTTCCCCAAACTAGAGAATCAAATTCAAACTAGGAACCAATTAAAAGAACTAGAGAATCAAACGTCTACATCAAAGGATAACTTTTCAAATTCAGAAATCAGATCCCAGAAATCAAGATCCGTCCTTTTCTGTAAGTACATTTATTGTTTAGATTTGAACACCTAAGAAGAAATCACGACTGTAATAAATTGATCTAGAACTATGCCTAATTCTATTCGTGCCTATCCTTTTGTCAATTCTGAATTGCCTATGCCTATAAGACTATTGTGATTGATGTAATGACACCTATCATGCCTATGAGACTATTGTGATTGACATAATGAAAACTAACATGCCTATGAGAATGTTGGATTGACAAAATGGAACCTATCATGCCTATGGGACTGTTGTGATTGATTTATCATTATGTACATCCTATGCCTATGAGACTATTGGACTGCCACAATGGAACCTACCATGATGTATATGCAAATTACATGATAAGTTATGTTCATACATGCTGACATGTTTAGATCCAAGTTAGTACCCATGTTTAAGATCTATATAAGTACATGCTTATACAATTAGATCTATGCTAGTTCGCATGTTAATTTGGATCTAATTTAAATGTAAGATCACGTTCATGTGCTTAATTAAGTTTATGCCGTTCTATCCCAAATTTATACTACACATGTTGATCTATATTGTTTATGCATGTTGGGATGTTACATGTCCCTTTCTTTTCCCTTTTGTTTATAAGTTAGGCTAATTTGCGAGCCTAACTTTCTATGTGAATTATGCGAACGAATAACGGGGGAGACGTTGCGTAAAAATATTAAACTACATGCTATTGGCATAGATTGGCTCATAATCATGTAAATAATTAGTAGCATGAAATGGTAGAATTTGTATACCTAGAATTATGGACACAATTTAGATGGTAAATGGGGCATGACTTGAATTGACAACACTTGTGGATAATTTACATATGAACATAAATTGTAAATATGTAAATTAATTAAAAGATGAATATGCCTAACCCGAGGTTAGATTGAGTTACGGTGTAAGACTGCCCGGAACCGCCCAGCACATCCAGCAGCCGTAACAATATAAATCTAATGTAAGAGGTTAGCGCATTAAACCCAAAAAAATCGGGGTTAGATTGAGTTGCAGTGTAAGACTGCCCGGAACCGCCCGGCACATCAAGCGACCACAACAATATAGATCTAATGTGAGAGGTTGGTGCTTTAATGAATGAATTAAAGCTAAGAAACAGACAGGTTAAGAATGGTAGGTTTAAGTTAATTAAGGCAACACTTAACCAATGTAACATGACAAATGGTAGGGTTAAGTTAACATAAGAGGGCAGCACTTAACCAATATAACATGATGTGTGATAGGGTTAAGTAACACAAGAAGGCAACACTTAACTAATGTAACATGACAAGTGGTAGGGTTAAGTAACACAAGAAGGCAACACTTAACCAATGTAACATGACACGTGGGTGGGTTAAGTTAACTCGAATGGATTGATGACACTTAACCAATATAACATGATGAACGAGTGGGGTTATGTTAATGGGAAACGCTTAAACAATATAACATGATGAACGAATGGGGTTAAGCTAAGGAGAAACACTTAACCAATATAATATGATGAATGAACAGGGTTAAGTTAATAGAAAACACTTGACCAATTACAACATGATGAGTGAGAAGGGTTAAGTTAATAAGAAACACTTAACCAACATGACATGACGTGTGGATGGGTTAAGTTAACTTGAATGGATGGATAACACTTAGCCAATTTGGGGGGTATACGAATAGACCCTAGGAAACCCTAGTAACGGGGACCCATTTCAGAAGTAACCCACATAGATGTATCATGGTACCCTGAACTAGGCAGGGTGGGGCACGATTACTGGGCTGATTATAAGTGGTCAAAATAGCGGCAGAGGGTGCACCAGTGTAGTTCCGATGGAGTATGGTCGTGCACGTGCTCCGGAGTGGAAAAGCAGGCACTGGGCATTAGTAGTATACACTGCGCATCTTGAATCGTGTCGGGTCGCTATCATAGGGATTGATACACCTTATGGTGGGACCAGCACATGGTATCTACCTGCACGAGAGGGCCGATTGACACAGACATAAGAAAAATTAATACAAGTAGGGAGCCGAATCGATAGGGTAGTAAGGGTACATCTAACAAATTCTTGGCAATTGGGTTGATTGAGGTAAGATCCTCATACTAGAAGTACACCTGAAGGCTACAACAATTGCGGGGTTGGGATCACCTTATTATATAACGTAGGATACTAGTTGGGACACTAGTAGGGGATAAAGATCCTTTTTCACAGGATACTAGTTGGGACTCTAGTAGGGGATACAGATCCTTTTTCACAAGTTACTAGTCGGGACAGTAGTAGGGGATAAAGATCATTCCATAAAAGACACTAGTTAGGATGCTAGTTGGGTGGTGCAGAGAAAAGAAATCAGAGAAAGAACCGAAGCGCATTCAGTGTATCTTACTTTGGCATATCTAGCGATCATCATTTGTTGTCTTGCTATGCTTATCATCATGTTTATATCTGGTATTCAGTTTATTCATGTCATGATCCTTTTTCATGTTTACATGCTAAATAATCACTGGACTTACCATGATTTATGTCTGACCCGTTTTCTTTCGCCTTCTTTTCTTCCTTTTCCCCCCAGGTTCATTGGGAGGGAACATCACCACTGAGCTCAGTTTTCTTTCCAAGCTCGAAGATAGTCGATGTATTTCTTTGGACTCTCTTTTCCACTGCTATGGCTAGCTCATGCTTTATTGGGGAATACCATTGTCATTTTATGATTCTTTATTTTGTTAAACAAGACAAATGCTTTGTTGTAATGGGTATAGGTGTTTTGGTGCTGGAAAACAATCTTTGTACAAGCTGTTTTACAAAGCTGCTATTTTATCAATAAAGTAAAGTTTTATTTCTTTTTCGTTGTTTAAATTTTGTCTGTTCTGTTCTATACACTTATGACGCTCCACTGAAGTTCATGTATTCCCTTTGTGAGTGACCTTAACGGAGGTGGGGTGTTACATGTGGTATCATAGCTAAAGGTTACCAGAACAGATAAAAGACTTTTCAAAAGCATATTTTAAAAGGTGTGTTTTTTAAAACATGTTTTAAAGAAGCGTTTTTCAAGAGAAAAGTATTGTTTTTAAAAGGCATATTCCCCAAAGCCATATGCACTATCTTTCGATTCTCTATTTGAATCTCTTCTTCCTTTCTTTTCGCCATAGTTTCGTAGGCATATGGCATATGTCGAGGGTGAAGTAGTGCACAACCTCCATCTGTAGCCGTAGTAGTTTCACCTGAGGATAATCTTCTTTTCAAGCTTTGCAGGTTGCCGCGCGATGGAGGTAGTTTTGAGAAACTTATCAACAAGCTACACAAGGATAGTAAGGATAAGAATAAGGGAGTTTGGTCTAGGGAGCACAAGCCCAAGGATAAGAAGCTTGTTGATATGGCTTAATCCACGCAGAAGGAGGAAGGTGAAAAGAAAAAGGCCAAAGTAGAAGAATCTCAAACAAGGGATTGGAATATAAGAAGGGTGGAAGAAATAATAGGTCCCGCAACAAGGAGAAGTGTCTTTTCTATGATATAGTGGGTCATTTAATGGTAGGAAGAAGAAGACAGGTGGTTGTTTTCGGTATGGTGAAGTAGGGCATCTTATCAAGGATTGCCGAAGGACAAGGGCAAGGGCAAAGGACATAATCTTCTAGCGGGCAATTGCATGCTTTCACCGCTAGTATACCTAAGAGAGGTAGGAACATTTCTGTTGAAAGTTTAGTTTTTTTTTCAATCATCGTGTTAGAACTTTGTTTGATTCTGACGCTTCACATTCTTTTCTATCTGCTTCTATAGTTGAGTCTCTGCACCTTAGTACTTATATAGTAGAGGATCCCATTATAGTCTCAAATCAAATTGGTTGTTCGGCTCATTTATCTTGACTTGTTTGGTTTTGGGAATATCTATACTAAACGTTGAGTTTAGATGTAATGCTTACGTTTTTGGTTTCATGGGCTATGGGTTGATTCTAGGGATGGATTGGTTATCCAATAATGGTGCCATTCTCAATTATGAAAGGAGGATAGTTAGACTTTTTGACTCGCCTCGGTAATACCCTCGAAATCTCGTGTAACCCTAAGGGTTCTGTCATGCTTAGTTACCTAGAATCTCTTGAAACATCTGTTGATAATTTGCAATCTGTTTAAAGTAGTCCATGAGTATCCCAATGTCTTTGATGAAGTGAAGGGTTTACCACCAAAACGTGAAATAGATTTCTGCATATACTTGGTTGATAACACCAACCCAGTTGCATTACCCGTACGACACATGGCTCCAAGGGAAAGGAAGGAGCTTAGCAAGCAAAGTTAAAGAGTTGCTTGAGAAGTGGTTTATTAGGCGAAGTATTTCTGAATAGGGTGCTCCAGTATTGCTCGCTACTAAGACGGATGGTTCACTTCGGTTATGCGTGGATTTTAGAGAATTAAACAAGCTGACTAAGAAAAATAGGCACCCACTTCCAAGAATAGATGATTTGTTTGACCAGCTTGTAGGTGCGTCTGTTTTCCCCCAACTAGATTTGGCTATAAGGTTTCATCAGCTAAGAGAAGCTGAGGACAGTATAGACAAGACTGCTTTTAGGACCCCTAACGGTTTCTTTGAGTAGCTCATCATGCCTTTCGGTATTGACGAATGCACCCGCTTATTTTGTTGACTTGATGAGTAGGGTGTTTAGGGAGTTCCTTAGTAAGATTGTAGTAGTCTTCGTGGACGATATCTTGATTTTCTCAAAGAACGAGGAAGAACATGCTTTGCATTTAAGAGAAGTCATGGATACACTTCGAGCACATCAACTTAAGGCGAAGTTCTCGAAAATGTCATTTTTGGAGAGAAGAAGTAAGGTTTTTAGGGCATGTAGTGTCCAAAGAATGGATAGCAGTAGATCCCGCAAAAGTAGTTGCAATGCAAGACCGGAAGATCCCAAGGAATGCAACAAAAGTAAGAAGCTTTCTTGGACTAGTGGGTTAATATAGGAAGTTCATTAAGAACTTTGCATAGGTATTAACCCCACTTACTGGATTAATGAACGAGAATCTAACCTTTGCTCGGGATATTGATTGTGATGTCGCTTTCCAACGATCGAAGAGGGCTCTTACAACGGCCCCAGTTTTGACTTTTACCTTACGGTAGTAAAAGGTTTACGGTATACAAGGATGCATGCGGCACGGGACTAGGTGCCATTTTGATGTAAGAAGGAAGGGTAAGGTCGTAGCGGATGCCTTAAGAAGAAAAAGGTTGACTTCAAATCCTCTTTATGTGAAAAGGAAAAAGTTCAGAATACATATCCACCTTTGATTTTAAAACCTTCAGTTAAGTCAGTAGTTGGCATCGCTAGGAGTAAGACCTACGCTTTTGGATCAAATAGGGACTTCACAAAGAAAATACTCTCAGATAGTTGACGCAATGGATAAGTTATGTAAAGAAGAGACCTCTAATCAGCTTAATAATTACACTTGGTAAAATGGTTAGCATCTGTTTATTTTCAAGAGATAGTTTTTCAACATGGAATACCCTTTAGTGAATTTTGAGGACCCTTTGAGGAAATGTTAGCATGACACAGCAGAAGTCGTAGTCCCGAGTATATTAGAAGGAGAAGAGGTGGAACGAGAGGCGACAGTGTAATGGGTTCCAACTCATATTTTGGAAACAGAAATTTAGAAGCTATGCAATCTTGAAGTTAAGACAATCAGAGCACAATGGGGTGAAGCTCAAGAAGATTCGACTTAGAAGGCTGAAGACTAGATACGCGCATCATACCCTTTTAGAGGGTATATCCTTAATCTCTCTTTTTTTGTAAAGTTTATTTGCATGCTAGTCTTTATCTTTTAAGTATGTCCTCTCGATCCTATCCTCGATCCTTAGGTAGAAGCCAATGGATGTAAACATTTGTTTGAGACATGTTATGTTTGGTGGATACAAGTGGATGTAAGTGTTTGCTAGTGGTTGCTCATTGATGCATATACACACACATTAGGCACTAGATCGGCTCCATCACTTCCATATTACATATGCATGAGTGGATTTTTATATACATGGATTGAAACTTGATGGGATATCATATGGATGATGCTTTTGAGTGGATGATTGTGCATTCATATAGAAGTTATAAAGTACCATAGGAATAACTGCATACATGTTGTACTCATGGCACTAACATATCAATAAGGAGGTCAACTGAATCAGTGGGCCACCTGATCTTTAGCATTATTATTGGGACATGTACACACATCCTTGCATATGTTCATATAGCATTAGAAATCTTTTTAAGGACAATGGAAGCCTGTGATTGATGGTTGAGTAGATTGATGTTGGATGTTAGGATATATTCTTTTTAACTTAGAGATTTCGGGGACGAAATCCTTTAAGGAGGGGAGAATGTAACACCCCTTATTCTCTATGAATATCAAAATTAACGAATCTAATAATACTTAATTTTTAAAAGAAGAACTGGGTGAAATGGGTTACGCCATTGCGTTCGTCTTGGGATTCTACTTGAGATAGAGTCCGAGTTTGCATGAATCGGACTCCGTATGAAGAAGTTATGGAGTTCAGAAGTTTTCAGGTTTAAGCAGAAATTAAATTAAAATAATAATTAAATGTCAAAACTGTTCAAAATTCGAATTTCAGTTAGAGCAGGCTAAGCGGGAAATTTCCCGCTCAGAGGTGTCGACCCCCCCAACCCCCAAGGGGAGTCGACATAGGTGTCGACCCCCTTGTAGGGAGTCGACCCCTTTTGAGATCCAGACCCAATGACAAATTTTTATAGCCCTGAGATGATGTGGCCATCCATGATTGGCCGACGACTAATTTCTGAGGTATTAGGGCTTATGGGTCGTGCTATGGTAGGATGGATGGCAAATCTCTTTGGTTTGATGGCCCTGATGACTCCTAGGTTGATCTAACGTCTCATATTAATCTAGACTTCTATATAATCACCTCAACCCTAAACCTCATAATCTCATTGTATGAATCCATCATGCCGCCCATCTCCAAACTGGCCTAGCCCCCATTCATCTACCCCAAACTAGAGAATCAAATTTAAACTAGGAACCAATTAGAAGAACCCGGGAATCAAACGTCTACATCAAAGGATAGCTTTTCAAATTCAAAAATCAGATCCCAGAAATCAAGATCCATCCTTTTCTATAAGTACAGTTATTGTTTAGATGTGAACACCTAATAAGAAATCATGACTGTAATAATTGGATCTAGAACTATGCCTAATTCTATTCGTGCCTATCCTTTTGTCAATTCTGAATTGCCTATGCCTATGAGACTATTGTGATTGATGTAATGACACCTATCGTGCCTATGAGACTATTGTGATTGACATAATGAAACCTAACATGCCTATGAGACTGTTGGATTGACAAAATGGAACCTATCATGCCTATGGGACTGTTGTGATTGATTATCATGTTGTACATCCTATGCCTATGAGACTATTGGACTGACACAATTGATCCTACCATGCTATATATGCAAATTACATGATAAGTTATGTTCGTACATGCTTAGATGTTTATATCCAAGCTAGTACCCATGTTTAAGATCTCTATAAGTTCATGTTTATACAATTAGATCGATGTTATTTCGCATGTTAATTGGATATAATTTAAATGTAAGATCACGTTCATGTGCTTAATTAAGTTTATGTCGTTATATCCCAAATTTATACTACGCATGTTGATCTATATTGTTTATGCCTGTTGGAATGTTACATGTCCCTTTCTTTTCCCTTTTGTTTATAAGTTAGGCTAATTTGCAAGCCTAACGTTCTATGTGAATTATGCGAACGAATAACGGGGGAGACGTTGGGAAAAAAATATTAAACTACATGCTATTGGCATAGATTGGCTCATAATCATGTAAATAATTAGTAGCATGAAATGGTAGAATTTGTATACCTAAAATTATGGACATAATTTATAGGGTAAATGGGGCATGACTTGAATTGAAACAAATGTGGATAATTTACATATGAACATAAATTGTAAATATGTAAATTAATTAAAAGATGAATATGCCTAACCCGAGGTTAGATTGAGTTACGGTGTAAGACTTCCCGGAACCGTCCGGCACATCCAGCAACCGTAACAATATAGATCTAATGTGAGAGGTTAGCGCATTAAGCCCAAAAAGTTGTGGTTAGATTGAGTTGCAGTGTAAGACTGCCCGGAACTGCCCGGCACATCCAACGACCGCAACAATATAGATCTAATGTGAGAGGTTGGTGCTTTAATGAATGAATTAAAGCTAAGAAACAGACAGGCTAATAATGGTAGGGTTAAGTTAATTAAGGCAAAACTTAACCAATGTAACATGACAAATGGTAGGGTTAAGTTAACACAAGAGGGCAACACTTAACCAATATAACATGATGTGTGATAGGGTTAAGTAACACAAGAAGGCAACACTTAACCAATGTAACATGATAGGTGGTAGGGTTAAGTAACACAAGAAGGCAACACTTAACCAATGTAATGATTGACATAGAAATGTGTTTATTTTATGCTCTTATTTCTTATCTTTTGTATATAAATAAATATTACTTGGGTATTGTTTTGTTACTTTTAGAGATATTCCAAACCAGCCCGCATGCAACCAGAAAAGTAGAGAAATAGAGATGAAATTGATATATATTTACATTTTGAAGAATTGTAGATGAAGATCTCACATCTAGTTGTTGTTGGACAAGAAAAGGATTGATAAAAAGGCTTTGCACATCACAAATCAATGAAGAAGTGTCAAGGAAGCAAGAGGAAAAGAGAAAAGGCCCAAATTTGCTTTAATTATCGAAGGCCCATTTATGTTTCTCATTGTAAAGTGATGTAATGACCAGGCCCAATTATCATTAGGGTTAGGTTAGGGTTTGGCTATCTACCCTATATATACCCTTGTAGTATCATTGTAGCCACCATCCTATATCTCATTCTATTCTCTTCTTCATTAATAAAACTCAATTTTCTTTTTATTTTATGCAATTTTCTATTTCTTAGCAATTAGTGTTGTCTACACGATTAGATTCGGTAGAACACTATTTGTATTTTGCATTTCTTTTCATTAGTGATTGACCGTCTGATTAGATTCAGCGGTAATCCTAATTTTATTTCCTGTTGTTATTTATATTCTGCACTTTTATTTTCTGTATTTTAATCGCGTTCATAGGTTAAATTGGATTTGATTAGATTTGAATCTGATTCATAGTTTCATTGCTTTTCCATTGAAATTGTGATTTGATCGTCGGTTCAGTTAGATCTGTTCTGAATCAAATTACAGTTTTAATTTTGTTTTGTTTTATTTTCAAAATCAACCTCCAAAGTTTCGTCTAACTCGCCTAAGAGATTAGATAAATAATTTGATTTAATTCACCTCCCTGTGTTCGACCTGTATGCTACACACCTGTATGCTTGCAGAATTTATTACAAATGTCGCGCTTTTCTAATTCATAGATTAGCGACGATCAAGTTTTCTAAATTTCTTTCTTCTTTTACAAAAAAAAACAATTCTTTTTTTTTCTTCTCTGTCTTTTCTCATCATAGTACAAATTTCCACACCGACTACCCCAAACTTCACATCCCTCTCCGAATCGCCCAAACTGCTGATTCATAATTCACACAAAAATCTACCATCTTCACCAATAACTCCCTTCCTCACCAAAACTACCAACCGAGCACGCAAGCCAATCCAAGCAGGTCACCAACGTCCCTTCATCATCCATCCCCTATCCCCAAAGTCTGGCACAAGTCCTCAGTTCATCTCCTACCCACAGCGACTACAAAACAACTTTCTCCCTTACTATTACCACTTCGTTCCAACCTTAAATCCGAACACAAGCCAGACCACCCGGGAACCGTCCACACAAATTCACCAAAACCACCGTGACTTCAGCGAGCTTAAACCCAAATTACAACCATATCAAACCCCAACGTCGGCATTCAATCCCTCCAACCAATCCAAAGCTTCAAGCAATACTCATGCCAAAACTCCTCTAATCGCCAAATAACACCCTCCTCCCTCCATACCAAATTTCCTGATCAACCATCGCAACAGACCATCCCCAAGTCCTGTTGAATCTCCTTCTTTCACGCACCCCCTGCCATCATCACGCACAAACACCCTTGCCTTTCCCCAAAATCACCCTCTGACAAGCTCTAACCTCCTCAAAAGTACCCCAACCCAGCGCTACTGCCAAAGTCCCCAAATCCATAAAACCTCACCTGTTTCCAAACTTTCAGATTCTCCTCTGCACCACCGTGGTCACGCGAACCCACAAAACCAACTTACCCAGTCAACAGCACCGAACCCTTGAAGTATCTCCCAACCACATCAGTACACCGAAAACCGCCACCCCCTTCACAGAAACTACAACCTCCAGAACCGATTTGAAATTGGTTCATATTGATTTCAAAAAAAAAAAATTAAAGGGAACGAGTTTTTGGTTCGGGTGTGAAAAAGTTTGGGTCATACGGTCCTTCTATTGAGGATAATTTGTCTGTTGAGGGAGTAGTTTATTTTGGGGCGTGATTTGCTTCCTTATACAGAGGGTTGCGAAGGATTAAGTAATCAAAAGAAGGTGCTGGTTTTGGGTAAACAAAAGAAAGGGGCGTGAGTTTCGGTTGAAATTAGGCATGATATTATTGACTTGTTTGATTTTACGAAAGAAATAGAAGAGCCTGAGTCAAATTTAATTTGTTCCCATTGTCTTTGCACCAATTGTTTTGAAAAAGATTAAAGGAGCAAGATATTTTGTTTGAACATATCAGGACGTGGTTTTTTGCTTTTATGTTAAGTGCGAGACTTGAGCTTGTCTAGTCCAATCCTATTCAAATTGTTGGCTTTGTTTTAGTAAAGTGCGTGTGTTCCCGTTTTGTTTATTTTTTGTTTTTGTCAAAGCTTAGATTTTTTTTATTTTTTTTGAGTAAATTAAAAAAAAATCCTTTTTTTTGTTGAGTATAGTTATACTCATGTATTTTTTCTAGTCTAGTTAGTCTTTCTTTTTTTTTGTTTTTTTTTCAATTTTCTTCTTTTCAAAAAAAAAAGAAAGGAAGAAAAACAACAACAACAAAGGAGAGCAAAAGAACTCAAAATCAAGGCAAATTTTGAAGGATAAACAGTCAAGCAAAGCAAACAAATGATTTGAATTCTCAAAGCTACTCATCTATTCTGGACGGACTGCTACACCCCCACTATAAAATTTTCTAACTCTACAGGTGCTCTGCTACAAAAGAAAAAAAAATATAGACAATTGTTGTAAAAAATTTCTGCAGGAGCAGCGGCTTTGAATGTACAATTTTTAATTTCTGCAATTATTTTGTGTGATTGCTGTTATTTCTGCATCTTTTATTCATTCTATTAAGGGCAATACCCCAATTCACATAAGGTGAGGGATTTCATCACCCTTTCCTTAGCCCACAAATTGCATTTCATCGTAGAATCTGACTAATAATAACGGTTAGACGTGGACTTAAGGGAGTCACGGGCTCATCTAGGGCTTAATTATATTGTGATAGTTGATTAATTTGGAACGAATTATTTCTTGGTGTCTAGACTACGGCAGAGAAACAACCGTTTATAAATATTACGGTGATTCGTAAATATTATATCGGTTGTTACTCTGAAGGTACTTAAACCTTCGGCTGCATTGCTAGGGTGATTCCTGGTGCACCGATAACTCCTGTCCGTTAACTGGCTAAGAAATCTTTTGATCTAAGTAATCAAACGTGTCACTATATAATTTTGGGTTAGGAGCCATTAAGGACAGAAAATTTCATTGTAGCTAAATTCTGTGCTTGCATTCAATAACAATGAGTGAAAACAGTGTTAGCCAACAAAATTCTCCTAGGGGTTCTCGAATCAACCAAAATTTTCCAACCGAATTGGATCAAAATCGAGTGAATCAAATTTTTCCAAACTTTGGGGATCAAAATCAAATAAATCAAAATTTTCAAAATCTCAATATCCAAGTGGATAGACCCTTGTCTCTTCGTGATCGATGTTATCCTACTAGGACCGTTCAACCCTCTGTCATCGTGTTTCCACCAGCTGAAGGGAACAATTTTGAGCTAAAACATTCTTTTATCCAAGGGGTACCAAAATTTACTGGGTCTGAAAATGCTTATGAATTTCTAAGTGAATTTGAATTGTATGCCTCCACAACAAAAATGCAACAACTATCTAACGAATCGATCAAGCTAAGGCTAATTCCATTTGCACTACTTGAAAGCGCTAAAAGATGGCTAAATTCTCTTCCACGACATTCCATAAGAAGTTGGGATGAATTTGTCACTGCATTCTTGAAAAAGTTTTTCCCTTTCCATAAAACTCTGAAAATCCGAACCGAGATAAATCAATTTTGTCAAAAAGAGGGGGAAACTTTTTCAAAATACTTTGAGAGATTCAACCAGCTATTATATAGTTGTCCTCATCATGGAATTCTAAAAGATCACTTATGTCAAATTGCATATGAACGGCTAAACTATCAGACTAGAAATCAACTAGAATCAATGTGTGGAGGAGACTTTATGTCTAAAACAGCCGATGAAGCTTGGCGGTTTTTAGAAGATTATTCTGAAAAGGACATGCAGTGGGAATCGATTCGTGTTCCCATTCGTACTTCTACTAGAGGAGTGCATGTCGTGGACCCAAGTCAAATTCCCTTAGAAAATCAAACTCCTCATGCCGGAGAAGGGTTACCCCACTATTACTCTCAAGACCAAGCCAATGCCATAGCTCAAAATAATCCTTACTCATCCACGTACAACCCTGGTTGGAGGAACCACCCAAATTTTTCCTGGTCAAACCCCAATAATTCGGCTAACCCATCTCACATGCAACCCTTTATTCCCAATCCAAATTACCAAGCTCCTTCTTCCAATTCTCAAACATCTCAAGCTTCACCTCAACCCAAAAAACCTTATAGGCACCCCAATTTTCAATCATCAAACCAATCCTCTCAATCTTCTCAACCGTCACAAGAAATTGTGCGTCTAGAAAAACAGTTGAACTCTTACGAAGCCAAAATAAACTTGCAAGACGCTAAAATGGACCAAATGATAAATATGATAAAGGAAATGGCGAAAAATAATGAGAGGGGAAAGTTGCCGAGTCAACCTGAGGTGAATCCAAAATATAACTCTCGTGCTGTAAATTCTTGTGAGGACGAAAACCATAATCCAGTCAATGCTATTACGACCCTTCGATCTGGAAAGAGGATTGATAATAACGTAGGAGACCCTGACGAACCTTCTAACTCGACCCCAATCCCTAATCTTGATAATCACCCATCGGCTTCGAATGCCAATTCTTCTAAACCTCAAGTTCCCTTAAATGTTGGCAATCCCAACAGTTCTTCTCCCAGTGTCGGCAAACCCGACCCACCTTCGAAAATTAATGTTAGCAATACCAACATTCCATCTTCTACAACCTTACCACCTTCTCTTCCCTTGGATAAACCTTCTTCTTCGAATGATGAAACTCATCACAGAGTCGAAAAACCAATAGCTCCTTTTCCTCATAGACTCAATAATAAGAAGAAAGCGGCAAATTTCGATAAAATTCTGGAAATTTTCAAACAAGTCCGTGTGAACATTCCTCTTTTAGACACCATTGAACAAATTCCTCAATATGCTAAATGTCTTAAGGAGTTGTGCACACAAAAACGTGCGACCAATGTCCCAAAACCCGCTTTTCTAACTGCAAATACAAGCTCTGTTCTTTCGAATCTTGCCCCAGTCAAGTATAAAGACCCTGGCTGCCCTACGATTGATTGTAAAATAGGAAACACTCACATCTCTCGTGCCCTACTCGACCTTGGTGCCAGTGTCAACCTTCTCCCTTATACTGTCTATCGTCAACTTGGACTAGGGGAGATTAAACCAACAAACATCACACTTCAACTAGCCGATCGATCTGTCAAAAAGCCATTGGGAATTATCGAAGACGTCTTGATACAGATCGAACAGTTTTACTTCCCTGTCGATTTTATAGTTCTAGAAACAGAGCCTGTCTCAAATCCCAAAGTTCAAATACCATTGATCTTAGGACGCCCTTTCTTAGCAACCTTTAATGCTGTCATTAATTGTAGGAATGGTCAGCTTCGACTTTCCTTCGGGCACCTAACCATTGAGCTAAACATCTTTAATTTCAACAAACAACCTAGTGATTTTGAGATCGATGAAATTGACATGATTCAAACCACAGTTGATGAAACCTCTAGTGACACTTCTGAAGCCTTGAAAATGTGTCTTGACCATTTCGACTCTGATTTTGACGAACTCGAATACATTTCTGAACTAAACAAAATTCTTGACTCCGACACTTCGTCACCTGAATCTAACCAAGGAATGTTGACCAATGTTGATACACAAGAACTTCCTAAGTTAGACCTCAAACCCTTGCCACCAGACCTTAAGTATGCCTACCTAGACTCTTCAAAAACTTTTCCCGTAATCTTGGCCTCCGATCTTACCGAGGACTAAGAAGAAAAACTTTTGGATATCTTGCGGGAAAATAAGGACGCCTTGGGGTGGGAAATTAGCGATATAAAAGGAATTAGCCCATCAATTGTGGAACATCGCATACATTTAGTTGATGAGGCTAAACCCACCCGTGAGGTTCAAAGGCGATTAAACCCAAACATGAGAGAAGTGGTCAAGGAGGAGATAATCAAATGTCTAGACAATAACATCATCTATCCCATCTCTAATAGTACTTGGGTGAGTCCGGTACAAGTTGTACCAAAGAATTCGGGAGTCACAGTGATCAAAAACGACAGTAATGAACTCGTCCCAACAAAAATCAAAACCAAATGGCGTGTGTGCATCGACTATCGAAAGCTTAACTAAGCCACACGAAAAGACCATTTTCCCTTGCCTTTTATTGACCAAATGCTCGAACGCTTAGCGGGACATGAGTACTACTGTTTTCTCGATGGATGCTCTGGCTATAACCAAATTCCTGTTGCTTTAGAAGATCAACATAAGACCACCTTTACTTGTCCCTTTGGAACATTTGCTTATCGTCGCATGCCTTTTGGTCTTTGTAATGCCCCCGCGACTTTCCAAAGGTGTATGATGAGTATTTTCTCTGATATGGTGGAAGAATTCTTGGAAATATTCATGGACGATTTTTCAATATATGGATCATCTTTTTCCCAATGTCTCACTCATTTAGAACTCGTCCTTAAGCGTTGTAAGGAGAAATCACTCGTGCTTAATTGGGAAAAATGTCACTTTATGGTAAAAAGGGGGATAGTTCTAGGTCATGTCGTCTCCAAAGATGGCCTAGAAGTCGATAAATCCAAAATCGATTTGATTGCTAATTTACCTCCTCCTAAGTCTGTCAAAGATGTTCGTTCATTTCTTGGCCATGCGGGATTCTATAGAAGATTCATTAAGGATTTCTCGAAAATTTCAAAACCTCTCTCGAATTTACTTGCCAAAGACGTAAAGTTTGAATTTTCCAATGATTGCAAAACATCTTTTGAAACTCCTAAGTCAATCTTGACCACAACTCCCATCATTCAACCTCCTGATTGGACTCAACCCTTCGAACTTATGTGCGACGCTTCTGACTTTGCAGTTGGAGCCATCTTAGGTCAGCGTATCGATAAACTCCCTCGAGTGATTTATTACGCTAGCAAAACCTTAAACGAGGCCCAATTGAATTACTCAACTACTGAAAAGGAATTTTTGGCAGTTGTCTTCGCTCTTGAGAAATTCAGACCATATCTCATAGGATCCAAAGTCATAGTTTACACTGATCATGCTGCCCTACGATATTTGCTTTCTAAGAAGGATGCTAAGGCCCGCTTGATTCATTGGATCCTTCTTCTTCAAGAATTCGATATAGAAATACGAGATAAAAAGGGTTCTGAAAATGTCGTAGCTGATCATCTCTCTCGAATTATGCACGAAAATGATAATGAAAACCAAATCGATGACTATTTTCCCGACGAACAACTCCTTTCGATCTCTAACACCCCTTGGTACGCTAACATTGTGAATTATCTTGTCACACAACAAACACCCGCTGAATGGTCGAAACAAGATAAATAAAAATTTCTCTCGAAAGTTCGAAACTTCTATTGGGACGACCCATATCTTTTCAAATACTGTCCAGACCAAATCATTCGAAGGTGTGTGCCCGATCATGAACACCAAAGTATTCTCTCCTTCTCACATGACCATGCTTGTGGCGGTCATTTTGGAGCAAGAAAAACTGCTGCAAAAGTTTTGCAAAGCGGTTTTTATTGGCCCACACTCTTCCGTGACGCTTTCGAATTTTGCTCCAAATGTGAGCGATGTCGAAGAACGGGTCGAATCACTAAGCGAAACATGATGCCTCTCAACCCCATTTTAGTGATTGAATTATTCGATGTTTGGGGCATCGATTTCATGGGACCATTCCCCAATTCATTTGGGAATCTTTACATCTTGCTTGCGGTAGATTATGTCTCAAAATGGGTTGAAGCCATTCCGAACAAAACCAACGACAACAAGGTTGTTGTCAAATTCCTCAAAGAAAACATCTTTTCACGCTTTGGCACACCTCGAGCTATCATTAGCGATAATGGCACTCATTTCTGTAATCGTGCTTTTGAGTACTTTCTCAAGAAATACTCAATCACACACAAGCTGTCAACACCTTACCATCCACAAACTAGTGGACAAGTAGAAGTTTCCAATAGACAAATCAAACAAATTCTTGAGAAAACCGTGAATTCCAATAGAAAAGATTGGTCCGTAAAACTGATTGATGCACTTTGGGCTTTTCGCACTGCTTATAAAACCAATCTAGGGATGTCACCATATCGATTAGTCTTTGGAAAGGCCTGTCACTTACCTCTTGAATTAGAGCATCGTGCCCTTTGGGCCATAAATTTTTTGATTTTTGACTTAGAAAAAGCTGGCTCACATAGGAAGTTACAAATTTCGGAATTAGAGGAATTAAGAAATGAGGCGTATGAAAATGCGAAAATCTACAAAGAAAGAACCAAAGCCCAACACGACAAAAACATACTTCGTAAGGAATTCAACGTAGGTCAAAAAGTTCTTTTATACGACTCTAGACTTCACTTGTTTCCAGGAAAACTCAGATCTCGATGGACTGGGCCTTATGTCGTGAAAACAGTATATCCTCATGGAGCGGTTGAAATTAAAAATCCTAGGGATGGAAAAGTCTTCAAAGTAAACGGTCAACGACTGAAACCATTTTTGGAATTCGAGCAATATGACGAAGATGACTCTATCGATCTGCATGATCATCCACTATGAAATCAGGTGGTACACGTTCTTTTATTTTTCTTTTTCATTTTTTATTTTTGTTTTTCTGCCTTAGACAGTTGGGACACTGTCTCAATCAAGTGTGGGGGGAGTCTACATTACATTCTTTTGATTTTTCTTTAATTTTTCTTTCTTTTCATGTAGGACCATCATACATTTTATATCGTAGTAACATACCATTTTTTTTTTTAAAAAATACGACTCATTTTCAATTGATACAACAAAATAAGTTTACAATTTTTAGCCAGTTGATAGTATTTTTTTCTCTCAACTTAGATCGAATAAGAAATATAATGAAAAGTTTAATTCTGAGGGATAATAGTGTAACCGGTACATAGGGAGATTCTTAGGTGATGGCCATGAAATCTATTCTATATTGTAGACTTTGTTTAAATAAGTGGAGGACTTAAAATACTTATAATGGCTTGTCAAATCTTTAAAACTAAGTTGTGTTAAGTTGAATTCGTGTAACTCTCATTGTGCTTATAAATTCAATAAAAATAATAGTAATCCAAAGGTATCCAACATTGCTTGTATATCGAGCATTGGTGTGCAAACCCGCCAAGCTCTATCCGACACGTTGTTGACAAAGTCAGCGTTGGAATATCTTGGTCTCATTTTATGAGATTGGACACCTAAGGATTACCGACACGTTGTTGACAAAGTCAAAGTCGGCCTGCACAATCCGCCAAGTCTTTACCCACTCTCCGTTAGTCCGTGAGGCAGTGCATGGGTGGTAAACCTTGGTCTTTTTAGTTAGGTGTATGTACTTAATCATAAATTTTAAAATGTTATAGAATAAAGAATAAGCGATGATGCCCAAACGCTTCTTGACCTTATTGATTTGACTAGCCATACATGATAAAGTTAGAATACCACTTTGCAAACTGTGCCAAGCAAACTAAGAATTTATTTCATGGCTGCACTATGTTATCGACCGAACTAACTGGCCAAACTGGAATTTAACATTTGAAAACTTGATTTATATTGATAATTTGTGACAAGTTGAGGTATTTAAAGTACAATCAACTGACTAGAAATTGTTAACTTAATTTGTTGTACCACTTTCCTGAAACAAGTCGTGTTTTCATTTTTCGTTTTTATTTGCATATGTCCATTGCATTCATGTAGTTTCATTAGAATCATAGCATACTACATTTGGATTTTGTGGGTAGTATCCGCTGAAAACCCTCACGAGACACCACTCGTCCTACTAGGGACACCTAGAGGTTTAATGGCTTGTTGCGTACGCTCAATGTAATCGTGTTTCCTACGAAAGTGTGACCTATCTAGTCTAGTTTTTTTCATTTCTTGTTTTACTCGAGGACGAGTAAAAGATAAGTGTGGGGGTATTTGATTGACATATAAATGTGTTTATTTTATGCTCTTATTTCTTATCTTTTGTATATAAATAAATATTACTTGGGCATTGTTTTGTTACTTTTACAGATATTCCAAACCAGCCCGCATGCAACCAGAAAAGTAGAGAAATAGAGATGAAATTGATATATATTTACATTTTGAAGAATTGTAGATGAAGATCTCACATCTAGTTGCTGTTGGACAAGAAAAGGATTGATAAAAAGGCTTTGCACATCAAAAATCAATGAAGAAGTGTCAAGGAAGCAAGAGGAAAAGAGAAAAGGCCCAAATTTGCTTTAATTATTGAAGGCCCATTTATGTTTCTCATTGTAAAGTGATGTAATGACCAGGCCCAGTTATCATTAGGGTTAGGGTTAGGGTTTGGCTATCTACCCTATATATACCCTTGTAGTATCATTGTAGCCACCATCCTATATCTCATTCTATTCTCTTCTTCATTAATAAAACTCATTTTCCTTTTTATTTTATGCAATTTTCTATTTCTTAGCAATTAGTGTTGTCTACACGATTAGATTCGGTAGAACACTATTTGTATTTTGCATTTCTTTTCATTAGTGATTGACCGTCTGATTAGATTCAGCGGTAATCCTAATTTTATTTCCTGTTGTTATTTATATTCTGCACTTTTATTTTCTATATTTTAATCGCGTTCATAGGTTAAATTGGATTTGATTAGAATTGAATCTGATTCATAGTTTCATTGCTTTTCCATTGAAATTGTGATTTGATCGTCGGTTCAGTTAGATCTGTTCTGAATCAAATTACAGTTTTAATTTTGTTTTGTTTTATTTTCAAAATCAACCTCCAAAGTTTCGTCTAACTCGCCTAAGAGATTAGATAAATAATTTGATTTAATTCACCTCCATGTGTTCGACCTGCATGCTACACACCTGTATGCTTGCAGAATTTATTACAAATGTCGCGCTTTTCTAATTCATAGATTAGCGACGATCATGTAACATGACAAGTGGGTGGGTTAAGTTAACTAGAATGGATTGATGACACTTAACCAATATAACATGATGTACGAGTGGGGTTAAGTTAATGGGAAACACTTAACCAATATAACATGATGAACGAATAGGGTTAAGTTAAGGGGAAACACTTAACCAATATAATACGATGAATGAACAAGGTTAGGTTAATAGAAAACACTTAACCAATTACAACATGACGAGTGGGAAGGGTTAAGTTAATAAGAGACACTTAACCAACATGACATGACGTGTGGATGGGTTAAGTTAACTTGAATGGATGGATAACACTTAGCCAATTTGGGGGGTATACGAATAGACCCTAGGAAACCCTAGTATCGGGGACCCATTTCAGCAGTAACCCACATAGATGTATCACGGTACCCTGAACTAGACAGGGTGGGGCACGATTACTGGGCTGATTATAAGGGTTAAAAATAGCGGCAGGGGGTGTTGTAGTGTAGTTCCGATGGAGTATGGGCGTGCACGTGCTATGGAGTGGAAAAGCAGGCACTGGGCATCAGTAGTATACACTGTGCATCTTGAATCGTGTCGGGTCGCTATCATAGGGATTGATACACCTTATGGTAGGACCAGCATAGGGTATCTACACACAAGAGAGGGCCGGTTGACACAGACACAAGAAAAATTAATACAAGTAAGGAGCCGAATCGATAGGGTAGTAAGGGTACATCTAACAAATTCATGGCAATTGGGCTGATTGAGGTAAGATCCTCATACTAGATGTACACCTGAGGCTACCACAATTGCGGGGTTGGGATCACCTTATTATATAACGTAGGGTACTAGTTGGGACAATAGTAGGGGATACAGATCCTTTTTCACATGATACTAGTTGGGACACTAGTAGGGGATATAGATCCTTTTTCACAGGATACTAGTTGGGACACTAGTAGGGGATACAGACCGTTCCATAAAAGACACTAGTTAGGATGCTAGTTGGGTGGTGCAGAGAAAAGAAATCAGAGAAAGAACCAAAGCGCATTCAGTGTATCTTACTTTGTCATATCTAACGATCATCATTTGTTGTCTTGTTATGCTTATCATCATGGTTATGTCTGGTATTCAGTTTATTCATGTCATGATCCTTTTTCCTGTTTACATGCTAAATAATCACTGGACTTACCAGGCTTTATGTCTGACCCGTTTTCATTCGCCTTCTTTTCTTCCGTCCCCCCCCCCCCCCCAGGTTCACAGGCAGGGAACATCACCACTTAGCTCATTTTTTTTCCAAGCTCGAAGATAGTCGATGTATTGCTCTAGACTCTCTTTTCCACTGCTATGGCTGGCTCATGCTTTATTGGGGAATATCATTGTCATTTTATACTTCTTTATTTTGTTAAACAAGACAGATGCTTTGTTGTAATGGGTATAGGTGTTTTGGGCTGGAAAACAATCATTGTACAAGCTGTTTTACCAAGCTGTTGTTTTATCAATAAAGTAAAGTTTTATTTATTTTCCGCTGTTTAAATTTTTCTGTTTTGTAATTTATCTGTTCTATACACTTATGACGCTCCACTGAAGTTAATGTATTCCCTTTGTGAGTGACCTTAACGGAGGTGGGGTGTTACACCTTCTCCCTCTCTCTTCTCTTCGATTTCAAATCACCCCCAAACCCGAAGAAAACGCGCCCAACTCCATACGACCTGCACTTATTCACCTCCGCCGACCAACACCTGGAGCAACCACCAACGCACCAGCAAGCCCCCCCCCCGGCTCTGGCAACCAAGGCCCATCAACGTAAGTTTTTATTTATTTTATTATTTAAAGTAATGTAATTTTTTTTACAGTAAATTAATTTTAGTTTTTTATAGCAAATAAAAATTAGATTTTTTTCATTGTATAAAAAGATGAGATTTTTAAATATATAAAGGTTCAATTTTTATTTAACACAAAGTTTCGATTGTTTTTTTAACATAAAGGTTTGATTTTTATTCGTATGAAAGGTTATATTTTAAATTAGTCAAAGACGATATTTTTTATGATGTAAAGATGAGATTTAAACTATGTGAATGGCAAAAAAAATTGATTTTTATTCATGAAGTTTAGATTGTTATTCATGTAAAGATGCGATTTTTATACATATAAATATAAACTAAAAATGGGATTTTTATACGTGAAGTAGCGGTATAAAAATGTGATTTTTATCATGTGAAGAGCAAAATAAAAATTAGTTATATATATATATATATATAATTTTTATATAGAAAGAAGCATTGTAAAAATATTTGTTTTTTATATATGAAGTGCCATTATAAAAATATTATTTTTAAAAAAAACATCATATTAAAAATGCGATTTTCGCTATGAACAGCGGGAAAAGATCGCATTGGAATTTTAGGCAAATCCAAGCCATTCAGAAATGAAACGGTGGAGTGGAACCTAATGGTGAGAACTTCTCACTTTAATTTAATTTCTAGTTAGAAATATATACTAGGATGCAGACGGTGCTTTGCAGTACCTGACACCCGTCGTCCACAAACCATGGACGACTTGTTTGTTTGTTTGATTGTGTTGTGAAAATTGATTGTGTGATGTGGAATGGAATAAATATTTTATAGTTAAAAATATAATTTTTAACGTGTATATGAACAAAATAAATATTAATAAACAAATCGGACGATTTGTTTACGTACACACATTTGACTGATATTGATTGGGACGATAAATTTTACACATCGCCCAATTGCACAAATAAAATTCATTATTTGTTGCTTGAAACCCCACACGGGTATTGGGATGATATTGGACATACACTAATCCCAATATTTAGTTGTATGTCAATCGATTGGTTGGCAAACTGTTATAAGCGTTAAATACTTATATTTGATGCTTATGCAGTGTAGAACGCACTCTGGATGATGATTGAATGCGTTTTATTGTGTACATGTGTGTATGAAACCCATATAAATAACATTATATGGCAATTGACTGTGTCTGATTCCAGTTCAGAAAGAATGAATATTTTAAAAGAAACAATATTTTAAAATAACGAATATTTTAAAATAATGAATATTTCAAAAAAAAATTCAGTAAAAGATCAAAATCTGATTTTGATGTCCGATTTGGGATGGACACGAAAATATTTAAATATATAAAGTCGTGTTGATTAGATTAACGCCATTTTGACATGAACGATATTTATATCGATTTTATTCATTTTTATAATGGACATCGAAAGGAAGTGATTTCGAAATCTAATGTTTTAAAAATATTATCATTTATGTATCGATGATATGGAATATTAAATTTTGATTTGAAATTGAATATGAAGTTGAAATCGTTTTGGAAACGAATTTAAATCGATTTATAAAATGCGTTTTAAATGGAAATCGACGAAATATATATAATGGCCTGAATAGAACGCGCCGCGCTGCGCTAGTTCACGAATTTCGACCATTGACTTCGAACAGATATTAAGGGAGATCCGACATTCGGATTCTCCTAAAACCGGAACTGTTGGGTTTGTATCGAAAAGAGCTTTCTAACAAATATAAGAGATTTGAAATATAACAGTTGGATTTGGAAATATGTCCAAATCAAATTTGGAAAAGGTCGATGTAAGTGCAGTTCGATGACCGTTTATGGAAATCGACTGTACGGGCCTTGATAAAATTATTAAAAATATCGATAATTTGTGTAAATCAAAATAAATGATTTGAAAAGAATTAGGGTGAAAAATTCCATATTTGAAAAGATAAAAATATATTTATCGAAATGAACTAGTTATGAACTAGAATTATAATCCAATAATTTTAATTAAATAAATTGGATTTGAAATGGTTTTAAAAATAATCGGAATTTTCAATATATGAACTGGAATGGATTTGAATCGAAATTATCTTCAGAATATTTCGATATTGGATTCAGTGATTATACGGATATTGTGGAGGAATATGGAAGATATTTATATCGTTATTCCAATACGATATTTGTTAGTTTCCGAATTTGATATTGAATATAAGCCGATATATTTTAAATTCAGAGCATTGTATTTAATATCAAATTGGATTTTGGTTTTGTCATGAACTATGTTTTAAATGGCACTGTTCTTAAACCCAGTTGAGAAAAGATTAAATCTTTTTATATAGATTTAATGAAGTATACCAATTAATTAATATTTAATTGGAATTGAAGTGGAATTGAAGTGGAATTGATTTTTGGGTTTATCATGAACAGTGTTTTAAATAACACTTGCTCTTTAACCCGATAATAAATGGAATGTGAATTGGGTTTATTTTAAACTGTGTTTTTAACGACATTCGTTCTTTAACCCGATTTATAGTGAAATGTGAATTGGAATTTATAAATCTTTTTATTAAGATTTTACAGGAATTTTCAAAAGTAAAGTTTTCCAATTTAATATATTAAATTGGAATTGAATGGAATTTGAATTGATAATAATCGAAATGAAATTCTATGGAGGAAGACTGTTAATACATATGGAATATAAAGGATTTTTCCGTTATTCCATTTATAATATTAGTCAGATATGGAAATTGATATCGATTATGTGTTGATTTGTTTTTCCTTGAAGATTCCATAATTAATGGAATGTGATTTGGGTTTATCGTGAACTGTGTTTTAAATGACATTAGTTCTTTAACCCAGTTAAAGACAGGATTACATGTCTGTCATTGTATTTCGAACTGTATGGTTGATCTATGCTAAATATATATCTGTTTGGTGGAGGAGAATTTATTCTCTTGCTTAACACAATTCTTTGAGACGTACGAGCTTAGAGGTAATATATCGGCATAAATCAATAGTACGGTGTGGATTGTCGATGCGACATGTTTGTGTTTCCAAAGTTAAATAATCATTAATATTGATTTTTGGGAAGATTAAAACTAAGTGGAGTTTTAATGAATCTTTAATTATATTGAAATGTGAATTGGTAATTTAAATTATCAAATTTGGGAAGTGATCGAAAAGGTGTATCGCCAGTTTTGCTCCTAGCGATAATTAAATCTTTAATTAGATTTGAACGGGAAATGGTAATTAAATTTACCGATAACAATGTGGTGTTAGATATGGGGCATGACTAGTTTTGCTCCATGAGATGAATAGGTTGGGATTGGGAAATTAAAAAAATGATTACTTCGGTAAGGTGCGCTAATCCCGACTGGTTTGGAAAACCATAATATGGTTTGAATTGATATCCAAAGGAAGATTAAAGAATAAATTTTAAAGAATTTATCGTTGATAAAATTAATAGGAACAAATCCCTAAAGATGTGAATATTTAAATAAAATAATATTCGGAATTGGAATGAGGCGTATGTTGTGTTTTTGTAGCACTTGTTTATTATATACGCGCGTTATTCGGAAAGGCCGGGTTTATACCCATTCTGAATAACTGATTCAACGATAAGTCGACGAGAAGATGGTGGTTGAAGACTGGAGGTCTTCATATCGTTTGGATGATTACTGATGTCTTGATTGGGCTGTGCACCCAAGACAAGGTAATAAGTGGTGATCGTCCAGCCGTACTTGGAGATCGACCGGATATGCGAGGACCTCTCTCCTGTATTGGACATATAGGATGAGGAATAAGGTGCCTCCGGTTTCTTTCAGACCCAGAACGAACTTGTAAATGGATTTTGTGTCTGACATTGGATTTTATTCTGTGTTGATTGATTTCTATTAAATATATATCTGTTAGGCGACGGAGAATTTATCTCTTGCTTAACGCCCTTCTCTAAGACGTACGAGCTCAGAGGTTATATATCGATAGATATTAGTTGCATCGCATGAATTGCCTGTGTGGCATGCTGAGATGCAAATGATCAAGGCTTCTGTTGAAAAGCAGAGTCTTTGGTTGATGATCAAAGCACAGGTTTAATACAGCATAGCTTTGTGTATAGCGTTAATTCGCGATCCTCACACCCCGGTGTGAACCAGAAACGGGAAGGACATTAGGGAAATGGACATATGTTGGTTTCTAGCTAGGAGTGGTGTCAGCGTTTTGCAAGCCCTGGCATTTTACTCATGTGGATGTTGCTTATTATTACTTGATGGATAGAGAGGCGCCTCGGATATATCTGCACTGCGGGGCCGATGGATGGTATGGTCTTTATACAAACCTATTTTATGCCCCATAGGGAAGACTAGCATATAGTTTATGGTATTTCCAATCATCGACGGATGACCGACCCTGACTATCTGGGTGCAGTTGCGACTGAGACCCGAGGCACGGGCTAGAGTGTCTCGAATTAGCACAGGATATTCCCTTTGCCTGGTTCACAGATGGAATCCAACTTCCAATACGTGACATTTCGGTTTTGATTGTAGAGACTAGTATCGGCGACATGATAGATGGTACCCATGCCGCCTATGATTGATACATTTATATTTGAAGTTGTTTTATACACTTTACACTATAATAGTATCAAAATGATTTGTTTTAAACTTATCAATCATTATTTGGCTATTATAAGGTAAAACCCTATCCTCCGGCTTGCGTTACATTGTGTGATGGAACCTGGGTCTTATAATAGCTTCATTTTTCCAAAAAGCATTGTATTGTTTATTCTATGCACTGGTATTCTTGGGAGGAAACCCGTTTCGTGTTATACGGCGTGGTGCCTTGATTTACCTTATTTTTAAAGTAAAGTTTTAAATAACTGTTTTAGTTCTCACACCTGTCACATGACTAACCTAGAGTTTATTGTTTTAACCTAAACTCTGGGTGCCCTTATTTTCCACATGGGCAGCTAGTAGTTTTGGTTTTGCAGATTTATATTCACAGGATCCTGGTTTACAGTTGGAATGATATTCGAAAAGCTCTGTATCCGTGTATCTCTTTCAGTTGTGTTTTGTATTATTTTTCCGCTGCTATGTAATGTATTTTAATCTCTGATATTTATCAAATGTATATTATTTATTCATACCCTGTTATATTCTTGTATTCTGATGGAATTGTTGTAATAAGCAATGAAATGTTCTTCTGTTTGTGTTCTGATTTGTCGTGTTCTCAACTCAATCCGGGGTTTCCTTTACGGGGAAGTTTGGGTCGTTATAGCGTCTCTATGGACTTCATAAACTGTTTGCTTAAATCAAAGAAAGGTAACACCGGTGTTTGGGTAGTAGTGGATAAATTGACTAAGAGTGCTCACTTTATCCTAGTTAAGAGTAAGAGGACGACACCATGATTGGCAACAATTTATGTTCGAGAGATAGTCCGTCTTCATGGAGTACCCTCCAGCATCGTAAGCGATCGTGACCCCATCTTCACCAGTGAATTTTGGAGGAGCTCGCAAGAAGCATTAGGTAAATAGTTGTGTTTGAGCACCGCTTGTCGTCCTCAGATCGATGGGCAGACGGAGAGAGTGAATAGAATTCTAAAGTATCTTTTGAGGCCGTGTATCGTAGACTTCGGAGGGACTTGGGAAGAGCACTTTCCTTTAGTAGAATTTGCCTATAACAACAGCTATCAAGCCAACATCGGCATGGAACCCTTCGAAGCATTGTATGGACAACCTTGTAGGTCACCAACTTGTTGGTGGGAATCTACAGAAAGATCATTGCTTGGACCAGATATAGTTAGAGAAACGTCCGAAAAGATTAACCTTATTCAACAGCGGATGAAGACAACTCAAGATAGGAAGAAATCCTATGCAGACAAGAGAGAGAAGGACTGACACCAAATTTGAAGTGGGAGGCTTAGTTTTTATCAAAGTGTCACCTCTGAGGAATGTGGTTTGCTTCGGATCTTCAGGGAAGTTGGCACCTTGGTTTGCGGGACCATTTCCTATAATTGAGAGGATTGGCCAAATGGCCAATAGAGTAAAGCTCCTAGAAAATCTATCCGGCATTCATGATGTTTTCTGTGTTTCTCATCTACGGAAGTGTTTGCAAGACACCACAGAAGTTGTAGAGCCAAGCATGCTGGAAGTGGTAGAAGTGGAACGAGAGGAGACAGTCAGACGCGTTCCTTTCTGTATCCTTGGATCAGAAGTTAAGAAGCTACTCAACAAAGAGATCAAGTTGATAAAGTTTCAATGGGTAGATAACCTAGAGGATGCGAGTTGGGAGGCCGAAGACATGATTCATGCTTCGTACCCTTTCCTTTTCGGGTGTATGTTCTTAACTCCTTTTTCTAAAGTTTTATCGGTGCTTGTTTCTATCATTTGAATATATCCTATCTATAGTATTTTCGACCTTTATATATGAATCCTATGGATGTAAACATGTGTTTGATACATGTTATGATTGATGGATGCAAGTGGATGCAAGTGTTTGCTAGTGGTTGCTTGTGGATGCAGATACACACAAATTAGGCACTAGATCGGCTCATTCACTCTCATACTGCATATGGATGCGCATGCATTTTCTTTTCTTTTATGGATGTAAGAGGATGTATTAGCATATGGATGTTGCATTTAAACGAATGAGTGTGCACACATATAGAACTTACATGATACAATAAAATTATTTTCATACATATTGGATACATGGCACTAACATACATTGCATTAAGGAGGTCAACTGAATCAGTAGACCGCCTGATCTTCACATTAGTATGGGGACATATAGACACACCTTTGCATATATTCATATAAGCATTAGAAATCTTCAAGGACAATGGATGCCAGAGATTGATGGATGAGTAGATGGATGATGGATGGTAGGATACGCATTCTTCTCAACTTAGAGATTTCAGAGACGAAATCCTTTGAGTGGGGGAGAATGTAACACCCCGTATTTTAACAACAGCAAGAGATGATAAATTAAATTATAATTAATTTAATGTTCAGAATTAAGGGAAATGGACTACGCAATTGCGTCCGTCTCGAAGTTCTGGTCAAGACAGATGTTTTGTTTACGTAAAACGGACACCGTATGAAGAAGTTATGAGAATTTTAAGTTTGTATACGCGTAGAAGAATTATATATATATATATATACATATGTGTCAGATATGAGTCAGGACCCTATCCAAAACCATTCAAAAATTGAAAAAATACTAGGCGGTAGTTTTCCCGCTCTAGGTGTCAATCCCCCAAGAGGGGTGTCGACAACGGGGTCGGCCCCCCTTTAGGGGTGTCGACACCGGGGTCGACCCACCTACATGGGTATCGACACCCCTAGGGCTGATGTGGCAGTCGGTTTCAGAGGGGCTGGCAGCAATAAATACATGGTCATTTCTCTTGTTTTCTTCATTGAGAATCCATGGGGGCCAAACTCTGCCTGTGTCTGAACTGAACTAGAACCGTTAATCTCCTACAACTATCAAGTTAAGCCAATCAGTTAGAGATTCAAGATCTATTCTTCTTCTATTTTCTAATCCAAACGCCATGAGTTCTTAGTTGTTTTTAGATTTAAATATTTAAAAGTAAACCTGATATGACTATAGTTTGGATTTATTCATATGCCTATGTTATACTGGATCCATTGTAAATTGTGAACATATGACAATCTGAATTGGTTATATCTTGGATCTAAATCTCTATATTGTAGAATCTATTGTAACTTTTATGACATTCTATGATGTGGATCTTGATCTTATTTGTGTTTGATCTATTTTTAACTATTGGATCCGAATTATGTGGACATCTAATCAGATCTAGTTTATCACCTTGTGCCAATCATATTAGATCTAAACAGTTGGACATCTAAATTGTTAATTTAGATCTTATTATGTTTATTATGACATCATAGTTATGTTAGAAATAGTAAACTACCACAAGTTCATCAGATTTATGCTTATATGTCCACCTTATCACCATGCTAGTTTATGTTTATGCCAAAACAATCACCTTTGTCATATTCCCACCATTTTTCCCTTTTTATTGTTTATGACTAGGCTACTTTCTAGCCTAGATGCCACTAAATATAGGTGAATGCGTTAGTTAGGGAATGGGGGAAAAAAGTTAGAATTGGCATAATTTAAATAATGTTTATATGAATTGGACATATAATTCAAATGGGGAAAAAGGGGCATAATCACCTATAATACATAGGTAAATTTGGATAATTATGAAAATTTTAAGATTACAATTAAAAATTGTAATTGCACTTATGACATAAAGTTAGATTGCATTAGTGGTGGAAGTCTGCTCGGACCCGATCGGCATATCTAGCAATCACTAATGTTGAACCTAATGTGAGAGGTCTAAGTGCGCAAATATGAATCGGGCTAAGACACGAGGTTAGGCCCAACTTGTGGAAGAAGTCTGCCCGGACCCGACCGGCATATCCAGCATTCACAAGTGGTAGGCCTAATGTGGGAGATCTGGCCCATTATAAATCATAAATGGACATGGTATTGAATTGGACTACTTAACCTAATCTAATCCATAGGGATTGTACGATTACGAACTATAGTTAGGGTGAAGTGAAATTGGTTGGACAATGGGTGGGCTAAGCAAATCTAAGGGGGTGGGTAATATTTACATATAGGCCCACAAACTTAGTCCGATAAGGTTCTGTAATTAAAGACACCTAGTGGTAAGCATAACCGGTAGAAAGATTGGGGGTTACATAAAGTTAAAGACACCTTTAAGGTAAATATAACATGTGGAAAACCTAGTGGGGGATACAAGACAAAGTGGAGAGCTTGTATCATATTGTGTGGGACCCGTTTCAGTCCGTAACCCGGAGTATATATTGAGTAGAGAACTCCGAACTAGGTTAGAGAAGGGGCACACTTACTGGACTAATTGTTAGAGATCTAAACATGGAGGATGGTGTTGGCGGCGCAAACTGACCGGGCCATGTGCGTGCATGAGCCGGGCCGAAGGGGATAAGACGACCGTGACACCTGTAGATATGGGTTTGCGCATATCAGCGAAGGGTTACCACTTTAGGACGTGATACATCCTACTATGGGGATGGCACAGAGTATCTACGGAGTAGGGAGCCGATCGATTAGGGTAGTAGTTAGGGTACATTTGGACGTATGCCTAAGTCTACCACCTTGAAGTGTAAGGGATCATCTCATTCTGGTTATACGAGTAATAGTGCAGAGTAATCATTAGGTAAGCGTATACACCTTATCCTGTCTACCTTGTCACACCTTCCTTTTATGTAATGATCTCTCTTATCCACTTTATATGCCTGTCGTGATACTTTTATTTATTTACTTACTAAAAGTAACTGGACTCGCCAAACTTTATGTCTTAACCTTTTTGTTTCCTCTTCTTTCTTCCATTTCCCCCCAGGTTCGTAGGGAGGGAATTATCAGGCTTAGTCAAGACTCTGTTATCATCTTGCTAGGAGCTGCTTGCAAAGTATAGCTTAAGTTCTTATCTCTACTATGGCTTAGCTCTTTTATTTGGGGAATTATGCATTTTATATACTTTTCTACTCTGATGGTACAAGACAGAAGTTATGTTGTTGTAATGGTTTTTGTGACTTATTGTATTTAGGACCACGATGTTATGATTTATGTTTGAAATAAAAATTTAAATTTCCGCTACTATCTTATTTATATCTGTTTTGTAATTATTCCGTGTCTATTTCCATGTAACGCTTCACAAAACTTAATGCATTCCCTTAATGATTGACATTAAAGGACGTGGGTTTGTCACAAATAAATTTTCTGGAATGAAATGATTGTATTCTTGCGCGAAATAGAACAGAAATTTTCTGGAAACCAAATAAATTTGTTCTAGCCGAATTTTTCATTGTAGATTTCAAGAAACAAAAAAATCCTTGCCTTTTCAAAAATTCCCCATTGTTTTCCTAAAAATCAATTGTGTATTTCTAGAAAACAAAATAGATTATTTTTTGCCAAAAACTTGAACTAGCCATGCAATTTTCCCTCTGAGAAATTGCTGAATAATTGTGGGAAATTTCTTGCCAATTTTAACTCATTCCATAACTTTTGAGTCTACCTGGTTGTTTATTTCTGGAAAGAGATGATTTTTTTCTTGCCAAACTTTGTTTTCGTGATTTTTGAAAACTTTGGAATTTTTTCTTGCCTAAAGATGAAACTTGAATAATATAGAGATTTCTGAAACCAAGTTTAGACAACTCGAGTTGATTTTCTAATAGAAATGAAATGTTTACTTTTGGAAATTTGTTTGTTTATAGATGTATTTCTAAAAACCCGTCAATTTGTTACAATGTCTAAAAAACATGGTCTTGGGTCATTTCTGGGAGAATTCGTGATAACCTATGAATTTCAATGAACACTTGATAAACTGGAAACAAATAAACATTGCATATCATTTATATTTCTTCAAAAGCTGGAAATACTTCTTGATGCAATTTGCCACTTTTCCATTTCATTCTTGAACCTATACATGTGTATCTTACCATGTTTCTTTTGATACTGTCGTGCATGCTGCCAGATATTTATAAGTCATTGCCTATTTTAGCGTCTTCCATTGCTGTTGATTCACAATTGTGTACAAGTGTATCTTCGACCCAGATTTCTCTTTCCTTGTGAGTTACCATTGCATTTTGACCCTTGCATTTACATGTGCAATTGACTATGGCTTGGTTTGGGTGTGTTTAGTAGGCTCAAACTTGTGCATTTGTATATGGTCGAGCTGACTTTGGTGTTTTTCTTTGGCTCCATTATTGTTGCTCAAGCCTGTGCATGTTGGCTTGCTTTCAAACTTGTATTTCTTACTTGTATAAGCATGTGTACGTCTTCACTTTGACTTCCACATGTGTGCACGGACTTATGTGTTGCTGCCATGATACGTGCACATCACTGTTGTATGAATTTATGTGTATATATCATATATATATATATATATATATATATATTTGTATTTGATGTATACTATTTTGAGAACTGACGACTTGTGTGATCATGGATACTTGCGGCATGAAAATGTTGTCAAGCTTCACCGGACACATCATATTCGATATATTTTCCCTTTCTGACCATATTGTCCCTACAAAAAAAAATATGTTTATATACATACACATGTATGCTTATACATGTATAATGCACGTATAGAATATATATATATATATATACATACATACATATATATATATATGAGCACTACAAATGATGTCTACCTTGTAGAATTTACAGTGAATCACTATTGTTGGCTAGCTTTTTGACCAAGCCACCAAGGTTCATTCACAAGAAGAAAGTATGAAACTACGTTCCTTAAAAGTCCATGAAGGATCGGGTCTCCCCTCTCGAATCGCCCCTCTCGGATCGCCCCTCATCGGATCGCCCCCATAGCTTCAGCGATCCGACTACCCTTGCACGACTCGATCCGTCCTTACGCCATTATCCTGCACAGACCGATCTGATCCCCTGATGCACAGCGAGGCTTCTGACCTGATCAAGCACGAGCTAGTCTTCAGTGATCCGAGATGCACGGATCCAGCGACACGTGTCCCCAACTGTCACTTTGACTGATTCTCCCCCTTTGCTCGATCCGATATTCACGGGGATCGCGACACCTGTCCACAACGGCTAATTTGACTAATTCTTCGTAAGGCTGCGATACGGTCCGATGTTCTCGGGATTTGTGCCACGTATGACCGCGATCCGCCAGACAAAATCAGCTATAAATAGCCCAGAGCTTGGCATTTTTTAGGATCTTTTGGCAATACTGAGTACTAATTCCGCCATTATTGTCATACCACCATTTCTTATCAGTTTTATTTCTAAATTACTGAGAGAAATCATAATTGTAAAAGTGAGCTTGAGAGAAATCATTGATTGTATTAGCATTCAAAGTATAATCGATAACATATAAAGTGGACGTAGGCTCGTTAACGCCGAACCACTATAAATTCTGTGTGTTTTCTACTTTTTCTTCATTCTCCAGTTAAAATTCTTTAAGAATCAAAACGACTTGGGTGTTAGGTCCAAATTTTGATCTAACATTTTGGTGCTTTTACTGAGAAGACAGTCTCAAAACTCCACTGTTCAGTTTTTTGAAAAATTCCAGCGACATCTGATATCATGGCTGGAAAAAGGTCTAAGGAAGTACGCGCTTCACGAACAAATGAAATCGCGAATGAAGCGGTTGAAGAAAGTGTGCACGAGCTGGGTAATGAGGGAACTTTGGATCGCGGAGCGCCGGGGGCGTACCGATCCGATGAAGGTGCCATGCTCCGAGTCGATGAGGACGAGACGATCCGGACTGCTGAAGGGGTTGTTACTCGATCCCGTGATAATGCCTCGAATCCTCCACGTACCGTGACCACGATCCGATCCCAGGGGGGCACTGCGAACCACCATCCTCGGTCCACAGCGATCCGAATCGATGATCGAACCACAACTCGACCTAGAAAGGAGCCTATGGCTCACTCCTACCGTCCTGGCCCCTCCGCTCGACCGGGCTCAAGCTCTTTGCGCATAAGAGAAAGTGATGATGATCAATATGACCCTTCTGCTCCCGTTACTGAGGTGGATCTCTCTCGCTTTTTCGAAATGTGGGAAAGATTGTTTGATGAATTGGCTGCTCCAAGGCAGGAAAGCTCTGTTCTGCGACAAAATTTGACCGCTATGGATAGAAGGCTTAATGATCTCGCAAGGCAAAGGACGCCACCAGTTCGTCCGCTCACCCCAGAATACTCTTCTTCGTCAGAGGAATCGCCAAGGCCTCCGCGGCGACCGTATGAGAGGCCCGAAAACATAGAGCAGCTTCGATTTGGAACCCTGCCATCACGGGAAGAAGAGGCACTGGATGTAGGGCCCTCAAATCGTAATGTGAACGATCACGCCGCAACTCCCAGAGCTCGAGGTGTGGACAGCCCTGTACTGAACAGACTACCTCAGCCCCATCGCCGTGCAAATGCTCATGGTAACAGGGGGAAACGAAGCCCAATCCGAGCTCCGGATTTTGTGACTGCTCCCGGAAGAGAGATTAGAGAACCCCACCGAGTAAGAAGCGCTAGCCCCGAACCTCCGCTGACCAGTGCAAATGTTGCAGCTACGATCCATCAAATTCTGGCAGATAGCCGTGGACAACGAATGAAGATTGGGGAATTGACCGTAGTCATACCCCTTTCACTGATGATATTTTAGATGCGACTTTCCCGAGGCGTTTCAACATGCCACAGATGAACCGTTACGCGGGTAGATTTGATCCCGTCCAGCATCTGATGAGATATTCTTGGTCAATGACCGCTGCCGCAGCTTCTGACGCTGTCAAGTGCAAAGCGTTTCCCATATTTTTGGAGGATGTAGCATTGTTATGGTTTACTCGCTTACCAGCAAGATCAATTTCCAGCTTCAGGGAGTTGAGTGAAAGGTTCGTGGAACAGTTCCTCATCTATGCACAGAAGACGAAGAGTGTGATCGACTTGTTCCTTGTCAAGCAACGACCAGGCGAGAGTTTGAGGGTGTATTTAGACCGTTTCAACCTGGCCGCTACTGAAGTTAAAGATCCTCATGAGCCAACCGTTGTGGCAGCCCTGATTGATGGAGTAGATAAAGACACTGAATTTGGGAGATACCTGGCCGGCAAGCCACCCCATACTAGAGAGTTATTCTACGAAAAAGCTAACGTACACTTACGCCGGGAGGAAGTATATGCTAACCGAAAGGCAAAAACGGCCGATAGAGAGGAAATCCAGAGCAATGTTGCCATTAAGCAGACAGGAGACAGCTCGGGGAAGGTCGAAGTTAATGTTGTAAATCGGAATCAGGGTGGTCATCAGTCAGGGAACAATGATAATAACAGTAATGGCAACAACCGGAAGAGGAATCGAGGGAACGACTCCCAGAGAAGGACTCGTCCCAGGACTTTTGAGAGTTATACGCCAATAAATGATACTTTGGAAAATATCTTCATGGATTCGTACAACGTCCTCCAGAATAAGAGGCCACCTCCCAGAGAGTCGATAGAGAAAGAACGCGAAACGGGGAAGTTTTGTCTCTTTCATCATATTCACGGCCATTCGACAAATGAATGCCGTCACCTAAGAGATGTAGTCGAGAGGCTTCTCCGAGAAGGAAAACTAGATGAATACAGAGTAATGCCCAGAGATAGGGGGCAAGCCGTACAGGCCCCAAATCAGAACCAGAATCAACCTGCTGTCAGGCCAACTGCCCAGCAAAAGGGAAAGGACCTTGTTATCAATACCGTAATCGGAGGGCTTTATCTCGCCGGACACGGTTCCAAGGCATTGGATCAGTATGTCAATGCAGCCAAGCAACACCTCGAGGTAGGGGAGTGTAGCAACCCCGAGGACAATATCCTGGTAAAGCAACAAAAGATGATGTCCGACGATGTCGTTTTCCGCGAACGAGAAAGCATTGTAGTCCATGCTCCGACTGAAGATCCATTTGTAATCATAGTACCTATTGGACCAACCACTGTTCATAAGGTTTTGGTGGATAACGGGAGTTCCGTCAATATTCTTTTCAAAAGGACATTCGACCAGATGAACCTCGAGATAAAAGACTTGAAGCCCTGTCAGGGATGGATCCGTGGATTTAACAGAGCATCCACCGCTCCAATGGGTTATGTAGAGTTACCAGTTACGCTTGGGGAAGGAGAACGCCAGAGAGTGAGAATCCTTCCCTTCGTGGTTTTGGATATTGAATCACCCTACAATGCCTTCTTGGGCCGACCGGCCCTCGCAAAGTTTAGAGCCTGTATAGCCCCCTGGTGCTTGTTATTGAAATTTCCCACGGAAGCTGGCGTTGGTATTGTCAGAGGAGATCAGGTTGCCGCACGAGCATGTTATGTTGCAGAGCTAAAGCTACTCCGCAACGGAGGGGACATAGAAACCAAGGGCGCTTCTCCCCCTACAAGGGTGGAGACCTTATAGCAACTAAAGAGGATAACGATAGGAGAGTCGTCCAGAGAGTTGCCCGAGGATATAGATCCCAGAGAGGACCAAGAACCTGGGGGCAGAATGGCGACTCCCAACGAGACAACTGTGGATGTACCGATCGATGATAGGGACCCAGAGAAGGTCCTTAAGATTGGATCCTAGTTAAATCCGAATCTCGCTAAAGAACTGACGAATTTCTTAAAAAATAACTTGGATGTATTTTCTTGGACCCACGCAGACATGTGCGGGATATCTCCATCAATCATGAGCCATTCATTAAGCATTAACCCTAAACATCCTCCGGTAAAACAAAAAAGGCGAATGCTGGGCCCAGAGAGGTCCGCTACCTTGAAAGAAGAAGTTGGAAAGCTAAAAAGTAATGGATTTATCAGAGACTCGATCTACCCAGACTGGATTTCAAATCCAGTCATGGTAAAGAAGGCCAACGGGAAGTGGCGAACGTGTATCGATTTCTCGGATTTGAACAAAGCCTGCCCAAAAGATAGTTTTCCGTCGGCGGGCCATGAACTTCTCTCATTTATGGATGCTTATTCAGGATATAACTAGATTCCAATGCACATTCCAGATCAAGAACACACTAGTTTTATTACGAATCTGGGATTATATTGCTATGTAGTAATGCCCTTTGGCTTGAAGAACGCAGGCGCTACATATCAACGGTTAGTGAACAGAATGTTCTATAACCAGATGGGGAAAACAGTGGAAGTATACGTCGACGACATGTTGGTTAAGTCCAAGCAATCCTCCAATCACACTATGGACTTGGCAGAGATGTTCGGCATTCTTCGACAGTACGGGATGAAACTCAACCCAACAAAATGTTCATTCGGTTTCGCCTTCGGAAAATTCTTGGGGTTCATCGTCAGTTCTCGTGGGATTGAGATTAATCCAGACCAGATCGCGGCAATCAGAGACATTCAGGAACCTAGGCAAATTAAGGATGTGCAAAGCCTTGCAGGGAAATTAGCCGCACTAAGCAGATTTATCTCCAGGGCTACGGACAAATGCATCCCATTCTTCGAATTGATAAAGCGAGGAAAACGCCACTTAAAATGGATGCCCGACTGCATAGAAGCGTTTCAGAACTTGGCTAGCTTTTTGACCAAGCCACCAAGGTTCATTCACAAGAAGAAAGTATGAAACTACGTTCCTTAAAAGTCGATGAAGGATCGGGTCGCCCATCTCGAATCGCCCCTCTCGGATCGCCCCTCATCGGATCGCCCCCATAGCTTCAGCGATCCGACTACCCTTGCACGACTCGATCCGTCCTTACGCCACTATCCTGCACAGACCGATCCGATCCCCTGATGCACAGTGAGGCTTCTGACCTGATCAAGCACGAGCTAGTCTTCAGCGATCCGAGATGCACGGATCCAGCGACACATGTCCCCAACTGTCACTTTGACTGATTGTACCCCTTTGCTCGATCTGATATTCACGGGGATCGCGGCACCTGTCCACAACGGCTAATTTGACTAATTCTTCGTAAGGCTGCGATACGGTCCGATGTTCTCGGGATTTGTGCCACGTGTGACCGCGATCCGCCTGACAAAATCAGCTATAAATAGCCCAGAGCTTGGCATTTTTTAGGATCTTTTGGCAATACTGAGTACTGATTCCGCCATTATTGTCATACCACCATTTCTTATCAGTTTTATTTCGAGATTACTGAGAGAAATCATAATTGTAAAAGTGAGCTTGAGAGAAATCATTGATTGTATTAACATTCAAAGTATAATCGATAACATATAAAGTGGACGTAGGCTCGTTAACGCCGAACCACTATAAATTCTGTGTGTTTTCTACTTTTTCTTCATTCTCCAGTTAAAATTTTTTAAGAATCAAAACGACTTAGGTGTTAGGTCCAAATTTTGATCTAACAACTATGAATATCACAAGCTGTCTAGACAGAGATGGATATATATACATATCAGTTCAAGTCATGAAAAATGATGAGAAACACATCAAAATTCTGAGGTAAATAAATTTTAAAATTAAATTAAATCTACTAAAATTTAAAATTATTTTGTTCCAAATTAATGTGCGTGTTTCTGTGACAGGTAAGCAGAAGACTGGAATGATTGAAGGAGGCAAAAGACACGTGTGCAAAATAGAATGTATGTAAGTAAGTGAAACTGAATGCAGCTATACAGCTGAGTCTGTAAATGAGTGACAGAGTGTTGTAGTGAGGTACTGATGTGTACACGAAATTGAATATGAGCTGTATTATATTACTGAGATGTACAAATAATGAATTTATAAAATCTGAACTATAGAAATAAAATATTATATTTTAATAAAATACTATTTTAATGTTTAAATTATTGTGCGTAGTAGTATTTCATTTAAATATAAATATTTAATCATGTCTTTGGTGTTGCAGAATAGTATAGTAGCAAACACATTTATAATAATATATATACATGTTTATTATCATCAAACAAAAATCATAGAATTGTTAAATACAACAATCTACCCCTTTTGATGATGACAACAAATAATAAGATTTTTAATATTATTAATGTGTTTGACAATGAATTATTGAACTCCCCCTATTCGTATGCTCCCCCTACAACAAAACACCCCCTAGATATGTGCATGAGTGGAAATACAATAATTGAAACTTCAATATTAAAATATTCAAAGAATATCCACTCATCGATCAAAATCTTAACCCATTCCCCCCTTTTTGTTATCATCAAAAGGATACAAAAGTTAAAAAAGTGATGAAAAATGACTAAAATTATAACATCAGCTTAAGAGGAAGAATGTTCATCATAACTCTCAATTAATCAAACAACATTCATAATATTCTAAGAACTAGTGGCATATTTCACATTGTAGAACGATGGATTTACGATGAAATTTATATAAATGGAGAGAGTTTTAAAACAAATGATTTCCAGTTATTTTCAAAAGAATTAAAAAAAAAAGATGAGCACAAAGCAGTGATGGATTTGGACTACGATTATATATTCTATTTAAGTGACACAATCAAATAATATCAAATCCCAATAGCTAATCAATAGTCATAATATTTCACAAAATATTAACACGTTTCATAGATTAGAAAGATGGATATGTTTTTACACATCAAGGAGAATTTCATATAAAAATTTATTTATTACCATTTTTTATTTAAGAGCACATTGACCACGCATAACAAGATCTTGATTTTTAAATGAGATCAGTTGCAGCTTAAAGTATAAGTAATCTCTTAACCATGCATGACCAGAGCTTGGACTTTTGAATGTGATTAAAGAAACACTTATGTATTTTTTTTAATATTCTCTAAAAAATCTCCTTAGTATATAAAACCAATATGAATGATAGAAATGTGGTAGGTACATAAATGATAGTGAAATAAATTTCTAAATTAATCATATTATGAAATATGCTCAGTTGTACCGGGATTCTTGAAAATTTTCAATTATCTCTAATTCTGAAAAATAATATAATCACAATTCCATCACAAATATTTAAGTTGATTTTAAAAATATTAAACTCTCCACATTAATATAAAATCATGATGGATGACAGAATGATGATAGACTAAGAAGATGTTCGTGAAATAAGTCCCAATTCAAAGATATTATAAAAACTATTCAATCCTCATGAAAATATAAATAAAATCTCCTCTTGTTGTGAAATATACTATAGTCACAACTCATCACAATTTCAAAATCTGGTAATAATTTTGATGAATTCTAAATATAGTTTAATTTGGTTATTGATTTCAATTTTTGAATAAATAATCAATAAATGATTTTAAAATCGAAAATCCATTACAATAGGATTTTAAAGATCTATACAATTTGAAAATCAGTTTGGAGAATCAAAAGATATGAAAGAGAAAATTTCAAAGCATTTAAGGCTGATACCACTTGTTGTCTCTGCTAACGAGAATTTTAATACCATCCTGGTGGCTAACAAGGTATCTCAGACAAGAATATCCAATTACCAAGCCCAAATAAATAATTTAACAATTCATTTCCACTTATTAGAGCAGCAATAAAAATTCCGAAGAAGTTTCATAAGAAAGTTCTCAGAAAATTTACAATAAGTCCAAGAAGACAAATCATGATCTAATCCAGACCATTTTCTCAAAGTAGTAATCAACATTTACCAAAACAAGCAGTCTACAAAAACATTTTCAAAACGATTCCTTTTATCAGAACAGCACAACAATCAATTTCAAAGCAGACTTATCAAGAGAATTTTTCATAGATATTTCTAACAATCAAAGAAGATGATTCATGATCCAATATTAAAAATAACAGTTTATTTGACATCATTTGAAGGAATATGAAAAACTCAAGATTCAATGAATTGATCACACCAGATTATAAAATTCAAATCCAAGATACGTGTGAGATTCAAGAAATCAACAATTTTAATTGATTTCAAACAATCTAATATTCAAGCCAAATGATCATGAAATAACAGTGAGTTTCAAGACCAGAATTTCAAGATTTTTCACAATTATTTCTGACAAGCACAAGAGGAAATTTCAGAATATTTATATCAAGCATGAGAGATAATTAAATTAAAAATAATTTATTTGAAATCACTTGAATAAATGTAAATTTTTAGATACAATGAATCAATCACACAAGATTAATAATTTCAAATCTAAGAAGTTTGTAAGATTCAAAATATTAAAAATATCAAATGATTTCAAACAAACAAATGTACAATCTAAATGATCATGAATAAAAATGAGTTTCAAGACGTAACACATTGATTCAAGTCAAAAAAAAAATTAATGTAGAAATAATCAAGCCAAACCAAAAAAATCAATGAAATTATCACAACAGAAAACTAGTAGTGTGCTGTAATGAATATAAATTTTCGTGTCTTTCTAAAATGAATTAGAAGAAACTTAAAATAGAAAAGGTGTGTAAAATTTCATAAGTTTTTAAGATCTTCAAAATATTTAGAATTCAGATTAATAGTGTTCAAGATATGATAAGAATACTTCAGCATCGTTAGGAATTCAGAAATCAAAAAAATAAACTTCAAAACAATTGCAAATATTTACAAGTTTAAATTCAAGATCTGGAAACGACTAAAACATGAGAGTTTTAATCAAATGAAGTGAATTTCCAGAAAATCAGGAATATTGCAATTTTGAAGTTTAAGAATATGAAAAAAATTATAAAAGATACGGCATCGTTAATACTTATATGCAAATATCACAAGGAGGAATAAAAGAAATGTGAAAAAGTCATTACATATCAGCATAACAAAATCAGAAGAATTAAAAGAAAAAAATTGAACGGATAGAAGGAGAAATAAACAAAAAAAATGAATATTGACAGAGATGAGTTTAGAGATCATACCAGATTTTTCAAAGGACATTTTTAATTCTCTAACTTAACCAATCATGGCTAAGGAACTCTGAATGATATAGAAATTTGGAACTCCTTGAATTTAATTATCTTTTGCACAACATTTCCTCAGCCTCCTTCAGTACCTAATAGTTTAAAGGGTCGAATGGTCTAACCAAATTCGTAAAACCACTCCTAACTTTGTTCACGTCTTTTGGTACCCAAACCTATTTATATAACAATCCATTGGAATTTACCTTTGTACCCTTAGGAACCCAAATCTGTTTGAATTTAGTAAAAAATATTTTATTTCCATTTGATATCCAAGATTGTTTCAATGGTTTGTTAACAAAAAAATTCTCATTTTGTTTATGATTCAAAAATCCATTGAAGTTGCTAGAGTTTAAATTTTAAAAAAAAACTTTTCCAAAATAATTTGGAGGATTTTTAAAACCATTTGATTTCAGCTTTTGAGAAAATTTATCAAATTTTTGCAAAGCCAAGACCACTTTTATTTCCAACAGAAATTTGGTTTTCTAACAACAAATTAAACGATTTTCCCCATTAGAAATTTTTTCCAATGTAGATTCTAGTCGTTGAATTTTGGATTTAAGTTCATTATTTTCTTTTATCAAATTTGAACAATGATTAATATTGATCTTTCTCTTTTCGACATCATTTTGTTTCAAAACCAAGTTTTTGTTTTAAAGCAATTTGATTTTGGTCTTGGACTCAAAAATTTCAGATTCAAACAGAATTTGTTTTTCAAATTGTTGTTTCTCAAAACTCTTGAATTTTTCAATCACGTTTTCAAGCTCTTTCAAAATAGATTCAGTATTCGGTAAATTTTATTTTTCAAAAATGACAAGTTTGGAATTTTCAAACGTCCTAAAAATTTTAAATTCCTTTTGCAAAAAATTGTTCGTACTTTTCAGCTCAATCTCGTTGTCTTTTAAAATCTGAATTTCTTCTTCAAAGTTTTTAATGTTTTTATTAAGATGAACGAGATCGGTTTTCAATTTCAAACAATTTTAACAATCATAATTTTCAAATTTCCTGACTTTTCATGCTTTATTTTCAAACCATGATTTTTTCTGGTCAACTCAAGATTTTTTGACTGCAGAGTTTTATTTTTCTGTTGGAGTTTATCAACAGATTTAGTTAAATCAACACAGATATGAACTAAATCTTCATATGTGAAATTTCCTGTCTCATCGTCTGTTGATTCTCCAATGTTTCATCTATCTGAATATCAATCAGTAACTCCTGTTAAACACAAATCTGAGCCTGAATTGACACTTCGAGGTTCTCAGCAGTTTTCATTTCTTCCATATAGTGCATTGAGAGTTTTCCAGATATCATGTGCAAATGAGTAATCAGAAATAAGGTTAAACTGATCAATATTAATGTACGAATAAATAATATGCATTGCAATGTTATTCCAATCTACATCATTACCTCCATTCACGGTAATGTACCAATTTTTAATATTACCATATTTTAAATATGATTCCATTTTTGATTTCCAAATTAAAAAATCTGTACCATTAAAAATATTTGGAATATGACTAGACAGACTCTCAGAGGACTGATAACTAGGGGAAACCAAGTCTCTAGAGTTAATGAAATACTTGTCTCTGATACCACTTGTTGGATCTTGATTAATCTAATAAGGGGTGAATAGGGTTTATTGAATTTTATCGAGATATTAAAAAATATCACAGCATGGATTGCAGCTGAGAAAATAAATGTAGAAAATAAATAACGTAGATTTTACCCTGCTTTGGCAAACCCTGTCTATTGATGCATTCCCAAGGTTTTTACTAGGTATTAAATAAACCTGCATACAAAAACCTATAAACTTGCGAACCCCTCGCTAAATGCCTATACCGTTTTGTACACTTGTAAAACCTGCTGTTGTTCAAATCAAACGCACAAAACCATGCACTGATTTATGTCCCGGAAACCAGATTTATCCCTAGCTACAAACCCATAGCTAGTAAACCTAGTTTTTTTACAAACACTAGAAAACTCCTAGTTTTATAGATAAATTAGAAAACAGATCGATGATTACAAAATTAAAAACAAAGCAATATAAAATTAAAATTAAAACCCCAAGCCTTAAATAAAAATAGGCCGGCCCTTTTCTCCATATAAAACAATGGCTCTTCTTTGAGCTCGTATGTCGGTTGAACATAAAATGTTAGGATTTTGCTTCACCTTGTCCAAATTGGAAACTCGAATCTGAAAGGGTGATCCTCTTGTGATTTCTTCTAGCTCTCTAATGATTCTTGCTCACCGATTTGGGATTTTTCTGGCGCTCAAAAACTATGAGTTTGAATTGATTTCTTCGATTTTCTTTTAGGGTTACTTGCTTGGCTTTTCGATCCCCTTTGCTGATGATGATTTGTGTTATATATAGGATTATAAAATCCCATGTATTGTCTGATTTATGTGTTGTCTTGCTCTAATTTTCGTGTTTCCCCTTTTAGTTGCCTTGATTTAATCGGCCTTGGATAAATGTTTTTCTTGGAAATATTTGTGTGATTGTTTCCCTGAATGTTGCGTGAATTGTTGCTTGATAAAACAACCGTGAATACTTGAATCATTTCTGAAAAGATTTGAATTTGTTGTGTAAAAATTCCTACATGATTGCACATTGCTATGAATCATTCTTTTGATTTTCTAGAATGAAATGACTTTATTCTTGTCCAAAATAGAAAAGAGATTTTCTGGAAACAAAATAAATTTGTTCTTGCCGAATTTTGTATTGTAGATTTCTAGAAATAAAAAAAAATCCTTGCCTTTTCAAAAAATTCCCCGTTGTGTGCCAAAAAATAAATTTTGTATTCTGGAAAACAAAACAGATTATTGTTTGCCAAAAACAAGAACTGGCCATGGAAATTTTCCTCTGAGAAATTGGTGAACTAATTATAGGAAATTTCTTGCCAATTTTAATTCATTCCAAACTTTTGAATCTACTTGACTGTTTTTTCTGGAAAGTGATGATTTGTTTCTTGCCAAACTTTGTTTTCTTGATTTTTGGAAACATTGGAATTTGTTGTTGCCTAAAGATGACACTTGAATAATACAAAGATTTGTGAAACCAGGTTTAGACAACTCGAGTTGATTTTCTGATAGAAATGAAATGTTTACTTCTAGAAATTAGTTTGTTCATGGATGTATTTCTGGAAACCCATCAATTTGTTTCCATATCTTAAAAATAAGGTCTTTGAGCATTTCTAGGAGATTTCTTGATAACCTATGAATTTAAGTTAACACTTGATAAACTGGAAACAAATAAACATTGCATGTCATTTATATTCTTGAGAAAGCTAGAAATATTTCTTGATGCAATTTACCACGTTGCCATTTAATTCTTGAACCTGTACACATGTATCTTGCCATGTTGCTATTGATATTTTCGTGCATGCTGCCCGATATGTATATGCCCTTTGCCTTTTTTAGCATCTTCCATTGCCGTTGATTAAAATTTGTGTAAAATTGTATGTTCGACCCAGATTTCCCTTTCCTTGTGAGTTTCCATTGCATTTTGACCCTTGCATGTACATATGCTATTGACCATGGCTTGGTCTGGGTGATTAGCAGGCTCGAACTTGTGCATTTGTATACGGTCGAGCAGTGTTGTGTGCTTGAACCTCCATTCTAAACTTGACCATTTTGGTGTTTTACTTTGGCTTGACCATTATTGTTGCTCGAGCCCGTGCATGCTAGCTTGCTTTCAAAGTTGTATTTCTTTCTTGTATAAGCATGTGTACGTCTTCACTTTGGCTTGCACAAGTGTGCACGGACTTGTTTGTTGCTTCCATGATGCATGCACATAACTGTTGTGTGTGTGTGTGTGTATATATATATATATGTATGTATGTATGTATGTATGTATGTATCATATATATATATATATATATATATATATATATATATCACACACACATCTATATATATATCACACACACATCTATATATATATATATATATATATATATCACATATATGTATAAATTTGTATTTGTTGTACACTATTTTGAGAACTGCTGACTTGGGTGATCATGGTTACTTGCGACATGAAAATGTTGTCAAGCTTCACCTGCATATCATATTCGATATATTTGTCACTTTCTAACCATATCCCCCCTTCACAGAAATATGTGTATATACGTACACTTGTACGTCTATACATGTATAGTGCACATATAGAATATATATGTGAGCACTACATATGATGTCTACTGTGTGGTATTTACAGTGAATCACTGTGAAAATCACAAGCTGTCTAGACACAGATGGATATACATACATATCAGATCAAGTCATGAAAAATGATGAGAAACACAGCAAAATTCTGAGGGAAATAAATTTTAAGATAAAATTATATCTGCTAGAATTTTAAAAATATTTTTGTTCCAAATTACCGTGTGTGTTTCTGTGACAGATAAGCAGAAAACTGGACTTACTAAAGCAGATAGAAGACACGTGTGTGAAATAGAATGTATGTAAGTGAATGGGTGAAACTGAATGTATCTGTACAATTGAGTCTGTAAATGAGTGACGGAGTGCTATAATAAGGAACTGATGTGTATATGAAATTGAATATGAAATGTATTATATTGCTGAGATGAACAAAGAGTGAAGTTATGAAATCTGTACTATTCAAATGCAGAAGTAAAATATCATATTTTAAGAAAATACTATTTGAACATTTAAATTCTTGTGCACAGTAGTATTTTATTTAAATATAAATATTTAATTCTGTCTTTGATGTAGTAGAATAGTACAGTAGCAAGCACATTTATAATAATATATATATGTTTGTTATCTCCAAACAAAAATCATAGAATTGTTATATACAACAAACACATCATACAAAATAAATTCACTATATAGTAGAATAATTGTTTCATTTTGAAATACGTTAAAATGCTCTTTAAGATATCTTTGTAAAATTCTATCTAGTTTGGATGGACATGAAATACGTTTTTTGTATATTTATTATAGAGTACATAAACAATAATCTGGGATTAGACTATTCTAATTTTAAGTGGACTAATATTAAATTAGCTTTAAATATAGGGACAGGTTGGGTTAAAATAAGGTTCGTTCGAACAAAATATCATACCCGACCCATATATAGTATGGGTTACAAATTGTAACCCATATCCGACCCGAACTAGGATGGTTTGGGTTGGGTTTACGTGGGTTGGGTCTGGTTAGTAGGCTGGGTCGGATTGATATGGGTTATGTCCAGCCCTAAATCAGATCCACTGAATACACAAACCTAATCAACTAACAAATACCTAAAATCGACCAAATCAAATTAGAAATTTGAGAGGTTGATACCTCAGCTTCAGCAGAAGATGCGTCGATCTTAAACCGAACCCATTCATTGTCAGCTCAAATTTTGTACCAGTGTCCATGTAAATACACGACGAAGTGGTCGTTGCACCATTGGATGAATCCGTCAGGAGAATGTTGGAGCAAAATATGTGACGCTGGCGTCGACAGTTAATAACAAGGGTCACAAATGAGGAAGGGAAGGAGATTACTGTTGTTTTGGAATGGAAAAATGGGAAATGTTTCCGAAGATGGTGAAATATCAAGTAGAAGTGAGAAAGTGGCGGAGTAAGCAAGTTGAAAAAGATTTTGTGTGGAGCCAAAATTATGGATTGGAGAGAATTTTTTTGCTTTTGGAGCCAAATTATTCATATCAACAGGAGTTGGATGTTGCATCTTATTTATACATATTTTAAAATTTAATAATTGCAGAATTCGTTATAAAAATTATTAATTTGCTATGAAAATTTAATAAAAAATTGATTTTATTAATTCTTTAAAAAAAATTCAGAACATTTCAAAATCTTTAATATTTCAAAGTAACTAAATTTAAATATAAAAAACAATTTCAAATTGAGATGGTCATATTGAGTAATATAAATTTAAATATTTCTAAAGTGATAGTTAAATTGAAGTTTACGGTTAAAAATTGAATTGATAAAATGTGCAAATATTTGATTTTGCATTCAAATTTCAGAATACGAAGTTGAAATCTACCATTGTACTATATTATCATTACTTTTGAAACTAAAACTAAGTCTATTATTAATTATTAGTTATTAAATATTAATAAAAAAATGTAATATTATTAACGATTAGTAACTAGTTATAATTAGTAATTAGTAACATATGATTAATATAATATTATTAATGATTAATTATCAAATATTAATAAATAATCAATATTAATTTTATGAAAGTATTATAATTATTGATTATCGAAAAATTGTAATAGAAATTTTTTACAACAGACATTTTATGATCATTGCAAAATTGGCATTGGTTAAAAAGACAATTTATTACCATTGTAAAATTGCCACCTATTACTACGGGGATTACTCGTTGTAAAATTGGCACCTTTCACAATGGCAATTTTGTAACTGTTGTAATATAGAAATCTGTAGCAACGGGCATATTGTGAATGTTGTAAAATTAACATCTATTATAACAGTCCAGAAATGACCATTGTAATAGTCTTCTATTACAATGGGAAATCTTTACCGTTGTAAAAAGGGTGTTGTACATGACATCAATTACAACGGTCTAAAAATGGCTGTTGTAATAGCTCTCTATTACAATAGGCAGACATTGCCTGTTGTAAAATTAACATCTATTATAACAGTCCAGAAATGACCATTGTAATAGTCTTCTATTACAATGGGAAATCTTTGCCGTTGTAAAAAGGGTGTTGTACATGACATCAATTACAACAGTCTAGAAATGACTGTTGTAATAGCTCTGTATTACAACAGGTAGACATTACCTATTGTAAAAAGGGAATTGTAATTTTTTTGTAGCGAAATCATCATAAACATCAGAATATCAAATCATTAGACAAATCAAATCATTTGGAACATTAAATTATCAAATTCAATTAGATGTGTCTTGGATTGACCAATAAAATATAACTTTGTGTCTCATACCATAAGGTTTACTATAACGTTTAATCACAAACTCGCTTTTTCGAAGGACATAGAAATGTGAATTTTATGCATAAAATGATTAATTATGTAAAAACAAAATTATAAAACAATTTTGGAAATGCTTAAGTTTATTTTTATAATCTTTTAATAATTTAGAAATGTATTTATACTATTTCTTTGAGACCATTTGTATTTGAAAACTGAACCAAAAAATTATTCTGTCCTAAAGCTATAGAGAAATCAATAAATATATATAGCTAGGTAAGAAAATTATTTATAAACCGTAAATGTGAACTAAAAGCCATCAAAATTCATCATAAAACTCATCATGTAGGTCTTCAAATTTTACGAATCCAGGCTACAGATTGTTCATAATATAGATTTAATTTGTTAAGATGAGGCCACAACAAAGTGACAACAATTTGAAGCAAACAATGGTGATTAGGCTTCAAGAATTTAACAAAAAAACACCCGCAAACATCACAATGCAGCAGGTAAGAAAATAACATTCGCAATATTACACATTTTGGGTCGACTCATACATTAGGTGTGTCTACTCATGGGTCAACAAATCTTTATCCTTGGTTGATCTAGTTCACAGGAATACTACATGTATGAAACCATGCCTGATTGCAACTTTGACAATGATGCTAAACTGGTAGGATTGGCTGAAATTTTGTAGTCTCATAAACAACATACTAACATTTGGATTGCAACAATTTTGACTTTGTTTCATCAAGGATTAATATATTTAAAATGGCTCATAGTAACACTTTAGATGTGTTTGCACAACAGAAACAATTCATGAATGAAAGCTTTAGATTTTTTTAACAGGCTACACACGGATTCAAGAAAACATGAAATTTATGATTGTAAACTAGATAGTGTGAGATTCCCACTCATCGTGGACTCGAATTAGAAGAAGTTACAGTGATCCAAGCTTGCAAAATGATTTTTACGTGCCTTTGGAACAAACGGCGGTAAGTCCTTCCGTCATGTAGACACTAGGAAGGAAGCATGGACTTAACAAATTTCATATGTTGAATGATTTAATCTCTATTATATATTATTCTTAGATGCAGTGGCGGCCCATCTGATTGGCTACTCGAGCCACGAATGATTTTTGTTGCCCATCAACACCAAAAAAAAAATCAAGCTAATATAATATTAAAAAGAGAAAAAACATACCCAATACCAATTGAATGACAATAGTTGATACATGAAAATGTCAAAGTAACAATTTCTAATACAAAATGCTACAATTTTTCAAGAAAATGTTTTCTCATAGAAAATGTTAAAACTTCTCAGAATATTCAAAGAAAAATACTTCTCCTTGCATTTTTTGTAGTAGTCTTCAATTGAAGTGTCATGGTTGTTCGAAAATAACCATTGATTGTAACTCATTTTAATTGAATAAGATTATTTTCATTTAATTTGAATTAAAATCATGTTTTTATGTATTCTGTTTCTTTACAAGTCCAGTGTCAGTTTCATCTAACTTCGATATGTATTGGAAATATTCTCTTACATGGTTATGTGGTTTTGAAGCATTTGTTTGTTTGTGTTGTAATTAGACTTTTGAGATTTTCATCATCAGATGCCTTTCCAGAAAGCAGTGAGTTGTAAAAGTAGTAAAGGCTTGAGCTTTGTATTAGACAATGATTAAAATTGCAACCAACAGTTGATTGCATTTTGATGTGTTTTAAATACCAAACTTCTATGGCTGTAGGCTTGTAGGATTAGACAATGATTAAAAAAACTTCTACATTGTATGTATGACTAACAAGCACTAATTTTCAACATGAGCGCAAAATACAATTCCAATATTTTCAACAAATCTCAATTTTCAATTGCAGCCAACAGTTGAACGTTTCTTAGACCAGCAAATCAGTAGGCAAAAGGCAGTTTAAATATATAATTTCACAAGCAGCAAGAATGATTCCACTAGGAATCGAACACTGATGTTACCGTCCATAGGCTTAAGAATTCACCACCAAACCACAAACTCTTTGACGTTAAGGAAAACAAGACTCAAAACTTTATATTAGAAGTTTCAATATAAAATATTATTTGGTTGCCCAAGGCCCAGCGGGCTGCCCCAGCTTGAGGGCTTGTTGGGCTGCCCTCTGGGCCGCCTCTGCTTAGATGTACGGAGAGTAGAATTTCTAAATTCACATTTTTCTCTGAATTTATGAAGGAATAATGGCTTCGTGGATTTTATTGAGTGTTTCCTTTCTTTTGTTTTACTGTATTTTTCCATAAGAAGAAGAGGTTTACGAGAAAGCTACATAAAGGAGAAAATGTCTTTCCAGATGTTTCCCTCCCTAATCAAATACTAAGAGGCACATTAACTAAGTTAAGTCCATTAGTGCATAATTAGGCTAACTAACCTACTATTTGCCCAATTTCACACTATTTAACACATATTCACATTATTTCTTCTTCTCATTTTCCAATTTTAACATCATGCAACCTTAATAAAATTACAAGCAGTATTCTTAAAACACTTTTATCTTTATTATGACATTTCATAAATAAATTTACAAATTAAGCAAAGATGTTAACAACTTGTTTTATTTTGTATAACCTTTATAAAACGGATTAAATAATCCAAATGTCACTATTTGCACTTCTTAACATCATACGACATTACAAAATCGACAAAAAATGTATTTAAATGCTTTTGAGACTTCTTATCTTTAGTTTAGGAAAGCTACGCTTGAATTTACAAATTATACAAAATATTGACATATATATCTTTTAACTTGTAAAATTCATGCAATATGGATAATTATAACATTAGATGTCTCCGTTTTAAAACACGAATCCCAAAAGGTTATATGATTAATCATTTCGGAGTGAACTCCCTATTTACAACAAAACAAAATAAGATTATTCGTAGGTGCTATTTACAAAGAATAATATTAATAAAATCGTACTTGTCATTATCAAAAAAGCTTATTACAAAAACTTTTAGACCTATCAATCAAGCTGGGAACTGCTTTCGAGATACACACACTAAAAACTACAAAGTGTGATCCTTTTGATCATAATGCCATCTATTTAAACTATATATCAATTGGACATAGTGGGTCCTAAGTCTCTTTAGAACTAATTCCTGGTCACCACCTAGAAAGTCGAAGGGAAGTTGAGGGTATTTCATGTAAATACGCCAAAGATCTCCTAGGAAATGATCCCTTCAAAATCTATATGGTGTTTTAGAAATAGGTTTTGTTGAGTATTCTCTCCTTAATCTAAAAAATGAATGTAAGGCATCTTTGGGATTACATCTTTGTGGAGTGCATGATTCTACCATAACACGAAACGGAACTAAAAATCATGATATAAGAAGCCATAATTAGAAATATATGTTCACAATTCAACAATCTTACAGATATTCATCTTATTCATACAAAATTGACTTTTTAAATAGTTCAGAAATAAAACTATTCCTAATATATTTAGGCTTTTCTAAAGGTAGGTCTTTGGGGATTGAATAAACCCTCGGTAGATTCCTATAAGCCCTAGGATGGAGATCAACTCCACGCTCATCTAAGCGTCATCTGTGAAGACATCGGAGTAAACCACCACTAAACTTCCTGAAGAAGGAAAATTCTATAGTTTCAAAATTTGGTTATAAATCTTGTACAAGAAATCTATCAAAATATCTCTATCCTTTATCAGCATCCAAAATAAAGTCATCAACTCTGCATTTCCCTTCATAATTCATTAATACCGAAGTCGAGTTGCCTTTAATCTCAGCACCACTTCGCTTTCCTTGAAGGACTAAGTTAGAAGGCACTTTTATCAATACGATAGTATTTTCGGGATAAAGCATTATAGTCTTTAGCATCTTGTCTTGCTCTATATGAGACTGAATTATTTCTTGTTGTTCCTTGTCCTGCCTTATAAAGTTAAACAATATTTTTCCTTGGCTATAAATTGTAAGGAATCAGTTACCATTAATTCGAGAGGAAGGAAACATTTTAAAAGTGAAAGCCATATCGGAGAAACAAGGACTTCAACCCGAGCAAGTTGTTCTTTTTATTTTGGCCCCTTGTCCGAAGGACCGCTATCCTTTGTAGAAGTAGCCACTGGATCATGAATAATAGGAGTATCAGAAGGATCGAGGTTGGCCCTCTTGGAACCACGAATGCCAGTGGAAGAAGGAGGAAGATTGTTGTATCCTCCTCCAAAGTCATCATGACGGACCTCGCCTCCGGTGCCAAAATCACCACTACCACCACCATCATCATTATTTTCATCGTTTTCGGTAGTGTCACTATCACCTTTCTCCTCTCCTGCATGCGAGTCCAAATCATCAGGAAAATATTCAATGAAAAGAAGCTTCTCATGGTCTGTTATTTCTCTACATAGAACTGGAATTCCCTACTTAATATGCTTAATTTTGTACGTAACTTTGCTCATAATGAAAGGGACGACTGAAGGCAATTCAATTTCAGGGCAATTTAGGTAATTATTAGAATAAGCCAAGAATAGGGCATCTTCATAAGAGTTTAAAATGGCAACTGGGAAATGGGATCCTAAGAATGAAGAAATTCTTTGTTTGGCCTTTAGAATTATCCGCTTAGCATTAGAGATTGTAGCTTGAATTCAGAAAGATAGTTATCTTTCTCTTTTAACTTTTCAGCATGGCTAGCTATTATTCTTACCTTTTCGTCCTTAGGTTCTTGCAAAGATAGTTTAAGAGTCATAACTTCATCAGACCAAAGATCTTTAACTTTTATTTCTTCCAGAAGTTCCGACTCAGCCTTCTCAAGAGAGGCTTTTAGCTCCAAACACTATTTATCATGCTCCTCCTTCGCTGCGCTCAGAACATTAACTTTGGAATTTAGATCGGATTTATGCTCTTTAAGGATTGCGATTTCAAAGGAAGAATGAGTAGAAAACTCTTAAAGCGAGAACCATATTTTAGGTATTTAAAACGAAAAAGGCAAAATCAACATTCAAATAAGAACAAAAGGCAAAAGTGGTTAAGATAAACAATGTTATACCAGAAGTTGTTGCTCAACAAGAGATTGTCGTAAGTTCATCATGTGTGAGGGTAAAGAGGGTAGAAAATTTTTGGCAATGTTTTCAGAAGAAAGGGCAAGCCTTACAATCTAATTAAAATCCTAGGTCAGTAAAGAAGGCCTACAGGGACTGGCATTTTTGAGAGATGGAGACACATTTTACACACGTTCAATTAAATCCAAAGTCTCCGGTGAGTTAGACACCAAAAGATGGGCAATAGGACACTCATTGTGGTCGCTGTCTAGGAAGAGCCGATGGCAGGAGTAACACCAGTAGAAGGAGTAATATGTCCAGGGGTACATTGCTCAATAAAAGTAACATCGATTTCTTCGTAAGGAGAGAAAGGACCAGAAACTTCCCGAGTTTCTACTTAGAGGATGGTTCATCAACAGATGTGGCTTTAAGCTTTTTCTTAGCTGTAGCCTTAGATTGGGATAGAGCAACAAGAACAGATTTCTCCATAATCGAAGGTCCAGTAGCTAGTTAAAATAATGACATCAGATAAACGGAGTTAGATAAATAAAATAAGAACTAGGATTCTATAAATTCTTTAGAAGAACTAGCTTACTTGAAGTTCCTGGAAACAGAGGGGACAGTTGTGTAAACACACTAGTACCCAAGGATAAATATGGAGCACTATGGGAATTATAATGTGGTTGCCGCAATTTTTTTTGTCTCGAAGGAGAAGAAAATACATCAGGAGATTATCCCTGGTTAGAAAAAGGGATCGTTTTCCTAGTTTTTCGGAAGCCTTTTGGATTACTCAATGATCTTTGCTTCTTCATCATTCAAGCTATTATTTTTGGCGGTGGAAACTAAGAGGAAACAAAGATAACGAGGGTGTGGAGATCACATGGTCAAGAAAAGTGTAAAGCTCACAAGGAGTAGAAAAAGAGCCCATGACGCCCGGGGGATAGCTGATATAGAAAAATTGTGTTTCTCGATCTTTAAATTTGTTAATGCCATTTTTGATCAATTTCTTCGCAGGGTTCGCACGGAATATATGCCAGTCTACTCCTTTAAATACAGACAATTGAAGCAGATGATGAAGAATGCAAACATTAAGATCAAAAGACCACCCTCACTTAAGTGCTAGCAGCTCGAGACATATAAGATAAGTATATGTATTTGGAGTTAAATGAATTGGAGATAGCCGCAAGTGTTGTAAAAGCATGGAAATATAGCCTGGGAAAAGGAAAAGCCACCATGCCAAATGTGGATAGCTAAATATGCAAAGAATCCTTCTAGGGGATTTCGAATGGTATGATTTAGAGAAGGACAGATGGCTTCTACATTAGTCATCCCACAATCTTTGAGAATTGCAACCACCTCATCTTGTGATTGGATGAGAGAATGTTGCTGAGCGATTTCGAGCTCCTGCTAAGGAGAAGATAGGCTACCTGTGGTTGGCTCATCCACAGTCTGTTTCTTAGCCATAATTCTGCTAGGTGACACTGTTCCATAATAAAATAAATATTAGTACAATGATTCGATGAAAATTGGGAAAATAGAACAAATAATTTTCTTAAAGTCGATATGAGCTGTTTAAAGGCTTAAGGTCATGGTGAAATCCTATCCTAATTAGCTATTTGCCATTCTTATAAAATAGTTGAAACATGTCACTGATCACCAGAGTCAAATTTCCAACAAAGTTCATGCAATGCACATATGGGTAGATTTTTATTATCAATCGCATTAGTAATGGCGAAACCGAAACAAAAAAGAACCAAAATTCGGTATCGGTGATACTGAAACCAAATGGCTTACTATCAATACTAGAAACTTAGCCCACACTAAAGGAACTTAGAATTTGGTACCGGTGAAATCGAAACCCAACATCGGTAACGGTTTGACCGACATCAAAATTCGAGTTCAGCTGATACCAAAACCAAGAAAGTATTGTTTTATGTGTCAACTGAACCGAAACCAAAGAGAACATGGATTTTGGTGTCGGTAAAGCCATAACCGAAAGGTGCAGATAATAACTAATTTCAATTTCACGGATATCAAGAAATTCCATTTTTATTATAGTAATCAGGATTCCTCATTTCCAACATATCTAATTTTGCACTTAAACCCAGAAACATGTAGCATCAGTTTGTCGAAAACTATAGATGATAGATTTTCACGTTTCGTAATTAATGCCCAATTTAAGCAAACATCGATATATTGGCTTTTACCTTAATAGGAAATCAAAATTTAATTAATTCTGCTTGGATTAATTGTCAAGACTAAGAAAAGAGGATTTTCCAATTCTAATTTAAGGTCGATTTATACAAATGAAAAACTTACATGGAGAAAATCAGCTCATTAATGCTGGAAATTTGCAAAATTTTAAAGAATTTTGATACTCGTTCGAATGAAATTACTTGCAGGCGAAGAAAGGAAAGAGGGAAGAAGAAGAGGTCTTATACTCTACAACGTTTAATCATAGCCGCACAAGCAAACTGCAAATTAATTGTCCAGATCATCCATAGAAGACTAAAAGGCGAGAGAATCATGTGTTCTAAAGACGATACGACAAAAAGCCAAAACTTTTGGCTTGAAAAGTCAAAAATACCCCTTCACTAGGGGGCAAAATATTACTACAAGAATTTTTACTAACGACACCGAAACCAAAGCTTGGTGATGGGGTATCGCAACATACTCGACGCCACAGTAGTGGCCTGGAAAGTGTTCGATTGATACCGAAACACGAGGGACAAAGCCAACACTGAAATGAAAAGAGATAGGAGTAAGAGCCAGCACCAAGAAGTGGAAACCGTAACAAGTAAAGCCGACATTGAAAGCTTGGAACAATAACAATGAAACCGGTACTAAGAAAAGACAGTAATAAAGGCATGATGCCGACACTAACACGCAGTGTGCAATTAGCATGATGTCTACATCGAAGAATGAAGAAAAATGCATAAAGCAGATGCCAAGACAAGGAAAGTAGCAAGTATACAAGTCGATACCTAAGTCATGAAGATAGAGACCCGAAAACAAAACCGCGAAGGCGGATGCATGATTTGATATTCAAGGAAAAAGCGGTAAAGACAGAACCAAATACCGAGAGCTAGTGTCATTGGAAGCAAAACCAGACACAAAGAATGGAAAGGAGTTAAATCGACACTAGATATAAAAGTCGGGAGTACGAACAGAAACCAAATTCATGAAGGGAAATGCGGGGCCGGTAACTAATATGTTGGAGTAAAAGAGAGCTACCAACACCAAAGAGCATAGTGTCGATACCATTGTACGAAGCCGACAACGAAACTAGAAATCACTGAAGCGAGCCGACACTAAGAGATTGCTACAAAAAGGGGTCTAATGTAAGGGCCAGAATTTCCTTACTCTTTTGAGTCGACTAATAACACCACACGTCCAACCAAAATTGTACAGAAATACGAATCGTTATTAGAAAGAAGTTAGAGGATGAGAAACAGAAAGGAAGAAACATTAGAATAGAAGAAAGCGAAGATCACAAACTCACAGCGAAATGAGTAAAATATATTAGATAACATAAACTTTGAAATACAATTCAATAATTGTATATACATACCATTATCAGAGCACAACAGTCATTCCTGGAACAGGTATAAACACCTGTTTCTAGATACAACAAAATACACAGCGGAAAAGATGATAGTCTATAGCTAGCTGATGAAGCCTCCTGCTTCAAGATCCTCCAAATGAATCTGTAAAATCCTGTCTACTTGACTGCCCATACAAATTTTGGGCACCCAAGAGTTTAGGGAAAACAAAATAAACTCTAGGTCAGTCATGGGACTGGTGTGAGTAAACTCCAACCATTTATTTAACTTTCAAAATCTTTTCGAAAGAAATGATAATTGTAAGACCGATCCACACATAAACACAGATGGTTTTTACCTTAAGATAACCAAAAATATTTTAATATAAAATCTGGTGATATAATAATATTGTCTACAACAGATAAATAGAATCTAGTGGAATGCTTGCATCTCACGCTCCATATATATTATAAAATCAAAAACCGCAGGGCGCTTATTGGAGATTGGATTTCCAACATGACAAGCTATGGAACCACCTTCCGATAGTGTATCTCTAGAGAGGAATATACTGGGTTCAACAAGAACGTCTTGCAACCCGGCCCACACATGGCTGACCACTCATTTAACTTGAGTGTATCGAGCATATTACCACCAACGGTTGTGATCAGTAACCGTTACCGAAAGCATACAGCAGCGAATATAATAAGAAGCAAATGAATTTTCTCTAGATCAGGTGATAATACCCCTAATGGGAATGACCCACATGGCCATGTTGCCTGCCCGATTTCTGTCATTTCCTGGGTGATGAGGCTTGAGGTCACGATTATCTTTCAGCATATCTTTCCATCATTTTCTTTGGATGTCACGTCGTTAATATACGTTGTCTTGGGATTGGACAAACCGAAGGCACCATTCTATTAATCCATCTTTGGCAATTTCTGCCTAGGATAATAGAACAGCCCATGCATTTTACTCCGTCTTCAATAATCTTCAGCATAAGTTGATTCGTAACGCTTGTACTAATACGGAATGGTTTTCAGATATTAAATCCGATCCCGGTCCCTCCATATTGACAACGGAGGTATAAAATAAATCAAAACTTTGATAGTTGGCGATTTAACTATCAAAGAAACATCCATACATTCAACGGTCCTATTTCCAATTGGAAATTCTACCGATCAAACATCAAACAACAATGGCCCCATTTTATACTAATTCCTTATTATATTATCGATTCCAAATTCCCTTTTTCTCCTCTTCTAGGTTCTTCCAAAATTCAATTCACTTTCTCGATTCTTGGAAAACATTCCAATATTCTAATGTCTTTATTCGAGAAAATATCTCTTATTCCAGTTAGGAAATATTTCTAAATATTCACAAATTCTTATTTTCTGTATTCAGAAAATATACCTTATTAATATCGAAAAACATTCTCATTTATTAATTCCTCGTTGACCAATTCATTTCATTTTATTTTCTATGCATAGAAAATATCTCTCGTTTTATTTGGGAAAACATTTCAAAATCCTTTAAATTTACGCGATGTTATGAAATATTGTTATTATAACCCAACCCATTAATCATTTATTTACTAACCATATTGCTAACAAATCTTCACTATCGAACCTTAACTCCTCCATCAATCATGAAGTCAATCAAGTTGGGGTATGGTTACCTCTCAGACCTTAATTGAAAACATTCTCAACTTTGAAATAGCCAAAGCTCACACTTCAACAAAACATCACTTATGTGACTCTCAGATTCAATCTAAGAATCCACTTTCTTTATGGAAAAACATTGATTATAATAGTAGCGTTATAATCGTTGTTTCCAACTATTTAATTTATAAAACATTTATTTCAACGATAGCGTTACAATCGCTGTTTAGCTTTATAGAACATTTATTATAATAGCAGCATTAAAATCACTGTTTAGATTTACAAAACATCTATTATAACTGTAACGTTATAATCGTTGTTTTGAATAAAGTACTGTGTGCGACACACACGCTTCCGTCGTTCATTTTTAAAAGATAGGCAAAATGTCTGGATTTACACAATGCAAACATATACCATTATGTTTGTCGAAACCCATAAGATAAAGGGTATATAAGGATAAAAATCTACTTTCCACCTTCTTTACAAGAAAACCTCTTTCTTTGGATTTTATTCCAAAAATCCATTTATCGATGTTTAACACAAACTATCTTATGTGTTTTCCTTAGCGTTTAAAATCTTTATGTCAATTGCAGTGTTTTTCTTAATTCAATTAAAGTCATCACTTTGCTTTTTTAAAAACCTCATTTAAACCTTGTTTGGATTAATCAATTATACTAATCCATTTACTATCTTTTCACCACTTATCTTAGATTTCATTCTAAAACCATTAACAAATTTTAGTCTATTATTAACATATTAACCGTCTTCCTTAAAAGTTTCTTTCCATTGAATTTTCTTTTCATAATTTAAAATTTAACAAAAAGCCTTGTTTAAATCTATGCATTTACTAACAAATCCCATTTACAAATCTCATTTAAAACTTGGATTACAAATCCCTTTATTAAACCCTTATCACCTCCTTGATCAAACTATAATGCCACTAAATAATTTCTTAATTGAATCTCCAATTAAAATCATTGTTTTAATTATTATTAATTAAAATAACAATTAACCTTGTTATTAACTATATTAAAAATAGTTGAATTTCCTATTAACTAAAAATAATATAATTATCGCTTTTAAAAGCTTATTAGTTAACTTTATTAACACTAACCAATTCGGTAATTACTTTAATTATAGTTAATCGAAGATTAACTAATATTTAACACCCTTCGTTAAATTCAAATTAATTTCATTATCAATTAAAATGGTTGATTTTTGTCAACCGTACATATCAGTTAACTGTTAACCGGTTTCCACTTTCGATATAAATTCAACCCTGAATTTATATTTCAATTTATTTCAAAATATTTTACAGAAATTATGCACATCGTTTATAAATTAATCTTCTCAAATTAACTGTTAAAATGGATTTCCATATAAAAAACTCCTTCTAAAAACCTTATCACAGTTCTACATTTGGTTATAAAATATCGATTTTAAGCCAAATATTAGTTATACAATGATAATCCATAAATATCGTTTATAAATTTAATTACTTGTTTTATTTACCAAAACAAGTTTTTATTCTCAAATCTATTCGACATTCAATTTCCAACTTGGAAATAATTTCCTTTTTAAAGTCTTAAATTCCCTTTTTTTATTTCGAAAATATTCTACGATATTTTCAATACCAAATTCCTAGGGCCAGAGTAATTCAACCCAGCAAAATCAATCACAGTATATATCACAATAAATAACAAACACTACAACAAAATGAGGTTTTGATAGCAAAAATAAATAGCGTTCCCCTCCCATCTGCTTTGAAGGTTCTGAAACGTATGTCGGTTAACATTGATTTGCAAATGAATTAAATATCGTCAAAGCTATACTAGGGACTCTATGCAAAGAGAGGCGGCAAATAAATGTTCTCTCGCGGGAACTAAAAATAATCTCTTTTTCCCTTTGCTGCAGAAGCTAGCCAAATCCCTATTTTGAAAAAACTTTCCACACCAACACCTACAGTAGATAATCAATCCCTAATCTAAACACTGAACTGCATAACCCCCAAAACCATAAAATCGAAATCGCCGAATATCCCCTATCGTCAAAAGCCGATCCTACATCTCTCTATTTTGAATGGGAATGAGAGGTACTAAAAATATTTATATACATTTTTTACTGCTCGTGCTTATGATTCATAATTTATTTATTATTTGAATTATTTAACCTAAATTGGTATGAAGTTAACGTGTTTTAGAATTTTTTAGTTAACTAATCTGAATCAACGTGTTAGTTAAAAGAAAATACCGACTTCATGAAAAATTCTCTCCAATCTGAATTAACGTGTTTTAGCTTACTTTCAACGTATAATTTGTTGTCAAGAACTCAGCTTATAGTTTCAGCGTTATTTAATAATTTCCTTACAGCATAACTTTGATTTTGATCCTGTCATTTTTCAGGAAAATAGAATATATTTGGAGGGTTGATACAGAAAGTAACAAATCTAGAATAGCAGCCGAAGCAACAAAAATAAATAATTAGATTTGTGAAATTGCGAGTTAGGAATAGCAGCAGTGACCAGCGGCTGCAGACTTCGACTGACGACCTCCGATGGTGAATCAACTGCTTCGGCGAGTCGTTGACTAGACGATGACTCCAATCGAAAAGCTCTTAAATTCAACTAGCAATAGCTTGTCTAGTTGGTGACAAGCTTGACATAGTGATCCCGACGATTTGAATTTTGGCTTCCTTGAAATGTAGAGGCCTTTTTTTTGTGCTGTACACTGTTAGATAATTGTGTTAGATGGAAATCCAAATAAAGTAATTTCCATTCAACATAGATTCAGCTATGAGTTCTTCAACTGGAATGATATTAATAGGATTCTGGGACCAAAAGCACCTTGCAGATGCGTTGGTTACATGGTTTCTAATAAGGAGTATATTTGTAGCATTGATGATGATTGCATTGTAAGTTTTTCTTAACCTCTATTTCTTTAGAATTTTAATTTTGTGTAGCATGCCTAATTACTAATATGAAAGAAGTGGATTAATAATGAAGTAAAAAAAGGCATTAATTTTTCTATGTTTTTTGATGAGATCGATCTATGTGCGTCCAACTAAATTGAAACTAAATTTTAAACTAGGTAGATTGTACTGTTTGAAAACCAGTGAAGATACTTGTAAATGTTACTTTGTAGAATTGAACAACTATTAAGCAAAGTAAATATTCACCAATAAATCCAGCAGTTAGAACAATGACCTAAGGACCCTGGGCCAGGTGCATTTTAACAAGTAATTAAAAATTGAATATGCCACAATCCCGTGACTAAATTTTCGTAGAAAAGCGAACAATTCCTTTTGATTTGACTCTTAAGTCTTATGAACCATTAGACTTGATCAAAAATTGGGCTTAATGTAAATTTTGTTAACATTAGTTTATTCAAACCAAATATATTTTTGGCATCAACATCAAAAGATGCACTGTGCACTTCATGAGAATTTGTAGTAGCCTATACAACATGGAGTTATCACAAACAACCATTTCACATGTATCTTTTTGTAGTAACATTTTGTAATTTAAAAGTTTGTTAAGAATTTTAAAAATATGGTAAGCTGAAGCTGAATATACAAGCTTTTTTTCATTTGTTTTATATTGTCTAATATTCATGTGCGTTAGATGTATTGTTACTGGTGAACGGTTTATCCATGACTCCATGTATATTATAAGTCATAAACAGATTGCAATGGAACTAAGATCATTTGAGACATATATTTCCTGGTATAATACTTGCTAGCTGCATTGAACTGATATTCCATCTTTCTGTATGCTCATCGCTTACTACATCTAGGTCTCTCTGTTCATGGTTATAATTCAAGAAAAATGCTTTGGCCTTTATGTCACTACTAGAACTGTAACAAACCCAATGCGTAATGTCATGATCACTATAGATTATCGACAAATTAGACAACTCAAGGACTACCCTGAAGACCTCCATATTCATCTAAAGAAGTGTAGTTTGAAGTTATTGCAGGATTTCAATGATCCTTTTTCAATGAATATATATAAAGTGCAAAAAAAGTGCAAAAAAGTGTAGTTTGGCATTTATATCATTCATTTAATATATTTATAATAAAGCGCAAAAAAGTGAATGAATATATATAAATGATCCTTTTTCAATGACTAAATAAATTATTTCAGATTTTAGTTTGTATATATGACCTTAATTATCTAAAAACAGTACATTAAAGTAATCAAAATCAAAACTGGAATTGAAGTAAAACATTAAGTATTCCCCAAACATAGGAAAAGTTCCTAATATATCAAACAGAACAAAACTGAATCAAATACCAACTGAATCAAATATCAACTGAATCAGATACCAAAATTTTGAACTTCGATTCAACTAAATATCTATAAATAATTTGGGTAGCTTCCTTTTCATGGGAGCTAAATATTGTTTGTTAGGCTTTAGCAGTAAATGATAATATATGAAACTTAATTGACTATCATATAATTTATTTTACATGATATACAATAGTTTAATACTTTGTTAGGTCTTACTTCTACATTGATGCTCTACCTGGTTATGATTTATATACTTATGGTGATCTACATGTGCTAAATTTGATATGCGTAGTTGTATCAATGACTTCTGAAATATAATCAATAAAGTTGATACTGAACAATTTATCAAAATGTTGACCAGCCTTATTAGTGATTGATCTCATTACCATCATATTTTACATAAAAAATGGTGCTTAGTGGTACTTTTTTTTATTAACTTTTATTTCTATTTATAAGCATACAAATGGAGTCTTGCGGTAAGCAATATAGAAATGAAAAGGAACTACAAAGTGAGAGGAATTGTAATGAGCTTGGTTGTTGATGCTGTTGCAAAGTCCGTAGCTAGCATGTACATTGTAAAAGCCTAGCCCAAAGCATGCAGAATTGTTACTGCTCTAAGAAAAGAAAGGAATGTGCCCTTAAGTAGACGTATTTAGTGAAGATGTAAGCTATTGTGGAGGGTGTTGGGTGATGCAAGTGGGTAAGACTTTTGCAAACAAATGATACGACCCTAAGGTTATTATTATTGGCATAAGATCCCCGCATCCTTGGGACCTTTGCATGATTCTAATTTGATTAGGAAGATGAATTGGATTCTTAATATGGAGGTGCGCATGATGACAGAAGGAATTTAAGCAAGTTCAAGTCTAGCTTTTGTTTCTAATGTTTTAGTCTTGGACTTGTGCCTACGCTATATCCTGGAATGCTTGAGTAATGAACCATGTTGTAACAAACACAGCTGTGGCGGTAATGGAGACCTTACGCGCCTAGAAGAAGGTTACTGTTTTATTTCTTTACATTACATATTATATTTTATTTGCCTTCTGTGAAGTTATGTTTATTTCAACTTGAATCCCTTTCACAGTTAAGGGTTAATTTTAGTTTACTGCAGTAATTTGGCACAAAATTTGTCTGAGTAAGTCAAGGAGGAGATTAATCGTATTTTATCAAGGAAGTGAATGCTTAAACAAACAAAATAGATAAGAGTTAGTTACTTCTACATACTAAGTTGGTTAACATATTATGCTTGTTACTGTATATAAAATTTACAAGACATATATTCTGTCAGTTTGAAGGAGTGGACAGAGAGAATAAGAAAAGGAAACAATGAAGATATTAATGGCGCACTAGACTGGTATCTTTGTCAAACGTGGGTAGTGAAAGTGACATTAATGGCGCGCTAGACTGAAATCTATCGTTGCTTTCGTGTATGATGTAGTATTCCAATTTTCTTATTTAATTCTCCCTTGATTAGGAGATGCAAACAATAACTAGCCATTATTTATATTTGATCATAATATTTGGACAGTCGATGCCGATGTGTGGTAATACTAGTATATTTTTATAGTTATATTTCTGTGCACATATATTAATTTCCTTCTTGTGTTTAGCGAAGATCAAAAAAGATAAATAATCTTTCTATGGAACTTCTTTTTGTATCTATCTTTTTATTTGTAGTGTGCATCTAAACATAGTTTACCATGCACCTGAACTTAAGTTTGAGTGAGAGTGTATTTGGAATTCAAGCTAAGCTGTAGTTGGAGTGAGTGAGAGTAGCCCCATCATCATTTTGTAACCATAAACCATTAGCCATCAGCCATCAACTTGATTGATCCTTAATATTTTCACTTTTGATTCTCAGCGTCTATTTTAGCCGGTGATTCATTTCTCCTCCCATCAGTTTGTCCCCAAGCTCGGTTTAGACTAATTTTGGTAGATAGAAGGTTATCTAGTTTTGTTCCACTCAGACTGCTTCATCCTAAGCAAGCAAAGTCAAGATTATTAGACATGTTGTGCTAGAGAAAAAACCTCATGTTGAATAATGTATTATAAGTCTCAATCACACAGCAATCAAAAGTGGGCCCTATTCCATAGACAGGAAAGCAAGAATACAAACAGTAATATCTTGGAATGTTATATCATGTTATGGTAATTAAATCGTAAGAATAACAACAAATATAATAAATGGTAAGATATGCATGGTATCTTTGTGATGATGCTGGATCTTGTTAAGTCAAAGCTTAGACATATCGATCGAGGAACTCGATACACATGATATCCGTGGATGTATCTGACAGAGTATTTTTGTCTCTAATCCTTTTTCTCATTATCCTTACTTTTCTTTTATGGTTATCTTGTTGAACATTAGTTATCATTTTTATAGGTTGGATTAACTGCGGTTGGGACATCTACTAATGGCACTACATTCAATTTTCCTGGCAGGTAAATATCTGCAGTTTCACCATGTTTTCCATTATAGTAGCTTAATATATGTATTTTGTTTTAAAAATCATTTCCATATGCATGTGCATACACTGCTTACTGAAAATACACGCATTTTTTGTATTATATTGCTGAGTAGAAATAAATACTGCACTCTGCAAACTGTTGATAATCAAAATGGATAATGTGAAATAAGGGTAAACTGATGTTTTTTGGATATACGTAGAATGGTGCATTCGTACTATCCTACCCATTTCATAAAGTTTTCGTGCAATGAAATATTGTCGGAGTGGGGATGGGCCGATGGCTAGATTTTCATCCTACGCATATGGCGAAGTCATCTCATGTGGTGCCACAAGAGATGGTGACATCGTGATGTGTTGAAAATACACTGACACATGGATTACAGTCATAATAGTCTGCATCAAACGGATATGTGGAGAATCCATAGACATATCTGATGAGGAGCTGGCCTGGAAGATCAACGTGAAGAGCTGCTTGATGAAGGTTTCTGCAAATTCGAACCTAGGTAGCTGGAGTGAATGATGCCAGTAATTGCATGCAGTGGTGCTTGTTTAATTTCCAACTAATTTTGATTTGAACCAAATTATAAAATCAATTTTTACTACAGGTTATTTTTGATAAAATTCACATTTAATTTATTTTTAAATTCGTGCTTATTAATATTGGAGGTCTAAAAAATGATTTTATCCTAGTTCGCAGATGTATAAATTTCAAATTATTTAGTTTACGAATATATGTAACTTGTTCAATAAACAAGTATATGTGCTTGAAACTGATATATGATCGAATAATGGAAGTATTAAATCCTCTATCCAATCTCTGAAGTTTTGAGAAAAGATGAGTAACTTCTTGAAACAAATTATCTGACAAAATAATATAATGTACTGCATAAAACACAGTTGATACATAACGGAGCATTCCGAAGTAAGTTCCTACTATAATAAGTATAGTTATTCTTTTTCTTCAAAGTTTTGAATGATCTTAGTATGCTGCATCATGATCGGCCACCTTTATTGTCACTTGGATGCGAACGAGGAATGACTGTTCTGAGTCATTAGAAGTCTTGAAAAAGTTTTATGATATATTAATTAAGTTTATAAAAAAATAAGCTATAACTAAATCTGTTGTTGTAATAATAATAATAAATAATAATAGTAGTAGTAGTAGCGGCGACGGCGGCGGTTAAACTAAGTTAGTTAAATTTAAATTTTATAAAAACAAACTAAGATTTTTAAAAATTAACTAAATATTAAAATTAGCTAAGTGCTATAAACGATGGAAGTGGGCAGTTTTCGACTATCATGCTATGGTAATGATATCTTGTTCTTCTTACCTACTGGAAAGCCCTACTCTTTTAGCCACCCTTCCTTCAGCCTCGTCTTTGATTTGCTTCCTCTATGGCCATGATGACCATCGTCGGGCTACATAACTCGACATACACGCCCAGCAACATTTAGCAAATGTGCTTCAGGATCTATGTAGCAGGCATGAGTGCTGCTTGCAGATTCGAGGTCCGTGGTGGGCCTTTTTTAGCCTTACTTTCGTTACTAGAGTGACTGTCTCTGGGATTCGGTCAAAAGTAAACGCCCATGTTACTGCTGCTTAATGCTAAAAAATACTCAAGTTGTTATTATACTTATTTTTGGTATTTATTTTCTCAGAAATAGGTGAAGGTGGATTCGGATCTGTCAACAAAGGTCTGATCAGTTCTCCGAATTCAAAGGGGATTGTACTATAGTTGCAGTGAAGAAACTTGAGCAGAATGGATTGCAAGTTTGTCATTTTATTTGATATTTGTAAGTTCATCACTGTAAGTGTAAAATGAAATAAAAAATATGAATTGTAAACCAGGGGCATAGACAGTGGCAAGCAGTTCAATTTCCTGGAGTCGTGGAGAATCCAAATTTAGTAAAACTCATCGGATATTGTGCAGTGGATGATGAAAACGGAGTGCAAAGGCTGTTAGTTTACGAGTATGTGCCTAATAAAAGTTTAGACGATCACTTGTTTAGTCGTACATACCCAAGCCTGGAATGGAACAAAAGGTTAGAGATTGCATTGGGTGCTGCAGAAGGCCTTGCGTATCTACATGGACTTGAAGTTCAGGTCTTCATCTTTTTTACAAATGCTTCATATTCTATTTTTATCTGCTACAAGTGTGTTAATTTACATGCAAGGAGTTACTGATACTTCTTAGTTGAAATAAAAAACTTTATTTTATTGAGAAAATTTAAACGATGTTTGTTATTTGTGTAACTTTATTACATTTGATATGAGAATCAATATTTAAAGAGTAAGAAGAAAATGTTTTTGTGTGCAGGTAATATACCGTGATTTCAAAGCATCAAACATTCTACTAGACAAGGATATCAGGCCTAAACTATAGGATTTTGGATTGTCTAGGGAGGGGAGCCATTAGCAGGGGATACTCATGTGTCCACAGTGGTAAATTACGTGTCTACTCAAGGACTAACTCTACGATCTTCTGACTGAGATGCAAACTAACATTAGCTTGGTGCAGTTGCTGAAATGCAAACTAACATAACACAAACCTTCAGAACAATATTCTTCTTTGTTTACTGTTTATATCATCTACTTTAATGTGGACAATTTAAAGAAATTTTATCATATCTAAGTTTACTGAATTATATGAATACCAAAATGAGAATTATGGTGTGTTTACATGTGCTTAATTGTCACCGAACCTGCAAGTGAAGAAACAAACAAATTTGTTTATTAATTTATGAATTCGTACTTTTTCCTTAATTTGCTCTTTGCTTTCGGTGGTAATCTTGTCTTATTTTGCACATTTGGAAATTCTTGTGCTTTAAGTTTTCAATGGTTATCTTGTCTTATTTTGTGTAGTTTGTAGATGATTACGATCAGTTTGCTTATATGAGAAATAAAAGCAACGCGGTGTTTGAAGATCCTAAGAGCTTGTTTAATAAATGAGAAACAGAGACATGGTAATTTGTTTTGTGTTATTTTATACTTGTTTAAATGAGAGACGAGTGGAACTTTGTTATTCTGTGTATCGAACTTTAGCTTAAATACCACATGTAAATTATTTTAAAAGCTCTAAAAAATAATTTAATGGCTAAGAATAAATTAAAATATGTTTACCTCCAGTTCAAATTCAAAATTGATGGTAAGAACACAAAAAGCAGTTTACTGTAGTTCTAAAAACCAATTTGTTGCAGTTCTGCTAGAACACCAAAACAAAGGAATACCTTACATTTAGATTTACTTTATTTACTGGTATGATTTGTTGATTTAACAAAATGATCCTTGTAGTTCATTTATTTATTACTAATTTACTTTTGTTACAGTCTTTAGAGCTAGGAATTTACTAATTGCCAGTACAAACATTTGACATAAATTTTCCCATTTACAACATGAAATTCAAAATGGCTTTTGTCCAGGCTCATTATTTTACTAACTTTTGAACCACGATTGATTTTTTTGTCGTTATTCTAAAAGAGCATATTAGGCTAATAACATTTAGCTTCCAAATGCAGGCTAGTTGCTATAAATGCTTGGAGAGAGGTTGTTGGTAGTGTCATCTAGGTAAAAAGAACTTGATGTTCAAGTAATTTTCAAATGCATAATATAGTTTAGTAGCTATTTCTTATTGACTTAGTTATCATTTTATGACACATGTAATAGTTTTGTTTGTTAATTATTGATATTATCATTGCACAAGGTAGGAAAAACAGTAAAATAACACAAAACCAGTCATAGTAAAACAGTGTAACTGAACATGCTGAAGCATGTGTAATCGTTTATAAGTTAGATATACTAAAGCACTACTGCAAGTTTGTAAACAAAATAGTAGGAAATCTTTTTTTTTCTGTCTCTTTCCTTCTCCTTTTTTTACAATTCATTTTATTTGCTTCTTTGTACGTGTGTATTACGCACATGCCCATACCTATAAGAGCTACCATTGTAACCATAGGAACCTACAGACAATTACCCACTCTGCTTGCACTGTTCCCCAAAAAACCGAGGTCCCAAGAATGTGAATCCATAGTATTGTCGTATAGTGTGTATGATGTGTTTATGCAACAAATTCTCAATGCAAAAAATGCCGACTTTTGTGAATGATAAAAAGATTTACTGTCTTATAGCTTTTTTTATTTACTGTTTAATAAAAAGATTTACTGTTTATAATTATGTGCTGCACATAGGTAGTCGGACATGATTTCGTAAAATAAATGGAGAGGCGGTGACTTATGAACCATTATTGCGATGTTAAACATGCTGAATGCATTTATCGAAAAAATGCATACTACTTGCTTCAGGCTCCAAGCTTCAAAAGAGCTTTGAGCATATATACATTCATGTATGCTATACATTTTCAATTGTGTATTCTTACAAGGTAGAGATATAAGAGCTTGATATCATCTATTCTCAGCTTGCAGACATACTTTTAGATGAGCAGTGGACTTCAGGAAAAGTCTGATTTTTTTGGAAGAGGGAAATTCTCAAGTGAAGAAGGGAACAATTAGAAAAAGAAAACAGAGTTTCCAACTATGTGTGCAACCTTCATTTGTCTCTGTTGTAATTTAATGTAAAAATGTATGACATATTATGTGTGGACATGGAAAAGTTGATAAACAATATGTATGAAATATTAATTTGTTTGAATGATATGTATTATTAATTAGTTTGAAATTTTTTGTTATATTTATATGCAAATAAGAAATGTATAAATGTGTGTATACATAGAAAAAGCTGAAATGAGGATTAGAATAAGTTCATAAATTAATAATGTAAGCAATAGCGTTTCAGAAACGCTATTGAATAAAAAACGCTATAGAAATATACACACAAACGCTATAGAAACATACACACAAACGCTATAGTAACATACAAACAAACGTTATAAGAATCACTATTGGATAATATATTTTATAGCGTTTCCATTTTGATAGCAAATAAAAACGCTATATAAAAGTCGCCTTTCATATCGTTTTTGTTACTGCTATTCAAAGAAGAAGGTCTAAGATAGCATGTCGTTACATGGCGTTCTCTGAAACGCTATGTTAGGATATAATAGCGTTTTTCAAACGCTATGAAAGCCTTATTTTGTTGTAGTGAAACAATAATATAACTGTTGAGGAATCAAGTTGGATCCCTTGAACCTATTTCCCTGCTTCAACAGATGTTAATCAACATCAATAATATTATTTTACATCAATATGAAATATTAGAACTAATAATCAATCAACGATGTAATAATATCAATCGTTTGAACCAATTTTATCAACTATTCAACCAATCAACCATTGCACAGTATAAATTTATTATAAATAAATTTAAAGCTTGTTTAAAAATATATACGAGTCAGAGTTAGTGAGTTTACTCACCTTGGCTTGCAGTTGATGGCACAACATTTATTTCATTTAAAATCAACAGACATTTGATTTTATCATGAAATTCCAGTAACCCTGCTTTGGACTGCATTAGTTCCATAGCGTAAATTTCTTTGTTATGATTTCAATGTGACAGATTTCATTAAATTCTGTACACGTATGAAATAGGTATGCTGGTTATAATTTTTAACTTTGAATTAAATTAGAAATAATTTTCCATATGACTATAATTAATTAACTTAACCAAGTTTATTACCCTTAATCCTTGATTAACGCAAATCCTTTTCCTCCACAAATACTTCGTCCAGACTAGCAGCATGACCCAGCGCCATTGTGAACAGAACAACTTCAAAAAGGCTTTCATATTGGAACCAAGCTTTAGTATAATATGTATATATTTTTTCAGTGGTGTATCCATTCTCAAACTTCCCAGCTAGTCACTCGCATGTACTTCTTTTTTATTTATTTACCATGCGCCATGATCATGCAAGCTCAAGTCCCCCGTTCAGATTCCGATCTGAGTTATAAATCGCATGACCAAAAAGAAAACAGCGACAACTTTTAACCCAGACGTCCAAACTCCATTATCTCTCCTAATCATCTTCTTACGTGTTAAGCCTGACCGTTATCTCTTTTATTTCAACAAAAACCCATTTCTGTATATTACCTAACGCACTTCCCTTCTTTAAACTTCCCCTTACCGCTGCTCCACCTTGTCGGAGTTCACGCCACCACTCACACCGCAACTTCCAATGACCCTCCTTCTACCTCACCTCATCTCTAACCTCATCCCCATAAATTTGGACTTGCGCCTATCCCCCAACCTGCGTCAGTTAGCCCCTTTTCACGTTGTACCCATAATAGCGATACATCAAAAATTTAAGCGTAGAAGCCCCATCAATTCCAGGCACTAGTATTCCCCTCCTTTCGCACCTTTCACCAATACCCAACTGCCAACCAATAGGACCACCGTACTCTAAAACTTCGTCTAACTCCACTAGTCACCGCGCTCGTCATCGCTCCCTCTAGCGAACCCCCTTCGATAGCATGTTGGAAACAAGAAATTTTACTTCATGAATCCAAAGGAAACAGTTTCACAAATTTAGGCAGTTTATTTGATTTTATAATGGATTTAGAAGGAACGAATTGGATTTTGAGGGAGGAGTTTTTTCGTGTTGGCGGAAGCTAAGAAAAAGGGGTCGGCTTATTGTTTTTATACACTGTTTCGAATGGTTAAACAGAATGAAAAGATGGTTTTTTTTGTTTTGTATATGTGTAAATCGGAAGCAAATGAAAATCAAACAGCACGTTCAGGTTTTGATCTAAAAAGCACACACCCTTCTTTTTCGTTCTTAATTACTCAAACTACGGAATCCCGACATCGCGACTTCTTGTGACCACCGCTCCTCCCTTTCGATGTCGAAACTACATCGAGAACAACTGGCTGACGTGCCTCCCCTTGGATCTAACTCTCAGCGTTTATCCTAGCTCCAGAAATCGGGAAGAATGAGGAGTGTATTTCGGCCGTCCATTTGGTTTATGCGTGTTGTAGAAGGACTAAAACGGTTTTGTGGTGTTGATTCGAATGGGGTGATGGCCTATACGATCTGTATTTGAAGTGGGTTGTTTGCTAAGGAGGTTAAATTTTGGAAGTGAGGTCACTGATAGTTGTAAGGATGCAGTGGTGGAGTTTGGCTGTTCTGGAGAAACTGTGCAGCTCTAATGGTGTGAATTTTTGTTGAGTTTGTGCTACTTTTAATTGATTTATGAATTTCAGTTTTTCTTTTTCCTCGCGTTTTGTATCAGATGGAAAAGTTAAGTATTTAAAGAGAGGAAGAAGAAGCTAGTGAGGAACAGAATTGAAGTTGCTTGGCGCACACTGTAACAACCCGAAAATTCTGAACCAATTTAAAATTTTTATTTTAGAAAATTTTAATGAATTTTGAAAATATAAAGTGATTTATTTTAAATAATAATGGTTAGAATTCATTTTTATCGAAGTTAGAACGAATAAATTTAATTTAAATATAAATGGAATTAGAAATAACGCAGTAGTTTGAAAAGTCAAACTTGAACTTTGACTGACCGTACAGGATGAAAAATTTAACGGATTTTAGTGAAACCAAAAATATTAGAATCTATTTAAAAATATCTTTCTAACGAATCTGAAAAATTGAAATTTCATAGCGGAAATCAAAAGTTATGGCCAATTCAATTTTTAGAAAGGTCGTTGTAGAATTTATATAATATATAGGGCCCGAAAGGCTACTTTTCACATATGTAGGAATTTCGACTCGAAACCACTTCCATTGAGTTCGGAATGACGTTTCTGCATTGAAAAACAGTAAACACATATATATTTTGAGTTTCGAAAATTATTTGCTTAAAAATGTATTTTTAATATTAAATATATTGGCCTTAAAAATAGTCATTTTTCAAACGACCTCCGTTTTCGACGAAACTACTTTTGTTGGAACCGGAATGTCAAATTATTGCTAGGTTTCAATTTTCAGAATTTTTCAAATTAATATGTGAGCGAGGCAGAGGAAAATGTGTTTTGACTATTTACAGTTAAATTTAAACGCCTTAAAAATAGCCATTTTTCAAACAGTCTCAGAATTTTGACGAAAATAATTTTGTTGGATTCGTATCGTCATAAGAAAGCTAAAAATATTTTTTTTAGAATTTTCCGAGGTCGTATGTGGCCCCGGCATATTTAAATGTACGGTAGAAATTAAATTATTTATTTAATATTGTATTTTTAAATTAAAAACCGAAAAAAAAAGTTATAGACATCAGAATTGGAGCCCGGGACATAGCCCATCGCGTTCAGAAGGCCTCAAAACCTTAAGAACGACATTAAGCAGGCCCAAATCGGAGAAAGTCCGAAATTCCACTTTTTTAGCACAAATTTCGAAATTAGATATTAAAATAATATTAAAAAAATCGGCTGAAACCCTAATTCTCAATGGAGCAGCCGCCGCCTAGATTTTAATGGCTGAAATCATCCGATTTTCAAACGCTAATATCTCTCAATCCGTTCAATGAAAATCGACATATGATATACCAAATCGAAGAGAATTCAGAGAGCTACAAATCTATACGGTCAAGATCGGGTTTTGATTCACGAATTTTGCGAATTTTGGCCGAGAAGGGGCTGCAGTTTTTAGTGATTTGCGGGTCCTAGGGGCTGCCGAGTTCGACATGGTTGGAGGTGTAGGCGGCTCTTGGCATGGCGGTTCGTATGGCGGTGTCTGATCGGCGAACGGGGCGCCGTGGCGTGGTGCATGCAGAAGTAGGGGACGGCGGCTTTGGGTTGTTCGGCTGTAGCGTGTAACGACGGTGAGGAAGAAAGGACCCAATTATTTTATTATTTTAATTATTTAATATTTAATTTTATCCAATCTTTAAAAATCGATATCTCTCTCATACGAGGTCCGATTGACGAACCGTCAGTTGCGTTGAAATCGTCTTTCCGAGAGCTTCGCGATGGCGCAGACCGCAACTGATTCCGAGACAGTCAAATTTTCAGCAAAAATCAATGTGAGAATTCTGAATTTTATTATTTAATTAATTATAAATTATTTTCTTGCATTAAAAATAATTGTATTGTGATGTAATTCAGATCTGTAATGTTCTGTGATTGATGAATAGATGATTTGTGGTTGGTGGTTGTTTTGTTGTACATGATATGCTAGATCGACGTTGAATTTAATATATGGGTGAATTTTATTTGTAATTAGAAAATAAATTTATATTTAAATCATATTTTATTTAGATTTGTTTATTCTAGTTTATAGAAAGAAAAAATATTATTTTTATTATTCTGAGATGAACCATATTATTTGATCGACAAAATAAAAACTTTACTTTTGGTTATTTGTTTACTTTGCAGCAGAAAATGAACAACAAATAAAACCTTACTTTTATTTGTTTACTTTGCAATAGAAATTGAACGACAAATAAAAACTCCTTTTTATTTGTTGATATTAAGATGGAAATTGGACGACAAATAAAATCTTATTTTTATTTGTTTATATAACAACAGAATTTGGTCAACGAATAAAATATTTTTATTTGTTTACTTTACAATAGAATTTAGCCAACGAATAAAACCTAATTTTATTTGTTTATTTTACAACAGAATTTGAATGGCCGATAAAACATTGTTTCTATTTGTTACCTACGTTAGAATTTGAACAACAATGGATTTTCAATATTTGTTGAATTTAATTATATTGTCAATCCAATTCAATTTAATTAAAATATTATTTTGATCATTTTTAGTGAAAATTGTATATTAAGAATAAAATGTCATTCTTAGTGTAAAATGTACATTAGATCAAAAATAACATTTTTGATTAGAGATATAAAAACAACATTTTTATTTGAAATATGTTATGCAAATCAAAAAGGACATTTTTGATTAGAAGTTTATTATGTAAATACAAAGAAAACATTTGGTCAAAATTATAATTATTGTAATAAGAATAACATCTTTGTCAAAACATGATTATGGAGATAAAATGAACATTTTTATGCCTTGAATAGAATTAAATAAAAATTCACATTTTGTTTACATTAAAAAAAAAATACAAATAAATATAGAGATTAAAAGTTTACTTTTCATTTGCATCTCACAATGCAAATATTCTTTGAAAATAGAAATTGTTCTTTATTTGCATTTTTAATGCAAATATACTTTGAAATAAAAACTGTTCTTTTATTGGCATTCACAAATGCAAACACATATTGGAAATAAAGTTTTGTCCTTTTATTTGCATTCACAAATGCGAATATGCATATTGAAAGTAAAGTTGTTCTTTTATTTGCACTACTCGGTGCAAATATTCTTTGATAATAAAATTTGTCCTTTTATTTGCATTTATTAATGCAAACATACGTTTAAAATAAAATTTTATTCTTTTATTTGCATTTACCAATGCAAATATACATTGGAAATAGAATTTATTCTTTTATTCGTATTCACCAATGCGAATATATTTTGAAATCAAAATTTATTCTTTTATTTGCATTTCCAAATGCAAATATATTTTGAAATTAAAGTTTATTATTTTATTTACATTCACATATGTAAATATGCTACGAAAATAAGATTTGTTCTTTTATTAGCATTTTCTAATGCAAATATATATTGGAAAATAAAATTGTTCTTTTATTTGCATCCTCTAATGCAAATATACATTGGAATATACCAACGTCCTTTTAATTGTCATTAGAGTATATAAGAAAATGTACGTAGATTAAATTTGCCGTATAGTTGTGTCAAAATTTGATTACAATAAAAAAAATTCATTTTTATTGTTTTACATTAAAACATGATTTTTGGCAAAATATAGTTATTCAAATAATAACATTCATTTTGTTACTTTAAACGAATGGATTGAAAATGTTCATTATTTTATCATTGTAAAAGAATGAATAACTAGACATTCGCATTTTTATCATTAAAGTAGAATAGACAAAAAAACTCATTTTGTCTAAATTAAAAGAATAAAACAAAATATAGCATTGTCATGTTTATTAGATTTGAAACTCAAATTATTCAGTTTTGTAAATTCATATTAGTTAAAAACCAATTATTCATTTTTGTTAATTCACATTAGTTAAAAATAATTATTCATTTTAGCCAATTTAAACTAGTTAAACAAAATTTTACATTTTGTTAGGAATATTCATTTTTGCCAAAATGAATTAGTTGTAGCAATTTATATATATATATATATATACATATATATATATATATATATATATATATGTTGACAAGATATACACATGTCAAGATAGGATAGTTAAAACAAATATTTATCATTTTGTCTCATTAGAATTGCCAAAACAAAATAACCATTTTCGTTTAGAGTTTAAATTAGCAAAATAAAAATTGTCAATAGAGACAAAGTTATTATGCTTATTCATTTATTGCAATAGAGATATTTTCTTGTCATCATTATATATATTGTGTATTACACTGCCATTCACAAGTTACCCGACTTGTGTATGTGATTGGGACGATAATTTTCCCACATCGCCCAAGTGCACAAATTAGTTTATCATTTGCTTGATTGGTTGAAAACCCCACACGGGTGTTAGGATGAAAATTCACATACACTAATCCCAATATTTAGTTGTATGTTGATCGTTAGATCGACAGGCTGCGGTGAGCGTTATTATTTAATTTTAACGCTTACATAGTGGAAATTACAATTTGGATGTAATGGATGACTTGATGATTATACTGTTATTGTCATATATATGATGTGTGTGAAATCCATATAATCCAAATTATATGGTAAATGTTTGAGTCGCATTTCGATTCTAGTGTTCTTTTATATAAGACTATTTTTACATTAGAAATCCTTTTTATATGAAGTGCATATATTTTTCGTAATATATTTTTAATCAACTATATGTTAAATAAAGAATATTTGTAAAAGATAAAGATTTGTAAAATAAAGAATACTTCTCATTTAGAATCTTTTATATAAAGAATATTTTTATGATTATTTTAAATTATGTTTTTAAAGGGTTACTAGCGTTTGCAATCATATTTTGTGATATGAAATAAATTGAGATGTGAAGTGGATTTATCGTGGACGGTGTTTTAAACGACATTTGTCCTTTAATCCAATTTACATTGAAATTATTATTTGGAATTTATAAATCTATTTTATAGATTTAAAAAGGCATTTTTTAAAACCAAGTTTTTCCAATTTAATATATTAAATAGGAATTAAGTGGAAATTCGATTGGTAATAATCGAAATGGGCTTCTGTAAAAGAAGACCGATATTATATATGGAATTTGAGAGGCTTTGTCGTTATTCCATTTATATTATTAGTCTAATACAGAAATCTATATCGATTATGTATTGATTTGATTTTTGTGGAATTCCATATTTTGGAAATTGATTTATAAATTTTATTTTAAATGTTTATCTTTGATAAAATTAATGAGAATCTTTTAAATAGAATATCTTATTAAAAATAATATTCTGAGTTGGGATGTGACGAAATGTGTGATTTTCCAATATTTGCTTTTTAATCCCAAATTACGCAAGTTATTCAGAATGACCGGGTTTACCCATTCTGAATAATCATCACGACGATCAAGAGTCGAAGACGAAGATGGTGATTGAAGACCGAAGGTTTTCACATCGTTGGGATGATGATGACTGGTATCTTGAATTGGGATTGGCCTTCCAAGGCAAGGTATTTGGTAATGATCGTCCAAACGCATTTGGAGATCGACGGACACGATGTTTCGCTCAGACCCAGAGCGGACTTGTAAATGGATTGCGTGTCTGACATTGTATTCCTTTCTACTGCATTTGTTGAACGCTACTGATTATATATTTCTGTTTGGTGGTGAAGAATTTATTCTTTACTTATCACCCTTCTCTAAGACGTATGAGCTTAGAGGTTTTATATATATTGGTAGATGATCAATAATATGGTAGGGTCTGACAATGTGGCACGCCAAGATGCAAATTGATCAAGGCTTTGTTGAAAAGTAGGCCTTGTGGCTGATGATCAAAGCATAGCCTGTTTAGGCATAGCTTTGTGTATAACGTGACTTCGCGAGCCTCACACCCCGGTATGAGTCAAAAACGGGATTAGGATTGCAGGGAGTGCACACGTTTCTTTCTAGCTAGAGTGGTGTCAGTGACCTACCAGCCCTGACATTTTACTTATGTAGATGATGGATTTTGAGGCGCCTCGGATTTTTATAGCCCGATAGTGGTCATATTATAGGTTCAAAGGAACCGGGAAGCATGTGTTCAGGCATAATTAATCCACTGCCGAAAGGCGGGGTCAGGCCCTGAAGATCCAAGGGTTCACTGCGGGGGATCCTGAGGCATTTGCTAGAGTGTCTCGAATCGGAGAGGAGCTTGCCCCTAGCCTCGACTCATGTAGGAAAACCAATTCCCAATACGCCCTTGCGGTTTTGATTGTAAACTTATATACGGCGACATAGTATATGGTACCTATGCCGTCTAGGATTGATATTATATTTGAATGTTTTAAATACATATACGCACAAATAATAATATCGTTTTTACGTATCAAGCATCTTTTGACTATTATAAGGTAAAACCCTATCCTCTGGTGTGCGTTGCATTGTGTGATGGGACCTGGGTCTTATAATGGTTTCATTTTTTAAAAAAAAAAACATTGCGTGGTTTAACGATTTACTTTAATTATCCACTGGCAATCCAATGGAGTAAACCCGTTCCGCGTTAGCGGCGTGGTCCTGTGATTAGCCTACTTATTAGATAAGTTAAGTATAGAATTCTCACACCAGTCCCACGACTGACCTGTAGTTTGTTTCACTTTGCAAACTCGGGTGCCCTCTTTCCACACGGGCAGTTGAGTAGCTTTTTGCAGATATAGTTAAGCAGGATCCTGGATTGAAGTCTGAAGCTGGGACCAGTTACTGATGGCCTTCCGCTGAGATTAGTTCCGCTGCAATGTATTTAATTTATGGTAAATGTATCTTCCGTTGTATTATTTATTGATGTACTCTGATATATTCTGTACTCTGATGTAACATTTACTATTGATGTTATAAAAGTCTGTGTTTTTGTTCTGATGTGTTGTATGCCCAAAGTTAACGTACGAGGGTTTTGAACGGTCTTGATCGATCTTGCGATCGGTTGGGGTAGGGCGGAATCCGGGTCGTTACAGCTGGTATCAGAGCTCAGGTTAGCTCAAAACTTTGGGGTACAATTCATTAGAATTAAACAGAAGACTCATCAGAGGTTGGATTAGTAATATCCAATAAGAATACTCATTAGAGATAGGATCAGCAGTATCCTAGAATGAGAATACTCATTAGAGATGGGGTTAGCAATGCCCTAGAATGAGTCAGAGTGAAGAAGAATTCATAATTTACGTACTTGTTATTAAATATAGTTTGATTTTAGAAAATATGATTTTTGAATATATAAAGGTTATATATTTTTGAAAATTTAATCAACTAATTGATTGATGATTGTGTTGTGTGAATATGAATTCAACTAATAAATTATTAAACAATTAATGAATGAAAATTAAATTAGTTAAATAAACAACTTTAGCATCATTTCCTTTTCGAGGACGAAAAGATCTTAAGTGGGGGAGATTGTAACAACCCGCAAATTCTGAACCAATTTAAAAATTTTATTTTAGAAAATTTTAATGAATTTTGAAAATATAAAGTTATTTATTTTAAATAATAATGGTTAGAATTCATTTTTATCGAAGTTAGAACGAATAAATTTAATTTAAATATAAATGGAATTAGAAATAACGCAGTAGTTTGAAAAGTCAAACTTGAACTTTGACTGACCGTACAGGATGCAAAATTTAACGGATTTTAGTGAAACCAAAAATATTAGAATCTATTTAAAAATATCTTTCTAACGAATCTGAAAAATTGAAATTTCATAGCGGAAATCAAAAGTTATGGCCAATTCAATTTTTAGAAAGGTCGCTGTAGAATTTATATAATATATAGGGCCCGAAAGGCTACTTTTCACATATGTAGGAATTTCGACTCGAAACCACTTCCATTGAGTTCGGAATTACGTTTCTGCATTGAAAAACAGTAAACACTTATATATTTTGAGTTTCGAAAATTATTTGCTTAAAAATGTATTTTTAATATTAAATATATTGGCCTTAAAAATAGTCATTTTTCAAACGACCTCCGTTTTCGACGAAACCACTTTTGTTGGAACCGGAATGTCAAATTATTGCTAGGTTTCAATTTTCAGAATTTTTCGAATTAATATGTGAGCGAGGCAGAGGAAAATGTGTTTTGACTATTTACAGTTAAATTTAAACGCCTTAAAAATAGCCATTTTTCAAACAGTCTCAGAATTTTGACGAAAATAATTTTGTTGGATTCGTATCGTCATAAGAAAGCTAAAAATATATTTTTTTAGAATTTTCTGAGGTCGTATGTGGCCCCGGCATATTTAAATGTACGGTAGAAATTAAATTATTTATTTAATATTGTATTTTTAAATTAAAAACCGAAAAAAAAAGTTATAGACATCAGAATTGGAGCCCGGGACATAGCCCATCGCGTTCAGAAGGCCACAAAACCTTAAGAACGACAGTAAGCAGGCCCAAATCGGAGAAAGTCCGAAATTCCACCTTTTTAGCACAAATTTCGAAATTAGATATTAAAATAATATTAAAAAAATCGGCTGAAACCCTAATTCTCAATGGAGCAGCCGCCGCCTAGATTTTAATGGCTGAAATCATCCGATTTTCAAACGCTAATATCTCTCAATCCGTTCAATGAAAATCGACATATGATATACCAAATCGAAGAGAATTCAGAGAGCTACAAATCTATACGGTCAAGATCGGGTTTTGATTCACGAATTTTGCGAATTTTGGCCGAGAATGGGCTGCGGTTTTTAGTGATTTGCGGGTCCTAGGGGAGGCCGAGTTCGACATGGTTGGAGGTGTAGGCGGCTCTTGGCATGGCGGTTCGTATGGCGGTGTCTGATCGGCGAACGGGGCGCCGTGGCGTGGTGCGTGGAGAAGGAGGGGACGACGGCTTTGGGTTGTTCGGCTGTAGCGTGTAACGATGGTGAGGAAGAAAGGACCCAATTATTTTATTATTTTAATTATTTAATATTTAATTTTATCCAATCTTTAAAAATCGATATCTCTCTCATACGAGGTCCGATTGATGAACCGTCAGTTGCGTTGGAATCGTCTTTCCGAGAGCTTCGCGATGGCGCAGACCGCAACTGATTCTGAGACAGTCAAATTTTCAGCAAAAATCAATGTGAGAATTCTGAATTTTATTATTTAATTAATTATAAATTATTTTCTTGCGTTAAAAATAATTGTATTGTGATGTAATTCAGATCTGTAATGTTCTGTGATTGATGAATAGATGATTTGTGGTTGGTGGTTGTTTTGTTGTACATGATATGCTAGATCGACGTTGAATTTAATATATGGGTGAATTTTATTTGTAATTAGAAAATAAATCTAAATTTATATTTAAATCATATTTTATTTAGATTTGTTTATTCTAGTTTATAGAAAGAAAAAATATTATTTTTATTATTCTGAGATGAACCATAGTATTTGATCGACAAAATAAAAACTTTACTTTTGGTTATTTGTTTACTTTGCAGCAGAAAATGAACAACAAATAAAACCTTACTTTTATTTGTTTACTTTGCAATAGAAATTGAACGACAAATAAAAACTCCTTTTTATTTGTTGATATTACGATGGAAATTGGACGACAAATAAAATCTTATTTTTATTTGTTTATATAACAACAGAATTTGGTCAACGAATAAAATATTTTTATTTGTTTACTTTACAATAGAATTTAGCCAACGAATAAAACCTTATTTTATTTGTTTATTTTACAACAGAATTTGAATGGCCGATAAAACATTATTTCTATTTGTTACCTACGTTAGAATTTGAACAACAATGGATTTTCAATATTTGTTGAATTTAATTATATTGTCAATCCAATTCAATTTAATTAAAATATTATTTTGATCATTTTTAGTGAAAATTGTATATTAAGAATAAAATGTCATTCTTAGTGTAAAATGTACATTAGATCAAAAATAACATTTTTGATTAGAGATATAAAAACAACATTTTTATTTGAAATATGTTATGCAAATCAAAAAGGACATTTTTGATTAGAAGTTTATTATGTAAATACAAAGAAAACATTTGGTCAAAATTATAATTATTGTAATAAGAATAACATCTTTGTCAAAACATGATTATGGAGATAAAATGAACATTTTTATGCCTTGAATAGAATTAAATAAAAATTCACATTTTGTTTACGTTAAAAAAAAAAATACAAATAAATATAGAGATTAAAAGTTTACTTTTCATTTGCATCTCACAATGCAAATATTCTTTGAAAATAGAAATTGTTCTTTATTTGCATTTTTAATGCAAATATACTTTGAAATAAAAACTGTTCTTTTATTGGCATTCACAAATGCAAACACATATTGGAAATAAAGTTCTGTTCTTTTATTTGCATTCACAAATGCGAATATGCATATTGAAAGTAAAGTTGTTCTTTTATTTGCACTACTCGGTGCAAATATTCTTTGATAATAAAATTTGTCCTTTTATTTGCATTTAATAATGCAAACATACGTTTAAAATAAAATTTTATTCTTTTATTTGCATTTACCAATGCAAATATACATTGGAAATAGAATTTATTCTTTTATTCGTATTCACCAATGCGAATATATTTTGAAATCAAAATTTATTCTTTTATTTGCATTTCCAAATGCAAATATATTTTGAAATTAAAGTTTATTATTTTATTTACATTCACATAGGTAAATATGCTACGAAAATAAGATTTGTTCTTTTATTAGCATTTTCTAATGCAAATATATATTGGAAAATAAAATTTTTCTTTTATTTGCATCCTTTAATGCAAATATACATTGGAATATACCAACGTCCTTTTAATTGTCATTAGAGTATATAAGAAAATGTACGTAGATTAAATTTGCCGTATAGTTGTGTCAAAATTTGATTACAATAAAAAAATTCATTTTTATTGTTTTACATTAAAACATGATTTTTGGCAAAATATAGTTATTCAAATAATAACATTCATTTTGTTACTTTAAACGAATGGATTGAAAATGTTCATTATTTTATCATTGTAAAAGAATGAATAACTAGACATTCGCATTTTTATCATTAAAGTAGAATAGACAAAAACACTCATTTTGTCTAAATTAAAAGAATAAAACAAAATATAGCATTGTCATGTTTATTAGATTTGAAACTCAAATTATTCAGTTTTGTAAATTCATATTAGTTAAAAACCAATTATTCATTTTTTGTTAATTCACATTAGTTAAAAATAATTATTCATTTTAGCCAATTTAAACTAGTTAAACAAAATTTTACATTTTGTTAGGAATATTCATTTTTGCCAAAATGAATTAGTTGTAGCAATTTATATATATATATATATATATATATATATATATGTTGACAAGATATACACATGTCAAGATAGGATAGTTAAAACAAATATTTATCATTTTGTCTCATTAGAGTTGCCAAAACAAAATAACCATTTTCGTTTAGAGTTTAAATTAGCAAAATAAAAATTGTCAATAGAGACAAAGTTTTTATGCTTATTCATTTATTGCAATAGAGATATTTTCTTGTCATCATTATATATATTGTGTATTACGCTGCCATTCACAAGTTACCCGACTTGTGTATGTGATTGGGACGATAATTTTCCCACATCGCCCAAGTGCACAAATTAGTTTATCATTTGCTTGATTGGTTGAAAACCCCACACGGGTGTTGGGATGAAAATTCACATACACTAATCCCAATATTTAGTTGTATGTTGATCGTTAGATCGACAGGCTGCGATGAGCGTTATTATTTAATTTTAACGCTTACACAGTGGAAATTACACTTTGGATGTAATGGATGACTTGATGATTATACTGTTATTGTCATATATATGATGTGTGTGAAATCCATATAATCCAAATAATATGGTAAATGTTTGAGTCGCATTTCGATTCTAGTGTTCTTTTAAATAAGACTATTTTTACATTAGAAATCCTTTTTAGCATATATTTTTCGTAATATATTTTTAATCAACTATATGTTAAACAAAGAATATTTGTAAAAGATAAAGATTTGTAAAATAAAGAATACTTCTCATTTAGAATCTTTTATATAAAGAAAATTTTTATGATTATTTTAAATTATGTTTTTAAAGGGTTACTAGCGTTTGCAATCATATTTTGTGATATGAAATAAATTGAGATGTGAAGTGGATTTATCATGGACGGTGTTTTAAACGACATTTGTCCTTTAATCCAATTTACATTGAAATTATTATTTGGAATTTATAAATCTATTTTATAGATTTAAAAAGGCATTTTCTAAAACCAAGTTTTTCCAATTTAATATATTAAATAGGAATTAAGTGGAAATTCGATTGGTAATAATCGAAATGGGCTTCTGTAAAAGAAGACCGATATTATATATGGAATTTGAGAGGCTTTGCCGTTATTCCATTTATATTATTAGTCTGATACAGAAATCTATATCGATTATGTATTGATTTGATTTCTGTGGAATTCCATATTTTGGAAATTGATTTATAAATTTTATTTTAAATGTTTATCTTTGATAAAATTAATGAGAATCTTTTAAATTGAATATCTTATTAAAAAGAATATTCTGAGTTGGGATGTGACGAAATGTGTGATTTTCCAATATTTGCTTTTTAATCCCAAATTACGCAAGTTATTCAGAAAGACCGGGTTTACCCATTCTGAATAATCATCACGACGATCAAGAGTCGAAGACGAAGACGGTGATTGAAGACCGAAGGTTTTCACATCGTTGGGATGATGATGAATGGTATCTTGAATTGGGATTGGCCTTCCAAGGCAAGGTATTTGGTAATGATCGTCCAAACGCATTTGGAGATCGACGGACACGATGTTTCGCTCAGACCCAGAGAGGACTTGTAAATGGATTGCGTGTCTGACATTGTATTCCTTTCTACTGTATTTGTTGAACGCTACTGATTACATATTTCTGTTTGGTGGTGAGAATTTATTCTTTACTTATTACCCTTCTCTAAGACGTATGAGCTTAGAGGTTATATATATATATTGGTAGATGATCAATAATATGGTAGAGTCTGACAATGTGGCACGCCAAGATGCAAATTGATCAAGGCTTTGTTGAAAAGCAGGCCTTGTGGCTGATGATCAAAGCATAGCCTGTTTAGGCATAGCTTTGTGTATAACGTGACTTCGCGAGCCTTACACCCCGGTATGAGTCAAAAACGGGATTAGGACTGCAGGGAGTGCACACGTTTCTTTCTAGCTAGAGTGGTGTCAGTGACCTACCATCCCTGACATTTTACTTATGTAGATGATGGATTTTGAGGCGCCTCGGATTTTTATAGCCCGATAGTGGTCATATTATAGGTTCAAAGGAACCGGGAAGCGTGTGTTCAGGCATAATTAATCCACTGCCGATAGGCAGGGACCGACCCTGAAGATCCAAGGGTTCACTGCGGGGGATCCTGAGGCATTTGCTAGAATGTCTCGAATCGGAGAGGAGCTTGCCCCTAGCCTGGACTCATGTAGGAAAACCAATTCCCAATACGCCCTTGCGGTTTTGATTGTAAACTTATATACGGCGACATAGTATATGGTACCTATGCCGTTTAGGATTGATATTATATTTGAATGTTTTAAATACATATACGCACAAATAATAATATCGTTTTTACGTATCAAGCATCTTTTGACCATTATAAGGTAAAACCCTATCCTCTGGTGTGCGTTGCATTGTTTGATGGGACCTGGGTCTTATAATGGTTTCATTTTTTTTAAAAAACATTGCGTGGTTTAACGATTTACTTTAATTATGCACTGGTAATCCAATGGAGTAAACCCGTTCCGCATTAGCGGCGTGGTCCTGTGATTAGCCTACTTATTAGATAAGTTAAGTATAGAATTATCACACCAGTCCCACGACTGACCTGTAGTTTGTTTCACTTTGCAAACTCGGGTGCCCTCTTTCCACACGGGCAGTTGAGTAGCTTTTTGCAGATATAGTTAAGCAGGATCCTGGATTGAAGTCTGAAGCTGGGACCAGTTACTGATGGCCTTCCGCTGAGATTAGTTCCGCTGCAATGTATTTAATTTATTGTAAATGTATCTTCCGCTGTATTATTTATTGATGTACTCTGATATATTCTGTACTCTGATGTAACATTTACTATTGATGTTATAAAAGTCTGTGTTTTTGTTCTGATGTGTTGTATGCCCAAAGTTAACGTACGAGGGTTTTGAACGGTCTTGATCGATCTTGTGATCGGTTGGGGTTGGGCGGAATCCGGGTCGTTACACGCACGGAGTAAGGCAGCTTGGCACGCACGGATTCTGGAAAGCTTGGAGAGCACTGTTTGGACAGCTCACTATTTTGGAGCTTATTGTATAATTTACGTTTTGACCTACAAGTGTTCGTTTCTGGATCACAACGCATGAATTGTGTGTTTGTTTATTTATTTATATTCCCAATCATTTATTTATACATTAGAACTTAGGTTATAATAGAAAAACCATATGACCTTCTAATTCATACTAAAAGAATCAGGAAACATCATATATGTATCATAAAATCATACCATATGTAATGAACAATCACGTGATCTAACCTTTTAAAAATGAACATAAAACTATTCGGTGTAAGTTGCCAATACCATGTCTTCTCTTATGGTTCTAAATTTAAAGGTTGGCTTACCCCATTACAAGAAATTCTACTTACAATACGAGCCGCTATTGTAACACCCCACGCCCGCTATGGTCACTCTCTAAGGGAATGCCATAGCATCGGTGGAGTATTTTAGTGAATATAGAACAGAAAAATTACAACAAGACAGATATAAATAGTACTTGAAATTTAAAACATCATCTCATAACAGCGGAAATAAACATGTCTGGTTACATCATAAAACCACAATAAAAGTCAAGTACAATATCCATCAAAATAAAGAAGTACATAATCCCACTCTCTCATACAATAGCCAGGACAAAAGAAAAGATAACTGGGTAACTGGAGCTTTACATCTATCCAAGCTCCTAAAGACTGGAACAACAATCCGATCAAGCTCCACTACTGCTAGGATCCACCGTAGGACCTGAGGGTTGGGAAAAAGATAAAAACAACGGGGTCAGACATAAGTCTGAGCGAGTCCTATAACTTTAACAATACAATCATTAAAGTAACCAGAGAAGACATAAACTTGACCTACGGTAATGTCTGGGGATGAATGGCTACACTAAGCAGCTTGGTAGACTTAGGATAAACTAAGATAACTGTAAAGCCGCATCTACCCACCCAAGGATAATTACTAACTGCACCACACCAGTCATTCCTACTTAAAGGTTGATCCCACCCAAGGACTTAGAAAATTTACCCAGTAGTTTCGCGTACCTCTAGCTCACTACATAGGTGCCGTCTGCCCCTATCTCCACTAGGTGTACCCACTACTCCCAAGCGATCGGCTCCCTACCGTAGATACCCGTGCTGGTCCCACAATGGGGTGTATCATTCCCCAAAGTGGCCACCTGATAATATCAACGGTGCACGGCTTTATATCTACACGATGCAACAACGACTTACCAACCAGCCCGGGTCCACACACGCATATGAAACCCGTTGATCCTGCGTTGCCACCGCTAACCCGTTTTGGCCTCTTATAGTCAAGCCCAATATGCGTGTCCCGTCACCCGACTAGAGTCGAGCCCACAAAGATACGTTTGGGATATTGGTTGAAATGGGCCCCCACAATCTACCCACCTAAGCTTGTCACTTATCTAGTGTATCCCACTTAACCCTTTAATCATGTTTAATTACATGTTTCCACTTGGTTAAGTATTCTAATCGTATTTTCTATTGCCACCCAAGGCAACCACTAGATTTCCACATGCCACCCAAGGCACCCACTTAACCCCTCATGTCCCTCTACATGCTAATATGGTTAAGTGTTTCTTAATTAATTAATTAAGATCATGACCTCATAAGACCTCTCACATTAGACCATCTTTTATGACTGCTGGATATGCCGGTTGGTTCCGGGCAGACTTCTGTCATAAAAAGGGTCTAACCTCGTGTCTTTACTTTAATCACGTATTTAATTTATGACTAAGACCTCTCACATTGGGCCAATCATTTGTAGCCGCTGGATGGTCGGTCGGTTCCGGGCAGACTTCCGCTACAAAAGGGTCCAACCTCGTGTCTTAGTTGATTAATTACACCTAATTAATCACCCCCATATTAATTATCCCTAATTAATATCAAGTTTTTCATAACATGGGTAGACCTAACTCAATAGGTAAATTCCCATGGGGTAGACCTAACTCAATAGGTAAATTCCCACTTATGTTAATTTATTTTTATGGTATGCTTAATCATACCCAATCATACTTTTATTAACATATTTATTAACCCCATCGTTCCCCACGTAAATCGTTCTCATTTCATGACATAATAAAGGGAAGATCGATCACAAATATCATGGGTTTAACCAAATCTTAGCATATAACTTTGTCATGGGTTAAGAGGATATCAACTTGCATATATGAGCATATATTAACCCAACTACATTTAACCCAAACTTGCATATTATCATACACATATCTTGCATAACATGTTGAACTTGCATATAAGCATTCTCATAACTTGCATAACATGTTAAACATGCATTTAAGCATACACATAACTTGCATAAGCATTCACATTCTTGCATAAGCATTCACATACTTGCATAAGCATGCATAACTTGCATATCATGTTAAACTTGCATTTAAGCATATACATAACTTGCATAAGCATTCACATACTTGCATAAGCATGCATAACTTGCATATCATGTTAAACTTGCATTTAAGCATATACATAACTTGCATATGAACTTGCTTAACAACCTACACATAACTTACATAACATCATACACATAACTTGCATATGAACTTGCATAACTCACTTGTTAAACATGCATAAACCCACTTATTAGATATGCATAAACCCACTTGTTAAACATGCATAAACCAACTTACTAAACATGCATAAACCCACTTGTTAAACATGCATAAACATAGGAAAACATAGAGTAGCATATCATTATAAATGATTCAAACTCACTAATCCGCATTTAAGACCATAAGTCTCATTACACCCAATCTACTTACTTTAGCAATTGATGTTAAAGTGATAGAAACTCACCAAACCCAAGATTAGCAAACTTATGAAGTGGAATTAGTTGCTAAATATGAAGAAGATGATGATTAGAGGTTGATTAGCTTGCAACTTCCTTCATAAATTAGTGGAGGCTCCTTCTAAGATTTAATTTGGCGGCATGAGGCCATCATTCCTATTTTTAGTATGGATTAGGGTAGGTTTAGGGTGTATTTATAGATTAGGTGAGTGTTTTAGGCCCTTAGATTAACCCTAGGTTAGATTAGGTCCGTTAGATTTAGGAAATCTCTAGAACCCAGCCCAGCCCTAGCCAGAAAACCAAATCTGGTGCACCCAAGCCCTCTGGCTCGACACGTCGTGTCGATAGGCAAGTCGACAGGCAAGTCGACCCCCCTGTCGACAGGCCTGTCGACAGCCCTGTCGACATGGTTAGGGTGGGAATTTTCCCACCTGGCCCCGCTGGTTCGATTTTGAAATCTGAATTTGGATTTTTAAATCTGTTTTTAGCTTTAATTTTTCTGCAAACTTCATTGGGCCTTAACTGGGCCATACGGACTCCGATTTACAAAATTTCAGACTCTATTCTGCGTATTTTTCCGAGACGAACGCAATGACGCAGCCCGTTTCCCCCAATTCTCACATCTGAGATTATTTATTCTGCAATTAGTGAATTTTAGCATTAACTGAAATACGGGGTGTTACATTCTCCCCTCCTTAAAGGATTTCGTCCCCGAAATCTTTAAGCTAAGGAGAATGCATATCCTACCATCCAAACAACCATCTACTCAAACCATCAACCACGGGCATCCATTGTCCTTAAACAGTTTCTAATGATGTATGAGCATATGCAAAAAGTGTGTGTATATGTTCCCTATCTAATGTATGAACATATGCAAACCATGATAGTGCCATGCATCCATTATGTATGCGAGAGAACCCTATCGACACATACAATATCTACATGAGTGCACAATCATTCACCAAAATGCATCATCCATATGATAACACCATCATTATACATCCATAAATATAGCTTCCTACACACAATTTTATGCAATATGCAATATGAAGTGACTGAGCCGATCTACTGCCTAGAGTGTGTGTATATGCATCCACGAGCAACCACTAGCAAACACTTGCATCCACTTGCATCCATCAACCATAACATGTCTCAAACACATGTTTCACCCATAGGTTTACCCTATCAAAAGGTCAAACAGTACTAACGAGAGGACATACTAAAGATAAGATAAGTACTAGACAACAATAGAGGAGAAAGTAAAGACATACCCTCAAAAAGAAATGGGTACAATGAACGCATCTTCGCTTCCGTCTCCCAAGTTGCGTTGCTCTCATCTTCTCCCCATTGCACTTTGACTAGTTGAACCTCTCTGTTTCTCAACTTCCTAGTCTCTGACCCAAGGATGCAGGTAGGAGCTCGTCGAATAGTCGCATCACGCTCTACTTCCACTTCTTTAAGCAAGCTCGGCTCTACCACCTCTACGGTCTCATGTAAGCACTTCCTCAAATGGGACACATGGAATACATCATGTACACCACTTAGTCTGTCAGGCAACTCCACTCTATATGCCATCCGTCCAATTCTTTCCTTAATGGAAAATGGCCCTACGAACCTTGGTGCTAACTTCCGAACAGATCCAAAGCGAACCACATTTCGTAACGGAGACACTTTGACAAAGACCATGTCCCCAACTTCAAACTCAAGATCCGTCCTTCTCTTGTCCGCATAAGATTTTTGCCTATCCTGCGCTGCTTTCATCCTTCTTCGAATCAAGTCAATCTTCTCAGAAGTCTCCCTAATCATATCAGGCCCAAGCAAGATCTTATCCGTAGATTCCCACCAACATGTAGGTGATCGACAAGGCCTTCCATAGAGAGCTTCGAAAGGAGCCATACCAATACTGGACTGAAAGCTGTTATTATATGCGAACTCCACCAATGGAAGATGCTCTTCCCATGTACCTCCAAAATCTAAGATACAAAGTCTCAAAAGGTCTTCTAGAACACGATTCACCCTCTCAGTCTGGCCGTCCGTCTGAGGATGATATGCGGTGCTCAGACACAATTGAGTCCCCACTGCTTCTTGCAAACTTCTCCAGAACTCGCTAGTGAAGATAGGATCTCGATCACTCACTATGCTAGAGGGTACCCCATGCAATCGAACTATCTCTCGAAGGTATACAGAAGCTAGCCATGGAGCGGTCCTCTTGCTCTTCACAGGTATGAAATGGGCGCTCTTAGTAAGTCTGTCTACCACCACCCAAATTCCCGTATTACCCTTTCTTGATCTGGGTAACCCGTCAATAAAATCCATCGATACGCTATCCCACTTCCATTGCGGAACTTCCAATGGGTGAAGCAACCCACCTGGTTTCTTTTGCTCCGCCTTTACTTGCTGGCACACCAAGCATCGAGCGACATACTCGGCCACATCTTTCTTCATACCGGCCCAGAAGAAAACCCTCTTCATGTCTTGGTACATCTTGTCCCTACTGGGATGAATGGTCATCCTAGAACGGTGTGCATCATCAAGAATAACCTTCCTCAAACCCTCGTCTTGCGGTACACAAAGTCTACCGTCTCTACGCAAGCACCCCCTATCGTCTAGGGTGTACCTACTCAAATGGCTGGACGACTCCCTCCTTATGAGCTTCTCCACCAACTCAACCAACTGTGGGTCGTCCCTCTGTGCTTCTCCAATCCATCCCAAAAGAGTAGGTCTAACCTCCAAGGAAGCTAGCAAACCGGGTACATAATCAATGGAAGGTCTGAAATCAAACATCGAGATAAATTCCAAGCTTCGTTGTTCCACAAACAATGGACTCAAGGACAACCTCTTTCTGCTCAAGGCGTCTGCCACCACGTTACCCTTGCCAGGGGTATACGCTATCTCGAAATCATAGGATGCTAAGAACTCCATCCACCTTTGCTGTCTCAAATTCAAATCCTTCTGAGAAAACAAGTACTTCAATGATTTGTGGTCAGTGAACAATTCGAATCTCTCACCAAGAAGATAATGGCGCCAAATCTTAAGCGCAAAAACAATAGCGGCCAACTCTAAATCATGGGTAGGGTAATTTTTCTCATGCACTCTCAACTGCCTTCCACCATAGGCTATCACCCTTCCCTCTTGCATTAAGACTGCGCCTAGTCCAGTCCCACAAGCATCGGTATAGACAACAAATGGCTTGCTCCCATCTGGCAACACTAAAACTGGAGCAGTGGTTAAAGCTCTCTTTAACCGTCGGAACGCATCATCACAATCTATGTCCCATGCGAAAACAAGATTCTTCTTCGTTAAGTGGGTTAATGGGGCTGATATCTTCGCGAAGTCTTTGATAAACTTCCTATAGTAACCCGCCAACCCCAAGAAACTTCTTACTTCGGTAGCATTCTTCGGAACCTTCCAATCCTGAATTGATACTACCTTCGCGGGATCCACAGCTATCCCTTCCTTGGAGACCACGTGCCCCAAGAACCGCACCTCCTTCCTCCAGAAGTGACATTTAGAGAATTTAGCCTTAAGGCTATGTGCTCGAAGAGTCTTCAATACCTCCCCAAGATGTAGGGCATGCTCTTCTTCACTCTTAGAAAATACTAAGATATCATCCACAAAGACCACCACGAATTTATTAAGGAACTCCCTGAACACCCTACTCATCAAATCCACAAAGTATGCAGGGGCGTTCGTCAACCCAAATGGCATCACCAGCCACTCATAGAAACCATCCGGAGTCCTAAAGGCAGTCTTGTCTATGCTATCCTCGGCCACCCTCAATTGATGAAACCCCGTGGCTAAGTCCAACTAAGAAAATACTGAAGCGCCAACCAACTGATCGAAAAGATCATCAATCCTCGGCAATGGGTGTCTATTCTTCTTTGTGAGCTTGTTGAGTTCTCTATAGTCTACACAAAGTCTGAGGGACCCATCCGCCTTTGTAGCAAATACTACTGGAGCACCCCACTCCGATGTACTTCGTCTTATGAACCCCTTCTCAAGCAACTCCCCTACTTGCTTATGGAGTTCCCTCCTCTCACGAGGAGCCATGTGGCGCACTGGTAAAGATACAGGTTTAGCATTATCCACCAGATATATTCGGAAGTCAATCTCCCGCTTCGGAGGTAAGCCCTTCACCTCCTCAAACACATCCGGATATTCCCGGACCACTTTAACAGATTGTAAACTCTCGACCGAAGCGTCAAGCGATTCAAGATAACTTAGCATAACAGAATCCATGGGATTACAAGAAATCTCGAGAGTGTTACCCAAGCGGGTCATGAGCCTAACAACTCTCCTTTCGCAATCGAGAACGGCACCATTACTGGATAACCAGTCCATGCCCAAAATCAACCCATAGCCCGTGAAGCCCAACACAAAAGCATCACATCTAAACTCAATGCTAAGTATAGAAATCTTCAAACCCAAACATATCATGGACAAATAAGTGGAGCCCCCAATTGGGTTTGAAACAACCAAGGGATCATCTACCAGACTGGTGTCTAAGTGCAGTGACTCAACTAATGATGATGAGATAAACGAATGCGATGCGCCTGAATCAAACAATGTACGGACAGGATGATCAAATAGAAAAACCAGACTTTCAACGGAAATAGTTCTACCTCTCTCCTGAATCGGTGGGACTGCGAGAGCCTGTACTTGCCCCCTAGCCTGACCTGGTGCCATAAGAGCTTGCACCTGTCCTCCTGAGGTAGACCCCGTCCTTTGCCCTTTCTTAGGACAGTCTTTCACTAGATGCCCTGCTTCGCCACAGTGGAAGCAGCCAGTCTTCTTCTTCTTGCGACAATCCTTGCTTAGGTGGCCAGGTGTCCCACAATTGAAACACTTCTTCTTCTTGCCCTTGCCACCGTTGCCTTTCCCACCTTTATTTTGCTGTTGTTGCTGAGGTCTCTTTTGATCTCCCTTCTTCTCGGGTGCCTTATTAGCATTGGGACCCTTCTCTTCTTCATGCATGAGTGCCATGTCAACTAGCTTCTCAAAGGTGGCCCCCATAGGGATATGAGTCATAGCCAACCCATGCATTGGTTCATTCAAGCCTTTCACGAACCTCAAAGCCTTTTTCTCCGGTGTATTCACCATATCTAGGCCAAACCTTGCCAATTGATTAAACTTGTTGACATATTCCTTCACTGAGAGATTTCCTTGCTTTAAAGTCAAGAATCTTTCCATATACAAGTTTTCCTCCGTCCTTGAGAGAAACTTTGCCACAAATCTTTGTCTAAAATCCGCCCAAGAGTCAATGGGGCGTTCTCCATTAGTGACCTCCCACCAGAATGAGGCCTCTCCCTTCATTAACCAAGCAGCTAACTTGACTTTCTTTCCTTCTTCCATCTCAAAGATATCTATCAACTCTTCCACCTCCTTAAGCCAATCTCTAGCCTCCACAAAAGTTTCCGATCCTTGAAAAGGTTTCCCTCCCATAGCTTTAAATTCCTTGCAAGTCTTAGCAAAAGTATCCGTGCGAGGAGGAGGGGAAGGAGGAAGATCGGGTGCTACGGTTGGTGGAGGAACATTTGCTGGACACGCAGTGGTGGCCCTAGCCTCCATCAATCTCCTATACCATACTGGTACCGTCACACCCTCCGGAAAGTTAAGATCCTCAGCCATGCTGAAACGAAAAAGGAAAGATTCAAAACGGAGAATTCGAAGGATTTAGATATGGCTATTGGGGATTATGCTTTTCTTTCAAAAACTTTTCTCTTAAAAGACATGTTTTTGAAAATATCTCTTCCAAAAATGTTTTAGAAAAATAGTTTTCTAAAAATTTTATCTGTTCCGGTAACCTTTGCTCTGATACCACGTGTAACACCCCACGCCCGCTATGGTCACTCTCTAAGGGAATGCCATAGCATCGGTGGAGTATTTTAGTGAATATAGAACAGAAAAATTACAACAAGACAGATATAAATAGTACTTGAAATTTAAAACATCATCTCATAACAGCGGAAATAAACATGTCTGGTTACATCATAAAACCACAATAAAAGTCAAGTACAATATCCATCAAAATAAAGAAGTACATAATCCCACTCTCTCATACAATAGCCAGGACAAAAGAAAAGATAACTGGGTAACTGGAGCTTTACATCTATCCAAGCTCCTAAAGACTGGAACATCAATCCGATCAAGCTCCACTACTGCTAGGATCCACCGTAGGACCTGAGGGTTGGGAAAAAGATAAAAACAACGGGGTCAGACATAAGTCTGAGCGAGTTTTATAACTTTAACAATACAATCATTAAAGTAACCAGAGAAGACATAAACTTGACCTACGGTAATGTCTGGGGATGAATGGCTACACTAAGCAGCTTGGTAGACTTAGGATAAACTAAGATAACTGTAAAGCCGCATCTACCCACCCAAGGGTAATTACTAACTGCACCACACCAGTCATTCCTACTTAAAGGTTGATCCCACCCAAGGACTTAGAAAATTTACCCAGTAGTTTCGCGTACCTCTAGCTCACTACATAGGTGCCGTCTGCCCCTATCTCCACTAGGTGTACCCACTACTCCCAAGCGATCGGCTCCCTACCATAGATACCCGTGCTGGTCCCACAATGGGGTGTATCATTCCCCAAAGTGGCCACCTGATAATATCAACGGTGCACGGCTTTATATCTACACGATGCAACAACGACTTACCAACCAGCCCGGGTCCACACACGCATATGAAACCCGTTGATCCTGCGTTGCCACCGCTAACCCGTTTTGGCCTCTTATAGTCAAGCCCAATATGCGTGTCCCGTCACCCGACTAGAGTCGAGCCCACAAAGATACGTTTGGGATATTGGTTGAAATGGGCCCCCACAAGCTACCCACCTAAGCTTGTCACTTATCTAGTGTATCCCACTTAACCCTTTAATCATGTTTAATTACATGTTTCCACTTGGTTAAGTATTCTAATCGTATTTTCTATTGCCACCCAAGGCAACCACTAGATTTCCACATGACACCCAAGGCACCCACTTAACCCCTCATGTCCCTCTACATGCTAATATGGTTAAGTGTTTCTTAATTAATTAATTAAGATCATGACCTCATAAAGACCTCTCACATTAGACCATCTTTTATGACTGCTGGATATGCCGGTTGGTTCCGGGAAGACTTCTGTCATAAAAAGGGTCTAACCTCGTGTCTTTACTTTAATCACGTATTTAATTTATGACTAAGACCTCTCACATTGGGCCAATCATTTGTAGCCGCTGGATGGCCGGTCGGTTCCGGGCAGACTTCCGCTACAAAAGGGTCCAACCTCGTGTCTTAGTTGATTAATTACACCTAATTAATCACCCCCATATTAATTATCCCTAATTAATATCAAGTTTTTCATAACATGGGTAGACCTAACTCAATAGGTAAATTCCCATGGGGTAGACCTAACTCAATAGGTAAATTCCCACTTATGTTAATTTATTTTTATGGTATGCTTAATCATACCCAATCATACTTTTATTAACATATTTATTAACCCCATCGTTCCCCACGTAAATCGTTCTCATTTCATGACATAATAAAGGGAAGATCGATCACAAATATCATGGGTTTAACCAAATCTTAGCATATAACTTTGTCATGGGTTAAGAGGATGTCAACTTGCATATATGAGCATATATTAACCCAACTACATTTAACCCAAACTTGCATATTATCATATACATATCTTGCATAACATGTTGAACTTGCATATAAGCATTCTCATAACTTGCATAACATGTTAAACATGCATTTAAGCATACACATAACTTGCATAAGCATTCACATTCTTGCATAAGCATTCACATACTTGCATAAGCATGCATAACTTGCATATCATGTTAAACTTGCATTTAAGCATATACATAACTTGCATAAGCATTCACATACTTGCATAAGCATGCATAACTTGCATATCATGTTAAACTTGCATTTAAGCATATACATAACTTGCATATGAACTTGCATAACAACCTACACATAACTTACATAACATCATACACATAACTTGCATATGAACTTGCATAACTCACTTGTTAAACATGCATAAACCCACTTATTAGATATGCATAAACCCACTTGTTAAACATGCATAAACCAACTTACTAAACATGCATAAACCCACTTGTTAAACATGCATAAACATAGGAAAACATAGAGTAGCATATCATTACAAATGATTCAAACTCACTAATCCGCATTTAAGACCATAAGTCTCATTACACCCAATCTACTTACTTTAGCAATTGATGTTAAAGTGATACAAACTCACCAAACCCAAGATTAGCAAACTTATGAAGTGGAATTAGTTGCTAAATATGAAGAAGATGATGATTAGAGGTTGATTAGCTTGCAACTTCCTTCATAAATTAGTGGAGGCTCCTTCTAAGATTTAATTTGGCGGCATGAGGCCATCATTCCTATTTTTAGTATGGATTAGGGTAGGTTTAGGGTGTATTTATAGATTAGGTGAGTGTTTTAGGCCCTTAGATTAACCCTAGGTTAGATTAGGTCCGTTAGATTTAGGAAATCTCTAGAACCCAGCCCAGCCCTAGCCAGAAAACCAAATCTGGTGCACCCAAGCCCTTTGGCTCGACACGCCGTGTCGACAGGCAAGTCGACCCCCCTGTCGACAGGCCTGTCGACAGCCCTGTCGACATGGTTAGGGCGGGAATTTTCCCGCCTGGCCCCGCTGGTTCGATTTTGAAATCTGAATTTGGATTTTTAAATCTGTTTTTAGCTTTAATTTTTCTGCAAACTTCATTGGGCCTTAACTGGGCCATACGGACTCCGATTTACAAAATTTCGGACTCTATTCTGCGTATTTTTCCGAGACGAACGCAATGACGCAGCCCGTTTCCCCCAATTCTCACATCTGAGATTATTTATTCTGCAATTAGTGAATTTTAGCATTAACTGAAATACGGGGTGTTACAGCTATGGACAAAATTAAAAATACCGTTGTACTGAATAATGTGCCACGATCCTAACAGTATAATTAAATAGACAAGATAACTTATATTCTGATTTCCCAAAATGCTGACAAAGGGTGAAATACTTCAAATAAAAAGTTGCTTATTTTTCAAAAAAAAAATTACAGAAAAATTTTAAAAATTCAGTTATAGCTACGTCTTGAAAATCTTGTCAGAATCATCTATTTTGGATTTTATAAAATTAATTCCGTTAAAATCCTATATCGTTTGGAAAATAAAAATCAAACTAATCACCAATTAACAATAAATTACGTATCCAATATGAATATATACATATAGCTTCAGAATAATCTAACTTAAATTTTAAACTCGATATTTCTATATTTAATTTAAAACAATATCCAATATTAATTAGAAAAATCCATTTATTTTATTATGTAAATTCCTTATAAATTTCTATATATAATTCAAATAAAATATTTAAAATAAATTTAAATATTCAGAATTCAACGTTTAAAAATCTGAGTCGTTACATTCCTTCCCCCTTAAAATAATTTCGTCCTTGAAATTGCTAAACGGTAAAAATGTTATAACTCTAACTCCTCATAACCTACTTAGTTGAAATCTTATATTCCATATCTTCATAATCTTGTTCTTACCCGACCTTTGAATTCTCATACCAATACTCGACCATTCGTAATTCCTTCCAAATGATATGTCCAACATTTTTTTGGACAATCCATCACACTTTCTTGTCTTCAATCCAAATGCTCTTCTGCATATCCACACCCATTCCAATTGATTTAAAATCCATTTATCAATTTCATTATCCCACTTGAAATTTTATTAACCAATTTTGGTTTTCTTATTTCAATTACAATTAACAACTCGATTTTAAATTATCAAAAATTTCTTGAAAATTTCTAACTCTTTAAATTTTCGAAAAATTTCGTCGGCATCTCCTTTGCACGACTCAATAGGTATAACCACAATCCGCCTTTCTACGCCTTCTCCAAAAGAAAATCAAAAAGCCAAGCGGCCTGCCCCATAGGCTCATAAAACATCAAACCCAAGTAATATTGTAAACATGTACCTTTTTGTCGGGCACAAATTCTATCTCGTGCATTAGCTTCCATTTGATGTCTGCTCAACATATCCATTCCAATTGATTTCCAAACAAATAAACTCTTGGTTTCCCAATTCACTAATCAACTTTCTGATTAGTTCCCTTCCATTTTATAATTCAAACTTGATTTCTATTTCCAGAATCAATCCACTTATTCGGCTTGGGCTCAAAAATAACTTAACTCCAATTAACGATATACAATATATATGTATTCAACTTGTTTAGTATAAGTCAAATCGATTTTAATAGCTCAAATCTTAAATATTTCTCTTATTACCATATTCAGTCTCATTCGAGATTACCTCCATCTAATCCAATTTTATTTAACTGGATCCAAGTTAAATTCCAATCTATTTGATTCACTTTTACAATTTCAACCTTTTTAACTTAAGTTAAATTTTTATTATATTCGATTTACTTATACCATTTCAATTCATTTAACTTATAATGGTTAAATAAAAATTCAGAATTCAAATTCCTGGCTTTTATTTCAAACTCCCTTGAAATAATATATATACATGTATCCATAACCATTTGCAAAGCCAAACTTTTGAATTTTTAAAATAACTTATCTTTACAAACAAATTTTCCATTAACGAACTATTATGGTAGCAATCCGTCACTCAGAAACTTGAAAATGAATACCGATAATGTCGGGACCCATTATCACAATTATTTTCTCGCCCCTGAACTGATTTCAGTGCTTAATCACTTTCAAAATCCATTTAAAATCATTCTTATGCTGAAATCCTTCAAAGTACGGTTATATAACATTCAAAAATATTTCATACAATATTTCTAAACACCAGGAATTTAAATTCTCAAATTCTAGTTTGAACTTAATATTAATTCATCCCATTTGTACACATTATCCGTATACAAATTATATAACCATTTCAATATTTCATGATTCCATTTGATTGTAATAACAATCAACACACTCATATATAATAATTCAGAAATTATTCCTTTTATATCAAAATAATTTTCGGGCAAAATTATTTCATTTACCCATTTTTAAACAATACTATATCGAATTGTTTTGTTCGAGAGTTTAGAAACACCTATCGATACAGTTGTACATCCTGTATCGAGCAGAATTTATAAACCACTCAACAAACCAGCCAATACAATATAAAACAATATTATATCAAATCTACAAATACGCGCTCATATATTCACACTCAAACTCAATCTGAGGTTTTACTAACCCCATCTCTATTGAATTACGCCACAGAGCCAAGGTTACTACTCAACCTTCAGCTCTGATACCAACTGTAACGGCCCGAATTTCCGTACTCTTTTGAGTCGACTAATAACACCACACGTACAACCCAAATTGCACAGAAATACGAATCATTATTTGAAAGAAGTTAGAGGATGAGAAATAGAATGGAAGAAATATTAGAACAGAAGAAAGCGAAGTTCACAAACTCACAGCGGAACGAGTAAAATATATTAGATAACATAAACTTTGAAATACAATTCAATAATTGTATATACATACCATTATCAGAGCACAACAGTCATTCCTGGAACAGTTTTAAACACATGTTTCCAGATACAACAAAATACACAGTGGAAAAGATGATAGTCTATAGCTAGCTGATGAAGCCTCCTGCTTCAAGCTCCTCCAAATGAATCTATAAAATCCCGACTACTTGACTGCCCGTACAAATTTTGGGCACCCAAGAGTTTAGGGAAAACAAAATAAACTCTGGGTCAGTCATGGGACTGGTGTGAGTAAACTCCAACCATTTGTTTAACTTTTAAAATCTTTTTGAATGAAATGATAATCGTAAGACCGATCCACACATAAACACAGATGGTTTTTACCTTACGATAACCAAAAATATTTTAATATCTAATCTGGTGATATTATAATAGTGTCTATAACAGATAAATAGAATCTAGTGGAACGCTTGCATCTCACGCTCCATATATAATATGAAATCAAAAACCGCAGGGCGCTTATTGGAGATTGGATTTCCAACATGACAAGTTATGGAACCACCTTCCGATAGTGTATCTCTAGAGAGGAATACACTGGATTCAACAAGAACGTCTTGCAACCCAGCCCACACATGGTTGACCACTGATTTAACTTGAGTGTATCGAGCATATTATCACCAACGGTTGTGATCAGCAACCGTTACCGAAATCATACAGCAGCGAATATAATAAGAAGCAAATGAATTTTCTCTAGATCAGGTGATAATACCCCTAATGGGAATGACCTACATGGCCATTCTGCCTTCCCGATTTCTGTCATTTCCTGGGTGATGAAGCTTGAGGTCACGATTATCTTTCAGCACATCTTTCCATCATTTTCTTTGGATGTCACGTCGTCAATATACGTTGTCCAGGGACTGGAAAAACCGAAGCAACCATTCTATTAATCCATCTTGGACAATTTCTGCTTAGGATAACAGAACAGCCCTTGCATTTTACTCCGTCTTCAATTATCTTCAGCATAAGTTGATTCGTAACGCTTGTACCAATATGGAGTGGTTTTCAGACATTAAATCTATTCCCGGTCTCTCCATATTGACAATTTTGGAGGTATAAAAAAAATCAAAACTTTGATAGTCGGTGATTTAACTATCAAAGAAACATCCAAACATTCAACGATCCTAATTCCAATTGGAAATTCTACCGATCAAACATCAAACAACACTGGCCCCCTTTTATATTAATTCCTTATTATATTATCGATTCCAAATTCCCTTTTTCTCCTCTTCTAGATTCTTCCAAAATTCAATTGTCTTTCTCAATTCTTGGAAAACATTTCCAATATTCTAATTTCTTTATTCGAGAAAATATCTCTTATTCCAGTTAGGAAGTATTTCTAAATATTCACAAATCCATATTTCCTGTATTCAGAAAATATACCTTGTTAATATCAAAAAATATTCTCATTTATTAATTCCTCGTTGACCAATTCATTTCATTTCATTTTCTATGCATAGAAAACATCTCTCATTTTATTTAGGAAAACATTTCAAAATCCTTTAAATTTACGCGATGTTATAAAACATTGTTATTCTAACCCAACCCATTAATCATTTATTTACTAACCATATTGCTAAGAAATCTTCACTATCGAATCTTAACTATTCCTCCATCAATCATGAAGTCAATCAAGTTGGGGTGTGGTTACCTCTCAGACATTAATTAAAAACATTCTCAACTTTGAAATAGCCAAAGCTCACACTTCAACAAAACATCACTTATGTGACTCTCAGATTCAATATAAGAATCCACTTTCTTTATGGAAAAACATTGATTATAAATGTAGCGTTATAAACGCTGTTTCCAACTACTTAATTTATAAAACATTTATTTCAACGATAGCGTTACAATCGCTGTTTAGCTTTATAGAACATTTATTATAATAGCAGCGTTAAAATTATTGTTTAGATTTACAAAACATCTATTATAACAATAGCTTTATAATCGCTGTTTTGAATAAAGTACCGTGTGCGACGCACATGCTTCCGTCGTTCATTTTTAAAAGATAGTCAAAATGTTCGGATTTACACAATGCAAACATATACCATTCAGTTTGTCGAACCCCATAAGATAAAGGGTATATAAGAAAAAAAATCCGCTTTCCACTTTCTTTAAACAAAACCTCTTTCTTTGGATTTTATCCCAAAAATCCATTTATCGTTGTTTAACACAAACTATCTTATGTGTTTTCCTTAGCGTTTAAAATCTTTATTTCAATTGCAGTGTTTTGCTTAATTCAATTAAAGTCATCACTTTGTTTTTTAAAAACCTCATTTAAACCTTGTTTGGATTAATCACTTATACTAATCCGTTTACCATCTTTTCACCACTTAGCTTAGATTTCATTCTAAAACCATTAACACATTTTAGTCTATTATTAACCTATTAACCATCTTCCTTAAAAGTTTATTTCCATTTAATTTTCTTTTCATAATTTTAAGTTTAACAAAAAGCCTTGTTTAAATCTTTGCATTTACCGACAAATCCCATTTACAAATCTCATTTAAAACTTGGATTACAAATCCCTTTATGAAACCCTTATCACCTCCTTGATCAAACTATAATGCCACTAAATAATTTCTTAATTGAATCTCCAATTAAAATCATTGTTTTAATTATTATTAATTAAAATAACAATTAACCTTGTTATTAACTATGTTAAAAATAGTTGACTTTGCTATTAACTAAAAATAGTATAATTATTGTTTTTAAAAGCTTATTAATTAACTTTATTAACACTAACCAATTCGATAATTACTTTAATTATAGTTAATCGAAGATTATCTAATATTTAATACCCTTCGTTAAATTCAAATTAATTTCATTATCAATTAAAATGGTTGATTTTTGTCAACCCTTCATTTCAGTTAACTGTTAACCGGTTTCACTTTCGATATAAATTAAACCCTGAATTTATATTTCAAATTTATTTCAAAATATTTTACAGAAATTATACACAACGTTTATAAATTAATCTTCTCAAATTAACAGTTAAATTAGATTTCCATATAAAAAACTTCTTTTAAAAACCTTATCATGATTCTACATTTGATTATAAAATGTCGATTTTAAGCCAAATATTAATTAAATAATGATAATCCATAAGTATCGTTTATAAATTTAATTACTTGTTTTATTTACTAAAACAAGTTTTTATTCTCAAATCTATTCGACATTCAATTTCCACCTTGGAAATAATTTCCTTTTTAAAGTCTTAAATTCCCTTTTTTATTTCAAAAATATTCTACGATATTTTCAATACCAAATTCCTAGGGCCGGAGTAATTCAACTCATCAAAATCAATCACAGTATATATCACAATAAATAACAAACAATAATATAATTGTTGAGGAATCCAGTTGGATCCCTCCAACCTGTTTCCATACATCGACAGATGTTAATCAACATCAATAATATTATTTCACATCAATATGAAATATCAAAACTAATAATCGCTCAACGATGTAATCGTATCAACTGTTTCAACCAATTTTATCAACTATTCAACCAATCAACCATTGCATAGTATAAATTTAAAGCACGTTTAAAAATATAAACGAGTCAGAGTTAGTGAGTTTACTCACATTGGCTTGCAGTTGATGGCACGACATTTATTTCATTTAAAATCAACATACATTTGATTTTATCATGAAATTCCAGTAACCCTCCTCTCGACTGCATTAGTTCCATAGCGTAGATTTCTTTGTTACGATTTCAATGTGACAGGTTTCATCAAATTTTGTACACATATGAAATAGATATGATGGTTATAATTTTTAACTTTGAATTAAATTAGAAATAATTTTCCATATGACTATAATTAATTAACTTAACCAAGTTTATTACCCTTAATCCTTGATTAACGCAAATCCTCTTCCTCCACAAATACACCATCCAGACTAGCAGCTTGACCCAGCGCCATTGCGAACAGAACAACTTCAAAAAGGCTTTCATATTGGAACCAAGCTTTAGTATAATATGTAAATTTTTTCAGTGGTGTATCCATTCTCAAACTTGCCAGCTAGTCACTTGCCTGTACTTCTTTTTGATTTATTTACCATGCACCATGATCATGCAAGCACAAAGTCACCCGTTAAGATTCCGATCTGAGTTATAAATCACATGACCAAAAAGGAAACAGCTTCAACTGTTAACCCAGACGTCCAAACTCCATTACCTCTCCTAATCATCTTCTTACGTGTTAAGCCTGACCATTATCTCTTTTATTCCAACAAAAACCCATTTTTGTATATTACCCAACGCACTTCTCTTCTTTAAATTTTCCCTCACCGCAGCTCCACCTTAACGGAGTTTACGCCACCACTCACACCGCAAGTGCCAATGACCCTCCTTCCACCTCACCTCATCTCTAACCTCATCCCCATAAATTTGGACTTGCACCCATCCCCCATCCTGCGTCAGTTAGCCCCTTTTCACGTTGTACTCATAACAGTGATACATCAAACATTTAAGCATAGAAGGCCCATCAATTCTAGGCACTAGTATTCCCCTTCTTTCGCACCTTTCACCAATACCCAACTCCCAACCAATAGGACCACCGTACTCTAAAATTTTGCTTAACTCCACTAGTCTCCGCGCTCGTCATCGCTCCCTCTGGCGAACCCCCTTCAATAGCATATTGGAAGCAAGAAATTTTACTTCATGAATCCAAAGGAAACGGTTTCACAAATTTAGGCAATTTATTTTATTTTATAATGGATTTAGAAGGAACGAATTGGATTTTGAGGGAGGAGTTTTTTCGTGTTGGCGGAAGCTAAGAAAAAGGGGTTGGCTTATTGTTTTTATACATTATTTCGAATGGGTGGACAGAATGAAAAGATGGGTTTTTTTGTTTTGTATACGTATAAATCGAAAGCAAATGAAAATCAAACAGCACGTTCAGTTTTTGATCTAAAAAGCACACACCCTTCTTCTTCGTTCCCAATTACTCAAACTACAGAATCCCGACATCGCGACTTCTTGCGACCACCGCTCCTCCCTGTCGATGTCGAAACTACATCGAGAACAACTGGCTGACGCGCCTCCCCTCAGATCGAACTCTCAGCATTTATCCTAGCTTCAGAAATCGAGAAGAATGAGGAGTGTATTTCGGTCGTCCATTTGGTTTATGCGTGTTGTATAAGGACCAGAACAGTTTTGTGGTGTTGATTCGAATGGGGTGATGGCCTGTACGATCTGTATATGAAGTGGGTTATTTGCTAAGGAGGTTTAAATTTGGAAGTGAGGTCACTGATAGTTGTAAGGATGCGGTGGTGGAGTTTGGTTGTTCAGGAGAAATTGTGCAGTGCTAATGGTGTGAATTTTTGTTGAGTTTGTGCTACTTTTAAATTATTTATGAATTTCAGTTTTTCTTTATGCTTGCGTTTTGTTTTAGATGGAAAAGTCAAGTATTTAAAGAGAGGAAGAAGAAGCATGTGAGGAACGGAATTGAAGTTGCTTGGCACGCACGGATTCTGGAAAGCTTGGAGAGCACGGTTTGGACAGCACACTATTTTGGAGCTTATTGTATAATTTACGTTTTGACCTACAAGTGTTCGTTTCTGGATCACAACGCATGAATTGTGTGTTTGTTTATTTATTTATTTTCCCAATCATTTATTTATACATTAGAACTTAGGTTATAATAGCAAAACCATATAGCCTTCTAATTCATACTAAGAGAATCAGGAAACATCATATATGTATCATAAAATCATACCATATGTAATGAACAATCACGTGATCTAACATTTTAAAAATGAACATAAACCTATTCAGTGTAAGTTGCCAATTCCATGTCTGCTCTTATGGTTCTAAATTTAAAGGTTGGCTTACCCCATTACGTAAAATTCTACTTACAATACAAGCCACTATGGACAAAATTAAAAATATCGTTGTATTGAATAATGTGCCACGATCCCAAAAGTATAATTAAATAGACAAGATAACTTATATTCTGATATCCCAAAATGCTGACAAAGGGTGAAATACTTCAAATAAAAAGTTGCTTATTTTTCAAAATAAAAATTACAGAAAAATTCTAGAAATTCAATTAAAGCTACGTCTTGAAAATCTTGTCAGAATCATCTATTTTGGATTTTATAAAATTAATTCCGTTAAAATCCTATATCGTTTAGAAAATAAAAATCAAACCAAACTCCAATTAACAATAAATTACGTATCCAATCTGAATATATACATATAGCTTCAGGATAATCTAATTTAAATTTTAAACTTGATATTTCTATATTTAATTTAAAACAATATCCAATATAAATTAAAAAAAATCCATATATTTTGTTAAATAAATTCCTTATAAATTTCTATAAATAATTCAAATAAAATATTTAAAATAAATTTAAATATTCAAAATTCAACGTCTAAAAATCCGGGTCGTTACATCTAAATTCTCTATAAATAAGACCTTAGGGGACCATTTTGGGGGACTTTTCCTCATTCCAAAATCTTGTACTCTTTTTTAAGATACAAAACCCTAATATTAAATTAGGGATTTCTCTTGTAACCTTTCATGTACTCCCAATCGATCAATAAATGATATACTTAGCATCCATTATCAGTAGCACTCGCCTTTCAATTATTAATTCGAATTCAAACCCTTAAATTGGAAAAGATTGTCGAACCATCCCTAATGAACATTTTAGTTCCGACTAGCAACAAATTATAAAGCCCTTATCCCAAGATAATTTTTTCCTAAGTATTATAAGCGTGATACTCACCTCTTGAAGGAAGAGTAATCAATCTTCATACTTGGGACATTGATATCTAGGAAACGGGGAACTAAGTCGAGCCTGGATAGACAAGATTACCACAAAATCCACAGCCATAACCCTACATTCGTGTATTGACGATTCTTATTGTTAACACTTAGCAAGCTTGACAAAGCATCAATGCGACGATTTCCAGAAGATAACATTCTTCTTCTTATGATGACGACGACAACGAAATATTAGGCATTGTTTGAGGGAGTAAGTATCGTTAGTGTTGTGATGGTGATGGTCATTTGCATTATTGGATATTTTTATGTTTGATTTATATGCATATATAATATATGCGTATTTTAATTTGATATTTTCTTAGATGTGTATTTATGTCGGTTGCATTTGTGCGATGCATATTAATAGTGATGGTGCTAGTTTAATTCCCTTGATGTGGGACGATATGCTTAATTAGTGAGTATATATGAGGATATTTTTGACATTGGATGATATGTTTAGCAAATATACACTCACTAATACATTTTTCTGAAAATGAGTTCTTTATTAAATAACACAACCAGTACAAAACAAATCTATACACAATACAAATGTGTTGCACTAATCAATCATCAGGCCTTAAGACATTAGCAAACCACCTAAACCATCCTTGTAACTCAAAAATAAAACTAAAAAAATAAAATAACGGTTAAACGGTGTTCTAGTAGCATCATAGCACTAGTTTTAGAAATCCCCTATAGCATAGCCTTCTTGCACTATCGCTTTGCCTTTTATAACATCATATATCATCGAACACTTGCATGTAGTCAATGGAAGACCCGTGCATTTGCCATCTTGCTGCAGCCAATAGTGTGTTGATCCATGCCCATATAATAAAATAAACACAGCCAATTGTTTCACTTCTCCCGAAATAATGTTGAATGGAGCATATATGTTACTGCAACCTCATTTTCTACATTCTATGCACACAAATGTACCCACTACCCATTTTTGACATTAACCAATATAGCATGGAATGAATTTGCTTTTTTGAACTAATACAATTTTCCATGCATTTAATTTGGTACACTTGAATTTCCGTCACACACACCCACACTGTATATACATGTGTGTGTGTATATACATATACATTAATCAATATAGCATGGAATGAAATTGCTTTTTGCACTACTCCAATTTTCCATGCATTTGTTACACTTGAATTTTCATCAAACACCCCACACTATATGTTTACATACTAGTGCGAACCCGTGCTACGCACACGGGTTTATCTTTAAAATTTGTTGTAAATTTTGTGTTATATGAAAAAAAGAATTAAAAAAAAATTCAATGCTTGTGTATAAGATATATAAAATATATTGTGAAGTGATATCATAAAAAATGAGTCTTACAACAATATTTTTACTACAAATTCACATAATTTTTTGGATCCAATAGTGTTATAACTGTTTAAATATAAGCGAAGAATGTGGATAATTATTGATAGTTGGTGTCAATACTTCTAAATTTTTTTCCAGAATAATACATGTAAAGATATGCAGATCGGTAAACTTTGTTCTTTGATCCTATCATGTAAATTACATCTGTTAGCTTTGAGATGGGTTTCAGCAAAGTCCGATGTACTTGGTTCACGGCTGGGCAAAGCTATGGAGTTAGGAAAATTACACAAATCCAGCCTAATTGGCAAAAATAACAATGCGTATAGATAGGCAATCCAGTGTAGTTTAGCTTCAAAATGAAGAATGGTAGATAACATGTCTCCAATATACTACACTATCAGACAGTATGCATCAAACAGAATTGAGAGCAGTATTTTCTTCGCATGAAGACACATATCCTTGGTTCACAACACAAATGCTTCCAACCAAGTACAGAATAATATTTTGCAACGTTGTTTAAAAAATAAATGAGCAGAAATGCTTCCATATAGGCAACCAAACTACACAATCGCACATTACAGTCACAATAGTAGTAACATATAACCATAGTGAAATTCTTCTTCTCGTACAGCATAGCATACTGCATTTAGAGGGAGAGAAATCACAACAGCATAGCATACTGCATTTAGAGGGAGAGAAATCACAACAAAATGGAAGAACAAAATTGCACTTGCTTCAGGTTGGAAACGTTTGAGAGCCCAATCGTCGGTACAATCTCCATCTCGTGTTGTAGACAGGCACTGAAGGAAAATCACAATAAAAATTTATTTGAATATAAAATCATTCACACTTCCAATTTGCCTTATCTAATGAATCAATCATATAAATAACATTATTTGCGGTAAGATCAATGTGTAGAGTTAATTACTTCTAATGGGATGAGCATCAAATACTGTTATACTCAATAAGTCACTATAAACAGTGACATGCCAATTTGATTAAATATCAAATACACATTACTGAACTCAATTAAAAGGATATTTGCACCTCCCAGCAAAACTAATCTTCAAATGATTTATCTACTTAAAAGCAACTTTAAGCCTTTATGTTTTTCTTAAAATTATGTTTTTGATTACTATGTTAGTTTTAGGACCTGTAACAACATATTGATACAGAGAAAAAAAACATAATGTTGATCATCATAAAATAAAAGATGTTACAGTACAAATAAATCATGTATTTAAATCGGTTAAACTTTTATTAGAGCCATTTTTTCATAACACCACCTGTAGTTGCCGACAATTTTCAAGCTTCTTTAAAATTTATATACATAATAAAAAGTAACATCAACTGGTTGACCTTGAATAATTTGTTACACTAATAAAGAGAAAAATATGAATAATGGAATAATAGATAGACTTAAAGAAAGAATAAATCATCATTTTGTCTTGGTCAGAATTAGAAACTAAAATAAAGAATGTTTTGGATGCAATTTATAGGGAGAAAGTAGTAGCATGTCTATAGGAAGAAGCACCAGAACTAAGTATTCTTTATCAAATACCATAAAATGGAATTTAACTCCTTTATCAAATTAAGGAGGTCGATATAACACATTTTTTAAACTACAATAAAACATGTCAAATTGATAAATAATCAGAACTGGAGGAATTAACTCACCATGTCTTATGTTGTTAGCATGGAAAGTAAACACAAAACCTTTTTTAAAGATGGATTATTACCTACTTTCGAGGCCTAGCCAAAGCAGAACAATTTGGTGTTGAAAATACAAAAAACAACTGTTTGGTTTTAAAAAAAAGTATATATACATATATATATATATGTGTGTGTGTGTGTGCGTGTGCGCGCGCGCGCGTTTCTGTGTGTGTAATTTTAATACCTTTATGCTTATATTAAAAGAACATTGTATTATACAATCAACATAATACAATAATTGCTGCAATATTAAAGGTCCATACCCACATCATCACCACTAATATAAATAATAAATTTAATTCAAATCAAGGTTTTAATTGGTTATTTATAAAGACTTTTCTTGATCACAAATTTTCATCTTAGTCGAATTATTATTTCACAACTTAATTATTCAAATTCACCAGAATTCAAATTTCTTCATTCTTAACATTTCTCAGAAGTTCGAAATAAAAAACTGCCTTTGGATTTTAGATGTGAATGACGTGTGGATTACGGGTTTCAAATAGTTAGGCCATAGCGGTGTAATGACCCGCATTGGTAGGGGTATTATGATTAATTTATTTAATTATATCAATGGTAGGATAGTGAATTAAATGGTCGTGGAATTAAATAATGGCTATATTTAATTAAAATAATAAATTAAATAATATATTTAATTCTGAAGTAATCAGAATTGGCTGAAATGGCGATATGGTGTGAACTGGATCATCTGTGATATTTAATTCAGCTTGGAATTGAATTTGAATAACGAATATATTATTTGAACGACAGTTGAAAGTATAATTTATAATATAATTATAAACGAGCTTGAAATGGCGCTGTAGTTCGTAAATTGGCGATTCGAACTTCAACTGAATGTACAGGATTCATTTTAAGCCGGATTTCTGTGAAACAAGAAACGTGTGGAGCTGGTGGAGTATATCTTTCTAGTGGAAGAGAAAAATCGAGATTTCGTCGTGTAGATTTTGATTTACGTCCAAATCAAATTTTAGAAAAGTCGCTATGGAATTCCTGTATAATTAATAACGCTTTATTTACGTTATAAAAGGGGTTTCAATATATTTGAATATCGGGTTTGAATTTAGACAACATTCTTTTGAGACGTAGCGATAATTTAATTTTTAGAATTTTATTATAATTTTTAATTAAATAAATACACAACTTTTTATTTGGAGTATTTTGTACCCTTAATCAACATTTCGGGGTTTCGCAGAATAAGTTAACAGACCTATATTATTATATTTTTGGGACCGTGGCACATTGCTGAATACGATGATATATTTATTTCTGTCCATAGCAGCTTATACGTGAACGAAATTTTATATAATGGGATACCATATATTTTATATATATTGACTACCGACAAAAGGCTAAGAAGCCGGTTTCCGCGACAACAGATCTTATTTTGATTACGAGAACCCTATGCGACTACTGTTCTTATTTCTTGTGAGGAGCTTGCGGAGTTTAAGAAAATACTAAAGCCAAGATTTCTAAAACTAAGTGTTCGAAATGATAAAAGAAAAGGGAACCATCATTTAAAATAGTGACAACAAACCAAAACATGAAAAATGGTGCAAAATGAAATTCTTAACGCTAATCTTTTTAAAACTAACATAACCATGGTACAAGAGAGCTTGGACACTACGTTGCCAACCGACCAAGTACCTGCAACCACACAAATTTTTGTGACCAGCTCCTCATTTACTTCAAGACGTGGAGGATCCTTTTCCTTTTATCCAAAATCAAAATAAACCATCCCTTCTCTAAACCTAAGTCCATCTTCATTTTGGGTCAAATGTTTTCTGCCTCTAGTTCATTTGTTTCAACGTGAAAATTCCAATATTTATAAATTCAAAACAAAAGATATAAAATCCTACAAATCAAAGTCTGTATACATTTGAAATCATGGGAGAGTGCTCTTCGGCTCCGTACTAATTTCATACGGATCAATTGAGTTTGGGGTCGCTGCGATTTTTCAGCGTGTTCTAGGGTTCATCATTTCAAGGATTTTAGACTTTGATTCGAGTTTCTATTATCAGATTTGGGTTTGTTGACGAAAACCCCACCTACTTGCGGAAACTGGTGGCATTCGATCATAAAAAGTGTCGATGGGAATTGCCTGGGTACGAGATATTGCTGTCGACGGGATTTAGGTGGCGAAGTCGAGTGGGATTTCGAGGACACAGGGAGAAAGAGCTCGAGAAGGGAAGAAGCAAGGTGATTTTAGTTGGTGAATTCGTGAACTAATTGTGGAATTGGGGATCGATGAAGGTTCGGTAATGGTGGGTAATCGGAGCAGGAAATCAGGAAGGAGAAGCTCAATACGGTCGGGTCTGGTAATATAAAGGGATGGGCCGAGTGCTTTCGGTGAGGCCCATATTCAAATAAAATTTTGGTTTAATTTTATTTAAAAGTATATGGACTTGTTAAAGCTATAATGTGGTCATACGATATCAGAATCGCAAACCGTCAGATCCGTTGGGATCGTATGGACGGACACTACACGATGGGACTGATTGGAAGTCCATCCTAGCTCGTTACAATTTATGGCGAAATAAATTGTCCATCTGAATCAAATCGAGCGATGGTTATCGTTATCAACGATGATCGTCCAATGTGAGTAAATCTCACTAACTCTGAACAGTTTATAATTTCATGTTGTATTTTTAGAACTGTTAGATATTGGCTGATTGACTGTATGTTGACTGTTTGATTGAACTGCTAGTCAGTTAGTTAAATTTTCTATATTGATTCTGTTTAACAGAATATATCATATAGAACTGAAAGTGATGTTATCTATATTGTCTAACATCTGTGGTGCAGGGAAACAGGTTGGAGGAATCCAACTGGATTCCTCAACATTTATTTTACTGTTTTCATATATTGTGATATATGATGTGTTATATAATCTGTTATGGATTATGGGTGTTGGAATGATATTGATCACTGTTATTCGATATTGTAAATATCATAAAAGACCCTGGGATGTAAAAAGAAGTATTTCAATGTATATTGAAATAAAGGAATTTTATAAAATCACCGGATTTTATAAAAGGAAATATTTATAAAACGAACACGGTTTTATAAAAGGAATATTTATTTAGAGAATAAATAGAAGTTATAAATAGGAAATATTTGTAACGGTAAATAGAAGTTATAAATAGGAAATATTTGTAACGGTAAATAGAAGTTATAAATAGGAAATATTTGTAACGGTAAATAGAAGTTATAAATAGGAAATATTTGTAACGGTAAATAGAAGTTATAAATAGGATATATTTGTAACGGTAAGTAAACGTTATAAAAAGGAAATAGTTGTAACGGAAAACGTAGTTTATTAAAAGGAAGTTAATCGATGTTAGTTAATCGATTAGAGTAAAGTAAAAGAAGTTAATCGATGTTAGTAAATCGATTAGTGTTAAAGTAAAAGAAGTTAATCGATGTTAGTAAATCGATTAGAGAGAAAGTAAAAGAAGTTAATCGATGTTAGTAAATCGATTAGAGAGAAAGTAAAAGAAGTTAATCAATGTTAGTAAATCGATTAGTGTTAAAGTAAAAGAAGTTAATCGATGTTAGTAAATCGATTAGAGAGAAAGTAAAAGAAGTTAATCGATGTTAGTAAATCGATTAGTGTTAAAGTAAAAGAAGTTAATTGATATTAGTAAATCGATTAGAGAGAAAGTAAAAAGAAGTTAATCAATGTTAGTTTAATCGATTAGAATAGAAGAAAATGAGTTAATCGAATATAGTTTATTCGAAGGAAGAAAAAGGAATTATCGAATATAGTTTATTCGAAAGGAGTTAAGTGAAATGAGTAAATAAATAGAGTTAGTCAAATAGAGTTAATCCAATAGTGTTAATCCAATTGAGTTAATTAATAAGGGTAAATCGAATAGAGTTAAGTGAAAAGAGTCAATCGAATATAGCTATTCGAAGAGGGTTAAGTAAGGAAGTTAGTAAAAGGAATAAAGTGAACTTTGCCTATTTCAAAGTTAGAAATGTTGTTCAGTTAAGGTCTGAGAGGTAGTTCTACCCCAACTTGATTGGCTTCGTTTTTAACTAAGGAATAGTTAAGGTTTGACAGTAAAGGAAATGGTTTGAGTTGGCATCGCGATGGTTTGTTTAAACATCTGTCTAAGTCCAATGAAGAAGCTTTGGAAATGTTTTCCAAATAAGAAACCAGAAATGTTTTCTAATAAAGGAAACAAGAAATGGAAATGTTTTCCATTGTTAATAACGTATATTTTCTAAATTTAGAAAATAAGAAATATTGAATATAGGGAAACAGAAGATAAGTAAATTTATGAAATTAAGAGATGAATGTTGAATGATGTTTGATCGATATAAATTTCCATTTGGAAATAATATCGTTGTTTGCACACTTGTTTTTATTCGATAGTTAAATCACAGACTATCGAAGTTTTGACCATTTTAACGTTGTTAATATGGAGAGACCGGTTGGATTATTATCCAAAGAACCACTCTGTATTGGCATAAGCGTTGCGAATCATATATGCCAAAGGAAATTGAAGACGGAGTTATGCAAGGGCTATCCTGTTTACAGAATAGTGCCTTCGGTTCATCCTGTTCCTGGATGACTTGTATGGACGGATGTCTGACAGAGTATTTCCAGACAATCACATATATTGATTTCTCCTACTGTACCAAGAGTGGAAGCGGAGAAGGAAACTTCTTTTAGCGAACACATAATGTATGGTTGAGGACATCAATCGGTGATTTGATGGATTTGACGATGTGGCATTCAAAGTGAATCTGGTATGATGATAAAGCGTAGCTTCTAGCCTCATCATCCGGTAAATGACAGAAATCGGGCAGGCAGCATGGCTAAGTCGGTCGCACCGAAGTAGGGTGTATAATCACCTGATCTAGAGTTTCATTTACTTCTAAAAATCTATTGTTGATGCTGTCCCATTCGGGAAACGGTTGCTGATCCCAACTGTTGGTGATATACATTCGATACACTCAAGCGAAATGAGTGGTCGGTCATGTGTGGCCGGGTTGCAAGATGTTCTTGTTGAACCCAGTGTATTCCTCTCTAGAGGTACACGAGCGAAAGGTGGATCCATACCTTGTCATAGTTGGAAATCCATTACCCAATACGTGCTTGCGGTTTTGATTGTATACTATATATGTAGAACGTGAGATGAAAGCGTTCTGCTAGATGATTATATATATACTGTGGTTGATAGACATTATTATAATATCAAAAGGTTTTTGATATAAAGATATTTTGGATTCTCATAAGGGAAAAACCCGTTCCGTTATGCGGCGTGGTCTTATGAGATATCATTTACTTTTTCAACTGTTTTAAACTGTTTTACTCATACCAGTCCCATGACTGACCCGGAGTTTATTTTGTTGTTTTCCCTAAACTCTTGGGTGCCTAAATTTGTATGGGCAGTCAAGTAGTCGGGATTTTACAGATATAGTTGAAGAGCTGGAGCAGGAGGCTTCAGGATCATATAGCTATAGTTATTTCCGCTGTGTTGTAAGTGCTGTACTTTGATAATGATATGTATATTCAAGTACCAAGTTTGTATTTCAAAGTTATGTTATGAAATATATTTATTCGTTCCGCTGTGAGATTCGTGTTACTCTGATGTTGTGTTCTTCTTCTTCTTCTATTCTAAGTTTCTATCTTATCTTTTCTCACCCTCTAATTTCTTTCACTAATTGTAACACCCCACTCCCGCTATGATCACTCACTAAGGGAATGCCATAGCATCGGTGGAGTATTTTAGTGAATATAGAACAGAAAAATTACAACAAGACAGATATAAATAGTACTTGAAATTTTAAAACATCATCTCATAACAGCGGAAGTAAAACATGTCTGGTTACATCATAAAACCACAATAAAGGTCAAGTACAATATCCATCAAAATAAAGAAGTACATAATCCCACTCTCATACAATAGCCAAACAAAAGAAAAGATAACTGGATAACTGGAGCTTTACATCTATCCAAGCTCCTAAAGACTGGAACAGCAATCCGATCAAGCTCCACTACTGCTAGGATCCACCGTAGGACCTGAGGGTTGGGAAAAAGATAAAAACAACGGGGTCAGACATAAGTCTGAGCGAGTCCTATAACTTTAACAATACAATCGTTAAAGTAACCAGAGAAGACATAAACTGATATACGGTAACATATAGGGATGAATGGCTACCCTAAGCAGTCAACTAAACGAAGATAAAGGATAAAGACGCATCTACCCTCCCTAAGGTAAATTACTAAACTGCACCACACCAGTCGTTCCTAACTTAAAGGTTGATCCCACCCAAGGACTTATAAAATTTACTAATTAGTACTTGCGTACCCCTAGGTGACCAAGTAGGCGCCACGGGGCCCTACAATCCACTAGGTGTACACACTACTTCCCATTCGATCGGCTCCCTAACGTAGATACCCGTGCTGGCCCCACCGTGGGATGTATCATTCCCCAATGTGGCAACCTGATGAAACTAAAGGTGCACGGCTTATATCTACTCGATGCAACAACGGCTTACCTACCAGCCCGGGCCCACTCACGCATATGAAGCCCGTTGGACTTGCGTTGCCACCGCTAACCCGTTTGCCTCTTACAGTCAAGCCCAGTATGCGTGTCCCGTCCTCGACATGGGTCGAGCCCACAAAGATACGTATGGGTTACTGGTTGAAATGGGCCTCCACAAGCTACCCACCTAAGCTTGTCCCTTTTTCTAGTATATCCCACTTAACCCTTTAATCATGTTTTAATTACATGTTCCATTTTGGTTAAGTATTCTAATCGTATTTTCTATTGCCACCCAAGGCAACCACTAGATTTTCTCATGCCACCCGAGGCACCCACTTAACCCCTCATGTCCCTCTACATGCTAATGTGGTTAAGTGTTTCTTAATTAATTAATTAAGAACGTAACCTTTGTAAAGACCTCTCACATTAGACTGTCTTTTATGACCGCTGGTTAAGCCGGTTGGGTCCGGGCAGCCTTATGTCATAACAGAGTCTAACCTCGTGTCTTTACATTAATTACGTATTTAGTTTGTGCCTAAGACCTCTCACATTGGGCTAACATTTGTAGCAACTGGTTAAGCCGGTTGGGTCCGGGCAGTTTTACGCTACAACTGAGTCCAACCTCGTGTCTTAGTCAATTAATTACACCTAATTAATCACCCTCATAATTTTATATTAATTATCCCTAATTAATCAAGTTTTCTTAACATGGGTAGACCTAACTTAATAGGTAAATTCCCATGGGGTAGACCTAACTCAATAGGTAAATTCCCAACACATAGTATGGGTACACCTAACCAAATAGGCAAATTCCCATACTATGTTTATTTATTTTGTGTTATGCATAATTATATTAATTTCACACAATCTTATTAACTTATGCATTTAATTACCCCATCGTTCCCACGTAATTTCGTTCATGATATAACACATATAAAAGGTGTCAACTTGCATATGAATGAACATGTTTCAAAGGTGCCATCTTGCATATTAACAAACACATAACTTGCATATGAACTTGCATAACATGTCACATAACTTGCATATAATATGTCACATAACTTACATATTCATTTTGCATAACAAACTTGCATATTAGCTTATAGACTTGCATAATGTGTCATCATGAACTTGCATATTAATAAACATGTAACTTGCATATTTACATACATGTAACTTGCATATTAACAAACATGTAACTTGCATATAAAGAAACATGTAACTTGCATATTTACATACATGTAACTTGCATATTAACAAACATGTAACTTGCATATTAACAAACATGTAACTTGCATATTTACATACATGTAACTTGCATATTAACAAACATGTAACTTGCATATTTACATACATGTAACTTGCATAGCATATTACCATGAACTTGCATAACATGCATATGATTACATAGCCCACAACTTGCATATTTAGCATCATGCAAACATAACATACATCATATTAAACTTGCATAAGCTTACATACTCAACATGCATAAACATAAGATTAATGCTAACATCATATCATATGATTCAAAGCTCATTAACCCACATACAAAACCATAAATCTCATCACATCTCATCTAATTAGTTTACCAAAAGATCATCAAAGTGATAGAAACTCACAACTAGCAACTTTGAACACCAAATGAAGAAGATTAAGATGCTAAGAAGGGATTAGAAGTTGATTAGAGAGTGATTAGTATGCAACCCTCTTCATAAAATTAGTGGAGGCCATGAGAGCTAGCATTTTGCCATAGTTTAGTTACTAGGTTTAATTATGAATGAATTAGGGTAGGTTAGGGTCTTATTTATAGATTAGGCAAGTGTTTTAGGCCATAGGATTAACCCTAGATTCAATCCAAGCCATCAAAGCATGTCTTGGGGAAGAAGTCAAGTGTAGGAACCATCTAGGGCCTTTAGATTAAAGATGGACCATGAGAACCATTCAAATGCAAAATCTGCACTTGAGCGAATCGGCCCACGGGTTGACAGCCAAACACCCTGGATTAACCCCTAGTCGACCCAGCGGGCTCGGGTCGACTTCAAAAATCGGCCGGTTCGGTTATTCCCCTCTCCCAATTCGCTGTTTTGAGCATTTTTGCATATTTATTTATTAAATTTTCAATTATATATATATATATATCAATATATATATATATATATATATATCTACACAACCCATTTCACTTAATTAAGTATACTTTAATTTGGGAATTTTTCGTGAAACTTCGCGAGGCCATATCTTGGTCATACGGACTCCGATTTTCGAAAACTCGGACTCTATTTCGCGTATTTTTCCGAGACGAACGCAATGGCATAGCCCGTTTCCCTTGATTCCCATTTTAGAATTAAATTCTGCCTCGATTTATGTTATTACAGGTTATTGAAAATACGGGTTGTTACATTCTCCCCTCCTTAAAGGATTTCGTCCCCGAAATCTTCAAGTTAGGAAGAACGTATCCTACCATCCAATCATCCATCTACTCAAAGCATCATCCACGAGCAATCATTGTCCTTACAAGATTCTAAATGCTGGATGGATATATGCAAAAGTGTGTGTATATGTACTTACCTAATGCGAAAATCAGGCGGTTACTGATACAGTAAACCTCCTTAATGCAAACCATGATAGTGCCATGCATCCAATATGTATGCGAAACCCTATTGACACATACAAATTTCTACATGCGTGCACAACCATACACAAAAATGCATCATCCATATGATAACACAGCCATGATACATCCATCAATCTAACTACCACATCCATTTATGCAATATGCAACATGAAGTGACTGAGCCGATCTAGTGCCTAATGTGTGTGTATATGCATCCACGAGCAACCACTAGCAAACAATTGCATCCATATGCATCCATCAACCATAACATGTTTCAAACACATGTTTCAACCATAGGTTTTACCCTATCTAAAGGTCATAGGTATTAGCGAGAGGATATACTAAAGATAAGATAAGTACTAGACAAGCAATAAAGGAGAAGTTAAAAGACATACTCTCAAAAAGAAATGGATACAAAGAACGCATCTTCGCTTCCGTCTCCCAAGTAGCATTGCTTTCGTCATCTCCCCATTGCACTTTAACTAGCTGGACTTCTCTGTTCCTCAACTTCCTAGTTTCTGACCCAAGGATGCGAGTAGGAGCTCGTCGAATCGTCGCGTCACGCTCTACCTCTACATCTCTAAGCAAACTCGGCTCTACCACCTCTGCGGTCTCATGTAAGCACTTCCTCAAATGTGATACATGGAATACATCATGAACACCACTAAGTCTGTCGGGCAACTCCACCCTATATGCCATCCGTCCAATCCTTTCCTTAATAGGAAATGGCCCAACAAATCTCGGTGCTAACTTCCCAACGGACCCAAAGCGAACCACATTTCTCAATGGAGATACTTTGACAAAAACCATATCCCCAACCTCAAACTCAAGTTCCGTCCTTCTCCGATCCGCATAAGATTTCTGTCTATCTTGCGCTGCTTTCATCCTTCTTCGAATTAAATCAATCTTCTCTGAAGTCTCTCTAACCATATCCGGCCCAAGCAAGATCTTATTCGTAGATTCCCACCAACATGTAGGAGATCGACAAGGCCTTCCATAAAGAGCTTCGAAAGGAGCCATACCAATACTGGACTGAAAGCTGTTATTATATGCGAACTCCACCAAAGGAAGATGTTCTTCCCATGTACCTCCAAAATCCAAGATACAAAGCCTCAAAAGATCTTCTAAGATACGGTTCACCCTCTCAGTCTGACCGTCCGTCTGAGGATGATATGCGGTGCTCAAACACAACTGAGTCCCTACCGCCTCTTGCAAACTTCTCCAAAACTCACTAGTGAAAATAGGATCTCGATCACTCACAATGCTGGATGGTACGCCATGCAATCTAACAATCTCTCTAACATAGACTGAAGCAAGCCATGGAGCGGTCCTCTTACTCTTCACGGGTATAAAATGGGCACTCTTGGTAAGTCTGTCCACCACAACCCAAATTCCCGTATTGCCCTTCCTCGATCTCGGTAACCCATCGATGAAATCCATCGAGACACTATCCCACTTCCACTGCGGAACTTCCAATGGGTGTAGCAACCCACCGGGTTTCCTTTGCTCCGCTTTAACTTGTTGGCACACTAAACATCTAGCCACATACTCGGCTACATCTTTCTTCATACCGGCCCAGAAGAAAACTCTCTTCATGTCTTGGTACATTTTGTCTCCACCGGGATGAATAGTCATTCTTGAACGATGTGCATCATCCAAAATAGCCTTCTTCAAACCCTCATCTTGCGGTACACAAAGTCTACCGTCTCTATGCAACCATCCCTTATCATCTATGGTGTATCTACCCAAATGGCTGGACGACTCCCCTCTTATAAGCTTCTCTACCAACACAACCAACTGTGGGTCGTCTCGCTGAGCCTCGCCAATCCGTCTCAAAAGAGTAGGTCTAACCTCCAAGGATGCCAACAAACCAGGTACAAAATCAACAGAAGGTCTGAAGTCGAACAAAGAAAGAAACTCCAAGCTTCGTCGTTCCACGAACAATGGACTTAAAGATAGCCTTTTTCTACTCAAGGCGTCAGCCACCACGTTACCCTTGCCAGGGGTATATGCTATCTCGAAATCATAGGATGCTAAGAACTCCATCCACCTTTGCTGTCTTAAGTTTAAATCTTTCTGAGAGAATAAGTACTTCAATGATTTATGGTCAGTGAACAACTCGAATCTCTCACCAAGAAGATAATGGCGCCAAGACTTAAGTGCGAAAACAATCGCGGCCAACTCTAGATCATGGGTAGGGTAATTCTTCTCATGCACTCTCAATTGTCTCCCTCCATAGGCTATTACCCTTCCCTCCTGCATCAAGACTGCGCCTAATCCTGTTCCACAAGCATCGGTATAAACAACAAACGGCTTACTCCCATCTGGAAGCACTAAAACTGGAGCGGTGGTCAAAGCTCTCTTTAACCGTCGGAAAGCATCATCACAATCTACATCCCATGAGAAAACCAGATTCTTCTTCGTCAAGCGGGTTAATGGGGCTGATATCTTCGCGAAGTCTTTGATGAACTTCCTATAATATCCTGCCAACCCCAAGAAACTTCTTACTTCGGTAGCATTTTTAGGAACTTTCCAATCCTGGATAGATACTATCTTTGCGGGATCCACAGCTATCCCTTCCTTAGAGACCACATGCCCTAAGAATCGCACTTCTCTTCTCCAAAAATGACATTTAGAGAATTTAGCTTTAAGACCATGTGCTCGAAGAGTCTCCAACACTTCTCTGAGATGTAAGGCATGCTCTTCTTCACTCTTGGAAAAGACCAAGATGTCATCCACAAAAACTACTACAAACTTATTCAGATACTCTCTGAACACTCTACTCATGAGATCCACAAAGTATGCAGGGGCGTTTGTCAACCCAAATGGCATCACTAGCCACTCATAAAAACCATCCGGAGTCCGGAAAGCAGTCTTCTCTATACTGTCCTCCGCCACTCTCAACTGATGAAACCCTGTAGCTAAATCCATTTGCGAAAACACTGAGGCGCCAACCAACTGATCAAAGAGATCATCTATCCTCGGTAATGGGTGTCTATTCTTCTTTGTGAGCTTATTAAGTTCCCTATAATCCACACAAAGTCTGAGGGACCCATCCGCCTTCGTGGCAAACACTACTGGAGCTCCCCACTCCGATATACTTCGCCTTATAAACCCCTTCTCAAGCAACTCCCCTACTTGCTTATGAAGTTCCCTTCTCTCCCGAGGAGCCATGTGGCGCACTGGCAAAGACACTGGTTTGGCATTATCCACCAAATAAATTCGGAAATCTATCTCCCGCTTCGGAGGCAAACCCTTTACTTCTTCAAACACATCCGGATATTCCCGGACTACTCTGACAGAATGCAAACTCTCGACCGAAGCATCGAGCGATTCAAGATAACTTAGCAAAACAGATTCCATGGGATTGCAAGAGATCTCGAGAGTGTTACCCAAGCGGGTCATGAGCCTGACAACTCTCCTTTCGCAATCAAGAACGGCACCATTACTGGATAACCAGTCCATGCCCAAGATCAACCCATAGCCCGTGAAGCCCAATACAAAAGCATCACATCTAAACTCAACGCTAAGTATAGAAATCTTCAAACCCAAACATATCATAGACAGATATATGGAGCCCCCAATTGGGTTTGAGACAACCAAGGGATCATCAACTAGACTGGTGTCTAAGTGCAGTGACTCAACTAACGATGATGAGATAAAAGAATGCGATGCGCCAGAGTCAAACAAAGTACGAACTGGATGATCAAACAGAAAAACCAGACTTTCAACGGAAATAGTTCTACCTCTCTGCTGAATCGGTGGAACTGAGAGAACCTGAACTTGCCCCCCTGACTGAGGTGGTGCTATAAGAGCTTGCACCTGCCCTCCTGAGGTAGACCCCGTCTTCTGCCCCTTCTTTGGGCAGTTTTTCACAAGATGCCCTGCTTCACCACAATGAAAGCAACCGGTCTTCTTCTTTTTGCGACAATCCTTACTGAGGTGTCCTGGTGTTCCACAATTGAAGCACTTCTTCTTCGTCTTCTTTTTGTCACCATTGCCTTTTCCGCCCTTGCCTTGTTGTTGTTGTTGCGGTTTCTTCTGATCCCCCTTTTTCTCTGGTGCCTTAGAATTCTTATCATCCTCATGCATAAGTGCCATGTAGACAAGCTTCTCAAAAGTGGCCCCCATAGGAATGTGAGTCATAGCTATTCCTTGCAATGGTTCGTTCAAGCCTCTAACGAACCTCAAAGCCTTCTTCTCCGGTGTATTCACCAACTCTATGCCAAACCTTGCTAATTGATTGAATTTGTTGACATATTCTTTCACCGTGAGATTCCCTTGCTTCAAATTCAAGAACTTCTCCATAAACAGATTCTCTTCCGCCCTTGAGAGAAACTTAGCCCCAAACCTTTGCTTAAAATCTGCCCAAGAGTCAACAGGGCGCTCTCCATTAGTGACCTCCCACCAGAATGAGGCCTCTCCCTTCATTAACCAAGCCGCCAACTTGACTTTCTTTCCCTCTTCCACTTCAAAGATATCTAGCAACTCTTCCACTTCCTTAAGCCAATCTCTAGCCTCTACGAAAGTCTCTGAACCAAGAAAAGGTTTTCCTCCTATAGCCTTGAACTCCTTGCAAACCTTAGCAAAATTATCCACTCTAGGCTGAGGAGGAGGAGCGGTTGTCTCTGGTGTAGTAGCATTGGCCGGACCCGCAGCCGCGGCCCTAGCCTCTTGCAACCTCCTATACCATAGTGGTATAACTAAACCCTCCGGGATGTTAAGATCTTCAGCCATGCTGAAACGAAAGAGGAAAGATTCAAAAAGGAGATTCCGAAAGATAAAGATATGGCTATTGGGGATTATGCTTTTCTTTTTCAAAAACTTTTTCTCTTAGAAGACATGCTTTTAAAAACACTTTCTTCGAAAATACTCTTAGAAAATAGTTTTTCTCAAAAATTTTATCTGTTCTGGTAACCTTAAGCTCTGATACCACGTGTAACACCCCACTCCCGCTATGATCACTCACTAAGGGAATGCCATAGCATCGGTGGAGTATTTTAGTGAATATAGAACAGAAAAATTACAACAAGACAGATATAAATAGTACTTGAAATTTTAAAACATCATCTCATAACAGCGGAAGTAAAACATGTCTGGTTACATCATAAAACCACAATAAAGGTCAAGTACAATATCCATCAAAATAAAGAAGTACATAATCCCACTCTCATACAATAGCCAAACAAAAGAAAAGATAACTGGATAACTGGAGCTTTACATCTATCCAAGCTCCTAAAGACTGGAACAGCAATCCGATCAAGCTCCACTACTGCTAGGATCCACCGTAGGACCTGAGGGTTGGGAAAAAGATAAAAACAACGGGGTCAGACATAAGTCTGAGCGAGTCCTATAACTTTAACAATACAATCGTTAAAGTAACCAGAGAAGACATAAACTGATATACGGTAACATATAGGGATGAATGGCTACCCTAAGCAGTCAACTAAACGAAGATAAAGGATAAAGACGCATCTACCCTCCCTAAGGTAAATTACTAAACTGCACCACACCAGTCGTTCCTAACTTAAAGGTTGATCCCACCCAAGGACTTATAAAATTTACTAATTAGTACTTGCGTACCCCTAGGTGACCAAGTAGGCGCCACGGGGCCCTACAATCCACTAGGTGTACACACTACTTCCCATTCGATCGGCTCCCTAACGTAGATACCCGTGCTGGCCCCACCGTGGGATGTATCATTCCCCAATGTGGCAACCTGATGAAACTAAAGGTGCACGGCTTATATCTACTCGATGCAACAACGTCTTACCTACCAGCCCGGGCCCACTCACGCATATGAAGCCCGTTGGACTTGCGTTGCCACCGCTAACCCGTTTGCCTCTTACAGTCAAGCCCAGTATGCGTGTCCCGTCCTCGACATGGGTCGAGCCCACAAAGATACGTATGGGTTACTGGTTGAAATGGGCCTCCACAAGCTACCCACCTAAGCTTGTCCCTTTTTCTAGTATATCCCACTTAACCCTTTAATCATGTTTTAATTACATGTTCCATTTTGGTTAAGTATTCTAATCGTATTTTCTATTGCCACCCAAGGCAACCACTAGATTTTCTCATGCCACCCGAGGCACCCACTTAACCCCTCATGTCCCTCTACATGCTAATGTGGTTAAGTGTTTCTTAATTAATTAATTAAGAACGTAACCTTTGTAAAGACCTCTCACATTAGACTGTCTTTTATGACCGCTGGTTAAGCCGGTTGGGTCCGGGCAGCCTTATGTCATAACAGAGTCTAACCTCGTGTCTTTACATTAATTACGTATTTAGTTTGTGCCTAAGACCTCTCACATTGGGCTAACATTTGTAGCAACTGGTTAAGCCGGTTGGGTCCGGGCAGTTTTACGCTACAACTGAGTCCAACCTCGTGTCTTAGTCAATTAATTACACCTAATTAATCACCCTCATAATTTTATATTAATTATCCCTAATTAATCAAGTTTTCTTAACATGGGTAGACCTAACTTAATAGGTAAATTCCCATGGGGTAGACCTAACTCAATAGGTAAATTCCCAACACATAGTATGGGTACACCTAACCAAATAGGCAAATTCCCATACTATGTTTATTTATTTTGTGTTATGCATAATTATATTAATTTCACACAATCTTATTAACTTATGCATTTAATTACCCCATCGTTCCCACGTAATTTCGTTCATGATATAACACATATAAAAGGTGTCAACTTGCATATGAATGAACATGTTTCAAAGGTGCCATCTTGCATATTAACAAACACATAACTTGCATATGAACTTGCATAACATGTCACATAACTTGCATATAATATGTCACATAACTTACATATTCATTTTGCATAACAAACTTGCATATTAGCTTATAGACTTGCATAATGTGTCATCATGAACTTGCATATTAATAAACATGTAACTTGCATATTTACATACATGTAACTTGCATATTAACAAACATGTAACTTGCATATAAAGAAACATGTAACTTGCATATTTACATACATGTAACTTGCATATTAACAAACATGTAACTTGCATATTAACAAACATGTAACTTGCATATTTACATACATGTAACTTGCATATTAACAAACATGTAACTTGCATATTTACATACATGTAACTTGCATAGCATATTACCATGAACTTGCATAACATGCATATGATTACATAGCCCACAACTTGCATATTTAGCATCATGCAAACATAACATACATCATATTAAACTTGCATAAGCTTACATACTCAACATGCATAAACATAAGATTAATGCTAACATCATATCATATGATTCAAAGCTCATTAACCCACATACAAAACCATAAATCTCATCACATCTCATCTAATTAGTTTACCAAAAGATCATCAAAGTGATAGAAACTCACAACTAGCAACTTTGAACACCAAATGAAGAAGATTAAGATGCTAAGAAGGGATTAGAAGTTGATTAGAGAGTGATTAGTATGCAACCCTCTTCATAAAATTAGTGGAGGCCATGAGAGCTAGCATTTTGCCATAGTTTAGTTACTAGGTTTAATTATGAATGAATTAGGGTAGGTTAGGGTCTTATTTATAGATTAGGCAAGTGTTTTAGGCCATAGGATTAACCCTAGATTCAATCCAAGCCATCAAAGCATGTCTTGGGGAAGAAGTCAAGTGTAGGAACCATCTAGGGCCTTTAGATTAAAGATGGACCATGAGAACCATTCAAATGCCAAATCTGCACTTGAGCGAATCGGCCCACGGGTTGACAGCCAAACACCCTGGATTAACCCCTAGTCGACCCAGCGGGCTCGGGTCGACTTCAAAAATCGGCCGGTTCGGTTATTCCCCTCTCCCAATTCGCTGTTTTGAGCATTTTTGCATATTTATTTATTAAATTTTCAATTATATATATATATATATCAATATATATATATATATATATATATATATCTACACAACCCATTTCACTTAATTAAGTATACTTTAATTTGGGAATTTTTCGTGAAACTTCGCGAGGCCATATCTTGGTCATACGGACTCCGATTTTCGAAAACTCGGACTCTATTTCGCGTATTTTTCCGAGACGAACGCAATGGCATAGCCCGTTTCCCTTGATTCCCATTTTAGAATTAAATTCTGCCTCGATTTATGTTATTACAGGTTATTGAAAATACGGGTTGTTACACTAATTACCAGGATTTTTCGACGTTTTGGTTATCGACGTCGCGCTTACGCCGATAACCAAAGTCGCTCAAAATCCGGGTCGTTACAGTTGGTATCAGAGCTTAAGTTAAGAATTACTTGGCTCTGTGGCGTGACTCGGTAGAGATAGGGTTAGTAATACCCTAGACTGAGATTGAGTGTATATATACGAGTGAACGTATTTGTATATTGATATAAAAATTGTTTTATATTGTGGAGATTCATTGGTTGAGTAGTTTATGAGTTCTGGTCGATCAGTTTGATCCACTGTATCGGTGGGAGTTACTAAACACTTGAATACGATGAACCATCATGGTATGTTTTGAAAAGAGGGTAAATAAAAATAGTTTACCCAACGTATATTTTGAATATATTGGATATATTGGTTGTTATTATAATCGAGTAAGATTATAAATTAAATGGTTATGTAAATAACTAATCAGAATTCATATAAGTGAAATACGTGAAATCAGATGAGTTAAATCTGAAATGTAAACCAGAAGTTGAATTAAAACTCTAGAAAATTGGATAAGTGTTTGTAAATGGATTGGGATTAAAAATAAGGAAAATTTAAGATCCTGGGAGATTTTAAATTGTTTTACGAGCAGTGTGAATTATATTTTGAAATGAATTTCAAAGTGGAAAAGGTTAGAAATGGTTTTATAGTATTGAACTCACTTCGATCGCTGGAAAATAGATTCTGATGATGACAGCTGCATCATCAGTATTCATTTTCGAGTTGTAAGTGACGAATTACTACCCGAGATACTGTTTTGAATTTGTTTTGGGAAAGACAAGTTGTGATGAATTTCAAAAATGGGATTTGAATAATAGAATTTGAATTTTGAAATAGATTTGAAATATTAACTTGTTTTAAAAGAAATAAAACGAGAAGTTCCTTTATAAACGAAGTTTATAAATAGTTCTTTTATAAACGAAGTTTATAAAATGAAGTGAAAAGAATTATCATTGGATAATTCAGAAATAAAATGCAAGTGCGAAGTTGAAAGGGGAACCTATTTTCCAAAGGTAGTAATATCGATTTCAAAGGGAATTGAAATCGAGACTTATGTAAAGAATGAATAAAGATAGTTTGAAAAGGAATTTGAATAAAGAAGTTCAAACAAGGGGATTTGAATATAGAAATTCAAATGAGATTTGAATAAAGAAGATTTAAATAATGGAAAATTGAATATAGAAATTCAAAGGGAGTTTGAATATAAAATTCATATAGAGTAATAATAGGATTCGAATATAGAAATTCAAAGGGAGTTTGAATATATGAAATTAAATGGAATTGAAATAGAGTTTGAATATAGCAATTCAAATATAGAATTCAAATAGAATTGAAAATGAAATTTGAATATAGAAGATTCAAAGGGAATTGAAATGAAATAAAGAGAATCCAAATAGATTTGAATAATGAAATTCATATATGGAATTTGAATAAGTGAATTGAAATGAAATTCAAATATAGAATTTGAATAAGAGAATCGAAATGGAATTTGAATATAGGAAATTCAAATAAAATTGAAATGGAAATCAATTAGTTGACAAACAAGTTAAAATATATTTGAACATGTATATTCAAATAAAAAAGTGAAATGGGCAAACCAGTAATTTGAAAATCACTTAACGAGCTAAGTTAAAATGATTGGATTAAGTTGAAATGAATTAGAAATGTATAAATATACATGAGGTAGGTATGGATAAGGTATAAAGGTATATAAATAGAATGCTCAACGGAAAGGTAAGTATTCAATTCATATATGAGATTTTATGCGCCGTATCGGCTAGCCGCTTGGCTTTTCTTTTTCTTTTGATTGGAGAAGGCCTGTGTGGCAGTTTGGGGATTTTCCCGATGCTCCTTGTACAAAGGAGGTTATGGCGAATTTTTCTGGGAATTTAAGGAGTTAGAATATTTTTAAGATAATTTGATAGTTAGAAATCAACCTATCGATATGTATAGAAATCGATAAGGAAATGAACTTAAAAATAGAATAGTAAAATCAAAAAGGAAGACTAAGAATAAAATCTAGTAAGAATAGAAAGAGGAAGCATATACGTGTTTAAAAATGAAGAAGTAGTTGTGTGGTATTGATTATTCGAGTAAGTAGTCATATCTGTTTTGACGTTATAAATGTTATTCAGTCAAGGTCTGAGAGGTAGTTATACCCCAACTTGATTGATTTCATTATTAACAAATAAATAGTAAGATTTCAAGCTCGAAGATCAATATTAAATAAGAGTTAGTTGAATATGGTATTTGGGTTGTCGTAGCGATGTTTTACGCAACATCCGTTTTAACCCGAATAAGTGTACACTTGGGAATAGAATAAAGAATATTTCCTAAGTATAGAAATAAACGAGATCGGAAAAGAGATAAGTAATTGAAATATTTTCCAATTATAAATAGCATATATTTTCTAAGAAGTTTAGAAAATAAAGGATGGCTATATTCGGAAATGTTTTCCAAATAACATAAAAGGCCAATATGGTTATTGAAAATATTTGGTTAACAAATATTGATAAAGAAATAGAGAAGTGATTTAATTAATAGAATATTAATTAAAGGCTCAGTGACATGTTCAAAAAGGAAAATTTGATTTTTGAAAAGAGTAAACTGTTTAAAAACTCCCAGGGAAAGACTGTTTAAATTAAAAACAAATTTAACAGAAATTTGTGAAAGCAGATTTGAAAAAAAAAGTAAAGTCAGTAAAGCGGTAACTGAGATTGAATTAGAAAGATATCGAGACAAATGGGATTTGGGAGATTCGAATTTGAAGTGAATTTGGTAACCAAGTTAAGAGTTTGAAATCGAGAATCAAACTCGAGGTTGAAACGATATTTAGTTTGGATATAACACGAATGTTTGTGTTGGAGATAAATGTTATTGCAGAATTTGATTGGGGATAACATTGGTATATGCTAAGTCGATAGCATATAGAAGTGATAGAGTTGATATGCCCGACAAAAAGGTACCAGTTTATATTTCTATTGGATATAAGATTTATGAGCCGAATTGGCAAGCCGCTTGGCTGTTTGATTTTCTTTTGGGTTGGAGATGGCCCAGAGAGGCGAGTTGGAGTTTGACGTATTGACCAGTACAAAGGAGGTGCTGGCGAAATTTTTCGAACAGATAAGGTGTTAGAAAATTTTCAGGATTTTTGAAAATTTTCGTTGATAAGAATTAATTAATAATTTAATTAAAATTAAATTGGTTCAGTTGAAAACTGAAGATTTAGAAGTGAACAAATATGTTCTACCCAGTCGATAGGGTCGTCCTCTACCTTTTAGCAATTTCGAGGACGAAATTATTTTAAGTGGGGAAGATTGTAATGACCCGCATTGGTAGGGGTATTATGATTAATTTATTTAATTATATCAATGGTAGGATAGTGAATTAAATGGTCGTGGAATTAAATAATGGCTATATTTAATTAAAATAATAAATTAAATAATATATTTAATTCTGAAGTAATCAGAATTGGCTGAAATGGCGATATGGTGTGAACTGGATCATCTGTGATATTTAATTCAGCTTGGAATTGAATTTGAATAACGAATATATTATTTGAACGACAGTTGAAAGTATAATTTATAATATAATTATAAACGAGCTTGAAATGGCGCTGTAGTTCGTAAATTGGCGATTCGAACTTCAACTGAATGTACAGGATTCATTTTAAGCCGGATTTCTGTGAAACAAGAAACGTGTGGAGCTGGTGGAGTATATCTTTCTAGTGGAAGAGAAAAATCGAGATTTCGTCGTGTAGATTTTGATTTACGTCCAAATCAAATTTTAGAAAAGTCGCTATGGAATTCCTGTATAATTAATAACGCTTTATTTACGTTATAAAAGGGGTTTCAATATATTTGAATATCGGGTTTGAATTTAGACAACATTCTTTTGAGACGTAGCGATAATTTAATTTTTAGAATTTTATTATAATTTTTAATTAAATAAATACACAACTTTTTATTTGGAGTATTTTGTACCCTTAATCAACATTTCGGGGTTTCGCAGAATAAGTTAACAGACCTATATTATTATATTTTTGGGACCGTGGCACATTGCTGAATACGATGATATATTTATTTCTGTCCATAGCAGCTTATACGTGAACGAAATTTTATATAATGGGATACCATATATTTTATATATATTGACTACCGACAAAAGGCTAAGAAGCCGGTTTCCGCGACAACAGATCTTATTTTGATTACGAGAACCCTATGCGACTACTGTTCTTATTTCTTGTGAGGAGCTTGCGGAGTTTAAGAAAATACTAAAGCCAAGATTTCTAAAACTAAGTGTTCGAAATGATAAAAGAAAAGGGAACCATCATTTAAAATAGTGACAACAAACCAAAACATGAAAAATGGTGCAAAATGAAATTCTTAACGCTAATCTTTTTAAAACTAACATAACCATGGTACAAGAGAGCTTGGACACTACGTTGCCAACCGACCAAGTACCTGCAACCACACAAATTTTTGTGACCAGCTCCTCATTTACTTCAAGACGTGGAGGATCCTTTTCCTTTTATCCAAAATCAAAATAAACCATCCCTTCTCTAAACCTAAGTCCATCTTCATTTTGGGTCAAATGTTTTCTGCCTCTAGTTCATTTGTTTCAACGTGAAAATTCCAATATTTATAAATTCAAAACAAAAGATATAAAATCCTACAAATCAAAGTCTGTATACATTTGAAATCATGGGAGAGTGCTCTTCGGCTCCGTACTAATTTCATACGGATCAATTGAGTTTGGGGTCGCTGCGATTTTTCAGCGTGTTCTAGGGTTCATCATTTCAAGGATTTTAGACTTTGATTCGAGTTTCTATTATCAGATTTGGGTTTGTTGACGAAAACCCCACCTACTTGCGGAAACTGGTGGCATTCGATCATAAAAAGTGTCGATGGGAATTGCCTGGGTACGAGATATTGCTGTCGACGGGATTTAGGTGGCGAAGTCGAGTGGGATTTCGAGGACACAGGGAGAAAGAGCTCGAGAAGGGAAGAAGCAAGGTGATTTTAGTTGGTGAATTCGTGAACTAATTGTGGAATTGGGGATCGATGAAGGTTCGGTAATGGTGGGTAATCGGAGCAGGAAATCAGGAAGGAGAAGCTCAATACGGTCGGGTCTGGTAATATAAAGGGATGGGCCGAGTGCTTTCGGTGAGGCCCATATTCAAATAAAATTTTGGTTTAATTTTATTTAAAAGTATATGGACTTGTTAAAGCTATAATGTGGTCATACGATATCAGAATCGCAAACCGTCAGATCCGTTGGGATCGTATGGACGGACACTACACGATGGGACTGATTGGAAGTCCATCCTAGCTCGTTACAATTTATGGCGAAATAAATTGTCCATCTGAATCAAATCGAGCGATGGTTATCGTTATCAACGATGATCGTCCAATGTGAGTAAATCTCACTAACTCTGAACAGTTTATAATTTCATGTTGTATTTTTAGAACTGTTAGATATTGGCTGATTGACTGTATGTTGACTGTTTGATTGAACTGCTAGTCAGTTAGTTAAATTTTCTATATTGATTCTGTTTAACAGAATATATCATATAGAACTGAAAGTGATGTTATCTATATTGTCTAACATCTGTGGTGCAGGGAAACAGGTTGGAGGAATCCAACTGGATTCCTCAACATTTATTTTACTGTTTTCATATATTGTGATATATGATGTGTTATATAATCTGTTATGGATTATGGGTGTTGGAATGATATTGATCACTGTTATTCGATATTGTAAATATCATAAAAGACCCTGGGATGTAAAAAGAAGTATTTCAATGTATATTGAAATAAAGGAATTTTATAAAATCACCGGATTTTATAAAAGGAAATATTTATAAAACGAACACGGTTTTATAAAAGGAATATTTATTTAGAGAATAAATAGAAGTTATAAATAGGAAATATTTGTAACGGTAAATAGAAGTTATAAATAGGAAATATTTGTAACGGTAAATAGAAGTTATAAATAGGAAATATTTGTAACGGTAAATAGAAGTTATAAATAGGAAATATTTGTAACGGTAAATAGAAGTTATAAATAGGATATATTTGTAACGGTAAGTAAACGTTATAAAAAGGAAATAGTTGTAACGGAAAACGTAGTTTATTAAAAGGAAGTTAATCGATGTTAGTTAATCGATTAGAGTAAAGTAAAAGAAGTTAATCGATGTTAGTAAATCGATTAGTGTTAAAGTAAAAGAAGTTAATCGATGTTAGTAAATCGATTAGAGAGAAAGTAAAAGAAGTTAATCGATGTTAGTAAATCGATTAGAGAGAAAGTAAAAGAAGTTAATCAATGTTAGTAAATCGATTAGTGTTAAAGTAAAAGAAGTTAATCGATGTTAGTAAATCGATTAGAGAGAAAGTAAAAGAAGTTAATCGATGTTAGTAAATCGATTAGTGTTAAAGTAAAAGAAGTTAATTGATATTAGTAAATCGATTAGAGAGAAAGTAAAAAGAAGTTAATCAATGTTAGTTTAATCGATTAGAATAGAAGAAAATGAGTTAATCGAATATAGTTTATTCGAAGGAAGAAAAAGGAATTATCGAATATAGTTTATTCGAAAGGAGTTAAGTGAAATGAGTAAATAAATAGAGTTAGTCAAATAGAGTTAATCCAATAGTGTTAATCCAATTGAGTTAATTAATAAGGGTAAATCGAATAGAGTTAAGTGAAAAGAGTCAATCGAATATAGCTATTCGAAGAGGGTTAAGTAAGGAAGTTAGTAAAAGGAATAAAGTGAACTTTGCCTATTTCAAAGTTAGAAATGTTGTTCAGTTAAGGTCTGAGAGGTAGTTCTACCCCAACTTGATTGGCTTCGTTTTTAACTAAGGAATAGTTAAGGTTTGACAGTAAAGGAAATGGTTTGAGTTGGCATCGCGATGGTTTGTTTAAACATCTGTCTAAGTCCAATGAAGAAGCTTTGGAAATGTTTTCCAAATAAGAAACCAGAAATGTTTTCTAATAAAGGAAACAAGAAATGGAAATGTTTTCCATTGTTAATAACGTATATTTTCTAAATTTAGAAAATAAGAAATATTGAATATAGGGAAACAGAAGATAAGTAAATTTATGAAATTAAGAGATGAATGTTGAATGATGTTTGATCGATATAAATTTCCATTTGGAAATAATATCGTTGTTTGCACACTTGTTTTTATTCGATAGTTAAATCACAGACTATCGAAGTTTTGACCATTTTAACGTTGTTAATATGGAGAGACCGGTTGGATTATTATCCAAAGAACCACTCTGTATTGGCATAAGCGTTGCGAATCATATATGCCAAAGGAAATTGAAGACGGAGTTATGCAAGGGCTATCCTGTTTACAGAATAGTGCCTTCGGTTCATCCTGTTCCTGGATGACTTGTATGGACGGATGTCTGACAGAGTATTTCCAGACAATCACATATATTGATTTCTCCTACTGTACCAAGAGAGGAAGCGGAGAAGGAAACTTCTTTTAGCGAACACATAATGTATGGTTGAGGACATCAATCGGTGATTTGATGGATTTGACGATGTGGCATTCAAAGTGAATCTGGTATGATGATAAAGCGTAGCTTCTAGCCTCATCATCCGGTAAATGACAGAAATCGGGCAGGCAGCATGGCTAAGTCGGTCGCACCGAAGTAGGGTGTATAATCACCTGATCTAGAGTTTCATTTACTTCTAAAAATCTATTGTTGATGCTGTCCCATTCGGGAAACGGTTGCTGATCCCAACTGTTGGTGATATACATTCGATACACTCAAGCGAAATGAGTGGTCGGTCATGTGTGGCCGGGTTGCAAGATGTTCTTGTTGAACCCAGTGTATTCCTCTCTAGAGGTACACGAGCGAAAGGTGGATCCATACCTTGTCATAGTTGGAAATCCATTACCCAATACGTGCTTGCGGTTTTGATTGTATACTATATATGTAGAACGTGAGATGAAAGCGTTCTGCTAGATGATTATATATATACTGTGGTTGATAGACATTATTATAATATCAAAAGGTTTTTGATATAAAGATATTTTGGATTCTCATAAGGGAAAAACCCGTTCCGTTATGCGGCGTGGTCTTATGAGATATCATTTACTTTTTCAACTGTTTTAAACTGTTTTACTCATACCAGTCCCATGACTGACCCGGAGTTTATTTTGTTGTTTTCCCTAAACTCTTGGGTGCCTAAATTTGTATGGGCAGTCAAGTAGTCGGGATTTTACAGATATAGTTGAAGAGCTGGAGCAGGAGGCTTCAGGATCATATAGCTATAGTTATTTCCGCTGTGTTGTAAGTGCTGTACTTTGATAATGATATGTATATTCAAGTACCAAGTTTGTATTTCAAAGTTATGTTATGAAATATATTTATTCGTTCCGCTGTGAGATTCGTGTTACTCTGATGTTGTGTTCTTCTTCTTCTTCTATTCTAAGTTTCTATCTTATCTTTTCTCACCCTCTAATTTCTTTCACTAATTACCAGGATTTTTCGACGTTTTGGTTATCGACGTCGCGCTTACGCCGATAACCAAAGTCGCTCAAAATCCGGGTCGTTACAAGCGGACCAAATCCAAAATGTTTAAAAAAAGTGAAGTTTACATTTACTTTCATGGATTATCCAAATAGTTTATAACAGAAAATTAAGAAAATTGGGAAAATTCTCTTTAGGCAGCAAATGTAAAAAAAAAAAGAACCATGCGAGGTGTAACATGGCCTTGCAAATTGTTCCTTAATTCGATGGAAGTAGGCAATCAACGTCGGTCACGTAACAGTAATCATAATACTATGAATTGATCATTTTCATATTTGAAAATTAATTCAAGCATAAATTTAATATAATGATCTAAAATAGAACCAACTCCTTGTTGTGAAAAAGAAGAAGCAATTATAAATATTTTAACCCTCAGCAATAAATATAGCAAAAAATGTAATTTGAAAAAAAAAAAAACTTAAAGTTATATGATGAATATACGAACATTAGAGAAAAATTCTTATCATTTGTGTTATAAAATACTGCATCAAATACTTGTCTAATTTAAGCGCAACTTAGATGCAGCTAGAAAACCAAAATTTTCAAGATAAAAATGCACCGTAAAATTTATAATATATATCAGTTTCTCTCTTCGAAAACTAATAATACTATTATTCTGGTGATGCTATAATAGAGTACCAACTTAGCAATGGGAAAATTGACTTAGAAAAGTCAAGGTCCATAATCTTACAAAGTTACAAAGCTGAAGATTCAGATGGAAAGGAGGAACTACAGTTGGAAGAATTATAAAGCTTGTCATTTTATTCAATAAGAAATTGTTTTTTTTTGATTGATACAGGATAGAACAGAAAGACCTGCTATATATAATAGTAAATGTAACGGTAAAATACATTATTCTGGGTAAGTGAAATATGGCTGTGTCATTGTGACGTGGCACAGCAGGATAAACATAGCCATAATTAAATGTTTTGCTGACTCGTCATTGTGACGTGGCACAACAGGATAAACATAGCCATAATTAAATGTTTTGCTGACTCGCCGTCTATTCCAGAATTCACCATATACTTTCCTTTTATTTCCCCCCTTCAAATCTAGGGTTGGCCATGTCGAACCATAGTTTGTTTCTGATCTTTTCTCCATTCACTTCGTACTTGACTTAAGTGTGCTGGATCTGAACTATGAGCCTCAATTGAGTCTTCCTCTCTTGTCATTCGAGTTGTAGCTTTAATATTTGGCTTCGAGCTGTCGATTTGAAGTTCTGGTTGCTGGTTAGCTACACTCGACGTTGATTTTGTGTCGATTGGCCTGATGTTCAGGGCGTCGCGTAGTCTAGTAAAGTTTTTAGCTGAGAGAGCCTTGGTAAGTATGTCGGCTTTTTGATGGTAAGACGGTATGTAATTTACTTGTAGCTTTCCCTCCTTTACTTGCTCTCGAACGAAGTGAATGTCGATTTCTATGTGTTTAGTTCGTGCATGCTGAATAGGATTAGCTGTCATGTATATCGAGCTTTGATTATCACACCATATTGTTGCTTTTTGATTGTTTAATAGATTTAACTCCTTTAATATTGATTGCAACCATATTATTTCTGATGTAGCGCTGGCAATGCTTCTGTACTCCGCTTCCGCACTTGATTTTGAAATTGTTGGTTGCTTTTTCGATGTCCATGATATTAGATTGTCCCCTATATAGATACAGTACCCTGTTACCGATCTTCTATCATCGGGATCTGCTGCCCAGTCTGAGTCAGTGAATCCTGTGATATTTAAGTCTTTTCCTCCTTTTATTGTTAAGCCATACTGTATAGTGCCCTTTAAATATCTCAGTATTCCCTTTACTGCTTTCCAGTGTTCGTCCCTTGGATCCTGCAAAAATTGTGAAACTTTGTTAACACTGAATGAAATGTCTGGTCATGTTATGGTTGCGTATTGCAATGCTCCCACAACACTTCTGTACTGCTTTATATTATTTATAGATTCTCCCCTGTTTTTAGAGAGATGCTGACTAGATATCATGGGTGTTGGTTGAGGTTTTACTTCATGCATATCAGTCATTATCAGGAGTTCAGTTATGTACTTCTTTTGGCTGAGAACCATTTCTGTTTTTGATCTTCTTTGGGCTTCTATTCCCAGAAAATATGATAGACTGCCGAGATCTTTTATTGAAAATTGCTCATTTAGATACTGAGTCAGTTGCTTTAGCTCACCTTCATTGTTCCCTGTTACTATTAAGTCGTCAACATATATTAGTACATATGTTGTATAGCAATTATTTGATTTGAGGAATAATGAAGTGTCAGATTTAGTTGGCCGATATCCCTGTGTCACTAGAGTTGATTTTAATTTGTCGAACCATACTCTAGGAGCCTGTTTTTGACCATAAATTGCTTTCTTTAGTTTTCATACATAATTTGGATTCTGTATGTAGCCCTCTGGTTGTTGCATGTAGATTTCCTCTTGTAACACTCCATTGAGAAATGCATTGTTGACATCTAAGTGCTTTATATTCCATTGTTTGGTGAGAGCAATAGTGAGAATTAGTCTTATGGTAGCTGGTTTGACTACAGGTGAAAATGTTTCATTGTAGTCAAATCCATATTCTTGTGTATATCCTTTAGCTATCAACCTTGCTTTGTATCTTTGAACAGATCCATCTGGATTTCTTTTTGTTCTATATGTCCATCTGCATCCAATTAAATTTTTGTTGGTTGGTAGTTGAACAAGTTCCCATGTTTGATTATTCACCAAAGCTTTATACTCTTCGTCCATAGCTTCTCTCCAGTTTTTATATTGTGCAGCTTGCTGGTATGTAACTGGTTCATCTGAGTTGATAGTTGCTACGAGCAATTTTGGTTTAAAAATACCACTTTTAGCCTTGGTTATCATCGGGTGCCCAATATTTGTTGATGATTTTGTCTCTGATTGGCTTTCTTGATTGACTGTGGTTGCTGGTATATTGTTGTTGGTTGTACTTCTGATGTCGCTTTCAATGTTTTGGCTCTCATTTTCTTCTTGTTGTTGTCTTTCAGGTGAGTAGTTGGCGAGGCTGATTGGCTCTTCATTGCTGGTATTGGGTGTAACTGATCCGGTAGTGCAGTTTCGATTGCCCTCAACAGCCACTGCTTTGTTAGTACCTGCTAGAGAGTCAGTATAGTATGGTATGCCAGGTATGCTACTCTTACCTGTGATTACTTTATTAGTGGTTTTGATGTCTGGACTCTTATATGGAAATACCTCTTCATTAAATACCATATGTCTACTGATGAAAATTCTGCCATTTTCATCTATACACCTGTATCCTTTTTGCTTCGTAGCATATCCAATAAATGTACATGGTTTGGATCTGAAATTTAATTTATTTGTGTTGTATGGTCTTAAGTATGGGAAACACAAACATCTGAAAGTTTTAAGACTTTGGTAGTCTGGTTTGATGTGATATAGTTTTTCAATGGGACTAATGTCTTTCAACACTGTTGTAGGCATTCTATTTATTAAGTATACGGCAGTGTTGAAAGCTTCTGACCAAAATTTTAGTGGTAGCGATGCATGAGCCAATAAAGTTAGTCCAGTTTCCACGATGTGTCTGTGTTTCCTTTCTACTAAGCCATTTTGTTCAGATGTGTAGGGGCAAGTGGTTCTGTGTATAATTCCCTTAGTTTTGAAAAATTCACTTAGGTTCTTATACTTAGAGCCACCATCAGATTGCAACACTTTAATTTTGGTACCGAACTGATTTTCAACCATATTAGAAAAATTAACAACAGTAGCATAAGTGTCAGATTTTTCTTTTAGGAAGTAAATCCAGGTGTACCTAGTGCAAGCATCCACAAATGAAATGTAATACTTGTAGTTAAAGTCGGTGCAAACAGGGGCATGTCCCCATAGATCAGTAGCTATTAATTCAAATAGTTGTGTGTAGTTAGTTAAAGAGTTTGTAAACGGTAGTTTGTGGCTTTTGCCCATTTGACAATAAGTGCAAATGTAGGGATATGATATATCATCAAAAGCAATTTTATTATTCCTAAGAACTGTTTTGACTACATTTACACTAGCATGACCCAACTTGTAATGCCATTTATCAAAAATACTTTTATTATTTTCTTCAAGTAGCATGACAGAATTGCAGCAGCTTTTCTCTTTAGCATTGTTGTCTTGACCATCAACTTTAAACTGATACAGTCCATTAATAGTATTCCCCTGCTATAAAATTTCCTTAGTCAGTATGTCCCTGACTAAGCAATATTTCGGGAAGAATTCAAAGTAAACATTGTTATCCTTTGCAAATTGTGATACGCTTATCAGATTTTTCTTAATATTGGGTACCCTAAGTAGGTTATTTAAATATAGTTGTTTTTTACCATTAATTATAGCATTTCCTGTGTGAGAAATTTTTACGCACTTACCATTACCCAAGCTTATAGTTTGATTACCTCGATACTCCTTGTTTCCGAGATTAAGATTTTCCAAGTTGCTAGTGATGTGATTTGTTGCTCCCGAGTCTGCATACCAGCTATCGTCTTGAATGTCTTCTCCTTTGGCTTTGTCATTTTGACTATAAGCTCTGCTGTTATTGTTTTGATTCATCCCTTCTGTTTGAGACACAACCATGTTGACATTAGGATTGCTTCCTCTTTGACTGTTGTTACCTTGATTTGGTACATGGTTTGAGTTAAATTGAAAGTAGCACTTCACCGCAGTATGTCCAATTTTCTCGCAAATTTGACATTTAGGTCTGTTGTTAGGGCTCCACCTGCCACGTCCTCATCCACGATTAGAGTAACCACCTCTTTGACTAGTGTTATTGTAACCACCTCTTTGACCAGTGTCGTTGTACCTGTTACTTTGATTTTTCCCTCTGTTACTAGTAGTGAAGTTTAGTGAGTATTCACTTTCTGATAGCTTTTTGTCGTTGATCCTTGCTTCGTGAGAGAGCAGTATAGCACAGACATCGTCCAGTGGCGGTGTTGCCTTTTGTGATGTTATGACGGCTACTACGGCTTCATATTCGTCTCCCAATCCATTTAGTAATGACAATACATGTTCAGATTCATCTATGTTGCTGCCAGCAGCCTTCAACATATCGCATATATTTTTAACTTTGGATATGTATTCTCTCATACTTAGATTTTCTTTTCTACAGTTTTGTAGTTGTCTTTTATAAAATAGCGACTTTGCAGCTGATTGCGAGTTGAACACTTTCTCCATGGTTAGCCATATATCAATGGCTGTTTTACAGCCTATGACTTGAGATAGTAGGCTTGGACTAATGGATGACAACATCCATGCACTGATGAGTCTTTCCTGTCTATGATATTTTGTATACTCGTCGTTGCTAATGACTCTGTTTTCTTTGTCAGTTATATATCTTGCTGGAGTTGATAGCGTGCCATATAAGTAGCCTTCCAGTCCGTAACCTTGCACGACAGTTTCTACTTGAAGTTTCCACAATAAATAATTGGTTTCTTCAAGTTGAATGGTGATTAATTGGCTTTGTGGGCTGATGATTGTTTTGATCAGTAGTTCGGCAGATGGCATGGTAGCATTGATGTTGGAAGTAGCAGAGTTCCCTTCAGACATGATTATAGATCACAGATCTGAGTCCACGAAATGCAGGTAAGTGGTGAGAACTTTTGATGCCATTTGAATTGGGGATTTTCAAGAATTGTATGATGGGATATTCCAGATGGTTCTTTCTTGATTTCAATCAACTTGAATTGTTGTAGCCGTTAGGCTGTTGCTGGCTCCGATACCAAGTTAACAAAGCTGAAGATTCAAATGGAAAGGATGAACTACAGTTGGAAGAATTATAAAGCTTGTCATTTTATTCAATAAGAATTTTTTTTTTGATTGATACAGGATAGAACAGAAAGACCTGTTATATATAATAGTAAATGTAACGGTAAAATACATTATTCTGGGTAAGTGAAATATGGCTGTGTCATTATGACGTGGCACAACAGGATAAACATAGCCATAATTAAATGTTTTGCTGACTCGTCATTGTGACGTGGCACAGCAGGATAAACATAGCCATAATTAAATGTTTTGCTGACTCGTCGTCTATTCCAGAATTCACCATATACTTTCCTTTTATTTTACAAACATATAAATATTGTCATTGTTGGGAAACAATGGCTGAGTCACGTACTTTGTCGCTTTCTTGAAGACGATTCGGCGATCTGGTCAGTGGTGCAAAACCAATTCTCACTTCCGCCGCCGCCTCTAGGATAAAACAACTTCTCTAAAATGAATAACTGATTTTCTTTGCACAACAAATCAGTGCAAATTTGCACTTTCAAATTTAACTGCTCGAAAATTTCTAAAAGAATACTTTTTAATGGCGGAGGAAGAGAAAGTAGAATTTTTCTGTACCAATCTCGTTTTCAACTAAAGATAATATATAGACAGGATTAGGACTGAACGAAAATACTGGCCAGTGGAGGAAAATAGGATCTGAGAAATACTTGGTCAAAAGTTTACCGCTTCATATAAAAGTCGGCTCAGAAATATTTTTCGTATTTAAAACTGGTTCGAAAAATGCATTGTTTTCTGGACCAAAAATATAAGTGTCTTCACCATATAGCCAAGGCCCAAGGCCCAAGCCCAATCCCGAACCGAGCCGAGCCGGGCCGGGCCGAGTCGGTCGATCGCGCGAGCATGTGGTGGTCATGATGCATGGTCTCCCTCCTCACAACAAAGCATGCATTGGGAGCCCAAGGCCCTAACATGACTTCTTAGAAACAAGTATAAATACTTGCATCTTTCTTATAATCCAATGATGTGGGCCTATTCACAAATAGGAGCCATCATATACTTATTTCATATTTTAAATAATTCATAAAATTTCCAACATGTCATCTATGTTATAATTCAAAGGAAGAAAATGGTATAGCTTACACTGCGATATATCTAAGGGTTGAACTCATTCTAGGATATTCATTGATCTTATTTACTGGAAGGTTAACTATTAACATGATACTGCAATCCACATGCATACAAAAATTTCATTACGTTTACCTCAAATGTTATTCAAGTTTGTCATCAAACTTTAAAAACAATGAATAGTAGTTATCTACCTAGATTTTACATGTATTTAAATGAGAGCATACAATTGCACTCTCGCTGATCTGGTCCTTATCTTCCTTTGTGGATCAAGCCATACCAACAAGTTGCTTATTCTAAAGCTCGTGTCCTTTATCCTTGCTCTTATTATCCATTCTTATAACTTCGGTAACAGGTCTCTCGAGAACTTCCTCCATCGCACGGGAAAACACTTACGTAGCTAGACAAGGATTAGTCGCAGTTAAAACTACTGTGACTACAGATGGAGGAAAGAAAGGAAAAGAGGTTCAATCAAGGAAACAAAGGATAGTGTTAATGGCTTTTGGGGAATAGCCTTTTTAAAAAAACTTTTCTTGAAAAATGCTTCTTTGTAAACAGTTTCTCAAATAGTTTTCAAAAGGTTTTAAAAACTTTTGCCCAGTCTAGTAACCTTCTGCTCTGATACCAAATGTAACACCCCACCTCCGCTAGGGTCACTCACAAAGGAAATGCACTAGGTTTGGTGAAGCATTATCGAGGTAAACATGCACAGAAATATTACAAGACAGAACATATATATAAAACAGCGGAAGTAAAGCAAATTCCATTACCTTATCAAATAAGGTCTAAAGCCTTTTACATCAGAATACATCAAAACCTGTCTTGCAATAGTAAAGAAGCATAAAACCTTTTCATAAATTATTCCCCAAATAAAACAGTAAGGTAGCCATAGCCAAGCAAAGTCCAAGCCATGCATGATGACCTTCAAGCAGAGGAAGTCCGAACTAAATAACAGTGTTTCCTCCCTGAAAACCTGGGGGGGGAACAGAAGACAAAGAGGCGAAAGAAAACGGGGTTAGTCATAAATACTGGTAAGTCCTATCTACTTCCAGCATAAAAACAGGTAAAGGTAACATGACATGCATAAACTGAAAGTAAACATAAGGATGACGACAAGATAGATAAGCTAAACCAAGATAACTGGATGAACTACTGTAGCAAGATAAACTAAGGTATCATGATAAACTACGTTGTCAAGATAAATCAAGGTATCACATCGTCAGGTTTCTATCAAGTATACTATCACAAGGTATCTATCATGTATAACATCCCACGGTATCTATCATGTATATTTGCTCTGCACCTCTCGTACTAGTATCCCAACCCGCGTCATGTGTTAACTATGAATGTCCCTTGCCCAATGTCATGTAATGGTCCATGTCAACCTAATATATATCATATGTAGGTTTTCCCAACTCGTATGTTCCTTTCCATGTATAAGTTCAGTCCTTTGACGTAGGCCGTACGGGCTTTCCCATGTAAATCTATACCACCTCAACGTAGTACCATTTTATCCTTGAAGTTGTTTTGGACTGCTACCCTTGATCTGGTTATGTTTTCTTACCATGAACTATCGCGTGTCCACTTAGGATTTATGCCACCTAGGACCACTAGGGATTATGCTACCTAATGAACGTTTCCGTGTCTCGGTTTGGGTTCAAGCCACCTAGGGCCACTAGGGATTATGCCACCCGTCAACCACGCCCTTTATCCCACGTGTGTATCGTGAATCGTTTTCCATGTCTAGCCGCTCATGTATCTCAATGTGCCATCCGAGTTCCGTGCCAGGGCAAATCAAGAAATACAGAACTCGGTCGGGAGCTTTAAGTCATCTGCCGATGCAGATATCAAGGTCTGTTTTTGTATCCGTGGCTATGGTCCCACGTGACCCCTCCCTCAACTATTGAAAGGCAATCCAAGAAAAATCATGTATGAGAACTACATCCCGGCCCCACTATGCCCCACTTTCCTATTGGCCAACCTCACCCATGACTCGATAGCAAGAACATGGTCTGTTGGGAGTTCTCTGCCTTTCCGTTCATACACGATTGACTAAAGATGGTAGGTAGTCGACGACGCGCTATCCAGGGCAAAAATCAAGTATCGTCGACTCCACGCTAATCCATCCTCGTCTTTAGGTTGCTCGCACAACAACCAAGGCATACCCTTGGCTCTTCTACCGCAGACCTTAACCTCTGTGAGGCCATGTTTCGTGGACCATCTGCCACCTCACAGAGGGATAACAAGAGTACCCTCACGTCCCCCGAAGCTACCGCTTCGTCACCCAGCTCGCTGGAGCTTTTTATCCAAGTCAGATAAGTTGCTCCTCCTCGTATACTAAGCGATGACCTACCGTATCAGGTTACTCATCTATTTATGAACTAGTCCCCTGTCCTTGGCTAAGAATTATTACTTAGTTATCCTTAACTAAGGTTTACCACTTAGCTTCTTTTCCCGTTATCCTTGTTAATCCCGGCTTTCCACCTAGTCCCCTGAACTAGGGTTTTGTCTAATGTGTTAAGTATTGTCGTTTAAGTTCATGACTTAACCTGCCTACGAATCATGTCAAAATTTGGCTAAGTGTACAAGACCAAGACCTAGCCCTACAAGTCGGTTGAGTATACCAAGAAGCTTATGACTTAACCCTATTCAATCATCAAGTCAAATTGGTTAAGTACTTGTTTATCTTAACCCTATCAGATTACCGTGTTAGATTGATTAAGCATATATTATCTTAATCCCATCAGATTATCGAGTCGGATTGGTTAAGTATGGGTTAGCTTAACCCCATCCACTAATCGTATTACTATGGTTAAGTTTATTTAAAAGGTCTTGTGACTTAACCCTATCAGGTCCGCATATTAGATTGGTTAAGTATAGGTTACTTAACCTCATCAAATCATCATGTATAATTGGTTAAGTATAAGTTACTTAACCCCATTAAATTATCATGTTAAGTTGGTTAAGTATTGGTCACTTAACCTCATTGAATTACCAAGTTTAGATTGGTTAAGTGCTTAACTTAACCCCATCGAATTACCGTGTTTAGATTAGTTAAGTGTAGGTTACTTAACCCCATCTAATTACCGTGTTTAGATTAGTTAAGTGTAGGTTACTTAACCCCATCTAATTACCGTGTTTAGATTAGTTAAGTCTAAGTTACTTAACCCCATCTAATTACCAAGTCGGATTAGTTAAGTGTAAATTACTTAACCCCATCCCCTAATTGTCTTATATGGTTAAGTGTCATTAAGAGATCAAGTCCGGTTTAACTTAACCTACCCATTCATGTCATATCGATTAAGTGTCATTAATCCAATTTACTTAACCTTATCATGTGGCATTAATTGAATTAATGCACTTTTAACCTCTCACATTAGACCTTGTTGTGGTTACTAGTTAAGCCGGGCGGGTCCGGGTAGATTTACACCGCAACCTAGTCTAACCTAGGGTTTCAAGTGCTATGTGACCAACTACTCACATTGAGTCCTATTGTTTGTAGCCACTAGTTAAGCCGGGCGGGTCCGGGTAGATTTATGCTACAAACTCAACCCAACCTCGAGTTGGCCACTTTCATGTTTGGTCTAGTGTCATGTTACACTTACAACCCATACGTGTCTAGTTTCAAGTCCCATGTCTACCCCACATGTCATGCCCACGTTTAGGTGTATCATGAGTGTCATATTTTCATGAAATCCCATGTTAAATTATCATGTCGTAATCACGCTTGTCTAACCTACCCCAAATCGTGTTTCCAACCCAAGTAAAAGCGAGTCAACATAGTAAGGATACTATGCTACATATTGGCCTCAAAACATGCATGATATCAAAAAGGGATTGGCCACAAACATGCATAGTATCATAAGGGAATGTGGCCACAAACATGCATAGTATCATAAGGGGATTTGGCCACAAACATGCATAGTATCATAAGGGAATGTGGCCACAAACATGCATGATAACATAAGGGGTTTGGGTTCATTTACATGCATAAGCCCCAAAGTCAAGTCTTTGCCAATGTTTCACAAGTCAAATGGTTCCCAAAGGTTCATGCTAACATTCCATAGATAAAGATTCAAACTTGCAAGATAAACTAGGTGAAACATAACATGAGTGGCATGATTAAGTCGCTAAAACTTAGCCCAAGGTCATAGATCATAGAAAAGGGGCAAAATTAGGTTCACATAGGCTAGCATACTTATGTTTCATCGCATTTTATTCCATGTCACATTAGAACCAACGTTAGAATCTACAAGTAGCTAGAACTTACATAGCGAGGCTTAGGGAAGGATCATGCATCGTCTTGACGAAGAAAGGTGGCTTCTTTGTTGAAGAATCGTCATGAAACTTGCGTAGCAACGTTGATCTCTCCTCAATTTGGTGTAGAAAGCTTGCACCTTTTGATTTGAATCCGATTTGAATGCATAAGCTCTTGGAGTTGGAGATGGAGGCCATGATCACTTGGCATTTGGGCAGCACTTCCTGGCATGAGTGATTTGTGAGGGTTTAGGGTAGGCTTAGGGGTCTTTTTATAGAGATTTGGAGTAGTTTAGGCCCTTAGATTAACCCTAGGATGGATCTGAGCCTTTAAAATCCGTCAGAAGCCTCCAAACATGTCTTGAGGAACAAGTCAGGTGCACCCAGGCCAAACTGGCCGACCACCCAAGTCGACAGGGGTGTCAACTGGGCAGTCGACACCTCCTGGGGTGTGTCGACTCCCAAGTCGACTCCCCAGTCGACTTGGGGGTGGCTTGGCTGAATTTGAATTCTGAATTCAAATTTGAACTGTTTTTGAACTTGAAATTTTCTGAAAACTTTGACGGGCCATAACTTGGTCATACGGACTCCGATTTTCGAAAACTCGGACTCTATTTTGCGTATTTTTCCGAGATGAACGCAATACCACAGCCCGTTTCCCTTGATTCAGAGTTTATCATTAAATTCTGCCTTGATTCTTGTCTTAGCATGTTGTAAAAATCCGGGTTGTTACATTCTCCCCAACTTAAAGGATTTCGTCCCCGAAATCTCCAAGTTAGGAAGAACGTATCCTACCATCCATCATCCATCTACTCAAAACATCATCCACAGGCAACCATTGTCCTTAGACGATTTCTAATGCCATATGATCATATGCAGAACGTGTGTGTGTGTGTATGCTCCTTAGCTAATGCTAATGATCAGGCCTGAATGATCTTTCTAATGCAAAATATGTTTAGTGCCATGAGTCCAACATGTATGCAAGTAGTCCTAGCCATATAAACACTACATGCGTGCACAAACATTCATCCACATGCAACATCCACATGGTAACATATTCAATTTCATCCATAAACAAGTACAAATACTCGTGCATATGCAACATGAAACGTGACCGCGTCAATCTAGTATCTAATGTGTATTCGCGCATCCACGAGCAACCACTTGCAACCACTTGCAACCATTTGCAACCATATCAATCATAACATGTTTCAAATACATGTTTACATCCATAGAATTCTATCTAAGGTTCCCAAGATAAGATCGAGGAGATAAACAGGACAAACTCCTTACGGGGTTTGTAACAGAAACAGGACCGAGAGGATATCCACCAAGCGATAGCATGCGAGTAAGCTCTACAGGTGAACCAGGGATCAACGATATACTCTTAAAAAGAGACATGATGCGCGCGTCTAATCCGCATTTCCATGAGCCTAATTCCATTGTGCCTTGACCGCCTTTGACTTCATGATTTCGTAGCTCCTTGATTCCTATTTCCAAGGTATGAGTTGGAACTCATTTCACTATCGCCTCTCGTTCCACTTTCACTTATTCTTTCCCTAGTATACTTGGCTCAACCATATCTGCGTACTCATGCAAGCTCTCTAAAATTCATTAGTGAATTCTGGATCTCGTTTACCGATGCCAATCCATGTTACCACGTGCACTTACTAGGGTGATTCCTATAACCCATGCTCAAGCGGAATGAACCATCCGTCTTATTGGCGAACGTTACTCGATCGGATCAGAGATTTCCGATAAATGCATCAAGAGATCCTAGGTAATTAACCATGACAAAACCCAAAAGGTTATATGAGACTTCGAGGATATTACCAAGGCAAGTTAAGAGTTTAACTACCCTCCTTTCAAAACCGAGAATGGCATCCCTTACTGGATCACCACTTCATCCCTAGAATCCATCCATAGCTCAACAATAGAAGCATTGCTTCTAATCTCAACACTTGGCATAGACGTTCTCAAATCCAAACAAGTCATGAATAAATGGACCGACTCTCCAACCAGATTTTGGGACTAAAGTGGGATCTCCTACCATGCTAGTACTAAAGTGCAGAGACTTAACTATCGAGGCAGACTTAAATGATGCGATGATCAAAACAAAGTCTAGACGGGACGATAGAAAAGAAAGGCTAAGCCTTTAACAGAAACGGTACCATTCCTCTTAGGTACGCTAGAAATGAGAGCATACAATAGCCCTCTCGCTGATCTTGTCCTTATCTTCCTTTGTGGATCAAGCCATACCAACAAGTTGCTTATTCTTAAGCTCGTGTCCTTTATCCTTGCTCTTATTATCCCTTCTTATAACTTCGGTAACAGGTCTCTCGAGAACTTCCTCCATCGCACGGGAAAACACTTACGTAGCTAGACAAGGATTAGTCGCAGTTAAAACTATTGTGACTACAGATGGAGGAAAGAAAGGAAAAGAGGTTCAATCAAGGAAACAAAGGATAGTGTTAATGGCTTTTGGGGAATAGCCTTTTTAAAAAAACTTTTCTTGAAAAATGCTTCTTTGTAAACAGTTTCTCAAATAGTTTTCAAAAGGTTTTAAAAACTTTTGCCCAGTCTGGTAACCTTCTGCTCTGATACCAAATGTAACACCCCACCTCCGCTAGTGTCACTCACAAAGGAAATTCACTAGGTTTGGTGAAGCATTATCGAGGTAAACATGCACAGAAATATTACAAGACAGAACATATATATAAAACAACGGAAGTAAAGCAAATTCCATTACCTTATCAAATAAGGTCTAAAGCCTTTTACATCAGAATACATCAAAACCTGTCTTGCAATAGTAAAGAAGCATAAAACCTTTTCATAAATTATTCCCCAAATAAAACAGTAAGGTAGCCATAGCCAAGCAAAGTCCAAGCCATGCATGATGACCTTCAAGCAGAGGAAGTCCGAACTAAATAACAGTGTTTCCTCCCTGAAAACCTTGGGGGGGGGGGACAGAAGACAAAGAGGCGAAAGAAAACGGGGTTAGTCATAAAGACTGGTTAGTCCTATCTACTTCCAGCATAAAAACAGGTAAAGGTAACATGACATGCATAAACTGGAAGTAAACATAAGGATGACGACAAGATAGATAAGCTAAACCAAGATAACTGGATGAACTACTGTAGCAAGATAAACTAAGGTATCATGATAAACTACGGTGTCAAGATAAATCAAGGTATCACATCGTCACGTTTCTATCAAGTATACTATCACAAGGTATCTATCATGTATAACATCCCACGGTATCTATCATGTATATTTGCTCTACACCTCTCGTACTAGTATCCCAACCCGCGTCATGTGTTAACTATGAATGTCCCTTGCCCAATGTCATGTAATGGTCCATGTCAACCTAATATATATCATATGTAGGTTTTCCCAACTCGTATGTTCCTTTCCATGTATAAGTTCAGTCCTTTGCCGTAGGCCGTACGGGCTTTCCCATGTAAATCTATACCACCTCAACGTAGTACCATTTTATCCTTGAAGTTGTTTTGGACTGCTACCCTTGATCTGGTTATGTTTTCTTACCATAAACTATCGCGTGTCCACTTAGGATTTATGCCACCTAGGACCACTAGGGATTATGCTACCTAATGAACATTTCCGTGTCTCGGTTTGGGTTTAAGCCACCTAGGGCCACTAGGGATTATGCCACCCGTCAACCACGCCCTTTATCCCACGTGTGTATCGTGAATCGTTTTCCATGTCTAGCCGCACATGTATCTCAATGTGCCATCCGAGTTCCGTGCCAGGGCAAATCAAGAAATACGGAACTCGGTCGGGAGCTTTAAGTCATCTGCCGATGCAGATATCAAGGTCTGTTTTTGTATCTGTGGCTATGGTCCCACGTGACCCCTCCCTCAACTACTGAAAGGCAATCCAAGAAAAATCATGTATGAGAACTACATCCCGGCCCCACTATGCCCCACTTTCCTATTGGCCAACCTCACCCATGACTCGATAGAAAGAACATGGTCTGTTGGGAGTTCTCTGCCTTTCCGTTCGTACACAATTGACTAAAGATGATAGGTAGTCGACGACGCGCTATCCAGGGCAAAAATCAAGTATCGTCGACTCCACGCTAATCCATCCCCGTCTTTAGGTTGCCCGCACAGCAACCAAGGCATACCCTTGGCTCTTCTACCGCAGACCTTAACCTCTGTGAGGCCAGGTTTCATGGACCATCTGCCACCTCACAGAGGGATACCAAGAGTATCCTCACGTCCCCCGAAGCTACCGCTTCGTCACCCAGCTCGCTGGAGCTTTTTATCCAAGTCAGATAAGTTGCTCCTCCTCGTATACTAAGCGATGACCTACCGTATCAGGTTACTCATCTATTTATGAACTAGTCCCCTGTCCTTGGCTAAGAATTATTACTTAGTTATCCTTAACTAAGGTTTACCACTTAGCTTCTTTTCCCGTTATCCTTGTTAATCCCGGCTTTCCACCTAGTCCCTTGAACTAGGGTTTTGTCTAATGGGTTAAGTATTTTCGTTTAAGTTCATGACTTAACCTACCTACGAATCATGTCAAGATTTGGCTAAGTATACAAGTCCAAGACCTAGCCCTACAAGTCGGTTAAGTATACCAAGAAGCTTATGACTTAACCCTATTCAATCATCAAGTCAAATTGGTTAAGTACTTGTTTATCTTAACCCTATCAGATTACCGTGTTAGATTGATTAAGCATAGATTATCTTAATCCCATCAGATTATCGAGTCGGATTGGTTAAGTATGGGTTAGCTTAACCCCATCCACTAATCGTATTACAATGGTTAAGTTTATTTAAAAGGTCTTGTGTCTTAACCCTATCAGGTCCGCATATTAGATTGGTTAAGTATAGGTTGCTTAACCTCATCAAATCATCATGTATAATTGGTTAAGTATAAGTTACTTAACCCCATTAAATTATCATGTTAAGTTGGTTAAGTATTGGTCACTTAACCTCATTGAATTACCAAGTTTAGATTGGTTAAGTGCTTAACTTAACCCCATCGAATTACCGTGTTTAGATTAGTTAAGTGTAGGTTACTTAACCCCATCTAATTACCGTGTTTAGATTAGTTAAGTGTAGGTTACTTAACCCCATCTAATTACCATGTTTAGATTAGTTAAGTCTAAGTTACTTAACCTCATCTAATTACCAAGTCGGATTAGTTAAGTGTAAATTACTTAACCCCATCCCCTGATTGTCTTATATGGTTAAGTGTCATTAAGAGATCAAGTCCGGTTTAACTTAACCTACCCATTCATGTCATATCGATTAAGTGTCATTAATCAAATTTACTTAACCTTATCATGTGGCATTAATTAAATTAATGCACTTTTAACCTCTCACATTAGACCTTGTTGTGGTTACTAGTTAAGCCGGGCGGGTCCGGGTAGATTTACACCACAACCTAGTCTAACCTCGGGTTTTAAATGCTATGTGACCAACTACTCACATTGAGTCCTATTGTTTGTAGCCACTAGTTAAGCCGTGCAGGTCCGGGTAGATTTATGCTACAAACCCAACCCAACCTCGAGTTGGCCACTTTCATGTTTGGTCTAGTGTCATGTTACACTTACAACCCATACGTGTCTAGTTTCAAGTCCCATGTCTACCCCACATGTCATGCCCACGTTTAGGTGTCTCATGAGTGTCATATTTTCATGAAATCCCATGTTAAATTATCATGTCGTAATCACGCTTGTCTAACCTACCCCAAATCGTGTTTCCAACCCAAGTAAAAGCGAGTCAACATAGTAATGATACTATGCTACATATTGGCCTCAAAACATGCACGATATCAAAAAGGGATTGGCCACAAACATGCATAGTATCATAAGGGAATGTGGCCACAAACATGCATAGTATCATAAGGGGATTTGGCCACAAACATGCATAGTATCATAAGGGAATGTGGCCACAAACATGCATGATAACATAAGGGGTTTGGGTTCATTTACATGCATAAGCCTCAAAGTCAAGTCTTTGCCAATGTTTCACAAGTCAAATGGTTCCCAAAGGTTCATGCTAACATTCCATAGATAAAGATTCAAACTTGCAAGATAAACTAGGTGAAACATAACATGAGTGGCATGATTAAGTCGCTAAAACTTAGCCCAAGGTCATAGATCATAGAAAAGGGGCAAAATTAGGTTCACATAGGCAAGCATACTTATGTTTCATCGCATTTTATTCCATGTCACATTAGAACCACCGTTAGAATCTACAAGTAGCTAGAACTTACATAGCGAGGCTTAGGGAAGGATCATGCATCGTCTTGACGAAGAAAGGTGGCTCCTTTGTTGAAGAATCGTCATGAAACTTGCGTAGCAACGTTGATCCCTCCTCAATTTGGTGTAGAAAGCTTGCACCTTTTGATTTGAATCTGATTTGAATGCATAAGCCCTTAGAGTTGGAGATGGAGGCCATGATCACTTGGCATTTGGGCAGCACTTCATGGCATGAGTGATTTGTGAGGGTTTAGGGTTGGCTTAGGGGTCTTTTTATAGAGATTAGGAGTAGTTTAGGCCCTTAGATTAACCCTAGGATGGATCTGAGCCTTTAAAATCCGTCAGAAGCCTCCAAACATGTCTTGAAGAACAAGTCAGGTGCACCCAGGCCAAACTGGCCGACCACCCAAGTCGACAGGGGTGTCGACTGGGCAGTTGACACCTCCTGTGGTGTGTCGACTCCTAAGTCGACTCCCCAGTCGACTTGGGGGTGGCGGGAATTTTTCCTACCTGTTCTGCTTTGCTGAATTTGAATTCTGAATTCAAATTTGAATTCTGAATTCAAATTTGAACTGTTTTTGAACTTGAAATTTTCTAAAAACTTTGACGGGCCATAACTTGGTCATTCAGACTCCGATTTTCGAAAACTCGGACTCTATTTCGCGTATTTTTCCGAGACGAACGCAATGGCACAGCCCGTTTCCCATGATTCAGATTTTATCATTAAATTCTGCCTTGATTCTTGTCTTAGCATGTTGTAAAAATCCGGGTTGTTACATCTAGGGCTGTATATTGGATAGGACGGTCCATTATCCGACTCGTCCGAGGCTATTTGGTGTTCGGTCCAAGTACGTATGATACACTTATAGGACAGAGCTTGGAAACACCAGTGTTCGGTCCGATCCAAAGTGTTTGATGTTTTCCTATTATTCAAGGCTATATCGGACAGGACAGTCTATTGCCCGACTCGATCCGAGGCTATATGGTGTTCGGCCCGTACTCGTCCAAATTTGTTATAGGATAGAACCTGGACAAACCTCCGTCCGGTCCGATCCGACTCGTTTACACCCCTAGCAATGCCACATAATACGGGAGTCCAGAAACCTCAATATTACCATTGATCGTAACCGTTGTAGATGGTTTGTAAATTCTAGTAACAATCATCACAATCATCTATGATTGTTAACCGTCATATTCCATATTTTAAAGCATTTTGTACATATATTTCTATTCATATGTTTTATTTATGATATATTCACTATAACTATTTTTTATAAGTGTATTTATTTGTGTATATAATGCACGTATATATTATTGGTTCATGAAGACACATATTATTAATATACAATATATCCATTTAACTTAATTTATTTTAATGTTAAATATTGTATGAAACAATCACCTTAGGTGGTATGGTTAACCGTAATATTCTAATTTTTCAATAATTACCGTTATAAATTGTAACCGCAAAAATAGTTGGTGTGGTTGATGGTTCAACCGTAACAGCCATATATATATATATATATATATATATATATAATTCAAATATATATATATATGGGGTGGTTATTTAAACAAAAGTTTGACAAAAATTAGAGGACACAAAATCTCATATTTAATTTATTTTTATATGAGAGGTGCAATATTGAAATTTTGTATCTCTCAATTTGTGTCAAACTTTTATGTCTAAAATTACTTTTATACATACGTGTATATATATATATATATATATATATATATATAGGGGCAGGTTTCGAGAGCATCCCAAACAGTGCAGCACCCCAACAGCATCTAAATCACAACCAAGTATTTCACACCTTCTCTCCTTCCACTCATTCTCTCACTTTCCACTCACATTCTTTAATATAAAAGAGTGGTTATGGTTCGAGTGCAAATGGGGGGCTGAAATTCAGGGGGGGCTCCCTAATCCTATACCATATATATATATATATATATATATATATATATATAAATAAATAAACACACGCTCGTACATGCATATAATAAGAGTTATACATAGTTTTCATGGTCTAGCATATTGAAACAATGGAACATTCAACCTTGCATATAGTATATTCGACTCATTGTTCTCTTTAAAACTACGCTAAGATTTACTTGGATAAAAATAGGATGAAATCATGACTTATCAAGATGCGTATTACTATATTGTTTATTTTCTTATGGAATAACTCTGTAACTTCTGATTGCACTTGTTTGTCTAGGTCAAAATTTCCCAATAAGATAAATAAATCAGCATGTTAGATTAATTTATTCAGAATGTCTTTTTGTTGAATCAAATAGACAACCAACATTTCTAAAATATGTAGTGTAGTCGAAAACGTCAGAATGTGAGATGAGTGGAGTAAAGTTTTCTAAATTAGTCAGATTTTAAATTAGTGTACTGCTAAAAACAACCCGTTTTGTGCTTTATAACACCATGGTATGGTAGTCAAAAACACAAAACATGGTGACTTTAGCATTACACCACCATGTGGAACTAAAAACACCCAGGTTTTTTCTTTTGGCTATCATGCTATGGTGTTAGAAAGCACGAACTTGAGTACTTTTAGCAGTACACTTAAATTATTTGAGGCTGAAGTTAGGTAGAACTTAGATTTGGTACTTAAACACCCAATCCAAACATAGGTCAATGTTGCGATTCAGAAAATGAAAAAAAAAATCTTATGATTTAGTCTCAAAAAATCAAAATCCTTAAACGACCTTTATTATGCCAATTTTTTTGAATTATACGGCTTTTCAAATTTGAGAAGAAAACAACTTTTGTAGGATAAGAACCAAACAAGTGTTCCTAAAACAAATTGGCAATAGTAACAACGGTCTTATGGTATATTTACAGGCAGAGCCGACCTTGGTGATGTAGAGGCCCAAGGCAAAACATGCACTAATGTTCAGGCCCAAAATTAAGGCATGTAGGGGAAAGTATGTGAGGGCAAGAATTGTAGCAGTTGCAGGAATCGGACCTGCGTGCTTAATGTACAAGGCAAATGATTTCACCATTCCGCCAGACTTAACTTTAGGTATTTTAGAGTTATCCTATCTTTATATAAACAACTTGATATTGTTGAGGCCCTAGCCCAACGGAGGCCCTAGGCCACCGTCTTAGTGGCATTGGGCCAGGGCCGGGCCTGTTTACAGAAAATATGACATAAATTGCTCAATATGGGCAAGACTAACACCTCCCGCAACACATGCCCAAGCCACACGCAAGTTAAAACCAAGTTCTGATGCTATATAGAATACTAGAGAACTAAAAAAGTGTTCCTAAAACCAAGTGGTAATAGGAACAACATTCTCATTGTATATATATAGACACAAATTGCTCAATATAGGACATAACTAACACCTTTTAGTTTTTTTTTTTCAATGTAACCATTGATAAATAATGGTATAATATTTTTTGCTAAATTATTGGATTACTTATCAACTTTGGATAATATGGTACAATCTTATTACAACTTTAAGAATCGTTTTTTAAACTCTTTTAACTTACCAAATGAGGAAATTTGCCTTTGCACTTAAAACTTGTGTTTTAATTAACATTTATTACCAAATGTTTAAAAATACTTGTTTTTAAAAATCAACGAATTAATGATGATAAGTTAAGTTTTTGAATATTTTTGCGCTTAAATCACATAAGTAAAAAATAATCATCAATGCCGTTCCCATTGCTTGAACCGCAAAGCATCAAATTCTTTTGTTTTGCACCAACCGAATTTGAGTGTGGTTCGCTATTCAGAGTTATGCTTATATATACTTAAATTTCGATTTCATCCAATTTTCTATACACATAATAATTTAGAAATTTAAATTTTATCCGTAGCAAAGATTTGGTATACTAGAATTGTTTATACATTATCATTCACTTTCCCTTTGGTAGAAAAACCTGTTCTAGATACAGAACCACAATCTTAGGACCCCAACTTTCCATTCATATAACTACTCAAAATAAAAATTAATGTTGAACGTTGATTAATATATTCCTTAAATGTAGAAATTTTTATACGCATTTTTAATATAATATAACTACATTAATGCATTTTTATTTTATATCCATTGAATGTAGAGGATTGTTACATGACTTGGATAAACTTTAAATGTATGAAATCAATATGCATGAAATATTTAATGAATTGATTCCATCTTAATATATTTTAATATACTGATATATTCACTTATTCGAGATGGAAAATTTATTTATCAGAAATACTAAAAGTTAGCCTTTCACACGTTAATTTAAGTAGTTAATTTTACTATGTTATGAAGCAAGATACATATTAAAAAATATAGAAATTTAATTTCAGGATTTAAGTTTATCACAATATTTTCATGATTTAAAACAAATACATGAACCAATGCATAGAACTTACAGACCTTTGTTTGTATAAAAGCAATCCCAATTTGTAGGAAACGTTAAATTAAACTATTACATGTATTTTCAGCCAACTTGCATGGTTGAATTAGTATTCCTAATTTTACGTGCAATATGCATTATCATGATGGAAGCTTGTCTATATCATTTGGTTGAGAAAATTACTCCAGATAAAAATGACCATGAGGTATTCTACCGTAGAGACAAACCAATACAAGGTGATGGAATAGAAAATGACAGTGCAAAATTCTTGACCAATATGTCATCTCTTCAAGGATTATTACTTGGTACACATGATGAAATTCGACCATATTCAATCAGAAGAAAGGGACCAGGTAGTCCAGACCCAATTCACCATAAATTTCCACCTTATTTCAGCAAAAGAGAAATTCAAGGAGTTCTGTTCCCAATCCACGATGAAATTCCACCACCTTCCATTAAAAGAAAAGTGTTAGGAGGTCCTGACCCAATCCGCAACAAAACACGGCCACCATCTTCCATCAAAAGAAAAGTGGTAGGAGATCCGAACACAGTACAATCTTCCATGAAAAGAAAAGTACCAGGAGGTCTTTGCCCCATCCACCAGAAGACGCCACCACCTTCCATGAAAAGAAAATTGCTAGAAGGTCGTAGCCCAATCCATAGCAAAATGCCACCACCTTCCATGAAAAGAAAATTGCGAGGAAATCCTGACCCAATCCATAGCAAAACGCCACCACCTTCTATTAAAAAAGAAGCACCAGCTGAAGATCCTGACCTAATCTACAATAAAACACGACCACCAACTTCGATCAAAAGAAAAGTGACAAGATGTCTAAACCCAATCCACCACAAACCCCCACTACCATCCATCAAAAGCGAAGCGTCCGGATGTCCTGACCCAATCCGTAACATAACGCCGCCACTACTTTCCGTCCAAAGAGTAGTGTCAGGGGGTACTGACTTAATTGACAGTAAAACAACGGTAGCACCTTCCATCAAAAAAGAAGTACTAGGAGCTCTTGACCCAATCCACAATAAAACACTACAAACACCTTCAATTAGAAGAAAAGTTCCAGAAGGTCTTGACCGAATCCACCATAAAACGCCACATCCTTCTATCGGAATAAAAGTGCAAGGATGTCTTCACCCATTGCACCATAAAATGCCAGTACCACCTTCCATCAAAAGAAAAGTGCCAAGAGGAATTGAAACAATTCACAAAAAAACACCACCACCTTGCATCAAAAGAGAAGTGTCACAAGGTCCTTAGTCTGACCTAATCCACAAAAAAATGCTGCCACCACCTTGTATCAAAGGAAAAGTGCCAGAAGGTCCTGACCTAATCCACAACAAAATGCCACCACTTTCCATTAAAAGAAAAGCTTCAATAGGTCCCAACCCAATCCACAAGAAAACTCCACCAGCACCCTTCCATCAAAAGAGAAGTCCCAAGAGGGCCTGACCAAATTGACAAAAAAATGCCGCCGACATTAGCATCAAAAGAAACTAGCGAAACGTGTAATTAAGAATATGATTTTTTTTAACATTTTTTAGTTCATTCAAGTAGTTACAAACCTAGTTAGTTAGGTTTTGGTTTGAGAATTATTTTTTAGTGTAAGCTAGTTGGAAGGAAATGTAATCATGAAGTCCAAACATGATGTCAATGGCCGGCAATATTCATATGCTTTATTTTACCCACTATTATGTGATGGATGAGTATTTAACATGATGACAGAGGAAATGTAATCAGAAACAATTTAATGGTCTAGAGAGAGATTGAAAACTACTTTCCCCTTCACATACTTTTAATAGTTAAAGATAAGGTCAAGACTAGATACAAAACCAAAATATAAAAGAGAAGCGGACAGCATTTTTAAACTTTGGATGATAAATTTGCATTGACAAAGTGAAGCTTACACCGTATGCAATGTTATGACTTATTTTTAGCGTATTCGATCAGAAGTTAATAAAGTAAGGAATTATATTAATGAATTACTAATCATCATGTATGAAACGATCATTGGACATGGACCGAACAGTAAATGGTGTATGACGGCAGTAATGCACAGACAATTCACAACTCATAATTTATCACCCTTATCGTAATAGTCATTTATAGGCAAAAGAGCAGATATTTTCTAACTCAGCAAAGAAAATTTATGAAAATATTAAAGTAAGTAATTATGTAATGAATTACTAATCATCATGTATGAAACGATCATTGGATATGGACCAAGCAGTAAATGGTGTATGACGGCAGCAATGCACAAACAATTTGTTGTGGAGAAATTTCGATTCAAGACCGCTCAAATCAAAAATCCCCAACGCCGCGGAAAACGAGATCGTGGTAATATTGTAAAAACAATCAATCAAACAATCTCAATCTTACCCAAGCAAATTACAATCACCAAACAATGGAAATAATAGAGCAATAACGATAAACTAAATCACACAGGGATTTATAGTGGTTTCACCGACGTCTTGTCAGTATACGTCCACTTTAAGAGAGAAACCTTTATTAATATTAATAGAAGAGTACAAGAGATTGATTACAATGATCAAATTTACTAGAAAATTTTGATTTTGTGGAGAAAGGAATTTAAGAAGATTAGGATTGCCTAAATCCTAATTGGAATAAACCTTGATCTAATCTCTTAATTTTGTTGTTCCTCCTCCTTTTGGATTGTTGTAGCTTATATAGACATAGAGAAGTATATGGAAATTCCCAAAATTTCCTCTAGATCCGAAATATCCTCTAGATCTAAATATCCTCCAGATCTGAAAATATCATCTAAATCCTAAATATCCGAAATATCCCGAAATATCCTCCAGATCCTAAATACCCGAAATATCCCGAAATATCCTTCAGATCTGAAATTTCCTCCTCAATCTAACACATAGTATCACATACTTCAACACTCCACCTCGATACTATATCCATCTACATCACAAACTTGAATGCACCCAAGCATCTCCTTCTGTCTTCAATCAAGAAAGCTTGAATGTTTCCCCAATGAACTCCGGCATAGCCACCGCCCATTGCACTTCACTAACAAGTTCAGGCATAGCCCCCACTCGTTAATAAAGTGTTGAAACATCCAATGCCTAAACCAGTCTCACTAAAAGACAATGTACTCGGGAGAGAAAACGAGTACTTACCATGAAGATAGAACACCAACCTCTCACCGGTACTCTTCTACATCCAAGTTTCTCTCTCAACTGTGCCACCGCGTGACACTTAGCATCTCTCCAAACGAATTAAGTTCGAGCCATGCTTGAACTTTCCAATCGGCAATGCTTAGTGAACATGTCCGCCGCGTTATCCTTTGTGTGCACTTCCCGAGGGCATACTTGCTTGTCTTCGTCCATGGCTACTAGAAATGACTCTCTTACTTCAATATGCTTCGTTTGTGAGCTAAATGCCAAATTCTTTGCCAAATGTATAGCACTTTGGCTATCACATCGAACATCGATACTCTCATGTTCGAAACCCAAGTCACACAATAGTCGCTTCAAATAGAGTGTCTCCTTTGTCGCTTCCACAGCGGCTATCAACTCCGCCTCCGTAGTGGATAAAGCAAATACGGTTTGCAATCTCGATCTCCAACTAATGGCCGTACCACCAAGTGTGAAGACATACCCGGAAGTTGATTTCCTCCGATCCCTATCACCGCGTAGTCCGAGTCACAATAACCAACTAACTTGCAACTCAATCAATCACTACCACAAAAAACAAGACCATGAGATGCTGTGCCTTTTAAGTATCTCAATATAGCCTTCACGGCTTCCCAATGCGATTTCCTCGGATTAGCCATATACTGACTAACCACCCCGACGACATTTGCAATATCGGGTCTTGTACACACCATGTCATACATCAAACTTCCAACCACACTAGCATATGACACCTTTGCCATATAAGCCTTGTCTTTCTCCTCGATAGGTGATCCCTTACTCGAAAGCTTTATATGCAAAGGTAAAGGTGTATTTGACGCCTTTGCATCCTCCATGCTAAACTGGCAAAGCATTTTGTTAAGTACTCCTTTTGAGTTAATTTCAACTCAAAATGATTTCGATCTCTTTCAATTTCCATGCCCAAAATTTTCTTTGCTTCTCCAAGGTCTTTCATTTCGAACTCCGCCTTTAATTTCTCTTTCAACTTGTTGATTTCTGCCTTGTCCTTAGAAGCAATGAGCATATCGTCTACATACAAGAGTAAATACACCCAACAATCATTTTCTAACCTCTTGAAATAAACGCAAGCATCCTTGATGCTTCGGTGGAAGCCACTTTCAAGCATGAAATGATCAAATCTCTTGTACCATTGCCTAGGTGATTGCTTCAAACCATATAGTGATTTCTTCAACTTGCAAACTAGTTCTGACTTACCTTCTACAACAAACCCTTCCGGTTGCTCCATGTAGATGTCTTCATCCAAGTCTCCATGCAAGAAGGCGGTTTCCACATCTAGTTGCTCCAACTCCAAGTCGTAAATAGCAACTAATGCAAGTAATATCCGGATAGAAGTATGCCTCACAACCGGTGCGAAGATCTCATCATACTCCTTTCCTTTCCTCCATACAAACCCCTTAGCCACTAGCCTAGCTTTGTATCTTCCATCGTCCTTCACCTTATATATCCATTTGCAACCAATAACACGGTTTCCTTGAGGAAGTGGAACCAACTCCCAAGTCTGGCTCTTCATCAACGATTGCATCTCTTCCTCCATGGTGCAAATCCACTTTGAGCTCTCACTCGAATCCATGACGTCATCAAGGTCCATCGGCTCATCTTGGACTACGTGAAGAGCATAGTCCAAATTCTCACACAAACTAAGATAGTTCCAATCACCATATCTTTCGGGTGGCCTTACAGCACGACGACCAACCCGAGTAGCAATACCATCACCCGTTCTTCCTTCAGCTCCACCTTGAACTGAATCTTCTCTAGGCTCGTACACATCACCAACACTACTAGAGAAATCCTGTGGACTATGTGATGTAACATCAACCGCATTCACCCCGCAAGCACCTCCAACAACTCTACTCTCTCTAGGCCTGAATGTGGGAATAACTTCCTTCTCCTTTGATTCACCATGGACCAAATCCGGAACATCCGATGAGCCTTCATTCTTCTTGAACATAGCTGACTCATCAAAAGTAACATGACGAGAAACCATATCCTTCTTTGTTTTCCGGATTCCAAATCCGATAGCCTTTGACACCATCCATATAACCGGGAAAAATCCCTTTGAAAGCTCTAGGTGAGAGCTTGTCATTCCCCGGATCATGCACATAAACAGGACTGCCAGTTACACGAAGATAACTCAAGTCAATGCTCTTCCCCTTCCATACTTCCTCCGGAATTTTGTTATCAATAGCCGAGCACGGAATTCGATTAATAATATGCACCGCGGTTGACAAAGCTTTGGCCCGAAATCCCTTAAACAAACCCGATGTCAATCTCAAGCATCGAGCTTTCTCTAGTAGAGTTCGGTTCATTCTCTCTGCCACTCCTTTAGATTGCTGATCTCCCGTGTAGTAAAATGCCTCCGAATACCATGATGCTTGCAAAAATTCAGAAACACTCAGGACTCATACTCGCCACCATTATCGGACCTAAGAACTTTCAAATTTTTTTCACTCTCATTCTCAACAAGAGCCTTTCATTCTTTGAATCTTGCAAATGCCTCCGACTTGGCCTTCATTACATACACTCAAACCTTTCGAGAAAAATCATCAATGAAAGAAATATAATATCTTGCTCCACCCAAAGAAGCTACAGGCGGTGGTCCCCAAACATCCGTGTGCACATACTCAAGAATCTTTCTTGAATCATGTTTTCCTTCACCGAATGACACTCTAGTTTGCTTCCCCATGACACATTCCTCGCAAATCTCCAACTTGCTGCAACTCTCACCATCAATCATCTCCCTTCGACGAAGAACATCTAAACTCTTCTCTGAGACATAACCCAATCTCAAATGCCACAGCCGTGTAGCATCTAAGCCACAAGAACTATCAACACTGACGCAAGTTTCGCCTTCCACGGTCACTCCTTGAAGCAAATAGATACCATGAGTTTTGGCATCCTTCATAACGACAAGCGCACCCTTCGAAACCCTCAAGCTATCACTCTCAGTGGTGATCTTACAACCTAAAGAATCCAACTGTCCCAAAGAGATAAGTGATTTCCGTAGTCCCGGAACATAGCGCACATCAGTGAGAGTATGAACCACTCCGTCAAACATCCGAATTTGCACGGATCTAATTCCCTTCAACTTGCAAACTGCACCATTTCCCATAACAATTGATTTTCCTTCCCATTCAACATAAGAAGAAAAACAATTCTTATTAGGCGTCATGTGATATGAAGCCCCCGAATCAAGCACCCAATCGCTGCCTGAAACATCTGATGCTACTGCCGACAAAACATCTACGTCTCCCTCACCAACATCTCTCTCCACCGCAACTAATGAAGATGCTACTTCTTTCTTCCCCATGTCCGGACAATCATTCTTCCAGTGACCAGGTTTCTTACATATAAAGCGCTTGCCATTTCTTTCTTTTGATTTTCCTCTTCCACCGGGCTTCTTAGACTTAGAACGCCCCCAGTTTCCCTTCTTCTCTGACTTTTCTTTCTCTGCAAATAAAACTTGACCATTACCAGCACCACTACTACCATCACTCATCTCCTTCATCTGAACTCGCAATTCCTCACTAAGAAGACCCGTATTGACATCATTTAGAGTCAATGTATCTCGGTCATTGATCAAACTGTTTGAGAACCCAGTATAGCGCTCAGGAAACGAACATAGCAAAATCATCGCCTTCTGCTCCTCCTCAATCTTCATATCTACCGCCTTCATCTTCATTAGCAAATCATCAAACACATTTAAGTGCGCCTTTAGTGAAGTTCCTTCCTTCATCTTGTAGGTAAAGAAAGTCCGCAACAAGATCAGTCGATTTGTGAGTGACTTCTTCATATACAACTCCTCCAACTTGTTCCAAATACCTTTAGCAGTTGTCTCACCACTAATTTCAGAAATAACATTCTCCCCCATGGCAAGTTGAAGTGTAGTGAATTCCCACTCTTCCATTTCTTCTCTCTTCACATCTGAGATGTCCATTGGCAATAAATGTGTATCAAACACTACGCGAAGTACCCGATTCCGCCTAAGAACCGCTTTCATCTTCCATTATCACTTTTTGAAATCATTATCGCCATTCCACTTGTCGATAACCAGTTGTGAACTAGCAGCTGCATATGACCCACGTACATAAGGAGCTACACCACTTGGACCAACTGTTGATGGATTATTTGAACCTGATTCCGGCATTTCCAAAGCTATCTACCGACACCAATGCTCCGATAACAAATGTTGTGGAGAAATTTCGATTCAAGACCGCTCAAATCAAAAATCCCCAACGCCGCGGAAAATGAGTTCGTGGTAATAGTGCAAAAACAACCAATCGAACAATCTCAATCTTATCCAAGCTAATCACAATCGCCAAACAATGGAAATAATAGAGCAATAACGAGAAACTAAATCACATAGGGATTTATAGTGGTTCCACCGACGTCTTGTCAATGTACGTCCACTTTGAGAGATAAACCTTTATTAATATTAATAGAAGAGTACAAGAGATTGATTACAATGATCAAATTTACTAGAAAAAATTGATTTTGTGGAGAAAGGAGTTGAAGAAGATTAGGATTGCCTAAACCCTAATTAGAATAAACCTTGATTTAATCTCTTGATTTTGTTGTTCCTCCTCCTATTGGATCTGATGTAGCTTATATAAACATAGGGAAGTATATGGAAATTCCCAAAATTTCCTCTAGATCCGAAATATCCAAATATCGTCCAGATTCTAAATATCCTCCAGATGTGAAAATATCCTCCAGATCCGAAATATCTCGAAATATCCTCCAGATCCTAAATATCCGAAATATCCTCTAGATCTGAAATTTCCTCCTCAATCTAACACATGGTATCGCATACTTCAACACAATTCACGACTCATAATATATTACCCTTATCATAATAGTCATTTATAGGCAAAAGAGTAGATATTTTCTATCTCAACAAAGAAAATCTATGAAAATATTAAAGTAAGAAATTATGTTAATGAATTACTAATCATCATGTATGAAACGATCATTGGACATGGACCATGTAGTAAATGGTGTATGACGGCAGCAATGCATAGACAATTCACAACTCATAATTTATCACCCTTATCATAATAGTCATTCGTAGGCAAAAGAGTAGATATTTTCTATCTCAGCAAAGAAAATTTATGAAAATATCTGAGCATAAAAAAGGGAATGTGCCTAAAATTGAAATAGTAGTTGCTAAAGTGCATTAAACGTCAATACTTATATGATTTACGGAAAAGGACTTCCAGATGGATTGCTATTGTCAGCATTAAACTGTAAGTGTTCAAATTTAATAGCATGGCCAAAGGGTTTAGACCCTCCACCACTACAAAACATATCTTTCTTGCATGGCCAACATTAAAATTATATTTAACCACTAAATTTTAGCAGAACTAAGTGTGCTAGCACTTACAAATCAACCGTTTTACCATAAATCTCATCCCCTCTTTGAAAATCCTACATTAATACGACTCGGCTGCCTTGCAAATGGCAACGAAACCATGCTACAATACCTGGGTCCATTTCTCTCCATCTCTTAAAGTCGGACTTCAAGATCTAAACCCATCAATATTGTTGGAAAAATTGTTTATTTTATAAGGTGAATTATTAAAAAAATTGTAAGTGTATGAATGGCTCGGGACTGGGCTTGATGCGGTGTAGACACTTATATTTTATGATTTAAAAAACTTTGCTTTTTTCGACCTAGTCTTATTTGACTTGGTAAAATAGAGATCCGTTTTTTTAGATCTGAACATAGACTCCTCCACAACTATATTATCACATTTCCTCAGAAAAATAGATGACACAATTTTTTATTTTTCTGTCATCTCTTCTTCTTCCTCCACCATTGTAAATTTTATTTCAAAACAAAATTAGAACGAGCAGTTAAATTTTATTTGAAAGTGCAAATCTGCACTGATTTGTTGTGCAAGCGAATCAGTTATTAACTGTAGAGGTTGTTTTATCCTAGAGGCGATGGTGATAGAGAATGAGTAGTTTGCACCTTTGACCAGATTGCTGAATCGTCTTCAAGAAAGCAACAACGTACGCAACTCAACCATTGTTTGCCAACAATTTGAAGACGATGTATCAAACAATGGCTTCGATTGCATTTACCATATCCCTCCAAAAGAATAAACTATGGTTATAGTCGAACAAGCTGCCTTGTTGAATCAACAAACCAGAAACACAGCGCCAAAAAAGGAAGCTGGTATTTGTGAAAGTTGATCAGCTAATGCCCGGTACGAATGGGCATATGCTCACCCCAAAAGTGGTTTCCTCTAATTTAGTTCCGACAAAAGTTAGTTGATCTGCATCGGCCAATCCTCTTCGTCAGAATAGGATCACTGAGTGCCTAATTGGTGACGAGACTGGATCCATTCCTTTTATTGCTAGAAACGAGCAAGAATCAATAATGGCTCAGCGATCAGAAAATCTTCTGAATGTTGTATTCTCATCAACTAATCACTGGAAATAACAGAACTTTTCATATTTTGTACGACACTAAAATAAGATGCTGACCCAATACAAATGGGACATTTGAATGGGAACAATTCAAAGCATAATTCAAGTAAACATATAAACTTTGTAGCGGTATGACTTAAGAGCTGCATGCTTGTAAGTTGTTTCTAATAACTCCATGCATTTAGTAAAACTCATCATTAATCTGCTACGATCAAAACTTCCTGACATCAAAGCAATAGGTTCACTACATTTATTTAATATGAGCAAACATATGTTTATAGTGGTATTTGAAGACTTGTTGTTTAGGGAAGTGTAGAGTCCTAGATGTCATGAAGAGCGTGGATAAATTATGCAGGCTTGATTTTATATTTAAATATGTTTTCAAACCAGTCTAACTAAGCAGTTTGGAGATCATTGATGTAGTGTAAAAGAAATAGAAATGACTTGAACAACCTGGAAATCAGAAATGTGATGTATTATTGACTCATGTGTGCACATAAAAATGGCCAAATAGTCATACCAGATACCAAATTACATAGGCCACGTGTACATGTTTCACTAATCAGTGTAATCATGTATTTATAAGAGCTAATTTTTGAGGCTGCATGGAATGTTAAATCATTTTGTTTATATTGTGTTGTAAAATGTTGATGCAAGCTCGTCAATCTCAATTATCAACTGTCAAAATTGTTTTTTTTTCATACATACCTCTTGGTTGGATGACTTTTAAACATATTAACATCTTAAACAATAGTAAGCCAACACAGCTGGTCAGTAGAGAACATAATGAGAATTCGCAAGGAAACCATAAATAACAGCAACGACCAACCCAAAAGAATGATTTTGGACAGTTGTTTCTATATTACAACTGTGGAAAACTAGGTCGTATGGCACGAAAGTGTCGGAACAGGCTAAGCCCTGCACCGCAGATAAACCTGACTGAGAAGCCTTTAATGGCTACGATTACTGAGATTCACCTTGATGGTGGATCAGAGAGTTGGTGGGTAGACACTGGTGCTTCTCTCCATGTCTTCTATGATCATGATATATTCACAACATACACGGCTGCTGATGATCAGAAAGTGTTGTTGGGAGATACTCACACCATTAAAGCTTACAATTGGAAAGACAATAATTCTGAAATATGTCACACATTTGACATGTTTAAATATTCAAAACTGAAATTGAGAATCAATAAAATAGGAAAATTAAGAGACTACATAGTGATAGAGGAATAGAATACGAATCAAATTCTATTCTGGAATTTTTTTAATGATATATTATATGAGAGAACAACACCATATTCATCGGAAATGAATAGTAAAGCAGAGAGAGAAAATATGACCTTTACCGAATTAGTACTTGTCATTTTGTCAAATTTTGTTGTAGCAAAACATTGGTGCGGGTATTTTATTAACCGTATGCTATGTTTTGAATCGGATCCCAAATCTAAAAATAAAATTTCACTTTATGAAATTTTAAATAATTTAACCCCAATGTGTCATACTTTAGAACTTGGGATATTTTAGCATATGTTCGCATTCCAGACCTGAGAATAAAATTGGCAAGTACATCATACAAACATGTATTTATAGGCTATGTTGTTAATGGAAAAGTATACAGAATTTATGACCTAAATACACATAATATAATTTGAATCAAATGAAGTCGATTTTTATGAAACAATATTTCCTTTTAAATTGAGGAATAGTGGGGGCACTTCAAGTATGCATATTCGAACAGAACTTAATGAAAATTATAAAACTAAACCTAGAAGAAGTAAAAGAACAAGGACCGTAAAAAATTGGTTCAGATTTTTGTGCTTTTACCATAGAGGAGGATCCCTCAAACCTCCAAGACGCCTTATCTTCTTTAGATGCCGACTTTTAGGAAGAGGCTATAAGTGATGAGATGGATTCTTAGTGTTAATCCCTAAAAATCTATACGCATATTGGGTAAGGGATACGAGGCGGACATCACCAGGGTCGGTCGTGCACAACATTGCCCAAGGAATTTAAGCGGTCAAATATCAAACCCAAGGCAGGTCAGGTCAACCAATGCGACCCGATAAAGATAAAGGTCGTATATCCTGTGAACCGCTCGAACACCAAAATAAAGCAAGTCGCCCATTCCACATAAGCGGGAACAACCTCATAGCATAGCCGTAAAGATAAACTGCGCCATACAAAGGTAGTAAGAGGACGAGTGCCCTTGAACCAAGAAGGACGGTCGCGCAAGGAACAAAGGAGAATCGACTCCAGCCCCGCATTCCGCCCTTGCAGACATCTCCCGAAACATTTATTCTCATAAGAACGCCCGTTTAAATGGACCAACTCAGCTATTTAAGACACTCGCCCCGACGAGTCGTCCGCACATGATAATTGGATATAGCCACGGACAGTTGACTACAGCTAGCCAATGGCATGATTGTAATTAGTAGAATGAACGATCCGTAGCCCTCATAAATGGATCTCAGGTCAATACCTAGAGGGGGTTCACCTATAAAAACGTCATGACTACCAACATAAAGGGGATCCGATCTTGGGAACCAAAAAATGTTGCTAAATTCCATCCTCGACTACAGATTCGGCCATGGCGTCAAGTACAATTTTTGGGGAAGGGAAACGAAGACATCCTCCTCAATCATTCATCCATCCTTCTTCTCCTCAAATTCTACCATTCTCTTGTATAATTCCTTGGATTGAAATATATAAACGAGGGTATATTGAGTGGATATAGAGATGCATGAAAAGAGAGAGTTGATGTATCTTGTAATCCTCATTATAAGATAGGAAATCACCTTCATAGTGGATATAGGTCTCGTTAATGGCTGAACCACTCTAAATTTCATCTCTACTTTACTTTTCTCGCACTTTTTACTTTCGATTACTGATTAAACACGGTTGCACTTATTTCTTACTGAGTTGGTGAAGTACAGTTTAGTACCTTGGGTGTTTAGACCATTTTTGGTGTAAATGGTTTGGCGCCCACCATGGGGCCGTGTTCATAATTTCCTTCCGTAATTCAGCAATCTAAAAAAAATATCCCAAAAGCGCTTTCTCCTTTGAAACCATGGTTGGATCGAAGAAAAGTGGTAAATCTACCAAAGTCGCTACAATCAATGAGGATGATAATGCTGATGAAGCTACACCTCAGATCTTGAATCAAGGGGCTGGGGACACCCCTAGGCCATCTATAACGCGAGATGAATTGAATGTGGTTGTAACCGGCTTGAACGAAAAAATGGATAATACAGCAAAGATGATAATGGAAAGATTTGATGTCCTAACCAATTCTCAAACCAACTTGTTACCACCAAACACTGTGGCTAGTACTAGTGAAAAAGGAGACTCATCAGCCTCAGACCCTGGACGACCTCACGACCCAGTGAGAGATAGGGGAGAAGCCGGCGTTATGGATCCTAAGGCCAGACCTCCACAGCGCGAAGAAGAACGTGCGATGAGTCGCACCAACATAACATCCCTCAGGAAGGATGCGAGGCGCCGAAGCTTAAATCGTGGTCATGTTGATAAAAACATTAGTACCGATCCCAATGAACAAGCAGGTGACGAGAGGCGCATCACGGATATAATCCAGCGAGTAATGAAAGAGAAGGCGAATTGAGAAGATGAGGAGAAAGAATGTGGGTTTTCCCCCAGCAAAAATCCATTCATAGAGGAAATTCGTCAAGCGAAATTCCTGAAGAAATTTATACCCCCAGCAATCGCGCCTTATAGCGAAGTTGGAGATCCAAACATTTTCCTGTTCAAGTACGACCAACACATGGATGGAGCTATGGCCACCGACGAAATCAAGTGCTTGTACTTTCCCGTGTGCCTAGAAGGTGTGGCCTCGCTATGGTTCACCAGACTTCCACCTAGATGTATCGACCAGTTTGCTGATTTGGCAAGGAGGTTTCAGGATCAATTCTGATTATAGACCACCAAGGCAAGGTATATGATGTCACTCAGCTAAATGGAACAGAAGCATGGGGAAACCATCAAAGCTTTCCTTACACACTTCAATGCTGCAGCAGTGGAGGTCATAGAACCAGAGCCTTGGTACTTGTTGGCAGCTCTGAGAGGGTCTATCGATAAGAAATCAGAATTTGGAAAGTGGCTTAAGATGAAGAAACCAAAGACTTTAAAGAAGTTCTACAAGAAAGCCGAGGAATACATGAGTGTGGAAGATGAAGCACCGGGTGTCCAGAAGACTATAGAAAGTAACGCCGCCAGAGAAGGAAAGGGCGATGAGTCCAGGGTTGATCAGAAGAGCGATGTAGGACAAAAGAGGGGAAACGATGAGAGTAACAGCAAAGCTTATAAGAAGACGCGGATGTACAAATCATCTGAGCTAACCCTCCTGAATGAAACCCCAAAAAGAATTTACCAAGCCGCAAAGGACTCGGGCCTTTTCCCTCGGATGAAGCCGCAGAAGGTAACTGAGAACCAGGCAAATTCTGGGAAATTCTGTCATTTCCATAGCCAGCCAGGGCACAGCACTAACGAATGTCGGCACCTGAAGAGTTTGATTGAGGAGCTCATCAGGATGAACCGACTCCAGCAGTATGTGAAAAATCCCCAAAGTACTCCAGCTGCGCAGGGGCATAGCAATGCGTCTAGCAAGCCCAACTCGAGTGAAGAGGCCCAAATGCCAGTCGACTTGAGGCTAGTAATCAATATGATATTTAGAGGTCCCCACCCAGCTGGGAACAATTGGACAGATATGGAAAGATACGCTAACGAATTAAAGCATGTCACGGAAGAGGAAGGATGCATGATCTTGAACATCGAGCTTCCGACGAAAATGCACAAAACCTTGACCGAGGATGTGATATTTAGAGATAAGGATGTAAAAGGATTGATTACACCAACTATTGATGCCATGGTGATCACAATTGGTCTCGGACTTGCGGTGGTAAAAAGGGTCCTAATCGACACCGGGGAATCAGTCAATGTGATCATTATAAACACTTTCCAAAAAATGAATCTCTCCATAACAGAGGTGTGCATACCCATATAAGATCCACGGTTTTACAGGTCAACCTACGCAACCCATCGAAATGATAAATTTGCTTCTGGAATTGGCAGATGGGGAGCGTCGGGTTTAGATGGTACAGACCTTTGTCATAATAGACAAGTTTTCGTCTTACAATGCATTTCTTGGGAGGCCGACTCTTTTGGGTTTCAAGATTGCTTTAGCTCCTTGGTGTTTGATCATGAAGTTTCTAATTGAAAGGGGAATCGGTGTAATCAAGGGCGATCAAATTGCCACGAGGGACTACTATGTGACAGAACTGAAAGAGGCTAAGAAAAAAGAATCAGGAAAGGATGCGGAGGCTCTCCTCTACATCCAAAAATCCCCCTTATAGCAACTAAAGAAGGGTCCGTGCATTGGCGAGCATAGCGGAATGAAAAAAGAGATCGATCCTATAGAAGCCAGTGCAGAGGACGTAAGGGCGACCTCGGCCGAAGACACAATTCCTATAGCTATAAATCCAAAAGACCCAAACCGTGTGTTAAATATAGGGTCTCGGTTGAGTCCTGAATTGAAAAACCAATTGATTGCCTTTTTGGGAGCTAACTTAGATGTGTACGCATGGAACCATTCCGACATGTGCGGGATATCTCCAGACATTGCAGTCCATTAGCTAAACATTGACCCGCACATTCTGGGTGTCAAACAGAAAAGGAGAGCCTAGGGGCCGGAGAGATCGCACGCCTTAAAAGAAGAAATTAACAGATTAATGAAGAATGGTTTTATTAGAGAGTCTACATATCCGAAATGGGTATCCAACCCGGTGCTCGTAAAGAAATCAAACGGTAAATGGTGGGTCTGTGTAGATTATTCGGACCTAAATAAAGTTGTCCGAAAGATACTTTCCCTCTCCACAGAATCGACCAACTGGTGGATTCCACGACCGACCATGAATTGCTATCTTTCATGGATGCATATTCCGGCTACAATCAAATTATGATGTATGGTCCAGACCAGAAAAACACTAGCTTTATTACTGATCTCGGCTTATATTACTATAAGATGATGCCATTTGGCCTAAAAACGCAGGAGCGACTTACCAACGACTAGTAAATGCTATGTTCAAGAAACAAATTGGTAGGACAATGGAAGTCTATGTCGATGACATGTTGGTTAAGTCAAAGAGAGCAATAGACCATTTGGAGGACCTAGCCCGAATGTTCGATATCTTACGACAATATGGCATGAAGTTGAATCCTTTGAAATGTAGTTTTGGTATTGCTCAGACAAGTTCCTTGGGTACATGGTCAACGCTAGAGTTATAGAAGCTAATCCAGCCAAAATATCAGCTCTAAGAGAAATCCGTGTCCCAGGAACCAAGAAGGAGCTTCAGTGTTTAAATGGGAAGATTGCAGCCTTAAATCGATTCATATCCAAGGCAATGTACAGATGTCTTCCATTCTTTGATGCCCTCAGAAAAGGAAAGAAACAGATACAGTGGACCCCTGAGTGCCAAAAAGCCTTCGAAGAACTGATCCAACATCTGGCAACACCGCCTATGCTATCAAAGCCTAGTGACAGGGAAGACTTGTTCCTATACCTGGCAGTCTCTGCCCATGCTCTAAGCGTAGCACTAATCAGAGAAGATTTGAAGGTACAAAAACCAGTCTATTACATTAGTAAGAGGTTATCTGGAGCATAGCTTAATTATCCAAAACTTGAAAAACTTGCTTATTGTTTGCTCATTGCATCAAAGAAGCTTCGTCCCTACTTCCACTTCATCCCATCAAGGTGCTCACAGACCAACCTCTGAGGCAAGTCTTGTCCCGATCGGAAACCTCCGGGAGATTATTAAAATGGAATATAGAGCTTAGTCAGTACGAAATCATGTATCACCCCTGGAAAGAAATCAATGGACAAGCGCTTGCTGACTTCATTGCAGAATTTACCGACCGAGGGGAAGTAAAGGAGGAAGATGATATTGAAACTAATATCCAGTGGAAACTATTTGTAGATGGCGCGTCGAACGACCGCTGTTCTGGGGCAGGGGTAGTTCTCGAAACCCCTGAGGGAAGATCCTTATGTTATGCATTAAGGTTAGAATTCGCATCAACCAACAACGAGGCCGAGTATGAAGCCCTTATCGCAGGAATAAAGCTAGCGAATGAGAAGCAAATAAAAACTATACAGATCTTCGGCGACTCCCAGCTCGTAGTATGCCAGATTCTGGGAGAATTCCAAGCAAAAATGGGTAACTTGCCAGATTATCTTACCAAAGCCTTGGAATTGTTGGAAGCTTTCGAGCATTACACCATATCTCATATTCCTAGAGAAGAAAATACTAAAGCTGATTCATTAGCCAAATACGCGATCACAGGAGATGCACAGTAAATGGGGTTAGTCCCAGTGGAAGTCCTTTCCATTCCAAGCACAAAGCAGACCGAAATGGATTGGATCATGGAAACAACTGATGAATCAAATTCATGGATGTCGCCAATTAAAGAATACCTCGCAATTGGTGCACTCCCGGTTGAAACCAAACTCCGAAGAAAGATTTCATGAAAAGCTCCTTTATACCTTATTCAAGATGGACGACTATATAGAGGAGGATTTTCTACACCCTTACTTCCCTGTGTTATAGGGAAGTAGTCTAAGGCAATTATGGTGGAACTACACGAAGGGGATTGCGGAGGTCATACCGGTTGACAAACTTTGGCCAAGAAGATCCTACGATATGGTTACTTCTGGCCGGATATCAATAAAGATTCCACGGCCTACACTAAAAAGTGTGACAGGTGCCAAAGATTTGCCAAGTTCCCAAGAATGCCATCCACAACCATAACCCACATGGTCATCCCATAGCCATTTGCTATTTGGGGCATCGACCTCATAGGAGCCCTCCCCACTGCAAAATACGGTTTCAAATATGCAATTGTTGTCGTTGATTACTTTACAAAATGGGCTAAAGCAGAACCATTAGCCACTATAACTTCAAAGAAAGTTGTTAACTTTGTCTTAAAAAATATCATATGCAGGTTTGGGGTACCACAAAAGATAATCATGGATAACAGAACCCAATTTGAAAGTGAAGAGTTCCAAAGCTTTTGCGCCAAGTATAAAATTCAAAAAAGCTTTTCAACGGTCGCTCATCCACAAGCGAACGGGCAGGTGGATGCAGTAAATAAAATCATCAAGACTACCATTAAGAAGCGATTAGAGAAGGCTAAGGGTGGATGGGTAGATGAACTCCCGCTGGCATTATGGGCGTATCGCACCACGCACAAAACTACAACAGGGCACACTCCCTTTTCTTTATCCTATGGCTCTGAAGCTATGATACCAGTGGAGTTGGAAGTCCCTACCGACAGAAGAATACATTTTGACCCCAAAGAGAATGAGAAGCTACAGCTCGAAGCCCTCGACCAACTTGAGGAAAGAAGAAAAGAAGTGGAACTCAAAGTAGCCGCACACCAAAGGAAGGTGGCCAGGCACTTTAATTCAGAAGTCAAACACAGAACTTTTGAAATTGGAGACCTCGTTCTGAAGAAGATAATGACCGGTACTGGAGTATTCGGGCCCAATTGGGAAGGACCTTATGTTATAAGTCAGAAACTCCAGGACGGAACTTTCAAATTGGCCACCACTGATGGGAACCAGATTCCATGTGTATGGACTAGCGAGCATATTCGTCGTTATTTCTTATAACATGTTATTCAAATACATAAAAAATTATGTAAATATTCATGAAATTTTTGCATCTTTAATGATGTACATGAAGTGACTGAATATGGAATTATAATTACATGTACAGGTCACTCATCCACAAGCCCCTACTAAAAGTTGACTTCCTTGTGTAGGCAAGCGAGCGACCAGGGAGAATCAACTCGAGGAATTCCAACTTCCATCAGGAAACGCTGGATCTCTCAAAACAAGACCAACAAAAGCTTGGTGCCAGATCAAAAGAGTCAAAGCTGGAGTAAAAGCGACTCAAAAGTCCCACGGATAAAATTGTTGAACCCACCGAAGAAGCACCTTCTTAGGTGACCTTCCTAGGTGCTGGACACGGGTTTTCCAACTTGACAAAAAGAAACTCAATGAGGCGAATCAACGTCTGTGTCCTAGGTCCAAGCACAAAGTCAGAAAAACCGACATGTCCCGAAAAGGAAAAATTGCCAATCTCAAGGGGCACCTACCTTGGTAGGTAAAGGACACGAATTTTTCCCTTCTGAGTTAAAGCTCGATGGGATGAATTAGTGTTCGCTCCTCGGATGAAGCAAAAAATGGGGAAGGATTAAACATGCTGGAAGGAATAACGACGAATATGCTCGTTGTTCCATGCTCGTGGAATCTGGTTCCCATTTGTGGTGGCCAATTAGAAAGTTCCGTCCTGGAGTTTCTGACTTATAACATAAGGTCCTTCCCAATTGGGCTCGAATACTCCAGTACCGGTCATTATCTTCTTCAGAACGAGGTCTCCAATTTCAAAAGTTTTGCTTTTGACTTTTGAATTGAAGTGCCTGGCCACCCTCCTTTGGTGTGCGGCTACTCTGAGTTCCGCTTCGTTTGTTCTTTCCTCAAGTTGGTCGAGGGCTTCGAGCTGTAGCTTCTCGTTCTCTTTGGGGTCAAAATGTATCCTTCTATGGGTATGGACTTCCAACTCCACTGGTATCATAGCTTCCGAGCCATAGGATAAAGAAAAGGGAGTATGCCATGTTGCAGTTTTGTGCATGGTGCGATACACCCATAATGCCAGCGGGAGTTCATCTACCCATCCACCCTTAGCCTTCTCTAGTCGCTTCTTGATGGTAGTCTTGATGATTTTATTTACTGCCTCCACCTACTCGTTCGCTTGTGGATGAGCGACCGCTGAAAGGCTTTTTTGGATTTTATACTTGGTGCAAAAGCTTTGGAATTCTTCACTTCCAAATTGGGTTTCGTTGTCCGTGATTATATTTTGTGGTATCCCAAACCTGCATATGATATTTTTTAAGACAAAGTTAATAACTTTCTTTGAAGTTATAGTGGCCAATGGTTCTGCTTCAGTCCATTTTGTAAAGTAATCAATGGAAACAATTGCGTATTTAAAACCGGATTTTGCAGTGGGGAGGGCTCCTTTGAGGTCGATTCCCCAGTAGCAAATTGCCATGGGCTGATCATGTGGGTTATGGTTGTGGATGGCATTCTTGGGATCTTGGCAAATCTTTGGCACCTGCCACACTTTTTAGTGTAGGCTGCGGAATCTTTATTGATATCCGGCCAGAAGTAACCATATCGTAGGATCTTCTTGGCCAAAGTTTGTCCATCGGTATGACCTCCGCATTCCCCTTCATGTAGTTCCTCCATAATTGCATTAGACTTCTTCTCTGTAACACATCGAAGTAAGGGTGTAGAAAATCCCTGTCTATACATTCGTCCATCTTGAATAAGGTATAAAGGAGCTTTTCGTAAAATCTTTCGTCGGAGTTTGGTTTCAACCGGGAGTGCCCCAGTTGCGAGGTATTCTTTAATTGGAAATAACCATGAATTTGATTCGTTAGTTGTTTCCATGATCCAATCCATTTTGGTCTGCTTTGCGCTTGGACTGGAAAGGACTTCCACTGGGACTAACCCCATTAACTGTGCATCTCCTGTGCTCGCGTATTTGGTTAATGAAGCAGCTTTAGTATTTTCTTCTCTAGGAATATGAGAAATTGTGTAATGCTCGAAAGCTTCCAACAATTCCAAGGCTTTGGTAAGATAATCTGGCTAGTTACCCATTTTTGCTTGGAATTCTCCCAGAATCTGGCATACTACGAGCTGGGAGTCACTGAGATCTGTATAGTTTTTATTTGGAACTCTTTCGCTAGCTTTATTCCTGTGATAAGGGCTTCATACTCGGCCTCGTTGTTGGTTGTTGTGAATTCTAACCTTAATGCATAACATAAGGAACTTCCCGTAGATGTTTCGAGAACTACCCCTGCCCCAGAACAACGGTCGTTCGATGCCCCATCTACAAATAGTTTCCACTGGATATTAGTTTCAATATCGTCTTCCTCCTTTACTTCCCCTCGGTCGGTAAATTCTGCAATGAAGTCAGCAAGCGCTTGTCCATTGATTGCTTTCCGGGGGTGATACATGATTTCGTACTGACTAAGCTCTATATTCCAATTTAATAATCTCTCGGAGGTTTCCGGTCGGGACAAGAATTGTAACACCCCGTAATTCTATTAATACTAATATTTACAAAATAAAGAATAACTAATCTTAGACGTGAGAATTGTGGGTAACGGGTTGCGCCATTGTGTTCGTCTCGGAATTTTGGTTGAAATAGAGTCCGAGTTTGCGTGAATTGGACTTCGTATGAAGAAGTTATGGCCATCGGAAGTTTCAGAAAATTCAAAACAGATTTCAGAAATTTAAAATTCAAAATTCAGAGTCAAAACAGGCTAGGAGGGAAATTTCCCGCCCAGCACTCTAGGTCGATTGGGCAGTCGATCCCCCCCACCAGGTCGACTGGGCAGTCGATCTAGGTGTCGACCTGGTCAGTCGGCTAGGGTTCGACTGAGCCCAATCCTGAGCTGCTGATGTGTCTTTAGGGCTGATTGGCAAATTAAACGGTTCAGGTTAGTTCTGAGTTGATCTGACGATCTAAATAAACCCTAAACTATATAAATACCTAGGTAGTGTAACACCCCAACCTCCGCCAGGGTAGCTCTTGCAAGCACTCTGACATTGGAGGGGCGTTTGTACCGGGTAAACATGCATAATGATATATCAAGGCAGAACAAGAACATATGTATATATGTAAACAGAGTAAATAAGATAAGTAAAACAGCGGAAGATTTCAAACTATTTCAAAACAAGTCTGGTACAACATAATGTCAACTTTCCAAATACACAAGTCTAGATAAAAACAACATCACTGAAAAACTGAAATACATAAGTACTATCCCCAAAATAAGTGATAGCCATAGCTAGCTTCATGTCAAGACCGTACATGAGCTAAAATCCCACAAGCAAGCGATCAGAAATCCAAGCTAAGCTCCAATATTCCCACCCTGAGAACCTGGGGGGGGGAACGGAAGAAAAGAGGCGAAAGAAAAACAGGTCAGTCAAAAAGACTGAGTAAGCCCTACTACAATCAATGTAAACTGATAAAGTTAACTGACATGAGAAGCAGGGATGAACATAAGGATAACAACATACTAGCATGATGATTAACTAATAAGGTAGATAAAGGTGTCATCGCATAATCAGGTTTAAGGTTTTTGCACCACAGGTGTACTAGCATGCTAACATGACTTGAATAAACAAGTATTGATCCCTTGGCCCAAGCTTTGGCCCAATAACATGAAATGACCCTAATACGAGGTCCAACCAAACGGTCTAATCGATCGGCTCCCTAAGCCTAACTCGTCACGTGTTGGTGTCAATACGGCCCAAACATAATTGTAGTCGGACTGTGCCGGGTCTCCCGTCGGGTGTATCAAGCCCTAGGGTGTCAACCCCTGGACGCCATAAACATAAGTGCACAGTCTCGATCTACTGGTACCCATGCTTGACTTCTCCAAATACGGACTACGTGCACGACCATAGTCCGTCCGGAACTACATCGGCGTACCACTCGACCGTCGTTTTGGTCACTTATACCAGTCTAGTAATCGTGCCCCCACCCTAGCCTAGTCCCTAGGGTCTTAATGATACAAACTTGGGATTACTGCTGGAGTGGACCCCCATTGCTAGGATTTTCTAGTGGGTTAAGTACGTTTTAACCCTTTTTCTAATAATGGATTAACTTGGTTAAGTGTAACGATGAGTTCACGACTTAACCCTGATTAATCTACCAAGCCCAAATTGGTTAAGTATTAAGTGGACCATGACTTAACCCTAATCATGAGGCATTAATTAATTAATGTGCCTTAACCTCCCACATTAGACTTTGTTGCGGTTACTAGTTAAGCCGGTCGGTTCCGGGTAGCTTTACACCACAACTTGGTCTAACCTCGGGTTCAAGGTACAACATGACCAACTTCTCACATTGGGTCCTATTGTTTGTAGCAACTAGTTAAGCCGGTCGTTTCCGGGTAGGTTTACGCTACAAACTCAACCCAACCTCGAGTTGGTCACACTTATATTTTCTAAGTGTCATGTCCATCATGTTTCCAAAACATATTACAAGTTTTCAAGAATTTGGTTAGACCTAACTTAATAGGTAAATTCCCAATGGGTAGACCTAACTTAATAGGTAAATTCTCAATCTTATGTTTTATGTCTTTTAAGTTTACCCAACCCCAAACGCAATCCCATCGCTTACATAATCGCAATAGCGCATAAAGGATAGAAAGAGGGAACTTGGCATAAAGATGACAAATGGTGTTGAAGCCACAAGTTTAACATGGTGGCATATGAAATGTACATATGTTCATATACTTGCATATTGCATCATTAGGCCTCAAAAGTATGCATAAAACCAAACTTAGCATATAAGTGATACATGGTGATAAATGACATGTAGAAGTTGCCATAAGTTCGCATTTAGCCTCACATGCAAGTTATCATAAGGGATATGATAACTTACATGTTGCCAAAATGCAACCTTTAGCATAAAGCTTGAAGCTTTAAGCTCATAAACCCAAGATAAGCTTGCATAACATGATAACATGAGCAAAATGATCAACCCAAACTTGCATAACATAACTTGCATATCATATGGCAAACTTGCATATCATAACATAGCAAACTTGCATAACATAACATGATAAACTTGCATATCATAACATGGCAAACTTGCATAACATAACATGATAAACTTGCATATCATAACATGGCAAACTTGCATAGCATAACATGGTAAACTTGCATATCATAACATGGCATACTTGCATAACATAACATGATAAACTTGCATATCATAACATATCAAACTTGCATAGCATAACATGGTAAACTTGCATATCATAACATATCAAACTTGCATAACATGACATAGTAAACTTGCATATCATGGCAAACTTGCATATCATAATGATCAACCAAACTTGCATCATTCATTTAACTTTAGAGTTTAAATATGAAAGTAGAAAAGGGCTTACAAAGCTTATGAAGACACAAAAATATATATAGATTGAGACAAAGCCCTTATGCAATAAAATAAACCCAAAATGCAAGCTCCAATAGAAAAACCCTTGAGCCAAAATGATCAAAACCCTTGCTTTATGATGTAAATATGGAAACTTGACTTGAATGCAAGCTAATGATGCTCATACAAGCTTGAAAACACTTGTATGCATTGAAAATCTCTCATAGAAATAACATAGGAATTTTATGAAGAGAGTGGAGGCCATGAGAGGAATGATTTTGCCATAGTTTAGTTACTTGAATGAATAATGATGATTTAGGGTTAGGTTAGGGGCTTATTTATAGAGATTAGGATTAGTTTTAGCCTTAGGATTAAACCCTAATTCCAATCTCAGCCCTTAAAACCGAATCTGGCCCCAAAACCTAACCAAAACCCCAAAATGGTGCACCAGGCAAAACTGCCCGGCTGAACCAAGTCGACAGCCAAGTCGACAGGGCTGTCGACTTGGGTCCAACCAAGTCGACTCCCAAGTCGACAGGGCTGTCGACTTGGGTGCTCTGGCTGGAATTTTCCCGCCTAGCCCAATCTGACCGTTCTTCAAATTTTGAACCCGAAATTCGAAATCTGTTTTGAACTTGAAATTTTCTGAAAACTTCATTGGGCCTTAATCGGGTCATACGGACTCCGATTTTCGAAAACTCAGACTCTATTTCGCGTATTTTTCCGAGACGAACGCAATGGTATAACCCGTTTCCCTTGATTCAGATTTATAAATTAAATTCTGCCTCGATTTCCGTTATAACATGTTATTGAAAATACGGGTTGTTACATTCTCCCCTCCTTAAAGGATTTCGTCCCCGAAATCTTCAAGTTAGGAAGAACGTATCCTTCCATCCAACATCCATCTACTCAAAACATCATCCACGAGCAATCATTGTCCTTACAAGATTCTAAATGTTGTATGAACATATGCAAAGGTGTGTGTATATGTACTTATCTAATGCAAATATCATCAATGCAAATTATGTTAGTGAAATGAATCCATATGCATGCAATTCCTAACATAATGTATAACATCTATATGTGTGCACATAACATACATCCATATGCAACATCCATGTGATAACACAAAAATTTTCATCCATGAATAAGCATAAACACTCATGCATATGCAATATGAGGAGTGTGTGAGCCGATCTAGTGCCTAACGTGTATAATGCATCCACGAGTAACCACATGCAAACAGTTGCAACCACTTGCAACCATCAAGCATAACATGTTTCAAACACATGTTTCATCCAAAGGGTTTCTACCTAAGGTTCTCATGACAAGATTAACATGATATAGATAGCAAAAGAAAGATATGCTACAAAGAGATCGGGAAGATAAGCAAGATATACTCTTTTCGGATTACAAGAAATCCCTTCCTAACCCAACCCATATTCTATAAAAGCCCAAAAGGTTTAGTCAACCTAACGGACCCCTTCAAACCCAGACATGTATTACCAGCCAATAAGTCATACCTCCCGACATAAATAGGACCGAGAATGGGACCGAGAGGATATACGTAAAAAGATAACATGCGAGTAAGTTCCACAGGAAAACAAGGATCAAGGATATGCTCTTAAAAAGAGATATGATGCGCGTATCTAGCCTTCAATCTTCTAAGTCACGTTTCCTTGAGCTTAACTCCACTGTGCTTTGACCGTCTTTTACTTCATGATTTCTTGGCTTCTTAACTCTTATTTCCAAATATGAGTTGGAACCCATTTCATTGTCGCCTCTCGTCTTCCTCTTTCACTTACTCTTCTTCTATCATACTTGGCTTAAACATAACTGTGACCTCATGGTTTCTTGCAAGCTCTCCAAAATTCACTAGTGAATCCTGGATCTCGTTTACTTACTATGAAGTATTCCACGCAGCAGAACTTTTCTTGAAAATACCAATCCACGTTTACCAATTGCTCTTACTAACGTAATTTTCTATAACTCATGCTTGAACGAAATGAACCATCTGCCTGTGAATGATAGGACGTCCTTAGATTCAGCCGTTTGCCCATGACTTCCCGTAGACTATCTCAAAACTGGCTAGTGAAGATTGAGTCATGGTTACTAACTATACTTTAGGGAACCTCGTGCAACCGCTTTATTTCTTGAAAGTAAACTGTCGCTAGCTATGATGCAGTCCTTTCGCTCTTTACCGGAGTGAAATGAGCACTCTTCGTGAGTCTACCTACTATGACCCACATGCTCGTATTCTCTTTCCTTGACCTTGGTAATCCATCGATAAAATCCATGGGAATACTCTTCCACTTCCATAGTGGAACGTCTAGAGGATGCAATAGCCCACCGGGCTTCTTCGACTCGGCCTTAACTTGCTGGCAAATGATACATCTAGAGACAAACTCCGCCACATCCTTCTTTATCCCAGGCCAAAAGAAAATGCGCTTCATATCTTTATACATCTTATCTCTGGCCGGATGTATAGTCAACTTAGAGCGATGCGCTTCCTCAAGAACTTTCTTTCTCTCATCGCGTCTTAGCCATCCCTTGTCATCTATAGCGAGGTGACTTAACATCTCGCCTCGAATCAACTTGTCCATGATCTCGGCTAACTGCGAGTCTTCCTTCTGTGAAGTCCCTACTTGATCCAGAAGGGTAGGTCTAAACTCAAGGGACGCTAACTGACTAATTAAACTGAGAAAGCTTCTTACTTCAATTGTCCTCGTCGGAGCTTTCCGGTCTTGAACCGCGACCACTATAGCGGGATCCACCGCTAAGCCTTGCTTAGTAACTATGTGCCCAAGAAATCTAACTTCTTTTTTCCAAAATGACATTTGGAGGACTTGGCTTTCAACCGATGGGCTCTAAGCGTATCCATCACCTCCTTGAGATGTCTAGCATGTTCTTCCTCGTTCTTTAAGAAAGTCAGGATATCTTCTACAAAGATTACCACAAACTTGTTCAGGAACTCCCTAGGCACCCTACTCATCAAGTCCACGAAGTAGGCGGGTGCATTAGTCAAACCGAATGGCATGACTAGCCATTCTAAGAATCCATCTGGAGTTCTGAACGCAGTTTTGTCCGTACTATCCTCAGCTACTCTGAGCTGAAGGGATCCAGTAGCAAGATCAAGAGAAAACAGATGTTCCTACAAGCTGATCAAACAAATCATCGATCCTTGGCAATGGTTGTCTATTCTCTTTGTTTAACTCACGATAATCAACACAAAGTCGAAGATAACCATCTGCCTTGGTAGTAAATACTACAGGCGCTCCCCATTCAGATGTACTTCATCTAATGAAGTTCTTCTCAAGCAACTCCTTGACTTGCTTTCTTAACTCTCATCTTGCGGGGTCATGTGCCTAACCGGCCACGAAACTATCTTGGCATTATTAAACAGATAAATGCGGAAATCTATCTCTCGTTTAGGGGTAACCCCCTTCACTTCACCCAAGATATCAGGATATTCTCGGACCACCCTCACCGATTGCAAACTATCGATAGACGAGTTGAGGGATTCAAGATAACACAACATGACGGGACTCATAGGGTTACTAGAAATTTTTAGGGTATTACCGAGGCGAGTCATGAGCCTCACAACCCTATGCTCAAAAATCAAGGATGGCTCCAAAACTGGACAATCGATCCATGCCCAAAATCAACCCATACCCCATGAAACCGAGAATATAAGCATCACACGAGAACTCTACACTAAAGATAGAGATTTTCAAATCCACGTAGATAATAGACAAATGGGCGGAAACCCCAATAGGATTTGGAACACACACGGGATCATTAACTAGACTAGTACTTAGGTGCAAACTTTCAACTAGATCAGATGAAATAAACTATGCGATGTGCCAGAATCAAACAAAGTACAACAGGAAAATTAGAAATGTAAACAGGACTTTTAACAGAAACACTACCTCGATCATGAGCTGGAAGAACGATGTTGAGGGGATGAATTCGCCCTCCAGATGGTCTTGCACACTGAGTCTGACCTTGCCCTTGCTTCTTCGGGCAATCTTTGCTGAAATGTCCAAACTCACCACAATGAAAGCATTCACCACTCTTCCTTTTTCTCTTCCTACAATCCTTAATAAGATGCCCAACTGAACCGCAATAATGGCACTTCCTCTTGTCGTTATTGCCCTTTCTATTGTTCCCCTTGTTGCCTTGACTCTTGTTCTTGTTCTTGCGGTTTTTGGAGTTCTTGCCTTGCTTCCCGGAATTCACCGTTCCTTCCGACGTAGGCCCTCCCTTCTTCGGGCAGTCCCTAGTGAAGTGTCCCATTTCTCCATAGTCAAACCAAGTGCCCTTCCTCTTTCTGCAATCCTTGTTTAGATGAGTCAAGCTTCCACAAGTAAAGCACTTCTTTTCCTTCTTATCTTCAGACTTCTCCTCCTTCTTTTTCATTTCCTTTCTGGGCTCCGTTTCCTTGTTTTGAGACTCATTCATCTTGACCTCCTTCTTGTCACTCCTATTCTCTTCATTGAGTAGGGCCATATTCAAGCCAAAACGAGCTAACTGATTGAACTTGTTCACATATTCTTTGACAGACATATCTCCTTGTTTCAAAGCTATGAACCTCTCCATTTGCAGATTCTCCTCAGCAGAATATAGAAACTTAAGCACGAACCTTGCCCTGAAATCGGCCCAAGTCTCAACATGCCTAGTACCATTGGTGACTTCCCACCAATAAGCGGCTTCATCCTTCATAAGCCAAACCGCCAACAAGATCTTCCTCTGATCGTCTAACCCAAAGATAGCAAATAAATCCTCGGTCTCTTTCAACCAATTTCTGGCCTCTACAAAAGTCTCGGTGCCTTGAAAGTTCTTGCCACCCATTGCTTTGAAATCTTTGCAAGTCTTTGTGAAGTCAGCTTGAGGATGCTGAGGGGGAGGAGGAAGAGGAACCTCAGCGACAGGAGGAGGAGGAACATTAACTACCGGAGGAGGAGGAACATCTGCGGGGCCGGCTTCGGTCGCCCTAGCCTCCAAAAGTCTCCTATACCAAACAGGTACGTGTACTCCCTCCGGAATAGCAAAGTTATCGGCCATACTGAAACGAAGAAAAAGATAGATAGATTCAGAACGAAGGAACGAAGGATAGTGCTATGGCTTTTGGGGAATAGCCTTTTTTTTTTAAAAAATAACTAGACTTTTCTTGGAAAATACTTAATTGGTTTTGAAAATAGTTTTTCAAAAGTTTCAAAAACCTTTTTGTTCCTTCTCGTAAACCATATGCTCTGATACCAAATGTAACACCCCAACCTCCGCCAGGGTAGCTCTTGCAAGCACTCTGACTTTGGAGGGGCGTTTGTACCGGGTAAACATGCATAATGATATATCAAGGCAGAACAAGAACATATGTTTATATGTAAACAGAGTAAATAAGATAAGTAAAACAGCGGAAGATTTCAAACTATTTCAAAACAAGTCTGGTACAACATAATGTCAACTTTCCAAATACACAAGTCTAGATAAAAACAACATCACTGAAAAACTGAAATACATAAGTACTATCCCCAAAATAAGTGATAGCCATAGCTAGCTTCATGTCAAAACCGTACATGAGCTAAAATCCCACAAGCAAGCAATCAGAAATCCAAGCTACGCTCCAATATTCCCACCCTGAGAACCTAGGGGGGAACGGAAGAAAAGAGGCGAAAGAAAAACAGGTCAGTCAAAAAGACTGAGTAAGCCCTACTGCAATCAATGTAAACTGATAAAGTTAACTGACATGAGAAGCAGGGATGAACATAAGGATAACAACATACTAGCATGATGATTAACTAACAAGGTAGATAAAGGTGTCATCGCATAATCAGGTTTAAGGTTTTTGCACCACAGGTGTACTAGCAAGCTAACATGACTTGAATAAACAAGTATTGATCCCTTGGCCCAAGCTTTGGCCCAATAACATGAAATGACCCTAATACGAGGTCCAACCAAACGGTCTAATCGATCGGCTCCCTAAGCCTAACTCGTCACGTGTTGGTGTCAATACGGCCCAAACATAATTGTAGTCGGACTGTGCCGGGTCTCCCGTCGGGTGTATCAAGCCCTAGGGTGTCAACCCCTGGACACCATAAACATAAGTGCACAGTCTCGATCTACTGGTACCCATGCTTGACTTCTCCAAATACGGACTACGTGCACGACCATAGTCCGTCCGGAACTACATTGGCGTACCACTCGACCGTCGTTTTGGTCACTTATACCAGTCCAGTAATCGTGCCCCCACCCTAGCCTAGTCCCTAGGGTCTTAATGATACAAACATGGGATTACTGCTGGAGTGGACCCCCATTGCTAGGATTTTCTAGTGGGTTAAGTACGGTTTAACCCTTTTTCTAATCATGGATTAACTTGGTTAAGTGTAACGATGAGTTCACGACTTAACCCTGATTAATCTACCAAGCCCAAATAGTTTAAGTATTAAGTGGACCATGACTTAACCCTAATCATGAGGCATTAATTAATTAATGTGCCTTAACCTCCCACATTAGACTTTGTTGCGGTTACTAGTTAAGCCGGTCGGTTCCGGGTAGCTTTACACCACAACTTGGTCTAACCTCGGGTTCAAGGTACAACATGACCAACTTCTCACATTGGGTCCTATTGTTTGTAGCAACTAGTTAAGCCGGTCGGTTCCGGGTAGGTTTACGCTACAAACTCAACCCAACCTCGAGTTGGTCACACTTATATTTTCTAAGTGTCATGTCCATCATGTTTCCAAAACATATTACAAGTTTTCAAGAATTTGGGTAGACCTAACTTAATAGGTAAATTCCCAATGGGTAGACCTAACTTAATAGGTAAATTCCCAATCTTATGTTTTTATGTCTTTTAAGTTTACCCAACCCCAAAAGCAATCCCATCGCTTACATAATCGCAATAGCGCATAAAGGATAGAAAGAGGGAACTTGGCATAAAGATGACAAATGGTGTTGAAGCCACAAGTTTAACATGGTGGCATATGAAATGTACATATGTTCATATACTTGCATATTGCATCATTAGGCCTCAAAAGTATGCATAAAACCAAACTTAGCATATAAGTGATACATGGTGATAAATGACATGTAGAAGTTGCCATAAGTTCGCATTTAGCCTCACATGCAAGTTATCATAAGGGATATGATAACTTACATGTTGCCAAAATGCAACCTTTAGCATAAAGCTTGAAGCTTTAAGCTCATAAACCCAAGATAAGCTTGCATAACATGATAACATGAGCAAAATGATCAACCCAAACTTGCATAACATAACTTGCATATCATATGGCAAACTTGCATATCATAACATAGCAAACTTGCATAACATAACATGATAAACTTGCATATCATAACATGGCGAACTTGCATAACATAACATGATAAACTTGCATATCATAACATGACAAACTTGCATAGCATAACATGGTAAACTTGCATATCATAACATGGCATACTTGCATAACATAACATGATAAACTTGCATATCATAACATATCAAACTTGCATAGCATAACGTGGTAAACTTGCATATCATAACATATCAAACTTGCATAACATGACATAGTAAACTTGCATATCATGGCAAACTTGCATATCATAATGATCAACCAAACTTGCATAACATGACATAGTAAACTTGCATATCATGGCAAACTTGCATATCATAATGATCAACCAAACTTGCATCATTCATTTAACTTTAGAGTTTAAATATGAAAGTAGAAAAGGGCTTACAAAGCTTATGAAGACACAAAAATATATATAGATTGAGACAAAGCCCTTATGCAATAAAATAAACCCAAAATGCAAGCTCCAATAGAAAAACCCTTGAGCCAAAATGATCAAAACCCTTGCTTTATGATGTAAATATGGAAACTTGACTTGAATGCAAGCTAATGATGCTCATACAAGCTTGAAAACACTTGTATGCATTGAAAATCTCTCATAAAAATAACTTAGGAATTTTATGAAGAGAGTGGAGGCCATGAGAGGAATGATTTTGCCATAGTTTAGTTACTTGAATGAATAATGATGATTTAGGGTTAGGTTAGGGGCTTATTTATAGAGATTAGGATTAGTTTTAGCCTTAGGATTAAACCCTAATTCCAATCTCAGCCCTTAAAACCGAATCTGGCTCCAAAACCTAACCAAAACCCCAAAATGGTGCACCAGGCAAAACTGCCCGGCTGAACCAAGTCGACAGCCAAGTCGACAGGGCTGTCGACTTGGGTGCAACCAAGTCGACTCCCAAGTCGACAGGGCTGTCGACTTGGGTGCTCTGGCGGGAATTTTCCCGCCTAGCCCAATCTGACCGTTCTTCGAATTTTGAACCCGAAATTCGAAATCTGTTTTGAACTTGAAATTTTCTGAAAACTTCATTGGGCCTTAGTCGGGTCATACGGACTCCGATTTTCGAAAACTCGGACTCTATTTCGCGTATTTTTCCGAGACGAACGCAATGGCATAGCCCGTTTCCCTTGATTCGGATTTATAAATTAAATTCTGCCTCAATTTACGTTATAACATGTTATTGAAAATACGGGTTGTTACAGGTAGTCTCTCACTCTAAACTCACATGAAAAATAGAATAGCCACCGTCATACCGCCGCCATGGAACTCAGTCTAGCCGCCGCCAACTAAGAAGGAAGAAAGCTAATCAAAACCCTAATTCTACTTAAGTCTAAAGCAAATCAAGACTCTCTTTCTCTTCTACTTGTGAGTATGATGATCTTAACAAGATTATTGTTAAACTAATTAGATTAAGTTATGAATGGATTAGAAGTGAATGATGTGGATTGTCATATATGTTGTTGTAAACCTTATGCTATCATGTATGTTGTAAATCCTATGTTATGTGATGATGATATCCTATATGTTGTAAATCATGCTATGTTGATATTGTATATGTTGTAGTTTTCTATGCTAAATTGTGATGAATCATACATGTTATAAAGTCATGATGCTATAATCTATACTAGTTAGTTCATGTTAATCAAGTCATAATGTTGATATTATTTGGGCTATGTTGATGACAAATCATGTATGCAAGTTTAGATTGATTAGTAAAGGTTATGAACATATGCCATGACATCTATTTAGATCTAGAATTATGACATATAGAATTATGCTATGACATATGTGAATTCTATGTATTAGATGCTAGTTCACACCATCATTATGTTGCATAAAACCCCATATGCAAGTCCATACATGAATTTGGATTATGACCATATTATGTGAATTATGACATTTTACCAAACAAGTTGACACCTTTAGATCCATAACATGTGCAGTCTCATGCAAATTTCACCCCTATTATGATTAGGTCTATTTTACTTGTCTATATGTTATGATAATTTATCCTTGTGCTATGAGTTAGACCATTCGAGTCTAACGTATATTCTGCGTTGAATAAGCGAACGTATAACGTGGGGTAGGGGTAATATTAAGGATTTAATATTAAGAAGTTGGGGTGCAATTGATACGATTTTGCATGCCATAAGTGGATGGCCATAATTGAGTCAATTATGGACATCATTAAAATTGGAAGTAATTAATGATTTGAATAGGAATAAATTCAAAACTGGGGTAAAATATTATAAGTGATAACCAATGCTTAGGACACGAGGTTGGACTCATTTGTGACGTAAACCTGCCCGGACCCGCGCGGTAAATCCAGTGGTCACAAATGTAAGCCCAATGTGAGAGGTCCTAGGCCTAAACTAAAGCATAACAGTTGTAAAGACATGAGGTTAGACTCTTTTATGGTGTAAGACTGCCCGGACCCGCCCTGCAAATCCAGCTGCCATAAATGCCAGTCTAATGTGAGAGGTCTTTATGAGGTTATGGCCTGAATGAATTAAGAAATACTTAACCAGATAAACATGTAAGGTGGGACATGGGGGTTAAGTAGGTGCCTTGGGTGGCATGAGGAATCTAGTGGGTGCCCTTAGTGGCATGTGTAATATGATTAATAAGAGTTAACCAAACACACATGTAAATGAACATGACTAAGAGCGTTAAGTGGGATGTACTAGTGGACAAGCTTAGGTGGGTAGCTTGTGGGGGCCCATTTCAACCAGTAACCCATACGTATCTTTGTGGGCTCGACCCAAGTCGAGGACGGGACACGCATACTGGGCTTGACTATAAGAGGCCAAAACGGGGTGGCGGTGGCAACGCAAGTCCAACGGGTTTCATATGCATGTGTGGACCCGGGCTGGTAGGTAAGACGTTGTTGCATCGTGTAGGTATAAGCCGTGCATTCTTAAGCTGTATCGGGTTCCCACTTTAGGGGAGTGATACACCCCACTGTGGGGCCAGCACGGGTATCTACGAGTAAGGAGCCGATCGAAAGTGGGTAGTGGGGTACACCTAGCGGAGGTAGGGGCAGACGACACCTATGTAGTCAGCTAGGTGTACGCAAGGCTATTTATATAGTTTCTGTGTGAAGCAAGTGGGATTGACCTTTAGGGTGACTAGTGCGGTGCAGTGTAATAATTATTAGTTAGTAATTAGGTGTGCCTTTAACGTTATCTTTAACTGCTCTTTCATACCTAATAGTTCATAGACATTTACTTGTCTTCCAGCTTATGCCTTAGTCTAGTTATTTTGGTAATAGTATTGTTAGAATTATCTTACTCGCCAGACTTTATGTCTGAGCCCCTCTATTTCTATCCTTTTTCCTCCTCCAGGTCCTCATGGTGGACCCAACTCTAGTGGAGTTTGATTGGATTGCTTTATCTCTTTGGGAAAGCTTGGACCGCTGAAGTAAAGTCCAGCTTGTTATCTTCTTTAATGGCTATTTATGTAATGGGGTTATGTATTTTGTTTTATCAAGATGGATATTGTACTTGACTCTGATTTATGGTTTTTCTATGATGTAACAAACATGTTTAATTTCCGCTACAATAAAATGAAGTTTTAGATTTCGAAGTACTACTTATTATCTGTCTTGTTGTAATTTTTCTGTTCTGTATTCACTTAAAACCTCCATGAAGTTAATGCATTCCCTTTGTGAGTGACATTAATGGACATGGGGTGTTACACGTGGTATCAGAGCTTAAGGTTACCAGAACAGATTAATTTTTTTAGAAAAACTATTTTTCTGAAGTATTTTTGTAAGAAGTGTTTTCAAAAACTTGTCCTAATGAGTTATTTAAAGAGAAAAGTTTTTAAGAAAAACATAATCCCCAAATAGCCATATATCTACATCTTTCGAATTCTCCATTTTGAATCTTTCCTTTTCTGTTTCAGCATGGCTGAAGATCTTAACCTTCCGGATGGTGTAACGATACCAGGATGGTATAAGAGGTTATTAGAGGCTAGGGCCGCTGCAGGTCCAGCCAATGTTCCTCCACCACCAGTTGCACCCGCTCCTCCTCCTCCTCGCGCTGATACTTTTGCAAAGACGTGCAAGGAATTTAAGGCTATGGGTGGAAAACCCTTTCAAGGGTCAGAAACGTTTGTGGAAGCTAGATATTGGCTTAAGGAGGTGGAAGAATTGCTAGAAATCTTTGAAGTATAAGAAGGGAGAAAAGTCAAATTAGAAGCTTGGTTAATGAAGGGAAAGGCCTCGTTTTGGTGGGAGGTCACTAATGGGGAGCGTCCTGTTGATTCTTGGGCGGATTTCAGACGTAGGTTCGAGGCAAAGTTTCTCTCAAGGGCAGAAGAGAATCTATATATGGAAAGGTTCTTGACATTGAAGCAAGGAAGCACATCAGTGAAAGAATATGTCAACAAATTTAATCAGTTAGCAAGGTTTGGCTTGGACTTAGTGAACACATCGGAGAAGAAGGCGCTGAGGTTCGTTAATGGCTTGAATGAACCATTGCAATGGTTGGCTATGACCCACATCCCTATGGGGGCCACCTTTGAGAAGCTAGTAGATATGGCACTCATGCACGAGGAGAAAGGCGCTAATGCTAATAAGGCACCCAAGAAGAATGGGGATCAGAAGAAACCACAACAGCAAAACAAGAAGGGTGGTAAAGACAATAATGGCAAGGGAAAGAAGAAATGCTTTAACTGTGGGACACCAGGCCATCTCGGCAAGGATTGCCGATAGAAAAAGAAGACTGGTTGTTTTCACTGTGGTGAAGCGGGACATCTAGTGAAGGACTGCCCAAAGAAGGGGCAGAGGGCAAGGTCTACCTCGGGAGGACAGGTGCAGGCTCTTATGGCACCAGGGCAGGCAAGGGGACAAGTTCAGGCTCTCGCGGTCCCACCGCTGCAAGAACGAGGTTGAACCATTTCTGTTGAAAGCTTAGTTTTTCTGTTTGATCATCCTATCCGTACCTTATTCGATTCGGGCGCATCGCATTCGTTTATCTCTACATCATTAGTTGAATCACTGCACTTAAACACCATTTTAGTAGAGGATCCCTTAGTTGTTTCTAACCCAATTGGGGGCTCAGCTTATTTGTCCATGATGTGTTTGAATTTGAAAATTTCTATACTTAGTGTTGAGTTTAGATGTGATGCTTATGTTCTGGGCTTCACGGGCTATGGGCTAATTTTAGGAATGGATTGGTTATCCAGAAATGGGGCCGTTCTTGATTGTGAAAGGAGAGTAGTTAGGCTCGTGACTCGCGTTGGCAACACTCTCGAAATCTTTTGTAATCCCATAAATTCTGTTATGCTAAGTTATTTAGAATCGCTTGACGCATCTGAGGAAAATTTACGATCTGTTAGAGTGGTCCGAGAATACTCGGATGTGTTTGAGGAGGTGAAGGGCTTGCCTCCGAAGCGGGAGATAGATTTTCGAATATATCTTGTGGATAATGCAAAACTGGTATCTTTGCCAGTACGCCACATGGCTCCTCGTGAAAGGAGGGAACTCGATAAGCAAGTGAAGGAGTTGCTTGAGAAGGGGTTCATAAGACGTAGTATATCGGAGTGGGGTGCTCCAGTAGTATTTTCCATGAAGGCGGACGGGTCCCTTAGACTTTGTGTGGAATATAGAGAACTTAATAAGCTTACTAAGAAGAACAGACACCCACTGCCGAGGATTGACGATCTCTTCGATCAGTTAATTGGCGCCTCTGTGTTTTCACAGTTGGACTTAGCCACTGGTTTCCATCAGTTGAGAGTGGCTGAGGATAGCATAGACAAGACTGCCTTTAGGACTCCGGACGGTTTCTATGAATGGCTAGTGATGCACTTCGGTTTGACAAACGCCCCCGCATACTTTGTTGATCTAATGAGTTGGGTGTTTAGGGAGTACCTTAACAAATTCGTGGTAGTCTTTGTTGATGACATCTTGATCTTTTCTAAGGATGAAGAAGAGCATGCCCTACATCTTAGGGAAGTATTGGAGACCCTACGAGCGCATAACCTTAAAGCTAAATTTTCTAAGTGTCACTTCTAGAGGAAGGAAGTACGATTCTTAGGGCACGTGGTTTCCAAAGAAGGGATAGCTGTGGATCCCGCGAAGGAGGTGGCCATCCAAGATTGGAAGGTCCCTAAAAATGCTACCGAAGTAAGAAGTTTCTTGGGGTTGGCTGGCTACTATAGGAAGTTTATCAAAGACTTCGCAAAGATATCAGCTCCATTAACATGTTTGACGAAGAAGAACCTTGTTTTCACATGGGACGTAGATTGTGATGATGTGTTCCAATGTTTGAAGAGAGCTTTGACTTCAGCCCCAGTCTTAGTGCTGCCAGACGGGAGTAAGTAGTTTACTGTTTATACTGATGCTTGTGGGACAGGTCTAGGCGCGGTCTTAATGCAAGAGGGTAGGGTAATAGCCTATGGTGGAAGGCAGTTGAGAGCGCATGAGAAAGATTACCCTACACATGACCTAGAGTTGGCCGCTATTGTTTTTGCACTTAAGTCTTGGCGTCATTATCTTCTTGGCGAGAAATTCGAATTATTCACTGACCACAAATCTTTAAAATACTTATTCTCTCAAAAAGACTTGAACTTAAGGCAGCAAAGGTGGATGGAGTTCTTAGCATGCTACGACTTCGAAATAGCATATACCCCTGGAAAGGGTAACGTGGTGGCAGACGCCTTAAGTAGGAAAAGGCTGTCCTTGAGTCCGTTGTTTGTTGAGTGGCGAAACTTAGAATTCATTTCGATGTTTGACTTTAGACCTTGCGTTGACTTTGTACCCGGTTTGCTAGCATCCTTGGAGGTCAGACCTACGCTTTTGGGATGGATTGGCGAGGCACAGCGAGACGACCCACAGTTGGTTGAGTTAGTAGAAAAGCTCAAAATAGGGGAGTCATCAAGCCATCTCCGTAGGTATACCCTAGATGATAAGGGTTGGTTACGTAGGGACGGTAGACTTTTTGTACCAAAAGACGATGACCTAAGGAAGACAATTCTTGACGAAGCACATCGTTCGAAGATGACCATTCATCCCGGCGGGCACAAGATGTACGTGGACATGAGACGAGTTTACTTTTGGGCCGGCATAAAGAGGGATGTGGCCGAGTATGTCGCTAGATGCTTGGTGTGCCAACAAATAAAAGCGGAGCAAAAGAAACTCGGTGGATTGCTTCACCCATTGGAGGTTCCACAATGGAAGTGGGAAAGTGTCTCGATGGACTTTGTGGATGGATTACCGCGATCAAGGAAGGGTAATACGGGTATTTGGGTTATAGTAGATAGACTTACTAAGAGCACCCATTTCATTCCCGTGAAGAGCAAGAGGACTGCTCCATGGTTAGCTTCTGTATATGTCCGAGAAATAGTTCGTTTGCACGGTGTTCCTTCTAGCATAGTAAGCGACAGTGATCCTATTTTCACTAGCGAATTTTGGAGAAGCTTACAAGAGGCGGTAGGGACTCAGTTATGTTTGAGCACCGCATATCATCCTCAGACGGACGGCCAGACCGAGAGGGTGAATCGCATTCTAGAGGATCTTTTGAGGCTATGTATCCTAGATTTTGGGGGTACATGGGAAGAGCATCTTCCATTAGTGGAGTTCGCGTATAATAATAGCTTTCAGTCTAGCATTGGCATGGAACCTTTCGAAGCTCTTTATGGACGACCTTGTCGTTCACCTACATGTTGGTGGGAATCTACGGATAAGATCTTACTTGGGCCCGATATGATTAGAGAGACTTCGGAAAAGGTCGACTTGATTCGAAGGAGGATGAAGACGGCGCAAGATAGGCAGAAATCTTATGCGGATAAGAGGAGGACAGATCTTGAGTTTGAGGTTGGGGACATGGTCTTTGTCAAAGTGTCTCCATTACGAAACGTTGTTCGCTTTGGGTCCGTTGGGAAGTTAGCACCAAGGTTTGTAGGGCCATTTCCTATTAAGGAGAAGATTGGATAGATGGCGTATAGAGTGGAGTTGCCTGAGAGACTTAGTGGTGTACACGACGTATTCCATGTATCACATTTGAGGAAGTGCCTACACGAGACCGCGGAGGTGGTAGAGCCGAACTTGCTTAGAGAGGTGGAGATAGAGCGTGATGCGATAATTCGACGAGCTCCTACATGCATTCTAGGGTCAGAGGTTAAGAAGTTGAGGAATCGAGAGGTCAGACTAGTCAAAGTGCAATGGGGAGATGATGAGAGCAACGCTACTTGGGAGACAGAAGCGAATATGCATTCGTTGTACCCTTTTCTTTTTTAGGGTATGTCTTTTAATTTCTCCTTTATCACTTATCTTGTACTTATCTTACCTTTAGAGTATCCTCTCGCTAGTATCTTTGACCTTTAGTTAGGATAACCCTATGGTTGAAACATGTGTTTGAGACATGTTATGTATGATGGATGCAAGTGTTTGCTAGTGGTTGCTCGTGGACGCATATACACACACTATTAGGCACTAGATCGGCTCAGTCACTTCATACTGCATATTGCATATAAATGGATGTATTTAGTAAAATGGATGTATGACGATTGTATTGTCATATGGATACTGCATTCAGATGATGGTTGTGCACGCATATAGAGATAATATGTAGCATTAGGGAACTTTTGCATACATAATGGACGCATGTCACTATCATGATTTACATTAAGGAGGTCAACTGAATCCGTGGACCGCCTGATTTTGCATTAGATATGGACATATACACACACTGTGCATTTAAACATTAAAGCATTAGAGGTCTATAAGGACAATGGATGCCTGTGTTTGATGGTTGAGTAGATGGACGATTGGATGTTAGGATATACATTCTTCTTAACTTGAAGATTTCGGGGTCGAAATCCTTTAAGGAGGGGAGAATGTAAAACCCCGTAATTCTATTAATACTAATATTCACAAAATAAAGAATAACTAATTTCAGACGTGAGAATTGTGGGAAACGGGTTGCGCCATTGTGTTCGTCTCGGAATTCTGGTTGAAATAGAGTCCGAGTTTGGGTGAATTGGACTTCGTATGAAGAAGTTATGGCCATCGGAAGTTTCAGAAAATTCAAAACAGATTTCAGAAAATTAAAATTCAAAATTCGGTGTCAAAACAGGCTAGGCGGGAAATTTCCCGCCCAGCACCCCAGGTCGACTGGGCAGTCGACCCCCCCCCCCAGGTCGACTGGGCAGTCGACCTGGGTGTCGACCTGGTCAGTCGGCTAGGGTTTGACTGAGCCCAATCTTGAGCTGCTGATGTGTCTTTAGGGCTGAGTTGGCAAATTAAACGGTTCAGGTTAGTTCTGAGTTGATCTGACGGTCTAAATAAACCATAAACTCTATAAATACCTAGGTAGTCTCTCACTCTAAACTCACATGAAAAATAGAATAGCCACCGTCATACCGCCGCCATGGAACTCAGTCTAGCCACCGCCAACTAAGAAGGAAGAAAGCTAATCAAAACCCTAATTCTACTCAAGTCTAAAGCAAATCAAGACTCTCTTTCTCTTCTACTTGTGAGTATGATGATCTTAACAAGATTATTGTTAAACTAATTAGATTAAGTTATGAATGGATTAGAAGTGAATGATGTTGATTGTCATATATGTTGTTGTAAACCTTATGCTATCATGTATGTTGTAAATCCTATGTTATGTGATGATGATATCCTATATGTTGTAAATCATGCTATGGTGATATTGTATAGGTTGTAGTTTTCTATGCTAAATTGTGATGAATCATACATGTTATAAAGTCATGATGTTATTGTCTATGCTAGTTAGTTCATGTTAATCAAGTCATAATCTTGATATTATTTGGGCTATGTTGATGACAAATCATGTATGCAAGTTTAGATTGATTAGTAAAGGTTATGAACATATGCCATGACATCTATTTAGATCTAGAATTATGACATCTAGAATTATGCTATGACATATGTGAATTCTATGTATTAGATGCTAGTTCACACCATCATTATGTTGCATAAAACCCTATATGCAAGTCCATACATGAATTTGGATCATGATCATATTATGTGAATAGTGACATTTTACCAAACAAGTTGACACCTTTAGATCCATAACATGTGTAGTCTCATGCAAGTTTCACCCCTATTATGATTAGGTCTATTTTACTTTTCTATATGTTGTGATAATTTATCCTTGTGCTATGAGTTAGACCATTCGAGTCTAACGTATATTCTGCGTTGAATAAGCGAACGTATAACGTGGGGTAGGGGTAATATTAAGGATTTAATATTAAGAAGTTGGGGTGCAATTGATATGATTTTGCATGCCATAAGTGGATGGCCATAATTGAGTCAATTATGGACATCATTAAAATTGGAAGTAATTAATGATTTGAATAGGGATATATTCAAAACTGGGGTAAAAGATTATAAGTGATAATCAATGCTTAGGACACGAGGTTGGACTCGTTTGTGACGTAAACCTGCCCGGACCCGCCCGGCAAATCCAGTGGTCACAAATGTCGGCCCAATGTGAGAGGTCCTAGTCCTAAACTAAAGCATAACAGTTGTAAAGACACGAGGTTAGACTCTTTTATGGTGTAAGACTGCCCGGACCCGCCCGGCAAATCCAGCAGCCATAAATGCCAGTCTAATGTGAGAGGTCTTTATGAGGTTATGACCTGAATGAATTAAGAAATACTTAACCAGATAAACATGTAAGGTGGGACATGGGGGTTAAGTAGGTGCCTTGGGTGACATGAGGAATCTAGTGGGTGCCCTTAGTGGCATGTGAAATACGATTAGTAAGACTTAACCAAACACACATGTAAATGAACATGACTAAGAGGGTTAAGTGGGATGTACTAGTGGACAAGCTTAGGTGGGTAGCTTGTGGGGGCCCATTTCAACCAGTAACCCATACGTATCTTTGTGGGCTCGACCCAAGTCGAGGACGGGACACACATACTGGGCTTGACTATATGAGGCCAAAACGGGGTAGCGGTGGCAATGAAAGTCCAACGGGTTTCATATGCGTGTGTGGACCCGGGCTGGTAGGTAAGACGTTGTTGCATTGTGTAGGTATAAGCCGTGCTTTCTTAAGCTGTATCGGGTTGCCACTTTAGGGGAGTGATACACCCCACTGTGGGGCCAGCACGGGTATCTACGAGTAGGGAGCCGATCGAAAGTGGGTAATGGGGTACACCTAGCGGAGGTAGGGGCAGACGGCACCTATGTAGTCAGCTAGCGGTACATAAGGCTATTTATATAGTTTCTGTGTGAAGCAAGTGGGATCGACCTTTAGGGTGACTAGTGCGGTGCAGTGTAGTTATTATTAGTTAGTAATTAGTTGTGCCTTTAACGTTATCTTTATCTGCTCTTCCATACCTAATAGTTCATAGACATTTACTTGTCTTCCAGCTTATGCCTTACTCTAGTTATTTTTGTAATAGTATTGTTAGAATTATCATACTCGCCAGACTTTATGTCTGACCCCCTCTATTTCTATCCTTTTTCCCCCTCCAGGTCCTCGGGGTGGACCCAGCTCTAGTGGAGTTTGATTGGATTGCTTTATCTCTTTGGGAAAGCTTGGACCGCTGAAGTAAAGTCCAGCTTGTTATCTTCTTTAATGGTTATTTACGTAATGGGGTTATGTATTTTGTTTTAGCAAGATGGATATTGTACTTGACTCTGATTTATGGTTTTTCTATGATGTAACAAACATGTTTAATTTCCGCTGCAATAAAATGAAGTTTTAGATTTCCAAGTACTACTTATTATCTGTCTTGTTGTAATTTTTCTGTTCTATATTCACTTAAAACCTCCATGGAAGTTAATGCATTCCCTTTGTGAGTGACATTAATGGACGTGGGGTGTTACAAGAATCCCCTCAGAGGTTGGTTTGTGAGCACATTGATGGGATGAGCTTGGAAGTAGGGACGATGCTTCTTTGATGCAATGAGCAAACAATACACAAGTTTTTCAAGTTTTGGATAAATAAGCTCCGCTCCGGATAACCTCTTACTGATGTAATAGACTGGTTTTTGTACCTTCAAATCTTCTCTAATTAGTGTTGCGCTTAGAGCATGGGCAGAGACTGCCAGGTACATGAACAAGTCTTACCCGTCTCTAGGCTTTGATAGCATAGGCGGTGTTGCCAGATGTTGGATCAGTTCTTCGAAGGCTTTCTGGCACTCAGGGGTCCACCGTATCTATTTCTTTCCTTTTCTGAGGGCATCGAAGAATGGAAGACATCGGTCCGTTGCCCTAGATATAATTCTAATCTTTATTATTTACTAGATTCATTTTGATTTTCAACTATAAATTAATTAACTCAATTTCATTCGCTTACACCAATATTCAAATATTTATTAATACAAGCCAAATAATGGTTTCATATACAATCAGTGCAAATTATCATTTTATAATTAGTTGCAATTTATTACTTACTCAATTTAATTAAGTTTACATCATAAAATATGTAAAATTAAATCACTAAATTTTATTTTTAACTGTAATAATAATAATATTCAAAATCATATTAAATTCAATAATTTAAGTAGTAGAAAAATGCAGGTTGTTATAAATATGATTATAAAATAAGTAATTATGTCAATAATTTAGTAAAATGGTGGTATCTAAAAATATTGGAGGAATAGTTGAATAATAGCGCAAATTAAGAATTTAACGTGCGAGCCAACTGTATAACATATTGGTCAAGATATACACTTGTTGATCAAGGTTGAGGCTAGGGTTGTAAATCGGTAGGACCGGACTAGACATAGATCTGATTAGTTTATGTCTTAAATAAAATCTGACCATACATGGACCGAATGAAATTATTTCTCGTACAAATTTTGTTGTCCAAACTGGTGTCCTCAATAAAAACGGTCAAACACGGATATAGGTTTTTCGGATACGGACAGTAACGAATCCAGTCGGACATGACTATTTATATTAAATTTTATATTTTTTTTATTTAATTTACTTCAACTATATATTGAGTTATATGGAATTCGAACGAACATGGACCAGAAGTAATTTTTTCTCATATAAATTTTTTTGTCATAACTCGTGTCCTAAATGAATATCGAACGGACTCGAGCAGACGTATTTCGATCACGAATACGAACGGACATCGGACATTCATACAAAATTTACAGCCCTAGTTGAGGCTAACGTTAACTATAGCTTGTAATGTTGTAGAGCTATTTATATATATCGCACAACGAACAAAAGAACCTGGAAGTAAGCAATGGATGGAAATTTCGGAGAAAAACCCAAGATAACCAGGTTATGGTTGCCTATCACTATATAACTAGGAATGTGAGTATCTATGTCATAACACACTTATATAGTTATGCTAATTAATGAAAGCTTAGTTCCAAAAAAGAATATCTTTTTTGTCCAGTAATATGTCCCTTCCACATTTCATATTCTTCGAACAATGATGATATACTCTCGAATGCTGTAAAGGAATGAAAACTATGTAGAAGTCAAGGGTTCAAATCCTCTGGTCCTAAATTCCCTTGGTCCCAACTAATAAGGCCCCATGATTTCAAGATTTTTGCAATTAAACCCCTGAAACAATGTGGGTTTAATTGCAAAAGGGCTGAAATCAAGGGGTCTCATTGGTTGGGTCCAAGGGGATTTGGGACCAGATTATCTGCTCTTAGAAGTTGAAGCCAAAAACCATATTAAACAACAGTTTTCTTTCTACATCCAGAATTAACAAATCTAGTTAAAAATAAACCCCTTTCGCATTCATCAAACCGCTAGTATTCTCTAGTCAAGAAGCATGTCATCCAATCTATTTTTTTTCTAAACTCACAATCACAAAAGAAACAATTCACTACTTCTTGCATTGCATCATCAGATACAGTGTTTCTTCTATATTCTTGAGGATCCATTTTCAGAATCATAAAGAAAAGCATAATTTGTGTGCCAGTCAATTATAACGGATACTAGCAAATTTACATATTGATGGTATGATCATTACTATCATAGTAAAAATTAGGGTAATTAATTTACAAAGACAATTAGTATTAAAAATTTATTCATAAGGACAAGAGCCTAAAATTTTATTTACAAGGACAAAAAAGGAATAAATTATTCAAAAGGACAAAAGAAACGACAAATTTTTTTTGGTAGATTTTAGGTATTAGTTTTGTATGTCTATAGGCATCAGTTTGCTCTTCGCGGCTAATAGGTAGCAGTTTTGTGTGTCAGAAGGCATCAAATTTGCTCTCTACAGCTAATAGGTAGTTGTTTTGTATGTCTGAAGGTATCAGTTTTTAGTCTATAGCTTGTAAGTAGCAGTTTTGTATACTTACGGGTATCAGCTAATGGTTAGGTGCTGAAACATTGTCAGAAGAGTGGAGTTGAACTGTTTGGTAGTGTGATGAGATTGTAGATACATTTGAGGTTTTTATGTTTAACGTTGATGACTAATGATATTGCAAAGAGAGGTTGTTTATGGATGTATAATGGTGTTTTGTAGGTGGGTTGTTCATGTATATGAGGATGCGGAGATGAAGTTTGGTTAATGGCGAAGGAGGATGGCTTGATTGATTTGGGAGATTGGACTTGAAGTGATGGATAGGTATTACGATTCGATAATATAAAACCATTACATGTAAAACTGATACCATAAACAATATAAAACTGATATCTAAAAACTGTAAAACTGACACCCAACTACATACAAAACTAATACCTAAAATCTGCACACACAAAAAAGGTCCTTTGTGTTGTCCATTTGAAAATTTTGGGCTATGTTTTATCCTTTTGATTAAATTTTTAGTCTCTTGTCCTTGTAGTTAAAATTTTCAAACAATTTGTCCTTCACATTATTGTCCTGTTAAAATTATGCAGAAAGGTTAAGTAGTGATTCGAAAAATTGACCGAACCTCCACAAATAACTCGTACGTATTAAGGGTTTCCTGATTAACTCTTACACGTACCATATGGACATTATTTTAAATGGTTACTTGCAAGATAAAACGGTACACTAAACTGCCATGAGCAGTTCTTCCTTTTCATTCTTTTAATTTTGATTCTTTGCAAACGACGCATTCTTGAGTGAATAATAGTTAATGAAAAGTCATAATACCCAAATTTCTATCTGGCCTTTAGAATTGATAGAAAATATATTGAAACGTTGTAGAATCATGTAAAAATAAGTCATACTCCAATATATATACATTAAAGTAAAAATTATAGAATACAAACAAAATAATTACCATAAAATTATGAGATTAAAATTTTTTCCACATGTCTTGATAATTCTTTCTATTTGTATTCTTTATCTTTTATTTTATGTTATGTACATGTATATCAGAGTTTTATAAAAAAATCATATGTGATTCTCTAACATTTCAATATATTTTTTGCAATTGCTGAAGGCTAGAAAAAAATGGATAACTTGAGTTTCAATTAACTTTCATTCGAATAAGAACATGTGGTTTACAAAGCTATACTATTGTAAAAAATAAAAAATCAAACATATTGACTTAGATGATTTTTGGAATTGAAGTTAAGAAGTTATTTGAAATTGTTTTGTGTTGACTTTTATTCTTCTTTAGTTTGTTTATCGTAATATTAAAAAAATACAACTGTATAATATTACATATTCATTTATAACAGCTGACTAGCCCAAAATCAACAAATAAGAGTAAATAGCTTAGAATTAATTAACTTGTTAAACCTACTAATTGAGCATGCATTCTATGCTTTTCACATTCAATATTAATTCATGAACCATTTAAACATTATCTTTTACTAGTGTAAACAAATAATATCTGAAGCATGCCCCAAACTATTTTGATTACTGGATAGAGCATACGGTATTCATTTAGAAGTAGTGGGGGTCGAAATGATTTAAATGTAAGAATAGGGAATGAATCTGATTTTATACTTTTATATCAATACTGGTTTTATTTTTGTAGTGATATCTATACAAGTGGATCACATGTACTGTTATAATAAATATGGTAATTAAATTATTATATATATGCTTATTGATTCATATAAGATGTTTTTTTAATTCATATAAGATGATTTTCAATGAATGTAGATTATCAACCTCAAATCTACATCCTAGTGCTTCGGTATCGGTCGAGCACTCTCCAAGTTTATGCTTCGGTAACTATCCCGATACGATACCTCTTCACTGTTCTCTGTCTTGGTGTCAAAATCTTGTAGTAACACAGTTGTAAGAGCAGGTATTATAACTGTCCAAGTTGAATCTAGGCTAGGCTCTGATATGTATATTAAAAGTTTTCCGCTATAAAAATATTGTTTAATATTATATATTGTCCAACCGTTGTAAGATGTTCTATTTTCTTATACTAACCCCAGATAATTTGCCTTTTTGCACGCTTTGGATTGGCAAGGGTATTGAGTTACCAATTTAGATTGCACGAAATTATGGATCGTCTCATTCATTAGAGGTGAAAAATTATGTTTGAAATTAACTAATTATCGTTCTCACATGATATGTGTAGAAATATCTAATATAAATTAATCTTATGTAACAAAATAAAAATTTATCATTGTCACGTGCACTAGATTTGATGATGGTAATATATTTCTGTAATATATTAGATAATTATGCCATAAAACTAGCTTTACACTAACTTTATTGATATTTTAAAAAGAAAACCAATCAAATCAAGTTCTGTATATTAATATTGCTAAAGAGGGTGCTAAAAAACATAGATTTAAAACATGTTACGAAAAATAGCGGGGATAAAAGCGGATCTACTGTTCATTAGAGCTATACTGAAATATCGTATTGCTTGAAGAACACTAAGAGCTATAGCGGGGCTTTAACTGCATAGATATAGTCATAACAATTTCAACACTATTAACTTTTGATTTTCATCAAGCGTTTCAAAACTGCACAATCACATGGAACGCCCAATTGCTACAACATTCGAATCCCTATAATAATCTGAAAAGTCGGGTGTGTACGCGACTTGTGCAGGATCTATAATATGGCTATGCGGAATGTATGTGATAACTTAAGCTATTCAATAGTTACACAGGTAAAAATTCACAAACAAGAAATATACCACTAATAGCTATAAATGCAGTAAAGTAAAGTAAAGTAGAGTAACGACACCAGGATTTTTATACTGGTTCGGACCTCCCGTCCTACGTCCAGTCCCGAAGCTCCTCTTCGGCTTTTCACTAAACAACACCCTCGCTTCACCCGGAGGAACAGGTTGACAACTACTTGATTTACGGGCTACAAGTTTACCCACTTGATTTCACGGGCCACAAGCTTACCCACTTGATTTCACGGGCTACAAGCTTACCCACAAGACGATTACAAGAGTTTGACTTCTGATTGTGTTCTTCTTTCAACACTGATTTGTCAAACGATTGAGTACACCCTTCCTATAATCTTATCCTCAAATATATATATTGATGTTTGCAAAGATTTGGAAGTGGATTATCGAGTTGAATCACAAGTATGTTAAATATGCTTGGAGATTCAAACGATAATTGAATGCTTTTGAGTGCTTTTAGAATGCTAAGAATAATACAATATAGACAAGAGAATGGAGAGAAATTTCGGTGATTTGAATGAATGAAAATCGATGTATTTATAATAATCGAGGAGATGTAATGTAACAACCCGTATTTTCAATAACCTGTTATAACATAAATCGAGGCAGAATTTAATTCTAAAATCTGAATCAAGGGAAACGGGCTATGCCATTGCGTTCGTCTCGGAAAAATGCGCGAAATAGAGTCCGAGTTTTCGAAAATCGGAGTCCGTATGACCCGATTAAGGCCCGACGAAGTTTTCAGAAAATTCCTAAGTAAAAACAGATTTAAAATAAGTTAAAAACAAGGGTTAGGGCACAACTGGCGTCAGGCGGGAAAACTCCCGCCAAGACCCCCAAGTCGACAGGCATGTCGACAGGGGTCTAAGGGTGTCGACTGCCCTGTCGACAGCCCTGTCGACACGGGGTGGCCGGGCAGTTTTGCCTGGCGCACCATTTCTGATCTGGACTTGGTTGTGTGGCTTGGTTCTAGAAAATTCCGAAATCTGATGGACCTAATTCAACTAGGGTTTAATCCTATGGTCTAAATCACTAGCCTAATCTATAAATAAGACCCTAACCTACCCTAAATCATCATTAATCTATCCTACAACTAAACTATGGCAAAATCCATCCTCTCATGGCCTCCACTCTCTTCATACAATTCCTAAACAAATTCCTAAGAGATTTCCATGCATACAAGTGTATTTAGGCTTGTATGATCCTCTTTAGCTTGCATTAAAGTCTTGTTTCTCTATTGTCATCATAAAGGAGGAGTCTTGATCAAGTTTTCTTGCATTTTTGGGGTTTTAATTTGTTGCATAAGGGGTTTCTTACATTTGCTATACTCATTTGAGTCCGCAAAAGCATTGTAAGCCTTATTCCTCTCATACTTGAACTTTGAAGTTAAAAGCATGATATGCAAGTTGTCATAAGTTATGCAAGTTTATTTATGCAAGTATGATATGCAAGTTGCCATAAGTTATGCAAGTTTGTTTATGCAAGTATGATATGCAAGTTGTCATATGTTGTGCAAGTTTGTTTATGCAAGTTTGTTATGCAAGTATGATATGCAAGTTGCCATAAGTTATGCAAGTTTGTTTATGCAAGTATGATATGCAAGTGTCATATGTTGTGCAAGTTTGTTTATGCAAGTTTGTTTATGTAAGTATGATATGCAAGTTGACATATGTTATGCAAGTTTTATTATGCAAGTTTGATATGCAAAGTTGTCATATGATATGCAAGTATGCTTATGCAAGTTTGGGATGGTCATGTGGTTCATGTTAACATGTTATGCATGCTTTTGGGCCTAAAAATGTAATATGCAAGTGTATGAACACATGAACCTTTCATATGACACCATGTTGAACTTGTGGCTCTAACAATTTTATGTCATGATTATGCCAAGTTCCCTCTTTCTATCCTTTATGCGCTATTGCGATATGTAAGCGATGGGATTACGTTTGGGGTTGGGTAAAGTTAAAAGACATAAAAACATGAGCTTGGGAATTTACCTATTAAGTTAGGTCTACCCATTGGGAATTTACCTATTAAGTTAGGTCTACCCAATTGCTTGAAAACTTGTAATGAGATGGACATGACACTTAGAAAAGATAAGTGTGGCCAACTCGAGGTTGGGTTGAGTTTGTAGCGTAAACCTACCCGGAACCGACCGGCTTAACTAGTTGCTACAAACAATAGGACCCAATGTGAGAAGTTGGTCATGTTGTACCTTGGACCCGAGGTTAGACCAAGTTGTGGTGTAAAGCTACCCGGACCCGCCCGGCTTAACTAGTAACCACAACAAAGTCTAATGTGAGAGGTTAAGGCGCATTAATTAATTAATGCCTCATGATTAGTGTTAAGTCATAGACCATTTAATACTTAACCAATTTGGGCTCGGTTGGTTTATCGGGGTTAAGTCGTGAACTCACCGTTACACTTAACCAAGTTAATCCATGATTAGTGAAGGGGTTAAACCATACTTAATCCACTAGAGAAATCCTAGTAATGGGGGGTCCACTCCGCAGTAATCCCAAGTTTGTATCATCAAGGCCCTAGGGACTAGGCTAGGGAGGGGGCACGATTACTGGGCTGGAGATAAGCGACCAAAAGCGACGGCCGAGTGGTACGCCGGTGTAGTTCTGGGCGGACTCTGGTCGTGCACATAGTCCGTAGCCGGAGAAATCAAGCACGGGTACCGGTAGATCGAGACTGTGCACTCATGTTTATGGTGTCCAGGGGTTGACACCCTAGGGCTTGATACACCCGACGGGTGGACCCGGCACAGTTCGACTACAATCATGTTTGGGCCGTATTGACACCAACACGTGACGAGTTAGGCTTAGGGAGCCGATCGACTAGACCGTTGGGTTGGACCTCGTGGTAGGGTCACTTCATGGACCTCGTGGTAGGGTCACTTCATGGACCTCGTGTGTAACAACCCGTATTTTCAATAACCTGTAATAATGTAAATTGAGGCAGAATTTAATTCTAAAATCTGAATCAAGGGAAACGGGCTATGCCATTGCGTTCGTCTCGGAAAAATACGCGAAATAGAGTCCGAGTTTTCGAAAATCGGAGTCCGTATGACCCAGTTAAGGCCCATTGAAGTTTGCAGAAAATTTCTAAGTAAAAACAGATTTAAATTTAAAATTAGAAACAAGGATTTGGGCCAGCTGGGCCAAGGCGGGAAAAATCCCGCCAGGACCCGCATGTCGACAGGCCTGTCGACAGGGTCCCTAGGCATGTCGACTGCCCTGTCGACAGCCCTGTCGACAGGGGGTGCCCAGGCAGTCTAGCCTGGTGCACCATTTTTGATTTGGGCTTGATTGGGTGGCTTGGTTCTAGAGAGTTCCGAGATCTGACGGGCCAAAACTATCCTAGGGTTAATCCTAGGGCTAAAAACACTCTAATCTTCTATAAATACAACCCTAATCCTACCCTAAAACCCCATTAATCATTCTAGCAACAAAACTATGCCAAAATCCAAACTCTCATGGCCTCCACCTAAAAACCCTAGCCTCCAATCTCTTCATACAATTCCTAATTAATTCCTAAGTGATTTTCCATGCATACAAGCATATTTAGGCTTGTATGATCCTCCTTAGCTTGCATTAAAGGCTTGTTTTTCTATTGGCATCATAAAGGAGGAGTCTTGATCAAGTTTGCTTGCATTTGGGGGTTTTAATTAGTTGCATAAGGGGTTTCTTGCATTTGTTATACTCATTTGAGTCCGCATAAGCATTGTAAGCCCTCTTACCTTCATTTTAGAAACTCTAAAGTTAATGTGTGATGAAAGTTGGGGTTTATGCATGTTTGATGAGTTATGCATGTTTATGCAAGTTTGCTAAGCCATGATTTGTATGTTTATTGAGTTATGCATGTTTATGTAAGTTTGCTAAGCCATGATTTGTATGTTTATTGAGTTATGCATGTTTATGCAAGTTTGCTAAGCCATGATTTGTATGTTTATTGAGTTATGCATGTTTATGCAAGTTTGCTAAGCCAAGATTTGTATGTTTATTGAGTTATGCATGTTTATGCAAGTGTACTAAGTCATGGTTTGCAAGTTTAACAAGTTATGCATGTTTATGCAAGTTCACCAAGTCATGATTTGCAAGTTTAACAAGCTATGCATATTGATGCAAGTTTAAAATGACAAGTTGTGCATGTTTGACAAGTTGTGCATGTTTGACAAGTTATGCAAGTTTAAAATGACAAGTTGTGCATGTTTGACAAGTTATGCAAGTTTAAAATGACAAGTTGTGCATGTTTGACAAGTTATGCAAGTTTAGAATGACAAGTTGTGCATGTTTGACAAGTTATGCATGTTTATGCAAGTTCCCTATGCCATGTTAGGCAAGTTTAACATGTTATGCATGTTTATGTTAATATGCAAGTTCACTATGCTAAGTTATGCAAGTTTAACATGTTATGCATGTTTATGTTAATATGCAAGTTCACTATGCTAAGTTATGCAAGTCTAACATGTTATGCATGTTTGTTGTGATATGCAAGATCATCATGTATGATTATGCCAAGTTCCCTCTTCCTATCCTTTATGCGTTATTACGAATATGTAAGCGATAGAATGACGTTGGGGGTTTGGGTAAACTTAAAAATACATGAAAATACAAGATTGGGAATTTACCTATTAAGTTAGGTCTACCCCTTGGGAATTTACCTATTGAGTTAGGTCTACCCAAGTAATTGTTGACTTGTAATTATGTTTTGAAATAAAGTGGACATGACACTTAGAAAACATAAGTGTGGCCAACTCGAGGTTGGGTTGAGTTTGTAGCGTAATTCTACCCGGAACCGACCGGCTTAACTAGTGGCTACAAACAATAGGACCCAATGTGAGAAGTTGGTCATGGGGTGCCAAGACCCGAGGTTAGACCAAGTTGTGGTGTAAAGCTACCCGGACCCGCCCGGCCTAACTAGTAACCACAACAAGGTCTAATGTGAGAGGTTAAGGTGCATTAAATTAATTAATGCCTCATGATTAGGGTTAAGTCAGGGTCCACTAATACTTAACCAATTTGGGGATTCGAGGGATTAGAATGTGGTTAAGTTGTGAACCGTTGGTTACACTTAACTAGTTTAATCCATTTGGGAGTTCAAGGGATTAGAATGGGGTTAAGCCACACTTAACCAGTTTAATCCAGGATTAGTGAAGGGTTAAATCACACCTAACCCTCTTAGGAAACCCTAGCGGCGGGTCTGTTCCGGCAGTAATCCCAGTTTGGTATCATCACAACCCTAGAGACTAGGCTAGGGCGGGGCACGATTACTGGACGGATGTAAGCGACCCAAGGGCGATGGCCGAGTGGTACATCGGTGCGGGTCCGGCGGGCTATGGACGTGCACGTAGTCCGATGTTGGACAAACTCGAGGCACGGGTACCAGTAGGTTAGGGCTGTGCATTATTGCTTAAGTGTCCGGGGTTGACACCCGAGGGCTTGATACACCCAAAGGTGGACCCAGCACAGACTACCTACATCCATATGTGGGCCGTATGGACATCAACACTTGACGTGTTAGGTTTATAGGGAGCCGATCGACTAGACCGTTGGGCTGGATCTTATATTAAGTTCACTTCATGTTATTGGGCCAAAGTTTGGGCTAAGGGATCAATACCTGTTATGTTGGTTTGCTAGTACACCGTGGTGCAGAACTTAACCTTGTTTTATGCGATGACACCTCTATCTATCTTGTAGTTGATTTATCATGCCAGTATGTTGTTATTTATGATCATCTCAGTTTCCATCATGATGTTAACTTTATTAGTTTATAGACTGATCGTAGCAGGGCTTACTCAGTCTTTTTGACTGACCTGTTTTTCTTTCGCCTCTTTTCTTCCGTTCCCCCCCAGGTTCTCAAGGAGGGAATACTAGAGCCTAGCTTGGATTTTAGCTGCTTCCTTGGATAGCTCAAGTATGCTTTGGACTTGAGCCGCTATGGTTTATCACTCTTATTTGGGGATAGTACTTATGTATTTTCAGTTTATCAGATGATGTATTTTTCTAGACTTGTAATTTTGGGAAAGTGACATTTTGATGTACCAGACTTGTGCTTTGAAATGGTTTATAAATCTTCCGCTGTTTTATTTACCTACTCTGTTTATTTATATATATATATATGTCATGTCCTGCCTTGCTATATCATTATGCATGTTTACCAATAATGCCCCTCCAAAGCTAGTGCATTCCTTTGCGAGTGACCCTAGTGGAGGCGGGGTGTTACATTTGGTATCAGAGCATATGGTTTACGAGAAGGGATAAAAAGGTTTTTAAAACTTTGGAAAAACTATTTTCAAAACCAAGTATAAAGTATTTTCCAAAGAAAAGTCTAGTTATTTTTAAAGGCTATTCCCCAAAAAGCCATTAGCGTTATCCTTCGTTCCCTTGACCTGATCTTATCTTATCTTTCGTTTCATTATGGCTGAGAATCTTGACATCCCAGATGGAGTGAACGTACCACTCTGGTATAGGAGGCTTCTAGAAGCCAGGGCGGCAGCTGGTCCCGCCAACCCTACTCCCACTCCTCCTCCTGTAGTTGAGAATCCTCTTCCAAATATCCCTCCTCCGGTGGTTCCTGCTCCCCCTCCTCCAGCAGTTAATATTCCTCCTCCTGTTGCTGAGGCTCCTCTTCCTCCCCCTCCCCCTCAGCACCCTCAGATTGAGTTTACGAAGGTTTGGACTAAGGTTCTTATCACTGAAGCAAGGGGACATGACTATTAGGGAATACATAGATAAGTTTAATCAACTGGCTCGTGTCAATTTAGACTTGGTTAATACAGCTCAGAAGAAGGCCCTACACTTTGCTCTAGGAATAAACGAGCCATTACATGGTTTGGCCATGTCTCATATACCCTTGGGGGCGACTTTCGAGAATTTGGTGAATTTGGCCCTACTTCAAGAAGAAGATAACAATGACAAGAAAGAGGTCAAGGCGAATGAGTCTCAAGGCAAGAGAGTAAATTCCGGGAAACGGGGCAAGAATATGAAATACAACTTCTGTGGTAAAGTTGGACATATATCCAGGGAATGTAAGAAGAAGAAGAGAAAGCGGGGCGAATGCTTTCATTGTGGTGAGTCTGGACATCTCAACAAAGATTGCCCGAGGAGACAAGGGCAAGGTCAGACTCAGTACGCAGGACTATCTGGAGGGCGAGTTCATCCCCTCAACACCGTTCTTCCAGCTCATGATAGAGGTGGTGTTTCTGTTGAAAATCTGGTTTACATTTTCTGATTTTCCCCTGTTCATACTTTGTTTGACTCTGGCACATCGCATAGTTTTATTTCATCTGATCTAGTGGAAAGTTTTGCACCTAAGTACTAGCCTGGTTGGTGATCCCGTATACGTTTCAAATCCAATTGGGGGTTCTGCCCGCCTGTCTGTGGCCTGAGTGGATTTGAAAATTTCTATCTTGAGTATAGAATTCTCGTGGGATGTTTATATTCTCGGTTTCAGGGGATATGGGTTGGTTTTGGGCATGGAATGGTTGTCCTGTTTTGGAGCCATTCTTGGTTTTTGTATATAGGGTTGTGAGGCTCATGACTCGCCTCGGTAATACCCTAGAAATTTCTAGCAACCCTATGGGTCCCGTCATGTTATGTTATCTTGAATCCCTCAACTCGTCTATCGATAGTTTGCAATCTGTGAGGGTGGTCCGAGAATATCCTGATATCTTGGGGGAAGTAAAGGGGTTACCCCTAGACGTGGGATAGATTTCCGCATTATCTGGTTGGTAATACCAAGCCAGTTTCGTGGCCGGTTAGGCACATGACCTCACGAGATGAGAGTTAAGAAAGCAAGTCAAGGAGGTTCTTGAGAAGAACTTCCTGAGACGAAGCATTTTCGAGTAGGGTGCTCTAGTAGTATTCGTTACTAATGTGGACAGTTTGCTTCGCTTATGTGTTGATTATCGTGAGAAGAATAGACAACCGTTACCAAGGATCGATGATTTGTTTGATCAGCTTGTAGGAGCATCTGTTTTCTTTTGACCTAGCTACCGGATTCCATCAGCTTAGGATGGCTGAGGATGGAATTGACAAGACTGCGTTTAGGACTCTAGATGGATTTTTAGAATGGCTAGTCATGCTATTTGGCTTGACTAACGCACCCACATATTACGTAAACTTGATGGGTAGGGTGTTTAGGGAGTCCTTGAACAAGTTTGTCATGGTCGTCATAAACGATATTTTGATCTCCTCAAAAGAACGAGGAAGAGCATGCTATACATCTCAAGAAGGAGATGGATACGCTTAGAGCCACCAGTTGAAGGTCAAGTTCTCCAGATGTCACTTTGGAGGAAAGAAGTTGGATTTCTTGGGCACATAGTTCCTAAGTAAGGCTTAGCGGTAGATTCCGCTAAAGTGGTTGCGGTTTAAAACCGGAAAACTCTGAGGAGGGCAATTGAAGTAAGAGGCCTCCTCTGTTTGGCTAGTTAGTTAGCATTCCCGGAGCTTAGACTTACTCTTCTGGATCAAGAAGGAGGTTTCGCAGGAAGAAGACCCGCAGTTGGTCAAGAACATGGACCAGTTGATTCGAGGCAAGATGTTAAGTCACCTCGTTAGATATATCATAGATGACAAGGGATGACTAAGGCGCGATGAGAGATTATGTGTTCCTCGAGTGGAAGACTTGGTAAAGAAGGTTCGTACAGATGCGCATCACTCGAGGAGGTGGCCGAGTTGGTCTCAGGATGCATGATTGTGCCACCAAGTTAAGGCCAAGTCATAGAAGCCCAGTGGGCCATTACCTCTATTGGGGGTTCCGCAGGGGAAGTGTGAAAACATTCGATAGATTATGTGGATGGACTACCTAGATCAAGGAAAGGGAATACGAGTATGTGGGTCATAATAGGTAGACTCATGAAGAGAGCTCATTTCAGTCCGGTGAAGAGCAAGAGGACTGCGTCATGGTTAGCAACAAAAAGTTGGCCAGTTTTGAAATAGCCTACAGGAAGCCATGGGTAGGCAATTGAATCTAGGTATGGCCTATCACTCATAGGCGAATGGTTCATTTCGATTAAGCATGAGTTATAGAAAATCACGTTTATAGGGCAATTGGCAACGTGGATTGGTATCTTCAAGAAAGTTCTGCTGCATGGAATACTTTATAGTAAGTAGACGAGATCCAGGATTCACTGGTGAATTTTGGAGAGCTGGCATGAGATCATGAGGTTATAGTAGGTTTAAGCCAAGTATATAGAAAGAAGAATAAGTGGAAAAGAAAGACGAGAGGCGATAATGAAATGACTTCCAACTCGAATTTGGGAAATAGGAGTTAGGAAGCCAAGGAATCATGAAGTGAAAAGACAGTCAAAGCACAGTGGAGTTAAGCTCAAGGAAACGTGACTAAGAAGAGTGAAGACTAGATACGCGCATCATATCTCTTTTTAAGAGTGCATCTTTGATCCTTGTTTTCCTGTGGAGCTTGCTTGCAAGTTATCTTTTGTATATGTCCTCTCGGTCCCATTCTCGATCTTATTTCTGTTGTAAACTCCATAAGGGGGTTAAGACTCATCGGTTAGTACTATATGTCAAAGCTTGAGTGGGTTTCTTGTAATCCAAAAAGGAGTTTATCTAGTCTATCGTGTCGATCTTGTCATGAGAACCTTAGGTAGAAACCCTTTGGATGAAACATGTATTTGAAACATGTTATGCTTGATGGTTGCAAGTGGTTGCAAGTGTTTGCAAGTGGTTGCTCGTGGATGCATTATACACGATTAGGCACTAGATCGGCTCACACACTTCTCATATTGCATGTGCATGAGTGTTTATGCTTATTTTTGGATGAAATTCGTATGCTATCACATGGATGTTGCATATGGATGCATGATTGAGCACGCATGTAGATATTATACATTATGTTAGGAATTTGCATACATATGGATTCATTTCACTGACATACATATGCATTAAGGAGGTTTACTGTATCAGTAACCGCCTGATTTACATACATATGCATTAAGGAGGTTTACTGTATCAGTAACCGCCTGATTTTTGCATTAGGTAAGTACATATACACACACTTTTGCATATGTTCATCCAGCATTTAGAATCTTGTAAGGACAATGATTGCTCGTGGATGATGCTTTGAGTAGATGGATGATTGGATGGTAGGATACGTTCTTCCTAACTTGAAGATTTCGGGGACGAAATCCTTTAAGGAGGGGAGAATGTAACAACCCGTATTTTCAATAACCTGTAATAATGTAAATTGAGGCAGAATTTAATTCTAAAATCTGAATCAAGGGAAACGGGCTATGCCATTGCGTTCGTCTCGGAAAAATACGCGAAATAGAGTCCGAGTTTTCGAAAATCGGAGTCCGTATGACCCAGTTAAGGCCCATTGAAGTTTGCAGAAAATTTCTAAGTAAAAACAGATTTAAATTTAAAATTAGAAACAAGGATTTGGGCCAGCTGGGCCAAGGCGGGAAAAATCCCGCCAGGACCCGCATGTCGACAGGCCTGTCGACAGGGTCCCTAGGCATGTCGACTGCCCTGTCGACAGCCCTGTCGACAGGGGGTGCCCAGGCAGTCTAGCCTGGTGCACCATTTCTGATTTGGGCTTGATTGGGTGGCTTGGTTCTAGAGAGTTCCGAGATCTGACGGGCCAAAACTATCCTAGGGTTAATCCTAGGGCTAAAAACACTCTAATCTTCTATAAATACAACCCTAATCCTACCCTAAAACCCCATTAATCATTCTAGCAACAAAACTATGCCAAAATCCAAACTCTCATGGCCTCCACCTAAAAACCCTAGCCTCCAATCTCTTCATACAATTCCTAATTAATTCCTAAGTGATTTTCCATGCATACAAGCATATTTAGGCTTGTATGATCCTCCTTAGCTTGCATTAAAGGCTTGTTTTTCTATTGGCATCATAAAGGAGGAGTCTTGATCAAGTTTGCTTGCATTTGGGGGTTTTAATTAGTTGCATAAGGGGTTTCTTGCATTTGTTATACTCATTTGAGTCCGCATAAGCATTGTAAGCCCTCTTACCTTCATTTTAGAAACTCTAAAGTTAATGTGTGATGAAAGTTGGGGTTTATGCATGTTTGATGAGTTATGCATGTTTATGCAAGTTTGCTAAGCCATGATTTGTATGTTTATTGAGTTATGCATGTTTATGTAAGTTTGCTAAGCCATGATTTGTATGTTTATTGAGTTATGCATGTTTATGCAAGTTTGCTAAGCCATGATTTGTATGTTTATTGAGTTATGCATGTTTATGCAAGTTTGCTAAGCCAAGATTTGTATGTTTATTGAGTTATGCATGTTTATGCAAGTGTACTAAGTCATGGTTTGCAAGTTTAACAAGTTATGCATGTTTATGCAAGTTCACCAAGTCATGATTTGCAAGTTTAACAAGCTATGCATATTGATGCAAGTTTAAAATGACAAGTTGTGCATGTTTGACAAGTTGTGCATGTTTGACAAGTTATGCAAGTTTAAAATGACAAGTTGTGCATGTTTGACAAGTTATGCAAGTTTAAAATGACAAGTTGTGCATGTTTGACAAGTTATGCAAGTTTAGAATGACAAGTTGTGCATGTTTGACAAGTTATGCATGTTTATGCAAGTTCCCTATGCCATGTTAGGCAAGTTTAACATGTTATGCATGTTTATGTTAATATGCAAGTTCACTATGCTAAGTTATGCAAGTTTAACATGTTATGCATGTTTATGTTAATATGCAAGTTCACTATGCTAAGTTATGCAAGTCTAACATGTTATGCATGTTTGTTGTGATATGCAAGATCATCATGTATGATTATGCCAAGTTCCCTCTTCCTATCCTTTATGCGTTATTACGAATATGTAAGCGATAGAATGACGTTGGGGGTTTGGGTAAACTTAAAAATACATGAAAATACAAGATTGGGAATTTACCTATTAAGTTAGGTCTACCCCTTGGGAATTTACCTATTGAGTTAGGTCTACCCAAGTAATTGTTGACTTGTAATTATGTTTTGAAATAAAGTGGACATGACACTTAGAAAACATAAGTGTGGCCAACTCGAGGTTGGGTTGAGTTTGTAGCGTAATTCTACCCGGAACCGACCGGCTTAACTAGTGGCTACAAACAATAGGACCCAATGTGAGAAGTTGGTCATGGGGTGCCAAGACCCGAGGTTAGACCAAGTTGTGGTGTAAAGCTACCCGGACCCGCCCGGCCTAACTAGTAACCACAACAAGGTCTAATGTGAGAGGTTAAGGTGCATTAAATTAATTAATGCCTCATGATTAGGGTTAAGTCAGGGTCCACTAATACTTAACCAATTTGGGGATTCGAGGGATTAGAATGTGGTTAAGTTGTGAACCGTTGGTTACACTTAACTAGTTTAATCCATTTGGGAGTTCAAGGGATTAGAATGGGGTTAAGCCACACTTAACCAGTTTAATCCAGGATTAGTGAAGGGTTAAATCACACCTAACCCTCTTAGGAAACCCTAGCGGCGGGTCTGTTCCGGCAGTAATCCCAGTTTGGTATCATCACAACCCTAGAGACTAGGCTAGGGCGGGGCACGATTACTGGACGGATGTAAGCGACCCAAGGGCGATGGCCGAGTGGTACATCGGTGCGGGTCCGGCGGGCTATGGACGTGCACGTAGTCCGATGTTGGACAAACTCGAGGCACGGGTACCAGTAGGTTAGGGCTGTGCATTATTGCTTAAGTGTCCGGGGTTGACACCCGAGGGCTTGATACACCCAAAGGTGGACCCAGCACAGACTACCTACATCCATATGTGGGCCGTATGGACATCAACACTTGACGTGTTAGGTTTATAGGGAGCCGATCGACTAGACCGTTGGGCTGGATCTTATATTAAGTTCACTTCATGTTATTGGGCCAAAGTTTGGGCTAAGGGATCAATACCTGTTATGTTGGTTTGCTAGTACACCGTGGTGCAGAACTTAACCTTGTTTTATGCGATGACACCTCTATCTATCTTGTAGTTGATTTATCATGCCAGTATGTTGTTATTTATGATCATCTCAGTTTCCATCATGATGTTAACTTTATTAGTTTATAGACTGATCGTAGCAGGGCTTACTCAGTCTTTTTGACTGACCTGTTTTTCTTTCGCCTCTTTTCTTCCGTTCCCCCCCAGGTTCTCAGGGAGGGAATACTAGAGCCTAGCTTGGATTTTAGCTGCTTCCTTGGATAGCTCAAGTATGCTTTGGACTTGAGCCGCTATGGTTTATCACTCTTATTTGGGGATAGTACTTATGTATTTTCAGTTTATCAGATGATGTATTTATCTAGACTTGTAATTTTGGGAAAGTGACATTTTGATGTACCAGACTTGTGCTTTGAAATGGTTTATAAATCTTCCGCTGTTTTATTTACCTACTCTGTTTATTTATATATATATATATGTCATGTCCTGCCTTGCTATATCATTATGCATGTTTACCAATAATGCCCCTCCAAAGCTAGTGCATTCCTTTGCGAGTGACCCTAGTGGAGGCGGGGTGTTACATCGTGGTAGGGTCACTTCATGGACCTCGTGGTAGGGTCACTTCATGGGCCTCGTAGGAGGATCACTTCATGTTATTGGGCCAAAGCTTGGGCCGTGGGATCAATACTTGTTTAATCAAGTCATGTTAGTTTGCTAGTACACCCGTGGTGCAAAACCTTAATCCTGATTATGCGATGACACCTTTATCTACCTTGATAGTTAATCATCATGTCATTATCCTTATGTTCATACTTGCTGCTCATGACAGTTAACTTTATCAGTTTACATTGATTGTAGTAGGGCTTACTCAGTCTTTTTGACTGACCTGTTTTCTTTCGCCTCTTTTCTTCCGTTTCCCCCCCCCCCTCAGGTTCTCAGGGAGGGAATACAGGAGCTTAGCTTGGATCCTACCTGCTTTCTTGGATAGCTCATGTATGCTTTGGACTTGAGCTCGCTATGGTTTTTCTGCTTTGGGGATAGCTACTTATGTTTTTCTTTTCAGTTTTCAGATGATGTTGTTTATGTACTAGACTTATTTTATTTGGAAAATTGACGTGATGTTGTACTAAGACTTGATTTGAAATGGTTTGAAAATCTTCCGCTGTTTTATCTATGTTATTTACTCTGATTACATACATATGTTCTTGTTCTGCCTTGATATATCATTATGCATGTTTACCTGATTCAAACGCCCCTCCAAAGTCAGAGTGCTTGCAAGAGTCACCCTGGCGGAGGCGGGGTGTTACAATTTGGTATCAGAGCATATGGTTTACGAGAAGGAACAAAAAGGTTTTTAGAAAACTTTTTGAAAACTATTTTCAAAACCAAGTATAAAGTATTTTCCAAAGAAAAGTCTAGTTTATTTTAAAAGGTTATTCCCCAAAAAGCCATTAGCAAAATCCCTTCGTTTTCTCCATTCTGAATCTGTCTTTTTCTTTTTCAGTATGGCTGATAACTTGGTTATTCCGGAGGGAGTGCACGTGCCTGTTTGGTATAGGAGACTCTTGGAGGCTAGGGCGACCGAAGCCGGCCCCGCAGATGTCCCTCCTCCTCCTCCTCCAGTAGTTAATATTCCTCCTCCCGTTGCTAATGTTCCTCCTCCACCTGTTGCTGAGGTTCCTCTTCCTCCTCCCCCTCAGCATCCTCAGGCTGACTTTGCCAAGATTTGCAAGGATTTCAAAGCAATGGGTGGCAAGAAATTTCAAGGCACAGAGACTTTTGTAGAAGCCAGAAATTGGTTGAAAGAGACCGAGGATTTGTTTGCTATCTTTGGGATAGATGATCAGAGGAAGATCTTGTTGGCGGTTTGGCTTATGAAGGATGAAGCCGCTTATTGGTGGGAGGTCACCAATGGTACTAGGCCTGTTGAGACTTGGGCCGATCTCAGGGCAAGATTCATGCTTAAGTTTCTATCTTCCGCTGAGGAGAATTTGCAGATGGAGAGATTCATAACTTTGAAGCAAGGAGATATGTCTGTCAAAGAATATGTGAACAAGTTTAATCAGTTGGCTCGTTTTGGCTTGGATATGGTGAATACTCCCCAGAAGAAGGCCCTTCGTTTTGCTAGGGGATTAAATGAGCCGTTGCAGGGATTGGCCATGTCACATATTCCTCATGGGGCGACGTTTGAGAGCTTGGTTGATATGGCGTTACTTCAGGGAGATGTCAAGAAGAATGATACTCAAGTCAAGAAGACCGATTCCCAGGGAAAGGGAAATCAGGGTAGTACTAGTGGTCAAAGCAGTCAAGGCAAGAACAAGGGTCAAGGCAACAAGGGGAACAACAACAAGGGCAAGAACAGCAAGGGGAAATGCCATTATTGCGGTTCAATTGGGCATCTTATCAAGGATTGTAAGAAGAGGAAAAAGAATAATGGTGAATGCTTTTTATGTGGGAAGACTGGACATTTCAGCAAGGATTGCCCAAAGAAACAGGGGCAAGGCCAGGGTCAGACTCAGCGTGCTGGGCCCGCAGGAGGGCAAGTTCATGCTCTCGCTACCGCTCCAGTTCCCGATCGAGGTAGTATTTCTGTTGAGAGCCTTGTATATATTTCTGATTTTCCAGTTCGTACCTTGTTTGATTCTGGTGCATCGCATAGTTTTATCTCATTTGATCTTGTTGATAGTTTGCACCTTAGTACTAGCTTGGTAGAGGATCCCGTTTGTGTCTCAAATCCTTTTGGGGGTTCCGCCCATTTGTCTATGATATGTGGGGATTTGAGAATCTCTATACTGAGTGTAGAGTTCTTGTGCAGTGCTTATGTTCTTGGTTTCAGGGGATACGGATTGATATTGGGCATGGATTGGCTGTCCAGATATGGAGCCATTCTTGATTGTGAGCATAGGGTTGTGAGGCTCGTGACTCGCCTCGGAAACACCCTAGAGATTTCATGTGATCCGAGAGGTCCCGTCATGTTGTGCTATCTTGAATCACTCGACTCGTCAGTGGAGACTCTTCAGTCTGTGAGAGTGGTTCGAGAGTATCCGGATGTTTTTGATGAATTTAGGGGATTGCCCCCTAAGCGAGAGATTGATTTCCGCATTTATCTGGTGGATAATGCAAAGCCTGTTTCTTTGCCCGTTCGGCACATGGCTCTGCGTGAAAGGCGGGAGCTGAGCAAGCAAGTGAAAGAGTTGCTTGAAAAGAACTTCATTAGACGAAGTATATTTGAGTGGGGAGCGCCTGTGGTATTTGCTACCAAGGCGGATGGTTCTCTCCGACTATGTGTTGACTATCAAGAGTTGAATAAGCTGACTAAGAAGAACAGACACCCGTTACCGAGGATCGATGATCTCTTTGACCAGCTTGTCGGTGCTTCTGTTTTCTCTCAGCTTGATCTTGCTACTGGATTCCATCAGCTCAGGGTAGCTGAGGATAGTATAGACAAGACTGCGTTCAGAACTCCAGATGGATTCTTCGAATGGCTTGTCATGCCGTTCGGCTTGACGAATGCACCCGCATATTTCGTGGACTTGATGAGTAGGGTGTTCAGGGAGTTCTTGAACAAGTTTGTCGTGGTCTTCGTAGATGATATTTTGGTCTTCTCTAAGGATAAGGAAGAACATGCAAGGCACCTCGGGGAGGTGATGGATACGCTTAGAGCGCATCAATTGAAGGCCAAGTTCTCCAAGTGTCACTTTTGGAGAAGGGAAGTAAGATTCCTTGGGCATATAGTGTCTAAGCAGGGCTTAGCGGTGGATCCCGCTAAGGTGGTTGCGGTTCAGGATTGGAAGACTCCAAGGAATGCAACCGAAGTCAGAAGTTTTCTAGGTCTTGCGGGTTTTTACCGGAAGTTCATCAAGGACTTCGCGAAGATTTCTGCTCCTCTCACTAAATTGACAAAGAAGAATTCAGTTTTTTCTTGGAGCTTAGAGTGCGAGCTTGCTTTTCAGAAGCTCAAGAAAGCTCTCACATCAGCACCCGTTCTAGCTTTGCCCGATGGAGGGAAATTATTTACAGTATACACCGATGCGTGTGGCACGGGGTTGGGAGCTGTTCTGATGCAAGAAGGAAGGGTGATATGCTTTGGCGGTAGACAACTCAAAGTGCATGAGAAGAATTATCGCACTCATGACTTAGAGTTGGCAGCAATAGTATATGCACTCAAGGCATGGCGCCATTATCTTCTGGGAGAAAGATTTGAGCTTTATACCGATCACAAGTCATTGAAGTATCTCTTTTCTCAGAAGGATCTAAATCTGAGGCAGCAAAGATGGATGGAATTCTTGGCATCCTATGATTTTGAGATAGCTTATACCCCTGGCAAGGGGAATGTGGTAGCTGATGCATTGAGTAGAAGAAGGTTGACCCTAAGTCCTCTATTCGTTGAGATGAAGAATTTAGAGTATGTGGCAACCTTTGATTTCTCTTTGGCGGTTGAGTCGATGACCGGTTCTTTAGCATCTCTGGAACTCAGGCCTACCCTTCTTGATCAAGTTGGGGCTTCGCAGAGAGAAGACCCTCAAATAGTTGAGATTATGGACAAGCTGATTCGAGGAGAGACGTCTAGTCATCTCGCTCGATATTCTATTGATGACAAGGGTTGGCTGAGGAGAGATGGAAGGTTATGTGTTCCCATGGTGGAAGACTTAGTAAGAAAAGTTCTGGAGGAAGCGCATCGCTCTAAGTTGGCTATACATCCAGGCGGAGATAAGATGTACAAAGATATGAAGCGTATTTTCTTTTGGCCTGGGATGAAGAAGGATGTGGCGGAGTTTGTCTCTAGATGTATCATTTGCCAGCAAGTTAAAGCTGAGTCAAAGAAGCCCGGTGGGCTATTGCATCCTCTAGACGTTCCACTTTGGAAGTGGGAGAGTATCTCCATGGACTTTATTGATGGGCTTCCAAGGTCAAGGAAAGGGAATACGAGCATTTGGGTTATTGTAGATAGACTTACGAAGAGTGCTCATTTCATTCCGGTGAAAAGCAAGAGGACCGCATCTTGGCTAGCGTCCGTATATCTTCGTGAGATTGTGAGACTTCATGGAGTCCCTTCTAGTATTGTCAGTGACCGTGACCCAATCTTTACTAGTCAGTTCTGGAATAGCTTGCAAGAGGCTATGGGCACGAGGTTGAATCTAAGTACTGCTTATCACCCACAGACGGACGGTCAAACCGAGAGGGTGAATAGAGTACTCGAGGATCTATTGAGGCTTTGTATTCTGGACTTTGGTGGTACTTGGGAAGACCATCTTCCTCTTGTTGAGTTTGCATATAATAACAGTTATCAGGCAAGCATAGGGATGGCACCATTTGAAGCTTTATATGGGAGGCCGTGCAAGTCGCCTACATGTTGGTGGGAGACAACAGATAAGCTCATACTTGGGCCTGATATGATCAGAGATACATCCGAGAAGATCGAGTTGATTCGGAGACGAATGAAAGCGGCCCAAGACCGACAGAAATCCTATGCTGATAAGCGAAGATCCGATTTGGAGTTCGATATTGGGGATATGGTTTTCGTAAAGGTTTCTCCTTTACGGAATGTGGTCCGATTTGGAGCCGTTGGGAAGTTAGCCCCGAGATTTGTTGGACCATTCCCCATTGTTGAGAGGATCGGGCAGATGGCTTATAGAGTGAAGTTGCCCGAGAAGCTTGCCGGAGTACACGATGTTTTTCATGTCTCGCATCTCCGGAAGTGTTTGCATGAATCAGCAGAGATTGTGGAGCCAAGTGTTTTGGAAGATGTGGAAGTGGAGAAAGAGGCTACCTTGAGGAGAGCTCTGATTCGTATCTTGGGGACGGAGGCCAAGAAGCTAAGGAATCGAGAGGTCAAATTGGTGAAGGTTCAATGGGGTGAAGCCGAAGAAGACGCAACTTGGGAAACCGAGGAGAAGATGCGTAGGCTTTATCCATTCCTTTTTGAGGGTACACTCTCAATCTCTTTTCTTTGTTAGCATATCTTTCTCTTTGCTATCCATATTTATCTATTTTATCGTGTTAATCTTGTCATGAGAACCTTAGGTAGGAACCCTTTGGATGAAACATGTGTTTGGAACATGTTATGCTTGGTGGTTGCAAGTGTTTGCAAGTGGTTGCTCATGGATGCATTATACACGATTAGGCACTAGATCGGCTCGCACACTCCTCATATTGCATATGCATGAGTGTTTATGCTTATTCATGGATGAAAATTGTGTGTTATCACATGGATGTTGCATATGGGTGTATGTTATGTGCACACATATAGATGATATACATTATGTTAGGAATTGCATACATATGGATTCATTTCACTAACATAATTCGCATTGATGATATTTGCATTAGATAAGTACATATACACACACCTCTGCATATGTTCATCCAGCATTTAGAATCTTGTAAGGACAATGATTGCTCGTGGATGATGCTTTGAGTAGATGGATGATTGGATGGTAGGATACGTTCTTCCTAACTTGAAGATTTCGGGGACGAAATCCTTTACGGAGGGGAGAATGTAATAACCCGTATTTTCAATAACCTGTTATAACATAAATCGAGGCAGAATTTAATTCTAAAATCTGAATCAAGGGAAACGGGCTATGCCATTGCGTTCGTCTCGGAAAAATGCGCGAAATAGAGTCTGAGTTTTCGAAAATCGGAGTCCGTATGACCCGATTAAGGCCCGACGAAGTTTTCAGAAAATTCCTAAGTAAAAACAGATTTAAAATAAGTTAAAAACAAGGGTTAGGGCACAACTGGCGTCAGGCGGGAAAACTCCCGCCAAGACCCCCAAGTCGACAGGCATGTCGACAGGGGTCTAAGGGTGTCGACTGCCCTGTCGACAGCCCTGTCGACACGGGGTGGCCGGGCAGTTTTGCCTGGCGCACCATTTCTGATCTGGGCTTGGTTGTGTGGCTTGGTTCTGGAGAATTCCGAAATCTGATGGACCTAATTCAACTAGGGTTTAATCCTATGGTCTAAATCACTAGCCTAATCTATAAATAAGACCCTAACCTACCCTAAATCATCATTAATCTATCCTACAACTAAACTATGGCAAAATCCATCCTCTCATGGCCTCCACTCTCTTCATACAATTCCTAAACAAATTCCTAAGAGATTTCCATGCATACAAGTGTATTTAGGCTTGTATGATCCTCTTTAGCTTGCATTAAAGTCTTGTTTCTCTATTGTCATCATAAAGGAGGAGTCTTGATCAAGTTTTCTTGCATTTTTGGGGTTTTAATTTGTTGCATAAGGGGTTTCTTACATTTGCTATACTCATTTGAGTCCGCAAAAGCATTGTAAGCCCTATTCCTCTCATACTTGAACTTTGAAGTTAAAAGCATGATATGCAAGTTGTCATAAGTTATGCAAGTTTATTTATGCAAGTATGATATGCAAGTTGCCATAAGTTATGCAAGTTTGTTTATGCAAGTATGATATGCAAGTTGTCATATGTTGTGCAAGTTTGTTTATGCAAGTTTGTTATGCAAGTATGATATGCAAGTTGCCATAAGTTATGCAAGTTTGTTTATGCAAGTATGATATGCAAGTGTCATATGTTGTGCAAGTTTGTTTATGCAAGTTTGTTTATGTAAGTATGATATGCAAGTTGACATATGTTATGCAAGTTTTATTATGCAAGTTTGATATGCAAAGTTGTCATATGATATGCAAGTATGCTTATGCAAGTTTGGGATGGTCATGTGGTTCATGTTAACATGTTATGCATGCTTTTGGGCCTAAAAATGTAATATGCAAGTGTATGAACACATGAACCTTTCATATGCCACCATGTTGAACTTGTGGCTCTAACACTTTTATGTCATGATTATGCCAAGTTCCCTCTTTCTATCCTTTATGCGCTATTGCGATATGTAAGCGATGGGATTACGTTTGGGGTTGGGTAAACTTAAAAGACATAAAAACATGAGCTTGGGAATTTACCTATTAAGTTAGGTCTACCCATTGGGAATTTACCTATTAAGTTAGGTCTACCCAATTACTTGAAAACTTGTAATGAGATGGACATGACACTTAGAAAAGATAAGTGTGGCCAACTCGAGGTTGGGTTGAATTTGTAGCGTAAACCTACCCGGAACCGACTGGCTTAACTAGTTGCTACAAACAATAGGACCCAATGTGAGAAGTTGGTCATGTTGTACCTTGGACCCGAGGTTAGACCAAGTTGTGGTGTAAAGCTACCCGGACCCGCCCGGCTTAACTAGTAACCACAACAAAGTCTAATGTGAGAGGTTAAGGCGCATTAATTAATTAATGCCTCATGATTAGGGTTAAGTCATGGACCATTTAATACTTAACCAATTTGGGCTCGGTTGGTTTATCGGGGTTAAGTCGTGAACTCACCGTTACACTTAACCAAGTTAATCCATGATTAGTGAAGGGGTTAAACCATACTTAACCCACTAGAGAAATCCTAGTAATGGGGGGTCCACTCCACAGTAATCCCAAGTTTGTATCATCAAGGCCCTAGGGACTAGGCTAGGGAGGGGGCACGATTACTGGGCTGGAGATAAGCGACCAAAAGCGACGGCCGAGTGGTACGCCGGTGTAGTTCTGGGCGGACTCTGGTCGTGCACATAGTCCGTAGCCGGAGAAATCAAGCACGGGTACCGGTAGATCGAGACTGTGCACTCATGTTTATGGTGTCCAGGGGTTGACACCCTAGGGCTTGATACACCCGACGGGTGGACCCGGCACAGTTCGACTACATTCATGTTTGGGCCGTATTGACACCAACACGTGACGAGTTAGGCTTAGGGAGCCGATCGACTAGACCGTTGGGTTGGACCTCGTGGTAGGGTCACTTCATGGACCTCGTGGTAGGGTCACTTCATGGACCTCGTGGTAGGGTCACTTCATGGGCCTCGTAGGAGGATCACTTCATGTTATTGGGCCAAAGCTTGGGCCGTGGGATCAATACTTGTTTAATCAAGTCATGTTAGTTTGCTAGTACACCCGTGGTGCAAAACCTTAATCCTGATTATGCGATGACACCTTTATCTACCTTGATAGTTAATCATCATGTCATTATCCTTATGTTCATACTTGCTGCTCATGACAGTTAACTTTATCAGTTTACATTGATTGTAGTAGGGCTTACTCAGTCTTTTTGACTTACCTGTTTTCTTTCGCCTCTTTTCTTCCGTTTCCCCCCCCCCAGGTTCTCAGGGAGGGAATACAGGAGCTTAGCTTGGATCCTACCTGCTTTCTTGGATAGCTCATGTATGCTTTGGACTTGAGCTCGCTATGGTTTTTCTGCTTTGGGGATAGCTACTTATGTTTTTCTTTTCAGTTTTCAGATGATGTTGTTTATGTACTAGACTTATTTTATTTGGAAAATTGACATGATGTTGTACTAAGACTTGATTTGAAATGGTTTGAAAATCTTCCGCTGTTTTATCTATGTTATTTACTCTGATTACATACATATGTTCTTGTTCTACCTTGATATATCATTATGCATGTTTACCTGATTCAAACGCCCCTCCAAAGTCAGAGTGCTTGCAAGAGTCACCTTGGCGGAGGCGGGGTGTTACATGTAATTGTTGGTGAAAAGTTGCTCTTAAAAGAAGTGATTATTCTTGAGAAGAAATGGATGTAACTCTTCAAGAAAGGAGATGACTTTTCACAAAATTTCAAAAAGCTGTTGACCTATAAAAATTTATAGGTCGACATGTTTTTAGCCGTTGTAATTTAAAAACCTGTTGACCTATAAAAAATTATAGGTCGACCTCTTTTCGACCGTTATATTTTGAAAACCTGTTGACCTATAAAAAAGTGTAGGTCGACATGTTTTTGATGATATGCATAAAAAAGGTCTTATAAGTAATTTTTGAAAGCCAAAAAGAAGTATGATTATTTGAGGATAGATTTTAACATTTATGACTCTAAAAAATTAACTTCTAACCTATGAAGGCATCTCGTCTTCTTTTTGTCGATGTAGAAGCTTCTTCTTGTCATAAATCAAAATAATCCATGAAGCTTTGACTCAACATTCTCCCCCTTTTTGATTGATGACAACTTGGATTAATCCGTTATCTCTCCTTGTATATATGCTCCCCCTGTATATAAGCTCCCCCTGAATTATATATAATCTGCACAACAGTCGTTAGTAATATTTTCTCCCCCTTTGTCATCGACAAAAAGGGTAGGCTAGCATTATAATAAGTAAATTGTTCTGCATATTACAAACCAAAACAAACACACCAGAAGTACTAGATAGTGGCATAATTACATACATCAGTCATAATTAAGTTTTTGAAGATAAAGAGATAAAAAACGTAAAGACTATTGTGATGGCCAGTCCGAATCACTATCTTCTTCTTCGTCTTTGTCTCCTTCCTCCTCTTGTTCCTCATTGTTTCCGTCATCATCATCCTTCTCATCATCGTCATGAGCTCCTTCTTCAATATGCGACATTCCACGACCACGATTATGTTGGGTACTTGCTCCAGAACTAGTACCTTCTTCCGATGAGGACCATGTAAAAGTAGGAGGCATAGGACGTTTTCCGGGATCTTGTGCAAGTGTTGCGGAAAATGAGGCACAGGAGATTGCTTCCCAAATTGTTCCGAAGAAAGACTTTAATTTATTGAACCGCTTATCAAGTTTAGTGTCCAAGCGGTCAAGCTTATTATTGGTTCGTTTCAGTCTTGCTTCGAGTAAAAAATTGATTACGTGCAATTTGTTCAAGAGTTTCTTTAGTTGAAGAAGTAGATGGTGGAATTGTTACGTCTTCAGGCCTTTGTCTAGGGATTTGTAAAGACGAAGTCTCCGGAGGACCTAGTTCGACATATTGCTCAAAAGGAATAATGGTAAAACACGGATCGGGTAGCTTCATCCTCTTTTTGGACGCTTTATCAATACATTTTGGTATTGAAATTTTGGACGCGGGGGATCTTATTCCACAGTCCATGAGGCAACGCATAATATACTCGTTATAAAACAGATGTGGCCTAGAGCGTTTGTTTACCATTGAAATTTCGTCAAAAATCATCTCAATCCAATTTACCTTGATATTCCCAAAGATAGCGTACAATGCCTTAAAATTTTCTCTGTAAACAGCATCAAAATTTCTAGTTCTTGGAAGTAGAGAATGCATGACACAAAGATGAAGAATTCTAGCCGAGGGTCTCAAATTGACTCCTTTGGTACTTGACTTATGGTCTTCAATGAATAAGTGACTATGTTTATCATGAATATGAATAGGGCAGAAATCAGTAGAGAATTGTATACCATCATTGTGAGATCGTAGAATTTCTGCCATTCTATCTTTAGAAAGAAAAATGTGTTGTCCACATATTACTGACCATAAGCAATCTTCTGAGTTGTGGGGTTTAAATTTCTCTAAGTTGAGATTAGCGTAGAATAGCTTTATCAAAATGTGACTAATCTCAACATTGTTGTGTTCAAAAGAAAGAAGAGATTCAATGCCTGCGCGGTTTGATATCTCTCGAACGTCGTAGTAGACAAAATCAGAGAAATTGATGAAAGATCCATGGTGAATTGTATAGTCTTTCATTTTGTTCCACCTTTTCACTGCTAGTGGATCCATAAGCCATTGTTTGATTTGAGAATCAATGGGTTGGATTGGTGTTTGAGAGGATGAAGTTTTTGATTTCTTTTGCTTAGGAGCCATTTTAGAGTTTAGAGAAATTGAAATTCCTTTTGAAGGTAGGATTGATAGAATTAGGAGTAAGAATAAATAAGATTTCAATGAAAGGTTGTGAGGATTTAAAAAGTGAATCGACATGTCTAACGCAAAAGGAAACAGCAATTCCCGATACCGGTCGACAGGAAAGTTTGGGGCGGTCGACAGGAATTAGTTCTGGAAGAATATATACAACCTTTTGTATGTTGACCGGTCGACAGGTTCTATATGGGGTGGTCGACAGGTAAAGGTTCTGGAAAATTATAAACATATAATTTTATCATGACCGGTCGACAGGGAGTTTATGGGGCGGTCGACAGGTTAATTCTCTGGTTGAAAAAATAAAAAACAAAAGGGCTGTACCGGTCGACAGCATAGAACTGGGCGGTCGACAGGTGCTGAATACTTTTGTTTTTCTGGTTTGTTGAGATGAAATGAACACTATATATAAAAAAATATTTTATTCAAAACAATATGAATTCAAAAACAGATACTTTAAATACAAATTTATTTTCAGAAAATTTAAACGATATAAAAGATTATCTTCTTGGTTCCCAAGGATTCTTTGGTTCCCAAGGATTGTATTTTCCACTTACTCCTTCATTGTTGTTGTAATTCCTATCCCATGAGTTTGGAGTTCGCGAAGATGATGGTATAGGTATTGGCTCATGTACTTTATGCCTGTCAGAGCATAATTGCTCACATCGCCTTTGCCGATGATATAGCCTTTTGAATTATCTCCAAAAGTGACTGAGCCACCATCCGAATAAGTAATATTTGTTAATAAGCTCTTGTCTCCAGTCATATGCTTTGAGCAACCACTGTCCAATATCCACTTTCCTCTTTTCTTAAGTGGGACCTACAAAAAATAAAATTAAGTCCATGGTACCCACTTTTTATAGGGTCCTAAGAGTTAGGTCTTAGGAGTCCAAACCCATATGGGTCCGGTATCCCCTTTATACAAATAATTTGGATTATAATGCACAGTATTCAAAAATTTTTGAATATACTTGTTCCTAATCAAATTATTATTTGTTTTAGGAACCCATATTTTTATAGATTTGACATTCTTCTTTTGAGATTTCACAATCGGTTTTGGTTTGGAATATAATAAACTAAGATTTTTCTTAGCTTCAGTTTCTTGAACTTTCTTATTTTTTCTTTTTCTTTTACCAAGATGTTTCTTGATAACTTGTTTCTTATATCCCAATCCTTGCTTGTTTGTAGCTGATTGTGAACTCTCAATAATTTTTGTCAAATTTTCTCGTCCTTTGTTAAAGTTAGAAACATTTTTAGAAATGTCGTCTAACTTTGTTTGTAAACTAGCTTTTTCAAGGTCTAAAGATTTTACTTTAGCTTTAAGCTCATAATTCTCAGCAGTAAGAGTGTCATTTTTCTCTTTTTGAATTTCAATTTCTTGACTTAAAAGAGATAGATGAGAATTATTATTAGATGATGATTCTTGAGCCTTTTCAAGTTCCTCCTCTAATATGTTTTTTTCATCTCTTAACATATCTCGTTCTAATTCTGATCTATTCAACATTGCCTTGACTTCTTTTAATTGATGTTTTGCATCTTTAAATTTAATCATTAATTTATCATAAATATCAAGCATATCCTCAAGGGTAGGAATTTGTACCTCATCCTCTGTTGCCATAAAACATACATTTGCTTGTTCATTATCTGAGTCGCTTTCACTTTCGGATGAAGATGAATCTGAATCATCCCAAGTTACTGAGAATGCCCGTTTCTTTGACTTGTCCGTTTTGTGTTTGAACTTGTCATTTTCTGTCTTCTTCTTTTGTTCTGGACAATCATTTTGCATATGTCCTTTCTTATGACAGTTAAAGCATTCTACATTCGATGATGATGGTCTGTTTGATCCGAACTTTTTCTTGTTGTATCGACTAGCTCTTCGTTGCTTTAAGAATTTTTTGAATCCTTTTGCGATGAATGCTAGATCCTCATCTTCCTAATATGAGATATCTTCATCAGCATGAAAAGCTACATTTTTCTTTTCTTCTTTTTGTTCTTTTCGAGCCTGTAAGTTAGCTTCATAGGACATAAGATTTCTTATCAATTCATCTGGCTTCATGGTTGAAAGATCATTAGCTTCTTCTATGGCTAATACTTTTCCTTCCCATTCATTAGTCAGTGAATGTAGGACTGTTGAAACTACATCGAAGTCAGAATATTTTTGTCCTAACCCGATAAGAGCATGATGAATAGTTTGAAACCTTGAATACATCTCATTGATTGTTTCATTTGGCTTCATTTTGAAATTTTGAAATTGACTTTTCAACAAAGCTATTTTTGCTTGTTTAACCTTGTTAGTACCTTCATGAGTGGTCTTTATTGTTTGCCAAATTTGATAGGCAGTGGTACAGATACTAACACGGTTATACTCATTTTGGTCTAATGCACAAAACAACATATTCATTGCTTTTGCATTTACAGTAGCTGCTGTTTTCTCAGCAGGAGTCCATTCTGCATACTCAGTAGTTGGATTTATTATCTCTTTCTGAGTAGCATTCCAAGCATCATAGCTAGTTGATTGCATATAAAAAGTCATACGTGTTGCCCAATAACTATAGTTTAGGCCATTAAAGAAAGGAGGTCTTTGTGTCGATTGACCTTCTGTGTAAGTGGTGTTACTTGTACTTGCGTTATTTGCCATATTACAAGAATATATCAAATAACTGTGTTACGGTTATATGATGACCTTGCTCTGATACCAAATGAAAAGTCGGGTGTGTACGCGACTTGTGCAGGATCTATAATATGGCTATGCGGAATGTATGTGATAACTTAAGCTATTCAATAGTTACACAGGTAAAAATTCACAAACAAGAAATATATCACTAATAGCTATAAATGCAGTAAAGTAAAGTAGAGTAACGACACCAGGATTTTTATACTGGTTCGGACCTCCCGTCCTACGTCCAGTCCCGAAGCTCCTCTTCGGCTTTTCACTAAACAACACCCTCGCTTCACCCGGAGGAACAGGTTGACAACTACTTGATTTACGGGCTACAAGTTTACCCACTTGATTTCACGGGCCACAAGCTTACCCACTTGATTTCACGGGCTACAAGCTTACCCACAAGACGATTACAAGAGTTTGACTTCTGATTGTGTTCTTCTTTCAACACTGATTTGTCAAACGATTGAGTACACCCTTCCTATAATCTTATCCTCAAATATATATATTGATGTTTGCAAAGATTTGGAAGTGGATTATCGAGTTGAATCACAAGTATGTTAAATATGCTTGGAGATTCAAACGATAATTGAATGCTTTTGAGTGCTTTTAGAATGCTAAGAATAATACAATATAGACAAGAGAATGGAGAGAAATTTCGGTGATTTGAATGAATGAAAATCGATGTATTTATAATAATCGAGGAGATGTAATTGTTGGTGAAAAGTTGCTCTTAAAAGAAGTGATTATTCTTGAGAAGAAATGGATGTAACTCTTCAAGAAAGGAGATGACTTTTCACAAAATTTCAAAAAGCTGTTGACCTATAAAAATTTATAGGTCGACATGTTTTTAGCCGTTGTAATTTAAAAACCTGTTGACCTATAAAAAATTATAGGTCGACCTCTTTTCGACCGTTATATTTTGAAAACCTGTTGACCTATAAAAAAGTGTAGGTCGACATGTTTTTGATGATATGCATAAAAAAGGTCTTATAAGTAATTTTTGAAAGCCAAAAAGAAGTATGATTATTTGAGGATAGATTTTAACATTTATGACTCTAAATAATCAACTTCTAACCTATGAAGGCATCCCGTCTTCTTTTTGTCGATGTAGAAGCTTCTTCTTGTCATAAATCAAAATAATCCATGAAGCTTTGACTCAACATAATCTAGTATTTGGGAACCGATGAAATTGATTTCATAAAATTAAGAGATCGTTTGCAAAATAACTATTTTAATATAATAATTAAATTTATACGAAAATCTCAGTTTCAAATAGTTATTCTTAATTCAATTCAAAAACTTACTTTATTCAAATCAAAATGGAACTTAAATTTAGTTTATAAATCAATTTTATTTATATTAAATTCTAATCTTGATTATTTACCAGATTCATTTTGATTCAACTATAAATTAATTAACTCAATTTCATTCGCTTACTCCATTATTCAAATATTTATCAATACAAGCCAAATAATGGTTTCATATACAATCAATGTAAATTATCATTTTATAATTAGTTGAAATTTATTGCTTACGCAATTTAATTAAGTTTACATCATAAAATATATAATTAAATCACTAAATTTTATTTTTAACTGTAATAATAATAATCAAAACTATATTAAATTCAATAATTTAAGTAGTAGAATAATGCAGTTTGTTATGAATATGATTGTAAAATAAGTAATTATGTCAATAATTTGGTAAAATGGTGGTATCTAAAAATATTGGAAGAAAAGTTGAATAATAGCGCCGACAACATATTGGTCAAGGTATACATTCATTGATCAAGGTTAAGGCTAGGGGTGTAAATCGGTAGGACCAGACCGGACATAGATTTGTCTAGTTTCTGGCCTAAATAAAACCTGATCGGACACGGACCGAACAAAATTATTTCTCGTACAAATTTTGTTGTTCAAACTCATGCCCTCAATAAAATCGATCGAACATGGTTATAGGTTTTTCGCATACGGACACGAATGAATCCAGTCGGGCATGACTAATTATATTAAATTTTATATTTTTTATCAGATTTACTTCAACTATATACTGAGTTATATGGAATTCGAACGAACATGGACCAGAAGTGATATTTTTTCTCGTACAAATTTTGTTGTCATAACTCGTATCCTAAATGAAAATCGAACGGACTCGAACAAACGTATTTCGGTCACGAATACGAACGGACATCGGACATTCGTACAAAACTTATAGCCCCAGTTGAGGCTAAGGTTAACTATAGCTTGTAATGCTATAGAGTTATTTATATATATCACGTAACAAGCAAAAGAATCTGGTAGTAAGCAATGGATGGATGTTTCGGGGCAAAACCCAAGATAACCAGTTTACAATTTCTTATAACTGTATAATTAGCAATGCAAGATACTAGATCATAACACATTTATACAGTTATGCTAGGAGTCCGAGTTTGTTCACACATTTTAAGAAAAGTGGACATAATTCTCGGTCCTTATTGGTGGAAATCATGGGGTCCATATGAGTTTTCATGATTTCCATCAACCAGAACTGAGAGTTATATTCACTTACCTTAAAAAGATATGGACAAACTTCTACTGATTATGCAGTTAATGAAAGCTTACTTCCAAAAAAGAATATCTTTTCTGCGCAGTAATATGTCCCTTCCAGACCAATGATGATATACTCTCGATCGCTGCAAAAGAATGAAAACCACGTAGAAGTCAAGGGTTCAAATTCTCTGTTCCAAAATCATCTTGGTCACCTTGACCCAACCAATTAGGCCCCATGATTTCAACACTTTTACAGTTACACCGCTAAAACAACGTGAGTTTGATTGCAAAAGAGTTAAAATTATGGGGTCTCATTGGTTAGGTCCACGGGGACCAGTGGGACTTGGGACCAGTGGGACTTGGGACCAGTGGGATTTGGGACAAGGTCCATCAAACCACTACTATTCTCGCATATTTCCAAATATTGTCTGGTCAAGAAACATGTCATCCAATCTATTTTTGTTCTAAACTCAGAGTCCCCCAAAAAAAAAACAATTCACTACTTCTAGCATTGCATCATCAGTTACAGTATTTCTTCTGTATTCTGGAGGATCCATCTTCAGAATCTTGAAGAAAATTGCAATTTGTGTGCCAGTCAATTAAAAGGGATAATATCAAATTTACATATTGAGGGCATGATCATTACAACGTACCATATGGACATCATTTTTAATGGTTACTTGCAAGATAAAACGGTACACTAAGCTGCCATGAGCAGTTCTTCCTTTTCATTCTTTTAATTTTGGAATGCCCTGCAAACGACAAGTTATTCTTGAGTGAATAATAGTTAATGAAAAGTCATATTACCCAAATTTCTATCTGGCCTTTAGCAATGATAGAAAATATATTGAAACGTTGTAGAATCATGTAAAAATAAGTCAAACTTCGATATATATACATAAAAGTAAAAATTATAGAATACAAACAAAATAATTACCATAAAATTATGAGATTAAATATTTTTTTTCCACATTTTTTGGTAATTCTTTCTATTTCTATTCTTTATCTTTTATTTTAGGGTATGTGCATGTATATCAGAGTTTTAAAAATTTTCATATGTAATTCTCTAACATTTCAATATATTTTCAGCAATTGCTGAAGGCTGGAAAGAAATATGGATAACTTGAGTTTCAATTAACTATCATTTGATTCAGAACATGTGGTTTACAAAGCTATACTATGTAATTATAAAAAATAAAAAATCAAACATATTGACTTAGGATAACCTTTGGAATTGAAGTTAAGAAGTAATTTGAAATTGTTTTGTCTTGACTTTTATTCTTCTTTAGTTTGTTTATCGTACTATTACAAAAATACAACTCTATAATATTACATATATCCATTTATAACAGATGATTAGCCCAAAATCAACAAATAAGAGTAAATAGCTTAGAATTAATTAACTCGTTAAACCTACTAGTTGAGCATTCAATATTCATTCATGAACCATTTAAACATATCTTTAACTTAGTGTAAACAAATAATATCTGAAGCATGGCCCAAACTATTTCGATTACTGGATAGAGCATACGTTATTCATTTAGAAGTAGTGGGGGTCGAAATGATTTAAATGTAAGTATAGGGAATGAATCTGATTTTATACTTTTATATCAATACTGGTTTTATTTTTGTAGTGATATCTATACAAGTGGATCACATGTATCTGTTATAATAAATATGGTAATTAAATTATTATATATATTTGCTTATTAATTCATATAAGATGTTTTTTTTTAATTCACATAAGATGATTTTTTAATAAGGAAAAAGAAAAAAGAAAAAGGAGGGGAAGGCTACGAAAATAAAGCAAGAATGAAAGCAGCCTACAAAAAGAGCCATAGATCAAGTGACACAAAGATTAAGCTAACCGAATCTGATATCGATCAGGCCATGGACGATGCACCGAGCATCTCTCTTGCCGACAATGTCGGAAGTCCATAGCAAATGATAACTCAAACGAACCAGTATCCTAGTCAATAATGATGGAACGGTGGAAGAAGGGAATAGTAGATTTCAATGAAGATCAATTGTTGATGCATGTGAATGGTTAGAGGAGGGTAGATATGGATTCTAGACAGCATGACAGTAGAGTGTAGAAAGTTTGAGGTGAATTGAGTGAAAATTTGAGGATTGTTACTGATCTTGGTCAAGTCCATCTAGACTCTGCCTGGCAAAAAATAGGGTTAACAAGCTGGAAAAGCATGCAGTAAATATTAGTCAAAGTGTTAGTTAAAAACACTAGTTAAATATATGTGGTATAAATCCTAAAACATCATAAACTAAAGGTACGGTTAAAACATCATAAACATCATACAAGATGTTTTTTTAATTCATATAAGATGAATTATATTTTAATTCATATAAGATATTCATTTAGAAGTAGCGGGGTCCTAAATGTAAGAATAGGGAATGAATCTGATTTTATACTTTTATATCAAGACTGGTTTTATTTTTGTAGTGTATATTTAGACAAGAGGGTCACATGTATTTGTTATAATAAATATGCTAATTAAATTATTTTATATATTTGCTTATTAATTAATATAAGATGTTTTATTAATGAGCGTAGATTAGCAAAAATAATGCGTTGAATCCCATTATAGGCATGACTTATCCAACGTGAATGCAAAAACCATATAAATTTCACTTGGGATATGAATACATTATTCAGATTAAAACAAAAAACCAGTAAGCAATGAAAGCCCATCTTATCTCCATTCTTCTAGTGATCCTTTTCGTCGCAGCAACCGTCGAATCCGAAGGTGGCGGTTGGACTAAAATCGACAATCTCAATGACCAAGAGGTAGTTGAGGTCGCAAAGTTCGCGATTTCAGAACACAATAAGCAAGCGAGTTCTAACTTGATATTAAATCAAATCTTGAAAGGGGAACGGCAGGTGATGGATGGAGTAAATTATAAACTTGATCTGAAGGTGGCTGATGGAAGCACTTACGAGACTGTTGTTCATACGCAAGCGTATAATTATTATATGAAGCTGGAATCCTTCAAGAAGCTTTAAATTTGGACAACCGTATAAGATAAGCAAGTTTAAGTAAAGTTATGGTTTCGTAAAATCATAGACATGGCTTTGCATTTGTGTTTTTGCCATAGACCTGTGATGATCATAATATATGCATGGACTTGCTGTTGAATGATATATAACAGTTAAAATGTGTTTTCTTTGTAATTTGTTTGACTATTATGTTACTGTTGACTGAAATATTTTTTGGAGAGCGACAATATTAAATTTTGGGGTGTGTTCGCAGCAGAGTATTTAATGGGATTGTTCAACGTACATATCAATTCCAATATCAAATTAAACTTAATTACTACCTGATCCAATGCGTTCTGATATCTCTTGAAACTTCCCCGTTACATTATCTACATTCATTTTTTATTTTTACCTACAACGTTAAATTGAGACTAATTTATTTTGTACCATTCATAACAATTATACACTAAATTAAATTTGATCCCCCATTAACCAAACGTGCAGCCTCTTTAATAGTCCATGTATTTAACATAGTTAGAAGTGAAACAGGTTAGTACTTTAATTTATGATTTAATTGTTTTACAATTAATTAATTAATTTGTTGTGTAACAAAGTTTATTGTTGAAGTGAAATAGTAGTTCATAAACCGAAATACATGCACATTAGTTAAAATATGTTAATAGATAACTCTGATTAAAGGCAAAAGTAATACGATAGTAATACAATAAAAGTTACAATCAAGTTTGTTCCCACCACCACCACATAGGATTAGAAAAGATTTGTAGTTCCTAGAAATACGTTCAAGATTTTTTGCATATGAGAACCATTCATTTGCTTCATCATCGTTAACAATTGAATAAATCCAAATCTTGTGTAACAATGTATAAAGCTTCAACAAAATTAAAATTTTCTCCATTTGTAAGATGTTTAAATCGAGCAACAATATATGCTTAGCTTAAGGAATTTTGTGTTAAATATACTTTGTTTGTGTTTGGACAATTTAAAGTCGAATGAGACTTTTCATTGATCAGTCCTAGATGATGTAGACTATTTCAACCACCTTACAGTTCATTCCATTATGAAGTCTTCTCGAACTGCTACTTGTACCAAAAGATGAACGCGTATTTCGACTTGGATAATTCTATTACAACTTAACAAAATGTTGAGTAGCCCCCATTCATCAAAAAAATAAGAATAAAAAGGCCAATTTTCTATTTTCTATTTTTTTTTATAGTTTCCTGCGTACCATGCAGTTTCCCTACGTGGTTACTCAAAGTATCACCTGCATGGTTCATCACAGTACCACATAATTGCACTACGTGGTTTCTCAAAGTACCACGTAGTTGCCCTACATGATCCATGAGAGAACCAAGGAGAGCAATTACGTGATACTCTAAGGAACCACGTAGGGAAAGTACATGTTACTTTGGAAAATCACACATTTATCCTATGTGGGAGGATATTTTTGGAGTTTTTAAAATTCAACCACCCGGAGGGGGGGGGGATACTAATCAGAATCGAGGGTTTTATCGACTTTTTTCAAACTAGAGAGGGCTACTAAGAAAATTCTCCAATTGGAATATAATTTGCCTTTCTAGTTTGTTGCACTAGAGTTTGTTGGGTAAATCTAGATACAATGGGAATTAGGTTGGTGAACTCAAATTTGGAATGTGTTTCCCTTAATCTTCGGTATCAACAACTGGATTTTGGAAACCATCAAAATAGCGTGGACTATTAAAGAGGGGATAGGGAAGTAGGAATGAACTATTCTTGGCCACGAGCAGGCGTCTACAATGTTTGTTCGACAGTATTTGTTCTTTGGAACGATAGTTGTTGTAGAACTAAATTATCAAGAAGTGCTCTTTGGTATTTCATAATATTCTATCAAAATCACTTTAGCTAAAATAATAACAAATAATCGATTTCAAACAAAAGAAATTTGTAGTGATGGAAAATATCATTGCACGATCACTCCATTGGTCATCGTTGCCTAGAATAGTTTGCATGTTAGGATTGCACATGGCACTACTTTGATTATTTAAGCTTTCTCATTTGACAGACTCTTTTCCAAGGCGTTTGTATTTGTGTCGAACTTTGGTATCATCTAAAATTTTAAAAATTCGTTTGCTTTTATATGTTGGCTTCGTCCACTATTCGACAATGTAGATACGACAATTTTCATCAGAAGTCGAATACATTTCAGAGACTAATGGTGCTTTTGTCATTTTGAAATTTTGTGATGAAATAAAAAATTAAAAAAAATATAATTTACAGAAAACAAAATATAGTCTGCGATGGAAACAAGTAGCTGATTGTTATGTCGAATTGATAAAAAAAATAGAATTGTTATCAAAAGGATAGGAGATGGAACTTGTAGGAGAGATGAAGAAGAAAGGGATGAGGTGTTTATAAGAGATGGAGAAAATTTATCCCTTGGTGTCAGACACGTCCCATGATAACCGCTCAACTTTCTCAAGTGAGAAAACTTTGTATTTTGACTATTTTCCATCTTCGACGCATCAGACGTGTCGAAGGTGGAAACACCAAAATTAGTGTGCAAATGGCACACTAGTCTAAAATAATTATTTTCCCCATATGGCCAGCAACTCTTATGTCACCTTAGGCTCCAGGAAAATTACAAACTGAACCCTTGGTAATCCTACCATCGTCTCTGATAATAATAATAATAGACTTTCTAACGAATAAAGTTCGTAGTTTTAGCGAGAAAATGGTTTTTTTTGTCACCATAATCTCCATGTAATACCAAGAAGCAAAGTTGCAAATCTCAACAACCATTTAATAAATATATAGGAGATAAATCTCAGTAGTGATTTACATAATCAAAATATTGCACTAAATGTTTCCAGAATGTAGATGAACAAGCAACAGTCAAATAGGTTGAGTTACCTGAGAAGATCACAATATTTGTTACCCTCTTGGACACCAACGATCATATTATGTTATGAAATTTCACTACTTCATAGTTGTTAAACATGTTTCAGTCACCCTGCTCCTTAAAAGTATTACAACTCTTGATTTAAAATACAATAGAAAGAAATCGATCGTAGTTCACTAAGGTAAATTTATTCATTTCCGCTAATCATCAGCGGAGCTTTATCCTTGCTTGAATTCAATAAGTTAAAAATGTGATAAGATGATGAGGTAAGAGTAAACTTTATTTCTCTAAATGAAAATGTAATGAAATTAATGTACACATGCTAACAGACTTCGCATAGTTATATATGTAGGCTGATCTGCAACAAAAACAAACCAGAAGCAAGAAAAAAAATACAAGCCCATCGGGACCAAGGGCCAGTGCAAAAGTAAAACGAATAAAAACATTTATTCGGTTTGTATAATTCATATATCTTGATACTACCCTTCAAACAAGACTAGGGTTTCGTTACTCTTCTTCCCCTTTCGGTCGCTCTCTAATTTTCTCAAAAATTTCTCCAATTAAATTGTCTTTTCGGCTTGTTAGACTTGGCTGGGATAATTTAAAGAGTTGATTTGTTTAAGAAGTGGTTGCCTTCGTCTTGCTTTGATTTAGTTTCAGATTTGAGTTGCTGGTGTAGACATCAATTGGTTTTACCTTCAGACCTCCACGAAACTCGTAGAAGCTCTTAGCAGACAGGGGCTTGGAGAGAACATCCTTATGGTTGTAAGTGGCAAGTATATGATTTATAAATAATTTCCCTTTGTTAAGTTGTTCATGAACAAAGTACATGTCCAATTCCATGTGCTTTGTTCGTGTATGTAAGATGGGATTGACAGTTAGATTAACTGTACTCAAATTGTCGCACTAGATTATGGGTTTCTTATTTCTTGATATATGTAGATCACTTAATAGTTATTCCATCCACATCACTTTTGATGTTGCACTAGTTAGGCTACGATGTTCAAATTCTGTACTCGATCTGGATATTGTAGACTGCTTCGTATAGCACGACAACGCATGGTTTTCTCCTAAATAAATAGAGTAACATGTAGTTGATTTTCTATCATTAGGATCTGATCCTCAATCTGCATCAGAAAAGACAGTTATAGCCAGATTTCTTCTAGCTTTTAAGTGTAGTCCATAGTTTTTTTATACCATTAAGATACCTTCATATTCGTTTTGCAGCCTTACAGTGTTGATCAATGGTTGATGCATAAACTGACACACTTTTTTTACACTACAAGCAATTTTTGGCCATGTTATTGTTGCATCTTGTAATCCTCCAGCAATACTTTTGTGTTCTTTTTCATTGTGAATTGGTTCACCTTGATGTTTTGATAAGTGTAAGTTATTGATCATTGGTGTTGTTATTGGTTTGACATTCTGCATTTTTGTCTTGATTAACAACTCTCTGATGTACTTCCTTTAACTCAAGTGTAAGGTTGAGTCTGAAAATCTATTCACTTCAATACCCAGAAAGTACTTCAACTCCCCTAGATCGTTGATTTATAATTCTTTGTCTAGACATTGAATTACCTTGTTAATTTCTGTCTCACTTTCACCTATTATGACGATACCATCAACATATGTCAATATGTATGTTGTTACTTCGTTACCCAGTTTTATAAAAAGTTAACTCTCTGACTTGGTTGGCTTGTAGTTCATTTTGATCAATGTTGCCTTTATCTTGTCAAACCGTACCATATGGGCGTCCTTTAGACCATAAATTGATTTTTGTAACTTGCATGCTAGTCTTTCCTTCAATGTTTGTTCAAAGCCTGGTGGTTGTTGCATGTAAACTACTTCTTCTAGCTTCCCATTTAAAATGCATTGTTTACATCAAACTGTTGTATCTTCCACTTCTTATGTAGAGTTGTAGTTATTACCATTCTGAGGGATGTTGGCTTTATTACTGGGAAAAACCTTTCTTTAAAATCAAACCAGTGTTGTTGAGCATACCCTTTTACTACCAGTCTTTCTTTGTTCCTTTGTATTCTTTCTATCTGGGTTCTTCATTAATTTGAAAGTCATTTACGGCCTATGATGTTTTTGCCTGGGGTGGAGATGAGAGTGTCCATGTCTTATTTATTAGTAGAGCAATATATTCATCTTTCATCGCCTTCTTCCCACTTTCATTATTTGTTGCTTCTTCATATGACTCTAGTTCTTTATAAGTGTTATTTATGGAGAATAGATTTGACTTAAAATGCCACTTTTAGCTCTTGTTATCATGTGATGACCACCCATTGTTAGTTTTGGTTGCTGCTGTGGTAATTGAGTTGAGTCTGATTGTTCACCCCTGGCTTCTTTGTTTGATTGTTGTTGATTGGTTGAGTTTGTTGGTGACTGAGAAGAGTGTTGAAGTTGATCACTAGTTCCTTGACCTAGTCTGATGTCACGCATTATGTGTTGAGTGTCATGTTTACCTTGACCTTGTCTGACATCAGGCATTGTGTGTTGAGTGCAATGACTGCTTTGACCCTATCTTGTAATATATTCTTCTGATGTAGTTTCATGGAAAGGTATTATAGGTATTGATTCATTTGGATTGTATATCTTTTGTGTTGCTTTAGTATTTGATGTCTAGAATGGAAATTCTTGTTCATTAAATACCACATGCCTTGATATGAATATCCTTACATTGTTGTCCAAACACTTGTAGCCTTTCCAGTTTGGTGTGTATCATGTAAATGTGTAGGGTGATGGCTTGAAATTTAATTTGTATGAGTTATAGGGTTTTAGGTATGGAAAACATAAACATCCAAAGGTTTTTAACCACTTGTAATCTGGTTTTACTCCATGTAGCACTTCCAATGATGTTTTTTCATGTATTGTCTTTGTTGGCAATCTATTAATTAAAAAGGCTACAGTTAAAAAAGCTTCAGGCCAAAATTTCATTGGAAGTAAGGCATATGCAAGTAGAGTACGACCAGTTTCAACTATATGTCTATGTTTTCTCTTTACCAAACCATTCTATTCTTATGTGTAGGGACAATTCATTCTATGAACTGTCCCCTTTTCTTGTGAAAAATGTTAGAGAGGTTTATAATCAGTACCTCCATCTTTTTGAAGTACCTTTACTTAATGACTGGCTTGTCTTTCAACCTGTCTTGTAAAATGTATGACTATACCACATGCATCAGACTTTAATTTCAAAAAGTAAATCCATGTATATCTAGAACATGCATCCACAAATGATATATAGGATATATAACCATAATCTGAGTTAATGGGTGCAGGACCCCATAAGTCTGATGCAATAAGTTGCAAAGGCTTATTATACTTAGTTCGAGATTCAAGGAATTGTAACTTATGAATCTTCCCTATTTAATTGAAAGTACACACATGGAAATCAGGTAAACTACTTAGTTCAATATCAGTATTGTTCAGTATTTTCTTTACAATTTTCAAACTTGGATGTCACAACTTACAATGCCACATATCAAATACACTTTTATTTAATTCAGATCTACTATTTTCACAATTATTACTTTCAGTGACATTGTAGAAATTTCTTGCATGAAACATTGAGTCTGTATAGTCCATTGTGAGTGTCACCATATACTAAAATGTGTTCTTTATGAATTTCTTTATTAGACATTGATCAAGGAAAAATTCATAAAATACAATGTTATCTTGTGAAAATTGTGGCACATTGATCGGGTTCTTTCTAATTTCTGGTACTCTTAATAGATTATCTAAGTATAACATACGTTTACCAATGATGTGTGCTTGACCAGTTTGTGTTATGTTAATTCTTGTGCCATTACCAATGCTGACAGTTTGTTTACCTCTGTATTCCTTGTTGCTCAGATTCAAATTCTAGAAGTTGTTTGTCACATGATGTGTTGCACCAGAGTTTAGTTAGCAGTATTCATTCTAGATGCTTTCATTTCCGGTACTTTCGCAAGCATTCAGGTCGTATGTCCTATACTCTTCCCTACTTTATGAATCTTGTTGAATAGCAGTAAAATTTGTATTCATTCCAACATTTCTTTGATTATTCTAAGGCACGTTGTAGTTAGAATTAAACTTGAAAAAACATCTATTTGATGTGTGTCTTGGTTTTTGACAAATTTGACACTTTAGTCTTGATGTGTTTTTCCATCTTCCTCCTTTTCCTTTGAACCTACCTAACTGATTTTTGTTATAGTTTTCATCATTTCTTGAATTTCCTTCCCTTTCTTGGTTCTTGTTTTTGTGTTAGTAGTAAGACTGACATAGAAACTTGTATCTACTTCTTTCCTCTGCTCGATTTTTCCTTCTTTCCCATCTATTTAGAACAGAAATATTGTAATGAGGGTATTTTCTCCTTTGTTGAGATTATTGCCACTATTGATTCATATTCACTGTCCAACCAATTCATAATGAACAACATATCTTCACTGACTAATACTTTATGTCTAGCAGCTTCTAAAATATCACATAAGTTCTTGATTTTGCCGAAGTGCTCCCTTATTGACATGATGTTTTCCTTTAATCACTGTAATTGCATTTGGTAATGCATTATCTTTGTAGAAGACTGAGAATTAAACACCTTCGCCACTATAGTCCAATCTCATTCGATGTTTTCATCTTGTAAGTTGGGGTAGAAGGTCATTTGTGATAGATGAAAGCAACCATGAAACAAGTAAATGATCATGTCTTTAATAAGCGCAGAATTCTTTGTTGCTTATCATTGTACCCTTGTCATATGCAATAAATTTTGGTTGGATGAGCCAGAACATACCCTATAGACCAAAACCTTTAATTGCATTCTCTACTTGAAATATCCACAATAGAAAGTTACTTTCATCCAGTATTGTTGTTATTAGCTGTGTTTGGGGACTTATTATGGTTTTGACCAAATTTTCTACAGTATTGTGAGGATTTGATGAAGAGGTGCCTGAATAGGCATACTGACCATTGATTTGAGTTTATTCAATAATTGAGTGGTTCTTGAGTTGCAGTATTCGTGCAAACACAAATTTCTTTTGAAATTTGATTGCAAGGCGCAAACTGAGAGAAAACAGGGAAACAAAAATCAAGATAGATACAATTGAATTCCCCTTGTTCTTGTTGAATACTTCGGTGATGAGTCACAAAATCTGATGAGTTTACTACCGTAGAATGATTGAAAAACCGAACTAACAGAATTCTCTTTATCTTGCTTTGGCCTTCTCAAATGGTTACAACAATTCTGATGTTAAGAGGGGAACAAACTCAATCTGATGGATCATATCATGACTGTTTTATGATGATCTCTCTAGTGAAGCATTTGCCATGAGGCAGTAGGCACTAATACCTAGTTCAGAATGTGAGAAGATGATGAGGTAAGAGCGAACTTTATTTCACTCGATGAAAATGTAATGAAATCAATGTACAAATGTTAACAGGCTTCATGTATTTATATATGTAGGCTGATTTGCAGCAAAAATAAAACAATAAGAAAAAATAAAGAATACAATGCCATCGGGCCCATGGCCCAATACAAAAGTTAAACGAATAAAAACATGGAAAATTCTGTATGAATATGATTTTTTGCTTCATATCCCTCGTTTTTAGAAAATACAGTCATACCCATGTTTACATTTAGTAGCCTCCCCCCCCCACCCACATTTTTTTTCTTTCATTCTTGCCCCTTCATGTAAAAAATTGAAAACCCTAAACAATGAAAATCACTTCGCAATTGCTATCGGCCAAGAAATTCATCATGCCAGTATCATTTCTTTGGAGATCACAAGCTTCAACTCATCACGCAAGATTCAATCATCATCTCAAATTGAAAGAAGAAGTTATTGGGTTTTTTTTACCTTGATTTTGCTAATTTCGTACAAGTATCATTCAGTATTTTTAATTAAGAAGATGTTGTATGGTTTGAAATTGTAATTCTCCTTAGCGTTCATCCTCTGATTTTGATAGTTATATGAGCGATTTTTAGGAGATCTCTTGGAAAGTATTTAGTGCTCATTTTGGTCAACTCTCCATTATCTTTCTTTGGCTAAGCGGTATGTACATCCATGGCGCTCGTTTTTTCAATTATGAAGCATGACTAAGCGATCCTACTCGCATTGGACTCAATGCTCAAGTAGTTTGGCCAACAGTAAGTCAAGAAATATTAAATGGTGATGTGGGTGGTGGTTTCCAAGGAATACAAATAAACTCCGGGTTTTTCAGATTTGGTGAGCATTTGGAATAACTAGTGAATTACAACTCTATTGTACTGCAAATAGTGCATTGGTTTTTTCATTGTTAATGATTTTTGTTGGTTGGTTCCATTATCATAAAGCCACCCAAAAATTAGCTTGGTTCCAAGATGTTGAATCATTGATGAATGATCACTTAGCAGGTTTACTAGGACTTGGGTCTCTTTCTTGGGCGGGACACCAAATCCATGTATTTCTACCAATTAACCAATTTATCGACGCTGGAGTTGATCCTAAAGAGATCCCACTTCCTCATCAATTTATCTTGAATAAGGATCTTTTGTCTCAACTTTTTCTCAGTTATGCCAAGGGAGCAACCCCCTTTTTCACCTTAAATTGGTCAAAATACACGAATTTTTTGAGTTTTTACGGAGGATTAGATCCAATAATAGGGGGTGTATGGTTGAGCGATATAGCTCATCATCATTTAGCTACTGCAATTCTTTTCTTGATCGTGGGGGCATATGTATAGGACCAACCGGGGCATTGGTCTTGGCCTTAAAGACATTTTAGAGGATCATAAAGGTCAATCTATAGGCCAAGGACATAAAGGCCTCTATGAAATCCTAACAACGTCATGGCATGCTCAATTATCTCTTAATCCTGCTATGTAAGGTTCTTTAACTATTGTTGTAGCTCACAACATGTATTCCATTCCCCTACCCATATATAGCTGCTGACTATGGTACACAACTTTCGTTGTTTACACATCACATGTGGATCAGTGGTTTTCTTATAGTTGGTGATGCTGCACATGCAACCATTTTTAGGGTAAGAGACTACAATCGAACTACTCGATACAATGATCTATTAGATCGTATCCTTAGGCATCACTATGCAATCATATCACACCTAAAATAGGCATGTATACTTCTAGGTTTTCGCAGTTTTGGTTGTATATTCATAATGATACCATGAGTGCTTTAGGACATCCCCAAGGTATGTTTTCAGATACCTGTAACAACCCGGAAAATCAAAACCAATTTAATTTTTTTTATTTTGGCTATTTTAATGAATTTTGAATATTTAAAATGATCTATTTTAAATAATAACGGTTAGAAATTTATTTTGAATAGAATTAGAACGTATAAATTTATTTAAATCGAAGTTAGAATATAAATATTTATTTTAATTATAGAAGGAATTGGAAATGGCGCGGCAGTTTGAAAATTCGATTTCAAATTTCAAACGAATATACTGGATTCAAAATAAACCGGATTTTAGTAAAACCAGAAATATTTGAATCTGTTTGAAAATATCTTTCCAACGAATGTTTAAAATCCAGATTTCATAACGGGAATAAAAAGTTATGTCCAGTTGAAAATTCAGAATAGTCGCTATGGAATTTTATATAAAATATAGCCCTTAAAAGTAACGATTTTGCAAACAACCTCCGTTTTCGACGAGATCACTTTTGTTGGACCCGGAATATTAAATTATTGCTGGATTCCAATTTTCATAATTTTTGAAATCAATATGTGAGCGTGGCGGATTTAAACGTGTTTGGTCAATTCAGTTTGAATTTAATCGACTGGAAAATGACCGTTTTTCAAACGGTCTCCAAATTCAACGAAATTAGTTTTGTTAGGACCGTATCGTGAAAACATAGCCAGATTTATTTTTCTGGAATTTTTGGAGTCAATATGTGGCCCCGTAAATTAAAATGTACGTTAAAATCAATATTGACTACAATATTAATTTTTATTTTTATTTTGATGAAAACTGGTCGAAATAGCCGAATTGGATTGTGAAACATATCCCATTGTGTTCGGAATGGGGGTAATTAGCTAGGGGCGACAGTCGTTGGGTCTCGTTTGGAGTTCGAATGAAAATCAACATTTTAGGGTTTTAAAAAGGAAAAATAATAATAAAATATATATTCATGTACCCCCCCCGCCCCCCCGTTTTCTATTATTCCCAATCAGAAAAAACTTCGATTCCCGAATTAAAATGGCGACGATGATTCGCCATTTCCTCTCCTCCGTTATCGCTCACGACGCCGTCGCCGTCACCCTCATCCTCCGCCTCCCCTCCAACGATCGATTCCCCTTCCCTCTCGTACCGCAACCCCAAGCGAATCGTGGAAACCCCAGGCTAGACTAGTTGCGTCCATTCCCAGTCACACCCGCGCCTCCTTCGGCAAACCCAAGCCGAGTCGCTGCAGATCCACCGTTGCCCTCCACCTCCGACCGCCAAGCCTATATCCACGAACAATTCTAGCGCCTCTCTTCCTTTGCTAACCAGACCTCCTAGCATTCTCCGACGTCCTCGTTTTCCATGTCTCTGAAGCTCAGTAGGACTGCAGATGATAGAAGAGGAAGATGACTCAAAACGTTGTTGCTCTTGGATACTTCAATTTGGGATTTCTTGAGTCCGGAAAATGCTGTGAGTTCCTTTTTATTCCGAATTCTTTAAAGATACGATTTTTAATAAGGAAAGATACGATTTTTAATAAAGGAAAGATATGATTTTTATTATGTGAACATTGAAACAAAATTTTGATTTTTATATATGAATAACAAGTATAAAAATTTGATCTTTATATGTGAATAACAAGTATAAAATTTTGATTTTTATATATATAGAGAGAGCATGATAAAAATATGATTTTTATAATATATGTAGCGATATAAAAATATGGTTTTTATATAGGTAGCGAATTAAAAATATGATTTTTATCTATGTAGGAGCGATATAAAAATGTGATATATATATATATATATTTAGAATAAAAATGTGATTTTATTACGATAATTGCAAAATAAAAATTCGATTTTTACATATATGTTTATGGTATAAAAATTCGATTTTTAGTTATATAAAAATTCGATTTTTTATATAAAACTCACCCCACAAGGAGGAGAGCCCCCAAACTGCCTGGTCCGACCACAGACAGAACAGGATTTAAGCCAGCCCAGCACAGAGGCTTGATGTCCCCAACCAGTTTATTGGATTTTACAGGAACCCACCTCTATGCCTTGTAAATGGGAGTAGGTCTGTCGGGTATCGAACCTGCGACCCCTTTAACGGGAAGCGGGTGCAATACCACTGCGCCACTACTTGCGGACATAAAAATTCGATTTTTAGTTATATAAAAATTCGATTTTTAGTTATATGAAAATTCGATTTTTAGTTATATAAAAGTTCGATTTTTAATTATATGAAAATTCGATTTTTAGTTATATAAAAATTTGATTTTTAGTTAGATAAAAATTCGATTTTTAGTTATATTAAAATTCGATTTTTATTTATGTAATAAAAGGTGATCTTATATATATATATATAGCGATATAAAAAGGAGATTTTTAAAATATATAAACTTCGTATTAAAAATGTGATTTTTACTATGAACAGCGTGAATAGGGTTGCGTTGAAATTTCAGGCAAATCCAAGTTGTTCAGAAATTCAGAAATAAAACTCAAGGAGTGGATCCCAAAGGTGAGAACTTCTCACTCTAATTATTTTCTAGTTTATTATATATACTAGGATGTAGACGGTGCTTAGTAGCACCCTACACCTTTGTTCGAAACCATGTTTGTTTGGTTGTTTGGTTGTTTGGTTGATTGATTTATTTGTTTGAACTTGGTTTGGGAAGTGAAACAAATTGATTAGAATTTGGTTTGTACATGGCGCGAGCCATTATTTGGTGAGGGATAAGGCTAGACCTTATTCCGGTTCTAGTATCACGCCTTTATACAGCCGAAATTTTCTAAAAATATTAGAAGAATAAAAAATATCATTTTTATTGTATAAATGAACTGTATAAAATATTCATGTGTTGAAATAAATATTTTATTGTTAAAAATATAATTTTTAACGAGTATATGAATGAAAATAAATATTCATTTACAAATCGGACGATTTGTTTATGTACACCCATTTGACTAATATTGATTGGGACGATAATTTTACACATCGCCCAACTGCACACAAATAATATTCAATATTCGTTGGTTGAAACTCCACACGGGTATTGGGATGATATTTGACATACACTAATCCCAATTGTTTAGTTATATGTCAATCGATTGGTTGACAGGCTATTGTAAGTGTTAATTATTCATATTTAATGCTTATGCAGTTGTGTAATGCACTCTGGATGATGTTTGACTGTGTTTAATTGTTGTTGTATACATGTGTTGTATGAAATCCATATAAATAAATTATATGGTAATTAACTGTGTCTGATTCCAGTTCGGAAAGAACAAATATTTTAAATTAACGAATATTTTAAAATGACGAATAAAGAATATTTTAAAATAAATAATATTTTAAAATAATATTCAGTAATGGATCAAAATGTGATTTTTATATCCGATTTGGGATGGACACGAAAATATTGAAAAATATGAAGCCGTGTTGATTAGATTAACGCCATTTTGACGTGAACGATATTTATATCGATTTTGTTCATTTTTATAATGAATATTGAAAAGGAAATGATTTCAAAATCTGATATTTTGAAAATATGATCACTTATGTATTATAATGATAAGGAATATTCAATTTTGATTTAAAATTTAAAATTAAGCTAGAATCGTTTTAAAACGAATTTATAAAATACGTTTTAGCTGGAAATCGACAAAATATATATAATATATATATTTAATGGCTTGAATAGAATACGCCGCGCCGCGGCCGTTTGCGAATTTCGACCATTGACTTCGAATTGATATTACTGGAGATCCGACCGTCGGATTCTCCTAAAACCCGAACCATTGGGTTCGTATCGAGTTCCAACGAATATAAGAGGTTTGAAACCTAATGGTTGGATTTGGAGTTATGTCCAAATCAAATTTGGAAAAGGTCGCCGTAAGTGCAGTTCGATGACCGTTTATGGAAATCGACTGTACGGGCCTTGATAAAATTATTAAAAATATTAATAATTCGTGTAAATCATAATAAATGATTTGGAAAGAATTGGGATGAAAAATTCCATATTTGAAAAGATAAAAATATATTTTTATCAAAATGAACTAGTTATTAACTAGATTTGAAATCCAATAATTTTTAAATAAAATAAATTGGACTGGTGAATGGTTTTAACATAACCAGAAAATTTTCAATGAACAAATTGGAATGGATTTGGAATGGAAATAATCTTTTCAATCTTGGATTCCAGGATTATATGAGTATTATTATGGAAATTTCGAAGATATATTTATATCGTTATTTCTAATACGATATTTGTTGGTTTCAGAATTTGATATTGAATATAAGCCGATATAATTTCTATTCAGAGCCTTGTATTTAATATCAAATGTGATTTTGGGTTTGTCGTGAATGGTGTTTTCAGTAGCACTGTTTCTTAAACCCCGTTTGAAAGGAATAAATCTTTTAATTAAGATTATTAGAGTTTCCAGTTACATTAGGTAATTGGAATAAAATGGAATGTGAATCGGGTTTATCGTGAACTGTGTTTATAACGACATTCGTTCTTTAACCCGATTAACAGTGAAATATGATTTGGAATTTATAAATCTTTTAATTAAGATTTAGGGGAATTTTCCAAAGAAAAGTTTTCCAATTTAACAAAATAAATTGGAATGGAATGGAATTCGATTTGGTTATAATCGAAGTGAACTTCTGTGGAGGAAAACTGTTACTATATATGGAATTTAAAAGGCTTTGCCGTTATTCCATTTATATTATTATTCAGATACGGAAATTGATATCGATTATATATATTGATCTGTTTTCCGTGAAGTTTCCATAATTAATGGAATGGGATTTTGGGTTTATCGTGAACTGTGTTTTAAGTGACATTAGTTCTTTAACCCAGTTAAAGATAAGATTAATTTCTTAACTTTAAATAATCATTAAGAAATGATTTTTGAGATTAAAACTAAATTAGAGTTTTAATGAATATTTAATTAGATTGGAATGTGAATGGGATAATTAAAGTTATCGAATTCAGGAAATGATCGAGAACAGAGTATCACCAGTTTTGCTCCAAGCGATAGTTCAATCTTTATTTAGATTTGAACGTGAAATTGAAATTAATTTTACCGATGACACAGTGGTGTTAGATATAAAGTATTACCAGTTTTGTTTCATGGGATGAATAGGTTGGGATTGGGAAATTAAACAAATGATTACTTCGGTAAGGTTCGCTAATCCCGACTAGTTTGGATATACCTTAATTTGGTTTGAATTGATATCCAAAGGAAGAATAAAGAATAAATTTAAAGAATTTATATTTGATAAAATTAATGGGAACCTTTCCCTAAAGATATATGAATAAAAGAATATTCTGGATTGGAATGAGGCGTATGTTGTATTTTTATAGCACTTGTTTATAATATACGCGAGTTACTCGGAAAGACCGGGTTTTTCCTATTCTGAATAACTGGTTCGACGATATGTCGACGATGAAGACGGTGGTTGTAGACCAGAGGTTTTCACATCGTTTGGATGATTACTGATGTCTTGATTGGGATGTACAGCCAAGACGAGGCAATAAGTGGTGATCGTCCAGACGTACTTGGAGATCGACCGGATATGCGAGGACCTCTCTCCTGTATTGGACATATGGGACGAGGAATAAAGTGCCTTCGGTTTCATTCAGACCCAGAACGAACTTGTAAATGGATGTGTGTCAGACATTTGATTTTATTCTATGTTGATTGATTTCTATCAAATATATATCTATTTGGTGGCGGGGAATTTATTCTCTTTCTTAAAACCCTTCTTTGAGATGTACGAGCTCAGAGGTTATATATCGATAGACATCTGTTGCATGGCGTGAATTGTCAGTGTTGCATGCTGAGAAGCAAATGATCAAGGCTTCTGTTGAAAAGCAAAGTCTTGTGGTTGATGATCAAAGCACGGCTTTAATATAGCATAGCTTTGTGTATAACGTTGATTCGCGAGCCTCACACCTCGGTAAGAACTAGAAACGGGAGAGGACCTCAGGGAGGACATGCGTTTCTTTCAAGCCAGGAGTGGTGTCATGGTATAGAGCCCAGACATTTTTACTTATGTGGATAATGGAAAGCGAGGCGCCTCGGTTATATCGGTCTCTACGGGACCGATGGATGGTTTGGTCGATATACTGACCAGTTTTATGCCCCATAGGGCGGGGAAACACATGTTCAGGGATTTTAATCCACTTAAAATGCGGACCGGCCATGACGATCTAGGTGCAGTTGCGGCTGAATCATGAGACATGGGCTAGATTTTCTCGAATGGAAGGACGATCCCTAGCCTTGGTTCACAGACGGAAATCCAACTTCCAATACGTGACTTTTCAGTTTTGGTTGTAAACCTATATGGCGACATAGTAGCATGGGATGCTATGCTGACATTTATATTTGAAGTTGATTTCTTCACTAATAGTAATAATAAAATGATTTGTTTTAAACGTACTAAGCATATTTGGCTATTATAAGGGAAAACTCTATCCTCCGGCTTGCGTTGCATTGTGTGATGAGACCTGAGTCTTATAATAGCTTCATTTTTTCAAAAAACATTACGTTGTTTATTTTATGCACTGGTATTCTTGGGAGGAAACCCATTCCGTGTTATACGACGTGTTTGATACCTAATAAAGCAAATCTTGGTTATCATTACCCTTGCGATGGGCTTGGAAGAGGTGGTACATGTCAAGTATCCACCAAGATTGAAACGACCCGAACTTCCCCGTGAAGAAAAGCACGGATTGAGTTGAGGACAAGACAAATCAGAACACAAACAGAAGAACATTTCATTGCTTATTACAATAATTTCATCAGATTACAAGAATATACAGAGTATAAACAAATAATATACATTTGATAAATATCAGAGATTACAATACATTACATAGTAGCGGAAAAATAATACAAAACACAACTGAAGGTAATACACGGATACAGAGCTTTCAGAGTATCATTCCAGCTGTAAATCAGGGTCCTGCGAATATAAATCTACAAAACCAAAACTACTAGCTACCCGTGTGGAAAATAGGGGCACCCAGAGTTTAGATTAAAACAATAAACTCCAGGTCAGTCATGTGACTGGTGTGAGAACTAAAACAGTTATTAATCTTTATTTTTAAAGTTAGGTAAATCAAGGGACCACGCCGTATAACACGGAACGGGTTTCCTCCCAAGAATACCAGTGCATAAAACAAACAGCGCAATGCTAAATAAAGAAGAATGAAGCTATTATAAGACCCAAGTCCCATCACACAATGCAACGCAAGCCGGAGGATAGGGTTTTACCTTATAATAGCCAACGAATGCTTGATACGCGAAATTTAATCTTTTATTATTACTATAAGTGAAGAAAACAATTTCAAATATAAATGTATCAATCATAGGCGGCATGGGTACCATCTATCATGTCGCCAATACTAGGCTCTACAAATAAAACCGAAATGTCACGTATTGGAAATTGGATTTTCGTCATGAGTCGAGACAAGGGGCAAGCTCCTCTCCGTTCGAGACACTCTAGCAAATGTCTCAGGACCACACATAGTGATCCTTGAATCTTCAGGGCCGGTCCACTCAAAGTGCAAAAGTGGATTAGTTATACCTGAACACACGTTTCCCGGTCCTGTCGGACCTATAAAATGGTTTGTACTTCGGCTCACATTGTGCCAGTTATCGACCATATATTCGAGGCGCCTCACATTCCAACAACCACACAGGTAAAAAGTATATAAATGTCAGGGAAGGTAGGTCACTGACATCACCCATAGCTAGAAAGAAACGTCGTGCTCTCCCTGCAGTCACTATCCCGTTTTTGACTCATACCGAGGTGTGAGGCTCGCAAATTAACGCTATACACAAAGCTATGCCACGCAGGCCGTGCTTTGATCATCAACCACAAGACTTTGCTTTTCAACAGAAGCCTTGATCATTTGCCACTTAGGCATGCCACACAGGCAATTCATGCCATGCGATTGATATCCATCAATATATAACCTCTGAGCTCGTACGTCTCAGAGAAGGGCGTTAAGCAAGAGAATAAATTTTCTGCCGCCAAACAGATATATATTTAATAGAAATCAATCACACAGAATAAAATCCAATGTCAGACACACAGTCCGTTTACAAGTTCGTTCTAGGTCTGAACGAAATCGGAGGAACCTTATTCCTCGCATATCCATCGATCTCCAAGTACGTCTGGACGATCACCAACTGATTCCCTCCTCTTGGGTGTACAACCCAATCAAGATCATCAATAATCATCCAAACGATGTGAAGACCTCCGGTCTTCAACCACCGTCTTCATCTTCGACTTATCGTCGAATCGGTTATTCAGAATGGGTATAAACCCGGCCTTTCCAAATAACCCGCGTATATAATAAACAAGTGTTACAAAAATGCAACATACGCCTCATTCCAATTCAGAATATTCTTTTATTCAAATATTCACATTCTTAGGGAAAGGTTCCCATTAATTTTATCAAAGATAATTTTTTCTAAATTTATTCTTTAATCTTCCTTTGGATATCATTTCAAACCATATTATGGTTTTCTAAACTAGTCGGGATTAGCAAACCACACCGAAATAATTATTTATTTTATTTCCCAATCCCAACCTATTCATCCCATGGAGCAAAACTGGTAACACCCCATATCTAACACCACGGTGTTATCAGTAAAATTAATTAGCATTTCACGTTCAAATATAATTAAAGATTTAACTATCGCTTGGAGAAAAACTGGTGATACTTCATTCTCGATCATTTCAATCTAATTAAAGATTCATTAAAACTCCACTTAGTTTTAATCTTCCCACAAATCAATATTAATGATTATTCAAAGCTAAGAAGTTAATCTTATCTTTAACTGGGTTAAAGAACCAATGTCATTTAAAAACACGGTTCACGACAAACCCAAAATCTCATTCCATTGTTAATCGGGTTAAATAACAGGTGTTATTCAAAACACCGCTCACGATAAACCCAAAAACCAATTTAAATTCAATTCCAATTAAATACTAATTAACTGGACAATTTCACTAAATCTTAATTAAAAGATTTATTCTTTTCTAAACTGAGTTCAAGAACAGTGTTATTTAAGACATCATTCACAACGAACCCAAAATCCCATTTGATATTAAATACAAGGCTCTGAATAGAAAATATATCCGCTTATATTCAATATCAAATTCTGAAACCAACAAATATCGTATTGGAAATAACGATATAAATATATCTTTCAAATTTCCACAACCATATCTGTATAATCACGAAATCCAACATCGAAATATTCCGAAGATAATTTCGATTCAAATCCATTCCAATTCATATATTGGAAATTCTGATTATTTTTAAAACCACTTCAAATCCAATTTATTTATTCAAAAATATTGGATTATTATTCTAGTTCATAACTAGTTCATTTCGATAAAAATATATTTTTATCCTTTTTAAATATGGGATTTTTCACCCTAATTCTTTCTAAATCATTTATTATGATTTTACACCAATTATTAATATTTTTAATAATTTTATCAAGGCCCGTTCAGTCGATTCCCAATAACGGTCGTCGAACTGCACTTACAGCGACCTTTTCCAAATTTGATTTGGACATAATTCCAAATCCAACCGTTAGATTTCAAATTTCTTATATTCATTGGAAAGCTCTTTTCGATACGAACCCAACGGTTCCGCTTCCAAGAGAATCCGACGGTCGGATCTCCCGTAACGCCAATTCGAAGTCAATTGTCGAAATTCGCGAACTGCCGCGGCGCGGCGCGTTCTATTCAGGCCATTTAATATATATAGTATATATATTATATATTTCGTCGATTTCAATTCAAAACGTATTTTATAATTCGTTTTCAAAACAATTTCAACTTCATATTCAATTTTAAATCAAAATTGAATATTCCATATCATTAATATATAAATGATAATATTTTCAAAATAGTAGATTTTGAAATCACTTCCTTTTCTATATTCATTACAAAAACGAATATAATCGATTTAAACATCGTTCGCATCAAAATGGCGCATGTCTAATCAACACGGCTTTATATATTTCAATAACTTCGTTATTCTATTCAGCAAATGAATATTTTCTTCAACACATGAATAATTATTTCTTTCAACACATGAATTTTTATTAATTCTTACTTATAATAAAAATGTGAATTTTATTGTATAAATATTTCGTTCAACACATGAATAGTTTCAACACATGAATATTCTCAACACATGAGTATCGTCAACACATGACTGTTTTGTTATTTCAACACATGAATTTCCATTTTATAATATTCTTTATTTTCCCAATTGGAATGAGGCCCAATCAATTACCATATAATGTTATTTATATGGATTCCATACAACACATGTATATAATAGCAACGATAAATAATCAACCATCATCCAGAGTGCACCACACAACTGCATAAGCATTAAATATAAATATTTAACGCTTACAACAGCCGTCAACCAAACGATCGACATACAACTAAATAATTGGGATTAGTGTACGCAAAATATCATCCCAATACCCGTGTGGGGTTTCAAATCAACAAACACAGATTTTTATTTGTGAAGTTGGGCGATGTGTAAAATTTATCGTCCCAATCAATATCAGTCAAATGGGTGTACATAAACAAATCGTTCGATTTGTAAATGAATATTTATTTATTCACATTCACGTTAAAAATTATATTTTTAACGACCAAAATATTCTATTCAGCCTATGAATATTCTATTCAGTTCATTTATTCAATAAAATGATAAATTTATTTTTCTAACATATTTTAGAAAATTTCGGCGGCATAACGGCACGATACTAGAAACGGGATAAGGCGTAGCCTTATCCCCAGTCTAATAGTGGCTTGCGCCATACACATACCAATCTAATCAATTCCATTATTCTTCCCAAACCAAATTCAAACAAATATTCCAGTCAACCACCACACAATCAAACAAACAAGTCGTCCATGGTTTGTGGACGATGGGTGTCTGGTGCTACTAAGCACCGTCTGCATCCTAGTATATATTTTTAACTAGAAAATAAAATAAATTGAGGAGTTCTCACCTTTAAGCTAAACCAATTCATCGCGATTCTTCTAATGTAGAAAATCCTTGTCGCCACGCTCGCTTTTGTCGTTCTCCGCACTTGAATTCGCCTCTTTGGCTCTAGAACTTGCATACGGCCTCCAAACTTCACCAAACCTTGTCACTAGCCAAAACGCGTCATTCCGGACAACTTTGGTCTAGGGGACTTTCTTCCAAAACTGCACCAATTCGCCGAAAATCGCCAAAAACCGCAGCAGGTCCGCTGACTTCGGACGCGGTTTCCGAACAGTTCCGAACTCCAAAACACGACTTCCATATGTCCAAATCGAAGAGAAAATCGTGCTCTACAACTTTGGTGTAGAGGAGTTTTGGCTAAAAATGCACGGTTTGAGAGTTATTGTCGAAATAGTGACAGGGTGTTATTTGCAAAACGGGATTTTTGGTAAAAATGGATTTTTGGGTGTAGCGGGGCCCACGGCCGGAGCTGGGCTGGGGGGTGGGCGGCGCTGGGCCTGATTGGGCGTGTGGGTGGTGCTGGGGGGTGGCGGCGGCGGTGGAGGGGACCACGGTGGTGGTGGTTGGTGATTGGGGCCTAGGGCTGCAAATTGGAGAGAGAGAGAAGAGAAGAGAGAGGAGGAAGGAGAGAGGAGGAGGTGGCCGGAGGGGGGTGGCGGCGGCCGTCGGTCAGCGGGGAGGGGAGGCGGCTAATGAGTTTTGGGGAAGAGCCCATTAAAGAGGGAAAATGCAAAAAGAGGAAGGAGGAAATTATGAAGAAGGAAAAGGAAGCTAAGTGTTTATATGCCTGTTTCTCACCTATCGTCCGAACGCCGATGATACCCAATTGCCGTGGATTTTGGACACGACATAGTAGACGTGAAGACGAGTCCAATGAAATAAGTTTCGTCGAATTCCGAGTTGTTTGACCGTCCGTTAAAATTCTCAAAAATGCTCAGATAAGCTCTAAAAATACGATTTTGGCGCACCATTTCTTCTTGCACGCTCACATACTAACTTCAAAAATCATGCCCTTTTGGATTTAACCATTATTAGATGATACGAATCCAAAAAAAAAAAACGGAATCGAATTCTGAGGCCATATCAATAACGTTCCTTTGTAAAATGACTGTCTGTTTTACCCTGAACTGTTTTAGCTCGCACAGCCACATACTAACTCCGTTCGACGCGCCCTTCGGAACTCAACAATGATTTTTCATTATGAATCCAGAAAAATTTATCTCGTCGAATTCTGAGCTCATATGAAAATTTTCACTTTTTAAGGGCTATGTATTGCTAACCGAAAAACCCAGCCAATTGCCACTATTCCGGATCTCGGAATATATCGAAGCTTATACTTTTTGGAGTTGTAAACGGCATTTTGAACTCAATGGAAGTGGTTTCGAGTCCAAATTCATCCGTATGCAAAATTTCCATTTTTAAGGGCTAGAATTCCATAGCGACTATTTTGAATTTTCAACTGGGCATAACATTTTATTCCCGCTATGAAATTTTGATTTTTCGGATTCGTTGGAAAGATATTCTCAAATAGATTCTAATATTTTTGGTTTCGCTAAAATCCGGTTTATTTTGAGTCCTGCACAATCATTTGAAATTTGAAATCGAATTTTCAAACTACCGCGCCATTTTCAATTCCTTTTATAATTTAAAATAAATATTTATATTCTAACGACGATTCGAATAAATATATACGTTCTAATTCTATTCAAAATAAATTTCTTGTCATTATCATTTAAAATAATTCATTTTAAATATTCAAAATTCATCAAAATTGCCTAAACAAAAATTTTAAATTGGCTCGGATTTCCGGGTTGTTACAATCTCTCCTGGTATCAGAGCAATCTCCCCCACTTAAAATCTTTTCGTCCCCGAAAAGGAACGAAGCTGAAAGTTGTTTAACTAATCAACTCAACTTCCTTTATTTCCTTTACGGCTTAAGTTCTTCAACTTCTCAGTTTCTAAGAACTTTTCCAATTTTTCAAAAATTTGGATAACACCCTAAATTTCCGAAAAAATTCGCCATAACCTCCCCTGCACCGGGAGCTTCGGGATATTTCAAATAGCCTCCCATGGCCCTCACCAATGCAAAAGAAAAAGAAAAGGCCAAGCGGCTCATAAAATCATCCAAAACCCAAGAAATACAATAAACATGTACCTATTTGTCGGGCAAACAATTTTATTCCTCCTCTCTAGCCTCCTTGCTATGACCTGTTTAATGTAAATACATGTACATATATGCAAATGCAACCAATTTTCAATTCAGTTCTAAATTTGGTTCCATTAGGCTAAATGGTTCAAAATTTTAATAAATGAAACCAATAATCATACAACACAACCAGCAATCAATTAGTGGATTATCGTTTCAAATTCATAATTTTGATATATATATATATATATATATATATATATATAGAAAATCATGTTTTTGATGCCAAATCACAACAATAAGCCCTATCTAGTTTTGGTTCTCACACCAGTCTGATGGAAATATATAAATATCTCACTTGCGAAACTCGAACACAAATGCTGATAATGCTGCCGCATTACCAGAATTATCTCCGGGCGACTAGAGTATGATTCTATATCTATCCAGTATATTAAAACTTCGAATATACGTTTGCAAGGCGTATATGCAAAATCTTTATTGGATTGTCCAAATTCAATACAAATAAATATTCAAATACATATAAAACGATTTAAATTTCAAAACAAAATTTGTTTTCATTTTAAAATTATACTCTTCACACTCGTTCTAGGGTACTACTGATCCCATCTCTAATGAGTCATTCTCATTGGATATTACTAATCCAAATTCTGATGAATCCTTTCGTAAGGTTCTAAGGTGTCTTGTTCTCGAGCTCTGTAAACCAGAGCTCTGATACCAGCTGAAACGACCCGAACTTCCCCGTGAAGGAAAGCACGGATTGAGTTGAGGATAAGACAAATCAGAACACAAACAGAAGAACATTTCATTGCTTATTACAACAATTTCATCAGATTACAAGAATATACAGAGTATAAACAAATAATATACATTTGATAAATATCAGAGATTACAATACATTACGTAGCAATGGAAAAATAATACAAAACACAACTGAAGGTAATACACGGATACAGAGCTTTCCGAGTATCGTTCCAGCTGTAAACCAGGGTCCTGCGAATATAAATCTGCAAAACCAAAACTACTAGCTGCCCGTGTGGAAAATAGGGGCACCCAGAGTTTAGGTTAAAACAATAAACTCCAGGTCAGTCATGTGACTGGTGTGAGAACTAAAACAGTTATTAATCTTTATTTTTAAAGTTAGGTAAATCAAGGGACCACGCCGTATAACACGGAATAGGTTTCCTCCCAAGAATACCAGTGTATAAAACAAACAGCGCAATGCTAAATAAAGAAGAATGAAGCCATTATAAGACCCAGGTCCCATCACACAATGCAACGCAAGCCGGAGGATAGGGTTTTACCTTATAATAGCCAAAGAATGCTTGATACGCGAAATTTAATCTTTTATTATTACTATAAGTGAAGAAAACAACTTCAAATATAAATGTATCAATCATAGGCGTCATGGGTACCATCTATTATGTCGCCAATACTAGGCTCTACAAATAAAACCGAAATGTCACGTATTGGAAATTGGATTTCCATCATGAGTCGAGGCAAGGGGCAAGCTCCTCTCCGTTCGAGACACTCTAGCAAATGTCTCAGGACCACACACAGCGATCCTTGGATCTTCAGGGTCGGTCCACTCAAAGTGCAAAAGTGGATTAGTTATACCTGAACACACGTTTCTCAGTCCTATCGGACCTATAAAATGGTCTGTACGTCGGCTCACATAGTGTCAGTTATCGACCATATATTCGGCGCCTAGCATTCCAACAACCACACAGGTAAAAAGTATATAAATGTCAGGACTGGTAGGTCACTGACATCACCCGTAGCTAGAAAGAAACGTCGTGCTCTCTTTGCTGTCACTATCCCGTTTTTGACTCATACCGAGGTGTGAGGCTCGCGAAGTAACACTATACACAAAGCCATGCCACGTAGGCCGTGCTTTGATCATCAACCACAAGACTTTGCTTTTCAACAGAAGCCTTGATCATTTGCCACTTAGGCATGCCACACAGGCAATTCATGCCATGCGATTGATATCCATCAATATATAACCTCTGAGCTCGTACGTCTCAGAGAAGGGCATTAAGCAAGAGAATAAATTCTCCGCCGCCAAACATATATATATTTAATAGAAATCAATCACACAGAATAAAATCCGATGTCAGACACACAGTCCATTTACAAGTTCGTTCTGGGTCTGAACGAAAGCGTAGGAACCTTATTCCTCGCATATCCATCGATCTCCAAGTATGTCTGGACGATCACCAATTGATTCCCTCCTCTTGGGTGTACAACCCAATCAAGATCATCAATAATCATCCAAATGATGTGAAGACCTCCGGTCTTCAACCACCATCTTCATCTTCGACTTATCGTCGAATCGGTTATTCAGAATGGGTATAAACCCGGCCTTTCCAAATAACCCGCGTATATAATAAACAAGTGTTACAAAAACGCAACATACGCCTCATTCCAATTCAGAATATTCTTTTATTCATTCTTAGGGAAAGGTTCCCATTAATTTTATCAAAGATAAATTCTTCTAAATTTATTCTTTAATCTTCCTTTGAATATCATTTCAAATCATATTATGGTTTTCTAAACTAGTCGGGATTAGCGAACCATACCGAAGTAATTATTTATTTTATTTCTCAATCCCAACCTATTCATCCCATGGAGCAAAACTGGTAACACCCCATATCTAACACCACGGTGCTATCGGTAAAATTAATTACTATTTCACGTTCAAATCGAATCAAAGATTTAACTATCGCTTGGAGAAAGCCTGGTGATACTCCATTCTCGATCATTTAAATCTAATTAAAGATTCATTAAAACTCCACTTAGTCTTATTCTTCCCACAAATCAATATTAATGATTATTCAAAGCTAAGAAGTTAATCTTATCTTTAACTGGGTTAAAGAACCGATGTCATTTAAAAACATGGTTCACGACAAACCCAAAATCCCGTTCCGTTGTTAATCGGGTTAAAGAACATGTGTTATTCAAAACACCGCTCACGATAAACCCAAAAACCAATTTAAAATCAGTTCCAATTAAATACTAATTAACTGGACAATTTCACTAAATCTTAATTAAAAGATTTATTCTTTTCCAAAATGAGTTCAAGAACAGTGTTATTTAAGACACCATTCATGACGAACCCAAAATCCCATTTGATATTAAATACAAGGCTCTGAATAGAAAATATATCCGCTTATATTCAATATCAAATTCTGAAACCAACAAATATCGTATTGGAAATAACGATATAAATATATCTTTCAAATTTCCAGAACCATATCTGTATAATCACGAAATGCAACATCGAAATATTTCGAAGATAATTTCGATTCAAATCCATTCCAATTCGTATGTTGGAAATTCTGATTATTTTTAAAACCACTTCAAATCCAATTTATTTATTCAAAAATATTGGATTATAATTCTAGTTCATAACTAGTTCATTTCGACAAAAATATATTTTTATCCTTTTAAATATGGGATTTTTCACCCTATTTCTTTCTAAATCATTTATTATGATTTTACACCAATTATTAATATTTTTAATAATTTTATCAAGGCCCGTTCAGTAGATTTCCAATAACGGTCGTCGAACTGCACTTACAACGACCTTTTTCAAATTTGATTTGGACATAATTCCAAATCCAACCGTTAGATTTCAAATTTCTAATATTCAATGGAAAGCTCTTTTCGATACGAACCCAACGGTTTCGGTTTTAAGAGAATCCGACGGTCGGATCTCCCGTAACGCCAATTCGAAGTCAATGGTCGAAGTTCGCGAACTGCCACGGCGCGGCGCGTTCTTTTCGGGCCATTTAATATATATAATATATATATTATATATATTTCGTCGATTTCAATTCAAAACGTATTTTATAACTCGTTTTAAATTCGTTTTCAAAACAATTTCAACTTCATATTCAATTTTAAATCAAAATTGAATATTCCATATCATTAATATATAAATGATAATATTTTCAAAATATTAGATTTTGAAATCACTTCCTTTTCTATATTCATTACAAAAACGAATATAATCGATATAATATCGTTCGCGTCAAAATGGCGCATATCTAATCAACACGGCTTTATATATTTCAATAACTTCATTATTCTATTCAACAAATGAATATTTTCTTCAAGACATGAATATTTATTTCTTTCAACACATGAATTTTTATTAATTCTTACTTACAATAAAAATGTGAATTTTATTGTATAAATATTTCGTTCAACACATGAATAGTTTCAACACATGAATATTCTCAACACATGAGTATCGTCAACACATGACTATTTTGTTATTTCAACACATGAATTTCCATTTTATAATATTCTTTATTTTCCCAATTGGAATGAGGCCCAATCAATTACCGTGTAATGTTATTTATATGGATTCCATACAACACATGTATATAATAGCAACGATAAATAATCAACCATCATCCAGAGTGCACCACACAACTGCATAAGCATTAAATATAAATATTTAACGCTTACAACAGCCTGTCAACCAAACGATCGACATACAACTGAATAATTGGGATTAGCGTACGCCAAATATCATCCCAACAACCGTGTGGGGTTTCAAATCAACAAAAACAGATTTTTATTTGTGAAGTTGGGCGATGTGTAAAATTTATCGTCCCAATCAATATTAGTCAAATGGGTGTACATAAACAAATCGTTCGATTTGTAAATGAATATTTATTTATTCACATTCACGTTAAAAATTATATTTTTAACGACCAAAATATTCTATTCAACCTATGAATATTCTATTCAGTTCATTTATTCAATAAAATTATATTTTTATTTTTCTAACATATTTTAGAAAATTTCGACGGCATAACGATACGATACTAGAAACGGGATAAGGCTTAGCCTTATCCCCAGTCTAATAATGGTCTGCGCCATACACATACCAATCTAATCAATTCCATTATTCTTCCCAAACCAAATTCAAACAAATATTCCAATCAACCACCAAACAACCAAACAAACAAACAAACAAGTCGTCCATCGTTTGTGGATGATGGGTGTCGGGTGCTACTAAGCACCGTCTGCATCCTAGTATATATTTTTAACTAGAAAATAAAATAAAGTGAGGAGTTCTCACCTTTAAGCTAAACCAATTCGTCGCGATTCTTCTAATGTAGAAAATCCTTGTCACCGCGTTCGCTTTTGTCGTTCTCCGCACTCGAATTCGCCTCTTTGGCTCTAGAACTTGCATACGGCCTCCAAACTTCACCAAACTTTGTCATTATCCAAAACGCGTCATTCCGGACAACTTTGGTCTAGGGGACTTTCTTCCAAAACTGCACCAATTAGCCGGAAATCGCCAAAAACAGCAGCAGGTCCGCTGACTTCGGACGCGGTTTCCGGACAGCTCCGAACTCCAAAACACGACTTCCATATATCCAAATCGAAGAGAAAATCGTGCTCTACAACTTTGTTGTAGAGAAGTTTTGGCTAAAAATGCACGGTTTTGGAGTTATTGGCGAAATAGTGACAGGGTGTTATTTGCAAAACGGAATTTTTGGTGAAAATTGATTTTTGTGTGTAGCGGGGCCCACGGCTAGAGCTGGGCAGGGGGGTGGGTGGCGCTGGGCCTGATTGGGTGTGTGGCTGGTGCTGGTGGGTGGCGGCGGCGGTGGAGGGGCCCACAGTGGTGGTGGTTGGTGATTGGGGCCTAGGGTTGCAAATTGGAGAGAGAGAGAAGAGGAGAGAGAGGAGGAAGGTGAGAGGAGGAGGTGGTGGCCGGAGGGGGGTGGTGGCGGCCGTCGTTCAGCGGGGAGGGGAGGCGGTTGATGGGTTTTGGGGAGGAGCCCATTAAAGAGGGAAAATGCAAAAAGAGGAAGGGGGAAATTATGAAGAAGGAAAAGGAAGCTAAGTGTTTATATGCCCGTTTCTCACCTATCGTCCGAACACCGATGATACCCAATTGCCGTGGATTTCGCACACGACGTAGTAGACGTGAAGACGAGTCCAACGAAACATGTTTCGTCGAATTCCGAGTTCGTTTGACCGTCCATTAAAATTCTCAAAAAATGCTCAGATAAGTTCTAAAAATGCGATTTTGGCGCACCATTTCTTCTTGCACGCTCACATGCTAACTCCAAAAATCATGCCCTTTTGGATTTAACCATTATTAGACGATACGAATCCAGAAAAAAAAAAAACGGAATCGAATTCTGAGGTCGTATCAATAACGTTTCTTTGTAAAATGACTGCCTGTTTTACCCTGAACTGTTTTAAGTCGCACGGCCACATACTAACTCCGTTCAACGCGCCCTTTGGAACTCAACAATGATTTGTCATTATGAATCCAGAAAAATTCATCTCGTTCAATTCTGAGCTCATATGTAAAATTACACTTTTTAAGGGCTATGTATTGCTAACCGAAAACCCCAGCCAATTGCCACGATTCCGGATCTCGGAATATATCGAAGCTTTACTTTTTGGAGTTGTAAACGGCATTTTAAACTCAATGGAAGTGGTTTCGAGTCCAAATTCGTCCGTATGCAAAATTTCCATTTTAAGGATCAGAATTCCATAGCGACTATTCTGAATTTTCAACTGGGCATAACTTTTTATTCTCGCTATGAAATTTTGATTTTTCGGATTCGTTGGAAAGATATTCTCAAATAGATTCTAATATTTTTGGTTTCGCTAAAATCCGGTTTATTTTGAATCCTGCACAATCCTTTGAAATTTGAAATCGAATTTTCAAACTACCGCGCCATTTTCAATTCCTTTTATAATTTAAAATAAATATTTATATTCTAACGACGATTCAAATAAATATATACGTTCTAAATCTATTCAAAATAAATTTCCCGTCATTATTATTTAAAATAATCGATTTTAAATATTCAAAATTCATCAAAATTGCCTAAACAAAAATTTTAAATTGGCTCGGATTTCCGGGTTGTTACAGAGATCATGTACTTTTAGGTTTATTCTGGATGTACAATGAAATTTCAGTATTTATTTCCCATTTTAGTTGGAAAATGTTGTCGGATGTTTGGGTTACTATAAGTGATCAGGTGGTGGTAACTCATATAACAGGAGGAAACATTGCACGGAGTTCCATTTGTATTAATGGTTGGCTTTGGGATTTTTTATGGCCACAGGCATCTCATGTAATTTAGTCTTATGGTTCTTCATTATTTTCATATGGTCTTTTTTTCATAGATCCTCATTTTGTTTGGGCTTTTAGTATAATGTTTCTATTCAGCGGCTACGGTTATTGGCAAGATGTGACGGTCGCCCCGCACCATCGAACATTTCCCCCGAAATGCACTGTGCCAATGCCCGACTAGCACGGGACGATCGTCAAAAAGGGTTGAAACGATGAATCATCAAGAACCTGTAGTATATCTCATAGCGCATGGAATTAAATATAACAATAACATAACTTGATATAAAATAGGCGAGATAGTGCATAATCTGAAAACTAAACCATATCCATCAGAGTAGCGGAATCCAAAATAGAGCTTCATAACCAATTATTACAACTTTCAAATATTGTCTCTATAAAGGAGATAAATAGGTACACTACTAATGCCCAAAGCAGTGACCAGTAACAACACAGGGGAATATGTATATATAATACGTGGAAGCAACCTGCTTGTCTCCAGACAGCTACTCGTGCATAACCACCTAATCTGTCTCTAGTCTGCTCATTTAGGAGCACCTACAGTTATAAGAAGAGACATAAAAATTTGGGTCAGACGAAAGTATGGTATGAGCGATAGCAATAAAATAAAACAATAACAGGTATATGTAATCATACCTGACCTGGACCTGCAACCAAAGAGTTAGCACAACAAGATGTACAGTACTCTAAGGTAACATCAACATAGAGTGTAAAGTGGAAGTGTGCGTGTCATGGTGAGAACAAACATCAAACACAACAATCATCTTCACATCTCTCACTTAGTGCATAAAGCATGAAATATCCACCGCTTTGATCACCAGATCCATTGGGGCCATGACGGAGTCCCACTCTGTACAACTATTGCTATGACCACTTTGCCCTTTGGGGCCATGACGAAGTCCCACCCCGTATTACTGTAACCCCACTGCACTAGTCCATAGTCAATAACCCTAAGGAGTCACCCAGTCCACACAGCCCCGGCTCTGGTTCGTCTACATGCCCCCTCTCACAATGGTGAACCAAAGTTATAGATATCGATAACCCCTTTGCACACATCCCACAGCAAAGCCTAACTCCAGAAGTTATCTCGTTGGTTCCCATCTGGTTCCTGAGCCATAACTTCTCGTTTGGACTTCCTTTGCATCTCGGGTTTTGGTCGAATTAGAGTTGATCATCAGAAGAGTTCAAGGTCGTCGTCGCTTGTACATACTCCATATGTGTCAATCGCTCATCCATGATCTACCAGGCTCGGTCGCTCCTTCTCTGGCCCGGTCACTCGCACTTCCTTCTCCAATCTCGCTCGCTCGAACTTCCCTCCCCAGGCTTGCTCGCTCGCATGCTACTTCATAGGGAACAGTCGCTCATACACACTCTACAGGCTCGGTGGTGGATAATTCCACCAGTGTCGGTCGTGCATACACCCTAGGGTCGGTCGTGCGATCCAAAACCTGCACCGCTTTCAACAAGCTATTTTCACCTCTCGACGGCGTTTTCGACCATTTTTACTTTCCAATGCAACCATAGATCATACCAAACAACAATAGGAACTTGAGTAATCAACCAAAAACACCAAAACAACAAATTGACATGTAAACTTGGATCAAACATACCCAAAACCATGATTTTCCCCTTAATTCCCTAAATTCCGGGATTAGCAAACTTAATCCAAATTAACCCAAATTTATATATGTGAAATAAAATATGATTCTTGAATTTATGCATATTTTACCAGAATTTTTAGATGTATAATTTCACTAATTATCACTAATCACCCCTAATTAGCCATAATTAGTAAATAAACATGCAAATCACTCACCTTAGCCAATAATTAGTGATAGATATGAAACTTTTACTAGTTTGGCTTGGATCCCAATGTAATGCAACAGCTCTACCTCAAATTTGGTGCTAATCCAATTTGATTTGATGTAGATTTGATTAATTAGTGATTAAAGAAAGATTTGGAAGATGGAGGCCATTATTAGGGCTAGAGGAATGTTTGTGGCGGCTAAAAAATGAAAGGTCTCCAACTCCTTTCATCCTTCTCATAACCCTAATCCCGAAATGGGTTATGCGCTTAGCTGGTAATCACCCTGTTAAGCCCAATAATGTTGTTTTTCATCTTTCAAGCATTGTTTCAGCCATATCTCCCAAACGGTAAGTCCGTTTGATTAATGTGACCACTCTATGAAAAGTGAAACCACCATCTGAATCCAATGGAAGTGGTTTCAGGTCAAAACTCCTTACCAGTCAAAAGTTATAGACGAAAAAAGATTCACCAAGGGAAAAATGGTCATTTAAAATTTGGCAAAAATCGTGAATGTGGGAAATGACCCCAATTGTTGTTTCCCAAAGTTACACGACCATAAGACTTCGTACGAAAATAAAATGTGGGTCGTTACACAAGAACTCATTGAATCCATTGTTAATGCTCATAACAAATTAAAAGTTGCTCCTGCTTCTCATCCTAGAGCCTTGAGCGTTATACATGGACGTGTTGTAGGAGTAACTCATTACCTTCTGGATGGAATTGCCACAATATGGGCATTCTTCTTAGCAAGAATTATTAAAGTAAGATAATGTCTTGGAGGATTCAAAAGGCATTATGGTTAAGATTTCCAAGGTTTAGACAGGGTTTAGCTCAGGATCCCACTACTCATCGTTTTTGGTTTGGTATTGCAACCGCTTATGCCTTTGTGAGTCATGATGATATTATTGAGGAACTCCTTTTTCAGAATTTATTTTGCTTCTCACTTTGGATAGTTAATAATAATTTTTCTATAGACGTCCGGAAATCTGTTTCATGTAGCTTGGCAAGAAAATTTTGAGTCATGGATACATAGCCTTTTATACGCAAGAGCTATTGTTCATGCAATTTGGGATCCTCGTTTTGGTTAACCGACCGTAGAATCCTTTACTTGAGGAGGTGCCATAGATTCAGTAAATATCTCTTATTACGGTGTTTATCAGTGGTGGTATACAATCGGATTACACACTAATAAAGATCCTTATACCGGAGCTCTTTTTTATTTCTCTCTGGTATATCCTTAATAGAGAGTTGGTTAAACCTACAACCTAAATGGAAATCGAGTGTTTCTCGGTTCAAAAATGTTGAATCTCGTCTCAATCATCATTTATCAGGAATTTTTGTAGTAAGCTCCTTGGCTTGGACATGACATTTAGTTCGTGTTGCTATTCCCGGATATAGGGGGAATACGTTAGATGGAATAATTTCTTAGACGTATTGCCCTATCTCCAAGGGTTGTAACCACTTCTTACGATTCAGTGGAATTTTTATGCCCAAAACCCTGATTCTAGTAGTCATCTATTAGGTACCATCCAATAAGAGGGAACTGCCATTCTAACCCTTCTTGGTGGATTCTATCCACAAATGCAAAGGTTATGGTTGACTGGTATGGCTCAATACCATTTACCTATTGCATCGGTTTTTTTTGTTGTTGGTCATATGTATAGAACGAACTTTGGAATTGGACTTAGTATCGAAGATCTTTTAGATGCACATACTCCTCTGAAGGGTCGATTAGGGCATGTACATAAGTGTTTTTATGATACAGTCAACAATTCGATAAATTTTCAATTAGGCCTTGTTTTAGCCCACATGTATTTTTTACCTGCTTATGCATTCATGGCAAAAGACTTTACTACTCAAGCTGCATTACATACTCATCACCAATACGTTGTTGGGTTCATAATGACACGAGCCTTTGCTCATGGGGCTACATTCTTCATTAGAGATTATAATCCAGAGCATATGAGGATAATGTATTGACAAGAATGTTAGACCATAAGGAAGCTATGATTTCTCATTCAAGTTTGGTCAGTCTCTTTCTAGGGTTCCATACTTGCGATCTTTATGTTCATAATGACGTCATCCTCGCTTTTGGTACTTTGAAAAAACAAATCTTGATCGAACCTATATTTGCCCAATGGATACAATCTTCTCATGGTAAGATTTCCTATGGATTTGATGTTCTCTTATCTTTAACAATTGGACCAGCATTCATTGTAGTTCGAAGCATATTGTTACCCGGTTGGTTAAATGCTATTAATGAAAATAATAATTCACTCTTCTTAATGACAAGTCTGGGGGATTCTTGGTCCATCATGCAATTGCTCTAGGTTTACATACAACTACATTGATTTTAGTAAAAGGTGCTTTAGATGCACGTGGTTCTAAATTAATGCCATATAAAAAGGATTTTGGTTATAGTTTTCCTTGCGAAGGCCCGGGACATAGGGGTACTTGTGATATTTCTACTTGGAACGTATTTTATTTGGCAGTTTTCTGAATGTTAAATACTATTGGGTGGGTCACTTATTATTGGCATTGAAAACATATTACATTATGGCAGGTTAACGTTTCACAGTTTAATGAATCTTCCACTTATTTGATGGGGGTGGTTAAGAGATTATATATGGTTAAACTCCACAAGACTTATCAATGGATATATCCCTTTTGGTATGAATAGTTTACCGGTATGGGCATGAATTTTTTTTATTTTGACATCTCGTTTCGCAACAGGATTTATGTTCTTAATTTCCTAGCGGGGATATTGGTGGGAATTAATTGAAACTTTAGCATGGGCTCATGAACGCACACCTTTAGGCAAATTGATCTGATGGAGAGATAAGCCAATGGCTCTTTCCATCGTGGAAACAAGATTGGTTGGATTAGCAAATTTTTCTTTAGGTTATATATTCACTTATGCAGATTTCTTAATCGGATCTACATCAGGAAAATTTGGTTAATATAGTTCTTTTTTTATTGTATCGGCAATGATCTCATTTCTTCCGATGAAGCGGGGTTCCCCTTCTTTTATTTTTACATCTAGGATTAAAGTGTATTATTGATAATAATAAGAAGAACTGAACATTATGGCAATAAAATGTTTGATTCAGAAGGTGAAGAAACGACATAAATTGAAATAGAAATATCATTTGATTCATTGATCCTTAAAAAAAGAAATAAGCAAGGTTCCGTCGTTGAGTGGAAAATGGGATATTCATGAAAAAAATGCAATCCTTACCACGTAATAGTGCATCTATACATCTTCAGCGAGTTGTTTTTTGACTAGAAGACTTAGAGCTAACTATTGAGAGTTTGGACTATTTGGACACGTACTTCGAGAAATAGTTCAAGCGTGTTTGATAGCCAGTGCAACAAGATCCTGTTGGTAAGGATAAAAATACCATTTCTAGGTTGTATGGATCTCTATGATCATAGATCATAGAGGGTCCCTCTTTACCATTTTGTATAAATAGACTATTCTATTTGTGTAGATATGGTAGAGGGCATATCTAATCTTTCTTGACCAGTTAGTTCTTATTTCTTTAGCGTGGAGTAGAGCAGTTTGGTAGCTCGCAAGGCTCATAACCTTGAGGTCAAGGGTTCAAATTCTGTCTCCAGAACAATTTTTTGTCACTAAAAACAAAAAGCCTGATTTTTAGGTCTTGTGTTATTCTGTTAACTAGTAATTGATTACTATTTTTGTTTTTGGATGAGAGGGAAACAAGAACAAAAGGAAAGATAAAGATACTAGAAAAAATTATAAATATAATAGTAAGTATCATAATAGTAATAGACTATACTAAAATTTTCATTTATTTATTCTAATATAGTACAATATTTCATCATGGGTGGATAGCAGGAATCGAACCCGCATCTTCCCATGGCCAAGAGAAATTTTACCATTTTACCATATTCGCATTTGTGCATTTCTAAAACATATGCATATGTCCACATATATGTGACATATATGACATATCATATATGCGTCTAGATCATATTTTCGCAGGGCCATAAATAAATACTAGTAAAGTAAGATTCCAATTAAAATAAGATTCTTGTAAGTAAATAGTTAATTAATAAATAATAACAAATTTCATAGATTTTTATTTTACTTAGATTGAATTTACAAGTATCTTACAATCCACAATTTGGAGAAAGAATGACATTTTGGGGTCAAGAAAATGCCAAAGAAGTTCAAGAGATGAGAGAATTAAGGATAGCTACCCGAAAGACTAATCCACTCCATAATGATGTATCGGAAAATACAACATTTTTGTTATTTGACCAACCATCAAAAGAAGCAAATACAATGTGTACACTAATAAGTAAGATTGATGAAGTAACAATTAATGCAAAAATAGCTAATTCGAAAGAAATAGTCATATTTTTAATCCTTCAGGTTACCAACAAATGAACTATTCCATTTGATCCCCTGCATCGTTAAAATTGGAAAAAATGCATCGCAAAGGGAATTTACCATGAATTAATCAATTTTTTTTAGAACTTATTACCATTTTATTTTATTCGGACATGGATTCGAAGGGAGTTTCGTAATTACTTCACAAACGGATATATATACAATATCATGCCCATATTATATATATACATAGTATATTTGGTAGATATATAGAAACATAGATTCAATCCGAGAGGTTTCTACATACAGGCAGTTAGCGTATCATCTCATATGGTCATGTTCTATTCATAGGAATAAAATTGTGATTACCTATGGGAGAGGTAGTTGAGTGGTTGATAGCTCTGGTCTTGAAAACTTGTATAGTTTTGATACCGTCGAGGGTTTGAGTCCCTCCTCTCTCCTTTTCTTTATTGATGGATTAATTTTTTTATTTCTTCTTTGGATTAACTTGTTATCTTTCAAAAATAAAGAAGCGTGGCTCAGTTAGGTGGGATAGCCGAGCCAAAACAGGAAAAAACAATAGATATAAAGAAAAAAAATCTTAATTAAGTGAGGTCATAAAAGGGACAGGTTCCAAATCACGATTGATTCCTTTTTCAAATCCGAATATAACTGCACATGCCCTTCCTATTAGAGTTTGTGCCCTAGAGGCAATTCATTTGATGAGATTGATAACACTGTTGATGTTATTGTTTTATTTGGAATAAAATAATATTCTATTATATTACATTTACCGCGTAATATAAATATTAATATAATAGAAGTCCTTAGAATTATAATATGGAATTATATAATTCGAGTAAGACTTGAATTTGAGATTATATAATATACTGAGTATTATAATTCTTAAATGTCCCTAGTCGAGTTTTATGGTTTATAAAGGACAACAATAAAGCGTTGAGACTAGTATGTTGTTTGGCTGATGATCACATCTCATTGATCATTAATATACGTGATATTAATGTCAAGACATGAATACGTATTGGAGAATAGTGTATTGGGCTGACCCACCATGAAATAACTACATGGAATATAATCAACAGTATCATAAGTTATTCTCACAGTGACAGTGATGTAATGGTCCTCATACCTGAAATCATTATAATTTTATTCAAGGATATTTGTGTTTTGATATCATCTAAAGTTATTCGTAACCGAGTAACGATAATGGTGATCGTTGGATACATCTCGAATCGAATGAAAATTATGAATGATCTAGATGGAATTTATCCCTAAGATATATTCGTAGTGATATCCATGGGCCTCTTGATTGAGTAAGACTGTGAAATGCATGGCCGTGCTCAAATATTGATTTGTTTTAAACAGTCTACTCATCGATCAAGATAAATGGATTAAATTATAAAGAGGGTGATATTCCATGCCTCGAGTTTAATCCTGGATATAATGGTTAAAAGGATTATATTACATTGATACACTGGTCACAGAAAGGCTGTATCGAATCATTGATCTTATTATAACTTGGGAAGCAACGACGTATTGCTAGATGCCAATCACTATTTATAATTTAAATACAATTTAAATTATTGTCAACGTTATAATAACCTATCCGGTCACACACTTAGAGTGTTATAAAGGAAGGACATATATTGGGTAAATAAAATATCAAATTCGTTGATATTTTATATTGCATTGAAACGGTATATAAATGGTTCCCTTATTTAAAGGAGCATTATAGTTTTAAAAGGGTTTTGACCACTCTATATATATATGTGATATTAGGAGCCGTCAATTTAGATTAGATCAGATTAAAAATAAAACCCTAAGAAACAACTTTTCCCGAAAACCCAATTATGGCAGCTAGCACCCAATGCCTTTTTCTTCTCGGTTTGATCCAGATGAAAAGCGTTCATGTGGATAACCAGTAGAGGGCCGGCGATTGACGTGCCTAGTGATTCGATGCATCGAAGTTCATTCGTGTTTCAGATTTGGGGCAAAACAATTGTAATTCGAGTTCTAACATCTAGGAATCGTCGAATGGTATGATTTCTGTTCGATTTACTTATTTATTGCATAGATCCGTATGTTCAAAATGTTGAAATAGGTTACGATTAGATCGAATAGAACCTTCCATGGTATCAGAGCTATTTGGTTGCTATAAATTTGTAGATTGAGTTTAAATTAGGGTTTTATCCATTCGATTTATAGAAAAATCGATTGTACTGTAGACATTTCTGTAGAACAATTAGACATAAATTCAAAGATGAAATCGTTTCATTGCAGATAATTTTATATTTGATATAAAATTGACACGGATTTATGGATCAGAAGTTATTGTTTATTTCTGGTTTAAAAGTTTAAACCTTGCTTTGTTAATTCTGAACCGTCATTCGGATTAAACTTTCTTTTAAAATTCTCTGCTGAATTTAGTACTCCAATAGATATATCAAAAACTAGTTTTGAGTAAACGAAATATTAAGATATTTTGGATCTGGACTCTAGTTTCAATAATGAAAATCCAATGAAATGGTCGCAGAACAGACAATTTTTGTTATAAGATCTGTATAGAGCAGTGAAGTAATATACGATATTAATTCTAAAGTATTTCCAATTTTACCTGTTATTTGGATAATTTGAACTCTGGAAGTCTAGTTTAATATATTCATCTCTTAGTGAATAAATTTATGTATACAGATCTAAACAATTAATTCATGGAAGAAAGAATATCAAAATGTTTGATAGATAAGAATTTATGACCTGAGTTTATTATATACCTTTTGGGGATCAAAACTGTTTTACTGATTGATAAATCAGTAACATTCTTTTCAAATTAATTTTGATTTAATGAAATAAAAAACTATGGTAATTTGTTAAGAGATTCCTTTTGATATGATTTATATACCTAAGTATGAAATCAAAATTTGTTTGATTAGTACTTGAACATGTCATACTCTCTTTTACTTTCATGAAGCCATTTTTTTACTGAATGCTAAACAATATTAAATAATTTCCAATTACATTTGATTTATTGAAATCATTTATATGGATATTATTTAGACAGTGTTTTGTGAGAATAGTACATTTGATCATGTTTTGACTTCAGGTCAAGAAAATTGATGATAGGAATGTATCACATGAACTGGAAATTTATACGTAAATTTCCTTGGTTACAAATTCAAATTATACCGGTAATCAATAGAATAAACACAAGTCACGGTAAATGTATTGTGATTCATTGATTCTACGAAATTCATACGTGATGTAACTTCATGATCATATTTCATATATGTACTTGACATATATGTAAAGATCAATATGGATATTAACCTCCTTATTCTTATGTAATCTGGGTTTATTTTATTTTTATTTTACAGAAAATGTGATTTTCTGATTTGATTTGATTTTATACTGTATGTATGAATACCAGCATCAAAATTTAATAAGGGGATTTTAAGGTTACTAAACATAGATGATTTGTTTTTATGCATATGTAATGTCCGGATAGTTGTTTCATGAATAAATGTATGTCTATGTATTTCAACGAATCTGAACATAAATGTTATGCCGATACCTGATCCATAAAGATCCTTGATCCAGGATGGTTAAATGTAATAAACAGGATACAGATTTATGTTTATGAATAGATTTCTATGCAAAATGTTGATTAAATTCTATATGCTTGTAACAACCCAGAAAATCTGAATCAGTTTAAAATTTTTTAATTGGCTAAAATAGTGGATTTTAAATATTTAAATTAAATATTTTAAATAATAACGATGAAAGTGAGTTTGAATCGACGTTTGAAAATAAATGTAATTAATTCTAATTATAAACAAGGCCTGAAATGGCGCTGCAGTTTCAAAAAATTGAATTCAAACTTTAACTGACTGTACCGGGTGCAAAATAAAACGGATTTTTAGTGAAACCAAAAATATTTAAATATGTTAGTGAATATCTTTCTAACGAATCTGAAAAATCGAAGTTTCATAGCAGGAAGCAAAAGTTATGGCCAAATGAATTTTCAGAAAGGTCGTTATAGAATATATAGCCCATGAAAATGGCCATTTTGCAAACGACCTCAGAATTCGACGAAACCACTTTTTTTGGATTCGGGATGTCAAATTAATGCTAGGTTTCAAATTTCATAATTTTTGAAGCTAGTATGTGAGCGTGGCAAAGGAAAATATGTTTGGTCGATTTCTATTAAATTGGATTGACCAGAAAAGGGCCATTTTTCAAACGGTCTCAGAATTTGACGAAACTAGTTTTGTTGGGACCATATCGTCAAAACATAGCTAGATTTATTTTTCTGGAATTTTTAGAATCAGTATGTGGCCTCGGCAAATTGAAATGTACGTTCAAATTAAATATTGAATGTTTTATATTTTAATTTGAATAAAAATAGACGGAAACAGTCGAATGGGCCTTCGAAACATATCCCATTGTGTTCGGAATGGTGGTATTTAGCTAGGGACGGCAGTCGTTGGGTTTGGATTGGAGTTCATATGGGTAGGGGTATTTTTGGATTTTTAAAATTTATAAATATATAAAAAAAATCCTATTGGGCCACATCATTTCTCTCTCTCCAGAAAAAATCCCGATACCCCTCGCGATAGACGGCGGTTGCTGCTCTAACCTTCCCTCCTCCTTATCTCCCTCCTCACGCACCGAAACGCCATGGCCCAGTTGAGCTTTTTGTAGCTCTCCACTCGATCTTCAAATCCGTATAAGCCTCGTCTCCCCTCGCCTTGTATTTCGCTCGAACCAGTGTCACGAAGTTGCGCCATTCGAGGGAAAATTCCTCCGCCACCACCAAATCGAGTTCATCAGGGTGGGCAGCGCTAGGTGCGCCTCTCCAAGGCGGACAACGTGGCAGTGGCTGATCGGCGCGAAGCTTCATGGTTTGGAAGAATTTGGCTAACCTAGTTTTGAAGAATTCAGCTGAGGTACGGCTGATTTAATTTTAAACTATATTATAGCACTTTAAAGCGCTACGGTTTTTGATTTCACTGTAAAAATCATATCTTTTTCGTTTCTTGACGAAATTCAGTGAAACAAGAGACAGTGGACTCGTGTGGACGTCTTCTACATTCTAGAAGAGACCGCATATTTTTCTGAGCCTTCTGCTATTTTTGATGGAGTGGAACCCAAAGTGAGATTTCTAAATTATAAACGATATGGAAAACGACGATGTATAAATCATTTAGTCAATGTATGAGTTATATAAGCGTTATACACCTCATGTATAAGCATTGTATAAGTTGTACGTTCGATGTATAAGTTATATATGCATTGTAAAAATTATATATGTGTTGAAATAGAAGTGATATATACTTATATAAATATATATATATATATATATATATATATATATATATATATGCCCCTCGTCCACAAACCATGTACGATATTTATTGGTTGTGATTGGTGTGAAAATTGGTTGAAAGCGAATAGTTGATTTGAATTGTTTGTGGTTGAAATTGATTGATTGTGGTTGAAAAATACCCACTTGTGGTTGAGAATTATTTGGTTGAAACCACATAGGATTAGTTTGTGGAAAAGAAAATAATAAACATGCCGCCTGCGTGCGAACTAGATGCATGAAATCCCCATTGTCAAAAGCTGCGAGACTTTAAGGTAGAGCGAGGAGCCGTACTAGGGACGACCCCAGTTTTAACTACCCTGCCGTTATGCTGCCGAAATTTTCAATAATGTTCGTGTGTTAGAATTATTTTCATGTGTTGAAACTATATTCATGTGTTGAATAGAAATTCATTCGTTGAATATAAATTCATGTGTTGAATGGTATTCGTGTTTTAAATAAGTTGTTTTATAATAAAAATCATATTTTTATCATCTATATGAACTATATAAAATAGTCGTGTTTTGAAATAAATTGTTTTATAATAAAAATCATATTTTTGTCATCTATATGAACTATATAAAATAGTCGTGTTTTGAAATAAATTGTTTTACAATAAAAATCACATTTTTATTATATACATGAATTGTTAAAAATAGTGAAGTGTCGAAATCAATGTCTGTTGGATAAAAATATCATTTTTATCAAATGTATGAAAAGAATATAGTTTTGAAATCGACAAATGAATTTGTTATATATATATATATATAAATATAAATAAAATAAAACGAATAACAAAGCTGCAGTTTGTGTTTTGAAACCGTGATTTCAAACGATTAGTGCGGGAGATCCGACCATCGGATTTTCCCGAAACCGAAACTGTTGGGTTCGCTTTGGAAATGTCTTTCCAACGACACCAACTTTGTAAAGATCCAACGGTTGGATTGTCTGAAATGTATAATTCCAATCTGAAGAAAAACAGCGCTAGAATCGATTATATATATATATATATATATATATATATATATATATATATAAATTAAATCGAATAACGACGCCGCAGTTCGTATTTTGAAATCGAAACTTCAAACGATTGTACCGGGAGATCCGACCGTCGGATTTTCCCGAAACTGGAACCATTGGATTCGTTTTGAAAAGATCTTTCTAATGATATAAATTTTGTGAAGATCCAATGGTTAGATTTTCAGATATGTGTAAATCAAATCTGAAGAAAAACAGCGCCACGGCTGCGTTATGGCCTGAAGCGTAGTTTGAATAAATTGGCTATTTTTAAATATATAAAAATAGCGATAAATCGTTATAAAATATTATAAACAATATGGAATGTGAAATTTAGAAACTAACTGAAGGTTAGCTAAGTCGAATGGTTTCCTGGGTTTTGATCTGATGTTGGTTTCGTCCTTTGGGGTTAATATTTGGGAAATCGTTCTCTTACTGGGACACGGTTAGTGATTGATGAATTGGAATGAGGCGTATGCTGTGTTTGGGTGGCACTTGTTTATTATATACGCGAGTTGCTCAGAAAGACCGGGTTTATCCCATTCTGAATAACTGAATCGACGATAAGAAATCGAAGATGAAGACGGTGGTTGAAGACCAGAAATCTTCACCTCGGTTGGATGATAACTGATGTCCTGATTGGGAGGCATACCGAAATATGGATAATGAGTGGTGATCGTCCATACGTAGGTGGAGATTGATGGGTATGCGAGGTATATAGTGCCTCCGGTTTCGCTCAGACCCAGAACGGACTTGTAAATGGATTGTGTGTCTGACATTGGAATTCATTCTGTGTGATTGATAGCCATCAGTTGCATGATGTGAATTGCCTGTGTGGCATGCTAAGATGCAGTGATCAAGGCTTCTGTTGAAAAGAAAAGTCTTGTGGTTGATGATCAAAGCACAGCCTATGTGGCATAGCTTTGTGTATAACGTGAATTCGCGAGCCTCACAACCCGGTATGAACCAGAAACGGGAGAGGACCTCAGGGAGGACATGCGTTTCCTTCTAGCTAGAGGTGGTGTCGGTGCTTAAACTGGCTGACATTTATACTATTTTTTACCTACGTGGTTGTTGTTGTTGCGAGGCGCCTTAGATATATCGGTCGATACGGGACCGATGGAGTCATTCGTTGGCTCATTTATGCCCCAAAGTGCGGGGAAACGCAGTGTTTAGGCTTTTTAATCCACATCGGTGGACCGGCCCTGACGATCCAAAGGCTTGACTGAGTACTTGCCTGAGACATGGGCTAGATTATCTCAAAGTCGGTAAGGACTATCTTTTGCCTTGGTTCATGACGGAAATCCAATTTCTAAATACGTGACTGTGCGGTTTTGATTGTATACCTTTATATGGCGACATAGTGGTATGGGGCATTAATGCCGTCTATGATTGATACTTATGATTTGATTGTTTTTGAAACATACAAACACTAGTAATAATATCAAAAGCTTTTGTTTTATTCGTATCAAGCATATTTTTGCCATTATAAGGTAAAAACTCTATCCTCCGATTTGCATTGCATTGTGTGATGGGAACTGAGTCTTATAATGGCTTCATTGTTATAAAAAGCATTGCGATGTTTTAAAGATTTACTAGTTTTAAAGCACTGGCAATCCAATGGAGTAAACCCGTTCCGCGAAAGTGGCGTGGTCCTGTGATTTGCCATAATATGAAATGTGTTAAGTAGATTTCTCATACCAGTCCCACGACTGACTCGTAGTTTGTTTCACTTGCAAACTCGGGTGCCCCTCTTTCTGCACGGGTAGCCTTGTATTCAGGTTTTAGCAGGATCTTTCTGGATAGCTGGAGCTGAAGACGGATTCTATCATTTATCTCTTTTTATGTTGTTCAGCTCCTATTGTACATATTATGTTTGTTTTCCGCTGTAGACGTTTATGTATAGCTGAACTATATTTGTACTAAGTATGGTCCTGTATACTGTGTAACTCTGATGATTATTGTTTATTCGGTGATTATTTGTTCATTATCTGGTGTATTTATTTATTTATGTCCTTCTATTATCTGTTTATGTGTTATATTCCAAAGATTACCCTTAATACCATCGTACGGGGTTTTGGGGTCGTCACAATGCTTATAATGGATATACATATATATATAAATCAATATTTATATGAACAACAAACGATTGATATACTCTATCCCTAGAGACTACAATACAATTCATTTATGGTTATGCATATATGCTTTCAACAATATGTTGATTACAGAAGCGATAATTAATGCACTGTTGTGATACATATTGATGTATCTATGCATTGTCAGTTCGACTGGGAAACACATTGTTTTGATGTTTGCTAATAAAATTGTAAAGTTGTAGCCTCATACATATTTGTTAGTTACACTATAAACAACCATTTCTCATACCTGTAGCACATTATATTTATTTGTAATGAGTTATCCTAAAGTTAATACCAATTTTGAACATTTCATGAAATAGTATTGCAAATATGATTTGCAACAAGCATGCATCCGTTATATAAATCTGGGTATTTAAAATATCATTAAAATCTGAATTTGAAAGTTTTATTTTCAAGTTCATGATATGATGTATGTGGGATATCTGTGATTCATTGATGAATCTGATTCATCATGATGATTAAAGTCTATATTTATTAACAAGTTTTGATGAACTCTTGAATGTCTAAACATCCATTTGTACATTTCATGACTGATTTAAAAAAAAAGGATTCTCTTATTACAATCTGAATACATGTATGTATTGTTAGTTAATTTTATGAAGTTTGATCAGTCATCACTATATGCAGTAGCTTGTTCACATTTTATTATTGCTGAAACCAAAATAATGATCAGCTAAATTGCATTTGTGAGATCTCATATGTCTGTTAAGAGTAAATAATTCACATATTGTAATAGCCTATGTAACAGATCATATATATAACTTATGATCATAGGTAAATTCATCATGTCCCCTTGTTTTCATAATATATTTATATAAAACACTTGGCTCAAACAACATTATATAATATTGTTTGATATATTTTAATATTCTGCTTATTTTCAAAACCTCCACTACAAATTTGATTGGAAGTTGGAGTTTGAACAAATAATATACTGTATATTTACATATGTATACTATATTATATTCTGAGATACAACTTCCTCAGCAAGTATGACTTGCTGTATTCCTTTCAGTAAACATCTTAAGATAATAATATAGATGAAGCAGGATATACATAATATTGTTGAGCTGAAATTTGTATAGTTTATATTTTGATCTGCTATTATATTGATAATTGCATTGCAGGTTTGACTTGAAAGGGGCAAAAGGATATTTTGCACATTGAAAATGTTTCAGTAGGAGCACCATCCAAGTTTCAGCAAACAACATCATCCTTAAATAGTACACTGAAACTGTTTCAGTGGGATATGCGCTAAACATGTATATATGTGAACACATTTTAGAAGTTTGACTTGAAATGTTGATATATATATATGTATATGTTTTGTAATATGGGACACTGATGATGCTAAATGCAAATATCCGAGATATACTTATAACATATTGTGCTGTGTGATTAAAAGTCTGGCCATTTAATTGTTAATATAATTTTTCTATTATAACCCTATCATGTAAGACTGTAAGTGTCAATGTAATCCAATTGTAATTGTTTTGTTGACTTAATGTCTGTATGTTTATTGCTGAAATTATATTTTGCTGTATAGTTTCAGATGGTCTTCATTAATTATAATCATGAATTTGTCATGTGATATTAATGCTACCATAGATATGAGACTCAATTGTAAACATATGGATATTGTTAAAAGGTTTTAATGTTCATATATATATATATACACACATAACCGAATTAGATATAATTGTATATATATATATATATTATATTAATATGGTAGGCATAATACAAGCAGTTGTTTATTTGATACACAATGAGTCTGTTAAGTTAATTTGACCTTAAATGGGCCCACTAATTATTAGATACTACTTAATGTAAGGGTAACATATTATTAATTTGCGGATTCATGTCATACAAAACAAAGGCGAGTTGTTTTGAAGTGATTCAAAAACAATGCTTTGACTCCATATTACGTATGGTATTTGAAATACCACATATCCAAAGGTATGAATATATGATATAGAATTAACAATATAAGACACATATATTTGATATATGTAAATAACTCTAATATTGTTTCTACTACAAATTATAAAATCTCTCTAAAGAAAATTTTGTTATATTAAATCATGGTGAAGTCTTCTAATAGTACACCCATCAATGTCCAATCTCATTGGATGTAGGTAACGCCAAAGCATTGTGCATCCTCTTATTTTGGTTATATGCGGTAGGAGTAATTGTGGTGCTTCGACTGTATTATTGGGTTTGATTTAACTAAGGCTGCATAATAGGATTATGGCCTTAGAGATAATAGCATGAATTATTCTGAATATTGAGCAAATGAATAATACTGAACAAAATGTTCATCATGCGATCCAAGAATTATATATGATATAATCGACATAAGATGTCTACCTAAAAGGTTGTCTTTTGGGGATTAGCCAAAGCTAGGTCAAGGCATGACTAGATATGGATCTTGGAACACCATTATATATATATACCGATATGTATATGTTAACAGAGGGATGTTAATTTGAGTGGGAGCGTATTTTAATTTAAATAATACATTTATATTAACATAAATTTTGATTGTCAAAATTTTATGTTTTATTAAATGAATATAAGAATCAGTTATTGTTTATTATCTACTGTAGATATTAAATAATAAATAAATCTGATAATTTAAATTAATCCTTAAGAAGGATAAATTGAATTAAATTTCTTGATTAATACTAAAATTTGAGGATTGTCTTGAAACAAATTTGATAGTAATTGTTTTACAAACATTGAAGATCTAAAACAAAGCTGAAGTGTGACTTCAACTGAATAAATGTTATAATGATCTACTTATTCATTTCTAATATTAGATACTAGATGTGAATCACATAAATGTATGAAAATTTACAGAAATTGCAGAATAAGTAGAAATCTGATAAAAAGGACAAGTGGACTTACGATTGGAAATGAAGCAAATGTTGCTGGATTATCAATGGAAGTTAATTCTTGTTATATATATATATATTGGCTTAATTTAATAAATAAAATAATCGTTATTATGAAATTCCATATAAAATAAATGTTATTATGAATCTTGTTCAGACAAGTTTAAATTTCATTTATAATAAAAGAACAATTTTTATTCATTTTATTTAAATGAAATAATTAATCGAATTTCACAAATAGTTAATGAACTTTATAAATCGTTAACTATAATCTACTTGACATAATTAAAGAGTGGATTAAATTTAATGATTTGAATCCGACGTACCTTTAGCATTACCATTTAGCCCATATAAGCAAGAAAGCATATCAAAACTCCATAACGATGGAATTTTGAAATCATTTAGTTTCGATTCATATGAAGAATGCAAATCTTGTTTATTAGACAACATAACTGAATCACCTTTCGCTTAAAAAAGTGAATGGACGATTAATATTGGGTCTCATACATAATGATGTATATGGAGCAACGAATACATAAACTAAAGGCATGTTTTATTACTTCATTACATTTACTGATGATATTAGTAGATATAGATATGTGTATCTTATGAAACACAAATCAGAATACTTTGAAAAGTTCAAAGAGTTCAAAAATGAAGTTCAAAGCCAATTTTAATAAAAAAAAGTTCTCTTCGAACAGATCGAAAGAATATTTAAGCCAATTTATCAAGGTAAGGTTGAAATTGTTTCACAACTCACTCCATCTAGAACACCGTATTGGAATGGTGTGTCTGAAAGGAAAAATCACACCTTATAAGATATAGTACGATTAATGATAAGTCATATAGGTCTTCCAATAAATTAAATTTAGAACAATTGCGCCATTAAGTCCCACTAAAATGATCTGTAGATACCATATAAGATATGGACTGGGAAATGTCCTAGTGTCTCTGATACAATGATTTGAGATGTAAAGACATTTATTAAACATCCTTCCTCTGATAAGATCAGACCTAAATCAAAAAACTATTTTGTGGATATAAATTCTCTGAGAATAAAATGTTTATTGCTTGATTTGGCATCCTTTTGAAGAAGAGTCAGTCTCTAAAACACCGATGGGAATAAAACAGATTTCGAAATGTCTCGGAAACCACAAAATACCATTGAATCTTGTACAGAAGAAAATGAGTGGGAGTGACACAATAATTCTGTTGTTATTTGATAACACATTAATTATTGTTAATAATGTTAGTTATAGAAACAAGAAATAAATACTGATTCTAAGAAAGAAAATGTTTGGATTAAGAAGTTCATGATTGAACTCAATTCATTGTTGATCGAATGATACACTTTGCGATAACAATATGGCTGTTGCTCAGGCCTAAAACATTAAACTCATCATTAATCCAAACATATGTTTTAAGAAATATAATTCTTATGTGAAGTTGTTCATAGAAGAAATAAACATATCTGCAAAGTTACAAAAGTTGTAATGTTGCAGGCTTACTGAACTAAACTCTATCGCAGTAGAAGTTTAATAGTCACACTAGTTTCATAAGTATACGATATGTAAATGATTGACTCTAGTGCAAGTGGGAGATTGTTAGAGTTTGTGCCCTAGAGGCAATTCATTTGATGAGATTGATAACACTGTTGATGTTATTGTTTTATTTGGAATAAAATATTATTCTATTATATTATATTTACTGCGTAATATAAATATTAATATAATAGAAGTCCTTAAAATTATAATACGGAATTATATAATTCGAGTAAGACTTGAATTTGAGATTATATAATATACTGAGTATTATAATTCTTAAATGTCCCTAGTCGAGTTTTATTGTTTATAAATGACAACAATAAAGCGTTGAGACTAGTATGTTGATTGATTGATGATCACATCACATTGATCATTAATATACGTGATATTAAAGTCAAGACATGAATACGTATTGGAGAATAGCGTATTGGGCTGACCCACCGTGAAATAACTACATGGAATATAATCAACAGTATCATAATTTATTCTCACAGTGACAGTGATGTAATGGTCCTTAGACCTGAAATCATTATAATTTTATTCGAGGATATTTGGGTTTTGATATCATCTAAAGTTATTCGTAATAGAGTAACGATAATGGTGATCGTTAGATACATCTCGAATCGAATGAAAATTATGAATGATCTAGATGGAATTTATCCCTACGATATATTCGTAGTGATATCCATGGGCCTCTTGATTGAGTAAGACTGTGGAATGCATGGCCGTGCTCAAATACTGATTTGTTTTAAACACTCTGCTCATCGATCAAGATAAAGGGATTAAATTATAAAGAGGGTGACATTCCATGCCTCGAGTTTAATCCTGGATATAATGGTTAAAAGGATTATATTACACTGATACACTGGTCACAGAAAGGTTGCATCGAATCATTGATCTTATTATAACTTGGGTAGCAGCGACGTATTGCTAGATGCCAATCACTGTTTATAATTTAAATACGATTTAAATTATTGCCAATGTTATAATAACCTATCTGGTCACACACTTAGAGCGTTATAAAGGAAGGACATATATTGGGTAAATAAAATATCAAATTCGTTGATATTTTATATTGCATTGAAACGGTATATAAATGATTCCCTTATTTAAAGGAGCATTTTAGTTTTAAAAGGGTTTTGACCACTCCATATATATATGTGATATTACGAGCCGTCAATTTTGATTAGATCAGATTAAAAATAAAACCCTAAGAAACAACTTTTCCCGAAAACCCAATTATGGCGGCTAGCACCCAATTCCTTTTTCTTCTCGATTTGATCCAGATGAAAAGCGTTTGTGTGGATAACCAGTAGAGGGCCGGCGATTGACGTGCCTAGTGATTCGATGCATCGAAGTTCATTCGTGTTTCAGATTTGGGGCAAAACAATTATAATTCGAATTCTAACATCCAGGAATCGTCGAAAGGTATGATTTCTATTCGATTTACTTATTTATTACATAGATCCGTGTGTTCAAAATGTTGAAATAGGTTACGATTAGATCGAATAGAACCTTCACTTCCAGCATGTCATAAATGATCCACAAATAAGAAAAACCCTAGATCAAAATGAGAGACAAACTTCTAGGATACACATAATTTACTACATTGATTTTGGTAGCCACGCCACCTTCAGAATTTAAAAACCTAAAGGAGCATGAGTCATATATGCTGCCGAACGTCGTTCTTGCCATGGCTATATATCCTTTTTTTAGCCTACTCAAGTCCAAACCATTGGGACCCCATAGAGGTTCTAACCAGGTAGCATGGAGATCCCAAAAACGCGTAGTTCCTCTTCCAAAAATAACCTATCCTACAGTGGAACGAATTAGATATTTATCTAAATTAGTTGGTCCTTCGGCAGGTCTAACGTTCGCCCTAAGACGTTGGTCTTTAACTAGAAAAGCAAATGCTTGAGCTTGAGAAGCTCCTGGTCTAGCGGGTACATAAAATTTGCTTGTATAAGTGGTATTATTGAACCAAATGAAACAACAAGCGATGAAACCAAAGACATATAAAGTAGCTAAACTATAAGACAAGTAAGCCTCTTTAGACCATATAAGTGCATGGCAAGCCCACGCAAAGGGTTTGGTTAAGATATGCCAAATTCCTCCAAGTATGCATATGGAACCTAACAATACATGTCCCCCAATTATATCTTCTAAATCATCCATATTAACAATCCATCATTCTCCTCCAAAAGGTGATTTCGTAAATAGTCAAATATAACACTTGGGCTAAGTGTCAAATTGGTAATTTTTCTTACATCTCTCCCCCCTCTCGGATTCCGAAGTATCATATATGCCTCTAAAATAAAGAGCCATAAATAATAAAAGAAAAGAACCTATACCTAATAAAATTTAGTGAATACCTTAAATTTTCGTCACTTTATTTCTGTCCTTCAATACTTAACCGAAGAATGGAAAGGATTCCTCAAGAGTCTCAGGTCCAAGAAGCACGTGTTAAATACCCCCAAAGCTCAAGGCTGCGGAGGAAATTAAGTGAAGTACTCCATATATGAAGTATGTAAAGGTGTCTATAACTTCTCCCTCTGGACCTATCCTCCAACCTAGAATAGCTTGGTGCGGAAGTAAAATCAATCCTTGTTCAACATGGGTTTTTACAGTACGAAATGAGCCACTTTATATAGGTTCATTGCTCCGGCCTAGAATACGATTAATCTGGCATGGGTTACAAAAGCCCCAAGTAGTTTACCAGATAAATTGATAAATTTGGCATTCCTAGCCCACCAAGCGAAACCGGGGGTTTCTTAGTCATGACCAACTAAAGCTAAAGTTCCATTAAAGAGCGTTTCCATGGGGTAGAACCTCCTCGGGGAATATAAGTTTTCCATGAAGTTGATCCTGAGCCGCCATCCAAGCCCGAATACCTTCATTTGATAAAATATTTTTGGTGTAGAAAGTCTCAAATTCAGCATCCTTCGTTGCATGGATTTCTTGGGAAACGAAGTCATAGGCACGTAGGTTCAACGCCAGACCAACTATCCTTAGAGCACTAACCTATAAACCGGTTATTGGCTCAAGTAACATAAACAAATATAACCAATGTTTATTGGAAAAAGCAACCCCATTGATTTGAGACCAAAAATGGTTAGCAGTGACCATTGAATAAGTCTCTTCAGCTCGAGTTGGATTAAAAGCACGGAATGTATTTGTGTCGTCCTGATCTTTGAATAAAGTATTTTCTACGATAGCACCATGAATAGAGCATAGAAAAGAAGCTCCTAATATTGCGGCAACTCTCATCATATGAAATGGTTTTAATGTCCAATTATGAAACCTTGGAAGAAGAGGATGAATCGAAATATAGCTGCTAACCAAAACTAGGTGTAAAGAACTAACCAGATTGACCAAATGGATAAATAAGGAATACAGAAAGAAAACAGCAGTTGGACCAAAAAATGCAATTGCGTTACATGGTCGCAGTTAAATAGATCGAGCAAGTTCAAATTGGCATAACATAAAATCTGTTAGTCCGAAAGCACCATGGAGGGAAGCAAAAGTCCACAGCCCTCCTAATTGACACCAACGAGTAAAATCCCCTTGTGCTTTAAGTCCCCGTAATAGTAATAAAGAATGTGCTAAACTATTTGCAAGGGTAGAAACCATAGCAGTTAAGAAATTACAACCTTCAAAATAGGAACTGGTTAATCCATGAGTATACCATGAAGTTACAAAAGTTGTACCTGTAAACCAACCCCCTAAAGCGAAATAAGTACAAGGAAAGAGCAATAGGCTGAACCAGCCTACAAAAACAAAATGGTCCCTCCGTAACCAGTCATCCATAATATTAAAAAAATCATTTTTCTTCTTTGGTAATTTTACCAAGAGTTATAGTCATAGTGATCCTCCTATTCAACTACTTCAACCATTTACGAACCATCATCTCATTTTCTGGGCATGTGATAGTTCAATTATGTATGGACGAATTGTTGTTCCATGCCCTTTAGAACACAATGGGTTTCGAAAAAAAAGAGTACTTTTTTATTTTCTATTGGTTAACAAACCGACCAAGGTAAATCCATTATTGCAATTCGACTAGTCTTTATTATAATAACCATTTGAACCCTAAGTTGTCTTGTAACTCAGATTCCAGAATATATCTTTTAACAAGTCCAACGAAAAAGGAAATTTTCTTTTTTCCTTGGTCCTAAATCAAATATTAAATGAACTAATGATAAACTGGAACGAAGGCCCCTTTCTCACTTTCGTTCTCTATTTGCATTGCTGAAACAAAACAATATGGGAATCTGATTTTGAAATCAAGCAAAGATATTGAAAAATCCATTTTTCAATATTAAATATATTATATGTATCGGAAAATAATAGGGATTTATTCCAATAGAGCATCTACTAACAAGAAAATCAGATCATGTATATCAACAAATTCTTGCCTTTTGTGACCTAAGAAACTAAAAACAGAAATAAAAAACCCGCTTTCTACAATTTAATATATATCGAATTTAAACATCAGAATAGGAAATATAGTCATGATTTAATGGGTAGGTTCACTTATTTTTTTTAGTTACCATTTTATGGTAGGTTTGTTGGGAATAATAGAGAAGAAATATTTTAGTTTGTGATTGATAAATAGGGGCTGAATATCTTGAATATTTTTGTTATGTTTCCTGGAATATTTTAATAAATAGTAATAAGATATAAAAAAGACTATTATGTTGCCACAGGCTAGAACCCCCCCACCTACTAAGTTCAATTTGTCAATATAATAGTAATAATTAAATTTTCAAACTTTTTAATTATTAATTAAAACTCAAAATCAAATAATAAGAGCTCATTATATTATAAATAATACAATAGTGTTTGCCTTTTTTTATTATAAAAAATATCCATACTTTCTATGAAAAACGAAGACAAAAGCTCAAGTTTCAAGAAAAGAGCCCCTTATCGGATTTGAACCGATGACTTACACCTTACCATGGTGTTACTCTACCATTGAGTTAAAAGGGCCTGCTCAATTCATGACTTAGCCATTTTCCCTTATGAGTCCACTGCATATATGTATCTATGCAGTAGACTCATAAGAGAAATAATGGAAAAACAAATTCTATTTACCTTGAAAAGGGATAAAAAAAATTGTTTTTTAATTTTCTAACTTAACTTAACATGGGACAGTGATAGGCATATTTTATCTGAACAAGAAACGAAGCAATGAGTTAAAATTAAAGGGAAAAACATTGAATTCAAACTTAAATCCTATAGAATTAAAATATAAAAAGACTGTTCGAATCTAGCCATACCACTAGATTATATTGACAATTCCAAAAAACTATTCATACTATCATTATAGTATGATGATAGTCAAGCAAATATTCCCTCATCGTCTAGCGGTTCAGGACATCTCTCTTTCAAGGAGGCACCGGGGATTCAACTTCACCTGGGGGTAGGGTACTATGAAAGGAAGCTGATCATGGATTATCGATAAGCATATAAATAATTCTTCCTGGATTGATGCCCGAGTGGTTAATGGGGACGGACTGTAAATTCATTGACGACTATCTACGCTGGTTCAAATCGAGCTCGGCCTAAGAATTTAGCCCGACCTGTGAGTTAGATATAATTAATTTATACTATGGAAAAGAAAGGGAAATGTCTGTTTCATAGAGAAATAAAGAAAAATTTGCTCTATCTTTTTTTCATCTCATTGAAAGATTTATTATTTTTATTTAACGATAAAATAAAAAACCACTAGTTACTGACAATCTGTCTCACTTTCACCATATCCCGTATTTATGTGGATATCATATCAATATAACATTCACATATTTGTTGGTTGTTAGTTCCAGCAGAGTAGGATATTCTTATGAAATCCTAAGTATATGTATGTTATACACCTTATTGAGATTGTAGTTCAATTTGTCAAAGCACCGCTCTGTCAAGGCGGAAGCGGCGGATTCGAGCTCCGTCTGTCCCGAACTAGGAGCTCATGTGTAGAGAAATTCATTTCCATATTTTTGCGAAAGGGAGGGCGAAGAGATAAGTGGAATCAAACAAATTCAAACCGTCGAGATTATTTCTTTTGTTTGGCATGTCTCATCAGATAAATATAGGAAGTTCCTTTTCTTCCCCAATACTAATTGATAAGGAAAAATATATGTAGATTTAGTAAAATTGGTACCATTGCTATATTCAATATTTAAAGTTTAAGAGATACCAATACCCTTTTTTATCATTCTGCTCTTGATCAATGAAATGGAATAGAGTGCAAACATTGGGTGGGGGCAGACAAAAAATACCATTGCTTATTATATGATATATAATGAACTAAATCTTCATAGAAATTACTTCTCCGACAAAGTACCTTTTAGGTTAAAGCACAAATTTTCGAAATCTAAGTTCTTTTAGCACTGATTTGAAACAATTTATTTCATTCTCATTCCAATTTTATATTGAATTTTTGATGTATACGTTCCAATTCTAATCCAAGAAAACAAAGAGTATACTAATAAAATAACATAAAATAAAAGACCAACAAAAAAATTAGGGCTCCTTTCTTTTCTTTTTCTTAGTAAAGGAAAAGATTGAATAGTCGATTTTTTCGACTTAACCTTACCTTTCTTTACATCTCACTTATGCTTATAATGTTCATCTCTCTGTTTGCCTTAGAGAATACCGTTTATATAATACCTTATAATTTTATATACAAAATCCTATGTATATGTATAAGTAAAAGAATTTTATAAGGAAGATAAGATGCTAGGTTATAGAAAATAACAAATGGATAAAGGATGAAAACCTAATGATAGGTATTCATGGTCTAATCAATAATATTTTTTTGTATGGATAAAAGATCTCTTTATGTTATACTATTCATTTCTCAACGAGAAATTGATTTGACAGATCAGGAATTTTTATTCATAATATTTGTAACGACCCGCGTTCTACGCATCATAGGATCGTAGGATATTTATTTCTTTCACATACGAAGTCGTATGGTCATGTAACTTTGGGAGACGACTATTGGGGTCATTTCCCATGTTCATGATTTTTCCCGATTTTTAAATGACCGTTTTACCCCTAGTTGGCACTGTTTTGGCCATAACTTTTGACTGGAAAGGAATTTTGACCTGAAACCACTTCCATTGGCTTCGGATGATGGTTTCTCTTTCCGTAGAGTGGTCACATTAGCCAAACGGACTTACCGTTTGGGAGGTATGGCTGAAACAAGTTTCAGATGGAGAAAAACAGCTTAGTTGGGCTTAACCGGGTGATTAGCAGCTAGGCCCAAGGGGAATTTCGGGTTTAGGGGTATAGGAGGTCTGATTAGGGTTAGGTTATCATTCTCATTTCAGTTTTGAGCCGCCACAAACCTTCTTGACACCTTAGTAATGGCTTCCTACATCTAAAACACCCCAAATCACTCTCTAATTGAAGATTAGGCTTAGTAACACCAAATTAAGGAGAAAAAGCACCAAAGCAAGGTTGGAACTGCTGTTAGACATCAGTATTCACCCCGAATCAGAGGAGTTTCAGTTCTGAGAATTTCATTTGTGGCCAAGGTGAGTGATAACATCATTTTGACACTAATTACGGTAATTAAGGGTAATTAGTGAAGATTAGCGAATTTATACGTAAATAAATTCTGGAAAAATTCTTAAAATTCTAAAATAATGTTTTAAGGCTCTGTTAGAAATTTGGGTTAATTTCGATGTGTTTTGCTAATTGTATGCTTAAACATGATTAAGAAGGATTATAGGAAAATGTGAGGTTTTAACCACTTTTGATCCATTTTGGTTCATTTGAATTGTTGTTATGGTGTTTGCAATTGAGGTTATATGTTGCTGTGACAGTTTGACATGAATTATGATTGATTAGAATAGTTAGATTTGTCAAAAACGTCGTCGAATGGCGTAGAAAGCTCGCTGGAAAGTTGCAGAAGTGTGCAGGCTCCGAACCGGTTCGGATCGGAGAAAGGGGTCGGATCGGACTAGGGAACTGACCAAGGGAATCCGAACTGGATGAGGACTTGCCACTGGAAGAAGTTTGGCAGGAAGGAAGGCCATTGCTCAGAGTTGGAGTTGGACAGGAGATCGGATCGGAGCGGTGGAGCGGATCGGATCGGAGTAAGCTAGGGAACGGAGCGGATCGGATCGGAAGAGAGATTGGAGGCCAGATCGGATCGACTTGGAGATGCAGGGCTCGGATCGGAAGCAAAGAAGAAATAAGCTAGGGACTGGAGCGCTGGAGAGAAGGACACCCGACCCGACCTGGAGGAGGACCCCGACCCGACCCGGAGCGAAGTAACCGACCCGAATCGAATGAAAGAAGGCAAGGAGAAGGACCCGAACCCAGAGGAAGGTGGCACTCCGAACCGAACCGAGCATGGGTGACCGAACCGAACCGAGCATGGGTGACCGAACCGAACCAAACTAGATGAGGAGCACCGAACCGAACCGTCTGTGGGCTATTACTACTACGCGATGACTCTTCTGAAGACCCACTCCAATTCGACCAAACCCGAGATGCAAAGGAAGTCCAAATGAGAAGTTAGAGCTTAAGATTCAGATGGGAGTCAACGAGTTCACTTCATGATTGGACTTTGCTGCGGGACGCGTGCTAAGGAGTTATCGACGCCTATAGCTTTGGACCACTATGGTAGGAGGTACGAAGGCGGATTCAGGGCCATTATGGTATTGGTAGAACCAAGGGCTATGACCAATGAAGTGGGTCATTGAAATGTTTGGTCATGACTCCAAGTGTTTGGCTTGGTCACAGCAGGGTTTCTACAAGTCGGGATTCGTCGTTGCCTCAGTTTGTCTAGTGTGCCAAAGTGGTAGATGTCGTACGCTTTACGCACTGAGTGAGAGATGCGAGGATGGTTGCTATGGATGATTTGTTTGCTATCATTTTGACATGCACACCCCACCCCCGTATTCTTACACTATTTATTATGGCACCTTGGAGTATTGTACGGTATGTGGTACTAACTCTTTGGTTGCAGGTCCAGGTTCAGGTATGGTTTAGTATACCTGTTATTATTCTGTTTAGATGCTTATCGCTCATACCAGGCTTTATGTCTGACCCAGAGTTTTATGTCTCCTCTTATTACTCTGGGTGCTCACACGAGCAGACTAGAGACAGGTTAGCTGGTGATGCACGGGTAGATGATCCGGAGACGAGCAGGAGGCTTCCACGTAATATATATAGTATTCTCCCTGTGCTGTTGAAGATCACTGCTTGGGCATTGTTGGTGTATCTTCTATTTTAGCTTTCTTTTGTTTAGAGACAGAAAATTTGGAGAGTTGTAATAAGCTGTATTTGGATTTCCGCTGCTTTGAGATTGATGTTGGTTTTAGTTATCAGCTTATGCACTGTCTCGCCTGTTTTGTGTCAAGTATATTATTATTATATTTTATTCCATGCGCTGTGAGACATTCTACAGGTTTCTGGATTAGTTCATTCCCTTCTTTTCTTTCTTATAACGACCGTCTTGTGCTAGTCGGGCATGTGTACAGCGCACTTCTGGAGGAAATGCAGGCTGGCGCGAGGCGGGCCGTCACACTTGGTATCAGAGCTCTAGGTTGCGTAGTTAACTTAGGGAAGTTATCAGGGAGAGATAATATACGTATACGAGAGAGCGTATTTGTGATTACTTTGGTTTTTAAGAAGCTATATATATATATACTATTAGTAGTGTAAGGATGAAGTCGTACTGCACTAGCACCACTATGGAATCGTTAATCATTTCCTTTTTCAGATTGACGATGAGCCGAGATACTAGAGGTGCTGGTAGGGGAGCCAATAATGGGATTGCTGCTGACATGAGGACGATGTTTACTGACCTCATGAGAGAGATGCTTAGAGATGTGCAGAGGGCAGCTCCCAATGGTGGAAATGGTGGTGGTCCAATAGTGCAGGCGCCAAGAGTCGATTTCGCCAGGCTGAATAAGGATTATACTAGTCTTGGTGGGAAGTCATTCCATGGAACGGAGTCGGCTACGGATGTTCAGGATTGGTTGGATAGTTGCGAACGTATCTTCGAGGATTTGGGTATCGAGGATGCAATGAGGAGGAAGTTAGCGTCCCGTCAGCTGCAAGGGCGGGCAATGAATTGGTGGAATGCTATAAAGGCAGCTACTCCCGAAGATCAGATTACTTGGGAGCAGTTTAAGGCTCGCTTTAGTGAGAAGTTCATTCCAGCCGCTCAGAAGTCAATGTTGTTTAAGAAATTCTTGGAGCTCAAGCAGAATGGCAGAGCTGTCTCGGATTATATTGCTGAATTTGACACTTTGTCGAAGTACGGGTTATCTCTTATTGATACTGCCGAGAAGAAGAATGAGAAATTCATAACTGGATTGGATCAGTACTTGGGGGAAAAACTTATTAACCACATCGATGAGACGTTTGAATCGATTGTGGGGAAAGCGTTAAGATCGGAAAGTCTCTACCCTAAGTCGAAGACTGAGGTTGCATCCGCAGATGAGCCAAAGCCACAAGCAAGTGGTGGAGGCAAAGGTGGTTCCCAGAATAAGAGAAAGCAGAATCAGGCTAAGGATGGCCAGAAGAAAAAGAATAAGCAAGATGTGGAGTGCTTCAGCTGTGGTAAGAAGGGCCATTATGCTAGTAATTGTCGGGCCAAGCCAGCGGATAGGAAGTGCTTCAACTGTGGCCAAATGGGACATCACAAGGACAAGTGTCCGCAGCCCCCTAAGGAAAAGCAAATGGTGAAAGCATATGCTCTTAATGCTATTCCTTCTTCGTCGAATGCCCCAACTGCGGCGGAGAAGGGAAAGAATGTCGTCATTCAAGGTATGCTTTCTGTTTATGATGTTCCTGTTAGAGTTTTGTTTGATACCGGAGCTTCCAGTTCTTTCATATCTAGTGACCTGGTAGATAGGTTGGGATTGGAGCCCGAGATTGTCGATAGACCTTTAGTAGTGACGAACCCGATTGGTGGTTCGACTAGCCTTAGCATGATTTGTCGTAATGTGGTTCTATCGAGTCATGGATGCATGTTTGTTTGTGATTGCTTTGTTTTGGGCTTTACTGGGTTTGGCATTATTTTGGGAGTAGATTGGCTCCAAAGATACGGGGTGGTGGTAGACTGTGAGGGCTTGTTGGTGACAGCTAGAGCGGATGATGGGCGGAGGATAGTGTTTGGTGGTCTACCCAGTAAGGGGGTATTGGCTAGTTTTCTAAACTCCCTCGACATTCCGCATAGTGAGTTGTCAGGTTTGCCCGTGGTTGGCCAGTATCCGGATGTTTTCGAAGAAGTGACCGGACTTCCACCACACCGAGAGATTGAGTTTCGTATTGATTTGGTAAAAGATGCCAGACCTATAGTGATGCCACTTCGTCGTATGGCACCAAGGGAGCAGCGAGAGCTCGAGGTGCAAGTCAGCGATCTTTTGAAGAAGGGATTTATCAGAAGGAGTGTTTCTGAATGGGGAGCACCAGTCGTATTTGCTACCAAGGCGGATGGTTCCCTTCGTTTGTGTGTAGACTACCGCGAATTGAATAAAGTGACGAGGAAGAATAAGTATCCTCTACCGCGGATAGATGATTTGTTTGATCAGTTGAGTGGCGCGAGAGTATTTTCTCAGTTGGATCTCGCGACAGGTTTTCATCAGCTTAGAGTGGAAGCTGAGAGTATAGCTAAAACGGCATTTCGAACGCCGTCTGGATTTTATGAATGGTTGGTTATGCCATTTGGGCTGACTAATGCCCCGGCATATTTTGTGGACCTTATGAATAGGGTATTCAGAGATCAGCTGAATAAGTCTGTCCTTGTGTTCGTTGATGATATTTTGGTCTATTCGAGGGCAGAGGAGGAACACAAGGAACATTTAAGAGTAGCGATGGAGGTGTTGAGAAAACACCAATTGAAAGCAAAGTTTTCTAAGTGTCACTTCTGGAAGAGGGAAGTGAGGTTCTTGGGCCATGTTGTATCAGAGAGTGGTATTGCCGTGGACCCGGCGAAGGTGGCTACGGTACAAGATTGGCCTACGCCCAAGAACGCAACAGATGTAAGAAGTTTCTTGGGATTAGCGGGATATTATCGTAAGTTTATCCAAGGTTTCTCCAAGATAGCAGCACCGTTGACCCAGTTGACCAAGAAAAATCAAGCTTTTGTCTGGGATGAAAGGTGCGGGAATGCATTTAAAAGTCTAAAGGACAAGTTGACAAGCGCACCAGTGTTAGTCATTCCTAAGGGGGATGAAGAGATGACGGTATACACGGATGCCTGTGGTACCGGACTGGGTGCCGTATTGATGCAAGGCAGTAGGGTTGTAGCTTATGCAAGTCGGCAATTGAAACCGCACGAGAGGAGATACCCTACCCATGATTTAGAATTGGCAGCAATCGTGTTCGCGTTAAAGATGTGGAGACACTATCTCTTGGGAGAAAGGTTTGAGCTGTTTACAGATCATAAGTCGTTGAAGTATCTATTCTCCCAGAAGGATTTAAATCTCCGTCAGCAGAGATGGTTAGAGTTCTTAGCTTCCTATGATTTTGACATCGCATACACACCAGGAAAGGGCAATGCGGTGGCTGATGCATTGAGTAGAAGACATGCCAGCTTGGGGGCTATGTTCCTTGAATGGAAGCAACTGGAGTTTATCGCGGGATTTGATTTCAGACCGAAGTGCGAATTGGATCCAGAAATGTTAGCAAGTTTGACGATCAGACCCACTTTGATTGAGCGGATCGGCTCTAGTCAGAGGGACGATCCTAACCTATTGGAAATCATCTCCAAGTTAGAGATGGGTATCGATGAGGAGGCGAACAAGTATGGGCTTGATCGAGATAGATGGCTTAGAAAGGATGGAAAGCTTGTTGTACCCAATGTCACTGGATTGAGAGATGAAGTGCTTAGAGAATGTCATCACTCAAAGCTGACTATACACCCCGGTGGTAATAAGATGTATCGAGATATGAAGCAGACCTACTACTGGGAAGGGATGAAAAGAGATGTTGGGAAGTTTATATCCAAGTGCATGAATTGCCAGCTAGTTAAAGCCGAGCAAAAGAAGCCTAGTGGGTTGTTACAGCCCTTAGAAATTCCCGAATGGAAATGGGAGCAAGTCTCGATGGATTTCATCGATGGGTTACCAAGGACTAGATCGGGATATGACAGCATTTGGGTAATTATAGATCGACTGACTAAAAGTGCAAGGTTTATACCAGTCAAATCGACTAGAACGGCAGCTAAGTTAGCAGAATTGTATATGAAGTGGGTAGTGAGATTTCATGGAGTACCTAAAAGCATTGTGAGCGACCGAGACCCGTTGTTCACTAGTGGGTTTTGGAGGAGCTTGCAAGAGGCGCTAGGGTCAGAGTTACATCTCAGTACCGCATATCATCCTCAGACCGACGGTCAGACGGAGAGGGTGAATCGTATTTTGGAAGATCTCTTGAGAGCATGTATATTGGATTTTGGAGGATCATGGGATGACCATTTGCATCTAGTAGAGTTTGCATATAATAATAGCTACCAATCCAGTATCGGTATGGCTCCATTTGAAGCTTTGTATGGAAGACCGTGCAACTCACCATCATGTTGGATAGAAACTGGCGAGAAGTTTATGCTTGGACCAGATGTGGTGAGGGAAACTTCAGATAAGATCAAGATCATTCAGCAACGAATGAAGGCAGCCCAAGATAGGCAGAAGAGTTATGCTGATAAGAGAAGAAGAGACTTAAAATTCTCCGTTGGTGACTTGGTGTTTGTCAAGATTTCTCCGTTGAAGAGTGTAATACGATTTGGCAGGAGAGGCAAGTTGGCACCAAGGTTTGTTGGCCCATTCCCTGTTCTTGAACTAGTCGGGAATTTGGCATATAGAATTGACTTACCAGAGAAGATGGCGGGAGTTCACAACGTATTTCATGTTTCCCAACTAAGGAAGTTCGTTCACGGCTCAGATATGACTATCTCACCTGATCAGTTGGAAGACTTCGAAGTAGAACCCGAGGCGGTTGGAAGCCGCAAGCCGGCCAGTATTGTCGCACACGACATGAAGCAACTTCGAAGGAAGTCGGTGAAGCTAGTCAAGGTGCAGTGGAGCGAAAACGAGAATGATTGTACTTGGGAAACAGAAGAGGACGTAATGAAGAAGTATCCAGAACTCTTTGTCTGGTAAGATTTTATTAGCGATTTAGTTTTCCGCATGCTAGGATAGACTTGTTTGCTTGCTTTGCATGTTTGATTGTTGTATGTGGGTGTTAAGCATGCGGGATCCTGTGTATGTTTTGGGGTTAAGGAATTTCGGGGACGAAATTTCTTAAGGGGGGGAGAGTGTAACGACCCGCGTTCTACGCATCATAGGATCGTAGGATATTTATTTCTTTCACATACGAAGTCGTATGGTCATGTAACTTTGGGAGACGACTATTGGGGTCATTTCCCATGTTCATGATTTTTCCCGATTTTTAAATGACCGTTTTACCCCTAGTTGGCACTGTTTTGGCCATAACTTTTGACTGGAAAGGAATTTTGACCTGAAACCACTTCCATTGGCTTCGGATGATGGTTTCTCTTTCCGTAGAGTGGTCACATTAGCCAAACGGACTTACCGTTTGGGAGGTATGGCTGAAACAAGTTTCAGATGGAGAAAAACAGCTTAGTTGGGCTTAACCGGGTGATTAGCAGCTAGGCCCAAGGGGAATTTCGGGTTTAGGGGTATAGGAGGTCTGATTAGGGTTAGGTTATCATTCTCATTTCAGTTTTGAGCCGCCACAAACCTTCTTGACACCTTAGTAATGGCTTCCTACATCTAAAACACCCCAAATCACTCTCTAATTGAAGATTAGGCTTAGTAACACCAAATTAAGGAGAAAAAGCACCAAAGCAAGGTTGGAACTGCTGTTAGACATCAGTATTCACCCCGAATCAGAGGAGTTTCAGTTCTGAGAATTTCATTTGTGGCCAAGGTGAGTGATAACATCATTTTGACACTAATTACGGTAATTAAGGGTAATTAGTGAAGATTAGCGAATTTATACGTAAATAAATTCTGGAAAAATTCTTAAAATTCTAAAATAATGTTTTAAGGCTCTGTTAGAAATTTGGGTTAATTTCGATGTGTTTTGCTAATTGTATGCTTAAACATGATTAAGAAGGATTATAGGAAAATGTGAGGTTTTAACCACTTTTGATCCATTTTGGTTCATTTGAATTGTTGTTATGGTGTTTGCAATTGAGGTTATATGTTGCTGTGACAGTTTGACATGAATTATGATTGATTAGAATAGTTAGATTTGTCAAAAACGTCGTCGAATGGCGTAGAAAGCTCGCTGGAAAGTTGCAGAAGTGTGCAGGCTCCGAACCGGTTCGGATCGGAGAAAGGGGTCGGATCGGACTAGGGAACTGACCAAGGGAATCCGAACTGGATGAGGACTTGCCACTGGAAGAAGTTTGGCAGGAAGGAAGGCCATTGCTCAGAGTTGGAGTTGGACAGGAGATCGGATCGGAGCGGTGGAGCGGATCGGATCGGAGTAAGCTAGGGAACGGAGCGGATCGGATCGGAAGAGAGATTGGAGGCCAGATCGGATCGACTTGGAGATGCAGGGCTCGGATCGGAAGCAAAGAAGAAATAAGCTAGGGACTGGAGCGCTGGAGAGAAGGACACCCGACCCGACCTGGAGGAGGACCCCGACCCGACCCGGAGCGAAGTAACCGACCCGAATCGAATGAAAGAAGGCAAGGAGAAGGACCCGAACCCAGAGGAAGGTGGCACTCCGAACCGAACCGAGCATGGGTGACCGAACCGAACCGAGCATGGGTGACCGAACCGAACCAAACTAGATGAGGAGCACCGAACCGAACCGTCTGTGGGCTATTACTACTACGCGATGACTCTTCTGAAGACCCACTCCAATTCGACCAAACCCGAGATGCAAAGGAAGTCCAAATGAGAAGTTAGAGCTTAAGATTCAGATGGGAGTCAACGAGTTCACTTCATGATTGGACTTTGCTGCGGGACGCGTGCTAAGGAGTTATCGACGCCTATAGCTTTGGACCACTATGGTAGGAGGTACGAAGGCGGATTCAGGGCCATTATGGTATTGGTAGAACCAAGGGCTATGACCAATGAAGTGGGTCATTGAAATGTTTGGTCATGACTCCAAGTGTTTGGCTTGGTCACAGCAGGGTTTCTACAAGTCGGGATTCGTCGTTGCCTCAGTTTGTCTAGTGTGCCAAAGTGGTAGATGTCGTACGCTTTACGCACTGAGTGAGAGATGCGAGGATGGTTGCTATGGATGATTTGTTTGCTATCATTTTGACATGCACACCCCACCCCCGTATTCTTACACTATTTATTATGGCACCTTGGAGTATTGTACGGTATGTGGTACTAACTCTTTGGTTGCAGGTCCAGGTTCAGGTATGGTTTAGTATACCTGTTATTATTCTGTTTAGATGCTTATCGCTCATACCAGGCTTTATGTCTGACCCAGAGTTTTATGTCTCCTCTTATTACTCTGGGTGCTCACACGAGCAGACTAGAGACAGGTTAGCTGGTGATGCACGGGTAGATGATCCGGAGACGAGCAGGAGGCTTCCACGTAATATATATAGTATTCTCCCTGTGCTGTTGAAGATCACTGCTTGGGCATTGTTGGTGTATCTTCTATTTTAGCTTTCTTTTGTTTAGAGACAGAAAATTTGGAGAGTTGTAATAAGCTGTATTTGGATTTCCGCTGCTTTGAGATTGATGTTGGTTTTAGTTATCAGCTTATGCACTGTCTCGCCTGTTTTGTGTCAAGTATATTATTATTATATTTTATTCCATGCGCTGTGAGACATTCTACAGGTTTCTGGATTAGTTCATTCCCTTCTTTTCTTTCTTATGACGACCGTCTTGTGCTAGTCGGGCATGTGTACAGCGCACTTCTGGAGGAAATGCAGGCTGGCGCGAGGCGGGCCGTCACAATATTGATCTAATTTAGTATCATCAAGATACAATTTATCCCATTGAATTTATAAGAATCATATTTATAATCTCTATGGGATTATATCCCGAGTTAAGTTATTGCGGAAAAAAGATTGAACTACGGAAATCAATATTCTCGCATTTATTGCTACTGCACTATTCATTCTAATTCGTACTGCTTTTTTATTTATTATCTATGTAAACACTGTTAGCCAAAATGATTAATTTGAATCATCAGTTCTTAATAATTCAATTCAATTCAATGATTCAAGAAATGAAATAAAAGAATTCAAATTGTAAGTCTTAAATGAAATGATTGCACTAAGCTGGTATCAGAAAAGAAGTAGCTTATTAAGTATCTAATATAGCATGGTAGAAAGAACTATAATATATGGTTCTTTCTACAATGCTAGATAGTATATGTGGTATGTATTTTTACCATATTGGCTCTCTGTGCGGAAAACTTGTGAACCATGTTGATTCATTGCATGTGTAGGGTTGATGGGATCGTTTTGTTTTATTTTTTATGTTCAGTCAATTAAAATGGACTAAAACTTAGTATTATTAACTTAATGATCTTGCACTGAGAATTATTGTGTACATTTCAGATGGCTCGAACTCGAACAACATCTTCCGAAAGAAGATAGAGAGAGGATAGAGCAAAGAGGGAAGTGGGTACCTCCTATTTCAAAGATGACTATGAAGATGCTTCTCATTATCCGACATAAGAGGAAGCATACCAGGAACCTAAGGCAATGACAGAACATGGTGATGAGGCTGATAATGAGGAGGAGTCATGAGAGAAGCAAGAGGGAGAAGGATATGAGTTAAATGAGGAGGAGGGCTAGGATGATGAAGATGACTCGAACACGGTAGGAGAGGAAGATGAAGATGACAGCCTGAGGTAGAAGGCAAAGCTAGTGAATCTATCAATGAACATGGTGGAACAAGAAATAGTGATTTTATTAAAGAGTGTTATACACATGTTGCATCTAAAATATTGATGGTAGAGGTAATATAATATAAGGTTTTCTATGTAACTACTATTATACTCTATTGTAGTTTATTTATGTGAAATCTTACAGGAACGATCACCACTAACATGCGTCAATCATGCACACAAGGTAGTGGAGTTGCAGATTCCAGATAATGCTTCTAGATCTAGAAAAATTATAGAAGCATCTGGACTGTTCTATATTGTCGGCTGCTGTTATAAGTGTGTGAATAAGAACTTAATATCGGCTTAAACGATGGTATTTGGAGACCAATACCTTTCATTTGTCGTATGGTGAGATCACCATTATTCTTAAAGATGTTGCTTCGCTATTGAATATTCCAGTGAAAGGTAGACCTATATAGAGCACATCTTTTGAAATGGAACAAGTAATTTCAATTGTTCCTAAGTATTTGGGCGTAAGCACGGCATATGCGAGGATGGAAGTGAATGACATGGTGGGATATAAATTAAGTTTTCTACACTAGTTGAGTAGTTTCAAAATGTTAATGATGACTTGACTGGTCAAGCAATTAGGCATGCCACTCGTCCTTATCTTTTGTTTTTGGTCGGCAGTGCATTGTTTGCAGACAAAAGCAAACCACATGTGCACGTCTCATTGTTGGATTCGTCTAAAGATTTACGTGCCGTTAGTACTTACTTATGGGGTTCAGCGACACTTGCATTTCTTTATAGGAAGCTTGGATTAGCGACCCGTAGTGGTGTGAAATAGATTATAGGATTTATTTGTTTACTAGAGGCATAGATATTTGAGCATTTTCCTTGATTTCACCCATCCACTAATATGTACTATGAGAATTTTTCTCATGCAACTAGATGGAATCCATCTACTGACAGTTCTTCATAAGTCATAGATTAACGCATATTTCTTGATAATATTCAAATTGAATAGGTAAATACGTTTATTTATTGTGTAATAACACTATAGAAAATTAGTTTATTTTTAGTTACTTATATGAATTAGTCTACTCTAATTTTATCAGAGGTTATATTTGATCCTTACATCTTTTCCCGTCATCACCACTAGTTCCATCCTATTTCCTAGTATAGTGGTTGTATTTTCCGCCTCAACGTTTTTTTACCTATATCATCCATCCAGAGTTCTTACGGTTTGATAGAGTTAAGAACATACCAATGGATCATATTCCTACAGTTACTACAAATGCAAGGCGAGGAACAACGTCAACTACATACACTAGTATGCGCTATCAATTCTTAGAAAGCATATGGGAGAATTGGATTCATCATGTAGTTGCACGGATGACTATCTTGGTTGGTATAACGAGCACAGTGTTGTCAGAGTAAAAATCCTTCTTGGTTGCTGGTTAACATAGTGGTTGGAGATTTTCATTTCCAATGAACCTATGATCAACTATATTCTGTAGTATTACTACATGTTATATTTAAAACCTTCCATGATAAGTAAATAATTTAATCGCATATGCTATTTACTTGATATATAATTTATTCCATAGCTATTTAATTGATAATTTTAGGACGAATGCTACATTGATTCTTCATAAAGAATTTTTTTAGATCGACTTAGTTTTCAAAACTAGTCACAATTTAGCCCGTTTTAAAATCCAATACATGTATATGAGGCTAAAACGTATGATTGACCTATTGGTATTTTAAAATGTACATGTATATGATTCCAAACCTCCTACGTATAATCCAATAGATTTTTAATTAGCCATCTTTAAAACCTTTCATGATAGATTTAATTTATAATATTAAAATCCTCTAGCTGTATTCTACTTACGTGATATATAAGTCCATAGCTATTTAATAGATAACGATGATTAAAAGGTTCATATTTAAGATGTAAAATTTTGTGCATACCTCTATGATATATCATCAACTGTCAACTAAAAAAACTACAACCATATTTGCTTTGTTATTTCAGACTCTGTATGATGTGCACGAATTGTTAGAGGAAGCTAATAATCTGGTTACTACTGCTAGCGTTGCTAGTGGACGTTGCATACGTCGTCAGCAGTAACTTTTGTGATTTTGTATATACTGTTAGTATGTGATTTAGTATGTACTGTCAACAGTAACTTATAGTTGTATTTTGGGGCCTATTCTATTTTGGGGTTACTGGTAGGCCTGTTGTTAGTTTGAAATCATAATTATTTGAACTATTTGCTAGGCCTGTTGTATTTTGGCGCTGTTATGTTTACTTGACTTGTGAATGAATATTACTTGACTTAGAAATGAATGTTATGTGTTATTTGACTTGAAAATGAATGACATGGGAATGAATGTTATGTGTTAGTTGACTTGCGAATGAATGAATGACTTGGGAATGAATGTTACTGGTAGGCCTATTGTAACTTATGGAATCAACCACGTAGAGCGAGAGTACGTGGTTAATATTTTTATCACGTTAAAGATACATAATATTGAACACATATCACGTTGAGACTATACGTGGGAGGTATATGTAACAACCGAATTTTTTTCAAAATCCTAATCTATCGAAACTTGTGTCGGCTTGTTTGGTATCTGCAGAAAATACAGAGATAATAAACATATCAGAGCTCAACAAACTTCTCCCAGCAGGCTGGATAAAATATAATATAATCATATATAGCCTTACCAAAATAATATTACTACCGAACCAGTATCCAAAGCTATCATATCTCTGCAACATACCCAACCTGTGAGTGCGTTTTGAGGAGGAGGTCATAACACAAAGTTCTAGTGACTGGAAAAATTATACATTCTGAAATAACTCTACATACACTGTTCAATTATGTTTTCATATTTATTTGGTTATTTGGTTTAACAGTACTCAAGGCTCAATACTTATGTCGTACCCCTCTACCTCCCAGTGTATTAACCTAATATAGTATATATGTAACTACCCCAATATATCAAGGTACTTCTTATGGTATCCTCCTTGCACAATCTCTGTTGTGACACCATGGAAGCATGTTCAACCCTTATCCAATGTCGCACAACGTACGGAAATTCATATTACTATTCCACTTTAATTACTGCGTAGATCCACTATTGCTATGCCACACAAGCGTACAAATCGTCATATCCGAACTCCTCAATCAAACCAAGTCTCAACACGGAGTAATGCCCTAACGTCTATGATATACCACTTAGTGCACGTATCTAGACCCTCATACGTGCGTACTATCTACTATTCCCTAAGTCCTGTAATAGGGCTTTATCCAATGCACGGAACTCGGTCGAGAGCTTTCCATATCTGTTTAGGTCCGCTCAAATGACGTATGTTACAAATATCCATAGTATGGTCTGCATTTTCATGGTGGCTATGGTTCCACCATGACCTGTCCTTCAACTAGTGAAAGACTACACCAAGAACTAAGTGATGTGCCCTTAGCAAACAACCTATTATCCAAATTGGCATTTCCCTTAACCAAAGTCTCGATAGTGAAAGATCGATAGTCTCTTTGTTTAGCTCTAGTCTTTCTGTATCCCACTAACTGCCGATGACATGTACCCGAAGATTACCATCGTTAATTTGGTCCTGACCAACTTCTCCCGATGGCAACTACCAAATCATGCAACACCATCGATCACAGCCTTCTGACAGCTAAACTATCGTTGCAGTCAAGGCATACTCACCAGGTGTTACCGTGCAGATCAAACATCTACGAGTATAGCCTGAGCATGTAACACGATAGAGGACAACCATGGAGTACCCTACCACGTCCCTCGGAAGATGCGTGCTTCCCTCCACTCTCGTAGAGTAAGCTAACAGAATAACCAGTAGAATAACCGAGCAGAATAATCAGATGGACATGCTCCTCATATGTCTCAAAACTCCTCGATGATCTATCCTGTTGGGCTCTTCACCTTCATACATGCGGATTGGTCCAAGCGCCTTACACTAACGTGTTATTAGATCCTATATCTAATCTTTTAATCAACCGCTTGTCGTATCTCACTATGTTGCTAATTAACTTGATTATTCCATTTTTAACTATTATCTTAAGTTACTAGATTCATTAGCACGCAATTGGCTGCTTACTTCCTTTATTCAACTCTAGGATGCCGGAGCGGTTTCCGCTTATTCTTGATTCCCTTTATTAGACTTCATATTATCCATTTTATAAGTCTACTAATAATAAGCCTATTTCATTCTTTTCTTATTTAGTCATAACCTCATTATCACAACGCCATGTTGTTACTTACTTACTAACTTAGTTTCCTTAACTAAGGTTTATTAATAAGTCTCATTTTTCATTTATTACAACTCACGTTATAATTTTCAATTGTCCCTAGGATAAGACTACCTTTTATATTACATCCTCATTCATACAATTAATTATATTAGGTTATATTCCATGTTCATAACTTTTTTTTAGTTCCTTATTTACCCAAACTATTGCAATATCTTGTATATTCTAATTATTTCTTCAGGGTATACTTCATATACCTTATTAAATTGATTAGTGGAAAGAAGTAAAGGTCCATGTTTCCATAATTCATCGAACTCAATCTACTACAGACCTTCCTTTTTGTTTCCTGAGTTAGGTATGCACTTGTGTTTTCATTTTCCAGCCATTGTAAATTTTCATACAAAATAGGTATATTCATCCATTATTCCCAATTTCACTATAATTTTATTTACAATATATAAAGTAACTATTTTATGAACATATTCACATTTATGGTTTATTCTGCAATTTCGGTATTATAGTAATTCTTAACCAAAATAGGAGATTAATTGAATAGATTTATATCAAACAATATTCTTAACACCCTTAACATAGTATAAAATAGGTTATAACATAATTAACATTGATTTCAGTTATTTAACATGTTAAGAATAAAAGGGGAATACAGATGGTGAATATATCTTTACTCAAAATTTTTAATTCTAAATCCACCAACTTAACAGATTTACAATCCTTGAATCTGATTTAGAATTGTTACTCCATGGTCTTCCTAACTGAATCTATTATCAAAATAACCATGAATTTTCAAATATGATGCTAAAAGAAGAGGGAAAGGGAGAGAGAAACCTAATAAATAAGATTCAAGAACTTATCTCACGTTGATCAGAAATCTGAACACCTATGTTGTAGGTTTACATTCTTTATCTTCAAATATTGAATCAGAACTCCTAAAGCTAACATTAAAATTTCTAATAGATTTGGAGAAGAAAGGAAATGTGTAACTCCTCAGAATTTTGAAAATAAATAGTTATTTAATTAGAAGCTCAAAAAAGGAATTTCTACAAATGATGGAATTTAACAACGAAACTTCAACCATTGCGTTCGTCATGGAATTCTGATCAACTTTCTTGTTTGGACTTTCGCGAACGGAGTCCCTATGAAATAGTTAGGGACAAAATACGAAAAAACAAACAGAAGTAAATAAATATAATAATTAATATATATATATATATATATATATAATACCTTTTATAACTAGACCTCGTTAGGCAGACTGGTCGTAGGGCAGTCGACACCCTCCTAGGAGCGGTCGACCGCTTCGGGCCTGTAGTGCCCAATGACGACTAGATTTTGAGGGGTATTTTTGTTATATTTTATAAAACGAACGGACGTATGATAATTAAAGTACATCTAATGGTACAATGCCATTTACACTCCTATAAATAAAGGGGTAAGGCGTCATTCTTTTTCCGTTCAAATCTATAACAGCAGCGGAGCTTTACCATTATCCTCTCTCTTCTAACCTAATTTCTTAAATAAAAATATATTCATACATATCAAATCAAATCAAATTCATATGCAATTGAAAGGATACATAGATTCAATGGAAAAGAATGCAATTTGACGCTCAACGATAGATTCTTCGCTCTCTTCCCTTTTTCTTACATTTCTACGGATCTAGAATTTTCTCCTTTCTAGATAAATTGTAGATTTATAAGAATTTAGGGATTGTACTCCTAAAAAGGTTCAAACAATTGGATTTGGAGGCTATAAGGTGAGTGGGAAATTTACATATACATTTACAATAATGTATATATCTCGTTTGTAACAGATTCAATTTTTATGCCAATGCCTATCATATTTGATAAATAAATTTGTTGTAATTAGATTGACACCCATCAGATCTGGTTATAAAAAGTGTAAAACTTGTGAATTGTACACTGTGGCTATGCATAAAATGAATTGTAGGATTACTTAAACTTGTTTACAACTATTCCTATAGTTAAGTCATGAAATATGTTGCAATTATGATATAGAATGTATTGTAGACATTGCATATCACTGTTGATCTAGAAATCAGTCCCATTAAACAAATTAGATGTTGTTATATTCTAGGTCTTTATTTCATGTTGAAAAATAAAATATGTGATTTTGGGTAAAAAGATGAAATTGGTGAATTATTGAAAAGATATGATTGTTAAATTATGTGATTGAAATTATGCCTATTTTGTAATCAATGTTGTTGGGTTTTGGCTTAGTTATTGAAAATGTGTGTTTTTCTTCTTTTTAAACAGAAAGATGTCATTTTGAATCCACAAGAAGCATAACAAAAATATCTCAAAAGGAAAAGCTGTGCAAACGTAAGTATAAATATAAAAATAAATATTTGTGCCTAGTTTGCATCGACTATTCTAAAAATATATATAAACATATATATATATATATTTCTTGTGAATTTGAATTGTGTATATTCCACAAATTTGGTATAAGTTACAATAATTACCGCTAATGGTCATTTTGAATGATTGGAAACCTTTTGGCTAGATTGAATGCAAAAAGGAATGTTTGGTTATTGATTAAACCAAATCATTTAAATAAAAATTAATAATAATAATAAAAGATAACTATGTTGACCGTGCGAAAACATAAAATATAAATATATACATATTATCCATCCAAATCAAGTAAAACAGTAAAACATACATTGTATTGAATGTTTGAATGGTATTCATTTATGGAATCATATATATAAATCGTATTCCATATCAAATAAATATATTTGTGGTGACCATTTGTAGCAATCAATATAATTAGTTGCTATAAATAGGACCGTAAATCAATAAATAACAGTTGTAACCAATGTTGAATGGGAAAGTGAAAATGATAGGATAATAGTTACAATTTCCAAGATTTATTTAGGATAAATGTTGTATACACCAATAAAGAAATTTGAATTATAATCGCATTTAGACACGAGGTTTAGCTCACTTGTGGTATAAGCCTACCCGGAAGCGACTGGCAAATCCAGCAACAACAGGTAGTCAGTTTAATGTGAGGGGTATAATGCGTTAATATAAATGTACCAAGGCACAAGGTTAATTTCAACTTGTGGTAGAAGCCTGCCAAGAACTGACCGGCAAATCCAACATCCGCAAGTAGTCAACTTGATGTGAGAGGCCCGGTGCATAAATATATATATATATATATGTATGTATGTATGTATATATATATCAAATTGGCAACAAGTAAATAAATAAATAAAATTAGAAATGTCCGTTGTGGTACAACCATTAAATTTATTCGGGACTGATAAATACGGATATTCCATTGTAATTAATGTCTTAGAAAAATTATGGTTGTTAAACTCATAAATGACATTAATTGTAATCAATGGGAATTAAAGATAAATGGTTGCCTTAGGAAAATATGACCATTATGGTCATAAAGGGCAATAAACAAAGAAAAGAAAAGTAAATGGGTATCATAAGGGGATTAATGGATATTTATTGTTATTTAAATACTAAGTCCAATTAAGGAGGCAATCAAATAAATACTCCAGGGTAAAGAGAATATAGCCTTGCTTATTTATATTAGTGAATATAGAACTTATAATCAAAATCAAAGTGGACTTAGTAGGTTAATAATGTAAAATATTATTAACCATATGAACCCGTGAAGATAATGAATCGTATAAATATAGTATTTCCGTAAAGAGGAACTACATGAAAAGAACTAAATAACGTAGCTCATATTATCCCAAATAGGGAAAGGTATAGAAGGCTGATAGGGAGCGAACTAATAACCTTCGCGTATAGTCCACTTCCTGGGTCCTAAAAGGCTAAGAAACTAGGGTTGAAGAGTCTACCTATGAGTAGGTCTTTCAGTTTAGGGTTCTTAAATGGGATGTTTGTGTGGGCCCACCCAAACCTAGAAATTAAAACATTAGATATGGATACGTATCCTACAGGAAGTAATAAGCGACTAAGGAGGTTATCTAATAATAAGGTCAGCTAGAAGGTATAACGAACGATAAAATACCATCTCACACCTTATGCGGGGCAAGGGTATGTGCGTGAATGATGTAAGCCTTAAATAAAAGGGCCCCTAGTTAGTGCCCTCTAGTTTATGTTAACATTGAATATGTTACCGAGGGTTAATAAGTGACCAATAGGTCCGCCTAGGGTCTTAAGCGATCAGGGAGAATCTATCCTATCTATCATTGATAGTTAGGTGTTAAATAATAAAGGATAGTGAATGAGGATATATATATATATATATATATATATATATATATATATATATATATATATATATATATATATAGAAACCCCGTAATTAAGGGTTCAATCTAGATTAAATAACTAGTAATGTTCTGTTATAAATCCTTCACAAAAATTATGTTTAAACATCCTATCTCGGTATTATCCATTGGAAATACTACTTTGGGAAGGGTAATAGGGTCATGCGTAAACATCAATAGGTTTGGGCTAGAATTAATAACCTTGTTAGACATACATCTTAGGTTGAACCAAACGGGTTACATCTGTGTATTATAACTGTGTTGTAAATTTCTTAGTCACCAGAACTTGTTGTTCTGACCCCCTCCTCTATACAACCTCCCAGGTTTCCTAGAGAAGGTCGGGTTCTCACAGGTGTTTAAGTTTAGCTTTCGGTTCTCGTTCTCTCTCATGCTCGGTATTGGCAGAGTGACTTACTTTGAAAAAGGTAGTTACTTGAGTTGTGTTAAACCAAAATTTGGCAAAACAACCAAAGTATTACTTGATACGTCACCTAATCGGAGACGAGATGCTTAGAAAGCACGTCACCTTTTCAGAGGCAAGGTGTAAGAATACCTTTACAATTGTGTGAAGACATATCTAAGATCTGAAAACATCGAAATATAAAAAGAAGACAAGAATTTATAGTGGTTCGACCCTTATTGGGGTCTACGTCCACTCTGAAGAGAGAATCTTATTATTCACCAAGACTTTTACAATATTTGTTCACTCATACATTCTTAGATGCTCTTTTCGATATACATTCATCTTTACACTTATTGAGAATGATAGAAAACTTAAAAGGACAGCGAAGAACTCTTCAATGACGGAGCTTTTGCGATTAATCCTTTCTCTCATGAAACGCTTATGCTTCTTCTTCTATGGAAGCCATGGCCACAAGCTTGATAAGTCTTCAGTGAATGATGAAGAATGGATGTTGGAATGCTTGGAAAGAGTCAAAGAACAATTCGGCAGCACCTCCTCCTCTTTCCCGAAAAGTCCCCCCCAAAATGATGGAAGTGATCCCCTATTTATAGGTGATGAAATGGCTGAAATATGACTTTCAGGTTATGGGTCGGTATTTTGAGTATTTACGGAAATGCCACTGCTTTCTATCACCAGCTGGCATGCTTTTTTACCAACCAGATCAGCTTTGATCGATCCAAAACCTATTTTGATGACCTGGAAGCTTTGGTGCAGAGCAGACCGACCAGGGGTCTTTGACGTAGGGCGGACCGACCCTGAGGCTTCGAAGCAGGTTGGAGCGACCAGGCTAGCATGGAGATAAGATCGACCATCTATGATAGGTTGGAGCGACCAGGCTAGCATGGAGATAAGACCGACCATCTATGATAGGTTGGAGCGACCAGGCTAGCATGGAGATAAGATCGACCAGCTGTGATAGGTTGGAGCGACCTGAAGGCTTAGATCCAGCGCAGAACGATCAGGACTCCATGAATGGCGGACCCAACCAGGGTGATAGCAAGAAAGGAACCGACCACTTTACTTGGAAGGAAAAGCGACCAGGAGTCTTGTGAGAAAAAGGATGACCAGAGATATTGTCCATTATGACCGACCCTTCTTGAAAAATAGTCTGAAGGATTCCGACCGACTAGGAGCTCTTATGAGACCGACCGGATGCTTGTTAATGCAAAAGGAAGAACAATTCGGAACATGTTCAATGGAACTTGTGTTTTGGTCATGCGACCGACCTGCTATTGATGAGAAGACGACCGACTCCCCTTGTTCGAAAGAATGAGCGACCGGGATTATGAACTACCGAGTCTAATTATGTGCACCCGACCGACCAGGGTTTTCATAACCAAATTATTATTTGATTAATTCTATCGATTCATATATGATTCTTTGGTAGATAAACATTTGCCCCTCGAAGTTTGTATGTTATGATTTCGTGAAGAATTCACAGGCTTCGAAATAATAAACGTAATACCAATCAAAAGATTTAATCAAATTTTAAACTTTAGTTAAGCTCAATTGTAACACCCCACCTCCGCCAGGGTGACTCTTGCAAGCACACTAGCTTCGGAGGGGAGTTTAAACAAGGTAAACATGCATGCAGATATCACAAGACAGAATATATAAGTAAAACAGAGTAGTAAAGCAGCGGATAAAACTAGCATTTCAAAACCATAGTTAAGTTACAACAAAGTACTTGATCATTATTTTCCAACAAACAAAGTCTAGCATAAACTTAAAAAACTGAAATACATAAAGTACTATCCCCAAAATGAAGTGATAAACCATAACTAGCTCAATGTCCGAGACCGTACATGAGCAAATCCAGTAAGCAAGCTGTAAAGATCCAAGCTAAGCTCCAATGTTCCCACCCTGAGGACCTGGGGGGGGGGGGGGGGGAGAAACGGAAGAAAAGAGGCGAAAGAAAACGGGTCAGTCAAAAAGACTGGTAAGCCCTACTACTATCTGTCTATGAACTAGTAAAGTTAACTGGCATGAGAAGCTGAGATGAACATAAGGATAACAACATACTGGCATGGTGATTAACTAACAAGATAGATAAAGGTGTCATCGCATAATCAAGGTTAAGTTTTGCACCACGGGTGTACTAGCATTCTAACATGTCAAGTAAAAAACAAGAATTGATCCCTTGGCCCAAGCTTGGCCCAATATAATGAGGTGACCTAAATCAAGGTCCAACTACACAGTCTAGTCGATCGGCTCCCTATAAGCCTAACACGTCAAGTGTCGGTGTCATACGGCCTAATCATGTAATGTAGTAGACTGTGCAGGGTCCACCCTAGGGTGTATCAGGCCCTATGGTGTAACCCTCTGACACCATTACAGGATGCACAGTCCAAACCTACCGGTGCCCGTGTTCAACTCTGGACTTGATGTGCACGACCATGGTCCGCCTGAACAACCGGGGCATCATTCAGCCGTCTCTTTTGGTCTCTTACAATCAGCCCAGTAATCATGCCCCACCCTAGCCTTGTCCTAGGGTCTTATGATACTACCTATTAGGTTACTGCTGAAAAGGACCACACAACTAGGGTTTCTTAACGGGTTAAATGTGGTTAACCCGATCCACACGTGGATTAAATTGGTTAAGAGTACCCAAGGCTCCTGACTTAACCTCGATTAATCCATCAAGCCCAAATTGGTTAAGTATTAAGTGGACCATGACTTAACCCTAATCAGGAGGCATTAATTAACTTAATGCGCTTTAACCTCTCACACTAGACTTTGTTGTGGTTACTAGTTAAGCCGGGCGGGTCCGGGTAGCTTTATACCACAACTAGGTCTAACCTCGGGTTCGAGCACAACATGACCAACTTCTCACATTGGGTCCTATTGTTTGTAGCCACTAGTTAAGCCGGGCGGGTCCGGGTAGATTTATGCTACAAACTCAACCCAACCTCGAGTTGGCCACACTCATATTTGCTAAGTGTCATGTCCATTATGTTTCCAAAACATAATTACAAGTTAACATATCACGTTATGTTATAAAAACCATGTTTATGTCATAATGTTACCCAACCCCAACGTAATCCCATCGTTTACATAATCGCAACAACGCATAAAGGATAAAATGGGGAACTTAGCATAATCATGACATAAAGGTATTGAAGCCACAAGTTTATCATGGTGGCATATGAAATGTACATATGTTCATATACTTGCATATTGCATTATTAGGCTTCAAAAGCATGCATAAAACCAAACTTAGCATATGAGTGATACATGGTGATAAATAACATGTAGAAGTTGCTAGAAGTTCGCATTTAGGCTCACATGCAAGTTATCAAAGGGATATGATAACTTTCATGTTGCCAAAATGCAACCTTTAACATAAAGCTTGAAGCTTTAAGGCCATAAACTCAAGTTTAACTTGCATAACATGATAACATGTGTATAATGATCAACCCAAACTTGCATAACATGATAACATGTGTCATATATAACTTGCATAATGATCAACCAAACTTGCATATAATGATCAACCAAACTTGCATATAATGATCAACCAAACTTGCATATAATGATAAACCAAACTTGCATCATTCATTTAACTTTAGAGTTCAATAAAAAGAAAGTAGAAAAGGGCTTACTATGCTATGAAGACAAAAATTAATATTTATTATAAAGATTGAGGCGAAGCCCTTATGCAAGCACCGAAAACCAAAATATGCAAGCTCCAAATGAAAAACCCTTGCTTTGAAATAGAAATGTTGCAACTTGACTTGAATGCAAACTAAGAACACTCATACAAGCTTGAAAACACTTGTATGAACTCACAATCTCTCATAGAAATAGACTTAGGAATTTTTAGCATGAGAGTGGAGGCCATGAGAGGAACAAATTTGGCATAGTTTAGTTGTAGGAATGAATAATGATGATTTAGGCTAGGTTTAGGGTCCTTTTTATAGAAGATTAGGATAGTATTAGCCATAGGATTAACCCTAGATTCAATCCAAGCCATCAAAGCATGTCTTGGGGAAGAAGTCAAGTGTAGGAACCATCCAGGGCCTTTAGATTAAAGCTGAACCATGAGAACCATTCAAATGCAAAATCTGCATTTGAGCGAATCGGCCCACGGGTTGACAGCCAAACACCCTGGATTAACCCCTAGTCGACCCAGCAAGCTCGGGTCGACCTCAAAAATCGGCCGGTTCGGTTATTCCCCTCTCCCAATTCGCTGTTTTGAACATTTTTGCATATTTATTTATTTAATGTTCAATTATATATACATATATATCAATATATATATATTTCTCTGCGCAACCCATTTCACTTAATTAAGTATACTTTAATTTGTGAATTTTTCGTGAAACTTCGCGAGGCCATATCTTGGTCATACTGACCCCGATTTTCGAAAACTCGGACTCTATTTCGCGTATTTTTCCGAAGACGAACGCAATGGCACAGCCTGTTTCCCTTGATTCAGATTTTACAGTTTAATTCTGCCTCCATTTATGTTATAACATGTTATTCAAAAATACGGGTTGTTACATCAATGCTGGTCGGGTCGGTTCTCCCACAAATTGTTACAGTCGGTCGATCATCCCGAGTCAACTGGGTTAAATCAGTCCTTTCATATTCCCCCTTTTTATGTACCCATCCGAGTTCTGTTTCATCATTTCCCCTGGGTTTTTTAGAAAAAAGCTTCCATGGCGGCAATTCATTCTCACTCGCACTGAAGATCCTCAAAGCGTCGTTTACAATCAATTTTTTCCAAGATTTAATCACACTAGATCACCCGCCGCTTTCAAATCCGACAGTTGCGCTCGATCCCCACAGCAAAATCCGATCATCTTCTAGTCCTATTGGAGCTATCTCTTGACACTTGAGGTATTTATTTCTTTTCTTTTTTTGTCAATTGAAGGCGATTTTCTTTCAAATTTTATCTTCGTGGTTTGCACTTATCTTTAACACTTCATTTGAGACATTGACGCATATAAGACATTTGATTGAATGTCTGTGTTGTAAATCCCGTTGTGTCCTTCTGTATTATCTGCATACGTTTGCTTTACTTAATCCTAGTCGAACAGACTTGAACTGTGTTCGAATGCAATCAGCTTAGGTCAATTTTATACGACCAGGTCTGGTCGTTATGCACAACTAGGTGCGGTCGTTATACACGACCTAGTTTCGGTCGTATATACCCGCGTTTTATTAGGTCGGGTCGTTTTGAACTGCTCTGTGCGATCCGTACCTACCAACTTTATCATATGTAACCGACCAACCAGATCAGAGCAGTTTTGAGACCGACCTACCCTGTTTAGTCAAGCGCAACTGACCAGTTTAGTTTGCAGAACCGACGCCACTTGAAATTGATTGTTGACCAAAAGTTTGTGAAATCCTTGTGCAGGATGGACTTGTCTCGAGAGGAGTTTGTAAAGAAATACTTCGATAGGGATGCCGAAACGACTGTCCAGCCTTCCGTGTACACCGCTCCACTTATTCGGCCATCTTATCCTGAACTCCAGGCTGTTATAAAGAGGCCCCGTTATTCCCCAGGAGTATGTAATGCTAGACTTGCTCGACGCCTTCCCGATTGGAATTTACAAGGAGTTACTTCCAATGTGGGTGTCTCTTCTTCTGATCATCAGATTATGTCTAGTGATATGATCGTTGTTAAATCTAGATTACTGAGCCGAATAGAGGATGCTTTGGAGCAGTTTAATAGACAAATGGTTATGCTGAAGGATCAGACTGCTCAGAAACTTCAAGATTGGTACATACTGGACGGAGATTTGGATAGACTTCACAGGGAAAATCTTGAGCGAATTGCCGTCTTGGAAGAGGACAAGATGAAACTGATTCAAGCTTTACGAACTCGGGATACCATCATTGCAGCTTTCCCGAAAGGCGATATTGAACTAGTGGGTCCCTCTGATAAGAGGCCTGCCTCTGGTGCTTCCCCTTCAGGTTCTGTCCCAGCGAAGAGGAAGGTCGGGAGGCCTAGGAAGCACCCGATTGTGTAGCACTCTTTGTTTGATGATCTTTATTTTCTGAACTTTTAATCTAGACTGGTTTGTAGTAAGCGAGTGCCAGCCCTCGCCTTTAACTTCTAGACTGTTTTTTGGTAGTACTCTACGGATGTACTTACGATGCTGGTGGTTTCGTTTTGGTATGTGTATGCGATGTGCCTATGTGTTTTGCCTTATTCTTCTGGCTTTCTTGTTTGCACATTACACATGCACTTCACACATTTTACCTACTTGGTAGATATTGATTAACATCCATTATTTTTGGTATCCGGACGGACCTGATATTGTATGAATGAATGCCTCTGATGAAGGCTTTTTCCTGGGGAACTGTTTTCACAAATGGGTGGGCCCAATGCTACGCGAACAGTTATGTTAACTTTAATCCGATATTCTCTATATCTGGGAGGACCATATATTGCAGAATAAGTGGACGCCTCGTGAAGAGAGCTTTTACCCAATTTCTGACTTTTTTTGTTCAGATTTTTACTGACTTTAATAGTCGATTGAGTGCTCCCGGAGAGGTTTTAGGTTAATGACTCAGTTTGACAATAGCATGGTCAGATTTTTCCTGACTTTAAGTTATTTGACTGAGTACACCCGGAGAGGTTTTGGGTTAATGACTCAGTAATAACGTGGTCATATTTTCTGACTTTAAGTTATTTGACTGAGCACCCCCGAAGAGGTTTTGGGTTAAAAACTCAGTTTGGCAATAACGTGGTCAGATTTTTCTGACTTTAAGTTATTTGACTGAGCACCCCCGGAGAGGTTTTAGGTTAAATACTCAGTTTGGCAATAACGTGGTCAGATTTTTCTGACTTTAAGCTATTTGACTGAGCACCCCCGGAGAGGTTTTGGGTTAAATACTCAGTTTGACAATAACGTGGCTAGATTTTTCTGACTTTAAGTTATTTGACTGAGCACCCCCAGAGAGGTTTTGGGTTAAATACTCAGTTTGGCAATAACGTGGTCAGATTTTTCTGACTTTAAGCTATTTGACTGAGCACCCCCGGAGAGGTTTTGGGTTAAATTTGTGTCTGCCTAGTTCCACGTAGTAGGTATTGATTTTATTGGACATTTGAATTGATCAAGATATCTTGGTAGTAAAACCATAACCCTAGGTCGATCCTTTCGGACGATACTCCTTTGGTGGAATTATAGCGAGTTTTCTTGATTTTATTCCTTTGGTTTTTCCCGCTGGTTGGCCTTGGTGTTTTATTCTTCTTTTTATCTTATGGAAACATTTCATACTCCCGTATTTTGACGGGCAGTGCTTTATGAATCCATGTACGCAATTTGTCCTTTTAGAATATGCTATGAACTAACACCGGGCTTTCATCGGATAATGAGCCAGCGGATTTATTATGTCCTTTCTTGATGTGATGGTTGCCAGTGGTTCAGCTTCAGCCCATTTAGTAAAGTAGTCCACAACAACTATGGCATACTTGAAGCTGGATTTTGCAGTAGGTAATACTCCAATCAAGTCTATGCCCCAGACGGCAAATGGCCAAGGACTCAACATTTGTGTCAACTCAGTCGATGGAGCTCTCGGAATTTTTGCGAATTTCTGGCATTGGTCACATTTTTTAGCGAAGATCATAGAGTTGAGATTTACATCAGGCCAAAAGTAGCCATATCGAAGAACATTTTTGGCAAGAGTTTGTCCACCTACATGCCCTCCACAATCTCCTTCATGTAATTCTGCCAGGATTGATTTGGATTCTTCCTTTGTTACACATCGTAGCAAAGGTGTTGAAAATCCTCTCCTATAGAAGCGACCATCTTGGACGAGATACAAACGAGACTTTCAGAGCAACTTCTTGCGACTCTTCGGGTTTTCAGGAAGTGTTCCATGTAGTATATAGTTCTTGATGGGGGTCATCCACGAGTCTGGCTCGTCGGTTGTCTCCATAACCCAATCTACATCAGATTCTTCAATATTAGGACTAGATAAAACTTCAACAGGAACTAGATCGAAGATTCGAGGATCTCCGGTACTAGCCAGCTTTGATAAAGAATCAGCTTTCCAATTTTCTCCTCTAGGGATATGGGAAATAGATTAATACTCCAGATTTTCAAGAAACTCTTTGGCTTTGCGTAGATACGTCAGGAGCTTTCCCATCTTGGTCTGAAATTCACCTTTGATCTGGGAAACCATCAACTGTGAATCGCTGAAGATTAACAAACTCTTCAGGCTCGATTCTTTCGCAACACTCAATCCTCCAAGCAAAGCTTCATACTCGGCCTCGTTGTTGGTAACGGGGAATTCGAACCGCAGAGCACAACATATCTGTCGTCTTTCTGGAGTTTCGAACTCTATCCCTGCCCCCAACACTGTATTCATTCTTAGCACCATCAACAAAAAGCTTCCATCTGGCGACCAATTCATTGGTTTCTTCCATTTCCTCTCCTCTATTAGTGAACTCGGCAATAAAATCAGCTAGAGCTTACCCATTTATCGCTTTCCTGGGGTGATAAGTGATATCATATTGACCGAGCTCAATATTCCACTTTAGTAATCTCCCCGAGGTTTCTAGACGGAACAACACTTGTTTCAAAGGTTGATCTGTAAGGACTTTAATAGAATGAGATTGGAAATAAGGCCTGAGCTTCTGTGATGCGACAAGCAAGGCATATGCAAGCTTTTCTATCTTCGGATAATTCATCTCCGCCCCGGTAAACCTTTTACTGATGTAGTATACCGGCCACTGAACTTTATCTTCTTCCCTGATGAGGGATGCGCTTAGAGCATGGGATGATACTACAAGATATAGGAACAGGCTTTCTCCATCCTTTGGTTTTGACAGCATCGGAGGTGATTTCATGTGCTTGATAAGATCCTCAAATGCTTGCTGGCACTCAGGAGTCCACTGGAAATTCTTCCTTTCCTTTTTCAATGCATCAAAGAGGGGAATACACCTGTCCGTCGCCTTTGAAATGAAACGGCTTAAAGCTGCTACCTTGTCATTCAAGCTTTGGAGTCCCTTTTTAGTCCGCGGAGCTTGCATTTCTCGCAAGGCAACCACCTGCGCTGGGTTTGCTTCAATGCCCCGAGCATTTACCATAAAGCCAAGAAACTTCCCTGAAGCTACACCAAATGAACATTTGAGTGGATTCAGCTTCATGCCGTATTTCCTTACGATTTGAAACATCTCGTCAAGGTCTTCCATATGACTTTTGGCTTCCTTGGATTTTACCAACATATCATCAACGTAGACTTCCATGGTCTTTCCAATTTTCCCTTTGAACATTGAATTTACTAGGCGTTGATATGTGGCACCTGCATTTTTCAAACCAAACGGCATTACCTTATAACAATACAACCCACGATCAGTTATGAATCTAGTACTATCCTGGTCCGGCTCGTGCATCATGATCTGATTGTAGCCTGAGTATGCATCCATGAAAGACAATAGTTCATGCCCCGCCGTTGCATCAACGAGCTGATCAATTCGAGGTAGGGGGAAACTGTCTTTCGGGCACGCTTTGTTTAGATCAGAATAATCAACACACACCCGCCATTTACCGTTTGACTTTTTCACAAGAACTGGATTGGACACCCAATTAGGATAGGTGGATTCGCGAATGAAATTGTTCTTCAATAGCCTATCCACCTCATCTTTCAAAGCCTCAGATCTTTCAGGGCCTTGCATCCGTTTTTTCAGTTTCACAGGATGTATGCTAGGATCAATATTCAGCTTATGCACCATCACCTCCAGAGATATTCCGCACATATCTGAGTGGTTCCAAGCAAAGACATCCAAATTTGCCTTTAGAAAAACAATCAATTCCTTTTGCAGCAAAGGATCCAACTGAGAGCCTATCTTCACCACCTTATCTATATCATTATCATGGACCTGTATGGAAATGGTAGCTTCAGCTGGTGCTGCCCTTTCATCCCCTGCACTGGTTTTTCGTGGATCCATATCTTCTTGCATGCCGTCGTATTCTCCAGAACAGGGGGAGGTCATTAATTGTTATAAGGGGCTTCACGGATGCAGAGAGGAGTCTCCACATCCTTCTTGATTTCATAATTCCGAGCTTTAATCAATTCTGCCATATAGCAATCTCTTGACTCTTGAGGATCTCATTTGATTACTCCCACTCCGTTTGCAGTTGGGAACTTCATCATCAAGCACCATGGAGCAAGAGCTATTCTGAAAACAGCTAGTGCTGGCCTTCCCAAAAATGCATTATACCCTGAAAGTGAGTCTATTATAACAAAAGGCTGCATTATGGAAACTTGCTTCTTCCCCTCACTAAGCTCTACGAGGAGATCGACCACACCAATAGGCTGAGTTGGTACACCAGTGAAACCGTGTATCTTATTTTTACTTGCTCGCACATTATCCATAGGCAACCCCAACTTAGAGAAAGTATTGTAAAACAGGACATTTACAGACGCCCCATTATCAATCAGTACCTTCTTTACTATTGCTGGACCCAAGCCAATAGTGATCACCATTGGATCAATAGTTGGAGTCAGCATTCCATTAGAATCCCGATCTCGGAACACCACATCTTCCCACGATGTTTTTGGAATTTTCCAATGAAGAAAGTTACTGCAAACTTCGAATCCATCTTCTTTTGAAGCACTACTTAGTTCATTTGTATACCTGACAATGTCCTCCCAGGTATCTCCTGCAGGATGAGGTCCACCACTAATCGTATTGATAATAGGTCGGGAACCGTTTGCAGGTGTTCTTCTGTCTTGACTTGGCTGAGCTTGCTGCCCCTGAGTACGCTCAGTATCTGATGAACGCCTCACATACTCCTAAAGACGGTTTTTTCTTATCAACTCTTCAACCAGATTCCTCAAGTGCCGACACTCATTCGTGTCATGACCCGGTCGATTATGAAATCGACAGAACCTTCCTAAATTTGCAGCTTCTTCGGACACCTTTATCGGCTTTGGGCTCGGATAATCCTCCATTTCTTTAGTTGCCATGTATATGTGCTCAATTGTATCATTCAATGGAGTAAGGTCTGTTGGCTTGAAGAAGCGTCGCTTTTTGGAATCCTCGTCGTTCCTAGCATCATTACCGTTTCCTCTTTTTTGCCACCCTCCTAAATTTCCTTGATTGGTTTTTGTAGAAGCTTCCTTCCTCTCCGGAACTACATTAGTTTTGACATTGCCAACATAATAAATGGATCATCTTCAAGACACATGTATTCCTCAGCTTTGTCATAGAAATTCTCTAATGTATTGGGCTTCTTTCTCTTTAACCACCTTCCAAATTCAGATTGTTTATCTATGCCCCCCTTTAAAGCCATTAGAATTAGCCTTGGCTCATGGGTCCCTACTTCGGCAGCGGTAGCATTAAAACGATTCAGAAAAGATCTAATCATTTCACCCAGGGCTTGTTCCAACCCATTGAGGGACATAATATCTCTAACCTTCGTTGTCTGGAGGTGGAACTGGTCTTGGAAGCATCTTGCTAGTGTGAAAAAATTATCAATAGACCTGGGAGGCAATTTAGTGAACCATAATGATGCTACCCCTTCCAAGTACACTGGGAAGTACAAACACTTAAGCTCGTCAGTTGCTTGGGCCCCATCCGTCTGTTGGTTGTATCGAAACAAAAACACATTGGGGTCGCCTGTCCCATTGTAGGCTTGGATTGTAGGTGGCTTGAATTTCCGTGGGAAATTTGCCTTTTTGATTCTTTCAATGAGAGGGGTTTTTGATGGCGCAAACTCCCATTCAGCCTCATTATCGTTTCGACATTTTCTTTCTTTAATAATCTGTCAAACCATTTTCCAGAGACAATCCTTCTCGTGGAGGCTATCTGCGGGGCGGACGCTTTTGTCTCGACCGGAAGCTTGCTTAAGCAAACCATCACGGTTGCGACTCTGGGGTCCTGGCCTTTCTTCAATGGAAAGTGCCCCTTTGGCAGAATTAGCAACTTGACGAGAAGTAATCCCTGCATTACGGTTCCAATCAGATTGATTTGAATTCTCAAGTTTTCCTTTATCAGGATTAGAGATCTCTTGGAAAGATTTTTCTCGATTCGGACTAGAAGAGGAGGAACCAGCATCTTCTGCATGAAAAGGCTTTGAAGCTACCTTTGCCGTAGCGGCTTGAAGAGCAAAGAGTGATTCTAGCCTTGCCAAGATGGCTTTGTTAGCTATCTCCTGCTGTTGTGTCAGTCCAGCGACGGCTTGATCAAGCTCACCTTTTGTGACATTCACGCCTCCATTCGATGTTTCACCTACTTCAAACCGGTTAACCGCGGGGGTTTCCTCTCGATTTCCCTCATTAGATGCTATAGCCCTTACTTCCTTATTTGCTTGTGGAGGCATTATTTCAGAAAGTAGCTTGAACTTTGAGGAGTGTTCGTCAGAAGGTCCAAGTCGTAGATTCGAACGATCTATTTTGAGGATGGGCTTAATGACTTCAAGATCTTCGCAATATATTTGATGTCAGAAAGAAGATCTGGCCCACGGTGGGCGCCTAATTGTTAAACCAAAATTTGGAAAAACAACCAAAGTATTACTTGACACGTCACCTAATCGGAGGCGAGATGCTTAGAAAGCACGTCACCTTTTCAGAGGCAAGGTGTAAGAATACCTTTACAATTGTGTGAAGCCATATCTAAGATCTGAAAACATCGAAATATAAAAAGAAGACAAGAATTTATAGTGGTTCGACCCTTATTGGGGTCTACGTCCACTCTGAAGAGAGAATCTTATTATTCACCAAGAGTTTTACAATATTTGTTCACTCATACATTCTTAGAAGCTCTTTTCGATATACATTCATCTTTACACTTATTGAGAATGATAGAAAACTTGAAATGACAGCGAAGAACTCTTCGATGACGGAGCTTTTGCGATTAATCCTTTCTCTCATGAAACGCTTATGCTTCTTCTTCTATGGAAGCCATGGCCACAAGCTTGATAAGTCTTCAGTGAATGATGAAGAATGGATGTTGGAATGCTTGGAAAGAGTCAAAGAACAATTCAGCAGCACCTCCTCCTCTTTCCCGAAAAGTCCCCCCCAAAATGATGGAAGTGATCCCATATTTATAGGTGACGAAATGGCTGAAATATGACTTTCAGGTTATGGGTCGTTATTTTGAGTATTTACGGAAATGCCACTGCTTTCTGTCACCAGCTGGCATGCTTTTTTACCAACCAGATCAGCTTTGATCGATCCAAAACCTATTTTGATGACCTGGAAGCTTTGGGGCAGAGCAGACCGACCAGGGGTCTTTGACGTAGGGCGGACCGACCCTGAGGCTTCGAAGCAGGTTGGAGCGACCAGGCTAGCATGGAGATAAGATCGACCATCTATGATAGGTTGGAGCGACCAGGCTAGCATGAAATAAGATCGACCATCTATGATAGGTTGGAGCGACCAGGCTAGCATGGAGATAAGATCGACCAGCTATGATAGGTTGGAGCGACCTGAAGGCTTAGATCCAGCGCAGAACGATCAGGACTCCATGAATGGCGGACCCAACCAGGGTGATAGCAAGAAAGGAACCGACCACTTTACTTGGAAGGAAAAGCGACCAGGAGCCTTGTGAGAAAAAGGACGACCAGAGATATTGTCCATTATGACCGACCCTTCTTGAAAAATGGTCTGAAGGATTCCGACCGACTAGGAGCTCTTATGAGACCGACTAGATGCTTGTTAATGCAATAGGAAGAACAACTCGGAACATGTTCAATGGAACTTGTGTTTTGGTTATGCGACCGACCTGCTATTGATGAGAAGACAACCGACTCCCCTTGTTCGAAAGAATGAGTGACCGGGATTATGAACGACCGAGTCTAATTACGTGCGACCGACCGAACAGGGTTTTCATAACTAAATTATTATTTGATTAATTCTATCGTTTCATATATGATTCTTTGGTAGATAAACAAGTTGATACTAGTTTATCCTATTTTTTTCCGCTGTGAGTCATCTTATCTCATACACTGATTATGCTCATGCTCATTGTTTGCAGATACCAGATTTTCACGCTCCATGCTTGAATGTGTTTGAGTTTCGATCTTTGTCGAAATCTGGGCACAGAAATGTGTGGGGTATTTCAAAATGGCAGAGCCTTGGCGACCTCTCAGAAAATATGAATTTGAAGTTTGGTCCTGGTAGTCTATTTATACGTGTACAGGAAATTCTAGTCCATCAGATTTGATAATATAAAATTCGAACCGCATATTTAAGAAAAACACGTCATGGACAAGAGTAGATCAGGCACGGTAGGTCAACCCCTATCGACCCTAAGGTTGAGACATGGTTCAACCCATGTGAAGCCTGGGTCGACCCATCTCCTGGGTCTGAACGTGTATTATTGTCACTTAAATTTCTGGTTAACATTATATAATAATGTTTAATTTATTTCTTAATATAACTCACCTGGATTATAGAATGTAATAGATAGTTTAAAAAGCCGAAACTTCGATTTATTCCATGGGGACAAGTTTTTCCCCTTTCTTCCACCCTTTCCTTTTCTTTTTCCCCTACGCTTTCTACATATTTCCTTTTTTCCTCCTATGCCTAATCTTCGTTTCCCTCTACCCTAGAAACTTGCTTTCTCCCATGTTAGCAAATCGATCTTCGTAGTCTCCTCTTCGGATATTCCCTAGATTTGCTTGCGCGACGCTCATGAGCCCCAATTTACTGTCTTTGGGTGTTGTGGTTTGACATACTTGCTGAAGTGTGCTGGCTTTTCCTATGTTTCCTACGTTTTCAGATCTGGTGCTTCTCTTTGTTTCGGAGATGTTGTCATACAACATCAGCTTCCTTGTAGTAAGGCTACCTGTATTTCGGTACTTGGATTTTTTTTTTTGTGCATGGTGATGCTCGTGAGCCCTAAGGACCACCGTGGGTGACTTTGCCTTCTTGGATTGGAATTCAAAATGCAGATCCTTGCCTGCTTTTCGAGTGAATGGCTTGGAATAAAACATCGACGTTGCTGAATATTCCTTTCCCTTTTAGTATGTATTAGTTATGTTGGTTCTTGTCTTGGATCGACAATTTGTCAATACACATGTGCTAATTTTTTGGGTGCCGTTTTCTGGTGTGATATCTTGTTGGTTATCGACGGGGTATTGCAGTTTGGAGTAAGTTCTTTGGCATGCAATGCATTAAGCTTCTGCGATAATGTGCCATATTTTGAAATGTGGATAAGTTTTTTGGTTAAGGTGATATTTTGGTGTTCTGGTCATTTATTGTTTCTTCATCTTTTAACTTGGCAAGCCATGCGAAGCTTAGGCTTGAACTTTTTCTGGTTTGGGTTGAGAGGTACATTGCCTCCTTGTGTCACCTTGACTGAACTAAGTTATCATGTGATAGCCTTCTAGCTACCCGGTCCTTATGCAACGCTTGGTTTGGTTTCCTCTCCAAGCCATCACTGTGACATTCAGGTGCCATGCCTACATATACTAACTGACGTTAGTCTGGGGTTGGTGTGGTTCTCGAAGTATTGGCCATGTTGTTGTGTGGTCTTTTCAATGGATGCTGTAATAAGAAGTACAAGCCTAAGAAATGTTTTCGAATGCCTGTGCTTAATGTGACACTATATGGCGGCCCACTGTTTGTGTAAGGTTTGTTCAATGTTTTTTGTAATTCAAAATGTTATTCACTTCGTTTAGAAGTATGTCATGTAATATGTCAAATTGCAAATGTTATTTTCTCCTTGTGAGGAGATGAAATGTATTTTTGCTCCCTACGTGGGGTTGATTGTATGTCTATGATAGTCGTCTAGAAAAGTGTCTAGCTCCTGTACTGTAACCTAGATAAGATGACGATGGACGGGCCACATTAAAAACTGAATTTGTAGTAGATTGGTAACCGCCAACCTCCTGTTTTACTTGTACTTAATATTGGTTATAATAAAAGTGTTTGCGGCCACTTTAAAAATCGGTCAGCTATGCCAAAAAAAACTCATCTGAATTACTATTTTTTAGTTATAACACATATTTAAATTTAAATTTTGAATTTGTGCACATATGCAGGCATACAACCTTTCAATTTCTTGTCCGTAATAGCTGCTCAATTAATTCAATTAATAACAATAGCATGTCATTGTTTATTCCATTAGATGTATTCTGATTTCAAATGCAACTAATTTCATGTTCATTTTTCATTTATTACGCATTTATTACTTTCTGCCCTTAACCTGCACTTTTTATTTGAACAGTTAAATTTATCTGTATATATATTCGCGCAATCTTTATTTCTTTTTTTTCCAAAATTCATAAAATGTTATGCCGTCATTTATTTCTTGCCCATTTAATTATATAATTAAAATGCGGGGAGTTACATTCTCATACTCTTAGGATAATTCATTCCTGAAATTTGGTGTGTGTAAAATTAATTAATTCCTCGCATAATTTACAACCATCATGTGTAGATCCAATTTTGCAACCAATTATGCACTTGTGCAAAGTGTAATACAACATAATAATACATGAATGTAATGAATGCCTAAATGGTACCTCCTGTATAAATGCAAATTTCCTTGAAAATCTTTCGAAAACGTGATGCACACATTCTAAATATACTTACAATTTCTATATGAATGCAACATTTTGAAAATTAAAATATTTTTTCATCTAAAATTTCCCACACCCTTATAGAGCAAGGTGTAGTTCATCCAAATGTTGCATCCAAAACCCTATCAATCAACTTTAAATTTGCAAATTTCAGAACAGTTTAATTTTCTAAATTCGATTTCTTATGTTACAAAAAGTTTGAAAACTTAAAACTTCACATCTTCCGTTTTTCTTTTATGTGCATTTTATATCTGTACTTGGATTTTATGCAACTATTATATAAGAATTTCCTATCTTTCTATTCAAGCACAGGTCACATAACGACTTTTCTTTGTTACAGATTTTCTTTTTCAACCCACTTGGAAAAAATTATTTTTCTCAATCGTCATGTTTATTGCTTTATTGGATTCATTGTTTTCTTTTTAGTTATGGTGTCACCTTTTTTCCTTAGCTTATTAAACTTAATTTTAAAATAAGCCTTCTAAATCTCTCAAACTAAAATAAGAAAACAAGCACATTATACAGCTACTACCTAGGGCCAAGAATCCTAGGACCATGTCCCCGCTGCCAAAGAAAAGTCCAAACCAAAAGAGCTAAACATCTTACTTGCCATTTACCATCTAGCAGTCACAACTAGTCCTTGTGGTGTACTAACAGTATTTTCTAAGAAACAACCTAGGATCTATAATGCTTACACATCCTACGGGAACTTATCATTGTTCGAAAATAATTCTCGCTATCTACTATATAGCCTCAAAGATTTTCACTGTCTTTCCTAGATTCTAATCCTTACCTACTCCATGATTTATAAACATGGTTTGGCTTCCCCATTTCATTTTCTTTCCAAAAACTAAAAGCTTCAAAACTTTATTTTTCTTCATTAAAACTTAACTTTGCCAAACCATTAAAAATTTACATCTCATAAAAAAAAAGCAAAACTCTTTTTTTCCTTCTTTTTTTCAAATTGTAAAAGCTAGAGTAGACAAGGCCAACTATTTCTCAATCAGTTTTACAACCATTCATGTTTACAATGTCAATGTCGGTACAATTACTTACATCTAAGTGTTAATTTCTAAACTTTTCCTTAAAATCTCCTCTATTCTACATCTTATTTTTTTTCCACCAACCAAAGCTTATGTCAAAACAATTGCCAAAAATTTATGTTAAAAGAATAGTGGTTTTCAAAACTTCCCTTACTGAAAATTTTAGTTTTTGACAAAATGTAATCTTTTCTATGTTTTGTTATTATACTCTTTCACACATTATAGCTTAAAAACTGGTGAGCTATACATGCTCTATAATGTGCACATTCTTCTGAAAGAATCCATTTTAGACAAAAATTCTACAAGAAATCACCATTTCCAAAATATGCCTCATTTTATTTTATTTTTGTGAAAATTAGGCACACATCCCTAATATAAAATTTAATTTGTCTTACATCCCAACCTACTTTTCAATGCAAACCCGGTCCCTCTTTCGAAAGTTCCGCCTTTTACGTTTTTCTGCCCAAAAAAAAGCGTTGTAAGGTTAAAAAAAAAAATCCGAATTCTGGAAATATTCCCAAAAGTCCACGGAAATAAATAAAATTTGCATATGCAACTTTTGCCAATAGTTGCATACGTGTATGCAAATATTGCAGAAGTTGTTTACATTGAAAATATGGACAAAAACTTGCATACATGTGTGCAACTATTTTGAAATACTTGCACACATGTATGCAAGTATTGCATGAAGAAAAACTGTACTGAATTTTGCCTGCACATTGTTGCACACATGCGTGCAACTTTTCTGTTTTTGTTGCACACATGAATGAAAATAAATGTGAACTAATTTGTATGCATGTGAATTTTTGCACCTTTATATGCAAGACTATTGCTTTACTTGCATGCATGTATGCATGAAATACTTGCACAGATGCATGCACGGAAATTCACATATCTGCATACTATTATGCATTTAACTGTAGCTTCGTTGTTTTTTAGTTTTTATTGTGTTTTTCGGTGGTTTTTTCAACTGATTTTTTTAATGTTTTCGTGTTTTATTTAAATATGAATTTACGTATTTTTTTATGAATTTTCGAAAAATAGGGACCTAATTTACAATAAGTTTATGACTGGATGTGAGCCTAATTTTGAAACTTAATAGGGACATGTGCCAAACGGACCCATTAATTTTCTCTGAAACCCAATATGTATTTAGTTTATTCAAATATGGTCGTTACATTTTTTTTCAAACATCAAAAATACCTCCTTTTTATTTCAAAAATTGTTTCTACACAATTTAGCTATTACATATTTTGAAATTGTAAACTTTAAAGGTCAAAACCTTAAAAACACCGTTACCTACCACCTAAAAGCTTTTAAAATTTCAAGCTCTTAAAAGATAACAATGGGGAAAGACTCAAAGTGGGTTTCTAACTTAGTTAGACTTTTCTAAATATTCCCTCAATGTCATTTCTCTTAAATATATATATTCCTAATCCATTTTCCTTTTTACCATTTCCCATTTGTGAAGCTCAACTACCAAACCCACTAATCCAAAATACTAGCATTTCATATACCAATATGTGGGATCCATCTTTCACCATTACAAAGCACATTGGACACTTTTAACCCAATACACCTAGGAGATTCAAATTTCCATAATCATTCATTTAGTGTACATAACCGATATCCCAACTCTTTGCATAAACCGTTGTTCTGATTTAGAGGGTTCTTTTATGGATCTAGGAATATATATGTTACTACCAAATTTTACACCAAAACAGACTATTGGTGAATGGGTATCGGATTGCAACCTACACAGAAGGATGTTCATTTATTATGCATTTATTACTTTCTGCTCTTAACCTACACTTTTTATTTCAACATTTGAATTTATGTGTACATATATTCGTGCAATCTTTATTTTTTTTTTAAATTCAAACGAAGTTATGCCGTCCTTTCTTTCTTAACCATTTTATTATTTAATTAAAATGCAGGGTGTTACAGTATGAAAACAATTTTCCAACCTCATTCACACATTATCAACGCGGAATATTTAATTTATGTGTAATCTGGTACGTAATTTTTGGATCCATCACACAGGTTTGTCTTTTTACCGTGCTAATCACCTACGTGGTAACCTGAAATGGTGAAAAAAATATTCGATGACTTGTAAGTTCAATTAAAATACTATTTGATCAACACAAAAATTTGAAAATATATTGAGTTCACTAAAAATATGATCAGCACATAAATTTGATTTACAATATGAAATGATTAGCAATATGAAATTGATTTACAATTTTGAACACAAGTAGACGTCCATTCAAGTAACAATCGTCAATTCAACGTAAAACATGTGCAATCAACTACAACATTCAAAGTACTAAGAAAATTAGATCATATAAAATACACACACATATATATACATTAATTCAATTTAGCATATTCATTTCTTTCATCCCAATCTTGTCTTCAGTCGGTGTAACGACCCGAATTTTCGAACAATTTATTTTAAATATTTAATATGGTTTTAAATATTGAGTTGATAATATAAATGGATTTTTTATATTAATTGAAATACGATTTAATCTCGATGTATCAAATTATTGTAATGCGAAATATAATTGAATTCGATAGTAAAACGGAATCAAAATAATTCAAATGATCATTATAAATTTTGTTTGAGTATAAATGATAATAATAATAATTTATTATTATTAACCCGACACTCCTAGCTCAGTTGGTCAGAGGTGGGCGAATTGGGATGAGACATAGGTCTCAGGTTCGAGGGCCACCTCTGCCAATTTCTAGGGGTGACTACCTAGGTAGTGTGAAGGCGTTGAAAAATCGGGGTATATCACTACCCGTGGGGTTTACTAAGACCGACAAGCAATGGCCTGAGTTAAGTCTTAGGTTCCACACGTAAATCCAAAAAATAATAATTTATTATTAGGAATTAATTGTGTCAAATTTAATTTATCGATTTAAATTAATATCTTCTCCAAACGATCAAATCGAGCTTCGAAACCTGTTCCATTGAATTCAGAATAGTGGTATATCCCTAGGAATGCCGGCTATTGCGTTTAAATAAGAGTTCAACAACATGCGATATTTTAAAAGGGTTAAAAATCACCTCAGTTCAAATCAAATAAAAAAAATATAAATACTTTTTCCTTCTACCCTAAGTTAACATACACAACATGTCACCAGCTAGTGTAAAAACGTAGGAGTCACCGTCTTCTTTAATACTTTTGTACGATGGTTCCCCTATTTCATAACGAAGTAAAACAAGGAATTTATGGCTTCGTACCTTTGGTTCCCTTCATGCATTTATAAATCTACCCTTCCCTTCGAAATGCTCGACCATTTCTAAACTCAAACGAAACCATTTCTTTCTAGTTTGTTTTCTCTAGACAAATCAAAATCAAATTCTACATTTTCCAAAACTAAAAATTGCATGAGGCTTACTTCTCCAGATTTTAAAGTCAACATATTTTCCCTATTCTTTTGCAATTCAAAATCGAAGTGAGTCTGGTCACATTTGGTCGACTTCACCCTCGTGATCTCGTTTTTTTCGTTCGATCGATGGGAAGGATTCGATCTAGGGTTCAACTCGATTTAAGGAATAAGGATTTGGAGGTATGTGAGTTAGATTGTCATGGTATTTGGGAGTTTGCAATTTGTTATGGCATCGAGCGTTGTTGTCGATGGGGATTTCCATAGGAAGGTTAGAGTCGCAATAAGCTGAAAGACGTCGTGTTACTTTCTGGTGCGCTCTATTCGAGGTCAAACAGGAAGTTGATGATGGTCTGGAGTGCGGAAAATGGGGCAAGGTCTGGTGCTAAAAAGAGTTGTACTCTTTCAGTGTTCGTGAGCAAGTCCAGCATTAGAAGGAGATTGGAAAATTGGATTAGGTAATTAAATTAGTTTATTTATTTATTTAAATAAACATTAATTATATAAATGATTAAATGCTTAAAAATACATTTCTTTAATATATGAGTTCCGATTGGGATAAACAAGTCACAATGGATTTGTAGCTGCAAATTGAAAGAGTTGGAGTTAACAAGAATTTTCAAATTTAACCGATCATTGTTCAATTTAAATTTGAAAAGAAACTGGAATGGATTGCAATTAAAATCACGGTGAGTAAATCTCACCCGGATTTTATATTAAAATTTATTTTTATCATTAATAATATTTGTTGGTTGTTTGGTTGCGTTTAAATATTACTGTGGCTATTATAAATATATATTAGTTATTTAGGCTTGGAGTTTGGGTTTATTATATATATATATATTGGCGATTGGATATTTCCCGCAGTACCATTAGCGAATGCCCGTAGTATCATTACCAATGACTCTATGAGCCCCACAATATGATAGTAGATGACTTTCTATACCACGATATCCTGCCTCGAAGTAGGATGGGTATTATTTATGTTGGCTAACGTCTGTGGATGCCGGAAAAACAGGTTGGAAGAATCCAACCAGATTCCTCAAAAATATTATTATTTGTTCGCTTATATATATACACATTCTCATATATGATGAGTTAGAAAACCTGTGGTTGATAATGGTGTGTTTTTGATTGGTTGAATCTCACTGGCCCAGAATATTGATATATAAAAATATCTTAAAAAGGGATTTTGAGATTTAAAATGGATTTTTTTTAAATAGAATTTGAATTTCGAATGGGCTAGGAAATATTAACTTGTTTTGAATAATAAAAAACAAGTAGTTCATTTATAAATGATGTTTATAAATGAAGTAAAATGAATTATCATCGGATAATTCGGGAAATTTAAATGCAAGTGTGAATTTAAAAAGGGAAAATTATTTTTCCAAAATAGAATTTTAATTTCAAATGGATTAGAAAACTAGACTTGTTTAAATATATAAACAAGTAATATAGACGATGTTAATAAAGAAAGGCAAAAATTTATCATTTGGATAATTTAAATATTTAAATCCAAATATGAATTTAAAATGAGAATTGGGAACCATGTTAAAAAGGGAAATGATGAAATCTGTTCCGATGTTCGGAATATAAATTGAATTAAAATAAATCCAAACAGATTTATGATTGGAATTCGACTATGTCTAATTTATAAAAATAAATTATGTCCAGAAAGGATATTTAAATTGTATTAAATAGAAAATGAAATTAAATATGAAAATAGATTATACAATTATATATGTAAGTTATAAAAATAAAATATTCCAAATATAAGAATCGGGTTTCAAATAGATTTTGAAATAGAACTTGTTTTAATATCTAAAACTGAGCAGTAAATTTATAAATGGTGTATATAAATATAACTGGATACTTATTATGGGATAATTTGGAATTTTGAATTCAAATTTGAATTTAAAAGTGAATTATTCGAAAATGTAATGACGAATGTTATTCCGGAATTTGAAATATAAATCGATTTGAGATAAATCCAAAGGATTTATAATCGGAATTTGATAATTTATTTATAATGGGAATTGGAATTTAATATAGCAATTTGAGTTATAAACAAATTTGTAACCAAGTAATGAAAATTCGACAATTAGAGATAATTGGAAATATTAAGTTGGATTTGAAAACTGGATTTAATATATATTAAAATATATATTAGAATGAGATTAAAATTTAAATTAAGAAAAGTTTAACGTTTATATTTTAATATAATTAAGACGAACTCACCGCAGTGCGGTAGTTCGTAAATTGGCGCTTCGAACTTCAATTGAGTATATAGAACTCAATTTATGTCGGAATCCTTTGAAATAAGAATCTTCAGGACCGATTTTATAATAGTTTTCTAATGGAAGAGAAAATATGGATTTCGATGAATAGATTTCGAGTTATGTCAAAATCAATTTTCGAGAAAAATAGTGCCATAACCATTATAAAACCATAACGATTTATTTTAAATAAATAAAAGGATTTTAAATTAATAAAATCCGAAATTCCATTTGATAAATCCAAACTTGAGATAAAAAATAAATATGTACTCAAGTGAGTAAGTGAACTAATTTTTGAAACAAAAATCATATTTCTTATTATTAAATAGAATTAACTAACTTAAAGAATAATTAGTTAATCGAGTTTTGATATGAAATTGGGTTTTGGTTAAGTAAATTGAACTGGTGAATTCATATTCGAAATCGAATATGAAACTTAAATTGAAATCGGAATTCAAATGGTTTATAAGTAAATTAAAATCGTGTATGAACGTGTTATGTTCAATTAAAATGTGGAATTGGCAGAAGAGCTAATTTAAATAATAAATTAGTGAATTGACTTAAAATGATCAAATTGAGTTGGAATAAATTAGGAATGGACGTATAGGGGTTAAACAGGTGTGGAATGAAGTGTGTGAAGATTATAATTTAAGTGTCTGACAAAAAGGTACACATTTAAATTACATATGAGATTTTATGCACCGAATCGGCAAGCCGTTTGGCTTTTTGATTTTCTTTTTTTATTGAAAGGTCCTTCAGAGGCGAGTTGAAGTTTGAGCTATTGACCGGTGCAAAGGAAGTGCTGGCAAAATTTTCCATAAATTTAAGGAGCTAGAATATTTTTAAGAAAATTTGATAACTAGAAATCAATATATCGATATATATAGAATTCGATAAAGAAACGAACTTAAAATAGAATATTATAAACAAAAAGGAAATCTATAATTAAATCTGGTAAAAATAGAAAGAGAAACTTATACATGTTCCAAAATGATTAATTGGTTTATATGATGTTGATTATTTGAGATTAGTAGTCTTGTCCGTTTTGAAGTTAAGAATATTATTCAATCAAGGTGTGAGAGGTAGTTATACCCCAACTTGATTGATTTCATTATTAACCAACAAATAGCAAGATTCAGGCTTGAAGATAAATGTTTTGAATAAGATTTAGTTGAATGCAGTATTTTGGGTTGTTGTAACAATGTTTTATAGAACATTCATTTTAACCCAGATAAGCGGAATTTTTGGAAATATAATAATAAATGTTTCCTAAGTATAGAATGAATTGTCGGGAAAGGGAGAAGTACTTGGAATGTTTTCAGTTATTAATAGAAGATATTTTCTAAGTATAGAAAATAAAAGAAGGCTATATATGGAAATGTTTTCCAATTAGCGTAAAAGGCCAAGATGATTACAAAAAATATTTGGTTAACAAATATTGATAAGGAAATGGAGAAGTGATTTAATTAATAAAATATTAATTAAGGGGCCCAGTGATTGTTTGATGCTTTGAATGGATGTTTGTTTTCTTCGATAGTTAAATAATGCCAATATCGTTGTCAATATGGAGAGACTGGTTGGATAATTATCTGAGAACCACTCTGTATTGGCAGTAGCGTTGCGAATCAAATTATATGAAGATAATCGAAGACGGTGTAAAGTGCAAGGGCTTTTTCTGTTAATCCTAGGTAGAAATGGCCTAAGATAGATTAATGGAAATTGTGCCTTCGGTTTCGTTCAATCCCAGAGTGAAGTTGTATAGATGAACGTCTGAAAGAGTATTTCCAATGATCGCATATGTTGGTCTGTATAAATATGTATGGTGGTGGAGAATTTATTCTCTTAGCATAATATCCATATTTTATTTGTGAAAATCAAATAGTGATTAACGGATCTAACAATGTAGCATTCAAAGTGATTGTGCTATCCATGAATGGTAAGTAATCGTAGCCTCAAGCCACATCAACCAGGAATTGACAAAAAATGGGCAGGCATCATGGCTAAGTGGGAAGCTCCCAATTAGGGTGTATTATCACCTATCTAGAGAAATTCATTTCATTCTTTATTCTATTAGATGTTGTCCCATTTGGGAAAACGGTTGCTGATTAGCACAGAAATATGTTTATTTTATGCTCTTATACCTTATCTTTTGTAAATAAATAAATATTACTTTGGGTATTTTTTCGTGCGTTTTCACAGGTTCAATAATTGTCTCCTTCATTCAATTAAAGACCACTTGATAAGAAAAAAAGTTACTTTCCCAAATCAACAAGTTTCCAATCACAAAGGAAGTTGTAGCACATTGGTAAAGGATTGGAAATTTGTATAGAGTGGCCCGAGTTCGATCCTTGGCAAGCTCTATTTTTGCTGAAGAAAGAAGCATGGATTTTTACACATACCGCCTTCTTTGCTCTGAAGAATATATATATATATATATATATATATATATATATATATATATATGTGTGTGTGTGTGTGTGTGTGTGTGTGTGTGTGTGTTTGTGTGTATTGTATGCACTAATAAAGGGTTTAAGGAATAAGCATATTCTTCTCAAATCGAATCAATCATTTTTCAACTTCCATATAAAAGAAGTTTTGAATAAATTATTGCCAAAGAAAATCCAATCAAACTACCACACGTCAATAATCAAGGAGGGAAATCTGCATGGAATATCTCAAGTTTATCTTCATATATCTTTTATATTAAATAAATTAATTCAAGGGATTCATTCTTGGCCTAATTATTCTCATAGAAAGGGGACTACATTCCAATAAATACACCTTGTATCCATTATACACAGATGTTCATTAATTTGTACTCTTTTTCTCCATTAATAAAGTTCTCTTTTATTTTCTGCATTCTTTTATTTTCATGGCAATTTGTGTTATCTAGTCAATTAGATTTGGTAGAACACAATTGCTATTGCAACTACTTTTAACGTTTGATTAGATTCAACGGTAATCCTAATTTTTATCTTTGTTTGTTTAATTCCTTTCTGCATTTTTTTTACTTCATTACTCTGTTTCATTTTTAATCCTTGAATTGGTTATAGATTCGAATAGATTTAAATTTGTAATTCAATTGAATTTTTTTTGTTTTTATTGATAATTACAAATTTATCGGTTCAATTAGATTTGTTCTGAACTAAATTGTGATTTCAACTTTAACCCATCCCCAAGTTTTGTCTAACTCGCCCAAGAAATATATAAATAATAAAATTTAAAATTCCTCCCTGCATTCAATCTTCTTATTACACGATTTGTGCGCGTGCAGTTATTATTACAAAATTCGTGCTTTTCTAGTTTTTAGAAAGCGTCGAACAAGTTTTTGGCACCGTTGTCGGGGAGGCAATAATTAAATTTTATTATTTATTTAATTTCTGATTCGTGTTAATTTTTATTTTTATTTTTTCTTTTTTATAGAAAAAAATCTTGATTGGATAGATTTGGTATTATTCAACGATACTGTAATCTTCTAAAGAAGAGAAAAAAATACTTGCCAAATTTCCTTGATTTTATTTCTTTTTTTCATTTATTTCTATACACCTTTTCACTTTTTTCCTTTTACACCTTTTTCTTTTCCTTTCCTATAAATTTCCAAAAACAATTCTTGGCTTTTATTTTCAATTCCTTTTTCTATTGCCTTCCAGTTTTCAATACATTTATTTCCCTTTCTTCTTCTACAAATTTTGTAAAAAAACTTGAATTATTTATTTCTTTCTTTCCAGTTATATTTCTCTTTCTCCTCCTACAATCTCTTTTTTCCTTTTTTTTATTTATTTCCTATTCTCTCCTTCACAAAAACTAGAAAAAAAAAGTTGCCTAATTTCCCTTGATTCTTTCCTTTTCAACCTTCTTTCCTGTTTTCACTTTTTAGTACAAAGTTTTTTTTTCTCTACAAGTCCGAAAAGAAATAACAAAAAAATTGTTATTTCTTTCTCTTGGTTTCTTTCCTTTTTCTTCAATTTTCTTTCCAATCTGCTACACTCCTTCCTGTTGTTTACAATTTATTTTCAAATTAAAAAAATTGAAAAGAAAACCTTTTGCAAACTTTTATTTGTTTCCCTTTTTTGCTTTGTGCATCTTTTGTCTCTCATTTTCTTGCTGCAAACCAACCTTGTTTCCCTTCTTGATTTTATTTCCTTTTTCTTTCATTTATTTCTTTCCATTTTACAACTTCTCTCCCTCTCTCTTTCACAACAATAAAATAAAAAATAAAAAATTTCTTTCCATTTTTATTCTCTTTTCGTATTTTTTTCATTTGTATCTTTCCTTTCTTCTTTTACAAATTTCAAAAAAAAAACTTACCATTTTTTCTTTAATTTCTTTCCATCTATTCCTTCTTTCCAAATGTCAATACACTGGTTTTCACTCTTTTACAACAATAAAACAAAAAAAAGGAAGAGAGAGAGAGACCAAATTCAAAGCAAGCAAAGATAAGAATTCAAGAAATCAATCAAGGAATTCAAAGGTGAAAAATTTGCAAAGACTGAGATTTTAATCACTATAGCCACTCAACTGCTCTCGACAGAATGTCATACACCACTGTAAAAATTTCTGAGCTCTACAGGTGCTGCAGCCACTGAAAATATATAGCAATTATTTGTAAAAAAAATCTGCAGGGGCAGCGGCTTGCTTGTACAATTTTTTTCAATTTCTTAAATTATTACTATCTGACTGTTGTATGGTTGAAATTTTCTGAATTAAGATTAGGAATGAATTTCCATAACTGAATTCATCATTCTCATCATTTTCAATAATAAAACTTGATTACACGTTTCAAGATATTTAATTACAAGAGTGTATTTTATGAAATTGGCTTTCTCAAGGGTTTGATCACCGATATATATTAGTTCAATTTTTTGAACTTCTAGCAAAAGAGGTTGCATACTACCCGTAAAACATTGGTCGTATCCCTTAATATTCATACTATACATGAACGGCCATAGACCCTCTTCCCTCTTCAAACCGAGTTATCAATTAATAAGAAATACTTGAGTACATTATTTATTTTGTAATAAAAGCTACTTGTGTCAATCTTAAGTTAGGATTTTCTACATTTGATAACGATGAATGAAAGCCACTATGATTCGCTTACTTCAATAGATATGTCTACTATATCTTTTGAAGAACATTTTGATGATGAACTTGAACTTCTAAGTGATTAGGATGAATATATGGAACGCCTCAAACATAATCGTAATTCCATATCATCAAAGGAAATTGTGGCTAAACACTCAAATTTATGGGATTATGGTAATCTTCATCTGAATGGTAAGAATCATTGTCACGAAAAAATTTGCATGGGAAGTATTATGATTTCAGAATTTATTAACATGCCTCTTATACCTCAAAAATTAGATTTGGAATCATCATACATCATTTTCGATAGAGGCAAGTGTGGGGGAAACAGAAAACATCACTTTTCACAAAATATTCTCCATCGTCATTTATTTCATTTTTCATATGATTGGCACACATATATAGTGGCTAAACTTCATTTCATTTTACAAATAATTTTGCAACTCATTCACCTTTGGGTATGATCATTCAAATTTAGGAAACGTTTACAGTGTGGACACTGTTTAGTCCAATTTTGTGTGTGTGAGGGGGAAGGGGGGTGGCGGGTCTGCATTGCATTCTTTTGATTTTTCCTTAATTCCTCTTTCTTTATTTTCATGTAGGACCATCATGCATTTTAGATCATAGTAACATGCCATTTTTTTTTTGAAATATGACTCATTTTAAATTGATACAACAAAATAAGTTAGCGATTGTTAATCAGTTGATAGTATTTTTCTCTCAACTAAGATCGAATAAGAAATGTAATGAAAAGTTGAATTTTGAGGGATAATAGTGTAACTGGTACATAGGGAGATTCTTAGGTGATGGCAATGAAGTATATTCTAAACTGTAGTCTTTATTTAATGAGTGGAGGACTTAAAAATACTTATATTGGCTTTTTGAGTCTTTAAAATTAAGTTGTGTTAAGTGGAATTCGCATAACTCTCTCTTGTTCTTATATTTTCAATAATATAACAATAATCCAAGGGTATCCAACATTGCTTGTAAACCAAGCGTTGTTGTGCAGACCCGCCAAGCTCTATCCGGCATGTTGTTGACAAAGTCAGCGTCGGTATATTTTGGTCTCATTTTATGAGTTGACACCTAAGGATTACTGACATCTTGTTGACAAAGTCAGCGTCGGTCTCCACAATCCGCCAAGCTCTTTCCCAACTCTCCGTCAGTCCGTGAGGCAGTGCATGGGTGGTATACCTTGGTCTTTAAGTTAGGTGTATGTAATTAATTATAAAGCTTCATTTTTATAGAGATAGGGAATAAGCAATGATGCCCAAACACTTCTTGACCTTATTTATTTGATTAGCCATACACAAAGATTTTAGAATAACACTTGCCAAATTGTGATAAGCAAACTAAGAATTTATTTCATGGCTGCACTATGTTATCAACTGAACCAACTAGCCAAACTAGAACATAACATTTGGAAACTTGAATTATATTGAAAATTTGTGACAAGTTGAAGTATATAAAAAAAATCAACTGATTAAAATTTGTTAACTTAATTAGTTGTACCACTTTCCTGAAACAAGTCGTGTTTTCAATTTTTGTTTTCATTTGCATATGTCCATTGCATTCATGTAGTTGCATTAGAACCACAACATACTGCATTTGGATTTTGGGGGTAGTATCCGCTGAAAACCCTCACGAGACACCACTCGTCCTACTAGGGACACCTAGAGGTTTAACGGCTTGTTGCATACGCTCAATGCAATCGTGTTTCCTATGAAAGTGTGACCTATCTTGTTTAGTTTTTTTTTTTTCATTTTTCTTTCTTTTTACTTGAGGATGAGTAAAAGATAAGTGTGGGGGTATTTGATTAGCACAGATATGTGTTTATTTTATGCTCTTATACCTCATCTTTTGTAAATAAATAAATATTACTTTGGGTATTTTTTTGTGTGTTTTCACAGGTTCAATAATTATCTCCTTCATTCACTTAAAGACCAGTTGATAAGAAAAAAAAAGCTACTTTCCCATATCAACAAGTTTCCAATCACAAAGGAAGTTGTAGCACAATGGTAAAGGCTTGGAAATTTGTACAGAGTGGCCTAAGTTTGATCCTTGGCAAGCTATATTTTTGCTGAAGAAAGGAGCATGGATTTTTACACACACCGCCTTCTTTGCTCTGAAGAATATATGGAATAGTGATAAGTTATATATATTTATATATATGTGTATATAATGTATGCACTAATAAAGGGTTTAAGGAATAGGCATATTCTTCTCAAATCGAATCATTCATTTTTCAACTTCCATATAAAAGAAAATTTGAATGAATTATTGCCAAAGAAAATCCAATCAAGCTACCACACGTCAATAATCAAGGAGGGAAATGTACATGGAATATCTCAAGTTTATCTTCATATCTCTTTTATTTGTAAATTATTTAATTCAAGGGATTCATTCTTGGCCTAACTATTATCATAGAAAGTGGACTACATTCCTATAAATACACCTTGTATCCATTGTAAACAGATGTTCATTATTCTGCACTCTTTTTCTCCATTCTTGTATTTTCACGGCAATTTGTGTTGTCTAGTCAATTAAAATTGCTAGAACACAATTTCTATTGCAACTAGTTTTCCCATTAGTGATTGACCGTTTGATTAGCTTCAACGGTAATCCTAATTTTTATCTTTGTTTGTTTATTTCCTTTCTGCATTTTTTTTTACTTCAGTACTCTATTTCATTTTTAATCCTTGAATTGGTTATAGATTCGATTACATTCAAATTTGTAATTCAGTTGCAATTTTTCTTTTTTTTATTGATAATTACAAATTTAGTTATCGGTTCAATTAGATTTGTTCAGAACTAAATTGTGATTTCAACTTTAACCCATCTCCAAGTTTTATCTTACTCGCCCATGAAATATATAAATAATAAAATTTAAAATTCCTCCCTGTGTTGGACCTGCATATTACACGATCTATGCAGTTGCACTTATTATTACAAAATTCGCACTTTTCTAGTTCTTAGAAAGCGTCGAACAGTTGCTGATCCCAACCATTGGTGATATACATTCGATACACTCAAGCGAAATGAGTGGTTGGTCATGTGTGGCCGGGATTCAAGATGACTTGTTGAACCCAGTGTATTCTTCTCTAAAGATACACTATCAGAAGGTGGTTCCATACCCTATCATAGTTGGAAATTCATTGTGAAATAAGTGCTTGCGGTTTTGATTATATATTATGTACGTAGAGCGTGAGATGCAAGTGTTCTGCTAGATAATTATTTAGTTGTGGTTAATAGACACTATTATATTATCAAAAGAATTTTGATATCAAGATTATTTTGGATTCTCAGAAGGGAAAAACCCGTTCCGTGTTATATGGCATGGTCTATAATATCACTTATTTTCTCAAACTCTTTTAAATTGTTTACTCATACCGGTCCTATGACTAACTCAAAGTTTATTTTTCTATGTTTTCCCTAAACTCTTGGGTGCCCAAATTTGTACGGGCAGTCAAGTAGTTCAGGATTTTACAGATTTATCTGAAGGAGCATGGAGGAGGAAGATTCAGTATTAGTTATATAGAGTTTTGTTGCGCTGTGTTGTACTCTGATAATGATATGTGTATACTATACAAATTTTGTATTTCAAAAGTTAAGATATATTATATTTTGTTCCATTGCGATGTGAGATTTTTTTGTTGTGTTTCTGTTCTTCTTCTATCACTTTCTTCTTTATTCAATAACATTCGTATTTCTATGCAATTTGGGTGGGACATGAGTTGAATTCAGTCAGCTCAAATGGTATGTATTTGCGGGCCTTTACAGTTGGTATCAGAGCTTGGATTGAGCGAATACCGAGGCTTTGGTGCAGTGGTGCTCATTAGAGATAGGGTCAGTAGTACCCTAGAATGAGTTGAGTGTATGTATACGAGAGAGCATATTTGTTAGTTGATATAAAATTTGTTTTATATTGTGTAGGCTAGTTTGTTGGGCAGCTTATGAATTCTAATCGAATCGTGGGACACCATGATGTCGATAAGTATTTATAAACACTTGAACAGAGAAATTTGACACAACATTGTTTTAAAGTGGGTAAATGAAATAATTTTACCCAAAATTCTATTTTGATATAGAAGAAATAATTTTTGAAATTATTATATTACATTGATGTTCTGGTTGTTATTATAATCAAATGAGATTATAAGAGATGAAATGGTTATGTATAACCAAACAGAACTTGTTTGTGAATGAAATATACAAATGTGATGAACTGAAACTGGATTCAGAATAAAAATTAAGATTTTAAAATCCTAGGTGTTAAGAAAAATATTTTCCAAAGTATATTAAAATAATATAACTTTGTTTTGGAAGGATTTTTGATTAAAAATCATTTTAAATGGATTTTGAAAGTGATAAAGCACTAAACTCACTTCAGTAGCTGGGAAATAATTCTGATGATGACTACAACACCATTAATGTTCATTTTTGAGTTCTAAGCGATGGATTGCTACCTTAGAAAAGTTTTGACGAAAATTTGTTTGAAAGAAAACAATTTAGTTTAAAATATTCAAATGTTTTGAATTTGAGGTGGAAATAAATATACGTAAATATATTTATGTGATTTCAGAAGGATTTGAAATAAAAACCCAGGAGTTTGAATTTTGGAAATTAAAATTTAACTTAAGCAAGTTAAATGTAAAGAAGTGAATAAACTGATCAGAATAAATTTAATGGAATATGAACTGATTGCAAACCATTCATATAAAATGAATATAAGCATAATTGATATTCAATATGAATGAAAAACAAAAGTTTGGTTGGAACAAAAATTTGTAGAAGTATAAAATGTTAAGTTCAACATAAGTGGGTTTTTAGAGGAAAAAGTTAATGGGTTTTTGACATTTTTCCTATCTTAGTAATTTCGAGGATGAAATTCTTTTAAGGGGAGAAAAATGTAACGATCCGTATTTTCGAACAATTTATTTTAAACATTTAATACGGTTTTAAATATTAAGTTGATAATATAAATGGATTTTTTATATTGAGTTATCTATTTAATAATCGAAATACGATTTAATCTCGATTGTATCAATTTATCGTAATGCGAAATATAACTGAATTCGATATTAAAACTAAATCAAAATAATTCAGATGATCATTATAAATTTTATTTGAGTATAAACGATAACAATAATAATTTATTATCTAGAAATTAATTATTTCAAATTTAATTTATTGATTTAAATTAATATCTTCTCAAGGCGATCAAATGTGGCTTCGAAACCTGTTCCTGTGAGTTCAGAATAGTGGTATAAACCTAGAGATGCTGGTTGTTGCATTTATATAAGAGTTCGACAACACGCGATATTTTAAAATGGTTAAAAATCACCTCAGTTCAAATCAAATAAAAAAATATAAATACTTTTTCCTTCTACCCTAAGTTAACATACACAGCATGTCACCAACTAATGTAAAAATGAAGGGGTCACCGTCTTCTTTAATACTCTTGTACGATGGTTCCCCAGCTTTATACCGAAGTAAAGCAAGGAATTTATGGCTTCATACCTTTGGTTCCCTTCATGCATCTATAAAGCTACCCTTTCCTTCGAATTGCTCAGCCATTTCTAAAATCAAACAAAACCATTTCTTTCCTGTTTCTTTCTCTAGACAAATCAAAATCAAATTCTACTTTTTCCAAAACTAAAAATCGCATGAGGCTTACTCCTCCTTATTTTAAAATCAACGTATTTCCCCTTTTATTTTGCAATTCAAAATTGAAGCGAGTCTGGGCACATTTGGTCGGCTTCACCCTCGTGATCTCATTTTTCGTTCGATTGATGGGAAGGATTCGAGCTAGGGTCATACTCAATTTCAGGAATAAGGATTTAGGGGGTACGCGAGTTAGATTGTCGTGGTGTTTGGGAGTTTGGAATTTTTTATTGGGTCGAGCATAGTTGTCAGCGAGGTTTCCATAGGAAGGTTGGAGTTGCGATATGCTGAAAGACATCGCGTTACTTTCTGGTGCGCTCTATTCGAGGTCAAATAGGAAGTCGATGACGGTCTGGAGTGGGGAAAAAGGGGCAAGGCCCGGTGCTGAAAAGAGTTGTACTCTTTCAGTGTTCGTGAACAGGTCCTACATTAGAAGGAGATTGGAAAATTTGGATTAGGTAATTAAACTAGTTTATTTATTTATTTATTTATTTAAGTAAATGTTAATTATATAAATGGTTAAATGCTTCAAAATAGGTTTCTTCAATATATGAGGTCCGATTGGGATAAATAAGTCACAATGGATATGTAGCTGCAAATTGAACGACTTGGAGTTAACATGAATTTTCAAATTTAATCGAACATTGTTCTATTTAAATTTGAAAAGAAACTGGAATGGATTGCAATTAAAATCACGGTGAGTAAATCTCACTCAGATTTTATATTAAAATTTATTTTTATCATTAAAAATCTTTGTTGGTTGTTTGGTTGCGTTTAAATATTACTGTGGCTGTTATAAATATATTAGCTATTTTGGCTTGGTTTTTGCGGTTATTATATATATATTGGTGGTAAGATATTTCCCGCAGTACCAATAGCGGATGCCCATAGTATCATTAGTGAATGACCCTATGCCGCCCCACAATATGATAGTGGATGACATTCTATGCCGCAATATCCTGCCTTGAAGCAGGATGGGTATTATTTATGATGGCTAACATCTGTAGATGTAGGAAAAACAGGTTGGAGGAATCCAACTGGATTCCTCAAAAATATTATTATTCGTTTTTTTTATATATATTATCATATATGATGTGTTAGAAAACCTATGATTGATAATGCTGTGTTTTTGATTGGTTGAATGTCACTGGCCCAGAATACTGATATATAAAAATATCGTAAAAAGGGATTTCTAGATTTAAAATGGAATTTTTTTAAATAAAATTTGAATTTCGAATGGTCTAGGAAATATTAACTTGTTTTGAATAATAAAAAACAAGTAGTTCATTTATAAACGATGTTTATAAATGAAGTAAAATGAATTACCGTTGGATAATTCGAGAAATTTAAATACAAGCGTGAATTTAAAAAGGGAAAACTATTTTTCCAAAATAGTCATTTAATTTCAAATGGATTTGAGAGTAAGACTTGTTTAAATATATAAACAAGTAATATAGACGACGCTCATAAAGAAAGGCGAAAATCTATCATTTGGATAATCTGAATATTTAAATTCAAATATGAACTTAAAATGGGAATTGGGAACCGTGTTAAAAAGGGAAATGATGATGAAATCTATTCCAATGTTTGGAATATAAATTGAATTAAAATAATTCCAAAAGGAATTATGATTGGAACTCGACTATGTTGAATTTATAAAAATAAATTATGTCCAGAAAGGATATGTAAATTGTATTAAATGGAAACTGAAATTAAATATGAAAATAAATTATATAATTATATATGTAAGTTATAAAAATAAAATAATCCAAATAAAATAATCGGGTTTCAAATAGATTTTGAAATAGAACTTGTTTTAATATCTAAAACAAGGCACTATATTTATAAATGATGTTTATAAATAAAATTTTATAATTATTATGGGATAATTTGGAATTTTAAATTCAATTTTGAATTTAAAAGTGAATTAGAAATCATTTCGAAAATGGAACGATGAATGTTATTCCGGAATTCGGTTTATAAACCGATTTGAGATAAATCTAAGGGATTTATAATCAGAATTCTATCATATCGAATTTAGTAAAATAATTTATTTAGAAGGGTAATTGGAATTTAATATTGCAATTTGAGTTATAAATAAATTTATAACCGAGTAATGAAAAATCGACAATTAGAGATAATTGGAAATATTAAGTTGGATTTGAAAACTGGATTTAGTGCATATTAGAATATGTATTAGAACGATATTGAAATTTAAATTAAATGAAGTTTAACTTTTGTATTCAAATATAATTAAAACGAACTCGCCGCAGCGCGATAGTTCGTTAATTGGCGTTTCGAACATCAATTGAGTATATAGGACTCAATTAAAGTGAAACAAGAATCGCCAGGATCGATATGATAATAGTTTTATAATGGAGTAAAAAATCTAGATTTCGTCGAATATATTTTGAGTTATGTCAAAATCAATTTTCTAGAAAACAGCGCCATAACTATTATAAATCCATAACGGTTTATTTAAAATAAATAAAAGGATTTTAAGTAAATAAGATCCGAAATTCCATTAGAAAAATCCAGACTTGAGATATAAAATAAATATGAAATCAAGTAGAGTAAGTGAACTAATTTTTGAAACAAAAATCAGATTTTCAATTATCAAATAGAATTAACTAATTTGAAGAATAATTAGTTAATCGAGTTTTGATACGAAATTGGGTTTTGGTTAAGTAAATTGAACTGGAAATTCATATTCAAAATCGAATATGAAACTTGAATTGAAATTGGAATTCAATCGGTTTAAAATCAATTTAAAATCGTGTATGAACGTGTTATGTTCAATTAAAAAGTGGAATATGTAACAATCCGGATTTTCAGAACCAATTTAAATTTTTTATTTTAGCTATTTTAATAGATTTTAAGAAATTAAAATGATTTATTTCAAATAATTACGACTAAAAATTTATTTAAATCATATATAGAACAAATAAATTCATTTTAATACTAAAACGAGCCGGAAATGACGCAGTAGTTTGAAAATTCAATTTCTAATTTCAATTGAGTATACATAATTCATTTTAAATCAGAATTGTACGAAATAAGAAACGTTAGGATCTGTTTAACTATATCTTTCTAATTAATTTTAAAAATTTGAGATTTCACTTTAAAAATTAAAAGTTATGTACAGTTTAAAATTCAGAATAGTCGCTATGGAATTTATATATATTTATAATATATACATAACCCTTAAAAATAGCCATTTTGCAAACGAACTCCAATTTGACGAAACCACTTTTGTTGGATCCAGAATGTCAAATTATTGCTATATTCCAAATTTCATAATTTTTGGAATCAATTTGTGAGCGTACTGAATTTAAACGCGTTTGGTCATTTCAGTTTGAATTTAATCGACTAGAAAATGACCATATTTCAAACGTTCTCCAAATTCAACGAAATTCATTTTGGTAGGACCGTATCGTCAAAACATAGCTAGATTATTTTTCTGGAACTTTTGGAGTTAGTGTGTGGCCCCGGTAAATTAAAATGTATGTTGAAATCAATTTTAAACATTATATTAATTTATATTTTAATTTTGATGAAAACTGATCGAAACAGTCGAATTGGCTTAAGGGACATATCCCATTGTGTCCGGAATGGGGGTATTTAGCTAGGGGCAACAGTTGTTGGGTTCGATTTGGAGTTCGAATGAAAAAAATCAACCTTTTGCAATTAAAATAGAATTAAATATAAATATATATAAGTCAACCCCTTCCCTCTCTCTTCATACATCGTGAAATAAAATAAAAATCGAACCCTCCGCCGATCCTGTCGCCCATCGTCACGCCCCCCAGCCCACCACCGCCGGACTCGCTGTCGCCTCCCGTCGGCCACCAGCACCCCCCACGCCTCCCACCTCTCTCTCCTCGCCCATTTGAAGACCAAAAACCTAAAACCGCTCCAATCCGCCACCGTGGGTCCCCTTGCCGCCACTGTAGGCCACTGCGCCTCCCCCCGACCTTACAGCACCCCACGCAGCCTACCTCTCCACCAATAGCCACATGTGGTCCCCCCTCCACTTAAAAATCCAATTTTTATTATTTTCTGCATTTACATTCAACACCCTGAACTTCCATAGCCAATAACTCTCCCACCGAGCATTTCTGGCTAAAATTCCACACTGCCAAAGTCGAAGAGCATGATTTTCTCTTTGATTTGAGTATATGGAAGTCGTATTTTGGAATTCGGAGCCGCCCGGAAAACACGTCCGAAGTCTACTGTCCAAATACTTTCTTTTCGCAAATTCTGGCGAAATGGAGCATTTTCGGAATAAAGACCACTAGGCGAAAGTTGTCCGGAATGGCGTGTTTAAGTTAGAGTAAAAGATTGTGTGAAGATTAGGGCTCGTTTGCAAATTATGGGATCAGAATAGCAAATCAGAACATTAGAAAACAATGGTGAAGTGGATCCCAATGTGAGAACACCTTCTCGCTCAAATTATTTTACAGTTAAATATATCCTAGGTTGCAGACGGGGCTTAGTAGCTCCTGACACTATTTATTGTACAAACCATGGTTGTTTGTTTGGAATGTATTGTGTAAATTTGGATAGTGGTTGTAAAATTGATTGTGAACTGATTGTGGGATTGTTTGGATTGATTGTGATGATAGTATATGGCGCGAGCCAGTATCAGGAGAGGGGCAATGCTAGACATTACTCCAGTTCTAATATCGCGCCGTTATAATGCCGATTTTTCTTAAACTGAAATGTATATGAAATTTTCTAAAATAAACTATATAAAATATTTATGTGTTGAATAAAATGTTTGAACAATAAAAATATCATTTTTATTGAATGTATGAACTATATAAAATAGTCTAGTGTTGAAATAAATATTTTATCGTTAAAAATATAATTTTTAACGTATATATGAATGGCATAAATTCTCCTGAAATGAAAATAAATATTCATTTACAAATCGGATGATTTGTTTATGTACACCCATTTAACTGGCATGGATTGGGACGATAAATTTTACACATCACCCGACTGCATAAATAATATTAGTATTTGTTGGTTAAATCCCCACACGGGTATTGGGATGATATTTGACGTACACTAATCCTAATTGTTTAGTTGTATTCAATCGATTGGTTGACAGACTGTGGTAAGCATTAATTATTTATATTTAATGCTTATGCAGTTGTGTAATGCACTCTGGTTGATTGTTTACCATTGTTTTTGTGTACGTGTGATGTATGAAATCCATATCACTAACATTATATGGTAATTGATTGGGTCTGATTCCAGTTCAAAAATAACGGATATTTTAAAATAAGGAAATATTTTAAAATAACGAATATTTTAAAATAATATTCTATAAAGGACTAAACCGTGAATTTGATGTCCGATTTAGGATGGACACGAAAATACTGAAGTATGTAAAGCCATGTTGATTAGATATGTGCCATTTTAACGCGGACGATTTTTATATCGATTTTATTCATTTTTATAATGAATATCGAAAAGGAAATGATTTCAAAATCTGATATTTTGAAAATATTATCATTTAAATATTATAATAATAAGGAGTGCTCAACTTCGATTTAAAACTGAAATGAAAGTGGGAATCGATTTTAAAACGAATTTATAAAATACGTTATGAACGAAATATATATTATATATATTATGGCTTGTATAGAACGCGTCGCGTTGCGTTCTTTCGCGAATTTCAACCATTGACTTCGAATTGACATTACGGGAGATTCGACCGTCGGATCCTCCTAAAACCGGAATCGTTCGGTTTGTATCGGAAAGAGCTTTCCATTGAATATAAGAGATTTGAAATCTAACAGTTGGATTTGGAATTATTTCCAAATCAAATTTGGAAAAGGTCGCTATCGAGGCAGTTCGGTGGCCGTTATTGGAAACCGACTATACGAGCCTTGATAAAATTATTAAAAATATTAACAATTTATGTAAAATCATAATAAATGATTTGGAAAGAATTTGGATGAAAAATTCCACATTTGTAAAGATAAAAATATATTTTTATCAAAATGAACTAGTTATTAACTAGAAAGATAATCCAACGATTTGAAATAAATAAATTGGATTTGTGAATGATTTTAATCTAACCAGAATTTTCCAACGTATGAATTGGAATGGGTTTGAATAGAAATCATCTTCGGAATATTTCGATATTGGATTCTGTGATTATACTGATATTATGGAGGAATGTGGAAGATAGGTATATATCGTTATTTCCCATACGATATGTGTTGGTTTAAGAATTTGATATTGAATGTAAGCCGATATAATTTCTATTCAGAGCCTTATATTTATTATCAAAGTGGATTTTGGGTTTGTCATGAATGGTATCTTCAGTAACACTGTTCTTAATCCCCGTGTGATAAGAATAAATCTTTTAATTTAGATTATTAAATATTCCAGTTATATTTCGTAATTGGAATAAAATGGAATGTGAATTGGGTTTATCGTGAACTGTGTTTTTAAAGACATTCGTTCTTTAATCTGATTAATAGTGAAATGTGATTTTGAATATATAAATCTTTTATTAAGATTTAACGATAATTTTCCAAATTAAAGTTTTCCAATTTAATATATCAAATTGGAATTGAATGGAATTCGATTTAGTAATATTCGAAATGAACTTCTGTGGAGGAAGACTGTTACTATATATGGAATTTAAAAGGCGTTGCCGTTATTCCATTTGTATTATTAGTCGGATACGGAAATTGATATCAATTGTATATTGATCTTTTTTCCGTGAAGACTCCATGGTTAATGGAATGTGATTTTGGGTTTATCGTGAACTGTGTTTTAAATGACATTGGTTCTTTAACCCAGTTAAACACAGGATTACATGTCTAACATTGTATTTCGAACTGTACTGTTGATCTCTGCTAAATATATATATGTTTGGAGGTGGAGAATTTATTCTCTTGCTTAACACCCTTCTCTGAGATGTATGAGCTTAGAGTTTATATACCAGTAGAAATCAGTGGTACGGTGTAGATTGTCGACGCGACATATTTGATTTCCTAAAGTTAAATAATCATTAATAATGATTTTTAGGAAGATTAAAACCAAGTGGAGTTTTAATGAATCTTTAACTAGATTGAATGTGAATGTGATAATTTAAATTATCAAATTTGGGAAATGATCGAAAATGGAGTACTACCAGTTTTACTCTAGGCGATAGTTAAATCTTCAATTAGATTTAAACGTGAAATAGTAATTAAATTTACCGATAACACCGTGGATGTTAGATATGGGGTACTACCAGTTTTTCTCCATGGGATGAATTGGTTGGGATTGGGATTAATAAATAAATGATTCCTTCGGTAAGCCTCGATAATCCCACTAGTTGATAAACCATAATTTGATTTTGAATAGAAATCCAAAGGAAGATTAAACAATAAATTTAAAGAATTTATCTTTGATTAAATTAATAGGAACTTTTCCCTAATGATGTGAATATTTGAATAAAAGAATATTCTAAATTGAAATGAGGCGTATGATGTGTTTTTATAGCACTTGATTATTGATTATAAAATACGCGAGTTATTCGGAAAGACCGGGTTTAACCCATTCAGAATAATTAATACGACGACTAAAAGTCGATGATGAAGACGGTGGTTGAAGACCGGAGATCTTCACATCATTTGGATGATTACTGATGTCTTGATTGGGTTGTACATCCATGATAAGGTAATAAGTTGTGATCGTCAGGATGTACTTGGAGATCGACCGAATATGCGAGAACCTCTATCCTATATTGGACATATGGGACAAGGAATGAGGTGCCGCCGCTTTCGTTCAGACCCAGAACGGACTTGTAAATGGATGTGTGTGTCTGACAATGGATTTCATTCTGTATTGATTTATTTCTATTAAATATATATCTGTTTGATGGTGGAGAATTTATTCTCTTGCTTAACACCCTTCTCTGGGATGTATGAGCTTAGATGTTATATATTGATGGATATCAGTCGCATGACATGAATTGTTAGTGTGGCATGCAGAGATGCAGTGATCAAGGCTTTTGTTGAAGAGCAGGGCCTTGTGGTTGATGATCAAAGCACGACTTTAATTAGGATAACTTTTTGTAGCGTTAATTCGCGAGCCACACACCCCTGTATGAACCATAAACGGGAGAGGATCCAGGGAGGACATGCATTTCTTTCTAGCTAGGAGTGGTGTCATGGTATGGAGCCCAGACATTTTTGCTTACATGGATGATGGATAGCGAAGTACCTCAGATTTGAGTCCCTAATGGCTCTTTATGATGGTCGATATACTGACCAGATTTACGCCCCATAGGGTGGGGAAACGTATTGTTCAGAAATTATAATCCACTAATGTAAGTGTGAACCGGTCCTGTGGCTCCAGGTGCAGTTGAGGCTGAATCCTGAGACATGGGCTAGATTGTCTCGCATTCGGTAAGGACGATCCCTTGCCTATGTTCATGATGGAATCCAATTTCCAATACGACATTTCCCAGGTTAATTGAAAAACTAGTATGGCGGCATGATATATGGTACCCATGCGTCTATGATTGATACATTTATATTTGAAGCTGTTTTTGATAATATGTACTTATTATATATCAAATGATTTGTTTTAAACATATCAAGCATGTTTGGCTATTATAAGGGAAAACTCTATCCTCCGGCTTGCGTTGCATTGTGTGATGGGACCTGATCTTATAATAGCTTCATTTTTCAAAAAGCATTGCGCTGTTTATATATTGTTTTATGAACTTGTATTCTTGGGAGAAAACCCATTCCGTGTTATACGGCATGGTCCCTTGATTTACTTTATTTTCAAAGTAAAGTTTTAAATAACTGTTTAAGTTCTCACACCAGTCCCATGACTGACTCGGAGTTTATTATTTTTACCTAAAGTCTGGTTGCCCATATTTTCCACATGGGCAGTCGGTAGTTTTGGTTTCGCAGATATTTCTTTTCACAGGATTGTCTGTAGATTACCTAAAGTCTCGTTGCATTGTCTGTTGTTTGTGTTCTGATTTGTCGTGTTCTCAACTCAATCCGGGCTTTGTTGTAAGGGAAAGTTTGGGTTGTTTCAGCATGGTAACAAAGCTCTAGTTTTCAGAGCTCGAAAACAAGGCATATTAGAACCAAACGAAAGAATCCATCGGAGATAGGATTAGTAATATCCTATGAGAATAACTCGTTAGAGATAGGATCAGTAGTATCCCAGAATGAGTTTGAAGAGTGCTATTTTTAAAAATCCAATTAGATTTGAAAATTTATATTTTATTATATGTATTTGAATATTTATTTTATATTGAATTTAGACTTTCTAGTATATGAAGATTTTGCGTATATGCATCATGAACGTATATACTAAGTCTCAAATATACGGGATGGATATAGAATCACACTCTAGTCACTCAGAGATGATTCTGATGATGGCATGTCATCATCAGCCTTTATGTTCGAGTTTCGAAAGTGGGATATCTATATGTTTCCAATTGACTGGTGTGAGAACCAAAACTTAGATAGGATTTATTGATGTGATTTAGCACTAAAAATTGGAATTTTGAGTATATATATTAAGGATATATGATTGAAAAGTTAACCAACAAATTGATTGCTGGTTGTGATGGATGATTATTAATTCCACTAATAAAACCCAGATGATATTGGAAGGCAAATTTAGCTAAATTGAATTTAATGTTGAACTGAATTGGAAATTGATTGGAATTACATATATGTATATGTATATAATGAACAAGTCATAGCATGGAAGCTAAGAAGAGGAATAAAATTGTATGCCTGACAAATAGGTACATGTTTACTATATTCATTGGGTTTGATGATTTTATGAGCCGATTGGCAAGTTGCTTGGTTTTTTTCTTTTTCTTTTTGGTTGATGAGGGCCCTGTGAGGCTAGTTTGGGTTTTACCGATTAGCCCGTACAAAGGAGGTTATGGCGATTTTTTTTTGAAAATTTAAGGTGTTAGCCAAATTTTTGAGAAATTAGAAAATTCCTAGAAACTGAAAAGTTGAAGAATGAAAGCCAAGATGAAAGTTGAGTTGGTTAGTTAAACAACTTTCAGCTCCGTTCCTTTTCGAGCATGAAAAGTTTTTAAGTGGGGGAGATTGTAACAACCCGGATTTTCAGAACCAATTTAAAATTTGTATTTTAGCTATTTTAATGGATTTTAAGAATTTAAAATGATTTATTTTAAATAATAATGACTAAAAATTAATTTAAATAGTAGTTAGAACGAATAAATTTATTTTAATTATAAAACGAGCCTGAAATGGCGTGGTAGTTTAAAAATTCGATTTATAATTTCAATTGAGTATACAGAATTCATTTTAAATCTGAATTGGACGAAACAAGAAACGTTAGGATTTATTTAACTATATCTTTCTAAAGAATGTGAAAAATTGATATTTCACTTTAAAAATTAAAAGTTATGTCCAGTTTAAAATTCAGAATAGCCGTTATGGAATTTATATATATTTATAATATATATAGCCCTTAAAAATAGTCATTTTGCAGATCTCCGTTTTCGACGAAACCACTTTTGTTGGATGCGGAATATCAAATTATTGCTATATTCCAAATTTCATAATTTTTGGAATCAATATGTGAGCGTAGTGAATTTAAACGCGTTTGGTCATTTTAGTTTGAATTTAATCGACTGGAAAATGACCATTTTATAAACGGTCTCCAAATTTGACGAAATTAGTTTTGTTAGGACCGTATCATCAAAACATAGCTAGATTTATTTTTCTGGAATTTTGGAGTCAGTATGTGGCCCCGGTAAATTAAAATGTACGTTGAAATCAACTTTGAACGTTATATTAATTTATATTTTAATTTTGATAAAAACTGATCGAAACTGTTGAATTGGCTTATGAGACACATTCCATTGTGTCCGGAATGGGGGTATTTAGCTAGGGGCAACAGCCATTGGCCTCGATTTGGAGTTCAAATGAAAAATCAACTTTTTGGAATTAAAATAGAATTAAGTATAAATATATAAGTCAACCCCTTCCCTCTCTCTTCATACCTCGTGAAATAAAAAAAACGAACCCTCCACCGATCCTATCGCCCTTCGTCGCGCCCCCCAGCCCACCACCGTCGGACCTCGTCGCTGCCTCTCCTTGGCCACCAGCACCTCCAACGCTGCCCTCCTCTCTCTCTCTCCTCGACCATTCGAAGACCAAAACCATAAAACCCCTTCAATCCGGCGTTGTAGGTCCCTTGGCCACCGTCATCGGCCACTGCGCCTCCCCCGACCTTCCAGCACCCCACGTCGCCTACACCGCCACCAATAGCCACCTGTGGTCCCCCCTCCACTTAAAAATCCAATTTTTATTATTTTCTGTATTTACATTTAACACCTTGAGCTTCCACAGCCAATAACTCTCCCACCGAGCGCTTTTGGCCAAAACTCCTACCAAAGTCGAAGAGCACGATTTTCCTTTCAATTTGAGTATATGGAAGTCGTATTTTAGAATTCGGAGCCACCCATAAAATGCATCCAAAATCTGCTGTCCCAATACTGGCTTTTCGCAAATTCTGGGGAAATGGAGCATTTTCGGAAGAAAGGCCACTAGGCGAAAGTTGTTCGGAATGGCGCGTTTAAGCTAGAAAAAAGATCGTGTGAAGATTGGGGCTCGTTTACAAATTCTAGGATCAGAACAGCGAATCAGAATGTTAGAAAACAATGATGGAGTGGATCCCAATGTGAGAACACCTTCTCACTCAAATTATTTTACAGTTAAATATATCTTAGGTTGCAGACGGGGCTTAGTAGCTCCTGACACTATTTATTATACAAACCATTGTTGTTTATTTGGATTGTATTGTGGAAATTTGGATTATGGATGTAAAATTTATTGTGAATTGATTGTGGTATTGCTTGGATTGATTATGATGATTGTGTACGGCGCGAGCCACTATCAGGAGAGGGGTAATGCTAGACATTTCTCCGGTTGTAATATCGCGTCGGTAAAGTGTCGAATTTTTCTGAAATTGAAATGTATATGAAATTTTCTGAAATAAACTATATGAAACATTCATGTGTTGAATAAAATGTTTGAACAATAAAAATATCATTTTTATTTAATGTATGAACTATATAAAATAGTCAAGTGTTGAAATAAACATTTTATCATTAAAAATATAATTTTTAACGTATATATGAACGACATAAAATTCTCCTGAAATGAAAATAAATATTCAATTACAAATCGGATGATTTGTTTATGTACACCCATTTACTGACATGGATTGGGATAATAAATTTTACACATCGTCCAACTGCACAAATAATATTCAGTATTTGTTGGTTGAAACCCCACATGGTTATTGGGATGATATTTGACGTACACTAATCCCAATTGTTTAGTTGTATGTCAATCGATTGGTTGACAGACTGTAGTAAGCGTTAATTATTTATATTTAATGCTTATGCAGTTGTGTAATGAACTCTGGATGATTGTTTACCATTGTTGTTGTGTACATGTGATGTATGAAATCCATATAACTAACACTATATGTTTATTGATTGGGTCTAATTCCAGTTCAAAAATAATTGATATTTTAAAATAAGGAAATATTTTAAAATAACGAATATTTTAAAATAATATTCTGTAAAGGATTAAAACATAAATTTGATGTCTGATTTTGGATGGACACGAAAATATTGAAGTATGTAAAGCCGTGTTGATTAGATATGCACCATTTTAACGCGAACGATATTTATAACAATTTTGTTCATTTTTATAATGAATATCGAAAAGGAAATGATTTCAAAATCAGATATTTTGAAAATATTATCATTTAAATATTATAATGATAAGGTGTATTCAATTTTAATTTAAAATTGAAATGAAAGTGGGAATCGATTTTAAAACAAATTTATAAAATACGTTTTGAATGGAATATTATAAATATATATTATATATATTAATGGCTTGAATAGAACGCTCCGTGCTGCGACATTCGCGAATTTCGACAATTGACTTCGAATTGACATTACGGGAGATCCGACCATCAGATTCTCCTAAAACCGGAACCATTGGGTTCGTATCGGAAAGAGCTTTCCAATGAATATTAGAGATTTGAAATCTAATGTTGGATTTGGAATTATGTCCAAATCAAATTTGGAAAAGATCGCTAAAGAGGTAGTTTGGTGGTCGTTATTGGAAACCGACTGTACGGGCTTGATACAATTATTAAAAATATTAATAATTTGTGCAAAATCATAATAAATGATTTGGAATGAATTTGGATGAAAATACCATTTTTGTAAAGATAATAATATATTTTTATCAAAATGAACTAATTATTAACTAGAAAGATAATCCAACGTTTTTAAATGAGTAAATTGGATTTGTGAATGGTTTTAATCTAACCAGAATTTTCCAACCTATGAATTGGAATGGGTTTGAATAGAAATGATCTTCGGGAAATTTCAATACTGGATTCCGTGATTATACGGATATTGTGGAGGAATTTGGAAGATAGGTATATATCGTTATTTCCCATAAGATATATGTTGGTTTCAGAATTTGATATTGAATGTAAGCCGATATAATTTCTATTTAGAGCCTTATATTTAATATCAATGTGGATTTTGAGTTTGTCGTGAATGGTGTCTTCAGTAACATTGTTCTTAAACCCCGCGCGAAAAGAATAAATCTTTTAATTAAGATTAATAGAGTTTCCAGCTATATTTAGTAATTGGAATAAAATGGAATGTGAATTGGGTTTATCGTGAACTGTGTTTTTAAAGACATTCGTTCTTTAACCCGACTAACACTGAAATGTGACTTGGAATACATAAATCTTTTATTAAGATTTAATGATAATTTTCCAACGTAAAGTTTTCTAATTTAATATATTAAATTAGAATTGAATGGAATTCGATTTAGTAATATTCGAAGTGAGCTTCTGTGGAGGAAGACTGTTACTATATATAGATTTTAAAAGGCTTTGCCATTATTCCATTTATATTATTAATTGGATACGGAAATTGATATCGATTATATATTGATCTATTTTCCATGAAGATTCCATGGTTAATGGAATGTGATTTTGGGTTTATCGTGAACTGTGTTTTAAATGACATTAGTTCTTTAACCGAGTTAAATATAGGATTACATGTCTAACTTTGTATTTCGATCTGCATTCTTGATCTTTTCTAAATATATATCTGTTTGGTGGCGGAGAATTTATTCTCTTGCTTAACACCCTTCTTTGAGATGTATGAGCTTAGAGGTTATATACTGGTAGAAATCAATGGTACGGTGTAGACTGTCGATGCGGCATGTTTGATTTCTCAAAGTTAAATAATCATTAATAATGATTTTTAGGAAGATTAAAACTAAGTCGAGTTTTATTGAATCTTTAACTAGATTGAAATGTGAATGTGATAATTTAAATTGTCAAATTTGTGAAATGATCGAGAATGGAGTACTACCAATTTTACTCCAGGCGATAGTTAAATCTTTAATTAGATTTGAACGTAAAATGGTAATTAAATTTACCGATAACACCGTGGGTGTTAGATATGGGGTACTACCAGTTTTGCTCCATGATATGAATAGGTTTGGATTAATATTAATAAATAAATGATTAATTCGGTAAGGCTTGATAATCCCGACTAGCTGATAAACCTTAATCTGGTTTTGAATTGATATCTAAAGGAAGATTAAAAAATAAATTTAAAGAATTTATCTTTGATAAAATTAATGGGAGCGTTTTCCTAATGATGTGAATATTTGAATAAAAGAATATTTTGAATTGGAATGAGGCGTATGATGTGTTTTTATAGCACTTGATTATGGATTATAAAATACGCGAGTTATTCGGAAAGTCCGGGTTTAACCCATTCTGAATAATTAATACGACGACTAAAAGTCGACGATGAAGACGGTGGTTGAAGACTGGATATCTTCACATCGTTTGAATGATTACTGATGTCTTGATCGGGTTGTACACCCAAGACAAGGTAATAAGTGGTGATCGTCCAGACATACTTGTAGATCGATCGAATATGCGAGGACCTCTCTCCTATATTGGACATATGGGACGAGGAATAAGGTGTCTTCGGTTTCGTTCAGACCCGGAACGAACTTGTAAACGGATGCGTGTCTGACATTGGATTTCATTCTGTGTTGATTGATTTCTATTAAATATATATCTCTTTGGTGGCGGAGAATTTATTCTCTTGCTTAACACCCTTCTCTGGGGATGTATGAGTTTAGATGTTATATATTGATGGATATCAGTCGCATGTCATGAATTGTCAGTGTGGCATGTAGAGATGCAGTGATCAAGGCTTTTGTTGAAAAGTAGGACCTTGTGGTTGATGATCAAAGCACGACTTTAAATAACATAGCTTTGTGTAGCGTTAATTCGCGAGCCTCACACCTTGGTATGAACCAGAAACGAGATAGGATACAGGGAGGACATGCGTTTATTTCTAGCTAGGAGTGGTGTCATGGTATGGAGCCCAGACATTTTTACTTACGTGGATGACGGAAAGCGAGGTACCTCGGGTTTGAGTCCCTAGTGGCTCCTTATGATGGTCAACATACTATCTAGATTTACACCCCATAGGGCGGGGAAACGCATTGTTCAGGAATTATAATCCACTAACATAAGTGTGGACCGGCCTTGTGGCTCCAGGTGTAGTTGCGGCTGAATCCTGAGACATGGGCTAGATTGTCTCGAATTCGGTAAGGACGATTCCTTGCCTATGTTCATGATGGAATCCAATTTCCAATACGATACTTTTCGGTTTTAGTTGTAAAACTAGTATGGAGAAATGATATATGGTACCCATGCCATCTATGATTTATACGTTTATATTTGAAGTTGTTTTTAACACTATGTACTTATAATAGTATCAAATGATTTGCTTCAAAAGTATCAAGCATGTTTGGCTATTATAAGGGAAAACTCTATCCTCCGACTTGCGTTGCATTGTGAGATGGGACTTGAATCTTATAATTGCTTCATGGTTCAAAAAGCATTGCGTTGTTTATAAACTGTTTTATGCACTGGTATTCTTGGAAGAAAACCCGTTCTGTGTTATACAGCGTGGAACCTTGATTTACATTATTTTTAAATTAAAGTTTTAAATAACTATTTTAGTTCTCACACCAGTCCCGTAACTGACTCGGAGTTTATTGTTTCTACCTAAACTCTGGGTGCCCATATTTTCCACAATGGCAGTCGGTAGTTTTGATTCTGTAGATATTTCTTTTCACAGGATTTTGGATTTACAGTTGGAGCTATATTCGGAAAGCTTTGTATCCGTGTATCTCTTTTAGTTGTGTTATGTATTATTTTTCCACCGCTTTGTAATTTAAATCTCCGATATTTTTCTACTATATATTATTTATTTTTACTCTGATATCTTGTACTCCGATGTAAATTGTTGTAATAGCAATGAAATGCTCTATTGTTTGTGTTCTGATTTTTCGTGTTCTCACATCAATCTGAGCTTTCCATAAGGGGAAGTTTGGGTCGTTTTAGAATAGGAAAAAGAGATAATTTAAAGAATAAATTAGCGAATTGAATTAAAATGATCGGATTGAGTTGGAATAAATTAGGAATGGACATATATGGGTTAGACATGTTTGGAATGAAGTGTTTGAAGATTATAATTTAAGTGGCCAACTAAAAGGTACATGTTTAAATTCATATGAGATTTTATGCGCCGAATCGGCAAGCCGCTTGGGTTTTTGATTTTATTTTTGAATGGAAAGGATCTAGAGAAGCGAGTTAAGGTTTGAGCTATTAACTGGTACAAAGGAGGTGCTGACGAAATTTTCCGAAAGTTTAAGGAGTTAGAATATTTTTAAGAAAATTCGATAATTAGAAATCAATATATAAATATATATATATATATAGAATTCGATAAGGAAACAAGCTTAAAATAGAATATTATAAACAAAAAGGAAATCTATAATTAAATCTGGTAAAAACAGAAAGATAAACGTATACACATTTTAAAAATGAGAAATTGATTTATATAATGTTGATTATTCGAGATAAGTGGTCTTGTCCGTTTTGAAGTTAAGAATGTTATTTAGTCAAGGTGTGAGAGGTAGTTATACCCCAACTTGATTGATTTCATTATTAACCAACAAATATCAAGATTCAGGATTGAAGATAAATGTTTTGAATACGATTAGTTGAATGCAGTATTTTGGGTTGTTGTAACAATGTTTTACACAACATTCGTTTTAACCCAAATAAGCAGAATTTTTGGAAATATAATAATAAATATTTTCTAAGTATAGAAATGAATGGTCTGGAAAGGGAGAAGTACTTTGAATGTTTTCCAATTATTAATAGCAGATATTTTCTATGTATAGAAAATATAAGAAGGCGATATATGGAAATGTTTTCCAAATAGCGTAAGAGGCCAAGATGATTATTGAAAATATTCGGTTAACAAATATTGATAAGGAAATGGAGAAGAGATTTAATTAATGAATATTAATTAAGAGACCCATTGATCGTTTGATGCTTTGAATGGATGTTTATTTTCTTCGATAGTTAAACAACCGACTATCGAAGTATTTGCCAATATCGTTGTCAATACGGAGATACCAGTTGGATTGTTATTCGAGAACCACTCCGTATTGGCAGTAGCATTGCGAATCAGATTATATGAAGATAATCGAAGACGGAGTAAAGTGCAAGGGCTTTTTCTGTTAATCCTAGGTAGAAATGTCCTAAGATGGATTAACAGAAATTGTGCCTTCGGTTTCGTTCCGTCCCAGAACGAAGTTGTATGGATGAATGTCTAACAGAGAATTTCCAATGATCGCATATTTTGGTCTGTATAAATATGTATGGTGGTAGAGAATTTATTCTCTTAGCTTAATATCCAGATTTATATTTGTGCAAATTAATTAGTGATTAACGGATCTGACAACGTGGCATTCAAAGTGATTGTGCTATCAATGAATGGTAAGTAATCGTAGCCTTAGGCCTCAACAACCGGGAAATGACAAAAACCAGGCAGGCAGCATGACTAAGTGGGTAGCTTCCAATTAGCGTGTATTATCACCTATCTAGAGAAATTCATTTCATTCTTTATTCTATTCGATGTTGTGCCATTCGGGTAAACAGTTGCTGATACCAATCGTTGGTGATATACATTCGATACACTCAAGCGAAATGAGTGGTCGGTCATGTGTGGCCTGGTTGCAAGATGTTCTTATTGAACCCAGTATATTCTTCTCTAGAGATACACTATCAGAAGGTTGTTCCATACATTGTCATAGTTGGAAATTCATTATCCAATAAGTGCTCGTGGTTTTAATTATATACTACATATATAGAGCGTGAGATGCAATTTGGTTTTGAATTGATGTATTATATTTTGTTCCATTGCGATGTGAGATTTTGTGTTGTGTTTCTGTTCTTCTTCTAACACTTTCTTCTTTATTCAATAGTGAATCGTGTTTCTGTGCAATTTAGGTTGGACATGAGTTGTATTCAGTCAGCTCAAATGGTACGGATTTGCGGGCCTTTGCAGTTGGTATCAGAGCTTAGATTGAGCGAATACCTAGGCTTTAGTGGGGTTGTGATCATTAGAGTTAGCTCCAGTAGTACCCTAGAATGAGTTGAGTGTATGTATACGAGAGAGCGTATTTGTTAGTTGATATAAAATTTGTTTCATATTGTGTTGGCTAGTCTGTTAAGCGACTTATGAATTCTGATCGAATCGTGGTACGCCACGACGTCGATAAGTATTTATGAACACTTGAACAGAGAAATTTGAAACAATATTGTTTTAAAGCTGGTAAATGAAATAATTTTAGCCAAAATTCTATTTTGATATAAAAGAAATAATTTTTGAAATTATTATATTACATGGATGTGTTGGTTGTTATTATAACCAAATGAGATTATAAGAAATGAAATGGTTATCTATAACCAAATAGAGCTTGTTTCTGAATGAAATATACAAATATGAGGAACTGAAACTGGATTACGAATCAGAATTAAGATTTTAAAATCCTAGGGGTTAGGAAAAATATTTTCCAAAGTATATTAAAATAATATAACTTTGTTTTGGAAGGATTTTTGATTAAAGATCATTTTAGATAGATTTTGAAAGTGATAAAGCACTGAACTAACTTCAGTAGTTGGGAAATAATTCTGATGATGACTGCGGCATCATCAGTGTTCATTTTTGAATTCTAAGTGATGGATTGCTACCTTAGAAAAGTTTTGATGGAAATTTGTTTGAAAGAAAACAAGTTAGCTTAAAAATTCAAATGTTTTGAATTTGAGGTGGAAATAAATATACGTATATATATTTATGTGATTTCAGAAGGATTCGAAATAAAAACCCGGGAGTTTAAATTCTGGAATTTAAAATTTAACTTAAGCCAGTTAAATGGATCAAAGTGAATGAACTGATCAGAATCAATTTAATGGAATACGAATTAATTGTAAATCATTCATATAAAATGAATAGAAGCATAAATGATATTCAATATGAATGAAAACCAAAAGTTTGGTTGGAACTAAATTTTGTAGAAGTATGAAATGTTAAGTTCAACATAAGTGGGTTTTTAAAAGAAAAATTTAATTGTTTTTGACTTTTTTCCTGCGTTAGTAATTTCGAGGACGAAATTCTTTTAAGGGGGAAGAATGTAATGACCAGGATTTTCGAACAATTTATTTTAAATATTTTATATGGTTTTAAATATTGAGTTGATAATATAAATGGATTTCTTTATATTGAGTTATCTATTTAATAATCGAAATATGATTTAATCTCGATTGTATCAAATTATCGTAATGTGGATTATAATTGAATTCGATATTAAAATAGAATCAAAATAATTCAGATGATCATTATAAATTTTATTCGAGTATAAACAACAACAATAATAATTTATTATCAAGAAATTAATTGTTTCAAATTTAATATATCGATTTAAATTAATATCTTCTCTTGACGATCAAATGGGGTTTCGAAACATGTTCCAGTGTGTTCAGAATAGTGGTATAACCCTAGGGATGCCAATTATTGCGTTTAAATAAGAGTTCGACAAAACGCGATATTTTAAAAGGGTTAAAAATCACCTCTGTTCAAATAAAATAATTTTTTTAATACTTTTTCCTTCTACCCTAGGTTAACATACAGAACATGTCTCCAGCTAATGTAAAAACGCAGGAGTTAAAGTCTTCTTTAATGCTCTTGTACGATGGTTCCTAGCTTCAAAACGAAGTAAAACAAGGAATTTATGACTTCATACCTCTGGTTCCCCTCACGCATCTACAAATCTACCCTTTCCTTCGAATTGCTCGGCCATTTCTAAAATCAAACAAAACCATTTCTTTCCAGTTTCTTTTCACCAGACAAATCAAAATTAGATTTTACTTTTTCCAAAACAAAAACTCGCATGAGGCTTGCTCCTCCTGATTTTAAAATCAATGTATTTCCCTTTTTCTTTTGCAATTCAAAATCGAAGCGGGTCTAGGCATATTTGGTCAGCTTCACCCTCATGATCTTGTTTCTCGTTCGATCGATGGGAAGGATTCGAGATAGGGTTCAACTCGATTTCAAGAAAAAGGATTTGGGGGTACGCGAGTTAGATTGTCGTGGTATTTGGGAGTTTGGAATTTGTTATTAGGTCGAGCGTTGTAGTTAACGGGGTTTCCAAAGGAAGGTTGGAGTCAGGATAAGCTGAAAGACGTCGCGTTACTTTCTGGCGCGCTATATTCGAGGTCAAACAGGAAGTCGATGATGGTCTGGAGTGGGGAAAATGGGGCAAGGTCCGGTGCTGAAAAGAGTTGTACTCTTTCAGTGTTCGTGAGCAGGTCCTGCATTAGAAGGAGATTGGAAATTTTGGATTAGGTAATTAAATTAGTTTATTTATTTAAGTAAACGTTAATTATATAAATGATTAAATGCTTAAAAATACGTTTATTTAGTATATGAGGTCCGATTGGAATAAACAAGTCACAATGGATTTGTAGTTGCAAACTGAACGAGTTGGAGTTAACAAGAATTTTCAAATTTAATCGAACATTGTTCAATTTAAACTTGAAAAGAAACTGGAATGGATTGCAATTAAAATCACAGTGAGTAAATTTCACTCGGATTTTATATTAAATTTTTTTATCATTAAAAATATTTGTTGGATATTTGGTTACGTTTAAATATTATTGTGGCTATTATATAAATATTAGTTATTTAGGCTTGGTGTTTGTAGTTGTTATATATATATATATTGGTGGTTGGATATTGCTTGCAGTACAATTAGCTGATTCCCGCAGTATCATTAGTGTATGACCCTATCCGCCCCACAGTATAATAGTAGATGACCTTCAATACCGCGATATCCTGCCCCGAAGCAAGATGGGAATTATTAATGTTGGCTAACGTCTGCGGATGCAGGAGAAACAGGTTGGAGGAATCCAACTGGATTCCTCAAAAATATTATTATTTGTTTGTTTTAATATATATTATCATATATGATGTGTTAGAAAACCTGTGGTTGATAATGGTGTGTTTTTGATTAACTGAATGTCACTGGCCCTGAATATTGATATATAAAATATCGTAAAAAGGGTTTTTGAGATTTAAAATGGAAAATCTATTTTTTTAAATAGAATTTGAATTTTGAATGGGCTAGGAAATATTAACTTGTTTTGAATACTAAAAAACAAGTAGTTCATTTATAAACGATGTTTATAAATGAAGTAAAATGTATTATCATTGGATAATTTGGGAAACTTAAATACAAGTATGAAATTAAAAAGGGAAAATTATTTTTCCAAAATAGAAATTTAATTTCAAATGGATTTGAAACCCAGGCTTGTTTAAATATACAAAAAAGTAATATAGACGATGTTTATAAAGAAAGGCAAAAATTTATCATTTGGATAATTTAAATATTTAAACTCAAATATGAATTTAAAACAAGAATTAGGAACCATGTTAAAAAGGGAAGAGATGAAATCTATTCCGATGTTCGCAATATAATTTGAACTAAAATAAATCCAAACAGATTTATGATTGGAATTCGACTATGTCGAATTTATAAAAATAAATTATGTCCAGAAAGGATATATAAATTGTATTAAATAGAAACTGAAATTAAATACGAAAATATATTATACAATTATATATGTAAGTCATAAAAATAAAATATTCCAAATATATGAGTCGGGTTTCAAATAGATTTTGAAATAGAACTTGTTTTAATATCTAAAATAAGGTAGTAAATTTATAAACGATGTTTATAAATAAAATTGGATAATTATTATGGGATAATTTGGAATTTTAAATTCAAGTTCGAATTTAAAAGTGAATTACAAATCGTTTCGAAAATGGAACGACGAATGTTGTTCTGGGATTCGGAATATACACTGATTAGAGATAAATCCAAAGGATTTATTATCAGAATTCGATCATATCGAATTTTATAAAATAATTTATTTATAAAGGGAATTGGAATTTAATATAGCAATTTGAGTTATAAATAAATTTGTAAACGAATAATGAAAAATCGACAATTAGAGATAATTGGAAATATTAAGTTGGACTTGAAAACTGGATTTAGTATATATTAAAATATATTTTAGAACAAGATTGAAATTTAAATTAAACGAAGTTTAACGTTTATATTTGAATATAATTAAAACGAACTCGTCGTAGCGCGGTAGTTCGTAAGTTGGCGTTTCGAACATCAATTGAGTATATAGAACTCAATTTAAGTCGGAACCCTTTGAAATAAGAATCTCCAAGACCGATTTGATAATAGTTTTCTAACGGAAGAGAAAAATCTGGTTTTCGTCGAATAGATTTTGAGCTATGTCAAAACCAATTTCCTAGAAAAACAGCGCCATAACCATTATAAACCCATAACGGTTTATTTAAAATAAATAAATAAATGGATTTTAAGTAAATAAAATCTGAAATTCCATTAAAAAAATCCAGACTTGAGATATGAAATAAATATGAACTCAAGTGGGGTAAGTGGACTAATTTCTGAAACAAAAACCAGATTTTTAATTATTAAGTAGAATTAACTAATTTGAGGAATAATTAAATAATCGAGTTTTGATATGAAATTGGGTTTTGGATAAGTAAATTGAACTATGGAATTCGTATTCAAAATTGAATATGAAACTTAAATTGAAATTGGAATTCAATTGGTTTATAAGCAAATTAAAATTGTGTATGAACGTGTTATGTTCAAAAAAAAGTGGAATAGGCAAAAGAGCTAAATTAAAGAATAAATTAGCAAATTGAATTAAAATGATCGGGTCGAGTTGGAATAAATTAGGAATGGACGTATATGGGATAGACAGTTATGGAATGAAGTGTATGAAGATTATAATTTAAGCGCACAACAAAAAGGAACACGTTTAAATTCCATATGAGATTTCATATGCAGAATCGGCAAGCCGCTTGGTTTTCGATTTTCTTTTTGAATGCAAAAGGGTCTACAGAGGCAAGTTGAGGTTTGAGCTCTTAATCATTACAAAGGTGGTGCTGGCGAAATTTTCCAAAAATTTAAGGAGTTAGAATATTTTTAAGAAAATTGGATAACTAGAAATCAATATATCGACATATATAGAATTCGACAAGTAAACGAACTTAAAATAGAATATTATAAACAAAAAGGAAATCTATAATTAAATCTGGTGAAAATAGAAAGAGAAACATATACACGTTCTAAAAATGAGAAATTGGTTTATATGATGTTGATTATTCGAGATAAGTAGTCTTGTCCGTTTTGAAGTTAAGAATGTTACTCAGTCAAGGTGTGAGAGGTAATTATACCCCAACTTGATTAACTTCATTATTAACCAACAAATATCAAGATTCAGGCTTGAAGATAGATGTTTTGAATAAGATTTAGTTGAATGCAATATTTTGGGTTGTTGTAACAATGTTTTACATAACATTCGTTTTAACCCAGATAAGCGGAATTTTTGGAAATATAACAATAAATATTTCCTAAGCATAGAAATGAATGGTCGGGAAAGGGAGAAGTACTTGGAATGTTTTCCAATTATTAATAGAAGATATTTTCTAAGTGTAGAAAAAAAAGAAGGTGATATATGGAAATGTTTTCCAAGTAGCGTAGGACTCCAAGATGATTATTGAAAATATTTGGTTAACAAATATTGATAAGGAAACGGAGAAGCGATTTAATTAATGAAATATTAATTAAGGGGCCCAGTGATTGTTTGATGCTTTGAATATATGTTTGTTTTCTTCGATAATTAAATAACCGACTATCGAAGTATTTTGCCAATATCGTTGTCAGTATGGAGAGACCAGTTGGATTATTATTCGAGAACCACTCCGTATTGGCAGTAGCATTGCGAATCTGATTATATGAAGATAAGTGAAGACGGAGTAAAGTGCAATGGCTTTTTCTATTAATCCTAGGTAGAAATTACCTAAGATGGATTAATGGAAATTGTGCCTTCAGTTTCATTTTGTCCCAGAATGAAGTTGTATGGATGAATTTCTGATAGAGTATTTCCAATGATCGCATATGTTGGTCTATATAGATATGTATAGTGGAGAAGAATTTATTCTCTTAGCATAATATCCAAATTTATGTTCGTGCAAATCAACAAGTGATTAACTGATCTGAAAATGTGGCATTCAAAGTGATTGTGTTATCAGTGAATGGTAAGTAACTGCAGCCTCAGGCCTCAACAACCGGGAAATCACAAAAATCGGACAGGCAACATAGTGAAGTGGGTAGCTCCCAATTAGGGTGTATTGTTACCTATCTACAGAAATTGATTTCATTCTTTATTCTATTGGATGTTGTCCCATTCGGGAAAACGGTTACCGATCCTAACCATTGGTGATATACATTCGATACACTCAAGTGAAATGAGTGGTCGGTCATGCATGGTCGGGTTGCGAGATGTTCTTATTGAACCCAATGTATTGTTCTCTCGAGATACACTATCGGAAGATGGTTCCATACCTTGTCATAGTTGGAAATTCATTATCCAATAAGTCCTCGTGGTTTTGATTATATACTATGTACGTAGAGCGTGAGAAGCAAGCGTTCTGCTAGATAATTATTTATTTATGGTTGATAGACACTATTATTATACCAAAAGAATTTTGATATAAATATTATTTTGGATTCTCATAAGGGGATAACCCGTTCCGTGTTATATGGTGTGGTTGTGACGGCCCGCCCCGCACCAGCCGATATTTCCCTTGAAATGCGCTGTGCCGATGTCCAACTAGCATGGGGCGGTCATCAAAGAAAAAGGATACATAACGAAGAACTAACAAAGAACCTGTAGAATGTCTTACAACACATGGAATAAAATATAATAATAATATACTTGACATAAAACAGGCGAGACAGTGCATAAGCTGAAAACTAAACCACGATAGCAGTGGAAAATTAAAAATACAGCATATTACAACTTCAACATACTGTCTCTAAAGCAAAGAAAAAGGTGCACTACTAATGCCCAAAGTAGTGACCAACAGCGACACAGGGAGAATATCTATATATATATCATACGTGGAAGCCTCCTGCTCGTCTCTGGTATAGCTACTAGTGCACAACCAGCTAACCTGTCTCTAGTCTGCCCGTTTAAGAGCACCCAGAGTAATAAGAAGAGACATAAAACTCTGGATCAGACAAAAGTCTGGTATGAGCGATAAGCAGCAAAACAGAATAATAACAGGTATACTAAACCATATCTGAACCTGGACCTGCAACCAAAGAGTTAGCACAACATACCGTACAATACTCTAAGGTGCCACTAACATATGGTGTAAAGATACGAGGGGGTGTCATAGTAATGGAAAACAATCAAGCATAGCATCCATCCTCATATCTCTCACTCTGTGCATAAAGCATACGATATCCATTACTTTGATCACTAGACTCAACGAGGTAGGGACGAAGTCCGACTTGTACAACTATTGCTACAACCAAGCTTGCCCCATGGAGTCATGACTAAATCCTTACAAATGACCCCACTTCATTGGTCCATAGCCAATAGCCCTACCTAGGCCACTGTGGCCCTGAATCCGTCCACATACCCCCTACTCCATAGTGATCCAAAGTTATAAACATCGATACCCCTTAGCACACGTCCCGCAGCAAAGCCCAACACATGAAGTTAACTCGTTGGTTCCCAATTGGATCTTGAGAACAAACTTCCAATTAGGACTACCTTTGCATCTCGGGTTTTGGTCGTCATCTCCATTTGGTTCACGGTTCGTGCCCCCTGAGGCGGTTCGGTTCGGATACCCCTTCCGGTTCGTGATTAAGTTCCTTCGCTCGATCAGGTTAATTCGTGATCTGCAGCTCGTCACGGTTCGGGTCGGTTTGGAGGTCCTCCATCGGTTCGATTCGAGCTCCGGTTCGATTGTGGTCTCCTCCAAGCTCCAGATCGGCTCGTGATTTCCTGCTTGTGACACTCCAGTTCGGTTCGGTTCAGAGCTGGCTTCATGGTTCGGTTCGGTGGCCCTCCTTTTCCAGATGCCGGTTCGGTTCGATGCAAATCCTCGGTTCGTAGTTCCTTCCTTTGAAATACTCCGATCCGATCCCACACTCCTTCATTAGCCCGATCCGATCCCAATCCAACTATAGTGGCCTTCCTTTTTATCATGCTTTATCTTGTGCCAAGTCCCGGTTCGGTTCGGTGCTTTCTTGCCCGGTCCACCATCCGATCCGAGCCCTTTCAACCAATCCGATCTGAAACCATGCACAATTTTCCTACGACTTTTCCAGCGACTATTTTACACCATACGACGGCGTTTTCGACCATTCTAACTTTTCTAATCAATCACAAAGCATACCATACAGTCATAGCAACATGTATAATCAACCACAAACATCCGAACAACAATATGATATGTTAAAATGGATCAAACATACCCAAAAAGCATGATTTTCCCCTTAATCCCCTTAATCATGTTTAAGCATACGATTAGCATAACTAATCCAAATTAACCCAAATTTTTATCAATGCCCTAAAATAATATTTTAGAATTTTACAAATTTTTCCAGATTTTTCTAAGCCATAATTTCGCTAATTATCACTAATCACCCCTAATTAGCCGTAATTAGTGTAAAAAGATGCTAATCACTCACCTTAGCCTCAAATAAACTTCAGATCTGAAATATTCTCTGTTATGGATCGAATCTCTATGTGTTCCAGCAGCTATGTTCCAAATTTGATGTTGATTTGCCTTGATTTGATGTAGTTTTTCTTAATCTCTTATTAGAAAGTGATTAGAGGCGATTTGGGATGAAATTAGAAGGTGGAGGCCATGGCTAGGTTGAGAGGAATGTCTTAGGTGGCTGGAAAATGAAGTAAAAATCATTTTCTAAACCCTATCAGCCCTCTTATACTCTTAATCCCGAAATTCCCCAGTGGGCTTAGCTGTTATTCACCCGGTTAAGCCCAATTAAGCTGTTTTTCACCATCTGAAACTTGTTTTAGCCATATCTCTCAAACGGTGAGTCCGTTTGGCTAGTGTGACCACTCTACGGAGAGGTAAACCATCATCCGAATCTAATGGAAGTGGTTTCAGGTCAAAGCTCCTTTCCAATCAAAAGTTATGGCCAAAAAAAGATCAGCTAGGGGCAAAACAATCATTTAAAAATCGGCAAAAATCATGAACATGGGAAATGACCCCAATAATCGTCTCCCAAAGTTACATGACCATTCGACTTCGTATGTGAAAGAAATAAATATTCTACGATCCTTTGATGCGTAGAATGCGGGTCGTTACATTCTCCCCCCTTAAGAAATTTCGTCCCCGAAATTCCATAACCCAAAACATACAAAGGATCTCGCATGCCTACCAATCATTAACAGAACAATAAAGCATACAAAACAACACAAGAAGCCTATCCTAGCATGCGGTTTACTAACAAGGGAGTACTATACCGATATAAAAACCTTACCAGGCAAAGAGTTTTGGATACTTGCTCCTTATGTTCTCCTCTGTTTCCCAAGTACAATTTTCCTCATCATCACCTCGCTGAACTTTGACTAGTTTCATCGTTTTCCTTCGAAGTTTCTTCGTATCGTGCCCAACAATACGAATCGGCTTGTGGTTCCCAACCGCTTCAGGTTCTACTTCGATATCATCCAACTGATCAGGTGAAATAGCCACATCGGGGTCGTGCACGAATTTCCTTAACTGGGAAACATGTAAACGTTATGAACACCTGCCATCTTCTCTGGTAATTCAACTTTATATGCCAAATTCCCAATTTGCTCTAGAACGGGGAATGGACCAACAAATCTTGGTGCTAACTTGCCTCTCCTGCCAAATCGACTCACACTCTTTAACGGAGAAATCTTGACAAACACCAAGTCGCCAATGGAGAATTTTAAATCTCTTCTCCTCATATCAGCATAACTCTTCTGCCTATCTTGGGCAGCCTTCATTCGTTGTCTGATGATGTTAATCTTGTCTGAGGTTTCTCTTATCACATCTGGTCCAAGCACATACTTCTCACCAGTTTCTAACCAACATGACGGTGAGTTACACGGTCTTTCGTATAAAGCTTCAAATGGAGCCATACCAATACTGGGTTGATAGCCATTATTATATGCAAACTCTACTAGATGCAAATGTTCGTCCCATGATCCACCAAAATCTAATATGCAAGCTCTCAGGAGATCTTCTAATACTCGATTCACCCTCTCTGTCTAACCATCAGTTTGAAGATGATACCCGGAACTGATATGTAATTCTGACCCTAAAGCCTCTTGTAAGCTCTTCCAAAACCCACTAGTAAACAATGGATCTCGGTCGCTCACAATGCCTTTGGGTACTTCATGAAATCTCACTACCCACTTCATATACAGTTCTGCTAACTTAGCTGTTGTTCTATTCGACTTGATAGGTATAAACCTTGCACTCTCGGTCAATCAGTCCACAATCACCCAAATGCTATCGTGGCCCAATCTAGTCCTTGGTAACCCATCAATGAAATCCATTGAGACTTGTTCCCATTTCCATTCTGGAATTTCTAATGGTTGCAACAAACCACTAGGTTTCTTTTGCTCAGCTTTAACTAACTAGCAATTCATGCATTTGGATATAAACTTCCCAACGTCTCCTTTTATCCCTTCCCAGTAGTAAGTCTGCTTCATGTCTCGATACATTTGTTACCACCGGGGTATAATCAGTTTTGAGTGATGACATTCTCTAAGCACTTCATCTCTCAATCCATTAACATTGGGCACAACTAGTCTTCCATCCTTTCTAAGCCATCCATCTCGATCAAGCCCATACTTGTTCATCTCTTCGTCGATTCCCATCTCTAACTTTGAGATGATTTCCAATAAGTTATCATCATGCCTCTGACTGGAACCAATCCGCTCAATCAAAGTGGGTCTGATCGTCAAACTTGCTAACATTTCTGGATCCAACTCGTACCTTGGTCTGAAATCATACCTAGCATGTACTCCAGTTGCTTCCATTCCAGAAACATAGCCCCTAAACTGGTATGTGTTCTACTCAAGGCATCAGCTACTGCATTGCCCTTTCTTGGTGTATATGTGATATCAAAATCGTAGGAAGCCAAGAATTCTAACCATCTTTGCTGTCGGAGATTTAGATCCTTCTGAGAGAAGAGATACTTTAACGACTTATGATCAGTAAACAACTCGAATCTTCTCCCCAGAGATAGTGTCGCCACATTTTCAACACGAATACAATCGCTGCCAATTCCAAATCATGGGTAGGATATCTTTTCTCATGCGGTTTCATTTGTTGACTTGCATAAGCTACAACCCTACCTCCTTGCATCAATACAACACCTAGACCGGTACCACATGCATCCGTGTATACCATCATCTCTTCATTCTCTTTAGGAATGACTAACACTGGTGCACGCGTCAACTTTTCCTTTAGACTCTTGAATGCATTTTCACACCATTCATCCCAAATGGAAGCTTGATTCTTCTTGGTCAACTGAGTCAACGGTGATGCTATCTTGGAGAAGTCTTGGATAAACTTACGATGATATCCAGCTAGCCCCAAGAAACTTCCTACGTCTGTTGCATTCTTGGGTGTAGACCAATCTTGTACCGTAGCCACCTTTGCAGGGTCCACGGCAGTACCATTCTCTGAAACAACATGGCCCAAGAATCTCACTTTGAAGTTATTACCATTTTTGAACCAAAGAGAACATCAACCTAAGGTCCTAAACAATCCATAGCATTCATCGAACAAGTCATGTCTATCATCCGCTAAAACCATGAATACGTAGATACCCGAATGACTGGTCGAACCAGTATCAAGGGCTAATGGAAGCCCCGGCTCTAAACGGACTATCGCACGTCCAACACACGTTTATCCTCCAAGGATAACTAGATCACGTCCAATGGATCCAAGGTAAGTGGGCGTCCCCCAATACCCCTGCTTCGAGTCCGCCTAGAACACTCCAAACTATCGATGATTCCTTGGCACTCCATCAGAAGAGCTACCCTTAACTCCATCTTTAACTCGAGTCCACACATAAGCGTAGGGACCCATCGGCCTTAGTGGCAAATATAACTGGTTCTCCCCACTCGGAGATGCTTCTCCAGATAAATCCCTTCTTCAAAAGATCGCTTACTTGCACCCCGATCTCTCACTGCTCCCTTGGAGCCATACGACAAAGTGGCATCACTATAGGTCTGGTATCTTTCACTAAACCAATACGAAACTCAATCTCTCGGTGTGGTGGAAGTCCGGTCACTTCCTCGAAGACGTCCGGATAATGGCCAGCCGCGGGCACATCTGACAACTCATTATGCGGGATGTCAAGGGAATTTAGAAAACTAGCCATTACCCCATCACTAGGTAGACCACCAAACACTACCCTCCGCCCATCATCCGCACTAACTGTCACCAAAAAGCCCTCACAGTCTACCACCACCCCGTACCTTTAGAGCCAATCGACTCCCAAAATAATGCCAAACCCAGTAAAGCCCAAAACAAAGCAATCACAAGCAAACATACATCCATGACTCGATAGGAGTGCATTATGATAAGTCATACTAAGGCTAATTGAACCACCGATCGGGTTCGTCACAACTAAAGGTCTATTGACAATCTCAGGTTCCAATCCCAACCTATCTACCAGGTCACTAGATACGAAGGAATGGGAAACCCCGATATCAAACAAAACTAGAACTGGAACCTCATAAATGGAAAGCATACCTTGAATAACAACACCCTTTCCCTTCTCCGCCGCAGTTGGGGCATTCGTCAAAGAAGTAATAGCGTTGATAGCATACACTTCCACACTCTGCTTCTTCCTAGGGGGTTGCGGACATTCTTTCTTGAGATGTCCCACTTGGCCGCAATTGAAGCACTTCCTTTCCCCTGGCTTCGCTCGACATTCTTTGGCATAGTGTCCCTTCTTTCCACAGCTAAAGCACTTTACATCTTTCTTGTTCTTCTTTTTCTGGCCATCCTTAGCTTGGTTCTGTTTCCTCTTTTTCTGGGACTCTTCGTTAATCTTGGCGAGACCGACTCTAGGCGCCGGCACTACTACACCACCACCATTAGTAGCATTAGGAACTGCTCCCAGAGCATCCCTAACCATCTCTCGTATGAAGGCAGTAAACATCTCCCTTATGTCAGGGACATACCCATTGTTGGCCCATGAACCTGCTCCTTCTTCAACTCCTGATACGGTGTTCCTCACCATAGTCTCTGTATTTCAGCTCATCGTTAAATCTGTAAAGAGAAAACAATTAACCATCTCCTTTGAGGTGCCAATGCAGTGCGAATTCATCCTTAGCTTTACTAATAGTATATATATAGCTTTTGAAAACCAAAATATCACAAATACGCACTCTCATATACGTACTATCTCTCCCTGGTGTCTTTCCCTAGGTTAACTACGCAAGCTAGAGCTCTGATACCAAATGTGACGGCCCACCCCGCACCAGCCGACATTTCCCTCGAAATGCGTTGTGCCGATGTCCAACTAGCACGGGACGGTCATCAAAGGAAAAGGATACATAACAAAGAACTAACAAAGAACCTGCAGAATGTCTCACAACGCATAGAATAAAATATAATAATAATATACTTGACATAAAACAGGCGAGATAGTGCATAAGATGAAAATTAAACCATGATACAGCGGAAAATTTAAAATACAGCATACTGCAACTTCAACATACTGTCTCTAAAGCAAAGAAAAAGGTGCACTACTAATGCCCAAAGTAGTGACCAACAGCGACACAGGGAGAATATCTATATATATCATACGTGGAAGCCTCCTGCTCGTCTCCGGTATAGCTACTCGTGCACAACCAGCTAACCTGTCTCTAGTCTGCCCGTTTAAGAGCACCCAGAGTAATAAGAAGAGACATAAAACTCTGGGTTAGACAAAAGTCTGGTACGAGCGATAAGCAGCAAAACAGACTAATAACAGGTATACTAAACCATACCTGAACCTGGACCTACAACCAAAGAGTTAGCACAACATACCGTACAATACTCTAAGGTGCCACTAACATATGGTGTAAAGATACAGGGGTATGTCATAGTGATGGCAAACAATCAAGCATAGCATCCATCCTCACATCTCTCACTCAGTGCGTAAAGCATACGATATCCACTACTTTGATCACTAGACTCATCGAGGTAGGGACGAAGTCCGACTTGTACAACTATTGCTACAACCAAGCTTGCCTCATGGAGTCATGACTAAATACTAACAAATGACCCCACTTCATTGGTCCATAGCCAATAGCCCTACCTAGGCCACTGTGGTCTTGAATCCGTCCACATACCCCCTACTCCATAGTGATCCAAAGTTATAGACATCGATAACCCTTTAGCACACATCCCGCAACAAAGCCCAACTCATGAAGTTAACTCGTTGGTTCCCAACTGGATCCCGAGTACAAACTTCCCATTTGGACTAACGTTGCATCTCGGGTTTTGGTCGTCATCTCCATTCGGTTCGTGGTTCATGCTCCCTGAGGCTGTTCGGTTCAGATACCCCTTCCGGTTCGTGGTCAAGCTCCTTCGCTCGATCGTGTTGATTCGTGATCTGCAGCTCATTACGGTTCGGGTCGGTTTGGAGGTCCTCCATCGGTTCGGGTTCGAGCTCCGGTTTGATCATGGTATCCTTCAAGCTCCAGATCGGCTCGTGACTTCCCGGTCGTGACACTCCAGTTTGGTTCGGTTCGGAGCTGGCTTCATGGTTTGGTTCGGTGGCCCTCCTTTTCCAGATGCCGGTTCAGTTGATCCAAATCCTCGGTTCGTGGTTCCTTCCTTTGAAATACTCCGATCCGATCCCACTCTCCTTCATTAGCCCGATCCGATCCCAATCCCACTATAGTGGCCTTCCTTTTTGCCATGCTTTATCTTGTGCCAAGTCCCGGTATGGTTCGTTGCTTTCTTGCCCGGTACACCATTCGATCCGAGCCCTTTCAACCGATCCGATCCGAAACCCTGCACAATTTTCCTACGACTTTTCCAGCGACTGTTTTACGCCATACGACGGCATTTTCGACCATTCTAACTTTCCTAATCAATCACAAAGCATATCATACAGTCATAGCAACATGTATAATCAACCACAAACATCCAAACAACAATATGATATGTTAAAATGGATCAAACATACCCAAAAAGCATGATTTTCCCTTTAATCCCCTTAATCATGTTTAAGCATACGATTAGCATAACTTATCCAAATTAACCCAAATTTTTATCAGAGCCCTAAAATAATATTTTAGAATTTTACAAATTTTTCCAGATTTTTCTGAGCCATAGTTTCGCTAATTATCACCAATCACCCCTAATTAGCCGTAATTAGTGTAAAAAGATGCTAATCACTCACCTTAGCCTCAAATAAACTTTAGATCTGAAATATTCTCTGTTATGGATCGAATCTCTATGTGTTCCAGCAGCTATGTTCCAAATTTGTTGTTGATTTGCCTTGATTTGATGTAGTTTTGCTTAATCTCTGATTAGAAAGTGATTAGAGGCGATTTGGGATGAAATTAGAAGGTGGAGGCCATGGCTAGGTTGAGAGGAATGTCTTAGGCTGCTGGAAAATGAAGTAAAAATCGTTTTCTTTACCCTATCAGCGCTCTTATACTCTTAATCCCGAAATTCCCCAGTGGGCTTAGTTGTTAATAACCCGGTTAAGCCCAATTAAGCTGTTTTTCACCATCTGAAACTTGTTTCGGCCATATCTCACAAACGGTCAGTCCATTTGGCTAATATGATCACTCTACGGAAAGGTAAACCATCATCCGGATCTAATGGAAGTGGTTTCAGATCAAAGCTCCTTTCCAATCAAAAGTTATTGCCAAAACAAGATCAGCTAGGGGCAAAACGGTCATTTAAAAATCGGCAAAAATCATGAACATGGGAAATGACCCCAATAATCGTGTCCCAAAGTTACATGACCATACGACTTCGTATGTGAAAGAAATAAATATTCTACGATCCTTCGATGCGTAGAATGCGGGTCATTACAGTGGTCATATGAGATATCGGTTATTTTTTAAAACTGTTTTAAATTGTTTACTCATACCAGTCTCATGACTGACCCAGAGTTTATTTTTCGATGTTTTCCCTAAAGTCTTGGGTGCTTAAATTTGTACGGGCAGTCAATTAGTTCAGGATTTTACAGAATTATCTAAAGGAGCTTGGAGTAGGCGGCTTCAGTATTAGTTATATATAGTTTTGTTCCGCTGTGCTGTAAGTGTTGTACACTGATAATGATATGTGTATACAGTACAAATTTTGTATTTCAAAAGTTATGATATATTATATTTTGTTCCGTTGCAATGTGAGTTTATGTGTTGTGTTTCTGTTTTTCTTCTATCTCTTTCTTCTTTATTCAAGAATGATTCGTATTTCAGTTAAATTTGGGTTGGACATGAGTTGTATTCGTCAGCTCAAATGGTATGGATTTGCGGGCCTTTATAGTCAGTAAAAAAGTATTTCCGTTTTCTTTCATCCATACCACGAACTGTTAAACATTTAGAGTAAATTGGTGGAACCGGATGTTTAAGCTCTAGTTTAACCTACGAATGTAGTGTGTAGTAAAAAAATTAAATGAAATGAACTAACGTAGAAAATAAAAAAATGTAATTTGCGCACAAGAATAAAATGATCTGGATTTACATAAGCTATTCTGATTTCAAGACGTTGTATCAATGAAGGCACTTTTTCTTTCATTGACAGTTTGTCAACAAAAGCCTTTTACTAATATTAAATACTATAACATTATATATAGCTGCAATAATATAGCCAATATAAGGCATTGACATCCACTTGACCATCAGTGCAAAGCCCTCTTCTTAAGGCATAAAACTTTAGAGAAGAATATTGCTTCTACCGTTCTTTACGAAAACCATGTAAAGCCTGATTTTCATACAATTCTTCATACAACTCCCTACGAATTTGAGTCCATCTTGATTCTTCCATACCAAGCGAGGCAACCACATACTGATAGCCACTGTTACCGTCTGATCGAACGTCAATGATATTAGTGACATATGTTGTCAACTCTGATAGTATTTGGCGAAAATATGAGTGCATGCCTCCAGTTAGTTCTTCCAACTGAAAATAAAAGTGTGTTATAGTGACTTAATATAGTATTTAGACGTATGTACGAATAATACTAATTTAACCCTATACCTTTATCGGTTTACGAATATGAAGTTTATTGGTACGAGCCTTTTTTGAACTAAAAGAACATTGAAAATATACACTTTCTACAAGATCAAACGATGACGACATTCTTTTAATTGAACTAGTTACACTTTTTTTTTTCTTTCTCTTCCATGTATTTCAGCTTGTGCTTTTTGGAGATGCGAGAGATGATGTTTGTGGCTCTACAGTTTCTAACATCTTCTTATAGATTTTCATTTGATAAGGAGTATCCGTCTTCTTCACATCATGTAATAGCAATTCCATTTTTTTACTATCCCCGCATCTTTTTTCCCACTAGACTCAACATGATGAAGTCTTATCTAATTCTCATCAATGATATTAAATGAGATTGCATTACCGGACCTACGAAAAGCTAACTCATGGACACAAGGAAAGTTATGTCTCCTATGAGTGACACATCCACGTAACCCTTTGTACCAACCCGTATTTTTGGGACCAATTTAAAATTTATTTTTAATTTATTTAATGGATTTTAAGAATTTAAAATGATTTATTTAGAGAATAAACGATTTAAAATATATTTACATCGAATTTAGAATGTAAGAATTTTAAATTTAATTAAAACGAACTCGAAATGGCGCGGTAGTTTAAAAATTCGATTTCTAATTTCAATTGAATGTTCAAGATTCAAATTTCAATTGTATGTCCTGTCTAGATTAAAATTCAGAATAATCGCTATGGAATTTATTTATATTTTAATATATATATAGCACTTAAAAATAGCCATTTTGCAAACGACCTTCGTTTTCGGCGAAACCACTTTTATTAGATCCGGAACGTCAAATTATAGTTAGGTTTAAAATTTCATAATTTTTGGACTTAGTATGTGAGCACATAAAATTTAAACGTGTTTTCAATTTTAGTTTGAATTTAACAAGCCAGTTAAAAAGGCCATTTTTCAAACGGTCTTCAAATTCTATGAAATTAATTTGGTTAGGAATGTATCGTCAAAACATAGCTAGATTTCAATTTCCATAATTTTTTGAGTTAGTATGTGGCCTCGGTAAATTAAAATGTATGTTGAAATTACTTATTGAACGTTATATTAATTTATATTTTAATTTTGATAAAAACTAATCGAAATAGTCGAATTGGCTTACAAAACAAATTGCATTATGTTCGGAATGGGGGTATTTGGTTAGGAACGACAGTTGTTGGGTTCGATTTGGAGTTCGGATGCAAAATACTACTTTTATGGATAAAATATTAATATATATATATAATAACTTTTTCACTTAAACTCTAATTTCACTTCAGAAATATGCACAACCCCATTCAAAGAGATTGTAGGCCAAAATTCCCCCTCAGTCTTCTTCCTATTTCTCTAAATCGAAGTTATGATTCTGAAAACTTCGTGCACGAATATTGATTAGTGCCTCGAGCTCTTCAAAATAATTTGCAAATGATCATAATTCATGATGTATTTTGTGTGATTTCCAAGCTCAAACGAGTTGCGTTCGTAGCCGATTGCTGGGCGGAGTGGGAGCTCCGATTACGAGCTATGGCGGGCAGTGGCAGAGGGGACTGGAGCGCCTCTACTGGCGGCGGTGGATGGCCCTCCGGTCATCGGAGGAGGGTGTGAGCTGATGCCCTAAAAGAAGGTGATGGTTTTTTTTTATTTCCAGGAATTTATAACGAATGTGATTAAGGGGGGGGGGGGGTTAGGAAATCAATTATTATTTAATTATTCAATAATGTAATTAACAATTAAAATATCATATCTATTTCATACGAGGTCGGAATTCAATGATTTCAGTTGCAATGCGATCGCGACAACAAACTCTATAACATGGAACTAATCAAAACAGAAATGGAAGTTGTGCGGTTTATGATAAAATTAAACGCTCATTTAATTTTATTAAAACAATCCTCAATTAAAGAATGACGGAGTGGAAACCAATGTGAGAATTCTCTCACTAAAATATTTGTACAGTTATTTATTTTATAACTGAATGTATAGATTGTCGGTGTTGATTTTTATCTGTTTTAGTTATCATAAATTTGTATATGGTGCCTGTTAGCTCACCTCACTGTTGTTTGTAAACCCATGGATGATTTGATTGACTATATTATGTTTTGTTTATGATGTTGAAATGTGTAACATATTAAAAATAATGTTAACATTAATGTGGTAGTTGAAATTAAATTAAAAATATCTATTTATAATTTAAATATTGAAAATTGGTTAAGTAGAAAAATAATTCGAATCGAATTTGAATTGGTTAAATTTATTAACCAGTGATTAATTTGAATCGACTGTTGTTTGAAAACCCTACACGAGTCTAGGGATGATAATTAATTCACATCTCCCTTGGATTTAATTATATGTCAACCGATTAATTGGCAAACTATTATAAGCGTTATTTAGTTATTTAATGCTTATACAGTTGTAAATTGCACTCTGGATATGAATTGAATGTTTTTATCTCTATTTTTGAATACATGCGATTTATGGAATCCATATAAATAAAATTATATGGTAATTGATTGATTCTGATTCCAATTAAGAATATAAACGAATATTTTAAAATGATACTCAGTGAAGAATCAAAATATGATTTTGATGTCCAAGTTTGGATGGAAATGAAAATATTGAAATATTCATAACTGAAATGAATATAAAGCCAAGTGGAGTAGATATACGCCCTTTTAACTCAAACAGAATTTTTTGTCAATTTTATTCATTTTATAATGAATATTGAAAAGATTTGATTTCAAAATCTAATATTTTGAAAATATTATCAGTTTAATATTATAATGATATGGAATAATCAATTTTGACTTAAAATTGAATTCAAAGATGAAATCATTTTAAAATGAATTTATAAATGATTTATAAAATACGTTTTAAATGGAAATCGATAAAATATATAATATATTTATTTAAATGGCCTGAATAGAATGCGTCGCGCAGCGATCACTCGCGAATTTCGACCATTGACTTCAAATTGGCCTAACGGGAGGTCCGACCGTCGGATTCTCCTAAAACCGGAACCGTTGGGTTCATATTGAAAAGAGCTTTTGAATGATGATAAATGATTTGAAATCTAACAGTTAGATTTTAAGATATGTCCAAATCAGTTTTGGAAAAGGTCGCTATGGATGCAGTTCGATGGCCGATATTGGAAACCGACTATAAGGGACTTAATAAAATTAATAAAACTAAGAATAAATTATGTGAAACCATAATAAATGATTTGAAATGATTTTAAATGGAAAATTCCACATTTATAAAGATAAAAGATATGTATATCGTAATAAGTTGTTTATCTACTTAAGTGAAGAATTGAAATGGTTTTAATATAACCAAGATTTTCTGATGTATGGATTTTGGGTTTGTCGTGAATGGTGTCTTTAATAACACCGTTCTTAAACCCCATTGAGAAAAGAATAAATCTTTTAATTAAGATAAATGAAGTTTTCCAATTTATAATTATAAATTGGAATTAAATGGAAGATGATTTTGGGTTCATCGTGAATGATGTTTTAGATAACATTTGTTCTTAAACCCAATTAACAACGAAGATATGATTTGGTATTTATAAATCTTTTTGTTAAGATTTAATGGAAATTTTCCAAAGTAAAGTTTTCCAATTTAATATAAATTGGAATTGAATGGAATTTGATTTGGAAATAATCAAGATGAGCTTTTGTAAAGGAAGACCATTACTATATATGGAATTTGAAAGGCTTTGTCGTTATTCCATTTATGTAATTAGTCTGATACGGAAATTTATATCGACTATATATTGATCTGTTTTCGGCGAAGATTCCATATTTAATGGAAGTTGATTAGGGTTTATTGTGAACTATATTTTTAATAACATTGGTTCTTTAACCCAGTTAAAGACATGATTCATTTCTTAAAGTTGAATAATCATAAAGTAATGATTTTTGATATTAAAACAAACTTGGAGTTTTAATGAATCTTTAATTAGATTTGAACGCGAAATGGTAATTAAAATTACCGATAAAACTATGGGCGTTAGATATGGAGTGCTACCAGTTTTTCTCCATGGGATGAATAGATTGGGAGTGGGACTAAAATAATAAATGATTACTTCGGTAAGGCTCGATAATCCCGACTAGTTTTATAAACCATAATTGGTTTGAGTTGTTAAAAAAATATTTTAAAATCTTTTGAAAAGATATTCAAAGGAAGATTAAACAAGAAGTTTTAAAGGAATTTATCTTTGATAAAATTAATGGGAACCTATCCTAAATGATATGAATATTTTAATAAAAGAATATTCTGGATTGGAATGAGATGTGTGCGTGTTATCTTTATTTATCACATGATTATAAAATGCGCAAGTTATTCGGAAAGACCAGGTTTTAACCTATTCTGAATAACTATTACGACGATTAAAAGTCGAAGATATTGAAGACGGTGTAAGACCGACAATCTTCACATCGAATGAATTTATAATAATGACTTTGATTGGAGTTGCTGCTTTGAAAGGGTTACAGTGGTAGTTGTCAGGACGTACTTGTTGATTGTTCGGATATGTGAGGGACTCTCTCCTATATTGGACACAAGGGACGAGGAATAAGGTGCCTCCCATTTTGTTCAGACCCAGTACGGACTTGTAAATGGATTGTGTCTGACGTTGTATTGTGTGCTATATTCGTTTATCTCTGCTAAATATATATCTGTTTGGCGGCGAAAAATTTATTCTCTTGCTTAACACCCTTCTCTGAGACGTTCGAGCTTAGAGGTTATATATTGCCAGAAATCAATGATATGATATGGATTGACAATGTGGCATGCTAAGATGCATTGATCGAGGCTTTTGTTGAAAAGAAGAGTCTTGTGGATGATGATCAAAGCACAGCTTTAAGTAGCATAACTTTGTGTATAGTGTTAATTCGTGAGCCTCACACCCAGTGTGAGTCAAAAATGGGATAGTGACCATAGGGAGAACATGCGTTTCTTTCTAGCTAGAAATGGTGTCATGGTATGGAGCCCAGACATTTTTGCTTATGTGTATGATGGATTGCGAGGAGCCTCAAATATAGGGCTATATGCTCATTGGGTCGACGTACTTACCTATTTGGAGGTCCGATAGGACCAGGAAACGTATTGTTCAGGAATAACCAATCCACTAAAGTAAGTGTGGACCGGCCCTACCATTCCCAGAGTTTTCCGTAGGTGTGTGTTAGGGAATGCGGAATGGATCGTTAAGGCAAAACTAACACTAGAGAGGGGGTGAATAGTGTTTGTGAGAATTTAAAAAAATCTAAAACTTATGTGAACTAAGAGATGAATTAAACACCACAAACACAATCACAGACACAGATTCAAACACAAATACAAAATAAACAGAAATAAAGATGCAAAAAAGGAAAGAATACACCGGATTTTATACTGGTTCGGATTGCTCCTACGTCCAGTCCCGCACAATGCTGGATTGTGCAGAGTTTTATTACTATTCCAATAGTCAAGTACAACCTCCTTGATTTCACGGCTACAAGGGATACCACCGATTCCTATTTCCCTGATTTCTCGGCTACAAGGAAACACTGAGTCCTACTTCCCTGATTTCTTGGCTATAAGGAAACACCGATTCCTACTTCCCTGATTTCTCGGCTACAAGGAAACACCGATTCCTATTTTACTCAATCCAAACAACTTTCACTTAACCAAACAATTACAAACAACCCTAGAACTCTTCAATAGCACTTGATTCAAAGAGAGATGAGAAGAGAGTGTAGAGAGAATAAGTTTGATCAAAACGAAATTGAATTCAGTAGAGTATAACTGTATATATCATAAAAATGATTAAGAATATTTATATAATGAAAGAGAGTGAAAGTGGAGAAGAAGATATGATTAAAAATTTGGTTTTAACCCCTTTTTATAGTGTGTGAAAGGTTGCAACGTTTCTGAATCTTTTCAAATAGTGAAAAGACACTTCCTTTCAAAATTGAAAAAGTGACAGTTATATGTCAACATGGTGTTTTTGTTATGTCGACATACCCTAGTGTAGTTTTTGAATTTTAAAGCATTTTTCAAGTGTTTTGATATAAAAATAATTCTGGAAATTCTTAAGTAAAAATCTAGTGTTGTAAAATAATATTATATATTAGAAAAACATATGAAAACATAAATTTAAACTACATAATTATATTTATAAAATTATAAGGTTTTAAACTATATAAATATAAAGTATAAGAATATAAATACATAAAATTTTAAGTTTGAAAAACAAAGAAGAATAAGAAAGGAAAGAATAGAAAAGATAGAAAATAAAATAGAAAGGATTGAGTATAGAACTAAAAATCAGAATTTTAGAATTTGAATTTGAACCTGAAGTGCTATTTAGAGTCTTACACAATCTGGACTCTATAACTATATTAATCTTGAACTCTTGAATTCTTGAAATCTTGAAATCTTGAATACTCACGAGTCGTTGAAATTTCTCTGGTCTTTGAATCTCTATTATCTTTAAAACTGTACAGTCTTCTGTGATATTTCCTGTATATAATTCCTGTGTATATATATTCTATACAATAAGTGTTAGTATATATTTTATAATCAATGATAATTGAAATAAGGTTGTTGTCATCAAAACTCCACTCTCCAACAATCTCCCCCTTTTTTATGATGAAAACCTTAGTTTATAAAATATCATACCTGTACATACCTGTTGATGATGATTCTTCTAGTACTCCTCATATATGTAATAATCCTATAAACTATGCCAATATTTTATAATTTCCCCCCCCCCCTTTGGCATTATCAAAAAGAAATCCTAAAGGCACTCCCCCTAAATTGTATAACTTCCCGAATAGAACATAAGTTACTATCCCAATAAAAATACTCCCCCTTAAACTAACATTCTTTATATTTTAAAGAGAGATAACTAATTATAAACAACAATTTTATTAGACACAAATTTATAGATCTATATATATTTGTACACATACAATACATCGTAGAAACGTAATACAGTGAGAATCGAAGAAAACCTTAATCACTAATTATTTTTAACAATGCAAGATTTGTGAATTGGACATTTTGGATAATGAAGACAAAATTCTCCATTCTTTTCAATCACATTCCCATTTTCATAAAATTGAACCTCTGCTACGCATTCAACGTTATTATCTTCGTCTATAATCGTTGGTTGAGTCTCTTGTTGTTCTTCCCCCTCCATCATTTCTTCTTCCTCTTCTGGTTCCTCTTCAGGTTCTTCCTCCTCTTCCATGACTTGATTATCATCATTGATGATAATCGGATTAGTCTCATTATCCATTATAAACTTTAAGATACTTCTCATTACTTTTCCATGCCTGTTTTACTCTTGACTCGTTCTAATTTGGAGTACGTGTATCTCAGCCACCATTTGCAGTAAATATTCTATCTTTTTCTTCGATTTTGATAACTCTAGATAGCGTAGATCATTGAAACGGACCCTCGTATGGTCTAGCGTATGAAACGGAGTTGATTTGAGTATTTGGATTAGTGGAGGCCATTGTATTTTTTAATTTAGATTTTTTACAAAGAAGAAGAATGCATATGAAGAAGAAAAGTCGAAATAAAAGGTTTAAATAGTTGAAAAAACTAACTTTTGGTGGGAATTAAATTTTAAATTTTTGGCAGTTATATGTCGACATACCAAAAACTTTATGTCGGTATCGTCTTGTTTTAAATTTTATTATTTTGATTTCTTATTTTATTTATATATATTACTATATATTTAACTATTCTAACTCACTTAATGAACATATGCCTAACTCTCTCCTAAATTTAGTGAACGTTGCTTTATTTAATGGTTTAGTTAATATATCTACGACTTGTTTATCTGATTCTATAAATTCAAGTGAAATCTTTCCTTTTTTACGTTATCTCTTAGAAAATGATGTCTCACATCAGTATGTTTAGTTCTCGAATGATGATTTGGATTTTTAGAAATATTTATAGCACTTGTATTATTGCAGTATATAGGTGATTTATTTATACTTAAACCAAATTCGTTTAAGGTTTGTTGCATATATATTACTTGTGAACAAGCCAAAGCAGCAGATATATATTTTGCTTTAGTTGTTGACAAAGATAAGGTATTTTACTTTTTACCGAACCATGACACACGGGAATGTCCTATGAAATGACATGTTCCACTAGTACTTTTACGGTCGGACTTGCATCCTGCATATTCGGCATCACAGTACGAAACTAAATCAAATGAATCATTCTTAGGATAAAATAATCCAAAATATGATAAATGCTTTACATATCTTAGAATACGTTTTACGGCTGTTAAATTAGTTTCTTTAGGTTGTGATTGATATCTTGCACAGAGACATACACTATGCATTATACCTGGTCTATTATCGGTTATATATAATAATGATCCTGTCATTCCTCTATATAATTTTTGATCAACGTCTTTTGATATATCATCTTTACTTAAAGAAAAATTAGTTGCCATAGGTGTTGGTGTACCATATGTTGTTGTTAGATTGTATTTATTAATTAAATCTCTTGCGTATTTTTCTTGATTAATAATAATTCCATTCCTTAATTGTCGAATTTGTAAACCTAAAAAGAATGATAATTCTCCCATATGACTCATTTCAAATTCTCTGGTCATAATATCTGAAAAATCATTTGTTCATTTTTTTATTTGTTGACCAAAGATTATATCATCAACATATATTTATACTAGTTGTATATCTTTGTTATTCTTCTTGATAATCAAAGTATTAACTAATTTTCCTATTTCAATGTTTGATTGTAACAAATAATTTCATAATCTATCATACCAATCCCTAGGAGCCTGTTTCAATCCATATAATGTTTTATTCAGCTTATGTATGTGATCTGTAATTTTTCATCTTCAAATAGGGGTGGTTGCTCTACATATACGTCTTCCTTGACAAATCCATTTAGAAACGCACTTTTGACATCCATTAGATATAATTTGAAATTATTATAGTTTGCAAAAACTAGTAAAATTCTAATAGCCTCTAGTCTTGCTACGGGGTCAAAAGTTTCACCATAATCTATTCCTTCTTCTTGAGTATAACCTTATGCTACTAGTCATGCCTTATTTCTTACTACCTCACCGTGTTCATTCATTTTATTTTTATAGAACCATTTCGTTCCTACTATTTTCTTATCCTCTGTTCTAGGAACAAGTTCCCATACTTCATTCCTAGTAAACTGATTTAGTTCTTCTTGCATAACAAGTACCCATGAATCATCGGAAGAAGCTTCCTTTGGATTTTTGGGTTCAATGGTTGATATAAATGCAGTATTACTCATATTATTTAATTGATTACGAGTTCTAACAATGGATTCAATATCTCCTAAGATATTTTCTACAGGATGGTCTCTAAGTAATCTAATTCTTTTATTTGGTTAATTATCTTCATAAATTATTTCATTAATTTCATTTTCACAATCGTCTTCATTGTTTTGAGTTATACTTTTATAGTTTTCATCGAAAGATACGTTTAATGTTTCTTCTGTAGTGTTGGTTCGATTATTGAAAACTCTATAAGCTTTGCTTCTTTTTGAATATCCAATAAAAATTCCTTTATCGGATTTTGAATCAATTTTGTCTAAATTATCTTTTGTATTTAGTATAAAACATTTACTTCCAAATATTTTAAAATACGATACTTTTGGTTTCTTGTTATAAAAAAGTTCATATGGTGTTTTATGAGTTAAAGGTCTTATTGAAATTCTGTTAATAATATAGCAAGCTGTTGCAACTGTCTCAGCCTAAAAATTCCTTGGTAAATTACTGTTAGATAACATAGTTCTTGCAAATTTATGTATCATTCTATTTTTATGTTCAACTACTCCATTTTGTTGAGGAGTTCTTGGAGTTGAAAAATTGCGGGTTATTCCCTTTTTATTACAGTATTTTTTGAAATTCTCATTTTCGAATTCTCCGCCATGATCACTACGTATTATTTTAATTTTTAGTGATAAGAAATTTTGAATCCTTTTAGAAAAAGTTTTAAATTGATCGAAAGCATCACTTTTATTTTTAAGAAACAAAGTCCAAGTGAATCTAGGAAAATCGTCAACTGTTACATACACATATCTGTTATGATTTATTGATTAAACTTGGGATGGACCAAATAAATCCATGTGTATTAACTCTAATGGTTTTAAAGTAGTAATTTCTTCTTTTGATTGAAATGAACTCTTCTTTAATTGTCCGAATTGACAAGCATCGCATAAGTTATTAACTTTAAATTTCATTTTGGGTAATCCTCTAACTGAATCTAGTTTAGAAATCCCAGAGACGTGTTAGAAATTTGTATGACTGAATTCTCTTATGCCAGATCTAGGGATCACTTGTATAGGCCATAAGACATAAATTATCTCTAGATATTTTCAAAGTTAATATATAGATAATTTTCTTTCTATCTCCTTCAAATTTAGCTTTTGAATTCCTATCTTCTATGAAACATTTATTCTTTTCAAATTTTATTTTATAACCTTTATCGCAATGTTGACTTATACTTAGCAAATTGTGTTTTAAATTCCTAACTAATAAAACATCATAAATAGTAGGAGTACCGACATTGTTGATTCCAATAATGTATCCTTTAGAATTATCTCTAAAGTTCACCATTCCACCATGTAATAACCCGAAAATCTGGGCCAGTTTAAAATTTTTATTTTGGCAATTTAAGCGAATTTTGAATATTTAAAATAGATTATTTTAAATAATATCGACGAGAAATTTATTTTGAATATAATTCGAGCGTATATATTATACGCGTCGTCATTGGAATATATATAATTATATATAATTATAAAAGGAATTGAAAATGGCGCGGTAGTTCGATAATTCGATTTCAAACTTCAATTGAATGTACCGGGTGCAAAACAATCCGGATTTTAATGAAACCAAAAATAATGGAATCTAATAGTGAATATCTTTCCAACGAATCCGAAAAAATAAAAGTTCGTAGCGGGAATCAAAAGATATGCCCAGTTGAAAATTCTGAATAGTCGCTATGGAATTCAGGCCCTTAAAAATGGTCATTTTGCAAATGACCTCGGATTTCGACGAAACCAGTTTTGTTGGGTCCGTGATGTCAAGTTATTGCTAGGTTTCAAATTTCATAATTTTTCGAATCAATATGTGAGCGTGGCAAAAGAAAACGCGTTTGACCAGTTTCAGTTGATTTTAATCGACTGGAAAATGGCCATTTTTCCAACGGTCTCAGAATTCGACGAAACTAGTTTTGTTAGGACCGTATCGTCAATACGAAGCTAGAAAATATTTTTCGGGAATTTTTAGAGTTAGTATGTGACCCCGGTAATTTGAAATGTACGTTTAAAATTCAATATAATGATTTAAATGTAAATTCGACGGAAACTGATCAAAGTGATCGAATCAGCTTGCGATCCATATCCCATTGTGTTCGGAATGGGGGTTGAGCGCTATGGACGACAGGTGGTGGGCCTCGTTTAGATGACGTATGTAAAAGTCAACTTTTAAAAATAGTAAAATAATAAAAAATTAAATAAAAAAAAGAAGAAAAAACCCTCTCCCCCTTTAACCGTTCTGGCCCCCCCTCCCCTCATATTTTCAATCGAACGAAAAGAAAAAAAAGAAAAAAAAAACAAACAAATCGCTCAAATCGCTCCGCCAGCGAGATCGCCGCTCGAGCCACCGCCGAGCCTCGCACCCCCACGTCCTCCGCTTGGCCCCAACGACCACCGCACCCCCTCCTCCTTCTTCTCTGCCTTGCGTTCTTCCTCTTTCGCCTGCCCCTACGATCGACGAGATCCCAAAGACCCCCGACCATCGAAGAGAGCGCCGCGCCCTAGCCTGGGACCCCCTTCCTCTGCCAGTCGCGCCGCCGACCATCCAAGCTCCGCGCGACCACCAGTAGCCCCCTCTGTAAGTTTTTTTTCTATTTATTTATTTTATTTTTAATTTTATATAAACAGAAAACTGAATTTTATTTATTTTGAAAACGGAATTTTCTTTATTTTATAAAAACTGAATTTTATCTACTTTAAAATCTGATTTTGATTTACCTTAAAAACTGGTTTTTTTTTTATTTATGTTGTAAGGTTATAAAAATGTAATCTTTTATATAACATGGAAGTAAAAATATGATTTTTATATTTTTAAAGTATTAAAAATATGATTTTTATATTTTTAAAGTATTAAAAATATAGTCTTTACTATATGGATGATGTCAAAATATGATTTTTGTTTATGTAAAGAGTTAAAAATATAATTTTTACATGATCGGGATATTAAAAATAGCATCTTTATATGTGTAGAAAAATAAAAATGTGATTTTTATATATTGAACTTCGAAGTAAAAATTCGATTTTTATATATTAGATAACATAGTAAAAATTCGATTTTTATATATTGGATAGCATAGTAAGAATTCGATTTTTATATAGTGAATAGCAAAGTAAAAATTCGATTTTTACATGTGTAGTGAATACGGTCAACGAAGGTGACAAAAAAGGCGAAACGACGAAGACTTCTGCAAAAGAAGAGCCGTGGAGCTAGGATAGCTATATGTGAGAATTTCTCACCTTTCAATTTCATTTTCTAGTTATATATATATACTAGGATGCAGACGGTGCTTAGTAGCACCCGACACAATCGTCCACAGACCATGGACTTGTTTGTTTGGTTGGAAATTAGTTAGATTATTTGGTTTGAATTGTGTGGTGAAATGAATGGATTTGATTGATGTGTGAATGGCGTGGGCCTTCACTAGACCGGGGATAAGGCTAGGCCTCGTCCCGTTTCTAGTATCGTGCCGTTATGCCGCCGAAATTTTCTAAAATATGTTAGAAAATAAAAATATCATTTTATTGTGTAAATGAATAATAGAAATTCATATGTTGGAATAAAATGTTTTATCGTTAAAAATATAATTTTTAACGTGAATATGAATATAGTGAAAGCGAATAAAATAAAATATTCATTTACAAACCAGACGGTTTGTTTATGTACACCTATTTGAAGGACATTGATTGGGACGATAAATTTTACACATCGCCCAACAGCACGAATAAAATATGTGTTTGATTGTTTGAAACCCCACACGGGTGTTAGGATGAAATTTGAAGTTCACTCATCCTGATTGATTAAATATGTCGATCGATCGATTGACAGGCTGTTATAAGCGTTAGATAACTATATTTGATGCTTATACAGTGTAGTGCACTTTGGTTGATGGTTGATTATTTTTCAAAGCTATTATATACATGTGTTGTAGAAAATCCATATAATTAACATTATATGGTAATTGATTGGGCCTCATTCCAGTTTTGGAAAAAAGAAATATTTGAAATAGAATATTTGAAAATAGGAATTTATGAAGCCGTGTTGATTAGATTGACGCCATTTTGACGTGAACGATATTTATATCGAATTGAAAACGATTTCGAAATGAATTGAATTGAAAACGATTTCGAAATGAATTGAATTGAAAACGATTTCGAAATGAATTGAATTGAAAACGATTTTGAAATAATTGAATTGAAAACGATTTCGAAATGAATTGAATTGAAAACGATTTCGAAATGAATTGAATTGAAAACGATTTCGAAATGAATTGAATTGAAAACGATTTCGAAATGAATTGAATTGAAAACGATTTCGAAATGAATTGAATTGAAAACGAATTCGAATTGAATTGAAAGCGAATTGAAATGAATTCAAATTGAATTGAAATTTGAATTGAATAGAAATGAATTTTAAAACGAATTTATAGAGAAGAATTCAATTTTGATTTGAATTGAAATGGAAGTTGAAATTGCTTTTGAAACGAATTTAAAACTATTTATATAATTCGTTTTAAATAGAAATCGACGAAATATATATTATATATATTATATATATACTGTAATGGCCTGAATAGAACGCGCCGCGCCGCGGCAGTTCGCGAATTTCGACCATTTATTTCAAACGGACATTACGGGAGATCCGACCGTCGGATTCTCCTAAAACTGGAACCGTTGGGTTCGTATTGAAAAGAGCTTTCTAACGAATATTAGAAATTAGAAATCTAACGGTTGGATTTGGAATTATGTCCAAATCAAATTTGAAAAAGGTCGCTGTAAGTGCAGTTCGATGACCGTTGATGGAAATCGACTGTACGGGCCTTGATAAAATTATTAAAAATAGTAATAATTTGTGTAAAATCATAAGAAATGGTTTAGAAAGGATTGGTATGAAAAACTCCATATTTGAAAAGATAAAAATAGATTTTTATCGAAATGAACTAGTTTTGAACTAGAATTATAATTCTATTTATTTTTAAATAAATTGAATTTGAAATGGTTTTGATAATAACCAGAATTTCCAATGATTGCATTGGAATGGATTTGAATCGAAATTGTCTTCGGAATGTTTCGATGTTGGATTTCGTGATTATACAAATGTTGTTATGGAAATTTGAAAGATATAGATATATATATCGTTATTTCCAATACGATCTTTGTTGGCCGCAGAATTGGATATTGAATATAAGCCGGGATATTTTCTATTCAGAGCCTTGTATTGAATATCAAATGTGATTTGGGTTTGTCGTGAATGGTGTCTTCACTAACACTGTTCTTGAACCCAGTTGAGAAAAGATTAAATCTTTTTATTTAGATTTAATGAAGTGTACCAATTAAATAATATTTAATTGGAATTGAATTGATATTGATTTTTGGGTTTATCGTGAACAGTGTTTTAAATAACACTTGTTCTTTAACCCGATAATTAATGAATGTGATTTTGGGTTTATCGTGAACCGTGTTTTAAATGACACTGATTCTTTAACCAAGTCGAGGATTAAAACTAAGTGGAGTTTTAATGAATCTTTAATTAGATTGAAAAGATCGAAAATGGAGTATCACCAGTTTTGCTCCAGGCGATAGTTAAATCTTTAATTAGATTTGAACGTGAAATGGTAATTGAATTTACCGATAACACTGTGGTGTTAGAAATGAAGTATTACCAGTTTTACTTCATGGGGTGAATAGGTTGGGATGGGGAAATTAAAACAAATGATTACTTCGGTAAGTTTCGTTAATCCCGGCTAGTTGAATTGATATTCAAAAGTAGATTAAAGAATAAATTCAAGAATTTATCTTTGATAAAATTAATGGGAACCTTTCCCTATGCATGTGAAATTTAGAAACTAACTGTCGGTTAGCTAAGCAGAATGGTTTTCTGGATATTGATCTGATGTTGGTTTCGGCCTTCGGGGTTAATATTTGGGGAATTATTCTCTTGATTAATTTACGGTTAGTGACTGATGAATTGGAATGAGGCGTATGTTGTGTTTGTGTAACACTTATTTAAAATATACGCGAGTTATTCGGAAAGACCGGGTTTATCCCATTCTGAATAACTGATACGACGATAAGTCGAAGATGAAGACGATGGTCGAAGACCGGAGGTCTTCACGTCGTTTGGGTAATTACTGATGATCTTGATTGGGCTGTACACCCAAGAAGATGGAAACAGTTAGTGATCGTCCAGACGTACTTGGAGATCGATGGATACGCGGGGTACTAGGTGCCCCCGGTTTCGTTCAGCCCTAGAACGGACTTGTAAATGGACTGTGTGTCTGACATTGGATTTTAGTCCGTGTGATTGATCTCTATTAAATATATATCCGTTTGGCGGCGAAGAATTTATTCTCTTGCTTAACGCCCTTCTCTGAGACGTACGAGCTCAGGGGTTATATATTGATGGATATCAATCGCATGGAGTGAATTGCCTGTGTGGCATGCTAAGAGGCAAATGATCAAGGCTTCTGTTGAAAAGCAAAGTCTTGTGGTTGATGATCGAAGCACGGCCTTTGTGGCATAGCTTTGTGTAACGTTGATTCGCGAGTATCACACCCGGTATGAATCAAAAACGGGAGACGGACATCAGGGAGGACCTACGTTTCTTTCTAGTTATGAGTGGCGTCAATGCTTGAACTGGCTGACGAGTTTGACTCATGTGGATGTTACTTATTATTACTTGCTGAAAAGCGAGGCGCCTCGTGATATCGGTTTCGGCCGATGCTTCTGGTCGGCTGACGGGCCAGGCTTACGCCCCAAAGGGCGGGGAAACGTAGTGTTCAGGCATAATAATCCACATCGGTGGACCGGCCCTGACGATCCATGGTGCAGTTGCGGCTGTTCCTGAGACACGGGCTAGAGCGTCTCGAATCGGTTGAGGATCTTGCCCCTAGCCTCGGTTCATACCATAAATGATAACCCAACTTCCAATACGACGTCTTGCGGTTTTGATTGTAAACTTATATATGGCGACATAGTGTTATGGGCCATTCATGCCGCCTATGATTGATACTTATGATTCGAAGTTGTTTTATACACTATGCACTTATTATAGTATCAAATGATTTGTTTTAAACGTATCAAGCATTCTTTGGCTGTTATAAGGGAAAACCCTATCCCCCGGCTTGCGTTGCATTGTGTGATAGGACCTGGGTCTTATAACAGCTTCGTCTTTCTTTATTTAGCATTGCGCTGTTTGTTTTATGCACTGGTATTCTTGGGAGGAAACCCGTTCCGTGTTATACGGCGTGGTCCCTTGATTTACCTTTGAAAATAAAGATTAATAACTGTTTTAGTTCTCACACCAGTCACATGACTGACCTGGAGTTTATTGTTTTAACCTAAACTCTGGGTGCCCCTATTTTGACACGGGCAGCTAGTAGTTTCGGTTTTGCAGATTTATATTCACAGGATCCTGGTTTACAGCTGGAACGATATTCGGAAAGCTTTGTATCCGTATATCTCTTCTAGTTGTGTATTGTATTATTTCCGCTGCTATGTATTTAAATGTAATTTAAATCTCTGATATTTCTGTGTAATATTTATTCATTTATACTCTGTATATTCTTGTAATCTGATGCATTGTTGCAAATACCGTGAAATGTTCTTTTGTATGCGTTCTGTTTTGGCCTGTTCTCAAACGATAGGACGTTTCGAGCAGTCTAGATCGGTTTAACGACTGGTTCGGACCGAGCGAAATTCCCTGCTCGTCACAGTTGGTATCAGAGCTTTGGTTTACAAAGCTTAGAGAACAAGGCACATTAGAACCGTACGAAAGAATTCATCAGATATTGGATTAGTAATATCCAATTAGAATGACTCGTTAGAGATAGGATCAGTAGTATCCTAGAACGAGTGTGAAGAGTATATTTTTGAAAATGAAAACATTCTTTGTTTTGAAGATTTAAATCAACTATTCGTATTTGATTATTTATTTATATTGATTTGGACAATGCAGTATATAAAGATTTTGGGTATACGTCTGATCCACGTGTATTCGAAGTTTTAATATACTGGATAGATATAGATTCACACTCTAGTCGCCCGAAGATGATTCTGATGATTGTAGCTACATCATCAGAATTAGTGTTCGAGTGTTGAAGGTGTGATTTTCTATATATTTCCATTAGGCTGGTGTGAGAACCAAAACTTATATATAGTTAGAACACATTGTTGTGAATTGGCATCAAAAACATGATTTTTTGTATATGTATCAAAATTATGAATTTGAAACTCTAATTCACTATTTGATTGATGTTTGTGTTGTTTGTTTATTTGTTTGCTAATTTTGAACCATTATACCTAATAGCATCAAATATTGAGTTATATTGAAAATTGGTCGCATTTGCTTGCATATACATATACTTACATTGAACAGGTCATAGCAAGGAGGCTAGAGCCAGAGAATAAAATTTGTTTGCCCTACAAATAGGTACATGTTTACTAAATAATTTACTGTTTTGTTTGGGTGATGATGATTTTATGAGCCTATTGGCTAGCCGCTTGGCTTTTTCTTTTTCTTTTTGAGATCTGAAGGACCGGGGAAGCTATTTGAAATTCCCCGATGCTCCCATTGCAGGGGAGGTTATGGCGAAATTTTTCGAAAATTTAGGGTGCTAGCCAAATTTTTGAAAATTTTGAAAATTCTCAGAAACTGAAAAGTTGGGGAATGGAAAGCCAGATCGAGCGTAGAGTTGAATAATCAAACCACTTTCGACTTTGTTCCTTTTCGGGGACGAAAAGTTTTAAGTGGGGGAGATTGTAATATCCCGAAAATCTGGGCCAGTTTAAAATTTTTATTTTGGCAATTTAAGCGAATTTTGAATATTTAAAATAGATTATTTTAAATAATATCGACGAGAAATTTATTTTGAATATAATTCGAGCGTATATATTATACGCGTCGTCATTGGAATATATATAATTATATATAATTATAAAAGGAATTGAAAATGGCGCGGTAGTTCGATAATTCGATTTCAAACTTCAATTGAATGTACCGGGTGCAAAACAATCCGGATTTTAATGAAACCAAAAATAATGGAATCTAATAGTGAATATCTTTCCAACGAATCCGAAAAATTAAAAGTTCGTAGCGGGAATCAAAAGATATGTCCAGTTGAAAATTCTGAATAGTCGCTATGGAATTCAGGCCCTTAAAAATGGTCATTTTGCAAATGACCTCGGATTTCGACGAAACCAGTTTTGTTGGGTTTCAAATTTCATAATTTTTCGAATCAATATGTGAGCGTGGCAAAAGAAAACGCGTTTGACCAGTTTCAGTTGATTTTAATCGACTGGAAAATGGCCATTTTTCCAACGGTCTCAGAATTCGACGAAACTAGTTTTGTTAGGACCGTATCGTCAATACGAAGCTAGAAAATATTTTTCGGGAATTTTTAGAGTTAGTATGTGACCCCGGTAATTTGAAATGTACGTTTAAAATTCAATATAATGATTTAAATGTAAATTCGACGGAAACTGATCAAAGTGATCGAATCAGCTTGCGATCCATATCCCATTGTGTTCGGAATGGGGGTTGAGCGCTATGGACGACAGGTGGTGGGCCTCGTTTAGATGACGTATGTAAAAGTCAACTTTTAAAAATAGTAAAATAATAAAAAATTAAATAAATAAAAAAAAGAAGAAAAAACCCTCTCCCCCTTTAACCGTTCTGGCCCCCCCTCCCCTCATATTTTCAATCGAACGAAAAGAAAAAAAAGAAAAAAAAGAAAAAACAAATCGCTCAAATCGCTCCGCCAGCGAAATCGCCGCTCGAGCCACCGCCGAGCCTCGCACCCCCACGTCCTCCGCCTGGCCCCAACGACCACCGCACCCCCTCCTCCTTCTTCTCTGCCTTGCTTTCTTCCTCTTTCGCCTGCCCCTGCGATCGACGAGACCCCAAAGACCCCCGACCATCGAAGAGAGCGCCGCGCCCTAGCCTGGGACCCCCTTCCTCTGCCAGTCGCGCCGCCGACCATCCAAGCTCCGCGCGACCACCAGTAGCCCCCTCTGTAAGTTTTTTTTTCTATTTATTTATTTTATTTTTAATTTTATATAAACAGAAAACTGAATTTTATTTATTTTGAAAACGGAATTTTCTTTATTTTATAAAAACTGAATTTTATCTACTTTAAAATCTGATTTTGATTTACCTTAAAAACTGGTTTTTTTTTATTTATGTTGTAAGGTTATAAAAATGTAATCTTTTATATAACATGGAAGTAAAAATATGATTTTTATATTTTTAAAGTATTAAAAATATGATTTTTATATTTTTAAAGTATTAAAAATATAGTCTTTACTATATGGATGATGTCAAAATATGATTTTTGTTTATGTAAAGAGTTAAAAATATAATTTTTACATGATCGGGATATTAAAAATAGCATCTTTATATGTGTAGAAAAATAAAAATGTGATTTTTATATATTGAACTTCGAAGTAAAAATTCGATTTTTATATATTAGATAACATAGTAAAAATTCGATTTTTATATATTGGATAGCATAGTAAGAATTCGATTTTTATATAGTGAATAGCAAAGTAAAAATTCGATTTTTACATGTGTAGTGAATACGGTCAACGAAGGTGACAAAAAAGGCGAAACGACGAAGACTTCTGCAAAAGAAGAGCCGTGGAGCTAGGATAGCTATATGTGAGAATTTCTCACCTTTCAATTTCATTTTCTAGTTATATATATATATATACTAGGATGCAGACGGTGCTTAGTAGCACCCGACACAATCGTCCACAGACCATGGACTTGTTTGTTTGGTTGGAAATTAGTTAGATTATTTGGTTTGAATTGTGTGGTGAAATGAATGGATTTGATTGATGTGTGAATGGCGTGGGCCTCCACTAGACCGGGGATAAGGCTAGGCCTCGTCCCGTTTCTAGTATCGTGCCGTTATGCCGCCGAAATTTTCTAAAATATGTTAGAAAATAAAAATATCATTTTATTGTGTAAATGAATAATAGAAATTCATATGTTGGAATAAAATGTTTTATCGTTAAAAATATAATTTTTAACGTGAATATGAATATAGTGAAAGCGAATAAAATAAAATATTCATTTACAAACCAGACGGTTTGTTTATGTACACCTATTTGAAGGACATTGATTGGGACGATAAATTTTACACATCGCCCAACAGCACGAATAAAATATGTGTTTGATTGTTTGAAACCCCACACGGGTGTTAGGATGAAATTTGAAGTTCACTCATCCTGATTGATTAAATATGTCGATCGATCGATTGACAGGCTGTTATAAGCGTTAGATAACTATATTTGATGCTTATACAGTGTAGTGCACTTTGGTTGATGGTTGATTATTTTTCAAAGCTATTATATACATGTGTTGTAGAAAATCCATATAATTAACATTATATGGTAATTGATTGGGCCTCATTCCAGTTTTGGAAAAAAGAAATATTTGAAATAGAATATTTGAAAATAGGAATATATGAAGCCGTGTTGATTAGATTGACGCCATTTTGACGTGAACGATATTTATATCGAATTGAAAACGATTTCGAAATGAATTGAATTGAAAACGATTTCGAAATGAATTGAATTGAAAACGATTTCGAAATGAATTGAATTGAAAACGATTTCGAAATGAATTGAATTGAAAACGATTTCGAAATGAATTGAATTGAAAACGATTTCGAAATGAATTGAATTGAAAACGATTTCGAAATGAATTGAATTGAAAACGATTTCGAAATGAATTGAATTGAAAACGATTTCGAAATGAATTGAATTGAAAACGATTTCGAAATGAATTGAATTGAAAACGATTTCGAAATGAATTGAATTGAAAACGATTTCGAAATGAATTGAATTGAAAACGAATTCGAATTGAATTGAAAGCGAATTGAAATGAATTCAAATTGAATTGAAATTTGAATTGAATAGAAATGAATTTTAAAACGAATTTATAGAGAAGAATTCAATTTTGATTTGAATTGAAATGGAAGTTGAAATTGCTTTTGAAACGAATTTAAAACTATTTATATAATTCGTTTTAAATAGAAATCGACGAAATATATATTATATATATTATATATATATACTATAATGGCCTGAATAGAACGCGCCGCGACGCGGCAGTTCGCGAATTTCGACCATTTATTTCAAACGGACATTACGGGAGATCCGACCGTCGGATTCTCCTAAAACCGGAACCGTTGGGTTCGTATCGAAAAGAGCTTTCTAACGAATATTAGAAATTAGAAATCTAACGGTTGGATTTGGAATTATGTCCAAATCAAATTTGAAAAAGGTCGCTGTAAGTGCAGTTCGATGACCGTTGATGGAAATCGACTGTACGGGCCTTGATAAAATTATTAAAAATAGTAATAATTTGTGTAAAATCATAAGAAATGGTTTAGAAAGGATTGGGATGAAAAACTCCATATTTGAAAAGATAAAAATAGATTTTTATCGAAATGAACTAGTTTTGAACTAGAATTATAATTCTATTTATTTTTAAATAAATTGAATTTGAAATGGTTTTGATAATAACCAGAATTTCCAATGATTGCATTGGAATGGATTTGAATCGAAATTGTCTTCGGAATGTTTCGATGTTGGATTTCGTGATTATACAAATGTTGTTATGGAAATTTGAAAGATATAGATATATATATCGTTATTTCCAATACGATCTTTGTTGGCCGCAGAATTGGATATTGAATATAAGCCGGGATATTTTCTATTCAGAGCCTTGTATTGAATATCAAATGTGATTTGGGTTTGTCGTGAATGGTGTCTTCACTAACACTGTTCTTGAACCCAGTTGAGAAAAGATTAAATCTTTTTATTTAGATTTAATGAAGTGTACCAATTAAATAATATTTAATTGGAATTGAATTGATATTGATTTTTGGGTTTATCGTGAACAGTGTTTTAAATAACACTTGTTCTTTAACCCGATAATTAATGAATGTGATTTTGGGTTTATCGTGAACCGTGTTTTAAATGACACTGATTCTTTAACCCAGTCGAGGATTAAAACTAAGTGGAGTTTTAATGAATCTTTAATTAGATTGAAAAGATCGAAAATGGAGTATCACCAGTTTTGCTCCAGGCGATAGTTAAATCTTTAATTAGATTTGAACGTGAAATGGTAATTGAATTTACCGATAACACTGTGGTGTTAGAAATGAAGTATTACCAGTTTTACTTCATGGGGTGAATAGGTTGGGATTGGGAAATTAAAACAAATGATTACTTCGGTAAGTTTCGTTAATCCCGGCTAGTTGAATTGATATTCAAAAGTAGATTAAAGAATAAATTCAAGAATTTATCTTTGATAAAATTAATGGGAACCTTTCCCTATGCATGTGAAATTTAGAAACTAACTGTCGGTTAGCTAAGCAGAATGGTTTTCTGGATATTGATCTGATGTTGGTTTCGGCCTTCGGGGTTAATATTTGGGGAATTATTCTCTTGATTAATTTACGGTTAGTGACTGATGAATTGGAATGAGGCGTATGTTGTGTTTGTGTAACACTTATTTAAAATATACGCGAGTTATTCGGAAAGACCGGGTTTATCCCATTCTGAATAACTGATACGACGATAAGTCGAAGGTGAAGACGATGGTCGAAGACCGGAGGTCTTCACGTCGTTTGGGTAATTACTGATGATCTTGATTGGGCTGTACACCCAAGAAGATGGAAACAGTTAGTGATCGTCCAGACGTACTTGGAGATCGATGGATATGCGGGGTACTAGGTGCCCCCGGTTTCGTTCATCCCTAGAACGGACTTGTAAATGGACTGTGTGTCTGACATTGGATTTTAGTCCGTGTGATTGATCTCTATTAAATATATATCTGTTTGGCGGCGAAGAATTTATTCTCTTGCTTAACGCCCTTCTCTGAGACGTACGAGCTCAGGGGTTATATATTGATGGATATCAATCGCATGGAGTGAATTGCCTGTGTGGCATGCTAAGAGGCAAATGATCAAGGCTTCTGTTGAAAAGCAAAGTCTTGTGGTTGATGATCGAAGCACGGCCTTTGTGGCGTAGCTTTGTGTAACGTTGATTCGCGAGTATCACACCCGGTATGAATCAAAAACGGGAGACGGACATCAGGGAGGACCTACGTTTCTTTCTAGTTATGAGTGGCGTCAGTGCTTGAACTGGCTGACGAGTTTGACTCATGTGGATGTTACTTATTATTACTTGCTGAAAAGCGAGGCGCCTCGTGATATCGGTTTCGGCCGATGCTTCTGGTCGGCTGACGGGCCAGGCTTACGCCCCAAAGGGCGGGGAAACGTAGTGTTCAGGCATAATAATCCACATCGGTGGACCGGCCCTGACGATCCATGGGGCAGTTGCGGCTGTTCCTGAGACACGGGCTAGAGCATCTCGAATCGGTTGAGGATCTTGCCCCTAACCTCGGTTCATACCATAAATGATAACCCAACTTCCAATACGACGTCTTGCGGTTTTGATTGTAAACTTATATATGGAGACATAGTGTTATGGGCCATTCATGCCGCCTATGATTGATACTTATGATTCGAAGTTGTTTTATACACTATGCACTTATTATAGTATCAAATGATTTGTTTTAAACGTATCAAGCATTCTTTGGCTATTATAAGGGAAAACCCTATCCCCCGGCTTGCGTTGCATTGTGTGATAGGACCTGGGTCTTATAACAGCTTCATCTTTCTTTATTTAGCATTGCGCTGTTTGTTTTATGCACTGGTATTCTTGGGAGGAAACCCGTTCCGTGTTATACGGCGTGGTCCCTTGATTTACCTTTGAAAATAAAGATTAATAACTGTTTTAGTTCTCACACCAGTCACATGACTGACCTGGAGTTTATTGTTTTAACCTAAACTCTGGGTGCCCCTATTTTGACACGGGCAGCTAGTAGTTTCGGTTTTGCAGATTTATATTCACAGGATCCTGGTTTACAGCTGGAACGATATCCGGAAAGCTTTGTATCCGTATATCTCTTCTAGTTGTGTATTGTATTATTTCCGCTGCTATGTATTTAAATGTAATTTAAATCTCTGATATTTCTGTGTAATATTTATTCATTTATACTCTGTATATTCTTGTAATCTGATGCATTGTTGCAAATACCGTGAAATGTTCTTTTGTATGCGTTCTGTTTTGGCCTATTCTCAAACGATAGGGCGTTTCGAGCGGTCTAGATCGGTTTAACGACTGGTTCGGACCGAGCGAAATTCCCTGCCGTCACACACCATTTTCATACTTCAGATTATTGAGTAGTTCTGAATTTCCATTCATATGCCTCGAACAGCCACTATCCAGTATCCATTTATCCTTTTTCATCTCCACTAACTGCTTTCCAGAATTTGAATTTTCAACAGCCATGTGACACACCAGTTCTAGATTTGAATTTCCAATAGCCACCTTTTCAGAATTTGAATTGCCAATAACTACTTTACCCATCTTTTCAACTTTCGAATTTTCAAAAGTAATAGAACTCATCCTTTTCTGTATTGAACAATATTTCAGTCGATCATATACTACTTTAACATTATTATATGCAGACTCTTTTAACATTGATGCAATGCATGAATTGACACTAGTATTATCAGAGATTCCAAAATTTGCCACTTTACCAATATTTCAAAAATCAGATTATGAACATTTCGAAAGACCTTGTTCGGATACCAATTGTTAGGGAATGCAGAATGGATCGTTAAAGCAAAACAAACATTAGAGGGGGGGTGAATAGTGTTTGTGAGAATTTAAACAAAATCTAAAATTTATGTGAACTACAAGATGAATCAAACACCACAAACACAATCGCAAACACAAATACAAAATAAATAGAAATAAAGATGCAGAAAAGGAAAGAACACACCAGTTTTTATACTGGTTCGGATTGCTCCTACGTCCAGTCTCGGACAGCGCTGGGTTGCGCAGAGTTTTATTACTATTCCAATAGTCAAGTACAACCTCCTTGATTTCACGATTATAAGGGATACCACCGATTCCTATTTCCCTGATTTCTCGGCTACAAGGAAACACCGATTCCTAATTCCCTGATTTCTCGGCTATAGGAAACATCGATTCCTACTTCCCTGATTTCTCGGCAACAAGGAAACACTGATTCCTCTTTTACTCAATCAAAACAACTTTCACTTAACCCAAACAATTACAAACAACCCTAGAACTCTTCAATAGCACTTGATTAAGAGAGAGATGAGAAGAGAGTGTAGAGAGAAGAATTTGGATCAAAACGGAATTGAATTTGGCAGAGTATAAGTGTATAAAACATAAAAATGATTAAGAATAATTATATAATGAAAGAGAGTGAAAGTGGAGAAGAAAATATGATTAAAAATTCGGATTAAACCCTTTTTTATAGTGTGTGAAAGGTTGCAATGTTTCTGAATCGTTTCAAATAGTGAAAAGTCACTTCCTTTCAAAATTGAAAAAGTGACAGTTATATGTCGACATGGTGTTTTTGTTATGTCGACATACCCTAGTGTATTTTTTGAATTTTAGAGCATTTTTCAAGTGTTTTGATATAAAAATTATTCTGGAAATTCTTGAGTAAAAATCTAGTGTTGTAAAATAATATTATATAGTAGAAAAACATATGAAAACATAATTTTAAACTATATACATATATTTATAAAATTATAAGGTTTTAAACTTGAAGTGCTATTTAGAGTCTTACACAATCTGGACTCTATAACTATATTAATCTTGAAATCTTGAAATCTTGAATACTCATGAGTCTTGAAATTTCTTTGATCTTTGAATCTCTGTTATCTTTAAAACTGTACAGTCTTCAGTGGTATTTCCTGTATATATATATATATTCTATACAATAAGTGTTAGTATATATTTTATAATCAATGATAATTGAAATAAGGTTGTTGTCATCAAAACTCCATTCTCCAACATTGTGATCCTGAGGCATTTTCTAGAGTATCTCGAATTGGTGAGGATGATCCCTTGTCTCGACTCATAGATGGAATCCAATTTCCAATACGCTACTTTTCGGTTTAATTGTAAACCTATGTAAGGCGACATAATATATGGTACCTATGTTGTCTATGATTGATACATTTATATGTAAAGTTGTTTTAGACACTATGCACTTATAATAGTATCAAATGAGATTTGTTTTAAAGCGTATCAAGCATGTTTGGCTATATAAGGTAAAACTCTATCCTTCGGCTTGCGTTGCATTGTGTGATGGGACCTGAGTCTTATAATAGCTTCATTTGTCCAAAAAGCATTGCGTTGTTTATTTAATCGTTTTATTTAAAGCTTTGGTATTCACATGGAGTAAACCCGCTCCGTGACATATGGCGTATTCCCGTGAATTACCTAATTTTAAAGTAAAGTTTTATAACTGTTTTAGTTCTCACACCTGTCCCATGACTGACTCGGAGTTCATTGTTTCTACCTAAACTCTGGATGCCCATATTTTCCATACGGGCAGCTAGTAGTTTTGGTTTTCGCAGATATTTCTTTTCACAAGATCCTGGATTACAACAGGAGCTATATTCGGAACGCTTTGTATCAGTGTATTTCTTTCAGTTGTGTTAGTTGATGTATTTCTGCTGTACATTGTATTTATACAAATTATATTTATGTATTTAAATGTAATTTAAATCTTTGATATTTTTGCCATGTATTATTTATTTGAACTCTGATATCTTGTACTCTGATGTAAATTGTTATAATAGCAATGAAATGTTCTCGTGTTTGTGTTCTGATGTGTCATGTTCTCAAAATAATCCGGGCTCCTCCGTCTCCTCGGGGACCGGGGGATTTCGGGTCGTTAAAGGTGGTATCAGAGGATCGGTTTGCAAAGCTCGAGAACATGTCACATTAGAACCGAATGAGAGAATTCATTAGAGATAGAATTATTAACATTATATTTAAGAATATCCATTAGAGATAGGATCAGTAGTATTCTAGAATGAGAAACTCATTAGAGATGGGGTTAGTAATGCCCTAGAATGAGTTGAGAGTGATATATTTATATGTAATGTATTTGTGATTATATATATAATCCGATCTTAGAAATAATATTTCGAGTATATAAAAAGTTATATTTTTAGAAAGATAAATGACCAATTAATTGTTTTTGTGATTGTTTGATTTTTTGTTTGCTTACTTATGACGTCTGATTTAAATAAATTAGACGTTTTCTTTGACAATTTTGGACATTGAATATACGAAAACACTTGTTATTTAATGCAGTTAAGTTAAACTGAATTACAAGCTTAGTTAGAATTGGATATGTATAGATATATATGTTGAGCAGGTTAATAGCTTCACGTTGAGTAAAGAAATAAATTGCATGCCCGACAAACAGGTGCACCTTAAAGAGTTGGTTGCGCTATTTTATTTATTATAAACTACTGTGAATGAATTTGGGTGTGTTGTGATGGTTGCTCTGTGTGAAATACAATGTATGCCATAGGATAGCAACAAATAAATTATGAACTACACCGCATAACATACATCAAGAAGACAGCATATCATATTCCATATAAGCAATTGGTGCTTATATGACGAGGTTTGGATTACCATACGAGCGAGACGCTCGTATGGCGATGACTGAATTACAGGTTAAACAGAAGACTGATTATAGATGGCATAGCATATCATATTCCATATAAGCATCTGGTGCTTATATGGCGAGAATTGGATTTCCATACGTGTGAGATGCTTGTATGGCGAGGACTGAATTACAGATTGTACAGAAGACTGATTATGGACTTAATAACATATAACGTTGAGTGGCAGGATTTAATAAAAACCCGATAAAGGTCTGGAGACGACAAAAATCCACGTCTCTCTTGTTTTTAGATACGGCACATGGATTATTTTATTATTTCTAACACTAGGGCAAGGTCTGAGATTTCGACTTTTTACACGTCTCCCTTGGGCATATATAGGTCACAAAAATTGTGTATGCTTTTTATTAATTTATTGGGTGCCTAATATAGCCCAATAAAATTTTCAGAACCTCCCCGTACAAAGGAGGTTATAGCGAAATTTATCGAAAATCTAGGGTGTTAGCCAAATTTTTTAGAAACCAGAAAGTTCTTAGAAACTGAAAAGTCGAAGAACTTAAGCCAGAATGAAAGTTGAATTGGTTATTTAAACAACTTTCAGCTCTGTTCTTTTTCGAGGACGAAAAAGTTCTAAGTGGGGGAGATTTGAACAACCCGTATTTCTGGAACCAATTTAAAATTTATTTTTAATTGATTTAATGGATTTTAAGAAATTAAAATGATATATTTAGAGAATAAACGATTTAAAATTTATTTAAATCGAAGTTAGGACGTAATATTTTAAAATTTAATTAAAACAAACTCGAAATGGCACGTAGTTTGAAAATTCGATTTCTAATTTCAATTGAATGTACAGGATTCAATATAAATCAGAATTGGATAAAACAAGAAATGCTGGAATATTTTAAACCTTAATTTTCTAACGAATGTAAGAAATTGATATTCCACTTTATAAATAGTAACTTATGTTCAGATTAAAATTCAGAATAGTCGCTATAAAGTATATTTATATTTTAATATATATATATATATAGCCTTTAAAAATAGCCATTTTGCAAACGACCTCCGTTTTCGATGAAACCACTTTTATTGGATCTGGAACGTCAAACTATATTCAGATTTAAAATTTCATAATTTTTGGACTTAGTATGTGAGCATAGAAAATTTAAACGTGTTTTCAATTGATGTTTGAATTTAATAAGCCAGTTAAAAAGGCCATTTTTCAAATGGTCTTCGAATTCGAGGAAATTAATTTTGTTAGGACCGTATCGTCAAAACATAGCTAGATTTCAATTTCCATAATTTTTTGAGTCAATATGTGGCCCTGGTAAATTAAAATGTACGTTGAAATTCAATATTGAACGTTATATTAATTTATATATTAATTTTGATAAAAACTGATCGAAACAGTCGAATTGGCTTACGAAAAACATTCCATTTTGTCCAGAATAAGGGTATTTGGTTTGGAACGACAGTCGTTGGGTTCGATTTGGAGTTCGAATGCAAAACACTACTTTTACGGATAAAATATTAATATATATATATATGTACGTATATATATATATATTAACTTTTCCACTTAAACCCTAATTTCATTTCAGAAATATGCGCAGCCCCGTTAAAAGTGATCGACGACAGAAATGCTCCCTCCATCTTCTTGCTTTTTCTCTAAATCCAAGGTACGATTCTGAAAATTTCATGCACGAATATTGATCAGCGCCTCGAGCTCTTCAAAATCACACGGAGACGATCATAATTCGTGAAGTATTTTGTGTGATTTCCAAGCTCAAACGAGCTACGTTCGTCGCCGATTTCCGGTAGGAGGGGTATCTCTAGTTACGAGCTATGGCGGGAGGTGGCAGAGGGGACTGGGGTGCTTCTCCTATCGGCGGCGGATGGCCCTCCGGTTATCGGAGGAGGGTGCAAGCTGATGCCCTAAAAGAAGGCAACGGTTTTTTCTGCTTTGGGAATTGATAACGAAGGTGATTAAGGGGGGTTTAGGAAATTAATTATTATTTAATTATTCAATAATGAATTAACCACAAAAATATCATATCTATTTCATACGAGATTGGAATTTGATGATTTCAGTTGCAATGTGATCGTGACAACAAACTCTACAATTTGGAACTGACCAAAACGGAAACGGAAGCTGTTGCTGCTTAAGATTAAATTAAACGCTCGTTTAATTTTATAAAAACAATCCTCAATTAAAGAATGATGGAGTGAAAACCAATGTAAGGATTCTCTCACTAAAATATTTGTAACACCCCGTGATTTTAAATATTAAAATTAAAGAATACTTAATTTCAAATGTGAGGATTAAGGGAAATGGGTTACGCCATTGCATTCGTCTCGGAATTCTACTTGAGATAGAGTCCGAGTTTGCGTGAATCGGACTCCGTATGAAGGAGTTATGGCCTTACGAAGTTTCAGAATTTAAATAAACTAAAAATGGCTCAGGTTTAGAAAATTTGAAATTCAAAATTCAAACAGGGAAGCAGGCTGGGCGGAAAAGTTCCCGCCCAAGGCTAGGTCGACCAGGGGGTCGACCTGCCCTCCCTCCCCCGCGGGAAGATCTAAAAGATGACGTTGTTTTGACTCATTGCCGAGTCATTAGGGCTGATGTGTTATTTTATCTTGACTGGATGGTCTTGATTGATTCTAGGTTAATCTGACGGCTCTTAATTAACTAAAATTCTATATAAGCAACCTAACTCTCAACCTAAAATCATACTAATTCATACCAAGAGCCACCATGCTATCAATGGGGAACCTAGAGTAGCCGCCATTCTCTTTCAATTCAAAACAAGATAGAAGCAAGAATCAAATCTAATCTAAATAACAATTAGTCTACATCAAAGGCGAGCAATTTAGTTTCAGAATCCAGATCCTATAAAAACAAGACCGTTCTTTTGTTTGTGAGTATAATTTCTTTCACAAAATAATTAATTAATTTAATTGTGATAAGTTATAATTGGGATTATGAGAATAAGATTATTGAATCATGTGATGTTTTGTTATTGTGGATCTGTTTCATATGTTAAATTGTACATGATTAACTTGATTCATCTTATGCAAGTTTGGATGATAAAACATATGTATATTGTAACACCCCACCTCCGCCAGGGTGGCTCTTGCAAGCACTCTGACTTTGGAGGGGCGTTTGAATCAGGTAAACATGCATAATGATATATCAAGGCAGAACAAGAACATATGTATATATGTAAACAGAGTAAATAAGATAAGTAAAACAACGGAAGATTTCAAACCATTTCAAAACAAGTCTGGTACAACATAATGTCAACTTTCCAAATACACAAGTCTAGATAAAAACAACATCACTGAAAAACTGAAATACATAAGTACTATCCCCAAAATAAGTGATAACCATAGCTAGCTTCATGTCAAGACCGTACATGAGCTAAAATCCCACAAGCAAGCGATCAGGAATCCAAGCTAAGCTCCCACGTTCCCACCCTGAGAACCTGGGGGGAAACGGAAGAAAAGAGGCGAAAGAAAAACAGGTCAGTCAAAAAGACTGAGTAAGCCCTACTACAATCAATGTAAACTGATAAAGTTAACTGGCATGAGAAGCAGGGATGAACATAAGGATAACAACATACTAGCATGATGATTAACTAACAAGGTAGATAAAGGTGTCATCGCATAATCAGGTTTAAGGTTTTGCACCACAGGTGTACTAGCAAACTAACATGATTTGAATAAACAAGTATTGATCCCTTGGCCCAAGCTTTGGCCCAATAACATGAAGTGACCCTAATTCGAGGTCCAATAACATGAAGTGACCCTAATACGAGGTCCAACCAAACGGTCTAATCGATCGGCTCCCTAAGCCTAACTCGTCACGTGTTGGTGTCAATGCGGCCCAAACATAATTGTAGTCAGACTGTGCCGGGTCTCCCGTCGGGTGTATCAAGCCCTAGGGTGTCAACCCCAGGACACCATAAACATAAGTGCACAGTCTCGATCTACTGGTACCCGTGCATGTTTTCCCCGGCTCCGGACTACGTGCACGACCATAGTCCGTCCGGAACTACACCGGTGTACCACTCTGCCGTCGTTTTTGGTCACTTACCTCAAGTCCAGTAATCGTGCTCCCTCCCTAGCCTAGTCCCTAGGGTCTTAATGATACAAACTTGGGATTACTGCTGGAGTGGACCCCCATTGCTAGGATTTTCTAGTGGGTTAAGTACGGTTTAACCCTCTTGTTAATCATGGATTAACTTGGTTAAGTGTAACGATGAGTTCACGACTTAACCCTGATTAATCTACCAAGCCCAAATTGGTTAAGTATTAAGTGGACCATGACTTAACCCTAATCACGAGGCATTAATTAATTAATGTGCTTTAACCTCTCACATTAGACTTTGTTGCGGTTACTAGTTAAGCCGGGCGGGTCCGGGTAGCTTTACACCACAACTTGGTCTAACCTCGGGTTCAAGGTACAACATGACCAACTTCTCACATTGGGTCCTATTGTTTGTAGCAACTAGTTAAGCCGGTCGGTTCCGGGTAGGTTTACGCTACAAACTCAACCCAACCTCGAGTTGGTCACACTTATCTTTTCTAAGTGTCATGTCCATCATGTTTCCAAAACATATTACAAATTTTCAAGCAATTGGGTAGACCTAACTTAATAGGTAAATTCCCAATGGGTAGACCTAACTTAATAGGTAAATTCCCAATCTTATGTTTTTATGTCTTTTAAGTTTACCCAACCCCAAACGCAATCCCATCGCTTACATATCGCAATAGCGCATAATGGATAGAAAGAGGGAACTTGGCATAATCATGACATAAAGGTGTTGAAGCCACAAGTTTAACATGGTGGCATATGAAATGTACATATGTTCATATACTTGCATATTACATTTTTAGGCATCAAAAGCATGCATAAAACCAAACTTAGCATATTGGTGATACATGGTGATAAATGACGTGTAGAAATGGCCATAAGTTCGCATTTAGCCTCACATGCAAGTTATCATAAGGGATATGATAACTTACATGTTGCCAAAATGCAACCTTTAGCATAAAGCTTGAAACTTTAAGCTCATAAACCCAAGATAAGCTTGCATAACATGATAACATGAACAAAATGATCATCCCAAACTTGCATAACATAACTTGCATATCATATGGCAAACTTGCATATCATAACATAGCAAACTTGCATAACATAACATGATAAACTTGCATATCATAACATGGCAAACTTGCATAACATAACATGATAAACTTGCATATCATAACATGGCAAACTTGCATAACATGATAAACTTGCATATCATATCATAATGATCAAGCACAACTTGCATCATTCATTAACTTTAGAGTTTAAATATGAAAGTAGAAAAGGGCTTACAATGCTTATGAAGACACAAAAATATGACAAAGCCCTTATGCAATCAAATAGACCCAAAATGCAAGCTCTAATAGAAAAACCCTTGAGCCAAAATGATCAAAACTCTTGCTTTATGATGCAAATATAGAAACTTGACTTGAATGCAAGCTAATGACACTCATACAAGCTTGAAAACACTTGTATGCATGGAAAATCTCTCATAGAAATAACTTAGAATTTTATGAAGAGAGTGGAGGCCATGAGAGGAATGATTTTGCCATAGTTTAGTTGTATGAATGAATAATGATGATTTAGGGTTAGGTTAGGGTCTTATTTATAGAGATTAGGATTAGTTCTAGCCTTAGGATTAAACCCTAATTCCAATCTCAGCCCTTAAAACCGAATCTGGCCCCCAAACTCAACACAACTCCAAAATGGTGCACCAGGCAAAACTGCCCGGCTGAACCAAGTCGACAGCCAAGTCGACTTGTGTCCAACCAAGTCGACTCCCAAGTCGACAGGGTTGTCGACTTGGGTGCTCTGGCGGGAGTTTTCCCGCCTAGCCCAATCTGCCCTAATTTCCAAATTCAAACTTGAATTTGAAATCTGTTTTTTTTTTACTTTGAAATTTTCTGAAAACTTCGTTGGGCCTTAATCGGGTCATACGGACTCCGATTTTCGAAAACTCGGACTCTATTTCGCGTATTTTTCCGAGACGAACGCAATGGCATAGCCCGTTTCCCTTGATTAAGATTTTAGAATTAAATTCTGCCTCGATTTACGTTATAACAGGTTATTGAAAATACGGGTTGTTACATATATAAATCATATGCAAGTTTGGGATGTTAAATCATATGCTAGTTTATGAATTTTATGCAAGTTTGGGGTGTTAAAACATATGTGAATCTTATGCAAGTCTGTAGGTGGATTATACACAAGTTCATATGTGAATTATGTAGATACGTATGCAAGTTTATATGCAAAACATGTGACATTAATTTACATGTTTAGATCCATATGCAAGTTCACATCTTTATGTTAGATCCATATGCAAGTTCACATCTTTATGTTTAGATCCATATGCAAGTTCACATCTTTATGTTTAGATCTATATTTAGATCCATGGCAGTACATATTTATGAAAATTTATGTTCTATATGCCCATTGCCTATGCTAGTTTTGTATGTGAATCATATGCTAATTCGAATGAAATTCATATGCAAGTTATAGGAAAACCATATCCATATATGCAAGTTATTGGCTATGTAAACTTATGTCATGATTCTTAGATCTATTTTATGTTTTATGCAAGTTGTGATGTTGCTTTTCTATTTATAAGTTAGACTATTTGCGAGTCTAACATATGTCATATTAAAACGTACAAATAGCGTGGGCACAACGGGAAAATATTGAATATACATAATTGTGAATTGGCATAAAATGGCCTTAAAAGGCATATAATTAATTTGAGACATTAATTGGTATAATTTGTATACCTGGAATTTATGGACATAATTTAGGTGACAATTATGGACATAAATTAATTTGGAATTTATTGTCAAATTTGAATAGGGATATTAATCCAATTTGGGGTTAAATAATTATGTGTAAATTAACCGCCTAAGACACGAGGTTAGACTCGTTTGTGGTATAAGACTGCCCGGACCTGCCCGGCAAATCCAGCAACCACAAACGGTAGTCTAATGTGAGAGGTCAAAGGCACGAATTAAATGCGTAACAATTGTAAAGACACGAAGTTAGGCCCGTTTGCGGTATAAGACTGCTCGGACCCGCCCGGCAAATCCAGCAACCGCAAACGGTAGTCTAATGTAGGAGGTCTTTACGAGGTTACAGTTCTAATGAATTAAGTAACACTTAACCAGATAAACATGTGCTGGGACATGGGGGTTAAGTGGGTGGCTTGGGTGGCATGTGAAATACGATTAGAAACAATTAACCAAGTTGAAAACATGTAAGAAGACATGAATAAGAAGGGGTTAAGTGGGAAATTCTAGTGGGGACCAAGCATAGGTGGAAAGCTTGTGTCAAGCATGGCGACCCTTTTCAAACCAGTAACCCATTAAGTATCTTTGTGAGCTCGAGTTAGATCGAGGACGGGACATGCTTTCTGGGTTTGATTGTAAGAGGTCAAAACGGGTTAGCGGTGGCAACACAAGTCCAACGGGGTCATGTGCTTGCGTGGGCCCGGGCTGGTAGGTAAGACGTTGTTGCATCGTGTAGATATAAGTTGTGCATCTTTAGCGGTATCGGGTTGCCACTTTGGGGAGTGATACATCCTACTGTGGGACCAGCACGGGTATCTACGAGTTAGGGAGCCGATCGCATGGGGGAAGTGGGTACAACTAGTGGAGATAGGGGCAGACGGCACCTATGAAGGCAACTTGGGGTGCACGAAACTAAAATTATCATTATTAAGTTCTGTAGGCGGGATCAACTTTTAGGGTGACTAGTAATGGTGCAGTATAGTAATTATCCTATAGTGATTTGGAACGAGATTAACGCCAGAATATTCCTCTTGTTTGCTTTGTCGTGCCCACTTGTTTCACTGTCATACCTTGTTTTACCAGTTTATGCCTTATCCTAGTTACTTTAATAATTATATTGTTAAAGTTATTATAATCACCAGACTTTATGTCTGACCCCCTTGTTTTCGCCTCTTTTCTTCCTCCCCCCCCCCTCAGGCTCTTAGGGTAGGACTAGTACTAGTGGAGCTTGATCTTGGACCTCTTTCTCTCTTTTGGAAGCGCATGGATTGCTGAGAGTAAAGTTCAGGTCATCTCTTTTATGGCAACTTATGTTTGGGGTTATGCTTTTTACTTTATGTACTCTGAAAACAATTTGTCAAGATGGATATTAAGTGTACTTGGTTTTACTGTTGGTTTATGAACTTGTTGTAATCAAACTATTTCTCCGCTGCAATAAAAGTTGTTTTTTAAATTTTCAAGTACCAATATATGTATCTGTCTTGTTATATTCTATTCTATACACTAGTAATGCTCCATGAAATTTAATGCATTCCCTTTGAGATTGACATTAATGGACTTGGGGTGTTACACGTGGTATTAGAGCTGAAAGTTAATAGGACAGATATGAGATTTTGGAAAACTGTTTTTCAAAAGCATTTTATAAAGAAATACTCTCAAAAAATATGTTTTTAGGAGAGTATTTTCAAGAGAAAAGTTTGCTTCAAAAACATAACCCTCGAGAGCCATGTATCTTTCCTACGATTCTCCATTTTGAATCTCTTCCTTTTTCTTTTTCAGCATGTCTGGGGCACCTGAAATACCGGAGGGCATACCGATACCAGGCTGGTTTAGAAGGTATCTAGAGGCTAGGGCCACTGCTGCAGGTCCAACAAATGTTCCTCCTCCCCCAGCTGCAGTCGCTCCTCCTCCTCCCCCACCTCGCGTTGATACTTTTTCGAAGATATGCAAAGATTTTCGGGAAATGGGTGGGAAACCTTTTCACGGATCAGAGTCGTTTGTTGAAGCTCAAAATTGGCTTAAGGAGGTGGAAGATCTGTTTGATATCTTCGAGGTGGAAGATGGAAGGAAGGTCCAATTGGCTGCTTGGTTAATGAAGGACGAAGCCTCACTTTGGTGGGAGGTCACGAATGGAGAGCGTCCAATGGAGACATGGATGGATTTCAGGCGTAGGTTCGAGATGAAATTTCTCTCACGAGCAGAAGAGAATCTATATATGGGGAGATTCTTAGCATTGAAGCAAGGAAATTTGTCAGTAAAGGATTACGTCAACAAGTTCAATCAGTTGGCGAGATTTGGCTTAGACTTGGTGAACACACCTGATAAGAAGGCTCTGAGGTTCGTTAAAGGTTTGAATGAGCCGCTACACGGGTTGGCTATGACCTACATTCCGATGGGGGCTACCTTTGAGAGATTGGTTGACATGACACTTATGCATGAAGAGGAGAAAGGTGCTAATGCTAATGCTAATAAGAAGGGGTTAAGTGGGAAATTCTAGTGGGGACCAAGCATAGATGGAAAGCTTGTGTCAAGCATGGGGACCCTTTTCAAACCAGTAACCCATTAAGTATCTTTGTGAGCCCGAGTTAGATCGAGGACGGGACACGCTAGCTTGGTTTGATTGTAAGAGGTCAAAACAGGTTAGCGGTGGCAACGCAAGTCCAACGGGGTCATGTGCGTGCATGGGCCCGAGCCGGTAGGTAAGACGTTGTTGCATCGTGTAGATATAAGCCATGCATCTTTAGCGGTATCGGGTTGCCACTTTGGGGAGTGATACACCCCACTGTGGGACCAGCATGGGTATCTACGAGTTAGGGAGCTGATCGCATGGGGGTAGTGGGTACAACTAGCGGAGATAGGGGCAGGCGGGTTACACGAAACTACCATTATCATTATTAAGTTCTGTAGGCGGGATCAACTTTTAGGGTGACTAGTAATGGTTCGGTATATTTATTATCCTATAGTGATTAGGAACGAGATTAACGCCAGAATATTCCTCTTGTTTGCTTTGTCATGCCCACTTGTTTCACTGTCATACCTTGTTTTACCAGTTTATGCCTTATCCTAGTTCCTTTAATAATTATATTGTTAAAGTTATTATGCTCACCAAACTTTATGTCTGACCCCCTTGTTTTCGCCTCTTTTCTTTCTTCCCCCCCCCCCTCCAGGGTCTCAGGGTGGGACTAGTACTAGTGGAGCTTGATCTTGGACCTCTTTCTCTCTTTTGGAAGTGCTTGGATTGCTGAAATTAAAGTTCAGCTCATCTCTTTTATGGCTACTTGTGTTTGGGGTTATGCTTTTTTACTTTATGTACTTTGAAAACAATTTGTCAAGATGGATATTAAGTGTACTTGGTTTTACTATTGGTTTATGAATTTGTTGTAATCAAACTATTTCTCCGCTGCAATAAAAGTTGTTTTAAATTTTTCAAGTACCAATATATGTATCTGTCTTGTTATATTCTGTTCTATACACTAATAATGCTCCATGAAAGTTATTGCATTCCCTTTGAGAGTGACATTAATGGACGTGGGGTGTTACAATATTTGTATAGTTATTTATTTATAACTGAATAAATAGATTGCCAGTGTTGATTTTTATCAGTTTTAATTATCATAAATTTGTATATTGTGCCTGTTAGCTCACCTCACTGTTGTTTGAAAACTCATGGATGATTTGATTAACTGTATTATGTTTTGTTTGTGATGTTGAAATGTGTAACATATTAAAAATAATGTTAACATTAATATGGTAGTTGAAATTAAATTATAAATATCTATTTATAATTTAAACAGTGAAAATTGGTTAAGTAGAAAAATAATTCGAATCGAATTTGTTAAATTGATTAATTTGAATCGACTATTGTTGTTTGAAAATCCCACATGTGTATGGGGATGATAATTAATTCACATCTCCCATGGATTTAATTATATGTCAACCGATTGACTGACAGACTGTTATAAGCGTTATTTAATTATTTAATGCTTATACAGTTGGAAATTGTACTCTAGATGTAAATTGATTGTTTAATACTTGTTTATCACTATTTTTGAATACATGCGCTGTACGGAATCCATATAAAAAAATTATATGGCAATTGATTGAGTCTGATTCCAATTCAGAATATAAACGAATATTTTAAAATAATACTCAGTGAAGAATCAAAATATAATTTTTATGTCCGATTTTGGATAGACACGAAAATATTGAAATATTCATAACTGAAATGAATATGAAGCCGAGTTGAATAGATATACGCCATTTTAATTCGAACGTAATTTTCTGTCGATTTTATTCATTTTACAATGAATATTGAAAAGATTTGATTTCAAAATCTGATATTTTGAAAATATTATCATTGTAATATTATAATGATATGGAATCTTCAGTTTTGATTTAAAGTTGAAATCGAAGTTGAAATCATTTTAAAATGAATTTATAAATGATTTATAAAATACATTTAAACGGACATCGACGAAATATATTATAAATATTTAAATGGCCTGAATAGAACGCACCGCGCAGCGACCGTTCGCGAATTTCGACCATTGACTTCGAATTGGCATAGCGGGAGATCCGACCGTCTGATTCTCCTAAAACTGGAAACGTTGTGTTAATATCGAAAAGAGCTTTTGAATGATGATAAGAGAACTGAAATCTAACGGTTATATATTAAGATATGTCCAAATAAGTTTTGGAAAAGGTTGTTATGGATGCAGTTCGGTGGCCAATATTGGAAACCGACTGTAAGGGCCTTAATAAAATTAATAAAGATAAGAATAAATTATGTGAAACCATAATAAATGATTTGAAATGATTTTTGATTGAAAATTCCAGGTTTATAAAGATGCAAGATATTTTTATCGGAATAAGTTTTTTATTAAGTAAAGAATTGAAATGGTTTTAATATAACCAAAATTTCCAACGTATGGGTTTGGGTTTGTCGCGAATGGTGTCTTTAATAACATCGTTCTTAAACCCCGTTGAGAAAATAATAAATCTTTTAATTAAGATAAATGAAGTTTTCCAATTTATAATTATAAATTGGAATTAAATGGAAGATGATTTTTGGTTCATCGTGAACGATGTTTTAAATAACATTTGTTCTTAAAACCCAATTAACAGTGAATATATAATTTGGAATTTATAAATATTTTTGTTAAGATTTAACGGAAAATTTTCAAAGTAAAGTTTTTCAATTTAATATAAATTGGTATTGAATGGAATTCGATTTGGTAATAATCAAGATGAGCTTCTGTAAAGGAAGACTGTTACTATATATGGAATTTGAAAGGCTTTGTGGTTATTCCATTTATATTATTAGTCTGATACAGAAATTTATATCAATTATATATTGATCTGTTTTCCGCGAAGATTTCATATATAATGGAAGTTGATTAGGGTTTATTGTGAACTGTGTTTTTAATAACAGTGAATCTTTAACCCTGTTAAAGACAAGATTAATTTCTTAAAGTTGAATTATCATAAAGTAATGATTTTTGATATTAAACAAAGTTGGAGTTTTAATGAATCTTTAATTAGATTTGAATATGAAATGGTAATTAAATTTACAAATAAAACGATGGGCGTTAGGTATGGACTACTACCAGTTTTGCTCCATGGAATGAATAGATTGGGAGTGGGATTAGAATAATAAATGATTACTTCGGTAAGGTTCGATAATCCCGACTAGTTTTATAAACGTTAATTGGTTTGAGTTGTTAAAAGATATTTTAAAATCTTTTGAAATGATATTCAAAGGAAGATAAAACAATAAGTTTAAAGGAATTTATCTTTGATAAAATTAATGGGAACCTGTACCAAATGATATGAATATTTTAATAAAAGAATATTCTAGATTGGAATGAGATGTGTGTGTTATCTTTATTTCTCACTTGATTACAAGATGCGCAATTTATCCGAAAAGACCGGATTTAACCCATTCTAAATAACTGTTACGTCGATTAAAAGTCGAAGATATTGAAGACGGTGCAAGACCGACAATCTTCACATTGAACGGATTTCTACTTATGCCTTTGATTGGAGTTGCTGCCTTGATAGGGCTACAGTGGTAGTTGTCCGGACGTACTTGTTGGTTATTCGGATAAGCGAGGTGCTGTCCCCTGTATTGAACGCATAGGACGAGGAATAAGGTGCCTTCGGTTTCGTTCAGACCCAAAACGGACTTGTAAATGGATTGTGTCTGACATTGTATTGTGTGCTATATTGGTTGATCTCTATTAAATATATATCTGTTTGGTAGCGGAGAATTTATTCTCTTGCTTAATACCCCTCTCTGAGACGTACGAGCTTAGAGGTTATATATTGGCAGAAATCAATGATATGGTATGGATTGACAATGTGGCATGCTAAGATGCAATGATCAAGTCTTTTGTTGAAAAGTAGAGTCTTGTGGATGATGATTAAAGCACATTGTTAAGTAGCATAGCTTTGTGTATAGCGTTAATTCGCGAGCCTCACACCCTGTATGAGTCAAAAAAGGATAGTGACCGCAGGGAGAACTTGCGTTTCTTTCTAGCTAAAAGTTATGACACCCCATGTCCGTTAATGTCACTCACTGAGGGAATGCATTAAGTTTCGTGAAGCGTTATAGGTAAACAGAAATATTACAAGATAGATATAAAAGCAACAGCGGAATTTAAATTTTTATTTCAAACATAAATCATAGCATCGTGGTCAAGAATACCATAAGTCTGAAACTACATAAAAGACATTACAGTAATATAAAACTTTTTGTCATGTACCATAAGAGTACAAAAATGCATAGAAAAGCAAAATTCCCCAAAAAGAAACAAATCCATAGTAGGAAAGATAGAAACTGAGCAATACTTCAAAAGCTAATCCAAGCAAGATGATAACCAAGTCCTGACTAAGCCTGAGAATTCACACCCTGCGAACCGGGCGAGGAACGGAAGAAAGAAGAGGAAACAAAAGGGTCAGACATAAAGTCTGGAGAGTCCAGTTACTTTTAGCAAGTAAATAAATAAATGTATCCTAAGTCCCACATCGTGGAAGCCTATGTGAAGTGGGTACTTATATAGTAGAGCCAATCTCTTACTAACGCCGAGGCCTTTTAAGGAACAAAACCCCACACCTATACGGTGGCTAAGTTGGGGACAATATCTTGCGTGAACGGAGGTGCAGGTTGTTATAGTGGTATCAGAGCCAATACCCAGCCGGAATTGTGGCTCCTGTGTGGACCACAGCGCCTGGGTGAGGTGATAGTGAGCCAACTGGGATGTTGGGCTCTGTAGGAGGGGAGAATGTAACACTCCTAAGTCCCACACCGTGGAAGCCTGTGTAAAGTGGGTACTTATATAGTAGAGCTCATCTCTTACTAACGCCGATGCTTTTTGAGGAACAAAACCCCACACCTATACGGTGGCTAAGTTGGGGACAATATCTTGCGTGAACGGAGGTGTGGGTTGTTACAATAAAAATATCATGACAGGCATATAAGGTGGATAAGAAAGATAACATCATAAAAGGTATGACGAGGTAAACATGATAGAGTTTACATACTTCCCTAATGATTACTCTGTTTATTCTCTGAACTAATACTAGTATAACCGTAATGGGATGATCCCCAACATGTACTAGACGGTAGACTTAGGCGTACTTCTGGTGAGAGGTTTTTATCCCCATACAATCCACATGCAACCACAATAACGGACTCCTAAACTTACCAGAGTCTAGATGTACCCTAACCACTACCTTAATCGATCAGCTCCCTACTCCGTAGATACCCTGTGCCGGCTCCACAATAGGGGGTATCATTTCCCTAAAGTGGAAATCCTTCGTTGATGTGCAGAACCATATCTACCTATGTCACGGTCGTCTTAGCCCCCTCTGCCCGACCCATGCATGCACAAGTCCCCGGTCGGTTTGCGCCGCCCAAATCGTCCTCTTCGTTTGGATATCTTACAATCAGTCCAGTAATCGTGCCCCAACTCCGACCTAGTTCGGAGTACTCGTTTGATACCTACTACGGGTTACTGACCGAAACGGGTCATGCACAAGATGATGCAATCTCTCCCCTTTGTCTTGCATCCCCACTACTAGGTTTTCCACTAGTTATGTTTTACCTAACTATGTCTTTAATTATATAACCCCAACAGGTTAAGTTTGTGGGCCTATATATACAAATATTATCCACCAACCCAAGATGTACTTAACCTTCCCATTATTCCATTTAAACATTACTTAACCCCTAATCAAATTGTCATGTTCACACAATCCCTATGGATTTAACGAGGTTAAGTATTCCAATCCATTACCATACTCTTTTTTGGTTAAAGTGTGCTAGACCTCCCATATTGGGCCTACAACTTATGGATGTTGGATATGCCAGTTGGTTCCGAGCAAACATCTTCTACTAGTCGGGCTTAACCTCGTGTCTTGGCACGGCTCGTATTTGTGCACTTAGACCTCTCACATTAGATTCAACACTTGCGGTCACTGGATATGTCGGTTGGTTCCGGGCATACTTCCACCGCAAGTGCAATCTAACCTCGTGTCATAAGTGCAATTACAGTTTATAATTGTTGTAGTCCTAGGCATTTCATTATTATCCAATTTTACCTATGTCTTTATAGGTGTTCATGCCCATTTTTCCCAATTGTGTTCATATTGAATTATATGTCCAAATTCATGTTCATAAACATTATTCAACTTATTCCAATTTTAATGTTTTTCCCCTCTTTCCCAAACTAACGCATTCGCATATATTTAGCGACATGCCTAGGCCAGAAAGTAGCTTGGCTATAAACAACAAAAGGGAAAGGTGATGGGAAGGTGACAGAAGTGATCATTCTGACATAACTGGCATAAGCATATACTGGCATAGTGATAAGTTGGACATAAGAATAGATCTAGTGAACTAGTGATAATTAAACTAGTTCTAACATAGTATGGATGTCATAATAAGCATGATAAGGTCTAAATAATAATTTACATGTCCAACTAGTTCGGATCCAATATGATAGGCACAAGGTGATCTAAACAGTAAGCTAGATCTAAAATCAAGAGTAGATCTAACATGATAAAGGTTAAGATCCAAGTCATAGTATGTCAGAATATCATGGATTCACAAGTTTATTACAGATCTGAAATGAATCAAGGATTCACATATATAGATCCAGATTACAGTCATATCACATTGTACTTTTAATTATCTAAATCTAAAAGTAACTTAAAACTCACAGTGTTCAGATCTAGAACAATAGAAGAAGAATAGCCTTGGTTGAATCTTAGATCTACACTTGAATCTCTAAACTTGATTCAGAAGAAGAAAAAGGACTTGATTCAGTCCAGGCACCGACAGCATTTGGCCTCCATTGATTTCAGTGTAAGAAAATAGGAGAAATGGACCTTTATTTATAGCTGCCAGCCCCCAGAAATCGACTGCCGCCTTAGCCCTAGGGGGTCGACCCACCCCTTCGGGGGTCGGCCCTGGTGTCGACACCCCCCTTGGTGGATTGACCCCGAGATCCACATCCCCCTTAAGGGGTCGACTCCCCTAAAGCGGAAATTTTGCCGCTCTCTGAAATTCGATTTTTAAAATGTTTTCTGATTTTCTGGATAAGTTTGGACTGATATATATATATATATATATAATTTTTCTGTGCGTATACAAACTTCAAACCCTCGTAACTTCTTCATACGGTGTCCGTTTTATGCAAACCAAATGTCTATCTTGACCAGAATTTCAAGACGGACACAACGGTGTATTCCGTTTCACTTAATTCTGATATCAAAATTAATTATTATTTAATTTATCCTCTTTTAATGTTGTTAAAATACGGGGAGCTACATTCTCCCCTACTTAAAGGATTTCGTCCCAGAAATCTCCAAGTTAAGAAGAAAGTATCCTATCATCCATATGCATCTACTCATCCACCAATCACAAGCATCCATTGCCCTTAAAAAAAATTAATGGGTATATGAGTATATGCAAAGGGGTGTGTGTATGTACCAATACTAATGCGAAAATCAGGTGATCTACTGATTCAGTTGATCTCCTTAATGCAATGTATGTTAGTGCCATGAATCCAACATGTATGCATATAATCCTATTATAACATGTATGTTCTATACGTGTGCACAAACATCCGTCCAAATGCAACATCCATATGATGATACATCCATTTTCATCCATAGAAAAAAGGAAAATGCACACACGTCCATATGCAGTATGAAGGTGATTGAGCCGATCTAGTGCCTAATGTGTGTGTATATGCATCCACGAGCAACCACTAGCAAACACTTGCATCCACTTGCATTCATCAAACATAACATGTTTCAAACACATGTTTACAATCATGGGACTACTACCTAAAGGTCGAGGATTCGATCGATAGGGTATACTTAAATGATAGAAACAAGCATAGATAAAAGCGTTGAAAAAGGAGTTAAGAACATACCCTCGAAAAGGAAAGGGTACAAAGAAAAAATCCTATCTTCGGTCTCCCAAGTCGCATCCTCCGGGCTATCTCCCCACTGAACCTTCATCAACTTGATTTCCTTATTGCGTAGCTTCCTAAATTTCGATCCAAGAATACGGGTAGGAACTCGTCTAACTGTCGCCTCTCGTTCCACTTCCTCCAATATACTTGGATCAACAACTTCTGCAGTATCATGTAAGTACTTCCGCAAATGAGAAACGTGGAAAACATCCTGAACGCCAGATAGTCTCTCGGTAGCTTTACTCTATATGCCATCTGGCCAATCCTTTCTGTTATGGGAAATGGCCCTACAAATCTTGGAGCCAATTTCCCTATAGATCCAAAGCGTACCACATTTCTTAAGGGTGATAACGTAATAAAAACCACGTCTCCCACTTTAAACTCGATGTATGTTCTTCTCTTGTCTACATAGGACTTCTGCCTATCTTGCGCGGTCTTCATTCGTAGCCAAATGAGATCAACCTTCTCGGACGTTTCTATGACCATGTCTGGTCCAAGCAATAGTATTTATGTAGATTCCCACCAACAAGTTGGTGATTTACAGGGTCGTCCGTATAAGGCTTCAAAAGATGCCATGCCAATGCTTGTTTGGTAACTATTGTTGTTGGCGAACACCACTAAAGGAAGATGTTCTTCCTAAGTACCTCCAAAGTCAAGAATACACAACCTCAAAAGATCCTCTAGAATTTTGTTCACCCTCTCCGTCTATCCATCGGTCTGAGGATGATAAGCGGTGCTCAGACATAACTGTGTACCTAATGCTTCTTGCAAGCTTTTCCAAAATTCATTGGTGAAGATGGGGTCACGATCACTTATGATGCTGGAAGGTACCCCATGAAGGCGAACTATCTCACGAACATAAAGTGTTGCCAACCATGATGCCATCCTCTTACTCTTTACTGGAATGAAATGAGCTCTCTTAGTCAGCTTGTCCATTACCACCCAAATACTGGTGTTGCCTTTATTTGATCTAGGATAACCATGTATGAAATCCATAGAGATGCTCTCCCACTTCCACTGTGGGACTTCTAAAGGATGAAGTAAACCACGGGGCTTCTTTTGTTCAGTTTTGACTTGCTGGAAAATCATACATAGAGAAACAAACTCCGCCACATCTTTCTTCATCCCAATCCAAAAGAAAACCCTCTTCATGTCCCTATACATCATATCACCGCCTGGATGAATAGTCAACTTAGAATGATGGGCTTCCTCTAGAACTTTCTTCAACAAACTCCCAACTCGGGGAACACAAAGCCTTCCATCTCGTCGCAACCACCCTCTATCGTCTGTGGAATATCTACTAAGGTGACTAGAAGTCTCCTCTTTACTGAGCCGCTCCATGATTTCCAAAATCTGTGGATCCTCTCGCTGCGTAGCTCATATCTGGTCCATAAGAGTAGGTTGTATCTCTAGTGATGCTAACAAGCCAGGCAAGAGTTTGTTAGAGGGTCTAAAGTCAAAAGTCGATATAAACTCCAAGCTTTTCCTTTCCACAAACATCGGACTTAAGATCATCCTCTACATACTTAGTGCGTCTACCACTACATTACTCTTTCCAGGGGTATAAGCAATCTAGAAGTCATAAGATGCTAAGAATTCCATCCACCTTTGCTGCCTCAAATTAAGATCTTTTTGCGAAAACAAGTGCTTGAGAGATTTATGATCAGTGTACAATTTGAACTTCTCTCCAAGTAAATAATGGTGCCACGTCTTAAGCATGAATACTATGGTTGCTAGCTTAAGTCGTGGGTAGGGTAGTTCTTCTCACGAACCCTTAGTTGTCTTCCTCCATAGCATACTACCATTTCCTCTTGCATCAGAACCGCACCAAGCCCTGTGCCACATGCGTTAGTGTATACTGTAAACACTTTGTTTCCATCGGGCAAAGTTAAGGCTGGGTCTGTTGTCATAGCCCTCTTCAGTCGTTGGAAAGCAACATCGCAATCTATATCCCACGAAAATGTCAGATTCTTCTTCGTCGGCCTAGTGAGTGGGGACGATATCTTTGCGAAGTCCTTAATGAACTTCCTATAATATCCTGCCAATCCCAAAAAGCTTCTCACCTCCGTTGCATTCTTTGGGATTTGCCAATGTTGAAGTGCAACCACCTTAGCGGGATACACTGCTATCCCTTCTTTAGAAACCACGTGCCCTAAGAATCTCGCTTTTTTCTCCAAAAACGATATTTGGAGAACTTAGTCTTAAGCTGATGCGCACGCAGAGTTTTCAAAGCTTCCCTTATATGTGAGGCATGCTTTTCCTCGTTCTTTGAGAAAATCAAGATATCATCAACAAAGACAACGATAAATTTATTTAGAAACTCCCGAAACACCCTACTCATCAAATCAACAAAATAGGCAGGTGCATTCGTCAGCCCAAAAGGAATAACGAGCCACTCCAAGAAAACATCTAGAGTCCTAAAAGAACTCTTATCGATACTATACTCGGCCACCCTCAGCTGATGAAATCCCGTGGCCAAGTATAACTAAGAGAAAACCGATGCGCCAACCAACTAATCAAACAAATCATCTATCCTCGGGAGTGGGTGTCTGTTCTTCTTAGTGAGTTTATTCAACTCCCTATAGTCCACGCATAAGCGAAGCGAACCATCTGCCTTAGTTGCGAATACCACCGGATCACCTCATTCAGAAATGATTGGCCTAATAAATCCTTTCTCAAGTAGCTCCCCTACTTGTTTATGAGCTCCCTCATTTCTCTTGGAGCCATATAGCGCACGAGAAATGCAAGTGGCCTTGCATTGTCCACAAAATATATGAGGAAATCGATCTCGCGTCTTGGGGGTAAACTCCGAACCTCATCAAAGACATCAAGATACTCACGGACTACTGGAACAGATCTTAGATCATCGATAGATGTGTAAAGTGACTCTAGGAAGCTAAGCATGACAGACCCTTGCGAGTCACAAGAAATCTCGAGGGTCCTCCCTTGGCAAGTCAACAGTCTAACGACCCTCCTCTCACAATCCAGAATTGCACCATATATGGCTAGCCATTCCATCCCTAGAATCAACCCATAGCCCCTGAACCCAAGCACATACGCGTCGCACTCAAACTCGATGCCCAATATAGATATTCCCATACCCCGACAAATCATGGATAAATGAGCCGAACCACCAATGGGGTTTGAGAAAACAACGGGATCCACTACCATACTAGTATTTAAGTGCATATATTCAACTACATAACTAGATATAAACGAATGTGAAGCACCAGAATCAAAAAAGTTCTAATAGGGTGATTGGAAAGAGAAATCAAACATTCCACAGAAACTTTCCTACCTCTATCTGGAGCACTGGTCACGAGATCATTCGCTTCCCCCACCAGAGGTTCCTGCCCTTTGACCTTGTCCTTGCTTCCATGGGCACTCCCTAGAATAGTGTCCAACCTCTCCACAAATGAAGCAAGCATTTTTACTTTTCTTGCGGTCCTTGACCAAGTGACCCTCTCGCCCACAACTATGGAACTTCCTCTTATCCTTAGCCTTGTCATTCTATCAGCCCTTCTCCTGTTGTTGTTGCTGTTGTTCTTTCTTAGGCATGCCTTCTTATTTTGAGTTGTTTCCTCAGCCTTTACTTACTTCTTTTCTCCTTTGTCTTCCTCATGCATCAAGGCCATATCAACAAGCCTTTCTAAAGTAGCTCCCATTGGAATATGGGACATAGCCAACCCATGAAGGGGTTCATTCGGTCCTTTGACAAACCTCCCCATTTGCATGCTTTTCTCAGCTTGAGAAAGAAACTTCATCTCAAACCTCATTCTAAAATCTTCCCAAGTTCCCACCGGATGCCCAGCTTGCGTCACCTCCCACCAAAACAAAGCTTCATCTTTCCGTAGCCAAGCAGCTAACTGAATGTTCCTCCGATCTTCCACCTCAAAAATTCCAAATAGATCCTCCATCTCATTCAGCCAGTTTCTTACCTCTACGAACGTCTTAGTACCGCGGAATGGTTTTTTGCTTATGGAACAGAAGTCTTTGCATATCTTAGCGAAATTATCTGCTCTTGGAGGAGGAGGAAGAGGAACGACAGGTGCAGCTGGGGGAGGAACGCCAGCATGACCTCCGGTAGGCACCGTGGCCTCTAGATACCTAGAAACTAGCCTGGTATCGTAACGCCCTCTGGGATATTAGGTTCCCCGAACATGCTGAAAAGAAAAGGAAAGAGATTCAGACAAAGGACCGAAGGATATTACATATGGCTTTGGGGGAATATGTTTTTCAAAACAGACATTTTCTTTTTGGAAAATGCTTTCTTAAAACCCTTTTTCGAAAATAAATTTCAAAAACTTTGGTCTAATCTAGTAACCTTCAGCTCTGATACCAAGTGTAACACCCCACGTCCGTTAATGTCACTCACTAAGGGAATGCATTAAGTTTCATGAAGCGTTATATGTAAATAGAAATAGAAATATTACAAGACAGATATAAAAGCAATAGCGGAATTTAAATTCTTATTTCAAACATAAATAATAGCATCATGGTCAAGAATACTGTAAGTTTGAAACTACATAAAAGCCGTTACAATAATATAAAACTTTTTGTCTTTTACCATCAGAGTACAGAAATACATAAAAAAGCATAATCCCCAAAAAGAGACAAAGCCATAGTACGAAAGATAGAAACTGAGCAATACTTCAAAAGCTGCTCCAAGCAAGATGATAACCGAGTCCTGACTAAGCTTGAGAATTCCCATCCTACAAACCTTGGGGGGAAATGGAAGAAAGAAGAGGAAATAAAAGGGTCAGACATGAAGTCTGGCGAGTCCAGTACCTTTTACCAAGTAAATAAATAAAAGTATCATGACAGGCATATAAGGTGGATAAGAAAGATAACATCATAAAATGTAACAACCAGAATTCCGACAGACCAATTTTTTTTCAAAATTCCAATCTATCGAAACTCAAGTTGTTGTGCTCTTGTATCCTGCAGAAAAGACAAAGACATAAAATACGTCAGAGCTCAGAAAACATCTCACAGAGGAATGGATAAAATATAATATAATCAAAGTATAGCCTTACCGTATTAATAATACTGCCTAACCAGTATCCAAAGCTATAATGTCTCTGCCACAAATCTAACATGCGAGTATGTTATGAGGAAGGAGGCAGAACACAAGTTCAAGTGACTGGATTTAAAGTATACACTTTGGATAATCCTATATATACCTTTCAATCATATTTTCTTATTTATTAGGTTGCTTGGGTTAACAACACTCAAGGCTTACACACACGTCGTACCCATTTACTTCCTAGTGGATTAACCTAATATAGTATATATGTAGCTACCCCGCAATACTGAGGTACACCCTATGGTACCCCACTCGCACGGTCTCCACCATAATGCCACAGAAATTAACGCAGTCCCTCATCCTACGCCGGAGTGGCGTATGGATCTCTACATAACAATATTACATTTTGCATATATCTATCATTACTACGTTACGTAAACGTACGAACTGCCATCGTCGATCGAATCAGATTTCATACTAGAGAAATTCCCTCAAGTCTACGATACACTACCCAGAGCCGACATGCATGTATCTAGACTGTCCCACATGCGTACCGTCAATTGTAGCTCGATGCCTAAACCGCACGTCCTCTAATGTGCGCCAAGTTCCGTGGCAGGGCAATACAAGAAAAACGGAACTCGGTTGGAAGCCTTTCCATATCTGTATAAGCCCGTTTTTAAGAGCCTCTATATATACATATTCCTGGGGTCTGTTTTCACGGTGGCTGTGGCCCCACCTCGTCCCCGTGAATAACCCATCGGGGTAGATCATCGTGGTGTTATAAGGCACAAGGGGAGCACACATTTATCTGATTATTCTGTTAGCTCCGAAGGACTGGAAGGGGAAGCACGCGACTTCCTGAGATACGTAAGGTGCTCTTAATAGTCCTTTGTGCGGTGGCAGATGTTTAGGCTGTGCTCGCAGAGGTTGGGTCTGCACGTAACTAGTAGGTGGGTGGGCCATGACTGCAAAAGTAGCTATGCAGTCAGAATGTTGTGACGCGGTGACACCAGGGTGATTCGGTGGTCGCCTCAATGGGGAGGCATAGGGTCACGACCAATAAGGATAGTAGATCGTCAGATATCCATCATCGGCAGCCAGTAAGATGCGAAAAGACTATAGCTAAAACCAATAGACCATTCACCTTTCACTATAGAGGTACGGTGATTGAGGAAAGACACCAAATGGATGTTTAGATTGTATTTCTAGGGGCAGTCATTTAGCTCTTGTAGTCTTAACTAGTTGAGGGAGGGGCCGAGGTGGGGCCATAGCCACCGTGAAAACAAACCCCAGGAATATATGCATATAAAGGCTCTTAAAGACGGGCATGTACAGATATGGAAAAGCTCCCAACTGAGTTCCGTGTTTCTTGTATCGCACTGCCATAGAAATCGATGCACATTAGAGGATGTGCGTTAAGGCATCGAGCTACAATTAACGATATGTATGTGGGACACTATAGATACATGCATGTCGGCTCTGGGTGGTGTATCGTAGACTTGAGGGCATTACTCCGTTAAGAAATCTGATTCGATAGACGATGGCAGTTCGTACGCTTACGTAGCATAGTAATGACAAATATATGCAGAACGTAACATTGTTATGTAGAGATCCGTACGGCACTCCGGCGTAGGATGAGGGACAGCGTTCATTTCTGTGGCATTACTGTGGAGACCGCGTGAGTGGGGTACCGTGGGGTGTACCTCAATATTGAGGGGTAGCTACATATATACTATATTAGGTTAATCCACTGGGAAGTAAATGTGTACGACATGTGTGTAAGCCTTGAGTGTTTTTAACCCAAGTAACCTAATAAATAAGAAAATATGATTGAACGGTATATGTAAGATTATCCAAAGTGTATAATTTAAATCCAGTCACCAGAACTTGTGTTCTGACCCCTCCCTCATAACATACTCGCAGGTTAGATTTGTGGCAGAGACATTATAGCTTTGGATACTGGTTAGGCAGTATTATTAATATGGTAAGGCTATACTTTGATTATATTAATTTTATCCATTTCACTGTGAGATGTTTTTTGAGCTCTGACATATTTTATGTCTCTGTCTTTTTTGCAGGATACGAGAGCACAATAACTTGAGTTTCGATAGATTGGAATATTACAAAAAAATCGGTCTGTCGGAATTCGGGTTGTTACATCTGGTATTAGAGCTTAGGTTTAGGATTCATGTATAAATAGTGAGTGAACGTATTTGTATTTTTAAAAATATAAATATATTATATATATACCTAGATCCATAAGGAACCCATTAAATAGAAATAGTATAATATGGTAAGAATTTTAATAACTGTTTTGTACACTAAAGAAAGGAATATGGAAATGTGAGACCCTTAAGTATTTTGGGTGGAAAGTGTACAATGTATTTTGTATGGAAGAAAGGTGAATCCCATATGATTAGTACTTTGGGTTAGTGGGTTTGGCTGTAAAACCTTATAAATTGGAAAAGGTTAAAAAGAGAAAGATGGATAAGGAATATATATAGTTGAGAGAATTGAATTTGTGGGAGTGACTAGGAAAGCCTAGGAAAAATTAGAGACCCAATTTGTGTCTAACCCCATTGTTAACTTTTAAAAACTTGAAATTGTAAAAGTTTTGGGAAAATGGTTTGTGGTGTTTTTCAAGTCTTAATATTAAAAGCTATAGTTTTAAAATATGTAAAGAAGTACATATTGGGTTTTGAAGTAAAATGGGGTATATTTTGTAAATAGTGATTTTTTGCTAAAATTTTGTCTAAAATAAATTTTTCCAAGATAAGATGAAAAAGAAAATTTGTAACAAAGAAAATTTTCTTATGTGCGCTGTGCTTGGACAAGAAAAACAGAGGAATCATTATAAATAGTTGCATCAAACCAAGTACGGTTAGAAAAAAAAAGTTGAAAAAGAAACATGGAAGATGCAAAATTTTCCGTTTTCTACCTTTTTGTAACATAAGAAATTGAATTTAGAATATTATATTTTTCTGAAATTCAAAAAATAAAGTTGGTTGGTAGGATTTTGGATACAACAATTGGATTAACAACGCTCTTACTCAGTGAGAGTGTGGGAAAATTTAGATGAAAAAGCATTTTTAATTTTTAAAATATTGCATTCATATAGAACTGCCGGTATATTTAGTATGTGAGCATCATATTTTAAAAGAATTTTTGAAAATTTTGCATAGACGTAGAAGGTACCGCTTAGGCATACATGCATTATTATGTTGTATTTCACTTTGCACAAGTGCACAATGTTTGCAAAAATTGGATGCATACATGATGGATGTATATTATGTGAGGGGTTAATTGATTTTTTTCCCTTATCAAATTTCAGGGACGAAATTTCCTAAGGGTGGGAGAATGTAACATCCCGCATTTTTGTAACAATTAAATAATAAAATAATGAATATAAGAAAAAAGAAAAAAGAAAAAATTTGAAGAGCTTCCAGAATTTGGCCATGGGAGTAGCGTCATTACGTTCATGGTGATTTTCTGGTCAATTTAGACTTATGGATTGCCGAAAACCGATTTAAGATGAAAGAGATACCTTTAAATGAAGCATTGCAGCAAAACATGAAAATAAGGTAAAGAAGTAAAACAATGAGTACCATTGTTTCTAAACTTATTAGCAAAATACTTTATTGCTCAATTTGTTGAGGCATTGGATATGCAACATAGAGGTCAGGGGTTCGAACCTGTAACACCCCACCTCCGCCAATGCCACTCTTGCAAGCACACTAGCTTTGGAGGGGCGTTAAACAAGGTAAACATGCATGCAGATATCACAAGACAGAACATATAAGTAAAAACAGAGTAAATAAACCAGCGGGTAAAAACTAACATTTCAAAACCATAGTCAAGTTACATCAAAGTACTTGGTCATTATTTTCCCACAAAACAAAGTCTAGGAAACATAAACTGAAAACTGGAAATAACATAAAGTAAACTATCCCCAAAGTGGAATAAAGCCATAGCAAGCTCAAGTCCAAACCATACATGAGCTATCCAGAAAAGCAGCTAAAGATCCAAGCTAGGTGCTAGTGTTCCCACCCTGAGAACCTGGGGGAGGGGGGGAAACGGAAGAAAAGAAGCGAAAGAAAACGGGTCAGTCAAAAAGACTGGTAAGTCCTACCTACTATTAGTATAAAAACTAATAAAGTTAACTGGACATGTAAAACAGAGATGAAACATAGGATGATAACTGGCATGGTGTGAAATTTAACAAGATAGATCAAGTGTGGCATCGCATATACAAGGTTAAGTTTTCGCACCAAGTGTACTAGTATTCCAACCCATGTCAAGTATAAACAAGAAGTGATCCCTTGGCCCAATCTTGGCCCAATATCACAAGATGACCTAAATCAAGGTCCAACAACACGGTCTAGTCGATCGGCTCCCTAAAAGCCTAACTCGTCAAGTGTCGGTGTCATACGGCCCAATCACGAAGTGTAGTCATACTGTGCTAGGTCCACCCTAGGGTGTATCAAGCCCTAGGGTGCCAACCACGGACACAAATCAAGCACGCACAGTCTAAACCTACTGGTGCCCGTGTCTGCTTTTTCAACTTCGGACTATGTGCACGACCATAGTCCGCCTGAACCTACATCGGCGCACCTACTCAGCCGTCGTTTTGGTCGCTTACATGTCAGCCCAGTAATCGTGCCCCACCCTAGCCTAGTCCCTAGGGTATCATGATACAACCAAGAGGGTTACTGGTGAAAAGGACCACGTAACTAGGGTTTCTAACGGGTTAAACGTGGTTAACCCTATCCAATCAAGTTGGTTAAGTGTACCCAAGGTTCATGACTTAACCCTATCAACCCATCGTGTTTAATTGGTTAAGTATTCAAGTGGTCCATGACTTAACCCTATCATGTGGCATTAATTGATTTAATGCACCCAACCTCTCACATTAGACCTTGTTGTGGTTACTAGTTAGGCCGGGCGGGTCCGGGTAGCTTTACACCACAACTTAGTCTAATCTCAGGTTTCAAGTGCGACATGACCAACTACTCACAATGGGTCCTATTGCTTGTAGCCACTAGTTAAGCCGGTCGGTTCCGGGTAGATTTATGCTACAAACTCAACCCAACCTCGAGTTGGCCATTCTCATGTTTTCTGGAAGTCATGTACAAGTTCATGTTCATGTTTCAAGCATAATCACATGTCATATTTCGTGTCATCTTTTCAAGTCATGTTTTTATGTCATTTTAGTTTACCCATAACGTTTCCCCATCGCATGTAAGTTCGCATAAACGCAAATAGATCTCAAAGAGGGAACTTAGAAGCATGACATAATTAATAAGGTTTGGCCACAAGTTAAACATGGTGGCATAGGAGGCAAATGTGTTCATAAACTTGCATATTACATTATAAGCCTCAAAACATGCATGATATCAAACTTTAGCAGAATAGGTGAAACATGGTCATAAATGACATAGGATGATAGCTAGTGATTCGCATATAACATCATATGCCAGATAACATAAAGATTATGAGAGTTTCTATGTCGCTTTATGCAACATTTCAAATCAAAGCTCATAGCTTTCTATGCACAAAGTCAAGGTGATAGCTTTACAAACATGCATAGAATAAATCTATGCATAACATGATAGAATCAAAGCACAAATCATACTTAGGCCCAAACTCAAACTTGCAACATGTCATATTTAACTTCACAGTTAGAATCTAAGGGTAGAATAGGGCTTACAATCCTATGAAGACTTATAAAATAAAATAAGATTGAGACGAAGCCACTAGCAACTCTAAAAACCCCCAAGTAATAAGCTCAAATGAAAACCCTTGAGAAATAAGAAGAAGATCCTTGCTTTGATGAAGAAAGATTGAACTTTGGCCTTGAATCAAACTTAGAAACTCTCAAACAAGCTTAGAAACTCTCATATGAATGAAGATGGAGACTATGACAAGAGGGTGGAGGCCATGATTAAACATTTTGGCATAACCTAGTTGTAGGATTGATTTATGATGGTTTAGGCTAGGTATTAGGGTCCTTTTATAGAAGTTTAGGTTAGTTTAGGCCATAGGATTAACCCTAATTCAGATCTGAGCCTTTAAAATCCGTCACAAGCCTTAAAACATGTCTTGAGGAACAAGTCAGGTGCACCCAGGCCAAACTGGCCGAACCACCATGTCGACACCCGTGTCGACTGGGCAGTCGACACGGCCCTGGGTGTGTCGACACCCTAGTTGACACCCCTGTCGATATGGGGGTTGGCGGGAATCTTCCCGCCTGGCCTGTCTGGGTTGAATTTGAATTCTGAATTCAAATTTGAACTGTTTTTGAACTTGAAATTTTCTGAAAACTTTGACGGGCCATAACTTGGTCATACAGACTCCGATTTTCGAAAACTTGGACTCTATTTCGCGTATTTTTCCGAGACGAACGCAATGGCACAGCCCGTTTCCCTTGATTCATATTTTATCATTTAATTCTGCCTTGATTTATGTTATAACTTGTTATTCAAAATGCGGGTTGTTACATCCTCCCCACCTTAAAGGATTTCGTCCCTGAAATCTTCAAGTTAGGAAGAACGTATCCTACCATCCATCATCCATCTACTCAAAACATCATCCACGTGCAGTCATTGTCCTTAAAAGATTCTAAATGTTGTATGATCATATGCGAAAGGTGTGTGTATATGTACTTATCTAATGCGAAAATCAGGCGGTTACTGATTCAGTCAACCTCCTTAATGCAAAATATGTTAGTGAAATGAGTCCATATGTATGCAAATTCCTAACATAATCTATAATCTCTACATGAGTGCACATAACATTCATCCATATGCAACATCCACGTGATAGCATAACAAGTTTCAGCCATGAGTAAGTATAAGCACTCATGCATATGCAATATGAAAGTGTGTGAGCCGATCTTAGTGCCTAACGTGTATCATGCATCCACGAGTATCCACTTGCAAACACTTGCAACCACTTGCAAACATCAAACATAACAAGTTTCAAATACATGTTTCATCCATAGGGTTTCTACCTAAGGTTCTCATGACAAGGTTAACGAGATAACAAGATAAACATGGATAGCAAAAGAAAGATATGCTAACAAGGAAAAGAGATTGATAATGTACCCTCAAAAAGAAATGGATGAAGCCCACGCATCTTCTCCTCGATTTCCCAAGTTGCATCCTCTTCGACCTCACTCCACTGAACCTTCACCAATTTGACTTCTCGATTCCTTAGCTTCTTGATCTCTGTTCCTAAGATACGAATCGGAGCTCTCCTCAAGGTTGCCTCTTTCTCTACCTCCATGTCTTCAAGAATGCTAGGTTCAACCACCTCAGCGGACTCATGTAGGCACTTTCGGAGATGCGAGACATGAAAGACATTATGCACTCCGGCCAGCTTCTCGGGAAATTCCACCTTATAAGCCATCTTCCCAATTCTTTCTATGATAGGGAAGGGTCCTACGAACCTTGGTGCCAGCTTCCCAACTTCTCCAAAACGAACCACATTACGCAAAGGAGAAACCTTCACGAAAACCATATCTCCAACTTCGAATTCCAAATCTGTCCTTCGCTTGTCAGCATAGGATTTCTGCCTATCTTGGGCCGTTTTCATCCGTCTTCTCACTAATTCAACTTTCTCGGATGTGTCCCGTATCATATCGGGCCCAAGTATAAGCCTATCCGTTGTCTCCCACCAACAAGATGGTGACCTACACGGCCTCCCATACAAAGCTTCAAATGGTGCCATCCCTATGCTAGCTTGATAGCTATTATTATAAGCAAACTCTACAAGAGGAAGGTGGTCTTCCCAAGTACCACCAAAGTCAAGAACACAAAGCCTCAGAAGATCTTCTAGCACTCTATTCACCCTTTCGGTTTGGCCATCCGTCTGGGGGTGATAGGCTGTACTTAGATTCAATCGCGTACCCATCGCTTCTTGCAAACTATTCCAGAACTGGCTAGTGAAGATTGGGTCACGATCGCTAACTATGCTAGAAGGAACTCCATGCAATCGCACTATCTCTCGAAGATAAACAGATGCTAGCCATGATGCGGTCCTCTTGCTCTTCACTGGAATGAAATGAGCACTCTTCGTAAGTCTATCAACTATGACCCATATGCTCGTATTCCCTTTCCTTGACCTAGGCAGTCCATCCACAAAATCCATAGAGATACATTCCCACTTCCATTGCGGGACCTCCAATGGATGTAATAGCCCAACGGGTTTCTTCGACTCGGCTTTCACTTGTTGGCACACCATGCACTTTGAAACATACTCTGCCACATCCTTCTTGATTCCAGCCCAAAAGAAAATGCGCTTCATATCCCTATACATCTTATCTCCTCCAGGATGTATAGTCATCTTCGAGTGATGCGCTTCTTCGAGAACTTTGTGCACCGATTCTCCCACTTGTGGAACGCATAGCCTTCCATCACACCTTAGCCAACCCTTGTCATCAATATTATATCTAGCAAGGTGACTAGACGTCTCACCACGAATCAACTTGTCCATGATCTCGACTACCTGCGGGTCTTCCTTCTGTGAAGTCCCTACTTGATCAAGAAGTGTAGGTCTAAGCTCAAGAGATGCTAACGAACCCGTCATCGACTCAACAGCCGTTGTGAAATCAAAGGTTGCCAAGAACTCTAGGCTCTTCATCTCAACAAACAAGGGACTCAAAGTCAACCTTCTTCTGCTTAGTGCATCTGCCACAACATTACCCTTGCCAAGGGTATAAGCTATCTCGAAGTCATATGATGCCAAGAATTCCATCCACCTTTGCTGCCTTAGATTCAGATCTTTCTGCGAGAAGAGGTACTTGAGCGACTTGTGATCAGTATATAACTCAAACCTTTCGCCTAGAAGATAGTGGCGCCAGGATTTGAGTGCAAAGACGATCGCCGCCAACTCCAAATCATGAGTGGGATAGTTCTTCTCATGAACTTTAAGTTGCCTACCCCCATAACATATCACTCTTCCTTCTTGCATCAGAACAGCACCTAACCCCGTGCCACATGCATCGGTGTACACGGTAAACTTCTTACCGCCATCGGGTAATGCCAAAACTGGAGCTGTGGTAAGGGTCCTCTTGAGCCTTTGAAAAGCAAGCTCACACTCTAAGTCCCATGCAAAGACTAAGTTCTTCTTCGTCAACTTAGTAAGGGGGGCTGAAATCTTAGCGAAGTCCTTAATGAACTTCCTATAGTAGCCTGCCAGATCGAGAAAGCTTCTTACTTCGGTTGCATTCCTAGGAGTCTTCCAGTCTTGAACCGCAACCACTTTCGCGGGATCCACAGCTATGCCTTGCTTAGAAACTATATGTCCAAGAAACCGAACTTCCCTTCTCCAAAAATGGCATATGGAGAACTTGGCTTTCAACTGTTGAGCTCTAAGCGTATCCATCACTTCCTTGAGATGTCTAGCATGTTCTTCCTCATCCTTTGAGAAGATCAGAATATCATCCACGAAGACAAACACAAACTTGTTAAGGAACTCCCTGAACACCCTACTCATCAAATCTACGAAGTAGGCGGGTGCATTAGTCAAACCGAATGGCATGACAAGCCATTCAAAGAATCCATCTGGAGTCCTAAACGCCGTCTTATCAATACTATCCTTAGCCACTCTAAGCTGATGGAATCCGGTGGCTAGATCGAGCTGAGAGAAAACAGAAGCACCAACAAGCTGGTCAAAGAGGTCATCAATCCTCGGTAACGGGTGCCTATTCTTCTTTGTCAGCTTGTTCAACTCTCGATAATCAACACATAGACGAAGCAAACCATCCTCCTTAGTAGCGAACACCACAGGAGCACCCCATTCAGAAATGCTTCGCCTAATAAAATTCTTCTCAAGCAACTCCTTGATTTGCTTACCGAGCTCTCTTCTTTCTCGCGGGGCCATGTGCCTAACGGGCAATGAAACTGGCTTGGCATTATCAACAAGATAAATGCAGAAATCTATCTCTCGTTTAGGGGGTAACCCCTTAACCTCTTCAAAGACATCAGGATATTCTCGGACCACCCTTACTGATTGCAGATCATCGATGGACGAGTCAAGAGATTCAAGATAACATAACATGACAGCATCCAGCGGGTTGCAAGAAATCTCTAGGGTATTACCGAGGTGAGTCATGAGCCTCACCACCCTATGCTCACAATCGAGAATGGCTCCATAACTTGAAAACCAATCCATGCCCAAAATCAACCCGTATCCCATGAACCCGAGAACATAAGCATTACACGTGAATTCTACGGTCAAGATAGAAATCCTCAAATTCATACAAATCATAGATAGATGGGCGGAACCCCTAATTGGATTTGAAACACTAACGGGATCCTCAACTAGACTAGTACTTAGGTGCAAACTTTCAACAATGTCAGGAGAAATAAAGGTATGCGATGCGCCAGAATCAAATAAAGTGCGAACGGGAAAACCAGAAATATAAACAAGACTTTCTACAGAAATACTACCTCGGTCCTGAACTGGAGCAGTGTTGAGAGCATGCACTTGCCCTCCAGAAGGTCCTGCACGTTGAGTCTACCCTTGCCCTTGTCCTTGCTTCTTAGGGCAATCCTTGCTAAAGTGTCAGTTTCTCCACAATGAAAGCATTCGCCCAACTTCCTCTTCTTCATTCTACAATCTTTGGCTATGTGCCCAACAATCCCACAGAGGTTGCACTTTCTTGGGTCCTTTGCCTTGTTGTTGTTGGCCTTATTACCCTTGTTGTTCTTGTTGTTCTTGTTGTTCCGATTGCTCTGATTTCCTCCCCATTTGGAGTCCGCCTTCTTGGTTTGAGTCTCATTAGGCTTGACTTCTTTCTTGCCATTCTTATCGTCTCCCTGAAGTAATGCCATGTCCACTAGGCTTTCAAAAGTGGCCCCCATGGGTATATGTGACATGGCTAAACCTTGTAATGGCTCATTCAACCCTCGTGCAAAGTGTAGAGCCTTCTTCTGGGGAGTATTAACCATGTCCAAACCGAATCGAGCAAGCTGGTTAAACTTATTCACATACTCCCTCACTATCATGTCCCCTTGCTTCAAAGATATAAACTTCTCCATTTGGAGATTCTCCTCAGCAGATGATAGGAACTTAAGCCCTAACCTCATCCTAAAGTCGGCCCAAATCTCTATAGGCCTAGTAGCGTTGGTGACCTCCCACCAATAAGCAGCTTCCTCTTTCAATAGCCATACTGCCAACAGAACTTTTCTACGGTCTTCCACATCAAAGATGGTGAAGAGATCTTCAGTTTCTTTCAACCAATTTCGCGCCTCAACAAAAGTCTCTGTCCCAATAAAATTCTTGCCACACATCGCCTTAAAGTCTTTGCAAACCTTTGCGAAATCTGCTTGTGGATGTTGAGGAGGAACCTCAGTTACGGTGGGAGTGTTTGTTGGGCCCACTTCGTTGGCCCTAGCTTCCAAGTACCTCCGGAACCATACGGGAATGGTTACTCCCTCGGGAAGGTTGAGATCGGCCATGCTGAAAAAGGAAAAGATAGATTTAGAACGTGGAAACAAAGGATAGTGCTAATGGCTTTTGGGGAATAGCCTTTTAAAATAAACTAGACTTTTCTTGGTTTTGAAAATAGTTTTTCAAAAGGGTTTTAAAACTTTTTTCCGGTCTAGTAAAACCTTATGCTCTGATACCAAATGTAACACCCCACCTCCGCCAATGTCACTCTTGCAAGCACACTAGCTTTGGAGGGGCGTTAAACAAGGTAAACATGCATGCAGATATCACAAGACAGAACATATAAGTAAAAACAGAGTAAATAAACCAGCGGGTAAAAACTAACATTTCAAAACCATAGTCAAGTTACATCAAAGTACTTGGTCATTATTTTCCCACAAAACAAAGTCTAGGAAACATAAACTGAAAACTGGAAATAACATAAAGTAAACTACCCCCAAAGTGGAATAAAGCCATAGCAAGCTCAAGTCCAAACCGTACATGAGCTATCCAGAAAAGCAGCTAAAGATCCAAGCTAGGTGCTAGTGTTCCCACCCTGAGAACCTGGGGGAGGGGGGGAAACGGAAGAAAAGAAGCGAAAGAAAACGGGTCAGTCAAAAAGACTGGTAAGTCCTACCTACTATTAGTATAAAAACTAATAAAGTTAACTGGACATGTAAAACAGAGATGAAACATAGGATGATAACTGGCATGGTGTGAAATTTAACAAGATAGATCAAGTGTGGCATCGCATATACAAGGTTAAGTTTTCGCACCAAGTGTACTAGTATTCCAACCCATGTCAAGTATAAACAAGAAGTGATCCCTTAGCCCAATCTTGGCCCAATATCACGAGATGACCTAAATCAAGGTCCAACAACACGGTCTAGTCGATCGGCTCCCTAAAAGCCTAACTCGTCAAGTGTCGGTGTCATACGGCCCAATCACGAAGTGTAGTCATACTGTGCTAGGTCCACCCTAGGGTGTATCAAGCCCTAGGGTGCCAACCACGGACACAAATCAAGCACGCACAGTCTAAACCTTCTGGTGCCCGTGTCTGCTTTTTCAACTCCGGACTATGTGCACGACCATAGTCCGCCTGAACCTACACCGGCGCACCTACTCAGCCGTCGTTTTGGTCGCTTACATGTCAGCCCAGTAATCGTGCCCCACCCTAGCCTAGTCCCTAGGGTATCATGATACAACCAAGAGGGTTACTGGTGAAAAGGACCACGTAACTAGGGTTTCTAATGGGTTAAACGTGGTTAACCCTATCCAATAAAGTATCAAGTTGGTTAAGTGTACCCAAGGTTCATGACTTAACCCTATCAACCCATCGTGTTTAATTGGTTAAGTATTCAAGTGGTCCATGACTTAACCCTATCATGTGGCATTAATTGATTTAATGCACCCAACCTCTCACATTAGACCTTGTTGTGGTTACTAGTTAGGCCAGGTGGGTCCGGGTAGCTTTACACCACAACTTAGTCTAACCTCGGGTTTCAAGTGCGACATGACCAACTACTCACATTGGGTCCTATTGCTTGTAGCCACTAGTTAAGCTGGTCGGTTCCGGGTAGATTTATGCTACAAACTCAACCCAACCTCGAGTTGGCCATTCTCATGTTTTCTAGAAGTCATGTCCAAGGTCATGTTCGTGTTTCAAGCATAATCACATGTCATATTTCATGTCATCTTTTCAAGTCATGTTTTTATGTCATTTTAGTTTACCCATAATGTTTCCCCATCGCATGTAAGTTCGCATAAACGCAAATAGATCTCAAAGAGGGAACTTAGAAGCATGACATAATTAATAAGGTTTGGCCACAAGTTAAACATGGTGGCATATGAGGCAAATGTGTTCATAAACTTGCATATTACATTATAAGCCTCAAAACATGCATGATATCAAACTTTAGCAAAATAGGTGAAACATGGTCATAAATGACATAGGATGATAGCTAGTGATTCGCATATAACATCATATGCAAGAAAACATAAAGGTTATGAGAGTTTCTATGTCGCTTTATGCAACATTTCAAATCAAAGCTCATAGCTTTCTATGCACAAAGTCAAGGTGATAGCTTTACAAACATGCATAGAATAAATCTATGCATAACATGATAGAATCAAAGCACAAATCATACTTAGGCCCAAACTCAAACTTGCAACATGTCATATTTAACTTCATAGTAAGAATCTAAGAGTAGAATAGGGCTTACAATGCTATGAAGACTTATAAAATAAGATTGAGACGAAGCCACTAGCAACTCTAAAAAAACCCCAAGTAATAAGCTCCAATGAAAACCCTTGAGAAATAAGAAGAAGATCCTTGTTTTGATGAAGAAAGATTGAACTCTGGCCTTGAATCAAACTTAGAAACTCTCAAACAAGCTTAGAAACTCTCATATGAATGAAGATGGAGTCTATGACAAGAGGGTGGAGGCCATGATTAAACATTTTGGCATAACCTAGTTGTAGGATTGATTTATGATGGTTTAGGCTAGGTATTAGGGTCCTTTTATAGAAGTTTAGGTTAGTTTAGGCCATAGGATTAACCCTAATTCAGATCTGAGCCTTTAAATTCCGTCACAAGCCTTAAAACATGTCTTGAGGAACAAGTCAGGTGCACCCAGGCCAAACTGGCTGAACCACCATGTCGACACCCGTGTCGACTGGGCAGTTGACACGGCCCTGGGTGTGTCGACACCCCCGTCGACACCCCTGTCGACATGGGGGTTGGCGGGAGTCTTCCCGCCTGGCCTGTCTGGGTTGAATTTGAATTCTGAATCCAAATTTGAACTGTTTTTGAACTTGAAATTTTCTGAAAACTTTGACGGGCTATAACTTGGTCATACGGACTCCGATTTTCGAAAACTCGGACTCTATTTCGCGTATTTTTCCAAGACGAACGCAATGGCACAGCCCGTTTCCCTTGATTCAGATTTTATCATTTAATTCTGCCTTTATTTATGTTATAACTTGTTATTCAAAATGCGGGTTGTTACAGAACCCTGACGGTGACATAATTCTTATATTTATTTTAGAGAGGGCTAACTGAACATACAAATATATGTATATATGTGCAGAAATATGTATATTTTAAAAAGAGAAAGGAATGCATACATTTTTTTTAAGAGAGCACATGCAATTAAAAGAGGTAATGTATGCGCTAATTAATGCAATGCATGAAATGCATATTTTAAAAAAAGAGAAACATTAATTGGTGCAATGCATGGAAAGGTTTAAAAAGAAGAAATCAATGTGTGAATCCATTAACATAAAAAAAGAGATAAGCAAGGATAAATTAATGAGACAATTTCTTGCAACAATAAAAATGAGGAAAGATGCATAAACATACGTGATGGCTAAAAATTTTAATACATGGAAAAAAAGGAGGAAGTTAACAATGTAAGTAGCAATAATAAAGGTATGCAATAAAAAGAAAGAAATAAAACAATCAAGTTATTGAATAAAAAAAAGTGGCATACACATATAACCATGAAATTCAAAACTAGAGAATTGAATTTTTTCAACCTGATATTAAAGGAATAAAAGTGTGCATAAGAAATTAATGCAACATGCGATAGAAGAAAGGAAACATTGCAATGAATTGATAGAGATAAATAGAAAGGAAACAATGCAATGAATTGATTGCATTAAAAAAAGGTAATGCATGAAATAATGAAGGGAATATATATATATATATATATATATATATATATATATATATATATATATTTGTGGCACACAAATTTGAAATTCAAAAGCGGGTATGGTTTGCAACAAGAGCAAGATTAATTAAAGGAGACATAACAAGCAAGTGATAAACCTTCAATTGATAAACATTAAAATCAGAAGAATAAAAAGGAAGCAAATTCATGTTTAAAAATAGATACACGTTACATATAAAAGGAACACAGCACATATAACGCGTGATGACCCATAGGTGTTGGAGCGCGTTTATATAACATTGTGTGATGTGTGATGTGTGTGTGTGGTTTGGATTTAATTTAATTAAATCCGAAGGTTCAGAGCTTTCTACTACACCTATAAATAAGTCTGTAGAGCCAACCTTAAGCCTCATATTTCTGAGGCTATGCGGAGGCTCTTTCATTCCTCCCTCTTCTCAAATCTATTCAGAAAATTAAGAATACTAGTCTAGGAAAAAATTTGAATCTAGATCTAAAGGAAAGAAACGTATACTTGTAAATGGGTGTTCGGATCTCGTATTAAATTAAGGTAACTTTCTAGATCCGATCTATTCAAATTCCTTCCTCTTTCTTTCCTTTCTCTTTTAATGAAAATAACCAATCCATGGTCGTTATGTTTTAAATCCGATTAAGGAAAAAACCATGGATGCTAAAACTGGATCAGAACCAGAATTGGGAAAGCGTACGAGGTGAGTGGGTTTAAGCTATAGCATTTTAGATAATAATATGTTATCATTTACCATTCCCCATTTTGTATAATTGAATTTGCTAGGATAATTAAGAATTACTGTTATAACAAGTTGAGATATTAATATGAATAATTCATATGTTGAATCATTTAAAGTGTTGTAATGATTACATGTTGAAAACAAACTTGTTAGAAAATGGGTAATGACTACTGTTGTTATAATCACATGATTCACTTATGGTATATTATTGAGTAAATGACATGTTTAACTTGTTGGATTTGAACAATTACCCGATTAAATATTTACATGTCAAAATAGAATTAAACACATGTTAAAAAGGAAATGCGACAAAATATAGGCATAATTTGATGACATGGAAATTGGATTACAACAAACATATGAAAAGGACAATATGCCTAAAATTTACATAAAATAGAAATAATTGTTAAAGAACGAACATGTCTGGATTCACAGTAATTTGACACTGTAACGCTCTCAGATACGAGGTTAGATTGCACTTGTGATAGAAGTCTGCCCAGAACCTCCCTGGCATATCCATCATTCACAAGTGGTAAATTTAATGTGAGAGGTCTAAGTGCATAATTAAAACATGCAATGGTACTAAGACACAAGGTTAAGTCGACTTGTGTTAGAAGTCTGCTAGGACCCGCCCGGCAAATCCAGCATCCACAAGTGTAGGCTTAATGTGAGAGGTCTAATGCATGTATGTATATATATATAACAAGATTTGAATAAATGGCAATGATGGTAATTAAATGTCTAACTCAGAAAATAAGAAAGGAAGCGATGAAATGGACCGAGTTAGTGTGATGCAAAGGAAAAGTGATGTATTTCCCTAAATGACCTATTTCTGAGAATGTGGTTGTAAGTAAGCCACATTGAATAAAGTAAGAAAGAGGAAAGAAATTACTTACCACCACGAATTTAGATGGGAATACGTTTTGAAAATAAATCACTGATTCCTTTTAGTAATTGAACTAATAAGGTGCATGAAGTGTTTTCCTTAATAAAATAAGGAATATATATTACGGTGAATGAAGAATAATGGATTACAACAGTAAATGGTTTAAATGGGTAATGATAATAACCTATTATAAATAACATTAATGAAAATGTTGTATACTAGGTAGACTTGTCCTAGGGACAAGTGAAGATTATAACTTAGGTTATGATAAACTAGTAAGGAAATGAGATAATTGGTGAAATGAGATAAGGGACACTTAATTGTAAATTAAGAAATCAGTAAATGGGGAAAGGGGGAAAATATATGAAATATAAGAAGTTGTACTTAATTATAAATTAAGTAATCTGTAAACTTGGAAGTCTGAAACCCGCTGATAAGAATAACATGTTTGGACTTGTCCTAGGGACAAGAGGAAATTATAACATAGGTTATAATAAATGGGTAGAGAAACTTATTAATGGACCATAGTTAAGAGAACTAAGTTAATTAGTAAACAACGATAAGTTGTAGTAACAGTGTAAAATGGAATTATGATTAAATGAGAAAGAATGAGGAAAACTTATGAATAAGTTATATTTAATCACAAATAATGACTGACATGTTAAACAGAAAACATGTGAATTGGGATATACTTAATTACATATTAAGTAGAACATGTTATTGTAATGATAAAATCAAAGAGTAATATAAAGGGATTGCGGATTACAGACCTAGGACCACAATCTAGAGAATAACATGTTATGGCCTTATTAATAAATTAAATGGGTTAAGTTATATAACTGAAATTAATAAGCAAGTAGAACTTGGTAACTTGATTAGGAATTCAATATGAATGAGAATAACCAAGTTAAATGGAAACCTGATGAGGTAAGTCAAGCACGTAAAAGAATGTTTAGACATAGAGTCTAACAACGTATTAAATTGAGGCGCTTGGACCAGTCCGCAAGTTTGAGGGTGTAACCCAACTAGGTAGATCATCATGGTGTTATAAGGCACGAGGGGAGCATATATTTATCTGATTATTTTGTCGGCCCCATAGGACTGGAAGGGGAAGTACATGGCTTCCTAAGATACATAAGGTGCTCCTAGTAGTCCTCTATGCGGTGGAAGATGTTTAGGATGTGCTCGCAGAGGTTGGATATGTGCGTAACTACTAGGTGGGTGGGCCTTGACTGCAAAAGTAGCTATGTAGTCAGAATGTTGTGACGCGGTGACACCAGGGTGATTCGGCGGTCGCCTCAATGGGGAGGCGAAGAGTCACGACAAACAAGGATAGTAGTTGGTCGGATACCCATCATCGGCAGCTAGTGGAATGCGAAAAGACTAGAGCTAAAACCAATAGACCATTCACCTTTCACTATCGAGGTACGGTGATTGAGGGAAGACGCCAAATGGATGTTTAGATTGTTTTTTTAGAGGCAGTCGTTTAGCTCTTATAGTCTTTACTAGTTGAGGGAGGGGCCAAGGTGGGGCCATAGCCACCATGAAAACAGACCCCAGCAATATTTGTATATAGAGGCTCTTAAAGACGGGCCTGTACAGATATGGAAAAGCTCCCGACCGAGTTCCGTGTTTCTTGTATCTTCCTGCCACGGAACTCAGTGCACATTAGAGGACGTGCGGTTAAGACATCGAGATACAATTGACGATACATATGTGGGACAATCTAGATACATGCATGTTGGCTCTGGGTGGTGTAACATAGACTTGAGGGCATTACTCCGGTATGAAATCTGATTCAATCGACGATGGCAGTTTGTACGCTTACATAGCGTAGTAATGACAGATATTGTAACGACCCGTATTTTTAACAGATAATAAATAATTTAATTAATTATTTAAATAATGGTTTGGTAATTTAAAATGACCAAAGTTAAATAATATTGAATATTTAATTAATATAAATAATAGAATAATATATTTATTTTTCGAAATAGTCGGAAATAGTAGAATTCGCAATATTGTGTGAATTGGACAATTTAAAATATATAATTCAGTTTAGAGTTGAATTATATTAACGAATTTATTTATAGATTTTGGTTGAACGTATAATTTATATTATAATCATAATCAATCTCGAAAGGGCGCGGCAGTTTGTAATTTGGCAGTTCAAACTTTAAACGAATAAACAGAATTTGTTTTAAGCCGGATTTCTGTGAAACAAGAAAAGCTCAAATCTATTGAATGGTATTTTTCTAATGAAAGAGAAATTTCGAGATTTCTTCATGAAGTTTTGAGTTATGTCCAAATCAAATTTCCAGAAATTCGCTATGTAATTCATTTATAATTTATAACAATTTATAAAAGGAGTTAAATACAAATCGAATATCGATATAACTGGAAATTTTGAAATATCGAGTTATAAATCCAGATATATTTATTTTCCAGCTAGATAATATTCTATGTGAATATATACGATAATATTAATTTATTAATATTTAGTTTAATTATTTGTAAATATATTTATATTCAGATGGGTTTATTTAGAGCTTAGAAAATAGCTATTTTTGCAAATGAACTCCGTTTTCGACGAAACTAATTTTGTTGGATCTGGAATATTAAATTATTGTTAGATTTCAATTTTTGTGATTTTTGGAGTTAGTATGTGGCCATGCGGAATTTAAATGTGAAAAATAGTCAATAATTTGACTTTAAAAATACGTCTGTGAGCAAACGGACTCGAAATTCGACGAAACCACTTTTGTTGGGTCGGTAATGTCAAAATATAGTTGTATATCCATTTTCATTGGAATTGGATGTTGTATGTGACTATACGAATTTTTAAACGATAATACACATAATGATTGATTAAAAATTAATATAATAATCAATATAAAAATATTTAAATTGTTCTATAAATACCCTACCTTCCTCTAAACCTAATTTCTATCTTCCTCTAGTCAATTAAAATTCCACCGTCAATTTTTCCAGCAAAACAAAACATATTCGCCACTTTCAAAAATCCTAGAAAAACTCAAACTAAATCTATAAATCCCTATATATATATATATATGATCGTTGCAAGAAGCTCTTCAATCTGATATAGTTCTTCTTTTTAATAATAAAATGATATATAAACAAAAGGGGAGAAACTAGCCGTTCTCCAAAGGCTCACAAAAACGGTTTCTGAACCGTAGAAACCGTGAACACACATAAACAAAAAATAAAACATAACCAAAAAACATAAACAGGGACGGTAGAACGAGAACAAAGCAATCATCTCCAAGCAAAGCCTTTGTCCCAGCTGGTGGATCCGCAGTTGAGTAGCGAAGAAGATGTCAACTCTCTAAAGAGACAAATAAAGTGCTAGGGCTGTGCTCTATCCTCCAAAGAAGCCGAATGGCCAAAGCCGGTAGAATGGTAAGGGCGAATAGTATCCCTCCACTCCAAGGACTGAGATGAAGAAATCTGCGCAACCAAAAATCCTCAATAGAAGTCGCTCCATAGACCAAACGAGAAAACTCCTAATAAGCTCCTAGCAAGTCAAAACTAGCCACCTAAAAACCATCACCTGCATAACTAGTAAACAACGTAAGTCCGGGGGGTGGGAGGGAAGAGGGAGGGGGTGGGAAGAAAAGTAAATAATAAGCAACCTAGAAATAAACAAAAACCAAAGCAAAGCAGAAAAGCCATAACCACGAAATCAGCCGATACCGGACCTATTGGTGGCTCCCAAAGGAGTAATATCAAAGGAAAAAGCTAGTCTCCTAGCACGGTCTCCCAACACGCCACAGAAAGGTTAACCACAGAAGGCAAGGAACACATCGTTCCTCACTTTCCGGATAATAGAAGGAGGGTCCATTGCCACCTCATCAAAAACTACCTTATTCCTAGAGCACCAGATGTGCCAGCAAATCAAACAGGGGATCAGATGAAGGAGAATAGATCGGAAAGATTTGCCTAAGTTTCCAGCCCACCAGAAGCTCTATAAACCTTCCAAAGAGATGGCATTTCCTCGACAACCCATCAGATTCTCGAAGTAATTCCAAACAGCCCTGGCACATGTACCAAAAATCAGAAATGAAAAGTGGTCTTGGTGCTTCCAGCGTAGCAGCATCTACATCTGGAAACGAGAGGGGTCCCAATTCGTTGAAGGTTCACATCTATTGGTAGTCCCTCTTGCAAGGTTTTCCACATGAATATAGAAACATTCGGCGGAATGCATACATTCCAAATGAGGCTGAAAAGGAGGAGTTGAGGGCCTGGCGTACGAATAGACTCCTACACCACCTTAAGGGAGAAGGGGTTGTCGTCCAAGATGGAACCATCCCCGTGGGCATCCGTTAAAGCTTTCACGGATTGCATACGTTTCCATGTCTCACTAGCATGGGACGGGGTACCCGTGAAATTCGTTCTAGCAAGCGTACGACACTTGGCATGGAGGAACGTCGCCCAAAGGGAGTTGTTCACTCCAAACCTCGCCCATAGCTTACAAGCAAAGGCCAAACAAATGTCCTTAGGGTCGCGGAGGCCAAGCCCTCCCTCACCTTTGAGACGACAAATTGAGTTCCAAGAAACCCAATGATGGTGAGAAACTTGGTCTTTGTTTCCCCAGAAAAAGAACGAAGCTAGGGACCGGAAAGAGCGGAAGAAGGAAGTAGTGGGAGTCATAGCTGCGAATATATGAGATCCCATAGAATCAAGGACTGACTTAATGTGAACAAGTCTGCCAGCCTGAGAGATGAGGGAAGCATTCCACCTTATAATCTTACCCCTAACTTTGTCACTTAGGGGGTGAAAGATAGCATTCACCTTCCTACCACGATAAAGCACAATGCCCAGATAAGGAAGAGGGAAAGAGGCAGCCTTAAAGCATGTACTCGACTCAATCCAAGAGGATCTTGTCAGCGACAGGTCTTTAGCAGGCTCGAAACAGCACTTGGTCGTGTTCATGAGCTTCCCCGAGCAACTCTCATATCGCCTTATAAGGTTAAGCAGGCAAAAAATAGAGCGACGATTACCATTTATGAAAATGATGATGTCGTCGACGAAAAATAAGGAGGAGATAAGAGGGCAACCTCTCGGGATACCGAAACGATGAATCTGCCCAGCTAATGTTAGGGTATGCAGTCCACGTACGAATTCCTCAGCGGCGATGACGAAAAGGGAAGGGGATTGGGGGTCACCCTGACGCAGACCTCTCCCAGACCTGAAATACCCTGTAGCTGATCCGTTGATGAGAACCGAAAACCAGCGGTTGGATATAAGTCTCCAGACTATGATATAGTTCTTGGAGGTTCGACGCTACTGCTCATCGATGGGTATTCTACCGTGTAAACTAGGGTTGCTGTTCTATGGAAATTCAAGCGCGATTTGAAAAATGGTGTTCGTATTTGGATTTAGGATGTTAAGGAGCTTTAATTGTGGTATTTTTGGGAGATCGCGTGATAACTTTGTTCAGAGGTGGTACAGTAACAGCGTGGTTGATGGTCGCGAAGTCGCTTTTGCCTACAGTGATCGAGTTGGTCATTTTGGTGAGGATAAGGTTGGTTTTTGCATGCTGGGTGCAATGGTCGAGGCATTGCATTTTTCCGTGCCTTGTGGAAGAAGAATGAGGTGATAATACTGCTTCCATGGCCTCTGTGTTTGGTAGCGCGTATTGGAATGGAAGGGGAGGAGTGTGGTACTTATGTTCGTGAGTTATAGTGACCGAAGTGGGAGTGTTGAGGTCAAGAATAATTCGGTCATGAAGAAATAATGGAGTTAAAGGAATTTAAAAAGATTCGAAAATGGTTGTATTGTTATCGTGGAGTTGGAATTTTTCTATTACGCAAGAAGAAGAATGCAGAGTTGTGCTTAGTGTGATATTAAGCTGGATTTATAAAGTAAGCCCAAGTTTTAAAATAAATTAATTTTATTTTAATTAAAACAATATACGAACTTGCAACTTTAATATCTTGAACATGCTTTATCAGAATTTCGAACGGTCTGATCTGTTGGGATCGTATGGACGGGAGCTACAGAATGGAACTAATTGGTAGTGAATTTGAGCTTGTTACAATTTATAGCGAAATAAATTGCCTGATCCGAATCAAATCGACGATCGCTTATCGTTGTTTAACGATAACCGACCAATATGAGTAAATCTCAGTAACACTGCCCAGTTATATTTTTATAACATATTTTTAGAATTGATAGATGATGGTTGATTGTTGTGTGTTGCTTGTTTGGATGAACTTGTAATAACCCGAAAATCTAGGCCAATTTAAAATTTTCATTTTTGCAATTTCGATGAATTTTGAATATTCAAAATGGATTATTTTAAATAATATCGATGAAAAATTTATTTTGAATAGAATCAGAATGTACATATTTATATGGATCGTCGTTAGAATATAAATAATTATTTATAATTATAAAAGGAATTGAAAATGGCGCGGTAGTTCGATAATTCGATTTCAAACTTCAAATGAATGTACAAGATTCAAAATAAACCGGAGTTTAGCGAAACCAAAAATAATATAATCTAATTGAGAATATCTTTCCGAAGAATCCGAAAAATCAAAATTTCATAGCGGGAATCAAAAGACGTGTCCAAATGAATTTTCAGAATAGTCGCTATGGAATACTGGCCCTTAAAAATGGAAATTTTGCAAAAGACCTCGGATTTCGACGAAACCGCTTTTATTGGATCCGTGATGTCAAGTTATTGTTAGGTTTCAATTTTCATAATTTTTCGAATCAACATGTGAGCGTGGCAAAAGAAAACGCGTTTGACCAGTTTTAGTTGATTTTAATCGACTGGAAAATGGCCATTTTTCAAACGATCTCAGGATTCATCGAAACTAGTTTTGTTAGGACCGTATCGTCAATATTAAGCTAGAAAATATTTTTCGGGAATTTTTCCAGTTAGTATGTGGCCCCAGTAAATTGAAATGCGCGTTCAAATTCAATATATAGAGTTATATTTTGATTTTGACGGAAACTGATCGAAATGATCGAATCAGCCTATGATACATATTCCATTGTGTTTGGAATGGGGGTAATTAGCTAGGAATGACAGGCGGTGGGCCTCGTTTTGAGTTCGAATAAAAAAGTCAGCTTTTTGGAAATTAAATAATTAAAAAAAACCCTTTATTATCTCTCAGCCCCCCCCCCCCCCCCCGTGTTCATTTCAAATCGAATAACGAAAATAAAAAAATGGCACTCGACGCCTAAGCCACCCACCGACGGCGGGCCTCGCCGCACCCCCCTCCCCCTAGCTCCTCCTTCTCCTCTGATCCCCTTCTCCTTCACCTCTCCATCCCTCTTCCCTTCGTTAAATCGCGCCACCTATCGAACCCCCAAACCGAGCCCTAGCCCATCGGACCGCCGAGCGCGCCCACCCACGGCCAGCCTCTCCCGCACCGACCTCCTCTCCGCCATGGTTTCTCTCTTCACGCCACTGATGAACACGACGCCCCCAGACCACCTCCGACGAGCGCAGACACTTCCCTTTTTTTCCTTCGCTGTAAGTTTCTTCATTGTTTAATTTATTTTGTTTTAATTTATTTTATCTATTTAGTGTAGTTTAACCAATAGAAAAATCTGATCTTTAATGAATAAGAAAATACATTGTTTAGCATGTGAAAGGATTTGACTTTTATAACGTATAAAGATTCGATTTTTATTGACGAAGAAGAGATTTTTGATATAGTAAAAGGAGAGTAAAAGGCGATGTTTTTAATGAGTAAAAGGCGATGTTTTTAAATTATAAAAGGTCGGATTTTTAAATTATAAAAGGTCGGATTTTCAAATTATAAAAGGTCGGATTTTTAAATTATAAAAGGTCGGATTTTTAAATTATGAAAGGTGGGATTTTTAGTCATATGAAAGCGAAGAGAAAGAAAATAAAAATACGATCTTTGTTCAAAGAAAAATATTTTCTTTATATATGTAGAGAAATAAAAATATGATTTTTAGTGATGTAAAAATACAATTTTTATATTATATAACTAGTAAAAATTCAATCTTTATATAAGAAGTAGAAATATGAAGATATAATTTTTATATTGAAAGAAGCGTTGTAAAAATATATGAAATAAAAATATGATTTTTATTTATGGAATGAAGCAATAAAAATATAATTTTTATATTTGAACAGCATGAAAAGAACTACAGTGGAATTTCAAACAGATCTAGACGGTTCAGCAGTTCTAAAGAAAAGCACGGCGGAGTGGAACCCTCTATGAGAACTCCTCATGTTTATTTTTATTTGTTTTCTAGTTGAAATATATACTAGGATGCAGACGGTGTTTAGTAGCACCCGACACCCGTCGTCCACAGACCATGGACGGCTTGTATGCTTGTTTGATTTTGATGTGAAAAATTGAATGTGTGTTGTGAAATGAAATAAAATATTTATATAGTTAAAAATATTTTATAGTTAAAAATAGAATTTTAACGTGTATTTAAAATGAAATAAATATAAACAAATCGGACGATTTGTTTATATACACTAATTTGACTGATTGATTGGGACGATAAATTTTACACATCGCCCAGCTACACAAATAAAAACTGTGTTTGATTGATTGAAAACCCCACACGGGTATTGGGATGAAATATGGCATACACTAATCCCAATAATTAGTTGTATGTCGATCGATTGATTGACAGGCTTTGTAAGCGTTGAATATTTATATTTAATGCTTATACATTGTAGAATGCACTTTGGATGATGGATTGTTGTTTTCATTGTTGTTATACACATTTGTTGTGCGAAATCCATATGATCCCATCATATAGTAATTGACTGTGCCTGATTCTAGTTCAGAATTATCGAATATTTTAAAATATTTGAAATTGAAATATTCGAAATGAAATATTTGAAATTGAAATATTTGAAATGAAATATTTGAAACTAAAATATTTGAAATGAAATATTTGAAATTAAAATATTTGGAATGAAATATTTGAATAAGAAATATTTGAAATAGAAATATATAAAGCCGTGTCAATTAGATTGACGCCATTTTGGCGTGAACGATATTTATATCGATTTTATTCGTTTTTATAATGAATATCAAAAAGGAATTGATTTCAAAATATAGTGTTTTTAAAATTATTATCATTTATATATCGATGATATGGAATATTCAATTTTGATTTGAAATTGAATATGAAGTTGAATTCGTTTTGAAAATGAATTTAAAACGATCTATAAAATAGGTTTTAAAAATAAATCGACGAAATGTATATTATATATATTATATAATGGCCTGAATAGAACGCGCCGCGCTGTGGCAGTTCGTGAATTTCGACCATTGATTTCGAACGGACGTTGCGGGAGATCCGATCGTCGGATTCTCCTAAAACCGGAACCGTTGGATTCGCATCGAAAAGAGCTTTCTAACGAATATTAGAAATTAGAAATCTAACGGTTGGATTTGGAATTATGTCTAAATCAAATTTGGAAAAGGTCGTTGTAAGTGCAGTTCGATGGCCGTTGATGGAAATCGACTGTACGGGCCTTGATAAAATTACTAAAAATATCAATAATTAATGTAAAATCATAAGAAATGATTTGGAAAGAATTGGCATGAAAAAAACCATATTTAAAAAGATAAAAATAGATTTTTATCGAAATGAACTAGTTTTGAACTAGAATTATAATTCATTTATTTTTGAAATAAATAGATTGGATTTGAAAGGGTTTTAAAAATAACCAGGATTTCCAATATATATATTGGAAATGGATTTGAATCGAAATTGTCTTCAGAATATTTCGATGTGGGATTTTGTGATTATACAGATATTGTTATGGAAATTTGAAAGATATATTTATATCGTTATTTCCGACACGATATTTGTTGGTCGTAGAATTTGATATTGAATATAAGCCGATATATTTTCTATTCGGAGCCTTGTATCTAATATCGAATGAGATTTGGGTTTGTCGTGAATGTTGTCTTCATTAACACTGTTCTTAAACCCAGTTGAGAAAAAGATTAAATCTTTTTATTTAGATTTAATGAAGTGTACCAATTAAATAATATTTAATTGGAATTAAATTGAAATTGATTTTTGGGTTATCGTGAACGGTGTTTTAAATAACATTTGTTCTTTAACCCGATAATTAATGGGATGTGATTTTGGGTTGTCGTGAACGGTATCTTTAATAATATTGTTCTTAGACCCAATGGAGTTAAGAAAACCAGAAATTACTTAAAGATTAGTTAAGTTGAATGGTTTCTTGGGTATTGATCTGATGTTGGATTCGGTCTTCGGGGTTATTACTTGGGGAATTGTTCACTTGTTAATTTACTGTTAAAGGCTGGTGGAAATGAAATGTGATTTTGGGTTTATCGTGAGCCGTGTTTTAAATGACATTGGTTCTTTAACCCAGTTAAAGATTAAAACTAAGTGGAGTTTTAATGAATCTTTAAATAGATTGAAAAGTGAATTTGATAATTAAAATTATACAATTCAAGGAATGATCGAGAATGGAGTACCACCAGTTTTACTCCAGACGATAGTTAAACCTTTAATTAGATTTAAACGTGAAATGGTAATTGAATTTACCGATAACACCATGGTGTTAGATATTGAGTATGACCAGTTTTACTTCATGGGATGAATAGATTGGGATTGGGAAATAAAATAAATAATTACTTCGGTGTGGTTCGCTAATCCCGACTAGTTTGAATTGATATTCAAAAGAAGATTAAAGAATAAATTTAAAGAATTTATCTTTGATAAAATTAATGGGAACCTTTCCCAAAGAATAAGAATATTTGAATAAAAGAATATTCTTAATTGGAATGAGGCGTATGTTGTGTTTGTGTAACACTTGTTTATTATATACGCGAGTTATTCAGAAAGACCGGGTTTATCCCATTCTGAATAACTGATACGACAATAAGTCGAAGATGAAGACGGTGGTCGAAGACCGGAGGTCTTCACATCGTTTGGATAATTACTGATGATCTTGATTGGGCTGTACACCCAAGAGGAGAGAATCAATTGGTGATCGTCCAGACGTACGTGGAGATCGATGGACATGCAAGGTACGTGGTGCCTCCGGTTTCGTTCAGACCCAGAACGAACTTGTATGGACTGTGCGTCTGACATCGGATTTCATTCTGTGTGATTGATATCGGTTGCATAGCGTGAATTGCCTGTGTGACATGCTAAGGTGCAAATGATCAAGGCTTCTGTTGAAAAGCAGAGTCTTGTGGTAGATGATCAAAGCACGGCCTTTGTGGCGTAGCTTTGTGTAACGTTTAATTCGCGAGCCTCACACCCCGGTGTGAACCAGAAACGGGAGAAGGACATCAGGGAGGGAATGTGTTTCCTTCTAGTTAGAAGTGGTGTCAGTGCTTGAACTGGCTGACATTGCTTATGTGGATGATGGAATTTGAGGCGCCGCGGTTACATCGGACGATCCGGGTCTGATAGAGTCAGTGGACTCATTTACGTCCCATAGTGCAGGGAAACGCAGTGTTCAGGCATAATAATCCACATCGGTGGACCGGCCCTGACGATCCATGGGGCAATTGCTGTTGTTCCTGAGACACGGACTAGAGCGTCTCGAATCGGTAGAGGACGATCCCTAGCCTCGGTTCATATCATAGATGATAATCCAACTTCCAATATGACATTTTGCGGTTTTGATTGTAGAACCTATATATGGCGACATAGTGGTATGGGGCATTCATGCCGCCTATGATTTTTACTTATGATTTGAAATTGTTTTGACACTATACACTTATAGTAATAATAAAACATGAAATTTCACGTACCAAGCATTCTTGGCTATTATAAGGTAAAAACCCTATCCTCCAGCTTGCGTTGCATTGTGTGATGGGACCTGGGTCTTATAATAGCTTCATTGTTCTTTATTTAGCATTGCGCTGTTGTTTTATGCAATGGTATTCTTGGGAGGAAACCCGTTCCGTGTTATACGGCGTGGTCCCTTGATTTACCGAACTTGAAAATAAAGATTAATAACTGTTTTAGTTCTCACACCAGTCACATGACTGACCTGGAGTTTATTGTTTTAACCTAAACTTTGGGTGCCCTTATTTTCGACACGGGCAGCTAGTAGTTTTGGTTTTGCAGATTTATATTCACAGGAACCAGGTTTACAGCTGGAAGGATATTCGCAAAGCTTTGTATCCGTATATCTCATTCAGTTGTATTTTGTATTATTTTCCGCTGCTATGTAATGTATTGTAATCTCTGATATTTTATGATGTATAATATTTATTCATACTCTGTAAAGTCTTGTATTCTGATGAATTGTTGTAATAAGCAATGAAATGTTCTTCTGTTTGCGTTCCGATGTGTGTTGTTCTCAAAGTATCCGCTCTTTCCTTACCGGGGAAGTTACGGGTTCTTACAGGTGGTATCAGAGCTTTGGTTTACGAAGCTCAGAGAACAAGACACATTAGAACCGAACGAAAGAATTCATAATAGATTGGATTAGTAATATCCAATGGGAATGACTCGTTAGAGATGGGATCAGTAGTATCCTAGAACGAGTGTGAAGAGTATATTTTTAAATTGAAAACAATTTTTGTTTTGAAAAATTAAATCAATTATATGTATTTGATTATTTATTTAAATTGAATTTGGGCAATCAAGTATATAGAGATTTTAGTATACGTCTGATCCACGTGTATTGAAGCCTCAAATATATTCGATAGATATAGAATCACACTCTAGTCGCTCGGACATGATTCTGATGATTGACGCGTCATCATTAGAATTTATTTTTGTGTTTCGAAAGTGGGATTTCTATATATTTCCAATTGACTGGTGTGAGAACCAAAATTAGATAGGGCCTATTGTTGTGATTTGGCACAAAAAAATGTGATTTTTGACTATATATCAAAGTTATGAATTTGAAATGATAATCAACTAATTGATTGCTGGCTGTGTTGTTTGATTATTGTTTGATTAATTAAATGTTGAACTTTAGCCAAATTAAACCAAATAGTGAATTGTATTGAAAATTGGTCGCATTTGCATGCATATACATGTACTTACATTGAATAGGTCATAGCAAGGAGGCTAGAGAAGAGGAATAAAATTGTTTGCCCGACAAATAGGTACATGTTTATTGTATTTCTTGAGTTTTGGGTGATTTTATGAGCCGATTGGCTAGCCGCTTGGCTTTTTCTTTTTCTTTTGGATTGAAGAAGGCCATGGGAGGCTATATGAAATATCCCGAAGTCCCCGGTGCAGGGGAGGTTATGGTGAAATTTTTCGAAAATTTAGGGTGTTAGCTAAAAAAAATTTGAAAAATTTGAAAAGTTCTTAGAAACTGAAAAGTTGAAGAACTTAAGCCGTATTCAAAATAATGAAAGTTGAATTGAAATGTAAAACAAATTTCGGCTTCGTTCCATTTCGGGGACGAAAAGTTTCAAGTGGGGGAGATTGTAGTAACCCGGAAATCTGGGCCAATTTAAAAATTTTATTTTGGCAATTTCGATGAATTTTGAATATTTAAAATGGATTATTTTAAATAATATCGATGAAAAATTTATTTTTAATAGAATCAGAACGTATATATTTATATGGATCGTCGTTAGAATATAAATAATTATTTATAATTATAAAAGGAATTGAAAATGGCGCGGTAGTTTGATAATTCGATTTCAAACTTCAAATGAATGTACAGGATTCAAAATAAACCGGAATTTAGCGAAACCAAAAATAATAGAATCTAATTGAGAATATCTTTCCAATGAATCCGAAAAATCAAAATTCATAGCAGGAATCAAAAGATATGTCCAAATGAATTTTCAGAATAGTCGCTATGGAATTCTGGCCCTTAAAAATGGAAATTTTGCAAAAGACCTCGGATTTCGATGAAACCACTTTTGTTGGATCCGTGATGTCAAGTTATTGCTATGTTCCAATTTTCATAATTTTTCGAATCAACATGTGAGCGTGGCAAAAGAAAACGCGTTTGACCAGTTTTAGTTGATTTTAATCGACTGGAAAATGGCCATTTTTCAAACGATCTCAGGATTCGTCGAAACTAGTTTTGTTAGGACCGTATCGTTAATACGAAGCTAGAAAATATTTTTCGGGAATTTTTCCAGTTAGTATGTGGCCCCGGTAAATTGAAATGCGCATTCAAATTCAATATATAGAGTTATATTTTGATTTTGACGGAAACTGATCGAAACGATCGAATCAGCCTACGATACATATGCCATTGTGTTAGGAATGGGGGTAATTAGCTAGGGACGACAGGCGGTGGGCCTCGTTTTGAGGTCGAATAAAAAGTCAACTTTTTGGAAATTAAATAATTAAAAAAAAACCTCTATTATCTCTCAGGCCCACCCCCCCCCCCCCTCCACGTTCATTTCAAATCGAATAATGAAAAAAAAAATGGCGCTCGACGCCTGAGCCGCCCACCGACGACGGGCCTCGCCGCACCCCCTCCCCCTAGCTCCTCCTTCTCCACTGATCCCCTTCTCCTTCACCTCTCCATCCCTCTTCCCTTCGTTAAATCGCGCCACCCATCGAACCCCCAAACCGAGCCCTAGCCCATCGAACCCCCAAATCGAGCCCTAGCCCATCGGACCGCCGAGCGCGCCCACCCACGGCCAGCCTCTCCCGCTCCGACCTCCTCTCCGCCCTCGTTTCTCTCTTCACGCCATTGACGAACGCGACGCCCCCAGACCACCTCCGACGAGCGCAGACACTTCCCCTTTTTTTCCTTCGCTGTAAGTTTCTTCATTGTTTAATTTATTTTGTTTTAATTTATTTTATCTATTTAGTTTAGTTTAACCAATAGAAAAATCTGATCTTTTATGAATAAGAAAATACATTGTCTAGCATGTGAAAAGATTTGATTTTTATAACGTATAAAGATTCGATTTTTATTGACGAATAAGAGATTTTTGATATAGTAAAAGGCGATGTTTTTAATGAGTAAAATGCGATGTTTTTAATGAGTAAAAGGCGATGTTTTTAATGAGTAAAAGGCGATATTTTTAAATTATAAAAGGTCGGATTTTTAAATTATAAAAGGACGGATTTTTAAATTATAAAAGGTCGGATTTTTAAATTATAAAAGGTCGGATTTTTAAATTATGAAAGGTGGGATTTTTAATCATATGAAAGCGATGAGAAAGAAAATAAAAATACGATCTTTGTTCAAAGAAAAATATTATCTTTATATATGTAGAGAAATAAAAATATGATTTTTAGTGAAGTAAAAATACGATTTTTATATTATATAACTAGTAAAAATTCAATCTTTATATAAGAAGTAGAAATATAAAGATATAATTTTTATATAGAAAGAAGCATTGTAAAAATATATGAAATAAAAATATGATTTTTATTTATGGAATGAAGCAATAAAAATATAATTTTTATATTTGAACAGCGTGAAAAGAACTGCAGTGGAATTTCAAACAGATCCAGACGGTTCAGCAGTTCAAAAGCAAAGCACGGCGGAGTGGAACCCTCTGTGAGAACTCCTCACGTTTATTTTTATTTGTTTTCTAGTTGAAATATATACTAGGATGCAAACGGTGTTTAGTAGCACCCGACACCCGTCGTCCACAGACCATGGACGGCTTGTATGCTTGTTTGATTTTGATGTGAAAAATGGAATGTGTGTTGTGAAATGAAATAAAATATTTATATAGTTAAAAATAGAATTTTAGCGTGTATTTAAAATGAAATAAATATAAACAAATCGGACGATTTGTTTATATACACTGATTTGACTGATTGATTGGGACGATAAATTTTACACATCGCCCAACTGCACAAATAAAAACTGTGTTTGATTGATTGAAAACCCCACACGGGTATTGGGATGAAATATGGCATACACTAATCCCAATAATTAGTTGTATGTCGATCGATTGATTGATAGGCTGTATAAGCGTTGAATATTTATATTTAATGCTTATACAGTGTAGAATGCACTTTGGATGATGGATTGTTGTTTTCATTGTTGTTATACACATTTGTTGTGTGAAATCCATATGATCCCATCATATGGTAATTGACTGTGCCTGATTCCAGTTCAGAATTATCGAATATTTTAAAATATTTGAAATTGAAATATTTGAAATGAAATATTTGAAATTCAAATATTTGAAATGAAATATTTGAAACTAAAATATTTGAAATTAAAATATTTGAAATGAAATATTTGAATAAGAAATATTTGAAATAGAAATATATAAAGCCATGTCGATTAGATTGACGCCATTTTGGCGTGAACGATATTTATATCGATTTTATTCATTTTTATAATGAATATCGAAAAGGAATTGATTTCAAAACATAGTGTTTTGCAAATATTATCATTTATATATCGATGATATGGAATATTCAATTTTGATTTGAAATTGAATATGAAGTTGAATTCGTTTTGAAAATGAATTTAAAACGATTTATAAAATACGTTTTAAAAGGAAATCGATGAAATATATATTATATATATATTATATATATAATATAATGGCCTGAATAGAAAGCGCCGCGCTGTGGCAGTTCGTGAATTTCGACCATTGATTTCGAACGGACGTTGCGGGAGATCCGACCGTCGGATTCTCCTAAAACCAGAACTGTTGGGTTCGTATCGAAAAGAGCTTTCTAACGAATATTAGAAATTAGAAATCTAATGGTTGGATTTGGGATTATGTCCAAATCAAATTTGGAAAAGGCCGTTGTAAGTGCAGTTCGATGGCCGTTGATGGAAATCGACTGTACGGGCCTTGATAAAATTATTAAAAATATCAATAATTAATGTAAAATCATAAGAAATGATTTGGAAAGAACTGTGATGAAAAACTCTGTAACACCCCGTATTTTCTGAGAATATAAAAAAAATGGTTAATTATGAAGAAGTTAGTAAGCCTTGAAGTTTTTATGCATATGAGAGAAATATATATAGATATATATAAAAATTAAATAAATAAACATGCAAAAAAGGTTCAAAACAGCGAATTGGGAGGGGGATTAACCGAACCGACCCATTTTTGAGGTCGACCCAAGCCCCGCTGGGTCGACTAGGGGTTAATCCAGGGTGTTTGGCTGTCATCCCGTGGGCCGATTCGCTCAAATGCAGATTTTGCATTTGAATGGTTCTCATGATTCAGGGTTAATCTAATGGTCCTAAATAACTTCCTACACCTATATATACATCCCTAACCTAAACCTAAATCTCATATACAATTCTCTAGCCTCCATTGCTCTCTTCCTCTCTAAAAATAAATAAATCAATGGCGTCTCTACTCTGCTGAAACCTAAGCTAGGACTTGTGCTTCTTCTTCCTCCAATTCTGATTAGGATTAAAAGAGAACAGCTACAACACCTTTTTCTTTTAGAGTCCAACCAAGGCAAGTGCAGTTATTTTCTGATATAAACATTAATTATAATTGTGACATGATTGTAAATCTGAATTTGAGATTGCGTATGTTCTGTTCTGATCTATTTTATTCTATATCTCTTTCTTCTTTCTGTTCTATAGCCAGGCTACCCCGAGCCTACGCCAAATCTCATAAGAGATTAACGCACGAACGTTAAACTTTGGGATAAATAATGAATGATGGCAGAATTGGACATGCCTAATCTGTGACTAAAAGGACATAGGTTGTAAACTAGATTTAGATCTGTGCATATTCTGTGAATTGGAAGAAGAGGAACCATTGTATATTAACATGTGACTTGAGACATTGGACATAACGCATATTTTAGAATTAAAGATCTGTTATAATTTAAAGTTCTAGATTGTTGGGCATATTGTTTATATAGAAATTCATGATTTGGGATAAAAAGAGAATATGACTTAGGTGTAAAGATCTATATTAAGATTTGATAACTGTTAAATGTGAATAACACCTAAGTGGGAGATCTTTGAATATATGACATGCATGGCTATATTTGGTATATAATCATAATTATGAATCATGAAAATTATTTAGGCATGCAAACTTAGGCCAAATTTATAATTAGGCAGGATATGTCAATGAAACTTTAAGGAATAATTAAATCTGTTATATTGCCTAATCTGCTAGATCCGTTATATTGCCTAATCTGCTAGATATGTTATACTGCCTAATCTGCTAGATCTGTTATATTGCCTAATCTGCTAGATCTGTTATATTGCCTAATCTGCTAGTTCTTTTATATTGCCTAAACTGCTAATTAGATTGATTTGCCTAATCTGCTAATTATGTTAATTTTTCCTCATCTGCTAAATCTGTTAAATTGCCTAATCTGCAAGATTTGTTATCTGTTTAATCTGTTGAATGGCGTAATCTGTTGGAACTGAAATGCTGAAATTTGAAGTATGTAATCATGTAGGCTCGATTTAAAATTGATCAAAACTTGTTAATAGAACCTCGAATAATCTGCTGTAACTTGTAAAGAAGTTAATTTGTTAAAATCTGTGAATGATCACATTTGTTAAACATAAAACATGGCTAACTCGAGGTTAGAATGAGTTTGCGGCGTAATTCTGCCCGGAACCGCCCGGCACATTCCAGTGGCCGCAAACAATAGGTTCTAATGTGAGAAGTTAGTCATAACATGCTTAAAACCCGAGGTTAGACTCAGTTTGCGGCAGAAACCTGGCCGGAACCAACCGGCCTAACCAGTGGCCGCAAACTGTCAGTCTAATGTGAGAGGTCTGAGCATTAATGAAAATCTGAGATAAATATGATGTCTAAAACGTGTTGGGTGGATAGGGTTATACCAACTGGACTGATAAATCTAACAAACCCGTTTTGTGAATCTGTAGGCCCAATTACAAAATTAGACAATCTGTAAGTCTGTTAAAACAGTACATCTGATCCGTTAGTCCGAAAACTTGTTAACTCGAATGTCTGATCTGTGAACTAGTAAATCTGAACTCTGTATGTCTGTAACCTATAACAAGTTAATCTGAAATCCGTTAATCTGGGGACACAAGGTTAGGAGGGGAAATACTTGTGTCATCTGTTGTTTGGGACCCATATTAGTCAGTAACCCTTTCTGGTATCAAAACTTTGACCCAACAGTGGGTAGGGTCCGGGCACGCTTACTGAACTAATTATAAGCGGTTCATTCTGATAATGGCGAGGGGTGTTAATGGTGCGTTCCAACCGGGTCATGTGCGTGCATGGATCCCGGTCTGCCTCTGAGGATGTAAGACGCCGTGACATCTGTAAATAGGTCTGTGTCATTCAAAGGTTGCCACTTTAGGGAATGATACACCCTTCGGTGGGGCTGGCACAGGGTATTTATGTATTAGGGAGCCGATCGCTTGGGGTAAGGTTTTAGGGTACACTTAGTTCTGTCTGTTTCTGTTGGTACCGTCTGTTTCTATTGGGTGGTAACACCTGTCTGTTTCTGCGTGGTACCGTCTGTTCGGGTGGTAAAGGCCCATTTACTAGTGTACACCTAATTCTACATTCTGTTTCCGTAGGGATTAACCTGACTGTTTCTGTTCGGGTGGTAAAGGCCCATTATTAATATTCTGTTTCTGTCTATTTCTGTTCGGGTGGTAAAGGCCCATTATCAGCATTCTGCTTCTGTCTGTTTCTATTGGGGTGGTAAAGGCCCATTACTAGCATTCTCTTCTGTGGAAATTATTCTGTACCCGTTTCTGTTTCAGTTTAGATATTAGGGTGACACCTAATCCTGTTATACTAGTATTAGTGCAGAAAAATGTAAAGCAATAGCTTATATCATTCTGTTCTTCTGTTATATCTGTTACATCTGTTACCGTTATCTCTCATCCAGTTTTATTTTCTTGTCATGTTATTATTATCTGTTCATAACTGAAAATCACTGGACTTGCCAGACTTTTTGTCTGACCCTTGTTGTTTCGCCCCTTTTTCTTCCGTTTCCCCCCCAGGTTATCCAAGGAGGGAATACTTTAGCTTGATCCGGATTCCTTCTGCTTGAAGTGCTTAAAGTATGGCTTGGCTCTGTATAGCTTCTGTTCTGTGGGGATTATGATTTTAAACTATGCATTCTGAAGGCTTTTGTACAAGACTGATATTTTGTACTTGAATTCTGATATTGTGATTTGAAAGGATGTAACCAAGCTTCTGTTTGAAATAAAGTTATAATTTTTCAATGTATTATTCTTATATCTGTGTTGTAACATTCTGTTCTGTTTACTAAAATGCTCCATCAAAGTTAAGGCATTCCCTTTGTGAGTGACCTTAACGGAGGTGGGGTGTCACACTTGGTATCAGAGCTGAAGGTTACCAGATTTGATAAAAAGTTTTGAAAACTATTTTCAAAAAGGATTTAAAAAGGAAGTATTTTCAAAAGTAAAACTTATTTTTGAAAAACATAATCCCCAAAAGCCATATATTTATCTTTTGATCCTCTGTTTGAATCTTTGTTTCCTTCTTTCTACGGGGCTCCCGGCTTTCTGGGAGGTAACCTCATCGCGGCATGGTTCTGTAGGCTTGACAAGACTACGACACCGGTCAAAGGGCAAATAAGCGCCCGACTTCCATCTGTAGCCGCAGTAGTCTTACCTACGACTAATTTTCATTCGAGCTTTGTAGGATTTTCCGTGCGATGGAGGCCGCTTTCGAGGGACTTGTCAACGTGTTACACACGGATAGTAAAGATGAGAATGAGGGAGTTTGGCTAAGGAGCATAACCCAAGGATGAGAAACTCATGGATATGGACTTGGTTCACAAAGTAGGCAAAAAGGAAACACAAAATAAGGAAGAAAAGTCTGATGATAAAGGAGGAGAAATGTGCTTTACTTATGGAAGCTTGACTCATCTGAACAAGGATTGCCAAAAGAGGAAGGACACTCACTTCAACTGTGGTGAGATGGGACACTTCACTAGGGACTGCCCGATGAAACGGGGGCAAGGACAGAGGACATGACCTACTTCGAGAAGGCAGGCGAATGCTCTCATAGTTGGTGGATAAGATATAAGTAGGAAAATTTCCGTAGAGAGTTTAGTTTCCTTATCTGATTATTGAGTTAGAACTCTTTCCGATTATGGCATTCTGATTCTGTAGTCGAGTCTATGCACTTTAATACTAGTCTTGTTTCTGATCTGGTTATAGTCTCAAACCCCATAGGGGTTACGACTCATCTGCTGGTGATAGGTTGGGGTTTGAGAGATATCTGTGTTAGGCGTCAAGCAGGACGCATACGTTCTGGGTTTTATCATGCTTAGTTTTCTAAGAATCATTTGGTAATCTGATCTATACTAGTAGTCTGTAAATATCTGAATATCTCTGATAAGGTAAAGATTTCCAGTTTTGACATTGTCTAAAGAGGGTAATCCTCTGAGTGTCAATCTGATATTGATCTCGGTCTTTGGGGTTGATACTTAGGGGAATTATTCTCTCAACCAATGTCTAATGGGAACCAAGTATTTGTTTTATCTGTACTCGCTTCCATCGTTTGACTGTATCCTATCGATCGAATCTTCGAACTTTAGGTAGAAACTAATGGGTGTAAACATGTGTTTGAGACATGTTATGTTTGATGGTTGCAAGTGGATGCAAGTGGTTGCTAGTGGTTGCTCGTGGATGCATATACACACACTAGGCACTAGATCGGCTCAAAAACACTCTCATACTGCATATGGATGTGTGTGCATTTTTCAATTTTTGTGGAGGCAGAATGATTGGCTCCTCACATGGATGTTGCATTTGGATGAATGGTTATGCACTCATATAGAAATGATGTGTATCAAATAGGATTTCTTGCATACATATTTGGACTCATGACACTAACATGATTCGCATTAAGGAGGTCAACTGGATCAGTAGACCGCCTGATTTTGCATTAGACAAGAAACATATACACACACTTTGCATATGTTCATATGGCATTAGAAACCTTTTAAGGACAATGGATGCTTGTGATTGAATGGTTGAGTAGATGGATGTTGGATGTTAGGATACATTCTTCTTAACTTGAAGATTTCGGGGACGAAATCCTTTAAGGAGGGGAGAATGTAACACCCCGTATTTTCTGAGAATATAAAAAAAAGGTTAATTATGAAGAAGTTATTAAGCCTTGAAGTTTGTATGCATATGAGAGAAATATATATAGATATATATATAAATTAAATAAATAAACATGCAAAAAAGGTTCAAAACAGCGAATTGGGAGGGGGAATAACCGAACCGGCCCATTTTTGAGGTCGACCCAAGCCCCGCTGGGTCAACTAGGGGTTAATCCAGGGTGTTTGGCTGTCATCCCGTGGGCCGATTCGCTCAAATGCAGATTTTGCATTTGAATGGTTCTCATGATTCAGGGTTAATCTAATGGTCCTAAATAATTTCGTACACCTATATATACATCCCTAACCTAAACCTAAATCTCATATACAATTCTCTAGCCTCCATTGCTCTCTTCCTCTCTAAAAATAAATAAATCAATGGCGTCTCTACTCTACTGAAACCTAAGCTAGGACTTGTGCTTCTTCTTCCTCCAATTCTGATTAGGATTAAAAGAGAACAGCTACAACACCTTTTTCTTTTAGAATCCAACCAAGGCAAGTGCAGTTATTTTCTGATATAAACTTTAATTATAATTGTGACATGATTGTAAATCTGAATTTGAGATTGCGTATGTTCTGTTTTGATCTATTTTATTCTATATCTCTTTCTTCTTTCTGTTCTATAGCCAGGCTACCCCGAGCCTGCGCCAAATCTCATAAGAGATTAACGCACGAACGTTAAACTTTGGGATAAATAATGAATGATGGCATAATTGGACATGGCTAATCTGTGACTAAAAGGACATAGGTTGTAAACTAGATTTAGATCTATGCATATTATGTGAATTGGAAGAAGAGGAACCATTGTATATTAACATGTGACTTGAGACATTGGACATAACGCATAATTTTGAATTAAAGATCTGTTATAATTTAAAGTTCTAGATTGTTGGGCATATTGTTTATATAGAAATTCATGATTTGGGATAAAAAGAGAATATGACTTAGGTGTAAAGATCTATATTAAGATTTGATAACTGTTAAATGTGAATAACACCTAAGTGGGAGATCTTTGAATATATGACATGCATGGCCATATTTGGTATATAATCATAATTATGAATCATGACAATTATTTAGGCATGCAAACTTAGGCCAAATTTATAATTAGGCAAGATATGTCAATGAAACTTTAAGGAATAATTAAATCTGTTATATTGCCTAATTTCCTAGATCAGTTATATTGCTTAATCTGCTAGATATGTTATACTGCCTAATCTGCTAGATCTGTTATATTGCCTAATATTCTAGATCTGTTATATTGCCTAATCTGATAGATCTGTTATATTGCCTAATCTGCTAGTTCTGTTATATTGCCTGAACTGCTAATTAGATTGATTTGCCTAATCTGCTAATTATGTTAATTTTTCCTCATCTGCTAAATCTGTTAAATCGCCTAATCTGCAAGATTTGTTATCTGTTTAATCTGTTGAATGGCGTAATCTGTTGGAACTGAAATGCTGAAATTTGAAGTATGTAATCCTGTAGGCTCGATTTAAAATTGAGAAAAACTTGTTAATAGAACCTCGAATAATCTGCTGTAACTTGTAAAGAAGTTAATTTGTTTAATTCTGTGAATGAGCACTTTTGTTAAACATAAAACATGGCTAACTCGAGGTTAGAATGAGTTTGCGGCGTAATTCTGCCCGGAACCGCCCGGCACATTCCAGTGGACGCAAACAATAAGTTCTAATGTGAGAAGTTAGTCATAACGTGCTTAAAACCCGAGGTTAGACTCAGTTTGCGGCAGAAACCTGCCCGGAACCAACCGGCCTAACCAGTGGCCGCAAACTGTCAGTCTAATGTGAGAGGTCTGAGCATTAATGAAAATCTGAGATAAATATGATGTCTAAAATGTGTTGCATGGATAGGGTTATACCAACTGGACTGATAAATCTAACAAACCTGTTTCGTGAATCTGTAGGCCCAATTACAAAATTAGACAATCTGTAAGTCTGTTAAAACAGTACATCTGATCCGTTAGTCTGAAAACTTGTTAACTTGAATGTCTGATCTATGAACTAGTAAATCTGAACTCTGTATGTCTGAAACCTATAACAAGTTAATCTGAAATCCGTTAATCTAGGGATACAAGGTTAGGAGGGGAAATACTTGTGTCATCTGTTGTTTGGGACCCATATTAGTCAGTAACCCTTTCTGGTATCAAAACTTTGACCCAACAGTAGGTAGGGTCCGGGCACGCTTACTGAACTAATTATAAGCGGTTCATTCTGATAATGGCGAGGGGTGTTGATGGTGCGTTCCAACCGGGTCATGTGCGTGCATGGATCCCGGTCTGCCTCTGAGGATGTAAGACGCCGTGACATCTGTAAATAGGTCTGTGTCGTTTAAAAGTTGCCACTTTAGGGACTGATACACCCTTCGGTGGGGCTGGCACAGGGTATTTATGTATTAGGGAGCCGATCGCTTGGGGTAGGGTTTTAGGGTACACTTAGTTCTGTCTGTTTCTATTGGTACCGTCTGTTTCTGTTGGGTGGTAACACCTGTCTGTTTCTGCGTGGTACCGTCTGTTCGGGTGGTAAAGGCCCATTTACTAGTGTACACCTAATTCTACATTCTGTTTCCGTAGGGATTAACCTGACTGTTTCTGTTCGGGTGGTAAAGGCCCATTATTAATATTCTGTTTCTGTCTATTTCTGTTCGGGTGGTAAAGGCCCATTATCAGCATTCTGCTTCTGTCTATTTCTGTTGGGGTGGTAAAGGCCCATTACTAGCATTCTCTTCTGTGGAAATTATTCTGTACCCGTTTCTGTTTCAGTTTAGACATTAGGGTGACACCTAATCCTATTATACTAGTATTAGTGCAGAAAAATGTAAAGCAATAGCTTATATCATTCTGTTCTTCTGTTATATCCGTTACATCTGTTACAGTTATCTCTCATCCAGTTTTATTTTCATGTCATGTTATTATTATCTGTTCATAACTGAAAATCACTGGACTTGCCAGACTTTTTGTCTGACCCTTGTTGTTTCGCCCCTTTTTCTTCCGTTTCCCCCCAGGTTATCCAAGGAGGGAATACTTTAGCTTGATCCGGATTCCTTCTGCTTGAAGTGCTTAAAGTATGGCTTGCCTCTGTATAGGTTCCATTCTGTGGGGATTATGATTTTAAAGTTTTGTACTCTGATGGCTTTTGAACAAGGCTGATATATATGTACTTGAGTTTTTGGTAAAGTTGTAACCAAACTGATTTCTGTCCGCTGCAATAAAGTTATAAAGTTTTTCAAGTACTATTTTTATATCTGTCTTGTAACATTCTGTTCTGTTTACTAAAATGCTCCATCAAAGTTAAGGCATTCCCTTTGTTAGTGACCTTAACGGAGGTGGGGTGTCACAAACTCCATATTTAAAAAGGTAAAAATTGATTTTTATCGAAATGAACTAGTTTTGAACTAGAATTATAATTCATTTATTTTTGAAATAAATAGATTGGATTTGAACGAGTTTTAAAAATAACCAGGATTTCCAATATATAGATTGGAAATGGATTTGAATCGAAATTGTCTTCGTAATATTTCGATGTGGGATTTTGTGATTATACATATATTGTTATGGAAATTTGAAAGATATATTTATATCGTTATTTCCGACACGATATTTGTTGGTCGTAGAATTTGATATTGAATATAAGCCGATATATTTTCTATTCGGAGCCTTGTATCTAATATCGAATGAGATTTGGGTTTGTCGTGAATGGTGTCTTCATTAACACTGTTCTTAAACCTAGTTGGGAAAAAGATTAAATCTTTTTATTTAGATTTAATGAAGTGTACCAATTAAATAATATTTAATTGGAATTAAATTGGAATTGATTTTTGGGTTTATCGTGAACGGTGTTTTAAATAACATTTGTTCTTTAACCCGATAATTAATGGGATGTGATTTTGGGTTGTCGTGAACGGTATCTTTAATAATATTGTTCTTAGACCCAATGGAGTTAAGAATACAAGAAATTAACTAAAGATTAGTTAAGTTGAATGGTTTCTTAGGTATTGATCTGATGTTGGTTTCGGCCTTCGGGGTTATTGCTTAGGGAATTGTTCACTTGCTAATTTACGGTTTTGGGTTTATCGTGAGTCGTGTTTTAAATGACATTGGTTCTTTAACCTAGTAAAAGATTAAAACTAAGTGGAGTTTTAATGAATCTTTAAATAGATTGAAAAGTGAATTTGATAATTAAAATTATCAAATTCAAGGAATGATCGAGAATGGAGTACCACCAGTTTTACTCCAGATGATAGTTAAATCTTTAATTAGATTTAAACGTGAAATAGTAATTGAATTTACCGATAACACCATGGTGTTAGATATGGAGTATGACCAGTTTTACTTCGTGGGATGAATAGGTTGGGATTGGGAAATAAAATAAATGATTACTTCGGTGTGGTTCGCTAATCCCGACTAGTTTGAATTGATATTCAAAAGAAGATTAAAGAATAAATTTAAAGAATTTATCTTTGATAAAATTAATGGGAATCTTTCCTAAAGAATAATAATATTTGAATAAAAGAATATTCTGAATTGGAATGAGGCGTATGTTGTGTTTGTATAACACTTGTTTATTATATACGCGAGTTATTTAGAAAGACCGGGTTTATCCCATTCTGAATAACTGATATGACGATAAGTCGAAGATGAAGATGGTGGTCGAAGACCGGAGGTCTTCACATCATTTGGATAATTACTGATGATCTTGATTGGGTTGTACACCCAAGAGGAGAGAATCAGTTGGTGATCGTCCAGACGTACGTGGAGATCGATGGACATGCGAGGTACGTGGTGCCTCCGGTTTCGTTCAGACCTAGAACGAACTTGTATGGACTGTGTGTCTGACATCGGATTTCATTCTGTGTGATTGATATCGGTTGCATAGTGTGAATTGCATGTGTGACATGCTAAGGTGCAAATGATCAAGGCTTCTGTTGAAAAGCAGAGTCTTGTGGTAGATGATCAAAGCACGACCTTTGTGGTGTAGCTTTGTGTAACGTTTAATTCTCGAGCCTCACACCCCGGTGCGAACCAGAAACGGGAGAAGGACATCAAGGAGGGCATGCGTTTCCTTTTAGTTAGAAGTGGTGTCAGTGCTTGAACTGGCTGACATTGCTTATGTGGATGATGGAATTTGAGGCGCCTCGGTTAGATCGGACGATCCGGGTCCGATAGAGTCAGTGGATTCATTTACGCCCCATAGGGCGGGGAAACGCAGTGTTCAGGAATAATAATCCATATCGATGGACCGGCCCTGACGATCCATGGGGCAGTTGCGGCTATTCCTAAGACACGGGCTAGAGCGTCTCGAATCGGTAGAGGACGATCCCTAGCCTCGGTTCATATCATAGATGATAATCCAACTTCCAATACGACATTTTGCGGTTTTGATTGTAGAACCTATATATGGCGACATAGTGGTATGGGGCATTCATGCCGCCTATGATTTTTTACTTATGATTTGAAATTGTTTTGACACTATACGCTTATAGTAATAATAAAACATGAAATTTCACGTACCAAGCATTCTTGGCTATTATAAGGTAAAAACCCTATCCTCCAGCTTGCGTTGCATTGTGTGATGGGACCTGGGTCTTATAATAGCTTCATTGTTCTTTATTTAGCATTGCGCTGTTGTTTTATGCACTGGTATTCTTGGGAGGAAACCCGTTCCGTGTTATACGACGTGGTCCCTTGATTTACCGAACTTTAAAATAAAGATTAATAACTGTTTTAGTTCTCACACCAATCACATGACTGACCTGGAGTTTATTGTTTTAACCTAAACTCTGGGTGCCCTTATTTTCGACACGGGCAGCTAGTAGTTTTGGTTTTGCAGATTTATATTCACAGGAACCTGGTTTACAGCTGGAAGGATATTCAGAAAGCTTTGTATCCGTATATCTCATTCAGTTGTATTTTGTATTATTTTCCGCTGCTATGTAATGTATTGTAATCTATGATATTTTATGATGTATAATATTTATTCATACTCTGTAAAGTCTTGTATTCTGATGAATTGTTGTAATAAGCAATGAAATGTTCTTCTGTTTGCGTTCCGATGTGTGTTGTTCTCAAAGTATTCTCTCTTTGCTTACCGGGGAAGTTACGGGTTCTTACAGAACTGCTAATTGATTAGTTGAAATTATAGATCTACTGATATATATACATATATATCGTTAATCAAATATTGATTCTGTTTGTCAGAATATTTCATATTGAAATGAAATTGACGTTATTTATATTATTTAACTTCTGTAATGCAGGGAAACAGGTTGGAGGGATCCAATTGGATTCCTCAATATTTAAAATACTGTATTTCATATATTGTGATATATGATGTGGTATATAATTTGTTATTGATTATATGTGTTAGTATGATTATTTATCCATTTGATTTGGTATTTTAATACCATAAGTGATACTGGAATGTAAAAACGGAATTTTCAAAGTGTATATTGAAATAAAATATTTATACAAAATCAAAGGATTTTATAATAAAGGTAATTGTGAAGTGGATATTGAATTTTAGAATTTTATAAAATCAAATGGATTTTATAAAAGGAGATATTTGAAATTTTAATAAGAAAGTTCTATATAAAATTATTAACAGTTATATGGAAGTTGAAAAGATCGATTTTGGTTAAAATACTTGATGGAAGTAATTAGAAGAAAATAAATAGAATTATAAAAGGAATTTATTTAGAAAACAAACAGAATTATAAAAGGAAATATTTGTAAAACAAATAGAATAGAAATAGAAATATTTGGGAAACAAATAGAATTATAAAAGGAATTATTTGGGAAATAAATAGAATTATAAAATAGTAGATTATAAATAGAAATCTGTTTTAACAGATAAATGGAGAAGATTAATTTATAAACAATGTTTTATTAATTAAGTAAAATAATTTATCATGGGATAAATTGAATATATAAGTCTGAATTTATATAGAGGAGTAGAAATCGGTTTTAACACCGATATTTTAAATAGAAATCGAACTTAGCATGTATAAAGGGAATTATAAATGAGATTGTAAGTGTTAGAAGTAAAAATGAGATTTTGTATAATTAATTCTGAATAGAGGTATAAATAGAATTTGGAAATGGGATATTATATTGAAATACAAAATCAAACTAATTGATTATATAAAAGAAATATTATTCACATTTGATGAGAATAATGGATTAAAATAAATATTTTATAAATTAAAACATTTATAAATGAAATTGGATTTTTAAATAGGAATTCAAATAGGAATTTGAATGAGATAGGAAGTGGCGATCAAATAAAATAGTGGATTCTATTTTGGTAGAAATAGATTGGTTGGGAAATTATAAAATGACTTGATACATAGAATTGGAATGTAACGACCCACATTCTACGCATCAAAGGATCGTAGAATATTTATTTCTTTTTCTTGAGAATTCGTATGGTCTTGTAACTTTGGGAAAAGACTATTGGGGTCATTTTCCATATTCACGATTTTTGCCGATTTTTAAACGACCGTTTTGCGCTTGGCGAATCTTGTTCCGCCTATAACTTTTGATTGGTAAGGAGTTTTGACCTGAAACCACTTCCATTGGATTCAAATGATGGTTTTTCTTTCTGAAGAGTGGTTACATTAATCAAACGGACTTACCATTTTGGAGATATGGCTGAAATAAGGTTTGGAAGGTGAAAAACAGCTTAATTGGGTAAATAGCAACTTGGTCCATTAGGGATTTCGGGATTAGGGGTATTTAAGGGCTGAAATGGGCTAGAGAAACCTTTCTTTGTCATTTCTGCAGTAGCCACTTTCATTTCTTCAACCCTAACAATGGCCTCCAACTCCCAAATCACCTTCTAATCACCGTTTAATCATATATTAGCCTAATCAACATCAAATTAAAGTGGATTAGCATAGAGATCGAGGTAGAGCTGCTGTGTTGCATAGAGATTTGACCCAAGTCAGAGATATTTTCAGATCTGAGATGTATTTTTGGCTAAGTTGAGTGATTTGCCTTGTTTTTCATTAATTACGGCTAATTAGGGTGATTAGCGTTAATTAACGAAATTTTGTGTTATAAAAATCTGGAAAAATATGTATAAATTATTAAATATTGTTTTATGCCTCTATTAGAAATTTTGGGTTAATTTGGACATGTTTTGTTAATCGTATGGTTAAATCATGATTAAGGGGATTAAGGGTAAAATCATAGTTTTGGGTATGTTTGATCCATATTTGCATGTTAAATTGTTGTTTTGGTGTTTATGGTTGACTATACATGCCGCTATCACTGTTTGGAATGTTTTGTAATTGCCTAGAACTATTAGATTGATCGAAAACGTCGTCGTGTGCATAAATAGCTTGCTGGAAAGTTGCAGGAAATTGGTTAGTAACCCGTTAGTGAAGCATCTCCGTGACCGTGAGGAAGGGGGCGAACCCTAATAGAGCGACCATGAGGAAGGGGGCGAACCCTAATAGAGCGACCGTAAGAAGAGGGCGAACCCTAGGAGGGCGACCGTGAGGAAGGGGCAAACCCTAATAGAGCGACCATGAGGAAGGGGGCGAACCCTAATACAGTGACCGTAAGGAAGGTGCGAACCCTATGAGGGCAACCGTGAGGAAGGGGGCGAACCCTAATAGAGCGACCGTGAGGAAGGGGGTGAACCCTAGGATGGCGTGCCGTGAACCGCACCAGGAAGGAAAGAGGACCACGAGCCGATGCCAAAGCCAGCCGTGAGCTGAAGGACACGGGGAGGACCATGCGATGATAATCGTAAACTCTTCTGAAGATCATCGAAACCAATTCAACCAAAACTCGAGATACAATGGTAGTCCAAATAGGAAGTTAGAACTCAGAATCCAGATGGGACCCAACAAGTTAACTTCGTGAGTTGGACTTTTCTGCGGGACATGTGCAAAGGGGTTATCGATATCCATAACTTAGTTCACCACTAAGAGACGGATTATTGGCTATGGATCAGTGCAATGGAGTCGTTGTGACTCCATGGAGCAAAGTGATCGTAGCAAAGGTTTGGGTGATCGAGTGTTGGATATCGTATGCTTTACGCATTGAGTGAGAGATGTGAGGATGATTACTATGTTTGATGGTTGCTATCACCATGACCCACACCCCCATTTACACTTTATGTTAGTGTTACCTTAGAGTACTGTACATCTTATTGTGCTAACTCTTTGGTTGTAGGAACAGGTTCAGGTATGATTAGATTATACCTATTATTGTTTTGTTTTGCTGCTTATCGCTCATACCAGTTTGTCTAACCTAGAGTTTTATGTCTCTTCTTATTACTCTAGGTGCTCCTAAACGAACAGACTAGAGAAATGTTGGCTGGTTATGCACGAATAGTTGTCCGGAGACAAGAAGGAGGCTTACACGTATTACTCTCATATATTCTCCCTGTGTTGTTGCTACTCACTACTTTGGGCATTAGTGGTGTACCTTTATATTTTGCTTTAGAGACAGTTTTAAAAGTGTAATAAAGATGGTTCAGATCATAAGCTTTATTTTGAATTTTCCGCTGCTATGATGGTTTAGTTTTCAGCTTATGCACTGTCTCGCCTGTTTTATGTCAAGTTATGTTGTTATTATATTTTATTCCATGCGTTGTGAGATATACTACATGTTCTTTGGTGATTCGTCATCTTTTTCTTTGACAACCGTCCCTTGCTGGTTGGACGTCGGCGCAGTGCATTTCAGGGGAAATGTCGGCTGGTGCGGGGCGGGCCGTCACACTTGGTATCAGAGCTCTAGGTTGCGTAGTTAACCTAGGGAAAGGCGCCAGGGAGAGATAGTATATGTAGATGAGAGCGCATATTTATGGTATTTTGGTTTTCAAAAACTATATATGTACTATTAATATATCTAAGGATGAAGTCGCACTGCACTGGCACCACTTAAGAGATGGTTAATCGTTTTCTCTTCAAAGATTGAATGATGAGCCGATATACGAGGAATACGGGTTCAGGGGCCAATAGTAGGAATTCTCCTGACATGAAGATGATGTTTACTGACTTCATGAGATAGATGCTTAGGGATGTTCAGAGGACAGTTCCTAATGCTACTAATAGTGGTGGTGCAGCAGTGCAGGCGCCTAGAGCCGATTTCGCCAAGCTATACAAGGATTATACTAGTCTTGGTGGGAAGCAGTTCCATGGAACGGAGTCGGCTACAGAAGTTCAAGACTGGCTAGATAGTTATGAGCGCATATTCGAGGATTTGGGAATCGAGGATGCAATAAAGAGAAATCTAACATCCCGTTAGCTTCAAGGACGAGCAATGAATTGGTGGAATACCATTAAAGCGGCTACTCTCGAGGAACAAGTTACCTGGAATCATTTTAAGGCCCAATTCAGTGATAAGTTTATTCCAACCGCTCAGAAATCAGAATTATTTAGGGAATTCTTGGAGCTTAAGCAGAATGGTAGGGTAGTCTCGGAGTATATTGCTGAATTTGATACCTTATCAAAGTATGGATTGTCCCTTATCGATACGGTCAAGAAGAAGAACGAGAAGTTCATAACTGGCCTAGATGAGTACTTGGGGGAGAAACTCATAAACCATATCGATGAGACTTTCGAATCTATTGTGGGAAAGGCATTGAGATCGGAGAGTCTTTACCCTAAGTCAAAGACCGAGGTTCCTGTTGCATCTACAGAGGAGCCAAAGCCGCAAGCAAGCGGTGGAGGCAAGGATAATCCCCAAAATAAGAGGAAACAGAACCAAACCAAGGATGGTCAGAATAAGAAGAATAAGAAAGATTGCGAGTGCTTTAGCTGTGGCAAGAAGGGCCACTATGCCAGAGATTGTCAGGAAAGGCCTGGGGAAAGGAAATGCTTCAATTGCGGCCAAGCGGGACATCACAAGGATAAATGTCCGCAACCTCCTAGGGAGAAGCAGATCGTGAAAGCATATACTATCAACGTTGTTCCTTCTTCGTTGAATGTCCCAGCTGCAGTGTAAAAGGGAAAGGGTGTTGTTATTCAAGGTATGCTTTCTATTTATGATGTTCCTGTTCAAGTTTTGTTTGGCGGGGCTCCCCGTTCCTTCATACCAAGTGACCTGGTAGATAGGTTGGAATTGGGACTTGAGATTGTCGATAGACCTTTAGTTGTGACGAACCCGATCGGTGGTTCGACTAGCCTTTGCATGATTTGTTGTAACTTGGTCTTATAGAGTCACAGATGCATGTTTTCTTGTGATTGTTTTGTTTTAGGCTTTACTGGGTTTAGCATTATTTTGGGAGTCAATTGGCTCCAAGGGTATAGGGTGGTATTGGGTAACTACCTAGTAATGGCAATAATAACTGGAACTAAGGTATACTTGAGACTGTGTCTGAGTTTGTGGATAATCGTCGGCGATGTCGACTAGTGTTATAGAGAGAATATTGTTGTTGTAAGTTCTAGTTGTCTCTGGGAGCCAAATGTACTTTGGACATGCAGTAGTCTAGTTAGAACTAGGGTTGCCATTTACGCTTGACATATGGCATGGGCTATCATGAGATCAACGATAGTTTCGAAGCAGGATTGGCGAGGATAGCCAGAGTTAGTTTGAGTGCTCGAGTGTTTGGTTGTTTTATTCGTATCATCTCACGTAGATTGTCTGAATTCGGAGGAGATGATCCTTGAGTGCTTCTCTGATATTGGTTTAGGCCTTTAGGGCTTGTGCTTGGGGAATGTCAAGTTCGACTAAGATGGTTTGCGTGAGATATAGGTTGTTGTTGTGATTTCCATCGGATGATGTCTTGGTTTACTCGAGGAATAAGGTGCAGCTCGGAACATGATAAGACTGTTTGATGATGTGGACTATCCCGAGTTGGACTCGATAGGGCTATGAGATGACTCGAGTTGGACTCGAGAAGGCGGCAAGGTAATGGATTGGCTTGAGTTGGACTCGAGAGGGCTGCAAGAAAATGGATTGACTTGGATAGGACTCGAGTTGAAGATGGAGTTGTGGATAGCTCTTCTGATGGAGGGCCAAGGAATCGTCGATAGTTTGGAGTATTCTAGGCGGACTCGAAGTAGGGGTATCTGGGGACGCCCATTTACCTTGGATCCGTTGGACGTGATCTAGTTATCCTTTGAGGATAAACGTACGTTGGACGTGCGGTAGTCCGTTTGGAGCCAGGACTTCTATTAGCTCTTGAGATTGGTTGGACCAGTTATATGGGTATCGACGTATTCATGGCTTTAGCAGGTGATAGATAGGACTTGTTTGATGGATGCTATGGTTGCTATGTTTGTTCCTATTTTTCTCCTCTTGAGTAGACTACCAACTATAAGATTCTGGTAATAGAGGATGAAGAGATGATGGTATATACGAGTGCCTATAGTACCAGACTAGATGCAGTAACAGGTGCATTGAGTAGGAGACATGCCAGTCTAGGGGCTATGTTCTTGGGATGGAAGCAACTAGAGTATATTGCAGGATATGATTTCAGACCTAAGTATGGATTAGATCTAGAGATGTTAACAAGTTTGACGATCAGACCAATTTTGATTGAGTGGATTGGTTCCAGTTAAAGGTACGATCCTAGCGTATTGGAAATCATCTCTAAGGTAGAGATGTGTATCTATGGCGAGAGAATGATTAAGCAAGGACTTGATCGAGCAGAATGGCTTCGAAAGAGTGAGAGGCTGTTTGTACCTAACGTAAAAGGATTGAGTGATGAAGAGAGACGTTGGGAAGTTTATAACCAAGTGCATGAACTACCAGTTAGTTAGAGCCAAGCCAAAGAAGCCAAGTGGTTTGTTACAACCGTTGGAGATTCCCGAATGGAAATGGAATGAAATCTCAATGGATTTCATTGATGGTTTACCAAGGATTGAATCGGGTTATGAGTGAATTGTGCATATAGGATCTTTGAGAGCTTTTATATTGGATTTCGAAGGGCCATGGGATGACCATTTGCATCTGGTTGAGTTCGCATATAGTAACAGTTATCCCTTTGTTAGTAAACTGCATGCTAGGATAAGCTTGTTAAGTTATTGTGTATGTTTTATTGTTTGTAAATGGTGGGTAGGCTTGCGGGGTACCTTTTTTTGCTTTGGTTAAGGAATTTCGAGGGCGATTTTTTTTATTTTTTTTTGGGGGGGGGGGGGAGGGGGGATGTAACGACCCACATTCTACGCATCAGAGGATCAGAGAATATTTATTTCTTTTACTTGAGAAGTCTTATGGTCGTGTAACTTTGGGAAGCGACTACTGGGGTCATTTTCCATGTTCACGATTTTTGCCGATTTTTAAATAACCATTTTTCCCCTAGAGAATCTTGTTTCGTCTATAACTTTTGATTGGTAAGGAGTTTTGACCTGAAACCACTTCCATTGGATTCAGATGATGGATTCTCTTTCCGTAGAGTGGTCACATTAATCAAACGGACTTACCGTTTGGGAGATATGGCTGAAATAAGGTTTGGAATATGAAAAACAGCTTAATTGGGCTTAATTGGGTAATTAGCAGCTAGGTCCATTAAGGATTTTGGGATTAGGGGTATTTAAGGGATGAAAGGGGCTAGAGAAACATTTCTTTGTCATTTTTGCAGTTCATTTCTTCAACCCTAGCAATGGCCTCCAACTCCCAAATCACCATTTATACTAGTGTAACCAACATCAAATTAAAGCGGATTTGCATAGAGATCAAGGTAGAGTTGCTGTATTGCATAGAGATTCAACCCAAATCAGAAATATATTCAGATCTGAGATTTATTTGTGGCTAAGGTGTGTGATTTGCCTTGTTTTTCACTAATTACGGCTAATTTGGGGTGATTAGTGTTAATTAACGAAATTTTGCGTTATAAAAATCTGGAAAAATATGTAGAAATTCTTAAATATTATTTTATGCCTCTGTTAGAAATTTGGGTTAATTTATACATGTTTTGCTAATCGTATGGTTAAGTCATGATTAAGGGGATTAAGGAAAAATTCATAATTTAGGGTATGTTTGATCCATATTTGCATGTTAAATTATTGTTTTGGTGTTGGTGGTTGACTATACATGCTGCTATCACTGTTTGGAATGTTTTGTAATTGCCTAGAACTGTTAGATTGGTCGAAAACGCCGTCGTGTGGCATAAATAGCTTGCTGGAAAGGTGTAGGAAATTGGTCAATAACCCGTTCGTGAAGCATCTCCGCGACCGTAAGGAAGGGGGCGAACACTAATAGAGCAGCCGTGAGGAAGGAGGCGAACCCTAATAGAGCAACCATGAGGAAGGGGGCGAACTTTAGGAGGGCGATCGTGAGGAAGGGGGCGAGCCCTAATAGAGCGACCATGAGGAAGGGGGAGAACCCTAATAGAGCGACCGTAAGGAAGCGGGCGAACCCTAAGAGGGCGACCATGAGGAAGGGGGCGAACCCTAATAGAGCGACCGTGAGGAAGGGGTGAACCCTAGGAGGGCGACCATGATGAAGGGGGCTAACCCTAATAGAGCGACCGTGAGGAAGGGGGTGAACCCTAGGATGGCGAGCCGTGAACCGCACCAGGAAGGAAAGAGGACCACGAGCCAATGCCAGAGCGAGCCGCGAGCCGAAGGACACGGGGAGGACCATGCGACAACGATCATAAACTCTTCTGAAGATCAAAACCAATTCAACCAAAACTCGAGATGCAAAGGTAGTCCAAACAGGAAGTTAGAACTCAGGATCCAGATGGGAACCAACGAGTTAACATCATGAGTTGGACTTTGCTGCGGGACGTGTGCAAAGGGGTTATCGATATCCATAACTTAGTTCACCACTGAGAGACGGATTAGTGGCTATGGATAAGTGCAATGGAGTCATCGTAACTCCATGGAGCAAAGTGATCGTAGCAAAGGACTGGGTGATCTAGTGGTGGATATCGTATGCTTTGCGCACTGAGTGAGAGATGTGAGGATGATTGCTATGTTTGATGGTTGCTATCACCATGACCTACACCCCTATTTATGCTTTATGTTAGTGTTACCTTAGAGTATTGTACATCTTGTTGTGCTAACTCTTTGGTTGCAGGAACAGTTCAGGTATGATTAGATTATACATGTTATTGTTTTGTTTTGCTGCTTACCGCTCATACCAGACTTTTGTCTGACCCAGAGTTTTATGTCTCTTCTCATTACTCTGGGTGCTCCTAAACAAGCAGACTAGAGACAGGTTGGCTGGTTATGCACAAGTAGCTGCCTGGAGACAAGCAGGAGGCTCACACGTATTACTCTCATATATTCTTCCTGTGTTGTTGTTGGTTACTACTTTGGGCATTAGTAGTGTACCTTTATATTTTTCTTTAGAGACAGTTTTAAAAGTGTAATAAAGATGGTTTGGATCATAAGCTGTATTTTGAATTTTCCGCTGCTATGTTGGTTTAGTTTTTAGCTTATGCACTGTCTCGCCTGTTTTATGTCAAGTTATGTTATTATTATATTTTATTCCATGCGCTGTGAGATATACTACATGTTCTTTTGTGATTCATCATCTTCTTTCTTTTCCTTTGACGACCGTCCCGTGCTGGTTGGACATCGGCACAGCGCATTTCAGCGGAATTGTCGGATGGTGCGGGGCGGGGCGTTACATGGAAACTGTAATAATAGTTTTAAGTTGGAATCAAGCTTTGATTTAATAGAGCAAGTCCAGATTTCTATAAAAGGATAATATTCACATTTAAAAAGTGAATAATGATTTAAAAGCAAATGTTTTGCAAATTGGAATGGTTATGAAGAGAGTTAATCGAATATAAGTTATTCGAAGAGAGTTAATCGAATATAGTTTATTCGAATGGGATTTATCGAATAGAGTTTATTTGAAAAAGAGTTATCAAATATAGTTATTAGAAAGAGAGTTATCGAATAAAGATTATTCAAGAGAGAATTATACATTGAAATTCGACTATATCGAATGCAGGGAAGTATTATTTACTTTCTGATTTTAATCAAGATTTATTTATTTATAAATAATTTGTTATTTTATTATTTATTTAAATTAGGGAATAAAAGTTATATTTTCAAGTTAGGTATTTCAGAAGTAGGGATTATAACATTTTCATTATAACCAATGTTTTTCATAAAAGAATTGGATTCGTAACTGAATCTGAAAGTTGCGTAAGCAATGATTTGATAAGAGGATAAGAAACAAAGTTAAAGAAATTAGAAACTGAATGGAGATCAGTTATGTTGAACAGCTGTCCGGGTATCGATCTGATGTTGGTTTCGGCCTTCGGGGTTGACATTCAGAGAATTGTTCTCTTACTAGTTTGCAGTTAGAGACTGATAGATGTGGGAGGATAGTGATGCGTGAATAAGGAATGGAAATGTTTTCCAATGTTAATAATGTATATTTTCTAAATTTAGAAAATAAGTATTTATGAATATATGGAAATTGGAAATGGGAAAATGAATAAATTAAAGATAAATTAATTTAAAGAGGAAAAATGTTGATTGATTGATTAAATTTCCATTTGGAAATATGATCGTTATGTGTATGGATGTTTTCCTTTGATAGTTAAATAACCGACTATCAAAGTTTTGACAAATTTTCCATCGTCAATACGGAGAGACCGGGATCAGATTTATTATATGGAAAACCATTCCATATGGGCGTTAGCATTGCAAATCAAATATGATGAAGATAATTGAAGAAGGAGTTTATGCAAAGGCTGTTCTAGCAAATCCTAGGTAGAATTGCCTAAGGTGGATTTACATAATAGTGCCTTCGGTTTGTCCAGTCCCAGGACAACCTGTATGGAAGAATGTCTGACATAGTATATTTAATAGATTGCGTAAGTTGATCTCTTCAAATGTATTTACGTTTGGTGGCGGAGGAATTCGTTTCTCTTAGCTGTATACCCATGGTATTTTGGGGAATCGATTTGTGATTTGGCGGATATGACGATGTAACATTCAAAGTAAATAAAAGTGTGATCTGTACGTTATGACCTCAAGTCTCACAACCGAGGAATGGTATAAAATTGGGTAGGTCGCATGGCTAAGTGAGTAGCTTCCAATTACAGTGTGTTGTCACCTGATCTAGAGAAATTCCATTTATTTCTATAATCTATTTCGATGTTGTCCCTTTCGGGAAACGGTTGTTGATCCCAACCGTTGGTGATAATACACTCGGTACACTCAAGCGAAATGGGTGACTGGTCATGTTTAGCCTGGGTTACAAGATGTTCTTGTTGAACCCGGTGTATTCATCTCAAAAGATACACTGTCGGAAGGTGGTCCCATACCTTTCCAATTGGAATCCATTACCCAATAAACGCCTGCGGTTTTGGATTATATATTATGTAGGTAGAACATGAGACGAACGCGTTCTGCTAAATGATTTTTATATTGTGGTTGATAGACACTATTGTAATATCAGAGGAATTTTGATATAAAGAATATTTTGGAATATCGTAAGGTAAAAACCATCTGTGTTTATGTATGGATTTGTCTTATGATTATTCTTTCTTTTAAAAAGGAGTTTTAAAAGTAAACCAAATGGTTGGAGTTTACTCACACTAGTCACATGACTGACCCAGAGTTTATTTTGTTTTGTTTTTCCTAAACTCTTGGGTGCCCAATTTTGTATGGGAAGTCAAGTAGTTGGGATTTACAGATACTAGAAGGAGCTTGGAGCTGGAGGCTTCAGCAGCATTTAATAGCTATTGTTTATTTTCGTTGTGATGTAAGTGTTGTACTCTAATATAAAAATACATATTTGTGTTTCAAAGTTATGTTGTATATTATATTTTATTCGTTCCACTGTGAGATTCGTGTTACTCTGATGTTGTAGTTGTCTTCTTCTTCTATTCTTATTTTCTATCTTATCTATTCTCAACCTCTAACTTCTTTTTATTAATGATCTGGAATGTCTGATGCCTGAATAATTAACATGGGTTTTATGTTGATTTTCTGGGCCGAAAATCCCCGTTCGTTATAGTGGTATCAGAGTTGAAGGTTAAGTGATTACCTTGGCTCTGTGGTGTAATTCAATAGAGATGGGGTAAGTAATATCCTAGATTGAGTTTGAGTGTATATATACGAGAGAGCATATTTGTAAATTTTATAAAAATTGTTTTATATTGTGGTGATTTATTAGTTAAGTGGCTTATGAATTCTGGTCGATCGGTTTGATCCACTGTATCGGTAGGGGTTCCTAAATACTTGAATACGATGAACTGACACCGTATGTTTTGAAAGGAGGGTAAATGAAATAATTTTACCCAAATTGTATTCTGATATAAAAAAATGTATATACTGAAAATATTGTAGTATATTTGATGGTTGGTTATCACTATAATCGAATTAGAATATAAAAATAAAATGGTTATGTAAATAGCCAATCAGGATTCATATAAGTGTAATATGAGAAATCAAATGAAGTAAATATGAATTTAAATCAGAACTGGAATTAAAACTCTGGAAATTTGAATAAAGTGTCTATAAATGGATTGAATTAAATATATGAGAATTTTAAAATCTTGGGAGATTTTAAATTGTTTTACAAACATTGCGAATGATAATTTGAAGTAATTTCAAAATTGAATAGTTTAAAGTGATTTTTAAAATGATATAGTATTGAATTCACTTCGATCGCTGGGTAATAATTCTGATGATGTTGGCCACATCATCAGTGTTCATTTTCGAGTTCTAAGTGATGGATTACTATCAAAGATATTCATTTTGAATTGATTTGAGAAAAACAAGATGTTTGATTTTGAAAAAGGGATATTTGATTTTTGAAATGCTAAGCTATTTAAAACTCCCAGAAACAGATTGTTTGAATTAAAACAAATTAAATAGAAATGTGAGAAAGCAAAGTGAAATCGAATTAAAGATTAAGTGGAAATTGAATTGGATTAGATTGATATCAAGAAAATTGGATTTTAGAATATAATTGGACCCATGTGAATTGGAACGGATTGATTTTTTATTTATTTTTTTGAAATAAAAATCAGATTTGAGTTATGCGGTAAAGATAACTAATTAGAGAAATTTACCATTTAATAAAATATGTGGATGGAACTTGACGAGGTTAAGTGGGATGGGCAAGTTAAAAGTTTCGAATCTAGAATGGAACTTGAGTTTCAAATGAATCTGGTTCGGGTATAAGCAAATGATTGGGTTTGAGGATAAAAACTAATTGGAATTTGACTAGGAATACATTTGTATATGATAAATTGATAGTAGAGTTACCCGACAAAAAGGTACACGTTTATATTCACATGAGTTTGATGAGTTATGAGCATATTTGGCAAGCCGCTTTGCTGTTTGATTTTCTTTTGGGTTGGATAAGGCATAGAGAGGCGAGTTGGAATTTGAGCTATTGAGCCATACAAAAGAGGTGCTGACCAAATTTTTCGAAAATTTAAGGTGTTAGAAAATTTTCGGGATTTTTGAAAAATTTCATTAGTCGAAATAAATTAATATTTTAATTTGAATTAGTTGTTTCAGTTAAAACTGAAGTTAATAAGTAAACAAATAATTTTTACCTAGTTAATAGGGTTCATTTTCTACCTTAGTAATTTCGGGGACTAAATTCTTTTAAGGGGGAAAGAATGTAACGACCCATATTTTTAAAGGATAATAAATAATTTATTTAATTATTTAAATAATGGTTTGGTAAATTAAATGACCAGAATTAAATAATATAGAATATTTAATTAATATAAATAATAGAATAATATATTTAATTGGGTGTGTCTTTTACAGGTCCCTATTAAGTTTCAAAATTATGCTCACATTCGATCATAAACTTATTATAAATTTAGTTCCTATTTTTTGAAAATACACTAAAAAATAAAAATAAAATATAAGAATCACGTAAATTCATAATTAATTAAAACAATTAATCATGAAAAAATTCAGTTGAAAAAAACATCAAAAACAACGTCAAAATGAAGAATTACAGAATAACAATAAAATGCAGCAAAATGCATCAAAAGATGCATATAATTCAATTAGTTGCATACATGTATGCATTTATTTCGAATCTGCATCAAAACTGCAGTATAAATGCATACATGTATGCACATATGGTAAATACATGCATCTTTTCATGCATTTATTAAAAAACTGCATACATATGTACAATTTTTTTCACTTTTACATATATTTTGATATATGTGCACACATGTATACAGTTATACAGAAAAACTTTATATATGTATGCATTTATTCCAGAGGCGTGCGTAAATATGTGCATATATATTCAAATAGTTGCATATATGTATGAAACTATTTGCAATAGTTGCATACATATATGCAACTTTTTTTTTCTTTGCATGGACTTCTGGGATTATTTCCAGATTTTAGAAAAAAAATATAGTAGGAAGCGCATTTTTTCGGCTGAAATACGTAAAAGCCAGAAGTATTTAAAGTAGGAGGCGGTAGTTCCAAGCGGCACCTAAAATAGGGGGTGGGTTTGAAGATGAAAAGTGGGAGGGATGTGGTGTGTATTAAGTTTGAAAATAGGAATGTGTGCCTAATTTTCACTATTTAACTTTCGAAATAGTCGGAAATAGTAGAATTCGCAATATTGTGTGAATTGGACAATTTAAAATATATAATTCAGTTTAGAATTGAATTATATTAACAAATTTATTTATAAATGTCAGTTGAACGTACAATCTATATTATAATCATTCTCGAGCTTGAAATGGCACGGTAGTTCATAATTTGGCAGTTCAAACTTTAAACGAATATACATAATCCGTTTTAAGCCGGATTTCTATGAAACAAGAAACGTTCGAATCTATTGAACGATATTTTTCTAATGAAAGAGAAAAATCGAGATTTCGTCATGTAGTTTTTGAGTTATGTCCAAATCAAATTTCCAGAAAGTCGCTAGGGAATTCATTTATAATTTATAACGATTTATAAAAGGAGTTAAATATAAATCAAATATCGATATAAATGGGAATTTTGAAATATCGAGTTATAAATCCAGATATATTTATTTTGCAGCTAGGTAATATTCTATGTGAATATATACGATAATATTAATTTATTAATATTTAGTTTAAATGGGTTTATTTAGAGCTTAGAAAATAGCTATTTTTGCAAACGCACTCCGTTTTCGATGAAACTAATTTTGTTGGATCCAGAATATTAAATTATTGTTAGATTTCAATTTTCTTGATTTTTGGAGTCAGTATGTGGCCGTCCGGAATTTAAATGTGAAAAATAGTCAATAATTTGACTTTAAAAATACGTTGTGTGAGCAAACGGACTCGGAATTCGACGAAACCAGTTTCGTTGGGTCCGTAATGTCAATATATAGTTGTGTGTCCATTTTCATTGGAATTGGATGTCGTATGTGACTGTACATATTTTTAAACGATAATACACGTAACGATTGATTAAAAATTAATATAATAATCAATATAAAAATATTTAAATTGTTCTATTAATACCCTACCTTCCTCTAAACCTAATTTCTATCTTCTCTGGTCAATTAAAATTCCACTGTCAATTTTTCCAGCAAAACAAAACCAATTCACCACTTTCAAAAATCCTAGAAAAATCCAAACTAAATCTATAAATCCCAAAATATATATATGTGATCGTTGAAAGAAGCTCTTCAATCTGATATAGTTCTTGGAGGGTTTGACGCTATTGTTCATCGAGGGGTATTGTACCGGGTAAACTAGGGTTGCTGTTCTAGGGAAATTCAAGCGTCGATTTGAAAAATGGTGTTCGTATTTGGGTTTAGGATGTTAAGGAGCTTTGATTGTGGTATTTTTTGAGAGATTACGTGATAACTTTGTTCGGAGGTGGTACAATAATAGCGTGGTTGAAGGCCGCGAAGTCGCTTTTACCTACGGTGATCGAGTTGGTCATTTTGATGAGGATGAGGTTGGTTTTTGCATGCTGGGTGTAATGGTGGAGGCGTTGCATTTTTCCGTGCCTTATGGACAAAGTACGAGGTGATAATACTGCTTCCATGGCCTCTGTGTTTGGAAGCATGTATTGGAAGGGGAGGAGTGTGGTATTTTTGTTCGTGAATTATAATGACCGAAGTGGGAGTGTTGAGGTCAAGAATAATTCGGTCATGATGAAATAATGGAGTTAAAGGAATTTAAAAAGATTCGAAAATGGCTGTATTGATTTCCTGGAGTTGGGATTTTTCTATTGCGCAAGAAGAAGAATGCAGAGTTGTGCTTAATGTGATGTTGGGCCGGATTTATAAAGTAAGCCCAAGTTTTAAAATAAATTAATTTTATTTTAATTAAAACAGTATACGAACTTGTAACTTTAATATCTTCATGTGTTATCAGAATTTCGAACAGTCTGGTCCATTGGGATCGTATGGACGAGAGCTACACAATGGAACTTATTGGGAGTGAATTGGAGCTCATTACAATTTATAGCAAAATAAATTGCCTGATCTGAATCAAATCGATGATCGCTTATCGTTGTTTAACGATAACCGACCAATGTGATTAAATCTCACTAACTCTGCCCAGTTATATTTTATAACACATTTTTAGAATTGATAAATGATGGTTGATTGCTGTGTGTTGCTTGTTTGGATGAACTGCTAATTGATTGGTTGAAATTAAAGATCTAGTGATATATATATATATATCGTTAATCAAATATTGATTCTGTTTATCAGAATATTTCATATTGAAATGAAATTGATGTTATTTATATTATTTAACATCTATGATGCAGGGAAACAGGTTGGAGGGATCCAACTTGATTCCTTATTATTTATAATACTGTTTTTCATATATTGTGATATATGATGTGGTATATAATCTGTTATTAATTATATGTGCTTGGATGATGATTTATCCTTCTGATTTGGATTTTAATACCATAAGTGATACTGGAATGTAAAAACGGAATTTTCAAAGTGTATGTTGAAATAAAACATTTATACAAAATCAAAGGATTTTATAATAAAGGAAATTGTGAAGCGGATATTGAATTTTATAAAATCAAATGGATTTTATAAAAGGAGATATTTGAAAATTTAGTGAGAAAATTCTGTATAAAATTAATAACAGTTATATAGAAGTTGAAAAAACAATTTTGGTTAAAATACTTAATGGAAGTAATAAGAAGAAAATAAATAGAATTATAAAAGGAAGTTATTTAGAAAACAAATAGAATTATAAACGGAAATATTTGTAAAACAAATAGAATTGAAAAAGGAAATATTTGTAAAACAAATAGAATTGAAATAGAAATATTTGGGAAACAAATAGAATTATAAAAGGAATTATTTGGGAAATAAATAGAATTATAAAATAGTAGATTGTAAATAGAAATCTGTTTTAACAGATAAATGGAGAAGATTAATTTATAAATAATGTTTTATCAATTAAGTAAAATAATTTATCATGGGATAAATTGAATATATAAGTCTGAATTTATATCGAGGAGTAGAAATCGGTTTTAACACCCATATTTTAAATAGAAATTGAACTTAGCATTTATAAAGGGAATTATAAATGAGACTGTAAGTGTTAGAAGTAAAAAGGAGATTTTGTATAATTAATTCTGAATAGAAGTATAAATAGAATTTGGAAATGGGATATTATTTTAAAATAGAAAAACAAACTAATTGATTATATAAAAGAAATATTATTCACATTCAATGAGAATAATAGATTAAAATAAATATTTTATAAATTAAAACATTTATAAAGGAAATTGGATTTTTAAATAGGAATTCAAATAGGAATTTGAATGAGATAGGAAGAGGCGATCAAATAAAATAGTGGATTCTATTTTAGGAGAAATAGATTGGTTGGGAATTTATAAAATGACTCGATACATAGAATTGGAACCTATAATAATAGTTTTAAATTGAAATCAAGCTTTGATTTTATAGAACTAGTCCAGATTTCCATAAAAGGATAATATTCACGTTTAAAAAGTGAATAATGATTTAAAAGCAAACATTTTGCAAATTGGAATGGTTATGAAGAGAGTTAATCGAATATAAGTTATTCAAAGACAGTTAATCGAATATAGTTTATTCGAAAGGGAGTTATCGAACAGAGTTTATTTGAAAACAAGTTATCAAATATAGTTATTCGAAAGAGAGTTATCGAATAGAGATTATTCGAGAGAGATTATACATTAAAATTCAACTATATCGAATGTACGGAAGTACTATTTACTTTCTGGTTTTTAATCAAGATTTATTTATATATAAATAAATTGTTATTTAGTTATTTATTTAAATTAAGGAATAAAAGTTATATTTTTAAGTTAGGTATATCGAAAGTAGGGATTACAACATTTTTGTTATAACCAATGTTTTTCATAAAAGAATTGGATTCGTAACTGAATCTGAGAGTTGCGTAAGCAATGATTTGATAAGAAGATAAGAAACAGAATTAAAGAAATTAGAAACTGACTGGAGATTAGTTATGTTGAACAGTTGTCCGGGTATCTATCTAATGTTGGTTTCGGTCTTCGGGGTTGATATTCAGGGAATTGTTCTCTTCCTAGTTTACAGTTAGTGTAACAACCCGTATTTTAATAATGTGTTATAACCATAAATCAAGGAAGAATTAATTTTTAAAATAAGAATCAAGGGCAACAGTTTCCGCCATTACGTTCGTCTCGAAATTCTGCTTGGAAACGAGTCCGAGTTTTCGAAAATCGGAGTCCATATGCCCAAGTTATGACCCTTCAAATTTTCAGAAATTTCAAGTTCAAAAACAGCTCAGAATTCGAATTCAAATTTCGGATTCAAACCCCAGAATGGATTGGGCAGGAAATTTCCCGCCCAGGACCAGGTCGACCTGGGGGTCGACCATAGTGTCGACCTGCCCAGGACCAGGTCGACCATAGAGTCGACCTGGGGGTCGACCTGGTGACAGAACCCATTTTTGAGTCTGAGTTCATTTTGATGTTTCTGGCCTCGTTTCTGTCTACATTCGTTGGCCTGACCCTATATAAACAGCCCCTAACACTAGTCTCTCTACACAAAATTCTCTCTGACCTTATGCTGCTCAAATTCTGGTTGAAAAGTTAGAGAAAGGGACTACTTCTTCTACGTCGAAACTACGTTGAGAGATTTGCTGATTTGGGGATTTCTGTTAGGACTCGACTAAGCACATAAAGATTCAACATCGACTTTCTTTTTCTAATTCTCGAACCACGATCTGTAAGCCCCAGTTACTTTTAGATTTAAATTGTAAACGTAATATGAATATGTTGTAAATTGAAATTGGACCTGTGTATGATGACTGTTTCACATACATTCTTGTTCATCTTGGATCTTGACTTTTGGGTATATTACTATGACATTGATTTGGGGCCTATTCATGTTGTAAATCAAAAAAACCCTCATATTATCATGCCTGTAATGTTGAATCTGTTATTAGTCACAAGTTTATGACTATCACCTTATGTCAACAATTACCCATGACTATCACTTTATGTCAACTGTTATCATGACTAGTACCTTATTTTGCTAGATTTGGAATCTTAATGTTTGAGGCCGATATTCCATATGCCAGTAATGTTGTAATCAATTATCTCAAGTTATACCATGCTATGCTAGTAACCACTTTTGCCACCTTATACCCGTCCCTTTTATGTTATTCCCTAATTAGATTTATTTGTATCGATTCGAGTTTACGTGCGATGGGAATACGATTTGGGTAGATTAGGTAAAACATGAATTGGCTTTGAACTTGAACATGAACGTTGTTATAACTTGAACCTGTATATGGACACGAACTTGACATGAAATTTACATGAAACCTGACATGAAACTCGACATGAATTTTGACACGAAACTTGAACTTGAACTTGGACATGACACTTAGAATAAACTTGAAAATGGCTAACTCGAGGTTGGGTTGAGTTTGCAGTATAAACCTGCCCGGAACCGCTCGGCGAATCCAGTAACTGCAAACAATAGGATCCAATGTGAGCAGTTGGTCATATCGCACTTAAAAACCCGAGGTTAGACTAGGTTCTGGTGTAAATCTGCCCGGAACCGCCCGACATGTCCAGTAAACACAACTAGTCTAATGTGAGAGGTTGGGGTGCATTTAGTAAATGCCGCAGGATAGGGTTAAGTCATGAACTTGAAGGACAACACTTAACCAACTTGACACATGATTTGATAGGGTTAAGTCACGAATTTAAATGAAAACACTTAACCCATTAGAAACCCTAGTTACGCGATCCATTTCAGCAGTAACCCACTTAGATGTATCATGATACCATGGGACTAGCCAGGGTGGGGCACGATTACTGGGCTGATTGTAAGCGACCAGAACGACGGCTGAATAGGTGCGCCATTGTAGGTTCAGGCGGACTATGGTCATGCACTTAGTCCGGAGTTGAAAAAGTAGGCATTGGGCACCAGTAGGTTTACACTGTGCGTGCTTGATTCGTGTCAGTGGTTGGCACCCTAGGGCTTGATACACCCTATGGTGGACCTAGCACAGGTGACTACATTCGTGATAGGGACGTATGACACAGACACATGACGAGATAGAACTTGTAAGGAGCCAATCGATTAGTGAATTGTTCCGTAGGACCCCGAGTTGGGTCATTTCATGATATTAGGCCAAGGGATCATTTCATGGTTAATACTTGACATGGGTTAGGATACTAGTACAATTGGTGCAGCGAACCTTGAACATGCGATGCTATACTTGAGTTATCTTGTCATCTTAGTTTATCATGCCAGACTTATCATCATCCTTATGTTTATTTTCAGTTTATACCTGTCTTGTTACCTTTACTAGTTTTTATACTGAAAGTCACTAGGACTTACCAGTCTTTATGACTGACCTGTTTTCTTTCGCCTCTTTTTCTTTTGTCCCCCCCCCCCCAGGTTCTCAGGGAGGAAACTCTAGCACTTAGCTTGGATTTCTCTTGCTTTCTGTTCAGCTCATGTACGGTTTGGTCTTGAGCTATTCTATGGTAGCTTTTCTGCTCTCTTTGGGGAATAATTTACTTTTGTTATTTCAAGTTTATGCTTCTTTATTTAGAACTTGTTGTAATGGAATAATGACAGTTTGTATTTTGGATGTAAGAGCTTTGACTCTATTTTGAAATAATGAAAGTTCGTTTTTGATTCTTCCGCTGTTTTAATTCTATATTCTGTCTTGTGATATCTCTGTGTTTGTTTACCTAGATAGCGCTCCTCCAAAACTAGTGCATTCCCTTTGTGAGTGACACTAGCGGAGGTGGGGTGTTACATTTGGTATCATAGAAGAAGGTTACCAGACTGGGCAAAAGTTTTAAAACCTTCTGAAACTATTTTCAAAACCATTTATAAAGAAGCATTTTTCAATAAAAGTTTTGTTTTAAGAAAAGGCTATTCCCCAAAAGCCATTAGCACTTTCCTTTGTTTCCTCATTTGAATCATTTTCTTTTCGTTTTCAGCATGTATGATCTTAACCTTCCTGAGGGAGTACCCGTACCTGGATGGTTATGAAGGTACTTAGAAGCTAGGGCCAATGGCGCAGGCCCGGCAGACATCCCTCGTCCTCCCCTAGTGGCTGCAGTTCCTCCTCCTCCTCCTCCTGGTAACGCCTTCGCAAAGATATGCAAAGACTTTAAAGCGATGGGTGGCAAGAACTTCGTTGGAACTGAAACCTTCGTTGAGGCACGAAACCGGCTAAAGGAGACTGAAGACCTGTTTGTTTTCTTCGATGTAGAGGATCATAGGAAAGTTCAGTTGGCAGCATGGTTGTTGAAAGACGAAGCTGCATTTTGGTGGGAAGTCACCAACGCTACCAGGCCAATTGAGACTTGGGCTGACTTTAGAGGGACGTTTGGGCTTAAGTTTCTATCGCCAGTAGAAGAGAGTCTTCAGATGGAGAGGTTCCTAGCACTAAAGTAAGGGGACATGACCGTTAGGGAGTACGTGAATACGTTTAATCAGCTTGCTCGGTTCGGATTGGACTTGGTTAATACGGCTCAGAAAAAGGCTCTACGTTTTGCTCGAGGATTGAATGAGCCACTGCACGGTTTGGCCATGGCTCATATACCCATGGGGGCGACCTTTGAGAGCTTGGTGGATATGGCCCTGCTTCATGAGGAAGATAAGAGTGGCAAGAAAGAGGTTAAGCCTAATGAGACTCAGAATAAGAAGGTGGACTTTAAGAGGGGAGGCAACAAGAATAACAAGGGAAACAACAACAACAATAATAACAAGGCTCGTGAGACAAGGAAGTGTAACTTTTGTGGTATTACGGGGCATATAGCCAAGGATTGTAGAAGGAAGAAGAGAAAGTATCGTGAATGCTTTTACTGTGGGGATACCGGACACATTAGCAAGGATTGCCCTAAGAAGCAAGGACAGGGGCAAGGGCAGGCCCAGCGAGCAGGACCTTCTGGAGGGCAGTTGCATGCTCTCAACACCACTCCAGCTCTTGACCGAGGTAGTAATATTTCTGTAGAAAGCCTTGTTTACATTTCTAATTTTCCTGTTCGAACCTTATTCGATTCTGGGGCATCGCATACTTTTATTTCTTCTGATATTGTTGAAAATATGCACCTAAGTACTAGTCTGGTTGAGGATCCCGTTATAGTTTCAAATCCAATTGGGGGCTCCGCTCATTTGTCTATGATTTGTGTGGATTTGAGGATTTCTATCTTAAGCGTAGAATTCACGTGTAATGCTTATGTTCTCGGATTTATGGGATACGGTTTGATTCTAGGCATGGATTGGCTATCCAATTATGGAGCCATTCTTGATTGTGAACGAAGGGTAGTGAGGCTCATGACTCGCCTTGGTAATACCCTTGAAATTTCTTGTAACCCTAAGGGTCCGGTCATGTTGAGTTATATAGAATCTCTTGACTCGTCCATCGACAATTTGCAATCTGTAAGAGTGGTCCGAGAATATCCCGATGTCTTTGATGAGGTGAAGGGATTACCCCTAAACGCGAGATAGACTTCCGTATTTATCTTGTTGATAATGCCAAGCCAGTTTCTTTGCCCGTTAGGCACATGGCTCCGCGAGAAAGAAAAGAGCTTAGTAAGCAAGTTAAGGAGTAGCTTGAGAAAAATTTCAAAAGGCGAAGCATTTCTTAATGGGGTGATCCGGTGGTATTCGCTACTAAGGAGGATGGGTCGCTTCGTCTGTGCGTGGATTATCGTGAGTTAAACAAGCTAACTAAGAAAAATAGACACCCGCTACCAAGAATCGACGATTTGCTTGACCAGCTTGTGGGAGCATCTATTTTCTCTAAACTCGATCTAGCCACATGATTCCATCAGCTTAGAGTGGCTGAGGATAGCATTGACAAAACTGTGTTTAGGACTCCAGATGGGTTCTTCGAATGGCTCGTCATGCCGTTTGGGTTAATGAATGCACCCGCGTACTTTGTGGATTTGATGAGTAGGGTGTTTCGGGAGTTCCTCAACAAGTTTGTGGTGGTATTCGTGGACGATATTTTGATCTTCTCAAAAGATGAAGAAGAGCATGCTAGGCATCTCAAGGAAGTCATGGATACACTTAGAGCACACAAGTTAAAGGCTAAGTTCTCCAAATGCCATTTTTGGAGGAAGGAAGTTCGATTTCTTGGGCATGTAGTTTCTAAGAAAGGCATAGCTGTTGACCCCGCAAAGGTAGCTGTGGCGCAAGACTGGAAAGTTCCTAAGAACGCAACTGAAGTGAGAAGCTTTCTCGGTTTGCCAGGCTTTTATGGGAAGTTCATTAAGGACTTCGCTGAGATTTCAGCTCCTCTTACTAGGTTAACGAAGAAAAACCTAGCCTTTGCATGGGACATAGAATGTGAGATTGCTTTTCAGAGGCTCAAGAGAGCCCTCACCACAGCTCCAGTTTTGGCATTACCCGACGGAGGTAAGATGTTTACGGTGTACACAGACGCGTGTGGCACGGGATTAGGCGCTGTCCTAATGCAAAAAGGGAAAGTGATATGCTATGGGGGTAGACAACTTAAAGTTCATGAGAAGAACTATCCCACACATGACTTGGAGTTGGCGGCGATCGTTTTTGCACTTAAATCTTGGCGCCATTATCTCCTCGGGGAGAGGTTCGAGCTGTATACCGACCACAAATCGCTTAAGTACCTCTTCTCACAGAAAGATTTGAATCTGAGATAGCAACGGTGGATGGAATTCTTGGCATCATACGACTTCGATATAGCTTATACCCCTAGCAAGGGGTAACGTGGTGGCAGATACGCTAAATAGAAAAAGGTTGACTTTGAGCCCCTTGTTTGTTGAAAGGAAAAGTCTAGAGTTTATAGCAACCTTTGATTTTACACCTGCTATTGAGTCCTTGACTGTTACGTTAGCATCTCTTGAATTAAGACCTACACTTCTAGACCAAGTAGGGACTTCACAAAAGGAAGACCCACAGATAGTCTAGATCATGGACAAGTTGATTAGTGGTGAGACGTCAAGGCACCTCGGTAAGTATGCCATAGATGACAAGGGATGGCTAAGGCGTGATGGAAGGCTATGTGTCCCACAAGTGGGAAACTTAGTAAATAAAGTTCTCGAAGAGGCACATCACTCGAAGATGACCATACATCCCGGAGGGGATAAGATGTACAGAGATATGAAACGCATTTTCTTTTGGGCTGGAATGAAAAAGGACGTGGCGGAGTTCGTTTCAAAGTGCATGGTGTGCCAACAAGTAAAGGTCGAGTCGAAGAAGCCTGGTGGGCTATTACATCCTTCGGAAGTTCCGCAATGGAAATAGGAGAGTATCTCGATGGATTTCGTGGATGGATTGCCTAGGTCAAGGATAGGAAATACTAGCATATGGGTCATAGTAGATAGACTCACGAAAAGTGCTCACTTCATTCCTGTGAAGAGCAAGAGGACCGCATCATGGCTAGCGTCTGTTTACCTTCGAGAGATAGTACGGTTGCACGGGGTTCCTTCTAGTATAGTTAGTGATCGTGACCCGATATTCACTAGCCAGTTTTGGAATAGTCTACAAGAAGCAATGGGTACACGACTGAGTTTAAGCACGGCCTATCACCCACAGACGGATGGACAAACCGAAAGGGTAAATAGGGTACTAGAGGATCTCCTGAGGCTATGCATTCTTGACTTTGGTGGTACTTGGGAAGACTATCTTCCTCTCGTGGAGTTTTCTTATAATAATAGTTATCAAGCTAGCATCGGGATGGCACCGTTCGAAGCCTTGTATGGAAGACCGTGCAAGTCACCAACTTGTTGGTGGGAGACGACGGATAGGCTTATACTTGGGCCCGACATGATAAGGGACACTTCTGAGAAGGTTGAGTTGATACGAAGATGGATGAAAACGGCCCAAGATAGACAGAAATCTTATGCGGACAAGAGAAGGAAAGACCTAGAGTTCGAAGTCGGAGATATGGTCTTCATAAAAGTTTCTCCTTTACGCAATGTGGTTCGTTTTGGAGCAGTTGGAAAGCTAGCACCAAGGTTCGTAGGACCGTTCCCTATCACTGAGAGGATTGGGCAGATGGCCTATAAGGTAGAATTACCCGAGAGGCTGGCCGGAGTACACAATGTCTTTCATGTCTCGCATCTCCGAAAGTGCTTACATGAATCAGCCGAAGTGGTTGAGCCAAGCATCCTTGAAGGCGTAGAAGTGGAAAAAGAAGCAACTTTGAGGCGAGTTCTGATTCGTATCTTAGTAACGGAGATCAAGAAGCTGAGGAATCGAGAATTCAAGCTAGTTAAAGTACAGTGGAGTGAAGCCCAAGAAGACGCAACTTGGGAAACCAAAGAGAAGATACGCGCGCTCTACCCATTTCTTTTAGAGGGTACATTCTCGACCTCTTTTCCTATAAACTTGAAAATCTTTCGTACCATGCTTTTACTACCTATGTTTATCTTGTTATCTTCTCGATCTTATCTTGAGAACCTTAGGTAGAACCATATGGATGTAAACATGTGATTGAAACATGTTATGGTTGATGTTTGCAAATGGTTGCAAGTGTTTGCAAGTGATTTCTAGTGGATGCATGACACACATTAGGCACTAGAACGGCTCAGTCGCATTGTCATGTTGCATATGCATGAGTGCTTATACTTGTACATGGATGGAACTTGTTATGCTATCACTTGGATGTTGCATATGAATGAATGTTATGTGCACTCATGTAGAGATATAAATTATGTTAGGAATTTGCATACATGTCGGACTCATTACACTAACATATTTTGCATTAAGGAGGTTTACTGAATCAGTAACCGCCTGATCTTTTGCATTAGATAAGTACATATACACACACTTACTGCATATGTTCATACAGCACTAGAAGTCTTTTAAGGACAATGGTTGCCTGTGGATGATGTTTTGAGTAGATGGATGATTGGATGGTAGGACATATTCTTTCTAACTTAGAGATTTCGGGGACGAAATCCTTTAAGGAGGGGAGAATGTAACAACCCGTATTTTAATAATGTGTTATAACCAAAAATCAAGGTAGAATTAATTTTTAATATAAGAATCAAGGGCAACGGGTTACGCCATTACGTTCGTCTCAAAATTCTGCTTGGAAACGAGTCCGAGTTTTCGAAAATCGGAGTCCGTATGACCAAGTTATGACCCTTCTAAATTTCAGAAATTTCAAGTTCAAAAACAGCTCAGAATTTGAATTCAAATTTCGAATTCAAACCCCAGAACGGACTGGGCGGGAAATTTCCTGCCCAGGACAAGGTCGACCTGGGGGTCGACCATAGTGTCGACCTGCCCAGGACCAGGTTGACCATAGAGTCAACCTGGGGGTCGACCTGGTGACAGAACCCATTTTTGAGTCTGAGTTCGTTTTGATGTTTCTGGCCTCGTTTCTGTCTACATTCATTGGCCTGACCCTATATAAACAGCCCCTAACACTAGTCTCTCTACACAAAATTCTCTCTGACCTTATGCTGCTCAAATTCTGGTTGAAAAGTTAGAGAAAGGGACTACTTCTACGTCGAAACTACGTTGAGAGATTTGTTGATTTGGGGATTTCTGTTAGGACTCGACTAAGCACATAAAGTTTCAACATCGACTTTCTTTTTCTAATTCTCGAACCACGATCTGTAAGCCCCAGTTACTTTTAGATTTAAACTGTAAACGTAATTTGAATATGTTGTAAATTAAAATTGGACCTGTGTATGATGACTGTTTCACATCCGTACTTGTTCATCCTGGATCTTGACTTTTGGGTATATTACTATGACATTGATTTGGGGCCTATTCATGTTGTAAATCAAAAAAAAACCTCATATTATCATGCCTGTAATGTTGAATCTTTTATTAGTCACAAGTTTATAACTATCACCTTATGTCAACCATTACCATGACTATCACTTTATGTCAATTGTTATCATGACTAGTACCTTATTTTGCTAGATTTGGAATCTTAATGTTTGAGGCCGATATTCCATATGCTAGTAATGTTGTAATCAATTATCTCAAGTTATACCATGCTATGCTAGTAACCACTTTTGCCACCTTATACCCGTCCCTTTTATGTTATTCCCTAATTAGATTTATTTGTATCGATTCGAGTTTACGTGCGATGGGAATACGATTTGGGTAGATTAGGTAAAACATGAATTGGCTTTGAACTTGAACATGAACGTTGTTATAACTTGAACCTGTATATGGACACGAACTTGACATGAAATTTACATGAAACCTGACATGAAACTCGACATGAATTTTGACACGAAACTTGAGCTTGAACTTGGACATGACACTTAGAATAAACTTGAAAATGGCCAACTCGAGGTTGGGTTGAGTTTGCAGTATAAACCTGCCCGGAACAGCCCGGCGAATCCAGTAACTGCAAACAATAGGATCCAATGTGAGTAGTTGGTCATATCGCACTTAAAAACCCGAGGTTAGACTAGGTTGTGGTGTAAATATGCCCGGAACCACCCGGCATATCCAGTAACCACAACTAGTCTAATGTGAGAGGTTGGGGTGCATTTAGTAAAGGCCGCAGGATAGGGTTAAGTCATGATCTTGAAGGACAACACTTAACCAACTTGACACATGATTTGATAGGGTTAAGTCACGAATTTAAATGACAAAACTTAACCCATTAGAAACCCTAGTTACGCGGTCCATTTCAGCAGTAACCCACTTAGATGTATCATGATACCCTGGGACTAGGCAGGGTGGGGCACGATTACTGGTCTGATTGTAAGTGACCAGAACGACAGCTGAGTAGGTGCGCCAATGTAGGTCAGGCGGACTATGGTCGTGCACTTAGTCTGGAGTTGAAAAAAGTAGGCATTGGGCACCAGTAGGTTTACACTGTGCGTGCTTGATTCGTGTCAGTGGTTGGCACCCTAGGCCTTGATACACCCTATGGTGGACCTAGCACAGGTGACTACATTCGTGATAGGGCCGTATGACACAGACACATGACGAGCTAGAACTTGTAGGGAGCCGATCGATTAGTGAATCGTTCCGTAGGACCCCGAGTTGGGTCATTTAATGATATTGGGCCAAGGGATCATTTCATGGTTAATACTTGACATGGGTTAGGATACTAGTACAATTGGTGCAGCGAACCTTGTACATGCAATGCTATACTTGAGTTATCTTGTCATCTTAGTTTATCATGCCAGACTTATCATCATCCTTATGTTTATTTTCAGTTTATACCTGTCTTGTTACCTTTACTAGTTTTTATACTGAAAGTCACTAGGACTTACCAGTCTTTATGACTGACCTGTTTTCTTTCGCCTCTTTTTCTTTCGTTTCCCCCCCCCCTCCAGGTTCTCAGGGAGGAAACTCTAGCACTTAGCTTAGATTTCTCTTGCTTTCTTTTCAGCTCATGTACGGTTTGGTCTTGAGCTATGCTATGGTTGCTTTTCTGCTCTCTTTGGGGAATAAATTACTTTTGTTATTTCAAGTTTATGCTTCTTTACTTAGAACTTGTTGTAATGGATTAATGACAGTTGGTATTTTGGATGTAAGAGGTTTGACTCTATTTTGAAATAATGAAAGTTCGTTTTTGATTCTTCCGCTATTTTAAATTTATGCTCTGTCTTGTGATATCTCTGTGTTTGTTTACCTAGATAGCGCTCCTCCAAAACTAGTGCATTCCCTTTGTGAGTGACACTAGCGGAGGTGGGGTGTTACAGTTAGGGACTGATAGATATGGGAGGATAGTGATGCATGAATAAGGAATGGAAATGTTTTGCAATGTTAATAATGTATATTTTCTAAATTTAGAAAATAAGGATTTATGAATATATTGAAACTGGAAATGGGAAAATGAATAAATTAATGATAAATTAATTTAAAGAGGGAAAATATTGATTGATGATTGATTGATTAAATTTCCATTTGGAAATAGGATCGTGGTGTGTGTGGATGTTTTCCTTTGATAGTTAAATAACCGACTATCAAAGTTTTGACCAATTTTCCATCATCAATACGGAGAGACCGGGATCAGATTTATTATCTGGAAAATCACTCTATATGGTCGTTAGCGTTACGAATCAAATATGATGAAGATAATTGAAGAAATAATTTATGCAAGGGCTGTTTTGGCAAATTTTAGGTAGAAATTGCCTAAGATGGATTCACAAAATAGTGCCTTCGGTTTGTCCAGTCCCAGGACAACCTATATGGAAGAATGTCTGACAGAGTATATTTAATAGATCGCGTAAGTTGATCTCTTCAAACGTATTTACGTTTGGTGGCAGAGGAATTTGTTTCTCTTAATTGTATAACCGTGGTATTTTGGGGAATCAATTTGTGATTTGGCGGGTTTGACGATGTGACATTTAAAATAAATAAAAGTGTGATCTCTACATTATGACCTTAAGCCTCACAACCGAGGAATGGTATAAAATCAGGTAGGTCGCATGGCTAAGTGGGTAGCTCCCAATTAGGGTGTATTGTCACCTAATCTAGAGAAATTTCAGTTACTTCTATAATCTATTTTGATGTTGTCCCTTTCGGGAAATGTTTGTTGATCCCAACCGTCGGTGATAATACATTCGGTAAACTCAAGCAAAATGAGTGACCGGTCATGTTTAGCCTGGGTTACACGATGTTCTTGTTGTACCCGGTGTATTCCTTTCTAGAGAAACACTGTCGGAAGGTGGTCCCATACCTTGCCAGTTGGAATCCATTACCCAAGAAGCGCCCGTGGTTTTTGATTATATATTATGTAGGTAGAACTTGAGATGAAAACGTTCTGCTAAATGATTTTTATATTGTGGTTGATAGATACTATTGTAATATCAGAAGAATTTTGATATAAAGAATATTTTGGAATATCCTAAGGTAAAAACCATCCGTGTTTATGTGTGGATTGGTCTTATGATTATTCTTTCTTTTAAAAAGGATTTTTTTAATAGTTAACCAAATGGTTGGAGTTTACTCACACAAGTCACGTGACTGACCCAGAGTTTATTTTGTTTTGTTTTCCCTAAACTCTTGGGTGCCCAATTTTGTATGGGCAGTCAAGTAGTCGGGATTTACAGATACTAGAAGAAGCTTGGAGCTGAAGGCTCCAGCAGCACTTAATAGCTGTTGTTTATTTTCGTTGTGATGTAAGTGTTGTACTCTAATATACAAATACATATTTTTGTTTCAAAGTTATGTTGTATACTATATTTCATTTGTTCCGCTGTGAGATTCGTGTTACTTGATGTAATAACCCGGATATCTGGGCCAATTTAAAAATTTTATTTTGGCAATTTTAGCGAATTTTGAATATTAAAAATGAATTATTTTAAATATTAATGACGAGAAATTTATTTTGAATAAAATTCGAATGTATATATTTATTCGAATCGTTGTTAGAATATAAATATTTATTTATATATATAAAAGGAATTAAAAATGGCGCGATAGTTCGATAATTCGATTTCAAAATTCAAATGAATGTATCGGGTGCAAAATAAACCGTATTTTTGTGAAACCAAAAATAATAGAATCTAATTGATAATATCTTTCCAACGAATCAGAAAAATTGAAATTTCATAGCGGGAATCAAAAGATATGTCCAGTTGAAATTTCAGAATAGTCGCTATGGAATTTCGGCCCTTAAAAATGGAAATTTTGCAAACGACCTCGGTTTTTGACGAAACCACTTTTGTTGGATCCGTGATGTCAAGTTATTGCTAGATTTCAAATTTCGTAATTTTTCGAATCAATATGTGAGTGTGGCAAAGGAAAACGCGTTTGACCAGTTTCAGTTGATTTTAATCGACTGGAAAATGGTCATTTTTCAAACGGTTTCAGAATTCGATGAAACTTGTTTTGTTAAGACCGTATCGTCAATACGAAGCTAGAAAATATTTTTCGGGAATTTTGACGGAAAATGCGCGTTCAAATTCAATATATAGAGTTATAGTTTGATATTGACGGAAACTGATCGAAACAATCGAATCAGCCTACGATACATGTCCCATTGTGTTCGGAATAGGGGTAATACGCTAGGGACGACAGTCGGTGGGTTTCGTTTCGAGTTCGAAATAAAAGGTTACTTTTTTTGAAGTTAGATGAAAATAAAATAATATAAAATAAAAATATATATATTCCACCTCACCCACCTCTCTCAGAACAGGTCAACGCAAAAGAAAGAAAATAAAACAGAAGAACCCGTCGATCGCGCCCCCCTCTGCCGCCGCCGCCGCCGCTTCTTCTTCCCCCTCCTCTCGCCGCTTCTCCTTCTCCTCCTCCAGCCTCGCACCCCCCCCCTTCGAGAAAACCGATCGCCACCCCCCTTCTGCATCCCGTCGCCCACCACCCACTCTTCCCCCGTGCCACCGTGACCCCCCCTCCCAGCCTCCGCCTTCGCCATCGAGCCCCCTATGTCGCCGTCCACGTTCAGAGCCCCCAAACCCGTGAGCAGCCCCCCCCCCCTCCACTTTAAATGTAAGTTTTTACTTTAAATTCGATTTGAATTTCAACTTCAGTTTTAATTGTATATAGATTAGTTGAAGTTAACATTTTTAGCATGAGAAAGATCTCATTTTTAATCGCAGAAAGGAGATATTTTTAAACAAGGAAAGGCGATATTTTTAAACAAAGAAAGATTATATTTTTATAAAATAAAAAGGTTTGAATTTTTAGAACAAGCGAGTTTGAATTTTTATAAACAAAAAGATTTGATTTTTAGATTCAAAAAGAAGTGATTTTTAATAAAAGGAAGAAGTGGTTTTTAATTAAATAAAAATATGATTTTTATCATATGTGAAATATAAAAATGTGATTTTTATATATGTAGTGACTACGGGCAACGAAAGTGACAAAAGGCGAGAACGACGAAGATTTTCTACATATGAAAAGTCGTGGCGTTTGGTAGCTAATCGGTGAGAACTTCTCACTTTTAATTTAATTTTCTAGTTAAAATATATACTCGGATGCAGACGGTGTTTAGTAGCACCCGACACCCGTCGTCCACAGACCATGGACGGCTTGTATGCTTGTTTGTTTGATTTTGATGTGTAGTTGATTGTGTGATGTGAAATGAAATAAAATATTTATATAGTTAAAAATATTTTATAGTTAAAAATAGAATTTTTAACGTATATATGAAATGAAATAAATTAATATAAACAAATCGAACGATTTGTTTATATACACACATTTGACTGATATTGATTGGGACGATAAATTTTACACATCGCCCAACTGCACGAATAAAATCTGTGTTTGATTGTTTGAAACCCCACACGGGTATTGGGATGATATTTGACGTATACTAATCCCGATTGTTTAGTTGTATGTCGATCGATTGGTTGACAGACTGTGTAAGCGTTAATTATTTATATTTAATGCTTATGCAATTGTGTGGTGCACTCTGGATAATGGTTGATTATTTATCGTTGTTATTTTATACATGTGTTGTAGAAAATCCATATAATTAACATTATATGGTAATTGATTGGGCCTCATTCCAGTTTTGAAATAGAAATATTTGAAAAAGAAATATTTGAAATAGAAATATTTGAAATAGAAATATTTGAAATAGAATATTTGAAAATAGAAATATATGAAGCTATGTTGATTAGATTAACGCTATTTTGATGCGAACGATATTTATATCGATTTTATTCATTTTTCAATGAATATTGAAAGTGATTTTGAAATTCGAATTATATTGAAAAGAATTGAAATTCGAATTATATTGAGAAGAATTGAAATTCAAATTAGATTGAAATAGAATTGAAATCGTTTAGAATTGAATTTAAAACGTATTGAAATTGAACTGAAAAGCGATTTGAATTGAAATCAAATAGAAATGAATTCGAATTAAATTGAATTGAATCAAATTGAAATCGAATTGAAATTGAATTGAATAAAGGAAAATCCAATTTTGATTTGAAATCGAATAAGAAGTTGAAATCGTTTTGAAAACGAATTTAAAACGATTTATAAAATACGTTTTGAAAGGAAATCGACGAAATATATATAATATATATATATTATATATATAATGGCCTGAATAGAACGCGCCGTGCCGCGGCAGTTCGCGAATTTCGACCATTGACTTCGAACGGATATTGCGGGAGATCCGACCGTCGGATTCTCCTGAAATCGGAACCGTTGGGTTCGTATCGAAAAGAGATTTCTAACGAATATTAGAAATTTGAAATCTAACGGTTGGATTTGGAATTATGTCCAAATCAAATTTGAAAAAGGTCGCTGTAAGTGCAGTTCGATGGCCGTTGATGGAAATCGACTGTGCGGGCCTTGATAAAATTATTAAAAATGTCAATAATTTGTGTAAAATCATAAGAAATGATTTGTGAATAATTGGGATGAAAAACTCCATATTTGAAAAGATAAAAATAGATTTTTATCGAAATGAACTAGTTTTGAACTAGAATAATAATTTATTTATTTATTTAAAATAAATAAATTGGATTTGAAATGGTTTTGAAAATAACCAGAATTTCCAATAATTGCATTGGAATGGATTTGAATCGAAATTGTCTTTGGACTATTTCGATGTTGGATTTCGTGATTATACAGATATTGTTATGGAAATTTGAAAGATATATATATCGTTATTTCCAATACGATATTTGTGGGTCGTAGAATTGGATATTGAATATAAGCCGATATATTTTCTATTTAGAGCCTTGTATTTAATATCAAATGTGATTTGGGTTTGTCGTGAATGGTGTCTTCATTAACACTGTTCTTAAACCCAGTTGAGAAAAATGTTAAATCTTTTTATTTAGATTTAATGAAGTGTACCAATTAAATAATATTAAATTGGAATTGAATTGGTATTGATTTTTGGGTTTATCATGAACGGTGTTTTAAATAACACTTGTTCTTTAACCCGATAATTAATGGAATGTTATTTTGGGTTTATCGTGAACCGTGTTTTAAATGACACTGATTCTTTAACCCAGTTAAAGATTAAAACTAAGTGAGTTTTAATGAACCTTTAATTAGATTGAAAAGATCGAGAATGGATTATCACCAGTTTTACTCCAGGCGATAGTTAAATCTTTAATTAGATTTGAACGTGAAATGGTAATTGAATTTACCGATAACACCGTGGTGTTAGATATGAAGTATTACCAGTTTTACTTCATGGGATGAATGGGTGGGGATTGGGAAATAAAATAAATGATTACTCCGGTGTGGTTCGCTAATCCCGAATAGTTTAATTGATATTTAAAGAAGATTAAAGAATAAATTTAAAGAATTTATCTTTGATAAAATTAATGGGAACCTTTCCCAAAGTATAAGAATATTTGAACAAAAGAATATTCTGAATTGGAATGAGGCGTATGTTGTGTTTGTGTAACACTTGTTTATTATATACGCGAGTTATTCAGAAAGACCGGGTTTATCCCATTCTGAATAACTGATTCGACGTGGTGTCGAAAATGAAGACGGTGGTTGAAGACCGGAGGTCTTCACGTCGTTTGGATAATTACTGATGATCTTGACTAGGCCGTAAACCCAAGAGGAGGGAATCAGTTGGTGATCGTCCAGACGTACTTGGAGATCGATGAATATGCGGGGTACTAGGTGCCTCCGGTTTCGTTCAGACCCAGAACGAACGTGAAAATGGATTGTGTGCCTGACATTGGATTTTAGTCTGGGTGGTTGATTTCTATTAAATATATATCTGTTTGGCAGCGGAGAATTTATTCTCTTGCTTAACGCCCTTCTCTGAGACGTACGAGCTCAGGGGTTATATGTTGATAGATATCAAACGCATGGAGTGAATTGCCTGTGTGGCATGCCTAAGTGGCAATTGTTCAAGGCTTCTGTTGAAAAGCAAAGTCTTGTGGTGATGATCAAAGCACGGCCTGTGTGGCATAGCTTTGTGTAGCATGAATTCGTGAGCCTCACACCCCGGTAGTGGACCAAAAACGGGAGAGGACCTCAGGGAGGGCATGTGTTTCCTTCCAGCTAGAAGTGGCGTCAGTGGTTTTACACGCCTTGACGAGTTTGACTTATGTGGTTGTTGCTGTTGCGAGGCGCCTTGGATATATCGGTCGATTCGGGACCGATGGAGTCATTCGTTGGCTCATTTACGCCCCATAGGGCGGGGAGACGTAGTGTTCAGGCATAATAATCCACATCGGTGGACCGGCCCTGACGATCCATGGGGCAGTTGTGGTTGTTCCTGAGACATAGGCTAGATTGTCTCGAATCGGTTGAGGACGATCCCTGGCCTCGGTTCATAGATGGAAATCCAATTTCCAAATACGTGATTTTGTGCTTTTAATTGTAGAACTAGTATGGCGACATGATATATGGTACCCATGCCGTCTATGATTGATACTTATGATTTGAAGTTGTTTTATACACTATGCACTTATAGTAGTATCAAATGATTTGTTTTAAACGTACTAAGCATGTTTGGCTATTATAAGGAAAAACCATATCCCCTGGCTTGCGTTGCATTGTGTGATAGGACCTGGGTCTTATAATAGCTTCATTTTTTCAAAAAGCATTGCACTATTTTGTTATGCACTGGTATTCTTGGGAGGAAACCCGTTCCGTGTTATATGGCGTGGTCCCTTGATATATCTGATTTAAATTAAAGATTAATAACTGTTTTAGTTCTCACACCAGTCCCATGACTGGCCTGGAGTTTATTGTTTTAACCTAAACTCTGGGTGCCCTTATTTTGACACGGGCAGCTAGTAGTTTTGGTTTTGCAGATTTATATTCACAGGGTACTGATTTACAGCTGGAACGATACTCGGATAGCTTTGTATCCGTGTGTTACTTTTAGTTGTGTATTGTATTATTTTCCGCTGCTATGTAATGTATTGTAATCTCTGATATTTATCGTGTATTTTATTCTTTCATACTTTGTATATTCTTGTATTCTAATGTAATTGTTGTAATTAACAATGAAATGTTCTTCCGTCTGCGCTCTGTTGTGGCTTGTTCTCGAACTATCTGCGCTTTCCTCATCGGGGAAGTTACGGGTTTTTACAGTTGGTATCAGAGCTTTGGTTTACAAAGCTCAGAGAACAAGACACATTAGAATCATACGAAAGAATTCATCAGATATTGGATTAGTAATATCCAATGGGAATGACTCGTTAGAGATGGGATCAGTAGTATCCTAGGACGAGTGTGAAGAGTATATCTTTAAAGTGAAAACAAATTTTATTTTGAAATTTAAATCGTACTATACGTATTTGAATATTTATTTTAAATTGATTTGGACAATTTAGTATATAAATATTTTGCATATACGCCTTGCAAACGTATATTCGAAGTTTTAATATGCTGGATGGATATAGGGTCATACTCTAGTCGCCCGGGGATAATTCTGATGATGCGGCTGCATCATCAGTATTTATATTCGAGTGCCGAAAGTGTGATGTCTATATATTTCCTATTGATTGGTGTGAGAACCAAAATTAGATAGGGACTATTGTTGTGATTTGGCACCAAAAATGTGATTTTTGACTATGTATCAAAGTTATGAATTTGAAATGATAATTCACTAATTGATTGCCGGTTGTATTGTTTGATTATTGTTTGAATAATTAAATGTTGAACCTTTAGACAAATTGAACCAAATAGTGAACTGTATTGAAAATTATTTGCAATTGCATGCATGTATGTATATATGTGTTAACAGGTCATAGCAAGGAGGCTAGAGCAGAGGAATAAAATCGTTTGCCCGACAAATAGGTACATGTTTATTGTATTTCTTGAGTTTTAGGTGATTTTATGAGCCGATTGGCTAGCCGCTTGGATTTTTCTTTTTCTTTTGGATTGAAGAAGGCCATGGGAGGCTATATGAAATATCCCGAAGTCCCCGGTGCAGGGGAGGTTATGGCGAAATTTTTGGAAAATTTTGGGTGTTAGCCAAATTTCTGAAAAATTTGAAAAGTTCTTAGAAACTAAAATGTTGAAGAACTTAAGCCATAGTGAAAATAGTGAAAGTTGAATTGTTAAACAACTTTCGGCTTCGTTCCTTTTCGGGGACAAAAAGTTTTAAGTGGGGGAGATAATATATACATTCGAATTCTATTCAAAATAAATTTCTCGTCATTAATATTTAAAATATACTTGATGTTGTGGTTGTCTTCTTCTTCTATTCTAATTTTCTATCTTATCTACTCTCACCCTCTAACTTCAATCTATAAATGATCTGCAATGTTCAATGCCTTAATAATTAACATGGGTTTTATGTTGATTTTCTGGGTCGAAAATCCTAGTTCGTTACAGATATATGCGCAACGTAACATTGTTATGTCGAGATCCGTACGCCACTCCGGCATAGGATGAGGGACTGCGTTGATTTCTATGGCATTACGGTGGAGACCATGCGAGTGGGGTACCATGGGGTGTACCTCAGTATTGAGGGGTAGCTACATATATATTATATTAGGTTAATCCACTGAGAAGTAAATGGGTACGACATGTGTGTAAGCCTTGAGTGTTGTTAACCTAAGTAACCTAACAGATAAGAAAATATGATTGAGTGGTATATGTAGGATTATCCAAAGTGTATAAGTCACCAGAACTTTTGTTCTGACCTACTCCTCATAACATACTCGCAGGTTAGATTTGTGGTAGAGACATTATAGCTTTGGACACTGGTTAGGCAGTATTATTAATACGGTAAGGTTATACTTTGATTATATTATATTTTATCCATTCTGCTGTGAGATGTTCTCTGAGCTCTGACATATTTTATGTCTCTGTCTTTTCTGCAGGATACCAGAGCATAACAACTTGAGTTTCGATAGATTGGAATTTTGAAGAAGAAAAAATTGGTCTGTCGGAATTTGGGTTGTTACATAAAAGGTAAATATGTCGAGGTAAACATGATAGAGTTTATATGCTTCCCTAATGATTACTCTGTTTATTCTCTGCACTAATACTAGTATAACCAGAATGGGATGATCCCCATCATGTACTAGATGGTAGACTTAGGCGTACTTCTGGTGAGATGTTTTAATCCTCATACAATCCACAGACAGCCCCAATAACGGACTCCTAACTTACCAGATTCTAGATGTACCATAACCACTACCCTAATCGATCGGCTCCCTACTCCTAGATACCCTGTGTCGGCTCCACAGTAGGGGGTATACTTCCCTAAAGTGGAAACCCTTCGTTGATGTGCACAACCATATCTACTTGTGTCACGGTCGTCTTAGCCCCTTCTGCCAGGCCCATGCACGTACATGTCCCCGGTCGGTTTGCGCCGCCCACACCGTCCTCTTCATTTGGATCTGTTACAATCAGTCAAGTAAGCGTGCCCCAACTCCGACCTAGTTTGGAGTACTCACTTGATACCTGTTACGGGTTACTGACTGAAACGGGTCCCACACAAGATGATGCAAGCTCTCCCCTTTGTCTTGCATCCCCACTACTAGGTTTATACTGGTTATGTTTAACCTAACGGTGTCTTTAATTACATAACCCCAACAGGTTAAGTTTGTGGGCCTATATATACAAATATTACCCACCAACCCAAGATGTACTTAACCTTCCCACTGTTCCATTTAAAAATTACTTAACCCCTAATCAAGTTGTCATGTTCACAAAACCCTATGGATTTAACTAGGTTAAGTATTCCAATTCATTACCATATTCTTTTATGGTTAAAGTGTGCTAGACCTCCCTCATTAGGCCTACAACTTGTAGACGCTGGATATGCCAGTTCGTTCCGGGCAGACTTCTTCCATAAGTCGGGCTTAACCTCGTGTCTTAGCACGGCTCATATTTGTGCACTTAGACCTCTCACATTAGATTCAACGCTTGCGGTCGCTGGATATACCGGTTGGTTCCGGGCGGACTTCCACCGCAAGTGCAACCTAACCTCGTGTCATAAGTGCAATTACAGTTTCTAATTACTGTAATCCTAGGCTTTTCATTATTATCTACTTTTACCTATGTCTTTATAGGTGTTCATGCCCCTTTTTCCCCATTGTGTTCATATTGAATTATATGTCCAAATTCTTGTTTATAAACATTATTCAAGTTAAGCCAATTTTAATGTTTTTTTCCCTCGTTCCCAAACTAACGCATTCTCATATATTTAACGACATGCCTAGATTAGAAAGTAGCCTGGCTATAAACAACAAAAGGGAAAGGTGATGGGAAGGTGACAGAAGTGATTATTCTAACATAACTGGCATAAGCATATACTGGCATAGTGATAAGGTGGACATATAAGAATAGATCTGATGAACTTGTGATAATTAAACTAGTTCTAACATAGTAAGGATGTCATAATAAGCATGATAAGGTCTAAATAATAATTTAGATGTCCAACTAGTTCTGATCCAATATGATAGGCACAAGCTGATCTAAATAGTAAGCTAGATCTAAAATCAAGAGTATATCTGACATGATAAGGGTAAGATCCAAGTCATAGTATGTCAGAATATCATGGATTCACAAGTTTATTACAGATCTGAAACGATTCAAGGATTCACAGGTATTGATCCAGATTATAGTCATATCACGTTGTACTTTTAATTATCTAAATCTAAAAGTAACTTAAAACTCACAGTGTTCAGATCTAGAACAATAGAAGAAGAATAGCCTAGGTTGAATCTCAGATCTACACTTGAATCTCTAAACTTGATTACAGAAGAAGGAAAAGGATTTGATTCAGTCTAGGCACCGACAGCATTTGGCCTTCATTGATTTCAGTGTAAGAAAACAGGAGAAATGGACCATTATTTATAGCTGCCAGCCCCTAGAAATCGACTGCCACCTCAGCCCTAGGGGGTCGACCCTAGTGTCGACACCCCCCCTCCCCTTGGGGGGTCGACTCCCCTAGAGTGGGAATTCTGCGCTCTCTGAATTTCGATTTTTAAACTGTTTTCTGATTTTCTGGACAAGATTGGACTGATATATATATATATATATATATATATATATATATATATATATATATAATTCTTCTATGTGTATACAAACTTCAAACCCTCACAACTTCTTCATACGGTGTCCATTTTACGCAAACCAAATGTCTATCTTGACCAGAATTTCGAGACGGACGCAATGGCATAGTCCATTCCACTCAGTTCTGAATATTAAATTAATTATTATTTATTTTATCCTCTTTTAATGTTGTTAAAATACGGGGTGTTACAGAAGTGGTGTCATGGTATGGAGCCCAGACATTTTTACTTATGTGGATGATCGATTGCGAGGTGCCTTGGATGTAGGGTTATATGCTCATAGGGTCGACGTACTGACCTGTTTGGAGGTCCGATAGGACAGGGAAATGTATTGTTCAGGAATAACCAATCCACTGAAGTAAGTGTGGACCGGCCCTACCGTTCCCAGGGTTGCCCGTAGGTGTGATCCTAAGGCATTTGCTAGAGTGTCTCGAATCAGTGAGGACGATCCCTTGCCTCGACTCATAGATGGAATCCAATTTCCAATACGCAACTTTTCGATTTTAATTGTAAATCTATGTATGGCGACATAATATATGGTAGCTATGTCGTTTATGATTGATACATTTATATTTAAAGTTGTTTTAGACACTATGCACTTATAATAGTATCAAATTAGATTTGTTTTAAAGCGTATCAAGCAAATTTGGCTATTATAAGGTAAAATTCTATCCTCCGGCTTGCGTTGAATTGTGTGATGGGACCTGAGTCTTATAATAGCTTCATTTTTTCAAAAAGCATTACGTTGTTTATTAAATCGTTTTATTTCAAGCTTTGGTATTCACCCGTTCTGTGACATACGGCGTGGTTCCGTGATTACCTAATTTTAATGTAAAGTTTAATAACTATTTTAGTTCTCACACCAGTTCCAGACTGACTCGTAGTTTATTGTTTCTACCTAAACTCTAGGTGCCCATATTTTCCACACGGGCAGCTAGTAGTTTTGGTTTCCGCAGATATTTCTTTTCACAGGATCCTGGATTACAATTGGAGCTATATTCGGACAGCTTTGTATCCGTGTATTTCTTTCAGTTGTGTTAGTTGATGTATTTCTGCTGTACATTGTATTTATACAAATTATATTTATGTATTCAAATGTAATTTAAATCTATGATATTTTCTGTTGTATATTATTTATTTGAACTCGATTTCTTGTACTCTGATGTAAATTGTTGTAATAGCAATGAAATGTTCTCATGTTTGTGTTCTGATGCGTCGTGTTCTCAAAACAATCTGGGCTCCTCCGTCTCCTCGGGGACCGGGGAATTTCAGGTCGTTAAACCCTTCTTCCTCATCAACATATTTAATTCTAACTAATTCTGAATGTATAATATCATGCCTTGATAGAGACAAAACCCCATAAATTTTTGAATCCTCTTATATGATATATATGTTTCACTTTAGTCAAACTTTGCTAAAATGATGCCTTGAGTTCGGTAAAAGAGACCTCCAATAACGAGTGCATCTTCATCCAAGCTTATTTAAAATTGCATTGAGAACTAGCTAGATGTTTCTTCAATTTTGCATGAGTAGACTCGGCCCTGTAAATAATTATAACATATGATTGTTACTACAACAGTGTATAATTTTTGTAATAATTACTAACATGAAAATAAAATGTAATTACCTATTCGAAGTGTAAATTCCAAAGTGCATATAATCATTTGGCCATGCTTGCACAAATCGATCATTATACATATCTAATCATTGCTCATGAATATACTTCAGGAGTGTAGTATGAAAAAGAATACTTCTTATGTAGCACTTGCAAATTGTCATTGAATACAAGTGTATTCTTTGAGAAAACGAGTTCATTCCAATCAAATAAAAACGACTTCTTCTCTTCGACTACCATTCCTTTCACATTTTTTCGCATGAACGTTAGAACAATGTGCCATGAACACAACATATGTGCAGACTTTGGAAAAACAAATCCAATTGCATTAACCGATGATGTTTCCCTATTAGAAATGAAGATTGCTGGGAAATTTACTTCATAATTTTCCTCGCTTCTAGAAACTAAATACGCAATATCAATACAAAATGTAAGATCTGTGCAAATAACATAAACAATCCCAAGCAGAGGCATTTTGTACCCATTGGTTTTATATGTGGAATCTAGAATGATAACTCGAGAAAATGTACGTACAAAATCCAGCCTGATTGGATGTGCCCAGAATATATCTTTTATAATATCTATTCGGTCAAATGTCTTACGGTGCTATTCATAATAACTAAACTCATTTAACTTACTAAACAAATATTGAGCTTATGAACACCCTGCCGCTCAATATATTTTTGTGCACTTATAACATTGCAAATTATTTTGTTGGTGGAATAATTTGAAGGATCATTTTTTTAGTGTGCAAAATTTCTTTAGCTTTTACCATGCTTTTGTGCATCTCCATAACTAACTTGGTCTCCTCTTCACTTAGTCGACTAATGTACGGATAACCTTCAGTATTTTTCAACTCTGAATGATTATGAACATCATTCAGAACATTCAATCGCCGATGTTCTAAACTAGGAAGTTTTCACCTTTCAATCTAAGTGGACAATTGCAATTTTTTTGTCTTAGTCATTCGAAGATTTTTCAGGCTTCTATTTTTTGGCTTCTTGTAAACACTGCTACGATCACAATTCTTGGTTTTTTTGCTTGAAGCACCTATATCAAATTTCAATATTATGATCATAAAACCAAGTCATTTAACCGTAGCACACACCCAATCAACTAATCTATTCTATAAGGAAATATCTGCATTAACATTGTTAAATAAAAATGTATGTAAGATAGATTTATTTGAAAGCAAATCAATAACAACTTACGTCACAAGTCGTAAACTCATTAGAATAATCCAACACTATTTCTTCTTGTCGTTCTTCATCATTGGAATATGGTACAATCTGCAGATAACAAGCATCAAACGACAAAAAGTTATAAATGGGAAGGGAGAAAAAAAATTAGATATACGACGCACATGATGTATGTGGTTTGATGAAAATCACGCAGAGCATGTACGTGGTTGGTGTAATATCCACTCTATTATCTACGTGGTTGTTATCAAATTCTAGTATGGTTCCTACTGAATCAGTTATATTCCTTGTAGTCGACAACTTTCGATTTGATTTCTAATAAAGGAGAAAATTTAGAAAAAAAAAGGTTTTTTTCCTTTAATTACCTATTGTGATTGCATTGGGGATTGACTCTCCTCATCAAAACCCATAGACTAGTACTGAAAGTTAAATAATTATTTGATTTATAATTTAGGATTTTGAACAAGCAGCATTCAAAAAGAAGTAACGTGTTTTTACTCTACTGAGAGAAAGAGATACACAAGTTGATAAGGGTATTTTAGTCCTAGAAATTTTATTACATTTAGAGGGGCTACTAAGCAAAAAATCATGTTTGAATAGAAGTTGCCTTAAAACATTTGTTAGGTCTATATATAATTCATGTCTTGATGCTGTGCAAGGGAGATAATAACATTAAAATTGGTAGAAACCATATACAAGAAGTCCAAGTGTATTGATCAGAAATACGGGAGTGAGTAAGATTTGAGACAATTAGATACAAGTAAACAACTCTCTCTTCATTAAAAAGCTTTCATGAATGATGAACGCAAAATGATTTAAGTATTTAACCATCCTTCCACAAAAAGTTACTTCTAAGTATTCCAAACTTTCTGTCCACTCCAAATAGAACCGCCCTACTTAACAGTTCTCGATCCATCATACAAGTTGCAACAAACCTGGCCTAATTCTATTGTTTTTTCCTAACACCATTTCATCCAGTACTTCCGCCTTTATCTATCCTTTTATTGAAATATCTGAGGCAGATTTAACTGATTTTTGTATTGATTCCTACAATAATGGTTGGCTTTCGTTTTTGGTGACTTATATGCACGTTGCCTAGGCTCTTTTATTTAAAGCAACCTCATATTCCTTGGCCACATCCCATTGGATGCTCATGTCTTCATTTGGAAGAGTAAGACTTTGCAAGCTACTGTTTTACCATCGCCTTTTCTTGATTCAGGGGCATTTTTAACACATAAAATAAATGTGTTGCTAAAAGCATCACAAGCAGTGTTTCTTAACATCATTACTAAAAAATACTTTAGGTTATACACTTCCGAGTACCAACTATTTTAAAGGCTACCATATTCATTATTTTCAAAAAAAAATCACATGACGAACAACCGCCGACCAACACCATTCTTTGCGGCGATCAACCACCGAATAACAATAGTTCGGTGGTTAATGACCATGAAAAACGAGGTTGGTCGATGATCGTCGTACAAAACGCCAGGTAAAATTTCTAAGGAAGCATGCACCAATCCAACAACATATACCTAGAAGTATGTTCAAACTGATTTATGCCTAAATTACTTTTTATGTAATGCTAAGGGTCTAGTTTTCAAAAATAATCATTTACACTAAGGCAGGCATTTACCCACCTACCAATTCAACCTCCAGCACAAAGCTGGATCCCTTAGCTCTACAATTCTTTTGTTTTGTTTTTTGATTGAGAAAAAACTGAAGACATGATAGAGAATTTGAGATGGTTAGTATTGGTAGTATGAAAAAAAACTAAGTTATCAGCACGAATGCATCAGCTTGAATAATATAGATCAGCACGTTTGGGTTTTCTATGCCTATTTAAGTATAGCCGGGGAAGTGACTCCTTGAAATTTAACAGTATATTTCAGAAAATTAAGAAATGAGAACGAGAGTTATGTGAGAAACGGAAACGTTGAAGTAATTGGAGATTTTTACACTGTTTTTCGTATAGATATGTGGCATAAATTATATTAAGCTTATTTGATACCTTATAGATCTTGACTTATCAAATATACTAACGATAATTATTTGCATGTAAAAGTTGCACGATATATCTGAACAATATAAATTTCGCTGTCAATGCATTTTTTATATATAGATGCATGCCATGACTAGTAAGTTAAAAAACATCCTATTAAGTAAAAATTAAAAGCAAAATTAAAGTTGTGATGTAACTCTAAAACTACAACTTGGATGAAGCAGACATAGGTAGCGTTTGATTTTCGAACTGAACAGTTTTAGTTCGCGTCGGCGTTAGACGCGTCTGAGGTAAGACCCACCTAAATGCCCCTTCAAGACGAACGGTTGGAAAGTTAGCTTCCGCGTCAGACGCGAGTCCGACGCAAAAGAAAATTTTGGAACCACCGATTATCTTCTCCTTCCCCTATATAATCTCCCCCATTCATTTTAATTCCTCACCAAAAATCAAACACCCAACCTTTACTATTGCTCCTCCTTTCATGGATCAAGAAGAGTTGATTGCTTTGTGCATGGCAGTACGTCAAGATGGAGATGATTATTTGCAGTGGGAGCTCGCGGTTATTCTACCAGCATTAGATAATAGAAGGGGTCACAATCCTTTGTATTTTTTGCTTGACAATGCCGCACAGCTTAAGCGTTGTATTCTTTATTATGTCCATAAGTTGAGGACTGGACAACTGTAGGTTTTTATGTATTTGTAGTTGTTTTTTATGAAATGGTATTCAGCGTTGTAATGGTATTTGAATTATTAAATTTAAATTTTGCGTTTGTATAAAATTTGTATTCTGCATTCTGCTATTCTGTTCTATAATAAACACACACAAACACAAATAGTTAAAATAATAACTACAAAAACAATTAAAACAATAAATACAAAAACATTAAAAATAATAATTTCGTCCCTTCAAGTTTGCCCCTTTTGTAAAAAAACACATTTCTCATTCACAATAATTACCCTTCAAATACCCCTTCTAAATTCTTCTTTTAAATAACGATTTCCGTTCAAAATCAAACGCATCCATAATGTTACGATTGTTTTGACTATGTTACTACTTTTAGAGAAATGAGTTGTCTATCTACGCCTCAGAACAGATAGGTGATAGTAATAAAAATACTTTGTTTGAAACTGACGGGGGCAGAGATATGAATATTTAAATATTCGAAAGCCTTCGCTCCAGATCTAATTATTAGCTCACTAAAAAATTGTACAAGTTTGATTTAGTAGAAGATTTCATTAGGTAGAATGTTTTTTCCACTCTAAATGTGTTTATAACATATAACTATTTTTGTTGGAGCACTCTAACTTCACTTATCTATTTTTTCATTTTAATGTCTATTTTGAATATATTTTTAAATCTTGTGCGATTGTTTGGATATTCAAAGGATTTTACTAGCTACGTGGGAAACTTTGAATCCAAGGTTGGATATTGCTTTTTTTGTTAAAGAACATTTCTTTGTAGAAGTTTGCTTATCTGTGAATTTTATAAGAGTAGTTTGTTTTCTTTTATTTATAAATTTTTCAACGGAAATGTTTATTTTTATTTAATTTTTTTTACTTTTTTTAATTAATTAATACAGATGAGTCAATGGTAGATATTCTTGAAAGGTTTTGTTTTCACAAAACCTGGTTTTATTCTTTTTATGTTATGGTTACTTGTGTATTACTCTGTAAAATTTATATATTTATAAAAGTTCCAAGAAACAGTGAACTGATATATAATTTAAACCAGGTTAATGATAGATATTTAAAAATAATAAAAAATTTGAATAAAACACAAGTTTATGCGAAAAAGAACTTTGAGAATAATGGGGACAACCACTTCTCGTTTCTCTGATTCTTCATTGAAATTCGCCCGTTCCTCCGATTCAGACCACCGTTCAGCAATTCCTCCAGATATTTATCATTCTCTACAACATGCAGAGCGTAGAATGTCTCCAATTGAAGGTACTAAACTTTTTCCAAATATTAAGTCTAGGAAGGATTTTCTCGATCTGATTTCAAAGGAACAAGATTTACTTTCTACAGTTTATTATTCTCAATCTAAAACATGGAGAGACGTTATGACTGAGAATAATTATCACCAAAATTCTATCAAGCTCAATTATTTTGAACTAATAATTAAATATAATATTAAGATTGCGGTTATTAACGAGGATCTAACGAATAAGGCTAGATAGAGGTGGTATATATAGTCTTCTATGTCTTTGGCAGTAGACCATATTTCAAGTTTTTAAAGGACTATATAGATCGAAATTGGGAATTGAAAGGGAGTTATAAACTATTTTCCAGTGAAAATGGAATTTTCATTCTGAAATGTGATAATGCTAGTGATTGTGATAAAATTTTAGAATCAGGGCCATATTTTTATAATAAAAGGTTGATCTTTATGAGGAAATGGCAACTTGGATTGAAAATGAATAGAGAATTCTTACATACAATTCCTTTGTGGGTTCAGTTGCCAAATCTTGATCTAGATTTTTGGTCTATAGAATCAATCAGTAGGATTGCATCACTGTTGGGTAACCCGTTAAAGTTGGATAATAATACTGAAAATTTAGGCAGAATTTTCTATGCTAGATTTATGGTGGAGGTTAATTCAGATTTTAAATTCCCTGATTTGGTTCCTATTCAGAGTTGTAATAGTGATATAGTTTGGTAGAAGGTTACCTATGAATGGATTCCTTATATATGTTCAAATTGCAAAGTTTTTGGGCATTCTTCTGTAACTTGTAAATCTGTTAAAGTGTGGTCCCCTAAGAATAATTTAAACTTAGCAAATGTGATGGATATAGATAATCATGAAAAAACTAAGGCTACAAATAGGGGTGATTGTGTAGTAAATAACATGCATATGGATGGTTTGAATATTACTGCTAAGAAATGCAAGGATAAAGGTTTTAAACCAGGTTCTACTGATGGTAATGTTTAAGTTAATACAGGTGTACATGCTAATCCTTTTAGTATATTGGATGGTAATGATGTTAATAAGGATGACAAAAAGGGGTGAAAATGATAAAGACACAGTGTTATGAAACTAGTATAGATAAAGAAGAATATAACATGTAGGATAAGGTTGATAGTATAAGATGCGTTGACGTCAAAAGTTGGCCACTAGTGATATTCAACCCCCAATCGTGTGAAGGGCACACGAATATCGATTATAAAATACAGAAAAAGTTAAGGAAACGGGGAAAAGCATAGTCTTTTTATAGTGGTTCGGCAAAGACTATGCCTACGTCCACTTTATATGTTATTTCTTTTGCTTTAGATTACAAGTACAATGCTTTTTCTATTTGAAGAAAAGAAAGAAGGCGGCTATTTTCTCCTCTAGATAATGCTTTTCTGCAAGAAGAAGTATGAAACGAAAAAGATCAGGTCTCAAAAGTCCCTCTCCTTTTCCTCTTTAAGCTTTGAGGTATTTATGGGCGGAGATGGCAGCTTGGGCTATTGTGACGTGGCCCGGCCTTTCTGGGAGGACTTGGACGCATGGAGCTCACCCCTTGGATAGAATAGCGGCTGGAAGAGTGGTTCCACTATTCATAAATAATATCCTCGGAAGTTGTGGCCGACGTGGCATCCACAGTGAGGTGTATCAAAAGTAGAGCTTTATCCGGATGTGGTTGACCGCCTTTTCTTCCTTAAGAGTCGGGCAAAGTATTTGTACAGCTCGGCTGGATATTTCATGTAGATCCAAAATACTCGGTCGATATTCCCTGTGTGATAGCGGTTCTCTCTGTCGATTGGGAGAGCGAGTCTTCCGGAGGGAGATATTGGCTTGATTGGCCTGATACGTGGTTACTTCGGGCCGCGCTTCTGCTGGGCTTCCTGGAATGTGATCTGTCAACTTGATTGGTTGTGCGTTTGGGCTTCGATTTCGCCCGTGGCATCTTTTACCAAAAAGAATGCTAACACTTTGCCCCTCAGAATGCATTTTCTTCGATAGATGGAGGTGTGTTCTGAAATATTAATCGAAGCACAATTGTTCGAGCAGATACGGTCGCGCCGAACCATATTAAGGCCAGAAATCCGACGGCTCCGATGTTGTATTAAGGCCAGAAAACCGACGACCGAACTGAGTCGTATTAAGGCCGGAAAACCGACAACTATCGGGAACCGTATTAAGGCCGAGATGTTGACTGTCTTTATGAGAGTTAATTCCTGTAAAGACAAAAAAAACCGTTCTCGGCTTGGAGAAGGCTAAGGGGTCGAGCATTTTATTTCACTTGGCTTTGAAGGCTGGCGAGTATCAACCATACTCGGCTTAGTGGCGAGTATTAACCATACTTGTAACACCCCATGTCCATTAATGTCACTCTCAAAGGGAATGCACTAACTTTCATGGAGTATTATATGTGTATAGAACAAAATATAACAAGACAGATACATATATTGGTACTTGAAAATTTTAAAATAACTTTTATTGCAGCGGAGAAATAGTTTGGTTACAACAACATCAAAAACCAACAATAAAACCAAGTACACTTAATATCCGTCTTGACAAATTGTTTCCTGAGTACATAAAGTAAAAAAGCATAACCCCAACATAAGTAGCCCTAAAAGAGATGAGCTAAACTTTACTTTCAGCAATCCAAGCACTTCCAAAAGAGAGAGAAAGAGATCCAAATCAAGCTCCACTAGCACTAGTCCCACCCTGAGAACCTGGGGGGGAAGGAAGAAAAAAGGCGAAAACAAAGAGTGTCAGACATAAAGTCTGGCGAGTCCAATAACTTTAACAATATAATTATTAAAGTAATTAGGATAAGGCATAAACTGGTAAAAACAAGGAATGACTGTGAAGTAAATGGGCAAGACAAAACAAACAAGAGGAATATGCTGGCGTTAATCGCGCTCCTAATCACTATAGGATAATTATTATACTGCACCATTACTAGTCACCCTAAAAGTTGATCCCGCCTGCTAAACATAATAATCATAATGGTAGTTTCGTGTACCCCTACCTGTCTTCATAGGTACCGCCTGCCCCTATCTCCACTAGTTGTACTCACTACCCCCATGCGATCGGCTCCCTAACTCGTAGATACTCGTGCTGGTTCCACGGTGGGGTGTATCACACACAAGAGTGGCAACCCGATACCACTAAAGATGCACGGCTTATATCTACACGATGCAACAACGTCTTATCTACCAGCCCGGGCCCACGCACGCACATGACCCCGTTGGACTTGCGTTGCCACCGTACAATCAAACCCAGTATGCGTGTCCCGTCCTCGATCTAACTCGAGCTTACAAATATACTTAATGGGTTACTGGTTTGAAAAGGGTCCCCATACTTGACACAAGCTTTCCACCTATGCTTGGTCCCCACTAGGATTTCCCACTTAACCCCTTCTTATTCATGTCTTCTTACATGTTCCAATTTGGTTAAGTGTTTCTAATCATATTTCACATGTCACCCACTTAACCCCCATGTCCTACCACATGTTTATCTTGGTTAAGTGTTACTTAATTCATTATAACTGTAACCTTGTAAGACCTCCCACATTAGACTACCGTTTGCGGTTGCTGGATTTGCCGGGCGGGTCCGGGCAGTCTTATACCGCAAACGAGCCTAACCTCGTGTCTTTACAATTGTTACGCATTTAATTTATGCCTTCGACCTCTCACATTAAACTACCGTTTGTGGTTGTTGGATTTGTCGGGCGGGTCCGGGCAGTCTTATACCACAAACGAGTCTAACCTCGTGTCTTAGGCGTTTATTATTACACATAATTATTTCACCCCAATATGAATTAATTATCCCTATTCAAATTGTCAATAATTTCCAAATTAATCTATGTCCATAATTATCACCTAAATTATGTCCATAGTTTTCAGGTATATAAACTATACCAATTAGTGTCTCAAATTAATTATATGTCTTTAAAGCCATTTTATGCCAATTCACAATATGTATATTTAATATTTTCCCATTGTCCCCACGCCGTTTGTACGTTTAATATGAAATATGTTAGACTCGCAAATAGTCTAACTCATAAAAAGAAAAGAAACATCACAACTTGCATAACACATAAAATAGATCTAACTTGCAAATAAGAATTATAACATAAATTTGCAAATCCAATAACTTGCATAGGCAATGGACATATAGAACATAAATTTGCAAATCCAATAACTTGCATAGGCAATGGACATATAGAACATAAATTTGCATAAACTATGTACTGCCATGGATCTAAATATAGATCTAAACATGAAATTGTGAACTGGCATATATGAATATGGTTTTTCACCTAAACTTGCATATATGAATATGGTTTTTCACCTAAACTTGCATAAATTGTGAATTTGCATATATGAATATGGTTTTCACCTAAACTTGCATATGAATTCCATACAAACTTGCATATGAATTTAAACATGTAAACTATGTTTTACATATAAACTCGCATATATACATATACTTGATTCACATATAAACTTGTGTATAATTCGCATACAGACTTGCATATGATTCACATACAAACTAGCATATGATTTACACCCAAACTTGCATATAAACTAATGTCATAAAATGAATCAAGTTAAACATATGTGATTGGACATATGAAATAGATCTACTAACATAAGTTAACAAAACTGTCATATGTTCACAAACAGATGATAACAAAATTAAGTAACGTCACATGATTCAATAGACATGTTCTCATAATCCAAGTTACAACTCATCGTAATCAATTTATCAATTATTTTGTGAAAGAAATTATACTCACAAAGACGGATTAGAGAAGAGAATGATTCGTTCGTCGTTTGTATAAGAATCTTGACTTGCACTTCCTAAGCATTAAGAAGAAGAACTACATTCCAGCAGCAGCATGGAGGCCAAGAGATTAATTTAGTTTAGGTTTAGAGCTTGAGTTTATGCGTGGTTATATAGAAGTTTAGATCAATATAAGCAGATAGATTAATATAGGGGAAAACAGAACCATTCAGACCAATTAGAACCATCCAAAAACCGCCACCTAAGCCCTAGTGACTCAGCCATAAGTCAGAAATCGTCATAGTTCAGATCTGCCCGAGGGGGTAGGTCGACCCCTAGGTCGACCTGTATAGGGGAGGTCGACACCCTGGTCGACCCCTTGGTTGACCTGGCCTGTGGCGGGAAAAATCCCGCCCAGCCCGCTTCTTTTTTTTCGTTTGAATTTTTAATTTGAATTCGCGCTGTTTTAATTTATTTAAATTCCTGAAACTTCTGAGGGCCATAATTTCCTTATACGAAGTCCGATTTACGAAAACTTGGACTCTATTCCAGGCAGAATTTCGAGACGAACGCAATGGCATAACCCATTTCCCTTAATTCTTCTCTTAAAAATTAAGTGTTCTTAATTTTTTTAATTTTAATGTTTAAAATTATAGGGTGTTACATTCTCCCCTCCTTAAAGGATTTCACCCCCGAAATCTCCAAGTTAAGGAGAATGTATATCCTAACATCCAATCATCCATCTACTCAACCATCAAACACAGGCATCCATTGTCCTTACAAGATTTCTAATGCCGTATGAACATATGCAAAAAGTGTGTGTATATGGTCCTTATCCAATGCAAAATCAGGCGGTCTACTAATTCAGTTGACCTCCTTAATGCAAATCATGATAGTGCCATGCGTCCATTATGTATGCAAAAGAATCCTAATGATACATATTATTTCTACATGTGTGCACAACCATTCATCAAAATGCAGCATCCATATGATAATACAACCATTATACATCCATTAACTTAAATATGCACGCATATTTATTTGCAATATGAAAGTGATTGAGCCGATCTAGTGCCTAATGTGTGTGTACATGCATCCACGAGCAACCACTAGAAACCACTTGCATCCATTTGCATCCACCAAACATAACATGTCTCAAACACATGTTTACAACCATAGGGTTTTTCCTAACTAAAGATCGAAGATATCATCGCAAAGACGTACTAAATGATAGGATAAGTATCAACAAAGCGGTAGAAAAAGGAGAAGTTAAAAACATACCCTCAAAAAGGAAAGGGTACAACATACGCATCTTGTCTTCCGTTTCCCAAGTCGCATCTCCTTGATCATCTCCCCATTGCACTTTGACCAACTTGACCTCTTTGTTGCATTGCTTTTTGACCTCCGATCCGAGAATGCATGTAGGAGCTCGTCTAACCGTGGCATTTCGCTCTATTTCCACTTCTTTAAGCGTGCTAGGCTCCACCACTTCCGTCGTATCATGTAAACACTTACGCAAATGCGAAACGTGAAACACGTCATGAACACCACTGAGCTTCTCTGGCAACTTTACTCCATACGCCATCTGCCCAATCCTCTCTGTAATTTGAAAGGGTCATACGAACCTCGGTGCAAACTTCCCTACTGATCCAAAACGGACTACGTTTCTCAATGGTGACACCTTAATAAAAACCATGTCCCCAATATTGAACTCAAGATCGGTTCGTCTCTTATCAGCATATGACTTCTGTCGGTCCTGCGCCGTCTTCATTCGCCATCGAATCAAGTCTATCTTCTCCGAAGTCTCCCTAATCATGTCGGGTCCAAGCAAAACCTTATCCGTAGATTCTCACCAACAAGTAGGTGATAGGCATGGTCGTCCATAAAGAGCCTCAAAAGGTGCCATGCCAATGCTAGCCTGAAAGCTGTTATTATAGGCGAACTCCACTAATGGAAGATGTTCTTCCCATGTTCCTCCAAAGTCTAAGATGCATAGCCTCAGAAGATCTTCTAGAATCCGATTTACTCTCTCGGTCTGGCCTTCCGTCTGAGGGTGATAAGCAGTACTTAAGCACAATTGTGTTCCAACCGCCTCTTGTAAGCTCTTCCCAAATTCGCTAATGAAAATGGGATCTTTATCGCTCACTATTCTAGAGGGTATGTCGTGCAGACGAACTATCTCTCGAAGGTAAACAGATGCTAACCATGCGGCGGTCCTCCTACTTATAACGGGAATAAAATGGGCACTTTTGGTAAGTCTGTCTACAACTACCCAAATCCCCGTATTACCCTTCCTTGATCTTGGCAACCCGTCTACAAAATCCATGGAAACACTTTCCCATTTCCACAGCGGAATCTCTAAAGGGTGGAGCAAACCACCGGGCTTCTTTTGCTCCGCCTTGACTTGTTGGCCCACCAAGTATCTAGAAACGAACTTAGCCACGTCCTTCTTCATTCCGGCCCAAAAGAAAACTCGCTTCATATCCCTATACATCTTGTCACCACCAGGATGTATGGTCATCTTAGAGCGATGCGAGTCTTCAAGAATTGTCTACCTCAAGCTCTCGTCTTGTGGCACGTAAAGTCTCCCATCTCTACGCAACCAGCCTCTCTCGTCTATAGCATATCTATTAAGATGACTCGAAGACTCCCCTCCTATAAGCTTGCCTACTATCTCAACCAACTATGGGTCATCTCGTTGTGCCACTCTAACCCAACCCAAAAGTGTAGGTTGTACCTCTAGCGATGCCAACAATCCGGGTACATAATCGACAGAGGGTCTGAAGTTAAAGGTAGATATATACTCCAAACTCTGCCGCTCTACGAATAAAGGACTCAAAGTCAACTTCTTTCCACTTAAGGCGTCAGCTACAACGTTACCCTTGCCAGAGGTATATGCGATCTCAAAATCATAGGATGCTAAAAACTCCATCCACCACTATTGCCTCAAGTTTAGATTTTTCTGAGAGAACAAGTACTTTAGCGACTTATGGTCTGTATACAACTCAAACTTTTTGCCAAGCAAATAATGACGCCAAGACTTAAGCGCAAAAACTATGGCAGCCAACTCTAAGTCGTGGGTAGGGTAATTCTTCTCGTGGACTTTCAACTTCCTTCCACCATAGCATATCACCCTTCCCTCTTGCATTAAAACGGCGCCAAGCCCTGTTCCGCAAGCATCGATATATACTGTGAATGGCTTACTCCCATCTGGCAAAACTAAAACTGGAGATGTCGTCAAAGCCCTCTTCAAATGCTGGAAAGCATCGTCACAGTCAACATCCCATGAAAAAGTCAAGTTCTTCTTCATCAACCAAGTAAGTGGGGCTGATATCTTCGCGAAGTCCTTAATGAACTTCCTATAATAACCAGCCAGCCCTAAAAAGCTTCTTACTTCTGTTGCATTCTTAGGAATCTACCTATCTTGGATTGCCACCACCTTTGCAGGATCCACAGCTATCCCCTCTTTAGAGACCACGTGTCCTAAGAACCTCACTTCTTTTCTCCAAAAATGGCATTTGGAGAACTTAGCTTTGAGTTGATGCGCTCGTAGGGTCTCTAAGACTTCCCTAAGATGTAGGGCATGCTCTTCTTCGCTTCTAGAGAAAATCAAGATATCGTCCACAAAGACTACCACAAACTTGTTTAGAAACTCTCTAAACACCCTACTCATTAAGTCAACGACGTATGCGGGAGCATTCGTCAATCAAGAAGGCATGACAAGCCACTCGAAGAAACCGTCAGGAGTTCTAAATGCAGTCTTATATATGCTGTCTTCAGCCACCCTTAGCTGATGAAATCCTGTAGCCAAATCCAACTGTGAGAAAACTGAAGCACCAACCAACTGATCGAATAAATCATCTATCCTCGGCAATGGGTGTATGTTCTTCTTTGTGAGCTTATTCAGTTCTCTATAGTCCATGCACAGTCTAAGTGAATCATCAGCCGTTGTAGCAAAAACAACTGGAGCACCTCATTCCGAAATACTTCTTCTTATGAACCCCTTCTCAAGCAATTCTTTCACTTGCTTACTGAGTTCTCTTCTCTCCCTCGGAGTCATGTGGCGCACTGGTAATGCAACTAGCTTTGCATTATCTACTAGGTATATACGAAAGTATATCTCGCGCCTCGGGGGTAAACCCCGAACTTCATCGAAGACGTCACCATATTCACGGACCACACGAACGGATTCCAAGTCATCACTGGATGCGTCAAGAGATTCTAGGTAGATAAGCATCACCGGACCTCTAGGGTCATAAGAAATATCGAGGGTCTTTCCCCAACGAGTCAGCAATCTAACCACTCTTCTTTCATAGTCTAGGAGGGCACCGTATCTGGCTAGCCAGTCCATGCCTAGAATCAAGCCGTAGCCCATGAAGCCAAGAACGAAGGCATTGCATTCAAACCCAACGCCCAAGATAGACACTCTCAAATCCCGACAAATCATTGAAAGATGAGCCGAACCACCAATAGGATTTGAGACTACTATGGGATCCGTAACTAGCCTAGTATTTAGGTGCAGTGTTTCAACTAACGAAGCAGATACAAACGAGTGTGAAGTGCCAGAATCAAACAAAGTATGAACAAGATGATCAAACAGAAAAAAAAACTTTCAACGGAAATGTTTCTACCTCTCTCCTGTCCTGGTGCCATAAGAGCATGAACCTGCCCTCTTGCCTGCCCTGGTGCCATGAGAGCCTGAACCTGCCCTCCAGAAGTAGACCCTGTCCTCTGCTATTGCCCTTGTCTTCTCGGGCAGTCTTTAATCAGATGTCCTGCCTCACCACAGTTAAACAGCCAATCTTCATCTTCTTCCTACAGTCCTTGCTCAGATGGTCTGGTGTTCCACAATTAAAGCACCTTTTCTTTCCTTTGCCATTGTTATCCTTACCGCCTTTCTTGTGTTGCTGTTGCGATTTCTTTTGATCCCTTTTCTTTTCCGGTGCCTTATTAGCATTAGCGCCTTTCTCCTCTTCATGCATAAGAGTCATGTCAACCAGTTTCTCGCAGGTAGCCCCCATAGGAATGTGGGTCATAGCCAACCCATGTAGCGGCTCATTAAACCCTTTAATGAATCTCAGGGCCTTCTTTTCAGGTGTGTTCACCAAGTCTAAGCCAAATCTCTCAAACTGATTGAACTTGTTGACGTACTCCTTTACTGATAAATTCCCTTGCTTCAACGCCAAGAACCTCTCCATGTATAAATTCTCTTCTGCTCGTGAGAGAAATTTCATCTCGAACTTATGCCTGAAATCCATTCGTGTCTCCACTGGACGCTCTCCATTCGTGACCTCCCACCAAAACAAGGCTTCGCCCTTCATTAACCTAGCAGCTAATTGGACCTTCCTTCCATCTTCTATCTTGAAGATACCAAACAAATCTTCCACCTCCTTAAACCAATTTCGAGCTTCAACAAACGTCTCTGACCTGTGAAAAGGTTTCCTGCCCATTACCTGAAAGTCCTTGCATGTCTTCAAAAAAGTATCAACACGGGGAGGGGGGGGAGGAGGAGCGGTTGTAGTTGGGGGAGGAGGAACGTTTGCTGGGCCTGCGGCGGTGGCCCTAGCCTCCAGATACCTTCTGAACCAGCCTGGTATCGGTATGCCCTCAGGTATCTCGGGTTCCCCAGACATGCTGAAAAAGAAAAAGGAAGAAATTCAAAACGGAGAATCGAAGGAAAGATATATGGCTCTTGGGGGTTATGTTTTTTAAAATAAACTTTTCTTTTGAAAATACTCTCCTTAAAACATATTTTTGAAAGTATTTCTTTATAAAATGCTTTTGAAAAACAGTTTTTCAAAATCTCTTATCTGTTCTGGTAACCTTCGGCTCTGATACCACGTGTAACACCCCACGTCCATTAATGTCACTCTCAAAGGAAATGCATTAACTTTCATGGAGTATTATAGATGTATAGGACAGAATATAACAAGACATATATTGGTACTTGAAAATTTTAAAACAACTTTTATTGCTGCGGAGAAATAGTTTGGTTACAACAACATCAAAAACCAACAATAAAACCAAGTACACTTAATATGCGTCTTGACAAATTATTTCCTGAGTACACAAAGTAAAAAGAATAATCCCAACATAAGTAGCCATAAAAGAGATGAGCTGAACTTTACTTTCAACAATCCAAGCACTTCCAAAAGAGAGAGAAAGAGATCCAAATCAAGCTCTACTAGCACTAGTCCCACCCTGAGAACCTGGGGGGAAAGGAAGAAAAGAGGCGAAAACAAAGGGGGTCAAACATAAAGTCTGGCGAGTCCAATAACTTTAACAATATAATTATTAAAGTAATTAGGATAAGGCATAAACTGGTAATAACAAGGAATGATTGTGAAGCAAATGGGCAAGACAAAACAAACAAGAGGAATATGCTGGCGTTAATCGCGCTCTTAATCACTATAGGATAATTACTATACTGCACCATTACTAGTCACCCTAAAAATTGATCCCGCCTACTGAACATAATAATCGTAATGGTAGTTTCGTGTACCCCTACCTGTCTTCATAGGTGTTGCCTGCCCCTATCTCCACTATTTGTACCCACTACCCCCATGCGTTCGGCTCCCTAACTTGTAGATACTCGTGCTGGTTCCACGGTGGGGTGTAACACTCCCCAGAGTGGCAACCCGATACCACTAAAGATGCACGGCTTATATCTACACGATGCAACAACGTCTTATCTACCAGCCCGGGCCCACGCATGCACATGACCCCGTTGGACTTGCATTGCCACCGCTAACCCGTTTTGACCTCTTATAATTAAACCCAGTAAGCGTGTCCCGTCCTCGATCTAACTCGAGCTCACAAAGATACTTAATGGGTTACTAGTTTGAAAAGGGTCCCCATACTTGACACAAGCTTTCCACCTATGCTTCCCCACTAGGATTTCCCACTTAACCCCTTCTTATTCATGTCTTCTTACATGTTTCAATTTGGTTAAGTGTTTCTAATCGTATTTCACATGTCACTCATGTCACCCACTTAACCCCCATGTCCCCCTATATGTTTATCTTGGTTAAGTGTTACTTAATTCGTTATAACCGTAACCTTGTAAGACCTCCCACATTAGACTACCATTTGCAGTTGCTGGATTAGCCGGGCGGGTCCGGGCAGTCTTATACCACAAACGAGCCAAACCTCGTGTCTTTACAATTGTTACGCATTTAATTTATGCCTTCGACCTCTCACATTAGACTACCGTTTGTGGTTGCTGGATTTGCCGGGCGGGTCCGGGCAGTCTTATACCACAAACGAGTCTAACCTCGTGTCTTAGGCATTTATTATTACACATAATTATTTCACCCCCAATATGAATTAATTACCCCTATTCAAATTGTCAATAATTTCCAAATTAATCTATGTCCATAATTGTCACCTAAATTATGTCCATAGTTTTCAGGTATATAAATTATACCAATTAGTGTCTCAAATTAATTATATGCCCTTAAAGCCATTTTATGCCAATTCACAATATGAATATTTAATATTTTCCCATTGTCCCCACGCCGTTCGTACGTTCAATATGAAATATATTAGACTCGCAAATAGTCAAACTCATAAAAAGAAAAGAAACATCACAACTTGCATAACCCATAAAATAGATCTAACTTGCAAACAAGAATTATAACATAAATTTGCATAGCCAATAACTTGCATAGGCAATGGACATATAGAACATAAATTTTCATAAACTATGTACTGCCATGGATCTAAATATAGATCTAAACATAAAATTGTGAACTTGCATGTATGAATATGGTTTTTCACCTAAACTTGCATATATGAATATGATTTTTCACCTAAACTTGCATAAATTGTGAATTTGCATATATGAATATGGTTTTCACCTAAACTTGCATATGAATTCCATACAAACTTGCATATGAATTTAAACATGTAAACTATGTTTTACATATAAACTCGCATATATACATATACTTGATTCACATATTAACTTGTGTATAATTCGCATACAGACTTGCATATGATTCACATACAAACTAGCATATATGATTTACACCCAAACATGCATTTAAATTGATGTCATAAAATGAATCAAGTTAAACATATGTGATTGGACATATGAAATAGATCTACTAATATAAGTTAACAAAACTGTCATATGTTCACAAACAGACGATAACAAAATTAAGTAACGTCACATGATTCAACAGACATGTTCTCATAATCCAAGTTATAACTCATCGTAATTAATTTATTAATTATTTAGTGAAAGAAATTGTACTCACAAAGACGGATTAGAGAAGAGAATAATTCGTTCGTCGTTTGTATAAGAATCTTGACTTGCAATTCCTAAGCTTTAAGAAGAAGAAGAACTATTCCAGCAGCAACATGAAGGCCAAGAGATTAATTTAGTTTAGGTTTAGAGCTTGAGTTTATGCGTGCTTATATAGAAGTTTAGATCAATATAAGCCGTTAGATTAATATATGGGCAATCAGAACCATTCAGACCAATTAGAACCATCCAGAAACCGCCACCTAAGACCTAGTGACTCAGCCACAAGTCAGAAATCGTCACAGTTCCGATCTGCCAGAGGGGGTAGGTCGACCCCTAGGTCGACCTGTATAGGGGAGGTTGACACCCTGGTCGACCCCCTGGTCGATCTGGCCTGGGGCAAGAAAAATCCCGCCCAGCCCGCTTCTTTGTTTTCGTTTTAATTTTGAATTTGAATTCGAGCTGTTTTAATTTATTTAAATTCCTGAAACTTCTGAGGGCCACAACTTCCTCATACAAAGTACGATTTACGAAAACTTGGACTCTATTCCAAGCAAAATTTCGAGACGAACGCAATGGCGTAACCATTTCCCTTAATTCTTCTCATAAAAATTAAGTGTTGTTAATTTTGTTAATTTTAATATTTAAAATTACGGGTTGTTACAATACTTGACTTAGAGAGGGCGAGTATCAACCATACTCGGCTTGGTGGCGAGTATTAACCACACTAGGCTTAGTGGCGAGTGTTAACCATACTCGGCTTAGTGTCGAGTATTAACCATACTCGGCTTAGGGCAAGTATTTTTCATGCTCGACTCATGTTAGATTAGTGTGTCCAGCGAGCGGTAAAAGCTCGTGGTGTAGAAAAGAAGGGGCGAGTATCATCCATACTCCGCTTAAAAATATATACCACACTTGGCTAGGGGAGTAGGTGTTAAGATATGGTAGTAGGCTTTCGTGCTGACCACGTTAAAAGAGGGGGGCGAGCATTATCCATGCTCGGCTTTGGAGTTTCCCAAACATTATCCATATTTGTAAAAGAACATTCATAGCAACTAATGTATTATAACAAAGAAATTCTAAGAGGACAACGATTGATTCCAGAGCATGCCTAGGAGCTAAATCTTTACCCCATACATGTGTACATCAAGGTGTCCTTTTTAAGAAAAAAGTCTAATTAATGATAATGTCGCGAGTGCTAGTCTTAGGGTCCTTTCCGTTTCTGGGAGCTTGCGGATCGACCTAAGGAGCTTGCGCAGAAGATCGTGGCGGCAAGGCTGGGGCACGATTTTTGACATATTCGGGAAGCTCTCCATTTCTGACTCGATCCTCGATAAGATCACGCAGATGCTGACATTCATTGGTGCTATCTCCAGCTACATTGTGGAATATGCAATGTTTGCCGGAATCAAGCTCCATCTGTGTTGGCTCTCGTCGAGGTGGTCTCGGAGTGGGCAGGGACCCTCATATGTCAAGGTAAATATCTAGTAGAGAGGAATTGAGTCTGGTGTACTGATCGTACTTGCTTTCGATCCGAGGTCGCACATGACGCTCACTCTTCTCCGAGGCCTTTCCTCTTCCTTTATTCTGGTCGTTGCTGTTGGATGGGCCCTGTTGTTTGGCGGCTAAGACCTCTAGGTTCTCCATCTCAATGCTGGCATCTTCTTGACGGAGGAATCGCTCGGCCTCGGAATAGAAATCATCTATATCCTTAGGGGGATCTCTGGCTAAAGAGATTGAGAACTCTGATCGATTCTGAACTCCCGCAATGACGGCCATAAGTACCATCAATGGCTCAGGTCGATCGACTGATGCTACAACCGCATTGAATCTTTCGAGGAAGGATCTGAGCGTTTCTCCTAATCGCTGCTTGATGGCGGATAAGAACATAACGCTTTTTAGTCTAGAGATATGTACTTTGAATTGTTCGATGAAGCGAGTGACCAAAGTGTTCCAGCTGCTGATCGACTCTGTTGTCAGCAGTCGAAACCACATTCCGGCTATGTCTGTAAGAAAGAGTGGGAAGCACTTAGCCATGACGTTGGTCGATGCGCCAAGTACTTTCATATGTCGCATGTATCACATGAGGTGGATGGTTGGATCAGTGTGGCAGTTGTATGGCTTGATAGCTGGAAACTTGAAGTCCGGAGGGTTTCGTGAATTTCTGATTTCCCTGGTGAAGGGGCTACGATTGACATTATCTATGTCTTGTTGCAAGGAAGTTCCCCAAGTAAAGCGTTGGATGATGCTTGCAAGCTGGCTTCCATCTCCGAGAAGTCGTTGCCATGAATTTAACTCAGTATCAGGGGAAGCTTTAGTGCGAGGATCTGGCAAAAGCATGCTCGGAAGGGCGGTCATTGGCTGGGCCTGTCTTCCGAGAGTTGAGTGGTGTGAGGGAAGGTGAGCTCTGGTAGGTGGTTCTAGGGAGAATGTCCCCTCTTGAACCTAAGGAGTAGTGGGTCGAGCCGTACCCATAACAGAGGGCCTAGGCTGATCCAACATAGCATGTGATGTTCTGATCTCGAAGGTGCCCTTGGTGGGAGAGAGGTTAGTAGGGTCTACAAGAGCGTTTTCTTCTTCCACTGTGAAGACCGGTATGGCTGGGTGGCTTCCCTGGTTCGAAGGGAAGGCCGCACTAGCTCTTCGTTGAAGGGGAAGAGTGGTTAGACTGGTATGTGGTAAGATTTCGGGTTATAATGGGAATGGCATTGATTCTAATAGACCCGGTTGTTGCTCGACTGGTTCGATAGGTCGAGTCGTTCCCAATAGTGGGGGCAAAGCGTTCGACCGATCTGGATCTTGATCGCGAGCAACTTGAGGTTCTGCTGCTGCAGCTGCGCCGGTTGCTGGAAGTGATACTCCTGGTTGTGATCGAACGGTTGGTGGGACCAAACCAAGATGAAATAAAGGTGTAGCCTGATCAGTGGCCTGATTCTGTGCGGACCGAAGATCAGTTGTTGCCCCAGTCCCGGCCGGTGGAGGAATTGATGTTGAAGCGTTCAATCCTGCCTCAAGTCGACCAAGAAGGCGATCCATCATCTGCTGCTGTCGTTCGAGGAGTTTATCCTGAGATGTCATATGCTCTCTGAACTCGACCATGATTTCATCCAGGTCGTCCCGGGTAAGAAATCGAGACATATCTTCATGAGAGGAAACTTCATGGCTTGCTTCTGTAGCATTAGTATCGGCTGCATCGGCGTATGCGGGACGTAAGGATGTTGTATCTTTCTTTCGTTTGTTCGCCATGGACTAAGGCAAGCGATCCCCTTCCTGGCGTGCCAAAGGGTTGACGTCAAAAGTTGGTCACTAGTGACATTCAACCCCCAATCGTGTGAAGGGCACACGAATATCGATTATAAAATATAGAAAAAGTAAAGGAAACAGGAAAAACACACAGTCTTTTTATAGTGGTTCGGCGAAGAATGTGCCTACGTCCACTTTATATGTTATTTTTTTTGCTTTAGATTACAAGTACAATGCTTTTTCTATTTGAAGAAAAGAAAGAAGACAGCTATTTTCTCTTCCAGATAATGCTTTTTTGGAAGAAGAAGTATGAACCGAAAAAGATCATGTCTCAAAAGTCCCTCTCCTTCTCCTCTTTAAGCTTTGAGGTGTTTATAGGCGGAGATGGCAGCTTGGGCTGTTGTGACATGGCCCGACCTTTCTGGGAGGACATGGATGCGTGGAGCTCACCACTTGGATAGAATAGCGGCTGGAAGACTGGTTCTACTATTCATAAATAGAATCCTTGGAAGTTGTGGCCGACATGGCATCCACAGTGAGGTGTATCAAAAGTAGAGCTTTGTCCGGATGTGGTTGACCACCTTTTCTTCCTTGAGAGTCGGGCCAAGTATTTGAACAGCTCGCTGGATATTTCATGTAGATCCGAAATACTCGGTCGATATTCCTTGTTTGATAGCGGTTCTCTCGGTCGACTGGGAGAGCAAGTCTTCTGGAGGGAGATATTGGCTTGATTGGCCCGATACGTGGTTACTTCGGGCCGAGCTTCTGCTAGGCTTCCTGGAATGCAATCTGTCTAACTTGATTGGTTGTGCGTTTGGGCTTCGATTTGGGCCTGTGGTGTCTTTTACCAAAAAGAAGGCTAACAAGATGTGAGCAGTATAATAAGTCTGTTAAAGAGTTAGGAAATTACGAAGAGAATGAAAAGATGATTAGAATAGGTAATTTTGGAGATTGTAGTGAGTTTAAATATGATGAGGATGCTATAAGTAAAGATATTATCATGAACGAGTCTGATAGTTCTTATAGCTCTTATAGTTCTATAAATTGTTTTATAAAGAGGAGAACAAAGCTTAGACCCAGTAAATACAAAAATGTTAACAAGCTTGTATATAAGGAACCCTTAGTAGAGGAAAATCCAGAGTAGGTTAAACTTATGAATCAAATCCAAACACGAACGAAAACAAGAAAAGTGAAAGAAGGAGGAGGAAATTCAGGTGGAGTTACTAATGGAGGTATATCAAAGAAATGTTTGTTCAGCTGGTGATTTGGTTGTGTGTAGCATTTCTTGGATTAGAGTTTGTTTGGTCTTGGTAGTCTTCTGTGTTATGCAAGTTTGGAGCTATGGGCCTTTTGGCTGGACATTCGTGCTTGTTGTGTTATTGCAGCTGCAAGCTTTTTGCGGTTTGTTACAGTAGTCTTTGTAGTGGTTATTTTCTGTGTTTGTTGTATTGTATTTTCATTTTTGTTTGTCTTTCTTGGTTGTTTTAAGTTCGAGCTGGTATTTAGTATTTTGTATAGTATTCATTTTGTGTGCGTTGTTGTATTTTGTTACCATCTTGAACTTCTCTATGTACCTTGTTTTTTGTAATACAAGTACCCGTTTTCTATAAAAAAAATACATGGAACTTTTGAAAGATAGATGCATATGAATGTATTTTCACTTCTATTGATTGACTGAATAATTGTTTATGAGCTATAATAAATTCATAATGCATAAACTAAGAGAGGCGAATCAAATAGAAAGACATTTCCCATAAAAATTAGGAACAAAGCTTATAGTTGAGAAAGCTTCAGTAAGGAGAGGTTATTCCCTCTCAATAGCAAAGAAAAACCTCTTATTTGATGGCGTGATTTGTACTAATATAAATAGTATCTACCTTATATTTTACAATCATATAAAGTAAAGACTAGTAACAAAACAGCACGAGTATAATATTCGGTAAGGTTTGAACTGATTATGCACGTAAACTACCATGCCTTCTGGCATTTACAGTTTTACACATGATCGAGCCATAACCTCCATGTGTACTGATAGCACTAAAAATTGGATATAAATGACTATAGTTGCCACAAGGTACAAAGAGTTACATTGTAACAACCCAAGATTTTATCAATTGAATTGATGGATATTCAATTTATTTTGGATATTCAATTTATGATTTTAATAATTAATATTCATTTGAATTCATATTTGAAATAGGAAATGCATTATTGGGAGATAGTTTATAAAAAGTTATAAATACACATGTCATGATTCTAAATATAATTTATATAATGTAATAATAATATTTCTAGAAATATATGTTTATATATCTATTATTTGGTCTTAATATACATGTATTAATAAGATTTTGTGAATTTAATATTTTATTGTTTAATAAAAATAAGATAAGTCAATATATATTATAATTATAAATGGTTTTACTAAGTGCTAATATCCTCTTATAACCACATTACTCTTTGCAGATGACATCATGATGTTTACTAAGCTCAATCATATCTTCTTTTCAAACCATTATCACAATAATGAATGTTTTCTAATATGAATGGTCTTAAACTCAATACCAATAAGTCCAACTAGCTTATATCTAGTGTCAATGATGATATTCGGTATGAACTAGTGTCGAAGCAAATTAGACATCCAATATGATTCACTAGCTAGTTAATACCAATCAAGGTCCAAGGTATCATTCGAATCATATATAATTGAATCCATATAGGCACTTTCCTTATCTGATTTTGTGAACATCCTATAGATGAATCCCAAGTTGTTATAATAAACATTCTCCCTCGAATGAAGATAGGATCAACATGTAAAATTTTATCACGATCGGAATCATTGGAAAAATTAAAGTAAAACATATAGCCATCAGAACTAATATCAACAGATCCACTTAATCTCCATCTATTTTTAAAAAAAATCGAAACAGCAGAGAACAAAAGTGTACCATCAAGGAAAAATCCTACCAGGAATTTGCTCCAATATTTTATCCCCTCAGCTTTGACCATATCCGGAATTGGATTCTTTGATCCATCACTAGGCAAATTGTTAAGGATGATAGGAACCAGCATTACGAGGTTGAGATCTGACTAAAGACGCATAATCGGATTTCATGAACGAAGGAAAGGAAGCACTCAATGGATTCTCCAAATTAATTCCAGAAGCTGGAGGACCTTGCTGAAAAGATGGATTAGCAACCGAAGGAGGTTGATCTGGATGTTTAGGAGGAGAGGGTCTCGATGGAAGAGGGGGGAAGGTAGCGTCGAAGACAGAGGAGGTGGTTGAAGAAGAAAAAGAGAGTGTCGAAGCCACCATTACTAGGGACGTGAAAGATTTGAAATGTTTAAACCAATTATATGATATATTTTTCATAGATAATCAACTTTTTTTTCTTGCTTATATTTCATAATCAAAACCTCTTAGCAAATATTGATGTAACTTGTGTTTATATTGAATAAGAATAGCTCATTTGCAAATGCAACATAAGCTATCAAACCCACATGTATAAACTTACATCAATATCCACTAGCATGAAGCACAAATATGAGAGATCACAAATCATACAAATGTTGAACTTACATAAAATTAAAGAACTTCATTACCCCTAAATTGTAGGGGTTTAGCTTATAATGTCTGTTATCATATTAACACATGTAAGTTTCAACATTGGAAAAGAAAGCAAAATGAAAGAAAATCTAAATAGAACAAGAAAAGAACTAAACTAAGTGCATGTAAATAAATCTAAACTATGAACATAAATTAGAGAGCATGTAAATAAATCTAAGCTATGAACATAAAGTAGAGAGCATGTAAATAAATCTAAGCTATGAACATAAAGTAGAGAGCATGAAAATTTAAAAGAGACATAAAATAGATATAGAAGAAATAGGCTTGGAAGCCATTTTTATTTATTTGATCACTTACACTTTCATATGCTAAAAAGGAGATCCAAAATATATGAAACAAAGGGGTATATATACATGATCTAAAACTCTAAAACCTTAATCATTCTTCTTGGGAATTCCCCAAAATGCCAATTCATGAAGCTTCGAATTGTCATTAGCCACTGATAAGTCATGTAGAATGCATGAGGCCTTTTGTCTCATCCAATTAGTCTTTAATATGAAGCTTAAGAATAAGGTGGGTTAGTTGAAAGGTGGAGGCCTCCACTATCCATTGAATGAATTATTTATTTGCCTCCTCTTGTGTATATGCATGCTTTCCTTCATTTCTTCATGTGTATATATCATTTTTGCTCCTAAATTTCTACAAGAGATAATTACAAGAAACAAGTAAATGCAATCTCAAACTAAAACATGCACATTTTACCATTAAACCCCCAAATGAGTGATGATTTTGAAAACATTTAAAATATAGTTTGATCATATAAAATACCCAAAAATGTTCATTTATTCAACTAAACAAGAATAAATATGTGAATATAGATGTGCATTTTTACGTGCACATCAACTTCTTATATGTCGACATATAGTAGTAGTATTTTACCAAAAATAAAGTTTTAAATCAAATCAAATAATGTTTAAAAAATTTATGGTGATTCCAGAGTTAAAACACATTGTATTCCATTATATTAAAATAGATTAGAAATATATATTTAAAAACATATATTAAGATGATTTAAAAAATGATTAAAACCTAAATATAAAATGATATAAAAGTGTATATATATAACTATGAATATATTAAAATTTCATATAAAAGAGAAAATTGAAAATATAAGTAACTATAATAAAATTCGTATATAAATTTGTAGGTAGAACTTATTAGAATTAGGAGTTAAGTATAATTTTTAAAACATGAGCTAAAATAAATTTTAGGAGATAAAATATTTCTAAAAACAAAAAAGTATAAATTTAAAGTTAGGAAGTAATTTTGAAATCACTTTGAAACTAGATTTAAAAACAAGAAAGTATTTTTGAAACCATTTGAAATTATTTGGAAGAAGTTTGAAATCAGAATTCAGTGCTAACCAGAGTTTTAACAATATATCTAGACACAATTACTCTATATTTCTTGAACTCTTGATTTCTTGATACTCATGAGTCTTGAATCTTGAACTCTTCTACTTTGAAATTTTGATTCTTTGAACTGTACAGTCTTCGATAATTAATACCTACATAGATTTCCTATATATATATATATATTCTAGAACAGTGTTAGTATATATATTTTATAATTATAATTGGAACAAAATTGAAACAAGGTTGTTGTCATCAAAACTATCACCATTAACATCTCAGTCTCTAATAGTATAAACATCCAAGTACATACATCTTTCTCTCTACAATATGTAGCTGAACTAGATTGGTTGTCGCTGTAAGATACCTTAATTTAATGGTTGCCTTTTTATTCTAAATGAATGTCAAATAAAATAAATATAGAAAAAAGTGCTAATGAAAGCATCATTCGTAGCATCAGTACCTATATATGTTATAATGTACTCTTGTAATTATTCCAGGGAACATGACTGTTATCAAAATGGGGTACATAAACGGTGAATAACTGAAGAGTCTCTTATGTATCATCAAACAACGAATAACTCAAGGTCTCATAACTTAATTAGTATATAAAAATCATTGTGGTGATGCCAAGCTCAAAAAATTGAAAATGTGTTTAATGGGTCATCACCTTTCAACTAAGAATGAGAGAATTATCAAAAGACATGGAAAACCTAATCTGGCTGAAAAGAGCAAATGAACTGGGTTGGAACCTACCCGGAAGAGCCTGAGAGAGGTACTTATATGATATTTCTAATACACTTGAGTTAAATGCCTCAACAACTAACATAATATGTTGTCATTAATGCTCCACTATTAACTTTCTATATCACTATCATATTCCATGGCGGATTTCTACCACTGTGATTTCTCAAATAGCATCAAAAATAGTCTTTTCTGTTTTAAACACCACTATATTCTGCTATTTCCAGTATATTGATAAAATTGGATGATTTAAATCTATGCCAATTATGGAGAAGATTTTAATTGATTCTTATAATCAATTAATTTTGGACAATAAATCTATAAGATATGGGAGAGATATTTGATTTGATTAATCAATCAAATCTTGGTATAAGTGGCAACATATTTGGATGGAATGAGAATTTTTTTTATTTGATTTGAGCAATCAATCAAATATATGTATATGGGGAAACTATCAAAATATGCAAGATTTTTAAATTAAGGAAATCTGGAAACTTCTCATGGTTATCTTCAGGCAAGCCTTCATCCTTATTCTTATAAATTGGAGGCATTTGCTCATCCTTCAGTGCACAAGCCAATAGTGCTCTCTTCTTTATATCCACAGTAAGATCCTTGTTTCTGTATAAATTATAGGGTGATAAATATATTGAGTGTTTGTATTCTTCTCTTTTGTACTCTCTTCAGTGAAATAAAGAATAGTTGTTGGCTCCGTGGACGTAGGCATAGCCGAACCACATTAAATCTTTGTGTCTTCTTCTTCTCTTCTATTTTTGTTCTTTTTGGTGATTATTTTTCATTGAGTTGGCAGTTGATAATTAATCGACAATCTAGATCCTCTCTTTTTGTATTGATTCCGCATTTGTACAATTTTTGCACAACAGTTTGGTATCGGAGCTAGCTGTCTTGTTCTAGATTAGTTACCAATGGCTAATTCTTTTAGTAGTGGTATGAAAAATGATGGCGTCACCAAATTTGTTAGAAGAGATGTTTTTGGGACATGGAAGGTTAAAGTGAAGACTAATGACGATGTTCTTCAGCAACAACTTTGTTCATCTGGAGGAAGAGAAAAAATGCAGAAGCGCCTTGGAGGAGATACGCATTGGACCCACTTCATGGGTTCTAGAAGAGGTGTTTTCTATTATTGTAAGAAGAAGGGACATTTCATATGAAATTGTTCAGCTCTTAGAAAGAAGAAAGAGAAGAAAGAGAAAGCTTCAATTTTGGCAGTAGTTAGATCATATGCAGATAGATGTGATAGTGATACATCATTATTTTCAGTCAGTATTTCACCATTAGAGACTACAAGTTGGGTGATTGATTCTGGAGCCTCTTGTCATATGACGCCAAATAAGAGTTGTTTTGTCAGTTATGAGAAGATTGATGGCGAAGCAGTTCATTTGGAGAATGATACATTTTGTCATGTTGTAGGCGTTGGAAGTGTGAGGTTTAAGATGCATGATGGTGTTATTAGGACTATCACGGATGTTCGACATGTTCCGATGCTGCAAAAGAGTTTGTTATCAGTTGGAGTTTTGAGTAGATTTGGTATGAGGATAATAATAGATGGAGATCAGAATTTAAGAGTGGCGAAGGGTTTCTTAGTGGTGATGAAAGGGGTGCGAGTTGATGATATTTATATGCTTCGTCGAAAGACAGTCTTAGGAGATTCGGTTATTCTTACTAATTCTAGTGCTCCAAATTCTGCTCAGTTGTGGCACCTTCGTTTAGGTCATGTTGATGAGGTGAGCCTGGAAGTATTGAAGAAGTGTAGGTTAATTGTTGTTGATTTTTAATTAAAGCCTAGCTATTGTGAAGATTGTTCTTTTTGAAAGAAGAAGCATGTCACATTTGATGTTAGAAGACCTAGAGCTACAGAGTTTCTAGAGTATGTTCATTCTTATGTGTGGGGACCCACCCCAGTTGCATCTTTAGGTGGAGCCAGTTTCTTCATCTTATTTGTGGATGATTTCTCGCGTATGGTTTGGGTCTATTTCATGAAGACTAGATCCGAAATATTTGCCCAATTTCAGAAGTGGAAGACCTTAGTTGAAAAGAAGTCAGGAAAGCAGCTGAGAGTTCTTAGCATTGGCAATAGTAGTGAATTTGTGTCATAAGAATTCACTAACTATTGTGCGTCCGAGCATGTATTTAGAGATTTGTCTACGAATTCGCATTCTTTTGGAGTGGCGGAGAGCATGTGTCAAATATTATGGGAAAGAGCTATGAGCTTGAGACTGACTGCTGGTCTAGAAGAGGGATTTTGGGCAGAAGCGATATCTATGGCAGTATTTCTTATCAACCGTACACCTTCTATTGCCATAGATATGAAGATCCCAGAAGAAGTTTGGAAAAGAGCGCCTGTTGATTATTCATTCCTTATAATGTTTGGTTGTTCAGCTTTTTTAGAAGATGAGAGACATGTTAAGCTAAAGCCTAGAGGAAGCAAGCACATTTTGTTAGGCTGTGGAGAAGGAATGAAGAAGTATAGGTTGTGGTGCAAAACAACTAAGAGAATTATGACTAGCAGGTAGGCAATATTTGATGAGAGGTCTTTATTGAAGGTTGAGCCTCTATCAAGTGATGACGTTAGGAGGACACAAAATTTCAAAACACGTTTGGAGTCATCAGATTGTTTCCATATTATGAGAGAAAGTGGTATTTCCGATGGTACCATGGTTGATGAGAAGATTTCAGAGGTTCAGACTCTAGGTGGAGCTCAGCCGCAGTTAAGGCCTTTTAGTTCAGTTGGCCCTATCGGTAAGCGTATTTGTAATGGTGATTATTCATCTTATGCTTTGAATGTTGCGGAGCTTGGTGTTGAGTTTGATAAGGCAGACTTGGTGAAGTCGAGTAAAATTCTTGAAAAGGATGTTGATATAGATAATATTGAGTATGTCCTCACTCAATGTAGGATGGAGACGGTGGAGCGCGCTATGAAGTCTCCATTAGTCTCTCAGATTTCTGTATCTACAAGTTTGTCTCCTTCATCGGATTTTCTGAAGAATTTTGATATTTGTTCATATGCATTTCGTTTGTTGATGTGCATATTATCTTTCTTATGCTTGGGAAAGATTTGGAAGCTCTCTTTGGGCAATATTGCCGAAAGTAGTTCACATTGAGCTTGATGGTGTACACCCAACAATTTGTTGAGATTTGGTGATAAAGAGAGATTGTCATATTTAAATTGAGGTGGAGTAATAAAATTGGAGGATTTAAATCTATGCCAATTATGAAGAAGATTTTAATTGATTCTTATAATCAATTAATTTTGGACAATAAATCTGTAAGATATGGAGAGATATTTGATTTGATTAATCAATCAAATCTTGGTATAAATGACAACATATTTGGATGGAATGAAATTTTTTTATTTGATTTGAGCAAGCAATCAAATATATATATATATATATACACGGGGAAACTATCAAAATATGCAAGATTTTCAAATTAAGGAAATCTGGAAACTTCTCATGGTTATCTTCAGGCAAGCCTTCGTCCTTATTCTTATAAACTGGAGGCATTTGCTCATCCTTCAATGCACAAGCCAATAGTGCTCTCTTCTTTATATCCTCAATAAGATCCCTATTTCCATATAAATTATAGGATGAGAAATATATTGAGTGTTTGTATTCTTCTCTTTTGTACTCTCTTCAGTGAAATAAAGAATAGTTGTTGGGTCCATGGACGTAGGCATAGCCGAACTATGTTAAATCTTTGTGTCTTCTTCTTCTCTTCTATTTTTGTCTTTTTGGTGATTACTTTTCATTGAGTTGGCGGTTGATAATTAATCGACAAGCTAGATCCTCTCTTTTTGTAATGCTTCCGCATTTGTGCAATTTTTGTACAACATATATTCCTTTATTTCCGTTATATGCTCTATAAAAGAAATGAATTGGAAAACATGTATACATTACACAAATAATGAAATTAGTTTTTCCATTAAAAATTTTAACATATATTTTTATAACAAAAATACTCTAATATTCGTTTAATTTAGTTTAATTTAATATAAATTTACATTTATTTGCATACGTTTGCACATGTTTTCATTTAAAATTAGGAGTGTACTAATTATACTTAAACTGAACGTGATTTTTTTATTTAGCTATCATTTATATATTTATGAAAGCATTAAGTACGTATTTTATATATCATTTTAGAGTCATCCACTATACCCTCGGTATTTTCTCATTTTATTACCGCTATAGGTTTTTGTATGGTCATGACATTGGATTCGCTGAGCGTTTTAAATGCACAAGTCTATATAATAAACAACGATTCATGATTAATAGACAAGTGACATGATATTCGTTAGTATATCAGGCATATACCAAGTTTATATAATAAACAATAGTTTACAATTAATATGCTACTAGCAAACAGTGATATACTTGAAACAATAATGATATTTGGACTATATAATTATCAACGTGATGATTTGTTCCTTTGGCTGCTCCTTCAAGATCCGTGAATTTTAAATCGTCATTCTGAAACAAAAAAAAAAAAAAAAAAAAAAAAAAAAAAAAAATTGTGAAGTTGACCAGCTTACTTCTCTGTCTGCCTACGATCGTACATATAGCACTTTTTGTGATGCACTACGACATTTCAACTTTATTGGAATTAAAAAGAAAATTTAAAGCATAAGTTATGGGTTGAACAATAAGTATGTGCCTCATATGTAAGCTTCCAAAATCGAACGTCTATTAAACACACGTTATGTTATTGGTGTCAAACTCTGAATGGTTTGGTGTTTATTAAATAAATGTCTAACCGCTAAACAGTTATTTAATAAACATCTAAGCTTATCCATCCATTGAACAGGCGTTCTATTGTTGGGTTAAAGCTTGAATATTCAACCCACAATTCATTGGAGGTGATCAAATACTATCCTTTACATAGAATGCATAAATAATACCACAAAAATACAATTATTTAAAATGATTGTTATCATGAAGAAGAGACCAGGAAATGGTAGCCCCCTAGTGTGTGGAGGCAATGCCCTCTCTTAATGACAGTCAACCTGATCGGTCACTCGCAAGATCTGGAAGATGACATCCCTTAATAGGGTGCGTGACAGCGCTCCATCCAAAAATATTACTTTTCTTTTACTGTTTGAATATGAATTCAAACAACAAATAGATATGACATTGTAGATCAAAATGTATTATGTATATGTTCATTTCAAATAGTTATCACCAACCGGTTTATATAATACAGTCATTATGTAAAACATTTCGATACGATCACAACATAAAAAACCGCATTTTAAATGAACATCATCCGCACAAGTTATTAATTTGAAAAAGAAGTTAAGTGGATTTAACATTATTAATATATATATATATATATATATATATATATATATATATATATATATATATATATATATATATATATATATATATATATATATATATATATAAAGGGAACGACACCTCGCTGGCTTTCAACCTCAACGGATCAGTTTGCTCCAACAAAATGAAAGGATCATTTCATGAGCCTAACGTAATATACCAAAGCGAACAACATCTAAAATTAAAACAAGTTACAAAAATAGCCATTTCGTACATATCACAAAAAAGCAATATCAGTCATCGTCACACATATATTTGTCTGCAGACTACAATGTATAACATGTACGCTGAAGTTATTGGAAAAAAGAAAGAAGAAGAAGAAGCTAGAAAAACTCATAATCAAAAAGTCCAAGAAGAAGATCTTCTCATAATAGGCTTCATAGCTTTGTCTTCTTCAAGGGAGATCATTCCAAGGTGAGACGGATCTTCCAGAAGCATCTTGGCCACTAGGTATCCTGCGATTGACCATGTCTGATACTTCCTCGCTTGCTTGCCGACATATCTGCCAAGTTTCCCATCATAGTATTCGGGCCAGCTATCCTTCTGCAGGCGGCTCTCGGCGAGATCGATTGCTCTTCTTGCTATTTGAATTCTTCCAGTCTTGATGCAGGCTGCAGTTAGAAGCCATAGAAGCACTGCATATGAACGTAACATGATGATGATATTTTGAGAATATCCAATACTGCTTGATATGTATGGTTAGGTTTGAAAAGAATATTCCCACATCAGGAAATTAATGAAATGAACTAATATAAACAGCTCTTAAATTTTAAAATACATCATCCCCGCTTATTAAAAACATGTTTTGGAAAACACTCATAGTCTATATCTTAAACTTCACCAAATTGCAAGTATTTGACCACTAGCTAAAGTTGCAACTGGTAGGACATTCTTAACATACCTTTTCAAGGTCGTGAATTCAGAACTGCTGTATGAATCAAAGTGAAAAGTGGTATGGCATGTAGTGAAAACCACTAATATTTGCATTTTTGCAGAAAGAAAGTTTAAAAATATTAATTTCAACAGTAATAATCTAAATAAAGTGCAGATTTGATATACGGAAAGACAACCGTTGGAAATAATTTTAAGGGGTAATTTAAATTCTGCTTTGAGAAGGGATTTTAATTATTTTATTTTATTTTGTTATTTTTGAATTTAGTTCACGTATCAAGTTTCAAAAATAAGAGATTATTTCCACATCAGTATAATTACTCCTTTGCAAATATTATGAAATCACTCTTACCATCTTAAGTTGGTTGTATGGTGATAACAAATTTTCTAAATTGTTTATTGTGTACAATTGGTAGTAACAGAGAGAAAAAATAATATCATGCATCATGCATGCATCGATGCACATAAAAATACATATTATTCATTGAAGTATGCTCCATGGACGTTCAAAGTAACACAATAGCTTTTTCTAGTTTGTCATTCCAATTAATGTTCAACTCAGATTCAAAATGATCTTACCCTTTAAAATAGAACAAACTGTATTTATTCTAGCAAAACACATATTTCAACTTCATACATCGTTCAAATTTCACTATAAAAATATAAATGATTCTCACCAAGTTATGAATTGTGTTTGCACAACCACAAAATCCAAATTTGAACTTGCGTAATTTGAAACTGTACAAACCAAGGTTCAAGAACTCGGTTTCGGTCTCGGTTTCGGTCGTTTGAAATTTTGTCAATTTCGGATGATTTCGTAAATTTCGGAAGTTTCGGTTTTGTTTCGGTTTCGGTTCAGATTTCGGTTTTCAGCAATTTATCAATAATAAAGACAGTCTTGAATAATTTTGTGTTTGTTGATTAGGATAATAAATGGATAAATATGGTTAAACTCAACACTCATGTAAGATGTAACACACTAAAATATAATAATTAGCTGGAAAATAAACAAAATCAGTAAGGTCTTTCAGTTTTATTTTACAGCAGTGCATTTTGTTCCAGTCAAACATCCCTCTGCCCTAGCCCAACTCAACTTCCCTCGGCCCTAGCCCAACTCAGCTTCCTGCAGCCCTAAATTATGCCTCGGTCCATTTCCCCAACACTTCTATCATCATCGAAAAAAAAAAAAAAAAAAAAAAAAAAGAGAGGCGACGCTCGACTGAAAACATTCAATTGATCAAAGCTTTAAAAAACAAATCGATCGAGGCGATGCTCTGAAGGAGAAGTAATCGACAAAAAAAAAAAAAAAGTTTGCTGTTTTGTTAAACCCTCGACCGAAACCGATTTTCTTTCTTGATTTCGTACCGTTCATAACCGATCCCGGTCCGGTACCTCCGAAATTTCGAGGTACCGGCCGAAATCTTGAACCATGGTACAAACATAAACTTTTTTTGAAAACTAACTTTTGTGTTTACGCAAATTTATATTGCATAAGTATAAAAGGATGTTATAAGAGAAAAGAGGTATACTTTGTAGTAAGTTTTGAACGCGTCCCAAAGTTTGAATAGGATTTATTATTTGGAAAATTCACTATATTAGGCTTGTTTTGTAAGATTATTACGTGATTAGCTATATTTCAGAAATAATTACAAATATAGACCTGCTTTGATCGAGAAGGGATACTGGCGCCTTTTAAAAACTCGCCTTCGTGCGCCTTTTCAAAACTCGCCTGTGTATTTGGGGTAATTTTCAAACTATATAAGTACTCACTAGTCTTCTCATAATTCTGATTCATACTCAACCACATCTTCTCAACTCCATATATTTTCAAACATGGCTAATTAAACAATGGTTGAGCAAGAGGTTAACTCTTATCCAGTTTGCTGCCACTGTGGATATATGGTTGAAGTTGTCGCATCTAATGATGGCGAAAACATTGGTCGTCGAAGTCTTCTTTGTCTCAATTATCCCCACGGATGCAATTTTTCAGAATGGATTAACGAATCGCTTTGTCGGAAGGCCATAACGTATGCGAATGAACTAGAACAAGAAAATAGACGTCTCAAAAAACGCGTAGAGGACTTGCAATTTAAACCTAACCAGTAGTGTTTCTATTATCCGTTGTCGTTGTAGGTGTCTGAAGTTTAGTTTGAATTATTGTATTATCCGTTGTCGTTGTATGTTTCTGAAGTTTAGTTTGAATTATTATTTGTGTGTTTGTAGGAGTTGGAAGATTAATACAAAGTATTGTATGTTTGTGTTATTCTAATGAAATATTTTATGTTTTTGAAGTCTGAATTAAAGTTTTGTATGTTTGTAGGTTCATACACTATACATTATGACATAAAGATGAATTGACAACTAGCTGCCACAAACTAAAGTTGGATCGGTCTGTTTATGTATAGTACGATCTGCCGCAAATCATGCGATTTGACTAGACATGGATAAAGTTGATCCAATATTTCGAAATAGTTATATTGAAAAACATCTGCCAAATCTGACCCAACATTTGTCCATTTTGATAAAGCCGTTGTAAGGACAAAGGCCAATGCTTTATTTCGAATTCAAGGCTTGTTTTTTGTGATCAGGACGAGCATAGGACAATTGATTCTATTTTTTTTTTAAACCGATGACATGATTAAAGCACCGCCAATTCTGACTTGATAACGACCATACTGAGTTGATTAAAGTTGATATGACAGTGACATATCAAAGCCGGTTTCCCTATTTCATAGGTTTTCAGCACATTATGTCTCAAACACTTCAAGTCTATCTTCTAATAAACTCAAGAAAAATGTACTCACTCAACAATGGCGCCTACTTTTATTACTGCACTATGCTACTTCGACGGTGAATTGGTTATGGATGAGCACCAAAATGGAAGTTATGTGGGAGGACTCCGCAAACCAAGGAGAGTTCGAAGGGGTTGCATGCTTGATGGTTTGAAAGAAACAATCTTCCAAACAACCAAAATTAACCCTCTCGAATATGATATCGAGTTGTCGATTAACTGGCCTACTGAATCGGGGACGAGAACCGTAGCACTTTTAGAAGATGCAGATGTACAAGTATTGTTTTTTACTGTTAAGAAATCAATTGAGTTGTTTGTTGGAAAAATAGCAAAAGAAATCGTGGAAGATGTCATGGACGAAATAATCACACCGCCTATAATGAGTAGCAGTTTCGGTTATTTCACAGAAATGTTACAAACTCATGATCCATCAGTCATCTTTAGTTCTCCCTTGTACACAAATTCGTATTTTCCACCAAATGTGGACGAGCAGCAGTAAAAACAATAAGAACAAAAAACAGATCAGTCAGAACTGCTAGATATGAGCCAAACGTATGTGTTATTGATCAATTTAGTTTTATAACTACTAATTGAAATGTAAGATTTAACTAAAATACATTCATTAACAGATTGACTGTAGAACCCGAAGAAGACTAGGGTGCAGGTCCTTCACAACAGGCCGAACATATTGACAGCATAGCGGTTGTCACGACAATTGTTGATGATACATGCTGGACCGAAGTAAACAACGAACCACTGGACTATGACTTTCCAAACATAGTAGATCCCGAAGAAGATGGTGATGAAGTTCAAATGGAAGTACCCATGGACGATGATCTTTGCACGGCGCAAATGATGGCCAGATCCGTAGTGGCGCTGCCTGCGTACAAAATGGTTTTGCTGTTGGGATGGTATTCCAAAGCAAGGAACAATTTCTCCACCAACTTACGGAATGATCTATTCTGCACGGTGTGTCATACAAGCCAATCAAGTCGAATAAAACAATATACACCGCCGTATGTAATGTTGATGCTACTTGTCCATGGCGGATACATGCTATTGTGTCGAAGAGATCACAAACTGGATGGTGGGAAATCAGAAAGTTGCCTCACGAACATAAATATGTCAACCCGACGATTAATTCAAACCACAAGCAAGCAACTTCTGCGTTTTTTGTATCCAAAATCATGGCTTTTGTGAAGGCCAATTTGGATATCTCAGCTAGGACGGTGCAAGTGTTTGTCGACGAGCAACTCTTCAACAAAATCAGTTACATGAAAGCTTGGCGAACGTTGAATAAAGCTTTGGAAAAAATATACGGTGACTAGGCCGAATCGTATTCGTATTTGCCTCAGTATTTTGCAGAAATAAAAAGATGCAATCCAGGTTCAGTAGGACATATAGTACACGATGAGTATGGGGTATTTTATCGTGCTTTTTGGGCATTTGGTCCTTCCATTGCAGGTTTTGTACACTCATCCAGTGCTCTCTATTGACGGAACACATTTGTACGGTAAGTACAAAGGAATACTGCTAGTTGCTACCGCTGTAGATGCGGACGACTGCCTTTTCCCATTAGCTTATGGGATGGTCGAATCTGAATCGTATGATAGTTGGGCCTGGTTCTTTTCATGCATGCGTGAGTTCATTTATAGCGTACGAAATAGACACATTACATTCATATCTGACAGAATGAAAGGAATTCCAAGCGCTTTGCAGGATAGATGGCGACAACCTCACAAACATAGGTTCTGTGCAAGGCATCTGAAAGCAAATTTTCAAGCTGCAGGTCATCGAGACAAACGACTTGTAGGCTTGTTTTACGCTGCTGCATGTGCTTCAGAAGTGATTGAATACACTAAACTTAGAGAAGAAATCAAGGCAATTAAGTCGGAGGCGCATACTTGGATTGAACGAAGCCTAGAGAATTGCGAAGAAAACTAGGCTCTTTGCAAAGATGACGGTGACCGCTTCCATATTATGACGACCAACGCATCTGAAAGTTCTAATGGTGTACTAAAAGGCGTCAGATCCTTGCATATAAAGGCGTTGGTTGCAAGAACGTTCTTTCGATCAGTTGAGTATTTCTATAAGAGACGAGAAAAAAGAGAGGGTCTGAATTCGAAACTTATTCCAAAATGGGAAGCTAAAATTGAAGCTCGGGCTATTGACGCACAGCGTTGTAGGCTTGTTCGATTTGGCCGATATAAATGGCAAGTAATTAATGGTTATGGCGATGAATACGATGTTGTGATGGACGGTTCTGATGTCACATGTACATGCAGAATCCCACTTCTGCAGAAGATACCTTGTGCTCATATGATTGTGGCTTGTTCAACACAGGATTTTGGTAGTAATAGAGCACATCATGATTTTGCTTTTAAATGGTACTCCGTCCAAAGTTATAGAGCTACATACGACCCAGAATTTAATCTTATATGCGATAAAAAATACTGGGACCCATACAACGGTCCTCTAATATTGGCTCCGCCTGTCAAAAGACTAGCGGACGACCCAAATCAATGAGGTTCAAAATTGTTATGGACGAGCATCAAACACCCAAAACAAACAGGTGCAGCAAATGTGGATCGCAGGGGCATAACCGAAAACGGTGCACTTCAGTAGCCTAAAATGGAGACGTATGTCTGTTGATGTGATGTCAGTGTGTGGGGTATTTCGTGTATCTGTATTTGTTATGTTTCGAACTTAGTTGTCCTTAACCGGACTATGTATATCTCTTGTATTTGAATATTAGAATTAAGTATCTGTTTTATGTTGTTAGGTTACGCTATATATACTATTTAATTGTCGTGGTAGTTTGCAGTTTAACGTTTACAACTTCATTCGAATATATAAGAATCGTTATACGTCGGATTTCATTAAAACACAAAACGTTCGAATCTATAAACCTATATTCTAGAAATGAAATGGAAAAATTGGAATTTCATATTATAGATATTGAGTTATGTCCAAATCAAATTTCAAGAAAGTCGCTATGGAATTTAAAAAAAAAAAAAAAAAACGGGGGAGTTTTGGAAAGGCACATTTGTGCGAGTTTTGAAAACTTGCCTGCGTTAACTGCAAACAGGTCTATATTCATAATTATTTCTAAAACATGGCTAATCATGTAATAATCCTACAAAATAGGTCTAATATAGTGAATTTTCCTTTATTCAAAGGTCTAGAAATAAAATTGTCCCTTCACACATGCAGTAGTCATGCCATGGCTTATTTACTATTTACGTTAGCATACAAAAGAAAATACATCCTGGGCATAGTCCCGCTAGGGTCTCGGGCAAGGAGGGAGCCTCAAGACAAATTGTTTTTTATTTGTGTAGTATGCTATTAAGATGGTTTCGAAATTGAAGGTGGCCAATTGGAAAGGGTGTTAAGCCTAAATGTAAAGATTGCAGCATCAATCCCTAGCAATATTGTCTCTAGCATATGCAATTTTTCTACAGTCTTCTATACTTTCTTCTGCTACGGCTACTGCAAGCAAGTTAAGCCTAGCTGCCTAGGGCCCTCCACTACTCAGGACATGCATTTTGCATATGTAAATAATAATAAAATGCATACTTTTCTGACAATTTGCACTAACATCCAGACGATGGATGTTCAAATTTATAACATGGTTCATCTCATAGGGTTGTCTACGGTCGATGTTAAGAAGAAGTACCTTGACCTCTTTAAAAATGAATGTCAGTCTATGCCAAAATCCTGGTTACATGATTTTAAAAAAAAATAGAAAATGCTTTTAAGTACAAGTTTAAGTAGTATATAATATATTATATGACTTCTTGCATCATGTTGTTAAGTGTGCCAATCAGTTGGACAAGACTACTTGTCTTGTCACATGATATTATGGACAGAGATAAAAAAGTCCGATTTTGTTCACACTTTTTAGCAAGTGTGAACAAAACACTCGGGTCCTGTTGGAGAAATTCAGGGGGGTCCATATGTGACCCACCTGATTCCTCTAATAGAAGGAAAATGTTTTGTTCACACTTAGAAAAAAAGTGTGAACAAAATTCTATTCGAGATAAAAGGTACAAGCATTTTCTGTACCATCTGTAATGATATATATTTATCTGTATAACTTTTTATACTGTTTGCACTGCTATACAGAAAATTTCATATTTTTTGCCTAATGTACAGAGAAATTAATATTTTTCTAACTAGTTGCACTGATATCATGATCAGTACGCTGTAAATTTGCATTATGCCTCAACATTCATTTTTACCACCTTGTTTACTATTTACATTAATATGTAAAAAGGGAAGAAATGCTTATGAAATAATATACAGAAAAATGCATAACTTTCTAACTAAATGGTATATGCACTGATATCTGTCCCATGGACGTCAAAAGTTACATATTTGTCTTTTTTATTTTCAGATTAGTCTCTTCAAAAATAATCCAATCCATCCAATTATATTTACCGCACGATTTTATAGACAGTAAAAATTATGAGTGGAGCGCCAAAATTGTTTGACTATATCCACCATTTTACATAGGGGTGGCTACAGTCCAATCTGCTGCTGTTTGGAGCTCAAACCGATTTTGCACCGCATCAAACGGTTAATCAAAAATACAAATCATCATACTAATCGTTAAAATTGTTCGGTTTCAATTTGTTTTTATTGTCATACAATCTGGTTTTAGTTTGATCCGGTTTGAACTTGTACTAAAAAATTGCTTCCATCAACAATCAATTAACAATTGTGCGACGTTGTCACTTAAAGGTTAAAACTCACAATGTAATCCTGAATTGAAAGATTAATTTCTAACTGTATGAATACTTTAATTTTATGTTTAATGAAAAGTAAAATTGTTTTAGTATATTAACCAAGCATCAACGTTAATTAATGTATAAATATCAAGTAAGATAACTCAAATAAGATTGTAACTCACATTATTCAAAAAAATGATATGGAAACTAATATACTGAAACTATAAAAAAAATCCTTTGTAATAACGATTATTGTTAACAAAACAACATACACTGAAAATAGAATATACATCGTTAACATAGAAAAATAGATAGGATTAGTTATATTTTTATCATAAGATTATTAGTGTATGTATTCCGTTCGGTTCGGTTTAATATGGTTGGGTTAACAGTTCAAACCCCAATCGAACCGTATCATTGCCGGTCGACTCGATTCCGCATATTTTCTGTAAAGAGACGATTCGATTCGTTTTCCGCACTATTTTTATGGTTCAGTCTGTGTGATTTCTATATTGCAGTGTCGTTTATGCCCACCCCAAATTTTACATTTCTTGTAAACCCCTAGGACAGAGGTTACGCATTGAACAAATGAGTGCATATATATATATACACACACACACACACATATATATATATATATATATATGTATATATATGTATATATGCCCGGCCCAAAAGCAAGGCCCATGAGGCCATCGAATTGAGTATAAAATATATCCTTACTTGTTCTATCTTTCAACTCCTATAAAATAAACTTGGAAGTTTTTTAGACAACTTATGTTTTTTTATTACCATCTCCAAATATAGATGGATCTATACATCTATATAAAAAAATATGTCATAATTTTTGATGATATACATTTACATTACTGTTATTTTTTAGCATATTTAGAATTTACATTATTTATCTTAATTTAATATATATATATATAATATTTTTTACATTCCAATATATAATAATACAACAACAACAACAAACAAGTTGGGGTTGGCTAGATATGAAACCCAAAATTAAAATAAAATAAAATAAATAATTATGATAAAAATATATATATAAAAAGGGTTTAAAATAACCAATCAAATAAAAAGTCGTCCGATAAAGGTTTTTTTTAAATAATAATAATAAGTAAAAATGTTCAATAAAAGTGAAATAAAATCTAAAATAGTAAATAAAAAGTAAAAAGGTTCAGTAAACGTGAAAAAAAAACTATGGTTCTGGTACATGGATTGCCAATTTCCATGCACTCCTATCAACTACCAGCTCTTCCGATAAACTCCAGTTACTTAAATCTCTCTTTATTATCTCATCCCATGTCATTTTAGGTCGACCTCTACCTCTCTTTGGGCCTTCGGCGCGACTTAGAATTCCAGCGCGTACAGGTGCATCGTATGGTCTACGTTGGATATGTCCAAACCATCTCAAGCGGTATTGGACTAACTTCTCTTCAATAGGTGCAACTCCAAGTTTTTCCCGAATATCCTCATTTCTAATCCGATCTCGTCTGGTATGCCCACAGCTCCAACGCAGCATTCGCATCTCTGCTATACTTATCTTCTGGACGTGTTGCCTCTTAGTAGGCCAACATTCTGCACCATATAACATTGCAGGTCTGATTGCTATCCTATAAAATTTTCCTTTAAGTTTCTGAGGAATCTTCCGATCACAAAAAATGACAGATGCTAATCGTCATTTCACCCATCCTGCTTGAATTCTAAAACTAACATCTTTATCAATCTCTCCATCAAACTGCAACATAGATCCTAAATATCGAAATGATTCCTTTTTGGGTACTACTCTACTGGCCAGGGTAACATCTCCGTCATCTGACCTGACACTGCTAAACTCACACTTCATATACTCTGTTTTAGTTCTGCTAAGCCTGAAACCCTTTGATTCCAAGGTCTCCCTCCACAACTCCAGTTGTCGATTAACCCCTATTCTACTTCCATCAATCAGCACAACATCATCGGCAAAGAGCATACACCAGGGAATCTCCCTTTGTATATCTTTTGTGATTTCATCCATCACTAATGCAAAAATATAGGGACTCAAAGCCGAACCTTGATGTAACCCTATGTTAATTTGAAAGTCTCTGGTCTCACTATCGCATGCCCTAACACTAGTCACAACCCCCTCGTACATATCCTTAATAAGGGTAATATACTTTGATGGCACTCTTTTCCTTTCTAGCGCCCACCACATAACCCTCCTCGGTACTCTGTCATAAGCTTTCTCCAGGTCAATAAAAACCATGTGGAGATCTTTCTTTTGCTCCCTGCATCTCTCCATAAGTTGCCTAACCAAGAAAATCGCCTCAGTGGTTGACCTTCCCGGCATAAAACCAAATTGATTCCTAGAGACACTTGTCAACCTCCTCAAACGCTGCTCGCAAACTCTCTCCCAAAGCTTCATTGTATGACTCATAAGCTTAATTCCTCTATAATTTGTGCAACTTTGAATATCTCCTTTATTCTTAAAGATTGGAACAAAAATGCTTCTCCTCCACTCATCAGGCATTTTGTTTGATTTGAAAATATTGTTGAACAACTTAGTTAGCCATTTTATCCCTGCATCTCCAAAGCAACTCCACACCTCAATAGGAATATCATCAGGCCCTACCGACTTGCCTGATTTCATACGTTTCAACGCTCCCTTTACCTCAGCTTCTTGAAATCTCCGCACAAAATGTCTATTGGTGCTATCGGCTAAGTCTTCCAACTCGATCGAAGAGCTATCACTTTCTTCATTGAAAAGCTCATCAAAGTATTCTCTCCACCTATTCTTTATCTCATCTTCCTTCACCAAAAGTCTATCATTCTCATCCTTAATGCATTTAACCTGATTGAAGTCCCTTGTCCTCCTCTCGCGTAGCCTAGCTATTCTATAAACGTCTTTTTCACCCTCCTTTGTACTTAGTCTTTGATACAAATCTTCGTACGCTCGTCCCCTTGCTTCACTCACTGCTCTCTTTGCAGTCTTCTTTGCCACTTTGTACCTGTGCATGTTCTCTTCACTTCTATGTCGGTACATGCATTTGTAGCATTCCTTCTCTTTGATAGCCTTTTGCACCTCGTCATTCCACCACCACGAGTCCTTGGGTTCTCGCTTGTTTCCTCTTGTTATCTCAAATACCTCAGTGGCGACTCTCCGAATGTAAGTTGTCATCGCATTTCACATGATATTTGTTTCTTCTTCCACATTCCAAGCTCCTTCTCCCATCACTCTATCTTTAAACACCCGTGAAACATCTCCTTTGAGTTTCCACCATTTCGTCCTGCTAATCTTCGCTCTCTTATCCTTCACCATCCGAAGACGAAACACGCATACCAACAACTGGTGTTGTGAGACGACACATTCTCCAGGTATGACCTTGCAATCAACACAATCTCGTTTACTATCTCTTCTAGTTAGGACAAAGTCAATCTGGCTAGCCTATTGACCACTACTGAAGGTGATCAGATGTGATTGCCTCTTTCTAAAGAAGGTATTAACAATCATGAGATCAAAAAAGAGCAAAATTCAAAATATCTTCACCCTCTTGGTTCCTACTGCCAAATCCAAAACCACCATGCACTCGCTCAAAACCCCCGCTAGATGAGCCAACATGGCCATTGAAGTCTCCTCCTATAAAAAGTTTCTCGCTACTATGCACATTCTTAACCATGACATCCAAGTCTTCCCAGAACTTCCTTTTGGCTTCTTCACTTAGACCTACCTGTGGGGCATATGCGCTAATGACATTCAAAACTGTCACGCCAACTACTAGCTTAACTAGGATGATCCTATCCCCTCGCCTTCTGACGTCAAACACGTTGTTCTGAAGGTTCTTGTCAATCAATATGCCTACCCCGTTCTTGTTACGTACTTCTCCCGTGTACCACAATTTGAAGCCAGTGTTCTCCACCTCCTTCGCCTTCTGACTCACCCATTTAATCTCTTGAACGCACAAGATATTAACCCGTCTCCTAATCATAATATCCACTATTTCTCTTAATTTTCCTGTTAAGGACCCTACATTCCAACTATCTAACTGAACCCTACTATCGTCGACTAGCTTCCTTGCCCCTCGCATCCGCCGAGAAAAATGCGAGGACCCTTGCTCACTTATCACTACATCGGGGCGTCGGTGTAGCGCGCCACTAAGAGAATGGCGGCCCAGCCCTTGCATATTTAACACCATATCCGAGCCCCGATATAGCGCGTCGCTAAGAGGGTTACGCCCCAACGATATATCATAAGGTTCCATATCCATAAGAGTGGCTAAGTTTTTACGTTGGCTCGCCAAGCCTATCACATTCCAATATATAATAAACTATAATAAATTTAAAATATAAAAAAATTCTTTTTTTATATTTTAATTTATAATAATAAGATATTGAAGGCAACCCACCTTGGACTGGGCAACAGCAAGAAGAACATTACGTTTTATATTGAATAAATTACTGCATCTAACCTGATGATGAAAGATGTAATGGTCAGGTGGTAAATGGGTGGAATGGTGAGCCTAGGGCAACCCACTTCAGTGGGGCGGCCCTGGGCCCTGTATGTGTATATATACACACACACACAAACATATATATTTATATATACATACATATATATATACATATATGTGTGTATATATATATATATACACACACACACACACACACAAGAGATAGGATCAAGAGCACATCTTTAGCTCCTCTGCTTTACACCACACATCATGTTTCTCTCTACTCCCACTAATCATCTCTCCTCCACTAACTTATTCTACTATAAATGAGTGGTGACAATAGGAGGTTAAAGGGATGCTTCGTTTTTGAGTGTTGTTACTCCTCTATATACATACATATATACATACATAGAGAGAGAGAGAGAGATGAAATGTAAAATAGCCATGAAATAGAAAACAGTGCAATGCTAACCTGGCCAAGACCCTCCATTATGATAACTCCACCTAGTATTCTTCGGATCACACCCGGTAACGATCCTCCACTCATGCCCTTCAATTGCAGGATAACTCACCTTCAAAGGCATTTCACCCACCAACTCTTCCCATCTCTCCTCAATCAAGTCCATAACGGCCATAGACTGCTCCGGCGTAGCCAGTGATGAAAGAATTGCAACACAATTGCCCAAAGCGAACCACCTAAAATCCATTCTAGCAGGACTCACGTTCCCAACAAAGTACCCACCTCTGCATGGCATGAAATCGAATACCCAGTCAGGGATCGAATCAGGCATCACATTGAACTTGTTCGTTGCCGTGTGCGAGTACTCCTCTGTCTTATAGCGATATATGGAGTTCAGCTGTTTGAGGTCGAGCCAGAAGTAGTTTCGCATGTGGTAGCCTAAGGCATGTAAGCGTTTGATTATGAGTTCGATGAATTCTTTTCCTTCGGAGTCGTGCTTCAGCATCGTGAGGGACGCTCTTAAGGCCATGAAGAATAAGGCCTGGATTTCTATTGGATAACCGTATATTCCCTGAATTTTCAATGTTAGCGTTTGTTGCCAATTATGCTCAAATTGAGTATTGTTCTATAGATAAAAAGTTGGACGAAGCAGTTGATAAATATATGTATGTGCATCAACTTACCATTCTTCGATCAATCATGGAGCATCCATCAGCACAAAGCAAAGTTGGAAAAGTATCAAACCCCTCAGACAAACACAAGGCCAAAATAAGCCTCATCCCCCTTTGAATCTCGGTCATCTCAGACAGACTAGTATCACCAGTAGACTTTGTGTATGCCCTAAGAAGAATAATCCACCAAAATCCAGAATCAATAGGCGCCACTCGCCCAATAGCACTCTCACCAAAATCAGCCACAAGAGTATCTGTCTTTCTTTTCTCATCGTGAAGCACTTTGAAGCTTGCAGGCATGGCTCCTTCTCCGAGCTTGAATCTGTCTATTCTCTTCTCCCAGCTTTGCAGATGTACTGTTTTTAGGAGGAAGTGTTTTACTATGTCTGGTTCTCCGTTCATTAGAAAGGCTAGTGCACTTGGTACAAAATCGCGTACAAACACCTGTAATCAGTTCAAATTTTGAATTAACATGACCAATTATTTGATGCCATTCATATTTAAGAATAGCATTTCTCAAAGAAAGAGATTACAGTTACACCGCCATTAGTCTTGTAGTTCAAACCTAACATCATAGATTGAGAAGAATACAGACTCAGCTAAAGTGCAAACAAACGATGAACAATAAGTGGCAATTCAATGATCATAGTGACAACAAATTATATACATGAAAGCTTTAAAAAAACAGCGAGATTTCTATATGTTATTGTAAAAAATAGGAAGAAAAAAAATCCTACTAAAAAGTCAATACCATTTTTTTACTCCATTATTGACATTTAAATCATTTCCGCACAAAAACAAATGGAAATCACATCCAACATACTAACAAAGTTACAACTTGTTATATCTGCCAAGACATTGTTGAGAAAGCTCCTAATACATCAACACGCAGTTAACCACACCTAAGCACTTGTCTAATAATTTCCTAAACAGATAAGTTTGTCCAACAAGGGTCTATCATTCATGGTTAACGCACAACTGACGACATCTCGGCATCTGTTTTGTAGGAGTCTATGCTCATACGTTAACAACTGCCCACATCTAGTTTTTATCACAAACCGAATGAATACAAATTTATAATTGTTCAACGGTGTTACCTAGAACTAGAAGATTATGGACGTTTGTTTGTAATCTTCTGTTTGAGGAGGAATTCCCTTAAAAGTTACAAGTTCGTAATTTTGGATTGAATTTGATGAGCTGTTGGAGATGATAGTATTGACAGAGATTCAGTTTCCTAATAACTGATACTATCTTCTGCACAAAAAACTACCACAAAATCAATGATCATAAATCAATACATGGATGCATACCTGATCGTAGTTAAGAACCTCCTCACTAGCATGATCAAAGGCAGCAACAGTGCCAACAGGCACCCCTTTAAAGTAAACCAGACTCCTCCTAAGGGATTCCCATGCCTCCCCAACCATTGGATGAGGCTCAAACGATTCCCTATAGAATGATGCAGGCGTATCGAACACTGACCTATGCACGCTTGGGGAATATGCATATTCATATACACCATCCATTCCACTTATTGACCTCTCATCGAAAGATCTCTTCCGTTCAATGTTCAGCCTTGGTGCTCTAGTCTCCAGCAATTTTGATATGTCTAAGTCTTCGTCTTCGGCTATTGATGTGTATGATGATACTCTTCTCATGCCTAGCCCGTGCCATCCATCCATTTCTGATTTACAGAAAATACCAGTTTATTTTTACTTCAGACACGGGGAAAGGAAAAAAAGAAGCCAATGGTAAACATTTCCGAACTATTGGGAATATAGATAGTTTAAATTTGGAAAAGTAAGCAGAACCATAGGGGGGAAGAAAAAAAAATCAAGTTCGAATAATAATTAATCTCTATATAAAGGATTTAAAACATACTCTTTGTGTGGTGTTTTTATGAACAACTCTAATTATGGTTACACTTGTATATTGGTTGAGAACATAGTTCTCGCTCCTTTTCATCAATAAATAATTTAAAAAAAAAAAAAAATCAAGATGTACAAAATTTGTGATATTATACCTCTGACTTAAAAGTTGAAATTTAAAGAAAACTTAGTCAAAAGAACTTGCAAAACTGATGCTCATAGAACTTGCAAAACTGATGCTCATACTTTTGGATGACTGTCAATAACCCTGTGAATCTTTCTTCTCCATCTTGCGAAAGTCAAAAGAAAAGTGAAAAGGCTAAATTCAAACATCAATACATCTGCAACATAATCAGTTTAGAATATGTTCAAGAATGTAACTTGCATAAACATTTTAAAATCTCTCCAAAACTGAAACCAGTGAGAAAGTACAATATACGCAAATCTACCCCTCTTTAAAAATTGAAAATTTTCAGATCAAGTGCATTTACATCTTTCAATTCTTAAAACAAGCTTATTATCCCAAATTACCGACTTCTTCCCATGTAGTACTTAACTAGACAAGTACCTATTGAGCAAAAGAGTTATCCAAAAACATAAAGATATAAAAAAGAAAAGGAAAATAAAACGAGATAGAGTGCAGACCAAAGCTATGTCAATACCAATATTGTAGGCTAGTTAAATGGAATCCTAATATGTGGCCATTTAATAGCTAGATGAAAGCTTTGGAGAGAGGAAATTGAAAAGAAAAGGAGAGCAAAGCAACTTAACCAACTATTTATAGCATGTGAAATATTGTTGTGGAGTCCATTGCGGAAAGTCTTACCTACTATCTTGGAGACACTGCTGCAAATGTTATTCCAAGAGGACCAAGACTGAAAAAGACTGCTGCCGGCATAACAGAGATAATATACATAAATCATTTTCACTTGTAAGCAAAATCAACCTGTGTGTTACCGACAATTACACTTGTTTAGTTGTTGACTACCAGACGTGAAAGCTTAAGAACATAAACGAATCTAAAAAATGATGCAAACTCAATGTTTCTATATGGGGTTTTCAATGACGTTGATGCAATAGCATTATGACTTTTAAAGAAAAAATCAACAGAACATACAAACACACCTTAAAAATACTTAAAGATCAATAAACCAAATGATAGCAAATATTGGAGACATATATACATATACATATTATATACATAGATAGAAGCGTTCCAGGCACCCCCTGTTTTGCAGCATCACTTTAGCACCCTACCCTACCGTGAGCTATACTAATTCAAATCCAACAAGATTTTGTAGATGTTCAATCCACATGTATATTATCATCATTCCAAAATTTGAGCTCGTTCCGACTTTCACATAAAGACAAACAGATCCTACGGTCCACAGTTTGTGTCTCTAATTCTGTGTTTAATTTTGTGTCTCAATAGTCGCTCCCATATATATATATATGTATATATATATATATATATATGTATATATATATATATGTATACATGTATATGTACGTGTATATATGTATGTACCTGAAATTATTGTATGTATATGTGTGTGTGTATATATATATATATGTATGTATGTATGTATGTATATATGTATGTATGTACCTGAAATTATTGGATAATGACATCAGATCAAGCACCCATCTCTAGCTCATGGTATACGCATATAAGTTGATACGCATATAGCAAAGCAATTCTTAATACTCCTCAAAATGTTAGACATGGGACCCCAGCCTCATGAATATGGTATAAATCTGCAGCTGTCATCATCCTCCTGACTTATTGTTCTTGCTTACCGTAAAAACTCGACTAATCTCTTGAATTTATGATGCTTACATGGAAATTGCATGACTTTCTTGAAGTAGTACTGCTGGACAAAATAACAAAAACAACAAATTGTCACATGAACGGTTGGTACTTGGTTGTTCTCGACCAATTTACTACCAAATTTAATTAATTATAGTGGTTTAAACCAGGACAAATTATGCGATGAGTATCAATTAGTTGGAATGAGAATATTCCTTTTGATGGCTTGGTTGTTTTTTGTCACATTGGAATCAGTGTTAATTTGAACTTGAAGAAACGTAATATTTTAGCTTTATGAATGGTTTCTGAAAAAAGATTTCTTATACTAGTGTCCATTGGGGAAGGATAATATTCTTTTCCAAATATGCCTATTGTTAATCGATGCAAGTTCCTAGTGCTTAGCAAAGACACCACGTGCTTTAAATTTCCTAAATATTGTATCCCTATCATGCATGCAAATATCAATTGTTTTATCTAACAAGCTTTCGAGCATACAACATGTAAATGGCCACCATAACCAATATCAAAAGCTTGTGAACATCCATATTATATTTCCACAGTACTATTCTTAGAGGCAAACAGCACTGCACACCATCAGCAAAAAATATTAAGGTTGTTTAGTACTCGATTCTAACCAACAGAAAGCCTATATGAAGTACACAATTTTGTTGAATATTGTACATTTATATTAATGAATACTGTATTTTTTGTTTTATTTTTAGGATGAAACAACAAGTTTACAAAATTTAAACTATAGAAGTTTCCTACCAACTGTTCAAGCCATTTTGCCGACAAACAAAATTGTTTTCGATTTTGTTTAGAAATCTCTTGCTTTGAAAAAGTCAAAAAGTTGAACAGTTTATTTAGCAAAATATTACTTTAGAAGTACAAAAAAATAAACAAACATTAGCTAAATTTATTATTAGAAGTTAGAAAGCGAAAAATAAAACTAGAATTAAACTTTCAATTCAGAAAATTAGCTTTTAAAGGTTAAGTTTTGCTCATCCAATTTGATTTATTTCATTTCAGTAATTTCTAAAACTGTTTGACTGTCGTTCAGCCAAATTGATTTTACAATTAGTTTTGTAGAAAGAAAAAAAAAAGTAATTTACTTTAAGATATCCAAAGGACCCTGTAAATCATAATATCTACTAACTGCATGCAAAGCTGCAGCTTAATCTGTATGAGGAAAAAAAATCACACCTGAGAACAAGAACGTAACCGATCAGCTACCGTTGGAAAAGTACAATGGCCTCAAACAAAAAGAGGTCCGGAATTTATCAACTTCAGTAATTTGGGATGCCACCAACAGCCATCATTCATCCATTCAAGATACGAGAAGATGCCATACACTGTAGAAACAAAAAAAAAACAAAAAAAAAAAAACTATTTTATAATACCAAAAATACAAGTAAGTTCAAGCTAATGCATGAATTTGAAATTTCCAAATATTAACAAAATGGTGCGTAAAACAAATGGGAAGTATAGATTGTGGTTTACACAGGAAGTTGCAGAATTCATGCTTGAGAGCAGAACGACTAATGCAGAATACATTCCTAGGACTAGTATGGATCTTTTACTATTCGGCATGCTGCTGAAACATATGGTTATTCCATCACATTGTTTGCATACGACAGCACATATTCCAGACTTTTTTACAGTAATTGGAAAATCTTCAAGCGTAAATATCATCTTCCTCCCAAAGTGCAAATGTATGGTTAGAATGTGACACCTAAAAAGTCAATAACAGCCAAGTAAAATTAAAATTGCATGATATATGATTATGAATATTCCTTTATCCTGATATTATAAAGGTGCAACATGCAACATATCATCTTTTAACTGTGAAGAAAATTAACGTATGACTTACATTTTTCAGCCATCAGACTGCTTGACGACCTAAAAGTAAAATTAAAATTCCTTCCAGAATGACCCAGAAGTCCAGACTAAGAGAAACCACAAGGCAAATCTATATCATCAAAGCAAATATCAAACTCAGTAACAAGACTCTCCATTTGCATTTTCAAAATCTTCAATGTATAATAAATTTCGCTTCTCCGAGCGTGTCTCTTATCTTTCACCAAAAAGACATTCATTTTCCTATCGATCTCAATCCAGCTACACCCAGGCTGTTTAACAATGCCTCTCTGCTTCATCATCCTTCTCGTTTTCACAACATCTTTCCATCTCCCTTTCTCTGCATACATATTAGACAATAAAACATACGACCCTGAATTCTCATAACCACTCTCAGATAGTTTTTCAGCTGCCCATTCACCTAATTTAACATAACCATGACTTCTGCATGAAGCTAGAAAAGAACCCCAAAGGATCGAATCAGGTTCAACTGGCATTTTCTTGATAAACACCTCAGCTTCTTCAAGTTTTCCTGCCCTTCCAAGCAAATCAACCATGCATGTATAATGATCTCTTGATGGAACTATATGATATGCATCAGTCATGATGTCGAAATACTTTCTGCCTTCTTCAACTAATCCAGCATGACTACAAGCAGTGAGAACTCCAAGCATTGTTACATGATCCGGTTCTTCTCCTGAACATACCATTCTTTCGAATATCTTTAACGCAAGATCAGCACGCCCATTCTGAGCACAACCTACGATCATTGCATTCCATGATACTCTATCCTTATCCATCATTCTTTCAAAAACTTTAGCAGCTTCATCAACCGATCCATTCTTTAGATACATGTCCACAAGAGAATTACCCACAAATATATCTGATTCAGGTCCATCTTCGAACCGGAACCCGTGTTTCAAAACATGCCCGTGGGTCTGTAAGCCAAGTTGAAGGTCGGGTAAATTTGCACATGCATTAAGTACATTACCAAATGTGTAGTGAGTAGGCCATATATCTTGTTTCTTTAAGTTAAGAAATAGTTTAAGTGCTTCTTCATCTTCTCCACTTTGAGTATACCCAGCGATCAGAGCATTCCATGCAATGATACTCTTCTTCTCCATCATCCCTGAAAACAGCGATTTGGCATCTTTTACCATTGCAGATCTTGCATAACCACTGAGAATCGAAGTCTCTGACACAATACATTTCACAGGCATGCGGTCAAAAACCGCTTTAGCTTCTTTGATCTTGCCACATTTTGCATACATGTCAATCAATGCATTGGATAACACTAAGTCATTTCTAAATTTATCAGATTTAACCACAAGTGTATGTATTTGCTTACCTTCATTAATTGTAGAGAGAGTAGCACATGCACTAACCACACTAGCAAGTGTGAGTTCATCTGGTTTATTTCCTTCTTCCATCATGCTTACAAATAATGCAAGAGCTTCATCTACAGGACCATTTTGCTCGTAACATGTAATCAAACTATTCCAAGCAACCACGTTTTTTTCATTCATTTCATCAAACACCTTATGTGCATCTATTGGTTGACAGCATTTTGAATACATATCGACAAGAGCACCATTCATGTGCACATCTTTATGACAAAGAGGTGATTTTGATATCAACCCATGAATCTGTACACCAAAACATAACTCCCTAAGACCTGAACAAGCACTCAATACACTTGAAAATGAATAGGAATTTATAAAAAAGTCATCTTTATGCATGCCAACAAAAAAATCAATAGAATCTTTGAATCTGCCATGTTGGGAGAAACCTGAAACCATAGAGCTCCATGAACACTGATCAGGATACGGCATGGAAAAGAAAAGTCTTTCTGCTTCGTTTAGATTGCCAGATCGCATAAAAGCAGTTATCATAGCATTCCAAGTGAAAGTGTTTTTATCAACCATTTCATTAAACAAAGTTTGGGCACCTTTCAGGGAACCACATTTGGAATAAGCGTCAATAAGGCGGTTATTAATGAAGGTTTCCTGTGAAAATTGGGTTTTTAGGATTTGAGTATGGGTTTTTTGGCATCTGATTAAGGAGTTTGAATCTATGCATGATTGAAGGATATTTGAGAGAAATGATGAGTTTGGAAGCAGTTCTAATACTTTAGACGAGTGATTTGGCATTAAATATAAAATATAAACCCTTATTCTTAGGTCTGAGCTCTGGCGGGAATTTGAGAAGAAAGATATCTGATTAACTGAGATGAAGGTAACAGGAGAAGAAATTATTGAGGGTGTTACTTACGCTCTAAGTATTGTTGAGGGTTCAATTTTTTTTAAAACAAGAATTTGTCAAGGGAAGTACCAATGTAGAGAGCACCCCGTTAACAAATAAAGTTTATTTTATTAAATTAGTCTTCTTTACAATAATCACTTTTTTAGTTTTTAATACAAAAAATATGCGGCATATTAGTTGAACTACTTCGGATTTTTATATCAAATTATAAATAATCTCATTTGTCGACATGTATCAGATCAGATTAAAATATATCATTCATAGGAAACCGATATACTTATATATATATATATATATATATATATATATATATATATATATATATATATATATATATATATATATATGGTATCCCATCGTCGAATTTGTCGATACACCTCATATCCCTCACTTCGGCAACTCGATAGCGAAAACAATTTAAAAAAATAATGAACAGTGGCGAACAAAAAAATATAATATGACAGACCAACGTCGTTCATGTCGAACAAAAATAATAAAATTTCTCTCCAAGTGATCGCTTTTGTTTTTCTGGTTTGCAAATAATGTAGAGATTTGTTGGTTTTTTTTTTTTTTTCCGTTTGAAATTGAATGGGATTTGGGATGGTAACTGATGTTTTACCAGGGTAAAAAATTTAAGTACATGAACCCCCTTATCATTCTTTTTATGATTGGAGTGTTTTTAAAATTTGACCCCTCCTAACAATATTTGGAGTGTCAATAACAATGCCCAAATTATTTTAGGCAAATTCTATTTCAACCCAGCTAATTGCTGAGTAGCCCTCCAAAGTACATTAAAATAGAGTAAACTCATCACTTTGCTGAGTAGCCCCTCTTTTATTTAAAAAATCCAATAATACCCTTCCTCGTAGTACCTCTAGGTGGTTTTATAGTGAACCTCATAGGGCCACTGCATGGTAAGTAATGATACCACGTAGAGCCTCTACGTGGTATCATTAGTTACCGCGCAGTTCCCCTACGAGGTTCGCTACAAAACAATGTAGAGACATTACGAGGTAGCCTGAAAACTAAAGAAAAAAAAAACTGAAAATGGACAGTTTCGTCTTTGAATTTTTTTATAAAATTGGGGGCTACTCAGCAAATTGCTGGGTTGAAATAGAATTTGCCATTATTTTATTGCAGAGGGGAATTTAAATTTCGGCATTGTTATTGACACTCCAAATATTGTTAAGGGGAGGCTAATCTTTTTTATCTTCAAAAATTTTTAAGGGGAGTAACAATAAGGAAAGTTATCCCTTAACAAATAACGGTAATTTTACCTTAGGGACAATTAACGACAAGGACAAAAGTCCGCTAAAATTTATCCATAAGGACAGCCATCCATTATTGTTTCCAAAAGGACAATACACTACAATACTCCCGTTTAATTTTCGGCCGTTGTCTTCTTCTCGTCATTCATCCCACCCGTCGTTCATCATCTCATTCGAATTTCTACCACAAAATCATGAAATCATTTTTAATGGCAACCAAATCAAAATCCGCGGCATGTTGTATAATCGAAACTCAAACATCAATCGAAACAGCAAAATTCATCATAAAATCGATCTCCAAAATCAACCTCGACTGATTTTTTTTTTAATTGCTATAATCATTATAATTTAATGTTCATTTCTACCGAATAGATTTTTTTTCGCAAGGTGATTCATGGATTTTTTTTTCTTTTTTTCTTTTTCTCCAATTTTAATGATCGGCTATTCAGCAGTTGGGTATCAATTATATATTTTTTTAGGTATCATTTTTGTTTATTTAACACTGTTTTATATTCGTTTGTTAAGTTTTAATGTTGTATTTATTTTGTAGTTGTATTGTTGCATTATTTATGTATTACAGTCGAACTTATTTCATTATAATCAACCAAACTATGATGTAACATTTTTTGCATTAGTTTTAGTTTTAAAATAGTGCAGCAATTTTTAGGTATCAGTTTGCTATTTTTTTAGGAATTAGTTTTCTTGTATTAATAGTATTATGCTGTTTTGTTTATAGTTTTGGTGTTATTTTACTTTTGTTCTTGTACTGCTGCATTAGTTTTGCTACTCAAACGAATTTATTTCATTTTAATCAATCAAATTATGATTCAAACATTTTCTGTATTATTTTTGTCATTAAATATTATAGCAGTTTTAAGGTACCATTTTTATATTTTTTAGGTATCAGTTTTATGGCTTTGTGTATGAGAACTGTGGCAAGTAGGTAGATTTGTGTTGTTTGCTTTGGTAATTGACTTTTTTTGATACACAACATTAATTCTAGTTGATACTCACTAATTAAAAAAAAAAAAAACACCCACCTATTCAATTCAAATCTCACAAAAATAATATTTATTCTCAATCATACCCACTAATTAAAAAAATAATAGTAATCAATTCAATTCAATTCAATTATCACAAAAAGGAGATTATTCTCAGTTATACACAATAATACCCACTTGTATCATATGATACCTACAATGATACATAATTGATTTAATAGGATATATTTTTTTCCTATACAATCTAAGTACATAGAACAATGTTCCCCATTCCAAGCATCCATTCATGCATTTACTTTTACTTGTATTCAATCCAGTCTTGAATTCAAGTAAATTCCAACAGCATGCGGTATCTGCAAGTATTTCATACATAATCAAAACTTGTACCAACATAATACTGTAAATTCAACGAGAAAATATAAAACTGATACCTAAAAAAATATAAAACTGATACCTAAAAACTGCAATGACATTTTAAAGAAAAACTAATAAAAAAATGTTTACATCACAATTTGATTGATTAAAATGACATAATTTCGATTGAGTTGCAAAGCTAATGCAACAGTACATGTAGAAAACTAATATAGCGCCAAAATTATAAACACAAAAGCATAATACTGTTAAAACACGAAAACTGATACCTAAAAACTGCTGCTAATTTTACCATAAAAAAATTTATTTTCTGGCGAACTTTTCTCGTTCATCTCTCCCGTTCGATTTTCTATGACGAATTCGCAAAAATCACGAAATCTTATTTACTGCCAAACGAATCAAAATCCGCGACATCTTCATGAATCGATGAAGCTTTTGAGACGATTAAATTAGGCAAATCGAATAAATTGAGGAGCTCGACAAATTCTGAAGATAATGATGAAATCGCGTTGGAAATCAGTGAGGAAATCGAGAAATTTGCGCGATTCGGGTTGTTGAGGAAGAAGAAATCAGCGCACGTGAAGAAGAAAAGAATTAGTGTATTGTTCTTTTGAGTAAAATTTTAGTGGGCGGTCCCTATAGTTTAAAAAGTCTTCAATTTTGCCCTTGTGAATATTTTCCTGTTTTACCTTATTACCCATTTAACCCTATAATAAATAAATGTAATTTTATCTTAACAAATATTGCAAAGGCCGTAGTAATTTTTTCGATTCGCATATATCGATTTTATTAAACCCTAAAGGATAAGCGTTTTCGGTGGAACATGATCGAATTTTTTTTTGCTGACATAAATATGTCGAATTTTATAATTACAGAGGCAATACACCAAAATGATTATTAATTTTTGACGTATCACTGTCGAATACATATATAATTGATTACGTGCTGCATTCGGTGCAGTGGTGACGAACTGCTTATTTTAATTCGGTTTCCTTGTCGAATAAGTTTTTTAAAATCTAATTTCAAGGGGCAATCCAGGAATATCGAGTAATGTAAAATAATATGTTTGTGTAGCCCCTTAACAATTTTTCAAAAAGTGGAGTGTTCTTAAAAAATGACATCCCCTTAACAATAGTTGGAGTATCAATAACAACACCCTTAAATTTATGAAGTCTGAATGTGAAGGACTCTTCCCTGACTTCGTAGCATCTGCACGAGCACCTGCTGGCACCAAGGTTTAACCGTTAGTTAGGGGCTCTTCGGGGAGCATTTTTGCCTAGTTTAGTTAACTGCTTCCCTTAGCCACCCATTAATTACCATAATTAATTAACTTAATTACTAAATTTTGGTCTTTTTATAAATTTTAAAAATTAATAACTTGTGCAAACGAGATCCGTTTGATACGCGATTTTTTACGTTGCGATCGTGTCGAAGTGCTCTACGTAATGGAGTTGGTTCGAACTGAATTGAAGTAATTTATAATTTTTCTATTATACTAACACTATGTTAAAATACTATGGTTAAATGGTCCGCTTAAAGCGCTAGACGCATTCTCTGCTAACTCAATTGTCCGCTATAATACTTCACAGAAATACTCCGCTATCCATTAGCACCAAATGCACCCTTATTGTTATGCTTGCGGTGACCATCATTTAAACACAACTGCAACCGTTTGACAGTTGTAAATTTATGTAAGAATAATAGTCTAAGATGGTTAATCGTCATATTTTTAATTTTAAAACTTTTGACATATATACTTTCAACTATATGTATTGTTCATACAACGTTGATTGTTTTTTGCAAATTTATTTATTTATAAAACGATCATGCATACACATTGTATTAATTCGTTAAAACATGTATTATTTGTATATAATTTAATTCTTTAACATAAATTATTATTTTTATACTTCAATGTTGAGTACTATACAAAAAAAACATCATGTACGGTTTGTATAGTTCACTTTGGTTGTCTAACTATTCAACAATTGTTGTAATCGTTACTATTATCTGTAGCATCCCTAAGTTTTAGTGTAATTTTATTTAGGAATTTAATTGGTTAAATTAGATGGAATAACATAGTGAGATGTTAATATGAGATTTTTAATCAATAAAATGGTTTGATCTTAGTAATTAATCAAATTAACCTAAACATAAGTGAAGACTATTGGCGTGTAACTCCCTAGCAATTAATAACAATAACGAGAGTAATAAAGAAATGATTCAAGTAAGAAATAATTAACTTAGATAAGAAATGAACGAAAATAAAAAATCTACAAATGTCCAAATTTGGCCGAAAATTCCACTATTATGTCCGTGACGATTTTCTAAACAATTTTCATATGTAGCACATTACGATTCGAGTTATAATGGAGAAAATATGAGTGAAAAAAGATTTTAGAAATTTAAAATTTAGACTTTGAAAATCAAAGATAAGCATAAAGTAAAATTTTCTTATATATATATATATATTTATGTGTGTGTGTGTGAGTGTGCGCGCGCGCGCACGTGTGTGGTTCGACCGTCCTACGAAGGATCAACCGTGGCGGTCAATCGCCTTTAGGGGACAATCGACCCAATCGTGTTATCTGGCTTATTTCCTGCCTAGGCACATAAGGAATAAAGAAAAGGTTTTGGGTAGATTCTGAATGAATTAATTGACTTATTTTTAAGGTTAGATTCGAATCTAAGAAGTTAGATAAATGGTCAGATTTAAACTAAAACTAATCCAAGGCCAGATTTAGACTTTAAAAATAATATAATGCCTAGGATAAGAACCATGGCATGGCAACACCAAATTAGATCAAGCTAGATCTAGTAGTCCTAAATCCTCAATCGAAGTTATAAATAGGAGGTTAGACCCAACCCTTATTTCATTCCAAACATTTCCCCTTCTTTCTTCCTCCACAAACAGACCCCTTTCCTCCACTTTCATTATTTTAAAGGTTAAGACTAAAACAATTAGTTTTAGATGGGGAAAAAATTATTGATGATAGTAGAGCAAGGAAAATCTGTGAAGGTCAAGGGATAAAATCTTATGAACTCAGGTGAGTGGGAAGTTACTATTTTAATAAAAATGATTAATGAACAGGCTTAAACGTATTTCAAATTTACATCTAAATCACATGTAAAAGAAATAGACTTATTCCGCAATTGTTTGACTTATAGATAATTTTGGATTTACATGGACTTATGTGAAAATAGTAAAAAGATTTCACGTAAGTATGGATCTAAATAATAGATACAGACTTATTGGCAAGGATCTGTTTATTCTTTATGCAAATTAAATCTACGTGTAATTAATGTAAATAGAGCAGTAACTATTATAAAAAATTATAATAGGAAAGTAAAGACACGTGTTTTACATTTGAGATCTGAGTTATAACACTAATTACAAAAAGAAAGGGATGAGACTATTTTGTTAGGTAAAAGAGATATAAGCACTTTCATGATAGGTAGATCACTATCATTATAATGAAAGGTATAGAATTTAAAAGACAAATGGGTATCATAAAATAATAAATAGAAGCCTTTTTTTCCTTTTTCTTTTTCAGGTTTCTGGATTGGGCTTACGAATGAAAGCTTAAAAGTGGCAAAGACTTAGTAAGCTTGGGGACCGATCCTAACCGCATACGAACATGCACGTCGGCTCTTGGAATAAATATTAGAAGCCAAATACTCAGTTGGGACTAAGATGAAAGCACAAATAGGATTACCATTTGGAGGCCCGTCCTAATGACGAACAGACACACACGTTGGCACTGAAAATAAGTGGCCTAGTCACTACAAGAAAAGATGAACATAGCGATAAAAATGAGTGAAGTAATTTTCGGTTGCTTTTTTTGCGATGGATTTGCATCCAATTTGCAAGGGAAAATTTTAGTTATCTTCTATTTTAAATTTTCTTACATAATCGTCGACACTTTTTATATCCGCCACTAAAATGTTGCAAATTACGTCGATTTATGGATGGATAAATTTTGACACTAAATTCCATCGCATGTTGAAGCTGATTATAGACGGATGTATTTTGAAGCTATTTTGTGGTGGATTTTCCAAGGAATTTGCAAGGGATGCTTATTTTTGAATTAGAATTTGGGACGGCTTATCCAATTTAGCCACGATGTATTTTTTAATATGCATATTTAATAAACAATAATTAATTAATAATAATTAAAAAAAATAATTTTTATTGATTAGTACTTATTACTTAATAATTGATAACAAACAATACATATTAGATAATAATAATAAACGATTAATACATCTTATTGATTTTAAATAAATATTTATACATTATTTTAAAGTTTAGTTTAGGTTTATAATACATCAAATTGCACCCTTTATAATCGGGTAAATTTTCAGTTAATAATCTACTATAGAACTTATTAAACTTTGACTTATGTCGTAAACAATTTTTGGCCCCAAACAGTTAAAATTATGGCTCTAACCTATGAAACATATGCGCCACTCCAGTTTTTCCACGTTATCGGACTTCTCAACTCCACACTTCTCCAAAACCAAATCCAAAATTCGCTTCCGCCTCCTTCACCAAAATCCCTAAATTCATGTAAATCCAAAATTCACTTCCCCCTCCTTCACCGAAATCCCTAAATTCATGTAAATCCTTCGCTTCTGCCTTCTCTTCCGTTGTTATTGCCTTAACCCTAAATATAATGTAGGTTTTGCGATTTTGTTTCCTCTTCCATTGTAGGAGTTTGTGCTTTGAGAGTAGAGAAGGAAATTTAACCCACGGGGTTGGGTACCCGCGGAGACCTGCCTCTAATCGGACGGGATTCCCCGACTTAGTGGTTAATGGGATGGTGGTGGAGGATGATTTTAGTACCTGAAACAGATATAGGGCGGATACAGAGGTGATATCATTCGCCCCATATCCGACCCTATACATATAGTTTTTTTTTGCAAGGCGTATATATTATATATAGTTTCTTTTTATATTTATAATGTGTATATATGTAGTATCCCGAAATTCCGGTACAATTTGAGCTGACCAAATAATGCAAGTCCAACCCAAATTACACTGGAAAACATAAAACTAATAGAAAGAAAACAGAGGGTGAGAATAGATAAGATAGAAACTTAGAATAGAAGAAGAAGAAGAAGAAGAAGAACATACAACATCAGAGTGAACACGAATCTCACAGCGGAATGAATAAATATATTTCATAACATAACTTTGAAATAAAACAATATCTGTATATAATACTTTTTAGAGTATAACACTTACAACATAGTGGAAATAACAATTTATATAATCCTGAAACCTCCTGCTCTAGCTCTTCAAGTGCATCTGTAAATCCCGACTACTTGACTGCTCGTACAAATTTGAGCACCCAAGAGTTTAGGGAAAACAAAACAAACTCCGGGTCAGTCATGTGACTGCTGTGAGTAAACACAAATCATTTGTTTAATTTTAAAAGAAAGAATTATCGTAAGACCGATCCATACATAAACACGGATGGTTTTTACCTTACGATAACCCAAATCATTTGTAAACAATATTATTCTGATATTATAATAATGTCTAACACAAGTAATATTAATATAGTAAAACGCTTTCATCTCACGCTCTACTTATATAATGTACAACCAAAAACCGCGGGCGCTTATTGGGTAATGGATTCCAACTCTGACAAGGTATGGATCCACCTTCCGATCAATGTATCTAGAAGCGATACATTGGAGTTCAAGAAGAACATCTTGCAACTCGGCCACACATGACCGACCACTCATTTCGCTTGAGTGTATCGAATATATTGTCACTTTACAGTTGGTAAACCAACATAACCATTCCCGGAAGATACAGAATTGAAAGAAGTAACAAATATGAATTTTCTCTAGATGGTGACAATATACCCTATTTGGGTGCGACCCACTTAGCCATGCTGCCTGCCCGATTTCTGTCATTTCCCAGTTGATGAAGCTGGAGGTCATAACGTATCCTTCAACAGATTACTCATTCATTCACTTTGAATGCCACATCGTCATACCCGTCAAACCACAAATTGATTTCCCCAAAAATACCACGGGTATAAGCTAAGAGAAATGAATTCCTCCGCCACCAACGTAAATACGTTTGAAACGATCAACTCACGTGATCTACCAGATATACTCTGTCAAACATTCGTCCATTCAAGTTGTTCTGGGACTGGACAAATCGAAGGCACTATTCTGTAAATCCATCTTAGGCAATTTCTACCTAGGATTGCCAGAATAACCCTTGTATAAACTCCGTCTTCAATTTGTCTTCGATCTATTTGATTCGAAACGCTAACGCCCATACAGAGTGGTTCTCGGATAATAATCCAACCGGTCTATCCGTACTGACGACGAAAAAATGGTCCAAACTTCTATAGTCTGTGATTTAACTATCAAAGAAAAACACGTGTGCAAACAACGATATTATTTCCAGATGGAAATTATATCGATCAATCATCATTTAACATTTATCTCTTTGGTTCATTAATTTACTTATCTCCTATTTCCATATATTCTAAATTCTTATTTTCTATTATCAGAAAACATTTCTGATTCTTATTTGGAAAACATTTCCAAAACTCCTTCACTGGATTTAAACTGATGTTTAAATCAAACATTGCCATGCCAACTCAAACCATTTCACTCATTAACTAAATTCACTTAACCATCCTTTACTATCAAACCTTAGCCATTCCTTAGTTAAGAAGGAAGTCAATCAAGTTGGGGTATAATTACCTCTCAGACCTTGACTGAACAACGTTTTAACTTCAGAATAGACAAAGTTTATCTTTTAAACCTTTAACAAACTTCCTTATGTAACTCTCGGATTCTATTTACGTATCCACTTCTTTATTGAAAACATTGTTTATAACTATAGTGTTATAATCCCTACTTTTGAAATATCTAACATCGAATATAACTCTTATTCTTTAATTTGAATAAATAAATAAATAAACACCTAATTTATAAATAAATAAATCTTGATTTAAAAACCAGAAAGTATAAGTACTTTCCCGAATTCGATATAATCGAATTCGTCGATTAACTCCCTTAGAATAACAAATATTCGATTAACTCCTCCCGAATAACTACATTCGATTAACTCCTTTCGAATAAACTATATTCGATTAACTCCTCTCGAATAACTAAATTCGATTAACTCCTTTCGAAGAAAATATATTCGATAACTCATTTCGAATAACTAATATTAGATAATCCCTTTAACTCTATTCAAATAAACTATATTCGATAACTCCTTTCGAATAACTAATCTTCGATAATCCCTTCGACTAACTAATATTCGATAATCCCTTCGAATAACTAATATTCGATAATCACTTCGAATAACTAATATTCGAAAATCCCTTTTTGAATAAACTATATTCGGTTAATTCTCTTCTTTGAATAACCTAATATTCATAATCCCTTCGAATAACTATATTCGATTACTCTTCTTTCGAATAAACAATATTCGAATAACTCTAATCTGACTAACTCTAATTCAATTAACCCTAATTCGATTAACTCTAATCGTTTTATTCTAATTCGATTAACTCAAATCGATTAACTCCTTCTTGATTTATTTAACTTAATCGATTAACTCTAACTCGATTAACTCTAATTCAATTATCCCTAATTCGATTAACTCTAATCGATTAACTGTAATCGATTAACTCTAACTCGATTTGATTAACACATTCTGATTAACTCCTTTGATTTACTCTACTTCCATATTCAGTTTCAAATATCGATGTTGAAATCGATTCTTATTTCTTTATATAAGTCCTGACTTATATATTTTATTTATCCAATGATAAATATTTTATTTAATTTATAAAATATTATTTATAAATTAATCTTCTCAATCTATCAGTTAGAACAGATTCTATTTAAAATCTTTGCTTTAAACTAATATCACGTTATACCCGTGTGCGAAGCACGGGTCTAAACTTTCCTGATGTAAAATTCTATTCATTTGCCAAATATTTCTTTATATAACATTCTTTTCATTTTACAATAAATTCCTTTTACATTTCTATTTATTTTCTAAATAATTATCTCCTTTTATAATCTATTTATTTTCTAAATAAATAATTTCTTATATAACATTCTTTTTATAAATAATTCATTTCAATGCTATTTATAAATAATTCGTTTCAATGTTATTTATAAATAATTCCTTTTCATATAAAATCCATTGATTTTATAAGTAATTCCTTTTCAATTCTATTTGTAAATGATTTACAAATATTTCTGTTTCTCCTTTTTTTCACCAATATTTCCTTTTCTCTTATTCTTTGATTTTATAATTATTTATTTTTAAAAAATCCTTTTCTTTATATATATATAAAATCCATTGATTTTATATAAATAGTTTATTTTCAAAATACACTTTGAAAATCCCCTTTTCTATATCCTAGTATTTCTTACGGTATTTAAAATACCAATTCACAATGATCGATATCATTCAAAAACACATAATCAACAACATATTATATATCACATTATATATCACCATATATGAAAAACTGTAAAATAAATGTTGAGGAATCCAGTTGGATTCCTCTGATCTGTTTCCCTGCATCCACAGATGTTAAAATATATAATTAACATCAACTTCATTTCAATATGAAGTATTCTGATCAACAGAATCGATATTTGATTAACGATTTATATATATATATATCGTTATCTATAATTTTAACCAATACATAAGCAATTCAACCAAACAGTTAACACACAGCAATCAATCATCATTTATCACTACCAGATTATATTTATAAAAATATAACTAAATCAGAGTTAATGAGATTTACTCACACCGGACGATCATCGTTAATAACGATAGCCATCGCTTGATTCAGACAGACAATTTATTTTGGTATAAATTGTAACGAGCACCGATTCACTCTCAGTCAGTTCCTTCGTGTTGCGCTAGTCCATACGATCCTAAAGGATCTTGTTTTGCCCAATTCTGATATCATATAAGCCAGTTATAATAATTATTGGTAATACACATTTTATATACAATTTATTTTATTTAAACTGTTATCGGTCCTCACCCAATTTCATTACTCGGCCCAGACCCATGTTTGCTAGCTATAGTACCTCCTTCTCATTTATCCGACCTCTTTCTTCCCCAGGTAATTTCACAAACCCGACAGTTCCTTCAACAGAAAAGATCCATTTGCATCTCAAATTTAGGACGTCATCACTCCACCGAAATCAAACAAAATTTTACCATATAAAGTTTCAATTCCACAGTTCCCTACTCAAAAGCCTGTTCATCTCCCTTCTTCTACACGGTCATAGTTACACCGCAACTCCATCCTGACCGTTTCAACATCATCCCGCTTCCATCACTTTATTAAAGTCAAAGAAGCTTCATATACTTTCTAACCAAGTCATCAGCTTTAATTAGATTATGTAATCCATGCTTAAGCCTTTCTTCTCTACTATACATTTATTTAACTCACTCCTTCACGAAAAAAACCGAACCGGCTTCACATTTAATTGCCAGTCTTCCCCTTTCCAAGAAACCACCACAATCGTTTACCCTTAAAGAAATATTTAATTTATCTTAATAATACACTTAGTTGAAGTATTAACTTCAAGTCACGCGATTTCTCAATTCCAGGAAAAAGATCGCGATTCTATTTCTAGGAAAAAGTCCCTGAAACCGCGAATGTATAAATCAATCGAAACCCCCACCTCCGATCTCCATACCGTGCACCACCACCATAGAAAGGCGCACCCTTCCTACCCATACCCCTCTGCTACACAATGCATCACCTAAAACTTCCTATAACACCCCCAAATCGTCTGCCCTAGCCTGCTCCTAAGGGGAGACAACGATAACTACTTATCACAAAACCCAAAAATGTGTATTCAGCATGAAGAGAACATTTTGACGATTTGTAAATATATGGTTTTATGATTTCTAGATTTTTATTTTATGGATTTTAAAGAAGTTAGAAGCTAACGTTTGTGAAGAAAACCAGCGGCGCTGAAGCCTTTGACTATGGGGTAAATTATCTAGGGTTAAGACAAGATGATGGTGTATTTATAGTGGGAAAAACAATATTTTACTGATTATTATATTCAGTTTAAATCAACCACTACTTGCGTCCGTCTTTAAAAATCCCCATGATCGCATACGATACCCAAAAATCACGAAAATGGTCATGCAACTATAGTTTGACATTACGGACCCAAGGAAATTGGTTTTGTCGAATTCCGACTCCATTTGCTCACACAGTGTATTTTTTACCGTCAAAATACTGACTGTTTTTCACATTAAAAATCTGTATGGCCACATACCGACTTTAAAAATCACGGAAATTGAAATCTAGAAATAATTTAATATTGCTGATCCAATAAAATTAGTTTCACCGAAAACGAAGGTCGTTTGCAAAACTGGCTATTTTTAAAGCTCTAAATAATCCATTTAAATATATAAATATATTTAAAAATAATTAAATTTAATATTTAAAAATAAATATTATCGTATATATTCACAATAGAATATCATACAGCTATACTGGGATTTACAACTTGATATTCAAATACCGGTTGAATCGATATTCAATTTATATTGAAAAACCCTTTTAAAAATATAAATAAATCGTTATAAATTATAAAGGAATTCCATAGCGACTTTTCAAAAATTTGATTTGGACATAAATCAAAATCTACACAATGAAATCCTGATTTTTCTCTTCCACTAGAAAAAGATACTTCACCAGCTCTGAACGTTTCATGTTTCACGGAAATTCGATTTAAAACGGACCCTGTATATTCAGTTGAAGTTCAAATCGCCAAATAGCGAACTGCCACGCCATTTCGAGCTCGATCATAATTATATTATAATTATACATTCAACTGTCGTTTATATAATATATTAGTTATTCGAATTCAATTCCAAACTGAATTATATATATTTTGAATTGCCCAATTCACACTGTATTGCCATTTCAGTTAATTCTGATTATTTCAGAATTAAATATATTGTTTAATTATTATATTAATTAAATATTCACTATTATTTAATTCAATGACCATTTAACACTCTAATTCATATTTTAAATAATTAAATAAATTAATTATTATACCGTAGAAATACGGGTCGTTACATTCTTTCCCCCTTAAAATAATTTTGCCCTCGAAATTGCTAAGGTAGAAAACATCTCTATTGACTGGTTAAATTTTTTTGTTTACTTCTTAACTCCAGTTTCAACTGAACCAAATTAATTTCAATTAAATTATTAATTTATTCCTACTAACGAAGATTTCCATAAACTCTGAAAATTTCTAACACCCGAAATTTCTAAAAAAAATTGCCAGCACCTCCTTTGTACTGGTCAATCGGCACAAATACAACTCGCCTCTCTAGGCCTTCTCCAACCCAAAAGAAAATCAAACAGCTAAGCGGCTTGCCAATTCGACTCATAAATCTCATTTCCAATAGAAATATAAACTTGTACCTTTTTATCGGGCATATCATTATATCTTTCCATCTGCTGTTAATTCAGCATATACCCATGTCATCCCAATCAAATTCCAGTCTGTTTTTATCCACAAATCCAACCATTCGCTTATACCTAAGTCGAATTCCATTCAAACTCCAATTCCAATCTCAATTCAAAATTCTTACTCAACAGTTCAACTTACTCGATATCATTATATCCTAATTCAATTCAATTTTCACATAATTGATTTCAATTTAATTCCAATTGCTTTTCCAACATTCAATTCAATTTGGTTTTAATTCAACAACCTTTCCCTGAGAATTTTAAACCGTTTACCATATCGAAAATCAAAATTTCCTTTTCAGGATTCAAAACAACTTGCTTTTCTTAAATCAATTCAAAAACAATGTCTTTGGTAGTAATCCGTCACTTAGAAACTCGAAAATGTATACCGATGATGGTCGACTTCATCATCGGAATTTATTTTCCAGCGTTCGAAGTGTGTTCAATACTATATCACTTACAAAGCCATTTCTAAACACTTCCATTTTGAAATACATTTCGAAATACCATTCACAATGCTTTGTAAACAATTTAAAATCTCCCAGGATTTTAAAATTCTCATATATTCAATTCAAATCCATTTACAAACACCTTTCCAATTTCCAGGTTCAATTTGATTTTAACTTCAGATTTAATTTATCTTGTTTCATATATTATATTCATATGAATTCTGATTGGTTATTTACATAACCATTCCAGTTATAATCTTATTCGATTATAATTACAACTAACACATTCAATAATAATATCAATATAAATCATCTGTTTATATAAAAATATAATTTCAGTAAAATTATATCATTTACCATCTTTTCAAAACATACAGTGTCGATTCATCGTATTCAAGTGTTTTTAAATCCCTACCGATATAGTGGATCAAACTGATCGACCAGAACCCATAAACGACTCAACCAATAAATCTCCACGATATAAAATCATTTTATATCAAACAACAAATACGTTCACTCGTATATATACACTCAACTCAATCTAGGGTATTACTAACCCTATCACTACTGAGTCACGCCATAGAGCCAAGGTAATTACTTAACCTTAAGCTCTGATACCAACTGTAACGTCCCTGAAATTTTCGATCTTTGGTCATCGACATAAAACCTACGTCGATTATCCAAACATCGAAAACACTGAATAGTCCATGAAAGAAATTAGAGGGTGAGAATAGATAAGATAGAAACTTAGAATAGAAGAAGAAGAAGAACATACAACATCAGAGTAAACACGAATCTCACAGCAGAACGCATAAATATATTTCATAATGTAACTTTGAAATAAAACAGTATCTGTATACACTACCATTTTTAGAGTATAACACTTACAATATAGCGGAAATATCAATTAATATAATCCTGAAACCTCCTGCTCCAGCTCTTCAAGTGCATCTGTAAATCCCGACTACTTGACTGCTCGTACAAATTTGAGCACCTAAGAGTTTAGGGAAAACAAAACAAAACAAACTCCGGGTCAGTCATGTGACTGGTGTGAGTAAACTCAAATCATTTGTTTAACTTTAAAGATCCTTTCAAAGAAAGAATAATCGTTTGACCAATCCATACATAAACACGGATGGTTTTTACCTTACGATAACCCAAATCATTTGTAAACAATATTATTCTGATATTATAATAATGTCTAACACAAGTAATATTAATATAGTAGAATGCTTTCATCTCACGCTCTACTTATATAATGTACAACCAAAAACCGCGGGCGCTTATTGGGCAATGGATTCCAACTCTGACAAGGTATGGATCCACCTTCCGATCAGTGTACTCTAGAAGCGATACACTGGAGTTCAACAAGAACATCTTGCAACTCGGCCACACATGACCGACCACTCATTTCGCTTGAGTGTATCGAATATATTGTCACCTTACAGTTGGTAAACCAACATAACCATTCTCGGGAGATACAGAATTGAAAGAAGTAACAAATATGAATTTTCTCAAGATGGTGACAATATACCCTACTTGGGTGCAACCCACTTAGCCATAATGCCTGCCCGATTTCTGTCATTTCCCAGTTGATGAAGCTGGAGGTCATAACGTATCCTTCAACAGATTACTCATTCATTCACTATGAATGCCACATCGTCATACCCGTCAAACCACAAATTGATTTCCCCAAAAATACCACGGGTATAAGCTAAGAGAAACGAATTCCTTCACCACCAACGTAAATACGTTTGAAACGATCAACTCACGTGATCTACCAGGTATACTCTGTCAAACATTCGTCCATTCAAGTTGTCCTGGGACTGGACAAACCGAAGGCACTATTCTGTAAATCCATCTTAGGCAATTTCTACCTAGGATTGCCAGAATAACCCTTGTATAAACTCCGTCTTCAATTTGTCTTCGATCTATTTGATTCGAAACGCTAACGCCCACACGGAGTGGTTCTCGGATAATAATCCAGATGGTCTCCCCGTATTGATGACGGAAAAATGGTTAAAACTTTTATAATATGTGATTTAACTATCAAAGAAAAACACATGTGCAAACAACGATATTATTTCCAAATGGAAATTATTTCGATCAATCATCATTTAACATTTATCTCTTTGGTTCATTAAATTACTTATCTCCTATTTCCATATATTCTAAATTCTTATTTTCTATTATCAGAAAACATTTCTGATTCTTATTTGGAAAACATTTCCAAAACTCCTTCATTGGATTTAAACTGATGTTTAAATCAAACATCGCCATGCCAACTCAAACCATTTCACTCATTAACTAAATTCACTTAACCATCCTTTACTATCAAACCTTAGCCATTCCTTAGTTAAGAAGGAAGTCAATCAAGTTGGGGTATAATTACCTCTCAGACCTTGACTTAGCAACGTTTTAACTTCGTAATAGACAAAGTTTATCTTTTAAACCTTTAATAAACTTCCTTACGTAACTCTCGGATTCTATTTACGTATCCACTTCTTTATTGAAAACATTGATTATAGCTATAGCGTTACAATCCCTACTTTCGAAATATCTAACTTCGAATATAACTTTTATTCCTTAATTGGAATAAATAAATAAACACCTAATTTATAAATAAATAAATCTTGATTTAAAAACCGGAAAGTATAAGTACTTTTCCGAATTCGATATAATCGAATTCGACGATTAATTCCCTTCGAATAACTAATATTCGATTAACTCCTCTCGAATAACTAAATTCGATTAACTCCTTTCGAATAAACTATATTCGATTAACTCCTCTCGAATAACTAAATTCGATTAACTCCTTTTGAATAACTAAATTCGATTAACTCCTTTCGAATAAACTATATTCGATAACTCATTTCGAATAACTAATATTTGATAATCCCTTTAACTCTATTCGAATAAACTATATTCGATAACTCCTTTCGAATAACTAATATTCGATAATCCCTTCGAATAACTAATATTCGATAATCCCTTTGAATAACTAATATTCAATAATCCCTTCGAATAACTAATATTCGATAATCCCTTCGAATAACTAATATTCGAAAATCCCTTTTCAAATAAACTATATTCGATTAATTCTCTTCTTCGAATAACCTAATATTTGACAATCCCTTTGAATAACTATATTCGATTACTCTTCTTTCGAATAAACTATATTCGAATAACTCTAATCCGACTAACTTTAATTCAATTAACCCTAATTCGATTAACTCTAATCGATTTATTCTAATTCGATTAACTCTAATCGATTAACTCCTTCTTGATTTATTTAACTTAATCGATTAACTCTAATTCAATTAACCGTAATTCGATTAACACAAATCGATTAACACTACTCGATTAACGCTAACTTGATTTGATTAACATATTTTGATTAACTCCTTTGATTTACTCTACTTCCATATTCAGTTTCAAATATCGATGTTGAAATCGATTCTTACTTCTCTATATAAGTCATGACTTATATATTCTATTTATCCAATGATAAATATTTTATTTAATTTATAAAATATTATTTATAAATTAATCTTCTCAATCTATCGGTTATAACAGATTCTATTTAAAATCTTTGCTTTAAATCCATATCACGTTATACCCGTGTGCAAAGCACGGGTCTAAACTTTCCTGACGTAAAATTTTATTCATTTGCCAAATATTTCTTTATATAACATTCTTTTCATTTTCCAATAAATTCCTTTTATATTTCTATTTATTTATAAATAAATATCTCCTTTTATAATCTATTTATTTTCTAAATCAATATTTTCTTATATAACATTCTTTTTATAAATAATTCCTTTCAATGCTATTCGTAAATAATTCCTTTCAATGTTATTTACAAATAATTCCTTTTCATATAAAATCCATTGATTTTATAAGTAATTCCTTTTCAATTCTATTTGTAAATGGTTTATAAATATTTCCTTTTCTTTTTTTTCACCAATATTTCCTTTTCTCTTATTCTTTGATTTTATAATTATTTCTTTTTAAAAAATCCTTTTCTTTATATATATAAAATCCATTGATTTTATATAAATAATTTATTTTCAAAATACACTTTGAAAATCCCCTTTTCTATATCCTAGTATTTCTTACGGTATTTAAAATACCAATTCACAATGATCGATATCATTCAAACACACATAATTAACAACAGATTATATATCACATCATATATCACCATATATGAAAAACAGTAAAATAAGTGTTGTGGAATCCAGTTGGATTCCTCCGACCTATTTCCCTGCATCCACAGATATTAAACCATACAATTAACATCAACTTCATTTCAATATGTAGTATTCTGATCAGTAGAATCAATATTTGATGAATGATTTATATATATATATATCGTTATCTATAATTTTAACCAATACATAAGCAATTCAACCAAACAGTTAACACACAGCAATCAATCATCATTTATCAATACCAGATTATTTTTATAAAAATATAACTAAATCAGAGTTAGTGAGATTTACTCACATTGGATGATCATCGTTAATAACGATAACCATCGCTTGATTCAGACGGACAATTTATTTTGCTATAAATTATAACGAGCTACAATTCACTCCTAGTCAGTTCCATCGTGTTGCGCTCGTCCATACGATCCCAAAGGATCTTGTTTCGCCCAATTCTGATATCGTATGAGCCAGTTATAATAATTATTAGTAATACACATTTTATATGCAATTTATTTTATTTAAACTGTTATCGGGCCTCACCTAATTTCATTACTCGGCCCAAACCTGTGTTTGCTAGCTATTGTACCTCCTTCTCATTTATCCAGCCTCTTTCTTCCCTAGGTAATTTCACAAACCCCACAGTTCCTTCAATAGAAAAGATCCATTTGCACCTCAAATTTAGGACATCATCACTCCACCGAAATCAAACACAATTTTACCATATAAAGTTCCAATTCCACAGTTCCCTGCTCAAAAGCCTGCTCATCTCCCTTCTTCTACACAGTCACAGGTACACCGCAACTCCATCCTCACTGTTTCAACATCATCCCTCTTCCATCACTTTATTAAAGTCAAAGAAGCTTCATATACATTCTAACCAAGTCATCCACTTTAATTAGATTGTGTAATCCATGCTTAAGCCTTTCTTCTCTACTATACAGTTATTTAACTCACTCCTTCACGAAAAAAACCAAACCAACTTCACATTCAAATGCCAGTCTTCCCCTTTCCAAGAAACCACTACAATCGTTTACCCTTAAAGAAATATTTAATTTATCTTAGTATTACACTTAGTTGAAGTATTAACTTCAAGTCACGCGATTTCTCAATCCCAGGAAAAAGATCCCGATTTTATTTCCTCTTCAGGCAATCGATGAACGCACCAATCGCCAACTCCTCCTACCGCACCACCTTTGACGAGTTTCAGATCGCCGCAAATCCTGCTGGCAGACAGCTCTGACTTCCCCCTTCCCATCAACACCACTAATTGACCTTGACCTAGAAAAGAGCGGCGGTAAAGTGCCTGAAACCGTGAATGTATAAATCAATCGAAACCCCCACCTCCGATCTCCATATCGTGCGCCACCACCATAGAATGGCGTGCCCTTCCTCCCTCTACCCCTCTGCTTCACAACCCATCACCTAAAACTTCCTATAACACCCCCAGATTGTCTGCACTAGCCTGTTCCTAAGGGGAGACAACGATAACTACTTATCACAAAACCTAAAAATGTGTATTCAACATGAAGAGGACGCTTTGACGATTTGTAAATATATGGTTTTATGATTTCTAGATTTTTTTTAATGGATTTTAAAGAAATCAGAAGCTAACGTTTGTAAAGAAAACCCGCGGCGCTGAAGCCTTTGACTATGGGTTAATTTATCTAGGGTTAAGACAAGATGATGGTGTATTTATAGTGGGAAAAACAATATTTTATTGATTATTATATTCAGTTTAAATCAACCGCTACTTACGTTCGGCTTTAAAAATCCCCATGATCACATACGATACCCAAAAATGACAAAAATGTTCATTCAACTACAGTTTGACATTACGCACCCAACGAAACTGATTTCGTCGAATTCCTAATTCGTTTGCTCACACAGTGTATTTTTTACCGTCAAAATACTGACTGTTTTTCACATTAAAAATCCGTATGGCCACATACCGACTCTGAAAATCACGGAAATTGAAATCTAGCAATAATTTAATATTTTTGATCCAACAAAATTAGTTTCGTCGAAAATGAAGGTCGTTTGCAAAACTGGCTATTTTTAAAGCTCTAAATAACCCATTTAAATATATTTAAAAATAATTAAATTTAATATTTAAAAATAAATATTATTGTATATATTCACAATAGACTGTCATACAGCTCCGCTGGGATTTACAACTCGATATTCAAATCCCTGTTGAATCGATATTCAATTTATATTGAAAAACCCTTTTAAAAATATAAATAAATCGTTATAAATTATAAAGGAATTCCATAGCGACTTTTCGAAAATTTGATTTGGACATAAATCAAAATCTACACAATGAAATCCCGATTTTTCTCTTCCACTAGAAAAAGATACTTCACCAGCTCCGAACGTTTCTTGTTTCACGGAAATCCGATTTAAAACGGACCATGTATATTCAATTGAAGTTCAAATCGCCAAATAGCTAATTGCCGCACCATTTTCGAGCTCGATTATAATTATATCAAAATTATACGTTCAACTGTCATTTATATAATATATTCGTTATTCGAATTTAATTCCAAACTGAATTATATATATTTTGAATTGCCCAATTCACACCGTATTGCCATTTCAGTTAATTCTGATTATTTCAGAATTAAATATATTATTTAATTATTATATTAATTAAATATTCACTATTATTTAATTCAACGACCATTTAACACTCTAATTCATATTTTAAATAATTAAATTAATTAATTATTATACTGTAGAAATAAGGGTCGTTACAGTATACATACTAAGAAAAATATATTGATTGGTGTATTAAGTATTGATTCTATTGACCATTCATCTTTCTCTATTACCTTCGATTAGAAAATATAACTAATATTATTGATGTGTTGGGTATTGCTTTGCTGAATATTGATTATGAAGTATAATTAATATTTGTTTAATTAAAATTAAAATTTGTTGTTTTACCTTTTATTTTTATTTATTATTATTTTTCTTCAACTTGTCTTAATGGGTACCCAATAGATTTCCCATAACCGATGGGTATTCCCCTACCCGAATCCGATGGGTACTGAACGAGGATGGAATGAAGATGGAGGCCATTAATGGGTTGTAGGGATGGAGGCGGAGGATGTGTTCCCTGTATATTACCCTCCCTGTTTCCATACCTATTTGAGAGATCTGCTTCCTCTTCGATGTGAGATTTGGTACTCAGGTTGTTCTCTAATAACAAAAGTGGAGGTTACACAAATCATATCTCAATGATTTATTCCCACTTATATACTCTATATTTTGGGTCAGTTATTATAATGGTGTTACCTTAACTACCTCCTTGAAAGTGCAACGTCCTTGTTAGTCAAACCGTAAACATGGTGTTTCTAAATAAGAGCTTAGAATTTGAAAAGTTGTTTCCTAGAAAAGAGCTTGCTGTTTGACAAAGTTGCTACTATTTATATCCGGGCACCATGGCACCATGGATCCAGTATCTTAAAAGCATCAAAGTAAAACCACTTTTTTTAAAAAAGTGCAATATGCTTGTTAGTCAGGCCATGTAAAGCCGTATGCATGGATTTGCTATCTTAGAAAGACGAAGCCATTATCCTATTAAAGTAATGGTCATCTATAGTCTATCAACGCGGTAGCTTGTCAGCATTACACTTGTGTGCACAGTAATTTAGAACCATAACTTGGATACAAAGTTTTGATATCATTTGCAATTTATTACGCAGTGGATATTTTATCTGCAAGTGAAACCTTGTGATAGCGAGATGAGTCATCAGAGAATTTTCTTAAATCAGGAGTAGTTAAGTAAATTAGTATCTGGACATCATGTCTCGGGAATTAGATGTCTTAGTTCCTTACTCTAAAATAATTTACTTTATTTGATTGTACTATGGAATCTGGAGTTCAAGTTTAGTAGTCTAGTCAATGCTATCCGGTCATAAAATTGAAATATTGCACACTAGCAAAGCTCTCTTTAAAACCCATTAGTTCAAGTAATTACTTTATATAAGAGAAAATCACCTATACCCAAATCCTCTATCCTCTCTATACCCAACCAATCAGGATGTTAGGATTGTCTCGCATGTTCTTAAGGAGAAACGATGGTCAACAATAGTCCTACATCACGGAATATATTGAAGGAATTGTGTACAAATATGAACTGGTAGGCACGTAACATCGGGGATTCCTTTTGTTATATGAGAGTTGTGTGCCAGCTCATATGCGTGCAAGGAAGGGAGGGCTTTGTTCCGACCATCGTTACATAACAGAAGTTATGGTTTGTGATATTTATCACATGGATATTGAAGATCAAGATATTTTAGGATTTTTTATTTTGTGCAAATTTTAAGGAGAGAAAGATATATTTTGTGCAAGTTTCAAGGAGAGAGATTTATTTTGTACAAGTTTTAAGGAGGATATTTTCAGATCTGTAGGATATTTAGGATTTAGAGGTAATTTCGGGAATTTCCCTATACTTTCTATTTGCCCATATAAGCATGTCATTAGGAATAGATTTATTTGCACTTTTAAGGGCGAAAAACTTGTTTTTGTTTTTAGGGATTGAGATATCTTCTCAATTTTAGGACTTTCTTTGTAATAAATTGGTGGAATAATAAAGGTTTGTTTGGAGGAATTTGTTACTGTTATCTTCTTCTCTCTTTCAAAATCTAATTGCGTAGTGATCTTGTGGAAACCCTAACAATTGGTATCAGAGCCTTTTACACAAATTTTTTGAAGAGGGTTTGAATATCGATAAAATAATTATTGAAAAGCTTAATGGAAGAAATTGGGGATTATGGAGGGCAAAGACGAAAGATTTCCTTTATCTTAATGATATTCATCATCCTGGGGAAAAACCTAGCAATCTATCTGAAGCAAAATGGGAGACTTTGGATAGGAAGGCTGCTGCGTTTATTCGATGTTTTTTGGATAATTCAGTATTTCATATTGTTGCTAATGAAACATCAGCTTATGAAATATGGAAGAAATTGGAAGGGGTTTATGCGAAGAACTCCGCAACAAACAAGGCTCTTCTTATGAGAAGTTTGGTAAATCTGAAGCTTAAGGAAGGTGGATCAATTGGGGAGCATCTTAATAATTTTCAGGAAATTGTGAATCAATTGGCTGCCGTGAATTTCAAGGTGGATGACGAAGCACAAGCTTTAATGATGATGAGTTCATTGCCCGAAAGTTGGGAAAAACTTGTTGTTGCATTGAATAACTCAAATTCGGATGGCGTTATTTCAATGGGGTCCGTGGTTAGTAACTTGCTTAATGAAGAGATGCAAAGGATGAGCCTTAAGGAAGGAAAAGATAAGGAGAAAACAGAAATTGAAACTACAATTGAAAAAGCTTTTATTGCAAGGAGGGATAATCAATGAAATATGGAAAGACAAACGAATAGATCAGACATGAGAAATGAATATGTTTGTTTTTACTGTGACAAACCCGGTCATCAACTGAGATTTTGTCACAAGCTTAAAAGGGATAAGGAGAAGATGAAGGCATTGGAAGAAAAGATTGATGAACAAAATAACAACAGTAATAAGGTGAATTTTTGCGAGGAGATTGAAGGAAATGTTTTATGTGTTAATAAAAGAGAAAGCAAAGATTGGATACGGGGGCTTGTTTTCACGTGTGCCATCAAAAGGAAGCATTTGTTGATTATGAAGAACAAACTAGTACAGTGGAATCTACCGACGGTCGAGATTTGCATGTTAAAGGTATAGGTTCAGTTCGATTGAAGATGAATGATGGAAAGTTAGTGAAGCTAACAGAATTAGGTGCATCCCAGAAATTAAGAAGAATCTAGCTTCAATTGGACAGTTGGAACAAAAAGGTTGCAATTTCTCGACTAGAGGTGGAGTTACAAGAGTTTGGAGGTGTAACAAGGAGCTTCTGTGCGCAAAACGGGAAAATAATAACATATATAAATTGCTTCGAAAAACGGTGGAGAATGTTACGAGTTCTCAAATTGGATTAGGAGAGGCGAGTTCATCTGAATCAAGGTGGAGCCATCACCATAAAGCCACAAAGTCTACATGGAAGCCATTGTGGTATTACAAGTAATTTTGAGATCTTTTATGTGGTGTATCTCATTAGGGAAATGCATAATTTAGGGGTGGTTTTTAGATTTGTTGAGTGTTGGAGTGATTTCATATCAAGGTGGAATATTATGATTTGTGATATTTATCACATGGATATTGAAGATCAAGATATTTTAGGATTTTATATTTTGTGCAAATTTTAAGGAGAGAAAGATATATTTTGTGCAAGTTTCAAGGAGAGAGATTTATTTTGTGCAAGTTTTGAGGAGGATATTTCAGGATATTTCCAGATCTGGAGAATATTTAGGATCTAGAGGAAATTTCGAGAATTTCCATATACTTTCTATTTGCCTATATAAGCATGTCATTAAGGATAGATTTATTTGCACTTTTGAGGGAGAAAAACTTGTTTTTGTTTTTAGGGATTGAGATATCTTCTCAATTTTAGGTCTTTCTTTGTAATAAATTGGTGGAATAATAAAGGTTTGTTTGGTGGAATTTGTTTTTTATTGTTATCTTCTTCTCTCTTTCAAAATCTAATTGTGTAGTGATCTTGTGGAAACCCTAACATCAGGACTCCTGATTTCCACCTTTTTACAATTAAGTCCGAAGGTTTAACTACAAAAAAGTGAACTTTAGGGGGTCTTGATTGGTTGGGTATAAAGGGACGGAGAATTTTGAGTATAGGGGATTTCATCTAGATATCAAGTCATGAAATTGAAATATTGTGCACCACTAGAGCAATGCCAGTTAGTTTAACGAGTAGCACTGAAATGCTTATTTCTTAGAACTTTCCATATATGTCAAAAATTATTATGAATTCAAACTAATGTTCCTTGTGTTTTAGATAATCACGAGGTTTTGAAGCAAAATTTGTTGTGAATGATATTTAGAGTTGTAAGTTGTAGTGAAAGAAAAGTAAAATTCTTGCAGCATTTTTAGCTAATCTGATTATTTCCAATAATGATTCCATGTTCAGTGTCATTTCTTGCAAGGGTTTGCAATAGTGTCATTTCCTGTAAGGGTTTCCTATTTTTTGAACTCAACTTGAATTATGAACAAACTAAAATAATAATAATAAGCTACATATTATTTTCTATTTGCTAGGTATGGAACCAGGTGGACCTAAAAAAATTTCAATAAAACGACATTTTGCTTGGAAATTATTAAAAATGGGTCAAAGTCAAGTGAGTCTTTGTTTTCTTAATCATCCATCCATTTAATCATTTATTTTGCAAGTAGCACATGTTCAACAATTCACCAGAATGTGCCATCTTTCCTTGTATAAACAAATATGATATGTAGATTTGTTTTATGTGTATGTCCCACTAACGGACTTGTAATCGTATTTGTACCTTAACAAATGCCTAACCAATAGCTCTAGTCAACTTGTTTTCATAATTCACAATTCCATGTAAACGGAACTCTTTATCCTTGACATTTAATAAAATGGGTAGTTATAGTTACAAGAAAATAGTTACAAATATTACTATTTTCCTTATTGGTTTGAATACAACTCAAGACCTTCAAAACACTTTTTGTATTTTACAATTAAGCTTGTTCTCAATATTGAAGGCTTGTACAATTGACTTATATAGAGCTATTATTTTATGCATTGTTTTATTACTATTAATAAGTATTGTTTTGCTGCTCAGCTACACAATAAGCATAATATCTAACCTCACTAAACAATATATAAGTAATAATACTTCACATTCGGTATTAAGTCACTTGTATCTTTCAAAGTTATTTACTTTACAGTGTATCACATGTTTGTCAGCACTGATAAATTTGACACATGAATTAATTATAGTAAACTATTTGACGTTGTCTGAAGCACGATATCATTCGTATAATTAATCTTTTTAAGAATGTTGCTGAATCACATGATCTTTAAAGTCTGAAGAGTTGAAGTCAAATTCCTATTCAGTAAAAAAAGAGGAATTTCCAAGTGAAAAACAGAAGTGGAGGGAGAAAATAGATGGCTGGAAATATAATATTGCATGCACAATAATGTCACAGGTACAAAAATACAAGGAAAAATAATTTCCTTAATTTCTGCTACTCAGTTATATATCCATTTTACGTAAAATAGGGAAGTAGTTAAAAATTTCAGGAGATGCTACCAAAATCTATCACATGGTTTCTCCAGAAAACAGAAAGTAGTCAAAAACAGTGCCCGAGTTTTGGCTAACTTGAGAGCCTGGATCGATAAGAGGGAGGACTTGTACAAAAGGTATGAAAACTGAGAATTCGTTTGTTTCAGGCTACGGGTAATGAAAACTAAGAATTCTTTTAGTTCAAAAAAGCTTTTCACTTTCAAAATATGAAAAACTTATGTAATATTCTAATTTATTGGTAAATTTATTTTTCCTTTTTATTTCGTTCTATAACTATTAACGATATTTTTCGTCAATATCAGAGATGGGTCCAAGGAAATGGACCTAACGGGAAAATGAGAATATTTAGTTCCCAAAAGCTTGAGTTAGTTCACCGTTTCCTTGATATCAGGGTCTAAGCCCAAAGATTAGTTACTCTCCCCTCAAGTGGTGAGTATCACGCCTATGAGGCTTAACAACCAACAATTACCTTTGGATAAGGGTTTCCTAAGCACAACACAAGATGGAAGCTATATGGTTTGTAGAAAGGGTTTTCTAAATAATCTTGAGGAAGAGTTTACGCTTGGGTAAGAACCCATTATTGTGAAGGAAGCAGTATGCAAAAGTAATAGCTAAGCAACTTGTAGAAATTAAGCTAAGTGTCAATTCATTCTTTATTGCCCATTGATTTGAGTATACAAGTGTTTACGAAGGAATCCCTAAATCAATTTAGATATTAGGCTTTACTCTATAAGAAAAGAGTACAAGATTGAGAAATGAGAATTCGACCACCAAAATGTGACCCCTGTGGTCTTATTTATGGACAAATCGGGACCCCTTTTGTCATTAAGTCAGCAAGAGCTTCTACCGGGTGTAGTAGCTAGGTGTCGGCCACCCTTTACCTTTCGATTCCAGTTGCTTTGGCTCTCGACCGTACTTTTGGCCTTGTAAATAGATATATCAAAGCTTTCGGTGTATCGGCATAACTCTCTCGACAAATTGGTCTTGGTTTTTGGAGCTTTTCTTTGATGTTATTTCTTCCTCTCGTATCAATACCAAGCCCGTTAGCATGGATAGCTTTAAGAAAAGCTTTCGGTCATAAGCTTCCGGTCTTGTCTTTAAGTCCTTATAGTGCTTGCTTCGATGCTTTAGTTACTAATGTTTCAGGAACCATCATTCCTTTCGGTATTGACACTAAGCATGTTAATGTGGATAGCTCTCCTTCCTAGGGATTTTGGCTTGCTCTCGATGTGTCTTTTGGAGTGGGTTCCGGTCTTCCGGAAGGGTGCTTTCTATGCATTACTTGTTGTTTTCTGAAGTCACTTCTTGGTGACTATCAAGCTTTGGCCTCGATAACTGGCCTTCGGAAGGTTCCTCTTATGTTTCGGTTTCCTGTGACTTTGACGCCTTCATCTTCTTTTGTATCGGTATTAAGCAAGTTAATACCTATAAGCCTTTCGACTTCCTTTCTATCTGCTTCCGGTTTCAGTTGGTTTATCTTTATACTTGTACTTGTGTCAGCTACCCTTCGTGTCGAAACTACCTTGTCGATATTTTTCCTTCGCATCGGATTTGAGCTTTCTTCTTTAATGATGGTGATGGTTATGTGCTTTCAGATTGTTCTTCTACACTGGTGGCAGTCCGATACCCCTTCACCGATATCATGTTCAGTGTTGAGTTTTGGTAGTAACATTTGTTACCCCATTGTGAAGAGGTACTTTCGAATTTTCAAGTCAAAATTCTAACTTTTCTCTTGTATTTGACTTCCTACCTCTTGCTTGTATGGTTGAGATCCAAGGATTACTTTAACTTAAACACTCTTTTTTCTTCTTCCCCATCTTTTCACCTGCAAATCCATTGCTTAAACAAAATAACTGTTCTCTAAGAATCGCATAAGTTTATCAGAATTCCAATTCAATCTGCTCTAAATGTTTCTATTTTGATCATAATTGGAAATCTAAATCATGCATTCAGCCTGATTGTGATACCGATTAGGATTTTTATGTATTTAATGTGGGTTAAACAACGATGATAGCTTAGATAAAGATTAATGATGGTTCAAACAGGTTACCTATTTTCCCGATGTACTTTTGGGGGTTTAAAATGTAAAATTACATACGAAAGGCTAATTCTTATTACAAATCAGGGTGTTACGCTTCTGGTACAAGTGGATTCGCTGCCACTTTCGACAACTCATTTTGTTTTTGATCTTACTGACACCGGGATTTGTATTTATTCCTATTTCCAACCTCATGGGTGTCGGTTCAGTGTGGAAGTGTAGCCAAAAGATCTGCCCTCTTTCGGTTTTAGTATCAGTAGAATTTAGGAACTAAACATCTGAATATTTTACTTTGACCTCACTCGTTCTTGATTTTGAGACCAATCAGGCTTTTGGTGATGACACTAGATTACTTGGTTTCGGTTGAACCGTTACCAAGTGTTTTGGATTGTCTAGTTCCCCCGACGCATGACTTGCATTCTCTTGGCCTTGGTGTCGGGGTAGTTAGTTTGATCATCACTGAAAACTTAACGGTTTTTAACAGTATGTGATCTATGCAGATGCCTTATCCAGATTAATTGTTATGATCAGTTTGATGTTTCTATAGTTCGAATCCCGAGTATTAGCATGTTTTTTTTACCCATTTATGGATATTATATGCATATTTATGTAAAAGGAATGTGGTGCTAACACATATGTTATGAAACGATATCACCTGGAAGTATTATCTCCAATAAACAAAGCTGTTGCCAACCAAAGTCTCAAGAAGTGTGAGAAATGTCAAAGGTACTTTAAAATACACCGCCTTCCTCCTAGTGAGCTAAAAACAATCTTAAGCGCATAGCTATTCGATGTATGGGGAATAGATTTGATCGGGCCCCTACCTATCTCCAAAGGTGGAGCCAAGTATGCCGCAGTAGCCACTGATTACTTGACCATAGGGGTAGAAGAAGAACCCGTTCCAATAATTTCATCTAAGAAGTTATTGAGAATTGTGATAAAAAAATACTGTTATTTTCTTTGGGATTCCTTACAAAATCATATCTGACAATGAAACACAATTCAAGAGTGAGGAATTCACTCGATTTTGTGAAAAGAATGGAATTATCAAAAGCTTTTACTCAATATCCCATCCAAGGGAAACCAGAGCAGTTGAAGCTGCAAATAAAACCATAAAGACAATCCTCAAGAAACGAATAAATGAAGCCAAAGGAAATTGGACTGAATAATCACCCTTGGTGCTTTATGCATATAGAACTTCCGCCAAAACTACGACATGGAATACTCCATTTTCTTTGACATATGGATGCAAAACCATGCTCCCGATTGAGGTTGAAATCTGTTGACATGCTTTTTTGTCAAAGCAGTCACATGTTAAGTATCTGGTGAGCGATGCGCTCAAGCGTCAAAAAGCACAAAGCAGCAGGGTCAAAGCCGCATCACAAACGCAAGGACCAATGGACTCTTAGTCAAGCCGTGCTCCGAGCCGAAGGCGAGCCGTCAAGTGGGTCCGCGCGCAGCGCTGGTGGGGGTTCGGGGCCCCACAGTCCCGACGGCGATCTACCTAGTCGGTTAGGTCGAAACTATGGGCACCGCCCGATTCATCCGATTTTCTCCGTGCCGGAAGCTCAGATTCTTTCACTTTGGACCAGCAAAACCGCGGATTCCTTCACTTTGCATCCAGGAGCTTCGATGCCCTAAAACAACGAGATTTCAGCACTAAGAAGTTCGCCCCTTTCTCCTCCTCAAATTTCGCACCCCCGGAGGGGTTCGGAATTTCTACCCCTCGGGGGGTACGAAATTTCGAATCCCCCGAAGCCCCTGCAGTGGGTTCGAATTCGAACCCTCTGAGGGGTTCGAAATTCTCAAGCCCCGCGCTTGGGGGCTCGAATTTCCTGTTTCAGGGCTACTTTTGGGGTGCGAAATTTGCTGTTTGTGGGCCCCGCTGCTCACCTACTCCCACCTAACCTTCCTTCTATAAATACACCAAGCCTTAGCCTTCATTTGGATCCATCTCGCTTGGAAATTTTGGACCTTAAGAGCTCTAAACACTCATTAATGGAGTCCAACACCTCCACCATAGCCGTGGAAGATGAGATGGATAATTAAAACATGGCATGCATGTTTTCCTTCAACACTTGAACATCAACAAGGATCATCATGCTACTCTTGAACTTCATGGACATGACCATTGAACTTGGATATTGTTGACCAAGTCAACGCTTTTCAACGAAGAAGAAGAAGGGAAATTTAGTCAAAGTGTAGAATAAACACATATTTTGTTATTCTATTGTAACTCTTTGTACTTAGCTATGGTCCGAACTTGTACAACTTTGTAATTGACCAAAGGTATGATGAATGATGATTATAAAGTGGATGTAGGCGTTAGTGCCGAACCACTATAAAAGCTGTGTCTCCCCACATTTCTTTACTTTACTGCTTATTTGGATAATTGTTCACACATACACATTGGGTGTTGGCATGCGACAATTTTACACGTCAACAAAATCCCTTCACACAGAAGGATAGCCTACGCATTTGCCCCAAATCAAGAGTTAAGGAAGGAATCCTTAGACCAAATACAAGGATTAAGTGACGAGGCTACGATCAGAACAACTGAATACCAAAGGAGAATCACAAAATACTACAACTCAAGAGTCAAAACTAGAACCTTCACAAAAGGAGATTTGGTCTTACGAAGACTAATGGCCAACACAAAGAACCCATCGGATGGTCCACTTGGCTCAAATTGGGAAGGACCTTTAATCATCCATCAAGAGGTCATACCCGAGACATATCGACTATGCAAGGAAAATGGTGATCTTCTTCCAAGAACATGGAACTCAAAACATTTAAGACCATACTTCTTAGTGGTAAATGAGTAAAGGAAGGTCTTCTCCTAGAATATTCACACAGCTAAGGGTATGGAAACCCTCTCAAAGCTCGGATAACCCAAGATGGGTCAAACTACAAATGGATAGAAACCTCTGTCATCGCCAAGATTGGTCAGGGCAAGGCACCCCCTGGAGGGGGTGGGGGTATGTAAGCCTTTCTATGCTCCCAAAACAGAAAGGGCTAGGTTAAAGCATCAAAAGCGTAAGCCTCTGATCCACACCCGATGAAGCGTCTAATTAGCACGTCCTACCTCTTCTCGTAGAAGAATATTCCCTTCGTCTGCTATGAACTAAGCACGTCCTACCTCTGCTCGTAGAAGAGCATGTCCTACCTCTGCTTATGTTCTGCTTTACCCATAGAAGGGAATGTAAACCCCTATCATCGTCGATGATGGTCAGGATAGGGAACCCCTTGGAGGGAGCGGAGTATAAGCCACTATCACCGCCTGCAATGGCCAGGGTAGAGCATCAAAAGAGTAAGCCTTAATTCCGCGTCTACAATGGTCCGGTTTAAGCATCTAAGACCTTATCATTGCCCACAATGGTAAGGGTAAGGCACCTCCTTGAGGAAGGTCGGGTAAGTCCTTGCCCCCCCCCCCCTTGTGGATAAGTTAGCCAAGCGCACCGGATGCACAAGCCCAGAAAGTGGAAAACAAAGCACGTACATTATATTCTTTGACAATAAAATCCCAGAGAGTGGCTCAAGAAGCACGTACAACCCGTGCTTCATAAATCAAACCCGAAGGGGGTAACAAAACTATAATAGCAGAAGTAGATATCTGGTCTTCAATCTTTTAATACCCGAATAAGGGTTGTTTCGGGTCTTCTAGTAGTACCAGAAGTGGATCTCTGGTCTTTAATCTTTTAATACCCGAATAAGGGCTGGTTATGGACTTCTAGTAATACCAGAAGTGGAATTCTAATCTTCAATCTTTAAATACCCGAATAAGGGTTAGTTTGGGACTTCTATTAATACAAAAAGTGGAATTCTGATTTTCAATCTTTGAACACCTGAATAAGGGTTGTCTCAGGATTTTTGTTATTACCGAAAGTTGATTTCAGGCCTTCAATCTGTTAATGCACGAATATGAGTTGGTTCGAGAAAGATCCCTGTAGAGGCGGTGCCCCAGACATTTTATTATGAAATCCGATATTAATACTTATTCACAGTTGACAACTAGGAAGTCCCTTAAAACTCTTTCTTCTATTTTCTGATAGAATCTAAAAGACACGAGTCTGAAATAATATTATTGATCAGTCCCGAACAACATTATCTAGTATATATGCAAATAGCAATGAAAACGAATGTGCGTAATTAGTTCTAACATGTGAAATTAGTTGTTGAAGTTTGTGTGGGTGAAATGCGATAAAATCCAGAGAAGAAGTTTTTCTTGAGAAGTCAAAAACACCCTTCACTAGGGGGTAAATGTTACCACCAAAATAAAGCACCGGAACAGGCTAACAGTGAAGGGGTAGCAGACCGACACGAGCATAAAGAGATCTCCCATCGACAAAGGTTCAACATAATAAAAAGCTAACAACATGAGGGAACAATCAGAGAGTTATGTAACTGAAGCCATCATTAAAGTAAAGAGCTCAGAATCTATAAGAAGAAAGGATAGTGACAGGGTGGTTCCGGCACGACCAGTAAACATCGGAAGACCACCAAGACCGGTAGCCGATGAAGAGAGAGAACAATAATCATACAAACCCAAACTCATAAGGACAAAAGGACTATCAGTATTAACTTGCTTAATGTCGATACGCAAGGAGATGAAAGCATCAAATATACAAAGTTTAAGGCATATAGAGATTATCCGGGAACCAATTACCAAGACCTCCATTATTTGGTTTCCAGGCAGTTACCCTAATAATTAAAAAACAAGGTACCAGAAGCAACCTCCCGGAAAAGCAAGGATGTGCTTCAGAAGTCTACCGAAAGGCAAGCCGGAACCTCGAAGAGAGACAAACTATCCACACTAATTCGCTTAGTGTCAATACCGACAAGGGTGGAGGACTCATCCACCTTTCACTTAAATCACAAAGGCAAGCTCCAAAAAGTGTTAATAAGAAGACAGAGATTCCACATCCGGAAGCCTACATCCAGAAGCCTACATCCAGATCCCTACATCCGAAAGCCAAGATCGCCCGAAAGCTATTCGCACTGGCAAACTCGGGATCAATACAAAGGGGATGGACAAGCAATCAAAAAGGAGTGCTGCAGACCGGAACCCTCCTCCTGATGGTAGGAACTGGCACCTCAAAAAGCCATAAGAAAATCCTTTAGAACAAAATGAAAAAGCAGTTGAGATCCAGGACTTCCGGAACCAAAGGGAAAAGCGGTCGTCAGGGGCTACTCCTATCCCAATAGCAAATGGGGCTCCAGGGATCTCATTTTGGGGATGAATTCTCATTTTCTCAATCTCGCTCTCTTTCTCTCCAAAGCAAACCATAATTTCCAAATCGAATTGGGGATTTCTTCAACTCGTGTAATATATCTCTAATTAATAAAGAGAAGAAGTCTGGGACTTAAGCATTTCCTGATTTGATAATCATATTGTGTCTATAACAATAAGACAGGGAGTTAACACTAACCTTTCTTATGAAAGAGTTGATCACGATCCTTTCATGGGAAGGAAGGTCTTGGGTTAAACCAAGGCTTCTCCTTCTTTGAACGTTCATACGTGACTTAACTCTTCTATAGTTGGCCTAATGCCACCAAACTTCGGAAGGGATCTTGTTGCAAGCTTGCAACTTGATTACTGACGCAACCAAGGCCTCCCCGGACTAGTTCGATGAGGAAGTATCATATAAATTAGTAAGCGCAATAGCATGAAAATGAATCCTAGTGTTGCAAGGAATTGTACAGTTTCTAGTCAACAAATTGTTTATTATTTCGTATAAGATCTAACTGTGTTTATCGCATAAGGTCCCAATTTCATTTAACATTAATAACCTTTCTTCAAGATTGTCCTCGACTTCATAGTCTCACAAGTGTGATACTCACCCCTTGAGGGAAGGGTAATTAATCTTCTAACTAAAGGTTCTTACACCTAGGAAATGATGAAATTAGTTAAAGAACACTGATTCATAACTGCATTTCAATAACCTTTGGATCATCCTTGCATTAAACTTCTAAGCATATGCATTGTTTATTTTGGTTCGGGTGTTGACGAAAAATATCGTTAACAACATTATTACAATCCATTTTATGATATTATGAAATGATTATTTTTATGAATGATTTTGAATCTGATATATGTTTTCATTGTGATATTTTATATTTTTGTGATGTTATCTTAGCCTTTATATGCTTTAGCTACACCTAAATGGGCCCTACTCTTCAGCATGATTCAATAGGTTATGCCATGGGGAATGAATTATCATGTAGGGAAACAAAGCGTGAAACATAAGGCTTTTCTTATATACATGACCTTCTACCATTTCATTCTCTTATTTCATTTAATCGAAAATATAAGCCATAAAACTAAATGCTCGGACGCCGACAGTAAAAATCTTGACAAAAAGAAGAAAAGTTAGGAAAAGTTAAAAAGATTAAAGCTTAGTATTCATCATCAACAAATCCCAACTCTCCTGCAACACCCCATGTCCGTTAATGTCACTCGTTAAGAGAATGCATTAAGTTTCGTGAAGCGTTATAGGTAAAAAGAAACAGAAACATTATAAGACAGATATAAAATAGCAGCAGAATTTAAAACTTTTATTAAACAGAAAACATTGTGGTTCAAAACATAGTTACATCACAAGTCTGAAATGCATAAAACCCAGTAAATCAATTTAAAACTTCTGTCTTGTACTTAAATCATCAGAGTACAATGATAAAAGAAGCATAATCCCCAAAACATAGCCATAGTAGAGAGATATAAAATCAAGCGGTACGTCTAAGCAGCTCCAAGCAAGATGAAAGCAGAATCCCGATCAAGCTTGAGTATTCCCACCCTGAGAACCTGGAAGGGAGGGGGGAACGGAAGAGAAAGAAGAGGAAACAAAATAGGTCAGACATAAAGTCTAGCGAGTCCAGTTACTTTTAGCATATAAATAAGTAATAGTATCATGACAGGCATATAAAATGGAGAGATAGATAATAGCACAATAAGGCAGGTACGACAAGGTAAATAGGATAAACATGATAGAATATATTGCGCTTCTCTAATACTTTCTCCACACCAATACTAGTATAACCAGAATGAGATGGTCTCAACAACTATAAGACGTAGACTTTGGCATACTTCTAGTGAGATGTTTTACCCCATACAATAACAGGCAACCCAACATACCGGAGTTATCACTAAGGATAATAGCGGGCTCCTAAACATACCAGACTCTAGATGTACCCTAATTACTACACCAATCGATCAGCTCCCACTCCGTAGATACCTCGTGTTGTCCCCACAGTAGGATGTATCACTTCCTAAAGTGGCAACCCTTCGTTTACAGGATGTGCACAACCATATCTACTGATGTCACGATGTCTAAACCTCCTCTACTGGACCCATGCACGCACATGACCCCATTGGAACGCGCCGCCCACACCATATCGCACTTTTGGATCTCTTACAATCAGCCCAGTAAGTGTGCCCGACTCCGACCTAGTCCGGGGTACTCATTGATACATATATATGGGTTACTAAATGAAAGGAGTTGCACACACAAGATGATACAAGCTCCCCCTTGGCTTGTATCCCCACAACCAGGTTTTCCACAGGTTATACCATACCATAGTAAAAAGATTGCATAACCCCACAGGTTAAGTTTGTGGGCTATATATAAATATTACCCACCACCCCAAGATAAACTTAACCCTCCCACAATTTCAAGCAAGTTTACTTAACCCCTGCTCAAGTTAACATGTTCACGTAATCCCTATGGATTCAACCAGGTTAAGTGTTACAGGTTAACAGGTTATCCCCATTCGCATTGACTTCTTCTCAAGTTGCCAAGTTCCACTCACTTATTAATTTCATATATATATATATATATATATACACACACATACATAACTTAATCCATTTATGTTTATTAATAAGCCCCATCACATGTTATTCTTAAGATTGTAATTAATGAAAGTGATCTACAATATTTCACCTCTGGATTATAATTAACGAAAGTAATCTTACAATCCCTTTGTATTATTCATTATCTAATTCCATAATTACAATAACATGTTTTACTTAATGTGTAATTAAGTATACTTCATCTCAGTTCACCTTTTTTCTGTTTAACATATCACTACAACTTGTCGTTATTTACTTATTAACTTAGTTCTTTTAACTAAGGTTTACTAATAAGCTTCCTACCTTTTTATTATAACTTATCTTATAATTTCCACTTGTCCCTAGGACAAGCCTACCTATTATATAACATTCTCATTTAAATAACGAAATATAATAGGTTACTATCATTCCCCATTTATTCCAATTCATTACCATTTATCCATTGTGGTTATAATGCGCTAGACCTTCCACATTAAGCCTACAACTTGTGGATGCAGGATACGCCAGGTGGGTCAAGGTAGACTTCTTCCTCAAATTGGACTTAACCTCGCGTCTTAGCACGTTACATTTTGTGCGCTTAGACCCCTCACATTAGATTTACCACTTGTGTTTGCTGGATATGTCGGCCGGGTCCGAGCAGACTTCTACCACAAGTGTAATCTAACCTCGTGTCTAAGCGCGTTTATGGGCATTTCCATTATTAACCAATTATTCCTATGTCATTATAGGTTTTCATCCCCCTTTCCCAAGTCATGTTCATAATGAACCATATGCCCCAAATTAGGGTCTTTAATCACAATTTTGGTTATGCCCCAAATCCACATTTATATTTTTAATTCAAGTTATGCCCGAGTTTCCCAATACAAGTTATGCCCCAATTTTAACGTTTTCCCCTCGTTCCTAATTTCATGTGTTCGCATATTTCAACGGCATGCCTAGGCTTGAAGGTAGCGTGACCATAAAAATAAAAAGGGAAAAGAAGAAGGGAAGAGGATAGAAATGAACATAATAACAAGATTGACATATAATGGCAGAAATAGGCATAGCAACTAATAAACATGTAGTGACAAAGTTGGGCATAATGACGAGATAGGAATATAGGTACAGATCTGATGAACATGTGATAGTAGAACTGATTCTAACATAATAGGGGCTCATAAACATGCATGATGAGAACTAAACAATGAATTAGATACCCAACTAATAACAGATCCGTTATGAGAATAACACTGAATTAACCACTAACATAATAGGGATAGGCATGATGAGATCTAAACAATGAATTAGATCTACAAATAATGATAGATCTGACATGATTCAATAGTCACAAGCTTAGATCTAATTTATAGTCATGCCATAATAACTTAGATACATTGATTATGGCGGATCAGATATGGTTCAAATAGTCATAGGCTTAGATCTAGTTTATAGTCATGTCAAGATTAACTTTTAAGCATTTAGATCTAAAATTAATGTAGACTCACTGTGATTGGATCTAAGAAATAGAAGAGAGATTGCAGATATTGAATCAAAGATCTCTAAACTTGAATGACTTGATTGTTGAAGAAGAAAAGGCTTAATTTAATCTAGGAAGAGGCAACATCTAATTCTCCATTGTTTTTGGTGTGTGAAAACACGAGAAATGGAGTCCCATTTATTGCCTAAAGCCAACGAACCAAGTCAAGAAAGGAGTCCACGTTCAGAACAGAAGAACCTGCCTAGGTCTGCGTACGGGGGTCGCACCCCCTTGGTGTGTCGACCCAGTGGTCGACACCCCCTTGATGGGGTCGGCACCCATGGGCGGGATTTTTTCCGCTCCCTTCTGCCGCTTGATTTTGAACTGTTTTGAATTTCTAGACTTGTTTTATTCATATATAACTGGCTTATATGTATACAAACTTCAAACCTTAATAACTTCTTTATATGGTGTCCGTTTTACGCAAACCAGGTGTTTATTTTAAGCTGAATTCCAAGGCGAATGCAATGACGTAGTTCGTTTTCTTAATTCTCAATATTTAATTAAGTATTCTTTAATTTATCATTATAGTGTCTTTTAAAATTACTGGGTGTTACATTCTCCCCTACTTTAGGGATTTCATCCCTGAAATCTCCATGTTAAGAAGAATGTATATCCTAACATCCATCACTCATCTACTCATCCACCAATCACAGGCATCCATTGTCCTTAAAGGCTTCTAATGCTTATATTAACATACGCAAATGTATGTGTATATGTCACAATTCTAATGCGAAAGATCACACGGTCTACTGATTCAGTCGACCTCCTTAATGCAATGTATGTTAGTGTCTTGATTCCAACATATATGCAGATAATCCTAGTATAACATGTAAGTTCTATATGCATGTGCAATCATTCATCAAAATGCAACATCCATATGATGATACACATATTTTCGTCCACTAAAAGAAGAAAAATGCGCACACATCCATATGCAGTATGAGAGTGATTCAGCCGATCTAGTGCCTAATGTGTGTGTATATGCATCCACGAGTAACCACTAGCAAACACTTGCATCCATCAAACATAACATGTCTCAAAACACTTGTTTACATCCATGGGATTCCTACTTAAGGGTCAACGATTCGATCGATAGGATATACTTTAAATGATAGAAACAAGCGTGAATAAAAGATTTGGAAAGAAAATTAATAATATACCCTTGAAAAGAAAAGGGTACGAAGAGAGAATCTTGTCTTCAGTCTCCCAAGTTGCGTCCTCTTGGTTATCTCCCCACCGAACTTTAATCAATTTAACCTCTCTGTTGCGTAGCTTCTTAACCTCCAATCCAAGAATACGAGTAGGAACTTGTCTAAATGTCACCTCCCGTTCCATCTCTACTTCCTCAAGCATACTCGGTTCAACTACTTCTGTTGTATCGTGCAAACATTTCTGAAAATGAACATTTTCTACTCTCTCGGGTAGCTTTACCCTATAAGCCATTTGAATTCTTTCCATTATGGAAAATGGTCCTACAAACCTTGGTGAAACTATGTCTCCTACCTCAACTCAATAACGGTTCTTCCTTTATCTGCATATGACTTCTGCTTATCCTGAGCTATTTTCCAGCGCCTGCGGATAAGCTCAATCTTTTCTGGAGTTTTTCTAAACGTCTCATGTCTAAGTAGAAGTCTATCTCTGCTGCCTCAATTTGAGATCCTTCTGCGGGAATATATACTTGTGTGACTTATGGTCCGTGTATAACTCGAACCTCTTCCCAAGTAGATACTGGCGTCAAGTCTTAAGCGCGAATATTTTAGCAGCTAATTCCAAAACATGGGTAGGGTAGTTCTTCTCATGAACTCTTAATTGTCTACCTCCATAATATACTACCCTTCCCTTCTGTATCAAGACAACATTGAGCTCTATTCCCCTCGCATCAGTGTATGCTATAAAACTTTGTTCCCATCGGGCAAGGCCAAGACTGGGGCTGTTGTCAGAGCCTTATTCAATTGCTGGAAAGCAACATCACAATCTATATCCCACGAAAACGTCAAATTCTTCTTCGTTGGCCTGGTGAGTGGGGCTGATATCTTTGCGAAGCCCTTAATGAACTTCCTATAATAAATTGCCTGCTAACCCCAGAAAACTTCTCACCTCCGTTGCATTCTTTGGGATCTAGCAATCTTGAACTACATCTACCTTTGCGGGATCTACTGCTATCCCACCTTTAGAGAGCATATGCCCTAGAAATCTCACCTCTTTTCTCCAAAGTTGACATTTGGAGAATTTTTCCTTAAGCTGATACGCACAGAGAGTCTTCAAAAACCTCTCTCAAATGTTGGGCATGCTCTTCCCCACTCTTTGAGAAAATTAACATGTCATCAACAAAGACCATAATGAACTTATTTTGAAACTCGCGTAACACCATACTCATCAGATCAACAAAATAGGCGGGTGCATTTGTCACCCCAAAAGGCATATCGAGCCATTCAAAGAAACCATATGGAGTCCTAAAAGCGGTCTTGTCTATGCTATCCTCGGCCACCCTCAACTGATGAAACCCCGTGGCCAAGTCCAACTGAGAGAAAATAGATGCACCAACAAGTTGGTCATACAGATCATCTATCCTCTGGAATGGATGCCTATTCTTCTTAGTGAGTTTATTCAACTCTCTATAATCTACACATAAGCGAAGCGAATCATCCGCCTTAGTTGTGGATACCACCGGAGCACCCTATTCAGATATGCTTCGCCTAATAAACCTTTTCTCAAGTAACTCCCCTACTTGCTTGCTAAGCTCCCTTCTTTCTTTTGGAGCCATATGGTGCACAGGCAATGCAACTGGCTTTGCATTGTCCATAAAGTATATATGGAAGTCAATCTCGCGCCTCAGAGGTAAGCCCCGAACCCCCTTCAAAAACATCAGGATACTAACAGACTACTATTACAGATCGCAGATCATCGATAGATGCATCTAGTGACTCTAGGAAACTAAGCATGACAGACCCTTTTGGGTCACAAAAAATCTCGAGGGTCCACGCATGGAAAGTCGAAAGTCTAACGACCCTCCTCTCACAATCCAGAATGGCACCATACATGGCTAGTCAATCCATCCCTAGAATCCAACCATAGCCCATGATACCAAGCACATATGCGTCGCACTCAAACTCGATGCCTAACACAGATATTCTCAAACCGTGATAAATCGTGGACAAATGAGTCATACCACCAATGGGGTTTGAGACAACAATGGGATCCAAAACCATACTAGTACTAAGGTGCAGAGACTCAACCACAGAATCAGATATAAAAGAATGTGAAGTGCCAGAATCAAAAAGAGTTGTAGCTGGATGATTGGAAAGAGAAATCAAACCTTCAACGGAAACTTTCCTACCTCTATCATGAGTACCGGTCGCAAGAGCATGCACTTGCCCTCTAGAAGCTCCTGCCTTATGACCTTGTTCTTGCTTCTTCGGGCACTCCTTAGAAAAGAGTTCGACCACTCCACAATAGAAACAAATGTTCTTCCCTCTCTGCATTACTTGGCCAAATGATCCATGTACTCATGACATTTCTTCTTGCCTTTATTTGAAATTTATCTATGTTCCTATCCTGGGTCATCATATTTCTCATCCTTGCATTGTGCTCCTTAGCCCTAACTCCCTTATTCTACTTTTTACGATCCTTGTGTAATAAGCTAACAAGTCTCTCGAAAGTTACCTCCATCACATGGAAATCTTCACAGAGCAAGAGAAAATTAGCCGCAGTTGAAACTACTGTGGCTACAGATGGAGGTTAGGCACTTCATTGCCCTTCGACATGTGTCATAGTGTTAACATGCCTACGGAACAATGCCGCGACGGGGGCACCTTTCGGGAAGAATCGACTTCCCCAGAAAAAAGGAGTCAAGCGGAGAATCGAGAGATATCACATATGGCCTTGGGAAATATGTTTTTCAAAATAGGCTTTTCTTTTGAAAATGCTTTCTTTTAAAACTTTTTTGAAAATAATTTTCAAAAATCTTTAATCCAATCTGGTAACCTGGCTCTGATACTAAGTGTGACACCCCATATCCGTTAATGTCACTCGTTAAGAGAATGCAATAAGTTTCGTGAAGCGTTATAGGTAAATAGAAACAGAAACATTATAAGACAAATATAATCGTGGTTCAAAACATAGTTATATCACAAATCTGAAATGCATAAAACCCAGTACATCAATTTAAAACTCCTGTCTTGTACTTAAATCATTAGAGTACAATGATAAAAGAAGCATAATCCCCAAAACATAGCCATAGTAGAGAGATATAAAATCAAGCGGTAGATCTATGCAACTCCAAGCAAGATGAAGGCAGAATCCCGATCAAGCTTGAGTATTCCCACCCCGAGAACCTGGAGGGGGGGTGGGTAGAAGAGAAAGAAGAGGAAACAAAATAGGTCAGACATAAAGTCCAGCGAGTCCAGTTACTTTTAGCATATAAATAAGTAATAGTATCATGATAGGCATATAAAATGGAGAGATAGATAATAGAACAATAAGGCAAGTACAACAAGGTAAATAGGATAAACATGATAGAATATATTGCGCTTCTCTAATACTTTCTCTACACCAATACTAGTATAATCAGAATGAGATGATCCCAACAAATATAAGATGGTAGACTTAGGCGTACTTCTAGTGAGAGGTTTTACCCCATACAATAACAGGCAACCCAACATACCGGAGTTATCACTAAGGATAATAGCGAGCTCCTAAACATACCAGAGTCTAGATGTACCCTAATTACTACCCCAATCGATCGGCTCCCTACTCCGTAAATACCTTGTGCTAGCTCCACGGTAGGATGTATCACTTCCTAAAGTGGCAACCTTTTTTTTCAGGATATGCACAACCATATCTACTGATGTCACGACATCTAAACCTCCTCTATTGGACCCATGCACGCACGAACCCATTGGAACGCGCCCCCCACACCGTCCCCCACTTTTGGATCTCTTACAATCAGCCCAATAACCGTACCATGACTCCGACCTAGTTCGGAGTAGTCGTTTGACACCTATATATGGGTTACTGACTGAAACGGGTCCCATACAAATAAGATGATACAAGCTCTCCCTTGGCTTGTATCCCCACTACTAGGTTTTGCACAGGTTATGCCATACCAGAGTAAAAAGATTGCATAACCCCACAGGTTAAGTTTGTGGGCCTATATACAAGTATTACCCACCACCACAAGATAAACTTAACCCTCCCACTATTTCAAGCAATCTTACTTAACACCTACTCAAATTAACATGTTCATGTAATCCCTATGGATTCAACCAGGTTAAGTATTACAGGTTAACAGGTTATCTCCATTTGCATTGACTTCTTCTCAAGTTGCCAAGTTCCACTCGCTTATTAATTTCATATATATATATATACACATATATATATATATATATATAACTTAATCCATTTAAGTTTATTAATAAGCCCCATCACAAGTTATTCTTAAGATTGTAATTAACGAAAGTGATCTACAATCTTTCACCCCTGGATTGTGATTAACGAAAGTAATCTTACAATCCCTTTGTATTATTCATTGTCTGATTCCATAGTTACAATAGCATGTTTTACTTAATATGTAATTAAGTATACTTCATCCTAGTTCACCTGTTTTCTATTTAACATATCACCGCAAGTTGTCGTTGTTTACTTATTAACTTAGTTCTCTTAACTAAGGTTTAGTATTAAGCTTCCTTCCTTTTTATTATAAGTTATGTTATAATTTCCACTTGTCCCTAGGATAAGCCTGTCTATTATATAACATTCTCAATTCAGTAACTAATTATAATAGGCTACTATCATTCCCCGTTTACTCCAATTCATTACCATTATTCATTTATGGTTATAATATGCTAGACCTCCTTTATTAAGCCTACAACTTGTGAATGCTGGATATGTCGGGCGGGTCCTAGGAGATTTCTTCCACAAGTTGGATTTAACCTCGTGCCTTAGCACGTTACACGTTTATGCACTTAGAACCCTCACATTATATTCACCACTTGTGGTTCCTGCATATGCCGGGCGGGTCCGGGCGGAATTCTACCACAAGTGTAATCTAACCTCGTGTCTAAACGCGTTTACAGTTTCTATTTACTATAATTCTGGGCATTTCCATTATTAACCAATTATTCCTATGTCATTATAGGTTTTCATACCCCTTTCCTAAGTCATGTTCATAATGAACCATATGCCCCAAATTAAGGTCTTTAATCACAATTTTGGTTTATGCCCCAAATCCGCATTTATATTTTTAATTCAAGTTATGCCCAAATTTCCCAATACAAGTTATACCCCAATTTTAACATTTTCCCCTCGTTCCCAATTTCATGTGTTTGCATATTTCAACGACATGCCTAAGCTCGATGGTAGCCTGGCTATAACAATAAAAAGGGAAAAGAAGAAGGGAAGAGGACATAAATGAACATAATAACAAGATTGACATATAATGACAGAAATTGGCATAGCAACTAACAAACATACAGTGACAAAGTTAGGCATAATGACAAGATAGGCATATAGGAACAGATCTGGTGAGCATGTGGCAGTAGAACTGATTCTAACATAATATGGACATCATAAGCAGACATGATGAGATCTAAACAATGAATTAGATACCCAAATAATAACAGATTTGTTGTGACATTAGCACTGAATTAACCACTGACATAATAGGGACATGCATGATGAGATCTAAACAGTGAACTAGATATACAAATAATAATAGGTCTAACATGATTCAATAGTCACAGGCTTAGATCTAATTTATAGTCATGTCAGAATAACTTAGAGACACATAATATGGCAGATCTGATATGATACAAATAGTCATATTCATAGATCTAGTTTAGGGTCATGTCAAGATTAACTTTTAAGCATTTAGATCTAAAATTAATGTAGACTCACTGTGATTGGATCTAAGAAATATAAGAGAGATTGCAGATATTGAAACACAGATCTCTAAAATTGAATGACTTTGTTGTTAAAGAAGAAAAGGTTTGATTTAATCTTGGTAGAGGCAATATCTAGTTCTCCATTGTTTTTGGTGTGTAAAAACATGAGAAATGGAGTCTTATTTACAACCTAAAGCCAATGAACCAAGTCAAGAAAGGAGTCCACGTTCAAAACAGAAGAACCTACCCAGATCTGCATATGAGGGTCAACCCTCCTGGTGTGTCGACCTAGGGGCCGACAACCCCTTGATGGGGTCGACCCATGGGTCGACACCCCCTTGATGGGGTCGAAACCCATGGGTGGGATTTTTCCTGCTCTCTTCTGCTGCTCGATTTTGAACTATTTTGAATTTCTGGACTTGTTTTATTCATACATAACTGGATTATATGTATACAAACTTCAAACCTTAGTAACTTCTTCGTACGGTGTCCTTTTTATGCAAACAAGGTGTCTATTTTAAGAAGAATTCCGAGATGAATACAATGGCGCAGTCTGTTTTACTTAATTCCCAATATTTATTAATTAAGTATTCTTTAATTTATCATTATAGTGTCATTTAAAATTACAGGGTGTTACTCTTCTACCTAAAATCTAAGTTGAATAATGGTGTTATATCCTATGTTCTATTCGATTTTGATTAATACCTAGATTATTTATGTGTTTTTATGTTAGTTTTGATTCTATTTAATTGTTTTGATATAGAAATGGCTGGATCTAATTATCTATGATTTTTGCATGGATTGGGTTAGGATTTAGATTGAAACATATAGCCTCATATTTCCGATTGTCTCAAAAATTTTGTGTGATGTATATAACATATTTTGGAGATGGGTTTTAAGTTTCATAATTTTCTATGAATTTTGAAGTGTTGAACATGTGTAATTATAGTATTAACTATTAGAAATAATTAATAAAATTTCTACACTAGGTAGAAGGGTTTACCATCAGGCTTATGTGATTTTTTTAGGTTTTCCATTTTTATTTATTTATTACAATTTTCCTTAGTTGAAAAACTTAGGATAATTAAGGCATTAATCAAAGATAATTGATGGATGTTTAAAGTTTTAGAAATTTAAATCCTTGAAGTTTGGACACTTTTTCAACTAGATTTTTTATCAGCCAATAACATGGAGTAGGTGACGTATTTTACTTAAAAGAGAAATAGAACATTCTTATGTTATTTATGGTCAAGACTATTAACCTTATCGATAAGAGTTGTCACAATCATTAGTTTTGATAGGCAATTGATGCATGAAATACCATAAAACATGGTATATGATGTATCCAAGCTTATCGCTATCATCACCAGCCTATTGGGTAGGCTATTATCATCTGTTTCCTACTTATGTTGTAGTGTTGGCCTTTATACATAGGCTTATTAATGTTGTACTTAGACTATTTTCCTATATAAAGTATGGGGATTTTCTCCTCACTTGTTTAAAAGCATTAAGGCTTATTGCCTCTATTCCTTGTTGATTATGTCGACAAGATATGTTGCCAAATTTGTTTTTCAACTTGTTTTCCTAAAATTTCTTTGAGACATATAGTCTCTGCCCTTTATCGAATGTGTCGACAAGATCTGTTTTAAACTTTGTGTTCTAAAAAGTTTAAGGCTCATTGTGTCTATCCTTATTGTAACTAATATGGTTGACAAGTGCTTGTTTTCAAACCCGCTATAAAAATATTGTGGTTTTTGCCTCTAAACCTTGGCTTCATTGTCCATGTAACAACCTAGATTGTAATATATGAAGGTTAATTAAAGGATTAATAAATTAAACAATAAGTTGGAAATTTATCAAAATTAAGCAACAAAGCTTGCACCAATGAGTAAGTTGTGATTTTCTGGTCCAGTTACACAATTGATTTTCCAGAATAGAGTAAAACGAATAAGTCATGGACAAATGAAATTTGAACAAAGGGAAGAGAAAAAATATAAACGTTGGGTCGGGATGACCCATCCCTCACCTAGGTCGATCCATGCACTACAACAAAAATAACTTATTACAACGTCCATTTTACAACGGTCATTGGCTGGCCGTTGTAATAGAATCCTATTACAACGGTCATTTCTGGACCGTTGTAATAGATGTCCTTTACAACTGGCATGCATAGCCCGTTGTAATAGAATGATATTACAACGGTCGTTACCTACCCGTTGTAATAGATATCAATTTTACAACGTTTGTAAGATGCCCGTTGTAATAGATATCTATTTTACAACAGTCAAAAATGCCCGTTGTAAGGTATGCCAATATTACAATGGGTAATGCCCGTTGTGATTGGTGCAAATTTTACAATGTCCATAAAATGCCTGTTTTAACCAATGTTAATTTTACAATGACTATAAAATGCTTATTGTAATAAATATTTGTTACCAATTTTCGACAAGTAATAATTACAATACTTTCTTAAAATTAATATTGGTTATTTTTTATTATTTAATAATTAAGTATTAGTATATTATATTAGTCATATGTTACTAATTACTAACTATAGTATCATATTATTTATTAATCATTAATAAAATTATATTAATCATTTATAATTTATAATGATTAATAATAAATAATTACTAATTATTTTATAATCAGTATTCCAATAATCTTAAATTAACTTTCCAATCAATAATTATTATAAATTCGTATCCTTAAGAACTAATTGTCAATATCTATAGCACCAAAAAATGAACAATAAACATCTTGGAAAACATACTTATTTTTAATAACTCTTCTTTTTTGTCAAGTGTAATGGAAGTCTATTACAACACTTTTTGTCAGTTGTGAATTTTTTATTTATGATAATTACTTTTTGTACTTTTTAAACTAATTTTTTTGTATAAATATTCATAAAATTCACAATTAAAAATTTAAAAAAATAAATTTTGTGTCAACTAATTTTCTATTACAATCTTTCCACTTACCACTCGTAATAGATGCCAATTTTTAATAGTTTTGTTTTTATCATGAAATTAAACATTCATAAAAATTTAGAAAGTATTCAAAATTACATAAAATTTAAAAATATTGAAGAAATAACCGAATCGCATTAACCGATAAAAGCGGTTAACCGATCATTCGATTAACCGACCGATGTTAATAGAACAAATTCGATTCGGTTAACGGTTAACCATTTCAAATTCACAGTTAACCGTCTAACTGAAACTCGTTTAATCCATTGGGTAACGCAACCCAGCCCACCCGATAACACGTTGGAAATAAACCCTAATAAATCACTATTCGTATGCGCCGCTTACTTTCTATTTCATCTCGTAGAAAAAAAATAGATTGAAATTTGCTTCAATTCAGATCTGAATTGCTTGTTGCCTGCCTAGCCTTCGATTCCTTGCTGCCTGCCCAGCCTTCGATCTGAAGCGCTTGAGCTATGGTGAACGCTGGTTCTAGCGGAAGAAGAAAGATTGTGAGTTTGACTAATTTTAATTATCTATGATTCTGTAGTTCGGTCTTTGTATGTGCATGTTGTATGATTCTGTAGTTTTACAAATTTTAGTTACCTAATTATTGATATGAACGGAACCACATGTACTAAGATCTACAACGACAAATGAAAACTGTAAATCCAATTTGATTTCTAAATGCCAATTAGCTTCGCGATTATCAATCTTATCTATAACTTTGTGGACGGGAAGTTAGTGGTAACCACGGGCCTGATGTTATGTATACACTTTGTGCCTAGTGCAGTACGTGTTTGTTAATGGTAAACATGTACCAAAAAAATGATATCCCAAGAAAAAGGCAAAGAGAAAAAGGAAATCTTGATATTATCCCTGTGATGTCTTGGTAAAATGTACCAAAAAAAACACATTTATTAGTTTATGTGATGCAAGCTTGGTCTAATTTGGTTACAATTTAACTTGTGCAATATGTTTGATTTTTTGTTGTATGGCTTTTATGTATAGTCCCAGGAAAAAAACCATGGTTTCTCTTATTGTTCCTTTTGCTGATGTGTTACAACAGCATTACCAGCAAAAATCATAGCATGTTCATTGGTAGAACCAGATCTGAGCTAAGTTGGGAATCATTCAAGGGAAATGGGTTGCCTTCCACTGAAATATCATTACCAACTGTGCTGCTTTTACAAATGAAAGAAAATATGCATAAACATGGATTTTAGCTAGACCAGGTATGTTATTACAAATATGAATTCGCTATTACTAAGCCATCCTACAGCATTATGAAAATTTGATTTCAGTATTAATGCACAGTCCTACGACATCATCAATTAATAATTACATGTATTTTTCTTTGCTAGTCTATGGGTCAAGATGACTTGTATTACATAATCTGAACAGGAAACAAAAAGTCCAAACCGGAATCTTTTTTGTGATGGCTTCTAAGTTGCTTTATACGGATGAAACGCAGCCTTGGGAGTGCAGGCTCTACCATTGTGTTACAGTAAGTTTTTTTCCAATTAAACTTCTTTTGCTATTAAGATTTAAGATTCTTTTTGGCGATGGCTTATGTTGAAACTTTTCTTAGGCAGTTCTATAACATAGCTTCTAAGTTGCTTAAACAGTACTTAGGAATGTTTGGGTCTAATTTGAATTCTAAGTAGAAATGTTTGATCAAAATTGCTTATAGAATTGTTTCATAAATCATAAACAGTTGATAATTGCTTCTCAAATTTTTTAATTATTAGCTACTATTGCAAGTATTTCGATTCTATTTGGTAACAACCTTTTCTTTTTTACTTAAATTATGAATGGTAACTCTTAAGTAGTTTTAAGCGAATAGCAACTTTAAAATTTGTTTGGGTAAACAAGTTGAAATAATGGTAAAATTAATTTGTAAAAATTGAAATAAGTTATAAACAAGTTATTATTGTTTATGTGTGGTCAATTTATTATCTACTTATCTTACCTACTTATGTATTGCTGGTAAATACACAATAGTAATAAATAACTAACTTTAAAATTGGTTTTGAATATTACCCAAATATGAGTTGAGAAAACACAGTATCTCCACAGTTTTAAACATATTGAACTGGATGTGTGAAACGCTTTGCACATTAAGTTTAAAATTTATACACCTTAGAAAACAGGTTGAACAAACTTAGAAAATGGTTGTCAAAATAAATATATTCTTATCACTATTCCTATTTTACTTATATGGTCAAATCAAGTATCTGCTACTCATATTTGGAAATTTACAAGTCTGGGTTTTAAAATATATAAGCTTGCATGTTTAAAATCTTTGAGCTTGCATTTTACAATTTTTGTACTATACATAGTTCATGTTGATTGAATATCTTTCGGTGGATGTTGGCTTAAGTTTGTGCATGGGTCGGTTAACCAAAATGAACGGTTAAACCAAGCGGTTAACTGTTCACAGATGGTGGTTCAGTTAACCATTTTGTGGTTCACTTTGGCCAACCTATACCGACCGACTAAAAAATAACCACAGTTTACCACCCAAGTCGGTCAGTAAAGCATACAATCTAAATCGGTTAGCAGTTTAACTAGTCGATTAACTGAGTTCAACTGCCAGTCAGTTAACTATATTTATCGATTAAGTCGGCTTCGTTGATGTCAGTTATGTCAGTTAAGTAGGTTGAATGTCCATCCGTAATGGTGAGGTTATCTTTAAGGACATAGTAGTTATCAGTCATTATTATTTTGTGTCCGTTGTTCATTATGATGTCATTGAAGTGGTCGCATATTAAGCTAAAGTTGTGAATCATCATAGCATTCAATACTATAAGTTCATTTTTACTACACGTTCCTTGGAACGTTCATAGTATTATTCTTTTCCTGTTTATTTTTGCAAGTGGTCATTAGGAGCAATTTTGTATGAAATGCATGTTGGTTAACCACCTTTTTATTCTGATGATCCAATAACAAATTATCGTAAGGTTTCCAGAAAATTTTAGTTTGTTTGCTTTTGCTGTTGTACATTCTGAAAGAAGGCTTAAAAACATATGATATGCTGACTGGACTATAGATAGCACTCAATAAGATTGATTATAGAAAAAAAGACTGATTATTTTAGTCTATGCTCCATCTATTCTGCATTCATGTGGATGCTAAACTTTAGTGGCATAAACACGATTCTCTATTTTCAAGTGACCAGAATATTATTGAAGTGAATCCAATGTTTTGATTTGTTAATATAAACAATGAGATGTTGTAAAGCTTGCAAATTCTCGACACACAAATTATTTTCCCTTAAACGTGAAGTTTTACATTTATAGGCAATTTCCTAAGGTAATATTTCTAGATGAAAAATTAAAAATTATTATAGTACTCATTCTTCCATATTAGGTATGCTCTTATAAGTTTATCAATTTATTTTTCTTACAATATATACTGCTACAATCCTCATGTTCTCCAATTTTATAACTGTGCATGTTTATATATTTTCTAAAAACAAATTTATTGTTTAAATAAATGGGATACATGCTATATTTATCCGAAGAATGCTAATGTAACAACAAATAGTGTACTTCACATTATATTCGAATGTTTATTTCTTCTCTATATTAAAAAAAAATTGAAACCTTAAATTTACTTTATCTTACTAGATTGTACACTGGAAGAATCATCTCAAATTTCCGGAAGATGCTAGGCTATCCCCTATGGCTAAGGACCTTATATGTAGATTACTATGTGATGTTGAAAACAGGTTAGGCAGTGGTGGGGCAGATCAAATCAAGGTACTTTTCTGAGAGCATGAAGCTTTAATATTACATCTTTCTTCCCATGCTTAGTTGTAGAGGGGACAATAGCAAGTACTGATCCTGATGCTTTATTACATTTTAGAAAGCTTGGAGCTGATGTTTGGAAGAATTGTGTGAATGTAGCAGTGGAACCAGAAGCTTTTTTGTTTAGGCCAAATTCGGAGATGTCCATTATCAAACATGTCATTGATCTATTGTCACGTGGCACAAAGATTACATTTTCTTGGTCTAGTGTAGGTACGTATGAATCTAGTTGTGTAATTTATGTTAGAACTGTCGAAGTAACTTATCTAACCTTTTGGAATGTAAACTTATCTAGTCTTTTGGAGTGTAAACTTATAGAACTCTTTGAAATGTGTTGGAATTATATGACTTTTGCTTTCGTCTTTTAGTATGTGTTATTATGTGATTTTGATTGTTGCATTACAATATTTATTGCATGTTAAAATATTCACTATTATTATGGATGTATATCACAATAATTATATTTTAATCTGCATTCATTTCGTAACGGAAAAAAAACGTTGTTATATACTGTATTACAACGGGCAGAAGTCGCTTGTAATTTATTAGCTATTACAACGGGTTTATAACCATTGTCATAGAGTCAGTGCACGTGACAGAGCAAGTTATTACAATGGTCCTGTACAACAGTCTTTGCCCGTTCTCAAATAGTTAGGAGCTATTACGACGATGCATATTAAGATGGGCATATGCCCGTTGTGGAATGCATATTACAACGGTTTTTGCCCGTTGTAAAAGGACTATTTTGTTGTAGTGATGGGTCGACCCGGGATCTAAGTAGGTCAACCCACCCGCTTGCCAGGCACGTAAGCATGCGTGTCACGAAATTGAGTGAATGGAGATAGCTTCTCAAATATTTTTTGATTACTTGGTATTTTTCGGTTGCCCTATTTCAAATCCTAAGCTGACGTGGCAAGCTCTAATTGACCTGAGGACATGGATGGCTGATATTTAATCCCTAAATGTGACGACCTGGGTTCTTCAGCTTAACCTATAAATAAACCTCAAACCCTCGAATTTTCACAACTCAAATCTCTTCCCGGCCTAGGCTAGTTTTCTATTTGAAGATAGACCAACCTGTAATAGATTATAGTTAGTGAAAATGTAAGGTAAGTTTTAGAACTAAACATAGAATTTTTGGTTGGTACAATAATAACTTGATATCATATAAAGATTGCGAGGGAATCACATTTATTAATTACTGATTCAATCTTAATGTAATCTTTTCTTCAGGTCAATGCTTTAAAAACATAATATATTATCCTGTCATAGCCCTGTTAAGATAGTTGTGATACTAATTAAGTTTCATACGGCTATAGGCTATGGGCTATGGAACAAATATATTAATATGTGACATTAAAAATACGTTAATTACCAATGACTAATAATTAACTAAACACATTGACTAACTGGCTTACTATTTTCTATATCAACATACTGCTTATTTATGCCAACATGAATAAAATCAAATCCCTTGCTTTAAGACTGAGTTTTACCTAGATAGACAATGTATATCAAATAACTGATAACCTGTTTACCATTATTTGTTATGGATAACTGACGTTAGGTCCTCTACAATAACTAAATATATGAAACTTGATAACTAAATATATGAAATTAACAGAATATATCAACAGTAGAAGAAAACTGGCCTAGTTGCTGCCCTCTACAATAAGTTGATTTTTTACCAAGAAACATCTGATGAACACTGACGGCATTCAAGTGAATAACTACAATTAAGCTCCTAATCCAGCTATAATCTATTGAATATAAAAGGAAACAAATAAATTTAGTTTTATAACGTCAATTATGTAAAAAATTAAATTCGTGTATTAGGAAAGTTCTAAATTAATGGAAGTAAAATCTAGATTTCTAAATTATGTAATTTGAAAATTCTAGAGCATGTAAAAGCTAGTAAATACGAGAATTAAGGAGAGACCTAGAAAAAAGGGAAGTATAGAAAAAGAAAACTCTAGAAGCAGAAAAGCGTAGAAGCATGACTATGTTATAAATAGAGGTCTACTCCCTCATTTGTTGTATTAAGCAAGAATAAGCAATCAATAAAGAGAGTTTTTCAATAATTCAAGGTTTCTTTCTTTTATTCTCTCCCTCTTCCTCCTTAAAAAAATATTCAACAAAGTGGTATTAGAGCTAAAAAAATTCCAACAAAGTGGTATCAGAGCCATAAGATCCTTTCAACAAGAAGAAGGTTGAAATTATGGCATTTATATTTTTTTCGTCATTTGTTCTCACAAAAGAGAATTTTGAGGAATGGAGTAGTAGAAAAAAGGAGCTAATCTTCAAAGGTTTATGGGAAATTGTTGAAAATGGCTATGAATGAAGTAAAGACATCTAGAGCATGTTGCAAATGGACAAGAAAGCCTTTGAGAAATTAAAATGGAATGATTACCGTGTTCTTACTGTGATTGCTGAGAATGTCGATAAGAAAGCTTTAGATCTCATTTTTGGAGAAAGGTGTGCAAAAAAGATTCATGGAATCGCTTGAAAGAGGTATATGAAAAAGATGATGCAAAAATAATGAATGAAGATAAGTTGATTGATGAGAAAGATGAAAAGAAGGATAGCGAAAGTGTGAACGAGGAGCAAGAGAAGAAGAAAGAAGAGATTGTGCCAGAGTCTATGGAAGAAGAGATGATCGGTGAGACAGAGAAGGAGAAGAAGGAGAGGAAAAAGGAGGCGCAGAAGAAAAAGAAGTTGTAGTGGAGAATACTACTAACCATGTTGATGTGGCACTAGCGAAGAACAAAAGAGAAGAAAAGGCTAAGGCTATCAATAAGGAAGCAAACCGGGAAGAAAACTTCAAAGATGGACAAGAGAGTGCTGAAATCATGATTAATGAAACTAAAAGTAAAAAGTCACTAATAATTGAAGAAGAAATCAAAGAGAAAGTCAAAGGTGAAGAAGTTGAAGAGCATACCAAAACAAATGAAGTGAAGAAAGAGAGCACTAAAGAGTTAAATATAAAAGAGAGTGAAGAAGACAAAGACAAAGAAGATGATGTCAATGACGAAAAGTGTGAATGGAAAGGTAACGAAAATGAAGAACAAAAGAAACAAGGAGAAATTGAAGAGCTTGGTGAAAATTTGAAGCATAAGAATTTTTTTGAAGAAATTTGGAAAACAAATAAAGAAAATGAATTGGTCAAAGATTGTAAAAGTGAATTTTTGAAAGAATTCAAAGCCACCATATATGACTCATTCAAAATTTATGATACAGAAACAAAATGGAAGTTAGAGCGCATAACTCTTGGAATATCCCATAATAATGAAAGAAAGCAAGATGAATGGAGAACTGCAACAAAGATTTGTGAAGTCGCATCAAAGACCATGATAATGACGAAGAAGAAAAGAAAAAAGAAAGTTTTGAAAAAAAAATCATTCTTTGCAAAGCACGTGAAATACAAGCCGCTCAAGTATGAAGACTTTATCAGGTTGAGGAATCTGCTTGGAGTAATAAAACCAAGTTTATGGGGGATGTTGAAAATAAAAGGAAACAAATAAACTTGGTTTTATAACGTCAATTATGTAACAAATTAAATTCTTGTATTAGGATAGGTCTAAATTAGTGGAAGTAAAATCTTGATTTCTTAATTATGTAATTTGAAAATTCTAGAGAATGAAAAATCTAGAAAGTAAGAGAATTAAGGAAAGACTAAGAAAAAAATAGAAGTGTAGAAAAAGAAAACTCTAGAAGCAGAAAAGTGTAGAGGCATGGCAATGTTATAAATTGAGGTCTACTCCCTCATTTGTTGTATTAAGCAAGAATAAGCAATCAATAAAGAGAGTTTTTAATAGTTCAAGGTTTCTTTCTTTTTATTCTGTCCCTCCTTAAAAAAAATTCAACGTAATCATCCATGTTAAATTTGTGTTTTTGTCTGTAAACATAAACATGTCCATCAGTAAAACGCAAAATGGAGAAGATGAAAATGCAAATAACTCAAATTTGAATTTCTTGATTATAGCTGTAACATTTAGCAAAAAAGCATGCATAAATTTTGAAGATATTCAGTAAACTCATAACCTTTATGTTTAGAAATAAGCTTGATAATATTTTTTTTTTACAATTGGTTTAGCTCAAACTAGACAGATGCTTGGTTCATCTAACTCTAAAGGATCTCTATGCAAAGCCAAAAGGCACATATCTATAATTTCTACGCCGTTGATAGCTCGGTCTCTGTGACGACCCCAAACCCCCGTACCACGGTGGCAAGGGTAATCTTTGGAATATAACACATATACAGATAACAGTGGAACAGAAATAAATAAATACACCGGATAATGTATAACAAAATACACTGGATAAACATAATCATCAGAGTTACACAGTATACAGGATCACACTTAGTACAAAATACAGTTTCAACTTTACATAAAACGTCTACAGCGGAATCAAAACATAATATGTACAACATGAGCTGAACAGGTTAAAAAGAAAGAAGTGATAGAATCCATCTTTTGCTCCATAGATATCCAGATAGAGCCTGCTAAAACCTGAATACAAGGCTGCTCATGTAGAAAATAGGGCACCCGAGTTTGCAAGTGAAACAAACTACGAGTCAGTCATGGGACTGGTATGAGAAATCTACTTAACTTATTGTAACACCCTGAATTTTCTATTAACAATAAATTAACAAATTAAAGTATAATTAATTCTAAATGAAAGAATTAAGGGAAACGGGTTATGCCATTGCGCTCGTCTCGGAATTCTACTTGAGATAGATCCGAGTTTTCATAAATCGGACTCCGTATGAAGGAGTTATGACCTCTGGAAGTTTCAGAATTCAATTTAAATTTCGAATAGTTCAAAATTCAGTTCAAAATTTGAAAACAGACCCAAACTGGGCTGGGCGGGAAAATTCCCGCCTAGGACCCAGGTCGACCAGGGGGTCGACCTGGGTAACCAGGTCGACCAGGTGGTCGACCTGGGGTTCGACCTACCCAGTCGACCTGGTCAGGTCTTGGCTGGCCTGGTCGGGTTCTAAGCAACTTTCTGAGTTCTGGTGTGTCACTAAGGTTGATTTGTCACTTTCTGATTAGCTCCTCTTGGTGTGTATGGTCTGGATTCACTCTTTGATCATCTGACGGCTCAAATCAATCTGAATTCATTAAATACAACTCAACACTCAACCTAAATTCACACAAATAAAATAGAGCTAGAGCCGTCATGCTGCCAGGAGGAAACTAAGAGTAGCCGTCGGTTGGAGAAAGCTTAGAGACGAGCAAAACTAAAGTAAAAACAAGATTCAAACAACGTTTATCTACCCAAAGGAAAGCATTGCAAATTCAGAACTCAGAAACCAGAACTCAAGCTCGTCGTTTGTTGTAAGTATAGTGATTTTTCCGATGAGAATAAAATTAAGACTTGATTCGATGTAAAATGGAAATGGAATTTTACTATTGTATAACGGCAATGCTAATTCATATCTGTGTATTGCAATGATTGTATTGTGAATAGTATTGGGATGTTTGTGGTGTAATTGACTTGATGTTGGTCCTATTGTACATTTAGAATGAAAGCAACATCACATACAAGTATATGGTTAATGTTAGAATTTACACCTATATGTTTATATGTTTAACATAGGTTGTATACATTTTTCTAAGTCCACGTTAAGACTTATATACACATGTTCTATGTTAAGACCATTATGCCTACATGATAAAATCCCATGTATATGTTCTTATGTTCTTTGCAAGTTTGTAATTGGGTCCATGCCAAGTACCATTCGGTTGCATACGATTATAACAAGTTTCATATTATGATAGGATACATGATTTGGTCTAGTTCATGCTTTTGGGTTAATGTCAAAAATAGACATTTTTATGGGCATGTAATAACTTTGTCACATGCTATTTTGTGTTTGAAGTTATGCCTAGATAAAAATATGTTTAGGCTTATATTTTATGCAAGTCTAAATTATGCCATTTCATGTGACACCTATTTAATTAGATTCTTATTTGAATGCAAGTTCACATGACAAGTTGAAACCCATGATTTATGTTAATTAGATCGCAAATTTACAAGTTCATATGTCACACACCCTTTATGTTATTTAGAACATTTCATGTTCTTGGCTTTCCCTTTTATGTTTATAAGTTGGGCTGAAATATCTAGCCCAACATTCATTATAATCTTGCGAACGTACAAACGGGGGAATATCGTTGGGATTAAACATGAAAAATATATGAAATTGGCATGTTAGTCACATGCCAATAATTGGTGGCACTTAAATGGTATAAATTCTTATACCAAAAATGATGAACTTGGAAAGTGGGCCATAACATTTAATGGTTACCAATTTTCATATAAGAATAAAAGAACAAATATGTAAATTTAGAAAATACGAGTATGCTTAACCCGAGGTTGGATTGAGTTGTGATGTAAACCTGCCCGGCCCGCCCGGCTGTCCAGTAATCACAACAATACCTATCCAATGTGGGCGGTTAAGCATTGAGCACAATAAGGACCCGAGGTTAGTCTGAGTTACGGTGTAAACCAGCCCGGAACCGACTGGCACATCTAGTAAGCGTAACAATACCTGTCTAATGTGAGTGGCCGGTGCTTTAACTAATTAAAGTTAAGTACAGACAAGTCAGGATGGTAGGGTTAAGTTAACTAAAACACTTAACCAATTCGACATGTTAATTAAACTGATGGGTGGGGTTATGTAAATACAGACACTTAACCACTTAACATGTTTGACTAGAAAACCCTAGTAATGGGGACCCATTTCAGCAGTAACCTAATTAGGTATCATGGTACCCTGAAACTAGACGGGGTGGGGCACGATCACTGGGCTGATTGTAAGCGGTCAAAAGCGACGGCGGTTGGTGCAGCAGTGTAGGTTCTAACGGAGTGCGGACGTGCACACACTTCGGAGCAGACAAACAGGGCACTGGGCACCAGTATATACACTATGCATTCTAGAATTGTGTCGGGCCGCCATCATGGGACTTGATACACCCCATGGTGGGACCAGCATAGGTATTTACAATCATTGGAGGCCGTATGACACATATGATTTTGCGAGTAGGAGCCGATCTTTAGAAAGGGGGTCACTTCACCCCGATCATGGGGCGCCAATCGAAACAAATACAAGTAGGTGCAGAGATATAGTGTGGGGTGCGATAGTATATTTGGTTCAAAACTGCTTTATCTTAGTTTATGATACTTTCCTGTTTCCAGTTTATACCTATCATGCCCTTTTTCATATTCTCATACCGAAGAGTCACTAGACTTACCAGGCTTTATGTCTGACTCTATTTTTCTTTCGTCTTCTTTTCTTTTGTTTCCCCTTAGGTCCATAGGGAGGAAACAACCCAGCTTAGTCAGACTCTTTGCAAGCTTCAAGATAGTAGGGTTTGGACCCTCTTTCCTTGGCTATGGATTTTGGACACGTTCTATGGGGATATATGCAGTTTTAACTATGTTTCATGCTTCTTTATTTAATAATCAAGACGGAAATGATGATGTAATGTTTTGGAAGTTATTGTGAGGCAATTATGGAAATGTTTTGTATGAACACGTATTTGTGAAATGAAAGTCTATTTGTTTTCCGCTGCTTATATATATATATATATATATATATATATGTGTGTTTATATCTGTCTTGTGTTTTATCTGTGACTTTTACTTATAAATCTCCACCGAAGTTAAGGCATTCCCTTTGCGAGTGACCTTAACGGAGGTGGGGTGTTTCACTTATATTATAATAAGGCCAATCACAGGACCACGCCGCTAACGCAGAACATGTTTACTCCGTTGGATTGTCAGTGCTCAAAACAAGTAAATCATTTAAGCATCGCAATGCTTTTTACAAAAATTAATCCATTATAAGACTCAGTTCCCATCACGTAATGCAACGCAAAACGGAGGATAGAGTTTTACCTTATAATGGCCAAAATATGCTTGATACGAATAAAACAAAAGCATTTGATATTATTACCAGTGTTTATAGGTTTCAAAAACAAGTTCAATCATAAGTATCAATCATAGATGACATAAATGCCCCATACCACATTGTCGCCATATATAGGTATACAATCAAAACCGCACGATGTCGTATTTGGAAATTGGATTTCTGTCATGAACAAGGCAAGAGATCATCCTTACCGCTTCGAGACAATCTAGCCCATATCTCAGGCAAGCGCACAGACAAGCCTTGGATCGTTAGGGCCGGTCCACACGGAGTGGATTAAAATGTCTGAACACTGCGTTTCCCCGCCCGATGGGGTGTAAACTGGTCATATACCGACCAAACCATCGGCCCTGTAGCAACCGATATAACCGAAGCGACTCGCTATCCATCATCCACATAATAAAATGCCCGGGCGTGTAAAACCCAAAACACCACTCCTAGCTAGAAGGAAACACATGTCCTTCCTGAAGTCCTCTCCCGTTTCTGGTCCATATCGGGGTGTGAGGCTCGCGAATCAACGCTAAACACAAAGCTAGCTATTTAAAGCCATACTTTGATCATCAACCACAAGACTCTACTTTTCAACAAAAGCCTTGATCACAACATCTCCGTATGCCACATTGTTAATCTACAACGTCAGACACACATCCATTTACAAGTCCGTTCTAGGTCTGAACGAAACCGAAGGCACCTTATTCCTCTCCCGTATGTCCAATACAAGAGTGGCCCTCGCACTTCCAAACGATCAACAAGTACGTCCAGACGACCACCACTGTAACCCTTCAGGGCAACAACTCTCATCAAAGGCATCAGTAGCCATCCATTCAATGTGAAGATCCTCGGTCTTGCACCGTCTTCGTATCTTTGACTTCTAACCGTCGACCAATTATTTGAAATGGGAATTAACTCGGCCTTTTCAAATAATTCACGTATATTTAGAATTTAACATCAATTCATTTCAATGGTTAAATTATCTGACATCCATAATTTAATTCAATAATGTAATTTTCACGTCATAAACCATCAAATACCCTATAAACCGAGTAAATTCAATCTATTTCCATTCCATATCGTTTATAACATTTTATAACGATTTAATGCTATTTTTATTTATTTAAATATAGCCAATTTATTCAAAAGACGCTTCAGGCCATAACGCAGCCATGGCGCAGTTTTTCTTCAGATTTGATTTACACATATCTGAAAATCTAACCATTGGATCTTTACATGTTTTATATCATTGGAAATATCTTTTCAAAGCGGATCCAACGGTCCAGTTTTGGGAAAATCCGACTGTCGGATCTCCCGGTACAATCATTTGAAGTTACGATTTCAAAATAGGAACTGCAGCGTCATTATTCGATTTAATTTAATTATATTTATATATATTAATATAATCCATTCTGGCGTTGTTTTCATTTAGATTTGAATTTAACGTTTCACAAAATCTAACCGTTGGATCTTTAGAAATTTAGTGTCGCTGGAAAGATATTTCCAAAGCGGACCCAACGGTTTTGGTTTCGAGATAATCCGACGATCGGATCTTCCGCAATAATCGCTTAAAATCACGGTTTCAAAATATGAACTGCAGCTTCATTATTCGATTTATTTTAATTATATATATATATATAAAAATATAATCCATTCTTCGATTTTCAAACCATTTCATTTCATATATGTGATAAATATAATATTTTGTCCAACAAATATTTATCTCAACACATGACTATTTTTAATACTTCATGTATATAATAAAAATGTGATTTTTATTATTAAAACAATTTATTTCAAACATGAATATTTTTAGCGATTCATATATATTATAAAAATGTGATTTTTATTGTTAAAACAATTTATTTCAAACATGAATATTTTAGTGATTCATATATATTACACAACACCAATTCAGCATTTTTGTAGCAGATTTTCATTGGAAATTGTAACGAATTATTTCGTTGTAATGTTATAATGATTGTTTTCGTGATTAGCGTAGTATCACGATGTTTATCGTTACAAAACTTAATGGCTGAAGGATACGTTTGTAATTTTGTCTTTGTCCTTCCTTTCTCACTTTATTAACAGAAAATGCATTTTCATTTACGCAACGGTTTTTTCCGTTCTCTTAAATCAATTCCGTCCACTAATTTCTATTTTCGAAATCAATGTCGTTCTCCTTAAATTCACGTTACCAAATTTCAAATTGAATCGTACCCGCCTTTTGAATTTGAAACATCCTTAGAGTCTGAAGTATCGTGTGAATACTGATTGTCATCTGACTATCGGGTAATTTCTTATATTCGATTTCAATTTTTATACTTATTTGTATGATTCCCATGTAAATATTCGCCACTTTTTCCGTTTAGTCTTTGCTTCCTTGAGTTATTTCTAGTTTCTTGTACTTAGGGAGTATTTGCTGCCTGGTCTTAATCGTGGCCACCTTGTTTTCTGTTCTTATTTATTTTCATGGTTATTGCTAATTTCTAAAAAGAGAATATATTTCGGTAATTTGTTTGAAGATTAATAGGGATTAGTTTTGCTGAATGGAATATATGAAAATTTCTAAAATGTATGCATAAGATAAGCTGTAGATATAAATAATAGATAAACAGTTGTTTTTTCAAGTGGTGCAGCAAGTTCTCACGAAATCTCAAATAGATAGAATGTGAAATTCAGGATCTACGGCCTCTGGTAAACAATAAGGTATTTGATAAAATAGATGACATTAATAATGATGAAGTCCTTTTGCATGGAAAGTTAGATGTAATGACTGAATACCCATATTTTGTGGTTTTTGAAAATTTATAATTTACCATTATTCGTATGGCCTGATACTCGATATGATACGTTAAGATTCAGGACCATTATGGTGTTAAACGTTTATGCAATCCATGCATCATGTTTTAATCTTGTGCTAGGTCTATAACTGACTAACCGATTAAATTTTCATCAGCCACACCATTGTACAAAGATGATTTTTTCCGTATATGGTAAGAACGGAAGTTCAAGCTTACATCATCCAGTGAATAGGGTTCCTTCAAAAACAAACTATTGAATGTTGAACCATTTCTTAGACCAAACATTACTGTGTACAACACCCAACTTGCATACTAATTATATGTAGAATAACCATATTGTTGTTACAAAGTATTTTGTTATTTTGTACTAAAAATTTACTGTGTATACATAGTCATTACATATGCATAATCGTTTGGCTGTTGCTCCATCTGGTCTGGCCAAAGAGTTCACCAGATTTGCAAATTGTAACATTCAGATTATGGTGTACAAACCTTATGTTGGAAATTTTATGTGAATTATTAAAATATTGAGATAAGTGTATGAATGGCTCCCTTATGTGAATAGTCCCACATCATGGGGTTATATGGAAGAGGCAAGTATTTATATTTGTTTCTAAGAAATCTTGTTGGGGCCTTGGGCTCCCAATGCATGCTTTGTTGTGAGGAGGGAGACCATGCATCATGACCACCACACACGCGCGCGCGACCAACCGACTCAACCCGACCCGTCCCAGTTCGGGCTTGGGCTTAGGCCTTGGCTTTGTGGTGTAGACACTTATATTTTTGGTCTAGAAAACACTGCGTTTTTCGAACTATTTTTTAATACAGATTATGAAGCGGTAAACTCTTGACCCAGTATTTTCAGCAGATCCTATTTTTCTTCCTCTGCCCAGTATTTTCGATTAACCCTAATCTCCGTCTATATATTATCTTCAGTTGCAGACGAGATTACTACAAAAAAAACTCTTTCTCTCCTCCGCCATTAAAATATTCTTACAGAATTTTTTGAGCAATTATTGATTTCGAAAGTGCAAATCTGCACTGATTTGTTGTGCAAAGCAAATCAGTTATTAATTTTAGAGAGGCTGTTTATCCTAGAGGCGGCGACGGAAGTACGAACTGGTTTTGCACCACCGACCAGGTTGCCAAATCGTCTTCAAGAGAGCGACCTAGTCCGCGACTCAGCCATTGTTTCCCAACAATTTGAAGACGATTAATGAAACAATGGCTTTATCTGCTGCCTCATTCAGTCTCGGCGACCTAATCTCAAATCGCACTGCTTAAGAACAAATTCAGTCAACTTGATCAGCATCTGGATCCTCGAGCCAGCGGTAGGGGTCCGAGATCTGGACCCCATGGTAGTTGTCGATGATGATTCATCGCGACAAACGATTGGATAGTGAAAAGCTGGAATTGGCGAGCAGAACAAATTGGACCTGCTAGAGAGACTGCTCATCAAATTGCAACCGAACAGTTGCACTATTTTTCCAACAAAGTTCTACCGCAAGTGGTACAAGAAGCTGGATAATAAAAAGGAGTAATCACTTGGAGAATCAGACTTCATGAAGGTACATTCTATTAACGGGATTTATTCTCTATGCAGATTATGTGCAATAAAACAAATATGGAACCATGAATGGTAGACAATTTTATAAACAGGATGCTGCTCATAATTGTTAGATCTAGGAATTTTCAAGTTACACCTAAGATAGTTCCAAATTTGCTTGGAATATGAGCAGTTAAGATAAAGAAGTTTTATGTCTTCATGAAGGTATTGAGCACAAATTACACTTAGGATCAGTAGGTACATTCCAAGTGATAATTTTGTCTTTGGTAGTGAACTTATTGTTTGAAACTAGCAATGCATTTAAGGACATTCTGGGAGCACATGTACAATCCCAAATCAAAGAATTTGACCGAACATGGTTCCATACTGAATTAAAATCAAAGTTTTAATTACCAATAGGCAACTAATGCTAGATATCACTGTCTTTTGTTAGATTTCCTCTGTGAGATACATAGCGTAAAGAATGCTTATGCAGAATTTGATTTTCTGACTTAGATCGAGATTGAGTTCTAAGTATCTATTAAGGTTGATAAGTAAAAATGCAGAAATTAATTTTTTCAGTGATTCAATTATGTTAGTCTCTGAGTTTATGAATAATTTCCTATGAGAAAATATAAATTCACAAACATATGAACATTTAAAATAGTAAGCATCCACAACCGGTCAGTAAATAACAGAAATGGAATCCACAAAGAAACCATGAATGACAGCAACAACCAACCCAAATGAATGATTCTGGATAGTTATTCTATAATACAAATGTAGAAAACCAGGTCATATGGCACAAAAGTGTCGGAACAGGCCAGACCCTGCACCGCAGGCAAACCTGACTGAGGAGCCTCTAACGGCTATGATTACTGAGATTCGCCTTATTGGTGAATCAGAGGGCTGGTGGGTAGACATTGGTGTTTCTCACCATGTTTTCTATGATCGTGATATATTCACAATATACACGGTTGCTGACGATCAGAAAGTGTGTTGTGAGATCCTCACACCACTTAAGCTGTAGAGACTGGTAATAATGAAAATAAAGCATATGATTGGAAAGATATTGATTCTTAAAGATGTGATGCATCTGATATGTTTGAAACATTCAAAATTGAAATCAAGCAAATAGGAAAATTAAGAGACTACATAGTGATAGAGGAATAGAATATGAATCAAATTCTATTCTGGATTTTTTATATGATATATTGTACATAAGAGAACTGCACCCTATTCACCTGAAATGAACGGTAAAGCTGAAAAAATAGGTCCTTTACCGAATTAGTAATTGTCATTTTATTAAATTTCGGTGCAGCAAAACATTAGTGGGGGGATATTTTATAGACTGTATGTTATGTTCTGAATAGAATCCCCAAATCTAAGAATAAAATTTCGCCTTATGAAATTTTAGAGAAATATAAATCCAAAATGTCATACTTTAGAACTTGGTGTTGCTTAGCATATGTTCGCATTCCAGACCCTAAGAGAATAAAATTGGCAAGTAAATCATACGAATGTGTATTTATAAGCTATGTTGTTAATAGCAAAGCATACGGAATTTATGACCTAAATACCCATAATATATTTTGAATTTAATGATGCCAATTTTTATGAAACGAAATTTCCTTTTAAATTAAGAATAGTGGGGGCACATCAAGTATGCCTATTAGAACAGAACTTAATAAAAGTTCTAAAACTGAACCTAGAAAAAGTAAAAGAGCAAGAACCGTAAAAGAACTTGGCTCATATTTTTTGTGCTTTTACTATAGAGGAGGATCCCTTAAACCTCCAAGAGGCCTTATCTTCTTTAGATGCCTTTTTTGGCAAGAGGCTATAAATAATGAGATGGATTCTCTGGAATCCAATAAGACTTGGCATTTGATAGATTTACCTCCTAGTTGTAAATCTATAGGCTGTATATGGGTACTTAAAAAGAAATTAAAAACCTGATAGCACTATTGATAAATATAAAGTACGACTAGTAGCTAAAGGTTTTAAACAAAAAGAAAATATATATTTCTTCGACACTTTTCACCTATAACTAGAATTACATCCATACGGGTATTAATCTCACTTGTCTCTATTCATAATTTATTAATACACCAAATGGATGTGAAAACCGCATTTTGAATGGTGAATTAGACGAAGAAATTTATATAGACCAGTCTGAAGCATTTTTAGTACATGATCAAGAACATAAAGTATGCAAATTAGATAAATCATTATATGATTTAAAACAAGCACCTAAACAATGACATGAAAAATTTGATAACTTTAATCATTTCACATGGTTTTAAAGTTAATGAAAGTGACAAAAGCATTTATTACAAATCTGAGAATGACATTTGCACTATTATATGCCTTTATGTAGATGACCACTCATTTTTGGGTCAAACATTCATGCCATGAACTCAGTCAAATCCTTATTAAGTGCCAGTTTGAATATGAAAGATCTAGGTGAGGCGAGTGTAATCCTTGATATTAAAATTACTAGGTCCGAAAAAGGGATTTTCTTTGGATTAATCTCATTATATTGAGAAGTCTCTAAAGAAAGACAATTACTTTGACTGTAAATCTGCATGTACATCATACGATCCCAGTGCAAAGATATTTAAGAACACTTGTGAAGGTGTAAGACAGTCAAAGTAAGCAAGCATCATTGGCTGCCTTCGGAAGCCACTGATTGTATTAGACCCGACATTGCCTATATCGTGGGATTATTATGCATGTTAACTAGTAGACCAAGTATAAAGCATTGACATGTTATTGAAAGGGTCATAAGATACCTTAAACGAGCCGTGAACCTTGGATTACATTATGAAAAGTTTCCAGCTGTACTTGAAGGATATTCTGATACAAATTGGAATACTTTATCTGTTGATTCAAAAGCGACCAGCGGCTATATATTTAGCATCGCTGGAGAAGCTGTCCCTTGAAAATCCAAGAAACAGACTATTTTGACTTAGTCTACTATAGAGACTGAGATAATAGCACTAGCAACAGCTAGTGAAGAAGCAGAGAACTAAAGAAATCTGCTAGTTGAGATCCCTATATGGGAAAAATAGACACTAGTGGTGTAATCGATTGTGATAGTTCCGTGGCTATTGCAAAAAGTATAGAACCGTTATAACAACGGTAGAAAACGACATCGTAAGCACAATACTATAAAAGAACATCACATATATAGTGATGAAAAAAAATGGCGACTATTGAAAGAAAAACAGAACCGATATTACAATGGTAAGAAATGATAGTCGTATGCACAGTATTGTTAGAGAACATCACATATAAGGTGATGATAATTTGGCAGAACTTTTGACGAAAGGACTGTCCAGAAAGAAAGTCCTTAATAATTCTAAAAGAATGGGACTATTGCCCTGTGATTGTGAAATCACGCACAATGGTAACCCGACCTAAATGACTAGAGATCCCAAGAACTAGGTTCAATGGGTAAAAACAAGTTGCGTAGTAATAGTAGATGAACATGCTAAATTTTAGATTAAGAAGCATGTATTCCTGCAGTGATTAGAGGATGAGTTAATAAAAACTCTTAATGAGATCTATACTCTATTTGGAGTTGAGTACCTACCTTCAGGAGTGCTTTTGATAGACTCAACTTTGTGAATGTGGAAATGTGGTCGTTTCCTATGAAGTTTTGGGCAAAATTTCTAGAGCGTTCACTAAACTAGGATAGACGTGCATGACCATAAATGCACGTGCTTATTTGATTGCACTATAGAAAAGATTGTGTGTGGTTTGATGTCAGGAATAGAGTTCAAAACTACGTGTCACTCTAGTAAAAACTGAATCTTATTCACTACGCAAAGGTTCAAGTCAGATGACACCTTTGTTTATGCACAGTCTTATGTTTTTAGAAACTGCCCGATAATATTTAAAAAAATTCAAGTGGGGGATTATTGGAAATTTTATGTGAATTATTAAAATATTGAGATAAGTGTATGAATGGCTCCCTTATGTGAATAGTCCCACATCATGGGATTATATGGAAGAGACAAGTATTTATATTTGTTTCTAAGAAATCTTGTTGGGGCCTTGGGCTCCAAATGCATGCTTTGTTGTGAGGAGGGAGACCATGCATCATGACCACCACACACGCGCGCGCGACCGACCGACCCGGCCTGGCCTGGTTCGGTTCGGGCTTGGGCTTGGGCCTTGGCTTTGTGGTGTAGACACTTATATTTTTGGTCCAGAAAACACTACGTTTTTCGAACTATTTTTTAATACAGAAAATATTTCTGAGCCGACTTTTATTTATGAAGCGGTAAACTCTTGACCTAGTATTTTCAGCAGATCCTATTTTTCGTCCTCTGCCCAGTATTTTCGATTAACCCTAATCTCCGTCTATATATTATCTTCAGTTGTAGATGAGATTACTACAAAAAGAAATTACTATTTCTCTCCTCCGCCATTAAAATATTCTTACAAAATTTTTCGAGCAGTTATTTATTTCGAAAGTGCAAATCTGCACTGATTTGTTGTGCAAAGCAAATCAGTTATTAATTTTAGAGAGGCTGTTTTATCCTAGAGGTTGCGGCGGAAGTACGAACTGGTTTTGCACCACCGACCAGATCGCCGAATCGTCTTCAAGAGAGCGACCTAGTCCGCGACTCAGCCATTGTTTCCCAACACCTTACATATTCCAACTCTGAGACTATAGATCATATTTGCAATAAACTGTTACTTAACAAACAAATAAAAACATGGAACCAGAATCAGGAAAAGAATCTCTTTCAATTGTCTAATTAAACCAAAATGGCTGCAAATACTTAGTGTAACCAAAAAAGTTTTTTTTTTGAACATTTAATAATTATACCATCTTTGAACATGATAATTCATGTTATAGAATATTTTGAACACTTATGGATCAGAATATTATAGAATAGATATTGCATGATAATTCATGTTATAGAATATTATAAAATATTATAGCATAACATGATAATTCATGTTATAGAATATCTTGAACATGATAATTATTTTGTCTTTGCACTTTTTTGATCCACATCATCCTAATCGCCGCAATTGAGAGAGTCCAAACCTTATTATAGCATAACATGTCAATGGTGTAGTTAAGTTTTGGCTATAACCATGTTTTTTTTAATAGAAAAAGAATATTATTATTTCAGCTACAAGTCTTGCTAATAAGCTTTACGCTTAAGAATTGTTTGCTATACTTATCTTTGCTATATTTGTATAGGTCATTCCTATCTCAAAACTCTAAATGAGTTTTCAACTATCACATATATATTTACAGATAATATCATTACCATTGAGCTAGAACTTAGGATTTCCATTGGTGACTATGGTAATTCTCTGATCTTGAAGCATATTAATGTTTGGAGCCAACAGTCAAGTATATCAGCTGCTTTATAAGAAGTGCAAACTCCCTCGGAAATTTAAGATCATATGATTCACTAACACGGGCTGAATCGAGGAACAAAGCGTTCATTTGATTGTCATTCACAACAATATTAGCAGATACGGCCGTAGTTGCATTCGGCCGCCTAGCTGTTGCTACAACGATTTTTATATCTAGTTCCTGAATTGATGAGAAAACCTTTTGCAAGTCGTTTGCAAATGCATTAACATCGATGTTTCTCTCGGTAGCACCCATTTGAACTAAAGCAGATGCCATAGCATTATAATATTCTATTGCAAAACAATGTCAGAAATACTTCCATTGCAGCCTATGTCTTCGAAGAGATCCGACCGACAATTCCAAAATAAAGAAATCCAATTCGGCCATCACGAAGTAGCCATAAATTTCCAGCATGGACATCTGCATGACTGGTGTCGCATGCAAATAAACTTCCAAACCAGACATTGAGCACAGTTACTGAAGTAGATTCAGGATCGGATATAAATGATCTGATAGAATCAAGATTAGTGAGAGGGACTCCATAGAGCCTTTCCATTGTTAATACTCTTTTAGTGCTGCAACGCTTGTAGACTTTCAGTGCTTTTGCTTGGTTTTCGAGCCCTGTGCTCTCTATGTATCTTCTAAAGGTTTTGATATTTATGTCTTCTTTGCGGAAGTCAACCTCCTCGAGCATTGATTCTCTTATATCTCTAACAACACTTACCAGTGATGTTCTTCACAGTTTGGGGTTTACCAACTCCAATAATCGTTCGACGACGTAAATAAAGTTGAAATCGGTAACCAATACATCTTTTATGCCAGGCTTTAAGACCTTGATCACTACTTCTTGCTGTGAAATTTTCAGTCTTGCACCATGAACCTAGGAATTAAATGCTGGAGCAATTGGCACTACATCAACATAGTCATGGATACCCTCGATTGGCCTTCCAAGATCCTCATGCAAAATTGCTTGAATTTCACTAAAAGGGACAGGTGGGGCCCAATCGAAACAGCTTTGAAATTCCTTGATATACTCTGCTCGAAATAATGTAGGTGTAGAAGCTATGAACTGACCCAACTTAATGTAAGTCACACCCATTCTCTCAACGCACCAATTCTTCTGTTCCGAAATTGTGTGTGCCTGATGTCCCCAACCAATCACAACCCCCGATTTTCGCCTTTTGCAGTTAAACCCTTTAATTGTCCGGGGGCATAAATGAAAAAAAAAACAGAAACAGAGAGATTTGATTGGTGGGCACACATGGAAACATGGGGGTTGGGCATAGAAAAATTGCTCTCTTCTCTCAAACAATCTTCGCATATAGACAGAAGAAGGTAATCCAAGCTGTAGTTGAGTGGGGAGGCCGGCAGAATCATTTGCTGCCTTTGACAAGTTATTAAGCCACTCTCCACCAACACCAATAACAGCTTAAATACCCTATGCTAACCTTATTGCACCTCTAGGTCCTATTTTAATTGATGTTTGAATAATATCTTCTGCAAGTTTTGGCAGCTCACTGTTTCTGTCTTGGACGTGAGTAGAAAAATCCTCTGCTTGCAAATATTGAGTGAAAATAGCAAATCCACTTGATCGACCAGGTATCTTCTTCAGTAAAATTTTACTTTTAATACCAGGCAGCTGCTAAATAATGATTACAACAATAATAACTGAGAAGAGTGGAGGAGCGGAGTACGAAAAAGCTAGGTGGTTCTGCTCGCCATAGCTGTGAGTTTTTAACTGTAACCATGCTTCAAAATATTACAGCAAGTTACAAATGGACTATCGGTAACTTGATTAAAACATACATGATGAAGTAATGAAATCTCTCTATTTGGTTAACCATGCGTGGGCTCAATTTGTTTATTTTGTAAACTGGTGTATAAGGTTTTGGCTTTCAATTAAACTAATGATTTAGTTCTCTATTTCTGGGTTATTCTTGAGCTCTTTTACCGGCATTGATGTTCATGGCATGTATGATCATACATGCTTTACCCATATCTCTCCTTTTCTTTATCCTTAACACAAAGTGAGATACGTTTTCCTTTTTTTGCCGACTAGGTTATGCATCGTATGTTTATGATATTCCAAATATAATAGAAAATAGCAGCCTGCTACCGTGTGATTATCATTGGTATATTGCCTAGAATGAGACTAGTGGATGCCACGGATGAATATTCTATATTTTCAATTGTTTGTTTTGACTCCTTATAAAGTTGTAGAGAGAAAAGTAGTGATAATTAATTAACATGTAGGCTTTTATGTCCATGTTTCTTACATAATGGATTGTTTACAATAGACTTACTGCATAAATAACCAATCTTATGCAAGTTATCCTAAAATTGCTCTGTAAATGTCGATTAATTGAAAAAACATGCATGCTCCCAGTGGATGAATGGTGCTAGTCTGTAAATTGAAATTTTCATATTACATCACCATATGTTGACCTGTTTGATTAGACTGGATAACAGGAAATCTAAACATGATCACGATATCAGTTGGTGCAAAAAAAATTGGGTAAGGAAAATAATCGTGTTGGTAATAGTCAGATATTATAAATGCAAACTGAAAATAATTCGGTGGACAGACTACCCCACAAACCACATAATCAAGTTAAGGTTGGAACGCACATATTGTAGTAAATAAGTCAGGATAACATACAACAAAAAAACAAATAATACACCCAGTTTATAATGTACAATACATTAATTTTAAAAACAAACAACATAGATAGATACACAACAAAGTACAAACAACATACGTGGTGTAGAGATGATATTCTGTTTTAGACAGTAAATAAGTACTACTTCTGTTTTTTTGTCTTGGGTCCTCTTTGGCAGCAAAGCTAGTGCATTATTTTTTTCCTCTACATCCTAATCAGATTTTTTTAATTAAAGTTCACTACTTGTAAACATTTAATTATGGGAGCAAAAACTTGAAGTAAATAAATGGTTGTTGACAACAGTGTAATGGTAAAGACAGTAAAATTATTAAATGTTCATGGATTTGATAGTCTGTTTTTGAACTAATTCATGTTAATTTATGATATTTTGAATATTCAATGCTATAATATTTTATAATCATTCATTGGCTTGACCAACATAACTTGCATAAGGTTATGTGCTCAAACTAATTATTTCGTATGCACATGATGGGAATACATAATTTGATGTACCAACATAAATTGATGTAAATTTTGAATTCAACAATGATTTAATTGTTATTTGACTTTAGAGAACAAAACAAGCAGCTACATCTACATGTACTTACATGTTGCTAGTTCAGTTTTGTTTGTGATATTCGTTTCTAGCAAAGAATTAGAAAGCACTTGTATTCCCTGCATGCGCGGTCTATTTTATTTTTAAACTTGTGAACTACGTTAGCGTAACAAGTTCATTTTTTTATGTTTGTGTCTTCACTCTTTTTCTTCTTAAGTGAATAGATACCTATTCAAGTGAGCTTGACCAACGTGCAAGATTATTAGGTTATTGTTGGGTTTCCTTCTTATTTTTTATTTCACCTCTAAATGAAAACTTATGTTTTCAATGAAATCTTTTCTAAGCTCAAGTATCCTCTTTTCTTTAGATTTACGCTAAGCCAAATATTGTTATTTTTCTCTCTAGTACATCTAATTACTTAAATATGCATCTTGAAAAAGAAACTGATGTATGCATGGTCGCCCGATAGGGCTGTAAATTTTGTTCGAATGTCCGACGTCCGTTCGTGTCCGTGACCGAAATACGTCCGTCCGAGTCCGTCTGATTTTCATTTAGGACACAAGTTAGGACAACAAGATTTGTACGAGAAAAAATCTTGTCCGGTCCGGGCTCGTCCGAATTCGTCCGAATTATTTGAAATTCGTCGTATAGTAGAGAGAAAATCTAGTAAAATGTACAAAATGTGATATAAATAGCCATGTCCGACCGAGTCCGACTAGTTCGATCGTGTCCGTGTCCGACCGATTTTATTTAGGACACAAATTAGGACAACGAAATTTGTCCGAGAAAAAATTTGGTCCGGTCCGTGTTCGGTCCGATTTTTTTTAGGACAGAAACTGAACATACCTCCGTCCGGTCCGGTCCGACCGATTTACACCCCTATCGCCCGAGCGATTTTGATGCCCCAGACGAGAGAAAAAATTTGGGTGAAACAAAATGGCATAGATGGGAATTGAACTCAGCCTGCTCAAATCATATTCAACATTCATAACCACCAGGACACTTCGACTTACCAATAAAGTACTGTAATAAAGTATTTTGACTTGGCAGTCCCCTCCTGCTATTGCCCCCTACCTCCTACAGCTTCCCCGGCCTCCGGCTGCTGCCCTAAGCGGTCGGCTTGGCAGCCTACCCCTAGGGTCGGGCCTGGATGTATGTATTTTCTTCATCGTGCATGCTGTGCTGTGCTTAGGAGTTCACGGAGCAAAACAGTATATTTATCATGTTATAGAATATTTTGAATATTCAACGTTGTGTTGTTCACTTTATTATAGCATAACATGTTTTTGAACATGATAATTCATGTCATGGACTTAGCCGTGCAAGTGCTTATAATTGTTAAATAATTCATGTTAAACAATTTGTATCTAGATGACAATAAAAAAAGTGCAAACAAAGATTACTTAATTGGCCAACTGGTTCTTGAACTTTTGTGGATCAGCCTTTTGCTCAGAGTGAAATTTAGTACACATCAAATATGACTAACCTACTACGTTTAGATTTTAATTTTAATTTAAATGCAGACTGACCTAATTTAAATTTGGATTCATTTGTAGACGTTGGTAGAAGCAGCAGAAGAAAGTCAAAAGGTGGGAGTTGATGCTGCATTCAATACAGGGCACCTTCTTAATAACAATCATAACGCAAGAGCTAGCTTGAGAGTTCACTCCAATGATGTTGGATCCTCATTACAATTGGTTGTGCTATTGCCAGACAATTTGACAGAGGTAGCAAAAGGATATCCAAGAAAACAAAAGATATGTCCTTATAACGACGTGTTATAAGGCAAAAAGGTTGTATGGGTGGAGCAAGTGTATGATCCGGAAGCACATGGTAACTAGAAACTTTCTGACATAATTGATGGTGGTTTTATTATTTGGTCTGAGTGTCCTCTACGTACTTTGTTGAATTTTCAACATAAGTGTTAAAATTTCACTTTGTCTCGCTTTTATTTATATGTTGGAACTATGTTGTTTAGAAAGTTAAAGTTTAGTACTGATGTTATGTATCATACTTTGAACTCTATGGAAATTTGTGTTGCTATATAATCAATTGTTGTTACTTGTTTACAAAATGTGTATGTTATTTGACGTAAATTCTATGTGTATGCTACATGTATATGGTTCAGTATGTATATATTATCAGGGTTAATTGTTGCAACATTCATTATTGCAACTGTTGTGACGAACAGAGTTGTGACAACGTTATATGTAGTTGTAGTATTTATAACGGGTGTTTTCATGACAAATTGTTTGGGTTATAATGGGTATTATCATGACAAAATATATCTATTACAATGAACTATGTTGTGACAACATGCAGTATTTATAACGGGTATTCCCATTATAAATTGTTTGAATTATAACGGATACTATTGTGATAAAAAAAATCAAATGCTACGAATTATGTCATGTCAGCATTGCAGTATTTATAACAGGTATTCTCGTGATAAATTGTCTGAGTTATAACAAGTAGTATCGTGGTAAAATAAGTACATTACAATGGCATAGGTCGTTACAACATATTTTTGTTCCAACAGATATGCTCATTACAAGATGCACACTTGTTATAACGACCATTCTTATTATAAAATTTTGTAACGACATTAGCAACGCAGCTAGTAATCACGCTTATGGCCGTTATGAATTCTATTTGTCACGACTAGGTGCGTTACAAATCATCTTTTTTGGTGTTGTGTTATAAAAATGTGATTTTTATTGTTAAAACAATTTATTTTAAACATGAATATTTTTAGCGATTCATATATATTATAAAAATGTGATTTTTATCTTTCATACAATTTATTCATCATATGTATATTTTTCCAACACATGAATATATTTCAATACATGAATATAAATCAAACACATGAATATTTCAAAAAAATTTGGCAGCATAATGGCAGGGTAGTTAAAACCGGCACCGTCCCGAGTACGACTCCTAGCACTACCTTACGCCTCGTAGCGTTCCCTAGGGGCCTATCCTTATAATCTAAATATTTCAATTATTTTCATATCCCAATGGATTTTTCCACAAACAATTCCAATTTTGTTTCAACCACAAACAATCATTATCAACCATTCGCATTTATTAACCAAATTTCATGTCAACCAAAATCCAAACAATCCCAACCAATTTATATCGTCCATGGTCTGCGGACGAGGGGAGTATATATATATATATATATATATATATATATATATATATATAGACACACACACACACGTATATAAATATATTTCGATTTCGTTTCAATCATTTCAATTCCATTCAACGCACATATGATTTTTACAACATATATATAACTCATACATCGCAGCGCATACAACTTATACAACGCTTATACTTGAGGTGTACAACGCTTATATAACTCGTATATCGATCATATAATTTATACATCGCCATTCCATATCGTTTATAATATTTTAATTCCCACATTGGGTTCCACTCCTCCAAAAATTGTAGGAAGCTCCAAAAATTCTTCGGTCTCTTCTAGAATGTAGAAGACGTCCACACGAGTCCAATGTCTCTTGTTTCACTGAATTTCGACCACATAGCAAAAGGATATGATTTTTATCGTGAAATCAAAATCCATAGCGATTTAAAGTGCTTTATTCAGTTCAAAATAAATAACTCGTTACCTTTCAGCAATGGTTCAAACCTAGGTCATCGATTATCGCACAAACCATGAAGCGGTTGGACGATCGGACTTCGCAACAGCGTAGAGGGAGGGAGGGCGCACGTGCGCCGGGGGGTAGGGTCCACTTCGGTGGTCCCAGTTGGCGGCGATGGCGAGTTGAAGTTTTGGAACTTCAGGGCGTCGATCATGCTTCAATACTCGACGAAAAAATGCAAACCCTATATGGATGTGTAGATCTTGAAGAGCTCTACAAAATCCCTAATTGAAGCCCTTGATTTTTTTGAGTGGATTAGAAGAAAAAGAGGAGAGAAGGGGAAGTTCTTTTCCGTCATGCGCGATTTGAAGGGAGTCAGGGAGAGAGAAAATGATGTTGAAATATGATTGGCCCATATATATACTTAATTATTTATTTCCAAAAATACCCCTTTCTCCTTACGAACTCCAATTCAAACCCAACGATTGTCGTCCCCAGCTAATTACCCCCATTTCGAACACAATGGAATATTTTTCGTAGGCCCATTCGACTGATTCAGTCAGTTAATCTTCAAATTAAAATATAAAACATTCAAATTCTGTTTTGAACATACATTATAATTTGTCGAGGCCACATACTGATTCTAAAAATTCCAGAAAAATTAGTCTCGCTATGTTGGTATGATACGGTCCCAACAAAACTGATTTCGTCGAGTTTTGAGGCCGTTTGAAAAATGGTCATTTTCTAGTCGATCCAATTTGACTAAAATGAACCAAACAAATTTTCCTTTGCCACGCCCACATATTAACTCCAAAAATTATGGAATTTGGAATCTAGCAATAATTCGACATCCCGGATCCAACAAAAGTAGTTTCGTCGAAAATGGAGGTCATTTGCAAAATGTCTATTTTCAAGGGCTATATAAACTCCATAGCAACCTTTCTGAAAATTCATTTGGCTATAACTTTTGATTCCCGCTATGAAATTTCGATTTTTCAGATTCGTTAGAAAGATATTCATAAACAAATTTAAATATTTTTGGTCTCACTAAAATCCGTTTTATTTTGCATCCGGTATAGTCAGTGAAAGTTCGAATTCAAATTTTCAAACTGCCGCGCCATTTCATGCCTTGTTTTATAATTAAAATAAATATATTTATTTTCCAACATCGATTCAAATAGACTTTTGGTCGTTATTATTTAAAATAATTTATTTTAATATTCAAAATCCACTAAAGTAGCCAAATTAAAATTTTAAATTGGTTAATATTTTCCGGGTTGTTACAATCTCCCCCACTTAATATCTTTTCGTCCCCGAAAAGGAACGAAGCTGAAAGTTGTTTAACTAACCAACTCAACTTTCATTCTGCCTTTCATTCTCTAACTTTTCAGTTTCTAGGAATCTTCTAATTCTCCAAAATTTGGCTAACACCCTAAATATTCAAAAAAAATCGCCATAACCTCCTTTGTACGGAGAGGGGTTTGGAAATTTATTGGGCCGTATTAGGTATCCAATAAATCCTAATAAGCATACACATTCTCATCCAGTAACAACGGTTATTTTAAAAGACATGTAAGTCATTTTCGTCTTTCACGTTCCTATATCCACTCAAGCTCACCTTTTTCCACCACTTAACTCGTTTCATCATTAATTCATGTAATCCAGAAAGGGACAAATCGGGCAGTTTCTGTATCAACTGCTAGATTATCGAACAAATCATTCTCAGAAATTTTCAATCTTGCAATTGTTCGGGGATTATGTTGCAGCATTTGAAGCATCAAAAGCATTTGAGAAGTAAATTGAGGTACAGTTGGAAGGTACAAAAAGAATAGGTTTAAATCGATCCAATATGATAAATCTATATTTTTTTAAACCAATTCTTGATGTTGACTGCAGATATGGAAATTGGGTTGGCGAAAGAGTATATGTGGTATGGACAAAAGGTAATAATTTGTTCAATTGCCTTTCGTATTCTACGATTGTTGTTTTGGTAAATTAAGGCACAACATTGGTCAGAGACACTTGCACTGTGCTTTAATTCTTGATACATGATATAAAAAAATACAAGAAGTTAATGCCTTGAATATCTCTCTTGCAATACATGAGATGTGATCAACTCTTGCAAAACATCGGACTGGCTATTTCTAGAAGGTATGTCTTGCAGAAATATGTATTTGCTTAAAAAAATCATGCTTTTGCCTAAGATTTGTCTTTTTCATTCAGTTACTTTTGTTCTCTTTTTGCTTGAAATAGTCCTCAGCAATTGATCAGTTTTATCCAGCAATTGCAATTTTGGTTTCAACTTTTTTTTAAAGGTATAAATCCAAAAGAGATGAGGAGATTATATCAAATGAACCTGTTATTCTTTAATGAGTTTACTTTCCTTTTAACATTCTACATGACTGTGTTTTAAGTGGTTGTAGGTCCTCTCATACATGGTTTAGAATATAGCTATACCTTTGATAAGGTGAAATTCCACCTTAGACGCTCAGAAGCTATAAGTATTTTGAATTGGCTACTCTGATTTTTACTCATTAGCTAGGTTTTTAATTGTTAAATAATTTGTGTTGTTGTACATGTAATGGCATATGCCTATACGTGCAGTGGGTTTTATGCATATTATTTGAATGAGATACCTCGTTGATTGCATTAATTTTTACTTTCTTGGATTTGAAGCAATTGTTTTCATGGTAAATATTAATTTGCTTAGGAAGATCTTAAACTGTGATTGCGTTGATTGGCTGATTACATTGATGCCATTTGATTGTCTTAAAACAACAATAGATTCGAATGTTTACAAATTGTACTCAATTGTACACTTTGAAGCGCTAATAAGCAGCTTTTAAAGTAACTTGTATTATGTTTTGGTAAATAATGATTATATGCCAATTAATCACCATCTTTGGGAAGAAGAGCAAAAGATGCGAAGAGTTGAAAATAATAACCAAAGAGATTCAAATGTGAGATGGCATTAGCAATAAAGAGGAACAAGATGATATTGCAGTTGTCAAGTTGCAATTCCTTTCAAAATCTATAAATGCTTCTACCCAATCAAATATAGTATTTTTTATCAATTTAATCTATATTTATGCAAGACATTCTTTCATGTTTTGTTAGTAATTTTTCATTTAGTGTTGACTGTTTGATTTTTCTTACTGATAGTTTAAGAAACCTCGATTTTTCTAGCAGCCAACAACATGTTGATCAAAGAGAGGTTACTGTGCTATATTAATGGACTATGACTCACCGTGTTTTTCTTAGATGTTGGTTCTACAGTGGTCTTTCATGACAATGAACGAGATTGAGGGAGGTAATTGTTCCCTGATCAACAATTTGATATAAAATTTGTTATTTTTACTACTGCTATTTAATTTAAGTTTTTAAAAATCCCCTATAATGTTCTTCTTTATCAACTGCCTTTACCTACATCTTGTCGACCCAAAAATACAATAACACAAAGATCAGATTTGATTCTGAGATCGGATGCATTATGTTGTCATAAAGAAGTGTTATGTTGTTGTCCAACAGCAAAAAATTAGATGATCTTAAATTTAACTATCATTTCATTCGTATCATGTTGAATTAGGAATTACTTTGTACGAAATGCAACAAATTGTCCATTGATCTCTCCATCGGAGATAACATGAATTTAATGTCAAATTTGATGCAAGCGTCCAGATTAATTGATTTGCTCCAAAAGATTCAAAAAAATTTTTTTTACATGTTTTCCATCGACTTAGAATTGATATTTTTTTAGGGGAGGTGAAGTATTTTTCTTGCATTGATGCTTCTTGGTCCCTAACCGACCAAAGAAGAAATATCTAATAGGATTCCGATATCTGTAGAAGTAGCAGTGTCGCTTTGCCTTTTTCGACCGTGAAGCAATGTAACTTTCAAAAATAAAATAGAATTGATTTAGATTGGATATCATTGAATACAAAAGCCTCATGTTCTTTTATTCGGATTTAATTTTGGTTACTATGAGTATGAAAATAGAACAGACAAGCTTTTCATGTAAGTTGTTCATGCTGTATGTTTACATACCTAGACCAATGTAATATGTTTTTCCGCACCATAGCACTTCTGCCATATAAAATGATTTTCCATATCCACTTAATCAAATGAAGTCATCAACGTATTTCAAGTTGAAACTCTAGATGATAGTAAGTAATTTTCTTTCGATGATTTTCATTCCTCGCTGAACTTAACTATTATTTTTAATTCTTTGAATTGCCATCTTATCTAAATGGAAGATGGTACTTTTTAGTATTTTGGTTTATAATTTTTATTTCCATAATCATTTTCTTATTTATGTTGGGCTTTCTTCCAGATTCCTTATTGCTTAGCTTCATGGGATGATATAGGCTAACAAAGAAAGATGAGGATATGACATCGGTTGATAGTGGCCAAAGTTATCACGTATTACAAAAAATTATTATTGCCACTAAAGCTAACGTCGATGAAAAAGGTATTCTGATTAGCTCAAGATTTACAGAATTTGAATATTACTTTTGTTGCCTAACATATATCAATGATAATATTTGCTATTGCTTCCTGTTGTAATATGGAGTGAACTGTAGACTCAGATGATCACTAAGATTTTCATTTAATATGGTTTCTTATTTAACTCATATTACTAAATATTAGAATACTGACGTAACTATTATTCATGTGTTGTATCCGATGACATTCTATATGAACCGTTACAATGAAATCGAATGCTATTCTGTTGTTGTAACTAAAAATACGGTAAATACCTTTTGATTAAATTTGAATTCAGCGGGGTTAATTTTTCCAACTAAATTTATACGACATGTTAAAAAGGGAAATATTTATGCCTTACACTATCATCAAAGTAAACTCATAATTCCAGACAACGCTTAAATCCACATTAGCAAGCTTGACACATTTCACAAACAGGATAACTGTATGCCTTCTATTGACAATATATTAGATTTATCTCTGATATGAAAGTTTTTCAACCGACTTTTATTGATCACTTTGAATCTTCATGATTATTGGAACTCAGCCTATGGTTCTCGTTCTTTACAATCATATTTGATGCAACAGTTCAGGTAGTAATGTTTAAAGATTTTTCTAAAACTGGGTCCATTAGTGAGCTACTTCCAGTTTGTACAAAGCCCATGGCATTCATTATATTTTTGCCCCATTTAAAAAGCGTACGTCTGACTAAAAACATTTCCACTTACTACGCCTACAATATTTCCTAAGCTTTAGGTTAGCAGTCATACAACAAACAAAAAAAAGGAAAGAGAGAGAGAGACTAGCTATAAGACTCATTCTTACTTCAAACTCATGTTATACACAAACAATTGACAAATTAGTGCAGATTAGAACTTTGTGGTTAATTTTGCAGTGCTCTGAATTTAGCATGTTAATCAGATTTATATATTCAACGGTTAATGGTTTAGAATTAAATATTAGTTATATAACGCTATTTCTGATGCAAAACTCCAATATGAGAGACGTTCACACTTATAATAACTAGTAGATATAGTTATCCATTTATAAAAGCACAGATAGGACTTCATTATTTAATATTAATATTGCATTCCTATTCATTATTCTATGTGTTAAATGTCAGGTTCATCTCCTCATCATATTTTCCACATGAATCATACTTCCTTCATCCGTTGACATTTTCAACTCTAGACCTTTTTCACTTTATACCGACTATTACATTCATCACCCATTAATTCAGCCTAATTTATTAATGGTGTGTAATGAGATATTCCATATTCTATACTTATCTGAGCCTATATAAAACCTTCTGTTTCTTTTGCTATGTTCAACACTCAACATTAATATCATCGTTTCCGGTGTACGTGCAACTTCTATGATAGTACAAGTATAATTCATATGCATATAACATTTTCTTCGAAAATTGATATATCATATACATGTATATACACACACACACACATACATACATACATACATATATATATGCATGTGTGTGTGCGCGTGTTTATACACAACAATAGTAGAACTGATTTTTTTTCTTTCTTTCATAATTTCGAAAATAAAAATAAAAAATTCCATTCAAATCATTATCTTTATGTTGCTATCCATTTTTTAGTATCAAAGTTAATTTCACTACTGTAAACCATAAAATTAAGTTCATATACCTATTGACATTCCACACTTTTCATTTTCTCATATTAATTTTCAATATATATGAGTAAATCAAAGGATTATATTCAATTTTTATTCATTTCATTTCAGTAATTTTTTTATTGGCAATCCGAAAATATTATTTTTTAAAGTAGGTGTCTGAAATGACAAAAGGATAGCAGTGGTTTTGTTGGGAGTTCAAAAGTAGCATTTTGAAACTAATTAAAAAAAATATGAATGTTTAGAATCCAAAGATATTGATATGTCTAATTATTTATAACTATTTTAAGTATTAAAATTATGTGTGTGTGTATAGGATCACAGATGCTCCTGTTTTGTTGGAGAGAAGGCTCTATCAATACAAACGCGCTACATTCTATACAAGTACAAGGAGATTGTAATCTCATATTTGGTTAGTCTTATGTCTTCAAGCATATTATTTTTTTAAATTTCTTTGAAGAGACTATGAACCTTTGACTGTCGTGCTTCATGTGATAAATTGAAAAGGTCATTTTACTTGCAATATTAAGACTATTCTTAGAAAAGTTTAAATGACTTAATGTAAATGTATGATAATTTGTGCTTGGCATACTCCTTTGAGTGGTAATAATAAGATTTGGAACTGTCTGCTTTACCTTAGTGGCTACAAGTTTAGACCGCAACATGATTTTTTCTTCAACTTTTGAAAAAGTAAATAATTATAAAAGTTCAAATGTACTAACATTGGTTTCGGTCAGCGTGCCTAAGGTAGAGCGATTGATGCTTATGAAGATAATAATGAAAGTGGAGGAAAATTGAAGATCCGCTGTAGGTCTTGGCAGTGAGAAGGTTATAGCATTGACAGAGCATTGAATAGCATTATGAGTTTGATTTGCCTTGCGGACAAAAATAATAACCGATGAACCTTTAATCAACTGTCATACTTCATCTGATAAATTAAACCAGTTATTTTCCTTGAAAAGTTTAAGACTGTCTGGAAAAAAAAATTCAATGACATAAAGTGAATGTATGATAATTGGTGCTTGGCATACTCCTTTGAATGGTAATAATAAGATTTGGAACTGTTTGCTTTACTTATAAGCGTTATGTTCTTTAATCTTCTATACTTTTTGTTGATCATGTTTATGTAATGTTTGGACGTTAAACCAATACCTTTTTCTTTTTTTAAGAACTTTTGACGTGAATAATTAGTTTTAATAATTAGATCTCAAATGATTCTATGTATGCTGGATACCAAACATGTTAATTTGATTTCAACTTTCATAAAATAATGTCTCTTAGAATGGTTAAAATTGATTCATGCATGTTCGTCCATAGGTATGAACAAGCTTAAAAAAATTAAGCGTTGCACTCAAGATCGGTGGTCAATATGTGTTCAAGATTATGTATAAAACCAAATGTTTCGCTGTAGGTGATGTATGCATTATTTAGAATTTTCACAAATCAAATTAAAAAGTGGAAGCTACGTATAATAATTTAGCCAGTCGATACAAGGTTGCTAGAAATGTTTCAAAAGCTTCGTTGATTATGTATTAGTCTTACCTTGCTATATCTGATCGAGTAAACATTTATGAAAATTATATACAAGCCAACAAGGATGGAGCCAGGAATTGAGATAGTGGTAATGAAATTTTATTTGTTGATGACAATGAGTTTGAGTTCTGTGACGGCAAGGAATTTCGCTCGGTCCGAACCAGTCGCTAAACCGACCCAGACCGTTCGAAACGCCCTATCGTTTGAGAACAGGACAAAACAGAACGCATACAGAAGAACATTTCATTGCTTATTACAACAATGCATCAGATTACAAGAATATACAGAGTAAAAAGAATATTACACAGAAATATCAGAGATTTAAATTACATTGAAATACATAGCAGCGGAAAATAATACAATACGCAACTAGAAGAGATATACGGATACAAAGCTTTCCGGATATCGTTCCAGCTGTAAACCAGGATCCTGTGAATATAAATCTGCAAAACCCAAAACTACTAGCTGCCCGTGTCAAAATAAGGGCACCCAGAGTTTAGGTTAAAACAATAAACTCCAGGTCAGTCATGTGACTGGTGTGAGAACTAAAACAGTTATTAATCCTTATTTTAAATCATTAGGTAAATCAAGGGACCACGCCGTATAACACGGAACGGGTTTCCTCCCAAGAATACCAGTGCATAAAACAAACAGCGCAATGCTAAATAAAGAAAAATGAAGCTGTTATAAGACCCAGGTCCTATCACACAATGCAACGCAAGCCGGGGGATAGGGTTTTCCCTTATAACAGCCAAAGAATGCTTGATACGTTTAACACAAATCATTTGATACTATTATAAGTGCATAGTGTATAAAACAACTTCAAATCATAAATATCAATCATAGGCGACATGAGCGTCCCATGCCACTATGTCGCCATATATAGGTTTACAAATAAAACCGCAAATGTCACGTATTTGGAAATTGGATTTCCATCTATGAACCGAGGCAAAAGATAGTCCTCAACCGATTCGAGACGCTCTAGCCCGCCCCTCAGGATCAGAACGCATCAACCCTTTAGATCGTCAGGGCCGGTCCACCGATGTGGATTATTATGCCTGAACACTACGTTTTCCCACCCTATGGGGTGTAAGTCTGGTCCGTCAGCCGACCAGAATGCATCGGCTGAAACCGATATAACCGAGGCGCCTCGCAACAGCAACAACCACATAAGTCAAACTCGTCAGGGCGTGTAAAACCACTGACGCCACTTCTAGCTAGAAAGAAACGCAAGTCCTCCCTGATGTCCTCTCCCGTTTTTGGTTCATACCGGGTGTGAACTCGCGAAGTAAACGTTACACAAAGCTACGCCACGAAGGCCGTGCTTCGATCATCAACCACAAGACTTTGCTTTTCAACAGAAGCCTTGATCATTTGCCACTTAGGCATGCCACACAGGCAATTCACTCCATGCGTTTGATATCCATCAATATATAACCCCTGAGCTCGTACGTCTCAGAGAAGGGCGTTAAGCAAGAGAATAAATTCTCTGCCGCCAAACAGATATATATTTAATAGAAATCAAACACACAGACTAAAATCCAATGTCAGACACACAGTCCATTTACAAGTCCGTTCTGGGTCTGAACGAAACCGGAGGCACCTAGTACCCCGCATATCCATCGATCTCCAAGTACGTCTGGACGATCACTAACTGTTTCCATCTTCTTGGGTGTACAGCCCAATCAAGATCATCAGTAATTACCCAAACGACGTGGAGACCTCCGGTCTTCGACCATCGTCTTCATCTTCGACTTATCGTCGTATCAGTTATTCAGAATGGGATAAACCCGGTCTTTCCGAATAACTCGCGTATATTTTAAATAAGTGCTACACAAACACAACATACGCCTCATTCCAATTCATCAGTCACTAACCGTAAATTAATCAAGAGAATAATTTCCCAAATATTAACCCCGAAGGCCGAAACCAACATCAGATCAATATTCAGAAAACCATTCTGTTTGGCTAACCGACAGTCAATTTCTAAATTTCACATTCATAGGGAAAGGTTCCCATTAATTTTATCCAAGATAAATTCCTGAATTTATTCTTTAATCTATCTTTTGAATATCAATTCAAAACTAGTCGGAATTAGCGAACCTTACCGAAGTAATCATTGGTTTTAATTTCCCAATCCCAACCTATTCATCCCATGAAGTAAAACTGGTAATACTTCATATCTAACACCACAGTGTTATCGGTAAATTCAATTACCATTTCACGTTCAAATCTAATTAAAGATTTAACTATCGCCTGGAGCAAAACTGGTGACACTCCATTTCGATTATTCCAATCTAATTAAAGATTCATTAAAACTCCACTTAGTTTTAATCTGTGACTGGGTTAAAGAATCAGTGTCATTTAAAACACGGTTCACGATAAACCCAAAATCACACCACATTTCAATCAGTCCCTAATTGTAAATTAGCAAGTGAGCAACTCCCTAAGTATGAATCCCGAAGGCCGAAACCAACATCAGATCAATACCTCGGAAACTATTCAACTTAACTAATCTCCAGTTAGTTTCTGATTTTCTTAACTCCTTTAGGTCTAAGAACTGTATTATTGAAGATACCGTTCACGACAACCCAAAATCACATTTCATCAATGATCGGGTTAAAGAACGAGTGTTATTTAAAACACTGTCCACGATAAACCCAAAAATCAATATCGATTCAATTCCAATTAAATATTATTTAATTGGTACACTTCATTAAATCTAAATAAAAAGATTTAATCTTTTCTCAACTGGGTTCAAGAACAGTGTTAGTGAAGACACCATTCACGACAAACCCAAATCACATTTGATATTCAATATAAGGCTCTGAATAGAAAATATATCGGCTTATATTCAATATCAAATTCTACGATTAACAAATGTCGTATTGGAAATAACGATAAATATATATATCTTTCAAATCCCCATAACGATATTTGTATAGTCACGAATTCCAACATCGAAATATTCCGAAGACAATTTCGATTCAAATCCACTCCAATGCAATCACTGGAAATTCTGGTTATTTTAAAACCCCTTTCCAAATTCAATTTATTTATTTAAAAATAAATAGAATTATATTTCTAGTTCAAAACTAGTTCATTTCGATAAAAATCTATTTTTATCTTTTCAAATATGGAGTTTTTCATCCCAAATCTTCACAAATCATTTCTTATGATTTTACACAAATTATTACTATTTTTAATAATTTTATCAAGGCCCGTACAGTCGATTTCCATCAACGGCCATCGAACTGCACTTACAGCGACCTTTTTCGAATTTGATTTGGACGTATCTCCAAATCCAACCGTTAGATTTCAAATTTCTAACATTCATTAGAAAGCTCTTTTCGATACGAACCCAACGGTTCCGGTTTTAGGAGAATCCGACGGTCGGATCTCCCGTAATGTCCGTTTGAAATAAATGGTCGAAATTCACGAACTGCCGCGGCGCGGCGCGTTCTATTCAGGCCATTATATTATATATATTATATATATAATATATATTTCGTCGATTTCTATTTAAAACGAATTATATAAATAGTTTAAATTCGTTTCAAAAGCAATTTCAACTTCCTTTTCAATTCAAATCAAAATTGAATTCTTCTTAATAAATTCGTTTTAAAATTCATTTCTATTCAATTCAAATTTCAATTCAATTTGAATTCATTTCAATTCGCTTTCAAATCAATTTGAAATTCGTTTTCAATTCAATTCATTTCGAAATCGTTTTCAATTCAATTCATTTCGAAATCGTTTTCAATTCAATTCATTTCGAAATCGTTTTCAAATCGATATAAATATCGTTCACGTCAAAATGGCGTCTATCTAATCAACACGGCTTCATAAATTTCTATTTCTCAAATATTCTATTTCAAATATTTCTTTTTTTCAAAATAGTTGTTATTATCAAAATATTTCGTTCAACACATGACCAATCTCAATGAATGAGTACTGTCAACACATGAACTTTTATTTTATATCGATAAAGATGTAAATTTTAATATTAAAATATTTCGTTCAACACATGACCAATCTCAATGAATGAGTACTGTCAACACATGAACTTTTATTTTATATCGATAAAGATGTAAATTTTAATATTAAAATATTTCGTTCAACACATGACCAATCTCAATGGATGAAACTGTCAACACATGAACTTTTATTTTATATTATTCTTTATTTTCTAAATTGGAATGAGGCCCAATCAATCACCATATAATGTTAATTATATGGATTTTCATACATTACACACATATAATAGCATTGAAAATAATCAACCATCAACCAAAGTGCACTACACTGTATAAGCATCAAATATAGATACCTAACGCTTATAACAGCCTGTCAATCTATCGATCGACATATTTAATCAATCAGGATGAGTGAACTTCAAATTTCATCCCAACACCCGTGTGGGGTTTCAAACAATCAAACACAGATTTTTATTCGTGCAGTTGGGGCGATGTGTAAAATTTATCGTCCCAATCAATGTCCTTCAAATAGGTGTACATAAACAAACCGTCTGGTTTGTAAATGAATATTTATTTATTCACATTCACGTTAAAAATTATATTTTTAACGATAAAACATTTTATTCCAACATATGAATTTCTATTAAGTTCATTCTTTAAATAAAATGATATTTTTATTTTTCTAACATATTTTAGAAAATTTCGGCGGCATAACGGCACGATACTAGAAACGGGACGAGGCCTAGCCTTATCCCCGGACTTGTTTGTTTGGTTGCATAGATTAGTTTGATGATTTGATTTGAATTTGGTTGTTTGGTGAATATGATTGATGTGTGAATGGCGTGGGCCTTCACTAGACCGATGATTTGATTTGAATTTGGTTGTTTGGTGAATATGATTGATGTGTGAATGGCGTGGGCCTTCACTAGACCGGGGATAAGGCTAGGCCTCGTCCCGTTTTTAGTATCGTGCCGTTATGCCGCCGAAATTTTCTAAAATATGTTAGAAAAATAAAAATATCATTTTATTTAAAGAATGAACTTAATAGAAATTCATATGTTGAAATAAAATGTTTTATCGTTAAAAATATAATTTTTAACGTGAATGTGAATAAATAAATATTCATTTACAAACCAGACGGTTTGTTTATGTACACCTATTTGAAGGACATTGATTGGGACGATAAATTTTACACATCGCCCAACTGCACGAATAAAAATCTGTGTTTGATTGTTTGAAACCCCACACGGGTGTTGGGATGAAATTTGAAGTTCACTCATCCTGATTGATTAAATATGTCGATCGATAGATTGACAGGCTGTTATAAGCGTTAGGTATCTATATTTGATGCTTATACAGTGTAGTGCACTTTGGTTGATGGTTGATTATTTTCAATGCTATTATATGTGTGTAATGTATGAAAATCCATATAATTAACATTATATGGTGATTGATTGGGCCTCATTCCAATTTAGAAAATAAAGAATAATATAAAATAAAAGTTCATGTGTTGACAGTTTCATCCATTGAGATTGGTCATGTGTTGAACGAAATATTTTAATATTAAAATTTACATCTTTATCGATATAAAATAAAAGTTCATGTGTTGACAGTACTCATTCATTGAGATTGGTCATGTGTTGAACGAAATATTTTAATATTAAAATTTACATCTTTATCGATATAAAATAAAAGTTCATGTGTTGACAGTACTCATTCATTGAGATTGGTCATGTGTTGAACGAAATATTTTGATAATAACAACTATTTTGAAAAAAAGAAATATTTGAAATAGAATATTTGAGAAATAGAAATTTATGAAGCCGTGTTGATTAGATAGACGCCATTTTGACGTGAACGATATTTATATCGATTTGAAAACGATTTCGAAATGAATTGAATTGAAAACGATTTCGAAATGAATTGAATTGAAAACGAATTTCAAATTGATTTGAAAGCGAATTGAAATGAATTCAAATTGAATTGAAATTTGAATTGAATAGAAATGAATTTTAAAACGAATTTATTAAGAAGAATTCAATTTTGATTTGAATTGAAAAGGAAGTTGAAATTGCTTTTGAAACGAATTTAAACTATTTATATAATTCGTTTTAAATAGAAATCGACGAAATATATATTATATATATAATATATATAATATAATGGCCTGAATAGAACGCGCCGCGCCGCGGCAGTTCGTGAATTTCGACCATTTATTTCAAACGGACATTACGGGAGATCCGACCGTCGGATTCTCCTAAAACCGGAACCGTTGGGTTCGTATCAAAAAGAGCTTTCTAATTAATGTTAGAAATTTGAAATCTAACGGTTGGATTTGGAGATACGTCCAAATCAAATTCGAAAAAGGTCGCTGTAAGTGCAGTTCGATGGCCGTTGATGGAAATCGACTGTACGAGCCTTGATAAAATTATTAAAAATAGTAATAATTTGTGTAAAATCATAAGAAATGATTTGTGAAGATTTGGGATGAAAAACTCCATATTTGAAAAGATAAAAATAGATTTTTATCGAAATGAACTAGTTTTGAACTAGAAATATAATTCTATTTATTTTTAAATAAATAAATTGAATTTGAAAAGGGGTTTTAAAATAACCAGAATTTCCAGTGATTGCATTGGAGTGGATTTGAATCGAAATTGTCTTCGGAATATTTCGATGTTGGAATTCGTGACTATACAAATATCGTTATGGGGATTTGAAAGATATATATATTTATCGTTATTTCCAATACGACATTTGTTAATCGTAGAATTTGATATTGAATATAAGCCGATATATTTTCTATTCAGAGCCTTATATTGAATATCAAATGTGATTTGGGTTTGTCGTGAATGGTGTCTTCACTAACACTGTTCTTGAACCCAGTTGAGAAAAGATTAAATCTTTTTATTTAGATTTAATGAAGTGTACCAATTAAATAATATTTAATTGGAATTGAATCGATATTGATTTTTGGGTTTATCGTGGACAGTGTTTTAAATAACACTCGTTCTTTAACCCGATCATTGATGAAATGTGATTTTGGGTTGTCGTGAACGGTATCTTCAATAATACAGTTCTTAGACCTAAAGGAGTTAAGAAAATCAGAAACTAACTGGAGATTAGTTAAGTTGAATAGTTTCCGAGGTATTGATCTGATGTTGGTTTCGGCCTTCGGGATTCATACTTAGGGAGTTGCTCACTTGCTAATTTACAATTAGGGACTGATTGAAATGTGGTGTGATTTTGGGTTTATCGTGAACTGTGTTTTAAATGACACTGATTCTTTAACCCAGTCACAGATTAAAACTAAGTGGAGTTTTAATGAATCTTTAATTAGATTGGAATAATCGAAATGGAGTGTCACCAGTTTTGCTCCAGGCGATAGTTAAATCTTTAATTAGATTTGAACGTGAAATGGTAATTGAATTTACCGATAACACTGTGGTGTTAGATATGAAGTATTACCAGTTTTACTTCATGGGTTGAATAGGTTGGGATTGGGAAATTAAAACCAATGATTACTTCGGTAAGGTTCGCTAATTCCGACTAGTTTTGAATTGATATTCAAAAGATAGATTAAAGAATAAATTCAGGAATTTATCTTGGATAAAATTAATGGGAACCTTTCCCTATGAATGTGAAATTTAGAAATTGACTGTCGGTTAGCCAAACAGAATGGTTTTCTGAATATTGATCTGATGTTGGTTTCGGCCTTCGGGGTTAATATTTGGGAAATTATTCTCTTGATTAATTTACGGTTAGTGACTGATGAATTGGAATGAGGCGTATGTTGTGTTTGTGTAGCACTTATTTAAAATATACGCGAGTTATTCGGAAAGACCGGGTTTATCCCATTCTGAATAACTGATACGACGATAAGTCGAAGATGAAGACGATGGTCGAAGACCGGAGTTCTCCACGTCGTTTGGGTAATTACTGATGATCTTGATTGGGCTGTACACCCAAGAAGATGGAAACAGTTAGTGATCGTCCAGACGTACTTGGAGATCGATGGATATGCGGGGTACTAGGTGCCTCCGGTTTCGTTCAGACCCAGAACGGACTTGTAAATGGACTGTGTGTCTGACATTGGATTTTAGTCTGTGTGTTTGATTTCTATTAAATATATATCTGTTTGGCGGCGGAGAATTTGTTCTCTTGCTTAACGCCCTTCTCTGAGACGTACGAGCTCAGGGGTTATATATTGATGGATATCAAACGCATGGAGTGAATTGCTTGTGTGGCATGCCTAAGTGGCAAATGATCAAGGCTTCTGTTGAAAAGCAAAGTCTTGTGGTTGATGATCGAAGCACGGCCTTCGTGGCGTAGCTTTGTGTAACGTTTACTTCGCGAGTTCACACCCGGTATGAACCAAAAACGGGAGAGGACATCAGGGAGGACTTGCGTTTCTTTCTAGCTAGAAGTGGCGTCAGTGGTTTTACACGCCCTGACGAGTTTGACTTATGTGGTTGTTGCTGTTGCGAGGCGCCTCGGTTATATCGGTTTCGGCCGATGCATTCTGGTCGGCTGACGGACCAGACTTACACCCCATAGGGTGGGGAAACGTAGTGTTCAGGCATAATAATCCACATCGGTGGACCGGCCCTGACGATCTAAAGGGTTGATGCGTTCTGATCCTGAGGGGCGGGCTAGAGCGTCTCGAATCGGTTGAGGACTATCTTTTGCCTCGGTTCATAGATGGAAATCCAATTTCCAAATACGTGACATTTGCGGTTTTATTTGTAAACCTATATATGGCGACATAGTGGCATGGGACGCTCATGTCGCCTATGATTGATATTTATGATTTGAAGTTGTTTTATACACTATGCACTTATAATAGTATCAAATGATTTGTGTTAAACGTATCAAGCATTCTTTGGCTGTTATAAGGGAAAACCCTATCCCCCGGCTTGCGTTGCATTGTGTGATAGGACCTGGGTCTTATAACAGCTTCATTTTTCTTTATTTAGCATTGCGCTGTTTGTTTTATGCACTGGTATTCTTGGGAGGAAACCCGTTCCGTGTTATACGGCGTGGTCCCTTGATTTACCTAATGATTTAAAATAAGGATTAATAACTGTTTTAGTTCTCACACCAGTCACATGACTGACCTGGAGTTTATTGTTTTAACCTAAACTCTGGGTGCCCTTATTTTGACACGGGCAGCTAGTAGTTTTGGGTTTTGCAGATTTATATTCACAGGATCCTGGTTTACAGCTGGAACGATATCCGGAAAGCTTTGTATCCGTATATCTCTTCTAGTTGCGTATTGTATTATTTTCCGCTGCTATGTATTTCAATGTAATTTAAATCTCTGATATTTCTGTGTAATATTCTTTTTACTCTGTATATTCTTGTAATCTGATGCATTGTTGTAATAAGCAATGAAATGTTCTTCTGTATGCGTTCTGTTTTGTCCTGTTCTCAAACGATAGGGCGTTTCGAACGGTCTGGGTCGGTTTAGCGACTGGTTCGGACCGAGCGAAATTCCTTGCCGTCACAAGTTCAAACAAGAGTATAGTTACAATGACACTAGAACTATTGTCATGAAGCATGATGTCTTAACTTTATTGTCGTGGGTATCTATTTATAAAAGAAAATTGTTTATGTTTTTTTTTATATAATTTAACATAATGTCTAGCACTTGAAATATTCATGCCGCTCTGCTCAAGGGATGTCATGCAGCCGCTGACATTGGAGTAAAGTGATGTGTAAAGTTTATGAATTGTTAACATATCAGATATGCGATTGACTTGAATTATGTGATCATGAGCGGTTTTAAACCACACGTGTAACTTATAACGTTGGGACAGGTTTTTTCCAAAGTGGATGAAACACGGTGAACAGAGGGGTTGCAAACATTTATGAGCAATGTGACTAAATGTTGTTTTCTCTTTCCCACTCTTTGTTGGTGATCAATACATAGACCATTTAATATTTATTTTTCCAATGTCTTCTTTGGCATAAATTATAAACAACCCAAGTATCGAATATCTATTTGTACACTTATAAATTTCAGACTCAACAGAAATTTACTCACACATGTACTTGTACCGAGGCATTATCCACGCATATTGCTAATACTTCACATTATATACATTTGCTTCCGATTATCTTTGCACACGTCCAACGGACGTGCCTACTGTACTGGTATTTATAGTGATATATTCCGGTGTCTATAGGGGAGTGTGTATAGATCATAACTCCAGAGAATAAATTCTCGTCACCCTATAAATGGTTTTTGTGCCTTAATGACCAGAGAGACTTGTTTATTGTCATCTCTAGACCCGTGTGGGGTTTTTATTAATCTGGCAATTTACTGTTACATTTTATATAGTCCATATCAGTCTTTGGTTCAACCTGTAATATAGTCATCACCATACAAGCCTCTCGCTCGTACAGTAAATCCTCTACCTCGTGACATAAGCTCCAAATGCTTATGTGGTATATGATAAAGTATGCTATCTTCAAGAAGTATGCCATGTAGTGTAGTTCAAAATTAATTGTTACTATCTTATGACGACGTTTATTATTACACACAGAATAACCAGCACTCTGCATCCAATGGCATTCATAGGAGTTGATATAATAATAAAATTACGCATCCAACTCATTAAGGTTTACCTATTTATCGGGCACGCAATTAAATTCTTTACTCAACAGAAAATCCATTTACTTGTTTAAACATATATAATGTACATGCATATATTTCTATCTATTTCAAATCAGTTCAATATTTGATTTAATTGCATACATTTACCCTTATCCTTTTACAGGTTTTATTATCCCAATGTTATTTATTTTAAACTAAAAATCACACAACACAAACAACAATCAATTTATTGATTAACTTTTTCAAAAATATATTAATTAATTCGCATACTCTTTTAAAATCATTCAGACTATATAATTAAAAATTTCACGTCCATGAAAAGGAAATGACAACAAAGTAGAGAACAAAACGGAAATGCAAAATATGGTAAATGTACCTTGCACCAGAGTTAATCAGAAATATCCACCCTGCAATTGGGATAGGCTTTCTTAATGCTCTCCTCAGTTTCCCAAGCACAGTCTCGCGGATCTCCACTCCACTGCACTTTGACTAAGTGAACCCTCTTGCTCCTCATCTCTTTAGTATCTTTGCCAATACTCTTTATTGGCTCTCTCCTCATAGCTAATTCTGGGGTAATTTCCAAATCTTGTTGCGCGGCTTCTTCCACAACCAAGTATGGATCATGAACATGCTTTCGAAGTTGGGATACGTGAAACACATCATGTACTACAGGTAACCAATCAGGCAACAGAACTCTATAAGCGAGAGTTCCAATCTGTTCGAGCATAGGAAATGGACCAATAAATCCGGGCGCCAACTTCCCTTTTTTACCGAATCGGACTACTCCTCACATCAGAAAAACCCTTAGATACACATAGTCGCCAACATCAAATGATAAATCTCTTCTTCTCGAATCTGCAAAGCTCTTCTGTCGGCTTTGAAAGGCTAATAATCGTTTCTTAATGAAATCGACTTTATCTGCAGCTTCGCGAATCATATCTGGTCCCAATACAAGTCTATTACCAGGTTCTACCCAACATGCGGGGGATCTGCACGGTCTACCATACAATGCTTCGAATGGTGACATTTTCAGGCTCTCTTGGTAGCTGTTGTTGTATGAGAACTCAGCCAAATGCAAGTGGTCTTCCCATGATTCGCCAAAATCAATAACACAAGCCCGCAATAAATCTTCTAGGATACGATTCACCCTCTCAGTTTGACCATCTGTTTAAGGATGATATGTGGTGCTCAAGTTTAGTTTGGTTCCCAATTCTGCTTGGAATGCTTCCAGAATTTACAAGCGAAAATCGGGTCATGATCGCTAACGATACTCATGGGAACTCCTTAACGTTTAATAAATTCCTTGAAATAAATCTACATCAGAGTTTGAGTGGTCCTATTTGATCTAACAGATACGAAATCGGCGGTCTTCGTGAAACGATCTACGATCACCCAAATACTGTCATTTCCTTTCCTAGTTCTAGGCAAACCATCTATGAAATCCATAGAAATCTGTTCCCAATTCCAACCTGGAATTTCCAATGGTTGCAACAATCCGGCGAGTTTCTGTTGATCGCTTTTGACTTGTTGACAAGTAGAACACCGGTTAACATATATAGAGATGTCTCTATTCATCGGGTTCCACCAGAAGGTTCGCTTGAGGTCATTATACATTTTACTAACCCCTGGGTGGATACTCAGTTTGGACTTGTAACACTCATCCATCACTTCTCTTTTGAGCTCAAGGATGTAGGGAACACAAATTCTTCCTTTCAACCTCAGAACTCCTACACTATCCACTTGGAAACTGGAGACTTCGCCCCTTTGAATTCTTTTGATCATCTCTTCAACAAAATTATCGTCTTTCTGAAGAATAGATATTTTATCAATCAATGATGGTGTAATGATAAGATTGACGATGATTACATTCTTTCTGCTGAGCGAATCAGCCACAACATTGGTTTTCCCCCGAGTGTACAAAATATCAAGATCGTATGCTGCGAGAAATTCTAGCCAACGCTGCTGCCTCATATTCAGATCTTTCTGGGTGAATAAGTGCTTTAAAGATTGATGATCGGTATATAATTCGAATTTCTCACTCAATAGATAACGCCTCCAGATTTTCATAGCAAACACGATGGCTAACAATTTGAGATCGTGAGTTGCATAGTTCTTCTCATGCGACTTCAACTGACGGCTAGCATAAGCGACTAGTTGGCCTCATTGCATTAATACTGCACCAAGACCTTCTTTAGAAGCATCTGTCCAGACTTTCAAGTCTTGGTTGCCATCAATAATTGTTAACACTAGAGCAGTCGTCAGCCTTAACTTCAGCTTTTGGAAAGCTGCCTCACATTCTGGAGTCCAACTGAACCTTGAATATTTCTTAGTAAGATTCATTAAGGAAATAGATATCTTTGAAAAATCTTTAATGAAATTCTAATAAAAACCAGCCAATCAAAGAAAACTTCGGACTTCTGCGGGCGTAGTTGGCTGCTTCCAATTCTGAATAGCTGTGATCTTACTTGGATCCACAGAAATTCCTTCTTTTGATACAACATGGCCAAGGAAATTTACTTCTTCCTGTCAGAATATAAATTTGGAAAATTTGGCTTTTAAAACATTCTTTCTGAGAATCTCTAACACTTGTTCCGAATGTTTTGTACGCTCGCTTTCTGACTTAGAGAAGACCAATATGTCATCAATGAAAACTAGTACAAATTTATTCAATACTTCTCTGAATACTCCATTCATTAGATCGACAAAATAAGCTAGAGAGTTACATAAGCCGAACGGCGTTACTAACCACTCATAGAATAAGTCTGGACCTCTGAATGCTATCAAAGGAACACATTCTTCGGCAATACGAAGTTGATGGAAACATGTAGCTAGGTCCATCTGTGAAAATACTTGTGCGCCATTCAATCGATCCAACAAATCATCAATTCGCGGCAATGGATATTTATTCTTCAATGTCTGCTTATTCAAGTCACGATAACCCACACATAGTCTGAGTGTACCGTCTGACTTTGGGACAAACACCACTGCTGCTCCCCAATCTGAGAAATATGCCTGATAAAACCCTTCCATACAAGCTGTCGAGTCTGATTGTCTAATTCTTCTTTTTCCTTCAAGGTCGATCTTCGAATAGCGTGAACTACTGGCCTTGTATTCGGAATTAAAGAGATTTTGAAATCAATTTCCCTACGCGGAGATAAGCTAACAACTTCTTCAAACACATCTGCATAATTCTTCACGACAGGGATATGTTCTATGTCGACCGGAATATTCTCCATGATGACATGAATCTTTTCCATCTGAGCAGGGAAAAAATCCAGAGCTGAACCAAAATCTTTTCTATCAGAATTCAGACCTTCGCATGGTATGCTTATATAGCCCCGAACTTTGTCTTTGCCTTAACAACTCTTTCGGCGCATTTGACCTCAGGTTCATATTTGTTAACCAATCCAATCCTAGAATAAGATCAAATTCTTTAAAATTCATGACGATTGAGATGGTAGGGAACCGATAACGGGAAAAAGAGACAGGCACCCCACAAATCCAACTAAGATCGAGGGAACCCCCAACCGGATTATGGACAATCATGGGTGCTTTGAGCTTTTTCAATTTCAAATCCAGTTTCTTAACTGCATTACTTGCAATAAAGCTTCGTGACGCGTCTGTATCAAACAGTACTTTAACTGGAATATCTTAGACAGTAAGTGTGCCTTCTAAAACATCTGGCCTTACTTGACTGGATGAGGATGCAGGAACTTCTGCCACTTCATTCACTTGTGCTACTTTGGTCACTTTCAACAGCTAGCAGTCCCGCTTTATATGACCAATCTGATGGAAAAGATTGCACTCTCTGGTCTCTTGAAACTTCTTATTAGACTTTGACCCAACATTTCTTTCTTTCTTCAAGGATTTGCAATTCCCTTGAAAATGCCCTGGCTTCTTGCAGTTATTGCACATGGCAGTCGTTACGGGTTCTTTCTTAGATTTAACCTTGTTCCTATTGACCCTAGGCTTCTTACTGAACTCAGACTTCGTACTTGCCTCAGGCTGTGTACTTGTCTCTGGGCTATTAGTTCCAAATTTCCTTTTGCTGTTAGAACTGACTTCTTCTTCATCGCCCAAAAGACCTTATCTAGATCTTCATACTAATAAACCATGTATATCATTCCAGAAAAAGATTGTTGCACATGTGCAGTTATACTACTTTGGTACTTTCTTTGAAGCCCATTAATAAACCTTAGATTCTTCATCTTTGGATTTTGAATTAGATGCGGGGCAAAATGAGAAAGTTCATTGAATTTCTTATGATATTCTGGAATGGTCATATCTCCTTGAATCAGATAGTAAAATTCATCACTTAACCGCTCAGTTGCTTCTGGAGGAATAAATCTTTCATTGAATTTTTTTTTGAATTTGTCCCAGGTAATATTACCTTCTGGGTTATCTTTAATAACGGTTTCCCACCAGATTAAAGCTTCGTCTTTGAGTGCCCAAGATGCCAGTAATCTTTTCTGATCATCTCTTAGCTTGAAACCTTCGAAAATTCTCTCTATAGAGCGCATCCAAGCTTGAGTTTGAATAATGGACTCATTGCCCGAGAAAGGTACTCCACCCAGATTTCGATATCTCTTTAATAGAGCTTCTATATCTGATCCCGGCTATGGAAGCACAACTGGCTCATTAAATTGTCGAATCATAGGATTACTTCTTCTGCTTCTGCCACTCATTTTTCAATGTTTGCAAATAGTAGAAAAAGTGTTAGGCCAATAGAAAATGTATTTTTAAAGCATAAAGACATATACTTGAATGTAAATGTGTATACTGGGGTGTATTTCATTCTACTATACTCATTCTAGGATATTACTGATCCTATCTGAAATGAATTATTCGTCATAGAACACTACTAGTTCTATTCTATTTCTGACGAGTTCGTTAATATGTTATATTCCAGAACTAAGCTTAACCAAAGCTGTGATACCACGTTATGACGACCCCAAACCCCCGTTCCACGGTGGCAAGGGTAACCTTTGGAATATAACACATAAACAGATAACAGCGGAACATAAATAAATAAATACACCAGATAATATACAACAGAATACAATGGATAAACATAATCATCAGAGTTACACAGTATACAGGATCACACTTAGTACAAAATACAGTTTCAGCTTTACATAAAATGTCTACAGTGGAATCAAAACATAATATGTACAACAGGAGCTGAACAGCATAAAAAGAAAGAAGTGTTAGAATCCATCTTCAACACCATAGCTATCCAGAAAGAGCCTGCTAAAACCTGAATATAAGGCAGCCCATGTAGAAAATAGGGCACTCGAATTTGTAAGTGAAACAAACTACGAGTCAATCATGGGACTGGTATGAGAAATCTACTTAACTTATATTATAATAAGGCCAATCACAGGACCACGCCGCTAACGCAGAACGAGTTTACTCCATTGGATTGCCAGTGCTTAAAAAAAGTAAATCATTTAAATATTGCAAGGCTTTTTACAAAAATGAAGCCATTATAAGACTCAGTTCCCATCACACAATGCAACACAAACCGGAGGGTAGAGTTTTAACTTATAATGGCCAAAATATGCTTGATACGAATAAAACAAAAGCATTTGATATTATTACTAGTGTTTATAGGTTTCAAAAACAAGTTCAATCATAAGTATCAATCATAGACGGCATAAATGCCATATACCACTATGTCGCCATATAGGTGTATAATCAAAACCGCACGATGTTGTATTTGAAAATTGGATTTCCGTCATGAACCAAGGCAAAGGGATCGTCCTTACCGCTTCGAGACAATCTAGCCCATGTCTCAGGCAAGCGCGTAGACAAGCTTTGGATCGTCAGGGCCGGTCAACACGGAGTGGATCAAAATGCCTGAATACTGCGTTTCCCCGCCCTATGGGGCGTAAACGGGTCATATACCGACCAAACCATCGACCCTGTGGCGACCGATGTAACCGAGGCGCCTCGTTATCCATCTTCCACATAAGTAAAATGCCCGGACATGTAAAACCCAAAACACCACTCCTAGCTAGAAGGAAACGCATGTCCTCCCTGAAGTCCTCTCACATTTCTGGTCCATACCGGGGTGTGAGCCTCGCGAATCAACGTTAAACACAAAGCTAGCTATTTAAAGCCATACTTTGAAAATCAACCACAAGACTCTGTTTTTCAACAAAAGCCTTGATCACAGCATCTCTGTATGCCACGTTGTCAATCTACAATGTCAGACACACATCCATTTACAAGTCCGTTCTGGGTCTGAACGAAACCGGAGGCACCTTATTCCTCTCCCGTATGTCCAATACAGGAGAGAGGCCCTCGCACATCCGAACGATCAACAAGTACGTCCGGACGACCACCACTGTTAACCCCTTCAGGGAAGCAGTTCCCATCAAAGGCATTAGTAGCCATCCATTCGATGTGAAGATCCTCAGTCTTGCATCGTCTTCATATCTTCGACTTCTAACCGTTGACCAATTACTTGAAATGAGAATTAACTCGGCCTTTTCAAATAATTCACGTACATTTAGAATTTCAAATCAGTTCATTTCAATGGTTAAATTATCTGACATCCATAATTCAGTTCATTTTATGTAATTTTCACGTCAAACACATTCAACCATCAAATATCCTATAAACCGAGTAAATTCAGTTTATTTCCATTCCATATCTTTTATAATATTTTATAACGATTTATTGCTATTTTTATTTATTTAAATATAGCCAATTTATTCAAATGACGTTTCAGGCTATAACGCGGCCATGGCGCTGTTTTTCTCCAGATTTGATTTACACACATATGAAAATCTAACCGTTGGATCTTTACATGTTTTATATCATTGGACAGATCTTTTCAAAGCGGACCCAACGGTTCTAGATTTGGGAAAATCCGACGGTCGGATCTCCCGGTACAATCATTTGAAGTTACGATTTCAAAATGCGAACTACAGTGTCGTTATTCGATTTAATTTAATTATATTTATATATATTAATATAATCCATTCTGGCGTTGTTTTCATTTAGATTTGAATTTAACGTTTCACAAAATCTAACCATTGGATCTTTACAAATTTTGTGTCGTTGGAAAGATATTTCCAAAACAGACCCAACGGTTTCGGTTTCGGGAAAATCCAACGGTCGGATCTTCCGCAATAATCACTTAAAATCACGGTTTCAAAATACAAACTACAGCTTCATTATTCGACTTATTTTAATTACATTTATATATATATATATATATATATATATAATCCGTTCTGCAATTTTCAAACCATTTCATTTCATATATGTGATAAAGATAATATTTTTATCCAACAAATATTTACAACACATGACTATTTTAACACTTCATGTATATAATAAAAAGGTGATTTTTATTGTTAAAACAATTTATTTCAAACATGAATATTTTTAGCGATTCATATATATTATAAAAATGTGATTTTATTGTTAAAACAATTTATTTCAAACATGAATATTTTAGCGATTCATATATATTATAAAAATGTGACTTTTATTGTTAAAACAATTTATTTCAAACATGAATATTTTTAGCGATTCATATATATTATGAAAATGTGATTTTTATCTTTTAAACAATTTATTCGTCATATGGATATTTTTCTAACACATGAATATATTTCAATACACGAATATAAATCAAACACATGAATATTTCAGAAAATTTCGATAGCATAACGGCAGTGTAGTTCAAACCAGCACCGTCCCGAGTACGGCTCCTCGCACTACCTTACGCCTCGCAGCGTTCCCTAAGGGGCTTATCCTTATAATCTAAATATTTCAATCATTTTCATATCCCAATGGATTTTTCCACAAACAATTCCAATTTTTTTCAACCACAAACAATTATTATCAACCATTCACATTTATCAACCAAATTTCACGTCAACCAAAATCCAAACAATCACAACCAGTATATATCGTTCGTGGTCTGTGGACGAGGGGAGTATATATATAGATATACATATATAAATATATTCCGATTTCATTTCAATCATTTCAATTCCATTCAACGCACATATGATTTTTACAACGTATATATAACTTATACATGCACATGCAACTTATACAATGCTTATACAAGAGGTGTACAACGCTTATATAACTCATATATCGACCATATAATTTATACATCGCCATTCCATATCGTTTACAATATTTTAAATCTCACATTGGGTTCCACTCCTCTAAAAATTGTGGGAAGCTCCAAAAATTCTCCGGTCTCTTCTAGAATGTAGAAGACGTCCACACGAGTCAAATGCCTCTTGTTTCACTGAATTTTGACCACATAGCAAAAAGATATGATTTTTATCGTGAAATCAAAATCCGTAGCGCTTTAAAGTGCTATATCCAGTTCAAAATAAATAAGTCATTACCTTTCAGCAATAGTTCAAACCTAGGTCATCGATTATCGCACAAACCGTGAAGCGGTTGGACGATCGGACTTCGCAGCGGCGTGGAGGGAGGGTGCATGTGCGCCGGAGGGTGGGGTCCACTTCGGTGGTACCAATTGGCGGCGGCGACGAGTTGAAGGTTGGAACTTCGGGGCGTCAATCCGGCTTCAATACTCGACGAAAAAATGCAAACCCCATATGGATGTGTAGATTTTGAAGAGCACTGCAAAATCCCTAACTGAAGCCCTTGATTTTATTGAGCGGATTAGAAGAAGAAGAGGAGGAGAGAAGGGGGGTTCTTTTCCTTCGTGCGAGATTTGAAGGGCGTCGGGGAGAGAGAAAATGATGGTGAAATATGATTGGCCCATATATTTGTTTAATTATTTATTTCCAAAAATACCCCTTTCTCCTTATAAACTCCAATTCAAACCCAACGACTGTCGTCCCTAGCTAATTATCCCCATATGTTGGGACGATACAGTCCCAACAAAACTGATTTCGTCGAATTCTGAGACCGTTTGAAAAATGGCCATTTTCTGGTCGATCCAATTTGACTAAAATGAACCAAACACAATTTCCTTTTCCGTGCCCACATATTAGCTCCAAAAATTATGGAATTTGGAATCTAGCAATAATTCGACATCCCGGATCCAACAAAAGTGGTTTCATCGAAAACGGAGGTCATTTGCAAAATGTCTATTTTCAAGGGCTATATAAACTCCATAGCGACCTTTGTGAAAATTCATTTGGCCATAACTTTTGATTTCCGCCATGAAATTTCGATTTTTCAGATTCGTTAGAAAGATATTCATAAACAGATTTAAATATTTTTGGTTTCACTAAAATTTATTTTATTTTTTATTCGGTACAGTCAGTCAAAGTTCGAATTCAAATTTTCAAACTACTACGCCATATCAGGCCTTGTTTTATAATTAAAATAAATATATTTATTTTCCAACATCGATTCAAATAGACTTTTGGTCGTTATTATTTAAATTAATTTATTTTAAACATTCAAAATTCACTGAAATAGCCAAATTAAAAATTTTAAATTGGTTCGGATTTTCCTGGTTGTTATAGTCTCTTTCTACACGCTTGGAGTTTTGGACCCCATATTTTAGATATTCTGATATCATTACTGCTTTCAATACTCCAAACTTATCAATCATAACCAAAATCATTGTGAAATGGCCAAGCTACAGAATATAGGGATTCAAATAATTTTATACGGAACTATTTGATCGAACAAATTGCTACAATGAATTTTGTTGCATTTGTATGCAATGATACCAACTTTAAGTATCTAAACAGAATAACTATGCCCAATGTGGGTCACATTTTGTCCTGTCTTCCAATCCTAAGTTTGAAACAAATAAGAAGTTACTTGCAAAATGTTATTGGATATAAAATGTGTTAGTTAATGGTATGTGTTTAACTAAGCATGGAAAAATGAATTTAGTTTATACATTTAGCAACCAACAAAATAGAGGAGTGAAGAAACTTAATATTGATACAGAAAACTGTTCTCTATAGTTACAGGTTTGTTAGTATCCTACTATATTATAGACTCAGATACTAACGGGAATGATTAAAGGGAAGGCAACTGTGGATTATAAAGCACCATAGAAGAGCATTTTTTTCCTATCAATCGCTTCCTTTATTACCTATGCAAATGCAGGAAAATATGATATGCCTTGAGATTAACGAAGATGGCTTTAGAAATTGCGAGGAAAAAAAAATTAACCGAACAGTTATTGAATAGAATATAGGATTAGGAATATATACTTTCTATGCACCATGATCTTTATCAAGTTATACTTGAGAAAGTAGTTGTTATTATTATATTATACACACCCACACACACTCATATGTGTATTGCTTGTATAGCTGCTAATATTAAACTTGTAGACTCCTGTAGTACTTGCACTAAGTGGTATATAATAGGTACACATGTTCAGATGCAAAAAGCACATATATCATGCTTAAAATAAACAGTGATAAAAATACAATCTTGAATGGTACATTAGAAAAAGCTTGCCTCCATGAACACTAATCATTGATCTTGATTATTATTATTATTATTATTATTATTATTTATTGAATTATTGAACCATAACTAATATTGATCAATGATCTCCAAAGATGACCGCACGATGCACATGTCCACGTTGGAATTATAGCCTGTGCCAAAGGCTCAAAGAGAGGCAGAGGTCGATCTAAAATGACATGGGAGGAGATAGTAAAATGAGACTTGAGAAATTGGAGTATATCTAAAGAGCTGGTATCGGATAGAAGCGCATGGAAGTTACCAATCCACGTACCAGAACCTTAGCGTTTTTTTAGCTTTATTTTACTTTCACGAAGCTTTTAACCTATTTTTTTGGGTTCCATCTTTAGCCAACCACAACTTGTTTGGGATTTATGGCTTAGCTGTAGTTGTCGTTTATTGAACCGTAACTAATATGGGCATAAACAAATTAATGTTCTACTAATCTTAAATCAGTAACGGGTATGACACTATAAATAAGAACATTGAAAGGAAAAAAATTCTCATTGGCATGACATAGCCATAGATATGCACAATATATCGTTATGGGGTGTTGCATAAAAATAAGAACATCAATAAATTACAGTGGACAAAGTTCAATAATTGATGCAATAAAAAGTATTCATCATGCTGCATAAACTACAAAGTAAACAATTTTGTTAATGTTACCCACTGTAGAATTATATTTGTATTGGAATCACAAATTACAGGCTTGGTTATGGCATTATTGTAAAATAAATAATGTTACGGACTAAAGAACTACTTCGTAAATTTGAATCATGCTTAGAGACAGTTACATCAATATCCCAATTAAACTTTCGACTGAGAGCAGGTGTGAACAGCAACAACGAACACAAAGTAGTCTAGTTGTGATTCATATAATGAAATGTAAAATTACAATTTTAAACAAATTTTGCAATGCAACAAAAGTTTACAACCAAGCCATAAAAGAAGCGTTTACATTTTAATACTTACCAAATAAAATGGATGCCAAAATGAATTTTGAAACAAACATAGGAAAATTTGTTTTCTTGTAATAAAACTAAAAGTCCATTTGATTATACGGCTAAACAAAAGCAATAAGGTGCAACATGATAATCATTCCTAGTGTGGAGAAGAAATCGAGGAGCTATAGATCTAAGAAGTCAACTGAAGCTCGTTGTCTTCTTTGTTTTCCATCTTTCCACACAATGGGAAAAACATACTCAAAATTAATAAATGGAGAGGGAACCATTCGGTGAATCTGTGTTCACTCAACGGGGAGACTGGAAAGGAACAAACCAAACTTCACTTTCATATTTTTTCTAAACTTCAAATGATAATATTTATTCAGTGAAGCTAGATACAATTTTGGCAGATTCAAATAATCACATTGTCATCTTGATTGCCTTAACATTGGGGAAATAATAATAAAATTTTGTCTTCATAGATTTCTGTAGTATATATCCTTAACTAATAAATGACCCAATATCATGTAGACCATTCTAGTAAATTTCATCACTTTTTTTTGGTGAGATTTCGGGTATGTCTCTTGATATCAATGATTACATGGGGTAAATAATTCCAAAGTCTCGTTCTGTAACTAAGAAAATAATGTTAACCAAATTAAACTTGCATGTCTACCTAACAAATATGAATACATAATCATGAACTTGATAAAGTCTTATTTTATTTAACACCAATCGTAAGGTATTTAGACAAAATGAACACTTATTAATTACTCAAACAAATAAAGTTCATACTAGTATAACCGCATAACGGTGGGAAAATCGACTTTGTAATACAATACAAATGATAAAAATAATAATTTTGTTGTACTTATTTAATTATTTAAAACTACATATGAATGAAAATATATGAAAGAAAAATTTCATATATTATTAAAAACCAAAAATAATTATTTTAACCAATCATGTCAGCACAAAGATTAAATACACAAACAAATACAACAACCACAATAAAGCCATATATTCCAAACAAGTTGGAGTTGGCTAGATATGAAACCCAAAATTAAAATAAAATAAGATTAATAATGATGATAATATATATATATATAAAAAGGGTTTAAAATAACCAATCAAATAAAAAGTCGTCCGATAAAGGTTTTTTTTAAATAATAATAATAATAAGTAAAAATGTTCAATAAAAATGAAATAAAATCTAAAATAGTAAATAAAAAGTAAAAAGGTTCAGTAAACGTGAAATAAAGTCTAAAAAAAATAAAATAACCTATGGTTCTATAAAAAAATACACAAACAAATATTCATGAAAAATATCAAAAAAAGACTGGTATAATGATTCAAATCTATGTAATGCATATCTATAAGAAAATCATTTTAAGTAGTAGTGAGATATTTTTACATAATATAAACAGCTAGAGAAAGTCCACCTCGATTTGTTTGGTCAAATTTCACAGTATGGGAATAAATGTGATTAAATTTCACTGTATGCTAATCTATAAAAAATAAAGAGCAGAGAATTAAATGTGTGATTTAATTTCACAATATGGGATCAGTTAGGGAAAGTCCACCATGGTGCAGTTAGGAAAGGTGTGATCTTATTTTTTTCATATATCGCATACATACATAGCATGTTTACCATTTGAAATCAATTACGCATACGTACATCTTTTTCCTAGATTGATGTTGCCGTTTTTAGAAGAATTAATTGGCTATCATTTCAGGTATTCCTTTTTTGATGTTTTGAATAATATAATCAACAATTTAAGGCATGCTATAAAATCTTATTTACGGCATTGCCTGGTATTTTATTACTCCAACTTTCATTATTCTCCCTCTCATACATCCAAACAAAAATAAATGGTAACATAACTAATTGATTGTGATTGTAGAATGACCACACAAATTAAATGCATTAAATTAATTGATATTTGGAAGACTACATATTATATTCAAAAAACATAAATAGAAAATCATAGGAATGATTTTACATTAGAGGAAAAAAGAAACAACAGATTGCATACAAATGATTTTACAGTAGAAGAAAAAAAAACAAAATTACGTATATTATACAAATCAAAATAATTATTTTAACGAATCATGTTATAATTTATATATATGGTAAAAAAGACGGCAATTAATATACATCTTATTAAATCAAATTTTAACCGTATAAGGTTTTTGTTAATATGTTTAAATTAAATAAGTGATTTTCAATTTAAGAAATAAATTTAATCAATAAATAGTTGTCAATTTATCTTATTAACGCTAGGTGTGATGTTTTAAAATGAACACCATGTTCATATCAACAAAAGTGGAAAAAAATTAAGAAATAAATTTAATCAATAAATTGTTGACAATTTATCTTATTAACGCTAGGTGTGATGTTTTAAAATGAACACCATGTTCATAATCAATAATTTAAGGCATGCTATAAAATGTTATTTAAGGCATTGCCTGGTATTTTAGTACTCCAAATTTTATTATTCTCCCTCTTATACATCCAAATAAAAATAAATGGTAACATAACTAATTGATTGAGTTTGTAGAATGATCACACAAATTAAATGCAGTAAATTAATTGATATTTGGAAGACTACATATTATATTCACCAACCATAAAACAGAAAATCATAGGAATGATTTTACATTAGAGGAAAAAAGAAACAACAGATTGCATACAAAAGATTTTACATTAGAAGAAAAACGAAACAAAATTACATATATTATACAAATCAAAATAATTATCTTAACGAATCATGTTATTTTGTTATAATTTATATATATGATAAAAAAGACGGCAATTAATATACATCTTATTAAATCAAATTTTAACCGTATAAGGTTTTTGTTAATATGTTTAAATTAATTAAGTGATTTTCAATTTAAGAAATAAATTTAATCAATAAATTGTTGTCAATTTATCCTATTAACGCTAGGTATGATGTTTTAAAACGATCACCATGTTCATATCAATAAAAGTAGAAAAAAATTAAGAAATAAATTTAATCAATAAATTGTTGTCAATTTATCTTATTAACGCTAGGTGTGATGTTTTAAAATGAACACCAAGTTCATATCAACAAAAGTGGAAAAATTAGCTTTTCTTCCAAATATTAAGTTAATTAAGTCACACAATTAATGAACATTAGTGAGTCAAATAAACTACATTAAAAATTAAATCGGGAAGCCCAAATAAGGCAAGGCAAGACTTCAGAACTACATTAAATTAATGCATAAATCATAAGAGGACAAAATGTGTATTGTTAAAAAGTTTCAGACGGACGGAAGTTATTGAAGGCTCAATCGAATTAATTGGCTACCATTTCAGGTATTCCTTTTTTAATGTTCTGAAGAATATAATCAATAATTTAAGACATGCTATAAAATCTTATTTAAGGCATTTCCTGGTATTTTATTACTCCAACTTTTATTATTCTCCCTCTTATACATCCAAATAAAAATAAATGGTAACATAGCTAATTGATTGTGATTGTAGAATGATCACACAAAAATTAAATACAGTAAATTAATTGATATTTGGAAGACTACATATTATATTCACCAAGCATAAAACAGAATATCATAGGAATGATTTTACATTAGAAGAAAAAAGAAACAACAGATTGCATACAAATGATTTTATATTAGAAGAAAAAAGAAACAAAATTACGTATATTATACAAATCAAAATAATTATTTTAACGAATCATGTTATTTTGTTATAATTCATATATATGGTAAAAAAGACGGCAATTAATATACATCTTATTAAATCAAATTTAACCGTATAAGGTTTTTGTCAATATGTTTAAATTAATTAAGTGATTTTCGATTTAAGAAATAAATTTAATCAATAAATTGTTGTCAATTTATCTTATTAACGTCAGGTGTGATGTTTTAAAATGAACACCATGTTTATATCAACAAAAGTGGAAAAAATTTAAGAAATAAATTCATTCAATAAATTGTTGTCAATTTATCTTATTAACGCTAGGTGTGATGTTTTAAAATGAACACCATGTTCATAATCAATAATTTAAGGCATGCTATAAAATCTTATTTAAGGCAATGCCTGGTATTTTATTACTCCAACTCTTATTATTCTCCCTCTTATACATCCAAATAAAAATAAATGGTAACATAACTAATTGATTGTGATTGTAGAATGATCACACAAATTAAATGCAGTAAATTAATTGATATTTGGAAGACTACATATTATATTCACCAAGCATAAAACAGAAAATCATAGGAATGATTTTACATTAGAGGAAAAAAGAAACAACAGATTGCATACAAATGATTTACATTAGAAGAAACAAGAAACAAAATTAGGTATATTATACAAATCAAAATAATTATTTTAACGAATCATGTTATTTTGTTATAACTTATATAGATGGTAAAAAAGATGGCAATTGATATACATCTTATTAAATCAAATTTTAACCGTATAAGGTTTTTGTCAATATGTTTAAATTAATTAAGTGATTTTCAGTTTAAGAAATAAATTTAATCAACAAATGATTGTCAATTTATCTTATTAACGCTAGGTGTGATGTTTTAAAATGTACACAACGTTCATATCAACAAAAGTGGAAAAAATTTAAGAAATAAATTTAATCAATAAATTATTGTCAAATTATCTTATTAACGCTAGGTGTGATGTTTTAAAATGAACACCATGTTCATATCAACAAAAGTGGAAAAATTAGCTTTTCTTCCAAATATAAAGTTAATTAAGTCACACAATTAATTAGCATTAATGATACAAATAGACTACATTAAAAATTAAATCAGGAAGCTCAAATAAAGCAAGGCAAGGCTTCATAAATTAATGCATAAGTCATAAGGGGACAAAATGGGTATTGTTAAAAAGCTTCGGACGGACGAAAGTTACTGAAGGCTAAGTCGAATTAATTGGCTATCATTTCAGGTATTCCTTTTTTAATGTTCTAAAGAATATAATCAATAATTTAAGGCATGCTATAAAATCTTATTTAAGGCATTGCCTGGTATTTTATTACTCCAACTTTTATTATTCTCCCTCTTATTCATCCAAATAAAAATAAATGGTAACATAACTAATTGATTGTGATTGTAGAATGATCACACAAATTAAATGCAGTAAATTAATTGATATTTGGAAGACTACATATTACATTCACCAAGCATAAAACTTAAAATCATAGGAAGGATTTTACATTAGAGGAAAAAAAAAAACAGATTGCATACAAATTGTTTTACATTAGAAGAAAAAATAAACAAAATTACGTATATTATACAAATCAAAATAATTATTTTAACGAATCATGTTATAATTTATATATATGGTAAAAAAAAGGCAATTAATATACATCTTATTAAATCAAATTTTAACCGTATAAGGTTTTTGTCAATATGTTTAAATTAATTAAGTGATTTTCAATTTAAGAAATAAATTTAACCAATAAATTGTTGTCAATTTATCTTACTAACGCTGGGTGTGATGTTTTAAAATGAACATGTTCATATCAACAAAAGTGGAAAAAATTTAAGAAATAAATTTAATCAACAAATTGTTGTCAATTTATCTTATTAACCTAGGTGTGATGTTTTAAAATGAACACCATGTTCATGATCAATAATTTAAGGCATGCTATAAAATCTTATTTAAGGCATTGCCTGGTATTTTATTACTCCAATTTTTATTATTCTCCCTCTTATACATCCAAATAAAAATAAATGGTAACATAACTAATGATTGTGATTGTAGAATGATCACACAAACTAAATGCAGTAAATTAATTGATATTTGGAAGACTACATATTATATTCACTAACCATAAAATAGAAAATCATAGAAATGATTTTACATTAGAGGAAAAAAGAAACAATAGATTGCATACAAATGATTTTACATTAGAAGAAAAAAGAAACAAATTTACGTATATTATACAAATCAAAATAATTATTTTAACGAAACATGTTATTTTGTTATAATTTATATATATGGTAAAAAAGACGGCAATTAATATACATCTTATTAAATCAAATTTTAACCGTATAAGGTTTTTGTCAATATGTTTAAATTAATTAAGTGATTTTCAATTTAAGAAATAAATTTAATCAATAAATTGTTGTCAATTTATCTTATTAACGCTAGGTGTAATGTTTTAAAATGAACACCATGTTCATATCAACAAAAGTGGAAAAAATTTAAGAAATAAATCTAATCAGTAAATTGTTGTCAATTTATCTTATTAACGCTAGGTGTGATATTTTAAAATGAACAACATGTTCATATCAACAAAAGTGGAAAAAATTTAAGAAATAAATTTAATCAATAAATTGTTGTCAAATTATCTTATTAACGCTAGGTGTGGTGTTTTAAAATGAACACCAAGCTCATACCAACAAAAAAGTGGAAAAATTAGTTTTTATTTCAAATATAAAGTTAATTAAGTCACACAATTAATGAGCATTAATGAGCATTAATGAATTAAATAGACTACCTTAAAAATTAAATCGGGAAGCTCAAATATGGCAAGACAAGGCTTCAGAACTACATTAAATTAATGCATAATCATAGGAGGACAAAATGGGTATTGTTAAAAAGCTTCAAACGGACGGAAGTTGTCGAAGGCTCAGTCGAATTAAGAAAAACCGACAAAGTCGGTTTGATAATCACTTCATTTATAGCCAAACATATCACAATAGAACTATTTCTAAACACTTTGGCGGCATAAGTCTTATATTATCTAATATTCAAAATTTAAGTAAATAAATTTGTGTCGTGACTTGTGACAAATAGTGGATCATGGTAGCAGCTTAGTTATAACTTAAACCCACAAAATCGTATTTTATTCAAACGGTTCATATTTTAAATGACTGGAATAAAAAAAGTTACATGCATGAAATAATTAAGTAACCAAAAACATAATCCAGCCATGCCATCAATGGCAAAAGTAACAATCTTAGTGAACATGAAAAACAATAATAAAATAATGGGTTTAACAGTGTCTCAGTTGAAGTGGATTTGTAGACAAAGAAATAAAGAGAAGATGGATGTTTATTCCCCGCCCCCTTTTCTTTACTTAAAACCATGTAACAATTTTAAACAAAGTAACTGGAATATGTTTTATTTGTCTCATAATTAACATGGTAAATATTATTAAACAGAACATGGAGATGAAGGAGAAGATGGTTAATCATGCCTAAAAATGTGAAGAACATCGTTGCTTATATTATAGCATGGAGCCTCGTATGCAATAATTGTTATATGTTAATAAAATTAAAAAATTTGATGATTGTCAATTAACTGTGGTGCATACGTTCTAATTTACATGGACACCTATTAAAAACCTAGTGCAATCAGTATGCATGAATGGAAAAATCCATAATGATCTCTAGAAAATTGTTCTGAACTTAATAACTCAGTCAAAATTTTAATTAACTAAATTACAAAGCGAATTGAAGAAGATGCAAATAATTCAAACTGTTAAGTCATCCATAAATACAGTAATAAAAAATTAATATACGTAGCTTAGGCAATCATTCATTTGTGAAATCGGATGTAGAAAGGGACACGTTAGAGAAATCAGAAGCCAAAATCATGGCCTTACCATATACAATATGAGATGATTAATGTGCTTCAATAAAAAAGGTAGGATCTCTTTTAACCCCGTCGGTCATGCCAAAAAGATGATTAAGTTGAAACTCATCACTGCCTTTTTCAAAAACCGTGCAGCAAAAAAAGTGTTAGAATATATCATAAAATTAATTGATGATAACAATTATGCATTGTTAAGCACCTATAAATACAGAGATCAAATAATGAAGTGTACCCAATGGAAGTTAGGTTGTATAATAGAAGTAATTACAAATAGTATATTCAGACTTCAACATTCAAACATTTGTATTTTGATGATTAATTAACATAATATGCAGAAATATTTGAAAGCTGAACAATACTTGTATGGTTATAAGCATGAAGATTACTATACTTCCTGTTTTTTAAACTCATGAAGTATACCAATGGTTATTAATACCCTAATATGAAGCATAGCTAAACTATAGGTAAACAGAGAAAACCAACATAATTCATATAAAAAATGACATCTAAACTGGAACATATAGGGCCTTGGGAAAATGGCTACAATGATACCCTATTCCAGCAAACATTGTTATTGCATTGAAATTCTCACTTGTTTCATTAAATACTTAAAATGTACTAAATTATGGAGTACTGTACCTTAATAAACTTTCATTTGGAGAACTCAAATGCATCATCGTTGGTTGTAAGAGATGGAATCGGTCATGTAGTGCCACTATGATGCTGTAGGTAGTCGCATACATCACACTTTTTTTTTGATATATATATATATATATATATATATATATATATAATCGACCAAAACTGCCAACATGCCTGGCAGGTAACGAAAAATATAAAAACGGCTCGGACTATAACCATATGTATGTGTAGAAAGTTAGATAGATGAGCTCCGGATAAACCACTGCCCATCGTACTTCAAAATCGAGTTCCGGCATGGCCACCACTCGATAGTGAAGTATATCCACTCCTACACAGTACAATAGTTTCTCCAAGAAATATAAAGAATACATGTGAACCAAATATCTCAAGAAAAGAAAAGGACTCTCCAGATCTGCACTCTAATAAGCTTCACATCATATATCAACTACATGTACCCTCATCATGGTCAGACGACAGTCCAAGGCCACCTACTCCAAACAAATGCCCTGCTCTAACATCGTCGAAAGCACGAACCAGCTCCAGACATACCAAAACCAAAAACCTATGATCCAGGCCCTGCCGAACTAGCAAGCAGCATAAGATCGATTGGGGGGGGGGGGGGGGGAGGGGGGCAGTGTGAGAAAGTGACAGAAGAGCAGCAAACATATAAGCAAAATCAACCAATACCTACTCTAGGAGTGGGCAATACCGACGATATATCGAAGGTAACAGCCAAACTCCTCGACCTATAGCCAACGACGCCTCTGAAAGGCCTACCTCGAAACGCAAGAAAAACATCGTTTCTTACTCTCCGAACAATGGTAGGAGGATCCATAGCTACTCTGTCAAATACTGCCTTATTCGGTGAGCACCAGATGTGCCAACAAACAAGACAAGGAATTAGAAGAAGCAGGATCGAGCGAACAGATTTACCTGAGATGCTGGTCCACCAGAGTCTCAGTAAACCTTCAAGCGAGGTGGCAATACCTCGGCAACCCATAAGATTCCCGAAGTAGTTCCAGACAGATCTGGCACAAGACCCAGAGAACAACAAATGAGAAGAGGATTCCGAGCATCGAGAATTGCAGCACCTGCAACGGGACACGAAAGGGATGCCGATTCTCTGGAGGTTCTCATCTGTTGGTAACCCATCATGCAAGGTTTTCCACATAAACAGAGAGACCTTCGGAGGGATGCGGACATTCCAAACGAAAGAGAAAAGATGAAGACATGGACCCGGCGACCTCACCGAATTCCACGCTGCCTTAAGCGAGAAGGGATTGCCGTCCCAAACGGTACCACTACCATGAGCATCCGTTAAGGCCTTCATGGATTGCATTCGTTTCCACGTCTCACTGGCGTAGGAAGGGGTACCGGTGTAATTCGTTCCAGACAGCCTATGATACTTTGCGTGGAGGAACGTCGCCCAAAGGGAGTCGTTCGCTCCAAACCTCGCCCAAAGCTTGCAAGCAAAAGCTGAACAGATGTCGTTAGGGTTACGAGGCCTAGGCCTCCCTCACTTTTGGGACGACAAATGGAGTTCCAAGAAATCCAGTGGTGACGAGAAACATTATCCTTGGTTCCCCAAAAAAAGGAAGAAACCATGGATCGGTAAGAACGAAAGAAGGAAGCAGTGGGAGTCATAGCAGCAAAGATATGAGATCCCATACAGTCAAGAACAAACTTAATGAGAACCAGTCTGCCAGCCTGAGAGAGGAGGGTTGCATTCCAACGAATGATCTTGCCCCTGACTTTGTCAGTTAGGGGGTCAAAGATGGCGTTGAGCTTCCTGCCTCGGTATAATACAATACCTAGGTAAGGGAGCGGAAGCGAGACCGCGTTGAAACCGGTAGATGTCTCGATCCAGGACGATCTAATCAAAGACAAGTCTTTCGCAGGCACAAAGCAGCTTTTAGATGAGTTAACGAGTTGCCCCGAGCATCTCTCATACTGCCGAATAAGATACATCAGGTTGCGAATAGGTCGACGACTACCATTAGTAAAAATGATGATGTCGTCTGCGAAAGACAGGGAAGAGATAAGAGGACAACCCCTGGGTATCCCGAACCTCTGAATATGGTTAGCTCTCGTTAAAGAGTGCAGACCTCGAACAAAAGCCTCAGCAGCGATGACGAACAGAGAAGGGGAGAGGGGGTCTCCATGTCTAAGACCTCTCCCGGACCTGAAATAACGGGTAGCTGAACCATTGATGAGAATGGAAAACCAGCAGTTGGAGATAAGCCTCCAAACAACATTGATAAGGGGTTCCGGAAAGCCGAAAGCCCTCAGAACCTTGATGATGAAGAACCAAGACATGCGGTCGTAAGCCTTGGCCATATCCAGCTTTAAGACCACATTAGAGCCTCAGACCTTCTTGTCGATCTGAGAAACCAGCTCCTGGGCTAAAAGGACGTTATCAGTAATCAAACGTCCTTTTACAAACCCAGCCTGCGAAGAAGAGATAAGATGTTCGAGAAACGGTGCTAGCCTGGTGGTTAGAACCTTTGAGATGACCTTGTTTGAGAAATTACACAAGCTGATCACATATATAGATCTATAGTTAGCCAACATAAAAGATTGTTATAAATTTTCTCGAATAATAGAGCACAAAGATTATCAGTAGTCCTCGTTTAGTTGAAATTTTTATGCACCTCCAATAAAGTAACTTTCCATCCAATTAAACACTGCAATAACATATTAGGAAACACATTAACATTGCTTGAAAAAAATTGTTAAATAACAACAAAATTTTAACACAACAATAAAGCAAAACGAAAACAATAACTAATTTTCATTTATAAAAAAGTAATGAATGATGATGCAATATATAAAGAGCAACAACAACAACAACTACAACAACAAAGCCATGTATCCCAAACAAGTTGGGGTTGAATAGACCCAAAATTAAAATAACTAATAATGGTAATAATACATATATAAAAAAGGGTTTAAAATAACCAAACAGATAAAAAGTCATCTGATAAAGGTTTTATTAAATAATAATAATAATAATAATACTAAAGTAAAAAAGCTTCAGTAAAAGTGAAATAAAGTCTAAATAGTAATAAAAAAAAGTAAAAAGGTTCAATAAAGTCTTAAAAAAAAACCCTAAGGTTCTGGCACATGGATTGCAAACTTCTATGCACTCATATCCACTACCAGCTCTTTAGATATACTCCAATTACTTAAATCTCTCTTTATTATCTCCTATCATGTCATTTTAGGTCGACCTCTACCTCTCTTTGGGCCTTCGGCACGGCCTATAATTCTAACACGCACCGGTGCATCGTATGGTCTACATTGGATATGTCAAAATCATCTCAAGCGGTGTTGGGCTAACTTCTCTTCAATAGGTGCAACTCCAAGTTTTTCCCGAATATCCTCATTTCTAATCCGATCTCGTCTGGTATGCCCACAGCCCCAGCGCAGCATCCGCATCTCTGCCATGCTTATCTTCTGGACGTGTTGCCTCTTAGTAGGCCAACATTCTGCACCATATAACATTGCAAACCTGACTGCTATCATATAGAACTTTCCTTTAAGCTTCTGAGGAATCTTCCTGTCACAGAGATTGTCAGATGCTAGACGCCATTTCACCCATCCTGCTTGAATTCTAAAACTAACATTCTTATCAATCTCCCTATCAAACTGCAACATAGATCCTACGTATCGAAACAATTCCTTCTTGAGTACTACTCTACCGACCAGGGTGATATCTCCGTCATCTGAACTGACACTGCTAAACTCACCTTCAAATACTCTGTTTTAGTTCTACTAAGCTTGAAACCCTTTGATTCCAAGGTCTCCCTCCACAACTCTAGTTGTCGGTTAACCCCTATTCTACTTTCATCAATCAACACAACATCATCGGCAAAGAGCATACACCATGAATCTCCCTTTGTAAATCTTAATCAAATAAAAATGAGTCCGCGGGTGCGGCGCAGTGGAAAGGAGGCCTAACTTCCTGGTAAAAAGTCGATGGTTCGATTCCTACCATGCGCTTCCCCATCCTACATAAATTTACCCGGGGGTATGGGGGCTTGGATTAGCGGACGGCTTTACTGTACCCTCCTCAGGAGTTTACCGGCCCGCTGGGTTCTCATGGGTTTTCAAAAAAAAAATAAAAAAAAATGAGGCAACTAATTACAATATTGTTCTAAATATGCAATCAAATAAATACAATTTACTGTTCTAACATAATTCACAATCACATATAAATAGAATGTGCAAATCAAAGTACAACGTTATTCATATCATGCTCACACCATAGGTATCCAGGAAAAAGTATCACCATTAAATCCTTGAATAGGTTTAAAAAACAAATATCTATTATCGTTTCGATGAGGCATTATGGTAAAATTTGCCTATGTATTACATTTTGGAGGGATGAAAGCTTATGTATCTAATTAGAAACCTTAAATAGGATAATAATAGTTGATCGAACGATAACAGTAAAAAGTTAAAAAAATTAAATGGGAAAACAGGTATTTGTCAAATTCACTGCAAATGCACAGGCCATTTATTTCCATTTACATATTCCAAAAGAGCATTAAATCCATTAATTACCTCTTACATATCTCCTTTTACTGGTGAAAAGAAATATAGAAATAAAAGAACAACAGCAGCCACCAAATACGGTGAAAAGTAGCAGCTATTTGTAATATAGAAATAGTTGTGCTAAATTTTCTCTCATTGACAAGGTTTCTAAAATGTAAGATAAAATAACATAATTAGCCATGCCATCATAACATCATTTCATTTGAAGTGAGATTTTGATCATAACTCACAAACTAAGAATATCTGATTATTAAAGCCAAAAAAACGTCCTTTTATTACTGGAGGTTGGAGATTCATGAGGTTTAGATATTCAATCATCCACACCTGGATAATATTTAGTAAATACTAAATTTCAATGCCATTAACTACACCTATTGTACTAATTCAATATAGTTTACTGTCCAACACGGTTCAAACTCGTATATAAATCAAATGTACCAAAAAATTATACTAACTCCATTTATTTGCCATGGTGTATTAAGAAAGTTTACATCCAAAATTATTTATTGATTCATAAGAGAACAAATTAGAATTTAAAACACGTTAATATACCTAACCATAGTGCTTCCTTTTCCAATCAAAATCCAATCCAGTGATAATGAACTCCAGCCTCATGTCATAAGTATCATGATAATGTACCAATGAGAAATGGATTCAGTTATTCCGTCTAACCACTTGACCTGTTTCATTTTAATCAGTTTTCATATTTAAATCTCATGGGGGTCTTGCCAACAATGATTGTGGATGTTTTCTATAATTTCTGTTGCATATATGTTCATATTGCCAAAAACTGTGCGAGCAGGTAAAATTATGTTAATGCCTACTTTGTTCCGTCTAACCACTTGACTTGTTTCATTTGAGTAAGGTTATCTAAATCTCAGGGGGGCCTTGCCAACAATGATTGTGGATGCTTTATGTAATTTCTATTGCGTATATGTTCGTATTGCCAAAAACTGTGTGAGCAGGTAAAATTATGTTAATGCCTACTTATATGCAATGCTAGTTGTGTAAAAAAAAAATTATATAAAAATCCTATTGGAAGTTATCAAGTAAACCTAACTAAAAATATACAGGCCTTTTGAAGTTAAAAATGAAAACATTGAATAGGTATGAGAGTGAAAATCAATGAAACAAACCAAATAAAGATACTATCTGACTGACACTTGGAATGTAGCTGAAGAAAGTATTAAGATCTTCAACTCAATCAACATAGCAACATCATTGGGGTGTTAGAAATAATGGAGAGAGAGGGCAAACAAGACTAAATAAACGAGCTACATTTTTATTAATTGTACTAACTGATTACATGCGAACAAGCTATTAAATAAATAAGAAAAACAAACTACTTCCTAAACACTAGGCACTTCTCTGAAGACTAGGTAAAACACGTTACAGTCCCTATAGAATAGAAAAAGCACTACTTTTCCTAACATTCCCTACCTTAAACTGAATGTGTCTCAAATATTCAGTTTATAACTCACAAACGCTAACTGCGATGCTTATCTTTGCATAGACAAACTCAATCACAAATTTCATCTTTATCTGGTTAAACATGTTCAACTGTTTTAGTTGATTGGTGCTTTAACTATCAACATACACTCTTGGTTCCCTCTAAGAGATCCACTGACCTCTCCATTCGGGTCTTCCCTTGTATATGTCATCCCCCAACAAGCGAGAACCGCGACTCTTCTTCTTTACTTGTTAGATGACACAAAACCAAGTCTCCTCACTTACCTACTTCACTTGTAGGCATGTCTATCTTCTTATAGACATATCATTAAACAGTTATCTTTGAGCACTCCACAAATGTCCAACACTAGTCTATCTTCTTATAGACATATCATCAAACAGTTATCTTTGAGCAACTCCACAAATGTCCAACACAACAACTGACTTCTACTCTTCGTCGTCTTCTTCTCTACCGGCGTTCACACCCTAACTATGTTCTTCGTAATTTGGTCACATTCTACATCCGGGAAGAACTAATTCACAAGAAACTGCATCCATCAACATCCACACTTTTGCCACTTTATAACCTACCACTGTCACCAAATTCAACACTTATTGCAATTTCACAAAACTTCACTGTTTCAATTTCCTTTGCCATGCCGCATTTCAAAACAAATTTGCAGCCAACCTTCACTGTTCACAATCATCACTACTGCAACAACCTTCGATTCCACAACAAAGAAGCACCAACAGCTAAAACCAATCCACTCATCTCTACTCAAAACGTCACAAACCACGTCAATTACAGCATCATACTATCAATAGTCTGACATACTTCTCCATCACTGCCTCTGTTTAACACACTTCACTGCTGCATCGTTTTCACTTCACAACGACTCCACTGCCTCCATCTCACTTGAACTTCTGAAATCAAATACATTTTTCACACTTCGCACTGAAACTGTGTCAGCCACCGTACCTTCAAGCTTCAACTGCAATTCACATGAACACCCAGATGTCACTACAACCACTTCATCCAACACAATTAAATTCAAATCCTACCAAACTCCAACTTCCTAAAATAATCCTCTTTGGCCTTCTTCGCCTCCAAAGCTTGCATGCTGCCATTTCATCCTCATCAGCCTACCGCACGATACGTGGCACAGGATCCTGCACAGTACCAGTCTCCTCAGCGATCTGCACTGTCCACGCGTCCTACATAAATGTTTCTAGAGCCTCGATTTGGAGCGAAAATGACTTCCTCTCCTTCTCCTTCTTCAGCCCATTGTGAAATCCCGGATCACAAAAGCATATCTTTTTGCTTTTCCATCCCTGTTGAAGGTTTCATGCATCTGGTTATCGTTATCTGCAGGTTTCAGTTGGCTAATAACTTCATATCTATGAAAACTGCCATATTTTGCTGTTTATGGAAAACTGAAGTCTCCAACTTTGGGATGCTTGGAAGATTTTTGGATTTTGATCCTAAATGAATGATTAACAGGTTCAGCTTCCATGTACGAAGAAGCATCCACTAGTGCTGGCAACCCGACATCAGCTCATAAGCTAGCAATTGATTTGCGATCATATTCATCTTTTCTTCTCCATAGTTCCCGAACAGCATCATTTGTGTCCTTCGCTTGGTAACAATCACCATGGACATGCTGCACATGTGTACTGTAAATTTTGATCTGACTGGAACTGTTGATATTTTTCATCACTGATGTTATCACATGAGCAATGTATCCAACTTTAACATACATCACAGCAAACCATAGGTATCATTTCAGAATCTCTATAAACCTTTAAACAAATTGGACAGCAATTTCCTTTCATGAATAGCCTCCCATAAGCATCACAACAGGCATACCCTAGAAACCACCACACAACTCCATCCATAGTTAGATCGAGTTCCTTCGCTAGTCACAAACCTGCATCGCCTCCAGTACTCCAAAATGGCAACTTGGCTCCGCGTCTTCCATTTTTGATTTTGCGAATTTATTTGTATTTGTATTTTTTTTTAAAGAACTCTTATTGAGTTTAATTTCTCAGCTTTCTCCTCTCTCTATCAACCTTGCTCCGATACCATGTTAGAAATAATGGAGAGAGAGAGAGCGCAAATGAGAGTAAACAAACGAGCTACATTTTTATTAATTGTACTAACTGATTACATGCGAACAAGCTATTAAATAAAGAAAGAAAAACAAACTACTTCCTAAACACTAGGCACTTCCCCAAAGACTAGGTAAAACACGTTACAGTCCCTATAGAATAGAACAAGTAGTACTTTTCCTAACATGGGGTTGGCAAGCAACATGATGTCAGCCCCAATAATGTTGGTAATTTATGTGATTCAATTAGAATATGCAAATAAGGACAACATGAAAATTGATGTAAAGGGGGATTAATCATTAGCTGAAATTGGAAGAAGAGATATTTAAAGTAAAACAAAATGAAAGCTGGAAGTGTAGCGTCCTCACGTTTAATAATCAAAGAAACCCGCATCTTTAAATGGTATCCTCGCCTAAAATATAAAAAAACGCTAACTTGAAGCTAGGATTGCACTTCAAGTAGGAGCAATCAGTGGATTGGTCACCCAAAATTAAAACAAAATCGACACTGAAAGTAGTGGAATTAGGGAAATGATTTAGTATAAAGCTGAGATTTCACCTCAAAAAGGAGCAGCTGTTTGATCGCGCAATGCAAATAGCTTGTCAGTGTCCGACATTAAATCATTAGTGTGCGCTGAAGAATCAAATCACAGAATGCAAATTATCATTTTTTGAGGAATTAAGATATTGGAGTAATTCTGGAAAGAGAGGAACTGATATAAGCCAGGGCTATTTGGCAGAAGTAGAACAAAACAGAGGATACAGTAAAGAGGCAAAGGAGATTACCATGACGCGATGATGGACCCTTTAACAACCTAGGTTGGAAAGCTCCAATCTCATGCTAAAATGATGCAAGGGTTAGCTGACTTTTAGACGCAATATAACTTATTTATAGGAAAAGAAGGCGAAGACGGAGAGAGTTGAGAAAAGGAACGAATGAATGAGCTGGAGAGGAACAAATGAATGACACGGTTCATTTTCACGATACATATGTCACAATCTCATTTAGTCTGGATGAGAATTGTAGGGCGAGATATGGAGGGGGCTTGATATTTGAGTATTTCTCAGTCAGTTTTAATAGCATAGTAATATAAGATATCTAAATTTTAATGTAATCACAGTGTTAACTAATCTTTTCATATGAATTTGGCAGTAGCATATGCGCGAGGCTATATGTAGAAGCAGAAACAATAACAAAAATACATCAAACAGAATTAAGAAGCATAAATGGTCCAATTGAAAACTATATTAATAGCGGAACTTCCCAAAATCCTAAACAACAAAAGAAAAAGGCTTATGCACCGGAAATAACAAAAGACAGGAATCAAAAAATTTACCAAGGTCATATGAAAAAACCTCCATTAAGGAGTGAAATTGAACATGGAACCATGAGCTTCCTAGCAATCAAATGCCAGAGTGATCTTTGACTAATGCTTGTTAAAGAATGATCCAACAACTTTCTTGAACATCCTGTCAAAAGCATGCCAAAATATACATCACGTGAACTTTAATCAGTGCTCATCAAGGATTGCTCTACGAAAAGTGGGAAAATAAATGCGACTGCTCGAATATGCAATGAAGAGGTAAACCCGTCAATGCCATAATCCACTTGATAATACCATCCCTTCACCAATAAATAAACTAAAAATAACATAACAATGGATCATGGCTCTAGTTCAATCAACATACCGATGTCTTGATGTATGTTAGCTGCCAATAATAATATTTTCAAGAGCGGCACATAATTTCTTGAAAAAACAAAACAAAGTTAGTTAATTTGCATGACTATTAGAATCAATTACTCACACATAAAGTCTTCTTGCTTTTGGTTTGTTATGGCATTATATATTATACATAAGATGCAATCAATGGAAACATGAATTTAAGTGTGTTATGCACATAGAAACACAAACACACACAAAAGATTTTTCCTTTTTTAAAATACAGTGAAACACAAACACATATTAAGGATTTTTATTTTATTTTTTAAATACAGTTCTATGTCAATTGTTTTGAAATTTGAAATTTGAAATTTCCGTTGACTTCTAAAATTCCATCACAACTCCAGTTTCGAATTTTGGTTTTTTTTTTTTTGTCCTTTTTTGTAGAAATACTTCAACAAATCTATTAAATAATAGTAAAGCAGAAGCTTTTCAAGCTCTCTCCTTGATTCTCTCAATTCTCTCTATTCACCTTAATTCTCTCAATTCTCCCTATTCACCTTAAAATTTTCTCATGATATTTTATTCAAAATTAAATACTTTCTATTCACCTTAGAACTCTCCAACTTTAAATATTTTGTTTTTAAGTTTCTAATCTATCTATGTATCTTCTCATGATATTTTATTTAAAATTAAATACTTTCTATTCACCTTAAAACTCTCCAACTTTAAATATTTTGTTTTTAAAGTTCTAATCTATTTATGTATCTTATTAAACTTTAAAAGGTTTCTCCTTAATTCTCTACCTCATCTCTTCTCTCTTTGAAAGTCTCTGGATATTTTATATTGATTTTTTTATTTAATAGACTTATACGATCTCCGCATAATATGCTTATATCTAATGTATTATTAGTTGGTTCTATTTCAACAACGCACAAGCACTTTCGTGAAAATTAGATCCGAACTATCTCTTTTTCCTATTCCACCACTTTGGCTTCCTTTCGTGAAAAATATCTCATCTCATTGATATGGTTAACGTCTCTAAGGGGAATATTTCAACAACGCACAAGCCCTTCGTTCATTTCTTTTCCCATCTCTAAGGTATTTATTCGTTCTCCTCTTCCTGCTACGTTTCCGGATTTCAGGTTAACGTCTATAAGGTTGTTTGTTATCCACTTTTTTTGTACGTCTTTTCCACCATCCGTACGTTTCTGGATTCCGATTTTGCCTCCTTTGGTTGATTTTCGGCCGCTTCGACAAAGGGGAATATTTTTATTGGCAGCTGGCTATTATCCAGTTCAGTTTATTTCCAGATTTGTTATATGGATAAGTTTTTAATTATAATCAGGGAATTTTCAAGGTGAAAGACCTTAGTCCTGAATCGTTTTGTGATGTTCACCTTCGGTTTACTTACATGTATTATTATTCATAAAATTTGACTTGAGAATTTATCTCAAATTGTTTGTATATTTACAACAATATTTAATGTTTAAAAGAATTAATACTTGATATTTAAAATGACTACATATACAGGATGCATTTATAAAAATTAGGAAAAGTTGAAATGGTTGGCCTCATAAAGCCACGACTGTTTAGTTCTGAACTACTCATGTAACTTTTGTTGGTTGTTCGTTAATTTAAGACATTTTTATTTCATTGTCTTAACGGCTAATGGATTTGAGGTATCTATGTTATTACATGAAGGTGGACAACCTATAACCTATAGTTAATGTCCCTTTTTATTTCATGTTCTTTGCGTTGCTATTTAAAACTATATTGCATAAGGAAGAAGAGATTTTTTTCCTCTTCCATGTCAATGGTGGCACTGAAAGAGTAGTAGTGATTCCAGGAACTGTTTCATTTGTTGTTTGCTTTTAAATTTAGCGTCTGTAAGTTAATTTAGCATGGTGTGAAGTCTCAACATATTAATTTTTGGTTCATCTTTTTAATGTTTTGTACTATATCCTTTTAGTTCCACACCCATTCATTTGTTGGTTGATTCTGATGGTTAAGGATTTCATCCCAAGTTTGTAAAAACACACCTCCCCCCCCCCCCCCCACACACACGTGTGTGTGTATGTATGTATAATATGTGATCTCATGTTTTAGAGATTGTACAATCATACTGAAATAGGATAGAAGATAATTTCTAAAAGGCTATTTTGGTTTAATTACGGCGGCTGCAGCTGGATCTCTATAGTTGGTTGTTATCTGCAGATTTTTCACCATCTGTAAGGTTATTTGTTCCCCTCTTATTGTTGCATTTTCAGATTTCAATTTTTTCTGCTCCGTTCAATTCTCAGATGCCCCGATAGAGGGAATTTTTTTAGAAAAACATGACTGTTGTATTCATCGTTTATTCAACTTTTATTGGTAGCTAGCTATGCCATGTTGTCAGGTTTGTTCCTAGATTTATGGTATAAATAAATTTTTAAATACGATCAGGGAATTTACAAAGCGAAAGAGCTTAGTTTTGGAGTTTTATTCCATGTTATCTTCTATTTCCTTAGAATTTTTGATTTGCTATTGATATTGAAATTTAATATCTTTGTTTCTAAAAGGTTATTTTGGCTTAATTACGCTATCTACGCTTGAATTTATTTGCACTTTCATATGTCTTAGTTTTTTCCCTTTCCGTACAGGGACGACTTGGTTTGAATAAAACGCGGTAGAGCCGTTTGTTTTGCTACAATGCTACCATAATTTCATCCCGCCTCCATTGCAAGGTAGCGCTTTTGCAACTTGGCAATTCATGATCATACTCATGTATGCATATAATTTGTGCACTGTTTATCAATAAATAAATAAATAAAACATGCTTATAATTTGCTCTTCATTGGTCGATTTATTTATGCTTGGCCTATTAACGTGTTTTCATTTTATTTATTTATTACATTTATCGACAAAAGAGAAATTTTCGATGGTTTTGAATTAATTATTAGATTGTTTCCATTTAGAATACTGAAACGAACCTTTAATACATGTAATACGGGTCTTTTATTTGTCTAGCCATGGTTATAGCTTTGTAGATATGTTTATCTACCAAAACAGAAGACAATAAATATACCATTGCAGTGTTTAAAATGTTAACGCATTTTTGAATACAGATTCTTGAATCTAACATTTTTCATGTTGCATTAAAAATTTGGACTAAACTGTCAACTTTTGGCTTATGTGAAGTGAATTCTTCTCTACATGTTTTTTACGCATCACCTTGCTTGGGAATTTTCTCTTTTCAACTGATTGTTCATGTCCAACAACTAAGTGTCAATCCATGTTGAAAACAGGTGAAACATATCAACCTCTTCTTCTGCTTATAGTAGATAACAAATGATTCAAAAGAACTGTGGTTTTGGGGTTCTCTCTTGGCTATCTTCCCTCTCGTGAATTTTATAGGTATGCAAAAATGAAGATGATAAAGATAATTTTTGAAGAACGTGCTAAATTTTGATTATTTTAACAAATGAACAGCGCAAAGATTATGAAGCCACTTTAATATGTCGCACGACGGTTTTATCTGAATACTAAGGGAAGATAAGAACCTATTTCGTAACATTTATTAAAATTTGCAAATTATATCAACTCACAATAACATGTGCCAGATCTGAATGTACAACAAGGCTGACTAAGTGAATCATTACGATGATTGCTTATATAAGTAACTTTACTCAACCTTAGTATTTTCCAAATTCAGCTCGGACGTTTATTACTCCTATTTGCAACGTTAGCTGATAAGTATAACATGTGTAATTATGCTTGATTAATGGTTTTAAATGTTGTATATCATAAATGGCAATAATTTATATGGAAAGCTTCCTTAAAAAAAACAGAATATTAATTCATTTCTAACCATTATCTTTTTCTCATATTAATGCTAATTGATTGCTATTACATACCTGATTTACACAGTATATGTCATTTGAACGATATGCATGATGATCAATGAAAAAATGGTAGCAGATATGTCATTGGGAAACAAAACGTACAAATGTAACCTAAGATAATATCATCCTTAGTTATTTGTTCTTAGTGCATCCAATATCAGTTGTTGATAGCATTATGTGTGTGCAAAAAAAAAAAAAATGATGCTCATTAAAATTAACCACAAATAAGCTTGTGCAGTGACATCATAAAAATCCAGCTGTTATCCCAAATATAACACACATAAAATTTTCGAAATACCAAGGAATTGCGCGAAAGTAATGTATAATATATTTTAAATTTTTGAATATTTGGTTCGTTAGTTGAATCGATTTTGAGTTTAGTTTATATTTCTTTATACTTCTGTTAGAAAGGAAGCTTTGTAAGCTATAATTGCTAATTCTTTATACTACATTTATGATGATTGACTTAAGAAATGAAATATACTGAATTTTATGCAGGTTTCATGGGACTATATTAATTTATTTTCTATTAGTAGTAAATATAGTTAGGGATGTTTTCAGATAATAATTTAATTATTCATGGTATTCAATGGTTTTGTGATCTAAATATTCACACATTGTGAAGTATTTTTTCATGAAGTGTTACACCCACATATGATTTCAGTTTTAATTTATTATATTTAACAAGTATCAACTAAAGACCGTTTAAATCGAAGGTTTTATTTATTAGTAGTAACCAATCAATGGTTGAGCTCTCCAAATTCTTATAACTTTTCCATTGTATTATTTGTATTCCTATGTTTGACGTCCCCTCCTTTGTTTGTTAACTGCATGTTCATGTTCATCACTTTAGATTGCGCTAACAATACACTTAGGGAATAAGAATATTTAAGATGTATTTTACACTCTTTTCATTATATCCTACCTTAGACTACAATCACCTTTAATTAAAGGAGTGATAATTGTTCGTCAAGCCTTGATTTACAGTGAGTAATAATTTTTGTATCTACATATTCTAATCGATTCAGGCAAACTACACTGGCAATGAAAATGTGTCAAAGAATTAGCTAATCAAATTAGTTGATCTTATTTTAGGTTGGAGCAGTTGAGCCACGATTCGAGTCGCTTTTTTATGGCAGAATTGGTGTAGTGTACATTGGTGACTATAATGTAGCAAAGGCATCTAACAAGTTTTTTCCGATCCATAGAATCAGCATTGAGTTCAACGCTTTGACAACGGCCGACAAGATTGAAAACCATGCTATCAAGATACCAAAGCATTTCATCATCCAGCTAGAATTAAGAGAACTAAAATAAATTTGGAATAGCTTTGCGTTCCTTCAGCTTGCCCCTGTCAATATTAATTCTACAAGACTGGATCGGTGGTGCCTACGTGATAGCTTATCATGTCCCTTCACTGGTACCTTTTATCCTTCAGTATTTTACTTCCGCTAGAGGTAAAAACGAATATACTCATTGATCATCATCAAACATCAACATTTGCTGATTGTACAAGTAACATGATTGCCGCTGCATTATAGGGAAGCAAAACCTCCGTGATCAATCAAACTTCGATGGATGGTAACACAAAGACTATTATTTTGACGTCAATCACCACTAGAAGTTACTTTGGTTGTCCTGACATCTAGATCTAACCCACAAGTACCCTTCCTCTGTTGTCATTTGTTCAAAAATTTGTCCAGTGATTTTGACATGTTTGGCTGCTTTGTCGTGTGACAGCCTCTGCAAAAGGAAAATTGCCAACATTCAATAATGAAGAGGTCCAATACAAATGAAAAGCTGCCGTGTTAATGGTGAAAGGCTCTCTGAAATACTAAGCCCAAATTTCTCTCGGGGTATGCGGTAACCTAATGCTTTAATATTGCACATGTATAGTTAGTATAACAAAGCACTTCCTATAGCATTTTACTTACCTGCACGATCAATTATTTAACAACACTGAAAATTACAGTGACACATGTCACTTTCAAATAAATTGCATTTTTCCTTCATTTGTTTTGATCTTTCCCTCTTAAATCACACATAGGATGGGAGAATTATGGAATTGCTGGCTTTTTGTGGTAATGTTAAAAATTAAATGAAAATTTTATGTTTGGGTTCCGAAAAACAAGGATCATAATGCTTATGATGATGATATGTACTATGCTGTCAGTGTGAATTCAGGGGAGAAAATATTTGTTACTGGTGAAAATATTTACGTTGTTACTAAATATGAATCACTGCCATCTAATTTGTTTTTTTTTTTAAAATATGTTCTTGAAGATGGTGTTAGGTCTAATGGTCTTCATTTCATGGATAGATGGTTCCTTTGTTGGCTTTGGGGCGTTATTGTGAAATCAGACCTTTGCGCGGTTTACATGCTCAAAATAGATTTCACTGTAAAAGTAAATTTTCGTGCAATTTAAATTTTCTACTATATACTGCCAGCTCCACTGCACCTGACACATTTTAATTGTATGGTTTTAATATTTTTTTCCACATGACACTGGCAGGAAGGTGATGGACACATTTCTGCTTGCTATTGGATTATAAGCAGGAACGAAATAAACAAAGATATAAACATGCCAAATAAGTTAACAGCTACGCGAAGAAGTGCAACTTCAGTTTGTAAATTTTTGCATTAGCTTTTGATGTCTTTTTTCTTTCTATTGTTCATTGATTTTTATTTGACTATGAGAATTCGGGGATTTCTGATTTTTATATAAACAAATATACATTGGCCCTGCATGTTTGTTTAAACTGTTGTCAATCAATGTTTTCATTTATGTGCAATACTGCACTTTTTTTTTCTCTTTTTATATCTGTGTCCTCTAAACAAGCGTACTTACTGAATTGATTTCATGCCCAGTTGTATTTTTTTGTATGTTGTGCTGGCTGTTGTGTCCAAATAATAATGCAACTGCCTTTATACAAGTCTATCATGCTGTGTACAAACTGACTTAAAATTTTCAGCTTTGTTTTTTTTTATGCATGTTGTTAGGTTTCTCCCTTTGCTTCTTTGTACAATAGCTCTGACCTCACTTGATCTTTTACGATGCATGGTTTATAGCATTTCAATTATTCCTGTTTGTGTTATGCTTTAACCTTTTATTACCATGTGTGTTTAGTTTTAACTGCATCCGTGCATCAGTTTTTTGTAGAACATGGTTATTAATATCAACCATTATGCACTGCCCAATAATGCCTATATGCATGTTCAGTTTTTTGTAAAAGAAAAAACATGAAACCCACAAATCATTTGCAACTCCCGTGTGCGAAGCACGGGTGCGCACTTATTTATATACGTTGCAATTTCTAATTAGAATACAATTTCCAAAATATTCAATTTCAACGCATGTATAGAAAATAAAAATATTACTCCATCCAAACTATTTACAGTTTAAAGCCCAATGATTTTCAGTAATTGACAAAAGTTCAAACCATTCAAAATAAAAGTCTATTATATTCAAATGATAATACAAGCTTAATCTTTTATTCATTTATCATTTAACATAAGATGCCTATATTTAAAATGGTAAAATATATTTACAATACATATCATTATAAAATTTACATTTAACTTAAAATACCTATTTTAAAATTACCATAATTATTTATAAAACTCACCCCACTTTCTCATATGTTTTATGTTTCAATTCATATGTTTAAATTAATTATGCAATCTTAAGTTTAAAATAATAAGATAATGTAATTAAGCGATATTCATTAATTCGGATGACAATATGAAAAATTCAATAATACGTGTCACACTCATATCAATGAAATACGATAAAATTGCATTTTGATTAAACTAAAACACGTAAGTCACGCAACATACAATATAACATAAACAATAGGGAACGCTCTTTAAATTTTGAAATACCTATACATTTTTTTGTCAAAAAACATGCTATAAAACATTGTCACTTTTAGTTCCTGCCAATCTATGAATAATTGCCGTCATTCTTACAAAAAAAAACATATGTGCGAAGAAAAATAATAAAAATAATGTTTATAGAAATATGAGACTAAGTACAAATTTAATTTTTTAAATAAAACAGAAAACAATAGCAAAAAATATCAGAAACAATATCAACAATTTTGTCATGCATTACAACAACAAAAAAGTGGAAAATAGGTTTTTTTACAGTAAAAGCCTTAATTTTAACCTTTTACTGAGCTATCTCAATTCTTTTCTAATATTTTATATTTAACTTCATACACTAGAGTTAATCACAAATCTTAAAACTATAATTAAATTTAGTAAACTATTAGTAGTTGATGTGTCAAATAAATCATTAAAAAAAAAAAGAAATTTTCAATATTTGCACAATATCATATTAAATAAATAATATAAAATTCATTTGGATATACAAGTACGTACATCAATCACATAACATAATTATATACGTAAACAATAATCACAAGTTTAATTTATGATTCATTTGTATTGATACATTAGTGCATTCTGTAAAATTCTTATTTTAATTAAAGTGCATACCTTCTGAAATTTCTACAGTTGTCATAAAAAACCACCTCAATATCACGTAATTTTATACATTATCATATTCCATATATTTTCAATTAATCACGAAAATGTTGGTTTTAAATTATATGAATAAATTTAATTAATAATTATTCACTAATTTATCTAATAAATCCTTAAATGTTATGGTTTCAATATGTACATCATATTCTTATTAAAATAAGGGAAAGTCTATTTAAACACAAAATTTTGGTATAGTTGGTGACACAGTTAATCTCCACCATTAGACCACCCTTTGAATTCTACATCTCCATATAAGGATAAAAAGATCCAGCGGCTCAGATCTCTTGTGCTACTAACTATGTCTAATTTTGCGTCCAAATAGTATCTCTTCTAAAAAAAAATAGTCAAGCGGATTTTTCATTTAAATAAAAAAAAATATAATTTAGATGTCGTAAATAGTATACATGAGCAACATTAACAAAGTTTATTTATTATTCATTTATCTCAATAAATTTATCAGCATTGTAGAATTCTATTTTCAACTTTAAATATCCATAATTTAACATTTGTATAGTTATGTGCACTTCATCGATTGTTTACTAATTTTTTATATTTAGATCATATGTATTTAAATTGCTTACGAAATCTCGAGTTTAAAGTATTTTAATAATCTATATATATCAGTCATATATGTGTAGATTTACATATTAATAAAAATCATAATAAAAAATTAGTGTTTAACTACGTAGATGTGTAGATCACATGCATACATTTATGTAAATAAACGACAATAATAAAATTAATTTGTAAATAATTATCATTGTTTATGTACATAAATAATAAATTTATCGCACACTACGTTAAGAAAAATACTATTTTGAACTTCAAATAACTCTACAATAAGATCTAAATAATTTTGTTATAAAATTCTTCTCAATTTATTCAGATTATTTACTCTTAAGATAATATATTTTAACCAATTACATAATTTCAAAGTTACCATATTTTTAAAAGAAATAAATAATATTTTTTAATATATCTAAAATAATTATAATATGTTAGTTACAACATAAACGCTTTCTTATAGTAATAAGAACAATAAAAAACAAATTAGTTTAAACAAATAAAAGATACATAATACATACCTTATATCAACAACAACAATAATAATTCATAGTTTATATTTTTTGTCAGATCCATCATGTTATATAATAAAGCTCCAATTTTAAAAATAAAATTCTAAATACTATATTTTTAATATTATCGTGTGCAACGCACGGGTTACACACTAGTTGTATAGTTTATTATGTAGGAATTATAATTGAAATAATAAGATAATAAAATGAGTGCTTTTATTTTGAAATTTTTTCTATGATATTTTGTTAGTATAATTCGAATCAAGTTTTTATAGGTATATACTTGATAAAAAGTTGAGTATTGGTTGGAAAATAATATAATCTGTGTTATGTTATTGAGTTTTACATGAACCTCATATATTCTTTTATAGGAATTAGAAAATAAATTAAATGCTTAATTCAACCATTTGAGCATGTATTTGTGAGTGATATTTGTAAATAAAGACGAATTGATTTGTTTGAACCGAAGAAAAAATCGATTTTGCACTATTCTGTTTCTCCAGCCATATTAAATATGAACACAAAAATCCACATCTTTGGTATCGAGGGCTAGCATAAATGTAGCGTAAATGGCTGGTCAGTAAAATTTATTCAATGCACATCAGTTAAGATATATCAGACACAATTAATTGCAATAGAAACCCTCAAATGTAATGAGATTATGTTGCCCACTTCGAGTGTGTTGTTTGATTTATACTCAATTATATGAAAAGAAACCGACATTCACAAAATTGGGGACATTCTTTGGTGGAAAATCTCAAAAAATGAATAAACATTGCTTTAGCGGATGATGTTGTCTTACCATGTACGCGATATGATTCCCATGGTTCAATCCACAATCCACAACCAGTTGTAAAATACCTTGCAATAGTCTTTGTTGTCTTGCACCTACATAAAAATTGTTCGACCATATCCCACATGCATAATTTATTACAATCTCAATCAACTTAAGCAGTTATGCCTGGCTTCTCAATATTGCTAAACGTGTATATTTATTTACCAATTTTATCCAGTGATCTACATGCATGCAACGTTGTTCTTCCTTCACTTCACTTTTTAGAATTTGTTCTTCATTGTAGATTTCAAGCTTTCATTTTGTTTCTCCATTTTTTTTTTGGATGGATTACCCATTCCACTGAAATATAAATTATATATCTGGTTATTTGTGGCTAAGTTACTGTGGCACCTAAAGCTAAATATAAAATGAACGGAACAAAATGTTAATTGGCTGTTTGTGCTGTGTTTTCCCACAAATGCCAAATGGATTTTACCTTATATTTATCTACCATTTTATGTGAAATCTTAGGCGAATGTAATTTTAGTATCACCCACAAAGAAAGTCATCATATGACTTTATGCCATAGATAAATATTGCCTGCGATTTCACATACACTACTAGAAAGGCCTCAAATTGCGACGACACAGGGCGACGGCTAGCGACGGCCAAAAAAGCGGCCGTTTCTAGCCGTCGCTAGCCGTCGCTTAATTTGATAACAAAATCCACCGTGGCTCTTTCTTCCCCGATTCAGTTTGCCCCAAATTAAAAAAAAAACCGTCGTTCCCTCTTGCTGCTGCGTCGCCCGCCCCTAAACACCCAATTTCTTCCTTCAAAACTCCATTCTATCGTCCTAAATTGCTCCGGTATGTCTTCTAATCCCTAATACATGTTTAATTAGGGTTATTTAGGGTTATTGTGTATGTTTATTTGGGGTTGTAAATTGATTGTTTATGGGTATGAAATTGGTTGTATTGTGAGTTTCATATGATGTTGGTATTGGTATACATTGATTTGGAGGTTGAAATCACTGATTATCACATATGTGTTTGATTTAGGAGCATGAAAACGACGATTATCATTGATTATCACATATGTATTTGATTTAGGAGCATGAAAACGACGATTATCACATATGTGTATGATTTGGGGATTGAAATCATTGAATGTGTTGTAGGTGATTGTATTGTATGATCATTTGAGAAAAAATGAAATAAATGTGATTGTTTAGCGGTAGTAACTTGATTATGACTAGTGAAACGGTGTAATGATGGCTCTTATGCATGCACGGTTAATTAACTTCATAATTTATAACTTTAAACTAAAATTAAGAAAAAGTAACTCAAACTAATTTATACTTCATAATTTTCACTGCCATGTTATTTTATAAATTGAAAGTACAAATTGAAAGTAACTCAAATTGAAAGTACATATAGACGGAAAAAGGCGCAAGGTGCAACTAAGGAGCTTTTCTGAAGTTTAAGACGCACCAATTAGTGAAGCGCATAAAAGCCCATAGCGTAAAAAACGCACTTTTTTCATTTGTGTTGTTTTTTGGTTTAAACTTAGATTGAATTTTTTTTGACTACTTATGTGAACCCCTTAGAAAAATTTGGCCCCGTCCGACAAGTGTTGTATATGATCGTTATATGGGTATTCGTTTTTACACAAAACGGAAATCTATATTCATCTGATACAATATTCGTTGGATTTGTCCTAGTATTGGACAAGTTACAAATATAATAACGTAAGCATATTTTATAAGTCATTTCAGTTTAAACGGTTAACAAAATTTCGATGGCACTTCCTATTTGTTCCCTGTGTACACGCATCTGTGTACGATACATGGACCAAAGGGAAGTGCTGCCGAAATTTTGTTGAACCGTTTAAACTGAAATGATTTATAAAATATGCTTCCGTTATTATATTTGTAATGGGAAGTAGGTAGACCGGCCGTCAAAGTAAAAAAGAAATAAACATAAAATTCGAAAACATGCAATAGTTATAGATGAAATTTTACAAGATTTAAAATAGTATAAAGTGTTACGTTCGATCGAACTTTCTAACATATTTGTTACAAATCAGGAAAATGTTCGATTATTTTCGTGATCGCAGTTGGATGTATCAACCCCGAACCGGTAAGAAAGGGTCGATAAAGGAACATTTTTGTAATGGAGTCCAAGAATTTATTAGATTCGCTAAATCTAACAATCGGAGTAACGTAGACATTCGTTGTCCGTGTAGTAAGTGCAGACATCTGAAACATTGGAAGCCAAATGTAGTAGAAGTGCATCTGTATAAATTTGGTTTTGTGTCGAATTATCACTTATGGGATCGTCATGGAGAACTTGTTCAACCTACGTCTAACCCTGTAGCGGTAGAGGACGATAGTACAATGATGAACGATAATACAGTGACGAATCCGATAGAAAATATGGTGCAAGATGCTGCACGATCAATGTTTCCTAATATTGAGCAAAGCGACGATGAGACTGGAAATGTTGAAGAGCCAACGGCGGAAGCAAAAAAAATTTATGAGTTATTGAATTCTGCTAAGAGGCCGTTGTGGGAAGGGTGTACAAGCGGAACCGAGTTGTCTGTAACCGCCGAATTTATCACTTTGAAATCAAAATTCAATCTTACAGAAGCTGCATTTACAGTATGAGGAAGAGGCTGCCAAAGCGATGGAGGCTAGTGGAAAGGAGCTTACAGTTGCAGATTCTGATGCCATATGGCATTCTATCACTGATCCGCCTACTCGAGGAAGGCGATACGGTTTTGGCAATCAGGAGGTAAGACTTTTTTTAGACGTAAATTACTACACTCACGATGATTTATAAATATGTAAAACAAGAATACGAGTTAATGGAAAAAGTTTAACACTAAGTAGTAAAAATTTGTTTATATAACTTTAATGTGAAATTATTTATTTTACAGGCCGTTCAGCGTGCTTATAAGCGGTCGATGGAGGAGGCGACTATAGCGCGGATGCAAGAGTAGATGAACGAGTTGATGGACTGGCGAAAAGGCCAGATGCAACAGGAAATCGACGAGCGCATCGCGATTTACTTTCAGGAGCATGGCTTTATGCCGGGAGAGGGAGTAGAGGGAGATGATTCCGCTGTATATCGAGAGGAAGACGTGAACGAGGAATCGGAAGAAGAAGAGAACGAGGATCAGGGAGGCGGGAATTAGTTCGTACTGTAGGTGCTTATGTTGACTTGACTCTGGTATGTTCATATACTTGGTTTTTTTTATGTTAAATGCACGTACGATGTTATATGATGTGTTTGGACATGTGTATGACGGTTTGTGGACGGAGGTATGAAGTGTTTGGTCATGTGCATGACTTATATGATATGTTTGAACGGTTTTATGTGATGATGGTTTTTTTTTTGCTTTTTTTATGTATTTTATGATTGTGTGGTTATGATGGTTTGGTTGTTGATGAGTATCGATGAAGTAGTGAGATAATAGTGGTGTGATATTGGTTTTTGGATTGAATGATTGTGGATTGGATTGTAGGAAAGGAATTGCTGTGTATTGCAGATTTCTGGTTTCAGATAAAGCGACGGCTAGCGACGGTCTATTGGTCAATATTGAGCGACGGGTAGCGACGGCTTACAATGTTTTTTTTGCAACGGATAGCAATGGCTAGCGACGGCCTGTTGGTCAACCTAACTACTTGACACGTAAGATGACACGTGTCCACTTGCCGTCGCTAGCCGTTGGTAAGTTAGCGACGAAGCCGTCGCTCTCGCCGTTGCTACAACTGTTGGCGACGAGAATTATAGCGACGGCAAATAGCGACGGCTAGCGACGGCTAGCAACGGCTAGCGTCGGTTCAATTCATATGTTTAAATTAATTATGCAATCTTAAGTTTAAAATAATAAGATAATGTAATTAAGCGATATTCATTAATTCGGATGACAATATGAAAAATTCAATAATACGTGTCACACTCATATCAATGAAATACGATAAAATTGCATTTTGATTAAACTAAAACACGTAAGTCACGCAACATACAATATAACATAAACAATAGGGAACACTCTTTAAATTTTGAAATACCTATACATTTTTTTGTCAAAAAACATGCTATAAAACATTGTCACTTTTAGTTCCTGCCAATCTATGAATAATTGTCGTCATTCTTACAAAAAAAAAACATCTGTGCGAAGAAAAATAATAAAAATAATGTTTATAGAAATATGAGACTAAGTACAAATTTAATTTTTTAAATAAAACAGAAAACAATAGCAAAAAATATCAGAAAAAATATCAACAATTTTTTCATGCATTACAACAACAAAAAAGTGGAAAATAGGTTTTTTTTACAGTAAAAGCCTTAATTTTAACCTTTTACTGAGCTATCTCAATTCTTTTCTAATATTTTATATTTAACTTCATACACTAGAGTTAATCACAAATCTTAAAACTATAATTAAATTTAGTAAACTATTAGTAGTTGATGTGTCAAATAAATCATTAAAAAAAAAGAAATTTTCAATATTTGCACAATATCATATTAAATAAATAATATAAAATTCATTTGGATATACAAGTACGTACATCAATCACATAACATAATTATATACGTAAACAATAATCACAAGTTTAATTTATGATTCATTTGTATTGATACATTAGTGCATTCTGTAAAATTCTTATTTTAATTAAAGTGCATACCTTCTGAAATTTCTACAGTTGTCATAAAAAACCACCTCAATATCACGTAATTTTATACATTATCATATTCCATATATTTTCAATTAATCACGAAAATGTTGGTTTTAAATTATATGAATAAATTTAATTAATAATTATTCACTAATTTATCTAATAAATCCTTAAATGTTATGGTTTCAATATGTACATCATATTCTTATTAAAATAAGGGAAAGTCTATTTAAACACAAAATTTTGGTATAGTTGGTGACACAGTTAATCTCCACCATTAGACCACCCTTTGAATTCTACATCTCCATATAAGGATAAAAAGATCCAGCGGCTCAGATCTCTTGTGCTACTAACTATGTCTAATTTTGCGTCCAAATAGTATCTCTTCTAAAAAAAAATAGTCAAGCGGATTTTTCATTTAAATAAAAAAAAATATAATTTAGATGTCGTAAATAGTATACATGAGCAACATTAACAAAGTTTATTTATTATTCATTTATCTCAATAAATTTATCAGCATTGTAGAATTCTATTTTCAACTTTAAATATCCATAATTTAACATTTGTATAGTTATGTGCACTTCATCGATTGTTTACTAATTTTTTATATTTAGATCATATGTATTTAAATTGCTTACGAAATCTCGAGTTTAAAGTATTTTAATAATCTATATTATCAGTCATATATGTGTAGATTTACATATTAATAAAAATCATAATAAAAAATTAGTGTTTAACTACGTAGATGTGTAGATCACATGCATACATTTATGTAAATAAACGACAATAATAAAATTAATTTGTAAATAATTATCATTGTTTATGTACATAAATAATAAATTTATCGCACACTACGTTAAGAAAAATACTATTTTGAACTTCAAATAACTCTACAATAAGATCTAAATAATTTTATTATAAAATTCTTCTCAATTTATTCAGATTATTTACTCTTAAGATAATATATTTTAACCAATTACATAATTTCAAAGTTACCATATTTTTAAAAGAAATAAATAATATTTTTTAATATATCTAAAATAATTATAATATGTTAGTTACAACATAAACGCTTTCTTATAGTAATAAGAACAATAAAAAACAAATTAGTTTAAACAAATAAAAGATACATAATACATACCTTATATCAACAACAACAATAATAATTCATAGTTTATATTTTTTGTCAGATCCATCATGTTATATAATAAAGCTCCAATTTTAAAAATAAAATTCTAAATACTATATTTTTAATATTATCGTGTGCAACGCACGGGTTACACACTAGTTGTATAGTTTATTATGTAGGAATTATAATTGAAATAATAAGATAATAAAATGAGTGCTTTTATTTTGAAATTTTTTCTATGATATTTTGTTAGTATAATTCGAATCAAGTTTTTATAGGTATATACTTGATAAAAAGTTGAGTATTGGTTGGAAAATAATATAATCTGTGTTATGTTATTGAGTTTTACATGAACCTCATATATTCTTTTATAGGAATTAGAAAATAAATTAAATGCTTAATTCAACCATTTGAGCATGTATTTGTGAGTGATATTTGTAAATAAAGACGAATTGATTTGTTTGAACCGAAGAAAAAATCGATTTTGCACTATTCTGTTTCTCCAGCCATATTAAATATGAACACAAAAATCCACATCTTTGGTATCGAGGGCTAGCATAAATGTAGCGTAAATGGCTGGTCAGTAAAATTTATTCAATGCACATCAGTTAAGATATATCAGACACAATTAATTGCAATAGAAACCCTCAAATGTAATGAGATTATGTTGCCCACTTCGAGTGTGTTGTTTGATTTATACTCAATTATATGAAAAGAAACCGACATTCACAAAATTGGGGACATTCTTTGGTGGAAAATCTCAAAAAATGAATAAACATTGCTTTAGCGGATGATGTTATCTTACCATGTACGCGATATGATTCCCATGGTTCAATCCACAATCCACAACCAGTTGTAAAATACCTTGCAATAGTCTTTGTTGTCTTGCACCTACATAAAAATTGTTCGACCATATCCCACATGCATAATTTATTACAATCTCAATCAACTTAAGCAGTTATGCCTGGCTTCTCAATATTGCTAAACGTGTATATTTATTTACCAATTTTATCCAGTGATCTACATGCATGCAACGTTGTTCTTCCTTCACTTCACTTTTTAGAATTTGTTCTTCATTGTAGATTTCAAGCTTTCATTTTGTTTCTCCATTTTTTTTTGGATGGATTACCCATTCCACTGAAATATAAATTATATATCTGGTTATTTGTGGCTAAGTTACTGTGGCACCTAAAGCTAAATATAAAATGAACGGAACAAAATGTTAATTGGCTGTTTGTGCTGTGTTTTCCCACAAATGCCAAATGGATTTTACCTTATATTTATCTACCATTTTATGTGAAATCTTAGGCGAATGTAATTTTAGTATCACCCACAAAGAAAGTCATCATATGACTTTATGCCATAGATAAATATTGCCTGCGATTTCACATATAATATCTGTCTGTAATCAGAAATTTGTGTCTTATCTGACCAATTATCTGCATTTTGAGCACTAGTAAGTGGTGACAGAATTTGCCATTCAAAACAGGTTTATTCCATTTGGATTATAAAAGCTAATATCAATGGTGTACAACATGCTAACTTTGATTTCCATTCGCACTTGAGATGTCCATTAAGCTTGGTACTTGAATTATCAATAGAGCAGCTTTAAACTATTTTTGAGTTAAACTCAATGGTTTTCCTTATTTACATAGAACATTCTACTAATTCTAATCACAATTGAGGTTGTCAGCATCCCAGATATCAGTTATAGTATTCACATGACTCTACACTTAATTTGCAATTCATTACCGTCCTATTATCTCCATTTATTTTTGGCTTCAATCATATTTTGAACAAAAATGAACCTCGGTTGTTTTTCCATTCAAAACAGGTTTATTCCATTTAGATTATAAAAGCCAATATCAATCGTGTACAACGTGCTAACTGTGATTTCCATTCGCACTTGAGATGTCCATTAAGCTTGGTACTTCAATTACCAATAGAGCAGCTTTAAACTGTTTTTGACCAAAACTCAATGGTCTTCCATATTTACATGGAACATGCTTCTAATTCTAATCACAATTGAGGTTGTCAGCATCCCAGGTATCAATTATAGTATTCACACAACTCTATAATTAATTTGCAATTCATTACCGTATCCTATCATCTCCATTTATTTCTGGCTTCAATCATATTTTGAACAAAAATAAACCTTAGTTGTTTGGAAGAATACCCTAATTGAAAAGGAAGATTAGGTGACATGTATGCAGAAGTAATCATATATTTCTTGCAGTATTTCAGTCTAAACTTAGTTACATCATGGATATTTTGTGCCATTCTCTTCACTAATATCAACGGAAGGTTCAATGATCAGTTTTATTTTCTGTACAAAATAAATGCAGTATTTCCTTTCATTATTGCACTTATGCAATTGTCGATCAATTTGTATTCACTCCCTTCGAAAAAATTTGGGTCCAGTTAAGAAGAGAAAATTTATTCATTTCATAGGAAAGGTCTTTTAAATTTTATAAAGGACACACATAACTAATCGTTCATTTTAACAGAAATATCCATGAAAACAATTAAAGAATCATAAAGTTTATGCTACCGACAAACAATCGATCATCCTACAATGTTACAAACTACAAAAAGGAAGCATATATACTCAAATATCAAATAGCTAGAAGAATATAGTGAAACTTTAAATAAAAATTCACAAATCAGCCAAGATAAAATCTATTTTCATCTAACTAAAAATAAGGTACTGAAAATATGCAGTAAACCACCTCAATCATAAAGCCGAAAACGATCAACTGTATAGAACATTGTAACCTCAGAAAACAAATGAAAATTCCTACGAGATTTGGCATCTAGTGAATTGATTTAGCAGCGTATCATTTCTCTCTAGCCAATTTTCATTTACTCGTACTATGTTTATCCCTGAGTTGGATTTTTTTTTTTTTTTCAGTATTCTGGATTTGATCCGTAATATCGAATTTTGGTGGATGAGAATATTGAATGTAGAACAAATTTGCAGAAGGATTACACAGTAGGAAAGCGGGTTTCAAAGAAACCATAATCAAAGTAAAATCGAAAATAGGAATACCGCGGTTTCTTCAGTTTTTCCGACTTTATAATTGATTTCACCAAGAATGACATCGAAAAAAAGCGATATAATGTTAGGCAAATTCCTTGTTTTTGCCTTTCCCACCCCGTTGAAAACTAAAAGAATAAAGTGACAAATATACCCTTATTCATTTTTCTATTATGTTACTTTAATTATAAAAAAAATACAATGACACTAATATATTTTGAGACGACAAATGATTCCATGAAGAAAATAATGTTTTTTCTCAAAAAAAATAGTGTTTTATTTTAACTTTATTCTTTTTCAATTTTTATGTTTTTTTCTTAACGGTGTTTAATTTTATGATTTCTGTTGTAATATATATTTCAATCATTTTTAAATTGAATTGAAATGCAACATTTTCTTTAGACAGCAAAATGAATAAAAATAAATGAATATGAATTACTGTTTTTTTTGTTATGGATCTATCTTTTATTTTATTTTCATTGTTAACGCAGAGTTATTTGTGTGTGAAAATATAAATTAATGGGTAGTTTGGTAACTTTTGGGGTGTGAAAAACAAAAGGTGGGATGAAATGTTTTTTGTTTAAACAAAGGGGTGTGAAAGACAAAAGGAGGGGTGCGAATAGAATTGGCCATAATGTTATAGGATATAGTTATACATGTGCATAGCATGTGCTTCTTTTTTCATTTTTCCTGTATAAATGCATTGTATACTGATGTAACAGAATTCATTGAATAATAATAACATTTCCTTCCAACTTCTTGTTTCTTCTTCCCGTTCATCTTCAGGAGGTTGCCTCCATTGTATTCTTTCATATTCAGGAGGTTGCCTCCATTGTATTTTGAAAGCTCCTGTTGCATTGGTATCAGAGCGGTTGCCGCTGCAAATTGATTCGTGTATAGCAAATTGATCAGATGCAGATCTGGTGATTGTGGAAAGGCTCGAGTGAAGATTCGAAGAAAAATCGATCCAATTCTTGAAGACTGAACCCGATCCATTTTGCCTAAACCTATTTTTAGCGAAACCCTACAAATTTTATACTGGAAATTATTGATTTGACATCTGCAGTAACAAGAAGAGTAGAAGCAATGAAAGATCAAATCAAGATCATCAGTGATAGGTTAGAAACACAGCAAGTTCAAGTTAACCGACCAGAAGAGAATGTGTAAAGGATGCTGCAAGAATCTTTGGAGGAAATCATGCAAGAAACCATGCTAATAATTTCTCGATCGTTTGAAGAAATGAACGACAAGGTGGCAGACATGATTAGAGGCACAAAAATTAGAAGGAATGAATCAATTTCTACAAGATTTTCAGAACTTAATTCCACTAGGGTTCAGGGAAAGCATTCAGTTTCTAAAGTAGTAATGGCGGAGAAGCTTCGAGACTTTAGCAAGCCAATTGATGTTGCCTTGCTTGATGCAATTGTTGCGGCTTTTTATGGAACAGGATCGAAAGAAGAGAGAGCTGCAGCAGATCTAATATCGCGTGAGCTGCAGGGCAATCCAGATACATGGTTGCAGGCTGTGCATATTTTGCAAAACTCACAAAATCTGAACACCAAGTTTATTATTCTTGAGGTACAGGAAGGTTTCATCAAGTATCGGTGGAATGTGTTGCCAATTGAACAAAGAGATGGGTTGAAAAACTACATATCTGATGTCATTGTACAACTTTCTAGCAATGAAGCCTCTTGTCGGAAGGAAAAGCTATATGTCTACAAGATGAATATTATCTTAGTTCAGATTTTAAAGCATGAGTGGCCAGCTAGATGGAAAAGCTTCATTCCAGATCTTGTTTCAGCAGCTAGGAGTAGTGAAACAATATGTGAAAATTGCATGACTATTTTGAAGCTTCTTGGTAAGGAAGTCTTTGATTTCTAAAGAGGAGAGCTGAATAAAATGAAAATTAAAGAACACAAGCAGTCATTAAATAGTGAGTTTCAACTTATTCATGAGTTGTGCTTGTATGTTCTCCCAGAATTTCAAAAAACAGAGCTTATACGCGCAATGTTAACAAAACTGTATGCTTTTTTATCTTGGATTCCTCCGAGCTATATATTTGAGTCAACTTTGCTGGAGATACTTTTGAAATTTTTTCCGATGCCATCTTATAGACATCTCACGCTTCAATGTCTAACAGAGGTTATTGCTCTGCATTTTGGTGATTTTTATGACGTGCATTATGTCAAGACGTACGGCATATTCATGGCATAATTGCAGGCTATGCTTCCACCTGGTACAAATATCGCTGATGCTTACGCTACAGGTTCTAGTGAAGATCAGGATTTCATCCAAAATCTTGCAATCTTTTTTACTTCGTTTTACATGTCTCATGTTCGTATATTGGAGGCTACTAATGAAAGTCGAACCAGTTTGCTTTTGGGTCTTGAATATTTGATTGGTATTTCCTATGTTGATGACACAGAGGTTTTCAAGGTTTGTTTGGACTACAGGAACTTATTGCTGCTTGGACTTTTTGAGTCCCACCAGAACATGGATAATCCAGTTGTAATTGCCGCAGGTTCTCAGTCATTCCATGGGATGGTTGATGGTCTGGGATCAGAACTTGCACAAAGACAACAACAGATGTCAAAGAAGTTGAGCAAACAATTGAATGGGGAGGAGTGGACTTGGAACGTTGTGAATACTCTATGCTGGGCTATTGGGTCTATATCTGAATCAATGATGGAAGACCAGGAGAATGGGTTTCTTGTAACGGTCATTAGGGACTTGCTGAATCTGTGTGCAATTACTCAAAGGAAAAATATACACAATTTCTCTTTGGTTGATGATGTGATGAGGAGGAAAGGAAAGATATTAATAATAGGACCTAATGGTGATCTAGAATGGTTACACTCTTCACACCAGGGTGGGCAGTCAGGAAGAAATGCTATGTTGAAGAGAATCAAAGCATTATTCTATTGGAAGGAAATGTCAACATTTGTGAGCATCTTTGTGAGACATTGTTTAGTATGTCAAGCTAATAAGCATGAGAATGTGGCTTATCCAAGTCTTTTGCAACCTTTACCTATTTCTCAAGGAGTATGGGTAGATGTTTAATGGATTTCATCTTGGGATCGCCAAAATTTCAATGCAAGGATATTATTATGGTGGTGGTGGACAAACTTAGTAAATATGGTCATTTTGCTACTTTGTTTCATTCATATACAACAATGGATGTAACTCAATTATATCTGGGCCAAGTTTTCAAATTACACGGATGGCCACGATTTACAGTAAGCGACAGAGATCCTATATTTCTGAGCAATTTTTGGAAGGCTTTGTTCACTATTCAAGGTACCGCTTCGTTGTTGTCCTCTTCTTATCATTCTGAAATGGATGGGCAACCTGAAGTGGTGAACAAGTGCTTGGAAACGTTTTTGAGATGTATGTGTAGTGAGAATCCGAAAGATTGGAGTTTACGGATCCCTTAGGCTGAGTGGTGGTACAATACCAATTTTTATACATCTATTCAGGTAAACCCTTATGAAATCGTATATAATCAACCCTCTCCACTTTACTTACTTTATATGACTGGCGAAATAAAAGTAGAAGCAGTAGATAGGTCATTGTGCAAAAGAGAGGAAATGATTGGATTGTTGAAGTTTCATTCGCAAAGGGCACAAACCAGAATGAAGATGCAAGCCAATAGGCATAAAACATACACGAGCTTGTTGTAGGAGATTGGGTGTGGTTAAAGTTGCAACCTTATAAGCAAAAGACAGTTAAATATGTTTCAAATGGAAAGCTAGGAGCTAAGTTCTTTGGTCCATTTCAAGTTTTAGAGAAGGCGGGGATAGTAGCCTACAAGTTGAAGCTACTAGAAGATGCATAAATTTATCCAATAAGAGGAGCACTGGCTGATGTGACTAATATTCCGACTATGTACCAAGGACAAGGAAATGATTTCATTTTAGCCCATGTTGTTGTCATTGACAGAAGGATGGTTAAGCATAGAAATCAAGCTCAAGTTCTATATTTGGCGCAATGGGAAGGCTTTGCCGAATCTGAAGCAACCTGGGAGTTTGTTGTGGAGTTTGAAGCAAAATATCCTAATTTTGTAGTATAGTAGTTGCTTGTGACTGATATTTTGGTTTTTGAGCGTTTAAGTAATTCAGTTGTGAAGACTTGTGTTTTGAGGACAAAACTTTTAGTAAGAAGGAAGGAATGTTATAGGATATAGTTACACCTGTGCATAGCACGTGCTTCTTTTTGCATTTTTCCTGTGTAAATACATTGTATATAGCAGTAACAGAATTCATTGAATAATAATAACATTTCCTTCCAACTTCTTCTTTCTTCTTCCTGTTCATATTCAGGAGGTTGCCTCCATTGTATTCTTTCATATTCAAGAGGTTGCCTCCATTGTATTTTGAAAGCTCCTGTTGCATATAACTATAATTTTCGGTTGAAAAGAGAAGAATTGCTGCAAAATGGAAAATCGAAAATAAAAAATGATAAAATTGTTGAGGATAAAGAAAAGAGGGAACAGTTATTTTAACTAAAATAGATTTGATTTACCGAAAAGGGTATGCGTCTACTGTTGAGCGAGACATCAGATTTGGAGAAAGCATAAGCATTCCAACTAAGCCTTTTTTTTCTATTTTACTTTCTATTATAGGTAATAGATTGAAACAAGGTTGGTGTTGTAACACCCCGTATTTCTGTTAACACTAAAGTTACTAATTTAAGAATAACCAATGCTTAATATAATAAATGTGTAGAGGGGAGATGTATCTAATGTGCATACAAATTTAATAATAAATGTGTAAAGGGGAGATGTATCTAATGTGCATACAAATTTAATAATAAATGTGTAAAGGGGAGATGTATCTAATGTGCATACAAATTTAATAATAAATGTGTAAATGGGAGACGTATCTAATGTGCATACAAATTTAATAATAAATGTGTAAAGGGGGATGTATCTAATGTGCATACAAATTTAATAATAAATGTTAATAATGTACATTAAGAAAGTAATTGTGAACATAATTGGCTTCTCTTTAGAACGGATGACTTTGATTAACCTTGGCTTCATCGACGTCTCAAATTAACTTGCAATCCTACATAAACAGCCCCCTAGTCTCCTTCTCTTTGCACCATTCTTCTTTAACCTTGTGCTGCACAAATTCTTGATGGACATGGCTTCTTCTTCTTCCTCTAAATCTAAATAAATAGATTAAAACAAAATATAAATCAAGACGAGGATATGCTGCTCAAGTCTTTCAAGAGAAGATTCAAAACAAGTTAGGATTCAAGTAAAGATTCAACGGCTTCAAGCAACGCTATCTTTCTATTCTTTTCTAGATCTAATCAATGTAAGTCGGTTACTTTTTAGATTTGAACGCCTTTTCTATTTGTGACATGAAATTAAAAGAATATAAGAAATATGCCTTATCATTTCATTGAATCTGTGCTTGTTTATGACTTTGGATCTGATTCTTGATTATGGCCTAGAACACATTGTGACTAATTTGCCAATGCTTAAGATTATGACTATGGAACTGTAGCTTTCGAAACCATAAGCCTTTGACTAGGATCATAAACCAATGCCTATGACTACGACAAGGACAATACTGGATAATTACCTATGATTCATGAACATGATATTATTGCCTAGGATTATGACTGTGAGATTGGATCTAAACTTGATTATCTATTCAGTTTATTCTTAATTATCCTTGGATCTTGATTATGGGAATTTATCTATTAAGTTAGATCTACCCATATACTTGAACCTATGTTATTTGTTCAACTCTTTTTATGTCATAATATTATCAGATCTATAGGCCTTCGATGCTTTAATCAATTTATTCAGTGTAATTTGTTAGATCTGTGATTAGTGAATTATCATCTTCTGCCAGTCATTATGTCTATCTTTTCATGGCATTTTGGTTCATTCCCTTTTTATCCACGAATTTAGATTTATCTATAATCTTGGAAGAAATCACGATTACACGAACGATGGGAATACGATTTGGGCAAATCATAAATTTGACTTAAACATGGTTGTAAACTTGGAAATTGGCATAATGTGGAACATGAACATAATTATGATTGACATAATTTAGAACATGTATTATGGCATGTTTATTAGAACGCAAATTTGAAAATTTGACATGAATTATGGAATATGTAATTTGACATATTAAATTTAGTATTGGCAAGTAAGCTAAGTTTTAGGCATAAACGGTAAACTAGAATAATAATTCTAGTCTTGCCATAAACTGTAAATTAGGATGTTAAATCAGAATTGGGTCAATTAAAGTTAATTTGGCATAATAAGTATATTAGCACAAATTTTGAATTTTGTCATAATTGTGAGTAATTGTCATGTTTAAAATAATCATGGTTAGTGACACTTAATTTGGTATAAATTACATACCAAAAACTATAAATATGATATATAGGGAAAATGGGCCATAATAATAAATGTTGACAATGTACATTAAAAGAGTAATAATGGAATAAGTAAATCAGGGAAATTTTACTTATAGAATTTATCCTAAATGAGAAAAGTAAATTTAGACAATAAGAACATGCTTAACCCGAGGTTGGATTGAGTTGTGATGTAAACCTGCTCGGACCCGCCCGGCTGTCCAGTGATCACAACAATACCTATCCAATGTGAGAGGTTAAGGCATTGAGCCCGATAAAGGCCCGAGGTTAGACTGAGTTGTGGCGTAAGACTGCCCGGAACCAACCGGCATACCGGTAGCCACAACAATACCTGTCTAATGTGAGTGGCTGGTGCTTTAATAAGACAATTAAAGTTAAGCTAGAATGGGAGGGTTAAGTCCATAAGAACACTTAACCAACTTAACACAGTTAAGTTAGAACGATAGGGTTAAGTTAACTAGAACACTTAACCAACTTAACATGGTAACAAGACAAGATTTGTAGGGGTTAAGTAGCTAAGAAAAACACTTAGCCAATTTAATATGTTAACCAGACTAGAAAGTGGGGGTTAAGTAAATTCAATACACTTAGCCAATTTAACATGTTAACTAGACTAGAGGTTGGGGATAAGTAAAGTTAATACACTTAGCCAATTTAACATGCTAACTAGACTAGAGGTTGGGGTTAAGTAAATTTAATACACTTAGCCAATTTAGTATGTTAGCTAGACTAGACCGTAGGGTTAAGTAAGCTTGAACACTTAACCATCAGAGTGTGATAAATGAATAGGGTTAAGTTAAAAACATGAAGGGACAATACTTAACCATTAGAACATGTTAATCAAACCAATGTTAGGGTTAAGTTAACTAAGGGAACACTTAACCGTTATGACATGTTAGTTAAAACAGATAGGCAAGGTTAAGTTAAAAAGGAACACTTAACCAATACAAGATGAATGGGTAGGGTTAAGTAAATACTTAACCAATATAACTTAATGCTGGTAGGGTTAAGTCAACGTGAATTACTGATAACACTTAACCAGTTTAACATGACAAATGAATAGGTTAAGTTAACTTGTATCGACTAATGACACTTAACCAATCCAACTTGACGAGAAAGAGAATTAAGTAGTAAACCTTAGTTAAGAAAGCGATGATTCAGGAAACCAAGTGGTAAACCTTAGTTAGGAAAACTAAGTAGTAATCCTTAGTATAACACGAGGAGGAGCGAACGATCTTAAAGAAGGCTCCAACGAATTGGGTTACGAAGCCCGAGGCTTCAAGGGGACGTGAGGGTACTCTTGGTATCCCTCTGTGAGGCGGCAGATGATCCTCCTGGGCTCACAGAGGTTAAGGTCTGCGTTAGGAGAACCAAGGGTATGCCTTGGTTGCAAGATAAGGCAACCTAAAGACTAGGATGGACCAGCGTGATTCGGCGGGACAAATGGCCCTGTGATAGCGACCCGTCGTCTACCTACCATCTTGAGTCAATCGAGATACGGAAAGGCAGAGAACTCCAAAAGACCATATACTTGCTATCTAGTTATGGTTGCGGATGGCCATAGGTTAGTGGGGGCATAGGGGGGCCTGCGTATAGTTCTCATTTTTCAAGGTGTGCCTTTCAATAGTTGAGGGAGGGGTCAAGTGGGACCATAGCCACTGGAAAAAAACAGACCTTAGCATCTGCATCGGCAGATAACTTAAAGCTCCCGACCGAGTTCCGTGTTTCTTGATTTGCCCTGCCACGGGACTCGGGTCGCACATATAGAGGAAATGTGCATCTAGACAGCGATAATGATTCACGACACATACGTGGGGAAAGTCTAGGAACATATACCGCTCTAGGTAGTGTGTCCTAGACTAGGGGCATCGTTCGACAGGTAGCGTAATCCCTATTTGGACCTAGGTGGCATAAACCCTGAATCTGTGAAGCATTAGATAAGTCGCGTAAACCCGAGTGGAATCTAGGAAGTACTTTGATATAAAACCCTAGATTAGATCTAGGTAATAAATAATAAATGTACGCCTAAAGGCAACCACAATTACTGGGATTGGGATCGCGTTATCATTTTAGACAGATTACTAGTTGGGACACTAGATAGGTGGTGCAGAGACATAGAAACCATAATAACAGGTTAATAGCGAAGCAGAGAAAGTATTAAAGCATATCCAGTTTATCTTGTCTTAGCATATCTTGTGTTAATCTTATCCTACCTTGTTGGCCCTATCATCATGGTATTGTCTTGTATTCAGTTAATTCATGTCGTTTTGTTTTTCCTTGTTCACATGTTAGAAGTAACCGAACTTACCAGACTTTATGTCTGACCCAGTTTTCTTTCGTCTTCTTTTCTTCCGCTTCCCCCCCAGATAGTTAAGGAGGGAATAGTATAGCTCAGGTTAGATTGGACCGTCACTCTTCCCAAGCTCGAAGATTCTTTGACAAAGTGCTTTGGACTCTCTTTTTCTGCTGCTATGGCTGGCTTATGCTACATTGGGGAATACAAATGTTATTTTATGCTTCTTTATTTTGTAAGACAGATGATACTCTGATATTGGAAAACAATTATTGTACAAACTATTTTATCAATAAAGTAAAGTTTTATTTTCCGCTGTTTTAATTTTGTCTGTCTTGTAATTTATCTGCATCTTTTACCCTAAATGCTCTACAGAACTTAGTGCATTCCCTTTGTGAGTGACACTAAAGGATGTGGGGTGTTACAGGTGTCATCAAAACTCTATTCACTAACACTTTCTTCTTTCTATTTTTCTTCCCTTTCCAAGGCTTACAGGGTGGATGCACTTGGTGTGGATTGCTTAGCATAATTTATTGGAGGCCTATCTTTGTAGCAGATGTATTCCCATTGCTATTTTATCTTATTCCACGGTTTCATTGTACTGATGACTTATTGAGTGATATTTCTAGTTGTACACTGATTTTATGACTGAGATTTATTTTATTTTCAGGAGGCATTTGGCATTATCATTTGAAATTATTGATTATTAATAAATGTAACGTCACTTCTTTTTAAATTCCGTTGTGCTTAATTATTTTTGTCTTGTGAATCTTAGTCTATGTGATGTATATCCACGTCTTCATACTTATAACTCTTCATATTTCTCACCAGGGCCTTACATTGGGGAACTTTAAGTGGTGTTTTAGTCCATGTCGGTAAGCATTATTTTTTCCTGTTTTTAAAACATCTTTGAGGCTATGCATCTATCCCATGTCGTCAATGATTTAGTCCACAAGGAAAGCTGTTAATGTCAAAAAATAGACATTAACGCCCCAAGAGGTGTAAGCACACCTTCAAACTCCATAAATCAAGGTTAGAAGCAAACACATGGGGAAAACAGAAAAAGAGACAAGTGTTTATAGTGGTTCCACCTCAGATTTGGTCTACGTCCACTTTAATGGAAGATTTCATTATGTTCTTCATTATTACAAGGTACCCAATCACTTCCACTCTATACATCTTTTATTTCTTTTACAATACATCTCTCTTCTCTCTTCACAACTTCTCAACGATTCTCTATCTCTTGATCTCTTTGAAGAAATACATGAATTCTCGATGGAAATGTTGAAGGAGAAGTTTGAATCTTGATTGGAGATGTCTTGATGGAGTTTGAGATGATCGCACAATGTTGAGAAATGAGAATGGAATCACTTCGGGGTAAAAGAATTCGAATCCCCTCAATGTGTGAAATGATGGGGTATCTATAGGTGTCATTTGAAGAAAGTGGTAAAGCTGTAAATATGCATACACAGATTATGGATCAGATGCCTGATCCATAGTATTTACGAAATTGCCACTGAGCCAAAATTAAAGCCAACCCATGAACATGAACTGATCCCATGGTGGGCACATAACCCAATCAGGAATTCTTGCATGTGTAGCAGCATTGATTCATTTTTGGATCATTTATCTTCAAGTCCTGAAAATGGGGTGATCCTTCGAGTGGCACTTTACGCGATCACGTATTTCATCATGTGCAAAGTACGGCTGACCACTATCAGCTTTCGCCCGATCCACCGAGCTGATGTTTTCCCGATCACAAAATATGTCTGATCAGTCGTTACGCGCTTGGATAGATCATGTTTTTCATCGTGTGCGGCATATGGCTAATTTTCCACTTTTATTTCTCGATCCATTGCACATCAGTACATGCTTGATCCATAGAACAACTACGATCCATTGAGTGGCTCCTTGCTAAACCCCTCTTTTTTCCATGTGTAGCACGCGGCCAATCAACATGGGTAACACCCGATCCTTTGCATGGATCTTGCTCGATCCATAGGCGTTTACTTGCCCGATCCGTCCTGTGTGAAGCGCCCGATCCATGGTATATTTTACTGCCGGATCCATCATGTGAAGTGAACCATCCATGCGTATGTTTATGCCTGATCCATCAGATAAAGCCGCCTGATCCACGTTATAAATGCGACCAATCCATGGTTTTTATCGTGGGCAATCCATCAATGTTTTTATCTTGATCCATAGCTAAAACATAATCATTCCAATAATACAAAATGTGATTGGTCCATAGAATTTCATCATCGTTCATATAATTTTTGAACCACGTTTTCATAACGGGGTTAACATTTTCTCCTTGGAACATGTAATTTTTGTGTAAAAATACAAGCTCTGAAATGGACGGTTTTGATGTAATTTAGCGCGACACGTATGAACGGATCGACAACAATCGCCTTACATGGATCGTAAATGCTTTTTGTATATATAAATTTTATGGAATCAGATAGCAATGGATACTCGATGGTTCGGTCACACCTTCATGATGGGTCGATCAAGCCTTCATGGTGGGTCAGCCAAGCCCTCATGAACCTTCTTTATATTCTTTTTTCAGATCTGACCATATACACTTTATCCTTTTACCCAAAGAAATCATTTTAATGGCGTCTTAATATTCTGAAGAAATCCAATCCACCATAAACTACGGCTCAACTTTGATCAACTCCTTCTCTAATCAGAACTGTGCGTCAACCTTCTCTTAAATCTGATCATCCTCTCTGTCGTAGCTAGCTTAAGTCAATTTGAAGCCGAATCTACCAGAAATGAATTGTTTCAACGCTGTTCAACTTGAGTTGACCTTATTCACCAAATTCCGATCATCTGTCATTATCGTAGGTGGCCTCTCTTTCGAGTTTTCATGTTAAACCAGTTTTACCACTTTAAAAACTTTGGGCTTTTAGGTTTTGCAAACCAAATTGGATATTTTGTGGTACGAACTATGAGCTTGAGCCAACTCCAATGATTGTGTGTTGATGTCAATCTGATTTCCCTTTGAGCTTTGTGGATTTAGGCAATTTGTTCTTTAATTTGAATCGGTGAACTAATGTTTAGTGTAACGAGTTATGTGATCTATCTAAATCTTTGAGATCCATTCAAATTCATACTTTAACAATGTACTTGGTCCCAGTTCTTTTCTGGATTTGTATGATAGTACTGCATCACTTTTGAGATCTTATTTTTGTGAAACCTGAATTGATGCCTTGCTGTCTAAGCTTTGAATTACTGCTTGAGTTTAAAACAGCTTTGTTGAGCCTTCTTTTTTATGCTAATTTGCACTATAGGGTATAAAAAAAAAGCCAGACCAGTATAGTATCTCTTTGCATCCGAAATAGAGACCTTTTTACTAATTTTTTCCATTCTAATAGAATTTTTTTTCTAATTTTTAGTATCCATGAAAAAACTCATAGAAATCGTTTTCTCTTTCGGAAGATAAAAGAGCGAAACAATCAATCTATTGATATTGGAAGACCAAAAAGATTCTTCCAATGTCTCATTCCTGGGTCCAATGGAATTCATAGGTATAGGAAGAAGCTCCATAAAATAGAGATTTTTTTCTTTTGACCATCTTTCGATTGGTTGCACACTTGGGTTTTGCAATCAAAAAATTCTTTTAAGTTAAACTCTACATGAAATACCTTAATTTTTTCCGGTATTGTGGTTACTGAAATCTTCTAAGAATCCAGCTTGCGTTTGTATTGAAATGTGAATCTCCCTTCTTGTTGATCATGGTTTTCTGTATTTGACTATACAGATTTTTGTAGATAACCCATGTGTGTGCGCACTTTGATGTTGATAGATCATTAAACACAAGCTTAATTAACTCGTAACAGTTGGGTTTCGAGTTCTAGAAGCCAAAACTCTATTGCCCTTACCTTTTTTGCCTTGAATTCGTCTTCAAAATGTTTGCAATTTAATGCTATTGCAAGGATTCTCGTGCTGATCGGTACTTCAGTTTGCACCCGTCGGTGTTAATATTGCACCAGTATGTGAATGTTTCAACTTTAGACAAGGCTTAAATGTATGAAACAAATGAGATCCATAATGGATCGGTCGTGCCCAATTCACGTTGAATCGGTCATGCCCGATTCATGATGGATCGTTCATGTCTGATTCATGATGGGTCGGTCATGCCTGATCCATGTTGGATCATCTGTTTTGGAGATTTGCTTGGCCATTAAACCCGTTTTGTAGCAACACACAATTTTCTAAAGCAAATGACCACAACTTGAACCTGTAACTGATAAGCTACACATGCCTTTTTCACGGCTACAATCTGCCCTGTAACTATGAAAACATTTGCGCGCTTCTGGGCGAAATATTTTGTCATCGACTGCCCATTTCGATAACATATTAGTTAATCATTAAAAGTTAGCTACAGTGAATTTACTGTCCTAAATTTAATGAGATACTTCAACAGAAACATTTTATTCAACTATTTATTACTCGTTGAACTTTGCCTGTATAAATATGACATTCTAATTAGAATTCATGATGACGCTTGAGATCAACTAATCGACATACGCCGATTATGGATTTTAAGCTTCGCTCTTTAATGACTTATATATTTACGCACTGCACTTCACACTTAGGAAACACGTACTTGTAATTTATTTAAAACACGATTCGTTATGTAGAATGGATACCCGAAAGAAATCTCGTACCAGTCTAAAGACAAGACTACGTCTACTCAAAGTGGACCTTCTACACAAGTTTTTGGGACTATGACTACTGCAGCTTCTAGGACGGAATCGAGTCATCCCTTTCCTGTCCCTTGTCCCTTTACTAAATCGCCTCTAGAAAGATGCCCTATAGTGATCACACCGCACATTTTTAAGCAGGTATGCAATCAGTTTGGCATTCCTGAAGCCGATGCAAGACCGCCCGGGAAGGAGGAATGTGCTGATATTTCACCTATTGGTTTTGTAGCTGTGAGTCGCCATATGCTAGTGAATCGAGTTATCCTTCCCTGTAACCCGTTTCTACAAGTGATCCTCCATCATTTGTCCATTGCCCCATTTCAACTTCACCCCAATGGCTATGCCATCTTATTAGGACTTTACTTGCTTTTCATGAGGACACGGCGCTGCATGCCTACTTTCAAGGATATTTGTTACCTATGTGTTTTCAAAAGGAGGAAAGACCATCCTTCTATAATTTTTATCAGAGGTGTTCGTAAATGCAAGCTTATCCTTGACTTGTCTGAGAGTGCTTGGGGATTTGTAACAACCCACCCGGAATGGACCTAAATTTCATTCTAGAAAAGGCCTATCGAAACTTAGAGCCATTCTAAACGGGTCGTTGTCTCCTATACGGATTAAATTTGCACAGATAATAACAACATATACTTTGAATGGAAATCTCACACAGCGAAAAGAGAAAATATAGTATTGAAAACAAGATGTACCACTTATTTCAATATCTCAGAAATACAACAGTTACAGTTACATATATTCAATAGGTACATCAAATAGTTCATTCTCATAAGACTCCAAAAGAAGTAAAGCAATAACTACTAATAATAACATAACAATTTCGTCTTCTCCATCGGCTCAAGCATGACTTCATCCATGCCTTTTACCCCATCTACTGACTTGTTGGATGTTAAGGAAAGGGGTCAGAACATAAAGTTCTGTGTGACTGAAATATAGTGTTACTTAATGTCCATATCCTATAGTTTTAGTAGGTTATATATGTCAAGGTATGTCTATGCAGCACACAAGATCCACACAAACATAATTATCTAACCAATGGGGTGGATATCCAAGTCAATCGCCCATTAGTGTTTTTAGGATAAAGACTCAACGAGGTGGCTTTCTCGGTCACTTATGGCCCTATTAAAGGTGGATTCTTACGATCTCTTATAACCCTCAAGCGGACCCCTAGCCCTTTCAAACCCTGTCCTAGTATGTTAATGTTTTTAAGTCTATTCACCCATTTGTAATATGAGAATTAGTATAGCAAACATCAATACTTAACTGATATTATCTGGTAGGACACCTATGTCGCTTAAGACTTCCCTTAGACAATTAGTGAGCATGCAATGGCCACATATCCTTCATTAACCAGTCTATCCCTAGTTGAGCCCTTACAAGCTTCCAGAGGAAGTAGACATCTCCATGAACTACCCCACTCCGTTACCATTTTGTGCCTAACCACTTTTAGAGAAGGACCCAAAGACCTACATAAAATCTAATAAGGGTGGGGTACCATGACTTTGGTTCCTCTCCAGGGAATAAACCTTCGGAGGGATCCTAGTCCTAACCACTTAAGACCCAAACTAGATAAAAAGAGAGTCAGTCACTTAAGACCTTCCCAAGGCATAGTAAACATACTTATTTCCTCATGCAATAGACTTATATATATAGTTATACATATACACACATTAGACCTCTCACATTAAACCATACACCTACAGATGCTGGATATGCCAGTTGGTTACGGGCATACTTCTACTGCAAGTTGGTTTAACCTCGTGTCTAGTGTACTAAGTTTATGAATGGCCCATGGCCCTTAGACATCTCACATTAGTTAGGCCTACTTGTGGTTGTTGGATTTGTCGGTCGGTTCCGGGCAGGATTCTATCCCAAATAGCAACTAACCTCGTGTCCATGTGTTGCTTATTTATATATATATTTAAAGCCAATCTGTATACACATACAGAAGAAGAAGAAATATTTGTTAAGGGGACATTTCAAATTTGAATTCTAACATAATCGCCTTTATTACACTAATACAATGTTAAGTGCATTGATTACGTTTATGTAAGTAAAACAATAATATCGCCTAATTAACGTAAACATTCGTATAAATGGGGAAGTGTTCTAACGAGGTGGCAATTGTCAATTTGTCTAATTCAAGGTATACAAGTTATATTTTCCATACTTCTACTGCTACAACATAAGCATGATGACATAAAGACAAGATAACAATTAGTAGTGGATGGAAAAATATACATACAAACAATTTCAACTTGCATCCTAGGCTTATTGGAATGATTTCAATTTTAGATTAAAATAGAGTATTAGATACACTTATGCTTGTATATTTAAAATCCTTATTTCACCCAGTTCACCCTTTTTGGCGTTATGCACATAAAAATGCTTACATTTGACCAATCTCAATTTTGAATGCGTTTAGATTCAAAATAGGATCCAAATCTAAACCAAGCCATGAAATAATCAAATCTAAACCTTTTTAGGTTACACACAATGGTAAACAAAAGTGAATTACATAAAATAGGAATAATATTAGCAATACCCATACTCATTTTTAATCCAATACAAAAACCATAAATCCATAAAACCCAATTAATCATGATAATTCATACGCGATTACAAGGTAGAGGATTTAGGGTTTTCATGTTTACATTATCGAATTTCCATATCGCGCTTGGTATATCTATTCACATAACAATCTAGTAAAAACATGAATATGCCTTAAGTAAACCATATTCGACTCATAGGTTTAGGCGGAATAGAGAGAAATCTGTGGTAGGATTACAAGATCCACAATTCTTTACATTCAAGCAGGCTCCAAAAATCCTCTTAATAATATGCATATAAGAGACATACATTAGAATCTTATACATATACGAGCGTAATGGCATGCGCTTCGCGCGTAATGATAGCACGTGCTTCGCGCGTGATCAAGGCAAACGCTTCACGCGTGGATTGTTGTTTCTTAAATATCGTGTAATATATATATTATATATATATAATTTAGTAGAGAAAATTGTTTGTACAAATGTTGCAAAATAAACAAATATGAATAATATAAATGAAGGTATGACATACACGATAATGTTGTTTGTGCATTTGTTTTGTGTTGTCGGCATTTGTCTGCTCCTAGTTCCTTTTCTTTTAAAAAAAAATAAATCTCTTCACTTTTCTACAATACTTTTTGTTTGGCCTTTACAGCAAAATTTTCTTTTGGAACAATTTGCCAAGACCTATTTACAGTTGTTACATTTTGATTTACCGTTCTTTCAGTTCAATTCAGTGCATTTCTTTTGTTTGTCTGTTCCATTGTGCAACTATACTCAATACTTTGTGCTTTGTTTTCGTACCTCCTTTCTAATTCCATTTCCTAATCCCTGCCACCAAAAAAAAAGCAGTCAAAAGAAAATGAAAAAAGTATATATATATATAAGACTAGAAACGATTCTTCAATGGCTACCACGAAACTTATGAATGATGTAATTGAATCTTCAAATATGAATGATTCGATTACAGTTGGTAAAGGAGGATGTCTTGTTAGGGTTTCAAATAATATGGCGCCTGAACTGCGGGGTGACCGAAGATCTTCATATCCCTAAAAAACTGCTAATCTGGTGGTTTGTCCCCCAAGAGTTCAGAATTCAGAGGGAGCTTACGCTCGATCTGGTTTGGGGAATCTACAGTTTCAGGGCGCTTGAAAGTATGGAAAAACAACGTTTGACTGGTCTAAAGTTAGAGCAGATGTTGCGGAGAGAAGATTTAAATCATGGAAACAAGCCATGCCGGGGGGACTGGACAATCTCTTAATGATTATGTAGATCTGATTACATAAAGTAGTTAATTCCAAGTGGAGGGCATTAATTCCAATGACTGTAGCTTTCAGATCTGTTGCAAAGTGGAACAATTCAATCGTTTTTATGTATATGGAACCAGACCATACCACCAACATCTCAAAAACTATGTTGTACATGTATGGAAACCATCCAGAAATTTTCAGCTGCTGTCTAAAGAAAATGGTTTTTTTATAATAAGATTTGATAACAGTGCAGATTGTGAAAACATTTTGAAAGGCAAACCATATTTATTTAATAATAAAATTATTATTTTGAAGAAGCGGAATATGGTTATGAGATTTAGAAAGGATTTACTGTCAATGATACCTCTGTAGGTTAAATTATCAAATCTAGAACTTGGCCTCTGGGATAAAGAGGCTCTAAATGCAATAGCCAGTGTGTTAGGAAGACCGATTAAAATGGATCAAATAACTATTGATAAATCCAGAGTTGCTTTTGCAGAAGTACTTATTGAGATGGATGCTAAATCGGAGTTTCCGAATGAGGTGGGTGTGCTCATGCACACTGGAGAGGAACTTAAAGTGAACGTGGAATATACTTACAAACCATTGCGATGCAAAACATGTGGTGTGTTTGGCCATAAAACGTACAATGTAGGACAAAAATGAAAGAGATATGGGTTCAAAAAGATGGTTCAAACAACGTAGATATTGCAACTGAAGAGAACCATGGTGATAATGATGGACGTACGGATAGTATAGACATCAATAATAATAGCAATATTCATATAATTGTCGCGGATGAGAATATTAGAGACAGTTCTGGTGACAAAGCAATTGCAGATGGTGATATGGGTATCATGAATTATAATGCACAAGGAAACGTGAGCAGTCAACTTTAATGCATTTCACATAGGAATAGTAATTCAACAAATAGTGGTACCACTATAATATTAGTCCTACTAATGCTCAAGTTACAGAAACAAGTCTTGAAAAGGAAAATACCAATAGCAATGTGAATAGTTCTATATGACAAACACAATTGGATACATGCATTTCCCAGCTAAAATCAACCAGTCCCATTAGAAACGTTAATGACAAAATTGAATTGAAGCAACGTGATATCCATGATAAAGGTAAGAGTCATGTTGATGAAGAATTGATATCACTCTCGGTTGTTCCACTTGCCACTATAGAAGTGAATTCAACTGAAGACTTTCCTCACAATCTGAATGGTAATCTGGATGGCACTGATGAAGAATGGTCAGAGTCTGAAGACGATGACAAGATTACTCAGCATTTCGACTGCACAGAAAATGTTGAATATTCACCTACAAAAATTTCTGATGTTAAAAACTTCATAAAGGAAAATAGTAAATTCAAAGAAGAGATGGACAACATCAGTAAACAAATCAAAAACAAAAGCAGAAATACTAAAACCCCCCAACATGATCCTCCTAAAGTCTCGACAAAGAGCCAGAGAAAGATTAAATGAATGTTATAGCATGGAATGTTAAGGGTTTGAATGCTCCAAATAGAAAATTTGAAGCAATCAAATTCCTAAGTAAAGTTCAGTCTTTGATGGTAGGCCTGCTTGAAAACAAACTGAGTAATGACATTATAAATATTTTGAAGAGATACATGCATGAAAAGTGGAACTATATTGATAATAATAGCTGCGGGTGCAAAGGTCGAATTTTAGTCTTTTGGGATTCATCTTACTGGTCTATTAACATTGAGAACATATCTTCTCAACATATATCCATCAATGCTAACAACACAGGAGATTTTACTTCATATTAACTTTCATCTATGCATGCTAGACTGCGAGAAACTATGGGGTGAAATTGCCAAAGAATCTAAAAATGTGAACATTCCATGGATTGTACTAGGGGACTTCAACAATCTTTTTTCTAGTAAAGACAAAAAAGGGGAGCATCTATCCCCTTCTGACATTTGTCAGGGTTATTAGACCACATAGCTTTCTCAGGCTTGATGAACATTCCTATTATGGGGTTTAAATATACTTGGAGGTGGTACTAAAATTGATAATGTTTTCTGCAATCATATTTTTCTTGAAAAATTCCCTAATCTATCCGCATATGGGGTATCTAATCCTCTGAGTGATCACATTCCCATAATACAAGTTCAAAAATACAAGAACATACCTTTCAGATTTGTTAACTCATGGTGCACTAAAGATAGATATAAGGATATTATGGGTATGGTGATGTATGTTACACCTTTTTCTAACTTTCAGGGATCTAAAATTTTCAAATTTCAACAATTCCTCAAATTAAGTAAATTTTATCTGAAGCATTGGAATTATAACAGTTTTAAGGATGGTGACCTGCCGAATATGTTGGAAAGAAGATATAATAATATCCTAACTGAAATAGACAATCATCCCGAAGATAGCAATTTGCATGATTTACTTATACTTAGCGAGGCATATAACAATTGGAAAGAACAAAGCAGTATAAATATGTTGAATGCTAGGCAGAAGGCAAAAATCAATTGGATCACTTGCGGTGACTCATGCACTAAATTCTTCCATGCTAAAATGTCTTTGAGAAAACACCTTAATAATTGGATTAATTTGTTCAAGAGCAATGGAGACCCTGCATATGATATAGACTGTTTTGGAAGGGAAGCGGTTCAATACTTTAAATAGATATATAATTCTGAATGTCCTATGAATGTTAATTTCCATCATATAAATTGCAGGTTTGTGGTAAATGACTGGGGTAGAAGGCATCTTAATTCTTGCATAATAATTGATGGAGTTCATAATGCAATTTTCTTTATCCCTAAGGACAAAAGTCCAGGCCCGGATGGTTTCACGTCAAAGTTTTATAAGTTTCACTTTGACATCCTTAAAGAAGGAATAATAGAGGTGGTGCAGGAAGTGTTCAAAACTGGAAAATTAGCAAAGGGTGTAAATCTCACTTTCTAACTCTTATTCCGAAGACTGATACCCAAAAGCTATATCTAACTACAGACCCATTGCCTGCTGTAATGTCAATTATAAAATAATCTCCAAAGTCATATGCAACCAGACCTAAAACATGTTATATCAGAAAAACAGTCTGCTTTTAGTCCGGGTAGATATATTGCGGAAAATATTCTTTTAGCTCATGAACAGATCAAATTTTCAGCAGAATAGGTTACGGGAAACTTTGCATTAAAATTGATTTACAAAAAGCCTATGATATGATTAATAGGAACTTTATATGCCACATGCTAAAATGATGGGATTCTCAAGACAGATTATAAAAATTAAAAGAGCTTGTATTAACACGCCTACGTATTCTATCTTGGCGCAAGGCAATCCTAAAGGATTTATATACAGCAACAGGGGCCTTAGACAAGGGGATCCTCTATTGCCATACCCGTTTTGTGTTGCAATGGTATTTTTTTCTATAATGATGTTTAAAGAGGTAAAAGCTAATAAAATACAACCTATTTATAAGGAGGAACCCAAAGTAATGCATTTCATATATGCGGATGACTTGATGATATTTTGTAATCCAGAAATGAGGGAGAGAGACTATTAAAGTGATTTTGTACGAGTTAAAAGAACATGCAGGGCTCAAAATTAATAATCTGAAGTCAAAGGTATTTTTCAGCAGGGGGGTTAGCAATAAAAATCATATTTTACATGTTTTAAACATGAAAGATGGTAAGCTTCCATTCAAATACCTCGGTGTTCCGCTGTCACATAACTACCTCCATTATTCTGACTGTGGGGAGCAGATTGAAAGAATTAGGAAAAAAAAATGGATGGATAGGATAATAGACTTTTAACTATGGCAAGTAAAATTGAACTAGTCAAAACCGTTATTACACCTATGGTTGTGTTTTGGATGCTCACATATCAAATTCCAGAAGCTATGATTAGCAAAATCAATAAACTGTGTGCTAACTTCATTTCGTCTGGTAAAAAACATAAAATTGCATGGAATTCTATTTTCTCTCCTAAGGCAGAGGGAGGGGTTGGTTTGAGAAATTTCAAAGACATCAAAGTAGCGGCTGCGCTCAAATTACTATAGCACTTTGTAAATGGGAATAACATGTGGAAGAAATGGATGGTTAATAGATATTGCAACTGTAAATACTTTTGGGTGAAGAGGATAGATAACAATAGCTCTTACACATGGAAGACAATTCTTAGACACATAAATTTGAGCCTTAAGTGCATTAACAGATGTGTGGTGAATGATGAAAACTGTTGTATATGACGTAGTTGTATACACAATTATATGATTTTTGTTTGATGATAGCAAACAAATAAATATTATTTAATGTGCTTGTTACTGTACTGTTCTATATTTACATCACAGACAGGAATATAATATTTATATTTGAACAACATACGACTGTACAGAAATTAAAATATCCACAGTATTTTATTTAAACAGAATATTTTATTTCAATATCTAAACAGTACAAAGTTTACAACTCCACTATTTGGACACTTCACTGATATCTCTCATTTCAATGCTTTTCACTCAACACCCATACAGTCACTCTATCTATACAAATCATATATACATACTTTCATTGACACCACACTGTCTTCTTATCCTCAGTCTTCTGTCTTCACATCAGCTCAGTCAGTCCAGTCATCCTCACCTGTCACATGAAACAGAAACACACAGTACACTGCAACAAGAATAAAACTGAATACATAAATTTTATTTTTAAAATTTTATCTGCCTCAGTTTTTTGGTGTGTTTCTCATCATTTTTCATGACTTGATCCGATCTCTGTCTAGGCAGACAGTTTGTATATGTACAGGGATAGGAAATTTTCCGAATGGCTGCATATACACATGTGTATATATATACACGTGTGCACTGCCACGCCAATTCAGTGTGCAACTGAGGAGTAGCCACGTGGACCTTCTCAACTCAGTGCACATGACACATCTCAAAGTACAAAGCAAATATTCAAATACCAAGCAACAAATACAAGTATAGTTTCAGAAATGACAAGCAAGTGTCAAGACAGTTCAAGTGCTAAAGTGGTCGAGATAGTGGCATTTAACACGATGGTTCAAATGCAAACAGCTACATACAAGGAGAATGCAAGCACAAAGTTCAAAGCAGCTCAATACAAATTAGGGTCCAACATGTATAAATAGGCCAGACTCAAGTGAAAATGAACAGCGTCAGCCAAATTCATGGCCAAGGGCAACAATGCACTAAAATGGACCTCAACTAATCACAAAAGTCAAGTCAGGATCTGACATGTACAAGTAACAGTGTTGCAAGAATATCCGACATGCATGATTCAGCATAACACAATAGCTATCAAAATATACAAGTGCATGTACTTCAAATGGTGGAATAAAGCATGATAATACAAGCAATGTATAAGTGTTGTTTACAAATGAACAATGGGTGAAGACAAGGATGGGAACACATGCATGGACAGAGTGGCAAACATGGTTCAGTGCAGCATGGATGATAACATAAGGTATATGTGTGCAGATGACATGGCAGCAACACAGTAGTGGTGCACACATCAGCAAATTAATGCTCGTGCATGGTCCAGCAAGTCAAGTGACGAAAGGGGCATAAGTATATATGGACAGAAATCAGTATACACATTTCTAGCAACTCCTAAATGAATTCATGAGATTATAGTGGACATGGAGAAGCAGCTACAAGCTAAAGCAGTATTGCAATGCACTAATTCATGAATGGTGAATGAAGGATGTCTGTGCATGTGTACATGTTTTCTACACAAGCACTGTTATAATACTTAGAGAAACCAAGTGGAAAAATAGAATGAAGTTCTAACTTAGATGGTGGAAGCACAAGTTCGTGTTCATCACTAAATGTTCAGCCAACACATAAATGGTGCAGAAATACATGGGCGTGGCTAGATAATATGAGCAGAATGTGAGCAATCAAGGTAGCAGAAAATCAACTAAGACAAGAAATCACAAATTTGGGTCAAGATCTATATTCCAGAAATCAAGCATTCATAATTGGCTAGTAGTTTCTCTAGCAATGATCAGTTTTAATATGGTTTCCAAAAAATACATTTTTGGCAAGCAATCAAGTCGCAGAAACCACCACAGATTACAGGAATTTTGAATGGAATTCCAGGCAAGCAAATTAAGAATAAATTTGGCAAGAAACTTTTTCTGCAAATCAATTTTTTATCTCAGGAACCAAAAATGGCAAGAATTTGTTTTGAATTACAAATGGATTTTTTTCAAAATATTTGGAAAGTGCATAATTTCTTTTTAGGAAATATAATCCAAATTTTGAGCAGGAAGTCATAAAGGAATTTTTTATTGGATTCCAGAATTATAGCATATACAAATTTTGGAAAGCTTTTCATTCAAGAATTCTTTATGGCAAGTAAATTGCACAAACCAGATTTGGCAAGAAATCAGCATTCAAGCCTCTCAAATTGATTTCAGAAAATCAAATTTAAATCGAGGAAATAAAAGGCAAGAAATTGAATCATGGAGTCAATCACTCAAAGGGCAACAAATCTGTAATTTCCAGAATTGTTCAAGGCAACACGTAATTCAAATCAAAGCCGATTCTTTTTTATTACAAGCCAACATGTATCATGCAATCAGTGAATTAAAACTCGAGCAAATCAACTGGAGAATCTAGCCAGCAAAAGGGGAAACATGCCAAATCAGATCAAAGTCATTTACGTGAAATCAGAGGAGTTAAAAGATTTTCTAAATCCTATTTATCACCATTTTCATCACAGGCAGTGGCGATCAAAAATCAACTGAACACAATCGAGAGCAAAAAAAAAAAAAACCAGAAGAACATTTTCAGAGTTTACTCACAGATATTTCGATCGAGAAATCCCCAAATCGTAGACAAAGGAAGAACATCAGATTTGAACTTCAGAGAGTAGCAATTTCATCAGGCATTGAATTCGGTTTAGGTTTCAAAGGAGAAACCCTAGTTTCTTCCCAATAGTTCGGCCGCCATTTTTTCTTTCACAGAACAAAAGTGATCGGGGAAAACATATAATGGGTGGAGCGGGCTGACAAACATGGTTTAGGCTAAACCATCTTTAATTAAAAGGCGATAACCCTTTTGAATTAATTTCCTAGGGTTTCTATTAAGTTTTTTTTGTTGTGTTTTTTTTTTAATTTTGTTTTTTGTAATTCAATTCTGATCAGTTTCTAGAATCTGTAAAATACTAGGATTCAGTCAGAGTGTTGATTAACAGTTGACAGATTCTGTAAAATCTAGGTTACTGGTTACGGGGTCGTAAACAGGGGAATCTGATCAAGTGGATATCGGTCAGTCTACGGTTTTGAGTGTAGGGTTAGAATAGGAGTAGGGTTTACGAGTGTACATGGTCTTGTATGCGGGAACTGCTCTATCACCTAAAAGAAACCTTAGAAATGCAACAGTAGGCAGGGTTTTGCCGAAGCTGGGTATATCCGTGTGTGATTTATTTTTTGCATTTCTGTGTCTGCTATATTCTGTTATCTGTTTATTATTATATTTCTCGTTAGAATTTTAATTCAGTTAAAGATTGTGATAAACCCTATTCACCCCCCCTCTAGGGTTAATCTAGATTCAACAATTTGTATCAGAGCCAGGTATTCTGTTAACTCCAGAGCAATGGTGATTCCTAGTTGTCAGTTGATAAAGAGTCAGTCCAGTTCATTTCCAACTATTTTCGATGGAACAGATTTTTTAAACTGGAAATCCAAAATGGAGTTTTATTTAAAATCTGTTAATAATAAATGTTGGAATGTTGTTATCCATGGATTTGATAGTATAGATATTACTTTTAATGCTCGTGCTATGCAAATTATATTTGATTATCTTAGTACTGAAAAGTTTAATCTTATCTATCATTGTTTATCTGCACAGGAAATCTGGGATACTCTCAATACAAAGTATGGAAAATATGACAACAACTCAAAACCCCAGAATGTCAACTCAGATTCAGTTCTATGCTTAACAAGTCATGTAGATGAAACTTTAGATGAATCAGATGATGGAGAATCAATAAATGCTGAAACAGAAAATTTCTCATATAAAGATCTGGTTTACATGTGTCTTGATTTAACGAAATCTGTTGATAAACTCCAACTGAAAAATAAGTCACTGAAATCTAAGAATTTTGAGTTGACCAGTAAATTTGATGATTTTGAATCACAACTTGAAAATGCTAAAAATTCTTCAAATTCTGTTTGCAAAAATTGTTTGAAATTGAAAACCAACCTTGTTCATCTCAATAAAAATATCCAAAAGTTTGAAAATGAAATTCTGATCTTAAATGAGAACAAGACTGAGTTATCAAATTTGAATAGTCTTCTGCAAAAGGAATTTGAAAATTTTAAAACAGATATAAATTCCAAATTTGAAATTGCTGAAAAGGAGAACTTGTTGAAATCAAATTTGATTTTAGAAGAACTTGAAAATGAGATTGAAAAATCCAAGGAATTTGAGTCTGAAAAACAGAAATGATTTGAATCTGAAATCGTGGAATCTCAAGCCAGAATTAAATTTCTTAAAGACGAAAATTTGGTTTTAAAATCTGATTTTGAAAGATGTAAGATCACTAAAAATCATTGTTCGGATTTAATGAAAGAGAACTGTGATCTTAAAACTAAAATTCAACAGCTTGAGTCAACTTTGACTAAATTTTCTAACGGTGAAAAATCTCTGAATATGTTGTTGAAAAATCAATTTTCATCTGGTAATAAAAATGGTCTCGGCTTTGAGAAAAACAACGTTTTTGAAAATCAGACCTCAAATAATTTTAAAAATCCTTTAAACTACTTTGGAAAGAATCGATATGAAAATTCAAACTCTGATAATCGCAAAGGATTTTTGAGTCATAAACGTGATGTGAATTTGTTTTATAATAACCCAATTGAACAATTCTGGATCCCAAAAAGAAATAAAACAAACTTCATTAAATTCAAACAGATTTGGATTCTAAAGGGTACGAAGATAGATTCGAAAGGATTATTCTACAAACAAGTCTGGATACCAAAATGTGTGAATAAAATTATGAGTGGATTTGCAAATTTTGTTAGATCACTCGTTCCTATAAATTCATAAGTACCGAAGGATGGCTGAGGAACTACTATACTGAAAAGAAATTTGAAATCAAGCTGGTTTATACTTCTGTATCATTTACAGTTCCTTCAGCTAAAATCTATTAAGTTAGAGATTCTGATTTACATTAGATTTTGGTATGATCTCTAAACTCACCTTTGTACATATTTCATTTTTTTATTTTTTTTATTTTCTTGTTTATTTCTCCTTCTATCTCCTTCTTTTTTTGTTTTTCTTATCTATCACTGCCATTTTTTTTATTCTGGGCTTCCTTAAACTTCCAATTGTAGGATACATATTTTCTGGAAATTCGCTTTAGTTGAATAAAACTATGATGTTTTAATTATTTCTAGATCTTGAATTTAATCTTGTATATATCAGCAATTGTTTTTGAAGTTCATTTTCTGTTTTCTGAATTCCTAATAGTGTTGATGTATTCTTGTTATATCTTGAACACTGTTAATATGAACTCTAAATTTTTTGAAGATCTGAAAACAATTGAAGTTTCACACTTTGGCTGTTCTGAGGATCTTCTAATTCATTTTAGAAAAGCTGAAATATTATACTCATTACATCACTCTGCTATTTATCAATTGTGATAATTTCATTGATTTTCAGATTGGCTTGGAAATTTTGAATGACTTGAATCACATTGTTTACATCTTGAAATTCACTGTCATTCATGATCATCTGGTTTGGATTATTTATTTGTTTGAGATCATTTGAAACTTTTAATATTTTGAATCTCACACACCTCTCAGATCTGAAATTATTAATTATGTGTGATTGATTCATTGTATCTCATGACTTACATTTATTCAAGTGATTTCGAACAAACCATTATTTTTGGATCATCAATTATTGCTCAATCTTGATGTAAATGACATGAAATTACTCTTGTGCTTGTCAGAGAAAATTATGAAAAATTCTTTTGAAATACAGATCATGAAACTTACTGTCACTTCATGGTTATTTGATATAAATATTTGTTTATTTAAAATCATTTGAAATTATTGATTTATTGAATCTCACACAAATCTTGGAACTGAAATTTATATTCTGGTGTGACTGATTCACTGAATTTTGAGACTTTCATATTCCTCAAATGTTTCAAGAAAACATTAATTTTAATCATTGGATCATGAATCATCTTATGTGACTGTCATCTTGACAAGTATAATTTGAAACTATTATCTGTTTGCTGCTCCAATACATGTGCATAATCTGTAAACTTGTCTGCTTGGGCTTTGTACTTAATAATTCATTTGTCTATGATATTCTTGTTCAGCATCATGTCAAAATCCTCATAAATAGGGACCCCAAGTGGTATCAGAAGTGCCTTATATTTGCTTCACCCATCTGTACTTAGTTTCTAGTCTTCACCTTGTATAGATCTCCATATCCTTCTTATAATTGTTTTTCAGTCTTAAAGTTATTTATTAATTATTCATTCAGAAATTGAAATCTTTATCCAAATGGAACTGTACTTATGATTCATCAAAATTATTATTATAGTTTGAAATTGCGCTGGATTGTAACTGCAATATATTTCATAACAAGAGAAGATTTTATTTAGACTCTCATGTTGATTGAACCATTATTATAATATCTTTGAATTGGCGATTATTTCATGACCATCTTCTTTATCTTCCAGTATTCTGCCATCCATTATGTGGAGAGTTAATGTTTTTAAAACCATCCTGAATAAGCAGTGAAAATATTTGTGATGGAATTGTGGTTATATTATTATAATTCAGAATTAGTGATAATTGAAAATTTTCAATGATCTCGGTACAGTTGATCATATTTCATAACATAATTAATTTAGAAATTTATTTCACAGTCCATTTCTGTACCTACCACATTTCTATCATTCATATTGGTTGTATATACCGAAGAGTTTTTCTGTTTAAAGCTGAAAATGATAAAATATATAATTAATACATAAGTGTGTCTCTGACCTCATTTAAAAATCCAAGCTCTGGTTTTGCATGGTAATGAGACAACTTATAATTTAAGCTGCAACTGACCTCATTTAAAAATCCAAGCTCTGGTTATGCGTGGTCAGTGTGCTCTTAATTTAAAAAAGAAGAAGAAGGAATTATTGTGCTATAAATTGAAATTAATCTAAAATTCTCCTTGGTGTATAAAAACCATCTTATCAATCCATCTTTCTAATCTGTGAAGTGTGTTAATATTTTATGAAGTATTATGATTTGTTGATTGATAGGTATTGGGATTTTAGAGTATTTGATTTTGTCACTTAAATTGAATTATTAATTATCGTCCAAAATCCATCACTGTCTTTTGAACCTCATTTTTATAAAAATTCTTTGGAAAATAACTGGAACTCACTTTTTTAACTCTCCCCATTTTATATAAAATTCATCGTAAATCCGTCATTCTCTACAATGTGAAATATTCCACCTGGTCTCAGAATATTATGGTTTTTGTTTGACTGGTTGAGATTTATGATGACAGTTCTTCCTTTTAAGTTGAAATTATATTTTTAGTCATTTTTCATCTATATTTTAAATTCTGAATCCTTTTGATGATAACAAAAGGGGGAGAATTTGAGATTTTAGTTTATGAGTGAATATTTTATATATTTTTTTAATTTCGAAAATTTATTATTATTTTATTACCATTCATACATTTCACTCATGCACAGTTATAGGGGGAGTTGTCTGTTGTAGGGGTAGCTAATAAATAGGGGGAGCTAATACATAAGGGGAGTTCAATATTCACTGGCAAGCACATCTATTATGCTCAAAATCTCTTATTTGTTTGTCATCATCAAAAGGGGGAGATTGTTGTGTATGACGTAGTTGTATACACAATTATATGATTTTTGTTTGATGATAATAAACAAATAAATATTATTTAATATGCTTGTTACTGTACTGTTCTATATTTACATCACAGACAGGAATATAATATTTATATTTGAATAAAATATGACTATACAGAAATTAAAATATTCACAGTATTTTATTTAAATAGAATATTTTATTTCAATATCTAAACAGTACAAAGTTTACAACTCCACTATTTGTACACTTCACTGATATCTCTCATTTCAATACTTATCACTCAACACTCATACAGTCATGCTATCTATACAAATCATATATACATACTTTCATTGACATCACACTGTCTTCTTATCCTAAGTCTTCTGTCTTCACATCAGCTCAGTCAGTCCAGTCATCCTCAACTGTCACATGAAACAGAAACACACAGTACACTGCAACAAGAATAAAACTGAATACATAAATTTTATTTTTAAAATTTTATCTGCCTCAGTTTTCTGTTGTGTTTCTCATCATTTTTCATGACCTGATCTGATCTGTGTCTAGGCAGACAGTTTGTATATGTACAGGGACTGGAAATTTTCTGAATGGCTGCATATACACACGTGTATATATATACACGTGTGCATTGCCATGCCAATCCAGTGTGCAACTGAGGAGTTGCCATGTGGACCTTCTCAACTCAGTGCACATGAAAACAAAGTCAAGACATCTCAAAGTACAAAGCAAATATTCAAATACCAAGCAACAAATACAAGTATAGTTTCAGAAATGACAAGCAAGTGTCAAGACAGTTCAAGTGCTAAAGTGGTTGAGACAGTGGCATTTAACATGATGGTTCAAATGCAAACAGCTATATACAAGGAGAATTCAAGCACAAAGTTCAAAGCAGCTCAATACAAATCAGGGTCCAACATGTATAAATAGGCCAGACTCAAGTGTAAATGAACAGCGTCAGCCAAATTCATGGCCAAGGGCAACAATGCACTAAAATGGACCTCAACTAATCACAAAAGTCAAGTCAGGATCTGACATGTACAAGTAACAGTGTTGCAAGAATAGCTGACATGCATGATTCAGCATAACACAACAGCTATCAAAATATACAAGTGCATGTACTTCAAATGGTGGAACAAAGCATGATAATACAATCAATGTACAAGTGTTGTTTACAAATGAACAATGGGTGAAGGCAAGGATGGGAACACATGCATGGACAGAGTGGAAAACATGGTTCAGTGCAGCATGGATGATAACATAAGGTATATGGGTGTAGATGACGTGGCAGCAACACAGTAGTGGTGCACACATAAACAAATTAATGCTCGTGCATGGTCCAGCAAGTCAAGTGACCAAAGGGGCATAAGTATATACGGACAGAAATCAATATACACATTTCTTGCAACTCCTAAATGATTTCATGAGATCATAGTGGAGATGGAGAAGCAGCTACGAGCTAAAGCAGTATTGCAATGCACGAATTCATGAATGGTGAATGGAGGATGTCTGTGCATGTGTACATGTTTTCTACACAAGCACTGTTATAATACTTAGAGAAATCTAGTGGAAAAATAGAATGAAGTTCAAACTTTGATGGTGGAAGCACAAGTTCATGTTCATCACTAAATGTTCAGCCAACACATAAATGGTGCAGAAATACATGGGCGTGGCTAGATATTATAAGCAGAATGTGAGCAATCAAGGTACCAGAAAATCAACTAAGGCAAGAAAATCAAGCATTCATAATTAGCAAGAAGTTTCTCCAGCAATGATCAGTTTTAACGTGGTTTCCAAAAAATACATTTTTGGCAAGCAATCAAGTCGCAGAAACCACCACAGATTATAGGAATTTTGAATGGAATTCCAGGAAAGCAAATAAAGAATAAATTTGGCAAGAAAATTATTCTACAAATCAAATTTTTATCTCAGGAACCAAAAATGGCAAGAATCAGTTTTGAATTGCAAATGGATTTTTTTCAAAATATTTGGCAAGTGCATAGTTTCTTTTCAGGAAATATAATCCAAATTTTGAGCAAGAAGTCATAAAGGAATTTTTTAATGGGTTCCAGAATTATAGCATATACAAATTTTGGTAAGCTTTTCATTCAAGAATTCTTTATGGCAAGTAAATTGCACAAACCAGATTTGGCAAGAAATCAGCATTCAAGCCTCTCAAATTAATTTCAGAAAATCAAATTTAAATCGAGGAAATAAAAGGCAAGAAATTGAATCATGGAATCAATCACTCAAAGGGCAACAAATCTGTAATTTCCAGAATTGTTCAAGGCAACACATAATTCAAATCAAAGCTGATTCTTTTCCATTAAAAGGCAATATGTATCACGCAATCAGTGAATTAAAACTCGAGCAAATCAACCGAAGAATCTAGCCAGCAAAAGGGGAAACACGCCAAATCAGATCAAAGTCATTTACGTGAAATTAGAGGAGTTAAAGGATTTTCTAAATCCTATTTATCACCATTTCCATCAAAGGCAGTGGCAATCGAAAATCAACAGAACACAATCGAGAGAAAATAAATAAATCAGAAGAACATTTTAGAGTTTACTCACAGATTTTTCGATCGAGAAATCCCTAAATCATATACAAAGGAAGAACATCAGATTTGAACTTCAGAGAGTAGCAATTTCATCAGGCATCGAATTCGGTTTGGGATTCAAAGGAGAAACGCTAGTTTCTTCCAATAGTTCGACCGCCATTTTTTCTTTCACAGAACAAAAGTGATCGGGGAAAACAGATAATGGGTGGAGCAGGCCGACAAACATGGTTTAGGCTAAACCATCTTTAATTAAAAGGAGAAAAGCCTTTTGAATTAATTTCCTAGGGTTTCTTTTAAGTTTTATTTTTTTGTGTTTTTTTTTAATTTTTTTTTGTAATTCAATTCTGATCAGTTTCTAGAATCTGTAAAATACTAGGATTTAGTCAGGGTGTTGACTGACAGTTGACAGAGTCTGTAAAATATGGGTTACTAGTTACGGGGTCGTAAACAGGGGAATCTGATCAAGTGGATATCGGTCAGTCTACGGTTTTGAGCGTAGGGTTAGAATAGGAGCCGGCTTTGCGAGTGTACATGGTCTTGTATGCTGGAACTGTTCTATCACCTAGTAGAAACCTTAGAAATGCAGCAGTAGGCATGGTTTTGCCGAAGCTGCGTATATCTATGTGTGATTTATTTTCTGCATTTCTGTTTCTGCTATATTCTATTATCTATTTATTATTATATTTCTCGTTAGAATATTAATTCAGTTAAAGATTTTGATAAGCCCTATTCACCCCCCATCTAGGGTTAATCTAGATCCAACAAAAACACTCATATATGGTTTGACCCATGGATTAATAATAGCACTATGGTTAACTTCCTAGTTTGGGATACTTTAGATCTTTTTGGAGAAGAGAATATATTAGTAAACAACATTATTGAGAATGGGGTTTTCAGTCCAAATCTACTACCTGCCAAGAGACTTATATTGTAACACCCTGAATTTTTAACGACGTTAAAGAGAATAAATTAAATAGTAATTAATTTGATATACAGAATTCGAGGAAATGGATGACACCATTGCTTCTGTCTCGAAATTCTAGTCAAGATAGACATTTTTGTTTGCGTAAAACAGACACCGTATGAAGAAGTTATGAGGGTTTTAAGTTTGTATATGCACACAAATATTATGTATACACATATGAGTCAGAGATGAGTCAGAATTTTATCCAGAACAGTTCAAATTTGAAAATTGAAAAATAGCTGCAAAATCCACGCTCTAGGGGGTCGACCCCACTAGAGGGGTGTCGACACCACTTAAGGGGTGTCGACCTTGGGGTCGACCCACCCACAGGGGTGTCGACACCCCTAGGGCTGACATGGCACTCGGTTTCAGGGGGGTTTGGAAGCTATATATATATGCCCTATTCTCCTATTTTCTTCATTGGAAATCATGGAGGCCATATGCTGCCGGGATACGAACTGAGACGGAACGGTTTTCTTCAATGACGTACTTTGCAAATCAAATTCAGAAACTCAAGATCTATTCTTTCTCAATTCTCTAAACCTAACGCTGCGAGTTTCTAGTTGATTTTAGGTTTAGATAAATAAAAGTAAATTGTGAAAGACTGTGAATTGGATATGTTGTAAAGTATGATTCTGTGCTAGTGTTAAATCCTATATTATGTCATGATAGATCTATTTCCCTAAATCTAATACAATTGTGGTTATACTTTTATGTTGCCTATGTGGATCCTGACTTGTAACTATATTGTGGTGAATGTACATCTATTAAATTGGACAGCTGTAACATTGGCTAGATCTAGTTCTTTATGTAAATCCCCTTTCACCTGTCATATTGTGATCAATCTAGATATGTTGTAAACTTGACATGTGAAGCCATCTTTAGATCTAAACATGTTACTATGTCACTCTAATTATGCTAGATCTAAATAGTTGGACACCTAAATGGTTAATTTAGATCTCATTATGCTTGCTTTAACATCATAATTGCCACAAAAACATCATTTTTATGTCCATCTTGTTATGATGTTAATTATATGTCCATTCACCTTGTTATCATGCAAGTTTATGTTTATGCCAAGTTATGTTGAAACTATCACCTTTTCATATTCCCATTTCATTGTTATGGCTAGGCTACTTTATAGCCTAGATGCTGCCAAAATATGTGTGAATACGTTAGTTAGGAAACGGGGAAAAGAGATTTATAATTGGCATAATTTATGTAATATTTATTTAAATTGGACATATAATTCAAATGGGGAAACATAGAAATAATCACCTATAATGACATAGGTAGATTTGGATAAAACTTGGAATGTCTAGTAATTACAACTTGGAATTGTAATTACACTTATGACACGAGGTTAGGTTGCATTAGTGGTGGAAGTCTGCTCGGACCCAACCGGCGTATCCAGCAGCCACTAATGTTGAACCTAATGTGAGAGGTCTAAGTGTGAAAATACGAATCAGGCTAAGACACGAGGTTAGACCCAACTGTTGGATAAGACTACTTGGACCCGACCGACATATCCAGCATCCACACGTTGTAGGCCAAATGTGGGAGGTCTAGCCCATTATAACCGTAATTGGACATGGTAATGAATTGGACTACTTAACCTAATTTAATCCATAAGGGTTGTATGATTGTGAACTTAAGTTAGGGTTAAGTAAAATTGGATGGGTAGTGGGTGGGTTAAGTAAATTAGAGGGGGTGGACAATATTTACATATAGGCCCACGAACTTAACCCAATAAGGTTGTGTAATTAAAGACACCTAATAGTATACATAACCGGTGGAAAAAAACAATAAAGTTACATAATTAAAGACACCCTTTAGGGTAAGCATAACTGACATAGGCTATGTAATTAAAAACACTTAAGGGTATACATAGTCAGTGAAAAACCTAGTGGAGATACAAGACAAAGGGGAGAGCTTGTATTAGATTGTGTGGGACCCATTTCAGTCGGTAACCTGAAGAAGGTATCAAATAAAGAACTCTGTACTAGGTAGAGAAGGGGCACACTTATTGATTGATTATAAGAGATTTGAACGAGGCAGACGGTGTGGGCGGCGCAAACCGACTGGGCTATGTGCATGCATGAGACGGGCATAGGAGGATAAGAAAACCGTGACACCAGTAGATATGATTGTGCACATCTTAAGGGTTGCCACTTTAGGAAGTGATACCTCCCACTGTGTAGCTAGCATAGGATATCTATGGAGTAGGGAGCCGATCGATTAGGGTAGTGGTTATGGTACACTCGGATGTATGCCCTAAGTCTACCAACTTATAGTGGAAGGGACCATCTCATTTAGTTATGGTAGTAATAGTGCAGAGTAATCATTAGAGAAGTGTATACATCTTACCCTGTCTACCTTATCACACCTGCCATTTATGTAGTGATCTCTCTTATCTACTTTATATGCCTATCATGTTACTTTTATTTATTTACTAGCTAAAAGTAACTAGACTCACCAGACTTTATGTTTGACCCTTTTATTTCTCCTTCTTTCTTCCGTTCCCCCCCCCCCCCCACCCACCCCCCCGCCCACCCAGGTTCTTAGGGAGGAAACACTCAGACATAGTCAGGACTCAGATATCATCTTGCTAGGAGCTATCTCTGAAGTATGGCTCAAGTTCTTGTCTGTATTATGGCTTAACTCTTTCAGTTGGTGAATTATGTTTTTCATATTCTTATTTACTCAGATGATGCAGGACATAAGTTATTTTGTTATAATGGCTTTTGTGACTTATGGTATTATGGACCACGACATTATAATTTATGTTTGAAATTAAAGTTTAAAATTTCCGCTGCTATCTTATTTATATCTGTCTTGTAATTATTCTGTGTCTGTTTACCTACAACGCTTCACGAGACTTGATGCATTCCCTTAGTGAGTGACATTAACTGATGTGGGGTGTCACACTTGGTATCAGAGCTGAAGGTTACTAGATTAGATGAAATTTTTTTTAAATTTTATTTTTCAAAAAGGTTTTAAAAGAAAGTATTTTCAAAACGAAAAGTCTGTTTTGAAAATATTCCCTAAGAAGACATATGTAATATACTTTGGTCCTTTATCTAAATTCTTCCTTTTTCCTTTTTCAACATGTCTGGGGAACAAAACATTCCTAGTATCCCAGAGGGCGTCACAATACCCAGATGGTTCCATAGGTATTTGGAGGCCATGACGCCTGCTGAAGGCCAAAGAGATGTTCCTCCCCCAGCTGCACTATTCATTCCTCCTCCTCCCCTCCAAGAGTAGGTAACTTCTCCAAGATCTACAAGGACATCCGTGCTATGGGAGGGAAGCCATTCCATGGGAACAAGACATTCGTAGAAGCTAGGAACTGGTTTAAGGAGACCAAGGATTTGTTCGTAATCTTTGAAGTAGAGGATCGAAGAAAGATTCAGTTAGCTGCTTGGCTATTAAAGGATGAAGAGACATTTTGTTGGGAAGTCATCCAAGCTGGACATCCGGTGGAAACTTAGGAACATTTTAAATAGAGGTTCGAAATGAAATTTCTTTCTCAAGCTGAGAGAAGCATACAGATGGAGAGGTTCTTAGCACTCAAACAAGGAAACTTGACGGTGAAGGAGTATGTGAACAATTTCAACCAACTGGCAAGGTTCGGGTTAGAGTTGGTGGATACACCGCACAAAAGGGCTTTGCGGTTTTCTAAAGGGCTGAATGAGCCTCTGCATGGTTTAGCCATGTTTCATATTCCAATGGGAGCCACTTTTGAAAAGCTTGTTGATATGGCCCTAATGCATGAGGAGGACAAGGGAGAAAAGAAGGAAGCAAAGGCTAAGGGGACATCGCAGAATAAGAAGGTGTGGCTCAAGAAGGGGAAGCAACAACAACAAAAGAAAGGAGGGAAAGCTGATAAAGTCAAGGATAAGAGAAAATGTCACAATTGTGGAAAGGAGGGTCACTTGATCAAAGATTGTAAGAGAAGGAAGAGCAATTACTTCAATTGCGGAGAGGTCGGCCACTTATCTAAAGAGTGCCCAAAGAAACAGGGATCGCAGGGACAAGATTAAAGAGCAGGAACTTCTAGAGGGAAGTTGCATGCTCTTGCGATCAGTGCTCCGGAAAGAGGTAGAAAAATTTCCGTAGGAAGTTTAATTTATCTTTCAAACCATCCAATTAGAACACTTTTTTATTCTGGCGCTACACACTCGTTTATGTCTAGTTCTGTGGTTGAATCTCTACACTTAATTACTAGTATGTTAGTAGGTCCCATAGTTGTTTCAAACCCCGTTGGTGGTTTGGCTCATTTATCGATGATTTGTCGGGGTTTGAAAATATATGTGTTAGGAATTCAATTTGAATGCGATGCGTATATGCTTGGGTTTATGGGCTATGGGTTGATTCTAGGAATGGATTGGCTTACCACATATGGGGCCATTCTGGATTGTGAGAGGAGGCTTGTTCGACTCCTGACTTGTCATGGGAAGACCCTCGAAGTTTCTTGTGACCTCCAAGGGTCTGTTATGTTTAGCTTTCTAGAGTCTCTAGATGCATCCATAGATGATTTGCAATCTGTCCCGGTGGTTCGAGATTATTCCGATGTTTTTGATGAGGTACGGGGTTTACCTTCAATGCGTGAGATCGACTTTCGCATATATCTGGTGGACAATGCAAAGCCAGTTGCATTACCAATGCGCCATATGGCTCCAAGGGAAAGGAGGGAGCTGAGTAAACAAGTAGGGGAGCAACTTGAGAAAGGGTTTATCAGACGAAGCATATCTGAATGGGGTGCTCCAGCAGTATTCACAACTAAGGCGGATGGTTCGCTTCGTTTGAGTGTTGACTATAGAGACTTGAACAAGCTCACTAAGAAGAATAGGCACCCGCTTCCGAGGATTGATGGTTTATTTGATCATCTTGTTGTGTGCCTCAGTATTTTCTCATTTGGACTTGGCTACGTGGTTCCATCAATTGTGGGTGGCTGAGGACACAATAGATAAGACTACTTTCAGAACTCCAGATGGTTTCTTTGAATGGCTAGTAAAGCCTTTTAGGCTGACGAATGCACCCTTCTATTTTGTCGATATAATGAGTAGGGCGTTTCAAAAGTTCCTAAACAAATTTGTCGTAGTCTTTGTTGATGATATTTTGATCTTCTCCAAAAGCGAAGAAGAGCATGCCCAGCATTTGAGAGAAGTTTTAAAAACTCTCCGTGACCATCAGCTTAAGGCGAAGTTCTCCAAATGCCACTTTTGGAAAAAAGAGGTGAGATTCTTAGGGCATGTGGCCTCCAAAGAGGGGATAGCTATAGATCCCGCCAAGGTGGTTGCAGTGCAAGATAGGCAGATTCCAAAAAATGCAAACGAGGTGAGAAGCTTTCTTGGGTTGGCAGGTTACAATAGGAAATTCATTAAGGACTTCGCGAAGATATCGACCCCTCTCACCAGGCTGACAAAGAAGAATTTGGCATTTTCATAGGACATAGACTATGACGTTGCTTTCCAACGACTGAAGAGGGCTCTGACAACAGCTCCGGTCTTAACCTTGCCTGACGGGAATAAGGTGTTTACTGTTTACATTGATGCGTGTGGTACAGGTCTTGGTGCGGTTCTAATGCAAGAAGGGAAAGTTTTGTGTTATGGGGTTAGACAGTTGAGAGTTCATTAAAAGAACTACCCCACCCATTATCTAGAGTTGGCTGCCATAGTGTTTGCGTTAAAGACGTGGCATCATTATTTACTTGGAGAGAAGTTCGAGTTATACACCGATCATAAATCCCTCAAGTATCTATTCTTACAGAAGGATCTCAACTTAAGGCAACAACAGTGGATGGAGTTCTTAACTTCATATGATTTTGAGATTGCTTATACCCTTGGCCAGGGTAATGTGGTGGAAGACGCACTAAGTAGGCAGAGGGTAGCCCTGAGTCCTTTGTTTGTGGAAAGAAAGAACTTGGAGTTCATATGAGCTTTTGATTTTAGACCATCCATCAAGGTTTTGCCTGATTTTTTGCATCCTTGGAGATACGACCGACCCTTATGGACTAGATGGAGCTTCGCAACAAGGTGACCACAGATTTTGGACATCATGATAAGCTCAAAAGAGGGGAGACTTCTAGTCACCTTAGTAGATATGCCATAGATGAAAAGGGGTTGTTGCGACGAGATGGAAGGTTTTGTGTTCCTCGAACTGGAAACCTAATAAAGGAGGTCCTAAAAGAAGCCCACCACTCTAAGATGACCATTCATCCAAGCGGTGATAGAATGTACATGGACATAAAGAGGGTTTTCTTTTGGGCTGGGATGAAGAAATATGTGGCCGAATTTGTTTCTCAATGTTTAGTTTGCTAGCAAGTCAAGGCTGAGCAAAAGAAGCCTATAGGATACTTCATCCATTGGAGGTTCCGTAGTGGAAATGGGAGAGCATCTCTATGGATTTTATAGATGGTTTTCCTAGGTCAAAGAAAGGCAATACCAGTATTTGGGTGGTGGTAGATAGACTCACTAAGAGCGCTCACTTTATTCAGTTAAGAGTAAGAGGACGGCATCATGGTTGGCAGCAATTTATATTCGCGAGATAGTTCGTCTTCATGGAGTACCTTCCAGCGTCGTCAGCGATCGTGATCCCATCTTTACCAGCGAATTTTGGAGGAGTTTGCAAGAAGCATCAGGTACACAGTTGTGTTTAAGCACCGCTTATCATCCTCAGGCCGATGGACAGATGGAGAGGGTGAACAAGATTCTTGAGGATCTTTTGAGGCTGTGTGTCCTAGACTTTGGAGGGACTTGGGAAGAGCATCTTCCTTTAGTAGAGTTTTCCTATAATAACAGTTATCAAGCTAGCATCGGCATGGCACCCTTCGAAGCATTGTACGGACGACCCTGTAGATCGCCAACTTGTTGGTGGGAATCTGTAACAACCCACATTCTACGCATCTAGGATCGTAGAATATTTATTTCTTTTTCTTGGTAAGTCGTATGATCGTGTACTTTTGGGAAACGACTAGTGGGGTCATTTCCCATGTTCATGATTTTTGCCAATTTTTAAATGACCGTTTTGCCCCTAGTTGATATTGTTTCGTCCATAACTTTTGACTGAAAAGGAATTTTTACCTGAAACTGCTTCCATTAGCTCCGGATGATGGTTTCTCTTTCCGTAGAGTGGTCATAATAGCCAAACGGACTTACCGTTTGGGAGATATGGCTGAATTAAGGTTTAAAGGGTTATTTTCAGCTAATTGGGCTTAACCGGGTAATTAGCAGCTAGGCCCAAAGGGAGATTTCGGGATTAGTGGTATTTAAGGGCTGCTAGGGTTATGATTTCGGTTTTTACTTCATTTTCCAGCCGCCTAAGACATTCCTTCAAGTATAGCCATGGCCTCCACCTTCTAATTTCACTCCAAATCACCTCTAATCACTTTCTAATCAAAAATTAAGCAAAACTACATCAAACCAAAGGGGATTAGCACCAAATCAGAGAGAGAGAGTTGCTGGAACACAAAGAGATTGGATCTATATCAGAGGAGTTTCAGTTCTGAAAGTTTAATTGTGCCAAAGGTGAGTGATTTGCTTAGTTTTTTCACTAATTACGGCTAATTAGGGTAATTAGCGAAGATTAGCAAAATTATGGCTCAGAAAAATCTAGAAAAATTTCTAAAATTCTAAAACATCATTTTATGCCTCTGATATGAATTTGGGTTAATTTGGACTAATTTTGTTAATACCGGAATTTAGGGGATTAAGGGGTGATTAGTGTTAATTAGCGAAATTAAGCGTGATAAAATTCTGGAAAAATATTCAGAAATTCATAAATATTGTTTTAGACCTCTGTTAGAAAATTTGGCTAATTTGGTTAAGTTTTACTAATCCTATTATTAGTTGTTCTTAAACATGCTTAAGGGGAAAATATGGGTTTTTTGGTATGTTTGATCCGTTTTGACATATCATATTGTTGTTCTGCTGTTTGTGGATGTTTATGCATGTTGCTATGACTGTATGGTATGCTTTGTGATTGTTTAGAAGTGTTAGATTGGTCGAAAACGCCGTCGAATGGCGTAAAACAGTCGCTGGACAAAGTGCAGGAATTCGGATCGGATGGGGGATTGAGGGCCGGATCGGATCGCCCTATGGGGTCGTGGAGCCACATCACGAACCAAGCCATCTCCTCTGAACCGAACCGTCTGTGCGAAGTCTACGAGCATCAACTAAGGACCAGAGACTCGTACCCGATCCGAACCACTCGTGCAGGGGAACCTGACCCGAACCGTCTGGAAGAGCGCGAAGAGATAGCCATGAAGAATCCAAAGCCGGAGCGTCCTACCCGAACCGAACCGCGTCTCCGACCCGACCCGAGTGGTCACTTGCGACCCGAACCGATGCACCATGGAGGAGCTTGAGGGACCGATCCGATCCAGTGAGGAATGTTGAAGGCCGAACCGAGCCACTGAGGGAGCCACTATGCCTGGAGCACGACCGAAGGAGCTTGTCACGAACCGGAGATGCTCGTCACGACCGAACCGAACCAAAGAGCTTTGACTTGAGGCGTAAACAATGAAGCCGAACCGATCCGGATGAAGATGAAGACCATAACCCGAGATGCAAAGGTAGTCCAAAGGAGAAGTTAGAGCTCAGGATCCAGATGGGAACCAATGAGTCCACTTCACGATTTGGGCTTTGCTGCGGGACGTGCGCAAAGGGGTTATCGGTGTCCATAACTTTGGTTCATCACCGAGAGATGGATTAGGGGCTCATAGTGTAGTTATACGGGGTTGGACTCTGTCATGGCCCAAAAGATTAGGTGACCAAAGTAGTGGATATCGTATGCTTTACGCACTGAGTGAGAGATGTGGGGATGGTTGCTATGCTTGATTGTTTGACATCACTATGACATACACACCCCCACCCCCGTATTCTTTACACCATATGTTAGTGGCACCTTAGAGTATTGTATGGTATGTAGTGCTAACTCTTTGGTTGCAGGTCCAGGTTCAGGTATGATTGGATTATACCTGTTATTGTTTTGTTTTTTTTAGCTGCTTATCGCTCACACCAGACTTTTTTGTCTGACCCAGAGTTTTATGTCTCTTCTTATTACTCTGGGTGCTCACACGAGCAGACTAGAGACAGGTTAGGTGGATGCACGGGTAGCTATACTGGAGACGAGCAGGAGGCTTCCACGTATGATATTTATGTATTATCTCCCTGTGTTATCGATGGTCACTGCTTAGGCATTAGTAGTGTACCTTTTCCTTTCTTTTGCTTAGAGACAGTATTTTTGAAGTTGTAATAAGGATGTTGGATCATAAGCTGTATTTTGGATTTCCGCTGCCATGTTAGACATGATTTAGTTTTTCAGCTTATGCACTGTTTCTCCTGTTTTATGTCAAAGTTATGTTATTATTATATTTTATTCCATGCGCTGTGAGACATTCTACAGGTTCTGTGTTAGTTCTTCACCTTCTTTCTTTCCTTCCGACGACCGTTCCGCGCTAGTTAGACATGTGTACAACGCACTTTCGGAGGAAATGTCGGCTAGTACAGGGCGGGTCGTTACAGAATCTACAGAAAGATTATTACTTGGACTAGAATGGTTGGGGAAATGTCCGAAAAGATTGACCTTATTCGATAGCGGATGAAGACAGCTCAAGACAGGAAGAAGTCCTATGTAAACAAGAGAAGAAATGACATCGAATTAGAAGTAGAAGACTTAGTTTTTATCAAAGTATCACCTCTGAGGAATGTGGTTTACTTTGGATCAGTAGGGAAGTTGGCTTTTCCATAATCGAGAAAATTGGCCAAATGGCCTATAGAGTGAAACTCCCAGAAAATCTATCCGGTGTTCATGACATTTTCCATGTCTCTCATTTGCGGAAGTGTCTGCATGACACCGCAGAAGTTGTTGAACCGAGTATGTTGGAAGAAGTAGAAGTGGAACGGGAGGCGACAGTCAGACGAGTCCTTACCTGAATTCTTGAGTCAGAAGTTAAGAAGCTGTGCAATAAGGAGATCAAGTTGCTAAAGGTTCAATGGGGAGATAGCCCAGATGATGCAACTTTGGAGACCGAAGACAAGATTTGTGCTTCGTATCCTTTTTTTCCAAGGTATGTTCCTAACTCCTTTTTCAATGTTTTATCCGTACTTGTTTCTGTTAATAGAGTATATAATATCCATAGTATTTTTCGGCCTTCAGATAGGAATCCTATGGATGTAAACATGTGTTTGAAACATGTTATGTTTTATGGATGCAAGTGTTTTCTAGTGGTTTCTGGTGGACGCATATACACACACATTAGGCACTAAAGTCGGTTCAATCACTCTCATACTGCATATGGATGTGTGTGCATTTTCTTTTCTTTTATAGATGGAAATGGATGAGTTAGCATATGGATGTTGAATTTGTACGAATAAATGTGCACACATATAGAATTCACATGATACAATAGTTTTATTTGCATACATATTGGATTCATGGCACTAACATACATTGCATTAAGGAGGTCAACTGAATTAGTGGACCGCCTGATCTTCGCCTTAGTGTTAGGACATATACACACACCTTTGCATATATTCATATAAGCATTAGAAACATTTAAGGGCAATGGATGCCAGTGATTGATGGATGAGTAGACGGATGATGAATGGTAGGATATGCATTTTTCTCAACTTAGAGATTTCGGGGACGCAATCCTTTGAGTAGAGGATAATGTAACACCCCGAATTTTTAACGAAATTAAAGAGAATAAATTAGATAGTAGTTAATTTAATATACAGAATTAGAGGAAAAAGATAACACCATTGCGTCCGTCACGAAATTCTAGTAAAATAGACATTTGGTTTGTGTAAAACAGACACCGTATTAAGAAGTTATGAGGGTTTTAAGTTTGTATACGCGTAGAAATATTATGTTTACACATATGAGTCAGAATTTTATCCAGAACAGTTCAAATTCGAAAATTGAAAAATGGTGGCAGAATTCCCGCTCTAGGGGGTCGAACCCCCTTAAGGGGTGTCGACCTAGGGTGTAACGACCCGTATTTTTTGTGATTTATAATTAACTTATTTAATTATAAAAATAGTGATTTAGAATTTCAAATGGTCGTTTAATTAAATAAGTTTGAATATTTAATCAAAATAATAATTAAATAATATATTTAATTCAGAAATAATCAAAAATAGTGGAATTCACAATATAGTGTGAATTAGATTATTTAAAATATATATTTTAGTTTGGAATTTGAATAACGAATATATTATTTAAACGACAGTTGAACGTATAATTATAATATGATTATAATCAAGGTCAAAATGGCGCGACAGTTCGCGAATTGGCGATTCGAACTTTAAACGAATATATAGAAGCCGTTTTAAATCGGATTTCTGTGAAACAAGAAACGTTAGGAGCTGCTGAAGTATATTTTTCTAGTGGAAGAGAAAAATCAGGATTTCATTGTGTAGATTTTGATTTATGTCCAAATCAAATTTTAGAAAAGTCGTTGTGTATTTCCTTTATAATTTATGATGATTTATTTATATTTATATATGGAATTTCATTTTAAATCAAATATCGATTTAATTGGGATTTGAAATATCGAGTTAGAAATTCATGTAGGAATATTGTGAAGCTGTAGGATATCATATATGGATATATACGATAATATTTATTTATAAATATTAAATTTAATTGTTTTTAAATATATTTAATATTTAAAAGGGTTATTTAGAGCTTTAAAAATAGCCAGTTTTGCAAACGACCTCAGAATTTGACGAAACTAATTTTTTTGGATCCGCAATATTAAATTATTGCTAGATTTCAATTTCCATGATTTTTGAAGTCAGTATGTGGCCGTACGGGATTTTAATGTGAAAAACAGTTGATAAATTGACCTTTAAAAATACGCTATGTGAGCAAACGAAGTCGAAATTCGATGAAACTAGTGTCGTTGGGACCGTAGTGTCGAGCTGTAGCTACGTGACCATTTTCGTGATTTTTGAATATCATGTGTGATCACATGGATTTTTAGAAGGCGAAATGAAAATATAAACTAAAATATCCTAAGTTATGGGTGAACCAAAACAAGCCGCACACCCATCTTTCTCAGCCACATAAAATATTATCCCCGTAATATAATCTCCCTTGAAGCCGCCAACGATTCTTTCTTTCAAAACGTGGAAATCCACTTTCATAAATCAAGATAAAATCCAGTCAATTTCTAAAACCAATTTATATACATATTCAAGTTCCTATGAGTTTTCTCTAAAATTAGTACGAGTTTGGTTTGGGTTCGAGGAAGATTCGGTCTTGTGATGCATGTGTTGTGTGTGTATATTCTAAGGTTGGTAAATTCATGAATTCTAAGCTATAATACGTGGATTCGAGTGTTGATTTGAGTTCAGTATTTGATTTAGCATCAACCATGTGTTTTCGGTGAAGTTCGAAGCAAATTTATGTTGTTGGTTTCACTATAGCAAGCGCGACAGTAAGCTCGACGCATTCTGAAGGAGATGCTCATGAGGGTTGTCGAGGGTATGGGAGGATCGCTCTCGAGAAGTGGAGGTTATTGGTAATTTTAGTTTGTTGAAGAATGGAAGAATGAAGGAGATGGGAAGGCAAGAAAGAAGCCGTAATGGCCAGTACCGGAGCTCGCTACGAGGTGTTTGGGGAAGACGGGTAGTAGAGGGTGCGGGTGTGGGCCTTTTGAGTGATAATGGGCCCGATAAAAAGGTTAAAGCATTCATTTAAATAAATATGTTTTTAATTTAGAGTGTATTAGCTTGTGTAAGTTATAACTTGATCGTACTTCAACGAAATTCAGCGAAACATGATCCGTTAGGATCGTATGGACAGTGGCTATCCAATGGACTGACTGGAAGTGAATTCGAGCCCGTTACAATTTATTGCAAAATAAATTGTTCGTCTGAATCAAGCGATGGTTATCATTATTAACGATGATCGTCCAATGTGAATAAAACTCACTAACTCTGAACAGTTATATTTTTGTAACGTATTTTTAGAACTGTTAAATCATCTGTTGATTTCCGTATGTTAACTATTTGTTTGAATTGCTTATGTGTTGGTTGAAATTATAGATAACGATATTTATATAAATCGTTAATCAAATATTGATTCTGTTTATCAGAATATTTCATATCGAAAATGAAATCAATGTTATTATGTTGATTAACATCTGTGATGCAGGGAAACAGGTTGGAGAAACCCAACTGGGTTCCTCAATATATAAATACTGTTTTGTTTCATATATTGTGATATATGATGTGATATATAATGTGTTTATGGTTATGTGTGTTTAAATATATCGATCGTTGCGATTTGGTATTTTAAATACCGTAAGAAATACTAGGATGGAAAAAGGAATTTTTCAAAGTATATATTTGAAAATAAATTTATTTATAAAATCAAAGGATTTTATAAAAGGAATATTTATCATTTGATAAATAAGAAAAAGGGATATTTATTTAGAAAATGAATTGAATTATAAATGGAATATTGATTTGAGGAATAAATAGAATAAAAAGGGAGATATTTATTTGTTATACAAATAGAATTGAAAAAGAATCTATTTATTTAGAAAATAAATAAAGTTGAAAAAGGGATATTTATTTAGAAACTAAATAGAATTATAAAGGAATATTTATTTAGAAAATAAATAGAAGTATAAAAAGGAAATTGATGAGATATAATAAGGGTTAATCAAATTAGCAAATTGAATTTGAGTTAATCAAATTAGAGTTAGTCGAATATTGGTTAATCCAATTAGTTATTCGGAAGTTAGTTAATCGAATCAAGTTAAGTCAAGTTAGTTAATCGAATCGAGTTAAGTCATGTTAATCGAATATGGTTAGTCGAGTCGAGTTAATCGATATGGTTAGTCTAGTCGGGTTAATCGAAAGAAGTTAATCGAACATAGTTAATCAAAATGGAGTTAAACAAAAAGTAGGAACTGACTTGAGATAAATAAGTTGAATGGTTTCCTAAGTATCGATCTGATGTTGGTTTCGGCCTTCGGGGTTTATATTTAGGAAGTCGTTTTCTTGTTAGTCTATAGTTAGAGTCTGATAGTTGTGGAAGGATAGTGATACATAAATAAGATGATGGAAACGTTTTCCAGTGTTAATAACATACATTTTCTAAACATAGAAAATAAGGAAATATGAATGAATATATATATATATTGTTGATGATTTGATCGATAGAATTTCCATTTGGAAATAATATCATTGTTTGCACACGTGTTTTTCTTTGATAGTTAAATTCCCGACTATCAAAGTTTTGACCATGTTAACTTTGTCAATATGGAGAGACCGGTTGGATTATTATCCGAAGAACCACTCCGTATTGGCATAAGCGTTGCGAATCAAGTATGTGAATATATTGAAGACGGAGTAAAGTGCAAGGGCTGTTGTATAAATCTTAGATAACAATTGCCTAAGATGGATGTACTGAATAGTGCCTTCGGTTTGTCCAGTTCCAGGACAACTTGTATGGAAGAAGGTCTGACAGAGTATATCTAATAAATCGCGTAAGTTGAACTCTTCAAACGTATTCATGTTTGGTGGCGGAGGAATTCGTTTCTCTTAGTTGTATACCCTTGTTATTTTGGATAAATCAATTTGTGATTTGGCGGGTATGACAATGTGACATTCTAAGTGAATGAAGATGTGGCATGTAAAAGATAAGCGTAGCTTCTAGCATCACATCCGGTAAATGACAAAAATTGGGCAGGCAGCATGGATGTGTAGATCGCACCTATTAGGGTGTTTAATCACTTGGTCTAGAGTTTCATTTACTTCTAAAAGTCTATTGTCGATGCTGTCCCATTCGGGAAACGATTGCTAATCCCAACCGTTGGTGATATACATTCAATACACTCAGCGAAATGAGTGGTCGGTCATATGTGGCCGGGTTGCAAGATGTTCTTGTTGAACCCAGTGTATTCCTCTCTAGAGGTACACTAGCGAAAGGTGGTTCTATACCTTGTCATAGTTGGAAATCCATTACCCAATACGTGCTTGCGGTTTTGATCGTATACTATATATGTCGAACGTGAGATGAAAGCGTTTCTGCTAGATGATTATTATACTGTGATTGATAGACATTATAATAATATCATGGGAGTTTTGATATAAAGATTGATTTTGGATTCTCATAAGGGAAAAATCCGTTCCTTTATACCGCGTGGTCTTATGAGATATCGTTTAATGGCTTAAACTGTTTTAAACTGTTTTACTCATACCAGTCCCATGACTGACCCACAGTTTATTTTGTTTTGTTTTCCCTAAGCTCCTGGGTGCCCAATTTTGTACAGGCAGTCAAGTAGTCGGGATTTACAGATACTTGAAGAGCAGGAGCAGGAGGCTTCAAGATCACATAGCTATTGTTTATTTCCGCTGTGTTGTAAGTACTGTACTTTGGAAATGATATGTATATTCAAGTACAGATTTGTATTTCAAAGTTATGTTATGAAACATATTTATTCGTTCCGCTGTGAGATTCGTGTTTACTCTGATGTTGTATGTTCTTCTTCTTCTTCTATTCTAAGTTTCTATCTTATCTCTCCTCACCCTCTAATTTCTTTCATTAACCATTCGGTATTTTCGACTCTTGATGTTCGATATATGTTGTATATCGGATAATCAGGGTCGCTAATTTTCAAGTCGTTACATAGGGGTCGACCCACCCACAGAGATGTCGACCACCCTAGGGCTGACATGACACTCAGTTTCATGGGATCTAACAGCTATTATATGTGTCCTATTCTCCTATTTTCTTCATTGGAAATCATGGAGGCCATATGCTGCCGGGAAACGAACTGAGACGGAACCGTTTTCTTCAACAACGTACTTTGCAAATCAAATTCAGAAATTCAAGATCCTTTCTTTCTCAGTTCTCTAAACCTAACGCTATGAGTTTCTAGTTGCTTTTAGGTTTAGATAAATAAAATTAAATTGTGAAAGACTGTGAATTGGATACGTGGTAACGTATGATCTGTGCTAGAGTTAAATCCTATACTATGTCATGAAAGATCTATTTCCGTAGATCTAATACAATTTTGGTTATTCTATTATATTGCCTATGTGGATCTTGACTTGTAACTATATTGTGGTGAATGTACATCTATTAAATTGGATAGTTGTAACATTGGCTAGATCTAGTTCTTCATGTAAATCCCCTTTCACCTATCATATTGTGATCAATCTAGATATGTTGTAAACTTGACATGTGAAGCCATATTTAGATCTAAACATGTCACTATGTCACTCTAATTATGCTAGATCTAAATAGTTGGACACCTAAACGGTTAATTTACATCTAATTTTGCTTGCTTTGACATTGTAGTTGCCACAAGTTCATCAGTTTTACGTCCACCATGTTATGATGTTAATTACATGTCCATTCACCTTGTTATCATGCTAGTTTTTGTTTATGCCAAGATATATTGAAACTATCACCTTTGTCATATTCTCTTTTCATTGTTATGGCTAGGCTACTTTATAGCCTAGATGCCGCCAAAATACGTGCGAATGCGTTAGGAAACGGGGAAAAGGGATTTATAATTGGCATAATTTATGTAACATTTATATGAATTGGACATATAAATCAAATGGGGAAACATAGAAATAATCACCTATAATGACATAGGTAGATTTGGATAAAAATTGAATGTCTAGTAATTAAAATTAGGAATTGTAATTACACTTATGACACGAGGTTAGGTTGCATTAGTGGTGGAAGTCTGCTCGGACCAGGCCGACATATCCAGCAACCACTAATGTTGAACCTAATATGAGAGGTCTAAGTGTGCAAATACGAATCAAGATAAGACACAAGGTTAGACCCAACTGTGGAATAAGACTGCCCGGACCCGACTGGCATATCTAGCAACCACACGTTGTAGGCCTATTGTGCGAGGTCTAGCCATTATAACCATAATTGGACATGGTAATGAATTGGGCTACTTAACCAAATTTAATCCATAAGGGTTGTATGATTATGAACTTAAGTTAGGGTTAAGTTAAATTGGATGGGTAGTGGGTGGGTTAAGTAAATTAGAAGGGGTGGGCAATATTTGCATATAGGCCCACGAACTTAACCCAATAAGGTTATGTAATTAAAGACACCTAGTGGTATACATAACCGGTCAAAAAATACAATAAAGTCATGTAATTAAAGACACCCTTTAGGGCAAGCATTATTGACACAGGGCTATGTAATTAAAGACACCTAAGGGTATACATAGTCAGTGAAAAACCTAGTGGGCATACAAGACAAAGGGGAGAGCTTGTATCTGATTGTGTGGGACCCATTTTAGTCAATAACCCGGAGAAGGTATCAAATGAAGAACTCTGTACTAGGCAGAGAAGGGGCATGCTTACTAATTAATTATATGAGATCCAAACGAGACAGACGGTGTGGGCGACGCATACTGACCAGGCCATGTGTGTGCATTAGCCGGGCAAAGGGGGATAAGACGACCGTGACACCAGTAGATATGGTTGTGCACATCTTAAGGGTTGCCACTTTAGAAAGTGATACCTCCTACTGTAGGGCCAACATAGGATATCTACGGAGTAGGGCGATGATCGATTAGGGTAATGGTTAGGGTATACTCGGACGTATGCTCTAAATCTACCAACTTATAGTGGAAGGGATCATCTCATTTAGTTATGCTAGTAATAGTGCAGAGTAATAATTAGAGAAGTGTATACATCTTACCCTGTCTACCCTGTCACACCTTCCATTTATGTAGTGATCTCTTTTATCCACTTTATATACCTATCATGTTACTTTTATTTATTTATTGGCTAAAAGTAACTAGACTCGCCATACTTTATGTCTGACTCTTTTGTTTCTCCTTCTTTCTTCCGTTCCCCCTCAGGTTCTCAGGGAGGAAGCATTCAGACTTAGTCGTGACTCAGATATCATCTTGTAAGGAGCTACTTCTAAAGTATGGCTCAAGTTCTTGTCTCTACTATCGCTTAACTCTTTCAATTGGGGAATTATGTGTTTCATATTCTTATGTACTCAGACGATGCAAGACAGAAGTTATTTTATTGTAATGGTTTTTGTGAATTGTGGTATTATGGGCCACGACATTATGATTTATGTTTGAAATAAAAATTTAAAATTTCCATTGCTATCTTATTTATGTCTGTCTTGTAATTATTTTGTGTCTGTTTACCTGTAACGCTTCACGAAACTTCATGCATTCCCTTAGTGAGTGACATTAACGGATGCGGGGTGTCACATATATCTAACCAAATTAGGGATACAAATACTTTCTTGGACATGGGAGATGACTACTGGAACTGGGATGGTAATCCTAAAGGTTTCTCTTTTCATTCAGCATGGGACATAGCTAGAGAACACAAACCTGAACTAGACTGGTGCAGAGTTATATGGCATAAAATTAACAGCCCAAAAATGTCGGTCTATGCGTACAAAGCTTGTCTTAATCGTCTTAGCACAAAGGATCTTATGATAAATTGGGGATATAACATAAATCTAATATGCGTTCTTTGTAATGAGGAACAAGAAGATAAAAACCACCTTTTTTTTAATGCTCCTATTCAGCATATCTCTGGGCCAGATGTAGACTTAATGCGGATTGCCTCCAAATACTGATAGACCAATTCTGCTGGAAAATGAGTTGGAAAATTTGAAGAATGCGTTCAGTTCTACCGATTTCAAACAGGAGACAGCTTTTTGTTGCTCGGTAGTCACAATTTATCATATCTGGATGAAGAGAAACAGTCGGGTTCACAATAGCACTCAAATAAATAAATTTTGGAGATAGGATTATCTAGAGCTGGATGTAAAATACTTACTCACAAGATCCAATAAGAAGATACAAGAAAACGATGAGAAGAAGTGGTGTATTGAAGTTTTGGACACTGGCTAATTTCTTATTCTCAAGGTTTTCTTTGGTTTTCCCAAATTGGGAAAGAAGACTTCTGCCTTATTGCAAGTGAAGATGATGATCTGGCTTTCCAGTTCTTGTGCTGACGCGTGGTAGTTGTCGAGTTTACCCTTATGGGATTTTCGTTTACTTCACCAGTTTGGGCTTTTGCCTCTTGGACCTCAATGGTTTTATTGTTTTTTGATTTTGGCTTGTATAAATGGGTTTGGCAGCATGATAAAAATTGATGATCTGCTTGCCTTTGGACTAAACATTGTACTTCTTTTATTGATGAGATGTCAATAAAGCGCCGCGCTCTTTTTCCCTGTCTAGATATCACGCTGATATCTAGCACAGGTTTTTAACGAGGCAGTTTACCCATTTTCAAAAATAAAATAAAATCAATTCTCTGTTCATATCAATTGTTACAACTCTATTACACGTTCTTCTCTGTACATTTTTTTATGGTACTCATTATCTTCTTTAACTTTAATTACATACATCCACCACTTTACCTCCCATGCACAAAAAAAAATCATCATCACTTTCAGCAACTGCCACCTGACTGCAACCAAACTTTGCAACATACAAACATCCACTTCCAACTCTCATACCCTCCTCTGACCATACAACACAACTACCTAAGCATCACCAAACACCCGCCCTGCCTTCAGATCCTCCCTACAGCCATAGTTCAACTACTATCATTCCATCATACAACACAAACAACAAACACAAAACCATTCAACTAAACTCCACTCATAAACTTCCTCCACCATTACCACAGCCACAACATAACCACTTCATCATAAAACCATTGTCACCATTGTTCTGAGTTCAAGCACTTCCATCGTTCCTATTATCAATCATCAAAACAACCACTCTTCCCGCTCAACCACAACCGCCTCAAACAACAAACGCACTCTGCTTGTCAAAATCTTAAATTTTCCCCTCAAATTAACATTACAACTTCGTATTGTTGTTCGAAAACTGTGCTCACATATAATAACCCGGATTTCTTGTGGGTTAATTTTAACTATTTAATATGGATTTAAATATTTAGTTAAGTATATAAATCAATTTTTTTTGGGAGTTATCGATTTAAAAATCAATTTCAATTTAATATTGAAAATATTAAATTATCAGAATACGAAAATGGATTTAGTTGAATTCAAATTTTAATTTGAATTGAAAACAGTTCAAATAATTAATATGAAATTTTAACGGTAATAATATTTATTTATCTTCAAGGAGAATAAATAGTTTGAAATTTAAATTTATATTGATTTAAATTAATATCTTCTCCATATGATCAAACTGGACCTTGAAACATATCTCAGTGTGTTCAGAGCAGTGGTATAACGCTAGAAATGGCAGTTGTTGGGTTCAGAAAGGAGTTCGACATCATGGGGTCTTTTAATTAAAGGATACCAGTTTTAATTAAAATTAAATAAAAGTTTGAATGAAATTTTAAGGAGAATAAAACACCACGTCTTCCTTTCCTCACCACTTTTTTTTCTCCTGCTCAAAACAAACCACGGATACCACTTCCTCGTCTATATAAACGCGATGCCACCCTGTTTCCTTTCGATTCCATTTTCCTTCTTCTGTAAATCACTTCAGGCAAAATAAAGTGGCCTCCCAATTCATTTAACAATCGCGAGTGCCCCTTATGAAAACAAAACCCTGCCTTTCTGTTTTATTCCTCAAACCGAAAACCTGATGGCACCAATTCTTGGAATCAGAAATCGCGTAGCAACTGAAGACCGACATCGAAGCAAGGGCGGATGCACGCTCAATTTAAACCATCGCGAGTAGCGTATGTGGAGCTGTTCTTCACGTGGATGTCTTGTTGGGTACCGCGATCTCTGTTCGGGGGTTTAACAGTTCATCGCTCGAAGCTCAGTACGATTTAGGGTTAGCTCGATATCGAGACTAAGGCGCTCGCGCATCAAGGAGGTACTAGGTAGATCTGTTATCAGCGTTCGATGGTTCAACGGAGATCTGGGAGGACGGGGGAATCAATGGTGGTATCAATTATGGTGATGGATTTGGTGCAGCGTGGGTTTTCTTAGAAGGACTGTCGGAGTTGTCAACATCATGGAGGATTAGCAGGAGGAAACAACGCATTTTGGAAGGGACCATTCGAGTGGTACTCGTGGTTTCGAACTCAGTAATGAAATGCAGTATTAAGGTAATTTATAATTTTAATTTCATAGAATAATTTAACTAGTTAATTTAAATTAAATAGTGGCGTATTGATAAATTTATTTATTTAATTAACAATCATTTAACCGTTAGTTAAAAATAAATAAATCGTAGGTGGATAATTTATTCAAGAAATTCGAGACGATTCGTAACTGAGACGATATGGAAATTACAGAATATCAGCAAAGTAAAATTTGGTGAGTAAATCTCACCTTTTATTTAGAATTATTTTTATATAGTTAAAAATAATTTTTATTCTTGGTTGAATGCTGTTTGATTGTTTTTAAAATATATATAGTTATTTAGGATTGGTTGACTATTATATATATATATTGGGTTGATGATTGGTTGGATTCCCGCAGTATCATTAGCGGATGCCCGCAGTTTCATTAGCGGATGATTACCCTATACGCCCCACGCTATGATTAGTGGATGACCTTCTATACTGCGATATCCTGCCTCGAAGCAGGATGGGTATTACTATGTTGACTAACATCTGTGGATGCAGGAAAACAGGTTGGAGGAATCCAACTGGATTCCTCAAAAATATATATTATCTGTTGTTTGTTTGATTTCATATATGATGTGTTAAAAATCAAATGATTGAAAATTGGTTGATTTGATTGTTTAAAAATATCATCGAGAAGTTGAATATTGATTCATAGTAATATCGGAAAGGGTATTTGATATTTAAAAAGGAAATTCTATTTTTATAAATAGAATTTGAATTTTAAATAAAACTATAGAAAATATTAACTTGTTTTGAAGGTATATAAAACAAGTAATTGAATTTATAAACTTTGTTTATAAATGAAAGATGGGATTTGAAATGAATTTATAAACTTTGTTTATAAATGAAAAATGTGGGATTTGAATTGAATTTATAAACTTTGTTTATAAATATATATATATATATATATATATATGGGGGATTTTGAGTAAAGTTATAAACGTTGTTTATAAATAATGCAGAGATATTCAAATAGACTTTGAATATAGATTTGAATAAGAGAATTCAAATAGACTTTGAATATAGAATTCAAATGGACTTTAAACTATAGAATTTGAATATAGAATTCAAATGGACTTTAAACTATAGAATTTGAATATAGAATTCAAATGGACTTTAAACTATAGAATTTGAATATAGAATTCAAATGGACTTTAAACAATAGAATTTGAATATAGAATTCAAATGGACTTTAAACTATAGAATTTGAATATAGAATTCAAATGGACTTTAAACTATAGAATTTGAATATAGAATTCAAATGGACTTTAAACTATAAAATTTGAATATAGAATTCAAATGGACTTTAAACTATAGAATTTGAAAATAGAATTCAAATGAAGTTTAAATAAAGAGAATTCAAATAGAATTGAATTGGAATTTGAATAAGAAGTCGATAAGGGAACGAGAGTATGAGTATAATTAGAATTTGTTAATATGCAAGCTAAAATATATTTAAACATGTCATGTTCAAATATGAAGGTAAAATAGACTGAAAAGTTAAGCAACAGATTTAATTAACAAATTGAGTTAAAACGATTGGTATAGTTAAAATAGATTGGACAGGCATAAATATACAGGAGACAGGTTTGGAATAAAGTATAGAAGTGAAATAAATAGAATGCCCGACAAAAAGGTACGTATTTAATTTCCATATGAGATTTTATGCGCCGTATCGGCTAGCCGCTTGGCTTTTTCTTTTTCTTTTTGAGATGAGAAGGACCGGGAAAGCTATTTGAAATTTCCCGATGCTCCCGGTACAAAGGAGGTTATGGCAAATTTTTCCGGGAATTTAAGGAGATAGAATATTTTTAAGATAATTTGATAGTTAGAAATTAGCATATCAAAATATATAGAAGTCGATAAGAAAACGAACTTAGAAATAGAATAGTAAAATCAAAAAGGAAGACTAGGAATAAAATCTAGTAAGAATAGAAAGAGAAAGTATATATGTGTTTAAAAGTGAAGAATTAGTTGTATGGTATTGATTGTTCGAGTAAGTAGTCTTATCTGTTTTGACATTATAAATGTTATTCAGTCAAGGTCTGAGAGGTAGTTATACCCCAACTTGATTGATTGCATTATTAACAAATGAACAGTAAGATTTCAGGCTCAAAGATCAATGTTAGATAAGAGTTAGTTGAATATAGTATTTGGGTTGTCGTAACGATGTTTTACACAACATCCGTTTTAATCCAAATAAGTGTAAGATGGGAAATAGAATAATAAATATTTCCTAAGTGTAGGAATAAACGAGATTGGAAAAGAGCTAAGTAATTGGAATATTTTCCAATTATAAATAACATATATTTTCTAAAGTTTAGAAAATAAAAGAAGGCGATATATGGAAATGTTTTCCAAATAACGGATAAGGCCAATATGGTTATTGTAAATATTTGGTTAACAAATATTGATAAGAAATAGAGAAGAGATTTAATTAATGGAATATTAATTAAAGGTTCAGTGATTGTTGGATGTTTAGATGAACACTTGTTTTATTCGATAGTTAAATCATCGACTATCGAAACACTTGTTTTTATTCGATAGTTAAATCACAGACTATCGAAGTTTTGACCATCGTTGTCAATATGGAGAGACCGGTTGGATTATTATCCGAAGAACCACCCCATATCGGCAGTAGCGTGCGAATCAGATTATATAAAGATAATCGAAGACGGAGTAGAGTGCAAGGACTTTTTCTATTAATAGAAATAGTGCCTTCAGTTCATCCTGTTCCTGGGTGACTTGTATGGATGAATGTCTGACAGAGTATTTCCAGACGATCACGTATATTGATTTCTCCAACCGTACCAAGAGTGGAAGCGGAGAAGGAAACTTCTTTTAGCTAACACATAATGTATTGTTGTAGACGTCAATCGGTGATTTGATGGATTTGACGATGTGGCATTCAAAGTGAATCTGGTATGATGATAAAGCGTAGCTTCTAGCCTCATCATCCGGTAAATGACAGAAATCGGGCAGGCAGCATGGCTAAGTCGGTCGCACCGAAGTAGGGTGTATAATCACCTGATCTAGAGTTTCATTTACTTCTAAAAATCTATTGTTGATGCTGTCCCATTCGGGAAACGGTTGCTGATCCCAACTGTTGGTGATACACATTCGATACACTCAAGCGAAATGAGTGGTCGGTCATGTATGGCCGGGTTGCAAGATGTTCTTGTTGAACCCAGTGTATTCCTCTCTAGAGGTACATTAGCGAAAGGTGGTTCCATACCTTGTCATAGTTGGAAATCCATTACCCAATACGTGCTTGCGGTTTTGATTGTATACTATATATGTAGAACGTGAGATGAAAGCGTTTCTGCTAGATGATTATATATATACTGTGGTTGATAGACATTATTATAATATCAAAAGGTTTTTGATATAAAGATATTTTGGATTCTCATAAGGGAAAAACCTGTTCCGTTATGCGGCGTGGTCTTATGAGATATCGTTTACTTGTTCGAACTGTTTTTAAACTGTTTTACTCATACCAGTCCCATGACTGACCCAGAGTTTACTTTGTTGTTTTCCCTAAACTCTTGGGTGCCTAAATTTGTACGGGCAGTCAAGTAGTCGGGAATTTACAGATATACTGGAAGAGCTTGGAGCAGGAGGCTTCAGGATCATATAGCTATAGTTATTTCTGCTGTGTTGTAAGTGATGTACTTTGATATTGATGTATATTCAAGTACAGATGTATATTTGAAGTTATGTTATATATATTATATGTTATTCGTTCGGCTGTGAGATTCGTGTTACTCTGATGTTGTGTTCTTCTTCTTCTATTCTAAGTTTCTATCTTATCTTTCCTCACCCTCTAATTTCTTTTACTAATTACCAGGATTTTTCAATGTTTTGGTTATCGACATCGAGCTTATGTCGATAACCAAAATCGTTGAAAATCCGGCTCGTAACAGTTTGTATCAGAGCTTAGGTTGAGCGAATACCTAGGCTTTTTGGAATGTGCTCATTAGAGATAGGATCAGTAGTATCCTAGAATGAGTTGAGTGTATATATATACGAGAGAGCGTATTTGTTATTTGATTTTATATTGTGTTGACTAGTCTGTTGAGTGGATTATAAATTTTGGTCGAATTGTGGGACGCCATGATGTCGATAGGAGTTTATAAACACTTGAACAGAAGATTGGACACGATATTGTTTTTAAATAGTTGAGTTGATTATTAGGATTATAATCAAATTAGATTATAAAATAGAAATAGATATATAACCAATGGAATTTGTATATGAAATCAAATATACAAATGTGATAAATTGAAATTGAATTCCAACCAGAATTCAGAATTTAAAATCCTGGGAGTTTGGAAAATATTTTTCTAAATGGATTTTGAAAGTAATATAGTACTGAACTCATTCAGTAGCTGGGAAATAATTCTGATGATGGTTGCAACATCATCAGTGTTCATTTTCGAGTTTCTAAGTGATAAACTACTGCCTTAGAAAAGTTTTGATGGAAATTTGTTTGAAAAGAAAACAAGTTGTTTGAAAATTCAAATGTTTTGAATTTGAGATAGATATAAATATATGTATATATTTATATTACTTCAAAGGAATTTTGAAATGGGAATTGGAATACAGATTTCAAATAGAAATTATATAAGAAAAATTGAAATGGAATTTGAATTCAAAGGAGTTCAAATGCACTTGAATAAAGAAAAATCAAATAGAGATTTGAATATTAGAATTCAAATGGAATTTGGTTAAATAGAATTTCAAAGAGAATATAAAGTGGAGGTTGAATATTAGAATTCAATAAAATATAGAGTTTGAAATAGAATTTAAATTCAAAGGATTTCAAATAGAAATTGAAGATAAGAAATTCAAATAGAATTTGAAGATAAGGAATTCAAATAGAAATTGAATAGAAGGAAATTCAAATATAGAGTTTGAATAAAGAAATTCAAATGGAATTTGAATATTGTAAATATATAGGATTTGAATAAAGAAGTGAAATAGATCGGTTATGTTGAAATGAAAAAAAATGGATTTGATACATATTAAAAATATATCAGAATGGAGTTGAATTTATTATAAACAAAGTTAAAACGTTTATATTTATAAATATAAATAAAACAAGCTCGCCATAGTGCAGCAGTTCGTAAATTGGCGATTCGAACTTTAATTTAGTATACAGAACTCAATTGAAGTCGGAATTCTTTGAAACAAGAATCGTCGGGACGGGTTGAATAATAGTTTTCTAATGAAAGAGAAAAATCTGGATTTCGTCGTATAGATTTTGAGTTATGTCAAAATCAAATTTTTAGAAAAGCAGCGCCAGAACCATTATAAAAACCATAACGGTTTAATTGAATAAACAAAGGGATTGTTAGGAAATAAAATCCGAATTTGGCATTAGAAAATCCAGGCTGGAGATATAAAATGATTATGAACTCCAGTGAAGTAAGTGAAATGACTTTTAAGACAAAAATCATATTTTAAATGGTTAAATAGAATTAACTAAATTGGAGAATAATTAGTTAAAGGAAATTTGAATCGAAATTGGGTTTTTGGATAAGTGAAAGAGATTGAGAATTTATATTCGAAATCGAATATATAACTCGAGTTGAAATTATAATTAGATTAGTTATAATTAAGTTGACATACATTTGAACAAGTCATATTCAAATAAAAAGGGTGAAATAGGCAAAACGGTTAATTAGCACTAGTTAATGAGAATTTGAATGATTGAAATTAAATTTAACTTAAGTAAGTTAAATGGATCGAAATGAATAAATTGAGTAAAATCAATGTGAATGAAATATGAATTGGGTGTGAATAAAGGAAATATATTTGTAAAACAAATAAAAAGGAAATATATTTGTAACACATATACAAAGGAAGTTATGTGCAAACAAATATAAGGAGAAATATTTGTAAAAACTTTTACAAATAGAATTTAAAAGGGAATATTTGTGAAACATTTACAAATAGAATGTTATAAATGAGATATTTATTTGTTAAATAAATAGAATTTAATCAAAGGAATATTCAGAAATGAATAGAAAATGGAAATCTGTTTTTAACAGATAAATAGAAGGATTAATTTATAAATAACAGTTTATAAATTAAATTAAATATTTATCATTCGATAAATGGAATATATAAGTCTGAACTTATATAGAGAAGAGATATTGGTTTTTAACACCGATAGTTTTAAATAGAAGGGGTATACAACACTTGTATAAGTGAAGTAACGTTATTAAGGAGAACATTTATAAAGTGAAGAACCGTTACTAAAAGTAAATCTTTATAAATGAATAAACGTTATCCAATAGGAGTTATTCGAATAAGAGAAGTCGTTTAGAGATAGAAATTATCGATTAGAGTTAGAATAAATCGATTAGAGTAAGAATTAACTAGTTAGAGTTAATCAGTTAGGGTTAATCCGTAGGGTTAATCGAATATTTGTTATTCAAATAAAGAGTTAACCAGATAAAGTTAATTGAACATAAATACATAATTAATTGAATTAGAATTTAATTGAATGTTAGTTATTCAATTAAAGTTGATCGAATATAGTATTGAGATAGAATTAGTCAAACATAGTTACTCATGATAAGTTGCCATTTCGTACGACTGCTAGCGTAATTCGCAGGGCTGTAGATAGCCTAGGGCGGTCGGATGTTTCCTGGGGGAATCAGGCGTAACCATTGTGATCGCTGCGATCTAGAGTCAAGCGAATGGAGTTAAATCAAATATTAGTTTATTCGAATAGAACTAAAGGAGTTATCGAATATAGTTTATTCGAAAGGAATTATCGAATTTGGTTATTCGAAATGAGTTATCGATTATTAGTAAATCGAAGGAGTTATCGATTATTAGTAAATCGAAGGAATTATCGAATTTTGTTATTCGAAAGGAGTTATCAATTATTTGTTAATCGAAATGAGTTATCGATTACAGTTTAATCGAAAAGAATTATCAATTAGTTTAATCAAAGTGAGTTATAGAATATTGGTTATTCGAAGGAGTTATCGAATTTAGTTATTCAATGGAGTTAATCGATAAGAGTTAAATCCAATAGAGTTAATTGATAAGAGTAAATCGAATATAGTTTATTCGAAGAAAGGTTTTCGAATCTAGTTATTCGAAAGAGAGATTACCGAATATAGTTATTCGAAGGGAGGAGTTATCGAATAGGGATTTATTCGAAAGAGAGTTACGTAAGGAAGTTGAAATGTTGAGTATCAACATAAATAAGTTTGAAAAGAAAATGGGTTGGTAGCACTTTTCCTACTTAGCAATTTCGAGGACGAAATTATTTTAAGTGGGGAAGATTGTAATGACCCGGATTTCTTATGGGTTAATTTTAACTATTTAATATGGATTTAAATATTTATTTAAGTAAATAAATCAATTTTTTTGGGGAGTTATCGATTTAAAAATCAATTTCAATTTAATATTGAAAATATTAAATTATCAGAATACGAAAATGGATTTAGTTGAATTCAAATTTTAATTTGAATTGAAAACAGTTCAAATAATTAATATGAAATTTTAACGGTAATAATATTTATTTATCTTCAAGGAGAATAAATAGTTTGAAATTTAAATTTATATTGATTTAAATTAATATCTTCTCCATATGATCAAACTGGACCTTGAAACATATCTCAGTGTGTTCAGAGCAGTGGTATAACGCTAGAAATGGCAGTTGTTGGGTTCAGAAAGGAGTTCGACATCATGGGGTCTTTTAATTAAAGGATACCAGTTTTAATTATAATTAAATAGGAGTTTGAATGAAATTATAAGGAGAATAAAACACCACGTCTTCCTTTCCTCACCACTTTTTTTTTCTCCTGCTCAAAACAAACCACGGATACCACTTCCTCGTCTATATAAACGCGATGCCACCCTGTTTCCTTTCGATTCCATTTTCCTTCTTCTGTAAATCACTTCAGGCAAAATAAAGTGGCCTCCCAATTCATTTAACAATCGCGAGTGCCCCTTATGAAAACAAAACCCTGCCTTTCTGTTTTATTCCTCAAACTGAAAACCTGATACCACCAATTCTTGGAATCAGAAATCGCGTAGCAACTGAAGACCGACATCGAAGCAAGGGCGGATGCACGCTCGATTTAAACCATCGCGAGTAGCATATATGGAGCTGTTCTTCACGTGGATGTCTTGTTGGGTACCGCGATCTCTGTTTGGGGGTTTAACAGTTCATCGCTCGAAGCTCAGTACGATTTAGGGTTAGCTCGATATCGAGACTAAGGCGCTCGCGCATCAAGGAGGTACTAGGTAGATCTGTTATCAGCGTTCGATGGTTCAACGGAGATCTGGGAGGACGGGGGAATCAATGGTGGTATCAATTATGGTGATGGATTTGGTGCAGCGTGGGTTTTCTTAGAAGGACTGTCGGAGTTGTCAACATCATGGAGGATTAGCAGGAGGAAACAACGCATTTTGGAAGGGACCATTCGAGTGGTACTCGTGGTTTCGAACTCAGTAATGAAATGCAGTATTAAGGTAATTTATAATTTTAATTTCATAGAATAATTTAACTAGTTAATTTAAATTAAATAGTGGCGTATTGATAAATTTATTTATTTAATTAACAATCATTTAACCGTTAGTTAAAAATAAATAAATCGTAGGTGGATAATTTATTCAAGAAATTCGAGACGATTCGTAATTGAGACGATATGGAAATTACAGAATATCAGCAAAGGAAAATTTGGTGAGTAAATCTCACCTTTTATTTAGAATTATTTTTATATAGTTAAAAATAATTGTTATGCTTGTTTGAATGCTGTCTGATTGTTTTTAAAAATATATATAGTTATTTAGGATTGGTTGACTATTATATATATATATTGGGTTGATGATTGGTTGGATTCCCGCAGTATCATTAGCGGATGCCCGCAGTTTCATTAGCGGATGATTACCCTATACGCCCCACGCTATGATTAGTGGATGACCTTCTATACCGCGATATCCTGCCTCGAAGCAGGATGGGTATTACTATGTTGACTAACATCTGTGGATGTAGGAAAACAGGTTGGAGGAATCCAACTGGATTCCTCAAAAATATATATTATCTGTTGTTTGTTTGATTTCATATATATTCATATATGATGTGTTAAAAATCAAATGATTGAAAATTGGTTGATTTGACTGTTTAAAAATATCATCGGGAAGTTGAATATTGATTCATAGTAATATCGGAAAGGGTATTTGATATTTAAAAAGGAAATTCTATTTTTATAAATAGAATTTGAATTTTAAATAAAACTATAGAAAATATTAACTTGTTTTGAAGGTATATAAAACAAGTAATTGAATTTATAAACTTTGTTTATAAATGAAAGATGGGATTTGAAATGAATTTATAAACTTTGTTTATAAATTAAAAATGTGGGATTTGAATTGAATTTATAAACTTTGTTTATAAATGTATATATATGGGGGATTTTGAGTAAAGTTATAAACGTTGTTTATAAATAATGCAGAGATATTCAAATAGACTTTGAATATAGATTTGAATAAGAGAATTCAAATAGACTTTGAATATAGAATTCAAATGGACTTTAAACTATAGAATTTGAATATAGAATTCAAATGAACTTTAAACTATAGAATTTGAATATAGAATTCAAATGGACTTTAAACTATAGAATTTGAATATAGAATTCAAATGGACTTTAAACTATAGAATTTGAATATAGAATTCAAATGGACTTTAAACTAAAGAATTTGAATATAGAATTCAAATGGACTTTAAACTATAGAATTTGAATATAGAATTCAAATGGACTTTAAACTATAGAATTTGAATATAGAATTCAAATGGACTTTAAACTATAGAATTTGAAAATAGAATTCAAATGAAGTTTAAATAAAGAGAATTCAAATAGAATTGAATTGGAATTTGAATAAGAAGTCGATAAGGGAACGAGAGTATGAGTATAATTAGAATTTGTTAATATGCAAGCTAAAATATATTTGAACATGTCATGTTCAAATATGAAGGTAAAATAGACTGAAAAGTTAAGCAACAGATTTAATTAACAAATTGAGTTAAAACGATTGGTATAGTTAAAATAGATTGGAAGGCATAAATATACAGGAGACGGGTTTGGAATAAAGTATAGAAGTGAAATAAATAGAATGCCCGACAAAAAGGTATGTATTTAATTTCCATATGAGATTTTATGCGCCGTATCGGCTAGCCGCTTGGCTTTTTCTTTTTCTTTTTGAGATGAGAAGGACCGGGAAAGCTATTTGAAATTTCCCGATGCTCCCGGTACATAGGAGGTTATGGCGAATTTTTCCGGGAATTTAAGGAGATAGAATATTTTTAAGATAATTTGATAGTTAGAAATTAACATATCAATATAGAAGTCGATAAGAAAACGAACTTAGAAATAGAATAGTAAAATCCAAAAGGAAGACTAGGAATAAAATCTAGTAAGAATAGAAAGAGAAAGTATATATGTGTTTAAAAGTGAAGAATTAGTTGTATGGTATTGATTGTTCGAGTAAGTAGTCTTATCTGTTTTGACGTTATAAATGTTATTCAGTCAAGGTCTGAGAGGTAGTTATACCCCAACTTGATTGATTGCATTATTAACAAATGAACAGTAAGATTTCAGGCTCGAAGATCAATGTTAGATAAGAGTTAGTTGAATATAGTATTTGGGTTGTCGTAACGATGTTTTACACAACATCCGTTTTAACCCAAATAAGTGTAAGCTGGGAAATAGAATAATAAATATTTCCTAAGTGTAGGAATAAACGAGATTGGAAAAGAGCTAAGTAATTGGAATATTTTCCAATTATAAATAACATATATTTTCTAAAGTTTAGAAAATAAAAGAAGGCGATATATGGAAATGTTTTCCAAATAACGGATAAGGCCAATATGGTTATTGAAAATATTTGGTTAACAAATATTGATAAGAAATAGAGAAGAGATTTAATTAATGGAATATTAATTAAAGGTTCAGTGATTGTTGGATGTTTGGATGAACACTTGTTTTATTCGATAGTTAAATCATCGACTATCGAAACACTTGTTTTTATTCGATAGTTAAATCACAGACTATCGAAGTTTTGACCATCGTTGTCAATATGGAGAGACCGGTTGGATTATTATCCGAAGAACCACCCCATATCGGCAGTAGCGTGCGAATCAGATTATATAAAGATAATCGAAGACGGAGTAGAGTGCAAGGACTTTTTCTATTAATAGAAATAGTGCCTTCAGTTCATCCTGTTCCTGGGTGACTTGTATGGATGAATGTCTGACAGAGTATTTCCAGACGATCACGTATATTGATTTCTCCAACCGTACCAAGAGTGGAAGCGGAGAAGGAAACTTCTTTTAGCTAACACATAATGTATTGTTGTAGACGTCAATCGGTGATTTGATGGATTTGACGATGTGGCATTCAAAGTGAATCTGGTATGATGATAAAGCGTAGCTTCTAGCCTCATCATCCGGTAAATGACAGAAATCGGGCAGGCAGCATGGCTAAGTCGGTCGCACCGAAGTAGGGTGTATAATCACCTGATCTAGAGTTTCATTTACTTCTAAAAATCTATTGTTGATGCTGTCCCATTCGGGAAATGGTTGCTGATCCCAACTGTTGGTGATATACATTCGATACACTCAAGCGAAATGAGTGGTCGGTCATGTGTGGCCGGGTTGCAAGATGTTCTTGTTGAACCCAGTGTATTCCTCTCTAGAGGTACATTAGCGAAAGGTGGTTCCATACCTTGTCATAGTTGGAAATCCATTACCCAATACGTGCTTGCGGTTTTGATTGTATACTATATATGTAGAACGTGAGATGAAAGCGTTTCTGCTAGATGATTATATATATACTGTGGTTGATAGACATTATTATAATATCAAAAGGTTTTTGATATAAAGATATTTTGGATTCTCATAAGGGAAAAACCCGTTCCGTTATGCGGCGTGGTCTTATGAGATATCGTTTACTTGTTCGAACTGTTTTTAAACTGTTTTACTCATACCAGTCCCATGACTGACCCGAAGTTTACTTTGTTGTTTTCCCTAAACTCTTGGGTGCCTAAATTTGTACGGGCAGTCAAGTAGTCGGGAATTTACAGATATACTGGAAGAGCTTGGAGCAGGAGGCTTCAGGATCATATAGCTATAGTTATTTCTGCTGTGTTGTAAGTGATGTACTTTGATATTGATGTATATTCAAGTACAGATGTATATTTCAAGTTATGTTATATATATTATATGTTATTCGTTCGGCTGTGAGATTCGTGTTACTCTGATGTTGTGTTCTTCTTCTTCTTTTATTCTAAGTTTCTATCTTATCTTTCCTCACCCTCTAATTTCTTTCACTAATTACCAGGATTTTTCAATGTTTTGGTTATCGACATCGAGCTTATGTCGATAACCAAAATCGTTGAAAATCCGGGTCGTTACATCACATCATTGTTTGTATTTCATCACCTCTCAAAATCTTCCCCAAACTCCTTATAGACATCCTGACGCTTACCCTTCTCTGCACATTACCAAACATGATCAAACAAAATAACTGATCTTCCATACAACCGCAACCTGCGCTTTCATGATTGAACTTTTTTTAAAAAAAAAATCAACATAAACATAGTGCACTTTTTCTATCATAAACTTAAGCAGAACATGTCTTCGAGAGAGACTTAAAATGGTCTAAGGTTAGCAAAATATAATGATTGCAATTCAAAAAACCATGCCCAACCCATTTAAAAAGAATATTTTAGAAAGAAAAAGATTTAATCCTAACATTATAATTGAACTAGTTAGATATGAGATAAAACAGAGTAGAAATTAAAATTAAGTGAAACAACTTTTGCTTTTACAAATTAAGTTGAATTCATGTAATCAAACATAAAGGATTTAAAAATAAAAATCTAACCTTGGCATAGCACATAAATCATTTAGAATGGAATGAAAAGCAAACAAAAATAGAGATAAAGGGGAAAACACATTAATAAAATTTAGGGAAGAAATATAACATGTTATTTTCACTTGTATAAAATGCTAATTAGTAATAGAACGATGGCTGCATATCGTCCATAGAAGCTTACAACTTTATCATGTTATTTTCATATCCAGAGATTTTAGATAACTTATTAGAAATATAAAACTAAATGCAATATAATTCCATTTTGCATTTGAAGACAAAGTACAGAAAGAGAATGTCAGATTACTATATTATCTCTGGTTAGAAAGCTCGCACACAAATGATAATTTATGGATATCCTTTTTATTTTGTCCAGGTTTTACAGAGAACAATATATTAAATGACATTCATTATTCATATTTTTCTATAAAAATTTAGATAATATGTGAGCAACGTTAATCTGTTAAGCAACCAAAAAAAACTGATTTTTCTATAAAACAAATCCAAAGGATTTGCAATAATATATCATCTAAACTATGTTTGGAAGTTGTGTTTTCCAAACTCTATCTCGAACTAGGTTGGGAACTAATCTAGATTCCAAACTCTATTTGGATACTAAGCTTCCAAACTCAGTTTGTCCAATTCCAAAAGCATAGAAGCATGTGAAAATTACAGGTTAGAGCATATGAAGTGACTAATACCATTATGGCGATGGGGTTTTCTAAAGATATATCTCCATAACTTCTCTCACCAAATAAAATAGAATAAAAATTACTACTTTGGTTACTTGTTAGTGGTTACTATGTTATTTGTCAAAACAGGTTACAAATTTCCTACACAATTAGATTTCAATAACATTTATTTACTGCATCGTGAAAATAAGTATTATATTTCAGGATGAAATATTTTCTGCATGAAGACCCATGCACAGCCATATCCACACCTAGTAAAAGTATACAAACGGTTAAAAAAACAGCCAATAAATGATAAAACCATGTCATTGTCGACGGAGGCCATCAGGCATCAACATCTGAATTCCATGAAATCTCAAATATATCAACGCACATCTACACTTTTTTTTGAATCAGGATCAAACTAAATATTTAGATCTGTATTTAAAAATCAGGGTAGTGGTATTCTTATTAGTAGTAAACGCGACATCTGGTTAGTTTTATATAATTATAGATAAGCTTATAAGGCTAATTCTATTAGCAGATCATTCTTTTCTATATAAAAAAGGTTAATGTGGAACATCTTCCAGTAAGTAGATGGGAAAAGAATTACCTCGGAAATGCCAGAGAAAATGAAATCGACAGTCAAATAACAACAATGATCGTGTAAAATATCTAAATACGAAATTGTATAAAGTAAACTAGAATAGAAAAAGATTAAAACATAATTGGGAGGGAAGATGCCCTGGTTACCAATAATGTTGAAATTGGAGTAGCAACACAATAACTTTGAACTCGACCAAGTAATTTTCAGATCTAGTAGCGTCAATATTAGGGGTTATGCGTGATTCTCTGATTTTATCATCATATGTTTTCACGTGAACAAAGAGATTAATAATCATTAAGATGTGATTCAATTGTAATTAGAGGAAATGGAGTAACAAATCCGTAATTTATTTTCAAAGGGAAAGAAATGGTAGGAATTTGTTAGAAAGGAAGATAGGATCATGCCGGGGGCAGTTATGATCAAAGATGTAACGTGAGGGGGGCATTGTAGATCATGAAAATGAAGTGGTATATTTGTATCAACTTGAGCCGTTAGATACCATCGTTAAGGATTAATCATAGCCGCTCTTTGCCTCTTGTTTGTCTACCAAGGAAATTTATTATATAGGTGTTTATGCTAAATTCCATAATTCTAAACTTATGTAAATTAGAATAGATAGAGAATTATAATGGAGATAGAGAAATAGAAGAAAACCTTGACCCTATTCTTTAATTTTTCTCTGGAATTTAACAATGGTGGAAAGGAAGCATGGAGGCAGAGATGGAGAATGATGGGGGTTTTCATCGTGTGATAGGAGGGTTATATATAGTTGCCCATGTGAGCATAGACCGTTGGATTATTTAGAATTAATCTAAGCCTTCAATTTATATATATCCTCTTTGAAAACCCTAACCAGCTAGCTTTATTGGGTTGTCCAACCACCAAGCGATCGACCCCTAGCGGTTGACATGCGGTCGACACCCCTTAAGGAGGGGGAGGGGGGTCGACCCCTTTGGGGCTGGAACTCTCAATTAAGATGCGCTGCTGAGCTGTTTATTTTATTTAATACATTCCTTAATCTCTTAATCTTATTCCATATATGCAATATACTTTGTCCCCTGATCTTATCTCTAATTCAAAATTTGAATTTTCCCTCTTTATTTTGAATTTATCTTGGACATATACATATATTATCTATTTGATTATATATATATATATATTACGTTCATGGTCCAAATTCATTCGTTCATAACTTCAACATACATCGACTGTTTTCAGCATATTATATATGAAAACGATTCAAAATTTCGCTACAAATCCAAATAAAAGAATTTCATAGCCGAATTCCTAAAGCTACAAAATCTCATTTTCCAGCCTTGCCATTTAATTGCTTATTTTTAATTATTTATTTATTATTAATACTTATGAATTTTTACGAGGTGCTATATTCTCCCTCCCTTAAAAATAGATCTCATCCCAAAATTTTGTTTAAGGGGTTAAAAATACAACTCGCTCGAAATATCCATGTTGTACACCTAAGGTTATTTACAATTCATACAGAAGCATTCACGACTCGTAGTGATTGTGAATTACAGACCCACTAAAGAAAGCTCTATCCTAGAACGTAGGTGTAATAAGTGATACAATATGTATGCAAACAACCTAAATATGCGTACACTTCTGTATGAGTGCTCGGTGCAATGGTGTTGCATTCATTTCCTAACATCCAATCTAGCAATCACGATGCATCCATAAATGGTATTTTAAGGAAAAATTACCTGTGAAAAGTTCTGGGTGAGTCTGTCTCATCTTATCCTCGGTCTCCCATGTGCCTTCCCTGGGCCATTTTCCTATTGCACTCGGACGAGGCGAACAATTTTGTTGTGGAGTCTCTTGATTTTGTGCTCTACAATCCTTATAGTGGCATGAGGAACCCTTGATGCTAACTCAAGTTTTTTTATTTCCCATACTCCATTAAGCTCTATTCTGATAGCAGAATCATGAAGGCATTTCCTTAGATGGGACACATGAGAAACATTTTGGATTTCCGATAGATGCTCTAGGAGATCCACTCGATAAGCCAAAGATCCTATCTTCTCGATGATACGAAAAGGCCCAATAGACCCGGGAGCTAACTTCCCAGTCTTCCCAAACCGAAAAGTTTTCTTAAGAGAGGATACTTTTACGAACACCAAATCTCCAACATACAATTTCCGATGGTCCTGGGCTTCCTTCATTCTCTTCCTAATCAAAGATATCTTCTTTGTGGATTCACAGACGAAGTCTAGTCCGAGTATAACCTTGTCGGTAGTCTCCCATCGACAACTTGGAGATTTGCATGGCCACCCGCATAGCGCTTCAAAAGGAGGCATGCCAATCGTCGCTTGAAAACTATTATTATACGTGAATTCTACAAGTGGAAGGTGCTTCTCCCAAACACCTCAAAAGTCAATGATGCAAGCTATAAGCAAGTCTTCTACGATTATGTTTACTCTTTCTATCTATCTGTCAATCTGCGGATGATAAGTTGTGCTCAGGTTAAGGGTTGTTCCTAATGCTGCTTATAGGCTTCTTCAAAATTCGCTTGTGAATGAGGTGTCTCTATCACTCATGATACTCAATCGAATACAATGAAGTATAACTATCTCTTTAACATATAATTGGGCTAACAATTCTGGAGTCCTTGTCTTCTTGACTGGTATAAAATGGGTGCTTTTGGTTAAATGGTCTACCACAACCCAAATGGCCTCATTACTCTTTTGGCTTTTAGAAAGCCCATCTATGAAGTCCATCGAAATATGTTCCCACTTCCAAGTGGGTTTCTTTGAATGTAATAATAGTCCTTCGGGCTTCCCTTGCTCTGCTTTGACTTTTTGGCATGTCAAGCATTTGGCCACGAACTCGGCTGCATCTCTCTTCATTCCTTCCTAATGGAGATTCCTCTTCATATCCTTGTACATTTTATTCCCCAGGGTGTATGGTCAATTTTGACCTATGGCTCTCCTCTAAAATTTTTTTGCTCAACCCTTCATCCTTAGGGATGTAAAGTCATTCATCCCAAAGTAAACTCCCATCATTACTGATCGAATACCTAACCGAATGAGGAAAGGTTTCTTTCCTTCCCACATTCTCCTTTATGCCTCTTAATTCCTCGTCCAAGTCTTGTGTGCTTTGGATCCTTCCTCTTAGAGTAGGTCTAATTACCATAGCCCCAAGAAAACCATAGAAGGTTTGGTGGTGGTTGCAAATTAAAGTTAGTGAGGAACTATAATTGTTTTCATTCTAGGATTGCATTTAAAGTCGCATATTTCCTACTTAAAGCATCCGCCACAAAATTCCCCTTTCTTGGGGTATACTGAATCGTAAAGTCAAATGGGGCAATATATTCCGTCCATCTTTGTTGTCTCAAGTTTAAGTCACGCTGAGAAAATAAATACTTAAGGGATTTATGGTCAGTAAAGAGTTCAAATTTCTTCCCTAAAAGATAATGCCTCCACATCTTAAGGGTGAACACTACTGCGGCCAACTCAAGGTCATGCACTGGATATCTTTTCTCTGGATGCTTAGGTTTTCTGCTAGCATAAGCAGCTACTCTTCCTTCTTGCATAAGGACTGCTCCTAAATCTGTCCTACATGCATCGGTGTAAACGGTGAACAATTTTGAACCGTCGGGTATAATTAGGACTGGTGCGCTAGTTAATTCTTCCTTTAATTTCTTAAAGGCTATATCACATTTATTACTCCAGGTGAACACCAAATTCTTCCTTGTCAATTGGGTCAATGGAGTAGCAAAGTTTGCGAAGTCTTTAACGAATTTCCTATAATACCCGACCAATCCAAGGAAACTTCTTACCTCTGTAGCATTTTGAGGTGTTCTCCATTCCTTGATTGCGTCAATTTTCGCCGGGTCTACGACTAAGCCTTCACTTGACACAATATGTCCTACAAATCTTACTTCTTCCCTCCAGAAATGGCACTTCAAGAATTTTTCTTTTAATTGGTTCTTTCTTAATATCCCTAACACTTGTCTCAAGTGTATTTTATGCTCTTTACGATCTTTTGAAAATATAAGGATATCATTTATGAAGACTACTAAAATTTTATATAGAATTCCCCTGAACACTCTACTCATGAGGTCGACAAAGAAGGCGGGTGCATTCGTTAGTCCGAAGGGCATAAGTTTCCATTGGAACAATACGTTTGGCATCCTAAACGTAGTTTTGTCCTACCGTCCTCCGCAATTCTTAACTGGTGAAATCCAATAGCAAGGTCTAGGTGAGAAATTACTCGGGCTCCTCCCACGTGGTCAAAAAGGTCATCGATTCTTGGTAAGGGTACCTATTCCTCTTGGTCAGTTTACTAAGTTCCTATAGTCCACACAAAGTCTCAAAGATCTGTCTGCTTTGGTGGAAAATACAACATGTACACCCCATTCTGAGGTACTTCGATGAATGAAACCTTTTTGTAACAACTTTGAAATTTGTTTGTCTAACTCCCTTCTTTCCTTGGGTGCCATATGCCTCAAGGGCAATGCTACAGGTTCAGCATCCTTCTCTAGGTCAATACGAAAGGAGATTCATCTATGGGCGGAAGTCCCGTGACATCCTCGAAAACATTCAAGAACTCACAAACTATAGGGACCGGAAATGGTCCTTCAAAACTAAGAGATAAGGAATAAAATAAGGCTTTATCCTCGTTTCTAACATTACAAGGAATGTTTAGGTTACGTCCTCCTCGGCTCCTAAGACGAATGATCCTCTTATTGCAATCTAGGACGACCCCATAAAACTATTGCCAGTCCACACTTAGGATAAGGTCATACCCCATAAAGTCTAATGCATGCACTTCATAATGGAACTCGACATTGTCGACCTCCAATACTAGATCATTGCATAATAGCTCAAGATACTTAGATCCTCCGATAGGATTGGGCACCTCTACCAGACTATCAGAGATAGATATGGAAAGGTTCAACAAATCTGCTAATCGTTTTGAGATAAAAGAATAGGTCGTGCTGGAATCAAATAAGGTATGAGCTGAAATTCCTAAAACAATGGTTATACCTTCGAGTGCTGGTTGCCCTTGGTCTCTTGGGGGTCGGCTTTGAACCAGTGTTGCTTCTATTGCATAGTTCTGGCCACTCTTGACAAATTTGGGCTTTGCGCAGTTTTTGGACATGTGTCCTTCTTCATAGTAGTTGTAGCATTTTGCCTTGAACTCCTTTTTCACTAATGAGGCCCTACAATCCTTGGCCTCATGTCCCTTGCGGTTGCACCCTGTACAAGTTTTTGCATCCTTTTTGAATTTGTTCTTCTTGTTCTTCTTCTTTTCTTCTTGTTTTTACTCCATTCCTTCTTGTTTTTATTGGAGCTTTCTCCTTTCTCTCCTTCTTTATCCTCCTTGGGGCTTTCAGCCGTGCAAAGGGTAGCTGCCTCAACAAAAGTCTCAAAAGTTACCCCAAACGTTACTTGGGCTAATAGGGTCTCTTTCAACGGGGAGTTCAGTCCTTTAACAAACCTAAGGGCTTTGTTCATGGGGGTGTCTACCAACCCTCTCCCAAACTTACATAACTCAGCGAATTTGAATATATACTCTTGCAAGCTTAAGCCACCTTGCTTGAGGTGGATGAATTTCTTTAGCTGAATAGTCATTACTTCCCTTGGCAAAAATTTCGCTTCAAAACGGGTCTTGAATTCGGCTCATGTAAAAATCCGATCCTCGTCCTCTATCGATACTAAGTTCCACCATTCAAGGGCTTCATCCTTCAAATGTCAGGTCGATATCCTTCTTTTTACCTCATCGGGCCAGGCAGTAGCCTCGAAGATTCTTTCACAGTCCATAACCCAAGATTGGGCAGTAACAAAACCTTCCTTTCCAGAAAACGATTTCCCTCCAAGATTAGTAAAGGTCTTACAAAAGCAAGAAAAATCAAATGTCACTTTAGCGATTGGAGCTGAGGAGCCACTGGGGCAGGATTAGCGACAAGGACCTATTCCTTTGTATGGAGGTACTGCTGGAACCATTCTGGCAAGTAGCGAGGTCTGTCCTGGTTGCCCTACTCATTAGGATTTTCAACCATTCTACCATTTGAAAAGAAAAGGAAGAATCCTTTAGTGGATACTCTTGAGATAGTATTTAAGCAGAAAAAGGAAGAAATTGATAAAGATGATAGTATACATGCGTATGCTTATTGGGGCAAATATATATGGTATATATGTAGTTTGAAAAATCTCTTTTAGTATAAAAATACGCCTCTCATACATATAATTCCCTTATAATCAGGTAACTTATGCTATGATACCAAATGTAACAACCCTCCCGGAATGGGCCTAAATTTCAACCTAAAAAAGGCCCATCGAAACCTAGAGCCATTATAAATGGGTCATTGGTTCCTATAAGGATTACATTTGCACATATAATTACAATATATACTTCGAATGGAAATCTCACACAGCGGAAAGAGAAAATATAATACTGAAAATAAGGTGTACCACATATTTCAAAATCTCAAAAATACAACAGTCACAGTTACATCAATTCAATAGATACATCAAATAGTTCATTCTCATAAGATTCCAAAATAAGTAAAATAATAACTGATAATAATAACACAACAATTTCGTCCTCTTCATCGGCTTCAATCATGACTTCATCCAAGGCTTTTACCCATCTACCGACCTGTTGGATGTTAAGAAGAGGGGTCGGAACTTAAAGTTCTGTGTGACTGAAATATAGTGTTACTTAATATCCGTACCTTATAATTTTAGCAGGTTACATATGTCAAGGTATGCCTATGTAGCACATAAGATCCACACAAACATAAGTATTTCACGAATCGTTTTGGCGAAGTTTTGGTCGAAATTGGAGTTGCATTGGAGAATGCTGGTTTTGGGTCGAACATGGAGGGTCGGACATGGTGGATCGAACATGAAGAGTCGGTCTAACCATGAGGTGGTTTTCTTGGAGGAAAAGAAATGGTTGGTTCATTCGAGCTTGTTGGCTCGAACAGGTTGGATCGAGCAAGTTGGGTCGAGCATCATACGGGTTATGCCATGGTTCTGGTCACACCATAATGTGGTCGGATCGATCATGTTTTGGGTCGAACAAACATGGATCGGGTCGGTCATGTTTTGGTGAGGTGTTTGGATCTGTAGCCAAGGAGGGGTTGAGCAGAGTGGTTTGGTTGGTCATGTTGGGTCGAGCAAAGTGGTCTGGTCGGTCATGTTGGGTCGAGTAAAACCTGGGTATGTCGCACATGTTGGTGTCGGTCGTACCAAGGGGGGTCGACCGCACAGGGTCATTTTATGAAAAAGTACGTTTTTGGGTATGACCCGGGTTGAAGGAAAAGAACTTGAAAAAAAAATTCGGGGGGAAAATACCCGAACCCTACTCAAGCTACAGCGCAGTGGCGTAACTTGGTTCGGTGATGATGTGACTTCGAAATAATTTCAAGTTGGAAGGATCGAAGTGTTGAAAGGTGTCTGTTGATCGGTGTAGAACAACGAATGAGGTGACAACTCAAAGGTCGTGAGTTGGTGGATAATGAATGCTCGAGAATGTTTCTTGGGCTATGAAAAGTCGTCAAGTTGGATGAATAGAGATGAGAAGGCAAAGAGATTATCGTTGTTGTAAGTTCTAGCAGTCTCAAAGCAGTGGTACAATGGGGCACCCAAAAGACCGGTTGTAGGTCGAGTACCCTAGGCATCGTTGAAAGGCCTAGTTGTCGAGATTGGACATACATACGTATCATTAAAAGGCGTATGGAATTTATGCTAGAATTGGGGTTACGATTATCCCTTGACATTTGGCAAGACTGGCCATCATACAATTAACGATGGTTTCAAAGCAGGATTGGGGGTGATAGCCAGAGTCTGTCATGGTTGTTTGGTTGCCTTGTTTGAACCGTATCATATAGATTGTCCATCGTCGAAGAAAATATTCCTTGGGTGCTTGTCTGATATTGGTTTAGGCTACCGGGGCTTGTGCTTGAGGGGTGTTGAATTCAATTAGGATGATTTACATGAGATATATAATCTGGATGTTATAAGTGCTTACCATGATTAAATGGGTGTTCTGGTACCATGGATGAATGGTTGAATTGTTTATCGTAAAGGCTATCACTGTCGGATGTGGGGAAGACAGGAGTTGAGTTCTTCTCTGGTGTTTGGTAGATTGGTTTGTTAATCTACCTAGTCTCATATACTTTATTATTGAAGTTTTTAGCTGTTTTATCACTCGCTAAGACTGTTGTCTGACTCAAGGTTTTATTCCTCCTTTTATTACCTTGGGCTGTTCATCCGGTTGTGGGTGGGCAGACTAAGTAGCAGGTTACAGGTGATTAGTGAGGACGATGCTGCTGCGCGGAGGCGAGCAGGAGGATAGCGTACCAGTTTTATTACTATCTAGTAATTCTGTTTCCGCTGTTTGAGTGCTCTACGAGGGCCTTATGTACAAACTTTAATACAAGTTGGATAACCTTTCAGTGTGTTGAGAAATTTTCAAAAGTTTGCTATATGATGCTTCATTACTATTACCTGTTGTATATGTTCTATTATATTTTATCCTTGCGCTTTGAGTTCTATGACAGGTTCTGATGTCGTTTACCTACTCTGATGATCGTGCATAGCTGCTTGACACACTTTTCAGCCCATTATTCCCCTTGTTTGGTGCATAGGTTATGGACAGTCGTTACAGATTACCCGACAAGATGGCGGGAGTGCACAATGTATTTCATGTTTCTCAGTTAAGGAAGTTCGTGCGCGATGCTGATATGACAATTTCACCAAATCAGTTAGATGATATCAAGGTAGAATCCCAGGCAGTTAGAAGCTGCAAGACAATTCGTACTGTCGAACACGATACATTACAACTTCGAAGGAAGACGGTGAAACTGGTTAAGGTCCAGTGGGGGTGATAATGAGAATGACTGAACTTGGGAAACCGAGATGAGCATAAGGGAGTCGTATCCAGAGCTCTTTACCTGGATTTCAATCGCGATATAATTATTCCCTTGCTAGTAAACTACACGTTAGGACAGACATGTTGTGTTTATTATGTATGTTATATTATTGTAAATGGCTGATAGGCATGCGAGACACTATTGTATGTTCCTGGGTTAAGGAATTTTGGGGGCGAAATTTCTTAATGGAGAGAGAGTGTAACGACCCGTATTCTATGTATCAGAGGATCGTAGAATATTTGTTTTATTTTCATACGAAGTCATATTGTTGTATAACTTTGGGAAACCAATATTGGGGTCATTTCCCACATTCCCGATTTTTGCCAAATTTAAAATGACCATTTTGCCCCTGGCGAATCTTGTCTCGCCTATAACTTTTGATTAGTAAGGAGTTTTGACCTAAAACTACTTCCATTAGATTCGGATGATGGTTTCCCATTCCATAGAGTGATTACGTTAATCAATCGGACTTACAGTTTGAGAGATATGGCTGAAATAAGATTTGAAGATGGAAAATAGCTTAATTGGGCTTAGTTAAGTGATTAGCAGCTAGGCCCATAACCCAATTCGGGATTAGGGTTATGGGAGGGCTGAAAGGAGTTGGAAAATCATCTCCTTTCATTTTTCTAGCTGCCACAAACCTTTCTCAAACCCTAATCATGGCTTCCATCGTCTAAATTTCTCTTTAATCACTCCCTAATCACAATTACATCAAATCAAGTCGGATTAACACCAAATTCGAGGTAGAGCTGCTGCACCATATAGAAATCCAAGCCAAACCAGTAAAAGTTTTAGATCTATCATTTGTTATTGGCTAAGGTGAGTGATTAGCATGTTTGTTCACTAATTAAGGGTGATTAATGATAAGTAGCGAATTACTGACTCATAAAAATATGCAAAAATATGTAAAATCATATTCATGTAACATATATGAATTTGTTTACTTCTACATGTTACTATTATTGTTTGGTATTTTTTATGATTGCATAGGAAAGCTAGAATGGTTGAAAACGCTGTCGTTTGGCGAAATTAGCTCGTTGGAAATATTGCAGGGTTTCGGTTAGGACCCCAATCCAAACCGGATAGGAGGAGGAGACTCGATCCGAATCAGATAGGCGGAGGAGACCGAACCAAACTGAATAGGAGGAAGAGACCCGAACTGAACTAGATACGAGGAAGAGACCCGAACCGAACCAGGTAGGAGGAGGAGACACGAACCGAACTGGATAGGAGGAGGACCCGAACCAAACCGGATAGGAGATGAGGAACCGAACACCAATTCGACCGAAATCCAAGATGCAAAGGAAGTCCAAGTGGGGAGTTGTCGCTTAGGATCCAGATGGGAACCAGCGAGTTAACTTCAAGAGTTAGTCTTTGCTACGGGACGTTATTGAGTCAAGGATCTCATATAGTTTTGATTTCTGCCAAAGAAATACGCTATGATCGACAAAAAGACGATATTCATTGGTTCAAGGAGATAAGGGGCTACATATGGTACTATACATTAGAGATTGATTATTTGGTATGTTAATAGAGTTTATTCAAGTTAAAATCTATCCTCAAATAATCAATATTTATATATACAAATATGTATATATATGCACATTAATTGTGCAAACTGGGCGTAACCAATCGACCACCCAAAATGGACCAGTCGACCGTTTTTACCCAGTTTGCACAATAAACGTGCACTCATATACACATAACGTATATATATTTGAATTCCTGTCTACTGGCCCATTTTGACCTGTCGACCATTTTTAAAAAGAAGCAACTATTCGAATAGTCACTTCCATTTCTTCAATAGTTGCTTCTCTTCCTCTTCACCAGTGATCATGTCCATTGTTTGTAACTCTTTACTAGTGGTTACAACTATTTATCTCTTATAAAAACATCTTGAAATCATCATTTCAATTCACCAATTCTTTCTATCTAATCTCTATACTATTGATTTCATTCTTGAACTCTCAAAGTACTCAAACGCTCATATTCTTCATAATATCGCTTTTGAATCCTAGAATTTATATATTATTCTTTTGATTCAAATACGAAATCATCTTCCAAAATCTTCATAAACACAAATACTATTTGAGGATAAGATTATAGGAAGGTTGTACAAGAATTGGCAAATTCGTGTTATTGAGAACACATATTGTCAACTATAAGTATATTCATCTGTGCTGAAGTCCTTCGTGTTGTAAGAGGCAAGTGTTGAAGTCCTCGCGTTGTTAGAGGCACGAAATCCCGTTCTGCTGCTCGGGTGTTGTATACCTGTTCCTGCAGGTGAAGTGAGGTGATTGATTAGTGAAAATCCAGATATGAGTCTGGGACTGGACATCGGATGGTGCTCCGAACCAGTATAAAAATCTTTGGTGTGATTTTTCTATTTTTTACTGCATTTACTATTATACTATTCTGTGATTAGTTATTACTTTATACTTGAATATTGTTCGTCATATTACACGATCCGTGTGTGTATTATACTTGGAAAGTACACACACTTTCATTTCGTATCAGAGAGTGGTCATCACATAACCATAACGCAGTTATTTGATATATTCTAGTAATATGGCAAATAACACAAGCACTAGCACTAACACTTACATGGAAGGTCAATCTACACAAAGCCCTCCATTCTTCAATGGTCTCGACTATAGCTATTGGGCAACACGTATGGCAATCTTTATGCAATCAAATAGCTAAGATGCCTAGAATGCTACCCAAAAAGAAATAGTGAATCCAACAATGGACTATACAGAATGAACACCGGTTGAGAAAACAGCAGCAGCTGTAAATGCAAAAGCAATAAACATGTTGTTTTGTGTATTAGACCAAAATGAATATAACCATGTTAGTATCTGTACCACTGCATATCAAATTTGGCTAATGCTGAAAACCACTCATGAAGGTACTAACATGGTTAAAAAACCCAAGATAGCCATGCTGAAATGTCAGTTTCAAAATTTCAAAAAGAAGCCAAATGAGACAATCAATGATATGTATTCGCGGTTTCAAACTATTCATCATGCACTTATTGGATTAGGGCAAAAATATTCAGATTTTGATGTTGTTTCAACAGTCCTACATTCTCAGACTAGTGAACGGAAAGGAAAAATATTAGCAATTGAAGAAGCTAATGATCTTTCCGCCATGAAGCCAGATGAATTGATAGGAAATCTAATGTCCTGTGAAGCAAATTTGCAGGCTAAAAAGGATTAGAAAGAAGAAAAGAAAAATGTAGCATTTCATGTTGAAAAAGATGAAGATGAATCAGATTTTGAAGATGAATCAGATTCTGAAGATGAAGCCCTGGCACTCATTGCAAAAGGTTTCAAAAAATTCCTAAAGCAACGAAAAGCTAGTCATTATAGCAAAATGAAGAGTGGATCAAATAGACCATCATCATCAGCTATAGAATGGTTCAACTACCACAAAAAGGGGCACATGCATAAGGATTGTGTAGAAAAGAAGAAGTCAGAAAATGACAAATACACATACAAGAAGGACAAATCAAAGAAACGAGCATTCTCAGTAACATGGGATGATTCAGACTCGTCTTCATCAGAAAGTGAAAGTGACACAGAGGATGAACTAGCAAATGTTTGTTTCATGGCAATAGAAGATGAGGTACAAATTCCTACATTTGAAGAAGTTCTTGATATTAATGCCGAATTTATAGTTAAATTTAAAGATATGAAACGAAAATGCAAAGAAGCCAAAGCAGATTTAAGTAGAGCAGAATTTAAATGAGATATGATAAAAGATGAGAATAAAATATTGGAAGAGGAACTTAAAGAAGCTCAAGAATCATCATCTAATACTGATTCTCAATTATCTCTTTTGAGTCAAGAAATTGAAACTCAAAAAGAGAAAAATGATGCTCTCACTAATGAAAATCATGAGCTTAAGGCAAAAGTCAAAATTATAGACCTAGAAAAATCTAGTTTACAAACCAAGTTAGATAACATTACTCAAAATGTTTCTAACTTCAATAAAGGTCGAGAAAATTTGACAAAAATCGTTGAAAGTTCACAATCTGCTTCAAATAAACAAGGTTTGGGATATAAGAAACAAGAAACCAAAAAATATCTCAAAAAGAGAGTTGTTGAAAATAAAGCTAAGAAGAATCTTAGTTTATTATATTCCAGACCAAAACCAGTTGTGAAGTTTCAAAAAAGAAATGTCAAGACTATAAAGATATGGATTCCAAAAAAAACAACAATTTTATTAGGAACAAACATATTCGATATTTCATGAATACTGTGCATCATAATTCAAATTATTTATATAAAGGGGATACCAGACCCGTCTGGGTTTGGACTCCTAAGACCTAACTCTTAGGACCCTATAAAAAGGTGGGTACCATGGACTTAATTTTATTTTTTTACAGGTCCTACCTAAGAAAAGAGGAAAGTGAATATTGGACAGCGGTTGCTCGAAGCACATGGCTAGAGACAAGAGCTTATTGAAAAATATTACATACTCAGATGGTGGCTCAGTAACTTTTGGAGATAATTCAAAAGGCTATATCATCGGCAAAGGCGATGTGAGCAATTGCGGAAATATAGTTAATATACAGGCACAAATTCAGGGGAAGACTATATGTAGGGGGAGATTCAGAGCTGTATTGTCATCAGTCAAAAAAGGGGAGAATGTTCAGTCAAGGATCTCATATAGTTTTGATTTCTACCAAAGAAATACACGATGATCGACAAAAAGACGATATTCATTGGTTTAAGGAGATAAGGAGCTACATATGGTATTATTCATTAGAGATTGATTATTTGGTATGTTAATAGTGTTTATTCATGTTAAAATGTATCCTCAAATAATCAATATATATATATATATATATATATATATATATATGCACAATAATTGTGCAAACTGGGCATAACCGGTCGAACACACAAAACGGACCAATCAACCGTTTTTACCCAGTTTGCATGATAAACATGCACACATATACACATAATGTATATATATTTGAATTCCTATCTACTAGTCCATTTTGACCTGTCGACGGTTTTTAAACAGAAGCAACTTTTCGAATAGTCACTTCCATTTTTTTAAGAGTTTCTTCTCTTCCTCTTCACTAATGATCATATCCATTGTTTGTAACTCTTTACTAATGGTTACAATTGTTTATCTCTTATATAAACATCTTGAAATCATCATTTCAATTCACCAATTCCTTCTATCTAATCTCGATACTATTGATTTCATTTTGAACTCTCAAAGTACTCTAAATGCTCATATTCTTCATAGTATCGTTGTTGAATCCTAAAATTTATATATTATTCTTTTGATTCAAATACGATATCATCTTGCAAAATCTTCATAAACACAAATACTATTTGAGGATAAGATTATAAGAAGGTTGTACAAAAATAGACAAATTCATGTTATTGAGAACACATATTGTCAACTACAAGCATATTCATCTGTGTTGAAGTCCTCCGTGTTGTAAGAGGCAAGTGTTGAAGTCCTGTATGTGATCAGACAAGTGTTGAAGTCCTCATATTGTTAGAGGCGTGAAATCCCGTTCTGCTGCTCGGGTGTTGTATACCTGTTCTTCTGGGTGAAGTGAGGTGATTGATTAGTGAAAATCCAGATAGAAGCCTGGGACTGGACATATGATGGTGCTCCGAACCAATATCTGGTGTGATTTTTCTATTTTTTACTGCATTTACTATTATACTATTATGTAATTAGCTACTACTTTATACTTGAATATTGTTCGTTATATTACACGATCCCTGTGTGTATTATACTTGGCAAGTACACGCACTTTCAAACGTGTGCAAAGAAGTTATCGATATTTATAACTTTGGTTCACCACTGAGAGAGGGGGCATGCAAACGAACTAGATCCAGGGCGGTGTATGATTATTTATACCTATTATTGCTTTATTTAGTGATATAGATTTACCATCACTCACATTAGACTTTTGTCTGGCCCAGAGTTTTATATCTCTTCTTATTACTCTGGGTGCTCCTAAACGAGCAGCCTAAAGGCATGTTAGGTGGTTATGCACGAGTGGTTGTCCGAAGACGAGCAGGAGGCTTCCACGTACTTTATATATATTCTCCCTATGTTGTTGCTAGTCACTGCTTTGGGCATTAGTAGTGTACCTCTTTTATATCCTTTTTGAGACTGTATTTTAAAGTTGTAATAACTAGATATGAAGCTGTGTTTTGGATTCTGCTACTCTGATGGATATTTAGTTTTCAGCTTATGTACTTTCTCACCAGTTTTATATCAAGTTATGTTATTATTATATTCTATTCCATGTGCTGTGAGATATATTACATATTCTTTGGCAATTCATCATTTCGAACCTTTTGATGATCATCCCGTGCTAGTCGTGCGTTGGCACAACGCATTTCGAGGAGATGTCTGATGGTATGAGGCGGCCGTCACAAAAGGCAATTAGACTTTATTATTTACACTTTTTAATTTACAAAATACATAACAATAACTATCCCACTCTTACAAAAAAGCATAACTCAAAATACAAACAAACTGTACATAATTCCGAACTACACATATTACATGTACAAGCACACAAGCCAACCAATTTCCATCTATACAATTGATTACATCAAGTACTAACTTGTATATCCTTCAAAATTTTCCTATGTATCATAGAATATAACTCATTTGCATTCAGCGCTCCTCAACCAAAAAGTATGCTATACGTTTAAGCCCAAACAACATAAACGAACCTTTCCAAAATCTTCAAAAGAAAAATTGTTCTGTTATTCTTCCACCTAGTAGCTTTGAATATATTAAACCATTCAATAATACTTGAACTAGAAGGTTTGTGGAAGCCACCATTAGCCAAAATTCTAAACTATATTTGATACACATAAGAGCATTCAAAGAATAGGTGCACATTTGTTTTAGTTTCAGAATTACATAGACCATCTGATATTATACCCATAGAGTGCAATTTATCCTTGGTGTTTAGAGAATTTTCCATGACTTTCCGGAGAAGAAAATTCTCCTTAGCAGAACTATTCACGTTTCAAATTCTAGCAGACCAAGCGAAAAAAAATCAGCTTTACAGCTTTCAACAGATTGTATACATGTTTAATAGAATGCACTTTCCCCTTCCAGTCAATTGCATTTCCATCACAACACTTAAAATTCTCAGAGATATCATGCCACAAATGTGTCAGTATTGCAGAGCTTGTGTAAGGTAACTTAATTTTGTCTTCATGCACGTAATCATCAACAAAAATTGAATCAGGTATGCCGGAATTCATTCCCAAATTATAATCAACCATCCCACTCAATATCAAACCAGAATATGCCCATGGACAATGCCAAAATGACTTATTATGCATTAACCTATAGTTACTTTGAATACGAAGCAAGAAAATACCTCTCAACTTTAAAATGCTTCTTCAAATCCAACCAGAGCTTTGTGAAACAGGCATTGTCTAGAAGCTTTCTTACCAATTAAGTTGCAATGAAACCTAATATGACCATAGACATCTTTCAGTTGAGAAGAGCTTATCAAAATAAATTGATATTACAGCCTTATTCCACAGTAATAAATTTGTGATTCCTAAACTATCATCCTCTTATATCATATAGTTCATGGAAAGCACGAGGAAACAATTTCTTTGAGAAAGGATCACCATGCCATAAAAATTTATTTAGTGCACTGGTGACCACATGTATGAGTTTAACAGGCAAGATAAAATGTCTGGTCCAATATGTTGCCATGGCAGCAACAACTAATTACACCACAATTAATATACCAGCTAGAGATAGTTTGCAACTAAGCCATTGTTGCAATTTATTAATAATATTTTTCATATAATAGCATACATTGGACTTTGGTAATTCTAGAACTAATAAGTGGAAGCCTTAAATAAGATGCATTACTTGGTAATTCCTGTAAGCCTAAACATCTAATAATTTCATCCTTGTTATAAGAAGGAAGACCTGCTATTAATATATGAAACTTGTTTACATTTATTTGAAAGCCAATCATATAATGGAACTGATGCAAAGTAGATAGAATGCAATTAATATTATGTAGGGTGGGATTTTTGAAAATAATTAGGTCATCAGTAAATAGTAAATGTGTAATCAAAGGAACATTACACCTAGGATGCAGATCCAAGTTTACTTTCTCAAGTTGTTCAATTAGTAGAGAATTCAAAAGCTCCACAACAATGATGAAGAGATATATTGAAATTGGATGTCCATCCTAACTCCTTGTGTACCCTTAAAGTATCCATGGAGACTACCACTTCTTGAAAAAGAATACGATGGTGATGAGATACATGTATGGATCCATGCGAAAAACGGTTTAGAGAAATTCATTCTTGCCATAACTGCTAATACTGAATGCCATGAGATGGAATCAAGTGCCTTTCTTATGTCTATCTTTAACAAACATCCAGGTGAAATATTCTTTTTCTATAACCATATAACAATTCCTAAGTATTAAGAATATTATCACTATGAGCATAGTGTAGTTACGCTGGTTGACAAATTGAAACATGTGAGCCAGTTGCTGCTAATTTGACAGTTTCTCTACATCGCTATTGAAGGTCTCTAAGTTCTTAAGAATGGTTGCTTAGTCTGTCATTTTCAGGTCCTAGACACACCTAACTCCCAAGAAACCACAGGGAAGATTTTGGGACATGTCTGGGCGAGAGTAAGTAAGGTTGTCTTTGTAGGATTTCGTAAATATTGCAAATAGATTCAGAGGCAGTAGAGGAAGCAAAACCGAAGGACCAACGGGAAGCTGCCTAGTGTTGTTATGGCCTATTAGCCTCGCAACATGCTCTGATCTACATTGGCATACTTCGATGGCTCTTTACCTCTTGTTGCCTTCTTCTTATCATATTCTTTGTCCCTCTCTCTCTCTCTCTTTCTGCGCCCATCTTCCTCCTTTCTTTTATCTTTCACTCATCGCTTGCAACATACCTGATCCTTTCGATCAGGCCCTTCACTTTCCTTCCTCTCGTCCTCAATTTCTGGGTAAGTGGGAAAGTAGCATCTTGAATCATGGGAATCCTAAGAAAATTGATGTTTGAAATCATCATATTATCGATGACTTATGATGTGATCTGAATTAAAGAGAAGAAACCATATTAGACTCGAAATCAAGCATAAGTATCGAGAAAGGTGTATGAGACAGGATTTGTTGATCCTAAGGTCATGTGATGTGTTATCTAAAACCTAATGTCCCATGAATGTGAGAATTGTCAGTATTGAAATGGATTTCGAAGTGATATGGCTGGCCTGAGAGTTGTAAGATGGAGTAATGGGCAAGCTAGAATTAGAAGCGGAAGTGATCGCATAGATTTCTTGTTGACTAGTTCACTAGACGTAACGTGTATATTACTTATGTAACATACTGTCTTTCGTCCGCTTCAAGTTGGTAATTAAACCGACTCAAACCGTTCAAAATAACAGTTTGTTATTAGCTTCTGAGGTAAATATAATAAATCATGGATCGCAAACACAGAGCAATATAATATCTTGCAGCGGATATTATATAATACAATAGTAGTTCATGAAGCTATTAAATAAAATTTTACAATAAAGTTTACGAAGATAATACAATGGAAGTCTAATACAATGATAATCTAATACAAAATAAGTGATAACTATAAGAAACAGGAACGACAAGTACAGCTGAAACTGGATCAACTGATCAATAGATATAGGTGAGAAAAACCCAAAATAAGCTCCAAACTTCAAGAGTGAACCACGAAAGCTATAATACTCAATCTGACCCGAGCAATAATGCAAACAAAACAAATCGGATCAGGACTAACATTCTCACAGAAGTAAATCAAATCAAATCAAATGTTCAATGAAATGCATCAGTAACTTAAATGATGCTTGGGATCATCATCCTCTAAGGAACCATTAAACTAATATCATATAATAAAATATGCTATTATAATAGTATCTATGATTAAATATAACATATTAAAATAGCGCAAGTGGGATTACAATTTTACCCTTACACCATTTATACCGTTATCGTATAGTTTGCATATAAAACACTAGTATGTCGGTGGACTGGGTTGCGCCATGATATGACAACGTTAAATTAAAATCGTAGGGGGCTCGATCAGGATAAATATGATAAGGTATCAAGGCAATACCCATCAGTACGACTCTACCGGATTGCGGACCCAGACCAGTGGTAACGCGTAGCCACGACTACCGCCCACCCCAGACAATACTCCCAAAAATCAAAGGCGCCAATCAATCACAATGTAATATATATCGTATCGAAGAAGCATGTCTGATAAGAGGAGCTGGCTCACATTAACCTAGGTATGGCTCCTGTTTTAGTCATTTGAATTATGATCCAAAGGTCAAGGCTATCCATCATTGTTCTCTTTCTTCAAATCTAGTAATCGCCTCCAAATCCATCCTATTTCATTCTGGAACTCCACCGCGTACACAGTTGTTAAAGTAGTTTTCGGTACTGGCAGAGAGTATGACAATATCCGATCCCGGTCTCTTTAACAACCAACTGATTACATTTTTCACGCCGTGGTCATTATTTTATAAATCGCTATATAAAATCGTTTGTTCGAATCTCAGGTTCAAATTTGAATTCACGATTAAATATTTCACTTTGATTTTCATTAAGTCTAATATATAAGTTCGAGTTTAATAAATATAAAATTCAAATCAACATCTTTATAATCCAATTCAATTAAACCACATCATATTACATAAGTCAAGTTGTAAAATTTAAACTCATTACTTAGAGAATTCAAATCAAAGCCATATATTCAATTCAATTTTATACGATTAAAATATCCTTATAAATTGATTTGAGAAATTTATTTAATTTAAACGAAATAGTTTATGAAATCAATTCCAAATATATAATTATATATATTCTGATTCACATTCAGTTACTTAAAATTGAATTCATTTTGTATCAATTATAAGTTCAAATAAAATCAATTTACGCAATTAACGTTCGTTCTTATAAAAGTTCAAAATTTAAATCAATTCAAATTCGCATTCAGTTGATTTAGAATCACATTCTCCTTAATTAGAAATTCAGTTTCAAAACAAGTCCATGATTCAAGTTCATCTCTTAAGTTCGAATTAAATTCAAATTCAAATTCTTATCTTATAAGTTCATTTGTTAAACCAATATCGTTATATAAATTCAAATCTTTAAACCTCGAAATGAAATCTTAAATTATCCAACTCTTGGTTTATTATTAATGTTTATAAAATATATATATAAGAAATTTAATTTTGAATATATATATACAAGTTTTATAAAATTCAAAATTAATTAGAATATAAATTATAAAAATATATAGGATAAAATAACATAGAAATAGGTTTAAAAGAATTATTTACAATAATATAGAAAGTTTTAAATACTTATATAATAAAATTATATAGTTTAAAATATATAAATTATAAGTAAAAATCTTAAATAAGTGTTTAAAACCTATATTTACTTATAATAATCATTTTAAAATATATAATTCAAAATTTATAAAATCTAAGTTTAAAAATCTTTAAAATATAAATATATAAAACCTAACATCTTTAGTTAAATTCCAATTCCAAATTATTTTGTTTTGAAAACATGACCAACGGTGTCCGTATAAAGTTTTCTACCTTTTGGTCAAGTGATACAGATATTTATCATTTCAACCTGCAATTTATAAAATTTCTACGTCTGTCATTTCAACCTGTGATCACAAATTCAGTAAAAATTGTTCAAGTCTATCATTTCAACCCATAACGATTTTCCCTATTCTAACGTCCATTCGGGTATGTATCATTTCAACCCTTAGTGGTTTTTTTCTAAATTGGGGAAATCAATAACATATCAAGTCATCGTATAGAATGAATCACATCACAATATATATACAATTAGTGAACCTACGTGTCATATAAATATCGTGTCATATATAAAAGTGTACATGTTAAAAAAATAATTTCGATTAGAAGCCCTATACATTTCATAGCAGTTCAAATAGCTGATCTGACATCCATGAAATAATGTGAGTCGGGTGTGTGATAAACTCACCTTTCATGGCACGGATTGAAGACAGTAGACAGATTGACACTGAATGGAGCAACGACTGAGATGACGAAATCCAAGCACGATTCGGAATAGACTCAACTGGATATCACTCCATATTTATTTATTTGTAGAGGAGGCCAGGGAATTTAAATGGATCGGTACGACTATTTGGATTTTGAACAGGTTTCGGAACTCAACACCAAACTTGACACACAAAATAAACACAATGTAATTTTACAAAATAATATATATATATATGCTTATATATACACAGAAAAATTATTATACATTTACATTTTTATTTACTTCAATGTACACCAAACTATATATATTATAATTTTATAAAATAAACATCCAAAACATTTTATAAACAAAACATATATATATATATACACCATACAAAATATATCGCATGCAACATGAACATATACATAAAAGCAAATATAATCAAAGAATAAAAGCTTATTTTCCATATATATATATATATATATATATGCCATATAAAAATGGATATAAATAAAAACTCAAACACATAACTCAACACAAACAAGTTACACTCACGCACACACACGATGTACTCAAATATAATACACGCCACCGTAACATACGTAAGAACCATATAATATATACACACAAAAACACACCAGATATAGATACATATACGCAAAGAGACGGGCTGGGTTCGGGTGGTTGGATTTGAGGGTAGCGGGGGGATCTGGAAGCAAGGGTGGCTCGGCTTTGGTCAGGGTGCTGCGGGAGTTTCGGAGATGGTGACATGGTGGGGCAGTGGTCCGATGGAGTGAGAGCTTGGGCTCAGGCGGATGAAGCATCGTTGGTGGCAGCCGAGAGAAAAAAGGAGCAACCAAGCAGGGCATGTGAGAAGGTTGTCAGACTGGTGCAACGTCAAGCGGAGGGAAGTATCGCTGCAACAATTCTTTTTTAAAGGCTTCGAATTTCTGACGCGAGAAGGATCGGAGTGGGAGGATAAACAATGCAGTAAGAAAATGGATGGCTGGAAAGAATGGCCATTTTAAAATGAGAAGGGGAGAAAGAAGCAGTTAATAATAATAATTATTAAAAGCAATTTTACTTTAAATTTGAACAAAATGGGATAATACATGTGACCATTTGAACGTGTCTACGCTTATTTCCTAAATGCATTACAATCAGTACTGACTGAGTAAAACCCATCTGATTCTAGCCTATTCAATTTACGTGTTTTTTTTCAAATGGAAGGTGGCACTGGGCTAGCAGGCAACGGTTTTGGGAAACAAAAGAAAATGCTTGAAACTAAAATCTAGAGGCACAAGGTATGGCTTGAAAGTGGACATGTGCATGCATGATTTTGGCCTTGGAAATAAAATAAGAATCAAAAGACAAAGAGCTACAGGTGGAAAACAATGAAAGGAAAAGTTTATCTTACATGCATGCATTAATAATTAAGATAAGAAGTAAACGAACCCATTTACTAAGATTAAGGAAAAAAAATTGGTTGGCTTAGTAAAATAGAAAGACGGGTTTTGCAGACCCAAAATAACTAGAAAAATATGCGAGATCCAAATATGGACAGTTCGAACTCATATGGCTTTCTTTTAAAAATGAACTGCGCAAGCCTTTTCGTAGCTTCAGCATGAACCGTGCACTGAAACCGACAAATAAATATATTGCGGTAATCAGCACGACAAGACGGACACAACGGTATATAGTTTGCAGTGTCAGAATGCTCCGTTCAAAAAGGCGTTATGGACCCCCTTATACGTAAAATACAGATAGAAACATGGTGGTCAAAACGTCTGATTTTCGCAAAACGAATTTCTCCGTTAGGTTCGTGATAGTGAATAGAATACTTCTGATGTTTGTCCGAACTAGTTTCATAAATATTTTAAAATAACTAAAATTTGAACTGTTATGCGCAGCTTTGCACTGCAAATTGCATGATCGAAAAACAGTCAAATTTTCCAATGAAATTTTCACAGCTCCTACATCCCACTGTACATATTTCAAATTCCAAATTCCAAATTCCTGTTAGCAAAAATCATAAAATATTTTCAAATTAAAATTTCAATTTAAATTGGTAAAAATAGCGGGTTGTAACAATCTCCCCTCTCAAAACTTTTCGTCTTCGAAAAGGAACGAGGCAGTGAAATAATAATTAAGTAACTAAATATATTTAAAATCAAACAGTTCACATCTCTTATCATACCTATATATATTCAAATATATATATATATATACATTTAAATCAATGCTAAAACGTTTCAAAATTTCAAAATATATATAAATAAAAAATAAAAATATTTCCAAACATTCATAATAGCTTTGAGTATTCACTCAACGTCATGATTGGCTGTATATATCTATCTCACTTTTGAAACTCGAAAATAGATATTGATGATGTTGTAGTAATCATCAGAATCATTTCGAAGCGACTAGAGTGTGAATCTGTATCTATCTAATACATATATGATTTAACATATATGTTGATCAGGCGTATACCCAAACAACTAGGTATTCAATAGGCCAATTTTAATGTAACAACCCATAATTTCAGAACCAATTAAAAATTTTATTTGAATATTTAAAATGATTTATTTTGAGAATTAAAAATTTAAAATTTATCTAAATCGAAATTAGAATGTATATATTTAATATTTAATTAAACGAGCTTGAAATGGCGCGGTACTTTGAAAACTCGATTTTAATTTCAAATGAATATACATAATTCAATATAAATCAGAATTGAGCGAAACAAGAAACATCTGAATCTATATAACAATATCTATCTAGCAAATGTAAGAAACTGAGATTTTACTTTATAAATGTAAGTTATGTCCAGTTTAAAATTCAGAATAGTCGCTACAGAATTTCTATATATTTTAATATAATATATAGTCCTTAAAAATAGTCATTTTGCAAATGACCTTCATTTTCGATGAAATCACTTTTGTTGGATCCGGAACGTCAAATTATTGCTATGTTTAAAATTTCCTAATTTTTGGAATTAATATGTGAATGCAGTAAATTTAAACGTGTTTTGTAAATTCAGTTTAAATTTAATCAACTGGAAAAAGGCCATTTTTCAAATGCCCTCCAAATTCCACGAAACTAATTTTGTTAGAACCGTATCGTCAAAATATAGCTAGATTTCAATATTCATAATTTTCAAAGTCAGTATGTGGCTCTGGTAAATTAAAATGTATGTTCAAATTCAATATTGATCGTTATAATAATTTATAGTTTAATTCTGATAAAAACTGATCGAAATAGTTGAATTGGCTTACGAAACATATCTCATTGTGTTCGAAATGGGGGTAATTAGCTAGAAACGATAGTCGTTGGGTTTGATTTGGAGTTCAAATGAAAAATCTCTTTTATTGGAATTGAATTAATAATTAAATAATATATACATACATACATACATATATATATATTAGAAAAACCCTAACCCTCATTTATTCAGTGTCGCCGCTCTCTCTAAATAGAAGGTCGAATCGCTCCACTGTTCTCCAAATTCTGGTCAATCCATTCAATAATTTCCAAAATGTATTAAACAAAAATCATAGTCGTCTTCATGATCTTTAAATTGATATGGCTGAGATCATTTATCATCTAGTAAATCATTCGAATTTTGTATGGAAGTTGTTGCCATTCGTGGCCATCTCCACGGTGCTTGGGACGATCGAACTCGGCCGGAGTTAAGGCGGTGGTGGCTCGGTAGAAGGCCGACATGATGGACTCGTCAGATCTGGTTCCGGTCTGATGTAGAGGCGACACACGGTGAATCTTAATTTCGAGCGATGGGTTCACAGTTTAGAAAATTAAATGAAGAAGAGGGATTAGGTAAATGATGTAATTAGAAGTTAATTAAAATTTTAATTATATTATTAAGGTTATTAAAATAATTAATATTTAAATCTTGATATCTTGTACAAGTAGCGACGGAATTTGACGAGGTTGGAACCGTTGGAACAATAAAATCGAGATCTACAACATGGAACTGACCAGAAAGGAAACAAAACTAGCTATGAATTTAGGAGGAGTGGAATCTAATGTGAGATTTCTAAATTCAAATATAAATGGAGTAATAAAATTATATATGCGATAAAATGGTTTATGTGTTGTGGAAAAATTGTATGATTGAATTGTTGGATTGAAATCGACGATGTATGAAAATGTATATTCGTTATATAAAATTTATACATATGCGTTGTTTAAATTACATATGCATTGTTTAAAAATATATATGTATTGAATAAAATATATATATATACGCGATGTGAAAAATATGCGTTGAATAATATATATATATATATATATATGCGATGTGAATTATATATATATGTGATGTGAAAATTATTGGATTGTTAAAAATATAATTTTTAACATATATATGCGATATATAAAATGGTCCGGAAATGGAATAAATATTTGTTTGTTAAAAATATAATTTTTGACATATATATGCACCGTATAAAACTGTCATGTATTGAAATAATTATTAGTTCGATAAAAATATGATTTTTATCATAAATATGCAGTATATGAAATAGTCATGTACTGAAATAATTATAAGTTCGATAAAAATAGAATTTTTAACATATATATGCGATATATAAAATAGTTATGTGGTGGAATAATTATTAGTTCGCTGAAAATATTATTTTTAACATATATATATATATATATATATATATATATATATATATAAGATAGAAGAGAATTATTTTAAATGAATTTATAAAAGATTTATAAAATACGTTTTAAGTAGAAATCGATGATATATATTATATATATTTAAATGGCTTGAATAGAACGCGCAGCGTAGCAACCGTACGCGAATTTCAACCATTAAATTCAAATTGACGCAACGGGAGATCTGACCGTCAGATTCTCCTAAAACTAGAACCGTTGGGTTCGTATCGAAAAGATCTTTCCAATGAATATAAGAGATTTAAATTTTAACGGTTGGATTTTAACATATGTCAAATCAATTTCAGAAAAGGTTGGTATGAATGCAGTTCGGTGACCAATATTGGAAACCGACTGTAAGGGCCTTAATAAAATTATTTAAAATATGGAAAATTGTGTAAAATCATAATAAATGGTTTGGAAAGATTTTGGATTAAAAATTCCAAGTTCTGAAAAGATAAAAGATATTTTTTATCTAAATTAACTAGTTATTAACTAGACTAGAAATCCAATGATTTTTAAATTAATAAATTGGATTTGTAAAGGGTTTTAATATAACCAGAATTTTCAAACGTATGAATTGGGAAAGGATTTGAATGGAAATAATCTTCGGAATATATCGGTATTGGATTCCATGATTATATGGATATTGTTGAGGAATTTGGAAGATATAGATATCGTTATTCCCAATAGGATATCCATTAGTTTCAGAATTTGAAATTGAATATAAGCCAGCATTATTTTTATTTAGAGCCTTCTATTTAATATCAAATTGGATTTTGGGTTTGTCGTGAAGGGTGTCTTCAATAGCACTATTCTTAAAACAAGTTGAGAAAGGAATAAATCTTTTAATTAAGATTAATGAAGTTTTCTAATTATATTTATTAATTGTAATTAAATGGAGAATGATTTTGGGTCCGTTGTGAACAATATTTTAAATAACATATTTTCTTTAACACAATTAACAAAGAAGTTATGATTTGGAATTTATAATCTTTTAGTTAAGATTAATGGAATTTTCCAAAGTAAAGTTTTCAAATTTAATATATTAAATTGGAATTGAATGGAATTCGATTTGGTAATAATCGAGATGAGCTTCTCTAAAGGAAGACCATTACTACATATGGGATTTAAAAGGATTTGTCGTTGTTCCACTTATAGTATTGATATGATACGGAAATTTATATCGATTATATACTGTTATGATTTCCGTGAAGATTCCATTTTGATGGAAGATGATTTTGGGTTTATCATAAACTTTAACATACGTTCTTTAACCTAAGTAAAGGCAGGATTAATTTCCATATAGTTGAAAAATCATTAAGTAATGAATTTCAGAGATTGAAACTAAGTAGAGCTTTATTAAATCTTTAATTAGATTTGAATGAATGAATGGTAATTAAATTTACCAAAACATGAGATGTGGTATAAACCAAATATACTTGGTTGTTGATATTGATTGTACTTGATTGGTTGTTTGGATTGTGCTCGACCAGTTTATGAGCCAAATGTGCTTTTACATTTAGCATTGGGATTGGTAGAAATATTTGTATGCTAATATCTTGTGAAACACTTCATGATTTGACTATGAGAAGTTTAGCGATATTGTTGTTTATTTCAAAATTAATGAATGATTTTGAAATGATATTTTTCTTAAGTGAAAAGAAATTTTATTGCCGATTTTGGACCGGGAATGTTTTATAAAAATGTTTTACAAAACAGAAAGGATTTTGAGGGCTAAACCCGATGTTGTCAAAATGATTTTGAAATGTATTATGTGTTTGACATTGTAGTTCATCACATAACCAATTAGTCGCTTTTGATGATATATCTGTTTGGTGACGGAAAATTTATTCTCTTTCTTAACACCCTTCTTTGAGACGTACGAGCTCAAAGATTATGTGATTAATAGTGACTGATCATATGTATTGTAACACCCCATAATTTTATAATATTAAAATTGACAAATTAAAGAATACTTATTTTTTAAAAGAAGAATTTAGGGAAATAGATTGCGCCATTGCGTTCGCCTCGGAATTCTGCTTGAGATAGAGTCCGAGTTCGCATAAAACGGATACAGTATGAAGAAGTTATGGAGCTTAGAAGATTTCAGTTTAAACTAGAATTAAAATAATAATTAAAATCAAATTCGAAATTCAAATCAGTAAGAAGTGGATGGGCTGGAATTATCGCGCTCTAGGGTATCGACCCCTAGAGGAGTCGACATAGGCGATGACCCCCTATAAGGGTGTCAACATTGGTGTCGACCCCTCTGTAGGGGTCAACTCCATCGGCCAGATCTGGGCAGTGATGAATTTTGGAGAACAAGGGCTTATATGGCGTTCTCTTATTGGCAGGGTGATGTGTTTTTCTAGTTTAATGGTTTAGATGGAACTTAACCTAATATAAAGGCCCTAATTCACCTAATACACCTATATAAACACACCTAGACCTAGCCCTAATTTCATTACACAAATCTACGGCGCCTCCATGTTGCCTTAACCTAAACTAAAACTAGTCCCTCTCTTCTTCAACAAATCAAAGTAAAAGAATTTTGTAAAGGGGAATGGATATACAACAACACCTAATTCTCTTCCTTAATCCAATCTTTGTGAGTTCATTGATTATTTTTTAGATTAAAATAATGCTAAAGCAATTCTGACATGTTGTAAATTGGATTTGGGAATTAAACATGATAATAAGATTGGATCTCATCAGTTCTATCTTAGCCTATACATCAGATTCGTGATTCTTATATGTCATTAGTCTATACATCAGACCTGTGATTCTTATATGCCCATGTTGATATTATCATTAGTTTTATTTTTACGATTAGTTCATGCTGATGCCTATTTTATTGTTATTATCATACCTGTTCTTTATCTTGTCCTTTCCTCCTTCCATTTTTGGTTTTTATAGCCGGTCTACTTCGAGCCTAGGCCAATTCTCATAAGAGATGAACGTATGAATAATTTAGGGAACGTTGGGAAATTTTGCATAATTGGTTTGATTTGAACATGACAAATGTTAAATTTGGCATAATATTTGTTGGTTGATTTGGGCATGAAAAATGTTAAATTTGGCATAATATTTTTTAATTGTTGGGCATGATATGAAATTGGGAATTTTAGGAAATTGGCATAATTAACCTGAAATTGGCATAAACTGCAAATAAATAAATTGGCTAAGACAAGCATGCTGAGACATGAGGTTAGACTCCACTTGCGGCGCCCGTAACCAACCGGCCTAACCAGCAACCGCAAACCGTCAGTCTAATCTGAGAGGTCGTAGGCATAACTAAAATATGCTTAGACACGAGGTTAGGTCTGGCTTGTGGTAGAAGTTTGCCAGAACCGCCCGACACATCCAATGGCCACAAGAAATCGACCTAATGTGAGAGGTTTGTGCATTAATAACTAATTAATGTTGATCAAAGATGAATATGATACCTAAAACATCTTAGGAGGGTATGTGTAAGATGAAAACTTAACCAATATTACATGAACAAAGTGAATAGGGTTAAGGCAAGCTTAACCAATAATACATATTGATTTGATAAGTGGATGGGGTTAAGTCAACTAGGCGGATAAACAACACTTAACCAATATAAGTCGGATTAGGGTAAACCTTGGGAAAAACCCTAGTAGCGGTAGGGACCCTTTTCAGACAATAATCCACTTAGAGGTATCAGTAACCCTGAGCTCGGAAGGGTTGAGGCACGATTACTGGGCTGATTATAAGCGGTCAAATAGGAGCAAGGTTGTAGCAATGCAGGTTCCGACAGGTTCGTTAAGCGTGCAAATAGGTGTTCCCGGCACTGGTAGATTTAGCCATGGTACACCAGTAGGTATAAAGTTGTGCAACAAAAGGTTGCCACTTAGGGAGTGATACACCCTAAGCTGGGACACGCGCACGTATCTACAAGTTAGAAGCCGATCAATTAAGGGTAGTGTGGAGACATTGTGTATCTATTATGGGCAAGTAGGTTGTCAAGGATTGTATGGGGTGGATACCTCTTACTAGATGTTATGCCTGAGGGCTACCAATTGCGGGATTGGGATCATTTCGATAAGAATTACTACTAGGAGGTGCAGAGAATTAAATTATGTAAGAAACCTGGGAAGCGCTCCAGACATTCCTTTATATTCATCATGTTATCCTGCTTTACCTTATGTCATGGTTATATCTTTCATCCAGTTTATTCCTGTCTAATGCTTTACTTATTTTCATGCTAAAAGTAGCTGGACTCGCCTGGCTTTTTGTCTGACCTTTTTGTTTTCGCCTCTTTTTCTTTCCTTCCCCTACCCTTCCAGGTCCTCAGGGTAGGACTAGTGGAGCTTGACTTGGATTTCTTTCTTCTAGAAGTGCTTGGAAGTGTTGGAAGTAATGCTCAGCTTTATCTCTTTTTCATTATGGCTATTTGGAGTGGGATTATGATTTTACTTTTATGTACTCTGATAATAAGTTCGTTCAAGATGGATATTTATGTACTTGACTCTAGTATGTGGTTTTGATGTTGTGACCAAATACGTTTTACTTTTCAGCTGCAATGAATAAATTTTGATTTTTCTCAAGTACCATTTTATATATCTGTCTTGTGATATTCTGTTCTATACTCTTATAATACTCCTTGAAGGTTAATGCATTCCCTTAGTGAGTGACATTAATGGACGTGGGGTGTTACATGTGGTATCAGAGCCAGGTTACCATAACAGATAAAAGATTTTGAAAACCGTTTTCTAAAGCATTTTTCTAAGAAGTATTTTCAAAAATATGTTTTAAAGAGGATATTTTCAAGAGAAAAGTTTATTATGGAAACCATAATCCCTAAAAGCCATATATCTTTCTTTCGATTATCTACTTGAATCTCTTTTTCCTTTCTTTTCGTCATAGTTTCGTAGGCTTGTTAAAATTACGACATATGTCGGAGGGCAAAGAAGTGCCCAACCTCCATCTGTAGCCGTAGTAGTTTCACCTACGGCTAATCTTCTTTCAAGCTTCATGGGGTTTTCCATGCGATGGAGGAAGCTTTCGAGAAACTTGTTAACATGTTACACAAGGATGGTAGAAATGAGAATGAGGGAGTTTTGGCTAAGGAGCACAACCCAAGGATAAGAAACTTATTAGTATGGATTTAATCCAAGAAGGAGGTAAAGGTGAAAAGAAAAGTTTAAAGTGGAAGAATCACAGAACAAGAAAGTAGAACCTAAGAAGGGTGGAAAGAATAATAAACCCCGACATAAAACGAAGTACCATTTATGTGGTATACCAGGTCATATAGCTAAAGATTGTAGAAAGAAGAAGGCGAAAAAGACTGGTTGCTTCCAATGTGGTGAGATAGGACATATGATTAAGGACAGCCCAAGGAGGCAAGGACAAAGGACACGATCTACTTCTGGAGGGCAGGTTCATGCTTCCATGGCAGCTACGCAAGAGAGAGGTAGAAACATTTCTGTTGAAAGCTTGATTTTCCTTTCCGATCATCCTGTACGTACTTTATTTGATTCTGGCGCTTCACATTCGTTTATATCTGCTTCTATTGTTGAGTCTCTACACCTAGATACTAGTATAGTGGTGGATCCCATTGTTGTCTCAAATCCTATTGGGGGTACGGCTCATCTTTCTATGTTATGTCGGGATTTGAGAATATATGTATATGGCGTTGAGTTCAAAAGCAATGCCTATGTGCTTGGTTTCACAGACTATGGGTTGAATCTAGGAATGGATTTGCTAGCCAGGTATGGTGCCATTCTCAACTGTGAAAAGAGGGTAGTTAGACTGTTGACTAGTTTGAGTAATACTCTCGATATCTCATGCGACCCTAAGGGTTCTGTTATGCTTAGCTACCTAGAATCTCTTGACACACCCATTGATGATTTGCAATCTGTTCGAGTAGTCCGTGAGTATGCAGATGTCTTTGAGGAGGTTAGGGGCTTACCTCCCAAGCGCGAGATAGATTTCCGTGTATACATTGTGGATAATGCAAAGCCAGTTGCATTGCCTGTGCGCCACATGGCTCCAAGAGAGAGGAGGGAGCTTAGTAAACAAGTGAAAGAGTTGCTTGAGAAAGGGTTCATAATAAGAAGTATCTCAGAGTGGGGTGTTCCCGTTGTTTTTGCTACGAAAGCTGATGGTTCACTTAGAATGTGTGTAGACTATAGGGAGATAAATAAAATCATGAAGAAAAATAGACACTCATTGCCAAGGATAGATGATCTATTCAATCAGTTTGTTGGTGCTTCGGTTTTCTCGCATTTGGACTTAGCTACAGGATTTCATCAGTTGAGGGTAGCTGAGGATAACATAGATAAGACTGCTTTTAGGACTCTCGATGGTTTCTTTGAATGGCTAGTCACGCCTTTTGGTTTGACAAATGCACCTGCATATTTTGTAGACTTGATGAATAGGGTGTTTAGGGAGTTTCTAAACAAGTTCGTGGCAGTCTTTGTGGATGAAATCTTGATATTATCTACAAATAAGGAGGAACATGCCCTACATATTAGGGAAGTCTTAGAGACCCTTCGAGCACATCAACTCAAAGCTAAGTTCTCCAAATGACATTTTTGGAGGAAGGAAGTGAGGTTCTTAGGGCACGTGGTCTCTAAGGAAGGGATGGCTGTGGATCCCGCGAAGGTAGTGGCAATCCAAGATTGGAAGATTCCTAAGAATACAACAGAAGTAAGAAGTTTTCTTGGTTTGGCAGGCTATTATAGGAAGTTCATTAAGGACTTTGCTAAGATATCAGCCCCACTTACTCGATTGATGAAAAAGAATTTAGCCTTTTCTTGGGATGTTGACTGTGATGATGCTTTCCAACGTTTGAAGAGGGCATGGACGAAAGCTCCAGTTTTAGTTTTGCTGGATGGGAATAAGCCATTCACAGTATATACTGATGCTTGCGGGATAGGGCTTGGTGCAGTTTTGATGCAAGAGGGAAGGGTGATATGCTATGGTGGAAGACAGTTGAAGGTCGATGAAAAGAATTACCCTACACACAACTTGGAGTTAGCATCCATAGTTTTTGCGCTTAAGTCTTGGCATCACTATTTGCTTGGAGAGAGGTTTGAGTTGTATATAGACCATAATTCGCTTAAATACTTGTTCTCTCAAAAAGATCTAAACTTAAGGAAACAAAGGTGGATGGAGTTCTTATCATCCTACGATTTTGAGATTGCATGTACCCCTGGCAAGGGTAACGTTGTAGCGGACGCCTTGAGTAGAAAGAAGTTGACTTTGAGTCCTTTATTTGTCTAGTGGCAGAGCATAGAGTACATCTCTACCTTTGGCTTTAGATCCTCTATTGATTATGTACCCGGTTTGTTGGCATCGTTAGAGGTGTGACCTACGCCTTTGGGACAGATAGGTGTGGTACAGCGAGATGACCCACAGTTGTTGGAGATAGTGGACAAGCTCATAAGAAGTGAATCTTTGATCCATCTTAGTAGGTATACTATAGATGAGAGAGGTTGGTTGCGTAGGGATGGAAGACTTTGCATATCATGAGATAATAGTTTGAGAAGGACAATCCTTGAAGAGGCACATCGTTCTAAGATGACCATACATCCTGGTGGTGACGAGATGTATAGGGACATGAAGCGAGTTTTCTTTTGGGCTGGAATGAAGAAGGATGTTGCTGAGTTCGTTTCTAGATGCTTAGTGTGCCAGCAAGCTAAGGCTGAGCAAAAGAAGCCTAGCGGGTTGCTTCACCCTTTAGAGGTTCTACAGTGGAAATGGGAAAGTGTTTCCATGGATTTCGTTGATGGGTTGCCGAGGTCAAGGAAGGGTAATACAGGGATTTGGGTAGTAGTGGATAGACTTACTAAGAGCGCCCATTTCATTCCCGTTAAGAGTAAAAGGACAGTGGCATGGTTAGCATCTATTTATCTCCAAGAGATAGTTCGTCTATATGGCATACCTTCTAGTATTGTGAGCGATCAAGATTCAATTTCACTAGTGAGTTTTGGAAGAGCTTGCAAGAGGCCGTAGGAATGCAATTGTGTTTGAGCACCGCTTATCACACTCAAACGGACGACCAAACCGAAAGAGTGGACCTAATTCTAGAAGATCTTTTGAGGTTATGCATCTTGGACTTTTGGAGGGACATGGGAGGAACACCTTCCATTAATAGAGTTCGCTTACAACAACAGATATCATATTAGTATCGACATGGCACCTTTTGAGGCTTTATATGGGCGACCTTGCCAATCACCGACTTGTTGGTGGGAAATCTACGGAATTTTTTTTGCTTGGGCCCGATATGGTTAGAGAAACTTTGGAGAAGATAGACTTAATTCGGGGACGCATGAAGATGGCACAGGACCGGCAAAAGTCATCTGATGATAATAGAAGGACCGATCTTGAGTTCAATGTTGGAGACATGGTCTTTATTAAAGTATCACCGTTGAGGAATGTAGTTCGCTTTGGAGCTGTAGGGAAATTGGCACCAAGGTTCGTAGGGCCACTCCCCATTATAGAGCGAATTGGACAGATGGCCTAAAGCGTGAAGTTTCCCGAGAAGCTTAGTGGTGTGCATGACGTGTTTCATGTGTCGCATTTAAGGAAGTGTTTACATGATACTACGGAAGTAGTAGAGCCGAGCATGTTAGAGAAGTGGTAGTAGAGCGAGATGCCACAATTAGACGAGCTCCTACGTGATATATGGATCGGAGGTCAAGAAGTTACGCAACCGAGAGGTCAAATTGGTTAAAGTCCAATGGGGAGATAATCAAGGAGACGCGACTTGGGAAACGGAAGATAAGATACGTGCATCGTACCCTTTCCTTTTTGAGGGTATGTTCTTAACTTCTCATTTTTATACCGCTTTGTTTATACTTGTTTTATTGTTTAGTGTATCCTCTCGATTATATCTTCGATCTTTAGGTAGAAAATATTATGGTTGTAAACATGTGTTTGAAACATTTTATGTTTAATGGAAGAAAGCGGTTGAGAGTGGTTGCTCGTGGATGCATTTACACACACTTTAGGCACTAAGATCAGCTCAGTCACTTTCACATTGCATATATTTGTTTATTGATTGAAATTTGATGTGTTATCATGTGGATGTTGCATTTGAGTGAATGATTGTGCACTCATATAAAAGTTATAAAGTGCATTAGGAATAATTGCATACATGTTGGACTCATGGCACTGACATAATTCGCATTAAGGAGGTCAACTGAATCAGTAGACCGCCTGATCTTTGCATTAGATAAGGAACATATACACACACTTTTGCGTATGTTCATATAGCATTAGAAATATTTTAAGGACTATGGATGCTTGTGGATGATGGATGAGCAGATGGATGATTGGATGGTAGGATACATTCTTCTTAACTTGAAGATTTCGAGGACGAAATCCTTTAAGGAGGGGAGAATGTAACACCCCGTAAGTCTATAATATTAAAATTGGCAAATTAAATAATACTTAATTTTTATAAGAAGAATTAAGGGAAAAGGGTTGCGCCATTGCGTTCTTCTCGGAATTTTGCTTGAGATAGAGTCTGAGTTTGCATAAAACGGATACAGTATGAAGAAGTTATGGAGCTTAGAAGATTTCAGTTTAAACCAGAATAAAAATAATAATTAAAATCAAATTCGAAATTCATATCAGCAAGAAGCGGGATAGGCGGGAATTATCCCGCTCTAGGGTGTCGACCCCTCCATGGGAGTCGACATAGGTGTCGACCCCCCTATAGGGGTGTCGACATAGGTGTCGACCCCCTATAGGGGTGTCGACATAGGTGTCGACCCCCTATAGGGGTCGACCCTATCGGCCAAATCTAGGCAGTGACGAATTTAGGAGAATTAGGGCTTATGTGGCGTTCTCTGATTGGATGGGTGATGTGTTTTTCTGGTTTGGATGGTTTAGATGGAACCTAACCTAATCTAAAGGCCCTAATTCACCTAATACACCGATATAAACACACCTAGACCTAGCCCTTATTTCATTACACAAATCTATGGTGCCTCCATGCTGCCTCAACCTAAACTAAAACTAGTCTCTCTCTTCTTCAACAAATCAAAGTAAAGGAATTTGGTAAAGGGGAACGGATCTACAACAACAAAAATGCCTGATTCTCTTCCTTAATCCAATCTTTGCGAGTTCATTGATTATTTTTTAGATTAAAATAATGCTAAAGCAATTCTGACATGTTGTAAATTGGATTTGGGAAGTAAACATGATAATAAGATTGGATCTCATCAGTTCTATCTTAGCCTATCATCAGATTCGTGATTCTTATATGTCATTAGCCTATACTTCAGATCTGCGATTCTTATATGCCTATGTTGATATTATCATCAGTTTATCTATATGATCAGTTCATACTTACGCCTATTTTATTGTTATTATTATGCCTGTTCTTTATCTTGTCCTTCCCTCCTTCCCTTTTTGATTTTTATAGCCGAGCTATTTCGAGCCTAGGCCAAATCTCATAAGAGATGAACGTACGAACGGTAATTTAGGGAATATTGGGAAATTTGGCATAATATAATTGGTTTGATTTGAACATGACAAATGTTAAATTTGGCATAATATATATTGGGTTGATTTGGGCATGAAAAATGTTAAATTTGGCATAATATATGTTAATTGTTGGGCATGATATGAAATTTTGGAATTTTGGGTAATTGGCATAATTAACCTGAAATTGGCATAAACTGCAAATGAATAAATTGGCTAAGATAAGCATGCTGAGACACGAGGTTAGACTTCGCTTGCGTTAAAAGCCGGCCTGGAACCAACCGGCCTAGCCAGCAACCACAAATGGTCAGCCTAATGTGAGAGGTCGTAGGCATAACTAAAAGATGCTTAGACACGAGGTTAGGTCTGGCTTGTGGCAGAAGTTTACCCGGAACCGCCCTGTACATCCAGCGACCACAAGCAATCAACCTAATTTGAGAGGTCTGTGCATTAATAACTAAATAATGCTGATCAAAGATGAATATGATACCTAAAACATCTTAGGTGGGTGGGGTTAAGTTAACCTGTGTAAGATGACAACTTAACCAATATCACATGAACAAAGTGGATAGGGTTAAGGCAAGCTTAACCAATAATACATATTGATTTGATAGGTGGATGGTGTTAAGTCAACGGGGCGGATAGACAACACTTAACCAATATAAGTCGGGTTAGGGTAAACCCTGGCGAAAACCCTAGTAGCGGTAGGGACCCTTTTCAGATAGTAACCCACTTAGAGGTATCAGTAACCTGAGCTATGCAGGGTTGGGGCATGCTTACTGGGCTGATTATAAGCGGTCAAATAGGAGTGAGGGTGTAGCAGTGCAGGTTCCGATGGGTTCGTTAAGCGTGCAAAAACGTGTTCCCGGCATTGGAAGATTTAGCCACTGAACACCAGTAGGCATAAAGTTGTGCAACAACGGGTTGCCACTTAATGGACTCGCCAGGCTTATGTCTGACCTTTTTGTTTTTTCCTCTTTTTCTTTCCTTTTCCTCCCCCCCCCCCCCAAGGTCCTCAGGGTGGGATTAGTGGAGCTTGACTTGGATTTCTTTCTCCTTGAAGTGCTTGGAAGTGTTGGAAGTAATGCTCAGCTTTATCTCTTTTCCATTATGGCTATTTGGAGTGGGATTATGATTTTACTTTTATGTACTCTGATAGTAAGTTCGTTCAAGTTGGACATTTATGTAATTGACTCTAGTATGTGGTTTTAATGTTGTAACCAAAAATGTTTTGCTTTTCCGTTGCAATGAATAAATTTTGTTTTTTCTTAAGTACCATTTTATATATCTGTTTTGTGATATTCTGTTCTATACTCTTATAATACTCCATGAAAGTTAATGCATTCCCTTAGTGAGTGACATTAATTGTGACAACCTGGAATTTCGCTCGATCCGAATCAGTCGTTAAACCGATCTAGACCGTTCGAAACCCCTGATCGTTTGAGAATAGGACAAATCAGAACACAAACAGAAGAACATTTCATTGCTATTACAACAATTCCATCAGATACAAGAATATACAGAGTATAAATGAATAAATTACATAGTAGCAGAAAATAATACAAAGCACAACTGAAGGTGATATACGAATACAGAGCTTTTCGGATATCATTCCAGCTGTAAACCAGGATCCTGTGAATATAAATCTGCAAAACCAAAACTACTAGCTGCCCGTGCGGAAAATAGGGGCGCACAGAGTTTAGGTTAAAACAATAAACTCCAGGTCAGTCATGTGACTGGTGTGAGAACTAAAACAGTTATTAAAACTGTACTTTAAAAGAGAGTAATTCAAGGGACCATGCCGTATAACACGGAACGGGTTTCCTCCCAAGAATACTAGTGCATACAATAAACAGCGCAATGCTTTTTCGAAAAATGAAGCTATTATACGACCCAGGTCCCATCACACAATGGAACGCAAGCCGGAGGATAGGGTTTTACCTTATAACAGCCAAACATGCTTGGTACGTTTAAAACAAATCATTTGATACTATAATAAGTGTATAGTGTCAAAACAATTTCAATCATAAATATAAATCATAGACGGCATAGCATCCCATGCTACTATGTCGCCATACTAGGCTCTACAAATAAAGCCGAAATATCTCGTATTGGAAATTGGATTTCCGTCATGAGTCGAGGCAAGGGGCAAGCTCCTCTCCGCTTCGAGACACTCTAGCAAATTCCTCAGGACTACACACTCTGGGTAACCCTGGGATCCTCCAAGACCGGTCCTCTCTTACGTTTGAGGATTAATTATTCCTAAACTCACGTTTCCCGGCCCTATAGGACCTATAATCGAGGCGCCTCGCATCCAAACCACAAAGGTGAAAAGTATATAAATGTCAGGGCTGGTAGGTCACTGACACCACTCATAGCTAGAAAGAAACATCGTGCACTCCTTGGGTCCTCATCCCGTTTTTGACTCATACCGAGGTGTGAGGCTCGCGAATCCATGCTATACACAAAGCTGCCGCGTAGGTCGTGCTTTGATCATCAACCACAAGACTTTTCTTTTCAACAGAAGCCTTGATCCATGCAACTCAGCGTGCCACACAGGTAATTCATGCCATGAGATTGATATCTATCGATATATAACCTCTAAGCTCGTACGTCTCAGAGAAGGGCGTTAAGCAAGAGAATAAATTCTCCGCCGCCAAACAGATATATGTTTAATAGAAATCAATCAACATAGAATAAAATCCAATGTCAGACACACAATCCATTTACAAGTTCGTTCTGGGTCTGAACGAAACCAGAGGCACTTTCCTTGCATATCCATCCATCTCCAAGTACGTCTGGACGACCACCAACTGACTCCCTCATCTTGGGTGTACAGCCCAATCAAGATCATCAGTAATCACCCAAACGATGTGAAGACTTCCGGTCTTCGACCACCGTCTTCATCTTCGACATATCGTCGAATCGGTTATTCAGAATGGGTATAAACCCGGCCTTTCCGAACATCCCGCGTATATTAAAAACAAATGTTACACAAACACAACATACGCCTCATTCCAATTCATTAGTCACTAACCGTAAATCAACAAGAGAAAAATTTCCCAAATATTAACCCCGAAGGCCGAAACCAACATCAGATCAATACCCAGGAAACCATTCTTCTTAGCTAACCTACAACTAGTTTCTAAACTCCTTTTACTGGGTTAAAGAACTAATGCCATTTAAAACACAGTTCACGATAAACCCAAATCACATTCTATTTATTATCGGGTTAAAGAACTAGTGTTATTTAAAACACAGTTCACGATAAAACCAAGAATCAAATCTATTTAAAACCCATTTCAAATCCAATTTATTTATTTAAAAATAAACGGGTTTAATTTTAGTTCAAAACTAGTTCATTTCGATAAAAATCTATTTTTATCTTTTCAAATATGGAGTTTTTCATCCCAATTTTTCCCAAATCATTTCTTATGATTTTACACAAATTATTGATATTTTTAATAATATTATCAAGGCCCGTACAGTCGATTTCCGTCAACGGCCATCGAACTGCACTTACAACGACCTTTTTCGAATTTGATTTGGATGTATCTCCAAATCCAACCGTTAGATTTCAAATTTCTAATATTCGTTAGAAATATCATTTCGATACGAACCCAACAGTTCCGGTTTTAGGAGAATCCGACGGTCGGATCTCCCGTAATGTCCGTTCGAAGTCAATGGTCGAAATTCGCGAACTGCCGCGGCGCAGCGCGTTCTATTCAGGCCATTATATTATATATATATATATAATATATAATATATATTTCATCGATTTCTATTTAAAACGAATTTTATAAATAGTTTTAAATTCGTTTCAAAAACATTTCAACCTTTATTTCAAATTCAAATCAAAACTGAATTTTCTATTATAAATCCTTTTTATTTTCACTCCTGTTTGATTTCAATTCAAATTGATTTTCAATTCAATTCGAATTCATCTCCTATTCAATTCAATTTGAATTTGTTTTCTATTCAATTCAATTCAAATTTGTTTTATATTCAATTGAAATCAAATTTGTTTTATATTCAATTGAAATCAAATTCGTTTTCTATTCAATTCAATTCAAATTTGTTTTATATTCAATTGAAATCAAATTCGTTTTATATTCAATTGAAATCAAATTCGTTTTCTATTCAATTCAATTCAAATTTGTTTTCTATTCAATTCAATTCAAATTTGTTTTCTATTCGATTCAATTCAAATTGGTTTCCTATTCGATTCAATTCAAATTGGTTTTATATTCGATTCAATTCAAATTTAAAGACGAATATAATCGATATGAATATCGTTCGCGTCAAAATAGCGCATGTAACGACCCAGAAAATCTGAACCAATTTAAAAAATTTTAAATTGGCTAAAATTATGGATTTTAAATATTTAAAATAAATATTTTAAATAATAGCAATGAAAACTGAGTTTGAACCGACAATTGAAAACGAATATAATTAATTATAATTATAAACAAGGCCTGAAATGGCGCTGCAGTTTCAAAAATTGAATTCAAATTTTGTCGGACTGTACCGGGTGCAAAATAAAACGGATTTTAGTGAAACCAAAAATATTTAAATCTGTTAGTGAATACCTTTCTAACGAATCAGAAAAATCGAATTTTCATAGCGGAAAGCAAAAGTTATGGCCGAATGAATTTTCAGAACGGTCGCTATGGAATTTATATAGCCCGTGAAATTGGCCATTTTGCATACGATCTCAGAATTCGACGAAACCACTTTTGTTGGATCCAGGATGTGAAGTTATCGCTAGGTTTCAAATTTCATAATTTTTGAAGCTAGTATGTGAGCGTGACAAAGGAAAATGTGTTTTGGTCAATTACAATTAAATTGGATCGACCAGAAATGGGCCTTTTTGCAAACGGTTTCAGAATTCGACGAAACTAGTTTTGTTGGACCGTATCGTCAAAACATAGCTAGATTTATTTTTCTGGAATTTTTTGAATTAGTTTGTGGCCCTGGCAAATTAAAATGCACGTTCAAATCAAATATTGAATGTTTTATATTTTAAATTTGAAGGAAAATTGACTGAAACAGTCGAATGGGCCTACGAAACATATCCCATTGTGTTCGGAATGGGGGTAAAACGCTAGGGACGACAGTCGTTGGGCTTGGATTGGTGTTCGTGTGTGACGAGGGGTATTTTCGGATTTTTAAAAATTATAAATATAAGAAAAATTCTGATTGGTCAATTATTTTTCTCTCTCCCCGTTCTTCGTGCGCACGGCGGATTTGATTCAGATCTTCCCGGCCACTTTTCTCCTCCGTTTCTCAACGAAATCGGGTGTTCTTGGATCCATTTTGAAGCTCCCCGCACGCTCTTCAAATCAAGACAAGGTTTGGGATTTATCGTGGGGCTATTGGGGCTGAATCACCTTCGAGAACCGCCGGACTTTGGAGCGCCGCCGTGGCCACTGGGCCCCACCGAGCTGGCCAACTCCCCCACACGCGCGAAGCCCTCTCCTAGCCCTTCGACGCTGCACCACCCGATCGGCCTAACGCTACACGGTTTGCTCGAAAATTGGCGACCTAGTTTTGAACATTCCAACGAGGTATACGACTTGTTTATTTTCAACTGATTTTAACACTTTAAAGCGTTGCAAAACTTTGAAAAATCGTATCTTTTTCGTTCGTTAACGAAATTCGATGAAACAGGAAACATCGTGATCGTTTGGACGTCTTCTACATTCTAGAAGAGACCGCATATTTTTCTGAGCCTTCTGCTATTTTTGGTGGAGTGGAACCCAATGTGAGATTTCTGATTTAAAAACAATATGGAAAACGACGATGTATAAATTATATAGTCGATGTATGAGTTATATAAGCGTTGTACACCTCTTGTATAAGCGTTGTATAAGTTGTACGTTCGATGTATAAGTTATATAAGCGTTGTAAAAATTATATATGTGTTGAAATAAAAGTGAATTGCTATATATATATATATATATATATATATATATACGCCCTCGTCCATAAACCATGGACGATATTTATTGATTGTGATTGGTGTGAAAATTGATTGATAGCGAATGATTGTTTGGGATTGTTTGTGGTTGATATTGATTGATTGTGGTTGAAAAATACCCGTTTGTGGTTGAGAAATATTTGGTTGAAAGCACATAGGATTAGTTTGTGGAAATGAAATAAATATATACATGCCGCCTGCGTGCGAACTAGATGCATGATCCCCATTGTCAAAAACCGCGAGGTTTTAAGGTAGAGCGAGGAGCCGTACTAGGGACGGTCCCGGTTTTAACTACCCTGCCGTTATGCTGCCGAAATTTTGAATAATATTCATGTGTTTGAATTATTTTCATTTGCTGAAACTATATTTATTCATTAAATAGAAAACCTTCATGTGTTGAATCGATATTCATTCGTTGATTAGAAATTCATGTGTTGAATGGTATTCGCATTTTAAATATAAAAATCACATTTTTATCTATATATATATAAACTATAGAAAACCTTCATGTGTTGAATCGATATTCATTCGTTGATTAGAAATTCATGTGTTGAATGGTATTCGCGTTTTAAATATAAAAATCATATTTTTATCTATATATATATAAACTATAGAAAACCTTCATGTGTTGAATCGATATTCATTCGTTGATTAGAAATTCATGTGTTGAATGGTATTCACGTTTTAAATATAAAAATCACATTTTTATCTATATATATATAAACTATAGAAAACCTTCATGTGTTGAATCGATATTCATTCATTGATTTGAAATTCATGTGTTGAATGGTATTCATATTTTGAAATAAATTGTTTCATAATAAAAATCACCTTTTATCACCTATATAAACTATATAAAATAATAGTGTTTTGAAATGAATTGCTTTACAAATAAAAATCATATTTTTATTATATTCACGAATTGTTGAAATGTGAAGTGTTAAAAAAATAGCCACTCGTTCAAATAAATATGTATGAGTTGAAATATTCATTAATTAGCTAATGACTTGATTTTTGCCTATTCATGCAACATTAGAATGAATGGTGTTTTTAAACCAAATGGAATCAAATATGAAGTTGAATTGAAAATGATAAGTGATAAGAACTATATATATGTACATGCATATTTATTGAACAGGTTATAGCAAAGTGGCTAGAGAAGAGGAATAAAATTTTGTGCCCGACAAATAGGTACATATTTACTGCTTTGTTTGGGTGATGATTTTATGAGTCTGTTGGCTAGCCGCTTGGCTTTTTCTTTTTCTTTTCGACATGAGACGCCCGTGTGGCTATTTGGGAATTTTCCCAGCCCCTCCCGTACAAAGGAGGTTATGGCGAAATTTTCCAAAATTTTAAGGCGTTAGTGAAATATTTGAAGTAAAAACGATATTGAAATTGTTGAATGAACTATATTTATATAAATATATAAATATAAATAAAATTCAAATGAAACATGGCCGTGCAGTTCGCGTTTTGAAACCGTGATTTCAAACAACTAGTACGGGAAATCTGACCACTGGATTTTCCCGAAACCGCAACCGTCAGGTTCGCCTTGGAAATATCTTTCCAACGGCACCAACCTTGTAAAAATCCAACGGTTGGATCGTCTGGAAAGTTTAATTCAAATCTGAAGAAAAACAGCACCAGAAACGATTATATTTATATATATATATAAAAATATAATTATATTTAATCGAATAACGACGCTGCAGTTCGTATTTTGAAATCGAAACTTCAAACGATGGTACCGAGAGATCCGACCGTCGAATTTTCCCAAAACTGGAACCGTTGGATTCGTTTTGAAATGACCTTTCTAATGATGTTGATTTTGTAAAGATCCCACGGTTAGATCTTCATATATGTGTAAATCAAATCTGAAGAAAAACAGCGCCACGGCCGCGTTATGGCCCGAAGCGTCGTTTTGAATAAATTGGCTATTTTAAAATAAATAAAAATAGCGACAAATCGTTATAAAATATCATAAACGATATGGATTGGAAATAAACTGAATTTGCTCGATTTATGTGGTATTTGATGGTTGGATGTGTTTGGTGTGAAAATTACATTAAAGAACAAAATTGGTGTTATCGAATGATTTAACCATTGAAATAAATTGATTTGAAATTCTAAATATACGTGAATTATTTGAAAAGGCCGAGTTAATTCTCATTTCAAATAATTGACCGACGATTGAAATTCGAAGATGAAGACGGTGGTCGAAGACCGGAGATCTTCACCTCGTTTGGATGGTAACCGAGGTCCTGATTGGGAGGCATCCCGAAATATGGATAATGAGTGGTGATTGTCCAGACGTACGTGGTGATCGATGGGTTTGCGAGGTATTTAGTGCCTCCGGTTTCGTTCAGACCCAGAACAGACTTGTAAATGGACTGTGTGTCTGACATTGGATTTTAATTTGTGTCGATTGATCTCTATTAAATATACATCTGTTTTGGCGGCGGAGAATTTATTCTTTTGCTTAACGCCCTTCTCTGAAACGCACGAGCTCAGAGGTTGTATATCGATGGACATCAGTCGCATGGCATGAATTGCCTGTGTGGCATGCTAAGATGTAGTGATCAGGGCTTCTGTTGAAAAGCAAAGCCTTGTGGTGATGATCAAAGCACCGCCCGTGTGGCGTAGCTTTGTGTATAACGTGAATTCACGAGCCTCACACCCCGGTATGAACCAGAAACGGGAGGAAGGACCTCAGGGAGGACATGCGTTTCTTTCTAGCTAGGGTGGTGTCAGTGACCTACCAGCCCTGACATTTATATACTTTTCACCTATGTGGTTGTTGCTATTGCGAGGCGCCTCGGTTTGATCGGACGATCCGGGTCCAATGGAGTCATTCGTTGGCTCGTTTACGCCCAAAGGGCGGGGAAACGTATTGTTCAGGAATTTTAATCCACATCGGTGGACCGGCCCTGTCGCTCCTAGGGTCACTCGAGCTCTGATCCTGTGGCTCGGGCTAGAGAGTCACGAATTCGGTAAGGACTATCTTTTGCCTTGGTTCATGATGGAAATCCAATTCCCAAATATGACATCGTGCGGTTTTGATTGTATACCTATATATGGCGACATAGTGGTATGGGGCATTAATGCCGTCTATGATTGATAGTTATGATTTGAAATTGTTTTCAAAACATATAAACACTAGCAATAATATCAAATGCCTTTGTTTTATCCGTATCAAGCATATTTTGGCCGTAATAAGGTAAAAACTCTATCCTCCGGTTTGTGTTGCATTGTGTGATGGGAACTGAGTCTTATAACGGCTTCATTTTTATAAAAAGCATAGCGATGTTTAAAAGAAAGATTTGTTTTAAAGCACTGGCAATCAAATGGAGTAAACCCATTCCACGAAAGTGGCGTGGTCCTGTGATTAGCCAAAATATATATGTGTTGAGTAGATTTCTCATACCAATCCCATGACTGACTCGTAGTTTGTTTCACTATCAAACTCGGGTGCCCCTTTTTCTACACGGGCAGCCTTGTATTCAGGTTTGGCTAGTTCTTTCTGGATAGCTGGAGCTGAAGATGGATTCTATCATTTATCTCTTTTTATGCTGTTCAGCTCCTATTGTACATATTTTGTTTGTTTTCCGGTGTAGACATTTATGTATAGCTGAATTGTATTTGTACTAAGTAAGATCCTGCATACTGTGTAACTCTGATGATTACTTTTATCCAGTATATTCTATTGTTCATTATCCGGTGTATTTTTTTAATCTGTTCTGCTATTATCTGTTTCTGTGTTATATTCTAAAGATAACCCTTGCCGCCGTCAGAACGGGGTTTGGGGTCGACTCAGCGCATCTCTAATCAATACTGCTTTATATATTTCAATAATTCCGTTATTCTATTCAACAAATGAATATTTATTCTTGTCAACACATGACTAATCTCAACGAATGAGTATTGTCTACGTGTGACTATTTTTGTTATTTAACATATTTTATGAAAATTAAGGAATCTATTGTTTGATCTCAAATCAGACTCCAACCGTAAACTAGTAAGAGAATGACTCCCTAAATATTAACCCCGAAGGCCGAAACCAACATCAGATCAATATCCAGGAGACCACTCATCTTATCTATTTTCCAGTTAGTTTCTAATTTCAAATATGATAAAGATGTAAATTTTATTGTTAAAATATTTCGTTCAACACATGACTAATCTCAACAGATGAGTACGGTCAACACATTAACCTTTATATTATAATATTCTTTATTTCCTAAATTGGAATGAGGCCCAATCAATTACCATATAAAGTTAATTATATGAATTCCATTCAATACATGTATATAATAGCGATAATAAATAATCAACCATCATCCAAAGTGCACTACACTGTATAAGCATCAAATATAGATATCTAATGCTTATAACAGCCTGTCAATCAATCGATCGACATATTTAATCAATCAGGATGAGTGAACTTCAAATTTCATCCCAACACCCGTGTGGGGTTTCAAATCAACAAACACAGATTTTATTTGTGCAGTTGGGCGATGTGTAAAATTTATCGACCCAATCAATATCAGTCAAATCAGTGTATATAAACAAATCGGCTGATTTGTCTATAATTATTTATTATTCACATTCACGTTAAAAATTATATTTTTAACGACCAAATTATTTTATTCAACCTATGAATATTCTATTCGGTTCATTTATTAAATAAAATGATATCTTTATTTTTCTAACTTATTTTAGAAAATTTCGGCGGCATAACGGCACGATACTAGAAACGGGACAAGGCCTAGCCTTATCCCCAGTCTAGTGAAGGCCCACGCCATTCACACATCAATCAAATCAATTTCATTTCACCAAACAACTCAATTCAAACCAAATAATCTAACCAACTACGCAACCAAACAAACAAGTCCATAGTCTGTGGACGATTGTGTCGGGTGCTACTAAACACCGTCTGCATCCTAGTATATATATATATATATATATATATATAACTAGAAAAAGAATTTTAGAGTGAGAAATTCTCACTGATAGCTATCCAATACCACGACTCTTCATTTAGAGAAATCTTTATCGTTCTCGCCTTTTGTCACTTTCGCTGCCCGTAGCCACTATATATATATATATATATATATATATATATATATATAAATCGAATTTTTTTACTTCGCTATTCAATATATAAAAATCAAATTTTTACTTTGCTATTCAATATATAAAAATCGAATTTTTACCTCGCTATTCAATATATAAAAATTGAATTTTTACTTCGCTATTCAATATATAAAAATCGAATTTTTATAATCACGCTATATGGATAAAAATTCTATTTTTCTAATGCTCTTCTATACATAAAGATTTCGCCTTTTCAAATTCAAAGATTTAATCTTTTCTATTTTAAAAATCTAACCTTTTCTATTTTAAAAATCTAACCTTTTCTATTTTAAATTAAAAACTGAATTTTTACTATGTATATGGTAAATCAAAAACTGAATTTTCTTCTATGCATATTATATATATTGTTGAAGTTATCCTATGGAAAGAAAAATAAATTATGTAAATCAAATTAAAATGAAAGGAAGCTTACAGTGGTCGACGTTCATCCACTCGAAGAGGAGATGGCGAGGGGGGGACGCTCGCGGGTTTCAGGCGGGTGGCGGTCAGGCAGGGGGGTGCGGCTTTGATTCGTGGAGGAGGTGAAAGCATGGATGGCTCACGAGGCGTCGACACTGGCGAGGGCAGGCGGAGGGGCGATGGTTTTCGACGTGGGTCAGGATTCTGAGGGGGTGTCGATTTCCAGCGAGGGGGGCTTCGGAGGTGGTGATCGAAGGGGAGGGGGAGGGTTCGAACTGACGAGGGGGGGGGAGGGCTTCGGCGGTGGCGCGGGTCCGCCTGGAGGCGCGATGGCCATCGTCGATCTCTTTTTTTTCCTGCTTTGTAATCGATTGAAAATCAAAAAGGGGGGGCAGAGTATAAGAGAAAGGAGAGAGGAGTGTTATATTTTTAATTTATTTAATTATTTTATTTTCACCAAAAAACAACTTTTATTTTCGACCTCAAAACGAGGCCCACCGCCTGTCGTCCATAGCGTTTTACCCCCATCCCGAACACAATGGGATATGTACCGCAAACTGATTTGATCGTTTCGATCAGTTTTCGTCAAAATCAACATATAACTCTATATATTGAATTTGAACGCGCATTTCAATTTACCGGGGTCACATACGAACTCTATAAATTCCCGAAAAATATTTTCTAGCTTCGTTTTGACGATAAGGTCCTAACAAACTAGTTTCGTCGAATTCTGAGGCCGTTTGAAAAATGGCCATTTTCAAGTCGATTAAAATCAACTAAAACTGGTCAAACGCGTTTTCCTTTGCCACGCTCACATATTGATTCGAAAAATTATGAAATTTGGAATCTAGCAATAATTTGACACTGCGGATCCAACAAAAGTGGTTTCGTCGAAATTCGAGGTCGTTTGCAAAATGTCTATTTTTAAGGGCCTGAATTCCATAGCGACTATTCAGAATTTTCAACTGGACATATCTTTTGATTCCCGCTATGAAATTTCGATTTTTTGGATTCGTTGGAAAGATATTCTCAAATAGATCCTATTATTTTTGGTTTCGTTAAAATCTGGATTGTTTTGCACCTGGTACATTCAATTGAAGTTTGAAATCGAATTATCGAACTACCGCGCCATTTTCAATTCCTATTTACAATTATATATAATTATTTATATTCTAACGACGACGTATATAATATATACGTTCGAATTCTATTCAAAGTAAATTTCTCGTCGATATTATTTAAAATAATTCATTTTAAATATTCAAAATTCGTTATAATTGTCAAAATAAAATTTTTAAACTGGCTTAGATTTTCCGGGTTATTACAATCTCCCCCACTTAAAACTTTTCATCCCCGAAAAGGAACAAAGTCGAAAGTGGTTTGATTAATCAACTCTACGTCCGATCTGGCTTCCATTCTCCAACTTTTTAGTTTATGAGAATTTTCAATTTTTCAAAAATTTGGCTAACACCCTAAATTTTCGAAAAATTTCGCCATAACCTCCCCTGCACCGGGAGCCACGGGAAAATCCCGAAATTGCCATACAGGCCTTCTGATCTCAAAAAGAAAATGAAAAACCAAGCGGCTAGCCAATAGGCTCATAAAATCATCATCACCCAAACAAAACAGTAAATTATAGTAAATATGTACCTATTTGTCGGGCAAACAAATTTTATTCTTCGGCTCTAGCCTCCTTGCTATGACCTGTTCAATGTAAGTACTTGTATATGCAAGCAAATGCGACTAATTTTCAATACAATTCAATATTTGGTTCAATTAGGCATAATGGTTCAAAATTATCAAACAAATAAACAAACAACACAAACATCAATCAATTAGTGAATTAGAGTTTCAAATTCATAATTTGATATATATACAAAAAATCATGTTTTTGATGCCAATTCACAACAATGTATTCTAGCTATATTGGTTTTGGTTCTCACACCAGTCTAATGGAAATATATATATATCACACCTTCGAAACACGAAAATAATTACTGATGATGACGCGTCAATCATCAAAATCAGGCTCGTGCGACTAGAGTGTGATTCTATATCTATCCAGTATATTAAAACATCGAATATACGTTCATGACGCGTATATGCAAAATCTTTATATAGTGGATTGTCAATATTCAAAATAAATAAATATTCAGGTACGTATAAAACGATTTAAATTTTCAAAACAAAATTATTTTCATTTGAAAAATATACTCTTCACACTCGTTCTAGGATAATACTGATCCTATCTCTAACGAGTCATTCTAATTGGATATTACTAATACAATATCTGATGAATTCTTTCGTATGGTTCTAATGTGTCTTGTTCTCGAGCTCTGCAAACCAATGCTCTGATACCAAATGTGACAACCTGGAATTTCGCTCGATCCGAATCAGTCGTTAAACCGATCTAGACCGTTCGAAACCCCTGATCGTTTGAGAACAGGACAAATCAGAACACAAACAGAAGAACATTTTATTACTATTACAACAATTCCATCAGATACAAGAATATACAGAGTATAAATGAATAAATTACATAGCAGCGGAAAATAATACAAAGCACAACTGAAGGTGATATACGGATACAGAGCTTTCCGGATATCATTCCAGCTGTAAACCAGGATCCTGTGAATATAAATCTGCAAAACCAAAACTACTAGCTGCCCGTGCGGAAAATAGGGGCACCCAGAGTTTAGGTTAAAACAATAAACTCCAGGCCAGTCATGTGACTGGTGTGAGAACTAAAACAGTTATTAAAACTGTACTTTAAAAGAGAGTAATTCAAGGGACCACGCCGTATAACACGGAACGGGTTTCCTCCCAAGAATACTAGTGCATAGAATAAACAGCGCATTGCTTTTTCGAAAAATTAAGCTATTATAAGACCCAGGTCCCATCACACAATGCAACGCAAGCCGGAGGATAGGGTTTTACCTTATAACATCCAAAACATGCTTGGTACGTTTAAAACAAATCATTTGATACTATAATAAGTGTATAATGTCAAAACAATTTCAATCATAAATATAAATCATAGACGGCATAACATCCCATGCTACTATGTCGCCATACTAGACTCTACAAATAAAGCCGAAATATCTCGTATTGGAAATTGGATTTCCGTCATGAGTCGAGGCAAGGGGCAAGCTCCTCTCCGCTTCGAGACACTCTAGCAAATACCTCAGGACTACACACTCTGGGTAACCCTGGGATCCTCCAAGACCGGTCCTCTCTTACGTTTGAGGATTAATTATTCCTGAACACACGTTTCCCGACCCTATAGGAACTATAATCGAGGCGCCTCGCATCCAAACCACAAAGGTGAAAAGTATATAAATGTCAGGGCTGGTAGGTCACTGACACCACCCATAGCTAGAAAGAAACGTCGTGCACTCCTTGGGTCCTCATCCCGTTTTTGACTCATACCGAGGTGTGAGGCTCGCGAATCCATGCTATACACAAAGCTGCCACGTAGGACGTGCTTTGATCATCAACCACAAGACTTTGCTTTTCAACAGAAGCCTTGATCCATGCAACTCAGCGTGCCACATAGGCAATTCATGCCATGCGATTGATATCAATCGATATATAACCTCTAAGCTCGTACGTCTCAAAGAAGGGCGTTAAGCAAGAGAATAAATTCTCCGCCGCCAAACAGATATATATTTAACAGAAATCAATCAACACAGAATAAAATCCAATGTCAGACACACAATCCATTTACAAGTTCGTTCTGGGTCTAAACGAAACCGGAGGCACTTTCCTCGCATATCCATCCATCTCCAAGTACGTCTGGACGACCACCAACTGACTCCCTCATCTTGGGTGTACAGCCCAATCAAGATCATCTGTAATCACCCAAACGATGTGAAGACTTCCGGTCTTCGACCACCGTCTTCATCTTCGACATATCATCGAATTGGTTATTCAGAATGGGTATAAACCCGGCCTTTCCGAACAACCCGCGTATATTAAAAACAAATGTTACACAAACACAACATACGCCTCATTCCAATTCATTAGTCACTAACCGTAAATCAACAAGAGAACAATTTCCCAAATATTAACTCCGAAGGCCGAAACCAACATCAGATCAATACCCAGGAAACCATTCTTCTTAGCTAACCTACAGCTAGTTTCTAAATTCCACATTCTTTGGGAAAGGTTCCCATTAATTTTATCCAAGATAAATTCTTTAAAATTTATCCTTTAATCTTCCTTTGGATGTCGTTTCAAACCAAATTATGGTTTTCCAAACTAGTCGAGATTAGCGAACCACACCGAAGTAATTATTTATTTTATTTCCCAATCCCAACCTATTCATCCCATGAAGCAAAACTGGTAATACTCCATATCTAACACCACTGTGTTATTGGTAAAATTAATTACCATTTCACATTCAAATCTAATTAAAGATTTAACTATCGCTTTGGAGCAAAACTGGTGATACTCCATTCTCGTTCATTTTCTAGAATTGATAATTTAAATTATCAATTCACATTTCAATCTAATTGCATATTCATTAAAACTCCTTTTACTGGGTTAAAGAACTAATGCCATTTAAAACACAGTTCACGATAAACCCAAATCACATTCTATTTATTATCGGGTTAAAGAACTAGTGTTATTTAAAACACAGTTCACGATAAACCCATGAATCAATTCTATTTAAAACCCATTTCAAATCCAATTTATTTATTTAAAAATAAACGGGTTTAATTTTAGTTCAAAACTATTTCATTTCGATAAAAATCTATTTTTATCTTTTCAAATATGGAGTTTTTCATCCCAATTTTTCCCAAATCATTTCTTATGATTTTACACAAATTATTGATATTTTTAATAATTTTATCAAGGCCCGTACAGTCGATTTCCGTCAACGGCCATCGAACTGCACTTACAGCGACCTTTTTCGAATTTGATTTGGACGTATCTCCGAATCCAACCGTTAAATTTCAAATTTCTAATATTCGTTAGAAAGATCTTTTCGATACGAACCCAACGGTTCCAGTTTTAGGAGAATCCGACGATCGGATCTCCCGTAATGTCCGTTCGAAGTCAATGGTCGAAATTCGCGAACTGCCGCGGCGCGGCGCGTTCTATTCAGGCCATTATATTATATATATAATATATATAATATATATTTCGTCGATTTCTATTTAAAACGAATTTTATAAATAGTTTTAAATTCGTTTCAAAAACATTTCAACCTTTATTTCAAATTCAAATCAAAATTGAATTTTCTATTATTAATCCTTTTTATTTTCATTCTTGTTTGATTTCAATTCAAATTGATTTTCAATTCAATTCGAATTCATCTCCTATTCAATTCAATTCAATTTGAATTCGTTTTCTATTCAATTCAATTCAAATTTGTTTTATATTCAATTGAAATCAAATTCGTTTTATATTCAATTGAAATCAAATTCGTTTTCTATTCAATTCAATTCAAATTTGTTTTATATTCAATTGAAATCAAATTCGTTTTTTATTCAATTGAAATCAAATTCATTTTCTATTCAGTTCAATTCAAATTTGTTTTCTATTCAATTCAATTCAAATTTGTTTTCTATTCGATTCAATTCAAATTGGTTTCCTATTTAATTCAATTCAAATTGGTTTTATATTCGATTCAATTCAAATTAAAGACGAATATAATCGATATAAATATCGTTCACGTCAATTTAGCGCATATCTAATCAATACGGCTTTATATATTTCAATAATTTCGTTATTCTATTCAACAAATGAATATTTATTCTTGTCAACACATGACTAATCTCAACGAATGAGTACTGTCCACGTGTGACTATTTTTGTTATTTAATATATTTTATGAAAATTAAGGTATCTATCGTTTGATCTCAAATCAGACTCCAACCGTAAACTAGTAAGAGAATGATTCCCTAAATATTAACCCCAAAGGCCGAAACCAACATCAGATCAATATCCAGGAGACCACTCATCTTATCTATTTTCCAGTTAGTTTCTAATTTCAAATATCATAAAGATGTAAATTTTATTGTTAAAATATTTCGTTCAACACATGACTAATCTCAACGGAAGAGTACGGTCAACACATGAACCTTTATATTATAATATTCTTTATTTCCTAAATTGGAATGAGGCCTAATCAATTACCATATAAAGTTAATTATATGAATTCCATTCAACACATGTATATAATAGCGATGATAAATAATCAACCATCATCCAAAGTGCACTACACTGTATAAGCATCAAATATAGATATCTAACGCTTATAACAGCCAGTCAATCAATCGATCGACATATTTAATCAATCAGGATGAGTGAACTTCAAATTTCATCCCGACACCCGTGTGGGGTTTCAAATCAACAAGCACATATTTTATTTGTGCAGTTGGGCGATGTGTAAAATTTATCGACCCAATCAATATCAGTCAAATCAGTGTATATAAACAAATCGGCCGATTTGTCTATAATTATTTATTATTCACATTCACGTTAAAAATTATATTTTTAACGATCAAATTATTTTATTCAACCTATGAATATTCTATTCGGTTCATTTATTAAATAAAATGATATCTTTATTTTTCTAACTTATTTTAGAAAATTTCGGCGGCATAACGGCACGATACTAGAAACGGGACAAGGCCTAGCCTTATCCCCGGTCTAGTGAAGGCCCACGCCATTCACACATTAATCAAATCAATTTCATTTCACCAAACAACTCAATTCAAACCAAATAACCTAACCAACTACGCAACCAAACAAGCAAGTCCATGGTCTGTGGACGATTGTGTCGGGTGCTACTAAACACCGTCTGCATCCTAGTATATATATATATATATATATATATATATATATAACTAGAAAAAGAATTTTAGATTGAGAAATTCTCACCGATAGCTATCCAATACCACGACTCTTCATTTAGAGAAATTTTCATCGTTCTCGCCTTTTGTCACTTTCGCTGCCCGTAGCCACTACATATATAAAAATCGAATTTTTACTTCGCTATTCAATATATAAAAATCGAATTTTTACTTTGCTATTTAATATATAAAAATCGAATTTTTACCTCGCTATTCAATATATAAAAATCAAATTTTTACTTCGCTATTCAATATATAAAAATCGAATTTTTATAATCACGCTATATGGATAAAAATTCTATTTTTCTAATGCTCTTCTATACATAAAGATTTCGCCTTTTCAAATTCAAAGATTTAATCTTTTCTATTTTAAAAATCTAACCTTTTCTATTTTAAATTAAAAACTGAATTTTTACGTATATGGTAAATAAAAACTGAATTTTCTTCTATGCATATTATATATATTGTTGAAGTTATCCTATGGAAAGAAAAATAAATTATGTAAATCAAATTAAAATGAAAGGAAGCTTACAGTGGTCGGCGTTCATCCACTCGAAGAGGAGATGGCGAAAACGCTCGCGGGTTTTAGGCGGGTGGCGGTCAGGCAGGGGGGTGCGGCTTTGATTCATGGAGGAGGTGAAAGCATGGGTGGCTCGCGAGGCGTCGACACCAGCGAGGGCAGGCGGAGGGGCGATGGTTTTCGACGTGGGTCAGGATTCTGGGGGGGGGGCGTCGATTTCCAGCGAGGGGGGCTTCGGAGGTGGCGATCGAAAGGGGAGGGTTCGAACTGACGAGGGGAGGGCTTCGGCGGTGGCGCGGGTCCGCCTTGAGGAGCGATGGCCATCGTTGATCTCTTTTTTTCCTTCTTTGTTATCGATTGAAAATCAAAAAGGGGGGGCCAGAGTATAAGAGAAAGGAGAGAGGAGTGTTATATTTTTAATTTATTTAATTATTTTATTTTCACCAAAAAGCAACTTTTATTTTCATCCTCAAAACGAGGCCCACCGCCTGTCGTCCATAGCGTTTTACCCCCATCCCGAACACAATGGGATATGTACCGCAAGCTGATTTGATCGTTTCGATCAGTTTTCGTCAAAATAAACATATAACTCTATATATTGAATTTGAACGCGCATTACAATTTACCGGGGTCACATACGAACTCTATAAATTCCCGAAAAATATTTTCTAGCTTCATATTGACGATACGGTCCTAACAAAACTAGTTTCGTCGAATTCTGAGACCGTTTGAAAAGTGGCTATTTTCCAGTCGATTAAAATCAACTGAAACTGGTCAAACGCGTTTTCCTTTGCCACACTCACATATTGATTCGAAAAATTATGAAATTTGGAATCTAGCAATAATTTGACACTGCGGATCCAACAAAAGTGGTTTCGTCGAAATCCGAGGTCGTTTGCAAAATGTCTATTTTTAAGGGCCTGAATTCCATAGCGACTATTCAGAATTTTCAACTGGACATATCTTTTGATTCCCGCTATGAAATTTCGATTTTTCAGATTCGTTGGAAAGATATTCTCAAATAGATCCTATTATTTTTGGTTTCATTAAAATCCGGATTGTTTTGCACCCGGTACATTCAATTGAAGTTTGAAATCGAATTATCGAACTACCGCGCCATTTTCAATTCCTATTTATAATTATATATAATTATTTATATTCTAACGACGACGTATATAATATATACGTTCGAATTCTATTCAAAGTAAATTTCTCGTCGATATTATTTAAAATAATTCATTTTAAATATTCAAAATTCGTTATAATTGTCATAATAAAAATTTTAAACTGGCTCAGATTTTCTGGGTTATTACATTAATGGACGTTGGGTGTTACATGTGTGAAGTGCTATGTATTGAAAGTACCTGTGATTATTATGTTGTGAAATGATTTTCCCTACTTCGGGATATGAAATGATTTAGTATATGGTTAAAGATTTAGGTTACCCGGACGACTAAAAGTATGTGAGATGGGCGATGTAGTCCCCGAGGGCATGGGATTGTGCATCATTAGTGTAGCTTGCTCCATCGTGGGAGGTGCACATATATATATCGAGTTGGTGAGGTACGTACCCTTTGCCTTGTCTAAGTAGAGTCCGATATTTGGTTGCATACTTGTTTGAATGCATTGTTATGTTTTGGAATTCATATTTCCAAAGATTTTGGTTTAAGATCCCGAAGTGAAATCTACTTTGATATAAAAGCTTGTATTTCAGATGATTTGAAATAAGAAATCAGGAAATAAAGTCCAGAGGAATAATTTATGTAAATTGAATTAGATTTGGAAAATCTAAATTTGTGGTTAAGCCTAAATGGGTAGAATAATGAATTGCATATTGTATGATGCATCGTAGACCCATATTACTATAGTTGGTTATTGTTTATGCACTGGTATTAATGGGGGTAAACCCATTCCGTGACATACGGCGTGGTCCCGTGATTTACTTTATTTTAAAGTAAAGTATAATAACTGTTTTAGTTCTCACACCAGTCCCATTACTGACTTGGAGTTTATTGTTTCTACCTAAACTCTGGGTGTCCATATTTCCACATGGGCAGCAAGTAGTTTTGGTTTTGTAGATTATTTCATTTAGTAGGATTCTGGATCGAAGCTTAAAGCTGTGTCCAGAGCATTGATAGTCTTCCGCTGTGTTAGTTTATTTGTTTCCGCTGCATTGCATTACATTTATTATTAAAAAAAATTGTCGTTGTATATTATATTCTACACTCAGATGTAACATTATCATGATGTTTACAAAAGACTTATGTTGTTTGTTCTGATGTGTTGTGTAATAACCCGGAAATCTTAGCCAATTTAAAATTTTTATTTTGGCAATTTTAATGAATTTTGAATATTTAAAATGAATTATTTTAAATAATAATGATGAGAAATTCATTTTGAATAGAATTAGAACGTATATATTTATATAGATCGACATTATAATATAAATATTTATTTTTATTCATAAAAGGAATTGAAAATGGAGCAGTAGTTCAAAAATTTGATTTCAAATTTCAAATGAATGTACATGATTCAAAATAAACCGGATTTTAGCAAAACCAAAAATATTAGAATCTATTTGAAAATATATTTCCAACAAATCCGAAAAATTGAAATTTCATAGCGGGAATCAAAAGTTATGCCCAGTTGAAAATTCAGAATAGTCGCTATGGAATTCTGGCCCTTAAAAACAGAAATTTTGCAAACGACCTCTGTTTTCGACGAAACCACTTTTATTGGATTCGGGATACCGAATTATTGCTAGATTCCAATTTTCATTATTTTCTGAATCAATATGTGAGCGTGGCACACTTAAACGCGTTTGACCAGTTTAAGTTGAATTTAATCGACTGGAAAATGACCATTTTTCAAATGGTCTTGGAATTTGATGAAATTAGTTTTGTTAGGACCGTATCGTCAATACGAAGCTAGAAAATATTTTTCGGGAATTTTTAGAGTTAGTATGTGGCCCCGGTAAATTGAAATGCACGTTCAAATTCAATATATAGATTTATATTTTGATTTTGATGAAAACTGATTGAACCAGTCGAATTGGCCTGCGAAACATATCACACTTTGTTCGGAATGGGGGTAATTATCTAGGGATGACAGTCGGTGGGTTCGAGTTCAAAATAAAAAGTTACTTTTAGGATTTTAAAAATAAATTAATTATATATATATATATGTATGTATATATTATCATTGGTCAATGCCTATATTATTTCACCCCTTTTCCGCCTCAGAACGATCGATCTCAAAAAAAAGGAAGGAGCAGGGGGGAACCGCCGCTGACACCCCATCGCGGCCCTCCTAGGTGGCGCGCCCACCACCGAAGCCTCCCCCTCGAGATGCTCTTACCCTCCCCTTCTAGCACGCCTCTCTCTCCCCCTTTCCTGAATGGAAACCCGCGCCCTCAGCCTCCCAACCACCACTCGAAACCCTAGCGCCGCCGTCGGCCAACTGACGCCGAATCTGCACCCCCTCACAGTCTGAACACCCCATCTCCGACCCCCTGCGATGGGACTAAGGTGATTTTCAGTTTATTAATTCAGTTTTTATAAATAAAATCAGTTTTTAAATCCGTTGATTTACACATGAATGTGATGTTAAAATCAGTAGGTTAAAATAAGAGGTGTGACTTTTAACATTAGAAAAAGTTTGAATTTTTATATAAGAAAAAGGTTGAATTTTTATAGATAAAAAGGTTGGATTTTTATAGAAGAAAGAATAGATTTTTTATAGAAGAAAGGTATGATATTTCTATATATTAAAATATGGTTTTTGGTATGTAAAAATATAATTTTTATCATATGAATGACAATAAAAAGATATGATTTTTTCAAAACGTGAAGATATAGTTTTTTAATTATATAAAAATACAATATTTACATAAGGGGCATATTAAAAATATGATTTTTACATAGTAGAGATAATAAAAATATAATCTTTATTAGAAGAAGAGCGATATAAAAATATAATTTTTATTTATGTAGCGAAATAAAAATATGATTTTTATTATATAGATAGTGAAATAAAAATGTTATTTTTAATATGAATAGCGTAGAGGAGACTGCGTTGGCATGACAGACAAATCCTAATGGTTCAGAATGGAATGGTGGAGTGGAACCCTCGGTGAGAACTTCTCACTTTTATTTTATTTTCTAGTTGAAATATATATTAAGATGCAGGCGGTGCTTAGCAGCACCCGACACCCGTCGTCCACAGACCATGGACGGCTTGTTTGTTTGATTGGTGTGTTGTGAAAGTTGATTGTGTGATGTGGAAAGGAATAAAATATTTTATAGTGGAAAATATTTTATAGTTAAAAATATAATTTTTAACGTGCATATAAAATAAATAGTAATAAACAAATCGGACGATTTGTTTATATACACTAATTTGACTGATATTGATTGGGACGATAAATTTTTCACATTGCCCAACTGCACAAATAAAAATCTGTGTTTGTTGATTTGAAACCCCATACGGGTGTTGGGATGATATTAACGTACACTAATCCCAATTGTTTAGTAGTATGTCGACCGATTGGTTGACAGACTGTGTAAGCGTTAATTATTTATATTTAATACTTATGCAGTTGTGTGGTGCACTTTGGATGATGGTTGATTATTTATCATTGCTATAATATACATGTGTTGTATAGAATCCATATAAATAATATTATATGGTAGTTGAGTGGGTCTCATTCCAATTTAGAAAATAAAAGAATATTCATGTGTTGAATAAAATATACATTCATGTGTTGAAAAGGTATAAATTCATGTGTTGAATAGAAAGAAAATTCATGCGTTAAATAGAATAAATATTCATGTGTTGAATAAAAATGTATATCCATGTGTTAAAGAAAATACTCATTTGTTGAATAGAATAACGAAGTTATTAAAATATATAAAGCCGTGTTGATTAGATATGCGCCATTTTGACGCGAACGGTGTTTATATTGATTATATTCGTTTTTATAATGATTATAGAAAAGGAAGTGATTTCAAAATATAACGTTTTGAAAATATTATCATTTATGTATCGATGATATAGAATATTCAATTTTGATTAGAAATTGAATATGAAGTTGAAATCGTTTTGAAAACGAATTTAAAACGATTTATAAAATACGTTTTAAAAGGAAATCTACGAAGTATATATATTATATATTATATATATAATATAATAGTCTAAATAGAACGCGCCGCGCCGCGGCAGTTCGCGAATTTCGACCATTGACTTTGAACGGATATTATGGGAGATCTGACCGTTGGATTCTACTAAAACCGGAACCGTTGGGTTCGTATCGAAAAGAGCTTTCTAACAAATATTAGAGATTTGAAATCTAACGGTTGGATTTCGAATTATGTCGAAATCAAATTTGGAAAAGGTCGCTGTAAGTGCAGTTCGATGACCGTTGATGGAATTCGACTGTACGGGCCTTGATAAAATTGTTAAAATTACCAATAATTAGTGTAAAATCATAAGAAATGATTTGGAAAGAATTAGGATGAAAAACTCCATATTTGAAAAGATAAAAATAGATTTTTATCGAAAGGAACTTGTTTTGAACTAAAATTAGAATCCATTTATTTTTAAAATAAATAAAGTGGATTTAAAAGGGTTTTAAAAGTAACCGAAATTTCCAATAATTGAATTGGAATGGATTTGAATCAAAATTGTCTTTGGAATATTTCGATGTTGGATTTCGTGATTATACATATATTGTTATGGAAATTTGAAAGATATATTTATATCGTTATTTCCAATACGATATTTGTTGGCTGTAGAATTTGATATTGAATATAAGCCGATATATTTTCTATTCAAAGCCTTGTATTTAATATCAAATGGGATTTGGGTTTATCGTGAATGGTTTCTTCATTAACACTGTTCTTAAACCTAGTTGAGAAAAAGATTAAATCTTTTTATTTAGATTTAATGAAGTGTACCAATTAAATGGTATTTAATTGGAATTGAATTTGATTGATTTTTGGGTTTATCGTGAATGGTGTTTTAAATTACACTTGTTCTTTAACCCGATAATTAATGGAACGTGATTTTGGGTTTATAGTGAACCGTGTTTTAAATGACATTGGTTCTTTAACCCAGTTAAAGACAAGATATGATTTCCCAAGTTAAATAATCATTGATAGTGATTATTGGGAAGATTAAAACCAAGTGGGGTTTTAATGAATCTTTAATTAGATTGAAATAATCGAGAATGGAGTATCACCAGTTTTGCTCCAGGCGATAGTTAAATCTTTAATTAGATTTGAACTTGAAATGGTAATTGAATTTACCGATAACACTGTGGTGTTAGATATGAAGTATTACCAGTTTTACTTCATGGGATGAATTGGTTGGAATTGGGAAATAAAATAAATGATTACTTCGGTGTGGTTCGCTAATCCCGACTAATTTGAATTGATATTCAAAGGAAGATTAAAGAATAAATTTAAAGAATTTATCTTTGATAAAATTAATGGGAACCTTTCGCAAAGTATAAGGATATTTGGATAAAAGAATATTCTGGATTGGAATGAGGCGTATGTTGTGTTTGTGTAACACTTGTTTATTATATACGTGAGTTATTCAGAAAGACCAGGTTTATCCCATTCTGAATAACTGATTCGACAATGTGTCGAGGATGAAGACGGTGGTGGAAGACCAGAGGTCTTCACATCGTTTGGGTGATTACTGATGATCTTGATTGGGTTGTACACCCAAGAGGATGGAATCAGTTGGTGATCGTCCAGACATACTTGGAGATCGATGGATATGCGAGGTACAAGGTGCCTCCGGTTTCGTTCAGACCCAGAACGAACTTGTAAATGGACTGTGTGTCTAACATTGGATTTTATTCTGTGTAATTGATTTTTATTAAATATACATCTGTTTGGCGACGGAGAATTTATTCTCTTGCTTAATGCCCTTCTCTGAGACATACGAGCTCAGGGGTTATATATTGATGGATATCAATCGCATGGAGTGAATTGCCTGTGTGGCATGCCTAAGTGGCAAATGATCAAAGCTTCTGTTGAAAAGCAAAATCTTGTGGTTGATTATTAAAACACCGCCTATGTGGCATAGCTCTGTGTAACGTTGATTCGAGCCTCACACCCCGGTTGTGAACCAGAAACGGGAGAGGACATCAGGGAGGGCATGTGTTTCCTTCTAGCTAGGGTGGTGTCAGTGACCTACCAGCCCTGACATTTATATTATTTTCACCTGTGTGGTTGTTGGATTGCGAGGCGCCTCGGATATATCGGTGACTATGTGGAGCCGATGGAGTCATTTGGCTCATTTACACCCCAAAGGGTGGGGAAACGCAGTGTTCAGGCATTTTAATCCACATCGGTGGACTGTCCCTGACGATCCAAGGGTCACTTGAGCTCCGATCCTGAGGCTCGGGCTATAGAGTCTCAAATCGGTGAGGACTATCTTTTGCCTTGCTTCACAAATGGAAACCCGACTTCCAATACGTGACTTAGCGGTTTTGATTGTAGAGCCTAGTACGGTGACATGTTATATGGTACCCATGTCTTCTATGATTGATACTTATGATTTGAAGTTGTTTTATACACTATGCACTTATAATAATATCAAATGATTTGTTTTAAACGTACCAAGCGTGTTTGGCTATTATAAGGGAAAACCCTATCCCCCAGCCTGCGTTGCATTGTGTGATAGGAGCTGGGTCTTATAATAACTTCATTTTTCCAAAAAGCATTGTGCTATTTTGTTATAAGCACTGGTATTCTTGGGAGGAAACCCGTTCCGTGTTATACGGCATGGTCCCTTGATATATCTGATTTAAAGTAAAGTTTTAAATAATTGTTTTAGTTCTCACACCAGTCACATGACTGACCTGGAGTTTATTGTTTTAACCTAAACTCTGGATGCCCTTATTTTGACACGGGCAGCTAGTAATTTTGATCTTGCAGATTTATATTCACAGGATCCTGATTTACAGCTGGAACGATACTCGGAAAGCTCTGTATCCGTTTATTACTTCTACTTGCGTTTTGTATTATTTTCCGCTGCGATGTATTTAAATGTAATTTAAATCTCTGATATTTTCTGTGTAATATTTATTCATACTCTATAATATTCTTGTATTGTGATGGAATTGTTGTAATAAGCAACGAAATGTTCTTCTGTTTGTGTTCCGATGTGGCTTGTCCTCAAAGTATCCGCGCTTTCCTTACCGAGGAAGTTACGGGTCTTCACATGTTGTGCACCTATTGTAGCTTATCCGCCTTTTTGGTTCGATTTAAGTCGGTTTAACGATCGATTTGGATCAACCGAGCAGGAGGGTCGTTACATTTAACATCAAATGATTACTCAAAACATTTTTATATATTTAAATAGGATATATACCAAGGATTTCAAAATCATAATTTTAAATAGTATATTTCAAATCATTAAAATTTTAAGTGGGGAAAATCTATAACTCTTCCCCACTCATTTATTTATTTAAAGATACTTGTTTAAAAATTTAAAACCATTTATACTTTAAAAATACGCTCTCTCTAAATAAGGATTTTGCGAACGATTCCACTCATTCTAGGGTATCACTACTCTATCTCTAATGAGAGTTTACCCTATAGGCTAAAGCTTTGATAAACCAAAGCTCTGGTACCACATGTAACATACCGTCTTTCATCTGCTTTAAGTCGGTAACTAAACCAACTTAAAGCGCTTGAAACTACAGTTTGTTATTAGCTTCTGAGGTGAATAGAATAAATCACAAATCACATAAACAGAGCAATATATTATCTCGCAGCAGAAATTATATAATACAATAGTAATTCATGAAGATACTAAATAAAGTTTTACAACAGAGTTTACAAAGATAATACAATGGAACTCTGATACAGTGATTATCAAATACATAAATAAATGATAACTATAAGAAACAGGAACGACAAGTATAGCTGAAACTGGATCCACTGATCAATAGATATAGGTGAGGAAAACCCAAAATAAGCTCCAAACTTCAAGAGTTTAACCAGGAAAGCTGTAATACTCGATTTGACCCGAGCAATAATGCAAACAAAACAACTCGAATCAGGATTACCATTCACATAGAAGTAAATCAACTCAAACGAAATGATCAATGAAATGCATCAGTAATTTAAATGATGTTTGGGATCATCATCCACTAAGGACCCGTAAAACTAATATCATATGATAAAATACGCTATTATAATAGTGTCTATGGTTAAACATAACATATTAAAATAGCGTAATCGGGATTACATTTTTGCCCTTACACCATTTATAACGTTATCGTACAGTTTGCATATAAAACACCAGTATATCGGTGTTAGGGATGCGCCATGATATGAAAACGTTAAATCAAAATCGTAGGGGGCTCGATCAGGATAAATATGACAAGGCATCGAGGCAATACCCATCAGTAGGATTCTACTGTATTGCGGACCCAGGTCGGTGGTCACGCATAGCCGCGACTACCGCCCACCCGAGACAATACTTCCGAAAATCAAAGGAGCCAATCAATCACAAAGTAATATATATGGTATCGAAGAAGCATGTCTGCTAAGAGGAGCTAGCTCACATTAACCTGGGTATGGCTCCTGTTTTAGTCATTTTAATTATGACCCGAAGGTTAAGGCTATCCATCATCGTTCTCTTTCTTCAAATACAGTAATCGCCTCCAAATCCATCATATTTCATTCTAGAACTCCACCGCGTACACAGTTGTTAAAGTGGTTTTCGGTATTGGCAGAGAGTATGACAATATCCGATCCCGGTCTCTTTAACAACCAACCGATTACATTTTTTACACCGTGGTCATTAATTTATAAATCACTTTATAAAATCGTTTATACAAATCTCAAGTTCAAATTTGAATTCATTATTAAATATTTAATTTCGATTTTCATTAAGTCTAATTTATAAGTTCGAGTTCAACATATATAAAATTCAAATCAACATCTTTATAATCCAATTCAATTAAACCACATTATATTCCGTAGGTCAAGTTGTAAAATTCAAACCCTTTACTTAAAGAATTCAAATCAAAGCTTGTATTCAATTCAATTTTATATGATTAAAAACATCCTTATAAATTGATTTAAGGAATTTCTTTAATTCAAACGAAACAGTTTATGAAATCAATTCCAAATATATAATTATATATATTCCGATTCGTATTCAGTTACTTAAAATCAAATTCATTCCGTATCAATTACAAGTTCAAATAAAATCAATTTACGCAATTAACGTTCATTCTTATAAATGTTCATAATTAAAATCAACTCAAATTTGCATTCAATTGATTTAGAATCACATTCATTCCTTAATTAGGAAATTCAGTTTCGAAACAAGTGCACAATTCAAGCTCATCTCTTAAGTTCGAATTAAATTCAAATTCATGTTTTTATCTTATAAGTTCATTTGTTAAACCAATATCGTTATATAAATTCAAATCTTTAAACATCAAATTTAAATCGTGAAATCTTAACTTATCCAACTCTTGGTTTATTATTAAAGGTTGGAATATATATATACATATATAAGTTTTTAAAATTCTAAAATTAATTAGAATATAAATTATAACCATATATAGGATAAAATAACATAGAAATAGGTTTAAAAGAATTATTTACAATGATATAAAAAGTTCAAAATACTTATGTAATCAAATTATATAGTTTAAAATAAATAAATTATAAGTAAAAATCTTAAATAAGTGTTTAAAATTTATATTTACTTATAAAAATCATTTTAAAATATATAATTCAAATTTATAAAATCTAAGTTTTAAAATCTGTAAAATATAAATATATAAAATATAAAATCCTAAGTTAAATTCCAATTCCAAATATTTTTATTTCGAAAACACAACCAACAGTGTCTGTACATAGTTTTCTACCCTATGGTCAAGTGATATAGATATTTATCATTTCAACTCGCAATTTATAAAATTTCTACGGGTCTATCATTTCAGCCTGCGATCCCAAATTCAGTAAAAATCGTTTAGGTCTATCATTTCAACCCATAACGATTTTCCCTATTCTAATGTCCTTTCGGGTATGTATCATTTCAAACCTTAGTGATTTTTTTCTAAACTGGGGAAATCAAGAACGTATCAAATCATCATATAGAATGAATCACCTCACAATTTATATATATAATTAGTGCACCTACGTGTCAAATAAATATCGTGTCATATATAAAAGTATACATGTTAAACAAACAATTTTTATTAGAAATCTAATACGTTTCATAACAATTCAAATAGCTAATCTAACATCCATGAAATAATGTGAGTTGGGTGTGAGATAAACTCACCTTTCATGGCACGGATTGAAGACAGTAGATAGATTGACACTAAATGGAGCGACGACTGAGATGACGACATCCAAGCATGATTCGGAATAGATTCAACTAGATATCACTCCATATTTATTTGTTTATAGAGGAGGCCAGGGAATTTAAATGGATCGGTACGACTATTTCGATTTTGGACAAGTTTCGGAACTCAACACCAAACTTGACACACAAAATAAACACAACGAAATTTTACAAAATAATATATATGCTTATATATACATAGAAAAAATTATTATATATATACATTTTTTGTTTCAATATACACCAAACCATATATATTATAAGTTTATAAAATGCACATCCAAAACATTTTTATAAACAATGCACATATATATATACATATATATACATACCATACGAAATATACCGCACGCAACACGAACACCGAACATATACATAAAAGCGAACACAATCAAAGAAGAAAAGCTTACTTTCCAAATATATATATGTATGTCATATAAAAATGGATATAAATATAAACTCAAACACATAACTCAACACAGACAAGCTACACTCATGCACACACACGATGTACTCATATAAAATACATGCCACCGTAACATATGTAAGAACCACATAATATATACAAAAAACAAACCAGATATATATACATATGTGCAAAGAGACAGGCTGGGTTCGGGTGGCCGGATTTGAGGGCTGCGGGAGGATCTAGATCTGGAAGCAGGGGTGGTTCGGCTTTGGTCAGGGTGCTGCGGGAGTTTCGGAGATGGTGGGGGCAGTGGTCCGATGGAGTGAGAGCTTGGGCTAACGTGGATGAAGCATACCTGATGTCAGCCGAGAGAAAACCGGAGCAACCAAGTGGCGTAGGTGAGCATATTGTAGGACTGGTGCAACGTCAGGCAGAGGGAAGTATCGATGCAGCATTTTTTTAAGGCTTCAAAATTTCTAAAGTGAGAAGGACCAGAGTGGGAGGATAAACGATGCAGTAAGAAAATGGATGGTTGGAAAGAATGGTCGTTTTAAAATGAGAAGGGGAGAGAGAAGCAGTCAAAAATAATGATAATTAAAAGCATTTTTAGTTTAAATTTGAACAAAAAGGGATAACGCATGTGACCATTTGAACGTGTCTACGCTTATTTCCTAGATGCAATAAAATCTGTATTGACCGAGTAAAATTGTAATAACCCGAATTCCGACAAACTGGATTAACTCGGATTGGTTAGCCCTAGTATCCAGCATTAAAGACAGAGATATAAAATGTGACAGAGCTCAGAAAATATCTCACATCAGAATGGATAAAATATAATATACTTAAAGTACAGCCTTACCGTATTAATAATATTGCCTAACTAGTATCCAAAGCTATCATATCTCTGCCACACACCTAACCTGCGAGTATGTTATGTGGAGGGGGTCAGAATACAAGTTCTGGCGACTGGATTTAAATTATACACTTTGGATAATCCAACATATACCGTTCAATCATATTTTCTTATTTATTAGGTTATTCGGGTCAACAACACTCAAGGATTACACACACGTCGTACCCATTTACTTCCCAGTGGGTTAATCTAATATAGTATATATGTAGCTACCCTCAATACTGAGGTACACCCCATGCTACCCCACTCGCACGGTCTCCACCGTAATGCCACAGAAATGAACGCAGTTCCTCATCCTATGCTGGAGTGACGTATGGATCTCTACATAACAATGTTACGTTCCGCATATATCTGTCATTACTACGCTACGTAAGCGTACGGACTGCCATCGTCGCTCGAATCAGATTTCGTACTGGAGTAATGCCCTCAAGTCTATGATACACCAACCAGAGCCGACATGCATGTATCTAGACTGTCCCGCATAGGTATCGTCAATTGTAGCTTAATGCCTTAACCGCACGTCCTCTAATGTTCACGAAGTTCCGTGGTAGGGTGATACAAGAAACACGGAACTCGATCAGGAGCTTTTCCATATCTGTATAGGCCCATCTTTAAGAGCCTCTATATATAGATATTCCTAGGATCTGTTTTCACGGTGGCTATGGCCCCACCTCGGGCCCTCCCTCAACTAGTAAAGACTACAAGAGCTAAACGACTGCTCTTAGAAAAACAATCTAAATATCCATTTGGGGTCTTCCTTCTACCACTATACCCCGATAGTGAAAGGTGAATGGTCTATTTGTTTTAGCTCTAGTCTTTTCGCATCCCACTGGCTGACGATGACGGGTATCCGACGATCTACTTTCCTTATTGGTCGTGACCCTTCACCTACCCATTGAGGCGACCACCAAATCACCCTGGTGTCCCGCTTCACAGCATTCTGATTGCATAGCTACTTTTGCAGTCAAGGCCCGACCACTAGTAGGTACGCGCAGACCCAACCTCTGCGAGCACAGCGTAAACATATACAACCACACAAAGGACTACTACGGGCACCTTACGTATCTCAGGAAGCCATATGCTTCCCCTTCCAGTCCTTTGGAGCTGACAGAATAATCAGATAAATGTGCGTTCCCCTCGTGCCTTGTAACACCACGATGATCTGCCCCGTTCGTTATTCACCCTCAAACGTGCGGACTTGTCCAAGCACCACACTTTAATATGTTGTTAGACCCTATGTCTAAATATTCTTTTACGTGCTTGCCTTACCTCATCAGGTTTCCATTTAACTTGGTTATTCTCATTCATATTGAATTCTTAATCAAGTTACCAAGTTCCTCTTGCTTATTAATTTCAGTTATATAACTTAACCCATTTAAGTTCATTAATAAGCCCACAACATGTTATTCTCTAAGTTGTAGCACAAGGTCTGTAATCCACAATCTCTTTTATATTCTTGCTTGATTTCATCATTACAATAACATATTCTACTTAAAATGTAATTAAGTATAACTCAATTCACATGTTTTCTAGTAAACATGTCAGTCATTATTTATTATTAAATATAACTTATTTCATAAGTTTTCCTCATTCTTTCTCATTTAATCACAAATTCAATTTATATGGTCACTACAACTTACTGTTGTTTACTTATTAACTTAGCTCTCTTAACTAAGGCCCATTAATAAGTTTCTCTATCCATTTATTATAACTTATGTTATAATTTCCACCTGTCCCTAGGACAAGTCTAAACATGTTATTCTTATCAGCGGGTCTCAGACTTCCAAGTTTACAGATTACTTAATTTAAAATTAAGTACAACTTCTTATATTTCAAAAATTTCCCCCCTTTTCTCAACTGGTTTCAGTTTTTCCCCATATACTGACTACATAATTTTACAATTAAGTGTCCTTTATCTCATTTCACCAGTTATTCCATTTCCATGTTAGTTTATTATAACCTAAGTTATAATCTTCACTTGTTCCTGGGACAAGTCTACCTATAATACAACATATTCATTAATGTTATTTTTTAAAAATTGGTTATTATCATTTCCAGTTTAAACCATTTACTGTTGTAATCCACTATTCTTCATTCACTATAATATATTTTCCTTATTTTATTAAGGAAAACACTTCATGCACCTTATCAGTTTGATTTATAGACGGAATCAATGATTTATTTTCATAACGTATTCCTATCTAAATTCATGGTGGAAAGTAATTTCTTTCCTCTTTCTTACTTTAGTCACTATGGCTTATTTGCAACCACATTCTCAGAAATAGGTCATTTAGGGAAATACATCACTTTTCCTTTGCATCACACTAGCTCAACCCATTACATCCCTTCCTTTCTTATTTTCTGAGTTAGACATTTAATTACCATCATTGCCATTTATTCATATCTTGTTATATATATATATATATATATATGCACTAGACCTCTCACTTTAAGCCTACACTTGTGGATGCTGGATTTCCGTGCGGGTCCGGGCAGACTTATACCACAAGTTGACTTAACCTTGTGTCTAGTATTGTTGCATGTTTTATTTATGCACTTAGATCCCTTACATTAGATTTACCACTTGTGAATGTTGGATATGCCATGTGGTTCCGGGTAGACTTCTATCACAAGTGTAATCTAACCTCGTGTCTAAGAGCGTTACAGTGTCAAATTACTATGAATCTAGGCATGTTCATTCTTTTATAATTATTCCTATTTCATGTAAATTTTTAGGAATACTGTCCTTTTCATATTTTTACTATAATCCAATTTATATGTCATCAAATTATGCCTATATTTTGTCACATGTCCTTTTTAACATATGTCTAATAATATTTTGACATATAAATATTTAATCGGGTAATTGTTCAAATCCAACAAGTTAAACATGTAATTTACTCAATAATATACTACAAGTGAATCATAAGATTATAACAACAGTAGTCACTACCCATTTCTAACAAGTTTGTTTTCAACATGTAATCATTCCAACACTTTAATTGATTCAACATATGAATTATTCATATTAACATCTCAACTTGTTATAACAGTCATTCTTAATTATTCTGGCAAATTTTATTATACAAAATGGGGAATGGTAAACGATAACATATTATTATCTAAAATGTTATAGCTTAAACCCACTCACCTCGTATGCTTTCCCAATTCTGGATCTAATCCAGTTTAGCGTCCATGCTTTTTACCCTTAATCGGATTCACAACCTAACAACCATGGATTTGTTATTTTCATTAAAAGAGAAAGGAAAGAAAGAGGAAGGAATTTGAATAGATTGGATCTAGAAAGTTACCTTACTTCGTTTAGAGATTTGAAGACCTATTTACAAGCATATGTTCCTTTCCTCCATATCTGGATTTTTTTCCTAACTAATAATTTATATTTTCTGAAGAGATCTTCAAGGGAGGAGAAACAATAGAGCTTCAGCGTATCCTCAGAAATATGAGATTTAGGGTTAACTCTAGGGTTTTATTTATAAGTGTTCAACAACGTATTTTTCAAGAAACAAATCCACATTCACAAAACCGTATTCTGCCCAGATCTGTATGGGGGTCAAACCTCCCTTTGGGTGTCGACCCAGGGGTCGACCCATGGGGTCGACCCATGGGTCAACCCTAAAGAGCCTGGGTCAACCCACGGTTGACCTAGGTAGTCTCGCTGGGTCCACCCCCAAAATGGGGTGGTTCGGCTATAGGGGCTCACATTTGTTGGTTCTGATTTTTTTTGATTTTTTAATATTTTTATTTGTTTGTATATATATAACTCTTTTGCGTGTATACAAACTTTTAAACTTAATAACTTCTTCATACAATGTCCGTTTTATGCGAACCAGGTGCCTATCTTAACCAGAATTTCAAGATGGACGCAATGGTGCAGTCCGTTTTACTCAATTCTGAATATTTAATTAAGTTATTCATATTTTATTATCTTAAGAATACGGGGTGTTACATTCTCCCATCCTTACGAAATTTCGTCCCCGAAATTTGATAAGGGTAAAAATCAATTAACCCCTTGCATAATATACATCAATCATGTGTGTGTTAACCTTTCTTGACAAGAGTCTCAACGAACAGGACCGAAGTCCAAACGCCAAATCATATGCAAGTCACGCTTCAGGAGGCCCAGTAGGGGCGCAACCCAAAGCAATGGCATATCGGCCCAAGTCCAACTCAGTCGGATTGACTGTGAATTACCGGAAGAATCGCTCACCAGGACGATCGAGTTTTCCGCCTCTAGAAAGAACTCGTCGACCGATTATCTCAGGCCAGCGTGGAAGATTTCTGCAGAGCCAGTCCAAATAATATCTCGACTTTCAAGGCAATAAAGGCGGTCAAACCATATATGGATAAAGCTCTACTTATAATGAACCTCTCCGTGGATGCCACGTCAGCCACAACTTCCGAGGATACTATTTATGAACAGCGGAATCGGTCCTTCAGCTGCAATTCAAGCCAATAGTTGGATTCCACGTGTCCAGGCTTTCCCGAAATGGCCGGACCATACCACAACAACCCAAGCTGCATTCTCCACCTATAAATACCCCTAAGCTTAAAGAGGAAAAGGGACTTTTGGGGACTTTTGGCTAGACGGCTTTCTCCAAGCTTTTCATCTCTACGCTTCTCTATAACTTCAATCTCTCTAAAAGAAAGAAGAAGGGAAGATAGTCATTTTCTTTCTCTTCTTCAAACAGAAAAACATTGTACTTGTAATTAAAAAAAGTGAAATAATATATAAAGTGGACGTAGGCATCGTCTTTGCCGAACCACTATAAAAACTCTGTGTGTGCTCCCCGTTCATTTACTTTTTATTGCATTTTTAATTTTTTTCGTGTGTTCATCACACGATTGGGGGTTGATCGTCACTAGTAACCAACTTTTGACGTCAACACTTTGGCGCGCCAGGAAGGGGTAGCGCACCGACATCGCCATCGAACTCCTGCTTATCTCAGGTCACGGCAAACAAACGAAAGAAAGATGCAACATCCTCTCGTCCCGCAAATGCCGATGCAGCCGACACCGATGCTGCAGAAGTAAGCCATGAAGTAGGGGTGGGCGCGGGTCGGTTTGGTGCGGTTTAGAGAAAAAACCGCTTCCACACCACATCAAACGGTTAGTAAAAAACACAAACCATTATACTGACGGTTTAAATGGTTCGGTTTCAGTTCGGTTTTGATATAATATGGTTCGGTTTCGGTTCGGTCCGATTTAAACCTGTATTAAAAATAAAATAAGAGAATCCCTTCATCAAAAGTCAATTTTTGCAGGCAACCATTTCAATAAAGTTTAAAAATTACGATGATATGCTGAAATTAAAGATTAGTTCTTAATTACATATTCATTAAGTAAAATGACTGGAATAAGATTACAATCAACTTTTATTCAATAAATAAGATGAAAAACATTATAGTAAAACTAAAATTTCTTCCTTGATGACAACGATTATACATCATTTGAATCTAAAATAAGACAGGAGTTGCCTATATTTTTATCATATGATTACTAACGTAAATTATCGGTTCGGTCCGATTTAATACGGTCTACCAATCATTCAAACCACTACCAAACTGTATGTATGCGAGTCGGTCTGGTTTAATATATAGCCACAACCGGAAAATTCGGTGCGGGTTTCCACACCGTTGTTGTGGTTCGGTGCGGGCGGTTTCCATATAATGGTGCGGTTTATGCCCATTCCCACCACGAAGTTTCCTCTCATGACGACATGTCTCGATTCCTTACCCGGGACGACATGGATAAAATCATGGTCGAGCTCAGAGACCATATGACATCTCAGGGTAAAGTCCTCTAACGACAGCAGCAGTTGATGGATCACCTTCTCGGTCGATTGGAAACGGGGTTGAATGCTTCAAAATTAATTCCTCTATAGGCCAAGATTGGGACAACAGCTGACCCCCAGTTTACTCGAAATCAGGCCACCGATCGGGCTACACCTTTATTTCATCCTGATTTAGTTCCACCAACCAATCAAGCCTAGCCAAGAGTATTGCTTCCAATGATCAGCGCGGTTGTGGCCACATAACATCAGGAGATGGACGATCAAGATCTTGGTCGTCTGGCAAATATGCCTCTGCTCTTTGGAACATCTCGACCTGTCGAATCGGTCGAGCTACCACCGGGTCCCTCATAATCAACGCCATTCCCATTACAACCCGGGATCTTGCCACAAGCCAGTATAACCACTCTTCCTTTACAACAAAGAGTTGGAGTAACCTTCCCTTCGAACGAGGGAAGCCATCCTACCATGCCGGCCCTCACCGTAGCAGAAGAAAACGCTACCGTAAACCCTCCTAACCTCGCTTCAAACAGGGGCAACCCTAGCCTCCAAACATCACATGCTATGCTGGATCAGCCCAGAGCCTTTGTTACAGACATGGCTTGACCCATGACTCATCAGGTTCACGAGGGGCCATTCTTCCCAGAATCACCCGCCAGATCTCACCTTCCCTCACACCTTCACTCAAATCTCGGAGGTCGAGCCCAGCTAACGGCCACCCTTCCGAGCATGCTTTTGCCAGATCCTCGTGCAGAACCCTCTTAGGATGCAAAACTAAGTTCATGGCAACGACTCCTCGGAGATGGGAGCCAGCTTGCAAGCATCGTCCGGCGCTTCACTCGGGGAAACTCTTCGCAGCAAGATATAGACAATGTCAATCGCAGCCCCTTCATTAGAGAAATCAGAAATTCTCGAAATCCTCCAACTTCAGGTTCCCAGCCATCGAGCCATACAACGGTCGCACTGACCCAATCATTTACCTCATGCGACATATGAAAGTACTTAGTGCATCGACCAGCTTCATGGCTAAGTGCTTTCCTCTCTTTCTCACAGATATAGCCAGTATGTGGTTTCGGCGGCTAACAACGGAGTCGATCAGTAGCTGGAATACTCTGGTCACCTGCTTCATCGAACAGTTTCGAGTGCATATCTCTCGACCGAAAAGTGTCATGTTTTTATTTACCACCAAGCAGCGATCCGGAGAGATGCTAAGATCCTTTCTCAAAAGATTCAACGCGGCTGTAGCATCTGTCGATCGGCCTGAGCCATCGATGGTGCTGATGGCAGCCATCACGGGAGTTCAAAAGAGATCAAAATTCTCGAACTCCTTAACCAGAGATTCCCCCTAAGATATAGATGATTTTTACTTCGAGGCCGAGAGATTCCTCCGATAAGAGGATGCCAGCCTTGAAATGGAGAGCCTTGAAGTTTTAGTAGCCAAACAACAAGGTCCACTCAATGGCAATGGCCAGAATAAAGGAGGAGGAAAGGCCCCGGAAAAGGATGAACGCAATGTGCGATCTCGAAATGAAAACAAATATGATCGATACACCGAGATCAATTCTTCTTTGCTTGATATCTACCTCGATACGCGAGTCCTTGCCTACTCTAAGACCACCTCGACGAGAACCGACCCAGATGGAACTCGATTCTAGCAAGCATTGTATATTCCACAACGTAGCTGGATATAATACAAATGATTGCCGACATCTGCGCGATCTCATCGAAGGACGAGTCAGAAAAGGGGAACTCGCTGAATATGTCTAAGATCGTGCCCCGGCCATGCCGCCGCGTCCCCCTACTCAAGCTCCTCAGGCTGGTCCGCAAGCTCCTAGAAACGGAAAGGACCCTGAGACTAGCACTCGCGGCATTATCATTAATTAGATTTTTTATTTTTTCTTTCGATGTATTTCTTTCAATAACAAGGACGCCTTGATTTTAGCTCTTGAGAATGCTCTGTAATCAATCGCTGTCCTCGTAGAATTTCTTTTCTTTAGTTGCTTAGCAGTTATGAATTTTACTTTTTGTAAAAGTAGATCATGTTGTGAAATCTTTAAGCCAAGCATGGCTAATGCTCGCCCCCCTGTTTTGTGTGGTCAGCGCGAAAGCCCACCACCATTTTAAACACCTACACCTTCAAGTGAGTGAGGTCATATTTCTAAATACGAGTGTGGACAACTCTCTCTTCTTTACACCATGAGCATGCATAGCTCACTAAACTAACCAACCTAACATGAGTCGAGCATAAGAAACACTTGCCCTAAGCCAAGCATGGTTTATGCTTGCCCCTAAGCCGACTACGGTTAATACTCACCCTCTCTAAGCTGAGCATGGTTTATGCTCGCCCCTAAGCCGAGTATGGTTAATACTCGCCCTCTCTAAGCCGAGCATGGTTTATGCTCGCCCCTTAGCCGAGTATGATTAATACTCGCCCTCTCTAAGCCGAGCATGGTGTATGCTCGCCCCTAAGCCGAGTATGGTTAATACTCACCCTCTCAAAGCCGAGCATGGTTTATGCTCGCCCCTAAGCCGAGTATGGTTAATACTTGCCCTCTCTAAGCCGAGCATGGTTGATGCTCGTCATCCTCTAAAGCCAAGTAGGATAAAATGCTTGACCCATCGCCCTCCTCCAAAACGAGGTTAGTTTGTTTTGTATTTGCAGGAACCAACTCCCGTACAAATGGCAATCATCATCTCGGCCTTAATACGTTTCCCGATGGTTGTAGGTTTTCTGGCCTTAATACGACCTGGCATGGTCGTCGGGTTTCCGGCCTTAATACAACATCGGACTGTCGTTTTTCTGACCTCAATATGGTCCGGCGCGACCATAGCAGCTCGAGCGTTTGTGCTTCGGTTCGGATTTCAGAACACATATCCCTCTGTCGATGAAGATGCATTCTGAGGGGCAAAGTGTTAACCCTCTTTTTGGCAAGAGTCTCAACGAACAGGACTGAAGTCCAAACGTGCAAATCGTATGCAAGTCATGCTTCAGGAGCATAATGCCCCAGTTTCGCCCGACCTGATCGATCGCAAAATCGACCAAGACCGTTTAAAACCCGAGTACGTTAACTTTGGGAATACAACACATTAAAACAATAACAGCAGAGTTTTATAAACATTACAGTAATGTTACATCAGAGTACAGAACATATCAGAGTACATTGAATATAATTACAACGGAAGATAAATTACAGTAAATTAAATACAATAAATAGCGGAAAACTTTTATGCTCTGGACACAGCTTTAGGCTTCGATCTAGAATCATGTTCAAGTGATAAATATCTGCAAAAAGCTACTCGACTGCCCATGTGGAAAAGAGGGCACCGGAGTTTGCAAAGTGAAACAAACTACGAGTCAGTCATGGGACTGGTGTGAGAATTCTTAACTAATTTTACTAATAACAATAAGACAAATCCAAGGATCACGCCGCTAACGCGGAACGGGTTTACTCCAATGGATTGTCATGCATAAATTAAAGTAAATCGTCAAAACAACGCGATGCTTTTTAGAAAAATGAAACCATCATAAGACTCAAGTCCCATCAAACAATGCAACGCAAACCGAAGGATAGAGTTTTACCTTATAATGGTCAAAAATGCTTGATACGATAAAAACGGGTTTGATATTATTATTCGTGTATATATGTTTCAAAAACATTTCAAAGTAAATGTATCAATCCTAGGAAGCATAGCTACCATATACTATGCCTCCATACTAGTAATACAATCAAAACCGAATGAGATCATATTGGAAATTGGGTTTCCATCATGAGTTAAGGCTAGGGAGGAGCTCCTTACCGATTCGAGACACTCTAGCTAATGTCTCAGGATCCCCCGCAGAGAACCCTTGGATAGCTGCAGGGCCGGTCCACACTTGCGGTTTGTGGATTGGCAATTCCTGAACACACGTTTCCCGGTCCTATAGGACCTATCATCCGAGGAGCCTCATTCCATCATCCATATAAGTAAAATATCAGCCAGTTTAAGCAGCGACACTACTTTTAGCTAGAAAGAAACGTGCTGCACTCCCTGTGTTTCCTTCTCCCGTTTTAGACTCAACCGGGTTGTGAGGCTCGCGAAGTAATGTTATAACCACAAGGCTTGCTTTTCAACAAAGCCTTGATCATCTTTATCTTGGCATGCCACGTTGACAATTCACGCCATGCGATTGATAATTATTAATACACAACCTCTAAGGGCGTTAAGCAAGAGAATAAATTCTCCGCCGCCAACGGTTGTATATTAATAGAAATCAATTTACATAGAACAAAATTCAACGTCAGACACACATTCCATTTATAAGCTTATGCTCTAGGTCTGAGCGAAAGCCAAATCCGTACAAATCAACACTACATCCGGATAACTACCATCTTAGCCCCATCTTGGGAGCAAATCAATCAAGGCCTCAACATTAGTTACCCATTCGATGTGAAGATCGTCAGTCTTCAATTGCCCTCTTCAATTCTTCGAACGTCGTATCATTATTTGGAATGAGAGTAAACTTGGATTTTCCAAATAATCTTCGCATATATAAAATTAGGTGCCATACATAAACCACATCAATGCCTCATTCCAATTCAGAATATCCTTTTAATAAATATTCACATTATTAGAGAAAGGTTCCCATAAATTTTATCAAAGATAAATCTTTCAACTTATTCTTTAATCTTCCTTTATTCACCTTCAATCTAATTAAAGATTTATTTAAAACTTTATTAAGTTTTAGTCTTCTAAAATCATTGTTAAATGACTAATCACTTTTCTGGAATTAATGTTATCTTTAATCCGGGTTTAAGAATTGATGTTATTTAAAACATAGTTCACGAGAGACCCCATCTCATGTTTCATTAATTCCCAATTTAATATATAATATTAAGCATCTCTTCTTTTAGAAAATTTCATTTAATCTTAATTAAAAGATTAATTAATAACAAATCAAATTTTCACTATTGATTTGAGTTTCAAGATCTAATGTCCTTCAAAACATTGTTCACAAACAATCCATAATCAATTTCCTTTTTATTTCAATTATAATTAATAATTGAGAATCTCATTTAAATCTAAATAAAAAGATTTTCCTTATTTTTACGTTTATAAATTCGTTTCCAAGACGATTCCAACTTTTATTCAAACTATAATCTAAAAATTGATTATTCTATATGTTATCCTCTTATAATAATATTATTTTCCAAAATATTAATTTTGAAATTTCTCTTTTAATATTCATTATAAAATGGATAAAATAAATCGATAAACTCGTTCAGGTTTTTAAAATGCGTTGCTATTTTTTAAAAAACGGATTAAATAGCCCAACTCATTTTCTTATCCATTTGTATTTTATAATGGGCTAGACCTCTCACATTAAGCCTACGACTTGTGGATGCTGGATGTGCCGGTCGGTTCCGGGCAGACTTATTCCACCAGTTGGGCTTAACCTCGTGTCATGGCCCGTTTCGTATTTGTGCACTTGGACCTCTCACATTAGGTTCAACATTAGTGGCTGCTGGATATGCCGGTCGGGTCCGGGCAGACTTACACCATAAGTGTAACCTAACCTCGTGTCCAAGCACAATTATAATTTATAATTATAATTAATTTTTCCAAAATATATTATTTGAAATTATCCTTTCCCTTAAGGAATCTTAATTTTAAGATATTCTTTATTTCTAAATATCTTGATTTCAAGTATCTTAATATAAATTGTAACTTTCCATATTCTTATAATATTATAATAATATTTTCGAAATGCATGATTTTGAAATTCAAACTTGCAATATTAATTAATTAATTATTACTGCATTAACCATTCTTGATAACTTTAGAAAATTCTGCATTGGAATGAGACTCAAATCAAATACCATTAATTAATGGATTCATACAACGCATCTGTGAAATAATGATAGACATTCCTTTATCACCAAATTAACATTCCAATAACATTCAGATAACATTCACACAACATTCAAATGACATTCAACAAAATCCAAATAATAATATATTATTTGTGCACTTGGGCGATGTGTGAAAATATCAGCCCAATCAACATATACAAGTCAGGCAACTTGTATAAGGCAGTGTAACATATTTGAGTTATCATAAATAATAATAAAATTAACATTAATTAGCATGCTACCTATTTTCAAAATTCAACACAAATGCTAAAAATAATTTTATTTTCTATATTTTATAACGGCACTAAAATATAATTACTTCCACCTTTCATGAATACTCTAGTTTTTATTTTCATTTTTCATAAAATTAGATGATGCTAACTTTACTTCCATTTTCCTCAAGATTAAGTGACGCTAACTTTACTTCCATTTTTCTCAAGATTAAATGACGCTTACTTTACTTCCATTTTTCTCAGGATTAAATGAAGCTAACTTTACTTCCATTTTTCTCAAGATTAAATGGCGCTAAATTTACTTCCATTTTTCTTCATTCATTTAAGAATGAAAATAATATTTCAACCTTTACATATGTTCTTTTCATTACATTTAAAATGTAAATGAATTTACAGCGTAAAATTTCATTCTTATATCTTATATTAAAAATGTAATTTCATTATAATGTCAAGATCTCTTTTTAATTACACTAAAAAAATGTAATTATCATTCGGTGTGAAATCTTACTTTAACAATTTCATAAAAGAAAATGAATTTCATTTCAACGGTAAATTCTAATCTTTTAATTTCATTAAAAATGAAATTTCATTACATTGTAAATATAATTAACATTATAGTGAAAAATTCTAACTTTTTAAATTACATTAAAAATGTAATTTTTATTTACTATGCAAATCATCATTCTTAATTCACATAATAAAAATGTAATTCTGATTATTATGCAAAAATGTTAATCTTTAATTACATAAAAAGGATGTAATTTTAATTGTCATGTAAATTTTCATTCCTTAATTACATATAAAAATGTAATTTTACTTTACAATGTGAATTCAACTTTAATTACATAATAAAATTGTAATTTTTATTACAATGCAAATTTCTCTTCTTTATTACATATAAAAATGTAATTTGTATTACATGTCAAATTCCTACTTCTTAAAAAAAATGAAATTTTATAATACATGTCAAATTCCTACTTCTTATTTACATGTAATTTAATTACATTCAATGTAAAAATATCGTCTTTTTATTTTCAATGTAAAAATATCGTCCTTTTATTTTCAATGTAAAAATATCTTCTTTTTACTTTCAATGTAAAAATATCGTCTTTTTACTTTCAATGTAAAAATATCGTCTTTTTATTTTCAATGTAAAAATCTCGTCTTTTTATTAACATGTAAACTCCTTTCTTAATTTACATATAAAAATGTAAATTTGTATCTATTCACATCTTCAAATTCTCAATTTTAATTTCATACAAGGTGTCATTTTATATACGATATAAATTTCATGCCTTTCTATTGTATATACAATTGCAGATCTAAATAAATCAATGACTAAAATAACCGTTTAACTCTCAAGCAAATCAATAGTCCATCGCAACATCACAGATCAGAACCAATAACATACACAGCATGATTTATAAGCAAATGAAATAACTAGATTAAAATTGATTAATTAAATCGGAATACTCACCTTGCTTTAAGCAGAATTAAAAATCCAAATAAATTCAAAAATTGTCCCAATCAGTTCTAAGTCGAAGTACTTGCTGTCACGATTGGATCTGAAATTTTTCGGTTTGGAGTTCGTATGAATTAATTATCAATTTTTGAATAACAAATACTTTTTAACAACTGCAGTCGCCACAGACAAAAGCGTGGAAAAATATGAAATGAATTTCATACCTTTATTTTCAGTTTTTGTTCAAAACTTTGATTTGGATTTTCGGGAGATGTAGTTGATGGTTTTCAGAACGATTTGTTGCAGATCGAAGAGCTACGAGAGGGGGATCGGCGCCGGGAAGGGGGTGGGGTGCGCCTGGCCGTGGTGGGCCCGGTTTGGTGCGGCGGCTATCTTTATGGGGTCGGGGCATTGACTATAGGGTACGGTAGGTGGGGATTTCGGTATGGAATCGAAGAGCATGAGAATCTCTTCGAAACGTGTACTCCAGCGAAGAATTTCATTGAGAAACAAAGGAGAAATCGAATTTTGAAGTTTTGAAATGTTATGGGTTTCGGTGGCTGCTGTAAACGATCGGGGAGGGAGGATGAACAGTGATTTTATATTAAAATAATAGGGTTAAGTTATTATTTAAATAATTAATTAACCCAATAAAGCCCGTTTTGCAACTTTCTTCTTTTTCAGCCCAACGACTGTCATTCCTACCTTTTACCCCTATTCTGGACTCATCTGACTATGTCTCGCAGGCCCAAATGATCGTCTTGGCCTTTGTTTCTCAGTTTTAAAGATATAAATTATTTATTTTAAATGCTAACGTACTTTCTAATTTACCGGGGACACATACAAACTCAGAAAAATCCAGAGAAATTATTTCTGGCTTTCTTATGACGATACGGTCCTAACAAAATTAATTTTGTCGAATTCTGAGACTGTTTGAAAAATGGCCATTTTCTGGTCGATCCAATTTAACTATAATTGACCAAAACACATTTTCCTTTTCCACGCTCACATATTAACTACAAAAATTATGAAAATTGAAACCTAGAAATAATTTGACATTCCGGATAAAACAAAAGTGGTTTCGTCGAATTCCGAGGTCGTTTGTAACATGACTATTTTTAAGGGCTATATATTTAATATTAAAAATACATTTTTAAACAAATAATTTTCGAAACTCAAAATATATAAGTGTTTGCTGTTTTTTCAATGCAGAAATGTTATTCTGAACTCAATGGAAGTGGTTTCGAGTACAAATTCCTTCGTATGCAAAAAGCAGCATTTTGACCTTTGTAAATTTCATAGCGACCTTTCTAAATTTTAATTTGGGCATAACTTTTGATTCCCGCTATGAAATTTCAATTTTTCAGATTCATTAGAGAGATATTTTTAAATAGATTCTAATATTTTGGGTTTCACTAAAATCTGTTAAATTTTGCATCTTGTACGGTCAGTCAAAGTTCAAGTTTGACTTTTCAAACTACCGCGTTATTTCTAATTCCTTTTATAATTAAAATTAAACTATTCATTCTAACTTCGATTCAAATCAATTTTTAATCATTATTATTTTAAATAAATTATTTTAAATACCAAAAACTCATTAAAATTACTTAAAATAAATTTTTAAATTTACCCCCGAAATTCAGGGTTGTTACAGTCTCCCCCACTTAAGAACTTTTCGTCCTCGAAAAGGAACGAAGTTAAAAGTGTTTAATTAATTAACTCATCTTTCTATTTTTAATTGATTTAATAATTTTATTAGTTGATTAACTTTCAAATATATAACCTTTATATATTCAAAAATCATATTTTCTAAAATAGATTATATATAATCACAAATACGTTAATTATAAACTGGGCACTCTCAACTCATTCTAGGGCATTACTAACCCCATCTCTAATGAGTTTTCTCATTCTAGGATATTACTGATCCTATCTCTAATGAGTATTCTTATTGGATATTACTAATCAAATCTCTGATGAGTCTTTTGTTCAGTTCTAACGAGTTGTGCCCCAAAGATTTGAGCTAACCAAAGCTCTGATACCAACTGTAACGCCCCGGTTTCGCGACCCGATCGATCGCAAAATCGACCAAGACCGTTCAAAACCCGAGTACGTTAACTTTGGGAATACAACACATTAAAACAATAACAGCAGACTTTTCTAAACATTACAGTAATGTTACATCAGAGTACAGAACATATTAGAGTACATTGAATAAAATTACAGCGGAAGATAAATTACAGTAAATTAAATACAATAAACAGCGGAAGACTTCTATGCTCTGGACACAGTTTTAGGCTTCGATCCAGAATCCTGTTCAAGAGATAAATTTCGGCAAAAAGCTACTCGACTGCCCATGTGGAAAATAGGGCACCCGAGTTTGCAAAATGAAACAAACTACGAGTCAGACATGGGACTGGTGTGAGAATTCTTAACTAATTTTACTAATAACAATAAGACAAATCCAAGGACCACGCCGCTAACATGGAACGGGTTTACTCCAATGGATTTTCGTTCATAAATTAAAGTAAATCGTCAAAACAACGCAATGCTTTTTAGAAAAATGAAACCATTATAAGACTCAAGTCCCATCACACAATGCAACGCAAACCGGAGGATAGAGTTTTACATTATAATGGTCAAAAATGCTTGATACGATAAAAACGGGTTTGATATTATTATCAGTGTATATATGTTTCAAAAAAAATTCAAAGTAAATGTATCAATCCTAGGAAGCATGGCTACCATATACTATGCCTCTATACAAGTAATACAATCAAAACCGAATGAGATCGTATTGGAAATTGAGTTTCCATCATGAGTCAAGGCTAAGGAGGAGCTCCTTACCGATTCGAGACACTCTTGCTAATGTCTCAGGATCCCCGCAGAGGACCCTTGGAAAGCTGCAGGGCCGGTGTATACTTGCGGTTTGTGGATTGGCAATTCCTGAACACACGTTTCCCGGTCCTATAGGACCTATCATCCGAGGCGCCGCATTCCATCATCCACATAAGTAAAATATCAGCCAGTTTAAGAACCGACACTACTTCTAGCTAGAAAGAAACGTGCTGCTCTCCCTGCGTTCCCTTCTCCCGTTTTAGACTCAACCGGGTTGTGAGGCTCGCGAAGTAACGTTATAACCACAAGGCCTGCTTTTCAACAAAGCCTTGATCATCTTCATCTTGGCGTGCCACGTTGACAATTCACGCCATGCGATTGATAACTATCAATACACAACCTCTAAGGGCGCTAAGCAAGAGAATAAATTCTCCGCCGCCAACGATCATATATGAATAGAAATCAATTTACATATAACAAAATTCAACGTCAGACACACATTCCATTTATAAGCTTATGCCTGGGGTCTGAGCGAAAGCCATATCCGTACAAATCAACACTACGTCCGGATAACTACCATCTTAGCACCGTCTTGAGAGTAAATCAATCAAGGGCCTCAACACTAGTTACCCATTCGATGTGAAGATCGTCGGTCTTCAATTGCCATCTTCAATTCTTCGAACGTCGTATCATTATTTGGAATGAGAGTAAACTCGGATTATCCAAATAATCTTCGCATATATAAAATTAGGTGCTATACATAAACAACATCAATGCCTCATTCCAATTCAGAATATCCTTTTAATAAAGTATTCACATTATTAGGGAAAGGTTCCCATAAATTTTATCAAAGATAAATCTTTCGACTTATTCTTTAATCTTCCTTTATTCACCTTCAATCCAATTAAAGATTTATTTAAAATTTTATCAAGTTTAAGTCTTCTGAAATTGTTGTTAAATGACTAATCACTTTTCTGGAATTAATCTTATCTTTAATCCGAGTTTAAGAACTGATGCTATTTAAAACATAGTTCACAAGAGACCCCATCTCATGTTTCATTAATTCCCAATTTAATATATAATATTAAGCATCTCTTCTTTTAGAAAATTTCATTTAATCTTAATTAAAAGATTAATTAATAACAAATCAAAATTTCACTATTGATTTGAGTTTCAAGAACTAATGTCCTTCAAAACATTGTTCACAAACAAACCATAATCAATTTCCTTTTTATTTCAATTATAATTAATAATTGAGAATCTCATTTAAATCTAAATAAAAAGATTTTCCTTATTTTTACGTTTTTTAAAATGTTTATAAATTCGTTTCCAAAACGATTCCAACTATAATCTAAAAATTGATTATTCTATATGTTATCCTTATAATAATATTATTTTCCAAAATATTAATTTTGAAAATTTTCTTTTAATATTCATTATAAAATGGATAAAATAAATCGATAAACTCGTTCGGGTTTTTAAAATGCGTTGCTATTTTTTTTAAAACGGATTAAATAGCCCAACGCATTTTCTTATCCATTTGTATTTTATAATGGGCTAGACCTCTCACATTAAGCCTACGACTTGTGGATGTTGGATGTACCGGTCGGTTCCGGGCAGACTTATTCCACCAGTTGGGCTTAACCTCGTGTCATGACCCGTTTCGTATTTGTGCACTTGGACCTCTCACATTAGGTTCAACATTAGTGGCTGCTGGATATGCTGGTCGGGTCCGGGAAGACTTACACTACAAATGTAACCTAACCTCGTGTCCAAGCACAATTATAATTTATAATAATAATTAATTTTTCCAAAACATATTATTTGAAATTATCCTTTCCATTAAGGAATCTTAATTTTAAGATATTCTTTATTTCTAAATATCTTGATTTCAAGTATCTTAATATAAATTATAACTTTCCATATTCTTATAATATTAAAATAATATTATAATAATATTTTCGAAATGCATGATTTTGAAATTCAAACTTGCAATATTAATTAATTATTTATTACTGCATTAACCATTCTTGATAACTTTAGAAAATTCTACATCGGAATGGGACTCAAATAAAATACCATTAATTAATGGATTCATACAACGCATCTATAAAATATTGATAGACATTCCTTTATCACCAAATTAACATTCCAATAATATTCAGATAACATTCACGCAACATTTAAATGACATTCAATAAAATCCAAATAATAATATATTATTTGTACACTTGGGCAATGTGTGAAAATATCAACCCAATCAACATATACAAGTCAGGCAACTTGTTTATGGCGGTGTAACATATTTGAATTATCATAAATAATAATAAATTAACATTAATTAGCATGCTACCTATTTTCAAAATTCAACACAAATGCTAAAAATAATTTTATTTTCTATATTTTATAACGGCACCAAAATATAATTACTTCCACCTTTCATGAATACTCTAGTTTTTATTTTCATTTTTCATAAAATTAGATGACACTAACTTTACTTCCATTTTCCTCAAGATTAAATGACGGTAACTTTACTTCCATTTTTCTCAAGATTAAATGACGCTAACTTTACTTCCATTTTTCTCAAGATTAAATGACGCTAACTTTACTTCCATTTTTCTCAAGATTAAATGACGCTAACTTTACTTCCATTTTTCTCAAGATTAAATGATGCTAACTTTACTTCCATTTTTCTTCATTCATTTAAGAATGAAAATAATATTTCAACCTTTACATATGTTCTTTTCATTACATTTAAAATGTAAATGAATTTACAGCGTAAAATTTCATGCATTCTTATATCTTACATTAAAAATGTAATTTCATTATAATGACAAGATCTCTTTTTAATTACACTAAAAAAAATGTAATTATCATTCGGTGTGAAATCTTACTTTAACAATTTCATAAAAGAAAATGAATTTCATTTCAACGATAAATTCTAATCTTTTAATTTCATTAAAAATGAAATTTCATTACATTGTAAATATAATTAACATTATAGTGAAAAATTCTAACTTTTTAAATTACATTAAAAATGTAATTTTTATTTACTATGCAAATTCTCATTCTTAATTCACATAATAAAAATGTAATTCTGATTATTATGCAAAAATGTTAATCTTTAATTACATAAAAAGGATGTAATTTTAATTGTCATGTAAATTTTCATTCCTTAATTACATATAAAAATGTAATTTTACTTTACAGTGTGAATTCAACTTTAATTACACAATAAAAATGTAATTTTTATTACAATGCAAATATCTCTTCTTCATTATATGTAAAAATGTAATTTGTATTACATGTCGAATTCCTACTTCTTAAAAAAAATGAAATTTTATAATACATGTCAAATTCCTACTTCTTATTTACATGTAAAAAAATGTAATTTAATTACATTCAATGTAAAAATATCGTCTTTTTATTTTCAATGTAAAAATATTGTCTTTTTACTTTCAATGTAAAAATATCGTCTTTTTACTTTCAATGTAAAAATATCGTCTTTTTACTTTCAATGTAAAAATCTCGTCTTTTTACTTTCAATGTAAAAATCTCGTCTTTTTACTTTCAATGTAAAAATATCGTCTTTTTATTAACTTGTAAACTCCTTTCTTAATTTACATACAAAAATGTAAATTTGAATCTATTCACATCTTCAAATTCTCAATTTTAATTTCATACAAGGTATCATTTTATATACGATATAAATTTCATGCCTTTTTATTGTGCATATAATTGTAGATCTATATAAATCAATGACTAAAATAACCATTTAACTCTCAAACAAATCAATAATCCATCGCAACATCACAGATCAGAACCAATAACATACACAGCATGATTTATAAGCAAACGAAATAACTGGATTAAAATTGATTAATTAAATCAGAATACTCACCTTGCTTTAAGCAGAATTAAAAATCCAAATAAATTCAGAAATTGTCCCAATTAGTTCTAAGTCGAAGTATTTGCTGTCACGATTCACGCGGATCTAGAAATTTTCAGTTTGGAGTTCGTATGAATTAATTATCAATTTTTGAATAACAATTACTTTTTAACAACTGCAGTCGCCACAAACAAAAGCATGGCAAAATCTGAAATGAATTTCATACCTTCATTTTCAGTTTTTGTTCAAAACTTTGATTTGGATTTTCGGGAGATGTAGTTGATGGTTTTCAGAACGGTTTGTCGGAGATCGAAGAGCTACGAGAGGGGATTGGCGCCGGGAAGGGGGTGGGGTGCGGCTGGCCGTGGTGGGCCCGGTTTGGTGCGGCGGCGGTTGTCTTCGTGGGGTCGGGGCGTTGGCTACAGGGTACGGGAGGTGGTGATTTCGATACGGAATCGAAGAGCACGAGAATCTCTTCGAAACGTGCACTCCGGCGAAGAATTTCGTTGAGAAACGAAGGAGAAATTGAAGTTTGAAGTTTTGAAATGTTATCGGTTTCAGTGGCTGCTGTAAACGATCGGGGAAGGAGGATGAACAGTGATTTTATATTAAAATAATAGGGTTAGGTTATTATTTAAATAATTAATTAACCCAATAAAGCCCGTTTTGCAACTTTCTTCTTTTTCAGCCCAACGACTGTCATTCCTACCTATTTACCCCTATTCCAGACTCATTTGACTTAGTCCCGCAGGCCCAAATGATCGTCTTGGCCTTCGTTTCTCAGTTTTAAAAATGTAAATTATTTATTTAAAATTCTAACGTACTTTCTAATTTACCGGGGACACATACAAACTCAGAAAAATCCAGAAAAATTAGTTCTGGCTTTCTTATGATGATACGGTCCTAACAAAATTAATTTCGTCGAATTCTGAGACTGTTTGAAAAATGGCCATTTTCTGGTCGATCCAATTTAACTATAATTGACCAAAACACATTTTCCTTTGCCACGCTCACATATTAACTTCAAAAATTATGAAATTTGAAACCTAGCAATAATTTAACATTCCGGATCCAACAAAACTAGTTTCGTCGAATTCCGAGGTCGTTTCTAAAATGACTATTTTTAAGGGCTATATATTTAATATTAAAAATACATTTTTAAACAAATAATTTTAGGAACTCAGAATATATAAGTGTTTATTGTTTTTCAATGCCAAAACGTCATTCTGAACTCAATGGAAGTGGTTTAAAGTTCAAATTCCTTCGTATGCTAAAAGTAGCATTTTGACCTTTGTAAATTTCTTAGCGACCTTTCTAAATTTTAATTTGGGCATAACTTTTGATTCCCGCTATGAAATTTCAATTTTTCAGATTCGTTAGAAAGATATTTTTAAATAGATTCTAATATTCTTGGTTTCACAAAATCTGTTAAATTTTGCATCTTGTTCGGTCAGTCAAAGTTCAAGTTTGACCTTTCAAACTACCGCGTTATTTCTAATTTCTTTTATAATTTAAATTAAATTATTCATTCTAACTTCGATTCAAATCAATTTTTAATCATTATTATTTTAAATAAATTATTTTAAATACCAAAAACTCGTTAAAATTACTTAAAATAAAATTTTAAATTTACCCCAAAATTCAGGGTTGTTACAAGGAGGCCCAGCAGGGGCGCAACCTAAAGCAATGGCACATCGGCCCAAGTCCAACTCAGTCAGATTGACTGTGCATTACCGGAAGAATCGCTCACCAGGACGATTGAGTTTTCCGCCTCCAGAAAGAACTCGTCGACCGATTATCTCGGGCCAGTGTGGAAGATTCCTGCAGAGCTAGTCCAAATAATATCCCGACTTTCAGGGCAATAAAGGCGGTTAGACCATATATGGATAAAGCTCTACTTATAATGAACCTCTCCGTAGATGCCATGTCAGCCACAACTTCCGAAGATACTATTTATGAACAGTAGAATCGGTACTTCAGCAGCAATTCAAGCCAATAGATGGATTCCACGTGTCCAGGCTTTCCCGAAATGGCTGGACCATACCGCAATAACCCAAGCTGCATTCTCCACCTATAAATACCTCTAAGCTTAAAGAGGAAAGGGGACTTTTGGGGACTTTTGGCCGTACGACTTTCTCCAAGCTTTTCATATCTACGCTTCGCCATAACTTCAATCTCTCTAAAAGAAAGAAGAAGGGAAGACAGTCATTTTCTTTCTCTTCTTCAAACAGAAAAAACATTGTACTTGTAATTAAAAAAAGAGAAATAATATATAAAGTGGACGTAGGCATCGTCTTTGCCGAACCACTATAAAAACTCTGTATGTGCTCCTCATTCTTTTACTTTTTATTGCATTTTTAATCTTTATTCGTGTGTTGATCACGCGATTGGGGGTTGATCGTCACTAGTAACCAACTTTTGACGTCAACAGTGTGCATCCAATTTTTGCAAACATTGTGCGCTTGTGCAAAGTGAAGTACAACATAATAATGCATGTATGCCTAAGCGGTACCTCCTATGTGTATGCAAATTTTTCAAAAATCCTTTTAAAAAAATGATGCTCACATCCTAAATATACTGGCAGTTCTACATGAATGCAATATTTTAAAAATCAAAATACATTTTCATCCAAATTTTCCCACACTCTTACTAAGTGCGTAGTTCATTCAATTGTTGCATCAATCCTACCAACCAAATTTATTTTTGTAATTTCAGAAAAATCTAATTTTCTAAATTCAATTTGTTACGTTACAAAACGGTGGAAAACGGAAAATTTCACATCTTCCATTTTTCCTTTATGTACCCTTTTTCAACCGTACTTTGATTTTATGCAACTATTTATAAAGATTCTCTATTTTCCTATCCAAGCACAACCTATATAAGAAAATTTTCTTTTGTTACTGATTTTCTTTCCATCTTATCTTGGAATTTTTTATCTTTATCCATCTTTTCTTATAACTTATCATGTTAGTTGCTTCACTGAATTTGTTGTTTCCTTCTTAGTTGTACGTTTTCTCTTTTCTTAGCTTATTTAATTATCTGATCTATAAATAAGCCTTCTAGTCCTTCAACTAAAACAGGAGAACAAACACCTTACACAGTTACTACTAAGGGCCAAGAATCTCGGGGATATGTCCCCCTCAGATAGAAAAGTCTAAACCATGGCATCCACGACAGGTTTAGGTGTTATCCTAACTACCCAACAAGAACAAATTGATTGAACGGTCCTAACAGAAATGTAGTACCGGGTTTCACCCCTAACTTGGAAATTAGCAACAGGATCTAAACACTTACTTGCCCTTTACTATCTAGTTGTCACTACAAGTTTTAGTTGTATACCAACAATTGTTTTAAGAAACACCTGGGCTTTTCAATGCTTATGCACTTTACGAGAACTTACTATTATTCCAAGGTAATTCTCACCGTCTGCTTCAAAGCCTCAAAACTTTTCATGTCTTCCCTGGGCACTAATCCTCACCCACTCCACAATTTTGAAACATGATTTGGCCTTTTATTCATTTACCAAAAATTTAAAAATGTTGAAACTTTATTTTCCTCATCAAAGCTTGCTTTTTCCAAACCATAAAATAAACATGACGTCTTAAACAAAATGTAAATAATTTTTTTTCAAATCACAAAAACTGGAATAAATATGGACAACTATTTTCTCAATCGGGTTTATGACCTGTTCTTACCTATAAGGTCAGCTTAGTCTCTTACTACAAGGTTCAAAGATCCACTCTATTCTTAATTTTTAGTCTTATTTTATCCACCGAACAAAATTCTCCTTTAAACAATTTATCAAAAATGATTGTCAAAAGAACAGAGACTTCAAATCTTTCTTTATTAAAAATTCTTGTATGAAATATAACAAGAAAACTAGCGAGAAATATATATGCTCTATAATACGCACCTTTTACTGAGAAATTTTTTTTAGTCAAAGTTTTCGAAAGAAATCACCATGTGCAAAATATGCCCCATTTTACTTCGAAACCCAATATGTACTTCTTTACATATTTTAAAACTATAACTTTTAAGATTAAAACTTGAAAACACCATAAGCCATTTTCCCAAAACCTTTTTTTTTTAAGTTCACAAAAGTTATCAATGGGGTTAGACTCAAAGCAGGTTTCCAATTTTTCTAGGCTTTCCCATACACTGCCTAAGGTCAATTCTCTCAACTATATATATTCCTAATCCATTTTTCTCTTTTTAACCTTTCCCAGTCTATTAGGTTTTCAAGCCCACTAACCAAAATACTAAACATATGGGATTCACTTTCCTTTCATACAAAGTACATTGTACACTCCCAACCCAAATTACCTAAGGGTCTCGAATTTTCATATTCATGCCTTTAGTGTACAAAACAGACATCTCATTCTTTACCATATTATACTCTTTCTTTTTAGTGGGTTCCTCTATGGATCTAGGTATACAAATAATATATTTATATTTTTAAAAATACAAATAAGTTCACTCACTATTTATAAAGGAATTCTAAACCTAAGCTCTGATACCAGATGTAACAACCCGAATTCCAGCAGACCGATTTTTTTTCTTTAGAATTCCAATCTATCAAAACTCGGACTAGTTTGCTCTGGTATCCTGCAGGAAAGACAGATACATAAAATATGTCAGAGCTCAGAAAATATCTCACAGCGGAATGGATAAAATATAATATACTCAAAGTATAGCCTTACCATATTGATAATATTGCCTAACCAGTATCCAAAGCTATCATGTCTTTGCCACAAACCTAACCTGCGAGTATGTTATGAGAAGGAGGTCAGAACAAAAGTTCTGGTGACTGGATTTAAATTATACACTTTGGATAATCCTATATATACCATTCAATCATATTTTCTCATTTATTAGGTTACTCGGGTTAACAACACTAAAGGCTCACACACACGACGTACCCATTTACTTCCCAATGGGTTAACCTAATATAGTATATATGTAGCTACCCCTCAATACTGAGGTACACCCCATGGTACCCCACTCACACATTCTCCACCGTAATGCCATGGAAATGAACGCAGTCCCTCATCCTATGCCGGAGTGATGTAAAGATCTCTACATAACAATGTTATGTTCCGCATATATCTGTCATTACTATGCTACGTAAGCGTATGGACTGCCATCATCGATCAAATCAGATTTCATACCGGAGTAATGCCCTCAAGTCTACGATACACCACCTGGAGCTGACATACGTGTATCTAGAGTGTACCACATAGGTATCGTCAATTGTAGCTTGATGCCTTAACACCTCTAATGTGCACAGAGTTCCGTGGTAGGGTGATACAAGAAACACGGAATTCGGTCGGGAGCTTTTCCATATCTGTACAGGCCCGTTCTTGAGAGCCTCTATATATAGATATTCCTAGGGACTGTTTTCACGGTGGCTATGGACCTACCCTGAGCTCTCATTCAACTAGTAAAGACTACAAGAGCTAAACGAATGCCCCTATAAAAACAATCTAAACATCCATTTGGTGTCTTCCCTCAACCACTGTACCCCGATAGTGAAAGGTGAATGGTCTATTGGTTTTAGCTCTAGTCTTTTTGCATCCCACTGGCTGCCGATGATGGGTATCCGACGATCTATTATCCTTGTTGGTCGTGACCCTTTGCCTCCCCGTTGAGGCGACTACCAAATCACCTTGGTGTCATTGCATCACAACATTCTAACTGCATATCTACTTTTGCCGTCAAGGCCCACCTTAGTAGTTACGCGCAAACTCAACCTCTACGAGCACAGCCTAAACATCTGCCACCACACAGAGGACTACTAGGAGCACCTTACATATCTCAGAAAGCCACGTGCTTCCCCTTCTAGTCCTTCGGAACTGACAGAATAATAAGATAAATGTGCTCTCCCCTCGTGCCTTATAACACCATGATGATCTACCCCGTTGGGTTATTGACCCTCAAACGTGCGAACTGGTCCAAAAGCCTCACTTTAATATGTTGTTAGATCCTATGTCTAAACTTCTTTTACGCGCCTGCCTTACCTCATCAGATTTCCATTTAACTTGGTTATTCTCATTCATATTGAATTCTTAATCAAGTTACCAAGTTCCTTTTGCTTATTAATTTCAGTTATATAACTTAACCCATTTAAATTCATTAATAAGCCCGCAACTTGTTATTCTCTAGATTGTGGCCCAAGGTCTGTAATCCACAATCTCTTTTATATTCTTGCTTGATTTCATCATTTCAATAACATGTTCTACTTAATATGTAATTAAGAATATCTCAATTCACATGTTTTCTGCTTAACATGTCAGTCATTATTTATGATTAAATATAACTATTTCATAAGTTTTCATCATTCTTTCTCATTTAATCATAAATTCAATTTATACCATCACTAGCTCTCTTAGCTAAGGGCCATTAATAAGTTACTCTACGCATTTATTATAACATATGTTATAATTTCCTCTTGTCCCTAGGACAAGTCTAAATATGTTATTCTTATCAGCGGGTCTCAGATTTCCAAGTTTACAGATTACTTAATTTAAAATTAAGTACAACTTCTTATATTTCACAAATTTTCTCCCTTTTCTCAACTGGTTTTTGTTTTTCCCCATTTACTGATTACTTAATTTTACAATTAAGTGTCCCTTATCTCATTTCACCAGTTATCCCTTTTCCATATTAGTTTATTGTAACCTAAGTTATAATCTTCAGTTGTCCCTTGGACAAGTCTACCTATTATAAAACATTTTCATTAATGTTATTTTTGTATAATAGGTTATTATCATTCCCTGTTTAAACCATTTACTGTTGTAATCCATTATTCTTCATTCACTATAATATTTATTCCTTATTTTATTAAGGAAAACACTTCATGCACCTTGTCAGTTTGATTTATAGAAGGAATCAGTGATTTATTTTCATAACATATTTCCATCTAAATTCGTGGTGGCAAGTAATTTCTTTCCTCTTTCTTACTATAGTCACTGTGGTTTACTTGCAACCACGTTCTGAGAAATAGGCCATTTAGTGAAATACATCACTTTTTCTTCACATCACACTAACTCAGCTCATTACATCCCTTCCTTTCTTATTTTTTAAGTTAGACATTTAATTACCATCATTTCCATGTATTCATGTCTTATTATATATATATATATATGCACTAGATCTCTCGCATTAAGCCTGCACTTGTGGATGTTGGGTTTGCCGGGCGGGTCTGAGCAAACTTCTACCACAAGTTGACTTAACCTCGTGTCATAGTTCCGTTGCATGTTTCAATTATGCACTTAGACCACTCATATTAGATTTACCACTTGTGAATTGTGGATATGCCAAGCGGTTCCAACCAGACTTCTATAACAAGTACAATCTAACCTCGTGTCTAAGACCGTTACAGTGTCAAATTATTGTGAATCTAGGCATGCTCGTTCTTTAAGAATTATTCTATTTCATATAAATTTTTAAGCATATTGTCCCTTTCATATTTTTATTGTAATCCAATTTACATTTCATCAAATTATGCCTATATTTTGTCGCATGTTCTTTTTAACATGTGTTTAATTTTATTTTGACATGTAAATATTTAATCGGGTAATTGTTCAAATCCAACAAGTTAAACATGTCATTTACTCAATAATATACCACAAGTGAATCATGTGATTATAACAACAGTAGTCACTGCCCATTTTCTGACAAGTATGTATTCAACTTGCAATCATTCCAACACTTTAACTGATTCAACATATGAATTATTCATATTAACATATCATCTTGTTATAACTGTAATTCTTAATTATTCTGGCAAATTCAATTATACAAAATGGGGAATGCTAAACGATAACATATTATTATCTAAAATGCTAAAGCTTAAACCCACTCACCACATACGCTTCCCAATTCCGGACCTGATCCAGTTTTAGCATCCATGCTTTTTCCCCTTAATTGGATTCACAAGCTAACAACCATGGATTTATTATTTTTATTTGTTTGTATGTATATAACTCTCTTGCGCATATACAAACTTGTAGGCTTGATAACTTCTTCATACGATGTTTGTTTTACGCAAACCAGGTGTCTATCTTAACCTTCTGATTCTAGCTTATTCAATTTATGTGTTTTTTTTTCATATGGAAAGTGGCATCGAGCTAGCAGGCAATGTTTTTGGGAAACAAAAGAAAATGCTTGAAATGAAAATGTAGAGATATAAGGTATGACATGAAAGTGGACATGTGCATGCATGGTTTTGGCCTTGGAAATAGAATAGGAATCCAAAGACAAAGAGCTGCAGGTGGAAAACAATGAAAGGAAAAGGTTACCTAACGTGCATGCATTAAAAATTAAGATAGGAAGTAAATGACCCCATTTTCTAAGATTAAGAAAAATAAAAAAAATTGGTTGGCTTAGTAAAATAAAAGTCGGGTTTTGCAGACTGAAAATAACTAGAAAAATATGCGAGATCCAAATATGGACACTTTGAACTCAAATGTCTTTCTTTCAAAAATGAACTGCGCAAGCCTTTTGGCAGTTTCAGCGCAAATCATACACGGAAACTAACAAATAAATATATTGCAGTAATCAGCGCGATAAGACGGACACAACAGTATATAGTTTGTAGTGTCAGGATGCTCCGTTCAAGAAGCGTTACGGACCCCCTTAAGCGTATAATACAGATAAGAAAACGGCGGTCAAAACGTCCAATTTTCACGAAACGAATTTCGCCATTAGATTCGTGACAACGAGTAGAATACTTTGCATGTTTTCCTGAACTAGTTTCGGTAGGATTTTAAAATAACTAAAATTTGAACTGTTATGTGCAGCTTTGCATTACAAATTGCGCGACTGGCAAACAGTCAAATTTTCCGATGAAATTTTCATAGCTCCTACATCCCATTGTACGTATTTGAAATTCCAAATTCCCATTACCAAAAACCATAAAATATTTTTCAAAATAAAATTTCAATTTAAATTAGAATTTAAATTGTTAAAAATATCAGGTTGTTACAACTTAAGTCTCCAAAGATATGGAAGTTTTCTCCACACAAGGATGTTGGAGGAACAAAATGAATAGGATCTATGGATACCTGTTCGAATAGACCCCTATAAGTGTCAATTTTCTAATGGATTAGGCTGGCATTAGAGATTTCATTAAAAGGCTCTACGAGCTCATAACCTGGATCGTCTTTTTTGACATCAGAGTCAATGTCCCTCCCTAGAATTTTGCCTTCATCCATGTTCCGTAACATCATGGCTTTCCCTTTACGTTGAAAAATGTCTCCTTCCTCGTTCTCTTAAATTGAGGGCATCCTAGCTACGACTGAAGGCATGACGTTAACTTGTCGACCTAAGATTTCACCATTAAGAAACCGTCAGACGAACCTCTCATGGTGGCATCCTTTTTGGCACTCTGAATGGAATATGTTTCGATTTGGGGTTAGATAGGAGTTGGAATCTCTCCGGGATTCACGGATCTAGGAAGTGAAGAAACCTGAATCTGTGAAAATACTCATCCAGAAGCAGAAAATCCTTCTTCCTCTACGTAACCGGAACAACCTTCAAATTATTTACGGTGGTTTGATGACTAGAATCTTTAATAGGAACAGGAAAATCTACAACAAAGTAAAGAGTGATAAGAGTTTAGAATCTCAAGTCTCAATCTCGAATAGAGCAGAATATAAAGCTAAAATGCTCACCTCTACAATTCCATAACCTATTAAATCCTCCAAGCATCATATAAAAAAGAATTAGCTTGTGAATGGAGATGTTTTGTCCAGAATGTTGAATATAAGCTTGTGTAGCTGAAGCTCCGACGTGACTCGACGAAGAATGCATAACTGAAGTTGACTCACCTTAGATTGAGAAGAACCACCATTTCCAGAATGTAGGAAAATTGGCTGCAAAGTCATTCTACATAAGGAAGCTCGTATTCAGAACATATAGGTGCATTCTTTTACTAAGTGTTGTGTTTACTCAACGGATGAAGATTGAAGCTCAATGTCGGCATGTGTCGATTAATGAATCCCGGGCGCCATCCAAGGATAAGTGCAGTTTTATATCTACACGATTTGTATCCAGTGAGCTATGAGCTCTCAAATGGAATAATCTCATCAAGATAGCCTACTTGAATCAAGATGAGCTTTCTATACTATTTCTTTTGACTAACTTACTCTTTGTTATCAAAACTTGGTCAAAATATCGCTAAAAATATAAAATACTCTGAATTTCATATTAGAAAATTCCAAGTATTAAATTTGATGTTGATTATAAGGTGCATTTGTTCATTCTAAAAGTTGATTCAAGGGCATAAGTATTATTTTCTAAGCAAAACTAGTTTGAATATTGTCCATGAGTTCATATGCATTTCAATTAGTCCATGGATTCATCCAATGCGACATTCGAGTTTTAGTTCAAGTTATTCAAGCCATTCGGTTTCGAGTTGAAATTTAAGTCCATTTCGTTTTTTATGCTCGAGTTGAAGCTTTAAGTTAATTCAAGCTCAAATGCAAATCCACAATTATTTCAAATTAGAAATTCAAACTAAGGTTCACATTTGAGTTATGCCTTCAAACGTTCGAGATTTCCTTATAAAGCCTAGCTCAAAATTTATGTACTGCATCCAAGTTGCAAGTTCAAAGCTAAAGCAAAACATAAGCCAAAAATTCAACACCAAAAATCGGGTCTTCATAGCGAGCAGGTTAAATCAACCGAGGGGCAGATCCCTTGAGGCGCTTGATAGTGGTAATTTCAATAGGAAGGTATCAGAGTTAATATGATGAACCAAAGAAGCTAAGCCTAGAGTTTGAATTTGAGCGAACGATAGGGGAGGTCGGTGGCATAGTCGACGACGAGATAAATGGTTCTACGACAAGCGGTGGTAGCTCAAGTTGACAGACAACGGTCATGGATCTAATATAAATTGGCTAGGAAGAGAAAACGGATCGAGATTTTTGGAAAAGGAAAACAGAAAATAACGTAAATTATGGGCGGGACCCGAATTCTCTTGAAAATTCACTAAAACCAAGGACCTACTCGATCCATGCACTATGGGCCGGCACGGATCCTTCAGTAAAACGCATTGGGTCGCAAATTTCGTGTACTTCAACTACATTACATATGAAAGTATGTGGACAAGTTCAATGTACAAAATCCATGTTTAGTAATAAACATGCATCTCAACTCAGAAATTCGAAGTCATGAACTGGTAGCCAGCGAAATTTTTTCAGAATGAACCAACTGTTCAATCCAGGTCAATCACATTACAGGAATCAGCGTAGTACCAGTCTAGAGCACATCATGTTTGCAACCAAAATGTACTCTGAGGGAAAAATATTAACCCAATTTCTAACTCGAATAAGAGACATAAAAAAAATTTAGATGATACTACCTCGGATCTAACTCAAACTCAGCATATCAACTCAATCCAAGTCAATCCCATAAGAGGAATATTTATGATGGTAGGTGAGTGGGAACTCATCTCCTGAAAAATCACCTTAGGAATCGGTACCGGTCCTCAATGGCTTATCCATTTTCCCACTTTACTTCGAAGCATCCTAAAACCAATTTTATATCCTACTTGCATCGATCCGTAAGTTATAGTGGGGATACGAATGAATCTGATCTCGAAGGCCACTTTGATGATACGAATTCCACACCCGCATGTAACATAGGAATACTAATCCCCATGCAAATGGGAGATACAAAAATTCGTAACCACAAAGAATAGCTATCCCAAGATCGAAAATACGAATATTGATCTTAGAGTACTTAGCCAAATCTGACCACTTCTTAAACCTTCGCGAGTTATATCGATCCAGATGTATTCCCAAGATTTGTACTGATCCAAAAACACTTAGTAAATAATCCATGCTTTTCAAGAATTCCGCAACTTCGCCCAAATCGCTCCGAACTATCACGAGTTCGCACTCTAATCCTGAGCACTCCAATAGCCAGAAATTGGTTGCATGACTGCCACGTAAACATGGAGGGTCAACACTTTCCCATAGAAATACGTCTTTTATGGAAGACGTGTTTTGTATAATCGAGAAATATGAGAATCCAGAAGTCGCAATCCAAGAGAAGCACGAACAGAAATCTAATAGCCAAAGACCAAAAATCCAAAAAACCACGATCACGCCAGATCGTATTAATAGAAAATCAGAATCTGAAAACCAAAGAAAACTAATGATCACTCCAGATCATATTGTGGGAGAATGCCAGAACAAGAGTAATTGGGAACTGGAAAAACAGAATAACCAATATCTAGAAAACTAGAGAAATTCGAAATCCATGGCCTCATCGGTCCTAACCTGAGTATGTATAATCCGTACCTGCAAAAAACAAAATGAATTGCTTTACCTAACAAAACAACCTGCAACCAAATGAATCGTTTTTCGAAGTCCTAACAAAACTACCCACAACCAATCGAGTATACTCTATACTCAATCCGTGACCGAGTGGCCTTGGCAAGTCCTGAAAAGATGACCCGGCTCATCCCAAGCAAAGTCCTTAATTGGGGACCAACTTATTTTTATACTTAATGAGCAAAGTCCTTACTCACCAAGTCCTTATACTTTGAAATTTCGATTCCTGATTTCATACTTTACAAGCAAAGTCCTTACTAGCTAAGTAATTTTATTAAAGTTTGGGAAAAGTTTTAAATTTTAATAAAGGCACAGGAAAACCTACGGTTTATAGTCGGGAACTGTAACAATCCGAAATTTTGGAGATAATTAAATTAGTTATTTAATTAAGTTCCAAAGATGGAATTTGTAGAAATGACCATAAAACTTGCCTCGTTGTGTTCGTTACGAAACTCTTGTCAACTTTCATTTTTGAAGTTTCGTGAATGGAGTGCATATGAAAAGTTACAAAAAACAAACGGAAAATAAATCAAGAGAATCTTTAGTTAATGTATACCATTTATAACTGGCCCTCACTAGGAAAACTCAAGCTAGAGCAGTCGACCCCTTTAGTTTAAAATGCCCATGATGGCTAGGTTTTTTAGAGTAATTTGGTATATAATTTTTTTATAAATGAATGAATCTTTATAATATTAATCCAATGATTAAGGGTCAATTCAACATCTAAAAATAAAGGGTTAGACCCCATTCTTTTGCACATTATTCTAAAAGCAACAACGAGGCTCTACCGTTTTCGCTTCTTCCAAATCTCTTCGAAAAAAATCTAAACATTTACAAATTAAATAACCATAAATTTGATGGGATTGAAATTAGATTCTTTTGCAAAAGAAATAGTGTTGCGAATAGGTGTTCTTCCATTTAGATTTCCTTCCTCTTTCTTATCTTTTGCAAATCTACAAATCGAAAAGAATCCCCTTTTTGGAAAAATTATATATCTGTAAGATACGGGAATTGTAGGCTTAAAAGTTTTATTCAGATTTAGATTTGGATATCGTTCAGGTGAGTGAGAAATTATATACATCGTTTGTAATAACTTATTTAACTCCCTTGTGTAGATTTGAATTATGCACCTAAAAGTTTATCAGATTTGGTTGTTGTTTTTGTCAAATCTAAAATGATAGGTTATGTTTTGAATATTGAGTTTGTATGCCTTTTTGATTAATTAAATTATATTTGCTACAAATGTTCATATATTTGTTTGTGGTTATTGTAAACACCTTGGATTTGGAAATCTTTCCATAAATCGTCATATTTGTAGTCATTATTACAAATTATTAGATTTGGGTGTTGATTTAGAATTTGCGTAGATTCTGGTTTAAAAAGATATGCCTATTTGTGTTTGATATTGTTCGAGTGTTTTGCTTGGTGTTGACATCAAAAGTTGGCCTCGTGACAGTCAACCCCTAAAGTGCATAAATCACACACAATCACAATCATAAAATGCAAGAAAGTAATGAAGACAGGGAGCACAACACAATTTTTATAGTGGTTTGGCTTCAACCAAGCTCTTTATAATCTCTGTTTATACTATAGATTTTAGGCTACAGTTTCTTTACTTTAAATAAAGTATAGAAAGAAATGGTTTATTTACAAAATCCTTTTGTTATGAAATTGAAGATTCGAAGGGTACAGTGGGCTATTTTTTGAGTGCCAACCATGAGCTTTTTAGAAGAAATTCCAAGATGTTTTCTATTTGTGGAAATGTTGTATTTATAGAAAACAAGATGGGCTAAGTGAAGTGTGTGTGGCATGCATCCTATCCAGGGTCGACCACGTGTAATTGGATCCTAAAAAGCAGTTGTACACAGCAACCTAGTCTCCTACTAAGGAATACTCGAGAATCGTTGTATATGTGGAGCTCGAAATATGATGTATGAAAAGCAGTGTAAGTCAACGTTGATCGACATTGTAGCCTTGGGAATATGACCTCGCCTTGTAGGGGAAAGCTGGGCCTAGTATTTTAGGATTGCTCCGATGTTCCTGGAATATTCCGATCGATTGACAAACTTGGAAGTTCTGACCAGGCTCGAAGAAGGATGTGTTTGTTTTTGCCAAGGCTGGTTGAGGTCAATCCATATCTAATCGAACCAAATAAAGGCCAATCTAACAGAGAGAAAGCCAGTCTCACAGTCTTCGAGAGTAAGTCTTGATTCATTCGAGTTGTGACGGCTTTTACCAAAAAACTGGTCAACACTTCCTCTCCAGAATATATCTTTTTTCGCAAAGGAAGGTATTTTCTAGATCTTTAAGAAAATGATAAATCGAATAGAAGTCCGAAAATCCATGGTTACGCCGAACAATATTATGAGAAGGCCAAAAACTGACAATCACTGAGGATTGTATCAAGGCATGTAGAAATCCATGAATCCCAGGAAATCGACCGATCGTGCCAGATCGATCTCAAAGAGGACCAAGATCTTGCCAAGTCAATTAATACCTGCAAAGAGCTTAAGGTAGACATGTCAAATCCTTACGATGTCATTCGATATTTTCAAGCATATGCCATGTTTAGGTGTTTGTTTGGAGTATAAACCATACAAAGATCGTGGTAGAGTTTTCTTGTCAAATCCTAGCAAGGTGGTTTAATTCTTCAGGTATAAGCCATACCTGGAAATTCAAAGAGGGGCATAAACCATACCCAAAATCTTAAGGAGGGGTATAAACCATACCCAAAAGTTTAAAGAGGGGTATAAACCATACCCAGGAGTTTAAGATGGGGTATCAACCATACACTGGAGTCCGAGCGTAAACCATACTCGTTTAGAAAAGGAGACAAGCTTGCCATATCTTGGCAAGTAAAGTTTAAGCATAGGTATTAAGCATAACCTTAGTCATAAGGATAAGTATAAACCATACTCGCGGTATAATCCATACCACACAGTGGAGCATAAACCATGCTTTTTTATAGAGAAAAATTTCGTTTGTCAAGTTCTGACCAGTGAGTTGTGTGCCTTGGTATCAACCATATCTTAGGGAAGAGTAAGCCATACTCGGTTTCAGATCAAGGACCCATCCACATTCTGGCAAGGGACTTATGCTTATCAAACATAATCCATGATTGAGAATAAAACTTTGTTGCTACCAATAGTAATTACAAAACAGAAACATTTCCTAATGGGACTATAGTTGAATCTAAAGCACGCCTTGGGATAAAATCCTAACCCCGTACGTGTGTACTTCAACACAACCCTTTTATTTTAAAATAACAAAAATGCATTTCTTATATCCTCAGAAATGGGATGTATCCACAATGATCTAATCCATATCAGTTGATAATGATGTCGCGATTGCTAAGCTCAGGATCCCTCCCATTCTGAGGAGCATAGGAACCATTCTGAGGAGCATAGGTTGGTAGCTGCGGTTGTATGGATGTTGCAGATTTCTTAATATACTCGGGTAGCTCTCCACGTCTAATCCATTCTTCGATGAGATCACGCAAGTGTCTACAATCATTGGTGCGATGAACTGCCATATCATGATACATGCAGTGCTACCCTTATGCATTCTTTCTTTGGGTCGGCTCCCTCTTGGGAAGCTTTGGGAAAGGTAGAGATCCTCGCACATCGAGGTATATGTCCAGTAGCAAGGAATTGAGCTCGGTATATTGGTCATACTTGGGTTCTCTCTGGAACCACACATTCCTGTAATTATTTTTTGAGATCTTACCTTTTCCTTTACTTTGTCCAGTAGTGGATGGTCCTCTATCCTTTGTAGCGAGTTCCTCAAGATTTTCCAGCTCAATATTAGCATCCTCTTGCCAGAGGAATCTTTCATCTTCAGGGAATAAATCTCCAATATCCTTGGGAGATCCTTGGTAAGAAAAATCTTGAAATCTGTTCTATCAAAGACGCCAGCCACGGTGGCTATAAGCACCATCGATGGCTCGGATTGATCGATTGATGTTATAGCCGCATTGAATCTATCTAAGAAGGAGCATTGGGTCTCATCAGACCAATACTTAATGAATGTGAGGAACATGACGCTCTTGGGGCCGAGATATGTGAACTCTAAACTGTTCGATTAAAGGGGAGACCGATATATTCCACCTGTTGATCGATTCAGTTGTTAGCTGTCGGAACCACATGCCAACAATATAGGTTAATTACAGGGAGAAGCACTTGGCCATGACGTTGAATGATGCTGATAGTACTTCTATATGATGCATGTAGCACATGAGATGTATGGTGGGATATGTCCTTCCATTGTATGGTTCCAAGACTAGAAGCTTGAAGTCCAGTGGATTGCGGGAGTTCCTAATTTCCCACGTGAAAGGACTATGATGAACATTATCCACTTCTTGCTAAGAGGAGGTGCCTCTTGTGAAGCGCTTAATGATGCTAGCGATCTGAGTTCCATCCCCAAGGAGTTGCTTCCACAAACCCAATTCTGCACTAGGGACATTGGTGAGAATCCAGGTACGGGGTTGAAGCATGTCTTGAGTTCTTGAGGCCAGTTCGGCATGACCCATGTGTGATGGGTAGAAGTGGTCCCCAACCTCTGGTGTTGGCTCAGGATTGAGTGGAACCCCTCGGTCGGCATGTGAATTGGGTCGGACCATGTCTGTGCCGGTTGGATTGGACCAACTAGGGTAAGCGTTATAAGCTCGGGGTTCAGCATTGGCCCCGCCAGTGGCGATATCAAAGTGGTTTACAATAGTTTCCCCTCCGTTCTGCTAGGAACTTGTATGGTGCAGTGGTCTTGGTGGGACGGAGGGTTGATGCCACAGACCCAGCTTGAATCGGCATGCTCGAAAGGCTGAGTGGGAGGCTACATAAGCCCCGTTTGCGGTAAGATGTCGGATCGAACTAGAGGTTGCACCGAACCAGGCTTTGGTAGATTCGAAGGTTGCAGCGATTGATCTGACCTAATATTCGGTCGATCAGTAAGTGAAATTAGTTCAGGTAGAGGCAGAGAAGTAGATTGATATGAGGCCTAGATTTCATCAACCTGAATATTAGTTGTTGCCCCAGCTTCCCTTAGTGCACAAAATGATGCTGGGTTACTTCGTCTTCCTTCCATCCGAGCAAAGAAGTTGTTCATTATTTTCTGCTACTGTTTGAGGAGTCCATCTTTGTATGTCACCTGAGCTCTCAGTTTGGCTAGAACTATGTCCGTCTCATCCCTAGTTAAGTATCGAGTCAGTTCTTCATGAGAGGAAGCCTCCAGGATTTCCTCCATTGCTGCGTCTGCTAGGTTGACGGTTTGAGCCCGGAAAGATGCTAATCCTTCTTCCTCTTTGCCATTGTATCTTCAACGAGCAACTATCAAGTCTTTCAGCAGGGGGTTGCCCCATCCTGGCGCGCCAAAGTGTTGACAGCAAAAGTTGGCTTAGTGACAGTCAACCCCTAAGTGTGTAAACCACACACAATCACATAATGCAACGTGGCATGCATCCTATCCTGGGTCGGCCACATGTAATTCGATCCTAAAAAGTAGTGGTAGGCAACATGACCCAGTCTCCTCCTAAGGAATAGTTCTCCTCGAGAATCCTGACATACATGGATCTCAAAATATGGTGTATGAAAAGTAGTGCAAATCAAAGCTGACCGACTCTGTAGGCTTGGAATAGAACCTCGTCTTGTAGCGGAAGGTTGGGATGACATTTTAGGATTGGTCCGATGTTCTAGGAATAATCCGATCGATCGACTAACTTGGAAGTTCTGACCGGGCCTAAAGAAGGATGTGTTTGTTTTTGCCGAGGCTGGTTGAGGTTAATCCATATTTAATCAAACCAAATAAAGGTCGATCTAAAAGAGAGAAAGCCAGTCTCGTAGTCTTCGAGAGGAAGTCTTGATTCATTCAACTATTTTGGCAAAAAGTTACAATAACTATAGTTATTAACCTTTTTATAAGATTTTGAATCTTAAACAATATTAAACATAAAAAGGTTTGTTTTGGTCGTTAGTTTAGACCAAAACATAAATGGTTAATAATAATAAATGAAAATCAGCAAACTACGTTAACTGCACTTAAAATATATTTATATATGTATATATATACATATATATATATAATATTTGTCCCAATATACAAAAATAACGTTAATATATAATGACAAATGTTTGCTGACATTGTTGTGTGTTTGAATAGTTTCCATTTTATGGGAACATATATGTGGAATTATGACCCATGTTAAATGGAAATGAATTATATGACCGTTTTAACAATAAATACAATTGATTTTCTATAAATAAATAAATGGTTATAAGTAAGGTAATAAACATTGTAACCATATCTGATTGGGGGAAATGAATTGAATAGGATAAACATGCATAAATAGTTACAATTAGAATTTGTGTTAGGAATAGGAGATGTAACTCCAGTTAGGGATGTAATAAATAATATACATACACAAATACAAAAATAAGAAATAAATGGAATTAAATTATAGTAATAACTGGGAGTTACAGTATTTAAGTTAGAATTAAAATAGGACTGATATAAATGACATATAATAGGATAATAGATACCATAGGAAAATATAACCATTAGTATCAAAAATGACATTAAATAGATTAATTGTTGTCTTAGGAAATATGGCCGTTAGGCCCAATAATGGCAGGTAACCACATTAATAATAATAAAAGGAATAGAAAGGGAAATTAATGGGAATTGATTGGCATAGTAAATACTAATCCAACAAGGAAATTAATAAATAAACATTGTATGATAGGAAGTTATAAATTTTTGTAATAGCCCGAATTTCTGTACTCTTTGAGTCGACTAATACACCACTCGTCCAACCCAAATTGCACAGAAATACGAATCATTATTAGAAAGAAGTTAGAGGATGAGAAATAGAAAGAAAGAAATATTAGAATAGAAGAAAACGAAGATCACAAACTCACAGCAGAACGAATAAAATATATTAGATAACATAAACTTTGGAATACAAATCAGTAACTTTATATACATACCATCATCAGAGCACAACAGTTATCTCTGGAATAGTTATAAACACTTGTTTCCAGATACAACACAATACACAGTAGAAAATATAATAGTCTATAGCTAACTGGTGAAGCCTCCTGCTTCAAGCTCCTCCAAGTGAATCTGTAGAATCCCAACTACTCGACTGCCCGTACAAATTTGGGCACCCAAGAGTTTAGGGAAAACAAACAAAATAAACTCTGGGTCAGTCATGGGACTGGTGTGAGTAAACTCCAACCATTGGTTAAATTTTCAAAAATCCTTTCGAAAGAAATGATAATCGTAAGACCGATCCACACATAAACATGGATGGTTTTTACATTAGATAACCAAAAATATTTTGATATCAAAATCTGGTGATATTATAATAGTGTCTAAATCAAATAAATAGAATCTAGCGGAACACTTGCATCTTACGCTCTATATATAATATTAAATCAAAAACCATAGGGCGCTTATTGGAGATTGGATTTCCAACATGACAAGGTATGGAACCACCTTCCGATCAGTGTACTCTAGAGGGGATACACTGGGGTTCAACAAGAACGTCTTGCAACCCAGCCCGCACGTGACTGATCACTCATTTCGCTTGAGTGTATAGAATTTATATCACCAACGGTTGGGATCAACAACCGTTTCCCGAAAGGGACAGCATCGACATATTTAAAGAAGCAAATGGAATTCCTCTAGATAGGTGATTAGACATCCTAATGGGGGCGACCCACATAGCCATGCTGCCCAATTTTTGTCAATTCCGGGATGTGAGGCTTGAGGTTTGAATTCTCTTCCAGAACATCTGGCCACCATTCACTTTGAATGCCACATCGTCAAATCCATAGGAAATCACTAATTTATTCCCACAAAAATACTCAGATTGTTAGGCTAAAGAAGTTTCCCTTCTTTGCCACTAACTTCGTACGTTTGAAGGAATCAACGTACGTAATCACTTTGGAAATACTCTATCAGACACACGTCCATACAAGTTGTCCTGGGTCTGAAAAACTGAAGGCACCATTTTATTAATACATCTTGGGCAATTTCTACCTAGGGTTAACAAAACAGCCCTTGCACTTTACTCCATCTTCATAATCTCTTCAACATAAGTTGATTCGTAACGCTTGTGCTAATACGGAGTGGTCTTTTAGATATTAAATCTGATCCCGGTCTCTTCGTATTGACAATGGAGGTATAAAATAAATCAAAACTTTGATAGCCAGTGATTTAACTGTCAAAGAAAACATCGATACAATCAACGGTCTTATTTCGAATTGGACATCGTATCGATCAAGCATCAAACAACACAGGGCCCCTTTAAATCAATTCCTTATTATATTATCATTTACAATTCCCATTTTCCGTCTTTCGTATCCTTTATGAAGCTCGATTTCCCCTTTTGATTCTTTGGAAAACCTTTCCAATATTATAATTTCCTTTATTCGAGAAAATATCTCTCATTCCAGTAAGAAAACATTTCTATATGTATATTAACGAATCCTTATTAGGAATATTCAGAAAATATTCCTTATTAATAACGGAAAATATTTCCATATTCCATTTCTTAATTCCTCGTTAACCAATCCATTATACTTAGAAAATATCTCTCATTTTATTTAGGGAAAAACATTTCAAAATCCTTTTAAATTAACGCGATGTTATAAAATATCGTTATTATAACTCAAAACGTTAACCAATTATTAACTAACCAGAATGTTAACCAATCTTCACTATCGAACCTTAACCATTTCTCCATCAATCATGAAGTCAATCAAGTTGGGGTATATTTACCTCTCAGACCTTAACTGAACAACATTCTTAATTTTAAAATAGTCAAAGCTCACAACTTTAAACCAAACATCACTTACGCAACTTTCGGATCCAATCTAAGAGCACGCTTCTTTCACGGAAAAAAACTTTTATTATAACAGTAGCGTTATAATCGTTGTTTCCAAATATTTGATTTATAAAACATTACTTTTAACAACAGCGTTACAATCGCTGTTTAGAATTATAGAACACTTGTTATAACAATAGAGTTAAGATTGCTATTTAGATTTACAAAACAGTTATTATAACGGCAGCGTTAAAATCGCTGTTTAGAATTTACAAAAACATTTATTATAATGGCAGCGTTAAAATCGCTGTTTAGATTTATAACGGTAGCGTTATAATCATTGTTCCCAAATAATTGGTATATAAAATATAACTTGTACTTGTTTATTTCAATAAATAATTAAATTTGATTCAAATGGAAAGTAAAAAATAACTACTTTCTAAATTCGATATAATCGAGTTCCAATAATTAACTATCCTTCGAATACTCTATATTTGATTTATATTCTGAACTTCAGAATTTATGTACCATTTTAGGTTAATTCAAAATCCAAATTTACTCTTGAATTCGTCCTTTCCAAATCCTCACCAAATTTCTTATAGTTGTTCCAAACTACGATACGTTATCACAGTTTATTTCATACTTCTGTTAGATACTCAATTCATTTGACTTCATTCATTTGAATAATATTTTAAAATCCAATTTTTCCTTTATTAACTTCTAATGGTAGGATCATTCAGAAAATTGTTTTTATTTTACCCATTTATAATCTTGTTTAGAATTTCATTTACAATTGCTAAGTGCTAAACAATTTACAACTAACAGTTTCAAATCCATTTTCACTTTTCTATATAAATTTAAACTTGATTTCATATTTCAATTATCCCAGGATAATTTTTTTACTAAATTTATAAACGTTGTTATAATCACTTCTTGTTTTATTCATTTAAAACAAGTTCCTTATTTTTCAAGACCATTCGAATTTAAATTCCTATTTTTCGAAATAGGTTTCCTTTTTAAATCTAAAATTTCTTTTTCACATTTGAAAATATTTTACGGTATTTAAATACCAAAATTTAGACCCAAGGTAATTCAAACACAACCTAATCAATCATCGATTTTATATCATAACATATAGCACAATAAACGTTAAACAGTGTCATAAATGTTGAGGAATCCAGTTGGATCCCTCCAACCTGTTTCCCTGCATCCACAGATGTTAATCAACATTGTTAGTATTAATTTCACATCAATATAATAGTAAATAGAAATAATAATAAATGAATGATATTATTTTATCAACCATTTCAGCCAATTTTATCAACTATGCAACCAACCAACCATCACACAGTATAAAATTACTATAAATTAATTTAAAACTCGTTTATATAAAAATATAAACGAGCCAGAGTTAGTGAATTTACTCACCTTGTTTGCAGTTGACGATTCTACTTTTGTTTCGTTTACAATCAAACAAACGTTTGATTTTATCACAAAATTCTAATAGCTTTGTTTTCCGCAGAAATGGTTCTACATCGTAGATCTCTCTGTTTCGATCCCAACGTAACTGGTTTCATGGAATTTTGTTAAAACATTTAAAAGTTATTAATGATTTAGTTAACATAATTTTAATTGATTAAACAATTTCCTTAATTAGAAATTGGTTTAACTAATTACCTTTTTCATTAGAATAATTAGAGCTAAATCCTGCTTCCTTTTGTCGGGGCTCAAGCCAACCCACTAGAACTTCCACTGACCAAAACCATGAAGCTGTCTGAAAGACCTTACCTCAACGACAAGCAGGATCTGCTGCTTCAAACACAAATACCAACTCATCACCATGTATTAACCTTTCTCTTTAGCTCTTTTGCTTGGATGATACTACTGCTCCTCCCTTTCAAATGGAAACGCACTCCAGGAACTACACTCATCATGCTCATCATTGCTATGGACGTGAGCACAAATATGAAAAATTGCAAAAGAAGGGGGAGAGCTGCACTTCCATCGTTTAAAAACACAGTAACCCAGAATACTACAAATTTCCAAACCCAACTTCCCAAACATGGTCACACTTCTCATACTCCCTCCTTCCATAATGCTCAACATAACGTAGTACTCCTCTACAACAACAACTTACTTTCATTAAGACCATCAAACCCACTGCGTCTAAAACTTCCACCGTAACCCAAGCCCATCCGCCCCCTTTAATCCCCTTCTTCAATGATATACCGCTTGCTCTTCTTCATTTGAAAACAGTATTACATAGTAACTCACTTGCAAAAATACAACTTGTTGACCCAGAACCGTACTCTCCCTCTCCTCCATGAAAAAGCAGACTGGCCCCACCGCTCCACTCCGCTCCCCGTCCTCTTCCTGCCATCACCAGATTCCATCGGACCACACCCTAGTCCGCCAGCGACACCCTTATTTTCACCAGCCTTCCATGCTCTCCAACTTCGGCCCTCAATCACCACTAACTCCTTGCAGCAGGATGAAAAATACATCCTTAAACCTGAATCCAATATCGAATTCGTGATTTCCCTTATGAATTCGCAATTATCGCAAACTCTATAGATGCTGTAGAAACTAAGGATCGAACTCAATATAAAGGAGATGCGTGTGAAGCTCTAGATCCATGGAGTTTAACGAATGCATCAGTATTTGATTTAAATTTTTGAACGAATTTAGATTGCTGTTGAACGAGAAAGGTAGAAGATGATTTGGGCATATGGATTTGGGAGAACGTTGATTCACAGGTAAAACCAATAAGTTTTGATTTTCCCCTCGCCAATTTGATTTTGGATTTTAATTTTTGCAGTGGCGATTTTCTTTGTTTACTAAAGAATCAGGAAAAGAAACGACTATTTAAAGAAGAAGTTGTTTGGGTGGCACGGCATGTAATAGCGTGGAGGTCATGGTGTCTAGCAGCTTGGGAAAGACGGATCAATTTACTTCACGCTCACGGTTTGAAGAACTTTCCACTCACGCTATTTTTTTTTTTAAATTAAATGTACAGGGTAAGAAAATATATATCTATTATTATATATATTTCATATAGTCCTTAGTGGCATTAGTATAAACACTGATTTTGATTACTGCAACTCCTATACTAACGCATAATTGTTTAAAAAGCGGTTCTGGTGTGAATATGTTGTTAAAATATAAACAGTTTTGGGTAGATAATTGTAATTCATGGCGTCAATGCATGTCCTCTTTAATATTTGCACAAAATTTTAAAGCGGTTCAGCTGAATGATGTGACTACAGTCCAATTATTTTCCATGTGCGAAGCACGTTCCATTCACTGTATATATTTGTTAGAGTTAACGCGGAACCGACTACGCAGAAATTTCGTTTATTTACTACCGCTACTGGAAATAAGAATATCGTTATGTTGAGTAATGCGCTACGATCTTAGAAATAAAATAAAATAAAATATTTAAATTATATTATAAATTATACGTTAAAACTTCGTTTTAATAAATAAATTCCTTGTAAAATTCGTTTTATACTTCCAATATAACATTTAAACCAATTTAAATGTTTAAAAATTTACGGCTAAAATTCCGGATCGTTACAATTTACCTTATCTAGTTAATCTAGAATTATTTTAATTATGAACCAAGAATGGACTTAGTAGGTTAACAATGCAAGGTCAGTTGCCTTATTGGATAGAAGTCTGCATTTTCCAGTAGTCGAGTATATGTACAACTGATGTGAGATATCATGAACCGTAGGAAGTCGTGATGATAGTTAATTGCATAACGATGATTGTTTTCTAAATTGAGATTTATTTTAAGTGTAGGTATTAAGTGACAGTAGCGCTTGCCTCCCTCCCAAAAGAGGAAACCTTAAAAAGGGAAATATCTACAAGCGCAAGTCTACTTCGAAACAGAGGTATTAAGTAGTTAGATCCACCCTTAAAAGGGAATTAAGTGACCGCGTAGCTCACCTCCCCACAATAAAGAAGCATTAAATAACCGTTGCGTATGAGATTTGTAATCCCTGCAGAGGTCTGCTTCCTCTAGGTATTAAGTGACTTGGTCATGGGTCCACCTTGGGATTAGGTACTAAATGACTACTACTGTAACAAACGAGAATTTTTGACCCAGAAAATCAACATAAAACCCATATCAATTATTCAGGCATCAAACATTCCAAATCATTGATAGAAAGAAGTTAGAGGGTGAGAAATAGATAAGATAGAAAATTAGAATAGAAGAGGAAGAAGAACATAACAACATAATCAGAGTAATACGAGTCTCACAGCAGAACGAATAAAATATAGTATACAACATAACTTGGGAATACAAATCTGTCATTTGTATATATATACGAATCATCGTTTGAGTATAACACTAACACCATAGTGGAAATAAACAATAGCTAGATAATACTGAAGCCTCCTGCTCCACCTCTCCAAGTATATCTGAAAAATCTCGACTACTTGACTGCCCGTACAAAATTAGGCACCTAAGAGTTTAGGGAAAACAAAATAAACTCTGGGTCAACCATGTGACTGGTGTGAGTAAACTCCAACCATTTGTTTAAATTTTAAAATCCTTTTAAAAGAAAGAATAATCATAAGACCAATCCACAAATAAACATGGATCGTTTTTACCTTACGATAACCCAAAACATTGTTTTAAAATCCATACTCTTCTAGTACTATAACAATGTCTAAATCAAATAAATAACAATCTAGTGGAATGCTTTCATCTCGCGTTCCATATATATAATATATAATCAAAAACCACGGCGCTTATTTGGTAATGGATTCCAAATGGCAAGGTATGGTACCACCTTCCGATAGTGTATCTCTAGAGAGGAATACACCGGGTTCAACAAGAACATCTTGTTACCCAGGCTAAACATGACCGGTCACTCATTTCACTTGAGTTTACCGAATTTATTATCACCAACGGTTGGGATTAGCAACTGTTTCCTGAAAGGGACAGCATCGAAATAGGTTAAAGAAGTAAATGAAATTTCTCTAGATCAGGTGACAATACACCCTAATTGGGAGCTACCTACTTAGCCATGCGACCTACCATATTTTTACCATTTCCTATTTATGAGGCTTGAGGTCACACTTATCTTTGACAGATCACACCTTTATTCACTTTGAATGTCAAATTGTCATACCCGCCAAATCAGAAATTGATTTCTCCAAAAATACAACGGGTATACAGCTAAGAGAAACAAATTCATTCACTACCAAACATAAATAATTTCAAGAGATCAACTTGCGCAATCTATTAAATATACTCTGTCAAACATTCTTCCATACAGGTTGTCCTACGACCGGAAAAACCGAAGGCACTATTCTGTAAACCGATCTTAGGTAATTTCAACCTAGGATTTGCTAGAATAGCCCTTGCATAAACTCCATCTTCAATTATCTTGTAACAACCCAGATTTTCAGAACCAATTTTTTTTTTTAGCTATTTTAATGGATTTTGAATATTTATAATGATTTATTTTAAATAATAACATCTAAAGATTTATTTAAATCAAAATTAGAACATATAAAATTATTTTAATTATATAACGAGCCTGAAATAACGCGGTAGTTTGAAAATTCGATTTTTAATTTCAATTGAATGTACAGAATTCAAAATAAATCGGATTTCTGTAAAACCAAAAATATAAGAATTTGTTTAATTATATCTTTCTACAAATGTGAAAAATCTAGATTTTATAATATAAATTAAAAGTTATGTCCAGTTTAAAATTAAGAATAGTCGCTATGGAATTTTTATATATTTTAATATAATATATAGCCCTTAAAAATAGCCATTTTGCAAATGAACTCCGTTTTCAACGAAACCACTTTGTTGGATCCGGAATGTCAAATTATTGCTAGATTCCAATTTTCATAATTTTTGTAATTAATATGTGAGCATGGTGAATTTAAATGTGTTTGGCATTTTCAGTTTGAATTTAATCGACAGGAAAATGGCCATTTTTCAAACGGCCTCCAAATTTGACAAAATTAGTTTTGTTAGGACCGTATCATCAAAACATAGCTAGATTTAATTTTCTGGAATTTTTGGAGTCCGTATGTGGCTCCTGTAAATTAAAATATACGTTGAATTCAATTTTAAATGTTAGATTAATTTATATTTTAATTTAAAGAAAAATAGACCGAAACGCCAGAACTGGCTTACGGGACATATCCTATTATATCCGAAATAGGGGTATTTGGTTAGGGACGACAGTCGTTGGGTTCGATTTGGAGTTCGAATGAAAAGGTAACTTTTTTGGAAATAAATTAAATTAATATATATACATATAATTGGTCAACACTCTCTCTCCCTCACCACTCTCGTTCAAACGAGTAGAATAATAAAAAAACGAGGATGCTGTCACTCTAGCCCCCCGCCCCCCGGTCGTTGCGACCACCCCCCTTCCTCGCGCAGTCGGCCACCCTCCTCTTCCTCCTCCTCTCTCCCTCTCCATTTCTAAAACCCTAACCCCCAAATCAACCCAAATCCGCCAACCATCGCTACCACCGGCCACCATCCCATTGCCGCCACCTCCTGCCACCACCAGCAGGTCCCGCCGCCAGCCATCACCCAAAAACTCATTTTCAACAAAAAATCTTATTTTTACAAATAACCCCTGTCACTATTTTGCCAATAACTCTCAAACCGTGCGTTTCTGGCCAAAACTCCACAATACCAAAATCGAAGATCTCGTTTTTCTCTTCGATTAAAGTATATGGAAGTCATATTTTGGATTGCGGAGTTGCTCAGAAAACGCGTCCAAAGTCTGCTGTCCAAATACTGTCTTTTCGTGATTTCCGGCGAAATGGAGCATTTTCGGGAAAAAGTCCACCAAGCGAAAGTTGTCCGGAATGGCGCGCTTAAGCTAGAGAAAAAGACGATGTGAAGATTGGAGCTCGTTTCCAAAATCTGGAATTAGAACGTCATAAAAGCACGGAAGAGTGGATCCCAAAGTGAGCTTCTTCTCACTCTAATTAATGTACAGTTAAATATATTTTACGATACAGACGGGGCTTAGAAGCCCCCAACACTATTTATTGTACAAACCATTGTTGCTGTCTGGATTCTATTGGGAAAAATTGACTGTATTGTAGTTATTGATTGTATTGTGGTTTTGTTGAATGGATTGAATACTGTGTATGGCGCGAGCCAGTATCAGGAGAGGGGTAATGCTAGATATTACTCCGGTTCTAATATCGCGCCGTTATAACGCCGAAGTTTTCTAAAATAAATATTATTCATTGAAAATATAATTTTTAATGTGTATGAACTGTATAAAATATTCATGTGTTGAATAAAATGTTAGAACAATAAAAATATTATTTTTATTGAATGTATGAACTACATAAAATAGTCATGTGTTGAAATAAATAATTTTTTTGTTAAAAATATAATTTTTAACGTGTTTGTGAATGTCATAAAATTCTCTTGAAATGAAAATAAATAATCATTTACAAATCGGATGATTTGTTTATGTACACTTATTTATCTGATATTGATTGGGGCGATAAATTTTACGCATCGCCCAACTGCACAAATAACATTCAGTATTTGTTGGTTGAAACCCCACATGTGTATTGGGATGATATTTGGTGTAACTAATCCCAATTTTTTAGTTATATGTCAATTGATTGGTTGACATACTATAGTAAGCATTAATTATTTATTTTTAATGCTCATGCAGTTGTGTAATGCACTCTAGATGATGGACTATTGTTTATCATTGTTGTTATATACATGTGTTGTATGAAATCCATATAAATAACAATATATGGTAATTAACTGTGTCTGATTCAAATTCAGAAATAACGAATATTTTAAAATAATGAATATTTTAAAACAACGGATATTATAAAATAACGAATATTTTAAAATAATATTCAGTAAAGGATTAAAATGTGAATTTGATGTCCGATTAGGGATGGATACGAAAATATTGAAATATGTGAAGCCGTGTTGATTAAATTTGCGCTATTTTAACACGAACGATTTTTATATGGATTTTGTTCATTTTTATATTGAGTTCCGAAAAGGAAATTATTTCAAAATATGATATTTTGAAAATATTATTATTTAAATATTAAAATGATAAAGAGTATTCAATTTTGATTTAAAATTGAAATGAAAGTCGGAATCGTTTTAAAACGGATTTATAAACGAGGTATAAAATATGTTTTAAATGGAAATTGACGATATATATATAATATAATATAATATAATATAATATAATGGCCTGAATAGAACGCGCCGCGCAGCGACCATTCGCAAATTTCGACCATTGGCTTAAAATTGACATTACGGAAGATCCGACCATCGGATTCTCCTAAAACCAGAGCCGTTAGGTTTGTATCAAAAAGAGCTTTCCAATGAATATAAGAGATTTGAAATCTAATGGTTGAATTTGGAATTATGTCCAAATCAAATTTGGAAAAGTTCGCTATGGATGCAATTCGGTGGTTGTTATTGGAAACAGACTGTACGGTCCTTGATAAAATTACTAAAAATATTAGTAATTAGTGTAAAATCATAATAAATCATTTGAAATGAATTTGGATGAAAAATTCCATATTTATGCAGATAAAAAAATATTTTTATCAAAATGAACTAGTTATTAACTAGAAAAATAATCCAATAATTTTTAAATAAATAAATTGGATTTAAAGGGTTTTAATATAACCAGAAATTTCCAATCTATAAATTGGAATGGATTTGAATAGAAATCATCTTCGGAAGATTTCGATATTGGATTCTGTGACTACACGGATATTGTGGAGGAATTTGGAAGATAGATATATATCATTATTCCCCATACGATATGTGTTGGTTTCAGAATTTGATATTGAATAAAAGCCGATATAATTTCTGTTTAGAGCCTTATATTTGATATCAAAGTGGATTTTAGGTTAGTTATGAATGGTGTCTTAAATAAAACTGTTCTTAAACCCCATATGAAAAGAATAAATCTTTTAATTAAGATTATTAGAGTTTCCAATTATATTTAGTAACTGGAATAAAATGGGTTGTGAATTGGGTTTATTGTGAACTGTGTTTTTTTTAACGACATTCGTTCTTTAACCCGATTAAAAGTGAAATGTGATTTGGAATATATAGATCTTTTAATTAAGATTAATGGAATCTTCCACAGTAAAGTCTTCCAATTTAATATATTAAATTAGAATTGAATGGAATTTGATTTGGTAATAATCGAAGTGAGCTTATGTGGAAGAAGACTGTTAATATATATGGAATTTAAAAGGCTTTGTCACTATTCCATTTATATTATTAGTCGGTTACGGAAATTGATATCGATTATATATTGATCAGTTTTCCATGAAGATTCCATGATTAATGGAATGTGATTTAGGGTTTATCGTGAACTGTGTTTTTAATGGCATTGGTTCTTTAACCCAGTTAAAGACGTGATTACATATCGCTGCTAAATATATATCTGTTTGGTTGTAGAGAATTTATTCTCTTGCTTAACACCCTTCTCTAAGATGTACAAGCTCAGAGGTTATATACCAGCAGAAATTAATGTATGGTGTAGATTATCGTTGTGGCATGTTTGTGATTCCAAAGTTAATAATCAGTAAATAATGATTAGTGAAAGAATAAAACTAATTGGAGTTTTAATGAATCTTTAATTAGATTGAAATGTGAATGTGATAATTTAAATTATCAAATTTGGGAAATGATCAAGAATGGAGTACTACTAGTTTTACTTTAGGCGATATTTAAATCTTCAATTAGATTTGAATGTGAAATGGTAATTAATTTTACCGATAACACAGTGGTGTTAGATATGGAGTGCTACCGTGCTCCATGGGATAAATAGGTTGGTACTGAGAAATAAAACAAATGATTACTTCGGTAAGGTGCGCTATTCCCGACTAGTTTGGATAAACCTTAATTTGGTTTGAATTGATGTCCAAAGGAAGATTAAAGAATAAATTTAAAAGAATATATCTTTAATAAAATTAATGGGAACCTTTCCCTAAAGATATGAATATTTGAATAAAAGAATATTCTAGATTTGAATGAGGCACATGTTGTTTTTTTATAACACTTAATTATGAGATATGCGAGTTATTCGAAATAACCGGGTTTATGTCCATTCAAAATAATTGATTCGACGATAAGTCGATGATGACGACGGTGGTTGAAGACCGGAGTTCTTCACATCGTTTGGATAATTACTGATGTCTTGATTGGGCTGTACGCCTAAGACAAGGTAATAAGTGGTGATCGTCCAGACGTACTTGGAGATCGACCGGATATGCGAGGACCTCTCTCCTGTATTAGACATATGGGACGAGGAATAAGGTGCCTCCGCTTTCGTTCAGACCCAGAACGAACTTGTAAATGGATGTGTGTCTGACATTGGATTTTATTCTGTGTTGATTGATTTCTATTAAATATATATCTGTTTGGTGGACGAGAATTTATTCTCTTGCTTAACACCCTTCTCTGAGACGCACGAGCTTAGAGGTTATATATCGATAGACATCAGTCGCATGGCATGAATTGTCAGTGTGGCATGCTGAGAAGCAAATGATCAAGGCTTTTGTTGAAAAGCAGAGTCTTATGGTTGATGAACAAAGCACGGCTTTAAATAGCATAGCTTTGTGTATAGCGTTGATTCGCGAGCCTCACACCTCGATATGAGTCAAAAAACGGGATAAGGGAACGCAGGGAGTGCATGACGTTTCTTTCTAGCTATGGGTAGTGTCATGGTATGGAGCACAGACATTTACATTTTTTTTACCTATGTGCATAATGGATAGCGAGGCACCCTGGATATATTGGTCACTACGAGGCCAATGGATAGGTCCGATAGGACCGGGAAACGTGTGTTCAGGAATTACTAATCCTCAAACATAAAGGAGGACCGGCCCTGCAGGATCTAGGGTCCCTTGTAAGGAATTCTGAGGCATTTGCTAATTTGTCACGAAACGGTACGGAGACCATCCCTGGCCTTGACACATGACGGAAATCCAATTTCCAATACGTGACATTTCGGTTTTAATTGTAGAACTAATATTGCGACATAGTAGGATAGGGTACTATGTCGTCTATGATTGAGACATTTATATTTGAAGTTGTTTTATACACTTTACACTTATAATAGTATCAAAATGATTTGTTTTAAATGTACCAAGCATGTCTGGCTATTATAAAGGAAAACTCTATCCTTCGGCTTGCATTGCATTGTGTGATGGGACCTGAGTCTTATAATAGCTTCATTTTTCCAAAAAAAACATTAGACTGTTTGTTTTATGCACTGTTATTCTTGGGAGAAAACCCGTTCAATGTTATACGGCGTGGTCCCTTGATTTACTTTATTTATAAAGTAAAGATTTAATAACTGTTTTATTTCTCACACCAATCCTATGACTGACCTGGAGTTTATTGTTTTAACCTAAACTCTGTGTGCCCATATTTTCCACACGAGCAGCTAGTAGTTTTGGTTTTGCAGATATTTCATTCACATGGTCCTGGTTTACAGCTGGAGCTATATTCAGAAACTCACTACTACAAAATATATCTGTTGAATCACCTCATTTGCTTTAGTTATGCTTACAACAGAAGCAAATAATATCGTTTTCTTCTGTTATGTTAACAACCGAAGCAAATGCTTTGAAGCAAATAATGTTATTTGCTTCTGTTTTGCTTACAACCGAAGTAAATAATATCATTTGCTTCCGTTGTTCATACCACCGAAGTAAATAGTGTTATCTGCATTGGTTCTCCTTGCAGCCGAAGCAAATAGTGTTATTTGCATCAGGTCCTTAAGAACTGAAGCAAGTGCATTGAAGCAAATAATGTTATTTGCTTCTGCTCTTTTATAACTGAAGCAATTGCAAATTATTCTGATCGAGAAAATGCACAAAATAAATAATCATAAACAACAACTTACTAATAGTTTTATTTATAATGAATGATTATTAAACTACTATAACCAAGCAATAGTTATTTTTATATTGACAATATTATGGTTAACTACTGATAATTAGTAAATTGTAGTTAATATTCATTTCTTACATTTAATAATTAATAAACAAACTAATAATCAATAATTAAGAAAAATATTTAATAACTTATATTTAAATAAGAAATATAATAATTGGAAAGTAACATTCAACATTTAATATTTTATAATTATAACTGGTAATTATATTTAACATTTAGAAAAATTCTAAAATTAATAAATAGTAATTTCTATTTATATATTAATAGCTCATAATTAATCATTTCAAAATTAATGATTTGTAGTAAATTGTTAAAACCAATGTTATCTGATTGTCTGTTTTACAGTTTTTCTCAAATGTCGTAAATATATATATATATATATCAATTTACTATAATAAAAGTTATTTTACTTATATGTTGTAATTACCTCTGAGGAAACGATAACTATAGAGAAATGCTAAATTAATGTACCCAATAAATGTTTTTTATAGTTAATATTGTTATGGTTAATTATTAATGATTAGTAATTATTCTTAATATTTATTTACATTTAATAATTAATGAATACAATAATACTTAATAATCTATAAATAATGTAATATAATTAATAATTAATATTAAATAATTAATCACCATTATTTAATTATTAATGTATATAATTTAACATTTTATTTACTTATTACAGTTTACTATTTAATAGTTAATAATAATATTTAATTTTCTATTCAATACTAATAATTGATAACTATAAATACTGTTAAAGAACTAGTACATAATAAGACTAATAATTAATAATTATTATTAAATTATCAATGCTTAAAATTTAACAATTTATTTATTCATTATGGTTAATATTTAATAACTAGTAATAACATTTAATTTACTGTTCAGTACTATATCAAATAATTTATAACTACAAATTACCATGAATAAATTAGTTTGTAATAAGACTATATTAAATGATTAATAATTAATTTGTTACTTAGAATTTAATAATTAAGAAGAAATACTTATAATTTGGTAACCGATAACCAATAATTATATTGAATATTTTTAAAATATTTGAAATGAATTTAACAATATTCATAAAAAACGTAAACAAAATTTTATAATTTTACCAAAATTCAAAAAATATTAAATAATATTTGTTATTTCACTCATTTTGGTCATCCAAATCAAGGGAAAACAAATAATTTTCCTTATGAAGTGATACGTAATAATTAGTAATAAAATTTAATACTTATGAAGTGATATTTAATAATTAATTTTATATAATCATTAATTAATAATGACTATTAAAAAATAAAAAATTAATAAATAATCAATAATTAAGAATAATACTTAATAATTTCTAATTAGTAAGAAATATCAATAATTCCTAATTAATAAGAAATATTAATAATTTAAAGGTAATATATATTATTTTATAATTTTAATTAGTGATAATAATACATAAATAATAATGTATACTTAATGTTTTATTCTAATAATTAAATCCTTGTTATATTAAGTGATTTATAATTAACAATTCATAAATATTAATTCAGCAACAATAATTTGTAGTTAATAATTATTAACTTTAAGTCAATCAATTATTACACATGCCAATATTAATATGTTATACTCTAAAAAACAAAATGTTATAGGCCAAATCTATTTGCACCCCACATTTTGCCTTTCACACCCCGTTGTTTAAACAAAAAACATTTCACCCCATATTTTGCTTTTCACACCCCAAGAGTTACCGGAACTACCCTTCAATTTTTATTCTCACAATCGAATAACTGTACGTTAACAATGAAAAGAAATAAAAGATAAATCTAAAAATAACAACAACAAAGCATTAATCCATATTTATTTAAAAAAATTCATTTTGCAATCGATAAAAAGTTACAATTCGGTTTAATTTAAAAATATTTGAAATATATATTACACTAGAAATCATAAAATTAAACAATGTTAAGAAAAAAGGACATAAAAGTTGAAAAAGAGTAAATTTTAAACAAAACACCGTTTTTTTTAAAGAAAAAAAATATTATTTTCTTAATCTGAATCATTCGTCTCTTTTAAAATATATTAGTATCATTGTATTTATTTTATAATTAAAGTAACATAATGAAAAATGAAACAAGATAAGTTGAATGATTTACAAGGGTATATTTGACACTTTATTTTTTTTAGTTTTTAATGGGGTGGGAAAGGCAAATATAGGGGTGTTAATAGAATTTGTCTAGTCCGTATTCAAATGAGATGAAAAAGTAACCGTGTGTTTTTGATGCTCTACATTATTTACTCTGGTACTTTCGTGTATTGTGATAGGGCTTATAGTTCCATCAGATACCAAATTATTAGTTGACCACGCCAGCATGTTTGTCATATTTTGATTTGTTATACCAGGTGAACAACCACTACCATTGTTCAAACTATCAGATTGATTTTTCTCAACATGTGTGTTAATTAGTTTGGTGATGTCCATGTCTCCTTCTTCATCACCTGTATCCACAATGTTGTGAGCATTGTCATCCTTATCCACATCTATAGTAGGAGCAGTCTAAGCCTCCTTATCAACATTATTCTCATGAACGTTATTATCGTCAATGATCACATTGTTCACATTATCCCCACTGTTCATTCTAGATTTTTAACCCAAACCGCTGTTGGTTTTGCATTGCACTGAGAATTAGTATGCCCAAAAACTCTGCATACTTTGCAGCTCATCGGCTTATAGCAATATTCGACGTTAACTTTTAATTCTTCTCCAGTGTGCATGATAACATCTACTTCATTTGGGAACTCGGACTTAGCGTTCATCTCAATAAGTATCTTGGCAAAGGCTACTCGGGATTCATCTGCGGTGATTTTATCCATTTTAATCGGTCTTCCAAGCATGCTGGCAAAAGCACTTAACGCTTCTTTATGCAATAATTCTAGTTCGAGATTCGAAAATTTAACCGAAAGAGGTATTGTGGATAATAAGTCCTTCTTTAATCTCATCCCCATATCCCACTTTTTTAAAGTGATAATTTTATTGTTAAGCAAATATGGTCCACCTTTCAGAATGTTCTGACAGTCTACAATGTTATCAAATCTTATTATAAAAAACCATTTTCTTTCGACAAGACAATAGCTGAAATTTTCCTGTCGGTTTCCATACATGTTCAACATAGGTTTTGAGATGCAAATGTATGGTCTAGTTCCGCATACATAGAATATAACTGAATTCTTCTATTTTGTTGCTGATCTAAATGTCGCAGTTATGGGAATAGCTGCTTTCTTCTTTGACTTAACTATTGTAGGTTGGATAAAATTCAGATTGACATATTCATTCTGTGCTTAACCAATCCCACCGGATGCTGCCTGAATCAAAGATCTGGATCTTCCCTCTACAATATCTACCTTTACTTTCTCCCAATCGAACCTCTTATTTGTGCGATGTACCTATTGATCACCAGATCCAGATCGAACACACGCCCCCCTTGTTCTGAGATCTAGGGGGACGCACCGCCACTTGGGCAGTATTTTGGTGATCAGATGATCGGCCATCGCCCCTCAAGCCAATCGCTGTTTGCCATTTCGAAGTCCTATTTGGTTTTACTCTTTTGCCAATTTCGATCCAGTCATTCCTTGCCGATGATTCAATCGGACCTTCATCTCCCCATGCTATTTCCTTTCCAGGCCTCCGATCTGGAGGTCGCCCATTATCGTTAGATCTGATCGCATCTGACATAAGTTTCGTGGTACACCATTTGGGGAGTAGGCAGACTAAGCAATTGAATAGGGCAAATCCTTCTAGAGCACACCATGTGGGGAAGAAGTAATGGTAGTTAAATAAAGTCTAAATTCAATCAAAACACCACTTCCTCAAAACTTCTATCATTGGCTGTTACATTGATTAATATTTAGAGCAGCATAACCATTATTTATTGTTTATGTCATACCTACGTTAATAGCAAAAACATATTGACTAATTCTATTTCCACCCCTTTTTCTTCCTTTCCCACCCCATCAAATTCTACAAAGATTAATAGACGTTATTACCCTTATGCAATTAAACTGAAATGCTTGTGGTTGTTCATGTTCGTTTATTGTCCCAATTTAGTTTTTCCTCCACTGTCAACAATTTTTTCTATTATCAAAAAGATGGATGAAAATAAATATAAAATACTCGAAGAGAATGATTTATTGAAAGAAGATAACAATGATTTTGAAGAAAAAAATGAGATAAATTCTAAGGTAAAGCTTTTTTTTGTTTCGACGATGGTATCCTGATGCTGGGTAAGGATTTTTTTTTTTTAATTTCTTTTTTAAGGTTTCATTCGTTTTAGCTAGAATTTTGTGAAAACCAAGTCCGCACCTAACTTGGAATTATGGTTAATCTTGTTCGTACTGTACTAGGAATCATAATTAGCTTAGTGAGATGAAATACATTGAAAATTGCTTTTTATTTGTTCCTTGTGTCGCTTAACTTAAATTTCTTTCTTATCTTGTACTTTTAGATGAAAAAAACTTAGCGTAAGTTATTTTTTGAATGTTTGGCTTTGATTTTGGAAACGGATTAATGGAGAAATATGTTTTGGAGAAAAAGAAGAAGTGTGGTTAAGTTTTATGAAGTGAAGTAATTTGGGAAAAGAGTGGGGTGGCAAAGGAAAATAATGGGGTGGCTGTTGTTTTTTTAAATTGGCGGGGTAGGAACGGGAATTAAAGGGGTGGAAATAGAATTGGCCAAATATATTTATATACGTATAGAAAACAGCTTCTAGGAATAATGTCACAGTGACGTTCAGTAGCATGTATGAGGTTATGGATCGCCAAAATAATACAATAACACATGTAGTTTGGAAAATAAAACATATGAAAGAGGACAAAAAGTTAAATTAAAGTGCAACAATTTGGAAAAAATACATGAGAATAATATGGTAAATAGAGATGCTGTCATTATTAAAGCAAAATGATCAATCCTTACTTTGAAGCTGCACTCATGTAGGTAGAACAAAGATTGCTGATCTATACTTGGAGTTTACGTAAAAAATAGTTGTGCAAATTCAATATTATATGTTCACTTTACCAATATTCAGTATGAAATTGAGTTAAATGGTGAGTCTATTCATGGTAGAACCTAATACAAAGCCAATTGTACAAATCACAGAAATATTGTGTACACCATCCAAACAAAAACCATCCACTGTCACATTAAAACAAATAAATAAGCAAATGGATTTAAGCAAACCTGATACAAAAGACATCATACTTCCACTAAAACAACTAGTATTGACGTCAACCGCAGTTAACTAAACATGCATCGAATAAGAATACCTAGCTTCATCCACACTCAGCCTTTCTCCTCACCAATTTCCATTTCCTACGTGACCTTGCATCACACTGCCTCTGCCATTCCACCTAAATCACTCCATTGTCGCAACGAAGCGCAAACAACAGCTCACACAGGAGCCTCACAATTAACCCAAAGCACATCTATCATCACTTCAACCAACCTCTGCAACTTGCAACTATACCAACTGAAATTGTAGCCTCTTTTTCACGCAAACTGCTTAAAATCCATCTGCTTCTCCACAACAGAAACCATCCCTCTCAAATACTCCCTCACTTTCATATCACCTGATTCAAAACCACCATCCCTTCCTATTCATCAATCACCTTCCAGTCAAATTGAGAACATACACTAGCCCAAAAGCCAGTCCTTCCACTACAACCATTCCCCATCAGCGCGTATAACTACTCTAACTAAACGCCCCAACATCAGCGTGGTTTGCTAGAGAGGTGAAATTGGGTTTGATGTTGGGGCGTTTAGTTAGAGTAGTTATACGCGCTGATGGGGAATGGTTGTAGTGGAAGGACTGGCTTTTGGGCTAGTGTATGTTCTCAATTTGACTGGAAGGTGATTGATGAATAGGAAGGGATGGTGGTTTTGAATCAGGTGATATGAAAGTGAGGGAGTATTTGAGAGGGATGGTTTCTGTTGTGGAGAAGCAGATGGATTTTAAGTAGTTTGCGTGAAAAAGAGGCTACAATTTCAGTTGGTATAGTTGCAAGTTGCAGAGGTTGGTTGAAGTGATGATAGATGTGCTTTGGGTTAATTGTGAGGCTCCTGTGTGAGTTGTTGTTTGCGCTTCGTTGCGACAATGGAGTGATTTAGGTGGAATGGCAGAGGCAGTGTGATGCAAGGTCACGTAGGAAATGGAAATTGGTGAGGAGAAAGGCTGAGTGTGGATGAAGCTAGGTATTCTTATTCGATGCATGTTTAGTTAACTGCGGTTGACGTCAATACTAGTTGTTTTAGTGGAAGTATGATGTCTTTTGTATCAGGTTTGCTTAAATCCATTTGCTTATTTATTTGTTTTAATGTGACAGTGGATGGTTTTTGTTTGGATGGTGTACACAATATTTCTGTGATTTGTACAATTGGCTTTGTATTAGGTTCTACCATGAATAGACTCACCATTTAACTCAATTTCATACTGAATATTGGTAAAGTGAACATATAATATTGAATTTGCACAACTATTTTTTATGGTAAACTCCAAGTATAGATCAGCAATCTTTGTTCTACCTACATGAGCGCAGATTCAAAGTATGGATTGATCATTTTGCTTTAATAATGACAGCATCTCTATTTACCATATTATTCTCATGTATTTCTTCCAAACTGTTTCACTTTAATTTAACTTTTTGTCCTCTTTCATATGTTTTATTTTCCAAACTACATGTGCTATTGTATTATTTTGGCGATCCATAACCTCATACATGCTACTGAACGTCAATGTGACATTATTCCTAGAAGCTGTTTTCTATAGGTATATAAATATGTTTTTGCTATTAACGTAGGTATGACATAAACAATAAATAATGGTTATGCTGCTCTAAATATTAATCAACGTAACAGCCAATGATAGCAGTTTTGAAGAAGTGGTGTTTTGATTGAATTGAAGGTGTTGGGTGAGAAGGTTGAGCTTGAACTTTTGGTGAGTAGAAGTGATGTGATTGAGGTTGTGCATGTGATAGTTTGTAGTCAGGCTTATGCATTGACAAGTGCAAGTTTGATGTTGTTTAGTAGGAAGGCAAGGGGAAAGGCAGTCAATAATACAATTACAGGTATATAAATAAAGTTTTCTATTTTACTTTTATATAGAACATTACTATCTGCAAACCGTATGTAACATGAATACAGCAATATGATTATAGGTGGTCCATGCGGATACAGTATTGCAGTGGAAAAACCTCCATACAATAAAATGACAGCAGCAGGAAAGCAACGGCTTTTTCAATCGTGTCGTGGATGTGGTGCATGTTGTCAGGTATGTTTGCTATTTGCACTATGAGATCATTCTACTTGTTAATTAGTAAAAATAATACAAATCATGTCTATTAATGGTGTATACTATATGTATACAGGTTAGTTGCACCGAAAATAAGGCACCTTCAGGAAATCCTGTAAGCATAATAATTAGCTCAATTTGGTTTTGGATATTTTTGTTTCGGACTATTTTTTGGTGTGCATCACTGCGAAGATGATTGCAAGATCATATTCCTTTATGGTAAATAATAAAAGCATTTAGCGTTTGATGAATTTTGTTAAATTTCACTTTCGGAATTTTAAATCTGGTCACTTTTTTATGTTTTATAAGTATTGCAATCGATAACGGCTGACTACAAGATCATATTAGAGGTTTTGGGTAAAGGTTTTCTATACATGATAGAATTTTAATGGCTAGCATTCATTTCGTGCTTAACTTTATAACCAAATGAAGATGGAAAATATGACTTTTGGTTCATTATTACCCTCTAATTCTGTATTTATCGTATCCCTTTCATTACAACATTTTGCGTTGTATATTTGAAACTATATATGGAAGTGATGTTAACTAAAAAGTTTAATATTAAAATGCTATAGCTTTCTACAGTGAAGTCAAAATGGAGATTCAATGTCGTTACCAGCTTTCTATGTTAAAGGATGAATGAACGGTTTGGACTCATCTACCAATTTCAGGTACAACAGTGAAAATCAAGTTTAACTACTGCTTGAATTTGTTGTTTACAGCCTTGCTCATGTTCATATGCTTGTCCATGTCATCATATACCGGGCTCATGTGTATCACTTAATTTGGTCATGATTTTATCGCTGCCTTGACTTGTATGCTTCCATATTCACGTTTCTCTCGTTACTGTTACACGACCATGTACCGTTGATTTGAGTATTGATCTGAAATAATGCTTTATTAGGCATCCAAATTTTAAATAAAGGCGCATTTTTTTCACTTTCTTGAGGATAATTTTTAACTGTGTTGTATATACTATGTAATATAACATATTACTTTAAACTACACTGTATCATTAGCTAATGCACTACAGCGAGCTAGCCATATGCAAAAATTCATTTACCTAATCAATGCACTTGTAACACCCCACGCCCGCTATGGTCACTCACTAAGGGAATGCCATAGCATCGGTGGAGTATTTTAGTGAATATAGAACAGAAAAATTACAACAAGACAGATATAAATAGTACTTGAAACTTAAAACATCATCTCATAACAGCGGAAATAAACATGTCTGGTTACATCATAAAACCCTGATAAAAGTCAAGTACAATATCCGTCAAAATAAAGAAGTACATAATCCCACTCTCTCATACAATAGCCATGACAAAAGAAAAGATAACTGGATAACTGGAGCTTTACATCTACCCAAGCTCCCAAAGACTGGAACAACAATCCGATCAAGCTCTACTACCGCTAGGATCCACCGTAGGACCTGAGGGTTGGGAAAAAGATAAAAACAACGGGGTCAGACATAAGTCTGAGTGAGTCCTATAACTTTAACAATACAACCATTAAGGTAACCAGAGAAGACATAAACTTGACCTACGGTAATATCTGGGGATGAATGGCTACACTAAGCAGCTTGGCGAACTTAGGATAAACTAAGATAACCGTAAGGACGCATCTACCCACCCAAGGATAATTACTAACTGCACCACACCAGTCATTCCTACTTAAAGGTTGATCCCTTCCAAGGACTTAGAAAATTTCCCAGTAGTTTCATGTACTCCTAGCCCACTACATAGGTGCCGTCTGCCCCTATCTCCACTAGGTGTACTCAGTAATTCTTACCCAGTAGTTTCGTGTACTCCTACATAGGTGCCGTCTGCCCCTATCTTCACTAGGTGTACCCACTACTCCCCATCGATCGGCTCCCTACCGTAGATACCTGTGCTGGTCCCACAGTGGGGTGTATCACTCCCCTAAAGTGGCTACCCAATACTATCAACGGTGCACGGCTTTATATCTACACGATGCAACAACGACTTATCTACCAGCCCGGGCCCACACACGCATATGAAACCCGTTGGACTTGCGTTGCCACCGCTAACCCGTTTTGGCCTCTTATAATCAAGCCCAATATGCGTGTCCCGTCACTCGACATGGGTCGAGCCCACAAAGATACGTTTGGGATATTGGTTGAAATGGGCCCCCAACAAGCTACCCACCTAAGCTTGTCAAATATCTAGTGTATCCCACTTAACCCTTTAATCATGTTTAATTACATGTTTTCACTTGGTTAAGTATTCTAATCGTATTTTCTATTGCCACCCAAGGCAACCCACTAGATTCCACATGCCACCCAAGGCAACCACAAAATTTCCACATGCCACCCAAGGCACCCACTTAACCCCTCATGTCCCACTACATGCTACTATGGTTAAGTGTTTCTTAATTAATTAAGACCGTGATCTCCCATAAAGACCTCCCACATTAGACTGACTGTTATGACCGCCTGGTTAAGCCGGTGGAGTCCGGGCAGTCTTACGTCATAACAGAGTCTAACCTCGTGTCTTTACCTTAATCACGTATTTAATTCATGGCTAAGACCTCTCACATTGGGCTGACATTTGTAGCAACTGGTTAAGCCGGTCGGGTCCGGGCAGTTTTACACTACAAATGAGTCCAACCTCGTGTCTTAGTCGATTAATTACACCTAATTAATCACCCCCATATTAATTATCCCTAATTAATATCAAGTTTTCCATAACATGGGTAGACCTAACTCAATAGGTAAATTCCCATGGGGTAGACCTAACTCAATAGGTAAATTCCCACTTATGGTAATTTATTTTTATGGTATGCTTAATCATACCCAAACATACATTTATTAACATATTTACCAACCCCATCGTTCCCCACGTAAATCGTTCTCATGTCATAACATAATAAAAGGGGAAGATCCATCACAACATCATGGGTTTAGCATATAATTTTGTCATGGGTTAAGAGGATGTCAACTTGCATATATGAACACATATTCACCCAACCACATTTAACCCAAACTTGCATATTATCATACACATGATTTGCATAATATGTTGCATATGAGCTTGCATATTATCATACACATATTTTTCATAACATGTTGAACTTGCATATAAGCATTCTCATAACTTGCATAACATGTTAAACATGCATTTAGGCATACACATAACTTGCATAAGCATTCACATACTTGCATAAGCATTCACATACTTGCATAAGCATACATAACTTGCATAAACATGCATAACTTGCATATCATGTCATTTAAACATATACTTATCTTGCATAACTTACTTTATTAAACATGCATAATTCCACTCATTAAATATGCATAAATTCACTTGTTAAGCATGCATATACCAACTTGCTAAACATGCATAAATCAACTTATTAAGCATGCATAAACCAACTTATCAAATATGCATAAACATAGAACAACATAGAGTAACATATCATTATACATGATTCAAACTCACTAATCCGCATTTAAGACCATAAGTCTCATTACACCCAATCTACTTACTTTAACAATTGGTGTTAAAGTGATAGAAACTCACCAAACTCAAGATTAGCAACCTTATGAAGTAGAATTAGTTGCTAACTATGAAGGTAATGATGATTAGAGAATGATTTGAGAGGGATTAGCTTGCAACTTCCTTCTTAGATTAGTGGAGGCTCCTCTTAGGATTTAATTTGGCGGCATGAGGCCTTCATTTCTATTTTTAGTATGGATTAAGGTAGGTTTAGGGTGTATTTATAGATTAAGAGAGTGTTTTAGGCCCTTAGATTAACCCTAGATTAATTTAGGTCCGTTAGATTTAGGAAACCTCTAGAACCAAGCCCAGCCCTAGCCAGAAAACCAGATCTGGTGCACCCAAGCACCCTGGTTCGACACGCCATGTCGACAGGCAAGTCGACAGGCATGTCGACACCCCCCCTGTCGACAGGCCTGTCGACAGCCCTGTCGACATGCTTAGGCGGGAATCTTCCCGCCTGGCCCCGCTGGTTCTGATTTAAAATTTAAATTTAAATTCCTAAATCTGTTTTTAGCTCTAATTTTTCTGCAAACTTCTTTGGGCCATAACCGGGCCATACGGACTCCGATTCTCGAAAACTCGGACTCTATTTCGCGTATTTTTCCGAGACGAACGCAATAACGCAGCCCGTTACCCCCAATTCCCACGTCTGAGATTATTTATCCTGTAATTAGTGAATTTTAGTATTAACTAAAATTCGGGGTGTTACATTCTCCCCTCCTTAAAGGATTTCGTCCCCGAAATCTCTAAGCTAAGGAGAATGCATATCCTACCATCCAAATAACCATCTACTCAAATCATCAACCACGGGCATCCATTGTCCTTAAACAGTTTCTAATGATGTATGAGCATATGCAAACAGTGTGTGTATATGTTCCCTATCTAATGTATGAACATATGCAAACCATGATAGTGCCATGCATCCATTATGTATGCGAGAAAACCCTATCGACACATACAATATCTACATGAGTGCACAATCATTCACCAAAATGCATCATCCATGTGATAACACAACCATTATTCATCCATAAATATTTTCCTACACACAATTTTATGCAATATGCAAAATGAAGTGACTGAGCCGATCTAGTGCCTAGAGTGTGTGTATATGCATCCACGAGCAACCACTAGCAAACACTTGCATCCACTTGCATCCATCAACCATAACATGTCTCAAACACATGTTTCAACCATAGGTTTACCCTATCTAAAGGTCAAAGGTACTAACGAGAGGACATTCCAAAGATAAGATAAGTACTTAGACAAGCGATAAAGGAGAAAGTAAAGACATACCCTCAAAAAGAAATGGGTACAATGAACGCATCCTCGCTTCCGTCTCCCAAGTTGCGTTGCTCTCATCTTCTCCCCATTGCACCTTGACTAGTTGAACCTCTCTGTTTCTCAACTTCCTAGTCTCTGACCCAAGGATGCGAGTAGGAGCTCGTCTAATAGTCGCATCACGCTCTACCTCTACATCTCTAAGCAAGCTCGGCTCCACCACCTCTGCGGTCTCATGTAAGCACTTCCTCAAATGGGACACATGGAATACATCATGAACACCACTAAGTCTGTCGGGCAACTCCACCCTATATGCCATCCGTCCAATCCTTTCCTTAATAGGAAACGGCCCAACAAACCTCGGTGCTAACTTCCCAACGGATCCGAAGCGAACAACATTTCTCAACGGAGATACCTTAACAAAGACCATATCCCCAACCTCAAACTCAAGATCCGTCCTTCTCTTGTCCGCATAAGATTTTTGCCTATCCTGCGCTGCTTTCATCCTTCTTCGAATCAAGTCAATCTTCTCAGAAGTCTCCCTAACCATATCAGGCCCAAGCAAGATCTTATCCGTAGATTCCCACCAACATGTAGGTGATCGACAAGGCCTTCCATAGAGAGCTTCGAAAGGAGCCATACCAATACTGGACTGAAAGCTGTTATTATATGCGAACTCCACCAATGGAAGATGCTCTTCCCATGTACCTCCAAAATCTAAGATACAAAGCCTCAAAAGGTCTTCTAGAACACGATTCACCCTCTCAGTCTGGCCGTCTGTCTGAGGATGGTATGCGGTGCTTAAACACAATTGAGTTCCCACTGCTTCCTGTAAGCTTCTCCAGAACTCACTAGTGAAGATAGGATCTCGATCACTCACTATGCTAGAGGGTACCCCATGTAATCGAACTATCTCTCGAAGATATACTGAAGCTAGCCATGGAGCGGTCCTCTTGCTCTTCACAGGTATGAAATGGGCGCTCTTAGTAAGTCTGTCTACCACCACCCAAATTCCTGTATTACCCTTCCTCGATCTGGGTAACCCGTCAATAAAATCCATCGAGACGCTATCCCACTTCCATTGCGGAACCTCCAATGGGTGAAGCAACCCACCTGGTTTCCTTTGCTCCGCCTTCACTTGCTGGCACACCAAACATCGAGCGACATACTCGGCCACATCTTTCTTCATACCGGCCCAGAAGAAAACCCTCTTCATATCTTGGTACATCTTGTCCCCACCGGGATGAATGGTCATCCTAGAACTGTGTGCGTCATCAAGAATAGCCTTCCTCAAACCCTCGTCTTGCGGTACGCAAAGTCTACCGTCTCTACGCAAGCACCCCCTATCATCTAGGGTGTACCTACTCAAATGGCTGGACGACTCCCCCCTTATGAGCTTCTCCACCAACTCAACCAACTGTGGGTCGTCCCTCTGAGCTTCTCCAATCCGCCCCAAAAGAGTAGGCCTAACTTCCAAGGAAGCTAGCAAACCGGGTACATAATCAATGGAAGGTCTGAAATCAAACATCGAGATAAATTCCAAGCTTCGTCGTTCCACGAACAATGGACTCAAGGACAACCTCTTCCTACTCAAGGCGTCCGCCACCACATTACCCTTGCAAGGGGTATATGCTATCTCGAAATCATAGGATGCTAAGAATTCCATCCACCTTTGCTGTCTCAGATTCAAATCCTTCTGAGAAAACAAGTACTTTAATGATTTGTGGTCGGTGAACAACTCGAATCTCTCACCAAGAAGATAATGGCGCCAAATCTTAAGCGCAAATATAATAGCGGCCAGCTCTAGATCATGGGTAGGGTAATTTTTCTCATGTGGTTTTAACTGCCTTCCACCATAGGCTATTACCCTTCCCTCTTGCATTAAGACTGCGCCAAGACCTGTTCCACAAGCATCGGTATAAACAACAAATGGCTTGCTCCCATCTGGCAACACTAAAACTGGAGCAGTGGTTAAAGCTCTCTTAAACCGTCGGAACGCATCATCACAATCTACGTCCCATGCAAAAACAAGATTCTTCTTCGTTAAGCGGGTTAATGGGGCTGATATCTTCACGAAGTCTTTGATAAACTTCCTATAATAACCTGCCAACCCCAAGAAATTTCTTACTTCGGTAGCATTCTTCGGAACCTTCCAATCCTGAATCGATACTACCTTCGCGGGATCCACAGCTATCCCCTCCTTGGAGACCACGTGCCCCAAGAACCGCACTTCCCTCCTCCAGAAGTGACATTTAGAGAATTTAGCCTTAAGGCTATGCGCTCGAAGAGTCTTCAACACCTCCCCAAGATGTAGCGCATGCTCTTCTTCACTCTTAGAAAATACTAAGATATCATCCACAAAGACTACCACGAATTTATTAAGGAACTCCCTGAACACCCTACTCATCAAATCAACAAAGTATGCAGGGGCGTTCGTCAACCCAAATGGCATCACCAGCCACTCATAGAAACCATCCGGAGTTCTAAAGGCAGTCTTGTCTATGCTATCCTCAGCCACCCTCAACTGATGAAACCCCGTGGCTAAGTCAAACTGAGAAAATACTGAAGCGCCAACCAACTGATCGAAAAGATCATCTATTCTCGGCAATGGGTGTCTATTCTTCTTTGTGAGCTTGTTGAGTTCTCTATAGTCTACACAAAGTCTGAGGGACCCATCCGCCTTCGTAGCAAATACTACCGGAGCACCCCACTCTGATATGCTCCGTCTTATGAACCCCTTCTCAAGTAACTCCCCTACTTGCTTATGGAGTTCCCTCCTCTCACGAGGAGCCATGTGGCGCACTGGTAAAGATACCGGTTTAGCATTATCCACCAAATATATTCGGAAGTCAATCTCCCGCTTCGGAGGTAAGCCCTTCACCTCCTCAAACACATCCGGATATTCCCGGACCACTCTCACAGATTGCAAACTCTCGACCGAAGCGTCAAGCGATTCAAGATAACTTAGCATAACAGAGTCCATGGGATTACAAGAAATCTCGAGAGTGTTACCCAAGCGGGTCATGAGCCTAACAACTCTCCTTTCGCAATCAAGAACGGCACCATTACTGGATAACCAGTCCATGCCCAAAATCAGCCCATAGCCCGTGAAGCCCAATACAAAAGCATCACATCTAAACTCAATGCTAAGTATAGAAATCTTCAAACCCAAACATATCATGGATAAATAAGTGGAGCCCCCAATTGGGTTTGAAACAACCAAGGGATCATCTACCAGACTGGTGTCTAAGTGTAGTGACTCAACTAATGATGATGAGATAAACGAATGCGATGCGCCTGAATCAAACAATGTACGGACATGATGGTCAAATAGAAAAACCAGACTTTCAACGGAAATAGTTCTACCTCTCTCCTGAATTGGTGGAACCGCGAGAGCCTGTACTTGCCCCCTAGCCTGACTCGGTGCCATAAGAGCTTGCACCTGTCCTCCTGAGGTAGATCCCGTCCTTTGCCCCTTCCTAGGGCAATCTTTCACTAAATGCCCTGCTTCGCCACAGTTGAAGCAGCCAGTCTTCTTTTTCTTGCGACAATCCTTGCTTAGGTGGCCAGGTGTCCCACAATTGAAACACTTCTTCTTCTTGCTCTTGCCACCGTTGCCTTTCCCACCTTTGCTTTGCTGTTGTTGAGGTCTCTTTTGATCTCCCTTCTTCTCGGGTGCCTTATTAACATTAGGACCCTTCTCTTCCTCATACATGAGTGCCATGTCAACTAGCTTCTCAAAGGTGGCCCCCATAGGGATATGAGTCATAGCCAACCCATGCATAGGTTCATTCAAGCCTTTCACGAACCGCAAAGCCTTCTTCTCCGGTGTATTCACCATGTCTAGGCCAAACCTTGCCAATTGATTAAATTTGTTAACATATTCCTTCACCGAAAGATTTCCTTGCTTTAGAGTCAAGAATCTTTCCATATACAAGTTTTCCTCCGCCCTTGAGAGAAACTTTGCCACAAATCTTTGCCTAAAATCCGCCCAAGAGTCAACGGGGCGTTCTCCATTAGTAACCTCCCACCAGAATGAGGCCTCTCCCTTCATTAACCAAGCAGCCAACTTGACTTTCTTCCCTTCTTCCATCTCAAAGATATCTATCAACTCTTCCACCTCCTTAAGCCAATCTCTAGCCTCCACAAAGGTTTCAGATCCTTGAAAAGGTTTTCCTCCCATAGCTTTGAATTCCTTACAAGTCTTAGCAAAAGTATCCGTGCGAGGAGGAGGGGGAGGAGGAAGATCGGGTGCTACGGTTGGTGGAGGAACATTTGCTGGACCCGCAGTGGTGGCCCTAGCCTCCATCAATCTCCTATACCATACTGGTACTGTCACACCCTCCGGAAAGTTAAGATCCTCAGCCATGCTGAAACGAAAAAGGGAAGATTCAAAACGGAGAATTCGAAGGATATAGATATGGCTATTGGGGATTATGCTTTTCTTTCAAAAACTTTTCTCTTTAAAAGACATGTTTTTGAAAATATCTTTTCCAAAAATGTTTTAGAAAAATAGTTTTCTAAAATTTTTATCTGTTCCGGTAACCTTTGCTCTGATACCACGTGTAACACTCCACGCCCGCTATGGTCACTCACTAAGGGAATGCCATAGCATCGGTGGAGTATTTTAGTGAATATAGAACAGAAAAATTACAACAAGACAGATATAAATAGTACTTGAAACTTAAAACATCATCTCATAACAGCGGAAATAAACATGTCTGGTTACATCATAAAACCCTGATAAAAGTCAAGTACAATATCCGTCAAAATAAAGAAGTACATAATCCCACTCTCTCATACAATAGCCATGACAAAAGAAAAGATAACTGGATAACTGGAGCTTTACATCTACCCAAGCTCCCAAAGACTGGAACAGCAATCCGATCAAGCTCTACTACCGCTAGGATCCACCGTAGGACCTGAGGGTTGGGAAAAAGATAAAAACAACGGGGTCAGACATAAGTCTGAGTGAGTCCTATAACTTTAACAATACAACCATTAAGGTAACCAGAGAAGACATAAACTTGACCTACGGTAATATCTGGGGATGAATGGCTACACTAAGCAGCTTGGCGAACTTAGGATAAACTAAGATAACCGTAAGGACGCATCTACCCACCCAAGGATAATTACTAACTGCACCACACCAGTCATTCCTACTTAAAGGTTGATCCCTTCCAAGGACTTAGAAAATTTCCCAGTAGTTTCATGTACTCCTAGCCCACTACATAGGTGCCGTCTGCCCCTATCTCCACTAGGTGTACTCAGTAATTCTTACCTAGTAGTTTCGTGTACTCCTACATAGGTGCCGTCTGCCCCTATCTTCACTAGGTGTACCCACTACTCCCCATCGATCGGCTCCCTACCGTAGATACCCGTGCTGGTCCCACAGTGGGGTGTATCACTCCCCTAAAGTGGCTACCCAATACTATCAACGGTGCACGGCTTTATATCTACACGATGCAACAACGACTTATCTACCAGCCCGGGCCCACACACGCATATGAAACCCGTTGGACTTGCGTTGCCACCGCTAACCCGTTTTGGCCTCTTATAATCAAGCCCAATATGCGTGTCCCGTCACTCGACATGGGTCGAGCCCACAAAGATACGTTTGGGATATTGGTTGAAATGGGCCCCCAACAAGCTACCCACCTAAGCTTGTCAAATATCTAGTGTATCCCACTTAACCCTTTAATCATGTTTAATTACATGTTTTCACTTGGTTATGTATTCTAATCGTATTTTCTATTGCCACCCAAGGCAACCCACTAGATTCCACATGCCACCCAAGGCAACCACAAAATTTCCACATGCCACCCAAGGCACCCACTTAACCCCTCATGTCCCACTACATGCTACTATGGTTAAGTGTTTCTTAATTAATTAAGACCGTGATCTCCCATAAAGACCTCCCACATTAGACTGACTGTTATGACCGCCTGGTTAAGCCGGTGGAGTCCGGGCAGTCTTACGTCATAACAGAGTCTAACCTCGTGTCTTTACCTTAATCACGTATTTAATTCATGGCTAAGACCTCTCACATTGGGATGACATTTGTAGCAACTGGTTAAGCCGGTCGGGTCCGGGCAGTTTTACACTACAAATGAGTCCAACCTCGTGTCTTAGTCGATTAATTACACCTAATTAATCACCCCCATATTAATTATCCCTAATTAATATCAAGTTTTCCATAACATGGGTAGACCTAACTCAATAGGTAAATTTCCATGGGGTAGACCTAACTCAATAGGTAAATTCCCACTTATGGTAATTTATTTTTATGGTATGCTTAATCATACCCAAACATACATTTATTAACATATTTACCAACCCCATCGTTCCCCACGTAAATCGTTCTCATGTCATAACATAATAAAAGGGGAAGATCCATCACAACATCATGGGTTTAGCATATAATTTTGTCATGGGTTAAGAGGATGTCAACTTGCATATATGAACACATATTCACCCAACCACATTTAACCCAAACTTGCATATTATCATACACATGATTTGCATAATATGTTGCATATGAGCTTGCATATTATCATACACATATTTTTCATAACATGTTGAACTTGCATATAAGCATTCTCATAACTTGCATAACATGTTAAACATGCATTTAGGCATACACATAACTTGCATAAGCATTCACATACTTGCATAAGCATTCACATACTTGCATAAGCATACATAACTTGCATAAACATGCATAACTTGCATATCATGTCATTTAAACATATACTTATCTTGCATAACTTACTTTATTAAACATGCATAATTCCACTCATTAAATATGCATAAATTCACTTGTTAAGCATGCATATACCAACTTGCTAAACATGCATAAATCAACTTATTAAGCATGCATAAACCAACTTATCAAATATGCATAAACATAGAACAACATAGAGTAACATATCATTATACATGATTCAAACTCACTAATCCGCATTTAAGACCATAAGTCTCATTACACCCAATCTACTTACTTTAACAATTGGTGTTAAAGTGATAGAAACTCACCAAACTCAAGATTAGCAACCTTATGAAGTAGAATTAGTTGCTAACTATGAAGGTAATGATGATTAGAGAATGATTTGAGAGGGATTAGCTTGCAACTTCCTTCTTAGATTAGTGGAGGCTCCTCTTAGGATTTAATTTGGCGGCATGAGGCCTTCATTTCTATTTTTAGTATGGATTAAGGTAGGTTTAGGGTGTATTTATAGATTAAGAGAGTGTTTTAGGCCCTTAGATTAACCCTAGATTAATTTAGGTCCGTTAGATTTAGGAAACCTCTAGAACCAAGCCCAGCCCTAGCCAGAAAACCAGATCTGGTGCACCCAAGCACCCTGGTTCGACACGCCATGTCGACAGGCAAGTCGACAGGCATGTCGACACCCCCCCTGTCGACAGGCCTGTCGACAGCCCTGTCGACATGCTTAGGCGGGAATCTTCCCGCCTGGCCCCGCTGGTTCTGATTTAAAATTTAAATTTAAATTCCTAAATCTGTTTTTAGCTCTAATTTTTCTGCAAACTTCTTTGGGCCATAACCGGGCCATACGGACTCCGATTCTCGAAAACTCGGACTCTATTTCGCGTATTTTTCCGAGACAAATGCAATAACGCAGCCCGTTACCCCCAATTCCCACGTCTGAGATTATTTATCCTGTAATTAGTGAATTTTAGTATTAACTAAAATTCGGGGTGTTACAGCACTCCACTGAGTTACTCAGTGCAAAACTGCATTGATTTTAGTGCTTATTACTACATTTGTACATTATGAAGATTTTGGAGTTTATTTCTGCATTTAAACGTTATGAAGATATATGTTTATTGTATTTATAAACTGGGAACTGTGTTATATAGGTGATACGCAAATAAACACGTAACTTCTATGTTTATTGTAATTTTATGTTGAGATTGCAGGTTTGTATGTAAGTAAACATGTAATTTTTGTGCTTGTTGTACGTTTATATTGTGTCACCTTTGTTGTTCCCTGATATAAATGCAATGAATATAATATCTGACTCTTTACTAAATACTTTTTTTAATTAGTCCTGCGTTTATATAGTGTTATATAAGTATATGTTCTCAGAGCAACGTACTTTTCGAAAAGGCCATCACAATGTTATACATGTATAAGGTACATTTCCTTCATGTCCTGAACTGATACTTTATAACTATCTATGTTCTTAGGTATATCCTAAAACACAGAGTTCATGCATCATATTTAGTGAGAGCTGCTTGTTTCTAAAAGTTTGCATCTGGTGGGGGTTGCACTTTTAAATACTGCGCCACCTTCATCTTCTTGCAGCTATGATTTTTCTAGTAAGTTAAAATTATTAGTTTATATTTGGTTTCTTCTTATAAATTGTTGTTGCATCTCGTTTTGTACAACTTTCATGCTACTAGATGTTTCATTTTGTTGTATAAAGATAGGATTATTAATGCCATCAATGAAATATTATATTTGTTTTTGTATTGGATTGTCCATTTATATTCTTATTTAGTCTAATTATGTAATTGCAAGTGATAATTATTTGTTTATATATGTATATATACACACAAACACAAACAAACACACACACACACAAAGCACACACACATATATGTATGTATGTATGCATGTTTGAGATTTCTAGTGATTAGCAAGGAGGTATTTTTATTGTCCAACGATGTTTTTTTTGTTTCGATTGCAACCACAACAGAAGCAAGAAGTAGGTGATTTATTTAGCTAATGATTCATTATTTTGCTTCGGTTGTGCTAACAACCGGAGCAAAAAAATAGTTTATGATTCGGTTGTATAACAGAAGCAACAGATTTTGGTTTGTTGCGTTGTCTGCATTGCTTCGGTTGCTGAACTGAAGTAACATGGGGTAAACAACAGAAGCAAATGACCTATTTTGTAGTAGTGGCTTTATATCCGTTTATCTTTTTCAGTTGTGTTATATATTATTTTTCCGCTGCTATGTAAATTATTTTAATCTCTGATATATTTCTGATGTATATTATTTATTCATACTATTTTATATTCTTGTACTTTGATTTAATTGTTGTAAAAAGCAATGAAATGTTCTATTGTTTGTGTTCCGTCTAGTCTTGTTCTCAACTCAATCTGTGCTTTCCCAAAAGGGAGAGTTTGGGTTGTTTCATTCGTGGTATCAGTGCTTTGGTTTACAGAGCTCGAGAACAAGACATATTAGAATCGAATGAAAGAATTCATCAGAGATTGGATTAGTAATAACCAATGAGAATGACTCCTTAGAAATGGGATCAGTAGTATCGTAGAATGAGTTTCAAAGAGTGTTATTTTTAAAATAAAAATGAAAATAATTTTTGTTTGAAAATTTAAATCTTATTATACGTATTTGACTATTTGATTTTATATTGAATTTGGACAATCGAGTATATATAGATTTTGCATATACGCGTCATGAACGTATATATGAAGCCTCAGATATACTAGGTAGATATAGAATCACACTCTAGTCGCTCGGAGATGATTCTGATGATCGCTCGAGCATCTTCAACATTTATGTTCGCGTTTCGAAAGTGGGATATCTATATATTTCCAATTGACTGGTGTGAGAACCAAAACCTAGATAGCGTCTATTGTTTGTGATTTGGCACTGAAATATGATTTTTGAATATATATATAAAAGTATATGTTTGAAAAGCTAATCAACTAACTGATTGCTGGTTGTGTTGTTTGATTATTAGTTTAACTAATAAAATTATTGAAACCAATATGACAATGGAAGGCAAATTTAGCCAGATCGAGCAAATATTAAACTGAATTGAAAATTTGTTAGAATTGCATAATGTACATATATATAATCGAACATGTCATAACATGGAGGCTAAGAAGAGGAATAAAATTGTATGCCCGACAGATAAGTACATGTTTACTATATTTTTTGGGTTTTGATGATTTTATGAGCCGATTGGCTTTTTCCTTTTCTTTTGGATTGATGAGGGCCCTGTGAGGCAAGTTGCGGTTTTAATGGTCTCCCCGTACAAAGGAGGTTATGGCGAAATATTCAAAAATTTAGGGAGTTAGCCAAATTTTTGAGAAATTATAAAATTCTTAGAAACTAAAAAGTTGAAGAATGAAAGTTGAGTTGGTTAGTTAAACAACTTTCAGCTCCGTTCCTTTTCGAGGACGAAAAGATTTTAAGTGCGGGAGATTCTAACAACCCGGATTTTCAGAACCAATTTAAATTTTTATTTTGGCTATTTTAATAGATTTTGAATATTTAAAATGATTTATTTTAACAACTAAAAATTTATTTAAATCGAAGTTAGAACGTATAAATTTATTTTAATTATATAACGAGCCTTAAATGACGCGGTAGTTTGAAAATTTGATTTCTAATTTCAATTAAATGTATATAGTTCAAAATAAATTGGATTTCAGTAAAACCAGAAATATTAGAATTTGTTTAACCATATCTTTCTAACGAATGTGAAAAATCCAGATTTCATAATATAAATTAAAAGTTATGTCCAATTTAAAATTTAGAATAGTCGCTATAAAATTTATATATATTAATATAATATATAGCCCTTAAAAATAATCATTTTGCAAACGATCTCCATTTTCGATGAAACCACTTTTGTTAGATCCGGAATGTCAAATTATTGCTAGATTCCAATTTTCATTATTTTTGGAATTAATATGTGAGCGTGGTGAATTTAAACGTGTTTGGTAATTTTAGTTTGAATTTAATCGACTGGAAAATAACCACTTTTCAAATGGCCTCCAAATTCGACGAAATTAGTTTTGTTAGGACCATATCGTCAAAATGTAGCTAGATTTGTTTTTTTGGAATTTTTGGAATCCGTATGTGTCACCGGTAAATTAAAATGTTCGTTGAATTCAACTTTGAATGTTATATTAATTTATATTTTAATTTAAAGAAAAAAAATTGATCGAAACAGTATAATTGACTTACGGGACATATCTCATTGTGTCCGCAGTGGGGGTATTTGGTTAGAGGCGACAGTTGTTGGGTTCGATTTGGAGTTTGAATGAAAAAGTTAACTTTTGGAAATAAATTAAATATAATATATATATTTATATAATTGGTCAACACTCACTCCCTCACCACTCCCGTTCAAACGAGAAGAATAAACAAAAACAAAAACGAGGACGCTGTCGCTCCAGTCCCCTCCTCCCCCCCCCATCGCTGCCACGACCACCCCTCCCCCCTCGCGCTGCCGGCCACCCTCCCCCTCCGGCTCCTTCTCTCTCCCTCCATTTCTAAAACCCTAACCCCCAAATCAACCCAAATCTTCCAACCACCGCCACCTCCGACAACCATCCCGCCGCCACCACCACCAGCAGGTCCCGTCGTCGCCTCTGACCACCTAGCTCCTGATGTGGGGACCCCATCACCCAAAAACTCATTTTCAACAAAAATCCTGTTTTTGCAAATAACCACCTCTCACTATTTTGCCAATAACTCCCAAACCGTGCGTTTCTAGCCAAATTTTCACAGTACTAAAGTCTAAGATCTCGTTTTTCTCTTCGATTTGAGTATATGGTAGTCATATTTTGGATTGCGGAATTGTTCAGAAAACGCGTCCAAAGTCTACTGTCCAAATACCGTCTTTTCGCAATTTCCGACGAAACGGAGCATTTTCGGGAAAAAGTCCACAGGCGAAAATTGTCCGGAATGGCGCGCTTAAGCTAGAAAAATAAGACGGCGCGAAGATTGGAGATCGTTTGCAAGGTCTGGAACCAGATCAGCAAATCAAAATGTCAAGCAAGGCAGAGTGGATCCCAAAGTGAGAACTCATTCTCACTCTAATTAATTTACAGTTAAATATATTTTAGGATGCAGACGGGGCTTAAAAGCCACTGACACTATTTATTGTACAAACCATGGTTGTTGTTTGAATTGTATTGTGGAAAATTGACTGTATTGTGGTTATTGATTGTATTGTGGTTTTGTTGATTGGATTGAATATTGTGTATGGCGCGAGCCAGTATCAAGAGAGCGGTAATGCCAGACATTACTCCGGTTCTAATATCGCGCTGTTATAATGCCGAAATTTTCTAAATAAATATTGTTCATTAAAAATATAAATTTTAATGTGTATATGAACTGTATAAAATATTCGTGTGGTGAATAAAATGTTAGAACAATAAAAATATTATTTTTATTGAATGTATAAACTATATAAAATAGTCATGTGTTGAAATAAATATTTTTTCTTTAAAAATATAATTTTTAACGTATATGTGAGCGGCATAAAATTCTCCTGAAGTGAAAATAAAAATTCATTTACAAATCGAATGATTTTTTTATGTACACCTATTTATCTGATATTGATTGGGATGATAAATTTTACATGTCGCCCAACTGCACAAATAACATTCAGCATTTGTTGGTTGAAACCCCACATTGGTATTGGAATGATATTTGATGTACACTAATCCTAATTGTTTAGTTATATGTCAACCGATTGGTTGACATACTGTTGTTAGCATTAATTAATTATATTTAATGCTTATGCAGTTGTGTAATGCACTCTGGATGATGGACTATTGTTTATCATTGTTGCTATATACATGCGTTGTATGAAATCCATATAAATAACAATATATGGTAATTAACTGTGTCTGATTCCAATTCAGAAATAACGAATATTTTAAAATAACGAATATTTTAAAATCATATTTAGTAAAGGATTAAAATGTGAATTTGATGTCTGATTTGGGATGGACATGAAAATATTGAAATATGTGAAGTCGTGTTGATTAGATTTGCACCATTTTAACGCGAACGATTTTTATATCGATTTTGTTCATTTTTATAATGAATATCGAAAAGGAAATTATTTCAAAATCTGATATTTTGAAAATATTATCATTTGAATATTATATTGATAAGGAGTATTCAATTTTGAATTAAAATTGAAATGAAAGTAGGAATCGTTTTAAAACAAATTTATAAACGATTTTTAAAGTACGTATTAAATGGAAATCGACGAAATATATATATAATATATATAATATAATGGCCTGAATAGAACGCGCCGCGCAGCGACCGTTGCGAATTTCGACCATTGACTTCAAATTGACATTACGGGTGATCCAACCGTCAGATTCTCCTAAAACCAGAACCATTGGGTTCATATCGAAAAGAGCTTTGCAATGAATATAAGAGATTTGAAATCTAACGGTTGGATTTGGAATTATGTCCAAATCAGATTTGGAAAAGGTCGTTATGGATGCAGTTCGGTGGCCGTTATTGGAAAGCGACTGTAGGGGCCTTGATAAAATTATTAAAAATATTAACAATTGTTGTAAAATCATAATAAATGATTTGAAAAGATTTGGATGAAAAATTCCACGTTTGTGAAGATAAAAAATATTTTTATCAAAATGAACTAGTTATTAATTAGAAAAATAATCCAATAATTTTTATATAAATAAATTGGATTTATAAAGGGTTTTAATATAACTAGAAATTTCCAATCTATAAATTGGAAAGGATTCGAATAGAAATCATCTTTAGGAGATTTTGATATTGGATTCCATGACTATGCGGATATTGTGGAGCTATTTGGAAGATAGATATATATCGTTATTCCCTATACGATATGTGTTGGTTTCAGAATGTAAGTCGATATAATTTCTGTTTAGAGCCTTATATTTGATATCAAAGTGGATTTTGGGTTTGTCGTGAATGGTGTCTTAAATAACACTGTTCTTAAACCCCATATGAAAAGAATAAATCCTTTAATTAAGATTATTAGAGTTTCCAATTATATTTAGTAATTGGAATAAAATGGGTTGTGAATTGGGTTTATTATGAACTGTGTTTTTTTAACGACATTCGTTCCTTAACCCGATTAAAAGTGAAATGTGATTTGGAATATATAAATCTTTTGATTAAGATTAATGGAATCTTCCAAAGTAAAGTTTTCCAATTTAATATATTAAATTGGAATTGAATGGAATACGATTTGGCAATAATCGAAGTGAGCTTCTGTGGAAGAAGACTATTAATATATATGGAATTTAAAAGGATTTGTCATTGTTCCATTTATTTTATTAGTCGGATACGGAAATTGATATCGATTATATATTGATCTGTTTTCCGTGAAGATTCCATGATTAATGGAATGTGATTTTGGGTTTATCGTGAACTGTATTTTAAATGACATTGGATCTTTTACCTAGTTAAAGACAGGATTACATGTCTAACATTGTATTTCAAACTTTATTGTTGATCTCTGCTAAATATATAACTGCTTGGTGGAAGAGAATTTATTCTCATGCTTAACACACTTCTTTAAGACATACGAGCTTAGAGGTTATATATCGGTAAAAATCAATGGTACGGTGTAGATTGTCGATGTGGCATGTTTGTGATTCCAAAGTTAAATAATTATTTAACTAATGATTGTTGGAAGAATAAAACTAATTGGAGTTTTAATGAATCTTTAATTAGATTGAAATGTGAATGTGATAATTTAAATTATCAAATTTGGGAAATGATCAAGAATGGAGTACTACTAGTTTTACTCTAGGCGATAGTTAAATCTTTAATTATTTTTGAACGTGAAATGGTAATTAATTTTACTGATAACACTGTTGTGTTAGATATGGTGTGCCACCATGCTATATGGGATAAATAGGCTAGGATTGGTAAATAAAACAAACGATTACTTCGGTAAGGTGTGCTAATCCCGACTAGTTTGGATAAACCTTAATTTGGTTTGAATTGGTATCCAAAGGAAGATTAAAGAATAAATTTAAAAGAATATATCTTTGATAAAATTAATGGGAACCTTTCCCTAAAGATATGAATATTTGATTAAAAGAATATTCTGGATTGGAATGAGGCTCATGTTGTGTTTTTATAACACTTGATTATGAGATATGCGAGTTATTCGGAAAGACCAGGTTTATGTCCGTTCAAAATAATTGATTCGATGATAAATCGATGATGACGACGGTGGTTGAAGACCGGAGTTCTTCACATCGTTTGGATGATTACTGATGTCTTGATTAGGATGTACAGCCAAGACAAGGTAATAAGTGGTGATCGTCTAGACTTACTTGGAGATCGACCGGATATGTGAGGACCTCTCTCCTATATTGGACATATGGGACAAGGAATAAGGTGCCTCTGGTTCCATTCAGAACCAGAATGAACTTGTAAATGGATGTGTGTCTGACATTGGATTTTGTTCTTTGTTGATTGATTTCTATTAAATATATATCTGTTTTGTGGCGGAGAATTTATTCTCTTGCTTAACAGCCTTCTCGGAGACGTACGAGCTTAGAGGTTATATATCGATAGACATCAGTCCTATGGCGTGAATTGTCAGTGTGGCATGTTGATATGCAAATGATCAAGTCTTTTCTTGAAAAGCAGATTCTTGTGGTTGATGATCAAAGCACGATTTTAAATAGCACAGCTTTGTGTATAGCGTTAATTCGCGAGCCTCACACCTCGGTTTGAGTCAAAAATGGGATAAGGGAATGCAGGGAGTGCATGCCGTTTCTAGCTATGGGTGGTTTCATGGTATGGATCCCAGACATTTATATTTTTTACCTATGTGGATGATGGATAGCGAGGCGCCTCAGATATATCAGTCACTACAGGGCCGATGGATAGGTCCGATAGGACCGGGAAACGTGTGTTCAGGAATTACTAATCCTCAAACATAAGGGAGGACCGGCCCTGTAGGATCCAGGGTTCCTTGCAAGGAATCCTGAGGCATTTGCCAGAGTGTCTCGAATCGGTAAGGAGACCATCCCCTGCCTTGACTCATGACGGAAATCCAATTTCCAATACAAGACATTTCAGTTTTAATTGCAAAACTAGTATGGAGACATAGTAGGATGGGGTACTATGCTGTCTATGATTGATACATTTATATTTGAAGTTGTTTTATACACTTTTCACGTATAATAGTATCAAAATGAGTTGTTTTAAACGTACCAAGCATGTTTGGCTATTATAAGGGAAAACTCTATCCTCCGGCTTTCCTTGCATTGTATGATGGGACCTGAGTCTTATAATAGCTTCATTTTTCCAAAAAGCATTACACTGTTTGTTTTATGCACTGGTATTCTTGGGGAAAAACCCGTTCCGTGTTATACGGCATGGTCCCTTGATTTACTTTTTTTAAATGTAAAGATTTAATAACTATTTTAGTTCTCACACCTGTCCCATGAGTGACCTAGAGTTTATTATTTTATCCTAAATTCTGGGTGCCCATATTTTCCACATGGGCAGCTAGTAGTTTTGGTTTTGCAGATATTATATTCACAGGATCCTGTTTTACAACTGGAGCTATATTCAGAAAGCTTTGTATCCGTGTATCTATTTCAGTTGTGTTATGCATTATTTTTCCGCTGCTATGTAAATTATTTTAATCTCTGATATTTTTTTGATGTATATTATTTATTCATACTCTGTTAGATTCTTGTACTCTAATATTATTGTTGTAATTAGCAATGAAATGTTCTATTGTTTGTGTTTCAATTAGTCTTGTTCTCAACTCAATACGGGCTTTCCCGAAAGGGAGAGTTTGGGTCGTTTCATATCTTCATCGTATTTGATGCCCAATGTTAATGCCCATATGGAGTGGTTTTCAGATAATAAATCTGATTCCGGTCTCTCCATATTGACGATGGAAAAATGGTTAAAAACCTTGATAATCGGTTATTTAACTATCAAATGAAAACATCCATACACATAACGATCTTATTTCAAAATGGAAATTTTATCAATCAATCATCAATCAATATTTTCCCCTTTTAAATTAATTTACCATTAATGTATTCATTTCCCATTTCCCATTTCCATATATTCATAAATTCTTATTTTCTAAATTTAGAAAATATATGTTATTAACATTGGAAAACATTTCCATTCCTTTTCACGCGTCACTATCCTCCCACATCTATCAATATATAATTGTAAACTAGTAAGAGAACAATTCTCTGAATATCAATCTCTAAGGCCAAACCAGCATCAAATCGATACCGAGAAAGCTGTTCAACATAACTAATCTCCAACCAGTTTCTAATTTCCTTAACTCCGTTTCTTAACCTCTTATCAAATCATTGCTTACGCAACTCTCGGATTCAATTTACGTATCTAATTCTTTTATGAAAAACATTAGTTATAACGGCAATGTTATAATCCCCACTTTCTAAATATCTAACTTCAAAATATAACTTTTATACATTAATTTGAATAAATAATAATTGTTTAATTTATTAAATAAATAAATCTTGATAAAAAACCGGAAAGTAAATAGTACTTTCCTATATTCGATATAAACGAGTACCAATGTATAATTCTCTCTCAAATAATCTCTATTCGATAACTCTCTTTCGAATAAACAATATTCGATAACTCTTTTTCGAATAAACTCTATTCGATAACTCCATTTCGAATAAACTATATTTGATTTACGTTACAAACTTCAACATATTTTACCCTTTCAGGTTAACTCAATTTCTAAATTCATTTTTGAATTTAGTACTTCCCAACAATTACAATTTCCTTCTATAATTGTTTTAATTCTACAAAAAGTTTTCTTTTAAATCGTTATTCACTTTTAAATGCGAATATTATTCCTCTGTAGAATCTGGACTCATTTTATTAGATCAAAATTTGATTTCATAATTTAAATACTAACACAGGTTTAAGCTCCAATTATCGAGTCATTTTATAACTTCTTATTCACATTCCATTTTATTTATCAAGGCCCGTTTACATGTCAAATTTCTAGTTGATTTCATTTACTAAGTTTATAATTCTATATCTCCTTTATATTCGATTATAAAATATTGGTTTATAGCCGGATATTTATTATCTTGTCAAATCCCGATTTATTCAATATAAAATTTCTTAAATTATTTTATAACATTTGGCCTAGTCGAATTCTAATTACAAATCTTTATGGATTTTATTTTAATCCTATTCACATTTCGAACATCGAAATAAATTTCATCGTTTCCTTTTAAAAACAACTCCCAATTTCCCTTTTTATATTCACTACTGAATTTACATGATAATTATTTTTAATTCCTTTGTAAACATTGTTTATAAATCACGCTATTTGTTTTTATTATTAAATACGTTATTTATTTCTAGCCATTCGAAATTCCATTTTTATTTTTAAATAGATTTTCCCCTTTTCAAATTCACATTCCATTTTGTAATTCCCTTTATAAATGATAAGTTTACATTCCATTTTCAAATATCGGTGATAAAACCGATTTTACTTCTCAATATACATTCCTACTTATATATATATATATATATATATTGTTGACACGCTTTTTTGTCAAACTTGTCACACGTCAAGTGTCTGGTGAGCGATGCGCTCAAGCATCAAAAAGCACAAAGCAGTAGGGTCGAAGTCGCGTCGCAAACGAAAGAACCAATGAACTCTTTGTCGAGCCGTACTCCGAGCCGAAGGCGAGCTGTCAAGCGGGTCCAAGGCCCCGCAGTCCCGGTGGCGATCGACCTAGTCGGTTTGGTCGAAACAGTGGGCAACGCCCGATTCATCCGATTTTCTCCGTGCCGAAAGCTCAGATTCCTTCACTTTGGACCAGCAAAACCGCGGATTCCTTCACTTCGCATCCAGGAGCTTCGACGCTCTAAAACAATGAGATTTCAGCACCAAGAAGTTCGCCTCTTTCTTCTCGTCAAATTTTGCACCCCCGGAGGGGTTCGGAATTTCGTACCCTCGGGGAGTACGAAATTTCGAATCCCTTGGTCGAGGGTCGAAATTTCGAGCCCCTACAGGGGGTTCGAAATTTCGAGCCCCGCGCCTGGGGGCTCGAATTTCCTGTTTCGGGGCAACTTTTGGGGTGCGAAATTTCCTATTTGTGGGCCCCCGCTGCTCACCTACTCCCACCCAACCTTTCTCTTATAAATACCCCAAGCCTTGGCATTTATTTGGTCTTTCTCCCTTGGAAATTTTGGACCTTAAGAGCTCCAAAAACTCATTAATGGCTTCCAACACCTCCACCATAGCCATGGAAGATGAGATGGATAATTAAAATATGGCATGCATGTTTTCCTTCAACACTTGAGCATCAACATGGTTCTTCATGCTACTCTTGAACTTCATGGACATGACCATTGAACTTGGATATTGTTGACCAAGTCAACGCTTTTCAATAAAGAAGAAAAAGGGCAGTTTAGTCAAAGTGTAGAATAAACACATATTTTGATATTCTATTGTAACTCTTTTTACTTAGCTATTGTCCAAACTTGTACAACTTTGTAATCGACCAAAGATATGATGAATGGTGATTATAAAGTGGACGTAGACGTTAGTGCCGAACCACTATAAAAGTTGTGTCTCCCTGCTTTTCTTTACTTTACTGCTTATTTGGATAATTGTTCACATGTACACATTGGGTGTTAGCGTGCTACAATTTTACACGTCAACATTTTGGCGCGCCAGGAAGGGGGCGCACAACTTCGATCTCTGCATCGGATTAACTATTCGGATTTGTCTTCAAACCTCGACTTCAACCTCAACTGTAACAGCCCGCATTTTATGTATCGGAAGATCATAAAATAATTTTATTTTATTCCCTGAGGGTTGGATCATTCTCGTCTTTTAGTATGTTGCTTATGGGGATGTGAGACATGTCCATAAATTTTACCGATTTTGTTTGTGACCATTTTGCCCCTGTCAGTCTTGTACAGGGCATAACTTTTGACTCAGGTCGAATCAGAGGGTGAGACCTGTGCCATTGGAAAGGAATTGATGATTCTCTTTCCGTAGAGTGGTTACATTAAGGATTTGGTTCAGCGGTTTGGGAGAAATCGCTGTTTTAAGGTTTAGCAGTTGGCTGTCCAGGTTTTGGAAGGCTAATGGGCTGGTTTGGAGAAAGCCCATTAAGGGGTTGATGGAGGCTATAAATAGGGGGGTAAGGGATATGGGGAAATGTTAGAATTTTCCATTCTCTTATGGGGAGGCTTTGATCTCCTTCTTCCTCTAATACCTTTCCACCATTAAAATTCCAAATCCAAGGAGAAATCAAAGATCTATACCATAAGAGGCTAGATCTACATCAATTGAAAGGGAATTTCATCGGATCTAAGGGTTTTGTGCAAGTTGCTTGCTGATCGGAATCATATTTCATTGTTTTTGCATCGATTTGAAGAATTGGTGAGTGATTTACATCTCTCATTCGGATTCATGCAAGTATATGGGTTTTAGGATGTTAATTTCATCATTTCCATGTTATTTTCCTTAGATCCACACCATGCTAAGTCCATTTTATATATGAATCACCTTAGGATCTGATCTAGATAATTTAAATGGTTAATTTTATGATTTTTCTCAAGATTATGCAAGTTAGATCCGTTTTTATGTTCATATGATTCACTTATCATGTTTTGGGAAATTTATGTGTTTTGATGGAAATTGTTAGATTGATGATATTGTTGGTTGCATAACATGTTTGTGATTGCGTTTGGATGAATCGGACAAGCCGGTTTCGTCGGTTTCGTCGTTTGGCGAAGTTTTGGTCGAAATCGGAGTCGAATTGGAGATGTGCAGGTTTCTGGTCGTCCTGGAGTTGGTCGGGTCGGTCTGGAATGAGGTGGTCGGTCATAGTATGGCTTGGGAAGCAAGTCAGGGAGCTGGTCGGTCCAGAAGGAGCAGAAGTGTTTCTGGTCGGTTTCAGATGGTGGCATTCTGGTCGGTTTCAGATGGTGGCTGTAACAACCCGTATTTTCAATAACCTGTTATAACATAAATGGAGGCAGAATTAAACTGTAAAATCTGAATCAAGGGAAACGGGCTATGCCATTGCGTTCGTCTGGGAAAAATACGCGAAATAGAGTCCGAGTTTTCGAAAATCGGAGTCCGTATGACCAAGATATGGCCTCGCGAAGTTTCACGAAAAATTCCCAAATTAAAGTATACTTAATTAAGTGAAATGGGTTGCGCAGAGAAATATATATATATTGATATATATATATATATATATAATTGAAAAATAAATAAATAAATATGCAAAAATGTTCAAAACAGCGAATTGGGAGAGGGGAATAACCGAACCGGCCGATTTTTGAGGTCGACCCGAGCTCGCTGGGTCGACTAGGGGTTAATCCAGGGTGTTTGGCTGTCAACCCGTGGGCCGATTCGCTCAAATGCAGATTTTGCATTTGGATGGTTCTCATGGTTCATCTTTAATCTAAAGGCCCTAGATGGTTCCTACACTTGACTTCTTCCCCAAGACATGCTTTGATGGCTTGGATTGAATCTAGGTTTAATCCTATGGCCTAAAACACTTGCCTAATCTATAAATAAGACCCTAACCTATCCTAAATCCTCATTATTCATTCATGCAACTAAACTATGGCAAAATTTTACCTTTCATGGCCTCCACACTCTTCATAAAATTTTTAAATGGTTTCTATGAGAGATTTTCCATGCATACAAGTGTTTTCAAGCTTGTATGAGTGTCATTAGCTTGCATTCAAGTCAAGTTTCTATCTTTGCATCATAAAGCAAGGGTTTTGATCATTTTGGCTCAAGGGTTTTTATGTTAGAGCTTGCATTTTGGGTCTATTTGATTGCATAAGGGCTTTGTCATATCTTTTGTGCCTTCATAGCAATGTAAGCCCTTTCTCTACTCTTAGATATTAACCATGAAGTTAAATGTTCATGTTGCAAGTTTGGGTTTGATCATTGAGTATGATACATGCTATCATGTCATGCAAGTTTATGAAGTCATTATCTTGATCTTGTGAGCTAAAAGCTACAACCTTTATGTTGAAATGTTGCATTAGGCAACATGAGAACCCTCATAACCTTTATGTCAACTTGCATGTGAAGTCATAACCCTTATATGATGATATATGCGAGTTACTAGTCATCATTCCATATCTTTTGTCACCATGATTCGCTTATGTGCCAAGTTTGGGTTTATGCATGTTTTGAGGCTTAAGAATGTAACATGCAAGTTAATAAACACATTTGTGCCTCATTTGCCACCATGATTAACTTGTGGCTTAATATCCATATTTGTCATGCCTTTGCCAAGTCTCTTCTTTTAATCCATTACGTTGTCGCGAACGTATATGCGAGTTTAAAAGCGTTGGGTTATGTTATGGGTAATTTCTAATGACATGAAAATACAACTTGAAAACATGACTTGAAATATAACATGGAAGTTGACATGTAAGTATGCATAAAAACATAAGCTTGGGAATTTACCTATTAAGTTAGGTCTACCCTTTGGGAATTTACCTATTAAGTTAGGTCTACCCAAATGCTTGAAAACTTGTAACATGTTTTGGGAAACATGATGGACATGACACTTAGATAATATAAGTGTGGCCAACTCGAGGTTGGGTTGAGTTTGCAACGTAAAACTACCCGGAACCGACCGGCCTAACTAGTAGTTGCAAACAATAGGACCCAATGTGAGAAGTTGGTCATGTTGTGCTTGAACCCGAGGTTAGACCAAGTTGTGGTGTAAAGCTACCCGGAACCGAGCGGCTTAACTAGTAACCACAACAAAGTCTAATGTGAGAGGTGAAGGTGCATTAAGTAATTAATGCCACATGATAGGGTTAGGTTAATTTGATTAATAACTCTTAACCAAATATGACATGGACAAATGGGTTAAGTAATTTGATTAGGCTAATGATACTTAACAAAACATGACAAGGTTGGGTAGGTTAAGTAACTTGATTTGCCTAATGACACTTAACCATTTTTATATGACTAGTGGATGGGGTTAAGTTAACCAACACTTAATCAATCCAACACGATAACTTGGTAAGGTTAAGTAAGTTTTCTTAATGACGCTTAACCGAAAAATACGGTTAACGAATGGGGTTAAGATTAGACTCAACTAGTCTAAACATGGAAATCAGATGGGGTTAAGTTAGCCTAGACTTAATTAATCCCACTTGGTAGTTTAATGGGGTTAAGTTAAACACTTAACTAATCTAAACATGATGAATTGATGTGGTTAAGTGACCTATACTTATCCAATCTAACTCGTTAATTTATTGTGGTTAAGTTAACCAATACTTAACCAATATAACGTGAAAACATGATAAGGCTAAGTCACGAATCGCTTGAATACACTTGACCGATTTGACTAAGTAAATTGATAGGGTCAAGTTAATATATACTTAACCAATCTAGAATGATAATTGGACGAGGTTAAGTCGTGAATTGCTTAATATACTTAACCAACTTGAGCATGGTTTGTAGGGTTAAGCCTTGAACTTGGATACTTAGCCAATTTTGACAGGATTTGTAGACGGGTTAAGTCATGAACTTAAGTGACACTTAATCCATTATGTAAACCCTAGTTCTGAGGATTAGGTGGATAACCGTAGTTAACAAGGATAACGGGAACAATGCTAAGTGGTAAACCTTAGTTGAAGAATAACTAAGTAATGATTCTTAGTCAAGGAAATTTAGACCAGTTCATAGATAGATGAGTAACCTGATACGGTAGGTCATCGTTTAAGTATACGAGTAGGAGCAAGTATCTGATTTAGATAAAGGCTCCAGCGAACTGGGTAACGAAGCAGCGGCTTCGGGGAACGTGAGGATATTCTTGGTATCCCTCTATGAGCTGCCAGGTGATTATACTAGGCTCATGAGAGGTTAAGGTCTGCGTTAGAAGAACCAAGAGTATGCCTTGGTTGCTATACGAGCGACCTAAAGACGGGGATGGATAGGGGATAGTCGACGATACACGGTCGTACCCTAGATAGCATTTCGTCAGGCTACCTACCATCTTTGGTCAAGCGTGTACGTACGGAAAGGCAGAGAACACCCAAAAGACCATAATTGCTATCTAATTATGGTTGCGGTAAGGCTTGGATGTGGATTGGCCAGTGTTGTGTTCTCATACAGGATTTATCCTGTCTTGTCTTTCACTAGTTGAGGGAGTGGTCTCGTGGGACCATAGCCACGTATAAGAAAAACAGACCTTAGCATCTGCATCGGCAGATAAATCGAAAGCTCCCGACCGAGTCCTGTATTTCTTGATTTGCCCTGTGACAGGACTCGGATGGCACGATGTGATACATGTGCATACAGTCATGGAAAAGCGATTCACGATGAATACGGGGGAAAAAGGGCGCGGTTGGCGGTTAGCGTAATCCCTAGTGGCCCTAGGTGGTTGAACCCAAACCGAGATAGGAAAACGTGCAATAGGTAAGCATAATCCCTAGCAGCCCTAGGTAGCATAAGTCCTAGTTGTACAAACAATAATTCATGTTGGAAGACCCTAGCTAGGTTTAGGGTAACAGTCCAAACCGATCTTAAGGATCATGGAACTATGTTAAAGTAATATAGAATCTCATGGGAAAGCCCGTATGGTCTACGGCAAGGGACTGAACATTTACATGGAATAAAACATACAAGTTGAGTAACCTATATATGCGATATATTAGGTTGACATGGACCATTACACGACTTTTGAGTGAGGGTCATTCTTGGTTAACACATGACACGGTGGGGATACTAGTACGGTAGGTGCAGAGCTAAAATACAGGATAGATATCACGGGGCGTTATACGTGACAGATATCTTGGGGATATTATACTTGATAGAAACCTGACGATGTGATACCTTGTTTTATCTTGACATCGTAATTTATCATGACACCTTAGTTTATCTGAGTTCAGTAGTTCATCCTGTTATTTTGATTTAGCTTATCTATCTTGTTATCATGCTTATGTTCATCTTAGTTTCTCATGTCAGTTAACTTTACTAGTTTTTATGCTAATAGTAGATAGGGCTTACTCAGTCTTTTTGACTGACCCGTTTTGTTTCGCCTCTTTTCTTCCGTTTCCCCCCAGGTTACAGGGAGGAAATAATGTTGTTTAGTTCGGACTTCTTCTGCTTGAAGGTCATCATGGATGGCTTGGACTTTTCTTGGCTAATGGCTACTTTACTGTTTTTACTTGGGGAATAATTTATGAAAATGTCTTTATGCTTCTTTACTATTGCAAGACAGGTTTTGATGTACTCTGATGTAAAAGGCTTTAGACCTTATTTATTCATGTTATGAAAGTTTGATTTTACTTCCGCTATTTTTATATGTTATGTCTTGTGATATTTCTGTGCATGTTTACCAATAATGCCCCTCTAAAGCTAGTGCATTCCTTTGCGAGTGACCCTAGCGGAGGCGGGGTGTTACACGTGGTATCAGAGCAGAAGGTTACCAGACTGGGCAAAAGTTTTTAAAGACCTTCTGAAAACTATTTGAAAAAAAAAAACCGTTTACAAAGAAGCATTTTTCAAGAAAATTTTATTTTAAAAGAAAAAGGCTATTCCCCAAAGGGCATTAGCACTATCCTTGTTTCCTTAATTGAGTCTCTTTTCCTTTCTTTCCTCCATCTGTAGTCACAGTAGTTTTAACTGCGACTAGTCTTTTCTACCTACGAAAGTGCTTTCCATACGATGGAGGTGGTTCTCGAGAGACCAGTGGCCGCGTTATAAGAAAGGATCGTGAGAAAGAAGGATAAAGGATACGAGCTTAAGGATGAGCAACTTGTTGGTATGGCTTAGTCCTCAAAGGAGGGAGAAAGATGAACAATGAAACCCATGACGAGAGAGTACCTTTGGCATGGTAAAACGGGGCGGATAGTTAAGTATTATGGGACAAGGACAAGATCATCGGGAGGGCAGTAGTATGCTCTCATTTCTAGAGTACCTCGGAAGGAGGGTAACGATCTTGTTAAAGGTTTAGCTTTTCTTCTCTATCATCCCGTTAGGACTTCGTTGTTCGTATCATTTAAGTCTGCTTCGATAGTTGAGTCTCTGCACCTTAAGTACTAGCGTAATAGAGAATCCCATTTTTGTCTCAAAGTCCTATTGGAGAATCAGTCCATTTATACATGACTTGTTTGGATTTGGGAATGTCTATGCCAAGTGTTGAGTTTGGAAATAATGCTTATGTTTATAAGCTATGGATGGATTCTAGGGATGAAGTGGTTATCCAGTAGGGGGTGCCACTCTCGGTTTTGATAGGAGGGTAGTTAGACCTTTTGACTAGCCTTGGTAATGCCCTCGAAGTATCGGGTAACCTTTTTGAGGTTCTGTCATGACTAGTTACTTAGAATCCCTTGATGCCTTTATTGGAAATTTGAAGCCCGATCGAGTGGTGTTCGCCAATAAGACGGATGGTTTACTTCATTTATGCATGGGTTATAGAGATCACCCTAGTAAGTGCGCATGATAACCTGATTGACATCTGTTTACTTTCAAGAGAAAGTTCTTCTACATGGAATGCCTTATAGTATATAAACGAGATCCAAGATTCACTAGTGAATTTTGGAAAGCTTGCATGAGATCATGAGTACGCAGTCATGTTTGCGTCAAGTATTCTAGGAAAAGGATAAGTGCAAGTGGAACGAGAGGCGACGAAGAAATGAGTTCCAGCTCATGTTATGGAAACAGGAATAAGAAGCTACAAAATCGCGAAGCTAAAAGACGACTTTGATGGTCAAAGACTAGATACGCGCATGATATCTCTTTTTGGGAGTATATCCTTGATCCCTGTTTTCTGTAGAGCTTACTTGTAGGCTATCTTTTGTGGACATCCTCTCGGTCCTATTCTCCGTTACAAACCCTGTAAGGAGTTTGTCCTGTTTATCTTCTCGACCCTGTTTCAGGGAATTCTAGGTAGACCCCTATGGATGTAAACATGTATTTGAAACATGTTATGATTGATATGGTTTCAAGTGGTTGCTCGTGGATGCGCGAATACACATTAGATACTAGCTCGACTCGGTCACATTTCATATTGCATATGCACGAGTATTTATACTTGTTTATGGATGAAATCGAATGTATTATCATGCGGTTGTTGCATATGAATGAATGATTGTGCACGCATATAGTATCTATATGACTAGGACTATTTGCATACATGTTGGATTCATGGCACTATACATATTTTGCATTAGAAAAATTATTCAGGCCTGATCATTAGCATTAGCTAAGGAACATGTACACACACGTTTTGCATATATTCATACAACATTAGAAATCATCTAAGGACAATGGTTGCTTGTGGATGATGTTTTGAGTAGATGGATGATGGATGGTAGGATATGTTCTTCCTAACTTGGAGATTTCGGGGACGAAATCCTAAAAGGTGGGGAGAATGTAACAACCCGTATTTTCAATAACCTGTTATAACATAAATGGAGGTAGAATTAAACTGTAAAATCTGAATCAAGGGAAACGGGCTATGCCATTGCGTTCGTCTGGGAAAAATACGCGAAATAGAGTACGAGTTTTCGAAAATCGGAGTCCGTATGACCAAGATATGGCCTCGCGAAGTTTCACGAAAAATTCCCAAATTAAAGTATACTTAATTAAGTGAAATGGGTTGCGCAGAGAAATATATATATATTGATATATATATATATAATTGAAAATTAAATAAATAAATATGCAAAAATGTTCAAAACAGCGAATTGGGAGAGGGGAATAACCGAACCGGCCGATTTTTGAGGTCGACCCGAGCTCGCTGGGTCGACTAGGGGTTAATCCAGGGTGTTTGGCTGTCAACCCGTGGGCCGATTCGCTCAAATGCAGATTTTGCATTTGGATGGTTCTCATGGTTCATCTTTAATCTAAAGGCCCTAGATGGTTCCTACACTTGACTTCTTCCCCAAGACATGCTTTGATGGCTTGGATTGAATCTAGGTTTAATCCTATGGCCTAAAACACTTGCCTAATCTATAAATAAGACCCTAACCTATCCTAAATCCTCATTATTCACTCATGCAACTAAACTATGGCAAAATTTTACCTCTCATGGCCTCCACTCTCTTCATATAATTTCTAAATGGTTTCTATGAGAGATTTTCCATGCATACAAGTGTTTTCAAGCTTGTATGAGTGTCATTAGCTTGCATTCAAGTCAAGTTTCTATCTTTGCATCATAAAGCAAGGGTTTTGATCATTTTGGCTCAAGGGTTTTTATGTTAGAGCTTGCATTTTGGGTCTATTTGATTGCATAAGGGCTTTGTCATATCTTTTGTGCCTTCATAGTAATGTAAGCCCTTTCCCTACTCTTAGATATTAACTATGAAGTTAAATGTTCATGTTGCAAGTTTGGGTTTGATCATTGAGTATGATACATGCTATCATGTCATGCAAGTTTATGAAGTCATTATCTTGATCTTGTGAGCTAAAAGCTACAACCTTTATGTTGAAATGTTGCATTAGGAAACATGAGAACCCTCATAACCTTTATGTCAACTTGCATGTGAAGTCATAACCCTTATATGATGATATATGCGAGTTACTAGTCATCATTCCATATCTTTTGTCACCATGATTCGCTTATGTGCCAAGTTTGGGTTTATGCATGTTTTGAGGCTTAAGAATGTAACATGCAAGTTAATGAACACATTTGTGCCTCATTTGCCACCATGATTAACTTGTGGCTTAATATCCATATTTGTCATGCCTTTGCCAAGTCTCTTCTTTTAATCCATTACGTTGTCGCGAACGTATATGCGAGTTTAAAAGCGTTGGGTTATGTTATGGGTAATTTCTAATGACATGAAAATACAACTTGAAAACATGACTTGAAATATAACATGGAAGTTGACATGTAAGTATGCATAAAAACATAAGCTTGGGAATTTACCTATTAAGTTAGGTCTACCCTTTGGGAATTTACCTATTAAGTTAGGTCTACCCAAATGCTTGAAAACTTGTAACATGTTTTGGGAAACATGATGGACATGACACTTAGATAATATAAGTGTGGCCAACTCGAGGTTGGGTTGAGTTTGCAACGTAAAACTACCCGGAACCGACCGGCCTAACTAGTAGTTGCAAACAATAGGACCCAATGTGAGAAGTTGGTCATGTTGTGCTTGAACCCGAGGTTAGACCAAGTTGTGGTGTAAAGCTACCCGGAACCGACCGGCTTAACTAGTAACCACAACAAAGTCTAATGTGAGAGGTGAAGGTGCATTAAGTAATTAATGCCACATGATAGGGTTAGGTTAATTTGATTAATAACTCTTAACCAAATATGACATGGACAAATGGGTTAAGTAATTTGATTAGGCTAATGATACTTAACAAAACATGACAAGGTTGGGTAGGTTAAGTAACTTGATTTGCCTAATGACACTTAACCATTTTTATATGACTAGTGGATGGGGTTAAGTTAACCAACACTTAATCAATCCAACACGATAACTTGGTAAGGTTAAGTAAGTTTTCTTAATGACGCTTAACCAAAAAATACGGTTAACGAATGGGGTTAAGATTAGACTCAACTAGTCTAAACATGGAAATCGGATGGGGTTAAGTTAGCCTAGACTTAATTAATCCCACTTGGTAGTTTAATGGGGTTAAGTTAAACACTTAACTAATCTAAACATGATGAATTGATGTGGTTAAGTGACCTATACTTATCCAATCTAACTCGTTAATTTATTGTGGTTAAGTTAACCAATACTTAACCAATATAACGTGAAAACATGATAAGGCTAAGTCACGAATCGCTTGAATACACTTGACCGATTTGACTAAGTAAATTGATAGGGTCAAGTTAATATATACTTAACCAATCTAGAATGATAATTGGACGAGGTTAAGTCGTGAATTGCTTAATATACTTAACCAACTTGAGCATGGTTTATAGGGTTAAGCCTTGAACTTGGATACTTAGCCAATTTTGATAGGATTTGTAGATGGGTTAAGTCATGAACTAAAGTGACACTTAATCCATTATGTAAACCCTAGTTCTGAGGATTAGGTGGATAACCGTAGTTAACAAGGATAACGGGAACAATGCTAAGTGGTAAACCTTAGTTGAAGAATAACTAAGTAATGATTCTTAGTCAAGGAAATTTAGACCAGTTCATAGATAGATGAGTAACCTGATACGGTAGGTCATCGTTTAAGTATACGAGTAGGAGCAAGTATCTGATTTAGATAAAGGCTCCAGCGAACTGGGTAACGAAGCAGCGGCTTCGGGGAACGTGAGGATATTCTTGGTATCCCTCTATGAGCTGCCAGGTGATTATACTAGGCTCATGAGAGGTTAAGGTCTGCGTTAGAAGAACCAAGAGTATGCCTTGGTTGCTATACGAGCGACCTAAAGACGGGGATGGATAGGGGATAGTCGACGATACACGGTCGTACCCTAGATAGCATTTCGTCAGGCTACCTACCATCTTTGGTCAAGCGTGTACGTACGGAAAGGCAGAGAACACCCAAAAGACCATAATTGCTATCTAATTATGGTTGCGGTAAGGCTTGGATGTGGGTTGGCCAGTGTTGTGTTCTCATACAGGATTTATCCTGTCTTGTCTTTCACTAGTTGAGGGAGTGGTCTCGTGGGACCATAGCCACGTATAAGAAAAACAGACCTTAGCATCTGCATCGGCAGATAAATCGAAAGCTCCCGACCGAGTCCTGTATTTCTTGATTTGCCCTGTGACAGGACTCGGATGGCACGATGTGATACATGTGCATACAGTCATGGAAAAGCGATTCACGATGAATACGGGGGAAAAAGGGCGCGGTTGGCGGTTAGCGTAATCCCTAGTGGCCCTAGGTGGTTGAACCCAAACCGAGATAGGAAAACGTGCAATAGGTAAGCATAATCCCTAGCAGCCCTAGGTAGCATAAGTCCTAGTTGTACAAACAATAATTCATGTTGGAAGACCCTAGCTAGGTTTAGGGTAACAGTCCAAACCGATCTTAAGGATCATGGAACTATGTTAAAGTAATATAGAATCTCATGGGAAAGCCCGTATGGTCTACGGCAAGGGACTGAACATTTACATGGAATAAAACATACAAGTTGAGTAACCTATATATGCGATATATTAGGTTGACATGGACCATTACACGACTTTTGAGTGAGGGTCATTCTTGGTTAACACATGACACGGTGGGGATACTAGTACGGTAGGTGCAGAGCTAAAATACAGGATAGATATCACGGGGCGTTATACGTGACAGATATCTTGGGGATATTATACTTGATAGAAACCTGACGATGTGATACCTTGTTTTATCTTGACATCGTATTTTATCATGACACCTTAGTTTATCTGAGTTCAGTAGTTCATCCTGTTATTTTGATTTAGCTTATCTATCTTGTTATCATGCTTATGTTCATCTCAGTTTCTCATGTCAGTTAACTTTACTAGTTTTTATGCTAATAGTAGATAGGGCTTACTCAGTCTTTTTGACTGACCCGTTTTGTTTCGCCTCTTTTCTTCCGTTTCCCCCCCAGGTTACAGGGAGGAAATACTGTTGTTTAGTTCGGACTTCTTCTGCTTGAAGGTCATCATGGATGGCTTGGACTTTTCTTGGCTAATGGCTACTTTACTGTTTTTACTTGGGGAATAATTTATGAAAATGTCTTTATGCTTCTTTACTATTGCAAGACAGGTTTTGATGTACTCTGATGTAAAAGGCTTTAGACCTTATTTATTCATGTTATGAAAGTTTGATTTTACTTTCGCTATTTTTATATGTTCTGTCTTGTGATATTTCTGTGCATGTTTACCAATAATGCCCCTCTAAAGCTAGTGCATTCCTTTGCGAGTGACCCTAGCGGAGGCGGGGTGTTACAGTGGCATTCTGGTTGGTTTTTACTGGAAGCAAATCCTGGTCGCTCTGAAGGAGCTGGTCGGTCAGGTGGAGCAAAATCTGGTCGGTCTTGACGGGGTCGATCCAAAGCTGGTCGGTCCCAAGGAGGTCGAGTCGATCCAAAGCTGCAAGGAGGTCGAGTCGCTCCAAAGCTGCATGGAGGCGGGTCGTTCTGGAGCAAGGCTGGTCGGTTTTTGGCGGGTCGTTCTGGAGCAAGGCTGGTCGGTTTTTGGCTGGTCATTCTGGAGCAAGGTTCTGGTCGGTTTTGGCAGGGTCGTTTTCTGAAAAAGTACGTTTTCGGGTACGAACCAAAAAGGTCTGGAAAAAAAATATTTTTTGGGGCAACCCCCCGAACCCTAGCCGCAGCGCAGTGATGTGTTTTGGTTCGGTGATGGCGTGACTTCGAGGTGATTCAAGTAGGAAGACTCGAAGTGATGAATGTGTTCGTTGATCAAGGTGGAACAACGAATGCGGAGACAACTCAAAGGTCATGAGTTGGTGGATAATGGCTGCTCGAGAAGGTTGCTTGAGCTATGAAACATCGTCAAGGTTGGACGATTAGAGATGCGAAGGCCGAGAAGTCATCGTTGTCGTAAATCCTAGCAGGCTCAAAGCAGGGGTATGATGGGTATCGTTGAAAGGCCCAAAAGACCGGTTGTTGGTCGAGTACCCTGGGTCTTTCTGGTTGGGGAAAGGCCTAGTGTCAAGGTTGGACATTGCCAAGGTTGGGCATATGGAGTTAATGCTAGAACTGGGGTTATCATTAGCCCTTGACATATGGCAAGGTTGGCCGTCATACGATAATGATGGTTTCGAAGCAGGATTGGCAGTGATAGCCAGAGTCAGTCATGGATGATTAGTTGTTCTGTTTGTACTATCTCACATAGATTATCCAAAGTCGAGGGAGACATTCTTTGAGTGCTTAAGTGATATTGGTCTAGGCCTCTGGCGAGAGTACTTGAGGAATGTTAAACTCGATTAGGGTTGTCTGCGTGAGACTTATCTGGATTTCATGTGTGTTTTCTATGATTGAATGGGTGTTCTGATTTCTATGGATGAATGGTTGAAATGCTTGTCGTAAAGGCTATCACTGTCCGATGTGGGGAAGATAAGGATGAGTTCTTCTCTGGTGTTGTGGGTAGATAAGTTTTTCATTTACCCATTCTCATATACTTTCTTGTTGAAGTTTGTTAGCTGTTTTATCGCTCACTAAGACTATTGTCTGACTCAAGGTTTTATGTCTCCTCTTATTACCTTGGGTTGTTCATCCGGTTGTGGATGGGCAGACTAAGTAGCAGGTTACAGGTAATGGAGCTTAGTGAGACGAGGAAGCTGAGCGATGACGAGCAGGAGGCTGGCGTATCAGTTTTATTACTATCTAGTATTTCTGTTTCCGCTGTTTGAGTTGCTTTGAGGGTTGTAGTGAGGCCTTATGTACAAACTTTGATATCAGTTGGATAATTTTTATGGATGTTGAGAAAGTTTCAAAAGTTTGCTATATGATACCTCATTACTATTACCTGTTGTATATGCTCTATTATATTTTATCCTTACGCTGTGAGTTCTACGACAGGTTTCGATGTGTTTACCTACTCTGATGATCGTCCATAGCAGCCTGGCACACCTTTCAGTGCATTATTCCTCTTGTTTAGTGCGGGGGTTATGGGTGGTCGTCACATTTGGTATCAGAGCTCTGGTCAACGATTTTGGCCAAATTTCGAAGACTTAATTACATATGAGAGACGTATTTGTAGATTTCAGTTGGATGTTTATTATATATATTAGTATATATAGTAGTAGCGATTGTATCTCTTTAGCAGTTTTTGTTGTATATAACGGTGTTGTATACACAATTATATGATTTTTGTTTGATGATAACAACCAAATATATTTTTATGTGTTTGGTACTTTTTTATGTGTTTGGTACTGTACTGTTATATATATACATCACAGCAATGAATATAATATTTAAATAAAATACGACTGTATAGAAATTCAAATATTAACACAGTATTTTATTTAAATAGAATATTTTATTTCAATATTCAAACAGTACAACTATTTGTAACTCCACTATTTATACATTCACAGAATATTTGTACTTGTATAAACAGAATAAAATAGACAAGTTTGTTTGACAACAATAAAATGATATTTTATTTCAATCAAACTTGTTTATTACAGACATCAGTACATTTCATATATACACAGCTCCTCACTGCAACACTCATACATTCATTCAGTTTACATTTCATATATATCCATTTTCACTTGTATATACAGACTCATACATTCATTGACACCACACACTGTCTTCTTATCTTCAGCTTGTCAGTCCTGTCATCACAGTCAGTCCACGAATCCCAGCTTACCTGTCACACATGAAACACACACACACAGTACACTGCAATAGAAATAAAACAGAATACATGCAAATTTAAATTTTATTTTTAAAATTTTATTTGCCTCAGACTTCTGGTGTGTTTCTCATCATTTTTCATGACTTGATCTGAATTATAAAACCATCAATCTGTGTCTAGACAGCTTGTGATATTCACAGTGATACACTGTAAATACCACAAGGCAGACAACATATATATTTCAATGCAGGGACAGGGACAACTCGTCTGATGGCTGCATGTACACACGTGTATACACGTGTGCACTGCCTCGCCAATTCAGCGTGCAACTGAAGAGTAGCCACGTGGACCTTCTCAACTCAGTGCATATTTGAAAAGCAACAAAGTCAACACAAACAAACATGATCAAAACCTCAAAGAAAGCAATCAATTTCAAAGTGTCAAAGCATGGAGTCGAGCCAAGCAAGCTAGAGTGCAAAAGTGGTCGAGCTTGCATGAATCAACTCAAACCATCCCAAGCAAGAAACAAAATCAGTGAAGAACTCAAATTCAATGGTGAATGAGCAATAACAGTTCAAAGCAGTCGAGTATATGAATGATACAGCATAGTGAAAACACTAACAAGGCAGTTCAAGTCAGACTGCAGCATATACATGAATTTCAGCATGGTCGAGTTCAAGAATGAAGTAGTGAATGAAGCATACAAAGCATAAGCATATATGAACAGCAAGCATGTTTTCACAAACAATGTCAATGGCCGACATAACAAAAGTGGTGCAGCTGAGATGGTGTTCACAAATGGAGCAAATCATTTTATACATGCAGAAAGAAATCAGTGTGTAAACTAGCATGAACAGTGATGAATTATGCAATATAGCACAGGCATATTACAAGTGGGACAAGGCAGCAGCATGACAGTGGCAGCAACTCAGTGACACAAGACATGTATATGAAACAACAAAATAGCTTGGTGCAAGTAAACAAGTTTCATGGTGCAACCAGACTCAATTCAAACAAGAAATGAAACAGCAAAGCGATGATCAACTCAGCTAACAATGCATGATGGCAAGATGGTGTAACAGATGGTGATCAAGTCGCATATATATACTTGTACATGATCAAACAACAATGTTCAGCAATAAACAGTGAACATATCTCAAAATGGCATGGTGATACAAGCAATGAAGCATGAAGTTAAAAGTGGTCGAGGCAAGCTTTCAAAACAGTTCAATCATGTTCGAGCCGCAGCTCAACTACAACAGTTTTTCTACTGACATAAAAATGGTCGAGACATAGTCAAAACAGCTCACAAACAAGTGCTCAAGCACAAGCCAGTGTGTGTAAGTGAACATATGCAGCATGTGTACAAGTAGTGGCTAAAAGTGGTCAAGCATGGTGGAGCCATCAAACTCAAGTAAATGGTGCAAAAGCAGTTTCAGAATTCATGAGTGCAACAAGTATGAAAAAGGAAGACCATAATCAGATATCCAGATTTATTCAAAGAAACAGCAACATATCAGTGCAGATTTGGATGCATATTTGGGAGGTTTAATTCCAGAAATTGAAGTTATCATGTTTTTGGCAAGAATTAACAAATGGAAACAAATAAATTGCTTTCAATCTGGCATTTATAGAGCAAAAAGAGATTTTGTTTTTATTTCCAGAAATGAAGCACTCAGTTTTGGCAACTTCCTAAAGGGGACAGCAATCAAATATTTTTGTTTCCAGTTTCAGGAAACATTGCAATCGAATTACAAGTGGCCACAAATTCAATCACGCATTTTTCATTTGAGAAAAATCAGAGGAAAATCAAGGGATAGCAAAAAGGGAAGTTTTTTTTTCAGAATTATTTTTTAGAAACCGAATTAATCAACAATGGAAATCATTTATTTTGTTTCCAATTTTTTACAGAGACGTTTCAGCAATCAGAGTATATTTCAAAGTCGAGAAGCAACAATTCAAAGTGAAGACAGACAAAAGGGGAAACCCTAATAAGATCGAGCCTTTTTTTTTTGGTGAAATCAGAGCTCAGTTTAAGGATTTCAAATCCTATTTCTAAACACCAACTCATCACGGGCAAATATCATCGAAATCAACAAACATCTCGCAAATTTTTTCAACACAATAATTTTCAGAAAAACTCACTTTGATTTCGGTCGAGAGTAAGAGATAAAATCCCAAATCGAGACATCTGAGAGCAACAGAGAATCGGAGCTTCAGAGAAGCAATTTCATCAAGCCGTCGATTTGATTTGGGACGAAGCAGGAGAAAACCCTAGCCATTTTTTTTCAGAGCCGCCGCCATTTTTGAGTTTCAGAGCAAAAAGGAGATCGGGCAAAAGCAAAGGAAAGGGGCCGACCTAATGGGCTTAAAACCTAGCCAAGTGTTTTAATAAGGGGATGACCCCTCTAATATAAACTCCTTTTTTTTATTTTTATTTTAAGAACTAGGGTTTACATTTTTTTTTTACATTCTGTTGTTTTTTAAATTGTGTTGTAAAATCATTTCTGAACAGTTCTAGGTCTGTAAAATCTAGGGGGATTTAGTCAAGGAGTTGACTGTCAGTTTCAGAGTCTGTAAATCTGAGTTACGAGTTACAGGGTTTGTAATTCGGGAAATCTGATCTAGGGGTTTAGATCAGTCTAGGGGTTTGAGCGTAGGGTTAGAATAGGAGCAGGGGTTTGCGGGTGTACATGGTATTGTATGCGGGAACTGTTCTATCACCTAGTAGAAACCTTAGAAATGCAGCAGTAGGCAGGGTTTTGCCGAAGCTGGGTATATCTGTGTGTGATTTATTTTCTGCATTTCAGTTTCTGCTATTTTTTGTGATCAGTTTATTATTATATATCTCGTTAAGTTTTTATTTCAGTTAAAAACTGTGAAAAACCCTATTCACCCCCCCTCTAGGGTTATTCTAGATCCAACAAGTGGTATCAAAGCCTGGTTATTTTCTTTAACTCTAGAGAAATGGTGAATCCTAGTTGTCAGTCCATAGAGAGTCATTCCAGTCATATTCCATCTATTTTCAATGGTACAGATTTTTTAAATTGGAAATCAGAAATGAAATCTTATTTAAAATCTGTTGATATGAAATGTTGGAATAGTATTAAAAATGGGTATGATATTGTAAGTAGGGTTGATATTGAATTTAATTTACATGCTACTCATATTTTATATTCGTATATTGATGATATTCAATATAGCCTTATTTCTCATTGTTTGACTGCGCAGGAAATCTGGCAGACTCTCAACGCGCTATATGGAAAAATTGACAAATGCTCAAAATCCCAGAAAGATAACTCGGCTTCAGATTTGTGTTTGACATGTTGTACAGATGGAAATCCAGATGGAGACTCAACAGGAAATATTTCCTTGATTCACCGTTTAAATGGTTTAACTGAATCTGTTGAGAAGTTAAAATCTAAAAATAAACTTCTGAAATCTGAGAAGCTTGAGTTGATCTGCAAAAATAATGTTTTGGAATCAAAACTCAAAAACGTTAAGAATTCTTCAAATTCTAATTGCAAAAATTGTTTAAAATTGAAAACCAATCTTGTTCATCTCAATAAAAATATTCAAAAGTTTGAAAAGGAAATTCTGATCTTAAAAGAAAACAAGATTGAGTTATCAAATTTGAACAATCTTCTACAAAAGGAATTTGAAGTTTTTAAGACTGATATAAGTTCCAAATTTGAGATTGCTGAAAATGAAAATTTGGTGAGAAGTGATTTGATTTTGAAAGAACTTGAAAATGAGATTGAAAAATCCAAGTTTTTTGAGTCTGAAAAACAAAAACGATTTGAATTTGAAATCTCGGAATCTCAAGCCAAAATTAGATTGCTTGAAAATGAGAATCTGGTTTTACAACAGACCAATGCTGAACAGATGATCGCTATAAATAATTGCTCAAATTTATTAAAAGAAAATGGCGACCTAAAATCTAAAATTCAACGATTAGAATCCACTTTGGATAAATTTTCCAATGGGGAAAAATCATTGAATATGTTGTTACAAAACCAAGTTTCTATTGGAAATAAATCGGGTCTTGGCTTCGGAAAAAATGATGTCCTTGGAAAAACAAATGAATTTGAGAAACGGAATTCAATTGTTTTTAAAAATCCTTCAAATCATTTTGGAAATGGTTGTTTTGAAAATTTGAACTCTAACATTCCCAAAGGATTTTTGAATCAAAAACATGATGTGAATTTATTTTATAACAAACCAATTAAACAATCTTGGATCCCAAATAAAAATAAAACGACTTCAACTAAATTCAAACAGATTTGGGTTCCAAAAGGTACAAAGGTAAATTTAGATGGTTTGTTATATAGACAGGTTTGGGTACCAAAAGTGGTAAACACATATCAGAGTGGTTTTACAAATTTTGTTAGACCACTCGATCCTTTAAACTGCTAGGTACCAGTGAAGGATGAGGAACTGCTGTGCTGAAAAGAAATTTGAAATCAAGATTGTCTACAATTCTGTGTCATTTACAGTTCCTTAGGCCAACATTTGTTGAGTTAGAGATTCTGCTTTACATTGGATTCTGGTATGATCTCTAAACTCACCTTTGTATATTCTCTTTGTTTTTATTGTCTGTTTTTTTCCTCTATCTCCTTCTGTTTTTGTTTTTGATTTGACACTGTCATATTCTTCTTTGTTTGTACTTCTTAAACTTCCAGTTGCAGAATTCATGACCTTCTTGGAAATATGCTTTATTTGTATAAAATCATCGTGTGTTAATCATTTCTATTTCCTGAATTTAATTTTGTAAATATCTGCAATTGTTTTTGAGATCTTTTTTATTTCTGAATTCATAACAGTGTTGATGTATTCTTGTCATATCTTGAACATTGTTAATTTGAATTCTAAATTTTTTGAAGATCTGAATATCTAATGAAATGTCACACATCTTTGCTGTTCTGAGTTTATTCTAATTCATTTTAGAAAAGCTCAAAATATTATACTCATTACAACACCCTGTTATTTATCAGTTGTGATAATTTCATTGATTTCCAGATTGGCTTGTATCAGTGATACATCTTAGAATTCATCTTTATTCATGATCATTATATTGAAATATGTTTGTTTGAAATCATCTGAAATTCTAGATATTTTGAATATCACACACCTCTTAAAATTTGAAATAATCAACCTTGTGTGACTGATTCATTATATCTCAAACCTAACATTGATTCAAGTGATTTCAAATAAATTATTTTAAACTTCTGGTATCATGAATACCTCTCAAATTTGATGTAAATGATCTGATATTTCTATTGGGCTGGTAAGAAATATTTTTTTCTTGAAAAGTTCTTTTTGAAAATGGTCTTTGAAAATCATTGATATTTCATGATTAATTGATTTAAATATTTATTTGTTTAAAATCATTTGAAATTATTGATTTATTGAATCACACACATATCTTAAATCTGACATTAATAATTTGGTGTGATTGATTCATTGAATCTAGAGTATTTCATGTTCATCAAATGATTTAAAATAAATGATATTTTTAATCTTGGATCATGAACCATCTTATGTGACCATCATTCTGACAAGTTTGTTCTTTTGAAACTATTTTTGTGCTGCTCTGATACTGTTTTTAAATAACTGCCTGTTTTGATTTGTCTGTTGCTTGCCAAATTTGTAAATCTTGTCTGCATGGGCTCTGTGTTTGAAACTCTTTGATATCCTTGTTCGTCTCAATTGTCAATTTTAAATCCTCGAGAAGAGAGAACAATTGGTATCAGAAATACTGATTTTTTTTCTCTTATCCTGTATAGCTTTCTCACATTTCTTCTTGTAATTGATTTTCAATTTTAAAATTATTTATTGATTATTCTTTCAGAAATTGAAATCAATATCCAAATTAAACTGTATTTATAATTCATCAAAATTATAATCAGATTTAGAAATTGTGATGAATTGTGACTGCAGTATATTTCACAACAAGAGGAGAATTTTATTTAGATTTTCATGATGGTTGAATATTTATTATAATATCTTTGAACTGGCAATTATTTCACGGCCATCTTCATTACTTATCATCCTTCTGCCATCCGTTATGATTTTATATAAATGTGGAGAGTTTAATTTTTCTTAAAATCATTTTAAATAAACAGTGAAAATATTTGTGATGGAATTGTGGTTATATTGTTATTCAGAATTAGTGATAAATGAAAATTTTCAATAATCCCGGTACAGTTCATGCATATCTCATAATATAATTAATTTAGAAATTTATTTCACAGACCATCTCTGTACTTACCACATTTTCTATCATCCATATATTGGTTTTATACCAAGGAGTTTTTCTTTTAAAAAAAAAAAAAACTGAAATGATAAATATATATAATAAATATATAAGTATGTCTCTAACCTCATTTAAAAATCCAAGCTCTGGTCATGCATGGTTAAGAGACAACTTATAATTTAAGCTGCGACTGACCTCATTTAAAAATCCAAGCTCTGGTTATGCGTGGTCAGTGTGCTCTTAAATAAATAAATAAAAAAAAATGTGCTAAAACTGAAATAAAATTGAAATTCTCCTTGGTGTGTAAAAATCAACCTATCAATCCATCTCTCTAATCTGTGAAATGTGTTGAAAATATTATGACGTATTATGATTTGTTGACTAATAGATATTGAGATTTGAGATTATCCGATTTTCTCACTTAAATTGAATTTTTAATTATAATCCAAACCCATCACCGTTTTTGGTGCTTTAATCTTATAAAATTCTTTTGAAAATATTTGGAAATTTTTTTTCTCTCCATTTTATATAAAATTCATCGTAAATCTGTCACTCTCTAAAATGTGAAATATGCCACCTGTTCTTAGTTTATCATGATTTTTGTTTGACTGATTGAATTTTATGATGATCGTTCTTCCTCTTAAGCTGAAATTATATTTTTAGTCAATTTTCATCTGTATTTTAAAATCTGTATCCTTTTGATGATAACAAAAGGGGGAGAATGGATTAGATTTTGATTTATGAGTGAATATTTTATAAATATTTTTAATTTTGAAAATTTAATTATTCATACATTTCACTCATGCATAGTTATAGGGGGAGTTTCTGTTGTAGGTGGAGCATTTAAATAGGGGGAGTTCAAATATCCACGAACAAACACATTGATTATATTCAAAAAAATTTATTTGTTTGTCATCATCAAAAGGGGGAGATTGTTGTATATAACGGTGTTGTATACACAATTATATGATTTTTGTTTGATGATAAAAACCAAATATATTTTTATGTGTTTGGTACTTTTTTATGTGTTTGGTACTGTACTGTTATATATATACATCACAGCAATGAATATAATATTTAAATAAAATACGACTGTACAGAAATTCAAATATTAACACAGTATTTTATTTAAATAGAATATTTTATTTCAATATTCAAACAGTACAACTATTTGTAACTCCACTATTTATACATTCACAGAATATTTGTACTTGTATAAACAGAATAAAATAGACAAGTTCGTTTGACAACAATAAAATGATATTTTATTTCAATCAAACTTGTTTATTACAGACATCAGTACATTTCATATATACACAGCTCCTCACTGCAACACTCATACATTCATTCAGTTTACATTTCATATATATCCATTTTCACTTGTATATACAGACTCATACATTCATTGACACCACACACTGTCTTCTTATCTTCAGCTTGTCAGTCCTGTCATCACAGTCAGTCCACGAATCCCAGCTTACCTGTCACACATGAAACACACACACACAGTACACTGCAATAGAAATAAAACAGAATACATGCAAATTTAAATTTTATTTTTAAAATTTTATTTGCCTCAGACTTCTGGTGTGTTTCTCATCATTTTTCATGACTTGATCTGAATTATAAAACCATCAATCTGTGTCTAGACAGCTTGTGATATTCACAGTGATACACTGTAAATACCACAAGGCAGACAACATATATATTTCAATGCAGGGACAGGGACAACTCGTCTGATGGCTGCATGTACACACGTGTATACACGTGTGCACTGCCTCGCCAATTCAGCGTGCAACTGAAGAGTAGCCACGTGGACCTTCTCAACTCAGTGCATATTTGAAAAGCAACAAAGTCAACACAAACAAACATGATCAAAACCTCAAAGAAAGCAATCAATTTCAAAGTGTCAAAGCATGGAGTCGAGCCAAGCAAGCTAGAGTGCAAAAGTGGTCGAGCTTGCATGAATCAACTCAAACCAGCCCAAGCAAGAAACAAAATCAGTGAAGAACTCAAATTCAATGGTGAATGAGCAATAACAGTTCAAAGCAGTCGAGTATATGAATGATACAGCATAGTGAAAACACTAACAAGGCAGTTCAAGTCAGACTGCAGCATATACATGAATTTCAGCATGGTCGAGTTCAAGAATGAAGTAGTGAATGAAGCATACAAAGCATAAGCATATATGAACAGCAAGCATGTTTTCACAAACAATGTCAATGGCCGACATAACAAAAGTGGTGCAGCTGAGATGGTGTTCACAAATGGAGCAAATCATTTTATACATGCAGAAAGAAATCAGTGTGTAAACTAGCATGAACAGTGATGAATTATGCAATATAGCACAGGCATATTACAAGTGGGACAAGGCAGCAGCATGACAGTGGCAGCAACTCAGTGACACAAGACATGTATATGAAACAACAAAATAGCTTGGTGCAAGTAAACAAGTTTCATGGTGCAGCCAGACTCAATTCAAACAAGAAATGAAACAGCAAAGCGATGATCAACTCAGCTAACAATGCATGATGGCAAGATGGTGTAACAGATGGTGATCAAGTCGCATATATATACTTGTACATGATCAAACAACAATGTTCAGCAATAAACAGTGAACATATCTCAAAATGGCATGGTGATACAAGCAATGAAGCATGAAGTTAAAAGTGGTCGAGGCAAGCTTTCAAAACAGTTCAATCATGTTCGAGCCGCAGCTCAACTACAACAGTTTTTCTACTGACATAAAAATGGTCGAGACATAGTCAAAACAGCTCACAAACAAGTGCTCAAGCACAAGCCAGTGTGTGTAAGTGAACATATGCAGCATGTGTACAAGTAGTGGCTAAAAGTGGTCAAGCATGGTGGAGCCATCAAACTCAAGTAAATGGTGCAAAAGCAGTTTCAGAATTCATGAGTGCAACAAGTATGAAAAAGGAAGACCATAATCAGATATCCAGATTTATTCAAAGAAACAGCAACATATCAGTGCAGATTTGGATGCATATTTGGGAGGTTTAATTCCAGAAATTGAAGTTATCATGTTTTTGGCAAGAATTAACAAATGGAAACAAATAAATTGCTTTCAATCTGGCATTTATAGAGCAAAAAGAGATTTTGTTTTTATTTCCAGAAATGAAGCACTCAGTTTTGGCAACTTCCGAAAGGGGACAGCAATCAAATATTTTTGTTTCCAGTTTCAGGAAACATTGCAATCGAATTACAAGTGGCCACAAATTCAATCACGCATTTTTCATTTGAGAAAAATCAGAGGAAAATCAAGGGATAGCAAAAAGGGAAGTTTTTTTTTCAGAATTATTTTTTAGAAACCGAATTAATCAACAATGGAAATCATTTATTTTGTTTCCAATTTTTTACAGAGACGTTTCAGCAATCAGAGTATATTTCAAAGTCGAGAAGCAACAATTCAAAGTGAAGACAGACAAAAGGGGAAACCCTAATAAGATCGAGCCTTTTTTTTTTGGTGAAATCAGAGCTCAGTTTAAGGATTTCAAATCCTATTTCTAAACACCAACTCATCACGGGCAAATATCATCGAAATCAACAAACATCTCGCAAATTTTTTCAACACAATAATTTTCAGAAAAACTCACTTTGATTTCGGTCGAGAGTAAGAGATAAAATCCCAAATCGAGACATCTGAGAGCAACAGAGAATCGGAGCTTCAGAGAAGCAATTTCATCAAGCCGTCGATTTGATTTGGGACGAAGCAGGAGAAAACCCTAGCCATTTTTTTCAGAGCCGCCGCCATTTTTGAGTTTCAGAGCAAAAAGGAGATCGGGCAAAAGCAAAGGAAAGGGGCCGACCTAATGGGCTTAAAACCTAGCCAAGTGTTTTAATAAGGGGATGACCCCTCTAATATAAACTCCTTTTTTTATTTTTATTTTAAGAACTAGGGTTTACATTTTTTTTTTACATTCTGTTGTTTTTTAAATTGTGTTGTAAAATCATTTCTGAACAGTTCTAGGTCTGTAAAATCTAGGGGGATTTAGTCAAGGAGTTGACTGTCAGTTTCAGAGTCTGTAAATCTGAGTTACGAGTTACAGGGTTTGTAATTCGGGAAATCTGATCTAGGGGTTTAGATCAGTCTAGGGGTTTGAGCGTAGGGTTAGAATAGGAGCAGGGGTTTGCGAGTGTACATGGTATTGTATGCGGGAACTGTTCTATCACCTAGTAGAAACCTTAGAAATGCAGCAGTAGGCAGGGTTTTGCCGAAGCTGGGTATATCTGTGTGTGATTTATTTTCTGCATTTCAGTTTCTGCTATTTTCTGTGATCAGTTTATTATTATATATCTCGTTAAGTTTTTATTTCAGTTAAAAACTGTGAAAAACCCTATTCACCCCCCCTCTAGGGTTATTCTAGATCCAACAGTTTTCTTGGAAGTGGCTAATTATTCTAAATTGCAGATTTAGAATGAGTTGACGACCATCAAGACACACTGCTAGGGGAGCTAATACTGGAGGGGGAAATGGTGGTGAACCAGATTACCCGGCCATGTTTGAAGCCATGGCAGAAGCAATTATGCGAAGGGTACCTGCTCCAGTGGCGGCTACGGTAGATGTAGGTGTGCGAGTTCTTAGGGTAGATTTTGCAAAGATGTGCAAGGACTTTACCTCTCTAGGAGGGAAACCATTCAAGGGAACTGAGCCAGCTGAAGAGGTTCAGAGGTGGATGGATTCATGTGTTCGAATCTTTGAAGACTTGGGTATTGAGGATGCAATGAAGAGAAAGCTTGCATCAAGGCAGCTGCAGAGCAGGGCCATGGAATGGTGGAATTCTGTTATACTCGAGACTCCGGAAGAGGAGATTTCATGGGAGCAATTCCAAGCTAAGTTTGAAGCAAAATTTATCTCCACTGCTCAGAAGTTCGTTCTCTTCAAGAAGTTCGTAGAGTTGAAGCAGAATGGCAGATCAGTGCTTGACTACATTTCTGATTTTGAAGCTTTATCTAGATATGCTCGTTCATACATTGATACACCTTATCAGAAGAATGAGAAATTTGTCTTGGGTTTGGATGCTCATATTGGAAAACCACTTGTGGACCATCTTGATGATTCATTTGAAAAGATCGTGGAAAAAGCTATTCGCCATGAGAGCTTGTTTCCCAAGGAAGCAAATGTTGTCGCTGCAACCAAGGAAGCTCAGAAACCACAGCAGGGTGGTAATAATAAAAAGAGGAAGCAGCAACAACAAAAAGGAAAGGATGGCCAAAAGAAACCCAAGAGTGAGGTGGTTTGCTTTAACTGCCAACAAAAGGGTCATTATTCAAATGAGTGCAAGAATCCCAAAGCTGAGAAGAAGTGCTTCAAGTGTGGAAAGCCTGGGCATGAGAGGAAAGATTGTCCAGAATCAGCTAAGGGCAAGCAGATTGTGAAGGCATATGCTTTGGACGCTGTGCCATCTTCTTCAAGAGCTCCTACTGCGGAAGAGAAGGGAAAGGGTGTCGTGGTGCAAGGTACTTTTTCCGTTAATGGTGTTTCAGTTCGAGTTTTGTTTGATACTGGAGCATCACATTCATTCATCTGCAATGAGCTTGTTTGTCGCTTGGGTTTGGAACCCGAGATTTGTGATAGGCCATTGATCGTGACAAATCCAGTTGGGGGTTCGTCCAGTTTGTGCATGATTTGCCGTGGTCTAGTATTATCGAGTCATGGTTGCTCTTTTATGTGTGATTGCTTTGTTCTTAACTTCGCCGGGTATGGGATCATCTTGGGCATGGATTGGCTCAAGAGATATGCGGCAAGGGTGAATTGCGAGAAGCTAGAGGTGAGGGTCGGGGATGTGGAAAGGAGAAAGGTGTTGATTAGATGTAAGCGCGAAGACGGGGTCTTCGTGAGTTCTCTATATTCGCTTGGGATTCCATAGGAAGACCTATCATCAGTGCTGATCGCTAATGAGTATGTGGATGTCTTTGACGAGGTCAAAGGGTTGCCGCCGCATCGTGAGATCGAGTTTAGGATCGATTTGGTCGAAGGTGCTAGACCAATTGTTATGCCCCTTAGGCGGATGGCGCCTAGGGAACAGCGAGAGTTAGAGGTGCAAGTTCGTGACCTTTTGGGTAAAGGATTCATTCGGAGGAGTGTTTCCGAGTGGGGTGCACTTGTCGTGTTTGCGACTAAGGCAGATGGCTCGTTAAGGTTGTGTGTGGACTATCGTGAGCTGAACAAGGTGACTAAGAAGAACAAGTATCCGTTGCCAAGGATTGATGACTTGTTCGATCAGCTTCACGAAGCCAAACTGTTTTCTCAGATGGATCTGGCAACGGGATTTCACCAGTTGAGAGTGGCTAAGGATAGTGTACCAAAGACTGCTTTTAGGACACCATCCGGGTTCTTCGAGTGGTTGGTGATGCCATTCGGATTGACTAACGCACTAGCGTATTTTGTGGATCTTATGAATAGAGTGTTCAGAGATCAGTTGAATAAGTTTGTGCTTGTGTTCGTGGATGATATACTGGTTTACTCCAGAAATGTGGAAGAACATAAGACGCATTTGAGAGTTGTGTTAGAGATCTTGCGAAAGCATCAGCTTAAGGCTAAGTTCTCAAAGTGTCACTTTTGGAAAGATGAAGTGAGGTTCTTGGGTCATGTTGTTTCTGGGAAAGGTATAGCGGTTGACCCCGCTAAAGTGGCAGCAATCCAGGACTGGGATAGACCTAAGAATGCGACGGATGTTCGGAGTTTCCTTGGGTTGGCTGGTTATTACCGAAGGTTTATCAAGGATTTCTCCAAGATAGTTGCACCATTAACAGGATTGACGAAAAAGAACCAAGTGTTCACATGGGATGTGAAGTGTGAACAAGCGTTCGGAATCTTGAAGGAGAGATTGACAAGTGCACCTGTGTTGACCATCCCAAGTGGGAATGAAGAGATGGTGGTGTACACGGATGCATGTGTTACTGGACTTGGAGCGGTACTAATGCAGAAGGATAAGGTAGTGGCTTACGCAAGTCGACAGCTAAAGCCGCATGAGAGAAAATATCCAACTCATGATTTGGAGTTGGCAGCGATCGTGTTTCTCTGAAGATATGGAGACATTACCTGTTGGGGGTACGATTCGAGTTGTTTACGGATCACAAGTCGTTGAAGTATCTTTTCTCCCAAAAGGATTTGAATCTTCGGGAGCAACGATGGTTAGAGTTTCTGGCATCGTATGACTTTGGGTTAGCCTATACTCCTGGCAAAGGCAATGCAGTTGCAGATGCATTGAGTCGAAGACACGCAAGTTTGGGAGCGATGTTTTCGGAATGGAAGGGCCTCGAGTATTTGGCAAGGTTCGATTTCAGGCCATGGTGCGAGTTGGAACCTGAAATGTTGGCAAGCTTGTCGATAAGGCCTACTCTTATCGAAAGGATTGGCAAGAGCCAAAAGAAAGATGTGAAGCTTGTCAAGTTCATTCAGAAGCTGGAACCAGAGAATAAAGAATTCGAGGTCGATCGAGAAGGTTGGCTTCGAAAGCAAGGGCGATTAGTTGTTCCTGATATCGATGGATTGAGAGATGAGGTTCTGAGAGAATGTCATCACTCAAAGTTGACAATTCATCCCGGTGGTAATAAGATGTATCAGGACATGAAGAGAATCTACTATTGGGAAGGCATGAAGCGAGATATGGGAGAGTTCATTTCCAAGTGTATGAACTGTCAGTTGGTGAAAGCTGAACAGAAAAAGCCGAGTGGTTTGCTTCAGCCATTAGAAGTTCCTACATGGAAGTGGGAGCAAATATCGATGGATTTTATCGATGGACTACCTAGAACTAGGGCAGGAAATGAAGGGATTTGGGTCATTGTGGATCGTTTGACCAAAAGTGCGAGATTTATTCCTGTCAAGTCGACTAGGACAACATCAAAATTGGCTGAGCTTTATGTGAAATGGATAGTTCGATTCCATGGTGTCCCAAAGAGTATAGTAAGTGACCGGGATCCATTGTTCACGAGTGGATTTTGGAAAAGTTTGCAAGAAGCTTCGGGAACCGAGTTGTGCTTAAGTACGGCATACCATCCCCAAACTGATGTTCAGACCGAGAGAGTCAACCGAGTTTTAGAAGATCTCCTGAGGGCTTGTGTGTTAGACTTCGGAGGATCATGGGAGGACCATCTACATTTAGTCGAATTTGCATATAATAATAGCTACCAGTCGAGTATTGGGATGGCACCATATGAGGCGTTGTATGGAAGGCCGTGCAATTCTCCAGCTTGTTGGTTAGAAACTGGAGATAAGTTGATACTTGGGCCTGAGATGATAAGAGAAACCTCGGATTGTATCGAGATAATTCGGCAACGAATGAAGGCGGCCCAAGATCGTCAGAAAAGTTACGTCGATAAGCGTCGTAAGGATTTGGAGTTCGACGTAGGTGATATGGTTTTCATAAAGATTTCACCGTTGAAGCAAGTGGTTCGATTCGGAAGTAAAGGAAAGTTGGCTCCTAGGTTTGTTGGACCATTTCCGATAGTCGAGCGAATAGGAAAGCTCGCATATAGGTTGGAGTTACCCGAGAAGATGTCGAGTGTGCATAATGTTTTCCATGTGTCGTTTCTACGAAAGTTTGTGCACGACTCGAATGTGGTGGTATCTCCAGAACAGTATGAAGATTTAGAAGTTGAGACCGCAGTTGCGAAAACTCGCAAGCCACTTCGTGTTGTGGGGAATGACATGAAACAGCTTAGGAGGAAGACGGTTAAACTAGTCAAGGTACAATGGAGTGAAGATGGCGATGATTGTACATGGGAGACGGAAGAGAGCATGAAGGCGACTCATCCAGAACTTTTCATCGGTAGGACCCTTTGATTGTATCATCGTTATATCGTTGTATCTTGTTGTTGTTTGATAGAATTCCGCGTGCTAGGATAACGCTATGGATGTATGGCTTGATGGTTGTTAGTTTGGATGATAGGATTGGCTTCTCATGAATGATAGGCATGCAGAATTGTTGTGGTTGCTTGTGTTTGCTTGGAATTTCGGGGGCGAAATTCTTAAGGGGGGGAGAATGTAACAGCCCGCATTTTATGTATCGGAAGATCATAAAATAATTTTATTTTATTCCCTGAGGGTTGGATCATTCTCGTCTTTTAGTATGTTGCTTATGGGGATGTGAGACATGTCCATAAATTTTACCGATTTTGTTTGTGACCATTTTGCCCCTGTCAGTCTTGTACAGGGCATAACTTTTGACTCAGGTCGAATCAGAAGGTGATACCTGTGCCATTGGAAAGGAATTGATGATTCTCTTTCCGTAGAGTGGTTACATTAAGGATTTGGTTCAGCGGTTTGGGAGAAATCGCTGTTTTAAGGTTTAGCAGTTGGCTGTCCAGGTTTTGGAAGGCTAATGGGCTGGTTTGGAGAAAGCCCATTAAGGGGTTGGTGGAGGCTATAAATAGGGGGGTAAGGGATATGGGGAAAGGTTAGAATTTTCCATTCTCTTATGGGGAGGCTTTGATCTCCTTCTTCCTCTAATACCTTTCCACCATTAAAATTCCAAATCCAAGGAGGAATCAAAGATCTATACCATAAGAGGCTAGATCTACATCGATTGAAAGGGAATTTCATAGGATCTAAGGGTTTTGTGCAAGTTGCTTGCTGATCGGAATCATATTTCATTGTTTTTGCATCGATTTGAAGAATTGGTGAGTGATTTACATCTCTCATTCGGATTCATGCAAGTATATGGGTTTTAGGATGTTAATTTCATCATTTCCATGTTATTTTCCTTAGATCCACACCATGCTAAGTCCATTTTATATATGAATCACCTTAGGATCTGATCTAGATAATTTAAATGGTTAATTTTATGATTTTTCTCAAGATTATGCAAGTTAGATCCGTTTTTATGTTCATATGATTCACTTATCATGTTTTGGGAAATTTATGTGTTTTGATGGAAATTATTAGATTGATGATATTGTTGGTTGCATAACATGTTTGTGATTGCGTTTGGATGAACCGGACAAGCTGGTTTCGTCGGTTTCGTCGTTTGGCGAAGTTTTGGTCGAAATCGGAGTCGAATTGGAGATGTGCAGGTTTCTGGTCGTCCTGGAGTTGGTCGGGTCGGTCTGGAATGAGGTGGTCGGTCATAGTATGGCTTGGGAAGCAAGTCAGGGAGCTGGTCGGTCCAGAAGGAGCAGAAGTGTTTCTGGTCGGTTTCAGATGGTGGCATTCTGGTCGGTTTCAGATGGTGGCATTCTGGTTGGTTTTTACTGGAAGCAAATCCTGGTCGCTCTGAAGGAGCTGGTCGGTCAGGTGGAGCAAAATCTGGTCGGTCTTGACGGGGTCGATCCAAAGCTGGTCGGTCCCAAGGAGGTCGACTCGATCCAAAGCTGCAAGGAGGTCGAGTCGATCCAAAGCTGCATGGAGGCGGGTCGTTCTGGAGCAAGGCTGGTCGGTTTTTGGCTGGTCGTTCTGGAGCAAGGCTGGTCGGTTTTTGGCTGGTCATTCTGGAGCAAGGTTCTGGTCGGTTTTGGCAGGGTCATTTTCTGAAAAAGTACGTTTTCGGGAACGACTCGGGTACGAACCAAAAAGGTCTGAAAAAATATATTTTTCGGGGCAACCCCCCGAACCCTAGCCGTAGTGCAGTGATGTGTTTTGGTTCGGTGATGGCGTGACTTCGAGGTGATTCAAGTAGGAAGACTCGAAGTGATGAATGTGTTCGTTGATCAAGGTGGAACAACGAATGCGGAGACAACTCAAAGGTCGTGAGTTGGTGGATAATGGCTGCTCGAGAAGGTTGCTTGAGCTATGAAACATCGTCAAGGTTGGACGATTAGAGATGCGAAGGCCGAGAAGTCATCGTTGTCGTAAGTCCTAGCAGGCTCAAAGCAGTGGTACGATGGGTATCGTTGAAAGGCCCAAAAGACCGGTTGTTGGCGAGTACCCTGGGTCTTTCTGGTTGGGGAAAGGCCTAGTGTCAAGGTTGGACATTGCCAAGGTTGAGCATATGGAGTTCATGCTAGAACTGGGGTTATCATTAGCCCTTGACATATGGCAAGGTTGGTCGTCATACGATAATGATGGTTTCGAAGCAGGATTGGCAGTGATAGCCAGAGTCAGTCATGGATGATTAGTTGTTCTGTTTGTACTATCTCACATAGATTATCCAAAGTCGAGGGAGACATTCTTTGAGTGCTTAAGTGATATTGGTCTAGGCCTCTGGCGAGAGTACTTGAGGAATGTTAAACTCGATTAGGGTTGTCTGCGTGAGACTTATCTGGATGTCATGTGTGTTTTCTATGATTGAATGGGTGTTCTGATTTCTATGGATGAATGGTTGAAATGCTTGTCGTAAAGGCTATCACTGTCCGATGTGGGGAAGATAAGGATGAGTTCTTCTCTGGTGTTGTGGGTAGATAAGTTTTTCATTTACCCATTCTCATATACTTTCTTGTTGAAGTTTGTTAGCTGTTTTATCGCTCACTAAGACTATTGTCTGACTCAAGGTTTTATGTCTCCTCTTATTACCTTGGGCTGTTCATCCGGTTGTGGATGGGCAGACTAAGTAGCAGGTTACAGGTAATGGAGCTTAGTGAGACGAGGAAGCTGAGCGATGACGAGCAGGAGGCTGGCGTATCAGTTTTATTACTATCTAGTATTTCTGTTTCCGCTGTTTGAGTTGCTTTGAGGGTTGTAGTGAGGCCTTATGTACAAACTTTGATATCAGTTGGATAATTTTTATGGATGTTGAGAAAGTTTCAAAAGTTTGCTATATGATACCTCATTACTATTACCTGTTGTATATGCTCTATTATATTTTATCCTTGCGCTGTGAGTTCTACGACAGGTTTTGATGTGTTTACCTACTCTGATGATCGTCCATAGCAGCCTGGCACACCTTTCTGTGCATTATTCCTCTTGTTTAGTACGGGGGTTATGCGCGGTCGTCACATCAACCTTACCCACTTCACACCATGGGTGTTAAACGCAACCCGACTATCATTGAAGCTCATGAAGCGATTGGAGATGAAGTAAGTCATGAACTTTCTTCGAATGAAGTTCCATCAAACTATGTCACTCGAGAAGACGTCGATGGAATGATCAAGAATCTTGCCTCATATTTGAACGCTCGACTCGAGCGATAGGAAGATGCCTTCAATACCTTCCTCGATCGCGTTGAAGATTGAATAAGGAGCGCTTCAAGGCCGAGTGCTCAGGGTGACATTATTGGAACTAGCACCAACATTCCTCCACCTGCGACTCGAGACGTGGGGGTAGCCCCACCTACTAACCAACAGGTCGACGCCGCCCCTTAGAACGGTGCCAGTCCCGCTACACTCGGGGGCACCCCTAATCCCGACATCGCTCCAGCCCATGATGCTACTTTACTTGGACAAGTTGCGAGTTCCACAGAAGGAAATGTTGCTCAAGCGCCAACTTTTGTAGCTTTGGACGGTAGCGCTCCCACGGTTCTGGGAGCCAGGATTGCACCTAATATGGCCCCCCAAGTTGGAATCCAACCAGACTACCTTTTCAATCAACCGATTCCCAATTTGGACTTGAACACTTGGGGCACCAGTGCCACTTTGGATAATTTAAACCAGTTGCTCGCTTTTGGAAACGGGTATGAGATTTCGGATGTCCTTCGTCGGTTCACTCGAGGTGGCGCTTCTTCTACGGACATGGACTGCGTGACTTGCAGCCCGCTCTCTTTGGATATCAGGAACTCTCGGAACCCACCTGACTTCAACCTGCCTGGCTTGTATTCTTACGACGATAGCAAGGACCCAACCTCTCACCTCATGAGATACATTCGACATATGGAAGTTCTCTCGGCTTCAGAAAATGTCATGGCCAAGTGCTTCTCGCTCTTCTTAACAGACATAGCTGCAATGTAGTACATGCAGCTGGAGCCGGACTCCATTACTTCTTCGAATGCTTTGATTACCCGATTTGTGGAACATTTTAGAGTCAACATAGCTCGCCCAAAAAGCGTCATGACTCTCAATAGCATTAAGAAGAAGTTCGATGAGACTCTACGAAAGTTCTTGTAACGGTTCAATGCTGCAGTCGCCTCAGTCGACCAACCTGACCCTTCTATGGTTTTAATGGCCGCAGTATTTGGTGTTCTAGATAAATCTGAATTCAAGACTTCATTACACCGGGACACGCCAAGGGACCTTGGTGAGTTCTACTTTGAAGCCGAAAGGTTCCTTCGAGAAGAAGATGCGAAGGCCAACAATAGCAAGAAGGTCATCGATGTTAATACTGTTAAGGATATGAAATCTCCCGATCTTGGAAAAGCTAAAGATTCTGCTCAGCAACCTCCAAAGGGGAATGATCGCAACAACGCTAATAGGCAACAAAGGTACTCGACTTTCACGGAGCTTACTCACACTCTCGAGGAGATCTACCATGAAGTCCACCCTATTACTTCCTTCAAAGGGCCTTTCATTCGGGATCCCCCCCACCAATTCCAGCCGATATTGCATATTCCACGAAACCGATAGTCATAATACAAACAACTGTCAACATCTTAAGAATGCTATCGAAGAGCGTGTTAGGCATGGAGAGCAGGCGCGGTTTGTTCGGACCCCTCAAAGGAATCAGGACGGGCCCAAGACCAGCACCCGCCGCGACATCATCATCTGCTAAGTCTCTCACTGGATCTGCTGTCTAGGGTCCAAGCCTCCCTAGCATCAATATCTTATGGATTTTCGGTCTTCTAGTTTTATTATGGTTTTTTATGACTCTCAAATAATGCGCTCCTCACTTATGGCTTTCTCATTCTGGCTCTCTAGGCTCAAGTATTTGGGCTTTAGCCCATGGCATTGTATTTAAGGACCTTAGTCATTTGGATGTATCCTTCCTTTTGGGTATTAATGAAAAGTTTACTTTTCTTGACATCTTGTATTATCTCGATAAGGTCGCTTCGACTCTACTTGCCGAGGTGGTCTCACCAATGTGGGATCTACTTGATTGGTACTTGCCAAGGTGGTCTCACCAATGTGGGATCTCCCTGATTACTACATGCCAAGGTGATCTCACCAATATGAGATCTCCTTGATTGCTACATGCCAAGGTGACACTAATGTGAGATCTCCTTGATTGCTACATGACATGGTGATCTCACCAATGCGAGACTCCTTGATTGTTACATGCCAAGGTGATCTCACTAATGCGAGATCTCCTTGATTGCTACATGCCAAGATGATCTCACCAATGTGAGATCTCCTTGATTGCTACGTGCCAAGGTGATCTCACTGATGTGGGATCTCCTTAATTGCTATCAGCCACGGTCGTCTCACCAGGTGATATCTTCTTGATTGTTACACGCCAAGTCTACCTCACCAACGTGAGATCACCTTGAATGCAGCCCATCAAATGAATACGATGATGGAAGCCGTGTCGGCAACACGGCAAGACCGCCCACACATGGTTATATGCACACCTTTTCTATGCAGGTTATTGGGCTCCTCCAATCTCTTGCACACTCTGGCTGTTTAGGCTTCCTATTAATACGATCCCAAACGATCGTCGGATTTCTCTCGTTAATACGATACCAAGCGATCATCGGATTTCTCTTCTTAATACGATCCACGCGATCGCGGTCTTACACTAATATGGTCCGAAGCGATTACGGATTTCTAGTTCATTGGCGTTGGTTTCCCGGATAATACGACCCAATCATGGTCATGGCCCTTCCGTCTTATTAACGTGGAAGCTCGCTTCGGACTTCTCCTATCTTTGGTTTCTAGATTTCTCTTCTCCTCACAAAACACACCTTCCATGGATCAAGCAAGATATGTTTTGGGGGGCAAATGTTGACACGCTTTTTTGTCAAAGCTATCACACATCAAGTATCTGGTGAGCGATGCGCTCAAGCATCAAAAAGCACAAAGTAGCAGGGTCGAAGTCGCATCCCGAACGCAAGGACCAATGAAATCTTAGTCGAGCCGTGGTCCAAGCCGAAGGCAAGTCGTCAAGCGGGTCCGAGCCCCACAGTCCCGACGACGATCGACCTAGCCAGTTAAGTCGGAACTATGGGCACCGTCCGATTCATCCGATTTTCTCCATGTCGGAAGCTCAGATTCCTTCACTTTGGACTAGCAAAACCGCAGATTCCTTCACTTCGCATCCAGGAGCTTCGACGCTCTAAAACAACGGGATTTCAGCACCAAGAAGTTCATCCCTTTCTCCTCCTCAAATTTCGCACCCCAAAGGGGTTTGGAATTTCGTACCCCTCGGGCGGTACGAAATTTCGAATCCCTTGGTGGAGGGTCGAAATTTCGAGCCCCCCAAGGGGCTCGAAATTTCGAGCCACTACAGGGGGTTCGAAATTACGGACCCTCTAAAGAGGTTCAAAATTTCGAGCCCCGCGCCTGGGGGCTCGAATTTCCTATTTTGGGGCTACTTTTGGGGTGAGAAATTTGTTGTTTGTGGGCCCCACTACTCACCTACTCCCCCTAACCTTTCTCCTATAAATACCCCAAGCCTTGGCCTTCATTTGGATCTTTCTCCCTTGGAAATTTTCGAACGTAAGAGCTCCAAACACTCATTAATGGCTTCCAACACCTCCACCATAGCCATGGAAGATGAGACGGATAATTAAAACATGGCATGCATGTTTTCCTTTAACACTTGAACATCAACAAGGATCTTCATGCTACTCTTGAACTTCATGGACATGACCATTGAACTTGGATATTGTTGACCAAGTCAACGCTTTTCAATGAAGAAGAAGAAGGGCAGTTTAGTCAAAGTGTATAATAAACACATATTTTGTTATTCTATTGTAACTCTTTGTACTTAGCTATTGTCCGAACTTGTATAACTTTGTAATCGACCTTAGATATGATGAATGATGATTATAAAGTGGACGTAGGCGTTAGTGCCGAACCACTACAAAAGTTGTGTCTCCACGCGTTTCTTTACTTTACTGCTTATTTGGATAATTGTTCACACATACACATTGGGTGTTGGCATGCGACAATTTTACACGTCAACATTTATAAATATACTTTATCCAATAATAAATATTTCAATTAATTTATAAGTATCGCTTATAAATTAATCTTCTCAATTCATCTGTTAAAACAGATTTTTATTTAAAATCTACTTTATATGAAACGTCTCATAATTCTTTTATATCTCGCCAATTCCCTTTTATAATTCTATTAATTTTCAAAACTATATTTATTACGTAAAGTTCTTTATTTACTTCTTATTATTTCCATTAAGTATTTTAACCAAAAATGGTCTTTTACACTTCCATATACTTGTTAATAATTTTATACTGAAGTTCCTTATTTAATTTCAAATATCTCCTTTTATAAAAATCCATTTGACTTTTATAAAAATCTTTAAATTTAATATCCACTTCAAAAAATCCCTTTTTATATTCCAATATTACTTATGGTATTTAAAATACCAAAATAAAAAGGATCAGTACCATCCAAACACACAAAATCAGTAACATATTATATATCACATCATATATCACAATATATGAATAACAATACATTAATGTTAAGGAATCCAGTTGGATCCCACCAACCTGTTTCCCTAAATCACAGATGTTAAACAATATAAATAACATCAACTTCATTTCAATATGAAATACTGTCATAAACAGAATCACTATTTGATTAACGATATATATATGTATATATATTACTAGATCTATAATTTCAACCAATCAATTAGCAGTTCATCCAAACAATCAACACATACCAATCAACCATCATTTATCAATTCTAAAAATACATTATAAAAATATAAACTGGCAGAGTTAGTGAGTTTTACTCGCGTTGGACATCTAACGCTAAATAACGATAACTGTCGTTGATTCAGATCAGGCAATTTATTTCGCTATAAATTGTAACGAGCTCCAATTCACTCCCCGTCAGTTCCAGTATGTAATATTTTCCGATATGATTCCAATGTGACTGGTTTTGTCAGATTCTGGTAATGCATGAGAAAGTTATACATTATATAAGTTTGAATAAATAATTCGATTGTTGACTTATAAAAGAATTAAATTATATTATCCTAATGATCATTAATCATTAAAAGCATGCTTAATCCTTATTCTCCAAAATAAAGTTGCGACGTCATCCTGTGAAGAATATATCCTACGGCCACATCAATCCTTCCACCAACTCCTTGAATTTAAAAACTACGAACGCCATTCAACTCCCCTTCAGATTCTATTTCAACTCATACCATGTATGTACAACTCAAGATCCATTTTAACTTCGCGATCAACAGACTAATTTGCGTGAAAACCAGAGTAGTGCGAACCATTTCAATCACTTCACATACCTTGTTCTACATCATTCCTTCATGAAACTTCCCATACTATTCACCATTGATCATCTCATATCCCGCACTTCCTACTCCACCCATTACAATCGAACTCGGCCCTTCTTAATAAAATCCGTCGCTCAGCTTCAAATGGCAAATACAGGGAGGTTGCGAGATCTTTTGTCAACATAAATTTCAAAACTTTGCCAAATGAAACTATTCTACCTCATAATCACAAAACTGACAACTAAAACATGAATCAAAGCTCCAAATTCATGAACCCTAGCCGACACTGTTGCATTTCGATCCTCCAAGACTGTCATCACACCCTACCAAACGAATATGAAATCGAAGAGAATTACATAGGGATTCCATATAAATTGCTTTCATGATTTATGGTATTTATTTCATTTTCTAATGATTTTAGAAACTCACGAAGGATGAGTTTGTTAAGAAGATGTCGATGGACTTTTCATTGACCAGAGGAAGAGTAGTTTTTAGGTTTAGGAAAGACGAAAGGAAATTTGTAGGAAAATTTTAATATTTTAATATTTGTTATTTTATTAATTTATATTGAATCGTTACTTGTATTTGTCTTCTAAAAATCTGTATGATAACATATGATACCCAAATCTGATGAAAATGGACATACACCTACAGTTAGACATTACGAACCCAACGAAACTTGTTTTGTCGAATTCCGAGTCCGTTTGCTCACACAGCGTATTTTTAAATTCAAATTATTGAATGTTTTTCACATTAAAATCCCGTATGGCCACATACTGACTCCAAAATCATGAAAATTGAAATCTAACAATAATTTAATATTCCGGGTCCAACAAAATTAATTTCATCGAAAACGGAGGTTGTTTGGAAAAATGACTATTTTCTAAGGTCTAAATAACCAATTGAATATTAGTATATTTAAAAACAATTTAATTTAATATTAATAAATTAATATTATTTTCCATAGCGACTATTTTAAAATTTGGTTTGGACATTTGGACATAACTCACAATCTACATGATGGAATCTCGATTTTTCTCTTCCATTAGAAAAATGTAATTCACCAGACCCGAATGTTTCTTGTTTCATAGAAATCCGACTTAAAACGGATTCTATATATTCAGTTGAAGTTTGAATCACCAAATTACGAACTACCGCGCCATTTCGAACTCGATTATAATTATTATATAATTAATACGTTCAACCATCGTTTATTAAATAGATTCATTATTATAATTTGAATCTAAATTCAACCAAACCTCTTACACTACCCAATTCACACAATATTGCCAATTCTATTATTTTCCAACTATTTCTAAATTTAAGTATATTATTCTATTATTTATATTAATTAAATATTCAATATTACTTAATTAAACAACCATTTAAATTTCTACATCACTATTTAAATAATTAAATTAATTAATTATTATACCATAAAAATACGGGACGTTACAGCTACGGAGGTATTATAGGTCTGCCTATCATGCGGGAAGTATTAAGTGGGTAGGAATATGGCCAGCTAGATAGTAGCATGGGAGTCCGCTACAAGGGCCTTAAATGGTGTTGCATTCCTACCTAAACCTGGCATTATGTGACTACTTACTATCTCTCGCCTTATGCGAGGCATGGATATATGCTTAAAAAACGGAAGCCTTAAATTAGTAGGAATTGTAGCTAGCGTCCTCTAATTTATATTAGTGTAGAGTAAATCATCGAGTAAGTTATTAAGTGGCTGATAAGCCCGCCTTGGGTCTTAAGTGATCGAAAGGATCCACCCTTTCCTATCATGGGTAAGGAGGTCTTAAGTATCTACATAGAAATAATTAACATCTTTATGGTATAATAAGTAGTTGAGAGCCCACCTCTTAGTTTTAGTGATCGTTCAAGTGGTGGTTTAAAGGCTTCATAATTATGCGTAAACGTTCTATTTCAGTATTGTGATACCGGTGTGTTTGGGAAATTACCTTATGATTGGTACATTGTCGTCGTGTGTAAATCTTTACAAGGTTAATTTACAATTACTAGACTTTTTAGACAAATATTTTGGTTCTGACCAAACGGGATACATTTGTGTATTGTACACTACACCAAAACAGGTGATTGCCAACGAGTATAACCATCGCAAACAATTTCAGCAACGCTTATTAGTGTTACTACGGAGGGGTGGCAATGTAGTACCAACGCTTATAAGCGTTGGTAGATTTTCCCTCCCAAAGCTTATAAGCATTGGTATATTTTCATTCGCAACGCTTATAAGCGTTGGTAGTTTTTTGTTTGCAACGCTTATACATGTTGCAATGTTTTTGTTTGCAACGCTTATACAAGTTGCAAGATTTTCATTCACAATAACTAACATGATTATAATATAGAAGATATTTAATATGAATCCAAAATAGATATTATTCTCAATTTAAAAAGTATGATTCAATGAATACCAATAAACAACATTCATAATTAAGAACGTCATAGAATTAATCAGTTAACAATATACAAGTATAATACATAACTAAGTTGCTAAATTCGATACATAATTAAGTCGCAGAATTAAATAGATAAATGAAATTCTACAAATACCAAATACAAAACATGGTAGTACTTCTCTCGAATTTCTTTTATGTCTAGCCTTCCATATCGTCGTTCGCGAAATATTTGCTTTTGGATTTGCATAGCACAGATTTTGTGTGTAATCTATGTTCTTCTTTCCATCATCCGCAAACATGCACAGGGTTCCATTATATGCAAAGGTCAAACTGCTGCAAAGTCCATCAGGAGATAAAATAATAAGGAACTCGTGAATGATTAATAGCCAGGTTTCAAAAGTTGTTGAACCCGTGCTAAAGTAGGGAAACAAAAAAAACACTCACGTATCCACTGAACTGTTGTACAACTTCTTTGACATCATGAACAGTAGTCATTGCCGGAAATTCGACACCTCTGCTTCTTCTGGTTTGTGTATCATAAATTAACTGCAATATTATAGATTTCAATATTACTAATATGAAAGCGCGGTCAAGTAAAACAAACTCCACTAAAGAAAAACACAGAGATCATTAATTTCAATATTACTACTGTTAACTTTCATAGAATTGAAGTATCCGTGAAACCCAAAATAATGCAAAAAAACAGTGAAGAAAGAAAAAAATTGCTCACTTAATTTGCTCGACCTTTGCTCCAATTAATTCGACTATGACCAAGCGAGCAAGAATCCACTTTTAAATGGACTTTTCACGGTGACCATAATATGTTCTCAAACATCTAAAGAGATATCTCAAAATTTTCAGATCTATCTGCAACTAGTAGGAAATCATGAAGTCTTACTCCTGTTCGAGAATGACACGACGAAGCACGGTCATATCTTGGGTGAAGATGTAATCACATGGTCAACTCAGAGGCATCATGTCTAAGAGTGAGCACGGTCGGTCAACCAAACCAATCAATTAATTTAAACTATTAACCGATTAAAAATAATGGTTTGGTTATCCATTTCATAGGTTGAAATATGTTCATCTACCGATCACCGAACTGAACTAGTTAAATTTAATCGTTGCTAACCAGTCAAATTAATCGGTTCCATTAACCTTTCAAACCCATCGGTTAACTCAAACGTTTGAATAACTCAAATGTCAGGGTCACTGCTTTTTTCTTGAGCATTATAATTTTACACTTGCTCTGTTTTCACATGCAACATAGTGTTGGAATAACTCAAACGTCATAGCTAAATAAAAAATAGATTTGAAAACGAGTTGATATTTACCGAGCTATTGTTTACTTACATATCATTTGCCTGATAAGTAACATTAATATATACTGTATCAGAGTGACATATTTATATAGGGTATATTCATCAAATTGTATAAAAAATAACTCTTAATGCAATATTTAATTACCTGTTGTGAAGCAACTGTAGAGAGTCCAACTGTCCAAGGTGACCACTGATCATTTAAGCATTAGCAATAGGACTGCCACCCCCACTTGGAATCAGACTGCTCCATATTGTACATGTTCATGCTCCAGTATTCCTCCGTAAGTTATACAACTATAACCAGATGATGTCAGGGTTTACAAGTGTCAGTATGCATACATTTGACTTTGCTTATACTGGTTTTTAATGTGGTAAACATATTAATTTGAGCTTCTCATTGTTTCTGCCAACAAATATCCTTTCCAATTTTTATTCTCCTTGCAACAGCATCAGCATAACATTTGATTGATGCAAGTTGTAGAAAGTCAAGATGCATAAGCAAAAATTATGTTTTATACCAATTGTTAAACCATTAGTTAATAAGTGATTTTATATACTAAGAAAGAAAATATTCTTCAGATACTTACCAATACACCAAATGCGACAAATGCATCATCGGATTCATGTTTTGCTTGAGCTAAGTGGCATGCATATTCTCCATACAACAAATGTCACACATTGAACAGCCGATTCAACCTCAAGCCGGGTACAGTTATGCAGCTGGACCTGCAGATGGATACCCACCACCTGCAGTTCGGTATATATATATATATATATGATTTGGAATTAGTAAAAAAAAAGGGAAAAAAACTAGAACAAAAACACAGGCTCAGCCAAAAGAGACATCGCAAATATTTGCTTGACCATGATATGCCATTAAGATTTTTGATAGTAACTAATAGACATTCAGACTTAACAATACATAGGTTCAGCCTAAACTTGTAAATCACCGGGCTTGACCTGCAAGCATTTATATTTGCTGTGGACTGAAAATTGGGTTCACATGCCCAATTTTAACTTAACCTGCAAACGACGCTTTAAGGATTATCCTAGTGGAGTTTATTTCTCTTAAAAAGACCTTTAGTGTACATTTTCAAAATCAGAGAAACCAACAAAATATGCGATGATCGTCACCTACTACAAATGACAACAACGAGTTTATAAATCAGTTTAGAAACTGAGGCTTCCGGTTCAGATTCCAAACTAAACTGAAGGCTCAGTTTAGAATCAATAAGTTATCTCATAGGCGCTAAGAAAAGCATTCAAAAAAGAATAAATAAAAAATAACACAAACATGTGTGTCATGCGCATCTAGCTTCACAACAGCAGATGACTTTATATCAAACTTTAAAGACTTCGGATTCGGAAGCATTACTTGAAGCAGTCCTATGAATTACTAAAGGAACAAAAACATGAATATATGTATGCATTCAAGAATTGCTGCAGATGACTAGGTGAATATTTTAGAATACACACCTTGCATCATGTACATGACCTATTAGTCCTGAGCTCTTACTCGTATAAAAAAAGCATACAAATAACAAGAACATGTATTCTCGTGCATCATCTATACTTGGGTTATGTAAATGATATATTGTCAGAAGTTTATTGAGTATCATACACACACACACAGAGTTTGTGAGAGCGTAACATAAAGATATGAATATCTATCTGCTATTCACTGTTCTACAAAACAAATGAATATTTATAAAACAGGTGGCATATACAAACAGTTTCAGATCTATAATGTGTATTACTTAGTGTACAATTCCCTAGTATATTTACAGTTTTAATCAAATCACTACACATCACCTTAAACTGTATGAACAGATATGCAAAATGGGCCATGTGTCACTAAGCAATACACCTATCACCAAAAGATCTGATTAAATATCTAACTAGTAAATATGTAACTAGTCATGTGTTTGCTATCAATGTGATATATATGCTAAATTGACTAACCATTTACATAGCAGGTCATTTATTTCTTATATAAAGCAGACATATCAAACTATCTAAATAGGTATAGCAAGTTGTGTGATTATTAATCATATAAAAATGTATAACTGTGTAAACCAATATATATACTTCAGACCATGTGTTCATCAATCAAACACCAATGTATTACTACTTAAACAAATAAGTAGTAGGTCAAGTGTTAACCATACAATAGGTATGCATATCTATCCCAATTTGTTAACTGGTCTTTTAACATATGTATATAAACCTGTGGTCAGTCGAATGCACAAAGTCAACCATGCAATACAACCAAGCATCCAATACACAAGACAATCGATTGAGTCAGAGTATTTAATCCCCCTTATTTCATTGTATTCATACCCCACCCTACTGTGAATACCCCAAATAATACCTTTGTGCTTCAACTTATGTTTACATAGAAATATTCAGTAACTAACATTCTATTCAAAGTTAAACACCACAAGCATGACTTCCAACCACTGTTTTAACAGTCATAGCATTCAGATCCATACAACATCAACCCACAAAAATACCCAAATCGGCATATATATCACTAACAAACCTCTGCGTTTTATTATAATGATCCTGTAGTAAACGTATCCATAAATCTGCTGCCTCTAAAAGGACTTAATGCAAAAGAATAGAGAATACACTTACCTAGGGTTAGCTCTCGACTTTATCCCTTTTTGAGATCTCGATTAAATCTTCGATTATGATCTCTCCAGTTCTTGATTATGCAAAAATCAGACCACATAACCAAAGATGAGACACGTAGAAACAAATCACAAAAACAGGATTTAAGTGAGAAAAAATAAAATAAAAATATACCTGAAGCGACTGAATGGGATTGAAATCGAGATTGAAATCGGATTTGGATAATGATTCAGGCGGCCGCTTCTTGGATAATGAAATCGGATTTGGATTGAAATCGAGAATGAACGGGATTGAAATCTACTCCCGGATGAATCTTTGGCAAGCTGCTTTTTTTCCCTCTGAAATCGGATATGGATATTACGATTTAGGCGGCCGCTTCTTGGATAAGCGTTGGGCAAACGATTAGCACATGGTAAATAGGGTTACGGAAGGAAGTTTACGTTTTTACCCTTAGAAATCAGCGCTAACAACCCATATAAGCGTTGCCAATAAAAAATAATATAATTATGTATTTTTGGCGACACTTTTTTGATATAGCAACGCTTATTATTGTTATTACACTGCAACACAAATAACTGTTGGCGATTGTGAAAAAAAAGGGTTGCCGAATGGCCATTATGGTGTAGTGGTATAAAGTGTTATATATTTTCTACTCACCGAGACTTGTTGTTCTGACCCCCCCTCCACCTCATAACAACTCTCAGATTTAGCCCAGGAAAGATGGGTGTTAGCAAGGGTTTAGTTTGGTTTTCGGTTCTCGTTCTTCCGTGATCAATATCAATGAGGTGATATGCTTTAAGGTAGTGGCCTTAGTCAGTATGCGTTTTTTTTACTATGAATTAGTTTTATTTTACTATGATTATACTCATGCTCATTGATTGCAGGTAATGGATTTGTACTCTTCATTCTTTGATGTGTTGGAGTTTCGATTTTTGTCGAAATACGGGCTCGGAAAAGTGCGGGATGTTACAGGAACAGAGCATGCCTAGCGGCTAAGTCCTTACCCCGTACATTGGATGGTCAACTTAGCCATTTTCGATTTCAAGTTTATTAAGTCTTGTTAAGTGTGAAGAGGATAATTCATTATCAGGTACAAAGCACACCTGTGGGTTAAATTCTAACCCTATACGTGGGTAGATTGCCTTAGCCATCCTAAGAAAGAAAATCAAGGAAATTTATTAACCATAAGTTATATGGTTTATAGTCGGGTACTGAAATGACCCAAACTTTCCCGTGAAGGAAAGTACGGATTGAATTGAGAACAAGGCAAATAAGAACACAAACAGAAGAACATTTCATTACTTATTACCACAATTACATCAGAGTACAAGAATAATCCAGAGTATGAATAAATAATATACATTGGAAATACAATATCAAAGATTTAAAATTACATTTAAATAGCAGCGGAAAAGTAATACAAAACACAACTGAAAGAAATACGTGGATACAGAGCTTTCTGAATATCGCTTCAGCTGTAAACCAGGCTCCTGTGAATATAATATCTATAAAACCAAAACTACTAGTTGCCCGTGTGGAAACTATGGGCACCCAGAGTTTAGGTTAAAAAAATAAACTCCAGGTCAGTCATAGGACTGGTGTGAGAACTCAAAATAGTTATTAAACTTGATTTTAAAGTTAGGTAAATCACGAGAGGGTTTACCCACATGAACCTTAGTTTAAAATAAAATAACGCAATGTTTTTTGGAAAAATGAAGCTATTATAAGACTCAGGTCCCATCGCACAATGCAGCGCAAGCCGGAGGATAGAGTTTTCCCTTATAATAGCCAAAAATGCTTGATACGTGAAATTTCATCTTTTATTATTACTATAAGTGAAAAATCAACTTCGAATATAAATGCATCAATCATAGGTAGCATGGGTACCATATATCATGTTGCCATACTAGTTCTACAATCAAAACAGCATGATGTCGTATTGGAAGCTGGATTTCCATCTATGAACTAAGGCAAGAGATAGTCCTTACCGAATTCGAGACACTCTAGCCCATGCCTCAGGATACAGCCGCAACTGCACCTAGGAGCGCCAGGGCCGGTAATCCGTCGATGATTGGCAATACCATAAACTATTTGTTAGCCTGCCTTATGGGGCATAAAATAATCAGGTCAGTAATGCCGACCATAACAATATCCGAGGCGACTTTCTATCCATCAATTAATAATAAGCGACATCCACATCAGTAAAATGCTAGGGCTTGTAAACGCTGACAGCACACCTAGCTAGAAACTAACATATGTTCATTTCCCTGGGGTCCTTCTCTAGTTTCTGGTTCATACCGGGGTGTGAGGCTCGCGAAGTAACGCTATACACAAAGCTATGCCTAAATAAGCTGTGCTTTGATCATCAACCACAAGGCTTTGCTTTTCAACAAAGCCTTGATCATTTGCATCTTAGCATGCCACATTGTCAGTCCATACTATACCATTAATTTCTGCCAATATATAACCTCTAAGCTCGTACGTCTCAGAGAAGGGTATTAAGCAAGAGAATAAATTCTCCACCACCAAACAGATGTATATTTGGCAGAGGTCAACGAATACAACATAAATGAATACAATGTCAGACATACTATCCATTTACAAGTCCATTCTGGGTCTGAACGAAACTGGAGGCACCTTATTCCTCGCCATATATGTCCAATACAGGAGAGAGGTCCTCGAATATCTGTCGATCTCTAAGTACGTTTGGACAATCACCACTTATTACCTTGTCTTGGGTGTATAGCCCAATCAAGACATCTGTAATCATCCAAACGATGTGAAGATCTCCGGTCTTCAACCACCGTCTTCATCTTCGACTCTTGATCGTCGTAGTAATTATTCAGAATCGGTTAAACCCGGTCTTTCCGAATAATTCGTGTATTTTATAATCAACTGTTTTAAAAACACATCATACGCCTCATTCCAATTCAGAATATTCATCTATTAAAATATTCACCTTTTTAGGGAAAGGTTCCCATTAATTTTATCAAAGATAATTTTTTTAAAATTTATCCTTTAATCTTCCTGAAATTAACAAGATACATTAAAACACCAATTTGGTTTTAATCTCCAAAATCATTATTTAATTATTATTCAAATTTAAGAAATTAATCTTATCTTTAATTGGGTTAAAGAACCAATGTCATTAAAAACACAGTTCACGACAAACCATAAATCATCTTCCATTAAGTATGGAATCTTCACAGAAATCAGATCAATCAATATATAATTGATATAAATTTCTGTATCAGGCTAATAATATAAATGAAATAACGGCAAGGCCTTTTAAATTCCATATATAACAACGGTCTTCTTTTACGGAAGCTTATCTCGATTATTACCAAATCGAATTCCGTTCAATTCCGATTTAATATATTAAATTGGAAAACTTTACTTTGGAAAAATTCCATTTAAATCTTAATAAAAGATTTATAAATTCCAAAATTATATTTTCACTGTTAATTGGGTTAAAGAACAAATGTCGTTTAAAAAACCGTTCACAATAAACCCGATTCACATTTCAATTCAATTCCAATCAAATATTAATTAATTGGTAAAATTTCCTAAATCTTAATTAAAAGATTTATTCTTTTCTAAACTGGGTTTAAGAATAGTGTTATTAAAGACACTATTCACGACAAACCCAAAATCCAATTTGACATCTAATATAAGGTTCTGAATAAAAATTATATCGGCTTATATTCAATATCAAATTCTGAAACCAACAAATATTGTATCAGGAATAACGATATATATATCTTCCAAATTCCTCACCATATTCGTATAATAACGAAATCCAATGTCGAAATATTCCAGAGATAATTTCCATTCAAATCCATCCCAATATATATAAATATATATTGGAAAATTCTGGTTATCTTAAAACCATTTTCAAATCCAATTTATTTATATCTAAAAATAATTAAATTATTATTCTAGTTAATAACTGTTCATTAAACAGTTCATTTCGATAAAAATATATTTTTATCTTTTCAAAACTGGAACTTTTCATCAAAAATCTTTCCAAATCATTTATTATGATTTTACATAACTTTTCCATATTTTTAATAATTTTATTATCGCCCGTACAGTCGGTTTCCAATAACGGCCACTGAACTGCATCCATAGCGACCTTTTCTGAAATTGATTTGGACATATCTCCAAATTCAACTGTTAGATTTCAAATCTCTTACATTCATTGGAAAACTCTTTCCGATTCAAACCCAACGGTTCTAGTATTAGGAGAATCCGACGGTCGGATCTCCTGTTACATCAAATTGAAGTTAATGGTCGAAATTCACGAACGGTCGCTGCGCGGCGCGTTCTATTCAAGCCATTTAAATATGTATAATATATATATCGTCGATTTCTATTTAAATGGTATTTATAAAATATTTATAACTTCATTTCAAAACGGTTCCAACTTCATTTTCAATTTTAAATAAAAATTGAATATTTTATATCTTTGTCATATTAAAATGATATAATTTTCAAAATATTATAGTTTGAAATCACTTCTTTTCAATATTCATTATAAAATGGATAAAATCGATCGATAAACCCGTTTGGGTTGAAAATAGCGTTGGCTACTTAACTCGGCTTCATATTCACATTAAAAAGGATATTTTAATGAACAAATATATATATTTCATTACATGTACATTTTTATAGATTACAATTCACATTAAAAATAATATTTTTAATGAACAAATATATTTTTCATTACATGTACATTTTTTATAGATTCCTATATATACAATAAAAAATGTAATTTTTTTGTTCAAAAATTCTATTCAATACATGAATATTTTATTCACTTCATTAACATGCTAAAAATAATATTTTTATCTAACAAAAATATATTTTAACATATTCTTCTTTTATTCTTTATACATACAATACAAAAATGTGATTTTTTTTGTCAAAATATTTTACTTTAAAATATTCTTTCCTTTAAAAGATACTTTATTTTAAATTATTCTTTACACAAAAATGTTCTTTTCAAATTAAAATGTCTTCTATTCTAAAATGATATCTTTTATTTTAAAATGATCTTTTATTCAAAAATGTTATTTTTATTCAACATTATTTGTAAAACATTATTTATTATAAAACATTGTTTATCTCTAAATCGGAATGCGACTCAATCAATTACCATATAATTTTAGTTTTATGGATTTCACACACTGCATGTATTTAACAATAATGATAAATAATCATTAAACAGTCCATCGACATCCAAAGTGAAATTTATAACTGTGAGAGCATTAAAATAAATAAATAATGCTCATCACAGCCTATCGATCCATCAATTGACATATAATTAAATATTGGGATTAGTGTATGTCAAATATCATCCCAATACCCGTGTGGGGTTTTCAACCAACAACAGTTTATTTAAATAAAACATTGGTTAAATTTAACCAATTCTAATTCAGTTTGAATTATTTTCTCTTTAACCAATTTTCACTGTTCGAATTATAAATGAATATTTACAATTAATTTCACTATCACATTAATATTTACATTTTTAATGTGTTAAACATTTCAACAACACAAACAACACACAATACAATCAATTTAAGTCGTCCATGGTTTGTGGACGAGGAAAGTGATCTAACAAACACTATATACATTTTATAATGGTTAAATTGATAAAAATCTACACTGGAAATTCTATATATTTTCCAGTTATATAAATAAATAAATGTGCTAAAATTTAAGTGAGGAGTTCTCACCTTTGGTTTCCACTACGTCAGGCTTTAAATAGCAATTTTGATTTCGTTCTGCTTTCAGTCAATTCCATCGCAATCCGTTTCACGCGGTATAAATATTAAAAATCATATTTTTATAACGCTATACATATATTAAAAATCATATTTTTAATTGTTCCATATATATAAAAATCACATTTTTACTTCAATGTGATGTATATGAAAATCATATTTTTATTTCAAAGCTATTATAAAAATCACATTTTTATTTAAAACAATGCTTTCTCTATTAAAAATGACAATGCTATTTTCATTTTCAAAAAGAATGCTAATTGTATTTTCGAAAAGGATGTTAATTGTTTTTTTTCAAAAAAAATGTTAATTGTTATTTTCAAAAAGAATGCATATTTTATTTTCAAAAAGAATGCATATTTTACTTTCAAAAAGAATGTATATTTTATTTTCAAAAAGAATGTGATTTTATATTTACAAAACAATGCGATTTTTATATTTAAAAACAATGATATACATATGTGTATATATATATATATGAATATATATATAAATTCTAATGTTATTTTTCTTTTGAAAAACAATGCTCTTTATATTTTCAAAAACAATGGTCTTTATGTTTTATTAAACAATGCATTTATTTATTTTAAAAAAAATATTTTTATTTAATAAAATATTCTATAAAACTATGTCAATTTTATTTTATAAATAATGTAAATTTTATTTTATAAACAATGTTAATTTTACATTTAGAAAAACAATTCTATTTTTATATTTAGAAAAACGACCCTATCTCATTGTAAAAATCACATTTTTATTTCAAAGTTATATAAAAACCATATTTTTATTTTAAGCTATTTCTTTATAAAAATTACCTTTTTATAACAATGTTATTATATTGAAAATTTACATTTTAAACAATGTTTTTGTATTTCAAAAACAATGATATTTTCTTTTTATAACCATGATCCTTTTATTTTTAAAACCATGATCTTTTTATTTTTTTAAACATTATATTTTTACTACGTAGCGTTTTTCATGAGGATTCCAATGGATTTTTGTTTGTCAAATTCTGATTTAAAATGAACAAAATACGAACTTTTAAACACTGGAGTATATAAACAAATAACTAACCTAAGATAATATAATTAATTAGTCAAAATTCTTCCAACCGTTCAAATTAGATCCAACGGGCTCTGACTCATCTTCCTCTTCTCGCGTCTTCCTACATGCAAATTGAACCCAACGTTGACATTGAAATCCCCTAGTCGCGCCACCATATGAGGATCAGAACCAGATCTGTCATCGCCCCTCGATAGCCTAGGCCGCCACCTCCTCATGCCGGCCACGCCATGAAATTCGGACCCCTCTACACGCCTCGATTTGAATGCAAACAGCATGGCTTTGAGCCCCGAATCCTCCCCAAATATTACACAAAATTCGATCTTAAACATATGATCTTAAAGGCTATGAAATTCTCTTTGATTTTGTTGTTGAATCATTGAATATTATGGAGCGGATCGGGAGATCTTAATGAATGAATTTGGGAGCGCATAGGCCATTAATCTTGTTTGTGGCGGCTGCTTTGTTTTAGAATTAGGGTTGCGTATTTCAACCGTATTTATACCGTATATTTTATATTATTTAATTATTTAATTCAAAAATATCTTATTAAACCATCCGAACTCCAAATGAGACCTAACGACTATCGCCCCTGGCTAAATACCCCCATCCCGAACACATTGGGATATGTTTCGTAAGCCAATTCAGTTGTTTAGATAGGTTTTTATCAAAATTAAAATATAAATCAATATATATTTAATTTAAACGTACATTTTAATTTACCGGGGCCACATACTGACTCCAAAAATTCCCAAAAAATAAATCTTGCTATGTTTTGATGATATAGTCCTAACAAAATTAGTTTCGTCAAATTTGGAGACAGTTTAAAAAATGGCCATTTTCTGGTCGATCCAAATTGATTGAAACTGACAAAACATGTTTTAATTTGCCACGCTCACATATTAATTCCAAAAATTATGGAATTTGGAATCTCGCAATAATTTGACATTCTGGATCCAACCAAAGTGGTTTCGTCGAAAACGGAGGTCATTTGCAAAATTGCTATATATTATATTAAAATATATATATATATAGAAATTTCATAGCGACTATTCTGCATTTAAACTGGGCATAACTTTTTATTCCCTCTATGAAATTTGGATTTTTCACATTCGTTGGAAGGATATTTTTTAAACAGATTCAAATATTTCTTGTTTTACTAAAATCCGGTTTGTTTTGAATCCTGTACATTCATTTGAATTTTAAAATTGAATTTTCAAACTACCGCGCTATTTTAAACTCTTTTTATAAGTGAATTAAAAAATTTCATTCTAAATTCGATTTAAATAAAAGAATTAATTGTTATTATTTAAAATTAATTATTTTAAATATTTAAAATCCAATAAAATTGCTAAAATAAAAATTTTAAATTGGTTCCGAATTTCCAGGTTGATCTCCCCCACTTAAATTTTTTTCGTCCTTGAAAAGGAACGTAGATGAAAGTTGTTTAACTAACCAACTCAACTTTCATATCTAATCCATTTTCAATTTAGCTCAATATTAAATTCCATTTTAGTTAAATTCATCATTCTTTCTCATATTGGTTAAATTAATTTCCATTCCAATATTTTAATTAGTTAGACTAATTATCAAACATCACAACTAGCAATCAATTAGGTGATTAACTTTTTAAATAATATAACTTTTATATATAGTCAAAAATCATATTTTTAGTGCCAAATCACAATAATAAATCCTAGCTAGTTTTGGTTTTCACACCAGTCAATTGGAAATATATAGATATCCTACTTTCGTAACTCGAACACAAGTACTGATGATGTTTCGAACCATCATCAGTAACATCTCCGGGCGACTAGAGTGTGATTCTATATCTATCTTGTATCTGAGGCTTCGAATATACTTCTAGTCTGGCATATACTCAAAATCTCCTTATACTAGATTGTCTAAACTCAATTTAAAATATAATATTCAAATACGAACAATTGATTTAAAGTTTTAAAACTAGTTTGATTTTGGAAATAACACTATTCACAATCGTTCTAGGATACTGCGGATCCTATCTATAACGAGTCATTCTTATTGGATATTGCTAATCCAATCTCTGATGAATTCTTTCACTCGGTTCTAATGTGTCTTGTTCTCGAGCTCTGTAAACTAAAGCTCTGATACCAAATGAAACGACCCAAACTACCCCTGAAGGAAAATACGGATTGAATTGAGAACAAGGCAAATCAGAACACAAACAGAAGAACAATTCATTATTTATTACTACAATTACATCAGAGTACAAGAATAATCCAGAGTATGAATAAATAATATACGTTGGAAATACAATATCAGAGATTTAAAATTACATTTAAATAGCAGCGGAAAAATAATGCGAACAACAACTGAAAGAAATACACGGATACAAAGCTTTCCGAATATCGCTTCAGTTGTAAACTAGGTTTATGTAAATATAATATCAGCAAAACCAAAACTACTAGCTGCCCATGTGGAAAATATGGGCACCAAGAGTTTTGGTTAAAACAATAAACTCCAGGTCAGTCATGGGACTGGTGTGAGAACTGAAAACAGTTATAAACTTGATTTTAAAGTTAGGTAAATCACAGGAGGGTTTACCCCACATGAACCTTAGTTTAAAATAAAACAATGCAACGTTTTTTGGAAAAATGAAGCTATTATAAAACTCAGGTCCCATCACACAATGCAATGCAAGCCGGAAGATAGAGTTTTCCCTTATAATAGCCAAAAATGCTTGATATGCGAAATTTCATCTTTTATTATTACTATAAGTGAAGAAATCAACTTCGAATATAAATGTATCAATCATAGGCGGCATGGGTACCATATATCATGTCGCTATACTAGTTCTGCAATCAAAACCGCATGATGTCATATTCGAAGTTGGACTTCCATCTATGAGCCAAGGCAAGAGAAAGTCCTTACCGAATTCGAGACATTCTAGCCCGTGCCTCAGGATACAACCACAACTGTACCTAGGAACACCAAGGCCGGTCATCCGTCGATGATTGGCAATACCGTAAGCTATATATTAGCCTGCCCTATGGGGCATTAAATAATCTAGTCAGTAATATCGACCATAACAATATCTGAGGTGCCTCTCTATCCATCAAGTAATAATAAGCAACATCCACATGAGTAAAATGCCAGGGCTTGTAAATGATGACACCACTCCTAGCTAGAAACTAACATATGTTCATTTCCCTGGGGTCCTTCTACCGTTTCTGGTTCATACCGGGGTGTGAGGCTCGCGAAGTAACGCTATACACAAAGCTATGCCTAAATAAGCTACGCTTTGATCATCAACCACAAGGCTCCGCTTTTCAACAAAAGCCTTGATCATTTGCATCTTAGTATGCCACATTGTCAGTCCAAACTATACCATTGATTTCTACCAATATATAACCTCTAAGCTCGTACATCTCAAAGGAGGGTGTTAAGCAAGAGAATAAATTCTCCTCCACCAAACAGATATATATTTAGCAGAGATCAACGAATGCAGCATAAAGGAATACAACGTCAGACATAAAATCCATTTACAAGTCCGTTTTGGGTCTGAAAGATACCGGAGGCACCTTATTCCTCGTCCCATATGTCCAATACAGGAGAGAGGTCCTCGAATATCCGTCAATCTCCAGTATGTTTAGATGATCACTATTTAGTACCTTGTGTTGGGTGTATGGCCCAATCCAGACATCAGTAATCATCCAAACGATGTGAAGATCTCCGGTCTTCAACCACCGTCTTCATCTTCGACTCTTAATCGTCGTGGTAATTATTTAAAATGGGTTAAACCCGGACTTTCCGAATAATTAATCAAGTGTTTTAAAAACACATCATATGCCTCATTCCAATTCAGAATATTCATCTATTAAAATATTCACCTTTTTAGGGAAAGGTTCCCAAAAATTTTATCAAAGATAATTTTTTTTTAAATTTATCCTTTAATCTTCCTGAAATTAACAAGATACATTAAAACACCAATTTGGTTTTAATCTCCAAAATCATTATTTAATGACTATTCAAATTTAAGAAATTAATCTTATCTTTAACGGGGTTAAAGAACCAATGTCATTAAAAACACAATTCACGACAAACCCAAAATCACCTTCCATTAAATATAGAATCTTCATAAAAATCAGATCAATCAATATATAATCGATATAAATTTTTATATCAGACTAATAATATAAATGGAATAACGGCAAGGCCTTTTAAATTCCATATATAGCAACGGTCTTCTTTTACGGAAGCTTATCTGGATTATTACCAAATCAAATTCCGTTCAATTCCAATTTAATATATTAAATTGGAAAACTTTACTTTGGAAAATTTCCATTTAAATCTTAATAAAAGATTTATAAATTCCAAAATTACATTTTCACTGTTAATTGGGTTAAAGAACAAATGTCCTTTAAAACATCGTTCACAATAAACCCAGTTCACATTTCAATTCAATTCCAATCAAATATTAGTTAATTGGTAAAATTTCCTAAATCTTAATTAAAAGATTTATTCTTTTCTAAACTGGGTTTAAGAACAGTGTTATTAAAGACACTATTCACGACAAAGCCAAAATCCAATTTGACATATAATATAAGGTTCTGAATAGAAATTATATTGGCTTATATTCAATATCAAATTCTGAAACCAACAAATAATGTATTAGGAATAACGATATATATATCTTCCAAATTCCTCACAATATTCGTATAATAACGAAATCCAATATCGAAATATTCCAGAGATAATTTCCATTCAAATCCATTCCAATATATATAAATATATATTGGAAAATTCTGGTTATTTTAAAACAATTTTCATATCCAATTTATTTATATCTAAAAATAATTAAACTATTATTCCAGTTAATAACTAGTTCATTAAACAGTTCATTTCGATAAAAATATATTTTCATCTTTTCAAAACTGGAACTTTTCATCAAAAATCTTTCCAAATCATTTATTATGATTTTACATAATTTTTCCATATTTTTAATAATTTTATTATCGCCCATACAGACGGTTTCCAATCACGGCCACCGAACTGCATCCATAGCGACCTTTTTTGAAATTGATTTGGACATATCTCCAAATCTAACCATTAGATTTCAAATCTCTTATATTCATTGGAAAGCTCTTTTCGATACGAACCCAAAGGTTCCAGTTTTAGGAGAATCCGACGGTCGGATCTCCTGTTACATCAAATTGAAGTTAATGGTTGAAATTCGTGAACGTTCGCTGCGCGGCGCGTTCTATTCAGGCCATTTAAATATTTATAATATATATTATATATATATATCATCGATTTTCATTTAAATGGTATTTATAAATTATTTATAATTTCGTTTCAAAACAATTCCAACTTTATTTTCAATTTTAAATAAAAATTGAATATTTTATCCCTTTATCATATTAAAATGATAATATTTTCAAAATATTATATTTTGAAATCACTTCTTTTCAATATTCATTATAAAACGGATAAAATTGATCGATAAACCCGTTTGGGTTGAAAATAGCGTTGGCTACTTAACTCGGCTTCATATTCACATTAAAACGAATATTTTAATGAACATATATATATATATATATATATTTCATTACATGTACATTTTTATAGATTCCAATTCACATTAAGAAGAATATTTTTAATGAACAAATATATTTTTCATTACATGTATATTTTTTATAGATTCCTGTATACACAATAAAAAATGTAATTTTTTTGTTCAAAAATTCTATTCAATACATGAATATTTTATTCACTTCATTAACATGCTAAAAATAATATTTTTATCTAACAAAAATATATTTTAACATATTCTTCTTTTATTCTTTATACATACAATAAAAAAAATGTGATTTTTTTGTTAAAACATTTTATTTTAAAATATTCTTTACTTTAAAAGATTCTTTATTTTAAATTATTCTTTACACAAAAATATTCTTTTCCATAAAATGTTCTTTTCAAATTAAAATGTCTTCTATTCTAAAATGATCTTTTATTCAAAAATGATATTTTTTTTATTCTACAATAATCTTTTAATCTAAAATGATTTTTTATTCTAAAATGATCTTTTATTCAAAAATGATATTTTTATTCAACATTATTTATAAAACATTATTTATTATAAAACCTTTTTTATTATAAAACATTATTTATGTCCGAATCGGAATGCGACTCAATCAATCACCATATAATTTTAGTTATATGGATTTCACACACCGCATATTCTACAATAATGATAAATAATCATTAAACAGTCCATCCACATCAAAAGAGAAATTTATAACAGTGTGAGCATTAAAATAAATAAATAACGATCATCACAGCCTGTCAATCCATCGATTGACATATAATTAAATATTGGGATTAGTGTATGTCAATATCATCCCAATACCCGTGTGAGGTTTTCAACCAACAACAGTTTATTTAAATAAAACATTGGTTAAATTTAACCAGTTCTAGCTCAGTTTGAACTATTTTCTCTTTAACCAATTTTCACTGTTCGAATTATAAATGAATATTTTTAATTTAGTTTCACTATCACATGAATATTTACATTTTTAATGTGTTAAACATTTCAACAACACAAACAACACACAATACAGTCAATTTAAGCCATCTATGGTTTGTGGATTAGGAAAATGATCTAACAAGCACTATATACAGTTTATAATGATTAAACTGATAAAAATCTACACGGGCAATTCTATATATTTTTCAGTCATGAAAATAAATAAATAAATAACTGCGCTGAAATATTAGTGAGGAGTTCTCACCATTGGTTTCCGCTCTGTCAGTCTTTAACTGGCGATTTTGATTCCGTTCTGCTTTCAGTCAGTTCCATCGCAATTTGTTTCACGCGGTATAAATATTAAAAATTATATTTTTATAATGCTATGCATATATTAAAAATCATATTTTTAAACTGTTCCATATAATAAAAATCACATTTTTACTTCAATGTGATGTATATGAAAATCATATTTTTATTTCAAAGCTATTTAAATAAAAATCACATTTTTATTTAAAACAATGCTTTTTTTATTAAAAATCACAATGCTATTTTCATCTTCAAGAAGAATGCTAATTGTATTTTCAAAAAGGATGTAAATTGTTTTTTTTTTCAAAAAAGAATGTTAATTCTTATTTTAAAAAAGAATGCATATTTTACTTTCAAAAAGAATGTATATTTTATTTTCAAAAAGAATGCGATTTTTTATTCAAAAAACAATGCGATTTTTATTTTTAAAAACAATGATATATGTATGTATGTATGTATGTATATGTATATGTATATGTATATATATATATATATATATATATATATATATATGTGTGTGTGTGTGTGTGTGTGTGTGTGTGTCACTACTTCGTTAAACCTTTCCAAGAATTTCAATAGTTTCGCCAAACTATTACTTGATCTCCGTAAGAGTCATAACATGCTTGGGTCGAGCGATATGAGCCCTAAACCGTTCAATGTACTTTTTGACAAGAATATTCCAACTTCCAATATTTTCCGATTTCAACGGCTGAAATCACATGGCAGCAATATCCATAAGATAAAGCATATTTCCATAATGTTATTTGGCACCATTAGCACATATGTGGCGCATATAACACATTAAGTGAATGGTAGGACCCTTCCTAGCATCATAAGCATCCAAAATCGACAACTTGAAGTCCTATGGGTTTCGAAAAGCCTGGGTGAATGGGTTGGGATTAACAAAGTCCAAATCTGAATGAGATGCTCCACCTCGAGTAAACCATCGAATCACATCCGCAAGTCGATTTCCATTTCCGAACAAGTACCTAAAGTCTTCAAAACCAGCACGGTGCCCTCAGTGTATAATCAAACCTAAGCCAATTGCTGATTTCCACATGAAATCCACTTCAGGCCTTATCCGAGGAGCGGTTGTAGGTGTGAACCTAACTTTCGAAGCCGTGGGAGTTCTTCCAACATTTATATCCTCATGGATCGACCAAAACATCATGAATCACACTTCTATCAAGATTGGGGGAGATGCCTCCGAGCCTAGCTGGATTGACTGGGGCTGGTTTGCGGAGTTGACACCTATGTCCTGCAAACCTTTGGCACCTTGTGCACTCATTCCAGCCTGAGTTCTTTGGCTTGTCCTTCTTCCAGTTTCTTCCATCATAACCATAAAAGCATTCATGCCATCCTGTTGTCTTTTGAAGAATTCTTTTTGTTGTTCCAAGCATGTATATAAATCCTTAACCACAACATCCATATCCTCTCGAGGAAGATAATTAGATGGATTTTTAGTAGAGGATACCTCCTGGCTAACTTCAGCTCCTTTCGAACAAGAAGAAGTAGAATCCTTCTTCCTTTTAACCATTCTTTAAGTTTTGAGCAATCCAAATCCTTAGCAACCCAAGTTCTACCCATTTCCTCGTGCGCCAAAATGTTGACGTGAGAAATTAGTCCTTACATGTAACCACCCAAGTGTGAATATTCCGAATAACCCAAACAATCCAATTACAAAAATACAGGAAAAGTAAATGACACAGAGATTTATAGTGGTTCGGCAAGTTATGCCTACGTCCGCTTCGAGGTAACTTTGAATGTTTATAATGTATCGTCACAAGTACAATCCTTTATATTACAATGTTAAGTTAGCAATGACAAAATCCTTGCTCAAAGCCAACAAATCCTCTCCAATATCCATATGTCCAAGAATAAAGCTTCTATGTGCGAAAGTGTGCAAATAGCAAACCAATTGTTCAAAAGTTTGTTCCACTATCCAAGAGAGTCCAAGAATCCAATCTAAATGCCAAATGGTAGTTCACAAGTCCAAAGAAGTATTCGTAAGAAGCCAAGAAGTAAGTCATTAAAAAGCTCCAAATCAAATAATCTCGAGTGCAGCAGAAATAAGCCAAAAGTTCCTAGAAACATCCCACAAGAGGGCAATTTATAACATCAGGTGAGAGGGAATTCGTCTCCTGAAAAATCACCTTAAGGATCGGTATCGGTCCCCAATCCTTAGCCATTTTCCCGTTTCACTTCGAAGCATCCTTGAACCTATTTCGTGTCCCACTTGCACCGATATGTAAGTTATAGTGGGGGTACGAAACACATGAAGTGGATCCTAAAGGCCACTTCGGGGATATGAAATCCGCGTAAATACTGATCCGCAAGTAATTTGGGAATACCAATCCTCGTGCACACACGGGATATGAAATCTCGTAACCGCGAAGAATATCGATCCCAGGATTGGAAATACAAATATCGATCCTGGGATACTTAGCCAAATTTTGTCACTGCCGAACCTCCAAAAATTATATCGATCCCGACGTGTTCCTGAGAGTTGTACCGATTGCGAAACACTTAACCCAAAATCCATGCTTTTCAAAAATTACGTGACTTCGTCCAAATCTCTCCAAACTTTTCCGAGTTCGTACTCGAGTCCTGAGCACTCCAATAGCAAGAAATTCGACGACTGACTACCTTGTAAAAAAAAGGCAGGTCAACATGGCCTAATTACCATTTGGACTTTATAGACCCAACAGATCCAAAAATATATTTTTAATTTTTTAAACCAACTTAATTCACCCACTTTGGACTATATTTCTTAGAAGAAATGAAGGAGAAAGACACCGTTATTTGTAAGCCAAGTGAAATAACGACCACAGATGGACGAGTAAACTAAACTAATGGATATGAAGAAAAAATGAGGATTACCAAAAGTAGGAAAATACTCAAGACATTGATTTTAAGATATATGAATCGTAGAAGAGCTTTACTAAACTTGAAACTCAAAACAAATAAATAAATCATTGTTGACAAAACTATTGGAAATATGAAAAATATACCAAAACTTTATGGGAAAAACTGTTAGAATTTTCAAAAACACAAATGGAAAAACTATTAAAGTATACAGAAATATCATCAACATGAAAAATGAAGCTATGAAGAAAACAACTGTCGAAAGTACGAGTTAAAAGTACTTGCAAAAGTATGATTTAGCTTTTGGAAGTGTTATTCAAATTTTTTTTGAAAGAATGGCTTAAAAATGTATGAAAGTATGAGGTCAAGTGCTATCGAAAAAGTTGAATGCAAGCAATTAAAATATTAAATAATATATATTAATCAGAAGTATGACATGAGCTGTCGATAATACATACAGCGGCACTTGTCATAAGGATATTTGTCCTCTTCAATCACACAAATGGGGACCATATAGCCCCAGACCCCTTATTGGGCAAGATCATTTTCAAACTGACAAATGACAATCCAAGAGCCTGCTATATCATCACTAAAGAAAAACTATCACTTAATTGTCACATGTCAAGCATTATATTGTCAAAAAACAACTATAAATAAGGTGCAACACTGCAACCCCTACCTAATAAGGGGTATTTATTGGAATTATTTTCTTTATGAAAATTATTTTTAATCGGTAATGTACAAAACATTATGATATTTGCATTTTGATATTAGACTCTAGCTCATGCCTCATCGCAGTACTATTACTTGAACCTAGTCTCTTATTAAGTGTTTGGACGAAATTTCACTCAAACGCCTATAACTAGAGACGAACAAGGGATCCTAAGTTTCCTTACATGCAAGGGGGAATTTGTTACGAATTTGAGTGCTTGAAAAACGATTAATCATAAAATTCTTTGTCCTTCACCTGTAGATGATAGTACACTATCTATTTATGTGTTGATGGATAAAGTTATTTTAAATCACATTTTCTACGAAATCCCTTGAAGATGGCATGATGGAGTTCGTAATTAAGTGTATTGGAAGTTGAAACATCAAACTTACATCTCTTAAAAATTCCTATGTTATAAATATATTGAGAAAACGAGAATGATAATTCTAAAATGATTGTATATAATGCTCAACCTCATTAGACGATAGTTAATTGCTTATATCGTGGAGCTCAAAAGGCTATGTATGTGTGTTTATTGGTACAGTACTAGGAGAGATAAATGACACACTCTTTTTTTTTTATATAACATCCTTCAACGCCTCTCTTGTATTTTGAGCACTTCCAAAATTGTACATCAATATGAATGATAAAATATGTATTTTAACGCTTGAATTGAAACACCAATTTCATTTTGTTAAATATATTCAAAGAAAGAATCAAACGTATCAAATATTAAGAAGATAATCTTAATTATAATATGATCATACTCACAAATTTTGTATGCTTTGGGATTTGTGTATCAATAAATATCTTACCACGTAGGTTCTAAACGGTCACTGAAAATGCATGCCATTAAAGAAGCGCTTTCCTTGGTGGTTTAAAAGGAAATCAATATATTAGAGAATTAAGAGGGAAAAAAGGCGAAAAGTAAAATAAATTAGACGAAGTAAATGCACCAAGCATATGTGCTCTAAATAAAATACTACATCAAAAACTATAAAGAAGAAGAGAGTTACATTTGTGAAAGTATAGTTACATATAAATGTTTTGATTATTCCGTACAATTCGCAGGTTTGATATTTGGCTTAACAGAAATGTATTTTTGAAAATTTCGCTGCGTATATTACATTTAATTTATGATCAACTATGTTTCTAATTGATCGTCATTCACACATATACATATGACTCTTCAGGTTACCTACACCACACCCTCACTCATATAAAAGGTACATCTTTACCAAGAAAAGAAAAGCATGTGTATCAAAATACTATGTACAATATACTTATCGATTTGGTTCATTTCTAATGGTTAATGAATCCTCACTGTTAACTTCAGACTGCGACGGCGTTGAAGGAGCATTACCCATATCGTGAGTCTTGTGAAGAAGAAAACTTCCAGAAAGAATAGTAACAAATCCACATATTTCTGTTACTATATCAGATGCATTTTGAGAGTCCCAATCCTGATTTCAAATCACAAGTCAATAATAATTGGAAGGACATTGGAATTTAATATATGGGCGATTTTTTTGTTGAAGGTCACTTGCAAATCGATAAAATATTTGAATAATAGTTCTAAAGATCAATCTTTTCAATTATACATAAATACCTTAAACATGATCATGCTAGCAAGGATGGTGAAGGTAGTGAACATAACATAGTACACAGGAGAAATCACTGCAGTATTGAAAGTATCCAATGCCTGTACAGAATGAAACTATTAAGCAAACAATTTACATAACAAACTATTATACCTCAAATTACCTTGTTCAGATAATTTATCTGAAGCAGAATGCATAAAATCATGACAAGGGTGAAAAACCACGTCTGGCCATAGAAAAATTGATTCATTCCAGAGAGAGTTAGTTTTAGAGCTATACTCACTGCCTTCACACTCATAACCTGCATAAAATGAACAAGCATACATAACTAATGCATAAGTTCAGAGATATGTAATAATGTTTAAAGCTTATACTTACTGTAAGAGAACCCATAAGTGAACATATCCCCACATATACTACCATATGTGATTGACCATAACGTGGTACTAGCTGGAATATAAGAAAAGCCACAGCAGATACTACCAGGCATGCATAAACAATAAAAGCTGAAAATCATACAGCAAAATTGCAAGTTAAAATATATTAACATGGGGCATGCCTATATTATAACACAAACTCAATTTTCTGGATATGAAACAACATTTTAAGTGTACATAGAAATACCAGGTTGAGTAGCAAGAGTCCACACTTCTTTTACGGAAGTGATTTCTTTTTCTATTGGCGCGTGCATCACAATTGTAGTAGAGCCTACTATGCAAAGAATGCAACCAAGAATACCAAATATGTGAAGTTTCTCATTCAGCATAAAATGAGCTAGCACTGCACTGAATGAATTAAATTTTACTTGACTATGATTCTTGAAGGAGGAAATGGATGTTAACTTCACATATATGCAAGAGAATGTACCTCACAATTATACTTAGAGCTCCTAATGGAGTTACAAGTACTGCTGGTGCAAAAGCATATGCTGCAAAATTAGCCCCTTCTCCTACAATCACTGCGAACAATGCAGAATAAAAATTAGAACAACGGAAGAAGAATAAAATTAGAAAAATAAAATAAATAATAAATAAAATAGAAGGTTTTGGAAAACATACTTGTAACCATTCCCGCCCACCACATAGGCTCAGTTAAGTAAGAGAATCCTCCTGATCCTAAAACAATGAGAATAGATTATTACGCCAGTGCAGAACTAAAGTTATATAGTTTTCATGATAGATGCCATACAACATCTTTAATATTAATTAATTATGTTAGCAAAAGTAGGATAATTGTTACAAATCATAGCCATATTACAAAAGACCGCAAAATATGACTTTTCTTGTAAATAATAAGACCTCAAAAAACTTTGAATGCTGAAATTTTAACAGAGTATACTGCTAAAAGCACATCGGTTTGTGCTTTCTAACACCATGGTGTGTTAGGGAAAAACATAAACTTGGTGTCTTTAGCATTACACCACCATGTAGAACTAAATGCACGCAGTTTTTTGTTTTTGACTACCACGCTATAGTGTTAGAAAACGCAAAATTTGGATGTTTTTAACAGTGCACTTAACATAAATGAACCAACCCTAATTGAAAAAAATAAAACTGCAAGCATATATTACATCAAACCATATGAAAGAAACCACAATTGAAATGGTGGATATGAAAGAAACCTGCTCGAATTCCAGTAGTGCCAGCTTTCCTCAGGCCTTTCTTCTTGATAATGAAACTAGAACCAATGAAGAGACTCGAAGACAATGCCAATATAAGCCCCCGAACATTGTCGAGGTTGCTATATACACCCCCATTTTTATCAGGCATTAATTATCTCCCTATAATCAGATTCTACCAAACCTGACACTAGACATTACACATTTAATTCGATGAGAAAATTTTTTAAAAAGGGAAAATAAAAGTGTGAAAATATTTACCCAGAAAAAAGATCGAAGGAAAGGTTGAAGAATAAGATCCGTTGAAGTTGGCTGAAGAAATGGGAAAGATAACGACCGTTTCTGTGTTAAGTCCACAATTTAAGAGCAGCTCGACATGTTTTTTTTGAAAACTATTTATTTATTTTTATTGCATTTCACTAATTTTAGAACTTGGGGTAAATTTGTTGCTAGTTTTGGGGTTTCAACGAAGGAAGACAATACTCGGTTTAATTGTATTAATGGTTGTTTAATATATGTATAATGGACCGCAGTTAATGGTTGTTTAATGGTTCGAGTTATAGCAACTTCTATACAGTAGGAAAATAATAATAATAATAATAAGACTAATACGTGCTCCAAGATTTTATGTTAAATCAACATGAACCTCTATAAATCGTACTATTATTTTTGTATGTAGGTTTATATTTATAGTTTTCCAAATTTCAATCTATTATCTTTTGTGTTAACTTATTCTTTTAGTATATTTGTTCAGAAGAAGCAAAATTAATTAAACATGTTGGTATAGATGTTTTTCCTGATCGTATTTACTAATTAAATCATCCGTAAAGGTTCTATCTGCACTTTTCTTTACTTCTTTCACACTCCACTTAATTAAAAAAACCACATCCCACTTTTTTTTTTTTTTTTCCCCATTTTTTTACCCCATTTATTCCAAAATAACCCTTAACTTCTTTGAATCATATTCAATAGGAATTTTGTTTGTTCACCAAACTCGTTTGATCCGAACTAGGTTATTACACAAACCTCGCTTGACCTAAATTAGGTTAATATGCAAACCGCGTCCGATCCAGCCTACGTTTATACACGAATCTCAGTTGGACTGTACTATTTTTTTGCATATACATTGTCTCGTTGAAATTTCTAACATGGTTATTTCTTTTAAGGTAAATTCTTTTTGAACTCAACAAATTACTGAATTTTCCTTGGCTACAAAAAAAAAAAAAAAAAAAAAAAAAAACATACAAAAAGGAAATCCATTATTTTGCTGAAATTGCCCTCCGTATTATAAAAAATCCCGAAAATGCCCCCACACAGTGAAAATGCGTAGTCCCTTCGGAGTACCACACAGTACCACTGCGTGATACTCTAAATGAACCACGCATATACATACCACTGCGTAATGTACAAAAAACATGAAAAAAAAGTTAAAATAAAAATTTATATTGAAAATAAGGAAAAAAATTGTATTTTTGCTATTGAATTTTTTGAGCAGATTGGGGGTAACTAAGCATTTTGCTTAGTTCAAGTACAATTTGCCTTCTTTTACATGTAGCTTATTCATCTTTAAAGATGGTGGGAATATTCAAAATTTTAAGATTGGATAAAGTAATGGGATCTTAAAGGATAAAATTGAGGTTTGAATAGAATCGACCTTCCTTTAATTATCACATTTGCAAAATGTTTTTTTTTTTTTGAAAATGGATAAACTGCCTCGTTAAAAACCTGTTCTAGAAATCAGCGTGAGATCTAGACAGGAAAAAAGAGTGTGGTGCCTTATTGATAACGCATCAATAAAAAGGTACAAAAGTATATACAAAAGGCGAGCAATTCAACCACATACACGTGCTGCCATAGCCCAATGAAAACAAATCAATAAAAAGGAGATAATAAGTCCAAAAGCCCAACACATCTGGTGGAAAACCAAATGAAAAAACACGTCCAAGTGTGAACGCAATGGAAGTCGTACCACGTGCCCAACAATAAAACACGAAGCTAAATATTCAACAAGCACTTCCTCATTAATGAAGAAGTGTGAACAAGCTTCTTCCCAAAACTGGATAATCGGCAGATCCATCAGAGATTAGCTTTCATCCAAACAGTCGATCCCCCATCTGCTTTCATCTACCGCTCTCCTCTTCTTCTTGGATCTTCCTAGCAGGTATTTGACATCCAACTCGAGGAAATCCCATCTCCGAAATTTATTAATACCTTGACTGTTGTGTATAGATTATTTCTCTCCATCCATATATGATAGATCGTCACCACTACGCAGCAAAAGGCGGCTTCTTGTCTAAAGTCAGCCGTGTTGAAAGCAATCTTCAATGTCTCCAATTCGTCTTCCATGAGTAGCGGTCTGTCTTGCGTCGGAGGCAACCCAATTCCTAATTCTGCACCTGGTCCATAAGCAAGCAGAGTATGAACACTGGAAAAAGAGGTGATTCTTGTCTTCATATCCTTCATTACATAACACACATTTAGGATCTATTTCATATCCCCAGTTAATCATAATGTCCTTTGTGCTAAGTCGATTTAAATAAGCTTTATATGCACAAATAGACATTTTCAGACTGTTAATTTTATGCTAGATTACTTTGCACTAGTCAACTTCTGGTTTATGTTGCCTTGATAAATCCCAAGCAGAATAAAATGAAAAACCATTAGGGACCCCATTCCGGCTCCAGAAATATTCATTCATGTTTGAGTTAACTTTTATGTCCTTAATTTTACCTGCTAGAAGTCCCGTAGCCGGCAAGAGGTTAGTATTAAAAACCCCATTCTGAATGATGCTATCAACATACAAATTATCTCCTCCAAACAGGTCCAAGTTGTCCCAACCGAGTAAGTTAACCATAGTATTACTGTTAAGCCATAGGTCAAAACATAATGACGTATTGTGGCCATTAACAACACATCTATTAAAACATTGGAGACTCATAGTTCTACGTCTAAGAATAATTTTCCAAGTGCAAGAAATATTATTATCAATCCCCATCACCCTGAAAAACTTTCCCGAACAATATCTATTTACCATCCATCTTTTCCGTAGACTATTTCCATTAACAAAATGCCAAAGTAATTTGAGAGCTGCAACATTTTTAATGTCCTTGAAGTTCTTCAAGCCAACGCCCCCTTCCTCTTTAGGAGAGCACACAGTATCCCAGGCAATTTTATGCTTTTTTTTCCAGCCCAAACAAAGTTAGCACACAATTTATTAATTTTGCTAATCGTAGCATCTAGGATTTGATAAGTAAGCACCCAAAAGAGCACTATTGGTGTAATGACAGTTTTGACTAATTTAATTTTACCTGCCATAGAGAGAAGTCGAGTATCCCAACTGTCCATTTTTTTCCCTGATTCTATCAATTAGTTCCCCACAGTCAGAAAAATATAAGTAATTATACGACAAAGGAACACCCAAAAATTTGACAGGAAGTTTTCCTTCTTTCATGTTAATCTCATGAAGAATTTGGTTTTTGTTGTATACTCCCCTACTGCAAATTTTATTTTTTTATTTACATGTGGAACCTAAGACTTCACTCAAGCCATTGCTTGTCGGTCCTAGTAAACCCCACGGTAGTGATATACCCCGATTTTTCAACGCCTTCACACTACCTAGGTAGTCACCCCTAGAAATTGGCCGAGGTGGCCCTCGAACCTGTGACCTATGTCTCATCCTAATTCGCCCACCTCTAACCAACTGAGCTCCACAGGTAGTGATATACTCCAAAAAACTTTTGACTTCAAGCTATTGATTTTATGACCTGCACACACTTTTAATTGTTCCAAGATTTTATTAATAGTCTCCACCCCTTTGATCTTCGATTTACAAAAAATCATCAAGTCATCCGCATATATGAGATGTGTAATTTTGGGATCCTCCATGTAGATAGGTTGTAAGTCATTTGCTTCCACATCTTTATACATCATAATCGAAAAATATTCCATATCAATACAAAAAAGGTATGGCGATAGTGGACCCCCCTGTACAAGACCCCTGTTGCTGAAGACAAAACCTCTTGGGCTACCTTGGGCTAAAATAGAAAATGTTGGCATCGTAATGCATTTTCTGATAATTTTTCTGATTTGTTTAGGAAAACCCAACATCCCCAGCATGTGACAGATAAACTTTCTGTTAATCATATCATAAGCTTTTTGCAAATTGATTTTAATGCACAATTTACCGCTACCTTTTCTACTAAAAAAATTTGATTTGTTCATGAGCTAAAAGAACATTTTCAGCAATATATCTACCCGAAAAAAGGCTGATTGGTTATCAGAAATCAAGTGCTTAAGGTACGACATTATCCTATTACAAATGACTTTAGAAATGATTTTATAAATAATAGTACAATAGGAAATAGGTCTGTAATCCGAGATATCTTTAGAATTTTCAATCTTCGGGATTAAAGTGAGAAAAGTGTGATTTATATCCTTTGCCAATTTACCGGTTCTGTACACTTCTTGCACCACCTCCACGATTCCATTCTTTAGTATGTCCCAATGAAACTTGAATTTTTTTGATGTGAAGCCATCCGGGCCTGGGCTTTTGTCATCTGGGATATAAAAAGTAGCTCTGTGAACTTCGTCTAATGCGATATTAAATGTAAGATGCTTTCTGCCTCTTTCATTAATAATTAATCTGCAATTAATATGCGGGAAATTAATATTCATAGGAAGTTTAGAATTATCAATTTCATTAAAATACCGAACTACTTCCCTTTCAAAACCTTCCACATCATGAAAAGAGTCCCCGTTGCTCATAAACAAATTGCTCCAGTTATTTATGTGTTTTCTCAGAGATATTTTGGCATGAAAAAATTTTGTGCATGAGTCACCATATGTAAGGCAATTGATTTTTGCCTTCTGTTTAGCATTCATCATATCAATTATGCTTTGCTCCTTCCAATTGTTATACGCCTCACTAAGCAATTCAAATAATCTATTGTCACTTGGGTGATTGTCGATTTCAGCAAGAATACTATTATATTTTCTCTCCATCATATTTAACATGTCCCCATCTTTACAACTATTGTAGTTCCAGTTCTTCAGGTAGAATTTGCTCATTTTAAGAAATTGTTGGAACATGTACAATTTTGAACCCTGACAGCTAGAAAAAGTAGTAATATCCATCACCATTTCCATAGTATCCTTATAGCCATCTTTAGAGCACCAAGAATTAACAAATCTGAAAGGTATGTTTTTATTTCTTTTCACCTCATATTCAAAATTTACACAATTGGGAATATGATTGCTCAAAGGATTAGCCATACCATATGCAGAGAGTTCGGGGAATTTTTTCAGAAAAAGGATTACAAAACACATTGTCGATTTTAGAAGCCATACCTTTTCTTCTCCAAGTATATTTGAAACATAAAATAGGAATATTCATTAACCCTGATATCGGTATGCAGTCCAACAATCCTGCAAGATGCCTGAAAGGGATAGAGGCTCCCCCTTTTTTATTATTAATAGATAGAATATTGTTAAAAACCCCTAAAACAATCCATGGAATGCTCACATTAGTAGATTCATTTGCATATCACACCAAAGTTTTTCTCGGTCCAAAAGAAAATTGCTAGCATATATGAAGGTGGTTCTGCAGTTAAGGCCCCCTACACTGTTAGCAGTGATAGATATGTGTTGCGTTGACATTTTATCAATGTTAATAGACCAACAATTGGAACCCCAGAATATTAGAATACGTCCTTTGAATCTACAGCAGTTATTATCAACATATTTCCATTTGTCATGCATGTGAAGTTTCAAATTATTAATCATCTCATCACCCAATTTGTTTTCAAGAAGGCCTACAATAGAAGGCCTGAATTTATTTAGGAATTTAAAAACTTCTAACTGTTTATTAGATGCATTTAAACCCCTAACATTCCATGCTACAACATTCATTTAATCTTGCTCTGGCTCCTTAACGAAACTTTAGGAGGAGTTTGTTGTATGACTTTGGGGCTTTCTTTTTTGTTTTGTTTATTGATGTTTGCCAATTCGTCTTTGAATTTATTATTCCTCTATGTGGCTTGAAACATCAATATCCTTTGCAGGTGGATTCTCAGCGTTCTCATTGCTATCTATATGATCTTCGATTCCGTCGTCATCAGAATCAATCCAATCTGCAACCAAACCTTCCACATTACCATCCAGAATAGGTGGAGCCTCATTAATCTCTGTTCCATGCAGAGCTGAGAAGCCCACTGTTAGTGTCTCCATGTTGACTGTAATATGTTGCATGCCATTTGGTACACTAGTAATCTGTTCTGAGTTGTTGATAAAACACTTGAGTAAGTTTGTATAGTCTGTATTCAAATGAGATGAAAAAGTAACCGTGTGTTTTTGATGCTCTACATTATTTACTACTTTCGTGTATTGCGATAGGGCTTATAGTTCCATCAGATACCAAATTATTAGTTGACCACGCCAGCATGTTTGTCATATTTTGATTTGTTATACCACGTGAACAACTACCAGGTGAACAACCACTACCATTGTTCAAACTATCAGATTGATTTTTCTCAACATGTGTGTTAATTAGATTCGTGATGTCCATGTCTCCTTCTTCATTACCTGTATCCACAATGTTGTGAGCATTGTCATCCTTATCCACATCTATAGTAGGAGCAGTCTAAGCCTCCTTATCAACATTATTCTCATGAACGTTATTATCGTCAATGATCACATTGTTCACATTATCCCCACTGTTCATTCTAATTTTTAGCCCATACCTCTGTTGGTTTTGCATTGCACTGAGAATTAGTATGCCCAAAAACTTTGCATACTTTGCAGCTCATCGGCTTATAGCAATATTCGACGTTAACTTTTAATTCTTCTCCAGTATGCATGATAACATCTACTTCATTTGGGAACTCGGACTTAGCGTCCATCTCAATAAGTATCTTGGCAAAGGCTACTCGGAATTCATCTACGGTGATTTTATCCATTTTAATCGGTCTTCCAAGCATGCTGGCAAAAGCACTTAACGCTTCTTTATGCAATAATTCTAGTTCGAGATTCGAAAATTTAACCGAAAGAGGTATTGTGGATAACAAGTCCGTCTTTAATCTCATCCCCATATCCCACTTTTTTAAAGTGATAATTTTATTGTTAAACAAATATGGTCCACCTTTCAGAATGTTCTGACAGTCTACAATGTTATCAAATCTTATTATAAAAAACCATTTTCTTTCGACAACAGCTGAAATTTTCCAGTCGGTTTCCATACATGTTCAACATAGTTTTTGAGATGCAAATGTATGGTCTAGTTCCGTATACATAGAATATAATTGAATTCTTCTATTTTGCTGCTGATCTGAATGTCGCAGTTATGGGAATAGCTGCTTTCTTCTTTGACTTAACTATTGTAGGTTGGATAAAATTCAGATTGACATATTCATTCTGTGCTTAACCAGTCCCACCTGATGCTGCCTGAATCAAAGATCTAGATCTTCCCTCTACAATATCTACCTTTTACTTTTTCCTAATCGAACCTCTTATTTGTGCGATGTACCTATTGATCACCAGATCCAGATCGAGCACACGCCTCCCCTTGTTCTGAGATCTAGGGGGACGCACCGCCACTTGGGCAGTATTTTGGTGATCAGATGATCGCCCATCGCCCCTCAAGCCAATCGCTGTTCGCCATTTCGAAGTCCTATTTGGTTTTCCTCTTTTTCCAATTTCGATCTAGTCATTCCTTGCCGATGATTCAATCGGACCTTCATCTCCCCATGCTATTTCCTTTCCAGGCCTTCGATCCGGAGGTCGCCCATTATCGTTAGATCTGATCGCATCTGACATAAGTTTCGTGGTACACCATTTGGGGAGTAGGCAGACTAAGCAATCGAATAGGCCAAGTCCTTCTAGAGCACACCATTTGGGGAAGAAGTAATAGTAGTTAAATAAAATCTAAATTTACAAGATAGTTTGAACTTTAGGGAGTAAAAGATTATGTAGTGCAGTGGTTGAGGTTACACATATGTATTTGATTCGTAGTTCTGGTGTTCGATTTAGGTATGAACATAATTGCCCCTATTTTTGACCTTTTCCCCTAGGATAATCCAGGAGAGAGAACCCATTTTTGTTTTTCCAAGCAAATTGGGTTGGTTAAAAAGGTTTACATTTTTTTCTTTGAGCTAATCAATTAAAATTGATGATTATTGAATTTCAAACCTAACTTCATCTTTCATTTGGAAATCTAAATAATATAGCGTGATGCAAAAGGAAACAACCTTTGTGCTAGGGGCTACCAAGTTATTTTTTTACTTGTATTTTACACTTCGATCGATGTTTAACTTCCATCCAAACAATGTTACTGCAGACAATGGTAGCCCTAAGCAGAAATGATGATGCCTTTAGTGCTACGCATAATATATGATGAATGAACAATGATGAATGCAATGATAGAGCTACAAACAATAACCTCTTTATTTAATGTAATTTTTTAGCTCCCTACAGACAGCAGGCATGAGTATCTATATAAATATATTTTTTCTCTATTTGTTGTCATATGGATCAAATGTTTTAACATAAACTTGAGGATGATATCAAGAGGCGACAACTATGCTAAATAAAGAAGGTTATTGATCATAACTTATATATATATATATATCACTGCAAGAAAAATAGCCTATTGCAACTAGCTATTTGCAAAACGCCTCAATTGTCAGTTGCAGTAAATGATATTTAGCAACAGACCATTCGTGGCTGTTGCAGTAGATAAGATTTAACAAGCAAGCTTTTCCTTCCTGTTGCGAAAAGTATATTTTTCGCAACAGCGCTTTCATGTCTGTTGCAAAAACATACTTTTAGCAACTGCTCTTTCGTTCCTGTTGTAATAGAAATATTATTTGCAACTACCCTTTCAAATCAGTTGCAAAAATTATATATTTAGCAACTGTTTTCACCAGTTGCAATAACTGTAATTTTTTTGCAACAGGTAAAGCCACTTGCGAAAAACATACTTTAGAAAATTATTTTTCCCTAAGTAACATTTGGTTATAATATAAGAAGTATAAGCATAATAGTTAATACACACACAAATATATATATATATATGTATATATATATATATATATGTATATATATATATATGTATATATATGATTAACATTCGATTATAGTCATGAAATTACAAGCAATCAATAATAATTAGTAAATAATGAGTTATATTTTAATAAGTAATTAGTATAATATAACAAATAATTACAATTTGATACATAACTATAATTATTACTGATTCATATAATTCAATAATGTATGATATTTGATTATTATAATTTAGTTTCCATTTAATTTTAAAAGTTACTATTGTTTGATTTCAAAATATCTATGAGTTAATAAAAAATCATATGCAACGCGATGTGGTTTCACCCTTAAAATTTTCCATTATGGATCAATAAACGTTATTTTATATGTAGGATTTTAAAAAAAATCTAGCAACACCACTATTAAGTTTATTCTATTTTGTCTAATGCAAATATTATTTCAACAATATTCCAGTGAGAATTACACTATATACCACGATATTTGTACTTGAATTAACCTAGCCATCTTCCGCACTAGAGAACACGCATAACACCATCGAGCATTCAAAGTTTAACAATATATTCCTACGTTTTTTTGTACATAATGTGTTTTAATTATTCCATTCTTCCACTTCACATATCGCTCTCCACTTTCCTCACTTTCCTCTTATTAAACCTGAACAACGAACCCATGCTTTCTCCATCTTCAATCGATCACCGCCATTCCCATTCAGTCGATCCATCCAGGAACCCTCAGCTCGTGCTGACGTTCAATCTCCATTGTCTCAAAATTGATCAACTTCGTGCCGATTTTCTGGTATCGGGTAAAATTCAAACCCTACGTTTCCTTTGTTGTAATTGTTTGCTCGATTTCGATCAATCCCCATCATGTTCAAATCTGTGATGAAACGAATTTAAGATTCATTTTACTATACTATTCCTTTGCATTTAATGCTACGACCTCCTGTCATCTATTTATATACTATATGAATTACCAAGTGTTCAACTGCTGAAGTATTCAATACATTCAGCCTTAAAATTAGTTACTAAATTTCCCACTGTTTGTCAAACAACCAACTTGGTGTGATTGGACGACAATCTCTATACCATCTAGGTAGATGACGTATCGATTGGGTATCATTAAAAATAGAATTTTGCTTAATATTGCATGACTAACTCGACTTTTTACATTTCCATTATGCCCCAGTTAATTGCTACTGTTTATGTCGTCCTATTACATTGTAAATTTTCACTTTTATACATAAATTATATGTCAAAATGGAAAATAATTTACTTCGCTACGTCGAATTACAGGCTATATCGAATTACATTTATCTAAGGATTCTATACAATGATTGTATTTTGTTGTTTACTATAATTTTTTTAATCACTAACTATGCTAAACCTTCTAAGCTATGTGTATTTCTGCTCCCTACTTCTCTTTAGCAGATCCAAACATGTTAATATTTCGATATCTTGTTTAATAACACTGTCCGTTGCGACGCATGAACCGCTCACTAGCTTAGAAGGGATATTTAGAGTAATTTAAATGAAATTATGGTTGATTCTCCGACTTTTGTATCTTTTCCATCGAAATCTGATAAAAAATAAACTAGATGGTATTGCACTTTCGATTCTTTTAAAGCAAAAATGTTAAAATGAAAAAGAATAAAAAAATATAAAAGGATAAATTTTAAACGGTCCACATGTTAAACTGTCATTTTATTTCTCTAACTCCTCCAAATATTATATCATATCGTTTTAGCAAAAAAAACGCTTTTATCATTATAAGATCATTCCCGGCTGTATGGGAATTAGGTCGAAACGGTAAACAAAAGGGGGGCTCATGCTGAAGTAGAGTGGGGACGCGCGTGAGGAGTAGTTGAAAACGGGGCGGATCGCCATTTCAAATTGAAAGCGTCGATAGCTATACGGTTTTATGAAAACCGTATATGCATTAAACGTTTTTCATAAAACCTTTAATATTTAAGCAGTTTTATGAAGACCGTTTAACACATATACGTTTTTCATAAAACCATTTTTGCGTTATATGGTTTTATAAAAACTATATAACTTGTTTCCCTTTTTTTTTCAAAGCAAAGCTTTATTTTTTTGAAGTTTATTTTTAGTACATTTAAATTTGTTTGTATAAAAAAGAACTGGATCTTATCACTCACAACATTGGTCGATTTTGGGAATCTCAAGTTTTTAAGGGTTGAAAGGGTTTTAGTTCTCGACTACCCACTTATCACTCACAACATTGGTCGATTTTGGGAATCTCAGGTTTTTATGAAAGGCTAAGATTCTGGAGGATCATCAAGATGGACAAAACATGGATCTGCCTACCAAGGTTTTGTTAGTTTTGATTGTTAGTTTCATAGTTACAATTATTTTAGATTGGTTAACAATATCTTTGTTTTTTTTATAGAATGACAGAAGAATATAAGCAAGCTTTTCGGAATTTTGTATATGTGCATGTAGAAAGGGAGGGAAATTCGGAGAAAATTATTTGTCCTTGCTTAGAATGTCGGAATCTTAACAGGGAGCCGATAAGGGATGTCGTGTCGCATTTGATTTTTTGTGGAATTGATCCAATATGTGATGTATGGTTTTTTCATGGGGAAGCACGTCCTTCACAAAATGAATGTAATCAAGGTAATGAAGTGTCAGAAGCATATAGAATGTATTTAGATACACAAATATGTAATGAGGAGATGGAAGGTCATGCCAATGTGAGACATGGAGAAGGGATTAATGAGATCTTGAAGAATGTTGAAATTTCTTTGTATCCTGGTTATGCAAGCTACACAAAACTATCAACTACAATACTTATTTTATAACACAAAGCTCGAAATGGTTTATCTGACATGACATTTACAGAACTTCTTAAACTTTTGAAGGATATGCTACATGTGGAAAACACGCTTCCTGATTTCACGTGTGAAACAAAGAAGCTGCTTAAATCATTTGGTTTAGGCTATAAGAAAATACACGCATGCGTGAATGATTGTTGTCTATTTAGAAAAGAGCTTGAACATAGTGATTTTTGTCCTACATGTGGTAAGTCTCGTTGGAAAAAGAGCAAGACAAAGACAGGCGAAAAGGATGCCAAAATATCTATGAAGATTTTGAGATACTTTCCAATAATACATAGACTGAAAAGAATTTTCACATCCGTAGAAACATCAAAGCAATTGAGATGGCATAACAATCATAAGAGTGAAGATGATAAATTACCAGTGGATATGAACCATTGCAAAATCACCAGTGGATATGAACCAAAATTGGGTAAAGAACACCGGTGATGGAATATATCAGCTTGAATACTCTCGTATACTAGGAAGTATTATGCACGTTATGAATTGTACTAGGCCTGATATTGCATACGCTATAAGCAAGTTGAGTAGATATACCAGTAATCCTGGTAAACATCACTGGAAAGCAATTATCAGGGTCTTAGGATATCTAAAATACACACAAAACTATGTGTTGCAATATGAGAAGTATCCTTCAGTAGTAGAAGGATATAGTGATGCCAATTGGATAACTGGCTCAAATGACAGAAAATCCACAAGTGGATATGTGTTTACATTAGGAAATGGAGCAATCTCAACATGTGTGTTAATTAGATTCGTGATGTCCATGTCTCCTTCTTCATTACCTGTATCCACAATGTTGTGAGCATTGTCATCCTTATCCACATCTATAGTAGGAGCAGTCTAAGCCTCCTTATCAACATTATTCTCATGAACGTTATTATCGTCAATGATCACATTGTTCACATTATCCCCACTGTTCATTCTAGATTTTTAACCCATACCTCTGTTGGTTTTGCATTGCACTGAGAATTAGTATGCCCAAAAACTCTGCATACTTTGCAGCTCATCGGCTTATAGCAATATTCGATGTTAACTTTTAATTCTTCTCCAGTGTGCATGATAACATCTACTTCATTTGGGAACTCGGACTTAGCGTCCATCTCAATAAGTATCTTGGCAAAGGGTACTCGGGATTCATCTGCGGTGATTTTATCCATTTTAATCGGTCTTCCAAGCATGCTGGCAAAAGCACTTAACGCTTCTTTATGCAATAATTCTAGTTCGAGATTCGAAAATTTAACCGAAAGAGGTATTGTGGATAATAAGTCCTTCTTTAATCTCATCCCCATATCCCACTTTTTTAAAGTGATAATTTTATTGTTAAACAAGTATGGTCCACCTTTTAGAATGTTCTGACAGTCTACAATGTTATCAAATCTTATTATAAAAAACCATTTTCTTTCGACAACAACTGAAATTTTCCTATCGGTTTCCATACATGTTCAACATAGTTTTTGAGATGCAAATGTATGGTCTAGTTCCGTATATATAGAATATAATTGAATTCTTCTATTTTGCTGCTGATATGAATGTCGCAGTTATGGGAATAACTGCTTTGTTCTTTGACTTAACTATTGTAGGTTGGATAAAATTCAGATTGACATATTCATTCTGTGCTTAACCGGTCCCACCTGATGCTGCCTGAATCAAAGATCTAGATCTTCCCTCTATAATTTCTACCTTTACTTTTTCCCAATCGAACCTTTTATTTGTGCGATGTACCTATTGATCACCAGATCCAGATCGAGCACACGCCCCCCTTGTTCTAAGATCTAGGGGGACGCACTGCCACTTGGGCAGTATTTTGGTGATCAGATGATCGCCCATCGCCCCTCAAGCCAATCGCTGTTTTCCACACTACAAGAAAATCTATGTTTGATAGCATTCATGTACAGCGTTCCCTTTTTTTTGGGTTCCAACTGGATCCATGCTAAATTATCGAACGCTATACGATGGGAGATCCATGTTTTTCAACGCTATACAGCTAATAAAATGGTGGGAAATAATTACTTTGTGCGGGAAACAAAAATTTCACTTTATTAAAACTTTTGCTTTGTAGTCTCTTCCCCTTTCGCTGTTCTCACCTCGTAACCTCTGTCAAGCAAATCCGCTAGCGTCATCAGTATTCATGCATCCACTCTCCAATCCCTAAGCATTGTCGAATCCAATCCTGTGCTAACGTCCATCCTAATCCTTTGCTACCGTCGATCAATCCAATTGCTCATGTTATCGATATTCACAAGCCACGCACTGAAACCCTAACCGTCATCGGTCATATTCCTATGCTAATGCGGATCCCAATCGTTAAAACAAGGAGCGATCATTTAAAAATAAAGCAAAATCAAAAGAGGAGAGCAAATTAAATAAATTAGTAGAGATATTAAGAGAACCAGAAAGATTTGGGGTCGCGATTGATTTAAGGTAGAGTAGCGGTGGATTGATTGAACTTCGGTGAGGGAGTTTTGATCGTGGTTCGTTTGGGGGTGGTGCTCGAAGGCGGGTTGATCGAATTTGGTGGTGACTGAAGTAGCCGGTATGCTTTGGAGGGTTGCGGCCTGCTAATGAAGGCAGTCAGGTGATTTGGATGTGGTGTGTATGTGAGTTGAGTATGTGAGTTGCTATGGTAATTGATGAGCATTTTGCAGTAGAAGGGAGATCTTTGTGTTGATAAGGAGGTGCAAGTTAGTGTTCAGTTAACGAAGGGTGCAAGAGGTGTTACTAGTGCTTGATAGTGGGAGGGATTTGGTTTGTGAACTTTGCAGGGAGGTGGAGACAGTTTGTAGTTAATGGTTATTTATAAGGAGGTAAAAAGTGATAAGGCGGTGCTTGATAGTGTGCTAATAAGGAGTTTTTGGGAGGTGTAATGGCGGTTTGTAGTTAAAGTGACAGGAGGATGGTAAGTTCATTCTTGAGTTTATTGTTTGGTGATGTAGCAATTGTTGTCAAAAGGTGATGAAGATGGCAGGAAATGAATGTTGGAGTTGTTTCGGTGCTAAAGGTGTGAAAACAGGGTTATAGGAGGTTGTTATTTGATTTTTGTTGGATGAACTGGTGATTTCAGAGGTGGGATTACTGCTATCAGAGAATGAAGGTAAGCATTGAAGGATATAATTTTAGTGTTTCTTTGCGTACTACAGTTTTCAATGAAAAGTACTCATTTCAGATGGCGGTTACAAACCAATTTGTGTTCCACAGCTGTCAGCATTAATCATTTGAAACATATTGCCAGCAAAGCATTCGGCATGTAGTTGCTATCCAAGATTTGGTATGATGTTGTTGTCATTATTTGATTTATTTGTATTTCGTTCACTTGTCCATTTGGTCTTGATATTTTAGCCTATGTTTAACTGTAATTGCCTATCAAGTATTGTTCAAAATGTTCTATTTTTTATTTTAGCATAGCTGTGTCCGATAATGTTTTCATTTTTGTGCACGGTTCTGCTTGTGTACTATATATGAAGTTTGCTTAATTGCAGTAAGATTTGCATATTGAAAAATAATAATTTACAGCTTAAGGTTGAAGGTTTGTTTAAGTTCTGAATTGCATCCATGTTCAAGTAAAATTTAGAGTCTTATTTGTGTACTTAAAAATTGGTGAGAAAATTGTGGTGCAAATTGTCCATGGAAAGGCTCAGGTGTCACTGACTGTAAAATGTAAACAGGTAAAGACGCAATGTTTGCATGAGAAATTTTAAACTTCTTGTTGAGTTGTCTTAGTTTATGTGTATATTCTTTCACAGGCACATTGCATCAAATTTGACCTTTTAATTTCAGGAGAATGTCGCACTTTGAGCTCCAAGTTTGCTGGCCATTGTTGGTATAGGAAAAATATCATACAATATGGAAGATATGTTATGTTTCATCATCCTTTTAGTCTACATTAGTTGGTAGATTTTGTCTCAGTTACATATTTGTGTCATGTTGCGGGGAGCTTGAGTAAGACAATGCAAGGATTGGAAATGTTTGCAAAAGTAAAAGAGGAAATATACAATTGCGGCAGGGTGAGTTGGCGTTATTTCGGTTTGCAAGAAGAACTAAGGTATCAATATAATTTGTTTTCTACTACCTCTGCAATTGAAATTCTTATATTTTATGGTGCAGACACCTTACACTTATATCTTCCTTTTGTACTATTAGATTCCTTTTCTTCCATGTCTAATATATAGATTAATTGCTAATAAATTCACCATCTCTGAACTCGCCAAACCCAAGAAAGTCGTCTTCTTCGCCGTCCCTGGCGCCTTCACTCCTACCTGCTGCCAAAAGCACCTCCCCGGATTTGCTGGAAAAGATCTCAAATCAAGAGGAGTGGATGTGATTGCATGCTTCTCTGTTAACGATGCCTTTGTGATGAAGGCTTGGAAGGAGGATTTGAAGATTGGTGATGAGGTGATTCTATTGTCAGATGGGAATAGTGATTTCACTAGGGCTATTGGGGCTGAGATGGATCCGAGCGATAAACCAATCAGTTTGGGTGTCAGGTCAAGGAAGGGCGCCATGTTGTTGGACGATTGGGTTGTAAAAGTCTTGAATTTGTAAGAAGGGGGTGCATTTACGAATAGAAGCGCAGAGGATATGCCCAAAGCTCTTTGAATTTGAGCAGGCCCGTCTTCCCTCTTTTTTTCTGTGTTAAAAATAAGTTGTTGGACCATCCTTGCATCTGTGTGTGCTTTCTCTACAACAAATTGAATCTTTCATAGCTATATGAAATAACACGTTTCTACAGTACCTTGGAATATGGAATTCCAAGCGATTGACATTTTCAATTTTGTTTGTTCATAGATTACATAATCAAGTGCCTTTTCACAATCTAAGCACCTACTTGAATTATGTTAATTTATTTTGACTGTAATTCCATCTCCAACAATTTTTATATCACACTGAACTACACACTTTCCAAATGAAAATTGTTGGATATCCCCATCAATATTTCTAGAACCCTCAGAACTACCAACTATCTCTAAGACATCATTAGTTATTGGATGACACCGCTAGTTCCCAAAGATCAAAATTCTTGATTTCTCTTTGGGTATCCAAGGCATTGTTTGGTTAGCGGTTTTTGATTCTGGGTTTTTAACCACTGAAATTCATTTGGTTAATTTTCATTGAAAATGATATTAACATATAAAACTTAAAAGAATTTTGCCTTGTTCTTCATCTTTTGAGAAAAATACAAACACAGAAAACTATCACTTTCTCTTCCTTCCTTTGCAGCATTAGTAGTTAAAATTGAAGATTGCAATATAACTATTTTTTTCTTTTCTGAAGGAAAAACAAAACTAAAGGTAAACCAAAAACATAACTAAACACTGATGCAAAAATAGTTGAGTGGGGTTAAGTTTGAATTAAACTAGCTTGCATTGTATATGAACATATATATAATGTCTGTGTATGTTGAGTGGGGTTAAGTTTGAATCAATTAATTGTATAACTATGATTTATTAGTACTTGAATTAGTGTATGTCGATGTGAGCACACATTTACCAGTTCTTGGTTTTTTGATAAAGTCTGAATTTTATCTACGTAGGCAAGGGTGTTAGGATTAAGAAATGAGGACGGGGAAGTGTGCATGAAGGGAGATAGTGCGTTAAATTGGAGTTAAAGCAATTTACGTAGTCAATTACCGACCTTGACCCTTTAACGCCATCTCTCTAATTTAAACTGCTGTGACAGGTAAATCTTTTGTTTATTTTTCAACTTGAAAGTATTAATTTCAGTATAACAAAATGCAGTTTTTAGTATCTTCATGCAAGGTGAATTTTTTATTTTTATTCATAAATAAAAATCACATATTTTTATCACATACTATCATAATCTCTTGCATACTGTATACCCTCTTAATACAGAGAAATGGTTAAAGATTGATTGATGAGTTCAATATCTTCTCTTAATAAATTTGAGCTGGGCATAAAGGATTGCTTGGGTGTTTCTGCTCTTTAATCGTCTTCAACCTGGTACATTTAACTTGTGCAAATTTACCTCTTTTGAAAACAGTGTGTCTTTTGTATAGTGTTAAAATATATGACTATTGCATGCTTTTCTAGGCATCTGTTTACCTGCTTGTGCATGTGCTCATGCTCACAAATGCAAACACAGATGAGTGTTATTATGTCTTGGGATTATATAGCCATAATTGTTGAAGTTTTTAACTGAAGAATAGTTCTAATATTCCTAATGGTATCATGCACACTTGCAATCGACAATTGTTGAATATTAATTCCTTGGAATTCTACCTAGCCATCAATTCAGCTATCCTCATCACACTACAACAAAAAGGGCTTTTGTAGAACTAATGTTTAGTATTTCCGCGTATTACATTTAGTCCGCTATCTAGGATAGGATAACTGCTAGGAACTAAATTGGCTTAATGCTTTTATATAAGGTGGTTACTAATGCTAAGACGACGATGTCGACAATACTAACAACAATAATAGCTGTGTAAATGGCTCTTACATATAACATTAGCTGGTCTTGTATTGTCATAGTTTGTATTATTGTACATATTAGTGAAAAAACGTAATAGTCTATTTTTCTGACTCATATTCACTCTGTATCAAAGTCCCACATTCATTTATAAGTTGACTGGTCTTGCTTTGGTTCCTTTTTTGGACATCTGAACACAAAAAGTTTAAACTTTGGATTTTGTCGAAGCTCTTATGCATGCGTACTTGGTTTCCAAACTAAATCTACTTCTTTTGGAACAATTGTTCATGTTCAAGGTTCTAAACTATCCTTTTGTATATTACAATGCTATGATCTATCTTGTCACATGTCTGTTTAACTGACCTTTCTTTTGCTCCACTCCTTGAGTTTTCTTTTTACATGTTGAAGCTTTTTAATAAATGTAAATAGTGCATTGCCTTTGTGAAATATGCTTCATCGATTCGCATTTATACGAGAGTAATTTTCAATGTTATGCATTGTTGTATTTGAATTTGTTTCTTTTATTTCATTTATTCAAATTTTCCAAAGAATTCACCGTTGATATATTTTTATATCAATTATGCTTCTGATCGTATGGTTTTTACCATCTCTCAACCTAATATGCAAGATTCTTGAAGAGTAGCTAATATTCGGTGAAGCGCTCATCATTTTTAAATTATATTCATGCTACTGCAGCATCCAACAACTTCTACACTTTATGTGTACACAATAAAGATCCTATATTATGCTTGCTTATGTATAGGCTTGAATACATGCTTGCATGAACAGACTTGGAGGGTGATGCTTGCTTGAATATGAGAAAAAGGTGAATATCTTGCTTGAAGACAGAATATCATGCTTAGCGCTACGTGGCACTTGAAATAGAGAAGCCTGTAAACGAATCGGTGTACACTTGGAAAAGTTGAAGCAATTAATGCATGAAGCTTGAAAATGGCCTGTAGCATGCGTTGGTAAGTTGAGTATGTGTATTGAAAGAGGAAAGTATTCATGATTTCATTATTTAATCAAGCAAATTTCAGTATATGATACAAACATAGATATTTACTAATATTTCTATTTTTTGGTAATTAAATATCTGAATATAAAACAAATCATCAAACAAGAATTTTACGCTAAACAAATTTTGGAAAAGAAGTTTCATAAGCATGTAGCAGGTAAAAACAAAATCAAGAAGCTTTAGCTTTAAGTTCAACTAACGTAGAAATGATAATGAATGAGAAATCTGAGAACTAAGCCTTTTCAGCTATAATCAAAACTTCCAAAAGAAGAGTTTTTTTCTAGGTCATCCTCTGAGCTGCTTCCTTGACAAGAATTCTCTCTTTTGCTTTGGTCTTGGCCTGGGACTTCGATCCCATGATACCACTTCCCCACTTCTTGCGGAACTCATCAAATTTGTCATTGAAGTTGGCTTTGATAGCTTCTAAGCTCTTGCTGAATTCCAATTTGCCTTCATTTATGGTCGTGGTCAAGCATAACACTGATGCGGTTTCTTTATGAACAACAGATCCCAAGCATGCTTTTCCATTAACGATGCAGTAAGGGATTTCCATCTTATGGCAGAGAGTAGGGAGCCAATCGACCAACTCGATAGTGTCAGCATCATGAGCAATCACCACAAGTTGAGCTTTGTTCTTCTCGATGAGGCAAGTGATATGATTAATCCCGTATTTAGCGACAGTTGTTTTTTTGGAAAATCTTTCTATCTAAAAATGATCAAATCAATGTAGAGAGTACTTAACTTTTTTATATTTGGAAACTTGGCCATGGTTCAATTTTACCTTAGGTCAGTCAATAAACACAAATTTATCCATAAAATATATGAAGTTCATATCTTAAAGTAAAGGATAAATATATTCACATAGCCTCATACTTTTAATATGATAACAGTTTCACAAACTATTATGAAATTAATAATTGAAATTAGCTTAAGAAATTGAGATGAGTCATTACCTCCTGTTTTGTAGATCAAATGCTTATATTGCATTGCTTAGATACAAATGTTTATTTCTCGTTTACTTTTAATGGATTTTCGAAAATATTGAATCAATATTATTTATGTATGAAATAAACCATAGTGGCGTTAACAATACTATGTGACACAATGTTATTTTTATATGATTTTATGGTTCTATCTCTGCCTGTGCCGATATATTTGATACCAAGAGAAACTAGCTACGACACACCCTTAAACTGGTTTGCCCTTCTAATTTTGTTGTTTCTAATTTTTTACATGCATTGCTAAATTATGAAAGAAATTAAAATTCTTACTGGAAATCTCCATCACTTCTGAAACTTATAGTTGTTGAGATAAGCTATTTCATTTTGAAACATCTGTAATGTAGACGAATATTATATGAGTACTGTAATTTTGATAACATTGTTCTTATCATGGTTTTTGAAACCACTATTTTCATGACCATTGTTAATCACTATAAGTCTATATAGAACTGCCAATTTTAATTCAATAAAAAAATATCAAGTGTGTTCCTAGTATTGGTTTTATAGCCAGGTCTTTATCTCTGCAATAACATATAATAATCGTATTGCCCGCATCCAAATGTTACAGCAACATGAGTTATGTGATCTTGGTGTCAGTCAATTTAATTTGTTCTTGCTAATAACAAAGCACGATAATTGATTTGTTATTTATTGTGGTATTTTCCTAGAAAAACTGTTAATGCTAGCAATAAATTCCTATAGTTTTGGTAGCTCCATTAATTCTCTTGGAATTTCCATGAAATTTCTAGATTTCTCATAGAATGTTGCGTCTCTTCACAATTATACAGCAGAGGACAGCAGATAATGATATACTCAGGCATTCGTTTTTAATGTTATATTGATGAAGGATGATACTGCAATTTGTATATCCAGTTTTGCAGTTTTACTATAATCTATAATTCTAATCGAATCACAAGGTATGAAAGTAAACCTTGAACTTTTCCTTAATCGAATCACAAGTGCATGCTGATTGAATCAATTGGTATTTAGCTCGTATAATCGGAATTATTTGAAATTTTGAATGGACTGTTTTTAATTCAAAATGTGTGCCTTGGTATATGTTTTGAAACACATTTGTTAGACACATGCAAAAGCTAAATTCAAAAGAAATGAATTTTACTCCTTTTTTAATTATAAGTTTGCTCATTGTTGAAAACCAAAACTGAATGTGCATCTTCATTCACAATTATGGCTCTCTTTTTTTAACTCTGTAGCAGCCTCCTATATCAACAGTACGCAGCAACGACTGCTTGCTGGTAGAGGCAATAGCCTGTTGTTGCTGCTGATAGCAGCAAATATTTTTGTTTTACAAGTAAAATTCAACTATTGTCTTCTGTAATTTCTACGTAATTCATAGTTCACATCTAGGGAAATTTAGTTATGCGATATACTATAGCTGCACATATTTTACCCAGGTTTTCTAGCATTGAACAAGCTACATTAAATGAAATAGACTAATTTGTATGCATGTGGTGATATTACTAATATGTTAGTAAAGGCACGTACGTATGTTGCTGCCAAAATTAACATTCAAGTGATGCACATATTGGATATCCTATATTGTAAAAAACATGCTAGTTAAATAGGTAGGTAGGTAGTTTAATGTTGATAGTCCATTTGCTAACGTGTCTCATGGAAATCACTTTTAATGCTTGTGATTGACGAGCTTTCCTCAAATTGTGTGAAAACTAAGATGGAGTGTAAGTCACAAGCTAAAGATGCAAAGATAACAATGATATTCACAGCTTAGTATATTACAAACATTTTATTGGTAGTTTGTACTAGTGGGCAGAAAATGAACCAAATTTAATGGCAACTTAGAAATAAAATAGCAAACATGCACATTACTTCCATAATTATTTATTGAAATCACCTGACAGTATCCAAGATTTGTCTGTTTTCTCTGAGTCTTCAATCGTCTGTTCCCAAGTATCTTCTTTTCTTCATATAAGTTGCTTGCATATGAAATAGTTATAAACAGACAAAAACCTCCGTGGTTAGTAGCATACAAGTAGTATGTTCACTCTTGCTAAATAATGTTAAATTCTGAATTTCCTTAACGTGCTTTTAGAATCTTTCATGCTTCTACATTGGTTAATAGTGTTTTTTTTATCTAGAATAGTGTATCCTTTTTGATTCTAGAACGTCCGGCTGTATGCAAAGCTCCTTTACTAGCTATCCCTATCATTTTAGCCTCTGACTTGAACCAGTGGATGAAACTAGATAAAGTCTTATTATACATTTTCTTGATATACGAGAGTGTATTAGATTCTAGTAGCTTCCTTTTTTAGTGCTAAATTATAAAAAAAAATCTTAGGATGCTAGAGACTATTAGTAAATATCACCATGTTTGTACTTTTTGAACCACCAAATTGTGGTTCTAGCTAAGTACACAAGAAAAAGCTTACAACTGGATAAGCTTCCAATTTTAGGAATTGTCATAGTATACAAAAGGTGTTGATATGGTCGTCAAATTGGTGAAGTCATCACATTTATATTGTAGGAATTCTAAATTATCGAAAAAATAGGAGTTTGGTTTCCTGACCAAATGAGTATCTCAAGCAGCTCTGTTTTGACTACAATTTCTACTTGTTGGCAAATCATTTCAACGTGCCACACCATAATTTTTAAGGACTCTTTATCATCTGTACTAATTTATTTGACTAACCATTCTAACCGCAGAACTAGGCTTATGCACATCCTACAAAATATTATGTATTACTATCTGCTTATAGGAGTATGCTGACTTTTTTTTAAATGCTTGTTTATGATATAGTTGTAACATTGAATATTTTATGCATCTGAAATATTGCAAATTTAATGTATGTTAACATGGAATCATGTTTTGGGACGGGGGACGAACTGACTATGGTAGAAAAAAGAAGAGGCAATGCATGTAGAGCATGCAATGGAGAGATGGTGGATCGGGATAAAGTTTGTTGTTGGTCAGTGGAGTGCCTTGCAGTTCCGTGGATGGGCGAAGAGGGGAAGTGCAATGTTAGGTCAGACAAAGAGTGCTGCTTTTGATGGAGGAGATGGACTGGCACGGGTAGGAGTAATTGAAATGCGTCGGCGGTAACAAAATATATGCTGAAGCTTAATGCTAATAAGCGGTGATGGGTTTACTTGAAATGCAAGTCTAGAGGCAAGGTAATAAAGAAACCGTCTTCATCTTTATATATATTTTCTTTCTTTCAATTATTTTTAATAATAGGAGGCAGGCTGAGATTTAAAGAAGGTATAGGGGCGAGAAAATGAGTTGGAGGCTATGTGAAAAGAGTTATTGAGCTAGCTATTTTAAAAAGATGGTTGATAGGGTTTTTATGTAATAAAGTGTTCGTATGAAATCCTATCTTAGATTTGTACATATCAACAAACAATTGTATTGTGTGTGAGCATGGAAAATTCGATAAAAAAATATGTATGAAATATTAGGTTTGAATATGTGAGAATTTATCTGAATGATGTGTATGAAATACTTAGTATGAATATACGAAAAGTTGTTTGAATGATATATATGGAATATTATGCAGTATTTTATATATTTGTTTGTGAAATTGTTATATGTATATGCAAATAAAAATGTTTAAACGTGTGCGTACATAAAAAGAGTTGAAACGACGGCAAATAAAATCTATAATTTAATAATATAAACAATAGCGTTTCAGAAACGCTATAGAATAAAAAACGCTATAAAAACATATATTGGGAATGTTATAATATAATTAAATAAACGCTATAGAAATATGTAAGAAACGCTATAAAAACATACACACAAACGCTATAAGAAGTAAGTATCAAATGGTATATTCTATAGCGCTTTTGTTTGATAGCAAATAAAAACGCTATTAAAAAAATTATATTTGATAGCGTTTTTTTAATGTTATTTAAAGTATAAGGTCTAACATAGCATGTCGTTACGTGGCGTTCTCTGAAACACTATGTTAGGCTATGATAGCGTTTTTCAAACGCTATCAAAGACCAATTTTGTTGTAGTGCCATTTCGAAGTCCTATTTGGTTTTCCTCTTTTTCCAATTTCAATCTAGTCATTCCTTGCCGATGATTCAATCGGACCTTCATCTCCCCATGTTATTTCCTTTCCAGGCCTCCGATCTGGAGGTCGCCTATTATCGTTAGATCTGATCGCATCTGACATAAGTTTCATGGTACACCATTTGGGGAGTAGGCAGACTAAGCAATTGAATAGGGCAAGTCCTTCTAGAGCACACCATTTGGGGAAGAAGTAATAGTAGTTAAATAAAATCTAAATTTACAAGATAGTTTGAACTTTAGGGAGTAAAAGATTATGTAGTGCAGTGGTTAAGGTTACACATTTGTATTTGATTCGTAGTTCTGGTGTTCGATTTGGGTATGAATATAATTGCCCCTATTTTTGACCTTTTCCCCTAGGATAATCCAGGAGAGAGAACCCATTTTTGTTTTTCCAAGCAAATTGGGTTGGTTAAAAAGGTTTACATTTTTTTCTTTGAGCTAATAAATTAAAATTGATGATTATTGAATTTCAAACCTAACTTCATCTTTCATTTGGAAATCTAAATAATATTGCGTGATGCAAAAGGAAACAACCTTTGTGCTAGAGGCTACCAAGTTATTTTTTTACTTGTATTTTACACTTCAATCGATGTTTAACTTCCAACCAAACAATGTTACTGCAGACAATGGTAGCCCTAAGCAGAAATGATGATGCCTTTAGTGCTACACATAATATATGATGAATGAACAATGATGAATGCAATGATAGAGCTACAATCAATAACCTCTTTATTTAATGTAAATTTTTAGCTCCCTATAGATAGCAGGCATGAGTATCTATATAAATATATTTTTTCTCTATTTATTGTCATATGGATCAAATGTTTTAACATAAACTTGAGGGTGATATCAGGAGGCGACAACTATGCTAAATAAAGAAGATTATTGATCTTAACTTATATATATATATCATTGCAAGAAAAATACCCTATTGCAACTAGCTATTTGCAAAATGCCTCAATTGTCAGTTGCAGTAAATGATATTTAGCAACAGACCTTTCGTAGTTGTTGCAGTAGATAAGATTTAACAAACAGGCTTTTCCTTCCTGTTGCGAAAAGCATATTTTTCGTAACAGCGCTCTCATGCCTGTTGCAAAAACATACTTTTAGCAACTGCACTTTCGTTCCTGTTGTAATAGAAATATTATTTGCAACTACGCTTTCAAACCAGTTGCAAAAATTATATATTTAGCAACTGTTTTCACAGTTGCAATAACTGTAATTTTTTTGCAACAAGTAAAGCCACTTGCGAAAACGTACTTTAGAAAATTATTTTTCCCTAAGTAACATTTGGTTACAATATAAGAAGTATAAGCATAATAGTTAATACACACCCACACAAATATATATATATATATATGATTAACATTCGATTATAGTCATGAAATTACAAGCAATCAATAATAATTAGTAAATAATGAGTTATATTTTAATAAGTAATTAGTATAATATAACAAATAATTACTATTTGATACATAACTATAATTATTAATAATTAATATAATTCAATAATGTATGATATTTGATTATTATAATTTAGTTTCCATTTAATTTTAAAAGTTACTATTGTTTGATTTCAAAAATATCTATCAGTTAATAAAAAATCATATGCAACGCGATGTGGTTTCGCCCTTAAAATTTTCCACTATGGATCAATAAACGTTATTTTATATATAGGATTTTAAAAAAATCAAGCAACACCACTATTAAGTTTATTCTATTTTGTCTGATGCTAATATTATTTCAACAATATTCCAGTGAGAATTACACTATATACCACGATAATTGTACTTGAATTAACCTAGCCATCTTCCGCACTAGAGAACACGCATAACACCTTCGATCATTCAAAGTTTAACAACATATTCCTACGTTTTTTTTGTACATAATGTGTTTTAATTTTTCCATTCTTCCACTTCACGTGTCGCTCTCCACTTTCCTCACTTTCCTCTTATTAAACCTAGACAGCGAACCCATGCTTTCTCCATCTTCAATCAATCACCGCCATTCCCATTCAGTCGATCCATCCAGGAACCCTCAGCTCGTGCCGACGTTCAATCACCATTGTCTCAAAATCAATCAACTTCATGCCAATTTTCTAGTATCGGGTAAAATTCAAACCCTACGTTTCCTTTGTTGTAATTGTTTGCTCGATTTCGATCAATCCCCATCATGTTCAAATCTGTGATGAAACGAATTTAAGAGTCGATTTAAGATTCATTTTACTATACTATTCCTTTGCATTTAATGCTACGACCTCCTATCATCTATTTATATACTATGTGAATTACCAAGTGTTCAACTGCTGAAGTATTCAATACATTCAGCCTTAAAATTAGTTACTAAATTTCCCACTGTTTGTCAAACAACCAACTTGGTGTGATTGGAAGACAATCTCTATACCATCTAGGTAGATGACGTATCGATTGGGTATCATTAAAAATAGAATTTTGCTTAATATTGCATGACTAACTCGACTTTTTACATTTCCATTATACCCCAGTTAATTGCTGCTGTTTATGCCGTCCCATTACATTGTAAATTTTCACTTTTATACATAAATTATATGTCAAAATGGAAAATAATTTACTTCGCTATGTCGAATTATAGGCTATATCGAATTACATTTATCTAAGGATTCTATACAATGATTGTATTCTGTTGTTTACTGTAATTTTTTTAATCACTGACTATGCTAAACCTTCTAAGCTATGTGTATTTCCGCTCCCTACTTCTCTTTACCAGATCCAAACATGTTAATATTTCGATATCTTGTTTAATAACACTGTCCGTGTGCGACGCATGAATCGCTCACTAGCTAAGAAGGGATAGTTAGAGTAATTTAAATGAAATTATGGTGGATTCTCCGACTTTTGTATCTTTTCCATCGAAATCTGATAAAAAATAAACTAGATAGTATTGCACTTTCGATTCTTTTAAAGCAAAAATGTTAAAATGAAAAAGAATAAAAAATATAAAAGGATAAATTTTAAACGGTCCACATGTTAAACTGTCATTTTGTTTCTCTAACTCCTCCAAATATTATATCATATCGTTTTAGTGAAAAAAACGCTTTTATCATTATAAGATCATTCCCAGCTGTGTGGGAATTAGGTCGAAACGGTGAACAAAAGGGGGGCTCGTGCTGAAGTAGAGTGGGGACGCGCGTGAGGAGTAGTTGAAAACGGGGCAGATCGCCATTTCAAATTGAAAGCGTCGATAGCTATACGGTTTTATGAAAATCGTATATGCATTAAACGTTTTTCATAAAACCATTTAATATTTAAACAGTTTTATGAAAACCGTTTAACACATATACGTTTTTCATAAAACCATTTTTGCGCTATATGGTTTTATAAAAACTATATAACTTGTTTCCCTTTTTTTTCCAAAGCAAAGCTTTATTTTTTTGAAGTTTATTTTTAGTACATTTAAATTTGTTTGTATAGCAAAGAACTGGATCTTATCACTCACAACATTGGTCGATTTTGGGAATCTCAAGTTTTTAGGGGTTGAAAGGGTTTTAGTTCTCGACTACCCACTTATCACTCACAACATTGGTCGATTTTGGGAATATCAGGTTTTTAGGAAAGGCTAGGATTCTAGAGGATCATCAAGATGGACAAAACATGGATCTACCTACCAAGGTTTTGTTAGTTTTGGTTTTTAGTTTCATAGTTACAATTATTTTGGATTGGTTATCAATATCTTTGTTTTTTTATAGAATGACAGAAGAATATAAGCAAGCTTTTCGGAATTTTGTATGTGGGCATGTAGAAAGGGAGGGAAATTCGGAGAAAATTATTTGTCCTTGCTTAGAATGTCGGAATCTTAACAGGTAACCGATAAGGGATGTCGCGTCGCATTTGATTATTTGTGGAATTGATCCAACATGTGATGTATGGATTTTTCATGGGGAAGCACGTCCTTCACAAAATGAATGTAATCAAGGTAATGAAGTGTCAGAAGCATACAGAATGTATTTAGATACACAAATATGTAATGAGGAGATGGAAGGTCATGCTAATGTGAGACATGGAGAAGGGATTAATGAGATCTTGAAGAATGTTGAAATTTCTTTGTATCCCGGTTATGCAAGCTACACAAAACTGTCAACTACAATATTTCTTTTATAACACAAAGCTCGAAATGGTTTATCTGACATGACATTTACGGAACTTCTTAAACTTTTGAAGGATATGCTGCCTGTGGAAAACACGCTTCCTGATTCCACGTGTGAAACAAAGAAGCTGCTTAAATCATTTGGTTTAGGCTATAAGAAAATACACGCATGCATGAATGATTGTTGTCTATTTAGAAAAGAGCTTGAACATAGTGATTTTTGTCCTACATGTGGTAAGTCTCGTTGGGAAAAGAGCAAGACAAAGACAGGCGAAAAGGATGCCAAAATATCTATGAAGATTTTGAGATACTTTCCAGTAATACATAGACTGAAAAGAATGTTCACATCCATAGAAACATCAAAGCAATTGAGATGGCATAACAATCATAAGAGTGAAGATGATAAATTACATCATTCAGTGGATTCTTCTCAGTGGGCTACGGTTGATAGGATGTATCCATCATTTGCCTCCGAATTACAAAATTTAAGGCTTGGCCTTGCAAGTGATGGCTTTAAGAACTTTGGCAATTGGAACAGTAAATATAGTTGTTGGCCCGTGTTTCTTGTTGCATACAACTTTCCTCTGTGGCTTTATATGCACAAAGACAATCTGATGTTATCTTTATTAACTCCCAGGCCACGACAACTAGGGAATGATATCGATGTGTATCTACAACCACTTGTTGATGATCTTAAAAAATTATGGGATAAAGGGGTAAAGACTTATGATGCATATAGTCGTCGTAAATTCAAATTAAAAGCTATTTTAATGTAAACAATAAGTGATTTTCCAGCTTATGGAAATCTAGCAGGTTGCACAGTAAAGGGTAAGAGAGCTTATCCTGTTTGTGGCGTTAATACTTGTTCGAGATGATTGCCTTTCAGTAGGAAGTGTGCTTACTTGGGTCATAGGAGATTCCTTGACCCTAACCATGAGTATCGTTAACGGAAAAACTTGTTTGATGGAACTGTAGAGAATAGACAAAAGCCTCCATTACAAATCGATGCTCAAATCTTCGATTGTGTTAAAGATATTTTTAATGAATGGGGAAAAAAGACAAAGAAGGAAGAGAAAGGGAAAGAAAAAAATAAAAATAAAAATAAAAGGGGAGATGGGAAGAAAAAACAAAGTCAGATATGGAAGAAGAAGTTGACTTTTTTATTTACTTTATTGGGAGGTAAATTTTAAATTAAAATTTTTATCTGTCAATGTAACTAGTACTTTATTGTTACGTATTTACATGAAATTATTTTTAATTTTTTAGGCACTTACTTTGCGTCACAATCTAGCTGCACTGCATGTAGAGAAAAATATTGGTGAGAGCATTCTTGGCACGTTACTTGATACTAAAGGAAAAATTAAAGATGACACCAACGCGCAGAGATCTAGAAGTAATGAGTAATAGAAAAAGTTGCGTCCCATAAATATAGGAAGCAAAGTGTACTTCCAGTTGCACCATGTACTTTAACTGACCAAGAAAAAGAGATATTCTACTAGATATTCAGGAATTTAAAAGTACCCGATGGATATAGCTCCAATATTGGAAAGTGCTTTGCAAACAAGATAAAATTTCAAATTTTAAGTCTCATGATTATCATGTTTTGATGCAACAACTATTATCTGTATCACTGCGAGGACTTCTACCCAAAGCAACAAGGAATGCATTACTTCGACTATGTTCTTTTTACAACATTTGTCAAAGAGTGATTGATAGAGATAATTTAGAATTCATCAAGAACCAGGTTGCTGTAACACTATGTGATCTTGAGTGATCCTTGCCTCCTTCCTTTTTTGATATCATGGTTCACTTGACAGTACATCTAGGGAGAGAAGCAAGAATTTGTGGTCCAGTACAATATCGATGGATGTGTCCATTTGAAAGGTAAATTTTTACATTAATATTTGAAGTAATCAATGGTGTATGTATTTATAGGGGCATTTTATGTATACATCTTGATTATAGGTATATGAAAACATTGAAAGGATATGTTAAAAATCAAGCCCAACCCGAAAGGTCCATAGCGGAGCGCTATTCTTCTGAAGAATGCATGAAATATTGTGTTGAATATATCAAAAATGGGTTAGAAATTAGGGAAAGAAGAAACAGAAATGAAGTGCCACAAAATGATTCCTTACTTGAGGGATGTCCTATCTCCAAAGGAAAACATATGGTAGTCACCAAGGATGTGATTAATGCTGCTCATCGGTATGTGTTGTTCAATACCGAAGAAGTGGACCCGTATGTAGAGTAAGCATAAAGTTAATACAACTATTATATTTGAAACAAATCAATTTTTGATTCATGTATTTTTGTGTATAGAATGCATAATGAAGAGCTGAAACATTTACATTCTCGGCTTTCACGAGATGATGTAGAACTTTCAAAGCTACATTCAGAGACATTTAGCGATTGGTTTGAAAAAAAGGTCGAAAGTGTTATAAATTTTGTTTGAGATAGATAACTTTGAGGTAGAAGTACTTGTTATATACTATTATGTTTTTTTCAGGTAAAAGATTATATACAAACATTGGATGTTAGTGAAATAGTAAATTGGATTTTGCTTGGACCTCGCCATCAAATAATATCTTATACCGGCTATGTTATTAACGGTCGACGTTTTCATACAAAAGAGTATGAGAAATCTACACAAAATAGGGGTGTTTCTATCGAGATGAGTATCATTCATGAAGATGGGTTCGTTGAGAAAATAGCTTACTACGGGGTTCTACGTGATATTTTATTACTAGATTACCATCGATTTCAAGTTGTATTGTTTAAGTATGACTGGGAAAATATTAATCGTGGAGTGAAGGTTGAAGATGGATTCACATTAATCAATTTTACCAGTTCCAAAATCAATTTACAAGTGACCCTTTCATCTCAGCTACGCAAGCTACACAAGTAATTTTTTGTAAAGAAAACAACTCATCAAATTGGTATGTTGTATTGAAGGCACCACGTCGAGGTTTTTATGAGTTAGAAAACTATGATGAGGAAGAAGGGCCAACTAGTAAACCTGTAGACGAGTCACAAATTGATGATAGAGATGTAGACAACGATGACGAAAGTTACATAAGAAAGGATTATGATGGCGTTTGGTATGAAATAAACATCTTTTATTGTTGTTTTTCATATAACCATTTTCAATTCTAGAAAACTATTTCTGTTTATAATTTTTGCTAAACGTTACACACAAAATTTGTTCATTGATTACTGTGTAGTTGCATTATGTGAAATATAAATTAGTCGTCATTCCATATATGCGTTATATAAAATCTATTCACTTTTTAATAATTTTTATTATTACATGTTCTTTAAAATTAATGGACCGTTTGTGTATTTCATCTGAATTCTTCCTTACTAGTAATATGCTATTTCTAACACTTTGTATACTATGATTTTTTTTACGTTGAAGATAATTGAATAAGAAGTATCAATGGGGAAAAGGGACCAAGAATTAGCAGAGATAAGATATTTAGAAACATGGAAGTAATCAAATTTTACGTAGGAATTCCTGTCAAATGATGTCTTATGTGCGCTTTTTTCACACGTAAGAAGAATATGGTAATAATCCACAATGTGATGTGTTCTTAGTACAAATCCAGATGACTTTAGCACCACGCTGATATATCTACACGAAATATTCGTTCTTGTCTACATGTGAGCTTAATTTTAAAATTAGCTGAAGACATTATGATTTTGACATACACATTTCAGTTTATTCCTAGAGACAAACCATATCTTCTCACACCCAATTCTATTTGCAGTTTTTTTACTATTTATAAACCGTACTATTGGATACGGAAAAATTAAAAACTAAAATAGACAATCCACATTATTGATAAGTTTTGTGGTTCCACGTACTTCCATGAAGGCAATGATGTAGAATATTTGTACAATGTCAATATGTTATTTATATATGCAAGAGCAGCCATATGCATAGGGAATAATATTTTATGTGTGGTTCCATGGTTCCATTTGTTGCATTTATATGGATGATCAAATTTGCCTTAACTACTGCCAGTAATTTGGTTTCATAAAACCGTCTATGCATTGTCTAGTCTAATAGAAAGCAGTTTCATCCATTTGGTTTTTTTTTTCTCTTTCAAATGTTCGTAGTTGTTTGATCCGGTTTCATAAATCCATACGGTCACAAAATGGTCATATGACTAAATGATTTATATCTATTTTGCAGAAACCAAATTTATATTTATTATGACTAAACTTAGAAAATGTAAATCACTACAACTGCTGGAAAAAAAAAGTATTGAAGCATATATATTGGTAGATACACCGCGCTGACGTAAATTAAGTAAATGATTTTCTCAGCGAATGGTAGGCCTATCCTACAGATCTGAATTTGATTTTCATAGGAATATTATCGTCTATTACTTGGTTTCTTACATGTACATCCTATTACAATGCATTTTCATATCTATGTACTGTTGTTTTTATTTCTTTTTTACAAGCATGAGATAGTGGGAATAATTATGTGTATTCCTCTCATTTTTTAGTACTACTAGTTTTTTTACATCAAAGCTACGGTAAGCTTCCAAGTTTATGATCTTATAACACCATGTTTTATGGTTATAGATTTTTAATGCGTTATGATCCCAAAAAACTGCAGTAAAATTTTGAAAATTTATGATTGATTATTTACATAGCTTTAAACACCATTGTAATCCAAAACAACAAGCACTACATCTCCAAAAATTCATGATTGTATTATACCATGGTACTTAAACTTCTCATGGAACTTTTACGTCAATAATGGTACAACTAAAGAAAAACAAGAAGTATTGAAAAACAAAAAGTAAACATCAATATTGGGAGAGCTCTCCTCCACCACTCTTAAATTAAAAAAATGTAAATCATTACAACTTTTGAAAAACAAAAAGCATTGAAGTGTTGACACCAAAAATTGGTACAACACCCAAAGGAAGGGTTATGTAGAGAATAAGTGAAGATTGATAACTGTAAAAAAATAAAAATGGAGGAAATCATACATGAATTTATAATGGTTTGATGTAAATGAGCCTACGTCCACTTTATAATCTCTTATATATTGTTTCAACTATCAAACAAAATAGATACAATGGCGGTACAATAAGAGATTAATAAAAGTACTCAAAAACTAGAGTTTGTTCTCCTAAAAAATTCTCGCTTTTGAACTCAGAAGGGGTATTTGTAGGTGATACGGTACTTGGGCCAGATTGGACACGTGTCGTGGGATCCGAAAGAATAGTCGATGCTGAATGAATCGGTATCTCCTAAGGAATTGTTATTCCTTGAATTATCGGTATGAAGTGGCACTTGATCCAGGTGATCTGGAAAGAGTAAGATCAGGAATGAGCTATATATAGGCAGGCTCTTCGGCTCACAATTGAAGGCAAGGCGGCTGATCATGCTTGGTCATATCGGGCTTCTACCTGGACCGTGCCTGAAGAGGGAAATAAGTTTAAATGCCGGCCCTCATCGACTGGCCCACTTCGAGCATTCCGGGTGTGAGTCTACAGCATTGTCGTGCCTTGATGGGCTGTCCGAAAGGCCCATCAACACTTTGCCCCCCAAAGTATGGTACGTTGGAAAAAGGGCATACTTTGTAAATACTTGCCCTGAACAAATCTTTTCATATCACTCAAAGAATTTCATGGGTCGGTCTGATTCATTCATTTAATGAGCCTCGTAAGTTGCAATAAATCCTATCAGTTGCTTTGGAAACGTAAACGATTTCAGATAATAATAATGCCTCACTGTCTTCCATCTCATCGGCTGATCCTTGGGTCATCAACTGCTTTACACGTCAGCTGAATCCAGTCACGTCAATTGAATGTGAATAGCCACTCCATTATGTTATATAAGGAAAATTGCTTTCACCTTTTTCCCTTTACTTTTACTATTGCAAGAACCGATTTACTGCTCTATAGGAAGAAGAAGAAGGACGATCACCGTCTTCCCCCAAATCACCTTTTTCAGGTAGACACCCTTTTCAAAATACCAAAATGTCATTCTTGCGTGGGATCTCTCTTTTCTTTGCTTTCTTGCTACAGTTTGGGTTTAATCTGACCCATGATTGGGTTCACAATTGCCGAAACGCCAGAATCACTGGCGATGCGGTTGTCTACGGTGATACCGGTGTCATTTGAGTAGGATATGATGGTGTCAGATTCACTGATTGATTATATCATGGATGTACAGAAATTTCTCGCCCATTCAAAGCACTTCGTGTGTTAAGGTGTCTTTGAACCCTAGGACATGTGACAGTGCTTGAGAGGGTAGTGGAAAGATATCAATCTTTGTACGATCCGAATCGTAGTTTCTGTGGTTTGTCTTCTATTGAAATTGCATGGTAGAGGGGCACTAACCCTTTTTTGATTTAATCTTTGATTTCAGCTTGACATTCCCTTATATACCAATGCTTAAAGCACGTGAGGGTCGCACGAATGATTATCTCTTTCTATTAGAGTGGATAGTACTTCCGAGTCGTCGGATCGATAGAAACCTGGTCTTGATAGCGACCCTCGAAGTTGGTCGACGAGTCCGTCACCTACCCCCAAGTAACGGTCTAGTTGAATAAAATGATACTTGTTCCCATAGCACTCGACATGCTTTCAGGCGCGGAAATCTTAGAGAACCCTCCAGATGCGGAAAGGACCATGATCACTCTTAAACTGTTACAAAACTTGATTGGAAAACATAACATTCCTTCCGACGACGTTCTTCTCCCTTAGAAAACGATCAGCCTTACAATCCCCCAGACGATTACATGGCGATATCTCTTCAAATGTGCAATGTGGGAGCCATCCCCACTTTTCCTTCATTTATTTTCAACTTATTACGAAGGATGAATTTGGCTTTGATGCAGTTTCATCCGATTGCTTATGGCAACTTTTTGTCGACCTACCACCTATATTTGAGATACCTGGGTTACCATCCGACCTTTGATGACTTGGTTTTCCTTCTTCATTTAAAACACAATGAGAAACAATCCCCTCTCTGCTATACTTCGAGACTCCTCGGGGTTGGAAGATTATTGAAGAAATTCCGAGCTAGGTGGGTGATCCAAGGCGGGAATGGTTTTGGATTAAAGGGCAGCCGGGGTGTGCTCGATACTGGCTTCAATGCAGTAAGTCTCTATGCCAATTGATATTGCTCATACTAAAGATCCTTATGTCGATCGCTATACTCCCTTTCTCTTTTCTTTTTTATAGGGGACGATCCGGCGAAGCCTGAAGAGGAGGTGTTTGAGGAGTGCCATGGGCGACTGATCGAGCTAGACCCAAAGCAGCACTGGTTTTGGAATTGTTTGACCGACGAGAATTTACATAAATATGCTCTCCTTGACGAAAGTAGGACAATCAGATCGTTGAAGGAAGGATCGGAATCAGTAGCACCGAGCCAGGATGTGATGCCCCTAGCCAAGAAGAAGCTGGGGGATATGCAAATGACTGCTCGGTCGGGGGTTCTTCTGCTCATCACTCGCCGGGGAAGAAAAAGAAATTTGGTCCAAAGAAGCCTGCTTTCAAAATGCGAGTTCGAGAGGCTGAGCGTCGAAAAGCCGAGCTCGAAAAAGAGAGAAGGTCCCTACCAAGAAAGCCCCGAAGAAAGCGCGAGGGGAGCCAATCAAGGAGGATACTACTAAGACTCTTTTGAGAGATTTTCAGATCGAGAGAGATTCTTTTACGGTCCACGATTTGCCGGAAGAGGATACTATATCCCCTCTTTCTGGGTTAGAAAAACTGCAGATGCCTGACATCATTCTTTCACCACAAAGCTTAGGCCCAAATCAAGTTTTTGACAATCAAACCGGGGGAATGTCTTTCCCGATCGAACAAAAAGATGTCGAAGGTACAATCTCACACTTAGTATAACGTTTATTTAAATGACTTGTCACATAGCATTTGTGTTGCACGTCACAATACCATGTTTCTTTTGTATAAATTGAATGTTGATCGTCTTACTCGTGGTTCTTCTTCTTTTCTAAGAGGACATCGATGAGGAGTTTTATGGCAATCTTTTTGCCTCCCTCCCAATGGAAATCAGGCCAGATGAGCCCAATTTATTGCATGTTGGGAGAACGAACGGTGATGAAGATGGTAGCAGAAAGAGGAAGAAGGATTAGAAGGAAGAGATTACTAAGAGAGATAGAGACGACAAGAGAAAGAGAGAAGAGAAGGAGAAAAATAATGAGATAAATGAAGGGGGAGAGAAAGAGTTGACTCGGGATCATGGCAAGCAAAAGAAAAAAGCTTGGGGAAACACGATCGAACATTAGGAGACATGGAAGAGCTGGAGAGAATTTCTAAAAAGAAAAAAGGGACAAGTCCTCTAAGCTTCAGCTTTCTCCCTATCTTCAGAGAAAGATCCCCGAGGAGGGAGAAAAGTCGAACACTCTCGGGCTGTGCTGAGTCGCCCCAAACCTTCGGTCGAACCTTCTTCCACCGATCGAGTTAGAGAGTTGGAACGAGATTTTCCCGACCTTATCTTTTCAGAGATTGAACCTGCTCCCGAGCTACAACCATTATCGAGTAGCTTTCGCCGTCATATTCGCAACAACCTTGACCATGCTCTTTCTAATTATGATGCAATGCGTGAGTACGCCGCACAGGTAAGTGGGGTGTAGAAGGCGAAGCTGACCGAGATCGTCGGTCTGAAAAGAGATATAACTTGTGACACGAAAACCCTCGGGTTTCTTGAAATGAAAATTAAAGACCAGGAGCTGCAGGCGATGACTGACAAGGAAAAGTATGAAAAAGAAGTCGAGGATCTAGGCACCCAAGTCAAACAGAGAGGTTGGGAGTGTGATCCAATGAGAGGGGAGATCGAATCTTTGAAGGACGATAGGGCTCGACTAGATCTAGAGATACAGAATCTCAAAGCCACCCTTCACTCATCCGAGCTTGCCAAAAATCAGGCCGAAAAGAATGCTACTGTAGCAATTGAGTCTGCCAACAACTTGAAGCTTCAACATGACATTGACATCCGGGCCATTAAGGCCGAGCACACATAAGAGAAAGTCGTGCTAAAAAAGGGGCATGCCCTCCAGAGTCCTTCATTTTTAGCAAATTTTCTTTATCATAGGGATTTGTCTTGGATGCCGAGGTATTCCAAGTTATTAACTGGCACATGGAAAATAATTTTAAGGGAAGAAAGAGAGGCAGCAAAGGGGCAATGATGACCCAAATTTTAAATGACAAGGAACAAGCGATTGTGGCTGAGGTGAGAAGTTAAGAAAAGAGTACGACAAAGGCAGAATGCCGCAGAGTGAAGTGGAAGTCGGTCCCCGAGAGAAAAGTTGGTAGCGGTCGGACCTAGCATCCATTTCTTCCACTTTTGTGGTCATTGAAAAGGGTTCATCATCTAGTCCTCCACCCGAGCCAGTCAAATTCGCGGAAGAGCAGCTAATCAAGCCCAATGTTGGAAGTATGCTCTTTCACTAATTCTAAGTTTACTTGTCCCACCCTGATTTGTGTTTCTTTGTGGCAGGTGCTTCATTGGTGAAGGAGAGTGTAGAGGTAGAACCTTCTGCTAGGGAGAAGGGCAACGCTGAGGAGACAACCAAATTCTCGAGGGAGGAGAGGATTAACATAGCACCATCGGAGGATGAGGATATCGAGATCATCGGGGAGTCTAAGAGAGAGGACCACCCGTCCCTAGCCGAGATCAAAGCTCAGAGTGATAAGGAAATTTCTTCCATGAAACCCGAACCACTCGAAGATTCTTTGAGCGTTCAGCCCCTTCGAGCCATTACCCAATCATTCTTTGTTCAATAAGAACACTGACTCCCGTGGATCCCGCTAACCCATAAGCCTCAACACCAGTTTCTTGTTCTTTTGGAAGCACGCTGGGAGGATCACGACGCAGGCTGAGTACTGAGGAAGCGGTGGAGATGGTCAAGCAGAAAGAGGTGGCTGAGTTGATCGAGTGTGGGGACATGCCAGCTCCTTTTAGGAGTCCTTTTGTTGTAATTTTCTTTTTAGGCCCTCTGGAAGTTTCATGCAAGTGCGACCCTTTCGTTTTTGTAATTATCAAACTTTATGCCTCTAGAAATGATGTTTAAGTCGTACCTATCATGCATCAACATTTTGTAATCATGTCATGGTATCGTAAATGAAAATCTATTTGTTTTGCGAGTACTTGTGTCAGTTATGTGCAAAAAATGTCATTTGGATTTCTTATTTTATTTTAGCTTTTGAGGATTACTGGAATGCTACCTTAGTTAGGGTTATTCATCAACCCTCTTACCCCCGGTGTCGGGGTAGGTCATTCGGATAGCAAGCTCTCCAATCACACTCAAGTAGATCCAACCCTAATCAGGAGCTGGATGCCATCAAGTAGGGGCGCTTTTATTTTTTTATACTCATCCTTTAGTCGATAAGGGGTAGAGTTTTTAAGGATCGAGCGGTCTTTTGCCAGGGTGCACGTTTCACGCTCTTCCGTCATTTATACTCATCCCCAAGTCGTGGGGGTTAGAGTTAAATCCAAACAGTCACTCGATATGTTTGGTTAAGCATTAACCTTTCCTTTAAGTCAATAAAGCAGGAGTCCAAAGCAGTTCGTTTGATCAAAGTCTAAGATCGGTACCTTCGCTTTGGTTGAATCTTGACTCTTTTAATGGTGTCGGCCCACTTTGTCCTGGACCAGCACAATAGGGTGTCAAGATGCAAGCTACAGTCGGTCGAATCACAACATATAACTTATATAACAAGGATACAAAGCAGGAACAGAGTCTTTTATTCATACGCTACTGCAATCGATGAAGAATTGCCTATTGCAATATCAAAATCAATGAACTAATAAAGTAATTAATGAGTTCTAAGAAAGATAAATTTGTAAGTGCTCAACATTCCATGCTGTTTGTAAAGGCTCGCCATTAACAATTGACAGCCTGAAACTTCCATTATCAAGCTTCCGTTGAACGACGTAGGGCCCTTCCCACCTGGGGCCCATATGGACGGGGATCAGGAAGATTCGCTTCAAAACAAGGTCGCCTATATCGATAGTTTTCGATCGGACCTTTTTGTTATAGCATCGTGCAATGCTTCATCTATGGGCTTCTGCACGAAGGTTTGCTTCTTCTATTTTTTCATCAATCATGTCTAATGATGTCAAGAGAAGTGCTTTATTAGACAAGGGATCGTCGTAAATCGTCATATGAGATGGGACTTCAAGTTCTATCGGAGAACTGCTTCCGAACCATAGGATAGGGCGAAAGGAGTATGACCCATAGCAGACTTATGAGTGGTACGATACGCCCAAAGGGCCAGAGGTAGTTCATCGACCCATTTTCCCTTTGCTCGCTCTAGCTGTTTTTTCAAGATGGTTTTGATGATCTTATTAATCGCTTCAACTTGAACATTAGACTGGGGATGTGCAACTGCATTATGCTTCTTCTCGATGTGATACTTCTCACAAAAACCTCTGAACTCCAGGCTATCGAACTGAGTTCCGTTATCTGTGATAATGGTTCAGGGTATCCCATATCAGCATATGATGTTTCTAACGATAAAGTCGATGACCCTCTTTGTTGTGATCGTAGTCATCTGTTCAGCCTCTTCCCATTTTGTGAAATAGTTTACTACCACGATTGCATATCTGGCACCTCCCTTTGAAATGGGCAAGGTTCCGATAATGTCTGTTCTACAAACAACGAATGGCCAAGGGCTAGCCGTTTGGGTGATCTCTACCGGAGTAGCTCGTGGGATCTATGCGAACCTTTGGCATTTGTCTCATCTTTTGGAATAATTAGCGGCATCTTTGTTGATAGTTGGTCAGAAGTATCCATATCATAATATTTTCCTGGCCAGGGTTTGTCCCTCGGTATGTGCCCCACAGTCTCCTTCATGCACTTCCTTCAGTATCCTTTTGATATCACCATTGGCCACTCGCCGAAACATGGGAACAGAAAAACCTCTTCTATATAGCTGGTCTTATCGAATAACGTATCTAGAAGCTTGCCACCATATAGCTCGTCTTTCATTCTTTATTTCGGGTAACGTGTCGTAGAGGATGAAATTTTTGATCGGAGTCATCCATGATTCCCTTTCGGGTTCAGCATCGATCTGGTCGACTTCCATCTGCTCGATACTTAATATACTCAGGGTCTCTATAGGAACCAGCTCCGTCTCACCTGGGTGGTCTAAACTGGCTAGCTTTGCCAACCTATCTCCCTTCTGATTCTCCCTTCTGGGAATATGGAAAATGCTATACCGGCTGAAACTTAGCAACAATTTTTCGACTTGTTTAAGTATGAGGTTAGCCGATCCCTTTTGGTAAGATATTCTTTACGAACTTGGCATACAACAAGTTGTGAATCACAAAAAATCTCGAGCGACGTTATCTTCAAGTACTTTGCAAGTTTGAGCCCAGCAATCAGGGCCTCATATGCTAAATCATTGTTTGTTGCTAGAAATTCCAACCTTAGAGCATAATAAACCAATCGTCCCTTAGGGGACAACAACACTATGCCGACCCCCGAATGTCAGTCATTTCGAGCTCCATCTGTATATAGCTTCAAAGCAACAGACTTCAACTCGGTCTTTAAGGGCATGGGATTATCTTCCTGGTTTTCATCCCCTGGGGTAGTAAATTCAGCTATGAAATCAGCTAAGGCCTGCTCCCAGATACATTTTCCTGGAACGAATGTTAAGTCCAGTTGATGCAACTCGATGTTCCATTTGAGCAGTCTACCACTTGCCTCGGGTCGTAGAAAGACCTGTCAAAGGGGTTGGTCAGTGAATAACTTAATTGGATGGGCCTGGAAATAGCGTCGAAGCTTTCTTGATGCAATTAGTAAGCTGTAAGCGAGCTTCTCTGTGACGGCCCGCCCCGCACCAACCGACATTTACTCCAAAAGTGCGTTGTACACATGTCCAGTTAGCACGGGACGGTCGTCAGAAGGAAAGGAAAGAAGGAAATGAACTAACAAGGAACCTGTAGAATGTCTCACAGCGCATGGAATCAAAATACAATAATAACATAATCTTGACATAAAACAAGCGAGATGGTGCATAAGCTGAAAACTAAACCAACATAGCAGCGGAAATCCAAATACAGCTTATTACAACTTTCCAAATTTACTGTCTCTAAAACAAAAGAAAGGTAAAGTAGAAGATGCACGACTAATGCCCAAGCAGTGATCTTCAACAACACAGGGAGAATACAATATATATATCATACGTGGAAGCCTCCTGCTCGTCTCCAGATCAGCTACCCGTGCATACCCAGCTAACCTGTCTTTAGTCTGCTCGTGTGAGCACCCAGAGTAATAAGAAGAGACATAAAACTATGGGACAGACAAAAAGTCTAGTATGAGCGATAAGCAACAAAACAAAACAATAACAGGTATAATCCAATCATACCTGAACCTGGACCGGCAACCAAAGAGTTAGCACTACATACTGTACAACCCTCTAAGGTGCCATTAACATATGGTGTAAGGAATACGGGGTGGGGGTGTGCATGTCATAGTGATGGCAAACAATCAAGCATAGCAACCATCCTCACATCTCTCACTCGATGCGTAAAGCATACGATATCCACTACCTTGGTCACCTAATTCTTCGGGCCATGACGGAGTCTAACCCCGTACGACTATCACTACAAGCCCACTATCCGTCTCTCAGCGGTGAATCAAAGTTATGAATACCGATAACCCCTTTGCACACGTCCCGCAGCAGAGTCCAATCATAAAGTGAACTCATTTGTTCCCAACTGGATCCTGAGCTCTAACTTCCATTTGGACTACCTTTGCATCTCGGGTTATTGGTCATCACCGGATCGGTTCAGATTCCCTCTTAACAATTGGTTCGGTTCGGCCTTCAACATCCTCCACTGGATCGTATCGGGTTCTCCAGCACGCCACGGTTCGGATCGTCATCACTCTCATCGGGTCGGGTCGGGTCCCCAAGCTCAATCGCCACGGATCGGTTCGGAGGTGGCTAAACGGATTGGGTCAGGGTCCTACTGGCGATTCGGGTCGAGGTACTCTCCTCCAGGCCAAGTACAACGGTTCGTGCTCAGCATCTTTGAACGGATCGGGTTGGAGCTGCTAGCGGATCGTGGGGAAGAGTCCAACATCGGTTCGGTTCGGGTCTTCATTGCCGACCCGATCCGGTCCAGTATCCTGCATTTTCCTGCAACCTCCAGCAACGGTTTATACGCTTCTCGACGGCGTTTTCGACCATTCTAACTATTCTAATCAATCAAAAAGAATACCACAAAGTCATAGCAACAAGTAGAAGTGACCTCAAACACCAAAACAACAATATGGTTGGTTAAAATGGATCAAACATAGCCAAAACCCCATATTTTCCCTTAAGCATGTTTAGGTGAAACAAATGATATGATTAGCAAAACTAAATCAAATTAAACCAAGTTTCTAACAGAGGTCTAAAACATTATTTTATAATTCATAAATATTTTTCCAGAATTTATTAGTGTATAAATTCACTAATCTTCACTAATTACCCTTAATTAACCGTAATTAGTGCAAAACTATGCAAATCACTCACCTTAGCCGCAAATAAAATACCAAATCTGAAATGAATCTCTGTTTGGTGTGAGTACTGATGTCTAACAGCAGCTCTAACCTTGCCTTGGTGTTAATCCTCTTTGATTTGGTGTTGCTAAGCTCAATCCTCGATTAGAAAGTGATTTGGAGATGTTTTAGAGGTTGGAGGCCATTATTAGGGTTTCTAAGAGGTAAATAGCGGCTAGAAAACTGAAATAGAATGAAAACCTAACTCATTTCAGCCTCCCCTTAACCCTAATCCCGAAATGGGTTATGGGCCCATTTGCTAATCACTTCATTTGGCCCGGTTAAGCAGTTTTTCACCATCTGAAACTTGTCTCAGCCATATCTCCCAAACGGTGAGTCCGTTTTTCTCATGTGACCACTCTACGGAAAGGTAAACCATCAAACGAATCTAATGGAAGTGGTTTCAGGTCAAAATTCCTTTCCAATCAAAAGTTATGGCCAAAAAAATATCGGCTAGGGGCAAAACGGTCATTTAAAAATCGGCAAAAATCATGAACATGGGAAATGACCCCAATAGTTGTCTCCCAAAGTTACACGACCATACGACTTCATACGAAAAAGAAATAAATATTCTATGATCCTTGATACGTAGAATGCGGGTTGTTACATTCTCCCCCCTTAAGAAATTTCATCCCCGAAATTCCTTAACCCAAAAAAAACAAAGGATCCCGCATGCCTGCCAACCATATACAACAATCAAACATGCAAAACAAACAGAACCATTCTGCCCTAACATGCGGTTTACTAACAAGGGAAGAATCATCGCCGCTAAAATCTTACCAGGCAAAGAGCTTTGGATACTACTTTCTTATGTCATTCTCTACTTCCCAAATATAGTCGTTCTCTCGCCATCGATTCCCATCTCTACCCTAGAGGTAACTTCTAATAGGTTGGGATCGTCCCTCTAACTGGAACCGATCCACTTAATCAAGATCGATCTAATCGTCAAGCTTACTAGCGTTTCTGAATCCAATTCACACTTGGGTCTGAAGTCATATCCCATGATATACTCTAGTTGCTTCCATTCCAGAAAAAATAGCCTCTAAACTGGCACGTCTCTTACTCAATGCATCAGCTATCGCACCTAGTCCGATACTATGGCATTCGTCCATACTGTCATTTTCTTAGGTAATCCAAACCTATATGCCAAATTTTCAACTACATTCCAAATGTCCTTTCAAGTCCAACTTGAGTCCTTCTTACATTCGTATTGCACGTCCAACGTACATTCACTTCCTAGAGGCAGACTAGACCCATCCAATGACCCTAGGCACTACACCAATATCTGCACTATACGTCTAACGTACATTCACCTTCTAAAGGTGAACTAGATTCATCCAATGAACCCAGTACCCTACCCATATTCATACTGCACGTCCAACGTACATTCACCTTCCAAAGGTGAACTAGACTCATCCAATGAATCTAGGTACTCTACCTATATCCGTACTGTACGTCCAACGTACATTCACCTTCCAAAGGTGAACTAGACTCATCCAATGAATCTAGGTACTCTATCTATGGGTCCAAGTCCAACTGAAACTCCTATATCCGTTGAATCTCCAAGACAACGGACGCTCCACAATGCCCAACATACTTCAAGTCTAATGTAAAGTATCTTACACTCGTCATATCACCATGATCAACAAACTTACCCTATTTCCATTCAACAAGATCCTACAATTTGCTACTCAAGAGAAGAAAGGTAAGAACAAACACAACAACCATAGCATCCATCAAACAAATCCTATCTATCACCTGCTAAAGCCATGAATACGTCAATACCTATATGTCTGGTCCAACCAACATCAATAACTAATGGAAACTCTTCCTCCAAACGAACTACTGTACGTCCAACGTACGTTTATCCTCCAAGGATAACTAGATCACGTCCAACGGATCCAAGGTAAGTGGGCGTCCCCAGATACCCCTGCTTTTAGTCCGCCTGAAACACTCGAGTCCCACCCAAGTCTATCCATTATCCTGCTGCCCTCTCGAGTCCAACTCGAGTCAATCCAATTCCTTGCAGCCTTCTCGAGTCCAACTCGAGTCAATCTATTACCCATAAACTCAGACCCAGTCTTGAGTATCCATTACCTACCAACCCTAGTCCAACATGAGTCATCCCCCTATTCGTTGCAGCTCCTAGATCAACGAATACCTATTTTCTTTTACGAGTTCAAGTCCAACTTGAATCGTCCTAACCTTCGTTGCAGCTTCCATGATCAACGAACTCATCCTATTCCTTCAAAGTTCTACTATCCAAAGAAAACATCAGCATAGCGTCCTAAACAATCCATTACTTTGCATCTTCCTCGAGTCCCAGTCGAGTCATCTCATAACCCTATCGAGTCCAACTCGGGGTAGTCCATACCATCGAATAGTTTTATCCTGTCACAGCTGCCCATCACTCCTCGAGTAAACCAAGGTATCATCCAATGAAAATCACAACGACTACTTATCCCTCACACAAACCATCCTAGTTAAACTCGACATTCCCCAAGCACAAGCCCCAAAGGCCTAAACCAATATCAGACAAGCACCTAAGGAACATCTCCTCCGAATTCGGACAATCCACGCGAAGTGATACTAGCGAAACAACTAAGAACTGGAGCACTCATTTGCCTCCCAGTGACAAGTAGGACTTAATACAATGATAACCTCTCAGCTTCCTTGACTCCAGTTACTATCGCCATCACTAGGTAGGTACCTAATACCACCCCATTCCTTTAGTGTAGATCGACTCCCCAAATAATGCTAAACCCAGTAAAGCCCAAAACAAAATAATCACAAACATACATTCATGACTCGATAAGACCACGTTACGGTAAATCATACTGAGGCTAGTCGAACCACCAATCGGGTTCGTCACTACTAAAGGTCTATCGACTAACTCAGGTTTTGTCAAACAAAACCCGATCAAAACATCTTAAATAGAAAGCATACCTCGAATAACGACACCTTTTTGCTTCTGCGCTGCAGTTGGGGCATTTGACGAAGAAGGAACAACATTGATAGCATATGCTTTCACGATCTGCTTCTCCCTAGGAGGTTGTGGACATTCATTCTTGTGATGTCCCGCTTGGCCACAATTAAAGCACTTCCTTTCCCCAGGCTTTTCCTGACAATCTCTGGCATAGTGACCCTTCTTGCCACAGCTAAAGCACTCGCCATCTTTCTTACTTCTCTTATTCTGACCATCCATGGCTTGGTCTTGCTTCCTCTTATTTTGGGAACTATCCTTGCCTCCATCGCCTGCTTGCGACTTTGGCTCATCCGTAGATGTAATAGCAACCTCGTTCTTTGGCTTAGGGTAAAGACTTTCCGATCTCAAAGATTTCCCTACGATCGACTCAAACGTCTCATCGATGTGGTTAATAAGCCTCTCCCCCAAGTACTGATCCAATCCAGTTATGAACTTCTCGTTCTTCTTCTCGGTAGTATCAATAAGAGATAACCCATACTTGGACAAAGTGTCGAATTCGGCAATGTACTCCGAGACAGCTCTTCTATTCTGCTTGAGTTCCAAGAACTTCCTAAACAATTCTGACTTCTGAGCAGCTGGGATAAACTTATCACTGAAACGAGTTCTAAACTGATCCCAAGTGACTTGATCCTCTGGAGTAGCTGCCTTAATAGCATTCCACCAATTCGTTGCTCGCCCTTGCAGCTGACGAGACGCTAGCCTTCTCTTCATCGCATCCTCGATACCCAAGTCGTCAAAGATACGATCACAGCTATCCAACCAATCTTGAACATCCATGGCCGACTCCGTTCCGTAGAACGGCTTCCCACCAAGGTTAGTGTAATCCTTGCACAACTTGGCGAAATCGGCCCTAGGCGCCTGCACTACTGGACCACCACCATTACCACCATTGGGAGCTGCCCTCTGTACATCCCTAAGCATTTCTCTCATGAGGTCAGTAAACATCGTCCTCATGTTAGCAGCATTCCCATTATTGGCTCCTCTACCGGCACCTCTTGCGTATCGGCTCATCGTACAATCTGTAAAGAGAAAACGATCAACCATCTCTATAGTGGTGCTAGTGCAGTGCGACTTCATCTTAGCTATACTAAATATATATATAGCTTTTGAAAACCAAAATAATCACAAATATGCGCTCTCATATACGTATACTATCTCTCCCTGGTGTCTTTCCCTAGTTTAACTACGCAACCTAGAGCTCTGATACAAATGTGACGGCCCGCCTCGCACCAACCGACATTTACTCCAAAAGTGCGCTGTACACATGTCCAGTTAGCACGGGACGGTCGTCAGAAGGAAAGGAAAGAAGGAAATGAACTAACAAGGAACCTGTAGAATGTCTCACAACGCATGGAATCAAAATATAATAATAACATAATCTTGACATAAAACAGGAGGGACAGTGCATAAGCTGAAAACTAAACCAACATAGCAGCGGAAATCCAAATACAGCTTATTACAACTTTCCAAATTTTCTGTCTGTAAAACAAAAGAAAGGTAAAGTAGAAGATGCACGACTAATGCCCAAGCAGTGATCTTCAACAACACAAGGAGAATACTATATATACATCATACGTGGAAGCCTCCTGCTCGTCTCCAGATCAGCTACCCGTGCATACCCAGCTAACCTGTCTCTAGTCTGCTCGTGTGAGCACCCAGAGTAATAAGAAGAGACATAAAACTCTGGGTCAAACAAAAAGTCTGGTATGAGCGATAAGCAACAAAACAAAACAATAACAGGTATAATCCAATCATACCTTAACCTGGACCTGCAACCAAAGAGTTAGCACTACATACTATACAACCCCCTAAGCTGCCATTAACATATGGTGTAAGGAATACGGGGGTGGGGGTGTGCATGTCATAGTGATGGCAAACAATCAAGCATAGCAACCATCCTTACATCTCTCACTCGGTGCGTAAAGCATACGATATCCACTACCTTGGTCACCTAATTCTTTGGGCCATGATGGAGTCTAACCCCGTACGACTATCACTACAAGCCCACTATCTGTCTCTCAGCGGTGAATCAAAGTTATGAATACCGACAACCCCTTTGCACACGTCCCGCATCAGAGTCCAATCATAAAGTGAACTCATTTGTTCCCAGCTAGATCCTGAGCTCTAACTTCCATTTGGACTACCTTTTCATCTCGGGTTATTGGTCATCACCGGATCGGTTCGGATTCCCTCTTAACAATTGGTTCGGTTCCGCCTTCAACATCCTCCACTGGATCGGATCGGGTTCTCCAGCATGCCACGGTTCGGATCATCATCACTCTCATCGGGTCGGGTCGGGTGCCCAGGCTCAATCGCCACGGATCGGTTCGGAGGTGGCTAAACGGATCGGGTCGGGGTCCTTCTGGCGATTCGGGTCGGGGTACTCTCCTCCAGGCCAAGTACAACGGTTCATGCTCACCATCTTTGAACGGATCGGCTCGGAGCTGCTTGCGGATCGTGGGGAAGAGTCCAACATCGGTTCGGTTTGGGTCTTCATTGCCGATCCGATCCGGTCCAGTATCCTGCATTTTCCTGCAACTTCCAACGACGGTTTATACGCCTCTCGACGGCATTTTTGACCATTCTAACTATTCTAATCAATCATAAAGCATAACACAAAGTCATAGCAACAAGTAGAAGTGACCTCAAACACCAAAACAACAATATGATAGGTTAAAATGGATCAAACATTGCCAAAACCCCATATTTTCCCTTAAGCATGTTTAGGTGGAACTAATGATATGATTAGCAAAACTTAATCAAATTAAACCAAGTTTCTAACAGAGGTCTAAAACATTATTTTAGAATTTATAAATATTTTTCCAGAATTTATTAGTGTATAAATTCGCTAATCTTCACTAATTACCCTTAATTGACCGTAATTAGTGCAAAACTATGCGAATCACTCACCTTGGCCACAAATAAAATACAAAATCTGAAATGAATCTCTGTTTGGCGTGAATACTGATGTCTAACAGCAGCTCTAACCTTGCCTTGGTGCTAATCCTCTTTGATTTGGTGTTGCTAAGCTCAATCCTTGAATAGAAAGTGATTTGGAGATGTTTTAGAGGTTGGAAGCCATTATTAGGGTTTCTAAGAGGTAAATGTCGGCTAGAAAACTGAAATAGAATGAAAACCTAACTCATTTCAGCCTCCCCTTAACCCTAATCCCAAAATGGGTTATGGGCCCATTTACTAATCACTTCATTTGGCCCGGTTAAGCAGTTTTTCACCATCTGAAACTTGTCTCAGCCATTCTCCCAAACGATGAGTCCGTTTTTCGCATGTGACCACTCTACAGAAAGGTAAACCATCAAACGAATCTAATGGAAGTGGTTTCAGGTCAAAATTCCTTTCCAATCAAAAGTTATGGCCAAAACAATATCGGCTAGGGGCAAAACGGTCATTTAAAAATTGGCAAAAATCATGAACATGGGAAATGACCCCAATAGTTGTCTCCCAAAGTTACACGACCATACGACTTCATACGAAAAAGAAATAAATATTCTACGATCCTAGATACGTAGAATGCGGGTTGTTACATTCTCGATCTTCGGATAATTGCGCTTGGCCCCCGTCAACTTTTTGCTTACATAATAAATCGGGCCTTGCGCTCATTCTTTTTCACGAATCAGGACCGAGCTAATCGTATGTGCGGATACTGCTAGATAAACAAACAAGTCTTCACGGTTGATAGATTTAGATAGGATAAGGGGTTTTCTTAAGTGATCGAGCAGGTTCCGGAAAGCTTCGACACAGTCAGGCGTCCAAGCAAGTTATGTTTCTCTCTTTTAATTAACTCAAAGAAGGGTAGGCATTTATCTGTTGCCTTCGAAATAAATCAACCCATTGCCACTACCTTACAAGCTAGGCTCTGTATATCCTTGATTCGTTGGGGTTCCTGAATTCCCTTGAGGACTGAAATCTGGTCGGGATTAATTTCAATCCCCCGAGAACTAATGATAAAACCCAGGAATTTGCTGATGCTACTCCAAAAGAACATTTTAAAGGATTTAACTTCATTCCACACTTTAGAGAATGCCAAACATTTCTGATAGGTCATTCACGTGCTCAGACGATTATATTGACTTCACTAACATATAGTCCACATGCACCTCCATCATTTTCCCTATTTGGTCATGAAACATCCGATTAACTAACCGTTGATAGGCTGCCCCTGCATTATTTAGTCCAAAGGGCATTACTACATAACAATACAGCTCGAGGTCAGTGATGAAGCTAGTGTCCTCTTGATTGGGAACGTGCATGGCAATCTGGTTATATCCCAAATATGTATCCATAAATGAGAGTAGCTCGTGTCCTGCGGTCGAGTCAACCAACTGATCAATTCTTGGTAATGGAAAGCTGTCCTTGGGTCATGCTTTATTTAATTCTGAAAAATCAATACATGTTCTCCACTTCCCATTAGCATTCTTTACAAGTACCAGGTTTGCTATCCAGTCAGGATAGGTTGAATCCCGGATGAATCCATCGGCTTGCAGTTTCCCAATTTCCTCCTTCAAGGTCGCAGACCTTTCAGGGCCAAGCATTCGCCTCTTTTGATTTATTGGGTATACTTCGGGCTATGTTGAGGGAATGAGCTATAATAGAAGGTGAAATCCCACACAAGTCAGTGTGGGTCCAAGCGAACATGTCAAGGTTTGCCCAGAGAAATTCAATCAATTCCCTCGTCCGAAGGGGATCAAGGTAGGACCCGATCTTCAAAACCTTAGTAGGGTCATTTTCATCAACCGAAATATCCACAGTAGCCTAATTTGGGGCCGCCTTTCTACATCTCGGTTCCTCGTTCTCTCTTGGGTCAATGTCCTCGGCTTCACAGATGGACGGGACTGACCGTGATGTTTTCTGTAGTTGTTGTGCTTCTTTCCCTTCAGCGAGAGGAGAGGGTTCTGCAGATTCTTTGATATTATTTCTTCGTAGTTCTTTCCATTCTACCAAGTAGCATGCTTGGCTTGTTACTTGGTCTCTTCATACTATCCCGATTCCATATCAGTTGGGAATTTCAAAAATAAACACCAGGGGGCGACACATGCCCTGAATACAGCTATGGCAGGCCATCCCAAAAATGGTAAAATTTTGACTTACCGACGATCTCCTCCCCCAATTCTACAGATAGCCTAACCTGGCTAATGGGTTCGGTCGAATCCCCATTGAAACCACGTATCTGGCTGTTACACGGCTCTAAGTCTTTTAACTCTAATTTTATTTGGTCGTAGGCCTGTTTGAACAAAATGTTCACCGAGCTTCCATTGTCGACCGGAACTTTTCGCACCGTAGCTGGTCCAATAATGGCTGTTATCTTCAGTGGATCGATCGGTGCGGCCTCTACGCCGATTGGTTCTCGGTCACGAAAGATGATATCATCGGACATTGTTTTCCTTTGTTTAATAGGACTTGCAGCATCAAGGGGACTTGTCTCCACCAAGCCGAGGTGTTTCGTGGAATTTACATAACATTCCATGGCTCTAATGCTATAACCTGTCGGATGCGGTCTCCAACAATGGCGTTGATTACAATCCCCTTTCCTTTCTCTTGGGGAGTGGCCCGAGGTGCGGTCTGGTACTGTATGGGCACCGAAGTTCCTTGCCCACTGTCTCTCGTGGTTGTCTTATACTCATTAAGCTTTCCTTCTCGAGTTAGCTTCTCAACGATGTCATTGAGATGCCAACATTCATTGGTCGTACGTCCATAGATATCATGGCATAGACAATAGTTCCTTGCTGCCCTCTCTTTCTCCGTAGATTCACGTAGGGGCGGTTTCTTATATTGGACCGTGTTATAGGTATTGAGATAGATGTTTCTCCAACTTGTCATTCAAGGCCGTATATGTCCCAAACACTTGGAGCCGGGGTCTCTTTCGCGAGTTGCTGCTCTGTCATTTGCTCCCATTGGTCTCCTTCGACCCTTCATCATTTTGTTTGCCGCGGTTTCCGATGTTCACTTCTACTTTGGTCGAGTTATCCCCAGATTGCTTGACCGCGGCATTGTTCTAGGTCGATGGAGTAAATGCGTCTTTCGGTCCATCCTCCTCTACTAACCACGCATCTTCTTATCTCAGTCGGAAGTGGTACTTTTCATAAAAAGCCTCAATCGTTGTTGGCAGCTTCCCAATCAAATATTTCCCAAACTTTGTCCGCTTGTTGATGTCATCGACCATGGCCATCAGAACAGTCTCATGGTTGGGGTTGCTCACTTCAATAGCGGCTCGATTGAATCGATTAAGATAATTCCTCATGGATTCACTTCTTCCCTGCTTCACCACTGAGAGAGCCATGACATGCTTTGATTTGGTAGTGTGAAGGCGGGATTGAGTCAGAAATTTCTTACTCAAATCTTTAAAGCTTGGGACCGACCTCGCGGGCAGGCGCACAAACCACATGAGTGTTATTCTGCTCAGAAAGATGGGAAAGGCTTTGCACTTGATAGTGTCGGGGGCCACTGCTACTTCCATGAGCCATGAGTACCTCATTAGATACTATTGTGGGTCATAGGTATCGTCGTACTGGTTCATCTGGGGAATATTAAATCTCCTGGGGAACTCCACTTGTAAGATGTCATCGATGAACGGTGTATGGCTTCGGTCGACTCTCCAATCTTCATTCCTATGTCCACGACTGTTGTTCATAATCGTCATACCATGGCAGTCATATTTGGCAGAATGACTATGTCCTGATCGATTTCCTCAACAAACTGACCACTCCTGGCTCTTTCATTGGGTAATGCCGTCCGGGCATTCCTTCTTGCTCCCTGGGTATCTCGGTTAATCACAAGATTCTAGGGGGGATGAATAAGGGCCCAATAACCCTGGGCTATGTTTTGATGAGCAGGAAGAGAAAATTTTCGATTTTGCGGAGCTATGGGACCAGCAGTTTCCACCTCGGTTCGGTCATCCTGTGCTTGGTCGCCTACCCCTGGCTGGTCTTGACGTCTCTCAAGATGCAACTGCCAAACATTTTCATCTCTTTCTAGCAGGCGTCGAGATCGATGTGGATCTCTACTTCCCCCAGATGATGAGGAGCCTTCTGATACTTGATCTAACTGGGGAGGAGGGAGTTGATGGTCGCGAGCCTCATGCGTTTGGTTTCTGAACTCCTCTCATTGCCTCATCATGCGAGTCATATCTTGCCGCATCGCAGCATTCTCTTGAGCATAGGCTTTTAAGGCATCCGTAGTTTCCTAGAGTTGATTTAACATGGCCATAAACTCATCTTGGGTGGCAAAAGTAGAAGATGGACCTGGGTCTACCATGGGGGGTAATGCAGGTTGATCCGAAGTAGTTTCAGGGGCGACCGATCCGTCGGCCGCCTCCGCAGATGTTACCACCTGCGATTATTTTCCGGTATTACAAGCCGTTTTTCCAGCCATAACTCAACAATACAAGGGCAAAGGTAAGATTTTCGTTTTGGACTTGGTGATGCAAAAGTAGAGAAAAAATCCATACTAGGCTGAGAATATAAATTCTCAGTGAAAGCACTAAAGTGTTGACACCAAAAATTGGTGCAACACCCAAAGTAAGGGCTATGTAGAGAATAAGTGAAGATTAATAACTATAAACATATTAAAAATGGAGGAAATAACACACGAATTTATAATGGTTCGGCGTTAATGAGCCTACATCCACTTTATAATCTCTTATATATTGCTTCAACTATCATACAAATAGTTACAATGGCAGTACAATAAGAGGTTAATAAAAGTACTCAAAAACTAGAGTTTCTTCTCCTCAAAAAATCATCTCTTTTGAACTCAGAATGGGTATTATAGGTGATACCGTACTTGGGCCAGTTTGGACACATGTTATGGGATCCGAAAGAATAGTCAATGCTAAATGAATCGGTATCTCCTAAGGAATTGGTATTCCTTGAATTATCTGTATGGAGTGCACTTGATCCAGATGATCTGGAAAGGGTAAGATCAGGAATTAGCTATTCTATAGGCGGGCCCTTCGGCTCACAATTGAATACAAGGAGGTTGAACATGCTTGGTCATATCGGGCTTCTTCCTGGACCGCGCCTGACGAGGGAAATAAGTTTAAATGTCGGCCCTCATTGACTGGCCCCCGCTTCATAGCCATCTGCCGGAATACCTTGGAAACCCATTTCGTGCATTCCGGGTGTGAGTCTACCGCATTATCGTGCCTTGATGGGCTGTCTGAAAGGCCCATCAACATGAAGCATATATGTTTTTAATTGAAATTAATGCCATTGTTATTTATCTAGCAGTGTGCACAAACATAGGAATATTTGCATTAAGGAAAAGAAAGACTGGATAGGCTTTTGTATATAAAGAGTAAGGCAAACAAAGGTTATTGGATCATATAACCAACCAACTAAAAGATGACATTGTTCAAAAGATAGTAAAAAAGAGCGTGATAAATAACACCATAACTTAGTATTTAATATTTTGTTCACATTATATTTCATGTTCATGTCCGTCTACAAATCTACTGCAAAAAATATCGTTCATGTAGCCTGATATGTCAATGAATGACCAAGCAGAGATTATTCAGTTGTCTTTTTGTCATGCTTCTTCGAATCCTCCAATGACTTGCATGTTATTAAATATATATGTCTCATATGCATTGTTATGTTTTACGTCATTGTTTATAGGCTTAGCCTGATGCTTCATATCTACCATTCCAGGATGGAGCAGCAAAATGTGAGCCTCCCATCAGGCTACAAATTAGCATATGCTAATTTGTAGCATTCTTAAAGTTTCAGTGAACTAGGGTCAACGTCCCATGTATCTCTTCTTGCATTGCTTTCATGATCATGTCCTTACGCTCTAACCTTGAATAATTTAAACAACGTACCAATACGATCTGAAGCTCAAACAAATCGTTGTATATGAATCCTGACTGAACATTTGAGTAAGCGGTCTAACCATCTATTTTAGAGGTTAATCCATGAAAACCGTAAATCTTAAGTTATCACGATTTGCCTTATTATATGGTTATGTTTCATATTTTATTTATAATGATCTTAACCTTTATTTTGTTATCTTTAGTCATACACCAACATAGTGAAATAGCTTTCGTTATCTTATTAATTACAATGGATGGTTGTGATATTTTGTGATACAGTGATTGAAACAAGGGTAACGACAAAGAATGTATATGCTAGTAAAGAAGTCACTGACAAGTTAGATCAATTTTCTTCAAGCAGTCAGGGACAAAAACTATATTAATTGCAATGATTAATTTAATTAAGTGTGATCGTTAATAGAACTATACTGAAATGAACTTCTAAGATCTTTTCTTGCCAGTTTGGTGTGTCCATGTATGATGATATTCTTATATTTTTATTCAGTAAACAATAATAAAAAGGAATATTGAAAGGAATGAATGGTCATAATAATCCAACTGGCATATGGATTTATCAAAATTTTCAGGTTTGCCAGGATTTTAAGGCCTCAGATCAGATAAATGATTTTTTATCTATATTGCAGAAACCAAATTGGGAGTACAACTTTATTAAATTAATTTATCCATTCTTGTTTCTACATGCTGTGGTTTTACATTTGCTCTGCGTGGTTGCATTATTATCATTTGTAAACTAGGTGACCTCTGTTGTAATTTAGAGTCGTGTTAAACGCGTAAATCATCAGTCAATAATACCAAATTTTACTGATTGATTAGAAAGCAGTAGCTATGACAAGAATTATGCTCCTACGTAATTTCTATTAGCTACTTGTAAGAGCAAAATGTATATATGTACAATGAAATTCATTAATGAAATCTCTTTGGCTTTTTTTCTCTTCCTCTTAAATCCTCTCTGTCACAAGTTTTCAAGTCTTGCCTCTTTCACATTTACTCTGTTCTCTCTTATTGCTTGTAGGAATATTTGTGTATCACACCATGTATGTTTTAGTATTTAGAACTGAAATGTGAATTTTAAAAGTGACGTATTGTAACAGCCCGGAATTTCAGAACTAATTTAAAAAATTTATTTTAGTAATTTTAAGGGATTTTGAATATTTAAAATGATTTATTTTAAATAATAACGACTAAAAATTTATTATAAACGAAGTTAAAATGAATAAATTTATTTTAATTATAAAACGAGCCTGAAATGGTGCGGTAGTTTGAAAATTCAATTTCACATTTCAAACGAATGTATAAGATTCAAAATAAACCAGATTTTAGTGAAAGCAGAAATATTAGAATCTGTTTAATTATATCTTTCTAATGAAGGTGAAAAATCCAGATTTCATAGCGGGAATATAAAGTTTTGTCCAGTTTAAAATTCAGAATAGTCGCTATGGAATTTATATATTTTTTAAATAATATAAAGACCTAAAAAATTAGCCATTTTGCAAACGACCTCCATTTTCAATGAGACCACATTTGCTGGATCTGGAATGTCAAATTATTTCTAGATTCCAATAATTTTGGAATTAATATGTAAGCGTGGCAAACTAAAACTTGTTTGGTCAATTTCAGTTGAATTGGATCAACCAAAAAATGACCATTTTTCAAACGGTCTCCAAATTCGACGAAATTAGTTTTATTAGGACTGTATCGTCAAAACATAGCTAGAATTATTTTTTGATAATTTTTGGAGTCAGTATGTGGTCTCGATAAATTAAAATGTATGTTTAAATTAAATATATATTGATTTATATTTTAATTTAAAGAAAAACTGATCGAAATAGTCGAATTGGCTTATGAAACATATTCCATTTTGTCTGGGAGGGGGTATTTTGCTAGGGGTGACAGTCATTGGGTTTGATTTGGAGTCGAATTGATAAACAAATTATTTCTGAATTAAATAATAGAATAAAGATAATGGAAAAGAGTATAAATATAAAGCTCCAAGCCCTAATTCTCCACTAACAATTCAGTCGCCATCCTCTTCATTTCGATGGCCGATGCTGTCCAATTTCATCTAATAAAATCTCCAAATCCGATTTGAATTTCCTTCCAACTCTAAAACGAAAATGGAAGAGCACTTTGAGAGCTTCAAAATCATATGGTGATGATGGATTGTTTCGAACCAAAGTGGCCATAATTTAGTGGAAAAGGCGGCACGTCGAGGTTCAGTTTTCGAGGCAACGAGGGTCGTGGGTTGGCCAAGAATCGTGGCGGCGGTGGGTGGCGTCGAGCTCTTCTACGTGAGGCGAGTTGATCGAACTCCGGTCGATCATAGGAGGGGCGGTTGTATACTCTAGTGGTGAAGGGTTGGGTTTAGTTTGCGTCAATACCTGGAGCTGAGAACGATGAAAGGTTTTGAGTTCTTTTTATTTATTTAAATAAGTATTATTTTAAAATTTTGACTTTCTCTTTATAATAAAATAGCTTTAATAAAAATGGGACTTTTATTATGAAATAAATTTAAATATAAAAAATATGATTTTTATATATAAATAGCATAGAATAAAAATGGAGTTTTCACATATAAATAGCATAGAATAAAAAATGGAATTTTCATATATAAATAGCTTAGAATAAAAATGGAATTTTTATATATAAAGCATTGTTTTTAGAAATGAATTTTTATATGAAGAACATTGTTTTAAAAATAGAATTTTTACATAAATAACATTATGATAAAATTATGATTTTTATAAAAATAATTTTAGATTAAAAATATGATTTTATATATATATAGTTTTAGAATAAAAATATGATTTTTATAAATAACTTTGTTATAAAAATAAAAATATACATTGTTTTAAAAAAATAAAATATAAATAGCATTATATAAAAATGTAATTATTATATATATAACATTGTTTAAAAATATGGTTTTAAAAATATATATAGCATTGTTTTTATAATTATATATAGCGTTGCTAAAAATATGTTTTTTTAATATATATATATAGCGTAATAAAAATGTGATTTTATTTATAAAGATCGTTGTTTGAAAATGTAATTTTTAACATAAATCGCATGAAAACAGATTGCGATGAACCAACTGGAAGCAAAACGGAAACCAAAGGTGAGAACTCCTTCTCACTCTAATTATTTTACAGTTAAATATATATTAGGATACAGACGGTGCTTAGCAGCACCCGACACTATTTATTGTAGAAACCATGGTTGTTTGTTTTTTGACTATATTATGTGTTGTTTGTGATGTTGAAATGTTTAACATATTAGAAATAATGTTTGCATTACTTGGTAGTTGAAATTAAATTATAAATATTTATTTATAATTTTAACACTGTAAATTGGCTAAGTAGAAAAATAACTAAACAAAATTAGAATTGGTTAAATTTATTAACCAATGATTTATTTAAACAGACTATTGTTGTTTGAAAACCCCACACGGGTATTGGGATAATATTTGACATACACTAGTCCCAATATTTAATTATACGTCAATCGATCTGTTGACAGGATGCGATGAGCGTTATTTACTTGTTTTAATGCTCACATAGTTGTAAATTTCACTCTAGATGTGAATGGACTGTTTAATGATTATTTATCATTATTGTTAAATACATGCGATGTATGAAATCCATATAACTGAAAATTATATGGTAATTGATTGAGTCGCATTCCGATTCAGAAATAAAGAATATTTTTTTATAAAGAATATTTTACAAAGAATATTTTAAAATAAAGAATATTTTAAAATAAAGAATCTTTTAAAATAAAGAATCTTTTAAAATAAATCTTTTAACAATAAAAATCACATTTTTATTGTATGTCTAATCAAATAAAAGAAGCATATGTTAAAATACATTTTGATTAGATAATAAATGTCATCTCTGGTAATAAGAAGAAAAAGAATCAAATGTTAAAATATTTTTGTTAGATAAAAATATTATTTTTCACATGTTAATGAAGTGAATTAAATAGTCATATGTTGAATAAAAATTTTGAAAAATAAAAATATCATTTTTATTGAATGTGTAAACCATATAAAATATTCATGTATTAAATAAAATGTTTGAACAATAAAAATAGTTATGTAGTTAAACGCCCTTTTTACCCGAACGGGTTAATCGATCAAGTTTATTCATTTTATCATGAATATCGAAAAGGAGTGATTTCAAAATATAATATTTTGAAAATATTATCATTTTAATGTGATAAAGATATAGAATATTCAATTTTGATTTAAAATTGAAAAAGAAGTCGGGATCGTTTTAAAACGAATTTATAAACGATTTATATAATACATTTTGAACGGAAATCAATGATATATATATTATATTTGTATTATATATATATATATATATATATATGCATATTATGGCCTGAATAGAATGCGTCGCGCAACGAACATTCGCGAATTTCGACAATTAACTTCAAATTGATGTAACGGGAGATCCGACCGCCGGTTTCTCCTAAAACCGGAAACGTTGGGTACATTTCGAAAAGAGCCTTCCAATGAATATAAGAGATTTGAAATTTAATGGTTGGATTTGGAATTATGTCCAAATCAAATTTGAAAAATGTTGTTATGGATGCAGTTCGGTGGCCGTTACTGGAAATCGACTGTACAGGCCTTGATGAAATTATTTAAAATACAGAAAAAAATTATGTAAAATCATAATTAATAATTTGGAAAGATTTTAGATGAAAAATTCTATGTTTGAAAAGATAAAAATATATTTTTATCTAAATGAACTAGTTATTAACTAGTATAATAATCCAATGTTTTTAAATAAACAAATTGGGTTTGAAATGGTTTTAATATAACCAAAATTTTCCAACATTAAAATTGGAAAGGATTTGAATAGAAATAATCTTCAGAATATTTAGATATTGGTTTCCATTACTATACGTATGTTGTGAGGAATTTGGAAGATATATATATATTTATTTCCAATACCATATTTGTTGGTTTCAGAATTTGATATTGAATATAAGCCGATATAATTTCTATTCAGAACCTTATATTCAATATCGAATTGGATTTTGGGTTTGTCGTGAATGGTGTCTTTAATAACACTGTTCTTAAACCTAGTTGGGAAAAAAATAAATCTTTTAATTAGGATTTAGAGAAGTTTACCATTTAATTAATATTTAGTGAGAATTGAATTGAAATTGGATTTTGGGTTTATCTTGATCGGATTTTTAAATAACACTTGTTCTTTAACACAATTTAAAGTGAAAATATAATTTGGAATTTATAAATCTTTTATTAAGATATAATGGAAAATTTCCTAATTAAAGTTTTCTAATTTAATATATTAAATTGGAATTGAATGGAATTCAATTTGGTAATAATCGAGATGAGCTTCTATGGATGAAGACTGTTACTATATACGGAATTTAAAAGGCCTTTCCGTTATTCCATTTATATTACTAGTATGATACGGAAGTTTATATTGATTATATATATTGATCTGATTTCTGTGAAGATTCCATATTTAATGGAAGATGATTTTTGGTTTATCGTGAACTGTGTTTTAGATGACATTGGTTGTTTAACCTAGTTAAAGACAAGATTAATTTCTTAAAGTTGAATAATCATAAAGTAATGATTTTTGATATTAAAACAAAATTGGAGCTTTAATAAATTTTTGATTAGATCAAAATGGGAATGAGATAATTAAATTTATCGAATTCTTGAAATGACCGAGAATGGAGTACCACCAGTTTTACTCCAGGCGATAGTTAAATCTTTAATTAGATTTGAACGTAAAAGGGTGATTAATTTAACTCAAAACACAGTGGGTGTTAGATATGGAGTGCTACCAGTTTTGCTCCATGGGATGAATAAGTTGGGATCGAGAAATAATAAATGATTACTGCGTAAGGTTCGATAATCCCGACTAGTTAATAAAATCTTTTGAAATTGATATATAAAGGAAGATTAAAGAATAAATTTAAAAGAATTTATCTTTGATAAAATTAATGTTAACCTTTCCTGAATAATGTGAATATTTTATTAAAACAATATTCTGAATTGGAATGAGGCGTATGATGTGTTTTTATAGCAATTGATTATTGATTATTAAATACGCGGGTTATTCGGAAAGACCTGGTTTAACCCATTATGAATAATTACTACGACGATTAAAAGTCGAAGATGAAGACAGTGGTTGAAGACCAGAGATCTTCACATCATTTGGATGATTAATGATGCCTTGATTTGGCTGTACACCCAAGACAAGGTAATAAGTGGTGATCGTCCAGACGTACTTGGAGATCGACGGATATGCGAGGACCTCTCTCCTGTATTGGACATATAGGATGAGGAATAAGGTGCCTCCGGTTTAGTTCAAACCCAGAACGGACTTATAAATGGATGTGTGTCTAACATTAGATCTTATTCTTTATTGATTGATTTCTATTAAATATACATCTGTTCGGTGGCAGAGAATTTATTCTCTTACTTAACACCCTTCCTTGAGACGTACGAGCTCAGAGGTTATATGTTGATAGACATCAATCGTATGACGTGAATTGTCAATGTGGCATGCTAAGATGCAAATGAACAAGGCTTTTGTTAAAAAGTAGAGCCTTGTGGTTGATGACCAGAGCATAACTTTAATTAGTATAGCTTTGTGTATAACGTTAATTCGCGAGCTTCACACCCCGATATGAACCAGAAATGGGATGAAGGATGGCAGAGAGGACATGCGTTTCTTTCTAGCTAGGAGTGGTGTCATGGTATGGAGACCAGACATTTTCTTATGTGATTGTCGGAAAGCAAGGTACCTCGGAATTGAGTCCCTAGTGACTCTTGATTTATGCCCCATAGGGCGGGGGAAACGTATTGTTTAGGAATAACTTATCCACTAACGTAAGTGTGGACCGGCCCTGCATTTTCCTAGGTGTAGTTGTGGCTGTATCCTGAGACATGGTAGGCTTGATTGTCTCGAATTCGGTAAGGAGGGTTCATGACGGAAATCCAATCTCTAATACGTCACTGTGCGGTTTTGATTGTAAAACTAGTATGACGACATAGTATATGGTAGCTATGCTGTCTAGGATTGATATATTTATATTGAAAGTGTTTTAAACTCAATATACACTAATAATAATATCAAATGATTTTGATTTATACGTATCAAGCATATTTTGGCTATTATAAAGTAAAACTCTATCCTCCGGATTGCGTTGCATTGTGTGATGAGACCTGAGTCTTATAATAGCTTCATTTTTCGAAAAACATTGCATTGTTTTATTTTAAACTAAGATTCATGCGGAGTAAACCTATTCCGTGTTTTACGGCGTGGTCCCATGATTTATCAACTTATAAAGTAAAAATTAAATAACTATTTTAGTTCTCACACCAGTCCCATGACTAACTCAAAGTTTATTGTTTTAACCTAAACTCTGGGTGCCCATATTTTCCACACATGCAGCTAGTAGTTTTGGTTTTCGCAGATATTTCTTTTCACAGGATCCCGGTTAACAGCTGGAGCTATATTCAAAAAGCTTTGTATCCGTATATCTCTTTCAGTTGTGTCAGTTGTTATTTTCTGCTACGCATTATACATATGTATTATTTTCCGCTGCTATGTAATTTTAAATCTTTGATATTTGTATTCCACTGCATAATATTTATTCATACTCTGGAATATTCTTGTACTCCTATGTAAATTATTGCAATAGCAACGAAATGTTCTATTGTTTGTGTTCTGATGAGTCATGTTCTCAAAGCAATCCGGGATTTCCCATAAAGGGAAGTTTGGGTCGGTTCACATATGGTTCAAAATAATATTTTGTGTTTGGAGTTTTCAATATGAACTATAGAATATAAAAGTTAACGGATATGGAAGAAAATGAAAGAGAGACGGAGGGGATCACAGAAGGGACAAAGAAACGATAGAAGGATAATATTTCTCATTTTTTGTTACTTATAAATAAAATTGCTAAATATAACTTCTGAGATCAACTGGTTATGCTTTGCATTGTTGCGTGTTTGTTTCAGGTTCTCATAAAACCTTATGGATACAAAATTGGCCTCCGAAAGCAGCATCTGTCAGTCGGGCTTTCATTACGCTATTGATTGTGTGTTTGTTTTGGTTTCATAAAATCGTATGGTAATAGAATGGATAACCAAACAGCAGCACCTATCAGTTAGTTTCCCTTTGCACTGTTGGTTATGTGTTTGTTTGAGTCTCATAAAACTATATTGTAACAAAATGGGCATTTAGAGAGTAGCACATGTCAGTCGATTTCGGGTTTTTCTATTAATTATGTGATTATGTTTTGGTTTTACAAAGACGTTTGGAAATAGTGTTGGAAAACAAAGAGAAACCAATGTTATTCAGTTTTTATAGATGTACATGCACATGCTTATATTTTGATTTCATAAGATCGTTTGATAATTGTTTGAAATTATAAAGAACAACCACTTTAACTCAGGTTTTTAAAGTGCCCAGCTCTTTACTCATCCTTAGTTTTTTACAACAGTTCCGTTGCAGAATGCTCAAATAGATGGGTCACTTATTTATTAATTCTTTTTGTTGCATAAGCTAACATATTCACTTTATCTAATCTCATTAGTTGCATGCTAATTTCAAAGCTCAATGGCAGCAATAAGGCGATCAGAAAGCAGAGTTTAGTTGCATTACTACCTTCGCGTGCATTTGAAGATAATAAAGTTAAGAACAGTAGCGTAAGAATTAAAGGAAAGGGTGATGTTGAAGTTGAAGCTACTCAGATTTTAAGCACTAATGATTGAAAATCTCTCACAAGCGTCCTATTCAGCCTCAACCCGAGGAAATACAGCATCAACCCAAGGAAATTCATCTTTTTTTCTGTTTCTCCTGGCATTAATTCAAACCATTCTACGAATATCACTCCAAACTTAGCTGACACGCCTAATGCCATAGACCTGGATGTTGGCAATGAAGATTGTCGACTAGAGCTGGCCAAGAAAAGAAGAGGAATGAAGACGATGAAGAAATTTTCCTTAATTCCTGATGAGAAGCCTGAAGTGGAATTCAATGATATAGGTCAACCAGTGGGTCTCAATTCTCGTCACTTGTCATCTTACATCGGTACATTAGTAAGGGAGATGGTTCCTATGACCACTAGTGAGTGGTAAAAAGTTGATAAAAACCTAAAGGTTAATTTATGGACTTGTATATAGGTATGACCATTGTGATTTCTGTTTTTTATATTTTTATTTATTTATGTTAAGTTTTTGTCTTTTATCTTAATTGATTTCATTTGAAAATTTGATTAATCGTAAAAATCGTAATAATTGAAAATCTGCCTTTTGCTATTTGGTCTCTAAAGTTCAAATAAACAAATAATCCACTGCAGATAAATAAATATTTATTCAATATCATAGGAATGATAGGCTCCTCACAATTGCACATATATAAATTCATAACAAAAAAAAAAGAACGAAATTTTATGCAACCCACAAAACAAATAAAAATGCAATTCAATCGAAGTCTAACATCCTATATTTTGAGGCCATATGAATACAACAAGCATTAGTTTATGTATGCGCATATCAAATATTGCTATTTTTAGGCTATTTTACTGTTGATCTATTGCTATTTTTGTTATGCAGACGAGATTCAAGGTAGATGCAGTTTACAAGGACTTGTTGTTTCAGATGATCGAAACACGATGGAAACAGTCAAAATCGAGATTGGTTTTTCTATTAAATTGGCGTCTGATTCTCCTAACTCTTCTTCTAGATTAGCCATGCTAAAACCTAGAAACATAAAGAGTGATGAAGAGTGGATCGACTTTGTAAAGGAAAAATTGTAAGAAAACTTTGAGGTAATAAGCTTTATCGGTTATAAACTCAAATGTAAATTACATTTTACTGATGAAATTGTCTGTAACAACCCGGAAAATCGGAACCAAATTAAAATTTTTATTTTAACAATTTTAATGGATTTTTAATATTTAAAATAATTTATTTTAAATAATAACGATGAAAAATTTATTTTAATCAAAGTTAGAACGAATAATTTTATTTTAATTATAAAACGAGCCCGAAATGGCGCGGTAGTTTGAAAATTCGATTTTAAATTTTAATTGAATGTACAGGATTCAAAATAAACCGGATTTCAGTGAAATAAGAAATATTTTAATCTATTTGAAAATATCTCTCCAAAGATTTTGAAAAATTGAAATTTCATAATGGGAATCAAAAGTTATGCCCAGTTTAAAATTCAGAATAGTCACTATGGAATTTATATTTTTTTTTTAATATAATATATAGCCATTTTACAAACAACCTCTGTTTTCGACGAAACCACTTTTGTTGGATCCGGAATGTCAAATTATTGTTAGATTCAAACTTTTATAATTTTTGGTTTTAATATGTAAGCATGGTAAATTTAAACCAATTTGGTCAATTCAGTTTGAATTTAATCGACTGGAAAATGGCCACATTTCAAACGGTCTCCAAATTCGATGAAATTAGTTTTGTTAGGACCGTATCATCAAAACAAAATTAGAAATAATTTGTCTATAATTTTTAGAGTCAGTATGTGGCCCTGGTAAATTAAAATGCACGTTCAAATTGAATATATACTGATTTATATTTTAGTTTTGATGAAAACTGATCGTAATAGCCAAATTGCACTACCAATTTTGAACGTATTAGAGGCCCTCCATCAGAGGCAAAATAAACTTCTCGCCCTTAATAACAAAGAATTAAAGGCAATACCGTGAATAGCCCCTGCTAACATTAATCAAGGCCCAAGCAAACGCCCCTGTTATATTTTCCCCAAATTTTGGCATTTCAGCCAAAGTTACCGCCACTTTTTTTTGTTTTTCGCTCCGTTATTCTTCTCTCTTTCTATCTGAAGAAAAAAAAGAAAAAAAAAAGAAATCAGTGACGTAATCTTCCTCTCACATTCTAGGTATTTCGATTTTCTCATCTTTCAATTTTTCTGATTTAACTGTTGAATTGTTTCTCTTTTCACTTTTTAGGGTTCTATTTCAACTTGAAGATTTGTCCAGAATTTGAAATAATTTATTAAAATTATCACTTCCATATGATTGCTAATGGGGTGAATTTCAATTGTGTATTTATCTTTTCATTTTATTAGTATGACGTTCAAAACTGTTCTAGAATAAGTTATGAAAATTCCAAAAGGGCATATTTTAGTTCATGGATTTTGGTCAAACGCATCATAAATTTCACAGATTACCTGGTTATACCTATGTAGAATGAAGTGTTAATTTGAAGATGGTGGACAATAACGTTTTCAATAGATAGTTTTGGTGGCATGCTGAATTCTCATACCCACAAGAATGTTTAAGTCATTTTGATTGAAATTTAACGTAATTTTGATGTGTATGTATAAGTGTCCATTACATGTAACTTCCATTACCGTGTTCTGAATACAATAAACCTTTTTGTTCTTTTTTCCTTCAATGATCCTTTTAGTACAAGGATGGAAGGGGATCTGGATGCCTTACACATACTAAATGGTAGAAGTATATGAAAATAAAGAAGAAAATTACTTTACTCGTAGTATATGAGTTAAGTCAAGACACTAAATGTCATTGTCTATTGCTATTTTTATAAAACATCGTTAAAGTCATGGATCTTTAACGGTATTATTACACTTAAGCTTCTGTTTAATATATATATATATATATATATATATATATATATAATGAAAGTATTTTCAGCATTTGCATCTACTGTAATAAAACTGCTAGCATACAAGAATTTTCAAAGGAACATGCATGCAATATGGAGCTCAATAATTCAGGTTATTCTATTGGGCATCTCCATTGAAGAGTCAATGTTGCATCCTAAACCAACTTTTATTTAAGGTGAGACTGATACAAACATTTTAGGCTTCATGCATACAAACGTGGAAGTCATTTAGGCCAACCACCGTTTACATCTGCTCTAGTTGTTGAATTTTCAAAAAAGCCTGTTATTTCGCTTTAATTCCAATAGAGGGGTTAGTCCCTTCTTTTATGAACTAAAACATTTTTTTCTTCAATATTCTGGTGCAAATTTGGGAACATTTTGCTTTTCAACTTCGTAATCCATATCTATGTTTTTATTTAATCCTTGTGATAATCCTACCGGCATTGTCCTAGTTGCATGATAAAATTCATCCTTTTCTAAGGGAAGTACTCATGGGAATCATGTAAGAGGAATTGGGATGCTCTATAGAGAATATTTTCAGCTTTATATCCGAAGAGGTAGTGGTTAGTGCTTCTTGATTATTATTTTCTTGAGCATGGAACATACATTCACAATCCACACGGACAAATGCACATATGCACAAACACGCATACATAACTTTTAGAGCTAGACAATTCAAAATCAAACAAAACTTCATCGTTGTAACATTATGTCCTCAAAAAAAAAAAAAAAATCGTATTTTCATTCTAGCCAAGGGAATTTTTATTTATTTATGACATAGTGATATGTGAAGAAAAGATATATAATATCTAAAAGAATCTTATTTAATTTGTGTCTGAATGAATTTTTATTAGTTCTTGAGCTTGCATATATCATGAACTATTAAAAAATTACATGTTGTACATGTCTACTCTTCACATATTGCAGTAACACTTTATTTTTATTTTGCCTGAAATTTTATTAGTTCGCTCATATTTAAATCAATTACGTTAGCATTATATAATTTCAATAAGCTCATTGTGAAGTTAGGGTAAGAAGAATAATTTTTTTGAAGTGTGATATGATATAATACAATCTTCTATCTCTTGTCATACGTCAATTCATTTGAATTACTAAACAAGTCAACATTATCTCCTTTATATATCTACAAATGTTAATAAACCCATCAACACTTTATAGTACGTTTACAGGTAAATGAGTCCAATATATGATTTATAGTGCTACTTTTAGATACTATAAAGAGGGAACTGAATGTCACTTTTAACTTAAATATATATCGTGAAATTTTATGTATATGAAGTGAGGTTATGTGCATTTAGATATATGCTTGGGAAGATTAATGAAACTAGTTTATGAAATTCCAGATTTAATGTATTTGTTATTGAAACGTTTTGAAATAAATTAAATTTGCTCTGTGGTATGCTGAATTTATAAAAATCTACTTAATATCAAATTTTATGAACTTGTTTTCAAGATTTTGTGATATTTGTCAAGTATATGCAATAATTGAGGATATAAAATGTAAGTATTTTTATCCTAATTTGTATTTTTCTCTCTTAATGGACCAGTAATATGCCACTCTAATACGTGTACAGACGCCAACATGCAATTTATGTTCCATATTTTCATGTAAACATTAAAAACTCTATCTTTTTGCTAATAACTTAGAATAAGTACCCGAGAATGCCCAAAATTTCATTTCTTGTCCACGATGGTGTGAAATAATTAGTTTTTTTGTACACTTTTTATTAATATTTTTACTTAAATATCATGTTTATGTTGTGCGATTTATATAAAAAGAAAAATATAATGGTATAAATGATGAACAGTTTGATAAATAATTTGATGTGATTGTGTAGAGAAAGCTAAATTGAAATTGATATTCTTACCAACATTCATAACTTTTATTTATATGTTATCAAAATGCATGTTGAGATGTCAAAAATAGTTTTCTGATAAAAAAAAAATTCGTCATTACTTTGCGTATAGCACATTCTAAATGTTATTATCTTGTTGAGCAGACCCGACTATCCTTTTTGGAGGCTATTTAACATTACGCATTCCTATTTGAACAATGTAGAACCGCAATAAACTATGAAATGAAGTAGCTAAGTTCGTACATAAAACATCTAAATATTTTGTTCGTAACATATTGTGCGAGTAATCATATTAGCAGTAGACAAGCATCATAGATTGTCCGCCTAATCCCTGATTGTAATTTATGCATCATTGAACCACTTGTGATGGGAAGATACAAGGCAAACCTTCATCCCTTGTGATACACGGCTTGATTGCAAATGAGAGTAAATGTTTAACCGATAGAATAAGTGATGAAAAGAAGCTTTATTGTTTACATTGAATGTAACTTCCAATTCGTAAACTAATGGTAACAACACAAATTTGAATATTTTCCTTCTATTTTTCAAGGGATACACTTCTAATTTTTATGAGATTTGTTGAGAATTTGAGTGCCTGCACTTTATCCTTACTAGAAGAGTGGTCTCAAATTAATGTTCGCCTCACACATGCAAAATAATGCTTGTTATTTACAGTTATTTATGTTCCATGTGTGCTATAATGTTACCAATTTTTCCAATATCGCAGTAATAAGAAGTCTAGAACATGGATACTAGTTTCACTTAATAATCTTGCGGAACACATATCTTACAATATTCGTAAAAAGATTATTGAATGGTCTGGTCATGCAATTTTATTTTTAAACATTGCGCACTTATGTTTTGTTAGTATATAAACTTTATTACAACAGTTATGCACCATTGTAATAAAATCTACTACAACTGTTATGCATCGTTGTGATTGACAATTGGGTTTTTAAAAAAATAAACAGCTGTTGCAACTGAAAAGAACAATACACTAAATATAGCAATACTCCGTAAGCAAATCCGATATTACAGTTATTTGCAAACTAATTTATTAAAATACTCAAATATTAAGTATCACAAACAATAAGTTTTAGACAACACCGTTGTATTACAAACAATAATTCAAAATCTTCAACAAGTGCTATGATTTTTATAATGACCATATTACAACAAACATACGATAATTCAAAATCTTCAATATGGGTTTTCCGAAAGAAGAGATCAAACACAGCGCATTCTTGATGCTTGCCATCTCTCCAGTAGCATAAGCCAGGGTGAATTGATAAAGTTCAATCAATAAGAGGCTCACCATTAGACTGGTTGGCTTTCCAACCGCCGTCATCTCTCCATTTGCATCTTCAACTGAAAATCACTTCGGAGAATAATTTAAATGACTTAACAAAGAGCACCGATTCCAATGTTGAGGCTAGCTCCCATATGTTGTTAGTTCATTGTCTGAAAACATAACATATGTAAGGAAGTAACTGCAAGTTCATCACTATCTATAACACACCATCATGCTGCCAATAACAAATTGGAGTGTTGAATTAATTTGACAAATGAATTATAATAATAACTGGAATAAAATATTTAATTTAATCAAGTGAGAACAAACCAACCTAGTGTTTGGCAACAACTAGAATGGAAATGTTTAGCTATCAGTGCTTGCATTTATATTTTCTTTTCACCTTTCTCAAATCTTAGTTCCCATACCCAATAAAATTATTACTTCCTTCGCTCTTTCCTTCAATAACAAACGAAACTTGTAGAATTTCCGGTTACTGCTGCGAAATTAGCAACTCTGTCTTTCTTTGTGCTTCTGAAATTCTTGCCATCTACCAACGTGGGAAAGTCTGGAGTGCTATAGTTTTCACTCTCCAAACCAACAATAGATTTTCCTTTTGAAGAGGAAAAATAGCCAGTAAACAATTCATTAGCCTGTTTCCAGCGCTGAGTTTTACTCAATTTATGAGTTCTCTTTAGAACAACTTGCTGGAAACCTTCAGAATCAACAACCCCTTTGTCTTTGCTGCTGAATTGAGTGAATTGGGGTTCCGCAGTAGGCGTTCTATGAATTGGATGATCATTAGATTTGCTGGAGTCTTAGATTGGAAGGCGCGAGATGGGATTTGGCACCGGCGGCGAGATTTCGGTTGATTTTGAAAGTGGAGAGTGGAAAGACGACGAGAAATTTTGCCCTAATTTTGAAGGTGCGCTAGGGTTAGGGTTTGAATTTGCAGGGAAGGCAACAAGTGTAGTCGGTGAGGATACATGTTGATGAGCATAAGCGGAGTCCGGAGGGTCTGGTGGTTGTGAAGAAGGCGACATCGAACTAAGAGGTGGAGTGATTGTCTAAGGGGAAGGAGAAGGCGGTTGAAAGGAACGGGGTATGTTGGATTTTGCAGTTTGCCTGATGATGAGATGTTTTTTGGTCAACGAATTGATTTTTACAGTAGATTGGCGATGGTTGTGATGTTCTTTTGCGTTATTCCGCCGTGGTAGAGTGAGGTCGAATGTGAAGGAAAAGATGAAGGCGGAGGCAGGTGGTTGGATGTGATTAAGTGAGCAATCTGATTGTGTTGATGGAAACAAGACAACGACAACTCGATGAAGAAAAGGAAGATAAAGAAAACAAGAGCGTAGAGGGAAAACGAATTTTTAGGCGGTCTGGAGCGGGAATTTAAGTAAAATTTTAGTTTTGAACCCAAAATTTCAGTTTTGGAGCCAGCGGAAATTTGATTTTGGAGCCCAGGGAGCCTTTAATGCGTTCAACATAAAACATTCCATGTAAATTAGGTTTAACGTCCAATTGTCAATAGATAACTGAATAAATCAAAATCTGTCTGTATTCATATTAAAATTCAAAAATTTTGCTGACATCTCAATAAATGAATATCAATACGGATTTGATCACACCATGATTTGATAATTATACGTTATGTTTTACATTCAGTTTTAATTAAAATTAACTGTACCTTTTCATGTAATTTAGTAGATAAAATGATTATCATTTACTATTTAAATAGAAAAAAAGTAACGTGTGTATAAAAAAAAATTATTGCTTGATTTTTTCCTTACCATGTTTATTGTTAAAAACGTTTTTAACACCAGAGTTTAATTTTGATGAATAAGTTATTAATTACTAATTGGTAAAAGGGCCTATTTCATATTTTAAGTTAATATTAATTATCATCATTTAATTATAGTTTTTAATTATTATATATAATATTTCATTATTTTTATTGAAGTTTTATTTATTATTTATTAAAAAAATTGTCGTTGCTATTTTTATGAAATAATATTAATTATTAGTTATCAAAAATTGGTATTTTTTTAGTTTTTATGAATAATAATTATTAATGGTTAATTATTGAATTATGATATTACATTACAACAAAAACACCATATTACAACTTTAATTTTACAACTGTGCAAAAAGTACAGTTGTAATAAATCCTTTTATACAACTGTGCAAAACGCACTGTTGTAATAAATGTTTTTTACAACTGTGAAAAACTCACTGTTGTAATAAACATATATATCACAACTTTTATTTGTTGTCTGTTGTAATAACTAATATATACTAATTATTTTCCGATAATTAATAGTTAAATTAGAAAGTTGTCTAAACTTATTTTTTGTCGGTTAATATTCAATTATAACTCAGAAGAAGTAATAATTAATAAAAATTAAGAAGTAATATTAAATATTCTAATGAAGAATATTTTTTTATAAATTCATATTATTACTTTTATAAATTTTTACTTATTATTTCTAATTTGTAACATGTATGAAGATTCAGTATAAGGTCTGTACAAAAATTGGCGGCACGCCATACGGGAGAGCACGAAATTTAGGCGGGAGCGGTGAAAATTGAGCTCCAGTGTAATTCATGTGAGATTACTTTTCTCCCTTGCGCATCTGTCCTTTCATTTCCTTCTCTCGTCAGTCCTTCACGTAATCCAATTTTCCCCCCAAATCAAAATTTACGTCCTCCTCAAATTGAATGATGATAGCTCTCACGAGCTCCTTCTCCACCATGAATTTCGAATCCATGGTTGTCCTCAAATCAGCCGTTTAGTTTTTATTCTTCCCCGAGTTCAACTCCTTAAATCGATTTCCCCAAATCTTCAAATCCGGTCAGCCTCCTTTGGCCAATCGGAACCTTACCCTTGCCCAGGTTTCCTTCCACTAAAATCGACAACCAGGGTCGAAGTCATATCCTTTTCATCAACATCGCCTGAAGTACCGCAGTTACTTTTGAAGCCGCTCCGGCGTTCAATCGCCTAAGGCACCATCTCTCCGGAATCCTAGCCACTGCCGCAACGTCCACCGGCTCTCCGCCTGACCGTCACCGCAACAAGGTAAGATTACCTTACGATTTGATCTATTTCAAGTCTGCAACTTCAGTTTATACTGAGTATCATTAGTTGCGGTTTGTTTGGCTACTATTTCCGTTGTTTTGGCTGTCTTCTGTACTTGTCATTTTCTAATCATCAATTTGTATGCTCTAGTGGGTATTGTTGGAGAATGAGTTTCTCTGTTGTTTGTTGTCCATGTATTGTTGTATGTAGGGTGTAACATGTTTGCTTACGTACCTGTTCTTGTTTGAGATGGTAGTGAACCTTAAGCCAAAGCATACGCTATTTACTGATGCTGATGTTCACTACCTCTCTGTAACTTAGGTGTCCATGGTCTACATCTGTGTTCTAACGAATAAAAGTGGTTCTGTTGCCGCTAATCTTGCTACTATTTGGTTGTAGAAGTTTAAAATGGTAATAATTAAAACTATGAATGTTAAACTTCGGTAGGAACTAAAGTAGACTAGTTAGTTAGGTTGGTTTTATTTGTTGGTCATGCGTCTTTGTTTCTGCGAACAGCACTGGCTTGTTAAACATAGTTTAATTGAGGTCAAGCGCTTGTTCAAGTTTGGGTTACTTGTTGCATGCGTTAGAACATCCTTTCTGGTTGGCCTGAACCTGGAACTGCCTGTATTACATGTTTGGTGGGAAAAAAACTGAAGTAACATGGTGGTAGCATGGTGTATATACACATATAAATATATTTGTATGTGCTCCACCTGCTTATAAATACCTTTCATTTGCTTAAGTGACTTTTTACCCTCACATTTTTGATGTTATGACCTGCTGTGTTGCCTACCTTATGTTCCTTTGGTACTTTGGGCTGCTCCTAGAGGTTGTTATCTATAAGTTATTTTTAGTACTATCTTGCCCCATCTTTTGAAGATTCATGGAGATTTTATTCTCATAAGCAGTGACACCGTCAACAACATGAGCTTGACAGAAGTTCTTAAGGTGATTTGGTAATGATGAAATTTTAATGGCGATTGATCCTGAGACAAAAGAACTTAACTACTATGAAGACAAGGCAGATGATTCAAGACCAGTTATAACCATTTATAAGATGTTGCTAGACAATTCATCTCTACACTTGCATAACGATAAACAGGTGTTGTTTATTTTAACCTTTTATTGATGTACTAAATTGAATGATTTTTATTGTAGTTAGAGTTAGAGATAGGAGAAGAAGGGATGCTGCTTGAAGATTTCGCTTGTGATGATATTCTTTGGGCAAACTGAATATTGTTGGCATATGGAGAAACACGGGAAATCAAGCCAAAGTAAGTCCTCTACTCAACTATAAAGAGCAGACATGTGAACAGAAAAAGAACCTAGGTTGGCAGTTTTCCTCACATAATGTGATGCTGATGACATGTATTTGAAGTTGGCGCAAGGGAAAGTTGTGATTATAAGACATTGAAGATATATCCTAAAAGCTCTGCTCTTTGGTTTAAGAAGTTTTTGATGAAGATTTGAGTTGTGAATCAAAATGATCTGCTTCTTTCTTGTGTTTAAATCTGTATTGAACAAGTTGTGATTTTTAACAATGAATGGATCATGATGCCTTTAAAATTACATCTATTTCTTATGTTATTTATTTATTTATTGTTGCACATATATAATACATAGATATATATATATATATGTATAATTTGTGGATATATTACAATTTTAAAATAATAATTGTAATAAAACATACCACAGCAGTCATAAACAGTCAACAACAACTGTGCATAAAAGTTGTAATAAAAGATATTACAACGGTGGAAAAAAGTTGTAAAATATACATATTACAACGGTGTTGCAACAGTGCAAAAAAGTTGTAAAAGATATTAGTCTATTACAACTTCTTAATACACGACGGTTTGCCCACCATTGTAAAATGTATATTACAACGGTGTTCCACCGTTGTAATAGGGTCATTTTGTTGTAGTGTTATTTCATATTTTCAAATTAATTATTATAAATTAATAGTAAATATTGACTCCTAATAGTTTTTAATTGGTAATATTGATTATATACTATTGAATATTTAATAGTAATTTTTAAAAAGTAACTATTATTTATTAATCATCAATTAAGCAGTTTTTATCTAATCTAATAGTAATTGGTATTAATTTATAAATTTATTATTGAATATGAATTATTCTTAAATGTTAATATTATTAATTATTAAATATAAGTTGTTACTAATATTTAATAGGTCTCCAATACAAGAAATAGAAAAAAGAGTTACTAAAAATAAGTTTAAACAACTTTCTAATTTAACTATTAATTATAAGAAATTAATTAGTATATATTAGTTATTACAACAGATAAAAAAGAAAAGTTGTGATATATATGTTTATTACAACAGTGATTTTTCCATAGTTGTAAAAAACATTTATTACAATAGTACGTTTTGCACAGTTGTAAAAAAGCATTTATTACAACTGTGCTTTTTGCACAGTTGTAAAATTATAGTTGTAATATGTTTTTTTGTTGTAGTGGAAAGAATTTATCAGAAATTGGATTAGTAATATCCAATAAGAATGACTCGTTAGAGATAGGATCAGCTGTATCCTAGAACGAGTGTGAAGAGTTTTATTTTCAAAATCAAACTAGTTTTAAAACTTTAAATCAATTATTCGTATTTGAATATTATATTTTAAATTGAATTTGGACAATTTAGTGCAGGGAGATTTTGAGTATATGCCTGACTAGATGTATATTCGAAGCCTCATATACTGGATAGATATAGAATCACACTCTAGTCGCCCGAAGAAGATTTTGATGATTGTTAGCGTCATCAGAGATTATATTTGAGTTTCGAAAGTGGTATATCTATATATTTCCATTGACTGGTGTGAGAACCAAAATATAGATAAGGTTTATTATTGTGACTTGGCATCAAAATTATGATTTTTGGCTATGTATAAAAGTTATATATGTTTTAAAAGTTAATCACATAATTGATTGCTGGTTGTGATGTTTGAAAATTAGTTTAACTAATTAAAATATTGGAATGATAATTAATTTAACCAATATGAGAAAGAATGATAAATTTAGCTAAATCGAATTTAATACGGAACTAAATTGAAAATTTATTAGAATTGAAAGTTGAGTTGATTAGTAAAGCAACTTTCAGCTCCGTTCCTTTTTTAGGGCGAAAAGATTTTAAGTGGGGAAGATTGTAACAACCCGGAAAATCGGAACCAATTTAAAATTTTTATTTTAACAATTTTAATGATTTTTAATATTTAGAATAATTTATTTTAAGTAATAATGACGAAAAATTTATTTAAATCGAAGTTAGAAGAATAATTTTATTTTAATTATAAAACGAGCCCGAAATGGCACGGAAGTTCGAAAATTCGATTTCAAATTTCAATTGAATGTACATGATTCAAAATAAATCGGATTTCCATGAAACAAGAAAATTTGAATCTGTTTGAAAATATCTTTCCAACGAATCTGAAAAATTGAAATTTCATAACAGGAATCAAAAGTTATGCTCAGTTTAAAATTCAGAATAATCGCTATGGAATATATATATATATGTATATATGTATATATATATATATATTAATATAATATGTAGCCATTTTACAAACGACCTCCGTTTTCGACGAAACCACTTTTGTTGGATCCAGAATGTCAAATTATTGGTAGATTCCAATTTTTAAAATTTTTTGAATTAATATGTGAGCGTGGTGAATTTAAATGCATTTTGTCAATTCAGTTTGAATTTAATTGACAGGAAAATGGCCATTTTTCAAACAGTCTCCAAATTCAACGAAATTAGTTTTGTTAGGGCCGTATCGTCAAAACAAATTTAGAAATAATTTTTCTGTAATTTTTAGAGTCAGAATATGGCCTCGGTAAATTAAATTGCGCGTTCAAATTGAACATATACCAATTTATATTTTAATTTTGATGAAAACTGATTGTAACAGTCGAATTGGCTTACCAGACATATTCAATTGTGTCCGAAATGAGGGTATTTAGCTAGAGGCGACAGTCGTTGGCTTTGATTTGGAGTTCGTATCGGTAAACATAAATTTTTGAGATTAAATTAACTAAATAATAATAATATAAATATTTATAAAAGGGCCATTCCACTAAACCCTAATTCACAAACAGCTAGCCGCCATTCCAACAAAATCCATGGATAAAACGCTATGATTTATCTTCACTAATCTATCCTAATCTACCTCAAATTAAATCAAAGTTATAACGTGAATCTTGAAGAGAATCTTGAGCTCTACAATACCAATGGTCGTGATCGAAAATTAATTGATAAGGTAGCGGATTTTCTGCCTCAAAGAGGCGCGGTTTGTGGTGGTTTTTCTAGAGCAAGGGGCCACCGAGTTTCACACCGTCACCGGCGTTGGATGGCGCAGTTGAAGGGCCTCCGTGTGAGCTACTCAGACCAAGGTCCGCCATCGTGATCTTTGTGCAATGTGGAACCCTAGAATCGAGCAAATCAGTTTGTGTGTGCGCATCTGTTATAGGAAGAAGATACAGGAAGGTCAATGTTTGAAGAATACGGGATGGAAGAGAAAAGAACCGACATTGTAAATGTTATTAACTTTGTTAATTTTGTAATAAAATGTTTAAAAAGAAATAATATTGATAAAAAAAGATTTTTGATATAAAAAGCATTTAAAAAAAATTTGAAATCCATATTTATGTAATTATTTTAAAAATCTGAAATTTAAAATATAAAATAGCATTAGTTTTTAAAATATAAGATTTGCATTATTTATAAAATAAGATTGTTTATAAAAATATAAGATATGCATTGTTTATAAAAATAAGATTGTTTATAAAATGAAATTTACATTGTTTTTCAAATATATTTACATTGTTTTTCAAATAAAACATACATTTTTTTTAAAAAAAAAATAGAAATTTGCATTGGTTTAAAATAGAAAATCGCATTGTTTTGTAAATAGAATCGCATTGTTTTGTAAATAGAATCGCATTGTTTTGTGAATACAATCGCATTGTTTTGTAAATAGAATCGCATTGTTTTGACAATGAAATTTGCATTGTTTTGAAAATGAAATTTGCATTGTTTTGAAAATGTAAATTGCATTGTTTTAACAATAAAAGAAGAAATGATTTTTAATAAATATATAGAGAGATGAAAATATGATTCTTATAAAATAAAAATAAAAATGAGCTTTGTTTTCGAAAATAAAAATAGCATGATAATAAAAAGATGATTTCTAAATCATATGCATTGATTTAAAAATAGCATGAAGTTAAAAATATGATTTTCATTATAAATGGATTTGTTTTTAAACTATGATTTTTGGAAATATATAGAACAGTTTGAAAATGTGATTTCCAAATATATTTAGCATCGTATTAAAAATATGATTTTTAATATATATACCGCGTGAAATAGTTTCAATGGAACTGACTAGAAGCAGAACGGAATCAAAATCGCTGGCTAATGAATGACGGAGTGGAAACCAAAGGTGAGAACTCCTCACTAAAAATTCTGCACAGTTAATTATTTATTTTCATGACTGAAAATTATATAGAATTGCCATTTTAGATTTTTTTTTATCAGTTTTATCATTATAAACTGTATACAATGTATGTTAGATCACTTTCCTCGTCCACAAACCACGGACAATTTAAATTGACTGTATTGTGTGTTGTTTGTGATGTTGAATTGTTAAACATATTAAAAATAATGTTAACTTAAATATGGTAGTTGAAATTAAAATATAAATACTTATAATTTGAACACCGTAGAATTGGCTAAATAGAAAATATTTCAATTTGAATTAGAATTGGTTAAATTTGTTAACTAATAAATTATTTAAATAAACTGTTGTTGTTTGAAAACCCCACACGGGTATTGGGATGATACTTGATATACACTAATTGTAACACCCCGAAAATTCTATAACTGTGAAATTAACAAATTAAAGTATAATTAATTTGAAATCAAAGAACCAAGGGAAATGGGATACGCCATTGCGTTCGTCTCGGAAAAATACGCGAAACAGAGTCCGAGTTTTCGAAAAACGGAGTCCGTATGAAGAAGATATGGCCTTCGGAAGTTTTGAATTAAATTTAAAATTCAAACAGAATAAAATAAGCTCAGAAAATCAGGTTTAAATTCGAAAATGGGGCCCAATGGGCCAGGGCGGATAAACACCCGCCAAGGCCACCCAGGTCGACTGGGCTGTCGACCTGGGCTACCCATGTCGACAGGGCTGTCGACAGCCCTGTCGACAGGGGTATCGACCTGGTCGAGCCCAGTCAACCTGGCTGGCCAGGTCTGTGTTTGGCCGATTTTCTGTGGTCTGCTTTGTCACTAGGGCTAGGTGGCAAGTTTTAATTGGTCTCTCTTCCTAATGAATGGCTATGATCAACCCAAGCAACATCAAGGGTCCTAATCAATTCCTAACCTCTATATAAACAACCCTAGACTAAACCCTAATCTATTCAATCAAATTAAGAACATAGCCGCCATGTTGCTGAGGAACGACTAAGAGTAGCCGCCAACTAGAGAGAGAATTAGGAAAAAAGTTCTAAAGCCTAAAGCAATTCAAGCAACCTAAAGCCAATCAATTCAACAAAGGAATCATATCTCTTAATTAGAGAATTCGCCGCAACCATTGTAAGTAGAGTATTACTTTGGTATGAATAAACAACTGTATTGATTTGTATGCTTGAATTGGGATAATAAAGTAGTTCATATTTGTGCAAAATTATGTTATTCATTATAAAGAACTACATGCGGTAGTTCTATGCAAGTATACGTTTGGAATATTGCGCAAATTATGTAATCTATGTTGAAGCTACATGTATGTAGTTGATTGAAATTCATGCAAGTTTGGGGCTTTGTTATTATGCCATCATGATGTATATTTTTGTGCATAAATCATTTTGCAAGTAATTGAAACAAGTTTGGTTATTATAGTTCATATGAAACTATGTTGGAATTTTGACACCATAATCCATGTATTAAGTCATGCTTTTGCAAACTTATGAATATGGCTAGGCTATGAATAATATTTGGCATAATTGAAAACCTATGATTAAGTCTATCTTGTTTAAAAGAATTATATGATGACATATGTGAGACATGGCTAGGTTAGACTCAAAAAAAAAAACCTTTTTGCAAGTTTAAAGCAAATACCATGATTAGGAATAATTATGCATAAGTATATTTATACCATCGTTATGTGATTAGACTTAAATCATGATTATGTTGAACTATGCTTTTGTGTTAGTAACAAAGTATCCCCTTTGTAAACATGTAGAAACCTTATGAACATGACTTGTTTATGTTTATGCCATGCTTATGTTTGACATTATGCCATGCTTATGTTTGATATTATGCCATGCTTATGTTTGACATTATGCCATGCTTATGCTAGAAATATTTATGCCATGCTTATGTTTGACATTATGCCATGCTTATGCTAGAAATATTTATGCCATGCTTATGTTTGCCATTATGCATAAATAAGAATATAGGTTCATGTTGCAATTAAACCTATGCAAGTTCACATGCTTTGATTCATGTCACCTATGTTACCACTATGCAAGTACACCAGTTTCTATTATGTATTTCCAACGTCATATGCAAGTTCATGCGCTCACCTTCCCCTCTTTGTGTATGTAATCACGCTTTAAGCCTCCCCTTTTCGCATGGCTAAATTGGGCTTTAAAAGGCTAAGCCCAATATATATAAACGGACGTGTAAAACGGGGGAAAATAACGTTGGGTTAAAATTAATTAATGAATGAAAATATAAAATAGAAGGGCCCAAATTCAAGTATGGGTTGGGCCCGTGATTGGTGTAACCTTTACACCATTAACTTAATAATGGGCCGCAAATATTTACATATAAGAAATAAAGAGGAATGACAAGATATGTAAATGTAGAACATATGATGTGTTTAACCCGAGGTTGGATTGAGTTGTGATGTAAACCTGCCCGGAACCGCCCGGCTGTCCAGTAGTCACAACAATACCTATCCAATGTGGGTGGTTAAACATGGAGCCCAGCAAGGACCCGAGGTTAGACTGAGTTGTGGCGTAAGACTGCCCGGAACCAACCGGCAACAGGCAGCCACAACAATATCTGTCTAATGTGAGAGGTCAGGGCCTTAATAAGACAATTAAGGCTGAGTCAGGATTGATAGGATTAAGTGAACTAAAGACTTAATCAAAATGGAACATGCTAAACTAAACGGACTGGTGGGGTTAGGTAGGAAACACTTAACCAACTTAGCATGTTGGCTAGAGATAGAAAACCTAGTAACGGGGGACCCTTTTCAGCAGTAACCCTAGAAGGTGTATCAGGATACCCTGAAACTAGGCAGGGTGGGGCACGATTACTGGGCTGATTGTAAGAGGTCAAAGCGACGGCGGTGGTGTAGCAGTGTAGGTTCTAACGGAGTGCGGGCGTGCACACACTCCGGCGCAGAAAAATAAGGCACTGGACACCAGTAGCATACCTTTGCACTCTAAGGTTGTGTCGGGTTGCCACTATGGGACTTGATACACCCCATGGTGGGACCAGCATAGGTAACTACAGACATCGGGGGCCGTAAGACACATATAACTTTGCGAGTAGGAGCCGATCATCATAGAATGGATCACATCACCCTGATTATGGGGTGCAAATTGGAAACTAGTTTATATGGGTTCAGAGATTAACATGGGGTACGATAGTATATTCGACCCTAGACAACTTAACCAAGTTTATTGTGCTTGCCCACTTCTTGTTTATACTTATCATACCCAGTTCTTTATTCATAGACAAAATAGTACTAGACTTACTCAGGCTTTATGTCTGACTCTATTTTTCTTTCGTCTTCTTTCTTCCGTTTCCCCCCCCCCCCCCAGGTCCTCAGGGAGGGAACACAGCAGTTGATCAGCCTTGACATCCAGCTTGAAGTAGAGAAATGTATTGCTTGGACTTTCCTGTTTTGAACTATGGCTTTGGACAATCCACTATGGGGCTTTTGCAGTTTATCTACGTTTTATTTATGCTTCTTTAAATAATGTACTCAAGACAGATTATGAAAGTGTTATGTTATGTTTTTGGAAAGGATGTTGTTGTAACACGTATTTGACTTATTGAAATAAAGTTTGTTGTTCTTCCGCTGTTTACAAATATGTGTACTTATATCTGTCTTGTATATCTGTGACTTGTACTTATAAACCTCCACCAAAATTAGGGCATTCCCTTTGAGAGTGACCCTAACGGAGGTGGGGTGTTTCACTTGGTATCAGAGCATAGGTTTACCAGATAAGATAAAAAGTTTTGAAAAAAAATTTATTTTCGAAAAGGAAATTTAAAGAAGCATTTTTAAAAGAAAAATATTATTTTATTTTAAAAAGGCAAAGTCCACCCCCCCAAAGCCATAGGAACTATCTCTATCCTTCGTTTTGAATCTATCCTTTTTGTTTCAGCATGTCCCAAGAACTCAACTTGCCGGAAGGGGTACCAATACCTGGTTGGTTTAGACGGTTCTTAGAAGCTAGGGCCACTCAGCCAGGTCCTACCGTTCCTCCTCCCCCAGCTGAAGGAAATCATCCAGCTGCAGCGGCACCTTTTCCTCCACCTCCTCCTCGGGGAAACGCGTTTGCTAAGATATGTAAAGATTTTAAAGCTATGGGAGGAAGGGATTTCCATGGAACTGAGTCCTTTGTAGCAGCTAGAAATTGGCTAAAGGAAACAGAGGACCTATTCATCATCTTTGAGGTAGAGGATAGACAAAAAGTACAGTTGGCAGTGTGGCTATTGAAGGGCGATGCTTCCTACTGGTGGGAAGTCACTAATGCTGAAAGACCGGTGGAGACATGGGAGGACTTTAGGGCAAGGTTTGAGACCAAATTTCTCTCAGATGCGGAAAGAAGTTTGCAGTTGGAAAAATTCTTATTTCTTAAGCAAGGGGACAAGACAGTCAGAGAGTATGTGAATCAGTTTGATGAGCTGGCTAGGTTTGGGCTTGACCTAGTCAACACCCCGCACAAGAAGGCTCTCCGTTTCGTCAAAGGGTTAAATGAGCCATTACACAGTTTGGCCATGACCCATATACCCATGGGAGCCACATATGAAAGATTGGTGCAAATGGCATTGCTGAATGAAGAGGATAAGGGCAAGAAGGAGGCAAAGGCAGAAAGCTCTCAAGGGAAGAAAGAGGGTTTGCAGCCCAAGAAGACAGACTTTAAGAAGGGCGGGAAAGGCAACAAAGAGAAGAGGAAGTGTAATTTCTGTGGCAAAGTGGGGCACTTAGTAAAGGACTGCCGGAAAAAGAAGGCCAAGGAGAATGGTGGGTGCTTTTCGTGCGGTCAGACAGGCACAGGGCTAAGGACTGCCCAAAGAAACGAGGACAGGGGCAGGGCGCTGGATCCACCCCAGGGGCACAGGTTCATGTGCTGGAAGCACCACCTCTGCAACAGCGAGGTATAAATACTTCTGTAGAAAGTGTAGTTTATCTTTATGATCACCCCGTTCGCACTTTATTTGATTCTGGCGCATCACACTCCTTTATCTCGTCTGCATTAGTAGAATCTCTGCACCTAAAAACTAGTATGGTAGAGGACCCCTTAATTGTTTCAAACCCAATTGGGGGCCCAGCTCATTTGTCTATGATCTGTCTGGATTTGAAAATTTCTATCCTAAGTGTTGAATTTCAATGTAGTGCCTTTGTTTTGGGCTTTTCGGGTTATGGTTTGATTTTGGGTATGGATTGGCTATCCAGTAATGGGGCCATCCTTGATTGTGAGAAAAGGGTTGTTAGGCTCCTAACCCAGCTCGGTAATACTTTGGAAATTTCTTGTAATCCTTCGTATGCGGTTATGCTTAGTTATCTTGAATCGCTAGAGGCCTCTGTTGAAAATTTGAAATCAGTTAGAGTGGTCCGGGAATATCCGGATGTCTTCGAAGAGGTGAAGGGCTTGCCTCCGAAGCGGGAAATAGACTTCCGCATATATCTTGTAGATAATGCAAAGCCCGTTGCGTTGCCCGTTAGACATATGGCTCCACGAGAAAGGAAAGAGCTCAGCAAACAGATTAAAGAGCTTCTAGAAAAGGGGTTCATTAGGAGGAGCATTTCAGAATGGGGCGCTCCGGTGGTGTTCGCTACAAAGGCGGATGGTTCACTCCGTCTATGTGTTGACTATAGGGAGCTCAACAAGCTAACGAAAAAGAATAGGCACCCTCTCCCTAGAATTGACGATTTATTTGACCAGCTTGTAGGGGCGTCTGTTTTCTCCCAACTCGATTTAGCAACCGGTTTTCATCAGCTAAGGGTGGCTGAAGATAGCATCGATAAAACGGCGTTCAGAACCCCAGACGGCTTCTTTGAATGGCTTGTCATGCCTTTCGGCTTGACAAATGCACCTGCTTACTTCGTGGACCTAATGAGTAGGGTATTTAGAGATTTCCTCAACAAATTCGTAGTGGTCTTCGTAGATGATATCCTTATCTTCTCAAAGAGTGAAGAGGAACATGCTCAGCACTTAAGGGCAATCATGGAAACTTTGCGAGTCCATCAACTAAAAGCCAAATTCTCCAAATGCCACTTTTGGAGAGAAGAGGTGAGGTTCCTTGGGCACATAGTATCCAAACAAGGGTTAGCAGTGGACCCTGCTAAGGTAGTGGCGGTACAGGACTGGAAGACACCAAGGAATGCAACTGAGGTCCGAAGCTTTCTAGGACTAGCAGGTTTCTATCGAAAATTCATAAGGGATTTTGCGAAAATCTCAGCTCTGCTCACGAAATTGACTAAGAAGAATCTAGTGTTTAATTGGGATTTGGATTGCGAGTTTGCTTTCCAACGACTGAAAAGGGCTCTCACAACAGCCCCAGTTTTGACGCTGCCAGATGGGAGCAAGATGTTCACTGTTTATACGGATGCATGTGGGACAGGGCTAGGCGCCGTCTTAATGCAAGAAGGAAGGGTAGTAGCTTATGGCGGGAGGCAGTTGAAAGTGCACGAAAAGAACTACCCAACCCACGATCTTGAGTTAGCCGCCATCGTCTTTGCACTCAAGTCTTGGCGACACTATCTCCTAGGTGAGAAGTTCGAACTTTACACTGACCATAAATCGTTGAAATATCTTTTCTCGCAGAAGGATCTTAACTTGAGGCAACAAAGATGGATGGAGTTTCTTGCCTCGTACGATTTCGAAATCTCCTATACTCCGGGCAAAGGCAACGTAGTGGCAGACGCGTTGAGCCGAAAGAAATTGACCCTAAGCCCGTTATTTGTTGAAAGACAAAGCCTAGAGTTTATAGCCAGCTTCGACTTTAGGCCTTCCTCCGATTTCATACCGGGCTTGCTTGCATCTCTCGAAGTGCGCCCAACTTTAGTGGATTCAGTAGGGGCAGCACAACGCGAAGACCCTCAGCTTGTGGAAATAATTGATAGGCTAATTAGGGGTGAGACTTCAAGTCACCTCAACCGATACTCCATCGACGATAGGGGTTTGCTAAGGCGAGACGGAAGACTATGCGTCCCACAGATAAAAGATTTAGTAAAGAAGGTTCTCGAGGAAGCACATCACTCCAAGATGACGATACATCCAGGCGGAGATAAAATGTACAAAGACATAAAAAGGACTTTCTTTTGGAACGGCATGAAAAAGGACGTGGCAGAATTCGTTTCTAAGTGCATGGTGTGCCAATAGGTTAAGGCGGAACAGAAAAAGCCTGGCGGACTGCTTCATCCTCTAGAGGTCCCGCAGTGGAAGTGGGATAGCATCTCAATGGACTTCATCGATGGGCTGCCTAGGTCTAGGAGAGGCAACACTAGCATTTGGGTAATAGTGGATAGGCTTACTAAAAGCGCCCACTTTTTACCTGTCAAAAGTAGAAGAACTGCCTCATCCCTAGCATCACTCTACCTTAAGGAAATCGTTCGACTCCATGGAATACCATCTAGCATTGTTAGTGACCGAGACCCCATCTTCACCAGTGAGTTTTGGCGGAGTCTGCAAGAAGCAGTAGGAACGCAGTTATGCTTAAGCACAGCCTATCATCCCCAAACCGACGGCCAAACAGAGAGAGTGAATAGAGTTTTGGAAGACCTCTTAAGGCTATGCGTCCTCGACTTCGGAGGGACATGGGAAGACCACCTTCCTTTGGTGGAATTTGCCTACAACAACAGCTATCAAGCAACCATCGGAATGGCGCCCTTCGAAGCTTTATATGGAAGACCGTGCCGATCGCCCACTTGTTGGTGGGAGTCAACTGATAAGCTCATACTTGGACCGGATATGATCCGAGAGACTTCAGAGAAAGTAGACTTAATACGAAGAAGGATGAAGACGGCCCAAGACAGACAAAAGTCCTATGCCGACAAGAGAAGGACCGACCTTGAATTCGAAGTTGGAGACAGAGTTTTTCTCAAGGTATCACCGCTAAGGAACGTTGTTCGCTTTGGAACCACAGGAAAGCTAGCACCAAGGTTCGTAGGGCCATTCCCTATTATCGAGAAAATTGGGAAAATGGCCTATAGATTAGAGCTACCCGAGAAGTTGGCCGGAGTCCACAACGTTTTTCACGTTTCACATCTCCGAAAATGTCTGCATGAGTCTGCTGAAGTGGTAGAGCCAAATATCCTCGAAGAGGCCGAAGTGGAACGCGAGGCAACCATAAGGAGAGTTCCAACCCGCATCTTAGGGACGGAAGTGAAGAAGCTACGCAACCGTGAAGTCAAGCTCGTCAAAGTTCAGTGGAGCGACGCCGAGGAAGACGCGACTTGGGAAACTGAAGCTAGAATCCGTACAGCCTACCCTTTTCTGTTCGAGGGTACATCCTTGATCTTTCCTTTTCCTTAAGTTGCGCTTTTATCTATCTTTTTAGGTATATTTCCTCGACCGTATCTTTTAGATAGAATCTTTTTGGATGGAAACATGTAGTTGAAACATGTTATGGATGATGGTTGCAAGTGGTTGCAAGTGATTGCTAGTGGTTGCTCGTGGTTGCATATACACACACAATCTAGGTTTTAGATCGGCTCAGTCACTTCATATTGCATATGCATATATGTTTGTATTCGTATATGGTTGAACTTTAATGTATTGTCATGTGGATGTTGCATTTGTATTGAATAATTGAGCACTCATGTAGAATCAAGAATAGGAAAAATTTGCATACATAATGGATTCATGGCACTTACATAATTCGCATTAAGGAGGTCAACTGAATCAGTAGACCGCCTGATTTTGCATTAGATAAGTACATGTATACACACACACTTTGCATATGATCATGAAGCATTAGAAGTCTTTTAAGGACAATGGATGCTCGTGTTTGATGGATGAGTAGATGGATGATTGGATGTTAGGATATACATTCCTCCTAACTTGAAGATTTCGGGGACGAAATCCTTTTAAGTGGGGGAGAATGTAACACCCCGAAAATTCTATAACTGTGAAATTAACAAATTAAAGTATAATTAATTTGAAATCAAAGAACCAAGGGAAACGGGATACGCCATTGCGTTCGTCTCGGAAAAATACGCGAAACAGAGTCCGAGTTTTCGAAAAACGGAGTCCGTATGAAGAAGATATGGCCTTCGGAAGTTTTGAATTAAATTTAAAATTCAAACAGAATAAAATAAGCTCAGAAAATCAGGTTTAAATTCGAAAATGGGGCCCAATGGGCCAGGGCGGATAAACACCCGCCAAGGCCACCCAGGTCGACTGGGCTGTCGACCTGGGCTACCCATGTCGACAGGGCTGTCGACAGCCCTGTCGACAGGGGTATCGACCTGGTCGAGCCCAGTCAACCTGGCTGGCCAGGTCTGTGTTTGGCCGATTTTCTGTGGTCTGCTTTGTCACTAGGGCTAGGTGGCAAGTTTTAATTGGTCTCTCTTCCTAATGAATGGCTATGATCAACCCAAGCAACATCAAGGGTCCTAATCAATTCCTAACCTCTATATAAACAACCCTAGACTAAACCCTAATCTATTCAATCAAATTAAGAACATAGCCGCCATGTTGCTGAGGAACGACTAAGAGTAGCCGCCAACTAGAGAGAGAATTAGGAAGAAAGTTCTAAAGCCTAAAGCAATTCAAGCAACCTAAAGCCAATCAATTCAACAAAGGAATCATATCTCTTAATTAGAGAATTCGCCGCAACCATTGTAAGTAGAGTATTACTTTGGTATGAATAAACAACTGTATTGATTTGTATGCTTGAATTGGGATAATAAAGTAGTTCATATTTGTGCAAAATTATGTTATTCATTATAAAGAACTACATGCGGTAGTTCTATGCAAGTATACGTTTGGAATATTGCGCAAATTATGTAATCTATGTTGAAGCTACATGTATGTAGTTGATTGAAATTCATGCAAGTTTGGGGCTTTGTTATTATGCCATCATGATGTATATTTTTGTGCATAAATCATTTTGCAAGTAATTGAAACAAGTTTGGTTATTATAGTTCATATGAAACTATGTTGGAATTTTGACACCATAATCCATGTATTAAGTCATGCTTTTGCAAACTTATGAATATGGCTAGGCTATGAATAATATTTGGCATAATTGAAAACCTATGATTAAGTCTATCTTGTTTAAAAGAATTATATGATGACATATGTGAGACATGGCTAGGTTAGACTCAAAAAAAAAAACCCCTTTTTGCAAGTTTAAAGCAAATACCATGATTAGGAATAATTATGCATAAGTATATTTATACCATCGTTATGTGATTAGACTTAAATCATGATTATGTTGAACTATGCTTTTGTGTTAGTAACAAAGTATCCCCTTTGTAAACATGTAGAAACCTTATGAACATGACTTGTTTATGTTTATGCCATGCTTATGTTTGACATTATGCCATGCTTATGTTTGATATTATGCCATGCTTATGTTTGACATTATGCCATGCTTATGCTAGAAATATTTATGCCATGCTTATGTTTGACATTATGCCATGCTTATGCTAGAAATATTTATGCCATGCTTATGTTTGACATTATGCATAAATAAGAATATAGGTTCATGTTGCAATTAAACCTATGCAAGTTCACATGCTTTGATTCATGTCACCTATGTTACCACTATGCAAGTACACCAGTTTCTATTATGTATTTCCAACGTCATATGCAAGTTCATGCGCTCACCTTCCCCTCTTTGTGTATGTAATCACGCTTTAAGCCTCCCCTTTTCGCATGGCTAAATTGGGCTTTAAAAGGCTAAGCCCAATATATATAAACGGACGTGTAAAACGGGGGAAAATAACGTTGGGTTAAAATTAATTAATGAATGAAAATATAAAATAGAAGGGCCCAAATTCAAGTATGGGTTGGGCCCGTGATTGGTGTAACCTTTACACCATTAACTTAATAATGGGCCGCAAATATTTACATATAAGAAATAAAGAGGAATGACAAGATATGTAAATGTAGAACATACGATGTGTTTAACCCGAGGTTGGATTGAGTTGTGATGTAAACCTGCCCGGAACCGCCCGGCTGTCCAGTAGTCACAACAATACCTATCCAATGTGGGTGGTTAAACATGGAGCCCAGCAAGGACCCGAGGTTAGACTGAGTTGTGGCGTAAGACTGCCCGGAACCAACCGGCAACAGGCAGCCACAACAATATCTGTCTAATGTGAGAGGTCAGGGCCTTAATAAGACAATTAAGGCTGAGTCAGGATTGATAGGATTAAGTGAACTAAAGACTTAATCAAAATGGAACATGCTAAACTAAACGGACTGGTGGGGTTAGGTAGGAAACACTTAACCAACTTAGCATGTTGGCTAGAGATAGAAAACCTAGTAACGGGGGACCCTTTTCAGCAGTAACCCTAGAAGGTGTATCAGGATACCCTGAAACTAGGCAGGGTGGGGCACGATTACTGGGCTGATTGTAAGAGGTCAAAGCGACGGCGGTGGTGTAGCAGTGTAGGTTCTAACGGAGTGCGGGCGTGCACACACTCCGGCACAGAAAAATAAGGCACTGGACACCAGTAGCATACCTTTGCACTCTAAGGTTGTGTCGGGTTGCCACTATGGGACTTGATACACCCCATGGTGGGACCATCATAGGTAACTACAGACATCGGGGGCCGTAAGACACATATAACTTTGCGAGTAGGAGCCGATCATCATAGAATGGATCACATCACCCTGATTATGGGGTGCAAATTGGAAACTAGTTTATATGGGTTCAGAGATTAACATGGGGTACGATAGTATATTCGACCCTAGACAACTTAACCAAGTTTATTGTGCTTGCCCACTTCTTGTTTATACTTATCATACCCAGTTCTTTATTCATAGACAAAATAGTACTAGACTTACTCATGCTTTATGTCTGACTCTATTTTTCTTTCGTCTTCTTTCTTCCGTTCCCCCCCCCCCCCAGGTCCTCAGGGAGGGAACACAGCAGCTTGATCAGCCTTGACATCCAGCTTGAAGTAGAGAAATGTATTGCTTGGACTTTCCTGTTTTGAACTATGGCTTTGGACAATCCACTATGGGGCTTTTGCAGTTTATCTACGTTTTATTTATGCTTCTTTAAATAATGTACTCAAGACAGATTATGAAAGTGTTATGTTATGTTTTTGGAAAGGATGTTGTTGTAACACGTATTTGACTTATTGAAATAAAGTTTGTTGTTCTTCCGCTGTTTACAAATATGTGTACTTATATCTGTCTTGTATATCTGTGACTTGTACTTATAAACCTCCACCAAAATTAGGGCATTCCCTTTGAGAGTGACCCTAACGGAGGTGGGGTGTTTCACTAATCCCAATATTTAGTTGTCTGTCAATCGATGGATTGACAACTTGTGATGAGCGTTATTTATTTATTTATTTATTTTAATGCTCACATAGTTGTAAATTTCACTCTGCCTGCGAATGGATTGTTTGATGATTATTTATCATTATTGTTGCATACATGCGATGTATAAAATCCATATAACTGAAACTATATGGTAATTGATTGAGTCGCGTTCCGATTCAGAAATAAACGATGTTTTTATAATAAACAATATTTTAGAATAAAATAACATTTTAAAATGGAAAAGACATTATAATGTAAAAAGTACATTTTAGAATAAAATAACATTTTAAAATTAAAAAGACATTATAATATAAAAAGTTCGACATTATAATGTAAAAAGTACATTTTATAATAAAATAACATTTTAAAATGAAAAAAAAGGATATTTTAGAATAAAAAGATTATTTAGAATAAAAAGGCCATTTTAGAATAAAGGATATTTTAAGATAAAGGACAATTTAAAATAAAGAATCTTTATAAATAAAGAATATTTAAAAGTAAAGAATCTTTTAAAAGTGTATTTTAAAATAACGAATAATTTTCAATAAAGAATAAAATTATGATTCTGATGTCCGATTTTGAGCGGGCAAAAAATATTCAAATGTAAAGCAGTGTTAAGTAGCAAACGCCATTTTAACCCGAACGGGTTTATCGATTGATTTTGTTCATTTTATAATATCGAAAAGAAGTAATTTCAAAATTTTAATATTTTGAAAATATTATCATTTTATTATGATAAAGATATAGAATATTCAATTTTGATTTAAAATTGAAAATGATGTTAGAATCATTTTAAAATGAATTTATAAACAATTTATAAAATACAACTTCAATGGAAATCGAGATATATATTATATATGTTTAATGGCCTAAATAGAATGCGCTGCATAGCGACCGTTCGCGAATTTCGACCACTAATATCAAACAGGCATAACTGAAGATCCGACCGTCAGATTCTCCTAAAATAGGAACCTTGGGTTCGTATCGAAAAGAGCATCCCAATGAATATAAGAAGTTTGAAATCTAACGGTTGGATTTGGAATTTGTCCAAATCAAATTTGAAAAAGGTCGCAATGGATGCAGTTCGGTGGCCGTTATTGGAAACCGACTGTTCGGGCCTTGATAAAATTATTAAAAATATGGAAATAAGTAAAATCATAATAAGTGATTTGGAAAGTTTTTGGATGAAAATTTCCATATTTGAAAACATAAAAATATATTTTTATCGAAATGAACTAGTTTTTAACTAGAATAAAAATCTAATTAATTAATATTTAATTGGAATTAAAGAGAATAAATTGGATTTTGGGTTGTCATGAACGGTTTCTTTAATAACATTGTTTTTAAACCCCGTGTGAAAAGAATAAATCTTTAATTAAGATTATTAGAGCTTCCAACTATTTTTAGTAATTGGAATAAAATGAAATATGAGTTGTGTTTATTGTGAACTGTATTTTTAATGACATTTGTTCTTTAACATAATTAACAGTGAAAATATAAAATGGAATTTATAAATCTTTTATTAAGGTTTACATGTAATTTATAAATCTTTTGTTAAGATATAAATGGAAATTTTCCAAAGTAAAGTTTTCCAATTTAATATATTAAATTGGAATTGAATGGAATTCGATTTGGTAATAATTGAGAAGATCTTCTGTGAATGAAGACTATTACTATATATGGAATTTAATAAGCCTTGTCGTTATTCCATTTATATTATTAATCTGATAAAGAAATTTATTTCGATTATATAATGATCTGATTTTTATGAAGATTCCATATTTAATGAAATATGATTTTGGGTCTGTCGTGAACTGTGTTTTTAATGACTTTGGTTCTTTAACCTAGTTAAAGATAAGATTAATTTCTTAAATTTGAATAATCATTAAATAATGATTTTTAGAGATTAAAACCAAATTGGTATTTTAATGTATCTTGTTAATTTCAGGAAGATCAAAGAACAAATTTAGAAGAATTTATCTTTGATAAAATTAATGGGAACCTTTCCCTAAAAAGGTGAATATTTTAATTAAAGAATATTTTGAATCGGAATGAGGCGTATGATGTGATTTTATAGCACTTGATTATAAAATATGCGAATCATTTGGAAAGACCGAGTTTTACCCATTCTGAATAATTACTACGACGATCAAGAGTCGAAGATGAAGACGGTAGTTGAAAACCAGAGTTCTTCAGATCGTTTGGGTGATTACCGATGTATTGATTGGGCTGTACACCCAAGACAAGGTAATAAGGGGTGATTGTCCAAACGTACTTGGAATCGACGGATATGCGAGGACCTTTCTCCTGTATTGGACATATGGAACTGGGAATAAGGTGCCTCCGGTTTTGTTCTGACCCAGAACGGACTTGTAAATGAATAGTATGTATGACGTTGTATTCCTTTATGTTCTATTCGTTGAACTCTGCTAAATATATATCTATTTGGTGGTGGAGAATTTATTCTCTTTCTTAACACCCTTCTCTGAGACGTAAGAGCTTAGAGGTTATATATTGGCAGAAATCAATAGTATCGTATGGATTGACAACGTAGCATGCCAAGATGCAAATGATCAAGGCTTTTGTTGAAAAGTAGAGTCTTGTGGATGATGATAAAAGAACAGCTTTAATTAGCATAGCTTTGTGTATAGCGTTACTTCGCGAGCTTCACACCTCGGTATGAACCAGAAACGGGAAAGGACAACAGGGAAGGCATTGCGTTTCTTTCTAGCTAGGAGGGGTGTCTGGGTTTTGCAAGCCCGAACATTTTACTCATATGGATGTTGCTTATTATTACATAATGGATAAAGAGGCGCCTCGGATATTGTTATGGTTGACATTACTGACCAGATTTTACGCCCCATAGGGCGGGGAAACGCATGCTTTGGAATTATGAATCCACCATCGCACTTAGTGTGGACCGGCCCTCCATGTTACCTAAGGGCTCACCTGACTCTGAGTCCTGAGGCATAGGCTAGAGTGTCTCGAATTCGGTAATGACTATCTCATGCCTTGGTTCATAGATAAAAATTCAACTTTCAATACGACATCATGCGGTTTTGATTGTAAAAGTAGTATGGCGACATGATATATGGTACCCATACCGTCTATGATTGATACATTTATATTCAAGTTTTTTTCTTAACACTATGCACTTATGATAATATCAAAATGATTTATTTTATACGTATCAAGCATGTTTGGCTATTATAAGGGAAAACTCTATCCTTCGGCTTGCGTTGCATTGTGTGATGGGACCTGAATCTTATAATAGCTTCATTTTTCTAAAAGCATTGTGCTATTTTATCTTAAACTAAGATTCGTGTGGAGTAAACCCGTTCCGTGTTATACGACACGTGGTCCCATGATTTACCCAACTTTAAAATCAAGCTAATAATTGTTTTAGTTCTCACACCAGTCCCATGACTAACCTGGAGTTTATTGTTTTAACCTAAACTTTGGGTGCCCATTTTTCCACACGGGCAGCTAGTAGTTTTGGTTTTGCAGATATTATATTCACAGGATCCTGGGTTACAGCTAAAGCGATATTCGGAAAGAACTGTATCCGTATATTTCTTTCAGTTGTGTTTTGTATTATTTTTCCGCTGGTATGTATTTAAATGTAATTTAAATCTCTGATAATGTATTTCCAATGTGTAATGTTTATTTGTACTCTGATGTATTCTTGTACTCTGATGTAATTGTTGTAATAAGCAATGAAATGTTCTTCTGTTTTGTGTTCTGATTTGTCGTGTTCTCAACTCAATCCGGGCTTTCCTTTATGGGGAAGTTTGGGCCGTTTCAGTTGGTATCAGAGCTTTGGTTGTACAGAGCTAGAGAACAAGACACATTTACACGAACGAAAGAATTCATCAGAGACTGGATTACTAATATCCAATAAGAATGATTCGTTAGAGATAGGATCAGCAGTATCCTAGAACGAGTGTGAAGAGTGTTATTTTCAAAATCAAACTAGTTTTAAAACTTTAAATCAATTATTCGTATTTGAATATTATATTTTAAATTGAATTTGGACAATCTACTATGGGGAGATTTTGAGTATATGCCTGACGACATGTATATTCGAAGCCTCAGATATGGATAGATATAGAATCACAGTCTAGTCGTCGGGAGATGATTCTGATGATTGCTAGCGTCATCAGTGTTTATGTTCGAGTTTCGAAAGTGGTATATCTATATATTTTCATTGACTGGTGTGAGAACCAAAATATAGATAAGGTTTATTGTTGTGACTTAGCATCAAAAATGTGTTTTTTGACTATATATATAAAAGATATATATATTTTAAAATCTAATCACCTAATTAATTGTTGGTTGTGATGTTTGAAAATTAGTTTAACTAATCAAATATTGGAATGATAATTAATTTAACCAACATGAGAAAGATTGATAAATTTAGCTAAATTTAATTTAATATGGATCTGAATTGAAAAAAAATTAGAATTGAAAGTTGAGTTGATTAGTAAAACAACGTTCAGCTCCGTTCCTTTTCGAGGATGAAAAGATTTTAAGTGAGGGAGATTGTAACAACCCGGAAAATCGAAACCAATTTAAAAAATTTACACTAACAATTTTAATGGATTTTTGATATTTAAAATAATTTATTTTAAATAATAACAATGAAAATTTTACTTTAATTGAAGTTAGAATGAATAATTTTATTTTAATTATAAAACGAGCCCGAAATGGCGCGGTAGTTTGAAAATTCAATTTCAAATTTCAATTGAATGTACAGGATTCAAAATAAATCAGATTTCAGTGAAACAAGAAATATTTGAATTTGTTTGAAAATATCTTTCCAACGAATCAGAAAAATTGAAATTTCTTAACGGGAATCAAAAGTTATGCCCAGTTTAAAATTCAGAATAGTCGCTATGGAATACATATATATATATATATATTTTTATATATATATAGCCATTTTATAAACAACCTTAGTTTTCGACGAAACCACTTTTGTTGGATTCAGAATGTCAAATTATTGTTAGACTCCAATTTTTATAATTTTTGGAATTAATATGTAAGCGTGGTAAATTTAAACGTATTTGATCAATTCAGTTTGAATTTAATCGACTGGAAAATGGCCATATTTTAAACGGTCTCCAAATTCAATGAAATTAGTTTTGTTAGGACCGTATCATCAAAACAAAGTTAGAAATAATTTTTCTGTAATTTTTAGAGTCAGTATGTGGCCCTGGTAAATTAAAATGCGTGTTCAAATTGAATATATACCGATTTATATTTTAATTTTGATGAAAACTAATCATAACAGTCGAATTGGCTTACCAAACATATTCCATTGTGTCCGAAATGGGGGTATTTAGCTAGAGGCGATAGTCGTTGGGTTCGATTTGGAGTTCATATCGGTAAACATGAATTTTTGAATTTAAACTAATTAAGTAATAAAAATATAAACATTTATAAAATGGCCATTCCACTAAAACCTAATTCACAAACAGCCAGCCGCCATTCCATTGAAATCCATGGCTAAAACGCTCCGATTTATCTTCATTAATCCCTCATAATGTACCTTAAATTAAATCAAAGTTATAACATGAATCTTGAAGAGGATCTTGAGCTCTATAATACCAACGGTCGTGATTGAAAATTGATTGACAAGGTGGCGGATTTTCTGCCTCAAAGAGGCACTGTTTGTGGTGGTTTTTCTAGAGCAAGGGGCCACCAAGTTTCACACCGTCATCGGCGTTGGATGGCGCAGTTGAAGGGCCTCCGCATGAGCTACTCAGATCGGGGTCCGCCGTCGTGATCTCCGTGCAAGGTGGAACCCTAGAATTGAGCAAATGGGTTTGTGAGTGCGCCTCTGTTACAGGAAGAAGATATAGGAAGGGTCGATGTCTGAAGGATGCAGGATGGAAGAGAAAAGAACCGACATTGTAAATGTTACTAACTTTGTTAATTTTGTAATAAAATGTTTAAAAAGAAATAACATTGATAAAAAACGATTTTTAATATAAAAAGCATTTTTAAACAAATCTGAAATCCATATTTATGTAATTGTTATAAAAATCTAAAATTTAAAATATAAAATAGCATTGGTTTTTAAAATATAAGATTTGCATTGTTTATAAAAATACAAGATATGCATTGTTTATAAAAATAAGATTGTTTATAAAATGAAATTTTCACTGTTTTTCAAATAAATTTACATTGTTTTTCAAATAAAACATACATTGTTTTTATAAAAAAATAGAAATTCGCATTGGTTTTAAAATTGAAAATCACATTGTTTTGTAAATAGAATCGCATTGTTTTATAAATAGAATCGCATTGTTTTGTAAATAGAATCACATTGTTTTGTAAATAGAATCACATTGTTTTGAAAATGAAATTTGCATTATTTCGAAAATGAAATTTGCATTGTTTTGAAAATTAAATTTGCATTCTTTTTGAAAATGTAAATTGCATTGTTTTAACAATAAAAGAAGATATGATTTTTAATAAGTATATAAAGAGATGAAAATATGATTTTTATAAAATAAAAAAATAAATAAGCTTTGTTTTTGAAAATAAAAATAGCATGATAATCAAACGATGATTTTTAAATCATATACATTGTTTTAAAAATAGCATGATATTAAAAATATAATTTTCATTATAAATGGCTTTGTTTTAAAAACATGATTTTTGGAAATATATAGAATTGTTTAAAAATGTGATTTCTAATTATATATAGCATCGTATTAAAAATATGATTTTTAATATATATAACGCATGAAACAGATTTCAATGAAACTGACTGGAAGCAGAACGGAATCAAAATCCCTAGCTAAAGAATGACGGAGTGGAAACCAAAGGTGAGAACTCCTCACTAAAAATTCTGCACAGTTAATTATTTATTTTCACGACTGAAAGTTATATAGAATTTCCAGTTCAGATTTTTTTTTTATCTGTTTTATCATTATAAACCGTGTACAGTGAATGCTAGATCACTTTCCTTATCCACAAACCATGGACGATTTAAATTGACTGTATTGTGTGTTGTTTGTGATGTTGAAATGTTAAACTTATTAAAAATAATGTTAACTTAAATATGGTAGTTGAAATTAAATTATAAATATTTATTTAAAATTTAAACACTGTAAAATTGGCTAAATAGAAAATAATTCAATTTGAATTAGAATTGGTTAAATTTGTTAACCAATAATTTATTTAAATAAACTGTTATTGTTTGAAAACCCCACACGGGTACTGGGATGATACTTGACATACACTAGTCCCAATATTTTGTTGTATGTCAATCGATGGATTGACAACCTGTGATGAGCGTTATTTATTTACTTATTTTAACGCTCACACAGTTATAAATTTTACTCTGGCAGTGAATGGATTGTTTGATGATTATTTATCATTATTGTTGCATACATGCGATGTATAAAATCCATATAACTAAAATTATATGGTAATTGATTGAGTCGCATTCCGATTCAGAAATAAACAATGTTTTTATAATAAAAAACATTTTAGAATAAAATAACATTTTAAAATGAAAAAGACATTATAATGTAAAAAGTACATTTTAGAATAAAATAACATTTTAAAATGAAAAAGACATTATAATGTAAAAAGTACATTTTAGAATAAAATAACATTTTAAAATGAAAAAGACATTATAATGTAAAAAGAACATTTTAGAATAAAATAACATTTTAAAATGGAAAAAGGATATTTTAGAATAAAAAGATTATTTCAGAATAAAAAGATTATTTTAGAAAAAAAGCCATTTTAGAATAAAGGATATTTTAAGATAAAGGACAATTTAAAATAAAGAATCATTAAAAATAAAGAATCTTTTAAAAGGGCATTTTAAAACAACGAATAATTTTCAATGAAGAATAAAATTATGATTCTGATGTCCGATTTTGAGCAGGCACAAAATATTGAAATGTGAAGCAGTGTTAAGTAGCAAACTCCATTTTAGCCCGAACGGGTTTATCGATCGATTTTATTCATTTTATAATATCGAAAAGAAGTAATTTCAAAATTTTAATATTTTGGGAATATTATCATTTTATTATGATAAAGATATAGAACATTCAATTTTGTTTTAAAATTCAAAACAAAGTTAGAATCGTTTTAAAACGAGCTTATAAACGATTTATAAAATACGATTTCAATGGAAATCGACGATATATATTATATATATTTAATGGCCTGAATATAACGTGCTGCGCAGTGATCGTTTGCGAATTTCGACCATTAACTTCAAATTGGCGTAGTGGGAGATCCGATCGTCGGATTCTTCTAAAACCGGAACCTTTGGGTTCGTATCGAAAAGAGATTTCCAATGAATATAAGAAGTTTGAAATCTAATAGTTGGATTTGGAATTATGTCCAAATCAAATTTGAAAAAGGTCGCTATGGATGCAGTTCGGTGGTCGTTATTGGAAACCAACTGTACGGGGCTTGATAAAATTATTAAAAATATGGAAAATTTATGTAAAATCATATAACTGATTTGGAAAGTTTTTGGACGAAAATTTCCATATTTGAAAACATAAAAATATATTGTTATCGAAATGAACTGGTTATTAACTAGAATGAAAATCCAATTAATTAATATTTAATTAGAATTAAAGAGAATAAATTGGATTTTGGATTGTCGTGAACGGTGTCTTTAATAACATTTAAACCCTGTGTGAAAAGAATAGATCTTTAGTTAAGATTATTAGATCTTCCAACTATATTTAGTAATTTGAATAAAATGAAATGTGAATTGGGTTTATTATGAACTGTATTTTTAAATACGTTTGTTCTTTAACCCAATTAACAGTGAAAATATAAAATGGAATTTATAAATCTTTCATTAAGATTTACATGGAATTTATAAATATTTTGTCAAGATATAAATGAAAATTTTCCAAAGTAAAGTTTTCCAATTTAATATATTAAATTGGAATTGAATGGACTTCGATTTGGTAATAATCGAGATGAGCTTCTGTGAATGAAGACTGTTACTATATACGGAATTTAATAGGCCTTGCCGTTATTCCATTTATATTATTAGTCTGATATAGAAATTTATACCGATTATTCGGAAAATAGGATTACTTCAATAAAATTTGCATTGTTTTGAACATGAAATTTGCATTGTTTTGAAAATGTAAATTGCATTATTTTAACAATAAAAGAAGATATGAATTTTAATAAATATATAGGGAGATGAAAATATGATTTTTATAAATAAAAAATAAATAAGCTTTGTTTTCGAAAATAAAAAGAGCATGATAATAAAAAGATGATTTTTAAATCATATACATTGATTTAAAAATAGCACGATATTAAAAATATGATTTTCATTATAAATGGCTTTGTTTTAAAAATATGATTTTTGGAAATATATAGAACAGTTTAAAAATGTGATTTCTAATTATATATAGCATCATATTAAAAATATGATTTTTAATATATATACCGCGTGAAACAGAATTCAATGGAACTGAATGGAAGCAGAACGGAATCAAAATCGCTAGCTAAAGAATGATGGAGTGGAAACCAAAGGTGAGAACTCCTCCCTAATAATTCTGCACAGTTAATTATTTATTTTCATGACTAAAAATTATATAGAATTGCTAGTTTAGATTTTTAATCAGTTTTATCATTATGAACCGTATACAATGTATGTTAGATCACTTTCTTCGTCCAAAAACCATGGACGATTTAAATTGATTGTATTGTGTGTTGTTTGTGATGTTGAAATGTTAAACATATTAAAAATAATGTTAATTTAAATATGGTAGTTGAAATTAAATTATAAATATTTACTTATAATTTAAACACTGTAAAATTGGCTAAATAGAAAATAATACAATTTGAATAAGAATTGGTTAAATTTGTTAACTAGTAATTTATTTAAATAAAATGCTGTTATTCGAAAACCCCACACAGGTATTGGGATGATATTTGATATACACTAGTACCAATATTTAGTTGTATGTCAATCGATGGATTGACAACCTGTGATGAGCATTATTTATTTATTTATTTTAATGCTTACACAGTTGTAAATTTCACTCTGGCTGTGAATGGATTGGTTGATGATTATTTATCATTATTGTTGCATACATGCTATGTATGAAATCCATATAACTGAAATAATATGGTAATTAATTGAGTCGCGTTCCGACTATGAAATAAACAATGTTTTTATAATAAACAACATTTTAGAATAAAATAACATTTTAAAATGAAAAAGACATTATAATGTGAAAAGTACATTTTATAATAAAACAACGTTTTATAATGAAAAGACATTATAATGTAAAAAGTACGTTTTAGAATAAAATAACATTTTAAAATGAAAAAGACATTATAATGTAAAAAGTACATTTTAGAATAAAATAACAGTTTAAAATGAAAAAAAGGATATTTTAGAATAAAAATGCCAATTTCGAATAAAGGATTTTTTAAGATAGAGGACAATTTAAAATAAAGAATCTTTAAAAATAAAGAATATTTTAAAGTAAAGAATCTTTTAAAGGATTATTTTAAAATAACGAATAATTTTCAATGAAGAATAAAATTATGATTCTGATGTTCGATTTTGAGTGGGCACAAAATATTGAAATGTGAAGCAGTGTTAAGTATAAAATGCCATTTTAACCCGAACGGGTTTGTCGACGATTTTATTCATTTTATAATATCGAAACGAAGTAATTTCAAAAATGTAATATTTTGCGAATATTATCATTTTATTATGATAAAGTTACAGAATATTCAATTTTGTTTTAAAATTGAAAAAGAAGTTAGAATCGTTTTAAAACGAACTTATAAACGATTTGTAAAATACGATTTCAATGGAAATCGATTATATATATTATATATATTTAATGGTCTGAATAGAACGCGCCGGGCGGCGACCATTCGCGAATTTCGACCATTAACTTCAAATTGGCGTTATGAGAGATTCGACCTTCGGATTCTCCTAAAACTGGAACCGTTGGGTTCATATCAAAAAGAGATTTCCAATGAATATAAGAAGTTTAAAATCTAACGGGTGGATTTGGAATTATGTCCAAATTAAATTTGAAAAAGGTTGCTACGGATGCTGTTCGGTGGCCGTTATTGGAAACCAACTGTACGGGCCTTGATAAAATATTAAAAATATGGAAAAATTATGTAAAATCATAATAAGTGATTTGGAAAGTTTTTGGATTAAAATTTCCATATTTAAAAACATAAAAAATATATTTTTATCGAAATGAACTAGTTATTAACTAGAATAAAAATCCAATTAATTAATATTTAATTGGAATTAAAGAGAATAAATTGGATTTTGGATTGTCGCGAACGGTGTCTTTAATAATATTTAAACCCCGTGTGAAAAGAATAAATCTTTAATTAAGATTATTGGAGCTTCCAACTATATTTAGTAATTTGAATCAAATGAAATGTGAATTGGGTTTATTGTGAATTGTGTTTTTAACGACATTTGTTCTTTAACCCAATTAATAGTGAAAATATAAAATGGAATTTATAAATCTTTCATTAAGAGTTACATGAAATTTATAAATCTTTTGTTAAGATATAAATGGAAATTTTCCAAAGTAAAGTTTTCCAATTTAATATATTAAATTGGAATTGAATGGAATTCGATTTGGTAATAATCGTGATGAGCTTCTGTGAATGAAGACTGTTACTATATATGGAATTTAATAGGCCTTGCTATTATTGCATTTACTATTAGTATAATATAGAAATTTGTATCGATTATTCGGAAAATCGGATTACTTGCAACAAAATTTGCGTTGTTTCGAAAATGAAATTTGCATTGTTTCGAAAATGTAAATTGCATTGTTTTAACAATAAAAGAAGATATGATTTTTAATAAATATATAGAGAGATGAAAATATAATTTTTATAAAATATAAATATAAATAAGCTTTGTTTTCAAAATTAAAAAGAGCATGATTGTAAAGACCCGTAACTTCCCCCATAAGGAAAGCCCGGATACTTCGAGAACAACACACAAAAGAATGCAAACAAAAGAAAATTTCATTTCTTATTACAACAATTCCATCAGAATACAAGAATATACAGAGTATAAACAAATATTATACAACAGAAAATATCATAGATTACAATAAATTACATAGCAGCGGAAAATAATACAAAACACAACTGAAGGAGATATACGGATACAGAGCTTTCTGGATATCATTCTAGCTGTAAATCAGGATCCTGTGAATATAAATCTGCAAAACCAAAACTACTAGCTGCCCATGCCATAATAAGGGCACCCAGAGTTTAGGTTAAAACAATAACTCCAGGTCAGTCATGTGACTGGTGTGAGAACTAAAACGGTTATTAATCTTTATTTTAAAGTTGGGTAAATCAAGGGACCACGCCGTATAACACAGAACGGGTTTCCTCCCAAGAATACCGGTGCATAAAACAACAACGCAATGCTAAAATAAAGAACAATGAAGCTATTATAAGACCCAGGTCCCATTACACAATGCAACACAAGCCGGAGGATAGGGTTTTACCTTATAATAGCAAAAGAATGCTTGATACGCTAAATTTCATCTTTTATTACTATAATTGTATAGTGTCAAAACAATTTCAATCATAAGTATCAATCATAGATGACATAAGTGCTCCATCCCACTATGTCGTCATGCTAGGCTCTACAATAAAAACCGCAAAGTCATGTATCGGAAGTTGGATTTCCACCTGTGAACCAAGGCAAGAGATCTTCCTCTACCGAATTCGAGATGCTCTAGCCCGTGTCTTAGGAACAAGCACAACTGCCCCTTGGATCGTCAGAACCGGTCCACCGATGTGGATTATAATGCCTAAACACTGCGTTTCCCCACCCTATGGGGTGTCAATGAGTCCACTGTCTCCATCGGCTCCACATAGTCACCGATGTATCTGAGGCGCCTCGCAACAGCAAAAACCACATAAGTCAAGCTCGTCAGGGCGTGTAAAACCACTGATGCCACTTCTAGCTAGAAGGAAACACATGCCCTCCCTGATGTCCTCTCCCGTTTTTGGTTCACAACCGGTGTGTGAGGCTCGCGAATCAATGCTACACAAAGCTATGCAACACAGGCCGTGCTTTGATCATCAAGCACAAGACTCTGCTTTTCAACAGAAGCCTTGATCATATTGCCACTTAGGCATGCCACACAGGCAATTCACTCCATGCGTTTGATATCCATCAATATATAACCTCTGAGCTCGTACGTCTCAGAGAAGGGCGTTAAGCAAGAGAATAAATTTTCCGCCGCCAAACAGATATATATTTAATAGAAATCAATCACACAGAATAAAATCCAATGTCATACACACAGTCCATTTACAAGTCCGTTATGGGTCTGAACGAAACCGGAGGCACCTTGTACCTCGCATATCCATCGATCTCCAAGTACGTCTGGACGATCACCAACTGATTCCCTCCTCTTGGGTGTACAGCCCAATAAAAATCAACAGTAATCACCCAAATGACGTGAAGACCTCCGGTCTTCGACCACCGTCTTCATCCTCGACACCACGTCGAATCAGTTATTCAGAATGGGATAAACCCGATCTTTCTGAATAACTCGTGTATATAATAAACAAGTGTTACATAAACACAACATACGCCTCATTCCAATTCAGAATATTCTTTTGTTAAAATATTCTTATACTTTGGGAAAGGTTCCCATTAATTTTATCAAAGATAAATTCTTTAAATTTATTCTTTATTCTTCCTTTGAATATCAATTCAAATTAGTCGGGAATAGCGAACCAGGCCGCAGTAATCATTTATTTTATTTCCCAATCCCAACCTATTCATCCCATGAAGTAAAACTGGACATACTTCATATCTAACACCACGGTGTTATCGGTAAATTCAATTACCATTTCACGTTCAAATCTAATTAAAGATTTAACTATCGCCTGGAGCAAAACTGGTGATACTCCATTCTCGATTATTTCAATCTAATTAAAGATTCATTAAAACTCCACTTAGTTTTAATCTTCCCAATAATCACTATCAATGATTATTTAACTGGGTTAAAGAACCAATGTCATCTAAAACACGGTTCATGATAAACCCAAAATCACATTCCATTAATTATCGGGTTAAAGAACAAGTGTTATTTAAAACTCCGTCCACGATAAACCCAAAAATCAATTCCAATTCAATTCCAATTAAATACCATTTAATTGGTACACTTCATTAAATCTAAATAAAAAGATTTAATCTTTTTCTCAACTGGGTTTAAGGACAGTGTTAATGCAGACACCATTAACGACAAACCCAAATCACATTCGATATTAAATACAAGGCTCTGAATAGAAACTATATCAGCTTATATTCAATATCAAATTCTATGACCAACAAATATCGTATTGGAAATAATGATATAAATATATCTTTCAAGTTCCCATAACAACATCTGTATCATCCCGAAATCCAACATTGAAATATTCCAAAGACAATTTCGATTCAAATCCATTCCAATTCAATTATTGGAAATTCTGGTTACTTTTAAAACCATTTCAAATCCACTTTATTTATTTTAAAAATAAATAGAATTATAATTCTAGTTCAAAACTAGTTCATTTCGATAAAAATCTATTGTTATCTTTTCAAATATGGAATTTTCCATCCCAATTCTTCACAAATCATTTCTTATGATTTTACACAAATTAATACTATTTTTAATAATTTTATCAAGGCCCGTACGTCGATTTCCATCAACGGCCATCGAACTGCACTTACAACGACCTTTTCCAAATTTGATTTGGACATAATTCCAAATCCAGCCATTAGATTTCTAATTTTTAGTACTCGTTAGAAAGCCCTTTTTGATACGAACCCAACGTTCCAGGTTTAGGGGAATCTGATGGTCGGATCTCCCGTAATATCCATTCGAAGTCAATGGTTCAAATTCGCAAACTGCCGCGGCGCGGCGCGTTCTATCCAGGCCATTATATATATAATATACATATTATATATATTTCATCGATTTCCTTTCAAAACGTATTTTATAAATTGTTTTAAATTCGTTTTCGAAACGATTTCAACTTCATATTTAATTTCGAACCAAAATTGAATATTCCACATTATCGATATACAAATGATTATATTTTCAAAACGTTATATTTTGAAATCACTTTCTTTTCTATATTCATTATAAAAATGAATAAAATCGATATAAATATCGTTCACGTCAAAATGGCGTCAATCTAGTCAACATGGCTTTTATTCAACACATGAATGTTTATTCTATTCAACACATGAATATTTATTCTATTCAACACATGAATATACTTTCTATTCAACACATGAATATATTTCTATCCAACACATGAATTTATTTCTATTCAACACATGAATATATATTTTATTTCAACACATGAATATATATTTTATTTCAACACATGAATATATATTTTTATTTCAACACATGAATATATATTTGATTTCAACACATGAATATATATTTGATTTCAACACATGAATATATATTTTTATTTCAACACATGAATATATATTTTATTTCAACACATGAATACATATTTTATAGTATTCCTTATTTTCCAAATTGGAATGAGGCCCAATCAATTACCACATAATGTTAATAATATGGATTCTATACAACGCACATATATAACAACAACGGTAAATAATCAACCATCATCCAGAGTGCACCACACAACTGCATAAGCATTAAATATAAATAATTAACGCTTACACAGTCTGTCAACCCATCGATTGACATACAACTAAACAATCAGGATTAGTGTACGTCAAATGTCATCCCAATACCCGTGTGGGGTTTCAAATCAACAAACATAGATTTTATTTGTGTAGTTGGGCGATGTGTAAAATTTATCGTCCCAATCAATATCAGTCAAATCGGTGTACATAAACAAATCGTTCGATTTGTAAATGAATATTTATTTTATTTCAACACATGAATATATATTTTAGTTCAACACATGAATATATATTTTATTTCAACACATGAATATATATTTGATTCCAACACATGAATACATATTTTATACATCACAATCAACAGTCAAATTTCACACCACAGCAATCAAACAAACAAGTCATCCATGATCTGTGGATGAAGGGTGTCGGGTGCTGCTGAGCACCGTCTGCATCCTAGTATATATTTCAACTAGAAATTAAAATAAAAGTGAGGAGTTCTCACCGACTAGCTAAACCAATACACCGCGACTCTTCATATGTGGAATTCTTCGTCGTGCTCGCCTTTCGTCAATTTCATTGTTCGTAGTCACTACATATATAAAAATCACATTTTTATATTGTTGCTATGTATATAAAAATCACGTTTTTTTATAATCACTCTATATGGATAAAAATCACAATTTTATACCGCTACTATATAGATAAAAATTCTATTTTTACACTGCTACTATATAGATAAAAATTCAATTTTTACACTGCTACTATATAGATAAAAATTCTATTTTTACACCGGTGTTCATATAATAAAGATCAAATCTTTACTATCTACATAATATAAAAATCGTTTTTTTTATTCACTAGCTCATAAAAATCATATCTTTACTCTCTACATATAATAAAAATCATATTTTTATAAAAATCATATTTTTATTCTTCACGCTACTTCATATTTAAAAATCCAACCTTTTCCTAATTAATTAAAACTCCTATATGTCATTCAAACGAATAAGAATTCAATTTTTATACCATTCACATAATAAAAATTATCTTTTTAAACTAATAAAATAAACTACATAGAAAAATAAACAGAAATAAGTAAATAAAACAAATCAAAACACTTACAACGAAGAGTTTGAGAAGGGGGGAGTTGTTGGCGAAATGGAGGTGGCTAGGGCTTTTTCAGATGGGAGAAGAGGGGGAGCGGTGGAAGGAGAGAGGAGGGGCGCGGTGATGGAGTGCCCTGACGGCGATGTGGGGCCTGTGGTGTGGATCTCGGTGGAGGTTTAGGGGGTTTTCGTCGTTCGTAGGGAGGGGGAGCTGGTTGGGGATAGAGGAAGCGGCGGAGGAGGGAGGAATCGAAGGGGAGGTGGCGGCGAAGTAGGGGAGTTTCCACGCGCTGGAGGCGACGGCGGTATGGGGTGGCGCGATCCCCTTTTTATTTATTTATTTATTTATTTATTTATTTATTTATTCCTAACGGGGTAATGAAAGGAGAGAGGAGAGGGAAAGGATATTATATAATATATACATATATATTAGTTATTTAATTAATTTCAAAAAGTAACTTTTTTATTCGAACATTAAATCAAGCCCAACGACTGTCGCCCCTAGCTAACTTCTCCCATTCCGAACACAATGGGATATGTATCGTCAGCTGATTCGATCGTCTCAATCAGTTTTCGTCAAAATCAAAATATAATTCTATATATTGAATTTGAACGCACATTTCAATTTACTGGGGTCACATACTAACTCGAAAAATTCCAGAAAAATATTTTCTAGCTTCGTATTGACGATACGGTCCTAGCAAAACTAATTTCGTCAAATTCCGAGATCATTTGAAAAATGGCTATTTTCCAGTCGATTAAAATGAACTAAAACAGGTCAAACGCATTTTCATTTGCCATGCTCACATATTGATTCGAAAAATTACGAATTTTGAAACCTAGCAATAACTTGACATCACGGATCCAACAAAAGTGGTTTCGTCAAAAACCAAGGTCGTTTGCAAAATTTCCATTTTTAAGGGCCAGAATTCCATAACGACTATTCTGAATTTTCAACGGGGCATATCTTTTTATCCCCGCTATGAAATTTCAATTTTTCGGATTCGTTGGAAAGATATTCTCAAATAGATTCAAGTATTTTTAGTTTCACTAAAATCCGGCTTATTTGCTCCCGTTACATTCATTTGAACTTTAAAATTGAATTATCGAACTACCGCGCCATTTTCAATTCCTTTTATAATTATAAATAAATATTTATATTCCAACGACGATCTAAATAAAACTATACGTTCTAATTCTATTCAAAATAAATTTCTCGTCGTTATTATTTAAAATAATTCATTTTAAATATTCATTTTTTATCAAAATAAAAATTGGCTCAGATTTCCAGGTTATTACAATCTCCGCCACTTAAAACTTTGCATCCCCGAAAAGGAACGAAGCCGAAAGTTGTTTAACTAATCAACTCAACTTCCATTATTTTCATTACGGCTTAAGTTCTTCAACTTTTCAGTTTCTAAGAACTTTTCAAATTTTTCAAAAATTTGGCTAACACCCTAAATTTTTGAAAAATTTCGCCATAATCTCCCCTGCACCGAGAGCTTGGGGATATTTCAAACGGCCTCCCATGGCCCTCATCAATCCAAAAGAAAAAGAAACAGCCAATCGGCTAGCCAATCGGCTCATAAAATCATCCAAACCCAAAGAAATACAATAAACATGTACCCATTTGTCGGGCAAACAATTTTATTCCTCTTCTCTAGCCTTCTTGATATGACCCGTTCAATGTAAGTACATGTATATGTATGCAAATACGACAAATTTTCAATACAATTCAATATATGGTTCAATTTGGTTAAAGGTTCAACATTTAATTAATCAAAACAGTAATCAAACAACACAACCATCAATCAATTTGTTGATTATCATTTAAAATTCATAACTTTGATATATAGTCAAAAATCACATTTTTGGTGCCAAATCACAACAATAGGCCCTATCTAATTTTGGTTCCCACACCAGTCTAATGGAAATATATAGATATCACGCTTTCGGCACTCGAATATAAATACTGATGATGCGGCCGCATCATCAGAATTATCCCCGGCCGACTAGAGTGTGACTCTATATCCATCTAGTATATTGGAGGCTTCCAATACACGTGGATCGGACGGATATTAAAATCTCTATATACCTGATAGTCCAAATCAATATAAATAAATATTCAAATACGAATACTTGAATTAAATTTTCAAAACAAAACTTGTTTTCATTTTAAAAATATACTCTTCACACTCATTCTAGGATACTACTGATCCTATCTCTAACGAGTCATTCTTATTGGATATTACTAATCCAATTTCTGATGAATTCTTCCATTCGGTTCTAATGTGTCTTGTTCTCCGAGCTCTGTAAACCAAAGCTCTGATACAACTGTAAAGACCCGTAACCTCCCCAGTAAGAAAAGCCCGGATACTTTGAGAACAACACACAAAAGAATGCAGACAGAAGAACATTTCATTTCTTATTACAACAATTCCATCAAAATACAAGAATATACAGAGTATAAACAAATATTATACAACAGAAAATATCAGAGATTACAATAAATTACATAGCAGCGGAAAATAATACAAAACACAACTGAAGGAGATATACGGATACAGAGCTTTTCGGATATCATTCCAGCTGTAAATCAGGTTCCTGTGAATATAAATCTGCAAAACCAAAATTACTAGCTGCCCATGCCAAAATAAGGGCACCCAGAGTTTAGATTAAAACAATAAACTCCAGGTCAGTCCTGTGACTGGTGTGAGAACTAAAACAGTTATTAATCTTTATTTTAAAGTTAGGTAAATCAAGGGACCACGCCGTATAACACGAAACGGGTTTCCTCCCAAGAATCACTACACCAAAACAGGTGATTCCCAACGAGTATATCCGTCGCAAATAATTTCAGCAACGCTTATTAGTGTTGCTATGGGGGCGTGGCAATTTATTTCCAACGCATATAAGCGTTGGCAGATTTTCTCTCCCAACGCTTATAAGCGTTGGTAGATTTTCTTTCCCAACACTTATAAGCGTTGGTAGATTTTTGTTTGCAACGCTTATCATGTTGCAAAACTTTTGTTTGCAACGCTTATACATGTTGCAAGATATTCATTCAGAACAAATAAAAATGTTAATAGTAACAAAAATATGTATTAGTTGTTTCTATATTTTAACAATAAAAGTCAATTAATAACTAAAATGATTGTAATATAGACGATATTTAATATGAAATCAAAAAAATATTATTCTCAATTTAAAAAGTATAACTCAATGAATACCAATAGACAACATTCATAATCAAGTATCGATATAGAATATCAATTAACAACAGACAAGTACAATACATAATTAAGTTGCAAATTCAATACATTAATGAAATTCTATAAATACCAAATCGAAACTCCGGCCATATAACGAAGCCTCCATCTGAAAATTCAAATAACTTGTATATTCCATTTCGAAGACCACAAATTGGTGCATTTGGTTCAAGATATTTTACTGCACCATTAGAACTACCATCCAATTTCCTCTTCTGTTCCGCTGCCTCTAAAAGTGTCTACATTCATTTAATATCACATTAAATTGAAAATTTCAGTTCCTTATTAAAAACATGAGTATGCATCACGTATAAAAAAACATTAAGTTGGAGGCTCAGTTTAAAACTGAGTCGCTAGGCCAGTAAAGCTGAGCCTACAAGGCCCAGTAAATTTGAGCTGGCTTAGTTTTAACCTGAGCGAACATGGCTCAGTTTTAAACTGCGCCTACAACGCTCAGTAAAATTGATCTAGGGTCGGTAAAATGGACCGGCTCAGTTTTAAACGGAGCCTACACGGCTCAGTTAAACTGAGCCTAATGGCTGACTAAAACTAAGCCTTGCAATACTTGATTCATGTATTCGTACCAAATGTCAAACATGTGGAAATGTTTCTACAATCTCATCGTATTAAAAAAATCAATCATAATGCTTAAAACAGTTACTATAGGATTAGTGCCATATTCTTAAATTTACAGATTTGACAATATGATTAGTGCCATATTCCTTGGAAAAGCCATATGACAGAACAAAATATAGAAGAGGCTTTTAGCATATGAACTTACATGGAGCATACTTTCGAAGTTAATGCAACCAACCAGGAAAGTCAAAAGAGCATAATATAAAATATAATAAACTAGCAGTGTGTAATGCAGCATGGTTAATATGGGTGCTTTTGCACCCTCATGTTGATAAAGCAACTTTGATAATAGATATTCTAAACAAGAATGAATGTGTATATATATCGTAGCAATGAAATGCACAATTCTCATACTTTAAAATGCATGTCTCAGACATAGGATAGGATTATTAGAAAGTCTATTATATTAAATTATATGCAAATATATGTAATTGCAGAACATTGATATTCTAGTTATAGTGGAGATCGTAGCAATGAAATGTGCAATTCTCATACTTTAAAATAAAATTCATAGATCAGACATAAGATAGGATTATTGGAAAGTTTATTATATTAAATTATATGCAAATATATGCACCCATCCCCCAACACAAAAAAAAAACATAAACCATGTGAACGTTATGAAAGCAGTACCTATAATCAAATGAGAGAAAACACCAGTGCAATAAGCTCGCTACTAAATCTGCTGTAGCAATATCTGCGATAGCTGTATCGGTCAAATGGGTGTGCTGAACCTAGACATCAAAAATAAAAAATGACTGTTGATTATTGATAGTAAAAATTAGGGAGACATTCAAGCTTGCCTTTTCTTCCGTCATTTGGTCGAGCAGCATGAACTTGTGCAACAGAAGTACTTGCCAGTGGTTTAGGATCAAATTCCTCAAAAATCTGCCAAATCGATACTTGTTAAATCAACAACTACTAACTATGGTTCACAATAATAGAAAATTTTAAGAATGATGTAAGCATGCAACTGTTAGTTACTAAGAATAGAATATGTACTTTCGTTAGATAAACAAAATGCTACAATATCTAAAACTTGTTAAAGTTGTTGTATGGTGCGCAAGAAAAACGTACCAAGCATGATAAATTTAATTTCAGAATCTAAATAGACAACAAAAATTTGTTTGTATGGACTTACACTTGGGTGTAGAATAAATCAAAGTTTAATATGTTCATTCCCTGACAAACAGATGTATATCATAAAAATAATTTACATCGTAAAAGGTTCCTTAAGAAGTCAAACACGGTCAGATAAACTACCTTTCTGGTGGTGCACCAAGCTCTTTGATGAACACATTACGCACTTGATCATACGAGGAAACATGACATTTCTTCAGCATTGAGGCTTTCACTGTTTGTACGTATTCTTAAGGAACCACATACTCCTAAAATGATAGAAATTGATGAATGAAAAAAAGCAAAATATATAGAAAATGCACCAAAGTGCATAATTAAAAGTAGAACCAGGAAAATAACCGGAATTGAACTATTGATGGCAGAAGGCGCATTAGTGCAGCCAACCGCATGATGTTTTCTTCTAAAAAGAGAATGTAACATACAATATCTTCTGACTCTCAGAATTTTATTTCTATTGGTTAAACGTGATATGCACATATGTCTTTTTATCAATTGATGTAGCAATTAACAAACAAGATACACAAATTTGCATGTATGCAACATATTGATAAAACTTTTTTCATATTTCTTTCGCTTGTAAAAAGCTTACAGCAAAGAAACATGCATGTGTGAGAAAAGGTTGCCAGGATAATCAAGTGATAATAATAAAGGAAAACCATTAATGCAAACTATAGGATATGACATGATCAACAAGATTTAGGAAAAAATATAGGTGAAAAATGCTTCGTATTTGATTCATACTGTCATATTCTTAACTATGGAAATTAGTAAATTTTATGTGTGTTAATGATAAAAGTTTATTTCATTAATTTGATTTCAAGATTTAAATATTGTCTGCCCAACGTAATAAGTAATAGGATGAAATTTAATACTAAGCATGATGCAATTATATCCTTCAGGAATAACATTCCCACTTCCATATCAAATACATCTCATTTCCTATTCAGCATATTTATTATCCTTTATTTTTTCAATCGATTGAATGGACCTACTACTATAGAAATAATATCATGTTGGTCAGCTTTGTTCAACATATTCATTAGCCTATTTTTTTTCAATTTGACTTAGTAAAAATATCAATTAATGCAATAAATAAAATTAACATAAACAAATTTACCAAAATCAATGCCAGCTCACTATATGTTAAAAATTTCACCACCCATACATGCATAAACTAAAGCATTCCAATGAAATTTCTTCTTAACACGCATTCATTGCTATTGACTAATAATTAAATATTGAACATTTTAAAACTTAAATTTAAGTATCACTGTATAGGAAACTAAAATTAGTGCTCTAATTCATTACATTTATTTGGTTTAATGCACCACAATAACTAATATACTGGTAATGAATCAAAGCAATGTAATATATAAAACAATAATTTTGTATAATCCTGTACGTGTAAATAAGTCAACTTAAACCTATTTTAATTTACCTATTTATGATAGCACTGTAAATATGAATCAAATTTTGATCTACTAATTACAATACCATCCCTTTTACTTTAAAAAATAATGACGCTACGAACAAAATGCTATACCAATTATCTCAATCCCCCTTACCAGATTAACTTTCTGCGTAATATAAAGCAATGTGTGTTCAATTAGGTCGTGCCCATAACTAAATGGAAGAAGCGAAGCATACAGTAGTATGTTTTTGCATTCTTAATCAATCGAATACTCATTATTAAAAAAAACAAATTCATGATACTTAAGTGTTGTTTTCTTTTCAACTAAACATTGGATAATATTGTTGAGAAGCATAGTAGTTACCAGTTAAGCAATAGATATAACTGTACTTTAATTGCAATTGAAACACACATATTTGTCTCAGAACAATGTATTAAGTAATCACATGTACATGATGCCAAATACGATACTGCATAATATTATAAAATAGGCAGTTCTAACAGTTTTCTTTTGAAGGAACAATATCATCAACCGCACATTCCAGGATGCTAGCGTCAATTACCCAATTCAAGCTGCTGGAGCAAGGAATCAAATTTATGTCATACTAATGGCAAGAAAAATGCACTTTTTGGTATATATCTAATTACTAACTACACCTTATATAATTTTGTTGAATTAGTTCCAAGTAAAACACAATATTGAAACAAACTTACAATCTTCGCATTTTGATTTGTTATATAAAATAAAAGCAACATCAATTTTGTTCATTAAGAAGTAAGAAAGTCCAATTCTTTTTCAAATAGAACATGTTAACATAACAAATTTTGAGCGTGTAAGTTAAATATCTATGATCCTATAAATACGTAATTATCAATTTACATGTGGACTTCCGACAAACTAAAATTTGAGCGATGTATTGTTTTGCACAAAACAAGTTTCAGAACTGTTAGCTAATCCAGCACAATTAATGATCCAATAAGCTTACATGAGTTTTGTACTCCTAGTCAGCTGGTTGATTTTTGCACAATTGTAGCACATGTTTATACTCGGGCTGTGCCGATGTCTTCCACTGGGATTGTGATACTGTCCCTTGTATCCAGCTCTGGCATATGAGACACCGCTTTCTGGATTAGATTTTTTTGAATCAAACAATACTACCATATAATAAAAATAAAATAGAATGTTATACTATGATAAAATCAGAAAATTATCAATATTCACATACAAGAATAATGCAATAAAGTTGCACCAATTTTCACCTAATATGTGCAATCCACAACCTTAACTAGCTGAATAATAATACAATAAAATCATTGATTACAGACTAAAATACCTCTCTGCCTTTATGCTGGAATGAAAAAATCACATCATTTAAATTAAAACAAAAGGAGTTCTTGTACATAAACTTCAATAAAAACATTGAACAGTTACTGATTTCGAGGTGAATTACTTACTGAAAAATTACCTTAATAAATCGAACTAATCTCGTCCATGTATGTTGCGCTAAAGCATTGAATAATAGTTATCCAAACCCGCTACAACCTGCGTCAACCTAATTTTGTTACAAACTGAAACATGAACTTTCAGACCAACAATAATTGTACAGCAAATTCACACTAAAAGATGAAGAAATATATGAGAAAGTAAAAATAAAAGTTATATGACAAACTCGAAATCGAATCGCCTGAAGCAAAGGCCGATTCACTGAGTCGATCGAAGGGGAGGCCAATTTCGATCGTCTGAAGGAGTGGAGGACTTGGGTTCGCTTGAAGGAGTGGAGGACTTGGAATTCGATTTCCAAAAAGTTTCTATCTAATTTGATTTGTAGCGGCCGATGAATGAAAAAGCGTTGGGAGGTAGGAAATAGGGTTAAGCATGGGCATTTACGTTTTTTCCCCAAGAAATTCCAATTTAACGGAAATTTACAATCCAAACATGCGTTGGCAAGAAAAGAGTTGTATATTTGTATTTATGGTAACACTTTTTTTACATAACAGCGCTTATTTCGGTGACTAAGCTACAACGCGAAAAAGTATTGGCGTCTAGAAAAAATAAGTATTACCAAATGACTGTTTTGGTGTAGTGAATACCAGTGCATAAAACAACAACGCAATGCTAAAATAAAGAACAATGAAGCTACTATAAGACCCAAGTCCCATCACACAATGCAACACAAGCCGGAGGATAGGGTTTTACCTTATAATAGCCAAAGAATGCTTGATACGCTAAATTTCGTCTTTTATTACTATAAGTGTATAGTTCAAAACAATTTCAATCATAAGTATCAATCATAGACGGCATAAGTGCCCCATCCCACTATGTTACCATACTAGGCTCTACAATCAAAACCGCAAAGTCACGTATCGGAAGTTGGATTCCCACCTGTGAATCAAGGTAAGGGATCGTCCTCTACCAAATTCGGGACACTCTAGCCCGTGTCTCAGGAACAACCGCAACTGCCCCTTGGATCATCAAGGCCGGTCCACCGATGTGGATTATAATGCCTGAACACTGCGTTTCCCCACCCTATGGGGTGTCAATGAGTCCACTGACTCCGTCGGCTCCACATAGTCACCGATATATCCGAGGCACCTCGCAACAGCAAAAACCACATAAGTCAAATTCGTCAGGGCATGTAAAACCACTGATGCCACTTCTAGATAGAAGGAAACGCATGCCCTCCCTGATGTCCTCTCCCGTTTCTGGTTCGCAACCGAGGTGTGAGGCTCGCGAATCAACGCTACACAAAGCTATGCCACACAGGTCGTGCTTTGATCATCAACCACAAGCTCTGCTTTTCAACAGAAGCCTTGATCATATTGCCACTTAGGCATGTCACACAAGCAATTCACTCCATGCGTTTGATATCCATCAATATATAACCTCTGAGCTCGTACGTCTCAGAGAAGGGTGTTAAGCAAGAGAATAAATTCTCCGTTGCCAAAAAAATATATGTTTAATAGAAATCAATTACACAAAATAAAATCCAATGTCAAACACACAGTCCATTTACAAGTCCGTTCTGGGTCTGAACGAAACCGGAGGCACCTTGTACCTCGCATATCCATCGATCTCCAAGTACGTCTGGACGATCACCAACTGATTCCCTCCTCTTGGGTGTACAGCCCAATCATGATCATCAGTAATCACCCAAACGATGTGAAGAACTCCGGTCTTCGACCACCGTCTTTATCCTCGACACCTCGTCGAATCAGTTATTCAGAATGGGACAAACACGGTCTTTCTGAATAACTCACATATATAATAAAAAAGTGTTACACAAACACAACATACGCCTCATTCCAATTCAGAATATTCTATTATTCAAATATTCTTATACTTTGGGAAAGGTTCCCATTAATTTTATCAAATATAAATTCTTTAAATTTATTCTTTATTCTTCCTTTGAATATCAATTCAAATTAGTCGGGATTAGCGAACCACACCACAGTAATCATTTATTTTATTTCCCAATCCCAACCTATTCATCCCATGAAGTAAAACTGGTCATACTTCATATCTAACACCACGGTGTTATCGGTAAATTCAATTACCATTTCACGTTCAAATCTAATTAAAGATTTAACTATCGCCTGGAGCAAAACTGGTGATACTCCATTCTCGATTATTTCGATCTAATTAAAGATTCATTAAAACTCCACTTAGTTTTAATCTTCCCAATAATCACTATCAATGATTATTTAACTGGGTTAAAAACCAATGTTATCTAAAACACGGTTCACGATAAACCCAAAATCACATTCCATTAATTATCGGGTTAAAGAACAAGTGTTATTTAAAACACCGTTCACGATAAACCCAAAAATCAATTCCAATTCAATTCCAATTAAATACCATTTAATTGTTACACTTCATTAAATCTAAATAAAAAGATTTAATCTTTTTCTCAATTGGGTTTAAGGACAGTGTTAATGAAGACACCATTCACGACAAACCCAAATCACATTTGATAATAAATACAAGGCTCTGAATAGAAAATATATCGGCTTATATTCAATATCAAATTCTACGACCAACAAATATCGTATTGGAAATAACGATATAAATATGTCTTTCAAATTCCCATAACAATATCTGTTTCATCACGAAATCTAACATCAAAATATTCCAAAGACAATTTTGATTCAAATCCATTCCAGTTCAATTATTGGAAATTTTGGTTACTTTTAAAACCATTTCAAATCCACTTTATTTATTTTAAAAATAAATAGAATTATAATTCTAGTTCAAAACTAGTTCATTTCGATAAAAATCTATTTTTATATTTTAAAATATGGAATTTTTCATCCCAATTCTTCACAAATCATTTCTTATGATTTTACACAAATTATTACAATTTTTAATAATTTTATCAAGGCCCGTACAGTTGATTTCCATCAACGGCCATCGAACTGCACTTACAGCAATCTTTTCCCAATTTGATTTGGACATAATTCCAAATCCAACCGTTAGATTTCTAATTTCTAATATACGTTAGAAAGCTCTTTTCGATACGAACCCAACGTTTCCGGTTTTAGGAGAATCCGACGGTCGGATCTCCTGTAATTTCCATTCGAAGTCAATGGTCGAAATTCAGGAACTGTCGCGGCGCGTTCTATTCAGGCCATTATATATATAATATATATATATATTTCATCGATTTCCTTTCAAAACGTATTTTATAAATCATTTTAAGTTCGTTTTCGAAACGATTTCAACTTCATATTCAATTTCGAACCAAAATTGAATATTCCACATCATCGATATACAAATGATTATATTTTCAAAATGTTATATTTTGAAATCACTTTCTTTTCTATATTCATTATAGAAATGAATAACATCGATATAAATATCGTTCACGTCAAAATGGCGTCAATCTAGTCAACACGGCTTTTATTCAACACATGAATGTTTATTCTATTCAACACATGAATATTTATTCTATTCAACACATGAATATTTATTCTATTCAACACATGAATATATTTTCTATTCAACACATGAATATATTTCTGTCCAACACATGAATTTATTTCTATTCAACACATGAATATATATTATATATTTTATTTCAACACATGAATATATATTTTATTTCAACACATGAATATATATTTTATTTCAACACATGAATATATATTTTTATTTCAACACATGAATATATATTTGATTTCAACACATGAATATATATTTTATTTCAACACATGAATATATATTTTTATTTCAACACATGAATATATATTTTATTTCAACACATGAATATATATTTTATAGTATTCCTTATTTTCCAAATTGGAATGAGGCCCAATCAATTACCACATAATGTTAATTATATGGATTCTATACAACACACATATATAACAGCAACGGTAAATAATCAACCATCATCCGGAGTGCACCACACAACTGCATAAGCATTAAATATAAATAATTAACGCTTACACAGTCTGTCAACCCATCGATTGACATACAACTAAGTAATCGGGATTAGTGTACGTCAAATGTCACATATTTTATTTGTGCAGTTGGGCAATGTGTAAAATTTATCGTCCCAATCAATATCAGTCAAATCGGTGTACATAAACAAATCATTTGATTTGTAAATGAATATTTATTTTATTTCAACATATGAATATATATTTTATTTCAACACATGAATATATATTTTATTTCAGCACATGAATATATATTTGATTCCAACACATGAATATATATTTTATACATCACAATCAACGGTCGAATTTCACAACACGGCAATCAAATAAACAAGTCATCCGTGGTCTGTGGACGACGGATGTCGGGTGCAGCTAAGCATTGTCTGCATCCTAGTATATATTTCAACTAGAAATTAAAATAAAAGTGAGGAGTTCTCACCGACTAGCTAAACCAATACACCGCGACTCTTCATATGTGGAAATCCTCGTCGTGCTCGCCTTTCGTCAATTTCATTGTCCGTAGTCACTACATATATAAAAATCACATTTTTATATTGTTGCTAGGTATATAAAAATCACGTTTTTATAATCACTCTATATGGATAAAAATCAAATTTTTATACCACTACTATATAGATAAAAAATCTATTTTTTCACCGCTACTATATAGCTAAAAATTCTATTTTTACACCGGTGTTCATATAATAACGATAAAATCTTTACTATCTATATAATATAAAAATCGTATTTTTATATTCACTAGCTCATAAAAATCATATCTATAATCTCTACATATAATAAAAATCATATTTTTATAAAAATCATATTTTTATTCTTCACACTACTTCATATTTAAAAATCCAACATTTTCCTAATTAATTAAAACTCCTATATGTCGTTCAAATGAATAAGAATTCAATTTTTATACCATTCACATAATAAAAATTATCTTTTTTAACTTATAAAATAAATTACATAGAAAAATAAATAAATAAAACAAATCGAAACACTTATAATGAAGGGTTTGAGAAGGGGGAGTTGTTGGCAAAACGGAGGTGGCTAGGGCTTTTTCAGAAGGCAGAAGAGGAGGAGCGGTGGAAGGAGAGAGGAGGGGCGCGGTGATGGAGTGCCCTGGCGGCGATGTGGGGCATGCGGTGCGGATCTTGGTGGAGGTTTGGGGGGGTTTCGTCGTTCGCAAGGAGGGGGAGCTGGTTGGGGATAGAGAAAGCGGCGAAGGAGGGAGGAATCGAAGGGGAGGTGGCGGCGAAGGAGGGGTGGGTTCCTCGCGCTGGCGGCGGCGGCGGCGGCGGCGGTATGGGGGGGCGCGATCCCCTTTTTATTTTTTATTTCCTGACAGGTAATGAAAGAAGAGAGGAGAGGGAAAGGATATTATAAAAAAAAAAATTTAATTATTTAATTAATTTTAAAAAGTAACTTTTTTATTCGAACACTAAATCGAGCCCAACGACAGTCGCCCCTAGCTAACTACTCCCATTCCGAACACAATGGGATATGTATCACCAGCTGATTCGATCGTCTCGATCAATTTTCGTCAAAATCAAAATATAACTATATACATTGAATTTGAACGCACATTTCAATTTACTGGGGTTACATACTAACTCGAAAAATTCCAGCAAAATAGCTTCGTATAGACGATACGGTCCTAACAAAACTAATTTCGTCAAATTCCGAGACCATTTGAAAAATGGCCATTTTCCAGTCGATTAAAATCAACTAAAACAGGTCAAACTCGTTTTCCTTTGCCACGCTCACATATTGATTCGAAAAATTACGAATTTTGAAACCTAGCAATAACTTGACATCACGGATCCAACAAAAGTGGTTTCGTCAAAAACCGAGGTCGTTTGCAAAATTTCCATTTTTAAGGGCCAGAATTCCATAGCGACTATTCTGAATTTTCAACTGGGCATATCTTTTTATCCCCGCTATGGAATTTCAATTTTTCGGATTCGTTGGAAAGATACTCTAAAATAGATTCAAATATTTTTGGTTTCACTAAAATCCGGTTTATTTTGCACCCGGTACATTCGTTTGAACTTTGAAATCGAATTATCGAACTACCGCGCCATTTTCAATTCCTTTTATAATTATAAATAAAATTTGTATTCCAACGATGATCTAAATAAAACTATACATTCTAATTCTATTCAAAATAAATTTCTCGTCGTTATTATTTAAAATAATTCATTTTAAATATTCAAATTTCATCAAAATTACCAAAATAAAAATTGGCTCAGATTACCGGGTTATTACAATGATAATAAAAAGATGATTTTTAAATCATATACATTGATTTAAAAATAGCACGATATTAAAAATATGATTTTCATTATAAATGGCTTTATTTTAAAAATATGATTTTTGGAAATATATAAAACAGTTTAAAAATGTGATTTCTAATTATATATAGCATCATTTTAAAAATATGATTTTTTATATATGTACCACGTGAAACAGATTTCAATGGAACTGACTGGAAGCAGAACGGTATCAAAATCGCTAGTTAAAGAATAACGGAGTGGAAACCAAAGGTGAGAACTCCTCACTAAAAATTCTGCACAGTTAATTATTTATTTTCATGACTGAAAATTATATAGGATTGCCAGTTTAGATTTTTTATCATTTTTATCATTATAAACTGTATACAATGTATGTTAGATCACTTTCCTCGTCCACAAACCATGGACGATTTAAACTGACTGTACTGTGTGTTGTTTGTGATGTTGAAATGTTAAACATTTTAAAAATAATGTTAAATTAAATATGGTAGTTGAAATTAAATTATAAATATTTATTTATAATTTAAACACTGTAAAATTGGCTAAATAGAAAATAATTAAATTTGAATTAGAATTGGTTAAATTTGTTAACCAAAAATTTATTTAAATAAACTGTTGTTGTTTAAAAACCCCATACAGGTATTGGGACGATACTTGATATACACTAGTCCCAATATTTAGTTGCATGTCAATCGATGGATTGACAACCTGTGATGAGCGTTATTTATTTATTTATTTTAATGCACACACAGTTGTAAATTTCACTCTAGATGTGAATGGATTGTTTGATGATTATTTATCATTATTGTTGTATACATGTGATGTACGAAATCTATATAATTGAAATTATATGGTAATTGATTGAGTCACGTTCTGATTCAGAAATAAACAATGTTTTTATAATAAACAACATTTTAGAATAAAATAACATTTTAAAATGAAAAAGACATTATAATGTAAAAAGTACATTTTAGAATAAAATAACATTTTAAAATGAAAAAGACATTACAATGTAAAAAGTACATTTTAGAATAAAATAACATTTTAAAATGAAAAAGACATTATAATGTAAAAAGAACATTTTAGAATAAAATAACATTTTAAAATGAAAAAGACATTACAATGTAAAAAGTGCATTTTAGAACAAAGTAACATATTAAAATGAAGACATTATAATGTAAAAAGTACATTTTATAAAAAAATAACATTGTAAAAAGTACATTTTAGAATAAAATAACATTTTAAAATGAAAAAGACATTATAATATAAAAAGTACATTTTAGAATAAAATAACATTTTAAAATGAAAAAGACATTATAATGTAAACAGTACATTTTAGAATAAAATAACATTTTAAAATGAAATAAAGGATATTTTAGAATAAAAATATTATTTCAAAATTAAAAGATTATTTTAGAATAAAAAGATTATTTTAGAATAAAGGATATTTGAAGATAAAGGACAATTTAATAAAAAGAATCTTTATAAATAAAGAATATTTTAAAGTAAAGAATATTTTAAAAGAGAATTTTAAAATAACGAATAATTTTCAATGAAGAATAAAATTATGATTCTGATGTCCGATTTTGAGCGGGCACAAAATATTGAAATGTAAAGTAGTGTTAAGTAGCAAACACCATTTTAAACCGAACGGGTTTATCGATCGATTTTATTATTTTTATAATATCGAAAAGAAGTAATTTCAAAAATTTAATATTTCGAAAATATTATCATTTTATTATGATAAAGATATAGTGTAACAACCCGTATTTTCAATAACCTGTTATAACATAAATGGAGGCAGAATTAAACTGTAAAATCTGAATCAAGGGAAACGGGCTATGCCATTGCGTTCGTCTCGGAAAAATACGCGAAATAGAGTCCGAGTTTTCGAAAATCGGAGTCCGTATGACCAAGATATGGCCTCGCGAAGTTTCACGAAAAATTCCCAAATTAAAGTATACTTAATTAAGTGAAATGGGTTGCGCAGAGAAATATATATATATATTGATATATATATATATATATATATATAATTGAAAATTAAATAAATAAATATGCAAAAATGTTCAAAACAGCGAATTGGGAGAGGGGAATTGTAACAACCCGTAAAATGCGAGCCAGTTTGAAATTTTTATTTTGGCAATTTTAGAGAATTTTGATTATTTAAAATGAATTATTTTAAATAATATCGACGAGGAATTTATTTTGAATATAATTCGAACGTATATATTTTACGCGTCGTCGTTAGAATATAAATATTTATATATAATTATAAATAGAATTGAAAATGGCGCGGTAGTTCGATAATTCGATTTCAAACTTCAATTGAATGTACCGGGTGCAAAACAATCCGGATTTTAGTGAAACCAAAAATCTTAGGATCTAATTGATAATATCTTTCTATTGAATCCGAAAAATCAGGATTTCATATCGGGAATCAAAAGATATGTCCAGTTGAAAATTCTGAATAGTCGCTATGGAATTCAGGCCCTTAAAAATGGACATTTTGCAAACGACCTCGGATTTCGACGAAACCAGTTTTGTTGGGTCCGGGATGTGAAGTTATTGCTAGGTTTCAAATTTCATAATTTTTCGAATTAATATGTGAGCGTGGCAAAGGAAAACGTGTTTGACCAGTTTTAGTTGATTTTAATCGACTGGAAAATGGTCATTTTTCTAACGGTCTCAGAATTCGACGAAACTAGTTTTGTTAGGACCGTATCGTCAATACGAAGCTAGAAAATATTTTTCTAGAATTCTTCGAGTTCGTATGTGACCCCGGTAATTTGAAATGTACGTTTAAAATTCAATATAGTGATTTAAATGTAAATTAAACGGAAACTGATTCAAACAGTCGAATCGGCTTGCGATACATATCCCATTGTGTTCGGAATGGGGGTAAAACGCTATGGACCACAGGCGGTGGGCCTCGTTTCGAGGTCGTATGAAAAAGTCAACTTTAGGTTGAATTAAATAATTAAATAATAAAAAAAAATTCCTTTCTCCCCCTTATTTCCCTCTGCCCCCCCCCCCCCCCGAATTCATTTGACAGATTTATAAAAAAAAAAAAAAAAGAAATCGAGCGATGAAGGAGGCGCGACCTCAACCACCGCCGCCGGCGTCCAAGGCGCGCCACCCCCACCTCCCTCCACCGATGAACTCGCCCTCCTCCTCGTTGCGCCATCCTCCGCAAGTCGCGCCCCCGTTCTCGCTCTCCTCTTCTGAAACGTGGCCCTCGCGAAGCCCTCCCCCACCAGCGATGAACCGCCGACGCCCCCTCCCCTCCTCTCCTCCTTCAATCGCCCTGCCCTCCTGTAGGAGCTCCGACGCGCAACTGTTCCCCCCCCCCCCCCCGTAAGTTTAAAACTGTTTATTTATTTATTTTTATTTTACTTTGATTTTTATTTTAAAGTTTTAAAACTGATTTTTACTTTAAAATTAAAACTGATTTTTTAAAAAAAGATCAAAAACTGATTTATAAAATGACTTAAAAACTAATTTCTGAATTTGTAAAAGAATTTAAAAACTGAATTTTTAAAAGATGTAAAAAAAAACTGATTTTCTTTAGAAAGATTAAAACTGTTTTTTTTAGAAAGGTTAAAACTGTTTTTTTTAGAAAGGTTAAAACTGTTTTTAAAGAAAGGTTAAAACTGATTTTTCGAAAAAGGATTTGAACTTTAAAAAGTAAAAATCATATTTTTATATATCGAAAGTCGAAAGTAAAAATCAGATTTTTATATATTGAAAGTCGAAGTAAAAATCAGATTTTTATATATTGAATAGCATAGTAAAAATTCGATTTTTACATATGTAGTGAAAGCGGACAACGAAAGCGACAAAAGGCGGGTTGGCGAAGATTTCCTGCATTAGAAGTGCCGTGGAGCTAGGATAGCTATACGTGAGAATTCCTCACCTTTCAATTTCTTTTCTAATTATATATATATACTAGGATGCAGACGGTGCTTAGTAGCACCCGACACAATCGTCCACAGACCATGGACTTGTTTGTTTGGTTGCATAGATTAGTTGAATTATTTGGTTGAATTGAATTGTTTGGTGAGATGAAATTGATTTGATTGATGTGTGAATGGCGTGGGCCTTCACTAGGCCGGGGATAAGGCTAGGCCTTGTCCCGTTTCTAGTATCGTGCCGTTATGCCGCCGAAATTTTCTAAAATATGTTAGAAAAATAAAATATCATTTTATTGAAGAAATGAACTGAATAGAAATTCATGTGTTGAAATAAAATGTTTTATCGTTAAAATATAATTTTTGACGTGAATGTGAATAAATAAATATTCATTTACAAACCGGACGGTTTGTTTATGTACACCTATTTGAAGGACATTGATTGGGTCGATAAATTTTACACATCGCCCAGTTGCACAAATAAAATCAGTGTTTGATTGTTTGAAACCCCACACGGGTGTTGGGATGAAATTTGAAGTTCACTCATCCTGATTGATTAAATATGTCGATCGATTGATTGACAGGCTGTTATAAGCGTTAGATATCTATATTTGATGCTTATACAGTGTAGTGCACTTTGGTTGATGGTTGATTATTTTTCAAGGCTATTATACATGTGTTGTATGAAAATCCATATAATTAACTTTATATGGTAATTGATTGGGCCTCATTCCAGTTTTAAAATAGAAATATTTAAAATAGAAATATTCGAAATGGAATATTTGAAAATGTCAATATATGAAGCCGTGTCGATTAGAGTGACGCCATTTTGACGTGAACGATATTTATATCGATTTTATTCATTTTAAAATGAATATTAAAAAGTAATTTTGAAATCAAATATTTCGAAATGAATTGAATTGAAAACGATTTCGAAATGAATTGAATTGAAAACGAATTCAAAGTGAATTGAATTGAAAACGATTTCGAAATGAATTGAATTGAAAACGATTTCGAAATGAATTGAATTGAAAACGAATTCAAAGTGAATTGAATTGAAAGTGATTTCGAAATGAATTGAATTGAAAATGAATTCAAAGTGAATTGAATTGAAAACGAATTCAAAGTGAATTGAATTGAAAACGATTTCGAAATGAATTGAATTGAAAACGAATTCAAAGTGAATTGAATTGAAAGTGATTTCGAAATGAATTGAATTGAAAACGAATTCAAAGTGAATTGAATTGAAAACGAATTCAAAGTGAATTGAATTGAAAACGATTTCGAAATGAATTGAATTGAAAACGAATTCAAAGTGAATTGAATTGAAAACGATTTCGAAATGAATTGAATTGAAAACGAATTCAAAGTGAATTGAATTGAAAGTGATTTCGAAATGAATTGAATTGAAAACGAATTCAAAGTGAATTGAATTGAAAACGAATTCAAAGTGAATTGAATTGAAAGTGATTTCGAAATGAATTGAATTGAAAACGAATTCAAAGTGAATTGAATTGAAAGTGATTTCGAAATGAATTGAATTGAAAACGAATTCAAAGTGAATTGAATTGAAAGTGATTTCGAAATGAATTGAATTGAAAACGATTTCGAAATGAATTGAATTGAAAACGAATTCAAAATGAATTGAAAGCAAATTGAAATGAATTCAAATTGAATTGAAATTTGAATTGAATAGAAATGAATTTTAAAACGAATTTATAGAGAAGAATTCAATTTTGCTTTGAATTGAGATGGAAGTTGAAATAGATTTTGAAACGAATTTTAAAACTATTTATATAATTCGTTTTAAATAGAAATCGACGAAGTATATATTATATATATTATATATATAATATAATGGCCTGAATAGAACGCGCTGCGCCGCGGCAGTTCGAGAATTTCGACCATTGATTTCAAACGGACATTACGGGAGATCCGACCGTCGGATTCTCCTAAAACCGGAACCGTTGGGTTCGTATCGAAAAGAGCTTTCTAGCGAATGTTAGAAATTTGAAATCTAACGGTTGGATTTGGAATTATGTCCAAATCAAATTTGAAAAAGGTCGCTGTAAGTGCAGTTCGATGGCCATTGATGGAAATCGACTGTACGGGCCTTGATAAAATTATTAAAAATAGTAATAATTTGTGTAAAATCATAAGAAATGATTTGTGAAGGTTTGGGATGAAAAACTGCATGTTTGAAAAGATAAAAATAGATTTTTATCGAAATGAACTAGTTTTGAACTAGAAATATAATTCTATTTATTTTTAAATAAATAAATTGAATTTGAAAAGGGTTTTGAAAATAACCAAATTTCCAATGATTGCATTGGAGTGGATTTGAATCGAAATTGTCTTTGGAATATTTCGATGTTGGAATTCGTGATTGTACGGATGTTGATATGGAAATTTGAAAGATATATAATTATATCGTTATTTCCAATACGACATTTGTTAGTCGTAGAATTCGATATTGAATATAAGCCGATATATTTTCTATTCAGAGCCTTGTATTGAATATCGAATGTGATTTGGGTTTGTCGTGAATGGTGTCTTCACTAACACTGTTCTTGAACCCAGTTGAGAAATGATTAAATCTTTTTATTTAGATTTAATGAAGTGTACCAATTAAATGATATTTAATTGGAATTGAATTGATATTGATTTTTGGGTTTATCGTGAACAGTGTTTTAAATAACACTCGTTCTTTAACCCGATAATTAATGGAATGTGATTTTGGGTTTATCGTGAACCGTGTTTTAAATGACACTGATTCTTTAACCCAGCCGAAGATTAAAACTAAGTGGAGTTTTAATGAATCTTTAATTAGATTGAAAGGATCGAAAATGGAGTATCACCAGTTTTACTCCAGGCGATAGTTAAATCTTTAATTAGATTTGAACGTGAAATGGTAATTGAATTACCGATAACACTGTGGTGTTAGATATGGAGTACTACCAGTTTTACTTCATGGGATGAATAGGTTGGGATTGGGAAAATAAAATAAATGATTACTTCGGTGTGGTTCGCTAATCCCGACTAGTTTGAATAGATATTCAAAGGAGATTAAAGAATAAATTTAGAAGAATTTATCTTGGATAAAATTAATGGGAACATTTCCCTAAGAATGTGCTTTTGTGAATAAAAGAATACTCTGAATTGGAATGAGGCGTATGTTGTGTTTGTGTAACACTTTTGTAATATATACGCGAGTTATTCAGAAAGACCGGGTTTATCCCATTCTGAATAACTGATTCGACGTGGTGTCGAAGATGAAGACGGTGGTCGAAGACCGGAAGTCTTCACGTCGTTTGGGTGATTACTGATGATCTTGATTGGGCTGTACACCCAAGAAGATGGAAACAGTTTGTGATCGTCCAGACGTACTTGGAGATCGATGGAGATGCGAGGTACTAGGTGCCTCCGGTTTCGTTCAGACCCAGAACGGGCTTGTAAATGGACTGTGTGTCTGACATTGGATTTTAGTCTGTGTGATTGATCTCTATTAAATATATATCTGTTTGGCGGCGGAGAATTTATTCTCTTGCTTAACGCCCTTCTCTGAGACGTACGAGCTCAGGGGTTATATATTGATGGATATCAAACGCATGGAGTGAATTGCCTGTGTGGCATGCCTAAGTGGCAATTGATCGAGGCTTCTGTTGAAAAGCAAAGTTTCGTGGTGATGATCAAAGCACAGCCTTTGTGGCACAGCTTTGTGTAACGTGAATTCGCGAGCCTCACACCCCGGTTGTGAACCAAAAACGGGGGACGGACCTCAGGGAGGGCATGCGTTTCCTTCTAGCTAAAAAGTGGCGTTAGTGGTTTTACACGCCCTGACGAGTTTGACTTATGTGGTTGTTGCTGTTGCGAGGCGCCTCGGTTTGATCGGACGATCCGGGTCCGATGGAGTCATTTGTTGGCTCATTGACACCCCATAGGGTGGGCAAACGTAGTGTTCAGGCATTTTAATCCACATCGGTGGACCGGCCCTGACGATCCAAAGGCTTGACTGAGTACTTGCCTGAGACACGGGCTAGAGCGTCTCGAATCGGTTGAGGACTATCTTTTGCCTCGGTTCATAGACGGAAATCCAATTTCCAAATACGTGACATTTGCGGTTTTAATTGTAGAACCTAGTATGGTGACATAGTGGGATGGGGCATTCATGCCGCCTATGATTGATACTTATGATTTGAAGTTGTTTTATACACTATGCACTTATATAGTATCAAATGATTTGTTTTAAACGTATCAAGCATTCTTGGCTGTTATAAGGGAAAACCCTATCCTCGACTGCGTTGCATTGTGTGATGGGACCTGGGTCTTATAACAGCTTCATTTTTCTTTATTTAGCATTGCGCTGTTGTTTTATGCACTGGTATTCTTGGGAGGAAACCCGTTCCGTGTAATACGGCGTGGTCCCTTGATTTACCTAACTTTGAAAATAAAGATTAACTGTTTTAGTTCTCACACCAGTCACATGACTGACCTGGAGTTTATTGTTTTAACCTAAACTCTGGGTGCCCTTATTTTGACACGGGCAGCTAGTAGTTTCGGTTTTGCAGATTTATATTCACAGGATCCTGGTTTACAGCTGGAACGATATCCGGAAAGCTTTGTATCCGTATATCTCCTTCAGTTGTGTATTGTATTATTTTCCGCTGCTATGTATTTAAATGTAATTTAAATCTCTGATATTTCTGTGTAATATTCTTTTTACTCTGTATATTCTTGTATTCTGATGCGTTGTTGTAATATACGGTGAAATGTTCTTCTGTATGCGTTATGTTGTGGCTTGTTCTCGAACTATCCGCCGCTTTCCTTCACGGGGAAGTTCGGGTCGTTTCAGGAATAACCGAACCGGCCGATTTTTGAGGTCGACCCAAGCCCGCTGGGTCGACTAGGGGTTAATCCAGGGTGTTTGGCTGTCAACCCGTGGGCCGATTCGCTCAAATGCAGATTTTGCATTTGGATGGTTCTCATGGTTCATCTTTAATCTAAAGGCCCTAGATGGTTCCTACACTTGACTTCTTCCCCAAGACATGCTTTGATGGCTTGGATTGAATCTAGGTTTAATCCTATGGCCTAAAACACTTGCCTAATCTATAAATAAGACCCCTAACCTATCCTAAATCCTCATTATTCATTCATGCAACTAAACTATGGCAAAATTTTACCTCTCATGGCCTCCACTCTCTTCATAAAATTTCTAAATGGTTTCTATGAGAGATTTTCCATGCATACAAGTGTTTTCAAGCTTGTATGAGTGTCATTAGCTTGCATTCAAGTCAAGTTTCTATCTTTGCATCATAAAGCAAGGGTTTTGATCATTTTGGCTCAAGGGTTTTTATGTTAGAGCTTGCATTTTGGGTCTATTTGATTGCATAAGGGCTTTGTCATATCTTTTGTGCCTTCATAGCAATGTAAGCCCTTTCCCTACTCTTAGATATTAACTATGAAGTTAAATGTTCATGTTGCAAGTTTGGGTTTGATCATTGAGTATGATACATGCTATCATGTCATGCAAGTTTATGAAGTCGTTATCTTGATCTTGTGAGCTAAAAGCTACAACCTTTATGTTGAAATGTTGCATTTGGCAACATGAGAACCCTCATAACCTTTATGTCAACTTGCATATGAAGTCATAACCCTTATATGATGATATATGCGAGTTACTAGTCATCATTCCATATCTTTTGTCACCATGATTCGCTTATGTGCCAAGTTTGGGTTTATGCATGTTTTGAGGCTTAAGAATGTAACATGCAAGTTAATGAACACATTTGTGCCTCATTTGCCACCATGATTAACTTGTGGCTTAATATCCATTTTTGTCATGCCTTTGCCAAGTCTCTTCTTTTAATCCATTACGTTGTCGCGAACGTATATGCGAGTTTAAAAGCGTTGGGTTATGTTATGGGTAATTTCTAATGACATGAAAATACAACTTGAAAACATGACTTGAAATATAACATGGAAGTTGACATGTAAGTATGCATAAAAACATAAGCTTGGGAATTTACCTATTAAGTTAGGTCTACCCTTTGGGAATTTACCTATTAAGTTAGGTCTACCCAAATGCTTGAAAACTTGTAACATGTTTTGGGAAACATGATGGACATGACACTTAGATAATATAAGTGTGGCCAACTCGAGGTTGGGTTGAGTTTGCAACGTAAAACTACCCGGAACCGACCGGCCTAACTAGTAGTTGCAAACAATAGGACCCAATGTGAGAAGTTGGTCATGTTGTGCTTGAACCCGAGGTTAGACCAAGTTGTGGTGTAAAGCTATCCGGAACCGACCGGCTTAACTAGTAACCACAACAAAGTCTAATGTGAGAGGTGAAGGTGCATTAAGTAATTAATGCCACATGATAGGGTTAAGTTAATTTGATTAATGACTCTTAACCAAATATGACATGGACAAATGGGTTAAGTAATTTGATTAGGCTAATGATACTTAACAAAACATGACAAGGTTGGGTAGGTTAAGTAACTTGATTTGCCTAATGACACTTAACCATTTTTATATGACTAGTGGATGGGGTTAAGTTAACCAACACTTAATCAATCCAACGCGATAACTTGGTAAGGTTAAGTAAGTTTTCTTAATGACGCTTAACCGAAAAATACGGTTAACGAATGGGGTTAAGATTAGACTCAACTAGTCTAAACATGGAAATCGGATGGGGTTAAGTTAGCCTAGACTTAATTAATCCCACTTGGTAGTTTAATGGGGTTAAGTTAAACACTTAACTAATCTAAACATGATGAATTGATGTGGTTAAGTGACCTATACTTATCCAATCTAACTCGTTAATTTATTGTGGTTAAGTTAACCAATACTTAACCAATATAACATGAAAACATGATAAGGCTAAGTCACGAATCTCTTGAATACACTTGACCGATTTGACTAAGTAAATTGATAGGGTCAAGTTAATATATACTTAACCAATCTAGAATGATAATTGGACGAGGTTAAGTCGTGAATTGCTTAATATACTTAACCAACTTGAGCATGGTTTGTAGGGTTAAGCCTTGAACTTGGATACTTAGCCAATTTTGACAGGATTTGTAGACGGGTTAAGTCATGAACTTAAGTGACACTTAATCCATTATGTAAACCCTAGTTCTGAGGATTAGGTGGATAACCGTAGTTAACAAGGATAACGGGAACAATGCTAAGTGGTAAACCTTAGTTGAAGAATAACTAAGTAATGATTCTTAGTCAAGGAAATTTAGACCAGTTCATAGATAGATGAGTAACCTGATACGGTAGGTCATCGTTTAAGTATACGAGTAGGAGCAAGTATCTGATTTAGATAAAGGCTCCAGCGAACTGGGTAACGAAGCAGCGGCTTCGGGGAACGTGAGGATATTCTTGGTATCCCTCTATGAGCTGCCAGGTGATTATACTAGGTTCATGAGAGGTTAAGGTCTGCGTTAGAAGAACCAAGAGTATGCCTTGGTTGCTATACGAGCGACCTAAAGACAGGGATGGATAGGGGATAGTCGACGATACACGGTCGTACCCTAGATAGCATTTCGTCAGGCTACCTACCATCTTTGGTCAAGCGTGTACGTACGGAAAGGCAGAGAACACCCAAAAGACCATAATTGTTATCTAATTATGGTTGCGGTAAGGCTTGGATGTGGGTTGGCCAGTGTTGTGTTCTCATACAGGATTTATCCTGTCTTGTCTTTCACTAGTTGAGGGAGTGGTCTCGTGGGACCATAGCCACGTATAAGAAAAACAGACCTTAGCATCTGCATCGGCAGATAAATCGAAAGCTCCCGACCGAGTCCGGTATTTCTTGATTTGCCCTGTGACAGGACTCGGATGGCACGATGTGATACATGTGCATACAGTCATGGAAAAGCGATTCACGATGAGTGCGTGGGAAAAAGGGCGCGGTTGGCGGTTAGCGTAATCCCTAGTGGCCCTAGGTGGTTGAACCCAAACCGAGATACGAAAACGTGCAATAGGTAAGCATAATCCCTAGCAGCCCTAGGTAGCATAAGTCCTAGTTGTACAAACAATAATTCATGTTGGAAGACCCTAGCTAGGTTTAGGGTAACAGTCCAAACCGATCTTAAGGATCATGGAACTATGTTAAAGTAATATAGAATCTCATGGGAAAGCCCGTATGGTCTACGGCAAGGGACTGAACATTTACATGGAATAAAACATACAAGTTGAGTAACCTATATATGCGATATATTAGGTTGACATGGACCATTACACGACTTTTGAGTGAGGGTCATTCTTGGTTAACACATGACACGGTGGGGATACTAGTAAGGTAGGTGCAGAGCTAAAATACAGGATAGATATCACGGGGCGTTATACGTGACAGATATCTTGGGGATATTATACTTGATAGAAACCTGACGATGTGATACCTTGTTTTATCTTGACATCGTAATTTATCATGACACCTTAGTTTATCTGAGTTCAGTAGTTCATCCTGTTATTTTGATTTAGCTTATCTATCTTGTTATCATGCTTATGTTCATCTCAGTTTCTCATGTCAGTTAACTTTACTAGTTTTTATGCTAATAGTAGATAGGGCTTACTCAGTCTTTTTGACTGACCCGTTTTGTTTCGCCTCTTTTCTTCCGTTCCCCCCCAGGTTACAGGGAGGAAATATTGTTGTTTAGTTCGGACTTCTTCTGCTTGAAGGTCATCATGGATGGCTTGGACTTTTCTTGGCTAATGGCTACTTTACTGTTTTTACTTGGGGAATAATTTATGAAAATGTCTTTATGCTTCTTTACTATTGCAAGACAGGTTTTGATGTACTCTGATGTAAAAGGCTTTAGACCTTATTTATTCATGTTATGAAAGTTTGATTTTACTTCCGCTATTTTATATGTTCTGTCTTGTGATATTTCTGTGCATGTTTACCAATAATGCCCCTCTAAAGCTAGTGCATTCCTTTGCGAGTGACCCTAGCGGAGGCGGGGTGTTACACGTGGTATCAGAGCAGAAGGTTACCCGACTGGGCAAAACTTTTTAAAGACCTTCTGAAAACTATTTGAAAAAAAAAACCGTTTACAAAGAAGCATTTTTCAAGAAAATTTTCTTTTAAAAGAAAAAGGCTATTCCCCAAAGGCCCTTAGCACTATCCTTGTTTCCTTAATTGAGTCTCTTTTCCTTTCTTTCCTCCATCTGTTGTCACAGTAGTTTTAACTGCGACTAGTCTTTTCTACCTACGAAAGTGCTTTCCATACGATGGAGGTGGTTCTCGAGAGACCAGTGGCCGCGTTATAAGAAAGGATCGTGAGAAAGAAGGATAAAGGATACGAGCTTAAGGATGAGCAACTTGTTGGTATGGCTTAGTCTTCAAATGAGGGAGAAAGATGAACAATGAAACCCATGACGAGAGAGTACCTTTGGCATGGTAAAACGGGGCGGATAGTTAAGTATTATGGGACAAGGACAAGATCATCGGGAGGGCAGTAGTATGCTCTCATTTCTAGAGTACCTCGGAAGGAGGGTAACGATCTTGTTAAAGGTTTAGCTTTTCTTCTCTATCATCCCGTTAGGACTTCGTTGTTCGTATCATTTAAGTCTGCTTCGATAGTTGAGTCTCTGCACCTTAAGTACTAGCGTAATAGAGAATCCCATTTTTGTCTCAAAGTCCTATTGGAGAATCAGTCCATTTATACATGACTTGTTTGGATTTGGGAATGTCTATGCCAAGTGTTGAGTTTGGAAATAATGCTTATGTTTATAAGCTATGGATGGATTCTAGGGATGAAGTGGTTATCCAGTAGGGGGTGCCACACTCGGTTTTGATAGGAGGGCAGTTAGACCTTTTGACTAGCCTTGATAATGCCCTCGAAGTATCGGGTAACCTTTTTGAGGTTCTGTCATGACTAGTTACTTAGAATCCCTTGATGCCTTTATTGGAAATTTGAAGCCCGATCGAGTGGTGTTCGCCAATAAGACGGATGGTTTACTTCATTTATGCATGGGTTATAGAGATCACCCTAGTAAGTGCGCATGATAACCTGATTGACATCTGTTTACTTTCAAGAGAAAGTTCTTCTACATGGAATGCCTTATAGTATATAAACGAGATCCAAGATTCACTAGTGAATTTTGGAAAGCTTGCATGAGATCATGAGTACGCAGTCATGTTTGCGTCAAGTATTCTAGGAAAAGGATAAGTGCAAGTGGAACGAGAGGCGACGAAGAAATGAGTTCCAGCTCATGTTATGGAAACAGGAATAAGAAGCTACAAAATCGCGAAGTTAAAAGACGACTTTGATGGTCAAAGACTAGATACGCGCATGATATCTCTTTTTGGGAGTATATCCTTGATCCCTGTTTTCCGTAGAGCTTACTTGTAGGCTATCTTTTGTGGACATCCTCTCGGTCCTATTCTCCGTTACAAACCCTGTAAGGAGTTTGTCCTGTTTATCTTCTCGACCCTGTTTCAGGGAATTCTAGGTAGAACCCTATGGATGTAAACATGTATTTGAAACATGTTATGATTGATATGGTTGCAAGTGGTTGCAAGTGGTTTCTCGTGGATGCGCGAATACACATTAGATACTAGCTCGACTCGGTCACATTTCATATTGCATATGCACGAGTATTTATACTTGTTTATGGATGAAATCGAATGTATTATCATGCGGTTGTTGCATATGAATGAATGATTGTGCACACATATAGTATCTATATGACTAGGACTATTTGCATACATGTTGGATTCATGACACTATACATATTTTGCATTAGAAAGATTATTCAGGCCTGATCATTAGCATTAGCTAAGGAACATGTACACACACGTTTTGCATATATTCATACAGCATTAGAAATCATCTAAGGACAATGGTTGCTTGTGGATGATGTTTTGAGTAGATGGATGATGGATGGTAGGATATGTTCTTCCTAACTTGGAGATTTCGGGGACGAAATCCTAAAAGGTGGGGAGAATGTAACAACCCGTATTTTCAATAACCTGTTATAACATAAATGGAGGCAGAATTAAACTGTAAAATATGAATCAAGGGAAACGGGCTATGCCATTGCGTTCGTCTCGGAAAAATACGCGAAATAGAGTCCGAGTTTTCGAAAATCGGAGTCCGTATGACCAAGATATGGCCTCGCGAAGTTTCACGAAAAATTCCCAAATTAAAGTATACTTAATTAAGTGAAATGGGTTGCGCAGAGAAATATATATATATATTGATATATATATAATTGAAAATTAAATAAATAAATATGCAAAAATGTTCAAAACAGCGAATTGGGAGAGGGGAATAACCGAACCGGCCGATTTTTGAGGTCGACCCAAGCCCGCTGGGTCGACTAGGGGTTAATCCAGGGTGTTTGGCTGTCAACCCGTGGGCCGATTCGCTCAAATGCAGATTTTGCATTTGGATGGTTCTCATGGTTCATCTTTAATCTAAAGGCCCTAGATGGTTCCTACACTTGACTTCTTCCCCAAGACATGCTTTGATGGCTTGGATTGAATCTAGGTTTAATCCTATGGCCTAAAACACTTGCCTAATCTATAAATAAGACCCTAACCTATCCTAAATCCTCATTATTCATTCATGCAACTAAACTATGGCAAAATTTTACCTCTCATGGCCTCCACTCTCTTCATAAAATTTCTAAATGGTTTCTATGAGAGATTTTCCATGCATACAAGTGTTTTCAAGCTTGTATGAGTGTCATTAGCTTGCATTCAAGTCAAGTTTCTATCTTTGCATCATAAAGCAAGGGTTTTGATCATTTTGGCTCAAGGGTTTTTATGTTAGAGCTTGCATTTTGGGTCTATTTGATTGCATAAGGGCTTTGTCATATCTTTTGTGCCTTCATAGCAATGTAAGCCCTTTCCCTACTCTTAGATATTAACTATGAAGTTAAATGTTCATGTTGCAAGTTTGGGTTTGATCATTGAGTATGATACATGCTATCATGTCATGCAAGTTTATGAAGTCATTATCTTGATCTTGTGAGCTAAAAGCTACAACCTTTATGTTGAAATGTTGCATTAGGCAACATGAGAACCCTCATAACCTTTATGTCAACTTGCATATGAAGTCATAACCCTTATATGATGATATATGCGAGTTACTAGTCATCATTCCATATCTTTTGTCACCATGATTCGCTTATGTGCCAAGTTTGGGTTTATGCATGTTTTGAGGCTTAAGAATGTAACATGCAAGTTAATGAACACATTTGTGCCTCATTTGCCACCATGATTAACTTGTGGCTTAATATCCATTTTTGTCATGCCTTTGCCAAGTCTCTTCTTTTAATCCATTACGTTGTCGCGAACGTATATGCGAGTTTAAAAGCGTTGGGTTATGTTATGGGTAATTTCTAATGACATGAAAATACAACTTGAAAACATGACTTGAAATATAACATGGAAGTTGACATGTAAGTATGCATAAAAACATAAGCTTGGGAATTTACCTATTAAGTTAGGTCTACCCTTTGGGAATTTACCTATTAAGTTAGGTCTACCCAAATGCTTGAAAACTTGTAACATGTTTTGGGAAACATGATGGACATGACACTTAGATAATATAAGTGTGGCCAACTCGAGGTTGGGTTGAGTTTGCAACGTAAAACTACCCGGAACCGACCGGCCTAACTAGTAGTTGCAAACAATAGGACCCAATGTGAGAAGTTGGTCATGTTGTGCTTGAACCCGAGGTTAGACCAAGTTGTGGTGTAAAGCTACCCGGAACCGACCGGCTTAACTAGTAACCACAACAAAGTCTAATGTGAGAGGTGAAGGTGCATTAAGTAATTAATGCCACATGATAGGGTTAAGTTAATTTGATTAATGACTCTTAACCAAATATGACATGGACAAATGGGTTAAGTAATTTGATTAGGCTAATGATACTTAACAAAACATGACAAGGTTGGGTAGGTTAAGTAACTTGATTTGCCTAATGACACTTAACCATTTTTATATGACTAGTGGATGGGGTTAAGTTAACCAACACTTAATCAATCCAACGCGATAACTTGGTAAGGTTAAGTAAGTTTTCTTAATGACGCTTAACCGAAAAATACGGTTAACGAATGGGGTTAAGATTAGACTCAACTAGTCTAAACATGGAAATCGGATGGGGTTAAGTTAGCCTAGACTTAATTAATCCCACTTGGTAGTTTAATGGGGTTAAGTTAAACACTTAACTAATCTAAACATGATGAATTGATGTGGTTAAGTGACCTATACTTATCCAATCTAACTCGTTAATTAATTGTGGTTAAGTTAACCAATACTTAACCAATATAACGTGAAAACATGATAAGGCTAAGTCACGAATTGCTTGAATACACTTGACCGATTTGACTAAGTAAATTGATTGGGTCAAGTTAATATATACTTAACCAATCTAGAATGATAATTGGACGAGGTTAAGTCGTGAATTGCTTAATATACTTAACCAACTTGAGCATGGTTTGTAGGGTTAAGCCTTGAACTTGGATACTTAGCCAATTTTGACAGGATTTGTAGACGGGTTAAGTCATGAACTTAAGTGACACTTAATCCATTATGTAAACCCTAGTTCTGAGGATTAGGTGGATAACCGTAGTTAACAAGGATAACGGGAACAATGCTAAGTGGTAAACCTTAGTTGAAGAATAACTAAGTAATGATTCTTAGTCAAGGAAATTTAGACCAGTTCATAGATAGATGAGTAACCTGATACGGTAGGTCATCGTTTAAGTATACGAGTAGGAGCAAGTATCTGATTTAGATAAAGGCTCCAGCGAACTGGGTAACGAAGCAGCGGCTTCGGGGAACGTGAGGATATTCTTGGTATCCCTCTATGAGCTGCCAGGTGATTATACTAGGCTCATGAGAGGTTAAGGTCTGCGTTAGAAGAACCAAGAGTATGCCTTGGTTGTTATACGAGCGACCTAAAGACGGGGATGGATAGGGGATAGTCGACGATACACGGTCGTACCCTAGATAGCATTTCGTCAGGCTACCTACCATCTTTGGTCAAGCGTGTACGTACGGAAAGGCAGAGAACACCCAAAAGACCATAATTGCTATCTAATTATGGTTGCGGTAAGGCTTGGATGTGGGTTGGCCAGTGTTGTGTTCTCATACAGGATTTATCCTGTCTTGTCTTTTACTAGTTGAGGGAGTGGTCTCGTGGGACCATAGCCACGTATAAGAAAAACAGACCTTAGCATCTGCATCGGCAGATAAATCGAAAGCTCCCGACCGAGTCCGGTATTTCTTGATTTGCCCTGTGACAGGACTCGGATGGCACGATGTGATACATGTGCATACAGTCATGGAAAAGCGATTCACGATGAATGCGTGGGAAAAAGGGCGCGGTTGGCGGTTAGCGTAATCCCTAGTGGCCCTAGGTGGTTGAACCCAAACCGAGATACGAAAACGTGCAATAGGTAAGCATAATCCCTAGAAGCCCTAGGTAGCATAAGTCCTAGTTGTACAAATAATAATTCATGTTGGAAGACCCTAGCTAGGTTTAGGGTAACAGTCCAAACCGATCTTAAGGATCATGGAACTATGTTAAAGTAATATAGAATCTCATGGGAAAGCCCGTATGGTCTACGGCAAGGGACTGAACATTTACATTGAATAAAACATACAAGTTGAGTAACCTATATATGCGATATATTAGGTTGACATGGACCATTACACGACTTTTGAGTGAGGGTCATTCTTGGTTAACACATGACACGGTGGGGATACTAGTACGGTAGGTGCAGAGCTAAAATACAGGATAGATATCACGGGGCGTTATACGTGACAGATATCTTGGGGATATTATACTTGATAGAAACCTGACGATGTGATACCTTGTTTTATCTTGACATCGTAATTTATCATGACACCTTAGTTTATCTGAGTTCAGTAGTTCATCCTGTTATTTTGATTTAGCTTATCTATCTTGTTATCATGCTTATGTTCATCTCAGTTTCTCATGTCAGTTAACTTTACTAGTTTTTATGCTAATAGTAGATAGGGCTTGCTCAGTCTTTTTGACTGACCCGTTTTGTTTCGCCTCTTTTCTTCCGTTTCCCCCCCCCCCCCAGGTTACAGGGAGGAAATACTGTTGTTTAGTTCGGACTTCTTCTGCTTGAAGGTCATCATGGATGGCTTGGACTTTTCTTGGCTAATGGCTACTTTACTGTTTTTACTTGGGGAATAATTTATGAAAATGTCTTTATGCTTCTTTACTATTGCAAGACAGGTTTTGATGTACTCTGATGTAAAAGGCTTTAGACCTTATTTATTCATGTTATGAAAGTTTGATTTTACTTCCGCTATTTTATATGTTCTGTCTTGTGATATTTCTGTGCATGTTTACCAATAATGCCCCTCTAAAGCTAGTGCATTCCTTTGCGAGTGACCCTAGAGGAGGCGGGGTGTTACATATAGAATATTCCATTTTGATTTAAAATTGAAAATGAAGTTAGAATCATTTAAAAACAAATTTATAAACGATTTATGTAATGACCCGCATTTTCAACGGTATAATAATTAATTTATTTAATAGTTTAAAAGGTGATTAAAAGGATTTCATGGTTGTGGAATTAAATAATGGTGAATATTAAATGAAAATAATAAATTTAATAATATATTTAATTCTGAAATAATCAGAATTGGCAGAAATGGCGATATGGTGTGAACTGGATCATCTATGATATTTATTTCAGTTTAGAATTGAATTGGAACAACGAATATATTATTTGAATGACAGTTTGAATGTATAATTATATTATAATTAAAATCGAGCTCGAAATGGCGTGGCAGTTCGCAATTTGGCGATTTGAACTTCAACTGAATGTACATGGTTCATTTTAAATCGGATTTCTGTGAAACAAGAAACGTGTGGAGATGGTGGAGTATATTTTTCTAGTGGAAGAGAAAAATCGGGATTTCGTCGTGTAGATTTTGATTTATATCCAAATCAAATTTTCAGAAAAGCAGCGGTATATTCGTTCATGGCCATAACGGTTATTTAGAAATATTTGAATATCGGGTTTGAATTTAGAGAAGGTTCTTTTGAGACATAGCGATAATTTAATTTTTAGAATTTTATGGAAAATTTTAATTAATTAAATAAGAAACTTTTTGTTTGGAGTATTTTGCACCCTGTAATCAACATTTCGGGGTTTCACAGAATAAGTCAATCTACCGGTATTATTATATTTTTGGGATCGTGGTGAAATACTTGACATAACTACATTTTTTACTTCTGTCCGTAGCAGTTGTATGCAAAGAGAATTTTATATAACAAGTAACCTACCTTTTTAATTTAATATATTTTTAAAATATCTTAACCCTTCCATTCTTTTCTCCGATCAAATCGCAAGCCAAAAATTCCCTTTCTCAACCGTTAGTTTCCGTGGTCCTCAAAACAAAGTGTGGCATTCAATAGTCCACAAAAGAATTCCATGTAAAACGTATAAATAACCCCCCTTTGCCTTATAACCTAAAGTTTTCCATTCCTCAGTAAAATGAATGTAGCCGCCACCCAAAAACTAAAGTTTCACCACTTCAGAAATTTACAAGAAATCAAATAAAATCAAGTTAATCCCAAAACTTATATTCTCGTAATCCCCAAAGCTTGCTCCGTGTTTCTGTATCCTAGTTGTTGGGTGCGATCTTCATCTCTGTTGTCTAAGGGCTGGGATTTTTGGGGATGTATCGAGTATAAACTTGTCGCACCTGCTCCTGATATCCGCAGTGATGCTGAAGAATGGGGGGACTCGAGTGTTACATAATGGAGATGGGGGTGTGGTTCTCGCGGAGAGATGGAACTGGGTATGTTCGGTTGGTGTTTTAGTGGAGTAAATGGAAGGGGGCGTGAGGTTTGAGGATTCAGAAATGGCAGCGTTCATTTTTGGTCGGTAATGAACAACGGGAGTTTGAACTCAGGTTTGAAGGAGCTGGCAGAAGCGGTTTTGGATGAGAAGCCATTGGTGGCGATCTCGGTGAAATCCGTGAAGTGGGGGAGGAGCAGTTGGGGATGGAAGAATCAGTTATAATGGATCAAAGAAATTGAAATACTGTGTGGTGGGTTATGTTGGAGGAAAAGGAAACGGAGGAAGGTGAGGACTTTTGTTGTTTTTTAACGGCGTGAAGGAGGGATTTGAGGAGTTTACATCGCTGGTGGGTTTTCTGTTTTACTGAAGATGAGTTCAACGATCGGGTTATTTTTCCTGGGAAGAAGAAGACTTAAGTACGGGCCCGGGAACTGTTCATTTGAGTGTTGGGCTGATGGGAATTGGGTAAAGCCCATTTATCTTAAATACAAGTTTAAAACTATATTAAATTCACGTTAAGTTCTAAGTTACATAACTTCGTCATACTGCATCAGAATTTCGAATGGATGGATACGTTAGGATCGTATTTACAGGAGCTGCACCATGGAACTGATTGGGAGTGGATTGAAGCTCGTTTGAATTTACGGAGAAATGAATTGTTTGATTCAAATCAAACAACAGTTTATCTATCTTTAATGATGAATTGCCAATGTGAGTAAATCTCACTAACTCTGAACAGTTTATATTTTCATGTTGTATTTTTAGAACGGTTAAAAATTGTCTGATTGATTGTGTGTTGACTATTCGATTGAACTGCTAGTCAGTTAGTGGAAATTATATATATATAAACCATTAAATCTATATGTATTGATTCTGTTAACAGAATATTTCATATTGAACTGAAAGTGATGTTGATTATATTGTGTAACATCTATGATGCAGGGAAACAGGTTGAAGGGGTCCAACTGGACTCCTCAATATTATAATACTGTTCTGTTCATATATGATGTGATATATAATCCGTTATGGATTATGTGTGTTAGAATGATGTTGATCATTGTTATGCGATATTTTTAATATCATATGAAACCCTGGGATGTAAAAAAGAAATATTTCAATGTATATTGAAATAAAGGGATTTTATAAAATCAACCGATTTTATAAAAGGAAATATTTTGAAAATAAATTATTTATAAAACCATAGGATTTTATAAAGGAGAATATTTATTTAGAAAATAAATAGGAAATTATAAAGGAGAATATTTATTTAGAAATAAATTGGAGATTATAAAGGAGAATATTTATTTAGAAAATAAATAGGAGAATATTTATTTAGAAAATAAATAGGAGATTATAAAGGAGAATATTTATTTAGAAAATAAATAGGATAAATGAATATTTATTTAGGAAATGAATAGAGTTAATCGATTAGAGTAAATCAAATAGAGTAAATCGATTAGAGTAAAACATACATAGTTATTTGGGATGAGATTCCATTTAGCACGACTGCTAGCGTAATTCATAGGGCTGCAGATAGCCTACTACGGTCGGATGTTTCCTGAGGGAATCAGGCGTAACCATTGTGATCGCTGCGATCTAGAGTCTAGCGAATGGAGTTAAATTCAATATTAGTTTTATTCGAATAGGAGTTAAACAAATAGAGTTATTCAATTAGAGTTAATCGAAATAGAGTTAACCAAGATTAGAAACTGACTAGAGATTAGTAAGTTGAATAGTTTTCTGATTATCAGTCTGATGTTGGTTTCGGCCTTCGAGGTTTATACTTAGAGAATTGTTCTCCTACTAGTTTACAGTCAAGGACTGATAGTTGTGAAATGATAGTGATATATAAATAAACAATGGAAATGTTTTCCAGTGTTAATAACATATATTTTCTAAACATAGAAAATAAGGAAATGTGAATATATATATATATATATATATATATATATATATATGTTAAATGATGATTGATCGATATAATTTCCATCTGGAAATAATATCGTTGTTTGCACGTGTGTTTTATTTGATAGTTAACTCACCGACTATCGAAGTTTTTGACCATTTAACGTTGTTAATATGGAGAGACCGGTTGGATTATCATCCAAAGAATCACTTTGTATTGGCATAAGCATTGCGAATCATATATGCCAAAGATAATTGAAGACGGAGTAAAGTGCAAGGGTTATTGTATAAGTCTTAGATAATAGTGCCTAAGATGGAAGTACTGAATAGTGCCTTCGGTTCATCCTGTTCCTGGATGACTTGTATGGATGAATGTCTGACAGAGTATTTCCAGAAAGGTCACGTACATTGATTTCTTCAAATGTACCAAGAGTGGAAGCGGAGAAGGAAACTTCTTTAGCTAACACGTAATGTACTGTTGTAGACGTCAATTAGTGATTTTCGATGGATCTGACAATGTGGCATTCGAAGTGAATCTGATGTGATGATAAGGCGTAACCTCAAGCCTCATCAACCGGTAAATGACAAAAATCGGGCAGGCAGCATGGCTATGTAGGTCGCACCTATTAGTGTGTATAATCACCTGATCTAGAGTTTCATTTACTTCTAAAAATCTATTGTTGATACTGTCCCATTCGGGAAACGGTTGCTGATCCCAACCGTTGGTAATATACATTCGATACACTCAAGCGAAATGAGTGGTCGGTCATGTGTGGCTGGGTTGCAAGATGTTCTTGTTGAACCCGGTGTATTCCTCTCTAGAGGTACACTAGCGAAAGGTGGTTTCATACCTTGTCATGGTTGGAAATCCATTACCCAATACGTGCTTGCGGTTTTGATTGTATACTATATATATAGAACGTGAGATGGAAGCGTTTCTGCTAGATGATTATTATATTGTGTTGATACACTACGACAAAAATGGTCTTTCATAGCGTTTTAAAAACACTATAATAGCCTGTCATAGCGTTTTAGAGAACGACATGCTATGGTAGACCTTTAGCTTTAAATAGCGTTATCACAAACGCTATGTAAAATAAGTTTTGTATAGCGTTTTACTGTTACACTTCTATAGCGTTTTATATGCATGTACCTATAGCGTTTAGTACTGTGTTTCTATAGCGTTTGTCAGCATAATTGTATAGCTTCCCACATGTGTTTCCATAGCGTTTAGATATCAATATTATAGCGTACATAAGATCTGGTTTCTATAGCGTTTGTCTAATCCACAGCGTTTTTAAAATGCTATAATATATATAAATATATTTATTATTTTACAGCTTTTTCTTATTATTTCAACTGTTTTCATTCACATATATAATATATTTTTCATTCACATATGAATATAATATGTTTTCATGGACAACAAACATATAAATCATATCATAATATTATACATAAACAACTTCTCACATTTTCAAATTTTGTGTTTCATACATATCCTTCAAACTACACATGTCTGTTGTATTTCATATATATTGCTTCATCAACTATTCTATATGCATACAAAATATACCATACATAGTTTTCCATAAACTAACAAAGCAATCAAACTGTTGATTCAATCTTGTTTTGCTTTTTATATTTTCTCTCTATCAGCATTATAGGTCCTGTTAATATCAAATAAAAAGTCAATGTATTAGTAGTTATAATGTTATATGCGCAAAAAGTAAAAGATCACAAAGGAAGAAGAAATTATGTATCTAGGACTTCAAAATATGAAAATGTTTTCTTTCATGTGGCTAGATTTTCACAAATAATGATGGAATAATTAGAAGCGTTTATACATTTTTCTAATAGCCATATTCAAAAACAAATTTTATTTATTTAGATGTCGTATTGGTCCAATTTTGTATGAATCCTCTATAAAAGAGAATACAACTAACTCATTTTCAATTAGTTTACTCGAAGATTTTATGTCATCACTGATAAGGGTGGATTTTGAATTTCAGCATTCAAGCTATATTGATTAGTTATTTTGTCCTAACTCCATAAAAACACTTGACAATTCATCTATCCGTGCCTTAGAAAAGTAAAAATATAACTAAAATGAATACAAAGACAAAAAGACTAATGGTGCTCAACGAAAGGATCGTGTGATATAAATAATTGGAAGGAGAGGAATCATTAAATTTCTACCTGCTTTAATGTAAAAATGAGGAATCAAACGCCTAGCCAATTTGAAATATGAGTTTCTCACATACGTAAGGTATAAAGAAACAGACCTGTAACATGGGATTCACAAATACTGAAATGGCTGAATAAATAGCTCAGCTTGCTCCTTTTGGAGTTGAAATATATGTCTTCCTTCAAAGCTGCTAAGAAATGCTGTCCAAGATATTACATCACCAGTAAAATTTTGGAGTTCTGGCGAAATATCAATTTTCACTCTCCGTTTGGACCAATCATTGTTTCTCATTTGCTCATAAGTTCACAACAAGAAGTCGAAAAGGTTGGAAACGTGGACTGCAAATATATGTTAATTCATTATATTGCAAAATTATTATGCTAACATTACAATGTAGATTGATCACCCAAAACTACAGTATATGTATGCTATCACTTGAATGATCAAAAGCATCTCAATTTTCACTGTCGAAATTGGGAATGATCTAGTTTAGTATGAGATTGTGTGTCGTTTATTAGATACAGGGCAAATGTATTAATTTGATGGCTTAACCTTTGTGCATACCAAAAATGACACTAAACTAAGAATAATGCAGCAATTTCTATGTAAATTTCTGTAAGTAATTGCATATTATGCTTTTCAACTATATAAAAAAAAACTTGCATACAGAGGACACAAGCTTACATTTTTCAATATGAACAAATACATGTTGTATATAGCCATGGATTCCATTAAATGTTGCAGTTTATCATTTGTCTGTTGTGATTAATGATACACATTTCTACTATTGTAACATGTTATATTAGCGAAATATCATACCTCTATGTTGAAAGTCTTAGTTTCATTTGTGTTTCCGACTTCATTTTACTTCTGCACAGTAGACTGATGTAATATAAGATACGGTATTGTGGATGTGCACAACATAGCAGACAGTTTTTTTTACTGAAAATTGATCTAAGAAAAGGGGAGTTCATTAATTGAGATTTAACATAACTGGAATAGTAAGCAACTGCTGGTTACTAATTTCAAAACTATAAGCAATAGTTTGTGAATTTTTTCTTTTGTTAGTAATAAAAAAATTCAACAAATAAAACTAATAATTAGCATGATTCTATAAATGAAACAGAGAACGAAAAAAATACTGAAGTAAAATGTGCAAGAAATAAAGTTGTTTCATAGTTTAAATAGTGAAAAATTAACGATGTTAACATATAAGCAGAAGTTTATTTATAGATGTAGGTAAAAAAACAAAACAGGTATATACAGAAATATGCATGACATAAGATAAAAGAGCTGTATACATAAATGTAGATAGGTTCAACAATCTTTTGAATATTAATATATGTAAACTTCAAAAATGAATATTTTAATATCTGGTATGCAATAATCCGACAAAGTTTGTCAGTGTAGTTAATGATATAAGAAAACTTTACATGGAAAATTAAATCATAAAGTAATTTAATAACACATACATATAGGTATACGATTTTCACTGAAAAAATTAAGCATGGTACAGCTAATTAACAATATAATATGACGAGAAATGCTAAGCTCACTCTCTCTTAGGGAGAGTGAGCTTGTACTTGCCACTTGATTGGTGGAAATGAGTTGGCACCAATAATTAGCTATGTATGATACAATAAATGCCAACCCATTTCCACCAATCAGGTGGCAAGTACAAGCTCACTCTCCCTAAGGGAGAGTGTGCTTACTTGTCGTTTTCCTCTTTTTACCTATGTTGATTAGTTTGAACCATACAAATGAATGTGGCATAATCCGACAAATTTATTTATGGCTTTTTTATTTTTTATTTTTAAGTACAGGTACATTTTTTTTTGATGGTGGTGTGATGTTATATTTTGTTGGATTTTGGTGATACTATATTCCATATTTGAGTAGATTTTTGAGATATTTTAGTTTACATGGAATTACAAATATAAATCATTTGTTATTTAATAGATTTGGAGGATTATGGGGAGTGATTATGTGAGTGATTAGTTGCCTCTTTTTATTGCACTAGAAAAGGCAACAAATAATGTACATGAGAAAGATTTATGTAAGCATTCAATAGCTTCTCAATTTTTGTTTAGAATTGAGATATCTTCTCAATTTTTTAGACTTTCTCTTGTAATCACTCGATGAATTAATAAAGATTTTGTTTGGAGGATTTTGTTACTCAATTTTTTTTTCCACTACTTATCTCTTCTAAAATCTAATTGTGTAGAGATTCTAAGAACTTTCCTAACAATATTTAAGGTTGCTTTTTAGATCTACAAGTCTGAGCTCCCTTGAAGCAAACTGACACCTGTTGTCGGAGTTGAAACTACACTTTTTCAATTTTTTTGTCTCGTTGGTTCCTTTAGGACAAACTGCATTTCTGCATTGTCCTCATGATTCATTTGTTCCTTCAGGACCAACAGTAGTAGAAATAAGGTACTAGTTACCTTTGTCAAGCTTAAAGTCAAATCTCACTAGAGCTATCTTTCTTGTGCACTGTGTAAATCCCTGCTTGTCCTGGCTGCCATGTAACATGTATATCCCTATTTGGATGGGATTAATTTTATTTTGTGCACTGGCTACCATATGATGGAGTTGAATCCATTGAACATGTTTTGGTTACTTCTTCTTGATTTGATTCTGCCATTTCAAATTTGATTTAATTTTAAAATTGTAAAATAGCTACCATTTGAATTTGGATGTACAAGACTCCACCATTTCAACTACTATCATGGCTTTTGGCAATGAAGCCGAATCTCTCATTGCACATAAGGTTGACGATCTTCTTACCATATACAAATTGGTAAAATACTTTTGCTTTTCTACTAAAATCCATGTACTAAGATTATAAGTTAGCAGTATTATGTTGCGTTCTGAAAAACGTATGTAACAACTATCTAAAATTACTAATGTTATGTATTTTTTTCTCAACTTCATTAACATTTCATCCATACTCTTAGGGGCATGCAATCTATGCTCATACTTGTGATCCATACATGAAAGCAACAAAAATTAATCTCATCGTACTCTGCCTCTTTCTACTAATTTTTTTAAAAGTCATATTTGTTACATCAGCATTCTATACACATATATGTTTATCTTTAATTACGTTTACATATATTTTCAAGGCAAATGGGGCAGAGGGAACTGAAAGAATTTTTGATCTTTTTTCGGGTAAGGAAGCAGTAGTGGAGGTTCAGACCATTCAATTACGAGATGAGCAATACTAATACCTACTTGTCTGCAAAAAAATTTACAAAGAAACTGGTTGCGTCTGACAAGGTTGATGTGAAGTCACAGGTAGTTGAGTACATTTACCTCTGCTAATTATGTAGTTACCACCAATGGTTTAGCAATATTTTGACCATTTATTCTTACTATAGCTAACTCCACCTAGTGAATGTAGTTCTATTCTGGATCTTCGCTCACCTATGGATATGTGTAGTTCACAAACTACAATGAACAACAAAGGAAAAGAAAAGATTACTCAGGTTTGTGTTGCAATAGTTGTTTTTTTACATAAAACTACTATACACTGAATAAGACGGGATTCTTACTTTTTATTTTAGGACTTAGTATGGCAAAATGATTTGACATCAATTTCTTTACAACAGAGAAAGGGGTTGAGCAAAAGGATTGTTATTCAGGTTATAAACCACACGATGCAAATAAGACAGTATAGACTAAACAATTATTTATTTGCTGATCCTATTCCTGGCTAACGTCAGCTTATGCACTCTAGGATCACATACGTTGCTATAATGTTTGTGGATTTTTAATATATATTTTTTGGGTGGACAACACTATTTTCCAGCTAAACAATCGAATTAACATAATTTGCACAGCAAAAACAACCTGTTGACCGCACTGCCTTTTATGAATGTGTTAGAAGCAATCAAGTTGAACATTCTATCCTACATGTTGGTGTACCATTTTTATATTTTAGCTGGATGTTGCATCTTAGAAGCACTTAATTTGATGAACAAGTCTTACCACTTACAACCTGTCTTACCATTACAGCGTTGTTAGCAGTCATTTATTTCTTGTTAAATTTATGTGCCCGTAATTAAAATTTGAACAGTAGTGAAGGCTAACTTAATTCTTTTTCTGTTTAGGATTTGGACTACAAAAAAAATATCCCTAGCTTCGCCGTCAAAGGGGACTCGAGACAAGAGACAGAAGAAATAATTAATTTACTATGTGGAACCAAATATTATCTTTGTACCCTGCATGCATCCTAGCTTATTTGTTACAGCTTGTTTGTTACAGAATGCGCTTTTCAACTTTAATTTGATTTTGTGAGTTGTGGAAGCAGTATGTCTGCCAATTTATTTTCAATTTGCTTTTATTAAATCTAATAATTACTAACATGGTCATTTTTGTTGCATTAACTGATACCGTAATCATGGTTAGATTTTTTTTCCTATACAGGTTAGCCTGTATTACATGATGTAATATGTAATTTCCAATTTCCAAACTCGCAACATTCATCCATTAATTGGAACTTGCATGTATTTTTAAGTAAATGACATTTACAGAGCATGCAAATTTTTATAAATTATGCCAGTGAATAAGGTTCCCATTACAAGCTACTTCAACTGTGATAAAGTTTACTTTCAACTAACTTTTACAAATTGTGCATAATTTCTGCCAAAGGAAATCTATCCTTTTCATTTTTTCACTTTCAAATAATTGCCTTTTTTAAGCATACAGGGAACAAATCAGCATGTTTGCATAATTTACCAACTGTCAGAATAAGAATTTGCAAACTGACTCCAGAATTTCTTTTATATCTGCTATGTGGAAAGAGAGATGCAATCATGTGTTTAACAACATATTTATTTTCAGAGAAATCAAAGCTAAACTTATTTTAGCCTTATATGGAAAGAGAGATGCAATCATGTGTTTAACAACATATTTACTTCCGGAGAAATCAGAGTTTAAACTTATTTCAGCCGAAATCAACTCAATAATTCAAGCTTTCAAAAAGAGAAAAATGAGAGATACTGCAATGTAATATGGTTTTATCAGCCTCAAATTCGAACTATAATGGGCAGAATGTTGTGAAAGCACGAAACTTTCCATTACAATTATTGTTTGAGAAGATTTGGAGAATGAGACATTGGGTTCTGTCTTGCACGCGGTCATTTATTTATTATTTATTTTTAAAATTACATGTAGTTTATTGACTTTTTTTTATCAGATATCGAGATGAGCTTCTATTTCTGTTTATATGTTATTCGTTATTTCTTCTATTTATTCTTAGCTTGTTAAGATGTCTTTGTAATGTTCTTTTAAAAAACTCTTTCCAATGATTCTTGAGCAATTATGGGGGAGGATCATCACAACCCTTAATTGAAGAGCACATCCCTTAATCATAATCAAAACTCAAAACATAAATGAGGTTGCATGCTTTAAAGTTTGTGATAGATCTATATTGTAATGGGACTCTTAAAGAACATCATACGTTACTAGTATGATTGACATATACAAAGAAGTTCTTGTATGCATAATAATAACCATTATAGGTCATACTACTTATGCATACATTAACCCAAAAGTCTTAAGGTCACCATCATCTATGTTTTCATTTATTTCTTCTATATCTTTACTCTCTTTCGTTTTTATGTTTATTGTAATCAGTATATAATTTAATAATATTCCAAGATACTTATATTTTTAAATAATATTTTGTATAAACACAAAAAAGGGTTGCTATAAATTGAAGAACTAAGCGGCAAGATCGATAAAAAATACAAAAGACTTCTGAATTATGTTTTCTGTTTTTACTATTTCCTCTTACGAGGAGAATGAGAACGCTGAGCATCATTAACTGATGATTGCAAGTAATTATAGCAACTATGATGAGATAAATACATTAGGCATCTTGATAAGTTTTCCTTCCCCGTTTTCGTAGACCGAACACAATAACAGTTTACATGTCTTGACCAACAGCACTAATTCTAATGATAAATCTTTCAAACCCCTCGACAAAATACGGTCATAGTAAATGCGAATGTGATCGGAGGAAGAAGGTTAACAAGTTCTACTCTTTCATAATGGATTTTCTGCTGTAGAAATAGCAAAAAGGTAATTAGTCTCCTTACTTTTTATGAAAATTTCATTCCCACTTTTACTTGTTCATATGAGATTCTTAAGGGTGACAGTGCAGAAAAAATGAGTAATCCTGGTACCATTGATCGGGTACAGAAATACATACCTGAACTGCAAAGTGGAATTGCAAGACTGAACGATAAGAAGCAGGAGCTTAGCCCTTTTCAGATGATTGTCCAAACAGCATGAACCATAGAACTATACTTTGGCAGCAGAAATGCATGTGCTGGTTGGAAATAATCAAACTTTAGATTTCCGTGAAGTATTGATTGTTACAAAGGGATTTCTATCTAAAGGTAAAGTCAGAATTTCTAATTCTACACATTTCTTCACAAACAGCAGAAAAAAAATATTTTTATTTTTTTTAGGAGAAATCCAATTATATGCAACTCTAAATATAAATTAATTATTTTATAAATTTGACTTTTTAAGAAAAGAAAAAAAAACCTGAAAAAAACTACAATAACAAAATTTATCAAACAATCAACATAAGAAAATGTGTAAATATTAGGATCAGTAACACGTGAAAACAAACAAATACATGGCATACAGAAAAAATATAAACTAATTACTTTATAAAATTTTCTTGTAATTTCCAATAGGAGTATCGTTAAAATCAATCTTGAATCCCAGTTAAGTCGACTTACTCACTTCATATATGCATTTAACAAATTATTGTGCAGACAGTTCTTTCACATGTCAAGCTGATATGTTCATAATTTCGCCAAAATCTCAATACAGATCTTGTTCTTGATTATCTAAATTTCTTGAACTTCCCTTAAAACATCTATCCTAACATCCCCGAGCAACATCATCATCTTCCTACTTGTTCTTGGATCTCTTCAAGCATTCGACCAAACTCCAATTCATCCTCAAATCCTCTCTAACACGATGGCTAAAACTAAAGAAAATGTTCGTTATTCAACCTCACCACTAACTCAAAACACTCTTCTACCATCAGTCACTTATTCAAATCTGGCATCGCTCATCTGCTACAACCAGGTCTACAACAAAAGCAAACCCACAATCAGTCCTTGCATCTCGAACTCAACCTCATCGCAGCCACCTCGATCTTACCCCAACCATTGTGAATTTGCAACATAAAAACAAGTTACCAGCATCACCCATTAATAATTGTCTGTCGTACTAAAAAACCGTAACTTATCTAGTGCATAACTTGCATTGCCGATACACAAAACATTATGTAACCAACGTAGAAAGAATCATGGCACTTGACATGTGTTAAGAAGAATGAACTTTCGTTAAGAATCATGTTACTTGTTTTATCCGACCATCTTAATTTTCTATCTGAGTTTGGGATGTCAACCATAAGTTAAGCATACAATGAAAAATTCATATAAAACATAAACACATTAATTTTCTAATTACATTACATGCATGAAGGAAAGAACTTGACAAAGACTCAAACCACTATTACTTAGAAATGGTATTATTCACTATTATATCTTCATTGAATACCATTTGTTGAACAAAATAGTGCGGGAATATTTTGTATTTTAATGATCAATATAACAGAGTGCAGTTAAGAGCAAATACATAAGAACTTACAGTTTTAAACATAGAGCCTTTACACATCTACATTTCTTGCAACCTCCACTTGTATCACCATTTACTTTCATCAACCTGCATATGGTACCACAACAAGGTGGTAAATAAATGTTAGTTTCTTAATAAATAAGACTAAGCTAACAACCGAATAAGAATAGTCATCACTTCTAAGATCTATGTTCTCATTTTTTTCGTTAATAGTCTGAAATATGACTGTATTAAAAGAAGACATATGCATCATCGTAAAGTATGGGCAAAAAATGAATACACGTTATGAAGTTGAAACTCAAAACAAACACAAACGACGTCATGCAAATAACATAATCAATGGACGCAATCAATGTGAAATTGCTTTGATCAAAGATAGCAAGAATATCATCATGCTCAGTCCATTTGATTTCAGATATTTTCCATGCAGCACTGAGGAATGTAAAAGAAAACATGATAGTAAAAAATTAATGCCATTCAACTATGTATTTTAATTTTTTCCATTCAATATTTAAGAGAATAATGACTATTTGGTAGTATTTCTAACATCGGGACAGCAACCCAAACTATTTTATATAAGCACTCATTGTTGTTTTGCACATAAATCTACTGATTCTAGACTTTAAAATCACATAAAATCCGAACACTAGGGTCAATAAGACAGAATTTAATAAATTTATAAGATTTCAGTTAGGAAAGTAATCAATCTTGAAAGCACTTAATTCAAAAATGAAACAACACATATAAGAAGGAAAATTTATTTGTAAATTTCCATGTTGAATTCTGAAAGGCGTTAACTTTAATCTTGCCCAGGCTCATAGGATATGAGGTATACTTTTCTTATAATAAAGAGATATGAATAATGGCATTCAAGCTTTAAAAAAATAGCCGAATAAAGTAAGCATATGCAATATAAAAATTTAAACTAATCCAACAAAGAGAAGTTTCGACTATTTCTTTATTGCTATAATTATGCATGCCATTTAACCATTTCAAAACATTCAACTTGTTTACAACTTTGAGGACAAAATTGATAACACGGTTTGATTATATAAACCAAGCATATGAATCTCAACCATCATATTAAATTGGAAATGATATCTTATAATCTGAAAATGAAAGGCATTCCACCCATAACTCAACTAGGGTGCATCATTGGCAACCCTATAAGCCAACTAATCAATGTTTGGTTTTTGGCACAAAGCAAGGACTATGCTTGTTCATCTCATGTCGAAAATTATTTGGATGCTCAATCCCAAAAAAGAAGAATGCAAATAGAATTAATGGACGGCTTAGGTAACTTCCGTTGATAGATGGAAATAGATACTAAAACAAACACGACATAAGTAAATAATATTAGTTCATATGGATAAGTTTCAATGTGAATTCCCTGAAGGCCACAGTTGTAGTTTACATCATCAATCGCTACAATCTCTACAATAAATCCCTTTTCAGTTCATTACTTTAATCTATATTTTTTTAACTTAAAAATCGCTACAATCTCTAAAACAAACAGAAAAGTTCGCTCCGAACAAGTTAACTTATAAAGATATAATAATACCTATAACAACGGTCTAGATGGACAGGCGCGGATAGTGGCGGCGTTAGGAATTGGAATCCAATGTGTGCGTGAGAGAGAGATTCAGCTAGGGTTATGTGGATGGTCATACCAATTGACTGTTGACGATGGATGGTTGCACGGAAGCGTGAAAGTGGCACCCACGAAGTATTGATGACAACGATTAGGGTTACGTGACTCAGGATATGCGAATTTGATTTCATGGAGTTCTTTTTCTTTTTTAGGGTTTTCAGAGGTGGTGGAGAGGAAAGAATGTTTTCCGGGGAAGCCAAAAACGTAATACGTGTTTTTTTTCCGTGAAAATTTTCATTCCCCGCCTTTATCATATAGCGTTGAGTAAGCGGTATTTACTTAGCGAATAGCGTTTAGAACCCTGTTTTGACTGGTTGTTAATAGGGGGTAGACGGAAACGCTCTGCTTGATGCTATCAAAAGACAATTTTCTTGTAGTGATAGACATTATTATAATTTCAAAACGTTTTTGATATAAAGATATTTTGGATTCTCATAAGGGAAAAAACCATTCCGTTATACGGCGTGGTCTTATGAGATATCGTTTACTTGTTCGAACTGTTTTAAAACCGTTTTACTCATACCAGTCCCATGACCGACCCGGAGTTTATTTTGTTTTGTTTTCCCTAAACTCTTGGGTGCCCAATTTTGTACGGGCAGTCAAGTAGTCGGGATTTCCAGATACTTGAAGAGCTGGAGCAGGAGGCTTCAGGATCATATAGCTACATTTTATTTCTGCTGTGTTGTAAGTGTTGTACTCTGATAATGTTATTGTATACATATACTGATTTTATTTCAAAGACATGTTATCTATTATATGTTACTTGTTCCGCTGTGAGATTCGTGTTACTCTGATATTGTGTTCTTCTTCTTCTTCTATTCTAAGTTTCTATCTTATCTTTCCTCACCCTCTAATTTCTTTCGTTAACTATTCGATTATTTTCGATCCTCGGATGTTCGATATGTGTTGTATATCGGATAACCAAGATCGCATTTTTCCTGGTCGTTACAATTTATAATATACGATTTCAATGGAAATCAACGACATATATTATATATATTTAATGGCATGAATAGAACGCGCCGCGCTACGACCATTCGTGAATTTAGACCATTAACTTCAAATTGACGTAAGGGGAGATTCGACCGTCAGATTCTCCTAAAACCAGAACCTTTGGGTTCGTATCGAAAAGAGCTTTCCAATGAATATAAGAAGTTTGAAATCTAACAGTTGGATTTGGAATTATGTCCAAATTTGAAAAAGGTCGCTATGGATGCAGTTCGGTGGCCGTTATTGGAAACCGACTATACGGGCCTTGATAAAATTATTAACAATATGGAAAAATTATGTAAAATCATAATAAGTAATTTGGAAAGTTTTTGGATGAAAATTTCCATATTTGAAAAGATAAAAATATATTTTTATCGAAATGAACTAGTTATTAACTAGAATAAAAATTCAATTAATTAATATTTAGTTGGAATTAAAGAGAATAAATTAGATTTTGGGTTGTCATGAACGGTGTCTTTAATAACATTGTTCTTAAACCCCGTGTGAAAAGAATAAATTTTTAATTAAGATTATTAGAGCTTCCAACTATATTTTGTAATTGGAATAAAATGAAATGTGAATTGGGTTTATTGTGAACTGTATTTTTAATGACATTTGTTCTTTAACCCAATTGACAGTGAAAATATAAAATGGAATTTATAAATCTACCATTAAGGTTTATTTGGAATTTATAAATCTTTTGCTAAGACATAAATGGAAATTTTCCAAAGTAAAGTTTTCCTATTTAATATATTAAATTGGAGTTGAATGGAGTTCGATTTGGTAATAATCGAGATGTGGTTCTGTGAATGAAGACTGTTACTATATATGGAATTTAATAGGTCTTGCCGTTATTCCATTTATACTATTAGTCTGATAAAGAAATTTATTTCGATTATATATTGATCTGATTTCTGTGTAGATTCCATATTTAATGAAAGATGATTTTGGGTCTGTCATGAACTGTGTTTTTAATGACATTGGTTCTTTAACCCTGTTAAAGATAAGATTAATTTATTAAATTTGAATAATCATTAAATAATGATTTATGGAGATTAAAACAAAATTGGTGTTTTAATGTATCTTGTTAATTTCAGGAAGATTAAAGAATAAATTTAAAAGAATTTAACTTTGATAAAATTAATGGGAACCTTTCCCTAAAAAGGTGAATATTTTAATAAAAGAATATTTTGAATCGGAATGAGGCGTATGATGTGATTTTACAGCACTTGATTATAAAATACGCGAATTATTCGGAAAGACCGGGTTTTACCCATTCTAAATAATTACTACGATGATCAAGAGTCGAAGAAGAAAACTGTGGTTGAAGACCGGAGTTCTTCACATCGTTTGGGTGATTACCGATGTATTGATTGGGTCGTACACCCAAGACAAGGTAATAAGTGTTGATCGTCCAAACATTCTTGGAGATCGACGGATATGCAAGGACCTCTCTCCTGTATTGGACATATGGGACAAGGAATAAGGTGCCTTCGGTTTCGTTCAGACCCAGAACGGACTTGTAAAGGGATAGTATGTCTGACGTTTTATTCCTTTATGCTATATTCGTTGATCTCTGCTAAATATATATTTGTTTGGTTGCGGAGAATTTATTCGCTTGCCTAACACCCTTCTCTGAGACGTACGAGCTTAGAGGTTATATATTGGCAGAAATCAATGGTATGTTATGGATTGACAATGTGGCATGCCAAGATGCAAATGATCAAGGCTTTTGTTGAAAAGCAGAGTCTTGTGGATGATGATCGAAGCACAACTTTAATTAGCATAGCTTTGTGTATAGCGTTACTTCGCGAGCTTCACACCCCGGTATGAACCAGAAATAGGAAAGGACAGTAGGGAAGGCATTGCGTTTCTTTCTAGCTAGGAGGGGTGTCAGGGTTTTGCAAGTCCGGACATTTTACTCATGTAGATATTACTTATTATTACTTGATGGATAGAGAGGCGCCTTGGATATTGTTGTGGTCGATATTGCTGATCAAATTTTACGCCCCATAGGGTGGGGAAACGCATTCTTAGGAATTATGAATCCACCATCGCACTTAGTGTGGACCGGCCCTGCATGTCACCTAAGGGCTCACTTGAGTCTGAGTCCTGAGGCACGGGCTTGAGTGTCTCGAATTCGGTAAGGACTATCTCTTGCCTTGGTTCATAGAAAGAAATCCAACTTCCAATACGACATCATGCGGTTTTGATTGTAGAAGTAGTATGGCGACATGATATATGGTACCCATGTCGTCTATGATTGATACATTTATATTCGAAATTGTTTTCTTAACACTATGCACTTATAATAATATCAAAATGATTTGTTTTATACGTGTCAAGCATGTTTGGCTATTATAAGGGAAAACTCTATCCTCCGGCTTGCATTGCATTATGTGATGGGACCTGAGTCTTATAATAGCTTCATTTTTCAAAAAGCATTGCGTTGTTTTATCTTAAACTAAGATTCATGTGGAGTAAACCCGTTCCGTGTTATAGGGTGTGGTCTCGTGATTTACCCAACTTTAAAATCAAGCTAATAATTGTTTAAGTTCTCACACCTGTCCCATGACTGACCTGGAGTTTATTGTTTTAACCTAAATTCTAGGCGCCCATACTTTCCACATAGGCAGCTAGTAGTTTTGGTTTTGCAGATATTATATTCACAGGATCCTGGGTTACAGCTGAAGCGATATTCGGAAAGCTCTGTATCCGTATATTTCTTTCAGTTGTGTTTTGTATTATTTTTCCACTGCTATGTATTTAAATGTAATTTAAATCTCTGATATTGTATTTTCAATGTGTAATGTTTATTTGTACTCTGATGTATTCTTGTACTCTGATGTAATTGTTGTAATAAGCAATGAAATGTTCTTCTGTTTTGTGTTCTGATTTGTCGTGTTCTCAACTCAATCCAGGCTTTCCTTTATGGGGAAGTTTGGGTCGTTTCAGTTAGTATCAGAGCTTTGGTTGTACAGAACTAGAGAACTAGACACATTTGAAACGAACAAAAGAATTCATCAGAGATTGGATTAATAATATCCAATAAGAATGACTCGTTAGAGATAGGATCAGCTGTATCCTAGAACGAGTGTGAAGAGTGTTATTTTCAAAATCAAACTAGTTTTAAAATTTTAAATCAATTATTCGTATTTAAATATTATATTTTAAATTGAATTTGGACAATTTAGTATAGGGAGATTTTGAGTATATGCCTGACGAGATGTATATTCGAAGCCTCAGATACTGGATAGATATAGAATCACACTCTAGTCGCCTGGAGATGATTCTGATGTTTGCTAGCGTCATCAGTGTTTATGTTTGAGTTTCGAAAGTGATATATCTGTATATTTCCATTGACTAGTGTGAGTACCAAAATATAGATAGGGTTTATTATTGTGACTTGGCATTAAAAATGTGATTTTTGACTATAGATAAAAGTTATATATATTTTAAAAGCTAATCACCTAATTGATTGCTGGTTGTGATGTTTGAAAATTAGTTTAACTAATTAAAATATTGGGATGATAATTAATTTAACCAATATGAGGAAGAATGATAAATTTAGCTAAATCAAATTTAATATGAAACTGAATTGAAAATTTATTAGAATTGAAAGTTGAGTTGATTAGTAAAACAACTTTCAGCTCCTTTCCTTTTCGAGGACGAAAAGATTTTAAGTGGGGGAGATTGTAACAACCCAGAAAATCATAACCAATTTAATTTTTTTTATTTTAATGGATTTTTAATATTTAAAATAATTTATTTTAAATAATAACGATGAAAAAATTATTTTAATCGAAGTTAGAACGAATAATTTTATTTTAATTATGTCCAAATCAAATTTGAAAAAGGTCGCTGTGGATGCAGTTCGGTGGCCGTTACTGGAAACCCACTGTACGGGCCTTGATAAAATTATTAAAAGTATGGAAAAATTATGTAAAATCATAATAAGTGATTTGGAAAGTTTTTGGATTAAAATTTCCATATTTGAAAAGAGAAAAATATATTTTTATCGAAATGAACAAGTTATTAACTAGAATAAAAATCCAATTAATTAATATTTAATTGGAATTAATGTAACCGCCCGCATTTTACATATCGGAAGATCGTAAAATATTTTTATTTTATTCTTTAAGGGTTGGATCATTCTCATCTTTTAATATGTTGCTTATGGGGATGTGAGACATGTCCATAAATTTTACCAATTTTATTTGTGACCATTTTGCCCCTGTCAGTCTTGTACAAAGCATAACTTTTGAATCAGGTCGAATCATAGGATGAACCTTATGCCATTGAAAAGAAGTTGATGGTTGTCTTTCCGTAGAGTGGTTACATTAAGGATTTGGCTCAGCGGTTTGGGAGAAATCGCTGTTTTAAGGTTTTTCAGTTGGTTGTTCAGGTTTGGAGAGCCTAATGGGCTGAATTGGGAAGGCCCATTAGTGGGTTGGTGGAAACTATAAATAGAGGGTGAGGGGTATGGAGAATAGGTTACTTCTCCCATTCTCTCATTTGGATACCTTGTGCTTCTTCTTCCTCTAACACCTTACCACCATTAAAAATCCAAATCCAAGGAGGGAAATCGAAGATCTACACCATTTGAGGCTAGATCTACATTATTCCAAGGACAAATTCATCGGATAAAGGGTCTTGGTTCAAAGTATTTGCTGTTCAGATTCATAATTCTATCATTTTAGCTTGTTTTGGAGAATCAGTGAGTGATTTACATCTCTCACATGAATGTAATGAAGTATATGAGTGTTTGTGCATGTTTCTCATCAAATTGGGATGTTTTACCATAGATTTACACCATTACATGTCCATTTTCATATGCATCACCCTACGATCTAATCTAAAAAGTTTTACTCGTTAATTTCATGTTATTTTACATGTTTATGTTAGTTAGATCTCTCATTTTGATCATATGTTCATTTTAATGGTTTTTAGTGAGATTTACATCATTTTGTGGTAATCATCATATTCATGTGATTAGTAATGTTATGATATGTTTATGATTGTGTTTGATGATTTTGGTTGAGTTGGCTTTGTTGGATTCGTCCTTTGGTGAACATTTGGTCGAAATCGGAGTTGAATTGCAACAGGCAGGTTTTGGATCGGACCATATTTGGATCGGACGAAGGTGAATCGGACGAAAGTGGATCGGACGAAAGTGGATTGGAAGAAATTGGATCGGATCGGACCAAAGTGGATCAGACTGGACCAAAGTGGATCGGATCGGACCAAAGTTCGGACCAGAGCAAAGTGGATCAGATCGGATCAAAGTGGATCGGATTGGACCAAAGTTTGGATCGGACCAAAGTGGATCGGACCGGACCAAAGTGGATCGGACCGGACCAAAATGGATCGGACCGGACCAAAGTGGATCTGACAGGACCAAAGTGGATCAGATCGGACCAAAGTGGTTTGGATCGGACCAAAGTGGTTTGGATCGGACCAAAGTGGACAGCCATTTCTGCCATTTCTGGGCAAGTTTTTCTGGTCGGACATTTCCGGTGATGATGTGACTTCAAAGTAAATTCGATTGGGAAGTTAGGAAGTGTTGAAATAATGTATGGATTGCTTTAAACCTTATAAAGATGTTGGTTGGTTCAACAATGATGGCGGCTTCAATGAGAGTCTAGAAGGGGATGTTCGAAGTGTTGGAGTGTTCGTTGGTCGAGGAGATGCAATGAAGCAGTTTCAACTCAAAGGTCGTGAGTTGGTGGATAATGGTTGCTCGAGAAGGTTGCTTGAGCTATGAAATGTCGTCAAGGTTGGATGACTAGAGATACTGAAGGCCGAGAGATTGTCGTTGTCGTAAGTACTAGTAGGCTCAAAGCATGGGTGCGATGGGGGCACCCAATAGACCAGAAGGTTGCTAGTCGAGTACCTTGGGTATCGTTGAAAGGCCTTGTTGTCAAGGTTGGACACTGTCAAGGTTGGACATATGGAGTTTATGCTAGAACTGGGGTTACCATTAGCCCTTGACATATTGCAAGGTTGGCCGTCATATGATTAACAGTGGTTTCAAAGCAGGATTGTCGGTGATAGCCAGAGTCAGTCATGGATGATTGGTTGTTCTGTGTGAGACTTATATAATCTGAATGTTATGTGTGTTTTCCATGATTGAATGGTTGCTCTGGTTTCCATGTATGAATTGTTATTCCTTTGGTTGAATGGAATGTAAAGGCTATCACTGTCCGATGTGGGGAAGATAAGGTTGGGTTCTTCTCTGGTGTCATGGGTAGATTAGTATGTTTATCTATCCCATCTCATACACTTTATTATTGAAGTTTGTTAGTTGTTTTATCGCTCACTAAGACTGTTGTCTGACTCAAGGTTTTATGTATCCTCTTATTACCTTGGGTCGTTCATCCGACTGTGGATGGGCAGACTAAGTAGCAGGTGACAGGTAATGCTTTAGTGAGGACGACGATGCTGATCGATTGCGAGCAGGAGGCTCACGTACCAGTTTTACTACTATCTAATAATTGGATTTCCGTTGTTTGCTTTTCTGAGTGATGTAGTGAGGCAACTTTGTATAAACACTATTTCCAAGTTTGTGGATCTTAATTTCTAGTTGTATGGAAGTCCAGTGTTTCTGCTTCACTATTACTACTTGTTGCATATGTTCTATTATATTTTATCCTTGCGCTGTGAGTTTTACGACAGGTTCCGCATGCGTTTACCTACTCTGATGATCATCCATGTACATCTTTCAATGCACTATTTCTCTTCTATAGTGCGGGGGTTATGGACGGTTGTCACATTTGGTATCAGAGCTCTGGTTAAAGATTTTTAGCCAAAGTTCTAAGACGTAATCACATATGAGAGACGTACTTGTAGATTTTAGTTGGATGTTTACTATATATATACTAGCATATATGGTAGTAGCAGTTGTTTTCCTTTAGCAGTTTATTGTGTAAGTGGACTAATCATTCTATTTCAGATTTAGAATGAGTCGTCAAACCTCTAGGAGTGAGTCTAGGACTGGAGGAGTAGGAGAGGAAAGCAAATTGGCAGCTTTAGTTGTTGCACCTGAATATCTAGTTATGTTTGGGGCAGCCATGATGGCAGTAGCCATGTTAAGGATGCCCATTCCAGAAGCGCCAATAAAGCATGGTGTTCCTGTGCAAGTACCAAAAAGGAATTTTGCTAAGTGACAGAGGGATTGTACTCCTATGGATGAGGAAATTTCTATTGGTCCTAGTGCTTCACAAGAAGAATATGGTAATCAAAAGAAGAAATCTAAGAAGAATGTGCTCTGCTTCAATTGTCAATTGGAAGGCCGTTATTCCTGGGATTGTAAGGAAGAATGGAAGTGCTTTAGATGCGACAAAACTAGACATAAGAAGAAAGACTGTCCGGACCTTCCAAAGAATAAGAAACCGAAGGAAACATGTGTTGTGGAAGCTATTCCAATTTCTTATTGTATTCCTGATGCGAACTAGGAGAAGGGAAAGGGTGTCATGGTGCAAGGTACTCTTTCTATTAATGGTGTTTCAGTTCATGTGCTCGATACTGGAGCATCGCATTCCTTCATTTGTGATGAGCTTGTGTGTCTCTTGGATTTGGAACCTGAGATTTGTGATAGACCCTTCGTAGTGACTAATCCAATTGGGGGTTCGTCAAATCTTTGCATGATATGTCGTAGTCTAGTGTTGTCGAGTCATGGTTGCTCTTTTGTGTGTGATTGCTTTGTTCTTAACTTCGCTGGGTTTGGGATCATCTTGGGCATGGATTGGCTCAAGGTGTATGCGGCAAGGGTGAATTGCGAGAAGCTAGGATGTGGAAGGGAGAAAGGTGTTGATTAGATGTAAGCGCGAAGACGGGGTCTTCGTGAGTTATCTACATTCGCTTGGGATTCCACAAGAAGTCATGTCATCAGTGCTGACCTCTAGTGAATATATAGATGTCTTTGACGAGGTCAAAGGGTTGCCGCCACATTGGAGATCGAGTTTAGGAACGATTTGGTCGAGGGTGCTAGACCAATTGTTATGCCTCTTAGGCGGATGGTGCCTAGGGAATAACAAGAGTTAGAGGTGCAAGCTCGTGACCTTTTGGGAAAAGGATTCATTCGGAGGAGTGTTTCCAAGTGGGGTACACTAGTCGTATTTGCAACTAAGGCAGATGGCTCGTTAAGATTGTGTGTGGACTATCGTGAGTTGAACAAGGTGACTAAGAAGAACAAGTATCTGTTGCCAAGGATTGATGACTTGTTCGATCAGCTTCGCGAAGACAAAGTGTTTTCTCAGATGGATTTGGCGACGGGATTTCACCAGTTGAGGGTGGCTAAGGATAGTGTGCCAAAGACTGCTTTTAGGACACCATCCAGTTTCTTCGAATGGCTGGTGATGCCATTCGGGTTGACTAACATGCCAGCGTATTTTATGGATCTTATGAATAGAGTATTCAGAGACCAATTGAACAAGTTTGTGCTTCTGTTCGTGGATGATATTCTGGTTTACTCCAGAAATGAGAAAGAACATAAGACACACTTGAGAGTTGTGTTAGAGATCTTGCGGAAGCATCAGCTTAAGGCTAAGTTCTCAAAGTGTCACTTCTGGAAGGATGAAGTGAGGTTCTTAGGTCATGTAGTTTCTGGTAAAGGGATAGCGGTTGACCCCACTAAAGTTGCAGCAATCCAAGACTGGGATCGACCTAAGAATGCGACGGATGTTCGGAGTTTCCTTGGGTTGGCAGGATGTTACCGACGGTTTATTAAGGATTTCTCCAAGGTAGCTGCACCGTTGACAGGATTGACGAAGAAGAACCAAGTATTCACATGGGATGCAATGTGTGGACAAGCGTTCGGAATCCTGAAGGGGAGATTAACGAGTGCACCTGGGTTGACCATTCCAAGTGGGAATGAAGAGATGGTGGTATATACCGATGCATGTGGTACTGGACTTGGAGCAGTGCTAATGCAGAAGGATAAGGTTGTGGCCTATGCAAGTCGACAGCTGAAACCGCATGAGAAGAATTACCCAACTCATGATTTGGAGTTGGAAGCGATTGTATTTGCTCTGAAGATGTGGAGACATTACCTATTGGGAGTTCGATTCGATTTGTTTACGGATCACAAGTCGTTGAAGTATCTTTTCTCCCAAAAGGATTTGAACCTTCGGCGGTAAAGATGGTTAGAGTTTCTGGCGTCATATGATTTTGACATAGCCTATACTTCGGGCAAGGGTAACGCAGTTGCAGCTGCGTTAAGTCGAAGACACGCAAGTTTGGGAGCGATGTTTTCGCAATGGAAGAGTCTCGAGTACTTGGCAAGGTTCGGTTTCTGGCCAAGTTGTGAGTTGGAACCTGAAATGTTGGCGAGCTTGTCGATAAGACCTACTCTTATCGAAAGGATTGGCGAGAGCCAAAAGAAGGATGCAAAGCTTGTCGAGTTCATTCAGAAATTGGAACCAGAAGATAAGAGTTCGAGGTTGATCAAGAGGGTTGGCGTCGAAAGCAAGGGCGATTAGTTATTCCTGATATCGACGGATTGAGAGATGAGGTTCTGAGAGAATGTCATCACTTGAAGCTAACGATTCATCCCGGTGGTAATAAGATGTACCAGGACATGAAGAGAATCTACTACTGGGAAGGGATGAAGCGAGATATTAGGAAGTTCATTTCCAAGTGTATGAACTGTCAGTTGGTGAAAGCTGAACAGAAGAAGCCGAGTGGTTTGCTTTAGCCATTGGAAGTTCCTACGTGGAAGTAGGAGCAAGTATCGATGGATATTATCGTGGGACCACCTAGAACCAAGCTAGGAAATGGGTCGGTTCAAAAGTTGAGGTGTACTTGAAGGGGTGATCGGGTCGGTCAAGTTGAAGGAGTTTTCAACAGTGCTTCTAAACGTTGTGGTGGGTGGCTTAAATGCTATGGGTTGTTGGACCATTTCCGATAGAAGAGCAAATCAGAAAGCTCGCGTATAAAGTGATTTTACACGAGGGATGTAGAGTGTGCACAATGTTTTGTGAGTTAGTTTTGTGAAAATATTCGCATGATCCGGATGTGGTAGTACCTCTGGAGTAGTACGTCGACCTTATAGTTGAAACCATAGTGGCGAAACCTCGTAAGCCGCTTCGTGTTGTGGAGAATGACACGAAACAGCATAGGGAAAAGACGTTTAGTCTAGTTAAGGTACAATGGAGTGGGGATGGCGACGATGTTACGAGGAAGACAGGGAAGAGTATAAAGACGACCCGTCCAAAACTCTTCACCTGTATGATCCATTGATATCACGCAATCATTATTACTTGTTAATTTTGTTGTTATCTTTGTTGTTGTTTGATAGAATTCCGCATGCTAGGATAAGGCTATGGATACATGGCTTGATGGTTGCTAGTTTGGATGATATAATTGGCTTCTCATGGATGATAGGCATGCGGAATTGTTGTGATTACTTGTATTTGTTTGGAATTTCGGTAGCGAAATTCTTAATGAGGAGAATGTAACAGCCCGCATTTTACGTATCGGAAGATCGTAAAATATTTTTATTTTATTCTCTGAGGATTAGATCATCCTCATCCTTTAATATATTGCTTATGGGGATGTGAGACATGTCCATAATTTTATCGATTTTTTTGTGACCATTTTGCCCCTGTCAGTCTTGTACAGGGCATTACTTTTGACTCATGTCGAATCATAGGATGAACCCTGTGCCATTGGAAATAAAATGATGGTTGCCTTTCCGTAGAGTGGTTACATTAAGGATTTGGCTTAGCGGTTTGGGGGAAATCGTTGTTTTACGGTTTTTTAGTTGGTTGTTCAGGTTTGGAGAGCCTAATGGGCTGAATTGGGAAGGCCCATTAGTAAGTTGGTTGAAACTATAAATAGAGGGTGAGGGGTATGGAGAATTGGTTACTTCTCACATTCTCTCATTTGGAGACCTTGTGCTTCTTCTTCCTCTAACACCTTTCCACCAATAAAAAACAAAATCCAAGGAAGGAAATCGAAGATTTACACCATTCGAGGTTAGATCTACATCGTTCCAAGGGCAAATTCATCGAATCAAGGAGCTTGGTTCGAAGTATTCGCTGTTCGGATTCATAATTCTATCATTTTAGCTTGTTTTGGAGAATTGATGAGTGATTTACATCTCTCACATGAATGCAATGAAGTATATGAGTGTTTGTGCATGTTTCTCATCAAATTGGGAGGTTTTACCATAGATTTACACCATTACATGTCCATTTTCATATGCATCACCCTATGATCTAATCTAACAAATTTTACTTGTTAATTTCATGTCATTTTACATGTTTATGTTAGTTAGATCTCTCATTTTGATCATATGTTCATTTTAATGGTTTTTAGTGAGATTTACATCATTTTTGTGCTAATCGTCATATTCATGTGATTAGTAATGTTATGATATGTTTATGATTGTGTTTGATGATTTTGGTTGAGTTGGTTTCGTTGGATTCGTCGTTTGGCGAATTTTTGGTCGAAATCGAAGTTGAATTGCAATAGGCAGGTTTTGGATCAGACCATATTTGGATCGGACGAAGGTGAATCGGACGAAAGTAGATCGGACACGAAAGTGGATTGGACGAAAGTGGATCGGATCGAACCAAAGTGGATCGGACCGGACCAAAGTGGATCGGATCGGACCAAAGTTCGGACTAGACCAAAGTGGATCAGATCGGACCAAAGTGGATCGGATTGGACCAAAGTTCGGACCGGACCAAAGTGGATTCGATCGGATCAAAGTGGAATGGACCGGACCAAAGTGGAATGGATCGGACCAAAGTTCGGACTGGACCAAAGTGGATCGGACTGGACCAAAGTGGATTGGATCGGACCAAAGTTCGGTTCGGACCAAAGTGGACAGCCATTTCTGGTCAGCCATTTCTGCCATTTCTGGGCAAGTTTTTCTTCTCGTACATTTCCGGTGATGATGTGACTTCAAAGTAAATTCGATTGGGAAGTTAGGAAGGGCTGAAATAATGCTATGGATTGCTTTGAACCTTATAAAGATGTTGGTTGGTTCAACAATGATGGCGGCTTCGACGAGAGTCTAAAAGGGGATGTTCAAAGTGTTAGAGTGTTCGTTGGTCGAGGAGATGCAACGAATGCAGTTTCAACTCAAAGGTCGTGAGTTGGTGGATAATGGTTGCTCGAGAAGTTTGCTTGAGCTGTGAAATGTCGTTAAGGTGGGATGACCAGAGATATTGAATGCCAAGAGATTATCGTTGTCGTAAGTTCTAGCAGGCTCAAAGCAGGGGTACGATGGGGGCACCCAATAGACCGGAAGGTTGCTGGTCGAGTACCTTGGGTATCGTTGAAAGGCCTAGTTATCAAGGTTGGACATATGGAGTTTATGCTAGAACTGGGGTTACCATTAGCCCTTGACATATGGCAAGTTTGGCCATCATACGATTAACGGTGGTTTCAAAGCAGGATTGGCGGTGATAGCCAGAGTCAGTCATGGATGATTGGTTGTTCTGTGTGAGACTTATATAATCTGAATGTTATATGTGTTTTCCATGATTGAATGTTTGCTCTGGTTTCCATGTATGAATTGTTATTCCTTTGGTTTAATGGATTGTAAAGGCTATCACTATCGGATGTGGGGAAGATAAGGTTGAGTTCTTCTCTTGTGTCATGTGTAGATTAGTATGTTTATGTATCCCCTCTTATACACTTTATTATTGAAGTTTGTTTGCTATTTTATCGCGCACTAAGACTATTCTCTGACTCAAGGATTTATGTATCCTCTTATTACCTTGGGTTGTTCATCCGATTGTTGATGGGAAGAATAAGTAATAGGCGACAGGTAATACTTTAGTGAGGACGACGATGCCGATCGGTGGCGAGCAGGAGGCTCACGTACCAGTTTTACTACTAGCTAATAATTTGATTTCCGCTGTTTGCTTTTCTGAGTGATGTAGTGAGGAAACTTTGTATAAACACTATTTCCAAGTTTGTGGATCTTACTTTCTAGTTGTATGGAAGTCCAGTGTTTCTGCTTCACTGTTACTACCTGTTGCATATGTTCTATTATATTTTATCCTTGCGCTGTGAGTTTTACGACATGTTTCGCTTGCGTTTACCTACTCTGATGATCGTCCATGACAGTCTTGCACATCTTTCAGCGCATTATTTCTTTTATATAGTGCAGGGGCTATGGGTGGTCGTCACAATTAAAGAGAATAAATTGGATTTTGGGTTGTCGTGAACGGTGTCTTAAATAACACTGTTCTTAAACCCCGTGTGAAAAGAATAAATCTTTAATTAAGATTATTAGAGCTTCCAACTATATTTAGTAATTGGAATAAGACGAAATGTGAAATGGGTTTATTGTGAACTGTGTTTTTAACGACATTTGTTCTTTAACCCAATTAACAGAGAAAATAAAAAATGGAATTTATAAATCTTTCATTAAGATTTACATGAATTTATAAATCTTTTGATAAGCTATAAATGGAAATTTTCTAAAGTAAAATTTTCCAATTTAATATATTAAATCGGAATTGAATGGAATTCGATTTGGTAATAATTGAGATGAGCTTCTGTGAATGAAGACTGTTACTATATATGGAATTTAATAGGCCTTGCCGTTATTCCGTTTATATTAGTAGTCTGATATAGAAATTTATATCGATTATAGCTGAAGCGATATTCGGAAAGCTCTGTATCCGTATATTTCTTTCAGTTGTGTTTTGTATTATTTTTCCGCTGCTATGTATTTTAAATCTTAGATATTGTATTTCCAACGTGTAATGTTTATTTATACTCTGATATATTCTTGTACTCTGATGTAATTTTGTAATAAGCAATGAAATGTTCTTCTGTTTTGTGTTCTGATTTGTCGTTTTCTCAACTCAATCCGGGCTTTCCTTTACGGGGAAGTTTGGGTCATTTCATTGTCCTATGTAACTAACTAGTAATAAATTCAAAGCAATTAGAGAAAATAACAAAACTCCACACACAATGGATAGAAAGGGTTACGCAAGGTTAGAAAAAGAAATGGTAAGAAAATGCATGTTTGGGTTATGTTTACATCCATTATATATATATTTTCTTCGTTTCTTAATAGTTTTTTTTGGGTAGTAAAATGGAAAGTGGAACATCGGATGTTAGCCAAGACGATCTATGGTACAAAGCCCACACCAAAAAAAACGGAGACCCTTCGAATTCTGTTGTCGTTGACTGCATTATAAGAATTTATTTATATTAATATTGTAACTTTCCACATGAATGTACTCATTTCATTCTAACATTTTTGAATTCATCGCATGTATAATACATCAAAAATTAACTGTACATATAATGCATTTAGGTTTGTAAATAATGTTTTCTTGAGTAAATTATGACATACCATTCATTATTTACCATTGTTATCATATGACCTTTCTGCAACTTAAATATGCATGGATTACAACATATTTATACATGATATCTCATAGTTAAAACTTAATGAATGCTGCGACACCATACACTCGTATGAGCAAAAAACATGGGCTATATAATTTCAGTGCAAAGTTCATATTAGCTTAGTGCCTGTTTTATAATTAATTTTAGTGTGAAGTTCGTATGAGTAAAAGCATAAGGCACACCTAGACATCAAATTTCTATCCAGTTTCAAACTGCAGAAAAGACACACAAATTTCCTTATTATATTATTAATTAATGGAATCACGTCAAATCAACAAAAAAAATTAATCAAATTCATAAGGAGCAACTTCAAAAGTAGTCTACTATTATAGGAATGAGTAATATTAGTAGTTAAAATACATAAAAACACGGTAGAAATACAGTTTTTGTGGGCTTGGATCACAACATATGCAACTATCGGCTTGGAATTATTTTTTAAAATACATACACAAACACATACATATAAATATATACTAATTATTATTTGCGGCCTCCTTACCTACCTTAGGGTATGTTCGGGCCTGCATATGCGCACCTCTCAACTAATAGCCACATCAAAAAATATCTTTGTTTAGTAACATTGAGTGGCCAGGAAAAATTCACTACTATAGAATTTACAATAAAATGCAGTTACCACTTGCTTTGTATTTGAAGATAAATCATTCAGTCATTACAACCATGTGCACATGTGAATTTCAAAGTCAGTAACAATTTGCACATAATGCATTGATAATTTAATGCCATGAAAAAATAGATTGCTGGTGCTGGGTATGTCTGAGAAATTATATTCGCTTCTTTGTGGGAAATTTTTGTAAACACAAACATATCACTTTAGCAAACTCAAAATTTAATTATAGCCCTGTGATATTGATTAGTGCACACATTTCCACAAACTAGACTGTCGCACGTGAAATAACATTGATAACTCTATACATCTTTATCTTGTGGATACTTAATTGTTTCGATTATCATCATGGTTAAATATGATCACAACATGTGCATGATTTGCACTATCGTAATTTAGTACATATTTCATTTTTTATGTTGGATTTTTTTAACAAAAATCTGCAGGCTAAGATAAAAGAGCATAGCAGTAGAACTCATAGCTCTTCGGGAATACCATTGACAGGTGAAGATGGAGTGTCAAAGGTTTTTGGCACATAGCGTAAGAGAAGAGTGACAGGACTAGGCTTTGGCATTGTACCGTCTAAAATTGGTATTCGTGTAAGCAATTCAAAAAAGGTGTCTGCATTGGAAAATCAAGTTGCTACCATGACGGCTAAAGTAGAAGAGCTAACTAAATTGGTCATTACAGTAAGTTATATATAGTTAGCCCTATTTATGAGTATATGATATGTGCAAATAGACTATTAGGTGCATATCTAACATTATACATTTTACAGAATGCAAATGAAAAGAGGATCGACAACGCACCTGATCTAGAGACTCCTCGTACTCATACACCACAGGTACTATACACATGATGTAAGTTTTCATCTTCCATGATTAATGAGCACACATATGCACCAGTTTTGTTGACCACACATTTCCAAACCTCTTGACATTGTATCATCACTACTGCACTACACTCGTGCTTCTTCACTGCATCACCTTCACCATTCATTAACAGTTATGCACATGTATGCCTCTCCATTCATTTGTTGTTTCAAGTAATGTATCATTCATTTGGACTGCAGTGTGTTTGTTGCATATGATTTGATACAAAATTATTTTTGATTTATGATCCACTTATGCAAGAAGTTTTGTTTTCCGTTTGGAAGACAGGAAATTTCTTCCTGGGTTTTGAAAATATAAATAAAAGTGTATTACCATTCATGCTCTTAAAAGAAAGTATTATAGTGAATAACCCATTGTTACAGGACTGAATAATCTTATTTTCTGTTTGTTTGCAGTCACACGGTGGAAGTAATAATATGCAAACTGAAGATCGTCAAAATAGAAAAAGTACTGAAAGTTTGGCAAAAATAAAGTGCACGCTATTGGGTTTGCGTAAGAAAGTAGTTGCAGAAGGAACGATTGCAAGCCAGATCTGAATGCTTCGTTACACTTTATGAAACTTGGGCCGGACTTTCGAAAGGTATGAGTTAACGTAGCCATTCAAGAGGTTTCGATTAATCATGTGATATCACCTTCAACTTACTATTCTCAGAAGTGATTAGTTCATAATTTCACTATGTGCCATTTAGATTTCCTATGTGGTTGTTATGCATTTCTTAAATTTTCAAAATCAGTAGGGTTTTTTCTTAAAAAGGGTGTTATTTTAACTATTGTTGATATATTCAAGTAGCAGCCATGTACTGCTTTTGATAATGCAAAAAAAATTCCTAGATCCCCAACTTGTGTCATAGGTCTGTATCTGTATGCTTGGTTGCACATTTTCGTAATTGGCTTATCTGCGTTCATGTCCCCATTGAATCATGTTTCAATATCTCATACACATAAACATCCATCTCAAAAAATGATTAATAATCATGTATAATCACTTTAATTTCTAACATCGCCACTTGCCTTATCGCTAGACTCTTAGCTTCTTCAACAAACAAGATGAACAAAACCCAAGCCACTAAATATTGTTTTATTAGAGCCCATTTAGGCTGATTTTTCTCTTATGTCTTAAATAGATCATTGGTGGGTCGATTATATTAATCGTTGGGCTAGCCTACGTGAATTTTTAGAGTTCTTGACCATGGATTTAGTCATTCTACTACAATCTTTCATCTTACGTAGCCTTCATTTTGGGTTTCGTCACTTAGGATTGCCCTTAGCAAGTAATCCTATTTTTCTAAGTCTTCTTTAAAACTTTATTTAATCAATTTAGTCAAATATTTATATAATTATAAGAACTGAGAGAAACTCAGTTTTTCTATTTCCTATTTGTACCAAAATATAAGAACTGAGAGAAACTCATATTTCCAATTTACTATTTGTACCAAATTCCCTTCTAAACCCTGCATAAAGTGAACATAGGTGTTTACAACCAGCTTTAAAAATTCGGTTTCTGTTTCGGACAGTTGAATTTTCTATAGTTCCAGTTCCGTTCCGGTAATTTCGGAAGTTCCGTTGTAGTTCTGGTTTCGGTTCTCATCTCTTTTAATAATAAGCAACAAAGATTTGTATTTTAAATAATCACTAAATCCTCATTTATTAGTTAAAAGCTTAAAGCCCAGTTTATTAGTGTTGGCTCGCTTTTTGACCAAGCCACCCAGGATCATTCATAAGAAGAAAGCATGAAACCACTTTCTCTAAGAATATGAAGGAATGGATCGCATCATCGACTCGCCCGATGACGGATCGCACGATATCGACTCGCCCACCATCGGATCGCGTCTCGACGGATCGCCCCTATTTCATCAGCGAAACGACACCTCTATGCGATCCGATCCATGCATATGTTGTTGCCCAGTATTGATCGATCTGATCCCCTGATGCGTGGCGAACCCTCTGACCCGTTCAAGCGTGAGCTAGTCTTCAGCGATCCGAGACGCACGGATCTAGCGACATGTGTCCCTAACCGTCATTTGGACCAATTCTCCCCATCTGCACGATCCGATTTTGAAGCAGATCGCGACACCTGTCCACAACGGCTAATTTGACTATCTCCTCAACGGTGGCGATGCAATCCGATGTTCTCGGGATTCGTGCCACGTGTAACCACGACCCGCCTGACAAAATCAGCTATAAATAGCCCGGAGTTTAGCATTTTTTGGGATCTTTTTGGCAATATTGAGTACTGAATCCGCCATTGTTGTCAAAATACTAAAATATTGAGAGAAATCCTTGATTGTATTAGCTTTCAAAGTATAATCAATAATATATAAAGTGGACGTAGGCTCGTTAACGCCGAACCACTATAAATTTTGTGTGTTATTTCCTTTTTTTCTCATTCTTCAGTTGAAACTCTACAAGCTTCAGAACAATTTGGGTGTTAGGTCCAAATTTTGATCTAACATTTTGGTGCTTTCACTGAGAATTCAATCCTAAAGTTTCACTATTCGGTTCTTTGAAGATTCCAACGATTCGGATATCATGGCTGGAAAAAGATCTAAGGAAGCACGAGCTTCACAGACCAACGAAACAATTGAAGAGAGTGTGCACGAGCTGGGCAATGAAGAAACTCTGGATCGCGGGGCGCAGGGGGCGAACCGATCCGACGAAGACACCACGCTCCGAGTCGACGAACACGGAGCGATCCGGACTGCTGAAGGGGTTGTTACTCGATCCCGAGGGAACGCCTCGCACCCTCCGCACACTGCGACCGCGAATCGACCTCAAGGGGGCGCTGCGAGCCGCCACCCACGAACCGCAGCGATCCGAATTGATGATCAGACCACAACTCGACCTGGAAAGGAGCCTATGGCTCACTCCTACCGTCCTGGCCCCTCCGCTCGACCCGGCTCAAGCTCTTTGCGCATAAGAGAAGGTGATGACGACCAATATGATCCTGCTGCTCCCGTTACTGAGGGGGATCTCTCTCGCTTTTCTGAAATGTGGGAGAGGTTGTTTGATGAATTGGCTGCCCAAAGGCAGGAAAGCTCCGTCCTGCGACAAAATTTGACTGCTATGGATAGAAGACTTGATGAGCTTGCAAGGCAAAGAACACCGCCGGTTCGTCCACTCACTCCAGGATATTCTTCTTCGTCTGAAGAATCACCGAGACCTCCGCGACAACCGTATGAGAGAGCCGAAAACATAGAGCAGCTTCGGTTCGGAACCCTGCCATCACAGGAAGAAGAAGCGCTGGGGGCGGGGCCCTCAAACCATAATGTGAACGATCAAGCCGCAGCTCCCAGGGTTCGAGATGTGGACAGTCCCGTACGTAACAGACTACCTCAGCCAAGTCGCCGCACACATACTCATGATAACAGGGGGCAACGAAGCCCTATCCGAGCCCCGGACTTCGTGACTGCTCCCGGAAGAGAGATTAGAGAACCCCGCCGAGCCAGAGGCACTGACCCTGAACCTCCTTTGACCAGTGCAAATGTTGCAGCCATGATCCACCAGATTCTGGCAGATAGCCGTGGACAACGGAATGAAGATTGGGGGATCGACCGCAGTCACACCCCTTTCACTGATGATATTTTGGATGCGACTTTTCCAAGGCGTTTCAACATGCCACAAATGAACCGATATGCGGGTAGGTCTGATACTGTCCAGCATCTGATGAGATACTCTTGGTCAATGACCGCTGCCACAACCTCTGACGTTGTTAAGTGCAAAGCATTTCCCATATTCCTGGAGGATGTGGCTTTGTTATGGTTTACTCGCTTGCCGGTGAGATCGATTTCTAGCTTCAGGGAGTTGAGTGAGAAGTTCGTAGAACAGTTCCGTATCTACGCACAGAAGACAAAAAGTGTGATCGATTTGTTCCTTGTCAAGCAGCGACCAGGCGAGAGTTTAAGGGTGTACCTGGATCGTTGCAATTTGGCCGCTACTGAGGTTAAAGATCCCCATGAACCGACTGTTGTCGCAGCACTGATTGACGGAGTAGATAAGGACACTGAATTCGGGAGGTACCTGGCAGGCAAACCGCCCCACACTAGAGAGTTATTCTACGAGAAAGCCAACGTACATTTACGCCGAGAAGAGGTATATGCTAACCGAAAGGCAAAAACGACCAATAAGGAGGAAATCCAGAGCAATGTCGCCATTAAGCAGACGGGAGACAGCTCGTGGAAAGTTGAAGTAAATGTTGGAAATCAGAATCAGGGTGGTCGTCAGCCAGGTAACAACAATAATAATGGTAACGGCAACAACCGGAAGAGGAACCGAGGGAACGACTCCCAGAGAAGGACTCGTCCCAGGGCCTTTGAAAGTTATACACCAATAAATGATACTCTGGAAAATATCTTCATGGATGCGTATGAAGTCCTCCAGAATAAGAGGCCACCTCCCAGAGAGTCTACGGAGAAAGAGCGTGAAACAGGGAAGTTTTGTCTCTTTCATCAGATTCACGGCCATTCGACAAATAAATGCCGTCACCTAAGAGATGTAGTCGAAAGGCTGCTTCGAGAAGGAAAGTTAGATGAATACAGAGTAACACCCAGAGACAGGGGGCAAGCAGTGCAGGCCCCAAATCAGAACCAGAATCAACTTGCTGCTAGGCCGACTGCCCAGCAAAAGGGAAAGAACATTGTTATCAATACCGTAATCGGAGGACTTTATCTCGTCGGGCATAGTTCCAAGGCATTGGATCAATACGTCAATGCAGCCAAACAACACCTCGAGGTAGGGGAGTGTAGCAACCCCAAGGACAGTATCCCGGTGAAGCAGCAAAAGATGATGACCGACGATGTCGTCTTCCGAGAACGAGAAAGCATTGGAGTCCATGCTCCGACAGAAGATCCATTTGTAATTACAGTACCTATTCGTCCAGCCACTGTCCATAAGGTTTTAGTGGACAACGGGAGTTCTGTCAACATTCTTTTCAAAAGGACATTTGACCAGATGAACCTCGAAATAAAAGACTTGAAGCCCTACCAAGGATGGATCCGTGGATTCAACGGAGCATCTACCGCTCCAATGGGTTATGTAGAGTTACCAGTTACACTTGGGGAAGGAGAACGCCAGAGAGTGAGAATCCTTCCCTTCGTGGTTTTGGATGTTGAATCGCCTTACAATGCCTTTTTGGGCCGACCGGCCCTCGCAAAGTTTAGAGCCTGTATAGCCCCCTGGTGCTTGTTATTGAAATTCCCCACAGAAGCTGGCATTGGTATCGTCAGAGGGGATCAAGTTGCTGCGCGAGCATGTTATGTTGCCGAACTAAAGTTACTTCGCAATGGAGGGGATATTGAAACTAAAGGCCCCTCTCCCCCTTCGGGGGCGGAGACCTTATAGCAACCAAAGAGGATATTCGTTGGAGAGTCGCCCAGAGAGATGCCCGAGGATATAGATCCCAGAGAGGATCAAGAACCCGGGGGCAGAATGGCGACTCCCAACGAGACAACTGTGGATGTACCGATTGATGACAGTGACCCGGAGAAGGTCCTTAAGATTGGATCCCAGTTAAATCCGAATCTCGCTAAAGAATTGACGGATTTCTTAAGAAACAACTTGGATGTATTTGCTTGGACCCACGCGGACATGTGTGGGATATCCCTATCAATCATGAGCCATTCCTTAAGCATTGACCCTAAACATCCTCCAGTAAAGCAAAAAAGGCGAATGTTGGGCCCAGAGAGGTCTGCTGCCTTGAAGGAAGAAGTTGGAAAGCTAAAGAGTAATGGATTTATCAGAGACTCGACCTACCCAGACTGGATCTCGAATCCAGTCCTGGTAAAGAAGGCCAACGGGAAGTGGCGAACGTGTATCGACTTCTCGGATTTGAACAAAGCCTGTCCAAAAGATAGTTTCCCATTGCCCCGGATTGACCAGTTTGTAGACTCGACGGCAGGTCATGAACTTCTCTCATTTATGGATGCTTATTCAGGATATAACCAGATTCCGATGCATGTTCCAGATCAAGAGCACACTAGTTATATCACGGATCTGGGATTATATTGTAATGTGGTGATGCCCTTTGGATTGAAGAATGCGGGCACTACATATCAACGTTTAGTTAACAGAATGTTTTATAACCAAATCGGGAAAACAATGGAAGTATACGTCGACGATATGTTGGTTAAGTCCAAGTAATCTTCTCAACACACTACTGACTTGGCAGAGATGTTCGGCATTCTTCGAAAGTACGGAATGAAACTCAACCCAACCAAATGTTCGTTCGGTGTTGCCTCTGGAAAATTCTTGGGATTCATCGTCAGTTCTCGTGGTATTGAGATTAATCCAGACCAGATCGCGGCAATCAGAAACATTCAGGAACCTAGGCAGATTAGGGATGTGCAAAGCCTTGCCGGAAAAGTGGCTGCACTAAGCAGATTTATCTCCAGGGCTACGGATAAGTGCATCCCATTCTTCGAATTAATAAAGCGAGGAAAACGCCACTTCAAATGGACACCCGACTGTGTAGAAGCGTTTCAGAATTTACTCAGGCACCTGGAGAAACCTCCGATATTATCTAAGCCAATAGATCACGAGGACTTATTCGTGTATTTGGCGGTGTCATCCCATGCGATCAGCTCAGCATTGGTAAGGGAAGAGGATAAGGTCCAAAGACCTGTGTATTATGTGAGCAAAAAATTAACGGCAGCAGAGCGTAATTACCCAAGGATAGAAAAGTTGGCGTATAGTTTACTGATCGCCTCTAGAAAGCTTCGACATTATTTTCAGGCGCATCCTATCACTATATACACCGATCACCAGCTCAAGCAAGTCCTACAGAGACCAGAGGCATCTGGAAGGTTACTCAAATGGAATATTGAGCTAAGTCAATTTGATTTGAACTTTCAGCCCAGACGGTCAATTCGGGGGCAAGTGATAGCCGACTTCATAGCAGAGTTCACTGTCCCTGAGGAAGATATAGCAAACGAAGAAGTTGATCCTTCAAAATTACTTTTCGATCCCAATGCCTGGAGATTGTATACTGATGGCGCTAGGAATAACGAAAGATCCGGCGCTGGAATAGTGCTCGAAACCCCCGAGAAACGATTGATAACCTATACAATCCGAATGGAGTTTCATGCCACTAACAACAATTCTGAATATGAAGCTCTAATAGCCGGATTAAAGATTGAAAAGGAACTAGAAGTCACAAAGCTGAACATCTTCTGCGACTCCAAGTTAGTTGTGAACCAAGTTACTGGAAAATTCCAAGCTAAAAGTGCAAGATTGATTTTATACTTAAAGAAAGTGAAAGAATTGCTGAACAATTTTGACCACTACAGCATATCTCATATTCTGTGGTCAGAGAATCAGCAGGCAGACAAGTTGGCAAAGATGGCTAGTTCCGACAATCCTGAAGTGGCTGGGCTAGCCCCCGTTGAAGTACTTCGGTCCCCTAGCATAGATCGAATGGAAATCGACCTAGTACTGGAGACGGAACCAGAAAGGGAGTCCTGGATGACCCCTCTAAAGAATTTCCTGATGAATGGAACGCTTCCGACCAAGAAAACCGAGAGGCGTAAAGTAATTCGTAAAGCCGCCCGATACGTTCTGCAAGGCGGAGTTCTTTACAGACAAGGGTTTTCAATGCCCCTCCTCCGGTGCATAGCTCACGATGACATCGAGCGTGTGCTGCAGGAGGTACACGAAGGCGAATGCGGCGACCACACTGGAGGGCAAACATTGGAAAAGAAGGTGTTGCGGCATGGTTATTTCTGGCCTACCATAAACAAGGATGCGGCCAGATACGCACGACGGTGTGATGCGTGCCAGAGATTTTCAAAAATACCCAGAGCACCCCCTAACCAGTTACAAACAATGATGAGCCCATGGCCTTTTGCTATGTGGGGAATTGATATCATTGGAAGTCTCCCCATAGCTAGGGGCGGAGCAAAGTTCGCTATTGTGGCCGTGGATTATTTCACTAAGTGGGTCGAGGCTGAGCCACTAACTACGATCACAACCAAACGAGTGATCAACTTTATCGTGAGAAACATCATCTGTCGATTTGGGATTCCAAAGATTGTAATAACGGATAACGGAACTCAGTTCGATAGCGCTGAATTCAGAAACTTCTGCCAAAAATACCACATTGAGAATCGGTACACTTCTGTGGCGCACCCGCAATCGAACGGACAAGTCGAAGCGGCGAATAAAGTAATTAAGTCCATTCTGAAAAGAAGAATGAAGCGAGCTAGAGCTATGTGGGCTGATGAATTGCCCTTGGCTCTATGGGCCTACAGGACAACATATAAATCGGCAACAGGACATACCCCGTTCTCCCTTGCTTTTGGAACGGAAGCAGTCATCCCGGTTGAGATAAAGGTACCTTCTCACCGGGTGACTTATTATGATCCAATGACCAATAATGAATTGCTCCTTGAGTCCTTGGATATGATCGAAGAAAAGAGGAATGAAGCAGACCTGCGTGCCCTGAGATGCAAACAACAGGTCGCCCGATATTACAACAAAAAGGTTCGAGCCCGAACTTGGGAACCCGGAGACTTTGCTCTGAAACGTGTCTTTCCACCCCCAACTCATATGGGAGCGAAGTGGGAAGGACCGTACTCCATTCTGAGCAAGCTTGATAATGGAACCTTCAAGCTGGCAACCGTAGATGGAAAGGAAATCCCCAGAGTGTGGAATGCCCAACATTTACGGCCATATTTAACATGAAAGTTTCAAATTTATTCTTTTGCTTTGTTAAAATACCATGTACAAGGCATGACTTGCCTAGAATAGTCTGATTCCTTAAAGCAAAAGATTATAAAGTGGACGTAGGTCATGATTCGACCGAACCACTATAAAATATTGTGTGTCATTTACCTTTATTGCATCTTTATTTATCTGCCTATTTATTTTTATGGAAATCAAAAGAATAATGCAGGTACTCGAAGTCTGTTGCCAACCGTTCCTCCCGTAGACTGTTTGGGGGAACTCAAAGCCTTGGCAAGAGCTCCAACTGCTTGTCCGACTGGTTTCAATCCTCGGAGCTTGGATTAAAATATACACCTAGGACGAGTTTGATGAACATGCATGATCGCAGACTGCTTGATCCGTGGCTCTAACTCTCCAGAATAGAGAGAGTATAAAGGACGCGAAGATGACGTCCACGAAACATGGCGGTGTACCATGATCGGAGCCGCCTGAGCAAAAGTTTAACCTCGGCGACCGCCAGGAGAATATAAAAGCGTCTCTGATTGAGCGCTGAGAAAGAGCTCCTTCCCCGCTGAAGGATCGGGGAGCGAATGGATCGTTGAGCTCGAACTCTAACTCTCCAGAGAGAGAGAGTATAAAAGCGTCTCTGATTGAGCGCTGAGAAAGAGCTCCTTCCCCGCTGAAGGATCGGGGAGCGAATGGATCGTTGAGCTCGAACTCTAACTCTCCAGAGAGAGAGAGAGTATAAAAGCGTCTCCGATTGAGCGCTGAGAAAGAGCTCCTTCCCCGCTGAAGGATCGGGGAGCGAATGGATCGCTGAGCTCGAACTCTAACTCTCCAGAGAGAGAGAGTATAAAAGCGTCTCCGATTGAGCGCTGAGAAAGAACTTCTTCCCTGCTAAAGGATCGGGGACCGACTGAACTACTGAATTCAAACTCTAACCTTGGCAACCGTCAAGAGAGTACAAAGAAGTCTATGATTAAGCACTGCGAAAGGTGCCAAAAATTCGGTACCATTCGAACAGTCATCCAATGAAATCTTCTAAGTCCCCCATATTCAGAAATAGGGGGCAACCTGCCGACAAAACTAACCAATCCTTAGTAAACTCTAGTCAGGTGCCATGATAACAACTGACTGGGGGCACATATACTCATACACATATACTGAACTTTAATACAGCAACGCAACATGAATATTTTTCTTTCTGTTGTTCGACTGATTTGTAATTAGATGGCCTATGACTAAACATGGAAAATTTATTTGAATACAGGTACATAAGGATGCAAAAAGAGATAAACTTTCATTTATATACTGTGAACCAACAAAGTGAAAAACAGCCTAGAAAAGAAAGTGAGGGCCAGTCTCACAATTACACTTCCTGGCCAGTGGAAAACCTAAAGACAAAATATCAACAAACATCCTATTTACGCTTTGGCCTCTTCTTTTGCTTCTGCCTCTCCAGCCTCGCCTTGTCGGCATCAGATGAATCCCCTTTCTTCCTCTTCCTTTTATCTATGAGGGGAACATCCGACTCCTCTGAAGATTCCTCTTCCACCTCTTTTCTCTTACTTCTACCAGAGAGGGAAGCCGGGAAGTCATCGGGGTTTGCAAAGTGAAGCTGTCGGCTGATGGATTTGGGCTGAATCTTCACAATCATCCCAGTTTTGGGATCGAATTCTGCAAGAGGGACTACGTCCAAAGCCTCATCTCCCACCTTCTTCGAAGCCAACTCTTTCTCCTGTCTGGCTTTTCGGCTGGCCAAGGTTTCCTCGTCATCATCGTCGGCCTTTTTGGCACCGATAATGTCTTCTTCATCATCTACATGGCGTCCATCCATGTCTTTTAAGGCTTCGATGGTCTCAGCATCTTTGGGTACATCAGTGCTAGGTGCCGGGATGCTTCTTTCTGCTGTTGTGACCTCGGCCTGCTTTGATACATCAATACCAGCACCTGGCAAGACAGCCTCCTTCTCCACTTCCTTTTCTTTTTCAGCACCCTTGTCGACGGGCTCGCCACCTGTATCAGGAGGAACACACATTACTAATTCAATTGGTTGTTCTACTAGACGACGACAATTCACAATTGCTTTGACAAATTGTGGGGAAAAGAGAGAGATACCTTCAGCAGATGCTCCCTCTTGAGTAGTTGTAGAGGCTCCAATGACCACGGGAGTTAAACCCAAAGGGATTAATGGATCATCAGGATGGTATTCCTCAACCCCGGAGGTCTTGGGCTCCACAGCTGAACTCGAACCTTCGTCAGCTTTGCCTTTGCCCTTGGCCAGGGCCCTCTCCTTTTCCTTCTCCGCTAGAATCAAGCGACGACCCTCTGCTAGGTCCTCAGGCTTATTATCCCTTAAGATGCTCTTCATCAACTCATCCTCATCGATTTCTTCGACCCCCAATCTATGCTTTTCACCTTCAACAATGGCATCCCATAAATTGGCTAATGTGACGTGGTAATCCGGGATCCACGAGATGTTGCGGGTTTTGAGAACTTGGCCAAGGAAGTCGAAAATCATCTCTTCAAACCCCTCGATATCCTTCTCTCTTTCGAGGAGCTTGTTGTTAGAAGCAGTGCCAATTCGATGGCACTTTCAACATTCTTTTCGGCGAGAGCTGCCCGTCTCTCCGCGTCCGCGACCTGGTCATTCAAAATCACCTTTTCTGCTTTAGCCAGAGCCAAACTTTCTTTTAAACTCGCTTTTTCTGCCTCCCAAGCAGCCTTCTCAGCTTCAAAATGGCCTTGTGCTGTTTTCAACTCGATGTTGGCCATTTTGAGATCTTCAACCTCCTTCTTTAAGGCCATTTTCTCTTGGCTATTGGAGTCCAGTTCCGAATGAAAGCGCTGCTTAGCATTCTCTAATTCAATCTTATAATTTTCAGCGTCCCTCCGTGCTAAAGCAAGCTGGGACTGAGCATCTTCCAGGTCCTTCTCCATTTTTGTCCTGGCCCTTTCGTTGTTTTCAAGTTTCGCTTTAGATCTGTGTGCTTCTATTTCGAGTGTTCGGATGACTTCCGAAAGGTTAACTGCGTGTTTTTCATCATCTCATATTGCCTGGCTACGTGGCGGATGTGCCCGATAACTTCATTATCCCAATTTTTAGGGACCGGTTCCAAGGCAGGAACAAACACCATCCTGTCAAAGAATATGTCTGGAAATTGTTCCCGCAGCTTTTCCAGCCTACCTTGGATCTGGGGACCATGGACGTAATCCCATGACCCGGGGGCATCCAACTCTGGTTGGCTGGAAGGGATGATGTCACTCCTCTCCTTCTCAGATTCTCTAATTGGGTCCTTGCCTTTGTCTTTAGATTTGTGATGCCTTTTGGACGACCGGCTGTGGGAAGGTGCACTCTTTGGAGGAGTTAACTCTTTAGGAAGTTTCTTTCCCCCTGTAGGAACTGCCGGATAACTGGAAGGCTTGGTAGAGGTCGATTTTGGTGGAGACCGAGATTGCAAGGAAGTCGGCCTGTGAGAAGGGCCACGAGGGCGCTCAGTACCCGGATGAAGGCTGGGTGTGCCCTCACGAAGAGAACGATAAGAGTAAGATTTCCTGCGGGACATCGTTCCTGCAAAAAAGAGAAGAGCATATTAAAACTTTGAATACCCGCGATATAAGAGTGCAGGGTCAGATAGTGTGTGTGATGTGTGCATCCCATATAATTCCCCCTAACAGACCCGGGCCTGAAGACAGGCTCATCTGACCAGTTTCTCGTCCTCTAGTTGGAGCGATGGTCTCTTCAAAAGCAGGGAAGAAAGGCCCCTCTCCAAAGTCCTTCTCTGTATATACATCATCGGGTAGAGGGATTTTATTCAGCTCGTCAAATAACTGCTCTTCTGTCAAATCATCGGGAGCAGCGGTTTCGATTGGAGTAGAAACAGGAATTTCCTTGGACATGTCACCGCGGACCTCATCCCCTCTGTATATGTTCAAGTCCTCATCGTCTTGGATGACTATTGGAGAAGGACTCTTACGAAATTTAGTTGTTTCTATTGCTTGCGAAGTTCCCTCTCCCTCCGTTGGGGACACATACTTATAAGGTCTGCCGCCAGTGCCAAGTCCAAATCTTCTATCCAGAAGACGATGCTTATGAAGATTGTCATCCGTAATGCATTTTTTGATCCTTAGAAAGTCGGATCTGCTTTGTAGAAGAATGGACAATCGATTGTTGTACAGTGGACCCTCCGTTTTCGGGAAGACGTGATATGTTTAAGACAAAGAAAAAGGGGGGAGAATGTTAATGCCTAAACTTCTTGAACAAGATATTCGATTAGAAGCTTAAAAGTTTACTTGATTTGAGCCATCTTCGTGAGCATCCGGCCTGTTTCCTTATATAAAACCAATCAGACTTAGGATCCCCTATATTGCTATATCCATCGTACAGAACCTTCCTATTCGCCACCGATTCAAAGAAAGAGAAATTTGGAGTTGCCGAAGAACGGTGCTTGAAAAGAAAGAAGAATGTCAAATCTCTAAATTTAAGTTCGGCATGTAAGATCTCCGCGTATGCAATGTATAGGGTATATAGTGATGCGTAGGCGTTCGGATGGAGTTGCATCGGGGCAATTCCCAGTCGTCTTAAAGTTTCGATGGCAATCGGAGGGAACGGAGGGATAGCTCCTACCAAGCACATGGTTCGGCTAATCACCATATATCCTTCCGGAGCTAGGTGGGGTCTATCTTCGCTTCCGGGCGTCAAGACATCATCCCAAGGAATCCCGAGCCTCAAGCAGATTCTTTTAAGCTTTATATCGTCGAGCTTAGATGCTAAAGAATCAGAAAATTTATCTATCCCGAGCGCCCCAGGAATCTCGTCGGGGGCTCGCCCATCTATCTCAGAATCGTCGCTAGACGAAGTACTTTCGGATGGATCTGATTCCGTGGCCTCGTACTCAGATCCAGTATCTTCACCTCCTGGATTAGTGGGAGGAATTTCAGGGTTGTATTGCTCAGGAACCTCGGATTCCGCTCCTGTTGCGGATCTTGAAGAAGAGTGATCATTCGACATTACTGCTAGGACGAGAAAACATGAACAATGAGATTAATACTACCCATCCCCCGTGTGTGCAAGTGCCGGTGTGTGTGCTTGTGTGTGCATTGAAAATAAAATGTGAAAGCTATCAAGATCATCGAAATATTAGTCGTCATAGGCAGTCAAATTATGTGGTCTTCTAGTCCAGAAAGTCCAATATCAGGGCCCTAGCCTAACTGTTCAGAATTTTATGGTGACAAGGCGTCGATTAAAGTTTGAAATTTCTTCGCATCGTTAACTATGAGTCGGATCGCAAGGCAGAGGGATCGCCCCCTTTCGGATCGCAAGGCAGAGGGATCACCCCCTTTCGGATCGCAAGGCAGAGGGATCGCCCCCCATCGAATCGCAGGGCAAAGGGATCGCTCCTTCACGAATTGTTGCAGCCCCCACGATACGCGCCTTTGCTGTCACCACGATCTTCCGTCTCACCACTCGCCTTCATCTTCTCCTCTCCTTGCCCACGATCCGAACCGTCCTTCCCTCTTCTTCTTCCTCCTTCGTTTTCCTCCTCTCCTTCCCATCCTCGAACTCCGAGCTCTACGCCAGTCAGCCATGGCGTCTTGATGTTTCCTTCAGAAAATCGCAAATTTCCATCGTTTCTCCCTCAAATTAATCGAAAAAGTTCATGAAAGAGCAGCGTTCACGAATAAGAATGCTTTCTGTAGAATTACCTTTCTAAATATTGAGGGAATGCTCGGATTTTCGAAGGTTTGAAAAACTTGGGTTCGTTCTCCGATAGTGCAAGCGAAACGATACGGCAGAAAGAAAGAAGAAGGAAAGTGAAGAGGGGAGGGTCGGCTTATATAGGCAAAGAGGGCGACCGTTTGTCTCCCCTTCTTTGTCCTATTCGATCCACGAAAGACCGGCGGACCGCGAACCAAAAGCCCACCACGACTCGAGGAGGAGCCCGTTTCGTTCCGAGGCCCAAGTGCACACCCAAGAACGGAACGAATGTCTCGCTAACGGACCACGACTCGAGCCCGCGATACGAATCGATAAATTCAGGAATGAGGATTCTGAAAAATCCCAGAAAGAGAATCGTTCTCTGATCCGCGACTCGCTGAGAAAAGACGATTCTATAGTTTCGAAGCATGTTCCATCATCGATAAAACATACTTCGAGGGGGAAAAATGTTGGCTCGCTTTTTGACCAAGCCACCCAGGATCATTCATAAGAAGAAAGCATGAAACAACATTCTCTAAGAATATGAAGGAATGGATCGCATCATCGACTCGCCCGAAGACGGATCGCACGATATCGACTCGCCCACCATCGGATCGTGTCTCGACGGATCGCCCCTATTTCATCAGCGAAACGACACCTCTATGCGATCCGATCCATGCATATGTTATTTCCCAGTATTGATCGATCCGATCCCCTGATGCGTGGCGAACCCTCTGACCCGTTCAAGCGTGAGCTAGTCTTCAGCGATCCGAGACGCACGGATCTAGCGACACGTGTCCCTAACCGTCATTTGGACCAATTCTCCCCATCTGCACGATCCGATTTTCAAGCAGATCGCGACACCTGTCCACAACGGCTAATTTGACTATTTCCTCAACGGTGGCGATGCGATCCGATGTTCTCGGGATTCGTGCCACGTGTAACCATGACCCGCCTAACAAAATCAGCTATAAATAGCCCGGAGTTTGGCATTTTTTGGGATCTTTTTGGCAATATTGAGTACTGAATCCGCCATTGTTGTCAAAATACTAAAATATTGAGAGAAATCCTTGATTGTATTAGCTTTCAAAGTATAATCAATAATATATAAAGTGGACGTAGGCTCGTTAACGCCGAACCACCATAAATTCTGTGTGTTATTTCCTTTTTTTCTCATTCTTCAGTTGAAACTCTACAAGCTTCAGAACAATTTGGGTGTTAGGTCCAAATTTTGATCTAACAATTAGTTTTTGCATGTATCCCATTTAGATATATTTGCACTAACTAAGCAGTAAACAACCACAACACGCACCGAATAATCCTTCTCATCTTCCTCTTCCTTTTCACGAAGCTATTATCTTCAGCGTCTATGAAAATTGACGTCTTGCTTCTAATCAAAAAACTAAAAAAATGTAAAATTCAAATTCCTAAATTGAGACGTTAAACCCGCATCTTCCCTAAATGATTACAAGTTTCTTTTTTAAAAAAATTCCTTTCAGCTTTGGTTTTCACAGATCTACCTTTTCGAATCCTTCCCTTTTTACATATGCTTCGAATTTTGGTTTTTTGCAAATAATTTCCACTTTTTCTGCTGTATATTCTGGAACCGGGTTTTTAAGCGTATTCTGGTCCGGTCTACGCCGAAACCGGACCGGAATGGGTGGATTTCCGGCATGTTGGGCGGACTTCTGAACCTTGGTTTATAAATGTTTATTTTCATTAATTCTAACTGCAGACCATCATTATAGGATTAAGATTGCATTATATAAAGAAGAAACTATAATCACCCACCTTACTGCCTATGCATCCGCTATCCAACCTATTGTGTCACCATACTAACAAAATTTATCTATAAACTAGTGCAAATAGGTCGCCATCCTTGATAGCTTTGCAATATCACTGGTCTCATGTAATTGCCTTAAGGCTGGAGGAATTGTGTGGTTTTAGTTTTGTATGCAAAGAGGAAAAGAAGAAGGTTATAGTTTTTTAGAAAAATTAAAAAGAAGTTGCGCATTTTCATTTTATAAAGCTTACTGTATCGTTATAGTTCTACGATAAAGTGTTTTCGGATCCAATTTTAGGTTCCTAGAGTGTTTTTGTTTCTTTAACTGAACAGTTAAAGGTATTGAATTGTTCCATGATAATTCAGAAGGGATATAGATCAAGGGTAATGCAAATATGAATGTTTTAATGGATCCACTCTAATGAATAAGGAAATCATTTATTTTTCCAGTTACATATACAAAAGTTGTTATTATCTATGCTTTCATTTTAATTTTATATTATGCACATCTCTATTCGAAAGCTTATCTATTCAATGTTTACAAAAGTTGTTTATTTTAGTCACAAATAGCCTGGCACATGTTTTCTATTCAATGTTTTTGTCATAAATATCTAGTGACAAACAGTCTGGAACATGTTTTCTGAAAATAGATGTATGAAAAAAATGTGGATTTCCGGTTGAATAGAAATTCCAGAATTTTTTCATAACTAACGCATGTTTTCTATTAAATGGAAATCCACATTTTTTCATACATATATTCCATAGTTTAATTTTATATTACAAAGAAACAAATACATTCCAACAATCATGCATTAAAATTTGAAGTTTAATGTGTATTGTTTTCATATTATGAGTTAATGTAGTCATGGATCCTGAAGCTTATCTACTAAGGCCAAATTCTAAGATGTACACCATTCAAGAGGTCGTCGAAACAACCGTGGAATGGCACAAATACTTCGTTTCACTAGAGTAGTATGTTCTTTTTAGCTTTTAGGTGTCATGTTTTACTGTACTTTGGAATTGTTGGTACGATATGCGTTTACGTTATGTATGGATTACGGTTGTCATTATGCTAAACTTTGAATGTAAGTTCAACTAATATAATGTATGAATCACATTTATCTTATTAGTGAATTTATTATTTTGTCAATGTCTTTTGGAATGTATGTTTGTTTCTTTGTAATATATCTTATCATTATTAGAGTAAATTATATGTAGCCTCTGCAATTGTCAGTTGTAGTAGATTCATTTACAAGAGAAAAAAAGAGTTGTAGTTTGACTTATTGCAATGGGAAAAATGGTTGTAGTATTACTACCTTCTACAAATTCACAACTGACGTTGTTATTGCAAAATGACATGTTGCAACAACTTAAGACAGTTGTAAAAGAATCTTTTGCTACTATCAGTAACAGTTGTGCTTTGACTTACTGCAACTTTCAAAAATAGCTGCAGTATTTTTTTTTGTCCAATGCCTATTATAGGTTTACAATTGTTATTTGTTGTTGCAAAAGGTTGTGCTGCAATAGCAAAGGCTAGTTGCAAAAAAGTATACTACAATGTTTTATTGCAATGGGCAAAACCTGTTGCGGACTTTTTACAACTCCGACTATAGAAACGGGAGCTGGTTTGTTGCAATAGGTCTACTACAACAGATATTGCCTGTTGCAAAAAGTCTTTTTTGTTGTAGTGTGTATACATAGGGAAACTCTATTTAGACACAAAGTGATGACACAAAATTGCATATAATAAACTTCAACCACTCGATCCTCCCATGAATTCCACTCTCCACATAAAGACAAACAAATCCAATGGTGGAGGCTTTGTGTCTCTTTCGTTGTTTTAATTTTGTGTCCAAATAACCGACCCCATATATATATATATATATGTGTGTGTGTGTGTGTGTGTGTGTGTGTGCGTGAATAATAATTTGTTCAGGAGGGAACCGACCGGAGTTATAAAACCCCTAGTGCACCTACCATGGTCAACAAGCACCACATAAGTAGTTGATTTTGGTGAATGTACATGGTAAGCTCTAAGCATGTCTTTATGGAATTCGAACTCCAATATTTTGGCTTTGAGATTCCGTTTCCGCATGTCCCTCGCCTGTAGTAAAACCTGCTTCTCTTCCTTAGTTTGAGGTAAGATTGTCTAATATTCATACTTTTAGTTTGATATGAACGTCGTTTAATATAAAATTGCAAATTTCTCCTGCTCTTGTAGAATGCATCTGGAAATGTTCTTTGATTACTTTCTTTCCACACCCACCAAATTATATTTGTTAGTACGACACCATTTATCTTGGATTTCACATTTGTTCTCTTCCACGACGCAGGTCGAGTACTGAGGATCCCGCTAACCCATAAGCCTCAGCACCAGTTTCCAGTTCTTTTGGAAGTACGCTGGGAAAATCATGATGCAGAATGTGTACTGAGGAAGCGGTGGAGATAGTCAAGCAGAAAGAGTTGGCTGAGATGATCGAGTGTGGGGCCATGCCAGCTCCTTTTAGGAGTCCTTTTGTTGTAAATTTTTTTAGGCCCTCTGGAAGTTTCGTGTGAGTGCGACCCTTGCGTTTTTGTAATTATCAAACTTTATGCCTTCGGAAATGATGTTTAAGTCATACCTATCATGCAACAACATTTTGTAATCATGTCATGGTATCGTAAATGAAAATCTATTTGTTTTGCAAGTACTTGTGTCGGTTATGTGCAAAAACGTCATTTGGATTTCTTATTTTATTTTAGCTTTTGAGGATTACTGGAATGCTACCATAGTCGAGGTTGTTCATCAACCATCTTAACCCCTGTGTCGGGGTAGGTCGTTCGGATAGTGAGCTCTCCAATCACACTCAAGTAGATCCAACCCTAATTAGGAGCCGGACGTCATCGAGTAGGAGCGCTTTTATTCTTTTATACTCATCCTTTAGTCGATAAGGGGTAGAGTTTTTAAGGATCGAGTGTTCTTTTGTCGGGGTGCACCTTTCACGCTCTTCCGTCATTTATACTCATCCCCAAGTCGTGGGGGTTATAGTTAAGTCCAAACAGTCAGTCGAGATGTTTGGTTAAGCATTAACCTTTTCTTTAAGTCAATAAAGCAGAAGTCCAAAGCAGTTCGTACTCTAAGTCTAAGATCGGAACCTCCGCTTTGGTTGAATCTTGACTCTTTTAATGGTGTCGGCCCGCTCTGTCCTGGACCAGCACAATAGTGTGTCAAGATGCAAGCTACAGTCGGGCGAATCACAACATTTAGCTTATATAACAAGGATACAAAGCAAGAATGGAGTCTTTTTTCATATGCTACTGCAATCGATGAAGAATTGCTTATTGCAATATCAAAATCAATGAACTAATAAACTAAAGAGTTCTAAGAAAGATAAACTTGTAAGTGCTCAATATTCCATGCTGTTTGTAAAGGCTCGCCATCAACAGTTGACGGCCTTAAACTTCCATTATCAAGCTTCCCTTGAACGACGTTGGGCCCTTCCCACCTGGGGCCTATATGGATGGGGATCACGAAGATTCACTTCAAAACAAGGTCGCCTATATCGATTGTTTTCGACCAGACCATTTTTGTATAGTATTGTGCGATCCTTCTTCTATGGGCTTCTGCACGAAGGTTTTCTTCTTCTCTTTTTTCATCAATCGTTTCTAACGATGTCAAGAGAAGTGCTTTATTAGACAAGGGATCGTCATAAATCATCCTATGAGATGGAACTTCAAGTTCTATTGGGAGAACTGCTTCCGAACCATAGGATAGGGTGAAAGGAGTATGACCCGTAACAGACTTATGAGTGGTACGATATGCCCAAAGGGCCAGAGGTAGTTCATCGACCCATTTTCCCTTAGCTTGCTCTAGCTATTTTTTCAAGATGGTTTTGATGATCTTATTAACTGCTTCAACTTGAAAATTTGAATGGGGATGTGCAACAGCAGCATACTTCTTCTCGATGTGATACTTCTCACAAAAATCTATGAACTCCAGGCTATCGAATTGAGTTACATTATCTATGATAATGGTTCGGGGTATCCCGAATCATCATATGACGTTTCTAACGATAAAGTTGGTGACCCTCTTTGTTGTGATCTTAGTCATCTGTTCAGCCTCTGCCCATTTTGTGAAATAGTCTACTACCACGATTGCATATCTGACACCTCCCTTTGAAATGGGAAAGGTTCCGATAATGCATATTCCACAAACAACGAATGGCCAAAGGCTAGCCTTTTGGGTGATCTCTGCCGGAGGAGCTCGTGGGATTTGTGCAAACCATTGGCATTTGTCACATCTTTTGGAATAATTAGCGGCATCTTTGTTGATAGTTGGCCAGAAGTATCCATATCGCAATATTTTCCTGGCCAGAATTTGTCCCCCGATATGTGCTCCACAGTCTCCTTCATGCATTTCCTTCAGTATCCTCTTGATATCACCATTGGCCACTCGCCGAAACATGGGAACAAAGAAACCTCTTCTATATAGCTGGTCTTGTTGAATAACGTATCTGGAATCTTGCCGCACTATAGCTCGTCTTTCGTTCTTTCTTTCGGGTAACGTGTCGTGGAGGATGAAATTTTTGATGGGAATCATCCATGATTCCCTTTCGGGTTCAGCATCGGTCTGGTCGACTTCCATCTGCTCGATACTTCATACACTCAAGGTATAGGAACCAGCTCCGTCTTAAACGGGTGGTCTGAACTGGCTAGCTTTGCCAATCTATCTGACTTCTGATTCTCCCTTCTGGGAATATGGAAAATGCTATACTGGTTGAAACTTAGCAACAATTTTTCGACTTGTTTAAGGTATGAGGTTAGCCAATCCCTTTTGGTAAGATATTTTTTACAAACTTGACATACCCCAAGTTGTGGATCACAAAAAATCTCGAGCGACGTTATCTTTAAGTCCCTTGCAAGTTTGAGCCCGACAATCAGGGCCTCATATGCGGAATCATTGTTTGTTGCTAGAAATTCTAACCTTAGAGCATAATAGACCTATCGTCCCTCGTGGGACAGCAGCACTATGCTGGCCCCCGAACGTCGGTCATTTCAAGCTCCATCCGTATATAGCTTCCAAGCAACGGACTTCAACTCGGTCTTTAAGGGCTTGGGATTATCTTCCTGGTTTTCATCCTCTGGTGTAGTAAATTTAGCTATGAAATCGGCTAAGGCCTGCCCCCGGATAGATTTTCGTGGAACGAAAGTTAAGCCTAATTGACTCAACTCGATGTTCCGTTTGAGTAGTCTTCCACTTGCCTCGGGTCATTGAAAGACCTGTCAAAGGGGTTGGTCAGTGAATACCTTAATTGGATGGGCCTGGAAATAGTGTCGAAGCTTTCTTGATTCAATTAGTAAGTTATAAGCGAGCTTCTCGATCTTCGGATAATTGCGCTTGGCCCCCGTTAACTTTTTGCTTACATCATAAATCGGGCCTTATGCTTGTTCTTCTTCACGAATCAGGAGCGAGCTGATTGCATGTGCGGATACTACTAGATAAACAAACAAGTCTTCATGGTTGATAGGTTTAGATATGATAGGAGGTTTTTCTAAGTGATCCAGCAGGCTCCAGAAAGCTTCGACACAGTCAGGCGTCCAAGCAAAGTTATGTTTCCCTCTTTTAATTAACTCAAAGAAGGTAGGCATTTATCTGTTGCCTTCGAAATAAATCAACCCATTGCTGCTACCTTACCCGTTAGGATTTGTGCATCCTTGATTCGTCGAGGTTCCTGGATTCCCTTGAGGGCTGAAATCTGGTCGGGATTAATTTCAATCCCCCGAGGACTAATGATAAAACCCAGGAATTTGCTGATGCTACTCCAAAAGAACGTTTTAAAGGATTTAACTTCATTCCATAATTCAGAGAACGCCAAACATTTCTGATAGGTCATTCACGTGCTCAGATGATTGTCTTGACTTCACTAGCATATCGTCCACATACACCTCTATCATTTTCCCTATCTGGTCGTGAAACATACGATTAACTAACCGTTGATAGGTTGCCCTGCATCATTTAGTCCGAAGGGCACTACTACGTAATAATACAGCTCGAGGTCAGTGATGAAGCCGGTGTCCTCTTGATCAGGAACGTGCATGGCGATCTGGTTATATCCCGAATATGTGTCCATAAATGAGAGTAGCTCGTGTCCTACGGTCGAGTCAACCAACTGATCAATTCTTGGTAATGGAAAGCTATCCCTAGGGAAAGCTTTATTTAATTCAGAAAAATCAATAAATGTTCTCCCCTTCCCATTAGCCTTCTTTACAAGTACCAGGTTTGCAATCCAGTCGGGATAGATTAAATCCCGGATGAATCCATCGGCTTGTAGTTTCCCAATTTCCTCCTTCAAGGTCGCAGAACTTTCAGGGCCAAGCATTCGCCTCTTTTGCTTTATTGGGGTATACTTCGGGATAATGTTGAGGGAATGAGCTATAATAGAAGGTGAAATCCCACACATGTCAGCGTGGGTCTAGGCGAACATGTCAAGGTTTTCCTTGAGAAATTCAATCAATTCCCTCGTCCGGAGGGGATCAAGGTGGGACCCGACCTTCAAAACCTTAGTAGGGTCATTTTCGTCAATCGAAATCTCCACGATACCTCATTTGGGTTTGCCTTTCTAAATCCCGGTTCCTCGTCCTCTCTTAGGTCGATGTCCTCGACTTCATAGATGGATGGGTCTGACCGGGATGTTTTCAGTAGTTGTTATGCTTCTTTCCCTTCCGTGGGAGGAGAGGGTTCTTCAGATTCTTTGATATTATTGCTTCGTAGATCTTTCCATTCTACCAAGTAGCATGCTTGGCTTGTTACTTGGTCTCTTCACTATCCCGATTCCATTATCAGTTGGGAATTTAGAAAATAAACACCAGGAGGTACATGCCCTGAATACAGCTACGGCGGACCGTTCCAAAAATGCATTATACTGCGAGTTGATATTCATCACAACAAATGGTAAAATTTTGACTCACCGACGATCTCCATCCCCCAATTCTATAGATAGCCTAACCTGGCCAATGGGTTCGGTCGAATCTCCATTGAAACTGCGTATCTGGCCATTACACAGCTCCAAGTCTTTTAACTCCAATTTCATTTGGTCATAGGCCTATTTGAACAAAATGTTCACCGAGTTTCCATTATCGACTAGAACTTTTCGCACCGTAGTTGGTTCGATAACGGCTGTTATCTTCAATGGATCGATCGTTGGGGCCTCTACACCGACTGATTATCGGTCGCGGAAGATGATATCATCGGACATTGTTTTCCTTTGTTTAATGGGACTTGCAGCTTCAAGGGGACTTGTCTCTGCCACGCCGAGGTGTTTCGCGGAATTTACATAACATTCCATGGCTCTGACACTATAACCTGTCGGATGCGGTCTCCAACAATAGCATTGATTACAATCCCCTTTCCTTTCTCCTGGGGAGTGGCCCGAGGTGCGGCCTGGTTCTGTTTGGGCATCGAAGTTCCTTGCCCCCTATCTCTCGTGGCTATCTTATACTCATCAAGATTTCCTTCTCGAATTATCTTCTCAACGATGTCTTTGAGATATCAACATTCATTGGTCGTACGTCCATAGATATCATGGCATAGTTCCTAGTCGCTCGCTCTTTCTCCATAGATTCACATTGGGGCGGTTTCTTATACTGGACCGTGCTGTAGGTATTGATATAGACGTTTCTCCAATGTGTCGTTCAAGGTTGTGTATATCCGAAACACTTGGAACCGGGGTCGCTTTCGGGAGTTCTTGCTCTGTCATGTGCTCCCATTGATCTCCTTCGACCTTTCATCATTTTGTTTGCGGCAGTTTCCGATGTTCACTTCTACTTTGCCTATCCCCAGATTGCTTGACTGCGACATTGTTCTAGGTCAATGAAGTAAATGCGTCTTTCGGTTTATCCTCCACTTCTAACCGCGCATCTTCTTGTCTCATTCGGATGTGGGCCTTTTCATAAAAAGCCTCAGTTATTGTTGGCGGCTTCCCAATCAAATATTTCCCAAACCCTATCCGCTTAACGATGTCATCGACCATGGCCATTAGAACAGTCTCGTGGTTGGGGTCGCTCACTTTAGTAGCGGCCCGATTGAATTTATTAAGATAATTCCTCGGGGATTCGCCTCTTCCTTGCTTCACCGTTGAGAGAGCCATGACATGCTTTGATTTGGTAGCGTGAAGGCGGAATTGAGCCAGAAATTTCTTACTCAAATCTTTAAAGCTTGGGACCGAACTCGCGGGCAGGCGCACGAACCACATGAATGTTGTTCTGCTCAAAAAGATGGGAAAGGCTTTGCACTTGAAGTGTCGGGGGCCACTGCTACTTCCATGTGCCATGAGTACCTCGTTAGATGCTATTGTGGGTTGGAGGTATCATCGTACTGGTTCATCTGGGGCATATTAAATCTCCTGGGGAACTCCGCTTGTAAGATGTCATCGGTGAATGGTGTATGGCTTCGGACGACTCCCCAATCTTCATTCCTATGTCCGTGAATATCATTAATAATCTGCCATACCATGGCAGTCATGTTTGGCAGAATAACTATGTCTTGATCAATTTCCTCAACAGACCGACCTCTCCTGGCTCTTTCATTGGGTAATGCCATCCGGGCATTCCTTCGTGCTCCCTGGGTATCTCGGTCAATCACAAGATTCTAGGGGGGATGAATAGGGGCCCAATAACCCGGGCTACAATCTGATGAGAAGGAGGAGAAACTTCTCGATTTTGTGGAGCTATGGGACCAATAGTTTCCACCTCGGTTCGGTCGTCCTGTGCTTGGTCGCCTACCTCTGGCTGGTCTTGACGTCCCTTAAGATGCAACTGCTAAATATTTTCAGCTCTTTCTAGCAGGCGTCGAGATCGATGTGGATCTCTACTTCCCCCAGATGATGAGGAGCCTTTCGATACTTGATCTAACTGGGAAGGAGGGAGTTGATGGTCGCGAGCCTCCTGGGTTTGGTTTTTGAACTCCTACCATTGCCTCGTCATGCGAGTCATATCTTACCGCATCGCAGCATTCTCTTGAGCATGGGATTTTAAGGCATCCGTAGTTTCCTAGAATCACTTTAACACAGCCATAAACTCATCTCAGGTGGCGACAGCAGAAGATGTACCTGAATCTACCACGGGGGTAATGCAGGTTGATCCGAAGTAGTTTCAGGGGCGGCCGATCTGCCGGCTGCCTCCGCAGATGTTCCTACCTACGATTGTTTTCCGGTATTGCAAGCCGTTATTCTAGCCATAACTCAATAATACAAGGGCAAAGGTAAAATTTTCCTCTCGGACTTGGTGATAAAAAAGTAGAGCAAAAATCCATTGTAGGTTGAGAATATTAATTCTCAGTGAAAGAACTTAAGTGTTGACACCAAAAATTGGTGCAACACCCAAAGGAAGGGTTATGTAGAGAATAAGCGAAGATTAATAACTGTAAAAAATTAAAAACGGAGGAAATCACACACGAATTTATAGTGGTTTGGCATTAATGAGCCTACATCCACTTTTTAATCTCTTATATATTGTTTCAACTATCATACAAAATAGTTACAATGGCGGTACAATAAGAGGTTAATAAAAGTACTCAAAAACTAGAATTTCTTCTCCTAAAAAAATCATCTCTTTTGAACTCAGAAAGGGTATTATAGGTGATACAGTACTTGGGCCAGTTTGGACACATGCCGAGGGATCCGAAAGAATAGTCGATATTGAACGAATCTGTATCTCCTAAGGAATTGGTATTCCTTGAATTAACTGTATGAAGTGGCACTTGATCTGGATGATCTGGAAAGGGTAAGATCAGGAATGAGCTATTCTGTAGGTGGGCCCTTCGACTCACAATTGAATGCAAGGAGGTTGATCATGCTTGGTCATATCGGGCTTCTCCCTAGACCGCGCCTGACGAGGGAAATAAGTTTAAATGTCGGCCCTCATCGACTGGCCCCCGCTTCATAGCCATCTGCCGGAATACCTCGGAAACCCCATTTCGAGCATTCCGGGTGTCATTCTGCCGCATTAACATGCCTTGATGGACTGTCCGAGAGGCCCATCAACATGAATTATATATGTTTTTAATTGGAATTAACACCATTGTTATTTATCTGGCTATGTGCACAGACATAGGAATATTTGCATTAAGGAAAAGAAAGACTGGATGGGCTTTTGTATATAAAGAGTAAGGCAAACAAAGGTTATTGGATCATATAACCAACCAACTAAAAGATGACATTGTTCAAAAGATAGTAAAAAAGAGCGTGATAAATAACATCATAACCTAGTATTTATTATTTTGTTCACATTTTATTTCATGTTCATGTACCGTCTACAAAACTACTGCGAAAAATATCGTTCAAGCAGCCTGATATGTCAATGAATGACCAAGCAGAGATTATTCAGTTGTTTTTCGTCATGCTTCTTCGAATCCTCCAATGACTTGCATGTTATTAAATATATATGTCTCATATGCACTGTTATGTTTTACGTTATTGTTTATAGGCTTAGCCTGATGCTTCATATGTACCATTCCAGGATGGAGTAGCAAAATGTGAGCCTCCCATCATGCGACTAATTGGCATATGCTAATTTGTAGCATTCTAAAAGTTTCAGTGAACTAAGGTCAACGTCCCTTGTATCTCTTCAGGCATTGTTTTTATGATCATGTCCTCACGCTCCAACTTGAATAATTTGAACAACGAACCAATACGATTTGAAGCTCAAACAAATTGTTGTATATGAATCACGACTGAACATTTGAGTAAGCGGTCTAACCGTCTATTTTAGAGGTTAAGCCATGAAAACTGTAAATTTTAAGTTATCATGATTCGCCTCATTATCTGGTTGTGTTTCATATTTTATTTATAATGATCTTGACCATTCAGTTGTTATCTTTAGTCATACATAATATAATGAAATAGCTTTCGTTACCTCATTAATTACAATGGATGGTTGAGATATTTTGTGATACGGTGACTGAAACAAGGGTAACGACAAAGAATGTGTATGCTAGTAAAGAAGTCACTGACAAGTTAGATCAATTTTTCTTCAAGCGGTCAGGGTCCAAAACTATATTAATTGCAATGATTAATTTAATTAAGTGTGATTGTTAATTGAATTATACAGAATTGAACTTCTAAGATCTTTTCTTGCCAGTTTGGTGTGTCCACGTATGATGATATTCTTATATTTTTATTCAGTAAAATATAATAAAAAGGAATATTGGAAGAAATGGATGGTCATAATAATCCCACTGGCATATGGATTTATCAAATTTTTCGGTTTTGCCAGGATTTTAAGGCCTCAGATCAGATAAATGATTTTTTTTATCTATATTGCATAAACCAAATTGGGAGTACAACTTTAATAAATTAATTTATCCATTCTTGTTTATGCATGCTGTGGTTTTACATTTTCTCTGCATGGTTGCATTATTATCATTTGTAAACTAGGTGACCTCTGTTGTAATTTAGAGTCATGTTAAATGCGCAAATCATCAGTCAATAGTACCAAATTTTGCTGATTGATTACAAAGAAGTAGCTATGACAAGAATTATGCTCCTACGTAATTTCTATTAGCTACTTGTAAGAGCAAAATGTATATATGTACAATGAAATTCATTAATGAAATCTCTTTGACTTTTTTATTTTTTTATTTTTTTTCTCTTCCTCTTAAATCCTCTCTGTCTCAAGTTTACAAGTCTTGCCTCTTTCACATTCACTCTGTTCTCTCTTATTGCTTGTAGGAATTTTTATGTATCACACCATGAATTTTTTAGTATGTAGAACTGAAATGTAGATGTTAAAAGTGATGTATTGTAACAACCCGGAATTTCAAAACTAATTTAAAATTTTTATTTTAGCGATTTTAATGGATTTTGAATATTTAAAATGATTTATTTTAAATAATAACGACAAATATTTATTTTAAATGAAGGTAGAATGAATAAATTTATTTTAATTATTAAACGAGCCTGAAATGGCATAGTAGTTTGAAACTTCGATTTCAAATTTCAAATGGATATATAAGATTCAAAATAAACTGGATTTCAGTAAAAGCAAAAATATTAGAATTTGTTTAATTACATCTTTCTAATGAAGGTTAAAAATTCAGATTTCATAACGGGAATATAAAGTTATGTCCAGTTTAAAATTCAGAATAGTCGCTATGGAATTTATATATATTTTAAATAATTTAAAGCCCCAAAAAAATAGCCGTTTTGCGAACGACCTCCGTTTTCAATGAAACCACTTTTGTTGGATCTTGAATGTAAAATTATTGCTAGATTCCAAAATTCATTATTTTTGGAATTAATATGTGAACGTGGCAAATTAAAACGTGTTTGGTCAATTTCACTTGAATTGGATCGACCAGAAAATGGTCATTTTTCAAACGTTCTCCAAATTCGACAAAATTAGTTTTGTTAGGACCGTATCGTAAAAACATAGTTAGATTCATTTTTTGGGAATTTTTGGAATTAGTATGTGACCTCGGTAAATTAAAACGTATGTTTAAATTAAATATATATTGATTTATATTTTAATTTAAAGAAAAACTGATCGAAATAGTTGAATTTGCTTATGAAACATATTCCATTGTGTTCGGGAGGGGGCATTTAGTTGGGGGCGACAGTCATTGGGTTTGATTTGGAGTCGGATTGATAAACAAATTATTTTTGAATTAAATAATAAAATAAAGATAATGGAAAAGGGTATAAATATAAAGCTCCAAGCCCTAATTCTCCACTAACAAACCAGCCGCCATCCTCTTCATTTCGATGGCTGATGTTGTCTGAATTTCATCCAATAAAATCTTCAAATCCGATTTGAATTTCCTTCCAACTCTAAAACGAAAATGGAAGAGCACTTTGAGAGCTTTAAAATCATATGGTGATGATGGACTGTTTCGAGCCAAAGTGGCCAGAATTTGGTGGAAAAGGCGGCGCACTGGGGTTCATTTTTCGAGGTGATGGGGGCCACGAGTTGGCAAGGACTCGTGGCGGCGGTGGGCGGCGTCGAGCTCTTCGACATGAGGCGAGCTGATCGAACTCTGGCCGATCATAGGAGGGGCGATAGTAAACCCTAGTGGCGAAGGGTTGAGTTTGGTCTTCCATCAATACCTGGAGCAGAGAACGTGAAAGGTTTTAAGTTCTTTTTATTTATTTATTTAAATAAGTATTGTTTTAAAAATCTGATTTCTTTTTATAATAAAATTGCTTTAATAAAAATGGGAATTTTATTATGAAATAATTTTGAATATAAAAACATGATTTTTCTATATAAATAGCATGGAATAAAAGTGGAATTTTAAAATATAAACCGCATAGAATAAAAAATGGAATTTTAATATATAAATTGCATTGAATAAAAATGGAATTTTTATATATAAAGCATTGTTTTTAGAAATGAATTTTTATATGAAGAGCATTGTTTTAAAAATAGAATTTTTACATAAATAACATTGTGATAAAATTAAGATTTTTATAAAAATAGGATTAAAAATATAATTTTTAGTATATAGTTTTAGAATAAAAATATGATTTTTATAAATACCTTTTTTGTAAAAGTAAAAATACACATTGTTTAAAAAAATATAAATAGCATTATATAAAAATGTAATTTTTATATATATAACATCATTTAAAAATATGGTCTTAAAAATATATATAGCATTGTTTTTATAAATATATATAGCATTGTTAATATTTTTTAATATATATATATAGCGTAATAAAACTGTGATTTTTATTTATAAAGATCATTGTTTAGAAATGTGATTTTCAACATAAATCGTGTGAAAACAGATGGCGATGGAACCAACTGGAAGAAAAACGGAATCCAAACCATCGTCTGCTAAAGAATAGCGGAGCGGAAACCAAAGGTGAGAACTCCTTCTCACTCTAATTATTTTACAGTTAAATATATATTAGGATGTAGATGGTGCTTCGTAGCACCCGGAACTATTTATTGTAGAAACCATGGTTGTTTGTTTTGACTGTATTGTGTATTGTTTGTGATGTTGAAATGTTTAACATATTAGAAATAATGTTTATATTATGTGGTAGTGGAAATTAAATTATAAATATTTATTTATAATTTAAACATTGTAAATTGGCTAAGTAGAAAAATAATTCAAACCAAATTAGAATTGGTTAAATTTATTAACCAATGATTTATTTAAATAGACTATTGTTGTTTGAAAACCCCACATGGGTATTGGGATGATATTTGACATACACTAGTACCAATATTTAATTATATGTCAATCGATGGGTTGACAGGCTGTGATGTGCGTTATTTACTTGTTTTAATGCTCACACAGTTGTAAATTTCACTCTGGATGTGAATGGACGATTTACTGAATATTTATCATTATTGTTAAATACATGCGATGTATAAAATCCATATAATTGAAATTATATGGCAATTGATTGAGTCGCATTATGATTCAAAAATAAAGAATACTTTTTTATACAGAATATTTTATAATGAATATTTTAAAATAAAGAATATTTTTAAAATAAAGAATCTTTTAAATTGAAGAATATTTTAAAGTAAATGTTTTAACAATAAAAATCACATTTTTATTGTATGTATAATCCAATAAAAGAAGCATATGTTAAAATACATTTTCGTTAGATAATAAATGTCATCTTTAACATCGTAATGAAGAAGAAAAAGAATCATATGTTAAAATATTTTTGTTAGATAAAAATATTATTTTTAACATGTTAATGAAGTGAATTAAATAGTAATGTGTTGAATAAAATTTTTGAACAATAAAAATATCATTTTTATTAAATGTATAAACCATATAAAATATTCATGTGTTAAATAAAATGTTTGAACAACAAAAATTGTTATGTAGTTAAACGCCCTTTTTACCCGAACGGGTTATCGATCGAGTTTATTCATTTTATCATGAATATCAAAAAGGAGTGATTTAAAAATCTAATATTTTGATAATATTATCATTTTAATATGATAATGATATAGAATATTCAATTTTGATTTAAAATTGAAAAAGAAGTTGGAATCATTTTAAAACGAATTTATAAACGATTTATAAAATACGTTTTTAATGGAAATCGAAGATATATATATGTTATAAATATTTAATGGCCTGAATAGAACGCGCGACGCAGCGACCGTTCGCGAATTTCGACCATTAATTTCAAATTGATGTAACTCGAGATCCGACCATCGGATTATCTGAAACCGGAACCGTTGGGTTCATTATGAAAAGAGCATTCCGATGAATATATGAGATTTGAAATCTAACGGGTGGATTTGGAATAATGTCCAAATCAACTTTGAAAAGGGTCGCTATGGATGTATTTCGGTGACCGTTATTGGAAACCGATTGTACGGGCCTTGATAAAATTATTAAAACTATGGAAAAAAATTATGTAAAATCATAATTAATAATTTGAAAAGAATTTAGATGAAAATTTCTAAGTTTGAAAAGATAAAAATATATTTTTATCGAAATGAACTAGTTATTAACTAGTATAATAATCCAATGTCTTTAAATAAATAAATTGGGTTTGAAATGGTTTTAATATAACCAAAATTTTCCAACATTAAAATTGGAATGGATTTGAATAGAAATAGTCTTCGGAATATTTCGATATTGTTTTCCATTACTTTATGGATATTGTGAGGAATTTGGAAGATATATATATATATATATATATATATATATATATTTATCGTTATTTCCAATATGATATTTTTTGGTTTTAGAATTTGATATTGAATATAAGCCGATCTAATTTCTATTCAGAACCTTACATTTAATATCAAATTGGATTTTGGGCTTGTCATGAATGGTGTCTTTAATAACACTATTCTTAAACCCAGTTGAGAAATAAATAAATCTTTTAATTAAGATTTAGAGAAGTTTACCAATTAATTAATATTTAATTAGAATTGAATTGAAATTTTATTTTTGGGTTTATCGTGAATGGTGTTTTAAATAACACTTGTTCTTTAACCCAATTTACAATGAAAATATAAATTGGAATTTATAAATCTTTAATTAAGATTTAATGGAAAATTTCCAAAGTATAGTTTTCCAATTTAATATATTAAACTGGAATTGAATGGAATTCGATTCGGTAATAATCAAGATGAGCTTCTATGGACGAAGACTGTTACTATATATGGAATTTAAAAGGCCTTGTTGTTATTCCATTTGTATTATTAGTCTGATACAGAAACTTATATCGATTATATATATTGATCTGATTTCTGTGAAGATTCCATATTTAATGGAAGGCGATTTTGGGTTTATTGTGAACTGTGTTTTAAATGACATTGGTTCTTTAACCCAGTCAAAGACAAGATTAATTTCTTAAAGTTGAATAATCATAAAATAATGATTTTAGATACTAAAACCAAATTAGAGTTTTAATAAACTTTTGATTAGATTGAAATGGGAATGAGATAATTAAATTTATCGAATTTTTGAAATGATCGAGAATGGAGTACCACCAGTTTTGCTCTAGGCGATAGTTAAATCTTTAATTAGAATTGAACGTAAAAAGGTGATTAATTTTACTCAGAACACAATGGTTGTTAGATATGGAGTGCTACCAGTTTTGCTCCATGGGATGAATAGGTTGGGATTGGGAAATAATAAATGATTACTGCGGTAAGGTTCGATAATCCCGACTAGTTAATAAAATCTTTTGAAATTGATATACAAAGGAAGATTAAAGAATAAATTTAAAAGAATTTATGTTTGATAAAATCTTTGGGAATCTTTCCCTAATAATGTGAATATTTTATTTAAAGAATATTCCGAATTGTGATGAGGCGTATGATGTGTTTTTATAGCACTTGATTATTGATTATAAAATACACGAGTTATTCAGAAAGATCGGGTTTAACCCATTCTGAATAATTACTACGACGATTAAAAGTCGAAGATGAAGACGGTGGTTGAAGACAAGAGATCTTCACATCGTTTGGATGATTACTGATGTCTTAATTGGGTTGTGCACCTAAGACAAGGTAATAAGTGGTGATCGTCCAGACGTACTTGGAAATCGACGGATATGCAAGGACCTCTCTCCTGTATTGGAAATGTAGGACGAGGTATAAGGTGCCTCCAGTTTCGTTCAGACCCGGAATGGACTTGTAAATGGATGTGTGTATGATATTGGATCTTATTCTGAATTGATTGATTTCTATTAAATATATATCTGTTTGGTGGCGGAGAATTTATTCTCTTGCTTAACACCCTTCTCTGAGACGTACGAGCTCAGAGGTTATATATTGATAGATATCAGTCGTATGGCGTGAATTGTCAATGTGGCATACCAAGATGCAAATGATCAAGACTTTTGTTAAAAAGTAGAGCCTTGTGGCTGATGATCAAAGCACAACTTTAATTAGCATAACTTTTTGTATAATGTTAATTCGCGAGCTTCACACCCCGGTATGAACCAGAAACGAGATGAAGGATGGCAGGGAGGACATGCGTTTCTTTCTAGCTAGGAGTGGTGTCATGGTATAGAGCCCAGACATTTTACTTGTATGATTGTTGGAAAGCGAGGTACCTCGGATTTAAGTCCCTAGTGGCTCTTGATTTACGCCCCATATGGCAGGGAAATGTATTGTTGAGGAATAACTAATACACGAACATAAGTGTGGACCGGCCCTGCATTTTCCTAGGTGTAGTTGCGGCTGTATCCTGAGACATGGTAGGCTAGATTGTCTCGAATTAGGTAAAGACGATCTCTTGCCTTGGTTCATGATGGAAATCCATTCTCCACTACGACACTCTGCGGTTTTGATTGTAAAACTAGTATGACGACATAGTATATGGTAGTTATGCCGTCTAGGATTGATAAATTTATATTGGAAGTTTTTTAAACTCACTATACACTAATAATAATATCAAATGATTTTGATTTATATGTATCAAGCATATTTTGGCTGTTATAAGGTAAAACTCTATCCTCTGGCTTGCGTTGCATTGTGTGATGGGACCTGATATTTATAATAGCTTCATTTTTCAAAAAGCATTGCGTTGTTTTATTTTAAACTAATATTCATGTGGAGTAAGCCCGTTCCGTGTTTTACGGCATGGTCCCATGATTTTCCAACTTATAAAGTAAAAATTAAATAACTGTTTTAGTTCTTACACCGGTCCCATGACTGACTCGGAGTTTATTGTTTTAACCTAAACTCTAGGTGCCCATATTTTTCACACGTGCAGCTAGTAGTTTTGGTTTTCGCGGATATTTCTTTTCATAGGATCCTGGTTTACAGCTGGAGCTATATTTGGAAAGCTTTGCATCTGTATATCTCTTTCAGTTGTGTTAGTTGTTACTTTCCGCTACGCGTTATACTTATGTATTATTTCCACTGCTATGTAACTTTAAATCTTTGATATTTATTTTCCACTATGTAATATTTATTCATACTCTGGAATATTCTTGTACTTTGATGTAAATTGTTATAATAGCAATGAAATGTTCTATTTTATGTGTTCTGATGAGTCGTGTTCTCAAAGCAACCCAGGTTTTCCCATAAGGGGAAGTTTGGGTCGTTTCCTTTTGGTATCAGACCTTTGGTTCACAGAGCTCGAGAACGAGACACACTAATACCAAATAGAAGAATTCATCAGAGATTGGATTAGTAATATCCAACAAGAATGACTCGTTAGAAATGGGATCAGTAGTATCCAAGAATGAGTTGGAAGAGTGTTATTTTTAAAAAAAAAATTAGTTTTGAAAATTTTATAATATTATTTGTATTTGAGTATATTATTTTATATTGAATTTGGACAATCGAGTATATAAAGATTTTGCATATACGCCTAACTGGCGTGTATACGAAGTCTCAAATATACTGGATAGATGTAGAATCACACTCTAGACGCCCGAAGATGATCCTGATGATCGCTATAGCATCATCAGTATTTATGTTCGAGTTTCAAAAGTGGATATCTATATATTTCTAATTGACTGGTGTGAGAACGAAAACTAGATAAGATATATTTTTGTGTATTTGCATCAAAAACATGATTTTGAATATATGTATCAAAGTTATGAATTTGAAAAGTTAACCAACTAATTAGTTGCTGGTTGTGATGTTTGATTGTTAGTTTAACTAATAAATATATTGGAATGATAATTAATTCAACCAATATGTCATGAATGGTAAATTTATCCAAAATGAACCAAATATTGAACTGAATTGAAAATTGTTTGGAGGTGCATACATGTACATATATATGTGTGAACAGGTCATAGCATGGAAGCTAAGAAGAGGAATAAAATTGTATGCCCAACAAATAGTTACATGTTTACTAATTTATTGGGTTTAGATGATTTTATGAGCCGATTGGCTTTTTCTTTTTCTTTTGGATTGGTGAGGACCCTGTGAGGCAAGTTCGGTTTTAAAGGTCTCCTCGTACAAAGGAAATTATGACAAAAATTTTCAAAAATTTAGGGTGTTAGCCAAATTTTTGAAAAATTAGAAATTCTTAGAAGCTGAAAAGTTAAAGAATGAAAGCTAGAATGAAAGCGTTGAATTGGTTGGTTAAACAACTTTCAGCTCCGTTTCCTTTTCGAGAACGAAAAGATTTTAAGTGGGGGAGATCGTAAAAATCCGAAATTTCAGAACCAATTAAAAAATTTATTTTAGCAATTTTAATAGATTTTGAATATTTAAAATGACTTATTTTAAATAATAATGACTAAAAAATTATTTTAAATGAAATTAGAATGAAAAACTTTAATTTAATTATAAAACGAGCATGAAATGGCGCGGTAGTTTGAAAATTCGATTTCAAATTTCAAATGAATGTATAAGACTCAAAATAAACCGAATTTTAGTAAAACCAGAAATATTAGAATTTGTTTAATTATATCTTTCTAATGAAGCTGAAAAATCTAGATTTCATAACGAGAATAAAAAATTATGTCCAGTTTAAAATTCAGAATAGTCGCTGTAGAATTTATATATATTTTATATAATATAAAGCCCTAAAAAATAGCCATTTTGCGAACGACCTCCGTTTTCGATGAAACCACTTTTGTTGGATCTGGAATGTCAAATTATTGCTAGATTCTAAAATTCATAATTTTTGGAGTTAATATGTGAGAGTGGCAAAATAAAACGTGTTTGGTCAATTTCGGTTGAATTGAATCGACCAGAAAATGGTCATTTTTCAAACGGTGTCCAAATTCGACGAAATTAGTTTTGTTAGGACCGTATTGTCAAAACATAGCTAGATTTATTTTTCGAGAATTTTGGAGTCAGTGTGTGGCCTCGGTAAATTAAAATGTACGTTTAAATTAAATATATATTGATTTATTTTGTAACGCCCCGCCTCTACACCCATTATCGTCGAGTTCATTTCATAGAAATGTCATAGACCATAACGGAGAATGAGGTTTGTGAAGAGCGACCGATTGTATGATTACTCCATGTGAGGAATGCACATCCAATTCTGATACCGATTTAAATTTCGAAATGACCATTCGGCTCATAGGGCAACTACACAACGGCTATAAATAATCGGGAAAGCAGTATAAAATAGACAACAACAACAAAATATATGGTATGTGTCTCAAAGTCAGACACAGAATAATCATATCACAAAGGCGGAACAGATATAAATAAGCCAAGGATGTGTACAACAAGATAGTGGTCAACAAAGATCCTCTAATCCCAAAAGAATAGATACATACACCATGATCTAAATAAAAGAATATGTGCACAATGATAGATAATGTCATAGGTACAAAAGTACATAAAACTACGGAGACAGAGTAGCAAGCTGAAGGCGGAAGATCAATCCTGCGATGAGACCCAAATGAACACCTAAAGACGTTTAATTAGATTTCTCATACGAACGAGAAAGGTTTATAAAATATATGCTAGTAGATTTGAAGAAGGTTCATAAAACGATTTCATAAATTAGCTTCGTATAATGAAGTAAGATTGGAAACCATTTTAGTACAAGAATTTGATGTCTACTAGTAACATAAAACCTTTTTATATAATTTCAAAGTGGCAATAAATAATAGTACGATTGCCGAGGCAAATCGATCAAGGGGATTCACGTCACAATGACGTGAATTCAAATCATAAATCATCAAGTATAAATTCAATAAATCGAATATACATATAGCTCGTTAGTGAACCCAATGACGTTAACAAACAATTAGAAATCACCTTGAAGCGACAGGAAACAAAAACACAAAACTAGGAGTCATAGGTCATAGTACGATCACCAAGGTGATCGATAAATGCGTAGTTCACATTACAATAACATACACGAAATTAAAGGGAAAACGGTTGTAATTTCGATCAACAAACGAATCGAAATCCCAAATTAGCACCCGAATGTTTTAAACTACATCGGAATAGACCGAAGGATATCGAATCGATAATTCACGTTTTAGAGTCATGGAGAAGGTTTATGAAATCATAAAAAGGCCACAATTGATCCCAAATAGTGTAAATTACTCTAAAATAAGTTTCATTAAAAAGCTCTCGTCGAGACGTTTCCAATGCACCTAATTTCGTTGAATTCCGACAAAGTATGAAAAAGTTATGATAATTTTAAGAATTCAAATATTTTGTCCCCGACAGACGTCTGTTGCGTCGGTCAGAAGTCTGAAGCGGTGCAACAGACGTTCGAGCTGAAGCCAATAATTATGTTCAGTCCAGAGAGTTCTATAGACGCCTGTTGCGTCGGTCAGACGTCTGAAGCGGGGTAACAGACGTCTAAACTGAGCTAAATATTACATTTTGCCTAGATAATGATATGCAATCGATTTTCGAACAAGCCCGGACCTCCCGCATTGATTCTAAATGTTTAGAGGGCTTGCATACACTCTCTAAAGCACAAAAACAACATGCATATACACACATCCACGTGCATAAACATATATACATAAGGTAGCAATGATTTTGATTCAAAATATGAACTGAATTCCAAACCAAAGCCTACGTAAGCGATTCAAGCGACTTGTGAAGACTTAGAACTTTGTCGGGGGACAATGGAGCTTCACAACATCACCAAATCAACTCAAAACATATGCCCAAGATCGTGTAAACAATCCTACTTATAATTTCAACTCAATGGAACATAAACATATGGAATCGGCTAAGTTACACTAATATAACCAATTCACTAGCACATGCAAACACATATAAACACTAAATTACACTTGTACAAGCCAATAGCTTGTGGCATAGATGTGAGTTCATAAAGAACTCACCTTTGATCCTTGAATGATGAAAACAAGCTCCAACAAGGAAGAAGAAGCATCAACCCGCACAAAGAGCCTCTCATCCTCCAATAGCTCCTCAATAATCACCTCATAAATACAAATGAAGACACATGAGTGTTAGGGCATGATCAAAATCCGAAATTGAGAGGAGAATAGGATAGAGAAGATGAAGAGATAGCTTACGAGGTTGTAGAATGTGATTTCCACTTGGGTTGAGCATGAAATCAAAGTCCTAGCCTTAGGAATTTCCATTTCCTCTTCCTTCCCCCTTATCTAATTCTATTTTGGGCTTAGGAAATAAAAAGAGGAAGTGGGAGAGAAGGGTTGGCTGTTGGGGGAGTTAATCGGGGCTTTGGGCTCACCGGTTGAGCTCAAATGGCTCCATTAGCCCAACCAACGGACCCCAATTCGTACTAACTCCAAACATATCGATGCCTATAGTCAAAAAAGTCATAAACGATGATCCAGACCCAATGGAAGTGTTCCCGGATCCTAATTTTATCATCTGTGAAAAACGACATTTTGAGTGACACATAAGATACGACGCTATATTTAAATAAAATATTTAAATCTAAAATCATCGAATGAGCGGGTTGTTACAGACTTCCACCCTTAAAAGAATTGCGTCCCCGCAATTCCTTAAGAATGAAGTAATAAGTAACAACCAAAAACGATACCATGGAGTGGTACCACAAGAACCGACATGAAATGAAAAGATCACACCAAAGGCTAGGTGAGATCCCAATTTCGTGTCACAAGATCATAAAAACTAGAGTTCAATCTCGAATTCCATTACCCATGAAGGTAGTCATCCCAAACGGGTAAAATAATTCCAGAAAAAATCATAAGCGCTATGAATTCAAATAGACTCGCCTTCCATCGTATGATTCTCAAGGGAATGAGAACCAATAGAATGCACAAAAACCAAGCGAATCTAATATGGAATTTCAAGGAGCAATGGGGCTGAAAACCAAGCGAATCTAATTTGGAATTTCAGGAGCAATGGGGCTGCATCCTACAGACGCGAGATATCAATAGTAGATATTTCTCTTAGGATATGAAATGGGAATTTACGATGGTTGACTGATCCATTCCCAAAACTCAATCACGACGATGTAGCGAACACCGAACTTCAGCATTTTATTCTTGCGACAAGGTGGCTAGCACCTACAAAAGAACAACTTGGAGATTCCAATGAAGTTAGCTAAAGAGGGAAATTCTCGAAGGAATAATCAATTCTAATATCGATGATTCATGGTTAGTAACGGAATACGAAGGAACTACTCGTGGAAATCGATTTCTAACCTGGTACTAAATCTCATTTAGTAACCATAAGTACGAATCATAAGGAATTATATGAAATTCCCAATATTCAGAAACTCGAGTATTAGTTCTAAAAAATCAGAAACATCGAGAAGATGATGGATAAGTAGTGCATAACTTACCACTTCGAAACAACATGATTTAAGATAATTTTCCGCCAAAAATCTCAAATCGCAAAAACATCAGCAATTAATCAAGGAAGCAATAGACAATTTCTATAACAAGATGACATTAAACCAAAGAGGTCTTAATCCCCAAAAATTTGATTGACAAGGGTTAAAAACATGCGGAGACACTTGTCAATCCAAATGATTCAAACAAACAAGGGAGGAATATCAAAAGAGCTCATCCTTTCGATATTCATTTCTAAGAATAACGCAAGGCTAAGTCCATAAGTGAATTGATTATAGCACTTCTGGATGATCGACTAGATCATAGATTCGAAGAAAGTAATTATTGAGTTTGTCGCGGATCGTAAAAACTCAAATTTCCCTCCCCTATGGGATTCCCAATCTCTCGAGTGATCGTTCACTAGAGAAAATAAGGAGACCCATGGAATCACAAGAATACTAAATTCTTTTTAGCAAATCGAAACAAGGATTAGGAATTAGGCGAGATTCTCAATCATTAAGAATTCTCGAAAATCAAAGATCTGAAATCCAGAAACAAGAGACATAAATAAATAATTTTTTGTGTTGTTCCTGGAGTTATTTAATTTACTCAAAGAAAAGATTCAAGATAATTTCTAACAGAAAATCTTGAACCACTCAAATTCTTGGAATTGCTCCAAGGATATCTAGAAATAAATTATATAGAAAAATAACGAACAATTACGAAAAATTGCAAAAACCCAAAATATCATTATTTTGATTAATTTATTAATGGTTAATTTAATTTTAGGGATCATTTCAAATGTTGGATTGTCACATAATGGTATTTAGGAATTCCTAACTGTAACATGGTGTCTCATATCTCGTTTGAGATCCTTAATGCACCCGATGGACAAGTTAGCACAAGAAAGTCCTCGCAATTTCTAACGTTCACGCAGATCTCGCGAAAATATAAAAATTCGATAAATCATTCGGGATGGCATAAAGGAAATAAAATTCCTTTATCAACTTACGAATAAAACACAATTAATATCTTTTGATAACGAAGAACACGGTCGAGATATCAAAAGAACATAAATAAAATAATCTCTGAACAAGGTAAATGACACTAAGGAATTAATGACACGTACCTTGACTCAAGAATAGGGATCACAAGAAGCGGGATGCTTTCCCTCGTTCTTGATCTTGAGTTTCGAACGCAACGATACATTTGTTGAGTTAATTTAGCACAAATGCTTGGTGACTCATACCGACACAACGAGGTAACAAATGAGTTGTTTTAGCCTGAAGGCTTGGTGATCTCACACCGAACTAGAGCTACATAGCTGACAATAAGGGAGTAGATTTAGTCACAACGACATGGTATCTCCATACCGACTGACACGTGATCAATAGAGCGTGCTAGGTACGTAACGACGTACGAAACAATCTTAACTAGAAATAAAGAAATATCAGGATCAAAGGCGCTTACAATGTGTGTAATGACGCACAGGCAAGATATCCAATGATCAATCAACTACAAGGATCATAAATGATCAACAAGATAAGTGTGATACCAAAACCGACATCGATTAGCAATTTGAGTCAAAGAATGAAACAAAAGCACCGTTAGAGCACACGGGCCCTAGATGAACTATAGAAATCAACCCGAAAGAGAACGAGTCGATAACTATTCTAAAGGACTAAAGATCGTCCACTTGAGACATAATCACCCCTCCCTTAGGAGGTATACTGGGTGAACCGGCACTTGCACGGCTACGACCAACTATTTCGCTTCTTTGAGGAAAAGAAGGAGGAAAAAGCTAGTCCCAAGTTGAATTCAAATGACGTGAATTAATTCAAAATGGAATTGTATAGGAAGATAAGCTATGACGGGTCTTAAGACTCTAACTAAAACCCTAAAGCACGATTCCAGATAGAGGATTAAGACAATACCATCGTCATCCTATCTTACACTATTTCGGAAAGTGGCTCAGATACCAAACTGTAGCGCCATGCCTCTATACCCACTATCGTCCGGTTCATTTCATAGAAATGTCATAGACCATAACGGAGAATGAGGTTTGTGAAGAGCGGCCGATTGCATGATTACTCCATGTGAGGAATGCACATCGAATTCTGATACTGATTTAAATTTCAACATGACCATTCGGCACATAGGGCAACTACACAACGACTATAAATAATCCGGAAAGCAGTATAAAATAGACAACAACAACATTATGTATCTCAAAGCCAGACACAAAATAATCATATCACAAAGGCGGAATAGCTATGAATAAACCAAGGATGTGTACAACACGATAGTGGTCAACAAAGATCCACTAATCCCAAAAGAATAGATACATACACCATGATCTAAATAAAAGAATATGTGCACAACGATAGATAATGTCATAGGTACAAAAGTACATAAAACTGCGGAAACAGATTAGCAAGCTGAAGGCAGAAGATCAATCCTGCGATGAGACCCAAAGGAACACCTAAAACGGCTCGGCCTGACACAAGTATTATTTATAAGAATAAACAATAGACGGATCATTCTAGCTGTACTTTTCAAATAAACAGAGATAATAAGATATATAACGCAGGACAACGTGATTCTACTAATAATATCTAATCATAAATAAATATGAAACATGGCATGTCAACACAATTAGGAAATGACAATGGAATGTTAGCACCCAATTTTCTCTACGTAATCTCCTAGCTAATATAGAATGCAGCATTCAAACAATAGCACACAATAGGTAGTGACGTAGGAACACCAAACATAAATCAAATTGACGCGCATCATATCAAAGTACGCATAAATCATCAAAGTAATCATAAATCAAATTGACACGTACCGCATCAAAGTAATCATCAAAGTAATCATAAATCAAATTGACATGTATCGCATCAAAGTAATCATAAATCATCAAAGTAAACATTCATTAAGGGGAAGACCTGTTTATAGATGAGATACAATCCCTAGGTAGCATACCCATTTTGTTGGAGCAGAAGTTCCCTACGATGTTGGGTCATGACCCCGGAAAGAGAAAACACATAATTCGTGAAATCTCTAGAAAACATCATAAAGAGGGGGCAGGCCTATTCACAGATGAGATATGATCTCTAGGTAGCGAACCCATTTTGTTCATAGAGGAAAACATAAATCATAGAAAGTTGAACCAAAGTCCCATAGATGAAGGCCACAAATTGTAATTTCCCACTCGGGCGATCGCGAACCAAACAACTATGTCATAGAGGCAGGTACCAGGGATCCGGGTGAATAGAAATTACTCCAAGCTAGTTAATATAAGAAAATAGCAACATGTCCCATAACCACATGCTATTCTTGAATATTTACACACTCGTAATTGGTTCCTATTCAAAACAGAGAAAATTATAGAATGAGCATTGCCACGGTTTTCAATCGTACGAGTCCAAGAATTAACCATCAAAGAAAAAGCAAGGATTCATAGTCCTTGATTTTACTGAGATGTTTAATTAGATTTCCCATACGAACGAGAAAAAGGTTTATAAAATATATACTAGTAGATTTGAAGAAGGTTCATAAAACGATTTCGTAAATTAGCTTCGTGTAATGAAGTAAGATTGGAAACCATTTTAGTACATGAATTTAATGTCTACTAATAACATAAAACCTCTTTATATAATTTCAAAGTGGCAATAAACAATAGTACGATTGCCGAGGCAAATCGATCAAGGGGATTCACGTCACAATGACATGAATTCAAATCATAAATCGTCAAGTATAAATTCGATAAATCTAATATACATATAGCTCATTAGTGAATCCAATGACGTTAACAAATGATTAGAAATCACCCTAGAGCGACAGGAAACAAAAACACAAAACTAGGAGTCATAGGTCAAAATACGATCACCAAGGTAATTGATAAATGCGTAGTTCACATTACAACAACATACATGAAATCAAAAGGATAATGGTTGCAATTTCAATCAATGAACGAATCGAAATCCCAAACTAGCACCCGAAGGTTTTAAACTACATTAGAATAGCCTCGAAGGATATCGAGTCGATAATTCACGTTTTAGAGTTGTGAAAAAGGTTTATGAAACCATAAAAAGGCCACAATTGATCCCAAATAGTGTAAACTACTCTAAAATTTGTTTCATTAGAAAGCTCTCGTCGAGACGGTTCCAACGCACCTGATTTCGTTGAATTCCGACAACGTATGAAAAAGTTATGATCGTTTTAAGAATTCAACTATTTTGCCCCCGACAGACGTCTGTTGCGTCGGTCAGACGTCTAAAGCGGTGCAACAGACGTCTAAGCTGAAGCCAATAATTATGTTCATTCCAGAGAGTTCTATAGACGTCTGTTGCATCGGTCAGACGTATGTTGTGACGGTCAGACGTCTGAAGCTGTGAAACAGACGTCTGAACTAAGCCAAATATTACATTTTGCCTAGGCAATGATATGCAATCGATTTTCGAACGAGCCTGGACCTCCCGCATTGATTCTAAATGTTTAGAGGGCTTGCATACACTCTTAAAGCACAAAAACAATATGCATATACACACATTCACATGCATAAACATATATACATAGGGTAGCAATGATTTTGATTATATATTCAAAATATGAACTGAATTCCAAACTAAAGCCTACGTAAGCGATTCAAGCGACTTGTGAAGACTTAGAACTTTGTGGGGACAACGGAGCTTCACAACATCACTAAATCAACTCAAAACATATGCACAAGATCGTGTAAACAATCCTACTTGTAATTTCAACTCAATGGAACATAAACATATGGAATCAGCTAAGTTACACTAACATAACCAATTCACTAGCACATGCAAACACATATGAACACTAAATTACACTTGTACAAGCCAATGGCTTGTGGCATAGATGTGAGTTCATAAAGAACTCCCGTTTGATCCTTGAATGATGAAAACAAGCTCCAACAAGGAAGAAGAAGCATCAGCCCGTACAAAGAGCCTCTCATCCTCCAGTAGCTCCTCAATAATCACCTCATAAACACAAATGAAGACACATGAGTGTTAGGGCATGATCAAAATCCGAAATTGAGAGGAGAATAGGATAGAGAAAATGAAGAGAGAGCTTACCCAGGTTGTAGAATGTGATTTCCACTTGGACTGAGCTTGAAATCAAAGCCTTAACCTTAGGAATTTCCATTTCCTCTTCCTTTCCCCATTCTTAATTTTATTTTGGGCTTAGGAAATAAAATGATGAAGTGGGAGAGAAGGGTTGGCTGTTGGGGGAGTTAAGTAGGGCTTTGCGCTCATTGGTTCAGCTCAAATGGATCCATTAGCCCAACCAACAGACCCTAATTTATACTAATTCCAATCGTATCAATGCTTATAGTCGAAAAGGTAGTAAACGATGATCCGGACCCAATGGAAGTGGTCCCGAATCCTAATTTTATCATTTGTGAAAAATGACATTTTGAGTGACACATAAGATACGACGATATATTTAGATAAAATATTTAAATCTAAAATCGTCGAATGAGCGGGTTGTTACATATATTTTAATTTAAAGAAAAAATGATCGAACCAGTCGAATTGGCTTATGAAACATATTCCGTTGTTTCCATGAGGGGGGTATTTAGCAAAGGGCAACAGTCATTGGGTTTGATTTGGAGTCGGATTGATAAACAAATTATTTTTTAATTAAATAATAAAATAAAGATAATTGAAAAGGGTATAAATATAAAGCTCCAAGTCGTAATTCTCCACTAACAAACCAGCCGCCATCCTCTTCATTTCGATGGTCGATGCTATCTGAATTTCATCCAATAAAATCTCCAAATCCGATTTGAATTTCCTTCCAACTCTAAAATGAAAATGGAAGAGCACTTTGAGAGCTTCAAAATCATATGGCGATGATGGATTGTTTCGAACCAAAGTGGCCAGAATTTGGTGGAAAAGGCGGTGCATTAAGGTTCAGTTTTCGATGCGACGGGGGCCGCGAGTTGGCCAGGACTTGTGGCGGCGTTGGGCGGCGTCGAGCTCTTTGAGTGAGGCGAGTTGATCGAACTACGGTTGATCATAGGAGGGGCGATTGTAAACCCTAGTGGCGAAGGGTTGGGTTTGGTTTTGCGTCAACACCTGGAGTGGAGAACGATGAAAGGTTTTAAGTTCTTTTCATTTATTTATTTAAATAAGTATTATTTTAAAAATCTGATTTTCTTTTTATAACAAATTTGCTTTAATAAAAATGGGATTTTTATTGTGAAATAATTTTAAATATAAAAATATGACTTTTATATATAAATAGCACAGAATAAAAATGGATTTTTCATATGTAAATAGCATAGAATAGAAAAATGGAATTTTCATATATAAATAGCATAGAATAAAAATGGAATTTTTAAATATGAAGCATTGTTTTTAGAAATAAATTTTTATATGAAGAGCATTGTTTTAAAAATAGGATTTTTACATAAATAACATTGTGATAAAATTATGATTTTCATAAAAATAGTTTTAAATTAAAAATATGATTTTATATATATATATAGTTTTAGAATAAAAATCTGATTTTTATAAATATCTTTGTTGTAAAAATAAAAATATACATTGTTTTTAAAAAAAAATATAAATACCATTATATAAAAATGTAATTTTATATATATAACATTGTTTAAAAATATGGTTTTAAAAATATATATATAGCATTGTTTTTATAAGTATATATAGCATTGTTAAAAATGTGATTTTTTTAAGTGGAAAATAGGCATACGGACAAACTTTAAAAAAAATTAGTCTGAAGGACGCCAAGTTTTATTTTTAGGGTGAAGGACAAACTTAAAAAAAAAATTAGGCTGAAGAACAATGCTAAATATAATTAGCATTTTATGCAGTGTAAAACTGAATAATGCTAGTTAAAATTAGCATTTTCGTGTAGTGTAAAAAATTGAATATAATGCTAATTACATTTAGCATTTTCCTTAAGTTTAATTTTGGTTCAAAGTTTGTCCTTCAGACTAAAAATAAAATTTGGTGTCCTTCAGCCTAATTTTTTGGTAAAGTTTGTCCTTCTCCCTAATTAGCTCTTTTTTTTAATATATATATATATATAGCGTAATAAAAAATGTGAGTTTTATTTATAAAGATCGTTATTTAAAAATGTGATTTTTAACATAAACCGCGTGAAAACAGATTGCGTTGGTACCAACTGGAAGCAAAATGGAATCCAAACCATCGTCCACTAAAGAATGGCGGAGTGGAAACCAAAGGTGAGAACTCCTTCTCACTCTAAATATTTTACAATTAAATATATATTAGGATGTAGACGGTGCTTAGCAGCACCCGACAATATTTATTGTAGAAACCATGGTTGTTTGTTTTGACTGTATTATGTGTTGTTTGTGATGTTGAAATGTTTAACGTATTAGAAATAATGTTTATATTATTTGGTAGTTGAAATTAAATTATAAATATTTATTTATAATTTAAACACTGTAAATTGGCTAAGTAGAAAAATAATTCAACCCGAATTAGAATTGGTTAAATTTATTAACCAATGATTTATTTAAATAGACTATTGTTGTTTGAAAACCCCACACGGGTACTGTGATGATATTTGACATATACTAGTCCCAATATTCAATTATACGTTAATCGATGGGTTGATAGGCTGTGATGATCATTATTTACTTGTTTTGATGCTCACACAGTTGTAAATTTCACTCTAGATGTGAATGGACTGTTTAATAATTATTTATCATTATTGTTAAATACATACGATGTTTGAAATCCATATAACTGAAAATTATATGGTAATTGATTGAGTTGCATTCCAATTCAAAAATAAAGAATATTTTAAAATAAATAATATTTTAAAATTAAGAATCTTTTAAAATAAAGAATATTTAAAATAAATTTTTTAACAATAAAAATCACGTTTTGATTGTATGTATAAGCCAATAAAAGAAGCATATGTTAAAATACATTTTGGTTAAATAATAAATGTCATCTTTAACATGGTAATGAAAAAGGAAAAGAATCATATGTTAAAATATATTTTTTAGACAAAAATATTATTTTTAACATGTTAATGATGTAAATTAAATTGTCATATGTTGAATAAAAATTTTGAACAATAAAAATATCATTTTTATTGAATGTATAAACCATTTAAAATATTCATGTGTTAAATAAAATGTTTGAACAATAAAAATAGTTATGTAGTCAAACGCCATTTTTACCCGAATGTGTTTATCATTCGAGTTTATTCATTTTATCATGAATATCGAAAAGGAGTGATTTCAAAATCAAATATTTTGAAAATATTATCATTTTAATATGATAAAGATATAGAATATTCAATTTTGATTTAAATTGAAAAAGAAGTTGGAATCATTTTAAAACGAATTTATAAACGATTTATAAAATACGTTTTGAAAGGAAATCGACGATATATATATTATATATATTTAATGGCCTGAATAGAACGCGCCACGCAACGATCGTTCGCGAATTTCGACCATTAACTTCAAATTGATGTAACGGGAGATCCGATCGCCGGATTCTCCTACAACCAGAACCGTTGGGTTTGTTTCAATAAGTGCCTTTCAATGAATATAAGAGATTTGAAATCTAACAGTTGGATTTGGAATTATGTCCAAAACAAATTTGAAAAAGGTAGCTATGGATGCAGTTCGGTGACCGTTATTGGAAATCGACTGTACGTGCCTTGATAAAATTATTAAAAATATGGAAAAATATATGTAAAATCATAATTAATAATTTGGAAAGATTTTAGATGAAAAATACTAAGTTTGAAAACATAAAAATATATTTTTACCGAAATGAACTAGTTATTAACTAGTATAATAATCCAATGTTTTTAAATAAATAAATTGGGATTGAAATGGTTTTAATATAACCAAAATTTTCCAACATTAAAATTGGAATGGATTTGAATAGAAATAATCTTCGGTATATTTCGATATTGGTTTCCCTTACTATACGGATATTGTGAGGAATTAGGAAGATATATATATATATATATCGCTATTTCCAGTACGATATTTTTTGGTTTCAGAATTGGATATTGAATATAAGCCGATATAATTTCTACTCAGAACTTTATATTTAATATCAAATTGGATTTTGGGTTTTTCGTGAATGATGTCTTTAATAACACTGTTCTTAAACCCAGTTGAGAAAAGAATAAATCTTTTAATTATGATTTAGAGAAGTTTACGAATTAATTAATATTTAGTTAGAATTGAATTGTAATTGGATTTTTGGGTTTATCGTGAATGGTGTTTTAAATAACACTTGTTCTTTAACCCAATTAACTGTGAAAATATAATTTGGAATTTATAATTCTTTTATTAAGATTTAATGTAAATTTTCCAAATTAAAGTTTTTCAATTTAATATATTAAATTGAATTGAATGGAATTCGATTTGGTAATAATCGAAGTGAACTTCTGTGGATGAAGACTGTTACTATATATGGAATTTAAAAGGCCTTGTCATTATTCCATTTATATTATTTGTCTAATATGGAAATTTATATCGATTATATATACTGATCTGATTTCTGTGAAGATTCCATATTTAATTGAAGATGATTTTAGGTTTATTGTGAATTATGTTTTAGATGACATTGGTTCTTTAACCCAGTTAAAGACAAGATTAATATCTTAAAGTTGAATAATCATAAAGTAATGATTTTTTATATTAAAACAAAATTGGAGTTTTAATAAATTTTTGACTAGATTAAAATAGGAATGAGATAATTAAATTTATCAAAATCTAGAAATGATCGAGAATGGAGTACCACCAGTTTTTACTCCAAGCAATAGTTAAATCTTTAATTAGATTTGAATGTAAAAGGGAGATTAATTTTACTCAGAATACAGTGGGTGTCAGATATGGAGTGCTACCAGTTTTGCTCCATAGGATGAATAGGTTGGGATTGGGAAATAATAAATGATTACTGCGGTAAGGTTCGATAATCCCGACTAGTTAATAAAATCTTTTGAAATTGATATACAAAGGAAGATTAAAGAATAAATTTAAAAGAATTTATCTTTGATAAAATTAATGGGAACCTTTCCCAAATAATGTGAATATTTTATTTAAAGAATATTCCGAATTGGAATGAGGCGTATGATGTGTTTTTATAGCACTTGATTATTGATTATAAAATACGCGAGTTATTCGAAAAGACCTGGTTTAACCCATTCTGAATAATTTCTACGACGATTAAAAGTCGAAGATGAAGACGGTGGTTGAAGACAGGAGATCTTCACATCGTTTGGATGATTAATGATGTCTTGATTGGGCTGACAAGGTAATAAGTGGTGATCGTCCAGACGTACTTGGAGATCGATGGATATTCGAGGACCTCTCTCCTGTCTTGGACATATGGGACGAGGAATAAGGTGCCGCCGGTTTTGTTCAGACCCGGAACGGACTTGTAAATGGATTGTGTCTGACATTAGATCTTATTTTGTATTGATTGATTTCTATTAAATATATATCTGTTTGGTGGAAGAGAATTTATTCTCTTGCTTATCACCCTTCTCTGAGACGTACACGCTCATAGGTTATATATTGATAGACATCAGTCGTATGGCGTGAATTGTCAATGTGGCATGCTAAGATGCAAATGATCAAGGCTTTTGTTAAAAAGCAGAGCCTTATGGTTGATGATCAAAGCACAACTTTAATTAGCATAGCTTTGTATATAACGTTAATTCGCGAGCTTCACACCCAAGTATGAACCAGAAACGGGATGAAGGACGATAGGGAGGACATGCGTTTCTTTCTAGCTAGCAGTGGTGTCATGGTATGGAGCCCATACATTTTACTTATGTGGTTGTTGGAAAGCAAGGTACCTCGGATTTGAGTCCCTAGAGGCTCTTGATTTACGCCCCATAAGGCGGGGAAACGTATTGTTCAGGAATAACTAATCCATTAATGTAAGTGTGGACCGGCCCTGCATTTTCTTAGGTGCAGTTGCGAATGTATCCTGAGACATGGTAGGCTATATTGTCTCGAACTCAGTAAGGACAATCCCTTGCCTTGGTTCATGATGGAAATCTAATCTCCAATATGACACTGTGCAGTTTTGATTTTAAAACTAGTATGGCGACATAGTATATGGTAGCTATGCCGTCTAGGATTGATACATCTATATTGAAAGCTTTTTAAACTCAATATACACTAATAATAATATCAAATGATTTTGATTTATACGTATCAAGCATATTTTGGCTATTATAAGGTAAAACTCTATCCTCCGGCTTGCGTTGCATTGTGTGATGGGACCTGAGTCTTATAATAGCTTCATTTTTCAAAAAACATTGCGTTGTTTTATTTTAAACTAAGATTCATGTGGAGTAAACCCGTTCCGTGTTTTACGGCGTGGTCCCATGATTTCCTAACTTATAAAGTAAAAACTAAATAATTGTTTTAGTTCTCACACCAGTCCCATGACTATCTCAGAGTTTATTGTTTTAACCTAAACTCTGGGTGCCCATATTTTCCACACGAGAAGCTAGTAGTTTTGTTTTTCGCGGATATTTCTTTTCACAGGATCCTGGTTTACAGCTGGAGCTATATTCGGAAAGCTTTGTATCCATATATCTCTTTCAGTTGTATCAGTTATTATTTTCCACTACGCATTATACTTATGTATTATTTTCCGCTGCTACGTAATTTTAAATCTTTGATATTTATTTTTTACTGTATAATATTTATTCATACTCAGGAATATTCATGTACTCAGATGTAAATTGTTGTAATAGCAATAAAATGTTCTACTGTTTGTGTTCTGATGAGTCATGTTCTCAAAGCAATCCGGGCTTTCCCATAAGGGGAAGTTTGGGTCGTGTCACATATGGTTCAAAATAATATTTTGTATTTTGAGTTTTCAACATGAACTATAAAATATAAAAGTTAAGGGATAGCAAAGAAAATGAAAGAAAGATGGAAGGGATCACGGAAGGGACAAAGAAACAATAGAAGGATAATATTTCTCATTTTTTTGTTACTTATAAATAAAAATGCTAAATATAACTTTTGAGATCAACTGGTTATGCTTTCCATTGTTGTGTATTTGTTTCAAATTTTCATAAAACCATATGGATACAAAATTGGCCTCCGAAAGCAGCATCTGTCAGTCAGGCTTTCATTACGCTATTGATTGTGTATTTGTTTTGGTTTCATAAAATCATATGGTAATAGAATGGATAACCAAACAGTAGCACCTATCAGTCAGTTTCGCTTTGCATTGTCGGTTGTGTATTTTTTTGAAGTCTCATAAAACCATATTGTAACAGAATGGGCATTTAGAGAGTAGCACATGTCAGTTGATTTTGGGTTTTTCTATTAATTATGTGATTATGTTTTGGTTTTACAAAGATGTTTGGAAATAGTGTTGGAAAACAAAGAGCAACAATGTTATTCAGTTTTAATAGTTGTAATGCACATGCTTATATTTTTATTTCGTAAGATCATTTGACAATTGTTTGAAATTATAAAGAACAACCACTTTAACTTAGTTTTTTAAAGTTCCCTGCTCTTTACTCATCCTTAGTTTTTTACAACAGTTCTGCTGCAGAATACTCAAATAGATGGGTCACTTATTTATTAATTCTTTGTGTTGCATAAGCTAACATATTCACTTTATCTAACCTCATTAGGTGTATGCTAATTTCAAAGCCCAATGGTAGCAATAAGACGATCAAAAAGCAGAGTTTAGCTGCATTCCTAGCTTCGCGTGCATTTGAAGATAATAAAGTTAAGAACAGTAGTGTAAAAATAAAAGGAAAGGGTGATGTTGAAGTTGAAGCTGATCAGATTTTAAACACTAATGTTTGAATATCTCTCACAAGCATCCTGTTTAGCCTCAACCGAGGAAATTCAGCATCAACCCAAGGAAATTCAGCTTTTTTTGTTTCTCCTGGCCCTAATTCAAACCATTCTACGAATATCACTCCAATCTCAGCTGACACGCCTAATGCCAGAGACCTCGATGTTTGCAATGAAGATTGTCGACTAGAACCGTCCAAGAAAAGAAGAGGAATGACGACGACGAAGAAATTTTCCTTGATTCCTGACGAGAAGCCTGAAGTGGAATTCAATGATATATGTCAACCAGTGGGTCTCAATTCTCGTCACTTGTCATCTTACATCGGTACATTAGTAAGGGAGATGGTTCCTATAACCACTAGTGAGTGGAAAAAAGTTGATAAGCACCTAAAGGATTATTTATGGACTTGTATACAGGTATGTGATTTCTGTTTTTTATATTTTTTTATTTATGTTAAGTTTTTGTCTTTTACCTAAATTGATTTCATTTGAAAATGTGATTAATCGTAATAATTGAAAGTTCGCCTTTTGCTATTTGGTCTCTAAAGTTCGATACACGAATAATCCACTATAGATAAATAAATATTTATTCAATATAGTAGGAATGATAGGCTCCTCACCATTGCACATATATAAATTCATAGCAAAAAAAAAGAATGAAATTTTATGCAACCCGCAAAACAAATAAAAATGCAATTCAATCGAACTCTAACAGCCTATATTTTGATGCCATATGAATAATATTTTGAGCCATATGAATACAACAAGCATTAGTTTAAATATACACATATCAAATATTGCTAATTTTAGGCTGTTTTAATGTTGTTCTCTTGCAATTTCTATTATGCAGACAAGATTCAAGGTAGATGTAGTTTACAAGGACTCGTTTCAGATGATCGAAACACAATGGAAATAGTAAAAATCAAGATTGGTTTTTGCTATTAAATTGGCGTCTAATTCTCCTAACTCTTCTTCTAGGTTAGCCATGCTAAAACCTAGAAACATAAAGAGTGATGAAGAGTGGAATGACTTTGTAAAGGAAAAACTATAAGAAAACTTTGAGGTAATAAGCTTTATTGGTTATAAACTCAAATGTAAATTGCATTTTACTGATGAAATTGTCCTATGTAACTAACTAGCAATAAATTCAAAGCAATTAGAGAAAATAACAAAAATCCACACATAATGGATAGAATGGGTTACGCAAGGTTAGAAGAAGAAATGGTAAGAAAATGCATGCTTGGGTTATGTTTACATCCATTATATATATATTTTCTTCGTTTCATACTTGTTTTTTTTTTTTGGTAGTAAAATGGAAAGTGGAACATCGGATGTTAGCCGAGATGATCTATGGTACAAAGCCTACACCAAAAAAATGGAGACCCGTCGAATTCTATTGTCATTGACTGCATTGTAAGAATTAATTTATATTAATATTGTAACTTTCCACATGACTGTGCTCATTTCATTCTTTCATTTTTTTAATTCATCACATGTATAAAGCATCAAAAATTAACTGTACATATCATGCATTTAGGTTTGTAAATAATGTTTTCTTGAGTAAATTATGACATGCCATTCATTATTTACCATTGTTCTCATATGACCTTTCTGCAACTTAAATATGCAAGGATTACAACATATTTATACATGATATCTCATAGTTAAAACTTAATGAATGCTCCGACACCATACACTAGTATAAGCAAAAAACATAGGCTATATAATTTCAGTGCGAAGTTCATATTAGCTTAGTGCAAGTTTTGTAATTAATTTCAGTGTGAATTTCGTATGAGTAAAAGCATAAGGCACACCTGGACATCAAATGCCTATCCAGTTTCAAACTGCAGAAGAGCCATACAAATTTTCTTATTGTATATTAATTAATGGAATCAGGTTAAATCAACAAAAAAATTAATCAAATTCAAAAGGAGCAACTTCAAAAGTAGACTATTATTCTTGGAATGTGTAATATTAGTAGTTAAAAATACATAAAAACATGGTAGAAATACAGTTTTTATGGGCTTGGATCACAACATATGCAACTGTCGGCTTGGAATTATTTTTTAAAATACATACACAAACACATACATATAAATGTATATTAATTATTATTTGCGACCTCCTTGCCTGCCTTAGGGTATGTTCGGGCCTGCACATGCGCACCTCTCAACTAATAGCCACATCAAAAAATATCTTTGTTTAGTAACATTGAGTAGCCAAGAAAAAATCACTGCTATAGAATTCACAATAAAATGCAGTTACCACTTGTTTTGTATTTGAAAATAAATCATTCAATCATTACAGCCATGTGCACATGTGAATTTCAAAGCCAGAAATTTGCACATAATGCACTGATAATTTAATGCCACGAAAAAATAGACTGCTGGTGCCGGTATGTCTGAGAAAATTACATTCGCTTCTTTATAGGAAATTTTAGTAAACACGAACATATCACTTTAGCAAACTCAAAATTTAATTATTGCCATGTGATATTGATTAGTGCACACGTTTCCACAAACTAGACTGTCGCACGTGAAATAACATCGATAACTCTATAAATATTTATCTTGTGGTTACTTAATTGTTTCAATTATCATCAGAGTTAAACATGATCACAACATGTACATGCTTCGCACTATCGTAATTTAGTATATATTTCATTTTTTAACGTTGGATTTTTTTCACAAAAATCTGCAGGCTAAGATAAAAGAGCATAGCAGTAGCACTCATAGCTATCCGGGAATGTCATCGATAGGTGAAGTTGGAGTGTCGAAGGTTTTTGGCACAGAGCGTAAAAGAAGAGTGAGAGGACTAGGCTTTGGCATTGTACCGTCTAAATTGGTATTCATGTAAGCATTTCAAGAAAAGGTGTCTGCATTGGAAAATCAAGTTGCTATCTTGATGGCTAAAGTAGAAGAGCTAACTAAATTGGTCATTATAGTAAGTTATAGATAGTTAGTCCTATTTATGATTATATGATATGTGCAAATAGACTATTAGGTGCATATCTAACATTATACATTTTACAGAATGTGAATGAAAAGAGGATCGATAATACTCATATGCCACAGGTACTATACACATGATGTAAGTTTTCATCTGCCATGATTAATGAGCGCACATATGCACCAGTTTTGTTGACCACACATTTCCAAACCTCTTGACATTGTATCATCGCTACTGCACTGCACTCGTGCTTCTGCACTACATCACCTTCACCATTAATTAACAGTTATGCACATGTACACCTCTCCATTCATTTGCTGCTTCAAGTAATGTATCATTCATTTGGACTGCACTGCGCTTGTTGCATATGATTTGATACAAAATTATATTCGATTTGTGATCCACTTCTGCGAGAAGTTTTGTTGTCCGTTTGGAAGACAGGAAGTTTCATCCTGGGTTGTGAAAATATAAATAAAAGTGTATTATCATTCATGCTCTTATAAAAACGTATTATAGTGAATAACCCATTGTTACAGGACTGAATATTCTTTTTTCTGTTTGTTTGTAGTCACACGGTGGAAGTAATAATATGCAAACTGAAGATCGTCAAAATAGAAAAAGTTCTGAAAGTTTGGTAAAAAGAAAGTGCAAGCTATTGGGTTTGTGTAAGGAAGTAGCTGCCGAAGGAACGATTGCAAGCACCGATCTGAATTCTTCGTTACACTTTATGAAACTTGGGCCGAGCTTTTGGAAGGTATGAGTTAACGTAGCTATTCAAGAGGTTTCGATTAATCATGTGATATCACCTTCATCTTACTATTCTCGGAAGTGATTAATTCATAATTTTACTATGTGCTATTTAGATTTCCTATGTGGCTGTTATGCATTTCTTAAATTTTCAAAATCAATAGGGTTTTTCCTTAATAAGGGTGTTTTTAACTATTGTTGAAATATTCAAGTAGCAGCCATGTACTAGCTTTGATAACGCAAAAAAAATTCCTAGACCCCCTACTTGTGTCATAGGTCTGCATTTGTATTCTTGGTTGCACATTTTCGTAATTGGCTTATCTGTATTCATGTCCCCATAGAATCATGTTTCAATATCTCATACACATAAACATCCATCTTAAAAAATGATTAATAATCATGTATACTCACTTTAATTTCTAACATCACTACTTGCCTCATCGATAGACTCTTAGCTTCTTCAACAAACAAGAGGAACAAAACCCAAGTCACTAAATATTGTTTTATTAGAGCCCATTTAGGTTGATTTTTCTCTTATGTCTTAAATAGATCAATGGTGGTCGATTATATTAATCATTGGGCCAGCCTACATGAATTTTTAGAGTTCTTGACCATGGATTTAGTCATTCTACTACATTCTTTCGTCTTACGTCGCCTCCATTTTGCATTTCGTCACTTAGAAATGCCTTTAGGAAGTGATCCTCTTTTTCTAGGCTGCATTAACACTTTATTTAATCAATTTAGTGAAATATTATATAATTACAAGAACTGAGAGAAACTCAGTTTTTCTATTTCCTATTTGTACCAAAATATAAGAACTGAGAGAAACTCATATTTTCAATTTCCTATTTGTAACAAATTCCCTTCTAAATGCTGCATAAAGTGAACTTCGGTGTTTATAACATGGTTTAAAAATCCGGTTTTTGTTTTGGACTGTTGAATTTTCTAAAGTTCCATTCCGGTAATTTCAGAAGTTCTGTTGTAGTTACGGTTTCGGTTCTCAGCTCTTTTAATAACAAGCAACAAAGATTTGTATTTTAAATAATCACTAAATCCTCATTTACTAGTTAAAAACTTGAAGCCCAATTTATTAGCTTTGCCCTATATCCCATTTAGATATATTTGCACTAACTAAGCAGTAAGCAACCAGAGCATGCACCAAATAATCCTTCTCATCTTCCTTTTCACAAAGCTATTATCTTTTGTGTCGATGAAAATTGAAGTCTAACTTCTGATCAAAAAACAGAAAAATGCAAAATTCAAATTCCTAAATTGAGATGTTAAACCCGCATCTACCCTAAATAATTATAGGTTTCTTTTTAGAAAAAATCCTATCAGCTTTGTTTTCCACTGATCTACCATTTCAAATTCTTCCCTTTTTATATATGTTCGAATTTCAGTTTTTCGCATCTAATTTCTACTTTTTCTGCTGTATATACTAGAACCGGGTTTTCAAGCATATTCCGGTCCGGTCTACGCCGGAACTGGACCGGAATGGGTGGATTTCCGGCATGTCGGGAGGACTTTTGAACTTTGGTTTATAAATGTTTATTTTCATTAATTCTAACTGCAGATCATCATTATAGGATCAAGATTGCATTATATAAAGAAGAAACTATAATCACCCACCTTACTGCCTATGCATCCCTTATCCAACATGTTGTGTCACCATACTATCAAATTTTATCTACAAACTAGTGCAAATAGGTCGTCATCCTTGATAGCTTTGCAATATCACTAGTCTCATGTAATTGCCTTAAGGCTTGAGGAATTGTGTGGTTTTAGTTTTTGTATGCAAAGAGGAAAAGAAGAAGGTTATAGTTTTTTAGAAAAAATTAAAAAGATGTTGCGCATTTTCATTTTATAAAACTTACCGTATCATTATAGTTCTATGATAAAGTGTTTTCGGATCCAGTTTTAGGTTCCTAGAGTGTTTTTGTTATGTTGACTGAAAAGTTAAAGGTACTGAATTGTTCTATGATAATTGAGAAGGGATATAGATCAAGGGTAATGCAAACATGAATATTTAAATGGATCCACTCTAATGAACAAGGAAATCATTTATTTTTCCAGTTACATATACAAAAGTTGTTATTATCTAGACTTTCGTTTTTAATTTTATATTATGCACATCTCTATTCGAAAGCTTATCTATTCAATGTTTACAAAAGTTGTTTATTTTAGTCACAAACAGTCTAACGCATGTTTTCTATTCAATGTTTTTGTCATAAATATCTAGTGACAAACAGTCTGGAACTTGTTTTCTAAAAATAGATGTATGAAAAAAATGTGGATTTTTGGTTTAATAGAAAACATATATTCCATAGTTTTTTCATAAATAACGCATGTTTTCTATTAAATGGAAATTCACATTTTTTTCATACATCTATTCCATAGTTTAATTTTATATTACAAAGAAACAAATACGTTCCAACAAACATGCGTTAAAATTTGAGGTTTAATGTGTACTGTTTTCATAGGTATGAGTTAACGTAGTCATGGATCCTGAAGCTTATCTACTAAGGCCAAATTTGGAGATGTACACCATTCAAGGGGCCGTCGGAACAACCGTGGCTTGGCACAAAGACTTCGTTTCACTAGAGTAGTATCTGCTTTTTAGCTTTTAGGTGTCATGTTGTACTATATTTAGGAATTGTTGGTACGATATGCGTTCACGTTATGTATGGATTATGGTTGTCATTATGCTAAACTTTGAATGTAACTTCAACTAATATAATGTATGAATCACGTTTATCTTATTGGTGAATCTATTATTTTGTCAATGTCTTTTGGAATGTATGTTTGTTTCTTTGTAATATATCTTATCGTTATTAGAGTAAATTATGGAGTGTAGGTATTGGTGAATTACATGTAGCCTCTGCAATTGTCAGTTGCAGTAGATTCATTTAGAAGAGAAAATAAGAGTTGTAGGCGGACTTATTGCAACAGGCAAAAATCGTTGTAGTATTACTACCTTCTACAAATTCACAACTGACGTTGTTGTTGCAAAATGACTTGCTGCGACAACTTAAGACGGTTGTAAAAGAATCTTTTGCAACGGTCGGTAACAGTTGTGCTTTGACTTACTGCAACTTTCAAAAATAGCTGTAGTATCTTTTTTGTCAGATGCCTATTATAGGTTTATAACTATCATTTGTTGTTGCAAAAGGTTGTATTGTAACAGCAAAGGCTAGTTGCAAAAAATTATACAGCAACATTTCATTGCAATGGGCAAAACCTATTGCAGACTTTTTACATCTCCGGCTATAGTGACGGGAGCTGGTCTGTTGCAATAGATCTACTGCAAAAGATATTGCCTGTTGCGAAAAGTCTTTTTTATTGTAGTGTGTATACATAGGGAAACTCTATTTAAACACAAAATGTTGACACAAAATTGCACACAATAAATTTCAACCACTCGATCCTCCCATGAGTTCCACTCTCCACATAAAGACAAACAAATCCAACGGTTGAGGCTTTGTGTCTCTTTCTTTGTTTTTAATTTTGTGTCCAAATAGTCGACCCCATATATATATATATATATATATATATATATATATATATGTTTGTGTGTGTGTATGTGAATATTAATTTGTTCAGAAGGGAACCGACCGGAGTTATAAAACCCCTGGTGCACCTAGCATGGTCAACAAGCACCACATAAGTAGTTAGTCTTAGTGAATGCACATGGTAAGCTCTAAGCATGTCTTTCTAGGATACGAACTCCAATATTTTGGCTTTGAGATTCCGTTTCCGCATGTCCTCCGCATGTAGTACAACCTGCTTCTCTACCTTGGTTGGAGGTAAGATTGTCTAATCTTCATACTTTTAGTTTGATCTGAATGTCGTTCAATATAAAATTGCAAATTTCTTCTGCTCTTGTAGAATGCATCTGAAAACGTTCTTTGATTTCTTTCTTTCCACACCCACCAAATTATATTTGTTAGTACGACACCATTTACCTTGGATTTCACATCTTTGCTCTTCCACTTCCCAGCGAGGTAAGTAACGATTTTTTATAGATTCATTATGGTAGCATGTAATTAAAACTTATAGAAACAGGACTGCTCCAAGTTAAAAAATAGGTGCTCATGCATCCCATCTTGATTGGCACAGAAAATAAAAACTTTATCTAAAATGATACCCCAGTTATTTTGTCTATCTTTGATAGGTAACCGCCTCAATATAGCCTTATAAACCATGAATGATATTTTAGGAGTATTCTCCTTGCTTCATATAATATTATACCATTCATACTTCTCAATATCCTTTCGAACATTGTCATATGTCGATTTGACCGTAAAATCTGTTGCAGGTTCCCAAGGCTGAACGTCCTTTTCCCTACCTATGTAAATAGGAATGAACTCTATATAATCCCACTGATTAATACCAATAGGTGTTGATCCAATTTTTGGTAAAGCAACCACATGTCAAGATTACGGTTAGCGACGTGCTCGAGTCTCGAGAACGTCATCGGAAAACACAAAGCGATTTGGTCGAAGTTGGGATATGACACAATCACCAAAAATTACTTGCGCAAACACAACTAGCTTGGATAAGCCACTTGGCAACTTTTCAGATTTGGCACTCAAAAACTGCTGATTAACATGGCACAATCACCAAAAAAAGCATGTGCGCATCAGGCCTGACACAATCCAGATTTTGGCAAATTTAGGAGTCGAAATTCGTAATGTGGAAGTGGCAGCTTGAAATGGCTTGATCAACATGGGATACGATGCGAAAATCATGGTTGCGCATCAGGGATATGATGTGAAAAATCATGGGATCGGGACGGTGATGTGAAAATTGGTACATGGGAAAGTAAGGATCTGGCAAACTAGAAAACGCATGCGGATTAATCATTTTTGCTTGCGCGACTCAGCCAGATCATGGTTTTAGGGATGCGAAAATTGGGATTTGGCAAATGGTTCATAAAATGGCTAATCACCTGAAATATGTGTTACTCGCTGCTTTTTGGGTGGTCAACATGTGCGGATCATCAATTTTTCCAGATTTTTTTAGGATTCGATTTTTTGGCCAAGTTTCGAGGATACGAATTTCGCCTCCCCTAGGGATACGAATTTTTGGCCGATGCATGGGAACTTAATCTATAAATACCCTCTTGCTTGGCATCCAAAGGGGTTTGCTTGACTTGGAATTTTCGGACCTTGGGCATACGGTAGTGCTTTCTTTGGAGCTCGTTAATGGCTTCCATGGTCATTTCTATGGGTTTGAAATAATTCATGGACTTGTAAACTTCACAAAGAAGTTTGCCTACGATTTTTTTGCATTAACTTGGACTTTTGGGGCATATTTGGACATTTTTTGATATTCTTAGACATTGAAGCTTTTCATTGGTCATTGTTGTTCACTCTAACAGACTTTGGCTCAACTAAGATGTAACAGCCCACATTTTACGTATTAGAAAATCATAAAATATTTTTATTTTATTCCCTGAAGGTTGGATCATTCTCATCTGTTAGTATGTTGTTTATGGGGATGTGAGATATGTCCATAATTTTTACCAATTTTGTTTATAACCATTTTACCCTTGTCAGTCTTGTACAGAGGATAACTTTTGACTCAGGATGAATCAGAGGGTGAGACCTATACCATTGGAAAGGAATTGATGATTTCCTTTCCATAAAGTGGTTACACTAAAGATTTGGCTCAGCGGTTTCGGAGGAATCTTTGTTTTAAGGTTTTTTTAGTTGGTTGTTCAAGTTTTGAGAGCCTTAATGGGATGATTTGGGGAGGCCCATTAGTGGGCTGGTGGAAACTATAAATAGGGGGTGAGAGGTATGGGAAATAGTTTACTTTTCCAGTTTCTCATTAGGTGGCCTTGTGCTCCTCCTTCCTCTAACACCTCTCCACCATTAAAAATCAACATCCAAGGAGGGAAATCATAGATCTACACCATTGGAGGCTAGATCTACATCAATTGAGGAAAGAATTCATCGGATCAAGGGGTCTGGTGCGAGGTGCTTGCTGTCCGGAATCTTATTTCATTGATTTTAACTAGTTTTGGAGAGTCGGTGAGTGATTTACATCTCTCACATGGATTCAATGAAGTATATGAGTGTTTGTTTATGTTTTTCATCAAATTCAAGTCGATTTCTTAGATCTACACCTTGGTAAGTCCATTTTCATATGAATCACCATAGGATCTAATTTAGTAAGTTTTAAACCAGTAATTTCTTTGCTATTCCATATGATTATGCAAGTTAGATCTATAGTTTTGTTCATATTTACATTTATGGTGATTTTGGTGAATTTCACATAATTTTTGATGAAATTGCAAAATTGGTGACGTTATTGGTTTTATAACATGCTTATGGTTGTATTTAATGAATCAGATGAGTCGGTTTCGTCGATTGTATTGATTGACGAAGTTTTGGTCGAAATTGGAGTTGCATTGGAGTGGTGCAGGTTTTGGGTCGCACATAGGGGGGTCGCTCGTACTATGGCGTGATTTCTTGGGAAACAAGATAGAAAGCGAGCTTGAGCGAGCCAGGGAGTCGAGCGAGTTCGGTGTAACGCAAGCGAACGGGTGATCTTATAGGAGAGGGTCGGTCGCTTCTAGTATGAAGTGGGTCAGTCAGCTGTTGAAGGTTCAGTCGGCCCTATGTGTGGGGCTATTGGTTCGGTCCTAGTGAGGTGGGTCGGTTGCTCCTGAGTAGAAGGGACGGTTGGCTATTGGCGGACCAGGTCGGTTCTCATCTGGTCAGGTCGATCACCAAAATGGGTTATGATTGGAATTGGAGCAGTTGACGGAGAGGGTGATTGGGTCGGTCGTGTTCTGGAGGGTCGGGTCGGGCCCAAACTTAAGGGTCGAACATGCTGCGGACAAGTACCTGATCTGTTCGAGCATGGGGGTCGGTCACCTCTGGGTCGGTCGAGCAAGCTGGGAAAGTTGGTTTGTTGGGAAGAAGCAGAGTCGGTCGAGCTGAACCGTACAGGTCGGTCGAGCTAGGGACGAGGGTTGGTCGTGATGGTTTCAACAGCGCTTTTAAACACTATGATGGATGGCCATAAGTGCTATTGTTCGTTTTCTCCAACAAGTTGATGTGATGCTACAGATTGTTTCAGACCTTATGATTGATGTTTCTTTGGTTCAAGGTGGGTAATAACTTCGAGGAGAATTCAAATGGGAATATTCGAAGTGTCGAATGAGTTCATTGATCGGTGTAGAATAACGAAGAAGGTGGCAATTCAAAGGTCATGAGTTAGTGAATAATGGTTGCTTGAGAAGGTTGCTTGAGCTATGAAGAGTCATCGGGTTGAATGACTGGAGATGGGAAGGCCGAGATATTATCGTTGTCGTAAGTTCTAGCAGACTCAAAGCAGGGGTACGATAGGGACACCTAAAAACCGATTGTAGGTCGAGTACCCTGGGTATCGTTGAAAGGTCTATTGCCAACGTTGGACATACATATCTTTGAATGGCGTATAGAGTTTATGTTAGAACTGGGGTTACCATTAGCCCTTGACAAATGACAAGGTTGGTCGTCATACGATTAACGATGGCTTCAAAGCAGGATTGGTGGTGATAGCCAGAGTCAGACATGGATGATTGGTTGTTCTGTTTGTACCGTCTCTTGTAGGTTGTCCAACGTCGAAGGAGATGTTCCTTGAGTGCTTGCCTGATATTGGTTTAGGCCTCTAAGGCTTGAACTTGAGGGATGTTGAGTTCGCTTAGGATGACTTACATGAGATACATATAATCTGGATGTTATGAATGCTTACCGTGGTTGAATGGGTGTTCTGGTTTCCATGGATGAATGGTTGAATTGTTTATCGTAAAGGCTATCACTGTCCGATGTGGGGAAGTTCGGGTTGAGTTCTTCTCTGGTGTTGTGGGTAGATTAGTACGTTTATCTATCTGTTCTCATATACTTTATTGTTGAAGTTTGTTAGTTATTTTATCGCTCACTAAGATTGTTGTCTGACTCAAGGTTTTATGTTTCCTCTTATTACCTTGGGCAGTTCATCCGGTTGTGGATGGGCAGACTAAGTAGCATGTGACAGGTGATTAGTGAGGACGATGCTACTGTGCAAAAGCAAGCAGGAGGATGACGTATTACTTTTACAACAATCTAGTAGTTCTGTTTCCGCTGTTTGAGTTACTCTATGAGTGTTGTAGTGAGGCCTGATGTACACACTTGATATTTCATATGATGTTGGGATAATCTTTCAGAAAGTTGTGAAAGTTTGGAAAATTTGATATATGATGTTTCACTACTATCACCTGTTGTATATGTTCTATTATATTTTATCCTTGCGCTGTGAGTTTTACGACAGGTTCCAACTGTGTTTACCTACTCTGATGATTGTTCATAGATGTCGTGCACACGTCACACAAGAAGAAGATGGACATTTTGGTCAAAGTTTAGAACTAACGAGATATTTATTATTCTATTATACAACTTTGTACATTCAAATTGCCCAAACTTGGATAAACATTATAATCGACAAAACTATGATGAATGATTACTATAATGTGCACATAGAGCGTTAGAGTCGAACCACTATAAAAGTTATGCATCCCTTTACGTTTCTTGTACTTTGGTTTTTTTGGATATCGAGTTTTCGTCTAAACCCACTCTTAGGGGTTGGTGTGAGCAAATAATTCAATTTCCCACGTCAACAATAGAAGCTCTCAATGAACTATTATGTATGATGTGATCCACATTATAGTTTTCTTTGTGCGTGCGTATATACCATTGTATGCATGTATGTATGTGTGTGTGTGTGTGTGTGTGTGTATATATATATATATATATATATATATATATATATATGTATATATGTATGTATGTATGTATTTGTATTTGTATTGAAATTTGGTTAATTTTATTTATGATATTGGGAAAAAAAAGTAAAATCTCGTACATGAATCTTAAAATATGTGGTCCAGGTTTATCAAGTGTCCTGCAAGCTATTCACACCCTACTTTCCTCTTCCGGCCACCACATATTTTCGTTCGGCCGTTAACGACCGAACCTCCTTCGCATTCGTCGGCCATAAACGACCGACCAACAGTGCAAATTTTGAGAGGTAAGTCGTTCGGTGGTAAACGGCCGAACGGTGTGATGGCCAGAAGAGGGAAGTGGGGTATGAATAGCAGTACACTTTATCAAAACCAAGGCGTTAAGCAAATAATTACACGCACTTGAAAGCACAAGGAAGTCTAAAACACGAACCAACTCATACCAACACTTTTTGAGATAGATCTCCTTCCTGTAGATCTCGTAAACAAGAAAGATTATGGCGGCCTGTAGTTTTAAGCAAACACCCTAGGAGTTTTCTAGTTTAGCAACTTTGCACTAGTAAGGATTTTCTTTTTAATCTTTTTAATAAGAATCTTTATGTTAAAGACAACTAAGTTATTCACCTAATCGCAGTTTCTTCATTTTTTGTTGGAGAATCCTTCGGTTTCTCTGCTTTCAAGTATGACGGACTATAATTGTTATCGCTATTTGATAAATCTGCTTGTGTGGATTAATAAGGTTCGTTATTGGTTCAGCGTTTTTGATTTTCTGCTTAAAAATTTGCATAGTGTTGTTGCTAAAAGCACAGTTGAGAAATAGATGATTATGATTTTCATTCTCTTTATTGTGAAGTATACATGTTAGGTTAACCTCCATGCCTCATTTAACGAGTCTATCAACAGTGGGAAGTCTAAAGTTGATAGTTTTATATATAGTAAAGGCCATTTTCAGGTTAGTTAATCTACTCTGGATTTAAGAAGCCAAGTTTTATTTTCATGTTTTCATTGAATAACCTCCCAGCCCAATTCATTAGTGGATTTCCTATTTTTGGTCTTCTTCCAGATCTTAAGTGTCTTTGTCATGGTTTAGGGATATAGACCAAGTCCAGTTTAATGGCTTGCATAGAATCTATATAGTTAAAATGCTAGGAGGATTCAATTCGGTGGAGATATAAAAAATCATAGTTGGGATAAAGCGAGAAATAGCGAGGGTATAACAGGTGGCTCTAAAATAGCATATAAAACTCGTTCTTAATGTTATTTGCTTATACAAATGATAGTTAAATGAAAGTTTAATATTCAATTTAATCATAATTTGTAATAAGCAACGACATTGCAAATATATGCAGATAAACATAACATTTAATTTTATTTTATTTAATAAAATAATAGAGCAATTTTGGTTTTAAAAAACATATGTTAAAATTTTAAATAAAAAACTAATCTTATAGTTTTTATAATGTAAAAGTTCCATTTTTCCGGTCATTTCTTTTATAGAAGATGTAGCAAGAATATTGGAATATCATGGAAATAAAGAGGTATATCTAGAATAACGGGAACGTAATGTGAAAAGGTTATTTCAAAGACTATCTGAGAAAATTAGCGGTATAAATATGCTATAATATAAAGCGGGCTACTAACTGCACATATGGATTAAATGCTCCATTCGTTACAAGAAATGATCCTACTAACTTTAAAATCATAGCCCCTCATAATTGCCAGAAGATCTCACCTAGTCTTGAAATAAAGCTTTGCTCACTTAAATAGTTTCTTTTCAGAGATATTTGTTATTATGATTTGGTATTCTTCTTTGAATATGTTTTTAAGTTCATCCCTGTTGTTTAAAATGCCTTTCCAAATAGAGAAGCATCGTTGTATGTAATACATTGTCCAAAATTTATCTTTAATATATTTGTCTCTCATCCACATAGTCTAGATGGTGTCAGAGACAATATTTTTCTGGGCTAATTTGACATTGTACACTGCCTTGAACTTTTTATGTTGATGAGGCCTGGGAAGTTAAAATTGATCCTAAGGACTATACAGGTAAGAATTATTATGAAATTAAAAACTAAGATCTAATATCATATATCTTTGCTAACTCTAACTGGAATTATGTTTAAATTTCTCATCAGTGTGCCATAAGAGGAATTATGTTTGAATTTCTCATTATACTTATAGATATGCCAACATCTGTGAATGTTCGAATGAAATTCAATGTTCATATCTTAGGTCTTCTAATGTTGTGGATATCAAAGTAAGCAGGACACAAAAATTATATTACCAAATTGAACCCGAACTTATATTACCAAATTGGCTCTAAAATAGCATATAAAAATGAAATGCAATGTTCTAATGTTGCAGCTCTTCTCTTTAACATGGACACTAACTTATATTACCAAAATAAAGTTAAATATTTACTTAAAATTTATAAATTACTAAAATAAGTGTTTTTATCTTCTAAAATCTAAAAGCATAATCGGTACATTTTGAAATCTAACATCATTAGCTGATTTTTAATTTTGCACTAAAAAAAAGTTATCTGAATTGTGAAAATAGGGTAATCTTTGAAGTCGACTTAACATCCAACAATGATTTGAAATCAAATTGAAAACTAAGGTAGAAAATGCTCACCAAATTTTATGTTCTCTACCGAGTGAAGCGCCACCAAAGATAGGGCAAAGGGGAAGGGAATCCATCGGGTTTAGGGCAACCACGGATAGAGAAATCGAAGGGGAAAAGGAAATCACCACGCTAAGCTAGCGGCGGAGAAATCCTCATTTGGGATGAAGGGAATACAATTGAAATCAATATTGGGGAAATTGAAATTGAGGAAGAGGAAATAAATGCTATGGAAAGAGATGGAAAAAATGGAATTTTTTGAACTTACAGGATAAATAAAAACTGCATTAAGACGGCAAATAAAAAGATCTGGCAATTATTATTTCAACCCACCGTTTTGCTGAGTTCACCCTAAAAAATTAATGACTAAACTACCCATGTTTTGCTATTTTTTTAATATTCTAAGCATACCTCGTTAAACCTCTACGAGGAGTCTTTAGGGCACCTCGTAGGTGTAACATCCCGCTTTTTCTGCCGCTTCAAGTCGTTAATAAAACCAACACAAATCGTTCGAAAAAGCAGTTTGTTTTAACTATAAGGTTTAATAAATCAAATAACAGAATCATAGACATAGAAAAGCATAATATCGCACAGTAGAATAAATAAAATACAATAGTAATTCATGAAGCTACTAAATAAAATTTCAAAACTTATATATAATATCAGAGTTAAAGAATCGAATACAGCAGAAGTTTAAACACAAGGATTTCTAATACAAAGAAGAAATAACCAAAACCAACAGATAGAGATGATGTCTTCAAACTCTCCAGCTTCAAAGGTGAAATCTCAATACTGCAATACTAGATCTGACCTGAGCAATAATGCAAAATAAATCAACTCGGATCAGGACTAACATTCTTATATAAGTGAATATCGTCAACTGAAATATTCAATGAAATGCATCAGAAACTTAAAGGATGTTTGAGATTTCTGTTCTCAAAGAATCCATCAAACTAGATATCAACAAACATAATACCCTATTATAATAGTGTCTATGGTTAAATATACTATTGAAAATAACGTAAGCGGGATTACCACCATTACCCTTACACTGTTTATAATATCATAGTCTATACAGATACCGCAACATCCACTGTAAACTAGTGGCTGTCAGAGGGAACTCCATAGGTATGGTACAAATCAAAATTGTAGCGGGCTCGATCAGGATAATATGTTTAGGCACACGAGTAATACCCACGGTAGGATTTTACCTATGCACTACGGATCGGTGGTAACGCATATCTGCGACTACTGCCAACCTCGAACAATATTCCTGTAATCAATGGTGGCAGCACCAATCAAATCACAAAGTAATAGATATGGTTTGAAGAAGAGCATTCGATAGGAGAAGTGACCTCACTTAACCACAGTATAACACTTGTTTTGGTCATTTTAATTATGACCTCAACGTCAAGGACGTCCATCATCGTTCTCTTTCTTCAAATCTAGTAATCGCCTCCAATTTTATCCTACTTCAATCTGGATTCTCCACCACGTGCACAGTTGTTAAAGTGGTATCAGTATTGACATAGAGTATGTTAATACCAACTCCGGCCTCTTTAACAACCAAACACTTATTTCACACCCTGTCCGTTTATATTTGAAATCATATTTCAAATATCATTAATCAACTAACTTCAAATATTGGTTTAAATTAGTTAATCCCAAATATTGGTTTTATACTAAAATAATTAAGTTCAATATTCAAATGTCATAAGTTGCATTTCAATCGATTCATTATTTGATTTCATTCAAGACTTCAGATTCCATAGTTACAAATAATTGGTAAGATTAATATTTGATTTCAAATTCTATCTCAATTATGGTTATTCACAAATCTTCATATTAAACATTTCTGATCTAATAGCTCGGATCTAAAATAGACTTTTAATTAAAAAATTAATATAATATAAAATAATTTAATTTAAAATAAATATATTTATATAAAACAATCTAATTAAAATGATTATAAATATACATAGTAGTTAAATATTTAAACAAAATAATTGAAGTTAAAAATAATTATAAGATGCTTAATAGTTAAGTTAAATATAAATAGTTATAAAATAGTAATTATATAAAATAATCTAAATTAGTTTTGTGTAAAATAATACTGGTTTGAAAATCTAGTTTTGAATACTAATCCACTCCGAACCATGTATCCATATGTTCAATTTCAACTTATAATCAATTCAGTTACCAAAACTTCACTTCAAATTAATTCTAACCTAGCGGTATATTCAAATTCCAATACATTATAGATATTATTCTGGTTGAGTTCAAATTTTATTACTTCAATCAAGTTCTCAAATTTTTAATTTTACTTTACATAACATTTCTTTTATTCCATGACTGTTAAATCTCAGATGTCAAGTTTAATCAATTCTAAATATTAATTCAATTATATTTAGATTCAAACCATTCATTTCATAAATTATTATCAAATCAAATTAATAAGTTTCATTATCTTAACCAATTTCATATAAAACTAATTTCACCATTTTCTAAATTACATTTTAAAAAAAAAAAAAATATAGTTAAAATTTGATTTCCATTTCAATTTAGTCATTAAACACATTAAGTTACAATTATATTCCAAATCTCTCTTTAAACCTTTCTTAATGTATAGTATTAAGAAAAAAACAATGTATTTTTTATGAAATCTATATTTATATATTATATTTAAAATTTAAATAATATTATAATATAATATAACATCTATTAAATTACTTACAAAATAATTTAAATTAATTAAATTTTAAAAATAATATTATAATTAAAACATATTTACATTTAGAAACTATTTCAAAATAGACCAACGATGTCCATATATAATTTTCTATCTAGGTCAAGTAATACAATTATGTATCATTTCAATTCGAAATTTAAAATTATGAACCCTAGGTATAAATCATTTTAACCTGCATCTCAAATCGATTTAATTCATTTTCTAAATCTATATAGTGATTCGGGTATGTATCATTTCAACCCATGGGGAACTTGCAATATGAATACAAATAAATAAACAATATCAATGAACTCAATAAATCAAATATATCAAACATATACATAAAGTAAACTCAACAAATCAAACATATACATGAAGTAATGCATGTCACATGCGCACATTCATATCATATATATATATATATATATATATATATATATATATATATATATATATATATATCAGTTGTGTCATAAATGTATGTTAGTTGTGTACAACATATAATAAAATTTTCTAAAACAATCCTACACATTTCATAGCACTTCAATTATGCTGAATTTTACTTCTATAAAAATGTAAGTCAAGTATGAGATAAACTCATCTTTTGTGGCATTGAATAGAGACGACAAACGAATGAATAAGGGACAGAACGACGACATCTAAGCACAACTCAAGAATGTTTGCAACCCGATAACCGCTCAAAATATTTTATTTTATAAGAGGGGGAGGGAGTTTCTCATCAAAACAACACGGTAATTGGATTTTTGTAACAGCTTTCAAAACTTTTTTTTCATGGGTGTAAAAGAAGCAACACAAACCACACAAAAATTCTATTACATATTATATATATATATATATATATATATATATATATATATATATCATACCAGTACGTATGGCACGTCCGCTGGACATGTGTAAAGAAAATTGTGCGTCAACTTCTTTTTCGTGCAAAAAAATATGATCTAGCTTGCTTTTTCATTGGATGATAAATGAAAATAGATTTTACTTTAATGTTTTGGTTCACGAACCAAAAACACATGAAACTCATAATTGTTTAACTGGAATATAAGCAGAAGCACCATACGCATTAGAAAATGAAAGGGTGCGTTTTGGAGAAAAAGAAATGATATTCTTTTATTTGGGGAATATTCAATGTTGCATTCTGTTCAAGTATTTCACTTCTTTGGCTTGCTAAAAAAAATTAATTGCCTCGTTTTTGTCAAAAAGCTTGTAGTAGAATAGAAGTTAATTAATCCTTCTCCTAAATAACGTTAAATTTTGAAAATAATGAATGTCATCAAACCCTTATATAAGTCAATCAATAAATACATAAATTGTGGAAGCGTTTTGCAAATACTAAGGATAAATATGCATATAGATAATCAAGCATGTTATAATACAAAATAACATATAAAGTTTTCAACTTACACCTTTGTCAACATAATATATTAATTGATCCTAAATAGTGATTATTAGTTGGTCTATAATACTCATTCTGTAATTTGCATGTACAAATTAGGCTTTGATATTACCATTAAATCGCTCGTTTTGTAGCAAATGAAATGGAAAGTTTATAAACAATTTCTCTATTTAGATCTCAGTGGGATCTCAAGAAGGAGTCTACCTAAAATATAACTTAGCGTTATCTCTGGTCAACATTCAAATTGTGTTTCTATTTTAACTATTTATAAAGTTGTGATGAATGTATATATTGGTTCGCCTGATATGCATAAGTCCTAAACAATAATTATATAAGACCCTTACATGATATAAGCAAACTCGATTTATGTGTGCTTTATAGAATATTTCACTGGAGGATGGCTGCCTTTGTGGCCTCTTTGTTCATATGTAGCACATACATAAACGTTGGATATTGCTAACTGATTGAAACTATCTAGTCTTGAATTTAGCTATTTCCACAAAACTCTCTGCAATTAAATACTGCAAACAAATTTGATAGGAAAACCAAAAAGTTGAAGATTATGCGCTCAACCCATACAATTGTTTGTAAATATAGTTACATAGATAAATGAAAAATGTTTAAACCATGACCACCTTTTAGTGTATGCCTAACAATTTATTTTTTTGTAGAAATCAATATTATTAAACATGCAATCACTTCAAACATATAAATATAAATATAGCAAATTAAGATATATAATATTTGCATTTAGAGTGCTGCTCGTAGAAGATAAGTCATACAAATAGCAAGCTGTTATTTTAATTAAATGAAATGCTCATATGATACTTTAATCTTGCCAAAGTAACTAAATTAAATAAGCAGATTTGGATGACTGTTGCTATATCCATTTCAGTTTTCTAGGAATGTTCTTTTTAGTACGCACACTAATTTCCAAACTTTTTTTAAAATTCCACAATGCATTCTCTCTTCAAATAACTTTGAAAAGCATGTAATTTGCAGACCTTGTCCACATATATTACAGCGTATTACAATTTAAGTAGACAACATCTAGTTTTCTGCTGCATACACATAAGCAATATCTATTGACGCACAAAAGTTTCAGTTTATTGCAAGTTTACAGAGGTTCAAAGCAACTTCAAGTAGGATCTGCGTTTTGAACAATCCATGGATGCTACAGTATTTTTGAAGAGAACCATTTTGATGAATCCTTCACCAAAAGCTGCATTCACAGACAACCTATTTCATTTTCATCAAACTGATCCCATAATATAAGCACTGAAAGGAGGTCTAAGATAATGGGTAACTACCAAATTTCAAGTGTGTCACACGTTACATTGGACCACAATTACCCAAAAAGTATAGTCACTTCAGGGAATGAAAGACCTTTTGTTTTTCTCCCCCAGTAGCACAATGCAGTATTATGCGGCAGAACATTTCCATTTGACTTAGATCTTCCTTGCATGACCACGGTAACTAAAATTCATGTACACCCCATGCTTATTGGTCCTATCAAGAAGAAAAAGAAGACATTATTAGTTTATATTCAAGCACCCATGAGAATGTATACAAACTACATCAAATGAACTTCAAGCTTTGTCCATTAATCTTTTTGGGATACAAATAATGTTGTTCTGTTTTCATGTAAAAAAAATTCATAAAAATATTCTAGCCTGTCATTCTTCTGCAGTGCGAAGATATGTTATGCATTAGAGATAAACTGGACATAAATTAGGGGAAAGAAGATTCATCCTTGTGTTTCACGTGGGTGTCTGGTTCTTCTCAGACATCAAATCTTCAAGCTGATTATTAAAAACGTTATCGATTAAAATCAACTTTCTGGTTTGAACTGGAAACCAATTAGAGTTATCAAGTATGCTCCTCCAAATGTTTAGTTTCAAGGTCGAACAATTATGATTGGAAGAAGCTAGATAATAAAAAACAATGCATTACAAATGGATGGTTAAAGGGCTGTATACACATTTGCAAGTATATCGGAGGTTTTACATGACCAATAGTATATAACCCATCCGGCAGTTCTTAGATCAATGTATATAATCGTGATAGTAAGGTAAATAAAATTGATAATTTTGATAGGTATAAGATTTGATATCAGTGTTAAATGAAATATCATATGATTAGCATAAAACATTGACTACCTAATCACTAATGCACCAAGTCCGACCAAGACACTCTCTTTTGTACATGTCAAGGAGTCAGTATCGCGTTATTGATAAACTGAAATTTGTACAAATAAGTAATACCATACTTTATTACTAATTAGATTTTGCTCCAATAAATTATATCTACTATGTTATGTTAATGATGTAAAAATTCAATATCGCAAATATAATTTCAAGGGAAATCAACTCTATTTAGTAGGAAAAATTTTTTATAAAAGAATTCATTTACATATTAAATTCACACTAATCTATTTTCTCAATGATCATTCAGGTATGGAAAATAGATTACTGCAATGAAAAGTGTATCATTTTTAACTAAATACGGTCATATGAGCAACTTTTAAAACATGTTCAATCTAGGAAGCACGGGTGCGGCTTCTTGGTAGCGTACTGCGTGTCGGGTGCGGCGGGGGTGCGGGGGTGCGGCAAGGGGTGCGTACGGGGTGCGTACGGGGTGCGCCATGTGGCGTGTCCCTGTATTTGGGTTGGGGGTGCGGGAAGGGTGCGGATTTGGGGTGCGTCGGTGGCATGAAAGGTAATTTTCAAGTTTCAACTGAAATCTTAGATGGCTGTTAGAAATTGCGGGAGACGAAGCATCAATTGAGGGAGACGAAGCACCATCTGAGCACAATTAATGTGACAGATAACTCTAGAAAGTTTAAACTTTAAAGCAGTCAAGATTTATTATAAAATCTCATTCAAAGGATCACTTCCGTATCCACCAGTTCAGACTTCAGAGACGAAAAAGAAAGAAAAAATACATACATCAAAGTGAAGAAAAAGAGAGGTCAAGCATGTTGTTGTCCTGTCCTCTGTCCTTTTTTATGCTGTAGCCGGTTATAGTGTTATGAGAATGGTCTTAGTGTATTTGACTATTTAGTTCAATTTTAATGAAGCTCTTAATTTTTGTAACAGATTTTATCATATATATATATATATATATATATATATATATATAATATTTTTACACATGCCGTATCCCCCCGCACCTGAATCCTCATATTTTCATGTTTGTCGAATCTGCGTATCCCCGTACTACGCACCCCCGCACCCTTATCCTTGCTTCCTAGTGTTCAATCAGTTCATGCGAAATATAAGTGGTTACTCGCCAACAATAAATCCACATATATATAATGGGAAAGGTCCATTTCGTGCAGATGAGGTTATAAATTCCTCCAAGTACTTATCAGAAGTCATAATGTTCCCTATTGTTTTCATCTCAACTCTGATCACGTATTATTTTAACGCCTGAATGGTTAACATTGTATATAATTAGAAACTATACCTATTGATGATTCATTAAAGAATTGCCGTGTCAAGCTATGGTCCAAAGCAGCTTAGCAAAATCCTGGAGGAATAACGTTGTAGATAATTGAAAACTATACTTATTGATGATTCTTTAAACGTTGCCATGTCAAGCTGTGGTCCCAATGCAGCTTATAAAATGTGAATACCACTGTAATCGTCCTTACGCTTCCATCTACATCATGAACTTGCTATTATTGTAGTCATAACTATATAAGAGAATGGAAAATAATTATTAGAGGCAAAAAACCACCTTTAAGTAGGAAAAATATGATCATAACCTAATTATTATATGTAGACATGGATTATTTTGTCCAAAAATAATTTTGTTTGACCAAACATGCAAATGTAGTTGTATCCAATGAAATTCCTTCCCAAGTGCATCAAAGAACTTATGGCATTGTGCATGCATATGCACACATCTGTTTGTATAGATATGTATATACATATATGTATGTTCATATACATATATGTATATTTGTGGACAAAAGGTATTTGCATGGTAAGGCGTATTTGGTTTTATTGATAATTCATAGTCATTTATAGATGAATTTGGCTTCAATAAAGAGTAAAACGCAGTGTATATTGCGACGGTAACAAAATGATGTGGATATTATATTTTAAATTTAAGAACTCAATAACTGTAGTCTTGGCGGTATGAATTAAATATGCAACATTATTAAATGATTTCAAAAAAATTATTATTCATCTTAATATATGTATAAGTAACCTACATGTTACATCAGGAAAACATAAACATCAAGCATATTATTAACTGCTATATGTTATGCATCAAAATTGATATTCAAACTCTTTAACTATTGAGCTCATCGGATTGCCTTTTTTCCAGCTTCAGTAGCTTTGGTTGGTTAAAGTTTATTACACTACCCAATAGCTTTGACAGCTATCTGATTTAGAGTAGCGTCTTACTTGCTATCTGAAACAATTCCAACTCTTCCACTATTTGTCTCTCCACAACATGCAACAGTACCTTGCAACAACATGTAGCAACAATATCAATAAGCTTATTTGCTAGTTTTACTATTACATCTAGTATTGTTCTTGTCATTTCAAATAATTGTATGGTTAATTTTCATTTATTTTGTTCCATTTCGTGGATCATCATAGTGATGATCCTGCATAACCATAATAAATTTATCCTATCAAACAGTTGTATGGACTTCAATTTCTATTTAAGAATATATAACTAAAGCATTTCTAGTGCATCTATAACTATGATTACATAGAAATGGATATTTGCAAAGTGGCTGAGTGAACTTTTAGATTTAACATTCTTACAGTGCTTTTGGAATTAGAGAAAAATACTTGCAATAACAATTTAATTTATATTTATACACTATCAGCCTGCCTCATATTAGAATTGGATAATTTCCAAATTTTTTAAGCATTGAAAACCATTAGTAAACAATGACTTCTATATTAAATGCTAAAAAAAACAGAGTATTATAAAGGTAACATCAAATTTTTGTGACCTTTTTGGGATATTGCAACATTCTGGTGGTCTTGCCACCAATGTGCATACATAAAAATCACGTCGAGTTGATGAGAAAGTGCCTGTATTAATTGTTTATTGTAAGGTATTCAGTAAATGGTTCATTATAACCTAAACATACTCAACTAATTTATAAAAGCATTGGCTTTCACTAATGATATTAGCATAAGAAATAAGCTATAATTAAGGGCATCCTTAATGAATAATGTAATTCTGAATGAAGTGGTTATAAAGCTACCACATGATGAAATATATACTCGCAGTGAATTTGAGCTACAGATATTGTTCTATAAGAAAGAAACTAAAACTGTATTCTACTTTCTATATTTAGTAACATAGAGAAAATGGATGGATCACTAAATTATTTAATGAAGATTTTAACAGGATTCCAACGTTTTGATATTACCGACCAAACATGTTATATATTTCTTTGGCACTGCCTTCTATATAGTAATTAAATGTTGAAGTTAAACCTACCATTCAAATTACAGTAAATTAACAGGCTTGCACATGGAATATTTTCCTCCTGTATTAGTGGTGCAGGTATTTTGCCTTGTCATCGAAGATCATGAATAATTTCTACAACAATAAGTGATTAGATGGTGATTATATAGTACTATCATATGCTTTCTCCTTAAAAATTAATTGGTTAAACAGAAAACAATATATCTTCTCAAAGCATGCATGGTTGACAATTTTTATATTTACCTAGGATCTCTGTGATCCTTTTATTTGTTTACTGGTGTAAAAAGAGCTTTGGCTCTAGTGTGCACTTTCCATTTTTTCATAAAGACATGTTATTAATGCCAATTAATTATAAATGCATATGCCATAAAAAGAACATAGATAGTGTGCAATACTGATAAAAAACAAACAAAAAATTAACATCGTGTTAAAATTTGATGGCATGCCATGATTAATATTTAAAAAAAGTAACCAATCGTGAGGTTTGTTAGTTGAAGTTTGTCATATAAACCCCGAAGTGATAGTAAGATTAAAACACAGGAATTCAATGGCAAACTTAACTTTTAGCAAATGTTTAATTACTGATTACTGTATATATGATACTTTTAGCTTGTTGATAAATCCCTATATGCAAAATTCAAATATATAATGAACTGAATATTTCTAGCATAAAAAGAACATATATGCCATAAAAAAACATAGATAGTGTGCAATACTGATAAAAAAGAAACAAAAAATTAACATCGTGTTAAAATTTGGTGGCATGCCATGATCAATAATTAAAAAAAGAAAGAACTAATCGCGAGGTTTGTGAGTTGAAGTTTGTTAAATAAATCCTGTACTGATAGTAAGCTTAAAACACAGGAGTTCAATGGCAAGCTTAACTTTAAGAAAATGTTTATTTATTGATTACCATTTTAATTGGCCTCATCCATCCCATTTGATACCCAAGAAGACCAAATAGAAAGCCAAGCGCAAATACATCTTGTTTGTGTACATCGGCATCTTGAAAGCTAGAAACTTTGGCACCTGGACCACGTCAGGATACTACTGCAACTTATGGAGCATGCGTGTGAAATACATGAGCTAAACCACCTCTTCAATTTCCTGCATCACCGCCAATAATAATTTCTTTGTTCAAAAATAGAACTTTCTATTTACCCACCTACGCGTATGCAACCCTTATCATGTTTATACAGATGTGTATTTTACTTCAATTCATCATTGTCTTTCAGTTCCCTGGTTACAAAGCAGAAGAAAGTCCACTTCTATTTTAATATTAATTGTTTACATTAACAACAACATGAAGAAGGCTTTCATTAATTACTCATATGCTACAGGGAATAAAAGCATCAATCCGTATAAAGTTCATTTCACCCAAAAAAAAAATTCCCAAACAATATGAACATCCTAAATCAAAACACAATCAATCAAAGATGCAGCTCAAATTTCAAATCCCACCAGGTAAAAATCAAAAAAAGAATTGCCAACTACAAAAATTTGACATCTTAGTAGGCCAAAAAAATTGAGCAAGGTTATCTTTTTCACTAAACACTTTAGTTTAGCATACAACCTATAAGTAGTTTTAGTTTAATATAGACTATTGCTTTCCTAAGGCCAAAGACAAATAAGAGATGCGCATAGATTTACGAATTATATAAACTTTGTAGGAAGATTGAAGTCGTACCTGACCTTCATTTTCAAGCCTTAGTTCTAATTGCAGTTCGGCGATTGTGACATCACAACATCGGATGGAAAAGAAGATTCCTGCTTTCAGTGAAGTAAAATAGGGTCAAACTCGAAGATCTAATGGTCTAGCTGAAATTGTGTTGTGAAATCGGGAAATCCAACATTATCTAATTACCAAACAAACATGTAAATGAAAAGTTTAAAACCTAAATTGGAAGAATACCACAAATTCGACAGTCGATCCGTGATGTTGGAAATGAGTAATTAACCCTTCCATCATCCAGGTTTTGAGAGAAGAAGCAGGAGTAAAATTTCAACAGACAGAAAACAGTGAGAAAAACTGGAGTTCGTGGAATTCGTGGAGAAGTGGTAACGTGGTACGGCAGACAGAGTTAAAAATAACACAATTACCCTACGAATACAACATAAATTTAAAAGGGTGTTTTGGACATTTCAAAAGCTTTAAATGGAGGTTTCCCTATTATATATAGATGAAACATGCACATCAAACTACCTTTATTTTTTAAAAATCAACTTAACACACATCAACACACATACAATTCAAACACCTATCAAACCTTTCACAAACATTTTTCTTTTTATAAAAAGATAACAAGATAGAAGCTTAACCCAAACTCACGCACATAGCAATTATATACATATTATATAAGTCACACAAACACACACTAGCGAAATAAATTAAAATGCATACCCCAAACAAAAATACACACATATATATAATATAAATTAAACACAACCCAACACCCAAATTAAAGTGAAATAAACCCACACAAACACATAACTCGGCACAATGGGCAAGGGACAAACAAGAAGGATGGATTCAGATTTTTACCAAAAAGATACAAAACCGAACCAAATTTTAACCATTTCAAAAGTGATTTATAACAAGTTAAAGTCAGAATTTGGAAAAATAATAAACGACAAAGTTGTTGAAAATTCTTTTCTCTTCAATTTAAAAAATAAGAAAAACTAATTTTTGATAAAATTTTAAGAAGATATGATTGAAGCAGCGATAAAGTATTTGGATCAGAAATCTGGGTCCAAAAATGCATCTAAAAGGTTGGCAATTTCGACCTAAAAAAATTCGAAATCTGGAAAATTGGTTGACATAAAATTTGGAGCTTGTATGTGGAAATTATAGTCCCTAAAAATAGATAATCTGGAAAAAAATATAAAATATAAAGAGGAAAAGGTAGAAGAGATTGACAGATTTGATTTGCTAAAAGCTGCTTCGTCCACGCGTCTGACTTGTCCCGGTAAGGTCTTCTATGATAGAAACCTTCACTGGGTTCAAGGCCACTTTCCTCCCTTTATCTAACCTCGGTATTAAGCTATATCAAGGAAGGAATCTTAATGCCTTATTCGACCCTCTGACTGACAAAGTAAGGGGTAAGATTATTAGGTGGAACGTAACTCTCATCTCTCAAGCAAGGAGACTGACTCTTACTCATTCTGTTCTAGACTCCATTAGGGTCGCATGTCATTACTGCTATGACGCCTACTTCCTCCTTCTTTTGTGCTTACCGGCCCTTGGCTTCATCTTTTTTCTGGGGAAAAATGGATAACGTCAATCGTCATCACTGGATTTCTTGGGACATCGTTTGTCATCTCAAAAAAAAAGATGGTTGGCCTTCGAAATCTTAAGGATATTTGCACTGCCTTTGCTTGCAAGTTGTAGGCTCGGTTTGGAACAAAAAGTTCGCTCTGGGCGATATTTCTCTATGCCAAGTACCATAGATTTACGTGCACGAATTACACCGGTGTTCTGTCTAACTATAGTGAGACATGGAAACGGATACAATCCGTGAAGCCTCCTTCGATTCACGTGGTGTAAGGTCTAGATGGGATGGCAGTCCTTTCTCGATCAAGGCGACGTGGAGTGCAACAAGGAGCCAATCTTTAAGGCTATGTCTTTTCTCTTCCATTTGGGATGCCCGACTTCCTTTGAAATTTTCTGTGTTTATGTGATGAACTCTTCACGAAGGGTTACCACTAGATGATAATCTCCAAAGGATCGGCATAATGGTATTGTCTCGTTGCAGACGCGGTCGAGTCGGTGACTTCAAGTCCAGTGCTTATTTATTTATCTTCAGACCTTATGCCAAATCTATTTGGAAGTACTTCAGGAATTTGGTTGATCACCGAAGTAATGTGTCATATCTATCTGATTTATTGAGAACTTGGTGGACAGGCATCTCAGGAAAATTTATTTGTTCCATCTTTTTTGCATTATTCCTTGTCTTATCTGCTGGCGTATTTGGTGTTCGCGGAATAAGGCAATCTTTAACGAGTCTTCTACAGATCCTCCCACTATCAAACGAAGGGTAAGGAATGACATGTTCCTTGATTTTCATGGTAGGACTTTTAGGGGATCTGTGGACTCCTGCTCGAGGCGTATTTCCCGAATTTTTGATATTAGTTCAAATCTGCCTTCTCCACGTGCGGGTATTGATTGACTATTTATGTGAGGGTGCTCACTTCTTTCATCTCTCCCCCTTTTTTGACTTATGTTGTTTGCTAGTTGTACAGGTCATTGTTTATAGATTTGTTTTGGGCTTGGCAAGGCTGTGGAGCAGGAGCTTGGAGCGGGCTGGCTAGGACGGAGATGTTCTGGGGATTGAGCGGTGTTCTAGGTGCTTATGATTCTGGGATTTTTGGGGTATCTTATTGTTCATTCTTTATAGTGATACGTGGACATCCGTTCTTCTTTGTCCTATCCTTGGCTAAGGGATTTAGCTCATTTATTGCTCACTCTGGAGGGTGTTTTCTACAGCTTCTTTTCTCCGTCCCCTTTTTAAATTTTTGTCTTGTATTTTTTTTAGTATTGTACAGATTTGGTAGTCATCTATTAACTACAAATCTTTTTTTGTACGCCATTGGAGAAAGGTTATTTTTCTCCCTTTTGGTATATATAGTTTCCTTTTTAAATAAGATTGATGGATTTGATTTGGTTGCTTCTAATTTTCTTCTTGTAATTTGGTTTGGGAAATGTCTCAATGAGATTTTAGATGTAGATCTAGGTTTTGAAAGTGAGACTTAGAGTTTGACTTTAGAAAGAAAAGAAAGATAAATATAATAAATATGAAAATAAAACATGGGTTAAGACAAATGAAAAGATTAAATTTTACCATAATTTTGCTTGCTAAGAATTTCAGAGAGGAAGAAGGAGAAAGAGATCTGAGGTATGAGAAGGAATGAGGAAAGAAGAGGAAGGCTACTGTAAAAACCCCTAATTTTAAAGAACACTATAATGGTAAACTAAAGAATACTTAATTAAAAATTGGGAATTAAGTAAAACGGACTGTGCCATTGCGTTTGTCTCAGAATTCTTCATAAATAGACTCCAAGTTTGTGTAAAACGGACATCGTATGAGGAAGTTATTGATGTTTGAAGTTTGTATACACATAAGTAATATATATATATATATAATCAATTCCAGAAAACCAAAAATCGAAGAGCGGGAACGGGAGGGTAATCGGCCCATTGGGGGTCGACCCCATGCCCTATGGGTGTCGACCCATGGGTCGACCCCTACAAGGGGGTGTCGACCATAGAGTCCATCCGACCCAAATCTGGGGCAGATCCATTCTTTGAGCCCGGACTTGTTTCTTGACCAGATTCATTGACGGTAGGCTATAAATAAGACCTCATTTTTATTGTTTTATTCATCAAAAATAATGGAGACAACGAGATGCTACCCCAACTCAGATTGAATTAGACAATCTTCTACAACAATAACTTATACGTATACAAGAATCTCTGTTACAACATCAGCAATCATTTCTATGATCTTTAGATCCATTCACAGTGAGTTTATGTTGCTTTTAGATATAAACATTTAATAAGTAATCCTGACACGTTTATAAGTTTGGAACTAAACCTGTACCTGTTAATAACCTAAATCATAACTAAACAGATCTGCCACTACTTGTACACCTAATCTATTGTTTAGTTCTCATATGCCTATTTATGGTATGCCTATTCTGTTATTATGCCTAATTATATCATTGTATGCCCGTTCTGCTACTATGCATATTTCTGTCATCATATGTCTGTTTTGTTATTATGCTTATTTCTCTTCTCTCCCACCTTTACTTTTTATTTTTATATCCAGGATAGCTTCGAGCCTAGGCCTACAGCTGAAATATGCGAACGAACTAAATTTGGGAATGGTTGAGAATGATAAATTGGGGGCGTAACTTGTATTATAAAACATGACTTGGATTTAGGGGCATAATCTATACCTTGATCTTAAACTTTAATTTAGGGGCGTAACTTGTGTTGTGAATTAGATGGGGATTTGGGGCATGACCTTTAATAAACATGAAAAATTATTAAAGAATGAACATGCCTAAATTCACAGTAAATAGAAACTGTAACCGCACTTAGACACGAGGTTAGATTACACTTGTGGTAGAAGTCTGCCCGGGAAATCCAGCATCCACAAGTGGTTAATCAAATGTGAGGGGTCTAGTGCATAAATGTACATGTAATGGTACTAAGACAAGGGGTTAAGTCCAGCTTGTGGTAGAAGTCTGTCCGGAAACTCCCGGCATATCCAACATCCACAAGTGGTCGACTTAATGTGAGAGGTTTGGTGCATTAACATGCATGAATGGAAAATGTTAATAACTTGTTAACCTATAATACTTAACCTGTTTAAATCTGTGGGGGTTACAAGAACCTGTCAAATTGTTTTAGGGTTAAGTAGACTTGCTTGAATCAATGAGGGGTTAAGTAAATTTGTGGGGGTTGTATAAACCCGACAAACTTAACCTGTTTTATATGGTGAGGTTATGCGGGCTTGTTAATCTATTAGGCATTACCTGTCAAAATCCAAGTAGTAGGGATGCAAGCCTAGGGGTGGCTTGTATCATCTATTGTATGGGACCCATATCAATCAGTAATCCATCATGGTATCAAAAGGAGGACCCCGAACTAGGTAAGGGTCAGGGCACGCTTACTGAGCTGATTATAAGAGGTTCATCCGAATGGGTGTGCTGATGGCGCATTCCAACGGACTCAGTGCGTGCATGAATCTGCTTGTTTGGGATAATAAGACACTATAGCATAAGTAGATGGCTGTGCCTCTCAAAAAAAAAGGGCTTTCCACTTTAGGAAGTGATACATACTATTGTGGGGCCGGCACATGGTATCTACAGGATAGGGAGCCGATCGATTGGGGTAGTAATTCGGGTACATCTAGTCGTGCTTGTTTGGAGACCGTTATTGTCGTTTGGTGTAACACTTGTCATTTCTGTTGGGCTGTCTATTATTATCATTGGGGATAAAACCCATCACTAGAAGTACACCTAGGTCTGCCATCTATTTCTGTTGGGATCATTCTGTTTCTGTTATACTAGTATCGGTGTAGAGAAAAGCACTTGAGAATCGCAATATATTATGTTCTGTTTATTCTATTTATCATGCTCAGTCTGTTACACCTGCTTTATTATACTGTTATCTCTCTCATCCAGTTTATATTCCTATCATGATGCTTTTACTTATTTATATGCTAAAAGTAACTGGACTTGCCAGACTTTATTTTTGACCCGTTTTGTTTCCTTTTCTCTCTCTCTCTCTCTTCCTTTCTTCCCCCAAGGTTCTTAGGGTGGGAACACTCAGGCTTGATTAGGATTCTCTCTTCCGTTTCTGCTTATATGTACCACTTTGATTACCTGTCTACTCTGATCTGGCTCCTTTTGGGGATTAAGCTTTTATATTATTGTACTCTGATGATTTTAGTACAATGCAGATATTTTAATTTGATGTAATGGGTTTTCTGTACTTCAGACTTATGTTGTAACTGGGTTTTGGACCACAATGTTTTCTATTTGGAAAATAAAGTTTTAAATTCCATTGTTATTTTATATCTATCTTGTGATGTTTCTGTTTCTGTTTACCTATAACGGTTCACGAAACTTAATGCATTCTGTTAAAAAGTGACACTAACGGACGTAGGGTGTCACAACTACATTATTTATTCATATAATTGTAACTCTTCAGACACTAAACCTAAGTAACCCACTTAACCAATAATATTCCCCTAGGGCAATAAGCACAACCCAAGATCTTATGGGCAAATATGTTAGACTAACACATAAAACAAAGGAAAATGGACATTGAAATACATACAAATACGTTTTTTATAATGCACATTTTGTAGTGTAAATATTTTAAGAAAACAAAATTGGATTTCAATGAAACAAAATGTGCTGAACAACAGGAATGCAGTATAGATAAATAAAATATAATTTTGAAACTTTTAAATTTCAGTTTAATTCAAAATTTAACTAGTTTGATCAGAATTGTCTTTTATAGGAAATTTCTATTTTAATAGTTTAAACAGATTATTCAATAAAACAAGAATAATATTTAAATTTTAAGAATGAAAAATCAAATCCAATCAACAGTCTATAATTAATTAGTTTAACAAATAAGATTTGAATCTGATAAATATTGATTTTTGTTATCAATTTATATTTGTATCAAAAGACAAATTCATTCATTCATAAACGAGTTTTAAATATAACAATCAAAATTTAAATTAAATCATCAAAAAAATTAACTTAAAAATTCAAGCTGTTACAATCTCTCCTACTAAGACCTTTTCATCCCTGAAAAGGAACGAGATAAATAAACAATAATTTAAAATTTTAATATATTTAAACCAAATAGTTCACCTCTTTCATCTTACTTATATATATTTTTAAATATATATTTAAATCAAAAGTTAAGACATTTTCAAACATATTTTATAATAGCTTTAAGTATTCACTCGACGTCTCGACTAGCACTATATATCCGTCTCACTTTAGAAACTCGAAAATAAACACTGGTGATGCTGTAATCATCACCAGAATTTATTCCAAACGACTATAGTTTGATTTTATATCTATCTAGTACACTTAGGATTTAGTACGCACGTCAGTTAGGCGTATATTCAAAATCTCCAAATACTCGATAGTCTAATCTTAACGTCTAAGAAATTCTAAAAACCTTTTTCTCTTAAAATAAATACATTTTTTCAAATACATATATTATAAATAACATATTTCAGGTCATTAATTTATTGGAAATTTCAAGTAGGGAAAATATATCTCTCCCCCGCTCATTTATTTATTAAAATTCAGCTCCTATCCTTTTATAAATATCATCAACCGAAGTTTGAAAATATAAATCGTATCATATTTCAAAATATTTCAAAACAATTTATTATATTAACATATATTCACCATAAGTTAAAATTTTGTTTAATAAACTAATTCATTCTTATCAAATTCAATCTCCATATTGAAATTAATGCCAACATTTCATCTTACGTTAGTTTTAAATTTCATTATTACATAAAATACTAAGTTCAAATCTATATCATAAATAATTTCAATTTATATCTAATTTCATTTTATTAAAACAAATTCAAAACAATATTATTTTTTATAACCTTAGCTTACGCAGGTTTAAATTATATTCCAATACTACCAAATCAAACCACATTTTAAATGCCTAGGCTTAAACTAAAGTAAGTTCACAAAGTTCTTATTTTCAAGAATATCTTTGACCGCGTTCGGGCTGCTGAAGAGACTCTTGTCTTAGCAGATCATCTTTTGATGAAAATCCTTCTGCTACTAATAAGGAGACTAGGGCGGTTGCTTAACTGGCCTTCTCGTTGGAGCTTCGTATTGAGCATGATTACCTTAGCCATAAGGCGAGGATCAAGTGAATTGTGGAAGGTGATACGAACTCTAAGTTTTTTCATTCCTCTTTCTGTATGAAAAATAGACTTCTTATGATTCACCATATCCAGTGCTTAGATCTCTCTATAGCTTCCTCTCCAAGTGAAGCCAAAGATAGTATTCTTTCTCATTTCCAATCCTTTCTTGGTACTCCCTTTGTATCGGTCTCTAACCCAACCGTGATAGCTTACATCTCTAGATTGGTTCTTCCTTCGGATAACTCTTATCTTACCACACCACCTTCCTCAGAGAAAATATGTGCTAATGTATTTGCTCTCAGTAAGGACAGTGCGTGTGGGCCTGACGGCTTTAACGGGTTTTTTCTGGAGTGCATGGCTAATTATCCAAGAAGATTTTTATCTTGCTATTCAGTCTTTCTTCTCTGTTGGAGATCTTCTATTGGGTTGGACATCCACCAATCTGATACTTATTCCAAAGAGCAAAAATCTTCGTACTAGCATAGATTTTCGACCAACCATCTTGTGCAATTTCTCTAATAAGGTTGTCTCTAAGGTATCAGCCTCTCGGCTAGCTCCATTCTCGAATGTATTATCTCTTCTTCTCGGGTTGGGTTTGTAAAAGGATGTTCGATCACAGATAACATCCTTTTAGCTTAGAGCTAGTTTATCAGATCGACAAGAAGGTCCGAGGATCTGATGTGGTCGTTAAATTGGATATGGCCAAAGCCGACGATCGCATGTCTTGGTTTTTTGTCATCAAGGTCCTTAGGGCTTTCGGCTTTCCAGGACACCTTACCGATATTATTTGGAGGTTGATCTCCAACTATTGGTTTTCCGTTCTCATCAACAAATCGGCCATGGTTTCTTTAAGTCGGGCAGGGTCTTCGACAAGAGAAGGGTCTTCTACAAAGAGACCTCCACTCCCTGTCAGTGTTCATCATCGCTGCTGATGCTTCCGTACGTGAAGTGCATTCGCTTATGATAGCAAGGAAAATTCATAGGTTTGGTATCCCTTAGGGATGCCCCTTTATCTCTTCTTTATATTTCGTTGACGACATCATCATATTTACTAATTGAAGTCATCGCTTTTTCCGTCGCCTTATTAGCCTCGTTCAGCAGTATGAGAGTTGTTCTGGGCAACTTGTTAACGCTGCTAAGAGCTGTTTTGTCCCTGCGAAATATATGTCCTCAATTAGATCTTCTTGGATTGAGACCTACATTGGTTTCAAGGCATCCTCCCTTCCCATACCTTATCTCGGTATTGTACTATATCGAGACAGGAAACTTAATGCCATCTTCGTTCCCCTAACTGGCAAAGCTATGGGAAAGATCATTCATTGGAATGCGAATCTTCTTTCTCAGGCAAGTAAAATTATTCTCATAAAGTCTGTTTTTGACTCTATTGGATCCCATGTCTTTGCTTCTATGACTCCCACTGCTTCCTTCTTTCGTTCATGCCATTCTTTGGCATCGTCCCTTTTATTGGGGAATAAGGACAACACTAATCGTCACTACTAGATTTCGTTGAACACCATCTATCATCCCAAAAGTGAGGGAAACCTAGGCCATCGTAACCCTAAGGACATATGTACTGCCTTTTCTTGCAAGTTATGGGTGAGGTTTGGTGCGAACGGCTCCCTTTGGGCGACGTTCCACCATGCTAAGTACCACAGAATCACTGGCACGAATTACTCTGATACCCCATCCTACGCCAGTGAGACGTGGAAATGGATGCAATCCGTGAAGGCCTAATCAGATGCACATGGTGGTGGAATCGATTGGGATGGTAGTCCCTCCTCGATTAAGGAGGCGTTGAATTCAGCAAGGACGCAGACCCCAAGGGCCCAACTTTTCTCTTTTATATGTGATGATCGTCTTCCCCCTAAGATCTCTCTGCTTATATGGAAAACCCTACATGAAGGGTTACCAATAGATGAGCCTACATAGGATTGGCATAGAATTGTTTTGCGTTGTAGATGCTACTGTTCGGGTTCTTTGGAATATGTTGTTCATTTGTTCTTCCTTGGCTCTTCTGCTAAATCTTTTTGGAATTACTTCGGGAATTTGATGGGTTTCTGAGGTAATTCCAATTCGCTTGTAGATTTTCTAAAAATATGCTGGATCGGCATCAAAGGTAAATTTGTTAGATCGATCCTCTTCCATTTTATCCCTTATATAATCGCTGGCACACTTGGTGCTCAAGGAATAAGGAAATATTTGATGAAGTGCCTATGGATCCTTCAACCATCATCCAAAGGGTAAGGAATTATGTTTTCCTTGCATTTCGGAGTAGGCCTTTTAAGGGGGCAATTGGCTCCAGCTCTAAGAGATTAACAGGAACTTTTGGTGTGACCACGGCTCCTACCGCTTCCTAGGAGGGAATTGGTTGACTCATACGTTTTTGGGCCCTTTCCTGTTGTCTTCACACACTTGACACCCCCCTTTTACATCTTATGCTATTTTCTAGTACTGCAGGGTTAGATTTACAGGTATTTTGGACTTTGGCTCTCCTCGGTTTTTTGGATGTTGGAGGTGATGCTTTGCAGGTAAGACTCTTGGATATGGTCAAGCGGATGTTATCAGAGCTTTAGGATTTGTTGGCCTTTGGTTTATCTCGGTTCTTTGCTCATCTTTTAGAGGGACTATGGATATTTCAATCCCGTGTAGACTTCGATGTCTATCTAGCAAGGCATCTTTGGTCGGGCTTGTGTCCTGTGTTCTATTTCTTTTGTTTATTTAGCATTCTCCTGTATGTGGGTTGTTTGTTGCTTTAGTTTTGTTTGTTGAGTATCTACTACTTGTGTGTATTCACAGTTTCTGTAGCCATCTCTACATAAACTATTTTTGTGAGCCATTGGAGAATGGCTAGATTGTCCCATTTTGTTATATTATGTTATATTTTTGTTAAAAAAATGTAGACAAGCTTTACTAATTTTCATAAACAATAGTTTACATAAATTCATACTTACAAAGTCTAATAATTCTCATAAGTTTAATATATAGTATAACTTAAACTCGCCATCTTTTGTTAACATAAAGTAAAGTTTTTCCATTTCATAACATTTTTAAAAATAATATCAATATTCTTATTACGTCTACTATAATCAAATCAATGTTTTATACTCGTTAGAGTTAACATTTCAAGTATCATGTTAAGTTATTATTACATATCATGATATCATAATTTTCCTTTCTCAAAATCAAATTTCATATGAATTCAACAACTACTTTCATTATAATTCATCTTATGAGTTTCAAAACACAACTTCAGATTCATATAATATTTCAAATTTTTATTATTCTAATTAATAAAGTAAGTAAATTTTGATCCAAACTATTAGCATATTATGTTTCCATTAACACTTAAAAATCACTTTTCACCATTTATAAAGTTTGGTTAAAATAATTTATGATCTGAACTAAGGACCGAACAATGAAAAACCCTATTGAACAGGAAACTATAAATGATGGATACCCTAACTAGATCAAATCGAAGAATATTCAGATTTTGAAAACCAACCATTAAAAATTTCTAACACAGGTTTAGAACAAGGATTGAGATATGGATTAAGGAAATCTAATCAAAGATTGACCTATCAAATAAACTGGATCTAACAGAAGGAATCCATGGAAAAAGTTAATTTTTTAACTTATATCAAAAAATACTTTAAAAATCTTTTAAAACCATTTTCAAAACTATTTATACTTTTCAAAATACGGTCTCTTAAGAATGATTTTGCGATTGATCTTTACTCATTTTAAGGTATCACTACCCTATCTTTAATGAGTTTAAACCCCATAACCTAAGGTTTTTGTTAAACCAAAGCTCTGATGCAAAATGTAACATCCCGCATTTTCTACCGCATCAAGTCGGTAACAAAACCAACACAAATCGTTCGAAAATGCAAATTGTTTTAACTATAGGGTTTAATAAATCAAATCAAAGAATCATAGACACAGAAAAGAAAAATATCTCGCAGCAGAATAAATAAAATAGAATAGTAGGTCATGAAGCTACTAAATAAAATTTCAAAATTTATACATAATATCAGGGTTATAGAATCGAATATAGCAGAGTCTAAATACAAGAACTTCCAATGCAAAGAAGAAATAACCATAACCAATAAATAGAGATGATGCCTTAAACGGTCTCCAACTTTGAAAGGTGAAATCTCAAAACAGCAATACTCGATCTGACTGGAGCAATAATGAAAAACAAAACAACTCAGATCAGGACTAATTTCTTATATAAGTGAATAAACCCAAGTGAACTATTCAATGAAATGCATTAATAACTTAAAGGATGTTTGGGATTTCCATCCTCTAAGGATCCATCAAACTATATATCATATAATACAATACGCTATTATAATAGTACATATGGTTAAATATACTATTAAAAAATAGCGTAAGCGGGATTACCATTATTACCCTTACAACGTTTATAATACCATAGTCTATTTAGATACCGTAATGTCCACCGTAAACTAGTGGCTATCAAAGGCACTCCATAGGTATGGTTCAAATCAAAATCATAGGGCCTCGATCAGGATAATATAACAAGCACATAAGGAATACCCGTGGTAGGATTCTACCGATGCACGCCCGGACCGGAGGTAACGCATAGCTACGACTACTGCCCACCTCAAACAACACTCCCATAATCAAGGGTGGTACCACCAATCAAATCATAAAGTAATAGATATGGTTCGAAGAAGTGTGTTCGAAAGGAGGAGTGACCTCACTTGATCCTGGTATAACAATTGTTCTAGTCATTTTAATAATGACCCGAAAGCCAAGGACATCCATTATCACGCTCTTTCTTCAAATCCAGTAATCGCCTCCAAATCCATCCTTCTTCATTCTGGATTCTCCATCACATGCACAGTTGTTAAAGTGGTACCGGTATTGACAGAGAGTATGTTAATACCGACTCTAGTCTCTTTAATAACAAAGCGCTTATTTCACACCGTGGTCGTTTATATTTGAAACCACAATTTAAATATCATAAATCAATTAACTTCAAATATTGGTTCAAATCAGTTAATTCCAAATATTGGTTTTATATTTAAATAATTAAGTTCAATATTCAAGCGTCATAATTTGCATTTTAATCAATTCATTATTTGATTTCATTCAAGACATCAAATTCCGTAATTACAAATAATTCGTAAGAGTTATATTTGATTTCAAATTTTATCTCAATAATCGTTATTCACAAATCTTTATACTAAACATTTCTGATCTAATAGCTCGGATCGAAAATAGACTTTTAATTAAAATTGTTAAAATAATATAAAATAGTTTAATTTAAAATAAATAGATTTATATAAAACAATTTTATTAAAATGGTTATAAATATATATATGGTAGTTAAATATTTAAATAAAATAATTGAAATTTAAAATAACTATAATATGTTTAATAGCTACGTTAAATATAAATAGTTATGAAATAATAATTATATAAATTATTCTAATTTATTTTCGTATTAAATACTACTGGTTTAAAAATATTGTTTTGAATATTAATCCTGTCTAGACCATATATCCATATGTTCAATTTCAATTTATAATCAATTTAGTTATCAAAACTTTACTTCAAATTAATTCCCACTTAACAGTATATTCAAATTCCAATACATTATAGATAATACTCAAGTTAAGTTCAAATTATATTACTTCAATCAAATTCTCAAAATTTTACTTTTACTTTAAATGACATTTCTTTCATTTCATGACTGTTGATCTCAGGTTTCAAGTTTAATTAATTCTAAAAATTGCTTCAATTTAGATTCAAACCATTCAATTCATAAATTATTATCAAATCAAATAATTAAGTTTCATTATGTTAACCAACTTCATATAAAACTACTTTCATCATTTTCTAAATTACATTTTTTTAAATCAATATAGCTAAAATTTGAATTCCATTTCTATTTAGTCATTAAACACATTGAGTTACAATTATATTCCAAATCTCTCTTTAAACCTTTCTTAATGTATAATATCAAGGAAAATATATATATATATATATATATATTTTTATATAAAATATATATTTATATATTAGATTTAAAGTTTAAATAATATTAAATTATAATAAAAGATTTATTAGTTTACTTAAAAATAATTTAAATTATTTAAATTTTAAAAATAATATAATAATTAAAACATATTCACATTTAAAAACTATTTCAAGATAGACCAAAGATGTCCGTATATATTTTTCTACCTAGGCCAAGTAATACGGATATATATCATTTCAGTCCAAGATTTTAAGTTTCAAATCCCAAAAATATATCATTTCAACAAGCATCCCAAATCGATTCAATTCATTTCCTAAATCTATATAGTGATTCGGGTATGTATCATTTCAACCCTTAGGGAACTTTCAATATGAGAACAAATTAATAAACAATATCAATGAACTCAACAAATCAAACATATCAAACATATACATGAAGAAAACTCAACAAATCAAACATATCAAACATATCATGAAGTAAACCCAACAAATCAAAAATATGCATAAAATAATATGTGTCACATGTGCACACTCATATCATATATATCAGTTGTGTCATAAATATGTGTCAGTTGTGTACAACATATAATAAAATTTTCTAGAATAATATTATACATTTCATAGCATTTCAAATGTGTTGAATTTCACTTCTATAAAAATGTAAGTCAAGTGTGAGATAAACTCACCTTTCGTGGCATTGAATGGAGACGAAAAACGAATGGACAAGGGATAGAAAGAGGACATCCAAGTACAACTCAGGATTGTTGGCAACTCAATAACCACTCAAAATATTTTATTTTATAAGAGGAGGAGGGTGTTTCTCGGCAAAACAACACGACAATTGAGTTTTTGGAACAGCTTTCGAAACTCTTTTTTATGGTTATAAAAGAAGCAATAAAAACTACACAATAATTCTATTACCTTATATATATATTATATAAAACATACACATCGAACTACTTATATATATTTTTTAAAATCAACTCGACACACATTAACATACATACTATCCAAATACCTATCAAACCTTTCACAAACAATTTCTTTTTATGAAAAGAAAACAAAATAGAAACTGAACCCAAACTCATGCACACAACAACTGTATACATATTATATAAATCACACAAAAACACACACACATGCGAAATAAAATAAAACACACTCCCCAAACATAAATATATATATAATGTGTTAATTAAACACAACTCGACACTGAAAACTAAAGTAAAATAAATTCACACAAACACATAACTCGACACAATGGGCAAGGTAAAGGCAAGAAGGATGGATTTAGATTTCTACCAAAAGTTACAAAATTGAACCAAATTTTAACCATTTTAAAAATGATTTTTGAACAGGTTAAGGTTAGAATTTGGAAAAATAATAAACTAGAAAGCTTTTGAATTTTTTTTTCTCTTCAGTTAAAAAAATAAGAAAAACTGATTTTTGATAAAATTTAAAGAGGATATTATCAAAACATAGACAGACAAGTATTTGGATTAGAAATCTGGATCAATAAATGCATTTGTAAGATTGACAGTTTCGACCTAGAAAAATTCGAAATCCAAAAAAGATGATCAACATAAAATTTGTAGCATTCAAATTTCACCCAATTTGAAAAATAAATAAAGTGATTTGAATTTTGTATAAGGAAATTATGGTCTTTACAAAACATATCAAAATCTTTTGGAAAAAATAGAAAATATAAAAAGGAAAAGGGAGAAAAGATTGATGGATTCGATTTGGTTACTTCTACTTTTCTTCTAGCAACTTGGTTTGAGAAATGTCGCCATGAGATTTTAGATGTAGATCTAGATTTTGAAATTGAGACTTAGAGTTTGATGTCAGAGAGAAAAGTAAAGTAAAATAAGTATGAAAATAAACATAGGTTAAGACAAATGAAAAGATTTAAATATTACCATAATTTTGCTTGCTGAGAATTTCAAAGGGGAAGAAGGAGAAAGAGATCAGAGGTATGAGAAGGAATGAGGAACAAAGAGAAAAACTACGTTATTTATTCACGTAAGAGGAACCCTTCAGATACTAAACTTAAGTAACCCACTTAACCAATAATATTCCACTAGGCCCAATAAGCACAACATAAAATCTGATGGACAAATATGCTAAACTAGCACACAAAGCAAAGGAAAATGGACAGTAAAATACATATAAATATGTTGTTTATAATGCACATTTTTTAGTGTAAATATTTTAAGAAAATAAAAATGAATTTGAATGAATCGAAACGTGCTGAACAACAAGAATTCAGTGTAGATAAATAAAATATGATTTTGAAATTTTGAAACTTTTAAATTTCAACTTAATTCAAAATTTAACTAGTTTGATCATAATTGTCTTTTATAGAAATTTTTAATTTTAATAGTTTAAACAAATTATTCAATAAAACAAATATAATATTTAAATTTTAAATTTTACGAATGAAAAATCAAATCCCATTAATAGTCTAAAATTAATTAGTTTGACAAATAAGATTTGAATTTGACAAACATTGATTTCTGTTATCAATTTATATTTGTATCGAAAATAAAATTCGTTCATTCATAAAATCAAAAATAAATTACATTTTAAATATAACAATCAAATTTTAATTAAATTGTTATAAAAATAACTTAAAATTTCAAGCTATTACGGTAGGGGCTCTACAATGTGCCTTCAGGGCACTACGAAGGGCTCCTACAAGAGAGGGTAAAATTGGCTTTTTTTTTAAATAATAGTGAACTCATAAAAATGCTGGATTCCTCCGTTTTTCAGTTGTGCTACGTGAGCTCAGCGAAACCAAGGGTTTAAATAGAATTTTCCAAAAGATTTTTGTTAGCCTTAAACCATAAAAACAATACTGTCATATACGTTCTCTACGGTTTTCAACCTAATAATGCTAAGAATAGATGGGGTGGAAACTTAGGTAGTGCTTGGTATGTATTTCGAGTTCTCAATTTTAAGCTTTCATGGTCAATTTCAGTTTCTTATTTTGAATATTTTCACAATCTCAAAATATGTGTTTGGGTGTGCTTTTTCGAAAACATGTTATCAGAGCTAAAAATTGGAAAATGAGTTTGGTTTCAAATATATTTTCAAATTTTCATATCTTGAATTTTCATTTTGACAATTCAAAAAGTTCCGCATTTAAAGAATAATACATAACATGTAGTATATATTGTCGCTTTTTCATGTTCACATGCATGTACTTTAACTTCTTGAAAATCGAGCAAAGAACAAAATGAAAAGGTCAAATATAACAACAATTAATAAAAACTATTATCATTATATCAAGTTACAATTAAAAATCAATAACAGGTAAAGGTAATACGCTAAATTTTAAGCATAACAATTGAGCATTAAAGAGAAAACAATATTTTAAACTATATTAGACCAAATTGTAAAGAAATAAAATTACAATAAAAAGTTCATAATGAGGTTTCGTATATGTAACATAAGAGATACACTAGGCAAAAACAAAATTGAAAGAGAACGATTCAAGCATATTTCACAATATTGTAATAGGTTTATCAACCATAAATTTGGTAAGCAGCGCGTCTGAGTTGTCTAATGACTCATATCTGCACATAAAAGTACAAAGTTAAGGCGTCTACTGAATCATTGCATAAAATTGCATTATAAATAAGAGTAAATGTATATAAAAAGTAAAAGCATCTCAGATAAATTTATAATGGACAAGTTGCTAATAGTAGAGGATGCATAAACTAACTAAGAAGAGGACTAAGGAAAAGTTGAAAGGAAGGAACTCCTAGTGAGAAGCGCTCATATAACCTATATTTTGTAATAATGTTTATTTTATTGAGTGATGTGCCAAGTGTATCATGAATAATATACTAATGAGATTTTGAATTTGAAATAAAAATAAAATTGTATATGTACTATAAATGATGAGTTATTATATGCACAGTCCACATTTGTGTGGCTATTTGACCTTCGAGTTGTCTGACTAACATTAAACTGCACAACTTGTTCATGACATGACTCTAATGTGGATTGAAATATCATATTCTCAAATGAATGTTCAATAAATTGAGTATCCAAGTTGTGCTTTGCTCAAACGATGTTGTGTATTGTGCAACAAGCAATTGGAATCTGTCTTTTTTTACGAAGTGGAAATTTAAGCATTAACTTTAAAATGGAAAATCTTGCTTTTAGAGCTCTAATACAACACCCAATAATGTTTCGATATGATGAGTATTTATAATGGAACAATTCTTCCTTTTCAATTAGTCTTCCTTTTCCATTATTGTCGTGTAAATGATATATTTGTCCATAACAAGGGAGAAAAATCATATATCTAGGACCAACAAGATAAAACTGTTATACGAATAAATTTTGAAAACCATCGCATGAAAGAATTATATACTTGCATAAATTAAATATAAATATTTGTAAATTTTTTGTTATCCATCATAAGTTTAGATATTTAAAAGTACCTCCATCATAAGTATTGCTTGTAATTAGGCTCGCATCCCTCCCTCAAATTTTATAAATTACATCGCTATTTTTCGTAAATCAGCAAAAAAATCACGTAAATTCATAATCAAATACAATGACTAATCATCATCAAATTCAGACGTTAAAACCACCAAAAAAGGAATTGAAAAAAAAAAACATCGAATCTGCAGTATTATGCATCAAACTGCAGTATTAATGCAGAAATGTATGAAGTAATACGGCAATAAATGCATCGTATGCATTAATTCAATCCTCGCTTGTTTTATCAACCATACACCGTTTTTAAGCATTATTGCTTACATTTCAATATTTACAAGTAACAAATGCATACAAGTCAGTACATATTCATAAGCCTTCATCTATTTTAACTTTGTTGCATACATTTTAGCAGTTATACAGAATAAATGCGTACATTTAGGCAATAATTCATAAGCCTTGCAAAGTAGTTCAAGTTTAATTGCATGCATCTCAACAAGCATAACCAATATATGCATACGTGTATGCATATATTCATCCAATTTTCAATATATACTTCGAATGAAAAGTTGCAAATATGTATGCAGATATTGGTTATAACTGCATATTTTGACAAATTTATTTAAAATTTTTCTGCATGGTTCTATGAATATTTGCGATTTTTTGGATTTTTTTTATGTTGCAGCGCTTTTTTTATTTAAAAACACATAAGGTCAAAAATAGGGACCCGCTTTGAACATAAAATTTGGGGAGGATGCAGTTTGTATTTCCAAACCTTTTAGGGATGTGTGGTTTATTTTCACTATTTAAAAGTACCTCCATCATAAATATTGTTAAAGAATGAAATTTTGATGATAACAACCGTGTTTCAGTCATTATCATTATTGATTATAAAATATATAATAACATCTTTATCTATAACATATATGAAATGCAAGATTTATATGCAGGAAATAGATTTTGAAGACTGTACAGTTAAGAGATTCAAGACTTCAAAGGAGTATCAAGATATCAAGATTTAAAGAGTTCAAGATTATCAAAGTAATAGAGTATAGTTAGTATGCAAAACTCTAATTAGCACTCTCAAAATTCGGTTTTCAAATTATCTTTTTAATTTCAAACAATTTTTAAATTGATTTCAAACTTCTCTCAAAATGATTTTTAATCATCCAAAGGTTCCGAACTCATGATTTCAAATATATATTTCTTAATTTATATGTATTCTTAACTTTATAGTTTTGTATATATTAAATCACTTATATATATGTGTATATATATAATACTAAGTTTATATTTGATTATAATTTCAAATATTCTTATTCAAACTCTAAGTTTTCATAAACCCTTTTTGTTTATATAGTCTATAAAAATCTCTTTATAGATTCCTATATATATATATTATTATATAGTTTTTATATCATTTATATATAAATTTTTAATCATATGTTTAAATAATATTTTCTTATGTTTTTATACTTTAAAAATAATGTTTTAACAACTAGTTTTGTTTCAGGAATTTCCAGAATGTATGTATATTGGTTTAAATACTTTATTAAAGATTAGAAATTCAAGAATATAGTATATATGTAATGACCCTCCTTCTCAGTTGATCTAAATCGATCGTTAAACCGACCTAAATCGAACCAAAAAGGCGGATACGCTAACTTTGGGCACGCAAAACATCAGAACAAACAACAGAAAACTTTTATAAACATCATAATAATGTTACATAAGAGTAAAAAATATCAGAGTATCGAAAATAATATACATTAGAAAATAAATTTACAATAAATGTAATACAATGCCGCGAAACAAATAAACTAACACAGTAGAAGACTATCAATACCCTGGACACAGCTTTAAGCTTTGATCCATAATTCTGCTAAATGAAATGTCTGCAAAACCAAAACTACAGACTGCCCGTATGGAAAATATGGGCAACCAGAGTTTAGGTAGAAACAATAAACTCCACGTCAGTCATGGGACTGGTGTGAGAGCTAAAAACAGTTATTATTAACTTATATAAAATATGGCATATCACAGAACCACGCCGCTAATGCGGAACGGGCTTACTCCATTAGATTGCCAGTGCATAAACAATAACCAGTGATAGTTATATGGATCTACTATGCATCACACAACATGCAATTTTCCAATCTACACATTTAGGCTTAACCCCAAACTTAGATTTTCGAAATCCAATTCTCTTTACAGAAATTATTCCTTTGGACTTTATTTCCCGATTCTTATTTTAAATCATTTGAAATACATTTCTAGCTTTATATCAAAGTAGATTACACTTCCGGTTCTCAAACCAAAATCTTTGAAAAAATGAATTCCAAACATAACAATGCATACAAACTTGTATGCAACCAAATATTGGGATCCCATTAGACAAGGCAAAGGGTACTACCTTTCCAACTTGATATATATATATATGTATATATATATATATATATATATATATATATATATGCACCTCCCACGATGGAGCAGGCTACACTGATGATGCACAATCCCATGCCCTCGGGGACTACACCGCCATCTCATACATACTTTTAGTCGTCCGGTTTGCCGGAATCTTTAGCCACATACTGAATCATTTTTATATCCCGAAGTAGGGAAAATCATTTCACAACATAATAATCACAAGTACTTTCCAAAATATAGTACTTTACATTAGCAGTTCACACATATGATCAGTCATTGTTAATCACATAACCTTTGACAGGGCCGGCCCTGGGCCCGGGCTGTCTGGGCGACCGCCCAGGGCCCAGTCCTGGTTAAGGGCCCAATTCAGCATGATTTATAATACAATACACTGTGTTAACGTCAGATTCCAACAAAATGGGAATGGGTAAGGTGGTAATGCTTCCGCCTGGCAAGCGGGAGGTCTCATGTTCGAGTCCTGGAGAGGACTTGTTTTGCTAATCCGCCTTTCATCCAGCAAGTAGCGGATCTTCAGTTATCCAGCTACTGTATACTGCCCAGGGCCCTAATTTTACTTGGACCGGGCCTGACCTTTGAGCTCGTATGTCTCAAAAAAGGGTGTTAAGCAGGAGAATGAATTCTCCACCACCAAAAAGATACATCATCAATAGCAACTAATAGGTTACGTGATGAACCACAATGTCAAACACATAAAACATTTCGAAATCATTTCGACAACATCGGGTTTAGGCCTCGAAATCCTTTCTGTTTTATAAAACATTTTTATAAAACATTCCCTATCCAAAATCGGGAACACGTTCCTTTTCACTTAAGAAAAATATCATTTCAAAATCATTCATTAAATTTGAAATGAACTCAACAACATCGCTAAACATCTCTTAGTCAAATCGTGAAGGGTTTCACAAGATGTTAGCATACAAATATTTCTACCCAACCCAATGCTAAATGTAAAAGCATATTTTGCTCATGAACTGGTCGAGCACAATCCAAACAATCAATCAAAATCAATATCAACAACCAACTATATTTGGTTTATATCGCACCTTATGTTTGGGTAAATTTAATCACCATTCATTCATTCAAATCTAATTAAAGATTTATTAAAACTCTAGTTCAGTTTTAATTTCACAAATTCTTACTTAATAATTATTCAACTTTCTGGAAATTAATCCTGCTTTTAATTGGGTTAAAGAATCAATGTCATTTAAAACAAAGTTCACGATAAACCCAAAATCATCTTCCATCAAAATAGAATCTTCACAGAAATCATAACATTATATAATCGATATTAATTTCCGTATCAAACTAATACTACAAGTGGAATAATAGCAAAGCCTTTTAAATTCCATATATAGTAATGGTGTTCCTTGACAGAAGCTCATCTCGATTATTACCAAACCTAATTCCATTCAATTCTAATTTAATATTGTAAATTGGAAAACTTTTCTTTGGAAATTTCCATTAATCTTATTCAAACGATTATAATTTCCAAATCGTATCTGTTAATTGGGTTAAACAACGACTGGTATTTAAAACAATGTTCACTGTAAACCCCAAAATCCTGTTTGACATTAAATATAAGGCTCCAAATAATATCGACTTATATTCAACATCAAATTCTGAAACTAACAGGTATCGTATTGGGAATAACGATATCTATACCTTCCAAATTCCTCAATAATGTCCGTATAATCAACGAATCCAATATCGAAATATTCCAAAGATTATTTCCACTCAAATCCATTCCAATTTATTCATTGGAAAATTCTGGTTATCTTAAAACCATTTTCAATCCAATTTATTTATTTAAAAACATTGGATTTTTATTCTAGTTAATAACTAGTTCATTCAGATAAAATATCTTTTATCCTTTCAAAACTTGGAATTTTTCATCCAAAATCTTTCCAAATCATTTATTATGATTTTACACAATTGTTCCATATTTTTAATAATTTTATTAAGGCCCTTACAGTCGGTTTCCAATAACGGCCACCGAATTGCATCCATAATGACCTTTTCTGAAATTGATTTGGACATAATTATAAATTCAACCATTAGATTTCAAATCTTTACAATCATTGGAAAGCTCTTTTCGATACGAACCCAATGGTTCCAGTTTTAGGAGAATCCGACGGCCGGATCTCCCATTACGTCAATTTGAAGTCAATGGTCGAAATTTGCGAATGGTCGCTGCGCGGCGCGTTCTATTCAAGCCATTAAATATATATAATATATATACTGTTTATTTCGATTTAAAACGTATTTCATAAATCATTTATAAATTTGTTTTTAAAACGATTCCAACTTCCACTTCAATTTTAAATCAAAATTGAATATTCCATTACATGACAATTCTATACAGTGCATAAATATGTTAAAAATAATATTTTTAACAATCCAATAATTATTCCATTTCACAACCATTTTATATATCTCATATATAAGCTAAAAGTAATATTTTTAGCGAATAAATATTTATTCCAGTACATGATTATTTTATGTATCACATATATAAGCTAAAAATAATATTTTTAGTGAACAAATATTTTATACAACGCATATATATTTTTCACATTGCATGTATATTTTATACACATCACATGTATAATTTTCACATCGCATATACATATTTTTCGCATGTGATATATATATATCATATCGCATATATATATATATATATATATATATATATATTCTCATCGCATATATATATCTATTCACATCTCATATATTTATTTTATTCACATCTCGTATATATATTTTATTCACATCGCATATACATATTTTATTCACATCACATATATATATATATATATATATATATATATTATTAACATCTCATATATATATATTATTCATATCTCATATATATATTATTCACATCTCATATATATATATATATTATTCACATCACATATATATATTTTATTCACATTGCAAACATATATAATTTTCACAATGCATATATATATATATATATAATTTTCACATTGCATATATATTTTATTTATTCCATTTCACATCACAATCACAACACAATACAATCAATTTAAATTGTCCATGGTCTGTGGACAAGGGATGTGAGCTAACAGGCACCGTATACAACTTATGATGATTTTACAACACACACACACACACACACACTTTTATATATATATATATATATCCCATTTCAATTGAATTTAGAGATCTCACATTGGGTTCCACTCCTCCTTGGTTTGTAGCTAGCTCCAAACTTGTTTTAGTCAGTTCCATTGCCTAAATCTCGAATTTACGATTGCAACGCACCCAACCTCGTCAAATTCTGTGTTCGTGTTATCAAGATATAAGCATTTCAAGTTATACGGTTTAAGTTAATTAATAAAAAAATTAATAACCCTTAGTACCTTGGTTAATCAGTTAATCCCATCGTTAAGCGGTTTAATCCCCGCGTCTTCTTCCTGCCTTCGTGAGTTCCAAGACCAAAGCAAACCCAATATCAAAAACTAGGGTTCGATACTTCCTCCACCATGTTTTGTTAGAATATTATCAGGGACTGCCACGTGAAGCCGCACCTTGCCGCCATCCAACGCCTCGATTTCTGGCCTACTTGATGGTCATATGTAGCCTGGAAATGCCGCGCAACACACCGAATTTAAAGCCAAAATTCAAGAACCCGAGGTTGAAAATTCCAATCATAATCATCGATCTAGGAAAGCTCGAAGAGCTAAACAACATCGCAGAAGATTTTTTTCCGAAAGGATTGTTGGATTAGGATATTATTGCATTCGAATTCAGGAGCCTTCTGGCCCTTGGAAGGTAGATACGGCGGCTGGGATAGTTGACCACAGGTTGGAGTGCTTATGGTTTGACCATGTGGTATTTATACCATGTAAATATTATTATTTAATTCTTTTAATTTCCAAAAATACATGTATACCTGAGATGAGATATAGGTCTCAGGTTCGAGAGCCACCTCTGCCAATTTCTAGGGGTGACTACCTAGGTAGTGTGAAGGCATTGAAAAATCGGCGTATATCACTACCCGCGGGGTTTACTAAGACCGACAAGCAATGGCTTGAGTGAAGTCTTAGGTTCCACATGTAAATCAAAAATACATGTATACCGATACGAACTCCAAATCAAACCCAACGACTATCGCCCCCAACTAAATACCCCCATTTCGAACATAATGGGATATGTTTTGTAAGCCAATTCTATCGTTTTGATCAGTTTTTAGCAAAATTAAAATATAAATCAATAATATATTGAATTTAAGCATACATTTTAATTTACCGGGCCCATATACTGACTCCAAAATCCCAGAAAAATTATATCTAGTTATGTTTTGACAATATGGTCCTAACAAACCTAATTTCGTTGAAATTGGAGACCGTTTGAAAAATAGGCTTTTTTTGGTCGATCTAATTCAAACTAAAATTGTCAAACGCGTTTAAATTCACCACGCTCACGTATTAATTCCAAAAATTATGAAATTTGAAACCTAACAATAATTTGACATTCCGGATCCAACAAAAGTGGTTTCGTCGAAAACGGAGGTCGTTTGCAAAATGACTATTTTTAAGGGCTATATTTTTTATTCAAATATATAAAATTCCATAGCGACTATTTCAAAATTCAAACTGGACATAACTTTCAATTTACATTATGAAATCTAGATTTTTCACATTCATTAGAAAGATATAGTTAAGTAGATTCTAACGTTTCTGGTTTTACTGAAATCTGATTTGTTTTGAATTATGTAAATACAATTGAAATTTAAAATTGAATTTCAAACTACCACGCCATTTCAGGGTCATTATACAATCAAAATAAATCTGTACATTCTAACTTCGATTTAAATAAATTTTTAGTCATTGTTATTGAAAATAAATCATTTTAAATATTCAAAACCCATTAAAATAGCTAAAATAAAAATTTTAAATTCGTTTAGAAATTCCTGGTTGTTACAATCTCCCTCACTTAAAATCTTTTCGTCCTCGAAAAGGAATGGAGATGAAAGTTGTTTAACTAACCAACTCAACTTTCATTCTGGCTTTCATTCTTCAACTTTCAGTTTCTGGGAATTTTCAATTTTCTCAAAAATTTGGCTAACACTCTAAATTTTCAAAAAAAAAATCGCCATAACCTCCTTTGTACGGGTTGATATTTAAAACCGCAACTTGCCTCACAGGGCCCTCCTCAATCCAAAAGAAAAAGCCAAGCGGCTTGCCAATCGGCTCATAAAATCATCAAAACCCAGGAAATATAATAAACATGTACGTATTTGTCGGGCATACAATTTTATTCCTCTTCTTAGCTTCCATGCTATGACCTGTTCATTATATATAGATGTAAATATATCCAATTGCAATCAATTTTCAATTCAGTTAAATGTTAATTCAATTTGGCTAAATTTTACCTTTCATTCTTTTATCGGTTTGATCATTCCAATATTTTAATCAGTTGAACTAATAATCACACATCACAACCATCAATCAATTAGTTGATTAACTTTTCAAATATATAACTTTATATATACTCAAAAATCATGTTTTTAAAACTAGATTATATATATAATCACAAATACATTAATTATAAACTTGTCACTATCAACTCATTCTAAGGCATTTCTAACCCCATCTCTAACGAGTTTCTCATTCTAGGATACTACTGATCCTGCCTCTAATGAGTTTTCTTTCATAGGATATTACTAATCCAATCTCTGATGAGTCTTTTATTCTGTTCTAATGGGTTGCACCCCAAAGATTTGAGTTTACCAAAGCACTGATACCATATGTAATGACCCTCCTTCTCGGTCGATCCAAATTGATCGTTAAACCGACTTAAATCGAACCAAAAAGGAGGGTACGCTAACTTTGGGTGCACAGCACATCAGAAGAAACAATAGAAGACTTTTATAAACATCATAATAATGTTACATCAGAGTACAGAATATCAGAGTATCGAAAATAATATACAACGGAAAATAAATTTACAATAAATGTAATACAACGCAGCGGAAACAAATAAAATAACACAGCGGAAGACTATCAATGCTTTGGACATAGCTTTAAGCTTCGATCTAGAATTCTGCTAAATGAAATAGTACGCAAAACCAAAACTACTGACTGCCGTGTGGAAAATATGGGCACCCAGAGTTTAGGTAGAAACAATAAACTCCAAGTCAGTCATGAGACCGGTGTGAGAACTAAAAATAGTTATTATTAACTTACATAAAATATGGCATATCACAAGACCACGCCAACGCGGAACAGGTTTACTCCATTGGGTTGCCAGTGCACAAACAATAACCAATAATAGTTATATGGATCTACTATACATCACATAACATGCAATTTTCCAATCTACCCATTTAGGCTTAACCCCAAACTTAGATTTTCGAAATCCAATTAACTTTACGTAAATTATTCTTTTGGACTTTATTTCCGGATTCTTATTTCAAATCATTTGAAATACATATCTAGCTTTATATCAGAGTAGATTTCACTTCAGGATCTCAAACCAAAATCTTTGAAAATATGAATTCCAGAACATAACGATGCATACAAACAAGTATGCAACCAAATATCGGGCTCCACTTAGACAAGGCAAAGGGTACTACCTTACCAACTCGATATATATATGTTCACCTCCCACGATGGAGCAGGCTACACTGATGATGGACAATCCCACGCCCTCGGGGACTACACCGCCATCTCACCTATACTTTTAGTCGCCCAGGTTACCAGAATCTTTAGCTACATAATAAATCATTTTTATATCCCGAAGTAGGGGAAATCATTTCACAACATAATAATCACAAGTACTTTTTAAAATATAGTACTTTACATTAGCAATTCACACATATGGTCAGTCACTATTAATCACATAACATTTGAGCTCGTACATCTCAAAGAAGGGTGTTAAGCAAGAGAATAAATTCTCTGCCACCAAATAGATACATCATCAATAGCAGCTAATTGGTTACATGATGAACCACAATGTCAAACACATAATACATTTCGAAATCATTTCGACAACATCGGGTTCAGGCCTCGAAAACCTTTCTGCTTTATAAAACATTCCCTGTCCAAAATCGGGAGCACGTTTCTTTTCATTTAATAAAATTATCATTTCAAAATCATTCATTAAATTTGAAATGAACTCAACAACATCGCTAAACATCTCTTAGTCAAATCGTGAAGTGTTTCACAAGTTGTTAGCATACAAATATTTCTACCCAACCCAATGCTAAATGTAAAAGCATATTTTGCTCATAAACTAGTCAAGCACAATCCAAACAATCAATCAATCACAATCAATATCAACAACCAACTATATTTGGTTTATATCGCACCTCATGTTTTGGTAAATTTAATCACCATTCATTCATTCAAATCTAATTAAATATTTATTAAAACTCTAGTTCAGTTTTAATTTCACAAATCCTTACTTAATGATTATTCAACTTTCTGGAAACTAATCCTGCTTTTAATTGGGTTAAAGAATCAATGTCATTTAAAACAAAGTTCACGAAACACCCAAAATCATCTTCCATCAAAATGGAATCTTCACGGAAATCATAACAGTATATAATCGATATAAATTTCCATATCAAACTAATACTACAAGTGGATTAGCGGCAAAGCCTTTTAAATTCCATATATAGTAATGGCCTTCCTTCACAAAAGCTCATCTCGACTATTGCCAAATCGAATTTCATTCATGTCTAATTTAATATTTTAAATTAGAAAACTTTTCTTTGGAAATTTCCATTCATCTTATTCAAACGATTATAATTTCCAAATCATATCTTCACTGTTAATCGGGTTAAAGAACGACTGTTATTTAAAACATTGTTCACTATAAACCCCAAAATCCAGTTTGACATTAAATATAAGGCACTGAATAGAAATAATATCGACTTATATTCAACATCAAATTCTGAAACTAACAGGTATCTTATTGGGAATAACGATATCTATATCTACCAAATTCCCCAACAACATCCGTATAATCACAGAATCCAATATCAAAATATTCTGAAAAGATTATTTCCACTCAAATCCATTCCATTTTATTCATTGGAAAATTCTAGTTATCTTAAATCCATTTTCAATCCAATTTATTTATATAGAAACATTGGATTTTTATTCTAGTTAATAACTAGTTCATTCAGATAAAAATATCTTTTATCCTTTCAAAACTTGGAATTTTTCACCTAAAATCCTTCCAAATCATTTATTATGATTTTACACAATTGTTCCATATTTTTAATAATTTTATTAAGACCCTTATAGGCAGTTTCCAATAACGGCCACCGAACTACATCCATAGCGACCTTTTCTGAATTTGATTTGGACATAATTCCAAATCCAACCGTTAGATTTCAAATCTCTTATAATCATTGGAAAGCTCTTTTCGATACGAACCCAACGGTTCAGGTTTTAAAGAATCCGACGGTCGGATCTCCCGTTAGATCAATTTGAATCAATGGTCAGAATTCGCGAACGGTCGCTGTGTGGCTCATTCTATTCAAGCCATTAGATTTATATAATATATATAGTCGCTTTCCATTTTAAACGTGTTTTATAAATCGTTTATAAATTCATTTTCAAAACAATTCCAACTTCCATTTCAGTTTTAAATCAAAATTGAATATTCTGTTACATGACAATTCTATACAGTGCACATATGTGTTAAAAATAATATTTTTAACTATCCAATAATTATTCATTTCACGATCATTTCATATATCTCATATATAAGATAAAAATAATATTTTTAGCAAACAAATATTTATTTCATTACACGAACATTTTATATATCGCATATATAAGCTAAAAATAATATTTTTAGCAAACAAATATTTTATACAATGCATATATATTCTTCACATCGCATATACATATTTTTCACATCACATACATATATTTCACATCGCATATATATATTTTATTCTCATCGCATATATACATATTTATATATTATTCACATCTCATATATATATTTTATTCACATCTGATATATATATTTTATTCAGATCGCCTATATATATATATTATTCACATCGCATATATATATATATATTATTCACATCGCATATATATTTTATTCACATCGCATATATATATATATATATATATATATTATTCACATCTCATATATTTATATATTATTCACATCTCATATATATATTATTCATATCTCATATATATTTTATTCACATCGCATATATATATATATATTATTCACATCACATATATATATAATTTTCACAACGCATATATACATAATTTTCGCAACGCATATATATATATATATAAAATTTTCACATCGCATATATATTTTATTTACTCCATTTCACATCACAATCACAACACAATGCAGTCAATTTAAGTCGTCCATGGTCTGTGGACGACGGAGGTGAGCTAACAGGCATCGTATACAATTTATAATGATTTTACAACATATATATATATATATATATATATATAATTTTCCACTTTAATTGAATTTAGAGATCTCACATTGGGTTCCACTCCTCCTTGGTTTGTAGCTAGCCCCAAACTTCTTCTAGTCAGTTTGATTGCCTAGATCTCGAACTTACGATTGCAACACACCTGACTTCGTCAAATATGTGTTCGTATTGTCAATATATAAGCATTTCAAGTTATATGGTTCAAGTTAATTAATAAAAAAATTAATAACCTTAATTACCTTGGTTAATCAGTTAATTCCATCGCTAAGGGGTTTAATCCCTGCGTCTTCTTCCTGCCTTCGCGAGTTCCAGGAAAAAATAAAAATCAATATCAAAAACTAGGGTTCGATACTTCCTCCACCATGTTTCGTTAGAATATTATCAGGGACTACCACGTGAAGCCGCACCTTGCCGCCATCGAACGCCTCGATTTCTGGCCTGCTCCATGGCTATATGTGGCCTGGAAATGCCACGCAACGCACTGGCTTTGAAGCCAAAATTCGAGAACTCGAGGTCGAAAATTCCAATCATAACCATTGATCTAAAAAAGCTCTTAGAGCTAAACAACATCGCAGAAGAATTTTTTTCGAAAGGATTGTTGGATTAAGAGATTATTGCATTCGAGTTCAGGAGCATTCAGACCATTGGAAGGAAGAAACGACAGCTGGGATAGTTGACCACGGGTGGGAGTGTTTAGGGTTTGACCATGTGGTATTTATACAATGTAAATATTATTATTTAATTCTTTTAATTTCCAAAAATACATGTATACCGATATGAACTCCAAATCAAACCCAACGACTGTCTCCCCTAACTAAACAACCCCATTTAGGATACAGTGGGATATGTTTCGTAAGTCAATTCTATTGTTTTGATCAGTTTTTATCAAAATTAAAATATAAATCAATTATATATTGTATTTAAACGTACATTTTAATTTACTGGGGCCACATACCGGCTCAAAAAATTCCAGAAAAATTATATCTAGTTATGTTTTAACGATACAGTCCTAACAAAACTAATTTCGTCGAATTTGGAGACCATTTGAAAATGGGTTTTTTCTGGTCGATCAAATTCAAACTGAAACTGTCAAACACATTTAAATTCACCACGCTTATATATTAATTTCAAAAATTATGAAATTTGAAACCGAATAATAATTTGACATTCCGGATCCAATAAAAGTGGTTTCGTCGAAAACGGAGGTCGTTTAAACAATGGCTATTTTCAGGGGCTATATTTTTAATTAATATATATATAAATTCCATAGCGACTATTTCAAAATTTAAACTGGACATAACTTTCAATTTACATTATAAAATCTGGATTTTTCACATTCGTTAGAAAGATATAGTTAAGTAGATTCTAACATTTCTGGTTTTAATGAAATCCGATTTATTTTGAATTCTGTACGTTCAATTGAAATTTAAAATCGAATTTTCAAACTACTGTGCCATTTCAGGCTCATTATATAATCAAAATAAATCTATATGTTCTAACTTCGATTTAAATAAATTTTTAGTCATTGTTATTTAAAATAAATCATTTTAAATATTCAAAACTCATTAAAATAGCTAAAATAAAAATTTTAAATTGATTTAGAAATTCCGGGTTGTTACATTATATGTCGCCAAACATTTTTGACATGTAACTGTCACAAATTTTAATTTTCAAAAGAGGTGTCTTTTCATTATTTGAAATGGTTCAGAACTGTTGCAACTTTGAAATCTATATAACGATGTCATTTTCGAATTTATAATAATATTATCTTCTCCTTATTCATCCTTACTCTTACCACCGTTATTCTATATTAGTTTCTTGATTTCGACACTTATACTCTGCCATTTTCAATACAAATTGTATCATTCTCTTCTCAATCTGTATCAAATACTATCTGTTTGGAAGTGCTATTCAAGAGTTCTAGGGCTATTTGTAATTGTTAAAGAAAGAGTGTGTTCCTTGTAGCTTGTGAACCAAGAAAAAGGGGAGGTGTCCTTATAGCCATGAAATCAAGGGTGTGGAATCAGTGTGAACCTTGTAGCCGTGAAATCGTGGGTGTGGAATCGGTGTTAACCTTATAGCCGTAAAATCAAGGGAGTTCTGAGATTTATACTAGTATTAACAAAACTCTGCGCAATCCAGCGTTGTGTGGGACTAGACGTAGGAGTAATCCAAAACAGTATAAAATCCGGTGTGTTCTTTATATTTCTGCATTTTATTTCTGTTTATATTTGCATCGGTGATTGTTTCTGTTGTGATATTCATTTTGTGTTTCATACAATTGTTTGAATAATTGTTAATATTCAAATTTTGTTTGAATAATTGTTTATATTTGCATTTATTTCTGTTTATATTTTCTGTTGTGATATTCAACCCCCCCCCCCCTCTAGTGATAGTTTTGCCTTAAAATATATAATTCTCATCCTTGACAATTGCTATCAGAGCATAGGTTTTCAAAATTTCAGCATCTGGATTTTGGAAATATTAAATCGCAATTTTTTAAAACACTATTTTTGGAAGGATATGTCACATAATCATTATGATGTTATTATTTAAAATTGCTATTAGTTTTTTTTTTGAAAAGTCGCTTAATTCTTTGAAAAGTTGCGTTGTTTTGCAGAGGAAGAGTTATGCCTGATGACTACTAACCAAAAGACAATAAGATGATCGTTAAGGAAAAGAGGAAAAACAAGAAGAAGAAGAAGAAGAAGAAGAAGAAGAGAAAAGTTTATGAAGGGATGTTACTTTTGGGCTTATTTATAGTAGCTGAAGCGTCCATTTATTCAAAATTCAAATCCAGAATTTGGCGCCAAGTTGGTTAAGCTATAAATCATCAGTATCTTTCTTATACAGTCTTCAAATTCAACAAATGAATCTAATATGTTGATTAGAAAAACGAGCCCGTCGCAATAAAGTAGATATCGTCGTCAAATTTTGAAAGATGTGAATGTATGGTTCATGACAATGGAAGAAGAAAATGAAGGATTGCAAAAAGAGGTACGCTTTACAGTAATTTTATAATTATCACTGAAATTAGGAATATACATCTATGCAAATAGTTAGGTATAGAAATTTATCTCTTTTATAATTTTAGACATTTTGGTTCGTATGTAGATACACCATAATATACATATCAATATACCAATCTAATTAAAATCTTTACTTATTCTAAATTTCATTACGCTTTGATTTAGTCTTGAAAAATGAAAGGACATCTTTTCGATATGAAAATGTCAGATCGAACTCCAATTATCAATTTTATTTATCGACTTATGTTTCATATATTTTGTTTCAAAAATATATATTAAAATTATATAAATCAATAAAAATATAGATATATTAATATGCTTGAAATAATTTAAATTTCAAACATTTGATATTGTTATAGAATAATTTTATATATCTTTTATATGTAGTTTAAACATACAAAGCCTAACTTATATATATATGTGTGTGTGTGTGTGTGTGTGTGTGTGTTGACACACTTTTTTAGTCAAAGTAGTCATACATGGAATTTCAGGTTAGCAACGCGCTCAAGCATTGAGAACGTCGTCAGGAGACATTAAGCGATTTGGTCGAAGTCGCATCACAAATATAAAAGGGCCCGAAACTCCTATCGGATGACCTCTTTTGGTCCCGAAAACATCAATTATAGGGCTTTGTGGTGTAACTTTTGTAGCCCTCTAGCTTCAGGTTGAGCTTTCGTTTGGTCAAAACGGACTTACGGTTTGGAAGTTATGCCCATTTCCGTGAATACATGTAGAACCGAAATAGCTTAGAAGTTCATGGGCATGGATAAAACCTCGGATCAGACATATCAGGTCAAATCGGGCTCGTACCCGACCTTGCTTCCCGAGGACGCACGATGGAACAACATGGCAAATACCTATGATAGTCTCATGTTCAGCTCGGAGTGAGGAAGACCCAACCCCCCTTGAATTCTTCAGCAAAGCTTGAAGTCTTCGGTTGGTTAGAAGGCTCTGGATCAGTTCAGAAGGAAGAGGACCTGAACCGAAATGCTTGTAGCGAACTTTGGACAGCAAAGTTGACCGATTCACATGGCATAACCACCTCCTACAAATCCGGATCAACTCATACATGTCATGCGACGATCTGGAGAGGCTATCTCCATGTTCTCCACTACATTTCGAAACTAATGGGATGCGTGACACGTGGCATCCGACCTGGAGCCTCTCCACAACTATAAATACACCACGGGAAGGCAAATGAAAGGATCTTTTTTGGCAACTCTCGCTTTCGGCCTCCATTATAACAACACAAAGACATTGTGCTTCATTGAAACACTAAATTAACACGCGAATAACGTGTATAAATCATTGTATTCTCATTCAACACATAGATTGTGTGTCTTCTTGTAACTCATTCTTGTAATTTTTCAGTACAACAATAAGATTATAAAGTGAATGTAGGCTTGGTTTGAGCCGAACCACTATAAAAACCTCGTGTGTCTCCTGTTATTTACTGTTTTCTGCATTCCATGATCTGTGATCTGTGATTGTGAGGATTTCACACTGCATTCGGGTGTTAGTACCAAATTTTGGTCTAACAATATTTTCACCTATGATTAAATAAAGATTTGGGTTACATTGTAACAAATACTATTCGAAATTGAATACTATCTCTGCCTATTTTTCATGTGTGCACAAATCAACCATGTACATGGAAATACCAAACAATTCATTACACAAAATTCAAGTACTTGGGCAGCATCAAACAGGTCAGAAATAGCGACAAAGATACGTGGAAAAATAGGCAAACATGTATGTGGGCAAATAGGCAAACATGATTACAGGCCACAACAGGAAACAATTCCATTTATAACATGAATTAGCAGCAAAACAAACCCTAAACAAGCATAGACAACAGAGTGAAATAGACATGATATACATAAAAACTTCGGTTTTATGTATCAGGAAACAATTTCCCTGGCGTTTAGTTCAAGAAGGGAAGTAAATTTTCTGATAAATTTTCTTTGGCACGATATGTCAGTTCGGGTCTTTTTCACAAACACTAAACAAAGTCTGAAATTTTGTCATGAATTTTATCACACACTGCAAACTTAATCGGTTAAGGCCTATCACGGATAAACTCAGTAAACACAAATTTTCTATGGTGTAGCAAATCACTATAAAATGGCTACTATATACTTTGTGAGTAGCACAGGGAAAATAGGGACAATCTATTTTTCAATGTTGTTATTCATCTCAAGTATGGAATTTATCAAGAGAGAAATCAATTTGTAGAACTCTGAAAATAATATTCGGAGCATTTTCATATTAACAAAAATGGTACACAAAGTCACGATATGTCTTTCGAACACTCTGATGTCAAATTGCTACGTCGAGGTAGTTCAGGTCAGTTTAGGTGTCGTGTTTGCCTCCAGACTAGGTATCATGTGGCATATTATGTGTGCATATCGTGTCTACATATCGACGTAGGCACAGTTAATGTAATGGCTCGACTTTTTGACCGTTTCAAATTAGTAATTAAACCAACTTCAAACATCCAAATCGACGGATCGTTATTTAGCCTACAGAGTTTAAAATAGAATCAACACGGAAATCACAGAATAAATAAATAACACAGCATTGAATAGCGGAGTAAATTTTTTATTTATAATCAAAAATTTTGAATACAGAACTTTTCTATATACAGCAGAATTAAAAAAAAATGACTTGAATACAAGAAAATATTTACTGTCTTTGGAAACTTCAGAGTGCGCTTCTTTGGAATCCCCATCTTTGTCAGTCTTTAAATCCCAAGCTGTAGTCTCTAAATATGAAATGCTCAGGTCTGACCCGAGCGTTCCATGCAAAAACGTAAAACACTCGTGTCAGGATTAACCATTTGTTCAAGTAAATTAACTTCAATAGAAACTGAATATAATAGTTAATCTTAACATCGATGCCATCTATAAAATAAACAGTTGTGGTGACTTTTCATATCAATCCTATCTATTTCCAGGGACGAATGGTCTCGGGCATTTGCGAGTGTACACGAGTATATAATATAACGTGTACACCGCCTCAACATCCCTAACCGGTTATAAATAATGATATAGGTGATTCCATGGGCTTGCATATACACGTATGCGTATGTATACACATACGTATATTGCCTCAGCATCCCAGGAGCCAGAAACACAAGTGCACTGTAATGAATAGGATGTGCGCAAATATTTGGTAAACAGGGTAGCAAAACAGTGTCTTTAAAGACAAGTAGCAATACAGCTGTATAAGGGTATAATGGCCAAAAGAAGGCAGTTCCAGATAATAAAGATATGTAACAGTCGGCTCAAGTGCCATAAGGAGACATCACGCATTTCAGAGTACAAACATGACATATGCCATGCTGAATAATTCCAGTGAAAACATAAGTATGGCAATTTAAGAAAGTAATGATCCATAAGTTTTGGAACAATTGGACTCATGTATACAGCATGACAAAAATAAAGGGTTCAACATTTTTAAAGAACAGGGTAGTTCATACTCCTTGCGTGTGCATAAGTGTATACTGGGCATACTAGATAATTTCAGGGAAACATGTATACTGAGCATATTAAATATTTTCAGAAAAAGCAAGTGTACTAAGCATACTAAATATTTTCAGAAAAAGCATGTGTACTTCACATATTAAATAGTTTTCAGGGAAAAGCATGTATACTTAATTTGGTGTGCATTCAGGTTCACAAATGGGTTAAACAATTGTACCAAACAAACCATGTATATCAATGTCAAAACCATGTTTAGTAATTAGTATATTAAACATGGCAGCATATCTAAATAGTGCTCCAAACCTATTTGTAACAAATTACCAATGTCAAAACAGTACAATGTCCACTAACTGTGTAGAGCAAATAGTGTCGAGCAAGATAAGTATTCAATCCATAGTTAAAATCAAATGTTTCAACAGGGTGTCCTCATCTGGTCACAAGTACAGATTTAAATAGGGTTCGCATCATATTTAGATGGTTACAAGCCAAGACAATAAGTTCACAGTCCAGTAAATGCTTATGGGAAGTACAAACAAATCTCAGGTTTTATAGAATCTAGAATAATCAAGTTTTCAACTACATATACCAATGAAAACACGTGATATACATAGAGTAACAGGGAACTATATACAAATGAAAACATGAGGAAAAAACATTTCCAGGAGGCTATAATAACATGTGGCGGAACACTTCCAGGTAGACTAAAATAAATAGGGAGCAAACACTTTCAGGGGAACCATAATATCATGCGGCAAACATTTCTAGGTGACTAAAATAAGAAGCAAAAATTTTCAGGTTTTTCACACAGTGTGCTACTCAGTTAAAAGTGGCAAAACATATTCAGTTGAAACGTGGCAAATAACCTGCATCTACTGTATTTCTGGTTTCCAATAAGGACGGCATGTATAAACCAAGCTCATGACCCATACCAACATACATATGGAACCCAAGTATGCACTCAACATGGGAATGCAGATCAATCAGGAAAAACAAGTGACTGGAATCATGGTCAAGCCTTACGACATGAACGAGAGATGGTATGACAATAAAAGTAGTATCATATATAGGTAATAGTTAAAGTTGTGGCATCAGTCATTATATTCCTGGTTAATTCAAATGTGGCATGTGTTGCTATGCATGAATCCCAAAATTTATAAACTTAAAACTGATCTATTACTCCAGTCGACTTTAGTGTGCTATAAGTGTTCTTTTACAAATTAACACTATCAGGTTTCCAGGGTCAAGGGCAAAAGTGTGTGCGTATACTGTTTGTTTCCTAAGGTCAATATGATTAAAATTTTAAGGGTCGATATTGACTTATAATCTTGCTGCTGTTTTAAAATGTTAAAAACGGTTTCAAAGTACATGTGTAGACCCATGCATGAAAACAAACATCCACTGTAAACCCAGTCACAACCGCAACTTATAATACATCCATACAGTTTGGTTTTATTTGGAATTGTCAAACTTGATAAACGCAGATGTTTAGCAAGGAAGGTAGCATAAGGGTGAGATATGTTCTCTTATCATTCACAGTCAACTTTACTTAATTTGTGACCATTTTAATTTTCTCCCAATGTGTACAAAATGTTGAATTAATGTCTAGCGTTGAATTTAACTATTGTTCTCAAATGTTATTTTATGAATTTAATAAAACAATCAAAATGGAACTATATTTTTTTAAACTGATAGGAACAGGATAATATGTTTAAATTTGGTTTCAAACATAAGCTAAAGACCAATGTTCATAAGCATGATATAAATCAGTATGTAGTCTTATAATGCTAATGTACACTAAACCAGGGTTTAAACCTTCAACGAGTATAACAGCCGGTGCTACTTTTGCTAGTTATAATTAAAAGGAAGTTCATTTATGTTTATTTTATTTTATTTCATGCGACAGATCATATAAGCAAGGCAACCCACATAAACCTGTCGAGCAAATCATAGTAACAAGTTCAATTATTCCTTCTTCTTTTTTGAATTAAGTGTACAATCCCGCAGATTCAATAAGTCAGAGCAAGTTAGTCAGAAATGCAGCGACGCAAACAAGTAAGTCAAGCAAACATGTGCACCATAAAACAAAAAATAACCATAATTGTGCTACTGACAGTATGGCTACAATATCACGAAACATGGCGGTGAATGTCAACGTGGCAGCTTGGTGCGTATTAAAGGATGAACAAGATCAACACCCAAACAATATCAACTATTATACTAAGTTGGTTGAAGTTAACACTTGAACCCATGATCAATCGTGAGTGAATGCTCACCTGAAGCAACGCTAGTTTGAAGCAATGACTCGCAGACCATCAATTCGAGGCACGACTTTGATCAATGACTGTTGAACGTTGCTGCGGTGGAGGACAGGAAGAATCAAGTGGCAGAGCGATGGATTTCTATTGGGGTGGCAGCGCTTGATTAGGTGGAAGGCGGACGAGGGTATGAAGGTGAGTGCGACGCAGGTAGCGCGATGGACGAAGGCAGTTTAGGATTCTTCGATTCAGAGAGGAAGGGTTTCTTCTTTGTGGAGTTAGGGTAAAGGTGCGATTTGGGGAAAATAAAAATTCGGGGCTTTGACGATGGAAGGGTTTTGCTGAAACCATTTTTGAGTTTTAGGGAGGCATGATTTCGACCATTAAAATTTAAAGGAGGAATTGATTTGATGAAAGAATTAGGAAAAGAACGTTGATTTATAAAAGGAGGAAATGAGGATAAGAACAACATTCAATCGTAGGTTATAGGGGAGCCGCGTTATTCAGAATATAGGATTGCGCAAAATTTACTGAGGAAGGTTATAACTCGATTTAATTTAATATTATTATTTACCCCAAAAAACCACGTACCGCTCTAATTTCTTACTGCTAAAACCAATTCCAAATGCAACAAAAATTATACGTGCTTCTTCGTTTTCTTATTCTGAATCCAATAAAATGAATTTGATTGTGATTAGACTACGTTTGTGTACAACGATATTTTATTATTTATTGGTTCAGCGATTTTATCTTGCTTGCCCACACAACAGCTCTGTTTGTTTTCAAATTTTGAAATGTTAAATTCAATGTATATTTCTATACTTACAAATGTATACATAACCAAACCAATTTTCTATACATTCCAACAAATAAAATCTCTAATTTATTTAACTTCCACTACGTTTATTTTTGAATTCAACCATTTATATTTTTCAATCGTGTTTCAAATCCAATTCAAATATTTAACCAAATTCAAGTCCAAATATTCAACGATTAATAGTTGATTTCTAATCAACCATTCTAAATTAAGAATTAGGTTCAATTTATACACAGAACAATATATTCGATTTTTAATTCTAAACCAAATATCAATATAAAAATTAATCATTAATTCTTGAATTAATTTCACACACTATAACAAAAAACACTTTTCGCAACAGGCCATATCTGTTGTAGTAGACCTATTGCAACAGGCCAGGGGCCCGCTTATAGCCGAAGTTGCAAAAGGTCGGTCCCTTTTCGCAACAATTTTTGCCTGTTGCAATAAGATGTTGCAGTATACTTTTTTGCAACGGGCTTTTGTTGTTGCAATAGATCCTTTTGCAACAGTATATGCCAGTTGCTATAGATTCATAAATCATTAAAGAATAATATTACAGCTTATAGATATTACATATTAAATGTATTCGTTTTAGTAACAGTGTACATCACAAAATGAAATAAACGAATAAAATTTTTATTTAACAATGTTATAATAGTACAAACAATTACAACAAAAATTTCTATAATTTACATAATATGGAAACTACATGCCATTCCATGGTCAATATCTCCCAATGTATTCTTAGACATTGACTTTAAGCAATCTAAGTTGGATTTTTCTTCATAACTAGATCAACTACATTGCTGACTAGCGCTCATTTTTTGAGTTATATCATCATTGCTAACTCTAATTGGTTCACTTTCCCTTTGCGGTTGGCTTGACATGTCACATTTATGCCAATAACGATAGCACCTTGGATCATCATAAGGCAAAGTGTTGGCGGAGACTGGAAATAAGGTACAGAAGTGTCTTCAGATGATGTAGAAGAATCTACCTCTGGGCCAAGTAAAGGGTTTGTTCGTGTTTCTTCTCTTTCTATGCATGTACTTAACTAAATTAAAATAAATGAAATTAACTAATTGTTAAATTTGGTGATACAAAATCACAAATTGTTTGGAGCAAATTTGCAAAGAATGGAAAGTAAATATTTTTATAATGGGAATGCATTGATTGCATTTGATGAGGTGGTAGAGAAATAAATGAAGGGATTAATTTCTTCCATCTATGCTAAAGAAACGGATTGATTTACTTCCTATGTTTGCACATTTGTTATTATGGTAATTTGCATCCATTATATTATTACCATATGTTGGTAATTTAATTGATGACTCACATAGATTTGCACTGGCTATATATTGAGGGGTAGACTTTAGTGTAAACCCATCCTAGCTTGGAGCCAGTGATCCCCAATGGTGTCTCTTCTTGTTAAACCTGATTGAGGTTTGGATATGTAAACTCTTATTTTGTAATCTCTTGTAATTCTCTCATGTGGAGTAAAATCTCTTTCTGTTAGACTGGACGTACACTATGATGATAGTGGAACCTGTATAAATATTGTGTGTCTCTTTATTTCTCTGCTATAGTTATTTACTATGTTGTTGATGTAATAGAATAATTGATATCAGATTAGATTGATGTTCAATTGGCAAATCTAGATCTTGCTTATTACGCTTCCGCATATGCTCAATTTTTGCATAACAGATTGGTATCAGAGCGAGGCGATTTGCTTTAAATTGTGCATCAATTATTTCTACAAAGGTTGGTAGATTCAGTGGTAATTATGCTATTACTATTTCGGGGAAATAAAGAAGACTTTGGTGGAGGAGATTATGTTGAGAGTGAAGAGCATTCCAATCTGGGAACTTTGACGTGATATGGAGTTCACTGCGTTGAAGGGACTATTGGATTTGGGAAGTTTTGATCATGTTTCTGACAGGGGTCTTCATGTTGATGATGCTCGAGGGATCCATGATGATCAGGAAAGGAGCTCAGGTCAAGTGATAGACGGGTGTCGAGACAGAGATCATTGTGGTTTAGACAGGGGTCTTCACGTTGATGATGCTCGAGGGATCCAGAGTGATCGAGGAAGGAGCTCAGATCAAGTGGTAGACGGGTGTTGATGTGTATTGCAAGCATTTTTTAGACCGTTGGTGTATGCACGGTGCAGCTCAGGTGGTAGATGCATCTTTTGCAGGCGGTGGGTAAAGCTTGTTACGGTTTTGATTAAGTGGCAGGAGAGAGATTTTTTGGTGATTTAGAGAATTATTTTTTGGTCTTGGCGGTGTTGAGATTACTTTGGTGTCTGCCTTCTTTGTTACTTGGATATTTGCAACATTTGTTGGCGGGCGGGGACGTGGTCTGAGCTCGTTAACAATTGTGTGATGGGGGTGGCTTTGCTGGAACCCATTTGGTAAATATTCATTTTTTGGTGTATCTCGTTGTGAGATTTTGATTGAAGGTGGAGTTCTGTTGAAGAGTTTTATGTTGTGAAGAGAATTTGATTGGAGATGGGGTGTTGCAGATATGTGATTTTGCATCAAGGTGGATTGTTAAATTTGGTGATACAAAATCACAAATTGTTTGGAGCAAATTTGCAAAGAATGGAAAGTAAATATTTTTATAATGGGAATGCATTGATTGCATTTGATGAGGTGGTAGAGAAATAAATGAAGGGATTAATTTCTTCCATCTATGCTAAAGAAACGGATTGATTTCCTTCCTATGTTTGCACATTTGTTATTATGGTAATTTGCCTCCATTATATTTTTACCATATGTTGGTAATTTAATTGATGACTCACATAGATTTGCACTGGCTATATATTGAGAGGTAGACTTTAGTGTAAACACATCCTGGCTTGGAGCCAGTGATCCCCAATGATGTCTCTTCTTGTTAAACCTGATTGAGGTTTGGATATGTAAACTCTTATTTTGTAATCACTTGTAATTCTCTCATGTGGAGTAAAATCTCTCTCTGTTAGACTGGACGTACACTATGATGATAGTGGAACCAGTATAAATATTGTGTGTCTCTTTATTTCTCTGCTATAGTTATTTACTATGTTGTTGATGTTATAGAATAATTGCTATCAGATTAGATTGATGTTCAATTGGCAAATCTAGATCCTGCTTATTACGCTTCCGCATATGCTCAATTTTTGCATAACACTAAAATACTATTTAATGATATAAACAAGGAAACTGTGTAAATTGAGCAGCTGATTAGACGTTCATGCCGCCGACAACAAAGAGAAATTGTGAACATTTCTAATGAATAATTTGACAGAAACCATAACGCCCGTAATTCAGGAGCTTAGTTTGTAAAGTAGCAAACAGAAATTGATTGTTGGACATTATCCATTCTAGGTAACACATATTGGTATTATAAGATGACAAATACATTTAAGGAGATGGATGATTATACTTTACTATTTGGTGTGTAAACTAAGGCCATTTATGGATATAATGGAACATAACATATAAATTAATTTGGAATATCTAGTATACAGCGGTAACTGGAAGCTTCATAAAAATGTGAGTACCTCATAAATCAAGAGTTCGATTATCAATTTGTTAAAAGTTGCAAAATTTTAACATCAGTTGTAACATCTCCAATCTTGGTTAAAACTGATATTTTTGAAATCATACCAGCTGAATAAATTGTTGAGCCAAGGATCTGAAACGGATACAATGCCTATCTGACAAAGAATCTGATGGGTTGATTCTCCACAATCATCCAAACACAAAAATGAACATATAGCGCCCATCACTTGAGTTCCCAAAGTGATGTAAATACAGTTCGACTAGGAATGGACTCTCAAATTGTCCTATAAGAACTAAACTGATTTTTTTGCTGTCAGTGGAGAATAAATGAACTGTTAATCTGAGAAAAAACTAGAAAAGTGCCAATGAGAGAGTAATGTATCATAGCAGAGATCATAATTTCTCAAGCAAAACAGAACACAAAATTTAAAATCCATAATAAATTCGATTCCGCTAAAGTCAAAATCAATTAACTTTGCAGACAGGATTCGTTAAACCCTCCAGCTAAAAGAAACATATAGTTAATCAAAGTTGTCTTATGATCGTACCTAAACAAAAAAAAAATCCAAACATAAGAGTTTCATAATTTGACGGCGAAGCACATGAATTATCAAAAGTAATTACCAGCTCAAAGAAAAAAGATCAAATCAGTCTAAACAACCAGTGCGATTTTACCTAAAAAGACGAGTTAAATACTCGCCTGCGGCCCACCTGCCTTTCACGCGATCTGAATCACCGCCGGAGTAGCGTTCGCGGTAGGTTTCTGTGACTGCGGTGCGGAACGAGATTGGATTTTTTTTTCTTTCGGTAGAAAATTGATCGAAGTTTGGTGTGGAACGAGATCTGAAAGAATAAATTTGGGGTTTTAGGGTTTGAAAGAAGAAATGGGAATGGGAAAAGTCTAGAAAAGACGCGGGGGAGAAAAATGATAGCGGCAGAATTTAGGAAGTTGGAGCCAAACCGATCGAAACAAAATTTCTAACGTTGGAGCCAAATTTTGAAGCGGGGTGCCAAATTTTGAATGGTAGAGCCGAGTATATTTAGTTAAGGCCATAATAAAATCATTATGTTAACGATGATGTCATGGAAATATTATTTGGAATGAAATATTTTATTATTTTGAAATTATTTCAAGATTTTCGAATCTTATGAAATATTAAACATTTTATAAAATTTTAATTTTTACTTTTCATTTCTGAGTTCTATCAAAATTATGTTTCAAACTTAAATTATATATTTTATGACATATATAAATTTATTTTGTAAAATTTTTACATTTTTTGGGAATAATAGCTGTTAAGTATAACTATTATTTATAATTATTAAATATTAATAATAAATGCAACTTCATAACTATTAAAAATTAATTATTAGTCATTAATTGTTAAAAGTAAATATTTATTATTACTTCTTTACAATTTATTAATGATTACTAAGTCATTTCGCTAAATAAGGTATTTTTAATATTTAATCAATTATCGTTTATTTATTTATTATGAATTTATTAATTATAAATTATTCATTTTATATTTAAACATATTCATATATCAAATTAATTATTGATTATTATCCATTAGTATTTTATTATTATTTAAATGTTAATTATAATATTTGTTAGTAATTATTATTATTTAAGTATCAGTTATACATATCACTTTATAATACTTATATTTTATTATTAATTAATAATTATTAAATATTAATCTTAATTATTATTTGCTTACTGGTGGTTAATCATTTAATAGTAGCTATTTAAAATTAATTAGTTAATGTTAATCATTAAAAGCTGATATTAATTTTTAATAGTATGTTTTTTGCAACTGGCTTGGAAGCGCAGTTGCAAATAATATGTTTGTTGCAACTGTTATGAAAGCACAGTTGCTAAAAGTGTGTTTTTGCAACAAGGAGAAAAGCGTAGTTGCTAAAAATAAGCTTTTCGTTACAGCAAAAAAAGGTTTGTTGCTAAATCTCATCTATTGCAACTGTTGTAATAGGTCTGTTGCTAAATATCATTTACTGCAACTGTCATTTGTTGCCTGTTGCAAATAGCTAGTTGCAATAGAGTATTTTTCTTGTAGTGATATTCAGCTATTGAAATTTCTGGGATGTTACAAACTACCCCCCTTTAAAACTTTTCGTCCACGAAAAGGAAAGATCGTTAAGGTTATACCCTTTTATACTTTTAGTTTTCATATTTCTGTGAAATTCTTCCATAACTAATTTAAATATCTATATTTAAGTCATGGACCATCTTTGTTTACCAACCACACTCAATTAACTCGACAAATCAAATTTCTTTTCAGAACCAATATCTTTTTTAAATTTCAAATTTCGACTTGAAAATTTCCAAATCCAAAATCTCATATAACTTTTAAACATAAAATCTTTATATTATTACTCCGAATTTCTCTTTCTTAACTTATTTAATTAAATAAGTTTTAATCTGAAATTATTTATTTGAAAATATTTTATAATTGAAGTTTGACAAGTCTATTGTCGTTCTCACAGATGTTAGGCATACGCTGGCCAGGCGCACAACTAAAATCTTCAAGTACTAAATATCCTTGTTCCAACTCCTAATGAAAATATTTCAAAAATTCCTTTTAAAACAGATACGGAAAGTACCAATGCGATATTGATATGTTGATTGTTCATGAACCGCAGATACACAATGGTTTCGTCTGGATCCCGCAGAAAACATCCATATCCATAGGAAATCGCTTCCTTGCGAATTTCGTCATGTACAGATCATGGGAAAATATTTAGGAATCAAAAGAGAAAACCGAGGTCACCTTGCGTTAATTGCTCTATCTCATAGTCACAAAACCATCATGGAATTATGAAGATACTTCAAGTCATGAGGACAAATCAAGTCATGAAGACAAATCAGGTCACAAAGACTCAGTGCTACATCAAACAAGTGGCTCCACATCACTAAGATATCTCAACATTGCATGGCTCCATTCTACCTTTAGTAACTCTAGTCGTTACATCTCTTTCACTTGTAGATATACGACGGGGTCCGCATGTACACAATGGTTACGCCTGATTCCCTCAGGAAACATCCTTACCCGTAAGCTTTCACAGCTCTGTTGGATCTAGAATAACCCTAGAGGGGGGGTGAATAGGGTTTTTCACAGTTTTTAACTGAAATAAAAACTTAACGAGATATATAATAATAAACTAATCACAGAAAATAGCAGAAACTGAAATGCAGAAAATAAATCACACACAGATATACCCAGCTTCGGCAAAACCCTGCCTACTGCTGCATTTCTAAGGTTTCTACTAGGTGATAGAACAGATCCCGCATACAAGACCATGTACACTCGCAAACCCTGCTCCTATTCTAACCCTACGCTCAAACCCCTAGACTGATCTAAACCCCTAGATCAGATTTCCCGAATTACAAACCCTGTAACTCGTAACTCAGATTTACAGACTCTGAAACTGACAGTCAACACCCTGACTGATTCCTCTAGAATTTTACAGACTCTAGAAAAAAAACTGTTCGACAATTTTTTAAAACAAATACAATACAATGAATAAGAGAAAATAAAAAAAAAAGCCTTGGAGTTAAAGAAAAGAGGGTCATCCCCTTTTTAATTATAAATCCCTAAGCCCTAAAGACTTTGGTCGGCCCATTTCTTTTCATTCTTGCCCGATCCTCTTTCTCTCTTAAGACAATGGCGGCTCTGACAAAAGAAACTAGGGTTTCTTCAAATCCCTGAATCGTGATGCTTTAATTGATGAAATATGATACTCTGATTCTCGTGTCTTTTGGCTTCAATCTCTGGTGGCTTGTATCATCGGTTGATTGGGAATTCTGATGGCTAGGGTTTCTGATCGAAATCGATTGTGAGTAATTTTTTAATTCTCTGTCTGCTCTGTGAATTTCGTTGTGTTGGATTTCGATTTTTTATGCCGATGATGAAACATGTGTATATATAGGGATTTAAAAACCCTAAAAAAAAATCTGATTTCACCGTAAATGCCTTGATCTGATTGCGTGGTTCCCTCTTTTGATTCCATGGCTTGAAATAAACTGTTTTGTTTCCACTTTTGGTTCTTTGATTGGATTTGTTGTGGTCCCTTTGAATAAATGCCGAGAAATCAGAAGAGAATTCTTGCCATAAATTTTTTTTTTTGATTTGCTGATTTCTGCAAACTTGATTGCTTGTCAGTTTGTATTTGCCATGCATGATTGATGATTCTCCAAACAAATTGAATTGATTTCCATGTCATATGCTAGTTCATTCACAGATTTTTCTGGAAACTATTTACAAAAAAAATTATTGGTAAATTTCAGGAATCATTTTCAAACCTGAAAGTTGATTTAAACTCCACTTGTATTTCTGGAAAACTATAATCTTGGCAAAAAAAACTGTTTCCTTGTATATTCCTCGACTTTTCAATTTGTACTTGCGTGACCCAATTTGCTGTGAACCGTTCTGGAAATAATATATTTGTGGCTCTTAATCAAATCAGCAGTGAATTCTTGCCACATATGTTTGTCCACACTTCGAATTTGAATTGAAGAGATAATTTGAACAACTTGCCCAAAAAGATTCAAAACTTGATGTCTCAATTTGCTGATGCAATTCCTGATTTTCTGAACTGCTTAAAACATGCTTGCCAAAACAAAACTGAGTCATTTCTGGAAATTTTCGTGAGATTTTCTGGGCATTGAATTATATGTTTTGGCCATTTCTAAACTACAACTTTGCCCTTATTATTTGAACAGAATTTCCCTTAAAAACTGATATGAATTTTAACTATTCTTTGCACTTGATACTTTTGCCTCGACCTTGGATCTCTGCCGTGATTTCTGGTAATTTACTCTGATTTTCAAATCTTTGAAATCTTGCATGAATTACTGTGATAAGAACAGATATTGCTACATTAAAATCTGCTAGTGTATTATTGAACTTGTCTCGACCACACACAACAAAATGTTGTTGTACTTTCATGTGTTAGCTGAACTATGCACTTTTGTCCCTGAAATGCTATTGCTGTGTGAACTTTGACTTGCTCCATCACTATATTGTAGTTACTTTCACCATTGATCATGTTGAAACCATGCTTTGGTCATCTAAACTTGTCATGTAAGCCTGACTTACACCATACTTGAACATAAACTTGAAACTGTTGCACCTGCATATTCACATCCCTGAGCTGTTGCTTGACAATTTGGGCTGATTCATTTGTGTTTGTTGCTCGCATTTGAGTTATGCACATCATATGTTGATCTGTACCCATATGTATGTTTGCTATTTAATCCTTCATGCGCACTGTTGAGCTGATTGTATATTTGCTGTGTTGGCTAACATGAAACTGAGTTGTTTCCTTTTGATCCATGTTGAGTGATCTGCTATGATGAACCATTCTTGTATGCACCAGTTTAGACTTCAACTTGAGTTGGTCTTCACCATGTTATAACTAATCTGCATTGTCATTTTTGCTGAAACAAAATTCATTGAACATGCATGTCTGAGATAGATCATTGTGGATGTTTGGCACAGCCTTGACCACTCGACCACATTGAATAAGCTGCTTTGTACATGATTTGAAATTCTTGGCTCGACGCTTTGGCTTTGTATGTTTGTTGACTTTGGCACCATGTTGACTTTGCTGATTTTTTTTTTTTTTTTTGAAAAACTTGCATGTTGACTTTTGAGCTTCTGGCTTTGACTTTTCTTATGTCAATTTTGACAATGCTTTTTGGCATTTTGTATAAGTTATATCAGCAGACTAGTCACACTATGTTGAGGCTGATCAAAAATCAGCAAACTAGTGTGATTATGTCGAGGCTGATCAAATCAGATCGAGTCAGAAAAAATGATGAGAAACACACCAAAATTCTGAGGCAAATAAAATTTCAAAAATAAAATTTGTATTCGCATATACTCAGTTTAAATTCTATTGCAGTATACTGTGTGTTTTCTGTTTCATGTGACAGGTAAACAGACGGTGACTGGACTGACAGTGAAGATGCTGTGAAGACTAAAACTTGAAGACAGAAGATGAAGACAAAAAACTGAAGAAAAAAAATAACAGAGTGTCAAAGTTTGTGAATGTATAAGTCTGTACTTGTGTCCATGTAAATATATATATATAAAAATGTGTAACGAGTGTGAATGTTATAGTGAGGAGCTGTGTATAGAAAATTTATTGTACTGTTTATTTGTAACAAACAAATTGGTTTGAAATAAAATATTATTTTATTTGTTTGTTAGACGAACCTGTCTATACACTTCTGTTTATTTACAAGTACAAAATTCAGTGAAGCGTAAATAGTGGAGTTATAATACTGTACTGTTTGAAATTCTGAAATAAAATATTATATTTAAACAAAAAATACTGTGTAGATATTTGAACTTCTGTATTGAGGTATTCTGTTTAAATATAAATATTATATTCCTGTCTGTGATGTATATAACAGTACAATAACAAACACATTCAAAATAATATATACTTGTTTGTTATCATCAAACAAAAATCATATAATTGTGTATACAACACCGTTATATACAACAATCTCCCCCTTTTGATGATGACAAACAAATAAAAGATTTTGAATATAATAAATGTGTTTGTTCGTGAATATTTGAACTCCCCCTATTTAAATGCTTCCCTTACAACAGAAACTCCCCCTATAACTATGCATGAATGAAATGTATGAATAATTAAATTTTCAAAATATCACTTTCTTGTGATCCATTCATAACTGAGTCAAATTAATTTGTAATAGTCTTGTGAGAATCATCATACTCACCAACAAAAGAAAAGAATTAGAGAAAGAGAGATCTTTTGATTTGATTTGTGATTGTAAATTCTATATATTGTGGATCTCTTATTATGTTATTATGTTGTCGTATGATGTAAATTATATATGCTATGTCATGCTATGTGTAAATTCTCTTATGCTATGTCGTGCTATGTTGAGAATCATGTCAAGCTATGTTATACTATCATACTATGCCATGTTATAAATCATGCTATATTATGTTGAAAAATCATGTTGTTGGATCATGCTTAAAGTTATGTTTTTTTTTCTTAATTTAAATGGATCTTGTTTATGGGAATTTGCCTATTAGGTTAGGTGTACCCATAAACTTGAAACTATAATTAAATAAAACTTGATTATGGGAATTTGCCTATTGAGTTAGGTGTACCCATATAAAACCATGTTGTTAAAAAATTAGATGATGTTGATTCACACATGTTCATATGTAAGTTTATGAAAATTGATTGAGATTATATTAGGTGAATTTTGAACAAGTTGACACCTTTAGGTCCATGACATGTATAATCTATGCAAGTTGGACATATGCAAGTTTCACCCCTTATTATGATTCATTTGGTCACATATACATGTTGTTATTATGATAATCTCTTTTATGCTATGAGTTAGGCTATTCGAGTCTAACATATATTTTGCGAATAAACGTTCAAACGTGGGGTAGGGTTATTATTAGGAATTAATAAATTGGGTGCAATTTTGTAAGATTTTGCATACCATGAATGGATGTCCATAATTGAGTCAATTATGGACATTGTTAAAAATTGGAAGTAATTAATAATTCAAGTAGGGAATTATTAAAATTGGGGGAAAGTGGATTATTATTAATAATCAATGCTTAGGACACGAGGTTGGACCCGTTTGTGATGTAAACCTGCCCGGACTCGCCCGGCAAATCCAGTAGTCACAAATGTCGGCCCAATGTGAGAGGTCCTAGGCCCAAACTAAAGCATAACAGTTGTAAAGACACGAGGTTAGACTCTTTTATGGTGTAAGACTGCCCGGACCCGCCCGGCAAATCCAGCTGCCATAAATGCCAGTCTAATGTGAGAGGTCTTTATGAGGTTATGGCCTTAATGAACTAAGAAATACTTAACCAGATAATCATGTAAGGTGGGACATGGGGGTTAAGTAGGTGCCTTGGGTGGCATGAGGAATCTGGTGGTTGCCTTTAGAGGCATTTGAAATACGATTAGACTTAACCAAACACACATGTAAATGAACATGACTAAGTGGGTTAAGTGGGATGGACTAATGGGGACAAGCTTAGGTGGAATGCTTGTGGTAAATAGTGGGGGCCCATTTCAACCAGTATCCCAAAACGTATCTTTATGGGCTCGACCCAAGTCGAGGACGGGACACGCATACTGGGTTTGACTATAAGAGGCCAAAACAGGGAGCGGTGGCAACGCAAGTCCAACGGGTTTCATATGCGTGTGTGGACCCGGGCTGGTAGGTAAGACGTTGTTGCATCGTGTAGGTATAAGCCGTGCATGTCCGTTGTATCAGGTTGCCACTTTAGGGGAGTAATACACCCCACTGTGGGGCCAGCACGGGTATCTACGAGTTAGGGAGCCGATCGAATAATGGGAAGTAGGGTACACCTAGTGGAGATAGGGGCAGGCGGCACCTATGTAGTCAGCTAGGGGTACGTAAAGCCATTGGGAAAGTTTCTAAGTGAAGCTAAGTGGGATGAATCTTTAGGGTGACTGGTGTGGTGCAGTATAGTGTTTATCCTTTAGTATTTAGGAGCGCCTATAACGTTGCCTTTAGCGATTGTCTATGTCCTTAATCTGCTCTTCATAGACATTTTCTTGTTTTCCAGCTTATGCCTTAGTCCAGTTATTTTGGTAATAGTATTGTAGAATTATCATATTCACCAGACTTTATGTCTGACCCCCTCTTTTCCATCCTTTTTCTCCCTTCAGGTCCGCAGGTTGGGCCAAGTTCTAGTGGAGTCTAGTTGGATCGCTTATCTTCTGGAAAGCTTGGACTGCTGAAGTAAAGTCCAGCTTGTTATCTTTCTTTTTAATGGCTATTCATGTAATGGGATTATGTACTTGTTTTATCAAGATAGATATTGTACTTGACATTGAATGTGGTGTTATGATGTAATCAAACATGTTTTGACTTCTGCTACAATGAAATAAAGTTTTTGAATTTCCAAGTACTATTTTATATCTGTCTTGTTGTAATTTTACTGTTCTATATTCACTTAAAACCTCCATGGAAGTTAATGCATTCCCTTTGTGAGTGACATTAATGGACGTGGGGTGTTACTCGTGATTAAAAATATTTATAAAATATTCACTCATAAATCAAAATCTAATCCATTCTCCCCCTTTTGTTATCATCAAAAGGATACAGATTTTAAAATACAGATGAAAATTGACTAAAAATATAATTTCAGCTTAAGAGGAAGAACAGTCATCATAAACTTCAATCAGTCAAACAAAAATCATAATAAACTAAGAACTGGTGGCATATCTCACATTTTAGAGAATGAGGGATTTGCGATGAATTTTATATAAAATGGGAAGAGTTTCAAAAACATATATTCCCAATTATTTTTAGAAGAATTTTATATATTGAACACAAAAATAGTGATGGATTTGGACTATAATTAATAATTCAATTTAAGTGACAAAAACAAATAATCTCAAATCCCAATAGCTATCAATCAACAAATCATAATACTTCATAAGATTTCAACACATTTCACAAATTAGAATATGGATTGATAGGCTAGTTTTTATATACCAAGGAGAAATTCATATACAAATTTAATTAGCAAATTATTTTCTTTTCTTTTTCTTTTAATTTAAGAGCACACTAACCACACATAACCAGATCTTGGATTTTTAAATGAGATCAGTTGCAGCTTAAATATAAGTAATCTCATAACCATGCATAACCAGAGCTTGGATTTTTAAATGAGGTTAGAGAAATACTTCTAAATATTATATTATTATTAGTTTCAAAATGAAAAACTCCTCAGTATACAAAACTAATATGTATGATAGAAGTGTGGTAGGTACAGAGATGGACTGTGAAATAAGTTTCTAAATTAATTATATTATGAGATATGCATGAACTGTACCGGGATTATTGAAAATTTTCATTTGACACTAATTCTGAAAAATAGCATAACCACAATTCCATCACAACTATTTTCACTGTTTGTTCAAGGTGATTTTAAAAATATTAAACTCTCCACATTTAAAAAAAAATATCATGGATGGCAGAATGATGAAAGATAATGAAGATGATCGTGAGATAATTTGCCAGTTCAAAGACATTATAATAAATGTTCAACGATCATGAAAATTAAAAAAAAAATCTCCTCTTGTTGTGAAATATATTGCAGTCCCAATTCATCACAATTTCAAAATCTAAAAATAATAATTTTGATTGAATTATAAATACAGTTTAATTGGATATTGATTTCAATTTCTGAATGAATAATTAATAAATAATTTTAAAATTGAAAATCAAATACAAGAGGAATATGCTGATCTATGCACGACAAGAAGGGAAAAAAAAATGTGTACAAGACAAAAAGAGTGTGTGGATTTATACATGGTGAAGATTTGAATCTAAGTACAGATGGGTGAGACAAATATAAGGCGCTTCTGATACCAAATGTTCTCGCTTTCTCAAGGATTTTAATGACACCCCGGTGGCAAACAATGGTACCTCAGCCAACAGAAAAGACTTAATTACAAAGCAAGCAACTCAAGCACACAAATTTCATTTATCAGAGCACAATAAATCTTTGATACCAAATCAAGCAGTCAAAAAAAAATTTACAAATCAATTTCTTATAATCAGAGCAGCATGATTCCAAAACAAACAATTTTCAAAAACAGTATCAGAGCAGCACAGAGAAATCAGTATCACAACAGACTTGTCAAGATGTTGGTCACATAAGGTGGTTCATGATCCAAGATTTGCAAATATACTCTATTTTAAATCATTTGAAGAAATGTGAAAGTATTAGGATTTAATGAATCAATCACACCAGGTTATATTTCAGATTCAATATATGTGTGAGATCCAATAAATCAGTAATTTCAAATGATTTTAAACAAACATATATTCAAATCAAATAATCATGAAATAACAATGATTTTCAAAGACCATTTTCAAAAAGGACATTTTCAAGAATTTCTCAAAACTATTTCTGACAAGCCCAAGAGAAATTCAGGTCATTTACATCAAATTTGAAAATATTCATGATCGGGATAATTTATTTGAAATCACATGAATCAATGTAAAGCTTTGGGATATAATGAATCAGTCACACCAGATTGACAATTTCAAAAAAAAATAAGAGGTGTGTGATATTCAAAATATCTAGAATTTCAAACAAACATATTTCAGTATAATGATCATGAATAAAGATGAATTCCAAGATGTATCACTGATACAAGCCAATCTGAAAATCAATGAAATTATCACAATTGATAAATAACAGAGTGCTGTAATGAGTATAATATTTTGAGCTTTTCTAAAATGAATTAGAATAAACTCAGAACAGCAAAGGTGTGTGATATTTCATTAAATATTCAGATCTTCAAAAATTTAGAATTCAAATTAACAGTGTTCAAGATATGACATGAATTCTTCAGCACTGTTATGAATTCAAGAATAAAATAAACTTCTAAACAATTGCAGATAATTACAAGATTAAATTCAGAATCCGGAAATGAGTATAAACAAGAGAATTCTATTCAAATAAAATGAATTTCCAGAAAGTCATGAGAACTACAATTGGAAGTTTAAGAAGCACAAAATAAACAAAGAGATATGGTAGTGACTAATCAAAGAAAAACAAACAGAAGGAAAATAAAATAGAAAGGGGTAGAAGAAGGAGAAATAAACAAAGAAAAAATATATTTACAAAGATGAAGTTAGAAATCATACCTGACATATGATGAGAATAAGAATTTCTAACTTATCGGACTTGGCTAAGAAACATTGAATGATTCAATGACATGAAGCAGTTTGAATCGTTTTCTCTTTTCAGCACAGTTGTTTCTCAGCCACTTCAGGTACCTAACAGTTAAAAGGAACGAGGGGTCTGACAAAATTAGTAAAACCACTCACAGTTGTATTCATTTGTTTTGGTACCCAAACTTGTTTATATAACAAACCATTCGAATCTACCTTTGTACCCTTCGGAACCCAAATCTGTTTGAATTTAACGAGGTTTGTTTTATCTCCTTTTGGGATCCATGATTGTTTAGATGAATTATTAAAAAACAAATTCAAATTTTGTTTTTGGAAAAATCCTTTGGAATTAACAAAGTTCAAATTAGCAAGACGATTCTTTTCAAAGAAAGTTGAAGGATTTTTAAAATTGTTTGAGCTTCTTCTTTCAGAAAACTCAGATTTCCCAAAACCAAGTCCACTTCTATTTCCCAATGAAAATTGATTTTTCAACAACATATTTAAAGATTTCTCACCATTTGAAAATTTTGCCAGGGTTGTTTCCAGTTGTTGAATTTTGGTTTTAAGATTACCATTTTCTTTCAATAAATCTGAACAATTATTTTCAGTGATCTTACATCTTTCAAAATTAGATTTCAAAACCAAATTTTCATGTTTAAGCAGATTAATTTTGGTTTGGGACTCAGCAATCTCAGAATCAAAATATTTTCGACTTTCAGATTCAAGTTTCTTCCAATTTTCAATTTCGATTTCAAGCTCTTTCAAAATCAGATCTGTTTTCAACAAACTATCATTTTCAGCGTTTTCATGTTTGGAATTTTTGATAGCCTTGAAATTTATAAATTCCTTTTGTAAACAATTGTTTGTATCTTTCAGCTCAATCTCGTTATCTTTTAAAATTAAAATTTCTTCTTCAAGCCTTCGAACAATATTATTGAAATGAACGAGATCAGTTTTTAATTTCAAACAATTTTCACAATTAGAATTTTCAAATTTCACGACATTTGACAATTTCGATTCCAAACAATTTATCTTGTTGGTCAACTCAGAATTTATAGATTTCAGAGATTTATTTTTCGATTGGAGTTTGTCAACAGATTTGGTTAAATCAACACAAAAATAAACCAGATCTTCATATGAAAAATTTCTTATCTCATCATCTGTTGATTCTTCATCAGCTGATTCATCTGTTGAACAAAGATCTGAATCTGAGTTGACAGTTGAGGGTTTTGAAAAGTTGCTGTCGTTTCCATATCTTGTAGTTAGAGCTGTCCAAATTTCCTGCGCAGTTAAACAATGAGAAATCAGACTGTATTGATTATCATCAAGGTGAGAATACAGAATATGTGTAGCACGAGAATTAGAAGCTTTATCTACCATGTCAAAACCATTGATAACAACATCCCAACATTTAATATCAACAGATTTTAAATAAAATTCCATTTTGGATTTCCAATTTAAAAAATCTGTTCCAGTAAAAAATAGTTGGAGATGAGCTGGACTGACTCTCTATCGACTGACAACTAGGATTCACCATTTCTCTAGAGTTAAAGAATACCTGCTCTGATACCACTTGTTGGATCTAGAATAACCCTAGAGGGGGGGGTGAATAGGGTTTTTCACAGTTTTTAACTGAAATAAAAACTTAACGAGATATATAATAATAAACTAATCACAGAAAATAGCAGAAACTGAAATGCAGAAAATAAATCACACACAGATATACCCAGCTTCGGCAAAACCCTGCCTACTGCTGCATTTCTAAGGTTTCTACTAGGTGATAGAACAGATCCCGCATACAAGACCATGTACACTCGCAAACCCTGCTCCTATTCTAACCCTACGCTCAAACCCCTAGACTGATCTAAACCCCTAGATCAGATTTCCCGAATTACAAACCCTGTAACTCATAACTCAGATTTACAGACTCTGAAACTGACAGTCAACACCCTGACTGATTCCTCTAGAATTTTACAGACTCTAGAAAAAAAACTGTTCGACAATTTTTTAAAACAAATACAATACAATGAATAAGAGAAAATAAAAAAAAAACCTTGGAGTTAAAGAAAAGAGGGTCATCCCCTTTTTAATTATAAATCCCTAAGCCCTAAAGACTTTGGTCGGCCCATTTCTTTTCATTCTTGCCCGATCCTCTTTCTCTCTTAAGACAATGGCGGCTCTGACAAAAGAAACTAGGGTTTCTTCAAATCCCTGAATCGTGATGCTTTAATTGATGAAATATGATACTCTGATTCTCGTGTCTTTTGGCTTCAATCTCTGGTGGCTTGTATCATCGGTTGATTGGGAATTCTGATGGCTAGGGTTTCTGATCGAAATCGATTGTGAGTAATTTTTTAATTCTCTGTCTGCTCTGTGAATTTCGTTGTGTTGGATTTCGATTTTTTATGCCGATGATGAAACAGGTGTATATATAGGGATTTAAAAACCCTAAAAAAAATCTGATTTCACCGTAAATGCCTTGATCTGATTGCGTGGTTCCCTCTTTTGATTCCATGGCTTGAAATAAACTGTTTTGTTTCCACTTTTGGTTCTTTGATTGGATTTGTTGTGGTCCCTTTGAATAAATGCCGAGAAATCAGAAGAGAATTCTTGCCATAATTTTTTTTTTTTTGATTTGCTGATTTCTGCAAACTTGATTGCTTGTCAGTTTGTATTTGCCATGCATGATTGATGATTCTCCAAACAAATTGAATTGATTTCCATGTCATATGCTAGTTCATTCACAGATTTTTCTGGAAACTATTTACAAAAAAAATTATTGGTAAATTTCAGGAATCATTTTCAAACCTGAAAGTTGATTTAAACTCCACTTGTATTTCTGGAAAACTATAATCTTGGCAAAAAAAACTGTTTCCTTGTATATTCCTCGACTTTTCAATTTGTACTTGCGTGACCCAATTTGCTGTGAACCGTTCTGGAAATAATATATTTGTGGCTCTTAATCAAATCAGCAGTGAATTCTTGCCACATATGTTTGTCCACACTTCGAATTTGAATTGAAGAGATAATTTGAACAACTTGCCCAAAAAGATTCAAAACTTGATGTCTCAATTTGCTGATGCAATTCCTGATTTTCTGAACTGCTTAAAACATGCTTGCCAAAACAAAACTGAGTCATTTCTGGAAATTTTCGTGAGATTTTCTGGGCATTGAATTATATGTTTTGGCCATTTCTAAACTACAACTTTGCCCTTATTATTTGAACAGAATTTCCCTTAAAAACTGATATGAATTTTAACTATTCTTTGCACTTGATACTTTTGCCTCGACCTTGGATCTCTGCCGTGATTTCTGGTAATTTACTCTGATTTTCAAATCTTTGAAATCTTGCATGAATTACTGTGATAAGAACAGATATTGCTACATTAAAATCTGCTAGTGTATTATTGAACTTGTCTCGACCACACACAACAAAATGTTGCTGTACTTTCATGTGTTAGCTGAACTATGCACTTTTGTCCCTGAAATGCTATTGCTGTGTGAACTTTGACTTGCTCCATCACTATATTGTAGTTACTTTCACCATTGATCATGTTGAAACCATGCTTTGGTCATCTAAACTTGTCATGTAAGCCTGACTTACACCATACTTGAACATAAACTTGAAACTGTTGCACCTGCATATTCACATCCCTGAGCTGTTGCTTGACAATTTGGGCTGATTCATTTGTGTTTGTTGCTCGCATTTGAGTTATGCACATCATATGTTGATCTGTACCCATATGTATGTTTGCTATTTAATCCTTCATGCGCACTGTTGAGCTGATTGTATATTTGCTGTGTTGGCTAACATGAAACTGAGTTGTTTCCTTTTGATCCATGTTGAGTGATCTGCTATGATGAACCATTCTTGTATGCACCAGTTTAGACTTCAACTTGAGTTGGTCTTCACCATGTTATAACTAATCTGCATTGTCATTTTTGCTGAAACAAAATTCATTGAACATGCATGTCTGAGATAGATCATTGTGGATGTTTGGCACAGCCTTGACCACTCGACCACATTGAATAAGCTGCTTTGTACATGATTTGAAATTCTTGGCTCGACGCTTTGGCTTTGTATGTTTGTTGACTTTGGCACCATGTTGACTTTGCTGATTTTTTTTTTTTTTTTTTTTTGAAAAACTTGCATGTTGACTTTTGAGCTTCTGGCTTTGACTTTTCTTATGTCAATTTTGACAATGCTTTTTGGCATTTTGTATAAGTTATATCAGCAGACTAGTCACACTATGTTGAGGCTGATCAAAAATCAGCAAACTAGTGTGATTATGTCGAGGCTGATCAAATCAGATCGAGTCAGAAAAAATGATGAGAAACACACCAAAATTCTGAGGCAAATAAAATTTCAAAAATAAAATTTGTATTCGCATATACTCAGTTTAAATTCTATTGCAGTATACTGTGTGTTTTCTGTTTCATGTGACAGGTAAACAGACGGTGACTGGACTGACAGTGAAGATGCTGTGAAGACTAAAACTTGAAGACAGAAGATGAAGACAAAAAACTGAAGAAAAAAAATAACAGAGTGTCAAAGTTTGTGAATGTATAAGTCTGTACTTGTGTCCATGTAAATATATATATATATATAAAAGTGTGTAACGAGTGTGAATGTTATAGTGAGGAGCTGTGTATAGAAAATTTATTGTACTGTTTATTTGTAACAAACAAATTGGTTTGAAATAAAATATTATTTTATTTGTTTGTTAGACGAACCTGTCTATACACTTCTGTTTATTTACAAGTACAAAATTCAGTGAAGCGTAAATAGTGGAGTTATAATACTGTACTGTTTGAAATTCTGAAATAAAATATTATATTTAAACAAAAAATACTGTGTAGATATTTGAACTTCTGTATTGAGGTATTCTGTTTAAATATAAATATTATATTCCTGTCTGTGATGTATATAACAGTACAATAACAAACACATTCAAAATAATATATACTTGTTTGTTATCATCAAACAAAAATCATATAATTGTGTATACAACACCGTTATATACAACAAGCTCTACGGATTACGCTCTTATCACGACTGCAGATCGCAGCAGACACAATGGTTACGCTTGGTTCCCCCAAGAAACATTCGTCCGTCGTAGGCTATCTACAGTCCTGCGAATTACGCTACACGGTCGTGTTCTTTAAGACAACTCGAGTTTTACGTCCGGACAACCTACTACCACCAGCAGCACGTCTTACTGAGCTCGAAAATGCAAAGGAGAAGGATGGTACTTCCCTTATCTTGACTTGTAAACATACAATACTTAATTTCATAAATCATACTTATGACACTTACATAAGATTTTCTTCCCAATTCATATTTCAAACATCTCATTCTTATATAAATTCGATTGTATAAAATTTCATCTCAAATGAATTACCTTCCAATTCAGCAGTTACCAAATTTTCTAAATTCCCATATACTTTTCCAAATAAGTTTCTGGGAACTTCTCTATCCAATAGCTACAATCGAATATCCTCAAATTCCATTCCAATTTCAAAATTTTAATTTCGATCTCTTACTCTACTCAGATATCTTTTCAAACTCAAATTTTTGAATCTATTGGTTATAACCCAAAATTTCTCCCAATGTTTATCTCTTAACTCAAATCCTTATGCTCTCAAAATCTCAGAATTTTCAAATTCTCTCATTCACGCCCAATTACTCTTCCCTATTCACTTCCTTCGACCGTCAACTAGCAAGCGAACAACTCCCTAAGTATCAATCCCGAAGGCCGAAACCAACATCAGATCAACACTTAGAAAATTATTCAACTTAACTAATATCCAGTCAGTTTCTAAATTCCTTAACTTCATTCCTTGATTTCTTAACAAATCGTTTCTTACTCAATTCTCGGATTCAATTTACAAATCCACCTCTCTTACGTTCTGCCGTCCTCCATTATCGACGTGCGGCTTTTTATTCTTTAGTACTTTCCATTCTAATTTATCAAAAAACGTTAGCTACTCACGATCTTTTTCGAAAACATTTTCAATTATCACACTTATTTCCTACACTTCTAGAAAAATCTCTTATTACCACTGAAAATCGTTTATATATCTTATCATCATATTGAGATTCATTATTTGGATTAAAACAGAAGTTAAATAAAACAACTTTAATCCCACTTAACTGTCAACACCCATTTACTTACTTCACTTAACTAACTTTTGATATTGAACCTAAATCATTTCTTAGTCAACAATGAAGTCAATCAAGTAGCGGTATAATTACCTCTCAGACCTTAATTGAACAACATTATTGACTTTCAAACAGGTAAAATTCACGAATTCGAATACCAACAAAACATTCATTTGTAATTTCAGATTTCAAGTTAAGAATTTATTTCTTTTGTAATAATCGTTGATTGTAATAATTCACATCTTCAAAATATTTAACTTTTAAAACCTGCTTTATTCTTTAATATGGATTACCAATTTATTAGTAATATATTAAATTTTAAATTAAAACGGAAAGTAAATAGTACTTTCCTAGAATTCGACATAATTGACTTCCATAAATAACTCCCATTCGGATAATCTCCTTTCCGATAATATATTCGAACTTCGGAAAAATTCCATTTGATTTCTATTCTAAACTTCAGAATAATCCCTCCGTCTCGGGCAACTCCATTTCCTCTATTCCCAATTTTATTCGCAACATTTTTCTTTTTACACTTGTTTTACTTCTAAAAACGAATATTATTTCTCCTATCGAAATCTGAGCTCTTCACATCAAACTAGTTTTGATTTCATTCCATATAGGTTCAAATCACTCTTCATTCATATCTTGCTTTATCACATTTACGATTCACTTCATTTATAACTCTCGTTTACCATTCACTTCTTGTTAATTAATTAACAAGCTTACAACTTATCATTGATGTCATATATCTGATTATACATTATTGGTTTGAAACTAGTCATAAATCATTAATCAAATTTAACACAGTCGTATTCCAATTATAACTTTTTCCGATTTCATTTTCATTTACTTCTATCCCGAATATCAAAATAAATTTCGTCATTTCATTTTCTTGAAATGATTTCGAATTTTCCCTTTCACTCAAATTCTTATCTGAAATTTATCCCCACTAAATTTCAGTCGTCTTTGTTTCCTAAAATACACGATTATAAAAATTAGTTCGTTGATTTTATTATACCAATCTTACTTTGATACCATTCGACTATGGATTCAAGATTTAAATTTAAGAGAACTTATCGAAGAGCAGCTCTGGTAAATCCGAATTCAAAGATTGGGGATTCCGAACAACTTTTGAATCTCAAAATAATTTTTTATTTCCGCTGTATCAATTCAAAATAATATTTCCAAAATAATTTAACTTTCAAAATTTATTTTAAAATTACTTATACTTTCAAAATTTATATTTCAAAATCTTTTTTTTTTCAAAAATTCGCGTTTCTAGTGTTGATCCTATTCATTTAAACTCGATAAGCTATGCTTTGAATAAACCAAAGCTCTGATACCAACTGTAATGGCCCGACTTTTTGACCATTTCAAATTAGTAATTAAACCAACTTAATACGTCCAAATCGATGGACCGTTATTTAGCCTACAGAGTTTAAAATAGAATCAACACAAAAATCGCAGAATAAATAAATAACACAGTATTGAATAGCGGAGTAAATTTTTTATTTATAATCAGAATTTTTGAATATAGAACTTTTCTATATGCAGCATAATTTATAAAAAAAATGACTTGAATACAAGAAAATATTTACTGTCTTTGGAAACTTCAGAGTGCGTGTCTTCGGAATCACCATCTTTATCAATCATTAAATCCCAAGCTGTAATCTCTAAATCTGAAATGCTCGGGTCTGACCCGAGCATTCCATGCAAAAACATAAAACACTCGAATCAGGATTAATCATTTGTTCAAGTAAATTAATTTCAATAGAAACTGAATATAATAGTTAATCCTAACATCGATGCCATCTATAAAATAAATAGTTGTGGTATCATTTCATATCAATCCTATCTATTTTCAGGGATGAATGGTCTCGGGCGTTTGGGAGTGTACACGTGTATATTAACGTGTACACCGCCTCAACATCCCTAACCGATTATAAATAATGATATAGGCGATTTCATGAGCTTGCATATACACATATGTGTATGTATACACATACATATATTGCCTCAGCATCCCAGGAGCCTGAAACACAAGTGCACTGTAATGAATAGGATGTGCGCAAATATTTGGTAAACAGAATAGCATAACAGTGTCTTTGAAGACAAGTAGCAATACAGCTATATAAGGGAATAATGGCCAAAAGAAGGCAGTCCCAGATAATAAAGATATGTAACAGTCGGCTCAAGTGCCATAAGGAGACATCACGCATTTCAGAGTACAAACATGACATATACCATGCTGAATAATTCCAGTGAAAACATAAGTATGGCAATTTAAGAAAGTAATGATCCACAAGTTTTGGAACGATAGGACTCATGTATACAGCATGACAAAATAAAGGGTTCAACATTTTTAAAGAACAGGGTAGTTCATACTCCATGCGTGTGCATAAATGTATACTGGGCATACTAGATAATTTCAAGAAACATGTATACTGAGCATACTAAATATTTTCAGAAAAAGCAAGTGTACTAAGCATACTAAATATTTTCAGAAAAAGCATGTGTACTTCACATATTAAATAGTTTTCAGGGAAAAGCATGTATACTTAATTTGGTGTGCATTCAGGTTCACAAATGGGCTAGACAAATGTACCAAACAAACCATGTATATCAATGTCAAAACCACGTTTAGTAACATGGCAGCATAGCTAGACAGTGCTCCAGACCTGTTTGTAACAAATTACCAATGTCAAAACAGTATAATGTCCACTAACTGTGTAGAGAAAATGGTGCCGAGCAACATAAGTATTCAATCCATAGTTAAAATCAAATGTTTCAATAGGGTGTCCTCATCTGGTCACAAGTACAGATTTAAATAGGGTTCTCATCATATTTAGATGGTTACAAGCCAAGACAATAAGTTCACAGTCCAATAAATGCTCATGGGAAGTGCACACAAATCTCAGGTTTTATAGAATCTAGCGTAATCAAGTTTTCAACTACATATACCAATGAAAACATGGGATATACATAGAGTAACAGGGAACTATATACAAATGAAAACATGAGGGAAAAACATTTCCAGGAGGCTATAATAACAAGTGGCAGAACACTTCCAGGTAGACTAAAATAAATAGGGAGCAAACATTTTCAGTGGAACCATAATATCATGCGGCAAACATTTCTAGGTGACTAAAATAAGCAGCAAACATTTTCAGGTTTTTTGCACAGTGTACTACTCAGTTAAAAGTGGCAAAACATATTCAGTTGAAACGTGGCAATATAACCTGCGTCTACTGTATTTCTAGTTTCCAATAAGGACAACATGTATAAACCAAGCTCATGACCCATACCAACATACATATGGAACCCAAGTATGCACTCAACATGGGAATGCAGATCAATCAGGAAAAACAAGCAACTGGAATCATGATCAAGCCTTACAACATGAACGAGAGATGGTATGACAATAAAAGTAGTATCATATATAGGTAATAGTTAAAGTTGTGGCATCCGTCATTATATTCTTGGTTAATTCAAATGTGGCATGTGTTGCTATACATGAATCCCAAAATTTATAAACTCAAAACTAATCCATTACTCCAATCGACTTTAGTGTGCTATAAGTGTTCTTTTACAAATTAACACTATCAGGTTTCCAGGGTCAAGGCCAAAAGTGTGTGCGTATACTGTTTGCTTCCTAAGGTCAATATGATTAAAAATTTAAGGGTCGATATTGACTTTTAATCTCAGCTGTTTTAAAATGTTAAAAACGGTTTCAAAGTACATGTGCAGACCCATGCATGATAACAGACATCTACTGTAAACCCAGTCACAACCGCAACTTATAATATATCCATACATTTTGGTTTTATTTGGAATGGTTAAACTTGATAAAAGCAGATGTTTAGCGAGGAAGGTAGCATAAGGGTGAGATATGTTCTCATATCATTCATAGTCAACTTTACTTAATTTGTAACCATTTTAATTTTCTCCCAATGTGTACAAAATGTTGAATTAATGTCTAGCATTGAATTTAACTATTGTTCTCAAATGTTGTTTTATGAATTTAATAAAACAATCAGAATGGAACTATAATTTTTTTTTTTGAAACTGATAGGAACAGGATAATATGTTTAAATTTGGTTTCAAACATAAGCTAAAGACAAATGTTCATAAGCATGATAGAAATCAGTATGTAGTCATATAATGCTAATGTACACTAAACCAGGGTTTAAACCTTCAACGAGTATAATAGTCGGTTCTACTTTTTCTAGTTATAATTAAAAGGAAGTTCATTTATGTTTATTTTATTTTATTTCATGCGATAGATCATATAAGCAAGGAAACCCACATAAACCTGTCGAGCAAATCATAGTAACAAGTTCAATTATTCCTTTTTTTTAATTAAGTGTATAATCCCGTAGATTCAATAAGTCAGAGCAAGTTAGTCAGACATGCAACAACGCAAGCAAGTAAGTCAAGAAAACATGTGCACCGTAAAACTAAAAATAACCATAATTGTGCTACTGACAGTATGGCTACAATATCACGAAACATGGCGGTGAATGTCAGCGTGATGCGTATTAAAGGACGAACAAGATCAACACCCAAACAACATCAACTATTATACTAAGTTTATTGAAGTTAACACTTGAACCAATGATCAATCGTGAGTGAATGCTCACCTAAAGCAGCGCTAGTTTGCAGAATGACTCGCAGACCATCAATTTGAGGCACGACTTTGATCAATGACTGCTGAACGTTGTTGCAGTGGAGGACAGGAAGAATCAAATGGCGGAGCGTTGGATTTCGATTGGGGTGTGTTAGGACCTGTTTGTTTGTTCTTACTTCTGGTAACCATATGAGACATGACAACAGTATATTGCAAACAAAATTGTAGCAAAGAAGAAAAGACAATTATAAGAAAGCGGATGTAAAAGCAACAAGCAAATTGAAAGTAGACTCAAAACAGAGCTTAGCAAAGTTTAAGATTTTTTAATGATGAAAACCTTAATTAATGACGGCAGGGAGTTAATCTCCACAAAATCCACACACAAAACCCTAAAATGTAGCAACTCCATATTTATAGAGTTTTCTCCTTATCAGGCCTTAATGAAGCACTCGGCCCGTCATCGAATCATTCAGCCCTGCCTGTATTGTTGTGCATGCATGCACATGAACACTTGCCCACAGGCCCCCCCTCCAGTTCCGACAGCTTAGCTCTTGTCATGTTTCCTTCCGCATCCTCATGGCATGCTCCAGTCGCCTCCTTAGCTGGTGGATCATCATGGGCCGGAGTGTTTGAGTCACTAACCTTTGTGTTTGATGAAATGCCATCAGTCTTCGAATTCAAGCAAGCAGCATTATTTCTTCTTCCTTCTCCAAGTGTGTGCTCCAAACCTTCAATCAACAGCGACTGAGACCTAACACTCCCTTCCTCTTCAAAAATTGACCTTGTCTCAAGGTCAAATGCCGGAAACCTCTTCACCAACGGCCAATAATCCTCCCAAGTGGCTTCTTCTTCACTTCTTTGCCGCCATTTTACCAGCACTTGTACAACAGCCCTATTACCCTTAGGAGAGATCCGTCTGTCTAAATTTTTTTCTGGTTCGTCTATTATCTCTTCTACAAAACTAGGGTTTTCCTGGTGTATAACAGTTCCTTGTCCTACTCTTCTCTTCAGCTGGGATACATGGAATATCGGATGTATTCTTGCTTCCCTGGGTAACTCAAGTTCATATGCCACTTCGCCAATTTTCCTTATGATTTTGTATGGACCAAAAAATTTCGGTGATAATTTCGTGGTCTTAACATTACTCACCGATATTTGTCGGTACGGCTGCAACTTAAGAAACACCCAGTCTCCTACGTTAAACTGCCGCTCAGTCCTACGAGAATCCACGTACTTCTTCATGCGTTCCTGCGTGAGTTGGAGACTATCTTTGAGCAGTTGTAAGACTATGTCTCGAGAATACAGCTCTTGCTCTACCTGAGGCAATTGCGCTGTTTTCGGGACATAGGTGAGCAATGTGGGGGGTGCACTGCCATATACAGCCAAATAGGGAGTCATATTGATTGAACTTTGCCAACTCGTGTTATACCAATATTCCGCTATGGTTAACCACTTCGACCATTCGTGCGGCTTATGACAAACAAAGCAACGCAGGTAGCTTTCGAGGATTTTATTAATAGCTTCCGTTTGTCCGTCCGATTGTGGATGATAGGCCGAACTCATCTTTAATGTACATCCTTGAAGCTTCATCAGTTCTTGCCAGAAGGTACTTGTAAATATAGCATCCCGGTCTGAAACTATGCTGCGAGGCATACCGTGCAGCTTGAAAACACCATCAAAAAATATTTGAGCCACTTGTGCTGCGGTATAAGGGTGTTTCAATGGGAAAAAATGAGCGTATTTTGATAGTCGGTCCACTACCACATAAATAGCCGTATGTTTGTTACTTTTTGGAAGGCCTATAATAAAATCCATCGAAATATCCCTCCAAATGGTGTCTGGTATCGGGAGGGGTTGTAATAAGCCCGGGGTAGCTATATTCTCATGTTTGTTGCGTTGACAAGTTTCACATTCTCGTACAAACTTCTCTACATCTGCCTTCAGCCCTCGCCAATAAAAAACTTGTTTAATTCTCTGCCTGGTCTTCTTCACGCCCGCATGACCCCCGAGTGGAGTGGAATGATGTTCTGCCAGCAGTGCACGCTTAAGTGTTTGACAATCCTCTGTTATGAATAACTTGCCTTTGTAGTACAGCAATTGTTCAATCATGTCATATTTATTGTTTAATTGGCCACTCAGATATTGTTCTCTCCTGTTTTGATACGAAGTGGAAAGATTTAGCTCCTTTTTTAGATCTTCCAACCAACTTCCTTGGATGATAGTTACTGCACTGCAAGAAAATTCAAGTCATCTTCATGGCGTTCTTCTGGTAGCCGTGATAGAGCATCTGTTGCACGATTCTCACTACCCTTCTTATATTCCACGATGTATTCGAACCCATGAAGCTTAGCTAACCACTTTCCTTGGATGCCTGTGGTTAATCTTTGTGAGAACAAATGCCTTAAGCTTTGATGATCGGTCTTGATCACGAATTGTCTGCCGAGTAGATACTGCGTCCATTTCTTCGTAGCCAACAATACTGCTAACAGTTCTTTCTCGTATGTGGATAGCTGCAAGTTTTTTCCTTTAAGTGCTTGGCTTAAGTAAGCAATCGGTCTACCTTCTTGGGTTAACACCGCCCCTACGCCTAACCCGCTGGCGTCGCACTCAACTACAAAAGCTTTGTTGAAATCAGGCATGGATAAAATGGGTGGATTAACTAGACACTCCTTGAGCTTTTCAAATGCAGTAGTAGCTTGCATCGTCCATTGGAAGGAATTCTTCTTTAACAAATCAGTCAGTGGCTTTGCTATAATTCCATAGTGCCTTATAAACTTTCGGTAATATCCAGTGAGACCAAGAAAACCTCTCAAGCTCTTCACATTCTTTGGTTGAGGCCACCTTTTCACAGCGCTAGTTTTTTCTGGATCTACAGCGATGCCATTCCTCGTGATGATGTGGCCCAGGTAGACGAGTTGATGTTGCGCAAAGGAACACTTGGTCAGCTTAATGACAAGTTGATTGTCTTTAAGGACCTGCAGTGTTAGATGTAAATGTCGGACATGCTCAGACCACGTCTGGCTATAAATTAAGATATCATCAAAAAAAACTAACAAAAACTTTCTTATATAAGGTTTAAAGATACTGTTCATGAGTGCCTGAAATGTCGATGGTGCATTTGACAAACCAAATGGCATCACCATAAATTCATAATGACCTTCGTGCATTTTAAAAGCAGTTTTGTGAATGTCATCCGAATGCATTCGAATTTGATGATAACCTGACCGTAGGTCTAATTTAGTAAAAAATACTGAACCATACAACTCATCTAGTAAGTCATCGATTAGAGGGATAGGATACTTATCCTTAACAGTTTGCTTGTTAAGTGATCTGAAATTGACGCACATTCTCCAAGAACCGTATTTTTTCCTGACCATGACCACAGGAGAGGAGTATTCTCTTGTGCTTGGTCTGATGACTCCTGAATCGAGCATGTCATTTATCAGCTTTTCCAGTTCGTTCTTGATATGATAAGAGTGACGGTATGGACGCAGACAAACTGGTTTTGATGATGGAAGTAATGGTATTTTGTGATCGCAGTCTCGTGATGGAGGTAAGCCTTGTAGTGGTGTAAGTACTGTCGGAAATTTGGAGAGTATTTCCTGAATTTCTTTGTGCATAATGGGTTCCTTTTCTGTTTCTTTGTATTGGATTTCTCTGGAGCATAATAATAGTGAAAGCTGACAGTTCGAACCTTCCTTCAAGAGGGTTTTTCCATCCACCACCTTGTTGCTTGCCTTAACTCCTTGCCACATATAAGTCTTACCTTCCCAATAGAACCGTATCTGCAGTTGAGCAAAGTTGAATGACACTTCACCTAAGTCCTTCATCCACTGCGCACCTAGTACAATCTGGCAGCCACCAAGTGGCACTAGCAGCAAATCAATGGCCATAGTGCAACCTTGGCACTTAAATATGACTCCCTTGCACATTCCCTTCCCATGTAACTTTTCTCCATTAGCCACTTGCACGGTGTACTCCTGAGTCTCCTGTATATCCAGCTTCAATTTCTTAGTTAACTCGGTGTTGATAAAACTGTGTGTTGATCCGGAATCAATGAGGACCTCTACCAGTTGATTATTAATATGGCCTCGGACCCTAATGGTGGATAGAGTGGGTATGCTACACATAGCACTTAATGTTATTGTATACATTCGCTCACCAGTCTTTGTAGGCGTAGTAACATCTATTGGTTCAGTGCTTTTTAGTTCATATGCTTCGTCCGTTTCCTCCATTAGTTCTACATCCTCTTCAGTTTGCATAGACATGATCCCCTCGGATATATATATTTGTTTAGTTTTGCATTGATGTCCTGGGTGCCATTTCTCATTACAGCCGAAACATAGATTCTTTTTTCTTCTTTCGATTATTTCTTGGGGAGTAAGTCCTTTCATTTTTGCCTTTCCTTCCTTATTTGCAGTGTCATTTTTGATGAGTTTTGGGTCACTTGTCTTTTTTGCAAATTTACCAACCTTGTATTTCTTTTTATTGACTCTTTTACATTCAAAAACTTTGGCCAAACTTACTGCTTGTTTGAAGTCCACAGGGTGTAGAGCCATTACATCGTACTTGATTTCGTCCTTAAGACCATCCACAAATCTTTCTATCATAAATTGGTCCGGCATGGAATCACATAATCCTACTAGATTTTCAAATTGAGATAAATACGCCACCACAGTAGTGGTTTGCTTGAGATTCGATATAGCACCATATGGTTTCAAAAACTCTTCCGGTGCAAATCTCACCAGCAATTCCTCCTTGAACACGCTCCATGTGTCATAGTTCTTTACCTTTTTGGTGAGCCAGTTGTACCATTTACGAGCATCTTCTCTTAAGTGGAAAGAACAAGTGGGCACCCACTCATTTTCAGCTGTGTTGTGGTACTGGAAAAGATGTTCAACTTGGTCGAGCCATTCTACCACTTCGCTGTCTCCATTATAGGTCGGAAAAGCAAGCTTTATAATTGTGTTTTGTAGAAGCTTTGGGGGGTTTTGAAAACTGACTGCGGCAATGGAATTGTTGCGGTTATGGTGAGAAGCATGATTGTCATAGGATGGTTGATTTGAGGGAGAGTTGGGTGGAGGATTTGAGGAAGAGTTGGAGTTTGAATCTTGGTGGAACCGGGGAAGATTTCGTTGCGCAGGGGGAATATAGGGGTTTCTTTGATTGCTTTGCTGGATTCTCATCTCTTTAAAATCTTTGGCTATGCTATTAAGGGTTTCCTGCATATGATCCACTTTGATGCTCAGACCTTGGTGAGATTCCTGTAATTCACGTATGTGAACTGCAGTTTGAGAATTGATGCGTTCCTGTCATGATTCTCCCATGTACTCCTCATCAGTGTTGTTAGCTTCTTCCTCCCCCTCTGCGTCAGAGCGCTAATGTACATCCGATCCTTCCTGCTCGGATACCAATGTGTTAGGACCTGTTTGTTTGTTCTTACTTCTGGTAACCATATGAGACATGACAACAGTATATTGCAAACAAAATTGTAGCAAAGAAGAAAAGACAACTATAAGAAAGCGGATGTAAAAGCAACAAGCAAATTGAAAGTAGACTCAAAACAGAGCTTAGCAAAGTTTAAGATTTTTTAATGATGAAAACCTTAATTAATGACGGCAGGGAGTTAATCTCCACAAAATCCACACACAAAACCCTAAAATGTAGCAACTCCATATTTATAGAGTTTTCTCCTTATCAGGCCTTAATGAAGCACTCAGCCCGTCATCGAATCATTCAGCCCTGCCTGTATTGCTGTGCATGCATGCACATGAACACTTGCCCACAGGCCCCCCCTCCAGTTCCGACAGCTTAGCTCTTGTCATGTTTCCTTCCGCATCCTCATGACACGCTCCAGTCGCCTCCTTAGCTGGTGGATCATCATGGGCCGGAGTGTTTGAGTCACTAACCTTTGTGTTTGATGAAATGCCATCAGTCTTCGAATTCAAGCAAGCAGCATTATTTCTTCTTCCTTCTGCAAGTGTGTGCTCCAAACCTTCAATCAACAGCGACTGAGACCTAACAGGGTGGCAGCACATGATTAGATGGAAGGCGGACGAGGGTATGAAGGTGAGTGCGACGCAGGTAGCGCGTTGGACGAAGGCAGTTTAGGGTTCTTCGATTCAGAGAGGAAGGGTTTCTTCTTTGTGGAGTTAGGGTAAAGGTGCGATTTGGGGAAAATAAAAATTCGGGGCTTTGACGATGGAAGGGTTTTGCTGAAACCATTTTTGAGTTTTAGGGAGGCTCGATTTCGACCATTAAAATTTAAAGGAAGAATTGATTTGCTGAAAGAATTGGGGAAAGAACGCTGATTTATAAAAGGACGAAATGAGGATAAGAACAACATTCAATCGTAGGTTATAAGGGAGCCGCGTTATTTAGAATATAGGACTGTGCAAAATTTACTGAGGAAGGTTATAACTCAATTAAATTTAATACTATATTTTACCCTGAATAACCATGTATCGCTCTAATTTCTTACCGCTAAAACCAATTCCAAATGCAACGAAAATTATACGTGCTTCTTCGTTTTCGTATTCCGAATCCAATAAAATGAATTTAATTGTAATTCGACTCCGTTTGTGTACAACGATATTTTATTATTTATTGGTTCAGCGATTTTATCTTGCTTGCCCACACAACAACCCCGTTTGTTTTCCAATGTTGAAACGTTAAATTCAATATATTTTTTATACTTACGAATACATACATAACCAAACCAATTTTCTATGCATTCCAACAAATAAAATCTCTAATTTATTTAATGTCCACTGCGTTTATTTTCAAATTCAACTGTTTATATTTTCATGTTTCAAATCCAATTCAAATATTTAACCAAATCCAAATCCAAATATTCAACGATAATAGTTGATTTCTAATCAACCATTCTAAATTAAGAATTAGGTTCAATTTATACACAGAACAATATATCCGATTTTTAATTCTAAACCAAATATCAATATAAAATTAATCATTAATTCTTGAATTAATTTCACATTCAGCTATCACAATTTCTAGGACGTTACAGTTCAGGTCAATAAGGTAAGTTCAGGTGTCGTGTATGCATGTGTCAGGGAAAATGCCACTAAAGAGAGTTCATGAAACTAATACAAACGACTCACATGCTTTGGATATAAAGTAAACACAATTTATAGAAAACATTAATGCAGGCAACGTCCATTCAATTCTTATGTAAAATTCTTATGTAAATTAGATATACCTGCTCCAACGTCTTAAGATATCGAATGAGGTTCTTCGGATGACACACAAACCAACCCACTCCGACTTCATCAAAGATCTCTGCAAATTGATGTTTTATTTTGTTGGTTTTGTGATCTGTTAGCAGCGTATTGTCCACAACCATTTTTTCATGTGTAGATGGTACATATTTCCCATGGCATTAGTACGATGTAGAATCTCGACATATAGTACCTGTTAAATAAAGCTGTCTGGATCAGAGTTGAGAATATAAAAGGATAATAGTAATAAAATATACTTTTATTAAAATAACTAAACTGGAGTGAAACCATTAATTAGACTTCAAACACTCGCTTCAAAATACAGTTCCTTCATTTAGAATTAGTTAGCAATAAGCTCAAAGAAAATGCAACCATGAACCATTCTGCATATCCAAAAATACATGCAAACAAGTTCTATGCAACTAGATGCAATCAAACCCTTTTTAATTTATATTTTAACTAGAGATGGCACTGCAACATCCATCCATAAATGCTTAAACTAACTATATATTATGCATTAGATTGAAATTTGAAGGGAAGTTTGATTTCTTACTGCTAATAAATACATGTTGCTACTATGTCTTGATCGGAGTTGAGAATTTCACATCTTTGATTGTGCGCCACATTAGTCGTACTTGTATCTCCTATTTGAGCAGCAGCAAATTTTGAAGCATCGAGTTGTGTGCTGCATACTCCATCAAAAGTAGTTAACGATGTACAAATTCCTTGTTTAGAAAAATTTCCCACCATGCTGGTTAGAAGCTCTATTTTCCCAGACAAATTTCCCACTTCACCCTCCAAATTTCCCACTGTACCCTCCAAATTTCCTACCATACCTTCCAAGCTTCCCACCCTCATTTTCAACTCATCATTGTCTTCAAGAACATGTTTGAATCGGTTTTGTGGAAAAGCACAAGACTTAACTTCCATCTTTGGTATGATGGTCCCAACAACGCGGCTCCTACCCCTTCGATCCTTACCCAACACTTGTGATAAGATATCTTCATCCATTGCCAATTTTTCTTCAGCACTATTAGTGATCTTTTCCTTTATTTTGGCAATTTGATCCTGAGATATGATAGTACTTGTATGTAAAAGGATGGAAACATTAATAATTTAGGTGTTAAAAATATCATAATTAGAATAAATTGATTAACTAATTAATCAATTAAACATAGGTAATACAAAGTGTAGGTTTGTCAACTTATATGTGAATAACCATAAGTGGGGCTAATTGTATTAATTATTAACACATTATATATTTTATAAAAATTGATACCCAGATGTTACGAAACTGATACTAACATTTTCCTTTTTAAAATGCCTATTGAGTATGAGCTACAACCTCAACTTACGTCTTGTATGAACTCGTGTAGAATGTAGATCATCAAGAGCGAGTCAGTTTCTCGATGCCGAAGATTGCGAACAAACGACTAGCGCTAAGGACTATTTTACAAAAAGGAAGCTGGATCGACTATAAGGTGACGTAATATTGCTTAGGATTGATCGAAAGAGATCGTAATGAAGTTGGACTAAAGAGGGCCACACTTGAGCTTGACTTGTCGATATCTAGACTGTCTACAGTAGTGCTTGCGAGTAACTGAAATTGATGCGTGCGAGGCAGGGCTAACCTATAATCAGGCTAAGCTAAAAGGATAGAGTCGATTGTTAAATGGTATTTGCTAGGAGTACTTACACCCAGAAAAAAAAATTAAATTATTTTTGAAAGATGATAACTCAAGGAGCCAACGGTTAAATGGATTTCATTCTTCTTTCCATCTGTAGTAAAATAACTCCAATCATTTGCACGTTTCTTTAGTAAGTTGCTTGGACAATATGGTGGATGATCACTATAAAATACACATTCTTCTATATTGAAATCAAAGTACATAAACCGTTTAGAAAAACAAAATAGGAACTAACAAGCTTGCTTCAATTGTATAATCTTTTGCATAGAGACAACAACCCCATATCGAAGCAACCAATTTGGCAACATTTGTAACAGATGCACTAATGCCACCTAGAAGTTTTACTGATCTCATTAAATTTGTTCTTCATTTATTGTAAAATTGTGATATATAATATGTCTAATAAAAAAGTTTACAATAATCATAGTCTCTTCCAAAATAAGATGCAACTTCATACATAAATTTGTTCATCAAGACAAGCAATAGTTCACAAACAAAAATACCCAATCAAAATCATTATATAAAGCTCAAAGTTCTTATGTCATTGAATCAACTAAAACATTATTCCAAGATAGAAAAATGTTAACTATTCATGCTTAATTATTTTATTGTGATTGAGTACTAAGGCGGTAATGCATGGTTGCACTACGAATCTTCGAGCCTGTGTCCTAATGGGTCAAAGCTGGAGTGTCTAACCATTAAAAGGTTAACTGAGAACGTATGGATTGGTCCGAGCTGTACTTATCTTGGTCATCAACAGTTACTCAACAACAAATTACAATCAAAACACAAAAGTAAAAAACTTACGAAGTACATAGGCGCAACATCTGATATGCTACTATATTTTTTCGTGTGTGTCTTCTGTCATACTGGACAACGGTTGATATTTGCAGATGGACTTTCAACGATCTGCAAATGAATATAAATTACCATTTCATGTATATTTTCTTCCGTAATTGTGATTTTTTACTATTTTTGAAAGAAAATAAATATAAATTACCATTTCGTGTTCTATTCTAGCGTGACTTTTACGTCTGCATGGTGAGCATAACTGAGACTCGGTCTTTTTTTCCTACCTCTCTTCTTCCGCTCGCTTCAGGTGTTGCTTCATTCTTTATGAACTCGTTCCAATCTTCTTGAGCAATTTTAGGTGGACAATTTTCCAACCGTTCTTCGCTATTGTCGAAAATGTCATAAAAACTAGCTCTCAAATTTTTCTTGTGTCTTCCAAAAGCCTTAGCCATTCTTTTTAAAAATATTTCCTTTGAAAGCGACTCAAGCGCACACATGTTCTGCAAAAATTAAGAGTTAGATTATGCAAATAAACTGTAGAATTTTAGCAACTATTTTTCGCAAATTTATCACCAACTGATTCCAAATGTCGTCGTTATATGCTTTGGGTACTTTATCCCAACTTGTGTAAGATATCGGCACATGAGCTCATACTAGTTTACTAAGCATAATAGTGATTTTTGAAGCGTTTTCTGAGATTGGAATACCAAGCAGGTTTTGGTCAACTTTCTGCTCTTTCGAACATGATGCATGCGATGACGTGGGATTTTGTGACGTGGTTCCTTGCAAAATATAATATTAATAACTACTTTGTAATATCAGAATATTAATCTCATTTGTTACTCGGCTTCTTTTAAAGCAACACCAAGAATCAGGACAAACGCAATTAGATATTACTGATATGATTTCTGTTACATTGTTACTCAGCAATTCATAAGTGTTATTCAACTTAAAATAATTAAAATAAATTTCAAAGTAGAATGGAATGCGATCAGATAGTGTTAGTCATGACATTCCAAATACATGTGATTTCCTTGTAAAAAAAGCATTCAACCATTCATAAGTTAACATATGATTTTGGTAAGCTCTTCTAGTTTTTCATTGTCTTCAAAAGATGATTGATAAACGGTAGGAAACTCAATGTCATTCACATTTGTAGTCAACCATTTTGGTGTACGCAAAACCATAGACCATCCATTATTTTTTAAAATTCTTTAAGTAGAACACTTGACTCGCTTCTGATGCAAAAATAAATGGCTCATCATTCGCGTTGTCTTTGTTCTTTAATTTTCCTAAATTAACGATGATCAAGCTTGAAGAAGAATCTATCTTATCCTCGACTTTTACCTAATCACAATAAAAAACTGTTTGTTTGAAGTCAGTGTAATCCAACTCAAGTATCTGCTGAATGACTCTGTAAAACGTTGTTTCTACTTCCTTAAAATTTTTACCTTTACCACTCGCTCTAAATTTTGTAATTGCTCTCATGGATGCACCGCTATCTTTGTTACCACGTGGTATTCGTACATTTTCATGGAAAATAAAATCCTATTCACTTGGTACTTCGTATAACTAAGCGCCATGAACTTCGACCCGCGTACGAGCCGTCAGAGAGTTGGGTCAACATTACTACACTTCAACAACTACATAAAACATAGTAAAAACTATAACATGGTCACGAAGGTGTATTGCAAACTTATAAACACTTGAAATACTTTAGATGATGTAATACATCATTACATAACCGTTGTTTAAAATTTTGAACGACTTCGACAGTTGCACCTCTGCTTCGTGGTTGAAATCTAGTGTTTTTCGCATAGGAGTTATACCTTCTATAAAAAATACATATGGAAATGAATACATAAAGTGAATTAAAAAATGGAAATTCGAAACCTACTTCAAGAACATCCTTCTTCCATAGATCCAATCCATCATACTTATCAAGGGCCCATCTACACACTTGTTTCAAATTGCACTTGGGTTAACGTTAGAGCTTTACCGTTGTCTAAAGGTATCTCACCAGCAAACTCGTCATCCTCATCTAAAATTGCTTTGCGGGTATGTTTATGGTTGCCATAACCTCCGTTTGGGATATATTCCATGAAATAAAGGCTAGCTTCTTGTACGATATATCTTTCTGCAATACACCCTTCAATGTATCTTTTGTTGCGCACATACCTTTTATATGTTTTCATCAACCTATGAATGTGATCAATTATATATTGCACACGATAGCAATTTATACCAAATAATAATAATAATATATATATAAAAAAAACTGAAATTAGTTATTTACTGTTCAAAAGGATACATCCATCTATATCTGACAGGGTCACAAATCAATGCTTGATCGGCTAAATGAACCATAACATGAATATAGATATCAAAAAATGCAGGTGGAAAATATTTTTTAAAAACACACATTGCTTCCACAAACATAGCCTTTGCTTTTATAAGTTGTGCCATATTGATCACCTTTGAGCACAAAATGTTAAAGAATAGACTAATACGATGAACATCATTTCGTAGATCCTTATGTTGTGTATAAGTATGTTGAAGCAATACCAGAAGTAAATGTTGCATTTTGACGTGGTAATCATGTGACTTCGTATTTCTTAGTTCGGGAGGATTGATGCTCACATTGTTGTGGAAGTTAGAGGAAAATTTGTCAGGTACTTTCAAAATTTAAGTACGGTGCAAAATCGTATCTTTTTTTCTTTGCTCAAAGTGAAAGTTGCCTTTGGAATGAGTATTTTATTTGTTTCAGGATCTTCCATCATCCACAACTTTTGTTTTATAGCCATGGTTTTCAAATCCTTGTGTGCATTGATGCCATTTTTGACTTATCATTGTGGTCCATAATGGTGCTTATGAGATTCTCTGTGACATTCTTCTCCGTATACATAACAACAATATTATGTTGAATCATATTTTTTTTCCAATATGGTAAATCAAAAATAATAGATCTCTTATACCATGCAGAAACGTTCTCAACTTCTTCGATGGATGACTTTTTTCGTTTTCTACTAATTTCTTCTTTGTGTTTACCGATTTTCATTTGGATGTTCGCTACTTTCTTTTCAACTTCAAACCAGTCAATGGCCTTTTAGGACGGCGAAGTTCTTGTAATTCGTTGTTGAAATTTGTCTTGTCATATTGAAACCTGTGTCTGTTGGAAGATACATTAGATGTCCGTAAAACATATCTTCTTACTTTTAGGAAGATAATAAGAACAAGTGTTTTCCCCACAAACGGGACATGCAAAGTAATTGTGAATTATACATTCCGATAAAGTCCCAAGAGCAGGGTGATCATCGATTTCCCACAGCACCCTAGCTCTTATTGTAAACTCGGGTTTATTTAATGAATCATATGTAACGACCCCTTCCCATAACTGCTTTAACTCGTCTGTCAACGGCTATAAATAAACATCAATATTCTTCTCCGGTTGTTTAGGCCTAGAAATCAACAGTGTTAACATTGAAAGCTCCGGTTTCATGCACATAGATGGAGGAAGACTATATGGTTGTACAATTACTAGCCAACAACTGTAAGGGTTAGTTAGAGAAACATTTGGACAGAAACCATTTGTTGCTATTCCAAGTGTAACATTTCGTGGCTCGACAACGAACGTTTTATCAAAAGAATCAACAGCTTTCCATTGGGAAGTGTCACATGGATGACGCATTACGTTTGGATCAGACTTGGCATGACCATGTCAGGTCATTGCATCTCCTATCGATGGTACAATATACAGTCTCTTCAATCCAGAAATTAAAGGAAAATGTTTTAATGCCTTTCGAGTTACTTTGGTGCCTTTTCTCTCTCGTTTAATGATGTCATATATCTTGGTTCATTGCAATTTGTACAAGAAACTCTATTCGCATCGTCATTTCAGTACAACATGCAATCATTGATGCATGCATCATAAGTTTTGCAATTCACCCCAACTTGCTTAATGGACTTCTTCACGTCGTGGTATTTTGTCAGCAATGTGTTACCTTGGGGAGTAACTCCTTTATTAGTTCGAGATGTGCAGTCACACCATTATCTGAAAAGCCGTATTGGGTCTTCAAGCTATTCAGTTTCACAATGGCATACAGCTTCGTTATCCCTTTTGAACATAAAGGATACAGTAGCTCTTTTGTGCTATCAAAAAGTGGTTTATACTTCTTACTTTCATTGGCCAGCCAATTACCATCTTTCGTAGACTACTCTCCAACAATAGCATGATCAGACAATAGATTTTCAGATTGAAAATCATGAAATCTATCTACATCATAGATTAAATCTTCCATCCTAATATGTTCAGCCTCGTCGGTACTTGTGGCATTACTAATTGGTTATTGTTTTTCCATCTCCACCTTTTTTTCTCATGGAAATACCACACACTATATGATTGGATAAAACCCCATCTAAGCAAATGAAAATGAATTTCATCAAATTTGAACATCTTCATATTTTGGCACCGAGTGGAAGGGCATAAATACACTCCTTCCTTTCTACCGTTTTCTTTAACAAAACAAATAAACTTCTTCACCCTGTCTATATAGTATGTATATCTTTGAATTGATTCATTAATCCGCTTTCTGTCGATACTGAATGGCATGTTGCCCTCCTATTCAAAAATTTCCATAATTTATAAAATGCTGATACAATTCAAAAATTTCTACTATCTGTATAATAAAATTAATATCTATATAATCGCATCAAACAAACGGACCCACCCCCTTCACACATGCCCGTATATTCTTTAACTATATGTTTTCATTGGAAAGTTAGTTTTTGTTTCTCCATCTGCCATGGATCACAAATGGGCTCACCCCCCTTCACACATGCTCGTATCTTTCTCCGTTGAAACATCAAAGGAATTTTCAGGCCTTAGCAGGTTCATTTCCAGTAACACCCCGGATATTTCTATAAATATCTGATTGTGCATATATGTAAATATATTCATGATCATTGATAATTTAAAAAAAATGTTATAAAGGTAATGCATGAATATATATTAAAATAAAAAGATTCATGCATTTTAAAAATGTTAATGCATTAAATGTGCAAGTAAAAGGAAGAAATCAATGTGTAAATGCATTAATATAAAAAGAGAGATGAACAAAGATAAATTAATGAGACAATTTCATGTAACAATAACAAATAAGGAAAGATGTAAAGTTTAATCCATAAAAAAAGAAAAAAAAAAGAAAGAGGAAGTTAACAATGTAAGCAATAAAGGTGTGCAATAAATAGAAAGGAAAGATAAAGAATCAATGTAATAAAATACATGCATATCATACATTAACGAGAAGATTAGATCAAAGGAATGCACGTAATGCATGCAATAAAGCGCGTGTATTAATATAAAAAGAAAAAGAAAAAGAAACATTAATGAATTGATGGCATGTATAAAAATGGTTAATAAAAAAGGAAAAATTAATACGATAACAATGTAGAAGAATATATTAACGTCAATATTAAAAATTAATGTGCAATACAATTTACAATTAAAATATTAGTGCATGAAAGAAAATTCAATACGTTAAAACAGGCAATGTGTCAGTGCAATACATGCGATAAAAAGAAATAGATTTCATGCAAAGGTATTAAGTTGCATGCAATGAATGTTTTTGCATTAAAGGGTATCATAATCAGTGCATATATATATATATATATATATATATATATATATATATATATATATATATATATATATATATATATATATATTAAAATGGAAACGAAAGAAGGAGGTGAATTAATAACATACAATTAATTGTGTGAATGTGAATATATGCATAAGTTAATATATTGAAAGTTATATTGTTAATGCATAGAATAATAAAAGGAATTGAGTGCATAAAACTAGGGTCCATTGATTATAATGAATTAATAAATAAATAAATAAATGCATTAAAGGTAAATTGATTAAAATAAAAATGTGCAATCAAAATAAAAAGAAAGTTAAATGCATTGATTGGACAAATAATAATATATGCAATGCAGTGTGAAAGTGGTTAGAAAGATGATTTGATTAAAAAGATGGTGTGAAAGGGGTTATGTAGAGAGGAGGTTAAAAAGAGAAATAAATAATCTAATTTATTAGGGGAAGAATAAACCATATAATTGTTCGCATACAATTACTTAGTTTACGCACAGTGGTGAATTATAAATGAAGATAAGTTAAAACTAGCGCTGCGCGCGAACAAAAGAATAACAAAACAAAGAAAGAAAAGATTGTCTTGAAATTTTATTTATGTGTAATGAATAAAAATTTCAAATCAAAAAATGAGACTCTATATATATATATATATATATATATATATATATATATATATATATATAAGCACATGCCCCTGCACATGGTCTATGGGTGCAACGCACCCTAGCTGTGTTGGATGGGTTCTGGAATGTTCTTTTCTAGGGTGAGCTGGATGGTTTAGATGAGTTTTTATATAATCCTAAGGGCCCATATCTTTTAACCCACCTATAAATAAAACCTTAAACCCATTGATTTATTCATCTAATTCTATGACGACAACGAAGTGCTGCTTCAACGTAGATTGTTCTAACCTTTTTCTTCTTCAACCTATTAGGGGAATTCATGCTTGGAGATTTAGGATTCTACATCAGCGATCCCTAGAACTAATTGAAGATCTTCTCTCTTCTCTTTCAATTCTCTTCTTCAAAAATAAAAGAAAATTAGATTTAAGAGTTCCTCTATATCAAATTAAAAAGAAAAGGGATTCAGATCTACAATTTGCGCTACGCAAGGAAAGGGAAAAACCAAAGATAAATAAGATCTATGAATTGGAGAGCAAAATTAAGGTGAGTGGATTTACAATACATTTTTTGTATAATAGTATAAATATCGTTTGTCATTCCCCAGTTAAAGATTCAATTTAAAATTCATGTTGTAATAAATTGTAATGCTTGTTGTATACCTATTCCATTCTTCTTCACCCCAATTCCTTTTTATTTTTAAGCCTAGGCTAACTTCGAGCCTAGTTCAGATATCGTTGCAATTAATATTAATGTAATTTGGAAGAATATTGAGAAATTATTGAGGTATAATCTGTAGTTGGGAATTTTGGAGCGTAATTCATAATGAATCTTTAAGTATGACTTGGGAACGAGAAGATATGCTAAATAGCACATAATTATGAATTCTGATCTAAGACGTTAACAGGAATATGTGTGAATTGAAATCATTGGATATGGAATGGATTTGGGAAGACGTGATTCATTGAGGATCTAATATTATGGGTTTGAAGTTTTAAAATATAAGTTTGAATTGGGGATTTGGAAAATGGATTTAAAGTTAAAAATCTTAATTTGATAAAGGAATGGGTGAATTAGGAACCTAATTAGAATTATATAGGTTGGGGTAAAACTTATCCTAGGTAATTATGGAACCTAACTTATAAGTCTGAAATTAGAGACATGAAAACTTTCATAAATTTGGGTAATTGATATGTTAAACATAATTTGGGGCATGAATCGTAAGTGTACAATACGTTTAAAAGATGAGCATGCCAAAAACCCGCGGTTAGAATGAACTTGCGGTGGAAGTCGGCCCGGAGCCACCTGGCATAACCAGCAACCGCAAGTAACATGTCTAATATGAGAGGTTATTGGCATATTTACATAACGCCTAGACACGAGGTTAGACTGCAATTGCGGTAGAGGTCTGCCCGGAACCACCCGGCATATCCAGCATCCGCAAAAGGTTAGTCTAATGTGGGAGGTCTAGTGTGTAAACATATAAATCTGTTTTTATAAGAATCAAATGTAACACTTAACCAGGATAATACACGAGTGGTCGTATGAGCGTAATAAGAAAAAGGGGTTAAGTGGGTTTGATTGAATAAAAGGATAGAGTTAAGTCAACTTGGGTATATGGACAAACTTAACCAACGTAATAATGGGAAATTATACCAACCAATTATGAACATATAAGGGAAATATGAAGGTCATATAATAGGTAGACTTGTCCTAGGGACAAGGGAAGATGATAATAAGACTAGAGAATGGGACAACTTATATTATAAAATAAGTTGAATATAAACTACAGGCGATAATGAGTAATCTATTGATAAACATAACATGGGTTATGAGTAGAAAACCTTAATTAAGAGGACTAAATAAATAACGATAAAGAGAACTAAGTAATAAGCCTTAGTTAAGGAAACTAAGCAATAAGTTTTAGTTTAGAAAACAAAGTAAACAACGATGGATTGTGGCGACATCAACAAATGGAACTAAAACTAAACAAGAAGATATGAGGAAAAAATTATATAAGAAATAAGTTAAGATGGATAATGGGGTATAAAGCCTATTAAGGAAACTTATAAGTAATGAGTCATACTTGAAACATTAATAAGCAAGAGAAACTTGGTAATTAGAATCGAAAGGCGATATGAATAAGGATAACCAAGTTATAAAGAAACCTGATGAAGCATAACAAGCGCATAATTGGACAATTAGACATAGTTCTAATAACATGTAAGAATGAGGCGCTTGGACCAGTCCATACGTTAGAGGATGAATAACCATAAGGGTAGATCATCGGGATGTCAAAAGACACTAAGAGGAGTGCACGCCCATCTAGATATTCTTGTAGGCTCCAACGGATGAGGTTAAGAAGCACGCGGCTTCCGGGGATGTAGGGTACTCTTGGTATTTCTTTGTGAGTGGCAGATGATATGCCTGTGCTCATAGAGGTTTGGTCTACGTGGGTGAACCAATGAGTATGCCTTGATTGCAATAATACGGGGCAATCAAAAGACTAAGATGGACCAGCATGATTCGGCAAGACCAGTTTGTGCCATGTGATAGCAACTCGTCGTCTACCTACCACCTTCAGTCGGTACATAAAGCGGAAAGACGGAGAACTCCAAAAGACCATATACTTTGCTATCTAGTTATGGGTGAGGTTGACCTATAGGTTTGAAGGGCATAGGGGGGCCGGGGTTAAGTTCTCATTCTTGATTTTCTTGGGTGCCTTTCATTTGTTAGTTGAGGGAGGGGTCTAGTGGGACCATAGCCACTGTAAAAGCAGACCTTAGCATCTACAATCGGCAGATATCTTAAAGCTCCCGACCAGTTCTATGTTTCTTGATTAGCCCTGCCACGGGACTCGGGCGCACATATAGAGAACATGTGCAATAGACATCGAGAACGATTGACGATACGTACGTGGGAAAGTCTAGGTACACTCACGTCTCTCTGGGTGGTGTATCATAGACTAGAGGGCATTACGTAAGAACCTAGTGGGATCTAGGGTAGCAGTCCAAACGCTTACGTTATACAGAGGATTCTACGAAAACGTAGCGTTGATATATATATATATATATACACACACACACACACACACACATATATATATACATATACATATGAGAATTCGTACGAACATTGAGTAAGGGGACTGCATACTTACGGAAGAGACTGTGCGAGTAGGGAGTAGCTACATATACACTATATTAGGTTGATCTACTGATAAGTAGATGGGTGCGACGTATGTGTAAGCCTAGAGTGCTAATATCACATATAACCTAATAAAATAAGAAAATTATAATTGAACGGTATATGTAGGATTATTCAGAAGTTTATTCTAAATTCATTCACCCATAACTTATGTTCTGACCCCCTCCTCATAACATTCGCAGGTTAGGTTCATGACAGAGACTGTATGGCTTTGGATATCGATTAGCAGTATTATTATTAAGGTAAAGCTATGTTTTAATTACATTATATTTTATTCCTTCCGCTGTGAGACGTTTTCCGAACACTGACATGTTTTATGTCTCTGTCTTTTCTGCAGGATACCAGAGCAAACCAACTTGGGTTTCGATGGATTGCATTTTCGAAAAAAAAATTGGTCAGTCGGAACGCGTGTTGTTGCATCTGGTATCAGAGCTTAGGTTTAGGATTCCTATATAGATAGTGAGTGAACGTATTTGTATTTTCAAAAATATAAATGTATTATATATATAAACCTAAATCCATAAAGGAGCTCACGAAATAGAAAGAGTAAAATATGGAAAGAGTTGGGATATTAGTTTTGTATACTAAAAGAACGAATATGGAGATTTGAGACCCTTAGGAAAGTTGGGTGGAAAGTGTACAAAAATGGTTGGTATAAAAGGAGGATGCATCCCATATGTTAGCAACTGAAATGTTAGTATTTCGGATTAGTGGGTCTGGTAGTGAAATGTTATAAATTAGAGAAAGGTTAAAAAGTGGAAAATGGATTAGGAATATATAATTGAGAGAATTAACTTCATCGGAGTGTCTAGGAAAGCCTAGTTGAGTCGAAGACCCACTTTGAGTCTAACCCATTTGTTGACTTTTAAGAACTTGAAAATGTAAAAAATTTGACAAAATAGTTTGGGGTGTTTCAAGTTTTAATCTTAAAAGTATAGTCTAGTAATACACAGCAAGGACTAGTAGAGACTACTAGATAGTGAAGGGCAAGTAAGTGTTGAGAGGTTATGGTCGGACTTTCCTTAAGTGAAATAGTCTTAAGATTCTTGGCCCTTAGTAATAGCTGTTGTAAAGGCTTTTTTGAAAAGAATAAACTGAAAACATAGGATTAAGTAAAATAAGCTAAGAAAGAAAGAAAATAGCCTAACTAAACTAATAAATTCAGAGAAGCAACAAATATGACAGGAAAAGAAAATGAAAATCTTAAGAAAAGATGAATAAAGATGAGAATTTTTCAAGATAAGTTGAAATAGAAAAAGAAGATTTCTTATGTAGTGCTTGGGTAGGAAAATAGGAAACTTTTTATAGAGTAGTTACGAAAAATCCAAGTGCAATTAGAAAAGGTACATAAAAGAAAAACGGAAAATGTAAATTTCACCGTTAAATACCTTTTTGTAACATAAGAAACCGAATTTGGAAAATTAGTTTTTCTAAATTTTGAATTTAATAATGGTTGATAGGGTTTTGGATGGAACAATTGGGTGAACTATGCTCTTACTCTATAAGAGTGTCGGAAAATTTGAATGAAAAATGTTTTGATTTTTCAAAAATATTGCATTCATATAGAATTGCAAGTATATTTATGATGTGAGCATCATGTTTTGAAAGAGTTTTTGAAAATTTGCATACATATAGGAGGCACCACTTAGGCATACATGTATTATTCTAATGTATTGCACTTTGCACATACGCACAATGGTTGCAAAATTTGTATGCGCACATGATGGTTGAATTTTATGCGAGGGATTATCTATTTTACCCCTATCGAATTTCAGGGACGAAATTCCTTAAGGGTGGGAGAATGTAACACCCCAGATATTTATATAAATTTTTGATTGTGCGTATATGTAAATATATGCACGGTCATAAATAATTTTAAAAAAAAATGTTATAAAGGTAATGCATGAATATATGTTAAAAGAAAAAGATTCATGCATTTTAAAAAGGTTAATGCATTAAATGTGCAAGTAAAAGGAAGAAATCAATGTGTAAATGCATTAATATAAAAGGAGAGATAAGCAAAGATAAAATAATGAGACAATTTCATGCAACAATAAAAAATAAGGAAAGATGTAAAGTTTTAATGCATGAAAAAAAAAAGGAAGTTAACAATGTAAGCAATAAATGTGTGCAATAAATAGAAAAGAAAGATAAAAAATCAATGTAATAAAATACGTGCATATCATACATTAACGAGAAGATTAGTGCAAAGGAATGCATGTAATGCATGCAATAAAACGCATGTAATAATATAAAAAGAAAAAAAAAACATTAATGAATTGATGGCATGCATAAAAATGGTTAATAAAGAAGGAAAAATTAATACGATAACAATGTAGAAGAATATATTAATGTCAATGTCAAAAATTAATGTGTAATAGAATTTACAGTTAAAATATTAGTGCACGAAAGAAAATTCAACACGTTAAAACAGGCAATGTATCAGTGCAATACATGCAATAAAAAGAAATAGATTTCATGCAAAGGTATTAAGTTGCATGCAATGAATGTTTTGGCATTAAAAGGCATCATAATCAGTGCATATATATATATATATATATATATATATGTTAATATTAATATTAAAATGCAAACGGAAGAAAGAGGTGAATTAATAACTTGCAATTAATTATGTGCATGTGAATATATGCATAAGTTAATATATTGAAAGTTATATTGTTAATGCATAGAATAATAAAAGGAATTGAGCGCATAAAAATAGGGTGCATTAATTACAATGAATTAATAAATAAATAAATAAATGCATTAAAGGTAAATTGATTGATTGTAAAATCATAATGTGCAATTAAAATAAAAAGAAAGTTAAATGCATTGATTGGAGAAAGAATGATATATGCAATGCAGTGTGAAAGCGGTTAAAAAGATGGTTTAATTAAAAAGATGGTGTGAAAGGGGTTATGTAGAGAGGAGGTTAAAAAGAGAAATAAATAATCTAATTTATTAGGGGAAGAATAAACTATATAATTGTTCGCATACAATTACTTAGTTTACGCACAGTGGTGAATTATAAATGAAGATAAGTTAAAACTAGCACTGCGCGCAAACAAAGGAATAACAAAACAAACAAAGAAAAGATTGTCTTGAAATTTTATTTATGTGCAATGAATAAAAATTTCAAATCAAAAAGAGAATATAAATATATTAATAATAATAATAATAATAATAATAACACATGGCCCTGCACATGGTCTATGGGTGCAACGCACCCCGGCTGGGTTCTGGAATGTTCTTTTCTCGAGTGAGGACAGTTTAGATGAGTTTTTATTTAATCCTAAAGGGTATAGTTCTTCTAACCCACCTATAAATAAAACCTTAAACCCACTGATTTATTCATCTAATTCTATGGCGACGACGAAGTGCTGCTTTAACGTAGATTGTTCTAGCCTTTTTCTTCTTCAACCTATTACGGGAATTCATGCTTGGAGATTTAGGATTCCACATCAGCAATCCCTAGAACTAATTGAAGATCTTCTCTCTTCTCTTTCAAATCTCTTCTAAAAAAATAAAAGAAAATTAGATTTAAGAGTTCCTCTACATCAAATTAAAAAGAAAAGGGATTCAGATCTACAATTTACGCTGAGTGAGGAAAGGGAAAAACAAAAGATAAATCAGATCTATGAATTGGAGAGCAAAATTAAGGTGAGTGGATTTACAATACACTTTTTGTATAATAGTATAAATATCGTTCGTCATTCCCCAGTTAAAGATTCAATTTAAAATTCATGTTGTAATAAATTGTAATGCTTATTGTATACCTATTCCATTCTTCTTCTTCCCAATTCCTTTTTATTTTTAAGCCTAGGCTACCTTCGAGCCTAGTTCAGATATCGTTGCGATTAATATTAATGTAATTTGGAAGAATGTTGGGAAATTATTGAGGTATAATCTGTAGTTGGGAATTTTGGAGTATAATTCATAATGAATCTTTGAGTATAACTTGGGAACGAGAAGTTATGCTAAATAGCACATAATTATGAATTCTGATCTAAGACGTTAACAGGAATATGTGTGAATTGAAATCATTGGATATGGAATGGGATTTGGGAAGAGGTGATTCATTGCGGATCTAATATTATGGGTTTGAAGTTTTAAAATATAAGTTTGAATTGGGGATTTGGAAAACGGATTTAAAGATAAAAATCTTAATTTGATAAAGAAATGGGTGAATTAGAAACCTAATTAGAATTATATAGGTTGGGGTAAAACTTATCTTAGGTAATTATGGAACCTAACTTATAAGTCTGAAATTAGAGACATGAATACTTTCATAAATTTGGGTAATCGATATGTTAAACATAATTTGGGGCATGAATCGTAATTGTACAATCCATTTAAAAGATGAACATGCCAAAAACCCGAGGTTAGAATGAACTTGCGGTGTAAGTCTGCCCGGAACCGCCTAGCGTAACCAGCAGCCGCAAGTAACATGTCTAATGTGAGAGGTTATTGACATATTTAAATAACGCCTAGACACGAGGTTAGACTGCAATTGCGGTAGAAGTCTGCCCGGAACCACCCGGCATATCCAGCATCCGCAAAATATTAGTCTAATGTGGGAGGTCTAATGTGTAAACATATAAATCTGTTTTTATAAGAATCAAATGTAACACTTAACCAAAATAATACACGAGTGGTCGTATGAACGTAATAAGAAGAAGGGATAAAGTGGGTTTGATTGAACAAAAGGATAGGGTTAAGTCAACTTGGGTATATGGACAAACTTAACCAATGTAATAATGGGGAATGATAGCAACCTATTATGAACATATAGGGGAAATATGAAAGTCATATAATAGGTAGACTTGTCCTAAGAACAAGGGAAGATGATAATAAGACTAGAGAATGGGACAACTTATATTATAAAAAAAAGTTGAATATAAACTACAAGCGATAATGAGTAATCTGTTGATAAACATAACATGGGTTATGAGTAGAAAACCTTAGTTAAGAGGACTAAGTAAATAACGATAAAGAGAACTAAGTAATAAGCCTTAGTTAAGGAAACTAAGCAATAAGCCTTAGTCAAGAAAACAAAGTAAACAACGATGGATTGTGGCGACATCAACAGATGGAAGTAAAACTGAACAAGAAGATATGAGGAAAAACTTATATAAGAAATAAGTTAAGATGGATAATGGGGTATAAAGCTTATCAAGGAAACTTACAAGTAATGAGTCATACTTGAAACATTAATAAGCAAGAGAAATTTGGTAATTAGAATTGAAAGGCAATATGAGTAAGGATAACCAAGTTATAAAGAAACCTGGTGAAGCATAACAAGCGCATAATTGGACAATTAGACATAGTTCTAATAACACGAAAGAATGAGGCGCTTGGACCAGTCCATACGTTAGAGGATGAATAACCATAAGGGGTAGATCATTGGGATGTCAAAAGACACAAAGAGGAGCACATGTCCATCTAGATATTCTTGTAGGCTCCAACGGACTGGGTTAAGAAGCACGCGGCTTACGAGGACGTATGGTACTCTTGGTATTCCTCTGTGAGTGGCAAATGATACGCCTGTGCTCATAGAGGTTAGGTCTGCGAGGGTGAACCAATGAGTATGCCTTGATTGCGATAATAAGGGGCAATCAAAAGACAAAGATGGACCAGCGTGATTCGGCGAGACCAGTTTGTGCCCTGTGATAGCAACTCGTCGTCTACCTACCATCTTCAGTCAGTACGTAAAGCGGAAAGGCGGAGAACTCCAAAAGACCATATACTTTGCTAACTAGTTATGGGTGAGGTTGGCCTATAAGTTTGAAGGGCATAGGGGGGTCGGAGTTAAGTTCTCATTCTTGATTTTCTTGGGTGTCTTTCATTTGTTAGTTGAGGGAGGGGTCTAGTGGGACCATAGCCACTGTAAAAGCAGACCTTAACATCTGCAATCGGCAGATATCTGAAAGCTCCCGACCGAGTTCCGTGTTTCTTGATTAGCCCTGCCACGGGACTCGGGCGCACATATAGAGAACATGTGCAATAGACATCGAGAACGATTGACGATATGTACGTGGGAAAGTCTAGGTACACTCATGTCGCTCTGGGTGGTGTAACATAAACTAGAGGGCATTACGTAAGAACCTAGTGGGATCTAGGGTAGCAGTCCAAACGCTTACGTAATACAGAGGATTCTACGAAAACGTAGCGTTGATATATATATATATATATATATATATATATACACACATATATACATACACATACATACATACATATACATATGGGAATTCGTACGAACATTGAGTAAGGGGATTGCATACTTACGGAAGAGACTGTGCGAGTAGGGGGTAGCTACATATACACTATATTAGGTTGATCTACTGGTGAGTAGATGGTGCGACGTGTGTGTAAGCCTAGAGTGCTAATATCACATATAACCTAATAAACTAAGAAAAATATAATAGAATGGTATATGTAGGATTATTCAAAATTTTATTCTAAATTCATTCACACAGAACTTATGTTCTGACCCCCTCCTCATAACATTCGCAGGTTAGGTTCATGACAGAGACTGTATGACTTTGGATACTAATTAGCAGTATTATTATTAAGGTAAATTTATGTTTTAATTACATTATATTTTATTCCTTCCGCTGTGAGATGTTTTCCGAACTCTGACATGTTTTATGTCTCTGTCTTTTCTGCAGGATACCAGAGCTAACCAACTCGGGTTTCGATGGATTGGATTTTTGAAAAAAAAAAGTCGGTCTGTCGGAACGCGGGTTGTTACATTTCCTCCAGGCATTTAGAGTTTATAAACTACCACTGGTATTATTTCAGTACACAAATTATTTATTGAAATCAATAAATAAAATTAGTTTCAGTACATTTATTTAGGTCGGTACATGAAAAGTAAATAAAACTAGCTAATTCTTATGTATGGTTTAGTATATGAATTATCTAGTTTACTTGAAGGAGTATGACAGTTTAATAAACAAAGTTCAGGTTCATATTTTACATATCCGATCCAGTATGACTAATACAAATAGATCAAATAATGTGTATACTAACCACAGTGAAATATGACCAACTGCGAAGACTTTGCTTTGTTCAACGTTCAACCTTTTTTTGTAACCGCCCTTGGGTAAAAACCAGTAAATATTTCAAGGCCTAGAGCATGTTGAAACAATAGCGAAAACAATAACAATTACAATAAATCGAATCAAAACAAAATTTTACCAGATATAGAGACGCATGATTTGCATATGATGACGAAGAAGCCGATTTGAGCAGACAACTTTCGGATTTGTATACTAGTTTGGGAGAGATTTCAGAAATGGAAAAAGGGCACGTGATATAATATTCAACGAGGGAAATAAAAGAAAGGAGGGAGAGAGCCTAAAGGAATTGAAATTAAGGAGGGAAAGTTGTGCGCCATTGGGGAAAAATTTTACACTAAAAGAGGCACGATTTTGAAATGGTCTACCCCCGTATCAAATTTAAATTAGGTTCATAGCCTTATCTAAATATTTTGATACGACTAAGAACCAAATCAAATTTGATATGGCTATAACCTGTATCAAATTTGGTGGATAAAGGGGTGTCAAATTTGTTGTTATGGTGTAGTGAAACAATCATTGAGCCCTTTTAATTGATATTTCATTAATTAAATTCTTCTCGATATTCATTATCAAATCTCCTTACTGAGATATTTTCAAACCCGCATCGGATTATCACTATACTTGGAAAACATTTCCATATTTCACGAGATACTTTATTTTCTACACTTAGAAAATATTATATTATCATCGAAAAACATTCTGTTCACTTATCTCTTTTATGGAACCATTTATTTTCTACAATTAGATAATATTACGTTCCTACCCCCATTTATAAATATTGGTTTCAAACCAATAAAATTTCGTTTTATTACTCTTTAAATTTTATTAACCAATTTGGTTTTTAATTCCATATGCAATCGATAAATCGATTTTTAGTTATCAAATTTCATTAAAAAAAAAATAACTCTTTAAATTTTCAAAAATATTCGCTACCATTTTCCTAGCGAGGCTCAGTCGGTACAACTTCAAATCGTCTCTCTAGGCCCTTTCCACTCAAAAAGAAAATCAAAAGCCAAGCGGCTTGCCCAATAAGCTCATAAAAATCTCATACACAATTAAACATGTACCTTTTTCAAGCATTCGATTTATTTTCTTCATTCCATACCTATCTCAACTTTACATTTGCATTTCCAATTTTTATTGATTTCAAACCAACCCAGCATTTGAATTTAACTATATTCAATTCGTTGATTTATTCTCTAATTAGCTCATTTCACCTTTCATTGGAATTAATCGTGTTCAAACACATTATTAATTACTTAAAAACAAGACAAACTCAAATTCCATGTTCAATTCCAAATTTTAATTCAAGTTTTCATATTCAATTGCAACTTTAATTCATAAATCCAGTTTACTTAACCAAAGTCGAATTTGATCAGAAACTCCATTAACTAATTACTTTTCTAATTAGTTAACTTTATTTAATAATTAAAAATCTGATTTTTGTTTCAAACATCAATTAATTTACTCTACTTGAGTTCATATTTAATTTATAACTCAAGTCTGGATTTTATTAAAACAAATCCGAATTTTATTAAAGAAAATCCGAATTTTATTCACTCAGAATCCTTCTATTTTATTAAATAAATCTTTATAGTTTATAAGTGATTATAACGCGATTTTTTTGGAAATTTGATTTTGGCATAACTCAAAATATATAGGATAAAATCCCAACCTTATCTCTTCCATTAGAAAACTATTATTCAATAGGTCTGAGCGATTCTTGTTTCAAAGAATTCCGACTTATATTGAATTATACATACTCAATTGAAGTTAAAAACGTAAAATTACGAACTATTGCACTGCGGCGAGCTCGTTTTAATTAAATTGTTATTTATATGTTTAACTTTATTTATTAATAAACTTCAATCTCATCCTTTTATATTTTAATATAAACTAAGCCAGTTTTCCAAATCTAACTTAAAATTTCTGATTTCCCAAAATCGAAAAATATTCATAACTCAGTTATAAATTCACAACCCATTATTTTTATATTCAGTTTCGTTACAACTTCCTTCCAAATTCATAAGTTTTATTTCTTATGAATTCTACTTACTTAAAAATTCATTCGTTGCTTAGAAAGCAAATCATCTTCAATATTTCTAAAAAAATGTAACCAATTCCCTTTTTAGTTTAATAACTTCCATTTATAGAAAAAAAATTACTTACAAAATTCTGAAATAAATTCAATTCCTTTTTACGACCCAACATTTATAATATGGTTTATAATCTCATACTGGCTTTAATCTATTTATAAAATATCAGTCAAAACCAATATAATTTCCCTCATCCTATTTCATTGTATATTTATTCTACTATTTCATAACCCTCCTCATTTAACACTTTTGTTCTAAGAAAATATTTTATTATTATAAAACATACATACATATATATATATATTTATATATAAACATAGAATCTAATTCATATTTGAAATATTGGAAATGCTAACATTTTAAATTATTAAATTTTAAATTGTAGTTTCTACTAAATAAAATTCAAAATATCCTTTCTGAAATAAATTATTTTTATAAAATTTGACATAGTCGAACTCCAATTATAAATTCATGTGGATTTATCTCAATTCAGTTTGCAATCCGAACATAGAAATAAATTTCATCGTTTCCTTTTGAAATGATTCCCAAATTCCTTTTTTAAATTCATGTTTTAATTTAACTTCCCAAATTATCCAATGATAATTATTTCACCTCATTTATAAATTTAAACTACTTCTTTTTATTATAAAAAAACAAGTTTATTTTTCCTAGCCCATTCGAAATTCGATTTCTATTTTAGGAAAATAGATTTCCCCCTTTCATTCGAATATATTTTTGAGTACTTAAATACCAATATTTAGGGCCAGCGCTGTTCAAGCATCCAAAACACATAATAATCTATCCAATTTATTCAACACGTCACACATATAAAGTATGTAAACAAACAGTAATAAATATGAGGAATCCAGATAGATTCCTTCAACCTGTTTTTCCTGCATCCATAGATATTGGACAACATATATGATACCAATCCCGCTTCAAGACGAGATATCGCGGTAATAAAGGGTCATCCGCTATTATGCGGGGCGCATAAGGTCTCATCCGCTAAAATGTGTGGGTGTATCCAGCTACCGACCTTAAATATGACTAATATATATAACAGCAATCAGTTCATAATACTCTATCAATCCATCTAAACGTAAAAAATGATGTACAAAATAAAATTTTCTTTTATAATAAATTATAAACGAACCAGAAATATTGAGTTTACTCACCTTGATTTTTATTTTGATCCATTCTGATTCCAAATTTAAATCCAGATTATATATCCCTCAGCTACGCCTACTCGATCGATTCCGTTTGATAAAATCTTGTATATATTTAATATGACATTCATTAGTTAACATGATTATTTATTTATTTAATGATTTTAAGCACAAAATAATTTAAAATAATTACTTAAACCCTTTAAGCTAAAATCGTGATTTACTTCTCGTCCTTTTTTCTAGTTTTCACGAAGCCATTACTTTCCGTCTCTTTTTCAGCTTTCACGAAGTCTAACCACCACTTTAGCTCGCCGCCTCCGCCTCCACTGTCCGAGCCAGGCCACTGCACCACCATCTGATATCGTCCTCGCTTCCCTCTCTTCATTGCCATAGGTGATCACACCAACTTACTCCTCCATCTCCCTAATCAACGCCGCTAATCCAAAATCTTTACCGCCCTTGAACCTAGATCCTCAGCATTACTGTGAACCTTTCCTATGACCTTGCCTTCACTTCCGGTCCTCCATAGCTCATCGCGCTCAAAGGTTTAACTCCCAGTTTCTGAAGTCGAGCTTCAGATATTCGATGGCTTAGAATGAATTTGATTTCATTTTTTTCTGCTAAACATAAAAGGAAAGAAAGTAACACGTAAAATAAAGGGGGGAAATTTGTTTTGATTCAGGAAGTGGAAGTTTATAAATTTAATCATATAAAGAGGAGAAAAGGCCGACTTCGATTTTGATTTCGTTGGTTAACAGGAAATGAACGAAGTATAAGTAGAGATGGGGGTATAAGGCGTATTTATAGAAGATTTTATTATTAAAATATTCTCCCGAAACTTACGCCCAAAGTAACACGCTTAAACGACCACATACGAGCTTCAGTGGCGATAAAACTTGTAATTTTACAATAACTTAATATTTCGGACACGATAGAACTGGTTTCGTTGAATTCCGAGATCATTTGTAAAACTTTCTTTTAATTTCTCAACGTGAATCGATATGCGTTTAAACTGTGCACAATCACAAAATAACTCCAGTTGACTTGAAACGGAAAATCATACAATAATTTACCATTACGGATTTTATAATATTAGTTTCGTTGAAATGCAAGGTCATTTGAAAATCAACAATTCTTAAGTTCTAAATTAAATTGATAAGCTATAATCGATTTTAAACACCCATCCATCAATAATAAATTATTATTATTATCGTTCTAATTCAGATAAAATTTATATTAATCGATAGAATCGTTTTTATTTATTTTTAACTTAGAATTCGATTATTCATCGTTTTCGTATTACGATAATTCGATATATTCGAAATTAAACCACATTTCGTTTATTTAATCGATAATCACGATATAAAAATCTATTTTTATTATCAATTCAACATTTAAAATAATATCAAATGTTCATAATTAAATGATAAAAATCCAAGTTGTTACATTTGAGATACTTGGAAGGAACACAAGATTATGGAGTAAAATTACATGCCAGCAAAAGTATCACCATGCAAGCTTTCAGCGACGCTTACCGAGCCTACGATCATGATTACCGAAGATCCACGTTAGGTTACTGTGTCTTCATGGGTCCGAGCCCGATTTCCTGGTGTCCAGAAAACAGCCCACGGCTTCGCATTCTAGTACAGAAGCAGAGTACAAATCTATGGCCAGCACTACAACCGTGCTCATGTGGATTCAATCATTGCTTCATGAACTTTGAATTGAAAGATCTAGGAAGCCAATGATCTGTTGAGACAACTTTAGCACAAATCTCTTTCAACTAACCCGATTCAGCACTCACGAACGAAGCACATAAAAATTGACTTGTACTTCGCACGTGAGCAAATTACCAAAAGTCTTACCAAAAGAAGACTGGAAATTTATCATGTGTCATCGTTATTCCAGCGAGCAGACATACGTATGAAACCTCTTTCAACTATAAAATTTTTCAAATTTAAAGGAGAATTGAAAGTAGGCAACGGCAGAAAAATGGGGTCTCGAGAGCATAAACCCTAGATTTAATTGAGGGGGAGTAATATGAAATAAGGCATTCGATTGCAGATGTATTAGCTATCAGGTCATCTAAGATTATTCTCAAGTCATTCGATTGTATTTTTTATTATTAGTTATAATAAAAGGTGTTTGCTGTCACCTTAAAACCGGTCGGCTTTGCCAGAAAAAGATTATTCTCAAGTCAATGGGCCTCAAACCCAATTACAACTCAAATGTTTCGGACCACCGATGATTTTAACGGACATTTTCCTTTATATTTCTGTATATATATTACTATTGTCATGTACATCAGAAAGTATGTAATTCATTTTTCCATTCTATCAATAAAAGCTTACAAATTTCTTTTATTTACCCCCTACTTATTTGCAGAAGTATTCTAATAAGTTCTCATTTTACTCATTGTATTTTTTATCTTTCTTTTACTTCGCTTTTTATTATATAAAGTATAAACATTCATATACATGCACATGTAGCCTATATTTGTAATTTTATATCTGCGTTCATGAGTATGAACATATATATAAATTTCAGCATATAATTTTTTATTTTATTTACTGCATTTTAATATGTCCAGATATCGAATAGAAAACTCATAAATAGCAGTATCCCTAAATCAACTTAATTGCCAATAGAAAAGCGAAAGCTCCTCTCCACTTAAACAGTCGGATCCAACGAACTGGCATTGAGAGAAACTAATTTCAGTAACATGTATATAATGACCAGTTAACATGAACAATGCGTTTGGTATTAACTGGACAACACTATGCTAATTGTTAAATGACTTACTATGAGCCCAACGCTTTCGGTATTAACTGGAGTTAATGCATAGAACAAAATTTCAAAGCCCAACAAGATAATTACTATCAATGATATCAGATATGCAAAACAAATTGAACGCACCAGATAAAATATTTGCACAGGTGTCGAAAAGGCTGTAAACGGAGATGGACAAACTACTTGAAGGCTGATCTTAAAAGAGGTACATTTTCACAAGAGAAGGAAAATTTCATTATTGAACTTCATTCAGTATTAGACAACAAGTAATCCATACTTTAATGAAGAAAGTAAAGATTCTAACTACTCAAGAAGATTGACAATCCTTGAAATTTTCAGGTGGTCACAGGTTTCAGCACAATTGCCGGGCAGAATATGTGCAGAAATGGTGAGAATATAACATATAAACTTATGACAGAGCCTTTGGAGAGTTTATTCAACATATTATGGGATGCATGGGCTTTCCACCCAGTTTTGTGTATCTTCTCTATCTGTGCATATCTACTCATATAATATCACCTAGAAAACCCAAACTATAGTTAATTTAAAAAGCTCTAACTGCAGAAACATAACAATATGAAAAAAAACACCCTAAACAAAATATATAGAAGAAATTAGAGACAACCATACACTATATATACAACAAGCAAAGAAAAATATCAAGCTGGCCTATTTATATATCAACAAAAATAGAATTACAGAATTATAAAGTACACATCCAATGCATGTTAAAAACTGCATGCATACAGCCAAAAAGGGCATGACAGAAGATGCACCATGATATATGTATAAACACACACGCACACACATACGGAACAGTAAACAGCCAACAAATCAGCGCAGCAACACTATAATAGTTGGAATTTACCTTAGAACAATGCTGAATCAAAAGCAGCTCGAATCAAAAAGAAAATCCTAACCCATAAGGAAAAGATTGAATCACTGTCATATATATAGCAAAAAAAGTAGAATATCTAATCAAAACTAAATCAAATGAAATACGGAAGAAATAAATTAAAAATCGATTTTACCTGACCTATTAATTTGAAGAACGACGAAAATTGGAGAACACGATTTCTACGGCCAGAAAAATAGAATTTGGGTTTGGATATGTTCGGCTAGGACTCAGATTTTGGGTTTTCAATTTTAAGTGGGCCTCAAAATGGTGAAAACAAAAAACAAAATAATATTGTTTTCAATTTTCTTTGTTAATCCCATTTTCCAAAATGATAATTTTTTCAAAATGGTAAAAGGAACAAGTTTTCATCATTTCTCACAAGTGAAAACGGAAACTGATCTGAAAATGAGAAACCAAATGGAAATTTTGCTGTAGTGTTAGAGCTAGTTTATTTTTGCCCTGGTAAGTAATAAAATTCGGAGAGCCGCGATTTAGTCTCAACGATTATTGGCAGGAACGGACATTTAGCTGAGTCAAGTCTTGAGTCTGAAATAAACCATGCGTTATCATGTCGGGTTCATATGCTCTAGCAGTTGATCCATATAGATGATAATATGCAAAAACAGAGTTTGAGAACACAAATATAATTTGGAATCCAAAGCAGTTCATGACTAAAGAGTCACAAGTGCTTTAGAATTGGAAAGCATGTCAAAGTTCAACTGATCAGTATATATTGTAATCCAACTGTCCGATTTTGGATAATTTTCATAGATCTGATTTGAATCCCGAGATTTGGGCACTAGCGGCCAACTTATTCCTGAGCTGCAGATTTTTCTAAACTTATATTTATCGAAGGGATGGCTAGTTTCATTAAATACTTCTTCCTTTAAGGGTTTTGTGATGATAAAGATGATTCAGTGATGGCTTTGGGTCTTCTTTCCCCAACAAGTTTTATCTTGACAGTTATTATTTTTAACTGCTTCTAGCCATGATTCTTGACGAATGTCTTTCTATTTTCCTAAAAGCTATTTGAGGGGTTATGATGGCCAAACTACAAAGCTTCTGTTCTCATTGTCCCAAGTTTAAAGCGGAGTTTCGTAACAATTGCAATTCCATAATAGAAATGTAAGCTTCAAATGATCACAACTCATAGGTTTATAGTTCTTAAAGGAGTATTCTTTTGATTTAGGCAATGGCAGCAAAAAGTGATCATGGCAAGAATTGCTTTTGAAGGTATACTTTATTTGTAATATTCTTTTCGCAAAAAGGAAGAAAAAAAAACATATATATGTTGGAATAATTAGTGATAGCCCTTCTAATTTTCAAAAGAATATATCTTCAGAAGTGCTTACGGAAAAATTCTTTGAAATAAAATGCTCATTAGAATAAATATTAATGCTTTTTAGTATGTGAAATTGTACTCAGCCAGGTGTTGTCTTAATGAAAGAAATGTCTCATTTGTCAGTCTGAAGTCATAATTCATTAACTAATGGACTCTACATCCAATAGAATGCTTTTCTATACGAGCTCCTTTTTGTAAAGTAGTCTTTTTCAAAAGATTATAGTATCATACAAAGAATTATAATCATATATACTATAAACAATTCACCAGAATAGAAAAGTCTGATTATATATCTCTCTCTGTGTGTGTGAATGTGCGCATTTTATATGAAATTGATCACACACACACACACACACACACACACACACACACATATATATATATATATATATATATATATATATATATATATATATGTATATGTGCGAAATTTGGATACAGGAAATTTTTGTGAGTCAAACCAATTAATGTATACGAATCCCTCAAGGAATTACCAATGATCCAAAGGCCAATAACGAATTTGATTACTACATATAGGTATAGGATTGGAGATCTAAAATAAGAATTTTATTCTAGACGTTTTAATATACCATTTGATTGTAGAGATCCCAAAATTCATTCATCGTATAAGATACTAGAGTTTCATTTGACATACTAGAAAACCCTTTAGCGTAAAAAATTCAAGAATCCATCTATCAAGATAAGGAGATCTAGAAATATTACTAGATTATAGGGATTTTCGTTATGCTTTAAGTCCAGAACTTACAGATGTATACTCATAGTAGGTTAACGCTCATTTATATTTCACGGTCGAACTCATTAAATTGTAAATTCCCCTTGGCGGCACTCTTGAAACATGCCAGTCGTTTAAAAGCATAAATGGTATTTAGTCAGAAGTGGAAGTGCAATAATATGGTCATGTTTGTCAAATAACAAATTTGATGCTTACTAACTTATCTTAATAATTATTTTAATCTCATGCTTGTCCACGGATACAAAAATGAGCATGAATTCATGTGCTCATGTACTAGAAGGTAACATTTTGCATGTGACCTAGCAATTTTGCTCGTATCTTCATGCACACAATTGCCTTTGTAAAGAAAAATATAAGCAATTTTGCTCGTATCTTCATGCACACAATTGTTCAACATTTAATATTTTCATATGTACCTCACACAATTGTTCAACATTTAATATTTTCATATATACCTCAGGAACTTGTGTTGAGATTTTTGACTATTGATATCTGATATGTGCCTAAAACTGGTATGCATGTGACATTTTATGTACTCAAAAGTTTAAATACCCAAAAAAATTGTTCGTTGAGGTCTATAGTTTTCGTATTAAAAAACTTAGGTGTTGATTTGGTTTATATTATGTTTTGTATTTTGAATTTTTCAACATTAATTACAAAAAATAAGAAGAGTTGAAATAAGATAGAGGAAATGAAAGACCGACGGCCGGAATGGAGAGACTAGGGGTGAGCATTTGGTTGGTTTGGTTTATCCGATTATGAAATTGTCAAACCAAACTAAAACCGATAAAAATGAAAACCAAACCAAACCAACCAAATTAAGATTGGTTGGTTCGGTTGGTTATCCGATTTAACCGAACAAAAAATATTTTTGACCTTATGTTCATAATATTAATTATCATTTAAAATAAATTATAGGTATATGGTTAAAATATTATTATTTATGATTCTTATGCTTCTCAAAAGTAATAAAGATACATATGTGATAATTAAAATTTATTTAGATACTAAAATATTTACTATAATATCGATAATTTTGAAAATATAAGAAAAGTGTGGTTAGTTTGGTTAAACCGATAACCAAACTAAATATTTTTCCAAACCGATTACAAACCAATCAAATTTCAAAACCAAACCAAACCGACCAAACTAAATTGGTTCGGTTGATTTATTTGGTTTAACCAAATTATGCTCACCCCTCGGAGAGACGACAAAATGATAAATTATCTCTCGTTCTTCCATTACTTCTTAAAACATGGAAAATAAATAAAAGTTTTTTGTATTAATTGTGTTCTAAAACGGTCATTTTACATGATATACATGCATTATTCGCATTTTTGTATGAGTGAAAACGCAAAACTAAAAAGAATAAATCGAACATCACCTTAATATTTTCGTTTTTTTAAAACCAGACACATACACACTAAAGCCATATTCAAAAACTAAGCGCATATGAAGTTAGCATGCACAAGATCACTTGTATTCAAAGCTCTGAAGTTGGAATAAAAGAAACTCTTGAAATAATCTTCATACATTCAAAAGTTGTGTGCATTTTTAGTTGTAAATATATTTCTAACCTCAGACCATATGCAAGGAGGGATCAATGGCCATAGTACCCTAGGCTACACCTCGAACCATTAATTTGCAACATAATTATATATTATAAATCTAATCATTAGTGTTGTTCACCACCACTAAACAAACAATATATACCAACGAATCATTTCAACGGCCGTCAACGACAATTTAGCAACGACTACCAACGGCTTCTTTTTTTACGAATTAAATAACCAGCCGGTGATAGCTAGCTATTTGCGGTCGTTACTAGCCATTGGTAACTCACGAGCTTATAACTGAGGCATGCTTCTTCTTTCTCACTCCGTACACTTCATTAAAAAAACCTCACCTCCTTCCCCCAATTCACCACCTTGCACGCCTCCGTTAGCTTCTATAACTCTGGGGAACTTAGCTCTCCCTCTCCAACCTCATAATCACATTCAAATCAGGTAATCAGCCTAAGCTCTAATTGCTTAAATTTGTTAATTTATGATTAATTTGTTAGTTTAGATGTTTGTATTATCTAGTTGTTATTGTTGTAGCATATCAAATGTTAAACACTATTAATATCCTATAAGTATTGAACACTAATGTATATAGTTTGTGCGATAATAAATTAGTGTGAATGAGTTGAATAAATTAGTAGATTTAGGGCTTGTTTGGGTTATTTAGCATGAATGAGCATTATGTATTTTCTAAAAAGTCGAAAACGATAAATAATTTTATATAACGTACAATCGGTCAATCAAACATGTGCACAAGTGAAACTACCATATATGGTAGTTTTATTTAAATGTTAATCGGTTTAATATAAACGTCAAAAGTCAACAGTTTTAACAAGTATAAAATGTAATATATTATATTCATAGAACCCCTAAAGTGTTTTTTTGGCCCCCTTTGATAAGTATTGTATATGACTATAACATCCCATTCTACATGATCGAAAGCTAAACATTGCTGATACTGCATTCATCTTTATTTTCAACTTTCAATGATAAACAAAATCGAAGGTTAATCAACCATAACATCAGATGACACGAGAACATGAAAATTTTCACAAAACATTCATTGATATAAATATTTCATTCATACAACCTTTTGCATAATCTGTTCAAGCAAAATATAAGTTATTACAAAATAAACTCCGAGAGCGACATATGATGATGCCCCCTCGGTTGATCAGAGCATAAATAGTGGCAGTTATAAGCTTGCTGATACATACAACCAAAGGATAAGGAAAAACACAATGGAACCCCCAAACAGCTATAGCCTCATGCTCGCCTCCGGAGGAAGCTTGTTTGAAGAAGATACCTTAAAACCTTACCCCTTAAACTACTCAATTGAGTACTCGAGAGTTTAAGAGGAAAAAAAACTACGAATCATTCAAAAAGACTGGTGTGAATAATAGCTTTTCTACCCGACACAATTGATATCCAACAAGACTACACCACATAGTAAAACTGGTTTCCCTCTTACTATGATCATGCTACGAAACAGGACTAACCCTGTGCACATGCACTTCGATGGTTGATTTAATTCTTACAAACATATATACATATATAACATTAACAACATATACCATGCAACGCACAATGGATACTCATCCCCGTTATACTCCCTTACCGTGCATTGCAAAGATCTACATTGTCAAGCAATGGAGCCGAAACATCATTCTATTTTTAATTCCCATTATTGCTTCATGGAGCCATATCCCACTCACACGAAACAAACGTCCCCTTCTAGTTCCAATTCAGTGCTTCATTGATAACGCCCCGCTAATACGAAACCGGAAGCTCCTTCCCTTAATCCTCCGTACTGTGCAAGACAGCGGATTTGGATATCTTTCCAATTTTCCACCCATTAGATCCTCCCAATGTTTCACACACAAATGCAATGTCTAAGCAATGACCAACTACCAAACACATAAGCATTTCAATCGTTTCTAGTCCAATTTACATTACAATGGGTATGACACCAGTGTCATTCCCAGTCTCCTTCGACTCCACCATGAGTGTCAAAGTCTGTATTCAAGTCATTTCGAAAGGTGTAACCCTTCCAGCTTCGCTAAATAACAACTATCAATACAATTACAAAAAGCAATAGAGGCACGACCTCTTCCTTTATCGAAAACATTTGGATAAAGGTTCTCCCTGTCGTCAATCGTCATAACCAATCCCGCGAGCCATAGAGGCAAAGCCTCAAAATAAAGGCACACCATAACAAGCAATGGCTTCAAGGGTTTTGAAGACATAAAATAGTCTAGAAATGTGACTCTAACATATTTTCCCATTAAGGATCCCTTTGTCAAAGACCAAAAGAGCGGAGGCAACAACAACCTCATAATACGAAACAATCCCCTTTTGATTTCATTGAAAGTTGGGGAGGCGAAAGCCTCTGTTCTTTTTTAAAGATATAATTCAAAATCATTCTTTATAAAAATTATTCTTTTCTGGAGCAGCACTCATTTGACCGAGTCAAAGGAGTAGAGGTGGAAGCCTGAGCGACTATCCTTTAAACCAAAATATTTACAAGTAGGGACCAATTCGAAATCAAAAGGTGAAAGGCAAAAGCCTGAATATTTTATATACAATACTTATGATATTTCAAGTATTTTGCGCTACAAGAGTGGTCCGACGTTTTCAGAAGGCTGCTTCCGAATTCGAAAATAACACAGACTGCAATTTTAGGCAAAACTAGTTAATTTCTTTATAAAGCACATCTTTTTACCAGCTTCACTATATTTATCCAAATTTATATTGGTTTTGTGGAAAGCATTTTGATCAAAGTATAAACATTTTTCCAGCACTTTGTACTATACAAAAATACAAAATACATAAACACATAAATGCTAACGCCCTAATTAATGTTCAATCCATCCGAAAGCAAATCATCCTTATAAAATTTGTTGATCCACCTTTTAGCAAGACAGTCGCATAACGAATTTTCGACGGTTGAAGTGTTCAAGATATGAACATAAGATCAGGAGAGTCCTGATATGCTTGGAATTAAGTGTGGAATCACTCGAATGCAAGAATATGGCAAGATTGGAGTTCGGCTCGGCCTGTTTCAACAATACTCCACTTCGGATGGGAATATTCCGATCGGTGAGCTCGGATCGGTGTAGCCGGACAGGCATGGAGGGATCATCACATTACTTCAGGTAAGCAATCATGGAGTATTGCCTTCGGTTCGAACAACTTCAGGTTGGTGTACTCTGATCGGGTGTTACTAGTAAAATTAACTTCAAGACTAGCTGGTAGTGAAGGGGTGTCGGAAAGGGGTGTCGGAAGAATACAGGCACAGAAAAGTCTCTCGAAAACAGAAAGCCAAGCAATATATTGAACCGAAAGTCGGAGAAAATGGTTGGAAAGCAGCACAAACCGGCACCTTCCCGAAGGAAAGGGGCTCTAAGCCTACAAAACGCCAGCAAAGAGCATCCGACAAGATCCTTTCGATGGGGCCTATTCGACAGGGAATTCCATAGCGAAAGGCCACCTAAGACAGGAATTAATAAAGAAGAAGGCATGAGCTCCCATCCTTAAAGCTCGGAAGGGTTATTGGTATTAACCTGCCAAATACCGATACATCTGAAGGCAAGGGTATCAGAGGAGCCAAACCAGGAGAACACATGGAGCATCCGGAACCAGCTTCCGGAGCACCTGTCGTACAGATGCCAAAAGGCTGCATGCACAAATAACGGAAACATCATCGGAAGCTACCTCCCGGAAAACCAGGTTATCTCAAAAGATCCACCGAAAGGCTAACCGAGACTCAAGCAGGTATATAGGTTACCACCCGTACTAGTCCACCTAGTGCAGAAACCAACAGTGGTTTCGAACCGACAGTTATCTACATACATCATGAGGACAAGCTCCTCTAAGTATTCACGACAAAGCCGGAAACTAACATCCGAGAGCTTACGTCTGAGAGCCTACACCCAGAAGCTGTTACCAAGGGTTCAAATACCAACTGAACACCGCATCGACAAGCCCGTATTTATCCCAAAGAAGCATCAATTGACTGAGACCCCTGCTTCAAAGACTACAATTAGCACTCTGAAGACGGTCGAGAGCCAAATGCCTGAGACCAAGGGAAAAAGCGGTCGCAAAGGCCCCTGCAAGCCCAATAGCCCAACAGCGGAAGAGACCCCGAAGTAAGAGGACCCTAAGAGCTAGATAAAAAGGAGGGGGATTTTTGACTTTTCCATTTTTCTCTTGTACTCCTGCTCTTTTAAAAAAGTCTAATACGAAGAGGAATGGAGAACTTCCTTCGTACTGTTCATGTACTTCAATTCAAAGACTAATAAAAGAGGAATCTACTTGCGGAATATGGTTCTGTGAGTTCAACCTATCATTTCTAATTATCATTATTGCGATTTATTGTTTGTTTTCCAGATAGACATAGCTCTTCATCCAAACCTCCCCGTGGAACGAAAAGAAGAAAACCACTTTCCCCATTTTAGACCCCTCTTGATAATTTTTTAGCAATTCTGCTCCTCTAGATCTTGGTACCTAGGGATGGCGATCCAATTTGACTCGCAAAAGCCGAATAACCTGCTTTTCCCTTTAGATCCGCTCCTATCGACTCATTTCCGGTGTTAATGGAAAATATCGTTAACATTATGGCGCTAGAAGGAGGGCCCTGAACCTCCGACCTTGTGGTTAACAGCCACACATCTACATGTGTTGTTCCGTCCTGAATTGGACTAAGCCGTTGAAAAAGCAAGATTATGGGTAGGAGGACCCGACAAAAACCTTCAGATTCTCAAATGGATGAGTCGGAAATCGTACACTCAAGAGCAGTGGAAGAAGTGAGCTTGAGAGTAGAAGCTTTACACGTAATAAAGCGAAAAAGGAAAATGAAGCAATATGCCCCCGATATCGAAAATTACAGCTATTCCCACATAGGGCAGATCCTAGCGCCTCCCCCAAATGACTTTACACCCAAGGGTATTAGCATCTTTTCCCACCTAAAGCAAACCCTCATCAAACAAGTCAAGGGAATGACGCTTGAACAAGAAATAATGGACGATTTCGACCACTGTGCCAACAAATGATCCGAAGAGATAACATCTCAACCTCAACATGTTTTCGAAAGAGAAAACGTAGGCGTAGGCACAACAACTAAGCTGTCACAATAAGATTAAACCCCAGCAACGAGAAGGGGAGTGTACACAAGGGTTACCCACGGGATACTACTTCGCTACTTCAATGGAAAATATTTACTTCATAACCAAACACGAACTCAACTATTGGCCACTCAAGAAGAAAAAGCCCAAGTACGAAAGAAAAACAGGAGGGCCCTATTGCCATTACAATATGATGAATGAACACGAGACTAGCCACTGCAGGGATCTCAGGGAAACCATCATTAGATTCATCAGTCAATGCCAATTACGAGAATTTATGAAAAAATCAAAGTGAATTCGGTAAAAATCTTTAGGAAAAAGATTATTAGACATGTTCAGAGGTATGGAAAACCCTCCTCTCGGAATCTAAAAGGAAACCCGAAAGGGGTCAGACCGTAAACGGATTCAATCCCTCGTCGTCGCCAAATTACTCAGGACGAGGCATCCCTCGGAGGAGGATGATGCGTTATTCTTTCTCCATGTCCAAATCAAAGGGGCAGGGTTAAAGCATCAAAAGCGTAAGCCTCCGTTTTACATCAGAAATGGTCGTGGCGGCGCATCTAACCTTACCACGTCCTGTCTATGCTCGCAGAAGAGTATGCCCTGCCTCTGCTAGAACTAAGCACGTCCTACCTCTGCTTATGTTCCACGTTACCCGCAGAAGGAAGCGCAAACCCCTATAATCGCCTACGATGGTCAGGATAGGGCACCCCTCGGAGGGGGTGGTGTGTAAGCCTCTATCAGAACCTACGATTGTCAGTATAGAGCATCAAAAGAGTAAACCTTAGTTCTATGCCTATGATGACCCCGTCTAAGTCTCTAAGACCTTATCATCGTCTACGATGGTCAAAATAAGGCGCCTTCTGAAGGGAGGTCGAGTAAGTCCTTGGGCTCTGCTTGTGGATAAGCTAGCCAAGCGCACCGGACGTACAGGCCCAAGATTGGCCAACAAAGCACGTACATCCTCTGCTTTGACACCAAAAGGCCAAGGAGTGTCTCAAGAAGCACGTACAACCTCTGGTTTACAAATCAAATCCAAAAGGAATGACAAAACAATAAATACCGGAGGGGGTCCCGGTCGTCTATCTAAATTAATACCTGAATCTGGGTCAATTCAAACTCTTCGCAAATACTGGAAGTGGGTCCAGGTCGTCTATCTAAATTAATACCCGAATCTGGGTCAATTTAACTCTTCGCAAATACCGGAAGGGGTTCCTGGTCGTCCAAATTAGTACCTGAATCTGGGTCAATTCATCTCTTAACAAATACCGGAAGGGGTTCCCGGTCTTCTATCTAAATTAATACCCGAATATGGGTTGGATTGGTTTCTCAACAAAGTCCTGAAGCGAGCTCCCGGTTTTACATCTCATTACCTAAACCCGAGATGATACTGAAGTAAATCACCACCAGTGAGGAGTTCCAGTCTTGTCACAAATACCCCAAACATGGGTAGAGTCAGACTCTTGGAGCTAAACAAGGAATTACTCGCCCCTCTCGGAAATTCGAGTATGGCTCAAGATTACACTTCCGTATCCACCAAGAATGGGCTTGCGATCCTCTCAGGGAAGTGACTTTAACTTATACATTCATTAGTTTATTTTCCAACATATTAGTCGCTTGTACAACCCTGAAAACGACATCATAACATAACACCGGTTCAAGGAAGAATTAAAAAAAACTCAAACGTTCCTAACAGCATTCTGTAACTAGGACTCCCCTTTTTCTAGGCGATCTTTCATTGGGAATTTTCCCCAAAGATAATCGTTACATAAAGAAATTTTCACCAACACTTAGCACAAGTAGGTTTCCACTCATTACAACACCCGGGGTTATAGTAGCATTGTTTCTAACAAGGGCGATACATCATATAAGTCACATAACACGCTGACATGACCACCGGAAGTCACAACATAAACCAATACACATACACAGTCATCATTGTGAAAAAAGTTCACATCACAAACAAACAAAAAAGATCCATCATTCTGAATCAGGGTTTCACAAAGAAAATTCTAAAAAGGCACAGTTCTCTTTAGCTTTCTTTAGTTCATTCTCCAACCTATCAAGTTGTTGGTATAATCTACCTAACGCCGCATCGGAGCTCTCAGAGGATGTTGTTGCTAACCTACGTTGCAAGTTGCGAATAGTTTCATCTTTCTCCTTCAGTTGTTTTTCCAAATCAGACACTTGATCCTTGAGACTCGTGACCACTATCTTTTGGAGATAATACATCTTTTTATAGCCGGACAGGAGGGCATTACTAAAGATATCTTTGTGACCGACGACGTTCGAGTTTTCCTCTCTAAATTGTGACGAAGGGGTCTGGAACGAGTCCTCATAGCCACAAACAAGATGAAATATCGTAATACGTAAATCGCAAATATCAAGCATACGCTAGTTACATCATACATCTCAGGGAAAGAACAATCACATGACCATTATCAATCCATACACACCATAGATACCATGTCCACACTGGCATATTACTACAACACCATAAACCATCAAACATTGCGAAACCAACACAATTCACGGACAAATCAAAAGAAAATGTGTACTTCATACAATAACATTTAAAACACCTTGTTAATTTGTTTTCGCTAAACCGAACCCCTTGAGAATTTCTCCCCCCTGTATTTCTAAACGCAAAATCTAAAAGCATAACTATAGCTCACATTTTTGGAGAAGCAGAGAGCTGCTGTAACATGTAAAGACTAGTTATTAACTAAATTCAAGGAGAAAGAAAGCACTTCGATGAGAGCCATACCTGTGTGATATCAACATTGAACCGATCGGGAGTCCCTTTCTTCTCGGAATCTAAAGAACCGTCGTCTTTGGAGGGCAACTCCTTTGATGCGAGAGAGGATGTTCCATCACCCTTTCCGGACCCATCTTGCTGATCCATGCGCTCTTCCACCTCTCCTACTGATGTGTCTTCCTCCTCCACTTTTGCCTCATAATCTTCAAGAAATTCATCAATAAATAAAAATGACGAGGGATTTATCATGTTCACTGAAGGAACCTCATGTTCCCGTCTCATTTACTCGATCTTCTCTAGAACTTTGTCTCGGACAGAGGGATCAATTGAGAGAAAGCTAAACTCCGAAAGCCTTTCGTAATTGTCCGAAAAAGCAAGGATGTGGGCATCTTCGTAGTACTCCATGGCTACGTTGTTAAGGTGAACGTTAAAAAAATTAGAAATACTGTCACCAGCCTCGTAAATGATTCTTTTTGCGGTGGAAAGCTAGGTGTTCATGTTGTCCACCTCGGCAGCATAATCAATCTCCAGCTCCGATTTCTCTGCCTTAAGATCTTCAACCTGCTTCGCCAACTCCTCTTTAGCCTTCCTCTCCTCCTCTGATGTGGCCACCAACTCCTTGCGTTCGTTATTTCCCTCCGTCTTCTCCCGCAACAAAGCATTAACCCTATCCAACAAGACCCTGTTCTCCTCCCTTTGAGTGTTGATCTCGGCCACTGTGGTGGAAGTTAACCCCCGGGAGACAAACCAAGTTTTCATCATCTAAAAGAAGAGAAGTAGGTTAAGTCCCTTAAAAAAAAGGGGAGGGTATATGTGTGTAATACCAAAAGGTGATTCCTGATTTGTTGTCTTTGGAAGTCTTCTGAGTCCGAAGAGGCAAAAGTTAAAGTAATATTAACAACTTCGGAAGATGAAAGGGCCAATTTTACAAGCCTATCGAAACCTGAAACTGGCGGAGGAGGTGCGGAAGAAGAAACGGGCTGAGAAGAGGAAGGTCCCGGAAGATCAAGCCTTCTCCCACCTATATCACCAAAAGAATCGAAGGGGACAGGATTGCTCGTGGACTTACCTTTCGGAGAGACTTCGGGGGAAGCATCAATATCAACCACCTGTTCATCAGCTACAGTAGAAGGATCGAAAGTCTGCCTTGTTTACGGAGTAGCGACAGTGTCTCCTGAGAAGCCAACTGGCTTGTCGCACTTAGACTTCTTCGATGGAGGACCAATGGTGGATTGACCAATGGAGGGCCCCTGCAAGCTCAATAGCCCAACAGCGGAAGAGGCCCTGAATTCTCTATAAATAGGACCTAAAAGCTAGATAAAAAGGAGGGGGATTTTTGAGTTTTCCATTTTTCTCTTGTATTCCTGCTCTTTTTTAAACAGGGTCTAATAAGGAGAGGAATTGGAGAACTTCCTTCGTACTGTTCATGTACTTCAAATCAAATATTAATAAAAGAGGAATCTACGTGTGGAATATGGTTCGGTGAGTTCAGCATATCATTTCTAATTATCATTATTGCGATTTATTGTTTGTTTTCTAGATAGACATAGATTCTCATCCAAACCTCCCCGCGGACCGGAGAGAAGAAAACCTCTTTCCTCGAGTTTAGATCCCTCCTGATAAATTTTCAGCAATTCTGCACCTCCAGATCTTGGTACCTAGGGATCGCGATCCAATTTGACTCGCAAAAGCCGAATAACCGACTTTTCCCATTATATCCGCTCCTATCGACTCGTTTCCGGTGTTAACGAAAAATATCGTTAACATCGGGCAAGCAATGGTTCAATGTTCCAGGATTGAATGGGTCGGTTCAGTGAAGGCTCTTCTCAGCAATTCTGATTTCGCTTTTTCGACACAACTCAGTTCGACATTGTCGAACCGAGCACAGTAGGGTCAGAAGACCTATTCTACTATCGAAATACTTGGTTCATCCACTCTTAGAGCAGTGGATCGAGTTGCACATGGCTTAAGTCGAACCAAAGGAGGTATATCTCCATAAATAGAAGAAGCGACCAACTACCTCCTACCGACTCGGATCGTACGCCACGTGGCATACCAATCCGGGCATGACACCAACCTTTAAATACACGTATTTGGAGCATTTACAGGGATCGAATGATTTTTTTAACTTCTATATGCAAAGCTTGTGCATCAGGGAAGACCGAACATCAACTTCTTCAAGCTTGCGCAAGGACTTTGCATTTAAGGAAGAATTCACTTCTTACCTCTTCATTTCTTACATGAAAACGAACTGTAACTTGTAATTGACAATATAATAATAAGATTATTTGAAGTGGACATAAGACGGATTGCCGAACCACTAAAATTTTTTGTTTATTTTTCTGCATTTTGTGATTGGAATTATCTGTGAATTGTTGTGTTTGGATAATTTGGGGATTGATCGCCAAAGAACCACTTTACGATGTCAACACTTTGATGCTTTCACTGAGAATTGAAGATTCAGGATTTGGATTGCTTAATTAAGGATTTGAAAATGGTTAAACCAAAGAGGAAAGACAGAGCATCCTCACGAGCAGAAAACTCACTTGGAAGGAGATGGATAATGTGATTAGAGAATTAAGATAACGTATGGAGCGGCAAGATGAGCTTCTACGTAAACAGGATGAGATGATGAACACCCTACTTTCGAGACTAAATGGATCAGGACGATCGTTCGGATGAGTGATTATTAGAGCAAGTGTTAGCAACGTTGCAGCTATGGAGACAGCAGCGGTTTGACCAAAAGGTGTAGCACAGTTGGAAGCTCCTATTCGACCTACCATCAATGTCGAACCAGGCAAGACAGGGGGTAATCGCCTCAATGTTAGTGAATGACATCATAACACTTCCACTCGTGTTGGTCTGATGGTAATGTTGGAAACGTCGGTCGAGCGCATACCAATATATCTATAGAAAAAGACGGCGCTGCTGCATGAAGATTCACTGAAGCTTGGCTCGACCGTGTTGAACCTGCGTGGTTTGACCATGTCGAACCAAGTGCTGAGGGCATGGTCGAACTGAACCAGGAGGCTGAAAACAAACAACGAACAGACGCAGAGAGGTTCGCTGGAACCTGAACAATATATTCCTAAATTTCCTTCAAGGCATGAAGGACAAGTTTTTCAACTCGCTTCCGATGGAGATAGGCTGGTGGAGCAAATACGGCGAGTGACTAGAGGTGGAATGCCTAGTCAAGGATACGAAGACGTAACTCGAAGTCCTTTCACTACGAACATTCAGGATGCGATAGCACTCCCAACATCAAGTTACCAGTTTTAACATCTTATGATGGGAGATCGGATCCTATTGTACACCTAACACGCTATAATCGGCACACGGATGTACTAGGGGCATCTCCCGAGCTCATGGCAAAGTATGTTTCATTGTTTCTAACATATGTGGTTGCGCTTTGGTTTAGGCAGCTTAATAATGAGTCTGTAAGCATTTGGAATGAACTCGTGGACAGATTCATGAGCAGTTCACATAACTCATCCCAAAAATGTGATGACTCTGACGACGATAAAGCAAAGGCTAAAGGAGACGCTGAGAAGTTTCCTTGAAAGATTTAATGTTGCGGTGGCTTCGATGGATAAGCTGAAACCATCTACGGTTTTGATGGCGGTCGTAGGTGGAGTGACCGAAAAACCTACTAAATCTGCAAAGGGATCCCCCCTTTGGGATCTTATTTTGAGGGTAAAAGGTACTTGCGCCAGGAGGATGCGCAGACACAAAGTAGGATTGAAATTAATGCTACAGATGGTCAAGAGGCGCTTGAGGCTGGAGTCCAGCGTGACGACGGAAAGAGAAAAATGGGAGATGAGAAAGGAAGATCCAAGAAAAGTAGGATGGGACCGAAGTATCCCTCCTACACAAAGTTGAATAGATCTCTTAAACAGGTTTATAGGGAAACAAAGGGGCTCATCCCATATCGTACACCTGCTCCCGGAGAGCCTTCTGAGAAGGAAAAGAAATCCAGGAAGTTCTGCCTATTCCATAAGTTGAATGGGGATGTCACATCGAAGTGCAAACACCTCCAAGACGAAATAGAACATGTTAGGAGTTGATTCCTTCCTGGCTATATTAAAACTGCAGGGCCTGAGCTGTCGGCAGCCCGAAATCGAGGAGATCCTCGATCAACCATCCATATGGTCATCTCATGATAGTGATGGCAATGATGGGAGCCCACAGAGGTTCCCCGTCCTCCAATTAGATTTCCCTTCGATTGATTTGTTTAGGTTTTTTGCTCTGATTCACTCTTGGCGACGAAGTGAATAAATGATGTATTTGCTTCAACCGAAGAGATGAAGTTGCAGACCCTAACCACGAGCTTTTGTCACTAAGTTGTGATTGGATGAGTTCGTGTGATTAATCTATTACTCCCTTTCACGAGATGGTAAGTGAATGGACTAGTAGGAACTGGTCGTAGATTCTTTTCACCAGAGGCGAATGGATGAATCCATATGAAGAACTACGAACTCCGTCACCAGAGAGTGATAGATGGGCTGGTAAAGACGAGCTACGTCACCGGAGAGTGATAGGATGAGTCTGTATAGATGAGCTCCATCACCAAAGAGTGATAAGATGAACTCATGAGCTACAAGTCCCGTCGCCGGAGAGCGATAAAAAGGACTCGTATCGATGAGCTATGAATCTCGACACCGCAGAGCGATAGGATGGATTCATATTGATGAACCATGAGTCTCGTCGTCGAAAAACGATAGGGTGGACTCATGATGATGAGCTATGAATCCCGTCATCGGAAAACGATAGGATGGATTTATAACGATAAATTATGGGTTCCACCGTCGAAGAGCGACAAGATGAACTCATATCGATGATCTACAGATTCTATGGCCGAACAGCAATAGGGTGAATTCATAATGACAAACTGCAAGTCCCTTCAACGAAGCATGACTGGATGGATTCGTATTAACGAGCAGTGGATCCACACAAGAGAAATTGACGAGATCACCTGATAGCTGCTCAAGTGTCGGTTATACTCGCATTGGATAGACTCGACAAGGCCGTAGATTTAAATCTCTTATTATGATCCGCAATCTGACTTTAGTATGACCAGGTGCGATCGTGGGACTTCTTGGAATTCTGGATTTCCAAGTCCTCATAAATATGATCCGGAATGATCATGGCTTTTTAGTAATATGATCCGAAGCGATCGTGGCTTTCTAATTCTCCATATTTGATCTGACGTGATCGTGGATTCCTGGTCTTTGGACGCTGGATTTCTATGGGCCTTTGATTATTCAAAACACATCTTTTAAAGAAATATATGTTTTGAAGGGCAAAGTGTTAACCCGTCTTTTTACAAGGTAGTCACACCATGGATGTTTGATGATTGAAGTATTCAAGATATGAACATAAACTCAGGAGATCTCCGATATGCTTGGAATTAAGTGTGGAATCACTCGAATGCATGAATATAACAAGCTTGGACTTCGGCTCGGTAGGTTGGTTCATTTTGCTTCAACAATACTCCACTTCAGATTGAATATTCGCATCGGTGAGCTCAGATCGGTGTAGTTGGATAAGCATGGAGAGTTCATCACGTTGCTTCAGATAAGCAAGCATGGAGTACTACCTTCGGCTTAAACAGCTTCAGGTCGGTGTGCTCGGATCGAGAAAGCATCGGATCGATATTCCAGGATTGAACGGGTCAGTTCAGTAAAGGCTCTTCTTAGCAATTCTGATTTCGTTTCTTTGGATTAGCACAACTCGGCTCGACCTTGTACTACCGAGGCATGTCGAACCGAGCACAGTAGGGTCAGAAGACCTATTCCACTGTCGAAATACTTGGTCCATCCACTCCTTGAGCAGCAGATCGAGCTGCACGTGGCCTAAGTTGAACGAGAAGATGCGACTAACTACCTCCTACCGACCCGGATCGTACACCACGTGGCATATCGATTCAAGCCCAACACATATCTAAAAATTAAAATAGCTAGCATGTGGGATCGTCGGATAAGTAAACTGATAATAAATGGAAGTATTTTACCACTATGAATTTCTTAGTGTGTTATTTGAATATTGTGACTGCTTCTACTAAGTGTTTTCTGCATGTGCCTTACAAATCAATGATAAAATATGTTTCTTTTTTTACTTTGAACATTCAATTCCATCTTAATATGAGCACTGGTTGAGATTGTTACTTAGTATGCAACCATGCAAGTATTCCGCCTTTTTGAAATGTTACTTGTATTTTAACTTATGAATGATTAAAACCATTGCTAAGTATATTCACCGCCGCGTGCAAATCAAATGTTAAAACTAGTATTCAATGAAATTATATACATAATGTTGATAGTAGACTTCTAAACATAAAAAGTTTTTCTTCTACCTACCCCCAACTTTATATATGAGTTCTCACCTCCACTTCTTCGTTGCATTTCATATTACTAGTATCACATAATACAACGGCCAAATTCTTACTGATATCTCTAGTTTTAATCATATAAATATTAGCATCAGCACAAATTATCAATTTTGATGAACAAAACTTAGCATCTGAAGATGGTATATGGAACTTATACGAAAAACGATGAAGTCATCTTGATGAAAAACAAAAGAGGTTCAATGTGTTTAAAGAGAACGCTGAGTTCATCTATGAACAAAACAAGAAGAATAATGTTTCATACAAACTTTTACTTAACAAGTTCAGAGACATGGCTGACCAAGAGTTTAGAAGCACTTACGCCGGTTCAGAAATCAATCATCATAGGACACTAAGAGAAAGTCAGAAGAACGCACATGGTTTTGTGTACGAGAACGTTAAAAGTGTTTCTGCAGATTAGAGAGCCAAGGGAGTTATTACTGTAGTCGAAATCAAGAAGACAAATATGGTTGGTGAAATTTTCAAATTTTACATTGAAAAATCTCCTTATTATTTGATTGAATTTGATTATAAGGAAAATAACGCAGGAAGTTGGGAATTTTATATTGTTGCATCTGCGGTTAACAAGATCAATACAAATGAACTAGTTTCACTATCATACCAGCAAAGGTGGCATAAAGGACGATGCTTTCGATTACACAAAAAAAATGGACGAACAATTTCCGATGATACTTACTCGTATATGGAAAAACAAGGAAAATGCTCCTATAAGGTAATACCAGAAGTTGTTTATTTGACGTTTCACCTTCGTATGTTTGTATATCAATTACCTATGATAGTAACTAAACTTAATTCTGATGTATTTGCTCAGATATCTCAGGTTGTTTTAATTGATGGACATCAAGATGTTTCAGCAAATGACAAGAACGCATTGATGAAAGCCGTTGCTAATCAACTTGTGTTTGTTGCCATAGATTTTAGCGCCAAGGCCATTGTGTTCTACTCAAAGGTAACTTAAAATATTAATATCAAGATATATAATATGAAATTTACTAAATGAAATGATTGAAACATGATTAAATTTGTGCAGGGAGTGTTTACAAGTCACTGTGGAGCTGGACTGGACCACAAAGCTGATATAGTTGGATATGGAACTACAGGAGATGGAACAAAGTATTGGATAGTGAAGAACTCTTGAGGAGAAAATTAAGGTGAACACGGTTACATAAGAATGGAAAGGGAAGTTTCGGAAAAGAGTGAAAGCTTCCATAGTAATACCACACTTTCCACTATTTTCCGAAACTTCCCTTTCGATCCTTATGAACCCTGTTTACCACTATTTTCCATCTCATGTAGTTCCATATCCAACTATAACAGCTTCATGGTCTAATTCAGCTCCACGGTGACTTGTAAACACCTCATGCACAGATTTAATCATGTTTCAATTATTTCATTTAGTAAATTTCTTGTTATATAGCTTGATACTAGTATTTTAAGTTACCTCTGAGTAGAGTAGACCACAAAAGCCTTAGTGCTGAAATCTATGTAAATAGAAATAGGTTGATTAGCAACGACTTCCATCTATATCTTCTCGTCGTTTGCTAATGCTGGAACATCTTGTTGCCCATTAATTGAAACAACATGAGATACATGAGCAAATACATCGAAATTAGGTTTAGTTACTAGTTTACATATGTAATTGATATACAAACATATGAAGGTGAAACGTCAAATAAACATTTTCTGATATTACATCATAGGAGCAATTCACTTGCTTAAGCATATTCAGAAGTTATCCCTCCTAAAAAAATTTCTATGTACTTGAAAGCATCATCTTTTCTACCACCTTTGCATCCTTCATCGTAAGCAGTGTCGCAGTCGATAAGTTGATGCTTCAATAGTGAAACTATTTCATTTGTCTTGATCTTATTAATGCCTTCCACAGACGAAACAACAGAAAATGCACAACTCCTGCATTGATTTCCTTATAATCAAATTCAATCGAATAAAATGAAGATTTTTCAATGTAAAATTTGAATTTTTTCCGAGCACATTTCTCTCCTTGATCTTGATTCTAGTAACAGCTCCTTTGGCTCTCCAATCTACAGAAGCAGGAACACCTTTAACATTCTCATACATAAAACCATGTGTGTTCTGACTTCCTTTAGTGTCCTATGATAATTGATTTATGAACTGGCGTATGTGCTTCTAAACTCTTAGTCATTCATATCTTCGAACTTGTTAAATAAAAGCTTGTATGGAACATTCTTCTTATTATGTTCATAGATTAACATAGCGTTCTTTTTGTATACATTGAACCTCTTTTGTTTTTCACCAAGGCTTCTTGATACTATATGATGACTTTGTCATTTTTCGTATAAGTTCCATATACTATCTTCGAATGCTAAGTCTTATTCATCAAATGAGATGATTTACGCTGATGCTACTATTGATAGGATTAAACCTGGAGATACTAGTACGAATTTGGCCATTTTATTATGTGATACTAGTAGTATGAAATGCAATGAAAAAGTGACGATGAGAACTCATATATATAATTGGGGGCAGGTAGAAGAACAACTTTTGTTATTTAGAAGTTTACTGCCAACATTATGCGTATAATTTCGTTGAATACAAGTTTTGACCTATGATTTACACCCGATGATGAATATACCTAATAATGATTTTAATCATTTATACGTTAAAGTTTAAATAACATCTCAAAAATACGAAATATTTGCATAGTTGCATACTAAGTAACAACTTCAACCAGTATTAAGGTGAAACTGAATGTTCAAGGTAAAAAAAAACATATTTTATCATTGATTTATAAGACATATGCAGAAAGCACTTAGCAGAAGCAGTCACAATAGTCAAATAACACACTAAGAAATTCAGTGGCAAAATACTTTCATTTATAATCCATATTATTTGCTTGACGGCCCCACATATAAGTTATCTTAATTTTGATTTCCTTCTAGAGTTCTGTGGTTTTATTCTCCGAACGGTGAATGGGTGAAATCGTGATCCTTTCCCCGAATGATCGACACAATTATACTTTGCACAATTCTTTTTCTCTTTGAAGAAATTTAGCCAATGGCTCTTATCACTTTTACATTCACCGTTTTATTTCATTTTTGTATTATATGCTTTAGCTAAAATTTAAGTAAGATGAGTAGTCATGGTGAAAACAGAAAGACTCATTTCTCAATACATTCGCAGTGCGTACCTAAAAGCTTTCGCCATGCCACACTTGAGAATTTATGTTATTCGTTTTTCTTTCGATGTTCGGAACTATTTTTCTTACATTTGTATCTTAATCTAGTCTATATAAGTACTCGATGTATATTTGATCAAGAATAAAATGATTACTTTGCCATAGTAGCACAAATTTCTTTCTGTAACATCTGTTTTATTGCTTACACGGTTGAGCTTTTTGGTTCTTAATTTTCAGTTTTATCATGTGTTCTAGAGTTTGGTTAGTTACTAAGCAACAACTCTTGCTTTGCTCTCTATCAGAGTAATCAACCTAAATTTTTATTGTGCTCCTGTTTTGCCATTGTCTTTTTATTTTTCTAAATTAATTTGTTTGTTATTATTAAGCATTGGTGAAGTAAGATGACATCCACTAGATATGAACTGAATCTCAACTGAGCTTATTTATTTGCTAAATACTGGCTGATAGAAGGATTCAGCAAGCCACATATATAGAAAGAAAGAATCATTATTGTAAGGAACCGTATTACAGATCATGACAAAGTTGATCTCCAGTGATAAAGATTTATTTTCGTAAGGAACCGTATTACAAATCGTGGCAAAGTTGATCGCCAGTGATAGGATAGTTATATTGTTTACTATCAAATTTGGAATCTAGATATTGAGTAAAATATAACATTTATGTACTTCCACTTATAATGAGTAGGAAAACTAGATATAATCAATTGTTTTAACACAATTATTCAATCAATAAACTATCAACTTGGTTATTTAAACTTAATATTGTAATGCAAACTTGTGATTATCGTGACATTGCAAGAAGAAAATTGCTCCCTGAGTCTCCTTAATTTGTGTACTCATATTAATTTTAATGCCATAATAGTACAATATTTTGCATCTCAATATTAAAATGCTGCACAAATTATATGTTATAACATCGTAGGATAATATTCAAGAACTCAGAGCTAGGGCGGCCAATATGCAAGATTTTTTTTTAGCTTGGGAACTATCCCATTTCTGTATGTAAAATGATAATAAAAAGAAAATATTGATTCAACCAAACTTATAAGCATGCTGGTAAGAAAGCTATTGGCAAGACAACATGAGATGTTAAATATATGTCGTTCAATTACAGTTTCATAAAAATAACATTTTCTTGTTTGTACAAGTGTAGGGCAGCATTTGGAATGCGCAAAACATGATGTCTTGTTTGTATAGATGTGTGAGCATGTTCTAGTTGTACATGCATATTCTTATTGTATAGGTGCAGGACATCATTGTTAGAAATCAAATAGAAAGCTTTTAGTTTGCTATTTAAATAACACATCAAATATAGGCCTAGAAATAAAGAAAATAATATAGACCTAGCCCATTATAAAATTAAAATTCAAAATACAATATTTTCGGCCGAGATCTCGTTAATAGATCTCGGCCGAGATTCAGTTCAAACGAGATATGACCGACATTTGTTGTTTCGAATCGCCTGATTTCGAAAACGAGATCTCGACCGAGATTTCAAACCTTGTACTTCGTTATTTTTATAAACTTGGTTTATTTTTAAATGCTTTTGTTGTTTTTATAAACTTACTTGATTTTTATAAAACTCGGTTAACTTCTATAAAAATTCGTTAATTTTTATAAAGTTATTTGATTTTAAAAAAAAAACATAGTTGTCAAGGCGAGAAAGCCCCAAAAAGTCCCAAGCCTTCGCCTAGCGCTTTTTTGGACGCCTTGAATGACGTTTTTTTCCTGTTTTCAGCTAAAAAATTGTATTTAGAAAATGCAATAAAACATTTTTTTTATAAAAAAAAATGGCATAAGCATTATTAGAAGAAAAAAACACCATACAATTAACATAAATCAAATTAAGAATGAACAAAATCATGCAACTCAAGTTTACAAACAATAAAATAAAGAAATAAAAAGCAACTTTACATAAAGTCTTAAATAGAGTTTTAACCTTTCATGAACTAGGTTTTTTGGGGACGATTCGACAAAAGAAATTTATGGTTTTTCTTTTCAATGGGTTAACGAAATAAAAGCAGACTTTTTTTTATAGAATACGCTCTAAATCAACAACGATTTTGAGCTCCTATTGAGCCAAATGCTAAAATTTTCAATTTCTACTCAAATGTTACAAAATATGCGCTTTTTTGGCGCTTCACAAGGCGAGCGCCTTGGCACCTTTGGGGCTTTTTTGGTTATTTAGCGGCTTCGAATAGATTATATAACAATTCCCTTTCTCTGAAAATATAGAAAAAGGGAGTTTGTGCACCAATATCCGCCATAAAAGGTACAAGCCATAATAAATGAGAAAGCTACACGACTCAGTTCTAGCATAATTACTCTAATGTAACTAGCTCTTAAATTAAATACAAACTTTTTTTAACTTATTAAAATTTTATATAGCTTGGTTAATTTTTATAAATTTATTTAAAATATATTTTTATTTTTTACAAAACATGGTTAAATTTTACAAACTTAATTAATTTCATTGGATGTTTACATTACTTGATTAACTTTTATAAAAATTAGTTAATTTTTAATAACTTCGTTATTTTTGTGAATTTGATTTACTTTAAAAACATAATTAAATTTAATATACTTAGTTATGTTTTAACAGACTTACTTAATTTCTATAAGAGTTGGTTAACTTCCATAAAATTTAGTTTATTTTTATGAATTATGTTACTTTTTTATTATACTCGGCAAGAGTCCATAAAGGTAGAAAACTGGGAGAGCATGTTAAGTTTTGTCAATCAACGTGCACATAGATTATCTTATAATATAATACATATTTGTAAAATTAAGTTGTTAGCAAGAACAATAACCTAACAAACAACTTGATCAATTCCGCTTGTCAGAAAGGCCAAACAAAATTATGGGGTTATTTATTAGACAAATTTTATGTTCATGTTGACCATTAAGATTATAATGTCTGATAGAAGAATCAGGTAGTTCTGATTTGAACTTTTTCACTGTTCTATACTGTTAGGGTGGAGTAGAACCCTAAGTGCAGAAGTTCTGAAACTTTCAAATGCCAAAAATTGACACTATAAAATAAAAGGCATGACACTATTCGGAACAACATGCTGGAGTGTAGAAGTTCAAAAATAAAGCATAGACAAAGCATAATGAAGCAGCTTACACGTAGCTAAAGTCACAATTTTTGTACCACGGGGATCAGTATAAAGTATAAACTCAAGTTATGCATTTTTCCATACTATTTTAAATTATGTTGGTCAGTATAATTAGGAAGCTTATTCAAATGCAATATATCTATTCTTACATATCAGACAAATTTGAGTATATCTTCCGTGGTTTCGTATTTGCACACAACAGTATTAAAAATTAAAAATTAAAACCTTAGCAGATATAAATCTGAGTTAGGAACCAAGCCATCTATCCTTTGGCTATATTTCCTTACAGCCTCTGTAAAATTAGTCTTCCCATCCTTTGGCTATATTTCCTTACAGTCTGTGCAAAATTAGTCTATTCCCTTTTTCAAACTTTTGTGTACAATTAGTCTATTCCCTTTTTCAAACCTTTGTGTAAGAACCTTAACAGAAACACAAAATTAACTCATAACTTTCCTCATTCACACGTTGAAGGGCAAAGTGATGAAATAAAGTTTGAAGGGTAAACAGTGTATAAAATCAAGACCAAGAAATCACAGCAGCTCAATCTGTTATATAGAAAAATGATTGCTGTATTTCCAAGTGTAAATTATCATTGATTTATATTTACTAAACAATTGAAACACCAGTAAATAAAAACTCACCTTGGCCACGTACGGTTTCTTCTCCCCCATTCAAAATTCTCCTTTCTCAAATCAATTGTGCACCATCCATTATGAACATGCACATCAGTGCAGTGATACAGAGCTAGAAACCACGAAATTGCATATATTTGAATATAGATCCTAGTATTTTAGTAGATAGCTTAAGCATGAATGTTCGGTCAATGGTTTGACGTAATAAATCACTAGTCTCATTTTAGAATACATTACAAATTAATTCTTTCATCATTAATATTTTTAAATAACGGTAATTACAAACATACGTTTGAAGATATAGTTATACCTGCTCGACCTATAAAACGCTTCGAGTCCATAAGCATTTAATTGCTTTGAAAAGAAATCACAAGCTCTGCAAAATAGAATGAAATAGCTTTTAATTAAAAATGAATGATTGTCAACTTCATCTGATCCACATTTGGTTTATGCAAAAAAATCAAGCCATTTAATTACATATGCAAGTTACAAAACCATTTTGTTGTGGTGGTTAATAAAGAAGTGGAGAGCTAGAGTTAAGACAACTGTGATTGAAAATGGAAAACCACATAACAAGTTACTGGCCAACATGAATGTGACAAATTTGCAGAAAGCATATTGTGCCTGAGAAGCATAGCATGAATCTGGAGAATCTGTGGGCCCAAGACAGGACAATCTTCACCTGCAAGCAAGCATGAATCATAATTAGCAAGTTGAGGTAATTCAAGAGCTTCAGGTTGAGTAAAATTAAGCATAGTGATTCAAAACTGTTATAGCTGAACTGTAAAAAAAAACTGACAACCATATAACACCCACTTCATATTGTACCAATTAATTCTAGCACATTGAATAACTCGATCATTGTTTGCAATCCATATATATCAGCAAGTGAATGTCTAAAATTTCCAATACATAATGATAAATTTTAGGTTTCAGATAAACCTTGTATACTGAGTTTATGTTATTGAAGCTTGAAAATGTAATAGTTAGGATACAGCCAAGTGCTTGAGTAAGATCATTAAGCCAACACAAAGCAATGCGTTTTGTTTATCGAATATTACCATCAAAAATTTATGACAAAAAAATGTAGTTGATTTATGTGCAAATTTACAGGTATAAGAAGATTTGTTTAAACGAGTACGGTAATGATCTAAACATAAAAAAAGGATGTTATAAAAAAGGCAACACTGAAAAAAGATGTGACTAAAAGTGATTTTTGTTGTAGTGAATGTCAAACATAAAGAAATGAAAGCTTGTATTCGAAAAAATAAAAAATCATATAATTTGAAACGGAAAGGTTGGTGATAAGCACTGAAATTTATAATGCATTTACCATGCACATGGCTTTTAATTAAAAGAAGAAAGAAAAAAGTACATATTGTTTAATTAAAACAAAAAACAAATATTACAGAATTAAAAGGAATGAAGTTTTAGTTTTAGTTTTCGAAATTTTGTAGTCTGGACTATCGTATCTTTGGTAAGTTTCGATGTATTTTTTAACCTTTTCTTGGTTAAATGATCCAAAATAGAATATAACTGCTATCAGTTCTGGCAAGTGATGATCCAATACAAATGCAGTGTTGAGATTCAAACCTTGATGTGATCCATTCTTCCATTTCATAAAAGGATATAGAGAAAAATCTTATCTTAGAAAATTTATATTAGAAGACAACCATTTACAAGAAAAATAACCAAATCGTACTTGGTCCTTCTCTATATACCACTGAGTGACTAGGAAGATTAGGAAAAGGCTCTAGTGCTCTTGATAGGAGAAACAATATCCGAGCATAGAAAAATAATTGTAACCAAGTTTAATATAAAATAGGATAGCTTACATTTCCTAACCAAAAATTGATGGTAAAGGCTATGCAGCTGATCTTGATTTCACAAATAGAATAAATAATAATTTTCTTTCCAGTACAAGATTTGGTTACTCATATTGCAAGGTTTAAGCAAATCATAAGTAACCTCGGTGTATATGAAAGCTAAAAAAAGAACTGCTATCATATCTAAGCCAATGTTCCCTGAACAAGCAAAGAAAAATCAAAAGCAAGAAAACAGCAAGTGTGAAGTCCAATAATACTCTTTATTTAAAATCGACAATTAAGAGATCGGGTCCGATCTCATTTCGGAATCAAATGCCATTTGTGTTGGAGCAAGTAATCCCTTACTGGATTTGCGGTCATTGATGATTTTGACATGACAGCTAATTTCACTAACTACTCGAGAAATGAGATTCAGTTAAATCTTCAATTGATGCTGAAAAGTACTGTTTATAATTATGTATTTGATTCTCCATTACATGACAAACATTTGGGTGTGCCTATCGAGGAATGCATTAATGACCTTCCAATTAAATATAACTCAGCAGCCCAGTAGAAAAAAATGGAAAAATATATCCAGTTAAGAATGGAACAAATGCTTCAGATATGGCAATTCAGTCATTATGCTTACAACTGTCATGACTCATGCTGCTTTTAGGGCGCAGAAATACTACTGCAATACTCTTGGAGAAAACGCAGCAATAGCCAAAATAAATGTTGTTTAAAATTTAGAACTGATCTTAAGGACTATATAGGTAAGAATTATTATGAAATTTAAAACTAAAATCTAAGATCATATGTCTTTGCTAACTCTAACTAGAATAGTATGCAATAAAATGGTTCAACATTTAACCGGTGTGCTACAAGAGGAATTTTGTTTAAATTTCTCATTATACTTACATATATGCCAACACCTGTGCATATTGAAATGAAATGAAATGTTCATACCTTGAGTGTTCTAATGTTGTGGATATCAAAATAAGCTGGACACAAAAAAAAATGAAAACTCAAAATATCATATAAAGATTTTTTTTTTTTCCAAAATTTATGCAAAATGCAAATCATCACCCACGATATCTGATAGTGCCATATAACCAAATAGTAGATGATACGGCTAGTAAATTGACATCATTATATACATAGCAAGTTTATAAATCTTTCACCCAGGAATAAAAGGCACTGTTATGGAGTTTGAGTTCACCCCAGCTTCCTCGGATTGCACGTTAAGAAAAGATCAAATTCAACATATTCACTTGCAGTTGTGGAGTTTGACTTGTGTAATTTTCAAGTTAAGAGCGAAACAGATATAACATATTCACTAGTAGTTCTGGAGTTTGACTCGTATAATTTTCATGTTAAGGCACCATAGAGTAATAAAGATTTTTTTTTAAAAAAAAAATTATGCAGAATGAATATCATCGCCCAATATATTTGATAGTATATATAACCAAACAGTATACGATATGGCTAATAAATTAACATCATTATATACATGCATAAGTTTATGAATCATTCACCTAGGAAGAAAAATGCATTAATGTGGACTTTGAGTTCACCTCAGCTTCTTCGAATTTCATGTTAAGCACAGGTTGGATTTTAGATTTCATGTTGCACTCGCAGTTAACACACAAAATAGAAAACAATTTTTATTTGTTTTCCTTATTTTGAGAATTAACACAAGAAAGAGAGATAATATATCATTCCGTCGCCCATTTCTCCTTTACGTGGTCCCCTCCATCACCCTTTCATCCCCTCCGCCGTCCCTTTTCTTTTCTTATGTTTTGTTATCAACATCGAAAACTCAAACTCAAAATATATTCTAAACCAAACACTACCATGTTTTCATGGTCATTTTCCATTTCTGGTTTTGAATATTTTCACAATTTCTCAATATGCGTTTGGGCGTTCCTTTTTCGAAAACATGTTTTCAGACCTGAAAATTAGAAAAAGCGTTTGGTTTCAAATATAATTTCCAAAGTTTCAAGTCTTGAATTTTCATTTTGACAATTCAAACAAATTTCACATTTAAAGAATAATACATAATACGTAATATATATTGCCACTTTTTCATGTTCACATAAACGTACTTTAACTTCTTGAAAATCGAACAAAGAACAAAATGAAAAGGTCAAATATAACAACAATAAATAAAAACAACTATCATTATAACAAGTTATAATTAAAAATCAATAACAGGTAAAGGCAATACACTAAATTTAAGCGTAATAATTAAGCATTAAAGAGAAAACAATATTTTAAAATATATTAGACCAAATTGTAAAGAAATAAAATTACAATAAAAGAGTTCATAACAAGGTTTTGTATATGTAATATAAGCAATACACTTGGCAAAAACAAAATTGAAAGAGAACGAGTCAAGCATATTTCACAATATTATAATAAATTTATCAACCACAAATTTGGTAAGCAATGCGTCTGAGTTGTCTTACGACTCATATCTGCACACAGAAGTACAAAGTTAAGGCATCTACTGAATCACTGCATAAAATTAAAATAAAATAAGAGTAAATATTTATCAAAATAAATGCATCTTTAAAAAATTATAATGAACAAGTTGCTAACGGTAGAGGATGTACAACCAACTAAGAAGTGGACTAGGAAAAGTTGAAAGAAAGGAACTCCTGGTATAAGCATAGTAACCAACAGAAGCATTCATATAATCTAATTTTTTGTAATGATGTTTATTTGCCAAGTGTATCATGAATAATATACTAACGAGATTTTGATTTGAAATAAAAATAAAATTGTATATGAATTATAAATGATGAGTTGTTATGTCCACATTCCACATTTGTGGCTATTTGATCTTTGAGTTGTTTGACTAACATTAAACTGCACAACTTCTTGTTCATGACTCGACTCTAATGTGGATTGAAATATCATATTCTCAAATGAATATTGGATAAATAGAGTATCCAAGACGTGCTCTACTTAAACGATTTTGTGTATTGTGCAACAAGCTACTGGAATTTATCTTTGTCTAGAAAGTGGAAAATTTGGCATTAACTTTAAAATGGAAAATCTTGCTTTTAGAGCTCTAATACAACACTTAATAATGTTTCGACATGATGAGTATCTATAATTGAAAAAGTCTTCCTTTTCAATTAGTCTTCTTTGTCCATTATTGTCACGTAAATGATGTATTTGTCCATGACAAGAGGGGAGAAACCCAGATATTTTTGAATATCTAGAACCAACAAGATAAAATTATTCTACGAATAAATTAAGAAAACCATCACATGGAAGAATTGTATTTTTGCATAAATTAATTATAAATATTTGTAAATTTGTTGTTATCCATCATAAATATAGCTATTTAAAAGTACCTCCATGATAAATATAACTATTAAAAGTACTCTCATTTCCTTTTAACACTCTTTCTACTTCATTTCTTAACAAACATTTTATTATGCACTTAACTCTCCTCCTAGTGTTAAGAACACAATACTAAATTTTGTTTAACTAACCTTCAATAGGTTAAGTTAGACCTAAAAATAATTCATAAGAAGTTGATAGTAGCTTATCAGATAATTATATACTCTGATGAAGTTTATATTGCAATGTCTATCTTCTCTTCTGTTGTTCTCTAAACCATGATAAAGTTTTATATGGCAGCGTTAATTGTAGTATTTAATAAAAAAAAGATCCAATCTACCCTTAAATGATATGCACTGGAAGCCAGGAAGAAAAAAGGACCACGTACTTGATTGCTTTGTATGACTACTATTATCTCAAAAGCACATTTATTATGAGGAATGCATCTAATGTAAATAGCATAAGACAAATATAGGCACACAAGCTTCATCCAATGTTGGTGATGAATCACCCGTATATCACATATCAGACTTCATTCAATATGTTTTCTAACAGATCGGTGGTTTACCAACATCCTGATAATACAGGGAGACATACAAATGAATTCTGAACATAAAAAATCAGCCTTTAAAGAGTTTGTCTCATTAGTCATTATAAGTTTGTGAAATCAGAAGGCAGAAGCTGGAAACAATGCCTTTTTACTTTGCATATTTTCTCCTTTTTCCTTAAGTTAATATACATTTTTCTCTTTTGGTGTTAATAATATATTCGTCCTATGTTTCCTCCTGATTTGCAGAAGTATTCTAATAAGTTCTCATTTTACTCATCGTATTTTGAGTCCTTTTCCTTCTCTTTTTATTGCATAAGTATAAACATTCATATACAAGCACATGTATGTCTGTATTTATAGTTTTGTATATGCATTCATGAGAATGAACATATATATTAATTTCAGCATATAATTTTTTCTTTTATCTACTGCATTTTAATATGACAAAATATCGAATAGAAAACACACAAATAGCAGTATCCCTAGTTAATCAACTTAATTATCAATAGAAAAGCAAAAGCTCCTCTCCACGTAAACAGTCAGATCAGACAAACTAGCATTGAGAGAAACAAAATTCAATAAAATATATATATATATATATATATATATATATATATATAACATGAACATGCTTTTGGTATTAACTGGACAACACACTATGCTAAATGACCTACTAGGAGCCCAATGTTTTTGGTATTAACTGGACAACACTATGCTAAATGACCTACTATGAGCCCAATGCTTTTGGTATTAACTGGACTTATTGCATTGAACAAAATTTTAAAGCCCAACAGCAGGATTACAATCAACGATATCAAATCTTCAAAAAGAATTAAATGCACCAGATAAAATATTTGCAAAGGTGTCGAAAAGGCTGTAGACTGAGATGGATAACCTACTTGAGGCTTGGTCTTAAAAGAGGTACATTTTCACAAGAAGAGGAGAATCTCATTATTGAACTTCATTCAGTATTAAGCAACAGGTAATCCATACTTTGATGAAGAAAGTAAAGATTCTAACTACTCCAGAAGTACGACAACCCTTAAAAATTTCAGGTGGTCACAGGTTGCAGCATAATTGTCAGGCAGAATATGTGCAGAAATGGTGAGAATATAACATAGAAACTTATGACAAATCCTTTGGAGAGTTTACTCAACATATGATGGGATGCATGGGCATTCCACCCAGTTTTGTATATCTTCTCTACCAATGCATATCTACGCATACAATATCACCTAGAAAACCCAAAAAGTAGTTAATTTAAAAAGCTCTAACTGCAGAAACATAACAATATGAAAAAAAAACACCCTAAACTAAATATATAGGAGAAATTAGAGATAATCATACACTATATATACAACAAGATGCTGACATCAGTTCAAATGCAAAGAAAAATATCAAGCTGGCCTATTATCAAGGTTTAAATTTTCGCTTTCCGGTTCCGCTCCGATCATCAGAAAATTTGTGAATTTCGGTTTCGTTCTGGAAATTTTGGAAATTCCGCTAAATTTCTGGTATACGAATTCCGGTGTTTTTTTTCATGATAATACGTTCATTAGTATAAATTTTGCACGTAAATTGGTTACAATTTATACAAATTAAAACAAAAATAAAAGTCTTATAAACTTTATATGAACCATCCAATAATAAGTCACTAAACTAAACCGATAACATAGCGTATCATAATCATGAAATAACCCACTTTAGCTTGTTTTTTGTTATCAGCCCATATCATAAATCAATAAAGCCCAAATCTTTGAACACAGCCCAACAAACATGTAATCCAAGTGGACATACGTACAGGAAGCTCCATCCACATTGTCTCCCACGAAACCACACAGCGAATATTTCAACACCTAAATAAGTAAACATAAACCCTAATTAAAAAGCAAAAAATCTGCCGCATCTCTCCAATTCCATGAAACACATCGCGTTCTTTCCTCCAAGGTGGATGTTGGTTCTCTCTCTTCTTACTGCCATTTCTCAGTACAAATCCAAATTTCCTTTTATTTTTTAATTGCAGCTTGCGAAACGGTTTTCTAGGCGAATTCCGTCCCGGCCTCCGCCGGAACCGGACCGCGTTGGCCGGAATTCCGCCGTGCCAGACAGAATCTTGAACCTTGATTTATATATCAACAAAAATAGACTTACAGAATTATAAAATACAAATCCAATGCATGTTCAAAACTGCATGCGTACAATCCAAAAGGGCATGGTAGAAGATACACCATAATATATGTATAAACACACACGCATACACATACAGAGCAGTAAACAGCCAACAAATTAGTGCAGCAACACTGTAATAGTTGGAATCTACCTTAGAACAACGTTGACTCAAAAGCAGCTCGAATCAAAAAGAAAATCCTAACCCATAAGGAAAAGAAGGAATCTCTGCCATCTAGCAAAAAAGTAGAATATCTAATCAAACTAAATCAAATTAAACATGAAAGAAATTTAAAAATAAAAAATAAAAAATCGATTTTACCTGACCTATTCGAAGAACGACGAAAATTGGAGAATACGATTTCTGCAGCCTGAAAATAGAATTCAGATTTGGTTGCGTTTGGTTGGACTTAGATTTTGGGTTTTCAATTTTAAATAGCCTCAAAATGGTGAAAACAAAAAACAAAATAATACTAAATCAATTTTCTTTGTCAAGCCCATTTTCCAAAATGATAATTTTCCACTTTTTCAAAATGAGTTGTTGAAAATAGTAAAAGGGAAGATAACAAAACGGAAACTGATTTGAAAATGAGAAACTAAACGGAAATTTTGCTGTAGTGTTGGTGCAAGTATATGTTTGCCCCGGTAAGTAACATGTAGTCTCGTTTTAGGCAAGTATCACACATATAGACCACTTTCGAAAATAATTACGTATATAGATTAGTTTTAATCGCCAGCTTACCTTCTCTTCTTCCCACTTTTGTCATCTTACTTTCCCAAACCAAAAACTCAACCGATTTCATTTTTCAAGATCTGAATTTACCAAAACTAGAGATCTAAACAAAATTGCTACATATCAAATTATAGCAGATACTATTTAATCGGCTAGACGTTTCGATCAAAAATTTCTACTTGTTTAAGATAATTTTGTAAACCTAGAATTCTAAAAATTTTGAGTTACTTGCTGACATTGATGTGCATAATATTTTTAATGTAAGTGGATGAATGAATTGTAAGTGGTACAGTGATTTACATTTTGCGTTGTTAATAATTTAGTGATATATTTTTTTCTTTGAATTTAGAATGGCCAGAAATATGACTTCCACACTATGTTACTAGATGGTGAACTAACTATTGATGATTAAAAAAAAAAAAAAAAAAAACAAACAAACAGTATGTTGGTGGTATCTGCAATTCGGGTGCAAAACAATTAAAATTGATTCAGATGAATTTGATATTGACGTAGTGGTTAATTGGCCCATGGACTATGGTTCGACAGCAAATAGCTTGGCTAATGACGTAGACGTTGAAATAATGTTTTCTGCAGTTATAAAATCGACTGAATTATATGTTGAAAAAGTTGCAAAACAACAAGTGCAATCAGGGTTATCGAATCTTGGGTAAGTAATGAACTTGGGTATTACACTCAAATGTTAGAGATGGCAACTCCATCAGAAGACTATGTCTTATCAAGTTACAATAATTCATATATTAATGTCGGAGGTTGTTGTCCTCCGTCCATGCCTTATGGATTCATGTCATACATTAATTTTCAACCTCCTCCCATACAATAGAGCTTTCCCTATTACACACCTTGTTAAGGATGCAGAAAACGGATCTTAAGGCAGAATTAACACTAAAGTAGGGATGAATAGTGCTTATGAGGAATTTGTAGAAATCTTAAAATAACTTGAATTACTATATGAATCACACAATGATTATCACACCAGAGATGATCACAAACATAGAAACAACCACAGACACAGAAATAAGTAAATATAAAATGCAGAAAAGGAAAGAACACATCTGATTTTATACTGGTTCGGATTACTCCTAGGACCAGTCCCATGCAATGCTGGATTGCGCAAAATTTTATTATTATCAATATCCAAGTATAACACCCTTGATTTCACGGCTACAAGGTTACCACTGATTCCACCACCCTTGATTTGACGACTACAAGGTTAACACCGCTCCCTTTCTGTGACACCCCACGTCCGTTAATGTCACTCACTAAGGGAATGCATTAAGTTCCGTGAAGCGTTATAGGTAATCAGACACAGAATAATTACAAGACAGATATAAATAAGATAACAACGAAAAATTTAATTTTTATTTCAATATAAATCATAATACCGTGGTCCACAATACCATAAGTCATAAAAACCATTACAATAAAATAACTTCTGTCTTGCATCATCAGAGTACATAAAATATAAAAACATAATTCCCTAATTGAAACAGTTAGGCCATAATAGAGACAAGAACTTGAGCCATACTTCAGAAGTAGTTCCTACCAAGGTGATATATGAATCCAGACTAGGCCAGGGTGTTTCCTCCCGGAGAACCTAGGGGGGAAACGGAAGAAAAAAGGAGAAACAAAAAAAAAAGAACAGGCATAAAGTCTGGCGAGTTTAGTTACTTTTAGCCAATAGATAAATAAAAGTAACATGATAGGCATATAAAATGGATAAGAGAGATTCACTTCGTAAATGGCAGTGTGACAAGGTAAGCAAGATAATGTGTATGTGCCTCACTACTGATTACTCTGCACTATTACTGGTATATCTTGAAAGAGATGATCCCTTCAACTATAAGGTGGTAGACTTGGGTATACGTCCGAATGTATCCTAACTACTACCCTGATCGATCGGCTCCCTAAAACTCGTAGATACCTTGTGCTGGTCATACAGTAGGAGGTATCACTTCCTAAAGTGGCAACCCCTCATCGTAATAATGTGCACAACCGTATCTACAGGTGTCACTATCGTCTTATCCCCTTCTGCCCGGCTCATGCATGCACATGGCCCGGTCGGTTTGCGCCGCCCACACCGTCCTCCACATTTGGATCTCTTACAATCAGTCAGTAAGTGTGCTCCTTCTCCGCCTAGTACGGAGTAATTTATTTGATACCTGCTTTGGGTCACTAACTGAAATGGGTCCCACACAATATGATACAAGCTCTCCCCTTTGTCTTATATCCCACACTAGGTTTTCACTGACTATGTATACCACTAGTTGTCTTTAATTACATAGCTTTATTTATGTCTATCGGTTATGCTTACCTACAGGTCTCTTTAGTACATAACCCCTAATCTTCCAACCGGTTATGCTTACATATAGATGTCTTTAATTACATAACCTTATCACTTCTACAAGTTATGCTTACCCTAAAAGGTGTCTTTAATTACATAACTTTATTATTTCCACCGATTATGTATACAACTAGGTGTCTTTAATTACATAACCTTAACGGGTTAAGTTTGTGGGCCTATATGTGAATATTACCCATCCCCTCTTCAAATTTACTTAACCCACCCCTCAACCATGTTTACTTAACCCCCAACTTAAATTTAAGTTCATAACATCCCTATGGATTAACTTAGGTTAAGTAATCCAATTCTTTACCATGTTCATTTATGGTTTCATAATGGGTCAGACCTCGCACATTAGGCCTACAGCATGTGGATGCTGGATATGTTGGTCGGGTCCAGGCAGACTTATTTCACAGTTGGGCCTAACCTCATGTCATAGCCTGATTCGTATTTACGTACTCAGACCTCCCACATTAGGTTTACCATTAGTGGCTGCTGGATATGCCCGTCGGGTCCGGGCAGACTTCCACCACTAATGCAACCTAACCTCGTGTCATAAGTACAATTACAATTCCTAATTGTAATTACTAGACATTCCTTTTTTAATTAATTACTCAATTAATTACTCAATTAATTAATTTATGGGTGTCAATACCTATTTTACCCAATAATTTGAATTACATGTCCATAAATGTTCATATCCAAATTATGTCATTTTTAACTCTTTTTCCCCTGTTTCTTAACCAACGCCCTCACAAAATTGGCAACATGCCTGGGCTAGACAATAGCCTAGTCATAAACGATAATAGGGAAAATAATGGGAATATAACTAAAACGATCATCTTGACATAAAAATAACTTGTATGATAATAAAGTGAACATACATACTAGCATGGACATGAAATTGTCATCATAACAAGGTGGACATAAAACTGATGAACTATGATGTCACAATATTTAAATTAGAAATTTAGACGTCCAATCGGTTTATATCTAACATGATAAAGTAAGGTGATAATTTAGATCACATAAAATAGATCTAACATGTTAACATAAGGTGATAATCTAGATCACATAAAATAAATCTAACATGTTAACATAAGGTGACAATTTACATCACATAAAATAGATCTAACTTGAATCATAAGGTGACAATTTAGATCACATAAAATAGATCTAACATGTTAACATAAGGTGACAATTTAGATCACATAAAATAGATCTAACATGTTAACATAAGGTGACAATTTAGATCTCATAAAATAGATCTAATATTATAACATAAGGTGACAATTTAGATCACATAAAATAGATCTAACATGAAACATAAGGTGATAATTTAGATCACATAAAAATGATCTAACATGAATCATAAGGTGACAATTTAGATCACATAAAATAGATCTAACACGAATCATAAGGTGACAATTTAAATCACATAAAATAGATCTAACATGTTGTTAGACCAAAAATTGGTTCTAACACCCAAATGAGCTATGATTTTAATGAAATAGAACTAAAAAGTAACGAAGAACACACGATTTATAGTGGTTCGGCGTTAACGAGCCTACGTCCACTTTCTATTCTTTTTAATTGATGAGTTGAATGCAAATACAGCAATGATTCTCACTCAACTTCACCATTAAAATGCATAAACTCACTTAAATCTCTCAAAAATAAACTTTAAGAGATGATTTTGATCTGAATGTAGCTATGAAATTCGGCTATGGAGGAAGTTAGAACTAAGACTTTGCCAAAAGATCCTTTCAAATGCCACTAGTTGGTGTATTTATAGGTGAAAAATATCTTCGAAGGGCTCCGGTTCAGAATTGCGTGGCACCCATCCCATAAGAGTCAGGTTCGGAGGCTTCCAGATGGTGACAGCACATCGATTTAGTGAGAGATCGTAGGAGAAATGGTCATGCTTGGTCCGAGTCTTCAGGAAACGTGTGTAGCAACGGTCATAGGCTCAGAGAAAGGGGTTCTGGTCGGCTGCCTCCGATCCGATCCGATGAGGCCACTTGCTATCTTTTGACGTTGCTGACGTACTCCTCCGATCCGAACCTATATGGTATCTGCGTCTTTGATCTCTGCTTTTTTCCTGCGCTATCTCCCTCCGATCCGGACCGGATGGTGGCTTCCTCATTGTTTCTTTGTGTAGCCTAGTTCACAAAGTAGGCTAACATTTTGCCCCCTTGAAGTACACTCTTATTTAAGATAAAGTGTGCTTCAAAGCAGTTTACGAAACGTCCTTTGAATTAGAACCATTGCATGATCGCCTCCATTTACTTGTAGTGTTGTGTCGCTTCATAAAGTCGTGGCTTTTGCTGCTTATATATATCCACATTCCATATGAATTACTTTCTTTATTTTCAAACAACTTTGAGAGCTCCTTTTAATGTCCAGTGATTCTTCCAGGTGAGCTTTTTCTTTACTTTTCCTCAAATTCACCCTACGTGTCAAACCAGTGTATATGGTCCCTTTCGGTTCGGATTCCGATTCGAATGGATTTCCTCCAGTGGCACACCCGGATGGGCCCTCCAATATTGCTTCATCGTGGACTAACAGGCCAGAGTGCCTTTATGGGCTTGAATCCCATTCCGAACGGGGTAGAGAAGACTGGGAATACGAGTAGTCACCACAAACATATATAAATCTTCCTCCCGTTTTCTTCTTCCTCTTCCTCTTTTATTATTCTTGTCCAACAAACTTTGCATCAAAACCCTAGAATTTCAAAAACTCCGAAACTCTCTCGTTCTTCCTTAAATTAAACAATTCGGTAGGTTAAAAGCTTTGATTATCCATGTAATAACTAATTTCAGTCTAGATTTGTGGTCAAATTGGGCGATTCGATCATGGCGTTTGCCTGCTTTCAACGCCTTGGCCTCCTCTCTCCTCGCCGTCGTTGTTGGTGGCTCTGTCACCACCTCGAGGCGTTGAGAGGAAGAATTAGGGTTCTATAGTATATTTGAGCACGTAAGTGCTTGGACTTAATTGGGGTTTGTGAAATGGAGTTGGGTTCAGTATTGGTTAGGTGAGGTGGAAAATGAAGGAGATGAAGGAGAGGAGAGGAACTGGGATCAGTTCGGGTGAAGAAACGTTGGAATAAAGGAAAGGGAGAGATGTTTACAAGATTGGATCAGGTCGGAGCAAAAGAAAGAACAGGAAAGATGTTTACAAGGTCGGATCGGGTCGGAGCAAAAGAAAGAACAAAAAAAGGGAAAACAAAGCCTACTTGACCGGGTCAGATCGGAGTAAAAGACAAGGAGGAAAAGAGGCATTATTATTCAAATCTATCCGAACCGATCCGGTCGCCTACATCCGAACCGATCCGGTTTTACTTACTGGGCGTGAATATCCGCTTCAGACCAAAACATGACTTTGCCCTCCGATCCGATCCCAATGCACATACCCGAACCGAACCGAAATAGTCCAACTCAATGCGCGAGAACTTATCCAACTATCTTAATCAATGCTTGGCATAGCCTTCAACTTGATGAACAGTTAGGATAGCGCCTTACGAACATAACAAACATCAAGAACTATTCTGAAACATTATTACTTCTTTGAATCTTCATATCACGCTCTCAAGTGTTTGCTTTGCATTTTTGTTACACGTAGCACAGGCTTTAGTTCACATACACACACGGGGGACACGGGCAACTTTACTCTAATTCTTGCTATTGTTTCTTCAATAGTCTAGTGATCATGGTCGAGAGACGTTCATCTAGGTTAGCAAAGAAGATGGAAGTTGCGGAAACTTCTAAGAAAGTTACCATTGATGACATATCTTCTTCTTCAGACCCTGAATGGGACGATGAGGGCCCAGATTATGAAGTAGGAGCACATAACAACGAAACGCCTTCCGATAGCGAAGTTTCTCTGGGAGATGAGGAGGAAGGAGGGATTGGAGATAATCGAGCTCCTGAGGAGTTCGAGTCTGCCATTATATTGGAGTCACCCAAAGACTCTGTTGAATCAACGATCAACGATGACAGACTTGTTCGCATATGCTTAAAGCACGAGACACTGTAAAGGGATACCCTGGTGCCATCGAAAACTGACCGTCCTCATAATCCCCCAGAAGGATTTATGGCAATTACCCGATTGATGTGTATGGTTGGGGCTATTCCACCGTTTCCGCCTTTTGTTGTCGACTTTCTAAGACAGATGCGGATTGCCCCCATGCAGTTACATCCCAACTCCTATACTTACTTTTATACTTTATATATAGCATACAGAGAGATTTTAGGTACAGAGCTCACTTTCGACGACGTCCACTTTTTTTATAATTTCAAGCAACGGACTCAAGAGACTCCGTCCTTTTCCTATTTCGAATCAGCCCCAAAAAGGAAAATTATTTTAGCTCCATTTAGCAGCAAGGCCAGCGATTCTAAGCTAGAATGGTTTTACATCAGGCAACAGCCGGGGTGCGCCAGGATATGGACAAAATCAAGTATGGCATCGATTTTCTAGACCTCAATTTTGAATGTTCATGTCAACACATTAATCTGCTTTCTCTTTTGTTTGCAGTTGATAACCCAAAACAAATATCGGGTCAAGTGTACTTTGATCGGATGCATCGGCTTCTCAATGGAGATCAAAAATTTCTAACCATCGATGAAGTCCTTAAGGATGAGTACCTCCATCATCACAGGTTATTATCCATTACTCGTAGCATAGGTCATGGGTCGGGTCCATATGTATACATCCCCCCTGTGGACATAATTCCTGGAACGGGTGAGGGCTCGAAAAGTCCAACAATGCCTCTTCGGACTTCACCTTCTCCATCTTCAACTCAAGACGATGAATTGGCCAACATAGCCAAAAAGCACAGAGAAGGGTACATCGTCCCTGATGATGCTATCTCTCCTAAGAAGTCAATGTCTCCTAAAGAACTGCCAATAGACGCTTCTCAAGGAGATGTCCCCACTACCGATGATTCCACATTTCAAGGTTTAGGGAGCTTCCCCTACCTGAAACCATCTACACTTCAAAGGATTTTGGCACAAATCCTTTAGTTTTCACTTCTTCAGAGGAGACTACTCCCGTTAAGGCCAAAGAGCCCACTCGCGCTGGCCTGGCTTCGGACTCGGGTTTGTCGGGGGGAACACCACTTAGGATGCACTTAACACAATAGCACTACACTTCACAACACTTACTTCTCATGAGAATACTGATTCTGAATTCCACTTACATTGTTGCGCAGGTACAATGGCTTGCCCTTACTATGACATCAGGAAAATACGTCGCAGCATGTCCGACCCCCTTCCGATGTCGAGCATGATCATCGTGAAAGCCGGGGTAGAGAGGATAGAAGGCCTCATGATTCTTATCAATCGCACACCTTGCGCTCTCGCTCCCCCGTCCGGTCGGATTCAGACCGATATAAAAGCTATCAGAGTCGTCGAGGAGAAGACACATCGCAGCCCAAAGACCGAACTTCTCCTCAAGGCGAACACAGTCGGGAAAGGAGCCCGCCGAAAGATACCGACTCACGAGGCAAACATAAGGTTTCTGATAAGCGGCCTAGAAAGGGTGATGCAGCCATCGTGCCCGCTAAACATAAGGATACTGAGCTAACATACTGCGAACCTCCACTACTGGATGCTGAATCTAATGTTAAGCGGGCATATCTGGAGAAGCAGTTCCCCGACCATTATTTTGAAAATCTGACTTTCTTACCTGCTCTCAAGCCTATTTCCTCAAAGTGGGCAGATGAGGCCAAAGCGAAGATTGACGCAGTCGAGAAGCAATATTCGGAGATGTTCAAGTATTCATGTAACCTCTCCAGAATCATTCGAACTTTAATTACAGATGTCAATTCAATGAAAAAACTGTAGATGCCGACGCAAAAGCCTTGAAAAATTTAGAGAAGGACCTCGAGGACACATAGGCTCAACTTGTCATCGCTCAACGAGACGCTACCAACTTTAAACGGCAATTTGAAGAGTTACAGAAGCGTTATCATGACTTGCTAGAATCTCATAGTCAAGAGCGCTTGGAGTTGAAGAAACAAACAGAAGATGCTAAGTCGGATAACGCCAAAATGCAACTAGCTTACAATACTCTTGAGCAAGAAAAAGTTGGGTTAGCGAGAAATATGCTGAATTGGAGAAGCGAAACGCTGACTTGGAATCCAAGTTGATGGAGGCCGAGAATAGGGCTGCCCTAGTGGAGGGTAATGTGGAAAATGTTATTAAGTCCGCCGAAGAGACCCGTAAACAGCTGTTAGAGGCTCAGGAAGAAGTGCACGGTTTTGGCGAACTACTAATTGAATTCTTTGCGCATATAATTCGTCGCCGAAACATCTCTTGGATTGAAGATTATCCGACTACCTTGGTTCACGTATGGAGTCAAATTATCGAATGGGAGAAAGAGGAGCTTAAGGTAGACTCCATCGACGAAAATAAGCTTATGGAAAAATATCTAAGAGATGATGAGCCGGCACGTCTGGCCGAGGGGCGTCGCCTTATCGCCGCTGCTATGGAGGAGGAGAAGCGGATGGCCAAACAAAAGAATATCCCTGAGGTTGGTTCTTCTTCTACTACCGCTGAAACTTCTGAAGTCGAGGGATATGACCCCGAAAACCCGGGGATCTCTCAGGCATCTCTTTTATCTCCCATACCTGAGTCAGCGTCAGAGACGGCAGTCACTCCAGCTGAGAAATCATCGGAAGGTAGTTCTACCTTTTCACCTCAATTCGTCAAGGCCGTCTCCACTTTTCACCACATAATTGGGCAACCGACGGAGGATCCTTTATTTTCTCCTGAGTTGATAACTGTTGCTTCTCATTCTGTAGGTGGTGAATCGACCGAGAAGACTGGCGGGCCTCAGGGAACCACCACCGGAGCAAAATCCATGGAAAAGGCTCAAGGAGAAAAGGATAAGGCTGCCACTATAGAGTCAGGAGGGGGAGCTGAACTGTCTAAGGCCGATGCTTCTCATGATGATGAGATGATAGATGCCTTGAAAGACTATGGCGGTAGCGAGGGGCATGAGGAAGACCCTGATGTGGCTATAATTGAGGATTCAAAAAGCGCCGATGACATTACTTTAGCTGAAATGAAAGCCGAACAAGACAAACGTTTGCAGCTAAAAGTTGAAGACCTGAACCCTGAAAGCCTTAAGCCTCTTGCAGTGGTGGATCCTGGATCAAGGTTAGTTGTTAAGCTTTCAACTAGGTCTATTACAGAAGAGCTTGCTAAAAAGTCTTCTCTTGATTCCAGTGTTCCGACTCCTGGGAAAAAATCAACCGATTCTAGCACTTCGGTTGCAGGGAAGAAAAAGCCAAAGCGCATTTTGACTGGTGCTGAAAAAGAGGATAAGGATGCTCAGAAGGCTGCCAAAAAATCCAAGTCCGCTCCAAAGACAAAGTGATTAAGTGCTTTGTTTCATTTTGATACTCAATTGGTCCGCAATTGTTGCAGCGAGTGCGGCCCTCGCATCTTTTTTTTTTTGCTTGTTTTCCTTGTACAAACTTACATGTTTGTAAATAAAAATAATTTATTTTCTGTAATGTCTAATAGTTGTTAGTTCAACACTTAAAAGTGAAAATACAAAGTATGTCAAATTAAAGTTATATAATGAAGTCATTGTTGAGGTGAATATGTATGCACATATATGCACCCAGTTAACCTTGGATAACCGAGCAAGAATTATTCAAGATTGATTGAATTAAAAAATCCAACTGCCCCCAATTCTCTGACGGGGCCATATTCCTTTTGTCATTGATGCCTATTCTTTCTAGCATCTTTATACTCTCCGGCCTCATAACCAGGTTAGAGTATCGGTAAGGCGGTCTCTCATCTGGGTGCAACTTCATGCCTCAGAGGACGTCGTCTTCCCGTCCTTTATACTCTCTCTCGATTCTTGAGAGTTAGAGTTAAGAATGTCGTCTTCCCATTCTTCTGTGCTTTATCGTATAGACGGTCATTTTATTTGCTCCTGCACATAGGTCATCTCCAACGCTCCAGATTTAATTTAACATTTCGTGTTTCACAGTCATGATAGAATAATTGTTGAAGATATAAATAATGCAGGAAAGTAAACGACACACGATATTTTTATAGTGATTCAGCAAAGTCGTAGCCTACATCCACTTTATAATCCTTTGTTCACATAAACAGACTTTTTAAGGCAAGTCGTGCCTTTTTACATAGCTTATGAAAACAAAAGAGATGACATTTCATATTTAGCTCAGATATCGTCGTAGGTGCTGAGCGTTCCAGGCTTTGGGAATCTCCTCACCGTCCATGGTCGTTAGCTTGAATGCTCCTGTATCAAGCTTCCGTTGGATAGTGTATGGCCCTTCCCATTTTGGACCCAATTGGGTTGAAGGCGAGAAGTTTCGTTTCAGTACTAGGTCTCCTGGTTCAAAGGTTTTGAGGCGAACCTTCCGGTCATAATAACGTGCTACTTGATGTCGATGTCTCGGGGCACGCAGGTCGGCTTCATCTCTTTTTTCTTCAATCATATCAAGAGATTCTAGGAGGAGTGCTTTATTTGTCATCGGGTCATAGTATGCAACTCGATAAGAATGGACTTCCAATTCTACTGGGATCACTGCTTCTGACCCAAAGGAAAGTGAATAGGGAGTATGGTCGGTAGCCGTCTTAAAGGTCATCCTGTAGGCCCATAAAGCTAATGGCAACTCATCTACCCATCTAGCTTTGGCCTGCTCCAACCGCTTCTTTAAAATTGATTTAATGACTTTCTTTACGGCTTCGACCTGGCCATTTGACTGCGGGTGAGCTACTACAGTGTATCATTTATCAATATTATATTTTGGTAGAAGTTTTTGAACTCGATGCTGTCAAATTGCGTCCCTTTATCGGTTATGATGGTCTTTGGAATCCCAAATCGACAAATAATGTTTCTGACCACAAAACTGATCACCTTCTTCGCCGTGATGGTTGTTAGAGGTTCAGCTTCCACCCATTTTGTGAAGTAGTCCACGACAACGATCGCGTACTTATCTCCTTCTCTGGCAATAGATAGCACTCCAATAATGTCAATTCCCCACATGGCAAACGACCACAGACTTACCTTCAACTTGAGCTGAGTCGGAGGCACTCTGGGAACTTTGGCATATCTTTGACATCTATCGCAGCGTCGTGAATAATCAGCCGCGTCTTTATTCACGGTAGGCCAGAAATATCCTTACCGTAATACTTTCTTTGCTAGGGTTTGGCCCCCAGTGTGATCTCCACACTCACCTTCATGCACTTCTTGCAGTACACGTTTAATGTCGCCGTGTGCGGTACACCGTAATAGGGGCATTGAAAACCCTTGACAATAAAGTACGTCGTCCGGCAAAACATATCTTGCAGCCTTGCGTCTTACAGCTCGTCTTTCGCTCTTTTTCAACGGGAGGGTTCCATTCTTGAGAAAATTCTTAATTGATGTCATCCAGGATTCTCTTTGTGGTTCAACTTCCAAGGCTGGCTCTGCTTCCATTAGGTCAAAACTCGGTGATTCCAACACCTCTATCGGAACCATTTCGGTTTCTTTAGGATTATCAGAACTTGCTAGCTTCGCCAGTCGATCTGCTTTCTGATTTTCCGCTCTTGGGATGTGTGTTATGCTATAATGCTCCAAACCTTCCAGTAACTCCTTTACCTTTTCGAGATAAGTGATGAGTCGAGGTCCTTTAGCAGCAATTTCTTCCCGAACTTGACATACAACTATCTTGGAATCATAATATATATCTAGTGTCTTCACTCCCAAATCTTTGACGAGTTTCAGCCCGGCAATCAGGGCTTCATACTCGGAATCGTTGTTAGTAGCAGCGAACTCTAACCCTAATGCATGGTAGATGGATCGTCCTTCAGGAGTTATAAAACAACTCCGGCGCCGGACTTTCTATCATTTTTGGCCCCGTCCGTATATAATTTCCACGGACTTAGCTCTAACTCTCGATCCAAAGCAACTACCTTGTCACCCACCGTTTCCTCTTCAGGGATTGTAAATTCAGCTATGAAGTCAGCCAAGGCATGCCCCCTTATTGATCTTCATGGCTGAAAGTTCAAATCAAACTGACTCAGCTCGATACTCCATTTGAGTAACCGCCCCTATGCTTCGGGTTTCTGCAACACTTGTCTCAAAGGTTGATCGATATATACAACTATCGGGTGTGCCTGAAAATAATGGCGAAGTTTGCGGGAAGCAATTAGGAGGCTATAAGCAAGCTTCTCTATCTTCGGATAGTTACGTTCTGCAGTAGCTAGTTTTTTGCTTACGTAATACACAGGTTTCTGGACTTTATCCTCTTCACGTACTAGTGCTGCACTGACGGCGTAAGATGATACCGCCAAGTAGACGAACAAATCCTCATGTTGCACAGGCTTTGATAATATTGGAGGCTTTTCTAAGAAGTGTAACAGATTCTGGAATGCCTCCACACAGTCGGGAGTCCACTCAAAATTTCGCTTTCCCCATTTTATGAGATCGAAGAAAGGTACACACTTGTCTGTTGCTTTGGAGATGAATCTGCCCAGTGATGCAACCTTCCCAGCTAAGCTTTGAACATCCCTAATCTTTCGCGGCTCCTCTATATTTCGGATTGCTGCTATTTGGTCCGGATTGATTTCAATTCCTCTGGAACTCACGATAAAGCCAAGAAACTTGCCTGATGCCATGCCAAAAGAACACTTCAAGGGGTTCAACTTCATCCCATGCCTTCGTAGTATGCCGAACATTTCTGCTAAGTCCTTCATATGATCGGGAGATTGCTTGGATTTCACGAGCATATCATCTACGTAAACTTCCATGGTTTTCCCGATTTGATTGAAAAACATGCGGTTGACTAGGCGCTGATACGTGGCTCCCGCATTTTTTAACCCAAATGGCATTACCACGTAACAATACAACCCCAAGTCTGTGATAAAGCTTGTATGCTCCTGATCTGGTATGTGCATGAGAATTTGATTGTACCCAGAATAGGCGTCCATAAAGGATAAGAGTTCATGCCCGGCCGTCGAATCTACTAGTTGATCAATTCTGGGAAGAGGAAGCTATACTTCTGGCAAGCCTTGTTCAAATCAGAAAAGTCGATGCACATTCTCCACTTCCCGTTTGACTTTTTGACCAGGACAGGATTCAATATCCAGTCGGGATATTTCGAATCCTTAATGAATCCATTACCTTTTAATTTCTCTACTTCTTCTTTCAAAGTTGCTGACCGTTCTGGGCCCAACATCCATCTCTTCTGCTTGACTGGTGGGTGCTTTGGATTAATACACAAAGAGTGGCTCATGATGGTAGGCAAAATCCCACACATGTCAGCGTGAGTCTAGGCAAACACATCCAGATTTGCCTTTAAGAAATCAGCCAATTCCCTCGCTCGAACTGGATCCAGTTGCGAGCCGATCTTTAGTAATTTTGTTGGATCCGCTTCATCAATAGGTATATCAATTGTTATTTCGTTGGGAGTTGCTTTCCTGTCCCCGGGTTCTCTATCCTCTCCGGGATCTATGTCCTCGAGCACGTCTGAGGGCGACTCTCTTGGGGCAGGACCCCTTAATTGCTATGCTGAGGCCTCCTTTGGAGGGGTGGAATCATCCTTAGCATCTATATTCAACCCTTTCATTAACATCTTTAATTCTGTCATGTAACAAGCTCATCCCGTAACTTGGTCGCCCGTCATCGTCCCAACTCCTGAGTTAGTCGGGAATTTAAGCAACAAGCACCAAGGCGCAATACATGCCCTAAATTCGGCAAGGGCTGGTCAGCCTAGGAAGGCATTGTAAGGCGACTCCACATCCAAAACTATAAACGGCAGGATCCTTACTCTCTGGCGATCTCCCTGCCCTAGTGTAACCGGTAATTCCACAAAATCCATCGGAGCTATAGATGCTTCGTTAAAGCCACATATCCATCCTTCACATGGCTTCAAGTCTTTTGCTTCGAGCCTCATTTGTTCGAAAGCTTTCTTGAAGATGATATTGACCGAGCTACCGTTGTCCACTAACACCTTATGGACTAAAGCGGGGCCAATTGTAGTGGTAATCACTAATGGATCGTCAGTTGGAAATTGAACTCTAGAATCATCTCTATTGCAGAATACGACATCATCTGACATCATTTTTTGTTGTTTTTATTGGAGTGACGTCTTCAAGGCTACTGCATTCTCCTACTTCAAAATGCTTGGCGGCATTGACGTACTAGTCCATTGCTTTAAAACTACGACCAACTAAGTGAGGTCCGCCTATGATAGTATTAATGACGATCCTCTTTTCTTTTTGCTGAGCTGTGGGTTTTGAAGCAGGCTGGTCTTGGTTTGGGGCTTGTCCACCTTGCCCCCTGTCCCTTGGGGCGACCTTGTACTCATCCAACTTCCCTTCTCGCAGCAATTTTTCAATGATATTTCTCAAATGACGGCACTCATTGGTGAAATGACCATGAGTACCATGAAATAAGCAAAACTTTCCTGTTGCAATCTCTTTCTCAGTAGAATCTCTTGGTGGTGGTTTTTTGTACTGCAATATGCTGTATGTATCTAAATAAATGTTCTCCAACGTATCATTTAACGGCGTGTAATTTTCAAAAGTCTGGAATCTGGGTCTTTTATTAGAGCTATTCCCTCGGTTTCTGTTCCTTCTATTGCCGTTCCTATTTTTGTTGCTATTACCACCACTTTGGTTGCCAACATTTACTTCCACCTTCCCTGAACTATCGCCAGATTGCTTCACAACAATGTTACTCTGGACACCTTCCTTCGAAGCCCCTTCGGACTTTCTCTTTCGATTTGCCTTAGCTTCTTCTCGCCTTAAGCGGATATTAGCCTTTTCATAGAAAAATTCTCTAGCAGGAGGTGGTTTTCCAGCTAAGTAATCCCCAAACTCTATGTCAGGATCTACCCCTTCTATCAAGGCCATTAGGATAGTGGGCTCATGGGGATCACTAACTTCAGTGACGGCCAGGTTGAAGCGATCCAAATATGACTTCAAAGATTCTCCTGGGCCCTGTTTAATCCGTGACAATTCTATGACGGTCTTGAACTTTTAGGCATGGAGTCGAAACTGATTCATGAAACGCTCACTCAATTCTGTGAAATTTGATACTGACCGAGGAGGGAGTCGGGTAAACCACATTAGCGCTACATCTTCAAGATAGATTGGAAAAGCTTTACATTTTACGGCATCCGGAGCTGCTGCCGCATTCATGAACCATGCATATCTCATCAGATGCGGCCCTGGGTTTGTTCTTCCTGAATATCGATCCATCTGAGGCAAGTTGAATCGCCGGGGGAACTGGAAATTCAGTATGTCATCTGTGAAGGGGGTATGACTTCGTTCAATGCCCCAATCTTCATTAGTATACCGCCGACTCTCAGACATAATCTGGCGCACCATTGCCCATACATCGGCATTTGTTAATGTCTGCACAGGCTCTCTAGATCTGATGTTCGGATTACCCCCGGGTTCCTAATCAGGGGATAACCTCCTATTTCTGGTGGCAGCTGCTCTACGTTGCTCTCTGTGCTCCTGGTCGATCTCAGGAGGTAGAGGTTGGAGAAGCTGTTGTTGCGTGGGGTTGGTAATATTAGGATATCTGGGTAAGACGTGAGATCCGCGCATGGGTAGCAATATAGACTGTTGTAGGCTCGGGTCATCAGGGCCCAATGCACGAGAAGCGTCTTCTCGGGATCCCAAAGATCAAAAGTCAATTGATCAAGGTTCTGAGGTCGTTCAAGCGGCCTTCTCTCGCGAGGGCTTCCTCGTCCGAAGAAGACGAATCATCTGTACTAAGACGGCGTGTTGGGGAAGGAGACTTTTGCCTCCGGAGCTCTTGTAGTTCTCTACCCATAGTGATCATGTTTTCCTGCATGCGAAGGTTGTCATGCCTTTGGGCTTCCAATGCTTCTTTAGTGCTCTGAAGCATGTCAAGAAAGCGTGAAAAATCTCCCTGGGTAATGGGTGCAGATGGATCAGGCTGAATATTAGTCATCGTGGCTGGAATCGGAGCGTTGGTGGGAGCTCGATTAGAAGTTCCAGCTTCATTCTGGTTCGGATCAGATCGGTTCACAGCAGCCTAGTCGGGGCGGTTCGGATGGAGAGAGTGGGTGCCCTCGACCCGATCAGACCGGATCGGATCGGTGCCTTCCACCCGGTTCAGATCGGCGCCTCCCATCCGGTTCGGATCTTCCTAATCGGAGCGGTCTGCTCCAGAGCTTTGAGCGCGTGACCTTGTTAACACAATGGCTTGCTAATCTTCTCTAGCATCATTTCCCCTAGCGCCTTGCACTTATTTTCCTTCGGTCTTAGCCATGATACTTGAGTCTTCAACGGTTAGTCAACAAGTACTGGGAGATGTCAGAGACAAGGGATTAACTTCTTTGAACTTGAAAGTTCAAATAGTAGAATGATAATCCCGAAAAAGCTGAGAATCCGAAAGTTTTTCTCAGTGAAAGCACCAAAATGTTAGACCAAAAATTGGTTCTAACACCCAAATGTGCTATGATTTTAATGAAATAGAACTAAAAAGCAACGAAGAACACACGATTTATAGTGGTTCGGCGTTAACGAGTCTACGTCCACTTTCTATTCTTTTTAATTGATGATTTGAATGTAAATACAGCAATGATTCTCACTCAACTTCACAATTACAATGCATAAACTCACTCAAATCTCTCAAAAATAAACTTTAAGAGATGATTTTGATCTGAATGTAGCTATGAAATTCAGCTATGGAGGAAGTTAGAACTGAGACTTTCCAAAAGATCCTTTCAAATGCCTCTAGTTGGTGTATTTATAGGTGAAAATTATCTTCGAAGTGGCTCCGGTTCGGAATTGCGTGGCACCCGTCCCATAAGAGTCGGGTTCGGAGGCTTCCAGATGGTGACAACGCATCGATTTAGTGACAGATCGTGGGAGAAATGGTCATGATTGGTCTGAGTCTTCAGGAAACGTGTGTAGCAGCGGTCACAGGCTCAGAGAAAGGGGTTCGGATCGGCTGCCTCCGATCCGATCCGATGAGGCCACTTGCTATCTTTTGACGTTGCTGACGTATTCCTCCGATCCGAACCGATATGGTATCCGCGTCTTTGATCTCTTCTTTTTTCCTGTGCTATCTCCCTCCGATCCGGATCGGATGGTGGCTTCCTCACTGTTTCTTTGTGTAGCCTAGTTCACAAAGTAGGCTAACACATGTTGACATAAGGTGACAATTTAGAGCACATAAAATAGATCTATACTCATCATAGCATATCATAAAAGTTACAAACCAAGATCCATAATAATAACATAGTAGAACAATCACAATTGAATTGGATCTAGAGAAATAGATCTATCATGACATAACATACACTACTACAAAATAGGTCAGTTGCATCGATTATTTACCCCCCCCATGTTGCATCAGTTCAGCAACCGATGCATATGCAGCCGATGCAACAAGGTAAAAAGAATTGCATCGGTTTCAGAACCGATGCAACAACTGCAATTTTGCATCGGTTATTAGTAATAACCGATGCAAAATGAAGGTTTTCGGCTTAAAACTAGTTCTATGTTGCAACGGTTACTGGTAATAACCAGTGCAAAATATATATTTTTACACCGCCTATCACTACCAACCGATGCAAAATAGGTAGCACTGCCATTAACCCATCCATATTTTGCATCGGTCATCCTGACCGTTTATGTAAAATATCTCTATTGCTTTGTCGAAAACCAATACAAAAAAATTCTATTGTACACAATATTATAATCAATTAAAATAAAATCATATCGATGACAAATGCAGATTGAATAAGATAAAACCTATATATGTATGTATGTATATATATATTTCAATTAGTGTCCATAATCCATACAAAAAATGATTCATAAATTCATTTTAGTACAATAACTCATACATGTGATATGCATAATCACTAATAAGTAACATAGCCTAGACTATGATGTACTCTAATACAGCAATACTCAACAATACTTTCGACGTCGTTCTTCACTTTGATCCAAAACAAGAACCTGCATTGAAATAATAAATATGATGTCAATAAATAAAAATGAATTTTAAACTTCAAAATAAAAATGCAAATTGAAACTTCGAAATAATAATGCAACAATATTGACATTCCAACATTGAGCATTAGATCAAAATTGAACATACTTTTCATCAGAAAGTTCATCACAAAGAACTTCTAAAGCCATCCACATCGAGGCTAAAGAAAAATACTAGAATAAATAACTACCTAGCATACGTGATTCACAAACATAGTTTTTTTTAACAATGGTATTATCAAGAAAGAAGCAAAATAAATTACTGGTAACTCGAATAAATCACTGACTCAACAACTTGTTTAACTTGTGATTTGGGAAATGCAAAAAAAGAATGGAAGAAAAGCCTCAATGGGACTAAATAGTAAACACATTACAATGGAAATGTGAAGTTAAATCCAACCTCACTTCAAAATGATAATTCATAAAGTACCTCAGATGCCGGGTGAGTTATATTATCAAACATACTGCCATATTATTATGTTTCCTTCTTATTGAATTCCTTCATCTTCTCCTTCAAGGTTCTGTATTCCAGCTTTTATCCCTGAATCCACAAATGCACTTTAATTTTGGGTACATCTGCATGCGTAGAATAGTTTAGCTCCTTATTTATATTAAGTCAGATATAACAGAAATTTGGTTTCAGTCTAAAACCGATGGATCTCATATAATAATCACACAAAGTGAATCCAAGATAAATATAATAGAGATTTGGTTTCAGCCCAAACCACAAATACTAAGACAGGAACTAAATATTTATAACATGATCTTATCGTATTAAGAAAGTGAAGCTAAAAAGGGATAATAATCACACAGTGAAACCACAAATATTAAGACTGTACAATATATGACCCTAAGGTTCATCCAAAAAAAATAAAAAGGAACATCATAAAAAAGAGAAAATCAATCATCCACTCCACGTTCAACAGTCTAAAACTCAAACTCAATCAAACCACCACTGCAAATCCAATCAACAACATAACTTCACTAATTTCCCTTAAAAGCAAACCACAGTCAACAACTCAAACACCCTTCTTCCATCTACATTATAACCCACTATTTAAGGCCAAAATCCACACCGAACAAAACCCGAACCACAAAAATTGACCTGCCTCCGAACGCATCTGACCTACTTCCACCTTTAACACCGAACACTATTAAAAATCTCACGTTCCTCGTAATCTTTTCTTATTACCCGTTTATTTAGCATTTGTTTCACGAAGAAAAGATTTCAGGGTTACCTTTCAAATAAATGTATTTGGGCTTAACTCGGGAGCAGAAGGTAGCCAACTCGAAAAAAGCCTTTGGAGCGACTTCAGCAGCGTAGATGACGAATCAGACCGTGTTCGAAGTCCACGAACTTTCCTATGCACAACATCTAATCTTTTAGGCCGGAGCCAAGAGAGTGCAGACTTCGACTTTTTCCCAAATTAGTTTCAGCCGCCATTTGCTCCAGCTTCAGCAGTTCTTTTATTAGGGTTTTACAATCGAAAGAAACCGTATCCTTGGCTATTTATTTCGCTCCAATAGATTTGTTTTGAGGGGACTTGTTGTTGGGTTGGGCTTTTGTGCGGTGGGTTTAAAAACGTGATGTTTAGTTCTGTTCACACGTTTCAAATTTAAGGTTTGGCGGTTAGCTTTATAATGATGAATAAAAAAAACATATTAGTTCCGAAAAAGTTAAACATAAATCATTATTCGTGAATCAATGACTATAAAATATTAATTATAATCAGTAATTGGTTCTAATTTGTTAATAATTAATATTAAATTATTTTTATTTTCTAATACAAATCACACTTTCATTAGTTTTTTCTTCAATTTTGAGTGAACGTTAATTATTGAATGTATTTAAAAAAAACTAAATTTATTATGAGTTATCATGTGATCGTTTTAACTAATGATGGTTTATTTGTGATCATTTTAAATACTAAATGTCGCATCAAAAGTATTAAATTTTATATTTAATAATTTTATATTAGTCTTAATCATTATATACTTATTTATTTATTTGTAACTATTTATTTATAATTATTAAAATTTAATTCTTGATTATTAAATATTAATTAAATATTAAATGTTAAACATTTAATTATTAAATATGTATTACTATTTATTTATCATTTACCATTGATTATTAATTAATTTACTAAATACTGAAATTGATCAATACATAATAGTAATAATTTACTAATTATTATAAGGGGATTTTTACTCAAATGGCTTATTTGTTTAGAGGTAGCCAGTTTTAAGGATGACACTTCTTAATATTTATGTTTGAATTTTTGTACATATGAGCAAAAGAACTTTTATTATAATTAAGTGATATTTATGTTTAAATTTATTACAATATAATATTATTTTTAAATTTTAGAAAAAATTCAAAATTTTATTTCTAAAATTCATTATATGAATATCTATTATGTATTACTTGTTTAATTTTTGTTTATAAATTATTCGGTATTTTTTTTATTATAGTTAGTAACTAAATAAATTTACTTATTATTAATATTTGACAAAAATAAAGTATATATTCTATATTAATTTACTAGTGATAACTAATGATAATAGATTATTACATATAAAAATAACTATTGATTATTCATAATAATTAGTTGTTGTGAATTATTTATTTATAATCGTTAATTATAATAAATTATGAATAATAATATATGTAAATTATTGTTTACAATTATTGATATATGCATTTGCTCGATTAACATTCGCTTCGATGCATTTTCAATAGTTCCAAAGAAACCAATGTGAATTAAACTATTTGCATCAATGCATTTGATTTAGTTCTTAAGGAACAGATGCAAATAACACTATTTGCATCGTCTGTAAGAAGAACCGATGCATATAACACAATTTGCATCGAGGCATTTGCTTCGGTTGGTAGTAAAACTGAAGCAAATCATCCTATTTGCTTCGGTTGTGGGTACAACTGAAGCAAATACAGTGAAGCAACTGGAAATAACACTATTTGCTTCATATATTTGCATCGGTTGTTACAATAAACGATGCAAATCATATCATTTGCTTCGGTTGTATTAATAACTGATGTAAATGAGGCGAAGCAACATGCCATTTTTGTACTAGTGATATGATCTAACAATAACATAGATTCAAAGTCTACTATCCAAATCACAGTCTTTCATAATTCACTATTATTTATCTAAACCTAAAAGCAACTAGAACTCACTGTGATTGGATTGCTAAGATGATAGAAAAGGTGCTGAGTCTATGCTTGAATCTCCGAATTTGATATTGTAACAACCCGGATTCCGACGGACCGATTTTTTTCAAAAATCCAATCCACCGAAACCCGAGTTGGTTGCCCTGGTATCCTGTAGAAAAAGACAGAGAAAAGAGATATGTCAGAGTTCGGAAAACACCTCACAGCGGAAGGAGTAAAATATAATATATTTAAAACATACCTTTACCTTAATCACAATACTGCTAAATCGGTATTCCCAAAGCTATAAGTCTCTGTCTAACCTGCAAATGTTATGAGGAGGGGGTCAAAATATAAGTCCTGTGTGAATGAATTTAAACTACACTTCTTGAATAATCCTACATTTAACACCCCACCTCCGCTAGGGTCACTCATAAAGGGAATGCACTAGTTTTGGAGGAGCGTTATCGAGGTAAACAATCACATAATTATTACAAGACCGAACATAAATAAAACAGCAGAAGATTCAAAAGCTAAATTTCATTACTTTCAAAAAGAGTCAAAACCTTTTACATCAAATAGCCAAGGTCATTATTTTCCATTACAATAAATTACGTCTTGCATAAATAAAGAAGCATAAACTTGAAACAACAAAAGGATCTTAATTCCCCAAAGGTAGCAGAAATGCAGCCATAGCATAGCTCAAGATCAAACCGTACATGAGCTGAACCGAAAGCAAGTGAAATCCAAGCTAAGTGCTAGAGTTTCCTCCATGAGAACCTGAGGGGGGGAACGGAAGAAAAAGAGGCGAAAGAAAACGGGTCAGTCATAAAGACTGGTAAGTCCAAGTGACTTTCAGCATAAAAATAGATAAAGGTAACATGACATGTATAAACTGAAAGTAAACATTAGGATGCTGTCAAGATGGGCAAGATAGACTAAGATAACATGATAAATAAAGTATAGCATCACATATTCAAGGTTCGCTGCATCAACTGTACTAAAATCCCAAACCCATGTCTTATATAAATCATGAAATAATCCCTTGGCCCAATATCATGAAATGACCCATTTCTAGGTCCAATGAATCGATCCACTAGTCGATCAGCTCCCTACAAGCTCTAGCTCGTCATGTGTCTGTGTCATACGACCCTATCACGAATGTAGTCACCTGTGTTAGGTCCACCATAGGGTGTATCAAGCCCTATGGTGCCAACCACCGACACGAATCAAGCATGCACAGATAAACCTACTGATGCCCAATGCCTGCTTTTTCAACTCCGGACCACGTGCACGACCATATCCCGCCTGAACCTACACTGGCGCACCAACACAGCCGTCGTTCTAGTCGCTTACAATCAGCCCAGTAATCGTGCCCCACCCTGCCTAGTTCCAGGGTACCATGATACATCTAGTGGGTTACTGCCGGAATGGACCGCGTAACTAGGGTTTTCGTCCAATAGGTTAAGTGTTGTCATTTAAATTCGTGACATAACCCTTATCAGTCTAGCATGTCAAGTTGGTTAAGTGTTGTCATTCAAGTTCATGACTTAACCCGCCTACGTGTCATGTCAAATTGGCTAAGTGTTGTCGTTCAAGTTCATGACTTAGCCCTACGAATCATGTGTCAAGTTGGTTAAGTGTTGTCTTTCATGTTCATGACTTAACCCTATCATGTGGCATTAATTCATTAATGCACCCCAACCTCTCACATCAGACCTGTTGTTGTGGTCACTGGACATGCCGGGCGGTTCCGGGCAGAATTACACCACAACTCAGTCTGACCTCGGGTTTTCAAGTGCGATATGACCAACTACCCATATTGGATCCTATTGTTTGCAGTAACTGGATTTGCCGGGCGGTTCCCGGCAGAATTACACTGCAAACTCAACCCAACCTCTAGTTGGCCAATTTCAAGTTCATTCTAGTGTCATGTCCATGTTCAAGATTCATGTCAAGTTCGTGCCAAGTTTCAAGGCAAGTTTCATGCCCACATCCAGATTCAAGTTATAACAATGTTCATGTCAAGTTTCAAGGATAAGTTTCATGCCAAGTTTCTTACATTTACCAATTTTTCCCAACGTTACCTCATCTAAATATTAGGCTAACAATCTTAGCCTAATTTTTCGTCCGCATGATTCTTGACATATAATATTAGGCTAAAAACTTAGCCTAATTTAATATACACAAAATTTGCATAAAGCGATTCATTAGCATAAACTTGGCATTCTCGGTATAGTCAATATGAACACCATAGGTGTGTATTTGCAAAATAATCAACATGAATATCATAGGTGTGAACTTGCAGCGTAGACTGAACCAACATACATATATGTGAATTTGCAACATAGACTAAATCAACTTACATATATGTGAACTTGCAAATCAATCACGAAAATATGAATAAGTGTGAACTTGAAATATGACATAGGTTTAACATATACACATAAACATGTAGATCTAACATTTGGTCACATATGTGATATGATTTCACAACCTGAAACTTGCATAACATGATAAACTACACAACTTGTCATCACGGGTTATACTCCAAGTTCATATACATATGAATGGACTTATTCATTAATTCCCAATTCAACATGATAATAAAATAGAACCACAGGCATAGATCAACATAATAAACATTGTTCTATTATCAATTTATTTCCAAGGCATGACCTAACGGAATAAATTGATTAAAACATCGCAGGCATAACATTATGAACATGAAAAAGGTTTGAATAATAATCTAGATTCAAGAACACGAATAGATCTAACTTAAATAGAAAACTCCCCTAAATAAAGACAAAGAAAATAGGTCTGAATAGAAAATCAAGCTTAGATCCAATTTCAAAGTCATAATCCTAGGCAATAACCTCATAGGTGATTAGCCACAATTGTCCTTGTCATAGTTATAGGCAATAGTCTTATATTCACAGTCATAGGCATAGTCTTATGTTCACCGTCATAGTCATAGGCATAGTCTTATATGTTCACCATCATAGTCATAGGCATAGGCATAGTCATATGTTCACAATCATAGGCATAGTCATGGTCTTATGTTCACAGTCATAGGCGTAGTCATAGTCTTATGTTCACAGTCATAGGCATAGTCATAGTCTTATGTTCACAGTCATAGGCGTAGTCATAGTCTTATGCCATTAACAATAGTTTCAACGTCGTAGACAATATTCCCAATAGTCAAGATCCAAGAAGAAAACAAGAATAGATATGAATCATACATAAATCAATTCCAATTTGACATGCCCATATTAGATTTATAGTTTTTATCTAAAAGTAACTGGAACTTACAGATCGTGGTCTAAGAAATTTAGATGTAGAAGTCAAGTCTAGAAATTTGTCGTAGAACGTTGCGGTGTCGCTGATCTATTCTCTTGAATTGTTGTAGAAGCGATGATCTTTGATTTGAATCGAGTTTGAATGCTTAAGCTTTAATTTGGAGGCGGCGGCCATCGTTCAAGAGATATTTTAGCAGCATAATGGTGTAAGAATGAATTATGCTAGGTCTTAGGATGTATTTATAGGGGTAGTAACTAGTTTAGGCCCTTAGATTAGCCCTAGAATCAATCCGGACCATCAAAACACGTCTCAGGCTTAAAAAATGGGTTCTGGGTCAAAACAGGCCGACCAGGTCGACCTGTAAGGGGGGAGGTCGACCATATGGTCGACCTGGGGGGTAGGTCGACCCTAAGGACGACCACGTGGTCGACCTGCCTGGTCCTATGCTGCCTGAAATTTGCTGAATCTCCTACAAGACATAACTTCTTCATCCAGACTCTGATTTTCGAAAACTCGGACTCTATTTCATGCAGAATTCCGAGACGAACGCAATGGCGCAACCCATTTCCCTTGATTCTTATTTTAAAAATTAATTCGGCCTTGATTTATGGTTTTAACATGTTATAAAAATTCGGGTTGTTACACTACATATACCGTTCAATTACACTTTCTTATTTATTAGGTTATACGTGTTATTAGCACTCAAAGTTTACACACACGTCACACCCATCTACCCCCTAGTAGATTAACCTAATATAGTGTATATGTAGCTACGCCCAAACTGAGGTACACCCCGTGATACCCCATTCACACGGTCTCCTCCGTATCGCCACAGTAATATGCGCAGTCCCTCATCCTATGCCATAGTAACGTACAACACTACATCTGCATATAACCACTATCGCTGTGCTACGTAAGCGTACTGACTGCTAACCTCGAACAATTCGATCGAGTTTGGTTCCATCACCGAATAATGCCCTCTAGTCTACGATACACTACGCAGAGCAGACATGGTTGTACCTAGACTTTCCCACGTACGTATCATCAGTCGTACTCGATGTTCCAACTGCACATAACCTCTACTTGTGCACCCAAGTTTCATGGCAGGGCTACACCAGAAAACACGGAACTCGGTCAGGAGCTTTTCTATATCTGTACGGGCCCGCCTCTAAGAGTGTCCAATGTACAGATATCCCTCGGGTCTGGTTTTTCTGTGGTGGCTATGGCCCCACCTCAGCCCCTCCCTCAACTATTAAAGACCACACGAGCTAAGCGACCCCCCTAACAAGCAAACAATCTAAACATCCATGTTTGGTTGAAGTTTGGTGGCATGAAGGCGTCAGAAGGAATTGTTTATGAATTAGGTTAGGTCTAGGCACTATTTTATAGGTGTAGAGAGTGTTTTAGAGCCATTGGATTGCCCAAGAAGCCATTCGGTCCGTCCAGCACATCAAAAATTGACACTGCCCAGATCTGGAAAAACCAGGGGGGAAGGTCGACCTCCCTGGGTAGGTCGACCCCCAGGTCGACCTGCCTGGGTATTTTCCTATGTAAATTCTGGATTTTTGTTGAATCTTCCGAAGGCCATAACTCTTTCATACGGAGTCCGATTTTCGAATACTTGGACTCTATTCCAAGCAGAATTTCAAGACAAACGCAATGGTGATGTCTGTTTTACTTAATTCCTGATATTTAAATTAAGTACCCTTATTTTATTGTCTTCTCTGTTACATACAGTGTTATCGAATTAATTTTTCCTTCTCTTCCATATATTAATAAATTTTTCGTTATACATCACCATTATTTACCTACCTATGCATATACACATATTTTTACATATTTTTAATTATATTAAAAATGCGGGGTGTTACATTCTCCCACCCTTAAAGAATTTCGTACCCGAAATTCGATAAGAGTAAAATAGATAACCCCTCGCAATATCCATCCACCAAGTGTGCATCCAATTGTTGAAAACATTGTGCACATGTGCAAAGTGAGATACATCATAGTAAAGTATGTATGCCTAATTTGGATCCACCTATATGTATGCAAACTTTAAAAACTCTTTCAAAACATGATGCTCACATCGTAAATATACTTGCAGTTCTATATGAATGCAATATTTTTGAAAAATCAAAACGTTTTTCATCCAAATTTTCCTACACTGTTACAAAGTAAGAGCATAGTTCATCCAATTTTCGCATCCAAAACCCTACCAACCATCATTAAATTCAAAATTTAGAAAAATCTAATTTTCCTAATTCGATTTCTTATGTTATGAAAACGGAAAATTTTACATCCTCCGTTTTTCTTTTCTAATTGCACTTGGATTTTTACATAACTATTATATAAAGATTTCCTATTTTCCTATCCAAGTACAACCACATAAGAAAATTTCTTCTCTTTTTCCACTTAACTTAGAAAAATTTCATATTTATTCATCTTTTTCTTAAGATTTCCATTTTCTTTTCCCATCAGTTTGTTGCTTTATTGGATTTGTTATTTTCTTCTTAATTAGGCTATTCTCTTTGTTAGCTTATTTGACTTACTCTAATTACTTAAATTTATTTTCCAAATAAGCTTTTCTGTTTTTAACTCAAACAACATCCTACACAGCTACTACCAAGGGCCAAGAATCATAAGACTATTTCTCTAAAGAAAAGTCCAACCACTAACTCTCTACACTTACTTGCCCTTCCACTACCTAGTAGTCACTACTAGTTCTTGCTGTGTATTACTAGCCTATACTTTATCTCTTTTTCTCAAGCAACAAACCTAGGTTTCTCAATGTTTATGCAATCAACAGGAATTTTTTATTAGTTTAATATTAGCTAATCTTTGACCAGAAATTGGTAATAGAATAATTCCCTAAGCATCAACCCCGAAGACCAAAATCAACATCAGATTGATACTCAAAGAATCACTCGACTCTACCAATCTCCAGTTAGGTTATATTTCTTTAATTCATAGCCTTAACTTTATCTCGATCTTTCTAGGCCTTAATCCTTACCTACCCCATTCTTTTAAAAGTATGGTTTGGCCTCCTTTGCATTGCATATTTCTTCCAAAAATTAAAAGTGTTAAAACTTTATTTCCTCTTCTCAAAAACTTGCTTTTCCCAAATCATAAAAACATGTTACAAAGTAAAATTGCAAAAAAAAAATTCAAATCACAAAATCTGGAGTAGACAAGGACAACTAATGGGTTACACTGTTCCTATTTACAATGTTAACTTTGGCTGCTAAGGTGCAAATATCTATTCTATTCTTACACTCTACCGCTTATTTTGTTCACTCAACAAAATTTCTTTTTAAAACAATAATCAAAATTTATTGTTAATCGAATAAAGATTTCAAAACTTCTTTTCATATATGAACACTAGCGAGCTATTTATGCTCCATAATATGCACCTTTTTATGAGAGAATTCTTTTAAAACAAGAAATCATTATTTTACACAATATACCCCACTTTACTTTAAACCCAACATGCATTTATCAAAATACTTTTAAGATTAAATCTTGGAAAATACCACAAATCCTTTTACAAATTCAGGTTCTTAAAAGTTTATCATTGGGTTAGACTCAAAGCGGGTCCTCAACTCAACTAGACTTCCTTAGGCACTTTCACGAATTCAATTCTGTTAACTATATATATTCCTAATCCATTTTTCATATTTCAACCTTTTCTAGTTTCTAAGGTTTCATTCCCAAACCCACTAATCTGAAATACTAATATTTCAATTTCCATCCTATGGGATACTTTTCTTTCTCTAGCTTCAAGTCATATTGTACACTTTTGTAACGACCCAGAAAATCTGAACCAATTTAAAATTTTTAAATTGGCTAAAATAATGGATTTTAAATATTTAAAATAAATATTTTAAATAATGGCAATGAAAAGTGAGTTTGAATCGACAATTGAAAACGAATATAATTAATTACAATTATAAACAAGGCCTGAAATGGCGCTGCAGTTTCAAAAATTGAATTCAAACTTTGTCGGACTGTACCGGGTGCAAAACAAAACGGATTTTAGCAAAACCAAAAATATTGAAATCTGTTAGTGAATACCTTTCTAACGAATCTGAAAAAACGAATTTTCATAGCGGGAATCAAGTGTTATGGCCAAATGAATTTCCAGAAAGGTCGTTATGGAAATTATATAGCCCGTGAAATTGGCCATTTTGCATACGACCTCAGAATCCGACGAAACCACTTTTGTTGGATCCGGGATGTGAAGTTATTGCTAGGTTTCAAATTTCATAATTTTTGAAGCTAATATGTGAGCGTGGCAAAGGAAAATGTGTTTTGGTCAATTACAGTTAAATTGGATCGACCAGAAATGGGCCTTTTTGCAAACGGTCTCAGAATTCGACGAAACTAGTTTTGTTGGGACCATATCATCAAAACATAGCCAGATTTATTTTTTTGGAATTTTTCGAATTAGTTTGTGGCCCTGGCAAATTGAAATGCACGTTCAAATCAAATATTGAATGTTTTATATTTTAGTTTGAAGGGAAACTAACTGAAACAGTCGAATGGGCCTACGAAATATATCCCATTGTGTTCGGAATGGGGGTAAAACGCTAGGGACGACAGTCGTTGGGTTTGGATAGGAGTTCGTTTGAGGAAGGGGATATTTTTGGGATTTTTAAAAATATATAAATTTAAAAAATGGGCCAATCAGATTAATTCTCTTTCCTCTTTCAAACCCTCGCCGCCTCTCATCTTTGAACGACGATAAAAGCTCGGACCTTTCCCTCCTCCTAACTCCAAATCCGTGCAGCGAAATCTCATGGCTCTTCAGGGTTTTTTGTAGAGGTTCTCGTGAGCTCAACATCCGTGCCAGCCTCACCCTCTACCGTGGAGGATACCTCGAGAATCGCGCTCAGGAACTCGCGCCGCACCACCTCGATTTGCTCCGTCGTGGCCAGTTCGAGCTTGACAAAAGGGGGACCATCTGGAGCGCCTTTCGGAGCTGAACGACGTGGAGTGGCCTGATCTTGGCCAAGATTCCCCGATTGAACAGAAATTCGAAACCTATTTTCGAATCAATAAACTGAGGTGCGGTTTATATTTTATAAACTGTTTTCAACTTTTAAAAGTGTCGCAAATTCATGTTATCAAATAAAAACCATATCTTTTTCGTTCGTTAACGAAATTCGATGAAACAGGAAACATCGTGACCGTGTGGACGCCTTCTACATTTTAGAAGAGACCGCATATTTTTCTGAGCCTCCTGCTATTTTTGGTGGAGTGGAACCCAATGTGAGATTTCTAATTTATAAACGATATGGAAAACGACGATGTATAAATTATATATTCGATGTATGAGTTATATAAGCGTTGTACACCTCATGTATAAGCGTTGTATAAGTTGTACGTTTGATGTATAAGTTATATATGCATTGTAAAAATTATATATGTGTTGAAATAGAAGTGAATTGCTATATATATATATATATATATATATACGCCCCTCGTCGACAAACCATGGACGATATTTATTGGTTGTGATTGGTGTGAAAATTGATTGATAGCGAATGGTTATTTGGGATTATTTGTGGTTGATATTGATTGATTGTGGTTGAAAAATACCCATTTGTGGTTGAGAAATATTTGGTTGAAACCACATAGGATTAGTTTGGGGAAATGAAATAAATATATACATGCCGCCTGCGTGCGAACTAGATGCATGATCCCCATTGTCAAAAACCGCGAGGTTTTAAGGTAGAGCGAGGAGCCGTACTAGGGACGGTCCCGGTTTTAACTACCCTGCCGTTATGCTGCCGAAATTTTGAATAATATTCATGTGTTTGAATTATTTTCATTTGCTGAAACTATATTTATTCATTGAATAGAAAACCTTCATGTGTTGAATTGATATTCATTCGTTGATTAGAAATTCATGTGTTGAATGGTATTCGCGTGTTAAATATAAAAATCACATTTTTATCTATATATAGAAACTATAGAAAACCTTCATGTGTTGAATCGATATTCGTTCGTTGATTTGAAATTCATGTGTTGAATGGTATTCATATTTTGAAATAAATTGTTTGATAATAAAAATCACCTTTTATCGACTATATGGACTATGTAAAATAATCTCGTTTTAAAAGAAATTGTTTTATAAGAAAAAAACCTATTTTTATCACCTATATAGACTATATAAAATAATAGTGTTTTGAAATGAATTGTTTTACAATAAAAATCACATTTTTATTATATACATAAATTGTTGAAATGTGAAGTGTTAAAAATAGCAACTCGTTCAAATAAATATGCATGAGTCGAAATATTCATTAATTAGCTAATGATGTGATTTTTACCTGTGCATGCAACATTAGAATGAATGGTGTTTTTAAACCAAATGGAATCAAATATGAAGTTGAATGGAAAATGATAAATGATAAGAACTGTATATATGTACATGCATATTTATTGAACAGGTTATAGCAAAGGGGCTAGAGAAGAGGAGTAAAATTTTATGCCCGACAAATAGGTACACATTTACTGTTTTGTTTGGGTGATGATTTTATGAGCCTGTTGGCTAGCCGTTTGGCTTTTTCTTTTTCTTTTTGACATGAGACGCCCGTGTGGCTATTTGGGAATTTTCCCAGCCCCTCCCATACAAAGGAGGTTATGGCGAAATTTTCCGAAATTTAAAGGCGTTAGTGAAATATTTGAAGTGAAAACGATATTGAAATTGTTGAATGAACTATATTTATATAAATATATAAATAAAAAAAATAAAATAAAACGAAACGTGGCTGTCCAGTTCGTGTTTTGAAACCATGATTTCAAACAACTAGTGCGGGAAATCCGACCATTGGATTTTCCCGAAACCGCAACCGTTGGGTTCGCCTTGGAAATATCTTTCCAACGACACCAACTTTGTTAAAATCCAACGGTTGGATTGTCTGGAATGTTTAATTCAAATCTGAAGAAAAATAGCGCCAGAAACGATTATATTTATATATATATATATATATATATATATATATAAATATAATTATATTTAATCGAATAACGACGCTGCCGTTCGTATTTTGAAATCGAAACTTCAAACGATTGTACCGGGAGATCCGACCGTCGGATTTTCCCGAAACTGGAACCGTTGGATTCGTTTTGAAAAGACCTTTCTAATGATGTAAATTTTGTGAAGATCCAACGGTCAGATTTTCAGATATGTGTAAATCAAATCTGAAGAAAAACAGCGCCACGGCCGCGTTATGGCCCGAAGCGTCGTTTTGAATAAATTGGCTATTTTAAAATAAATAAAAATAGAGATAAATCATTATAAAATATCATAAACGATATGGAATGGAAATAAACTGAATTTGCTCGATTTATGTGGTATTTGATGGTTGAATGTGTTTGGTGTGAGAATTACATTAAAGAACAAAATTGGTGTTATCGAATGATTTAATCATTGAAATAAATTGATTTGAAATTCTAAATATATGTGAATTATTTGAAAAGGCCGAGTTAATTCTCATTTCAAATAATTGACCGACGACTAAAAGTCGAAGATGAAGACGGTGGTCGAAGACCGGAGATCTTCACCTCGTTTGGATGGTAACCGAGGTCCTGATTGGGAGGCATCCCGAAATATTGATAATGAGTGGTGACCGTCCAGACGTACGTGGTGATCGATGAGTTTGCGAGGTATTTAGTGCCTCCGGTTTCGTTCAGACCCAGAACGGACTTGTAAATGGACTGTGTGTCTGACATTGGATTTTATTCTGTGTTGATTGATCACTATTAAATATACATCTGTTTGGCGGCGGAGAATTTATTCTTTTGCTTAACGCCCTTCTCTGAAACGCACGAGCTCAGAGGTTGTATATCGATGGACATCAGTCGCATGGCATGAATTGCTAGTGTGGCATGCCTAAGTGGCAAATGATCAGGACTTCTGTTGAAAAGCAAAGTCTTGTGGTGATGATCAAAGCATCGCCTGTGTGGCGTAGCTTTGTGTATAACGTGAAATCGCGAGCCTCACACCCCGGTATGAACCAGAAACGGGAGAAGGACCTCAGGGAGGGCATGCGTTTCTTCCTAGCTAGGGTGGTGTCAGTGACCTACCAGCCCTGACATTTATATACTTTTCACCTGTGTGGTTGTTGCTATTGCGAGGCGCCTCGGTTTGATCGGACGATCCGGGTCCGATGGAGTCATTCGTTGGCTCGTTTACGCCCCAAAGGGCGGGGAAACGTATTGTTCAGACATAATAATCCACATCGGTGGACTGGCCCTGATGATCCAAGGGGCAGTTGCGGCTGTTCCTGAGACTCGGGCTAGGCAGTCTCGAATTCGGTAAGGACTATCTTTTGCCTTGGTTCATGACGGAAATCCAATTTCCAAATACGACATCGTGCGGTTTTGATTGTATATATCTATGGCGACATGATATATGGTACCCATGCCACCTACGATTGATAGTTATGATTCAAATTGTTTTTGAAACATATAAACATTAGCAATAATATCAAATGCCTTCGTTTTATTCGTAATAAGCATATTTTGGCCGTTATAAGGTAAAAACTCTATCCTTCGGTTTGCGTTGCATTGTGTGATGGGAACTGAGTCTTATAATGGCTTCATTTTTATAAAAAGCATTGCGATGTTTAAAAGAAAGATTTGTTTTAAAGCACTGGCAATCCGATGGAGTAAACCCGTTCCACGAAAGTGGCGTGGTCCTGTGATTAGCCATATATCAAATGTGTTGAGTAGATTTCTCATACCAGTCCCATGACTGACTCGTAGTTTGTTTCACTTTCAAACTCGGGTGCCCCTTTTTCTACACGGGCAGCCTTGTATTCAGGTTTAGCTGGTTCCTTCTGGAAAGCTGGAGCTGAAGATGGATTCTATCATTTATCTCTTTTTATGCTGTTCAGCTCCTATTGTACATATTTTGTTTATTTCCGCTGTAAACATTTATGTATCGCTGAACTGTATTTGTACTAAGTAAGATCCTGTATACTGTGTAACTCTGATGATTACTTTTATCCAGTATATTCTATTGTTCATTATCTGGTGTATTTATTTAATTCTGTTCTGCTATTACCTGTTTTTGTGTTATATTCCAAAGATAACCCTTGTCTCCGTCAGAACGGGATTTGAGGGCGTCACAACGTGGTATCAGAGCTTTGGTTAAGCTTAGTTCTGGAATATAACATTTGAACGAACTCGTCAGAAATAGAACCAGTAGTGTTCTAGGACGGGTAACTCTATACAGATAGGATCAGTAATATCCTAGTATGAGTAAAGCAGAATGAAATAACACCTCAATAGACACATTTACATTGAAGTATATGTTTCAATATTTTAAATTATCTTTTCTGTGACCTGACACTTGATCTACTTATTGCAGAAGTACTAGAAAAATGAGTGTCAGAAACAGGAGAAATGCAGAACCCGATCTAGAGGCTCTATTAAAGAGATATCAAAATCTGAACGGAGCACAGTTCTCGGGCAATGAATCTATAATTCAGACTCAAGCTTGGATGGGTTCTGTGGAAAGAATTTTTGAGCGTATCCAGCTGAGAGGTGACCAGAAACGGTTAGTAGCATCTTGGGCGCTCAAAGAAGAAGCTTTAATCTGGTGAGAAACAAACATCAAAGATAATCCAGAAGGTGATATCACCTGGGACAGATTCAAAGTGATTTTTCTGGAAAGGTTTACTCCTCCTGAAGCGATGGAGCGATTATGTGATGAATTTTCCTATCTGATACAAGGTGATATGACCATCCCAGAATATCACAAGAAATTCAACGAACTTTCTCACTTTGCTCCTCATCTGATTCAAGATCCAAAGAGGAAAAATCTAAGATTTATTCATGGCCTGCAAAGGAGATATCAGAACAGTGTGATGAGGAATGTGAAGCTTCCTTTCTCAGAAATGATTTATATGGCCTATCAGTACGAGGATCTCCATAAGAAAGGAATGTTACGCGATGAAGAAGAAGTCTGTTCTAGTGACAAAGCAGAGTCGGAAACTGATATTCCTGAAGCCAGTATGAGGTCTGAGGGAAGTAAGAAGCCCAGTGCCAAGAGGAAAAGGGCCAGATCTGAAAAGGAACTAGCCACGACGGCTACCTGCTCTAACTGCCAGAAACCAGGGCATTTGACCAGAAACTGTAAAACCTCGAAGAAACGAAAGAAGGGGTTTAAACCCGATAAGAAGTTTCAAGCAAATAGAAAGTGTAATCTTTGTCAACAAGCTGGTCACGTAAAGCAAGACTGCTGGCTGTCGAAAAAGACAAATGAGGCTCAGTTAAATGAAGTGGCAGAAATTTCTGAGCCCACAGCTATTCAGGGAAGGCCAGATGTTTTAGAAGGCACGCTTACTGTCAAAGATATTCCAGTTAAAGTGCTGTTTGACACAGACGCGTCACAAAGCTTTATTTCGAAGGATGCAGCTAAGAAACTGGATTTGAATTTGAAAAAGCTCAAGGAACCAATGACTGTCCAGAATCCGGTTGGGGGTTCCATTGATCTCAGTTGGGTTTGTGGAGTCCCAGTTTCTTTCTCTCGTTATCGGTTTCCTACCATCGCGGTCGTCATGAATTTTAAAGAGTTTGATCTTATCTTGGGGTTAGACTGGTTGACCAAATATGAAGCTGAAGTTAAATGCGCCGACAGAGTCGTAAAGGCCAAGATTAAATCAGGTGATTATATAACCATTCCCTATGAAGGTCGGAATACTAATAGAAAAGACTTCTGGGCAGCTCTCGATGTTTCTCCAGCCCAAATAGAAAATGTCCCTGAAGTTGCAGAGAATATTTCTGACCTTATCAAAGACATTCCTGTCGTCAAGAGCTATGCGGATGTGTTCGAGGAAGTTGTTCGCTTACCTCCGCAGAGAGAAATAGATTTCAAAATTGCTTTAATTCCGAATGCAAGGCCGGTAGTTCACGCTATTCGAAGAATGTCCTTGAAAGAGAAAGAGGAATTAGACAATCAAACACAACAGTTAGTATGGAAAGGTCTGATTAGGCCTAGTTTCTCTGATTGGGGAGCAGCAGTGGTGTTTGTCCCAAAATCTGACGGTACTCTACGTCTATGTGTGAATTATCGTGATCTGAACAAACCGACGATAAAGAACAAATATCCATTGCCGCGTATTGATGATTTGTTGGATCGATTAAATGGAGCACAAGTATTTTCACGAATGGACCTAGCTACAGGCTTCCATCAACTTCGAATTGCCGAAGAGTGTGTTCCAATGACAGCATTCAGAGGTCCCGACTTATTCTACGAGTGGTTAGTGATGCCGTTCGGCTTATGTAACGCTCCCGCTTACTTCGTCGATCTGATGAACAAAGTATTCAGAGGAGTATTGAATAAATTTGTTCTGGTTTTCATTGATGATATTCTAATCTTCTCTAAATCGAAGGCCGAACATGAAAAACATTTGGAACAAGTGTTAGAAATCCTCAGAAGGAATGTATTAAAAGCCAAATTTTCCAAATGTATCTTCTGGCAAGATGAAGTAAAATTTCTAGGCCACGTCGTATCGAAAGAGGGAATTGCTGTGGATCCAAGCAAAATCACAGCTATTCAAAACTGGAAGCAGCCCAGTGCCCCCACTGAAGTCCGCAGTTTTCTCGGATTGGCTAGCTATTACTGGAAGTTCGTTAAATTTTTTTCGAAGATATCCGGTCATTTAACGAAGCTTACAAAGAAGCACTCTAAATTCAAATGGACTCCAGAAAGTGAGGAGGCTTTTGAAGAGCTAAAGTTGAGATTAACAACTACTCCAGTGTTAACCATCATCGATGGCAATCAGGATTTGAAAGTCTGGACTGATGCTTCTAGAGAAGGCCTTGGCGCAGTGTTAATGCAAAGGGGTCAAGTGATTGCTTATGCTAGCCGTCAGCTGAAGCCGCACGAGAAAAACTACGTCACTCATGATCTTGAGTTATTGGCGATAGTATTCGCTTTGAAAATCTGGAGGCACTATCTTCTGGGAGAGAGATTTGAACTGTTTACAGATCACCAGTCGTTAAAGTATCTGTTCACTCAAAAGGACCTGAATCTGAGGCAGCAACGTTGGCTGGAGTTTCTTGCAGCATATGACTTTGAAATTATATACACTCCAGGGAAAGCAAATGTCGTGGCCGATGCGCTGAGCCGAAAGAATGTAATGATCGCCAGCTTTATTATCACGACTTCACTGATAGATAAAATATCTGCTCTTCAAGAAGATGATCACTTCATTCAGAAGATCAGAGAGATAATTCAGAAAGGCGAACCCTCGAGTTTTAAAGTTGATAATGATGAGGTTCTAAGGCTCAAAGGTCGAATCTGTGTCCCTAACATTCCTGAGCTTCAAAAGGAAGTACTGGATGAATGCCATAAGTCAAAACTTAGTATCCATCCGGGAGTAAGCAAAATGTACAATGACATTAAACGCACTTTCTGGTGGAAGTCGATGAAGAGGGACATTTCTTTATATGTTAGCCGATGCCCTACTTGCCAGCTAGTTAAAAGCGACCAACAGAAACTAGCTGGATTATTACAACCGCTAGACATTCCAGGCTGGAAGTGGGAACATATTTCTATGGATTTCATTGATGGTCTGCCCAGAACTAGAAAAGGGAATGACAGTATTTGGGTGATCGTAGATCGCTTCACGAAGACTGCCCATTTCATACCTGTCAGATCAAACAGAACTGCTCAGAGTCTGGCGCAGATATACTTCAAGGAAATAGTTAGACTACATGGAGTGCCGCTCAGTATAGTCAGTGATAGAGATACAATATTCACTAGCAAATTCTGGGAAGCATTTCAAGTCGAACTGGGAACGAAGTTGAACTTAAGCACCGCTTATCATCCTCAGACAGACGGTCAGACCGAGAGGGTGAATCGTATTTTAGAAGACCTATTGCGGGCTTGTGTTATAGATTTCGGTGGATCATGGGAAGACCATCTGCATTTGGTTGAATTATCATATAACAACAGCTACCAGGCGAGTCTGACAATGTCGCCATTCGAAGCATTGTATGGTAGACCGTGCCGGTCTCCTGCTTGTTGGGTCGAACCGGGTAATAGACTTGTGTTGGGTCCTGATATGATTCGAGAAGCGGCCGACAAAGTCGATTTTATTAAGAAGCGATTACTCGCCGCTCAAAGCCGACAAAAGAGCTATGCCGATAGAAGAAGAAGAGATATATCCTTTGCTATTGGCGACTATGTATATTTGAAAGTATCGCCGATGAGAGGAGTTATCCGGTTCGGTAAAACTGGAAAGTTGGCGCCCAAATTCATTGGTCTGTTTCCTATTCTGGAACGGATCGGGACTCTCGCTTATAGGGTTAAATTGCCAGATTGGTTGCCTGGAGCTCATGATGTATTTCATATATCTCAACTTCGAAAGCATGTTCACGATCCAGAGTTGATCGTGGAAGAAGCAGCTCAACAGGATATTGAAATTACTCCAGAACTAGCTGTGAGAAGAGAGCCGCTAAAGATTATCGGCAAAGAAACCAAAGAGCTGAGGAACAAGAAAGTTCCCTTAGACAAAGTGCAATGGAGTGGAGATCCGCGGGATTGTACTTGGGAAACTGAGGAGAGCATTCAGAAAGTTTATCCTAGATGCCGGGTGGATATCTCTGATTGACTCCGGTGCAAGGTACATTTATCATACTTTGCATTACCATTTAATTCTCTACTCTGTTGTTATTTTCTTTCCACGGATGTGCACTTTTAAATTCTATAGTCTGAATGATTTTAAAAAGAGTATAGAAGTTGATCAGTAAATTTTTTTGAAAGGTTAAAACGATTTGATTGTTGGTTGTGTTGAATGATTGTAGATTTATCAAACCACTTTCGACTTTGTTCCTTTTCGGGGACGAAAAGTTTTAAGTGGTGGAGATTGTAACGGCCCAGAAAATCTGAACCAATTAAATTTTTTTAAATTGGCTAAAATAATGGATTTTAAATATTTAAAATAAATATTTAAAATAATGGCAATGAAAAGTGAGTTTGAATCGACAATTGAAAACGAATATAATTAATTACAATTATAAACAAGGCCTGAAATGGCGCTGTAGTTTCAAAAATTGAATTCAAACTTTGTCGGACTGTACCAGGTGCAAAACAAAACGGATTTTAGCGAAACCAAAAATATTTAAATCTGTTAGTGAATACCTTTCTAACGAATCTGAAAAATCGAATTTTCATAGCGGGAATCAAAAGTTATGGCCAAATGAATTTTCAGAAAGGTCGTTATTGAAATTATATAGCCCGTGAAATTGGCCATTTTGCATACGACCTCAGAATCCGACGAAACCACTTTTGTTGGATCCGGGATGTGAAGTTATTGCTAGGTTTCAAATTTCATAATTTTTGAAGCTAATATGCGAGCGTGGCAAAGGAAAATGTGTTTTGGTCAATTATAGTTAAATTGGATCGACCAGAAATGGGCCTTTTTGCAAACGGTCTCAGAATTCGACGAAACTAGTTTTGTTGGGACCGTATCGTCAAAACATAGCCAGATTTATTTTTTTGGAATTTTTCGAATTAGTTTGTGGCCCTGGCAAATTGAAATGCACGTTCAAATCAAATATTGAATGTTTTATATTTTAATTTGAAGGAAAACTGACTGAAACAGTCGAATGGGCCTACAAAATATATCCCATTGTGTTCGGAATGGGGGTAAAACGCTAGGGACAACAGTCGTTGGGTTTGGATAGGAGTTCGTTTGAGGAAGGGGGTATTTTTGGGATTTTTAAAAATATATAAATAAAAAAATGGGCCAATCAGATTAATTCTCTTTCCTCTTTCAAACCCTCGCCGCCTCTCAGCTTTGAACGGCGATAAAAGCTCAGACGTTTCCCTCCTCCTAACTCCAAATCCGTGCAGCGAAATCCCATGGCTCTTCAGGGTTTTTTGTAGAGGTTCTCGTGAGCTCCACATCCGTGCCAGCCTCACCCTCTGCCGTGGAGGAAACCTCGAGAATCGCGCTCAGGAACTCGCGCCGCACCACCTCGATTTGCTCCGTCGTGGCCAGTTCGAGCTCGACAAAAGGGGGACCATCTGGAGCGCCTTTCGGAGCTGAACGACGTGGAGTGGCCTGATCTTGGCCAAGATTCCCCGATTGAACAGAAATTCGAAACCTAGTTTCAAATCAATAAACTGAGGTGCGGTTTATATTTTATAAACTGTTTTCAACTTTTAAAAGTGTCGCAAATTCATGTTATTAAATAAAAATCATATCTTTTTTCGTTCGTTAACGAAATTCGATGAAACAAGAAACATTGTGACCGTGTGGACGCCTTCTACATTTTAGAAGAGACCGCATATTTTTCTGAGCCTCCTGCTATTTTTGGTGGAGTGGAACCCAATGTGAGATTTCTAATTTATAAACGATATGGAAAACGATGATGTATAAATTATATATTCGATGTATGAGTTATATAAGCGTTGTACACCTCATGTATAAGCGTTGTATAAGTTGTACGTTCGATGTACAAGTTATATATGCGTTGTAAAAATTATATATGTGTTGAAATAGAAGTGAATTGCTATATATGAATATATATATATATATATATATATATATATATATACGCCCCTCGTCCACAAACCATGGACGATATTTATTGGTTGTGATTGGTGTGAAAATTGATTGATAGCGAATGGTTGTTTGGGATTATTTGTGGTTGATATTGATTGATTGTGGTTGAAAAATACCCATTTGTGGTTGAGAAATATTTGGTTGAAACCACATAGGATTAGTTTGTGGAAATGAAATAAATATATACATGCCGCCTGCGTGCGAACTAGATGCGTGATCCCCATTGTCAAAAACCGCGAGGTTTTAAGGTAGAGCGAGGAGCCGTACTAGGGACGGTTCCGGTTTTAACTACCCTGCCGTTATGCTGCCGAAATTTTGAATAATATTCATGTGTTTGAATTAGTTTCATTTGCTGAAACTATATTTATTCATTGAATAGAAAACCTTCATGTGTTGAATCGATATTCATTCGTTGATTAGAAATTCATGTGTTGAATGGTATTCGCGTGTTAAATATAAAAATCACATTTTTATCTATATATAGAAACTGTAGAAAACCTTCATGTGTTGAATCAATATTCATTCGTTGATTTGAAATTCATGTGTTGAATGGTATTCATATTTTGAAATAAATTGTTTGATAATAAAAATCACCTTTTATCGACTATATGGACTATGTAAAATAATCTCGTTTTAAAAGAAATTGTTTTATAAGAAAAAAACCTATTTTTATCACCTATATAGACTATATAAAATAATAGTGTTTTGAAATGAATCGTTTTACAATAAAAATCACATTTTTATTATATACATAAATTGTTGAAATGTGAAGTGTAAAAAATAGCAACTCGTTCAAATAAATATGCATGAGTCGAAATATTCATTAATTAGCTAATGATGTGATTTTTACCTGTGCATGCAACATTAGAATGAATGGTGTTTTTAAACCAAATGGAATCAAATATGAAGTTGAATGGAAAATGATAAATGATAAGAACTGTATATATGTACATGCATATTTATTGAACAGGTTATAACAAAGGGGCTAGAGAAGAGGAGTAAAATTTTATGCCCGACAAATAGGTACACATTTACTGTTTTGTTTGGGTGATGATTTTATGAGCCTGTTGGCTAGCCGCTTGGCTTTTTCTTTTTGACATGAGACGCCCGTGTGGCTATTTGGGAATTTTCCCAGCCCCTCCCGTACAAAGGAGGTTATGGCGAAATTTTCCGAAATTTAAAGGCGTTAGTGAAATATTTGAAGTGAAAACGATATTGAAATTGTTGAATGAACTATATTTATATAAATATATAAATAAAAAAAATAAAACGAAACGTGGCTGTGCAGTTCGTGTTTTGAAACCTTGATTTCAAACTACTAGTGCGGGAAATCCGACCATTGGATTTTCCCGAAACCGCAACCGTTGGGTTCGCCTTGGAAATATCTTTCCAACGGCACCAACTTTGTTAAAATCCAACGGTTGGATTGTCTGGAATGTTTAATTCAAATCTGAAGAAAAACAGCGCCAGAAACGATTATATATATATATATATATATAATTATATTTAATCGAATAACGACGCTGCCGTTCGTATTTTGAAATCGAAACTTCAAACGATTGTACCGGGAGATCCGACCGTCGGATTTTCCCGAAACTGGAACCGTTGGATTCGTTTTGAAAAGACCTTTCTAATGATGTAAATTTTGTGAAGATCCAACGGTCATATTTTCAGATATGTGTAAATCAAATCTGAAGAAAACAGAGCCATGGCCGCGTTATGGCCTGAAGCGTCGTTTTGAATAAATTGGCTATTTTAAAATAAATAAAAATAGAGATAAATCATTATAAAATATCATAAACGATATGGAATGGAAATAAACTGAATTTGCTCGATTTATGTGGTATTTGATGGTTGAATGTGTTTGGTGTGAGAATTACATTAAAGAACAAAATTGGTGTTGTTGAATGATTTAACCATTGAAATAAATTGATTTGAAATTCTAAATATACGTGAATTATTTGAAAAGGCCGAGTTAATTCTCATTTCAAATAATTGACCGACGATTGAAAGTCGAAGATGAAGACGGTGGTCGAAGACCGGAGATCTTCACCTCGTTTGGATGGTAACCGAGGTCCTGATTGGGAGGCATCCCGAAATATGGATAATGAGTGGTGACCGTCCAGACGTACGTGGTGATCGATGAGTTTGCGAGGTATTTAGTGCCTCCGGTTTCGTTCAGACCCAGAACGGACTTGTAAATGGATTGTGTGTCTGACGTTGGATTTTATTCTGTGTTGATTGATCTCTATTAAATATACATCTGTTTGGCGGCGGAGAATTTATTCTTTTGCTTAACGCCCTTCTCTGAAACACACGAGCTCAGAGGTTGTATATCGATGGACATCAGTCGCATGGCATGAATTGCTAGTGTGGCATGCCTAAGTGACAAATGATCAGGACTTCTGTTGAAAAGCAAAGTCTTGTGGTGATGATCAAAGCACCGCCTGTGTGGCGTAGCTTTGTGTATAACGTGAAATCGCGAGCCTCACACCCCGGTATGAACCAAAAATGGGAGAAGGACCTCAGGGAGGGCATGCATTTCTTCCTAGCTAGGGTGGTGTCAGTGAGCTACCAGCCCTGACATTTATATACTTTTCACCTGTGTGGTTGTTGCTGTTGCGAGGCGCCTCGGTTTGATCGGTCTCAGAATTCGTATCAAGCATATTTTGGCCGTTATAAGGTAAAAACTCTATCCTCCGGTTTGCGTTGCATTGTGTGATGGGAACTGAGTCTTATAATGGCTTCATTTTTATAAAAAGCATTGCGATGTTTAAAAGAAAGATTTGTTTTAAAGCACTGGCAATCCGATGGAGTAAATCCGTTCCACGAAAGTGTCGTGGTCCTGTGATTAGCCATATATCAAATGTGTTGAGTAGATTTCTCATACCAGTCCCATGACTGACTCGTAGTTTGTTTCACTTTCAAACTCGGGTGCCCTTTTTTCTACACGGGCAGCCTTGTATTCAGGTTTAGCTGGTTCCTTCTGGATAGCTGGAGCTGAAGATGGATTCTATCATTTATCTCTTTTTATGCTGTTTAGCTCCTATTGTACATATTTTGTTTATTTCCGCTGTAGACATTTATGTATCGCTGAACTGTATTTGTACTAAGTAAGATCCTGTATACTGTGTAACTCTGATGATTACTTTTATCCAATATATTCTATTGTTCATTATCTGGTGTATTTATTTAATTCTTTTCTGCTATTACCTATTTCTGTGTTATATTCCAAAGATAACCCTTGTCTCCGTCAGAACGAGATTTAGGGGTGTCACAACTTTCCCAACCACCTAATGGTTTCCAAATTCCTATGTTCATTCCTTGAGTGTACAAACTAGATATCCCAACTCTTTTCATGTCTAGTGGGCTACTATATGGATTTAGGTTCATATATATATATATAATATTTATATTTTAGAAAATACAAATACGTTCACTCATTATCTCCCTAAGATCACTAAAACGAAGCTCTGATACCAGGTGTAACAACCCGGATTCCGACGGACCGAATTTTTCAAAAATCCAGTCCACCGAAACCCGAGTTTGTTGCTCTGGTATCCTGCAGAAAAAGGCAGAGAAAAGAGATATGTCAGATTTCGGAAAACACCTCACAGCGGAAGGAGTAAAATATAATATATTTAAAACATAGCTTTACCTTAATCACAATACTGCTAAATCAGTATTCCCAAAGCTATAAGTCTCTGTCTAACCTGCAAATGTTATGAGGAGGGGGTCAGAACATAAGTCCTGTGTGAATGAATTTAAACTACACTTCTTGAATAACCCTACATATACCGTTCAATTACACTTTCTTATTTATTAGGTTATACGTGTTATTAGCACTCAAAGCTTACACACACGTCACACCCATCTACCCCTAGTAGATTAACCTAATATAGTGTATATGTAGCTACGCCCAAACTGAGGTACACCCCGTGATACCCCATTCGCACAGTCTCCCCCGTATCGCCACAGTAATATGCGCAGTCCCTCATCCTATGCCATGGTAACGTACAACGCTACATTTGCATAGAACCACTATCGCTGTGCTACGTAAGCGTACTGACTGCTATCCTCGAACAATTCGATCGAGTTTGGTTCCATCACCAAATAATGCCCTCTAGTCTACGATACACCACCCAGAGCAGACATGGTTGTACCTAGACTTTCCCACGTACGTATCATCAATCGTACTCGATGTTTCTACTGCACATAACCTCTACTTGTGCACCCAAGTTCCCTGGTAGGGCTACACCAGAAAACACAGAACTCGGTCGGAAGCTTTTCTATATCTGTACGGGCCCGCCTCTAAGAGTGTCCAATGTACAGATATCCCTCGGGTCTGGTTTTTCTATGGTGGCTATGGCCCCACCTCAGCCCCTCCCTCAACTAGTAAAGACCACACGAGCTAAGCGACCACCCTAACAAGCAAACAATCTAAACATCCATGTGGGGTCTCCCCGCACTCGTCCCTTGATAGCAAAGGTTAACGATCTCTAAGGGTTAGCTCTTGTCTTTTCGCATTCCTTAGGCTGCTGGTGACAGGCGTCCAACGATCTTGCTATCGTTTGGTCTTGACCCTCCACCTTCGCCTGAGGCAATCGCCGAACCACCCTTAATGCCACCGCGTACAGCATTTTGACTACCCCCTACTTGTGCAGCCAAGGCCCACCCACCTGGTAGTTCCGCGTAGACCCAACCTCTGTAATCCTGGCCCGAAGCTAAACCATTACAGAGGACTACCAGGAGCACCTTTAACGTCTCAGGAAGCCGCGTGCTTCCCCTTCCAGTCAGTTGGAGCCGCCAAAATAGCGAACGTACGCTCTCCTCGTGCCTTATGACACCATCATGATCTACCTCGTTGGGTTATTCATCCTACAACATACGAACTGCTTCAAGCGCCTTAGTTTTATATGTCATTAGACCCTAAGTCTAACCATTTATTTCACGCTTGTGCCACCTCGTCAACTTTCTCATTTAACTTGGTTATTCACATTAGCTTCCTTTTTTTTGTATTTACCAAGTTACCCTTGCTTATTAATTCAATTTATACTTAACCCACTTAAGTCCATTAATAAGCCCACAACATGTTATTTTCCAATTTCATAAATTATTCCCTTTTTGGGTTACAACAACATGTTATACTTAATTCATAGTTAAGTATGCCTTATCCCACATACATAATGATTAGGAGAATAACCCTCTAAACACCAGCCTCGAAGACCGAAATCAACATCAGACTGGAACCCAGAGAATTACTCAACCCAACCAACATATATGATTCTTATTTACTTCTTTTCCACTCATATAACTTATATCATTTTTAATTTCACATCTCTCCTTTCCAAACCACTTAATTTAAGTATATCTTTACATATAAGTTATCTCATCTTCCTTATCGTTTCCTATAACTTATCTTATCCCATAAGTTATAATTTCCACCTATTATCCTTTCTTGCCTTATTCAAGTTTATTCATAATAGGTTATTTATCATTCCCCATTTCTTGTCACTAATTTTAGATTTGACTTAACCCTTCCATTTACTTAACCCGTTACTTAGACTTTACCAAATTCAATTAATTTATGATACCGTCACGGGTCCTATTTGGTTAAGCATATCTAAATTTTGTTTCATATATCACCTATGTCCCACTTAACCCCCTTTATTATAGTTTCCATATCTTGCACATGTATTACTACGGTTAAGTCTACCTTAGTCATGTTTTACATCACATGTCTTACAACGATTAAGTCCCCATTAGTCATGCTTTACATGTCATTTATATCACCCACTTAACCCTCTAACCATACACATGTCACCCACATGTCTTATTATGATTAGTATTTCTTAATTTATTTATAATGTCGTAACGATGTATGACCTCTCACATTAGACGTCCGTTCGTGGCTGCTGGATTTGTCGGGCGGTTCCGGGCAGACTTATACCACACGTGCCTAACCTCGTGTCATAAACCGTTACACCTCTAGTTCTTGCCGTTGACCTCTCAAATTAGACGTCCTCTTGTGGTTGCTGGATTTTCCTGGCGTTTCCGGGCAGTCTTACACCACAAATGCGCCTAACCTCATGTCATAGGCGTTCATTAACAGTCGTCTTTCATCCTAAACCCAAATTCATGTCATATGTTCCAAATTCAACTTAATTACATTTCATTTTTATGTCTATTTCCAATTTGTTATTCACTACACCAATTACATAATAGTTAGCCAAATTTCATATTACCCAAATTATTCAATTATAGCCAAATTCACCAATTCCATGTTATTCATACCTAAACATGCCAATTTCCAATACCCAATTATACCCAATTTCATATAATCAATATTTCCCCCATATATATATCCCAACATTCCCACGTTCATACATATAATCTAATTCACCCTCTAGGCTTACTTTTCAAGTCACAAATAAATTTCACCAATCCATGTTATCCAATTGCATGTTGTTAATATTGAATTATACCAATTCCATATCCCATAGTTCTAATTAAATTTACATCATTTCATGTTAACATCATAAATCAAAATTCATAGTTGCACACTATTCAGCACAGATTCATGTTTCCAAAGCATACCAAAGATTCATTATTGAAATACACTCCAAAATCCCCATTTCAACTTTATTTCATTGATAATCCCAATGTACAATTCGCCAATTGTTCCAATATTTGCAATAATAATTGTTATGCCACATTCCCCAAATTACAGGTTATATTCCCCGATTGCATAAGTTAAATTATGCCCCAATATTCCCATATTTCAATCGTACGTATATATAATAAGATTTTGTCTAGGTTCGAGATAACCTAGATCCAAAAATAAAAAGGGGAAAGAATAAAAAGGAGAGAACTCAAACGTAGGCATAAATAAAATAACTAATCTTATTAAATTATCATCATATTCATTATGGGGAATGGTAAATGATAGAAGCAATATTATACAACAAGTATAGTTCAAATCCACTCACTTTGACTAGATTGGGGAAAATAAACGATTTGTTGATGTAGAACGTTGATTTAATCTTCTTATTTGATTGTTGGTGAAGAGCTTGAATCGTTGATGAAGAATTTTTCTTCTTGATTTGGTTAAACTCCAAAGTTAGTGAAGAACTTGCAATTAGTTTAGGATTTTGGGGCAGCGGTCATGTTTGGTTGAAGTTTGGCGACATGGAGGCGTCAGAAGGAATTGTTTATGAATTAGGTTAGGTCTAGGCACTATTTTATAGGTGTAGAGAGTGTTTTAGAGCCATTAGATCGCCCTAGAAGCCATCCGGTCCGTCCAGCACATCAAAAATCGTCACTGCCCAAATCTGGAAAAATCAGGGGGGAGGTCGACACTAAGGTCGACCTCCCTGGTTAGGTCGACCCCCAGGTCGACCTCCTGGGTATTTTCGTATGTAAATTCTGAATTTTTGTTGAATCTTCCGAAGGCCATAACTCTTTCATACGGAGTCCAATTTTCGAAATCTTGGACTCTATTCCAAGCAGAATTTCGAGACGAACGCAATGGTGATGTCTATTTTACTTAATTCCTAATATTTAAATTAAGTATCCTTATTTTATTGTCTTCTCTGTTACGTACATTGTTATCGAATTAATTTTTCCTTCTCTTCCATATATTAATAAATTTTTCGTTATACATCACCATTATTTACCTATCTATGCATATACACATATTTTTACATATTTTTAATTATATTACAAATTCGGGATTTTACAGATATGCTTTAGAAGATGATGAGACACCCTAGTTTAGTTTAGAATCCGGCATAGTTTCGCCGCCATGATTTCTAATGAAGAAATATGTGAAATGGCTATATATTTATAGCTGCAGAACCATCCGGAACCAACTTCCACGTAAGCCCTAAGGTAAAATCAGGTCGTGGGTCGCCTCCCACTTGGGAAAAGGCCCGAATACCCAAATACAATTCTGGGTGCACTTTACAGGTACACCAGTGCAAAATTTCCTTGGCGCACTTAGCAAGTGCGCCAGTTATACCCAGTTATGATTTTCAACTTTTTATCGTTCGTAACTTCCTCATATGTTGTCTAATTTACGCAAACTAGGTGTCTATCCTGACAAGAATTTCAAGACGGATGTAATGACGTAATCAATTTCCCTTAATTTATAATATTAAATTAATTATTCTTTAATTTACCCCCTTTAATGTTAACAAAGTTACAGGGTGTTACATTCCCCCAACTTAAAGGATTTCGCCCCCGAAATCTCCAAGTTGAGAAGAATGCATATCCTACCATCCATCATCCATCTACTCATCCATCAATCAATGGCATTCATTGTCCTTAAGGATTTCTAATGCTTTTATGAATATATGCAAAGGTGTGTGTATATGTCCCAACACTAATGCGAAGATCAGGCGATCTACTGATTCAGTTGACCTCCTTAATGCAATGTATGTTAGTGTTATGAATCCAATATGTATGCAAATAAGCCTATTATAACATATAAGCTCCACATGTGTGCACACTCATTCTTCCAAATGCAACATCCATATGCTAGTTCATCTATTTCCATCCATAAAAGAAAAGAAAATGCACACGCATCCATATGCAGTATGAGAGTGATTGAGCCGATCTTAGTGCCTAATGTGTGTGTATATGCGTCCACAGGCAACCACTAGCAAACACTTGCATCCATTAATCATAACATGTCTCAAACACATGTCCACATCCATAGGATTCCTATCTAAAGGTCGAAGAATACTATAGACAAGATATACTCAAATGATAGAAACAAGTACTGATAAAGATTTTGGAAAAAGGAGTTAAGAATATACCCTTGAAGAGAAAAGGGTACGAAGCACTATTATTGTCTTCGGTCTCCCAAGTCGCATCCTCTAGGTTATCTCCCCATTGAACCTTTAGCAACTTGATCTCTTTATTGCATAGCTTCTTAACTTTTGTTCCCAAAATACGGGAAGGAACCCGCTTAACTGCCGCCTCCCGTTCCACTTCAACCTCTTCCAATATACTCAGCTCAAAAACTTCCGCGGTGTCATGCAAGCACTTCCGCAGATGAGAAACATGGAAAACATCATGAACACCAGATAGATTTTCAGGATGCTTTACTCTAAAGGCCATTTGGCCAATCCTCTCGGTTATAGGAAATGGTCCCACAAACCTAGGTGCCAACTTCCCTACTGATCCGAAGCGAACCACATTCCTCAGAGGTGACACTTTGATAAAAACCAAGTCTCCTACTTCAAATTCGAGCTCAGTCCTTCTCTTGTCTGCATAGGATTTCTGCCTATCTTGAGCTGTCTTCATCCGCCGTCGAATAAGGTCAATCTTTTCGGACGTTTCTCTAAACATATCTGGTCCAAGTAATAATCTTTCTATAGATTCCCACCAACAAGTTAGTGATCTATAGGGTCATCCGTATAATACTTCGGAGGGTGCCATGCCGATGCTGGCCTGATAGCTGTTGTTATAGGTAAACTCTACTAAAGGAAGATGTTCTTCCCAAGTCCCTCCGAAGTCTAGGATACACAGCCTTAAAAGTCTTTTAGAATTCTGTTCACCCTCTCCGTTTGCCCATTGGTCTGAGGATGATAAGCGGTGCTCAAACACAACTGTTTACCTAATGCTTCTTGCAAGCTCCTCCAAAATTCGCAGGTAAAGATGGGGTCACGATCGCTCACGATGCTGGAAGGAACTCCATGAAGACGAACTATCTCTCAGACATAAATTGCTGCTAACCATGATGCCGTCCTCTTACTCTTAACTGGAATAAAGTGAGCGCTCTTAGTGAGTCTATCTACCATAACCTAGATACTGGTGTTGCCTTCTTCGATCTAGGCAAACCATCTCTGAAATCCATAGAGACGCTCTCCCATTTCCACTGAGAGACCTTCAAAGGATGAAGTAAACCACCGGGCTTCTTTTGCTCAGCTTTGACTTGCTGGCAAACTAAACATTGAGAAACAAATTCGGCCACATCTTTCTTCATCCCAGTCCAAAAGAAAACCCTCTTCATATCCCTGTACATCTTATCACAGTATGAATGAATGGTCATCTTAGAATGGTGGGTTTCTTCTAGGACTGCCTTTATCAAGCTTCAAGTTTGAGGAACACAAAGCCTTCCATCTCGTCGCAACCACCCCTTTTTATCTATGGCATATCTGCTGAGGTGGCCAGAAGTCTCCCCCCTCTTCTGAGCTTATCTATGATGTATAGAATCTGTGGGTCACCTTGTTGCGAAGCTCCTATCTGGTCCATAAGAGTCAGTTGTATCTCCAAGGATGCAAACAAATCAGGCAAAATCTTGATGAAGGGTCTAAAATCAAAAGCTGATATGAACTCCAAGTTCTTTCTTTCCACAAAAAGAGGACTCAAGGCCACCCTTTGCCTACTTAGTGCGTCTGCTACCACATTACCCTTGCCAGGGGCATAAGATATCCCAAAATCATAAGAAGCTAGAAACTCCATCTACAGTTGTTGCCTTAAATTGAGATCCTTCTATGAGAATAGATACTTGATAGATTTATGATCGGTGTATAACTTGAACTTCTTTCCAAGTAAACAATGACGCCACGTCTTTAATGCCAACACTATGGCAGCTAGCTCTAGATCATGGGTGGGGTAGTTCTTTTCATGAACTCTCAGCTGTCTACCCCCATAACACACTACTTTCCCTTCTTATATTAGAACCGCACCAAGCCCTGTACCACACGCATCAGTGTAAAGTAAACACCTTATTCCCGTCAGGAAAGGTCAAGACTGGGGCTATTGTCAGAGTCTTCAATCGTTGAAAAGCAACATCACAGTCTATATCCCATGAGAATGCCAAGTTCTTCTTCGTCTGTCTGGTGAGTGGGGCTGATATCTTTGCAAAGTCCTTAATGAACTTCCTACAGTAACCTGTTAACCCAAGAAAGCTTCTCACCTCGGTTGCATTTTAAGGAACCTAACAATCTTGCACTGCAACCACCTTCGCGGGATCTACAGCTATCCCTTCTTTGGAGACCACATGCCCTAAGAATCTCACGTCTTTTCTCTAAAAATGGCATTTGCAGAATTTTTCTTTAAGCTGATGGTCACGGAGAGTTTTCAAAAATTCTCTCAAATGTTGTGCATGCTCTTCTTCGCTTTTGGAAAAGACCAAAATATCATCGATAAAGATTAAACAAATTTATTTAGGAACTCCCGAAACACCCTACTCATCAGATCGACAAAATAGGCGGGTGCATTCGTCAACCCAAAAGGCATAACTAACCATTCAAAGAAACCGTTAGGTGCCATAAAGGCAGTCTTATCTATGCTGTCCTCAGCCACCCTCAACCGATGGAACCCCATGGCCAAGTCTAACTGGGAAAATACCGAGGCACCAACAAGGTGATCAAATAAATCATCAATCCTCGGAAGCGGGTGCCTATTCTTTTTAGTGAGTTTATTTAGCTCCCTAAAATCAACACACAAATGAAGCGAACCATCCGCCTTAGTTGCAAATACTACTGGAGCACCCCATTCAGATATGGTTAGTCTGATAAACCCTTTCTCAAGTAGCTCCCCTACTTGCTTCTCAGCTCCCTCCTTTCCCTTGGAGCCATATGGCGCACTGGTAATACAACTGGCTTTGCATTGTCCACCATATATATATGAAAATCTGTAACAACCCGTAAAATCTGGGCCAGTTTAAAATTTTTATTTTGGCAATTTTAGCGAATTTTGATTATTTAAAATGAATTATTTTAAATAATATCGACGAGAAACTTATTTTGAATAGAATTCGAACGTATATATTATACGCGTCATCGTTAGAATATAAATATTTATATATAATTATAAATAGAATTAAAAATGGCGCGGTAGTTCGATAATTCGATTTCAAACTTCAATTGAATGTACCGGGTGCAAAACAATCCGGATTTTTGTGAAACCAAAAACATTAGGATCTAATTGATGATATCTTTCCAACGAAGTTGAGAAACTGAGATTTCACTTTATAAATGATGAGATATGTCCAGTTGAAATTTAGAAATAGTCGCTGTGGAATTTATATATATTTTAATATAATATAAGGCCCTTAAAAATAGCAATTTTGCAAACGACCTCGGATTTCGACGAAACCAGTTTTGTTGGGTCCGGGATGTGAAGTTATTGCTAGGTTTCAAATTTTGTAATTTTTCGAATCAATATGTGAGCATGGCCAAGGAAAACGCGTTTGACCATTTCAGTTGAATTTAATCGACTGGAAATTGGCCATTTTTCCAACGGTCTCGGAATTCGACGAAACTAGTTTTGTTAGGACCGTATCGTCAATACGAAGCTAGAAAATATTTTTCTGGAATTTTTCTAGTTAGTATGTGACCCCGGTAATTTGAAATGTACGTTTAAAATTCAATACAGTGATTTAAAATGTAAAATTCAACGGAAAATGATTCAGACGATCGAATCAACTTGTGACACATATCCCATTGTGTTCGGGATAGGGGTAATTAGCTAGGGATGATAGTCGGTGAGTTTCGTTTGGAGTTTAAAATAAAAAGTTGCTTTTTTGAAAATAAATGAAATTAAATATTATAATTTATATATAGCCCCCCCCTTATTTCTTTCCCTCTTCTCTCTCTTACTTTCCCCATCTGTAAATAAAAAAAAAAAAGGGGGATCGATCTCTCAAATCGATGGCAGATCGCCATCGCTCCTCCACCAAAGACCACCGCGCCTCCACCGGAGAAGCCCCACCCCGTCGCCGCCTCCTCCCCATCGAACCCCCCTTCCTCTGCTTCTCTCTCCTCCAACTGTTCGAAACCCCACCGCACCCCTCGCTCGCGAAGTTGAAGTCGCCCCTCTCGAATCCCGAAGCAGCGACGCCACCACCAGCGCCTGAGCACCCGCGACCCTCCCCCCTTCATCGATCCGTGAACCCGAAGCGCACCCCCCCTCTCTTCAGGCGACAGCAAAGGTCCGCGTTTTTATTTTATTTTTACTTTTAATTCTGTAAAATACTGTTTTTTTTTCTCTGGGATTAAATTCTAATTTGATTAAAAGTAAAAACAGATATTTTTTTTATATAAAAGTAAAAAACTGAATTTTGTAAAAGAAAAAAAAACTGATTTGAACATGATTTTAAAACTGATTTATAAATAAAATTGAAACTGATTTAAACCTGTTTTTTTTTTTTTTTTAGAATTTAAAACTGATTTTGTCTTTGAGAAAAATGAAAACTGATTTTTGTTTTTAATAAAAAGAAAACTGATTTTAAAATGAATTATAAACGAAAAGGAGATCAGAAATTTAAGTCGAAATAAAAATCATATTTTTAGATATTGGAACTTCGAAATAAAAATATGATTTTTATATATTGAACTTCGAAGGAAAAATATGATTTTTATATATTGAACTTCGAAGGAAAAATATGATTTTTATATATTGAACTTCATAGGAAAAATATGATTTTTATATATTGAACTTCATAGGAAAATATGATTTTTATATATTGAACTTCATAGGAAAAATATGATTTTTATATATTGAACTTCATAGGAAAAATATGATTTTTATATATTGAACTTCATAGGAAAAATATGATTTTTATATATTGAACTTCATAGGAAAAATTCGATTTTTATATATTGAACTTTGAAATAAAAATTCGATTTTTATATATTGAATAGCGAAGTAAAAATGTGATTTTTACGTATGTAGTGAAAGCAGCAACGAAGGTGACAAAAAGGCGAAACGACGAAGACTTCTGCAAAGGAGTGCCGTGGAGCTAGGATAGCTATAAGTGAGAATTTCTCACTCTTCAATTTTATTTCTAGTTATATATATATACTAGGATGCAGACGGTGCTTAGTAGCACCCGACACAATCGTCCACAGACCATGGACTTGTTTGTTTGACTGTTTGGTGATTGATTGCGATATTGGTTTGAATGTGGTTTGTGGTGTGAAAAATCGAATCGATAAATTGGTTAGGATTAGACGTGCGCCGTTATAAGGCGAAGGAGTAAGGCTAGGTTAGACTCTTACTCCAAATTTTGTGGTTTGCATAACGAAAGTGAATTTGATTGATGTGTGAATGGCGTGGGCCTTCACTAGACCGGGGATAAGGCTAGGCCTTGTCCCGTTTCTAGTATCGTGCCGTTATGCCGCCGAAATTTTCTAAAATATGTTAGAAAATAAAAATATCATTTTATTGTGTAAATGAATTGAATAGAAATTCATAGGTTGAAATAAAATGTTTTATCGTTAAAAATATAATTTTTAACGTGAATGTGAATAAATGAATAGTTATAAACAAATCGGCCGATTTGTTTGTATATACACTGATTTGACTGATATTGATTGGGTCGATAAATTTCACACATCGCCCAACTGCACAAATAAAATATGCGGTTGATTGTTTGAAACCCCACACGGGTGTTGGGATGAAATTTGAAGTTCACTCATCCTGATTGATTAAATATGTCGATCGATTGATTGACAGGCTGTTATAAGCGTTGAATATCTATATTCGATGCTTATACAGTGTAGTGCACTTTGGTTGATGGTTGATTATTTTCAATGTCATTATATACATGTGTTGTATGAAAATCCATATAATTAATTTTATATGGTAATTGATTGGGCCTCATTCCAATCGTGAAAATAAAGAATATTTTGATAATAACAAATATTTTGATAATAGGAAATATTTGAAATAGAATATTTGAAAATAGAAATTTATGAAGCCGTGTTGATTAGATTGACGCCATTTTGACGTAAACGATATTTATATCGATTTTATTCATTTTAAAATGAATATTGAAAAGTAATCTCGAAATCGAATATTTCGAAATGAATTGAATTGAAAACGATTTCGAAATGAATTGAATTGAAAACGATTTCGAAATGAATTGAATTGAAAACGATTTCGAAATGAATTGAATTGAAAACGATTTCGAAATGAATTGAATTGAAAACGTTTTCGAAATGAATTGAATTGAAAACGATTTCGAAATGAATTGAATTGAAAACGTTTTCGAAATGAAATGAATTGAAAACGATTTCGAAATGAATTGAATATGAATTCAAATTGAATTGAAATTTGAATTGAATAGAAATGAATTTTAAAACGAATTTATAAAGAAGAATTCAATTTTGCCTTGAATTGAAATGGAAGTTGAAATAGATTTTGAAACGAATTTTAAAACTATTTATATAATTCGTTTTAAATAGAAATCGACGAAGTATATATTATATATATTATATATATAATATAATGGCCTGAATAGAACGCGCCGCGCCGCGGCAGTTCGCGAATTTCGACCATTTATTTCAAATGGACATTACGGGAGATCCGACCGTCGGATTCTCCTAAAACCGGAACCGTTGGGTTCGTATCGAAAAGAGCTTTCTAACGAATATTAGAAATTTGAAATCTAACGGTTGGATTTGGAATTATGTCCAAATCAAATTCGAAAAAGGTCGCTGTAAGTGCAGTTCGATGGCCGTTGATGGAAATCGACTGTACGGGCCTTGATAAAATTATTAAAAATAGCAATAATTTGTGTAAAATCATAAGAAATGGTTTAGAAAGATTTGGGATGAAAAACTCCATATTTGAAAAGATAAAAATAGATTTTTATCGAAATGAACTAGTTTTGAACTAGAATTATAATTCTATTTATTTTTAAATAAATAAATTGAGTTTAAAAAGGGTTTTAAAAATAACCAGAATATCCAATGATTGCATTGGAGTGGATTTGAATCGAAATTGTCTTCGGAATATTTCGATGTTGGAATTTGTGATTATACAGATGTTGTTACGGAAATTTGAAAGATATATATTTATATCGTTATTTCCAATACGACATTTGTTAGTCGTAGAATTTGATATTGAATATAAGCCGATATATTTTCTATTCAGAGCCTTGTATTGAATATCGAATGTGATTTGGGTTTGTCGTGAATGGTGTCTTTACTAACACTGTTCTTGAACCCAGTTGAGAAAAGATTAAATCTTTTTATTTAGATTTAATGAAGTGTACCAATTAAATAATATTTAATTGGAATTGAATTGATATTGATTTTTGGGTTTATCGTGAACAGTGTTTTAAATAACACTTGTTCTTTAACCCGATAATTAATGGGATGTGACTTTGGGTTTATCGTGAACCGTGTTTTAAATGACACTGATTCTTTAACCCAGTCACAGATTAAAACTAAGTGGAGTTTTAATGAATCTTTAATTAGATTGAAAAGATCGAGAATGGAGTATCACCAGTTTTGCTCCAGGCGATAGTTAAATCTTTAATTAGATTTGAACGTGAAATTTAGAAACTAACTGTCGGTTAGCTAAGTAGAATGGTTTTCTGGATATTGATCTGATGTTGGTTTCGGCCTTCGGGGTTAATATTTGGGGAATTATTCTCTTGATTAATTTACGGTTAATGACTAATGAGTTGGAATGAGGCGTATGTTGTGTTTGTGTAACACTTTTATAATATATACGCGAGTTATTCGGAAAGACCGGGTTTATCCCATTCTGAATAACTGATACGACGATAAGTCGAAGATGAAGACGATGGTCGAAGACCGGAGGTCTTCACGTCGTTTGGGTGATAACTGATGATCTTGATTGGGTTGTACACCCAAGAAGATGGAAACAGTTAGTGATCGTCCAGACGTACTTGGAGATCGATGGATATGCGGGGTACTAGGTGCCTCCGGTTTCGTTCAGACCCAGGACGGACGTGTAAATGGACTGTGTGTCTGACATCGGATTTCATTCTGTGTGACTGATATCGGTTGCATAGGATGGTTTGCCTGTGTGGCATGCTAAGATGCAAATGATCGAGGCTTCTGTTGAAAAGCAAAGTCTTGTGGTGATGATCAAAGCACGGCCTTTGTGGCGTAGCTTTGTGTAACGTTTACCTCGCGTGTTTCACACCCGGTATGAACCAAAAACGGGAGACGGACCTCAGGGAGGGCATGCGTTTCTTTCTAGTTAGAAGTGGCGTCAGTGGTTTTACACACCCTGACGAGTTTGACTTATGTGGTTGTTGCTGTTGCGAGGCGCCTCGGTTATATCGGTTTCGGCCGATGCATTCTGGTCGGCTGACGGACCAGACTTACACCCCATAGGGTGGGGAAACGTAGTGTTCAGGCATTTTAATCCACATCGGTGGACCGGCCCTGTCGCTCCAAGGGACGATGCGTTCTGTTCCTGAGACACGGGCTAGAGCGTCTCGAATCGGTTGAGGACTATCTTTTGCCTCGGTTCATAGACGGAAATCCAATTTCCAAATACGTGACATTTGCGGTTTTAATTGTAATCCTATATATGGCGACATAGTGGGATGGGGCGCTTATGCCGCCTATGATTGATACTTATGATTTGAAGTTGTTTTATACACTTATAATAGTATCAAATGATTTGTTTTAAAACGTATCAAGCATCCTTTGGCTGTTATAAGGGAAAACCCTATCCTCGACTGCGTTGCATTGTGTGATGGGACCTGGGTCTTATAACAGCTTCATTTTTCTTTATTTAGCATTGCGCTGTTTGTTTTATGCACTGGTATTCTTGGGAGGAAACCCGTTCCGTGTTATACGGCGTGGTCCCTTGATTTACCTAATGATTTAAAATAAAGATTAATAACTGTTTTAGTTCTCACACCAGTCACATGACTGACCTGGAGTTTATTGTTTTAACCTAAACTCTGGGTGCCCTTATTTTGACACGGGCAGCTAGTAGTTTTGGTTTTGCAGATTTATATTCACAGGATCCTGGTTTACAGCTGGAACGATATCCGGAAAGCTTTGTATCCGTATATCTCATTCTAGTTGTGTATTGTATTATTTTCCGCTGCTATGTATTTAAATGTAATTTAAATCTCTGGTATTTCTGTGTAATATTCATTTATACTCTGTATATTCTTGTATTCTGATGGATTGTTGTAATATACAATGAAATGTTCTTCTATATGCGTTCTGTTGTGGTTTGTTCTCGAACTATCCGACGCTTTCCTTTACGGGGAAGTTACGGGTCTTCACAGTTGGTATCAGAGCTTTGGTTTACAAAGCTCAGAGAACAAGACACATTAGAACCATACGAAAGAATTCATCAGATATTGGATTAGCAATATCCAATGGGATGACTCGTTAGAGATAGGATCAGTAGTATCCTAGAACGAGTGTGAAGAGTAAATTTTTAAAATGAAAACAAAATTTGTTTTGAAAATTTTAAATCAATTATTCGTATTTGATTATCTATTTATATTGAGTTGGACAGTCCAGTATATATAGATTTTGCGTATACGTTTGATCCGCGTGTATTCGAAATTTTAATATACTGGATAGATATAGAGTCACATTCTAGACACCCGGGGATAATTCTGATGATGTGGCCACATCATCAGTATTTATATTCGTGTTTCGAAGGTGTGATATCTATATATTTCCATTAGACTGGTGTGAGAACCAAATCTTATATAGCTAGAACGCTTTGTTGTGAGTTGGCATCAAAAAACATGATTTTTGTATATGTATCAAAATTATGAATTTGAAACGTTAAATTCACTAATTGATTGATGTTTGTGTTGTTTGTTTATTTGTTTGCTAATTTTTAGCCATTTAGCCTAATAGTATCAAATATTGACTTGTATTGAAAATTGGTTGCATTTGCTTGCATATACATATATATCTTTGAACAGGTCATAGCAAGGAGGCTAGAGCAGAGAATAAAATTTGTTTGCCCGACAAATAGGTACATGTTTTCTACATAATTTCCTGTTTTGTTTGGGTGATGATGATTTTGTGAGCCTATTGGCTAGCCGCTTGGCTTTTTCTTTTTCTTTTTGAGATCTGAAGGACCGGGGAAGCTATTTGAAATTCCCCGATGCTCCCGGTGCAGGGGAGGTTATGGCGAAATTTTTCGAAAATTTAGGGTGTTAGCCAAATTTTTGAAAATTTGAAAATTCTCAGAAACTGAAAAGTTGGAGAATGGAAGCCAGATCGATCGTAGAGTTGAATAATCAAACCACTTTCGACTTTGTTCCTTTTCGGGGACGAAAAGTTTTAAGTGGGGGAGATTGTAACAACCCGTAAAATCTGGGCCAGTTTAAAATTTTTATTTTGGCAATTTTAGCGAATTTTGATTATTTAAAATGAATTATTTTAAATAATATCGACGAGAAACTTATTTTGAATAGAATTCGAACGTATATATTATACGCGTCGTCGTTAGAATATAAATATTTATATATAATTATAAATAGAATTAAAAATGGCGCGGTAGTTCGATAATTCGATTTCAAACTTCAATTGAATGTACCGGGTGCAAAACAATCCGGATTTTTGTGAAACCAAAAACATTAGGATCTAATTGATGATATCTTTCCAACGAAGTTGAGAAACTGAGATTTCACTTTATAAATGATGAGATATGTCCAGTTGAAATTTAGAAATAGTCGCTGTGGAATTTATATATATTTTAATATAATATAAGGCCCTTAAAAATAGCAATTTTGCAAACGACCTCGGATTTCGACGAAACCAGTTTTGTTGGGTCCGGGATGTGAAGTTATTGCTAGGTTTCAAATTTCGTAATTTTTCGAATCAATATGTGAGCATGGCCAAGGAAAACGCGTTTGACCATTTCAGTTGAATTTAATCGACTGGAAATTGGCCATTTTTCCAACGGTCTCGGAATTCGACGAAACTAGTTTTGTTAGGACCGTATCGTCAATACGAAGCTAGAAAATATTTTTCTGGAATTTTTCTAGTTAGTACGTGACCCCGGTAATTTGAAATGTACGTTTAAAATTCAATACAGTGATTTAAAATGTAAAATTCAACGGAAAATGATTCAGACGATCGAATCAACTTGTGACACATATCCCATTGTGTTCGGGATAGGGGTAATTAGCTAGGGATGATAGTCGGTGAGTTTCGTTTGGAGTTTAAAATAAAAAGTTGCTTTTTTGAAAATAAATGAAATTAAATATTATAATTTATATATAGCCCCCCCTTATTTCTTTCCCTCTTCTCTCTCTTACTTTCCCCATCTGTAAATAAAAAAAAAAAAGGGGATCGATCTCTCAAATCGATGGCAGATCGCCATCGCTCCTCCACCAAAGACCACCGCGCCTCCACCGGAGAAGCCCCACCCCGTCGCCGCCTCCTCCCCATCGAACCCCCCCTTCCTCTGCTTCTCTCTCCTCCAACTGTTCGAAACCCCACCGCACCCCTCGCTCGCGAAGTTGAAGTCGCCCCTCTCGAAACCCGAAGCAGCGACGCCACCACCAGCGCCTGAGCACCCGCGACCCTCCCCCCTTCATCGATGCGTGAACCCGAAGCGCACCCCCCCTCTCTTCAGGCGACAGCAAAGGTCCGCGTTTTTATTTTATTTTATTTTTACTTTTAATTCTGTAAAATACTGTTTTTTTTTCTCTGGGATTAAATTCTAATTTGATTAAAAGTAAAAACAGATTTTTTTTTTATATAAAAGTAAAAAACTGAATTTTGTAAAAGAAAAAAAAACTGATTTGAACATGATTTTAAAACTGATTTATAAATAAAATTGAAACTGATTTAAACCTGTTTTTTTTTTTTTTTTTTTTAGAATTTAAAACTGATTTTGTCTTTGAGAAAAATGAAAACTGATTTTTGTTTTTAATAAAAAGAAAACTGATTTTAAAATGAATTATAAACGAAAAGGAGATCAGAAATTTAAGTCGAAATAAAAATCATATTTTTAGATATTGGAACTTCGAAATAAAAATATGATTTTTATATATTGAACTTCGAAGGAAAAATATGATTTTTATATATTGAACTTCGAAGGAAAAATATGATTTTTATATATTGAACTTCATAGGAAAAATATGATTTTTATATATTGAACTTCATAGGAAAAATATGATTTTTATATAATGAACTTCATAGGAAAAATATGATTTTTATATATTGAACTTCATAGGAAAAATATGATTTTTATATATTGAACTTCATAGGAAAAATATGATTTTTATATATTGAACTTCATAGGAAAAATTCGATTTTTATATATTGAACTTTGAAATAAAAATTCGATTTTTATATATTGAATAGCGAAGTAAAAATGTGATTTTTACGTATGTAGTGAAAGCAGCAACGAAGGTGACAAAAAGGCGAAACGACGAAGACTTCTGCAAAGGAGTGCCGTGGAGCTAGGATAGCTATAAGTGAGAATTTCTCACTCTTCAATTTTATTTCTAGTTATATATATACTAGGATGCAGACGGTGCTTAGTAGCACCCGACACAATCGTCCACAGACCATGGACTTGTTTGTTTGACTGTTTGGTGATTGATTGCGATATTGGTTTGAATGTGGTTTGTGGTGTGAAAAATCGAATCGATAAATTGGTTAGGATTAGACGTGCGCCGTTATAAGGCGAAGGAGTAAGGCTAGGTTAGACTCTTACTCCAAATTTTGTGGTTTGCATAACGAAAGTGAATTTGATTGATGTGTGAATGGCGTGGGCCTTCACTAGACCGGGGATAAGGCTAGGCCTTGTCCCGTTTCTAGTATCGTGCCGTTATGCCGCCGAAATTTTCTAAAATATGTTAGAAAATAAAAATATCATTTTATTGTGTAAATGAATTGAATAGAAATTCATAGGTTGAAATAAAATGTTTTATCGTTAAAAATATAATTTTTAACGTGAATGTGAATAAATGAATAGTTATAAACAAATCGGCCGATTTGTTTGTATATACACTGATTTGACTGATATTGATTGGGTCGATAAATTTCACACATCGCCCAACTGCACAAATAAAATATGCGGTTGATTGTTTGAAACCCCACACGGGTGTTGGGATGAAATTTGAAGTTCACTCATCCTGATTGATTAAATATGTCGATCGATTGATTGACAGGCTGTTATAAGCGTTGAATATCTATATTCGATGCTTATACAGTGTAGTGCACTTTGGTTGATGGTTGATTATTTTCAATGTCATTATATACATGTGTTGTATGAAAATCCATATAATTAATTTTATATGGTAATTGATTGGGCCTCATTCCAATCGTGAAAATAAAGAATATTTTGATAATAACAAATATTTTGATAATAGGAAATATTTGAAATAGAATATTTGAAAATAGAAATTTATGAAGCCGTGTTGATTAGATTGACGCCATTTTGACGTAAACGATATTTATATCGATTTTATTCATTTTAAAATGAATATTGAAAAGTAATCTCGAAATCGAATATTTCGAAATGAATTGAATTGAAAACGATTTCGAAATGAATTGAATTGAAAACGATTTCGAAATGAATTGAATTGAAAACGATTTCGAAATGAATTGAATTGAAAACGATTTCGAAATGAATTGAATTGAAAACGTTTTCGAAATGAATTGAATTGAAAACGATTTCGAAATGAATTGAATTGAAAACGTTTTCGAAATGAAATGAATTGAAAACGATTTCGAAATGAATTGAATTGAATATGAATTCAAATTGAATTGAAATTTGAATTGAATAGAAATGAATTTTAAAACGAATTTATAAAGAAGAATTCAATTTTGCCTTGAATTGAAATGGAAGTTGAAATAGATTTTGAAACGAATTTTAAAACTATTTATATAATTCGTTTTAAATAGAAATCGACGAAGTATATATTATATATATTATATATATAATATAATGGCCTGAATAGAACGCGCCGCGCCGCGGCAGTTCGCGAATTTCGACCATTTATTTCAAATGGACATTACGGGAGATCCGACCGTCGGATTCTCCTAAAACCGGAACCGTTGGGTTCGTATCGAAAAGAGCTTTCTAACGAATATTAGAAATTTGAAATCTAACGGTTGGATTTGGAATTATGTCCAAATCAAATTCGAAAAAGGTCGCTGTAAGTGCAGTTCGATGGCCGTTGATGGAAATCGACTGTACGGGCCTTGATAAAATTATTAAAAATAGCAATAATTTGTGTAAAATCATAAGAAATGGTTTAGAAAGATTTGGGATGAAAAACTCCATATTTGAAAAGATAAAAATAGATTTTTATCGAAATGAACTAGTTTTGAACTAGAATTATAATTCTATTTATTTTTAAATAAATAAATTGAGTTTAAAAAGGGTTTTAAAAATAACCAGAATATCCAATGATTGCATTGGAGTGGATTTGAATCGAAATTGTCTTCGGAATATTTCGATGTTGGAATTTGTGATTATACAGATGTTGTTACGGAAATTTGAAAGATATATATTTATATCGTTATTTCCAATACGACATTTGTTAGTCGTAGAATTTGATATTGAATATAAGCCGATATATTTTCTATTCAGAGCCTTGTATTGAATATCGAATGTGATTTGGGTTTGTCGTGAATGGTGTCTTTACTAACACTGTTCTTGAACCCAGTTGAGAAAAGATTAAATCTTTTTATTTAGATTTAATGAAGTGTACCAATTAAATAATATTTAATTGGAATTGAATTGATATTGATTTTTGGGTTTATCGTGAACAGTGTTTTAAATAACACTTGTTCTTTAACCCGATAATTAATGGGATGTGACTTTGGGTTTATCGTGAACCGTGTTTTAAATGACACTGATTCTTTAACCCAGTCACAGATTAAAACTAAGTGGAGTTTTAATGAATCTTTAATTAGATTGAAAAGATCGAGAATGGAGTATCACCAGTTTTGCTCCAGGCGATAGTTAAATCTTTAATTAGATTTGAACGTGAAATTTAGAAACTAACTGTCGGTTAGCTAAGTAGAATGGTTTTCTGGATATTGATCTGATGTTGGTTTCGGCCTTCGGGGTTAATATTTGGGGAATTATTCTCTTGATTAATTTACGGTTAATGACTAATGAGTTGGAATGAGGCGTATGTTGTGTTTGTGTAACACTTTTATAATATATACGCGAGTTATTCGGAAAGACCGGGTTTATCCCATTCTGAATAACTGATACGACGATAAGTCGAAGATGAAGACGATGGTCGAAGACCGGAGGTCTTCACGTCGTTTGGGTGATAACTGATGATCTTGATTGGGTTGTACACCCAAGAAGATGGAAACAGTTAGTGATCGTCCAGACGTACTTGGAGATCGATGGATATGCGGGGTACTAGGTGCCTCCGGTTTCGTTCAGACCCAGGACGGACGTGTAAATGGACTGTGTGTCTGACATCGGATTTCATTCTGTGTGACTGATATCGGTTGCATAGGATGGTTTGCCTGTGTGGCATGCTAAGATGCAAATGATCGAGGCTTCTGTTGAAAAGCAAAGTCTTGTGGTGATGATCAAAGCACGGCCTTTGTGGCGTAGCTTTGTGTAACGTTTACCTCGCGTGTTTCACACCCGGTATGAACCAAAAACGGGAGACGGACCTCAGGGAGGGCATGCGTTTCTTTCTAGTTAGAAGTGGCGTCAGTGGTTTTACACACCCTGACGAGTTTGACTTATGTGGTTGTTGCTGTTGCGAGGCGCCTCGGTTATATCGGTTTCGGCCGATGCATTCTGGTCGGCTGACGGACCAGACTTACACCCCATAGGGTGGGGAAACGTAGTGTTCAGGCATTTTAATCCACATCGGTGGACCGGCCCTGTCGCTCCAAGGGACGATGCGTTCTGTTCCTGAGACACGGGCTAGAGCGTCTCGAATCGGTTGAGGACTATCTTTTGCCTCGGTTCATAGACGGAAATCCAATTTCCAAATACGTGACATTTGCGGTTTTAATTGTAATCCTATATATGGCGACATAGTGGGATGGGGCGCTTATGCCGCCTATGATTGATACTTATGATTTGAAGTTGTTTTATACACTTATAATAGTATCAAATGATTTGTTTTAAAACGTATCAAGCATCCTTTGGCTGTTATAAGGGAAAACCCTATCCTCGACTGCGTTGCATTGTGTGATGGGACCTGGGTCTTATAACAGCTTCATTTTTCTTTATTTAGCATTGCGCTGTTTGTTTTATGCACTGGTATTCTTGGGAGGAAACCCGTTCCGTGTTATACGGCGTGGTCCCTTGATTTACCTAATGATTTAAAATAAAGATTAATAACTGTTTTAGTTCTCACACCAGTCACATGACTGACCTGGAGTTTATTGTTTTAACCTAAACTCTGGGTGCCCTTATTTTGACACGGGCAGCTAGTAGTTTTGGTTTTGCAGATTTATATTCACAGGATCCTGGTTTACAGCTGGAACGATATCCGGAAAGCTTTGTATCCGTATATCTCATTCTAGTTGTGTATTGTATTATTTTCCGCTGCTATGTATTTAAATGTAATTTAAATCTCTGGTATTTCTGTGTAATATTCATTTATACTCTGTATATTCTTGTATTCTGATGGATTGTTGTAATATACAATGAAATGTTCTTCTATATGCGTTCTGTTGTGGTTTGTTCTCGAACTATCCGACGCTTTCCTTTACGGGGAAGTTACGGGTCTTCACAAAATCGATCTCGCGCCTTGAAGGTAAACCCTGAACCTCATCAAAAACATCGGAAAAATCCCGGACTATTGTAATAGATTGTAGATCGTTGATAGATGCATCAAGAGACTCTAGGAAACTAAGCATAACCGACCCTTGTGGGTCACACGAAATCTCGAGGGTTCTTCCATGACAAGTCAGAAGCCTAACAACCCTCTTCTCACAATCCAGAATGGCACCATACGTGGTAAGCCAATCCATTCCTAGAATCAACCCATAGCCCATGAACCCAAGCACATACGCGTCACACTCAAACTCAATGCCTAACACAGATATTTTCAAACCCCGACAAATCATCGATAAATGAGTCGAACCACCATGGGGTTTGAAACAACTATGGGATCTACTACCATACTAGTAATTAAGTGCAGATATTCAACTACAGAACTTGATATAAATGAATGTGAGGCATCAGAATCAAAAAGTGTTCTAATAGGATGGTTTGAAAGAGAAATTAAACCTTCCACAGAAATTTTTCTACCTCTATCAGGAGCACTGGTCACAAGAGCATGCACCTGTCCTCCAGAAAATCTTTCCTGCCCTTTGACCTTGCCCTTGTGATCCCCGTTTCTTCGGGCACTCTTTAGCAAAGCGTCCGGCGTCTCCACAGTGGTAGAAAGAATTCTTCCTTCGCTTACAGTCTTTAACCAAATGACCTTCCTTCCCACAATGGTGACATTTTCTCTTATTCTTGCCTTTATCATTTTTCCCTCCTTTCTTCTGTTGTTGTTGCTGTTGCTACTGCCCCTTCTTGGGCCACCCGTTCCTATTTTGTGATGTCCCCTTAGCCTTTACCTCCTTCTTCTCTCCCTTGTCCTCCTCATGCATCAGGGCCATATCGACAAGTTTTTCAAAGGTGGCCCCTATTGGAATATGGGACATGGCTAACCCATGAAGGGGTTCATTCAGCCCTTTAGCAAACCGCAAAGCCTTTTTGTGCGGCGTATCCACCAACTCTAACCCGAACCTTACTAGCTGGTTGAATTTGTTTATATATTCTTTCACCGTCAGTTTCCTTGTTTGAGTGCAAAGAATCTCTCCATCTGCATGCTGCTTTCGGTTTAGGAAAAAAATTTCATTTCAAACCTCTATCTAAAATCTTCCCAGGTTTCCAACGGATGTCCAGCTTGGGTTACTTCCCACCAAAATGAGGCTTCGTCCTTTAACTGCCAAGCAGCTAACTGAATCTTTCTTTGGTCCTCCACTTCAAAGATTACAAATAAGTCCTCAGTCTCCTTAAGCCAATTCCGAGCTTCTACGAATGTCTCTTTCCCATGGAATGGATTTCCTCCCATAGCAAGGAAGTCTTTGCAGATCTTGGCGAAGTTATCTGCTCTTGGAGGGGGAGGAGGAGAAATGACTGGTGCAGCTTGGAGAGGAACGTCTCTTTAGCCTTCGGCCGGTGCCGTGGCCTCCAAATACCTACAGAATCATCCGGGTATAGTGACGCCCTCTGGGATATTAGGGATGTTTTGTTCCTCAGACATGCCGAAAAAGGAGAAAGGAAGAAATTTAGATAAAGGACCAAAGGATACTACATATGGCTTCTTAGGGAATGTTTTTAAAAACAGACTTTTCTTTATGAAAATACTTTCTTTTAAAACCCTTTTGAAAATAATTTTCAAAAACTTTTATCTAATCTGGTAACTTTTAGCTCTTATACCAAGTGTGACACCCCACGTCCGTTAATGTCACTCACTAAGGGAATGCATTAAGTTCCGTGAAGCGTTATAGGTAATCGGACATAGAATAATTACAAGATAGATATAAATAAGATAGAAGGGGAAATTTAAATTTTATTTCAGTATAAATCATAGTACCGCGGTCCACAATACCATAAGTCACAAAAAACATTACAATAAAATAACTTCTGTCTTGCATCATCAGAGTACATAAAATATAAAAACATAATTCCCCAATTGAAAGAGTTAAGCCATAGTAGAGACAAGAACTTGATCCATACTTCAGAAGTGGCTCCTAGCAAAGTGATATCTGAATCCTGACTAAGCCTGGGTGTTTCCACCCTGAGAACCTGGGGGGTGGGGGGGGGGAACGGAAGAAAGAAGGAGAAACAAAAAAAAGGTCAGACATAAAGTCTTGTGAGTCTAGTTACTTTTAGCCAGTAGACAAATAAAAGTAACATGATAGGCATATAAAGTGGATAAGACAGAGATCACTACATAAATGGCAGGTGTGACAAGGTAAGCAAGGTAAGGGTTACATGCCTCACTAATGATTGCTCTGCACTATTACTGGTATATCCTGAAAGAGATAATCCCTTCAACTATAAGGTGGTAGACTTAGGTATATGTCCAAATGTATCCTAACTACTACCCTGATCGATCGGCTCCCTAACCCTCGTAGATACCTTGTGTTGGCCCCACAGTAGGAGGTATCACTTCAAAAAGTGGCAACCCCTCATTGTAATAATGTGCACAACCATATCTACAGGTGTCACGATCGTCTTATCCCCTTCTGCCCGGCTCATGCACGCACATGGCCCGGTTGGTTTGCGCCACCTACACCGTCCTCCACATTTGGATCTCTTACAATCAGTCAATAAGCGTGCCACTTCTCCACCTAGTACGAAGTACTTTATTTGATACCTACTCCGGGTTACTGACTGAAATGGGTCCCACACAATATGACACAAGCTCTCCCCTTTGTCTTGTATCCCACACTAGGTTTTCACTGACTATGTATATCACTAGGTGTCTTTAATTACGTAGCCTTGTTTATGTCTACCGGTTATGCTTACCTACAGGTGCCTTTAATACATAACCCCTAATCTTCCAACCGGGTATGCTTACCTATAGGTGTCTTTAATTACATAACCCTATCACTTCTACAAGTTATGCTTACCCTAAAAGGTGTCTTTAATTACATAACTTTATTATTTCCAACGATTATGTATACCACTAGGTGTCTTTAATTACATAACCTTAACGGGTTTAGTTTGTGGGCCTATATGTGAATATTACCCATCCCCTCTTCGGATTTACTTCACCCACCCCTAAACCATGTTTACTTAACCCCCAACTTAAATTTAAGTTCATACCATCCCTATGGATTAATTAGGTTAAGTAGTCCAATTCTTTACCATGTCCATTTATGGTTTCATAATGGGCCAGACCTCCCATATTAGGCCTACAACATGTGTATGTTGGATATGCTGGTCGGGTCCGGGCAGACTTATTCTACAGTTGGGTCTAACCTTGTGTCATAGCCCGATTCGTATTTACGTACTCAGACCTCCCACATTAGGTTCACCATTAGTGGCTGCTGGATATGCCGGTCGGGTCCGGGCAGACTTCCACCACTAATGCAACCTAACCTCGTGTCATAAGTACTATTACATTTCCTAATTGTAATTACTAGACATTCCATTTTTAATTAATTGCTCAATTAATTAATCCTTTCATTTTATAGGTGTCAATACCTATTTTACCCAATAATTTGAATTACATGTCCATAAATGTTCGTATTCAAATTATGCCATTTTTAACTCTTTTTCCCCCGTTCCTTAACTAGCGCTCTCACAAAATTAGAAACATGCCTAGGCTAGACAGTAGCCTAGTTATAAACGATAATAGGGAAAATAATCGGAATATAGCTAAAATGATCATCTTGGCATAAACATAACTTGTATGATAATAAGGTGAACATACATACTAGCATGGACATGAAATTGTCATCATAACAAGGTGGACATAAAACTGATGAACTATGATGTCACAATATCTAAATTAGCAATCTAGATGTCCAATCGGTTTAGATCTAACATGATAACATAAGGTGATAATTTAGATCACATAAAATAGATCTAACATGTTAACATAAGGTGATAATTTATATCACATAAAATAGATCTAACATGTTAACATATGGTGATAATTTAGATCATATAAAATAGATCTAAAATGAATCATAAGGTGACAATTTAGATTACATAAAATAGATCTAACATGTTAACATAAGGTGACAATTTAGATCACATAAAATAGATCCAACATGTTAACATAAGGTGACAATTTTGATTACATAAAATAGATCTAACATATTAACATAAGTTGACAATTTAGATCACATAAAATAGATCTAACATGAATCATAAGGTGACAATTTAGATCACATAAAATAGATCTAACATGAATCATAAGGTGACAATTTAGATCACATAAAATAGATCTAACATGAATCATAAGGTGACAATTTAGATCACATAAAATAGATCTAACGTGTTAACATAAGGTGACAATTTAGATCACATAAAATAGTTCTATACACATCATAGCATATCATAAAATTTACAAACCAAGATCCACAATACTAACATAGTAGAACAATCACAATTGAATTAGATCTAGAGAAATAGATCTATCATGACATAGCATAAGATCTAACAATAACATAGATTCAAAGTCAACAACGTATCCAAATCATAGTCTTTCATAATTCACTATTATTTATCTAAACCTAAAAACAACTAGAACTCACTGTGATTGGATTGCTAAGATGATAGAAAAGGTGCTGAGTCTATGCTTGAATCTCCGAATTTAATATGCTTTAGAAGAAGATGAGAGACCCTAGTTTAGTTCAGAATCCGGTATAGTTTGGCCGCCATGATTTCTAATGAAGAAATATGTGAAATGGCCATATATTTATAGTTGCAGAACCATTTGGAACCGACTGCCACATAAGCCCTAGGGTAAAATTAGGTCGCGGGTCACCTCCCACTTGGGAAAAGGCCCGAATACCCAAAAACAATTATGGGCGCACTTTATAGGTGCGCCAGTGCAAAATTGCCTTGGCGCAGTTGGCAAGTGCGCCAGTTATACCCGGTTCTGATTTTCAACTTTTTATCGTTCGTAATTTCTTCATATGTTGTCCGTTTTACGCAAACTAGGTGTCTATCCTAACCAGAATTTCGAGACGGATGTAATGACGTAATCAGTTTCCCTTAATTCTTAATATTAAATTAATTATTCTTTAATTTATCCCCTTTAATGTTAACAATATTACATTTTCCTTGATTTCAGGGCTACAACGAACACACTCTTTCTAAAACAATTCCCAAACAATTACAACAGACCCATAACTCTTTAATAGCACTTCAAACAGAGAGTAGTTGATAGAGATTGAGAAGAGAATAAGAATGAAATAAATTTCATTGAAATCGGCAGAGTATAAGTATAGAAATCAAGAATTTTATGTATATTAATGGTGGTAAATAAAGGGATGAAGAAGGAGAAGAAGTTGTAAAAATTTTGAAAATGACCCATATTTATAGTGTCCCAAAGGTTGCAATGTTTTTGAAACGTTTCAAATAGTTAAAAGTCACTTCCTTTGAAAATTGAATTTATGACAGTTATATGTCGACATATGTATTGTAATTTTATTTTTAAAATCAAATTTCAAGTGTTAAAACCAATATATATTTTCTGGAAATTCTTGAATCAAAACTAATGTTTCAGAATGGATTTTCTAAAGTATAAGAGCATAGTGATATATAATATAAACATATTTATAAATTTATACGATATAAGACTATAAAACATATATATATAAATTATAAAGCTTTATAAACTATAAACATGTATATTTGAAATCATTAAGTAATAAATTAGAATAATTTGATATTATTTAGAAAAGGAGTTTGAAATAACTTGAGATCAGAATTTGAATTTGGAAAACAAAATTTGAAATTTGAAAACAGAATTTGAAAATGAAGTGCTATTTAGAGTCTTACATATAAACTAGACTTAATTACTATATTTTCTTGATCTCTTGAAATCTTGATATCTTGATACTCATTAGTCTTGAATCTCCTCTGAATCTTGAATCTCTTGGAACTCTAAAACTATATACAAATCCTGCACACATATATATATTCTAGATAAATATGTTAGTATATATTTTATAATCAATTAACAATGATAATTGAAGTAAGGTTTTTGTCATCAAAACTCCATTCTCCAACAATCTCCCCTTTTTTTATGATGGAAACCTTGATTTATAAAATATTCATACATGTTAATACCTGCTGATCTGATGCTTCGAATACTCCCCCTTTCATCCTAATTCCTATATAAATCCTACATACTCCCCCTTAAACTAAGCCTAACTAATCTTTATTTTATAATTTCTCCTATTTGTCATAAAAAATAATCTCTAACTATAAAACACTTATGGTATTCTATACAATACTATATTATAATAAACTAAATTATACTCATTCTAAATATATAAAGGGTCCGTTTGGCACATGTCCCTATTAAGTTTTAAAATTACGCTCAGGTCCGGTCCAAAACTTATTGTAAACTTAGTCCATATTTTTCGAAAATTCAATAAAAAAATAATATAAAAAACCATGTAAATTAATAATTAAATAAAGCAATTAATCGGGGAAAAAATTAGGGGGATAACAATCAAAAAACACATCAAAATAAAAAAAACACACAAAAATAGCAAAAACGCAATAAAATGCATCTAAAGATGCATATATTTCAAAATAGTTGCATATGTGTATGCATCTATTTCAATACTGCGTCAAACAGCAGCATACATGCGTACGTGCATGCAAATTTCATGAGATACAAGCATGTTTTTATGCAACAATTCAATTTCTTCAGGGAAAACAAGCACCAGCGTATATCTGCATAAAAGTATGCATTTGTACATAAAAAACAGTATACAAGTATGGAAATATTTCCATGCCTCAATTGTGGAAGACATTCTTACATACAAGTATGTCGTTATGTCTCATACTTCTGTGCATTTATTCAATAGCCTAGACATTTTACTGCATGTATATTCATATAGTTGCATACATGTATGCAGCTATTAGCAAAAAATGCACATATATATGCAACTTTTTTTTAATTTCGTGGACTTTCGAGAACATTTCCAGATTTTAGATTATTTTTTTAATTGGGAGCGCCCTTTTTTTTGGAAGAAAACATGTAGAAGCGGAAGTATTGAAAATAGGGGCTGAAGTTTTCAAAAATAGGGGGTGGGTTTGAATGGGAAACATGACATGTATGTGAGCCTAATTAAGTTTGAAAATAGGGATGTGTCCCTAATATTCACATATATAAATTTATCCAAATGACTCAATGTAATTAAGTCCCCCTAAATCTATGCTATAATAACTAAATCTAAATAACTCCCCCTAACTCTATGACAATTCTAAAGATACAAAAGTATATTCAAATGATCTAATGAGATATGTTCAAACAATTTGTTCAAATACTTACAATCCATCAATTCAAATCTTTCAAACCAATCAATATATACATTTTTTTTCAAATTCAATCAAATTCAGTCAAATTCAAACAAAGCATACCATTTAACTCAGACAAGTTCAAAGGTTTCTTGGAACTTCCACACAGTCGTCTCCTCCAAAGATTATATCCTTCGTGTTGACTTCCCAATCTTCATCTTCTTTAGTGAGTGGGGCTTTAGCGAGGTTGTTGTCTTCGTCTCTGAAAAGAGAAGAGGTTAACCAACGAATGGCATCAAAGTGCTTCTCTTGATATTCAACCATCTTTATTTGGCTCAATTCGAGATGACGCCGATTAGGTAGATAGGATATTTTTGAATAAATTCAGTGTTTCTTTAAGATTCTCACTCTAATTGTGAATAGGATTTGGCATAATTTGATATTATAGAAAAGGAATGATTAGAGAAGAAGGAGAAAGCTTAGAATAAGTTTTTCTGGAAGTAAGAGGTATTTATATGGTCTAGATTCGTTTAAAATGAAGAGGCATTAGTTAGTTATTCAAAATTCAAATTTTGAACAAATTTGAATTTCTGGCAGTTATATGTCGACATGTCCATATTTACATGTCGACATACCCATGTTGATTTTTGGGTTTTTGATTTTTTACACAATTTTAAGTTATATGTTATTATATTATTTATATATTTATTTCCAATGTGCTTTTGCAGTAAATTAAAGAATGATTTGACATAAATAAACGTCATTCATTACTACTTGAAAACAAATACATTCAACTAATACAAGGTACTAAATACGAGATTTGAAAGCAAATACAAGCAAATATGAGAGATAATATAAACTAGATACACTTAGATTTCAGCGGATGATGAAGATGAAGATGATATTCCAAGTTTTCTTCCTATTTTCCAAGTGTACTTAGACATTTGGTTAAGAATCTTCTTGATCTTCTTTTGGTTCTTGGCTAATTTTACTTGGTTTTGAACAAGTGTTTCTTTGGTTACAATACTAATATATCTAGGACATTCTACACTTTCTAAAGAGGAATCTTCCTCTTCGTCAACTTCCATTGGATTTTCCTCTTGTTGCATCCTAGTTTGTTTATCCTCAAATGTTTCATAAGGCTTAAAAACTATTGGAATTTGCATAAGATTTATATTTGCTGAATTAAATACCTTTCTTGACACAAAATTTTCTCCTTTGAGATCCACTCAAAAATACTTGAAAATCCAAGTAAGATAAACTCCATGACATCTCTTTGGGCTTAAATTATTTTAAAATCACATGAACCGAATTTATATCATGAACACCAAAAATAGCAAAGAGGACTTTTTGAACTTTGAGGGTAGGATTATTGAAATTTCGGAAATGAGATGTGAGAGTATGTTGAAGGAGGAGGTTGATGATTCTTGCTTTTGGGCCAAAAAAACGATTTTTAAAATCCATGTTTTTATCACTTTCAAAAATGTGATGATAAGTTTCCAAATCTGTTTCATTAATTTTGTATTTCGAAAAATATGAGCCCGTACACTTACAACTTAAGATAGTACCCAAAATTTCACAATCCAAAACGATTTGAGTGCCTTTTACGTTACTTCATACTTGATTCTCATCTCCTAACGATTCAAATTTGCACAAAATATTTTGACGAGATTCGAGTAACATACTTCATTGTTATCCCGAGCATCAATCAACCTTGGAACTTCAATTTGATGAAAAAGAGAACGAAGTTCATAAGAGGGAAAATCTTCAAACATGGCGAAGGATCCCATGTTGAATTTTCCATTTTCCATGTAGTCAACATAGGCTTGACTAGCTTCTTTATTATTGTAGAGATGACTCTTGAAAATTTTGGTTAATCTCATGATTTTTGGTGTGCTAGAGGAGGACATTGGAGATATGCTTTGAAGAGAATAAATATGAAGAAAGTTGTTTGAATTTTGAATGAGAGATAGAAAAAAGAGAATTGAATAGATAAATAAATGTAGATTGAATGGGCACAACTTTTCTGAAATCAAAGACACCCTTTCAAACCTTGGGAGTTGGTGAAAATATGGAAGGAAGTTTGAAAGTTCAAATTTTTGAAATTCAAAATTTGAATTTCATTTACTGGTACATATGTCGACATGTCTGTTTGGTTTTCAAAAGGCGTGTTGATATTTGATTTTGTTTTACGATATTAACGTTTTATATTTCAGGTTCATTATTTCCTAAAAATAATATTAATCCTAACAATTATTAAAAAATTAATTATTATTTTTATATTATTTTTTATTTTTTATTATCATGAATTTCAAATTTGAATTTTAAAGTTCAAGTTTGAATTTTAAAATTTAAAATTTAAAATTTCAACAAGGCAAACAAACATCAGTTCATCCAAATCAACCAGAAAATTAAAAATTAATTAAGTTGTATCTGGTTTTTAGATCCATTTCTTCGACATTTTCTGAATTCTGAATCACTGTGAAACACAAATTGGAATTTCCGGTTTCAACTTTTCATCACTTGATAATGAGTCTAAATCATCTAAAGTAGTTGCGTATGTTTTCTTTCTCTTCTTTGACGAATTACTATTGTTTGTTTGTTGATTTGATTTTTTTGGATATGGACACGTTCTCTTTGTATGACCCGGTTTGTTGCATTTATAACATCTATCATAATTTCTCTCCTAACTTCCTTAATTATTTCTCTGAAAAAAATTCCCCTTTTATATCTCAAAAATTTTCTGAAATTCCTTGTCATCAAAGCAATTTCTTCATCATCTTCACTTCTTGAATCAGAACCATTTGTTATCGCTTTGAATGACACCGATTTCTTTTCTATGGGTTTATTTTCTTTTCTTTTCTTTTCTATAATTGAACTTTGAACGACATCAAATTCCCAATTAACTCCTCAATCTTCATTTCACTGACATTATTGGCTTCTTCAATCGTTGATGTTTACGATCCCATTATAGAGTCAATGAACTAACTAATTTTCCAACTTGATCTTCTTGTGAATAATTTTTTCCTAGAGCCATTAATGAATGCATGATTTCCTGAAATCTGCAATACATATCAGAGACAGATTCATTCTCATTCATTTTAAATAACTCAAATTTATTGATTAGTACCTTTGTTTGTTTAACTTTATTGGTTCTTCCATGAGTAACTTGCAATGTTCTTCATATTTCATAAGCAGATTTATAAATCAACACTCTATTAAATTCATTTCTATCTAACGAATAGAATAACATATTTGTGGCTTTAGAATTCCTTTGTGCAACATCCTTTTGATCATTTGTCCATTGTGCAAAATTAGTAGTGTGTTCAACATATTCAGTCTGTGTGATATTCCGTGTGTCTAATCCTACTGATTGTAAATATATTTTCATTCTACACGCCCAGTAAGAATAATTACTGCAATTAAATAGTGGTGGTCTAACAGCGGACTGAGCCTCTATAAAAGAACTATTATTACTAGTGTTGGTTGCCATTTAATCTTTCCAAAATTCAGATTATGAAATTTTGAAAGCCTATGCTCTGATACCAATTGTTAAGGATGCGGAAAGCGGATCTTAAGGCAGAATTAAGACTAGAGGGGGGGGGGTGAACAGTGTATGACAAATTTACAGAAATCGTAAACTAACTTGAGTTACTATATGAATCGCATAATGATTATCACACTAAAAATGATCACAAACACGAAAACAATCACAGACACAGAAATGAGTAAATATAAAATGCAGAAAAGGAAAGAGCATACTTGATTTTATATCGGTTCGGATTACTCCTATGTCCAGTCCCAAGCAACGCTAGATTGCATACAGTTTTATTATTACCAATATCCAAGTACAACACCCTTGATTTCGCGACGAGATTAACACTGATTCCACCACCCTTGATTTCACAGCTATAAGGTTAACATTGCTCCCTTTCCTTGATTTCAGGGCTAAAGGAACACATCCTTTCCCAAACAATTACAACAGCCCTAGAACTCTTCAATAGCATTTCAAACAGAGAGTTGTTGACAGAGATTGAGAAAAGAAGAAGAAATATATAAATTTTGTTGAAATTGGTAGAGTATAAGTGTAGAAATCAAGAATTTTATGTATATTAATGGTGGTAAGTAAAGGGGTGTAGAAGGAGAAGAAGAAGTTGCTAAAAATTCGAAAATGACCCTTATTTATAGTGTCCCAAAGGTTGCATGTAATAACTCGAATTCCAATAGATGGAATTTTTTTCAAAATTCTAATCTATCGAAACTCGTGTTGGTTTGCTCTGGTATCCTACATACAGAAAGAGACATAAAATATGTCAAAGCTTAGAAAACATCTCATAGCGGAATGGAGAAAATATAATATAATCAAAGTATAGCCTTACCGTGATAATAATACTGCCTAACCGGTATCCAAAGCTATCATGTTCCATGCCTCTGCCACAAATCTAACCAGCAAGTATGTTCTGAGGAGGGGGTCAGAACACAAGTTCTGGTGACTGGATTTAAACTATACACTTTGGATAATTATACATATACCATTCAATCATATTCTCTTATTTATTAGGTTACTTGGGCTAATAGCACACAAGGATTACACACACGTCATACCCATTTACTTCCCAGTGGATTAACCTAATACGGTATATATGTAGCTACCCCTCAATATTGAGGTACACCACATGGTACCCCACTCGCACGGTTTCCACCGTAATGCCATAGAAATGAACGCAGTCCCTCATTCTATGCCAGAGTGACGTACGGATCTCTATATAACAATGTTACGATCCGCATATATCTTTCATTACTATGCTACGTAAGCGTACGGACTGCCACAATCGATCGAATCAAATTCATACCAGAGTAATGCCCCCAAGTCTACGATACACCACCCAGAGCCGACATGTATGTATTTAGACTATCCCACATACGTATCGTCAATCGTATTAGATGCCTTAACCACACATAATGTGCACCGAATTCCGTGGCAGGGCTATACAAGAAACACGGAACTCGGTCGGGAGCTTTTCCATGTCTGTATAGGCCCGCATTTAAGAGCCTCAAAATGCAGATATTTCTAGGGTCTGTTTTCATGGTGGTTATGACTCCACCTCGGCCCCTCCCTCAACTAGTAAAGACTACAAGAGCTAAACGACTTGCCCCTAACAAGCAATCTAAACATCCAGTTGGCGTCTTCCCTCAACCACCATACCTCGATAGCGAAAGGTGAATGATCTATTGGTATTAGCTCTAGTCTTTTCGCATCCCACTGGCTGCCGATGACAGGTATCAGACGATCTACTGTCCTTATTGGTCGTGACCCTCTGCCTCCCCGTCGAGGCGACCGCCGAGTCACCGTAGTGTCACCTCGTCACAACACTCTGACTGCAAATCTACTTTTGCAGTCAAAGCCCACCCACTAAGTAGTTATGCGCAGACTAACCTCTGCAAGCACAGCCTAAACATCTGCCACCGCACAGAGGACTACCAGGATCACCTTACGTATCTCAGGAAGCCCCGTGCTTCCCCTTCCAGTCCTTCGGAGCTGCCAAAATAATCAGATGAATGTGCGCTCCCCTCATGCCTTATAAAACCATGATGATCTACCCCGTTGGGTTATTCACCCTCAAACATACGGACTGGTCCAAGTGCTTCACTTTAATATGTTATTAGATCCTATGTCTAAATATTCTTTTACACGCTTGCTTTACCTTATCAGGTTTCCATTTAACTTGGTTATCTTAACTTTTTATTCAGGTTACCAAGTTCTTCCTAGCCTCTTATATCTCTGAGGAATGGGCCCTTCTTGCTTATTAATTTCAGTTATACAACTTAATCCATTTAAGTTTAATAATAAGACCACAACATGTTATTCTCTAGATTGTGATTCAAAGTCTATAATCCACAATCCCTTTATATTCTAGTTTGATTTAAGGTTACAATAACATGTTCTACTTAATATGTAATTAATTGTATCTTAATTCACATATTTTCTATTTAACATGTCACTTAACATTTATGATTAAATTTAACATACCTTATTTCCTGAGTTGCCTCATTCTTACTTATTTAATCATAATTCCCTCTTATGATGTCATTACAAATTAACGTTGTTTACTTATTAACATAGTTCTTTTAACCAATGTTCACTAATAATTCTCCTCTTCCCATAAATATAACTTATGTTGTCCTTATCCGTAGATTTAAGATTCTCGTTCTCACAAATAACTTAATTTACAATTAAGTACAGTTTATCCCATAACATAAGTTATTCTAATTTACTTATAGTTTTATTAGAACCTAAGTTAGAATTCCCAATTGTCCCTAGGACAAATCTTAACAAAAAATTCTTATCAGCATATTTCAGACTTCCAAGTTTTCAAATTACTTAATTTATAATTAAGTACAACTTCTTTCATTTCATAAGTTTCCCCCCTTTTCTCAACTGGTTTCGGGTTTTCCCCATTTACTAATTACTTAATTGTCACTTATTTCATTTCACCAGTTATCTCATTTCCTTACTAGTTTATTATAACCTAAGTTATAATCTTCACTTGTCCCTAGGATAAGTCTACCTATTACACAATATTCTCATTAATGTAATTTATTTATAATAGGTTATTATCATTCCCCGTTCATTCTCGTTTTCTTTTACTATTGTATCTTTCTTTCAATTCCGTTTATTCCCATTAATTACAATTAATGTTGTTTACTATTCCTTATATTTACATATATTTATATATGTATTTATTTATGCACTAGACCTCTCACATTAAGCCTACACTTGTGGATGCTGGATTTGCCAGGCGGTTCCGGGAAGACTTCTACCACAAGTCAATTTAACCTCGTGTATTAGCACCATTACATCTTTTAATTATATACTTAGACCCCTCACATTAGATTTAGCACTTGTTGATGCTGGACATGCCGAGCGGTTTCGGACAGACTTCCACCACAAATGTAATCTAACCTCGAGTCTAAGCGCGGTTATAGTTTCTTATTTACTGTAAATCTTCTATATAATTTAGGCATGTCTATTTCTTTCAAATTTCCATTGTAATTTATAATTTATAGGTCATCATATTATGCCAGTTTTATGTCATATGTTCTTCCTTACATATAATCAATTCTATTCTATCATGTAATCTATTAAACAGATAATTGTTCAAATTTAACTATAACTTGTGATCGCTAAATCATGTAATTTTTCTAACTTAACATGTAATTTTCTCAGTTTCTATCATTAATAGTCCAGGTGCATAAATGTCACAAGTAACATGAAATTGAAACAACAGTGGCAAATTTCCCAACATATTAATATCTTTCGCATACTAATATTTCAACATGTCATATTCATCGCTTTAATCCTTTCTAACATGTGTTTAATCATTTAAACATATCATATCTAAACATGTCATAAAAACAATTCAATACTTTTAATTATTCTAGCAATTTCACATTATACGATAACGGGGAATGTTTAAATGATAATATATCATTATCAAAAATGATATAACTTAAATCCACTCACCTCATTTGCAAATTTAGACATTCTTCTAGATAGTTGTTGTAGAAGAAAGCCGACTTTTACCTTTCTATAGAGTTGGAGGTTGGTTATAAGTCTTGAATCTTCTTTGTTAATCTAGATTCCAGCAGCATCTCTGTAACAATCTGGAAAATCTGAGCCAGTTTAATTTTTTTAAATTGGCTATTTTAGTGGATTTTAAATATTTAAAATAAAATATTTTAAATAATGACGATGAAAAGTATGTTTGAATCGATGTTTGAAAATAAATATAATTATTTTTAATTCTAAACAAGGCCTGAAATGGCGCGGTAGTTTCAAAATTGGAATTCAAACTTTGACTGACTGTACCGAGTGCAAATTAAAACGGATTTTAGTGAAACCAAAAATAATTAAATCTTTTTATGAATATCTTTCTAACGAATCTGAAAAATCAAAGTTTCATAGCGGAAGTCAAAAGTTATGGCCATATGAATTTTCATAAAGGTCGCTATAGAATTTATATAGCCTATGAAAATAGACATTTTGCAAACGACCTCAGAATTCAACGAAACCACTTTTGTTGGATCCAGGATGTCGAATTATGGCTAGATTTCAAATTCCATAATTTTTGAAGTTAATATGTGAACGTGGCGAAGGAAAATGTGTTTGGTCAATTACAGTTAAATTGGATCGACCAGAAAATGGCCATTTTTCAAACGGTCTCAAAATTCGACGAAACTAGTTTTGTTGGGACTGTATCGTCAAAACATAGCTAGATTTATTTTTCGGGAATTTTTGGGATCAGTATGTGGCTCCGGCAAATTGAAATGTACATTCAAATCGAATATTGAATGTTTTATATTTTAATTTGAAGAAAAACTGTCTGAAACAGTCGAATGGGCCTACGAAAGATGTCCCATTGTGTTCGGAATGGGGGTATTTAGCTAGGGACGACAGTTGTTGGGTTTGGATTGAAGTTCGTATGAGATAAGGGGTATTTTGAATTTTTAAAAATATATAAATAAAAGAAAAAATTCCATTGGCCCATCACTTTTCTCTCTCCCCGTAACCCCCTTCACGCACGGCGGAAAAAACATTCCACCTTTTCTCCTCGATCTCGCACAAAATACTCAATAAAATTCAAGGGTCCAGCTGGGAATTTTGTAGAGAATCACTCAAGCTTCAAATCAATATAAAGTTTGGATTTTTTCATGGAGATATCGGGCTCGAAAGTCGAAACGTTTGAAGTGCAGCCGGAGCCACTTGCCACCGTCGAACTGGCTGCCTCCACCCTGCGTTCAGGCGCCGCTCCTCCCTCTACAACGTGGTGCTACCCGATCGGCGTATTGTGCTACGGATTGGAAGTAAATCCGTGACCTAGTTTTGAAGATTTTCAGAGAGGTACGGTCTATGTAATATAAAATAGTTTATAGCACTTTAAAGCGCTACGATTTATGATTTCACTGTAAAAATCATATCTTTCTCGTTTGTTGATGAAATCCAGTGAAACAAGAGACAGTGGACTCGTGTGGACGTCTTCTACATTTTATCAGAGACCAGATATTTTTCTGAGCCTTCTGCTATTTTTGGTGGAGTGGAACCCAATGTGAGATTTCTAATTTATAAACGATATGGAAAACAACGATGTATAAATTATATAGTCGATGTATGAATTATATAAGCGTTGTACACCTCATGTATAAGCGTTGTATAAGTTGTATGTTCGATGTATAAGTTATATATGCGTTGTAAAAATTATATATGCGTTGAAATGATTGAAATGAAGTGAAAGGAAATTGAAATATATTTATATACGAATATATACGTATATATATACACACACACTCCCCTCGTCCACAGACCATGGACGATATTTATTGGTTTTGATATTGTTTGGATTATTAGTTGATGTGAAATTTGTTGAAAATCATGAATGATTGATTGTGGTTGAAAAATACCTGTTTGTGGTTGAAAATTATTTTGGATGAAACTACATAGGATTAGTTTGTGGAAAAGAAAATAAACATGCTCGTCTGCGTACGAATTAGATGCATGAAATCCCCATTGTCAAAAACCACGAGGTTTTAAGGTAGAGCGAGGAGCCGTACTAGGGACGGTGCCGGTTTTAACTATCCTGCCGTTATGCTGCCGAAATTTTCAATAATATTCATGTGTTGAAAATATATTCATGTGTTGAATAGAAAGTCATGTGTTGATTAGAAATTCATGTGTTGAATAGAAATTCATGCGTTGAATAAATTCTTTGAAATATAAAAATAACATTTTTACCTCATATATGAACTATATAAAATAATCGTGTTTTGAAATAAATCGTTTTACAATAAAAATCACATTTTATTTATATATATAAACTATAGAAAACATTTATGTGTTGAATAAAGGAGTAAAACGATAAAAATCATATTTTTATCGTATGTGTGAAGTCAAAAACATTCATGTGTTGAATATATAGATTGAACAATAAAATCTACTTTTTTATTGTGAATATAAAGTGTCAAAAATAGTGATGTGTTGAAATAAATATTAGTTGGATAAAAATATCATTTTTATCAAATATATGAAATGAATATAGTTTTGAAATCGAAGAATGAATTATATTTTTTTATATATAAATATAATTAAAATAATTGAATAACGAAGCTGTAGTTGGTATTTTGAAACCGTGATTTCAAACGATTAGTGCGGGAGATCCGACCATCGGATTTTCCCGAAACCGAAACCGTTGGGTTCGCTTTGGAAATATCTTTCCATAGACACTCACTTTGTGAAGATCCAACGATTGGATTGTCTGGAATGTTTAATTCAAATCTGAAGAAAAACAGAGCCATAATCGATAATATTTATATATATATATAAATATAATTAAATTAAATCGAATAACGACGCTGCAGTTCGTATTTTGAAATCGTAACCTCAAACGATTGTACCGGGAGATCCGACCGTCAGATTTTCCCAAAATTGAAACGTTGGGTTCATTTCAAAAAGATATTTCTAATGATATAAAATTTGTGAAGATCCAACGGTTAGATTTTCAGATATGTGTAAATCAAATCTGAAGAAAAACAGCGCCACGACCGCGTTATGGCCTAAATTGTCATTTGAGTGAATTGGCTATTTTTAAATAAACAAAAATAGCGATAAGTCATGATAAAATATTGTAAACGATTTGGAATGGAAATAAACTTACTTTGCTCGGTTTATGTGATATTTGATGGTTAAATGTGTTTGGCGTGAAAATTACATTAATGAATTTAATTATTGGTGTCGAATAATTTAACCATTGAAATAAATTGATTTGAAATTCTAAATGTACGTGAATTATTTGAAAAGACCGAGTTGATTCTCATTTCAAATAATTGATCGACGATTGAAAGTCAAAGATATGAAGACGGTGCAAGACCTATGATCTTCACGTCGAATGGAGGGGTGCTACTAATGCCCATGATAGGAGTAGCTACCTTGAAGGAGCTGAAGTAGTAGCCGTCCGGACGTACTTGTTGATTGTACAGATATATGAGGTATTGAGTGCCTCCGGTTTCGTTCAGACCCAGAACGAACTTGTAAATGGACCGTGTGTCTGACATTGGATTTTATTCTGTGCTGATTGATCTATATTAACTGTATATCTGTTTGGCGGCGGAGAATTTATTCTCTTGCTTAATGCCCTTCTCTGAGACGTACGAGCTCAGAAGTTCTGTATCGATAGAAATCAGTCGCATGGAGTGAATTTCCTGTGTGGTATGCCTAAGTGGTAGATGATCAAGGCTTCTGTTGAAAAGCAAAGTCTTGAGGTGGATGACCAAAGCACAGCCTGTGTGGCATTTCTTTGTGTATAACATGGATTCGCGAGCCTCACACCCCGGTATGAACCAGAAACGGGAGAGGACATCAGGGAGGGCATGCGTCTCTTTCTAGCTAGGGTGGTGTCAGTGACCTACCAGCCCTGACATTTATATTATTTTCACCTGTGTGGTTGTTACTGTTGCGAGGCGCCTCAGATATATTGGTGACTATATGGAGCCGATGGAGTCATATGACTCATTTACGCCCCAAAGGGCGGGGAGACGCAGTGTTCAGGCATTTTAATCCACATCGGTGGACCGGCCCTGACGATCCAAGGTGCAGTTGCGGCTGTTCCTGAGACATGGTAGGCTAGATTGTATCGAATTTGGTAAGGACTATCTTTTGCCTTGGTTCATGATGGAAATCCAATTTCCAAATACGACACCGTGCAGTTTTGATTGTATATATATATATGGTGACATGATATATGGTACCCATGCCGTCTATGATTGATAGTTATGATTGAAATTGTTTTTTGAAACATATATACACAAGCAATAATATCAAATGATTTGTTTATGTAACACCCCGCCTCCGCTAGGGTCACTCACAAGGGGAATGCACTAGCTTTGGTGGAGCATTATCTAGGTAAACATACACAGAAATATTACAAGACAGAACATATATAAAACAGCGGAAGAAAAACCAAATTTCATTTCTTTAAAATCTAGAAAGGTCCAAAGCCTTTTTACATCAAAATGCCATTAAATCCATTACATCGAAATCTGTCTTGCAATAGTAAAGAAGCATAAAATCATGGTCATAAATCATTCCCTAAGTAAAACAGTAAAGCAGCCATAGCAAGAAAGTTCCAAGCCATATACGATGATCTTGAAGCAGAAAGAAGTCCAAAATAAGTAGTAGTGCTTCCTCCCTGAGAACCTGGGGGGGGGGGGGAACGGAAGAAAAAGAGGCGAAACAAAACGGGTCAGTCGTACAGACTGGTAAGTCCTAGTGACTTTCAGCATAGAAATAAGTAAAAGTAATATGACATGTATAAACTGAAAGTAAACATAAGGATGGTGAAAAGATAGGCAAGTTAAACTAAGATAACAAGATAAACTACGGTAACAAGGTAAACTAAGGTCATAAGAAAAACAAAGGTAACAAGATAGGCTACGTATAGCATCGCATGTTTAACATTCTCTGCACCAACTGTACTAGTACCCCAACCTGTATCATCCTTTCCATGTATATGTACAGTCCCTTGCCGTATATCGTACAGGTTTCATCACGTATTTTTATACTACTTCAACGTAGTGCCACCATTCTTGAAATCGTTTGGACTACCACCCTTGTTCTGGCTAGGTTTCCTTATCATGAACTATCGCGTGTTCAACTAGGATTTATGCCACCTAGGACCACTAGGGATTATGCTACCTATTGAATGTTTTCTAGATTCGTTTAGGGTTTATGCCACCTAGGACCACTAGGGATTATGCTACCTAACGAATTTCACATAACGATCTATTAATCGATCAGCTCCCTACAAGTCCTAGCTCGTTCATGTGTCTGTGTCATACGGACCAATCACGAAATGTAGTCACCTGTGCTAGGTCCACCATAGGGTGTATCAAGCCCTATGGTGCCAACCATCGACATGAATCAAGCACGCACAGATAAACCTACTGATGCCCAATGCCAGCTTTTTCTGCTCCAGAGTGTGTGCACGCCCACACTCCGTTAGAACCTACACTGGCGCACCCACACAGCCGTCGTTCTGGTCGCTTACAATCAGCCCAGTAATCGTGCCCCACCCTGCCTAGTTCCAGGGTACCATGATACATCTAGTGGGTTACTGCTGAAACGGACCGCGTAACTAGGGTTTCCGTCTAGTAGGTTAAGTGTTGTCATTTAAATTCGAGACTTAAACCCATCAGTCTAGCATATCAAGTTGGTTAAGCGTGGTCGTTCAAGTTCGTGACTTAACCCGTCTACGTGTCATGTCTAAGTGTTGTCGTTTAAGTTCATGACTTAGCCCTACGAATCATGTGTCAAGTTGGTTAAGTATATTCAAGCGGTTCATGACTTAACCCTATCAAATCATCGTGTCAAATTGGTTAAGTATATTCAAGCGGTTCATGACTTAACCCTATCAAATCATCGTGTCAAATTGGTTAAGTATATTCAAGCGGTTCATGACTTAACCCTATCAAATCATCGTCTCAAGTTGGTTAAGTGTTGTCTTTCATGTTCACGACTTAACCCTATCATGTGGCATTAATTCATTAATGCACCTTAACCTCTCACATTAGACCTGTTGTTGTGGTCACTGGATACGCCGGGCGGTTCCAGGCAGATTTACACCACAACTCAGTCTAACCTCGGGTTTCAAGTGCGATATGACCAACTACTCACATTGGATCCTATTGTTTGCAGCCACTGGATTTGTCGAGCGGTTCCGGGCAGATTTACACGGCAAACTCAACCCAACCTCGAGTTGGCCATTTTCATGTTCATTCTAGTGTCATGTCCATGTTCAAGATTCATGTCAAGTTCGTGTCAAATTTTCAAGGCAAGTTTCGTGTCAAGTCGATGTCAAGTTCGTGTCCATATCCAGGTTCAAGTTACAACAACATTCATGTTTCAAGTTTTGCCTTTTATCAGGTTCATAATTCATGTTCATAACCAATTCATGTTTTGCCTATTCTACCCAAATCGTATTCCCATCGCACGTAAACGTGAATCGATCCATACTACAAATAAATCCAAACCTCATAATAAAGGGAATAACATCAAAACTATGATAGGCAAAAGGGACGAGCATAAGCGATAAAAGACTAGCATTACATAACTTGAGATAATTGGTTACAATATCACTGGCATAAAGGATTTCAAATCTAGTAAGATAAGGCGATGGTCATGATAAACACTGACATAAAAGAATAGGCATGCAAAAGCAAGCCAAATACAAGAATAATGGATCCAGTGGTTTTGGTGTACATAATTGCGAATAAACTAAGCAAGTCACGCCCTAGGTATTTGATTCAACAAAATGTCAATTCGGTGCACAACATGGTTTTCAACTATGATGTCATGGGCATGAACAATAGTCTTAGGCAATTAACCCCAACAGTCATCGGTAGAAATCTCATAGTTATGAATCATAAGCGACTCATCACAATAATCATGGATAATTATCAAAAATAGTTCTAGGCAAATAGTCATAGGCAATTAATAGTAATAGTTTCAAAGTCATGGCCATAGATAATGGCCTTATGTTCATAATCATAGGTAATAATCCTCATAGTCAAGAGTCATAGGTGATTAGCCACAATTGTCCTCGTCATAGTCATAGGCATAGTCTCATGTTCACAGTCATAGGCATGGTCTTATGTTCTGTCATAGGCATAGGTATAGTCTTATGTTCATCGTCATAGTCATAGGCATAGGCATAGGCATAAGCTTATGTCCATTGTCATGGGCATATTAAGGTTATAGTCCTGAAAGAATTTGATTTATAACATGAATAAGCCCTAAATAGAAATATTCCACAAGTCAAGATCCAAGAATTTATGTTACAATCTAGCATTTGAATAATAAACTAGGTCCAACAACATGAATGGGCATGATTCAATAGATAAGAAATAATCCTAAAATTATAGATTCAAGAAGAGACAAGAACAGATCCAAATAGATAATCAAGCTTAGGTCCAATTTCATTTTATTCCATGTCCATATCAAATTTAACAAGTTTCAATCTCAAAGTAACTAGAACTTACAGAGCGCGGATCGAGAATTAGAGTGCAGAGATTTGATTCTAGAAACGGTTGTTGCAGTTGTTGAATCTCTGTTTGTTTAGTCTTGTTCTAGTTGAAAACTCCCAATTTGCAATCCCTAGATGTTGTCTTGACGAAGAAGAAGTAGCCATTCTCTCTTTAATTTAATTATTTTCAGAAGCAGCGTAAGGACAGAATGAAATGGTGTGGAGAGAATGAGGCTAGGGGTGAGTTTATATAGGATTGGGCAGACGAATCTGGACAGAAAACGAGGTCAAATACATCAGAATGCATCAGGTTCAGGAAGTGGGCTTGGGAGGTAGGTCGACCCCCAGGTCGACACCATGGTCGACCTGGTCCCTGGGAGGTCGACACTATGGTCGACCCCCAGGTCCACCTAGTCTATGGGCGGGAGTTTTCCCGCCCTGCCTGCTACGGGGTTTGAATTCGAATTTCGAATTCGAAATTCGAGCTGTCTTCGATTCTGAAAATTTCTGAAACTTCTGGAGGTCCTAACATGGTCATACGAACTCCGATTTTCGAAAACTCGAACTCTATTTCATGTAAAATTTCGAGACGAACGCAATGGCATAACCCGTTTCCCCTGATTCTGACTTTAAAATTTAATTCTGCCTTGATTTCTTGTTTTAACATGTTATAAAAATTCGGGTTGTTACATTCTCCCCTCCTTAAAGGATTTCATCCTCGAAATCTTCAAGTTAAGAAGAATGTTCCTACCATCCAATCATCCATCTAATCAACCATCAATCACATGCATCCATTGTCCTTAATAGATTTCTAATGCTGTATGAACATATGCAGAAAGTGTGTGTATGTGTTCCTTGTCTAATGCAAATGATCAGGCCTGATTGATCTTTTTAAATGCAAAATACGTTTAGTGCCATGAATCCCATATGTATGCAAATAGTCCTAGTCATATAAACACTATATGTGTGTACAAACATCCATCCATATGCATCATCCATATGATAACACATCCAATTTCATCCACGAACAAGTATAAACACTCATGCATATGCAATATGAAAATGTGTCTGAGCCGATCTAGTGCCTAATGTGTGTTATGCAACCACGAGCAGCCACTTGCAACCATCAATCATAACATGTCTCAAACACATGTTTACACCCAATTGTTCCTACCTAAAGGTATAGTCAAACGATAGAAGCAAGTAAAACTTTGTGCCCATTAGGCAATGTCAAAGCTGGAAATCTACGTCACATATATACTGAATAGGAGAAGAACTCCCTAAGCACCAGCTCCGAAGACCGAAATCAACATCAGTCTGACACCCAAAGAATTAACCAACCAATATATATGTTTCTAGGAAACTTAGCATGATGGACTCCTTTTTGGTCACAAGAAATCCCTTCCTAAGATCAACTCATATCCTATAAAACCCAAAAAGTTTAGTTAACCCAACGGACGGACACCCTCAAGCCCCAACATGTATTAATAACAGATGAGTCATACTCCCTATGCGGTTTGCAACAGAAATAGGATTGAGAATAGAACCGAGAGGATATACTTGAAAGATAGTATGCAAGTAAGCCCTACAGGAAAAGAGGGATCAACAATATACTCTTAAAAAGAGATATGATGCGCGTATCTAGTCTTCAATCTTCTAAGTCGCGTTTCCTTGAGCTTAACTCCCTTGTGCTTTCACTGTCTTTAACTTCACAATTTCGTAGCTACTTAATTCTTGTTTCCAAAATATGAGTTGGAACTCATTCCACTGTTGCCTCTTGTTTCACTTATTCTCCTTGTTCTTTTTCTAGTATACTCGGCTTAAACATAACTGTGTACTCATGGTTTCATGCAAGCTCTCCAAAATTCACTAGTGAATCCTGGATCTCGTTCACTTACTAGAAGGTATTCCACACAGAAGGATTATCTCTTGCAAATAAACAGATGTCAACCATGTTGCCAAATGTACTTACTAAGGTGATTTCCTATAACTCATGCATAAGCCAGATGAACCATCCGCCTTAGTGGCGAACACTACTCTAGCGGATCGATAAATGTATCAAGAGATCCTGGGTAACTAAGCACGACAGAACCCTAAGGGTTACACTAGACTTCGAGGGCATTACCGGGGCAAGTCAAGAGTCTAACTACCCTCTTTTCATACTTGAGGATGGTATCACTTTTGGAAAACCACTCCATCCCTAAAATCAACCCATTGCCCAAAAACATAAGCATTACTTCTAAACTCAACACTTATCATAGACATTCTCAAATCCAAACAAGTCATGAATAAATGAGCCGATTCCCCAATAGGATTTGAGACAAAAATGGGATCCTCTACTACGCTAGTACTAAGGTGCAGAGACTCAACTATCGAGGCAGAATTAAAAGGATGCGATGTATACAAAAACAAAGTTCCCCGCAATATGATAGAAAAGAGAAGCTTTTTAACAGAAACGTTACCACCTCTCTTAGGTATGCTAGTAGTGAGAGCATACAATTTCCCTCTCGACGGTCTTGTACTTTGCCCTTGTCCTTGTCCTATAATACTTAATTACATGCCCCTTTTTACCATACTAAAGATATTCTCTCTTGTCATGGGTTTTTATTATTCTTCCACTTGGCCTCTTTCCTTTCACCTCTTTCCTCTTCGTGGATTAAGCCATATCAACAAGTTTCTCATCCTTAGACTTGTGTTCTTTATCCTCATTCCTATTATCCTTGTAAATCTTGTTGAAAAGTTTCTCGAAAGCTACTTCCATCGCATGGCAACCCTACAAAGCTTGAGATAAGATTAGTCGCAAGCAAAACTACTGCGGCTATAGATGGAGGTTGGACACTACTTTACCCTCCGACATGTGTCGCATGCCTACAAACAATGGTGAAAAAGAAAGAGAGAAGAGACTCAAGGAGAGAATCAAAAGATAGTGCATATGGCTTTGGGGAATATGCCTTTCGTAAAACAAAACTTTTCTTTAGAAAAATGCTTCTTTGTAAACGTTTTGAAAATAATTTCAGAAGGCTTTTAAAAGCTTTTGCCCAGTCTGGTAACCTTCTGCTCTGATACCAAATGTAACACCCCACCTCCGCTAGGGTCACTCACAAGGTGAATGCACTAGCTTTGGTGGAGCATTATCTAGGTAAACATACACAGAAATATTACAAGACAGAACATATATAAAACAGCGGAAGAAAAACCAAATTTCATTTCTTTAAAATCTAGAAAGGTCTAAAGCCTTTTTACATCAAAATGCCATTAAATCCATTACATCGAAATCTGTCTTGCAATAGTAAAGAAGCATAAAATCTTGGTCATAAATCATTCCCTAAGCAAAACAGTGAAGCAGCCATAGCCAAGAAAGGTCCAAGCCATATACGATGATCTTAAAGTAGAAAGAAGTCCAAACTAAGTAGTAGTGCTTCCTCCCTGAGAACCGGGGGGGGGGGGGGGGGGGACGGAAGAAAAAGAGGCGAAACAAAATGGGTCAGTCATACAGACTGGTAAGTCCTAGTGACTTTCAGCATAGAAACAAGTAAAAGTAACATGACATGTATAAACTGAAAGTAAACATAAGGATGGTGACAAGATAGGCAAGTTAAACTAAGATAACAAGATAAACTACGGTAACAAGACAAACTAAGGTCACAAAAAAAACTAAGGTAACAAGATAAGCTACGTATAGCATCGCATGTTTAACATTCTCTGCACCAACAGTACTAGTACCCCAACCTGTATCATCCTTTCCATGTATATGTACTGTCCCTTGCCGTATATCATACGGGTTTCATCACGTATTTTTATACTACTTCAACGTAGTGCCACCATTCTTGAAATCGTTTGGACTACCACCCTTGTTCTGGCTAGGTTTCCTTATCATGAACTATCGCGTGTTCAACTAGGATTTATGCCACCTAGGACCACTAGGGATTATGCTACCTATTGAAAGTTTTCTAGATTCGTTTTGGGTTTATGCCACCTAGGACCACTACGGATTATGCTACCTAACGAATTTCACGTAATGATCTATTAATCGATCGGCTCCCTAAAAGTCCCAGCTCGTTCATGTGTCTGTGTCATACGACCCAATCATGAAATGTAGTCACCTGTGCTTGGTCCACCATAGGGTGTATTAAGCCCTATGGTGCCAACCATCGACACGAATCAAGCTGCACAGATAAACCTACCGATGCCCAATGCCTGCTTTTTCTGCTTCGGAGTGTGTGCACGCCCACACTCCGTTAGAACCTACACTGTCACACCCACACAGCCGTCGTTCTGGTCGCTTACAATTAGCCCAGTAATCGTGCCCCACCCTGCCTAGTTCCAGGGTACCATGATACATCTAGTGGGTTACTGTTGAAACGGACCGCGTAACTAGGGTTTATGTCTAGTAGGTTAAGTGTTGTCATTTAAATTCGAGACTTAACCCCATCAGTCTAGCATATCAAGTTGGTTAAGTATGGTCGTTCAAGTTCATGACTTAACCCGTCTACGTGTCATGTCAAATTGGCTAAGTGTTGTCGTTTAAGTTCATGACTTAGCCCTACGAATCATGTGTCAAGTTGGTTAAGTATATTCAAGCGGTTCATGACTTAACCCTATCAAATCATCGTGTCAAATTGGTTAAGTATATTCAAGCGGTTCATGACTTAACCCTATCAAATCATCGTGTCAAATTGGTTAAGTATATTCAAGCTGTTCATGACTTAACCCTATCAAATCATCGTCTCAAGTTGGTTAAGTGTTGTCTTTCATGTTCACGACTTAACCCTATCATGTGGCATTAATTCATTAATGCACCTTAACCTCTCACATTAGACCTGTTGTTGTGGTCACTGGATATGCCGGGAGGTTCCGGGCAGATTTATACCACAACTCAGTCTAACCTCGGGTTTCAAGCTCGATATGACCAACTACTCACATTGGATCCTATTGTTTGCAGCCACTGGATTTGCCGGGAGGTTCCGGGCAGATTTACACTGCAAAATCAACCCAACCTCGAGTTGGCCATTTTCTTGTTCATTCTAGTGTCGTGTCCATGTTCAAGATTCATGTCAAGTTCGTGTCAAATTTTCAAGGAAAATTTCATGTCAAGTTGATGTCAAGTTCGTGTCCATATCCAAGTTCAAGTTACAACAGCGTTCATGTTTCAAGTTTTGCCTTTTATCAGGTTCATAATTCATGTTCATAACCAATTCATGTTTTTCCTATTCTACCCAAATCGTATTCCCATCGCACGTAAATGTGAATCGATCCATACTACAAATAAATCCAAACCTCATAATAAAGGGAATAACATCAAAACTATGATAGGCAAAAGGGACGAGCATAAAGCGATAAAAGACTAGCATTACATAACTTGAGATAATTGGTTACAACATCACTGGCATAAAGGATTTCAAATCTAGCAAGATAAGGCGATGGTCATGATAAACACTGACATAAAAGAATAGGCATGCAAAAGCAAGCCAAATACAAGAATAATGGATCTAGTGGTTTTGGTTTACATAATTGCAAATAAACTAAGCAAGTCACGCCCTAGGTATTTGATTCAACAAAATGCCAATTCGGTGCACAACATGGTTTTCAACTATGGTGTCATGGGAATGAACTATAGTCTTAGGCAATTAACCCCAACAGTCATCGGTAGAAATCTCATAGTTATGAATCATAAGCGACTCATCACAATAATCATGGATAATTATCAAAAATTGTTCTAGGCAAATAGTCATAGGTAATTAATAGTAATAGTTTCAAAGTCATGGCCATAGATAATGGCCTTATGTTCATAATCATAAGTAATAATCCTCATAGTCAAGAGTCATAGGTGATTAGCCACAATTGTCCTCTTCATAGTCATAGGCATAGTCTCATGTTCACAGTCATAGGCATGGTCTTGTGTTCTGTCATAGGCATAGGTATAGTCTTATGTTCATCGTCATAGTCATAGGCATAGGAATAACCTTATGTCCATAGTCATAGGCATACTAAGGTTATAGTCCTGAAAGAATTTGATTTACAACATGAATAGGCACCAAATAGAAATATTCCACAAGTCAAGATCCAAGAATTTATGTTACAATCCAGCGTTTGAATAATAAACTAGGTCCAACAACATGAATGGGCATGACTCAATCGATAAGAAATAATCCCAAAATCATAGATTCAAGAAGAGACAAGAACAGATCCAAATAGATAATCAAGCTTAGGTCCAATTTCATTTTATTCCATGTCCATATCAAATTTAACAAGTTTCAATCTCAAAGTAACTAGAACTTATAGAGCGCGGATCGATAATTAGAGTGCAGAGATTTGATTCTAGAAACGGTTGTTGCAGTTGTTGAATCTCTATTTGTTTAGTCTTGTTCTAGTTGAAAACCCCCAATTTGCAATCCCTAGATGTTGTCTTGACGAAGAAGAAGTAGCCATTCTCTCTTTAATTTAATTATTTTCAGAAGCAACATAAGGACATAATGAAATGGTGTGGAGAGAATGAGGCTAGGGGTGAGTTTATATAGGATTGGGCAGACGAATCTGGACAGAAAACGAGGTCAAATACATCAGAATGCATCAGGTTCAGGAAGTGGGCTCGGGAGGCAGGTCGACCCCCAGGTCGACACAATGGTCGACCTGGTCCCTGGGAGGTCGACACTATGGTCGTCCCCCAGGTCGACCTGGTCTATGGGCGGGAGTTTTCCCACCCTGCCCGCTGCGGGGTTTGAATTCGAATTTCGAATTCGAAATTCGAGCTGTCTTCGATTCTAAATATTTCTGAAACTTCTAGAGGTCCTAACTTGGTCATACGAACTCCGATTTTCGAAAACTCGGACTCTATTTCATGTAAAATTTCGAGACGAATGCAATGGCGTAACCTGTTTCCCCTGATTCTGACTTTAAAATTTAATTCTGCCTTGATTTCTTGTTTTAACATGTTATAAAAATTCGGGTTGTTACAGTTTTGCTCGTATCAAGCATATTTTGGCCATTATAAGGTAAAACTCTATCCTCCGGTTTGTGCTGCATTGTGTGATGGAAACCGAGTCTTATAATGGCTTCATTTTTATAAAAAGCATTATGATGTTTAAAAGATTTACTTGTTTTAAAGCACTGGCAATCCAATGGAGTAAACCCGTTCTGCGAAAGTGGCGTGGTCCTGTGATTGGCCATATTATAAAGTAAGTTAAGTAGATTTCTCATACCAGTCCCATGACTGACTCGTAGTTTGTTTCACTTGCAAACTCGGGTGTCCCTTTTTCTACACGGGCAACCTTGTATTCGGGTTTTAGCAGGCTCTTTCTGGATGGCTGGAGCTGAAGATGGATTCTATCATTTATCTCTTTTTATGCTGTTCGGCTCCTACTGTACATATTATGTTTTGTTTTTCCGCTGCAAACATTTATATATAGCTCAACTATATTCTGTACTAAGTATGATCCTGTATACTGTGTAACTCTGATGATTATGCTTATCCGGTGTATTCTATTGTACATTTTCTGGTGTATTTATTTATTTCTGTTCTGCTGTTATCTGTTTATGTGTTATATTCCAAAGATTACCCTTGCCACCGTCGTACGGGGTTTGGGGTCGTCACAATCTCCTTTTTTTTATATTTTAGAATGTCATGGAGGCAGAGAAAGATATGAAGAATTGTGTGTGGATAAACTGGGGGAGAGATCCTTTTTTTATAGATTAACAGAGTCAATCCTTAACTGTTAGATATTAGGTTTTTCAATCTAACTGTACATGAAATGCTGAGTCAACTATGAATAAGGCCCATTCTGCATTTCATACTTTATTTTGCGTTGCCTATACATATATAATTTTAATGTTTTTCCGCTTTTAGTAGCCTTCTTGTTTTGCTCCCTTTTTAAATTAATTGTGCCTATCGTCCTTCTTTAATTAATTGCATATTTTTATGCGTGTATATCCTTATCTTTAATTGGAATTATCTTCATACATAAGATATCCTTATGTGTATACAAAGCCTCCTTATGCGCACAACCTTTATTTTATTTCATATTTTATCTCTCTTAATTAATTAATGCAAGACTTATTTCTTTTTAAACTCTTTCTCATTAATGCCTCAATTTATTACTTTTAACGATTTCTTTCAAATATTATTGTGTGTTATTCACACATTAACTTCCCTTTTCATGCATTTATCTTTCATGGCGTTTCTTTTCTTATTAACGCTTGCATTGATTGCTCTTTTTAATATTAAAAATGTTTTTCTTTTAAATACCTTACATATATACTTGTACGTACCTTCTTACCATTACTTCACATTTTTATTGCATGCTTTTTCAAATGTACCCTTCTTTAATGCGTTAACTTATAATGCTTCCTCTTTTTATTCCGTATTGCATTCGTTAGCATGCATTATCTTCCTCTATGTTATACATATACATACATACATACATATATATATATATATATATTTGTTCCATTTTAATGCTCACATGAAATTAACCATTTTCTTATAATATCATTGCATTAATTAGTATCTACACTACCTCTTTTATAGGGGTGTAAATCGGTCGGACCGGACCGGACGGAGGTGTGTTCAGTTTCTGTCTTTAAAAAATTCGGACCGAACGAAATTTTTTCTCGGACAAAACCTCTTGTCCTAATTCGTGTCCTAAATAAAATCGGTCAGACATGGACATACGTTTTTCGGACACGGACACGAGCGGACTCGGTCGGACATGACTATTTATATCATATTTTATACCTTTTATTAGGTTTTCCATCAACTATATATCAAATTACAAAGAAATCGGACGAATTCGAACGAACTCGGACCGGACGTGATTTTTTCTCGTACAAATTTTGTTGTCCTAACTCGTGTCATAAATGAAAATCGTACGGACTCGGACGGACATATTTCGGTCACGGACACGAACGGACGTCGGACATTCGCACAAAATTTACAGTCTTACTCTTTTAATTGCATGTATTTTTTACCTTTCTTAATGCATTAAAAATTGTACTAATTTTCCTCTTTAGTGTATGAATTTATTTAAATTATATATTAGCATTATTTTTCCTTTATTTATGTTCATGCATATACATATATTTGTATGTTCAAGTGGCCCTCTCTAAAACAAAGAAAAAAATTATGTCACCCCCGGAATTCGAACCCACGACCTTTATGTTACATATCCAATGCCTCAGCCAACTAAGTTATAAAGTCTTTTGTTAATAAGTTTAGAAGCAATGGTACTCATTGTTCTCCTTCTTTACCTTATTTTCATGTTTTGTTGCAATGTTTCATTTAAAGGTATCTCTTTCATCTTAAATCAGTTTTCTGCAATGCATAGGTCTAAATTGACCAGAAAATCGCCACGAACGTAATGACGCTACTCCCGTGACCAAATTCTGGAAGCTTTTCAATTTTTTATTTTTCTTATATGCATTATTTGATTATTTAATTGTTACAATAACCAGGGTGTTACATTCTCTCATCCTTAGGAAATTCGTTCCCGAAATTTGATAAGGGTAAAAATCAATTAACGCCTCGCATAATATACATCCATCATGTGTGTATCCAATTTTTGCAAACATTGTGCACTTGTGCAAAGTGAAATACAACATAATAATGCATATGTGCCTAAGCGATACCTCCTACGTGTATGCAAATTTTTCAAAAATCCTTTAAAAATATGATGCTCACATCCTAAATATACTGGCAGTTCTATATGAATGCAATATTTTGAAAATCAAAAATGCTTTTTCATCCAAAATTTTCCACACTCTCATTGAGTAAGAGCATAGTTCATCCAATTGTTGCATCCAAAATCCTAGGAAACAACTTTATTTTTTGAATTTCAAAAAAATCTAATATTCAAAATTCGATTTCTTATGTTAAAAAAAGGTAGAAAACGGAAAATTTCGCATCTTCCATTTTTCTTTTCAACCTTTTTCTAACCGTACTTGGATTTGATGTAACTATTTATAAAGATTCCCCTATTTTTCCAATCCAAGCGCAACCCACATAAGAAAATTTTCTTTGTTACAGATTTTCTTTTTCATCTTATCATGGAAAATTTTATTTTGGACAAAATTTTCGCAAGAAATCACTTTTTACAAAATATACCCCATTTTACTTCAAAACCCAATATGTACTTATTTTAAAACTATAACTTTTAAGATTAAAACTTGAAAAAACCATAAATCACTTTCCCAAAACATTTACAAAATCAAGTTCTTAAATGTTAACAATGGGGTTAGACTCAAAGCGGGTTCCAATTTTTCTAGGCTTTTCTAGACACTCTCTATAACGACCTGCATTCTACGTATCGGAGGGTCGTAGGATATTTATTTTATTTTCATACGAGGTCGTGTGGTCGTGTAACTTTGGGGAACGACTATTGGGGTCATATCCCATATTCATGATTTTTTTCAAATTCTAAATGACCGTTTGGCTCCTGGGGATTCTTATTTCGCCTAAAAATTTTGATTGGTAAGGAGTTTAAATCTAAAACTACTTCCATTAGATTTAGATGATGGTTTACCTTTCCGTAGAGTGGTCACATTAATCAAACGGACTACCCTTTGGGAGCTATGGCTGAGATAAGTTTTGAAGATGGAAAAACAACTTAATTGGGCTTAATAGGGTAATTAACAGCTAGGCGCATAACCCATTTCGGGATTAGGATTATGGGACGGCTGAAAGGGTTTGGGATATTTCATTTCAGTTTTCTAGCCACCACTTGCATGTCTTGAACCCCAATAATGGCTTCCATCTCTCAAATCACCCTTTAATCACTTCCTAATCGCTAATTAAGAAAAACTACATCAAATCAAGTCAAATTAACATCAAATCAGAGATAGAGCTGCTACTATACATAGGAATCCGTGCAAGTCAGTGGAGATTTCAGATCTATAATTTTTTATGGCTAAAGTAAGTGATTTGCACTTTTATTCACTAATTACGGCTAATTAGGGGTAATTTGTGATAATTGGCGAAATTATGCATCATAAAAATTTGGAAAAATATATAGAATTCTAAAATATTATTTTATGTCACTGGTGAAAATTTGGGTTAATTTGGATTAAGTTTGCTAATCCTATGGTTAAAACGTGGTTAAGGGGAAAATCATGCTTTTTATGTATGTTTGATCTAAAAAATTTAATGTGATTGTTGTTTTAATGTTTTTGATTGATTCTATATGTTGTTACTGTTGTTTGGGATGTTTTATGATTGCATAGGAAAGTTAGAATGGTTGAAAACGTCGTCGTTTGGCGAAAATAGCTTGCTGAAAAGATTGCAGAGTTTCAGAACCGGTTAGGAGGGAGACCCGATCCGAACCGGTTAGGAGGGAGACCCAATCTGAAATGGATAGGAGGAAGACCCGAACCGAACCTTGGGATGTTTTATGATTGCATAGGAAAGTTAGAATGGTTGAAAACGTCGTTGTTTGGCGAAAATAGCTTGCTGAAAAGATTGCAGAGTTTCAGAACCGGTTAGGAGGGAGACCCGATCCGAACCGGTTAGGAGGGAGACCCAATCTGAAATGGATAGGAGGGAGACCCGAACCGAACCGGATAGGAGGAGGAGACCCGAACCAGATAGGAGGAGGATACTCGAACCGAACCGGATAGGAGGAAGACCTAAATCGAACCAGATAGGAGGGGGAGACCCGACCCAAACCGGATAGGAAGGGGAGACCCAAACTGAACCGAATAGGAGGTGGAGACCCGAACTGAACCGGGTAGGTGGAGGAGACACGAACCGAACCGAACCGGACGGTAGAAAGAGACCCGAACCAAACCGGATAGGAGGAAGACCCGAACCGAACTGGATTGGAGGAGGAGACCCGAACCGAACCAGATAGGAGGAGGAGACCCGACCCGAACTGGAGGAGACCAAAACCCGAGATGCAAAGGAAGTCCAAATGGGAAGTTATTACTCAGGATCCAGATGGGGACCAACGAGTTAACTTCTAGAGTTGGGCTTTGCTGCGGAACGTATGCAAAGGGATTATCGATATCCATAACTTTGGTTCACCGTTGAAGAGAGGAGGCATGTAGACGAACCAGGGCCAAGGAAGTGTGGGTTGGTTGGCGCTTAACCTAGAGCCGGATTTGTGGACTGGGTAAGGTTATTGACTATAGACTAGGGAAGTATGGTCATAGCAATAGTTGTACGGAGTTGCCATCATGGCCCCAATAGATTTGGTGATTAAAGCGGTGGATATTGCATGCTTTACGCACTGAGTGAGTGATGTGAGGATGATTTCTATGTTTGATGTTTGCTGTCACCATGACACACACTCCCATTTTACACTGTATGTTAGTGTTACCTTAGAGTACTGTACATCTTGTTGTGCTAAGTCTTTGGTTGCAGGTCCAGGTTCAAGTATGATTATTTATACCTCTTATTGTTTTATTCAGTTACGTAGAATTGATATCGCTCATACCAGACTTTTGTCTGACCCAGAGTTTTATGTCTCTTCTTATTACTCTACGTGCTCCAAAACGAGCAGACTAGAGACAGATTAGGTGATTATGCACGAGTAGCTGTCCGAAGACGAGCAAAAGGCTTTCACATACTATTTACATATTTTCTCCCTATGTTGTTGTTGGTCACTAGTTTGGGCATTAGTATTGTACCTCTCTTTATTTCCTTTTTAGAGACAGTATTTGAAGTTGTAACAATGGTTTGGATCATAAGCGGTATTTTGGTTTCCACTATTCTGGTGGATATGCTTTAGTTTTCAGCTTATCCACTATCGCCTGTTTTATGTCAAGTTATGTTATTATTATATTTTATTCCATGCGCTATGAGATATACTACAGGTTCTTGGTGACTCATCATTTCAACCCTTTCCTTTTTGACGACCGTTCCGTACTAGTTGGACGTTGGTACAACGCATTTCAAGGAAATGTCGGCTAGTACGGGGCGGGCCTTCACACTTGGTATCAGAGCCTAGGTTGCGTAGTTAACCTAGGGGAAGGCATCAGGTAGAGATAATATACGTATATGAGGGCGCATATTTGTGATATTTTGGTTTTCAAAAGATATATATATATACACTATTAGAATATCTAAGGATGAAGTCGCACTGAATTGGCATCACTAAGGAGATGGTTAATCGTTTTCTCTTTACAGATTGAACGATGAGCCGAAATACAAGGAGCACGATGAAGAATCCCGCAAAAGGAGTTGAAGAGGGAGCAGGTTCAGGGGCCAACAATGGGAATGTCCCTGATATGAGGACGATGTTTACTGCCTTTATGCGGGAGATGCTTAGGGATGCTCAGGGAGTAGTTTCTAATGCTGCTAATGGTGTTGGTGTAGTAGTGCAGGCGCCTAGAGTCGACTTCTCCTAGCTTAGCAAGAATTATACTTGTCTTGATGGAAAGTCGCTCCATGGAACGGAATCGGCTATGGGGGTTCAAGATTGGCTTGATAGTTGTGAGCGCATCTTTGAGGATTTGGGGATCGAGGATGCAATGAAGAGAAAGTTAGCATCGCGGCAGCTTCAAGGACGAGCAATGAATTGGTGGAATGCTATTAAAGCAGCTACTCCCGAGGATCAAGTTATTTGGAATCATTTTAAGAATCGCTTCGGTGTTAAGTTTATTCCAGCTGCTCATAAATCAGAATTGCTCAGGAAATTTCTAGAGCTTAAGCAAAATGGTAGGAAGTCTCGGAATATGTTGCTAAGTTCGATACCTTATCGAAATATGGATTATCTCTTATCGATACTGCTAAGAAGAAGAACGAGAGTACTTGGGGGAAAGACTTATAAACCGTATCGATTAGACATTTGAATCTATTGTGGGGAAGGCACTGAGATCGACGAGCCTTTACCCTAAGTCGAAAACCGAGGTTGCTATTACATCTGCAGAGGAGCCAAAGCCGCAGGCAAGTGGTGGAGGCAAGAATAATTACTAGAATAAGAGGAAGCAAAACCAAACCAAAGATGGTCAGAAAAAGAAAAATAAGAAAGATATCGAGTGCTTTAGCTGTGGCAAGAAGGGACACTATGCCAGCAATTGCTGAGCAAAATCAGGGGAAAAGAAGTGCTTCAACTGTGGCCAAGTGGGACATTTTAAAAATGAATGTCCACAAACCCCTAGGGAGAAGCAAATGGTGAAAGCATATGCTATCAATGCTGTGCCTTCTTCGTCGAATGCCCCAACTGCGGCGTAGAAGGGAAAAAGTGTCATTATTATTTAAGGTATGCTTTCTATTCAAGATGTTCCCGTTCGAGTGTTGTTTGATACCGGGGCTTCCCATTCTTTAGTTTCTAGTGACCTGGTAGATAGGTTGGAATTGGAACCCGAGATTGTCGATGGATCTTTAGTTGTGACGAACCCGATCGGTGGTTCGACTAGCCATGGAAATTTTGTATGATTTGTCGTAATTTGGTATTATCGAGTCATGGATGCATGTTTGCTTGTGATTGCTTTGTTTTAGGCTTTACTAGGTTTGGCATTATTTTGGGAGTTGACTGGCTCCAAAGATATGGGGTGGTGGTAGACTGTGAGGGTCTTTGGTGACCATTAGCGCAGATTATGGATGGAGAGTGGCATTGGGTTGCCTACCTAGTGATGAGGTGATGGCTAGTTTTTAACATTCCCTCGACATCCTGCAGGATAAGTTATCAGATGTGCCTATTGCTGGCGAGTATCCGGACATCTTCGAGGAAGTGACCGGACTTTCACCACACCGAGAGATTGAGTTTCAGATTGATTTAGTGAAAGATGCCAGACCTATAGTGATGCCACTTCGTCGTATGGTGCCAAGGGAGCAGCGAGAGCTCGAGGTGCAAGTAAGCGATCTTTTGAAGAAGGGATTTATCCGAAGAAGTGTTTTCGAGTAGGGAGCACCAGTTGTATTTGCTACTAAGGCTGATGGTTCCCCTTGCTTATGTGTGGATTACCGCGAGTTGAACAAGGTAACTAGGAAGAATAAGTATCATCTTCCACGGATAGATGATCAGTTTGATCATCTAAATGGAGTAGGAGTCAGTTGGATCTCACGATAGATTTTCATCAGCTCCGAGTAGCAACTGAAAGTATACCTAAAACGGCATTTCGGACGCCGTCTGAATTTTATGAGTGGTTGGTCATGCCATTCGGGTTGACTAATGCACCCGCATATTTTGTGGATCTTATAAATAGGGTTTTCAAGGATCCATTAAATAAGTTTGTTCTTGTGTTCGTGAATGATATCTTGGTTTACTTGAGGACAGAGGAAGAACACAAGGAACATTTAAGGACAGTGATGGAGGTGTTGAGGAAATACCAATTGAGAGTGAAATTTTCTAAGTGTCACTTTTGGAGGAGGAAAGTGAGGTTCTTGGGCCATGTTGTTTCAGAGAATGGTATCGCCGTGGATCCTGCGAAGGTGGCTATGGTGCAAGATTGGTCTACGCCCAAGAATGCAACGGACGTGAGAAGCATTTTGGGGTTAGCTCGATTTATCTCAAGTTTATTTAAGACTTCTCCAAGATAACAACTGTAATAATTTGGAATTCGCCCGGACCTAATCGATTGATAAACCCGTTCGGGTTAAAATAACGTTCGCTACTTAACTCGACTAAAAACTCTGCACAATTATTTATTTATTTACATAACCGAAAAATATATAGAATTTCCTATGAGATCTCTATTTTAAAATAAAATTAATTATTTATTGCAATGTGAAATTAATATTTATTCTATATAAAATTCATGTTGGTGTTGTATAAAATTGTAATTGATTGTTTTGTGATTGCGATGAACCACTGAATTAAATTGTGTGTATTCATGTTTGTCAAAATTTATGTATACAATAAAAAGCATATTTTTATTGTATATACAGAATATATAATATTTATGTTTGTCAAAATTTGTGTATACAATAAAAACCATATTTTTATTGTACATATAAAAATAAAATGTTTATGTTAGTCAAAATTAGTGCATACCATAAAAACCATATTTTTATTGTATATTTAAAAATAAAGATGTTCATGTTTGATTAGATAAAAAGAATGACATGTTAAAAATAGAATTTGTCATTTAAAAATGTTATATTTTCTTATGTTAGTTAAAACAAATAGAAGTTTATGTTAAAATATGTCAGCATTAAAAATGTTACATTTTTTTATGTTAGTATTTGTTAACAATAGAAATATGCTTTTATTGTTCACATATAAATGGTTAGATTTGGTAATAATAAAAATACTCTTTTTATTGTTTACATGTAATGTTAGAATTGTTAAACATCAAAATACTCTTTTTATTATAACATATGAATTGTTATTGTTAAATTATAATTGTCATGTTTAACAAATTGGAATTGTTAAATTATAATTGTCATGTTTAACAAATTATAATTGTTAAATTATGTTAACGATAAAATTTACATTTTATCGTATATGTAGAAAAGATTATAAATGTTCATCTGTTTGAAATGAAAACATGTTAACGATAAAATTTACATTTTTATCGTATATGTAGTAAGGATTAAAAATGTTCATTTGTTTGAAATGAAGATACGTTAACCGTAAATTTTAACATTTTTATTGTATATAAGAAAAGGGTAAAAATGATCATTATGGAAAATAAAAATGTGTTAAGAATAAAAACCGCATTTTTATGGTATAAATTGAATATGTAAAAATGATCATTGTTTTGAAATAGAGATATGTTAACAAATAAATATTCACATTTATTTGTCATATTAAAGATTGAAATTTGTGTACAAATAAATATTCACTTTTATTTGTTATGTTATAGATAGAAAAATGTGTACAAATAAATTATTCTTTTATTTGTCATTAGACTACATCGAAAAATGTATGCAAATAAATTATTCTTTTATTTGTCATTAGAATACATAGAAAAGTTTAATAATAAAAATTTACAAAATAGATATGTCATTTATGTTGTATTAAAATTGACTAAATAGATATATCATTTATGTTGTATTAAATTGACTAAATAGATATGTCATTTATGTTGTATTAAAATTTACTAAATAGATATGTCATTTATGTTGTATTAAAATTGACAGATTAGATATGTCATTTATGTTGTATTAAAATTGACTAAATAGATATGTCATTTATGTTGTATTAAAATTGACATATTAGATATGTCATTTATGTTGTATTAAAATTGACATATTAGATATGTCATTTATGTTATATTAAAAATTTACAAAATAGATATGTCGTTTGTGTTTTATTAAAATTGACAAATCAATCATGTCATTTTTATTGAACTTAGAGTTGACAAAATAATCATGTCATTTTTGTTGTTTTAGAATTGACATAACAAGATTATCGTTTTTTAGTGGTTTGTCGAAATAGGATTGTCGACAAAACAAGATTATCATTTTTAGTGTTTTGTCGAAATAGAATTTTCGACAAAACAAAGTTATCATTTTATTTGTTTTGTTGAAATAGAAAATGTTATGACAATATAAATCTTTCTTTTTTTATTTGTCGTAAGCAACATAGAAAATACGTTTGCAATAAAAATTCCTTTTTATTGTGTATGTAAAACATGAAATGTGATTGAACCAAACATACTTAGTTATTGATATGGATTGTGATTGATTGATTGTTTGGATTGTGCTTGACCAGTTTATGAGCAAAATATGTTTTTACATTTAGCATTGGGTGGGTAAAAATATATGTATGCTAACACCTTGTGAAACACTTCACGATTTGACTATAAGGTGTTTAGCAATGTTATTTGTTTCAAAATTTAATAAATGATTTTGAAATGTGTTTTCTTAAGTAAAAAAAATGTAATTCCCGATTTTGTACAGGGAATGTTTTATAAAAAATGTTTTATAAAATAGAAAAGATTTTGAGGACTATACCCGATGATTCTGAAATGATTTGTAAGTAGAAATCTATATAGATTTGATTATGCTTGTGATTATGTTGTGAAATGATTTTCCCTACTTTGGGATATAAAATGATTTAGCAAGTATGTGGTTGAAGATGCGGGTGACCCGAAATTGACTAACAGTGTGAGGGCGTGCATGTCTTCCCCAATTGGTGGGATGGTGCATTGTCAGCGCAGCCGTTATGTCATATATATATATATATATTGGTTCGTTTAGGGTGCGTACTTCCCGGTCCTGAGGGAACATGATCGATATTTGGTTTCATACTTGTTTGTATGTTTTGTTACGTTCTGGAATTCATATTTCCAAATGTTTTGTTTCCAAATCCCGAAGTGAAATCTACTTTGATATAAAATCTAGATATGTATTTCAAATGATTTGAAATAAAAGAAATAGGGAAATAAAGTTCAAAGAAATACTTTCTGTAAAAAGAATTGGAATTTGAAATCTAAGTTTAGGGATTAAGCCTAAATGGGTAGATTAAAGAATTGCATGTTGATTGATGCATTGTAGACCCATAAGTTTCTTTATGGTTGTTGTTTATGCACTGGCAATCCAATGGAGTAACCCCGTTCCGCGTTAGCGGCGTGGTCCTGTGATTAGCCTTATCATTATTAGATAAGTTAAGTAGGATTTCTCATTCCAGTCCCATGACTGATCTGTAGTTTGTTTCACTTGCAAACTCGGGTGCCCTCTTTTTCACACGGGCAGTCGAGTAGCTTATTTTGCAGATATATTAAGCAGGGTTCTGGATTGAAGCTTAAAGCTATGTCCAGAGCACTGATAGTCTTCCGCTGCATTGTATTTAATTATTGTAAATTAATCTTCCATTGTGGTATTTATTTCGATATTCTGTACTTTGATGTAACATTAACGTAATGTTTATAAAAGTCTTCTGCTATTTGTTCTGATGTGTTGTATGCCAAAAGTTAGCGTATTCGGGTTTTGAACGGTCTTAGTCGATTTTGCGATCGATTAGGTACGGGCAAAATCGGAATCGTTACCGCAGCATCGTTAACTCAGCTAACCAAAAAGAATCAAGCTTTTGTCTGGGATGAAAGGTGTGAGAATGCATTTAAGAGTCTAAAGGAAAAGTTAACATATACACCAGTATTAGTCATTCCTAAAAGGAATGAAGAGATGACGGTATACACGGATGCCTATGGTACCGGGCTAGGTGCTGTACTGATGCAAGGAGGTAGGGTTGTAGCTTATGCTAGTCGGCAACTGAAACCACATGAGAAAAGATATCCTACCGATGATTTGGAAATGACAGTGATCGTGTTCGCGTTGAAGATGTGGAGACACTATCTCTTGGGAGAAAGATTCGAGTTGCTTACCGGTCATAAGTCATTAAAGTATCTTTTCTCTCAAAGGGATTAAAATCTTCGTCAGTAGAGATGGTTAGAGTTCTTGGCTTCATATGATTTCAATATCGCATACACAACCGGGAAGGGCAATGCGGTAGATGATGCATTGAGAAGGAGACATGTTAGTTTGGGGGCCATGTTTCTAGAATGGGAGCAGCTGGAGTATATCGCGGGATATGATTTCAGACCTAAGTGCGAACTGGATCCAAAGATGTTAACAAGTTTGACGATCAGATCGACTTTAATTGAACGGATCGGTTCTAGTCAGAGGGACGATCCTAACCTTTTGGGAATAATCTCCAAGTTAGAGATGGGTATCGACGATTAGGAGATGAACAAGTATGGACTTGATCGAGAAGGATGGCTTCGAAAGAATGGGAGACTGGTTGTACCCAACGTTAATGGATTGAGAGATGAAGTGCTTAGAGAGTGTCATCACTCAAAACTGACTATAAATTCTAGTGGTAACAAAACGTATCGAGACAGGAAACAAACCTACTATTGGGAAGGGATGAAGAAGGACATTGGGAAGTTTATATCCAAGTGCATGAATTGCCAGTTAGTTAAAGCCAAGCAAAAGAAGCCTAGTGGTTTGTTACAACCACTGGAAATTCCCGAATGGAAATGGGAACAAGTCTGAATAGATTTCATTGATGGTTTAACAAGGATTAGAGCGGGTCATGATAGTATTTGATTGTAGATCAATTGACCAAAAGTGCAAGGTTTATACCAGTCAAGTCGAATAGAACGACAACTAAGTTAGCAGAACTGTATATAAAGTGGGTAGTGAGATTTCATGAGTACCTAAAAGTACTGTGAGTGACCGAGATCCATTATTTACTAGTGGGTTTTGGAAGAAGAGCTTACAAGAGGCTTTAGGGTCAGAATTACATCTCAGTACGACATACCATCCTCAAACCGACGGTCAAACAAAGAGGGTGAATCGTGTATTAGAGGATCTCTAGAGAGCTTGTATATTGGATTTTGGAGGTTCATGGGATGACCATTTGCATCTGGTTGAGTTCGCATACAATAATAGCTATCAGTCCTGTATTAGTATGGCTCCATTTGAAGCTTTGTACGGAAGACCATGCAATTCACCATAATGTTAGTTGGAAATCGGTGAGAAATTTGTGCTTGGGCCAGATGTAATAAGAGAAACTTCAGGTAAGATCAAGGTTATTCAACAGCGAATGAAGGCTGCTCAAGATAGTCAGAAAAGTTTTGCTGATATGAGTCGAAGAGATTTGAAATTCTCCATTGGCGAATTGGTATTCGTTAAGATTTCCCCAATGAAGAGTGTGATTCGATTTGGTAGGAGAGGTAAATTAGCACCAAGTTTTGTTGGTCCATTTCCAATTCTTGAGCAAGTTGAGAATTTAGCCTATAAAGTTGGATTGCCTGATAAGATGGCAGGAGTGCACGACATATTTCATGTTTCCCAGCTAAGGAAGTTCATACATGATTCTGATATGACTATTTCACCAGATCAGTTGGATGATATCGAGGTAGAACCCGAGGCAGTTGGAGACCGCAGACCAATTCGTATTGTTGGACATGATACGAAGCAACTTCGAAGGAAGACAGTGAAACTGGTTAAGATCCAATGGGGTGATAATGAGAACGATTGTGTAACACCACCACATTCCTTAATGTCACCCGTATGAGGATTTCATTAAGAAAGTATGGAGCATTGTAGATATAAAGACAGAAAAACATCACAGAGACCAAGATTTCATAAGACATAAAGTAAATTTACAGCAGAAGAAAACTTTCATTTATTTAACAGTTATAGAATGCCATGTCTCAAAATCTCAGTCAAAAACAATATCAGAGTAAAATAATGTTATCCCCATATATAGTCAAAAGATACAACCTTACCTTGGAAAGAGAGCAGGCATAAATGAAGAAATCCATTATGATAAAGCTAACAAAGAACTATACACTTCCTCCCTGTAAGCCTGGGGGAAAAGAAAGAGAAAGGAAGAAAGGAAACGGGTCAGACATAAAGCCTGGTGAGCTGCTAGGATTATCAGCCCGACTTACTAAGTTAAGTGAAATAGGTAAACAGTTGTTCTAGCAACATATAAGGGTAGATGTCTATACATTTCTAAGGGTACAATAGCTGATATAAACCGATAACAAGAACTGTAAATTCTTATACAAATAGACATGGATGATAATACCAGAAATCAGGTTAGGCAGATTGACTGTTTTGCACTTCTACTATAACATGCTAGTATAACTGAATGCGATGATCCCTTCTACTATAAGGTGGTAGACTTAGACATACGTCCAATGTACCCTAACCACTACCCTATTCGATTAGCTCCCTACTCCGTATGTACCCCGTGCTGGCCCCAAATAGGGTGTATCACTCATTCACTCCCTAAAGTGGCAACCCTTCATTTTCTGGACGTGCACAACCATATCTACTGATGTCACGGCCGTCTTATCCCTTTTTGCCGGCCCATGCACGCATAAGGCCTAGTATTTTCCGGATCTGCACAACTATATCTATTGATGTCACGGTCATCTTATCCCTTTCTTCCCGGTCCATCCACGCACAAGGCCCGGTCGGTTTGCGCTGCCCATACCGTCCGTCACGTTTGGATCTCTTACAATTAGTCAGTAAGCGTGCCACCTTCTCCGCCTAGTACAGAGTACTTTTTTTGATACCTACTTTGGGTTACTGACTGAAATAGGTTCCACACAATATGATACAAGCTTTACCCCTTGTCTTGTATCCCGCACTTGGTTTTCCACAGGTCATATTTACCCTAAAAGGTGTCTTTAATTTTATAACCCCAATATTTCTACCGATTATGCTTACATATAGGTGTCTTTAATACATAACCCCCAATCTTCCAACCGGTTATGCTTACCCATAGGTGTCTTTAATACATAACCCTATTATTTCTACAAGTTATGATTACCCTAAAAGGTGTCTTTAATTACGTAACTTTATTATTTTCATTGGTTATGTATACCAGTAGGTGTCTTTGATTACATAACTCCAACATGTTAAGTTTGTGGGCCTATATATACAAATATTACCCACTAACCGAAGATGCACTTAACCCTTCCACTGATACAAGCATGTTTATTTAACGGTTAAGTTTGTGGGCCTATATATACTAATATTACCCACCTACCCAAAATTTACTTAACCCTCTCACTTATTCAAGCGTGTTTATTTAACGGTTAAGTTTGTGGGCCTATATATAATAATATTACCCACCAACCCAAGATTTACACTACCTTCCCACTTAACCCCTAACCAAGTTAACATGTTCACATAATCCCTATGGATTCAACTAGGTTAAGTGTTTCATTTCATTACCATGTGCAATTATGGTTATAATGGATTAGACCTCCAACATTAGGCCTACAACTTGTGGATGATGGATATGCCGGTTGGGTCCAGACAGACTTCTTACACAAGTTATAACCGCGTGTCTTATCCCGATTCATATTTGTTCACTTAGGCCTCTCATATTAGGTTCAACATTAGTGGCTGCTGGATATGCCGGTCGGTTCCGGGCAGACTTTCTCCACTAATGCAACCTAACCTCGTGCCATAGGTGCAGTTACAATTTCTATTTGTAATCCTAGGCATATTTACTTAATATTAAATTAAGTATAATTTATACGTCCTCTATTTGCATGTTAATTTCCAATTCCACTCATTTCAATTAACATGTTTTCCCATACTAATTACTTAATATCATATTAAATATAACTTATTCTGATAGACAAGTTTTCGCAATAAGATTACTTAATGTCGTATTAAGTGCAATTAATGTCTTTTCCATGTTGACATTAAATTAACGTACTCTCCAAGCAAACGTTGAGTGAACATGTTTCTCACTTTAATGTTAAATGACAAAATACATGACTCCGATATAGACGCTAAATTGTCATGTTTACAAATCAGTGTCAATTAACATATGATTCCAATATCATGCCATGTTTACCTAATTAAATTAACATTATCAAATGAACATAAACATTCAACTAACATAAATGTTTTAATTAACATTTTCCCTAAACTATGATCATAAATAACTTGTTCACATATCATGAAATGAACATAACATATAAGCACATGTTTCCTCAAATGAACATTAATGCTTACAATTGTCAAACTGATATGTTCCTCAAGTAACATATTTTCCCTAATTAATGTCAACAAGTGATAAATTTCCATATTCGTCAAATTAACACATACTCATTAATGTTAATTAACATGAATGACAATTTTACCTATTCCTCAAATGAAAATATTCTCTTTTATTGTCAATTAACATGAATGACCAATTACCATGTTTCTAATATATATATATATATATATATATATATACACACACACACACCCCCCCATCCCTGATGCCAAGTTACTATGTCTAACATATCCATTTTAATGTCAACATATTTCTCAAATTAACATGTATAGATTAATGTTAATTGCATGATTACATGTCATAAATGATAATAAGTATGCATATTTACATAAATTTGACGCCAAAAGAACATGTTTTCAAACATCAGTACAAATAATCTTGTCTTCAAATTTAATGTCAATAGGCGGCTACCACATCCCTCAAATTACCCTACCCGTTTTAAATGCTAATGACATATTCTATATATTCCCTTTTATGCCATATTAAAATGTTCACGATTAATATTAAATTTGTGTTCACACATCAGTGACAAAATTCCATCCTATTCAATGCCTACATGTTATTCCTTTTGATAAACCCCAATTTATGGCATAAATTCTAATATTCCCCATTTCCCCCTTTTTATCGTTATTCCATCCTTTTCACTTCTATGCAATTCAAAAAGTCATATAATACGGTAAATAAAACGAACAATGGAAAGGGGATAAGGAAGAGGAATACATACAAGTAGATAACAGGAAAATGAATAGGCAATTGATAGTGAAAATAAACTAATAAACACTGGTGCTTTTTAGATCCAATGCATATCTATTGTCAAATAAATTCTTTTTATTTAGATCAGTACAACAACTATTGTGTCTATTTAACTATAACTTAGAAGAAATCGGAATAATCACAGTAGGCTCACCGTTTTTGCAGATGTAGAAAAATCTTCTAAAGCCCGCTTTTATGTTTTTGTTTTGATCCTCTTTCCATTCTTTTTATTTAGCAAGTAATCTTCTCACCATTTATATCAAGGAGAATTTGGAGAAGAAAATAAGCAGCGCCATGGAATTTTCAAAAGAGGAAGAAGAAAACTAAAGAAGAGGACGGAGGTTATGTTAGATTTGGCTTGTTTATATGGGAGCTAAAAATTGATTTTGTCCATTCGATTAACCCTAGCAATTCCTAAATTAAATCATAGCCACTCTCTTATTTACTTTGTAATTAAGTAAGATATTAAAAAGCATCTTACAAGTCCATTCTATTCTTCATCCAATCCATGACAAAAAGAGAGATTTGAATATACCATTTAAAATGGGTAATCAATGAATATGTTTAAAACTTATTACGAAATGGCCACATGTAAGAGAATTAATTACTAGTCTTTAGGAAATAAATCCATAAAATTAAATCAATCAACATGTATGTCAACCAGTGCCTAATTTATTCCCATATGTGCAACTAACCAACATTTACAAACATGCAAAGTCATGACAACTAATCTCTAATAGCTGCAAAATATGCATAAACCTCACAACCAACCATAATTAAGATATATTTTTAAATTGATGCAAATTCATTGCTAACATATTTTCAAAAGTGGAAATTTAGTGTATAGCTTTAAATCCTACTCTTTTCCTTTCACTAATTCCCCATAACGTGCAAAGTCAATGCATAATCAAGTTATGAATACATCTATTTATACACGCATAAATCTTTCCCTCCAAAATAAATTGATTGCATTTATCTTCTTCTTTTTCTTTTCTTTTTTTTAATGCATGCATCCACACGTTTCCTTCACCTTTTTGTATTAATTGCATTAATTTTCCTTTTACTATAGCCTAATTCGCATGCACATTTTCTTCCTTTCAGTGCACATTTTTAAACTTATACCTTCTTAACATAATTGCATACATTCATATATATATATATATATTCATTTTTATTTTTTCTTCATTAATTAATTAACCCTTTAATTAATTATCTTTACAGTATAGTGTATCTAATTTTTGGTGTGTTACATTCTTCCCTACTTAAAGGTTTTCGTCCTCGAAATCTCCAAGTTTAAGAAAAATGTTACTATCCTAACAATCACAACCATCTATTCATCCATCATCCACAGGCATACATAGTCTTTAAGAAGAGTCCTAGTACTTGTATGAACATATGCATAGGTGTGTTTATATGTTCCTATATTTTAATGCAGAAATCAGGCAGTCTACTAATTCAGTCGACATCCTTAATGCAATATATGTCAGTGCCATGTATCCAATATGTATGCAAAAGAATTCCAATGATACATATAAATTCTATATGTGTTCACAACTACCACCAATATGCAACATCCATGTGATGATCCAACCATTTTGCATCCATATAAAAAAGATTGAAATGCACACATTCATATGCAATATGTAAGTGATTGAGCTGATCTTGTGCCTAAGGTGTGTGTATGTGCGTCCACTGGCAACCACTAGCAACCACTTGCATCCACTTGCTACCATCAAACATAACATGTCTCAAACACATGTTTCAGCCATATCCTATATTCTATAAGCTCAACTCCTAAGATCTATACTTTCCAAGGATATACAAAAGGAAAGCACCTTATCAAAGGAAGAAGCAATATATTGATTATCAAAGAGAAAAGAAAAAAAACATACTTGTCTTAGTTAATTCAAGGAAAAACTCTCTAGTGAACTAATCCAAAAATTTACCCTAACCTTACAAGTAAAGTCACACTTTTCCTTTACACCATGTGCTTTATCCAAAAGTGCTACAAATTTAGCATCCTCACAAAACAGATCTGAAAATCAGTCTCTCCTTTCCAAGTCCATATATCATATGAGGCCTAACCATGGCAACCTTATATATGCCCAAACAACAAGATCTTAGTTTCAACCCCGACTTACCACAGATAATCAAGTCGATCCCTACAGGGTTCAGAAACTACCACTGGGCCTAATTGCAAAACAGTCACTAATGCTATCAAAAGGGAAAAGGACAAAATATTCCTAAACTAATTAAGAAAACCAAGGACAAATAAAGAAAAATCTCACTCACTAACCCTTGCCCTTTCCTTAACCATTGTTGATCAACACCCTTTGTCATAATCCTTTAGAAATTAGTATACTCATGCTGATCTTTTACTTGCCATCTTTAAATTCCCCTTTTTGGAAGTTCCTTAATTTATTGGTTACTGAAATGTATAAAAATCTATTTCCATATCTTCAGAAGATATATTTTATAGAAACCCGTGATTACAAGTTCTCTTTTTTTTGTTGGTGGTTAGCGCGTAACACGATAAATCCTCTTATTCCGCACCAACCCTTTTCATTCTTGCAATAACGATTTCTATTTAAACCAAACTATGGAAATACACCCCCCTTTTCCTTAACCAATTAATCTAGGTTTTTCTTATCTTCTAAACTACCCTTTTGTATCACTAAACTAATAAGGTAGTCCCATCCGTGATTAACTTTTCTTTTATTATACATCTAGTCACGAGTTCCTTTTTAACATCGACTCTTTCCAACTACCAAGCTAATCAGGTTTGTCCATTATAGAACATTGACAACTCAACTAAAAGATAAAGATTTAGAAAGGGTCAAAGGAAGGTTGTAACTGACTATTGGGGATACTTTGTTCTCAAAAAGAACTTTGATTTTTGAGAAATGAATTTTCTTTTGAAAATTCTTTCTATTTTTAAAAAAAAATTAGTGATCCTGGTAACCTTAGGCTCTAATACCAAGTGTGACACCCCACATTCCTTAGTGTCACCCGTATGATGATTTCATTAAGAAAGTATGGAGCATTGTAGGTATAAAGATAGAACAACATCACAGAGACTAAGATTTCACAACACATAAAGTAATTTTACAACGGAAGAAAACTTTCACTTATTTAACAGTTATAGAATGCCATGTCTCAAAATCTCTGTCAAAAACAATATCAAAGTAACATAATGTTATCCCCAAATATAATCAAAAATACAACCTTACCTTGGAAAGAGAGCAGGCAGAAATGAAGAAACCCATTATGATAAAGCTAACAAAGAACTATACACTTCCTCTCTGTAAGCCTAAGGGAAAAGAAAGAGAAAGGAAGAAGGGAAATGGGTCGGACATAAAGCCTGGTGAGCTGCTGGGATTATCAGCCCGACTTACTAAGTTAAGTGAAACAGGTAAACAGTTGTTCTAGCAATATATAAGGGTAGATGTCTATACATTTCTAAGGGTGCGATTGCTGATATAAACTGATAACAAGAACTGTAAATTTTTATACAAATAGACATGGATGATAATAACAGAAATCAGGTTAGGCAAATTAACTGTTTTGCACTTCTACTATAACATACTAGTATAAGTGAATAAGATGATCCCTTCCACTATAAGGTGGTAGACTTAGGCATACATCCAATGTACCATAACCACTATCCTAATCGATCGGCTCCCTACTCCGTAGATACCCTGTGTTAGCCCCACAATAGGGTGTATCACTCCCTAAAGTGGCAACCCATCATTTTTCGGATGTGCACAACCATATCTACTGATGTCACGGTCGTCTTATCCCCTTCTGTCCGGCCCATGCACGCAAAAGACCCGGTCGGTTTGCGCCACCCACACCGCCCGTCACGTTTGATCTCTTACAATCAGTCAGTAAGCTTGCCCCCTTCTCCGCCTAGTACGAAGTATTTGTTTAATACCTACTCCGGGTTACTGACTGAAATGGGTCACACAGAATATGATACAAGTCTCCCCCTTGTCTTTTATCACCGACTACGTTTTCCACAGGTTATATTTACCCTAAAAGGTGTCTTTAATTTTATAACCCTAATATTTCTACTGGTTATGCTAACCTATAGGTGTGTTTAATACATAATCCCCAATCTTCCAGACGGTTACGCTTACCTATAGGTGTCTTTAATACATGACCCTATTATTTCTACAAGTTATGCTTACCCTAAAAGGTGTCTTTAATTACATAACTTTATTATTTCCATTGGTTGTGTATACCACTTGGTCTCTTTAATTACATAACCCCAACAGGTTAAGCTTGTGGGCCTATATATACAAATATTACCCATCAACCCAAGATGTACCTTAACCCTCCCACCGATTCAAGCATATTTATTTAACGGTTAAGTTTGTGGGCCTATATATACTAATATTACCCACCTACCGAAAATTTACTTAACCCTCCCACATATTCAGACATGTTTATTTAACGGTTAAGTTTGTGGGCCTATATTTACTAATATTACCCACCTACCCAAGATTTACATAACCTTCCCACTTAACCCCTAACCAAGTTAACATGTTCACATAATCCCTATGGATTCAACTAGGTTAAATGTCTCATTTCATTACCATGTACAATTATGGTTATAATGGACTAGACCTTCCACATTAGGTCTACAACTTGTGGATGCTGGATATGCCGGTTGGATCCGGGCAGACTTTGTCCACAAGTTGGGCCTAACCTCGTGTCTTAGCCCGATTCATATTTGTGCTCTTAGGGTTCTCACATTAGGTTCAACATTAGTGGATGCTGGACATGCCGGTCGGGTCCGTGCAGACTTCCGCCACTAATGCAACCTAACCTCGTGCCATAGGTGCAATTACAATTTCTAATTGTAATCCTAGGCATATTTACTTAATAATCAATTGAGTATAATTCATATGTCCTCTATTTGCATGTTAATTTCCAACACCATTCATTTCAATTAACACGTTTTCCCATACTAATTACTTAATGTCATATTAAGTACAACTTATTCTGATTGACACGGTTTCGCAATAAGATTACTTAATATCATATCAAGTGCAATTAACGTCTTTTCCATATTAACGTTAAATTAACGTACTCTCCAAGCAAACGTTGAGTGAACATGTTTCTCACTTTAATGTTAAATGACAAATTACATGTCTCCGATATAGATGCTAAATTGTCATGTTTGCAAATCAGTGTCAATTAACATATGATTCCAATATCATGTCGTGTTTACCTAATCAAAGTAACATTATCAAATGAACATAAACATTCAACTAACATAAATGTTTTAATTAACATTTTCCCCAAACTATGACCATAAATAACTTGTTCACATATCATGAAATGAACATAACATAAAATCACATGTTTTCTCAAATTAACATTAACGCTCACAAATGTCAAACTGATATGTTCCTTAATTAACAAATTTTCCCTAATTAAAGCCAATAGATGATAAATTTCAATATTCTTCAAATTAACACATCCTCATTAATGTTAATTAACAGGAGTGACAATTTTACCTATTCCTCAAATGAAAATATTCTCTTTTATTGTCACTTAGCATTAATGACCAATTACCATGTTTCAAATATATATATATACATATATATATATATATGATGCCAAGTTACTATGTCTAATATATCCATTTTAACATCAACATATTTCTCAAATTAACATGTATAGATTAATGTTAATTGCATGATTACATGTCATAAATGATAGCAAGCATGTATATTTACATCAATTTGACGCCAAAAGAACATGTTTTCAAACATCAATACAAATAATCTTGTCTACAAATTTAATGTCAATAGGTGGCTACCACATCCCTCAAATTACCCTATCCTTTTTAAATGCAAATGGCATATTCTACATATTCCCTTTTATGCCATATTAACATGTTCACGATTAATATTAAATTTGTGTTCACACATCAGCGCCAAAATTCCATCCTATTCAATGCCTACATGTTCTTCCTTTCGATAAACCCCAATTTATGGCATAAATTCTAATATTCCCCATTTTCCCCTTTTATCGTTATTCCATCCTGTTCAATTCTATGCAATTCAAAAAGGCATATAATATGGTAAATAAAACGAACAATGGAAAGGGGATAAGGAAGAGGAATACATACAAGTAGATAACAGGAAAATGAATAGGAAATTGATAGTGAAAATAAACACTGGTGCTTTTTAGATCAAATGCATATTTATTGTCAAATAAATTCTTTTTATTTAGATCACTACAACAACTATTGTATCTATTTAACTATAACTTAGTAGAAATCTGAATAATCACAGTAGACTCACTATATTTGCAGATGTAGAAAAATCTTCTAAAGTTGGCTTTTATCTTTTTGTTTTGATCCTCTTTCCATTCTTTTTATTTAGCAGGTAATCTTCTCACCTTTTATATCAAGGAGAATTTGGAGAAGAAAATAAGATGCGCCATGGAATTTTCAAAAGAGGAAGAAGAAAACTAAAGAAGAGGACGGAGGTTATGTTAGATTTGGCTTGTTTATATGGGAGCTAAAAATTATTTTTGTCCATTCGATTAACCCTAGCAATTCCCAAATTAAATCATAGTCGCTCTCTTATTTACTTTGTAATTAAGTAATATATTAAAATGCATCTTACATGTCCATTCTTTTCTTCAACCAATCCATGACAAAAAGAGAGATTTGAATATACCATTTAAAATGGGTAATCAATGAATATGTTTTAAAACTTATTAAGAAATGGCCACATATAAGAGAATTAATTACTAGTCTTTAGGAAATAAATCCATAAAATTAAATCAATCAACATGTATGTCAATCAGTGCCTAATTTATTCTCATACGCACAACTAACCAACATTTACAAACATGCAAAGTCATGACAACTAATCTCTAATAGCTGCAAAATATGCATAAACCTCACAACCAACCATAATTAAGATATAATTTTCAATTGATGCAAATTCATTGCTAACATATTTTCAAAAGTGGAAATTAAGTGTATAACTTTAAATCCTACTCTTTTCTTTTCACTAATTTCCCCATAACGTGCAAAGTCAATGCATAATCAAATTATGAATACATCTATTTATACACGCATAAATCTTTCCCTCCAAAATTAATTGATTGCATTTAACATCTTTTTTTTTTAATGCATGCATCCACACGTTTCCTTCACCTTTTTGTATCAATTGCATTAATTTTCCTTTTACTATAGCCTAATTAATTCGATGCACGTTTTCTTCTTTTCAGTGCACATTTTTAAACTTATACCTTCTTAACATGATTGCATACATTCATATATATATATATATATATTCATTTTAAATTTTTCTTCATTAATTAATTAACCCTTTAATTAATTATCTTTACAGTATAGTGTATCTAGTTTTTAGGGTGTTACATTCTCCCCTACTTAAAGGATTTCATCCCTGAAATCTCCAAGTTTAAGAAGAATGTTACTATCCTAACAATCACAACCATCTATTCATCCATCATCTACAGGCACACATAGTCCTTAAGAAGAGTCCTAATACTTGTATGAACATATGCATCGGTGTGTGTATATGTTCCAATATTTTAATGCAGAAGTCAGGCAGTCTACCGATTCAGTCGACATCCTTAATGCAATATATGTCTATGCCATGTATCCAATATGTATGTAAAAGAATTCTAATGATACATATAAATTCTATATATGTGCACAACCACCACCAATATGCAACATCCATGTGATGAGTCAACATTTTGCATCCATATAAAAAAAAATTAAAATGCACACATTCATATGAAATATGTAAGTGACTGAGACGATCTAGTGCCTATTGTGTGTGTATATGCGTCCACTAGGAGCCACTTGCATCCACTTGCAAACATAACATGTCTCAAACACATGTTTCAGCCATATCCTATATTCTATAAGCTCAACTCCTAAGATCTACATTTTCCAAGGATATACAAAAAGGAAAGCCCCTTATCAAAGGAAGAAGCAATATATAGATTATCAAAGAGAAAAAAAAATTACATGTCTTAGTTAATTCAAGGAAAAACTCTCTAGTGAACTAATCTAAAAAGTTACCCTAACCTTACAAGTAAATCTCTCTTTTTCCTTTACACCATATGCTTTATCCAAAAATGCTTCAAATTTAGCATTCTCACAAAAAAGATCCGAAAACCAGTCTCTTCTTTCCAAGTCCATATGTCATATGAGGCCTAACCATGACAACCATATCTATGCCCAAACAACAAGATCTTTGTTTCAACCCTGACTTATCACAGATAATCAAGCCGATCCCTACGGGGTTCAGAAACTACGACTGGGCCTAAGTGCAAAACAATCACTAATGCTATCAAAAGGGAAAAGGACAAAATATTCCTAAACCAATTAGGAAAACCAAGGACAAATAAAGAAAAATCTTTCTCTTACTAACCCTGGCCCTTTCCTTAACCATTCTTGATCAATACCCTTTGCCATAATCCTTTAGACATTTGTATACTCATGTTGATCTTTTACTTGCCATCCTTAAATTCCCCTTTTTGGAAGTTCCCTAATTAATTGGTTACTGAAAACGTATGAAAATCTATTTCCATATCTTCAGAAAATATATTTTATAGAAACACCTGATTGCAAGTTCTCTTTTTTTTGTTGGTGGTTAGTGCATAACACGATAAATCCTCTTATTCCGCACCAACCCTTTTCATTCTTGTAATAACATTTTCTACTTTAAACCAAACTATGGAAATACACCCCCCCCTTTTTCTTAACCAATTAATCTAGGTTTTTCTTATCTTCCAAACTACTCTTTTGTATCGCTAAAGTAATAAGATAGTCCCATCCGTGATTAACTTTTCTTTTATTATACATCTAGTCACGAGTTCATTTTTAATATCGACTCTTTCCAACTACCAAGCTAAAGAGGTTTGTCCATTATAGAATATTGACAATTCAACTAAAAGATAAAGATTTAGAAAGAGTCAAAGAAAGGTTGTAACTGACTATTGGGGATACTTTATTCTCAAAAGAACTTTGCTTTTTGAGAAATGCATTTTCTTTTTAAAAACAAAATTTTAGTGACATTGGTAACCTTAGGCTCTGATACCAAGTGTAACACCCACATTTCGTAATGTCACCCATATGAGGATTTCATTTAGAAAGTATGGAGCATTGTAGGTATAAAGATAGAAAACATCACAGAGACTAAGATTTCATAAGACATAAAATAATTTTACAGTGGAAGAAAACTTTCATTTATTTGACAGTTATAAAATGCCATGTCTCAAAATCTCAGTCAAAAACAATATTAGAGTAAAATAATGTTATCCCAAAATATAGTCAAAAGATACAACCTTACCTTGGAAAGAGAGTAGGAAGAAATAAAAAAACCCATTATGATAAAGCTAACAAAGAACTATACACTTCCTCCCTGTAAGCCTGGGGGAAAAGAAAGAGAAAGGAAGAAAGGAAACGGGTCAGACATAAAGCCTAGTGAGCTGCTGGGATTATCAGCCTGACTTACTAAGCTAAGTGAAACAGTAAACAGTTGTTCTAGCAACATATAAGGGTAGATTTCTATACATTTCTATGGGTACAATAGCTGATATAAACTGATAACAAGAACTGTAAATTCTTATACAAATAGACGTGGATGATAATACCAGAAATTAGGTTAGGTAGATTGATTGTTTTGCACTTCTACTATAACATACTAGCATAACTGGATGAGATGATCCCTTCCACTATAAGGTGGTAGACTTAGGCATACGTCCAATGTACCCTAACCACTACCCTAATCGATCGGCTCCCTACTCCGTAGATACCCTGTTCTGGCCCCACAATAGGGTGTATCACTCCCTAAAGTGGCAACCCTTCATTTTCGGATGTGCACAACCATATCTACAGATGTCGCAGTCATCTTATCCCCTTCTGCCCGGCCCATGCATGCACAAGGCCCGGTCGGTTTGCGCCGCCCACACCATCCGTCACGTTTGGATCACTTACAATCAGTCAGTAAGCGTGCCCCATTCTCCGCCTAGTACGGAGTATTTGTTTGATACCTACTCCGGATTACTGACTGAAATGGGTCACACACAATATGATACAAGCTCTCCCCCTGTCCATTATCCCCAATTACGTTTTCCATAGGTTATATTTACCCTAAAAGGTGTCTTTAATTTTATAACTCGAATCTTTCTACCGGTTATGCTTACCTATAAGTGTCTTTAATACATAATTCCCAATCTTCCAACTGGTTATGCTTACGTATAGGTGTCTTTAATACATAACCCTTTTATTCTACAAGTTATGCTTACCCTAAAAGGTGTACTTAATTACATAATTTTATTATTTCCATTGGTTATGTATACCACTAGGTGTCTTTAATTACATAAACCCAACAGGTTAAGTTTGTGGGCCTATATATACAAATATTACCCACCAACCCAAGATGTACAAGCATGTTTATTTAACGGTAAAGTTTGTGGGCCTATATATACTAATATTACCCACATACCGAAAATTTAATTAACCCTCCCACTTATTCAAGCATGTTTATTTAACGGTTAAGTTTGTGGACCAATATATACTAATATTACCCAGCTACCCAAGATTTACATAACCTTCCCACTTAACCCCTAACCAAGTTAACATGTTCACATAATCCCTATGGATTCAACAAGATTAAGTGTTTCATTTCATTACCATGTGCAATTATGGTTATAATGGACTAGACCTCCTACATTAGGTCTACAACTTGTGGATGCTGGATATGCCGGTTGGGTCCGGGCAGACTTCTTCCACAAGTTGGGCCTAACCTCGTGTCTTAGCCCGATTCATATTTGTGCACTTAGGCCTCTCACATTAGGTTCAACATTAGTAGCTGCTGGATATGCCGGTCAGATCCGGGAAGACTTCCGCCACTCATGCAACCTAACCTCGTGCCATAGGTGCAATTACAATTTCTAATTGTAATCCTAGGCTTATTTACTTAATATTAAATTAAGTATAATTCATATGTCCTCTATTTTCTTGTTAATTTTCAATACCATTCATTTCAATTAACACGTTTTCCCATACTAATTACTTAATGTCATATTAAGTATAACTTATTCTGATTGACACGGTTTCGCAATAAGATTAATTAATATCATATTAAGTGCAATTAACGTCTTTTCCATATTGACGTTAAATTAACGTACTCTCCAAGCAAACGTTGAGTGAATATGTTTCTCACTTTAATGTTAAATGACAAATTACATGTCTCCAGTATAGATGTTAAATTGTCATGTTTACAAATCAGTGTCAATTAACATATGATTCCAATATCTTGTCGTGTTTACCTAATCAAATTAACATTATCAAATGAACATAACATCCAACTAACATAAATGTTTTAACTAACATTTTCCCCAAACTATGATCATAAATAACTTGTTCACATATCATGAAATGAACATAACAAATAATCACATGTTTTCTCAAATTAACATTAATGCGCACAAATGTCAAACTGATATGTTCCTCAAATTAACAATTAGCATGAATGAAAATTTTACCTATTCCTCAAATTGAAATATTCTCTTTTATTGTCAATTAGCATGAATGACCAATTACCATGTTTCTAATCTATACTATATTATAATTGCCGAGTTCAATTTCCAGCACTCACAGGCCTTCTGGATATGTAAAACTCAACAATTGCAAATATATATTTTCCCTTCTGTGTATCAGTCGTTCCAGCCTACTTACTGCTCTGTAGGAATAAGTCAAAACGATCTTTCTCCCTCAATAATGCCTAGCCCTATTTTGAAGTCATCCTTTCCTTCTGACTAACAACGCCTAACCCTACTTTCGAAATAAGTAGAACGTCGTATTTTCCTCCACCCTAGATAATGCCTAACCATGATTTGGAGTCATCTACCCATCGATGTTGATCTATAAAATTGTCTGTCGCTCAACCATTATGTCGTCGTCCATTCGATTTGCTAATTTTTTTTCCTCACTTCGTTGATGGTGGCTATGGAGCTTTTCCATCTCCGGCCGTACACTTTGGGGATAGCTTCAAAGTTTTTGCTTTTGCCACCACGTAATCTCCTATTCCAACTTCTGCGTTATTCTAATTGTTATATAGTATGCCTAATTTACTTCGAATTTGATATCGACCAACATCTTTCAACAAATTTCCCAATTCCATACCTGCTTTCCTTTATAACTGACATACATATGCAACTAAATTGGTTGACCCTAGAATTTTGATTCCTTTTTTCTTAAAACAAAACTTTAATTACAGATTTTCTAGAATGTGGACTTCCAGAACTAGATTTAAATTTTTGTCATGTCATGGATGATTCTGCAGCAAAATATGATTATAACTGTAGATAGATAAACCAATGAAGTAGTTTCAGCACCCTTTAAATTGTCTATCATATGGGAACTGCATATGAAATTGTTGATAATCCTATTAATGTAACTACAAAATGGAAAGACTACTACAGGTGTTACCTCACGTACATGCATGTTTATTTATATGTTTGCATATGCTTATACATTGTGAAAACATTTCATATAATTTTTATAGATGTCTGTGGTTGAATCTCTCTCAAAACAACTATCTTCCTCTGGTTAAAATTAGCCGAGGTCGTCTTCTTAAAGGCAAGGTGAGATATTTTGTTTATTCGATCAATCATAGCCAATGGTCAAACATCTCATCAGTTATTTCTGTCAATGATATCATGGGGTTTATTGTCTATTTTTTTATGTTTGTATATCGACTTATAATGTTTTAGATATTATACCAATTCAACTTTATTTTGAAATGGGTGAACCTATCTTCTAAAGATAAAATGGAAAAGGCCGGACTAACAATGATAACAGGATCATAATTTTGCATTTACCTTAACGAGTGTTATTAAAGATACTAATATAAAATAAGGTAAATCATTCACATATATGGCATGATATAACAAATATCCACTTTAGCTAGCTTTATTCCATGTGTATTAATAACTATCTTGCCTCTCAAAATGTTAGTTATATGTGCAACTTGACGTATGTGATAAAATATGTCAATGAGCTAAAGTACTTTATCTAGCTTTATTCCATGTGTGTTAATGACTATCTTAAATTTCAATGTTTTAGTTATATGTGCTATTACAATTTCATATTCAAATTTCTAATAAAAAACAAAGAACAAAAAAATTCATCTTTTATCTTTTTTGGATTGAAGCTATATATGGCATTCGTGTCCATACTTTAGGTTTTAGTTCACAACGAGAGAGTCAAATGAAGAATTATGAGATGAAAATATTAGTATTATGTAATCCCTTAAGCTCAACAAATGTCTATAACAGTTTGTCGTGTGCTAAACTCTTCTAGATTGTATATACTATTGCTTTCCTGCAATAAAGGTTTCGAATCTTTATTGAAAAGTTGAATGTCAAAATTAGTAAGTAGAGGCACCTACAATGTAATAAACAACATTGTAATTATATGCTCTTAATGTTGTCTTTTTATAATAAGCTAATTGATGTTTACTATAAGCAGTAAGCACTATATTTCCTCTTTTTATAATTGTTGGGCTGAACTAATGAAACAATGCCCAAAAAAGGCATAAAGATTAGTGTTCGCATTGTAGACAGAATATCATTAGGATGCCTCATATAATAGTATGTTATGTTGGATTAAATTCAGATAATGCACCTGATGCAGTTGACTTTGACTACCTTTGTAGTGGCGGGCTGGGCTAAAAATATTTATGCACATCTTCTCACCTCTAAAGGATATAATTTAGAGCTAGTAATATTTTCATCGATAATGAATACAACTACATACAACATCTGACCCGATAATATGCAACAATCATGCGTCAACGGATTGAATACAAAGTTTTGCTCTAAACCAGATTTTTCGCTACTGTTCATTCTCATTGCTGAAGTGGCATTATACCTTTGCTTAACTTCTTAGTTGTAATAGTTTAACTAGATTTTTTATACTAAACCTTGCTTTTGAAATTTATCTATTTTTTTCCTTCATCCAGTCTAATTATGCAACGATTTTCAAATTTTTGCCCCGATTCAATTTCCAAAATTTACTACTATGTAGCTATTTAAAACATTCTTTGCGTTTGAGGCATCAATTATAGTGAATTACATAAGCTACATATTTGAATTTATACTCACAACTAACATGTTTTCCACTAACATACATAAAGTAACTCAAAGTCTCAAACTAACATAAGTTCGTCCATAATGTAATGGACATAAATTTTTCATAGTTTTCACACATGTATAACTAGATTTTCCAACATAAAATTATAAAATGAACTCAGTGTGTAGTAGAGATTCATTTAATTATAGGATAAAACTAGGAAGGTAAAAAATCAACTTATATATGGATAAGAGAGAAAAAGACCAATTCTTTTATGCAGTTTTAAACTCATCATCTTCAGATGAATAGTTGATGCTTTCATCTATATCGTTTTAGCATCACGTTCTTTCTACATGACAAGAGTAGAAACTAATCTTACATTTGAATCATTTTTATGTATGTACCCAGGGACGTAGCTGAGATTTCAACCATTCCTAGCATAATTTGACAATTTTACATTTAAAAAAATATATATCAAAATTACATAAGATTAGATAAAACTAAAGCTCTGAAACTACATTTTGTTTATTATACACGATGAACATATACATTTTGGAAAAAAAGGAATAAAGTGAAATATAATCATGTTTCAATCTATTCTTATTATAGCTGCACAACAGTTGTAGACTATTTTACATGGAAAACAATAATATAAATATTGATATTTGGATTTACTTTGTTACAGATAGCAATGAATATTTGGTTGAACCCATCACCATAGATAAATTGCATTAACAGGTTACCTCTGTTGTTCTATGTCTAACACGACAACATTAATAGTCATAAAGCCGTAGGGCTAAAGGCATCACATACTCTAAATAAAGCATGTGTATAAAACTTTAAATAACATCTAAAGGAATTTTCAAATCGTATGGTTTTCATCAATGAATTACTTAAGTTAAGAGGAGGATATATTTGACTAACTCCATCATCCAATGGTAGATAAGAATGATTCTGCTGAGCATTTTTAGCGACAAACGTGGGAAAGTTGGAGTGCATACAAACTGCCAATATCCTATGAAAACCAAATTTTATGTTGTTTCATCTCCAATACCTTAAAATTTTAATATTCCCAGGCTAGAAAAAAAGTTACTGAGTGATGACCTATCTCAATCGTCATTTTCTCAACCATCATCCAATTCTTCACCTTCGTCATAATATGATATAAACATCGACATCTCTTTTATATATATATATACGTATATATGTATATATATATGTGTATATATACATATAACATTCAATGGCACCCTATTTGCCCCTTGATTTCAACCAAGTATTCCCCCCTCTCTCTCCTTTCACTCATTCTCTCTCCTCCCACTCACGTATTCTAATATAAATATTTGGTTTATATGGGGGGCAAATGGGGTGCTCACTATTTGGGGTGCCATTGAACGCTTCACGCTCTCTCTCTCTCTCTCTCTCTCTATATATATATATATATATATATAAGACCAACTTGATTTTTCATTATCTGTTTTGTTTGCATTCTACAAATCCTTACAAAATAATCAATTGATCAATTGTTTTTATTGTTCGGTTTCCATGCTTATTTATGAAGTTTGATATTTCAAATGCAGTTGAAGTATTTATGGTTGAACTGATTTCAAATTTCCTATGATTATCTAATATATATGTACTGTTGAGGTTTAGCAAAATATATACAAAGCCATGAATATGCAATAACATTCCCCATGTTATATAACTTGATTTCCTGTTAACATGCTTATTTTTATGGTGTTATTGGGTAGAACATTTTGGTGGTTGGGAGGAAAATTATTATAACAGCTGCAGTTCAATTTTGACTATGTCACGCTAATTTCGCATTATAATATCACTTCCTATGCTTTATGTTACCCTGACTTATATGCAACTAGGCAGTATCTTAGCAAAATGAAAGTTAATTTTCATAGTCAAATGTGAAGAAAAAAAGATTTTCGAATGCATCTACTATATTTGCGTGGTATTATCTTTTAAACTTAGATTAGTATATTATCCTGTTATTGTCGGTGATTTCATTTTTATTACTTTTTTGGTCCGTCAACGGTATTTGAGCAAATCATGCTAATTTAAAATTTGTTGGAGCAAATCATGTTCAACCTGCCAGACCTGTTAGAGCAAGCCTATTTTGTTAACATCGCTGAAACCATGCAATCTGTGTTGTTTATATATGTTAATCAATTTGTTTGTAATAGCTTTGGAGTCACTTAATAGTTATAACAAGGAAGTAGTGCGTTATTGCCTTCATTCATGTTGTTCACAATTGCTTAGGATTAGTTTGGACTAAATGATACCTGTACATTTTATCTATATTAATCAGGGCACTCCTTTAATTATATACTTAGATTCGTTATATGTGTGTACATATGCTATATATGAGGAGCGTTCAGCTACACCTCTTAGAGCATACCCAGCAGCATGGTGCGTTGAGGGTGAGGAGAAAGCAAAAAAGCGTGGGCTTTCCCCCACTCTTCCAGAAGTGAGAGGGGCAATAACGCTTATTTAAAAAAAAATTAATAATTCATTAAACGACAAACAGAACACCATTTAGTGATTTTTTTTCGATTAAATGTGGTTCAGAAAACCATTTATACGTTAAACGGTTTTCCGAACCCAGTTTAACGATCCCCACTCCAAAATAGAAGCGTCGACAATCCCCACTTTCTTCCATTCCTCACACTTAAATTCACGCTGCTGGAGTGCGATGAAGAGGAAGAAAGTGTGGATCGTCTCCATTCTTGCCCAAACTCACACGGCTGGGTATGCTCTTATATTGCACATGAATGTTTCCCTTTAATCTCAGCCATGCAATGCTCCACTCATTCTCTCTCTTCCCATTTAAATATTTTTTCTTGGTGGAAAGAGAGAGAATGAGTGAAGCATTGTATGGCTGAGATTAAGGGGGAGCGTTCACGTGCAATATAAGAGGTGTAGCGGAACGCTCCTCACTATACACGTGCAATATAAAAGGTGTAGCGGAATGCTCCTTATATATATATATATATATATATATATATAGGATAGGATCAGGAGCACCCCAAACAGTGCAGCACCCATTTAGCCCCCATGATTTCCACCACATATCCCGGTTTCTCACTAACTCTCTCTCCCCCACTAACCTATTTAATTATAAATACTTGGCTCTGGTTGAGGTGCAAAAGGGGTTCTAAGAAAAGGGGGTGCCCTAGAGCATGCATATATATATATATATATATATATATATATATATTTATAAGGGCAGGTTCGGGAGCACCCCAAACAGTGCAGCACCCCAAAAGCCCCTCAACCACAACCAAGTATTTCACACTCTCTCTTCTTCTACCCATTCTTTCACTTCCCACTTACATTCTTTAATATAAATGAGCGGCTGTGGTTCGAGTGCAAATGAGGGGCTGAAATTCAGGGAGGCTCCCTGATCCAATCCCCCCCCCCCCCACACACACACACATATATATATATATATATATATATGTATATATGTATGTATGTGTGTGTGTATATATATAACTTTTTTTTATTCAAGTTAATTTGTTTCTATTTCAATGGGAAAATTTATATATTAATCTTAAGCTATCTATCTAGATTTATGTTTTTATAATTACTTTTTTTTGTAGAATTAGAAGTGTTATATGTCAAAATACACCAATTTTCAGATATACTGCTTTTTCTTACATGCAGTATGTTTAGTTTTGTATCAAAACCACATAATAGTTCAAAAATAAAATTCTTTTTAACGTGAATGATTTGTTTGATAATAACCAGCGAGACACTTCCACTACATATTTATTTATTGTGCACCCACTATGGCTTTAAAACTGTTCATGGACAGGAACATCACTATATTTATTGCGATTATTTATTTTTTACCCAACGATTCAAGTTTCAGTTTTGCTTCTGGTGCTACATATATAGTAGGTTCATGGCTTCTCATGTACAGTAAAGAATAATGGTTGCTATGTTATTACAACTTATACTTGTTTTATTCTATTGGGCTGGTACATGGGTTCAGCCCATTTTCTTTTCTTGCGTCTATATATTGTATTATAGTGTACATGTTACAAAAGTTTGATAATTACAATTGCAAAGAGAAATAAATCAATTCTTCATTTGTTTTATATTCTAAAAATTCTCTCTGTTCATTTTTTCTGCAAATCTCAAGTTGGTATTAGGGCAATCACAGTGTGCTTAACAGCGCCAGTTTGCTTTCTGATCCTTGATCGATTCTCAGAAATTGTTTTTTCTGAATTCTTTGTCCATCAGAGAGGTGTCATCATTTGGACCCTCTCATCAAAGATTTGAATCTCATCATTTGAGAGTTGTTGCTCAAGCAAAAAGAACTGTGCCTCGCCTAATTTTCTGACATTGGCTGCGTCAGTTCTTCTTGTTTCAAGCTTGGTGGTTAGAGCATCTGAATTATTAAAGGTGGTCTATCAAGAAGTAAAAGAAACCACTACAGTTGATCATAAAGCCATCCAGAAGAACTTGTCAGAGACTGTAGTACATGTTTACCAGAGATTCATTTAAGAAAACTCATCACTCCAGTTCTTAAGGTTGCTACAACCATCAAATATAGGGTTTCTTTAATATATCAATTCAAAGACTACCACTTTCAGATTACCCTTACCTGTTTTTTTTGCTGATTCCTCATCTGGGTTCAACCATGACTAATCAAGGTGGTGATTCCAGCGTCAACGTATCCAGTAACAGGGCTTCAGTATCTCAGAATCAGCCTGATCCTATTCAAGATCTGATGAAAGCCATCATAAAACCCCAAAGTCAGCTCATCTCGATTCATCTTGATAAATCAAATTACCTGTTGTGGAAATTACAAATAGAAACCATAGTCAAAGGTTATGGTCTAGAAGATTATATATTTGGAACAAAAGTTGTACCACCAAAATTTTTTCGTGACAGTGAAGAGAAACTGGTTCAAAATCCTGAATTCTTGGCTTATCAAAGACAAGATAGCCTTGTCTTCTCATGGATGATGTCATCCATAGGAGCAACTATTCTGCCCCAACTAATTGGTGTTAATTCTGCTCAAGATGTCTGGTCAACAATTGAGAGAAAATTTTCTGCTCAATCCTATGCTCGAATAATGCATTATAAAAGGCAACTCCATAGTATAAGAATGGGTGATTCAACAATGAATGAATATCTACTAAAGGTAAAGAATATTTGTGATCAATTAAACTCTGCAGGCCAGAAAATACTAGAGTCATAGCATGTGTTATCAATTGTAAGTGGATTGGACGATGAATATGAAGCAGTTTCAGCTATTATTCTATCCATGGATCCTACACCATAACTACAGTATGTTCAGTCAACTTTATTGGCTCATGAAGGTAGAATTGATCACAAGAAGAATGTTAGTTATGATCTATCAATCAATTATACAACATATGGTAGAGGAAAAAATCAAGGCAATACATCAAGAAATCAACCCAGTGTTCAAAGAGGTGGTCAGTCTAATCGTGGCAGTGGTAGGGGCAGGAATAACAATAGCAGAGTTAGGTGTCAGATTTGTGAAAAATTTGGCCACAGTGCAAACAAGTGCTATTTTAGCTACAATTCCAATTTTAATCCTTCACAGTCTAGCAACAACTTAAGTGTCAATATGGTTAATGTGCAAAAAGACAACAACAAAAGTCAGGCTGAAAGTGTTAATGCAGACTCTACAGTAACAGTTGATGATATTAATGATGATAGCTGGTATCCGGACACTGGAGCAACCAATCATGTGACTAACAACCTCAACAATCTTAATTTGGGGAATAAAGAATATAAAGGTATGCATGTTGGATCTAGAATAACCCTAGAGGGGGGGTGAATAGGGTTTTTCACAGTTTTTTTTAAACAGAATTGATTAACTGACAGGATATTAAAATAATAAACAGATCACAGAATATAGCAGAAACAGAAATACAGAAAATAAATCACACACAGATATACCCAGCTTCGGCAAAACCCTGCCTACTGCTGCATTTCTAAGGTTTCTACTAGGTGATAGAACAGCTCCCGCATACAAGACCATGTACACTCGCAAACCCTGCTCCTATTCTAACCCTACGCTCAAAACCCTTAGACTGATTCAAACCCCTGAATCAGATTTTCCCCAGATTACAAACCCGTAACCTGTATTCCTAGATTTTACAGAGTCTAGTATTGTCAGTTAACTCCTAACTGAAACTCCCCTAGAGTTTAACAGACTCTAGAAAATTGTTTCGACAGTTTACAGAACAGAAATTGAAACAATACACAATAAAAAACAAATTAAAGTTGAACAATTAAAAAACCCCTTTTAATAATTAAGCCCAAAGTCCTTTGACTCTTGGCCGGCCCACTCTCCTTTTGTTTGCACCCGATCCCTTTACTTTCTCTTTTGCTCTGGGAAACAAAAATGGCGGCCGGTGCTTCAAAGGCTAGGGTTTCTGCTATCCCAAATCTCGACGTCAAAATTGATTCTTGTTGGTTTGTTTGAAGCTCCGATTGATTGCTAGCTTTGGTCGCTTGCTTTGTGTTCTGAATCGATTCGAAAACCTGAACAAAAATGTGAGTAATTCGGATTTTAATTCTTTGCTAGAATTTGTGATGCTGGGCTTTGATTTTCGATTGAATCGTTTGTGATTTGAAAAATGTTGGATTGGGTTTTTCGATTTTCTGTGTCTTGTGGTTTCGATCTGTTGATAGCCGATGATGATGAGGGTGTTTAAATAGGGATAAACAAACCCTACATAAACTCTGATTTCACCAAAGAATGGCTCGATCTGATTAGGGTTTCCCCTTTTGTCTGTCTTCAATTTGAATTGTTGCTTCCCGACTTTGAAATATACTCTGATTGCTGAAACGGCTCTTTTTGCTATCCCTTGATTTAGCACCGTATATTTTTGAAAAAATAATAATTTGAAACCAGACATGAATTTTTTCCCAAAAAATGTTTGCTGTTGAATTGAAGCATGCCCCTTTCATTGATTGTCTGTAAATCTGGAAACACATAAACCTTGCCGAGATGATGATTGTGCATTCCTTAATTTGTTGCATTCAGGAAAGACTTCTTGCCAGATATTGTGATTACTGAAAACAGCATGATTTCTTTCCAAAAACATAACAGTAACCTTGTTCGAATTCTCTGATTGATAAGTGATTTCTGGAAAGAATTCTTTTCAATTTCGATCCCTGAAATTCTGGAAACACTTTATTGTCATTCATGTACATGCTGATTTCCTTAATATCACTGTGATTTCTGGAATTAAACTTCTTGCCATTTTTTTTTTGTACTTGTTGAGTTTAAAAAAATGGTTTCAGAAAAATTGTTTAAGTCTTGCCATATATAATTTTCTGCAAATTAAACTCTTGCCAGAATCACATGAGTGCTTTAATTTGACTTTGTCACATTTGCTCCAACTGTTGTGAACCATTTACTCATTCATGCGGATTTTCTTTGATTTCTTTGCTGTTCCATATTGAACTGTCTTGCTGATGCACTTTTTGAACTTGACATGCTCAAGCCTCTTATGTCCATGCTGCTATGAACATTTTACTTGCATTCTTTGTTGAGCTTTTTTTTTTTCAATACTTGCTTGCGCACTTTTGCCATGCTGTTTGTTCACTTGAACAATTTTGTAGTTGCTGCCCATTTCTGAAGGGCGCTTGCACATCCTCACTTGAAATGTTGCTATGTCATATTAAACTTAGCTCGACCATGCTACGTGCACTGTTGCATCACTGTATATCATTTGTTATCTTGACATTTGTGATAGTTTACTTGCTGTAACTCCACTTTATGCTGCTTGCATGATATACACACTATCCACTACATTTCTGAGTGTATGTCCACTCTTGCTTCACCATTGCTTGTGCATGCTCATGTGTTTGACCTGCCTTGTATACTTGCACACCAGAAACTTGATAAGCTGAATTTAAGTTGCATGTTGCACCAAGCTTGATCCTGACACCATTCTGAAACTGCCCTTGTGCTGTTTTGACTGAACCTGTGTTATTGCTTGTGACATTACCTCGACAACATATGCTTGTCCCCTTTTCATAACTTGAATTTGGCTTTGCCACCATGCTAGCCTGTGCACCACTCTTTGCTGTATGAACTTGTTGTTTTGATTTTGATTGACTTGCTCATTTGACTTTTTGAATTTTTGGCTCCATGTCTATGTTGCACTGTCCCTTTCTTGTGCACTGAGTCGAGCAGGTCCACGTGGCTACTCCTCAGCTGCACACTGATTGGCGAGGCAGTGCACACGTGTATATTTTATACATGTGTGTATATGCAGCCATCAGACAAATTTTTCTGTCCCTGCACTTTATATACATACTGTCTACCTTGTGGTATTTACAGTGTATCACTGTGAATATCACAAGCTGTCTAGACACAGATTGATGGTTTTATAATTCAGATCAAGTCAAGAAAAATGATGAGAAACACACCAGAAATCTGAGGCAAATAAAATTCTAAAAACAAAATTTATATTTGCATATATTCAGTATTATTTCTATTGCAGTATACTGTGTGTTTCTGTTTCATGTGTGACAGGTAAGCGGGGATGACTGGACTGACTGTGATGACTGGACTGACTGTGATGACTGGACTGACTGGACTGAAAGCTGAAGATAAGAAGACAGTGTGTGGTGTCAATGAATGTATGAGTCTGTATATACAAGTGAAAATGGATATATATGAAATGTAACTGTGTATATGTTGTGTGTATGTATGACTGAGTGACAATGAATGAACTGTACTGAGGAGCTGTGAGAGAATTGTACAGATATATGTAATAAACAAATTTGATTGAAATAAAATATCATTTTATTGTTGTCAAACGAACTTGTCTATTATATTCTGTTTATATACAAGTACAATATACAGTGAATGTTTAAATAGTGGAGTTATACAGAGTTGTACTGTTTGAATGTTAGAAATATAATATTCAATTCAAATATTATATTTCTATCTGTGTTGTATATATAAAACATTACAATAACAAACACATTTATAATAATATATATTTGTTTGTTATCATCAAACAAAAATCATATAATTGTGTATACAACTGCGTTATATACAACAATCTCCCCCTTTTGATGATGACAAACAAATAAAAGATTTTGATTACAATAAATGTGTTTGACAGTGAATTCTGAACTCCCCCTATTTATTAGCTCCCCCTACAACAGAAACTCCCCCTATAACTGTGCATGAGTGAAAAGGAATGTAAAAGGATTCAGAATTCTCAGAATTAAAATATTTATAAAATATTCACTCATAAATCAAAATCTAATCCATTCTCCCCTTTTTGTCATCATCAAAAGGATATAGAATTTAAAATATCGATGAAAGATGACTAAAAAATATAATTTCAGCTTAAGAGGAGGAATGGTCATCATAAATCTCAATTAGTCAAACAAAAATCATAATATTCTAAGAACAGGTGGCACATTTCACATTTTAGAGAATGACGGATATACGATGAATTTTATATAAAATGGAGAGAGTTTTAAAACAATTCATTTCCAATTATTTTCAAAGGATTTTTATAAAAATAAAGCACAAAAAACAGTGATAGATTTGGACTATAATTAATAATTCAATTTAAGTGACAAGATTAAATAATCTCAAATCCAATATCTGTCAATCAACAAATCATAATACGTCATAATATTTCAACACATTTCACAGAATAGAAGATGGATTGATAGGCTGGCTTTTATACTCAGAGGAGAATTTCAAAATTTAATTCTATTTTTAGCACATTATTTTTTTTTATTTAAGAGCACACTGACCACGCATAACCAGAGCTTGGATTTTTAAATGGGATCAGTCGCAGCTTAAATTATAAGTTGTCTCTTAACCATGCATGACCAGAGCTTGGATTTTTAAATGAGGTTAGAGACACACTTATATATTGATTATATTTATTATTTTCAGCATTTAAAGGAAAAACTCCTCAGTATGTAGAACCAATATATGAATGGTAGAAAATGGGGTAGGTACAGAGATGGACTGTGAAAATAAATTTCTAAATTAATTATATTATGAAATAAGCTCGACTGTACCGGGATTATTGAAAATTTCAATTAACACTAATTCTGAAAAATAATATAGTCCCATTTCTATCACAAATAATTTTCACTGTTTTAAAAACAAGATGATTTTTCTTTTTTTAAAAAAAATAAACTCTCCAATATAAAATCATGATGGATGGCAGACGGGTGATAGATAAAGGAGATGGTCGTGAAATATTTGCCAGTTCAAAGATATTATAATTAATATTCAGCCATCATGAAAAAAAACAAATAAAATCTCCTCTTGTTGTGAAGTACACTGCAGTCACAATTCATCACAATTTCAAAAACTGATAATAATTTTGATGAATTATAAATACATTTCAATTTTGGATATTGATTTCACTTTCTGAAAGAATAATCAATAAATAATTTTTAAAATTGAAAATCAATTACAAGAGAAATTTATACAGATTTATACATGAAATGAGGGGTTTAAAAATATATACATGATGAAAAAAAATTAGCACATCTAAACTGATACCACTTGGTGTTTCAATCTTGAGGATTTTAACATGACATAGGTGACTAACAAGAGTATCCCAAACATAAAGCCAAAGCAGACAAGACTCACAAATTTTACAAGATTATCATAGCAGCAAGTTGTATTTACCAAAGCAAACAGTCATAAAAAAAATTGTCGAATTAGTATCAGAGCAGCACAGAACATAGTTTCAAATCATACTTGTCAAGATGATGGCCACATATGATGATTCATGATCTAATGATTAAAATACTGTTTACTTGAAATCATTTGAGGAATATGAAAATATCAGAATTTAATGAATCAATCACACCAGATTATAAATTTTTGATTTGAGATATGTGTGAGATTCAATAAATCAATAATTTCAAATGATTTTAAACAAACAAATAATTAGATCAAATAATCATGAAATAGGAGTGAATTTCAAGACCAGATTTTCAAAGGAATTTTTCACAAAATTTCTAAGAGTGATTTTAGATCATTTACATCAAATAATTAAGAGATATTCATGATCCATAAATAAATAATTTATTTGAAATCACTTGAATCAATGTCAAGTTTTGAGATATAATGAATCAGTCACACAATATTGATAATTTCAAATTTAAGAGATATGTGAGATTCAGAATACCAAGTATTTCAGATGATTTCAAACAAATAGATTTCAACCATAAAATGATCATGAATATAAGATGATTTTCTAGATGTATCACTGTAATTCAAGACAATTCAAAATATCCAAGCCAATCTGAAAATTTCTGAAATTATCACAACTGATCAATAACAGAGTGTACTGTAATGAGTATAATATTTTAAGCGTTTCCAAAATGAATTGGAAGAAACTCAAAACAGCAGCGGTGTGTGAAATTCCATTAAACTTTCAGATCTTCAAAAAAAATTTAGAATTCAAGTTAACAATGTTCAAGATATGACAAGAATGCATCAACACTGTTATGAATTCAAAAATTAGAAAATAAACTTCAAAACAATTACAGATATTTGCAAGATTAAAATCAAGATCTGGAAATAATTAACACATCAGAATTCTATTCAAATAAAGAAAGTTTCCAGAAGATCATGATTACTGTAATTAGAAGTTAAGGAAGCCCAAGAAGTTAAAATGATATGACAGTGGCAAATCAAACAGAAAAAGAAAATAAACAGAAGAGAGATAGAAGAAGAAATAAACAAGAGATTAAAAAAAACGAGAATATTTACAAGGACAAGTTCAGAGATCATACCTGAAATCAGTGTAAACCAGAATCTCTGACTCATCAGTCTTGGCTGAGGTATTGTAAAGAAAACAGAAATATAGAGCAACTTGAAATCAATCTCTTTTCAGCATAGCAGTTCCTCAGCCTCCTTTGGTACCTAACAGTTTAAAGGATCGAGTGGTCTAACAAAATTTGTAAAACCACTCTGATATGTATTTACCACTTTTGGTACCCAAACCTGTCTATATAACAAACCATCTAAATTTACCTTTGTACCTTTTGGAACCCAAATCTGTTTGAAGTTAACTGAATTCGTTTTATTTCCTTTTGGGATCCAGATATGTTTAAATGGTTTATTATAAAACAATTTTTCATTTTGTTTTGGTTTCAAAAAACCTTTGGAATTTTCAAAGTTCAGATTTTCAAGTTCATTCTTTTCAAAGCTGCTTAGAGGATTTTTAAAATCGTTTGAACTTTTCTTTTCAAATAACTCAGATTTTCCAAAACCAAGTCCAATTCTATTTCCTGAAGAAAATTGATTTTTCAACAACATATTTAAAGATTTTTCACTGTTTGAAAATTTTGCCAAGGTTGTTTCAAGTTGTTGAAGTTTTGTTTTGAGATCACCGTTTTCTTTCAATAAACCCGAACCACGATTTTCAGTGATCTTATATTTTTCAAAGTCAGATTTCAAAACCAAATTTTCTTCTTTAAGCAAATTAATTTTGGTTTGGAACTCAACAATCTCAGATTCAAAAAGTTTTTGTTTTTTAAACCCAAATTTCTTGGATTTTTCAATCTCGTTTTCCAGTTCTTTCAAAATCAAATCGGATTTCAACAAATTCTCCTTTTCAGCAATTTCAAATTTGGAATATATATCTGTCTTAAAAATTTCAAATTCTTTTTGTAAACAATTATTCAAACTTGATAACTCAATCTTGTTCTCTTTTAAGATCAGAATTTCTTTTTCAAACTTTTGAATATTTTTATTGAGATGAACAAGATTGGTTTTCAATTTCAAACAATTTTTACAATCTGAATTTGAGAAATTTTTAAAGTGTTCAAGTTGTGATTCCAAATCATCAATTTTGCTGGTCAACTCAAGATTTTTAGATTTCAGAGATTTGTTTCTAGATTGGAGTTTATCAACAGCTTTAGTTAGATCAGTACACATATAAACTAAATCTTCGTATGAAAAATTTCTTGTCTCATCGTCTGTTGAATCTCCTTCGATTGATTCATCTGTTTCTCCTTTTAAACACAAATCTGAATCAGAGTTGACATTCTGGGGTTTTGAGCAGTCGTCAGATTTTCCATAGAGCGTGTTTAGAGTTCTCCAGACATCCTGCGCAGTCAAACAATGAGATATGTGAATAAAATGTTCTGTACTGAGATAATCAAATATGATATTCATAGCACGAGAATCGAAAACAATGTTTCTATTATCAGACATATCACTCCCATTGATAACAGCATCCCAACATTTAATATTAACAGATTTTAAATAAAATTCCATTTCAGATTTCCAGTTTAAAAAATCTGTTCCAGTGAAAATAGTTGGAGATGAACTGGACTGACTCTCTATCGACTGACAACTAGGAATCACCATTACTCTAGAGTTAAATACCTGGCTCTGATACCACTGTTGGATCTAGAATAACCCTAGAGGGGGGGGGGTGAATAGGGTTTTTCACAGTTTTTTTTAAACAGAATTGATTAACTGACAGGATATTAAAATAATAAACAGATCACAGAATATAGCAGAAACAGAAATACAGAAAATAAATCACACACAGATATACCCAGCTTCGGCAAAACCCTGCCTACTGCTGCATTTCTAAGGTTTCTACTAGGTGATAGAACAGCTCCCGCATACAAGACCATGTACACTCGCAAACCCTGCTCCTATTCTAACCCTACGCTCAAAACCCTTAGACTGATTCAAACCCCTGAATCAGATTTTCCCCAGATTACAAACCCGTAACCTGTATTCCTAGATTTTACAGAGTCTAGTATTGTCAGTTAACTCCTAACTGAAACTCCCCTAGAGTTTTACAGACTCTAGAAAATTGTTTCGACAGTTTACAGAACAGAAATTGAAACAATACACAATAAAAAACAAATTAAAGTTGAACAATTAAAAAACCCCTTTTAATAATTAAGCCCAAAGTCCTTTGACTCTTGGCCGGCCCACTCTCCTTTTGTTTGCACCCGATCCCTTTACTTTCTCTTTTGCTCTGGGAAACAAAAATGGCGGCCGGTGCTTCAAAGGCTAGGGTTTCTGCTATCCCAAATCTCGACGTCAAAATTGATTCTTGTTGGTTTGTTTGAAGCTCCGATTGATTGCTAGCTTTGGTCGCTTGCTTTGTGTTCTGAATCGATTCGAAAACCTGAACAAAAATGTGAGTAATTCGGATTTTAATTCTTTGCTAGAATTTGTGATGCTGGGCTTTGATTTTCGATTGAATCGTTTGTGATTTGAAAAATGTTGGATTGGGTTTTTCGATTTTCTGTGTCTTGTGGTTTCGATCTGTTGATAGCCGATGATGATGAGGGTGTTTAAATAGGGATAAACAAACCCTACATAAACTCTGTTTTCACCAAAGAATGGCTCGATCTGATTAGGGTTTCCCCTTTTGTCTGTCTTCAATTTGAATTGTTGCTTCCCGACTTTGAAATATACTCTGATTGCTGAAACGGCTATTTTTGCTATCCCTTGATTTAGCACCGTATATTTTTGAAAAAATAATAATTTGAAACCAGACATGAATTTTTTCCCAAAAAATGTTTGCTGTTGAATTGAAGCATGCCCCTTTCATTGATTGTCTGTAAATCTGGAAACACATAAACCTTGCCGAGATGATGATTGTGCATTCCTTAATTTGTTGCATTCAGGAAAGACTTCTTGCCAGATATTGTGATTACTGAAAACAGCATGATTTCTTTCCAAAAACATAACAGTAACCTTGTTCGAATTCTCTGATTGATAAGTGATTTCTGGAAAGAATTCTTTTCAATTTCGATCCCTGAAATTTCGGAAACACTTTATTGTCATTCATGTACATGCTGATTTCCTTAATATCACTGTGATTTCTGGAATTAAACTTCTTGCCATTTTTTTTTTGTACTTGTTGAGTTTAAAAAAAATGGTTTCAGAAAAATTGTTTAAGTCTTGCCATATATAATTTTCTGCAAATTAAACTCTTGCCAGAATCACATGAGTGCTTTAATTTGACTTTGTCACATTTGCTCCAACTGTTGTGAACCATTTACTCATTCATGCGGATTTTCTTTGATTTCTTTGCTGTTCCATATTGAACTGTCTTGCTGATGCACTTTTTGAACTTGACATGCTCAAGCCTCTTATGTCCATGCTGCTATGAACATTTTACTTGCATTCTTTGTTGAGCTTTTTTTTTTTTTTTTCAATACTTGCTTGCGCACTTTTGCCATGCTGTTTGTTCACTTGAACAATTTTGTAGTTGCTGCCCATTTCTGAAGGGCGCTTGCACATCCTCACTTGAAATGTTGCTATGTCATATTAAACTTAGCTCGACCATGCTACGTGCACTGTTGCATCACTGTATATCATTTGTTATCTTGACATTTGTGATAGTTTACTTGCTGTAACTCCACTTTATGCTGCTTGCATGATATACACACTATCCACTACATTTCTGAGTGTATGTCCACTCTTGCTTCACCATTTCTTGTGCATGCTCATGTGTTTGACCTGCCTTGTATACTTGCACACCAGAAACTTGATAAGCTGAATTTAAGTTGCATGTTGCACCAAGCTTGATCCTGACACCATTCTGAAACTGCCCTTGTGCTGTTTTGACTGAACCTGTGTTATTGCTTGTGACATTACCTCGACAACATATGCTTGTCCCCTTTTCATAACTTGAATTTGGCTTTGCCACCATGCTAGCCTGTGCACCACTCTTTGCTGTATGAACTTGTTGTTTTGATTTTGACTGACTTGCTCATTTGACTTTTTGAATTTTTGGCTCCATGTCTATGTTGCACTGTCCCTTGCTTGTGCACTGAGTCGAGCAGGTCCACGTGGCTACTCCTCAGCTGCACACTGATTGGCGAGGCAGTGCACACGTGTATATTTTATACATGTGTGTATATGCAGCCATCAGACAAATTTTTCTGTCCCTGCACTTTATATACATACTGTCTACCTTGTGGTATTTACAGTGTATCACTGTGAATATCACAAGCTGTCTAGACACAGATTGATGGTTTTATAATTCAGATCAAGTCAAGAAAAATGATGAGAAACACACCAGAAATATGAGGCAAATAAAATTCTAAAAACAAAATTTATATTTGCATATATTCAGTATTATTTCTATTGCAGTATACTGTGTGTTTCTGTTTCATGTGTGACAGGTAAGCGGGGATGACTGGACTGACTGTGATGACTGGACTGACAATGACTGGACTGAAAGCTGAAGATAAGAAGACAGTGTGTGGTGTCAATGAATGTATGAGTCTGTATATACAAGTGAAAATGGATATATATGAAATGTAACTGTGTATATGTTGTGTGTATGTATGACTGAGTGACAATGAATGAACTGTACTGAGGAGCTGTGAGAGAATTGTACAGATATATGTAATAAACAAATTTGATTGAAATAAAATATCATTTTATTGTTGTCAAACGAACTTGTCTATTATATTCTGTTTATATACAAGTACAATATACAGTGAATGTTTAAATAGTGGAGTTATACAGAGTTGTACTGTTTGAATGTTAGAAATATAATATTCAATTCAAATATTATATTCCTATCTGTGTTGTATATATAAAACATTAAAATAACAAACACATTTATAATAATATATATTTGTTTGTTATCATCAAACAAAAATCATATAATTGTGTATACAACTGCGTTATATACAACAATGCAAAATTTACTTGTGGGTAATGGTAAATCTGTGCACATTACACATACTGGAAATGCAAGTTTAGATGGACCAAAACAGTTAATACTAAAGAATCTTTTAAGAGTTCCATCTATCAAGAAAAACTTGATGAGTGTTTCCCAATTTGCTAAAGACAACAATGTATTTTTTGAATTTTATCCTAATGCTTGCATTGTTAAAGATATACTAACACAAGAAATTATTTTGCAGGGTAATGAATATAAAGGACTGTACAAATTTAATGTTTCTAGTTCTAGATCGTCTGTGTTAGATAAAAAGACATGTATGCTGACAGTTACGAATAAATATGATGAATATAAAGATTTTAGTCTACGACATAGTAAGCTAGTTTATCCTAGTTTAAAAACTGTCAGACATATAATGTGTAATAATCATTTCCCTGTGAATAAAATTCCTATTTCATATATGTGTGGCTTTTGTCAAATGGTAAAGAGTCATAAACTTGCATTTCCAGATTCTCAAACAAAATACACAAGAACCTTGCAATTAATTGCTACTGATTTGTGGGGTCCTGCACCAATATGTTCTAATTATGGATTTAAGTATTATATTTCCTTTATTGATGCTTATTCAAGGTATGTTTGGATATATATGCTAAAGTCTAAAGCAGACACTTGCAGTACTGTTATTCTGTTTATCAATAAAATTGAAAACTTAATTGGTAATCATGTAAATATTTTCTAGACTAATGGTGGAAAAGATTTTTTACCTTTAAAAGCATTTTTTGATAAAAAGGGTATAACTCATAGAACTACATGTCCTTATACCTCTGAACAAAATGGGATTATTGAAAGGAAGCATAGACATGTTGTGGAAACTGGTCTAACCTTACTTGCTCAAGCCTCTACGCCATTGAAATTTTGGCCAGAGTCATTTAACACTGCAGTACATTTGATTAATTTACTTCCTACAAAAATTCTAGAATTTAAATGTCCTCATGAAGTATTGTTTGAAGTCAAACCAGATTAAAAGTTTTTAAAAGTCTTTGGCTGCCAATGCTTTCCTAACTTAAGGCCATACAATACCCATAAATTAGATTTCAAATCTACACCTTGCACCTTTTTAGGGTATAATCAAAAAGGTTATAAGTGTTTAGATAGCAAGGGAAGAATATATGTGTCAAGGCATGTTAGGTTCAATGAAGAAGTTTATCCATTCAGTCAACCAAATATCAAAACTACTGCAAAAGTCATAAATCCAAGGCAATATATACCTAACATACCAGAGGAAATAGAAAATGTTGTGTCATCTAATCAAAAAGGCAACAACGGCAACATCAATCCTCAACACACAGTGCCCATCAATAGTGGACCAGGTCAAGGAAATTCTGATGTGCCAGACAGTGGTAGCAACCTGCAGGATCGTACACAGGGAAGTAATAGTGACAATAATAATAATAGTGCAGACTGCATACATGAAGCTGAAGAAGCTAATACTTCATGGAACAACAATCAAAGTTCACCAGTCAGAGATAATACCAACAGACATCCTATGATGACTGGAGCTAAATGTGGTATACTTAAACCAAAATTCATCAACGCTATAAGTATACAAGACGAACTAATTTCTTATGTAGATGCAAATCAGAGTGATGAGTGGAAAGCAGCCATGTCTGAAGAGTATAATGCTCTAATTAAAAATAAAACATGGTGTCTTGTTGAAAAACCCAATAATAAAAATATTATTGGTTGTAAATGGGTTTATAAACTCAAAAGAAATGCTGATGGTTCAATTTCAAAATATAAAGCAAGGCTAGTTGCTAAGGGGTATTCGCAACAATATGGTTTTGATTTTTCAGAAACTTTTTCACCTGCTGTGAAACCCCCTTCAATTAGAATAATTTTAACTATTGCTTTATATAGAAATTGGAGCATCAAGCAATTAGATGTGAATAATGCTTTTCTTAATGGTGTTTTGCAGGAAGAAGTGCATATGGAACAACCTCAAGGTTTCATTGAAAGTGGTGACAGAAACTTTGTGTGCAAATTAAATAAAGTTATCTATGGCCCCAAACGGGCTCCAAGGGTTTGGTTTGATAAATTAAAAGCAACTCTGGTCAAACATGGATACAAGCCAACAAAATCCGCTAACTCGATTTTCACTAAGTTCACTGCTACTACCACTACATATATACTTGCTTATGTTGATGATTTTATTGTTACAAGCAGCTGTGTGGCTGAAATCAATAGTATAACAAATATGCTTAACTCATAATTCTCTATCAAGGATCTGGGCAATTTGGATTACTTTTTGGTATAGAAGTTAAGAGAACAAATGATTCAGAGATGCATCTCAGTCAAAGAAAATATATATCAGAAATTTTATCCAGGGCTAATATGCATAAAGCTAACTCATTGCCTACTCCAATGATTACCAACAATCATTTATCTAAGAATCAAGGTGAAGACATACAAAAATGCAAAGTTATACAGAAGTATTGTTAGAGCTCTACAATATGCAACTATTACAAGACCAGATATTGCCTATAGTGTCAATAAAGTGAGCCAGTATATGCAAAGACCTTTAGACAGTCACTGGAAAGCCGTCAAAAGAATCCTTAGATATTTAAAGGGATCTATCAATCATGGCCTTATCGTAAAGTCAAGCAAGAATCTTAATATTAATGCTTATACAGATGCAGATTGGGATTCAGATCTACTTCTGGTTATTGTATATTTTTGGGAAATAATCCCGTGTCATGGAGTGCGAAAAAGCAAAATACCGTGTCAAGGTCAAGCACTGAAGCTGAGTTCAGATGTGCTGCAAACTCAGCAGTAGAAGTCATGTGGATCGAGTCATTACTTAGTGAACTTAAAATCAGATCTAACAAAGTTGCAATAATTTGGTATGATAATGTCAGTGCTATTTCACTTACATCAAATCCAGTTTTACATTCTAAGACTAAACATATAGAACTGGATTTGTACTTCATACGAGAACAAGTCATTAATGGCAAACTCAAAGTTGGGTACATACCATCCTTTTACCAAAAAGCAGATATACTTATAAAACCTCTGTCAAAGGCGAGCTTCAGCAGGCTAAGAGATGAATTGAATGTTGATGAAGCTGAATTGAGCAAATGAACACAGAGACTTGTGTATATTCCTGATTAATTCCTTGCTGTTGGGTATTGGAAAGCTTCATTGCATCTTCAAGTGATTAACTCCTCAATTTTGTCTTCGGATTTGCTGATTTAGCTAAAATTGATGTGAACTAATCCCTCGCTTTTGATTGATGAAGAGCTAAGGAGCACCTCCAAATGATTGACTTCTCGATTTGTCTTCGGATTTGCTGTTTTAGCTCGAATCGCCACCATGGAGGCCGTTATTCTTTTCTTTCGTAGCAAACCTTAGCCGCAGTAGGGTTTGAAGGGGGAGTAAAGAATAATGGCTGCTATGTTATTACAACTTATACTTGTTTTATTCTATTGGGCTGGTACATGGGTTCAGCCCATTTTCTTTTCTTGCGTCTATATATTGTATTATAATGTACATGTTACAGAAGTCTGATAATTACAATTGCAAAGAGAAATAAATCAATTCTTCATTTGTTTTCTTTTCTAAAAATTCTCTCTGTTCATTTTTCTGCAAATCTCAAGTTGTACTGAACATAAAATTCAAGCCCTGGATACCCAATCAATTTGCTTAGAGAGTCTCACATTGTCTTGGGATGGACGACTGTAATAATTTGCTATAACTCTTGCGAAATGGCATTCCACTTCTCTACAGACATCTATTTACCTGAATTTGATTCATCTTCACATTATAAAAACGAAGAAAATAATGAAATAAAATTTCTCCCTATCAAAAGGTGGGTTACGTGTTTGATAAAATATTTTATATCTTGAAAGGTGTAGGATATCCTGCATTTAGTTATTAAATATACTGAAGATAATATGGCATATGTAACTAGCGTATGTATATGTATTTTCATGTTTGTTAGAAATGTTGACAAAATGCTAATTCCTAGAATTTAGGCAAACTAAATTAACATTAATATGCTCGACAAGCACAAAATTAAACCTGATAAACATGAAACAATGAGGAACTTATGAGTTATGCACATGGTAAATGCATACAGAATTTGAAACAATGATCATTGGAAATCATAACCCAAAGTTTCACCACATCCATCTATCATGTGAATCCATCATTGTGTCATGGGATTGGTTGGCTCATTTAGCTAATTTTTCATACGTGAAGTAAAGCGTAATTAATGTTTCTTTAAGTGAATAAACATATATGCCTATTCTTCCTAATAGGTTAACTTTTTTTTAGAATATTACGACTTCACCATTGGGATAGGTAATGCATGATTGATAATTAGCTAATGTTATGATTTTAATTTTCGCTCTATGTTCAAAATAGATCTTATTACCACATAGTTACAGATAAAATATATCTCATAACTGTACCTGATACAAAGGACTAATCAATCCTTTAGCAGTAGATTGTTTTCGTAACGTCATTTTATAATAAAAAGAATATTTCGAACACCTTTAAACATTTTAATCACTGTTTTCAATATGTTTCTTGCAATCTTTATACAACTTCGACATAAAATATAATTCAAAATAGAAAACTACATTGTTAGTAATGTAACAACTAATTCGTGTGACATTTTGTATCGTATGTTTGTAAATTTTTCCAAATTAATTTGTGATCTATGTTTCTGTGGCTAGTAGGATAATTAGAATTGACAATCCCAAAATATTTCTAGATATAATAGCTTTATCATGCTACTCCTTTTGTTATGAGGCTGTAAAATAGTCAAAGGACTTAACTATTACAACGGAGGTATATCATCACTATGATGATTGACTAAATTGAAGAGACCAAAATAATAATAATCGTTATGGTTATGTTATTTGGAGGCATCAATAAGCCAAAGTTAATAATATGGTCCGATTGGCTTGCAGAAGTGCAAAGGTCAGTGTTGCAGTAGAGATGATGACTGCAGCAAGCGCTTGGGAGCTAATTAAATAGTATTTAGGTTCTGCAAGAGTTAAGAAGCTGTCGCATGCTCCTCGGAGATGAGAAGAGCAAAGGGGCCAAGGAGAATCCTGTGAGTCTTGATCCTTAAATTTATTGCAGAAGCACACGTTGGTTTGGGATATGAGTTAGATTGATGAGATAGTGAGTACACTAGGCTGCAGATCAAAGTGAGGATGTGAGCAATGGATGGCAGGTGCACATCTTGGTACAGATGGAGCTTCTGCATGAAGGCTGAAACTGAAATCATGGTCAAAATGAAACACGAGCGGATGAGCAGTTGGGCTGCAAGACTGATGGGAGTAAAATTGGATGAATACGCTTATGCTAAGCTAAATGAGCTATCAAGGATGAGGTTGCACTAACCAGAAACTGAATGCAGCTGACGGAACCAGCAAACAAAAACTAATGAAGAGGCAGTTCAAAGTTAAGCTGACTGTATTCTTTATCTTTAATTCTCAATGAAATTGAACTCAGTTTCATATGTTTTGGGCAAGGGTTTAATAATTTATAATTTAGGACTTTCAAAGCCAAATAGGCTTCATTTCATGTTCACGGTTTAAACTATAAGAAGCAGTCAATGTGATGAATTTGTTCTTTTTATATGTACTGCATAACTTGAGTTTAATCTTAATTTTGAGCATTCTAATCAAACATTGTTGCTTCAATTCTCTTTTGCATTTATATATTACGAGCATTTATTATAGTTACTTTCGGGCTTGGTTGTGACCGTTTTCCATAATACCAATATACCTTTCAAAAAAATCATAGTTTTGTGTGCATCGCGGGTACGTTAAATTTCTGGTGGCCTTTAGAATTGAATATTGATAGATTATTTTCAAACAGTAAGTGTTGCAAACAATATTGGCATTTGTATGCACTCTAAAATTTTCTTGATCCTAAACATCTTTCTACCTCTATCGAGGATAATTACTCATGATCCTATGTCATACAAATTCTAAAATGTTGTTATTATTTCTTTTTCAGTACGCAGTATACATGATCCAATAATATAGCCTGACCAGTGTGCTTAGATGCAGAGTATCAGATTACATAGACACCTAGCATGTTTAACGTTATTCGAAAGATTATTGCATTTTTGCGTATTCTTACACGCATAATCATCATTGCTAAATTAAATCATTTTGTGCTTCCTATCAAAGATTAAACGATGAAAAAATAATTGATGCATATACTTAAAGGGGCCGACTATTTGAACACAAAATTAAACACAAAGAGAGAGACACAAAGCCTCCACTGTTAGATTCGTTTGTCTTTATGTGGAGAGTGCAATTCAAGAGAGGATCCAGTGGTTGAGATTTATTGTGTGCGATTTTGTGTTCTCATGTTGTGTTTAAATATACTTTCCCATATTTTAATGATGACCAACAAAAGAAGTGTAGGATATGACCATAGTGAGCATTATGATGAAAGTGGAACCCAATATCAAATCCAGCTGACAGCCCATGCTAAGGAAAAGCCCTCTGAACCTACAACTGCAGTTATTATGCGAGATGATGATGTTTAGACCATTCCTGCATATCATACTTCAGTTTTAATAAATTTTTCTATTTATACATGCAGATAAAAGTGGAAATTCTTTTGTGCCTGCTCGCTTTGAGTGACATTGTCATCAAATATATTAGAGAATTGGAGGCTGGATTCAACATCTGCATGAGTTTTTGACTGCGATTCGACATCCAGGTATGTTCCTGGAGTTGCATCATGATTTATCTATCAGCTAACTCTAACAATGAATATATCCATTTAGTAAAAAAAAATTGTATGTCTACATTATTTCGCGCCAATTGTTCTGTCCCCGTTTTCGGTGTTCCCCCGTGTCCCATCCAAGCACAGCCCCCTGATTTCCACCTTTTGCAGTTAAATCCCTCAATTGTTGGCAGACTTATATAAATGCAAAAAAGTGGAAATCAGTGGATTTGATTGAAGGAACACGGGGGGATAGGGGAAATGAGGACAAAAGAATTGGTCTCACATTATTTTGTATATGTGGGATGAGACTTGCAAAGTTACCATGGATCCTGGATGGAAGTGTTTGACTTATCATGCCAGCCGAGTTTGAAGGTGGCTGAAATGAAATGGAAGCTCTGGAAAATTGAGTATTTAATGGAGGCACCATCTACATCAGAAAATGAGTAGCATGTAATTGATATGGGTTGGGATTTGAAGCGTTGAATTTCAAGCAAACCAGCTGCTCATTTAGATAGTTGCTTATACTGCAAAATCGAAGCTTTTGGTGAAGGAATATATTCTGATCTATCATATTATTTACCTGAAAATGATAACATGAGACTATATTCAAGCCAGGGCATATTCCATAACAACAAAAGTTAATTTCCTATTTTTTTTATGACTTAGTCATCAACTAGATCAACTGAACTAACATGCGTTTATAACAAAATTTTAGATGAACTTTAATGTTGTATTCCTGGATCATTGTAATACTTCCACTGCGAGAACAAGTAGAGCACAAAATATTCTCTTAATTAAATAAAACACTAAAATTTGTTGAAATTAGAGATACATCGATGAAACATAAGCCAAGTAGTCATTTTCAATGTACAACCTTCATGTCTTCGTAAATATTTTGATAATCATTCACAATAGCCGTGTGCGTAGCACGGGTTCGCACTTGTGTGTGTGTGTGTGTGTGTATATATATATATATACATACACACACACACACCATCCTTGATGCCAAGTTACTATGTCTAACATCTCCATTTTAATGTCAACATATTTCTCAAATTAACATGTATAGATTAATATTAATTGCATGATTACATGTCATGAATGATAACAAGTATGCATATTTATATCAATTTGATGCCAAAAGAACATGTTTTCAAACATCAATACAAATAATCTTGTCTACAAATTTAATGTCAATAGGTGGCTACCACATCCCTTAAATTACCCTACCCTTTTTAAATGCTAATGACATATTCTACATATTCCCTTTTATGCCATATTAACATGTTCACGATTAATATTAAATTTGTGTTCACACATCAGCGCCAAAATTCCATCATATTCAATGCCTACATGTTCTTCCTTTCGATAAACCCAATTTACAACATAAATTCTAATATTCCCCATTTTCCCCTTTTTATCGTTATTCCATCCTTTTCAATTCTATGCAATTCAAAAAGGCATAAAATACGGTAAATAAAACGAACAATGGAAAGGGGATAAGGAAGAGGAATACATACAAGTAGATAATAGAAAAATGAATAGGAAATTGACAGTGAAAATAAACTAATAAACACTTGTGCTTTTTAGATCCAGTACATATCTATTGTCAAATAAATTCTTTTTATTTAGATCACTACAACAACTATTGTATTTATTTAACTAAAACTTAGAAGAAATCTGAATAATCACAGTAGACTCACCATATTTGCAGATTTAGAAAAATCTTCTGAAGCCTGCTTTTATCTTTTTGTTTTGATCCTCTTTACATTCTTTTTATTTAGCAAGTAATCTTCTCACCATTTATATCAAGGAAAATTTGGAGAAGAAAATAAGACGTGCCATGAAATTTTCAAAAGAGAAAGAAGAAAACTAAAGAAGAGGACAGAGGTTATGTTAGATTTGGCTTGTTTATATGGGAGCTAAAAATTGATTTTGTCCATTCGATTAACCCTAGCAATTCCCAAATTAAATCATAGCCGCTCTCTTGTTTACTTTGTAATTAGTAAGATATTAAAATGCAACTTACATGTCCATTCTTATCTTCATCCAATCCATGACAAAAATAGAGATTTGAATATACCATTTAAAATGGGTAATCAATGAATATGTTTTAAAACTTATTAAGTAATTGCCACCTATAAGAGAATTAATTACTAGTCTTTAGTAAATAAATCCATAAAATTAAATCAATCAACATGTATGTCAATCACTGCCTAATTTATTCTCATATGCACAACCAACCAACATTTACAAATATGCAAAGCCATGACAACTAATCTCTAATAATTGCAAAATATACGTAAACCTCACAACCAACCATAATTAATATATACTTTTTCAATTGATGCAAATTGATTGCTAACATATTTTCAAAAGTAGAAATTAAGTGTATAACTTTAAATCCTACTCTTTTCTTTTCACTAATTTCCCCATAACGTGCAAAGTCAATGCATAATCAAATTATGAATACATCTATTTATACACGCATAAATCTTTCTCTCCAAAGTAAATTGATTGCATTTATCTTCTTCTTTTTTTTTTCTTTTTTTAATGCATGCATCCATACATTTCCTTCCCCTTTTTGTATTAATTGCATTAATTTTTATTTTTCTATAGCTTTATTAATTCGCATGCACGTTTTCTTCTTTTCAATGCACATTTTTAAACTTGTGCCTTCTTTACATAATTGCATACATTCATATATATATATATATATATATATTCATTTTTATTTTTTCTTCACTAATTAATTAACCCTTTAATTAATTTTCTTTACAGTATATTGTCTCTAATTTTTGGTGTGTTACAGACTGCACTTAGGAAACGGAGGATAACATAAGGAGATCATATCCATTGCTTTTTACCTGGTAAGATTTTATTCGTGATATAGTCATTCTGCATGCTAAGATAGGAATGTTGTGCTTATTATGTGTGTTTGATTGTTTATAAATGGTTGATACGCATGCGGGATACCTTTGTTTGTTTCCTTAGTTAAGGAATTTCGGGAGCGAAATTTCTTAAGGGGGGAGAGCGTACCGACCTGCATTCTACGTATCGGAGGGTCGCAGGATATTTATTTTATTTTTATATGAGGTCGTATGGTCGTGTAACTTTGGGGAACGACTATTAGGGTCATTTCCCATGTTCACGATATTTGGCAAATTTTAAATGGCCGTTTTGCCCCTAGCATATCTTGTTTCGCCTATAACTTTTGATTGGTAAGGAGTTTTGACCTGAAACAACTTTCATTGGATTCAGATTGTAATAACCCGGAAATCCGAGCCAATTTAAAAATTTTATTTTGGCAATTTTGACGAATTTTGATTATTTAAAATGAATTATTTTAAATAATAACGGCGAGAAATTTATTTTGAATAGAATTAGAACGTATATATTTATTCGAATCGTCGTTAGAATATAAATATTTTATTTTAAATACAACAGGAATTGAAAATGGCGCGGTAGTTTGAAAATTCGATTTCAAAGTTCAAATGAATGTTCCGGGTGCAAAATAAACCGGATTTTAGCGATACCAAAAATATTTGAATATATTTGAGAATATCTTTCCAATGAATCCGAAAAATTGAAATTTCATAGCGGGGATAAAAAGTTATGCCCAGTTGAAAATTCAGAATAGTCGCTATGGAATTCTGGCCCTGAAAAATGGAAATTTTGTAAACGACATCGGTTTTTGACGAAACCACTTTTGTTGGATCCGTGATGTCAAGTTATTGCTAGGTTTCAAAATTCGTAATTTTCTGAACCAATATGTGAGCGTGGCAAAGGAAAACGCGTTTGACAAGTTTCAGTTGATTTTAACCGACTGGAAAATGGCCATTTTTCAGACGGTCTCAGAATTTAATATAATTAGTTTTGTTAGGATCGTATCGTCAATACGAAGCTAGAAAATATTTTTGGGAATTTTTAAAGCCCGTATGTGGCCCCGGTAAATTGAAATGTGCGTTCAAATTCAATATATAGATTTATATTTTGATTTTTACGAAAATTGATCGAAACAGTCGAATCAGCCTGCGATACCTATCCCATTGTGTTCGGAATGGGGGTAATTAGCTATGGACGACAATCGGTGGGTTCGATTTTGAGGTCGAAATTAAAATTTACTTTTTGAAATTAAATAGTTAAATTAAAAAAATATAAACTCTTCTCTCTCTCCTCTAAGTCAACCCTCAGCCCCTCCTGATCATTTCAAATCGATTAAAGTAAAAGAAAAAAAAGAAACAAAAATAAATCGCGCCTAACCCTGGATAGCCGCCCTACCGCCGGACCTCGCCGCCGTCTTTGCCCTCCACCCAACCTTCGATCGCTGCGCCCCTTCTCCCCTTCCTCTCTCTCTCCTCGCGCGACTCCAGCCCCCTCTTCTCCACACGCGAGCCCCAAACCCCCCTCCTTCGATTTCAACCACCGTGCCCTAACCTTTTCCCCCGCCTCTGATAGACCCTGGCGCCGCTCCGACCACCCTTGACGTCAGCCCCTCCGTCCTCCGTTAGAAAAAAAAGGGTGAGATTTTTTATACTTAATTCTATATTTTTTTTAATTTATTTAATATGATATCTAGTTTAATAAAATATAGGATTTTTTTTACTAAGAAAATATAGGATGTTTTTTACTAAGAAAATCTAGGATTTTTTTACTAAGGAAATGTTAGATCTTTAACAAAGGAAAAGTGGGATTTTTAATCATAGAAAGGTCATATTTTTAATCATAGAAAGGTCGGATTTTTAATCATAGAAAGGTCGGATTTTTATATAGAGAATAACGTGATAAAAATATGATCTTTATATATGTAGAGATATAAAAATATAATTTTTATATGTGTAACGAAGTAAAAATATGATTTTGTTTATTTGAAAAGGATTAGATTTTTATAACTAGAGGAAAATTAGATTTTTATATATTGAAAGTTTAGATTCTTATAATGAAAAGTTAAGATTTTGCTTCATAGAAAAGCTATGATTTTTGTTGATAAAGTAGAAAGATTAGATTTTTAACGGTGTAAAGATCGAATTTTTATATACTATAGAATAGAATAAAAATGTGATTTTTATCCATATAGAGTGATTATAAAAATGCGATTTTTATATACATAGCAACAATATAAAAATGTGATTTTTATATATGTAGTGGCTACGGACAATGTAATTGACAAAAGGCTAGCACGACGAAGATTCCCTATATATGAAGAGTCGTGGCGTTTGTTTTAGCTAGTCGGTGAGAACTTCTCACTTTAAATCTTGTTTTCTAGTTAGAAATATATACCAGGATGCAGACGGTGCTTAGCAGCACCCGACACCCATCGTCCACAGACCATGGACGATTTGTATGCCTTTTTGATGTGTTGTGAAGTTAGTTTGTGATGTTGATGTGAAATGGATAATAAAATATTCATGTGTTGAAATAAATATTTTAACGTTAAAAATATAATTTTTAACGTGACTGTAAATAAATAAATATTCATTTACAAACCGGGCGGTTTGTTTATGTACACCTATTTGTAGGATATTGATTGGGACGATAAATTTTACACATCGCACAACTGCACAAATAATATTCAGTGTTTGTGGATTGAAACCCCACATGGGTGTTGGGATGATATTTGATGTACACTAATCCCAATAATTAGTTATATGTCGATCGATGGATTGACAGGCTGTATGCGCGTTAATTAGTTATATTTAATGCTTATGCAGTTGTGTGGTGCACTTTGGATGATGATTGATTATTTATCGTTGCTATTAGATACATGTGTTGTCTAAAATCCATATAATTAACATTATATGGTAATTGATTGGGCCTCATTCCAATTGGAAAAATAAAGAATATTGTAAAATATATATTCATGTGTTGAATAGAATAATAAAGATTCATGTGTTAAATAGAACAAAATAGTCGTGTGTGACGATGCTCACGTGTTGAGAATATTCACGTGTTGAAAGAAATATAGATTCACGTGTTGAATAGAATAAACATTCATTTGTTGAATAGAATAACGAAGTTATTGAAATATATAAAGCCGTGTTGATTAGAGATGCGCCATTTTGATGCGAACGATATTTATATCGATTATATTCGTTTTTATAATGATTATAGAAAAGGAAGTGATTTCAAAATATAACGTTTTGAAAATATTATCATTTGTATATCGATGATGTGGAATATTCAATTTTGATTCAAAATTGAATATGAAGTTGAAATCGTTTCGAAAACGAATTTAAAACGATTTATAAAATTCATTTTAAAAGGAAATCAATGAAATATATATAATATATATATATATATATTATATATATAATGGCCTAAATAGAACGCGCCGCGCCGTGGCAGTTTGCGAATTTCGACCATTGACTTCGAATTGACGTTGCGGGAGATCCGACCGTCGGATTCTCCTAAAACCGGAACCGTTGGTTCGTATCGAAAAGAGCTTTCCAGTGAATATTAGAAATTTGAAATCTAACGGTTGGATTTGGAATTATGTCCAAATCAAATTTGGAAAAGGTCACTGTAAGTGCAGTTCAGTGGCAGTTATTGAAAACCGACTGTACGGGCCTTGATAAAATATTAATAATTTGTGTAAAATCATAATATATGAATTGGAAAGAACTGGGATGAAAAATCCCATATTTGAAAGGATAAAAATATATTTTTATCGAAATGAACTAGTTTTGAACTAGAATTAAAATCCATTTATTATTAAAATAAATAAATTGGATTTGAAATGGTTTTAAAACTAACTAGAATTTCCAATAATTGAATTGGAATGAATTTGAATCGAAATTATCTTCCAGGTATTTCGATGTTGGATTTCGTGATTATACAGATATGGTTGTGGAAATTTGAAAGATATATTTTATATCATTATTTCCAATACAATATTTGTAATGACAACGGATTTTCGACTCCGAAAATCGACACAAAACCCAGCGTCGACTGTTCAAACATCGAAAATACCAGGTCATTAATAGAAAGAAATTAGAGGATGAGATAGATAAGGTAGAACTAATTGAATAGAAGAAGAACACAACTAAGCAGAATCAGAGTAAACACGAATCTCACAGCGGAACGAATAAAATATAATATATAACAAAACTTTGAAATACAAAACTGTATTTGTATTTACATACCATATCAGAGTATAACTCATATACATCACAGCGAAAATAATTTCTAAATAAATAAAGGTGAAGCCTCCTGCTTTGAGCTCCTCCAAGCGAATCTGTAAAATCCTGAAACAATTGACTGCCCGTACAAATTTTGGGCACCCAAGAGTTTAGGGAAAACAAACAAAATAAACTCTGGGTCAGTCATGGGACTGGTGTGAGTAAACTTCAACCATATGGTTTAACTTCAAAATCTTTTGAAAGAAAGAGATAATAGTAAGACCAGCCCACACATAAACATGGACGGTTTTTACCTTACTATAACCCAAACCATTTTGATATCAAAATCCAGTGATATTATAATAATGTCTAATCAAATAAATAACCAAATAGTAGAACGCTTGCATCTCACGCTCTACATATATAGTATAAAATTAAAAACCGCAGGGCGCTTATTGGAGATTGGGTTCCAACTATGACAAGGTATGGGACCACCTTCCGATGATGTATCTTTAGAGGCAAGTACACCTGGATTCAACAAGAATGTCTTGCAACCCGGCCCACACATGACCGACCACTCATTTCGCTTGAGTTTATTGAATGTATATCACCAACGGTAGGGCTCAAACCACCGTTCCCGAATGGGCAGAATCGATAGATTAAGAAACAAAAGGAATTTCTCTAGATAGGTGATTATACACCCTAATGGGAGCGACCCACATAGCCATGCTGCCTGCCCGATTTTTTGTCATTTCCCGGTTGTGAAGCTTGAGGCTACGTCTACCTTTTAGAACATCTGGCCACAGTACACTTTGAATGCCACATCGTCAAATCCGTCAAATCACTAGTTGATCTTCCCAAAAATATTACGGGTATAAAAGCTAAGAGAAACGAATTTCTCCGCCACCAGACGTAACTCCTTGAAAAGATTGTCTTATGTGACCGTTAGGAATACTCTGTCAGACATTCATCCATACAAGTTGTCCTGGGACTGGACAAATTGAAAACACCATTTTGGAATAGGACGACCCTTGCATTTCACTCTGTCTTCAATTTCCTTCAGCATAATCAAATTCGCAGTGCTTATGCCTATACAGAGTGGTCTAGGATATTATATCCAACCGGTCTCTCCGTATTGACAACGATGGTCAAAACACTTCGATAGTCGGTTATTTAACTATCGAAGTAAAAACAACATCCATTCAAACATCACACCTCGCTGGCCCTTTCTAATATTTTCCCGTTTCCTATATCTTCCTAGATATTTTCTCAGAGCTCGTCAAGCCCTTCACACTCTGGAAAACATTTCCAAATATTATAAACCCTTATTTTTCCATATTCTTGAAAACCATATGTCATTAACATTTGAAAACATTTCTCGCTTTTACACACTTCTTATTTTCTGTATATGCATTATTTATATTGGAAAATATTTCCAATTCCCAATATAACCATTTAATTCTACAATGATTGCTTTCCAAACATAATTCACTTTAAACCGCGAATGTTATCTCTCATAGAAACTGATCTCATTAAATCAAACTAACTTGGTTTTAACAATAAATATCATTATCGATTATATACATACAATTCGACAAAGCCAAATCCAACCACATCACTTCTTCGAAAAGACATAATTATTTCCTTATCACTTGGCTAGGTGAGTTTCAAACCTCTCTAGGGAATAGTGCTATATCTAATAATCACGCTTAAGCTTGGTCAACAGTGCTAATTTATTGTTATAGTTCAAAAACTTGTCATACGCTGTAATATTCTCCTTTATAACTATTCTTGACATTCCTTTCCGTTACAAAAATCTTGACATCTCTTTCCATTACAAAAGTCTTGACATCTCTTCCCGTTACAAAAATCTTGACATCTCTTTCCATTACAAACAAATACCATCCTTCGATAATAGTGAAGTCGTTCAAGTTGGGGTATTTTAGTTACCTCTCAGACCTTGATCAACAACATTCTTATCTTAGAATAGATATAAGTTCGTAACTCTAATCCCTTATACTTTAAAATCCGTAAACGTGCTTCTTGCTATAGTTTAAATATGGTTTTATGACGCCATATCCTTATTTTGAAAACTCGGTTATTTACATTAGCTTATACAAATCCATTTTTAAACATTTCTCTCCGCTTCGTCTTTCTTAGACAAATCCCTTATTAAACATTCCTCTTTGCTTTGTCTTCTTTAGACAAATCCCTTATTTAAACTAAATCAACTATTCGTTAATTTATTACATTAGATTAATCAGCCCAATCTAATTTAATTAAATAACCAATTATTGATCAAAACAGTTTGCTTGTTAAATATTTAGCCATGATTAACCCACTAATCAATTCTAACAAATCTTTCCATTTTGAATAAATAACATTTATTAATCCAAATAATTTCACTTGTATTGATTACTATAAAAATAATAATTTATTTCTAAATAATCTCATTTACTATTAAATAACAATAATCGATTCTAACTAATCTTACTTAATATGAAATCAACCATAATCTATTTGTAATATCTCATTTAATTGTTCCTAAAACAATAAATTCTTGTTATTAATCATCAAGTTAATCTCCGCCTACTTACTTATTAATCTTATTAATATAAGAATCCACTTTACCAAATCATTTAGTAAGTATGGTGAAACACGTGCTTCGCACACGGTGGGATTTTGGTAAAACAATAGCGGTTAAAACAAATGATACGTTTATGGTTGGTTGTTGCCACTTTCTTAATTGATATCATCTACTGATTAAATCAAAATAATGTTTGAATTTCCATTCAATGCCAATATCAACGCAAGGTTTCAAAAGTCATTTGGGTTCAAACAGTGCATCTACATAAAACAGTACATATAAATATTGAGGAATCCGGTTGGATTCCTCTAACCGGTTTCCTGCATCCACCGATGTTAGTCAACAATTAACACTGATTCCATACCAGGAAATATTGTAATCAATGGAATCAGTCCAACCAATGATGTGTATATATGCAATGATATATAATTCAACCAATTTAATTGTAATCTACTGAAGCGACCAGCACACAACGTTCAACCAATATTTAAAATATAATTATAATATTTTAAAATAGAACAGAGTTAGTGAATTTACTCACCTTTGCGTGTTAACCGTTAAATAACGATTTGCGTCTGTTGATTTAACCAGTTGTTCTATTCTGTCATAAATTCAACGTGCTTCAAATTTCTCCAAACCGACTTTATAGTGTCGTCAACTTCCGTGCGATTCCAAAGTGGACAGTTTTCGTCAGATTTTGTTAAGAATGTATGACCAATACGTTTTTCCTTCTTTCGTGTGTAACTGCTCCGTTCCCGCTTCATTCTCATGCAAAAGCTTGCTCTCTTCCCCGAAACCCACTAACGCACCATTCGAATCAATGGCTGCACCCTCCATTGAATGAACATCATCATTACAGCACGTTGACTGTTCCTTACCTCCACGCACTCGAATCCGTCCTTGAGCTTACCCCATCATCACAGTAAAACACAATTTCACCGTCTTACTTAGTGTCATCCTTTTGATCACAAATATTAAGGTTACGATGCAGCCGAACTTCATTGGTATCATCAGCATAATCACCACATTCAAGATCTCTATCGACTACATCAATGAATGTTGTATCTCATTTGCAAATTTGTCATATACAGGGGATGATCTCAATGCTTTACCCAACTTATCCTCCCCTGATGAACCAACAGTTCTGTCATCAACAGTTTTGTGAAGTGAATGCCTCGTCCCCTGTATTTACTACTCCAAAACAATTTCCAGAAAAGCCAACCTAACACCCTTCAGTATGGGTTCCAAACATCTCCCCATGAACCAATCAGACCGTACGCTGCTCATAATTTCCCATCATTTACATCATCTTACCGACCCTTCCTTCACACCACTGTGCTCTATCGCAAAATCACTGGCCACACTCTGCACCCCACGTCCACAATACTTCTGCTCCATTTATACACAACAACCTGCAACCATTTCAATGAAAACCCCACCACCAGTATTTCCTTTCGCGTCCACTCCAGTCCATGCTCCTTCTATCAACTTCACGTCCTCATACTACAACTAATACAGTCCACAAAACAAAAGCTAACCCCACCATGGAATCATCTGCAACCCAGCTCTTCATGTCCTCTTGCACCCTTGGCATCCTATCTGCCTTGAACTCCTTTGATCCAGGTACAACCGTGATATTCCGTGCGTTACACGTTACTCGAACCCAATAGCTTGCATGTCAGAGTGACGAGATTCGTCTCGGGGGTTTAAGTATATAGAGTTTTGATTTTTCGATGAAGAGTTACTTTGATTTTTATTTTTATGGGAAGAATAAAATTTAAAAAGGAGATTTGATTTATTTTTATGGGTAGAACAACAGCGGAGGATGCATGTATTTATACGGTTAGAACCTTGCATGCCAAGGTGTTTTAGTACATATAGGATAGGATAGCTGTTCCCTATGTATTGAGTTATCACGTCGATTCTTTATTGCATTTGAAAACACAGGCCACGGTAAAGTTTTAGGGTGGGTTGAAAAATATAGGATACGATCGTCTTCTACCTACTAGCGTAGGACTGTGATTCCTTGGGGATGAAGGTTTTAAAAGCTATTGGTTTGCCGTGTTCACAGACACGAGTTTTCATTTCACATTCATGGCTAGTCTGTTGGGATAGGTACACGGTTCCATAGTTAGATTAGGCTAGGATTATGAAAATACATTGTTGTGTCACCTTTCACGTAGCTGTTAATACATGTGCTTCTGGTTTCAGGGTCAGGTCTGCATTGATTGGGAACAATTCATAACAGGGTAGCTTAGGCGTTGAGAAAAGAAAGTTGTACACTAAGACTTGCAAATCAAGGGACGATTATATATATATATATATATATTTATTTATTTATATAGGGTACGGTCACTACTACAGGGTAATGATTCCATTGTTGAGCATACTTGAGTATATCGCCTAATGTTGTATGGTTAATGTGTCATGTTTTAATTAAAGTTTAACATACCCTTCTTCGAACAATTCCACTCACATACGAACAGCTATGGATAGAGATAAAAATACAGTCGTGTCCAGCGAGGTGCCAAAATCCCAAAAATATAATAATACCGGTAGATTCACTCATATTTTGAAACCTCAAAATGCTGATATAGGGTGTAAAATACTCCAAATAAAAAGTTGCGTAATTAATTATTTAAAAATTACAGTAAAATTCTAAAAATTAAATTATCACTACGTCCCAAAAGAACCTTGTCCAAATTCGCAACCTATATCTAGTTATATCGAATAAACTGTTACGGTCGATAAACGATTCTATAGCGACTATTTGAAAATTTGATTTGGACGTAACTCACAATCTGTAACACGAAATCTTGGTTTTTCACTTCCATTAGAAAGATACAGATCAACAGATCCCAATGTTTCTTGTTTCGCAGAAATCCAATTTAAAACGAGTCATGTACACTCAGTTGAAGTTCAAAACGTTAAATTACGAACTGCAACGTCGTTATGAGCTCGTTTATATTTAATATATATTTTTATACGTTCAACTTCGTTTAATTAATATATAAATCCACTTATAACACGAATTCAATATTTTAAACTGATTTAAATATTCAAATATAAACTGATAAAACTGGGGGACATTACATTCCTTCCCCCTTAAAATAATTTCGTCCTCGAAATTGCTATGAAGTAGAGATACTCTTATTCTAACTCCTCACAACCTGCTTGGTTGAAATTTCATACTTCACATCCTCATAATTCAATCCTTGGTTGATCTCTCATCAATCCATTTTCAAACCAATCTTTCGCTTTTACTAAGCCAAATATTTCAATTCAAACTCCAATTCCATAACCAAACACGGCTCCAATCTTAATCAATTACTTCACCAAGTTGAATTATATTCTAATGTAGTTTCCACTTAACTGGCTATAATTCAATTCCAATTCTATTTCAATATCATTTTCATCGAATATAATTTCCATTTAACTGGTTCCAGTTCAATTTCAATATTCTATCTTCTTTCACAGATTTACTCTATTTATTCATCACATTAAATTCTACTCCAACACGATTTTCACTTAATCGGCTTCAATTCAAATTCCAAACTTACTTAACTTAGTTTTAAGTTAAACTCTACTTTTATCGTTTTAATCACTTTATAAGTTAAATCCTTATTTCAGAATTCAAGTTCCTGGGGTTTTTATTTTTAAATCAGTTTGAGATCATATACACATATATACTTATAACATAGTAATTCAAAACATTTGAATTTCCGAACGGCTTATTTCAAAACAAAATCTTTGGCAGTAATCTGTCACTCTGAAACTCGAAAACTAACATTGATAATGCGGCCGTCATCATCAGAATTTATTTTCCAGCGATCAAAGTGAGTTCAATACTATATTACTTTTCAAAAATTCTTTCTAAACATCATTTTGAGCTTTACTTCAAAATATCTTTCACAGCACTTAGAAAATAATTTCAAATCTCCCAGGATTTTAAAATTCCCATTTAATCCAAACATTATTTCCACTCTTTTCCAAGTTTCTAGAGTTTTAATTTCAAATTCTGGTTTAAATTCAGATTTATTCTATCTTATTTTATACGAATTCTGATTGGTTATTTATAACCATTTCACTTTATAATCTTATTTGATTATAATAACATCCAACACATCAAAATATATACTTCTTTTTATAAAAAATATTTCGGGTAAAATTATTTCATTTACCCTCTTTCAAAACAATACTATGTCCAAATTCTCTATCCAAGCGTTTATAAATCCCTCTCGACCACGTCAGCTAAACGCGTCGAACTGGAATTTATATACTACTCACCAGATCAATCAACACAAATAAAACAGTTTTTATATTGATTTACAAATACGCGCTCATATATATACACTCAAACTCAATCTAAGGTATTGCTAACCTTATCTCTATTGAGTCACGCCACAGAGCCAAGGTAATCACTTAACCTTCTGCTCTGATACCAACTGTAACGACCACGGATTTTCGACTCCGAAAATCGATTCAAAACCCAACGTCAACTGTTCAAACATCGAAAATATCAGGTCATTAATAGAAAGAAATTAGAGGATGAGATAGATAAGGTAGAACTAATAGAATAGAAGAAGAAGAAGAACACAACTGAGCAGAATCAGAGTAAACACGAATCTCACAGCGGAACTAATAAAATATAATATATAACAGAACTTTGAAATACAAAACTGTATTTGTATTTACATATAATATCAGAGTATAACTCATATACATCACAGCGAAAATAATTTCTAAATAAATAAAGGTGAAGCCTCCTGCTTTGAGCTCCTCCAAGCGAATCTGTAAAATCCTAAAACAATTGACTGCCCGTACAAATTTTGGACACCCAAGAGTTTAGAGAAAACAAACAAAATAAACTCTGGGTCAGTCATGGGACTGGTGTGAGTAAACTCCAACCATATGGTTTAACTTCAAAATCTTTTGAAAGAAAGAGATAATAGTAAGACCAGCCCACACATAAACATGGACGGTTTTTACCTTACTATAACCCAAACCATTTTGATATCAAAATCCAGTGATATTATAATAATGTCTAATCAAATAAATAACCAAATAGTAGAACACTTGCATCTCACGCTCTACATATATAGTATAAAATTAAAAACCGCAGGTCGCTTACTGGAGATTGGGTTCCAACTATGACAAGGTATGGGACCACCTTCTGATAATGTATCTCTAAAGGCAAGTACACCTGGGTTCAACAAGAACGTCTTGCAACCCGGCCCACACATGACCGACCACTCATTTCGCTTGAGTGTATCGAATGTATATCACCAACGGTTGGGCTCAAACCACCATTCCCGAGTGGGCAGAATCGATAGATTAAGAAACAAAAGGAATTTCTCTAGATAGGTGATTATACACCCTAATGGGAGCGACCCACATAGCCATGCTGCCTGCCCGATTTTTTGTCATTTCCCGGTTGTGAAGCTTGAGGCTACGTCTACCTTTTAGAACATCTGGCCGCCATACACTTTGAATGCCACATCGTCAAATCCGTCAAATCACTAGTTGATCTTCCCAAAAATATCACGGGTATAAAAGCTAAGAGAAATGAATTTCTCCGCCACCAGACGTAATTCCTTGAAAAGATTTTCTTATGTGACCGTTAGGAATACTCTGTCAGACATTCATCCATACAAGTTGTCCTCGGACTGGACAAACAGAAAACACCATTCTGGAATAGGACGACCCTTGCATTTCACTCCGTCTTCAATTTCCTTCAGCATAATCAAATTCGCAGCGCTTATGCCTATACGGAGTGGTCTAGGATAATATATCCAACTGGTCTCTCCGTATTGACAACGATGGTCAAAACACTTCGATATTCGGTAATTTAACTATCGAAGTAAAAACAACATCCATTCAAACATCTCACCTCGCTGGCACTTTCTAATATTTTCCCGTTTCCTATATCTTCCTAGATATTTTCTCAGAGCTCGTCAAGCCCTTCACACTCTGGAAAACATTTCCAAATATTATAAACCCTTATTTTTCCATATTCTTGAAAACCATATGTTGTTAACGTTTGAAAACATTTCTCGCTTTTACACACTTCTTATTTTCTGTATATGCATTATTTATATTGGAAAATATTTCCAATTCCCAATATAACCATTTAATTCTACAATGATTGCTTTCCAAACATAATTCACTTTAAACCGCAAATGTTATCTCTCATAGAAACTGATCTCATTAAATCAAACTAACTTGGTTTTAACAATAAATATCATTATCGATTATATACATACAATTTGACAAAGCCAAATCCAACCACATCACTTCTTCAAAAAGACATAATTATTTCCTTATCACTTGGCTAGGTGAGTTTCAAACCTCTCTAGGGAATAGTGCTATATCTAATAATCACGCTTAAGCTTAGTCAACAGTGCTAATATATTGTTATAGTTCAAAAACTTGTCATACGCTGTAATATTCTCCTTTATAACTAATCTTGACATTCCTTTCCGTTACAAAAATCTTGACATCTCTTTCCATTACAAAAATCTTGACATCTCTTCCCGTTACAAAAATCTTGACATCTCTTTCCATTACAAACAAATACCATCCTTCGATAATAGTGAAGTCGTTCAATTTGGGGCATTTTAATTACCTCTCAGACCTTGATCAACAACATTCTTATCTTAGAATAGATATAAGTTCGTAACTCTAACCCCTTATACTTTAAAATCCGTAAACGTGCTTCTTGCTATATTTTAAATATGGTTTTATGACGCCATATCATTATTTTGAAAACTCGGTTATTTACATTAGCTTATACAAATCCATTTTTAAACATTTCTCTCAGCTTCGTCTTTCTTAGACAAATCCCTTATTAAACATTCCTCTTTGCTTTGTCTTCTTTAGACAAATCCCTTATTTAAACTAAATCAACTATTCGTTAATTTATTACATTAGATTAATCAACCCAATCTAATTTAATTAAATAACCAATTATTGATCAAAACAGTTTGCTTGTTAAATATTTAGCCATGATTAACCCACTAATCAATTCTAACAAATCTTTCCATTTTGAATAAATAACATTTATTAATCCAAATAAATTCACTTGTATCGATTACTATAAAAATAATAATTTATTTCTAAATAATCTCATTTACTATTAAATTAAAATAATCGATTCTAACTAATCTTACTTAATATGAAATCAACCATAATCTATTTGTAATATCTCATTTAATTATTCTTAAAACAATAAATTCTTGTTATTAATCATCAAGTTAATCTCCGCCTACTTACTTATTAATCTTATTAATATAAGAATCCACTTTACCAAATCATTTAGTAAGTATGGTGAAACACGTGCTTCGCACACAGTGGGATTTTGGTAAAACAATAGCGGTTAAAACAAATGATATATTTATGGTTGGTTGTTGCCACTTTCTTAATTGATATCATCTATTGATTAAATCAAAATAACGTTTGAATTTCCATTCAATGCCAATATCAACGCATTGTTTCAAAAGTCATTTGGGTTCAAACAGTGCATCTACATAAAACAGTACATATAAATATTGAGGAATCCGGTTGGATTCCTCTAACCGGTTTCCTGCATCCACCGATGTTAGTCAACTATTAACACTGATTCCATACCAGGAAATATTATAATCGATGGAATCAGTCCAACCAATGATGTGTATATATGCAATGATATATAATTCAACCAATTTAATTGTAATCTAACGAAGCGACCAGCACACAACGTTCAACCAATATTTAAAATATAATTATAATATTTTAAAATAGAACAGAGTTAGTGAATTTACTCACCTTTGCGCGTTAACCGTTAAATAACGATTTGCGTCTGTTGATTTAACCAGTTGTTCTATTCTGTCATAAATTCAACGTGCTTCAAATTTCTCCAAACCGACTTTATACGTCGTCAGCTTCCGTGCAATTCCAAAGTGGACAGTTTTCGTCAGATTTTGTTAAGAATGTATGACCAATACGTTTTTCCTTCTTTCGTGTGTATCTGCTCCGTTCCCGCTTCATTCTAATGCAAAAACTTGCTCTCTTCCCCGAAACCCACTAACGCACCATTCGAATCAATGGATGCACCCTCCATTGAATGAACATCATCATTACAGCACGTTGACTGTTCCTTACCTCCACGCACTCGAATCCATCCTTGAGCTTACCCCATCATCACAGTAGAAAACAACTTCACCGTCTTACTTAGTGTCATCCTTTTGATCACAAATATTAAGGTTACGATGCAGCCGAACTTCATTGGTATCATCAGCATAATCACCACATTCAAGATCTCTATCGACTACATCAATGAATGTTGTATCTCATTTGCAAATTTGTCACAAACAGGGGATGATCTCAATGCTTTACCCAACTTATCCTCCCCTGATGAACCAACAGTTCTGTCATCAACAGTTTTGTGAAGTGAATGCCTCGTCCCCTGTATTTACTACTCCAAAACAATTTCCAGAAAAGCCAACCTAACACCCTTCAGTATGGGTTCCAAACATCTCCCCATGAACCAATCAGACCGTACGTTGCTCATAATTTCCCATCATCTACATCATCTTACCGACCCTTCCTTCACACCACCGTGCTCTATCGCAAAATCACTGGCCACACTCTGCACCCCACGTCCACAATACTTCTGCTCCATTTATACTCAACAACCTGCAACCATTTCAATGAAAACCCCACCACCAGTATATCCTTTCGCATCCACTCCAGTCCATGCTCCTTCTATCAACTTCACGTCCTCATACTACAACTAATACAGTCCACAAAACAAAAGCTAACCCCACCAAGGAATCATCTGCAACCCAACTCATCATGTCCTCTTGCACCCTTGGCATCCTATGTGCCTTGCACTCCTTTGATCCAGGTACAACCATGATATTCCGTGCGTTACACATTATTCGAACCCAATAGCTTGCATGTCAGAGTGACGAGATTCGTCTCAGGGGTTTAAGTATATAGAGTTTTGATTTTTCGATGAAGAGTTACTTTGATTTTTATTTTTATGGGGAGAATAAAATTTAGAAAGGTGATTTGATTTATTTTTATGGGTAGAACAACAGCGGAGGATGCATGTATTTATACGGTTAGAACCTTGCATGCCAAGGTGTTTTAGTACATATAGGATAGGATAGCTGTTCCCTATGTATTGAGTTATCCCGTCGATTCTTTAATGCATTTGAAAACACAGGGCACGGTAAAGTTTTAGGGTGGGTTGAAAAATATAGGATATAATCGTCTTCTACCTACTAGCGTAGGACTGTGATTCCTTGGGGATGAAGGTTTTAAAAGCTATTGGTTTGCCGTGTTCACAGATGCGAGTTTTCATTTCACATTCATGGCTAGTCTGTTGGGATAGGTACACAGTTCCATAGTTAGATTAGGCTAGGATAGTGAAAATACATTGTTGTGTCACCTTTCACGTAGCTGTTAATACATGTGCTTCTGGTTTCAGGGTCAGGTCTGCATTGATTGGAACAATTCATAGCAGGGTAGCTTAGGCGTTGAGAAAAGAAAGTTGTACACTAAAACTTGCAAATCAAGGACGATTATATATATATTTATATAGGGTACGGTCACTACTACAGGGTAATGTTTCCATCGTTGAGCATACTTGAGTATATCGCCTGATGTTGTATGGTTAACGTGTCATGTTTTAATTAAAGTTTAACATACCCTTCTTCGAACAATTCCACTCACATACGAACAGCTATGGATAGAGATAAAAATACAGTCGTGTTCAACGAGGTGCCAAAATCCCAAAAATATAATAATACCGGTAGATTCACTCATATTTTGAAACCTCAAAATGCTGATATAGGGTGTAAAATACTCCAAATAAAAAGTTGCGTAATTAATTATTTAAAAATTACAGTAAAATTCTAAAAATTAAATTATCACTACGTCCCAAAAGAACCTTGTCCAAATTCGCAACCTGTATCTAGTTATATCGAATAAACTGTTACGGTCGATAAACGATTCTATAGCGACTATTTGAAAATTTGATTTGGACGTAACTCACAATCTGTAACACGAAATCTTGGTTTTTCACTTCCATTAGAAAGATACAGTTCAATAGATCCCAACGTTTCTTGTTTCGCAGAAATCCGATTTAAAACGAGTCATGTACACTCAGTTGAAGTTCAAAACGTTAAATTACGAACTGCAGCGTCGTTATGGGCTCGTTTATATTTAATATATATTTTTATACGTTCAACTTCGTTTAATTAATATATAAATCCACTTATAACACGAATTCAATATTTTAAACTGATTTAAATATTCAAATATAAACTGATAAAACTGGGGGACATTACAATATTTGTTGGTTTCAGAATTTGATATTGAATATAACCCGTATATTTTCTATTCAGAGCCTTGTATTTAATATAAAATGGGATTTTGGGTTCGTCGTGAATGGTGTCTTATATAACACTATTCTTGAACCTAGTTTAGAAAAGAATAAATCTTTTAACTAAGATTTAGTTTAAATTGTCCAGTTAATTAGTATTTAAGTGGAATTGAATTAGAATTGGTTTTCAGGGTTTATCGTGAGCGGTGTTTTGAATAACACCTGTTCTTTAACCCGATTAACAATAGAAAGTGATTTTGGGTTTATCGTGAATCGTGTTTTAGGTGACATTGGTTCTTTAAACTAGTTAAATACAGGATATTGATTTTTGAGAAGATTAAAACTAAATGGAGTTTTAATGAATCTTTAATTAGATTAAAGTGATCGAGGATGGAGTATCACCAGTTTTGCTCCAAAGCGATAGTTAAATCTTTAATTAGATCTGAACGTGAAATGGTAATTAATTTTACCGATAACACCGTGGTGTTAGATATGGAGTATTATCAGTTTTGCTCCATGGGATGAATAGGTTGGGATTGGGAAATAAAATAAATAATTACTTCGGTGTGGTTTGCTAATACCGACTAGTTTGGAAAACCATAATATGATTTGAAATGATATCCAAAGGAAGATTAAAGAATAAATTTAGAAGAATTTATCTTTGATAAAATTAATGGGAACCTTTCCCTAAGAATGTGAATTCTTGAATAAAAGAATATTCTGAATTGGAATGAGGCGTATGCTGTGTTTGTGTAACACATGTTTGTTATATACGCGGGTTATTCGGAAAGGCCGGGTTTATACCCATGCTGAATAACCGATTCGACGATAAGTCGAAGATGAAGACGGTGGTTGAAGACTAGAAGTCTTCACATCGTTTGGATGATTATTGATGATCTTGATTGGGCTGTACCCCCAAGAGGAGGGAATCAGTCGGTGATCATCCAGACATACTTGGAGATCGATGGATATGCGAGGAAAGTGCCTCTGGTTTCGTTCAGACCTAGAACGAACTTGTAAATGGACTGTGTGTTTGACATTGGATTTTATTCTGTTTTGATTGATCTCTATTAAATATACATCTGTTTTGGCGGCGGAGTAATTATTCTCTTGCTTAACGCCCTTCTCTGAGACGTACAAGCTCAGAGGTTGTGTATCGATGGACATCAGTCACATGGAGTGAATTGCCTGTGTGGCACGCCTAAGTGGCAAATGATCAAGGCTTCTGTTGACAAGAAAAATCTTGTGGTTGATTATCAAAGCACGGCCTGTGTGGCATAGCTTTGTGTATAGCGTGAATTCGCGAGCCTCACACCTCGGTATGAGTCAAAAACAGGATACAGACTGTTGGGAGAACATGGCATTTCTTTCTAGCTATGGGTGATGTCAGTGACCTACCAGGCCTGACATTTATATACTTTTTACCTGTGCGGTTGTTGGAACGCGAGGCGCCTCGAATATATGGTCGATAACTGGCATTATGTGAGCCGACGTACAGACCATTATATAGTTCCGATAGGACCGGGAAACGTGTGCTCAAGAATTGTCAATCCTCAAAAGTAAGAGAGGACCGGCCCAACCGATTCCAAGGATCACTGTGTGTGGTCCTGAGACATTTGCTAGAGTGTCTTGAACGGAGAGGAGCTTGTCCCTTGCCTCGACTCATGGTGGAATCCAATTTCCAATACATGATATTTTGGTTTTATTTGTAGAGCCTAGTACGGCGACATAGTGGTATGGGTCACTTATGCCGTCTATGATTTATACATTATGATTGAAGTTGTTTTCTTCACTTGTAGTAACAATAAAATATGAAATTTCATGTACCAAGCATTCTTGGCTATTATAAGGTAAAAACCCTATCCTACGGCTTGCGTTGCATTGTGTGATGGGACCTGGGTCTTATAATAGCTTCATTCTTCTTTATTTAGCATTGCGCTGTTGTTTTGTGCACTGGTATTCTTGGGGTAAAAACCCGTTCCGTGTTATACCGCGTGGTCCCTCGATTTATCTAACTTTAAAAATAAAAATTAATAACTGTTTTAGTTCTCACACCAGTCACATGACTGACCTGGAGTTTATTGTTTTAACCTAAACTCTGGATACCCTTATTTTCCACACGGCCAGCTAGTTGTTTTGGTTTTGCAGATTTATATTTACAGGATCCTGGTTTACAGCTGAAACGATTCTTGGAAAACTCCTTATCCATATATTACTTTTAGTTGTGTTTTGTATTATTTTCCGCTGTGATGAATTGAAATGTAATTTAAATCTCTGATATTTTCTGTGTAATATTTATTCATACTCTGTATATTCTTGTATTCTGATGGAATTGTTGTAATATACAGTGAAATGTTCTTCTGTTTGTGTTCCAATGTGTGTTGTTCTCAAAGCAATCCGAGCTTTCCTTCAAGGGGAAGTTCGAATCGTTAAACGGATGATGGTTTACCTTTGCGTAGAGTGGTCACATTAATCAAACGGACTTACCGTTTGGGAAATAAGGCTGAAATAAGGTTTGAAGATGGAAAAACAGCTTAATTGGGCTTAACAAGGTAATTAACAGTTAGGCCCATAACCCATTTTGGGATTAGGGTTATGGGAGGGATGAAAGGGTTTTGGGAAAACATTTTATTTCAATTTTTTAGCCGGCACTTACATCTCTTGAACCCTAATAATGGCTTCCATCTCTCAAATCACCCTTTAATCACTTCCTAATCACTAACTAAGCAAAACTCCATCAAATCAAGTCAAATTAACATCAAATCAAAGATAGAGCTGCTGCTATACATAGGAATCCATGCTAAGTTAGTGGAGATTTCAGACCTATAATTTATTTGTGGCTAAAGTGAGTGATTTGTACTTTTATTCACTAATTACGTCTAATTAGGGGTGATTTGTGATAATTAGCGAAATTATGCATCATAAAAATCTGGAAAAATATGTAGAAATTCTAAAATATTGTTTTATGTCACTAGTGAAAATATGGATTAATTTGGATTAAGTTTGCTAATCCTACAGTTAAACCATGTTAAGGGGATTAAGGGGAAAATCATGTTTTCTAGGTATGTTTGATCTAAAATATTTCATGTGATTAATGTTTTAATGTTTTTTTTTGATTATATATGTTGTTACTGTTGTTTGGGATGTTTTATGATTGTATAGGAAAGTTAGAATGGTTGAAAACACTGTCGTTTGGTGAAAATAGTTTGCTGGAAAAATTGCAGAGTTTCAGAACCGGTTAGGAGGGAGACCCGATCCGAACCAGATAGAAGGAAGACCCGAACCGAACCGGATAGGAGGAGGAAACCCAAACCGAACCGGATAGAAGGAGTAGACCCGAGCCGAACCGGATAGGAGGAAGACCCGAACCAAACCAGATAGGAGGAGACCCGTACCGAACCGGATAGGAGGAGGAGACCCGAACCGAACTGGATAGGAGGAGGAGTCCCGAACCGAACCGGATAGGAAGAGACCCGAACCGAACCGGATAGGAGGAAGACTCGAACTGAACTGGATTAGAGGAGGAGAGCCGAAATGAACCGGATAGGAGAAGGAGACCCAAACCGAATGGGAGGAGACCAAAACCCGAGATGCAAAGGAAGTCCAAATGGGAAGTTATTACTCAGGATCCAGATGGGAACCGACAAGTTAACTTCTAGATTTGGGCTTTGCTGCAGGATATGTGCAAAGGGGTTATCGATATCTATAATTTTGATTCACCGTTGAAGAGAGGGGGCATGTAGACGAACCAGAGCTAGGAAAGTGTGGACTGGTTGGCCCTTAACCTAGAGCTGGATTTGTAGACTGGGTAGGGTTATTGACTATAGACCAGGGAAGTATGGTCATAGAAATAGTTGTACGGAGTTGCCGTCATGGCCATAATAGATTTGGTGATCCAAGTGGTGGATATTGTATGCTTTACACACTGAGTGAGTGATGTGAGAATGGTTGCTATGTTTGATGTTTGCTATCACCATGAAAAACACTCCCATTTTACACTATGTTAGCGTTACCTTAGAGTACTGTACATCTTGTTGTGCTAAGTCTTTGGTTGCATGTCCAGGTTCAAGCATGATCATTTATACCTGTTATTGCTTTATTCAGTTATATAGAGTTGATATAGCTCATACCAGACTTTTGTCTGACCCAGAGTTTTGTCTCTTCTTATTACTCAGGGTGCTCCTAAACGAGCAGACTAAAGACATGTTAGGTGGTTATGCATGAGTAGCTGTCCAGAGACGAGCAAGAGGCTTCCATGTACTATATACAAATATTCCCTATGTGTTGTTGCTGGTCACTACTTTGGGCATTAGTAGTGTACCTCTCCTTATTTCCTTTTTAGAGATAGTATTTTGAAGTTGTAATAATGGTTTGGATCATAAGCTGTATTTTGGTTTCCGCTACTCTGATGGATATGCTTTAGTTTTCAGCTTATGCACTGTCTTGCCTGTTTTATGTCAAGTTATGTTATTATTATATTTTATTCCATGCGCTGTGAGATATACTACAGGTTCTTGGTGACTCATCGTTTCAACCCTTTCCTTTTTTACGCCTGTTCCGTACTACTTGGACATTGGTACAGCGCATTTCGGGGAAATGTCGGCTAGTACGGGGCGGGTCGTCACATTCCCACAAAGTCAATTCTCTCTACTAGATATATTCCTAATCCGTTTTTCTCTTTTTAACCTTTTTCAATTTATAAGGTTTTACTACTAAGCCCACTAATCCGAAATACCAACATATGGGTCCTCCTTTCTTTATTTCAAAATATATTGCACACTCCCTACCCAAATTTCCTAAGGGTCTCAGATTTCCATATTCATTCCTTTAGTGTACAAAACAAACATCCCATTTCTTACCATATTATACTCTTTTTATTTAGTGGGTCTCTCTATGGATTTAAGTATATATATAATATTTATATTTTTAAAAATACAAATACGTTCACTTACTTTCTATATAGGAATCTTAAACCTCACTCTGATACTAGATGTAATAACCCGAATTCCGATAGACCGATTTTTTTTCAAAATTCTAATCTATCGAAACTCGTGTTGGTTTGTTCTGGTATCTTGCAAAGACAGAGACATAAAATATGTCAAGCTCAGAAAATATCTCACTGTGGAATGGACAAAATATAATACATTCAAAGTATAGCCTTACCATATTAATAATATTGCCTAACCAGTATCCAAAGCTACCATGTCTCATGCCTCTGCCACAAATCTAACCTGCGAGTATGTTATGAGGAGGGAGTCAGAATACAAGTTCTGGTGACTGGATTTAAACTATACACTTTGGATAATCCTACATATACCATTTAATCATATTTTCTTGTTTATTAGGTTACTTGGGCTAACATCACTCAAGGCTTACACACACGTGGTGCCTATTTACTTCCCAGTGGATTAACCTAATATAATATATATGTAGCTACCCCTCAATATTGAGGTACACCCCATGGTACCTTACTCACAAGGTCTCCACCATAATGCCATAGAAACGAACACAGTCCCTCATCCTACGCCGGAGTGACGTACAGATCTCTACATAACAATGTTACGTTCCGCATATATCTGTCATTACTACGCTACGTAAGCGTATGGACTGCCACCATCGATCGAATAAGATTTCATACCAGAGTAATGCCCTCAAGTCTATGATACACCACCCAGAGCCGACATGCATGTATCTAGACTGTCCCACTTACGCATTGTCAATCGTATTCGATGCCTTAACCGCACATAATGTGCACCGATTTCCGTGGCAGGGCTATACAAGAAACACAGAACTCGGTCAAGAGCTTTTCAATATCTGTACAGGTCAGCGTTTAAGAGCCTCAAAATACAGATATTCCTGGAGTCTGTTTTGATAGTGGCTATGTCCCCACATCGGCCCCTTCCTCAACTAGTAAAGACTAAAAGAGCTAAACGACTTTCCCTTAACAAACAATCTAAACATCCAGTTGGCATCTTCCTTCAACTATCGTACCTTGATAGTGAAAGGTGAATGGTCTATTGGTTTTAGCTCTAGTCTTTTCGCATCCCACTGGCTACCGATGACGGGTATCCGGCGATCTACTATCCTTATTGGTCATGACCCTCCGTCTCCCTATTGAGGAGCCAGCCGAATCACCCTGGTGTCACCTCGTCACAACATTCTGAATGCAAAGCTACTTTTGCGGTCAAGGCCCACCTACCTAGTAGTTATGAGCAGACCCAACCTCTGCGAGCACAGCCTAAATATCTGCCACCGCACAGAGGGCTACCAGAGCACCTTACGTATCTCAGGAAGCTGCGTGCTTCCCCTTTCAGTCCTTCGGAGTCGACAGAATAATTAGATGAATGTGCGCTCCCCTTATGCCTTATAACACCATGATGATCTACCCCGTTGGGTTATTCACCCTCAAAAGTACGGACTGGTCCAAGCGCCTCACTTAATATGTTATTAGACCTTATGTCTAAACATTCTTTTACGTGCTTGCTTTACCTTATCAGGTTTCCGTTTAACTTAGTTATCTTAACTTTTTATTCAGGTTACTTAGTTCTTCCTAGCCCCTTATACCTCTAAGGAATGGGCCCCTTTTGCTTATTTATTTCAGTTATACAATTTAACCCATTTAAGTTTATTAATAAGCCAACAACATGTTTTTTTTTTTAGGAAGACGGGTGTGTAGCGTGGTACTACACAGCCGGTTACGCATAGATATAATTAGCTAGATAAATATCTGGTTGACAAGCCCAACCAGTGGCATAAAGTTCCGCCAAGAAGGCCCAAGTATATAGTACCAGCTTACTACAACGCAAAATTATACATCAGATAGAATAGAGCATACTGTAACTAATTAGAATACAAGCCAAAATGAAGTAAAACAGGTAGCATAAGTGCACTGTACCAATCAGAGCGGGATCTGGGTGCTACTCTCTTGAGAACCAGGAGAATGAGGCATAGGCAGAGTTAGCCTGAAACGAGCAGGCCTGGTCGATCCTGTCCAAGAGTTGAAAAGATGCATGGTGTGATGACAAATACCCAACAAAAGTATCTTTGGTCTGCCGAAGATATGAGCGTTTCGTTCCAACTAGATACTCAAGGCGAAGAGAGACACTAAAGAATCCAATGTAGGGTCTGGGGGGTTGTGCTGCCAATACTCAAAAAATGAGTGAATCGAAGGGATGAAACCAAGAAGGAAGGAGCTGATTGCGGCCCAAACCGCACAGGAGAAATCACATTCAAAAAAGAGGTGAGTGAGAGATTCATTATGACTGTTACAGAGCCCACAACATGTTATTCTCTAGATTGTGATCCAACGTCTGTAATCCACATCCCTTTATATTCTTGTTTGATTCAAGGTTACAATAACATGTTCCACTTAATATGTAATTAATTGTATCTCAATTCACATGTTTTCTATTTAACATGTCACTTAACATTAATGATTAAATATAACTTACCTCATTTCCTGAGTTACCTCATTCTTTCTTATTTAATCATAATTCCCTCTTATGCTGTCATTACAACTTAACGTTGTTTACTTATTAACTTAGTTCTTTTAACTAAGGTTCACTAATAAGTCTTCTATTCCCATAAATATAACTTATGTTGTCCTCATTTGTAGATTTTAGATTCTCTTTCTCACAAATAACTTAATTTACAATTAAGTACAGTTTATCCTATAACATAAGTTATTCCAATTTCCTTATTGTTTTATTGTAACCTAAGTTATAATTCCCACTTGTCCCTAGGACAAATCTTAACATAACATTCTTATCAGCATATTTTAGACTTCCAAGTTTTCAAATTACTTAATTTATAATTAAGTATAACTTCTTTCATTTCATAAGTTTTCCCCTTTTCTTAACTGGTTTTTTGGTTTTCCCCATTTACTGATTACTTGATTTACAATTAAGTGTCACTTATCTCATTTCACCAGTTAACTCATTTCCTTACTAGTTTATTATAACCTAAGTTATAATATTCACTTGTCCCTAGGACAAATCTACCTGTTATACAACATTCTCATTAATGTAATTTATTTATAGTAGGTTATTATCATTCTCCGTTCATTCCCATTTTCTTTTACTGTTGTATCTTTCTTTCAATTCCATTTATTCCCATTAATTACAATTAATGCTATTTATCATTCCTTCTATTGACATATATTCATATTTGTATTTATTTATGCATTAGACCTCTTACATTAAGCCTACACTTGTGGATGTTGGATTTTTCGGGCGGTTCCTGGCAGACTTCTTCTACAAGTCAACTTAACCTCGTGTCTTAGCACCATTACATGTTTTAATTATACACTTAGACCCTTCACATTAAATTTACAACTTGTGGATGCTGGATATGCCAGGCGTTTCCGGGAAGACTTCTATCACAAGTGTAATCTAACCTCATGTCTAAGCATGATTAGAGTTTCCTATTTACTGTAATTCTTCTATATAATCTAGGCATGTCTATTTCTTTCAAATTTCCACTGTAATTTATAATTTACAGGTCATCATATTATGCCTATTTTATGTCATAAGTTCTTTCTTACATATAATCAATTCTATTCTATCTTGTAATCAATTAAACAGATAATTGTTTAAATTTAATAGTAACTTATGATTGCCAAATCATGTAATTTTTCTTACTTAACATGTAATTTTATCAATTTCTATCGTTAATGGTCCAGGTGCACAAATATCATAAGTAACATGGAATTGAAACAATAGTAATTACTACGCTTGTTTTGGCAAATTTCCCAACATATTAATATCTTTATCATATTAATATTCATATTCATCACTTTAATCCTTTATAACATGTGTTTAAACGTTTCAACATATCATATCTAAACATGTCATAACAACAATTCGATACTTTTAATTATTCTAGCAATTTCACATTATACGATAACGAGGAATGTTTAAACGATAATATATCATTATCAATAATGATATACATTAAATCCATTTAACTCATTTGCAGAACTAGAAATTCTTCTAAGTAGTTATTGTAGAAGAAAGCCGACTTTTATCTTTTTGTAGAATTGGAGGTTGGTTATAAATCTTGAATCTACTTTGTTAATCTAGATTCCAGCAGCATCTCCCTATTTTATTTTTAATTTAAAATGTCATGCAGGCAGAGAAAGAGATGAAGAATTGTGTGTGGATAAAATGGGAGAGAGAGCCCCTTTTTATAGATTAACAAAGTCAATCCTTAACCGTTAGATATTAGGTTTTTCGATCTAACCGCACATGAAATGCTGAGTCAATTGCGAATAAGGCCTATTCTGCATTTCATACTTATATTTTGCGCTACCTATACATATATAATTTTAATGTTTTGCAGCTTTTAATAGCCTTCTTGTTTTTCTCCCTTTTTAAATTAATGTGCCTATCCACCTTCTTTAATTAAATGCATGTTTTCTTGCATGTATATTCTTGTCTTTAATTGGAATTATTTTCATACATAAGACATCCTTATGCGTATACAAAGCCTCCTTATGTGCACAACCTTTATTTTATTCCAAAATTTTCCTCTCTTAATTAATTAATGCATGACTTATTTCTTTTTAAACTCTTTCTCATTAATGCCTCAATTTACTATTTTTAACGCATTTCTTTCAAATATTATTGTGCATTATCCACACATTAACCTTCCCTTTTCATGCATTTATCTTCCATGGCATTTCTTTTCTTATTAATGCTTGCATTGATTGCTCTTTTTTATATTAAAAATGTTTTTTTGTTGAACACCTTACATATATACTTGTGTGTTCCTTCTTATTTCATTAGTTCACATTTTTATTGCATGCTTTTTCAAATGTACCTTTTTTTATGCGTTAACTTATAATGCTTCCTCTTTTTATTCCTTTTTGCATTCATTAGCCTGCGTTACCTTCCTCTATGTTATATATGTATATATATATATATGTATATATATATATATGCATGTATATGTTCCCCTTTAACGCTCGTATGAAATTAATCAATTCCTTATAATGTCATTGCATTAATTAGTATCCACACTACCTCTTTTAATTGCATGTATTTTCTTACCTTTCTTAATGCATTAAAAATTGTAATAATTTTCCTCCTCTTTAATGTACGAATTTATTTTAATTATATATTACCATTATTTTTCTTTTATTTATGTTCATGCATATACATATATTTGTATGTTCAGATGGCCCTTTTTAAGATAAAGATAAAAATTATTTCACCGCCGGGGTCCGAACCTCCGACCTCTATATTACATATCCAATGTATTAACCAAATGAGCTATGAAGTCTTTTTTTATTAAGTTTAGAAACAATGGTACTCATTGTTATCCTTCTTTACCTCATTTTCATGTTTTACTGCAATGCTTCATTTAAAGGTATCTTTTTCATCTTAAATCAGTTTTCTGCAATCTATAGGTCTAAATTGACCAGAAAATCGCCACAAACATAATGACACTACTTCCGTGGCCAAATTCTGGAAGCTCTTCAAAATTTTCTTTTTCTTGTATGCATTATTTAATTGTTACAAAAATGTGGGGTGTTACATTGCAACATTTCTAAAACGTTTCAAATAGTGAAAAGATACTTCCTAATTGAGTTTATGACAGTTATATGTGTTGGATCTAGATTAACCCAAGAGGGCGGGGGGTGGGTGAACAGGTTTTATCGCAGTTTTTAGCTGAATTAAAATTCTAACGAGATATATAATAATAAACAGATCATAGAATATAGCAGAAACAGAAATGCAGAAAATAAATCACACACAGATATACCCAGCTTCGGCAAAACCCTGCCTACTGCTGCATTTCTAAGGTTTCTACTAGGTGATAGAATAGCTCCCACATACAAGACCATGTACACTCGCAAACCCTGCTCCTATTCTAACCCTACGCTCAAAACCCTAGACCGACCGATATCCACTCGATCAGATTTCCCTGTTTACGGCCCCATAATCAGTAACCTAGATTTTACAGACTCCAGCAACTGTTAGTCAACACCCTGACTGATTTCCCTAGTTTGACAAACTAGAAAACAAACGACGATTACAAAAGAAAAAAATTCAAAGTAAATAAAAACAAAACCCTAGTAGATTAAAGAAAGGGTCATCCCCTTTTTAACTAAGCCACTTTAATGGTAATAGGCCGACCCTTTGTTTATTCTTGCACCCGATCTTGTTCCTTTCTCTTGTAAAAATTATGGCGGCTGCGATTGAAAAAGCTAGGGTTTTATGAAAGAAATCCTCCCCAAAACGATTCAATGCTTGATTAAATGGAGTTGCGATTTATGTGATTGTTCCACTGCTTCGAGTTTCTTGCTCGATTGATTTGGAGGAATTCTCGACTGAAAATCTATGAGCATGAAAAAGATTTCTTTATTTATGCTTTCAAATTTTGTTTTCTGTGATTTTCGATGATACTACCGATGAAGTAATAGGTGTAGTTATAGGGTTATATAAACCCTAAATCAAAAACTCTGATTTCACGTGATGATTTCGATCTGATTATGTTGCTTTCCCTTTTCGACATTCTCGGTTTTAAATTGAATTCCATGGCAAAAGAAAATTTTGTTAGAATATTTCCTGATTCATGCGTGATAAATGAATTACTTGTGGTCCCTTGAAAATTGATTTTCTTTCCCAAAAAAAAATTGCCGTGAATTTTGAAAAGTACCTTGCTAAAAACTGTTGTGTGATTTCTGGACATTTTGCATTGTAGAGTCTGGAAATAAATCCATGCCAAACATGTTGTTTGCCGAAATGAAACTTGCCCCATTTTGCTTGATAATTTCTTGCAATGCCCCCATTAAAACTGGTTATAAAAACTTGCCACAAATCGTACCATGCCTTGATTAACTCTGATTTCATTTAAATTTGGAAACAATTAAATCCCTTGCATTTGTGACATTGCTGTTGCATCTTCTCGACCAGTTTCTGTAGCTCCATTTACATTTGAGTTTGCAGTCATGACTTGTCCATCTCTGTTTGCACCATACATGTTACATTTTCTACCTTGTAAAGTTTGTGTATATGCTTCACCATGCACATGAAATATCACACTGCTTTTCCACTCTGTTATGTCAATTGTTCACTTGACTATTGCTTCCTTTTTCATATCACTTGTAGCCATAATCATTTGTAAATCAGTCTTGTGCATGCTTTCATACTTTGCTGATGAGTGATGCATGTATACATACAAATTTGTATGCGTAGCTGTATGTGTGGCTGTGTAGCTCCACCATTTGAACTTTGTTCACCCTTGTTTTTGTTGTTTCGAACTAATCACTGTACATCACTTATACATGCTTGCTTCACCCATTTTGATATTTTGGCCTGGTATGTTTGACACTGTCTTGAACAATATTGTTGGACATTTAAACTTATATACTTGTGAATGCATACTTGCTGTGTCATGCTGAGCCTGCATGCCATGCTGGCCTAATCTGAATTGCTCCATGTACATTCATACACTTGAAAAGATGTATATCTTCAACCATGATATGCTATGTCTTGACAATGTATTATCACCACACTACATGCTATGTTTCTAGAATCTATGTCACTTGAGCTGCTCCACTGTTTAGACATGTATTATTCATGTTTGTGCACACATGTGTTTCTTGCCCCTTTCCTGTGTATATGTACTTCCATGTTGTCTTGAATCTAGTTTGTGCATGCTTGTAGCTCGACCCATTTAACTTGTTGTATATAACGTAGTTGTATACACAGTTATATGATTTTTGTTTGATGATAACAAACAAATAAATATTAATTTAAATGTGTTTGTTACTGTATTGTTCTATATATATATATCACAGACAGGAATAAAATATTTATATTTAAATAGAATACGACTGTACAAACATTCTTATATTCATACAGTATTGTGTTTAAATTAAATATTATATTTCAAACGTTCAAATAGTACAACTATTTGTGACTCCACTATTTAAACATTCACTGAATATTTTACATGTAAATAAACTGAATAAAACAGATTAATTTGTTTGACAACAATAAAATAATATTTTATTTCAATCAAACTTGTTTATTACATGTAAACAGTACAATCTTGTATGGTGTGATGAATACAAGCATGTATAGTGTGATGAATGCAACGTCAAAAGCAAGAACAAGTGAACAAACATGGTTTAGCTCAACATGAAATAAGGACAAATTCAAGATAACACAAGTGCAGTGTAAAGCAACTCATTCATGACAGCATATACATGGCAGTATGAACAAGTGGAAAAAATGAAACAAGACGGAGATGCAGCTATACAAGTTTCAGCACATTTACTAATGCAACAACCACAAAGGCAACATGACAGGAATTACAAATGTTCAAAACAGTTCAAGACAGGTTCAAGGTCAAATACACAAAGCAGCATATAGATGCTTCATGAAAATGGCAACACAAGTTTTCTGAACAAGTGTGTTTAAACATGGTCAAGGCAAAATCAATGGGACAAGCATATAGGCATGGTAGAGCAAATGGTGTATACAAGTTAATGAAGCAGCACAAACACCCCAGATGATCAGCTAAACAACATGGCAGATCACTCAAATATGAGTGATTTTATACAGCAAATCAGTATGACCAAGACTAGTGAGCATGTGTTTCAAGGTAGTATGTGTAGAAGCAATGATAAATGAGTGCAACAGTAAGCCCAACATGAATGGTGCAAGCATTAACAACATGGTTAAGGAGAAAGCATACAAGTATGACATTGTCATCATAATGTGTTTAGAGATATAATTGTGTTTTTCAAGTTCAACAAACAAAGGGGAGTGCAGTTAAAACAAGTTTTCATAACATGGTGATACATATACATATTCAACACAGCATCAACATGATGGCTCATAAACAATGGTGAAGGTAACTAAATGATTTCGTGTTGCCGAAAATAAACTTCTAGAAATGCTCAAAGAAATCAGATTTGTCATGTATGGCAGATTTTCAAATGTTTCTGTTTTTGTACATGGCATTTGTTCATCAATTTCATGATATATGGCAAGTATTCAATATAGGAAAGAATATAGAGTATTTATTCTCAAGGAAAATCGAAGGCATATCTGTTTTGGCAAGAACTAATGGAAAATCAGCAAATTGCTTATCCACTGCTTTAAGGAATATTTTTGGCAAGGGATTAATTGGTTACAAATATCAGGAAATCATTTTTCTATTTCAAATTTGTTTCCTGAAATGCAGAAATTAACCAAGGGATAAATACAAGTCAAGAGTAAATCCCGCAGCAATTCAAAGTCGAGCAAAATCAGGCCATAAAGCAAAAGAGGAAACCATTCATATCAGATCGAAATCGTGTTTGAAATCAGAGTATTATTAAGGTTTTCTAATCCCTATATATTCACCATTTCCTCATAGGCAATATCGTCGAAAAAAAAACCAGCACAATCAAGAGCAAAAATCAAAGAAACATTTTCCAGAAATCACTCACAGATTTTCGATCACAATAATCCCAAATCGTGAAGAGAGGAACACCAGAAATCGATCAAGAACTTCAGCGAGTTTACAAGCATCAAAGACTCATTTTTTTCTAGAAGATTCAATCGCGATTTAGGGATTTGGAGAAACCCTAGATGTGGATTACGTAGTCGTCATTTTTTTTGGAGCAAATTAATCGGGTCAGAGGAAATAGAAGAGGGTGTGGTGCACCTCTGTAAATTATGGCCAGCCTACTCAATGAATGAAATGGGAGATTTAAGTCTGTTTTAAAACAAGGGTTTCCATTTGTTTTTTATTTCAATTTTGTATTGTATTTTCTTTTGTTTTACAAATCGTCCGAATCAGTTCTAGAGTCTGTAAAATCTAGGGGGATTCAGTCAATGGTATTGACTGACAGCTGATAGAGTCTGTAAAATCTGGGTTACTGGTTACGGGGTCGTAATCAGGGGAAATCTGATCGAGGGGATATCGGTCAGTCTAGGGTTTTGAGCGTAGGGTTAGAATAGGAGCAGGGTTTGCGAGTGCACATGGTCTTGCATGCGGGATCTGTTCAATCACCTAGTAGAAACCTTAAGAATGTAGCTGTAGGTAGGGTTTTGCCGAAGCTGGGTATCTATGTGTGTTATTTCCTTTCTTCTTTTTATTTCTGCTGCATTCTCTAGTCTGTTTATTATTTTATATCCCGTTAGATTTTTAATTCAGCGATAAACTGTGATAAACCCTATTCACCCTCCTCTAGGGTTAATCAAGATCCAACATACCTTTCCAGAGTACACTTCACTTGAACATGCTGAATTTGTCATAGTATTTTAACCTTGTAGTGATCATTGTTGCACCGCTTCATCACTTTAAACATGCCTAAAGCTGTCATGTATATATTATGCATGTTTGAACTGTCTTGATTATTTGGGCAACACTTGTTTCTTGGTACATGAAGCACCATTCATTTGTTTGACCATTAATATCATGTATTTGTTATTCTGGACCAAATTGAGACACCACACTACTTTGTGCACATGCATGTGCCACTTGCAGTCTTGGCTTGGTTCATATGAACTTGTCTTGTATCATTGTTGTACCATTACTTGTTTGCACATGAGCTCGGCCATTCCTGTGTGATGTTTGGTCTGTCTTCACTTTCACCGGCTGAAATGTCACATATATTAGCTTTTCACTTTGAGATGTGTTGACTTTGTTTTCATGTGCACTGAGTCGAGAAGGTCCACGTGGCTACTCCTCAGTTGCACACTGAAATGGCGTGGCAGTGCACACATGTATATATATATATATATATATATATATATATATATATACGTGTGTATATGCAGCCATTCAGAAAATTTCCTGTCCCTTTACATATACAAACTGTCTAGACACAGTCGAAGTAACAAATCAGATCAAGTCAGAAAAATGATGAGAAACACACCGAAATTCTGAGGCATATAAATTTTTAAAATAAAAAAATATATTTGCCAGAATTTAAAATATTGTTTCCGTTTTAGATACCGTGTGTGTGTTTCTATACATGACAGGTATGAAGATGACTGGACTGACTATGAGCATTGAAGACTGGACTGACAGTGCTGGCTGACTAGGAGGCTGGAGAAAAAAGACTAAAGAAGGAAGACAGCATGTGTCATTGTATTGAGTTGTATGTAAATGATCAGTGATTTAGTGAAGAGCTTTGTATAAGAATGAGAGAATTGTACTGATATTTGTAATAAACAAATTTGTTTGAAATAAAATATCATTCTATCGTTGTCAAACAAACTTGTCTAATTTATTCAGATTATTTACAAGTACAAATTCCTGTGAAGAGTTTAAATAGTGGAGTTAAAATTGTTGTACTGCTTGAATGTCTGAGATATAATATTATATTTAAATAAAATACTGTATGAGTATATGAATGTCTGTACAGTCGTATTTTATTTAAATATAAATATTGTATTTCTGTCTGTGATAAATATACGAAACAGTACGGTAATAAACACATTTATAATAAAAATATATTTGTTTGTTATCATCAAACAAAAATCATATAATTGTGCATACAACACTGTTATATACAACATTCTCCCCTTTTGATGATGACAAAAAAATATGAAGATTTTGAATATAATAAATGTGTTTGACAGTGAATAATGAACTCCCCCTATTTATTAGCTCCGCCTACAACAGACAACTCCCCCTATAACTGTGCATGCGTGAAATGAATAAATAATAAATTTTCAAAATTAAAAATATTTATAAATTATTCACTCATAAATCAAAATATCAACCTATTCTCCCCCTTTTGTTATCATCAAAAGGATTCAGAAATTAAAAAATAGATGAAAAATTGACTAAATAATATAATTTGAGCATAAGAGGAAGAACAATCATCATACATCTCAATCGGTCAAACAAAAATCATAATATTCTGAGAACATGTGGCATATTTCACATTGTAGAGAGTGACGGATTTACGATGAATTTTATATAAAATGGAGAGAGTTAAAAAAATGATTTCCAATTATTTTAACAAAAAAACAAAAAAATTGAGCAAAAAAAAAATAGTGATGGATTTGGACTATAATTAATCAATCAATTTAAGTGACAAAATCGTATAATCTCAAATCCCAATATCTATCAATCACCAAATCATAATACTCATAAAATTTCAACACATTTCACAGGATAGAATATGGATTGATAGGCTGATTTTAATACACCAAGGAGAATTTTCATATAAAAGTTTATTTAGCATTTTCTTTTTCTTTTTATTTAAGAGCACACTGACCACGTATAACCAGAGCTTGGATTTTTAAATGAGGTCAGTTGCAGCTTAAATCATAAGTTGTCTCTTAACCATGCATGACCAGAGCTTGGATTTTTAAATGAGGTTAGAGACACACTTATATATTTATTATATATTTATCATTTTTCAGTTTCAAAATGAAAAACTCCTCAGTATATAAAATCAAAAATGGATGATAGAAATGCGGTAGGTACAGAAATGGTCTATGAAATAAATTTCTAAATTAATTATATTATGAAATATGCTCGACTGTATCGGGATTATTGAAAATTTTCAATTATCACTAATTCTGAATAATAATAACATAGCCACGATTTCATCACAAATATTTTCACTGTTTATTCAAGATGATTTTTAGAAAATATCAAACTCTCCACATTAATATAGAATTACCATGGATGACAGAATGATAAAAGATAAAAGATAATGAAGATGGTCGTGAAATAATTGCCAGTTTGAAGATATTATAATAATTGTTCAACCATCATGAAAAAATAAATAAAGTCTCCCCTTGTTGTGAAATATACTACAGTCACAATTCATCACAATTACAAAATCTAATAATAATTTTGATGAATTACAAATACTGTTCAATTTGGATATTGATTTCAATTTCTGAATGAATAATCAATAAATAATTTTAAAATTGAAAAAAAAATTACAAGAGGAATATATAGATCTATACAAGAGACGGGGAATTAAGAAATATATACATGATGAGAATAAATAAATCTGCACTTCTAAACTGATACCACTTGATGTCTCAATTAATGAGAATGATACTGAACAAGAATATCATAGACAAAAGAATTATTAGGTACAAAGCCTAAGCCGACAAGACAACAAATTATGCACATGTATCAGAGTAGCAAGCAGATGATCCATGATCCAATGATTAAAAATACCGTTTATTTTGAATCATTTGAAGGAATATGAAAATGAATTTAATGAATCAATCACACCATATTATAAATTTTTGATTCTAGATATGTGTGTGATTCAGTAAATCAATAATTTTAAATGATTTTAAATAAACAAACATTTTAATCAAATAACCATGAAATAATAGAGAGATTTAAGACCATTTTTTCAAAGAATTTTTTTTTAAATTATTTCAGATATCCACAAGGAATTTTTCAGAATATATAGATCCAGTTTGGAGACATATTCATGATCCAAAAAATAAAAATTATTTATTTGAAATCACTTGAATGGATGTTGACCATGAGATACAATGAATCAATCACACATAATTAATAATTTCAGATCTGAGAGGTGTGTGAGATTCAACATATCAGAAATTTCAAATGATCTCGAACAAACAAAGATCTAAACCAGATGATCATGAATAACAGTGAATATCAAGGTATAAGCAATGATTCAAGACAGATCAAAAATATCCAAGCCAATATGAAAATCAATGAAATTGTCATGACCGAGAAGTAGCAGTGTGCTATAATGAGTATAATATTTCAAGCTTTTCTAAAATGAATTAGAAGAAACTCAAAACCGCAGTGGTGTGTGAAACTTCATCAAATTTTCTGATCTTCAAGAATTGGGAATTCTAATTAACAGTGCTCAAGATATGACAAGAAGACATTAACACTATTATGAATTCAGAAATCAGAAAAATAAACTTCAAAACAATTGCAGACATTTACAAGTTTAAATTCAAGATCTGGAAATAATTAAAACATCATAGTTCTATTCAACTAAAGCGAATTTCCAGAAAATATGTATTCTACAATTGGAAGTTTAAGGAAGCCCAAAATAAAAGAAAAAATGGCAGTGATAATAAGAAAAACAAAGACAGAAGGAGATAGAAGGAGAAATAAACAAGAAAAAAAGAAATATGTACAAAGGTGAGCTTAGAGATCATACCAGAATCCAATGTAAATCAGAATCTCTAACTCAATAGACTTGGCTAAGGAACTCTAAATAAATCAAAGATATGGAATAAGCTGAATTCAAATTTTCTTTTCCAAAGCAGTTCCTCAGCCATCACTGGTACCTAGCAGTTGAGAGGGTTAAGTGGTCTAACAAAGATTGTTTTACCACTCATAGCTGTGTATCAAACTTTCGGTACCCAAACCTGTCTATATAACACACCATCTGAATTTATCTTTGTACCCTTAGGAACCCAAATCTATTTGAATTTAACAAAGCTCGTATTATTTTCTATTGAGATCCAAGACTGTTTAAATGGTTTGTTATATAACACATACTCATTTCGTTCTTGATTTATAAACCTTTTGGAATTATCAGAGTTAAAATTTCCAAGGCTATTCTTTTCAAAGGAGTTCTATGGATTTTTAAAATCACTTGAATTTCGTTTTTCAAAACCATTTATTCTCCCAAAACCAAGACCACGTTTATTTGCAACAAAAAATTGGTTTTTCAACAACATATCCAAAGATTTTTAACCATTTGAAAATTTAGACAAAATTGTTTCCAGTTGTTGAATTTCAGTTTTAAGATCACTGTTTTCTTTAATTAAATCTGAACAACGATTTTTAGTGATCTTACATCTTTCAAACTCAGATTTCAAAACCAAATTTTCATCATTAAGCAATTTAATTTTGGCTTGGGACTCAACCATTTCAAAATCAAAATATTTTCGACTTTCAGATTCAAGTTTCTTCAAATTTTCAATTTCGATTTCATGCTCTTTCAAAATTAGATCTGTTTTCAACAAACTACCATTTTCAGCAATTTCATGTTTGGAATTTTTGTAGCCTTAAAATTTATAAATTCTTCTTGTAAACAATTTTTTGCATCTTTCAGCTTAATCTCGTTATCTTTTAAAATTAGAATTTCTTCTTCAAGCCTTTGAATGTTATTATTAAGATGAACGAGATCAGTTTTTAATTCCAAACAATTTTCACAATTAGAATTTTCAAATTTCACAACATTTTCAGGTTTTAATTTCGAACAACGAATTTTTCTTGTCAACACAGATTTCTTAGATTTCAAAAATTTGGTTTTAGATTGGAGTTTATCAACAGACTTTGTTAGATCAGCACAAAAATAAACCAGATCTTCATAAGAGAAATTTTCTACTTCATTGTCTGTTGAGTCTCCATCAGTTGATCCATCTGAATTATCATCTGTAGGACCTGTTAAGCATAAATTTGAATCTGGGTTGATCTTTGCAGGTTTTGAGCAGTTGTCAACTTTTTGTCCATACAACGCATTGAGAGTTTTCCAGATTTCCTGTGCAGATAAACAAAGAGAGATAAGCTTAAATTGATCACTACTGAGACAAGAATAAATAATGTCCATAGCATGAGTATTGATAACAATATTCCTTTTATCTGACAAATCTACTCCATTAGTAATAATATTTAATATGAACAGATTTTATATAAATTTTCATCTTTATTTTCCAATTTCAAAAATTTGTACCATTAAAGATAGATGGAATATGACCGGACTAACTCTCTATGGACAGACACCTAGGGATCACCATTACTCTAGAGTTAAACATAAAACCTAGCTCTGATACCACTTGTTGGATTTAGATTAACCCTAGAGGGGGGGTGAATAGGATTTATCACAGTTTTTAGCTGAATTAAAATTCTAATGAGATATATAGTAATAAACAGATCACAGAATATAGCAGAAACAGAAATGCAAAAAATAAATCACACACAGATATACCCAGCTTCGGCAAAACCCTGCCTACTGCTGCATTTCTAAGGTTTCTACTAGGTGATAGAACAATTCCCGCATATAAGACCATGTACACTCACAAACCCTACTCCTATTCTAACCCTATGCTCAAAACCCTAGACTGACCGATATCCACTCGATCAGATTTCCCTGTTTACGGCCCCGTAATCAGTAACCTAGATTTTACAACTCTAGCAACTGTCAGTCAACACCCTGACTGATTTCCCTAGTTTGACAAACTAGAAAACAAACGATGATTACAAAAGAAAAAAATTCAAAGTAAATAAAAACAAAACCCTAGTAGATAAAAGAAAGGGTCATCCCCTTTTTAACTAAGCCACTTTTATGGTAATAGGCCGGCCCTTTGTTTATTCTTGCACCCGATCTCGTTCCTTTCTCTTGTAAAAATTATGGCGGCTGCGATTGAAAAAGCTAGGGTTTTCTGAAAGAAATCCTCCCCAAAGCGATTCAATGCTCGATTAAATGGAGTTGCGATTTCTATGATTGTTCCACTGCTTAGAGTTTCTTGCTCGATTGATTTGGAGGAATTCTCGATTGAATATCTGTGAGTATGAAAAATATTTCTTCGTTTATGCTTTCAAATTTTGTTTTCTGTGATTTTCGATGATACTGCCGATGATGTAATAGGTGTTGTTATAGGGTTATACAAACCCTAAATCAAAAACTCTGATTTCACGTGATGATTTTGATCTGATTATGTTGCTTTCCCTTTTTGACATTCTTGGTTTTGAATTGAATTCCATGGCAAAAGAAAATTTTGTTAGAATATTTCCTGATTCATGTGTGATAAATGAATTGCTTGTGGCTCCTTGAAAATTGATTTTCTGTCCCAAAAAAAATTGCTGTGAATTTTGAAAAGTAACTTGCCAAAAACTGTTGCGTGAATTCTGGACATTTTGCATTGTAGAATCTGGAAATAAATCCATGCCAAACATGTTGTTTGCCGAAATGAAACTTGCCCCATTTTGCTTGATAATTTCTTGCAATGCCCCATTTAAACTGGTTATTAAAACTTGCCACAAATCGTACCATGCCTTGATTAACTCTGATTTCGTTTAAATCTGGAAACAATTAAATCCCTTGCATTTGTGACATTGCTGTTGCATCTTCTCGACCAGTTTCTGTAGCTCCATTTACATTTGAGTTTGCAGTCATGACTTGTCCATCTCTGTGTGCACCATACATGTTACATTTTCGACCTTGTAAAGTTTGTGTATATGCTTCACCATACACATGAATTATCACACTGCTTTTCCACTCTATTATGTCAATTGTTCACTTGACAGTTGCTACCGTTTTCATATCACTTGTAGCCATAATCATTTGTAAATCTGTCTTGTGCATACTTTCATACTTTGCTGATGAGTGATGCATGTATACATATAAACTTGTATGTGTAGCTGTATGTGTTGCTGTGTAGCACCACCATTTGAACTTAGTTCACCATTGTTTTTGCTGTTTCGAACTAATCACTGTACATCACTTATACATGCTTGCTTTACCCATTTTGATATTTTGGCCCGGTGTGTTTGACACTGTCTTGAGCAATATTGTTGGACATTTAAACTTATACACTTGTGAATGCATACTTGCTGTGTCATGCTGATCCTGCATGCCATGCTGGCCTGATCTGAATTGCTCCATGTACATTCATGCACTTGAAAAGATGTATATCTTCAACCATGATATGCTATGTCTTGACAATGTATTATCACCATGCTACATGCTATGTTTCCAGAATCTGTGTCACTTGAGCTACTCCACTGTTTAGACATGTATTATTCATGTTTGTGCACACATGTGTTTCTTGCCCCTTTCCTGTGTATATGTACTTCCATGTTGTCTTGAATCTGGTTTGTGCATGCTTGTAGCTCGACCCATTTACCTTTCCAGAGTACACTTCACTTGAACATGCTTAATTTGTTGAACATTGCCAAACAGTGTCATAGTATTTTAACCTTGTAGTGATCATTGTTGCACCGCTTCATCACTTTAAACATGCCCAAAGTTGTCATGTATATATTATGCATATTTGTTGCTGACTTGAATTCCATGTGATATGAACTGTCTTGATTATTTGGGTAGCACTTGTTTCTTGGTACATGATGCACCATTCATTTGTTTGGCCATTAATATCATGTATTTGTTATTCTGGACCAAATTGAGACACCACACTACTTTGAGCACATGCATGTGCCACTTGCAGTCTTGGCTTGGTTCATATGAACTTGTCTTGTATCATTGTTGTTCCATTACTTGTTTGCACATGAGCTCGGCCATTCCTGTGTGATGTTTGGTCTATCTTCACTTTCACCGGCTGAAATGTCACATATATTTTCTTTTCACTTTGAGATGTGTTGACTTTGTTTTCATGTGCACTGGGTCGAGAAGGTCCACGTGGCTATTCCTCAATTGCACCCTGAAATGGCGTGGCAGTGCACCTATGTATATATATATATATATACGTGTGTATATGCAGCCAATCAGAAAATTTCCTGTCCCTGTACATATACAAACTGTTTAGACACAGTCGAATTAACAAATCAGATCAAGTCAGAAAAATGATGAGAAACACACCGAAATTCTGAGGCAAATAATTTTTTTTTAAAAAAAATATTTGCTAGAATTTAAAATATTATTTCTGTTCTAGATACCGTGTTTGTGTTTCTATACATGACAGGTATGAAGATGACTGGACTGACTATGAGTAGTGAAAACTGGACTGACAGTGGTGACTAACTAGGAGGCTGGAGAAAGAAGACTAAAGAAGGAAGACAACATGTGTCATTGTATTGAGTTGTATGTAAATGATCAGTGATGTAGTGAAGAGCTTTGTATAAGAATGAGAGAATTGTACAGATATTTGTAATAAACAAATTTGCTTGAAATAAAATATCATCCTATTGTTGCCAAACAAACTTGTCTAATTTGTTCAGATTATTTACAAGTACAAATTTCTGCGAAGAGTTTAAATAGTGGAGTTATAAATAGTTGTACTGCTTGAATGTCTGAGACATAATATTATATTTAAATAAAATACTGTATGAGTATATGAATGTCTGTACAGTCGTATTCTATTTAAATATAAATATTATATTTCTGTCTGTAATAAATATATGAAACAGTACAGTAACAAACACATTTATAATAAAAATATATTTGTTTGTTATCATCAAACAAAAATCATATAATTGTGTCTACAACACCGTTATATACAACAATATGTCGACATGCTCATTTTGATATGTCGACAAATGCATTGTATTTTTATTTTTAAAATAAAATTTCAAGTATTAAAACCAATATATATTTTTTGGAAATTCTTGAATCAAAACTAGTGTTCCAAAATGGATTTTATGAAGTATAAAAACATATAAAAACATAGTGATATACAATATAAACATATTTATAAATTTATAAAATCTAAGACTGTAAAACATATATATATATATATATATATTATATAACTTTATAATCTATAGACATATATATTTGAAATCGTTAAGTAATAACTTGTAATAATTTGAAATTATTTAGAAAAGAAGTTTGAAATAATTAGAAATTAGAATTAGAATTTTGAAAACAAAATTTGAATTTTGAAAATAAAATTTGAAAATTGAATGCTATTTAGAGTCTTACGTATAAACTATACTCAATTACTATATTTTCTTGAGCTCTTGAAATCTTGATATCATGGTACTCATGAGTCTTGAATCTCCTCTGAATCTTGAATCTCTTGTAACTCTAAAACTGTATACAAACCCTGCATATATATATATATATGTATATTCTAGATAAAGATGTTAGTATATATTTTATAATAAATTAATATCGATAATTAAAGTAAAGTTGTTTTCATCAAAACTCCATTCTCTAACACACCTCATATCAATCCGACGATGACACAGAGGTATTGTAGTTATGTTGAATAAGTAAAATCAATGATTTATATTTGAATTTTTGTAACACCCCACCTCTGTTAAGGTCACTCACAAAGGGAATGCACTAACTTTGGTGAAGCATTATAGGTAAAAGATATAGATAATTTACAAGATAGACATATAAACAGCGGAAAAACTGAAATCATTTCATAAGCAGCGTGGTTCAGTCAAAAACATTACAACCATTGTCTCAAAACCCAACTTCCAAATCATTACAATAAAACTTCTGTCTTGATTCAAAACTCCAAATACATAAAGAAGCATAAAACAATAGTAAAGCAGCATAAATCCCCAAATAAAAGTGTAACCATAGCCATAGCCCAAGAAAGGAGAATCCAAGCAATACATCTACTCTCTTCAAGCAGGAAAAGGTCTGAACTAAGCTAAAGCATTCCCTCCTTATGGACCTGTGGGGGGAAGGGGGGAGCGGAAGAAAAGAAGATGAAAGAAAACGGGTCAGACATAAATCTTGGGAAGCCCAGTGATTTTCTGCATGCAAACAAGAAAAAGGATCATGACATGAATAAACCGAATATAAGACAATACCATAGTAACAAGATAACATAAGACAAGATAAGGCAAGATAAACTGAATATGATATCGCACCCATTTCTATTTCTCTACACCTAATAAAAATTGTTTCAACTAGCCTCATGTGTTCATAATAAAATGATCCCTTTATCGATTGGCTTCTAATCGCATGTATTTATTACTTATGTCATTCGGTTCCGCTTGTTTGTAGATACCTGTGCTGGTCCCACCATGGGGTGTATCAATCCCTATGATGGCAACCCGACATAATTCAAGATGCATAGTGTATAACTACTGATGCCCAGTGCCTGATTTTTCCACTCCTGAGTACGTGCACACCCATACTCCGTCAGAACCTACACTGACACACCACCTGCCGCTATTTTGATCACTTATAACCAGCCCAGTAATCGTGCCCACCCTGCCAAGTTCAGGGTACAGTGATACATCTATGTGGGTTAGTACTGAAATGGGTCCCCGTTGCTAGGGTTTCCTAATCAACATGTTTTAGCGGTTAAGTGTTCTCAAATTAACCTAACCCCACCCATTTGTTTAATTAACATGTTGCATTGGCTAAGTGTCGCCTATTCATATGTTACTTAACCTTACCATTCTTAGCATGTCTGTTCATTGGCATTAATTAATATATTAATGCACCAACCTCTCACATTAGAACTGTTGTTTGCGGTTGATGGATGTGTCGGGCAGTTCCGGGCAAACTTCTACCGCAAACTCATTCTATCCTCGGGTTTTGGGCTTGATGCGCTAACCTCTCACATTAGACCCGTTGTTGCGGTTGCTGTATGTGCCGGGTGGTTCCGGGCAGTCTTATACCGCAACTCAATCAAACCTCGGGTTAGGCATGTTCATCTTTTATCCAATTTACAAATTTACCATTCATGTCCAAGTCTAGATTTTTGTATTCCAATTATCCACAATTGTAGTTAATTCAATTTATGTCCAATATACTTGTTATGTCCAAAATTACTCCAATAGGTTATACCGAATTCCCTACGCTACAATCGCATGTACAACAAGATTCAACAAGGTTTCCAAATTCCAAGTACTCATAAAATAAAACGGAAAGAGCATAGAGAAGAAACACAAGAATTTACATAAGGGAGAATAGGCATGTAAAGGTGTACCAAAACATAAGAATCATGGTTCCAATAGGCATGTTGTACATTAACAATGAATATGAGAAAACTAAGGAAAATACATCATAGGTATACATATTTGATAGGATTGAACAAAAAGAAATTACTAATTTGATGTACAACATGATAGGTTCAATCACAACAGTCTCATATGCATAGGTTATTTTAGATTTGACAAAAGAACAAGCATGAATCAGAATTGATTATCTTACAATTAGGTATAGTTCTAGATTCGATTCATTACAGTCGTGATTTCTATTATGTGTTCAAATATGAATAATAACTGAAATTACAGCGATAGGATTAGAAAAAGAGAGTTAGTTGACGATGTAGCGATTCTAATCATTCTTTGTTGATTGAAGCAGAAAACCTTTCTTTAATTTTAAGCTCTCAAATTTGATTTCTAGTTTGGAGAAGAAGGAGGCTAGGCTAGTTTAGAGATGGAAAACATGGAGGCACCATAGAATAGGGTTATGAGGTTAGGATTAAGTTTAGATATGTATTTATAGATGTGTTAGACAAACTATGGCCTTTAGATTAGCATAGGAGTCATCAGAGCCATCCAAACCAAAGAGACACATCACCCAGCAAACCACAGCGCGAAACATAAGCCTTAATCCTTCAGAATTCGTCACCCAGATCTAGGACAATAGGGGTCGACACCCCTACAGGGGGCCGACACCTATGTCGACACCCCCTAGGGGGGTCGACGCCCTCGGGCGCGATTTTTCCCGCTTATCTTTTATTAGCTAATTTTCGAAATTTGAATTTGTTTTCTGATTTTTAATTATTATTTAATTTAATTCTGATTTGAACTGAATTCTTCTAAGCTTCATAACTTCCTCATACGGAGTCCGATTTACGCAAACTCGGACTCTATTCCAACCAGAATTCCGAGATGAACGTAATGGCGCTACCAATTTTTCTTAATTCCCACTTTTAAAAAGTATTCTTTAATTCGTTATTTTAATATTCATAGAAAATACGGGGTGTTACATTCCCCCTCCTTAAAGGATTTCATTCCTGAAATCTCTAAGTTAAGAAGAATGTATCCTAACATCCAACATCCATCTACTCAACCATCAATCATAGGCATCCATAGTCCAAAAAAAGATTTCTAATGCTTTCATGATCATATGCATAGTGTGTGTATATGTCCTTATCTAATGCAAAATCCGGCGGTCTACTGATTCAGTTGACCTCCTTAATGTGAATTATATCAGTGCCATGAGTCCATCATGTATGCAATTATTCCTAATCATACTTTATAACTTTTACATTTGTGCACAATCATTCATCCAAATGCAACATCCATATGATAACACACCAAGTTTCAATCCATATACAAATACATATATGCATATGCAATATGAAAGTGACTGAGCCGATCTAGTACCTAATGTGTGTGTATATGAATCCACGAGCAACCACTAGCAACCACTTGCAACCACTTGCAACCATCAATCATAATAGGACCGAGGAGATATACTTAAAAGATAGATACAAGCATGCATAAACTTGTGAAAAAGATATCAAGGATGTACCCTCAAAAAGAAAAGGGTAGGCTGCACGTATCTTGTCTTCAGTCTCCTAAGTCGCGTCTTCTTCAGCGTCACTCCATTGTACTTTAACTTGCTTGACCTCACGACTGCGTAGCTTCTTAACTTCTGTTCCCAAGATACGAGTTGGAACTCTTCTCACCGTCGCTTCTCGTTCCACTTCTACTTCTTCTCGTATGCTCGGCTCTATCACTTCCGCAGACTCATGTAAGCACTTTCGTAGATGAAAAACAAGAAAACATTATGAACTCCAGCCAATATTTCGGGCAACTCTACTCTATAAGCCATCGTTCCAATCCTCTCAATGATAGGAAATGGCCCTACAAATCTTGGTGCCAATTTTCCTATGGATCCAAAGCGAAGACATTCTCCAAAAGAGATACTCTAAGGAAAACCCTGTCTCCAACCTCACACTAAAGGTCGATCCTTTTTTTATCCGCGGAGGACTTCTGTTTATCTTGTGTGGTCTTCATTCATCTTCGTATTAAGTCCACCTTCTCCGAAGTCTCTCTGTTCATGTCGGGCCCAAGTACGAGCTTGTCTGTAGATTCCCACCAACAAGTTGGTGATCGGCATGGTCTTCCATATAAAGCCTTAAATGGTGCCATACTTATGGTGGCTTGGTAGCTATTGTTGTAGGCGAACTCCACCAAAGGAAGATGATCTTCCCACGTTCCTCCAAAATCAAGAACGCACAATCTCAAAAGATCTTCTAATACTCTGTTCACCTTTTCAGTGTGACCATCGGTTTGAGGGTGATAGGCAGTGCTTAAGCATAGCTGTGTGCCTACAGCCTCTTGCAAACTCTTCCAAAACTCACTCGTAATGATAGGATCTCGATCACTTACTATGCTAGACGGTATCCCATGCAGTCTAACTACTTCTTTAAGATAAATGGATGTTAATGATGATGTAGTTCTCCTACTCTTAACAAGTATAAAGTGAGCGCTTTTAGTGAGCCTGTCAACTATTACCCAAATACTGGTATTGCCCCTTCTTGACTTAGGCAACCCATCTATAAAGTCCATAGAAATGCTATCCCATTTCCACTGTGGGACCTCTAGAGGATGAAGCAGACCACCAGGCTTCTTCTGCTCAGCCTTGACTTGCTGGCATATTAAGCATTTAGAGACGAACTCAGCTACATCCTTCTTCATGCCATTCCAAAAGAAAACCCTTTTTATGTCTTTATACATTTTGTCTCCACCTGGGTGTATGGTCAACTTAGAATGGTGTGCTTCTTCAAGAACTGTCTTCACCAAATCCCTTGCTTGTGGGACACATAGTCTTCCATCCCGTCTTAACCAACTCTTGTCATGAGGTGACTAGAAGTCTCACCTCTTATTAACTTATCCATCACATCAACTATCTGAGGGTCTTTGTGTTGCGTGGCTCCTATTGAGTCCGAAAGCGTAGGCTGCACCTCTAGCGATGCTAACAAAACCAGGTACAAACTGAAAGGAGGTTCTAAAGTCAAAGGTTGCTATGTACTCCAAGTTTTTCTTTTCTACAAAGAGAGGACTTAAGGTTAGCCTTTTTCTACTTAAGGCGTCTGCTACCACATTAATTTTGCCAAGGATATAGGCAATCTCAAAATCATATGAGGCGAAAAATTCAAACCAGCTTTGTTGTCTTAAGTTAAGATCTTTTTGTGAGAAAAGGTATTTTAATGATTTATGGTCAGTAAACAATTCAACCCTTTCTCCTAGTAGGTAATGATGCCATAACTTAAGAGCGAAAATAATGGCAGCTAGTTCCAAATCATGAGTTGGGTAGTTCTTTTCATGTACCTTCAATTGCCTTCCTCCATAATAAACTACCTTACCTTCTTGCATCAAGACAGTGCCTAACCCCGTGCCACATGCGTCTGTGTATACTATAAACATCTTACTTCCATCAGGCAATGTCAGAACTGAAATTGTTGTTAGAGCCCTCTTTAATCGTTGGAAAGCAACATCACAATCCAAATCCCAAGCAAAAGTTAGGTTCTTCTTCGTTAATCTAGTAAGTGGTGTTGAGATCTTCGTAAAGTCTTTAATGAACTTTCTGTAATAGCCCGCTAGTCCGAGAAAACTTCGTATTTCGGTTGCATTCCTTCCAATCTTGCACCGCCACTACTTTTGCAGGATCCATAGCTATCCCTTCTTTGGACACCATATGTCCAAGAAGCCTTACTTCTTCTCCCCAAAAATGGCATTTGGAGAATTTTGCTTTAAGCCGATGTGCTCGAAGAGTATCCATAACTTCCCTTAAATGCAAAGCATGTTCTTCCTCACTTTTTGAGAAAATCAAAATGTCGTCCACGAAGACTACTACAAATTTATTAAGGAACTCCCTACTCATCAAGTCTACGAAATAGGCGGGTGCACTTGTCAAACCGAAAGGCATGACAAGCCATTCAAAGAAACCATCCGGAGTCCTGAACGCAGTCTTATCTATGTTGTCTTCAGCCACTCTTAGCTAATGAAATCCAGTAGCCAGATCTAGTTAGGAGAAAACTGATGCACCTGCGAGCCGGTCGAACAAGTCGTCTATTCTTGGAAGTGGGTGTCTATTCTTCTTGGTCAGCTTGTTTATCTCCCTATAATCCACGCATAGGCGAAGTTAACCATCCGCTTTGGTTATGAACACTACTGGAGCACCCCATTCAGAAATACTCTGCCTTATGAACCCCTTTTCGAGCAACTCCTTAACTTGCTTGCTGAGCTCCTTCCTTTCCCTTGGAGCCATGTGTCTAATAGGTAAAGCAACCGGTTTTGCATTATCAACTAGGTATATGCGGAAATATATCTCTCGCTTTGGAGGTAAACCCTTCACTTCTTCAAAGACATCCGAGTACGCACGGACTACTCTAACATATTGCAAATTTTCAGTAGACAAATCTAGAGATTCTAGGTAGCTAAACATAACATAATTCATAGGATTACAAGAGATTTTGAGAGTATTACCGAGGAGAGTCAAAAGTCTAACCACTCTCTTTTCACAATCGAGGATGGCCCCATTACTGGATAACCAATCCATGCCTAGAATCAACCCATAGTCCTTGAAACCCAAAACATAAGCATTGCATCTAAACCTAGCACTTAGTATAGAAATTTCCAAATCCAAACAAATCATTGATAAATAAGCTGAACCTCCAATTGGATTTGAAGCAACCATGCGATCCTCTACTATACTGGTATCTAGGTGCAAAGATTCAACTAAAGCAGTAGATATAAAAGAGTGCGATGCACCAGAATAAAAAAGAATATGAACAGGATGATCAGAAAGATAAACTAAACTCTCAACAGAAATATTTCTACCTCTTGCTTGCGTAGGTGCTGTGAGAGCGTGAATCTGCCCTCCATAAGTAGATCTTGTCCTCTGCACATTCCCTTGCCTTATTGGGCAATTCTTACCCATATGTCCTGCCTCGATACACTGAAAGCAACCAACCATCTTCCCCTTCTTCTTTCTGCAGTCCTTAATCAGATGTCCAGGTATGCCACAAAAATTACACTTCCTCTTGTCACAGGGTTTGTTATTCTTTCCACCCTTCTTATAATCCGTCTTCTTATTATGCGATTCCACCACTTTCTTGTTTAGAGGTTCTTCCATCTTCACCTATTTCTTCTTACCCTTGCTTTCCTCATGTAATAGTGCCATGTCCACCAGTCTCTCATAAGTCACGCCCATGGGTATATAGGACATAGCTAGGCCGTGCAGTGGCTCATTTAACCCTTTAGTGAAACGGAGAGCCTTTTTATATGGAGTGTTTACCAACTCCAGCCCGAATCTAGCCAACTGATTGAACTTGTTGACGTATTCCTTAACCGATAGGCTTCCCTGTTTGAGTGCTACGAACTTCTCCATTTGTAGGCTTTGTTCAGCTTGCGAGAGGAACTTCATCCCAAACCTCATTCTGAAGTCCTCCCAAGTCTCAACTGGTCTCTCAGCATTAGTAACTTCTCACCAGAAAGAGACTTCGTCCTTAAGTAACCATACAGCCAGCTGTATCTTCCGCGTATCGTCCACTTTGAAGATAACAAATGGATCTTCTGTTTCCTTGAGCCAGTTTCTTGCTTCGATGAATGATTTAGCCCCATTAAAGTTCTTTCCGCCCATAGCTCGAAAGTCCCTACATATCTTCGAGAAAGAATTCAGAAGCGGAGGAGGAGGAGGAACAGTGTACGCAGCTGGGGGAGGAGGAGCAACATCTGCGGCTGGGGGATGAGGAGCGTCTGCTTGTCCTTCGGCGGGGGCCGTAGCCTCTAAATACCGGTGGAACCAGGCGGGTAATTGCACTCCCTCTGGAAGATTAAGATCCCTAAACATGCTGAAACGAAAAGAAAAAGATTCAAAACAAAGGATAGAAAGATAATGCATATATCTTTGGGGAATATGCCTTTAAAATAAAACAACATTTTTCTTGAAAATGCTTCTTTAAAACTTCTTTTTGAAAAATAGTTTTCAAATTTTTTTCTGATCTGGTAACCATCAGCTCTGGTACCAAGTGAAACACCCCACCACCGTTAAGGTCACTCACAAAGGGAATGCACTAACTTTGGTGAAGCATTATAGGTAAAAGATACAGATAATTTACAAGACAGACATACAAACAGCGGAAAAACTGAAATCATTTCATAAGCAGCGTGATTTAGTCAAAATATTACAACCGTTGTCTCAAAACCCAACTTCCAAATCAATACAATAAAACCTCTGTCTTGATTCAAAACTCCAAATACATAAAGAAGCAGAAAACAGTAGTAAAGCAGCATAAATCCCCAGATAAAGGTGTAACCACAGCCATAGCCCAAGAAAACAGAATCCAAGCAATACATCTACTCTCTTCAAGCTGGAAAAGGTCTGAACTAAGCTGAAGTATTCCCTCCTTGTGGACCTAGGGGGAGGAGGGAACGGAAGAAAAGAAGACGAAAGAAAACGGGTCAGACATAAAGCCTGGTAAGCCCAGTGATTTTCGGTATGTAAACAAGAAAAATGATCAGGACATGAATAAACTGAATATAAGACAATACCAAAGTAACAAGATAACATAAGACAAGATAAGGCAAGATAAACTGAATATGCTATCACACCCATTTCTATTTCTCTGCACCTACTAACAATTGTTTCAACTAGCCTCATGTGTTCATAATAAAACGATCCCATTGTCGATCGGCTTCTACTCGCATGTATATATTACTTGTGTCATTCGGCCCCGCTTGTTTGTAGACACCTGTGCTGGTCCCACCATGGGGTGTACCAATCCCTATGATGGCAACCCGACATAACTCAAGATGCACAGTGTATAACTACTGATGCCGAGTGCTTGATTTTCCCCCTCCGGAGTACGTGCACGCCCGTACTCCGTTGGAACCTACACTAACGCACCACTTGCCGCTATTTGGACCGCTTATAATTAGCCCAGTAATCGTGCCCCACCCTGCCTAGTTTAGGGTAACGTGATACATCTATGTAGGTTACTGTTGAAATGGGCCCCCTTGCTAGGGTTTCCTAATCAACATGTTATAGCGGTAAAGTGTTCTCAATTTAACCTAACCCCACCCATTTGTTTAATTAACATGTTGCATTGGTTAAGTGTCACCTATTCATATGTTACTTAACCTTACCATTCTTAGCATGTCTATTTATTGGCATTAATTAATTTATTAATGCACCAACCTCTCACATTAGAACTATTGTTTGCGGTTGTTAGATGTGTCGGGCGGTTCCGGGCAGATTTCTGCCGCAAACTCATTCTAACCTCGGGTTTTGAGCTTAATGCTCTAACCTCTCACATTATACCTGTTGTTGCGGTTGCTGGATGTGCCGGGTGGTTCCGGGCAGTCTTACACCGCAACTCAATCTAACCTCGGGTTAGGCATGCTCATCTTTTATCCAATTTACATATTTACCATTCATGTCCAAGTCTAGATTTTTGTATGCCAATTATCCATAATTGTAGTTAATTCAAGTTATGTCCAATATACTTGTTATGTCCAAAATTACTCCAATAGGTTGTACCTAATTCCCCGCGTTACAATCGCACGTACAACAAGACTCAACAAGGTTTCCAAATTCCAAGTACTCATAAAATAAAATGGAAAAAGGATAAGAAGAAACACAAGAATTGACATAAGAGAAAATAGGCATGTAAAGGTGTACCAAACATAAGAATCATGGTTCCAATAGGCATGTTGTACATTAACAATGAATATGAGAAAACTAAGGAAAATACATCATAGGTATACAGATTTGATAGGATTGAACAAAAAGAAATTACTAATTTGATATACAACATGATAGGTTCAATCACAACAGTTTCATAGGCATAGGTAATTTCAGATTTGACAAAAGAACAAGCATGAATCAGAATTGATTATCTTACAATTAGGTATAGTTCTAGATTCGATTCATTACAGTCGTGATTTCTATTATGTGTTCAAATCTGAATAATAACTGAACTTACAGCGATAAGATTAGAAAAAGAGAATTAGTTGACGTTGTCGCGATTCTAATTTTCTTTGTTGATTGAAGCAGAAAACCTTTTCTTCAATTTGAAGCTCTCTAATTTGATTTCTAGTTTGGAGAAGAAGGAGGCAAGGCTAATTTAGAGATGGACAGCATGGAGGCACCAGAGAATAGGGTTATGAGGTTAGGGTTAAGTTTAGATATGTATTTATAGATGTGTTAGACAAACTATGACCTTTAGATTAGCATAGGAGTCATTAGAGCCATCCAAACCAAAGAGACACGTCACCCAGCCAACCACAACGCGACACATAAGCCCTAATCCTTCAGAATTCGTCACCCTGATTTTGGAAGATAGGGGTCGACATCCCTTTGGGGGGGTCGACACCCTTGTTAACACCCCTATAGGGGGGTCGACACCTATGTCGACACCCCCTAGGGGGGTCCACGCCCTCGGGCGGGATTTTTCCTGCTCGTCTTTTATTAGCTGATTTTCGAAATTTGAATTTGTTTTCTGATTTTTAGTTATTATTTAATTTAATTCTGCTTCGAATTGAAATCTTCTAAGCTTCATAACTTCCTCATACGGAGTCCGATTTATGCAAACTCGGACTCTATTCGGACCAGAATTCCGTGAAGAACGCAATGGCACTACCCATTTTACTTAATTCCCAATTTAAAATTATGAATTCTTTAATTTATTATTTTAATATTCATAGAAAATATGGGATGTTACAATTTTCTTATGTAGTTTATAGTTTAATTAGTTTTCAAACACCGGCTGCTGAGCATAACAATGCAGAGTCGTCAAAATCATCAAAAATCGAAATTTATACATCCTACTCCATCAGAAATCTACATTGAGTCAGATGTATGAATGCATAATATATTTATTTATGACATTTGTGTTATGCATTGGTAGTAATCTTATGTTAATTTTTGCAATGGAAGCATAATGGACAATGATACGCAATATAATGCACAATCAGCACAACGTTCTCTAGATGCAAATGATGCCATTGTTATCGATTGTGATATTGGTTTAGAAGTTAGCGAGGAACATCCAGTTGATACTATGATTGACAATGAAGACTCTTGTTGTAACGACCCGCATTTTACGTATCAGAGTATCGTAAAATGTTTTTATTTAATTTCTTAAAGGTCGAATCATCTCATATTTTAATATGTTGTTCATGGGATGTGAGACATGTCCATGACTTTTGCCAATTTTATTTGTGACCATTTTTCCCATATTAGTTTTGTACAGGGGATTATTTTTTATAGGAATCGAAACAGGTGCTGGGATCGATTTCAATGGAAAGAAAATGATGTTTCCAATTTCATAGAATGGTCACATTAAAGATTTAGATGAGCAGTTTGGGAGAAATCGCTGTTTTAGTGCTACATAATTTCCGGACAGACAATTAGTCACTGGTGGACTTATTAGTGGGGCTCATTAAGGCTAGGGGCTCTTGGCTATTGTTAACGATATTTTTCATCAACACCCGAACAAGAATAGAAAATGCATATATTTAGAAATTTGATGGGAGGACGATCCAAAGGTTATTGAAATGCAGTCTTAAATCAGTGCTCTTTAGCTAATTTCACCATTCCCCAGGCGTCAAGACATATAGTTAGAAGTTTTGATTGTAAAATTCTCTTGATATCTAATATGTGCCTAAAACCTGTATGCATGTGACATTTTACGTACTTAAAAGTTTAAATACTCTAAATCTCTATTTTGTATGATTTATACTTTTTGTATTCGGAAACTTAGGTGTTGGTTTGGTTTATATTGTTTTTTTATTTAGAATTTTCAATATTAATTACAAAAAATAAGAAGGGTTGAAAGAAGATAGAGGAAATGGAAGTACGATGGCGGGAATGGAGAGATGACGAAATGCTAAATTATCACTTATTCTTCCATTACTTCTTAAAACATGAAAAATAAATAAAGTTATTTTATATTTTGTGTATTAACCTTAATAAAGCTGTCATTTTGCATGATATACATGCGTTACTCACATTTTTATGCAGTGAAAATGCAAAACTAAAAAGAATAATAAATCGAACATCTCCTTAAAATTTTGGTTTCTTAAACCAGACACATACACGCATTCCAAGGCCCAACTCAAAAAAAAGCACATACAAAGTTAACATGCACAAGATCATTTATATTCAAAGCTCTGAAGTTGGAATAAAAGAAACGCTTGAAATAATCTTCATATGTTCAAAAGTTGTGTGCATTTTTAGTTGTAAATATATTTCAAATCTCAGACCATATGTATGGAGGGATCTATGGCCATAGTACCCTGGACTACTGCTTGGACCATTAATTTGCAACATAATTATATATTATAAATCTAGTCATCTTGTTGTTAAGCACTACTAAACAAACAACATATACGAACAGACCATTGTGGCAGCCGTCAATGACAATTTAGCAGCGACTACCAATGGTTAGAACATTCTGGAATATTTTTTACGAATTAAATAATCATCCTTTAAAAGTTGTTGATAGCCATTAGAATATTTCCATTTGCGGTCATTACACGAGCTATTGGTAAATCATGAGCTTATATCTAATACCTCCTTCTTCCTTATTCTGAACCCTTTATAAAAATAACCTAACTTCCTTCCCTCAATTCGCAATTCACCACCTTGCACGCCTCCCTTAGCTTTTATAACTCCGGTGAACTTGGCACTCTTCCTCTCCAACCTCATAATCACATTCAAATCAGGTAATTAGCCTTAACCCTAATTACATAAATTTGTTAATTTATTGTTAATTTGTTGGTTTTGATGTTTGTATTGTCTAGTTAATTGTGTAGTATAGCATACCCAATGTTTAAAAACTATTAATGTCCTATGAGTATTGAGCTAAAGTAATTAGCTTGTGCCATAATAAATTAGTGTGAATGGGTTGAATAAATTATTAACTTTAAGGCTTGTTTGGGTTATTTACCACGAGTGAGCCTAATTTAGTGTGTGCATTTTCTAAAACATCGAAAACGATAAATAATTTTATATAACGTACGGTTAGTTAACTAAATATGTGCATATGTGAAACTATTGTTTATGGTAGCTTTATTTAAATTAAATGTTATCTGTTTAATTTAAACGTCAAAAGTCAATATTTTTAAGAGTACAAAATGTATTATATTATATTCGTAAAACCCTTCGAATGTTTTTTGGTCCCATTTGATAAGTATTGTATATGATTGTAAGACCCCATTCTCTATGGTTGGAAGAAAAACGCTACAGATGATGCATTCATCTCTGATTGCAACTTTCAATGATAGAAAATCAAATTTTAATCAACCATAACATCAAATAATACGGGAAGATGATTTTTTTTTACAAAACATTCATTGACATAAATATTTTATTCATACAACCATTTGCATAATCCATTCAAAAAAATACAAGTCACTACAAAATAAAATCTTAAAGCGACATATGACGATGCCCCCTTGGTTGATTAGAGCATAAATAATGGCGACAATTATAAGCTTATTGATACCTACAACCAAAGGATAAAGAAAAACACAATAGAACCCCTAATAGCTATAGCCTCTTGCTTGCCTCTGAAACGTTATTTGAAAAAGATACCTGAAAAACCTATGCCTCATCCTACTCTATAAATACCGAGAGTTTAAGGGAAAAACAAAAACTACGGGCTAGGTCAGCTAAAAAAGACCAGTGTGAATAATAGCTTTTCTACCCGACACAATTGATATCCAACAAGAATACCCCATATAGAAGAACAGGTTTCCCTCTTTCTATGATCATGCCACGAAATAGGACTAACCATGTGCTCCTACACATCAATGGTTAGTTCAATTATCACAAATATATATACACACACACACACATATAACACTAACAACATATACCATGCAACGCACAATGGATTCTCATCCCTTATTATACTCTCATTATGAACTTTGCAAAGATCTACATTATTAGGCAATGGAATCGAAACCTCATTCTATTTTTGATTCCATTATATGCTTCACATAGCAATATACTACTCACATATAATGAACTTTCTCTTCTAGTTCACATTAAGTGCTTCGTTGATAAAGCACCACTAATATGAAACCAGAAGCTCCTTCCTGAATCCATCGTACTATACTAAGCAACGTATTTGGATATTATAATTTACAACTTATTCTAACAGGTGTTTCCCAATTTTCTAGCCATTGGACCCTCCTAATGTTTCACAAACCCAATGCATTGTCTAGGAAAAGGCTAACTACCAAAAACATAAGCATTTAAATGGTTTCTAGTCCAATTTACACTAGAATAGGTACGACACCTGTGCAATCCCCACTCTCCTCACACTCCCTCATGGATGTCAAAGTCCGTATTCAAGTCATTTTTAAAGATGTAACCCTTCCGGCTTCGCTAATATCAACTATCAATGCCTGTCATCGGATAAATGTCGACAAGTAATAGAGGCAGGACCTCTTTTCCTTGTTCGAAAACATTTGGAAAAAGGTTCTTCTTGTTGTCATTATCGATCTCGGCAGCCACGGAGGCAAAGCTTCAAAATAAATGTACGTCGTCTCAAGCAAGGGCTTCAATGGTTTTAAAAATATAGATTCTAGTCTAGAAAATGTAACTCGATATAATTTTCCATTAGGGGATCCCTTCGTCAAAGACCAAAGGAGCGGAGGCGACAATCATGAGTCTCGTCATCGAAAAACGATAGGATGGACTCATCATGATGAGCTATGAATCTCATAGTCGGAAAACGATAGAATGGATTCATATCGATTAATTATGAGTTCCATCTCCCGAGAGAGACAAGATGAATTCACATCGATGATCTACAGATTCTATGGCCAAACAGCAATAGGATGAATTCATAATGACAAACTGTGAGTCCCTTCACCAAAGCGTGACTGGATGGATTCGTATTAACGAGCAGTGGATCCACACAAGATAAATTAACGAGATCACATGATACCTGCTCAAGTGTCGGTTATACTCGCATCAGATAGACTCGACAAGGCCGTAGATTTAAATCTCTTATTATGATCCGAGGTCCGACTTTAGTATGATCGGGTGCGATTGCAGGACTTCTTGGAATTCTTTATTTCTAAGACCTTACAAATATGATCCGGAATGATCATGGCTTTTTGTTAATATGATCTGGAGCGATTGTGGCTTTTTAATTCTCCATATTTATTTTTATCTAGTGTGATCGTGGACTTCTGGTTTTTGGATGCTGGATTTCTATGGGCCTTTGATTATTCAAAATACATCTTTCAGAGAAATATATGTTTTGGAGGGGAAAGTGTTAACCTGCCTTTTTGCAAGGCAGTCACATCATGGATTTTTGATGATTGAAGTGTTCAGAATATGAGCATAAACTCAAGAGAGCCCTGACATGCTTGGAATTAAGTGTGAAATCACTCGAATGCATGAATATGACAAGCTTGGACTTCGGCTCGATAGGGTTGGTTCATCCTGCTTCTACAATACTCCACTTCAGATTGGAATATTCGGATCGGTGAGCTCAGATCGGTGTAGCTGGATAAGCATGGAGAGTTCATCACGTTGCCTCAGATAAGCAAGTATGGTGTACCGCCTTTAGTTCAAACAGCTTCAGGTCGGTTTGCTCAGATCGGGCAAGTATCGGATCGATGTTCCGGGATTGAATGGGTCAGTTTGGTGAAGGCCCTTCTCAGTAATTTTGATTTCGCTTCTTTGGATTGGCACAACTCGGCTCGGCCTTGTACTACCGAGGCATGTTGAACCGAGAACAGTAGGGTTAGAAGACCTATTCCACTGTCAAAATACTTGGTCCATCCACTTCTTGAGCGGCGGATCTAGCTGCACGTGGCCTAAGTCGAACGAGAAGAAGTGGCCAACTACCTCATATCGTCCTGGATCGTACACCACGTGGCATACCGATTCGAGCTCAACACCTATCTAAAAATACATGTATTTGGAGCATTTACAGGGAATGAATGATTTTTTAACTTCATATACGCAAAGTTTGTGCATTAGGGAAGACCGAACATCAACTTCCTCAAGCTCGCGCAAGGACTTCGCACTTATGGAAGAATTCACTTCTTACCTCTTCATTTCTTACATGAGAACAAACTGTAACTTGTAATCGAAAGTGTAATAATAAGATTAATTGAATTGGACGTAGGCCGGATTACCAAACCACTATAAAATTCTTGTGTATTCATTTATTTCTCTGCATTCTATGATTGGAATTATTTAAGAATTGTTGTGTTTGGATTGCATCAAAAGTTCCAACAAATTATCTAATGGTCTTGACGTCTGGGGAATGGTTGAATAATTTCACCATTCCAATGAATTTTTAGCTAATTGTTGCGTTCGGATTATAAAATTCAACTGTATTTTGCATTTCATAAAAAGTTCCAACAAGCAGGGACAAAACTACTGAAGAACACTGGACGAGATGATTTGACAACTGATGAGGAGGATGCCAATTTTGAGTATGTCATGGATCCACCAACCCATAATGGACGCTACGGATTTGGGAACCAAGCGGTAATTTTCAATTAAAGTTATGTGAATTACATTTGTGATGTTGGAGACATTATTCGAAAAAAAATTGCAGGCTAAGACACCTCAAACTGCTTATCAGAGGGCTCAAGATAAAGTGAAAATTGCCCAGCTACGAGCCTTGTTTGCTGAGCTTGAGGAATACGATCGTCGCCATGATGTGTTGAAGAAGCAGTTGATCCAACATTTGGCAGAGTTTATAGAGCAATACGTGAGTTAACATCGTGTGATCGTTATAGAGGGGATGATGTGTGATGATGTACTTTTTATTTTGAGTGGGTAAGGATGTAGTTGATACACTTTGATTAATTGTATATTGCATTAAGTGGATTTGGGTTTGTTTGTGGATTTATTAAATGTTTGATGCTGTTGGATGTTGGTTTAGATGTTGTATATATTACATTATGTTAAGTAAATTGGATTGTATGTGCATGGTTTAGGTTGAATATTGTATTTGGCTATATATGTTATTATTATTGTTATATATATGCCTAAAATAGACCTGTTATAGCTGTATATGTAATTTGTGCGGCTGGAAGGAAGCAGGCTTAAATGCCAAAAATAATCTAGATTTTCAATGGCTAGTAACGGTTTCCAACATCAATTAATAACATTTTCCAATAGTTTATAACAGTTTTCAATGACAGTGAAGAAAATAGAATATGCCATGTGTCCAAACTTATCATTGGAAATACCCCGTGGATGCCACTGGAAAGGGTTACCGAACGTTGGTACATATACCAATGGCTTTCCAATAGTTGGTAGCCATTGCAAAACGCAATTGATCATTTAGTGACCCCTTTATTTAAAAAGCAAGCCAAAATATGTAATAAGATTGCAGAGCCGACCTGGCCTAGTACAAACTAGCCTACTGCATAAAGCAACATCATCAGCTAGGGAATATAAGAGAACTCTTGTTGAAACTTTATGCAAGCAAAGTAAAGGTGAAAGAGAAAATCATGTAAAATTAAGTTGCTGAAGAAAGCATCATGCAAGCCACAAGGAAGAAGATCCCAAGAAGGCAACAACAAGAATTGCTTTGAGGACAAATGTAACAACCTTGATTTTTGGTCGTTCAAATTGACAAAAATCCACAAATATCGACTTAAAAAATTCAAAAAATATTGATAGTTATTGGGATTAATAAAAGAAAAGAAGAAAACAACCATAGAATCTCACAACGGAAGGACAAAATATAATAAATAAATAACAGTTCGTGAAGCTGTTAAAACATGCATTTTTTTTTGAAAGGCAAGTGGAACTTTTTATTTACAAAAAAGAATTTACATGAGTTTATTACATGGATCCATTAAAGCTAAACCAATGCCAAATATCCCATTTCTTTACAAAGATAACATTTTAATCACACTTTTATGAATCATCATGCATAATTGATCAGCAGTTAAACTCGGCATGCCAAAGATTGAGTTGTTTCTTTCTCTCCAAACTTCTACGATAAATTTCTTCAAAAGCTTCAATAGTACACAAGTTTTCTTGCTTCTCCATCTTGTCGCATTGAAGATAGTGAACCATTCAAGATGACTAGATGTAGATGGCCTATGGAAGCTACCAATTACCAGCAGGCTCTTCCAAATTCTGTGTACATACGAGCACTAAAAGAAGAGGTGAACGTTAGTTTCAGGTGCATTGTGACATAGGATGCAAACCTCATCTTGTAAAATGCCATACGAATACAATTTTCTCTTTGTGTTAATGGCATTGGCCATAATCTTCCAAAGAAGCAAATTATCTTTTGCTAAACTTTCGTAGTTCCATATCCTTGAATACTAGGGAAATACATGTCTAGATGGTAATAGAAGGTTGTAAACCGTTTTAATAGAGTGTTCTTTCCCCATCCACAAAATGGAATTATCACTGGTGAAATTGTAGTTCTCTACGATATTCCTCTAAAGATCTCTCAAAACTACCAAGGAACTACATGGCAGATTTATTAGACCATCACTAAAATAATCACTGACTACTGTATTTTGTGGAATTCTAGAATTGAACATTACATTTTGATCTACAAAATCACTTAGAATTAAACTTGGACTTACCCATGGACTATGCCAAAATGATAAGTTTGTAATGCTTCTATAGTTACATTTTATAAATTGCCTAAATGTACCTCTCAGTTTTAAGAGTTCTCTCCAACTCCAGCTATATCCTTATGGAATTGCCATTGACCAAAAATTTCTTGTACCTATTAAGTTAGCATGAACCCACCTAGACCATATGCCTTTATCCACAACAAATAGTTTCTCATAGTAATTAGATATTGCTGGTTGGTTCCAATGGTAAAGATTAATAATACCTAGGCCACCAAAATTCTTATTATCATAGAGTTTCTGGAATGCAAAAGGAATTAACTTTTTTGAGAATGGATCTCAATGCAATAGAAATTTGTTCATAGCACTTGAAATCATACCAATATATTTGTAGCGGAATAATACTAGCAATTATGTCCACCAAGCTCCGTCTTCATCTTCAATATAATGTTCTCATATCAGTTAAATTAAAATCAGAAAATAATATGAGTGTCACGACATCAGAGACGTTTATGGTAATTCATATATTTTATCCAATGTGATTGTGAGTGCAATAACTAAAGAGATGTCAGGGGAATTTCCATCTCCTAAGGATCCGTCAAACAAGATACTATATAATATAATTTCTCTATTATAATAGTGTCTATTCAGTAAAGTATCAAAATATTAAAATAATGTAAGTGGGATTACATTTTTACCTTTACACAGTTTAAAATAGTATAGTCTATATAGATACCGTAAAGTCCACAATAAACTAGTGGCTATCAGAGGGCACTCCAAAGGTATTGTACAAATCAAAATTGTAGGGACTCGATCAGGATAAAGTAATATATATGGTATCGAAGAAGCATGATTGCTAAGAGAAACTAACTCACATTGGCCTGGGTATGACTCTTGTTTTAGTCAATTCAATTTTGACCCTAAGGTCAAGGCTATCCATCATCGTTCTCTTTCTTCAAATCCAGTAATCGCCTCCAAATCATCCTAATTCATTCTGGATTCTCCATCACGTGCACAATTAAAGTGGTTTTCAGTATTGATAGAGTGTATGACAATATCTGATCTCGGTCTCTTTAACAACCAAACGTTACATTTTTCACATTGGTTTGATTTTTGCATTTCAAATGATTCATGCTTCATATCGAAATGTCGAATTGGCTTTCAAATCATTTTATATCCAAATAAAATATACTTCCATATTAAATCTCAATTTAAATCAAATTCGGTATCTTGAAATAATTCAGATCTTAAAGTAATTTAAATATTAAATAGTGAACTTTATATACATATATTGAATAGTTTAGATATTTTTGAAATAGTTTGGAAATAAATGATTTGTATTTAAAATAGAGTTTTCAAAAATTTAGTAAAATCTATAATTAAAATATTGAAGTAGTTTATAAAATAGATAGTAAATTATTAAAAAGGTCTTATTTAAAACAGTGTATATATATAAGTAAAAATAGATAGTTTAAAATGTAAAATAGTTTTTTATTTAAACTATTTTATTAATATAGTTACTAAGTATAAATTAAAATAGCATAGTTTACAAAGTAAAATAGTTGCTAAGTAAAAAGTATATATATATGGTTTAAAACAAATTAATTTGAATTAGAATCGTTTCTTCTAAATTTTTAAATAAATTGGAAACCATATTCTAGTTTCAATCAATTAAACTAAATTTTGATATCTCAATTCAAATCGATTCAGCTTCTCTTCTATATTTTAATTCGATTCAACAATTTAATTCAAGCATTTCGATTTAACAAATTCGATTCAAATATTTGAAATTTCATTATAATTCTCATGTTGAATTGTAACACCCCACGTCCGTTAATGTCACTCACAAAGGGAATGCATTAACTTCCATGGAGGTCATAAGTGAATATAGAACGGAGAAATTGCAACAAGAAAGATAATAAATAGCACTTGGAAATCTAAAACTTCATTTTATTGCAGCGGAAATTAAATATGTCTGTTACATCATAAAACCATAGATCATAACCAAGTACAACATCCGTCTCCACAAAAACAAAATACATAATCCCATTACAATAAATAGCCATTAAAAAGAAAGATAACAAGCTGGACTTTACTTATGCAGTCCAAGCTTTCCAAGAGATAAGCGATCCAATTAGACTCCACTAGAACTTGGCCCAACCTGAGGACCTGAAGGGAGAAAAAGATGGAAAAGAGGGGGTCAGACATAAAGTCTGGCGAGTATGATAATTCTACAATACTATTATCAAAATAACTGGACTAAGGCATAAGCTGGAAAACAAGGAAATGTCTATGAAAGAGCAGATTAAGGACATAGACAATCGCTAAAGGCAACGTTATAGGCGCTCCTAAATACTAAAGGAAAAAACACTATACTGCACCACACCAGTCACCCTAAAGATTGATCCCACTTAGCTTCACTTAGAAACTTTCTTAATGGCTTTACGTACTCCTAGCTGACTACATAGGTGCCGCCTGCCCCTATCTCCACTAGGTGTACCCCACTTTCCATTTTTCGATCGGCTCCCTACTCGTAGATACCCATGCTGGCCCCACAGTGGGGTGTATCATTCCCCTAAAGTGGCAACCCGATATAACGGAGATGCACGGCTTATACCTACACGATGCAACAACGTCTTACCTACCAGCCCGGGTCCACACACGCATATGAAACCCGTTGGACTTGCGTTGCCACCGCTCCCTGTTTTGGCCTCTTATAGTCAGACCCAGTATGCGTGTCCCGTCCTCGACTTGGGTCGAGCCCACAAAGATACGTTTTGGGATACTGGTTGAAATGGGCCCCCATTATTTCCCACAAGCATTCCACCTAAGCTTGTCCCATTAGTCCATCCACTTAACCCACTTAGTCATGTTCATTTACATGTGTATTTGGTTAAGTCTAATCATATTTCAAATGCCTCTAAAGGCAACCACTAGATACCTCATGCCACCCAAGGCACCTACTTAACCCCCATGTCCCACCTTACATGATTATCTGGCTAAGTATTTCTTAATTCATTAAGGCCATAACCTCATAAAGACCTCTCACATTAGACTGGCATTTATGGCAGCTGGATTTGCCGGGCGGGTCCGGGCAGTCTTACACCATAAAAGAGTCTAACCTCGTGTCTTTACAACTGTTATGCTTTAGTTTGGGCCTAGGACCTCTCACATTGGGCCGACATTTGTGACTACTGGATTTGCCGGGCGGGTCCGGGCAGGTTTACGTCTAAAACGGGTCCAACCTCGTGTCCTAAACATTGATTATTATTAATAATCCACTTTCCCCAATTTTAATAATTCCCTACTTGAATTATTAATTAATTCCAAATTCAACAATGTCCATAATTGACTCAATTATGGACATCCATTCAAGGCGTGCAAAATCATACAAAATTGCACCCAATTTATTAATTCCTAATATCACCCCTACCCCACGTTTGAACGTTTATTCGCAAAATATATGCTAGACCCGATTAGTCTAACTCATAGCATAAAAGAAAATATTCACAACAACAACATATACATGTGACTAAATAAATCATAACAAGGGGTGAAACTTGCATACATCCAAAATTACAACTTGCATAAGGTTATACATGTCATGGATCTAAGGTTGTCAACTTATTCATAATTCACATAATATGATTTTGATCAAATTTCATAAACTTGTATAGGACATGTGTGAATCAACATCATTAACAATATGGTTTTATATGGGTACACCTAACTCAATAGGCAAATTCCCAAAAATCAAAATTCATTTAATCATAGATTCATGTATATGGGTACACCTAAATTAATTGGCAAATTCCCATACTCAAGATCCAATTAATTTGTAGATTCATGTATATGGGTACACCTAACTCAATAGGCAAATTCCCATAATCAAGATCTATTATAAAAAAAACATAAACTTTAAACATGATCCAATTCGCATAAATAATAACATCATGATTTTACAACTTGTATGATTCAACACAACTTAACATGACATCGTTATCATATAACATAAGTATTTCAACATATGTGATAATATGAGATCTACAACATATATAAGATTTACAACATAGCATATCATAATTTGCAACATAGCATGATATGATTTACAACATAGCATAGCATGATTTACAACATGGCATAACATGATTTATAACATAGCATAGCATGATTAATCACATATGACATAGCATAGGATTATTTACAACATAATCACTACAACATAACAACATATATATGATAACATAATAGCATAACAAGAGATCCACAACATAATTTACAAATACATAACAATTCATATCACTTTCTTGTGATCCATTCATAACTTAATCAAATTATTTTATAATAATATAGTGAGATTCATCATACTCACAATTTAAAGAAGTGAAATAGAAAGAGTCTTTGATTTAATTTGTTTGTTGAGTAGATTTAGTTGTAGGCTAGGCTTTCTCCTTCTTCTTTAGTTTGTGACGGCTACACTGAACTCCATGGCAACGGCATGTTAGTAGCTCTCCAAATTTTCAAGTGATTTAGGGTTAGAGTCTACCCACTTATTTATAGAAGTTAGGATGCATTTAGGCCATTAGATTTACCCTAGAATAGATTAGAGCCATTAGATTTCGTCCAGCCTTCAAAACACAGCCCGAAAACCCAACCAGATGCACCCAGGTCACCTGGGCTCGACCAGGGAGGTCGACACCCAGGTCGACTCTAGTGTCGACCTGGCCCCCCCAAATCGACTCCCAAGTCGACCCCCAGGTCGACCTGGTCTGGGCGGGAGTTTTCCCGCCTGCCTCCATTTCTGTGTTTTTGAAATCTGTTTTAAAATTTGAATTTGTCGTGAAACTTCTCGAGGCCATATCTCGGTCATACAAACTCCGATTTACAAAATTTCTGACTCTATTTCGCGTATTTTTCCGAGACGAACACAATGGCGCAGCCCGTTTCCCAATATTCTTATATTTGAAATTAATTATTCTTTCATTTGTGAATATTAGTATTAACTGATTTACGGGGTGTTACATTCTCCCCTCCTTAAAGGATTTCGACCCCGAAATCTTCAAGTCAAGAAGAATGTTTAACCTAACATCCAATCAACCATCTACTCAACCATCAAACACTAGCATCCACTGTCCTTATAGACTTCTAATGCTTTTATGTTTAAATGCATAGTGTGTGTATATGTCCGTATATAATGCAAAATCAGGCGGTCCACTGATTCAGTTGACCTCCTTAATGCAATTCATGATAGTGCCATGCATCCATTATGTATGCAGAAGATCCTAATTGCTTACATACTACTTCTATATGCGTGCACATCCATTCAACCAAATGCAGCATCCATACGATGGTACAACCATTATACATCCATTATACTAAATACATTCATTTATGCAATATGCAATATGTAGTGACTGAGCCGATCTAGTGCCTAAAGTGTGTGTATATATGCATCCACGAGCAACCACTAGCAAACACTTGCATCCCTTTTGCATCCATCATACATAACATGTCTCAAACACATGTTTCAACCACAGGATTTATCCTAACTAAAGGTCAAAGATACTAACGAGAGGATATACTAAAGATAAGATAAGATAAGCTAAGCGATAATGGAGAAATTAAAAGACATACCCTCAAAAAGAAAAGGGTACAACGAACGCATCTTCTCTTCTGTCTCCCAAGTAGCGTTGCTCTCATCATCTCCCCATTGCACTTTAACTAGTCTGACCTCTCGGTTCCTCAACTTTTTGATCTCCGACCCAAGAATGCATGTAGGAGCTCGTCTAATTGTTGCATCACGCTCTATTTCCACCTCTTTAAGCAAGCTCGGCTCTACCACCTCCGCGGTCTTGTGCAAACACTTCCTCAAATGTGATACATGGAATACGTCGTGTACTCCACTAAATTTCTCAGGCAACTCCACCCTATACGCCATCTTCCCAATCCTGTCTTTTATAGGAAACGGCCCTACAAACCTTGGCGCTAATTTCCTAACGGACCCAAAGCGAACAACATTCCGTAACGGAGACACTTTGATAAAAACCATGTCCCCAATGTCAAACTCAAGATCTGTCCTCCTCTTATCAGCATACGATTTCTGCCTATCTTGTGCTGCTTTCATCCTCCTTCGAATCAAATCAATCTTCTCCGAGGTTTCCCTAACCATATCGGGCCCAAGTAGGATTTTATCGGTAGATTCCCACCAACATGTAGGCGAACGGCAAGGCCTTCCATAAAGAGCTTCGAAAGGTGCCATGCCAATACTAGACTGAAAGCTATTATTATATGCGAATTCTACCAACGGAAGGTGCTCTTCCCGTGTACCCCCAAAGTCTAGGATACAAAGCCTTAAAAGATCCTCTAGAATACGATTCACCCTCTCGGTCTGGCCGTCCGTCTGAGGATGATATGCGGTGCTCAAACATAGCTGAGCCCCTACCGCCTCTTGTAAACTCTTCCAAAATTCGCTAGTGAAGATGGGATCACGACCGCTTACTATACTAGAAGGAATACCGTGCAAACGAACTATCTCTTTAATGTATACAGAAGCCAACCACGGAGCAGTCCTCTTACTTTTCACGGGAATAAAATGGGCGCTCTTAGTAAGTCTATCTACTATAACCCAAATCCCCGTATTACCCTTCCTTGATCTTGGTAATCCATCCACAAAATCCATTGAGACGCTTTCCCATTTCCATAGTGGAACTTCCAATGGGTGAAGCAACCCACCGTGTTTCTTTTGTTCCGCTTTTACTCGTTGGCACACCAAGCATCTAGCGACGTACTCGGCCACATCCTTTTTCAGACCGGCCCAAAAGAAAACCCGCTTCATATCTTTGTACATCTTGTCTTCGCCGGGATGAATGGTCATCTTTGAGCGATGAGCATTATCAAGAATGGCCTTCCTTAAGTCTTCGTCTTGTGGTACACAAAGTCTATTATCCCTTCGTAACCAACCCTTATCGTCTAGGGTATACCTACGAAGATGGCTAGACGACTCCCCTCCTTTGAGCTTTTCTACTATCTCAACCAACTGTGGGTCGTCTTGCTGTGTCTCACCAACTCATCCTAGAAGTGTAGGTCTAACCTCCAAGGATGCTAACAAACCAGGTACTAGGTCAACGGAGGGTCTAAAGTCAAACATGGAGATGAATTCTAAGCTTCGTCGTTCAACAAACAACGGACTCAAGGACAACCTCTTCCTACTTAAGGCGTCTGCTACCACGTTACCCTTGCCCGGGGTATATGCTATTTCAAAATCGTAGGAGGCTAAGAATTCCATCCACCGTTGCTGCCTTAAATTCAAATCCTTCTGAGAGAATAAGTATTTTAATGATTTGTGGTCAGTGAACAGTTCGAATGTCTCACCAAGAAGATAGTGACGCCAAGACTTAAGCGCGAAAACAATTGCGGCTAACTCAAGGTCATGCGTAGGGTAATTCTTTTCATGAACCCTCAACTGCCTTCCACCATAGGCTATTACTCTTCCCTCTTGCATGAGGACCGCGCCAAGTCCCGTCCCACAAGCATCAGTATAGATGGTAAACGGTTTATTCCCGTCTGGCAGCACTAAGACTGGGGCTGAAGTTAAGGCTCTCTTTAAACGTTGGAACGCATCATCACAATCTTCATCCCACGTAAAAACCAGGTTCTTCTTCGTTAACCGTGTTAATGGAGCTGATATTTTTGCGAAGTCTTTGATAAACTTCCTATAATAGCCAGCCAACCCCAAGAAACTTCTTACTTCGGTTACATTTTTAGGGACCTTCCAATCTTGGATGGCCACCACCTTTGCGGGATCCACTGCTATCCCTTCCTTGGAAACCACGTGCCCTAAGAACCGTACTTCTTTCCTCCAGAAGTGACACTTAGAAAATTTTGCCTTAAGGTTATGCGCTCAAAGGGTTTCCAACACTTCCCTAAGTTGTAAGGCATGCTCTTCTTTGTTCTTAGAAAAGACTAAGATGTCATCCACAAAGACTACCACGAATTTGTTAAGGTACTCCCTAAACACCCTTCTCATCAAATCAACAAAATATGCGGGGGCGTTTGTCAAACCAAAGGGCATCACTAGCCATTCATAAAATCCGTCCGGAGTCCTAAAAGCAGTCTTATCTATACTATCCTCATCCACTCTCAGTTGATGAAAGCCAGTGGCTAAGTCCAACTGCGAAAACACTGAGGCGCCAACTAACTCATCAAAGAGATCGTCAATCCTCGGCAGTGGGTGTCGGTTCTTTTTAGTAAGCTTGTTTAGTTCTCTATAGTCCACACAAAGTCTAAGGGACCCATCCGCCTTTGTGGCAAATACTACTGGAGCACCCCACTCCGATATACTACGTCTTATGAACCCCTTCTCAAGCAACTCCTTCACTTGCTTATTGAGTTCCCTCCTTTCACGAGGAGCCATGTGGCGCACTGGCAAAGATACGGGTTTAGCATTATCCACAAGATAAATTCGAAAGTCTATCTCCCGCTTTGGAGGCAAGCCCTTCACCTCCTCAAACACATCCGAATATTCCCGGACCACCTCTACCGATCGCAGATTCTCTACAGACGCGTCAAGCGATTCAAGATAACTTAGCATAACGGAATTTATGGGATTACAAAAGATGTCGAGAGCATTACCAAGGCGAGTCACAAGCCTAACTACTCTCCTTTCACAATCAAGAATGGCCCCATTTCTAGATAACCAATCCATTCCTAAAATTATCCCATAGCCCATGAAGCCCAATACATAAGCATCACATCTAAATTCAACGCTAAGTATAGAGATTTTCAAATCCAAACATATCAATGTCAAATGAGCCGAACCCCCAATTGGATTTGAAACAACCAAGGGATCCTCTACTAAACTGGTGTTCAAGTGCAGTAATTCAACTAATGATGCAGAGATAAACGAATGAGATGCGCCAGAATCGAATAAGGTACGGATAGGATGATCAAACAGAAAAACTAAGCTTTCAACAGAAATTGTTCTACCTCTTTCTTGCAGCGATGGGGCCGCAATAGCCTGAACTTGCCCCCTTGCCTGCCCTGGTGCCATAAGAGCCTGCACCTGTCCTCCCGAGGTAGACCCTGCCCTCTTCCCCTTCTTTGGGCAGTCCTTCACCAAATGTCCCGCATCTCCACAATGAAAACAACCAGTCTTCTTTTTCTTTCTACAATCTTTGCTGAGATGGCCAGGCGTCCCACAATTGAAGCATCTCTTCTTCCCTTTGCCATTATTGTTTTTACCACCCTTCTTATTTTGCTGTTGGGGTTTCTTCTGATCCCCTTTCTTTTCAACTGCCTTATCCTCATGCATAAGTGCCATTTCTACTAGCCTTTCAAAGGTGGCTCCCATAGGGATGTGGGTCATAGCCAACCCTTGCAACGGTTCATTCAAGCCTCTAACGAACCTCAAAGCTTTCTTCTCTGGCGTGTTCACCAACTCCAAGCCAAACCTTGCTAACTGATTAAATTTATTGACATATTCCTTCACTGATAAGCTCCCTTGCTTTAATGTCAGGAATTTTTCCATATTTAAATTCTCCTCTGCCCTTGAAAGAAACTTTGCCTCAAACCTTCGTCTGAAATCCGCCCGTGAATCAACTGGACGTTCCCCGTTGGTGACCTCCCACCAAAACGAGGCCTCTCCCTTCATTAACCAAGCAGCTAAACGGACTTTCCTCCCATCTTCCACTTCAAAGATATCCAACAATTCCTCAGTCTCCTTAAGCCAGTCTCTGGCCTCCACAAACGTCTCAGTCCCTTGAAAAGTTTTTCCTCCCATAGCCTTAAATTCCTTGCACGTCTTTGCAAAAGTGTCAACACGAGGAGGAGGAGTGGGTGCAACTGGGGGTGGAGGAGCATCTGCTGGGCCTGCAGTGGTGGCCCTAGCCTCCAAATATCTCCTAAACCACCCTGGAACCGTCACACCTTCTGGGAGATTAAGATCTTCAGCCATGCTGAAATGAAAAAGGAAAGATTCAAAATGGAGAATTCGAAAGATAAAGATAAGAATATGACTATTTGGGACTATGTTTTTCATAAAAACTCTCTCTAAATAACATGTTTTTGAAAGCACTTCTTCCAAAAATACTGTAGAAAAATATTTTTCTAAAAATTTTATCTGTTCTGGTAACCTTATGCTCTGATACCACGTGTAACACCCCATGTCCATAAATGTCACTCACAAAGGGAATGCATTAACTTCCATGGAGGTCATAAGTGAATATAGAACAGAGAAATTACAACAAGACAGATAATAAATAGCACTTGGAAATCTAAAACTTCATTTTATTGCAGCAGAAATTAAATATGTCTGTTACATCATAAAACCATAGATCGTAACCAAGTACAACATCCGTCTCCACAAAAACAAAATACATAATCCCATTACAATAAATAGCCATTAAAAAGAAAGATAACAAGCTGGACTTTACTTCTGCAGTCCAAGCTTTCCAAGAGATAAGCGATCCAATTAGACTCCACTAGAACTTGGCCCAACCTGAGGACCTGAAGGGAGAAAAAGATGGAAAAGAGGGGGTCAAACATAAAGTCTGGCGAGTATGATAATTCTACAATACTATTATCAAAATAACTGGACTAAGGCATAAGCTGGAAAACAAGGAAATGTCTATGAAAGAGCAGATTAAGGACATAGACAATCGCTAAAGGCAACGTTATAGGCGCTCCTAAATACTAAAGGATAAACACTATACTGCACAACACCAGTCACCCTAAAGATTGATCCCACTTAGCTTCAATTAGAAACTTTCTTAATGGCTTTACGTACTCCTAGCTGACTACATAGGTGCCGCCTGCCCCTATCTCCACTAGGTGTACCCACTTTCCATTTTTCGATCGGCTCCCTACTCGTAGATACCCGTGCTGGCCCCACAGTGGGGTGTATCATTCCCCTAAAGTGGCAACCCGATATAACGGAGATGCACGGCTTATACCTACACGATGCAACGTCTTACCTACCAGCACGGGTCCACACACGCATATGAAACCCATTGGACTTGCGTTGCCACCGCTCCCTGTTTTGGCCTCTTATAGTCAGACCCAGTATGCGTGTCCCGTCCTCGACTTGGGTCGAGCCCACAAAGATACGTTTTGGGATACTGGTTGAAATGGGCCCCCATTATTTCCCACAAGCATTCCACCTAAGCTTGTCCCATTAGTCCATCCACTTAACCCACTTAGTCATGTTCATTTACATGTGTATTTGGTTAAGTCTAATCGTATTTCAAATGCCTCTAAAGGCAACCACTAGATTCCTCATGCCACCCAAGGCACCTACTTAACCCCCATGTCCCACCTTACATGATTATCTGGCTAAGTATTTCTTAATTCATTAAGGCCATAACCTCATAAAGACCTCTCACGTTAGACTGGCATTTATGGAAGCTGGATTTGCCGGGCGGGTCCGGGCAGTCTTACACCATAAAAGAGTCTAACCTCGTGTCTTTACAACTGTTATGCTTTAGTTTGGGCCTAGGACCTCTCACATTGGGCCTACATTTGTGACTACTGGATTTGCCGGGCGGGTCCGGGCAGGTTTACGTCACAAACGGGTCCAACTTCGTGTCCTAAGCATTGATTATTATTAATAATCCACTTTCCCCAATTTTCATAATTCCCAACTTGAATTATTAATTAATTCCAAATTCAACAATGTCCATAATTGACTCAATTATGGACATCCATTCAAGGCGTGCAAAATCATACAAAATTGCACCCAATTTATTAATTCCTAATATCACCCCTACCCCACGTTTGAACGTTTATTCGCAAAATATATGCTAGACCCGATTAGTCTAACTCATAGCATAAAATAAAATATTCACAACAACAACATATATATGTGACTAAATAAATCATAACAAGGGGTGAAACTTGCATACATCCAAAATTACAACTTGCATAAGGTTATACATGTCATGGATCTAAGGGTGTCAACTTATTCATAATTCACATAATATGATTTTGATCAAATTTCATAAACTTGTATAGGACATGTGTGAATCAACATCATTAACAATATGGTTTTATATGGGTACACCTAACTCAATAGGAAAATTCCCAAAAATCAAAATTCATTTAATCATAGATTCATGTATATGGGTACACCTAACTTAATAGGCAAATTCCCATATTCAAGATCCAATTAATTTGTAGATTCATGTATATGGGTACACCTAACTCAATAGGCAAATTCCCATAATCAAGATCTATTATAAAAAAAACATAAACTTTAAACATGATCCAATTCGCATAAATAATAACATCATGATTTTACAACTTGTATGATTCAACACAACTTAACATGACATCATTATCATATAACATAAGTATTTCAACATATGTGATAATATGAGATCTACAACATATATAAGATTTACAACATAGCATATCATAATTTGCAACATAGCATGATATGATTTACAACATAGCATAGCATGATTTACAACATGGCATAACATGATTTATAACATAGCATAGCATGATTAATCACATATGACATAGCATAGGATTATTTACAACATAATCACTACAACATAACAACATATATATGATAACATAATAGCATAACAAGAGATCCACAACATAATTTACAAATACATAACAATTCATATCACTTTCTTGTGATCCATTCATAACTTAATCAAATTATTTTATAATAATATTGTGAGATTCATCATACTCACAATTTAAAGAAGAGAAATAGAAAGAGTCTTTGATTTAATTTGCTTGTTGAGTAGATTTAGTTGTAGGCTAGGCTTTCTCCTTCTTCTTTAGTTTGTGACGGCTACGCTGAACTCCATGGCAATGGCATGTCAGTAGCACTCCAATTTTTCAAGTGATTTAGGGTTAGAGTCTACCCACTTATTTATAGATGTTAGGATGCATTTAGGTCTTTAGATTTACCCTAGAATAGATTAGAGCCATTAGATTTCGTCCAGCCTTCAAAACACAGCCCCAAAACCCAACCAGATTCACCCAGGTCACCTGGGCTCGACCAGGGAGGTCGACACCCAGGTCGACTCTAGTGTCGACCTGGCCCCCCCAGGTCGACCCCCAGGTCGACCTGGTCTGGGTGGGAGTTTTCCCGCCTGCCTCCATTTCTGTGTTTTTGAAATCTGTTTTAAAATTTGAATTTTTCGTGAAACTTCTCGAGGCCATATCTCGGTCATACGAACTCCGATTTACAAAATTTCGGACTCTATTTCGCGTATTTTTCTAGACGAACACAATAGCGCAGCCCGTTTCCCAATATTCTTATATTTGAAATTAATTATTCTTTCATTTGTGAATATTAGTATTAACTGATTTACGGGGTGTTACATGAATTATTTCAATTTATAAAATCTCGAGTTAACAATTCAGTTAGTACTTTAAATCAGGTTAATTTAAAGTAAATTTTAAAGATAGACAAACAATTCAATTTTGATAAATCAACTCATATTCAATTTCATTTTAACTTCAGTTTACAACATCAAAAATTTCCTTTAGCTTTTATATTTCAAAATCCAATATTCAAGTTCAAAGGAAATCCATTTATAAACTTCATCTATAATGTCTTTAAAACAATAATTCAAGAGTCATGGATAAAACAAATTTCATTTAACCAACCAGTGTTCGTATATAATTTTCTACTCTGTGGCCAAATAATACTTAAAATTTAATTTTAGTATTTTGGGAAGGATATATATCATTTAAATCCAAATCTTGGGTCATAGGTATATATCATTTAAATCTACGTTTTAATTCATTTTATTAATTAATCACGGGTTTATTCTATGCCCGTAACATCCAGGATAAATGATTGGGATTAATCAGCCCAAACAATGGTCACATAGAATCAAGGTGAATAATCGGTAAATTCACACAAAACATCAATATATCAAACATATCATATCCAAGTCATTCATCACGTCAATACATCCAAACAAATCAATATCATATAAATTTACTAGTTATCAAATGTCAGGTTTTAATTAGTAATTAAATTTCAAATTTAACTTAACTATTCTACTTAAATTGACAATTAAATTAAATTACACAATCGGTGCAAATAAACATAAATATGCAATTTTAACTTTCAAACAACAATTAATATAATCACACTATGACATGATTTTAATCTAACTAATAATCAAATATTTTAGTTAAGCATGAGTGAGTTAAATCACTCACCTTCAGTTTTGAACGTGTCTGAAATTCGAAATAGGCTCAAAATTTGACTATCTCAGAATCCAACCAAACCAACTCCATGTCATCCAGAATTTCGATATAATTCCAACAGAACAAACCGCACATCAATCTGAGTTTGTATGAGCAAGTTATTCATGTTAATGCAATTGGAAAATAAATTAATTAATTAAAGATAATGGGCACAAAATTCTCATGCCACGTTGCACTGTACAACTTCGTGTGCATCATCCCAGCACCGTGCGTATACACCCATCCGTTAGCCCAAACTTTGACCAGTCATAACTCCACGCTCCAACCTCCGTTTGACGTAAGACAACAACCAAATCGAAGCCCTCGACGAGCAACACACCTACAACAGCTCCGCCTTCAGCTGCATGTGGGCCTAGTGTCGTGCAAATAAAGATTAGTTGTTTTGGCCCTTATTTTAATAATTACAGCCAATCCAGAACACAATATATCAAATTGAACCCACCGTTGGATTCGTATGCTCGAGTACTACAACTTTCATTTAGAATCCATTGCCAATCAACGTACGAATCAAAAACCCCCGAATTTCCCCTTTATTCATGTTTTTCTGTCTTTGACTGCGCTTTCCCTTTAATCCGAGCATTGTTTCGCGAAACAGACACTTCTCACGTTGAGACCTTTCCAACGATATATAATTCGATTGGGTTTGAGACATTGGAAATTTTGACGTTGTTTCAGATCACTAATTGCCATGACAGAGATTAGGGTTGAATTTCAGGATTAGGGCTGAGAAAATGAAACAGAGGCTGCTGCTAGGGCTGGTAATGATAATTTATAGTGTCTATCGATTGTGCTTATATGTATATACCCGATTGGCTCAAAATAGACAATTTATCGTCAAAACGGTCATATTTTGCGCATCGATAATTTTGATTGGAAACCCGATAATCTACACATTGAAAATAATGTTTTCTATACTTTCGAATTATTTGGAACAGGTCTCGAGTCCTAATTCCATCGTATTCAGAAGTTACCGTTCAAAATCAGTTTAAATCGATTTAAATTACATAAACAAATTGCAGTGCATTTTAGCATCATATGACCAATGGTAAGTCTGATCACTACAAAATTTAGAATAATAAATAATTTACTGTTATGGATCTGATAAAACTGATTTCGTCGGATTCTGAGATAGTGGACAAAATGGCTATTTTTTTCTTAAATCATAAATCGATATACGTGTTCATATCGCGCACGCCCACATAACAACTCCAATTGCCGCGAAACTTGAAATCTTACAATAATGTACAATTCTTGATACAATAAAATTAATTTCATTGAATTCTGAGATTTTTTGCAAAACGACTGCTTTAACAGGTTCATAAATATACTAAAATATTCAATTTTCGTTTATTTACCTTTAAATTAAATTCAAAGGTTTGAAAATTTTATCTAAATCAAAATAGAATTCAAATAAACTTATAAGTTTAACTTTCGTTTATCTACATTCAATTTTCATTATTTACCAAATTCACACGAATCAATTTCATTAAATATATTAATATTAAATACCGACTTTCAATGTTTATCTATATAAACGAAATCAAAGCTTATTTGCAGTCAACAAAAGCTGAAATTTTCAATACTTAAATGAATATATTAAGCTTACATCATACAATTACATAATTAAATCATTTAGTTTTATATTCTGACCATAATAAAAATAAAAATCTTATTAAATTCAAAATTATAAATAGCCCAAAAATACGGGTTGTTACAATCTTCCCTACTCAAAACTTTTCGTCCTCGAAAGGCATAGTAAGGAAGTTGTTAATTTATATATTTAACCATATAATTTCCTAATCAACTTATAGAACAATAACTTATACAAATAGTTTAATATAGGTTTGAAAATCAAATTTCCAAAAAAAATTCTAAGTCCTCAATTCACGAAAAATTCCGGTAGAGTCACCTTTGTACGATTAGGTTCGGAAAACAATAATATATATAATCATAAATATACATCTCATCCCACTAATGAGGCATCCCAAACAATGGGTAAACAATGTATAACATCAAAACACGATATGTAATCCGATATACGTACCTTTCGTTTGCGTTATTAGCGATTTTGCATGTTTTTAAGCAACAAAGCAATTATAGTGCGCAACAACTTCAAAAATGAGCACGTGCCATTTGTACCTACAAAAATACTCAATATCCAAATAAGAATAACTGTTATATACTGTATATATAGAAAAATCATATATGACTTAACAAATACATCCAACTAGTATTCATCCAAAATTTTAAAAATTACTTCAATTCATACTTTCTGATATCAACATTTAATCTATTACACTACCATTTCTTACCAATGTACAATTGATTAACTTTTGTTTGTAGCATTCACTTTATTGCACATTAGTTGTTATCATTCTCTTCCAATTTGATTCGTTTCAATTTATTAGGTTTATATACATTTATTTTTTTTATAATGAATTTATATTCATTTAATTTTATATTACTTTAAATCCTGTTGTCTCAATTCCAATCATTACTGTTCAGTATTCTCGTTTTCACTAAAATAAATAAGTTCACCTCCTTATTATGTAAAATTCTATTTCATTTGATTCATCTTATTACCTATCTCCTAAACAAACAAAAATTATATTCCTTTTTCATTACATATTTAATATAAGTCAAGTCTAGTAATCCCATTACTAGTTTAATCAATGATACAATTCATTTAGTTTACTTTGTTGACTTCATTTTTAGAACATTACTAGGTATATATCGTTTATTGTCATAACTTAAGTTTTATTCATATTTATAAACCACAAATTTTGTTTAACCATCATTATTCATACCAATACTCGTATATTATTCAATTTGTTATTCCTATAACATTATAATTTATGGTAAGTTTTATATATGCTATAGAAAAGGATTGATTATTATACAATTTCAAGGTTATAATTCGTTTCAGTTCATTATTTCAAGTTCTCAAAATTCTTATTTTAAAATTATAACTCTCTTAGGTTCATTCTCTTATTATACGATCAGAAGTTTCTAAAATTCAATTTTTATTCATTTCATTAATTATTCTAGAATTAAGAATTCAAATTCTGGATCATTTCCAAATCAACTTCCAAAATAATATATATTACATCTTTCATACAAAATAATACGATAAAAGATTTAAATGAAATTTAATTACGCAAAGAAGGTATAAAAGTTCTAAGTGGACTCCCCACACAAATCTTGAAAATAAACGTCGATGATGCATGCACTCATCATCGAAATGATTTCCTAAAGACAAGAGGGAAATATACACAATTCCAAAATTCATTTGGAAAACTGTTTCTATTGAACTATTTCCATATTATACTTATATTATTTCAGAAAAAACCTTTGCAAATTAATATTTCAAAAGCACCCAGATTTAAATCCACAATTTCATATTTTACTACATCTTATTTCATTACTAATTAACTTTCAATATTTCGTTTTTCTTTATTCATTCGATAGTCAATAGTTTCATTATATTGACTAACTAAATAAATATAATAGTTTTCAAAATAAGTCCTTATGTATTAAATATAATCCAAAACAATATTGTGACAATCAATTCTATTCGACTGTTCAGAAAATCCGATCGATGCCTTAGCGCCCGAAGGACCGACCAGAATTCATAAATACTCAATGGAACAAACCAATATAATACAGTACCATTTTTGTATCAAAATAACAAGTACACTCTCTCATATACACTCAAACTCATTGTAGGTAATTTCTACCCAATCTCTAATGAGTTAGTCCCAAATAGAGCTAAGGTATTCGCTAAACCAAAGCTCTGATATCAAATGTAACAACCTGGATTTTTGGTCGTTCAAATCGACTAAAATCAACAAATGTCGACTTAAACAAATCCAAAAGATACAGATAGTCATTAGGATTAATAAAAGAATAGAAGAAAGAAGAAAACAACCAAAGAATCTCACAACGGAAGGACAAAATATAATAAATGAATAAAAGTTCATGAAGCAGTTAAAACATACATTTAATTTTACATTACATGAATTTATTAGAGTTAACTATCATAAAACATACCAATATATATGCAGCGGAATAATACTAGTAATTACGTCCATTAATCTACATCTTCATCTTCAATATAATATGGTCTTCGTTAACTGAAAAACTTAGGCTGACCCGAGCACCAATGAAAATACAAAAATACTCAGATCAGAACTAAAATATTCTCATATCAGTTAAATTAAAATTAGGTAATAATATGAGTGTCACGACATCAGAGATGCTTACGGTAATTCACATCTCCTATCCAAGGTGTCCGTGAGTGAAATAACTTAAGAGATGTTACAAGAATTTTCATCTCCTAAGGAACCGTCAAACTAGATACTATATAATATAATTTCACTATTATAATAGTGTATATTCAGCAAAGTATCAAAATATTAAATTAGTGTAAGTGGGATTACATTTTTACCCTTACACCGTTTATAATACCGTAATATATATAGATATCGTAAAGTCCATGATAAACTAGTGGCTATCAGTGGGTACTCGATGGGTATGGTACAAATCAAAATTGTAAGGGCTCGATCAGGATAAATATGACAAGTCATCAAGGCAATACCCGTCAGTAGTAATTCTATCAAATTGCGGGCCCAGGTTAGTGGTAATGCATAGCCGCCAGCTACTGCCTACCGCAGACAATACTCCCAAAAATCAATGGCACCTAAATTAGTCACAAAGTAATATATATATAGTATCAAAGTAGCATAACTGCTAAGAGTAGCTAACTCAGATTGACCTGGGTATGACTCCTGTTTTACTAATTTCAATTATGACCTAAAGGTCAAGGCTATCCATCATCGTTCTCTTTCTTCAAATCCAGTAATCGCCTCCAAATCATCCTACTTCATTTTGTATTCTCCACCACATGCGCAATTGTTAAATTGGTTTTCAGTATTGACTGAGAGAATGACAATATCCGATGCAGGCCACTTTAACAACCAAACGTTTACATTTTTCACACCAGTCGGATTTTTACATTTCAATCCGTTCATACTTCATATCGAAATGTCATATTGGCTTTCAAATCATTTTATATCCAAATAGAATACACTTCGATACTAAATCTCAATTTAAATCAAACTTAGCATCTTGAAAGAATTCAGATTTTAAGATAATTTAAATATTAAATAGTAAACTTTATATACATATATTAAATAGTTTAGATATTTTTGAAATAGTCTGACAATAAATTATTTGTATTTAAAATAGTGTTTTCAAAAATTTAGTAAAGTATATAATTAAAATATTAAAGTAGCTTATAAAATAGATTGTTAATTATTAAAAAAGTTTTATTTAAAATAGTGTATGTATAAGTAAAAATAGATAGTTTAAAATGTAAAATAGTTATTTATTTAAAGTATTTATTTAATATGGTTACTAGGTAAAAATTAAAATAACATAGTTTATAAAGTAAAATAGTTACTGAGTAAAATAGTATATACATATACGTTTTAAATAAATTAATTTGAATTAGAATTGTTTCTTCTAAATTTCTAAACAAATTGGAAATCATACTTCAGTTTCAATGGATTCAACTAAATTTCGATATCTCAATTTAAATCAATTCTGCTTCCCATTTATATTTCAATTCGATTCAACAATTCAATTCAAACAATTTGATTTAACAAGTTCGATTTGAATATTTGAAATTTCAATTATAATTCTTACTTTGAATTATTTCAATTTATAGAATCTCGAGTTTACAATTCAATTATTATTTTAAATCGAGTTAATTTAAAATAAATTTCAAAAATAGACAAACAATTCAATTTTGATAAATCGACTTATATTCAATTTCAATTTACAGCATCAAAAATTTCCTTTGTCTTTTATATTTCAAAATCCAGTATTCAAGTTCAAAGGAAATCGATTTATAAAACATCATCTATAATGTCTTTAAAATAATATTTCAAGAGTCATGGTTAAAACAAATATTATTTAATTAACTGATGTCTATATATATATTTCTACCCTATGGCCAAGTAATACTTAAAATTTAATTTTAGTATTTTGGGAAGGATATATATCATTTCAATCCAAATCTGGGATCATAGTTCTATATCGTTTCAACGAATGTTTTAAATTCATTTTATTGATTAATCCCGGGTTTATTCGATGCATATAGCATCTAGGGTAAATGATTGGGATTAATCAACCCAAACAATGGTCATATAAAATCAAGGTGAATAAATGGGTGAATTCACACAAATATACATCAATATATCAAACATATCATATCCAAGTCATTTATCACGTCAATACATTCAAACAATTTAATATCATATAAATTTACTAGTTATCAGATGTTAGATTTTAAACTAGTAATTAAATTTCAAATTCAACTTAACCATTCAATTTAAATTGACAGTTAAATTAAATTACACAATCGATGCAAATAAACATAAATATGCAATGTTAACTTCCAAACAACAATCATTACAATAATACTATGATATGATTTTAATCTAACAAATAATTAAAATATTTTAGTAAAGCGTGAGTGGGTTTAATCACTCATCTTTGGTTTTGAATGCGTTTGAAATCTGAAACAGACTCAAAGTTTGTCTATCTCAGAATCTAACCAAACCAACTCCTTATCGTCCTGAATTACGATACGGTTCCAAAGAGAGAATACACACGTCAATCTGAGTTCGTATGAGAAAGTTATTCACGTTAACACAATTGGAAATTAAATAAAATAAAGAAAATGGGCCTATATCCCATGCCATATTGCATTGTTCAACTTCATGCACATCATCCCAACACCGTGCGTATACATGCACCCATCAACCCTAACTTTGACCGACCATAACTCCACACTCCGACCTCCGTTTGACGCAAGACCATGAAAAATCGAAGCCATCGACCAGCAATATCTCCATCTACAATAGCTCCGCCTCTAGCTGCATGTGGACCCTGCGCCGTCCAGATAAAGATTATGGGTTTCGGCCCTTATTTTAAGATTTTAGGCCAATCCAGAACACGATATATCAAATTGAACCAACCATTTGATTCTTATGCTCGAGTACTGCAACTTTCATTTAGGATCCATCGCCAATCGACGTACGAATCAAAACCCCACAAATTTCCCCCTTTATCTATGTTTTCCTGTCTTTGGCTGCGATTTCCCATTAATCCGTGCACTGTTTCGCTAAACGGACACTTCCCGTCAATTCGTATCGTCGAGACCTTTCAAATGGTATATAATTCGATAGGGTTGAAATATTGGAAATTTTGACTTTGTTTGAGATCAATAATTGCCATGACAGAGACTAGAGTCGAATTTCGGGACTAGGGCTGAGAAATGAAACAGGGGCTACTGTTAGGGCTAGTAATGATAATTTGTAGTGTCCATCGGTTGGGTTTAGATGTATACACCCGATTAGACCAAAATATACCGTTTATCATCAAAACGGTCATATTTTGCGCATCCATAATTTTGATTGGAAAACCGACAATTTATATATTGAAAATAATGTTTTCGATACTTTTGAGTTAATTGGAACAGATCTCGATTCCTAATTCTATCATATTCAAAAGTTACAGTTCAAAATCCATTTAAATCGATTTAAATTACTTAATCAAATTGAAGTCTTTTTTAGCGTCATACGACCAAACGGTAAGTCTGATCGCTACGAAATTTGTGTCAATACAATAATTCACTGCTACGGATCCGATGAAACTAGTTTCTCGAATTCCGAGATAGTAGACAAAATGGCTATTTTTTCTTAAATCGTAAATCAATGTACATGTTTATATCGCGCACGCCCACATAACAACTCCAATTGACGTGAAACTTGAAATCTTATAATAATTTACAATTCTGGATCCAATGAAATTAATTTCATTAAATTTCAAGTTTTTTTTGCAAAATGGCTACTTTAACAGGTTCATAAATATATTCAATTTTCGTTTATTTACATTTAAATTAAATTCAAAAGTTTGTAAATTTTATCCAAATCAAAATAGAATTCAAATAAACTTATAAGTTTAACTTTCGTTTATCTGCATTCAGTTTTCATTATTTACCGAATTCAAATTTTATTTCAATTATTAATTACACGAATCAATTTCATTACATAAATTAATATTAAATTCCAACTTTCAATGTTTATTCATATAAACAAAATCACAACTTATTTGCAGTCAATAAAAGTTGAAATTTTCAATACTTAAGTAATTATATTAAGCTTAGATCATACAATTACATAATTAAATCATTAAATTTTATATTCTAACCATAATAAAAATAAAAATCTTATTTAATTCAAAATTTTAAATGGTCCAAAAAAACGGGTTGTTACATGAAATAATATAGAAGGGCTTATAAATTTGTCTTGTAATTCTTAATAGGATGTATTAGAGAGAAAATACAAGTTCTGAATATGCACATTACTATTTAAGGAGCTTTGTATGTTATTTTCTTTTTAATGATTTTCGTTTGCATTATTAATATTTAACTATCACTATTTGGCTCATTTTTTCACATAATTATATAGATTCAGGCTTCGAAGTCATCATAGCTGAGGAAGGCAAATGAGGGGAGGTTGCATATCCTACCTGGATGGTCCATTTATAGGTTATAGACAAACCCTGACTTATGGTAAAAGAATTAAATGTTAGTTAGAAGCCTCGTAATATTTTTGCATTGATATTCGAGTAGATGTTTTTATTTGTGAACATATTCAGGTACAAGTTTCTGTTTTAGGTTCCAAAATAACTTATTATGGTTTCACCAACAACCCTTCCTTGTTAATACACCTTGACTTAACTCAAATAGCTATGATTTAATAATACTTCAAAAATGGATTACCACTTTGTGGTCTTATTTTATGTTCATTTGTATGAATAAATATTATGACGTGGAAACTGAACAACTTATATCATGTTTTGCGATTTACAAGTATAGTACTATTTTGGCTTATATTTTGAAATTCCATAAATATCGTTTGTTTTCACTTATATGTAGACTTTTTACCAACTGGTTTATTTACTTTAAGAATTTAAGAATAAACTAAAAAATTCAAGATTATGTTTACTAATTTTCAAAATTCGAATATTGAATTTCGTAAATTCTAATTTGGAATTCAAACATAATTTCAGAATTTATATTTTCAAAATTTTATGTTTAAAATCAAACTCAAAAGTTTAGGTTTTATATCAAATTTTAAGTTTTAACTTTTTTCAAGCATGACATGTTTTGCTTGTAATTGAAACTAGCAAAAGATTGGAATAATTTTTATATAACAAATTTTATACAACCTGGCGGTAGGTATCCTCTTAGCAAAGATTTTAGCACCTTCTTAGCAATTTTATTAGGCCATAGTTTTGCGCTTTTTTAGCATATAAATAAGAAATGTTATGTTCATATGAGATCGAATGGTTGTATAATTTTAGCATTTTCTTCGCAACTGTAACGATCATTAGTTTTTGATTTTCGTCAAAATTGTCTATACCATTTTTCCCATGATGAAATATTATTTCATCCATAACTTCTTACTAGAGTGGTATGTAAACCTAAAACCATTTCTATTGGATACAGTAGTTATATGTTAAAATGGACTAACTTTTTGAAAGTTATGGTTGTTTGAAGGATTATTCAATTTTAAATAATCCAATTCCACAATTAAGGGCCATTAATAGTTGGGTCCTTTGTAATTTCAGGATTATTAGAGAAAAAGGCTGAAGTAAGTTACTATAACCTTATTTCTTTCATTTCTCTTCTTCTCAAAATCTCACTTCGCCTCTATTAAAAATATTCTCTTTAGATTCACATCTAAAGACTGTAAAATCTCAAATTTTGTAACAAATTGAAAGAAGATAATCTAAATCTATAACTAGAGAGGAAAATCTGGAACTTTGAGAGGGGATGGATCCATTTATTTGATTTTTTTTCCATCCTAGACCTGGAAAAATTTCTTAGATCTAGAATTATAGGCAAAGTTAAGTGATAATTTATCATTTACTAATTATTTTAAATATAATTTCTCTTTTACAGATTTGAATTAAAACTTGTTATGAATCTTTTTATTCCTAAAATTTTATGATTATACACTTTGGAAAATATGTCTTAGATTCCTAACTTAGATCTAAACAAGCTAAAACTATGCAAATTTATTGACTGGATGTATGCACCATTTCACCTTAGTTTATCCCTAGATTCAAACATCGTAATCATATGCAAATTAATTAGTTGGATATATGCACCTTTGCACATAGTTCTTATATCCCTATCTTAAATCTAAACATTCTGAATTGGTGAAAAATTGATATATTGAACCTTTTATTCTTTTATATGTGATTGCATGCATGATTTCTCCTTCATTTTATGTTTGAAAACTCCATGAGTGGTGGCTTAGATTTAGGATTGAATTCGGCTTTTTGCGAAGAAGCCCAAAATTCAAAAATGCCAAGATTTGCATGTCAATTTGTGAAGGTGACAAGGAAAGCCTCGAAATGATGCACGTAAAATTTCAAGTCATTTGGAATTCATATGCTTGAGTTATGGCCGTAGGAAGATCATATAAGCATGTGTAACATCCTCATTTTTGGTAAATATTATTCAGGAGATTTAACTTGATGAATCAAATAAGAATAATGTAATTAAATTGTTTAGTTGAGATTTGTTTATATAAAGGATAAATAATGTGCCTTGGTTATAGGAATGAACTAAACATAAGTAGGAATATGAGAGGGGTAGAGTGGGTAAACATGTGGTCTCCTATATAAAATCTTTTCCTATACTTCTCCCTTAATTTTCCTTCTTTCAAATCCTAAAAGAAACCTAGGGGAAACTTTCCATTAAAGAGGAGGAAAGAAGAAGAAAAACCTAAAACAAAGCTAGAGATTAAAGCTTAAGAAATAAACATCTACAAATATCTAGTCTCTATCCAAATAAGATGAATAATATTGACTACCCATATTTAAATTCAGCTATTCACTCAAACTCGAATTGTTTGTGCTCAATTATGATTGTTATTATGTTTAAATGGATGCTACTTGATTGTTAACTACACCCATGTCTTCATTTTGGATTATATATGTAACACCCCAATTTTTTAATTTAAGGTAATAAAATAAGATTAACTCAATTAAATATTCAGAATTAAGTAAAACAGATTGCACCATTGCGTCTGTCTCGAATTTCTGGTCAAGACAGACACACGGTTTGCATAAATCAGACATCGTATGAAGAAGTTGTGAGTGTTAGAAGTTTGTATACATATAAGGAACTTATATGTATATTGATAAAGTTTATCCAGTAATTTCGAAAATAGGTTCAAAAATCATAATGCACGAGAGGGAATTTTAGGAGGGAAAATAGATCGTTAGGGGTCGACCCTCCAACAGGGGGATCGACCTATGTGTCGACCCACCCTAAGGGGGGTCAACCCCAGGGTCGACCCACCCTCGGTTCTGGAACCTTCTGACGACGTGGATGGTTCGGATGTTCTGATTTTGAATCTGAAGGACCATATTTTTCCGTTTCCCCTATAAATAAGACCCTAGACCCGTTATTTTATTCATCTAATTCGATGGTGATGACGAAGTGCTGCTTCAAAGTGATTTGTTATAGCCTTTTCTTCTTCAACCTATTAGGGTCACTCAAGCTTGGAGATCTGGGATTCTGCATCAGTAATCCCTTTCCTATTTTCTAATTCCAATCACAACGGAACTACGCTAATTTTAGGTCTCTTATCGAAGTGAGGTAATTCCTAGATCTGGTCTATCTTTCCATTCCCTTCTCTATCTCTTTTTGTGAAAAATATAAATCCATAATTGTTAGGTTCTGAATCTATAAAGGGAAAAGGGGAAAACCATGGATGATGGAATGGATCGGATCCAAATGGGGAAAGCATGAAAGGTGAGTGGGTTTAAAATATACATTTTGAATAATAGCACCTCTTTCGTTTGGCATTCCCCATAATGAACATATTGGAAGGTTTACTTTGATAAAATAAATTATTGCGCTAAATTGAATAATACGTTCAATCGGTTGACATGTTAAGGTGCCTAAACATATGCTAATAGTGATTAAAGTGGTGTAAATGACATATGGGAATGATTAGCATGATATACCGTCAAATTGTTAATATGAATAATTCATATATTGAATCAGTTGAAATGTTGGAATGTTTACATGTTATAATTTCATATATTGGATTTGTTTGAGTGCAAAACAATCTACATGTAAATTTGTCCCAATTATATACAGGGAATAATTGTGGTAAGTATGCGATTATATGGATTCATGTTAACATAAATATGGGCTTGGGGCATCGACCAAATTATGTTTAAAGATCTTAATTGGATCATAAGTATAGAAAAATGATTTGGGCGTAAATGGGATCATATGTAAAATACGAATTGGCATAATTTGAAGAATACGAATATATACATATAATCGTTCATGAATATAATTGGGTAAATGGGCATGAGCACCTAGAAAGACATAGGCATAATTAGTTGATTAATAATGAATGCCTAGGATTACAATTAGGAATTGTAATTGCACTTGTGACACGAGGTTAGGTTGCATTAGTGGTGAAAGTCTACCCGGACCCGATCGGCATAACCAGCAACCACTAATGTTAAGCCTAATGTGAGAGGTCTAAGTGCTCAAATACGAGACGGGCTATGACATGAGGTTAGGCCCAACCTGTGGAAGAAGTCTGCCGGACTCGACCAACATATCCATCATCCCCAAGTTGTAGGCCTAATATGGAAGGCCCAGCCCATTATAAACCATAATTGGACATGGTAACGAATTGGACTACTTAACTTAATCCAATCCATAGGGATTGTATGAATATGAACCAAAGCTAGTGTTAAGTAAAATTGGTTGGACAGTGGGTAGACTAAGCAAATCTGGTGGGTGGGTAATATTTACATATAGGCCCACAAACTTAGCTCGATAAGGTTATGTAATTAAAGATACATTGTGGTACATATAACCAGTAAAAATAATAAAGTTATGAAAATTAAAACACTTTTTTAGTGTAAGCATAACTTGTAGAGATTATAGAATTTAGAAATGCATAATAACTTGCTAAGTAGAACATGTTACGGTAACCAAACAAACATATAAAGGGATTGTGGTCACCGGCCTTGGATCACAATTTAGGGAATAACATGTTGTGGGCTTATTAATAAACTTAACGGGTTAAGTTATATGGCTAAAATTAATAAGCAAGAGAAACTAGGTAATTTGAATAAGAATTCAATATGAATTGGAATAGCCTATTAACTGGAAACCCGATGAGGTGAGACAAGCTCGTAAAAGAAAGTTTAGACATAGTGTCTAACAATATGCTAAAGTAAGTAGCTTAGACCAGTTCGTATGGTTGAAGGTGAATTACCCAATGGGGTAGATCATCGAGGTTTTATAAGCAACGAGGGGAGCGCACACTCATTTGATTGTTCCGATGGCTCTAGAGGACTGGAACGCGAAGTACACAGCTTCCTAAGGTATGTTAGGTGCTCCTAGCAGTCCTCTGTGTGGTGACAGATGTATTAGGTTGGGCTCGCAGAGGTTGGGTCTGTGCGTAACTACTAGGTGGGTGGGCCTTGACTGCAGATGTAGCTATGCAGTCAGAATGCTGTGACGTGGTGACACCAGGGTGGTTCGGCGGTTGCCTTGCGAGGAGGCAGAGGGTCACGACCAACAAGGATAGTAGACTGTCGGACACCCGTCATCGGCAGCTAGTGGGATGTGGAAAGACTAGAGCTAAACCCAAGATACCATTTCACACTTCACTATCGGGGTAAGCGGTTGAGGGAAGATGCCACATGGATATTTAGATTGTTTGCTTAGGGGCAGTCGCTTAGCTCTTGTAGTCTTGATTAGTTGAGGGAGGGGACGAGGTGGGGCAATAGCCACCATGAAAAAAAAACCTTAGGTATACTTGCATATAGAGCTTCGTTAAAAAACAGGCCTGTACAGATATGGAATAGCTCCCAACCAAGTTCCGTGTTTCTTGTATCCCCCCGCTACAGAACTCAGTGCACATTAGAGGACGTGCGATTGAGGCATCGAGCTACAATTAACAGTACGTACGAGGGACAGTCTAGATACATGCATATCTGCTTTGGATGGTGTATCGTAGACTTGAAGGCATTACTCCGGCATTGAGTCTGATTCGAACAAAGGTGGCAGTCAGTACGATTATGTAGCATAATGATGATAGATATATGTGGAGCGTAATATTGTTATCCGTACGTCACTATGACGTAGGATGAGGGACTGCGTATATTCCGACGGTGTTACGATGGAGACCGTGCGAGTGGGGTACCCTGGGGTGTACCTAAATATTGGGGGTAGCTAAACATATACTGTATTAGGTTAATCCACTGGGAAGTAAATGGATACGACGTGAGCGTAAGCCTTGAGCGCTGTTAACCCAAGTAACCAAACAAATAAGAAAATATAATTGAACGGTATTTGTAGGATTATCCAAAGTGTATAGTTTAAATCCAATCACCAGAACTTGTGTTCTGACCCCCTCCTCATAACATACTCACAAGTTAAATTTGTGGCAGAGACATGAGACATTATAGCTTTGGATACTGGTTAGGCAGTATTATTAATATGGTAAGGCTATACTTTGATTTATATTATATTTTATCCATTCCACTATGAGATATTTTCTGAGCTCTGACATATTTTATGTCTCTGTCTTTTCTACAGGATACCAGAGCAAACCAATTCGAGTTACGATAGATTGGAATTTTGAAAAAAAATTCTGTCTGTCGGAATTGGGGTTATTACATTTGGTATCAGAGCTTAGGTTTAGGATTCCTATATAAATAGCGAGTGAACGTATTTGTATTTTTAAAAATATTAACATGTTAAATATATATACCTAGATCTAAATAGAAAGAATATAACGTGGTAAGAAATGGGATGTTTGTTTTGTACACTAAAGGGATGAATATGAGAGCCTTAGGTAATTTGGGTGGAAAGTGTACAATATACGAAGGAACGAAGAGAAATACCAGGAGGAAATACTCGGGAAATAGGTCCGGTACTAAAATCTTGGCGGGAAGGGTTAAGATGGACTAATTATATATACAGAAGTGCGAAGAGAGATTGACCCAAAAAGGAATCATAAAAATGTGGAAAGTTTGTGAGAATGGTAAGATAATAGGAACGACTACAAAACAGCTGACTGGCCTTCCTCTCTATGAAAGAAAATATAGGGTGGGACGACACCTGTGTCGACCCAGGGTGGGTCAACACACCAGGCAGTGGGTCAACACCCCTTCAGGGGGGTCGACCCACCCCCGATGCAGGAAAATAAATAAAAAGGGAATGAAGCCAAAGGCTTTGTCCCATTTTGCTCCCACCCAGCCACCGAAACCCATCTCTCTCCCCCACTTCCCAAGACCACCACCACCTCAAATCTTCATGGTTTCACGCAATTTTGGTGCCAAATCGAAGCTCTCAACGCTTTCTATCTGGATCTACTGGAGTTTTCCCTTAATTTAGTGTGAAATCGCCATGCAACCCCAACCTCCCCTTGCCGCCGCCTTTCCTTAATTAACCCCCCCGAAGAAATTACGTGGTGTGATAATCAGGGAGACATAGTAGAAACATATACAAGCATCGCGGGACACAAAATTTTACAGGGAAGACCCGTCATGTTTGGAGACTTTGTGGGCACCAGCTTGGAAGCATATTTCAATAATGTTGGGTTGGATAGCATCTTGGATCATAACACTGTAGAGAGAAGAGGTTTTCCAAGGTTAGTACATCTTTTCGTTGCCAATTTATAGATTAGTGAGGAAAATGACATGGTAGTTTCTGAGTCCGAGGTAAAAGGGGTACATATCCGATTCATCGAGGCCCAGTTTGGGGCCATGTTTAATAGTAGGAGTTGGGGCTTAAATTTAGAGGAGGTGGAAATGACAGATCTAGCAGTTTTGCGTAGAATTTTTGTAGATGAAGACCAAAGGCTTTGGGATATGACACATTTACGCCCCTTGGCCAGAGTAGTTGTGCGCAGACTATAGTATAATTTGATTTCCACGACTGGCGGCTTTGATAGGGTTTCTCCTACGGCTAGGCTCGCTATTTATGCAGTTTTCGCCGGGATAGATATAAATTGGGCCCCTTTGATCCTACTGTATTATGATTCCTTTGGGGAATGGAGGCAAAGTAAGATTCCCAATGGACATTTCTGGACTACAGTTTTTGTATAGTTTTAGGTTCCCTTGGCAACAGAGAATTTTATATCTCATCCTGCACATATTATAGACATAAGCATGCTGAGTAGGATGCAGAATGGGTTTCATGTGTTGATGACTGTGGACCCACAACCAATGGAGCCTGACCAAGATGAAGAAGAAAACTTAGGAGAAGGGGATGAGGAGGAAGAGGCCGCAAAAGATGTTGGGGCAGATGAAGATCAACAGAACGAAGGGGGTCAACAGAACCTAGAAGTACAGCCCTATTAGTGTCAGCCCATACCAGAGACGGACCCTCAACAGTCACCTGTAGTAGAGCTGCAAACTCATCAGTACTTTGATCCCTCAGATGATTAACAACATACATATGCGGAGCAGCGGTGGTGGGGGGTGCTGGATCCTCCTATGCCTCTGCATGGGATACATGGTCGTCCAGAGAGCAAGGAGACCTGAGGAATGAGGTCAGGACCATCTCGGAGAGACATGCTCAGTTAGCTAGGGAGCATCATAATATTTTGCGGGGATAGCAGGAGATGATTAGAGTGCAGACAGAAGATGCCCAGACACAACAGCAAAGCTTACAGGAGATCTACGCTACGCAGCAGCGATTTGATCAACTGTAGATGGATGTGCAGGACATGCAGCTCGACGTCAGAGAGAGGAGTAGACAGCAGAAGGCGCGTCTAGGCAGGATGGAGGGCACTTTAGGTGGATTATATTCTTTCATCCGCGACATCTTTGGGCGGGGACCCAGACCTCCATTTTAGTGGTGATCCTCTAGACCGCATGTGACGGATCTCGACTATCTTAGTATTATCTTGTTGTAGTATAATCTATGTTTGAGATCTACTATATGTTAGTAGGGTTTGTATTTTCTTTAATATAGGAAAACTATGTTCTAGTTTCACTTTGATTTAGCCGTATGTAGTTATTACATAAAAATCTGCTATCTAGTAAGAAAACTTCTGCTATATCTTATTTTCTCATAATGACAAAGAAAGCCGGTAACAAAAGAAAATTTTCTTATGTGGGATGTGCTTGGATAGGAAACTAGGGAATCTTTATAAAGAGTTAAATAAAAATTCAAGTACGGTTAGAAAAAGGTTGGAAAAAAAGCGGGAGATGCAGAGTTTTCCTTTTTCCACCTTTTTGTAACGTAGTAAATCGAATTTAGAAAATTAGATTTTTTTTGAAATTTGAAAAATAAGGTTGGTTGGAAGGATTATAGATGCAGCAATTGGATGAACTATTCTCTTACCTAGTAAGAGTGTGGGAAAATTTGGATGAAAAAGCATTTTTTTTTGAATTTTCAAAATATTGCATTTATATAGAACTGCCAGTATATTTAGGATGTGAGCATCATATTTTAAAAGGATTTATTTTTTGAAAAAATTTCATACACATAGGAGGTACCGCTTAGGCATGCATGCATTATTATTATTATGTTGTACTTCACGTTGCACAAGTGCACAATGTTTGCAAAAATTGGATGCACATATGATGGATGTATATTATGCGAGGGGTTAATTTATTTTACCCTTACCATATTTCGGGGATGTAATTTCCTAAGGGTAGGAGAATGTAACACTCCTCATTTTTTAACTTAAGCTAATAAAATAAGAATAACTCAATTAAATATTCAGAATTAAGTAAAACGGACTGCACCATTGTGTGCATCTCGAAATTTTGGTCAAGATAAATACCTGGTTTGCATAAATCGGACACCATATGATGAAGTTATGAGTGTTAGAAGTTTTTGTACATAAGGAACTTATATGTATATGTATAATGATAAAGTTTATCCAGTAATTTCGAAAATAGGTTCAATAATCATAATGCATGAGCGGGGGTTTTAGGGGGGAAAACAGACCGTTGGGGGTCGACCCACCGTAAGGGGGGTCGACCCCGGGGTTTATCCACCCTCGGTTCTGGAACCTTCTAACGACATGGATGGTTCTGATGTTCTGATTTTGAATATGAAGGACCATGTTTTTCCGTTTCTCCTATAAATAAGGCCCTAGACCTATTATACTATTCATCTAATTCAATGGTGACGACGAAGTGCTGCTTCAACATGATTTGTTCTAGCCTTTTCTTCTTCAACCTATCGGGGTTATTCAAACTTCGAGATCTGGGATTCTATATCAGTAACCCCTTTCCTATTTTCTAAATCCAATCACAGTGATCTACACTAATATTAGGTCTCTTATCGAAGTGAGGTAATTCCTAGATCTAGTCTATCTTTCAATTCCCTTCCCTTTCTCTTTTAGTAAAAACTACAAATCCATAATTGTTAGGTTCCGAATCTAATTAAAGGGAAAAGGGGAAAACCATGGATGATGGAATAGATCAGATCCAAAATTTGGGGAAAGCATGAAAGGTGAGTGGGTTTAAAATATACTTTTTGAATAATAGTACCTCTATCGTTTGGTATTACCCATAATGAACATATTGGAAGGTTTAATTTGATAAAATAAATTATTGCGCTAAATTGGATAATATTTTCAATTAATTGACATGTTAAGGTGCCTAAACATATGCTAATAGTGATTAAAGTGGTGTAAATGACATGTGGGAATGATTAACATAATATACAGTTAAATTGTTAATATGAATAATTCATATATTGAACCAGTTGAAATGTTGGAATGTTTACAAGTTATAATTCATATATTGGATTTGTTGGAGTGCTAAACAGTTTATATGTAAATTTGTCCCAATTATATACAGGGAATAATTGGAGTAAGTATGCGATTATATGGATTCATGTTAACATAAATATGGTTTGGGGCATAGACCAAATTATGTTTAAAGATCTTAAATTGGATCATAAGTATAGAAAAATGATTTGGGCATAAATGGGATCATATGTAAAATACGAGTTGGCATAATTTGAATAATATGAATTTAGACATATGATCGTTCATGAATATAATTGGGTAAATGGGCATGAACACTTAGAAAGACATAAGCATAATTAGTTGATTAATAGTAAATGCATAGGATTACAATTAGGAATTGTAATTGCACTTGTGACACGAGGTTAGGTTGCATTAGTGGTGGAAGTCTGCCCGGACCCGACTGGCATAACTAGCAACCACTAATGTTGAACCTAATGTGAGAGGTCTAAGTGCTCAAATATGAGACGGGCTATGACACGAGGTTAGGCCCAACATGTGGAAGAATTCTGCCCAGACCCGACCGACATATCCAACATCCACAAGGTGTAGGTCTAATGTGGGAGGTCTAGCCCATTATAAATCATAAATGGACATGGTAACGATTTGGACTACTTAACTTAATCTAATCCATAGGGATTGTATGAATATGAACCAAAGCTAGGGTTAAGTAAAATTGGTTAGACAGTGGGTGGGCTAAGCAAATTTAGCGGGTGTATAATATTTACATATAGGCCTGCAAACTTAGCTCGATAAGGTTATGTAATTAAAGACGCCTAGTGTTACACATAACTGGTAGAAATAATGAAGTTTGGAAAATTAAAGATTCCTTTTAGGGTAAGCATACATGTAGAGATTATAGAATTTAGACATGCATTATAACTTGCTAAGTAGAACATGTTACGTTAACCAAACAAACATATAAAGGGATTGTGGTCACCGGCCTTGGATCATAATTTAGGGAATAACATGTTGTGGGCTTATCAATAAACTTAACGGGTTAAGTTATATGGCTGAAATTAATAAGCAAGAGAAACTGGGTAATTTGAATAAGAATCAATATGAATTGGGATAACCTAGTTAACTGGAGACCTGATAAGGTGAAACATGCGCATAAAAGAAAGTTTAGACATAGGGTGTAACATTATGCTAAAGTAAGGCGCTTAGACCAATCCGTACGGTTGAGGTTGAATAACCCAATGGGGCAGACCATCGAGGTGTTATAAGGCATGAGGGGAGCGCACATTCATTTGATTGTTCTGACGACTCCAGAAGACTGGAAGGGGAAGCACACGACTTCCTAAGGTATGTAAGGTGCTCCTAGTAGTCCTTTCTGTGGTGACAGATGTCCTAGGCTGTGCTCGCAGAGGTTGGGTATGCGCTTAACTACTAGGTGGGTGGCCCTTGACTGCAGATGTCGCTGCGCAGTCAAAATGTTGTGACGTGGTGACACCAGGGTGGTTCGGCGGTTGCCTCACGAGGATACAAAGGGTCACGACCAACAAGGATAGTAGACTGTCGGACACCCGTCATCGGCAGCCAGTGGGATGTGGAAAGACTAGAGCTAAACCCAAGATACCATTTCACCCTTCAGTATCCGGGTAGGGGGTTGAGGGGAGACGCCACATGGATGTTTAGATTATTTCCGTAGGGGAAGTCGCTTAACTCTTGTAGTCTTTATTAGTTGAGGGAGGGGCCGAGGTGAGGCCATAACCACCATGAAAACAGACCCTAGGTATATCTGTATATAGAGCCCCTTTAAAAGACGGGCTTGTACAGATATTGAAAAGCTTCCGATCGAGTTCCGTGTCTCTTGTATTGCCCCGTCACGGACTCGGTGCACATTAGAGGACGTGCGGTTGAGGCATCGAGCTACAATTAATAGTACGTACGAGGGACAGTCTAAATACATGCATATCTTCTCTGGGTAGTGTATCGTAGACTTGAGGGCATTACCCAGTATGGAGTCTGATTCGAACAAAGGTGGCAGTCAGTACGATTATAACCCCAATAACCTAACAAATAACAAAATATGATTGAACGGTATATGTAGGATTATCCAAAGTGTATAGTTTAAATCCAGTCACCAGAACTTGTGTTCTGACCCCGTCCTCATAACATACTCGCAGGTTAGATTTGTGGCAGAGACATGAGACATTATAGCTTTGGATACTGGTTAGGCAGTATTATTAATACAGTAAGGCTATAATTTGATTTATATTATATTTTATCCATTCCACTGTGAGATTTTTTTCTAAGCTTTGATATATTTTATTTCTCTGTCTTTTCTGCAGGATACCAAAGCAAACCCATCGGAGTTTCGATAGATTGGAATTTTGAAAAAAAAATCGGTTTGTCGGAATTGGGGTTGTTACAATATACTTGTTTTGCATAAAATGAATAAGTTTTAGAGAAAAACCTATAGTTAGAGATCGCTAAATATCACGAGATTTTAATATGACGTATGATATATGATATATCATGTTGAAGATGAGTTTTTAATTTCATAATTTTCTAAGTACTTAAGATTATTCTATGAATTTTCTAAAAAAGATTGGGTGCAAATAACATGATTAATTAATAATATTGAAATCAATTTTTTTACGGAAAATGGAGGAGGGTGTATTCCTCATTCTATTATTTTTTTGGATTTTTCCCTGGCTTTTCTAATTGATATGGATTTCCTAAGGTTGATTTTGCTTAGGAAAGCTTATGCGTTAACCAAGGTGTTAAGCATAAGTACAAATATTGTATACTTTGAATAATATGAAGTACATGAAGGATTGTACTTTGGTCATAACATTTTTTATATCAACCAATGACTATTTGACAAATATAAAGGAGTTGAATAGTTTTCCCTTTATCTATGGTCAATGTCATCGTTTTGGAAATAAAAAGCATCATTCCTCCCTTTTAGAACGGTCGGAAGCACCTTCCGCTTCCTTCTGATAAGCTACGGATGCAGATAATGTCACATGTTGGCATATGAAGCATTAATCGAACTTCCTCTTCCGTGTAAAATACTTCGGGCTTGAACTTTCGGTTTTGGTCCTTTGCCATTGGCTTTAAGTATTTAAAGTGTAACAACCCGTATTTTCAATAACCTGTTATAACATAAATCAAGGCAGAATTTAATTTAAAAATCTGAATCAAGGGAAACGGGCTATGCCATTGCGTTCGTCTTGGGAAAATACGCGAAATAGAGTCCGAGTTTTCGAAAATCGGAGTCCGTATGACCCAGTTAAGGCCCATTGAAGTTTTCAGAAATTTCCATGTTAAAAACAGATTTAAATTTTAAATTAAAAACAAGGATTAGGGCTAACTGGCGTCAGGCGGGAAAACTCCCGCCAGGACCCCCATGTCGACAGGCATGTCGACAGGGTCCCCAGGGTGTCGACAGCCCTGTCGACACAGGGTGGCCGGGCAGTTTTGCCTGGCGCACCATTTTGGGTCTTGGACTGGTCTTGTGGCTTGGTTCTAGAGAATTCCGAAATCTGACGGACCTAAACTAACCTAGGGTTAATCCTAGGGCTAAAAACACTCTAATCTTCTATAAATAAGCCCCTAATCCTACCCTAAAACCCCATTATTCATTCTAGCAACCAAACTATGTCAAATTGATTTCTCAAATGGCCTCCACTTAAAAACCCTAGCCTCCACCCTCTTCAAAAATCATTCCTATGAAGATTTTGGTGTTTATACAAGCATTTCTAAGTTGTATGAATGATCATTAGCTTGCATACATCATCAAGTTGCAAGCTTTAATTGCTAAGCTAGAGTTTTTGGGATTTTTGTTAATTGGAGCTTTGTTTTGGGTTTTTATATGCTTGCATAAAGGGCTTCTCAATCTTTATTAGTAGATTTGTGTCTTCATAATATTTGTAAGCCCTCTTACCTTCATTTTAGAAACTCTAAAGTTAATATGTGATGAAAGTTGGGATTTATGCATGTTTAATAAGTTATGCATGCTTATGCGAGTTCACTATGCTATGTTATGCATGTTTAATAAGTTATGCATGCTTATGCGAGTTCACTATGCTATGTTATGCATGTTTAATAAGTTATGCATGCTTATGCGAGTTCACTATGCTATGTTATGCATGTTTAATAAGTTATGCATGCTTATGCGAGTTCACTATGCTATGTTACACATGTTTGATAAGTTATGCATGTTTATGCAAGTTCACTAGGCCATGATTTGCAAGTTTAACAAGTTATGCATGTTTATGCAAGTTCACTATGCTAAGTTATGCAAGTCCAACATGTTATGCATATGTAAGATTCATCATGTATGTTGTGTCAAGTTCCCTCTTTCTATCCTTTATGCGTTATAACGAATATGTAAGCGATAGAATGACGTTGGGGGGTTTGGGGTAAAACTTAAAATACATGAAAATATGAGATTGGGAATTTACCTATTAAGTTAGGTCTACCCCTTGGGAATTTACCTATTAAGTTAGGTCTACCCAAGTATTTGTTAAACTTGTAATTATGTTTTGAAAATAAAGTGGACATGACACTTAGAGAACATAAGTGTGGCCAACTCGAGGTTGGGTTGAGTTTGTAGCGTAAACCTACCCGGAACCGACCGGCTTAACTAGTTGCTACAAACAATAGGACCCAATGTGAGAAGTTGGTCATGTGTACCTTGGACCCGAGGTTAGACCAAGTTGTGGTGTAAAGCTACCCGGACCCGCCCGGCTTAACTAGTAACCGCAACAAAGTCTAATGTGAGAGGTTAAGGCACAATTAAATTAATTAATGCCTCATGATTAGGGTTAAGTCATGGCCCACTAATACTTAACCAATTTTGGGGATACGAGGGATTAAATGGGGTTAAGTGGTGAACTGTTGGTTACACTTAACTAATTTAATCCATGATTAGTGAGGGGTTAAACCACACTTAACCCTCTTAGAAAACCCTAGCAACGTGGTCTGTTCCAGCAGTAATCCCAGTTTGGTATCATTCACAACCCTAGAGGCTAGGCTAGGGCGGGGCACGATTACTGGACTGATGTAAGCGACCAAAGCGACGGCTGAGTGGTACAGCGGTGCGGGTCCAGGCGGGCTACGGACGTGCACGTAGTCCGGTGTTGGACAAACTCGAGGCACGGGTACCAGTAGGTTTAGACTGTGCATTATTGCTTAGGTGTCTGGGGTTGACACCCGAGGGCTTGATACACACGAAGGTGGACCCAGCACAGTCTGACTACAACCATATGTGGGCCGTATGGACACCAACACTTGACGTGTTAGGTTTATAGGGAGCCGATCGACTAGACCGTTGGGCTGGACCTTGTATTAAGGTCACCTCATGTAATTGGGCCAAAGTTTGGGCTGAGGGATCAATACCCGTTATGTTAGTTTGCTAGTACACTGTGGTGCAAAGCTTAATCTTCTTTATGTGATGACACCTTTATCTATTGCCAGTATGTTCATCTCAGTTTCCATCATGATGTTAACTTTATTAGTTTATAGACTGATCGTAGTAGGGCTTACCAGTCTTTTTGACTGACCTGTTTTCTTTCGCTTCTTTTCTTCCGTTTCCCCCCCCCCCCCAGGTTCTCAGGGAGGGAACAGTGGTGCTTAGCTTGGATCGCTTGCTTGTTCGCTGGATAGCTCATGTATGTCTGGACATTGAGCTCGCTATGGTTTATCATCTTTATTTTGGGGATAGCACTATGTATTACAGTATTTCTGTTTATGATGTACTAGACATGTTTATTTTGGCAGTTGACTTTATGATGTACTAAGACTTGTTTTGAGATGGTTTGAGATATTCCGCTGTTTTATTCTCACTTACTCTGTTTTACATATATATTTATGTTCTTGTTCTGCCTTGATATATCATTATGCATGCTTACCCAGTTCTAACGCCCCCCAGAAGCTAGTGCCCCCGAAAGAGTGACCCTAGTGGAGGTGGGGTGTTACAAATTTGGTATCAGAGCATATGGTTTACAAGAAAGAACAAAAAGTTTTTAAAAGACTTTTGAAAAACTATTTTCAAAACAAGTATAAAGTATTTTCCAAAGAAAAGTCTAGTATTTTAAAAGGCTATTCCCCAAAAAGCCATTAGCGTTATCCTTCGTTCCCTTGACCTAATCTTATCGTATCCTTCGTTTCAGTATGGCTGAGGATCTTGCCATCCCCGATGGAGTAAACGTACCACTCTGGTATATGAGACTTCTAGAAGCTAGGGCGGCAGCCGGCCCCGCAAACCCTACTCCCACTCCTCCTCCTGTAGTTGAGAATCCTCCCCCTAATGTCCCTCCTCCGGTGGTTCCTGTTCCTCCTCCCGTTGCTAATGTTCCTCCTCCTCCAGTTGCTTAGGCTCCTCTTCCTCCTCCTCCCCCTCAGCATCCTCAGGTTGAGTTCACGAAGGTTTGTAAAGACTTCAAGGCGATGGGAGGCAAGAATTTCCTAGGCACGGAATCTTTTGTTGAAGCAAGGAATTGGCTGAAAGACACTGAGGACTTGTTTGCTATCTTTCGGATTGATGACGAAAGGAAGATCTTATTGACAGTGTGGCTTTTGAAGGACGAAGCAGCCTATTGGTGGGAGGTCACCAATGGGACGAGGCCTGTCGAGACTTGGGCTGATTTGAGAGCTAGATTTGTGGCCAAGTTTCTATCTTCTGCTGAGGCGAATTTACAGATGGAGAAGTTCATTGCATTAAAGCAAGGTGATATGTCTGTCAAGGAGTATGTGAACAAGTTTAATCAGCTGGCCCGTTTTGGTTTGGATATGGTGAACACTCCTGAGAAGAAGGCTCTTCGATTTGCTAGAGGGTTGAATGAGCCGCTGCAGGGTTTGGCGATGTCACATATTCCGCATGGGGCTACTTTTGAGAGTTTGGTCGATATGGCTCTACTTCAGGGAGATGGAAAGAAAGAGGTCAAGTCGAGTGATACTCAAGCAAAGAAGGCTGATTCTCAAGGTAAAGGCAATCAAGGTGGTCAAAGCAGTCAAGGGAATCAGAGCAAGAACAAGAAGGGGAACAACAACAAAGGCAAGGGAAAGTGCAATTACTGTGGTGCGCCTGGACACTTGGCTAAGGATTGTAGGAAGAAGAAAAGGAAGCTTAGTGGTGGATGTTTTTCCTGTGGTGAGACTGGACACTTCAGCAAGGAATGCCCGAAGAAGAAAGGACAGGCTGGACCTTCAGGAGGGCAAGTTCATGCTCTCAATACCGCTCCAGTTCCCGATCGAGGTAGTGTTTCTGTTGAGAACCTTGTTTATGTTTCTGATCTTCTAGTTCGTACCTTGTTTGATTTTGGTGCATTACATAGCTTTATTTCATCTGATCTTGTTGATAGTTTGCACCTTAGTACTAGCTTAGTGGATGATCCCGTTTGTGTTTCGAATCCCATTGGGGGTTCTGCTTATCTATCTATGATATGTGAGGATCTGAGGATCTCTATACTCAGTGTAGAGTTCTTGTGTAGTGCGTATGTCCTTGGTTTCAGGGGATACGGATTGATTTTGGGCATGGATTGGCTGACTAGACATGGAGCCATTCTTGATTGTGAGCATAGGGTTGTGAGGCTTGTGACTCGCCTTGGCAACACCTTAGAGATTTCATGCAATCCGAAGGATCCCGTCATGTTGTGCTATCTTGAATCTCTCGACTCGTCAGAGGAAGCCCTTCAGTCTGTAAGGGTGGTCCGAGATTATCCAGATGTTTTTGAAGAAGTTAAGGGGTTGCCCCCTAAACGAGAGATTGATTTTCGCATTTATCTGGTGGATAATGCTAAGCCTGTTTCTTTGCCCGTTCGGCACATGGCTCCGCGTGAGAGACGGGAGCTCAGCAAGCAAGTAAAGGAGTTACTTGAGAAGAACTTCATCAGACGAAGTATATCCGAATGGGGAGCGCCTGTGGTGTTTGCTACTAAGGCAGATGGTTCTCTTCGACTCTGTGTGGACTATAGAGAATTGAATAAGCTGACTAAGAAGAACAGACACCCGTTACCGAGGATCGACGATCTCTTTGACCAGCTTGTTGGTGCTTCTGTTTTCTCTCAGCTTGATCTTGCTACTGGATTTCATCAGCTCAGAGTGGCTGAAGATAGTATAGACAAGACTGCATTCAGAACTCCAGATGGATTCTTTGAATGGCTTGTTATGCCGTTCGGTTTGACGAATGCACCCGCGTATTTCGTGGACTTGATGAGTAGGGTGTTTCGAGAGTTCTTGAACAAGTTTGTCGTGGTCTTTGTGGATGATATTCTGATCTTCTCCAAGGATGAAGAAGAGCACGCGAGGCATCTTGTAGAGGTGATGGATACGCTTAGAGCGCATCAGTTAAAGGCCAAGTTCTCCAAGTGTCACTTTTGGAGAAGGGAAGTTAGATTCCTTGGGCATATCGTATCCAAGCAAGGCTTAGCGGTGGATCCCGCTAAGGTGGTTGCAGTTCAGGATTGGAAGACTCCAAGGAATGCAACCGAGGTGAGAAGTTTTCTAGGTCTTGCGGGTTTCTACCGGAAGTTCATCAAGGACTTCGCGAAGATATCCGCCCCTCTTACTAAGTTGACGAAGAAGAACTTAGTTTTTGCTTGGGATATGGATTGTGAGCTTGCTTTTCAAAGACTCAAGAGAGCCCTCACCTCAGCACCAGTTCTAGCTTTACCCGACGGTGGTAAGATGTTTACCGTGTACACTGATGCTTGTGGCACGGGATTGGGCGTCGTTCTGATGCAAGAGGGCAGAGTTATATGTTTTGGTGGTAGGCAACTTAAGGTGCATGAGAAGAATTATCCCACTCATGATCTAGAGCTGGCAGCGATAGTATATGCACTCAAGGCTTGGCGTCATTATCTTCTGGGAGAGAGATTTGAGCTGTATACTGATCATAAGTCTTTGAAGTATCTCTTTTCGCAGAAGGATCTGAACTTGAGGCAGCAAAGATGGATGGAATTCTTGGCGTCCTATGATTTTGATATAGCCTATACCCCTGGCAAGGGGAATGTTGTAGCGGATGCGTTGAGTAGAAAAAGGTTGACACTAAGTCCTCTATTTGTTGAGATGAAGAATTTAGAGTTCTTGGCAACCTTTGATTTTTCTTTGACAGTTGAGTCGATGACCGGTTCTTTAGCATCTCTTGAGCTCAGGCCTACCCTTTTTGAACAAGTTGGGGCTTCGCAGAAGGAAGACCCTCAGATAATTGAGATCATGGATAAGCTGATTCGAGGGGAGACATCTAGTCACCTTGCTCGATATTCTATAGATGATAAGGGTTGGCTGAGGAGAGACGGAAGGCTTTGTGTTCCGATGGTAGAAGACTTGGTGAGGAAAGTTCTTGATGAAGCACATCGCTCCAAGTTGACTATACATCCGGGTGGAGATAAGATGTATAAGGATATGAAGCGCATTTTCTTCTGGCCTGGAATGAAGAAGGATGTGGCAGAGTTTGTCTCTAGATGTATTATTTGCCAGCAAGTTAAAGCCGAGTTGAAGAAGCCCGGTGGGCTATTGCATCCTCTAGAGGTCCCGCTATGGAAGTGGGAGAGTATTTCTATGGACATTGTTGACGGATTGCCAAGGTCAAGAAAAGGGAATACGAGCATTTGGGTCATTGTAGATAGGCTTACGAAGAGTGCTCATTTCATTCCGGTGAAGAGCAAAAGGACCGCATCTGGATTAGCATCAGTATACCTTCGTGAGATAGTACGACTACATGGAGTCCCTTCCAGCATAGTCAGTGACCGAGACCCCATCTTTACTAGTCAGTTCTGGAACAGTTTGCAGGAAGCTATGGGCACGAGGTTGAACCTGAGTACGGCCTATCACCCACAAACGGACGGTCAGACAGAAAGGGTGAATAGGGTACTTGAGGACTTGTTGAGGCTTTGCATTCTGGATTTTGGTGGTACTTGGGAAGACCATCTTCCTCTTGTTGAGTTTGCATATAATAACAGTTATCAGGCAAGCACAGGGATGGCACCATTTGAGGCTTTATATGGGAGACCGTGCAAGTCACCCACATGTTGGTGGGAGACTACAGATAAGCTTATACTTGGACCTGACATGATTAGAGATACATCCGAGAAGGTCGAGTTGATTAGAAGACGGATGAAAGCGGCCCAAGACCGACAGAAATCCTATGCTGATAAGCGAAGATCCGATTTGGAGTTTGATGTTGGGGATATGGTTTTCGTAAAGGTTTCTCCTTTGCGGAATGTGGTCCGATTTGGAGCTGTTGGGAAGTTAGCACCGAGATTTGTTGGACCCTTCCCTATCATAGAGAGAATTGGGAAGATGGCTTATAAAGTGCAATTGCCCGAGAAGCTGTCCGGAGTGCATAATGTCTTTCATGTCTCGCATCTCCGAAAGTGCCTACATGAGTCCGCTGAGGTGGTTGAACCTAGCATTCTTGAAGACGTGGAAGTAGAGAAAGAGGCAAATTTGAGGAGAGCTCCGATTCGTATCTTGGGGACGGAGACCAAGAAGCTAAGGAATCGAGAGGTCAAGCTGGTGAAGGTTCAATGGGGTGAAGCCGAGGAAGACGCAACTTGGGAAACCGAGGAGAAGATGCGTGGGCTTTATCCATTCCTTTTTGAGGGTACACTCTCAATCTCTTTCCTTTGTTAGCATATCTTTCTCTTTGCTATCCATGTTTATCTAGTTAGCATGCTAATCTTGTCATGAGAACCTTAGGTAGAAACCCTTTGGATGAAACATGTGTTTGAGACATGTTATGTTTGATGGTTGCAAGTGGTTGCAAGTGTTTGCAAGTGGTTACTCGTGGATGCATGATACACATTAGGCACTAGATCAGCTCACACACTCCTCATATTGCATGTGCATGAGTGTTTATGCTTATTCTTGGATGAAATTTGTATGCCATCACATGGATGTTGCATATGGATGTATGATTGAGCACGCATGTAGATATTATACATTATGTTAGGGATTTGCATACATATGGATACATTTCACTAACATATTTTGCATTGATCTTTGCATTAGATAAGTACATATACACACACTTTTGCATATGTTCATACAACATTTAGAATCTTTTAAGGAAAATGATTGCTCGTGGATGATGCTTTGAGTAGATGGATGATTGGATGGTAGGATACGTTCTTCCTAACTTGAAGATTTCGGGGACGAAATCCTTTAAGGAGGGGAGAATGTAACAACCCGTATTTTCAATAACCTGTTATAACATAAATCAAGGCAGAATTTAATTTAAAAATATGAATCAAGGGAAACGGGCTATGCCATTGCGTTCGTCTCGGGAAAATACGCGAAATAGAGTCCGAGTTTTCGAAAATCGGAGTCCGTATGACCCAGTTAAGGCCCATTGAAGTTTTCAGAAATTTCCATGTTAAAAACAGATTTAAATTTTAAATTAAAAACAAGGATTAGGGCTAACTGGCGTCAGGCGGGAAAACTCCCGCCAGGACCCCCATGTCGACAGGCATGTCGACAGGGTCCCCAGGGTGTCGACAGCCCTGTCGACAGCCCTGTCGACACAGGGTGGCCGGGCAGTTTTGCCTGGCGCACCATTTTGGGTCTTGGACTGGTCTTATGGCTTGGTTCTAGAGAATTCCGAAATCTGACGGACCTAAACTAACCTAGGGTTAATCCTAGGGCTAAAAACACTCTAATCTTCTATAAATAAGCCCCTAATCCTACCCTAAAACCCCATTATTCATTCTAGCAACCAAACTATGTCAAATTGATTTCTCAAATGGCCTCCACTTAAAAACCCTAGCCTCCACCCTCTTCAAAAATCATTCCTATGAAGATTTTGGTGTTCATACAAGCATTTCTAAGTTGTATGAATGATCATTAGCTTGCATACATCATCAAGTTGCAAGCTTTAATTGCTAAGCTAGAGTTTTTGGGATTTTTGTTAATTGGAGCTTTGTTTTGGGTTTTTATATGCTTGCATAAAGGGCTTCTCAATCTTTATTAGTAGATTTGTGTCTTCATAATATTTGTAAGCCCTCTTACCTTCATTTTAGAAACTCTAAAGTTAATATGTGATGAAAGTTGGGATTTATGCATGTTTAATAAGTTATGCATGCTTATGCGAGTTCACTATGCTATGTTATGCATGTTTAATAAGTTATGCATGCTTATGCGAGTTCACTATGCTATGTTATGCATGTTTAATAAGTTATGCATGCTTATGCGAGTTCACTATGCTATGTTATGCATGTTTAATAAGTTATGCATGCTTATGCGAGTTCACTATGCTATGTTACACATGTTTGATAAGTTATGCATGTTTATGCAAGTTCACTAGGCCATGATTTGCAAATTTAACAAGTTATGCATGTTTATGCAAGTTCACTATGCTAAGTTATGCAAGTCCAACATGTTATGCATATGTAAGATTCATCATGTATGTTGTGTCAAGTTCCCTCTTTCTATCCTTTATGCGTTATAACGAATATGTAAGCGATAGAATGACGTTGGGGGGTTTGGGGTAAAACTTAAAATACATGAAAATATGAGATTGGGAATTTACCTATTAAGTTAGGTCTACCCCTTGGGAATTTACCTATTAAGTTAGGTCTACCCAAGTATTTGTTAAACTTGTAATTATGTTTTGAAAATAAAGTGGACATGACACTTAGAGAACATAAGTGTGGCCAACTCGAGGTTGGGTTGAGTTTGTAGCGTAAACCTACCCGGAACCGACCGACTTAACTAGTTGCTACAAACAATAGGACCCAATGTGAGAAGTTGGTCATGTGTACCTTGGACCCGAGGTTAGACCAAGTTGTGGTGTAAAGCTACCCGGACCCGCCCGGCTTAACTAGTAACCGCAACAAAGTCTAATGTGAGAGGTTAAGGCACAATTAAATTAATTAATGCCTCATGATTAGGGTTAAGTCATGGCCCACTAATACTTAACCAATTTTGGGGATACGAGGGATTAAATGGGGTTAAGTGGTGAACTGTTGGTTACACTTAACTAATTTAATCCATGATTAGTGAGGGGTTAAACCACACTTAACCCTCTTAGAAAACCCTAGCAACTTGGTCTGTTCCAGCAGTAATCCCAGTTTGGTATCATTCACAACCCTAGAGGCTAGGCTAGGGCGGGGCACGATTACTGGACTGATGTAAGCGACCAAAGCGACGGCTGAGTGGTACAGCGGTGCGGGTCCAGGCGGGCTACGGACGTGCACGTAGTCCGGTGTTGGACAAACTCGAGGCACGGGTACCAGTAGGTTTAGACTGTGCATTATTGCTTAGGTGTCTGGGGTTGACACCCGAGGGCTTGATACACCCGAAGGTGGACCCAGCATAGTCTGACTACAACCATATGTGGGCCGTATGGACACCAACACTTGACGTGTTAGGTTTATAGGGAGCCGATCGACTAGACCGTTGGGCTGGACCTTGTATTAAGGTCACCTCATGCAATTGGGCCAAAGTTTGGGTTGAGGGATCAATACCCGTTATGTTAGTTTGCTAGTACACTGTGGTGCAAAGCTTAATCTTCTTTATGTGATGACACCTTTATCTATTGCCAGTATGTTCATCTCAGTTTCCATCATGATGTTAACTTTATTAGTTTATAGACTGATCGTAGTAGGGCTTACCAGTCTTTTTGACTGACCTGTTTTCTTTCGCTTCTTTTCTTCCGTTTCCCCCCCCCCCCCAGGTTCTCAGGGAGGGAACAGTGGTGCTTAGCTTGGATCGCTTGCTTGTTCGCTGGATAGCTCATGTATGTCTGGACATTGAGCTCGCTATGGTTTATCATCTTTATTTTGGGGATAGCACTATGTATTACAGTATTTCTGTTTATGATGTACTAGACATGTTTATTTTGGCAGTTGACTTTATGATGTACTAAGACTTGTTTTGAGATGGTTTGAGATATTCCGCTGTTTTATTCTCACTTACTCTGTTTTACATATATATTTATGTTCTTGTTCTGCCTTGATATATCATTATGCATGCTTACCCAGTTCTAACGCCCCCCAGAAGCTAGTGCCCCCGAAAGAGTGACCCTAGTGGAGGTGGGGTGTTACATAAAGTGTTAACTCTAATAAGGTCTATCATCATTACACATACGCCTCGGTCGTTATGTTGAATCAACGAGACAATTTCCTTAAAGAAATTATTTTTTGGAAGAATCTATGGTGCAAAAACTTAGCATCCTTTCCCATGGTCGAAAGAGTTATTTTCATTAAGCTATGATTTTGTAAAGATTAAAGGCTTATAGTCTTCGCATCTTTTGTGTATCAATAAGAGCTTATTTCCAAACTTATTTATATAAAAGAATGCAGGGATGTGACTAAAGACCTTTCGACCCAATCAAAAGGTGTTACCTCCCTTACTATTATTTTGTTAGTATAAAGTTTTATCGCTGGCATCTTTGATGGTGTTAAATTATACCTATTTCCCCAGAATAGTGTTTATACAAAGACAAAGGCATAATGCCTTGGAACCTTTCGATGAAACTGAAAGAGGCCTTTAGACTTTATATTAAATTGTAGGGCTATTGCCTCAAATCTCTTCGACAAGGACAAAGAGATTGGTTATATGACGGTTTTGTTTTTGAAGGGTTTTCCTTAAAAGTAACTAAGGTTAATGCTTTATGAGAGATTGAAGGGCTACAATTCCAATATCTCTTGATAGGGCCAAGGAGATCTATTTTCGAAACAATATTTTATGAAGGATATAAAGCATATAACTTCCTTACCATCCGACGTCGTCGGAAGGGTCCCTTCACCCCTTAAAGAATAAGATTCAAGGCTAGTTTTTTTACAAAGATTGTTGCTATGACTTTTGGTTTCAATTGGGTTTACCATTTCCTCTTTCACATCTGCAGAAGGAATCGAAAAGGGTTAGGGACGAAAAGGGGTTTTGAACCTATTTATTTGCTTGATGCTTTTATTAGTAAACCAATGGCATCATTTTCCTTGTTTTTTTATATAGCCGAAAGCTAGGTTCTTGTTTTAGTAATGGTTGGAAATCATATTATGTCATTGTATTTGATAGAACACATTTGAGGCACTAATCAGGGGATAAAATTGGGGAGACACCCATTATCCTTGTTAGGGAGACATGCATAAAACAAATTAATTGCTTCTTAGTTAACAATATGACAGAAATATAGAGAGGTGTGATAGTCAATCTACACCTAAGTAGTAACAACTCGGAATTTCTGAACCAATTAATTTTTTTTATTTTAGCTATTTTAATGGGTTTTGAATATTTAAAATGATTTATTTTAAATAATAACGACAAAAATTTATTTAAATAGAAGTTAGAATGTATAAATTTAAAAATTAATTAAAAAGAACTCGAAATGGCGCGGTAGTTTGAAAATTCCATTTCTAATTTCATTTAAGTATATAAAATTCATTATAAATCAGAATTTGATGAAACAAGAAACGTTAGGACCCATTTAATTATATCTTTCTAATAAATGTGAAAGATTGATATTTCACTTTATAAATTGAAAGTTATGTCCGGTTTAAAATATAAAATAGTCGCTATGGAATTTTTATGTATTTTAAATCATATTTATCCCTTAAAAAGTGCCATTTTGTAAACGATCTTCGTTTCCGACGAAACCACTTTTGTTGGATCCGACATGTCTAATTATAGCCAGGTTTCAAATTTCATAATTTTTGGACTTAATATGTGATTATGGTGAATTTAAACATTTTTTGTCAATTTAGTTTAGATTTAATTGACCAGAAAACGGCTATTTTTCAAACGGTCTCCAAGTTCGATGAAATTAGTTTTGTTAGGACCGTATCGTCAAAACATACCTAGATTTATTTATTTTTGTAATTTTTGGAGCTAGTATGTGGCCATGCACAATAAATTGTGAATCAATCAGCCATTTAAGCTAGGAACAGGGATTTTTGAGCAAACGGACTCAGAATTCAACGAAACTAGTTTTCTTGGGACCGTATCATCAAGACATAGCAGTATGTCAATTTTCATCGCTAGCGGGGTTCGTGTGTGGTCGTGGCATCGATAAACGTCGACTGGAGACAACGCTAACTAGAGAATTAATATAAAACCCTGCATCACTACTTTGTAATATCTTTTCCTCTTCCTAAACCCTCATTAATACCTCTTCCACCCAAAATTTGGCAGCAGCCCTCCACCAGAAAATTTCAGAAAAGCCCCCGAACACAAAACAATTTATATTCCTCAATCCATAAGCAATTATCCCAAACGACTATTGGGTTCTGTAAATCATGATGATGTCTACCTACCACAAAAATCTCAGAACCTATTGTTGCATGGATTGGAAGATATCGATGGTCAAAGTCAGAAATTGGACTTCAAAATCAGATATTTTGAAAATATTATCATTTTAATTGTACAATGATATGGAATATTTGTTTAAAATTGAAATGGAAGTAGGAATTGTTTTAAAACGAATTTATAAATGATTTATAAAATACGTTTTAAATGGAAATCGACGATATATATATTATATATAATATAATGGATTGAACAGAACGCGTCGCGCAGCGACCGTTCGCGAATTTCGACCACTAACTTCAAATTGATATAACGAGAGATCCGACAGTTGGATTCCCCTAAAACCAGAACCGTTGGGTTCGTATTGAAAAGAGAATTCAAATGAATATTTGAGATTTGATTTTGAATTGTTAGATTTTAAATTATGTCCAAATCAATTTCAGAAAAGGTCCCTATGGATGCAGTTCGATGGCCGTTATTGGAAACTGATTATAAGGGCCTTAATAAAATTATTAAAAACACGAAAAAAATATGTAAAATCATAATAAATGATTTGGAAAAGTTTTGGATGAAAAATTCCATATTCGAAAGGATAAAAGATATTTTATCTAAAAGAACTAATTATTAACTAGAATAAAAATCCAATGTTTTTAAATAAATAAATTGGACTGAAAAGGGTTTTAATATAAGAAGAATTTTCCAATATATGAATTGGAAAAGTTTTGAATGGAAATAATATTCGGAATATTTTGATATTGGATTCCGTGATTATACGGATATTGTGAGGAATTTGGAAGATACAAATATCGTTATTCCCAATACGATATCCGCTGGTTTCAGAATTTGATATTGAATATAAGCCGATATAATTTTTATTTAGAGCCTTGTGTTTGATATCAAATTTGATTCTGGTTTTTCATAAATGGTGTCTTAAATAACAGTGTTCTTAAACCCCGATGAGAAAAGAATAAATCTTTTAAATAAGATTCAGAGAAGTTTACCAACTAATTAATATTTAATTGGAATTGAATTAGAATTGGATTTTTGGGTTTATCGTGAATGGTGTTTTAAATAACACTTATTCTTTAACCTAATTAACAGTGAAGAGGTGATTTGGAATTTATAAATCATTTTATTAAGATTTAATGGAAATTTTCCAAAGTAAAGTTTTCTAATTTAATATATCACTACAAGAAAAATACCTTATTGCAACTAGCTATTTGCAACAGGCCTCAAATGTCAGTTGCAGTAAATGATATTTAGCAATAGACCTTTCGTAGTTGTTGCAATAGGTAAGATTTAACAACAGGCTTTTCCTTTCTGTTGCGAAAAGCATATTTTTCGCAACAGCGCTTTCATGCCTGTTGCGAAAACATACTTTTAGCAACTGCTCTTTCATTCCTGTTGCAGTAGACATATTATTTGCAACTACACTTTCAAACCTGCTGCAAAAATTATATATTTAGCAACTATTTTCACTAGTTGCGATAACTGTAATTTTTTTGCAACAGGTAAAGCCACTTGCAAAAATCGTACTTTTAAAAATTATTTTTCCCGAAGTAATATTCGGTTATAATATAAGAAGTATAAGCATAATAGTTAATATATATATATATATACATACATACATATATATATACACACACTATATATAATTAATAATTGGCAAATATAGTTAATATTATATCATTAAAAATTGAATTATTTAGTAATTACTATTAGTATTCATAATTTATAATCAAATAATAATAATTAATAATAAACAAATTATTATAATTAATAGTTAAAAAATAGTAAAATTATTAGATAATATACAATTGATAATTCATAAATAATGATTAACAATTTTAAATTATATTGATATTATATTATGATTTATAACTAATGTTTTTAATAATAAATAAGTAATATTTTAATAGTTTATAATTATTTTTTATAATTATTAAGTAGTAATTTAGAATTATTTTTAATAATTAATAATATTGTATAATTAATTATTAATATGTAATGCTTAACTAATTTATTGATATTTTCAAATAATAATGCATAAGTAACAATATGTACTTAATTTTAGTCATTTATACTTAATAATTATTATAATCGATAATTAGTATTTCAATAATTAGTATCGCTTCTGCTTATTAAATATTATTGATTAATGAATTATTAAAGTAGATACTGATTAATGGTTCTTAAGAATTAAATAAATATTAAAAGCTAATTATTAAATTGTACTATAGTCATAATTAATAACAAATCGTTATATAATAAAATGTTAATTTAAAATTGTTAATAATTACAATTTCATATAAAGGGGGGGATTGAGTTTATGTGCATTTGACAGACAGAAATATAAGTGAGTTTATGTGCATTTGACAGGCCAAAATATAAGTGAACCGCATCACTTAATCCCGCTTCCATTTTCCCCGACGTCCACAAATTTCCCAATCCCGCTTCCATTTTTGTTTCCCGCTTCAATCCCTTCGCTTTATCTCTAAAACGAAAACACTAATCTCTAGAAAGCCCCAAAATCAAATACCCGCTTCCAGTTCTCTAGGGCTCCGAATAAATAAGGCCACCAATTCATCGTTACTCGTATGGAGCAGAAGAAAATCATTGCGATTCTCAAATCCAGTTGACGGCGAGCATCTAGCAAATCACCATCTAGGCGGAGACCCGGTGAGCGCTTCTCTGACTTCACCTTTATCAAATCCATCCTCGTTTCTATTTTTTGGCCCATTGCTTTGTTCCTCATGATTCTCATATGTTGGTTCCTGCGTCGCTACACTGTGCTCCTCGAATTTCTTCTTGGCTTCCCCTCAGCACCTCATATGGGACTGGTTTCCCACTGGCAAGGTAATGTGGTTGTGTGACTCTAATTTGAGGTTTATCATGTCGTATGCTGTCATTTCCGTGTTTTATGAGTCTGCGTCTCTCTTATTTAGGGTCAGGCGATTAGTAACATGTTGGATCTGGTATTTTCTTTGGTTTGAGTGGGTGCTAGGAGTTGAGTGATGTCTCTGCATAATTTGTTCCTCTACCTCGTATTGCAAACACATGAAGCATTTCTCAGACTTTTGCAATCACGTGGGTGGCGGTTCTTTTCCTTTTTACATCTTCTCCCCTCCTATGTTATGTTTTAGCATGTGACGACCAAGCCCTGCTTATGTCGCTATTTTTATGAGTGATGGTGATCGACGCTTTTCTATGAATCAGAAAAGCGCGAAATTTTAAATAATTACTGCAAGCATACAGGTGTGTAGCATACAGGTCGAACACAGGGAGGAAAGTTAAATTTTATTATTTATATGTTTCGTGGGCGTGTTAGACGAACTTTGGAGGTTGATTTTGAAAATAAAACAAAACAAAATTAAAACTGTAATTTGATTCAGAACAGATCTAACTGAACCGACGATCAAATCACAATTTCAATGGAAAAGCAATGAAACTATGAATTAGATTTGAATCTAATCAAATCCAATTTGACCTAAGAAAATAATAAAAAGCAGAAATTGAAATTGCAGAAATTGAAATAACAAACAAGAATTAAAATTAGGATTTCCGCTGAATCTAATCAGACGGTAAATCACTAATGCAAAGAAGTGCAAAATACAAATAGTGTTCTACCGAATCTAATCGCGTAGACAACACTAGTTGCTAAGAAAACAAAAAAATGCAGAAAATAAAAGAGAAAGAAGAACTTTTATTAGAACAATGGAATAAGAGATGAGAGATAGGATGGTGGCTACAAGGTTATTACAGGGGTATATATAGGGTAGATAGCCAAACCCTAACCCTAACCCTAATACAAATGGGCCTAGTCATTACATCACTAATTAGTTTACAATGAAATATATAAATGGGCCTTTGATAATTAAAGCAATTTTGGGCCTTTTCTCTTTTTCCTCTTGCTTCCTTGACATTTCTTCATTGATTTGTGATGTTCAAAGCCTTTTTATCAATCCTTTTCTTGTCCAACAGCAACTAGATGTGAGATCTTCATCTACAATTCTTCAAAATGCAAATACACAGCAATTTGAACTCTATTTCTCTACATTTCTGGTTGCATGCGGGCTGGGTTGGACTATCTGTAAAAATAACAAAACAATACCCAAGTAATATTTATTTATATACAAAAGATAAGATATAAGAGCATAAAATAAACACATTTCTATGTCAATCAAATACCCCCACACTTATCTTTTACTCGTCCTCGAGTAAAACAAGAAATGAAAAACTAACTAGATAGGTCACACTTTCGTAGGAAACACGATTGCATTGAGCGTATGCAACAAGCCGTTAAACCTCTAGGTGTCCCTAGTAGGACGAGTGGTGTCTCGTGAGGGTTTTCAGCGGATACTACCCACAAAATCCAAATGCAATATGCTATGATTTTAATGAAACTACATGAATGCAATGGACATATGCAATTAAAAATGAAAACACGACTTATTTCAGGAAAGTGGTACAACAAATTAAGTTAATAATTTCTAACCAGTTGATTTTATTTTAGATACCTCGACTTGTCACAAACTTTCAATATAAATCAAGTTTTCAAATGTTAAATTCCAGTTTGGCCAGTTAGTTCGGTCGATAACATAGTGCAGCCATGAAATAAATTCTTAGTTTGCTTGGCACAGTTTGCAAAGTGGTATTCTAATTTTCTCATGTATGGCTAGTCAAATCAATAAGGTCAAGAAGTGTTTGGGTATTATCGCTTATTCTTTATTCTATAAAATTTTAGGATTTATGATTAAGTACATACACCTAACTAAAAAGACCAAGGTTTACCACCCATGCACTGCCTCGCGGACTAACGGAGAGTGGGTAAAGAGCTTGGCGGATTGTGCAGGCCGACTTTGACTTTGTCAACAACGTGTCGGTAATCCTTAGGTGTCCAATCTCATAAAATGAGACCAAGATATTCCAACTTTGACTTTGTCAACAACGTGTCGGATAGAGCTTGGCGGGTTTGCACACCAACGCTCGATATACAAGCAATGTTGGATACCCTTGGAATATTATTATTATTATTATCGAAAATTTAAGCACAAAAGAGAGTTACGCGAATTCAACTTAACACAACTTAGTTATAAAGGTTTGACAAGCCATTGTAAGTATTTTAAGTCCTCCACTTATTTAAACAAAGTCTACAATATAGAATAGATTTCATGGCCATCACCTAAGAATCTCCCTATGTACCGGTTACACTATTATCCCTCAAAATTAAACTTTTCATTATATTTCCTATTCGATCTAAGTTGAGAGAGAAAAATACTATCAACTGGATAAAAATTGTAAACTTATTTTGCTGTATCAATTGAAAATGAGTCGTGTTTCAAAAAAAAAAATATGGTATGTTACTACGATATAAAATGTATGATGGTCCTACTTAAATGGCTAAAAATGAAAAGAAAGAAAAATAAAGAAAAATGAAAATGAATGAAATGCAGACTCCCCCCCACACTAGAACTATACAGTGTCCACACTGTAATTTTTTTCTAGATTTGAAAGATCGTACCCAAAGGTGGATTAAATGCAAAATGATTTGTAAAATGAAATGGAGTTTGGCCACTATATGCGAATGAAAATCATATGTACAATGATATATGTGTTTGCGATGCATGCGATGCAGAGAATTCCACCAACTTTTTCCCCCACACTTGGTTCTAGCCCGATGATTACCATTCCCACTATGTCTAGGCATATTTTCTAATAAGTGCAGGTTTTTGAAAATCATCTCATCTTTATACCTCGATTTGTGGTTCAGGAGATAAATATCTAGGGTCGTCCTAACACGAAGTTGTTCAACAAAGCTAACATTCCAAAAATAGTTCATGTATTCAACAAATTTGTCAGTGTAATTTTTCAAAAATTTGTGATCGTATGTAAATTCAGTGAAATTTGACATCCGAGTGGTGTTCAAGACCGTGTGATCACATGTCTCATCATTAACTGTCAACGTATTTTCGACACTGACAAGTTCAAGCTTACTTGAAACCTCAAAATCAAAATTTTCAAACTCGTGACTTGAATCTACCTCTTCCTCATTTGGCAATTCATCCTCGTACAAATCAAGAAATTCATGTTCATTAAAATCCATTTCCACGTTTGAGTTTTTGAAAAGTTCAACATTTTTATTCTGTTCAATTTCTAGAATTTCAAGTTTCTCACAGTCTGAAGGAGGAAGATCAAAATCCAAGCTTAAATCTTTTTTCTGAAACGAGTTGAAGTTCAAAACATTTGTTGAATTTTGAAAAACTTCATCAAGATGATTATTCTCAATTTCAAAAGTCGTTATTTGAAAATTTTCAATGTCAGTAGAAATTGGATTATTTTCTGATTCAATGCTCATTTGATTTTGTTGCTCTTGTTGTTCTTTAAAAGATTTCATTAAGCAAAGGAGTTCATCAAGCTTTCTATCTTGGTTTTCTACCCTCTCTCTGAGAATGTTAAGATGATATTCTTCAGAATCGTTGATTTGAAAGCTCTCGTTTTGGATTTCTTGATTCTCAAAATTATAGTCCACATCAATTTCACGATCAATATCATTCCCAATGTGGTGGTTGTTTGAATCTTCAGAAAAATGACAATGATATTGGAAATCATTTTGATTTTGAAAATTAGGGTCATAACCAAAACTGTTGAAATTCGATGGAAAATTGAAATTTTGGTTATTTTCAAGATGTTGATATGGGTTGTAATTTTGAAAATTCTGATTGAATTGAAAATCATTTTCAAAATTATTTCCGAATTGGTTTCCAACCCCATATTGTTGTGGATCAAAGCTATATTGGGATTCAAAGTCGTTTTGATACGGATGTGGCACATAATCGAAATTATTGAAATTTGAATTGAAATCGCCATTTCGATTATATTCATGATGTTGAAAATGTTGGTCATTTTGAAAATTTTGAAAGTTGTTGGCATTGGACTCACAAAAATTCGGAAAATTTTGCTTTATGAGTTGTAATTCATACTCATACTCTTCAAGAGGACGTCTACTTCGATTATTATCCCACATTTCTCTCAATGATTTTTTTGAATTAGACATTGAAATGAAATTTCGGCAAGACAGAAATTATTCTCAATTCAAAATAATATAAAATAATGAGTTGTGCTCTATTAAGTAACTGACTCAATTGGAAGGGGGAAGAGGGTCTTATGGCCGTTCACGTATAGTACAAAACTAAGGGATACGACCAATGTTTTACGGGTAGTATGCAACCTCTTTTGCTAAAAGTTCAATAAATTGAACTAATATATATCCGCGATCCAATTGTACGAGACAGTCAACTTCACAAAGCACCACTTTTCAGTTATATTATTTTGAAAATCAAAATCACGTGTTAAAATTGAAAATCGATGAGAGTGATTAGTTATGGAAAACCGTTCCTCACCACAAATTCAGAAATATCAGTCACAGAACAGACACAGAAATATAAATTGCAGAATTAAAATTTACATTCAAGCCGCTGCCCCTGCAGAATTTTTTACAACAATTGTCTATATATTTTTTTCTTTGCAACAGAGCACCTGTAGAGTTTTAAAAGTTTTCACCTTGATCGGCAGTCCTCCAGTGAATTTGGGAAGCGCTAGCGCGTTCACACCCCACTTGGTGTGCAACCGCTCCAATCCATCGGAATCGTCCGCTGCTTTCTGTTGTTGTCCCCTTCTATTAATTGTTTGACTGCGCTGCGGCACGGGTTCGGGCTAGGAGCCCGAAAAAAATTTTTTTAGCCCTTTTTTTTAAATTTCCGCTGTACCTGTTTTTGAAAAATTCTCCTTTTTTTTTTTTTTTTTTTTAGAGAAAAGAAGAAGAGAAAGAAACAATCGAAAACTAAAATAAATTCTAAACTAAAAACGGACCAAACTAGATAATTGAACAAAGAAAACTACTGTGCTAGAAAAACTAAACTCAAAGGAACCAAGAACTAACAACTAAAAATGGACTCGAGCAAATCAGGAACTCAACAGGGAAAGAAAAAATAATAATAATAATAAACTAACTCGACCCACCCTAGGCTGATGCAACTCGCCTCAAGCTAACACCTAGTAGAATGCCATGAAAACAATAATCACAGTACTCAATTATAAGGCACGCACATCCATATTTTTTTTTTAATCAAACACATCCAAATTGACGCCCCACTTATTTTCAACAAATCACACTCTTTATTTTCTCAACATAGTAAAAAAAAAAAACCAACCCAGCAAAATTCCTTTTTCTTACTTCCTCTCGAAACAAAAGAGCAAAAAGAAAAACGCGTATCGCGTTTCTGGTTTCAAATCGAGTTCAAATCGGCTCGGGCTTTGATTGCGAAGCTGGTGTGATTGTGAAATTAGGGTTCGGATTTCGTGGATGACGAGGGAAGTTATTCGAGAACGTGAGGAGGCTCTTGGTGAGAGAGGGCTTTCGGTCGTTCGGTAGAGTATTGAATGGCTGAGAGGGGTTTTCACTAGCAGTTTGACGTGCTGGGTGGATGCCTGCTTGTGACAAGGAGGATGCCGTGTCGATGTCCAATTGATCCGAATATGGTTGCGGTTTTGAGGAACTATTTGTAATGGATCCGAATATGGTTTGTTGCTGCGTGTGAATTGTTGTCGGAAAAGGGATCCGTGTATTTGGTTTAAAGCGGATTGGGTTTCGGATTCGAGGGTGATGTTGACTGAAGTTTGTGGATTAAGATGAGGTTGAGGGTGAACGAACTGTGGATGATGACCAGAGGATGTGAACGGTGGTGTTACTGAACCGATGGGATGGGGGAACTTGCGTTAGAGTGAATGGTGTTGTTGTCTAGTTTATGGATAGAGAGTATTGGTGAATTTTGGGTGAGGTTGATTGAATTGGTGAGAGGGTGGTCAAAGATGCGGTAGTGTATTTGTTGATGTTGGTGTGGTTTTGGCACAGTGAGTTGTGTCTGCAGTGGATCTGTTGAGAGGAAGAAGGAAGGACTGAAAGTTTGGTCACGGATTCGGGTTGGAAGGTTCGGATCTGGAAAAATTGTGGACTTGGGTTTTGTGGTAGGAACTGATGAAGAGGGGTTGTGCTGGCTATTATGGTGGACGATGAAAATGTTATGAATTGTTGGTATGGATGTTTGTAGCAATGTGGAGGCTCTGGGTTATGTGAACGGATGGTGATGAAGTTTATATGGTAGAGGAAACAGGGTGGAGGGTGTTGTTGAAGAAGGACGGCAAAACAATATGAAGAGAGAAGACAGAGAATTTGGAAGGAAAGAAATTTGTTATTTTTTTTTTATTGTTGTAAGAGGGGAAAGAAATAAAAGAAAAATAGCAAGTTTTTTTTTCTTTGTTTGTGAGACTTGGAAGAGAAGAAATACAGGATTTCAGAAAGAGACTTGAAAAAGGGAAGGAAATCAAAGAAAATAGGCGATTTTTTTTTTATAAATATATACACGAAAACAAAAAGGAAAAAACAAACAAAAACTAACACGAATCGGAAATTAAATAAATAATAAAATTTAATCGTTACCTCCCCGGCAACGGCGCCAAAAACTTGATCGACGCTTTTCTATGAATCAGAAAAGCGCGAAATTTTAAATAATTACTGCAAGCATACAGGTGTGTAGCATACAGGTCGAACACAGGGAGGAAAGTTAAATTTTATTATTTATATGTTTCGTGGGCGTGTTAGACGAACTTTGGAGGTTGATTTTGAAAATAAAACAAAACAAAATTAAAACTGTAATTTGATTCAGAACAGATCTAACTGAACCGACGATCAAATCACAATTTCAATGGAAAAGCAATGAAACTATGAATTAGATTTGAATCTAATCAAATCCAATTTGACCTAAGAAAATAATAAAAAGCAGAAATTGAAATTGCAGAAATTGAAATAACAAACAAGAATTAAAATTAGGATTTCCGCTGAATCTAATCAGACGGTAAATCACTAATGCAAAGAAGTGCAAAATACAAATAGTGTTCTACCGAATCTAATCGCGTAGACAACACTAGTTGCTAAGAAAACAAAAAAATGCAGAAAATAAAAGAGAAAGAAGAACTTTTATTAGAACAATGGAATAAGAGATGAGAGATAGGATGGTGGCTACAAGGTTATTACAGGGGTATATATAGGGTAGATAGCCAAACCCTAACCCTAACCCTAATACAAATGGGCCTAGTCATTACATCACTAATTAGTTTACAATGAAATATATAAATGGGCCTTTGATAATTAAAGCAATTTTGGGCCTTTTCTCTTTTTCCTCTTGCTTCCTTGACATTTCTTCATTGATTTGTGATGTTCAAAGCCTTTTTATCAATCCTTTTCTTGTCCAACAGCAACTAGATGTGAGATCTTCATCTACAATTCTTCAAAATGCAAATACACAGCAATTTGAACTCTATTTCTCTACATTTCTGGTTGCATGCGGGCTGGGTTGGACTATCTGTAAAAATAACAAAACAATACCCAAGTAATATTTATTTATATACAAAAGATAAGATATAAGAGCATAAAATAAACACATTTCTATGTCAATCAGATGGGTTCTGTGTTAAGTGCTTCTATGGTATCATGGTATGTTGTTCCTGACTGTTTGGTTAGGAACTGTGACATTTGATGTAATTCTGTTCATGTATTGCTGCTTGGTATGGTCTCTCTATGTTGCTTGTGTCTCTAATGAAGTTCTCCTCTTCGCTTCTTTGTTTTTTGTGAGCTTCACTTTAAAAGCTAGGTGTTGCTCAGTACTAGTAGGAGATAAGGATATGACTGTTGGGTACAGTAGCGGTATATTTCATTTATTATTGATGGTGGAGTGCGAGTGCATACAATAAGTCACTATGCAAGTTTACCTGTGTGCTCTTCCACTTTCAGTCTTGCATGAGTTAAAGTCGGGACAGTAGATCCTTAATTCTAGATGATTCAATCTACTGACATTCTTATCATTAGCTTATTAGTCTATGGATATTTTTTATTAGTCCAATGATCCCTGTAGTGTTAGATTGTCGATCTTTGATATGCGGCCTTTGGTAGGTGACCTTAAGCGCACAGACACTATGCCAATGCTTTGTATCGCTTAGAGTGGACTTCGAGCAAGTTGCATTTAATTTCTTAGTAACCTTGTTCTCATTCACCAAAACATAAGTTTTACCCATTCCATTTTTCCCTTACCACAGATGTACCGAACAATGGTTGATAGATCTTTTGCTGCTTTTGGACTATCGTGCTTTCATATTTGTCCTATAATATATTTCATCATCTATTCCTTATCAGTACATTTTCTTTTTTAGCACTTTTCATGTAGGTGATTATTTTTATGATACTCTAATATTTTGATTTGTATTGATGGTTTATGTGACTACAACATTTTGATACTTTGGGACATGATTATTTTGTTGTTTTGTGACATATTTATTGTTTTTAGGATTATTTTATATATTTGATATTTTGTTTCCATTGTCTTTTCTTAGGCTCTGCAGTCTGCTGTGTAGATGTTAAGGCATAAGTTGCACTCTTCTGCGCACAAGCAGCAGCTCAAAGAAGACCCTCAATGGCCCAAGTTTATTCTTTTGTTATAGTATATGTATGATAGAGTAGAAAATACTCTATTCAGAAAAATGTATTTTGTGAGAGAAGAAATTGTTATACATAAATGATGTATGAAAATTGTAGAAACTTCTATTGTAATTGTTTGTACTATTAAAACTTTGTTAAAATAAATTTTTTATTTGTTTATTTCATTCTGTGATATACAATATTACTAAAACAAATACATTTAATATGTAATATCTATAAGTTATATATATATATAGATTTATGAATCTATTGCAACGGGCATATACTGTTGCAAAATGGTCTGTTGCAACAACAAAGGCCAGTTGCAAAAAATATACCGCAACATTTTATTGCAACAGGCTGAAAACGTTGCGGATTTTTAGCAACTTCGGCTATACCAACAGGCGCGGGCCTGTTGCAATTGGTCTACTGCAACAGATATTGCCTATTGCGAAAAGTGTTTTTTGTTGTAGTGTATTAAACTGGAATTGAATGGAATTCGATTTGATAATAATCGAGATGAGCTTCTGTGAAGGAAGACCGTTATTATATATGGAATTTAAAAGGCTTTGTTGTTATTCCATTTATACTAATAGTCTGATATGAAAATTTATGTCGATTATATATTGACGTGTTTTCCGTGAAGATACCATTTAAATGGAAGTTGATTTGGGTTTATTATGAACTATGTTTTTAATAACATTGGTTCTTCAACCCAGTTAAAGAAAAGATTAGTTTCTTGAAGTTGAATAATCATAGAATAATGATTTTTGAGATTAAAACTGGACTAGAGTTTTAATGAATCTTTAATTAGATTGGGATGAGAATGGGGTAATTAAATTTATCGAATTCATGAAATGATCAAGAATGGGGTACCACCAGTTTTACTCCATCCGATAGTTAAATCTTTAATTATATTTGAACATGAAATGGTAATTAATTTTACCGATAACACAGTGGGTGTTAGATATGGAGTACTACCGGTTCTTCTCCATGGGATGAATAGGTTGGGATTGGAAAAATAAAATAAATGGTTACTTCGGTAAAGCTTGATAATCCCGACTAGTTAATCAAATCTGTTGGGATTGATATCCAAAGGAAGATTAAAGAATAATTTTAAAAGAATTTGTCTTTGATAAAATTAATGAGATCCTTTTCCCAAAGATATGAATATTTGAATTAAAGAATATTCTGGATTGGAATGAGGCGTATGATGTGTTTTTGTAGCACTTGATTATTGATTATAAAATATGCGAGTTATTTGGAAAGACCGGTTTGTTCCCATTCTGAATAACTGTTACGATGATTAAAAGTCGACGATGAAGATGGTGGTTGAAGACCGGAGATCTTCACATCGTTTGGTTGATTACTGATGTCTTCATTGGGACGTACACCCAAGACAAGGTAATAAGTGGTGATTGTCCAGATGTACTTGGAGATCGACTGGATATGCGAGGGCCTCTCTCCTGTATTGGGCATATAGGATGAGGAATAAGGTGCCTCCGGTTTCATTCAGATCCAAAACGGACTTGCAAATGGATGGTATGTCTTACATTGTATTCCTTTATGTTGTATTCGTTGATCTCTGCTAAATATGTATCTGTTTGGTGGTAGAAAATTTATTCTCTTGCTTAACACCCTTCTCTGAGACGTACGAGCTTAGAGGTTATATATTGGTGGAAATCAGTGGTACGATATGGATTGATAGTGTGGCATGTAGAGTTGCATGGGTCATGGCTTTTGTTGAAAAGCAGAGTCTTGTGGATGATGATCAAAGCACAGCTTTAATTAGCATAGCTTTGTGTAGTGTTAACTCGCGAGCTTCACACCCCATTATGAACTAGAAATGGGATGAAGACTTCAGGGAAATGGACATATGTTAGTTTCTAGCTACGAGTAACATCATGTTATGGAGCCCGCACTGTATAATTATGTGGATGTTGGAAAAACTTTATGACGTAAAGCAAGGTACCTCAGATATTGGGCCGACTGAAAGGCTCTGTGATTTGAGTCCCTAGTGGCTCTTGAGTGGTCGACATACTGATCCATTTTGGAGGTTCAATAGAACCGGCTAACTTAAAGTTTATGGTATTGCCAATCATCGATGGATTACCGGCCCTGTCGCTAACCTAGGGTTGCCCGTAGGTGTGATCCTGAGGCATTGCTAGTGTGTCTCGAATCGATAAGTAACATCGCTTTCCTTGGTTCATAGATGGAAATCCAATTTTCAATACGAAATTTTACGATTTTAGATGTAAACCTATATGGTGACGTAATATAATGGTACCTACGCCGCCTATGATTTATACATTTATATTTGAAGTTGATTTCTTCACTTATAGTAATAATAAAAGATGAAATTTCGTGTATCAAGCATATTTGGCTGTTATAAGGTAAAACTTTATCCTCCACTTCATTCATTGTGTGATGGTACCTGAGTCTTATAATAGCTTCATTTTTCTGTTTAGCATTGTGCTGCTTGTTTTATGCACTGGTATTCATGGGGGATAAACCCGATCTGTGTTATACGGCACGGTCCCATGATTTACCTAACTTTAAAATAAAAGCTAATAACTGTTTTAGTTCTCACACCAGTCCCACGACTGACTCGGAGTTTATTGTTTCTACGTAAACTCTAGGTGCCCTTATTTTCCACAAGGGCAATAAGTAGTTTTGGTTTTGCAGATTTCTTTTCACACGATCCGGGATTTACAACTTGAACTATATACAAAAAGCTTTGTATCCATGTATTTCATTCAGTCGTATTAGTTGATGTATACTCCACTGTACTATGTATTTTAAATCTCTGATAATTTTCCAGTGTAAATTATTTATTTATACTCTGATGTAAATTGTTACAATATCAATGAAATGTTCTATTGTTTGTGTTCAGATGTGTCGTGTTCTCATAGCAATCCTGGCTTTCTCGTAAGGGGAAGTTTGGGTCGTCTACTCGATAGGTTCTTTGTCAACCTAATGTAAACTATGAGATGTGCGATTGGCAATTAACATCATGTTTATGAAGGGTTTGTAGTCATCCCAAGGATAAAACTACTAGGTTCTTAGTTAACCTACGAATAAAACTATGAGATTTACGATGGGCTATCCACATCAAGTAAAAATATTCTAGTTAACATACGGGCAAAACAATCAGTTCTAAGTTATCCAACGGTTAAAACTAGAGGGGGTGCATGGCAACTAGACAACACCCTTCAGTGGTTCACTGCACAAATTTGGCAGGATAGTAGATTCAGAAGACAAAGAACAATATCCAAACATTGAAATATAGAGTATTTCCTATAAATGAATTAGGAAACTAGAGATACCTACGTAACTAGTAGGACGAAAGGCATATAAACGAACCCTTATGACAACTAGTCAGTATAACGGGGATGGTGAATCCACTACTTGTTGCGTATTTCACGTTAATATTTCCATCATCATTATTATTGTGTTATGCTAACCATTTTAGTGAAGGAGCATGGAATTGGTTATGATATTATAGCTTGATGCTATTGAGAGGGAAACTGGTTCCGTAGGTGTTATCAAGAAAGGCATCAACCTTCTTTTTCACATGAAAAAGGATGTTAGTGATCTTCTTTAGGCTTTTATACTTCTTGACCAAAGATTTTAAGATGAGCATTATTTCTGCAAGAAATATTTTCTATGATTACTTGAGACTACTTATCTTTTAAACAATGGAGTTTCGTCTTCAACGAAATATTCTCGTCGAGGAGAGTTCAGGAAGATTCTTTAGCAGCGATGACCTCCTTTTTAACTTCACTAATAGCAACATTTAAAGTTGCATTTCGGTAGTTCAAAGACTGAATCTCCTTTTTAAGCTTTGCTACTTAATTTTATAACCGGGGGAGGTGTATTAAGAAAGATATCAACTCTTTAAAACCTGGAAATCCTAAGAAAAAAAATAAAGGAAAGGAAAGAGAAAGAGGAAGGGAAAAGGAGAAGGATTACATTGAGTTATTGTATGACTATAGATTGATCCACTGAAGGAGAAACATGAAAATTTTCATATGAAAAAAAGAAGGAGACTCTACTATTGGTCTTACTAACTCTAGAGAATCACCGATGGGATCAAAAGAGGAATGTTGGGGGCTTTGATAAACGAACAAAAAGGAAGGAGAGGAAGTTTTCATTGACCAGCATCTAATAAAGAGGGTAAGCATGAAGTTTTGGAAATTAAAATGTCACAACATATCAAACCAAAATCTTGACGAAATCGTAGCTTTGGGAGGAGGCGAAGCTCCTCTTATTAATGTTGCTGTACTTTTTTGGGCGGCAGAGATATCCTCCTTATAATGTTCCTTGTCATAAATATCTTTTGGAAGTTCAAACATTTTCCCCTCTTTATGACCGGCTCTTCGATAGGGGAACTGGTAAGCCTCCTGGCGACTATCTTCTTAAACTGAAAGATAGACTTTACAACAGGTGGTAGTTTCAACTCAAGACAAATAGGAACATGCTTATTAATAATCAAAGGATCATAATATAGACCAAGAGGAATTACTAGAATAGACCAATAAAGTAAGTAAGTAAGAAAGTTATCAATGATCATTAGGCAATAAAGTTAGGACTTACCATCGCTACTAAGGATGATAGGAGAAATAGAAGTAAACTTCAAAAGATCATTTTGAGCTAAGTATAAACCACCCTACAATGAGAACTGCATCATTAGAGGACTTCCAAAAATTCTTTGCCCTAAAGGAAGAGGGTGGTGCATTGACGGAATGGCAGAGGTCAAATAATATATCTTTTCTCATATTTTTTCAAACCCTCCTACACCATTTGGACAACTTCCTTGGTTTTATCATTAGGGCAATTTGAAATTTCCTCTGCAAGATAGATATTCAATGCGATACTTAGCCCAAATAGTTGACAAAAATAGGACGCATAATCCTTATTTGGGTCGGAAAATGTAACACCCCGTATTTTCTATGAACGTCGAAATAACAAATTAAAGAATAATTAATTTGAAAAAGAAGAATACGTGAAACGAGTTGCACCGTTGCATTCATCTCGGAATTTTGCTTGAGATAGAGTCCAAGTTTGCGTAAATCGGACTCCGTATGAAGAAGATATCTTTAAATTGAATATTGCAACAAAACATGAAAAAGAAGAATGATAAAAGAATAATGTTTAGAATTCTTCTAAGGTTTGTAAGCAAAAGACTTAATAGCTCATTTGGTTAGAAAATGTGACTTGCATACAAGAGGCACAGAGTTCGATCCCCGCCAACGCTATATTTTTGTTTTAGGGGAATGGCTAAAAAGTGATTTAGTGTTAACGCAGTTCAAAAAGTGGTTTAGTGTGAAAATGGTTAATTGGGAAGATAGACAAAAAGAAATATATATATATATATGTATAGAAAAAAATTATATATATAGGTATATACATACATACATACATACATACATATATATATATGTGTGTGTGTGTGTGTGTGTGTGTGTGTGTGTGTGTGTGTGACGTGTACGCATCATGTGGCGCACATGGCGCATTTTTTTTGTTGGTCAAGGATTGTCTTTTTTTACGTGGCCTTCTCTGATTGGCTTTGTGAAAAATTCTAAGGTGTTAGGGCTTATGTGTCATGTTATGATTTGCTGAGTGACACATTGCTTTAGTTGGATGGCTCTGATTACTCCTAGACTGATCTAATGGCTAGAATTAAACCTAGACTTCTATATAATCAACTCAAATCCTAAACCTAAAACACATAAACACATTCTTTGTAGCCACTATGCTATCCAATTCAAAGCTTGTCTAGCCACCTTCTTCTTAAACAAATTATAATCTAATTAGAAAGCTTCAAGTTAGAGAAAAAGGTTTTTGTTTCAAAGTAAGGGCGTTCTGCTTCAAATCAATAGTCAACATCAAAAGGATTGCTTTCCAATTTCAGAAAACAGATCCCAGAAAACAAGACTTTCTTTTCTTTATAAGTCCTGTTATTATTTAGATGTGAACGATTAAAGGTTTTGATTTGTAATAAAATGAAAACTAGCGTTATTCCTAGTTGTAAGATAATGACGATGCTGATTTATGTCATTTTATTTTCAGTATTGCTTCTTTATGTTTTTAAGACAAATGAAAAGTTGTAATAATTTGGAAGGTTGAAATAGTTGTTGAATTGTTGTGTTGAACAAGTATTTCTAAAATAATATTGATCTTTTTCCGCTGCATAAATTTTCTGTCTTGTAATTTATTAGTATCTTGTACCTTAAAACGCTCCACCAAAGTTAAGGCATTCCCTTTGAGAGTGACCTTAATGGAGGTGCGGTGTTAGACTTGGTATCAGAGCTGAAGGTTACCAGATCAGATAAAAGATTTGAAAAATTATTTTCAAAATGATTATAAAAGAAGCATTTTCAAAAGAAAGGTTTTGTTTTAAAGGCATATTCCCCAAAGCCATATGCACAATCTTTTTGATCCACAATTTCAATCCTTGTTTCCTTCTTTCCTGAGTCTCCGGGGCTCCTGGCATTCCGGGAGGTAACATCATCGCGGCATGGTTCCGTAGGCTTGATGAGACTACGACACTTGTCAAAGGGAGAAAAAGTGCCCAACTTCCATCTATAGCTGCTGTAGCTTCACCTACGGCTAATTTTCTTTCGAGTTTTGTAGGATTTTCCATGCGATGGAGGCAGCTTTCGAGAGACTTGTCAACGTGTTACACAAGGATAGTAAAGATGAGACTGAGGGAGTTTTGCTAAGGAGCACAACCCAAGGATGAGGAACTCAAGGATATGGACTTGGTTCACAAAGGAGGAGTTGTAAGTGGAAGAATCACAAGACAAGAGGAAGTATTTTTATTATGGTATAATGGGGCAAGGACAAGAACTAAGGACAGAATTTTCCGGAGGGCAAGTGCATGCGCTCACCGCCAGCGTACCAGAGAGAGAGAGGTAGTAAGATTTTTCCTTTTTGATCATCCTGTTAGTACTCTTTTTTATTTTAGCGCTTCAAATTCGTTTATATCTGCTTCCATAGTTGAGTCTCTTCACCTTAGTACATGTATAGCAGAAGATCCCATTATTTTCTCAATCCAATTTGTGGTTCGACTCATTTATCTTTGGTTTGTAAGGATTCGAGATACTTATGTTTTTGGTTTCATTGGCTATGGGTTGATTCTAGACATGGATTGGTTATCTAGTAATTGTGAAAGGAGGGTAGTTAGAATTTCAGCTTGCCTCGGGAATACCCTCGAAATTTCGTGCGATCCTAAGGGATCAGTTTGTCTAAGCTACCTAGAACCACTTTTTGTATTTATCGACGATTTTCGTTCCGTTGGAGTAAGCCATGAGTACGCAGATGTTTTTGATTAAGGTTAGGGGTTTATCCCCTAAAACGTGAGGTAGACTTCCACATATATCTAGTTGACAATGCAAAGCCCGTTATGCAATCAACGATAGTTTTGGAGCAAGATTGGCGAGGATAGCCAGAGTCGGTTAAGTGCTCAAATTGTTTGGTTGTTTTGCTAGTATCATCTCACATAAATGATCCAAATTCGGAGGAGGTATTCCTTGGGTGCTTGTCTAATATTGGTTTAGGCCTTTGGGGCTTGTACTTGAGGAATGCCGAGTTCGACTAGGATGGTTTGCGTGAGAAAGAGGTGGTTGCCCTAAGTAAGACAGACCTCAAGAGAGGTAAAAAGTACATAGAAACCTTTAGCTTTAGACCCTCATATTTGTGACATGATGGATAAGCTAAGTAGAGGAGAGACCTCTAATCATCTTAGTATATATATACCTGGTATCATGGTAAACACCTGTTTATCTTGGAAAGATAGTTCGACTACATTGGATACCATCTAGCATAGTAAGTGATCGAGGTCCTATCTTTACTAGTGAGTTTTGGAAATGGAGGTCAAGAAGCTTCGCAACTGTGAAGTTAAATTAGTTAGGTACAGTGGGGTGAATCTTAAGACACGACGTGTGAGACTGAAGATATGACACACGCATCATACCCTTTTTCTTGAGGGTATATTCTTGATCTGTTTCTCTAGGAATTCTATGCATGTTTGTTTCTGTCTTTTTAGGAATATCCTCTAGGTCATATCTTCAATCCTTAGGTAGAAGCCAATGGATGTAAACATGTGTTTGGAACATGTTATGATTGGTGGTTGCAAGCGGTTGCAAGTGGTGGCTAGTGGTTGCTCGTGGATGCATATACACACATTAGGCACTAGATCGGCTCAGTCACTTTTATATTGCATATGCATGAGTGAATTTTTATATATATTAACTGAAACTTGATGTGTTATCATATGGATGTTGCATTTGTATGAATGATTGTGCACTCATGTAGAAGTTATAAAGTACGATTAGAAATAATTGCATACATGATGGACTCGTGGCACTGACATAAATCGCATTGAGGAGGTCAACTGAATCAGTAGACTACCTGATTTTGCATTAGATAAGGACATGTGCACACACTATGCATATGATCATGAAAGCATTATAGATCTTTTTAAGGACAATGGACGCCTATGACTGAATGGTTGAGTAGATGAATGTTGGATGTTAGGATATGCATTCTTCTTAACTTAGAGATTTCAGGAACGAAATCCTTTACGGAGGGGAGAATGTAACACCCCGTATTTTCTATGAACGTCGAAATAACAAATTAAAAAATAATTAATTTGAAGAAGAAGAATACGTGAAACGGGTTGTGCCAATGCGTTCATCTCGGAATTCTGCTTGAGATAGAGTCCGAGTTTGCGTAAATCGGACTCCGTATTAAGAAGATATCTTTAAATTAAATATTGCAGCAAATCATGAAAAAGAAGAATGAGAAAAGAATAATGTTTAGCATTGTTCTAAGGTTTGTAAGCAAAAGACTTAGTAGATCATTTGGTTAGAACATGTGACTTGCATACAAGAGGTACAGAGTTCGATCCCCGCCAGCGCCATATTTTTGTTTTAGGGGAATGGCTAAAAAGTGGCTTAGTGTGAACGCAGTTCAAAAATTGGTTTAGTGTAAAAATGGTTAATTGGGAAGATAGATAAAAAGAAAAAATGTGTATATATATATAGAATATATATATATACATATATATGTGTGTGACGTGTACGCATCATGTGGCGCACACGGCGCATTTTTGTTGTTGGTCAAGGATTGTCTTTTTTACGTGGCCTTCCCTGATTGTCTTTGTGACAAATTCTATGGTGTTAGGGTTTATGTGTCATGCTATGATTGGCTGAGTGACACATTGCTTTAGTTGGATGGCTCTGATTACTCCTAGACTGATCTAATGGCTAGAATTAAACCTAGACTTCTATATAGTCAACTCAAATCCTAAATGTAAAACAAATAAACACATTCTTTGTAGCCACCATGCTATCCAATTCAAATCTTGTCTAGCCACCTTCTTCTAAAACAAATTATAATCTAATTAGAAAGCTTCAAGTTAGAGAAAAAGGTTTTTTTTTCAAAGTAAGGGATTTCTGCTTCAAATCAATAGTCAATGTCAAAGAGATTGCTTTCCAATTTCAGAAAACATATCAACAAGACTTTCTTTTCTTTGTAAGTCCTGTTATTATTTAGATGTGAACGTTTAAAAGTTATGATTTGTAATAAAATGAAAACTAGCGTTATTCCTAGTTGTAAGATAATGATGATGCTGGTTTATGTCATTTTATTTTCAGTATTGCTTCTTTATGTTTTCAAGACAGATGAAAAGTTGTAATAATTTGGAAGGTTGGAACAGTTGTTGAATTGTTGTGTTGAACAAGTATTTATGAAATAATATTGATCTTTTTCCGCTGCATAAATTTTCTGTCTTGTAATTTATTAGTATCTTGTACCTTAAAACGCTCCACCGAAGTTAAGGCATTCCCTTTGAGAGTGACCTTAACGGAGGTGGGGTGTTACAGAAAACTTTCTGCTGATTCTGGGAGGACATCTGATAAAAAAGAACTGATTATATCAATCTTATAACTTGTCAATACTATCCGTAATTAGTTTCGAGGAATGATTGTCCTGAAATAATTGGGGGTTTATGCTAGTGATCTTGGCTAGACGAGCCAGGTGGTAAACAGCCGAAGGACTTAGAGACGAGCCTTTGATTATAAGGATATGATTTTCAAACACAGAAAATAAGTATATACATTGGAGGAGAGTTGGATTGGAGCAACATGAATATGTTCCCTAAACTGGGAAAGAATAGAAGAAAAATGAAAAAAAAAAAACAACCATGCCAAATATAGATGGTAGTATAAGCAAAATAACCCTCCAGGGGGTTGTTATTAGGAGGGCCTGCTCGGGGTGGGATATCATCAACTCCAGACATTAAGGAGTCGTCCTGAAGAGCACTTACCTCCTCTTGTGTTGTAACTAAAGAGCTCTTAAAACTAGATACCACTTTTTTTAGCACTTGTTCTAGAGCAGTAGAGTAAGAACCACCGATCTCCAGAGTTGACTTCGTGCTTATTTTCTTAGCATAATTTTTCTTATCTATGATTCTACCAAGTATATCGTTTCATTATTATAAATAAAATTATGTAAGAATAATGAGGGAAAGCCTTGCTTTCAACTTTGCTTGAGCGTACTATGAGATGATTAACAAAAATAACAAATCATCGATACATCTAGAAGAAATAATAATTACAAGCATAGGACATGAGACAATCCAAAGTCATTAAGTATTAATGAGTGACCTGAAATAATCTTTTGAGTCAAACGAGATCTTACTAGTAACAAATAGAAGGGGAAGGATCACGAGAAGACAGAAAAAGCATTCTTAAACCCTTAAAGGTTGGTTTCCAATTAAATTATGACTATTGGTCCTAAAAAAATATATTATTTGATTATAATTGTGCCAAACAAGTTTCAAACCGAAAAACTGTAACAATTAAACAAAAAATAGTCTCAAGAAAGAGGAAATTGAATTGACACCCACAAACATCCAATCATAAATAAATCTAAGAGTGTTTAAGAATTTTATGATTAGTTCCATGATTGGATTAAAGCTCAAATTTATTTTCGATCTCAACATAGAAGTCAAAAGGTTCAAAACCCTAAAATTCAGAATATTGGGATTGATCATGAAATTGGAATTAGTATTGAAATATATATCTTAAGTGTGTGAATCAAGATGAACTGGAACAATTTTTGAGTTGTAGAAATTTTTGATCTTGGAGCTCGAAAATTCTGGTCGAAGTAAAAGAAAGAAGATGAAGAGAACATACTATTTATGGAAAGCTACACAAAAACAGCCGTCGGATTAAATTAGGCCATCTAAACTTGCTTCCATATACAAGGAAAAAGAGTTAAAAGCTCCTTTTAATAAAGAAAAGCCCCTCCTCGTGATATCCTAAGAGAATGTTCTCTGAAACAACAGTTTTCATGTAGAAAATAGGAAAAAACCAAATTCACCCTTTGGGTTAATAAAAAAAGTGAACATTAGTCTCAGGTCCCTAAAAAGTTTGGAATTAGGCTCACATCCCTGTGTTATTTTGATATAAATTAGGTCTCTATTTTTCGTAAATTCATCAAAAAAAAAAACCAAAAAAGTCACGTAAGTTCATAATTAAATACAAAAACTAATCATTATCAAATTCATGCGTTAAAACCACCAAAAAATGCATCAAAAACAAATAAAACATGAAACTGCAGTATATTGCATCAAACCATGCATTTATTTGCAATTTTTGCAAACATTTCTTTATAAAATACAGTTATGCATCAAACTGCAGTATTAATGCAGAAATGTATGCAGTAATACTGCAATAAATGCATCGTTTGCTGCACTAATTCAATCCTAGCCTATTTTTTCAAGCATATGCCTTTTATGCATACATTTCAGTATTATAGGCAATAAATGCATACACGTAAGCACATATTCATAAGGCTTCATCCGTTTTAACTCTTATGCATACATTTCAGCTTATTATATTGAATAAATGCATACATTTCTACAACAATTCATATAGCAAGTATAACCAATATATGCATACATGTATGTATATATTCATCCAGATTTTCAATATAAACTCTGGATGAATATATGCATACATATATGCATATATTGAGTATTAATGCTGAGATATATGCAAAAAAAATTCAAGTTGCTACTGGGAATATTTGCGATTTTTTTATTTTTTTATGTTGCATCGCCTAAATTTCTTTGAAAAACATGTATGGGCCAAAATAGGGACCCGCTTTGCATGAGAACTGATTAATAGAGGCCGTTTATATGTTGAAACTTTTAGGGACGTATGGCTAACTGACCCATCTAAAAAAGTGTTTCGGTGATCCCTCACAAGGTCTTCATTGCATAAAGAAAAGTTTCATCCAAAAGGATAAAACCACTTGGTAATACCAAAATCCGGGAGCATGCAAGAAGCTTGTTTTTCCTGCAAATAGCCAAATCTTCTGTATATGGGATTCCCTTTAAAAACTCAATCCGAAAACACCTTAGCAACTATCCACTAGGAAATATTCCGAAAGATAAGTTGTTATTTCAATACATGTCCAAAGCACAACCTGCTTACCATTGGAGGTACCTTTATTATATGTTCAGTTTCGCCTTTGTGAAAGAATTAGGACAAAAGTCTTAAGTCGCGAGAGTTGGTCAACCCACACCAGTAAATATGATCCCAAGGGTCCAGAATTCTGGCCGGCTTTTCCATTCTCTCACTTTTGCTAAAAAATACTGAGTTATAAACCATAATTTCTAAATTAATTTGAAATTTTTTAAGATTTAATAAAAGCTCAACTGTGGAGGTAACATTGAAGAGCTTTTAAATTATTGTACTATTATCATCTTATCACTTTGCAGGTTTGAATCCAGAGGCGTCGGAAGGAATTTTTCTACAAGAATACCTTCAGAACCACCAAAAGGTCTCGATATATAAGATAAGGTCAATAGGGTCCCTCAAGGAGATTTAGTCCTAGGATAACTAAGTCTTATGCTCACCAAAGGTTTCCCAAGGTTACAGGAATCAATTAGGTCACCTAAAACTATAAACTTTCTTTAAGAACGTACGGTCAGCTGGATAAACCTTTCGAAAACTTTAGCAAATGATATTGACCTATGCAGATATTAACTCCAAATATCACTGGAATCATTCATCTACCGAAGAGGATAAGATATCCCAACTGGAAGATAACCAATAAAACCTTTAGCCCATAGGAAGTATTGAGATTTAGATTACTACGAATGCCTCATTACTCAGGAAAAACCGAAGCAATGCGACATCTGACTAGGACCAGTGGTATATGGACTCAACCCACTCCACGGATGCTTTCAAATGTAGGACTTTTATGATATATTTATATGGAATAGCGACAATATCATTCACGAAGTTACCACCGAATCTGTCCATTCTTTCTAGGAACCAAGAGTGAGATTTTTGAACCAATTTCCCATCTACGTTGCAAAGCCAAAGAACATAATGAACTTATCCAGTGTGCAACAGGTTTTGAGAGAACCTTTAAATGATTATTTGGAAAGTTTGAATGTGTAAGTAACAAAAGTAGGTGATCCAGATGACAAGATGATCTGCGTGGTGTTGATTAAAGGAGTTGAACTAGATTTTGAATTTCAAAATTAGGGAAACCTCCTCAACTTCAGATTAGTTGTATGCAAAAACCAATCAATTTGTTGAAAGAAAAAGTGAGAAGGGATCCAAGAAAGAAAAGGCAAAACGCAGTATCAAAGAAATTCAGGGTAATGTGGAAGTGCTATAGTCTAGAGGTAATTCGAATAAGCTAGAGGTAAACGTACAAAATCAAAACAAATAAGGTGTTAATCAAGGAAGTAGCGGTAATGGTCATAGAAATCGCAAGCGACAAAGGAATGCAAAGAGGCGCAACAAGCCTTTTAACTTCAGTAATTTCAACTCCCTTAACGACTCGTTGAAAATATTTTTTTTTTTGGATACTTGTTACATGGTCTAGTACAATAACCCTCCATCTAGATATTCGATTGCCAGTGAGAAATGGTCAATAAAGTTTTGCTTATTCTATGATATTCACGGTCAAATGGAAAGCGGTGTCGCCACCAATAAGGAATTATTAAAAATTGATTCATTATGGAAAGTTGCATGAGCATAAGATTGTCTCGAGAGACAAAGACATGATGTTGGTAGGGCTAATCAGGGTCAGGTAGCACCAAAAGCTACCGCTTAGCAAAAGAACAAAATAATTGTCATTAATACAATAATTGGTGGACCACATCCAAGTGGAAAAAGCTAGAGAACTATGGAACAATATGTCAACACAGTGAGGCATGTAGAGTGCGAGGAATGTAACACTACATAAGAATCAACATCAGTTAAGAAGAGAAAGATGATGATGGAAGATGTCGACTTTAGGAACCGTGAAGCAGATGGAGTGGATTCTCCATCAATTGAGCCTTTGGTAATTTCGTCCACAAATTGGCCTGACATTGGTATGGGGAATCCTTTCTAACTGTAGGAGCTACCTTTATATTTTGTTAAAAAAAGACTATGACCAAATGATGTTGGAATCTAAAGACATGAAACTATGTACATCTCATATGCTTGGTTTAGATGGATCGACAAATGAACTAATCGACATGGTTTGTGTTATAGGTAGAGTTAGGAGAAAGGGATTACCAGAGAGTATGAATTCTCCCTTTTATTATTTTGGATATATACTCACATATGATGCCTTTTTCGACCGACTTACCCTTATTGAATTCAGGGAATATATTACCCTATGGTTTTTTGTAATAGCCTACATTTTACGTATCAGAGGATCATAAAATATTTTTGTTTTATTCCCTGAGGGTTGGATCATTATCATATTTTAATACGTTACTTATGGGGATGCGAGACATGTCCATAATTTTTGCCAATTTTGTTTGTGACCATGTTGCTCCTGTAGTATTGTATAGGGTATAACTTTTGAATCAGGTCGAATCATATGATGAGACCTGTGTCATTGAAAAGGAAATGATGATTGCCTTTCTGTGGAGTGGTTATATTAAAGATTTGGCTCAGCAGTTTGGGAGAAATCGCTATTTTAAGGTTTAACAGTTGGTTGTTAAGGTTTTTAAGCCATAATGGGCTGATTGAAGAGGCCCATCAGTGGGCTAGTGGAAAACTATAAACAAGGGGTGGGAGGCATGGGAAATAGTTTATTTCCTCATTCTCTCATTTGGAAGAGCCAAGGGATCCTCCATTCCTCCATTTCTCCATCTTTCCACCATAAAAGCTTAGGAAATCGAAGATCTACACCGTTTGAGGCTAGATATACACTGTTTGAGGCTAGATCTACATCGTTTCAAGGGCGAGTTCATCGAATCAAGGAGTTTGGATCCAATTCCTTGCTGTCAGGAATTTTAATTCATTGCTTTTAGCTTGTTTTAGAGAATTGGTGAGGGATATGCTTCTCTCACATGGATTCAATCAAGTATATGAATGTTTGGTAATGTTTTTCATCAAATTCAAGCATTTTCTCATAGATCTACAACTTGGTAAGTACATTTTCATATGAATCACCCTATGATCTAATTTAGCAAGTTTAAACTAGTAATTCCTATGCTATTTCATATGTTTATGCAAGTTAGATCCATAATTATGTTCAAATGGTCATTTATAATGATTTTAGTGAAATTTGCATAATTTTGATGAAAATCATCATATTCATGTTGTTAGTGATTTCATAACATGCTTATGGTTGTGTTGAATGAATTAGATGAGTATATTTTGTCTAATGGTGAAGTTTTGGTCGAAATTGGACTTGAATTGGGGCTGTACAGGCCACGGGTCGAGCACGTAGTACAACGTATAGTAAAAGTGTAGTACAAGGGAGTACATGGTCAGGTCGGTCGAGTAGTGTTTGGGTCGGTCGTGCACTCTAGAGTGGTTAGGATCGAGCAGCATGTTCTCGAGTAGTAGGACCGGTCGTGCAAGAAGGGATCTAGCATGGGGTCGTCGGTCGGCATAAGCGGGTCGGTCGACCATGTTTTGGAGAAAGGGGGTTCGGTCATACAGGGGCTCGATCATGCATGGGATCAGTTGAGCAGGGGGTCGGTCGTGGTGTGGTCGGTCGAGCAGGGATGGGTTGGTCGGGCTTGAAGCTGGTCGGTCGTGCATGATGCAGACAGTGTCTTTTTCTGGAAATTATATTTTTCGGGTACAACCCAGATTTGAACAAACGAGCTTGAATTTTTTTGGGGGAACCCCCCGAACCCTAGCCGCTGCGCGGTTATGTAATTTGGCTCAGTGATGTTGTGATTTCGAAGTAAGTTCAAGTGGGAATGTTCATAGTGTTAAATGTGTTCGTTGATCAGTGTAGAACAACGAATGAGGTGGCAACTCAAAGATCGTGAGTTGGTGGATAATGGTTGCTTGAGAAGGTTTCTTAAGTTATGAAAATTCGTCAGGTTGGATGACTAGAGATGCGAAGGACGAGAAGTTATTGTTGTCGTAAGTTCTAGTAGGCTCAAAGCAGGGTACAATAAGGGCACCCAAAAGACTGGAAGGTTGCTAGTCGAGTACCCTAGGTATCGTTGAAAGGCCTAGTTGTCAAGGTTGGACATACATACATATTGTTGAAAGGTGTATGGAGTTTATGCTAGAAATGGGGTTATCATTTGCCCTTGACATATGGCAACGTTGGTATTCATATGATTAACGATAGTTTCGAAGCAAGATTGGCGGTGATAGCCAGAGTCTGTCATGGTTGAGTAGTATCCTTGTTTGTACTGTCTCACGCAGATTGTCCAATGTCAAAGGAGATGTTTCTTGGGTGCTTGTCTGATATTGGTTTAGGCCTCTACGGATTGTGCTTGAGGGATGTTGAATTCGATTAGGATGGTTTATGTGAGATACATATGATCTAGATGTTATGAGTGCTAGTGTTATTTACTTCTGATTTCCATGAATGAATGGTTGAAGTGTTTGATGTAAAGGCTATCACTGTCCGATGTGGGGAAGATGGGGTTGAGTTCTTCTCTGGTGTTGTGTGTAGATTAGTACATTCATCTATCCATTCTCGTATACTTTATTGTTGATGTTTGTTAGCTGTTTTATCGCTCACTAAGATCGTTATCTGACTCAAGGTTTTATTTTTCCTTCTTATTACCTTGGGATTTTCATCCGGTTGTGGATGGACAGATTAGGTAGCAAGTGACAGTTGATAGCTTAGTGAGGACGATGTTGCAATTCGGAGGCAAGAAGAAGGTTGGCGTATTATCTTACTTACTATCTAGTATTTCTATTTCCATTGTTTGAGTTGCTCTCTGAGTCTTGTAGTGAGGCTTCATGTACAGACTTTGATATTCCTATGATGTATGGATAATCATTCAGGATGCTGCGAAAGTTTTCAAAAGTTTGCTATATGATGCTCCACTATTTCTACCTGTTGTATATGTTCTATTATATTTTATCCTTGCGTTGTGAGTTCTACGATAGGTTCTGATCGTTGTTATGCCTTGATGATCGTCGATAGCTGCCTGCCACGCCTTTCAGTGCATTATTCCTCTTGTTTAGTGCAGGGGTTGTGGGCGGTCGTCACATTTTTTTTGACGAATTTTTTTTATGGATAGTGGAGTCGAGTTAGGGAAAGGTGATCAAGTGGTCGCTAGTGCTTGTTATATGGAAGAATGTGCATCGTGTAGAGAAAAGAAAGGATGCGAAGACCTCTCTCTGCATCAAAAAATGACAATGCGTTCTAGCCAAAGAAGAAGGCCTGACCTGGGCAGGATAATAAATAGTTTAAACACAGGGGTCCAAGAAAAAAGAGAGTAGACATGATATAACAGAGCCGCTCCCACGAAACCCATGATGGAAATTCCAATTGAAAGTGATTACCAGTCGAAGGTCTTGAAAATTGGGTTTCATCTTGGCCCAAGACACAAGAAGGAGCCGAAATATTTTCTCAAGTCAAACCTTGATGTTTTTGTCTGGGCGAATTCAAACATGTATGGGATCTCGCTGGAGATAGTGAGCCACTTATTGAACATTAACGCGATGTTCTTACTAGTAAAGAAGAAGACATACATGCTAGGTCCAAAGAGGTTTGATGTACTCAAAGAAGAAGTGGAAAAATTGAGAAGCAACAACTATATATGTGATTCCTTGTATCCGAATCGGATATCTAACCCGGTGTTGGTAATGAAATCCAATGGTAATTGGCGAAGTTGCATAGACTATTCAGACCTACATAAGGCTTGCCCAAAATACAAATTTATACTTCGCGAAATTAATTGGTTTATGGATTCGACCACTAGTCACGAACTCCTCTCTTTCATGGACTCCTACTCTATGTACGATTAGAATCTATTCATGTTCCAGATTAATAACATACCAGTATTACAACAGACTAAGGCTGTATTATTATGTGGTGACGCCCTTCGGACTGAAGAGCTCCATAGCTACTTATGATTGAATGGTCAATCAGATGTTTAAAGAGAAGATTGTGAAATCCATGTTGGTATAGGCCATATTCTAATGAAATAGTAACTATTGGACGACGTGAATGACTTAGCGGAAATGTTCGGCATTCTCCATCGGAGAGGGTTGAAGCTTAACCCTTTAAAATGTACCTTCTAGGTTACATCTAGATAACTGTTAGGCTTTATATTTCACTCTCGTGGAATTAAGGTCAACCCCAAGAAGATTGTCGCTATCAAGAACAATATGTATCCACAAAGATAAAAATCGTGCAAAGTTTGAATGGAAAAGCCTCTGTACTTAGTTATTTCATATCCAGAGCTACCTACAAATGCATTTATTTCTTTGGACTGAATAAAAGATGAAAGAACAACTTCACCCAGATTTCGAGTTTCATAGAAGTATTCCAAAATTTTCGGTACTATTTGGAAGGGCCCCCAATCTTGTCGAAGCCAGTGTATCATGAGGACATATTCATCTACTAGATTTTTTCATTGCAATCCATTAGTGTTGCACTCATGCACGATGACTGGCATGTCCAAATGCATGTTTATTATGTAAGAAAAAAGCTAACAGGAGTGGGGGAAACTATCAAAAGATTAAAGAAAATGTTCTGCTGCCTCCTTATTACTTCTAGGAAACTCCATCATTACTTTCAAGTTCATCCGATTAAAGTTTACATTGACCAACCATAGCAATAAGCCTTGCAGTGACCCAAAGCATTTGGAAGATTGCTTAAGTGGAATATTAAGATGAGCTAGTTTGTTATAATTTACATCCCTTGGAGTGCCATCCACGGAGAGGACTTAGCAGATTTCATAGTGGGATCCACAATAATGAAAGAACCTAAAGAGCAAGGTGATCCACCATCTATCCAATGGAATATGTTCACAAATGGGGTTCACAATGATCGACTTTATGGTGTTGGAGTTCTGATTGCGACTCCTGAAGAGCGATAGATTTGATATGATTTAAAACTCAACTTCCAAATGACTAATGATGAGGCAGAATATGAGTCCCTAATTGCTGGGTTTAAGTATCTAGAGAGATGTAAGTTAAGTTTATCGAGAATTTTTTGATTATCAGATAGTGGTATTCTAGGAAAGACTATAATTCCAAATGAAGGGAGCAACGCTACACCCTACCTTTACGAGTCCAAAGTTTGTTGGCTGACTTTAAATATTTAAGTATCTGGCATATTCCTTGCAAACAAAACGAGAAGGCGGTTTCCTCAGCAAAGTGGGCCAACTCTCAAGATATATAACTTATGATGTTGGTTTCGATAGAAGTCCTCGATGTTGTGAGTATCAATCATATGGAAGTTCATCAGTTACAGGAAACAGAGTTAAAGGAGTTTTGGATGACTCCAATCAAAAACTTCTTGCTGAATGGAACACCTCCCAAGAGAAAGAATGAAGAACGATCCATCCTCAAACAAGCAACGTGTTACATCAGTCAAGAAGGCGTGATGTATAGGAAGAGTTTCTTAGTTCCTTTGCTTCGATGTGTGGTCTGTAACGACGCCAATCATGTGTTTAAAGAGGTATATAAAGAAAACTGTGGAGATCTTATTAGGTGGCTTACCTTGGCAAAAAAGATGCTACATTATGGGTATTTTGGGCCTGTTATTAATTTGGATGTAGCCGATTACTCAGAAGATGCAATGAGTGTTAGAAATCCGCTAAGATCCTAAGAGCCTCTCCAACAGAACTAACGCAAATGGTAGGCCATTGGCCGTTCACGATTTGGGGTGTTGATACCATTGCTTTCATGCCAACTTCTAAAGGAGGCGCCAAATACACCATCGTTGTGGTTGATTACTTGAATAAGTAGGCCGAGCCAAGCCATTGTCAACCATATGAACAAAGAAAGAATCAACTTCATCGTGTAGAACATCATATGTCATTTTGGTCTTCCCGGACAATTATAACCGGTATGGAACACAATTCGATACTGCTGAGTTATGAGATCTTTGTGTATGTCACCGATTTATATGCGATATTCTACAGTTGCTCATCCATAGTCGAATGGGCAAATCAATTGTTAATAAAATAATTAAGTCCATTCTGAAGCAATACTTGGAGAAAGCTAGAGGAAAATGGGTAAATGAGTTTCCATTGGCGGTTTAGGATTATAGGAAAGCCTATAAATTGGCAATATACATTCTCCGTTCACAATTTCGTATGGATTAGAGGTTGTTATCCTGCTGAACTGGAAGTTCCTTCTCATCGAACAACCTATTATGACTCCTTATCAAACAAATAACTTTTCTTGGAATCCCTGTAAATGATCGATGAGATGTGTGAAGTGTAACACCCCGTATTTTTAGTGTAAGATAATAAAATAAGAATAACTTAATTTAATTTTGGAATTAAGTAAAACGGACTGCGCCATAGCATCCGTATCGAAATTCTAGTCAAAATCGACACCTGGTTTGCGTGAATCAGACATAGTATGAAGAAGTTAGGTATGTCAAAAGTTTATATACGTATAAGGAGCTTATATGTATATAAAATAAAGTGCTCCAGAAAATTCGAAACATAAATAAGTTTAAAAATAAAAAGGGTAAGCAGGAAATTTAGGGGGGAAAACCAGCCGTTGGGGGTCGACCCACCAACAGGGGGATCGACCTATGGGTCGACCCACACTAAGGGGGGTCGACCTATGGGTCGTCCCACCCCCCTGTTCTGGAATCTTCTGACGACGTGGACGGTCCTAAAGCTCTGCTTTTGAATACAAAGGACCGTGTTTCTCTATTTCCCCTATAAATAAAACTTAGACCCACTGATTTATTCATGTAATTCTATGGCGACGACGGAGTGCTGCTTCAGCATAATTTGTTCTAGCCTTCTCTTCTTCAACCGATTAGGGGAAATGCAAGCTTGGAATTGAGGATTCTACATCAACAATCCCTTTTTCTGTTTATAATGGATTTATGCTGATTCTAGTCTCTTCACGAAGTAAGGTAATTCTTTTATCTAATCTATCACTCGATTCACTTCTCTTTTCTCCTCTCTCTTTCAGTAAAAAAGCTATAAATCCATATTTAGTAGGTGCTGAAATTGAATTAAAGGGGAAAAAGAAAACCACGAATGATAAGACGGATCGGATCCCGAATTTTGGGAAAACGTGAAAGGTGAGTGGGTTTAAATTGTAGCCTTTAGATAATGTTATGGCTATCGTTTATCATTCCCTTTTTTAATAAATTGTGAAATTGTCAGTTTGGCTATAAGTTGTTGTTATTACAAGTTGAGACGTTAATTTATGTTTTGAATCTATTGAATTGGGGGGAATGATCGACATGATATGACATCAATAATTCATATATTGAAATCGTTGAAATGTTGGGATGTTTACATATTATGATATCAAATTGGGCATGTAAGAAAGATTCAGATTACATAAAATTGAACAAATAAATATGGAAATGCGACATCGACCGAATTATGATTAAAAGGTCTTATTGGATCATAAACACTCAGAAATGACACGGGTGTAAATGGGGTCGTATGTAAAACATGAATTGGCACAATTCAAAGAAGGAATATGAATTTGGATATATGTGTATACAAAACTGGTATAATTTATTTAATATCTATATAAATTGGACATTTAATTCAAATGAGGGAACATAGAAATAATTACCTATGATGACATAGATAGAATTGGATTAATTTGGAATGTTTAGTAATTTACAATTAGGAATTGTAAATTGTACTTATGACACGAGGTTAGGTTACATTAGTGGTGGAAGTCTGCCCGGACCCGATCGGCATATCCAGCAGCCACTAATGTTGAACCTAATGTGGGAGGTCTAAGTATGCAAATACGAATTGGGCTAAGACACGAGGTTAGGCCCAACTGTGGAATAAGACTGCCCGGACCTGACTGGCATATCTGGCATCCACACATTGTAGGCCTAATGTGGGAGGTCTAGCCCATTATAACCATAGTTGGACATGGTAATGAACAAGACTACTTAACCTAATTTAATCCTTAAGGATTGTATGATTATGAACTTGAGTTAGGGTTAAGTAAAGTTGGATGGGTAGTGGGTCAGTTAAGTAAAATAAAGGGAGGGTAATATTTACATACAAGCCCACGAACTTAACCGAATAATGTTATGTAATTAAAGACAACTAGTAGTATACATAACCGGTGGAAAATATAATAAAGTTATGTAATTACAGACACCCTTGTAGGGTAAGCATAACTTGTAGAAATAATAGAATCAGAAATGTGTAAAAATATGCTTAGTAAAATATGTTGCAACTGCCAGATGAAAATTGTGGATCATAGACCTTGGACCAGAATCTAGGGAGTAACATATTGCAGGCTTATTAATAAACTTAAATGGATTAAGTTATATGATTGAAATTAATAAGAAAGAGAAACTTGGTAAATTGGAATAAGAATTCAATATAAACGGAAATAACCAAGTTAAATGGGAACCGAGTGAGGTAAGGCAAAGCGAACAGAAGAATGTATAGACATAGGGTCTAACCACATATTAAAGAAAGGCGCTTGGACCAGTCCGTACATTTGAGGAGGATTAACCCAACTGGGTAGATCGTCGAGGTGTTATAGGACACGAGGGGAGCGCACATTAATCTGATTGTTATGATGGCTCCAAAGACTGGAAGGGGAAGCACACTGCTTCCTGAAGTATGTAAGGTGCACCTAGTTGTCCTCTGTGCGGTGATAGATATCTTATGCTATACTTGCAAAGGTTGGGTCTGCGCGTAACTACTAGGTGGGTGGGCCTTGACTGCAGATGTAGCTATGTAGTCATAATGCTATGACGAGGTGACACCAGGGTGGTTCGATGGTTACCTCACGAGGAGGTAAAGAGGGTCACGACCAACAGGGATAGTAGACCGTTGTATATTTGTCATCGACAGCCAGTGGGATGCGAAAGACTTGAGCTAAACCCTAGATATCATTTCACCTTTCACTATCGAGGTACGGGTTTGAGGGTAGACACCACATTGATGTTTAGATTGGTTGTTATTAGGGGCAGTCCTTAGCTCTTGTAGTCTTTACTAGTTGAGGGAGGGGCCGAGGTGGGCCATAGCCACCACGAAAACAGACCCTAGGTATATTTGTATAAAGAGGTTCTTTAAATACGAGCCTATACAGATACAGAAAAGCTCCCGACCGAGTTCCGTGTTTCTTGTGTCGCCCTGCCACGAAACTCGGTGCATATTAGAGGATGTGCGGTTGAGGCATCGAGATACAATTAACAGTATGAATGAGGGACAGTCTAGATACACGCATCTTTGCTATAAGTGGTTTATCGTAGACTTGAGGACATTACTCCGGTATGGAGTATGATTCGAACAAAGGTGGCAGTCGGTACGATTACGTAGCATAATGATGACATATATATGCGGAACGTATTATTGCTAACCATGCATCACTACGACGTAGGATGAGGCACTGCGTATACTCCGATGGTGTTACGCTGGAGACCGTGAAGTGGGGCACCGTGGGGTGTACCTCAATATTGGGGGGGGGGGGAGGGGTAACTGCTCATATACTGTATTAGGTTAATCCACTAGGAAGTAAATGGGTACAACGTGTGTGTAAGCCTTGAGTGCTGTTAACCTAAGTCACCTAATAAATAAGGAAATATGACTGAGCGGTATATGTCGGATTATCCAAAGTGTATAGTTTGAATGCAGTCACTAGAACTTGTGTTCTGACCCCATCCTCATAACATACTCGCAGGTAAGATTCGTGGCAGGGACATGAGGTATTATAGCTTTGGATATTGGTTAGGCAGTATTATTGATACCGTAAGGCTATACTTCGATTTATATTATGTTTTATTCATTCCGCTGTGAGATATTTTCAGAAAACTGACATATTTTATGTCTCTGTCTTTTCTGCAGGATACCAGAGCAAACAAATCTGAGTCTCGATAGATTGCAATTTCCAAAAAAAAAAAAACCGGTCTGTCGAAATTGGGGTTGTTACATCTGGTATTAGAGCCTAGGTTTGGGATTCCTATATAAATAGAGAGTAAACGTATTTGTATTTTTGGAAAGGGAGCGGCTACTGGGACACAAAATAAAACGCACAACTTTAAACACAGAATCCTGACCATTGGATTCTTTTGTCTTTACCTGAGAGGTGCAAATCATGGAGAGATCTAGTGGTCCAGATTTTGTGTGTTTAATTTTGTGTCAACATTTTGTGTCCCTATTGATTTTCCCTTTTGGAAATATGAATATATTATATATACACTTAGGCCCATTAAGGAACCCACTAAGTATAAGGTGGGGAAAATGAGGAAGCCAAAGACCCTTAGATAGTCTGTATGGGAAGAGTACGTTATATAGAGGAAGGGAGAACCAAATCCCAAGAGGAAATGTCTGGGTGGTTGGTCTGATATCAAAACCTTATTTGGGAAAGGTAAGAGGGGTTAATTATATACATGGACGAAAAGAGATTGATACAAAAAGGAACCATAAGAATGAGAGGTTTCCGAGAGCGGCAAGGTGACAAAAACGACTATAAGACTGTTGAGGCCATCTCTTCTACGCTCGAAAAAAAAGAGAATGAGGGTAGGCCGACCCAGGTGCCGACCTGCAGTGGGTCGACACACAAGGCAGTGGGTCGACCAGTAGGTCGACACCCCTTCAGGGGGGTCGACCTACGCGCGATTAAGAAAAAAAAGGGAACAAAGCCAAAGGCTTCGTCCCTATTTTACTCCCACCCAGCTACCTGAAACCCATCCCCTTCCCCCACTTCAAAAGTTCACCCCCACCTCAAATCTCAACCATTTCGCACAATTTTGGTACCAAATCGAAGCTCTCAACGCTCTCTATCCGGATCTACTAGAGTTTTCTCTCAATTTGGAGAAAAATTGCCATGCAACCCTAACCACCCATTGCTGCCTCCTTTCCTTAATTAACCCCCGAAGAAATTATGAGGTGTGGAAATCGGAGAGACATAGTGGAGGTGTAAGTAAGCACCGCAGGACATGAGATTTTACTTGGAAGACCGGTCAAGTTTGGAGACTTTGTGGGCACCAGTTTGGAAGCATTGTTCCACGATGTTAGGATAGATAGCATCTTGGATCATAACATGGTAGAGAGAAGAGGTTTTCCAAGGTTAGTACGTCTTTTCACCGCCAATTTGGAAATTAGGGAGGAAAATGACATGGTGGTTTTTGAGTCCGAGGTAAAAGGGGTTCATATCCAATTTACCGAGGCACAGTTTGGGGCCATGCATAATATTGGGAGTTGGGGTTTAAATTTAGAGGAGGTGGAAATGACAGATCTAGCGGTTTTGCGTAGAATTTTTGTAAATGAAACCAAAGGCATTGGGATATGACACATTTACTCCCCTTGGCCAGGGTAGTTATGCGCACACTATAATATAATCTGATTGCCAAGACTGGCAGTTTTGATAGGGTTTCTCCCACGATTAGGTTCGCTACTTATGTAGTTTTCGTCGGGATAGATATAAATTGGGCCCATTTCATCCTACAGTATTATGAGTCCTCTAGAGGATGGAGGCAGAGAAAAATTCCCTATGGACATTTCTGGACAACAGTTTTTGTACAATTTCAGGTTCCCTTGGCAATGGAGAATTTTATATCTCATCCTGCACATATCATAGACATGAGCATACTAACTAGGATGCAGATTAGGTTTTATGAGTTGATGGTTGTGGACCCACAGCCAATGGAGTATGACTAAGAAGCAGAAGGATATTTAGGAGAACGGGATAAGGAGGAGGAGGAGGCCGCGGGGGGTGATGGGACTCATGATGATCAACCGAACGAAGGGGATCAAGAGAACTTAGGAATGCAACACTATTGGCCTCAGCCCATGCAAGAGATAGACCCTCAACACTCACCAGTAGTAGAGCCGCAACCTTATCCGCACTTTGGTCCCTCATATGATTATCAGTACATATGAGGTGAGGGGGTGCTGGATCCTGCCAGACTTCTGTATGGCATACATGGTCGTCCAGAGAGCAAGTGAACCTGAGAGATGAGGTTAGGATCCTATCAGATATACAGGCTCAATTAACTAGGGAGCATCAGGACATTTTGCGGGGACAGCAGGAGAAGATTAGTTCACAGATAGAGGTTGCCCAGACCCAACAACAGAGCTTACAGGAGATCTATGCTACACAGCAATGGTTTGATCAGTTGCAGCTGGATATGCAGGGCATGCACTCTGAGGTCACGGAGGGTACTAGATAGCAGGAGGAGCGTCTACGTAGGACAGAGAGCACTTTAGGTGGATTAGATTCTTTCATCCGCGACATTTTTTGGTAGGGACCTAGACCTCTGTTTCAGTGATGACCCTCCAGACCCCATATGCCAGATTCTCCACTATATTAGTATTATCTTGTTGTAGTAGAATTTATATACGAGATCTACTGTAGGATTTGTATTTTCTTTAATGTACGAAAAACTATGCTTTAGTATCATTTTGGTTTGGTGGTATGTAGTTATTTCATGAAATTCTATCATCTAGTTAAAGAAACTTCTTCTATATCCAATTTTCTCGAAGTGAAAGATAAGAAGAATCAGTAACAAAGAAAATTTTCTTATAAATAGTATATAAAAACCCAAGTATGGTCAGAAAAAGGTTGGAAAAGAAAAACGGAGGATGCGGATTTTTCCGTTTTCCACCTTTTTGTAACATAAGAAATCAAATTTAGAAAATTTGTTTTTTCTAGATTTCGAAATTTAATGATGGTTAGTAAGGTTTTGGATGCAACAATTGGATGAATTATGCTCTTACTCTGTAAGAATGTGGGAAAGTTTGAGTGTAAAAAGTTTTGATTTTTCCAAAATATTGCAATCATATAGAACTACAAGTATATTTAGGATGTGAGCATCATGTTTTGAAAAAGTTTTTGAAAAGTTTGCATATATATATAGGTGGTAACAAATTAGGCATACACGTATTATTGTGATGTATTTCACTTTGCACAAGCGCACAATGTTTGCAAAAATTAGATGCACACGTGATGGATGAATATTATGCGAGGGATTATTTATTTTACCCTTATCAAATTTTGGGGACGAAATTTCCAAAGGGTGGAAGAATGTAACACCGCGTACTTTTAGTGTAAGATAATAAAATAAGAATAACTTAATTAAATATTTGGAATTAAGTAAAACGGACAACACCATTACGTGCGTCTCGAAATTCTAGTCAAAATCGACACCTGATTTGCGCGAACTTGACATTGTATGAAGAAATTAGGTACATCAGAAGTTTATATACGTATAAGGAGCTTATATGTATATAAAATAAAGTTGTCCAGAAAATTTGAAATATAAATAAGTTTAAAAATAAAATAAAAGGGTAGGTGGGAAATTTAGGGGGGAAACCCGCTGTTGGGGGTCGACCTGGGGATCGACACACCTACAGGGGGTGTCAACCTATGGGTCGACCCACACTAAGGGGGGTCGACCTATGGGTCGATCCACCCCCTATTCTGGAATCTTCTGACATCGTGGATGGTCCTGATGCTCTGCTTTTGAATCAAAAAGACCATGTTTCTCCATTTCCACTATAAATAAAACATTAGACCCACTGATTTATTCATGTAATTCAATGGCGACGACAGAGTGCTGGTTTAAAATAATTTGTTCTAGCCTTCTCTTATTCAACCCATTAGGGGAAATGCAAGCTTGGAAATTGAGGATTCTACATAAGCAATCCCTTTTTCTGTTTACAACGGATTTGTGCTGATTCTAATCTCTTAACGAAGTAAGGTAATTTTTTGATCTAATCTATTATTCAATTCACTTCCCTTTTCTCCTCTCTCTTTCAATAAAAATCTATAAATCCATATTTATTAGGTGTTGAAATTGAATTAAAGTGGAAAAACAAAAACCACGAATGATAGGACGGACCAGATCCAGAATTTGGGGAAAACTTGAAAGGTGAGTGGGTTTAAATTGTATCCTTTAGATAATGCTTTGGCCATCATTTAGCATTCCCTTTTTAATAAATTGTGAAATTATCAGTTTGACTATAAGTTGTTGTTATAACAAGTTGAGACGTTAATTTATGTGTTGAATCTATTGAATTTGGGGAATGATCAACATGATATGACATCAATAATTAGTATATTGAAACCGTTGAAATGTTGGGATGTTTACATATTATGATATCAAATTGGGCATGTAAGAAAGATTCAGATTACATAAAATTGAACAAATAAATATGGAAATGGGGCATCGATTGAATTATGCTTAAAAGGTCTTATTGGATCATAAACACACAGAAATGACATGGGTGTAAATGGGGTCGTATGTAAAACATGATTTGGCACAATTCAAAGAAGGGCTATGAATTTGGATATATGTTTATACGTAATTGGCATAATTTATGTAATATCTATATAAATTGGACATTTAATTCAAATGGGGAAACATAGAAATAATTACCTATAATGACATAGGTAGAATTGGATTAATTTGGAATGTTTAGTAATTTACAATTAGGAATTGTAAATTGTACTTATGACACGAGGTTAGGTTACATTAGTGGTGGAAGTCTGCCCGGACCGAACTGGCAAATCCAGCAGCCACTAATGTTAAACCTAATGTGGGAGGTCTAAGTACGCAAATACGAATTGGGCTAAGACACGAGGTTAGGCCCAACTTTGGAATAAGACTGCTCGGACCCAACCGACATATCCAACATCCACATATTGTAGGCCTAATGTGGGAGGTCTAGCCCGTTATAACCATAGTTGGACATGGTAATGAACTGGACTAGTTAACCTAATTTAATCTAGAAGGATTGTATGATTATGAACTTGAGTTAGGGTTTAAGTAAAGTTGGATGGGTAGTGGATGGGTTAAGTAAAATAAAGGGAGGGTAATATTTACATATAGGCCCACGAACTTAAACCAGTAAGGTTATGTAATTAAAGACACCTAGTGGTACAAATAACCAGTGGAAAATATAATAAAGTTATGTAATTAAAGGCACCCTTGTAGGGTAAGCATAACTTGTAGAAATAATAAAATTAGAAATGTGTAACAATCTGCTAAGTAAAATATGTTGCAATAGCCGGATGAAAATTGTGGATCATAGACCTTGGACCACAATCTAAGGAGTAACATATTGTAGGCTTATTAATAAACTTAAATGAATTAAGTTATTTGATTGAAATTAATAATCAAGAGAAACTTGGTAAATTGGAATAAGAATTCAATATGAATGGAAATAATTAAGTTAAATGGGAACTGGGTGAGATAAGGCAAAGCGTGTAAAAGAATGTTTAGACATAGGGTCTAACCACATATTAAAGAAAGGCGCTTGGACCAGTCCGTGCATTTGAGGAGGAATAACCCAACAGGGTAGATCGTCGAGGTGTTATAAGACATGAGGGGAGCGCACATTCATCCGATTGTTACGACGGCCCCAAAGGACTGCAAGGGGAAGGAAGTGGCTTCCTGAAGTACGTAAGGTGCTCCTAGTAGTCCTCTGTGCCGTGACAGATGTCTTAGGATGTACTCGCAGAGGTTGGGTCTACGCATAACAACTAGGTGGGTGAGCCTTGACTGCAGATGTAGCTATGCAGTCAGAATGCTATGACGAGGTGACACCAGGGTGGTTCGACGGTTGCCTCACGAGGAGGTAGAGAGGGTCACGACAAACCAGGATAGTAGACCGTCGGATATACGTCATCGACTGCCAGCGGGATGCAAAGGACTAGAGCTAAACCCAAGATATCATTTATTCTTTCACTATCGAGGTACGGGGCTGAGGGTAGATGCCACATGGATGTTTAGGTTGGTTGTTATTAGGGACGGTCGCTTAGCTCTTGTAGTCTTTACTAGTTGAGGGAGGGGCCATGGTGGGGCCATAGCCAACACAAAAACAGACCCTAGGTATATCTGTATATATAGGTTCTTTAAAGACGGGCCTGTACAGATACGGAAAAGCTCCCGACCGAGTTCTGTGTTTCTTGTATCGCCCTGCCACGAAACTCGGTGCACATTAGAGGACGTGCGGTTGAGGCATCGAGCTACAATTAACAGTACGAACGAGGGACAGTCTAGATACATGCATCTCTGCTCTGGGTGGTGTATCGTAGACCTGAGGGCATTACACCGGTATGGAATCTGATTCGACCAAAGGTGCCAGTCGGTACGATTTCGTAGCATGATGATGATAGATATGTGTGGAACGTAATATTGTTATCCGTGCATCACTACAATGCAGGATGAGGGACAACGTATACTCCGATGGTGTTACGTTGGAGACCGAGCGAGTGGGGTACCATGGGGTGTACCTCGATATGGGGGGGGTAGCTGCTCATATACTGTATTAGGTTAATCCACTGGGAAGTAAATGGGTACGACGTGTGTGAAAGCCTTGAGGGCTGCTAACCTATGTAACCTAATAAATAAGGAAATATGATTGAACGGTATATGTAGGATTATCCAAAGTGTATAGTTTAAATCCAGTCACCAGAACTTGTGTTCTGACCCCCTTCTGATAACATACTCACAGGTTAGGTTCGTGGTAGTGACATGAGGTATTATAGCTTTGGATACTGGTTAGGTAGTATTATTAATATGGTAAGGCTATACTTTGTCTTATATTATGTTTTATCCATTCCGCTGTGAGATGTTTTCTGAACTCTGATATATTTTATGTCTATGTCTTTTCTACAGGATACCAGAGCAAACCAATCCGAGTTTCGATGGATTGGAATTTCAAAAAAAAATGATATATCGAAATTGGGATTGTTACATGAAGAAGTAGATCTACGAGCTGCAACACATTGACATCGAGTCTGTAAATTCTATAACACTAGGATTGTAACAACCCGTAATTTAATAACATGTTAAAACCTTAAATCAAGGCAGAATTAAATTTTTAAAATAATAATCAAGGGAAACGGGTTGCACCATTGCGTTCCTCTCGAAATTTTACTTGGTAACGAGTCCGAGTTTTCGAAAATCGGAGTCCGTATGAGGGAGATATGACCTCTAGAAGTTTCATGAATTTTCTGAATCGAAAACAGCTCGAAAATTTGAATTCAAATTCGAATTCAAAACCCAAAACAGACTGGGTGGGAAATTTCCCGCCCAGGGACCAGGTCGACCTGGGGGTCGACCAAAGTGTCGACCTCCCAGGGACCAGGTCGACCATAGTGTCGACCTGGGGGTCGACCTGCCTCCCGAACCCACTTTCTGAACTCGATGCATTCTGATGTATTTAGACTCGTTTTCTATCCAGATTCGTCTGCCTAATCCTATTTAAACAGCCTCCTAGCCTCATTCTCTTTACATCATTCTTCTCTAAACTTATGCTGCATAAATTCTTGATGGACATGGCTTCTTCTTCTTCTTCCTCTAAATTATATTAAATTAAATTAAAATGTGAAGATTATTTCTTGAAGACTACGGCTAGGAATTTCATATTGGAGATTTGCTTCTACAATCAAATCAAGATTCAACAATTCATCGACTAGTTTCTAGACTTGACTTCTGCATCTCAATTTCTTAGACCATGATCTGTAAGTTCCAGTTACTTTTAGATAAAAACTATAAACTTAATATGGACATGTTATAAATTGGAATTGGACCAATGTATGATAATTAATTTATATCTGTTCTTGTTCAACTTGGATCTAGACTTTTGGGAATATTGCCTATGATGTTGAAACTATTGTTAATGGCATAAGACTATGCCAATGCCTATGACTATGAACATAAGACTATGCCTATTCCTATGCCTATGACTGTGAACATAAGACTATTGCCTATGACTATAACAAGGACAATTGTGGCTAATCACCTATGATTCATGACCATGAGGTTATTACCTATGATTATGACTATTAAATTGGATCTAAGCTTGATTTTTCTATTCAGACCTATTTTCTTTATTTTACCTTGGATCTTGATTTTGGGGATTTTTCTATTTAAGTTAGATCTATCCATGTTCTTGAACCTAGATTATTATTCAAACCTTTTCATGTTCATAATGTTATCCGATCTTTATGCCTGCGATGTTTTACTCAATTTATTCAGTTATATTATGCCTTGGAAATAAATTGATAATAGAACAATGTTTATTATGTTATATGTAAAATTGAATGATATTTTATTTTATTATCATGTTGAATTGGGAATTAATGAATAATTCTATTCATATGTATATTGGAGTATAACCTGTTATGACAAGTTGTGTAGTTTATGATGTTATGCAAGTTTTAGGTTGTAAAATCATATCACATATGTGACCACATGTTAGATCTACATGTTTATGTGTATATGTTAAACTTTTGTCATATTTCAAGATCACACTTATTCATATGCTCGTGATTGTTTTGCAAGTTCACATATATGTAAGTTGATATAGTCTATGTTGCAAATTCACATATATGTATGTTGATTTGGTCTAGGTTGCAAGATCACACCTATGATATTCATGTTGATTATTTTGCAAGCACACACCTATGGTGTTCATATTGACTATGCCGAGAATGCCAAGTTTATACCTATGTCATGTTTATGTTAATGAATTTCTTTATGCACATTTCGTGTACGTTAAATTAGGCTAAGTTTTTAGCCTAATATTATATGTCAAAAATCATGCGGATGGAAAATTAGGCTAAGATTGTTAGCCTAATATTTAGACGGGGTAACGTTGGAAATTTGGTAATTATAGGAAACTTGGCATGAAACTCGCCATGAAACTTGACACGAACTTGAGATGAATCTTGAACATGGACATGACACTAGAATGAACTTGAAAATGGCCAACTCAAGGTTGGGTTGAGTTTGCAGTGTGATTCTGCCCGGAACTGCCCGGCAAATCCAGTTACTGCAAACAATAGGATCCAATGTGGGTAGTTGGTCATATCGCACTTGAAAACCTGAGGTCGGACCGAGTTAGGGTGTAATTCTGCCTGGAACCGCCCGGCATATCCAGTGACTACAACAACAGGTCTGATGTGAGAGGTTGGGGTGCATTAATGAATTAATGCCACATGATAGGGTTAAGTCATGAACATGAAAGACAACACTTAACCAACTTGATACATGATTCGTAGGGTTAAGTCATGAACTTGAACGATAACACTTAGCCAATTTGACTTGATTCGTAGGCGGGTTAAGTCCCGAACTTGAATGACAGCACTTAACCAACCTGACATGATAGACTGATAAGGGTTAAGTCATGAATTTAAATGACAACACTTAACCTATTGGACGAAAACCCTAGTTACGCGGTCTATTTCAGCAGTAACCCACTAGATGTATCATGGTGCCCTAGAACTAGGCAGGGTGGGGCACGGTTACTGGGCTGATTGTAAGCGACCAGAACGACGGCTGTGTTAGTGCGCCAATGTAGGTTCAGTCGGGCTATGGTCGTGCACGTGGTCCGGAGTTGAAAAAGAAGGCATTGGGCATCAGTAGGTTTATCTGTGCATGCTTGATCCGTGTCGGTGGTTGGCACCCTAGGGCTTGACACACCTATGGTGGACCAAGCACAGGTGACTACATTCGTGATAGTGTCGTATGACACAGACACAACGAGCTAGAACTTGTAGGGATCCAATCGATTAGTGGATCGTTCCGTTGGACCTAGTAATGGGTCATTTCATGATATTGGGCCAAGGGATCATTTCATGATTAATATAAGACATGGGTTTGGGATTCTAGTACAGTTGATGCAGCGAACCTTGAATATGTGATGTTATGCTTGATTTATCATGTTATCTTAGTCTATCTTGCCCATCTTGTCATCATCCTTATGTTTACTTTCAATTTGTACATGTCATGTTACCTTTACCTGTTTTTATGCTGAAAGCCACTTGGACTTACCAGTCTTTATGACTGACCCGTTTTCTTTCGCCGCTTTTTCATTTGTTCCCCCTAGGTTCTCAGGGAGGAAACTCTAGCACTTAGCTTGGATTTTGCTTGCTTCCGGTTCAGCTCATGTACGGTTTGATCTTAAGCTATGTTATGGCTGCATTTCTGCTACCTTTGGGGAATTAAGCTACTTTTGATGTTTTAAGTCTATGCTTCTTTATTTATGCAGGACAGAATTTGTTGTAATGAAAAATAATGACCGTGGCTATTTGATGTAAAAGGTTTTGACTCGTTTTGAAAGTAATGAAATTTAGCTCTTGAATCTTTCGTTGTTTTATTTACGTCTGTCTTGTAATATTTCTGTGTTTGTTTACCTCGATAACGCTCCTCCAAAACTAGTGCATTCCCTTTGTGAGTGACCCTAGTGGAGGTGGGGTGTTACATTTGGTATCAGAGCAGAAGGTTACCAGACTGGGCAAAAGTTTTTAAAATCTTCAAAAACTATTTTCAAAACCATTTACAAAGAAGCATTTTTCAAGAAAAGTCTTGTTTTATTTAAAGGCTATTCTCCAAAAGCCATTAGCACTATCCTTTGTTTCCTCGTTTTGAATCTCTTCTTTTCCATTTCGGCATGTCTGGGAATCTTAACTTTCCAAAGGGCGTGCCAATGCCTGGCTAGTTCAGGAGGTACTTAGAGGCTAGGGCCAACGATGCAGGCCCAGCAGATATTCCTCCTCCGGCTGCAGCGATTCCTCCTCCCCCACCCCCTCCTCGTGCAATTGCTTTCTGAAAGCACTACAACAAAAATACCCTATTACAACGTCCATTTTACAACGGGCAGCAACTGCCGGTTGTAATAGAACGATATTACAACGGTCACATTCTGGACCCTTGTAATAGATGTCTGTTCAACACCCTTTTACAACGGGCAAAGACTGCCCATTGTAATAGAATACTATTACAACGGTTGTTTCTTGACCGTTGTAATAAATATCCTTTACAACGCTCCTTTTACAACTGGTTAAAATTGCATGTTGTAATTGAGTGCTTTTACAACGGTCATTTCATGCCTGTAGTAATTGATGTCAATTTTACAACGTTCATAAATATCAGTTGTAATAGACGTTTATTTTACAACGCTCAAAAAATTATTACTAATTACTAATTAAAATAATATATTACTAATTACTAGTCACTAACAATATTATATTATTTATTAGTATTTAACAATTAATCATTAATAATATTATATTAGTCATTTATAACTTATAAATATTAATGATTATTGATAAGAAATCACTAATTACTAATCATTATATATAATCAATATTATTCAAATAGGTTTATTTTTACTATTAGCAAGTAATATCGAGTAATTAACTTTACCAATTATACAATAATCATAAAATCCCTACTTTAATAAATGTCTATTGCCAATTTTCGATAATTAATAATTACAATGTTTTCTTAAAATTAATATTTGTTATTTATTAATATTTAATAATATTATATTAATTACATGTTACTAATTATTAGTTATAATATTTTATTACTAATTACTAGTCATCAATAATATTATATTATTTACTAATATTTAATAATTAATCATTAAAAATATTATATTAATCATTAATAAATAATTATATTAATTTTAATATTATTTAATAATTAATCATTAATAATATTATATTAGTCATTAATAATTACTTATATTAATATTTAATAATTATATTATTTATTATAGATAATTATTAGTAATTAATAAACTAAGTTAATGTTTATTAACTATATTATATAATTAATATATATAATTGATAGTTAATATTAAATATTATTGTTAAATAATTACATCTATATTGGATATGAATGTTGCACTGTATATAAATTAACTATATTTTTTTAATTATATTTAAAAGTTAATTAATATAATTAATATAATATTAAATTATTACTATCGAGTAATTAATAATTAATATTTGTTTATAACTAGGAAGTAATAAGTAACGATTAATAATTAATAGTATGCACATAACAATTAGTACTTAATAATTAATATTCAAATAAAATTAACAAGTAATTAATAAGTAATAATCGATAATAAATGATTGACAAAAGACGTTAAAAATTGCTTTTTAATAATTTATGTCAAATAATTAATAATTAAGACTAATATTTATTAATTATTAGTTAATAAGTAATTAATATTAATAATTAACAAGTTATATTTTTAATTTTTATTTATAATTAATAAATATAATTAATATTTATATTTCAAAAAAATTGAAATTTTCTAAAACATAAAAGCACGTTTAATGCATTAACCAAACACTAAAGTTTTAACTAATCACTTTGCTAGACTTTTGTCGCATTTGAAAAATATAAATACTACGTTTCAATCTCTATACTCATGTTGTTGCCTGTTTAAAATAATCTATAGATGCATGCAGACTTTCATTTGGCTCCAATATGATACTTTTGGCTCCAAAACTTTAGCATCAAATCCCAAATTTTCATCTTACGCGCACCTTCTCCTCTTACTTCATTTTCTTTCTTGAGTTGAGCCGCCTAGGGTTCTCTACTTCTCTTTTTCAGTTCTCATTCTCACATTTTGTTTTCAATTTTAATAGATCTGCTAATCCAATCTGCAAGCCGCAATAGTTTCTCCTTCTAAAATTTCCAGTCTTCTCCAAATGGAAAACTCCATCGATCCATAATCGCCAACAGCCTGTCGGTCCTCTTCTCGGTCAATCCGCGGCTGCTAAATCACAATTCCTACCTATAGCTTCTCCATTCATCTATCCACAAGAATTAAGGTAATTTTTTTCTAGTTGTCTTTTATTCAATTCAGTGAATGAATTTATTTAGGTTTATTTAGTCTTTCTCAATTTGTTGAAGTAACTGCAAGCAATTTGTTGATTTTAATTTGTTGATTTAGTCTGTCTCAAGTTCAACTAAGACAATTAGGTTTATTTTGGTTAATTTCACCACTGCAAGTAATTTGTTGAAGTGAATCAAAGCAAATGAATCCAAAGTTTACACGTTTCAAATTTGCAAACATTCATCATTAACATGAATTTAGTTCCAGCAGGCAATCCAGAGGCATGGATGTTAAGTTTTGCTTCTAACAGCTTCTCAACTTGTCTGCTCGTTTATGTTTTGCTTCTAGCAGCTTTTCAGCTTATCTGCTCCCATTTTTTGTTTTTCTCTCTTTTTGCTTATGTATTTTAAGTTTTATAATTAACGATATAAAAAATTTGTGCAGAATCTTTGTTCTGGCAATGTGTCATTTTATGGGCTAATCTGATCTCTTTTTTGCGCAATGGTAAAAGACAATTTGCTAACACTCTACTCATTTTGATTTAAAATTTCAACTCATGCATTCAAAAAGAAAACATTTTAAAACCAAACTGTCAAATTAGGAGTAAGATATAACCTTCGTCGCAGGATATGTAATTGGCTTCTTTGATTTTTTAGTTTGGCACAACAACAGGTTGCTGTAATAGAATATGGACATACATTTCTATCAATAAAAATAAAAACGTACATATATTTATCGCTGACTTGTTTTATATACAATTTATTGCCATCTGCATATAAACATGGATTTAAAAAGCATTTTTAGGTGGTGTCTTGTTTGAAAACAAGTGCTGTGTTTCACGTTTTCAATATTTATGTGTGTAGGAGTGGAGGAGTTGGAGCATCCTAGTCAATCCAACAATGGAAAGAAGAGATGGAAGAAGATAGGTTTTGATATTTTTTAACCAAACACTACCTAAGCCTCCTATAGATGTCCTAAAGCAAAACTTATATCACAACTGATCCTTCTTTAGAAGCATAAGCTTCATAGATGCTGTGTGATTTGTGTGTTACTGACTACATGCACGCATATAACTAACTTGCGTAGTAGAGTTTCTTTCAAGGGTTTTGAGGTGAATATTACTTATACATGTATGTATTAGGTTCGTCAAGTGCATATTTACCGGAAGATATTTCATCCAATAATGTTTACGATTAACTGTAGGTGGAGGCATTGACAACTCAACAAGGACAAGATGTGTAATGGGTAGTTGATAGGCTTCTTGCTCAGGTTGGACCACAGTACAATCACTTTCTGTAATTCATATTATAATATTTATTTTACCACTCTTATAGAAGAAAATTAACGGTAGAGAGCTAGTTTTTTGAACTATTTTGATGTGGCAGCCTTATTATTTCCCATTTAACTTATGTTTGCAACATGACCTAAAACATGAGTGTTCCAAACCCAATTCGCTATGACTTTTATATTCTGTATTCATGGTGAATGCGACCTATGATGTATGTTTAAGTGGCAATTTCCTTGGGTCGACACTATTTATATTATATGCCTAACTTGATACTTCTGAATATTTTGAAGTTTGCAAACTCTCGGATGACTTATTTATACTACCATCGTTCTACTGCATTTATAGAGGAATAATGTCATGATAGGTTAATTTGTGTGCTTGATACATAAGAACAAATAGTATATTGCGTATTGTTTTAATGTTATTACTCAGTTTCAATAGCTTAATATAAAACTATCTTCTATCCAAAAAAATTATGGGATCTGCATAATTTGTTTCAGGATTTGCCAAAAGTTAACATGGACTCTTTGCTAATTGTTCCTCTTGACAACTATAGCTCTCAGGATGGACCAAAAGAAAAAAAAATTAAAACATCCAGCTAATATCCGTATTGTGTTGAATTATGTTGCGACAGTGCTTGAGATGCTTGAAGAGGAAGTTTTAGAGATGAGTTACCAAAACGTGTATATGAGTGAATAAGTGTGTAGTGAGGAATTAATGAATACAGGTGAAATGTAGCGAGAAAGTGTATGTACAAGTGATTGTGTAAATAGAGGGAAAACACTATGTGTACTATTTGAAAGTGTAAATATTTATTTGAATAAATATTTGTTTAAAAATAATGTTTGAATTATATATTCAATTCTTTTAAATATTACTAATATTATGTGTAATATTCAAATCCATTGCAACTTTCAGCATTTTACAACTGGCATTAATTCTTGTTATAGAAGATATTACAACGGTCAATACCTGTTGCAAAAAGTATTACAACGGGCTGCTATTCTATTGAATGAACATACAACAACAACATAGGACTGTTGTAAATTTTTTATTACAACCTCCTGTTACTACGTTCATTTCACGTTGTGAAAGATGACATATTACAACATGACCTAATACAGCGGGTGGGCTGGCCGCTGTAAAAACCCTATTACAACAGGCATTGCCCATTGTAATAGATCTTTTTTGTTGTAGTGAAGATCTGTAAAGATTTTAGGGCCATGGGTGGAAAGGATTTCAAGGGAACAGAATCATTCGTAGAAGCGAGGAACTGACTCAAAGAAACTGAGGATCTATTCGTTATCTTCGAGGTGGACGATAGGCAGAAAGTATAGTTGGCGGTATGGTTGCTCAAAGACGAAGCTTCCTATTGGTGGGAAGTCACTAACGCCGAGAGGCCGGTTGAAACATGGATGGATTTTAGAGTAAGGTTTGAGATGAAATTCCTCTCGCAAGCTGAACGAAGTTTACAGCTGGAAAAATTCTTATCTCTTAAGCAAGGAAGTATGACGGTCAAGGAGTACGTCAATCAATTCAATCAGCTGGCTCAGTTTGGACTGGACTTAGTGAATACCCCTAATAAGAAGGCTCTCTGCTTTGTCAAAGGATTGAATGAGCCACTTCACAGCTTGGCTATGACCCACGTACCTATGGGGGCTACTTATGAAAAGCTAGTAGACATGGCGCTCTTAAATGAAGAAGACAAGAATGGAAATAAGGAGGTCAAGGCGAGTGAGTCTCCAAACAAGAAGGTAGATTCCAAGAAAGGAGGCAAGAACAACAACAACAATAATGATAACAGGACACGTGAAAAAAGAAAATGCCACTTTTGTGGTATTGAGGGGCATATAGTCCAAGATCGTAGAAAGAAGAAGATGAAGATGGGAGCATGCTTTCAGTGTGGTGATATTGGACATATCAGCAAGAACTGCCCTAAGAAGCAAGGGCAAGCCCCGCAAGCAGGATCTTCTAGGGGTACATCTTTAACTTCTTCTCCTTGATGCTTTGTTTTATCTTACTTATCATCTCAATCCTATCTTGAGAACCTTAGGTAGAACCCTTTTGGATGTAAACATGTGATTGAAACATGATATGGTTGATGTTTGCAAATGGTTGCAAGTGGTTACAAGTGGTTGCTCGTGGTTGCATAACACATATTAGGCACTAGATCGGCTCAGACACATCTTCATATTGCATATGCATGAGTGTTTATACTTGTTTATGGATGAAATTGAATGTGTTATCATGTGGATGTTGCATATGGATGGATGTTTGTGCACACATACAATGTTTATGTGACTAGGACTATTTGCATACATGTTGGATTCATGGCACTAAACATATTTTGCATTAATAAGATCAATCAGACATGATCATTTGCACTAGATAAGGAACGTATACACACATTTTCTGCATATGTTCATATAGCATTAGAAATCTTTTAAGGACAATGGTTGCTTGTGGATGATGGTTGAGTAGATGGTTGATTGGATGATAGGATGCATTCTTCCTAACTTGAAGATTTCTGGGACGAAATCCTTTAAAGAGGGGAGAATGTAACAACCCGTATTTTAATAACGTGTCAAAACCTTGAATCAAGGAAGAAATAAATTTTAAAATAAGAATCAAGGGAAATGGGTTGCGCCATTGCGTTCGTCTCGAAATTTTTCTTGGAAATGAGTCCTAGTTTTCGAAAATCGGAGTTCGTATGAGGGAGATATGACCTCTAGAAGTTTCACGAATTTTCAGAATCAAAAACACCTCGAAAATTCGAATACAAATTCGAATTCAAAACCCAAAACAGACTGGGCAGGAAATTTCCCGTCCAGGGACCAGGTCGACCTGGGGGTCGACCATAATGTCGACCTCCCAGGGACCAGGTCGGCCATAGTGTCGACCTGGGGGTCGACCTGCCTCCCGAACCCACTTTCTGAACCTGATGCATTCTGATGTATTTAGACTCATTTTCTGTCCAGATTCGTCTGCCTAATCCTATTTAAACAGCCTCCTAGCCTCATTCTCTTTACACCGTTCTTCTCTAACCTTATGCTGCATAAATTCTTGATGGACCTGGCTTCTTCTTCTTCTTCCTTTAAATTAAATTCAATTAAATTAAAACACGAAGATTATTTCTTGAAGGCTACAGCTAGAAATTTATATTGGAGATTTGCTTCTACAATCAAATCAAGATTCAACAATTCATCGACTAGTTTCTAGACTTGACTTCTGCATCTCAATTTCTTAGACCATGATCTGTAAGTTCCAGTTACTTTTAGATAAAAACTATAAACTTAATATGGACATGTTATAAATTGGAATTGGACCTATGTATGATAATTAATTTATATCTGTTCTTGTTCATCTTGGATCTTGACTTTTGGGAATATTGCCTATGATGTTGAAACTATTGTTAATGGCATAAGACTATGCCTATGCCTATGCCTATGAACATAAGACTATGCCTATGCCTATGACTATGCCTATGCCTATGACTGTGAACATAAGACTATTTCCTATGACTATAACAAGGACAATTGTGGCTAATCACCTATGATTCATGACCATGAGGTTATTACCTAGGATTATGACTATGAAATTGGATCTAAGCTTGATTTTTCTATTCAGACCTATGTTCTTTATTTGACCATGGATCTTGATTTTGGGGATTTTTCTATTTAAGTTAGATCTATCCATGTTCTTGAACCTAGATTATTATTCAAACCTTTTCACGTTTTTATCTGATCTATATGCCTGCGATGTTTTACTCAATTTATTCAGTTATGTTATGCCTTGGAAATAAATTGATAATAGAACAATGTTTATTATGTTATATGTGAAATTGAATGATATTCTATTTTATTATCATGTTGAACTGGGAAATAATGAATAAGTCTATTCATATGTATATTGGAGTATAACCTGTTATGACAAGTTGTGTAGTCTATCATGTTATACAAGTTTTAGGTTGTAAAATCATATCACATATGTAACCACATGTTAGATCTACATGTTTATGTGTATATGTTAAACCTATGTCATATTTCAAGATCACGATTGATCTGCAAGTTCACATATATGTAAGGTGATTTAGTCCATGTTGCAAATTCACATATATGTATGTTGATTTAGTCTACGTTGCAAGATCACACCTATGATATTCATGTTGCTTATTTTGCAAGTACACACCTATGCTGTTCATACTGACTATGCCGAGAATGCTAAGTTTACACCTATGTCATGTTTATGTTAATGAATTTCTTTATGCGCATTTCGTTTACGTAAATTAGGCTAAGTTTTTAGCCTAATATTATATGTCAAAAATCATGCAGACGAAAAATTAGGCTAAGATTGTTAGCCTAATATTTAGGCGGGGTAACGTTGGGAAAAATTGGTAATTATAGAAAACTCGGCATGAAACTCGCCATGAAACTTGACACGAACTTGACATGAATCTTGAACATGGACATGACACTAGAATGAACTTGACAATGGCCAACTCGAGGTTGGGCTGAGTTTGCAGTGTAATTCTGCCCAGAACCGCCTGACAAATCCAGTTGCTGCAAATAATAGGATACAATGTGGGTAGTTGGTCATATCGCACTTGAAAACCCGAGGTCAGAGTGAGTTGGGGTGTAATTCTGCCCGGAATCGCCCAACATGTCCAGTGACCACAACAACAGGTCTGATGTGAGAGGTTGGGGTGCATTAATGAATTAATGCCACATGATAGGGTTAAGTCATGAATATGAAAGACAACACTTAACCAACTTGATACATGATTCATAGGGCTAAGTCATGAACTTGAATGACAAAACTTAGCCAATTTGACATGATTCGTAGGCGGGTTAAGTCCCGAACTTGAATGACAACACTTAACCAACTTGACATACTAGACTGATAAGGGTTAAGTCACGAATTTAAATGACAACAGTTAACCTATTGGACGAAAACCCTAGTTACGCAGTCCATTTCAGCAGTAACCCACTAGATGTATAATGTTACCCTGGAACTAGGCAGGGTGAGGCACAATTACTGGGCTGATTGTAAGCGACTAGAACGACGGCTGTGTTGGTGCGCCAGTGTAGGTTCAGGCGGGCTATGGTCGTGCACGTGGTCCGAGTTGAAAAAGCAGGCATTGGGCATCAGTAGGTTTATCTGTGCATGCTTGATTCGTGATGGTGGTTGGCACCCTAGGGCTTGACACACCCTATGGTGGACCTAGCACAGGTGACTACATTCGTGATAGGGCCGTATGACGCAGACACACAATGAGCTATATGTAGGGAGCCGATCGATTAGTGGATCGTTCCGTTGGACCTAGTAGAGGGTCATTTCATGATATTGGGCCAAGCGATCATTTCATGATTAATATAAGACATGGGTTAGGGATTCTAGTACAGTTGATGCAGTAAACCTTGAATATGTGATGCTATACTTGATTTATCATGTTATCTAAGTCTATCTTGCCCATCTTCTCATCATCCTTATGTTTACTTTCAGTTTGTACAAGTCATGTTACCTTTACCTGTTTTTATGCTGAAAGTCACTTGGACTTACCAGTCTTTATGACTGACCCGTTTTCTTTCGCCTCATTTTCTTTTGTTCCCCCCAGGTTCTCAGGGAGGAAACTCTAGCACTTAGCTTGGATTTTGCTTGCTTCCGGTTCAGCTCATGTACGGTTTGATCTTGAGCTATGTTATGGCTGCATTTCTGCTACCTTTGGGGAATTAAGCTACTTTTGATGTTTTAAGTCTACGCTTCTTTATTTATGCAAGACAGAATTTGTTGTAATGGAAAATAATGACCATGGCTATTTGATGTAAAAGGTTTTGACTCGTTTTGAAATTAATGAAATTTAGCTCTTGAATCTTCTGCTGTTTTATTTATGTTCTGTCTTGTAATATTTCTGTGTTTGTTTACCTCGATAACGCACCTCCAAAACTAGTGCATTCCCTTTGTGAGTGACCCTAGTGAAGGTGGGGTGTTACAAGGATTCAACCTAGAACCTTCTACTTTCGTATTATCGTCTTAAAATGTGTCTTCCTTGGCCCTGTGCGCTTCAGCCCGAAGTGGGAAGGACCATATTTCATCCAATGAGGCTTGGATATAAAACCTGGAGCTAACGACCGTCGATGGCAATGAGCTACCGAAAGCATGGACGGTGAGCACCTCAGATGTTATTTTACTTGAAATATGTTTTACTTAACAGATTGGAGTTCCTACTTGAAAATTTTATTATAGCATAAGATATGATAACTTTTCTCCCTCCCTACCTATTTGTAAAGCTCTTTGTCCTACTCATTTTATCCAACCCAAATTATAGATTAATAAGTTGGTACATGGCAAACTAACATTTATACACCCTTAAACGGGCATGATTAGCTCGTCTAATAACTCACTTTAATCCTCAGAGCGTGGGATATAAAAGTGGAATGTGACCGAAATGGACTAACCATCTGTCAATATATCATTACACCTCAAATTTTGAAGAGTGAGATGAATTAAGGTAGATTTGTCATCGGCCACTCTAACTCTGCTCCTCGGAGCTTAGTCTGGAGTACATTTAAGACGCAAATGATCCGCTCACATGCCTTGATCACTCCTATTTTCAAAGCTTGAATAAAGGTGAAGAATATATGGGTGTGATAAGCTCACCACGATTTACATCCGCTCAATCTGTTAACTCTAACCCAAATCCAATAGGAGAATGCAAAGGATGATGATTTAATGTTTGCTGACTCTATCCTAAACCCCTACAAGAGAGTATAAAGAGAGATACCCCAATGCACATCAACTCAGCCTATCTGAGATATAAGGCACGAGTATAAAATATAATAAGCTAAATAAATCATTTAACTTTAAGTGTATTCCTGGCATGCTACATGACTCAAAATTATTTGAGAGCAATGTGCTTGCATATCACTTGCATATTAATTCAACCGAGCATGGTTTAAGTGGGGTAAATGGAAACCAATCGTGAGTACATTAGATGAAAAATGAAAACACTTGAACACTCAAACCGAAAAATTCTATCTTACAAAGAAGTGAGAAATGGATACAACATCATGCCATGAAATCAAAAGGTGAGGGACGCACTCACACAAATCTCGGTTGGAAAATAAAAGAAAGTGGGAATCCCTAAAAGTAAGTGGTCTTCACTCATTCTTATCACCATTCTTGTGTTTCTTCGATGGCTCATTAACCGACTCCTTATATAATTTGCGTTCGGAAGTATTTCCACTACCGGGATTGTCATCCTCCTCTAGCTTGTCATCTTTACAGAATTGACCTCCTTTTCTGAGCTTGTCTTCTTTATTTTGCCTATCGCCCTCGCCAGATTTGTCTCCTTTCTTGATTTTCCCTTAGGAGGGATTTGATATGGAGAGAAACAGAAGGAAAAGGTTTAATTTTTCATAGTCAGGATTGCTCGGTGCAAAAGCCTGAAGCGGCTAAAGAGAAGTGTTAGGCTTCTCCGTTTTTACAACTAACACCCTTTTTACCTAGCCAACATCTCCTCCAAAGTTACATCTTCCTCCTTTTTTTCCTTATATAATCACGATGTCCTCTAGACCTTTGTGTAGATCGTAGAATTCAATGTCAGTGTCTTACAGAGCATTAATAATCTCTTTTCTTAAGTCGACCCCTCGCTTGATGCAGAAGTTGAAGACACTTGAGTGGTTGAAGATGTTGTATTTAAGGGAACAATTGGAGACTTAATGACATGAGTACCTACAACAGGAAGAGCTATGATAGTTAGATATTTTTTTTCTGTTAAAAGACTCAAACGAATGCCTACCTGCTCTTTTGTACTTGATGATAACCCTCTCTAAAGTTGTGAAAATAGTAGATACACCTTTAGAGCCTTTATCTTTGCCACCATCTCCTTTTGGGTAATCCCTTTCAGAAATGGAATTAAGTGTATTTGCTTTGGATGGTCCAGATGGTGACTAGGATTAGAGGAAGGTTGAGAAACTAAAGTGTCTACTTTGTTATAGCCCAATGCTTGAATCATCGACCCAATAGTCTTATGCACTCTGGTAACCCTCAATGGGAATATTATTGCCGTTCTCTTGGGCCAATTGAGTGTACTAGTCAGCTTCCTCCTCTTCCCTAAAATATGATGACCTTCATTTAAGATATTCAGCTCATCACCCTGGAAATACTTCTTCATGAGCTCCGCCTCGTTCATAGGCTCACTATTGGCTAGAAGTTTCCCTTCTTTGATAAATACGTCCTAGGAAGCTGTAAGCGACATATGGTACCTGTGAACCTAGGAAATGTCATGGTAACGAAGGGCCTTCACATAGAACCCTAGAATTATGGGCATAAGTTTGCCTTTCTCCCTCTCCAATTAGAAAAGTTAGCCTCAACCACCACCATATTCTCCTTATAGTTAACGGTCTCGTTCACCTCATCCTCATAAGCATGCCAAGCAGTCTTCTCAGTAGAAGTCTTTTCCTACTTGGCCTCAACAAGTTTAGCCTTAAGGGAAGCGACCTCATTTTTTTTAATTTTTGATTCTCAAGATTAAGTGCCATATTACTCTTTTCTACCAAATTTATCCTAAGACAAACTGTCTAGCTCTTTGTGGAATCACTTCATATTCGCAGCCATTTCCTCTTTAATGACGTTGATTTCTTTAGAGGCTTTAGTCTTTGCTTATCCTTATTGGTAACCAGTTCATTGTCTAATCTCTAAATTATCTCTTTGTTACAAGTCGTGTTTTGCTTAGCATTATGCAAGTCTAACTCTAACCCTTTGATGACACACGGAAAATTCTCTGCTACTTCAAATATTCCTTTCTATTGCTTAATGCATCGCGCATCCTATTATATACTCTATCGAAGATTTCTTTATCTGCCTCAATGGAGAATGGACGAATATGAGGGATGAACTTTAGCCGATCAAAATGTAAAATAGAAAAAGCAACCTGGAACTGGAGTTTATGCTCTTCAATAGAAAATTTTGGGTTAGGAATTACAAAAACTTAAGCCAAATGTCGTATGATGGTTTGAATCAAGGCAAGGCTTTCTTATATGCCTATACCACCTGCTTAGATTGAGAATGGTCTTTGTTCTTTTGAGGCAGCATTTGAGGAGGAGCATGAGTAGTTTTGCTCCTAATCATCACCGAGAGGCTACCGGTCTTGGTCTACTTGAATAAGAAAATACCTTCTGAGATGGTACCCACTGTCCTAGGTGGCTTAGCAATAACGACTACTATAACAATGGTGTTCGAAATCAAAAGGTAGGCCCATATAGACAACAAAAGTCAAATTGCAACCAAAACAACAACTTCTTTCTGTTGAAACTGTGAAGAAGAGTAAGAGTTGATTGAAATAAACCAAATGGACAAAAGATAAGTGCAACATAATATAATGCTAAGTATTGTGAATGTCTTAGTGTCTCCCTAATGGTTTGATCTTTCTAAGACCTTACTTGTAACAGTCCGCACCTCCGTTCGCGCAAGATATTGTCCCCAACTTAGTCACCGTATATGTGTGGGGTTTTGTTCTTCAAAAGGCCACGGCGTTAGTAAGAGACGGACTCTACTATATAAGTACCCACTTCACACAGGCTTCCACGATGTGGGACTTAGGGGTGTTACATTCTCCCCTCCTACAGAGCCCAACATCCCCGTTGGCTCACAAATACCTCACTCAGGCGCTGTGGTTCACACAGGAGCCACAATTCCGACTGGGTATTGGCTCTGATACCACTGCAACAGTCTGCACCTCCGTTCGCGCAAGATATTGTCCCCAACATAGCCACCGTATAGGTGTGTGGTTTTGTTCCTCAAAAGGCCTTAGCGTTAGTAAGAGACGGACTCTACTATATAAGTACCCACTTCACACAGGCTTCCACGATGTGGGACTTAGGGGTGTTACATTACTTGATAAAGTATTACCTCCAACATCAAAAGAAAGACTGAAAGTCTAGTGGCTGGATCGTGTAGTGTATATGCAAGTATAAATGATAGTAAATAAGATATAATTAGATTAGTATTGTACAGTTAAATATACAGAACGAGCACACCGAAATTTTATGCTGGTTCTGACCTCCCTTCCTACAACTAGTCTCGAAGCTTTCCTTTGGAATTCTACTCTCAACAAACCCTTGCTTTTCCCAGAGGAATATGCTGGGTTACAATAAAGAGTTCCTGTAAAATGTGTGTTCTAGTACAACATGGATATTGGCGGATAAGTACAATTGTATATCTTTAAATTGTATTTGCAATGAAGAGCAAGAATATATGGAAGAGTAGTTGTAGATTTATATTGCTAGAGTGCAAAAGAACAAATTCAGAGAGTATGTAATCCAAAAATAGTTGGTAAGTCAAGTGCTTGATCTCTGAGTGTTGATGCTATATATAATTATGGAGAGTCATCTTGAATAGTTGTAGCCATAGTTAATCAGTCTAAGGCTGCTCTAGTTGGCGATGAAGTGTTGTAGTGAAAAGAAGCGGAAGTGTCCTTTTAGTTTTGACAGTTGCAATTTGTTAGACACTTTCTAGGAATTAGAAAAGCACAAATTTATTACGAATTATTGCAAGTGCACAGGTGCGTAGTATGCAAGTCGAACACAGAGGGAAAAATTAAATTTTATTACTTATATATTTCTTAGGAGAGTTAGACGAAATTGGAGTATTTGATTAAAAAAAATCGAAATTGCAATTTGATTCAGAACAAATCTAACTTAACAAATGACCAAATCACAATTTTCAAATTATAAACAAATTAAAACTACAATTGAATTTACTGCAGATTCGAGTCTTATAAAATTTATAATAAATTCAATGATTAACTAAGAAAAATAAAATAGAGTACTAAAAATAAAATTGTAGAACATAAATAAACAAATAGGAAAGTAAAATTAGGATTACCGTTGAATTTAATTAGACGGTTGATCACTAGTGGTAAAAATAAATGCAATTGCAAACTGTACTCTACCAAATCTAACTGTATAGACGTCGCAAATTTACTAGACCCAAGGAATATAGAAAAGAAAACTCTCAATTCCTAGGTCAAAGTTTACAATGAGAATATATGGGTATTTATAGGATAGATTAGACAACCAAAAACCCTAATCCAATCTATGCATATACGGGCCTGTATACACAAGAATTATTCTATCATGTCTCATGCCCTTTTCTTGACTTTATTTTGAGGAAATAATCTTGATAATATTTTGTGAGTATCTTTGAAAATATCTAGGCCTCTTGATTATCAATTATTCCTCTCATATCTTCCTTGTTTGGCGTGTGACTAATTGATGGAAGATAATATTTTCAGATGATTTCTTCTACCAAATATGAGCACAACTTAGACTCCAAAAGCAACACAATGTGAAATCTTCATCTGCAAATGTTCATACACACACACACACACACACACACACACACATATATATATATATATGCGCACAACAACTTGATCTTTATTTTCAATTTTTCTGACTACATGTGGCTTAATCGGTAGATCTGTAAAGTGACAAAATAATACCCAAGTAATATTTATTTATACACAAAAGATAAAATATAAGGGCATAAAATAAACACATTTTCATGTTAATTAAATACCCCAACACTTATCTTTTACTCATCCTCAAGTAAAAATAAAATAAAAACTAAACTAGATAGGTAACACTTTCGTAGGAAAAACAATTGCATTGAGCGTATGCAACAAACCGTTAAAGCTCTAGGCGTCCTTAGCAGGACGAGTGGTGTCTCGTAATGGTTTTTAGCAGATACTACCCACAAAATCCGAGTGCATGCTATGATTCTATTGCAACTACATGAATGCAACATGCATATGTAAATGAAAACAAAAAAATAAATACACAACTTGTTTCAGAAAAGTTGCAATATAGTAGTATACAATTTAAAATCAATAAATAGAAAATTTTTACTCCTCAACTCGTCATAAATTTTCAACATAATTCAAGTTACCAAATGTTAATTTTTTTTGGCCAATTGGTTCGATTGATAATATAGTGCAACCATGAAATAAATTCTTAGTTTTCTTATCGCAATTTGCAAAGTGGTATTCTCATGTCCTTGTGTATGACTAGTCAAATCAAATGGGTAAAGAAGTGTTTAGGTGTAACACCCCGTATTTTCAGTGAACATTAAAGTAACAAATTAAAGAATACTTAATTTTAAAAGTGAAAATTTGGGGAAACGAGTTTCGCCATTGCATTCATCTTGGAATTCTGCTTGAGATAGAGTCCGAGTTTGCATGAATCAGACTCCGTATGAAGAAGTTACGGAGTTCAGAAGATTTCAAGTTTAAACGGAAATTAAATATAAATAATAATTAAATTAAAAAACAGTTCAAATTCAAAAATTCCGAAAGAAGCGGCTGGGCGGGAAAATTCCTGCCCATAGGGGTCGGCTCCTCCCGGGGGGGTCGACATAGGTGTCAATCCCCCAAGAGGGGTGTCAACTGGCGTGTCGACCCCCCTGTAGGGGTCGAACCCCTCGCCTAGATCTGGACTGTTTTGTCCAGTGACGTTTTCTAAGTCATTAGGGATTATGTGGCGACTTCCGGTTGGCTCTGTTTGGTCTAGATGGCTCTGATTACACCTAGGTTGATCTAACGGCTCTCATTAATCAAAACTTCTATATAAACAACCCCGACCCTCAACCCTAAAACCACATCAAATTGCTCTCTGAAGTCGTCATGCTATCCATGGCCAAACTAGCGTAGCCTCCATTTTTCTCTAAACTACAAGTCAAGTTAGGAAGTCCCAAATCAAATCAAAACTAGAGAATCAATAGTCTACATCAAAGGAAAGCTTTTCAGTTTCAGAAATCAGATCCCAAAAAAACAGAATTTGTTCTTTTGTTTGCAAGTTCAGTTATTCTTTAGATTTGAACAAATAAAAGTCATGTCTTGTAATGAAGAGAAACTAGAACTGTGCCTAGTTGTAAGATAATCGTATTCTGATTTATGTTGCAATTCTGAAGTTACCTATGCTTACGTGACTATTGTGATTGATACAACCTATCATCTTGTATATTAATTTGGTGATGAACCTATCATGTTGTATATTTATTTGGTGATGAAAAAATCATGTTGTATATAAATTTGGTGATGAACCTATCATGTTGTATATTAAATTGGTAATGGAATTATCATGTTGTATGTTAAATTGGTGATGAACCTATCATGTTGTAAAATAATTTGGTAATGAACCTATCATGTTGTAAAATTATTTGGTAATGAACCTATCATGTTGTATATAAATTTGGTGATTCCTTATGTTATATTATATGCAAGATCATAAGCTAAGTCATGTTCATATATGTTTATATGTTTAGATCTACATGCTTAGATGTTTAGATCTATGTTAATTTGATCCAACTCAAATGCAAGTTCGCATTTACATGCTTAATTAAATTTGTGTAGTGCTATGCCAAATTTATATTACACATGCTTAGCTGTTCTAAACTGTTTTATGCCATTGGAATGTTACATGTCCCTTTTCTTTTTCCCTCTTTGTTTATGAGTTAGGCTAATTTGTGAGCCTAACGTTCTATGTAATTTATGCAAACGAATAATGGGGGATCCGTTGGGAAAAATATTAAATTATATCCTACTGGTATAGGTTGTCTTATAATCATGTAAATGATTTATGGCATGAAATGGTATAATTTGTATACCTAAAACTTATGGACAAAATTTAGGAGGGTAAATGAGTCATGGCTTGAGTTGACAACATTAGTGGATAACTTATATATAAACATAAATGGTAAATATGTAAATAAATAAAAAGATGGTTGTGCCTAACCCGAGGTTAGATTGAGTTACGGTGTAAGACTGTCCGGAAACGCCCGGCACATCCAGTAACCGTAACATTATAGATCTAATGTGAGAGGTTAGCGCATTAAGCCCGAAAAACCCGAGGTTAGATTGAGTTGCGGTGTAAGACTGCCCGAAATTGCCTGGCACATCCAGCGACCGCAACAATACATATCTAATGTGAGTACTTGGTGCTTTAATGAATGAATTAAAGCTAAGGCAGGCTAAGAATGGTACGGTTAAGTAAATTAAGGCAACACTTAACCAATACAACATATTAAATAAACTGATGGGTGGGGTTAGTTTAATCTGAGAACACTTAACCATTTTAACATGTTGATTAGGAAACCCTTGTAACGGGGACCCATTTCAGTAGTAACCCACATAGATGTATCATGGTACCCTGAACTAGGCAGGGTGGGGCACGATTACTGGGCTGATTATAAGCAGTCAAAATAATGGTGGGTGGGGCAGTAGTGTAAGTTCCAACGGAGTATGGGCATGCACGTACACCGGCATGGACAAATCAGGCACTGGGCATCAGTAGTATATACTATGCATCTTGAATTTGTGTCGGGTCGCCACCATAGGAATTGATACACCCCATGGTGGGACCAGCACAGGTATCTGCAATCAAACTGGGCCGAATGACATAAGTCATAAATGCATGCGAGTGGAAGCCGATCGATAAAAGGGATCATTTTATCATAAACACATGGTGCTAGTTGAAACACTTGTTAGTAGGTGTAGAGAAATAAAAATGAGTGCGATAGTATATTCGGTTTACCTTGCCTTATTTATCATTATCTTATTGCTAGGGTATTGTCCTAGGTCCAGTTTATTCATGTCATGATTCTTTTACCTATTTACATGCTAAATAATCACTGAACTTACCAGACTTATGTCTGACCCGTTTTCTTTCGCCTTCTCTTTTTTCGTTCCCCCTCCAAGTCCGCAGGGAGGGAATACTTCAGCTTAGTGTAGACCTTTTCATGCTTGAAGAGAGTAGATGTATTGCTTGGATCCTCTCTTCTTGGGCTATGGCTGTGGTTACACTTTTATTGGGGATTTATGCTGCTTTACTTCTTTTTTATGCTTCTTTATGTACTTGGAGAATTAAATCAAGACAGATGTTTTGTTGTAGTAATTTAGAAGTTGGTTTTTAAGACAGTTGTTGTAATGTTTTGACTGGATCATGTGCTTATGATATAAAATTTCAGTTTTCCGCTGCTTGTATGTCTGTCTTGTAAATTATATGTGTCTTTTACCTATAATACTCCACCAAAGTTAATGCATTCCCTTTGTGAGTGACCTTAACGGAGGTGGGGTGTTTACACTTGGTATCAGAGCAAAGGTTTACCAGATCAGATAAAAGTTTTTGAAAACTATTTTTCAAAAAGAAGTTTAAAGAAGCATTTTTAAGAAAAATATTATTTTATTTAAAAAAAGACATAATCCCCAAAGCCATATGCACTATCTTCCTATCCCTTGTTTTGAACCTTTTCTTTTCATTTCAGCATGTTGGGGTCTTAATCTTCCTGAGGGCGTTCCATTACCTGGTTGGTTCAGAAGGTACCTGGAGGCTAGGGCAAATGATGCAGGCCCAGCTGACGTTCCTCCTCCCCCAGTTGAAGCTGTTCCACCTCGTCCTCCTCCTCCTCATGCAAATGCTTTCTCGAAGATATGTAGAGACTTTCGAGCCATGGGTGGAAAGAACTTTAATGGGACTAAATCATTTGTGGAAGCAAGGAACTAGCTCAAGGAAACAGAAGATTTGTTTGTTATCATTGAAGTGGACGGTAGGCAGAAGATACAATTGGCTGTGTGGTTACTTAAGGACGAAGCCTCTTATTGGTGGGAAGTTACTAATGCTGAGGGACTAGTTGAAACTTGGGAGGATTTCAGAATGAGGTTTGAAATGAAGTTCCTCTCGCAAGCTGAATGAAGCCTACAGATGGAAAAGTTCTTAGCTCTCAAACAGGGAAGCTCATCGGTCAAGGAATACGTCAACCAATTCAACTAGCTAGCTAGATTCGGATTGGGATTAATGAACACTCCACATAATAAGGCTCTCCGTTTCGTTAAAGGGTTGAACGAGCCACTGCACAACCTAGATATGACCTATATACCTATGGTTGCGACTTATGAGAGACTAGTGGAAATGGCACTGTTACAGGTGGAAGATGAGGATGGCAAGAAAGAGATAAAGGCAGAAGTACCTCAAGACAAGAAAGTGGAGGGATCACAGAACAAGAAGACGGATTTCAAGAAAGGCGGGACGAATAACAAACCCTGTGACAAGACGAACTGTAATTTTTGTGGCATACCTGGGCATTTGATAAAGGACCGCAGAAAGAAGAAGAGGAAGATGGGTTGTTGTTTTCAGCGCGGCGAGACATGACACATGGCTAAGGATTGCCCAAGAAAGTCAGAGGACTGGATCTACTGCTGGAGGGCAGCTTCACACTCTCATAACGCCTCTGCAAGAACGAGGTAGAAATATTTCTGTTGAGATTTTAGTTTATCTTTTTGATCATCCTGTTCGTACTCTCTTTGATTCTGGCGCATCGAACTCTTTTATATATACTGCTTTAGTTGAATATCTACACCTAGACACCAGTATAGTAGAGGATCCCTTGGTTGTTTCAAATCCAATTAAAGGTTTGGCTTATTTTAAGATTTGTTTGGATTTGGAAATTTCTATACTAAGCGTTGGGTTTAGATGTAATTCCTATGTTTTGGGCTTCACGAGCTATGGGTTGATTCTAGGCATTGATTGGCTATCCAGTAATGGTGCCGTCCTCGATTGTGAAAAGAGAGTTGTTAGACTTCTGACCCGCCTCTGTAACACTCTCGAAATCTCTTGTAATCCTATGAACTCTGTTATGCTTAGTTACCCAGAATCTCTTGATGCGTCTATTGAGAACCTAAAATCTGTAAGAGTAGTCTGTGAATACTCGGTTATCTTGGAAGAGGTGAAGGATTTACCTCCGAAGCGAGAGATATACTTCCGCATATATCTTGTTGATAATGCAAAACCCATTGCTCTACTTGTTAGACACATGGCTCCAAGGGAAAGGAAAGAGCTCAGCAAGCAAGTTAAAGAGTTGCTTAAAAAGGGGTTTATAAGGCGGAGTATTTCTGAATGGGGTGCTCCAGTAGTGTTTGCAACCAAAGAAGATGGTTCACTTCGCCTATGCATTGACTATAGGGAGCTAAACAAGCTGACCAAGAAGAATAGGCACCCACTTCAAAGAATAGACGACTTGTTCGATCAGCTTGTAGATGCATCAGTTTTCTCCTAACTAGATCTGGCTACCGGGTTTCATCAGCTAAGAGTGGCTGAGGACAACATTAATAAAACCGCATTCAGGACCCCGGATGGTTTCTTTGAATGGCTCGTCATGCCTTTCGGCTTAACAAATGCACCTGCTTATTTTGTTGACTTGATGAGTCGGGTGTTTAGGGATTTCCTTAATAAATTTGTGGTGGTCTTCATGGACGATATTTTGATCTTCTTGAAAAGTGAGGAAGAGCATGCTTTGTATTTAAGGGAAGTCATGGATATTCTTCGTGCACACCAGCTAAAAGAAAAATTCTCCAAATGCCGTTATTGGAGAGAAGTAAGGTTTCTTGGACATGTGGTGTCCAAAGAGGGGATAACTGTGGATCCCGCAAAATTAGTTGCGGTGCAAGATTGGAAGGTCCCCCAAAGCGCAACCGAAGTATGAAGTTTTCTCAGACTAGCAGACTTTTACCAAAAGTTCATTAAAGACTTTGCGAAGATCTCAGCCCCACTTACTAGATTGACAAAGAAGAACCTAACTTTTGCTTGGGTTTTGGATTGCGATGTTGCTTTCCAATGACTGAAAAGGGATCTGACAACAGCCCTAGTTCTGACTTTGCCGGATGAGAGTAAGATGTTTACAGTATACACAGAAGCATGCAGAACAGGATTGGGTGCTGTCTTGATGCAAGAGGGCAAAGTAGTTTGTTTAGGAGGAAGGCAGTTGAAGGTACATTAGAAGAACTACCCAACTCATGATTTGGAGCTAGCTGCCATTGTTTTTGCTCTTAAGTCATGGCGTCATTACCTACTAGGAGAAAGGTTTGAATAGTTTACTGACCATAAATCGTTAAAGTACCTTTTCTCATAGAAGGATCTTAACTTAAGACAACAAAGGTGATGGAATTTCTGGCCTCGTACGATTTTGAGATTGCTTATAACCCTGGCAAGGGCAATTTGTAGCAGATGCCTTGAGTAGGAAAAAGCCGACCCTAAGTTTGACTTTAGACCTTCCTTTGAGTTTGTACCCGGCTTGTTATCAACACTAGAGGTGCGACCTATGCTTTTGGACTCAATAGGAACCACGCAACGTGACGACCCTCAGCTAGTTGATGTGATGGATATGCTAATGAGAGGTGAGATTTCTAGTCACCTCAGTAGATACTCCATTGATGACAAGGGTTGGTTAAGACATGATGGAAGACTATGCGTCCCACAAGCAAGAGATTTGTTGAAAACCGTTCTCGAAGAAGCACACCATTCTAAATTGACCATACACTCAGGCGGGGACAAGATGTATAAAGACATAAAAAGTGTTTTATTTTGGATTGGCATGAAGAAGGATGTAGCTGAGTTTGTCTTTAAATGCTTGATATGCCAGCAAGTCAAAGCGGAGCAGAAGAAGCCTGGTGGTTTGCTTCATCCTATATAGGTCCCACAGTGGAAATGGGATATCATTTTGATGGACTTTATTGATAGGTTTCCTAGGTCAAGAAGGGGCAATACTAGTATTTGGGTAATAGTGGACAGGCTCACTAAAAGCGCTCACTTTATACCTGTAAAGAATAAGAGGACTACCTCATCGTTAGCATCCATTTATCTTAAAGAGGTGGTTCGACTGCATGGAATACACTCTAGCATAGTAAGTGATCGAGATCCTATCTTTACGAGTGAGTTTTGGAAGAGTTTGCAGGAAGCTGTAGGCACACAGCTATGCTTAAGAACTGCCTATCACCCTCAAACCAATAGTCAAATGGAAAGGGTGAACAGAGTATTAGAAGATATTTTGAGATTGTGCATTCTTGATTTTGGAGGGACATGGGAGGATCATCTTCCTTTGGTGGAGTTCGCCTACAACAATAGATACCAAGCCACCATAGGCATGGCACCCTTTGAGGCTTTATATGGAAGACCATGCCGATTGCCAACTTGTTGGTAGGAGTCTACAGACAAGCTCGTACTTGGGCCGGACATGATTAGAGAAATTCAGAGAAGGTGGACTTGATACGAAGACGAACGAAGACTGCACAAGATAGACAGAAGTCCTACGCTGATAAAATAAGGACCGACCTTGATTTTGAGGCTGGAGACAGGGTTTTCCTTAAAGTATCTCCTTTAAGGAATGTCGTTCGCTTTGGGTCTACAGGAAAATATGCACCAAGATTTGAAGGGCCATTTCGTATCATTGAAAAGATTGGGAAAATGGCTTATAAAGTAGAGCTGCCTGAAAGATTGGCTGGAGTTCATAATGTTTTTCATGTCTCTCATCTACGAAAGTGCTTACATGAGTCGGCAGAAGTTTTGGAGCCAAGCATACTAGAGGAAATCGAAGTGGAGCGAGAAGTGATGATGAGGAGAGTTCCAACTCGTATCATAGGGATAGAAGTCAAAAAGCTTCGCAACCGTGGAGTAAAGCTTGTTAAAGTTCAATGGAGTGACACTGAGGAAGACGCGACTTGGGGGACTGAGGACAAGATACGCACAGCCTACCCTTTTCTTTTTGAGGGTACATCCTTGATCTCTTTTCCATAAGTTTATACGTGCCTATATCTATCTCTTAAGTATATCTCCTCGATCCTATTCTTGACCTTAGGTAGAACCCAATGGATGTAAACATGTATTTGAAACATGTTATGATTGATGGTTGCAAGTGGTAACTAGTGGTTGCTCGTGGATGCATATACACATACATTAGGTACTAGATCGGCTCAGTCACTTTCATATTGCATAAGCATATATGTATTTGTATATGGATTGAAACTTGATGTGTTGTCATATGGATGTTGCACTTGTATGAGTGATTGTGCACTCATATAGAAGTTATAAAGTATGATTAGGAATATTTTCATACATAATGGATTCATGGTACTATCATGATTTGCATTAAGGAGGTCAACTAAATCAGTAGACCGCCTGATTTTGCATTAGATAAGGACATATTCACACACTATGCATATGTTCATGAAAAGCATTAGATACCTTTTAAGGACAACGTATGTCTGTGATTGAATGGTTGAGTAGATGGATGTTGGATGGCAGGGTATACATTCTTCTTGACTTGAAGATTTTGGGGACGAAATCCTTTAAGGAGGGGAGAATGTAACACCCCGTATTTTCTGTGAACATTAAAGTAACGAATTAAAGAATACTTAATTATAAAAGTGAAAATTTGGGGAAACGGGTTTTGCCATTGCGTTCGTCTCAGAATTCTGCTTGAGATAGAGTCCGAGTTTGCGTGAATCGGACTCCGTATAAAGAAGTTATGGAGTTCAGAAGATTTCAAGTTTAAACGAAAATTAAATATAAATAATAATTAAATTAAAAAACAATTCAAATTCAAAAATTCCGAGAGAAGCGGCTGGGCAGGAAAATACCCGCCCATAGGGGTCGACTCCCCCCGGGGGGGTCGACATAGGTGTCGACCCCCCAAGAGGGTTGTCTACTGGGGTGTCGACCCCCACTGTAGGGGTCGACCCCTTCGCACAGATCTGGACTGTTTTATCCAGTGACATTTTCTTAGTCATTAGGGCTTATGTGGCGACTTCTGATTGGCTCTGTTTGGTCTGGATGGCTCTGATTATTCCTAGGTTGATCTAACGGCTCTCATTAATCTAAATTTCATATAAACAACCCCGACCCTCAGCACAAAAACCACATGAAATTGCTCTCTGAAGCCATCATGCTGTCCATGGCCAAACTAGTGTAGCCTCCATTTTTCTCTAAACTACAAGTCAAGTTAGGAAGTCCCAAATCAAATCAAACTAGAGAATTAGTAGTCCACATCAAAGGATAGCTTTTCAATTTCAAAAATCAGATCCCAGAAAAACAAGATTTGTTCTTTTGTTTGTAAGTTCAGTTATTCTTTAGAGTTGAACAAATAAAAGTCATGACTTGTAATGAAGGGAAACTAGAACTGTGCCTAGTTGTAAGATAAGCGTATTCTGATTTATGTTGCAATTCTGAAATTACCTATGCCTACGTGGCTATTGTGATTGATACAAACTATCTTGTTGTATATTAATTTGGTGATGAACCTATCATGTTGTATATTAAGTTGGTGATGAATCAATCGTGTTGTATATAAATTTGGTGATGAACCTATCATGTTGTATATTAAATTGGTGATGGACTTATCATGTTGCATGTTAAATTGGTGATGAACCTATCATGTTGTACAATAATTCGGCAATGAACCTATCATGTTGTATATAAATTTGGTGATTCCTTATGTTATGTTATATGCAAGACCATAAGCTAAGTCATGTTCATATATGCTTATATGTCTAGATCTACATGCTTAGATGTTTAGATCTATGTTAATTTGATCCAACTCAAATGCAAGTACACAATTACGTGCTTAATTAAATTTGTGTAGTACAATGCCAAATTTATATTACACATGCTTAGTTGGTCTAAATTGTTTTATGCCGTTGGAATGTTACATGTCCCTTTTCTTTTTCCCTCTTTGTTTATAAGTTAGGCTAATTTGCGAGCCTAACGTTCTGTGTAATTTATGCGAACGAATAATAGGGGATACGTTGGGAAAAAATATTAAATTATATGCTATTGGTATCGGTTGGCTCATAATCATGTAAATGATTAATGGCATGAAATGGTATAATTTGTATACCTAAGAATTATGGACAAAATTTAGAAGGGTAAATGGGACATGACTTGAGTTGACAACATTGGTGGATAATTTACATATAAACATAAATGGTAAATATGTAAATAAATAAAAAGATGATTGTGCCTAACCCAAGGTTAGATTGAGTTATGGTGTAAGACTACCCGGAACCGCAGGCGCATCCAGCAACTGTAACAATACATATCTAATGTGAGTGGTTGGTGCTTTAATGAATGAATTAAAGCTAAGGCAGGCTAAAAATGGTAGGGTTAAGTAAATTAAGGCAACACTTAACCAATACAACATGTTAACTAAACTTATGGTGGGGTTAGGTTAATCTGAGAACACTTAACCATTTTAACATGTTGATTAGGAAACCCTAGTAACGGGGACCCATTTCAATAGTAACCCACATAGATGTATCATGGTACCCTAAACTAGGCAGGGTAGGGCACGATTACTGGGCTGATTATAAGCGGTCAAAATAACGGCGGGTGGTGCAGTAGTGTAGGTTCCAACGGAGTATGGGCGTGCACGTACACCGGCATGGACAAATCAGGCACTAAGCATCAGTAGTATACACTGTGCATCTTGAGTTTGTGTCGGGTCGCCACCATAGGAATTGATACACCCCATGGTGGGACCAGGACAGGTATCTACAATCAAGCAGGACCGAATGACACAAGTCATTAATGCATGCGAGTGGAAGCCGATCGATAAAAGGGATCATTTTATCATGAACACATGGTGCTAATTGAAACATTTGTCAGTAGGTGCAGAGAAATAGAAATGAGTGTGATAGTATATTCAGTTTACCTTGCCTTATTTATCGTTGTCTTATTTCTAGGGTATTGCCCTAGGTTTAGTTTATTGATGTCATGATTCTTTTACCTGTTTACATGCTAAATATCACTGAACTTACCAGACTTATGTCTGACCCATTTTCTTTCGCCTTCTTTTCTTCTGTTCCCCCAGGTCTGCAGGCAGGGAATACTTCAGCTTAGTGCAGACCTTTTCAAGCTTGAAGAGAGTAGATGTATTGCTTGGATTCTCCCTTCTTGGGCTATGGCTGTGGTTACACTTTTATTAAGGATTTATGCTGCTTTACTTTTGTTTTATGCTTCTTTATGTATCTGGAAAATTAATTCAAGATAGATGTTTTGTTGTAGTAATTTAGAAGTTGGTTTTTAAGACAGTTGTTGTAATGTTCTGACTGGACCACGTGCTTATGAAATAAAATTTAAGTTTTCCGCTGCTTGTATGTATGTCTTGTAAATTATTTGTGTCTTTTACCTATAATACTCCACCAAAGTTAATGCATTCCATTTGTGACTGACCTTAACGGAGGTGGGGTGTTTACATTAGGCATCATCGCTTATTCTCTATAAAAATTTAAATTTATGACCGACTACACACATACCTAACTTAAAGACTAAGGTATACCACTCATGCATTACCACGCGAACTGACGTGGGAGTTTACAATGGTCGGCTGATTGTGCTGACCGATGCTGACTTTGTCAACAAAAAGTCGGTAATTCTTAGGTGTCCAACTCATAAGCACTGCCTCGCGGACTGACGTGAGAGTTGGGAAAGAGCTTGTTCGGTTTGCACACCAGCGCTAAATTTACAAGCAATGTTAGATACCATTGGATTACTATTATTATTGAATATTAGAAGAAGAGAGTGTTGTGCAATTTCGGCTTAACAGAGCTTAGTTTTAAAAATTAGAAAAGTTAACATAAGTATTTTAAATCCTCCACTCATTAAAAAAAGACTACAATTTATAATAAACTTCGTAGCATCAACTAAGAATCTTCATATGTACCGGTTACACTATTTTCGCTTGTAATTCAACTTTTCATTATATGACTTATTCAATTCTTAGTTGGGAAGAAAAAAATTACTATTAACTGACAAAAAAATTGTTAACTTGCTTCGTTGTACCAATCTAAAATGAATCATATTTCCAAAAAAAATATGGTATGTTATTATGACTTAAAATGCAAGGTGGTCCTTTCTAATGCATGAAAAAGAAAAAAAGGAAAATCAAAAAAACGAATGCAATGCAGACTCCCCCCACACTAGATCTAAACAGTGTCCACACTGTAAACATGTTTCCTAAGTTTGAAAGATAGCACCCAAAGGTGGATGAGATGCTAAATGATTTCTAAAATAAAATGCAATTTAACAACTATATGCAAATGAAAATCATATACAAAATGAAATCTATGATGATGATGATGAATGTTTTGCAAAAAGTGAAATTTCTTTTTCCCTCTAAACCTTCCTCTATCAGGAATGATGTATGATGATTTCATGTCTAATTTTAAAGTTACAAGAGGTATGCCAACAAATTATGAAATCTAATTCTTCCCCATGCAAATTTTATCGTGATAATGATTTTTACCATTCAGATGAAGATTACCATAATCCCATAAATTGAGTGTTTAACCATAATTTCTTTTGATGATATGGAATTAAGATTATCTTTGAGATGTTTCATATATTTGTTCTAGTCATTTAATAGTTTAAGTTCATCTTCAAAAAGTTATTCAAAATATATAGTAGACATGTCTATTTAAGTAACGGAAGCTTTCTGAAGAGCTAAATCTGACATGTCATCTACATATGTTCCTACCATGTCGAGTTGTCCTTTTTCAGAATCAAAATCAAAGGAACATATCAAATATTCAATCAAAACCAGGAAAATACACACTTCAAAAACAAACTGAAAAATAAACTATGAAAACCTATTTTTTTAAAAAGAAAATTTGATAAAACAAACAAAAATAAAAACAATCGAAAATGAAAAAAAACTAAAAAATATCTAACAAACTGACTCGACTAAAAGAAATAAAACTAGCAAAACTGCTCAGTTAAAATAAAAAAATTATGCCTAAAAAATAAAAATAAACTAAACTCAAACTCTAAAAAAATAGAAACTACTTAGACTCACAACAAAATGCCTTCGTGAATTTCACTCAAAATTAAGGGCACTCAAGCCAAACATGCATTCCAAAGTGGGGCACACATTCAACAAATTCAGCCAAAAGAAATCTCGCACCCCCTTTTTTAAGTAAACAAATCACTCACCTCTTTTCTCTATTATTTTTAATTTTTTTGCTCAATAAAATACCACAAACACGCAATCAATTTCGCAGAAAAACAAAAGAATGAAAACTCAAAAAACTTACTCCATTTTTTCTAAAATCGACATGAATTTGAATTCGATCATATGAAATAACGATTTACAATATGCTTGCATGGTTTAAGATTGGATTTTTGTGCGCTTGAATCGATTTACATTGAAATTGCGATTTGGGATTCGAATCTAGTTCTACTTTTGGTTTCGATGTTGATGTGATAGAGAATTGTGATCAGATGTACGGTTGGATTATGGGCTTATGGTAGAATAGGGTTGGTGATGCCTAGTGATTTGTGCATGTTGATGGATTAGGGATGGTGTAGGAAGAGAGGACTGCAAATTCGATTTTTGGGTGGGGCTCAGATGCGGACAGGGTATTGCGAGATTAAGGGGGAGTTTGTTAAGATCGGAGATAGAGATTGTTTGGCCAATGGGAGCACAGAAGATCGTCTGTTCGGTGATGATGAGCTTGTTCGACTATGAACTGGTGGAAGAAGTAGGAGGTGGTTTTGTGAATTTTTGACTGTGGTTACGCACTGATGTTTAATAAACGTGAATACTGTGAGGCAAGTGTTTTTGGAAAGTTTGCGTGATGAAGGGGGGATGGATGAAAGATGGTTGATGCAGGGGTTGTGTTGCTATGAATTTGTGGGTTTGAAGGGGGCAGGGAAGAATGTATGACAAGGTTGGTTTGTGCGTGAATCCGCGATGAAGTTAGATGACTGCGGCAGAAAAGTATGATGAAGTTTGGTCTGTGGATTAGCATTCAGTGGTTGATGGGTATTCTTTGAAAAGACGGTTAATGATTTGAACAGTTGGGTGATTGGAGAGAATTGGCAGTGAAGACGACGTTTAGTCTGGTTGTTGAACTAAAGTTGAGGATTATTAGGGGATGTGATAATGGGTGAAATGTGAATATTGGGGTTTATGCGTTGAACGGTGATGTTTCGATGGTAAAGTGTAACACCCCGAAATGTTAACAACAGTAAAGATGATAAATTAAAGAACAATTAATTTGAAGTACACTGTTAAAAATGAATTAAGGAAAACTTAATTAAATATTTAGAATTAAGAAAAACGGATAGAGCCATTGCGTATTTTGGTCAAGATAGACACCAAGTTTGCGTAAAACGGACTTCATATGAAGAAGTTATTAAGGTTTGAAGTTTGTACGCATATGAGGAGAATGTATATATATATATATTATTCAAAATTCAAAAAAATCAGCAAAATATGAAATCAGCGTGCTAGACAGGGAAAGGGTCGGCCGTTTGGGGTCGACCCGAGACCCTGCTGGGTCGACCCTGGGGTCGACCCCCTGTATATATGGGCAGTATACATTTTTCTAAACTTGAACCGATTTTGGAGCTAGATTCGTGAACCCTAGGCTATTTAAAGGACCACAAACCTAGTTTATTCATCTGAAAAATAATGGTGATGGCGAGGCTCTGCTGCAACCTCAGTTAAATTGCCAATTCTTCTCCAAAATCAAGTTTAAAAAGAATCAAGCATTTCAACTATAGATCTGAGATTCAACACCAACAATTTCTTTTCTATCTTCTAAAATCCAAACATGGTGTGTTAGTTACTTTTAGACTTAAATGATTAAAAGTAAACGTGATATGACTGTGATTTGGATATATGCCTATGATTGAATCATATTGGATCTATCATAATTTGTGAATTTATAATATTCTATGACTCGGATCTAAATCTTTGTCATATCCGATCTATTGGGACTTTCGAATCTATGACATTACTATGATTTGGATCTTAAATATTATCATGCCAGATCTACCTTTTTAGATCTAACTCGCTTGTGGTTAATTTGTCATGTCACAATTATGGATCTTAAATTATTATCATGCCAGATCTACCTTTTTAGATCTAATTCGCTTGTGGTCAATTTATCATGTCGTAATAGATCTGCCTTTATAGATCTAATTTTCTTGTGGTTAATTTGTCGTATCACGCTAGATCTTTTTAGATCTAATTCGCTTGTGGTGAATTTATCATGTCATGCTAGATCTACCTTTATAGATCTAATTCGCTTGCGGTTAATTTATCGTATCATGCTAGATCTACCTTTATAGATCTAATTCTCTTGTGGTTAATTTATCATGTCACATTTGTGGATCTTAATCTTTACCTATTATGTGGTGATTAATTTAGATCTATAATTAATTGGAAATATGAATCCTTATTTATTCATGCCTATTATGACATCCTTGGTATTTTAGATCTGGTTTTATTATCATATGCTCACAAGATCTATTTTTATATGTACACCTTATCACTATGCCAATTACATGCTTCTGTCACTTTTGTTAAAATAATCACTATTATCATCTTTCCCTTTTATTGTTTATGGCTAGGCCACTTTCTAACCTAGACATGACGCCAAATATATGTGAATGCGTTAGTTAGGGAACGAGAGAGAACATTAGAATTGGAATAACTTGAATGACAAGTACGAATTTGGACATATAATCCATTATGAATATAATTGGGTAAATTGGCATGAAAACCAATAAAGACATAAATATAATTAATTGGTTAATAATTAAAATGCCTAGGGTTGCAGTTATTAGAAACCTGTAATGGCACTTATGACACGAGGTTAGATTGCATTTGTGGTGGAAGTCTACCCGGATCCGACCGACATATCCAGCAACCACAAATGTTGAATCTAATGCGAGGGGTCTAAGTGCACAAATATGAGACGGGCTAAGACACGAGGTTAGACCCAACTTGTGGAAGAAGTCTTCCCGGACCCAACTGGCATATCCAGCATCCACAAGTTGTAGGTATAATGTGGAAGGTCTAGCCCATTATAACCATAAATGGACTTGGTAACGAATTAGAATATTTAGCCTAGATGAATCCATAGGGATTGTATGAATATGTTAGCTTGAATAAGGGTCAAATTAACTTGGTTGAAATAGTGGGTGGGTTAAGTAAATCTTGTGGCGGTGGGTAATATTTATATATATAGGCCCACAAACTTAACCTATTTTATACTTTGGGGTTATGCAACTTTCTTAAGAAAACTTGCTTGGATCAGTGAGGGTCAACTAAATCTTGTAGCGGTGGGGTAATATTTACATATATAAGCCCGATAACTTAACCCGTTCTACATGTTGGACTATTAGGCATGACCAGTTGAAATCCTAGTAGTGGGGATGGAAGCCTGGAGGGAGCTTGTATCATCTTGTGTGTGGGACCCGTTTTAGTCAGTAACCCATCTAGGTATCAAACGAATACTCCGAACTAGGTCGGAGTTGGGGCACGCTGACTGGGCAGATTGTAAGAGATCCAAAACAAAGGGGCAGTGTCAAAAGCACTGGAAATGGTTGTGCACATCTTGAAAATGAAGGGTTGCCACTTTAGGAAGTGATACATCCTACTATGGGTCCAGTACAGGGTATCGACGGAGTAGGGAGCCGATCGATTAGGGTAGTTGTTAGGGTACATCTAGACTCTGGTAAGTTTAGGAGTCTGTTATTGGGGCTTGCTGTGGATTGTATGGGATTAAAACCTCTCATAAGAAGTATGCCTAAGTCTACCATTTCATACATGTTGGGGATCATCTCATTCTGGATATACTAGTAGTAGTGCAGAGTAATCATTAGAGAAGGGTATACACCATATTCTGTCTACCTTGTCACACCTGCCATTTATGTAATAATCTCTCTTATTCACTTTATATGCCTTTCTTGTTACTTTTATTTATTTACTTGCTAAAAGTAACTAGACTCGCTAGACTTTATGTCTGACCCTTTTTGTTTCCTCTTCTTTCTTCCATTTCCTCCAAGGTTCTTAGGGTGGGAATACTCAGGCATAGTCAGGACTCGGTTATCATCTTGCTAGGAGCTTCATTCGAAGTATGGCTCAAGTTCTTATCTCTACTATGGCTTTGTCTCTTTTTGGGGAATTATGTTTTCTTTTATGTATTTATGTACTCTGATAGTACAAGATAGTATATTTTATGTTGTAATGGGTTTTTGTATTTCAGAACATGTGAATTATTGGACCATGGTGTTTTATGATAAATAAAGCTTTTATTCCGCTGTTATTTTATATATGTATCTTGTAATATTTTTGTTTTGTTTACTTATAACGCTGCATGAAACTTAATGCATTCCCTTTGTGAGTGACAGTAACGGATGTGGGGTGTCACACTTGGTATCAGAGTTGAAGGTTACCAGATTGGATAAAGTTTTTGAAAATTATTTTCAAAACGGTTTTAAAAGAAAGAATTTTCAAAAAGAAAAGTTTGTTTTGAAAAACATATTCCCCAAAGCAATATACAATATCTCTCGATTCTCCGCTTGATTCCTTTTTGTCTAGGGAACCGATTCTTCCCGAAAGATGTCCCCATTTCGGCATGATGCCGTAGGCATGTTTAAACTGCGGCGCATGTCGAAGGGAAATGAAGTGCCTAACCTCCATCTGTAGCTGCAGCAGTATCACCTAAGGCTAATTTTCTCGACTTTGTAAGGATTTCCGTGCGATGGAGGCAACTTTCGAGAGACTTGTTAGCTAGTTACACAAGGATTGTAAAAAGTAGAACAAGGGAGTTAGGGCTAAGGAGCACAACCCAAGGATGAGAAAAATGATGGCCCAGGAAGGGAACACAGATAAAGTTCAAATAAATCTGAAAAGGAAGAAGTTAAGGTTGAGAAAACTCAAAATATAAAGATATGGCCCAAGAAAGGACAACAACAATAGAAGAAGGGCGGAAAGAATGACAAGGCTAAGGGTAAGAGAAAGTGCCATAGTTGCGGGTGAGATGGTCACTTGGCCAAGGACTGCAGGAAAAGGAAGAATGCTTGCTTTGTTTGTGGAGAGGTCGGACACTTTGCTAGGGAGTGCTTAAAGAAACAGGGATGACAGGGACAAGGTCAAAGGATAGGAACACTTGGAGGGCAGGTGCATGCTCTCGCGATTAGTGCTCCTGATAGAGGTAGAATTTTTTTTGTGGAAGGTTTAATTTCTCTTTCTAATCATCATATTAGAACACTTTTTGATTCTAGCGCTTCACATTCATTTATGTCTAGTTCTGTGGTTGAATCTGTGCACTTAATTACTAGAATGGTAGTGGATCCCGTAGTTGTCTCATACCCCATTGATGGTTCAGCTCATTTATCTATGATTGTCGGGGTTTGAGGATATCTGTGTTAGGGGTCGAGTTTGTGTGCGTCACATATGTGCTCGGGTTTATGGGTTATTGGTTGATTCTAGGAATGGATTAGCTTACCACGTATTGTGCCATTCTTGATTGTGAGATGAGGGTCGTTAGATTGTTGACTTGCCACGGGAGGACCGTTGAGATATCTTATGCCCCCAAGTGGTCTGTTATGTTGACTTTCATAGAGCCACTTGACGCATCTATAGATGATCTAAAATATGTTCCGGTAGTCCGTGAGTATCCTGATGTCTTTGATGAGGTTCGGGGTTTACCCTAAGGCGCGAGATCGATTTCCGCATATATTTAGTGGATAATGCAAAGCCAGTTGCATTGCTCGTGCGCCATTTGGCTCCAAGAGAAAGTATGGGAGCTACTTGAGAAAGGGTTTTCTTTTGGGATGGAATGAAGAAAGATGTAGCAGGGTTTGTTTCTTAATGTCTAATTTGCCAGCAAGGCAAAGCTGAGCAAAGGAAGCCCGGTGGTTTACTTCATCCTTTAGAGGTCTCGCAGTGGAAGTGGGAGAGTGTTTCCATGGATTTCATAGATGGTTTGCCTAGATCAAAGAAGGGCAACACCAGCATTTAGCTAATAATAGACAGGCTTACTAAGAGCGTTCATTTCATACCAGTTAATAGTAAAAGGACGACAGCATAGTTGGTAGTAGTTTGCGTTCGTGAGATAGCCGTCTTCATGGAGTACCTTCTAGTATCGTAAGTGATCGGGATCCCATTTTCACTAGTGAATTTTGGAGAAGCTTGCAAGAAGAATTAAGTACACAGTTATGTTTGATCACCGCTTAACATTCTTAGACAGATGGACAGACGGAGAGGGTGAACAGAGTTCTATAGGATCTTATAAGGCTGCGTATCCTAGACTTTGGAGTGACTTGGGAAGAGCACCTTCCTTTAGTAGAGTTTGCCTACAACAATAGTCATCAAGCTAGCATTGACACGGAACCCTTCGAAGTATTATATGGACGACCCTGTAGATCGCCAACATGTTGGTGGGGATCTACAGAAAGACTTTTATTTGGATTAGAGGTTAAGAAGCTATGCAAACGAGAAGTCGAGTTCGTGAAGGTTCAGTGCGGAGACAACCAAGAAGATGCAACTTCGGAGACCGAAGAAGATTTTGCACCACGTACCCTTTTCTTTTCAAGGGAATGTTCTTAACTTCTTTTTCCAAAGCTTTTATTTGCACTTGCTTCTATCATATGAGTATATCCTATCGATAAAATCTTTGATATTTAGGTAGGAAATCCCATGATTGTAAACATGTGTTTAAACATGTTACGTTTGATGGATGCAAGTGGATGCAAGTGTTTGCTAGTGTTGCATGTGGATGCATATACACACACATTAGGCACTAGATCGGCTCAATTACTCTCATACTGCATATGTATGTGTATGCATTTTTGTTTTCTTTTAATGGATGAAAATGGATGTATTATCAAATGGATGTTGCATTTGGATGAATGATTGTGCACACATATATAACTTACATGTTATAATAGGATTATTTGCATACATGTTGAATTCATGACAGTAACATACATTGCATTAAGGAGGTTAGCTGAATCAGTGGACCATCTGATCTTTCGCATTAGTGTTGGGATATATACACACACCTTTGCATAAGTTCATATAAGCATTAGAAAATTTTAAGAACAATGGGTTCCTGTGATTGGTGGATGATGGATGGTTGGATACATTCTTCTTAACTTGGAGATTTCGGGGACAAAATCCTTTGAGTATGGGAGAATGTAACACCCCAAAATTTTATCGACACTAAAGATGATAAATTAAAAATAATTAATTTTAAATACACTATTAAAAATGAATTGAGGAAAACTTAATTAAATACTCATAATTAAGTAAAAGGATCGCGCCATTGCGTCCGTCTCGAAATTTTGGTCAAGATAGATACCAAGTTTGCTAAAACGGACTTCGAATGGAGAAGTTATTAAGTTTGAAGTTTGTATGCATATAAGGAGAATAAATATATATATATATATTATTCAGAATCAAAATTCAAAAAATCAGCAAAATACGAAATCGACGCGCCAAACAGGGAAAAGGCCAACCGTTTGGGGTCGACCCGAGACCCTGTTGGGTCGTCCCCGGGGTCGACACCCATGTAGGGGGTCAACCCCCTGCAGATCTAAGAACTATATGTTTTTCTTAACTTGGACCAATTTTGGAGCCAGATTCGTGAACCCTAGGCTATATAAAGGACCGTAAACTTAGTTTTGTTCATCTGAAAAATAATGGTGACGGCGAGGCTCTGCCGCAGCCTCAATTAAATTACCTATTCTTCTCCAAAATCAAGTTTAAAAATATTCAAGTGTTTCAACTATAAATCTGAGATTCAACACCAACAATTTCTTTTCTATCTTCTAAAATCCAAACACGGTGAGTTAGTTACTTTTAGATTTAAATGATTAAAAGTAAACGTGATATGACTGTGATTTGGATATATGCCTGTGATTGAATCATATTGGATCTATCATAATTTGTGAATATATAATATTGTATGACTTGGATCTAAATTTTTATCATATCCGATCTATTAGGACTTTTGAATCTATGAAATAACTATGATGTGGATCTTAAGTATTATCATGCTAGATCTACCTTATCAGATCTAATTCGCTTGTGGTTAATTTGTCATGTCACAATTGTGGATCTTAAATTATTATCATGCTAGATCTACCTTTTTAGATCTAATTCGCTTGTGGTTAATTTATCATGTCATACAAGATTTACCTTTATAGATGTAATTCGCTTGTGGTTAATTTATCATGTCATGCTAAATTTTTTTTAGATCTAATTTGCTTGTGGTTAATTATCATGTTATGCTTGATCTACCTTTGTAGTTCTGATTCATTTGTGGTTAATTTATCATGTCATGCTAGATCTACCTTTATTGATCTAATTCGCTTGTGGTTAATTTATCATGTCACATTTGTGGATCTTAATATTTACCTATCATGTGGTGATTAATTTAGATCTATCATTAATTGGAAATATGAATCCTTGTTTGTTCATTCCTATTATGATATCCTTGGTATGTTAGATCTAGTTTTATTATCACATGCTCACTAGATCTATTTTTATATGTCCACCTTATCACTATGCCAGTTACATGTTTATGTCACTTCTATTAAAATAATCACTATTGTAATATTTCCCTTTTATTATTTATGGCTAGGCCACTTTCTAGCCTAGACATGACGCCAAATATATGCGAATGTGTTATTTAGGGAATGGGGGAAAACACTAGAATTGGCATAACTTGAATGACAAGCATGAATTTGGACATATAATCCATTATGAATGTAATTGGGTAAACAGGCATGAACACCTATAAAGACATAGGTATAATTAATTGGTTAATAATTAAAATGCCTAGGATTACAGTAATTAGAAAACCGTAATGGCACTTATGACACGAGGTTAGATTGCATTTGTGGTGGAAGTCTGCCTCGACCCGACCGGCATATCCAGCATCCGCAAATGTTGAATCTAATGTGAGTGGTCTAAGTGCACAAATACGAGATAGGCTAAGACACGAGGTTAGGACCAACTTGTGGAAGAAGTCTGCCCGAACCTGACTGGCATATCCACCATTCACAAGTTTTAGGCCTAATGTGGGAGGTCTAGCCAATTATAACCGTAAATGGACTTGGTAACGAATTGGAGTACTTAACCTAGATGAATCCATAAAGATTGTATGAACATATTAACTTGAATAGGGGTTAAGTAAACTTGGTTGAAACAGTGGGTGGGTTAAGTAAATCTTGTGGTGGTAGGTAATATTTATATATATAGGCCCACAAACTTAACCTATTTTATACTTTGTAGTTATGCAACTTTGTTAAGTAAACTTGCTTGGATCAATGAGGGTTAAGTAAATCTTGTGGCTATGGGGTAATATTTACATATATAGGCCCAACAACTTAACCTGTTTTACATGTCGGACTGTTAGGGATGACCAGTTGAAATCCTAGTAGTGAGGATGCAAGCCTAGGGGGAGCTTGTATCATCTTGTGTGTGGAATCTGTTTCAATCAGTAACCCATCTAGGTATCAAACACGTACTCCGGACTAGGTAAGAGTAGGGGCATTCTTACTGGGTTGATTGTAAGAGATCCAAAACGAAGGGTCAACAGCGCAGGAAACTAACAGAGTCATGTGCGTGCATAGGTCTAGCTTGCCATGAGAATTTAGACGTTGTGACATCAGTAAATCTGGTTTTTCACATCTTGAAAATGGAGGGTTGCTAGTTTAGGAAGTGATACATCCTACTGTAGGGCCAACACAAGGTATTTACAGAGTAGGGAGCTGATCGATTAGGGTAGTAGTTAGGGTACATCTAGATTCTGGTAATTTTAGGAGTGCATTATTGGGGCTTCCTGTGGATTGTATGGGGTTAAAACCTCTCCAGAAGTACGCCTAAGTATACCATTTCATACATGTTAGGGATCATCTCTTTCTAGATATACTAGTAGTAGTGCAGAGTAATCATTAGAGAAGCGTATACACCTTATCCTGTCTACCTTGTCACACCTTCCTTTTATGTAATAATCTCTCTTATCCACTTTATATGCCTGTCTTGCTACTTTTATTTATTTACTTGCTTAAAGTAACTAGACTCGCCAAAATTTATGTCTGACCCTTTTTGTTTCCTCTTCTTTCTTCCGTTCTCCCCGTGGATCTCAAGGTGGGAATACTTAGGCTTAATCAGGACTAGATTATCATCCTGCTAGGAGCTGCTTTCGAAGTATGGCTCAAGTTCCTATCTCTACTATGGCTTTATCTCTTTTTGGGGAATTATGTTTTCTTTTAAGTATTTATACACTCGGATAGTACAAGACAGTATCTTTTATTTTGTAATGGGTTTTTGTATATCAGATATGTGAATTTTTGGACCATGGTGTTCTATGATAAATAAAGTTTTAATTCCGCAGTTATTTTATATATCTATCTTGTAATATTTCTGTTCTGTTTACTTATAACTCTTCATGAAACTTAATGCATTTCCTTTATATGTGACATTAACGGATGTGGGGTGTCACAAAAAGGGTTTGGACGGGAGATGGTAAGGTTAATGGTCGTAAGGCAGTTGTGTAGAACATGGTCTATGGTGCGGTATTTGACGTGTATCGGGATATGCAAAATGAGGTGATCAGATTGGAGATGTGTCAGAGGTGATGGTAGAAGGTATTGCGTGGTGACAAGAAAAGGATGATGTATTGATGAAGGTAGAGAGATGGCCAAAAATAGAAAGAAAATAAAATGGAAAAGAAATCTTTCTAATCCTTTTATTATTATAATAATAATAATTATAATTTTAGAAAACTTGTTGTAACACCCCGTAATTCTGCGACATTAAGATTCTCAAATTAAAGTATAATTAATTTTTAAAAGAAAAATTAAAAGAAAAAGATCCATGCAGTTGTTTAATTTAAGCATTGTAACTAACATGAAAAAGAGAAGTAAGGAGAGAACAATAATTATTATTGTTCTAAGACTTATTAACAAAAGCCTCTGTAGCTCAGTTGGTTAAGGCATTGGATTTGTAGCATGGAGGTCGGGGGTTCGAACCCCGGCGGCGGCATAATTTTTTATCTTTGTTTTAGAGAGGGCCAACTGAACATGCAAATATATGTACGTATACAAATTCAAAATTTGAAAGGATAAGAACGTACATATAAGGAAATAAAGAAAATATATATATATATACATATGAGAAATATAAATATATATATATATACAAAAATATATGTATACGAAAGATAAAATTCAAGATAAGGCTACAGTCAATGAAATATGGCAACATCATTTGAATTTTGAAAATAAAATGAAAGTTGTGCGTATATATATACGCGTAAAATGGTCGTTAGAGGAATTGTATACATATAAGAATATTTCATGTGAATAAAACAGTTAAATAAATTCCAGAAATTCAAAAGTTTGAAAATCAAACTTTTACGCCAAAATAGCTTGTGGGACCCAATGCTGACTCAGCACTGCGTGTATGATAAGGTTTGGCTAGATTCATCTACGTACCTGGACTATTTTCTTAACTAGGTTCAATGCTGACTCAGCGCTGCGTGTACGATAAGGTCTTGAGCAGCTATATAAACAGCCCTAGTCTCCATTCTCTTTGCACCAATTCTCTTCTATCCTTATGCTGCTAAGATTCATGGCTTCTTCCCCTCCTCTAAATTTTCTTAAATAAATAAAATAAAATATGATTCAAGACGAGGAGATGCTGCTAAAAGACTTTTAAGGAGGGATTCAAATCAAAGTTTCAAGTGAAGAATTCAAAGGCTAGCTCAAACAAGTTTCAAGCAACGACGCACGAATCATAGCCACGCTTTCCTTCTTTTCTAGATCTATTTTCTGTAAGTTGGTTATTTCTAGATCTGAATATTTTGTTTTATTTGTGACATGAAATTAAAGGAATAAAGGAATATGCCAAATCTCTCTCTCTCTTCGAATCTGTGTTTATACTCTTGGACTGAATTAAGAACTGTTATGATTCGAGGACAAATAAGACTGTAACCGTGACTATGACTATAGAACTGTGGCCTTTGAAAGCATATGCCTTTGGACTATGACATAAGCCTTTGATTTTGGGACATATAAACATTGCCTATGACAATGACTTAGGACTATGGGAATTATTTTCCCTTTTGGACTATGAACATCGCCTATATTGCCTATGACCATGGACATTACTTATGACTAAGAACATAAGCCTTTGAATTGGACATAAACTATTGCTTATGACATAATGAGGACAATTGTGATTTTGACACCCATGATTCATGATTAGGAAAATATTGCTTTAGTTTGGTGATTGTGAAATTGGGTCTAAACCCAATTATTTATTCTACCTGTTCCTTGGTTTTTTTCTTTGGTTTTAAGACAGTGGGAATTTACCTATTAAGTTAGGTCTACCCACGTTCTTGAACCTATTTTGCCCATTCTTTGGTTTTAAGACAGTGGGAATTTACCTATTTAGTTAGGTCTACCCATATTCTTGAACCTACATTGTTATCCAAACCTTTTTATGCCAATTATTCCTTCTTGTCATTTTGATTCATTCCCTTTTTATCTACGAATCTAGATTTATTTATAATCTAGGTTGAATCACGATTATTCGAACGGTGGGAATGCGATTTGGGGAAAAACATGGAAATGAATATGAACGTAATTGTAAACTGGGAAATTGGCATAATTTGGAATATGTATTATGACATGCATATTAAAATGAAAACGGGGAAATTTGACATGGATTAGGGAATATGTGATTTTGACATATTAAATTTAGCGTTAGTAAGTAAGCTAAATTTTAGGCATAAAATGTAAACTAGAAAAATAATTCTAGTTTTGCCATAAATTGTGAATTAGGATGTTAAACCAAGATTGGGTTAATTAAGGTTGATTTGGAATAAGTATATTAGCACAATTTTGAATTTATTCATAATTGTGAGCAATTGTCATGTTTAGAATAAATTATGGTTAGCGACACTAAACTTGGTATAATTTACATACCAAAAAGTATAAATTTGATAAATAAGAGAGAATGGGCCATAATAATAAATGTGACAATGTACATTAAAAGAGTAGTAATGAAATCAGTAAATTAGGAGTAATTTACTTATAGATTTCGTCATAAATGTTAAATTGTTCATTTACCACAAAATATGTAACTTGGTTAAATTTTGGCCATAAATTATAAACTAGGATATTTAATCTAGTTTCGGCAATGAAATAGGAAATGGCCTAAACTGCATGTTGGGTTAGGACTTGGGCCTAGAATATAAGTATACTAGTAGGCTTGACAAATAAATATAGGCCAAATTTGTCTAAAAAGGGGAAATGGGCTTTTGAAATAAGTTGTTAACAATTTATAAACAAAAGAAAAGTATTTTGATAACACCCCTTTTTATAACACATAGACCAGAAGGTTCTAGGGTGACAGAGAGGATAGTGTCTAGGCTTGGGTTTGGAAAATACAAGTTTCCTGCCCTCCCTGGCTATCCCTAACTGATCCGAAGGACGGGATGGTTGTTTTCAAAACCAGATTTGGAAATTAATCAAAAACCCTTTGAACTTAGAAAACATGAATATGCCTAACTCGAGGTTAGACTGAGTTGCGGTGTAAACCTGCGCGGAACCGACCGGCACATCCAGTAACCGCAGCAATATCTGTCTAATGTGAGAGGTTGCGGCTTTAATTTATTAATTAAAGCTAGAATGGGAAGGTTAAGGAACACTTAACCAACTTAGCACAGTTAAAGCTAGAATGGGAGGGTTAAGTCCATGGGAATACTTAGCCAAATTAACATGTTGACTAGACTAGAAGGTGGGGTTAAGTAAAGTTAATACACTTAGCCAATTTAACATGTTAATTAGACTAGAGGTTGGGGTTAAGTAATACACTTAGCCAAATTAATATGTTAGCTGGACTAGACCATAGGGTTAAGTAAACTTGAATGCTTAACCATCAGAATATGATAAATGAATAGGGTTAAGTAAAAAGCATAAAGGGATAACACTTAACCAGTGTAATAGGATAAGGGAAGAGGGTTAAGATAGCTTCAATCGACTAAAGACACTTAACCAACCCAACCTGGCGAGAAAGAAAACTAAATAGTAAACCTCAGTTGAAAAAGGGACTAAGTAGTAAAACTTAGTTAAGAAAACAAGGAATTTGGAAACTAAGTGGTAAACCTTAGTTAGTAGAACTAAGTAGTAATTCTTAGTATAACACGAAGGAGCGGACATCCATCTGGTTTTAAGAAGGCTCCAACGAATTGGGTTACGAAGCCCGAGGCTTCGAGGGGACGTGAGGGTACCCTTGGTATCCCTCTGTGAGGCTACAGATGATCATCCTGGGCTCACAGAGGTTAAGGTCTGCGTTAGAAGAACCGAGGGTATGCCTTGGTTGCAATATATATATGTGGCAACCTAAAGACTAGGATGGACCAGCGTGATTCGGCGAGAAGACGGTAGCCCTGTGATAGCAACTCGTCGTCTACCATCCATCTTGAGTCAATCGAGATACGTGAAGCGGAAAGGCGGAGAACTCCAAAAGACCATATACTTGCTATCTAGTTATGGTTGCGGATGGCCATAGGATAGTGGGGCACCGGGGGCCGGCGTATAGTTCTCATTTTACAAGGTGTGCCTTTCATTAGTTGAGGGAGGGGTCAAGTGGGACCATAGCCACTGGAATAAAAACAGACCTTAGCATCTGCATCGGCAGATATCCGAAAGCTCCCGACCGAGTTCTGTATTCCTTGATTTGCCCTGTCACAGGACTCGGATCGCACATTACAGGACATGTGCATCTAGACAAGCGATAACGATTCGCGATACATGCGTGGGGAAGCCTAGGAGAATATACCACTCTAGGTAGTGTGTCCTAGACTTGGGGGCATTGTTCGACAGGTAGCGTAATCCCTAGTTGGACTAGGTGGCATAAACCCTGAACTCGAAAAGCGTTCAGCAGATAGCGTAAAACTATAGTTAAATCTAAGAAGCACTTGATAGAAAACCCTAGACTAGATCTAGGTAATAAATAATAAATGTATGCCTGAAGACAATGGAAACTACAGGGGTTGGGATCACGTTATCGTTACTAGTTGAACACTAGTTAGGTGGTGCAGAGATATAGAAACCAGTATAAAAAGGAAATAGCGAAGCTGCGAAAGTATTAGAGCGTATCCAGTCATCTTAGCATATCTTGTGACTACCTTGTCTAATCTTGTTGACCTTATCGTCATGGTGTAATCTTGTATTCAGTTAATTCATGTCGTTTTGTTTTTCCATATTCACATGCTAGAAGTTACTGAACTTACTCAGGCTTTATGTCTGACTCTGTTTTTCTTTCGTCTTCTTTTCTTCCGTTTCCCCCCCAGGTAGTTGAGGAGGGAATAGTATAACTCAGGATTAGACTGGACCGTTGCTCTTTCCCAGCTTGAAGATTTGACGAAGTTGTCTTTGGATTCTCTTCCAGATGCTATGGCTGGCTCTTGCTACATTGGGGAATATATAAATGTATTTTCGTGCTTCTTTATTTTATAAAGACAGATGATACTCTGATATTGTAAAAGAATCTTGTATAGACTAAATTATCAATAAAGCAAAGTTCTATTTTCCACTGTTTAACAATTTGTCTGTCTTGTAATTTATCTGCATCTTTTACCCAAAATGCTCCACAGAACTTAGTGCATTCCCTTTGTGAGTGACACTAACGGACGTGGGGTGTTACACGTGGTATCAGAGCTGAAGGTTACCGGATCAGATAAAAGATTTGAAAAATTATTTTCAAAAGGTTTTTAAAGAAGCATTTTTAAAAGAAAGGATTTGTTTTAAAGGCATATTCCCCAAAGCCATACGCATTGTCTTCTCTTCCTCTATTTGAATTCTTGTCTCCTTCTTTCTTGACTCTCTGGGGCTCCTGGCTTTCTGGGAGGTAACCTCATCGAAGGGCGAAGTAGTGCCCGACTTCCATCTATAGCCGTAGTTGTTTTACTTACGGCCAGTCTTCTTTCAAGTTTATAGGGTTTTTCCGTGCGATAGAGGCAACTTTCGAGAGATTTGCCAACATGGTTACACGCGGAAGGTTGGCAAAGGAGCACGACCCAAGGATGAGGAAATTATGGATGTAGACTTGGCTCACGAAGGAGGAAGGGATTATAAAACCTAAGACAAGAGCAAGTATCTTTACTATGGTATGATAGGACATATACTTAAGGACAAGGGCAAGAACGAGGACGAGATTTTCAGAAGGACAAGTACATGCTTTCGCCACCAAGCGCACCTAGGAGAAAGGTGGTCCGGTTGGAAGAGTCTAGTTTTCTGTTCGTACTATTTCCTTAGGTTCCGGCGCTTCTTAATTGTTCATACCCACTTCCATAGTTGAGTCTCTGCACCATAGTACGTGTATAGTAGAAAGATCCCACTAGAGTCTCAAATCCAATTGGTGGTCCGACCAGTTTTTGGTTAGTAGGGATTTGAGGATAGCTATCGAGTTTGCTTATATCATCTCACGTAGATCGTCTAAATTCGGAGAAGATATTCCTTGGATGCTTGTCTGATATTGGTTTAGGCCTTTGGGGCTTGTACTTGAGGAATGTCGAGTTCGGTTTGGATGGTTTGCGTGAAAAATGAATAGTTGTGGTAGGTACTCTAAAAAGTACGGAGTGATCTTTTGACTCTCATAGTTATGGCGTGATGGATAAGCTAAGAGGGAGGCCTCTAATCATCTTAGTACATATACTTGGCGCCGTGATTGACATCTGTTTATTTTGGAAATGGAGATTAGGAACTTCACAATCGTGAAGATAAATTGGTTAAGATACGGTGGAGTAAAGCTCAAGAAGGCTAGATACTAGCAACATGCCCTTTTTCCTTAAGGGTGCATCCTTGATTTCTCTGTTTAGGAGCTTTACGCGTAGTTGTTTCTCTCTTTCCAAAGTATATCCTCTAGGTCGTATCTGCGATCCTTAGGTAGAAGCCAATGGATGTAAACATGTATTTGAAACATGTTATGGTTGAATGGTTGCAAGTGGTTGCAAATGGTTGCTCGTGGATGCATATGCATACGTATTAGGCACTAGATCAAGTTTGGACGCTCTCATATTGCATTTACATATATGCATTTGTTTATAAGTTGAACTTGATATGATATCATATGGACGTTGCATATGGATGAATGGTTGTCCACGCATGTAGTATTTACATGACTAGGGATGTTTGCATGCATGATTGGACGCATGGCACTAACATGATTTGCATTAAGGAGGTCAACTGAATCAGTAGACCGCCTGATTTTGCATTAGATAGAGACATATACACACACTATGCATATGAACATGAAAGCATTAGAAATCTTTTAAGGACAATGAATGCCTGTGATTGAATGGTTGAGTAGATGGGTGATTGGATGGTAGGACACATTCTTCCTAACTTGAAGATTTCGGGGACGAAATCCTTTTAAGTGGGGGAGAATGTAACACCCCGTAATTCTGCGACATTAAGATTCTCAAATTAAAGTATAATTAATTTTTAAAAGAAAAATTAAAAGAAAAAGATCCATGCAGTTGTTTAATTTAAGTATTGTAACTAACATGAAAAAGAGAAGTAAGGAGAGAACAATAATTATTATTGTTCTAAGACTTATTAACAAAAGCCTCTGTAGCTCAGTTGGTTAAGGCATTGGATTTGTAGCATGGAGGTCGGGGGTTCGAACCCCGGCGGCGGCATAATTTTTTATCTTTGTTTTAGAGAGGGCCAACTGAACATGCAAATATATGTACATATACAAATTCAAAATTTGAAAGGATAAGAACGTACATATAAGGAAATAAAGAAAATATATATATATATACATATGAGAAATATAAATATATATATATATATACAAAAATATATGTATACGAAAGATAAAATTCAAGATAAGGCTACAGTCAATGAAATATGGCAACATCATTTGAATTTTGAAAATAAAATGAAAGTTGTGCGTATATATATACGCGTAAAATGGTCGTTAGAGGAATTGTATACATATAAGAATATTTCATGTGAATAAAACAGTTAAATAAATTCCAGAAATTCAAAAGTTTGAAAATCAAACTTTTACGCCAAAATAGCTTGTGGGACCCAATGCTGACTCAGCACTGCGTGTATGATAAGGTTTGGCTAGATTCATCTACGTACCTGGACTATTTTCTTAACTAGGTTCAATGCTGACTCAGCGCTGCATGTACGATAAGGTCTTGAGCAGCTATATAAACAGCCCTAGTCTCCATTCTCTTTGCACCAATTCTCTTCTATCCTTATGCTGCTAAGATTCATGGCTTCTTCCCCTCCTCTAAATTTTCTTAAATAAATAAAATAAAATATGATTCAAGATGAGGAGATGCTGCTAAAATACTTTTAAGGAGGGATTCAAATCAAAGTTTCAAGTGAAGAATTCAAAGGCTAGCTCAAACAAGTTTCAAGCAACGACGCACGAATCATAGCCACGCTTTCCTTCTTTTCTAGATCTATTTTCTGTAAGTTGGTTATTTCTAGATCTGAATATTTTGTTTTATTTGTGACATGAAATTAAAGGAATAAAGGAATATGCCAAATCTCTCTCTCTCTCTCTCTTCGAATCTGTGTTTATACTCTTGGACTGAATTAAGAACTGTTATGATTCGAGGACAAATAAGACTGTAACCGTGACTATGACTATAGAACTGTGGCCTTTGAAAGCATATGCCTTTGGACTATGACATAAGCCTTTGATTTTGGGACATATAAACATTGCCTATGACAATGACTTAGGACTATGGGAATTATTTTCCCTTTTGGACTATGAACATCGCCTATATTGCCTATGACCATGGACATTACTTATGACTAAGAACATAAGCCTTTGAATTGGACATAAACTATTGCTTATGACATAATGAGGACAATTGTGATTTTGACACCCATGATTCATGATTAGGAAAATATTGCTTTAGTTTGGTGATTGTGAAATTGGGTCTAAACCCAATTATTTATTCTACCTGTTCCTTGGTTTTTTTCTTTGGTTTTAAGACAGTGGGAATTTACCTATTAAGTTAGGTCTACCCACGTTCTTGAACCTATTTTGCCCATTCTTTGGTTTTAAGACAGTGGGAATTTACCTATTTAGTTAGGTCTACCCATATTCTTGAACCTACATTGTTATCCAAACCTTTTTATGCCAATTATTCCTTCTTGTCATTTTGATTCATTCCCTTTTTATCTACGAATCTAGATTTATTTATAATCTAGGTTGAATCACGATTATTCGAACGGTGGGAATGCGATTTGGGGAAAAACATGGAAATGAATATGAACGTAATTGTAAACTGGGAAATTGGCATAATTTGGAATATGTATTATGACATGCATATTAAAATGAAAACGGGGAAATTTGACATGGATTAGGGAATATGTGATTTTGACATATTAAATTTAGCGTTAGTAAGTAAGCTAAATTTTAGGCATAAAATGTAAACTAGAAAAATAATTCTAGTTTTGCCATAAATTGTGAATTAGGATGTTAAACCAAGATTGGGTTAATTAAGGTTGATTTGGAATAAGTATATTAGCACAATTTTGAATTTATTCATAATTGTGAGCAATTGTCATGTTTAGAATAAATTATGGTTAGCGACACTAAACTTGGTATAATTTACATACCAAAAAGTATAAATTTGATAAATAAGAGAGAATGGGCCATAATAATAAATGTGACAATGTACATTAAAAGAGTAGTAATGAAATCAGTAAATTAGGAGTAATTTACTTATAGATTTCGTCATAAATGTTAAATTGTTCATTTACCACAAAATATGTAACTTGGTTAAATTTTGGCCATAAATTATAAACTAGGATATTTAATCTAGTTTCGGCAATGAAATAGGAAATGGCCTAAACTGCATGTTGGGTTAGGACTTGGGCCTAGAATATAAGTATACTAGTAGGCTTGACAAATAAATATAGGCCAAATTTGTCTAAAAAGGGGAAATGGGCTTTTGAAATAAGTTGTTAACAATTTATAAACAAAAGAAAAGTATTTTGATAACACCCCTTTTTATAACACATAGACCAGAAGGTTCTAGGGTGACAGAGAGGATAGTGTCTAGGCTTGGGTTTGGAAAATACAAGTTTCCTGCCCTCCCTGGCTATCCCTAACTGATCCGAAGGACGGGATGGTTGTTTTCAAAACCAGATTTGGAAATTAATCAAAAACCCTTTGAACTTAGAAAACATGAATATGCCTAACTCGAGGTTAGACTGAGTTGCGGTGTAAACCTGCGCGGAACCGACCGGCACATCCAGTAACCGCAGCAATATCTGTCTAATGTGAGAGGTTGCGGCTTTAATTTATTAATTAAAGCTAGAATGGGAAGGTTAAGGAACACTTAACCAACTTAGCACAGTTAAAGCTAGAATGGGAGGGTTAAGTCCATGGGAATACTTAGCCAAATTAACATGTTGACTAGACTAGAAGGTGGGGTTAAGTAAAGTTAATACACTTAGCCAATTTAACATGTTAATTAGACTAGAGGTTGGGGTTAAGTAATACACTTAGCCAAATTAATATGTTAGCTGGACTAGACCATAGGGTTAAGTAAACTTGAATGCTTAACCATCAGAATATGATAAATGAATAGGGTTAAGTAAAAAGCATAAAGGGATAACACTTAACCAGTGTAATAGGATAAGGGAAGAGGGTTAAGATAGCTTCAATCGACTAAAGACACTTAACCAACCCAACCTGGCGAGAAAGAAAACTAAATAGTAAACCTCAGTTGAAAAAGGGACTAAGTAGTAAAACTTAGTTAAGAAAACAAGGAATTTGGAAACTAAGTGGTAAACCTTAGTTAGTAGAACTAAGTAGTAATTCTTAGTATAACACGAAGGAGCGGACATCCATCTGGTTTTAAGAAGGCTCCAACGAATTGGGTTACGAAGCCCGAGGCTTCGAGGGGACGTGAGGGTACCCTTGGTATCCCTCTGTGAGGCTGCAGATGATCATCCTGGGCTCACAGAGGTTAAGGTCTGCGTTAGAAGAACCGAGGGTATGCCTTGGTTGCAATATATATATGTGGCAACCTAAAGACTAGGATGGACCAGCGTGATTCGGCGAGAAGACGGTAGCCCTGTGATAGCAACTCGTCGTCTACCATCCATCTTGAGTCAATCGAGATACGTGAAGCGGAAAGGCGGAGAACTCCAAAAGACCATATACTTGCTATCTAGTTATGGTTGCGGATGGCCATAGGATAGTGGGGCACCGGGGGCCGGCGTATAGTTCTCATTTTACAAGGTGTGCCTTTCATTAGTTGAGGGAGGGGTCAAGTGGGACCATAGCCACTGGAATAAAAACAGACCTTAGCATCTGCATCGGCAGATATCCGAAAGCTCCCGACCGAGTTCTGTATTCCTTGATTTGCCCTGTCACAGGACTCGGATCGCACATTACAGGACATGTGCATCTAGACAAGCGATAACGATTCGCGATACATGCGTGGGGAAGCCTAGGAGAATATACCACTCTAGGTAGTGTGTCCTAGACTTGGGGGCATTGTTCGACAGGTAGCGTAATCCCTAGTTGGACTAGGTGGCATAAACCCTGAACTCGAAAAGCGTTCAGCAGATAGCGTAAAACTATAGTTAAATCTAAGAAGCACTTGATAGAAAACCCTAGACTAGATCTAGGTAATAAATAATAAATGTATGCCTGAAGACAATGGAAACTACAGGGGTTGGGATCACGTTATCGTTACTAGTTGAACACTAGTTAGGTGGTGCAGAGATATAGAAACCAGTATAAAAAGGAAATAGCGAAGCTGCGAAAGTATTAGAGCGTATCCAGTCATCTTAGCATATCTTGTGACTACCTTGTCTAATCTTGTTGACCTTATCGTCATGGTGTAATCTTGTATTCAGTTAATTCATGTCGTTTTGTTTTTCCATATTCACATGCTAGAAGTTACTGAACTTACTCAGGCTTTATGTCTGACTCTGTTTTTCTTTCGTCTTCTTTTCTTCCGTTTCCCCCCCAGGTAGTTGAGGAGGGAATAGTATAACTCAGGATTAGACTGGACCGTTGCTCTTTCCCAGCTTGAAGATTTGACGAAGTTGTCTTTGGATTCTCTTCCAGATGCTATGGCTGGCTCTTGCTACATTGGGGAATATATAAATGTATTTTCGTGCTTCTTTATTTTATAAAGACAGATGATACTCTGATATTGTAAAAGAATCTTGTATAGACTAAATTATCAATAAAGCAAAGTTCTATTTTCCACTGTTTAACAATTTGTCTGTCTTGTAATTTATCTGCATCTTTTACCCAAAATGCTCCACAGAACTTAGTGCATTCCCTTTGTGAGTGACACTAACGGACGTGGGGTGTTACACGTGGTATCAGAGCTGAAGGTTACCGGATCAGATAAAAGATTTGAAAAATTATTTTCAAAAGGTTTTTAAAGAAGCATTTTTAAAAGAAAGGATTTGTTTTAAAGGCATATTCCCCAAAGCCATACGCATTGTCTTCTCTTCCTCTATTTGAATTCTTGTCTCCTTCTTTCTTGACTCTCTGGGGCTCCTGGCTTTCTGGGAGGTAACCTCATCGAAGGGCGAAGTAGTGCCCGACTTCCATCTATAGCCGTAGTTGTTTTACTTACGGCCAGTCTTCTTTCAAGTTTATAGGGTTTTTCCGTGCGATAGAGGCAACTTTCGAGAGATTTGCCAACATGGTTACACGCGGAAGGTTGGCAAAGGAGCACGACCCAAGGATGAGGAAATTATGGATGTAGACTTGGCTCACGAAGGAGGAAGGGATTATAAAACCTAAGACAAGAGCAAGTATCTTTACTATGGTATGATAGGACATATACTTAAGGACAAGGGCAAGAACGAGGACGAGATTTTCAGAAGGACAAGTACATGCTTTCGCCACCAAGCGCACCTAGGAGAAAGGTGGTCCGGTTGGAAGAGTCTAGTTTTCTGTTCGTACTATTTCCTTAGGTTCCGGCGCTTCTTAATTGTTCATACCCACTTCCATAGTTGAGTCTCTGCACCATAGTACGTGTATAGTAGAAAGATCCCACTAGAGTCTCAAATCCAATTGGTGGTCCGACCAGTTTTTGGTTAGTAGGGATTTGAGGATAGCTATCGAGTTTGCTTATATCATCTCACGTAGATCGTCTAAATTCGGAGAAGATATTCCTTGGATGCTTGTCTGATATTGGTTTAGGCCTTTGGGGCTTGTACTTGAGGAATGTCGAGTTCGGTTTGGATGGTTTGCGTGAAAAATGAATAGTTGTGGTAGGTACTCTAAAAAGTACGGAGTGATCTTTTGACTCTCATAGTTATGGCGTGATGGATAAGCTAAGAGGGAGGCCTCTAATCATCTTAGTACATATACTTGGCGCCGTGATTGACATCTGTTTATTTTGGAAATGGAGATTAGGAACTTCACAATCGTGAAGATAAATTGGTTAAGATACGGTGGAGTAAAGCTCAAGAAGGCTAGATACTAGCAACATGCCCTTTTTCCTTAAGGGTGCATCCTTGATTTCTCTGTTTAGGAGCTTTACGCGTAGTTGTTTCTCTCTTTCCAAAGTATATCCTCTAGGTCGTATCTGCGATCCTTAGGTAGAAGCCAATGGATGTAAACATGTATTTGAAACATGTTATGGTTGAATGGTTGCAAGTGGTTGCAAATGGTTGCTCGTGGATGCATATGCATACGTATTAGGCACTAGATCAAGTTTGGACGCTCTCATATTGCATTTACATATATGCATTTGTTTATAAGTTGAACTTGATATGATATCATATGGACGTTGCATATGGATGAATGGTTGTCCACGCATGTAGTATTTACATGACTAGGGATGTTTGCATGCATGATTGGACGCATGGCACTAACATGATTTGCATTAAGGAGGTCAACTGAATCAGTAGACCGCCTGATTTTGCATTAGATAGAGACATATACACACACTATGCATATGAACATGAAAGCATTAGAAATCTTTTAAGGACAATGAATGCCTGTGATTGAATGGTTGAGTAGATGGGTGATTGGATGGTAGGACACATTCTTCCTAACTTGAAGATTTCGGGGACGAAATCCTTTTAAGTGGGGGAGAATGTAACACCCCGTAATTCTGCGACATTAAGATTCTCAAATTAAAGTATAATTAATTTTTAAAAGAAAAATTAAAAGAAAAAGATCCATGCAGTTGTTTAATTTAAGTATTGTAACTAACATGAAAAAGAGAAGTAAGGAGAGAACAATAATTATTATTGTTCTAAGACTTATTAACAAAAGCCTCTGTAGCTCAGTTGGTTAAGGCATTGGATTTGTAGCATGGAGGTCGGGGGTTCGAACCCCGGCGGCGGCATAATTTTTTATCTTTGTTTTAGAGAGGGCCAACTGAACATGCAAATATATGTACATATACAAATTCAAAATTTGAAAGGATAAGAACGTACATATAAGGAAATAAAGAAAATATATATATATACATATGAGAAATATAAATATATATATATATATATATATACAAAAATATATGTATACGAAAGATAAAATTCAAGATAAGGCTACAGTCAATGAAATATGGCAACATCATTTGAATTTTGAAAATAAAATGAAAGTTGTGCGTATATATATACGCGTAAAATGGTCGTTAGAGGAATTGTATACATATAAGAATATTTCATGTGAATAAAACAGTTAAATAAATTCCAGAAATTCAAAAGTTTGAAAATCAAACTTTTACGCCAAAATAGCTTGTGGGACCCAATGCTGACTCAGCACTGCGTGTATGATAAGGTTTGGCTAGATTCATCTACGTACCTGGACTATTTTCTTAACTAGGTTCAATGCTGACTCAGCGCTGCGTGTACGATAAGGTCTTGAGCAGCTATATAAACAGCCCTAGTCTCCATTCTCTTTGCACCAATTCTCTTCTATCCTTATGCTGCTAAGATTCATGGCTTCTTCCCCTCCTCTAAATTTTCTTAAATAAATAAAATAAAATATGATTCAAGATGAGGAGATGCTGCTAAAATACTTTTAAGGAGGGATTCAAATCAAAGTTTCAAGTGAAGAATTCAAAGGCTAGCTCAAACAAGTTTCAAGCAACGACGCACGAATCATAGCCACGCTTTCCTTCTTTTCTAGATCTATTTTCTGTAAGTTGGTTATTTCTAGATCTGAATATTTTGTTTTATTTGTGACATGAAATTAAAGGAATAAAGGAATATGCCAAATCTCTCTCTCTCTCTCTCTTCGAATCTGTGTTTATACTCTTGGACTGAATTAAGAACTGTTATGATTCGAGGACAAATAAGACTGTAACCGTGACTATGACTATAGAACTGTGGCCTTTGAAAGCATATGCCTTTGGACTATGACATAAGCCTTTGATTTTGGGACATATAAACATTGCCTATGACAATGACTTAGGACTATGGGAATTATTTTCCCTTTTGGACTATGAACATCGCCTATATTGCCTATGACCATGGACATTACTTATGACTAAGAACATAAGCCTTTGAATTGGACATAAACTATTGCTTATGACATAATGAGGACAATTGTGATTTTGACACCCATGATTCATGATTAGGAAAATATTGCTTTAGTTTGGTGATTGTGAAATTGGGTCTAAACCCAATTATTTATTCTACCTGTTCCTTGGTTTTTTTCTTTGGTTTTAAGACAGTGGGAATTTACCTATTAAGTTAGGTCTACCCACGTTCTTGAACCTATTTTGCCCATTCTTTGGTTTTAAGACAGTGGGAATTTACCTATTTAGTTAGGTCTACCCATATTCTTGAACCTACATTGTTATCCAAACCTTTTTATGCCAATTATTCCTTCTTGTCATTTTGATTCATTCCCTTTTTATCTACGAATCTAGATTTATTTATAATCTAGGTTGAATCACGATTATTCGAACGGTGGGAATGCGATTTGGGGAAAAACATGGAAATGAATATGAACGTAATTGTAAACTGGGAAATTGGCATAATTTGGAATATGTATTATGACATGCATATTAAAATGAAAACGGGGAAATTTGACATGGATTAGGGAATATGTGATTTTGACATATTAAATTTAGCGTTAGTAAGTAAGCTAAATTTTAGGCATAAAATGTAAACTAGAAAAATAATTCTAGTTTTGCCATAAATTGTGAATTAGGATGTTAAACCAAGATTGGGTTAATTAAGGTTGATTTGGAATAAGTATATTAGCACAATTTTGAATTTATTCATAATTGTGAGCAATTGTCATGTTTAGAATAAATTATGGTTAGCGACACTAAACTTGGTATAATTTACATACCAAAAAGTATAAATTTGATAAATAAGAGAGAATGGGCCATAATAATAAATGTGACAATGTACATTAAAAGAGTAGTAATGAAATCAGTAAATTAGGAGTAATTTACTTATAGATATCGTCATAAATGTTAAATTGTTCATTTACCACAAAATATGTAACTTGGTTAAATTTTGGCCATAAATTATAAACTAGGATATTTAATCTAGTTTCGGCAGTGAAATAGGAAATGGCCTAAACTGCATGTTGGGTTAGGACTTGGGCCTAGAATATAAGTATACTAGTAGGCTTGACAAATAAATATAGGCAAAATTTGTCTAAAAAGGGGAAATGGGCTTTTGAAATAAATTGTTAACAATTTATGAACAAAAGAAAAGTATTTTGATAACACCCCTTTTTATAACACATAGACCAGAAGGTTCTAGGGTGACAGAGAGGATAGTGTCTAGGCTTGGGTTTGGAAAATACAAGTTTCCTGCCCTCCCTGGCTATCCCTAACTGATCCGAAGGACGGGATGGTTGTTTTCAAAACCAGATTTGGAAATTAATCAAAAACCCTTTGAACTTAGAAAACATGAATATGCCTAACTCGAGGTTAGACTGAGTTGCGGTGTAAACCTGCCCGGAACCGACCGGCACATCCAGTAACCGCAGCAATATCTGTCTAATGTGAGAGGTTGTGGCTTTAATTTATTAATTAAAGCTAGAATGGGAAGGTTAAGGAACACTTAACCAACTTAGCACAGTTAAAGCTAGAATGGGAGGGTTAAGTCCATGGGAATACTTAGCCAAATTAACATGTTGACTAGACTAGAAGGTGGGGTTAAGTAAAGTTAATACACTTAGCCAATTTAACATGTTAATTAGACTAGAGGTTGGGGTTAAGTAATACACTTAGCCAAATTAATATGTTAGCTGGACTAGACCATAGGGTTAAGTAAACTTGAATGCTTAACCATCAGAATATGATAAATGAATAGGGTTAAGTAAAAAGCATAAAGGGATAACACTTAACCAGTGTAATAGGATAAGGGAAGAGGGTTAAGATAGCTTCAATCGACTAAAGACACTTAACCAACCCAACCTGGCGAGAAAGAAAACTAAATAGTAAACCTCAGTTGAAAAAGGGACTAAGTAGTAAAACTTAGTTAAGAAAACAAGGAATTTGGAAACTAAGTGGTAAACCTTAGTTAGTCGAACTAAGTAGTAATTCTTAGTATAACACGAAGGAGCGGACATCCATCTGGTTTTAAGAAGGCTCCAACGAATTGGGTTACGAAGCCCGAGGCTTCGAGGGGACGTGAGGGTACCCTTGGTATCCCTCTGTGAGGCTGCAGATGATCATCCTGGGCTCACAGAGGTTAAGGTCTGCGTTAGAAGAACCGAGGGTATGCCTTGGTTGCAATATATATATGTGGCAACCTAAAGACTAGGATGGACCAACGTGATTCGGTGAGAAGACGGTAGCCCTGTGATAGCAACTCATCGTCTACCATCCATCTTGAGTCAATCGAGATACGTGAAGCGGAAAGGCGGAGAACTCCAAAAGACCATATACTTGCTATCTAGTTATGGTTGCGGATGGCCATAGGATAGTGGGGCACCGGGGGCCAGCGTATAGTTCTCATTTTACAAGGTGTGCCTTTCATTAGTTGAGGGAGGGGTCAAGTGGGACCATAGCCACTGGAATAAAAACAGACCTTAGCATCTGCATCGGCAGATATCCGAAAGCTCCCGACCGAGTTCTGTATTCCTTGATTTGCCCTGTCACAGGACTCGGATCGCACATTACAGGACATGTGCATCTAGGCAAGCGATAACGATTCGCGATACATGCGTGGGGAAGCCTAGGAGCATATACCACTCTAGGTAGTGTGTCCTAGACTTGGGGGCATTGTTCGACAGGTAGCGTAATCCCTAGTTGGACTAGGTGGCATAAACCCTGAACTCGAAAAGCGTTCAGCAGATAGCGTAAAACTATAGTTAAATCTAAGAAGCACTTGATAGAAAACCCTAGACTAGATCTAGGTAATAAATAATAAATGTATGCCTGAAGACAATGGAAACTACAGGGGTTGGGATCACGTTATCGTTACTAGTTGAACACTAGTTAGGTGGTGCAGAGATATAGAAACCAGTATAAAAAGGAAATAGCGAAGCTGCGAAAGTATTAGAGCGTATCCAGTCATCTTAGCATATCTTGTGACTACCTTGTCTAATCTTGTTGACCTTATCGTCATGGTGTAATCTTGTATTCAGTTAATTCATGTCGTTTTGTTTTTCCATATTCACATGCTAGAAGTTACTGAACTTACTCAGGCTTTATGTCTGACTCTGTTTTTCTTTCGTCTTCTTTTCTTCCGTTTCCCCCCCAGGTAGTTGAGGAGGGAATAGTATAACTCAGGATTAGACTGGACCGTTGCTCTTTCCCAGCTTGAAGATTTGACGAAGTTGTCTTTGGATTCTCTTCCAGATGCTACGGCTGGCTCTTGCTACATTGGGGAATATATAAATGTATTTTCATGCTTCTTTATTTTATAAAGACAGATGATACTCTGATATTGTAAAAGAATCTTGTATAGACTAAATTATCAATAAAGCAAAGTTCTATTTTCCACTGTTTAACAATTTGTCTGTCTTGTTATTTATCTGCATCTTTTACCCAAAATGCTCCACAGAACTTAGTGCATTCCCTTTGTGAGTGACACTAACGGACGTGGGGTGTTACACTTGTAAAAGAAGAAAAGAATGTACTGAAAAGAGGGAAGAAAGTGAAAAGGAAAGAAATTGAATAAAAGAATGGAAATTTTTTTCTCTTCCTTCGAAGATTGTAATATCAACCTGTTAATACCAAATTAGCTAATCAAGATTTTTTTCTATATATAAAAAAAACAAAAGAAAATAAAAACCTAATAAATAAATAATAAAATTCAGTTCTTTCTTAGAATTAGAAAAGCGCAAATTTAATATAAATAACTACAAGAGCATAGGTATGTCGTACGTAGGTCGGACACATGAAGGAAAACTAAATTTTGGTATTTATATATTTATAGGGCAAGTTAGATGAAATTGGAGGATTTGAAAGAAAGCAACAAAAAATGAAATTGTAATTTTATTCTGAACAAATCTAATTGAACCAACGATCAAATCACAATTACCAATTAAAAGCAAATTAAAACTACCAATGAATTTACTACATATTTGAATCTTATCGAATCTGTAACACCCCGTAATTTTGTTAACATTATAGAGGATAAATTAAATAATAATTAATTTAATATTCAGAATTAAGAGAAATAGACTGCGCCATTGCGTCCGTCTCAAAATTCTAGTCAAGATAGACATTTAGTTCGAGTAAAACATACACCGTATGAATAAGTTATAAGGGTTTTAAGTTTGTACATGCGCAGAAAGAATATATATACACATACGACTCAAATATGAGTCAGACCCTATCTAGGCCAGTTCAAAAATCAAAAATTCATCAAGGCAACAAATTTCTCGCTCTAGGGGTCGACCCACCCACAGAGGTGTCGACACCCCTATGGCTGATGTGGCACTTGGTTTCAGGGGGCCTGGCAGCTATATATTTGTGTCCAATTCTCCTATTTTCTTTATTGGAAATCATGGAAGCCAAATGTTGCTGGTGTGCGAACTGAGACGAACACGTTCTCTTCAAACAACTATCAGTTTTGCAAATCAAATCTAGAGGTTCAAGATCCATTCTTTCTCTTTTCTAATCCTGACGCAGTGAGTTTCTAGTTACTTTTAGATTTGAATATTTAAAAGTAAATCATGAAAGATTGTGATTTGGATATGTTGTAAACTATGAATCTATGCTATTGTTAAATCTTATACTATGTCATGATAGATCTATTTCTCTAGATCCAATGCAATTGTGGTTATTCTATTATGGCGCATTTGTGGATCTTGAATTGTAACTATATTGTGGTTAATGTAAATCTGTCAATTTAGACAGTTACAATATTGGTTAGATCCAATTTTTTATGTAAATCACCTTTCACCTTTCATATTGTGGTCAATTTAGATATGTTGTAAATTGGACATGTGAATCCATATTTAGATCTAAACATGTTACTATGTCATCCTAATTATGTTAGATCTGTTTTTGTGACCTCATTTTAATTATGTTGGATCTAAATAGTTGGACACCTAAATGGTCAGTTAAGATCTCGTTATGCTCACTATGACATCATAGTTATGTAGAACTAGTAATTGCCACAAGTTCATCAGTTTATGCTTATATATCCACCTTATCACCATGCTGGTTTATGTTTATGCCAAGTTATGTTAAAATGATCACTTTGGTTATATTCCCCTTAGTTTCCCTATTATCGTGTATGACTAGGCTATGGTCTAGCCTAGGCATGCCGCCAATTTATGAGTGTGCTAGTAAGGGAACTGTGGAAAAAGGGTTAATATTGGCATAATTTGAATATGAATATTTTCGGACATATAATTCGAATTATTGGGTAGAGTGGGCACTAACACCTATTAAGGGAAAGGTTTAATTAATTGATTATTAATGGAATGTCTAGTAATTACAATTAGGAATTGTAATGGCACTTATGTCATGAGGTTAGGTTACATTAGTGGTGGAAGTCTGCCCGGACCCGACCGACATATCCAGCAGCCAATAATGTTGAACCTGATGTGGGAGGTCTAAGTGAGCAAATACGAATTGGGCTAAGACACGAGGTTAGGCCCAACTATGCAATAAGACTGCACGGACCCGACCGGCATATCCACCATCCACACTTTGTAAGCCTAATGTGGGAGGTATAGCCCATTATGAACCATAAATGGACATGGTAATGAATTGGACCACTTAACCAAATCTAATCCGTAGGGATTGTATGATTGTGAGCTAAAGTTAGGGTTAAGTTAATTGATTAGATAGTGGATGGGTTAAGAAAATCTGGAGGGGGTGGGTAATATTTACACATATGCCCACAAACTTAACCCGATAAGGTTATGTAATTAAAGAAACCTAGTGGTATAAATAACCGGAAGAAAATATAAAAGTTATGTAATTAAAGACACCTTTTTGGGTAAGCATAACTGAATAGGGCTATGAAATTAAAGACATCTAATGGTATACGTAGTTAGTGAAAATCCTAGTGGGGGATACAAGACAAAGGGGAGAGCTTGTATCATATTGTGTGGGACCTATTTCAGTCAATAACCCAGGGTAAGTATCAAATAAAATACTCCGTACTAGGTAGAGAGGGGACACACTTACTGATCGATTGTAAGAGATCTTGACGTGAAGGACGGTGTGGGTAGCGCAAACTGACCGGGCCATGTGCGTGCATGAGCCGGGCAGAGGGGGATAAGATAACCATCACACCAGTAGATATAGGGCAGCGCATATCAGTGTGGGGTTTCCACTGTAGGACGTGATACATCCTACTGCGGTGCCGGCACAGAGTATCTACGGAGTAGGGAGATGACTGATTAGGGTAGTAGTTAGGGTACATTTGGACGTATGCCCTAAGTCTACCACCTTATAGTAGAAGGGATCATTTCATTCTAGTTGTACTAGTAATAGTGCAGAGTAATCATTAGAGAAGTGTATACACCTTATCCTGTCTACCTTGTCACACCTGCCATTTATGTAGTGATCTCTCTCTTATCCACTTTATATGCTTGTCATGTTACTTTTGTTTACTTGCTTGCTAAAAGTCACTAGACTCGCTAGATTTTATGTCTGACCCTTTTGTTTCCTCTTCTTTCTTTCGTTTCCCCCCAGGTTCTCAGGGATGACACACTCAGTCTTAGTCAGGACTCAGATATCATCTTGCAAGAGCTACTTTCGAAGTATGGCTCAAGTTTTTATCTCTACTATGGCTTTGTCTCTTTTATTTGCAGAATTATGTTTTCTTTTAAGTATTTATGTACTCTGATGTTGAAAGACAGAAGTTATGTTGTTGTAATGGTTTTTGAGACTCATGGTACTTTGAACCATGTTGTATGATTTGTGTTTGAAATAAAAATTTAAATTTTCGCTGCTATCTTATTTATGTCTGTCTTGTAAAATTCTGTGTCTATTTACCTATGACGCTTCACGAAACTTAATGCATTCCCTTTGTGAGTGACATTAACGGATGTGGGGTGTCACACTTGGTATCTGAGCTGAAGGTTACCAGATTGGATAAAGTTTTTGAAAATTATTTTCAAAAAGATTTTAAAAGAAAGCATTTTCAAAAAGAAAAGTCTGTTCTGAAAAACATTCCCCAAAAAGCTATATGTAATGTCCTTCGGTCCTTTGTCTTAATTTCTTCCTCTTTCTTTTCAGCATATCTGAGGAATAAAACATTCCTAATATCCCAGAGCGTGTCACGATACCCGGGCAATTCCGTAGGTAATTGGTGGCCACAACGCCTGTCGAAGGCCAAGGAAATGTTCCACCCCTAGCCGCACCAGTCATTCATCCTTCTCCCCCTCCAAAAGCATATAACTTCGCCAAGATCTGCAAAGACTTCCGTGCTATAGGAGGGAAGCCATTCCATGGAAACTAAACATTCATGGAAGCATAGAATTGGCTAAAGGAGACTGAGGATTTGTTGATAATCTTTGAAGTAGAGGATAGAAGGTAGGTTCAGTTAGTCGCCTAGCTACTGAAAGACGAAGCCTCATTTTGGTGGGAAGTTACCCAAGCTGGACGTCCGGTGGAAACTTGGGAAGATTTTAGACAGAGGTTCAAAATGAAATTTCTCTCCCAAGCTGAGAGAAGCACGCAATTGGAGAAGTTCTTAGCGCTCAAACAAGGAAACTTGACGGTAAAAGAGTATGTGAATAAATTCAACCAGCTTGCAAGGTTCAGGTTAGAGTTAGTGGATACCCTGCACAAAAGGGCTTTGCGGTTTGCTAAAGGGCTGAATGCGCCTCTGCATGGGTTAGCCATGTCCCATATTCCTATGGGAGCCACTTTTGAAAAGCTTGTCGATATGGCCCTAATGCATGAGGAAGACAAGGGGAAAAGAAGGCTGAGGAGACATCACAAAATAGGAAGGTGCGGCCCAAGAAGTGGCAGCAGCAGCAACAACAAAGCAGAAGAAAGGAGGGAAGAATGATAAAGGCAAGGATAAGAGAAAATGTAACAATTGTGGGAAAGAAGGTCACCTGATTAAAGACTGTAAGTGAAGGAAGAATTCTTGCTACCACTATGAAGAGGTCGGACACTTTGCTCGAGAGTGTCCAAAGAAATAGGGATCACAGGGACATGGTCAAAGGACAGGGACTTCTGGAGGGCAGATGCATGCTCTCATGATCAATGCTCCTGATAGAGGTAGAAAAATTTCTGTGGAAGGTTTTATTTCTCTTTCAAACCATCCTATTAGAACACTTTTTGATTCTGGTGCTTCACATTCATTTATATCAATATCTATAGTTGAATCTTTGCACTTAATTACTAGTATGGTAGTGGATCCCATAGTTGTTTCAAACCCCATTGGTGGTTCAGCTCATTTATCTATGATTTTTCAGGGTTTGAAAATATCTGTGTTAGGCGTCGAGTTTGAATGCGACGCGTATGTGCTCGGGTTTATGGGCTATGGGTTGATTCTAGGATCGAATTGGCTTAGCACATATGGTGCCATTCTGGATTGTGAGAAGAGGGTCGTTAGGCTTCTGACTTGCCATGGGGGGACCCTCGAAATTTCTTGAGACCCTCAAGGGTCTGTACTGCTTGGCTTCCTAGAGTCTCTTGACGCATCTATATATGACCTGCAATCTATTCCACTAGTTCGAGATTATTCTGATGTTTTTGATGAGGTTCAGGGTTTGCCTCCGAGGCGCGAGATCGACTTTCGTATATATTTGGTGGACAATCCAAAGCTAGTTGCATTACCAATGTGCCACATTGCTCCGAGGGAAAGGATTTATTAGACAAAGCATATCTGAATGGGGTGCTCTGGTAGTATTCGCGACTAAGGAGGATGGTTCACTTTGTTTGTGTGTTGACTATAGAGAGTTGAATAAACTCACCAGGAAGAATAGCACCCGCTCCCGAGGATTGATGATTTATTTGATCAACTTGTTGATGCCTCGGTATTTTCTCAGTTAGACTTGGCCACGGGGTTTCATCAGTTAAGGGTGGCTGTTTGCTTTTAGAACTCCGGACGGTTTCTTTGAATGGCTAGTGATGCCTTTTAGGCTGATGAATGCACCCACCTATTTTGTCGATCTGATGAGTAGGGTGTTTCGGGAGTTCCTAAATAAATTTGTTGTAGCCTTTGTTGATGATATTTTGATCTTCTCCAAAATCGAATAAGAGCATGCCCACCATTTGAGAGAAGTTTTGGGAACTCTCCGTTTGCGTGTGGTACAGGCCTTGGTGCGATACTAATGCAAAAAGGGAAAGTAGTATGTTATGGGGGTAGATAGTTGAGAGTTCATGAAAAGAACTAGCCCACCCATGATCTAGAGCAAGCTGCCATAGTATTCACATTAAAAACGTGGCGTCATTATTTACTTGGAGTGAAGTTCGAGTTATACACTGATCATAAATCTCTCAAGTGTGTTCTTGCAGAAAGACCTCAGTTTAAGGAAACAACGGTGGATGGAGTTTTTAGCTTCTTATGATTTTGAGATTGCTTATACCCCTGACAAGGGTAACGTGGTGGCAGACACACTAAGTAGGCATAGGATGGCCTTGATTCCTCTGTTTGCGGAGAGGAAGAGCTTGGAGTTTATATTAGCTTTTGATTTTAGACCCTCCATCGAGATTTTGCCTGATTTGTTTGCATCCTTGGAGATACGACCAACTCTTATAGATCAAATAGGAGCTTCGCAACAAGGTGACCCACACATTTTAAACATCATGGTAAGGATTAGAAGAGGGGAGACTTCTTGTCACCTTAGTAGATATGCCATAGATGAAAAGGAGTAGTTGCAAGGAGATGGAAGGTTTTCTGTTCCTCAAACTGGAAGCTTGGTAAAGGAAGTCCTAGAAGAAGCCCACCATCCTAAGATGACCATTCATCTAGGCATGTATAAGATGTACAGAGACATGAAGAAGGTTTTCTTTTGGGCTGGGATTAAGAAATATGTGGCCGAATTTGTTTCTCAATGTTTAGTTTGCCAGCAAGTTAAAGCTGAGAAAAAGAAGCTCGGGGGATTACTTCATCCTTTGGAGGTTCCTTAATGGAAATGGGAAAGCGTCTCTATGGATTTTATAGATGGTTTGCCTAGATCGAAGAAAGGCAACACCAGTATCTAAGTTGTGGTAGATAGACTCATTAAGAGCGCTCACTTTATTCCAATTAAGAGCAAGAGGACAACATCATGGTTGTCAACAATTTATGTTCGTGAGATAGTTCGTCTTCATGGGGTGCCTTCCAACATCATAAGCGATCATGACCCCATCTTTACTAGTGAATTTTGGAAGAGCTTGTAAGAAGCATTAGGTACACAACCCTTTGAAGCATTTTACGGACGACCCTGTAGATCACCAACTTGTTGGTGGGAATCTACAGAAAGATTATTAATTGGACCAAATATGTTTAGAGAAACGTCCAAAAAGATTGGCCTCATTCGACGACGGATGAAGACATCTCAAGATAGGCAGAAGTCCTATGCAGACAAAAGAAGGACTGACATCGAATTTGATGTGGGAGACTTAGTTTTTATCAATGTATGACCTTTGAGGAATGTGTTTCGCTTCGGATTAGTAGGGAATTTGGCACCTAGGTTTGTGGGACTATTCCCCATAACCGAAAGGATTGGCCAAATGGCCTATAGAACAAAGCTCCCAAAAAATCTATCCGGTGTTCATGATTTTTCCATGTTTCCCATCTGCGGAAGTGCCTCCATGACACCGTAGTAATTATTGAGTCGAGTGTATTGGAAGAAGTCGAAGTGGAACGGGAGGCAACAACCAGGTGAGTTCCTAACCATTTTCTAGGATCAGAAGTTAAGAAGCTACAACAATAAAGAGATCAAGTTGCTAAAGGTTCAATGGGGAGATAACCCAGAAAATGTGACTTGGGAGACCGAAGACAAGATTAGTGCTTCGTACCCTTTCCTTTTCGAGGGTATGTTCTTAACTCCTTTTTCAAAGTTTTATCAATACATGTTTCTATCACTTGAGTATATCTTATCCATAGTTTTTTTTGACCTTTAGATAGGAATCCTGTGGATGTAAACATGTGTTTGAGACATGTTACATTTGATGGATGCAAGTGGATGCAAGTATTTTCTAGTGGTTGCCTATGGACGCATATGCACACACATTAGGCACTCGATCGGCTCAATCACTCTCATACTGCATATGGATGTGTGTGCATTTTCTTTTATTTTATAGATGGAGATGGATGAGTTAGCATATGGATGTTGCACTTGAACGAATGAGTGTGTACACATATAGAGCTTACATGTTATAATAGAATTATTTGCATGCAAGTTGCATTCATGGCACTAACATGCATTGCATTAAGTAGACCGCTTGATCTTCGCATTAGTATTGGGACATATACACACACCTTCGCATATATTCATATAAGAATTAGTAATGTTTAAGAACAATGGATGCCAGTAGTTGATGGATGTAGGATATGCATTCTCCTTAAATTGGAGATTTCGGGGACAAAATCCTTTAAGTAGGGGGGAATGTAACACCCCGTAATTTTGTTAACAATAATGAGAATAAATTAAATAATAATTAATTTAATATTCAGAATTAAGGGAAATGGACTGCACCATTGCGTCCGTCTCGAAATTCTGGTGAAGATAGACATTTGGTTTGCGTAAAACCGACAACGTATGAAGAAGTTTTGAGGGTTTTAAGTTTGTATACACGCAGAAAGAAAATATATACACATATGAGTCACGTATGAGTCAGATATGAGTCAGACCCTATCCGGAATAGTTTGAAAATAAAAAATTCATCAAGATGACAAATTTCCCGCTCTAGTGGGTCAAACCCCCTAGAGTGGTGTCGACACCGGGTCGACCCCCCTAGAGGGGTGTCGATACTGGGGTCGACCCCCCTTAAGGGTTGTCGACCTATGGGTCAGCCCACCCATAGGGGTATCGACACCCCTAGGGATGATGTGACACTCGGTTTCAGGGGACTAGCAGCTATATATATGTGTTTAATTCTCCTATTTTCTTCATTGAAAATCATGGAAGCCAAATGCTGCCACTGTGCGAACTGAGACGAATCTGTTTTCTTCAAACAACTATTAGTTTTGCAAATAAAATCTAGAGATTCAAGATCGATTCTTTCTCTTTTCTAATCCTCACGCAGCGAGTTTCTAGTTACTTTTAGATTTGAATACTTAAAAGTAAATCATGAAAGACTGTGATTTGGATATGTTGTAAACTATGAATCTATGCTATTGTTAAATCTTATACTATGTCATGATAGATCTATTTCTCTAGATCCAATGCAATTGTGGTTATTCTATTATGTCACCTTTATGGATCTTTAATTGCAACTATATTGTGGTTAATGTAAATCAGTTAATTTGGACAGTTACAATATTGGTTAGATCCAATAAATCACCTTTCACCTATCATATTGTGCTCAATTTAGATATGTTGTAAATTGGACATGTGAATCCATATTTTGATCTAAACATGTTACTATATCATCTAATTATGTTAGATCTGTTTTTGTGACCACATTATAATTATGTTGGATCTAAATAGTTGGACACCTAAATGGTCAATTAGGATCTCATTATGCTCACTATGACATCATAGTTATGTAGACTAGTAATTGCCACAAGTTCATCGGTTTTATGCTTATATGTCCACCTTATCACTGTGCTAATTTATTTTTATGCCAATTTATGTTAAAATGATCACTTTGGTTATATTCCCATTATTTTCCCTATTATCGTTTATGATTAGGCTATTGTTTAGCCTAGGCATGCCGCCAAATTATTAGTGCACTAGTTAGGGAACGAGGGAAAAAGGGTTAATATTGGAATTTGAATATGAACATTTTTGGACATATAATTCGAATTATTGGGTAGAGTGGGCACTAACATCTATAAAGGGAAAGGTTTGATTAATTGATTAATAATGGAATGTCTAGTAATTACAATTAGGAATTGTAATGGCACTTATGACACGAGGTTAGGCTGCATTAGTGGTGGAAGTCTGCCCGGATCCGACCGACATATCCAACGGCCACTTATGTTGAACCTAATGTGGGAGGTCTAAGTGTGCAAATATGAATCGGGCTAAGACATGAGGTTAGGCCTAACTATGGAACAAGACTGCCTGGACCCGACCAGCATATCCAGCATCCATACGTTGTAGGCCTAATGTAGGAGGTCTTGCCCATTATGAACCATAATGGACATGGTAATGAATTAGACTACTTAACCAAATCTAATCCATAGGGATTGTATGATTGTGAACTAAAGTTAAGGTTAAGTAAATTGATTGGATAGTGGATGAGTTAAGCAAATCTGGAGAAGGTGGGTAATATTTACATATAGGCCCACAAACTTAACCCGATAAGGTTATGTAATTAAGTACACCTAGTGGTATACATAACCGGAGGAAAATATAAAAGTTATGAAATTAAAGACACCTTTTAGGGTAAGCATAACTGAATAGGGCTATGTAATTAAAGACACCTAGTGGTATACATAGTCAGTGAAAAACCTAGTCGGGGATACAAGACAAAGGGGAGAGCTTGTACAATATTGTGTGGGACCCATTTCAGTCAATAACCCGGATTATGTATCAAATAAAATACTCTGTACTAGGAGGTGAGGAGATGCGCTTACTAACTGATTGTAGGAGATCCATACGTGGAGGACGATGTGGGCGGTGCAAACCGACCGGGCCATGTGCGTGCGTAAGCCGGGCAGATGGGGATAAGACGACCGTGACACCAGTAGATATGGGGATGTGCATATCAGTGAGGGGTTGCCACTGTATGACGTGATACATCCTACTGTGGGGCCGGCACAGAGTATCTACGGAGTATGGAGCTGATCAATTAGGGTAGTGGATAGGGTACATTTGGAAGTATGCCCTACGTCTACCTTGTCACACCTACCATTTATGTAGTGATCTCTCTCTTATCCACTTTATATGGCTGTCTTGTTACTTTTATTTACATACTTGCTAAAAGTCACTAGACTCGCCAAATTTTATGTCTGAACCGCTTGTTTCCTCTTCTTTCTTTTGTTTCCCCCTCAAGTTCTCAGGGAGGAAACAATCAGACTTAGTCAGGACTCAGATATCATCTTGCTAGTGTTGCTTTCGAAGTGTGGCTCAAGTTTTTATCTCTACTATGGATTTGTCTCTTTTATTTGGGTAATTACGTTTACTTTTTAGTATTATGTACTCTGACTTTGAAAGACAGAAGTTGTGTTGTTGTAATGGTTTTTGAGACTCATGGTACTTTGAATCATGCTGTATGATTTGTGTTTGAAATAAAAATTTAAATTTCCGCTGCTATCTTATTTATGTCCGTCGTGTAAAATTCTGTGTCTGTTTACCTATAACGCTTCACGAAACTTAATGCATTCCCTTTGTGAGTGACATTAACGGACGTGGGGTGTCACAGAATCTATAATAAATTTAATGATTAACTAAGAAAAATAAAATAGAATACTAGATAAAAAATTGTAGAACAAAAATAAACAAATAGGAAAGTAAAATTAGGATTACCATTGAATCTAATCGGATGGTCAGTAATAATGGTAAAAATAAATGCAATAGTAAACCGTGCTCTATGAAATCTAATTGAATAGACGACACAAATTTACTAGACCCAAGAGGAGTATAGAAAAGAAAAGAAAACCCTCAATTCCTCGATCGAATTTTACAATGGGAATACATGGGTATTTATAGGACATATTAGCCAAAAAAAAACCTAATATAATCGATGCATATATGGGCCTGTTTACACAAGAATTATTCTATCGTATCTCATGCCATTTTCATGACTTTATTTTGAGGAAATAATCTTGAGAATATCTTGTGAGTATATTTGAGAATATTCGGGCCTCTTGATTATCAATTATTCCTCCCATATCTTCCTTGTTTAGCATGCTACTAATTGACCAAACATGAACACATCTTAAACTCCAAAAGCAACAATGTGAAATTTTTATCTGCAAATCTTCATATATATATATATATATATATGTATACATATATATATATATATATATATGTATACATATATGCGCACAACAATTTGATCTTTATTTTCAATTTTTCTAACTGCATGTGGCTTAGTCGGCATACATGTAGAAGTGACAAAATAATACCTACGTAATATTTATTTATACATAAAAGGTAAAATATAAAGGAATAAAATAAACACATTTTCATGTTAATCACAATTCCACAATTCAAATCGAGCTTTAGATCAAACGTATGAGCCATGTTGCTAACGTCTGGCTTTGTATAAAAATTCGAACTTTACAAAGGATCAGATGTCTGGTTGCTATAGGTCAGACGTCTGGAGTATGTTAAATCTTTTTCCCGAGCATTGCACCAAACATCTGACTTACGCTTCCAAACATCTAATACCGAGTGTCTCTAATTCTGGGCTTCATGTGAATGTCCATTGTTGCTCCAATCGATTTGGGATCTCTTGTATTGTCTTTTGTTATTATTGAGCATTATCGTCATCTTCTATTTGAGTCAGTCAAGAAAGTGACCTGCATATCGTATATGTGTGTATGTACTTCCATTGTGTAGTTGTTGTCATCAAAACCATAAATTAGATTTCGATAATGTCCCATATTTTTTGTAGTCAAATATTTAATTTAATTTATTATTTTAAATACTGATTTAGAATTTTAAATGGATTTAAAATATATATTTTGATTATATAACGGAGTTCGAATGTTAAATTTATATATAATATAACACGAGCTCGAAATGGCGCGGTAGTTCGTAATATTGAGTTTGAACTTCAATTGAATATACAGGATCTAATATAAGTCGGATTTCTGTGAAACAAGAAACATTGGGATCTTGTTGATTATAATTTTCATATGGAAGAGAAAAATCTAGATTTCATGTTATAGGTTGATAGTTATGTCCAATACAAAATTTAAAATAGTCGCTATGGAATTCGTTAATAAGCGATAACGTTTATTTAATAATTTATATTGGTTTTTATATAATTTGGATAACGTTTGACTTGAAATTGATGATATCAAGTTGTATAATTTATATTTGAAGATATATGATATTTCCAGTGGGTATTTATGATTATAATAATTTACTATTATTTAATTCGATTATTTAGGGATTTATATAATATTTTATTAATATTATATGAGCTTTAAAATAGCAATTTTTGCAAACGGTCTCCGTTTTCGATGAAATTTCATTGGAACCGCATCGTTAAATTATTGTATGGTATCAAATTTTGGGGAAAACCGATGTCGTATGTGACAACGGAAGCCGTAAATGCCCAGTCATTTTCTATAGCGTGTAATTAATTTAATTTAATTTAATTGAGAGGCATTTGTATATGACTTGAGTAGATGATCGAATTAAGCCACGACACTAGTTCTGTTGAGTTTGTATCGACGTTTAGAGCCAGGATAGGAATACAGTTTGTTAATTTTGGAGACCGAGTAATTTGGCGTCCAAAATAGCAAATGGTACGTGTAAAAATAACGTACTGGGAAACAGTCTCGGAATGTGATGAAGTGTGTGCCATTGGAATCGTATTAATTAATTATTATAATATTTCAATTTTCTTATTAATTGGACTTACCATTTGATTGTGGCAATGATAAACGCCTTAATTATTTATATTATTTTAGTCAATTTAGATAGAAGTAACTTTAAAAGAATAAACGGCTGGCCAAACGAACTCCGTTTTTAACAAAATAAATCTCCTTGGATCCGTAAGGAAAATGTCTAGTAGAATTACAAAGTTTCAAGTTGATTGGATTTATTCTATGATCATGGAAAATTTGAACGCGTGATTTTTAGCCGTGATTTATAAAGGACTTTTTAGATATGAACTCGGAATTTGACGAAACCTGTCCTATCGGGCCTGGAATATTTTTTTACGCTAGGATTAGGAATTTCATCTCGATAGGAAATCGTTTCTGGTAGTTTTAAAATGATACTTGAGGCTTAATTTTCAATATAAATATAATATTAATTTGTAATCCTATAAATATAGCATAACATCCTTAAACCCTAGAATTTAGTCAGTGTAGTTGACAATGGGACAGCTGCCTCCCATTTGTAACTAACGATCCATATTGATCGAATTTCTTCTCTCTAAATCTCAATATCTGTTGATCGAGTTCAATAACACGTAACAAAAAATTTGCAGTACCAAAATCCATCTTATGTATGGTGATGATCATGAAAAGTGACGGGTGATGATCAGGATTTGGGTTGGAAACCGCGTTAGTTCATGGCCGGTTACGGGTGAAGGGATCATCGCATGGCTATCTACGCAGGTCGAAGATGGAGTGGGTCTAGGCGTGTTGATGGGTGGCTGCTGATGGCCCTATGGCGATCGAGGCGTGGGTGTTCATGCGAGTGTGACTTCAAATTGGTGCGTGAAGTTATCTGAAATGAAGAGGAACAGCTTACCAAAGGAAACCAATACGTGAAGAAAGGAAACCAGTACATGAAAGACTGGGCCTGTAAATTTTCTTAATCAATGTAATTGCTGTCAGCCAAGTTTACATAACAAAGTAAGTAGGGAATAAATTATATTATTAAAGAAATGATTAGTCTAACTAATATATAGTTACCAAATCATAAATTTATGAATGGGCCAGTAGGAATAATAAAAAAAAAGTATCGGCCCTTAACACTTGGAATGTAATTGATGCAAACTAACCCTAAATACTTAAGTTATTTAATTAACTATGTGATAAACAAATTGATTGGTTAAAAACATGAGGAAAAGTGCACCATAAAAAAGCTGTAGAAGATGGGGGGGAACTGTCGGCCTAGTTTCAAATGTAATTAATACGTTTTAATTGAAGTTTAATTAAAATTAGTGTTAAATTAAATTATTGATAACTAAATTATATGATATCAGAATTGGACAAACAAGGTGCCTTTGGAACCGCAGTGACAAGCACTGCATTATACAACAGAATCGGATGGGATTGGAGCCAACTATATTTTTCAGTTAAATTAGTTGCTAGTTTGATTTAGCTGAAACAAGCAGATTAAACAACAAAATGAAATCAAGGTGAGTTAAACTCAATTAGTTTTTCCCCACTTAATTTTTATATAATTCGGGTTTTATAATTATGTGCTCTAGTTGCTAATGGTTGACTATTTGCTAATTATATATTCATTTGTTGATTTAACTGATGAAATTAAGTCGTCGTTTAATTTCAGTGAAATACCAAATCGTTGTTTTTATGATTGGATCCAACAGAGGTAACTTACCTTGTTGGTCACGTTCATTAAATAAACATTTTTAATTGCTTGAATTATTTTGTTAATTGGTTGATGTTAAATAAGCGTTATTCACTGATATAGAAAAATCAGTTAAATTGAATTGAACGAATTTATGTGAGACAATCTATTTTAATGCAGAGAAGAACAGGTTGGAGGAATCCAACGCGATTCCTCAAATATATTTAATGATATTTATTTTCATATTATCATTACATGAACTTTTCTGGTTAGATGATTGGTTTGTTAGTCGCACGTTGAATAGAAATTCAATGTTTGTTTTGTTTTAACCAATGAGTAATATTGGTTGAGTAATTAGCAATATATGGCCTATAAATCAGTCATTTTCTAAATATTGATTTACCTTTAGGTTAATCAATAGAAGTGAAGTTATAAATTTATTTTATAACTGAAGATATATTTTTGATTCTACTATTTTGAATAAATGTTCAAATAAATATTTATTATTAATTAAGTTTATAATTAATTATTAAATGATTTTATAAAGAAAATTATGATATTAATCAGATTTATAACTGAATGAGCGGAAATTAACCTAATGATAATTTTTAATAATTGTTTTGTGTACCAAATAATGAAATTATTAATTAGTTATATTATTAATTAATTTAAGGGAAGGACTATAATTGGAATTGGTTAACGAATTAACCATGTTTGAGTTGACTAAGTCAACCGTTTGGACTAGGTTGACTAGTAAATTATTATTTTTTGAATTAATTCAATAAAATAGTTTAACAAATATATTTTTAATTTTAATAAGGTTTTAAAATAGAATTTACTATTTATTTAGTTAATTAAGAAGTTAACTACTTCTACAATAGTTAATAATTGAAGTAAATTATTATTTTAACCATAATTTAGGAGATTACTTTTTAATTGAAATCATTTTAAAAAGTAATCAAAGTTGAAATGAAATCTAATTGAATTGTGAAAGGAGTTTATGAATGGGTTTTATATTAAAATCCGAATTTTTATAACGAAGTTATAAAAGGAATTTTAAGCGAATATGATAGCTTAAATTAATCTTTACTTAATATTTGAAGTTCAGTAAAAGGAAATTGAGATAAAAAGGGTTTATATTATACTAGAATTATATAAACAATGTTTATAAAAGAGATGAGAAGTTAGAGCATTAATTTTAAATTAACGTTACTTAATAACGGAATTAAGTAAAATGTGGAAACTTGGAATAAGATTTTCAAAAGCAGAAAATGGTTGAATGGATTAGAAAAAGGGTTTATTAAAAGTGAATCTGGTAAAGAAGTGAGTAATAGGATCTTATAACCAAATCCGAATCATAAAACAAAATTTTTTAAAGAAGAAAAGTTAAAAGGTGTTGTTTTCAATAAGCAGTTACTTAATCGATTAATTAAGGAATAATAGTTATATTGTAGAAGGAGATTTTTAAAAATAAGAGGGTTTTATAAAACCGTATTTTGAATAAAATAGTTAAATGGTTCTGTTTTGATATTAGAATGAAATACCATTTTTGAATTACAACTCATTTCTATCTTAAGATAAGAACGTTGTTGATCAAGATTTGAGAGGTACTTAAAAAAACCCAACTTGAATGAAATCAGGATTATCTGAGGATGATATTAGTTGTAATGGTAAATTGGTCTAGAATTATTTATTATTTCCATATGAGAAATAATAACGCAGTGATAATTGAAAAGATTTGAAATATCTATAATGAGATTTCCAAATTTACGGAAATGGTAAGATTGGAGAATATACACATATAACGAATTTCTTGAAGTAAAAGAGCTAAAAGGAGATTATGTAAAATTATAATGGTAATTTTGAGATAGAAGGAAACGAAAAAGGGATTTTGGAATGGATAAATTCCAAAGAACAAAGGGTTGGTTTTAATTTTGAATAATACAATAAGAAAGGTTTCGTAACATTGTTTACGAGTGATAAGGTGAATTTATCTCCCCATTTATAGATAATGAGTAATGAGATAGCAAATGTTTCGAAATGATAGTAAGATAGAAATTCAGATATGATTACATAGTATTTTCCTAAATATTAATATAAAATAGTTTTGAAAATAATCCCATGTTAGATAAGAAGTGAAAAGCTATATTTAAAGATGTAAGAGATTTTCGTTAATCGTTTTTAATTGTAAAGGCCAAGTAATGCCAAGTACTGAATGAGTGAACTCATTTCATTCTCATGATTATTTATTTGATAGTTAAATAACTAACTATCAAATCTGGCCAATACGATTGTTGGTACGAAAAGACCGTGATCAAATTTATATTCAAAAACCATTCTGACCAGCAACTACGTGAAGATAAAGATTGAAGATGGAGCATTGATGACGGTGGATCTTCATAAGTGGAAGGATTTCTAAAAATCTCTGGTTAGCTTCCATAGATAGACTGTGATTCGGTCGTGGCTAAAATCTACGGATTACAAGGACTACTCGCTACTGATCTATAAGGTGATAACTAGGACGTGGTAGGAGAGTGCCTTCAGTTCATCCTATTCCTAGATGACTTGTATGGACAAATGTCTGACAGAGTGTTTCCAAAGGGATCACGTACGTTGATTTCTTCAAATGTACCAAAGTTGTAGCAGAGAAGAGCCCGTCTCTTAGCTTAACAACTAGAGTATTTTTGGAGACGTCAATTATTGGTTTTTTACGGATCTGACAATGTGGCATTCAAAGTGATGTTGTATATGACGTAGTCGTATACACTATTATATGATTTTTGTTTGATGATAACAAACAAATAAATATATATTATAAATGTGTTTGATATCGTACTGTTAATATACATCACAGACAGGAATATAATATTTATATTTAAACAGAATACTACTGTACACGAATTTAAATATTCAAACAGTATTTTATTTAAATATGATATGTTATTTCAACATTTCAAACAGTACACTCCACTATTTGTACATATCACTGATATACATTTCATATATACTTTGACACTGTTACATCATTCACTTTGTTTACATTTCAGACATACATTTCTCCCATAAACTGACACATATACTTTTTCTATCATCTTCGGTCTTTTATCTTCTGTCTTGTATCTTCAGTCTTCTATCTTCACCATCAGTCCAGTCTTCATACCTGTCATATACAAGAACACACACACAGTACACTGCAATAGAATTTAAGCTGAATACATGTGTATATAATTTTTAATTTTAAAATATTATTTGCCTCAATTTTCTGGTGTGTTTCTCATCATTTTTCATGACTTGATCTGATTCATCTGCGTCTAGGCAGACGGTTTGTATATGTACAGGGACAGAAAATTTTCTGAATGGCTGCATATACACACGTGTATATATATACACATGTGCACTGCCTCGCCAATTCAGTGTGCAATTGAGGAGTAGCCACGTGGACCTTCTCGACTCAGTGCAACTCACAGACAAGCCATACATGGACGAGCATCTCAAAAGCAGAGCATATATACATATATGTATACACACACATACGTGCATATATACACATATGTATACATGAATGTATAGGTGAACAAGTGCCAAATCATTTCATGTTTCAGTCTCAAAGATCAACCCAGCAAAGCAATGATCAAGTCAAGTACAAACAACCCAATGAAAAGTCAACAACACAAACAAACATGATCAAAACCTCAAAGAAAGCAACCAATTTCAAAGTGTCAAAGCATGGAGTCGAGCCAAGCAAGCTAGAGTGCAAAAGTGGTCGAGCTTGCATGAATCAACTCAAACCAGCCCAAGCAAGCAACAAAATCAGTGAAGAACTCAAATTCAATGGTGAATGAGCAATAATAGTTCAAAACAGTCGAGTGCAAGAATGATCAAGCACAACAGTCAAGAAGAATGGATGCAGGAAGTAATTTAAAGTACAAACAGCAAAGTGATTCATGTGTAAATGGTGGACATGATAGTGCAGGCAAGAAGGTTGGCAAGACAGCAAGCAAAGTGATCAAAGTAACATTGTGATGCCATATACAAGTTCAACTGCATGGAGCACAAAGATCAAATACAAGTGACTGTCAAGGCACATGAGTTTTACAAGAACAGCATGATCAAAATGCAGCATAGGTGAAAATACATGCAAGCAATTCAAGGTCAAGACTATACAACAGCAATAGCATGGTTTCTGCATGCTCAAATTTTACAGCAACAACACAACAGGCCAGAGCAAGGTGATTCAAGTCATGCAACAGTTCATACTACAGCATAATGACATAGTAGACAAAGCTCAGGGATATGTGAACTTGCAAACATATACACACATTGTTCAGCCCAGATTTTCAAGTGATAAAAGAAAACATGAACAAGGTGCATGTATACATGGTATGTACATGAATGGATCAATTCATAAGTGAAGCATGCATGTCGAGGTTAAGGCAGCATGGTCAAAAAATGCAAAAGTGCAAGGGTTAAGTTTCAAGTGCACAAGGCTGATATGCACAAGGCTACAGTATGGAAATGGTGTAAAAAAAAAAAAATGGTGCATGGATAAACATAATGCAAGCATCAAATTTCAACGTGATCGAGCATGATGATCAAATCAGGGTATACTGTGTTTTTGGGATAAAATCATGCAGAATTTCAAAACAGAGATTTCTCTTTTTAAATCATGCAAATGGTCAAGACAGTTCAAATCTGATGTAGAACAACATAGAGCACAAAGAAGTTCACATGCAAAAAGATTTGCAGAGAATCAACTAAGAAATTATCTTATAATTCGAGGCAGATTTATTTCGGAATCATTTGTGGCAAGAGTTTTCCTGTTTTAACATTTCCAAAAATTCAGTGTGTTTGTCTTATGGAAATATTCAATCAGGGAAACAAATCATGGAATGATTAATGGAAATCATGTGTGCATCGAGCTAAAGCAGAATTTATATTTTGGCAAGTATAAATTTCTTCCCAGAAAACTAAAGTGGCAAGCTCTTAAATGGCAAGTGAATTCATGACTACAAATCACAGAATGGGATCTTTCTGAAAAAGCTTTTAGTCGAAACATTTTAGGCCACAAAATTGTCTTTAAAATGGGAAAGCAGATTCTTTTGGAATTACACAGCCGAAAATATCAGAAAGGGAAATCGTGGACAATTCAAATAAATTCCAGAATTGACAAATCAAATTAAAGCCGAATCTATCAACAATATCAAGAGAGGAAACAAATTTTAAATCGGGACATATTTCAACAAGGAAAGCAGCATAATCAGATCGAGCCAAGTCATAAATGTGAAATCAGAGTTTAAGGGTTTTGGTTTACCCTATTTATTTACACCAATCATCACAGGCAATTGGCGAATCGAGACCACAAACAATTCAATCGAAATCAAAACTAGTTCATACGAGAACAAAGAAATCAAAATCAGAATAACTCACTTTTTCTTCAAGCGTTTCGATCGACAGAAGTCTCCAAATCGAAGCACCAAAGCTATTCAAAGATTCGAGCTTCAGAGAGCAGCAAATTCATCAGGCATCGCGATTTGATTTGGGGATTCAAAGAAACCCTAGCCGCCGCCATTTTTCCAGAGAACCAAGGGATCAGGGAAACAAAAAATAACAAATGGGCCGGCCATGTTTAAATGGATAAGGGATGACCCTTTTTAACCTAAATCCTAGGGTTTCATTTTTTTTTATACTTGTATTGTTTTTAATTCTGTTTTGTAAAAACGAATCGAACAGTTTATAGATTCTGTAAAAATCTAGAGGTGAATCAGTCAGGATTTTGACTGTCAGTTTCAGAATCTGTAAAATCTGAGTTATTGATTACGGGGTTGTAATCAAGGGAAAATCTGATCGAGTGGACATCGGTCAGTCTAGGGATTTGAGCGTAGGGTTAGTACAGGAGCAGGGAGTGCGAGTTTACAGAGTCTGTAAGCGGGATCTGTTATTAACACCTAGTAGAAACCTTAGTGAATGCAGCAGTAGGCAGAGTCTGCCGAAGCTGGGTATATATGTGTGTGAGTTATTTTCTGCATTTTTGTTTTTGCTATATTCTATGATTTGTGCATTATTACATATCCCGTTAGATTTTTAATTTACTTATAAACTGTGATAAACCCTATTCACCCCCCTCTAGGGTTAATCTAGATCCAACAAGTGGTATCAGAGCAGGTATTTTTTTAACTCTAGAGTCATGGGTAACCCTAGTTGTCTGTCTAGCGAGAGTCAGTCCAGTTCATCTCCAACTATTTTCACTGGAACAGATTTTTTAAACTGGAAATCCAAAATGGAATTTTATTTAAAATCTGTTAATATTAAATGTTGGGATGTTGTTATCAATGGGTACGATATGGTAGATAAAGTTTTTAATTCTCGTGCTACACATATTCTTTATTCTCATCTTGATGATAATCAATACAGTTTGATTTCCCATTGTTTAACTGCGCAGGAAATTTGGACAGCTCTCAATACGAAGTATGGTCAAATTGACAACTCCAGCTCAAAACCCCAGATTGTCAATTCAGATTCAGAATTCTGTTTAACAGGATTTACAAATGAGAATTCAGAAGGATCAGATGATGGAGAATCAACGGACGCTGAAGTTGAAAATTTCTCATACGAAGATTTGGTTTATATGTGTGTTGATTTAACTAAATCTGTTGATAAACTCAAATCTAAAAACAAAACTCTAAAATCTAGGAATTCTGAGTTGAACAGCAAAATTGATGATTTGGAATCACAGCTTGAATATTTTAAAAACCTTTCAGATTCAGATTGTAAAAATTGTTTGAAATTGAAAACCAACCTTGTTCATCTCAATAAAAATATTCAAAAGTTTGAAGATAAAATTTTGGTCTTAAAAGCAAACAAGATTGAGTTATCAAATTTGAACAATCATCTGCAAAAGGAATTTGAAATTTTTAAAACCAATATTCATTCCAAACTTGAAATTGCAGAAAAGGAAAATTTGTTGAAATCAAATTCGATTTTGAAAGAACTTGAAAACGAGATTGAAAATTTCAAGAAATTTGAGTCTGAAAGACGAAAACATTTTGAGGCTGAGATTGCTGAGTCCCAAACCAAAATAAAGTTACTCAAAGATGAAAATTTGGTTTTGAAATCTGATTTTAAAAGATGTGAGATCACTAAAAATCGTTGTTCAGATTTATTGAAAGAAAATGGTGATCTTAAAACTGAAATTCAACAACTTGAAACAATCTTGTCTAATTTTTCAAATGGTGAAAAATCTTTGAATATGTTGTTGAAAAACCAATTTTCTGTTCAAAATAAACGTGGACTTGGGTTTGAGAAAAATAATGTTTTTGAAAGATGAATTACGAATGATGTGAAAAATCCTTCAAACAACCTTGAAAAGAATCAATTTGAAAATTTGAACTCTTATAATTTCAAAGGTTTTTTGAGTCAAAATCAAAATGAGAAATTGTTTTATAATAATCCTTCTAAACAATCCTGGATCCCAAAAGGAAATAAACCAAACTTCGTGAAATTCAAACAGATTTGGGTTCCTAAGGGTACAAAGGTTTATTCTGATGGTTTGTTATATAAACAGGTTTGGGTACCAAAACAAACAAATACAACTGTAAGTGGTTTTACTGCCTTTGTTAGACCACTCAATCCTCTAAACAGTTAGCTACCAAAGGAGGCTGAGGAACAACTGTGCTGAAAAGAGAAACTGATTCAAACTGCTTCACATCATTGAATCTTCTACTGTTCCTTAGCAAAGTCTGACGAGTTAGAGATCCACAACGTTTTCTGTGAATCAGGTATGATTTCTGACTTCAACCTTGTAAATATTTTTTATTGTTTATTCCTGCTTCTTCTACCCCATTCTATTTTATTTTCTTCTATTTGTCTTTATTTGATTTGTCACTTCCATATCTCTTTGTTTATTCTGTTCTTCTTAAACTTCCAGTTGCAGAATTAATGATTTTCTGGAAATTTGCTTTACTTGTATAAAATCATCATGTGTTAATTGTTTCCATATCCTGAACTTGAACTTGTATTTATCTGCAATTGTTTTGAAGTTTATTTTCTGATTTTTGAATTCATAACAGTGTTGATGCATTCATATCATATCTTGAACACTGTTAACTAGAATTCTAAATTTTTGAAGATCTGAATAATTAATGAAATTTCACACACTTATACGGTTTTGAGTCCCTTCCAATTCATTTTGGAAACGCTTAAAGTATTATACTCATTACAGCACTGTTACTTCTCAGTTGTGATAATCTCATTAATTTTCAGATTAGCTTGATTATTTCTGACTTGAAAAATATTTGGGCTAATTCAGTGATACATCTAGAATTTCATCCTTATTCATGATTATTATGGTTGAAATTAGTTTAGTTTGAAATCATCTGAAATTCCTGATATTTTGAATCTCACACACCACTTAAATCTGAAATTATTAACCTTGTGTGACTGATTCATTATATCTCAAAATTTGACATTAATTCAAATGATTTCAAATAAATTATTTTTATTCTTTGGATCATGAACATCTCACAAAATTGATGTAGATGATCTAAAATTTCTTGAGGACTTGTCAGAAAATTCTTGTGAAAATTCTTTGAAAATCCGGTCTTGAATTTCTCTGCTATTTCATGGTTATTTGATTTGAATGATTGTTTGTTTAAAATCATTTGAAATTATTGATTTATTGAATCACACACATATTCTGAATGTGAAAATAAGAATTTGGTGTGATCGATTCATTGAATCTAGAGATTTTTCATATTCCTCAAATGATTTCAAATAAACGGTAGTTCTAATCTTGGATCATGAAAGTTCTTATGTGACCATCCCCAAACAAGTCTGATGTGATATTCTGTTCTGCACTGCTCTGATACTGTTCTTTGATAATTGCTTATTGTTTGATTTGTCTGCTTGGGCTTTAAATTTCTGTTGTCTATGATTGTCTTGGTAAAATTCTCGAGAAAGCGAGAACAATTGGTATCAGATGTGCTGAATTTTTTGTTGTATATATTTTAATCACTCTTGTCCTGTATAGCTCTTTATATTCCTCTTGTAATTAATTTTTCAACTTTAAGATTATTTATTTTTTATTCATTCAGAAATTGAAATCAATATCCAAATTGTTCTGTATTTATAATTCATCAAAATATATCAGAATCTGAAATTATGATGAATTATGACTGCAATATATTTCACAACAAGAGGAGATTTTATCTGGATTTTCATGATGGTTGAATATTTATTATAATATCTTTGAACTGGCAATTATTTCACGACCATACTCATTATCTATCATAATTCTGCCATCCATGATAATTTTTTTATAAATGTGGAGAGTTTAATATTTAAAAAAAAAATCATCTTGAATAAACAGTGAAAATGTTTGTGATGGAATTGTGGTTATGTTATTTTTCAGAATTAGTGTCAATTGAAAATTTTCAATAATCCCGGTACAGTTGGTCATATTTCATAATATAATTAATTTAGAAATTTATTTCACAGTCCATTTCTGTACCTATCACATTTCTATCATTCATATTGGTTGTATATACTGGGGAGTTTTTCATATTTAAAGCTGAAAATGATAAAATATATAATTGATACATAAGCATGTCTCTAACCTCATTTAAAAATCCAAGCTCTGGTTATGCATGGTTATGAGACAACTTACAATTTAAGCTGCGACTGACCTCATTTAAAAATCCAAGCTTTGGTTATGCGTGGTCAGGGTGCTCTTAAAATCAAAAAGAAAAAGAAAAGAAAATAATGTGCAATATTTTTTTTAATATGAAATTATCCTTGGTGTATAATAACCGGCCTATCAATCCACTTTCTAATCTGTGAAATGTGTTGAAATTTTATGACGTATTATGATTTGTTGATTGATAGGTATTGGGATTTGAGATTATTCGTTTTTGTCACTTAAATTGAATTATAATTATAATTCAAATCCATCACTGTTTTTTTTAGTCTCATTTTTTTTATAAAAATTCGTTTGAAAATTAATTGAAATTCATTTTTTATATAACTCTCCTCATTTATATAAATTTCGTCGTAAATCAGTCATTTTCTGCATTGTGAAATATGCCACTAGTTCTCAGTTTATTATGATTTTTGTTTGACTGATTGAGATCTATGGTGACCATTCTTTCTCTTAAGCTGAAATTATATTTTTAGTGTTTTTTTTTCATCTTTATTTTAAATTCTATATCATTTTGATGATAACAAAAGGGGGAGAATGGGTTGAGATTTTGATTTATGAGTGAATAGTTTATAAATATTTTTAATTCTGAAAATTTATTATTATTCATACATTTCACTCATGCACAGTTATAGGGGGAGTTGTCAGTTGTAGGGGGAGCAAATAAATAGGGGGAGTTCAATATTCACTGTCAAACACAATACATTTATTTGTCAAACACATTTATTACAATCAAAATCTTTTATTTGTTTGTCATCATCAAAAGGGGGAGATTGTTGTATATGACGTAGTCGTATACACTGTTATATGATTTTTGTTTGATGATAACAAACAAATAAATATATATTATAAATGTGTTTGATATCGTACTGTTAATATACATCACAGACAGGAATATAATATTTATATTTAAACAGAATACTACTGTACACGAATTTAAATATTCAAACAGTATTTTATTTAAATATGATATGTTATTTCAACATTTCAAACAGTACACTCCACTATTTGTACATATCACTGATATACATTTCATATATACTTTGACATTGTTACATCATTCACTTTGTTTACATTTCAGACATACATTTCTCCCATAAACTGACACATATACTTTTCTCTATCATCTTCGGTCTTTTATCTTCTGTCTTGTATCTTCAGTCTTCTATCTTCACCATCAGTCCAGTCTTCATACCTGTCATATACAAGAACACACACACAGTACACTGCAATAGAATTTAAGCTGAATACATGTGTATATAATTTTTAATTTTAAAATATTATTTGCCTCAGTTTTCTGGTGTGTTTCTCATCATTTTTCATGACTTGATCTGATTCATCTGCGTCTAGGCAGACGGTTTGTATATGTACAGGGACAGAAAATTTTCTGAATGGCTGCTTATACACACGTGTATATATACACACATGTGCACTGCCTTGCCAATTCAGTGTGCAACTGAGGAGTAGCCACGTGGACCTTCTCGACTCAGTGCAACTCACAGACAAGCCATACATGGACGAGCATCTCAAAAGCAGAGCATATATACATATATGTATACACACACATACGTGCATATATACACATATGTATACATGAATGTATAGGTGAACAAGTGCCAAATCATTTCATGTTTCAGTCTCAAAGATCAACCCAGCAAAGCAATGATCAAGTCAAGTACAAACAACCCAATGAAAAGTCAACAACACAAACAAACATGATCAAAACCTCAAAGAAAGCAACCAATTTCAAAGTGTCAAAGCATGGAGTCGAGCCAAGCAAGCTAGAGTGCAAAAGTGGTCGAGCTTGCATGAATCAACTCAAACCAGCCCAAGCAAGCAACAAAATCAGTGAAGAACTCAAATTCAATGGTGAATGAGCAATAATAGTTCAAAACAGTCGAGTGCAAGAATGATCAAGCACAACAGTCAAGAAGAATGGATGCAGCAAGTAATTTAAAGTACAAACAGCAAAGTGATTCATGTGTAAATGGTGGACATGATAGTGCAGGCAAGAAGGTTGGCAAGACAACAAGCAAAGTGATCAAAGTAACATTGTGATGCCATATACAAGTTCAACTGCATGGAGCACAAAGATCAAATACAAGTGACTGTCAAGGCACATGAGTTTTACAAGAACAGCATGATCAAAATGCAGCATAGGTGAAAATACATGCAAGCAATTCAAGGTCAAGACTATACAACAGCAATAGCATGGTTTCTACATGCTCAAATTTTACAGCAACAACACAACAGGCCAGAGCAAGGTGATTCAAGTCATGCAACAGTTCATACTACAGCATAATGACATAGTAGACAAAGCTCAGGGATATGTGAACTTGCAAACATATACACACATTGTTCAGCCCAGATTTTCAAGTGATAAAAGAAAACATGAACAAGGTGCATGTATACATGGTATGTACATGAATGGATCAATTCATAAGTGAAGCATGCATGTCGAGGTTAAGGCAGCATGGTCAAAAAATGCAAAAGTGCAAGGGTTAAGTTTCAAGTGCTCAAGGCTGATATGCACAAGGCTACAGTATGGAAATGGTGTAAAAAAAAAAAATGGTGCATGGATAAACATAATGCAAGCATCAAATTTCAACGTGATCGAGCATGATGATCAAATCAGGGTATACTGTGTTTTTGGGATAAAATCATGCAGAATTTCAAAACAGAGATTTCTCTTTTTAAATCATGCAAATGGTCAAGACAGTTCAAATCTGATGTAGAACAACATAGAGCACAAAGAAGTTCACATGCAAAAAGATTTGCAGAGAATCAACTAAGAAATTATCTTATAATTCGAGGCAGATTTATTTCGGAATCATTTGTGGCAAGAGTTTTCCTGTTTTAACATTTCCAAAAATTCAGTGTGTTTGTCTTATGGAAATATTCAATCAGGGAAACAAATCATGGAATGATTAATGGAAATCATGTGTGCATCGAGCTAAAGCAGAATTTATATTTTGGCAAGTATAAATTTCTTCCCAGAAAACTAAAGTGGCAAGCTCTAAAATGGCAAGTGAATTCATGACTACAAATCACAGAATGGGATCTTTCTGAAAAAGCTTTTAGTCGAAACATTTTAGGCCACAAAATTGTCTTTAAAATGGGAAAGCAGATTCTTTTGGAATTACACAGCCGAAAATATTAGAAAGGGAAATCGTGGACAATTCAAATAAATTCCAGAATTGACAAATCAAATTAAAGCCGAATCTATCAACAATATCAAGAGAGGAAACAAATTTTAAATCGGGACATATTTCAACAAGGAAAGCAGCATAATCAGATCGAGCCAAGTCATAAACGTGAAATCAGAGTTTAAGGGTTTTGGTTTACCCTATTTATTTACACCAATCATCACAGGCAATTGGCGAATCGAGACCACAAACAATTCAATCGAAATCAAAACTAGTTCATACGAGAACAAAGAAATCAAAATCAGAATAACTCACTTTTTCTTCAAGCGTTTCGATCGACAGAAGTCTCCAAATCGAAGCACCAAAGCTATTCAAAGATTCGAGCTTCAGAGAGCAGCAAATTCATCAGGCATCGCGATTTGATTTGGGGATTCAAAGAAACCCTAGCCGCCGCCATTTTTCCAGAGAACCAAGGGATCAGGGAAACAAAAAATAACAAATGGGCCGGCCATGTTTAAATGGATAAGGGATGACCCTTTTTAACCTAAATCCTAGGGTTTCATTTTTTTATATACTTGTATTGTTTTTAATTCTGTTTTGTAAAAACGAATCGAACAGTTTATAGATTATGTAAAAATCTAGAGGTGAATCAGTCAGGATTTTGACTGTCAGTTTCAGAATCTGTAAAATCTGAGTTATTGATTACGGGGTTGTAATCAAGGGAAAATCTGATCGAGTGGACATCGGTCAGTCTAGGGATTTGAGCGTAGGGTTAGTACAGGAGCAGGGAGTGCGAGTTTACAGAGTCTGTAAGCGGGATCTGTTATTAACACCTAGTAGAAACCTTAGTGAATGCAGCAGTAGGCAAAGTCTGCCGAAGCTGGGCATATCTGTGTGTGATTTATTTTCTGCATTTTTGTTTTTGCTATATTCTATGATTTGTGCATTATTACATATCCCGTTAGATTTTTAATTTACTTATAAACTGTGATAAACCCTATTCACCCCCCTCTAGGGTTAATCTAGATCCAACAAGTGAATGGTGACCAGATGTTCTAAGAAGATTATAACCTCTAGCCTCATCAACCGGGAATTGCGCAAAATTGGGTAGGTTACATGGTTATGTGGATCGCACCCATCAAAAGGGTATATCATTACTAATCTGGAGAAATAAAATGCCTTCGGTTGACCTATTGTTTTTATATGTATGTTATCGATTCGGTTGGCTGGCCCCCAACCGTGGTAATAATATATTTCGGTACTCTCAAGAGAAAGTGAAGGATTGGTCATGTTTAGCCTGGGTTGCAAGATGTTCTTATTGAACCCCAATGTATTCATCTCCAGAGGTATATTGTCAGAAAGGTGGTCCCATACCTTCCAGGAAATACATTCTACAATAAGAGCCCACGGTTTTTATTGTATTCTATATGTAGAGAGCTAGATGCAAGCGTTCTGCTAGATTGATATTTATTTGTGTTTAGACACTATCATAATATCAGAGTAGTATTGTTTTCAAAAATGTTTTGGGTTATCGTAAGGTGAAAACCATCCGTATTTATGTGCGAAATCGGTCGTACGATTATCCTTTTCTATCGAAAAGATTTTAACATTAAAACTAAGTTGTGTGATGCCTTTAAGCTTAGTGTGTTTTCTCAATCTGGTTCACTAGACTGACCCAGTGTTTGTAATGCTTGAATTAGACCTGGTTGTATAGGTCTAGGCTATCGGATTCTGCGAAGTCTAGAGATGAGCTGGATGTGTTCAGACGTATGATATTATATAATATATTTTCCGATGTGTGTTGTATATGAGAACATGTTATTATAACTGTCCAGATGTGTTGATGTACTCTGATGACTGTATGTTTTATTTTATGCTCTCAATAAAGATTATTTCTATATTATATTTTATTCTGCTGCGATGTGAGATTTTGTGATGTGTTAGTTCTTCTTCTTCTATTCTAATATTTCTTTCTTTCTTACCTCACCCACTAACTTCTTTCTAATAGCTATCTACTTTTCTGTATAATTTGATTTGACATGGTTGGATAAATGTTGGCTTAAACTACACTAAAAAGTGGGTTGTTACAATTTCCTAACAATCTCCACCTTTTTGATGAAGACAACTATATAATGTACTTATATATTTGAAGTTATACATCTCCCCCTTAATATATTCTTATCATTTAAAGAATATTATTTCCTCCCTCTTTGTCATTATCAAAAAGAGATTTCAGATGTCTAGTAGTACATTCAAACGTCTAATTTAAGGATAAAGTGGAAACCGGAAACTCATTCAAACGTTTCGAATTTAATAATAGAGGTTTAGAAAGTGAATTTCCTGAAGATACATAGCCTGAGAACTTTTTTATACATCTAGAGATTTATTTCAGACGTTTAGAATTATACAAAGGTGAAAAATAATAATGAAACGATAAGTTTTTTCAGACATCTGGACCCGCCATCAGACGTCTGGGAGTTATGTGTGGTGAAAATGTTGTATCAGGATTGTATGTCATACGTTTGGAAGACAAAGCAGATGTCTAGAAGTACCATATTTCTATTATGTATTTTTGGATGGTTTCACTTGTTTTTTCAAATTTTTGGTTTTTTTAAGAATGAGGGAGACATTCAAATATTTTTTAAAAGTAAGTAAATTAAAAGAAAAAATTTAAAACAAACAAAATATAAAAATATATATGTTCCAAGCTTTATCTTACTTTCCTTTTATCTCTTGACGATCTCATAATTTATGTTCAAATGATTCATCGTAGTTGATTGGTGCTAAGATGGCTGTTTCAGAGACGATGATAGTCCTTTATCCCACAATTTCCTGAGTGCGACTGTACCTTTTTGGGTTTCGCAGAAACATGGAGACTTTTAATATAGACACATTTTTGCCAGGGTGTATCTACACATAACGTTAGCTCCTTCTCCAGAAAATTGAGAAGTTGAACAATGCCTTCTTGTTTATATAACGTTTCTCTTTTCACATTCATCATCTCACGTTTAGTGAGATATTTCATCTAATTTTTCATTAATCGACGATGTTTTTTCTCATTTAACTCATTCGAATAATGGAGACAATCCCCATTTTTTTTCAAAAGTTTTGGCGAGGGAGAAATTTATGGGGTGAAGATGTTCTGATTGGGGTTGAAGAATCGGTTGACGGTAAGCTTAAATTAAGTGAAGTAACTTCTTGGGAGGACATAATTATATAATGTTTATTTGTGAAGAGATTTTTTTATTTTTTTATTTAACCTTATTTATAGAATAGGAAATGATTATAAATAGCATCAAACAAAAACTGAATTAAAAAAACAATGATTAATAGAATGAAATTTTCAGTTACTGATAGAAAATATCATTTTTTGCAAATTCATATTTATAACCTTCAAAATTTTAGCTTGTAAATTCACCGAAGGAACATATTCCTAAATCACATCGCAATTTAACAAACATTTGGTTATTTAATGGTTTTGTGAGCCACTACTATTTAATAACGTTCGTGTATATTCTTGCAGTTTTTCCTTCCTGTTATCCTACTTTGTGAAATAGGCTACACAAAGAATAAATAGGGAGAAAGACACCAATCGGATCGGATCAGAGAAAGATAGTGCAGGAGGTCAATAAAGATCAAGAGCGCAGAGACCACATCGGAACGGATCGGAGAGATACAACAGTAGCCTCATTACATCGGATCGGATCGGTAATACGTCAGCAATACCAAACGATAGCAGGTGGCTTCAGCGGTTCGGATCGGAGGAACACTTCAGCGGCATCAGAAGAAAGCAAGCAATTCCATCGGTTCGGATAAGATGAGTACGTCAGCAGCATCAAGGGACAACGAGTTGCATCACCGGATCAGATCAATGGCCCCGATCCGAACCCCTTTTCCCTTTGAATCTGTAGCCGTTGCTGCGCATATCCCCTGAAGACTCGGACAAGATCTAATCATTTCTCCCATGATTTCCTACTCAATCAATGCGCTGTAGCCATCTTAGAGCCTCCAAACCCGACTCTCAAGGGATGGATGCCACGCAATTCCGAACCGGAGCCACTTCGAGGAGATTTTTCACCTATAAATACACAATCTAGAGGCATTTGAAAGGATCTTTGGCAAATTCTCAGTCCTTACTTCCACCATAGCCGAATTCCACAATCATATTCAGATCAAAATCATCTCTTAAAATCCATTTTTGAGAGATTTGCGTGAGTTTGTGCATTGTAATTGTGAGGTTGAGTGAGAATCATTGCTGTATTTGTATTCCAATCATCAACTAAAAGAAAACAAAGTGGACGTAGGCTCGTTAACGCCGAACCACTATAAATTGCGTGTTCTTTACTTCTTTTTTGATTCTATTTCATTGAATTCATATCTAATTTGGGTGTCAGAGCCAATTTTTGGTCTAACATTTTGGTGCTTTCACTGAGAAACTTCGAATTCTTAGCTTTTTCGGGATTACCATTTTACTATTTGGATCTTCAAGTTCAAAGAAGTTAATCCCTTCTCTCTGACATTTTCAGTACTTGTTGACTAACCGTTGAAGAATCAAGTATTATGGCTAAGACCAATGGAAAGGAAGTGCAAGGTGCTAAGGGAAATGATGCTAGAGAAAATCAGCAAGCTATCGTGTTAACAAGGTCACACGCTCAAAGCTCTGGAGAAGATCACTCCAACCAGGAGAATCCGGATCGGATCGGAGGGGCTAATCCAAACCGAGAGGAAACAAACCAGATCGTGTTGACACCGATCAGACCTGATGACCCGATCCGAACCGATGGTGTTGGGGGCACTCACTCTCTCCATCCGAACCGCCCCGACCAGGCTATTGTAGGCCGATCCGATTTGAATCAGAATGAAGCTGGAACTTCTACACGAGCTCCCTCCGATGCTCTAATTCCAGCCACGGTGACTAATGGCCATCCTGATCCATCTGCACCCATTACACAGGGAGACTTTTCACGTTTTCTTGACATGCTTCAGAGCACTAAAGAAGCATTAGAGGCCCAAAGGCGTGACAACCTTCGCATGCAGGAAAATATGATCACCATGGGTAGAGAATTACAAGAGCTCTGGAGGAAGAGAACTCCTTCCCCACTGCGCCGTATTCCTACAGATGATTCATCTTCTTCGGAGGAGGAACGTCCTTGCGAGAGAAGGCCGCTTGAATGACCTCAGAACCTCGATCAATTGACTTTTGGATCTTTAGGATCAGGAGAAGATGCTGCCTGTGTATTAAGCCCTGATGACCCGAGTCTGCAACAGCCTATGTTGCTACCTGTGCGCGAATCCCACGTCTTACCCAGGGATCCTAATATTACTAACGCAACTCAGCAACAACTTCTCCAACCTCTACCTCCAGAGATTGACCGGGAACACAGAGAGTAACATAGAGCAGCTGCCGCCAGAAACAGAAGGTTATCCCCTGATCAGGAACCCAGGGGTAATCCGAACATCAGATCTAGAGAGCTTGTGCAAACATTAACCAACGCCGATGTATGGGCAATGGTTAGATATATTATGTCTGAAAGCCAGCGATATACTAATGAAGATTGGGGCATTGAGCGAAGTCATACCCCTTTCACAGATGACATCCTGAATTTCCAGTTCCCCCGATGATTCAACTTGCCTCAGATGGATCGATATTCAGGAAGATCAGACCCAGGGCAACATCTAATGAGATATGCATGGTTCATGAATGCGGCAGCAGCTCCAGATGTCGTAAAATGCAAAGCTTTTCCCATTTATCTTGAAGATGTAGTAGCATTAATGTGGTTCACTCGACTTCCTCCTCGATCGGTGTCAAATTTCATAGAATTGAGTGAGCGTTTCATGAATCAGTTTCGACTGCATGCCCAAAAGTCCAAGACCGTTATAGAGTTGTCACCGATTAAACAGGGCGCATGAGAATCTTTGAAGTCGTATTTGATCGCTTCAACCTGGCTGTTACCGAAGTTAGTGATCCCCATGAGCCCACTATCCTAATGGCCTTAACAGAAGGGGTAGATCCTGACACAGAGTTTGGGGATTACTTAGCTGGAAAACCACCTCCTACTAGAGAACTGTTCTATGAAAAAGCTAATGTCCGTTTAAGGCGAGAAGAAGCTAAGGCAAATCGAAAGAGATAGACCGAACGAGCCTTGAAGTAGGGTGTCCAGAGTAACATTGCTGTGAAACAATCTAGTGCCAGTTCAGGGAAGGTAGAAGTAAATGTTGGCAATCAGAGTGGTGGTAATAACAACAGGGATGGAAACGACAATAGAAGGAACATAAACCGAGGGAATAGCTCTAATAAAAGACCCAGGTTCTAGACTTTTGAGAATTACACGCCGTTGAATGACACGTTGGAGAACCTATATCTAGACACATACAGCATATTGCAGTACAAAAAACCACCACCCAGAGATTCTACGGAGAAGGGGATTGAGACAGGAAAGTTTTTCTTGTTTCATAGTACACACGATCATTCCACCAATGAGTGTCGTCATTTGAGGGATATCGTCGAGAAATTGCTGCGAGAAGGGAAGTTGGATGAGTACAAAGCTGCCCCAAGGGACAGGGGGCAAGGGGGACAAGCCCCGAACCAAGAACAGCCTGCTTCAAAACCCACAGCTCAGCAAAAGGGTAAGAGGATCGTCATTAACTCTATTATAGGCGGGACTCACTTGATTCTTCATAGTTTTAAAGCAATGGACCAGTACATCAACGCCGCCAAGCATTATGAAGTAGGAGAATGCAGCAGCCTTGAAGACGTCACTCCAATAAAGCAGCAAAAAACGATGTTCGATGATGTCGTATTCCGCAATAGAGACGAGTTTGGAGTTCAATCCCCAACAGACGATCCGCTAGTTATAACCACAACAATTGGCCCCGCTCTAGTTCATAAGGTGTTAGTGGACAACGGAAGCTCGGTCAATATCCTCTTCAAGAAAGCCTTCGAACAAATGAGGCTTGAAGAAAAAGACTTAAAGCCATGCCAGGGATGGGTACGTGGTTTTAATGAAGTATCCACAGCTCCAATGGGTTTTGTGGAATTACCAGTCACACTAGGGAAGGGGATCACCAGAGAGTAAGGATCCTGCCATTTGTAGTTCTGGATTTGGAGTTGCCTTATAATGCCTTTCTAGGCCGACCAGCCCTTGCCGAATTTAGGGCATGTATTGCGCCTTGGTGTTTGCTGCTAAAATTCCCGACTGACTCGGGAGTTGGGATAATGAGAGGCGACCAAGCTACGGGACGGGCTTGTTACGTGGCAGAGTTAAAGATGCTAATGAAGGGGCTGAATATAGATGCTAAAGACGAGTCCGCCTCTCCAAAGGGGGCCTCAACATAGCAACTAAGGGGTCCTGCCCCGAGAGAGTCGCCCTTAGACGTGCTCGAGGATATAGATCCCAGAGAGGATAAGTACCTGGGGACATGAAGGCAACTCCCAATGAAATAACGATCGACATATCTATTGATGAAACAGATCCAACAAAAGTACTAAAGATCGGCTTGCAACTAGATCCAGTTAGAGCAAGGGAATTGGCTGATTTCTTGAAGGCAAATTTGGATGTGTTTGCCTGGACTCACGCTGACATGTGTTGGATTTCGCCTACCATCATGAGCCACTCTTTGTGTATTAATCCAAAACACCCACCAGTCAAGCAGAAAAGACAGATGTTGGGCCCAGAGCGGTCAGCGGCCTTGAAAGAAGAAGTGGAGAAGTTTAAAGGTAACAGATTCATTAAGGATTCGTAATATCCCGACTGGATATCGAATCCTGTCCTGGTCAAAAAGTCAAATGGGAAGTGGAGAACGTGCATCGACTTTTTTGATTTGAATAAGGCTTGCCCGAAGGACAGCTTTCCTCTACCCAGAATTGATCAACTAGTAGATTCAACTGCCGGGCATGAACTTTTATCCTTTATGGACGCTTATTCCGGGTACAATCAAATTCCCATACATGTTCCAGATCAAGAGTATACAAGCTTTATCACAAACTTGGGATTGTATTGTTACATTGTGATGCCGTTTGGATTAAAAAATGTGGGAGCCACATATCAGCACCTGGTCAACCGCATGTTTTACAATCAAATTGGGAGGACTATGGAAGTTTACGTAGATAATATGCTAGTGAAATCCAAGCAATCTCCCGATCATACGAAGGACTTAGCAGAAATGTTTGGCATATTACGAAGGTATGGGATGAAGTTGAACCCCTTGAAGTGTTCTTTTGGCGTGGCATCAGGCAAGTTCCTTGGCTTTATCGTGATTTCCAGAGGAATTGAAATAAATCCGGATCAGATAGCAGCAATCCGGAATATAGAGGAGTCGCGAAAGATTAGGGATGTTCAAAGCTTAGTTGGAAAGTTTGCAGCACTGGGCAGGTTCATCTCCAAAGAAACAGACAAGTGTGTTCCTTTCTTCGATCTCATAAAACGGGGAAAGCGAAATTTCGAGTGGACTCCCGACTGTGTGGAGGCGTTCCAGAATCTGTTAGACTTCCTAGAAAAACCTCCAATATTATCAAAGCCTGTGCAACATGAGGATTTGTTCGTCTACTTGGCGGTATCATCTCACGCCGTCAGTGCAGCACTAGTACGTGAAGAGGATAAAGTCCAGAAACCTGTGTATTACGTAAGTAAAAAACTAGCTACTACAGAACGTAACTATCCGAAGATAGATAAGCTCGCTTACAGCCTCCCGATTGCCTCCCACAAACTCCGCCATTATTTCCAGGCACACCCGATAATTGTATATACCGATCAACCTTTGAGACAAGTGCTGCAGAAACCCGAAGCATCGGGGCGATTACTCAAATGGAATATCGAGCTGAGCCAGTTTGATTTGAACTTTCAGCCGCAAAGATCAATAAGGGGGCAGGCCTTGGCTGACTCCATAGTTGAATTTACAATTCCTGAAGAGGATATGGTGGGTGACAAAGTAGTTGCTCTGGATCAAGAATTAGAGCTTAATCCATGGAGACTATATACAGACGGAGCCAAGAACGATAGAAAGTCCAGCACCGAAGTTGTTCTAATAACTCCTGAAGGACGATCAATCTACTATGCATTACAGTTGGAATTTACTGCTACTAACAATGATTCCGAGTATGAAGCCCTGATTGTCGGCTGAAACTCGCCAAAGATTTGGGAGTGAAGACACTAGATATATATTGCGATTCCAAAATAGTGGTATGTCAAGTTCGGGAAGAATTTGCTGCTAAGGGACTTCGGCTCATCACTTATCTCAAGAAAGTAAAGGAGTTGTTGGAAGGTTTGGAGCATTATAGCATAACCCATATTTCAAGAGCGGAAAATCAGAAAGCAGATTGATTGGCGAAGCTAGCAAGTTCATATAGTCTTAAAGAATCCGAAATGGTTCCAATAGAGGTGTTGGATTCACCCAGTTTCGACCTGATGGAAGTAGAGCTAGCCTTGGAAGTTGAACCAGAAAGAGAATCCTGGATGACACCAATTAAGAACTTTCTCAAAAGCGGAACTCTACCATTGAAAAAGAGCGAAAGAAGGGCTGTAAGACATAAGGCCACAAGATACGTTTTACAGGATGACATCCTTTATCGTCAAGGGTTTTCAATGCCCCTGCCACGGTGTATCGCACACGACGACATCAAGCGTGTACTGCAAAAGGTGCATGAAGGTGAGTGTGGAGATCACACTGGGGGCCAAACCCTGGCAAAGAAAGTGTTACGATACAGATATTTCTGGCCAACCGTGAATAAAGACGCGGCTGCTTATTCACGACGCTGCGATAGATGTCAAAGATATGCCAAAGTTCCCAGAGCGCCTCCGACTCAGCTCAAGTCAATGGTAAGTCCGTGGCCGTTTTCCATATGGGGAATTAACATTATTGGAGTGCTGCCTATTGCCAGAGGAGGAGCTAAGTACGCGATTGTTTCCATGGACTACTTCACAAAGTGCTGAACCTCTAACAACCATAACGGCAAGGAAAGTGATCAGTTTTATGGTTAGATACATTATTTGTCGATTTGGGATACCGAAGACCATCATAACTGATAATGGGACGCAGTTTGACAGCATAGAGTTCAGAAACTTTTGCCAGAAATACAAGATTGATAAGCGATACATTGCGGTAGCTCATCCGCAGTCAAATGGACAGGTTGAAGCCGTAAATAAAGTCATTAAATCAATTCTAAAGAAGCAGCTGAAACAGGCCAAAGCTAGATGGGTATATGAGTTGCCATTAGCTTTGTGGGCCTACAGGACAACCTTTAAGACGGCTACTGGCCATACTCCCTATTCACTTTCCTTTGGGTCTGAAGCGGTGATCCCGGTAGAATTGGAAGTCCCTTCTCATCGAGTCGCGTACTATGACCCGATGACGAATAAAGCGCTCCTCCTAGAATCTCTTGATATGATTGAAGAAAAAAGAGATGAAGCCGACTTGCGTGCCTCAAGACATCGACATCAAGTAGCACATTATTATGACCAAAAGGTTCGCCTCAAAACCTTTGAACCAGGAGATCTAGTCTGAAGCGAGTCTTCCCTCCTTCAACCCAATCGGGTCCAAAATGGAAAGGACCGTACACCATCCAACGGAAGCTTGATACCAGAGCGTTCAACCTAACGACCGTGGATGGTGAGGAGATTCCCAGAGCCTGGAACGCTCAGCACCTACGACGATATATGAGCTAAATATGAAATGTCATTTCTTTTGTTTTCATAAGCTATGTAAAAAGGCACGACTTGCCTTAAAAAGTCTGCTTATGTGAACAAAAGATTATAAAGTGGATGTAGGCTACGACTTAGCCGAACCACTATAAAAATATCATGTGTCATTTACTTTCCTGCATTATTTATATCTTCAACTATTATTCTGTTATGACTGTGAAACACGAAATGTTAAACTAAAGTTGAAGATGACCTATATGCGGGGACAAACAAAACGACTGTTTGTACGATAAGACATAGAAGAATGGGAAGACGATATTCTTAACTCTAACTCTCAAGAATCGAGAGAGAGTATAAAGGATGGGAAGACGACGTCGTCTAAGGCGTGAAGGTGCACCCAGATGAGAGACCGCCTCAATGAAAACTCTAACCTGGATATGAGACAGGAGAGTATAAAGATGCCAGAAAGAACAGGCATCAACGACGAAAGTAATATGACCCCCGTCAGAGAATCCGGGACATTTGGACTTTTTAATTTAATCTTGAATAGTTCTCCCTCAGTTATTCAAGATTGACTGGGGGTATACATGTACACACATATTCCCCTCCACCATGACTCCATTACATAACTTTAGTATGACATGCATTTGTATTTTTACATAAGTGCTGAACTAACGACTAATAGGCATTGCAGGAAATGAATTATTTTTATTTACAAACGTACAAGTTTGTACAAGAAAAACAAGCAAAAAGGAAGATGCGAGGGTCGCACTCGCTACAACAATTGCAAACCAATCAAATGCCAAAATAAAATGAAGCACTTAATCATTTAGGCTTCAGGTCAAACTTGGATTTTTTGGCGGCTTTCTGTGCAGCCTTAGCTTCCTTTTCAGCTTCGATCATAATGCGTTTCAACTTTTTCTTCCCTGTAGCCGAAGTGCTAGAATCAGTTGGTTTTTTCCTAGGAGATGGAATGCCGGAATCAAGAGAAGACTTTTTAGTAAGCTCTTCTGTGATAGATCAAGTCAAAAGCTTAACAACCAAACCTTAATCCAGGGTCCACCACTGCAAGAGGCTTAAGGCTTTTGGGGTCCAGGTCTTCAACCTTTAGCTGCATACGTTTATCTTGTTCGGCTTTCATTTCAGCCAAAGGGATGTCATCAGCGCTTTTTGGATCCTCGACTATAGCCACATCAGGGTCTTCCTCATGCCCCTCGTTACCGCCATCATCTTTCAAGGCAGCTATCATCTCGTCATCATGAGGAGCATCGGCCTTATCCTTTTCTCCTTCAGCCTTCTCCGCGGATTCTGTTCCGGCGGTGGTCCCCTGAGGCACGTCTGTCTTCTCGGACGGTTCAACACCTACAGAATGAGAAGTAACGGTTATCAACTCATGAGAGAATAAAGGATCCTTCATTGATTTCCCAATTATGTGATGAAAAGTGGAGACAGCTTTGACGAATTGGGGTGAAAAGTTAGAAATACCTTCCGAAAACCTCTCAGCTGCAGTGACTGCCGTCTCTGATGTCGTCTCGGTAACGGGGGATAAAAGAGATGCCTGAGGGATCTCCGGGTTTTCGGGGTCGTATCCCTCAACTTCAGAAGTTTTAGCGGCAGTAGAAGAACAACCAGCCTCGGAGATATGCTTTAGTTTGGCCATCCTCTTTTCCTCCTCCACGGCAGCAGCGATGAGGCGACACCCCTCAGTCAGACGTGCCATCTCATCATCTCTTAGATATTTTTCCATGAGCTTGTCTTCATCGACAGAATCTACCTTGAGTTCCTCCTTCTCCCATTTAATAATTTGGCTCCAACGTGAATCAAGATAGTCGGATAATCTTCGATCCAAAAGATGTTTCGGTCGCGAATTATATGCGCAAAAAATTCGATCATAAATTCGCCGAAACCCTGCACATCCTCCTGGGCTTCTGATAGCTGCTTGCGGGTCTCTTCGGCCGACTTAATGACACTTTCAATGTTACCCTCCGCTAGGGCAACCCTGTTTTCGGCCTCCATCATCTTGGAAGCCAAGTCAGCGTTCTTCTCTTCCAATTCAGCATTCTTCCTCGCTAACTCGGCCTTTTCTCGCTCAAGAGCAGCGTAAGTAAGTTGCATTTTGGCGTTATCCGACTTAGCATCTTCTGCTTGCTTCTTCAGCTCTGAGCGCTCTTGACTATGAGACTTGAGCAAGTCATGATAACGTTTTTGCAGCTCTTCAAATTGCTGCTTGAAGTTGGCAGCATCCCGTTGAGCGATGGCAAGCTGGGCCTGCGTATCCTCAAGATCTTTCCCCAAACTTTTCAAGGCTTTTGCGTCGGCCTCTGCAGTCTTTTTCATCGAGTCAGTATCCGTGATTAGAGTTCGGATGATTCTGGAAAGGTTACGCGAATACTTGAACATCTCTAAATATTGTCTTTTGATTGCGTCAATTTTCGCTTTGGCCTCGTCTGCCCACCTCGAGGATATGGGCTCGAGGGCAGGTAAGAAAGTCAGGTTTTCAAAATAGTGTTCGGGGAATTGTTTCTCCAGATATGCCCGTTTAACTTTAGCTTCAGCATCCAATGGTGGAGGTGCGCTATATGTTAGCTCGGTATCCTTATGATGAGTGGGCACAATGGCTTCCTCACCCTTCCTAGGCCTCTTAGCAGGAACCTTATGCTTGCCTCGTGAGTCTGTACCTTTCGGTGGGCTCCTTACCCTACTGCATTTTTCTTGAGGATAGGTTCGATCTTTTGACTGCGACGTCTCTTCTCCTCGACGACATTGGTAGCTTTTGTATCGCTTTGGATCCGACCTAACGGGAGAGCGAGAGCGCGAGGTCCGCGACTGATAAGAGTCATAAGGTCTTCTATCCTCTCTACCCCGGCTTTCGCGGCGATCATGCCCAACATCAGAAGGGGGTCTGGTCATGCTGCGACGTAGTTTCCTGAAGTCATAGTGAGCATGAGACATTGTACCTGCACAGCAATGCAAGTGGAATTCAGAATCAGTATTCTCATAAGAAGTATGTGCTGTGAAGTGGGGTGCTATTGTGTTAAGTGCATCCTAAGTCGTGTTCTCTCCCGACAAACCATAGTCCGAAGCCAAGCCAATGCGAGTGGGCTCTTTGGCCTTAACAGGAGTAGTCTCCTCTGAAGAAGTAAAAACTAAAGGATTTGTGCCAAAATCCTCCGAAGTATAGATAGTTTCGGGTGGGGGAGATCTCCCAAACCCTGAAATGTAGGATCATCAGTAGTAGGGGCATTTCCTTGGGAAGCGTCTGTTGGCAGTTCTTTAGGAGATAATGATTTTTCAGGAGAAAAAGCATCCCCAGGGATGATGTAACCTTCTTGGTGTTTTTCGGTTATGTTGGCCAGCTCATCGTCTTGAGTCGAAGATGGAGAAGGTGAAGTTCGAAGTAGAATTGTACGGCTTTTCGAGCTCTCGCCTGTTCCTGGAATTACGTCCACTGGGGGAATATATACATATGGACCCGACCCGTGACCTATGCTACGGGTAATGGACAATAACCCGTGGTGATGAAGGTATTCATCCTTAAGGACTTCATCGATAGTTAGATATTTTTGGTCACCATTGAGGAGCTGATGCATCTGATCAAAGTACACTTGACCCGATATTTGTTTTGGATTATCAACTGCAAACAAAAAGAAAACGGATTAATGTGATGGCGTGAACATTCAGAGTTGAGATTTAGAAAACCAATGCTTTACTTGATTTTTCCATCTCCTGGCACATCCCGGCTGTTGCCTAATATAAAACCACTCCAGCTTGGAATCGCCGGCCTTGCTGCTGAATGGAGCTGAAATTATTTTCTTTTTTGGGACTGATTCGAAGTAAGAGAAAGAAGGATTTTCTCGAGTCCGATGCTTGAAGTTATAAAAGAAATGAACGTCATCGAAAGTGAGCTCTGTACCTAAGATCTCGTGGTATGCTACATATAAGGTATATAGGTAAGCATAGGAGTTGGGATGCAGCTGCATGGGGGCAATCCGCATCTGTCTTAGTAAGTCGACAACAAACGGAGAAAACGGTGGAATAGCTCCAACCATGCACATCAATCGGGTGATTGCCATAAATCCTTCTGGAGGACTGTGAGGACGGTCAGTCTTCGACGGCACCAGAGTATCCCTTCTTAGTATACCGTGCTTTAGACATATGCAAGCAAGTCTATCATCATCGGTGGTTGATTCAACAGAGTCTGGGGTGATTCCAAGAAATTGGCAGACTCAAATTCGTCAGGAGCTCTATTATCTCCGATCCCTCCTTCCTCCTCATAGCCCAGAGAAACTTTGCTGTCCGAAGGTGATTCGTTGTTATGCGCTCCAATTTTATAATCTGGGCCCTCATCGTCCCATTCAGGGTCTGAAGAGGAAGATATGTCATCGAGAGTATATTTCTCAGAAGATTCAGCAATTTCCATCTTCTTTGCCAATCTAGGAGAACGTCTTTCGGCCATGATCGCTAGACTATCGAAGAAATAATTGCAAGAATTAGAGTAAAGTTGCCCGTGTCCCCCGTGTGTGTACGTGAACTAAAGTATGTGCTACGTGTAACAAAAATGCAGAGCAAATACATGAAAGCATAATGTAAAGGGCCAAGGAAGTAATAATGTTCAGAACGATTCTTGATATTTGTCATGTTCGAAAGGCGCTATCCTAGCTGTTCGTCAAGTTGAAGGCTATGTCAAGCATTTATTAAGATAGTCGGACAATTCTTGCACATTAAGTTAGGCTATTTCGGTTCGGTTCGGACGTCTGCATTGGGATCGGATCGGAGGGCAAAGTCGTTTTTCGATCGGATAGTGAGTTAAATCGGATCGGATCGGCTCGGATGTAGGCTTTCGGAGCAGATCGGATCAGTTTGAGTAATCTTTCTTCTCTTTGTCTCTTATTATCATCCGACCCGAACAGGTGAGTTTTGTTTTCCCCTTCTTTTTTACCTTTCTTTGCTCCGACCCGATCCGATCTTGTAAACACCATCCGATCCAGTTAAGTGGGTTTTGTTTCCTCTTTTTTGCTTTTTCTTCTGCCCCAACCCTATCCGGTTATGTGAACACCTCTCCTTTTCTTTCACTTCAACGTTTCTTCATCCGAACCGATCCCAACTCCTCTCTTCCCCTTCATCTCCTTCCTTCTCCATCTCGCAGAACCAACGTTGAACCCGATTCAATTTCACAAAAACCAATCGAAGCCAAGCACTTACGTGCTCAAGCCTACCATAGAACCCTAATCCTCTCTCCATGCTTCGAAGTGGTGACAGAGCCACCAACGACGATGGCGAGAAGAGAGGGAACCGAGGCATTCAAATCAGGCAACGCCATGGTCGAATCATCTAGTCTTACCACAAACGTAAATCGAAATCAACTATAGTAAAGTAATTCGAGCTTTTAACCTACCAATTTCCTCTAACCCGATCGGACCGGAAGTCAAGCCCATGAAGGAATTATGGCCTGTTAGCCCATCGATAAGCAGCGTAGAAGGGAAACCCATTCGGATCGGTATCCGAATCAAATAAGGTTATGCTCTTGGACTTATCATGAAGGCTGAATTCGAGGAGAAATAAAGGAAAGCTTACCCGGAGGAATCATCCGACATTAAAAAGAAGCTCTTAAAGTTGTTCGAAAATGAAGTAAGTAATTCATACGGATTATGGATATATATAAGCAGCAAAAGCCACAACTTCACGAAGTGACACTACAAGTAGATGGAAGTGATCATTCAACGGTTCTAATTCAAAGGATGTTTCATGAACTGCTTCGAAGCACACTTTATCTCAGATAAGAGTGTACTTCGAGGGGGCAAAATGTTAGCCTACTTTGTAAACTAGGCTACACAAAGAACAAATAGGGAGAAAGACAGCAATCGGATTGGAGAAAGATAGTGCAGGAGGTGAATAAAGAGCAAGAGCACAGAGACCACATCGGATCGGAGAGATACAACAGTAGCCTCATTACATCGGATCGGATCGGTAATACATCAGAAATACCAAAGGATAACAGGTGGCTTCAGCGGTTCGGATCGGAGGAACACTTCAGCGGCATCAGAAGAAAGCAAGCAATCCCATCAGTTCAGATCGGATGAGTACATCAGCAGCATCAAGGGACAACGAGTTGCATCACCGGATCGGCTCGGAGGCCCCGATCCGCACCCCTTTTTCCCTTTGAATCTGTAGCCGTTGCTGCGCATATCCCCTGAAAACTCAGACAAGATCTGACCATTTCTCCCACGATTTCCTACTCATTCAATGTGCTGTAGCCGTCTTAGAGCATCCGAACCCGACTCTCAAGGGATGGATGCCGCGCAATTCCGAACCGGAGCCACTTTGAGGAGATTTTTCACCTATAAATACACCACCTAGAGGCATTTGAAAGGATCTTTGGCAAATTCTCAGTCCATACTTCCTCCATAGCCGAATTCTACAATCATATTTAGATCAAAATCATCTCTTAAAATCCATTTTTGAGAGATTTAAGTGAGTTTGTGCATTGTAATTGTGAGGTTGAGTGAGAATCATTGTTGTATTTGTATTCCAATCATCAACTAAAAGAAAACAAAGTGGACGTAGGCTCGTTAACGCCGAACCACTATAAATTGCGTGTTCTTTACTGCTTTTTTGATTCTATTTCATTGAATTCATATCTAATTTGGGTATTAGAGCCAATTTTTGGTCTAACACTTCCTAATAGATCATTTTGTTGTGGTGTGTGTGGAAAAGGTAAAATGTGACCGATTCCCCTTTTCTTTCAAAAATTTGTAGTAAGATCATTTTCAAATTCACCACCATGATCACCTCGAATATTTTTGATTTTTAAATCCATTTGAGTTCTTATTCTTTAACAAAAATTTAAATATATCGAAAGTATCACTTTTATGTTTTAAGATAAGTCCGAGTATATCTTGAAAAATCATCAACTATTGCAAAAGCTTATTTGTTGTGATTTATAGATTGTACTTGAGTTAAACCAAATAAATCTAAATATAGAAGTTCTAAGGGCTATTTTGTAGAAATATTGTTTTTAGATTTAAACGTGCTTTGTTTCGGTTTACCAATTTGACAAGCGTCACATAAAATTTCTACTTTTTAGCTTATCTTAGGTAAACCTTTTACCAACTCATATTTTGCTAATTTATTAATGTACTTGAAATTAATATGACAAAACCGCTTAGACCATCATGTTTGGCCATTGAACATAAATTTAATTTTTTATATTCTTGTTTAAGAAATAAATATTTATACCTTCAAATATTAATTCTTTTTTTTATTTTAAAAAATATTGCATCTATCTTTTTTGAAGTTTGTTTGAAAATCTTTTTCGCATAACTAACTAAAGCTAAGGAGATTGCATTTCAAATTTTCAACTAACAAAACATTTGTAATAATAAGAGAGTTAGAAATACCAGAATTGATGACTTCCCAAATGTCGATGACACATCCTTTCAAGTTGTCTCCGAAAGTCACTGTGCCTCTACCAATATATGTTATATTTATAACATTTTTGTATTTCCAGTCATGTGTTTGGAGCAGCCACTATCAAGTATCCATTTCTTCTTTTGCTTCCTTTTATGTACCTATAAGACAAGAAAATTTAATCGGTACCCACTTCCTTTGTTAGGGTCCTAAATTTTAGGTGGGGAAGGTAACTATACCCAAGTGTTTTTGGGACCTTTGTAAACATAATTTTTATTATACACCACATTGTTTAGGAATTTATTTAAAAAAATTGTCTAATTAAGTTGTTGTTTGTCTTAGGAATCCAAAATTTTATATTTTTCGTATTCGAACACATATTAGACTATGGTGGTTTTTTAGTCTTTTAATAAATAATACTATATGTTTTAGTTTTATTTCCTATTTTAGAATCATTTTTAAATCCTAAACCATTTTGATTACCGGACGGTTTCACAATTTTGACTACATTTTCCAAATCTTATTTTCCTTTATTGAATTTGGAAATATTGTTAGTAATCTTATTTAACTTCTCTTTTAATTCACAATTCTAAGTTTTCAAGTTTTTTAAACTATTTTTTAAGTCAATATTTTCATTTAACAAACTTTTTTTCTAGTTCAAAATTTCCAAAATATCTACATAGAACCCCATGTTCAACTAAATTATTTTTATAATTTTCTTTAGATAATTCTAGTTCTTCTTCTAAAATAGCTTTTTCATCTTTTAACATACCATCTCAAGTTCTAGTCGATTTATTGTAGCTATAAAATCCTTAATTAATTTCTTAATTTAACTGAATTTATCTTCTAATTCCATACAAAGCTCTAATAATTCATCATAGCTAAGATTGGGACATATCTTATCTGTATTCGCCATAGAGCAAACTTTAGCCTCCTCTCCATCACTTCCACTCTCACTTTCAGAAGAAGACGAGGAGCCAGATTCATCCCATGTTACTTTAAATGCTTTCTTCCTTCCAACTTTTTCAAACTTGTTTTTTTGTCGTTGTTGAGCTTATAACGATCTTTCTTCATATGCCCAAACAAATCAAACTCAAAACATTTCATAGATGTTTGATTTGATGAATTAGATTTCCCTTCGTTTTGAAACTTGGTCATCTTTCAATTTTTTGTTTTGAATTTGTTGTACTTAATTGTAATGAATGCTATTTCTTCTTCCTCTAAATCTGATTCTTCGTTGTTGGCTTGGAATGCTATGTTCTTCTTCTTCGTGTTATGTTATTTTCTAGCCTCCAAATTAGCTTCGTATGTCATTAAATTTCCTTTCAATTCTTCAACTTTGATTATTGAAAGATCATTAGCCTCTTTTATAGATAATACTTTTCTTTCCCACTCATATGTTAAAGAGTTAAGTAATCGAGATACTAAATAAAAATCAGTACATTTAACTCCTAGTGCCGTTGAATCATGATGAATATTTTGGAATCTAGGATACATGTCAAGAATAGATTTATTTTGTTTCATTTTAAATGATGACAATTTATTTTGTAAAAGTGAAATCTTAGTTTGCTTGACTTGGTTTGTGCCTTCATGTGGTACTTGTAAAGCAAATATCATACGTTGTGTTACATAACATGACTCATGAAAATTCATTTTTATCTAAAGAACAAAGTAAAACATTCATGGCTTTTGCATTATTTTAAGCTACATTTATTTGTGCATCATTTCATGTACTCATATCAGTGGTAGGTGCCTCATACTTATTTTGAGTAGCGGATCAGACTTCCAAACTGTTAGCCTCCATAAATATTCGCATATGGGTGGACCAAATGCGCTATTAAAGCCATTAAAATTTGGGGGACATGTGATTAATTGACCTTCTTGGAATTGCTTTACATACTTGTGTAATACAAATACATTTTACTGTACTTTGATAAAAACCTGTCTCTAAACCATATAAGGATTTATTTAATTTAAAAACATGATCGGGACAATTTTCATAAACAAATAACGGTGGTTGTCTTCATATACATTTTCTTTGATAAAAATTGAAAGTCTAAGGCATGAATCGTGTAGTGTACATGCAGATTTAAGTGCTACTAAATAAGTTATAACTAGATTAGTATAGTATAAGTAAACATATATAACAAGCACACCAGAATTTTATACTGATTTGAATCTCCCTTTCTACGTCTAGTCCCTAAGCTACCTTTGGAATTCTACTCTAAAAAACCCTCGCTTTGCCCCGAGGAATAGGCTTGGTTACAACAAAGAGTTCTTGGCAAATGTGTACTCTGTTATATCTTTAAATAGTATTTGAAATATAAAGCAGGAATATATGGAAGAGTGGTTGCAAATTTGCTAGGGTACAGAAGACTAGATTAAGAGAGTATGAAATATAGTGATAGTTGAGTAAGTAAGTTAAGTTCTTTATCTCTAAATGTTAATGCTGTAGTTATAAAGATTCATCTTGAATAATTGTAGCTATATTTGTCAATCTGAGATTTCTCCTGTTGGTGATGAAGTTGCAGTGAAAAGATGCAGAAGTGACATTTCAATTTTAACAATTGCAATTCCATAATTCAAATCGAGCTCCAGATCAGATGTCTGAGCCATGTTGCTAGACGTCTGGCTTTGTATAAAAATTCAAACTTTACAAAGGATCAAATGTCTGGTTGCTACAAGCCCGATGTCTGGTGAGTGTTAAATATTTTTCCCAAGCATTGTACGAGATATCTGGTTTGTGCTTTCAGATGTTTGATGCTAAGTATATCTAATTCTGAGCTTCTTGTGCACGTCCATTGTTGCTCTAATTGATTTGTGATATCCTTCAATATCTTTGCTTATTATTGAGCTTTGTCATCATCTTCTATTCAAGTAGATCTAGAAAATAACCTGCATATCGTGTGTGTGTATATATATATATGCACACTATTTCATTGTATAGTTGTTGTCATCGAAACCATAGAATGGATTACTAAACAAAGTCGATTCTTCTCAAACTAGCAAAGAAATTGTCAGGATTGAGATATGAGAAGTCAAACCGCATTGTTATGAGGGGAAGACTGTAACACCCCACGTCTGTTAATTTCACTCACTAAGGGAATGCATTAACTTTCATGGAGCATTATAAGAGTATAGAACAGAACATCACAAGACAAATATATAAAATGGTACTTAAAATTTAAATTTTATTCATTGCATCGGAAAGCAAAACATATTTGTTTACAACATTAAAACCACATAGTAAAGCCATGTACCCAAATATCCATCTTGAGCAAAAATATTATCAGAGTACATAATAGCAAAACCATAATCCCACTCCAAATATCCATAATGAAAAAGAGATAAAGCTGAGCATTACTTTCAACACTTCCAAGCACTTTAAGAAGAAAGAGATCCGAGTCAAACTTCACTAATCCCACCCTGAGGACCTTGGGTTGGGGGGGGGGGGGGGCGGGGGGAGGGAAGAAAGAAAAGAGGCGAAACAAAAAGGGTCAGACATAAGTCTGGCGAGTCTAGTGACTTTAACAATATAATCAGTAAAGTAACAGGATAAGAACATAAACTGGATATAAGAGATGACTGTAACATAAGCAGATATGACAAGGTAAACAATGTAAGCAACATAGAACATCGACTGCGCACCTAACCACTATAAGATGTGCTCTGCACCATACCAACATACTAGTTACATACTAAAAGATGATCCCTCCCTACTAATCATAATAATAGTAGCTTCGTGTACTCCTAGCTGCTCTCACAGGTGCCCACTTGCTCCTACCACCACTATATGTACCCACTACCCTCCCCATTCGATCGACTCCCTAACTCGTAAATACATGTGTTGGTCTCACAATAGGGTGTATCACTACCTAAGGTGGCAACCCCGATACTACTGAAATGCACAACTTATACCTACATGATGCAACAACGTCTTACCTACCAGCCTGAATGCATGCATGCACATGACTCTGTTGGACTTGCACTGCCATCACTAACTCTTTATTGACCTCTTACAATCAACCCCAGTAAGCGTGTCCCTGTCCTCGACTTAGTTCGAGCTCATATAGATACTAAAATGGGTTACTAGTTGAAAAGGGTCCACAAACTTGACACAAGCTTCCCTCCTAAGCTTGGTCCCCACTAGGAATTCCCAATTATCCCCTCTTTATCCCCATGTCTAATCACATGTCTCATCATGGTTAAGTGCTTTTATTATGTTTCACATGCTACCCATGCTACCCACTTAACCTTTTATTATCCCCATGTCTAATAACATGTCTTATCTTGGTTAAGTGTTCATTAATTCACTATAACCGTAATCTTGCAAGACCTCCCACATTTGATTACGGTTTTGCAGTTGCTGGATATGCCGGGCAGTTTCGAGCAAGCTTATACCGCAATCCGAATCTAACCTCGTGTCTTTGCATTATTACGCATCTAATTTCTGCCTTTGACCTCTCACATTAGATTACCGTTTGCGGTTGCTGGAAATGTCGGGCAGTTCCGGGCAGGCTTATACCGCAATCCGAATCTAACCTCGTGTGAAGACCCGTAACTTCCCCGTAAAGGAAAGTGTCGGATAGTTCGAGAACAAACCACAACAGAACACATACAGAAGAACATTTCATTGTATATTACAACAATGCATCAGATTACAAGAATATACAGAGTATAAATGAATATTACACAGAAATATCAGAGATTTAAATTACATTTAAATACATAGCAGCGGAAAATAATACAATATACAACTAGAAGAGATATACGGATACAAAGCTTTCCGGATATCATTCCAGCTGTAAACCAGGATCCTGTGAATATAAATCTGCAAAACCAAAACTACTAGCTGCCCGTGTCAAAATAGGGGCACCCAGAGTTTAGGTTAAAACAATAAACTCCAGGTCAGTCATGTGACTGGTGTGAGAACTAAAACAGTTATTAATCTTTATTTTAAATCATTAGGTAAATCAAGGGACCACGCCGTATAACACGGAACGGGTTTCCTCCCAAGAATACCAGTGCATGAGACAAACATCGCAATGCTAAATAAAGAAAAATGAAGCTGTTATAAGACCCAGGTCCTATCACACAATGCAACGCAAGCCGGGGGATAGGGTTTTCCCTTATAACAGCCAAAGAATTCTTGATACGTTTAAAACAAATCATTTGATACTATTATAAGTGCATAGTGTATAAAACAACTTCAAATCATAAGTATCAACCATAGGCGGCATGAATGGCCCATAACACTATGTCGCCATATATAGGTTTACAATCAAAACCGCAAATGTCGTATTGGAAGTTGGGTTATCATTTATGGTATGAACCGAGGCTAGGGGCAAGATCCTCACCGATTTTAGACAATCTAGCCCATGTCTAGGAACAGCCGCAACTGCCCCTTGGATCGTCAGGACCGGTCCACCGATGTGGATTATAATGCCTGAACAATACGTTTCTCCGCCCTTTGGGGCGTAAGCCTGGCCCGTCAGCCGACCAGAAGCATCGGCCGAAACCGATATCACGAGGCGCCTCGCTTTTCAGCAAGTAATAATAAGCAACATCCACATGAGTCAAACTCGTCAGCCAGTTCAAGCACTGACGCCACTCCTAGCTAGAAAGAAAACGCATGTCCCCCCTGATGTCCGTCTCCCGTTTTTGATTCATACCGGGTGTGATACTCGCGAATCAACGTTACACAAAGCTACGCCACAAAGGCCGTGCTTCGATCATCAACCACAAGACTTTGCTTTTCAACAGAAGCCTTGATCATTTGCCACTTAGGCATGCCACACAGGCAATTCACTCCATGCAATTGATATCCATCAATATATAACCCCTGAGCTCGTACGTCTCAGAGCAGGGCGTTAAGCAAGAGAATAAATTCTCCGCCGCCAAACAGATATATATTTAATAGAGATCAATCACACGGACTAAAATCCAATGTCAGACACACCGTCCATTTACAAGTCCGTTCTGGGTCTGAACGAAACCGGAGGCACCTAGTACCTCGCATATCCATCGATCTCCAAGTACGTCTGGACGATCACTAACTGTTTCCATCTTCTTGGGTGTACAGCCCAATCAAGATCATCAGTAATTACCCAAACGACGTGAAGACTTCCGGTCTTCGACCATCGTCTTCATCTTCGACTTATCGTCGTATCGGTTATTCAGAATGGGATAAACCCGGACTTTCCGAATAACTCGCGTATATTTTAAATAAGTGTTACACAAACACAACATACGCCTCATTCCAATTCATCAGTCACTAACCGTAAATTAATCAAGAGAATAATTCCCCAAATATTAACCCCGAAGGCCGAAACCAACATCAGATCAATATCCAGAAAACCATTCTGCTTGGCTAACCGACAGTTAGTTTCTGAATTTCACATTCATAGGGAAAGGTTCCCATTAATTTTATCCAAGATAATTTCTTGAATATATTCTCTAATCTTCCTTTGAATTTCGATTCAACTAGTCGGAATTAGCGAACCTTACCGTAGTAATCATTGGTTTTAATTTCCCAATCCCAACCTATTAATCCCATGAAGTAAAACTGGTAATACTTCATATCTAACACCACAGTGTTATCGGTAAATTCAGTTACCATTTCACGTTCAAATCTAATAAAAGATTTAACTATCGCTTGGAGTAGAACTGGTGATACTCCATTCTCGATTTTTTTTCCAATCTAATTAAAGATTCATTAAAACTCCACTTAGTTTTAATCTTCGACTGGGTTAAAGAATCAGTGTCATTTAAAACACGGTTCACGATAAACCCAAAATCACATTCATTAATTATCGGGTTAAAGAACAAGTGTTATTTAAAACACTGTTCACGATAAACCCAAAAATCAATATCGATTCAATTCCAATTAAATGTTATTTAATTGGTACACTTCATTAAATCTAAAATAAAAAGATTTAATCCTTTCTCAACTGGGTTCAAGAACAGTGTTAGTGAAGACACCATTCACGACAAACCCAAATCACATTCGATATTCAATACAAGGCTCTGAATAGAAAATATATCGGCTTATATTCAATATCAAATTCTACGACTAACAAATGTCGTATTGGAAATAACGATATAAATATATATCTTTCAAATTTCCATAACAACACCTGTATAATCACGAATTCCAACATCGAAATATTCCGAAGACAATTTCGATTCAAATCCACTCCAATGCAATCATTGGATATTCTGGTTATTTTCAAAACCCTTTTCAAATTCAATTTATTTATTTAAAAATAAATAGAATTATATTTCTAGTTCAAAACTAGTTCAATTCGATAAAAGTCTATTTTTATCTTTTCAAATATGGAGTTTTTCATCCCAAATTTTCACAAATCATTTCTTATGATTTTACACAAATTATTACTATTTTTAATAATTTTATCAAGGCCCGTACAGTCGATTTCCATCAATGGCCATCGAACTGCACTTACAGCGACCTTTTTCAAATTTGATTTGGACATAATTCCAAATCCAACCGTTAGATTTCAAATTTCTAATATTCTTTAGAAAGCTCTTTTCGATACGAACCCAACGGTTCCGGTTTTAGGAGAATCCGACGGTCGGATCTCCCGTAATGTCCGTTTGAAATAAATGGTCGAAATTCACGAACTGCCGCGGCGCGGCGCGTTCTATTCAGGCCATTATATTATATATATAATATATACTTCATCGATTTCTATTTAAAACGAATTATATAAATAGTTTTAAAATCGTTTCAAAAGCTATTTCAACTTTCTTTTCAATTCAATTCAAAATTGAATTCTTCTTTATAAATTCGTTTTAAAATTCACTTCTATCCAATTCAAATTTCAATTCAATTTGAATTCATTTCAATTCACTTTCAATTCAATTTGAATTCGTTTTCAATTTATTTCGAAATCGTTTTCAATTCAACTCATTTCGAAATCGTTTTCAATTACGTCAAAATGGCGTCTATCTAATCAACACGACTTCATAAATTTCTATTTTCAAAATAGTTGTTATTATCAAAATATTTCGTTCAACACATGACCAATCTCAATGAATGAGTACTGTCAACACATGAACTTTTATTTTATAATATTCTTTATTTTTCAAATTGGAATGAGGCCCAATCAATTACCACATAAAGTTAATTATATGGATTTTCATACAACACATGTATATCATAGCATTGAAAAATAATCAACCATCAACCAAAGTGCACTACACTGTATAAGCATCAAATGTAGATATTCAACGCTTATAACAGCCTGTCAATCAATCGATCGACATATTTAATCAATCAGGATGAGTGAACTTCGAATTTCATCCCAACACCCGTGTGGGGTTTTCAAACAATCAAACAAAGATTTTAGTTGTGCAGTTGGGCGATGTGTGAAATTTATCGTCCCAATCAATGTCCTTCAAATAGGTGTACATAAACAAACCGTCCGGTCTGTAAATGAATATTTTATTTATTCACATTCACGTTAAAAATTATATTTTTAACGATAAAACATTTTATTTCAACCTATGAACTTCTATTCAGTTCATTCTTTAAATAAAATGATATTCTTATTTTTCTAACTTATTTTAGAAAATTTCGGCGGCATAACGGCACGATACTAGAAACGGGACAAGGCCTAGCCTTATCCCCGGTCTAGTGAAGGCCCACGCCATTCACACATCAATCATATCAATTTCAATTTCACCAAAACAATCAAATCCAAATCAAATAATCTAACCAACTACACAACCAATCAAACAAGTCCATGGTCTGTGGACGGGTGTCGGGTGCTTCTAATAAGCACCGTCTGCATCCTAGTATATATATATATAACTAGAAAAATAAATTGAAGAGTGAGAAATTCTCACATATAGCTATCCTAGCTCCACGGCTCTTCATTTGCAGAAGTCTTCGTCGTTTCGCCTTTTTGTCACCTTCGTTGCTGCTTTCACTACATACGTAAAAATCACATTTTTACTTCGCTATTCAATATATAAAAATTCTATTTTTCTATCGAAGTTCAATATATAAAAATTCTATTTTTCTATCGAAGTTCAATATATAAAAATTCTATTTTTCTATCGAAGTTCAATATATAAAAATTCTATTTTTCTATCGAAGTTCAATATATAAAAATTCTATTTTTCTATCGAAGTTCAATATATAAAAATTCTATTTTTCTATCGAAGTTCAATATATAAAAATTCTATTTTTCTATCGAAGTTCAATATATAAAAATTCTATTTTTCTATCGAAGTTCAATATATAAAAATTCTATTTTTCTATCGAAGTTCAATATATAAAAATTCTATTTTTCTATCGAAGTTCAATATATAAAAATCGAATTTTTTACTATGCTTTTCGATATATAAAAATCATATTTTTATTTCACTACATATATTATAAAAAACATATTTTTACAACATTACTCTCTATATAAAAATTATATTTTTACCTAAGAAAAACCCTATTTTTATCTAAATAAAATTTTATTTTTATCAAAATAAAAATCCTATTCTTATCGAAATAAAAATCCTATTCTCATCTTCTTAAAAATCATTTTTTTTATTTTTAAAGCCATTCTAATTTTATTTTTGAACTTTTATATTTAAAAAGAACACATTTTTATTTCAAAGTTTATGCTATTTTATATAATAAATTTTCTTATCACTTTATTATTTATATGAGAAAAAAAAATATTTACACTGCATCTTCTCTTCACGGTCAATCCCGTCGTTCCTTCCTGTAATTTGAAACCGACTTTCCCCCAGGCATCATTGTTTAAAACTGAACCGCCTACACAACCAATCAAACATATTTTTACAACATTACTCTCTATATAAAAATTATATTTTTACCTAAGAAAAACCCTATTTTTATCTAAATAAAATTTTATTTTTATCAAAATAAAAATCCTATTCTTATCGAAATAAAAATCCTATTCTCATCTTCTTAAAAATCATTTTTTTATATTTTTAAAGCCATTCTATTTTTATTTTTGAACTTTTATATTTAAAAAGAACACATTTTTATTTCAAAGTTTATGCTATTTTATATAATAAATTTTCTTATCACTTTATTATTTATATGAGAAAAAAATATATTTACACTGCATCTTCTCTTCACGGTCAATCCCGTCGTTCCTTCCTGTAATTTGAAACCGACTTTCCCCCAGGCATTATTGTTTAAACTGAACCGCCTTCCACAACTAGGGTTCCATCGTGCAAGCTCCCGAAGGCGTCGGCCTCCTATCTGATGGCTCCACCCTCTAACCGGAGCGCCGCCTTCCATTGCTGGTGATGGTGACCAGCTCGGCGCCCCATGGCAGTCGGAAAACCCAAGCGGACGGGTCCAGTTCGAGGTAGTAATTCGAGCCCAGTCGCCTCCCAAACCCCCTCAATGCCGCATAGATCCAAAGCTCCCGAAGAGCACAATGATTTTCACTTTATGAATTTCTGAATTTACTTTACAAATTAAAAGATTGGATGGAATTTTGTTTTGAACAATATCGTTCGTCAGCTTTATTTTTGGATGGAGGCGCGCTGAATAAATGTTTGACCATGGGGAGAGTAAATAGGGTTTGACCTTACGGTTTTATACCTTCTTATTTAATATTATTTTATTCTAATTAATTTCTTTATACCGTTTGACGCTGCGAACTCCAAACAAACCCCAACGACTGTTGCCCCTAGCTAAATACCCCCATTACGGACACAATGGGATATGTCCGGTAAGCCAATTCGGCCGTTTCGATCAATTTTCATTTAAATTAAAATATAAATCTATATATTCAATTTTAAACGTACATTTTAATTTACTAGGGTCACATACTAACTCTGAAAATTCCAGAAAAATTATTTCTAGCTTCGTATTAACGATACGGTCCTAACAAAACTAATTTCATCAAATTTGAAGACCGTTTGAAAAATGGTCATTTTCTGGTCGATCCAAATTGACTAAAACTGACAAAACACGTTTTCTTTTGCAACACTCACATATTGATTTCAAAAATTACGAAAATTAGAATCTAGCAATAAATTGACATCCCGGATCCAATAAAAGTGGTTTCGTCGAAATCCGAGGTCGTTTGCAAAATTGCTATTTTTAAGGGCCTTATATATATAAAAATATATATATATATATTCCACAGCGACTATTTCTAATTTTAAACTGGATATATCTTATCATTTCTAAGATGAAATCTCAGTTTGTTAACTTCGTTACAAAGATATAGTTATACAGATTCAAATATTTCTTGTTTCGTTCAATTCTGACTTATACTGAATTCTGTATATTCATTTGAAATTAGAAATCGAATTTTCGAACTACCGCGCCATTTTCAATTCTATTTATAATTATATATAACTATTTATATTATAACGACGACGTATATAATATATACGTCGAATTCTATATTGAAAATAAATTTCACGTCGATATTATTTAAAATAATTCATTTTAAATAATCAAAATTCGCTAAAATTGCCAAAATAAAAATTTTAAACTGGCCCAGATTTTCGGGTTGTTACACCTCGTGTCTTAGGCATTCTTTATCACTTTCTTGATTCAAGTCCTAATTTCAAATCTTGTGTTACAATACATTCCAATCACACATAATTTCCAATCTAAATTATGCTTATGATTTTAATCCAAATTATGACTATAATCTCATGTATACAAGTTATGCCAAATTATGCCCAAACCAGTTTCCATATCCATCAACAATTTATCCCAAATCTCATTTTATTACATATTTTCCAAACTTTTCCCAATCATTCCAACGTTATTCATACGTAAATCTCAACGCAATATGCTTAGGCTCGAAGTTAGCCTAATATCAAAAAGGAAAAGGAAACGAAAAAGGGGGAGAGAATCAAAACATCAAAATTGGCATAAATATATAAATAGGCATATGAAATGAATAACGACAAAATAGATCAGATATGCATATGATAATAGCAATTGGGTATGAATCTGAAGGATAATTACAAAAATTGATATGATTCATCTTATTTACAGGCATATACATTAGATCCAATTTACAATCCTATCACAATTACTTTTTAATTTAATTATACGTGAAAGTGTCATAAACTCACAACGATAGGATCCAAAAGAAGAGAATTAGGCTTTGTTGTTTGTAGATCTGATCTTAAATAACATCTTCTTTGATTATTGAAGAAGAATATCTAAATTAATTTGAGATGGAGCAGTAGCGTGGAGGTGCCTTGGATTAGGGTTGAATGAGATTAGGTTTAGGTGTTTATTTATAGATGTATTAGGTGAATTAGGAACTTTAGATTAGATTAGAGACCATAAGAACCACTTAGATTAAAAAGACACGTCATCATGGAACTCTCCAGAATTTTGCAGATCTGGGCTCGGCCTGGGCGCACTTCCTAGGTGCGCCAGTGCATTTTTGTTCTGGCGCACTTCACAATTGCGCCAGTTGTTCTGGCCCATTTCCTAATTGTTCTGCCAAACTTCCATCGTCCATAACTCCTTCATACTATATCCACTTTACGCATAATCGGACTCTATCTCAAGTAGAATTCCGAGACAAACATAATGGCATAACCCATTTCGCTTAATTCTTCTTCTAAAAATTAAGTATTCTTTAATCATCCATTATGTCATGTTTTAAAATTACGGGCTGTTACATTCCCCCCTACTTAAGGGATTTCGCCCCCGAAATCTTGAAGCTGAAAGGAATGTATGTCCTACCATCCATCTACTCATCCACCAATCATGGGAGTCCATTGTCCTTAAAAGATTTCTAATGCTTTCATGAACATATGCAAAGTGTGTGTATATGTCCTTATCTGAATGCAAAATCAGCCGGTCTACTGATTCAGTCGACCTCCTTAATGCAAAACAAGATAGTGCCATGTGTCCATTGTGTATACAAAAGAATCCTATATATATCATTTCTATATGAGTGCACAACCATTCATCCAAATGCAACATCCATATGATAACACATTCAACATACATCCATTAATTTAAATATGGACACTCATCCATATGCAATATGAAAGTGATTGAGCCGATCTATTGCCTAATTTGTGCGTAAATGCATCCACGAGCAACCACTAGCAAACATTACATCCACTTGCATCCACCAAACATAACATGTCTCAAAAACATGTTTACAACCATAGGATTTTTTTCCTAAAGGTCGAAGATATAATCGAGAGGATACACTAACGATAGAACAAGTATAAACAAAGCGGTAGAAAAAGAAGGAGTTAAAAACATACCATCAAAAAGGAAAGGGTATGATGCATGTATCTTATCTTCCGTTTCCCAAATTGCGTCTACTTGATCATCTCCCCATTGGGTTTTGACCAACTTGACCTCTCGGTTGCATAATTTCTTGACCTCCGATCCAAGGATGCACGTAGGAACTCGTCTAACTGTGGCATCTCACTCTACTTCCACTTCTCTAAGCATGTTCGGCTCTACTACTTCAGCGGTATCATGTAAACACTTCCTCAAATGCGACACGTGAAATGCGTCATGAATACCACTAAGCTTCTCAGGCAACTTCACTTTGTAGGCCATATGTCCAATACTTTCTATAATGGGGAATGGACCCACGAACCTTGGTGCCAATTTCCCTACAGATCCAAAACGAACTACATTCCTCAATGGTGATACTTTAATAAAAACCGTGTCTCCAACATCGAACTCAAGATCGGTTCGCCTCTTATCAGCGTATGACTTTTGCTGGTTTTGTGCCGTCTTCATGCATATTCGAATCAAGTCTATCTTCTCTGAAGTTTCTCTAACCATCTCGAGCCCAAACAAAATCTTATCCGTAAAGTCCCATCAACAAGCCGGTGATCGGCAAGGTTGTCCATATAGAGCTTCAAAAGGTTCCATGCCAATACTAGTCTGATAGTTGTTGTTGTAGGCGAACTCTACTAATGAAAGTTGTTTCTCCTATATTCCTCCAATGTCCAAGATGCATAGCCTCAAAGATCTTCTAGAATCTTATTCACTCTTTTTGTTTCGCATCCATCTAAGGGTGATAAGCGGTGCTCAAACATAATTGCATTCCTACCACATCTTGTAAGCTCTTCCAAAACTCACTAGTGAAAATGGGATCTCGATTGCTTACGATACTAAAAGGTATGCCATGTAGACGAACTGTCTCTTGGAGATAAATAGATGCTAACCATGCTGCTATTCTTTTACTCTTAACGGGAATGAAATGGGCGCTCTTCGTAATTTTATCTACTACTACCCCCCAAATCCCCGTATTACCCTTCGTTGACCTCAGCAATCCGTCGACGAAATCCATGGAAACACTTTCGCATTTCCACTGTGGAACCTCTAAAGGGTGAAGCAAACCACCAGGCTTCTTTTTCTCAGTCTTGACTTGCTGGCATGCTAAGCATCCAGAAACGAACTCAGCCACAACCTTCTTCATTCTGGCCCAAAAGAAAGCTCGCTTCATGTCACTATACATCTTGTTACCACCTGGATGTATGGTCATCTTAACGATGTGCTTTTCAAGGATTGTCCTTCTCAAACTCTTGTCTCGTGATACGCAAAGTCTCCCATTCCTACGCAACCAACCTTTTTCATCTATAGTATACATACTAAGATGGCTCGAAGACACCCCTCTTATGAGCTTGTCTACTATCTCTATCAGTTGTGGGTCATCTTGCTGTGCCGCACCTATCTATCCTAAAAGTGTAGGTCACACCTCTAATGATGCCAATAAACCGGGTACATAATCGATAGAGGGTCCAAAGTCAAAAGTAGATATATACTCTAAACTCTGTCGCTCGACAAATAAAGGACTCAAAGTCAACTTATTTCTAATCAAGGCGTTAGCTACAACATTACCCTTGCCAGGGGTATATTCAATCTCAAAATCGTAGGATGCTAAGAACGCCATCCACCACTATTGCCTTAAGTTTATATCTTTTTGAGAGAACAAGTATTTTATTGACTTAAGGTCTGCATACAACTCAAACCTCTCACCAAGCAAGTAATGGCGATAACATTTGAGTGCAAAAACTATGGAAAATAATTCTAAGTTGTGGGTAGGGTAGTTCTTCTCATGGACCTTCAACTGCCTTCCACTATAACATATCCCCCTTCCCTCTTGCATCAAATCTGCGCCAAGCCCTGTCCGCAAGCACCGGTATACACTGTGAACGGTTTACTCCCATCCAACAAAACTAAAACTGGAGCTGTCATCAATGCCCTCTTCAATCTTTGAAAAGCATCATCACAGTCAACATCCCAAGAAAAGGTCAAATTCTTTTTCGTTATCCGAGTAAGTGGGGCTAATATCTTAGCAAAGTCCTTGATGAACTTTCCATAATAGCCTTCCAAATCAAGAAAGCTTCTTACTTCTGTCGCATTCTTAGGAATCTTCCAATCTTGGATTGCCACTACCTTCGTGGGATCCACTACTATCCCTTCTATAGAGAACACATGCCCTAAGAACCTCACTTCCTTCGTCTAAAAATGACATTTGGAGAACTTAGCCTTGAGTTGATGTGCTCGAATGGTCTCTAAGACTTCCCTAAGATGTAGGGCATGCTCTTCCTCGTTTGTTGAGGAGATCAAGATATCATCTACAAAGACTACTACAAATTTGTTTAGAAACTCCCTAAACACCCTACTCATCAAGTCCACGAAATATGCGGGTGCATTCGTCAAACCAAAAGGCATGATGAGCCATTCAAAGAAACCATATGGAGTTCTAAATGCAGCCTTGTCTATGCTGTCCTCAGCCACCCTCAGCTGATGAAATCCTGTAGCTAAATCCAACTGCGAGAAAGCTGAAGCACCAACCAACTAATCAAACAAGTCATCTATCCTCGTTAATGGGTGTCTGTTCTTCTTCATGATCTTATTCATCTCCCTATAGTCCACGCACAATCTAAGCGAACCATCAGCCTTCGTGGCAAAAACAACTAGAGCACCCCACTCCGAGATACTTCTTCTTATGAACCCTTTCTCAAGCAACTCTTTCACTTGTTTGCTAAGCTCCCTCCTTTCTCTTGGAGCCATGTGGCGCGCAGGCAATGCAACTGGCTTTGCATTGTCCACTAAATATATATGGAAATCTACCTCGCATTTTGGAGGTAAGCCCCTAACCTCCTCAAAGACATCTGCATACTGACGGACTACTCGAACATATTGCAAATCATCAATAGATGTGTCAAGAGATTCTAGGTAGCTAAGCATAACGGATCACTTAGGGTCGCGTGAGATATCAAGAGTATTCCCCAAACTAGTCAACAGTCTAACTACCCTCTTTTCACAGTCGAAAATAGCACCATACCTGGCTAGCCAATCCATTCTTAAAATCAACCCATAGCCCGTGAAACCAAGCACATAAGCGTTGCATTCGAACTCAACACCATATACAGATATTCTCAAATCCCGACATAACATAGACAGATGAGCCGTACCCCCAATAGGATTTGAGACAACAACGGGATCCACTACTATACTAGTATCTAGGTGCAGAGACTCAACAACAGAAGCAGATAAAAATAGATGTGAAGTGCCAGAATCAAATAACGTACGTACAGGATGATCGAAAAGGAAAAATCAAACTTTCAATAGAAATGTTTCTACCTTTCTCTTGCGTAGTTGCCATGAGAGCATGAACCTGCCCTCCAGAAGTAGATCCTGTCCTCTGTCCTTACCCCCCTTGGGTAGTCTTTAATCGTATGTACTGCCTCACCACACTGGTAGTAACCAGTCCTCTTCTTCTTTCTACAGTCCTTCTCCAAATGGCCAAGTATTCCACAATTGTGACACTTTCTTTTCTCTTATCCCTTGTTATCCTTACCGCCCTTCTTTTGTTGTTGATGTGCCTTCTTTGGATCCCCTTTCTTTTCCTGCACCTTAACTATATTAGAACCTTTCTCCTCTTCATGTATCAACGCCATATCAACAAGATTCTCGAAAGTAGCACCCATAGGAATGTGAGACATAGCCAACCCGTGTAATGGTTCATTCAGACCCTTGGAAAATCTTAAGGCCTTCTTATGTGGTGTATTAAATAATTCCATACCAAATCTTGCTAACTGGTTAAACTTGTTAACGTACTCCTTCACAGAAAAACTCCCTTGTTCTCCTTTTTACCATATTTGTGTAACAAGCTAACAAGTCTCTCGAAGTTGCCTTCATCGCACGGAAATACTTACAAAGCTCGAGAAAATTAGCCGTAGGTAATACTACTGCAGCCTCAGATGGAGGTTTGGCACTTCATTGCCCTTATGTGCCGCAGTTTAAACATACCTATGGCATTATGCCGGAATGGGAACACCTTTCGAGGAGAATTGGTCCCTTAAACAAGAAGGAAAAAGGAAGAGATTCAAACAGAGAATCAAAAGAAAGATATATGGAGTTTTGGGATTATGGTTTTCATAATAAACCTTTCTCTTGAAAGTACCTTCCGTAAACAGGTTTTTGAAAATGGTTTTCAAAATCTTTTATCAGTTCTGGCAATCTTTTTTGGATCTAGATTAACCCTAGAGGAGGGTGAATAGTGTTTATCAAAGTTTTTTCCTGAATTAGAAATCTAACAGAATATTAAAATAATAAACAAATCATATAAAGCAACAAAAATAAAAGAGCAGAAAATAAATCACATACAGATTTTCCAAGCTTCGGCAAAACCCTGCCTACTAATGCATTCCTAAGGTTCCTATTAGGTAAAAAAAAGATCCCGCATACAAGAACATGTACACTCGCGAACCCCTCGCTCCAATTCTATTCCTACGCTCAAAAACCTAGACTGGATGATATTCCCTCGACCAGATTTTCCCGTATTACAAGCCCGTAACACGTAACCCTAGATTTTATAGACTCTAGTAAACTGCTAAAATATTACAGACTCTAAAACTGTTTGGATGTTTACAGAAGAATTGAAAATACATACAATTAAAATAAACAAAAGAAACCCTAGTTAAAAAAAATAAAGGAGTTTAAAGATAATAGCTCATCCCCTTTTCAAATTAAAAAATTGGCCGGCCCATAATCTATTATATGTTGCCCGATCTCCTTTGTCTCTAAAAAATGGCGGCTAGGGTTTCTCACTTTGCTCCAATTCGTTGCTGTTGAATTCGATATGTCTTTGTGCAATCTCTGAAATGATGGATGCTAATATTCTTTGCAATCTCGATCCCTAATCTTGCTAGATTCATCAAAGTAAGATCTTTGATTTATGTTTTAATACTTGAATTGTTTTCTATGAATTTTTGGGAAACATTGTCGATGAGGAAATAGTGGAATAAATAGGGTTTTAAACCCTTCGTTTATTCTCTGATTTCATGATGTGGCTTGAGATGATTTTGTTGCTCTCCTCTTTATAAATCTTGGCTGAAATATGTTGCCTTTTGTGCCTCGACTTAACACTGTCTTGAATTAGTCGAATTGCCCCTTGTGAAATCTTATCTGAAATATGTTGCTTTCCTCTTTTGAAATCTTGGTTGAAATATGTTGCCTTTTGTGCCTCGACTTAACACTGTCTTGAATTATTCGAATTGACCCTTGTAAATACTTACAATAAACATGCATGCTGATATGCATCTCGTATATTTCATCAATGAATTTCTGGAAAGGATATTGAACAAAAACTGGAAAGAAATGATTTCGTTCTTGACTAATTTCTTATGTGAAAATTTCCTTTTGTCCATTTCTGAGAAACAAAACTTGCCAGATGTTATTCACTGATTTGTTTTAAAACTGGAAACACATGAAATAGATTTCTTGCTCCATGCATGGTTTCTGGATTGAATTCGGTTTTGAATTGTTGCTAAAAATTCCTTTAGTGAATTCTGGAAGTATATTTGAGTATGCCATATTAAAACTTGATTCACTGGAAAACATTAATACTGGGCAGTTTTGGAATCCTTTAAAAAACTTGCCTAACTTGAGTTGCGAGATTAAACCAGTATTGAAGTTGTAGAATTGCCCCTTGAAAACATGTTGGTCATTTCAATTGATTGAAAAATAAACATTTTACCAAGATTGTAGCTCAAAGAAAAACCATTCCGGTTTATTCTTTGCATGTTGATTTGTCCACTGATTTATTTCCAATGTATTGCATCCATTTGCTTGAGTTGCATGAACAAGTCTTGTTCACATGAGTCGTTTCTTGTGTTCGCTGTAATTCATTGATTATTCCCATCATGCTGAACCAAACTGTCTTGATCACTTGATATAGTGTTCCACTACTGTGCACTTAAATATGAATTATCTCTTTATATTTGCACACATGAACATGTTGTATTTGCTGACTTGAGCGACTCCCATGTGTTGCCTTGACCACTTGAACCACTCCACTGTGTCATCATGTGCACTTCACATTTGCTGTTCTGTTACATGCTTTCTGTTGTTGCATACATGACTGAGCTCAACCATGCTTTACCCATTGTTTATACTGCCATGAGTAGATTTGTAAACTGAAATGTGCTTGATTTTGCCTCATGTTTACACTGAGATCTTCTTGAACATATAAAAACATATCTCGACACTTTGTTGCACCATTCTATTGCCAAACACATGTTGCCATGTGAACTGTCCACCTGCTTGCTTGAAACTCATGTACATATGCAATTTACCATTGCTCCTAGACTCATGTATGAATGGTTTTAAACCTGCACCGGTATTGTACCATTTGGGCTTGATCATGTTGTGTTGCATTTTTGTCATGCATGCCTTGTTGCTCACTGTCTTATGTATTCTTGAACCATATAATTGACCTTGACCACACTATATACATGCATTTTGGCTTTTTGTTGCGCTTTGTATTTAGCTCGACCATTAATGTTGATTTGTATTCATTGATGTTTTTGGGTTGCCTCGACCATATTGATTATTGTTGCACTAAGTCGAGATGGTCCACGTGGCTTCTCCTCAGTTGCACACCGGCGAGGCAGTGCACACATGTATATAGTGTGTATATGCAGCCATCCAGACAAGTTTTCTTGTCCCTGCATTGATATATATATATATATATATATATATATATATGTGTGTGTGTGTGTGTGTGTGTGTGTGTGTGTGTTGAATGCCTTCTGGTATTTACAGTATATCACTGTGAATATCACAAGTTGTCTAGACACAGTCGGATATAAAAAAATCAGATCGAGTCAGAAAAATGATGAGAAACCCATCGAAATTCTGAGGCAAATAAATTTTCAAAATAAAAATTATATTCGCTAGAATTTAGAATATTATTTCTATTGCAGTGTACTGTGTATATGTTCATATGTATGATAGGTATGAAGACTGGACTGACGGTGAAGATGCTGTGAAGACAGAAGACTGTAGATAGTAGACAGAAAACAAAAAAAGCATGTAAAAGTGTATATGAGTGAATGTATAAATGGAATTGTAAATGAGTGAATGTGAAATGTATGAGTGTTGTATTGAATATGAAAATGAATATAAATTGAAATGTATATCAGTGATATATTCAAATAGTGGAGTTAAAAATAGTTGTACTGTTTGAAAGATTGAAATATAATATTCAATTTAAATAAAATACTGTATGCATATATGAATGTATGTACAGTCGTATTCTATTTAAATATAAATATTGTATTCCTGTCTGTGATGCATATATAGGAGAGTACAGTAATAAACACATTTATAATATATATTTGGTTGTTATCATCAAACAAAAATCATATAATTGTGTATACAACAACGTTATATAAAATAATCTCCCCCTTTTGATGATGACAAACAAATATGAAGATTTTGAAAACAGTAAATGTATTTGACTATGAAGAACAGAACTCTCCCTAACCGAACTTCCCCTATTTGAATGCTCCCCCTACAACAGAAACTCCCCCTATTATCGTGCATGAGTGAAAAGAATATGAAACTACATTGAAATTTTCAAAAATAAAATATTTATAAACTATTCACTCATAAATCAAAATCTCAACCCATTCTCCCCCTTTTTGTTATCATCAAAAGGATACAGAAATTAAAATATAGATGAATACTGACTAGAAATATAATTCCAGCTTAAGAGAAAGAATGGTCATCAAAAATCTCAATCAGTCAAACAAAAATCATAATATTCTGTATACAGGTGGCATATTTCACATTGTAGAGAATGAAGGATTTATGATGAATTTTATACAAAATGGAGAGAGTTACAAAATTATGATTTCCAACTATTTTCAAAAGATTTTTGTAAAATTGAGAAAAAAAACAGTGATGGATTTGGACTATAGTTAATAATTCAATTTAAGTGACAAAATCGAATAATCTCAAATCCCAATACCCATCAATCAACAAATCATAATACTTCATAAGACTTCAATACATTTCACGGATTAGAAAGATGGATTGATAGGCTAGTTTTTATACACAAAGGAGGATTTAATTTCAATTTAGCCAATTATTTCCTTTTCTTTTATTTTTGTTTAAGAGCACACTGACCACACATAGCTTGGATTTTTAATTGAGGTCAGTCGCAGCTTGAATTATAAGTTATCTCTTAACCATGCGTGACTAGAGCTTGGATTTTTAAATGAGGTTAGAGACACAATTATATATTAATTATATTTACTATTTTCAGCATATAAAAGAAAAAACACCTCGGTATATAAAACCTTATATGGATGATAGAAAATGGGGTAGGTACAGAAATGGACTGTGAAATAAATTTCTAAATTAATTATATTATGAAATACGCTCGACTGTACCGAGATCATTGAAAATTTTCAATTATCACTAATTCATATTTCCACTGTTTATTCAAAAAGTTTTAAAAGAAACTTATCTATTCACATTCATATAAAAAGAACATGACGGATGGCAGAATCATGGTGGATAAAGAAGATGGTCGTGAAATAAATGCCAGTTCAAAGATATGATAATAAATATTCAACCATCATGACAATCCAAATAAAATCTCCTCTTGTTATGAAATATACTGCAGTCACAATTCATCACAATTTCAAAATCTGACAATAATTTCGATGAATTACAAATACAGTTCAATACGGATATTGATTTCAATTTCTGAATGAATAATCAATAAATAACTTTAAAATTGAAAATCAATTACAAAAGGAAATTAAAATGATTTATACAAGACAAGAGAGATTAAAAATATATACAGCTAAAACAAATTCAGCACTTCTAAACTGATACCACTTGATGTCCGTATTATTGAGGATTGTAATAAGATACAGGAGACAAACAAGGATATCACAGACAAAGTATTTAATCACAAGGCCCAAACAGACAAGACTAACAAATTAATTTCATTTATCAGAGCATGGTATATATTTGATACCAAAACAGGGAGTTACCAAAAAATATTTTCAAAAACAATATCAGAGCAGCACAAGAAACTAATAGCACAAAAAACTTGTCAGAAGATGTTTCTGATGGTCCCAGAATATGATTCATGATCGAAGATTAAAAATACCGTTTATTTGAAATCATTTGAGGAATATGAATCTCTCAAGATTCAGTGAAAAAACACACCAAAATGTAAATTTCAGATTCAAGAAATGTGTGTGATTCAATAAATCAATAATATCAAATGATTTTAAACAAATAAATATTCAAATCAAATAATCATGAAATAGTAGTGAGTTTTAAGACCTGATTTTCAAAGAATTTTACATAAGTATTTTCTGACAAGTACACTAGAAATTTCAGATCATTACATCAAGTTTGAGAGGTACTCATGATCCAAAAAAAATTAAAAATAATTTATTTGAAATCGCTTGAATCAATGTCAAGTTTGAGATATAATGAATTATTCACACAAGATTGATAATTTCAAATTTAAATGGTGTGTGATATTCAAAATATCAAGAATTTCAGATGATTTCAAACAAAACTAATTTCAACCATAATAATCATGAATAAAGATGAATTTCAAGATGTATCACTGATTCAAGACAATTCAAAATATCCAAGCCAACCTGAAATATAATGAAATTATCACAACTGATAAATATTGGTGTGCTATAATGAGTATATTATTTCAAGCATTTCTAAAATGAATTAGTGAAAACTCAAAACAGGAGTGGGGTGTGAAATTCCATTAATCTTTCAGATCTTCAAGAATTTAGAATTCAAATTAACAGTGTTCAAGATATGACAAGAATAAATCGACATTGTTATGAATTCAGAGAATCAGAAAACAAACTCCAAATCAATTGCAGATATATACAAAAATAAATTCAAGATCTGGAAATGATTAAAAAACATCAGAGTTTTATATAACTGACGCAAATTTCCAGAAAAAATGAATTCTGCAATTGGAAATTAAGGACGCCCAAAAAAATATGACAGCGACAGATCAGAACAGAATAAACAAAAACAAAAGAAATAAAAGGGATAGAATGAGGAAAAAAATTAAAAAAAGATAATATTTACGAAGATGAGTTTAGAGATTATACCTGAAATTGATGTAAGCAAATGGATCTCTAACTCAATAAATCTTGGCAAAAGGAACTGTGAATGACACAGAAGTATAGACAGCTTTGTTTCACATTTCTTTTTGTATAGCAGTTCCTCAGCCTCTTCTGGTACCTAACAATTTAGGGGATTGGGTGGTCTAACGAAATTAGTAAAACCACTCACAGTTTTGTTAAAATCTTTTGGTACACAAATCTGTTCGTATAACAACCCATTCGAATCTGTCTTTGTGCCTTTAGGAACCCAAATCTGTTTGAATTTAACAAACATTAACTTTGTAGATTTAGGGAACTTCATTTGTTTAAATGGATTGTTATTAAACCAATATTTGTTTTGGCCTTTCCACAATACAAGCAATTTGAAGAAATTGAGAAATTTTGAGAAGTTTGTTTTTTAGTTGAAAATCCAAATCCAAGTCCATTCTTGTTTTCAAAAGCGGAACTATTTTTCAATAGAGAATTCAAAGAATTTTGACTATTTGAAAACTTCTTAAATTTCAGCTCAAAAACATTGGCTTTGGATTTAAACAAGTTATTCTCATTTATAAGTTTTTCAATTTTCGCCTTAGACTCAGAAATCTCATATTCAAATTGATTACTATTCTCAAGTTCAAGTTTTCCAAATCCTCTGAATTTTTCAATTTCTTTTTCCAAATCATAATTTATTTCAGAAATTTCAATCTTATTGTTTTTTAAAGATATATTTTCATTTTCAAGGAAGTTGGAGATCTCTTTTATTTCAGTAAATTCTTTTTGAAAAGATGTGCATTTATTGCGTTTGAGATTTCTGATTCTATCGGTTTCAATCTTAAGCTCTTTCAGAATTGTTTCAGCTTTCAACAAACTTCCTTTTTCAAAAAATTATGTTTGGAATTCTTAGTTGCCTTAATTTTATCCAACTCCTTTTGCAAAGCAATGATTTTATGAATTAGCTCATCTTCACGATTTTTCAAAATCAAAAATTCATTTTCAAGTTGATTAAAGATTTCGTTAAGATGAGCAAATTCTTTTTCTAAATTTAAATAATTTTTGCAATTGGAGTTTTCTAATCTCTTAGCATTTTATAATTCCAAAACATCATTTTTTCTACCCAACTCAAGTTTCTCAGATTTAAGATGTTTGTTTTTCAATTTGAGACTCTCAATAGATTTTGTTAAATCAGTACAAAGATGAATTAAATTTTCCTGTGAAAAATTTCCTGTTGAGTCTCCATCGCTATCATCATCTGTTGTATCTTCATCAGTGACTTCTGTTATGCACACATCTGAGTTTGAGTTGGCAATTGCAGGTTTTGAGCAGTTGTCTTCATTTCGTCCATACTTTGTATTGAGAGTAATCCAAATATCGTGTGCAGTTCAATAGTGGGACAGGAGATTAAGCTGATTATTATTAAGATAAGAATAGAGAATATGCATGACACGAGCATTGGTAATTTTACTCTTCTTATCAAACATATCACCCACAGTTTCAATAACATTCCAATATTCAAAACTAATAGATTTTAAATAGAATTCAATTTTCGATTTCCAAACTAAAAAATCTGTTCCATTCAAAATGTTTGGAATGTGGCTGGACTGACTCTTAAAGGGCTGACAACTAGGATCCATGATTCTAGGATTAATGAAATTACCAGGCTCTGATACCACTTGTTGGATCTATATTAACCCTAGAGGGAGTGGGTGAATAGGGTTTATCACAGTTTTTTGCTGAATTGAAAATCTGATAGGATATTAAAATAATAAACAGATCAAAGAATGTAGCAAAAATAAAAGTGTAGAAAATAAATCACACAAAGATATACCCATCTTCGACAAAACTCCGCCTACTGCTGCATTCCTAAGGTTTCTACTAGGTAAAAGAACAGATCCCGCATACAAGACCATGTACACTCGTGAACCCCTCCTGTTCTAATCCTACGCTCAAAACCCTAGACTGACCGATATTCCCTCTACCAGATTTTGCCGTATTACAAGCCCGTAACACGTAACCCTAGATTTTATAGACTCTAACAAACTATTATAATTTTACGGACTCTAGAACTGTTTGGACGGTTTACAAAAGAATTGAAAATACAAAACAATTAAAATAAACAAAAGAAACCCTAGTAAAATAATAAAGGAGTTTAAAGACAATGGGTCATCCCCTTTTCAAATTAAAAAGTTGGCCGGCCCATAGTCTATTATCTGTTGCCCGATCTCCTTTGTCTCTATAAAATGGTAGCTAGGGTTTTTCACCTTGCTCCAATTCGTTGCTGATGAATTCGATATGTCTTTGTGCAATCTCTAAAATGATGGATGCTGATATTCTTTGCAATCTCGATCCCCAATCTTGCTAAATTCATCAAAGTAAGATCTTTGATTTTTGTTTTAATACATGAATTGTTTTCTATGAATTTTTGGGATACATTACCGATGAGGAAATGGTGGAATAAATAGGGTTTTAAACCCTTCGTTTATTCTCTGATTTCGTGATGTGGCTTGAGATGATTTTGTTGCTTTCCTCTTTTGAAATCTTGGCTGAAATATGTTGCCTTTTGTGCCTCGACTTAACACTGTCTTGAATTAGTCGAATTTCCCCTTGTGAAATCTTGGCTGAAATATGTTGCTTTCCTCTATTGAAAACTTGGCTGAAATATGTTGCCTTTTGTGCCTCGACTTAACACTGTCTTGAATTACTCAAATTGCCCCTTGTAAATACTTGCAATAAACATGCTTGCTAATTTGTATCTCGTATATTTCATCAATGAATTTCTGGAAAGGATATTGAACAAAAACTGGAAAGAAATGATTACGTCCTTTACTAATTTCTCGTGTGAAAATTTCCTTCTATCCATTTCTAAAAAACAAAACTTGCCAAATGTTATTCACTAATTTGTTTTAAAACTGGAAACATATGAAATAGATTTATTGCTCCTTGCATGACTTCTGGATTGAATTCGGTTCTGATTTTTGCCAAAAATTCCTTCAGTGAATTCTGAAAGTATATTTAAGTATGCCATATTAAAACTTGATTCTCTGGAAAAACATTAATACTGGGCAGTTTTGGAATCCTTTAAAAAACTTGCCAAACTTGAGTTGCGAGATTAAACCGGTATTGAATTTGTAGAATTGCCCCTTGAAAACATGTTGGTCATTTCAATTGATTGAAAAATAAACATTTTGCCAATATTGTAGATCAAAGAAAAACCATTCCTGTTTATTCTTTGCATGATGATTTGTCCACTGATTTGTTTCCAATGTATTGCATCCATTTGCTTGAGTTGCATAAACAAGTCTTGTTCACATGAGTCGTTTCTTGTGTTCTCTGTACTTCATTGATTTTCCCATCATGATGAACCAAACTGTCTTGATCACTTGATATAGTGTTCCACAACTGTGCACTTGAATGTAAATTTGCTCTTTATATTTGCACACATGAACATGTTGTATTTGCTAACTTAAGCGGCTTCCATGTGTTGCCTGACCACTCGAACCACTCCACTGTGTCATCAAGTGCACTTCACATTTGTTGTTCTGTTACATGCTTTCTGTTGTTGCATACATGACTGAGCTCAACCATGCATTACCCATTGTTTATACTGCCATGAGTAGATTTGTAAACTGAAATGTGCTTGAGCTTGCCTCATGTGTACAATGAGATCTGATTGAACATATAAAAACATGTCTCAACACTTTGTTGCACCATTCTATTGCCAAACACATGCTGCCATGTGAACTGTCCACCTGCTTGCTTGAAACTCATGTACATATGCAACTTACCATTGCTCCTGGATTCATGTATGAATGGTTTTGAACCTACACTTGTATTGTACCATTTGGACTTGATCATGTTGTGTTGCATTTGTGTCATGCATGCCTTGTTGCTCACTGTCTTGTGTATGCTTGAACCTAATGGTTGACCTTGACCACACTACATACATGCATTTCTATTTTTGTTGTGCTTTGTATTTAGCTCCGCCATTGATGTTGAATTGTATTCATTGATGTTTTTGGGTTGCCTCGACCATATTGATTATTGCTGCACTGAGTCGAGATGGTCCGCATGGCTACTCCTCAGTTGCACACTGGCGAGGCAGTGCACATGTGTGTATAATGTGTATATGCTGCCATCCGGACAAGTTTTCATGTCCCTGCATTGATAAATATATATATATATATATATATATATACTGTCTGCCTTGTGGTATTTACATGTATCACTATGAATATCACAAGCGGTCTAGACACAGTTGGATGGAAAAAAATCAGATCGAGTAAGAAAAATGATGAGAAACACGCCAAAATTCTGAGGCAAATAAATTTTCAAAATAAAAATTATATTCGCTAGAATTTAGAATATTATTTCTATTGCAGTGTACTCTGTGTGTGTGTGTGTGTTCATTTGTATGACAGGTATGAAGACTGGACTGACAGTGAAGATGCTGTGAAGATAGAAGACTGAAGACAGAAGATAGAAAACAAAAACAGTGTGTAAAAGTGTATATGAGTGAATGTATAAATGGAATTGTAAATGAGTGAATGTGAAATGCACGAGTGTTGTATTGAATATGAAAATGAATATAAATTGAAATGTATATCAGCAATGTATTCAAATAGTGGGGTTAAAAATAGTTGTAATGTTTGAAAGATTGAAATATAATATTCAATTTAAATAAAATACTTTATCAATATATGAATGTATATACAGTCGTACTCTATTTAAATATAAATACTATATTCCTGTCTATGATGTATATATAGAACAGTACAGTAACAAACATATTTTAATATGTATTTGGTTGTTATCATCAAACAAAAATCATATAATTGTGTATACAACAACGTTATATACAACATCCTTCAGCTCTGATACCATGTGTAACACCCCATGTCCGTTAATGTCACTCGCTAAGAGAATGCATTAACTTTCATGGAGCGTTATAAGAGTATAGAACAAAACATCACAAGAAAGATATATAAAATGGTTCTTAAAATTTCAAAATTTATTCGTTGCAGTGGAAAGCAAAACATGTTTGGTTACAACATTAAAACCACATACTAAAGCCAAGTACACAAATATCCATCTTGAGTAAAATTGTTATCAGAGTACATATGAGAAAAACCATAATACCACTCCAAATATCCATAATGAAAAAGAGATAAAGCTGAGCATTACTTTCAACACTTCCAAGCACTTCAAGAAGAAAGTGATTTGAGTCAAGCTTTATTAATCCTACCCTGAGGACCTTGGGGGGAGGGAGAAAGAAAAGAGGCGAAACAAAAAGGGTCAGACATAAGTCCGGCGAGTCTAGTGACTTATAATCAGTAAAGTAACAGGATAAGAACATAAAATGGATATAAGAGATGACTGTAACATAAGCAGATATGACAAGGTAAACAAAGTAAGCAAGATCGAGCATCGACTACACTCCTAACCACTATAAGATGTGCTCTGCACTGTACCAAAATACTAGTTACATACTAAAAGATGATCCCTCCCTACTAATCATAATAATGGTAGCTTCGTGTACTCCTAGCTACTCTCGTGGGTGCCCACTTGCTCCTACCACCACTAGTTGTACCCACAACCCTTCCCATTGGATCAGCTCCCTAACTCGTAGATACCTGTGCTGGTCCTACAATAGGGTGTATCACTCCCTAAGGTGGCAACGCCGATACTACTAAAATGCACAACTTATACCTGCACGATGCAACAATGTCTTACCTACCAGCCTGGACGCACGCATGCATATGACTCTGTTGGGCTTGCACTGCCATCGCTAACTCTTTATTGACCTCTTACAATCAACCCCAGTAAGTGTGTCCCTGTCCTCAACATAGTTCGAGCTCATATAGATACTAAAATGGGTTTCTGGTTGAAAAGGGTCCACACACTTGACACAAGCTTCCCTCCTAAGCTTGGTCCCCACGAAGAATTCTCACTTAACTCCTCTTTATCCCCATGTCTAGTCACATGTCTCATCTTGGTTAAGGGCTTTTATTATGTTTCACAATCTACCTATGTTACCCACTTAACCCTTTATTTTCCTCATGTCTAATCACTTGTCTTATCTTGGTTAAGTGTTCATTAATTCATTATAACCGTAATCTTGCAAGACCTCCCATATTATATTACTGTTTTCGGTTGCTGGATATGCCGGGTGGTTCCGGGCAGGCTTATACCCCACTCCGAATCTAACCACATGTCTTTGCATTATTGCGCATCTAATTTCTGCCTTTGACCTCTCACATTAGATTACCATTTGCGGTTGCTGGAAATCCTGGGCGGTTCCGGGCAGGCTTATACCGCAATCTGAATCTAACCTCGTGTCTTAGGCGTTCTTTATCACTTTCTTGATTCAAGTCCCAATTTCAAATCTTGTATTACAATACATTCCAATCACCCATAATTTCCAATCTAAATTATGCTTACAATTTTAATCCAAATTATGACTATAATCTCATGTATACAAGTTATGCCAAATTATGCCCAAGCCGGTTTCCATATCCATCAACAATTTATGCCAAATCTCATTTTATTACATATTTCCCAAACTTTTCCCAATCATTCCAATGTTATTTGTACGTAAATATCAACGCAATATGCTTAGGCGCGAAATTAGCCTAATATCAAAAAGGGAAAAGGAAAAGAAGAAGGGGAGAGAATCAAAACATTAAAATTGGCATAAACATATATATAGGTATGTGAAATGAATAACGACAAAATAGATTAGATAGGCATATGATAATAGCAACTGGGTATGAATCTGAAGGATAAATTATAAAACTTGATATGATTTATCTTATTTACAGGCATATACATTAGATCCAATTTCCAATCCTATCACAATTACTTTTTAATTTAATTATATTTGAAAGTGACATAAACTCATAGCGATAGGATCTAAAAGAAGAGAATTAGGCTTTGTTGTTTGTAGATCTGATCTTGAATAACCTCTTCTTTGATTGTTGAAGAAGAAAATCTAAATTAATTTAAGATGGAGCAGCAACATGGATGCGCCATGGATTAGGGTTGAATAAGATTAGTGTTAGGTTTAGGTGTTTATTTATAGATGTATTAGGTGAATTAGGACCTTTAGATTGGATTAGAGACTATCAGAACCACTCAGATTAAAAACACGCATCATCATGGAACTCCCCAGAATTTTGTAGATCTGGGCTCGGCCTGAGAACACCTGGGCGCACTTCCCAGGTGCGCCAGTGCATTTTTGTTCTGGCGCACTTCACAAGTGCGCCGGTTGTTCTGTCCCATTTCCTGATTGTTCTGTCAAACTTCTATCATCCATAAATCCTTCATACTGTATCCGCTTTACGCAAACTCGAACTCGATCTCAAGCAGAATTCCGAGATGAACGTAATGGCGTAACCCGTTTCACTTAATTCTTCTTCTAAAAATTAAGTATTCTTTAATTATCCCTTATGTCATGTTTTAAAATTACGGGGTGTTATAAAGAATAACCAGGCCTCTCTGTATCTCATCTAGATCCAAAAATTCTCCTTGACTAGATTTGGGAAAAAGATTTCAAGAATGAGGAGACAACTCAACGCCGGGTCTCAACGATGAAGAAATTACAGGAGAGGACTGCCTGATGTCATTTACATCCTACGATCCTATTTCTTAGTCCAGAGAAACATCTACTTTTCCTGCGTCAAACCTCCCTCTATATTTTACATAAGAACTGGAGGCACAATAGGATCAGCTACTGCATCACCTGCACCTTTGCCTTCAACTTGGGCCTCTCCTAATGTCCTAACTCCATCAAGCCTAACACTTCATTATTTTCGAGCAGACAAGATCCACAAAGGAGCTCTCCAGTATTAAAAGTCTAGGCATTGATGTGGTTTTGTGTGCTCCATGTAACTTGGCAAATACTAACTCGAATATCTTCCTAGACAACTTCATAAGATTTCCTGAATCGAGATTTGAAAACCTATATTAGTAAAAATAAAGATATCACCACAATCTTGCAATATGTTTACAATAAATTATACATAAATTCCACTCACTTCCTTTCAACCATCGCCCAATAAAATCCTCTGGAGAACGGACATGGAATCATTTGATTTTGAAACCACTACATTTATTCTCGCCACCACCAAAATCTATTGTTGAAATTAGCTTCAAAGTAAAACATGATGCGAAGTTTCATTATTTGAAATTGAAACAGAGACGATTGTCATCAATGGTTGGAAATCAGTGGACGTATTGCAAGCATATGATGTACATGCAAAGAAGATATGCATAGCTATTCGAGAAAAGCTATGTAGGACAAGCTTCATGTGATGTAAAACCTCGTATGTATTGTGTTAAATGATAGTACACACCCAGTAGCATACATATACCAATTGCATGCAATATAATCATATAGAGGTATGTGTGCTGTAACAACCCGTATTTTGATAACGTGTTATAACCATAAATCTAGGAAGAATTAAATTTTAAAATAAGAACCAAGGGAAACAGGTTGCGCCATTGCATTCGTCTCGGAATTCTGCATGAAATTGAGTCTGAGTTTCCGAAAATCGGAGTCCGTATGACCAAGTTATAGCTCCCCAAAGTTTCAGAAATTTTCAGAGTTCAAAACAGTTCGAATTCGAGTTCAAATTCGAATTTCAAAACCCAGACAGACTGGGCGGGAAATTTCCCGCCTAGCACCCCAGGTAGACTGGGGAGTCGACTGGGCAGTCGACACCCCCAGGACCAGGTCGACTGTGCAGTCGACTTGGGTGTCGACCTGGTCCTCGAACCTGGTTTGGGCCTGGTTGCTCCTGCTTGACCCTGTTGGCTTGTTTGAGGGCCTGTGACGATTTTTGGCGGTTCAGATCGATTCTAGGGTTTATCTTATGGCCTAAACTAGTTGTTGCAACTATAAAAACACCGTAAGACCTAGGCTAATCCACAACAAATCTTTCTAACACCATTATGCTGCTAAGTCTCCTCTTGAACCATGGCCGCCGCCTCCAACTTGAAGCTTAAACATTCAAACTAGATCCAAATTGAAGACCAACGTTTCTACAACAATTCAAGGGAATAGATCAACATCTCAACAACGATCCTACGACAATTTCTGTTCTTAGTTCTCAAAAACCACGATCTGTAAGCCCCGGTTACTCTTAGATCTAAACTCTAAACTTAATATGGACATGTGTAAATTGAAGTTGAACATAAACATGATAACTACTTAAGACCTACTCTTGTATATCTTTGACCTATGACTATTCCTTTTTGATCTATTATTTTAGATCTACTCTTGTTCACCCTAGATCTATTCACCTTGAACCTAGTACCATTCATATTGAACCTTGATTTGTGGAATACTAATAAGAATTTGATTTAGGGGCCTGTTCATGTCATAACCTAAACCCTATCATTATTTTAACATGCCTGTGATGTTGTGATGTTGAAACTATTGCTAGTCACAAGTTTAGGATTATCATCTTATGTCATTTATTGCTATGTTTATCACCCTATTTCATATGCCAGTGATGTTATGATCATATCTCAAGTTACACCATGCTTGCCTTAAAATCACCTTTGCCACTTTATACCCATCCTTGTTATGTTATTCCCTAGTTACATCTATTGCCTTGATTCGAATTTGCGAGCGTTGGGGATGCAATTTGGGTAGTTTAGGAAAACTTGAATTTATTATGAACTTGAAAACATGAATATCGTTATAACTTGAGCTTGGATAGGAACATGAACTTGACATGAAATTATACTTGAAAATATGAATTTGGGACATGACACTTAGATAACTTGAACGTGGCCAACACGAGGTTGGGTTGAGTTTGCAGTATAAATCTGCCCGGAACTGCCCGTCGAATCCAGTAACTGCAAACAATAAGATCCAATGTGAGTTGTTGGTCATATCGCACTCGAAACCCGAGGTTAGACTAGGTTATGGTGTAAAACTGCCCGGACCCGCCCGGCACATCCAGTAACCATAACCAAGTCTAATGTGAGAGGTTAGGGGTGCATTAAGTAAATTAATGCCACTGGATAGGGTTAAGTCATGGACCACTTGAATATACTTAACCAATTTGACACGTTGATTTGATAGGGTTAAGTCATGAACCGCTTGAACACACTTAACCAACCTGACACATGATTCGTAGGACTAATTCTTGAACTAGAACGACACACTTATTCAATTTGACATAACACGTAGATGGGGTTAAGTATCGATTTTAAATGACAACTTAACCTGCTAAACGAAACCCTAGTTACGCGGTCCTTTTCAGCAGTAACCCACTAGATGTATCACAGTACCCTGGGACTAGGCAGGGTGGGGCACGATTGCTGGGCTGATTGTAAGTGACCAGAATGACGGCTGAGTTGGTGCGCCATTGTAGGTTCAGGCGGACTAGGGTCGTGCACTTAGTCCGGAGTTGAAAAAGCAGGCATTGGGCATTAGTAGGATTATCTGTGCATTCTTGACTCGTGTCGGTGGTTGGCACCCTAGGGCTTGATACACCCTATGGTGGACCTAGCATAGGTGACTACATTCGTGATAGGGTCGTATGACACGGACACACGACAACCTAGACTTGTAGGGAGCCGATCGATTAGATCATACCGTTGGACCCCGAATTAGGTCACTTCACGATATTGGGCCAAGGGATTATTTCTTGATTTATAGTTGACACGGGATTAGTATACCAGTATAGTTGGTGTGGCGAACCTTGAATACGCAATGTTAGACTTGAGTTATCTTGTTAGCTTTGTTATCATGTCAGACTTATCATCATTCCTATGTTTAATTCCAGTTTATTCATGTCTTGTTAACTTTACTAGTTTCTATGCTGATAGTCACTAGGGCTTACCAGTCTTTTTGACTGACCCGTTTTCTTTCGCCTCTTTGGCTTTCGTTCCCCCCCTAAGGTTCTCAGTGAGGAAACTCTAGCTCTTAACTTGGACCTTGCTTGCTTTCTGACAGCTCATGTACGGTTTGGTCTTAAGCTATGCTATGGCTGCACTCATGCACTTTTTGGGGAATAATATTTTACTTATGTTGTTTTAAGTACTTTGCTTCTTTAGAACTTGATGTAATGAAATAATGACTTGGCATTTTGATGTAAGAGGTTTTGACTCTATTTTTCAGTAATGAGATTTGGTTTTAAAGTTTATATCCGCTGCTTTATATACTCTATTTTATCTATGTTCTGTCTTGTGTTATACCTGTGCCTGTTTACTAGATAATACCCCTCCAAAACTAGGGCATTCCCTTTGTGAGTGACCCTAGCGGAGGTGGGGTGTTACATCTGGTATCAAAGCAGAAGGTTACCGGACTGGGCAAAAGTTTTAAAAACCTTCTGAAACTATTTTCAAAACCGTTTATAAAGAATCATTTTTCAAGAGAAGTTTTATTTTTAAGAAAAGGCTATTCCCCAAAAGCCATTAGCACTTTCCTTTGTTTCCTCGTTTGAATCTTTTTCCTTTTCGCTTTTCAGCATGTCTGATCTTAACCTTCCTGAGGGAGTACCCATACCTGGCTGGTTCCGAAGATACTTGGAATCTAGGGCCAACGGCGCGGGCCAGGCAGATATCCCTCCTCCTCCTCCCCTGGTGGCCACGGTTCCTCCTCCTCCTCCTTCAGGTACCGCCTTCGCCAAAATATGCAAGGACTTTATTGGAATGGGCGGCAAGAACTTCGTTGGAACTGAAACCTTCGTTGAGGCACGAAACTGGCTAAAAGAGACTGAAGACTTGCTTGTTATTTTCGATATGGAGGATCATAGGAAAGTTCAGTTGGCAGCATGGTTGTTGAAAGAGGAAGCTGCATTTTGGTGGGAAGTCACCAATGCTACCAGGCCAATTGAGACTTGGGCAGACTTTAGAGAGAGGTTTGGGCTTAAGTTTTTATCATCCGCAGAAGCGAGCCTTCAGATGGAGAGGTTCCTGGCACTCAAGCAAGGGGACATGTCAGTTAGGGAATACGTGAATAAGTTTAATCAGCTTGCTCGGTTTGGTTCGGACTTAGTCAACACGGCTGAGAAGAAGGCTCTACGCTTTGCTCGAGGATTGTGCGAGCCACTCCACACTATGGCCATGACTCATGTACCCATGGGGATGACCTTTGAAATCTTGGTGAATATGGCCCTACTTCATGAAGAAGACGAGAATGGCAAGAAGAAGGTCAAGGCGAATGAGTCTCAAGACAAGAAGGTAGACTCCGAGAAAGGAGGAAAGAACAGCAACAACAAGAATGACAAGTCACGTGAGAAAAGAAAATGCAACTTCTGTGGTATTGACGGGCATATAGTCCAGGACTGTAGGAAGTAGAAGATGAAGATAGGAGCATGTTTTCAATGCGGTGAAACTGGACACATCAGCAAGAACTGCCCTAAGAAGCAAGGGCAAGCCCCGCAAGAAGGACCTTCTAGGGGTACATCTTTAACTTCTTTTCCCTAGATACTCTGTTTTATCTTGTATATCCTTTCGATCCTGTCTTGAGAACCTTAGGTAGAATCCTATGGATGTAAACATGTATTTGAAACATGTTATGCTTGATGTTTGCAAGTGGTTGCAAGTGATTGCTCGTGGTTGCATAACACACATTAGGCACTAGATCGGCTCAGACACATTTTCATATTGCATATGCATGAGTGTTTATACTTATTTATGGATGAAATTGAATGTGTTATCATATGAATGTTGCATATGGATGAATGTTTGTGCACACATATAGTGCTTACGTGACTAGGATTTGTTTGCATACATGTTGGATTCATGACACAAAACATATTTTGCATTAGAAAGATCAATCAGGCCTGATCATTTGCATTAGATAAGGAACATATACACACACTTTTTGCATATGTTCATACAGCATTAGAAATCTCTTAAGGACAATGTTTGCTTGTGGATGATGTTTTGAGTAGATGGATGATGGATGGTAGGATACGTTCTTCCTAACTTAGAGATTTCGGGGACGAAATCCTTTAAGGAGGGGAGAAAGTAACAACCCGTATTTCGATAATGTGTTATAACCATAAATCTAGGCAGAATTAAATTTTAAAATAAGAACCAAGCGAAATGGGTTGTTCCATTGCGTTCGTCTCGGAATTCTACATGAAATCGAGTCCGAGTTTTCGAAAATCGGAGTCCGTATGACCAAGTTAGGGCTCCCCAAAGTTTTAGAAATTTTTAGAGTTCAAAACAGTTCGAATTCGAGTTCAAATTCGAATTTCAAAACCCAGACAAACTGGGTGGGAAATTTCCTGCCCAGCACCCCAGGGCGACTGGGGAGTCGACTGGGCAGTCTACACCCCCAGGACCAGGTCGACTGCACAGTCGACTTGGGTGTCGATCTGGTCCTCGAACCTGGTTTGGGCCTGGTTGCTCCTGCTTGACACTATTGGCTTGTTTGAGGGCCTTTGATGATTTTTCGTGGTTCAGATCGATTCTAGGGTTTATCCTATGGCCTAAACTAGTTGTTGCTTAAAAACACCCTAAGACCTAGGCGAATCCACAACAAATCTTTCTAACACCATTATGTTACTAAGTCTCCTCTTGAACCATGGCCGCCGCCTCCAACTTGAAGCTTAAACATTCAAACTAGATCCAAATCGAAGGCCAACGTTTCTACAACAATTCAAGGGAATAGATCAACATCTCAACAACAATCCTACGATAATTTCTGTTCTTAGTTCTCAAAAACCACGATCTGTAAGCCCTAGTTACTCTTAGATCTAAACTCTAAACTTAATATGGACATGTGTAAATTGAAGTTGAACATAAACATGATAACTACTTGAGACCTACTCTTGTATATCTTTGACCTATGACTATTCCTTTTTGATCTATTATTTTAGATCTACTCTTGCTCACCCTAGATCTATTCACCTTGAACGTAGTACCATTCATATTGAACCTTGATTTGTGGAATACTGATAAGAACTTGATTTAGGGGCCTGTTCATGTCATAACCTAAACCCTATCATTATTTTAACATGCCTGTGATGTTGTGAGGTTGAAACTATTGCTAGTCACAAGTTTAGGATTATCATCTTATGTCATTTATTGCTATGTTTATCACCCTATTTCATATGCCAGTGATGTTATGATCATATCTCAAGTTACACCATGCCTGCCTTGAAATCACCTTTGCCACTTTATATCCATCCTTGTTATGTTATTCCCTAGTTACATCTATTGCCTTGATTCGAATTCGCGAGCGTTGGGGATGTGATTTGGGTAGTTTAGGAAAACCTGAATTTAGTATGAACTTGAAAACATGAATATCGTTATAACTTGAGCTTGGATAGGAACATGAACTTGACATGAAATTATACTTGAAAATATGAATTTGGGACATGACACTTAGATAACTTGAACGTGGCAAACTCGAGGTTGGGTTGAGTTTGCAGTATAAATCTGCCCGGAACCACCCGGCGAGTCCAGTAACTGCGAACAATAGGACCCAATGTGAGTAGTTGGTCATATCGCACTCGAAACCCGAGGTTAGACTAGGTTATGGTGTAAAACTGCCCGGACCCGCCCGGCACATCCAGTAACCATAACCAAGTCTAATGTGAGAGGTTATGGGTGCATTAAGTAAATTAATGCCACTAGATAGGGTTAAGTCATGGACCACTTGAATATACTTAACCAAGTTGACACATTGATTTGATAGGGTTAAGTCATGAACTGCTTGAACACACTTAACCAACCTGACATATGATTCGTAGGACTAAGTCTTGAACTAGAACGACATACTTAGTCAATTTGACATGACACGTAGATGGGGTTAAGTCTCGATTTTAAATGACAACTTAACCTGTTGAACGAAACCCTAGTTACGCGGTCCTTTTCAGCAGTAACCCACTAGATGTATCACGGTACCCTGGGACTAGGTAGGGTGGGGCACGATTCCTGGGCTGATTGTAAGCGAGCAGAACGACGGCTGAGTTGGTGCGCCATTGTAGGTTCAGGCGGACTAGGGTCGTGCACTTAGTCCGCAGTTGAAAAAGCAGGCATTAGGCATCAGTAAGATTATCTGTGCATTCTTGATTCGTGTCGGTGGTTGGCACCCTAGGGCTTGATACACCCTAAGGTGGACCTAGCACAGGTGACTACATTCGTGATAGGGCCGTATGACACAGACACACGACGAGCTAGACTTGTAGGGAGCCGATCGATTAGATCATACCATTGGACCCCGAATTGGGTCACTTCACGATATTGGGCCAAGGGATTATTTCTTGATTTATAGTTGACACGGGATTAGTATACCAGTATAGTTGGTATGGCGAACCTTGAATACGCAATGTTAGACTTGAGTTATCTTGTTAGCTTAGTTATCATGTCAGACTTATCATCATTCCTATGTTTAATTCCAGTTTATTCATGTCTTGTTAACTTTACTAGTTTCTATGCTGATAGTCACTAGGGCTTACCAGTCTTTTTGACTGACCCGTTTTCTTTCGCCTCTTTGTCTTTCGTTCCCCCCCTAGGTTCTCAGGGAGGAAACTCTAGCTCTTAGCTTGGACCTTGCTTGCTTTCTGACAGCTCATGTACGGTTTGGTCTTGAGCTATTCTATGGCTGCACTCATGCACTTTTTGGGGAATAATATTTTACTTATGTTGTTTTAAGTACTTTGCTTCTTTAGAACTTGACGTAATGAAATAATGACTTGGCATTTTGATGTAAGAGGTTTTGACTCTATTTTTCAGTAATGAGATTTGGTTTTAAAGTTTATATCCGTTGCTTTATATACTCTATTTTATCTATGTTTTGTCTTGTGTTATCTCTGTGCCTGTTTACTAGATAATACCCCTCCAAAACTATGGCATTCCCTTTGTGAGTGACCCTAGCGGAGGTGGGTTGTTACATGTGTCTATCATTCGGACCTAAACAAAAACATTCCTAAATGCAATTTTGTGTTTAGACAAGGCCTCACTAAAATGTCTTTAGTGATGAAGGCGAAGAATCGACTTGATTTTATAATAGCACGAGTCCTTTTGAGGTGTCGAACGCTTGAATGACTGGTCCTACAATTTCTTCTTTTTTTCCTTTACAATTTCCACCGTGTTGCCAAATATAGCAGTTAGAGATTGTCCTTTTAGAGTATGTGGATGATTTAGAAAAACCAGGAGGGCTACTGGGACCTTTACACTTTGCTCGTCGTTTAGCAGACAACTTGTGTAACACCCCGTAATTCTATTAACACTAATATTCACAAATTAAAGAATAACTAATCTCAGACGGGAGAATTAAGGGAAAAGGGTTGTACCATTGTGTTCGTCTCGGAATTCTGGTTGAGATAGAGTCTGAGTTTGCATGAATTGGACTTCGTATGAAGAAGTTATGGCCATCGGAAGTTTCAGAAAATTCAAAACATATTTCAGAAAATTCAAATTTCGGAGTTAGACAGGCTAGGCGGGAAAATTCCCGCCAGGGCCAGGTCGACCATAGGGTCAACCTGCGGGTCGACCTACCCTGACCAGGTCGACCATATGGTCAACCTGGGGGTCGACCTGCCCCCTCCCCCCCCGGGCAGATTTGTTTTATGACCTGTTGATGACCAGATGCTGACTCATTAGGGTTTCTGATATGCGCTGATTGGCTGTGATTAATTCTGGTTGATCGGACGTCTTAAACTAATCCTAAACTCTATAAAAACAACTTTAGACTCATAAACCCTAAAATCAAAATAAAAATTAGATTCATGGCCTCCATGCCGTCACCTAGCAACTCAGCATAGCCGCCACCAATTAGAGAGGAAGAAAACTAATCTAATTCAATTCTTTTCAACTTAAACAATGAATCTTCTTCAAGGGAAAGCTATTACAAATTCAGAACTCAAGACCTTCTTTGAGTTGTGAGTTCGATAATTTTAATAAAATAATTAGAAAATTAATTGGATTGAGTAATGAGGTGGATTATTTGGATATGATATGAATTATTGACCGCATGTTATTATTCATGTAGTAAAATTGTGATGTTTATGTTGTAAATTCTATGACGCTATCTTGTAAAGTTGAGATCATCTATGTTATAATTTTATGATTGGCTTATGTATAATCAAACCACCATGTTGTTCATATGCTAGTTTGGGTATGTTGATTCATATGATAAATCATAAGTAGTTTAGATTTTTATTATGACATGAATCATATGCAAGTTAGGGAAAATTTTATGTATAACCTTATATGCTTCTTGACATCTATTTCAGATCTAAAGTTAGGTTATGACATGTGTGAGTTATATGCCAAATTCTACATGCTAGTTTACATGTTTAGATGTAAGTTTATACTATTGTTATGTGTAATAAATCACATATGCAAGTTTATATGAATACATGTGTTTGAATATGAATCATGTTATGCAAGTTTGTGGTTACTGCCTGTGCAAGTTTACACCTTTAGATGTAGATCTATGACATACATGATTTATGCAAGTCTGTGACCATTATCCCAACAAGTTCACACCTTTAGATTTGGGTCTATGACATATGTAGTTTATGCAAGTTGTAACTTTGGCCTATGCAAGTTTTAGATGTAGAACATCATTCACACATGCAAATTCACCCCTTATGTTTAGATCTATTTTTAATTATATGTATGTTGTGATGTTTTCTCTTTATTCCATGAGTTAGACTATTCGAGTCTAACGTATATTTTACGTTAAACGGACGAACATACAACGTAGGGTAAAGGGGATAATATTAAAAGATTTAATTGGCATAGATGCCTTAAATGGCATAAAATAAATTTGTGATGAAAATTGGTGTGATTTTACATACCATAAATAGATGGACATAATTGAGTCAATTATGGCCATAGTTAAATTTGGAATTAATTGATAATTTGAATAGGGAAAGTAATTTAAATTGGGGAATGATTCATTAGGAGTAATTAATCGTCTAGACACGAGGTTAGGCTCTTTTGTGGTGGAAGACTACCCGGACCCGCCCGGAAAATCCAACTGCCACAAATGCCAGTCTAATGTGAGAGGTCTTAGGCATAAACTAAATGCATAACAGTTGTAAAGGCACGAGGTTTGGCTCTTTTGTGGTGTAAGACTGCCCGGACCAGCCCGGCAAATCCAGCTGCTACAAATGCCAATCTAATATGAGAGGTCTCTATAAGGTTACGGTCTTAATGAATTAAGAAACACTTAACCAGATAAACATGTAGTGGGACATGAGGGGTTAAGTAGGTGCCTTGGGTGGCATGTGGAATCAAGTGGGTGCCTTGGGTGGCATTTGAAATAGGATTGAAACATTTAACCAAAATTGAAACATGTAATTGAAACATGAATAAGAAGAGGGTTAAGTGGGATGTACTAGAGGGGACCAAGCTTAGGTGGATAGCTTGTGTCAAGTAATAGGGGCCTGTTTCAACCAGTAACCCATACGGATCTTTATGGGCTCGACCTAAGTCGAGGACGGGACACGCATATTGGGCTTGACTGTAAGAGGCCAAACCGGTTTAGCGGTGGCAACGCAAGTCCAACGGGTTCATATGCGTGTGTGGACCCGGGCTGGTAGGTAAGATGTTGTTGCATCATGTAGATATAAGCCGTGCATTATTTGTGGTATCGGGTTGCCATTTTGTGGAGTAATACACCCCACTTTGGGGCCAGCACGGGTATCTACGAGTTAGGAGCCGATCGCTTGGGGGTAGTGGGTACACCTATTGGAGATAGGGGCAGGCGGCACCTATGAAGGCAGCTAGGGGTGCGCGAAACTACCATTATCATTATTAAGTCTATATGCGGGATCAACCTTAAGGTGACTAGTGGTGGTGCAGTATAGCTATTATCCTACAGTGTTGGTGTAGTTTAGTAATTATCATATAGTGGTTTAGTTGCACTTTAACGATATCGCTGTTCATCTTGTTTCCTTGTTTACTCTGCCATTCTCAATGGTTCATGGTCATTTCCTGATTTTCCAACTTATGCCTTAGCCTAGTTACTTTGTTAATTATATTGTTAAAGTTATCGCACTCGCTAGACTTTATGTCTGACCCCCTTTGTTTCCTCCTCTTTTCTTCGTTCCCCCCAAGGTGCTCAGGTTGGAACTAGCACCAATGGAGCTTGATTTTGGACAACTGTGCTTCTTGCTTTTAGAAGATTGCTTGGATCGCTGAAGTAAAGTTCAGCCTCTCTTTTATTTATGGCTATTTTGTAATGGGGATTATGTCTTTTAATTTATGTACTTTGAGTTGGTCAAGATGGATATTATGTACTTTGACTCTGGTTTTGATGATGTAATCAAACATATGTATTTTCCACTGCAATGAAATAAAGTTTTTAATTTTTCAAGTATTTTTTATATCTGTCTTGTTGTTAAGTTTCTATTATATACTCACTTAAAATGCTCCATAGAAGTTAATGCATTCCCTTTGTGAGTGACATTAATGGACGTGGGGTGTTACAACTTGTAGACAAGATTGGATCATCACACATTCAACAAGTAATAACAGTTAAAGCAAAAAACCTGTATGCCCTGTGCATGTGAAATACTGTATGTTTGTAGTGAAATAACAGAAAGAATGAGTACTGAGAATTAAAGACCAAAAGGAACCATTAAAAGAAACCATCATTGATGATCGTCTCACCAACCTCTAGATAGACATGCGCAGGACTTCCTCAAACACCGGGATTGATCGATGATAATTAACAACTTCACAATCAGTTTAAGTTCATTAGTTCTAAAGTCCATATGTGCATGCTTGAATTATTGAGTTCAAAATTCCAAATTGAAGTATGTTATAAACCAGGGATCCTTTTACCAAGTTCAATAAAACTTAAGTTCCAATACGCATGATTTAGTTGACATCTAAAGAAATTTAACAAACTTTTGAAATGAAGATATTTGTGAAATCATGTCATTAACCTAGATCGTCATAATTCAAAGAGGTCAAAATTCTCACCATTCTGGATCGACACATTTTGGATTGGTAAAAATTCCACATATCCTAACAGCCTAGAAAATATGCCAATCATAACACTTTAATCCCACCCTGACTTCTTTTTCTCTCTTCTCTCTTCTTCCCTTCGCCACTGAACTGACCAAGTTTTTCTTTTAAGCTTCCTTTCTTCCACGCCACTTGCACTATCCATCACCCTACTTCCATTTCTTCACTCCAACTACCTTTACTTACGCATCACAGGTCAGACCTCATCACCAACTACATCAATTAAAACCGTTTCTACACAAGACCGTTATGACGACCCAAACCCCCGATCCCTAAAAGAAAGGATAGTCGTTGGAATATAACACATTAACATAACAGAAGAAATAAAACATTACATTAAATAAAATAATGTACATCAATTTACATCAAAGGTAATATCGGAGTTTACACTACATCATAGGATCATAATTACACAGAGCAGTTTCAAATAATACATAGTGGAATAAAATATAATCAACATAATAAAGCCTTGGAGAGCCAAAAGAAACATCGAAGTCATACTCCAGCTCCAAGTTCAAAACCAGCACCCATAGCTTCTATACACATCCAAAAGATATAAGCTAATACCCGGGATCTAGGATGCCCGTATGAAAATAATGGGCATCCGAGTCTGCAAAGGAAAAACAAACTACGAGTCAGTCACGGGACTGGTATGAGAAACCCTACAGTTATACTTAACTTATTTAAAATAAGGCGTATCACGGGACCATGCCGTATGACATAGAACAGCTTACTCCACATGAATGCCAGTGCTCAAAACGACGCAATGCTTTTTTGGAAAATGAAGCCATTATAAGACTCAAGTCCCATCACACAATGCAAGCGCAATCCGGAGGATAGAGTTTTACCTTATAATGGCCAAACATGTTTGATACAAGAAAATCATTTTATATTATCTTTAGTGTCTAAGTGTTGAAAACAATATCAATCTTAGACGGCCTAATACCCTATGCTATTATGTCGCTATATAGGTTTACAACAGAAACTACAAAGTCTCGTATTGGAAATTGGATTCCATGATGAATCAAGGAAAAGGATCTTCCTTATCTGATTTGGTGCATCTCTAGAAAGATGTCTGGGACTCTAACTCAGGTGTGCCCTTCGGAGCGATAGTGTCAGCTTACCAATTCTTGATGAGTTCAGGTTTCTCTTGAACATAACGTTCACCGGTCGTATTTGACCATCATCCTGGTCGTATTTGACCATCATCCGAGGCACCTCGATTCCATCATCGGCATAAGTAAATTTGCCTGGGCTCCATAACATGGCATAACTTTTTGCTAGAAGGAAACGTATATCCTTACTTTGCTTTCCATTATCCTGTTTTTGGCTCATTCCAGGGTGTGAGGAACGCGAGTCAACGTTCCATTAAGCTCCACTTTTCAACAAAAGCTTTGATCTATATGCCAGTTGCACTCAACATGCCACTTTTTCAATTCATACAAATTACCATTTTCTATTAATAATATAACCTTTGTGCTCATATGTCTCAAAGAAGGGTGTTAAGCTGAGAGAATAAATTCTCTGCCACTAATAGATATATCATCAATAACAACTAATCAGTCATGTTATGAAATATAATGTCAAATATACTATCCATTTACAAGATCATTCTGGGTTTGAACGAAACCGAAGGAACCTTATTCATCGTCCAATTAAGAGGAGAGGCCCTTGCACATCCGAACAATCAATAAGTACATCAGGACCACTGCCACTATAAGCCCTTCATTGGAGCTACCCGTATCCAAGGCATCAGCAAGCAGTCCATTCAATGTGAAGATTCTCAATCTTCCACCGTCTTCAATATCATCAACTATTAATCATTGTATAATTATTAGAAATGGGTTAAACCCAGTCCTCTCGAATAATTAGCGTCAAAACATAAATACTTATCGGATTATCAGTCCACCAATTAAGTCACCTTTAAGTGATATTCAATCCATAAGATTTGAAATCTTATTCTCAAACTTAGTTAAGTTACTTGGCTTTACAAAAATCATATTTAACCTTGTAAATTTTTTTTACTTAATAATTGAATTCGATTTACGAATTACAAATCCTTATTTCAAGACATTTCACAAACTTGTTATAAAAGCCATTACAAAATCAGCCAAGTTCTACTTAACCAAATAAAACCATATGCAATTGGTTCTAACCTCTTTCAAATCATTTATAATGATTTTTCGCGGTTTTTATTCATACAAAAATAGTTCATATTTAATAGTTTTAATTACAGGCCATTATGGGTCATGACGTAGTTTTTGTTCAAATTTTAATTGAACATTTCATAAAATCTGACAGTTAGATTTGAATATTCTTCTGATCATTAGAAAGCTCTTTTCAATATGAACCCGAGGGTTCCAGTTTTGGGAAAATCTGACGGCCGGATATCCTGGAATATCCATTTAAAGTTACAGGTCGAAATTAGTGAACTACTACTACGCGACGAGTACTATTCTGACCATAAGTCGACGTATATAATAGAATACTTCGAAAACATTTTATTTATTATATAGAATATATATAATAATTTATAGAAGCTGTATTTTCGGTTTATAACATCAAAATCAATGATCATAATATTTAAGTATTATAATCATATTTAAATGATTAAAATAATATTATTTTTCAAACTTCATTATTTTAATCCAAACTTTCCTGGCACTCTTTATAAAAATAATTAAGTTTGTTTTGTAAAAGAATTCATGTTTATAGTTACTATTCAATTTGAAAATAAATTTTTTATAATTCATAGCTTAATGAAAATTAATTCAAATCAATTCGTTCTAGTTACGAATATTCATCGATATTTTAAAATCTTGGTATCCATCCAAAATCAGATGTCAAATTCAAATTTTATTTTCGGCCTATTATTATAACAATAAAATATTCATTAAAAATCCATTCTAATTAATGGATACTTAATTAATACATCACATTTAGTAAGCAGTAATTGGTGAATTACTTAACATATACCATTTAAGGTTCACCTATTTTCAAACCAGCACAGTTTATGTTTAAAGTGTCATATACCAAAGCGATCAACACATATCAATTAAATATAATATTTTATCATGCTACTCAACATGAAGCATCATAATAGACCTATATGATCAATCAATAATGATTTCATTGACCTGAACTTAATTAACTAATAAACAATTAATTCTAGCTAGCCCTTCGGTTTCGGTCTCTCACCATAGTTTCCACTCCACCAATCTTACACACGGATGTAATGTAAACTCTTATACACCACTGCAACACTCCTCCGGTAATTACAAATATTTTCGGAAGCAAATTGGACTATGTTCGGAGGCTACATGGTTTCCGAATTCGCCAGACGCTCAAACACTGACTGATATGTGAATACAAGGAAACCAGGAAGGGAAATGGGGCTTACGGAGGTTCGCAAAGGGGTGGAGTCAACATATTTTTGCTGGTGTAGGGGCGAGGCATGCGTCTATAAGGGTGTGGGAGGAAGATCTAGGTGTATTTTGGAGATAATTGCAATTTTGGGGTTAAAGAAGGGATTTTTGGGTGTTTTATGGGAGGGGAAGCTCACAGCAAGGAGGAAGAGGCTGCGCAGGTGAAGGAGGGCAGAAGGAGGGCGTAGAACTCAGGTGGAGGAGGAATTGGAGGTGGAGGCCATGGGTATTTCAAGGAGTAGGTGGTGAAGTTTTAAGAAGAAAATGATAAAGGAAGAAAAGAAAGGAGAAAAGAGGGAGAAGTTTTATAAGGAAGGGGATTCACTCTGATTGGTGGTTTGATAGTTGACACATCAAATATGTTAGTTTCCTTTTAGGCTTGAGCTAAAATGGTGATGTATTTTAGATCAACCATGCTTATTTCGCTCATGTGATCAAATGATGAATCCATTTATCACAAAATTTTGAACCCTACTATAAATCGTAATTCCAGATCCAAAAGAACATGATTCCTTGCATTTGGAGTTCGTCTAACCTTCGGGTTTTTTTTATTGTGTTTTTGCTTAATTTTGACTAATTGACCCGATATGCGTTTATTTTTCATATGCTCACGTACTAGCTCCAAAAATTATAAAATTTGGAATCTTAACATTTTTTGATGTTTCAGATCCGGTAAAATTGGTTTTATCGAATTTCGAGATCGTTTGAAAAATATTTCTTTGTAAAGTTACAGAAACAACATTAAATCATCGAATTTTTAAAATCAACCAAATATCCTTGTAAAATTAATTAAAAATAAAATTTATATTGGTTTCAAAATTTCACGTCATTACTGTCATCCCCAATTAAAAGAATTTTGTCCCCAAAATTCAATTAAAGTAAAGCTAAAATAAAATGATATAATAGAAATAAGTTTACCTCTCAGAAGAGCTAATCAAAGATATCCGCTTCGCACATGGCATAAGCCTTTTTAATGCTATCTTCAGTCTCCCATGTACAGTCTCTTGGATCTCTACTCCATTTCACTTTGTCTAAGTTCACCCTTTTGTTTCTCAGTTCTCTTATTTCTTTGCCAATTATCTTTAGAGGCTATTTTCAAACATCCGAACTTGGGGGTGATTTCCAAATCCTCTATGGCGCTTCCTCAATAACTAAGTCAAGATAATGCACATACTTTAGGAAATGAGAAACGTGGAATGCATTATGCACTTCGGATAACCACTCTAGTAACTGGATGCTGTAAGCCATTGTTCCAATTTTCTTTAATATCGGGAATGGACCAATGTACTTGGGCGATAGCTTTCCCATTTTCCCACATCTGATAACTCCTCTCAACGAATAAACTTTCAAGAATACCTGCTCACCCACTGCAAACTTCAAATATCTTCTTCTAGAATCTACATAACTTTTCTGTTGGTTTTGAGCTGCCTTAAACCTCTTCTTAATGAAGTCCACTTTATCTGCAGTTTCCTGGATCATATCTGGACCGAATACAAGTCGATCACCAGATTCTATCCAAGATGTAGGAGATCTGCATGGTCGACCATACAAAGCTTCGAATGGTGACATCTTCAGACTTGCTTGGAAGCTGTTATTATGCGAGAACTCTACAAGATACAAGTAATCTTCTAATGATCCTCCAAATTCACGGGTACATGCTCATAACAAATTTTATGAAACCCGATTCACTCTTTCAGTCTCTCCATCTATTTAGGGGTGGTAAGCAGTGCTAAGATCTAGCTTGTCCCTAATTCCAATTGAAATTCTTCCAAGAACTTACTGGTGAAGATAATATCCGATCACTAACAATGTTGCAAGGTATTCCATGTAGTTGAATAACTTCTTTCACAAAAAAATGTGCAAGACTCTCACCTATTATATTTTTTTTCACTGGAAAAAAGTTTGCCCTCTTTGTTAAATGATCAACGATTACCCAAACACTTTCATTACCTTTCTTGGTTTGAGGTAACCCATCAATGAAATTCATTGATATTTTGTCCCAATTCCATTCCGAAATCTGTATAGGTTGTAGTAACCCAATGACCTTCTACTGATCACTCTTGACTTGTTGACAAGTCGGACACCTGCTAACATATATCAAGATATCTCTTTTCATAGACTTCCAACAAAACGTGCACTTCAAATCTCGATACATCTTATATATTCCTGGATGGATACAGAGCTTGGACATATGACACCCATCCAATACTTCCCTTTTGAGCCCTGGAATATCTAAAATACAAATCCAATCTTTCAATCTCAGAACTTCTTTATTTTCAATCTAGACATTTGAGATTTCACCCTTCTGAATTCTCTTGCAAATATTTGATTAAATTCATCGTCTTTCTGTTGAGTAGAAATCTTCTCAATCAATGAGGGTGTAACAACTAAACTGGCAATAATAACATTCTTTCTACTCAGTGCATCTACCACTACATTGGCTTTTCCTGGAGTGTAAAGAATATTCAAATCGAATGGTGCTAGAAACTCTAGCCAACGTTGTTGCCTCATGTTCAAATCCTTCTAGGTGAAGAGATACTTCAATGATTTATGATCAGTTTATAGTTCAAAATTCTCACCCATCTAGCAGTGCCTCCAAATCTTTAACGTAAATACCAAAACTATCAACTCCAAATCATGAGTGGTGTACCTTTTCTCATGCTGCTTCAATTATCGACTTGCATAAGCAATTACTTTTCCTTGCTGCATTAACGTCGCACCAACTCCATCACCCGAAGCATCTGTATAGATGGTAATATCTCGATTCCCATCTATAATTGTCAATACCAGGGCAATGAATAGTCTTTCCTTCAATCCCTAAAAAGCTTCTTCATATTCAAGAGTCCAAATAAACTTGGCATGCTTCTGCATCAGCTTCATCAAAGGACAAGACAATTTTCAAAAATCCTTCACGAACTTCTGATAATAACTTGCCATTCCAAGAAAAATTCTGACTCCAGTAGGAGTCTTTGGTTGCTTCCAGTCTTGGATGGCGGTAATCTTACTCGGATCTGCCGAGATTCCATCCTTCGATACTACATGTCCAAGAAAGTTTAATTCTTCTTTTCAGAACCGACACTTGGAAAACTTAGCCTTCAACAAATTTCTTCTTAGTATTAGACACATTTTTTCTCAGAATCTCTAATACTTGTTCCAAATGCTTCGCATGGTCTTCTTTTGTCTTAGCGAAGATAAGAATATCATCAATAGAAACAAGCACGAACTTATTCAATACCTCTTGGAACAACTGGTTCATGAAATCTACAAAATAAACAGGGGAGCTGCACAATCCAAAGGGCATTACTAACTATTCATAAAATACATTCAGGCCCCTAAAAGTAGTTAAAGAAACACACTATTCCATAATCCTTAACCAATGAAAACCTGGGGCTAGGTCCATCTTAGAGAATACCGGAGCTCCATTCAAGAGGTCCACAAAATCTTCTATGCGAGGAAGTGGGTATTTATTATTAAGATTTTTCTTGTTGAGGTCACGATAATCTACACATAATCTGAGGGTACAGTCGGACTTCGGGACAGATACCACTGCTGCTCCGCAGCTTGAGAAACTAGGCAAAATCAGACCCTTCCACAAGAGCTGTTGAGTTTGATTACTCAATTCTTCTTTTTCCTTTATCGACATCTACCGAATCGCATGCACAACTGGCCTCGCATTCAGAACTAAATCAATCTTGAAGTCAATTTCCCTTCGTGGAGGAATACTCTTTACTTCTTCAAACACATCCGCATAATCCTTGACAACTAGGATGGTTTCTAGGGAAGTAGGGGAAATATTGAGAGTAGAACAAAATTCTTCATTATCTGAATTTGGACCTCCATATTGTATCGTTATAAAATTTCCAAACTTAGCTTTCGCCCTAAGAGTTCTCTCAGCACGCTTAACATCAGCTTCATAATGGGTCAACCAGTCCATCCCAAGTATAATATCAAATTCAGTGAAATCCAAGACAACCAATTTGAACACAAATTGGTAATAGGAATAAGAGACAGGAACCTTACAGAATAACAAAGATTGATGGAGCATTCTATTGGATTTCCAATGCAAATTCTTCAAGATATATTAGTTTTAGATTCAGTTTCGTAGTTGTATTACTTGAAGCAAAACTACATGATAACCCATTATCAAACAACACTTTAACTGGGATATCTTTTACAGTAAGTGTACCCTTCAGAACTTTCATACCTATTTCACCAGCTGAGGTCATTGGAGCATCCGTCACTTTATAGACATGACCACTTTAAACCTTTTCGATAGTGGGCAATTTTTTGCAATATGACCAACCTTGTGACATTTACGGCATTCCTTTTCATTATGAGACTTTTTCTGTTTCTTCGGGGATCTACAGTCCATCGACAAATGTCCTCTTCTGTTGTACTTGAGGCATGTGACAGTCTTTGTAACACCCCGAATTTTCTAAGAATATTAAAATTAACAAATTCAAGAACACTTAATTTTTAGAAGAAGAATTAAGTGAAATGGGTTGCGCTATTACGTTCGTCTCAAAATTTTGGTCAAGGTAGACATTTGGTTTGCATAAAACGGATACCTTATGAAGAAGTTATTAAGCCTTGAAGTTTGTATGCACATGAGAAAAATATATATATATAGATATATAGAAAAATTAAATAAATAAATATGCAAAAAAAAGTTCAAAACAGCGAATCGGGAGGGGGAATAACCGAACCGACCCATTTTTGAGGTCGACACGAGCCTCGCTGGGTCAACTAGGGGTTGATTCAGGGTGTTTGGCTGTCAACCCGTGGGCCAATTCGCTCTAAGGCAGATGTGGCATCTGATTGGTTCTCATGGTTTAGGGTTAATCTAATGGCCCTAAAACACTCTCTACAATTATATAAGGACCATAAACCTAAAACCTAATTCTATTATTCACTCTCATCTAAACCTAGCCGCCACTAAAACCTAAGTCAAATTAAATCTAATCAAATTCAACTAAGAGAATTCAACCATTTACATCAAAGGCGAGCAATTCAATTTCAGAATACAGATCCCAGAACTCAAGAATTCCTTTTTTTTGTAAGTGTAGTTATCTTTCAGATGTGAATAAATTAAATACATGATTTGTAATGAATAGTAAAATAGAATTGTATCAAGTTGTACGTGATGCTGATTCATATTTATTCATGTCTATTCTATCATATATGCCTATGAACTATTGTGGTCTATCGAACCTATCATGTTATGTGGAAATTGGTGAGTAAACCTATGATGTTGTATAGGAATTTGGGAATGAAATTATCATATGTAAGTTTGGTGATATTATGATACATACAAGTTTTAGGCTAAGTCATGTCGTTTATGCCTAATTGTTTAGAGCCATTATGCATACATGTTTAGATCTACGACCTTATATGCTTAGATCTACAACTTTATATGTTAGATCCATATGCCTTTATGATAAATCTAATTTGCAAGCTCGCCACTACATGCCAAGTTTAACTTGTATAGTTTTATGTAAATTCATATGCTTGTGGTTCATGTTGCATTGATCAAATTTGCAAATTCATAGTTAAAAGTATATTGTTCTATGCCAAATCCATGTGATATATGTGTAGTTAGATCCGTACTTTTGTATGATGTTGGAATGTTGCAAAGTTCCTCTTTTCTCCTTTTTCATTTTATAAGTTAGGCTAAAATATCGAGCCTAACATTCTATGTAATTTTGCGAACGTACAACGGGGGTAACGTTGGGGAAAACATGAAATTACATGTAATTGGCATGTTTGACACATAAGCATGAAAAGTGGCATGAAAATGTTATAATCTATATACCTAAAATTTTGAACGTGATTTAGATGGAAAGTGGACCATGACAATAGTTAATTTATAATTTACGCATAAATATGTGGGATAAACATGAAAAATTACATGGCATAGATTGGTTCATGAAATGGTATATTTAGTATACCATTAATTGTGAGCATAATTAAAAGGATAATTACGGAAATTAAATTGGGAATAATTTACGTATGGAATTTGTCATAAATAAGAAATATGTAAATTTAGAAAAGACGAATATGCCTAACCCGATGTTAGACTGAGTTATGGTGCTAAACTGCCCGAAACCGACCGGCACATCTAGTGACCACAACAATACCTGTCTAATGTGGGTGGTTAGAGCATTGAGCCCAAAAAGGACCCGAGGTTAGACTGAGTTGTGGTGTAAAACTACCCGGAGCCGACTGGCACATCCAACGACCACAACAATACCTGTCTAATGTGAGTGGTTGGTGCATTAATAAAGCTAAGTCAAGATTGGTAGGGTTAGGTCAAATAAGGGAACGCTTAACCAATTCAACATGTTAATTAGGCAAGTGGGTGAGGTTAAGTAAATTTAGGAAACCTAACTGTTATAACATGTTAATTAGACAAGTGGGCGAGGTTAAGTAAATTTAGAACACTTAACCGTTATACATGTTAATTAGACAAGTGGGTGAGGTTAAGTAAATTTAGAACACTTAACCGTTATAACATGTTAATTAGACAAGTGGGTGAGGTTAAGTAATTTTAGAACACTTAACCGTTATAACATGTTAATTAGACAAGTGGGTGAGGTTAAGTAAATTTAGAACACTTAACCGTTATGACATGTTAATTGGACAAGTGGGTGAGGTTAAGTAAATTTAGAAACACTTAACCAATGTAACTTGATTTATGGAAAGGTTAAGTTAAAATAAGAGGGCAACACTTAACCAATATAACTTGATTTGTAGTAGGGTTAAGTTAACACAAGAAGGAAACACTTAACCAAAGTAACATGACATGTTGGTGGGTTAAGTTAACTTGAATTGATTGATGACACTTAACCAATACAACAAGATGAATACGTGGGGTTAAGTTAACAAGAAACACTTAACCAATATAACTTGATGAACGAACGGGGTTAAGTTAACAGGAAACACTTAACCGATCCAACAAGATAAGTAAGGAGGGTCAAGTTAATAAGAAATGCCTAACCAACATGACATGATCAATGAGTGGGTTAAGCTAACATGAGCAGACAACTCTTAACTAATATGGCGAATGTGTGGAAGGGTTAAGTACATATCGGGTTAGTGGGTAATATTAGTAAATATAGGCCCACAAAACTTAACCATTAAATAATCATGCTTGAATCAGTGGAAGGGTTAAGTACATATCGGGTTGGTGGGTAATATTGGTAAATATAGGCCCAGAAACTTAACCATTAAATAAACAAGCTTGAATCAGTGGGAGGGTTAAGTACATCTCGTATAGGTGGGTAATGTCAGTACATACAGGCCCACAAACTTAACTATTAAATGAAAATGCTTGAATCGATGGGAGGGTTAAGTACATCTCGTGTAGGTGGGTAATATCAGTACATATAGGCCCACAAACTTAACCGTTAAGTAAACATGATTGAATCAGTGGGAGGGTTAAGTACATACCCGGCTGGTGGGTAATATTAGTAAATATAGGCCCACAAAACTTAACCAGTAGGAAACCCTAGTAATGGGGACCCACTTTAGCAGTAACCCACATAGATGTATCATGGTGCCCTGAAATTAGGCAGGGTGGGGAACAATTACTGGGATGATTATAAGCGATCAAAACAGCGGCATGGGGTACGTCAGTGTAGGTTCCGATGGTTTATAGGGGTGCACGTACTCCGGAGTGGGAAAAAGCAGGCACTAGGTACCAGTAGTTATACACTTTTCCTCTTGCATCGTGTTAGGTTGTTATCATAAGGATTGATATACCTTATGGTGGGACCAGCACAGGGTATCTACATGCAAGAGAGGGCCGATTGACACATACACATGGAACATGAATACAAGTAGGGAGCCGATCGATAGGGTATTAAGGGTACATCTAACATGTTCATGGCAATTAGGCTGATTGAGGTGGAATCCTCACGATAGTTGTACACCTGTAGGCTACCACAATTACGCGGGGGGGGGGGGGGGGGGGGTTGGGATCACGATTATCATTTTATACAGATTACTAGTTGGGACACTAGTTAGGTGGTGCAGAGATAAATATAGAAATCAGATTAACAGAGTAGTAGCGAAGCAGAGAAAAAGTAGAAGCGCATTCAGTTCGTCTTGCACTTATCTTGTCTTTAGTTACCTTATTTTTATGGTATTGTCCTATTTTCGGTTTATTCAAGTCATGATCCTTTTTCTTGTTTGCATGTTGATAGATCACTGGACTTACCAGACTTATGTCTGACCTAGTTTGTTTTTCGCCTCTTTTCTTCCGTTTCCCCCCAGGTAGTCGGGGAGGGAATAGCTCAGCCTAACTTGGACCTCTTCTCTTTCCAAGCTTTAAGATTAGTTGGTGTATCGCTTTGGACTCTCTCTCTTCCACTACTATGGCTGGTTCATGCTTTATTGGGGAATATCATTGTTTTTATGCTTCTTTTATTCTTGGAAGTTTTTAAATCAAGACAGAAGTTCTATGTATTACTTTTAAGTATGATTGAGACAACTATTGTAAAAGCTTGACTGAACCACATTGTTTATAAAATGATTTTTATTTTCTGCAGTTTTATTTGTCTGTCTTGTAATTCATCTGCATCTTTTACCTATAATGCTCCACCAAAGTTAAGGCATTCCATTTGTGAGTGACCTTAACCGAGGTGGGGTGTTTCACTTGGTATCAGAGCTGAAGGTTACCGGATTAGATAAAAGATTTGAAAAATTATTTTCAAAACTATTTTAAAAGAAGCATTTTCAAAAGAAAGGTTTGTTTTAAAGGCATATTCCCCAAAGCCATATGCACTATCTTTTTGATCCTCTGTTTGAATCCTTGTTTCCTTCTTTCCTAAGTCACCGGGGCTCCTGGCTTTCTGGGAGGTAACCTCATCGCAGCATGGTTTCGTAGGCTTGGTGAGATTACGACACTTGTCAAGGGGCAAAGAAGTGCCCAAATTCCATCTATAGCCGCAATAGTTTCACCCGCGGATAATTTTCTTTCAAGCTTTGTAAGATTTTCTATGCGATGGAGGCAGCTTTCGAGAGACTTGTCAACATGTTACACAAGGATAGTAAAGATGAGAATGAGGGAGTTTGGCTAAGGAGCACAACCCAAGGATGAAAAACTCATGGATATGGACTTGGTTCGCAAAGGAGGAAAGAATAGTAAAACCTAAGACAAGAGGAAGTGTCTTTGTAATAGTATAACGGGTCATATAATTAAGGACAAGGGCAAGAACAAAGGATAGGATTTTCAGGAGGGCAAGGGCATGCTCTCACCGCCAGCGTACCTAAGAGAGAGGTAGTAAAGTTTCTGTCGAAAAAGTTTAGTTTTTCTTCTTGATCATCCTGTTAGTACTCTTTTGATTTTAGCGCTTCACATTCGTTTATTCTGCTTCCATAGTTGAGTCATTGCACCTTAGTACTTGTATAGTAGAAGACCCCATTATTGTCTCAAATCCAATTTGTGGTTCGGCTCATTTATCTTTGGATTTGAGATGCTTATGTTTCCGGGTTTCATAGGCCATGGGTTGATTCTAGGCATGGATTGGTTAGCTAGTAATTGTGAAAGGAGGGCAGTTAGACTTTCGACTTGCCTCGGGAATGCCCTCGAGATTTCGTGCGATCCTAAGGGATCAGTTTGTCTTAGCTACCTAGAATCACTTTATGTATTTATCGACGATTTTTGATCCATTAGAGTAGTCCATGAGTACGCAGATGTTTTTTGATTAAGGTTAGGAGTTTTCCCCTTAAAAACTCGAGATAGACTTCCGTATATATTTAGTTGACAATACAAAGCCAGTTATGCGATCAACGATAGTTTTGGAGCCTGATTGGCGAGGATAGCCAGAGTTAGTTAAGTGCTCAATTGTTTGGTTGTTTTGCTAGTATCATCTCACATAGATCATCCAAATTCGGTGGAGGTATTCCTTGGGTGCTTGTCTGATATTGGTTTAGGCCTTTGGGGCTTGTACTTGAGGGATGTCAAGTTCGACTGTGATGGTTTGCATGAGAGATATAGACCCTCAGAATTGTGACATGATGGATAAGCTAAGTAGAGGAGAGACCTATAATCATCTTAGTATATACACTTGGTATCATGGTTAACTTATGTTTATCTTGGAAAGATAGTTCGACAACATTGGATACCCTCTAGCATAGTAAATGGTCAAGGTCCTATCTTTACTAGTGGGTTTTGGAAATGGAGATCAAGAAGCTTCACAATCGTGAAGTTAAATTAGTTAAGGTATAGTGGAGTGAAGCTCAAAGAAGATGCGACTTAGAAGACTGAAGACTAGATACGCGTATCATACCCTTTTTTAGGGTACATCCTTGATTCCTCCTTTTTCTGTAATATTTATCTGCATGCTAGTCTTTATCTTTTAAGTATATCCTCTCGGTCCTATCCTCGATCCTTAGGTAGAAGCCAATGGATGAAAACATGTGTTTGAGACATGTTATGATTGATGGTTGCAAGTGTTTGCTAGTGGTTGCTTGTGGATGCATATACACACATTAGGCACTAGATCGGCTCAATCACTTTCATATTGCATGTGCATGAGTGAATTTTTATACATATGAACTGAAACTTGATGTGTTATCATATGGATGTTGCATATGGATGATTGAATATGCACACATATAGTATTTACATGATAAGGGATATTTGCATATATATTGGATGCATGGCACTCTCATGATTCGCATTAAGGAGGTCAACTGGATCAGTAGACCGTCTGATTTTGCACTAGATAAGAGACATATACATACACATACACTCTGCATATGTTCATATGGCATTAGAAGTCTTTTAAGGACAATGGATGTTTGTGGATGATGGATGAGTAGATGGATGATGGGATGTTAAGATGCATTCTTCTTAACTTGAAGATTCTAGGGACGAAATCCTTTAAGGAGGGGAGAATGTAACACCCCGAATTTTCTGAGAATATTAAAATTAACAAATTCAAGAGTACTTAATTTTTAGAAGAAGAATTAAGTGAAATGAGTTGCGCTATTACGTTCATCTCAAATTTTTTGTCAAGATAGACATTTGGTTTGCATAAAACGGATACCTTATGAAGAAGTTATTAAGCCTTGAAGTTTGTATGCATATAAGAAATATATATATATATATATATATTAAATAAATAAATATGCAAAAAAAGTTCAAAACAGCGAATCAGGAGGGGGAATAACCTAACCGGCCCAATTTTGAGGTCGAATCGAGCCCTGCTGGGTCAACTAGGGGTTGATTCAGGGTGTTTGGCTGTCAACCCGTGGGCCGATTCGCTCTAAGGCAGATGTGGCATCTGATTGGTTCTCATGGTTCAGGGTTAATCTAATGGTCCTAAAACACTCTCTACAATTATATAAGGATCCTAAACCTAAAATCTAATTCTATTATTCACTCTTATCTAAACCTAGCCGCCACTAAAACCTTGGTCAAATTCAACTAAGAGAATTCAACGATCTACATCAAAGGCGAGCAATTCAATTTCAGAATACGGATCCCAGAATTCAAGATTTCCTTTTTTTGTAAGTGTAGTTATCTTTCAGATGTGAATAAATTAAAGACATGATTTGTAATGAATTGTAAAATTGAATTGTATCAAGTAGTATGTGATGTTGATTCATGTTTATTCATGTCTATTCTATCGTATATGCCTATAAACTATTGTGGTCTATCGAACCTATCATGTTATGTGGAAATTGGTGAGTAAACCTATGATGTTTAATAGGAATTTGGGAATGAAATTATCATATGTAAGTTTGGTGATATTCTGATACATACAAGTTTTTGGCTAAGTCATGTCGTTTATGCCTAATTGTATAAAGCCATTATGCATACATGTTTAGATCTACGACCTTATATGTTTAGATCTACAACTTTATATGTTAGATCCATATGCCTTTATGATAGATCTAATTTGCAAGTTCACCAATACATGACAATTTTAACTTGTATAGTTTTATGTAAATTCATATGCTTGTGGTTCATGTTGCATAGATCAAATTTTTGAGTTCATAGTTAAAGTTATATTGTTCTATGCCAAATCCATGTGACATATGTATCGTTAGATCCATACTTTTGTATGATGTTGGAATGTTGCAAAGTTCCTCTTCCCCCCTTTTTTGTTTTATAAGTTAGGCTAAAATATCGAGCCTAACATTCTATGTAATTTTACGAACGTACAATGGGGGTAACGTTGAGGAAAACATGAAATTACATGTAATTGGCATGTCTGACACATAAGCATGATAAGTGGCATGAAAATGGTATAATCTATATACCTAAAATTTTGAACGTGATTTAGAAGGAAAGTGGGCCATGACAATAATTGATTTATAATTTACACATAAATATGTAGGATAAACATGAAAAATTACATGGCATAGATTGGTTCATGAAATGGTATATTTAGTATACCCTTAATTGTGAGCATAATTAAAAGGATAATTATGGCATAATTAAATTTGGAATAATTTACATATGGAATTTGTCATAAATAAGAAATACATAAATTTAGAAAAGACGAATATGCCTAACCCGTAGTTAGACTGAGTTGTGGTGTTAAACTGCCCGGAACCGATCGGCACATCCAGTGACCACAACAATACCTGTCTAATGTGGGTGGTTAGTGCATTGAGCCCAAAAAGGACCCGAGGATAGACCGAGTTGTGGTGTAAAACTGCCCGGAACCGGCCGGCACATCTAGTGACCACAACAATACCTGTCTAATGTGAGTGGTTGGTGCATTAATAAAGCTAAGTCAAGATTGGTAGGGTTAAGTCAATTAAGGAAACACTTAACCAATTCAACATGTTAATTAGACAAGTGGGTGAGGTTAAGTAAATTTAGAACACTTAACCATTATAACATGTTAATTAGACAAGTGGGTGAGGTTAAGTAAATTTAGAAACACTTAACCAATATAACTTGATTTATGGAAAGGTTAAGACAAAATAAGAGGGCAATACTTAACCAATATAACTTGATTTGTAGTAGGGTTAAGTTAACACAAGAAGGCAACACTTAACCAAAGTAACTTGACATGTAGGTGGGTTAAGTAAACTTGAATTGATTGATGACACTTAACCAGTACAACAAGATGAATACGTGGGGTTAAGTACATCTCGTGTAGGTGGGTAATATCACTACATATAGGCCCACAAACTTAACCGTTAAGTAAACATGCTTGAATCAGTGGGAGAGTTAAGTACATATCGGGTTGGTGGGTAAAATTAGTAAATATAAGCCTATAAAACTTAACCAATAGGAAACCCTAGTAACGGGGACCCATTTCAGCAGTAATGCACATAGATGTATCATGGTACCCTAAAACTAGGCAGGGTGGGGCACGATTACTGGGCTGATTATAAGCGGTCAAAACAGCGGCAGGAGGTACGTTAGTGTAGGTTTCGACGGCACGTACTCTGGAGTGGGAAAAAGCAGGCACTGGGTACTAGTAGTTATACACTGTGCATCTTGAATCGGGTCGGATTGCTATCATAAGGATTGATACACCTTATGGTGGGACCAACACAGGGTATCTACATGCAAGAGAGGGCCAATTAATGCAAACACATGGAACATGAATACAAGTAGGGAGCCGATCGATAAGGTAGTAAGGGTACATCTAACATGTTCATGGCAATTAGGCTGATTGAGGTGGAATCCTCACGATAGATGTACACCTGAAGGCTACCACAATTACGGTGGGTTGGGATCACGATTATCATTTTACACAGATTACTAGTTGGGACACAAATTAGGTGGTGCAGAGATAAATATAGAAATCAGATTAACAGAGTAGTAGCGAAGCAGAGAAAAAGTAGAAGCGCATTCAGTTCACCTTGCACATATCTTGTCTTTAGTTTCCTTATTTTTATGGTATTGTCCTATTTTCGGTTTATTCATGTCATGATCCTTTATCTTGTTTGCATGCTAAAAGATCACTGGACTTACCAGACTTATGTCTGACCTAGTTTGTTTTTCGCCTCTTTTCTTCCGTTTCCCCCAAGGTAGTCAGGGAGGGAATAGCTCAGCCCAACTTGGACCTCTTCTCTTTCCAAGCTTTAAGATTAGTTGGTGTATCGCTTTGGACTCTCCCTCTTCCACTGCTATGGCTGGTTCATGCTTTATTAGGGAATATCATTGTTTTTATGCTTCTTTTATTCCTGGAAGTTTTTAAATCAAGACAGAAGTTCTATGTATTACTTTTAAGTACGATTGAGACAACTGTTGTAAAAGCTTGACCGAACCACATTGTTTATAAAATGATTTTTATTTTCCACTGCTTTATTTGTCTGTCATGTAATTCATCTGCATCTTTTACCTATAATGGTCCACCAAAGTTAAGGCATTCACTTTGTGAGTGACCTTAATGGAGGTGGGGTGTTTCAGTCTGTTAGATCCAAAATTGTCTCCAACACCCAAGTTGTTCAATTATGCAGAGATTAATATCAGAAAAAATGCAAGAAAAGCAGAAAAGACATAAGATTTATATTGGTTTGGCATTAACGAGCCTACGTCCACTTTATATCTATGATTATACTTAAGATTCGAATATAATCAATGATTTATCTCTCAACCTCACTTTTACAATGTTGGTTCACTTAGTAAATTCAAGACAACTCTGAATAGGAATAATGGAGATATGATAATGGTGGAATCAGAGCTCAGAATTGCCAAAAAGATCCTGAAAAATGCCAAGTTCTGGGCTATTTATAGGTGATATCCGCAGGCGAATTGTGGTCATATGTGGCACAAATCCCGAGGATCTCGGACTGGTTCATAGCTTGATGGAGAAATAGTCAAAATGACGGTTGTAGACAGGTGTCGTTAGATCCTGCATTTCCGGATCGTGGTAGACCGAGTCGTGGTCAATATCCTATGGTTCCTGTGATCGGGTCGTGGAGAGCTGGCAGGGATGGATCGTGGGGGATCATTACGAACGGGTCATGACAGAGCATCGCGAGGCGGAGACAACAAGGTGGCCACGAACCGCTGATGATGGGACTATCACGATCGAGTTTCCAAGGATTTTAAGAACGAAGCTTCATATTGTCTTCGTGTGTGAGTCTTGGTGGCTTGATCGGGAAAGCTACCCAACATTTTGTCCCCTCGAAGTATGTTCTATCAAGGATGGAACATGCTTCGAAATTTCTGAACGAACCTTTTCATGAAACAATGTGAATCAGCAGTCGCATATATCCATTTGTAGCGTTGTGCTGCTCCGAATGGTCGCGTCTTCTAACTGATATAAATATCAGGCTGGATCTTTGATCACTTCTTTGTTCGCTATCAACCTTCATCTTCTGAACTTCAGAGTGGTTTGCTTACAATTAGTAAGGTAAGCCTTTACACTTTTATAAATATTTTCCTGGTTTCCGTTCGGTTGTTATTCTTGAGTTCAAGTTGTTAAACCTCATAGTGGTTCGCGCATTAGCATCCATCACGAGTCAACGATCGAGCGGGCCTCCCCTTGATCTACGATGGGCCTTTGGGTTTCAACCATATGATTCTAACGTAGCAGACCATATCACGAGCCATAGCGGGCTCTTTCTCGTGGCCCGTTGGCTCCGAATAAAACAAAAAAGGGGATGCGATGGGTCTCCGCATTGCTTGTATAAGCCAACCCACCCCTTCCATCCTCTTCTTCTTCCTTCTTTCGACTGTTACGGTTCCTTTCTCAAATTCAAAACCATAATTCATACTTCCAAGAATCAATACTTTCCCTAATCCAATAAAACAAGGTAATTACGGCGATCTCGACGCAATTTAGTTTCTCCATCGTTTTTTTTAAATTTCGTTGTACTTTTTGCGAGCTACTGAAGCCATCGCTGGCAATCAGAGACGATGACAGTGAGTTTTGAGAATGTAAGGTCACGGTGAAGGAAAGCTTTCGAAGAGGAAGATGGGTTTCAGTTTCTTGGTTCGGAGAGTAGGAATATTTTGGTAGATGGAAGAGGGAGTTATCTGAACGAGAGGTTTTAACAGGTTGATTCGTGAGTGGGTACGTGGTTCGATTCGTGGTGATAGCGAGATGGTGAGAGAAGGGATGAAGATGAAGTGTTAACTTGACTATCAAATCGGGTTGTGGGAATGGAGGAGCTTTGGTTCGTGGAAACAGGAAGTAAAGTGGATCGTGGGGGGACTATCACGATCCGTTTAGGTAGAGCATATTGGATCAAGAGCTCCAGCACACCATGATCCAAAGCTCTTCCACGATCCCGAGATTTTCTGCGACCCAGTGCACTCTTCACGAACCATCGACACATAACGATCCGAACCTTGTCTCACGATCCAGCCTGATGAACGATCTGATACACATGTTGACTAAAAAATACAATGTAACTCTGATAAGCTAATGGACAGTTAGGTTAGAGCCTTCGAGATGAACTTTCCAGACTGAACGACAACCTAACTTAATAGCATACAATGGCCATTATCTGCTTATCTGATTGACTTCATTCTTTTCTTTAATGTATGCACAGGCACACACTTGCACTTACACACATGGGGAACGGTAACTTGTTTTCTAATTTTTACTCGCCAACACAGCTATGTCGGATAAACAAGTGACTGAGACACCGAATGAAAGTACCGAATCAGAGACATCAATACATCACAACCGTGATGTGCTTCCTTCATATTCAAATGAGTAAAAATATGATTATGATTATGAGACGGGCACCGATATAGAGTCAATGACTTCTGAGAGCACGTCCCTTGAAGATGAGGATGATCGAGCTCCTGATGAAATTCCGGGTGTTAAGGGAATAGAGAAGTTCACCGATTCTTTACCCTCTAAGTTAGACGATATAAAACTTAAGAAGATATGTTTAGGACATAGAATTCCCTAGGACGATGTGAAAGCTCCAGAAAGCGAAGATAGACATCATTCTGCCCTAGAGGGGTACATGACTGTTAGTCGACTCATGTGCTAGGTAAGGGCTATTCCTCCTTTTCCTCCACTTGTTGTTGATCTCTTAAGACAGTTACACATTGCCGCCATGCAACTCCACCCGAATGCCTATGTGGCTTTGTATACTCTGTACGTTGCTTATATGGAGATTATGTAAGCCGAACTTACCCTTAAAGATCTGAAGTTCTATTACCACTTCAAACATCGTTCCGCAGGGGCTCCCAATTTCTCTTTCTTCGAATCAGTTGCCAATAAAAAAGTTGTGACAGATGGTTATAGTAATATAGGGGATGTCAAATTTGACTGGTTCTATATAAAACATCAAGCCAGCTGCACGAGGAAGTGGCTACAAGCAAGTATGTTTTCAACTTTTCCGCGTTTAATTCGAATGCATAATTTCAGTGCTAACGAATCATTTTGTTCCACACAGATCACAACTTTAAGAGAAAGGAAGGATCGATATACGAAGACCGAATGTCCCGCCTTCTCAAGAGTAACTCAGATTTCTTAAGGATTAAGAAATGTATCACCAACGAGAACCTTCACAAACACCGTCTTTTAGACATAAGGTTCGGACTTGGAGCGGGCGACAAACCTCACAAGTATATGCCTCTGACTAAAGGAAAAGGAACTTCTCAAGCTGTAAAGACAACTACCCTTCGCAAGAGTCCTTCGCCAATGATTAATCAGGATGACAAGGATTTAAACGTATACAAAGGAGACAAGGGGCGAGTCGACGAATCAAAGGAGGTCCCACCCCAACAGTCTCCCTTAAGAACTTATCATCGGTCGAGTCTGTCACTCAAGATGAATTAATGGAGGAACATATACTAGGGGAATTAAATAAGATTCCTTTACCAGACGATATTTATATTCAGTAAGATTTCGGAGGGGAACCAATTTTTCCCTTCTCTAAAGAGACGAGTGCCCCAGTTGGAGAAAAAGAAGTCATCCGAACGAGCCTAACTCCGGGCCCTGGTCCATTAAAAAGAGGATTTCACAGGATGCATAAATCACATGCAACGTTTACCATAACACTCTTTTGCTACTGTAGTTCATAGTTTTAACATGCACTTGTTTCTTTTGCAGGGAAAATGTCTCGCAAACGGTCATATTCTTATCGTTCCCTTCACGAGGGCACACCAAGCCTCCTTCCAGATCTCGAGCGTACTCGTAGTGATAGCCGGGGAAGGGATAGTCGTCGGCTCTGGGATTCTCATCAACCTTATTCTACGCGATCTCGATCTCCATCAAAGCAAGGTTATGGAAAGTCACACAGTCATCCATTGCCATCAGCTAGGGGTAAGCAACTTCCTAGAGATTTGACTCCTCCTAAAAGTACGCCTTCTCACGCCCAGTCTTCTAAAAAACACCCCAGCCAGAGGACAAGAACAAAGATGAAGTCAAGATCGTGGAGAAGAGGAAAACAACTCTTATTTCCTTTAGTAAGCACGGCTTGGATACTACTGCCGCAAAGGATGTTGCCCCAAATTCTGAGATTATAGCCAGGTTGAAACGCTTGCGAAAGAAATTCCCTGATATTTTCTTTGAGAGGATGATGTTTGTCCCAGATCTTGAACCGGTCCCAGAGGATTGGGACATAGAGTTGATAGGGTATGTGTGCCATGTGGCTAAACAATACGGGGTAATGAAGAAGCATGCTGCCATACTTTCTACCGCCATCCGCCAGCTGGAGATGAAAGCAGCCATAGCTAGAGTAAAGATTGATAATGATGCTAGGGCTAGGAGCAAAATGGAAAAAGAACTAGCGGATGCACAGGCCCAACTGGCTTTAGCTCGGCGAGATGCAGAGAAATACAGGTCCGAGCTGGAGAGTGCTAGGGAGCGTTTTCGCAGTGAGCTTGACTTAAATAGCCAGGAACGGGTGGCCCTGAGGAAGGAAGTGGAAGATCTCAGGGCAATTAATACCAAACTGAAGACAGCACAGGAACGTTTTGTTGCTGAGAAAGATGCCTAGGAGAAAGATAGGGCGAGCTTAAAAGATGACCTCGCTCTCACCAAAAAGGAAAAGGAGGTTTTAAATGATCAACTTGCCCAAGCTGAGGAGCGTGCGACTCTCGCTGAAAGCAATGCCAATAATGCTCTTGAGTCGGCCACCGCTGCTACCGATAAGCTTGCCGAAAAAGAGAAAGTTATAGCTAGTTTTGAGGAGCTGTTATTCGACTTCTTTGGTCAAGTCATCAAGACTCGAGACATCTCTTGGATTCTGGACAATCACGTTACTTTGGCCAATGTATGGGATGCAATTGTCGAAGGCGAGAAGCGACGATTGAAGGTCGACGAGATCAACGAAAACCAGCTGATGCAGACCTTTCTTAGAGGTGAAGAACCTGAGGCTTTGGAGAAAGGTAGACGCTTAATTCATGAGGATATCAAGAGGGAAAAGAGTAGGCTCAAGGGAAAAGATAAAGTTGGCAAAAGCTCGATCTCGGTGGTGGAGCCCAAAACCTCTGAAGTTGAGGAATATAACCCTGATGATCCGTTGATCCCCTTGGCTCCAACCCCTCCAATTGTCGGGACCACTACTACGAATCTAGGAGATGAGTCGGCTGAAGGTATCTCCATATTCTCTCCACAATTCATAAAAGCAATCGTAACTTGTCGTCGTCTCATGGGATAGACAATTGAGATGGCCACGCCCTCCTCCGATTCAATAATATTTGCTTCTCATGATATAAGTGTCAAACCAGCCGAGAAAGATACATAAGAGAAGGTAGTTGCAGAAAAAGTTGATGTCCCCTCGGGAACTGACGTCGAAGTTTCTAAGATTCCGAAGCAACCCGAGGGTACAACAAGTGAGAAGGTCACTGTAGCGCCCGTGGTATCTGGCACCAACTCTCCTGCGGACGATGAGGTAATTGCGGCTTTGCAAGACACATACGGTGGTCATGGGGACGAGGAAGAGGAGGTTGTCATCACAGATGAGGTCAAGGATGATGATAGTGAAACCTTGGCTGACATGTAGGCTAGGAAAGTGGAATAGTTGGTTCTTAGGAAGGGGGAACAGGACCCAGTATTCGTGCCCCCTATTTCTAAAATCGACCCCAAGACTAGGTTGGTTATAAGATTCTCTTCCAAATCAATAACTTCACAACTTGCCTCCCAACCTTCTAGTCCTCCCCCAGAACCCCTTATTGATAAGAGGAAGAGGAAGAAAAGTGACCGCTCTGATGCTGACAAGGAGGGGTTGGAGAAATAGAAAAAGGAAAAGAAATCAAAATCATCTCCCAAGCATAAATAAAATGCACTTATTTGCTCATATTTTAATTTTAGGATTTCCTTTGGCCAAAAAATATAGTTGTGAGAGTGACCCTCACTTTTGTTTAGCTTCTCGTTCTTGTAAATCTGCTTTCAGTAAATGAAGATCGATTTCTTTTGCGCCATTGCATTCCTACAAATTCATCATGTTAACAGAGTTTGAATGGTCATAACCGAAACGTTCATAGTTAAATATTAAAGTTATGAGTAATAATTATTAATCATAATCGAAACAATCATCAAGAAATACGCATGCTAAGTAAATGTGTAGTGGTGCACGTATATGCCCCCAATCAATCGTCATTATAGTGCCTTGCCAGGGCTTATTGGCGATTGATTAAGATTATATTTGTACTATCCCGATCTTTCAGCGGGGTAATGGTTCTTGTAGCGCTAAGTCTATAGCACCTTTATACTCTCCTGATCCTTCAGCGGGTTAGAGTTCTTGTGGCGCTAAGTCTCTAGCGCCTTTATACTCTCTCGATCCTTCAGCGGGTTAGAGTTAGAGCTCGATTCTTGGTCTGCTCACCAATCCTTTGGCGGGGCAGAAGTTCTGGGGGCGCTAAGTCTCTAGCGCCTTATACTCTCCCGATCCTTCAGCGGGTTAGAGTGTTATCAAGGCGGTTCTATCATGGTGCACCTTCACGCCTTGGGGACGTTATCTCCGTGTCCTTTATACTCTTTCCCTGATCTCGAGAGTTAGAGTGCAAACAGCAGTGCGATTTACCTTGCTCCACCTTTTGAAGCTTTAGTTACAGTTAGCCTACCGATCTGATAGACGACATTTTGAATTAGCTTTTTTAAGATTACTGCATAATTAAAAACAAATTTCAAAATAGTAACGGTTTTTACTGATCAAAATAAAAGCATATATAAGAAACGGTGCAGTAAAGTGAAATGATATGCGATGTTTTTATAGTGGTTCGGTCGAATCATGACCTACGTACACTTTATAATCTTTTGTTCAAGTAACCAGACTGTTCTAGGCAAGTCGATCCTTTTTACATGGTCCTGAAAACAAAAGAGTAAAACTGACAATTTTATGTCAGATAAGGCAGCAAATGCTGGGCATTCCACACTCTGGGGATTTCATCTCCATCTACGGTTGCTAGCTTGAAGGTTCCATTATCAAGCCTTCGTAAAATAGAGTACGGTCCTTCCCATTTTGGGGGTGGAAAGACGCGCTTCATAACCAAGTCTCCAGGTTCAAATGTTCGAGCTCGGACTCTTTTGTTGTAATACCGAGCTATTTGTTGTTTATGCCTCAGGGCACGTAAGTCGGCTTCGTCCCTTTTTTCCTCAACCATGTCCAGGGATTCAAGGAGCAGCTGATTGTTGGTCATCGGATCGTAATAAATGGTTCGATGAGATGGTACTTCCAACTCGACCGGAATGACTACTTCAGCTCCAAAAGCAAGGGAAAACGGGGTGTGACCCGTCGCCAACTTGTATGTTGTTCTATTGGCCCATAGTGCCTAGGGTAATTCATCAACCCACATGGCTTTGGCCCTCTTCAATCTTTTCCTTAGAATGGATTTGATCACCTTGTTTGCCGCTTCAACCTGTCCGTTCGACTGCGGATGTGCCACAGAGGTGTATCTTTTCTCGATGTGATACTTCCGATAGAAATCTTGAAACTCAGTGCTATCGAATTAGGTCCCATTATTGGTTACGATGACTTTTGGAATCCCAAATCGACATATAATGTTCTTAACGACAAAGGTGATCACTCGCTTGGTTGTGATCATGGTCAAAAGCTCTGCTTCTACCCATTTAGTAAAACAATCCACGACCACAATAGCGAACTTTGCTCCGCCCTTTGCTAGGGGAAGGCTCCCAATAATGTCAATTCCCCATATAGCAAAAGGCCACGAGCTTGTCATTGTCTTCAACTGGCTAGGTGGAGCCCTAGGAATCTTGGAGAATTTCTGGCAAGCATCACAACGTCGTGCATACTTGGCTGCATCCTTGTTTATGGTGGGCCAAAAATAGAAGTATCGCAATATCTTCTTTGCCAATGTTTGTCCTCCACTGTGGTCGCCACACTCACCTTCATGGACTTCCTTCAGTACACGCTTGATGTCGTCATGGGCGATGGATCGGAGGAGAGGCATCGAGAAACCTTGTATGTACAGGACTTTGCCTTGCAACACATATCGGGAAGCCTTCCGGATAACTGCACGCCTCTCACTTTTCTTTGTCGGGAGCGTTCCATTCATCAAAAAATTCTTTAGAGGGGTCATCCATGACTCCTTCTCAGGTTCAATCTCTAGTACCGAATCAACTTCCATCTAATCCACGCTAAGGAACTATAGTACTTCAATCGGGACTAGCTCCGTATGTTCTGTATTATCGGAACTAGCCATCTTCGCTAACTTGTCTGCTCTTTGATTCTCCGCTCGAGGAATGTGAGATATGCTATGGTGATCAAAACCATCCAACAACTTCTTCACTTTTTCCCAATATGATATCAACCTTGGACTCTTAGCCTAAAACTTTTCATTAACTTGGTTCACAACTAAATTGGAGTCGCAAAAGATGTCTAGCTTTGTTATCCCCAATTCCTTTGCAAGCTTCAACCCAACAATTAGAGCTTCATACTTGGAATCATTATTAGTGGCGTGGAACTCTAATCTAAGAGCATAATATATTAGCCGTTTCTCTGGAGTTTCAAGAACCACTCCGGCACCAGATCGTCTGTCATTTTTAGCTCCATCAGTATATAGTTTAGGGCCAAGGAGTAGCTTTGGCGGATTGTCTTCTTCGGTTACCACATCATCTTCTAGGATGGTAAACTCTGCTATAAAGTCTGCAAGTGCCTGCCCTCTTATCGACCTTCGGGGTTGGAAGTTCAGGTCGAATTGACTCAGCTCAATGTTCCATTTAAGCAACCTTCATGATGCTTTTGGCCTTTGTAGGTCTTGCTTAAGCGGGTGATCAGTGTAAACAGTAATGGGGTGAGCCTGGAAGTAGTGACGAAGAATCCTAGATGAAATCAACAAACTGTACGCAAGCTTTTCTATTTTTGGGTAATTCCGTTCTGCGGCTGCCAATTTCTTACTCACATAGTACACCGGTCTTTGCACCTTATCATCCTCTCTTACCAAAGCCGAACTGATTGTGTGGGATGACACTGCCAAGTACACAAATAAATCCTCGTGATCCACAGGCTTAGACATTATCGGGGGGTCTTTCTAGATGATTCAACAGATTCAAGAATGTTTATATACGATCAGGAGTCCATTTAAAGTTGCGCTTGCCTCGCTTTATCAGGTCGAAAAACGGAATGCATTTATCTGTAGCTTTTGAGATAAATCTGCTGAGCGCTGCCACTTTTCCAGCATGGCTTTGCACATCTTTAATCTGCTTTGGTTCTTGAATATTTTGGCTTGCTGTAATTTGATCTGGATTGATCTCAATTCTGCACAAGCTGACAATGAACCATAGGAATTTTCCAAATGCTACCGCAAATGAACATTTCAAAGGATTCAGCTTCATCCCATATTTTTGGAGAATCTCAAACATCTCTGCTAAATCGTTAGTATAATCTGATGATTGTCTGGACTTTACCAACATGTTGTCAATGTATACCTCCATCGTTTTCCCAATTTGGTTATAGAACATTCTATTCACCAATCGCTGATATGTAGCGCCGGCATTCTTCAAACCGAAAGGCATCACCACATAGCAGTATAATCCCAAATCTGTGATGAAACTGATGTGCTCTTGGTCTGGGACATGCATGGGGATCTGATTGTACCCTGAGTAGGCATCCATAAAAGAAAGGAGCTCATGACCCGCTGTCGAATCTACCAACTGATCGATTCTAGGCAATGGGAAGCTATCCTTCGGACAGGCTTTGTTTAGATCTGAGTAGTCGATGCACGTATGCCACTTTCCATTGGCCTTCTTTACTAAAACCGGGTTTGAAATCCAGTTAGGATATGCCGAATCTTTAATGAACCCGTTACTTCTCAGCTTTTCGACTTCTTCCTTCAAGGCAGCAGACCTCTCTGGGCTAAGCATTCGCCTCTTTTGTTTGACAGGAGGATGTTTCAGGTTGATTCTTAATGAGTGACTCATAATCGAGGGAGATATTCCACACATGTCCGCATTGGTCCAGGCGAATACATCCAAGTTAGCTTTCAAGAAACTTGCTAATTCTTTGGCTCGAACAGGATCCAACTCGGACCCAATCTTCAGGACCTTCTCTGGGTCACTATCATCGATTGGTACGTACACAGTCGCTTCATTGGGAGTCACCATTCTTCCGCCAGGCTCTTCATCCTCTCTGGGATCTATATCCTCGGGGAACTCTCTGGGCGACCCTTCCGGAGGTATTCTCTTTAGTTGCTATGACGATTCCTCCCTCAGAGGGGAAGAACCACCTTTTGCTTCTACATCTTTCCCTTTGCGAAGCAACTTTAACTCTGCAATGTAGCATGCTTGTGCAACAACTTGATCTCCTCTAACTATACCCACATTGGCATCCATTGGGAACTTCAACAATAAGCACTAAGTTGCGATACAGGCCCTGAATTTGGCTAGGGCCGGTCGGCCTAAGAAGGCATTGTACGGCGACTCAGTATCCAGGACCACAAAGGGGAGGATCCTCACTCTCTGGCGTTCTCCTTCCCCAAGGGTTACTGATAATTCCACGTATCCCATTGGAGCGGTCGAGGCCCCATTAAATCCACGTATCCAACCCTCGCATGGTTTCAAGTCCTTCGGCTCGAGTTTCATTTGGTCGAATGCTTTCTTGAATAGAATGTTGACTGAACTTCCGTTATCCACTAGAACTTTATGGACTGTAGTTGGGCCGATGGTGACGGTGATCACCAATGGGTCTTCAGTTGGGGAGTGTACTCCAATACTCTCTCGCTCACGAAATATGACATCATCGGACATCGTCTTTTATTGCTTAACCGGAGCGTTGTCCTCGGGATTGCTACATTCCCCCACTTCGAAATGCTGTTTGGCTGCATTCACATATTGATCCACAGCTCTGAAACTCTGCCCTGCCAGGTGAAGTCCACCAACTATGGTATTGATAAGAATATTTTTCCTTTTTGCTGAGCTATTGGCTTGGCAGCAGGTTGGCTTTGGTTCGGGGCTTGTACGGCTTGCCCCCACCCCTGGGAGTCACCTTATATTCATCAAGCTTCCCTTCTCGGAGCAGTTTTTCAACCACATCTCTCAAATGATGACATTCGTTTGTGGAATGACCATGGACCTGATGAAAAAGACAGAATTTCCCAATTTCCAGCTCTTTCTCCGTAGAATCTCTCGGAGGAGGCCTTTTGTACTGGAGGACACTATATGTATCCAGGAAGATGTTTTCCAACGTATCATTTAATGGTGTGAAGCTCTCAAACGGTCTGGGTTAAGATTTCGTCTGAGAGTCATTTCCTCGATTCTTTTCCGATTATTGTTATTACTATTCCCCAATTGGCGACCACCGCCTTGATTCTTGTTCCTGACGTTAACTTCAACTTTTCCTGAGCGATCTCCCGTTTGCTTGATGGCCACCTTGCTTTGGATATCTTCCTTATTAGTAGCCTTTCTTTTTCGATTAGCGTATATCTCCTCCCGACGCAGGTGAACATTAGCTTTTTCCATAAAATATTTCTCTGGTCTGGGGGTGGTTTGCCGGCCAGATATCTTCCAAACTCGGTATCTTAATCGATGCCATCGATCAGGGCCATCAACACAGTTTGCTCATGCAGATCTCTAACTTCTATGACAGCCAAGTTGAAACGATCCAAATACGACCTCAGTCTTTCATCCGGTCGTTGTTTAATAAGGAATAGCTCAATCACATTCTTAGACCTCTAGGCATGAAGGCGGAATTGGTTCACGAATTTCTCACTCAATTCCCTGAATCTAGATATTGACCATGCTGGCAAGCGGGTAAACCACAATAACGCCACATCTTCCAGGAATATAGGGAATGCATTACATTTTACCGCGTCTGTAGCTGTAGCGACATTCATTGACCAGGAGTATCGTATTAGATGCTGGATTGGGTCAGTCCTACCCGTATAGTGATTCATGGTTGGCATATTGAAGCGCATTGGGAATGTAACATCCAATATGTCGTCAGTAAAAGGCGTATGAGTGCGATCTATGCCCCAATCTTCGTTCCTCTGTCCATGGATATCTACCATGACTTGCCTAATCATTGCTTCAACCTCTACAAGAGTCAGGGTAGATTCGGGATCAGCACTTATTGCCCGACGGCCTCCTCCAGCATTTCTTTGACATGCTGCTGCAAAGTCTGGGCCCTGAGCAGAACTCCCTTGCCCCTGTTGCCGCGGTCGATCGTGCGACGAGCGGGAGGAACGCCGTTCCTCGGTGGTAGAGCAGGCTCATTTAAGTTGCGGTTACTAGTTCCCTGATTAAGTGCCTCTTCTTCTCGAGATGGAAGTGACCCAAATCGAAGATGCTCTATGTTCTCAGCCCTTTCAAACGGGGGCCATCGTCGGTTCCTCCGAGGCACTTCAGATGAGGATGTATGTTCCAGGGATAAAGGGTAAACTGGAGGTGGCGAAACCTGCCTTTGAATGTCATCAATTCGTTTGCCTAGGGCAGTAATATTCTGACGCAGCAACGAGCTCTCCTGCATCTGAGCGGCCAATTCATCAGTTTGCTTTTCCAATGCTTCAAGTATTCGAGTCAGATGTCCTTCGGTAACTAGGGCAGAAGGGTCGAATTGGTCATCTTCATCTTCTCTCATACGCAAGGAACTTGAATCGGGTTGACCAGAAGTTCCAGCACGAGTGGAATGAGCCATAATTTCCTTCCCAGATCGGGTAGTAGTCTGATTGTCAGTTCAGATCGTGGTCCTCCTAGGCTGGTGGGTCGTGGTACCCCCTTGACGTTGGGTTGTGGTGGTCCCCTGGGATCGGATCGTGATGATGGGTGTGCAGGAGGGATCGCGGCGTGGTCCTACGATCCGGTAGTGACTCCTTCAGCTGCTTGGTTCGTTGCTTCCTCACTGGATCGGATCGCCCCAGCGTTGCCATGATCCGTAAGCTCTTCCTCGACCTGTTCATGCACACTTTCTTCAATTGCTTCGTTCGTAGCTTCATTCGCTTGGGAAAGCTCGTACTTCTTTAGACTTCTTTCCAACCATGGTATCTGAGCTTTACTGAAATCTTCAAAAATCGAAACAGTGGATTTTTGGACTGTTTTCTTCGGACTTGACTATCTAAATAATAGAACTACCATCCAATATGCTGAGATTTCGTTCTTAGTGAAAGCACCAAAATGTTAGATCCAAAATTAGCTCCAACAACCAAGTTGTTCAATTATGCAGAGATTAATATCAGAAAAAAATGCAAGAAAAGCAGAAAAGACACGAGATTTATAGTGGTTCGGCGTTAACTAGTCTACGTCCACTATATATCTATGATTATACTTGAGATTCGAGTACAATCAATGATTTATCTCTCAACCTCACTTTTACAATGTTGGTTCACTCAGTAAATTAGAGACAACTCTGAATAGGAATAATGGAGATATGATAATGGTGGAATCAGAGCTCAGAATTGCCAAAAAGATCTTGAAAAATGCCAAGTTCTGGGCTATTTATAGGTGATATCCGCAGGCGGATCATGGTCATACGTAGCACAAATCCCGAGGATCTCGGACTGGTTCGTAGCTTGATGGAGAAATGGTCAATATGACGGTTGTAGACAGGTGTCATTAGATCCTGAATTTCCGGATCGTGGTAGACCAAGTCGTGGTCAATACCCTATGGTTCTTGAGATCGGATCGTGGGGGATCATTACGAATGGGTCGTGACAGAGCATCGCGAGGCAGAGACAAAAAGGTGGCCACGAACCACTGATGATGAGACTATCACGATCGAGTTTCCAAGGATTTGAAGAACGAAGCTTCATATTGTCTTCATGTGTGAATCTTGGTGGCTTTATCAAGAAAGCTAGCCAACACAGTCTTTAACCATTCCTCTCTAGACTTCCCCTTTCTTTTTAGGTTTATCCTCTTTGTCACTTGCCTTAGGCTTCTTACCTCCAAACTATATTTTCTTCCTTTCTTCTTGTCTTCCAAAGCGTTCCTTTTGTCAATATTCTCATAGCGACAAGCCATTTCTACCATCTTTGCAAAAACGAAACCACATGAGTAGTTACTCTACTCTTATATCTTTTCCAAATACCATCTATGAATCTCATATTCTTCTTTATCGGAACTTAAATCCGCTCCGGGCCGAAGCGGGAAAGCTCGTTGAATTTATTCATATATCCTTGAATCGTCATATCGCCTTATTTCAGATTTGGGAGCACATAGTACAAATAATCTACTACTTCTTGGGGGAGCGCACCTTTCCTCAAAAATTTCCTTAAACCGATCCCAAGTAGAATTTACTTTTGGATTTTTCATAGTGATCATCTCCCGCTAGATTAAAGCCTCATCTTTAAGTACCCAAGATGCCAAGAATATTTTCTGTTCTCCATTCAATCATAGGCCTTAACAAATTATTTCACAAGAATGCATCCATGCTTGTGCTTCAATAATGGTTTCTTTTCACGAGAATGGTATCCTACCCAGATTTTTATACTTCTTAGCTAGACTTTTTAGACCTAGTTCTGGCTGTGGGGCACAATTGGCTCATTCCGTGCTCTTATGGGTTTGGATTATTGAACTTTAGCTTGAACATTAACCTCCCTCTTCCTTTTCCCCTTCCACATCTCCCACTTATTTTCTACTGTATCTGCAAATAGCAAGAAATGAGTTAGGCCAACAGAAAAGATATCGTAAGGAAATTGTAAAAGCACAAAGACGTATATAAATAGAAAGGTGCTTACACGGGTGTGTGTTATTCTATAACAAACATTCTAGGGTGTTGCTAACCCATCTCTAATGAGTCAATCATTCTAGAATACTACTGATTCTATCTCCGATATCCCATTTAATATGTTATACTCCAGTACTAAGAGTAACCCTCGGCTCTAATACCAAGCTGTAATGACCCAAACCTCCAATCCCCGTAAAACGGATAGTTATTGGAACATAACACATTAACATAACAGCAGAAAACAAAACATACACTAAACAACGTAATGTACATCAGTTTATATCAAAGGTAATATTGGGTTTACACAACATCACAGGATCATGACTATACAGAGCAGTTTCAAATAGTACATAGCGGAATAAAAGATAATCAACATAATAAAGTCTTGGAGAGTCGAAAGAAACATCCAAGTTTTGCTCCAACTCCAAGTTCAAAACCAACTTCCATAACATCAACACACATCCAAAAAATACAAGCTAATACCTAGGAACTAGGACGCCCATGTGAAAATAATGGGCACCCGAGTTTGCAAGGGAAAAACAAACTACGAGTTGGCCATGGGACTGGTATGAGAAACCCTACAATTATATATAACTTGTTTAAAATAAGGCATATCACGAGACCACTCGTATGACATGGAACAGGTTTACTCCACACGAGTGCCAGTGCTTAAAACAACGCAATGTTCTTTGAAAAATGAAGCCATTATGAAACTCAAGACCCATCACACATTGCAAAGCGGAAACAGGAGCAAAAAGTTTACCTTATAATGGCCAAACATGCTTGGTATAAGAAAATTGTTTAATATTATTTTTATTGTCTAAGTGTTGAAAACAGTTTCAAAAATAAATGTATCAATCTTATATGACATAATACCCCATCCTATTATGTCGTAATATAGGCTCACAAGTGAAACCGTAAAGTCTCGTATTGGAAATTGGACTCCAACATGGACCAAGGAAAATGATATTCCTTATCAGATTTGGGGAATCTCTTGCACAATGTCCATGACTTAGACTCAGAAGAGCCCTTCAAAGCAGCAGAGCCAACCTAACGATTCCCAGTGAGTTTGGGTTTCTCCTGAACATAACGTTTCCCTTTCGTATTTGACCATCATCTTGGTCATATTTGGCGATCATCTAAGGTACCTCGATTCCCTCATCTGCATAAGTAAATTTGCCTGTGCTCCATACAATGGCACAACCTTTTACTAGAAAGAAATGTACATCCTTACTCTGCTGTCCATCTCCCTATTTTCGGCTCATTCCAGGGTATGAGGCCCGCGAGTCAACGTACCACAAAGCTCTGCTTTTCAACAAAAGCTTTGATCTATCTACCAGCAGCACTTATCATGCCACATTTTTAGTTCACACATATGATCAATTTATATTAATAATATAACCTTTTATCTCATACGTCACAAAGAAGAATATTAAGCTAAGAGAACAAACTCTCTTCCATCAACAGATATATCATTAATACCAACTAATTAGTCATGTTATAAAATATAATGTCAAACATACTATCCATTTACAAGTTCATTCGGGGTCTGAACGAAATCGAAGGCACCTTTTTCTTCGTCCAGTTAAGGAGAGAGGCCCATGCATATCCAGACAAACAACAAGTACGTCCGGACCATTGCCACTATAATCTCGTCATGGGAGCTACCCATAATTAGGGCATACACATGCAGTTAATTCAATGTGAAGATTCAAGGTCTTCCATCGTCTTCAAGTTTTAATCACCGTATAATTATTTGGAATTGGTAAACCGCGGCCTTTTCGAATAATTAGCGCTAAAACATAAATCCTTATCGAATTGATAATCCACCAATTAAGTCTCCATTAATTGGTATTCACTTCAAAAAATTTGAAATCTTATTATCAAACTTGGTTAAGTTACTTGGATTTTCAAAAGTCATATTTAACCTTGTAAAAAGAAGTTAAGTATTAAATTCGATTTATGAATTACAAATCCTTATTTCCAGACATTTCACAAACTTGTTATAAAAGCCGTCACAAAATTTGCCAAGTTCCACTTAACTAAATAAAACTACAAGCAATTGGTTATAACCTCTTTCAAATTATTTATAATGATTTTTCGCTGTTTTTATTTATATAAAAATAGTTCATATTTACTAATTTCAATTACAGGTCGTTACGGGACACAGCGTTGTTTCTATTGAAATTTGAATTGAGCATTTTGTAAAATCTAATCATTAGATTTTAAAATTCTTGTTATCATTTGAAAGCTCTTTCCAATACGAACCCAAAGGTTCCAATTTTTGGGAAAATTCGAAGGTCGGATCTTCTGACACATCCGTTCAAAGTTACAGGTCAAAATTTGCGAACTGCCGCTACGCGACGAGTTGCGCACGCATATGTCTTACGTCTTCACATTCCTCTCCTTAAAGCTTTATTTTATAATATTTTATACATTATATTATACATTTTCTCCAATGTGTACCGTTTTGTAAAATCTGATAATTTTGTATATAAAATTTTATTCCATTGCATATATTTGTGCATTGTGATTCTGTGTGTGTTCTGTTTAAACTCGATAAGCTAAATAACGAACCGTCGTTTTGAGCGTTCTGGGTTGGTTTAAATACCAACTTGAGTGGTCGAAAAGGCAGGTCGTTACAATGGTCTATTCTGGTCATAACTCAACGTGTATAATAGAAAACTTCGAATAACTTCTAAATAATTTTATTTATTATATAAAATACGTATAATAATTTCCAGGATCTGTATATTCAATTTACAACTTTAAAATCAATTGTCATAATATTTAAGTACTACCATAATATTTAAATGATTAAAATAATATTATTTTTCAAACTTCATTATTTTTAATCCAAACTTTCCTGATGCTCATTATAAAAGTAAAAAAGAAAGTTTTGTTAAAGAAGTTCTTTTAAAACCTTCTTAAATATCCTAACCAAACTTCACTTTTATCGGTTACCATTCATTTTCAAAATAAAACTTTATTAGTTCATAGCTTGATGAATTTTTTTTAGATTAATTTATTCCTGCTGTGAATAGACATCAATATTTTAAAATCTTAATGCCCATCCAAAATCGGACGTCAAATTCAAACTTTTATTTTCAGCCTATTATTATGTTAATAAAGTATTCATTAAAAATCCATTTTAATTGATGGAGACTTAATCACCAATAATAGTATTTATTGTTCATTCGCAATCAGTGTACTATATATAACACTCAATCAACCATCCAACAACATCAAATCCAAATATAAAGTGGAATTCACCGCAAATTAAATAACGCTCATACGGGTCTGTTAATCAACAGGTTTACTGCAAATTCAAACAATTGGGATTTGTGTCAATTAATTATCATCCCAATACCTTTGTGAGGTTTACATTACATTTATATTAACCACCAATTCAAACAATTGGGATTTGTGTCAATTAATTATCATCCCAATATCCTGTGGGGTTTACATCATATTCGGATTAACTGCAAATTCAAAAAATTGGGATTTGTGTCAATTAATTACCATCCCATTACCCTTATGTGGTTTACATCGCATCCAGTAACCAATAATGGGTGAACTACTTAACCAAAACCATTTAAGGTTCACCAATTTTCAAATTGATCATACTACTCAATGTTTAGCATCATAGTAGACTTAGACAATCAATCACTAATGATATCAATGACCCAAACTTAATTAACTAATAAACAGTTAAATCTAACTAGCCCTTTCAGTTTCGGTTTCTCAGTGTGGGTCCAATCTTTCACACGGATGGAATGTAAACTCTTATGCACCACTACAATACACCTACGATGCCTACGAATATTTTCGAAATCTAATTGGACTAAGTTTGGAGGCTATGAGGTTTTGGAATTTGCTAGATGCTCAAACACCCACAAATCTGCGAATATGGGCCAAGCGGGAGGGGAGATAGAGCTTGTGGAGGTTTGGCAAGGGGTGGGTCCATGGATTTTTTCTTGTGAGGAGTTGTAGGTTGTTATGGGATCTAGGCATTGAGTCTAGAGGGGTGTAGGAGGGTAGGTCTAGGTTTATTTTGGGGATAATTGTAATTTTGGGGGTTAAAGATGGGATTTTTGGGTGTTTTAGGGGAGGGATAGCTCACAACAAGGTGGAAGAGGAGAGTCCGCGTAGGTGGGAGAGAGCATGAGAAGAGATCATAACTTAGTTGGAGGAGGAATTGGAGGTGGTGGCCATGGATATTTCAAGGAGAAGGGGGTGAAGTTTTAAGAAGTAAATGAAAAAGGAAGAAAAGAAAGGAGAAACGAGAGGCATGTTTTATAAGGAAGGAGACTCACTCAGGTTGGTGGTGTGTCGATGCTAGGTGAAGGAGGAGGAAAAACAACCTAGGGCCTTAGATATTTCACACATCAAATGTGTTAGTTGCTTTTAAGGCTTGAGTTAAAACGGTGATGTGTTTTAGTTTAACCATTCTTCTTCCACTCATGTGATCAAACAATGAATCCTTTACCATGAAATTTTGAATCATAGTGTTAATCATAATTTCAGATTCAATAGAATAGGTATCGTCAAATTTGGAGTTTGTTTAACCTTTCGTTTTTTTTATTGCGTTTTCACTTACTTTTGACTGATTGACCCGGTACATGTTTATTTTTCATATGCTCACATAATAGCTCCAAAAATTATGAAATTTCGAACCGTACCATTTTTCGACATTCCGGATATGGTAAAGTTGGTCCCATCAAATTCCGAGATCGTTTGAAAAATGTTCCCTTGTAACGTCATGGAAACAACATTAAATCATCGAATTTTTAAAATCGACCAAAAATCCTTGTAAAATTAATTAAAAATCAAACTTAAATTATTTTCAAAATTTTAGGTCATTAGAACCGTAATATCACCCACCGAAGCGAAATGGTTGGTTCAAATCGAAGGAAGGGGTATGGAGAGGAGATCTAAGTGTAGGAAGGAATAAATGAATTAAGAGGAAAATGATGTCGAGAACGCTTTAGAGTGATTTGGAATGCTTGAAGGTTTCATATGCATGCACAAATAAAGTAAGTACGAAGATGAATATGCCAAAAAAAATATAGTGCTTTATAAGGGAAGAAAAGACGAAGTGGCTATTCTACTTTCCAATAAATTCAGTGTTTATTCTGGGTCAGTATCCAATCTAGATTTTCAAAGGGTTGGGTAACAATCTAGGTATAAAAAGGGAAAAGAAATTGGCTTCTGCATTTGTACCCAGGCATATGTATGACTGTTACTACCACCATACGATTAAAGCTTGATTACATCCCAAATCAATTTGAATAAAGAACTAGAGATATCTGCGTAATTCGAGGATACGACATGCCTCACAACTAATATCTTGATTTGCTTAAAGTGACGTAGCTCACTTGAGAACTTCAAAGAAAGGGATTCATTGAAGGATATCAAAGAAATACCAATTCATAGTTTATGACTTAATGGAACTGAGTCGGTGCGAAGTACGGTGCAACCCACTTAGATATTCGTACATATACATAGCAGAACTAACTAGGAGTTGTAATGATTCCAAATGACATAAATTTTCTTAGAGAAAGTCTCAGATTTTAAAGAGGTGTAACAAACCCAACCCAAATACAAAGCATGTTATTTTGCATAAGATGTAATTTGGGGGTAGAATGTTACCTGCCTTTTCAATTCAGCCATCTCTAATCACATAAACAAGCCCAATCCAATCATTTACGACCCGATAAGTTAAAGGAAATAGTCCAGAAACAAAGCTCAAATTACGAGGTAGACGAGATTATAAAAATGCAAGAAATTCCTAAAAGGTATCTCTTATAAAGTCGAGCATACGAGCCATATAGCCTAGACTAACTTAACTTGAAGCAAGCCTATATATCACTCAAATCTGGAATCAAAATGAGCTATCAAAGTCAGGCATAAGAACATATATGCAGTGGATGGAAAAAAAATTCAACTATCCAGATCGGTATGAAATTGACCTATCTGGATTGGTTTTAATCCATATTTGCATTTAGACCAATTTGGATAACCGAACAAGAACACGAGTAACCCACATTCTCCACCTCTCCCACGACCTCCATTCCGTCTTTGGCTAATTTCATTTCTCTTTGCCTATATACATGAGATGCCTAGGCTGTAAAAAGGTTCCTTTTCACATTCTTCAGATTTTATCCAAAATTTCATATCGGTCCAGATCTTTGCGATTTGATAATGTGTATTTTTAAAAACTCAAGTGAATTATTGAAATCTCTTCAAAAATGGGCATGGGCATGTTTGCAGAACCACTATAATTGCTATGTTGATTGCATTTACTTAATTTCCTCATTTTCATTTACATGTCTTCGTTATACTCTCCATTTGTTGTATTCTAGGATTTAGTGTAACTTAAGAACTAGTAGTTTAAATAAATAAGTTCGGATTAGAAAAAAGTAAGTTTTGAATAATAGTTATAAGAAAATTAAACATAATTATTATTATTTACTTAAATTTGTTTAGTATTACAACCTTAAAAATAGGGTTGTTACAGACCCCCTTATGAAAATTGCTTCTTAACATTTCTAGCAGGAGATGTTGTACTAAACTTTAACTGGATTTAAAAGTTATAACCAAACAAAAAAATCATTCCATTCTCTAATTAATTACTATTAGAACCAACCTTTACATACACTATAAACTTAAATAGACAAATCTATACATTTTATTTCTTTGCATACAAAATTTTGTTGAAAATTCTTCTAGGTTTAGAATTTTTGGAAATTTTGGTAGAATTTCTTTTGCATGGAGAGCCAACTACAATTTTACAAATATGAAATATATATGATACACATGGACATCACGATTGAAAACATAATTTATATCAGTATTTCTAATATTAAATTATTTAATCTAAAAACGTGCCTTTGTTTTCAGCATTTAAATCAAGTTTTCTTATGCTTTAAGCGAGTAAAAGCAAGCCAAAGTGAGCCAAAGTCATTAATCAAACCAATATGCCTCAATGTTACCATTATCAACTCAATTAAGGCACAAGTTGCATATAAAAGAAGTAGAACAAGTATGAATCCATTTAACTTTACAATAACACAATGCTCAAATCTTTGAACACACTTTGACAAATTATCATAGTTATGAACTAAAATTTTCATAATGATATTATAGGTTTAATAGTTGCATAACATTTTATATTTCTGAAATAATTTCTAGATTCAAAAACGTGGAGTTCAATCTGAGATATGACTATTTTAGAAATTCATGTAAGTCTGAATGACGTTAGAAAATGGAGTCCACTACATAAAACTGTATTTTTAGCCTGAAAAATGTCAAAATTTTGCTAAACATTTTAAACACAATTCATAACTTACATTATTAGCTTTCCGGAGGGGACATAATCATCAAACTTGAATAAAACTTCCAAAAGTTATGACTAGCCTAATTCAGCTTGGTTTTTAGCCAATTTATAATCTAGAACAGCAACGACCAATTGTTTAAATTCATGTTTAAATCATATCTAACTTCTAAATTTGGAAAAGTGGTTAATATAAAACAAGTTATATATAAAATATCTTTCAAGTGGAAAAGATCCATCTAAATCAGACAATTTGTTCAAAAGTTAGGATTGAACGAAGTCAAGTCTGTTTTGAGTAATTACACTTTTTAGGACTACAAACACATATCATTTTAATTAAGGTTTGTGTTATATTTAAATTCAAGTTTTGTACTGCTGTGTAAATGCAATTTATTCTCTATTAAGCCATCTTTGCAATGAAATTGAAGTAATTAAATTAGATCAATGTTTAAGTTTAGTGTTGAGAAAATAAAAGTATTTCAATATCTTCTAGGCCTATTTCTAAGTTAAATATAATTTTATAAATGTCCATAATCAACACTCTGGAACTAATGTTCTTCCAAAGGAAAATTACAAGGAAAACTTAAAATTATTTTCAGAAAAAATAGATTTGAACATTTCTATTTTAATATTCATAGAAAATATATTCATAGATGGATCTATATCCAATGTATACCATATAAAATTTGAATTCCAACTTAAATTAAATCTCATTAATTTCACCTTGGAAGTAACCCAAATTCGAATTCTAATCATTTTTATTCAACTTTTCAATAATGTATTTTTCTAAGGATTACATCCAAAGAATTTTAAAATAAAATATCCCTTCTTTAAAATTTAATACGTCAAAAATGTAAATAGATTTAATAAGTTAGATATACACTTCTCGTTAACGTTTTGGATTAAGACTTATAGCATCTTCAATGGTAACATTATAATGGTGAAAATTACGATTTTTCTCCCTAAACATTTGATTACGCTTGAATATTATGTGTAATATTCAGGATCCTGAATAGGCCTTGGGCTCCCCTTTTATAGGCGCCCAGGCTCTAGGGACCATTTAATGGGCACCTTGTCTTGGGCGCCTATAAATAGGCGCCCAACTCCATCATTCTTCTCCGATCATCTAATTACGACTATAATTTTTACCATACCAACCATAAAATGTCACTTTTCAAATTACAACGGCTAAAAATGACAACTTTTCAAATTACAACGGCTATAAACTGTCACTTTTTGAATCACAATGGCTATATACGGTCATATTTCTGATTGTTGTTTACATAATGCTACGAATTTCAGATTGTAACACACACAAACTTCTTTTCTTCTATTAAAATTGGTAGCTTCATCATATAATATTTTATCCATTTCCATCATATAATGAAGTGATGAATATGGCTAACTGGATTCCCAACCTGTTCCCTAAAATGATCCCTAGTTTACTTCCATTCATCTAGTGCATGAAATAGAGATGAAAATAAAGATAATGCTATATGTATTGTCATTTTTCCAATGACTCGGTCAAGGGACATGACCGAAGTGGAGAGGTGTTTTGGGGAAACGTTATGGCTGCATACAATAAAAAGCATGTCGAAAAGTCAAGATCCATGTCCGTACTTTCATGTTTATTTGGAAAGATTAATCGGTAAACCCAATTTTTCGAGTCCAAAATTCACAAAATTAGAACCGCTATGGGTGGTGAAGCCGAATTGGTAATAGTTAGGAACATATTAATTTGTATGATTTTCTTCATTTATCCACCATAAAATGCCAATATATATTTATAGTTTAACTGCAGAAGAGAATGGCGAATGACCAATTCTTGAAACTATTTCCTAAACAAAATGATGCAAATAAACTGCATTACTAGCAGTTCACTAATTGTTATGAATTACTTGTCAATCATCAAAAATGGAGCCCTAGCAATTCAAAGAGCTTAGGGGATGTTTAATCCAAGTCCAAGGGCATGAATAAAGCAAGTTGAAATTCTTACCAAAGTCGAACTGATTGTGTGGGATGACACTGCCAAGTACACAAATAAATCCTCGTGATCCACAGGCTTAGACAGTATCGGGGGGTCTTTCTAGATGATTCAACAGATTCAAGAATGTTTATATACGATCAGGAGTCCATCTAAAGTTGCGCTTGCCTCGCTTTATCAGCTCGAAAAACGGAATGCATTTATCTGTAGCTTTTGAGATAAATCCGCTGAGCGCTGCCACTTTTCCAGCATGGCTTTGCACATCTTTAATCTGCTTTGGTTCTTGAATATTTTAGCTTGCTGTAATTTGATCTGGATTGATCTCAATTCTGCGCAAGCTGACAATGAACCATAGGAATTTTCCAAATGCTACCCCAAATGAACATTTCAAAGGATTCAGCTTCATCCCATATTTTTGGAGAATCTCAAACATCTTTGCTAAATCGTTAGTATAATTTGATGATTGTCTGGACTTTACCAACATGTTGTCAATGTATACCTCCATCGTTTTCCCAATTTGGTTATAGAACATTCTATTCACCAATCGCTGATATTTAGCGCCGGCATTCTTCAAACCGAAAGGCATCACCACATAGTAGTATAATCCCAAATCTGTGATGAAACTGATGTGCTCTTGGTCTGGGACATGCATGGGGATCTGATTGTACCCTGAGTAGGCATCCATAAAAGAAAGGAGCTCATGACCCGCTGTCGAATCTACCAACTGATCGATTCTAGGCAATGGGAAGCTATCCTTCGGACAGGCTTTGTTTAGATCTGAGAAGTTGATGCACGTATGCCACTTTCCATTGGCCTTCTTTACTAAAACCGGGTTTGAAATCTAGTTAGGGTATGCCGAATCTTTAATGAACCCGTTACTTCTCAGCTTTTCGACTTCTTCCTTCAAGGCAGCAGACCTCTCTGGGCCAAGCATTCGCCTCTTTTGTTTGACAGGAGGATGTTTCAGGTTGATGCTTAATGAGTGACTCATAATCGAGGGAGATATTCCACACATGTCCGCATGGGTCCAGGCGAATACATCCAAGTTAGCTTTCAAGAAACTTGCTAATTCTTTGGCTCGAACAGGATCCAACTCGGACCCAATCTTCAGGACCTTCTCTGGGTCACTATCATCGATTGGTACGTACACAGTCGCTTCATTGGGAGTCACCATTCTTCCGCCAGGCTCTTCATCCTCTCTGGGATCTATATCCTCGGGCAACTCTCTGGGCGACCCTTCCGGAGGTATTCTCTTTAGTTGCTATGACGATTCCTCCCTCAGAGGGGAAGAACCACCTTTTGCTTCTACATCTTTCCCTTTGAGAAGCAACTTTAACTCTGCAATGTAGCATGCTTGTGCAACAACTTGATCTCCTCTAACTATACCCACATTGGCATCCATTGGGAACTTCAACAATAAGCACTAAGGTGCGATACAGGCCCTGAATTTGGCTAGGGCCGGTCGGCCTAATAAGGCATTGTACGGCGACTCAGTATCCAGGACCACGAAGGGGAGGATCCTCACTCTCTGGCGTTCTCCTACCCCAAGGGTTACTGATAATTCCACGTATCCCATTGGAGCGGTCGAGGCCCCATTAAATCCACGTATCCAACCCTCGCATGGTTTCAAGTCCTTCGGCTCGAGTTTCATTTGGTCGAATGCTTTCTTGAATAGAATGTTGACTGAACTTCCGTTATCCACTAGAACTTTATGGACTGTAGCTGGGCCGAGGGTGACGGTGATCACCAATGGGTCTTCAGTTGGGGAGTGTACTCCAATACTCTCTCGCTCGCGAAATATGACATCATCGGACATCGTCTTTTGTTGCTTAACCGGAGCGTTTTCCTCGGGATTGCTACATTCCCCCACTTCGAAATGCTGTTTGGCTGCATTCACATATTGATCCATAGCTCTGAAACTCTGCCCTGCTAGGTGAAGTCCACCAACTATGGTATTGATAACGAATTTGTTTCCTTTTTGCTGAGCTATCGGCTTGGCAGCAGGTTGGCTTTGGTTCGGGGCTTGTACGGCTTGCCCCCACCCCTGGGAGTCACCTTATATTCATCAAGCTTCCCTTCTCGGAGCAGTTTTTCAATCACATCTCTCAAATGATGACATTCGTTTGTGGAATGACCATGGACCTGATGAAAAAGACAGAATTTCCCAATTTCACGCTCTTTCTCCGTAGAATCTCTCGGAGGAGGCCTTTTGTACTGGAGGACACTATACGTATCCAGGAAGATGTTTTCCAACGTATCATTTAATGGTGTGAAGCTCTCAAACGGTCTGGGTTAAGATTTCATCTGAGATTCATTTCCTCGATTCTTTTCCGATTATTGTTATTACTATTCCCCAATTGGCGACCACCGCCTTGATTCTTGTTCCTGACGTTAACTTCAACTTTTCCTGAACGATCTCCCGTTTGCTTGATGGCCACCATGCTTTGGATATCTTCCTTATCAGTAGCCTTTCTTTTTCGATTAGCGTATATCTCCTCCTGACGCAGGTGAGCATTAGCTTTTTCCATAAAATATTTCTCTGGTCTGGGGGTGGTTTGCCGGCCAGATATCTTCCAAACTCGGTATCTTAATCGATGCCATCGATCAGGGCCATCAACACAGTTTGCTCATGCAGATCTCTAACTTCTATGACAGCCAAGTTGAAACGATCCAAATACGACCTCAGTCTTTCATCCGGTCGTTGTTTAATAAGGAATAGCTCAATCACATTCTTAGACCTCTAGGCATGAAGGCGGAATTGGTTCACGAATTTCTCACTCAATTCCCTGAATCTGGATATTGACCATGCTGGCAAGCGGGTAAACCACAATAACGCCACATCTTCCAGGAATATAGGGAATGCATTACATTTTACCGCGTCTGTAGCTGCAGCGACATTCATTGACCAGGAGTATCGTATTAGATGCTGGATTGGGTCAGTCCTACCCGTATAGTGATTCATGGTTGGCATATTGAAGCGCCTTGGGAATGTAACATCCAATATGTCGTCAGTAAAAGGCGTATGAGTGCGATCTATGCCCCAATCTTCGTTCCTCTGTCCATGGATATCTACCATGACTTGCCTAATCATTGCTTCAACCTCTACAAGAGTCAGGGTAGATTCGGGATCAGCACTTATTGCCCGACGGCCTCCTCCAGCATTTCTTTGACATGCTGCTGCAAAGTCTGGGCCCTGAGCAGAACTCCCTTGCCCCTGTTGCCGCGGTCGATCGTGCGACGAGCGGGAGGAACGCCGTTCCTCGGTGGTAGAGCAGGCTCATTTAAGTTGCGGTTACTAGTTCCCTGATTAAGTGCCTCTTCTTCTCGAGATGGAAGTGACCCAAATCGAAGATGCTCTATGTTCTCAGCCCTTTCAAACGGGGGCCATCGTCGGTTCCTCCGAGGCTCTTCAGATGAGGATGTATGTTCCAGGGATAAAGGGTAAACTGGAGGTGGCGAAACCTGCCTTTGAATGTCATCAATTCGTTTGCCTAGGGCAGTAATATTCTGACGCAGCAACGAGCTCTCCTACCTCTGAGCGGCCAATTCATCAGTTTGCTTTTCCAATGCTTCAAGTATTCGAGTCAGATGTCCTTCAGTAACTAGGGCAGAAGGGTCGAATTGGTCATCTTCATCTTCTCTCATACGCAAGGAACTTGAATCGGGTTGACCAGAAGTTCCAGCACGAGTGGAATGAGCAATAATTTCCTTCCCAGATCGGGTAGTAGTCTGATTGTCAGTTCAGATCGTGGTCCTCCTAGGCTGGTGGGTCGTGGTACCCCCTTGACATCGGGTCGTGGTGGTCCCCTGGGATCGGATCGTGATGATGGGTGTGCAGGAGGGATCGCGGCGTGGTCCTACGATCCGGTAGTGACTCCTTCAGCTGCTTGGTTCGTTGCTTCCTCACTGGATCGGATCGCCCCAGCGTTGCCGTGATCCGTAAGCTCTTCCTCGACCTGTTCATGCACACTTTCTTCAGTTGCTTCGTTCGTAGCTTCATTCGCTTGGGAAAGCTCGTACTTCTTTAGACTTCTTTCCAACCATGGTATCTGAGCTTTACTGAAATCTTCAAAAATCAAAACAGTGGATTTTTGGACTGTTTTCTTCGGACTTGACTATCCAAATAATAGAACTACCATCCAATATGCTGAGATTTCGTTCTTAGTGAAAGCACCAAAATGTTAGATCCAAAATTGGCTCCAACAACCAAGTTGTTCAATTATGCAGAGATTAATATCAGAAAAAATGCAAGAAAAGCATAAAAGACACGAGATTTATAGTGGTTCGGCGTTAACGAGTCTACGTCCACTTTATATCTATGATTATACTTAAGATTCGAGTACAATCAATGATTTATCTCTCAACCTCACTTTTACAATGTTGGTTCACTCAGTAAAATCGAGAAACTCTGAATAGGAATAATGGAGATATGATAATGGTGGAATCAGAGCTCAGAATTGCCAAAAAGATCTTGAAAAATGCCACGTTCTGGGCTATTTATAGGTGATATCCGCAGGAGGATCGTGGTCATACGTAGCACAAATCCCGAGGATCTCGGACTGGTTCGTAGCTTGATGGAGAAATGGTCAATATGACGGTTGTAGACAGGTGTCATTAGATCCTGAATTTCCGGATCATGGTAGACCAAGTCGTGGTCAATACCCTATGGTTCTTGAGATCGGATCGTGGAGAGATGGCGGGGATGGATCGTGGGGGATCATTACGAATGGGTCGTGACAGAGCATCGCGAGGCGGAGACAAAAAGGTGGCCACGAACCGCTGATGATGAGACTATCACGATCGAGTTTCCAAGGATTTGAAGAACGAAGCTTCATATTGTCTTCATGTGTGAATCTTGGTGGCTTGATCAAGAAAGCTAGCCAACACAGTCTTTAACCATTCCTCTCTAGACTTCCCCTTTCTTTTTAGGTTTATCCTCTTTATTACTTGCCTTAGGCTTCTTACCTCCAAACTTTATTTTCTTCCTTTCTTCTTGTCTTCCAAAGCGTTCCTTTTGTCAATATTCTCATAGCGACAAGCCATTTATACCATCTTTGCAAAAACGAAACCACATGAGTAGTTACTCTACTCTTATATCTTCTCCAAATACCATCTATGAATCTCATATTCTTCTTTATCGGAACTTAAATCCGCTCCGGGCCGAAGCGGGAAAGCTCGTTGAATTTATTCATATATCCTTGAATCGTCATATCTCCTTATTTCAGATTTGGGAGCACATAGTACAAATAATCTACTACTTCTTGAGGGAGCGCACCTTTCCTCAAAAATTTCCTTAAACCGATCCCAAGTAGAATTTACTTTTGGATTTTTCATAGTGATCATCTCCCGCTAGATTAAAGCCTCATCTTTAAGTACCCAAGATGCCAAGAATATTTTCTTTTCTACATTCAATCATAGGCCTTAACAAATTCTTTCACAAGAATGCATCCATGCTTGTGCTTCAATAATGGTTTCTTTTCACGAGAATGGTATCCCACCCAGATTTTTGTACTTCTTAGCTAGAGTTTTTAGACCTAGTTCTGGCTGTGGGGCACAATTGGCTCATTCCGTGCTCTTATGGGGTTGGATTATTGAACTTTAGCTTGAACATTAACCTCCCTCTTCCTTTTCCCCTTCTGCATCTCCCACTTATTTTCTACTATATCTGCAAATAGCAAGAAATGAGTTAGGCCAACAGAAAAGATATCGTAAGGAAATTGTAAAAGCACAAAGACGTATATAAATAGAAAGGTGCTTACACGGGTGTGTGTTATTCTACTACAATCATTCTAGGGTGCTGCTAACCCATCTCCAATGAGTCACTCATTCTAGAATACTACTGATTCTATCTCCGATATCCCATTTAATATGTTATACTCCAGTACTAAGAGTAACCCTCGGCTCTAATACCAAGCTGTAATGACCCAAACCTCCAATCCCCGGAAAAAGGATAGTTATTGGAACATAACACATTAACATAACAGCAGAAAACAAAACATACACTAAACAACGTAATGTACATCAGTTTATATCAAAGGTAATATTGGGTTTACACAACATCACAGGATCATGACTATACAGAGCAGTTTCAAATAGTACATAGCGGAATAAAAGATAATCAACATAATAAAGTCTTAGAGAGTCAAAAGAAACATCCAAGTTTTGCTCCAACTCCAAGTTCAAAACCAACTTCCATAACATCAACACACATCCAAAAAATACAAGCTAATACCTAGGAACTAGGATGCCCATGTGAAAATAATGGGCACCCGAGTTTGCAAGGGAAAAACAAACTACGAGTTGGCCATGGGACTGGTATGAGAAACCCTACAATTATATTTAACTTATTTAAAATAAGGCATATCACGAGACCACTCGTATGACATGGAACAGGTTTACTCCACACGAGTGCTAGTGCTTAAAACAACGCAATGTTCTTTGAAAAATGAAGCCATTATGAAACTCAAGACCCATCACACATTGCAAAGCGGAAACAGGAGCAAAAAGTTTTACCTTATAATGGCCAAACATGCTTGGTATAAGAAAATTGTTTAATATTATTTTTATTGTCTAAGTGTTGAAAACAGTTTCAAAAATAAATGTATCAATCTTATATGACATAATACCCCATCCTATTATGTCGTAATATAGGCTCACAAGTGAAACCGTAAAGTCTCGTATTGGAAATTGGACTCCAATATTCCTTATCAGATTTGGGGAATCTCTTGCACAATGTCCATGACTTAGACTCAGAAGAGCCCGTCAAAGCAGCAGAGCCAGCTTAACGATTCCCAGTGAGTTCGGGTTTCTCCTGAACATAACGTTTCCCTGTCGTATTTGACCATCATCTTGGTCATATTTGGCGATCATCTAAGGTACCTTGATTCCCTCATCTGCATAAGTAAATTTGCCTGTGCTCCATACAATGGCACAACCTTTTACTAGAAAGAAATGTACATCCTTACTCTGCTGTCCATCTCCCTATTTCCGGCTCATTCCAGGGTATGAGGCCCGCGAGTCAACGTACCACAAAGCTCTGCTTTTCAACAAAAGCTTTGATCTATCTACCAGCAGCACTTATCATGCCACATTTTTAGTTCACACATATGATCAATTTCTATTAATAATATAACCTTTTATCTCATACGTCACAAAGAAGAATATTAAGCTAAGAGAACAAATTCTCTTCCATCAACAGATATATCATTAATACCAACTAATTAGTCATGTTATAAAATATAATGTCAAACATATTATCCATTTAAAAGTTCGTTCGGGGTCTGAACGAAATCGAAGGCACCTTTTTCTTCGTCCAGTTAAGGAGAGAGGCCCATGCATATCCAGACAAACAACAAGTACGTCCGGACCATTGCCACTATAATCTCGTCATGGGAGCTACCCATAATTAGGGCATACACATGCAGTTAATTCGATGTGAAGATTCAAGGTCTTCCATCGTCTTCAAGTTTTAATCACCGTATAATTATTTGAAATTGGTAAACCGCGGCCTTTTCGAATAATTAGCGCTAAAACATAAATCCTTATCGAATTGATAATCCACCAATTTAGTCTCCATTAATTGGTATTCACTTCAAAAAATTTGAAATCTTATTATCAAACTTGGTTAAGTTACTTGGATTTTCAAAAGTCATATTTAACCTTGTAAAAAGAAGTTAAGTATTAAATTCGATTTATGAATTACAAATCCTTATTTCCAGACATTTCACAAACTTGTTATTAAAGCCGTCACAAAATTTGCCAAGTTCCACTTAACTAAATAAAACTACAAGCAATTGGTTATAACCTCTTTCAAATTATTTATAATGATTTTTCGCTGTTTTTATTTATATAAAAATAGTTCATATTTACTAATTTCAATTACAGGTCGTTACGGGACACAGCGTTGTTTCTATTGAAATTTGAATTGAGCATTTTGTAAAATCTAATCATTAGATTTTAAAATTCTTGTTATCATCTGAAAGCTCTTTCCAATACGAACCCAAAGGTTCCAATTTTCGGGAAAATTCGAAGGTCGGATCTTCTGACACATCCGTTCAAAGTTACAGGTCAAAATTTGCGAACTGCCGCTACGCGACGAGTTGCGCATGCATATGTCTTACGTCTTCACATTCCTCTCCTTAAAGCTTTATTTTATAATATTTTATACATTATATTATACATTTTCTCCAATGTGTACCGTTTTGTAAAATCTGATAATTTTGTATATAAAATTTTATTCCATTGCATATATTTGTGCACTGTGATTCTATGTGTGTTCTGTTTAAACTCGATAAGCTAAATAACGAACTGTCGTTTTGAGCGTTTTGGGTTGGTTTAAATACCAACTTGAGTGGTCGAAAAGGCAGGTCGTTACAATGGTCTATTCTGGTCATAACTCAACGTGTATAATAGAAAACTTCGAATAACTTCTAAATAATTTTATTTATTATATAAAATACGTATAATAATTTCCAGGATCTGTATATTCAATTTACAACTTTAAAATCAATTGTCATAATATTTAAGTACTACAATAATATTTAAATGATTAAAATAATATTATTTTTCAAACTTCATTATTTTTAATCCAAACTTTCCTGACACTCATTATAAAAGTAAAAAAGAAAGTTTTGTTAAAGAAGTTCTTTTAAAACCTTCTTAAATATCCTAACCAAACTTCACTTTTATCGGTTACCATTCATTTTCAAAATAAAACTTTATTAGTTCATAGCTTGATGAATTTTTTTTAGATTAATTTATTCCTGCTATGAATTGACATCAATATTTTAAAATCTTAATGTCCATCCAAAATCGGACGTCAAATTCAAACTTTTATTTTCAGCCTATTATTATGTTAATAAAGTATTCATTAAAAATCCATTTTAATTGATGGAGACTTAATCACCAATAATAGTATTTATTGTTCATTCTCAATCAGTGTACTATATATAACACTCAATCAACCATCCAACAACATCAAATCCAAATATAAAGTGGAATTCACCGCAAATTAAATAACGCTCATACGGGTCTGTTAATCAACAAGTTTACTGCAAATTCAAACAATTGGGATTTGTGTCAATTAATTATCATCCCAATACCTTTGTGAGGTTTACATTACATTCAGATTAACCACCAATTCAAACAATTGGGATTTGTGTCAATTAATTATCATCCCAATATCCGTGTGGGGTTTACATCATATTCGGATTAACTCCAAATTCAAAAAATTGGGATTTGTGTCAATTAATTACCATCCATTACCCTTATGTGGTTTACATCGCATCCAGTAACCAATAATGGGTGAATTACTTAACCAAAACCATTTAAGGTTCACCAATTTTCAAATTGATCATACTACTCAATGTTTAGCATCATAGTAGACTTAGACGATCAATCACTAATGATATCAATGACCCAAACTTAATTAACTAATAAACAGTTAAATCTAACTAGCCCTTTCAGTTTCGGTTTCTCAGTGTGGGTTCCACTCTGCCAATCTTTCACATGGATGGAATGTAAACTCTTATGCACCACTACAATACACCTACGATGCCTACGAATATTTTCGAAATCTAATTGGACTAAGTTTGGAGGCTATGAGGTTTTAGAATTTGCTAGATGCTCAAACACCCACAGAACTGCGAATATGGGCCAAGCGGGAGGGGAGATAGAGCTTGTGGAGGTTCGGCAAGGGGTGGGTCCATGGATTTTTTCTTGTGAGGAGTTGTAGGTTGTTATGGGATCTAGGCATTGAGTCTAGAGGGGTGTAGGAGGGTAGGTCTAGGTTTATTTTGGGGATAATTGTAATTTTGGGGGTTAAAGATGGGATTTTTGGGAGTTTTAGGGGAGGGATAGCTCACAACAAGGTGGAAGAGGAGAGTCTGCGTAGGTGGGAGAGAGCATGAGAAGAGATCATAACTTAGTTGGAGAAGGAATTGGAGGTGGTGGCCATGGATATTTCAAGGAGAAGGGGGTGAAGTTTTAAGAAGTAAATGAAAAAGGAAGAAAAGAAAGGAGAAACGAGAGGCATGTTTTATAAGGAAGGAGACTCACTCAGGTTGGTGGTGTGTCGATGCTAGGTGAAGGAGGAGGAAAAACAACCTAGGGCTTTAGATATTTCACACATCAAATGTGTTAGTTGGTTTTAAGGCTTGAGTTAAAACGGTGATGTGTTTTAGTTTAACCATTCTTCTTCCACTCATGTGATCAAACAATGAATCCTTTATCATGAAATTTTGAATCATAGTGTTAATCATAATTTCAGATTCAACAGAATAGGTATCGTCAAATTTGGAGTTTGTTTAACCTTTCGTTTTGTTTTTTTATTGCATTTTCACTTACTTTTGACTGATTGACCCGGTACATGTTTATTTTTCATATGCTCACATAATAGCTCCAAAAATTATGAATTTCGAACCGTACCATTTTTCGACATTCCGGATATGGTAAAGTTGGTTCCATCAAATTCTGAGATCGTTTGAAAAATGTTCCCTTGTAACGTCCCGGAAACAACATTAAATCATCGAATTTTTAAAATCGACCAAAAATCCTTGTAAAATTAATTAAAAATCAAACTTAAATTATTTTCAAAATTTTAGGTCATTAGAACCATTAAATAATCAAAGATCTAGAAGTAATATCACCCGCCGAAGCGAAATGGTTGGTTCAAATCGAAGGAAGGGGTATGGAGAGGAGATCTAAGTGTAGGAAGGAATAAATGAATTAAGAGGAAAATGATGTTGAGAACGTTTTAGAGTGATTTGGAATGCTTGAAGGTTTCATATGCATGCACAAATAAAGTAAGTACGAAGAGGAATATGCCAAAAAAAATATAGTGCTTTATAAGGGAAGAAAAGCCGAAGTGGCTATTCTACTTTCCAATAAATTCAGTGTTTATTCTGGGTCAGTATCCAATCTAGATTTTCAAAGGGTTGGGTAACAATCTAGGTATAAAAAGGGAAAAGAAATTGGCTTCTGCATTTGTACCCAGGCATATGTATGACTGTTACTACCACCATACGATTAAAGCTTGGTTACATCCCAAATCAATTTGAATAAAGAACTAGAGATATCTGCGTAATTCGAGGATACGACATGCCTCACAACTAATATCTTGATTTGCTTAAAGTGACGTAGCTCACTTGAGAGCTTCAAAGAAAGGGATTCGTTGAAGGATATCAAAGAAATACCAATTCATAGTTTATGACTTAATGGAACTGAGTCGGTGCGAAGTACGGTGCAACCCATTTAGATATTCGTACATATACATAGCAGAACTAACTAGGAGTTGTAATGATTCCAAATGACATAAATTTTCTTAGAGAAAGTCTCATATTTTAAAGAGGTGTAACAAACCCAACCCAAATACAAAGCATGTCATGTTGCATAAGATGTAATTTGGGGTAGAATGTTACCTGCCTTTTCAATTCGGCCATCTCTAATCACACAAACAAGCCCAATCCAATCATTTACGACCCGATAAGTTAAAGGCAATAGTCTAGAAACAAAGCTCAAATTACGAGGTAGACGAGATTATAAAAATGCAAGAAATTCCTAAAAGGTATCTCTTATAAAGTCGAGCATACGAGCCATATAGCCTAGACTAACTTAACTTGAAGCAAGCCTATATATCACTCAAATCTGGAATCAAAATGAGCTATCAAAGTCAGGCATAAGAACATATATGCATTGGATGGAAAAAAAATTCAACTATCCAGATCGGTATGAAATTGACCTATCTGGATTGGTTCTAATCCATATTTGCATTTAGACCAATTTGGATAACCGAACAAGAACACGAGTAACCCACATTCTCCACCTCTCCCACGACCTCCATTCTGTCTTTGGCTAATTTCATTTCTCTTTGCCTATATACATGACATGCCTATGCTGTAAAAAGGTTCCTTTTCACATTCTTCAGATTTTATCCAAAATTTCATATCGGTCCAGATCTTGGCGATTTGATAATGTGTATTTTTAAAAACTCAACTGAATTATTGAAATCTCTTCAAAAATGGGCATGGGCATGCTTTGCAGAACCACTATAATTGCTATGTTGATTGCATTTACTTAATTTCCTCATTTTCATTTACATGTCTTCGTTATACTCTCCATTTGTTGTATTCTAGGATTTAGTGTAACTTTAGAACTAGTAGTTTAAATAAATAAGTTCGGATTAGAAAAAAGTAAGTTTTGAGTAATAGTTATAAGAAAATTAAACATTATTATTATTATTTACTTAAATTTGTTTAGTATTACAACCTTAAAAATAGGGTTGTTACAGACCCCCTTATGAAAATTGCTTCTTAACATTTCTAGCAGGAGATGTTGTACTAAACTTTAACTGGATTTAAAAGTTATAACCAAACAAAAAAATCATTCCATTCTCTAATTAATTACTATTAGAACCAACCTTTACATACACTATAAACTTAAATAGACAAATCTATACATTTTATTTCTTTGCATACAAAATTTTGTTGAAAATTCTTCTAGGTTTAGAATTTTTGGAAATTTTGGTAGAATTTCTTTTGCATGGAGAGCCAACTACAATTTTACAAATATGAAATATATATGATACACATGGACATCACGATTGAAAACATAATTTATATCAGTATTTCTAATATTAAATTATTTAATCTAAAAACGTGCCTTTGTTTTCAACATTTAAATCAAGTTTTCTTATGCTTTAAGCGAGTTAAAGCAAGCCAAAGTGAGCCAAAGTCATTAATCAAACCAATATGCCTCAATGTTACCATTATCAACTCAATTAAGGCACAAGTTGCATATAAAAGAGGTAGAACAAGTATGAATCCATTTAACTTTACAATAACACAATGCTCAAATCTTTGAACACACTTTGACAAATTAGCATAGTTATGAACTAAAATTTTCATAATGATATTATAGGTTTAATAGTTGCATAACATTTTATATTTCTGAAATAATTTCTAGATTCAAAAACGTGGAGTTCAATCTGAGATATGACTATTTTAGAAATTCATGTAAGTCTGAATGACGTTAGAAAATGGAGTCCACTACATAAAACTGTATTTTTAGCCTGAAAAATGTCAAAATTTTGCTAAACATTTTAAACACAATTCATAACTTACATTATTAGCTTTCCGGAGGGGACATAATCATCAAACTTGAATAAAACTTCCAAAAGTTATGACTAGCCTAATTCAGCTTGGTTTTTAGCCAATTTATAATCTAGAACAGCAACGACCAATTGTTTAAATTCATGTTTAAATCATATCTAACTTCTAAATTTGGAAAAGTGGTTAATATAAAACAAGTTATATATAAAATATCTTTCAAGTGGAAAAGATCCATCTAAATCAGACAATTTGTTCAAAAGTTAGGATTGAACGAAGTCAAGTCTGTTTTGAGTAAGTACACTTTTTAGGACTACAAACACATATCATTTTAATTAAGGTTTGTGTTATATTTAAATTCAAGTTTTGCACTGCTGTGTAAATGCAAGTTATTCTCTATTAAGCCATCTTTGCAATGAAATTGAAGTAATTAAATTAGATCAATGTTTAAGTTTAGTGTTGAACAAATAAAAGTATTTCAATATCGTCTAGGCCTATTTCTAAGTTAAATATAATTTTATAAATGTCCATAATCAACACTCTGGAACTAATGTTCTTCCAAAAGAAAATTACAAGGAAAACTTAAAATTATTTTCAGAACAAATTGATTTGAACATTTCTATTTTAATATTCATAGAAAATATATTCATAGATGGATCTATATCCAATGTATACCATATAAAATTTGAATTCCAACTTAAATTAAATCTCATTAATTTCACCTTGGAAGTAACCCAAATTCGAATTCTAATCATTTTTATTCAACTTTTCAATAATATATTTTTCTAAGGATTATATCCAAAGAATTTAAAAATAAAATATCCCTTCTTTAAAATTTAATACGTCAAAAATGTAAATAGATTTAATAAGTTAGATATGCACTTCTCGTTAACGTTTTGGATTAAGACTTATAGCATCTTCAATGGTAACATAATAATGGTGAAAATTACGATTTTTCTCCCTAAACATTTGATTACGCTTGAATATTATGTGTAATATTCAGGATCCTGAATAGGCCTTGGGCTCCCCTTTTATAGGCGCCCAGGCTCTAGGGACCATTTAATGGGCACCATGTCTTGGGCGCCTATAAATAGGCGCCCAACTACATCATTCTTCTCCGATCATCTAATTACGACTATAATTTTTACCATACCAACCATAAAATGTCACTTTTCAAATTACAACGGCTAAAAATGACAACTTTTCAAATTACAACGGCTATAAACTGTCACTTTTTGAATCACAATGGCTATATACGGTCATATTTCTGATTGTTGTTTACATATTGCTACGAATTTCAGATTGTAACACACACAAACTTCTTTTCTTCTATTAAAATTGTTAGCTTCATCATATAATATTTTATCCATTTCCATCATATAATGAAGTGATGAATATGGCTAACTGGATTCCCAACCTGTTCCCTAAAATGATCCCTAGTTTACTTCCATTCATCTAGTGCATGAAATAGAGATGAAAATAAAGACAATGCTATATGTATTGTCATTTTTCCAATGACTCGGTCAAGGGACATGACCGAAGTGGAGAGGTGTTTTGGGTAAACGTTATGGCTGCATACAATAAAAAGCATGTCGAAAAGTCAAGATCCATGTCCGTACTTTCATGTTTATTTGGAAAGATTAATCGGTAAACCCAATTTTTCGAGTCCAAAATTCACAAAATTAGAACCGCAATGGGTGGTGAAGCCGAATTGGTAATAGTTAGGAACATATTAATTTGTATGATTTTTCTTCATTTATCCACCATAAAATGCCAATATATATTTATAGTTTAACTGCAGAAGAGAATGGCGAATGACCAATTCTTGAAACTATTTCCTAAAGAAAATGATGCAAATAAACTGCGTTACTACCAGTTCACTAATTGTTATGAATTACTTGTCAGTCATCCAAAATGGATCCCTAGCAATTCAAAGAGCTTAGGGGATGTTTAATCCAAGTCCAAGGGCATGAATAAAGCAAGTTGAAATTCTTATAGTTCTAGTCTGGAGATTTTTCCCATATCGATTCTAATGTTTATCCAAATATTGAAGATGAAGAAGCTCTGACCCTAGTTGATGAAGATGCTAGACCGATGGGGCAGCATGCAACAAAGAAGAAAATTTCTGTTCAGTCGCGTATTGATTCTTGTCTAGCGCAAACGTATGACAAGCATGCATGAGAAAACACATAAAGAAAAAAAAATAGTGCAAAAAGCTTGCTGTGTTAAAACAATTGACTGAGATTGAAAGGGGTAGGTATTAGTTGGAGCGGCAAAAGCAAGAGACTTTAGTAATGGAAAACGATGTCACATGGATGAATCCATTGTCAATGCAGTATTGGATGGATTACAAGCAACGAATTGTTGATATTCGATTAGGGTCTAGACATATATAGTTGAGTTATAGGGAAATGTATCCTCTTTTATTTTTTTCGTTCACGTTTTATTTTATAATTTTAAGTAATCAATGGTATATCATTTTGTTCAATGCATGTTTCGTTTAGCATTTATTGTTTACTACACCAAACAATTTAACCTACTACCTAATGATAAGCATACATTTTGAGATGCAAACGTACTTAATAAAACATAGATCCGTAATAAAAAAACTACTAATTTCCATAAGAGTTCTAATGTGATCTATTAGGTTCTTTTGGAACCTATTATGAATCATTACATTACAATAAATTTCATGTTGATCTACTTGAAACATATTTTATTGTCTTTCAATTTGTAAATTGGAAGCGCAAAATATTTGAAGTGGTAGTCTTGCTCCTTCGTATTCGAAATCTAGTTAGTCCATGTTGTATTCATCTACAATGATCATGTTATACACAATGATACAACATAACATAATTTTTCCATTTGTGACCTCCTCCATAACCTACATGGACTAATGACCATTGCAAATCTAGATTGAAGAACCCCAAATGTCGTTTTGTTACTACCAAAATAAAGCATCCGGAATGGGTTTGCGGTGAAGGGGTAGCAGATCAACTTAAGCAAAGAGGAGTCTTCCGTCAATAAAACACAGCACAAGACAAATATGATAACCTAAAGGAACAGTCCGAAAGCCGTGCAACCAGCACCATCATCGAAGTGAAGAGTGTTAGGAATTGTGGAAAAGACCGTTAATGGAAAAAAACCACTAGAGGGGGTGAATAGTGTTTATGGGAATTTAAACAAAATCTAAAACTTATGTGATGAACACACCGGATTTTTTAATGGTTCAGATTTCTTCTACATTTAGTCTTTCACAACGCTGGATTGCGTAGAGTTTTATTACTATATCAATATCTAATTACACCCCTTGATTTCACGGCTACAAGGTAAACAGCTGAGACGACCCAGACTTCCTCGATCCCCGAGGAGACGGAGGAGCCCATATTGTTTTGAGAACATGACGCATCGGAAAACTAAAATGATAACATTTCATTGCAATTACAATAATTACATCAAAGAACAAGAATATATCAGAGTACGAATGAACAATATACACAGTGGAAATACAAATATCTGAGATTTAAATACATAGCAGCGGAAAATACAATACATAAGTATAATGCATAACGGAAAATCATCAACTACCATAACTGAAAGAAATAAACGGATACAAAGCATTCTGAATATAGCTCCAACCATAATCCAGGATCCTATGAAAAGAAATATCTGCGAAAACCAAAACTACAAGTTGCCCATGTGGAAAATATGGGCACCTAGAGTTTAGGTGGAAACAATAAACTCCGAGTCAGTCATGGGATTGGTGTGGGAACTCAAAATAGTTATAAAAAACTTAAATAAAATAAGGAATATCATGGAACCATGTCATATGTCACGAAACGGGTTTACCCCTATGAATACCAGTGCATAAACAACAACCAATAATAGACATATGGATCTACAATGTGTCAAATAACATGCAATTACTCAAACTATCCATTTAGGCTTAATCCCAAATTTAGATTTTTTGAAATTCAATTCACTTTACTAAAATTATTTTTTTAGATTTTATTCCTGAATTCTTATTCAAATCATTTGAAACACATATCTAGCTTTTATATCAAAGTAGATTTCACTTTGGAATCTCAATCCAAAATCTGTGGAAATATGAATTCCAAAACATCACAATGCATACAAACAGTATGAAATCAAATATCGGGAGGTTTCTTCCATCAAACAAGGCAAAGAGCACGCACCTTAGCAACTCAATATATATATATATATATGTGTGTGTGTGTGTGTGTGTGTGCAGCTCCTACGATGGAGCAGGCTACACTGATGATGCACATCCCACGCCCTCGGGGAAGACTTACACCGCCATAACACCCATACTTTTAGTTTTCAGGTTTACCCAAGTCTTTAGCCACATACTAAATCATTTTTATATCCCAAAGTAGGGAAATTCTATTGTATATAACGGTGTTGTTTACACAATTATATGATTTTTGTTTGATGATAACAACCAAATAAATATTATTTTAATGTGTTTGTTACTGTACTATTCTATTTTTAAATCACAGACAGGAATGTAATATTTATATTTAAACAGAATACTACTATACACAAATTTAAATATTCACACAGTATTTTATTTAAATATAATATTTTATTTCAATATCAAACAGTACAGAATTACAACTCCACTATTTATAAACTTCACTAATTTTTTTTTCATTCACACACAGCTCTTCACTACAACCCTGTCAATATACATTCACATTGATACATATACAGACACTCAACTCTTTTTACAGTCACACACACATATATATATATACATTTACTGACACGTGCTGTCTTCTTTCTTCTGTCTTCGTTCTTCTATTTTGTTTTCTGCCTTCTGTCATCGTTCTTTTGTCTTCACAGCATCTTCACTGTCAGTCCAGTCATCTTCATACCTGTCATATACAGAAACACACAATGTATCTAGAACATAAATAATTTCATGCTCTAGCAAATATTATTTATTTTTAAAATTTTATTTTCCTTAAATTTCTGGTGTGTTTCTCATCATTTTTCATGACTTGATCTGATTTATCTGTGTCTAGGCAGACAGTTTGTATATGTATAGGGACAGGAAATTTTCTGACTGGATGCATATGCACATGTGTATATATACACACGTGTGTACCGCCACGCCAATTCAGTGTGCAACTGAGAAGTAGCCACGTGGACCTTCTCGACTCAGTGCACATGAAATCAAAGTCATCACATTTCAAAGTACAAAGCAAAAAGTAGTCGATGTAACATGTTCAGCACAACATGTTCTGAATGGTCGAGACAATGACATACAACAGCAAAAGGCATAGGAAAACAGTGGTCACAACATCACAACAAGTTTAACATATATGAATGGACGCACATGGTGCATGTCTCAAGATCATCAATGAACGATATGGAAAATCATTCTTTTCACATGGCAGATCACTCAAGGAAGGTGCAGAATTTTCAGTTCAGCATGATGGCAACTACAACTTACACAATAATGAAGATCAGTTTTGTAACATATTGTATATACATGTGAGAATCATGCAGCATAGTTTGAAAGCATATGCATGGATACACAGTTCAGCTGACATGGCTACAACTAAATGGAGTATGGCAGAAACATGCCCAACACAGCATGTACATGGATGGTTCAGGAAAACAGCAAGTTTATGTTTGTATGGAAACGAGCAGCTCAATCAAATCCTACAATGTTTTAAGTGCAATGACTACAGCATGTTTACATACAGGAAATCAAAATCGAGCACATTTGTGCTAAAAGCATGTTTATTTCATGGTGGCAGTCTTTAATGAAGCTGCATGGTTCAGCATGTAATGCAGCTGACACATGCACAGATTTATATAGAACAAAGCCAAGAAATATAAACATGCAGCTAAACAAAGTGTTCCTTCATGCATATGTGAAAATGGTGAATGCACCATAAATACATGCACATTGATACAATTGTTAAGTGCATCATGAAATAATCAAGCATTGAAGAGAGCCAAGAAATCAGTTTGATAGAAAATTTATTTTAGAAATCCATACTGAGCAAATGAAAACCAAAATTCAAGAATCTATTTATGGATGCATTTATTTTGTCAAGAAGGAATCAGTGGAGCAGATTTTACAAAAAGGGCCAAAATTTAATATGTTTCCAGATTTATAAATAAACATACATGGTGTATGCTCAGAAAATCACAAAGAGAAAATCAAGGCAACAGTTTAAATGAAAACAATTATGGCATCTCATATATGGCAAGGTGTTTCAATATATCCAGAAATCATTTTCAATATTTGGCAATTTGTTTTTGAATAATTTTAGAAAATCCAGGGTTTTATTTTGAGCAAGATTTTTGTTCTCGAAAATTTATCAATCAATGATATTCTCGCAAGAAGCAACAAAATCAATGCCAAGGAATTCATTTCATTCAAACCGCAAATCAAAAGAGGAAACTCGCAAATCAGGGACAAATCATTCAACTAAATCTGGCCAAGTCATTTACCAAGAAATCAGAGATTAGGGTTTCAAAATTACCCTATAAGTTTCACACCAATTCATCATCGGCAAGTAGATCGACAGCAAAAAACAAAAATTCGAAGAGCATAAATCAATTCAGAATTTACTCACATATTTTCCGATCGATCGAGAGAGAGCCAGAGAACAATCCCAAACAGATCGATCAAACCTATAAAGAATCGAGCATCAGAGAAGCTATACTACCAATTCCAGAAAGCCGTCGAAGTCGACATCGATTTGGGGATTATAAAAACCCTAGTTTTCTTTGAAGCCGCCGCCATATTTTTTCAGAGGACAAAAGTGACAAGGGCTGAATCTATTAAAGAGTGGTCGGCCTAACTTTTGAAATGATAAAAGGGGATGATCCCTTGAATTTTAAATCCTAGGGTTTACTTAGTTGTTTTAGTTTTAAATTGTTTTTAAATTTCTGTATCGTTTTAAATTCTTTTGTACAACTCTTAAACAGTTTCTAGAGATCTGTAAAATCCAGGGAATCAGTCAGGGTGTTGACTGACAGTTGACAGAGTCTGTAAAATCTGGGTTACTGGTTACGGAGTCGTAACCAGGGGAAATCTGATCGAGGGGATATCGATCAGTCTAGGGTTTTGAGCGTAGGGTTAGAATAGGAGCAGGATTTGCGAGTGTACATTGTCTTGTATGCGGGATCTATTCTATCACCTTGTAGAAACCTTAGAAATGCAGCAGTAGGAAGGGTTTTGCAGAAGCTGGGTATATCTGTGTTTAATTTATTTTCTGCATTTCTGTTTCTGCTATATTCGGTGATCTGTTTTTTATTATGTGTCTCGTTAAATTTTTAATTCTGTTAAAAACTATGATAAACCATATTCACCCCCCTCTAGGGTTAATCTAGATCCAACAAGTGGTATCAGAGCAGGTTATTTCTTTAACTCTAGAGTTATGGGTCATTCTAGTTGTCAGTCCATAGAGAGTCAGTCCAGTCGCATTCCATCTATTTTTAATGGTTCATATTTTTTGAATTGAAATTCAGAAATGATATCCTATTTGAAATCTGTTAATATTAAATCTTGGGATGTTGTTAACAAAAAAGGTGATATAATAGATAGGAATATTAATGCTCGTGCTATGCATATTCTTTATTCTTATCTTAATAATAATCAACTTGATCTTATCTCGCGTTGTTTGACTGTGCAGGAAATTTGGAAAACTCTCAATACGAAGTATGGACAAATTGACAACAACTGCTCAAAACCTTGGAACGTCAACTCAACTTCAGATCTATGCTTGACAGGTTTTACAGAAGATAACTCAGACGGTTCAATTGATGGAAACTCAACATACAATGAAATAGAAAATTTCTCTTATGAAGATCTGGTTTATTTTTGTGCTGATTTAACTAAATCTGTTGATAAACTTCAGTTGAAAAACAAATCTCTGAAATCTAGGAATTCTGAGTTGACCAGCAAAATTGATGATTTGGAATCACAAATTGAATATTATAAAAATTCATCTAATTCAAATTGCAAAAATTGTTTGAAATTGAAAACCAATCTTGTTCATCTCAGTAAAAACATTCAGAAATTTGAAAAGGAAATTTTGATTTTAAAAGAAAACAAGATTGAGTTGTCAAATTTGAACAATTTTCTACAAAAGGAATTTGAAATTTTTAAGACTTATATAAATTCCAAATCTGAAATTGCTGAAAAGGAGAATTTTATAAAATCCGATTTGATTTTGAAAGAACTTGAAAACGAGATTGAAAAATCCAAGAATGGTGAGTTTGAAAATCAAAAACGATTTGAATTTGAAATTTTTGAATCCCAAGCCAAAATTAAATTATTGAAAATGAGAATTTGGTTTTGAAACAGTCCAATGCTGAACAGAAGATCGCTATAAATAATTGCTCAAATTTATTAAAACAAAATAGTGATCTAAAATCCAGAATTCAACCATTAGAATCAACTTTGGATAAATTTTCTAATGGGGAAAAATCGTTCAATATGCTGTTACAAAACCAAGTTTCTATTGGAAATAAATCTGGTCTTGGCCTCGACAAAAATGATGTTTTTGGAAAACAAAATTCAAATAATTTGAAAAATCCCTCGAAATGCTTTGAAAATTTGAACTCTGAAAATTTCAAAGGATTTTTGAATCAAAATCGTGATGAGAAATCGTTTTATAATAAACCATTTAAACATTCTTGGATCCCAAAAAATAAAACGGGCTTCGTCAAGTTCAAACAGATTTGGGTTCCTAAGGGTACAGAAGTTAATTCTAATGGTTTGTTATATAAACAAGTCTGGGTACCAAAACATATGAATACAACTGAGAGTGGTTTTACAAACTTTGTTAGACCACTCGATCCTATAAATTGTTTGGTGCCAGAGAAGGCTGAGAAGCTGCTTTGTGAAAGAGAAATTGGATTCAAACAACTTCGTATCATTGAATCATTTTCAGTTCCTTAGCCAAACCTGTTGAGTTAGAGATTTATTTGCTTACATCGATTTCAGGTATAATCTCTAAACTCATCTTTGTAAATATTTTTTTGTTTATCTCTCCTTCCATCTCTTTTTTTTATCACTGCTATATTTTTTGGGCTTCCTTAACATTCAAATTATAGAATTCATATTTTTCTGGAAATTCACTTCATTTAAACAGAACTTTGATGTTTTAATTTTTTTTCAGACCTTGAATTTAAGTTTGTAAAAATCTGCAATTGATTTGAAGTTTATTTCTGATTTCTGAATTCCTAACAGTGTTGATGTATTCATGTCATATCTTGAACACTGTTAATTTTGAATTCTAATTTTTTTGAAGATCTGAATATTTAATATAATTCCACACACCTCTGCTGTTTTGGGTTTCTTCTAATTCATTTTAGAAAGGCTTGATATAATATACTCATTACAGCACACCAATATTTATCAGCTGTGATAATTTCATTATTTTTCAGATTGGCTTGGATATTTTTGTTTTGTCTTGAATCAGTGTTACATCTTGAAGTTCACTATCATTCATGATCATATGGTTTAGATTTTGTTTGTTTGAGATCATTTGAAATTTCTGATATTTTGAATCTCACACACCTCTCAGATCTGAAATTATTAATCATGTGTGATTGATTCATTGTATCTCAAGATTTACAATCGTTCAAGTGATTTTGAATAAACCATTTTTTATCATGAATTATTACTCAAGTTTGATGTAAATGATCTTAAATTATTCTTGGCTTGTCAGAAATATTTTGGAAAATTCCTTTGAAAACCCGGTCTTGAAATTTACTCTTATCTCATGATTATTTGATTTAAATATTTGTTTGTTTAGAATCATTTGAAATTATTGATTTATTGAATCTCACACATATCTTGAATCAGAAACTAATAATCTGGTGTGATTGATTCATTGAATCTAGAGTTTTCCTCAAATGATTTCAAATAAACAGTATTTTTTTTATCTTGGATCATGAATGATCTTTACATGACCATCATCTTCTGACGAGTCTGCTGTGCTATTGTTTTTCTATGCTGCTCTGATACTGTTATTTGAAAAATGTTTTCAAAAATCTGCCTGTTTTTGACTGCTGCTATGATAGATGAAATTTATTTGCTAATCTTGTCTGCTTGGGCCTTGTGATTGATTTTCTATTTGTCCGTGAAATCCTGGTTTATCTCCAGTGTGATTACAATCCTCATTAATAGAGACACCAAGTGGTATCAGAAGTGCCTTTTATTTGTCTCACACATCTGTACTTAGATTAAAATCTTCACCGTGTATAGATCCACACACTCTTTTTGCCTTGTACACATATTTCCCTCTAGTTGTGTATAGATCTTCATATTCCTCTTGTAATTGTTTTCCAATTTTAAAATTATTTATTGATTATTCATTCAGAAATTGAAATCAATATCCAATTTGAACAGTATATATATTTCATCAAAATTATTATTAGAATTTGAAATTGTGATGAATTGTGACTGCAGTATATTTTACAACAAGAGGAGATTTTAGTTAAATTTTTCATGATGGTTGAATATTTATTATAATATCTTCGAACTGGCAATTATTTCACGACCATCTTCATTACCTATCATCCTTCTGCCATCCGCTATGATTTTATATTAATGTGGAGAGTTAATACTTTTTCAAAAAAAATCTTTTTGGATAAACAGTGAAAATATTTGTGATGGAATTGTGGTTATGTTATTATTCAGAATTAGTGAAATTGAAAATTTTCAATGATCCCGGTACAGTTGATCATATTTCATAATATTATTAATTTAGAAATTTATTTCACAGTCCATTTCTGTACCTACCGCATTTCTACCAATCATACTGGTTTTATATACTGAGGAGTTTTTTTTATTTTGAAGCTGAAAATAATAAATATAATTAATACATAAGTGTGTCTCTAATATCATTTAAAAATCCAAACTCTAGTCATGCATGGTTATGAGACAACTTATAATTTAAGCTGCGACTGACCTCATTTAAAAATCCAAACTCTAGTAATGCGTGGTCAGTGTGCTCTTAAATAAAATAAAAAGAAAAAGAAAATATTTTGCTATAAATTGAAATTAATCTAAAATTCTCCTTGGTGTTTATAAAAACCAGTCTATCAATCCATGTTCTAATCTGTAAAATGTGTTAATATCTTATGAAGTATTATGATTTGTTGATTGATAGCTATTGGGGTTTGAGATTATACGATTTTATCACTTAAATTGAATTATTAATTATAATGCAAATCCATCACTATTTTTGTGCTAATTTTTTTGTAAAATCTTTTGAAAATAATTGAAATTCATATCTATATAACTCTCCTCATTTTTATAAAATTAATTATAAATCTATCATTCTACATTGTGAAATATGCCAACTGTTCTCAGTTTATTATGATTTTTGTTTGACTGATGGTCGTTCTTCCTTTTGAACTGAAATTATATTATTTAGTCATTATTTATCTATATTTTAAATTCTGAATCCTTTTGATGATAACAAAAGGGTGAGAATGAGTTCAGATTTTGATTTATGAGTGAATATTTTATAAATATTTTTTATTTTGAAAATTCATTATTATTCATTTCATTTCATTCATGCACAGTTATAGGGGGAGTCATGCACAGTTATAGGGGGAGTCTCTATTGTAGGGGGAGCTTTCAAATAGGGGGAGTTATGTTCTTTTCTGTCAAACGCATTTATTGTATTCAAAATCTTAATATTTGTTTGTCATCATCAAAAGGGGGAGATTGTTGTATATAACGGTATTGTATACACAATTATATGATTTTTGTTTGATAATAACAAACAAATAAATATTATTTAAATGTGTTTGTTATTGTACTGTTCTATTTTTAAATCACAGACATGAATGTAATATTTATATTTAAATAGAATACTACTGTACACAAATTTAAATATTCACACAGTATTTTATTTAAATATAATATTTTATTTCAATATCAATCAGTACAGAATTACGACTCCACTATTTGTACACTTCACTAATTTTTTTCTTCATTCATACACAGCTCTTTACTACAACCATGTCAATATACATTCACATTGATTCATATACAGACACTCAGCTCTTTTTACAGTCACATATAAATATACATTTACTGACACATGTTGTCTTCTTTCTTCTGTCTTCATTCTTCTATTTTGTTTTCTTCCTTCAGTCTTCATTCTTTTGTCTTCACAGCATCTTCACTGTCATCCCAGTCATCTTCATACTTGTCATATACAGAAACACACACAGTATCTAGAACAGAAATAATTTCATACTTCAGAAAATATTATTTATTTTTAAAATTTTATTTGCCTCAGTTTTCTGGTGTGTTTCTCATCATTTTTCATGACTAGATCTGATTTATCTGTGTCTAGGCAGACAGTTTGTATATGTACAGGGACAGGAAATTTTCTGAATGGCTGCATATACACAAGTGTATATATACACACGTGTATATATACACACGTGTGCACTGCCACGCCAATTCAGTGTGCAACTGAGGAGTAGCCATGTGGACCTTCTCGACTCAGTGCACATGAAATCAAAGTCATCACATTTCAAAGTACAAAGCAAAAAGTAGTCGATGCAACATGTTCACTACAACATGTTCTGAATGGTCGAGACAATGACATACAACAGCAAAAGGCATGAGACAGCAGTGGTCACAACATCACAACGAGTTTAACATATATGAATGGATGCACATGGTGCATGTCTCAAGATCATCAATGAACGACATGGAAAATCATTCTTTTCACATGGCAGATCACTCAAGGAAGGTGCAGAATTTTCAGTTCAGCATGATGGCAACTACAGCTTACACAATAATGAAGATCAGTTTTGTAACATATTGTATATACATGTGAGAATCATGCAGCATAGTTTGAAAGCATATGCATGGACATACAGTTCAGCTGACATGACTATAACTAAATGGAGTATGGCAGAAACAAGCCCAGCACAACGTGTACATGGATGGTTCAGGAAAACAGCAAGTTTATGTTTGTATGGAAACGAGCATCTCAATCAAATCCAACAATGCTTTAAGTGAAATGACTACAACATGCTTACATATAGGAAATCAAAATAGAGCACATTTGTCCTAAAAGCATGTTTACAGCAAATAAAAAAGACGTTCATGGTGGCAGTCTTTAATGAAGCTGCATGGTTCAGCATGTAATGCAGCTCACACATGCACAGATTTATATATAACAAAGCCAAGAAATATAAACATGCAGCTAAACAAAGTGTTCCTTCATGCATATGTGAAATTGGTGAATGCACCACAAATACTTGCACAATGATACAATGGTTAAGGGCATCATAAAACAGTCAAGCATTGAAGAGAGCCAAGAAATCAGTTTGATAGAAAATTTATTTCAGAAATCCATACTGAGAAAATGAAACCAAAATTCAAGAATCTATTTATGGATGCATTCATTTTGGCAAGAAGGAATCAGTGGAGCAGATTTTACAAGAAAGGCCAAAATTTAATATGTTTCCAGATTTATAAATAAACATACATGGTGTATGCTCAGAAAATCACAAAGAGAAAATCAAGGAAACAATTTAAATGAAAACAATTTCGGCATCTCATATATGGCAAGGTGTTTCAATATGTCCAGAAATCATTTTCAATATTTGCAAAAATTTTTTTTGAATAATTTCAGAAAATCCAGGGTTTTATTTTGAGCAAGATTTTTGTTTTCGAAAATTTATCAATCAATGATATTCTCGCAAGAAGCAACAAAATCAATGCCAAGGAATTCATTTCATTCAAACAGCAAATCAAAAGAGGAAACTCGCAAATCAAGGACAAATCATTCAACTAAATCGGGCCAAGTCATTTACCAAGAAATCAGAGATTAGGGTTTCAAAATTACCCTATAAGTTTCACACCAATTCATCATCGGCAAGTAGATCGAAAAAAAAATCAAAAATTCGAAGAGCAGAAATCAATTCAGAATTTACTTACACGTTTTTCGATCGATCGAGAGAGAGCCATAAAACAATCCCAAACAGATCGAGCAAACCTACAAAGAATAGAGCATCAGAGAAGCTTATCCATCAATTCCAGAAAGCCATCGAAGTGGAAATCGATTTGGGGATTATAAAAACCCTAGTTTTCTTTGAAGTCGCAGCCATGTTTTTTCAGAGGATAAAAGAGACAAGGGCTGAATCTATTTTAGAGTGGCCGGCCTAACTTTTGAAATGATAAAAGGGATGACCCCTTGAATTTTAAATCCTAGGGTTTTCTTAATTGTTTTAGTTTTAAATTGTTTTTAAATTTTTGTATCGTTTTAAATTCTTTTGTACAACTCTTAAACAGTTTCTAGAGATCTGTAAAATATAGGGAATCAGTTAGGGTGTTGACTGACAGTTGACAGAGTCTGTAAAATCTGGGTTACTTGTTACGGGGTCGTAACCAGGGGAAATCTGATTAAGGGAAAATCAATCAGTCTAGGGTTTTGAGCATAGGGTTAGAATATGAGCAGGATTTGCGAGTGTACATTGTCTTGTATGCGGGATCTGTTCTATCACCTAGTAGAAACCTTAGAAATGCAGTAGTAGGCAGGGTTTTGCCGAAGCTGGGTATATCTATGTGTGATTTATTTTCTGCATTTCTGTTTATGCTATATTCTGTGATCTATTTTTTATTATATATCTCGTTAAATTTTTAATTCTGTTAAAAACTGTGATAAACCCTATTCACCCCCCTCTAGGGTTAATCTAGATCCAACAAAATCATTTCACAACATAATAATCACAAGTACTTTCAAACTATGGTACCTCACATCAGCAATTCACGCATATGATCAGTCACTATTAATTATATAACCTTTCAGCTTGTACATCTCAAAGAAGGTTGTTAAGAAAGAGAATATATTCTCTACTACCAAACAGATATATCATCAATATCATCTAATCGGTTATGTGTTGAACTAAAATGTAAAAACGAAATACCTTTCTAAATCATTTCAGAAACATCGGGTTTAGCCCTCGAATCATTTCTGTTTTATAAATCATTTTTATAAAACATTCCCTGTCCAAAATCGGGAAAACATTTCTTTTCACTTAAGAAAATATCAATTCAAAAATCATTCATTAAGTTTGAAATGTACTCAACAACATCGATAAACATCTCATAGTCAAATCGTGAAGTGGTTCGCAAGATGTTAGCATACAAATATTTCTGCCTAACCCTATGCTAAATGTAAAAGCATTTGCTCTTAAACTGGTCAAGCACGATCCAAACAATCAATCAATTCCAATCAATATCAAAAACCAAGTATATTTGGTTTATACCGCATATTATGTTTTGGTAAATTTAATTACCATTCATTCATTCAAATCTAATTAAAGACTTATTAAAACTCTTCTTAGTTTCAATCTCTGAAATTCATTAATTAATGATTATTTAACTTTATGGAAATTAATCCTGCTTTTCCTTGGGTTAAAGAACTAATGTCCTGTAAAAACGTTGTTCACAGTAAACCCAAAATCCACTTTCATTTAATTCCAATCATATGTGTCCATTGGGGAACTTCATTAAATCTTAGTTAAAAGATTTATTTTTTTCAACTGGGTTTAAGAAAAATGTTATTAAAGACACTATTCACGAAAATCAAAAATCCTATTTGATATTAAATGCAAGGCTATGTATAGAAATTATATTGACTTGTATTCAATATTAAATTCTGAAACTAACGGATATTGTATTGGGAATAACGATATCTATACTTTCCAAATTCCTTAACAATATCCGTATAATTACAGAATCCAATGTCGAAATATTCCAAAAATTATTTCCATTCAAATCCGTTCCAATTCATACATTAGAAAATTCAGGTTATATTAAAACCCTTATAATTTCTTTCAGTTCTCCATTCTAGTTGTTAACTAGTTCATTCAGATAAATGCCTTTTATCTTTTCAAATATGGAATATTTCATCCAAAAACCTTTTTCAAATCATTTATTATGATTTTACATAATTTATTCATATTTTTAATAATTTTAATAAGGCCATTACAGTCCTTTTCCAATATCGGCCACTGAACTGCATTCATAGCAATTGTTTCCCAAAACTGATTTGGACATATCTTAAAATCTAACTGTTAGATTTCAAATCATCCATGGGTTTTAAAAAAACAGTGAGGTAAGCTAACAGGCATCGTATACAAATTTATGATAATTAAACTGATAAAAATCAACACTGGCGATCTATATATTCAGTTATATAATAATTGTACAAAATTTTGAGTAAGAGAGTTCTCACTTTGGTTTCCACTCCATCGGTCTTTATTTGAGGATTGTTTTAATAAATTAAACGAGCATTAAATTTTATCAAAAACTTCAACAGCTTCCTTTTTTTCTAGTCAGTCCCATATTGTAGAGTTCATCGATACGATTCCAACGGACCTAAGTTTGCAATTTTCTGATATCGTATGGCATTACAAACTTTAATTACATAATTAAAATAATAATGAAATAATTAAATTCCTAATTAGTAATTACATTGGAAAAAATTTGGGCTGCTCCTTTTGCTTTCTTCCTTCCCGTTACCTTTAGGTAACGCACGAACTGGGCTCACTCAACCTCTCTTCTCCTCGCGCCGTCCACACACCATAGAAGCACGATCAGGCTTCACCATTTCGAAGTCGTTCACCATCCCATCCGCCACCAGAAACGGCGCCACCTCGGCCCCTCCCCTACCTGAAAGTCAAACCTGAACGTTGGACCTTTGAGGGCGAAAATCGATCCAAACACCTCATGAGAAACAATCAAACCCTTATCAAATTGAAGATCAAACTTTCCTCCTGAATTTTCGTATTATAAGTTCTGCAAATTATTTGATGGATTAAGAGAAATTATGGGAGGAATTTTCTGGCATTTATGGCCATAAATGGAGAATCAGCGGCGGCTACTAAAATGATTTAGGGTTTGGCAATAATTTATGGTATTTATGGTATATTTTTTTATTATTTAATTTAAAAATAATTCTTTTAGTCTCCGAACTCCAAATCAAACCCAATGACTGTCGTGACAAACCAAATACCCACATTTTGGACATAGTGGAATATGTTTTGTAGGCCAATTTGACTGTTTCGATCAGTCTTCATCAAAATTAAAATATAAATTAATATAACGCTCGATATTGAATTTGAACATACATTTTAATTTACCGGGGCACATACTAAGTCCAAAAATTACGAATATTGAAATCTAGCTATGTTTTGACGATACGGTCCTAACAAAATTAATTTTGTCGAATTGGGAGACCGTTTGAAAAATGGCCTTTTTAACTGTCTTATTAAATTTAAACTGAATTTGAAAACAAGTTTAAATTTACTGTGCTCACATACTAATTCCAAATGACTTGAAATTTTAAATTTAGCAATAATTTGACATTCCGGATCCAACAAAAGTGGTTTCATTGAAAATGGAGGTCGTTTGCAAAATGGTTATTTTTAAGGGCTATATATAATATAAAAATAAACATAAACTCCATAACGACTATTTTAAATTTTAATTTAGCCATAACTTACAATTTATAATATAAAATCTAAAATTTTCACATTCTTTAGAAATATATAATTAAACATATTCTAACGTTTCTTATTTTACTAAAATCCGATTTATTTTGAATTCTGTACATTCATTTGAAATTAAAAATCGAATTTTCAAATTACCGCGCCATTTCGGGTTCGTTTTAATTAAATTTTAAGTTTGTACACTCCAACTTCGATTTAAATAAATATCAAGTCATTATTTATTAAAATAAATTATTTTAACATAAAAAATCCATTAAATCAATTAAAAATAAAATTTTAAATTGGTTCCAAAAATCCGGGTTGTTACAGCACCGCTCCCGTTCTATGATTTCACGGCAACAAAAAAACACCGATTTTCTTCCTTGACTTCATAGCTACAAGGAAAACATGGATTCCCAAATACTTCCAAAACAATTACAATAGCCCTATAACTCTTCAATAACACTTGTTTCAGAGAGTAATGAGTGGAGAATGTAGAGAGAAGAAGATTAGTGAAAACAGAATTGAATTTGGTAGAGTATAGGTGTAGGAATCATAAAACTGATAAGAAATAATGGCGTAATGAATGAGAGTCAAAGTGGAGAAGAAGAAGTAATTAAAATTCAAAATCAAGCCCTTTTTATAGCATGTGAAAGCTTGCAACATTCCAGAACCGTCACAAATAGTGAAAAGACACTTCCTTTCAAATTTGAAAAAATGACAGTTATATAACGACATGGTGTTTTCTATATGTCGAAATATACTTAGTAAAAAATAAATTTTTGAGTATTTTTCAGGTGTTTTGATATAAATATAATTCTCGAAATTATTGAATTAAAATATAGTGTTATAAATTAATATTATAAATTTGTAATTTATATGAAAACATAAATATAAACTATATAAACATATTTATAAAATTATAAAGTTTAAAACTATATAAATATAAAGTATAAATATATAAAACTTATAAAACTTGAGTTTGAAACCAAAAGTAAAGTAAGAAGGAAAAATAGAAAAGATAGAAAATAAAATAGAGAGGATTGAAGATAGAATTTGAAAATAGAATTTGAAATTTTAAAACAGAATTTGAATTTGAACATGGAGTGCTATTTAGAATCTTACATAATCTAGACTCTATAACTATATTAGTCTTGAAATCTTGAATACTCATGAGTCTTGAAATATCTCTTAATTCTGAATCTCTAATATCTTTAAACTGTACAATCTTCAGTAATATTTCCTGTATATAAATCCTGCATATGTGTGGGGGTGTGTGTGTGTGTGTATATATATATATATATATATTATAGGTAGAAGTGTTAGTATATATTTTATAATCAATTAACATTGAAATAAGGTTGTTGTCATCAAAACTTCATTCTCTAACAATCTCCCCCTTTTTGATGATGGCAATCTTAGTTTATAAAATATCATACCTGTATATACCTGTTGATGATGATCCTTCAAATACTCCCCTTGTCTATATGAATCCTATAAACTATGTCCTATATTTTATAATTTCTCCCCCTTTGTCATTATAAAATAGAAATTCTAAAACTACTCCCCCTAAATCCTGTAACTATCTAAAGAATTCCTAAACCAAAATAAAATACTCCCCCTAAGTCCTAAATATATATATCCCATTATTCATATAATTGATTCTATATTAAAGTATATATAACTTCCCCTAAATTCATGCCTATACAATATCCTTATATCTATAAATTCTTATAACACCCCCAAAATATATGACTACACTAGTCTAATAAAAGGATAATAAACTAACAAACAAATCAATATTTATAATCAATTCAAGCAAGCAAATCAATCCAAATAAGCAATTCAAATAAACAATTCAAACAAAGAAGCAATTCAAACAATCAATCTAAATAATTAATTTAACTAAATTAGATAATATGTGTGTAACAACCTGGATTTTCAGAACCAATTTTAATTTTTTATTTTTTGCTATTTTAATGAATTTTGAATATTTAAAATGATTTGTTTTAAATAATAACGACTAAAAATTTATTTAAATCGAAGTTAGAACGAATAAATTTATTTTAACTATATAAATAGCTTGAAATGGCGCGGTTGTTTGAAAATTCGATTTTAAATTTCAAATGAATGTACATAATTCAAAATAAATCGGATTTCAGCAAAACCAGAAATATTTGAATCTGTTTAATTATATCTTTCTAACGAATGTGAAAAATTCAGTGTTCATAGAGGGAATAAACAGTTATGTCCAGTTTAAAATTTAAAATAGTCGCTATGGAATTTATGTATGTTTTATATAACATATAGCCCTTAAAAATAGCCAATTTGCAACGACCTCCGTTTTTGATGAGACCACATTTGTTGGACCCGGAATGTCAAATTATTGCTAGATTCCAATATACATAATTTTTGAGATTAATATGTGGGCATGGTAAACTAAAACGTGTTTGGTCAATTCAGTTTGAATTTAATCAACTGGAATATGACCGCAAACGGTCTCCAAATTCGATGAAATTACTTTTGTTAGGACTGTATCGTCAAAGCATAGCTAGATTTATTTTTTTGGAATTTTTGGGGTTAGTATGTGATCCCGGTAAATTAAAATGTGCGTTCAAATTGAATATATATTGATTTATATTTTATTTTTTTATAAAAATTGATCGTAATTGTTGAATTGGCTAACAGAACATATCCCATTGTGTCCGGAATAGGGGCATTTGGCTAGGCGCGATAGTCATTAGGTTCAATTTAGAGTTCAAATTAAAAACAAACTTTTTGGAGAAAAGAAGAAAGAATTAAATATAAATATAAATTAACTAACCCTTACCCCCCTTCTCTCTTCCTAGTCAACATAAAAAAAAGAAATCCCACAAGAGGGAAAAGCATCGACCATACCTCCCATCCGCCGCTGCCACGCGACCTGGCGCTTCCCCCTTCCCTCACCGCCGACGATCCCTCCTCCTCCACCTCCCCTATTCTCCTCCTTCCTCTCCTCTTCTAAAAGAACCCAAACCCTCTCCTCCGCTCAAATCCTCCGCCGACCACCCCTGTGGGAATGTCGCCGCGCCTTTTGCTGTACCCCCTTCTCAGTTCAAAAACAAACCGCCAAGCCCCCTCCTTCGATCAAAATACAGTGAGTTTTTATTTGATTCTAATTAGTTTAATTAATTTTAAAATATGATTTATATATATATATTTATGACTAGCGAATAAAAAACTGATTTTTATATATATGAATAGCATAACAAAAGTATGGGTATTATAATATGAATAACAATATAAAAATATGTTTTTTATTATATGACTAGCGAAATAAAAATATGATTTTTATATATGTGGCAAATTAAAAATATGATTTTTATTATATGAACATCGTTATAAAAGTATGATTTTTATATATGTAGCGAATTAAAAATATGATTTTTATCTATGTAGGAGCAATATAAAAATTTGATTAACGTATATATATAACATTAGAATAAAAATGTGATTTTTATATGTTTGACATTAGAATGAAAATGTGATTTTTGTTCATATATTAACAATATAAAAATTTGATTTTTATATATATATAGCAAAGTGATAAAATTTTGATTTTTATATATATAGCATTGAAATGAAAATGTGTTTTTATTATATATTTGGTGTTACTAAAAAGATATGATTTCTAAAAATAAAAAGATATGATTTATAAAAATAAAAAGATATGATTTTTAAAAATAACAAGATACGATTTATAAAAATAAAAAGATATGATTTTTAAAAATAAAAAGATATGATTTTTAACAATATATAGTTATGATTTTTATTAGTATAAAAATATGATTTTTATTCTATAAACATCGTTATAAAAAGATGATTTTTATATATATGACATTGAAATAAAAATGTGATTTTTAAAGATAAATATCGTTGATTAAAAATATGATTTTTAATGTATAAACATCATAACAAAAATGTGATTTTTAATATGAACAGCGTGAAAAGGATTGCGTTGGAATTTCAGGAAAATCTAAACTGTTCAGAAATTCAGAAATAAAAATGGCGGAGTGGATCCCAAAGGTGAGAACTTCTCACCTTAATTTTGTTTACAGTTAAATATATACTAGGATGCAGACGGTGCTTAGTAGCACCCGACACCTTTGATTGAAACCATGGATGTTTGGTTGTTTGCTTTGATTGATATATTTGTTTGAATTTGGTTTGGGATGTGAATGGAATTGATTGAATTTGGTTTGTGTATGGTGCGAGCCAGTATTAGGCAAGAGATAAGGCTAGACCTTATTCCGGTTCTAGTATCGCGCCTTTATGCTGCCAAATTTTTCTAAAATATGTTAGAACAATAAAAATATCATTTTTATTATATAAATGAACTGTATAATATATTCATGTGTTGAAATAAATATTTTATCATTAAAAGTATAATTCTTAACGTGTATATGGATGAAAATAAATATTCATTTACAAATCAGACGATTTGTTTATGTACACTCATTTGACGGATATCAATTGGAATGATATATTTTACACATCGCCTAACTGCACAAATAAAATCTGTATGTGTTGATTTATACCCATACAGGTATTAGGATGATATTTGACATACAATAATCTCAATAGTTTAGTTGTATGTTAATCGATTAGTTGATAGACTGTTATAAGCGTTAATTATTTATATCTGATGCTTATGCAGTTATGTAGTGCACTCTGGCTGATGGTTGATTATGTATCATTATTATTGTATACATGTGTTATATGAAATCCATATAAATAACATTATATGGTAATTGATTGTGTCTGATTCTAATTCAGAAGTAAAGAATATTTTAAAATAACGAATATTTTAAAATAACGAATATTTTAAAATAATATTCCGTAAAGGATTAAAATGTGATTTTGATGAACGAATCGGGACAGACACGAAAATAATGAAATATATGAAGCCTTGTTGATTAGATATGCGCCATTTTGACGCAAATGGTATTTATATCGATTTTATTCATTTTTATAATGAATATCGAAAAGGAAATTATCTCAAAATCTGATATTCTGAAAATATTATCATGTAAATAATATAATGATAAAGAGTATTCAATTTTGATTTAAAATTGAAAATGAATTTAGGATCATTTTAAAACGAATTTATAAAATACGTTTTAAATGGAAATCAGCGAAGTATATATATTATATATATAATATAATGGCCTGAATAGAACGCGTCGCGCTGCAGCCGTTAGCGAATTTCGTCTATTGACTTTGAATTGATATTATGGGAGATCCGACCGGATTCTCCTAAAACTGGAACCATTGGGTTCATATTGAAAAGAGCCTTCCAACGAATATAAGAGATTTGAAATCTAACGGTTGGATTTAGAATTATGTCCAAATCAAATTTGGAAATGGTCGCTGTAAGTGCAGTTCGATGGCCGTTTTTGGAAATCGACAGAAAGGGCCTTAATAAAATTATTAAAAATATTAATAATTTGTGTAAAATCATAATAAATGATTCGGAAAGAATTGGGATGAAAAATTCCCTCATTGTAAAGATAAAAAAATATTTTTTTATTGAAATGAACTAGTTATTAACTAGAATTATAATCCAATTGTTTTTAAATAAATAAATTGGATTGAGGATGAATTTTAATATAACCAGAATTTCTAGTATATGAATTGGAGTGGATTTGAATGGAAATCATCTTCGGAATATTTCGATGTTGGATTTCGAGATTATACGGATATTGTTATGGAAATTTGGAAGATATATTTATATCGTTATTTCAAATACGATATTTGTTGGTTTCAGAATTTGATATTGAATATAAGTCGATATAATTTCTATTCAGATCCTTGTATTTAATATCAAATGGAATTTTGGGCTTGTCGTGAATTGTATCTTAAATAACACTGTTCTTAAACCCAGTTAAGAAAGGAATATATCTTTTAATTAAGATTTAGTGAAGTTTTCCAATTAATTGATATTTAATTGGAATTGAATAAAAGAATTGGATTTTGGGTTTTTCGTGAATGGTATCTTAAATAACATTGTTCTTAAATCCCATGTGAAAAGAATAAATCTTTTAATTAAGATTATTAGAGATTTCAGTTAATTAACATTTAGTTGGAATTAAATGGAATGTGAATTGGGTTTATTGTGAACTGTGTTTTTACCTACATTTGTTCTTTAACCAGATTAATAGTGAAATGAGATTTGGAATTTATAAATCTTTAATTAAGATTAATCGGATTTTCCAAACTAGAGTTTTCCAGTTTAATATAATAAATTGGAATAGAATGGAATTCGATTTGATAATAATCGAAGTAAGCTTCTTTGGAGGAAGACTGTTAATATATATGGAATTTAAAATTCTTTGTCGTTATTCCATTTATATTATTATCCGGATATGGAAATTGATATTGATTATATATTGATATGTTTTTCTGTTAAGATTCCATAATTAATGGAATGGGATTTTGGGTTTATCGTGAACTATGTTTTAAATGAAATTAGTTCTTTAACCCAGTTAAAGACAGGATTACATGTCTGACATTATATTTTGAACCATATTGTTGATCTCTACTAAATATATATCTGTTTGGTGGCAGAGAATTTATTCTCTTGCTTAAAACCATTCTCTAAGACGTATGAGCTCATAGGTTATACATCGGCAGAAATCAATGGTACAATGTAGATTGTCGATGCAACATGTTTGATTTTCCAAAGTTAAATAATTATTAATATTGATTTTTGGGAAGATTAAAACTAAGTGGAGTTTTAATGAATCTTTAATTAGATTGAAATCTGAATGTGATAATTTAAATTATCAAATTTGGGAAATGTTCGAGAATGGAGTACCACCAGTTTTACTCCAAGAGATAGTTAAATCTTTAATTATATTTGAATGTGAAAGTGTAATTAAATTTACCGATAGCATCGTGGTATTATATAGGGAGTATTACCAATTTTTCTCCATGGGATGAATAGGTTTCGATTGGGAAATATAACAAATGATTACTTCGGTAAGGTGCTCTAATCCCGACTAGTTTGGATAAACCTTAATTTGGTTTGAATTGATATCCAAAGGAAGATTAAATAATACATTTAAAGAATTTATTTGATAAAATTGATGGGAACCTTTCCCTAATGAGGTGAATATTTAAATAAAAGAATATTCTGGATTGGAATGAGGCTTGTGTTGTGTTTTTATAGCACTTGTTTATAAAATACGCGAGTTATTCGGAGAGGCCGGATTTATACCCATTTTGAATAACTGATTCGACAATAAGTCAACGATCAAGACGATGGTTGAAGACCGGAGATCTTCACGTCGTTTGGATGATTACTGATGTCTTGATTGGGGGGTACACCCAAGATAAGATAATACATGGTGATCATCCAGACGTACTTGGAGATCGAGTGGATACGTGAGGACTTCTCTCCCATATTGGGCATATGGGACAAGGAATAAGGTGCCTCCGGTTTCGTTCAGACCTAGAACGAACTTGTAAATGGATGTGTGTCTGACATTGAATTTTATTATGTATTGATTGATTTCTGTTAAATATATATCTGTTTGGTGGTGGAGAATTTATTCTCTTGCTTAACACCCTTCTCTAATAAGTAAGAGCTTAGAGGTTATATATCGATAGATATCAGTCGCATGGCATGAATTGTCAGTGTATCATGCTGAGATGCAAAGGATCAAGGCTTTTGTTGATAAGCAGAGCCTTGTGATTGATGATCAAAGCACAACTTTAAATAGCATAGCTTTGTGTAGCGTTAATTCGCGAGCCCCGCACCCAGGTGTGAACCAAAAAAGGGATAGTGACTACATGGAAATGGGCATATCTTAGTTCTAGCTACGAGTAACATCATCGTATGGATCCCAAACTGTTTACTCATGTGGATGTTGCATACTATTATTACTTGATGGGAGACGAGGTACATTAAATATATTGGTCACTGTGGGGCTAATTGATATTATATCGGTCACTACAGGCTGATGGATATGGTCGACATACTGACTTTAAAATCAAGCTAATAACTATTTTATTATTGCTCTGTTATTTTTATGTATTGGTATTCATGGGGGATAAACCCTATCCATGTTATACGGCGTAGTCCCATGATTTACCTGACTTTAAAATCAAGCTAATAACTATTTTAGTTATCACACAAGTCACATGACTGACCTAGAGTTTATTGTTTCAACCTAAACTCTGGGTGCCCCTATTTTCCACACGGGCAACTTGTAGTTTTGGTTTTTGTAGATTTCTAATTTATGGGATCCTGGTTTACAGCTGGAGCTATACTCGGAATGCTCTATATCTGTGTATTTCTTACAGTTGTGTTATATATTATTTTTCCACTGCTATTTAATGTATTTTAGTCTGTGATATTTTCCAATGTGTAATATTTATTCATACTCTGTTATATTCTTGTACTCTGATGTAAATTGTTGTAATAATAAATGAAATGTTATGCCGTTTGTGTTCTGATTTGTCATGTTCTCAACTCAATCCGGGCTTTCCTTAGGAAGTTTGCTTCGTTTCATTTTGGTATCAGAGCCTTGCTTTACAGAGCTCAAGAACAAGACACATTAGAACCAAACAAAAGAATTCATCAGAGATTGGATTAGTAATATCCAATGAGAATGACTTGTTAGAGATAGGATCAGTAGTGTCCTAGAACGACTGCGAAGAGTGCTATTTTTTAAAAAAAAATGAAAAAAAAATGTTTTGAAAGTTTAAACCTTATTATACGTATTTGAGTAATTTATTTTAAATTGATTTAGGATATCCGGTATAAAGAGATTTTGAATATACTTCTGATCCACGTGTATTTGAAGCCTCAAATATACTGGATGGATATAGAATCACACTCTAGTCGCCCGGAGTTGATCCTGGTAATTATGATCACATTACCAGCTCTTATTTTCGAGTGACGAAAGTGGGATATCTATATATTTTCAATTGACTGGTGTGAGAACCTAAACTAGATAGGATTTATTGTTTGTGATTCGGCACCAAAAACATGATTTTTTGAGTATATAAAAAATTATGAATTTGAAAAGATAATCAACTAATTGATTGCTGGTTGTGTTGTTTGATTATTATTCTGATTAATAAAAATATATTGGAACCATAAAACCAATAAGAGAAATGAAGGTAAATTTAGCCAAATCTAATCAAAATTTTGAACTGAGCTGGAAATTTGATTGAAATTGCATACATGTACATATATGTATGTGTGAACATGTCATAGCATGGAAGCTAAGAAGAGGAATAAAATTGTATGCCAGACAAATAAGTACATGTTTACTAATTTATTGGGTTTTGATGATTTTATGAGCCGATTTTCCTTTTCCTTTTCTTTTGGATTGGTGAGGGCCCTACGTGGCTAGTTGTGGTTTTAAAGGTCTCCTAGTACAAAGGAGGTTATAATGAAATTTTTCGAAAATTTAGGGTGTTAGCCAAATTTTTGAAAAATTAGAAATCCTTAGAAACTGAAAAGTTGAAGAATGAATGCCAGGATGAAGGTTGAGTTGGTTATTTAAACAACTTTCAGCTCCGTTCCTTCTCGAGGATGAGAAGATTTTAAGAGGGGGAGATTGTAACAACCCGGATTTTTAGAACCAATTTAAAATTTTTATTTTTGCTATTTAAATGAATTTTTAATATTTAAAATGATTTATTTTAAGCAATAACGACTAATGTTTATCCATCAAAAGACCGAGCCTGGATTAGAGCCGCAAAACAAGCACCTGCAATGTCTTATGTGCCCATATCTTCAACAAAACAAGACGCGAGTCATGATTCGGGCACGGAAGCAAAGGCTGGTCGTTCATATCAGAACAAAGCCGCTCGAGAATCAAAACAAAGCAAGTCGCCCACAATAATGGAAGACGCTTGACCAAATATCAAAGTTCGGTTGCATGTATCAGAGAAGGAGTCAAGGTCGCGCGTGAAATTAACAACCGCTCATGGATTGCAACTCCAATCGCTCGTATGTTCCTGCTAGTCGAACGCCAATACTTTGGTCAGACACCGCCTACCTGTCGATCATGCACAAGTTCTTAGAAAGAGTGCACATGCATCTCAAGTCGCAAGCCTTGGTCAGTCACCTCCAGACTGAAAAGTTCATCGCCAGCTCACTCAGGATTAGACATAGCCGAATCATAAAATCATGATCGTCCACCCGTCTACCCAAAACGCTCGCTCCTATAGAGTCGCTCGTACATGACAACTGGAAACAGCTACGGACAACTGGCTATAGCTAGGCGATGGCATGTTTGTAATTAAGGAGATGAACGACCCATAGCCTGCATATACAGATTTCAGATCACTTGCTCAAGGGAGCTCAGCTATAAATACGCCATGACTGCCAGCGTAAAAGGTATCCAAATTTTCTAGCCATAAAGTGCTATTAAATTCTATCCTCAGTGACTCTTCAAACACTTGGAAGTAATGATCATCTTCTCCACTCAAAGTTCCATTATCCATTTGGCGATGGTATCAAGTACAACCTTGTAATTGGGGGAAACAAATATATCTTCCTTCTCAATCATTCACCCATCCTTCTCCTCCTCAAACTCTGCCATTCTCTCATAAAATCCCAGGATTGAAATGTATTAATGAGAGTATATTGAGTGGGTATAGAGATGTATGAAAAAAGAGAGTTCATGTATTTTGTAATCTCCGTTATAAGAATGCAAGCTATCTTTATAGTGGACGTAGGCCTAATGTAAGGCTGAACCACTCTAAACCTTGTCTCTATTTTATCTTCCTCGCATTTCCATTTTCAATTATTGTTAAGCATGGCTTCATCTATTTCCTTACCATTTTGGTGAAGTACAATTTTAGTATCTTTAGTGTTTAAGCCATTTTTTGGTGTAAACATTTTGACGCCCACTGTAGGGCCGTATTTGCTTCTTTTCCAAAATTGAAATGAGACGAAGATTCTCTGAGAAAAACTATGCTTAAAATCATGAGCATACCAAAGGAAGTGATTGGAGAAATCGGCTGCGTCTTCAACATAGCCACATCGCCTACCGTCCATCCCGAAGTAAAGAAACCGTTAAGAGTTGCGGCGACCGTAACCAAGAGAGAATTGGGAGGAGCAATGACAGGGCTAACGAGTAAAATAACTATTACAAATGACACAGTGATAAAGAAGATTGAGTCGATGCTCGTTATTCAAGCCACTGCCATAAAAGCCGCACCAAGTGCCACTAACCTTCCATTCGCTCAAACGAGTCATGCACGCGAGATAGAATTTTTTGCTGAATGAGAAAATTCTACTCAGAAGACTGTGTATCATAATGATGTGCGTAATTGTTCTAGTAACACAACCGTAATGTGAGTAAATGATCCCATTAAGGGGGCATCTCCCTCGAAAGAAGACCTAAATATCTCATTTCCAAATTATGATTATGTGCCCGGTTGAAGAGCTAGCATGGGAAAGGGGACTCGTTCCATGGATCAGAATGAAAAGAGAAAATATATTTTTGGAACACCAGGTGATGTTTCGAAGAGAAGCAAAAAAGGAAGAATTAACTAGCTTAAAAAGAAGACGCGCTTTTTCAAGAGTTCTGAATTTACCCCCCTCAATGACACCATAGGGAATATCTTCATGGAAACTAAGAGCACTGAAAAGTATCCAGTTCCAGAACTGATGCAAGTCAGAGACGCTACCATAAAATCAAGAAGGTTCTGTCAATTCCATAACCAACCAGGACACGATACTAACGAGTATAGACACTTAAAATCATTAATTGAAGGGCTGGTCAGGGAGAATCATTTGCAACAATATGTGCAAGACCACGAACATTGTCCCACTTATCTATGAACAACGTGCAACGAGCTTAGAGGAAAAGGCTAAAACTAATCTGGAACCAATGCTTGTTTAAGGATCAGTAACCGGTGTCCTGATTATGGAGCTTTGAATTAGAATCCCCGTTACTTTGCTTTATTACTCTGTTTTTACCCTACTTACTTAAGAAATAGTAGTCGTTTTATCCTGCTTTGTCGCTCATTGTATTCATGCTAATAAACATCAACGGTATACTTACAAATGCCTTGTACAAAGGAAGTTATTATGTGCTTATCTGAGTAACATACTTGTCACTTCATTCTTAAAGCTGGTTTTTCGGAATGTAGGCATGATAGAAGCAATTAATCATATAAAGCATAATTGTCACAGGAAGATTCTTAAAGCACATTTTAAGTAAAGCGGCTTGAAAGCCACAAAAAGCATGCGGATCAAATTGGATGAATAAGCACATCGCCTCAACGGTACAAAATGTTCTAAGACAAACAACAAGTCAAAAGGTGGTACTTCTCTTAGTAAGCATTCACTGAGGAAATTTACATCAAGCTTCAAGAAAGGTACAAGGGTAATGGTAAAAATGTCCGACGGATAACCTAGGCTGGAAACACCAGTTCTAATGCCGGAAAGACCGGCAAAACATGCTGGACGGACCAGTGCAAATCAGAAATCCTTGCCAAAAGGGGGTAATAGAAATCCTAGCCGAAAGGGGGTAGTAAAAATCCTAGTCGAAAGGGGGTATCCAACGATGTCTTTTCAGTCTTAGAAAAATCAGGACTAACAAGGCCAAACTTGGATCGAAAATTGAAACCCAAGACCTCCCCTTGGGGCACCCCAAAAACAACACATAATGACCACGTGCATCTCTAAAAACAAACCAAATCCCTGAAACTAAGCTTGTACAGCCAAGTTAGTAGGGGATGTGGTTGAACATCAACTCAAAAATCACGAACTGATCAATTGAAATCGTGATTAAAATTAAGAAAATCTATGAAATTGTAAAGAGCTGTGGTATGGGAACATCACCATTGTGTAAAAAATCAACAATGCCCACTCAAAACATACCGCAGACTCGTTATAACTTTACTGGGAAAAGTAAACGAATGATAAGATTCGCGCGGCTAACAAAATAAATTCTCTATGGAATACTATCACTCATAAGAGCGGAGTGATAAAACTATTATAATACCAAACAATACAAACGTAAATACCCAAACAATACAAACATAAGTACGCAAAAAATACAAATGTAAGTACGCAAACATTAAAATATTAAGCGAGGGCCGGCATTCGCATATACAACCGGTCTAAACGCGCAAAATAGGTTGAAATTAGAGCACAAAAGTCATAAATGCTGCTTATTAAACAGGGAAAAAAAAAGATGAACCAACTACTCAACATTCATCTCTTATTGCTCTGCTTACATAAAAGAACTATCAGGAAGAGACAGGCTAATAATTCTGGATTATTTGCAAACTGGTTTCCTTTTGCATATCAAAGTTGACGTAGCCTTAGTGTTCCAAATTCCGTCATCATCTTCCGAATCTGACACATCAGGTAAAGACGGGTCGCCTAATGAAGGCGTGATGAGAGGATTAGTGTTGGTGGATATTAAGACGGAATCAACGGCGACAGGTTGAATAGTAGTTCCACAAGCAGGCAAAGGAGGTGACGAAAGCACACCTGATGCAAAGTGAATAACAAGCATGAAACTCAGCAATCCCAGGTGAAGAAATAAGGAAATCCAAATCCAGAGTAGACTGATAGATATCAATCTTATACCTGGATTTACTGGGTACACAAAGTCAACCCCGTAATCGTTCGCATTTAAAGAAGTGTTGCCATGACTCGCGCACTGTTTAACAACATTTTCTTGAAATGGGTGCTCGATAATGTGTCAAATTCCAGCAACATCTAGGGCAGAGCGGTCTTCGGGGGGAATATGAGAACTCGAAATGTTAATCCCAATAGAGCTGGGTGGGTAACAAGTAATGGTATCATCTAGATGTTTCCCAATAAAAGATTCAGCTTGCTCATTCGCCAATATCCTCCTGCCTTCAGCTAGAGCCTTATGGTCTTCTCCTTCTAGAAGCCGCTTTTGAAAGTATTCATCATCAGCATTATTAGAATACAAAAGTACCTGTTCCCAAACCAGGGCCAAAGTTCGCAGAAAATCCTTGTTCAAATAACTTGGAATTCCACGACTCATGACACTGCAAATATAGAATTGAAACAAAGTATTATCAGTCCAGATTCTGGCTTCATCAAGATCTTTATGCAAACTGGTTTTATCTTCTTCAACTATTCTAAGGGTCTCATTTTGGAAAGTAATTTTGCTCTCAAGAGCCATTTTTCCCTGATTAAAAGAAATCAAAGCCCATCTTTCTAAGGCCAAGTGGCACTCAGCAAGTTCTTGAGCAGATTGAGCTTCTTCAAGTTGCGCTCGCACAGCCTCCAACTCTTTCTTAAGCTCGATATTTCTGGCCTCTAAGTTATTCACTTTGATGTTCCCATTCTTTAAAGAGGCAATTTCAGATTCTTGGGATCTAATCAAGTGAATCAGTCCAGCTTTATCATTTTCTAAGATTTCAATATGGTCAAGGTGCCGAGCATTCAATCTCTGGAATTCGTAACCAAATTTAGACCAACGTTCTAGTTTCCTATCAACATTATTCATGGCCAGATTCAACTGTGTTTCAAGTTGGTTCTTAACGGTGTTAAAACTGATTAATCATACAACTTTTTACGGCGTCCAAATTCTTAATGGCATCTCGCCTATCATTTGGATGTAAATCCAAGTCAAAATACATCCCCCTTAGGTCTCAACCGCTGAAGTGGTCCTTAAGCATCAAATTTCCAGGTGGCTCCTTATAAGGTGGACGATCACGTCCATATGAATTTGAGTAGAGTTTGGAACGATGGATCTTTCACAAGATTCAATTAATGCGGAGCATTTCTGAGCCTCATTCTTGCTTCGGTCGATCTTGCTGTTTTCCTTTCTCCTCCATTTATGAGATGTTCACCTTTATTATCATTGACTAGTGCCTTAGCACGATCAAGTCCCCCACGCTTTAAAGAATCAGTTACTGGAAGTTCAGAGGTATGTTGAACCTGAGAACTTGAAGATGACTGGGAACGCTTCAAATGACAGGAAAGATGAGATGTAAGAGAATTTGTGGATCAGTAAGGTCAGCTTGCTGAGAGAAGCTATCCGATAATGAATTTTTCGTATTTACACCTGAAAAGAAAAACATGAATTCGGTAAATGTTCGAAATTATGAGATTTATGGATAGTTAAGCTACGAATGAGATAATATCAAACCAGTTTCAAGGGAAGTTATGAAGTTAGAAGCTTTACCGGGACGTTGAATGGATTCTCGAGTTCTTCTTATATCAGGTGTCACGGGATCAGACATCATAATGTTACCCTGGCTCAGGTATTTGACGAAGTCTAAATCCCCTAGGCCTCCAAAAGTTCCTGAGAAACCTTCCACCTGAGTGATAGGATGAGAAGAACTTTCAATGGTTGTTCCAGAAATTATATCGGCCCTCAAGCCATCCGTGTTCTTGTCTAGCCCCTATCACTCCCTTTGGTCATCAAAGTCGAAGATTGACTACTTTCACCAAGGGTTGGGTGTTTCTTTTTGAAAGGAGGCTTACCAATGGAATGTTGAGGATGGACCAGAGTCTTTTTAAAGGAACATGTAGAATGAATCAACTGGTACTTGCGGAGGTTCTCCTCTGAAAGCAATACTTGTCCACTACATTCATTTTTGCCAACAACAATCAAAGGATTAAGAAGAGCTTGGTCTAGAGTAAGACCCACAACAGAAGGGATCACTACAAAAAATCAAAAAGAAAGTCAAATGAGAAAGTAGTAAGGATTCTAGAGCAAAGGTGTAATTACCTCCTTCTGCCCATCGCCCGTAAAATCTACAAGGGCACCGGACGTAGAAATACTAATCAGGGAACTCCTTGGCACCACCCATTAAACCAGTATTAATTCTACCGTGCATACCCTCCATAAAAAAGAAAGAAGGACCGTCCACCTCCCTTGTTTTAAAAGCATATTGTTGATGGGCCTTTCGGACTGCCTATCAAGGCATGATAACGAGGCAGATTCATACCCAAAGTACTCAAACTAAATAAATCAACGAAGCCCAACATCTCAGTTCACTTCATCCATTAGGCGCAGCCCAGAAGGAACCCAAGATGGCCAAGTCTGATCAGCTACGATGTATTCACCTGAAGCCCGAAAGGCTAGCCAAAAGAATAGCTCGTTCCAGATATTTTTCATTCAACTTGCCCAAGGCAGATGAATCACATGCCAATTCACACCAGATTTTTGGGATGGGAGACCGATTCTTCAGCAGATACTAATTCGTTCAGCCACTACTATTCTTCTAGATCCTACGACACATGTTGATAACGTCCATGTATTATATCATCTATAAATACTTATATCCCAATTCAGAAAAGGGGTACATAAGAGAAAGGAAAGAATCATTGTAATCATTCTATTATACAGTTGAAATCATATATAAAGATTATAAAGTGGACGTAGGCTCATTAATGCTGAACCACTATAAATTTGTGTGTGATTCCTTTTCATTTTTCTGTACTGTTTATAATTGTTAATCTTCACTTATTCACTGCAAAACTCTTCTTTTTGGGTATTGAACCAATTTTTGGTGTCAACATTTTGGTGCTTTCATTGAGAATTGACTTTCTCAGATCAATCCAAGTTTTGGTTGTACTTTTGGATCATCTAGTCTAAGATGAAAATCTCATTTTTGTTACTACATTGATTTAGTAATGGATGGAAAGACAGTTCGCAATACTGGAAAAAATCAGCAAGTAGGAACATCTACAGAAGCGGCCGACGGGTTGACTGTCCCTGAAGCTGATCCAGATCAGCCTACATTACCTCCTGGAAGAGACTTAGCTCCATCTTCTGCTTTCGCCACCCGAGACGAGTTTATGGCTGTGGTAGATCAGCTTAAGGAAACTACTGTTGGCCGAAGAGCCCATTCTCAAGAGAACGCCGCTATGCGCGAGGACGTGAATCGCATGGCGAGACAATGGGAGGAATTCAAGAATCAAGCTCGGAAGGCCCGGGACCGTCGAATCCCTTCTCCTCAGTTGGATTAAGTGTCAGAAAGCTCCTCCTCGTCGGAGGAAGGCAGAGACCCACGTCCACCTCGACGTCTGTTAGAGAGAGTTGTAAATGTCCGACAACTACACACGGAGGAACATCAGAATCCACCAGATGAACGCGACCAAGATCATGCTAACCAGGCTGAGTTGGAAGTGGTCGATCTTGTACCTTTATGTAATCGGGAGGCGTCCCCTCCTGTAAATTGAAATGCTGCTTGAAGAAATCGGGCCCCCATACATCCTCCCCGGAATCTTTTGATTGACCGAGAAGAACGAAGGGGAAGGAGAAATGCCCGGAAGGCATTTCCTGACGAAGGGGCAAGAAGAATCCCATGTGTTGAAGAGGTCGACCCAGACACGGTTGTTCCGCCGAGTCTGGCCTCTATGGTATGACAGATTATGAACGATATTCGGGGCATAGGAATGAAGATTGGGGAGTGGACCGAAGCCATACACCGTTCACTAACGATATTTTGCATGCGGAGTTCCATAGAAGATTTAATATTCCTCAGATGAATCAGTATGGTGGAAACTCAGACCTGCAGCAGCACTTGATGAGATGCTCTTGGCATATGTAAGTAGCAATTGCCCTTGACACAATTAAGTGCAAAGCTTTTCCAATCTTTTTAAGCAGGATAGCCCTCATGTTGTTCGTACACTTGCCCATGAAGTCAGTCCCTAGCTTTAAAGACCTGAGCGAAAAATTCCTGACTCAATTCCATCTTCATGCTACCAAATCAAAGCATGTCATGGCTTTGTCAGCAGTTAAGCAAGGAAGAGGAGAATCCCTGTGTAACTATCTCAATCGATTCAATCGAGCTGCAACTGAAGTTAGCAACCCCAACCACGAAACCGTCTTGATGGCCATGGTTGATGGCATCGACAAATGAACTGAGTTCGGAAAATATTTGATTGGAAAGCCACTTACCACGATTGAGGCTTTTTATGAAAAGGCCCACATCCGATTGAGACAAGAAGATGCGCAGATAGAAGAAGAGGATGGTCCGAAAGACACTTTTACTCCGTTAACTCGAAACAATGTCGCGGTTAAACAATCTGGGGATAACTCTGGGAAAGTTGAAGTAAATGTTGAAAACCATGGAAAACGAAGTAGCGAGGGGTCGAGGGAGAACAACAGGAGTTCGAAACAAAGAGGAAGCTCCCGGAAGTGCCCCCATTTCTAGGTGTTTGATACATATACTGCCTTAAATGATACGCTAGAGAATATATATCTCGATACATGCAATGCGATGCAGTATAAGAAACCGTCCCCACGGGAGCCCACGGAGAAGGAACGAGCGACTGGGAAATATTGCTTATTCCACGACATTTACGGGCATACGACCAACGAGTGCTGACATCTTAGGGACATCGCTGAAAAATTATTTCGAGAAGGGAAACTTGATGAGTATAAAACAACTTCAAAGGACAGGGGGCAAGGAACTTCGATGCCCAAGCAAAGTCAAGCTGCATCTCGCGCTACCCCCAAGAAAAGGGGAAGGGGATTGTTATCAACACCATTGTGGGAGGACCGCATCCGGCAGGTCATAGTATCAGAGCCATGGAACGATATGTTAATTCCACAAAACACATCGATGTCGAAGAAGTGGATCCCCATGAGGCTGCAAGTCCCGTTAAACAAAGAAAAATGATTGGCGAGGATATCATCTTCCGCGACCGGGAGTCAATCGGCATAGAAACTCCGACGGTCGATCCGTTGGTGATAACAGCTATCATTGGCCCGGCTACTGTCCGAAAAGTTCTGGTTAACGATGGAAGTTCAGTCAACATTGTATTCAAACAAACCTACGATCAAATGAAACTGGAAGAAAAGGACTTGGAGCTGTATGAAGGCTAAATACATGGTTTCAATGGAGCTTCCACCAAACCCATCGGCCAGGTCAGGCTATCGGTGGAGTTAGGAGATGGAGACCGACGAAGAGTCAGAATTCTGCCGTTCATTGTAATGAATATCAACTCAAACTATAATGCTTTCATGGGACGACCTACCCAGGCTGTATTCCAAGCATGTATCGCCCCATGGTCTTGCTTTTGAAGTTTCCACGATAGTGGAATTGGAACCGTACGAGGAGACTAGGTAACAGGTCGAGCATGCTATCTGGCAGGATGAAAGGAGTTAAGGAGCAGTGGTAACGAGGAGCCCGAAAAATCCTCACCCCCTATGGAGAGGAAGGAAGCATAGCAATTACAGAGAACACCCCGACTAGGACCGTTAGCTTGTGAGGTCGAGGACATTGATCCACGAGATGACAATGAGTCAGGGTGCAGAAAGGAAGCCCCAAATGAGGCCACCATAGAAATTCCAACTGACAAAAATGATCCAACCAAGGTTCTAAAGATTGGGTCTCATCCTGACTCCCTCTGGACGAGGGCGTTAAGTGAATTCCTCCTAGCAAATTTGGACATATTCTCCTGGACCCACGCCGACATGTGTGGGATATCTCCATCTATTATAACACACTCTCTCAGCATCGACCCAAAATATACTCCTATAAAACAAAAAAAGCGGATGTTAGGTCCTGAAAGGTCGAGAGGCTTGAAGGTGGAAGTTAGGAAGTTACAGGCCAATGGATTCATCCGAGACTCAACCTATCCTGACTGGATAGCCAACCCGTACTTGTGAAGAAGGCTAATGGGAAGTGGAGAACCAATATTGATTTTTTCGATTTAAATAAAGCGTGCCCTAAGGACAGTTTCCCATTGCCTAAAATTGATCAGTTGGTCGACTCGACCGCCAGACATGAGCTACTATCGTTCATGGATGCATACTCTGGATTCAACCAGATTTCTATACACGTCCTGACCAGGAACATACCGGTGTCATCACCGACCTTGGATTATACTGTTATGTAGTGATGCCCTTCGGCTTGAAGAATGCAGGAGCAACCTACCAAAATCTAGTTAACCTGATGTTTCATGATCAAATAGGGAAACCGATGGAGGTATATGTAGACGATATGCCAGTAAAGTCAAAACAATCATCCGAGCACATGAATGACCTTTCGAGGATGTTCCGCATTCTCAGGAAATACGGCATGAAACTGAACCCTTTAAAATGTTCTTTCGGAGTAGCTTCGGGAAATTTCTTAGTCTTCATTGTGAGTTCCCATGGAATCAAAATCAACACTGATCAAATATCGGCCCTCAAGGGAATTCAGGAACCTCGCTTGATAAATGATGTTCAAAGTTAGTAGGTATGGTAGTAGCCATGGGGCGGTTCATTTCAATAGCCACTTATAAATGCATGCCCTTCTTTGAATTAATAAAAAGGGGAAAGCAAAACTTCGCCTGGACACCCGACTGTGTTGAAGCTTTCCAAAATATGCTCGACCATCTTGAAAAACCTCATATTCTCTCTAAGCCCGTCAAGCATGAAGACTTACTTGTTTATTTAGCAGTATCCGAGCATGCGATCAGCTCGATCCTGGTCCGTGAGGAAGAGCGGGTACCACGACCAGTTTATTATGTGAGTAAGAAATTAACAGGAGCTGAACGTAACTATCCTAAGATCGAAAAACTGGCTTATAGCTTGTTAATCACAGCGAGAAAGATTCGGCACTATTTTCAGACACATCCAATTAAAATATTCACTAATCAACCTCTTCGTCAAATCCTGCAATGACCAGAAGCCAGCGAGAGGCTGCTGAAATGTAATATCGAATTGAGCCAGTTCGACCTGACGTTCGTTCCTTAGAAATCAATTCGAGGGCAGGCCTTAGCTAATTTCATAGCAGAGTTTACAACCCCGAAAGATGAATATCGAGGCGATAATCCTGGGCCTAAGAAGGTCGCTCAAGAGCCAGTCATCTGGAAGCTTTACATTGATAGAGCCCAAAATAAGAATGCTCGGGAGCCGACATAGTACTCCTATCCCCCGAAGGGCGCTCGATTTATTATGCTTTGAAATTATAATTTTTGGCAACCAACAATGACTCCGAGTATGAAGCCCTGATTGTTGGGCTTACACTAGTGAAAGATCTAAAAATAACGTCACTTAGAATCTTTTGTGATTCCCAGCTTGTAGTATACCAAGTTCAAAAGGAATTCATTACCAATGGAGATCGACTGACCTCATGCCTCAAGGAAGTCGAGAAATTATTATGGAGTCTCGACCGATATAGCATTTCTCATATTCCCCGGGAGGAGAACCAGAAAGTAGATAGACTGGAAAAACTGGCTAGTTCAGACCATCCAAGCGAGACAGAATTGGTTCTTGTAGAAACCCTAAGAATACCAAGCAGCGATCAGATGGAAGTCGACCAGACTGATGTCGAACTCGAAGAAGAATCATGGATGACTCCCATCAAAAATTTCCTTCTCCATGGCAAGCTGCCCGAAAAGAAAAATGAGAAGCGAGCTCTAGTACGACAGGCATCCAGGTACCTTATTCAACAAGGCCATCTCTACAGAAGGGGGTTCTCTGTTCCTATGTTTCGGTGTGTAGCCAATGATGACATCAAAAGGATACTACATGAAGTACATGATGGGGATTGCGGGGCACACACAGGAGGCAAACCCTGGCCCAGAAAATACTGTGCTACGGATAGTTCTGGTCGACCATCAACAAAGACGCTGCTAATTATTCCAGAAGATGCGATAAATGCGAGAGGTTCGAGCAAATCCCGCGAGCGCCCCCAATAGAGATCACTCAAATGGCAAGTCCTTGGCCATTTTTTGTATGGAGAATTGACATCATTGGAACCTTTCCCATTTCGAAAGGAGGTGCCATGTACGCGGCTGTGGTGGTAGACTACTTCACAAAATGGGCGGAAGCCGAACAGATGACTACGACTACAAAAAAGAAGGTCATCAACTTTATTGTCAGAAACATTATATGCCGATATGGAATACCCCGAGCCATTGTCACAGAAAACGGAACTCAGTTCGAGAGTCTGGAATTCCAAGATTTTTGTAAAAATATCATATCAAGAAGAAATATACCGCAGATGCACATCCCCAATCTAGTGGTCAAGTTGAGGCAGTTAACAAGATCATTAAAACCATTTTGAAAAAACGGCTAGAGCGAGCTAAAGGAAAATGGGTCGGCGAATTGCCTCTGGCATTATGGGTGTATCGTACTACCCATAAAACAGCCACAGGTCACACTCCCTTCGCCTTTTCATACGGTTCTGAAGCAGTTCTCTCGATAGAGCTCGAAGTCCTGACCCATCGAATGACTTACTACGATCCCCTGTCTAACAAGGTGCTTCTCCTGACATCATTAGACATGATCGACGAAAAAAAGAAGAGGTGAACTTTCGTGTAGTGGCCCACAGGCATAGGGTCGCTCGGTATTACAACAAAGAAGTCTGACCAAAGACTTTCGAAGTAGGAGATTTGGTTCTGAAACGAATCGTCCTGCTCCCCGTCCACATGGGCCCAAAGTGGGAAGGACCTTACGTCATTCAAAGAAAGCTCGATAATGGGAGTTTCAGACTAATTACTGTGAATGGTGAACCATTTCAAAGAGCATGGAATGCGGAGCATTTGCGACTTTATCTCTCTTAAAATTTACTTTCTAGTGTTTCTTTTCTTTCTTTTAGCAATTAGTTTGTTAATTTGTTTTTGGCATTGTAATAAGCGGCCTTGCATTGGTCGCAATGGCACATAAATAAAAGTCTCTGTTCTTGCTCGTTCTTTTTATTATTGCAAAAGCTAACGATTATGCTCAACTGACTATTGTTCATACTTTGACGCTTTGATAAGACGAACAGAGATAGAGCAAGATAGCTCGACTAAAGGAATGATAGATCAATTCTATCAGTGACACGCATTTCAGACGTTGACCGACAGACTGGTTTTATGACTTCTACCATGGTTGACTCAAGAGTAAATTCGACGCCTACCCAGGCATACTGATCGACTATCAGGACTCAACTCCCAACATCATTGACTTAAGGATGAGTATAAATGACAAAAGAGCATGAATGGTGCACCTCGACAAAAGACTGCTCAAACAATAAAACTTTGCCCTTTATTGACTAAAGGATAAGTATAAAAGCCTAGAGGCGCTTCTGCTCGATTGCATCCAACACTTGATCAAGGTTGGGTCAGCTTGAACTCGACAGGAGAGTTTACTATTCAAACACCTACCCCGACACTGTGGGTAAAAGAAATAATATGTACCCCGACATGGATAAAGTGTGATTCATCCATAACATTTATAGCAAAACGAAACAGAAGATTCATACGACATTCTTGTTATACACGCATTATAGGAATTTGTAAAATATGTTGATTTCCATTTAAAGTACCCTTGACATCATTACAAAATACTATTGCATGACAGTTACCATTCAGACAACATCATCGATGAGATATCGTTTAATAATTACAAAGGAAGGAAATTTCCAAAAAGGAGGTGGCATCAGTCCTTCCATCATCTCGGCTAACTCTTTTTGCCTGATCATCTCCTGCATCTCTTCAGTGTTCATCCTACGTCTCGGCTCTCCAAGTGTGCTAACAAAAGAACCAGAACTTGAGGCAGAAGCCTGTGGGTTAATGGAAACCGGGGGAATCGGGGCCGAAGAGAGAATGGTCGTAGGAATGGCCTGGAGAGGTTTAACATTCAGAGAATCTTCAACGGGCTCCGGCTTCACAGCATAAATTTCCTTTCCTTCCCGGTCTTTGATCTCCTCCAGGGATGGGCGATCCACTCTTTTGGAATCCACAATGATCTCGATGTCCATGTCTTCGTGTGACACCAAGTCAATCATCTCTTCTCCCGAAGCCTTATTTGTTTCTTCATTATTACCTTTTTCTTCGACATCAGGTCCTTCATCTACCTCTCAGCCATTAACGAGACTCCTGCCGAAGAAAAGAAATGCACGCCAATCAGGATAAGATGATGGACTTAGACTCAGTGCAAAAGCTTACCACCAACATTGGAGCTGGTCACCTTTCCTTCTGCGGCCTTGACTAGAACGGATGGAAAGATAGATGATGAGCCCTTTTCCATAATCATGTGTGCGGAAGATATGGGGGCATTAGGTCGACTACCACCTACCTCGATGTCGGAAATCAATTTTTCCTTCGTCCTGCGACGTTCCGCCTCTACCGTATTCTTTTCCTAACTTTTTGCCTTCGTCATGATGGCTCGTTCTCTATTGTTTGGAATGTGGGTCATCAGCGACGCCTCATCCACTGGATGACCCTGTGCCGCTTTCTTCTCTTCCCATAATACTACTTTCCATATGTCGGCTAACGACCTGGAATATCCTGGCATCCAAGATAAATCCCTTTGACGGAGGAAGCGCGCGTAGAACAAAAGAATCTGGTGAGCATGCCCCTTTCTCAATTCGACTTTCTCCCAGGCAAGCTTGGCCTTAATGGTCTCTATATCAACATCATGCTGATGCTTCAGATTATTAGCAGATTCGATTGCTACAATTGCATTTTCTTCAGCCTGATTCTTGGCTAACTCGGACGAATGAAGGGTGGCCTTTAGACTTTGAATTTCAAGATCGAGTTGAGCTTTGTCCTTCTTCAAAGATTCTGTAATAACCAGAAAATCTGAGGCAATTTAAAAATTTATTTTGGGTATTTTAATTAATTTTGGATATTTAAAATGAATTATTTTAAATAATAACTACGAGAAATTTATTTTGAATAGAAATAAAACGTATATGTTTATTTGAATCGTCGTTAGAATATAAATATTTTATTTTAATTATAAAAGGAATTGAAAATGGCGCGGTAGTTTGAAAAGTCGATTTCAAATTTCAAATGAATGTACAGGATTCAAAATAAACTGGATTTTAGAGAAACCAAAAATATTAGAATCTATTTAAAGATATCTTTCTAAGAATCCAAAAAATTGAAATTTCATAGCGGGAATAAAAAGTTATGCCCATTTGAAATTTCAGAATAGTCGCTATGGAATTTTGGCCCTTAAAAATGGAGATTTTGCAAACAACCTATGTTTTCGACGAAACCACTTTTGTTGGATCTGTGATGTCAAATTGTTGCCAGTTTCCAAAATGCATCGTTTTTAAATCAATATGTGAGTGTGGCAAAGGAAAACGTGTTTTGACAGTTATAGTCAATTTCAATCGACCAGAAAATGGCCATTTTTCTAACGGTCTCAGAATTTGACGAAATCAGTTTTGTTAGGACTGTATCGTCAATACGAAGTTAGAAAATATTTTTCGGGAATTTTTAGAGTCCGTATGTGGCCCCGGTAAATTGAAATGCGCGTTCAAATTCAATATATAGATTTATATTTTGAATTTAACGAAAACTGATCGTAACGATCGAATGGCTTACGAAATATATCCCATTGTGTTCGGAATGGGGGTAATTAGCTAGGGACGACAGTCGTTGGGTTCGATTTGGTGTTCGAATGAAAAGGTAACTTTTTGGAGGAAAAATAAAATAAAATAAATTATATAAAAGCCCGTAGCCCCACCCTTCTCTCCCTTAGGTCAACACATAAAAGAAAAAATCGATTCCAAAAAAAAACCTGTCGCTCTTCAAATCAGCCCCCCTCCGACCTCATCCGCCTCTACGCCAGCCTCCGGCGTCCGACTCCGCCGGACCACCCCCCCTCTTCTTCGCCTCTACGCCAGCCTCAGGCGTCCGCCTCCGCCGGACCACCCCCCCTCTTCACCTCTGCCTCCTCTCGACGCAGCCCCTCCCCAAACCGCGCTGATCCCAAAACCCCCATCGCAAACCCTAAATCGTCGTGCCCAAAACCTGACCCCACAACACCGAATCTCCACCGCTCCTCTCCCCTCCGCCGCTGTACAACCATCATCCGCCCCGGCTGCTCTTGAAATCGAACCCCCACCTATTGCCAAGGACTGTAGGAAATTGTAAGTTTTCTTTTTTTTCTTCTTCATTTTTATTCTTTGATTAATGATCTTCATTTAAGAAAAGTTAGAATTTTATTTAGAAAAGTTTTAATTTTTAGTATAGGAAAGATTACGTTTTTATACTAGAAAAGATATGATTTCTCATTTGTGAAAACTATTATTTTTAGTTCATGAAAGTTATGATTTTCATTAACGAAAAGATTAGATTTTTAACTACATGAAAACCTGATTTTTAATTTATGAAAGATTATATTTTTAACTTATGAAAGATTATATTTTTAACATATGAAAGATTATATATATTTTTTTTTAAGAAAGTTTATATTTTTAACCTATGAAAGATTATATTTTTAACTTATGAAAGATTATATTTTTTTAAGAAAGTTTAAAATTTTAAATTATGAAGGATAATATTTTTAACTTAGTAAAGACGAGATTTTTAATTAGAAAAAGACGAGATTTTTAATTATATAAAAATTCAATTTTTATATATGAAGGAGCGGGTAAAGAATATGTTTTTTGCATTATATGTAGCAAAATAAAAATCTGATTTTTATAATGTATGTAGCGACATAAAAATGTGATTTTTATAGCGTTGAATTAAAAATATGATTTTTAATATAAAATATGTGAAAACAGATTACATTGAAAACACGGCGAAGACTTCTTACATATGAAGAGTCGTGGCGTTTGGTTTAGCTTCTAGGTGAGAACTCCTCACTTTTATTTTATTTTATTTCTAGTTCGAAATATATACTAGGATGCAGACGGTGCTTAGCAGCACCCGACACCCGTCGTCCACAGACCATAGATGACTTGTTTGTTTGATTGTTGTGTTTTGAAATTTGATTGTGTGGTGTGGAATGAAATAAAATATTTTATCGTTATAAATATTTTATAGTTAAAAATATAACGTGTATGTGAATAAAATAAATATTCATTTGCAAACCGGAAGGTTTTTTTATGTACACCTATTTGAAAGATATTGATTGGAACGATAAATTTTACACATCGCCCAACTGCACAAATAAAAAACTGTGTTTGTTGATTTAAAACCCCATATGGGTATTGGGATGATATTTGACATACACTAATCCCGATTGTTTATTTGTATGTCAATCGATGGGTTGATAGACTTTGTAAGAGTTAATTATTTATATTTAATACTTATGCAGTTGTGTGGTGCACTTTGGATGATGGTTGATGATTTGTCGTTGCTATTATAAACATGTGTTGTAGGGAATCCATATAATTAACATTATATGGTAATTGATTGGGCCTCATTCCAATTGGGAAAATAAGGAATAGAATAAATATTCATGTGTTGAATAGAATAAATATTCATGTGTTGAATAAAAATATAAATTCATGTATTGAATAGGAAGAAAATTCATGTGTCGAATAGAAAGAAAATTCATGTGTCGAATAGAAAGAAAATTCATGTGTCGAATAGAAAGAAAATTCATGTGTTGAATAGAATAAAAATTCATGTGTTGAATAGAATAAAAATTCATATGTTGAATAGAATAAATATTCATGTGTTGAATAAAAATATAAATTCATGTGTTGAATAGAATAAATATTCATGTGTTTAATAGAATAAATATTCATGGGTTGAATAAAAATATATATATTCGTGTGTTGAAGAAAATATTCATTTGTTGAATAAAATAACGAAGTTATTGAAATATATATAGCCGTGTTGATTAGATTGACGCCATTTTGACATGAACGATATTTATATCGATTATATTCATTTTATAATGATTATAGAAAAGGAAGTGATTTGCAAATACAACATTTTGAAAATATTATCATTTGTATATCGATGATGTGGAATATTCAATTTTGATTTGGAATTGAATATGATGTTGAAATCGTTTTGAAAATGAATTTAAAACAATTTATAAAATACGTTTTAAAAGGAAATCGACCAAATATATATAATATATATAATATATATATAATGGCCTGAATAGAACGCGCCGCGCTACGGCATTCCTTGAATTTCGACCATTGACTTCGAATGGACATTACGGGAGATCCGGCGTTGGATTCTCCTAAAACTGGAACCTTTGGGTTCGTATCGAAAAGGGATTTCTAACGAATATTAGAGATTTGAAATCTATCAGTTGGATTTGGAATTATGTCCGAATCAAATTTGGAAAAGGTCGCTGTAAGTGCAGTTCGATGGCCGTTGATGGAAATCGACTGTATGGGCCTTGATAAAATTATTAAAAATAGTAGTAATTTGTGTAAAATCATGAGAAATGATTTGGAAAGAATTAGGATGAAAAATTCCATATTTGAAGAGATAAAAATAGATTTTTATCGAAATGAACTAGTTTTAAACTAGAATTATAATCCCATTTATTTTTAAAATAAATAAAGTGGATTTGAAATGGTTTTGAAAATAACCAGAATTTCCAATAATTGAATTGGAATGGATTTGAATCGAAATTGTCTTTGGAATATTTCGATGTTGGATTTCGTGATTATACAGATATTGTTATGGAAATTTGAAAGATATATTTATATCGTTATTTCCAATACGATATTTGTTGGTCGTAGAATTTGATATTGAATATAAGTCGATATATTTTCTATTCAGAGCCTTGTATTTAATATCAAATGGGATTTGGGTTAATCATGAACCGTGTTTTAGACGACATTGGTTCTTTAACCCATTTAAAGATAGGATATGATTTCCCAAGTTAAATAATCATTGATAGTGATTTTTGGGAAGATTAAAACCAAGTGGAGTTTTAATGAATCTTTAATTAGATTGAAATGATTGAGAATGGAGTATCACCAGTTTTTCTCTAGGCGATAGTGAAATCCTTAATTAGATTTGAACGTGAAATGGTAATTGAGTTTACCGATAACACTGTGGTGTTAGATATGAAGTATTACTAGTTTTACTTCATGGGGTGAATAGGTTGGGATTGGGAAATAAAATAAACGATTACTTCGGTGTGGTTCGCTAATCCCAACTAGTTTGAATTGATATTCAAAAGAAGATTAAAGAATAAATTTAAAGAACTTATCTTTGAAAAAATTAATGGGAACCTTTCCCAAAGTATAAGAATATTCTGAATTGGAATGAGGCGTATGTTGTATTTGTGTAACACTTGTTTATTATATATGCAGGTTATTCAGAAAGGCCAGGTTTATCCCATTCTGAATAACTGATTCGACGATGTGTCGAGGATGAAGATGGTGGTCGAAGACCGGAGGTCTTCACATCGTTCGGGTGATTACTGATGATCTTGATTGGGCTGTACACCCAGTAGGAGGGAATTAGTTGGTGATCGTCCAGACGTACTTGGAGATCGATGGATATGCGAGGTACAAGGTGCCTCCGGTTTCGTTCAGACCCAGAACGAACTTGTAAATGGACTGTGTGTCTGACATTGGATTTTATTTTGTGTGATTGATTTCTATTAATTATATATCTGTTTGGAGACGGAGAATTTATTCTCTTGCTTAACGCCCTTCTCTGAGACGTATAAGCTCAGGGGTTATATATTGATGGATATCAATCGCATGGAGTGAATTGCCTGTGTGGCATGCCTAAGTGGAAAATGATCAAGGCTATTGTTGAAAAGCAAAGTCTTGTGGGTGATGAGCAAAGCACCGCCTGTGTGGCATAGCTTTGTGTAACGTTAATTCGCGAGCCTCACACCCCGGTTGTAGACCAGAAACGGGAGAGGACCTTAAGGAGGGCATGCGTTTCTTTCTAGCTAGGGTGGTGTCAGTGACCTACCAGCCCTGACATTTATATTATTTTCACCTGTGTGGTTGTTGCTGTTGCGAGGCGCCTCGGATATATCGGTGACTATGTGGAGTCGATGGAGTCATTTAGCTCATTTACGCCCCAAAGGGCGGGGAAACGTAGTGTTCAGGCATTTTAATCCACATCGGTGGACCGGACCTGATGATCCAAGGGTCACTCGAGCTCTGATCCTGAGACATGGTGGGTTAGATTGTCTCGAATCAGTGAGGACTATCTTTTGCCTCGGTTCACAGATGGAAATCCAACTTCCAATACGTGGCTTTGCGGTTTTGATTGTAGAACCTATATATGGCGGCATAGTAGTATGGGGCGCTTATGCCGTCTATGATTGATACTTATGATTGAAATTGTTTTGACACTATACACTGATAGTAATAATAAAAGATGAAATTTAGCGTATCAAGCATGCTTTGGCTATTATAAGGTAAAAAACCTATCCACCGGCTTGCGTTGCATTGTGTGATGGGACCTGGGTCTTATAATAGCTTCATTGTTCTTTATTTAGCATTGCGCTGTTTTTTTATGCACTGGTATTCTTGGGAGGAAACCCGTTCCGTGTTATACGGCGTGGTCCCTTGATTTACCTAACTTTAAAATAAAGATTAATAAATGTTTTAGTTCCCACACCAGTCACGTGACTAACCTGGAGTTTATTGTTTTAACATAAACTCTGGGTGCCCTTATTTTGACATGGGCAGCTAGTAGTTTTGGTTTTGCAGATTTATATTCACAGGATCCTGGTTTATAGCTGGAACGATATCCGGAAAGCTCTGTATCCGTATATCTCCTTCAGTTGTGTTTTTTATTATTTTCCGCTGCTATGTACTGTAATTTAAATCTCTAATATTTCTCTGATGTATTATATTTGTTTATACTCTGTATATTCTTGTATTCTGATGGAATTATTGTAATAAACAATGAAATGTTCTTCTATTTGCATCCCGATGTGGCTTGTCCTCATCTCAATCCGTGATTTCCCGTAAAGGGGATTTCGGGTCATCTCAGATTCAATCTCCCCCTTCACTGAATCACACTCTTGAACTTTTTGTTGAACCTGAGTGCTCAAGTCTTCAACCTCTCTCCCATACTTTTCTTTGTCAACCACTGCCTGCAACTCCTGATTTTTGATTTTCTTTTCTAGAAATCCAAAGGTTTTCTTGCCACTTTCGATGTCCCTTTTTAAGCCAACGATTTCGCCTAGATTTTCCTTCAACACTGCACTCACTTTCCTAGCATACTCAAGCATGGCATCATATTGAGAGAGGGCGTATTCGAGGTTGTTAAGCATGCGGTGGTGAAAGCTACGGGTTAATGGTTGTATCTCGGGGGCCGACTCAATTTCTGAAAAGAAGAGATCGGGGAAATCTCGTTTCAGCTCTCGGAGTCGATAGACGGAAGAAGTTCCGACCACCAGACTGGAGTGATGTAATACTGTTCGAGAAAGCTTGACTCCTTCTCCCTTCTTGTACTTGGGGGACTTATCCTCCTTCCTTTTCTTAGGAATGTTTCACGGCTCTTCCATATCTCCTGATGCTCAACCATGTTTTCTCAAGTGTTTCTTTTTTTTGCGCATCTTGATCCTCGGGCAGTTCACTCTCTCCTTCTTTCCTTTTCTCTCCATCCTTTTCTTTCTCTTTTCCTCCTCTCCCTCTATCGTTGCCTTTGTCTCTCTCACATCCTCTGTCTCCATTCCCTCCTTCCTCCCGCTATTATCATCTTTGTCATTACCTTCACTTTCAGTGCGCGGCAAGGTGGACTCATCTAGCCCAAGGTCCATCAGGAAAAAGGCGAACAGGTCCCCATAAAACTCTTCGTCAATACCTGTAAAGAAATTAAATGAAACGAGCAATCTTCAATTCGTACGTGAAGAGTCTGATGTTGTGACATGCAATAAACCTCATAAAAGTGATGAAATCATACCTTCAATGCCTTTCTGTCTGTCCGGGAAGGACATTCCCTCAGATTGATTAGCAAAGTACCGATTCGGATCCAAGCTTTGTGGCGAGAGAATAATGTCAGGCATCTGTAAATTTTCCAACCCTGGAAGGGGGATGCGCCACACCCTCTTGAAGATCACGGAGCGAAGGTGAATCTTTCTCGACCTATGAGCCTTACGGGGGAGCCTTTATGTGTTTTCCATCATTCAGTTCTCCTCGCACCACCTTGGGAGCTCTCTTGGCAGGAACCTTCTCTCTCTGTCTACATCCGACCTCATCACGATCGGCTTCTCGTCGCCCGACATCTCGAACCAGCCTTTTGAAAACAGGTTTCTTTGGGCTGGATTTCTCTTTCTTCCCAGACAAGGGACGAGTAGAAGATCCTCCGATCGAATGAATCACTTGTTCATCTCCCGGCTTCTTCTTGACTGTGGGTACATCATCTTGGGCCGGGGCTGTAGGTTCAGATCCTTCTTTTGCTGAGCCCATTGTTCTACTTTGGTCGAGGAGGGCATTTTGCTGCAAGTTTTCGTCGGTCGTACATTTCCAAAACCATCGTCGCTTCCTTCTTAACTCGATCAATCGCTTGTGACGTTCTTTAAACACTTCTTCCTCAGGTTTCGCAGGATCATCCTCTATATAAAAAAAAATAGGGTAGTCAGCAGGAGAGATGTTCAATGGGAAAGGAATATATAAAAAAGAGGAGAGGAACCCACCACATTTAAGCCAGTATCGAGCACACCCCGGTTGCTGCTTAATCCAAAACCAGTCTCTCTTAGGATCTCTCGCCTTGCTCGGAACTTTTTCAATAATCTTTAAGCCCCCGAACAGCTTCAAAGTAAAGCAAAGAAGGGGACTGCCTCTCATTGTGCTTAAAATTGAAAAGAAAGGCTAAGTCATCAAAGGTCAGAGGATAACCCAGATATTTCATGTGTAGATAACAAGTCGACAACAAATTGACATAGGATATCATATGAAACTGCATCGGAGCAAAATTCATCCAGCATAAAATGTTGACAATGAAAAAAGGAAAGGAGAATATCCCCCATGTTGCACATTGGAAGAGAGATCTCCATGTAACCATCCTGAGGATTATGAGGTTTATCGGTTTCCATAGGGATGGGGGCGTTGTCAAAAGAAATGTTTTGTTTTGTTGTTAAATGTTGTAGCTATTTAAGAGTAATGTTGGATCTTTCTGCTTCTGGAGGGTCCCTTAAAATCTCTGAGCCCAGAAGCATGTCAGGTGCCATGGGAATAGGTATCGCTTCGGTTAGCTCGACTACTATCGGAGGAACAGGTAGCGGATCCATCAACCGACTTCGAGGATCATTATCGAAAGTGGGTTCTGACTGACCCAATGACTCTTAAGAACTATCCACTCTACTGGAAAAAAAAAATCTCTACAACGGGTCCTTGCTTACGAGTGTCACGTGTTCAAACCATTGATATGCAAAGAACTTGTAGCACTAAAAAAAGGGGGGAAGAAAAAATACAAATGATATGATCTGATTCATAAGAAAGTTGGCACCCTTTTATCGCCCCACGAGCGCTATCACGCGCTTTAGGGTTCAAAGATACCCTGATACACAAAATTCTTGGGAAAGGCAGGAAATTCCTTTTCCATCTTTGATGCATCAAGATTAGGGATTCGACATCAACAAGTCTTAACCAAAAGGTGGTGATTTCGTCTTGGGGGACCACACCGCCGTTGACTCCGGTAATGTAATGCGGAAAACCAACATCGATTGGGTCAAACTAAAACTCAGACTATGACGAGGAAAAGGAAGATCCCATGCAAGAATGGTGTTTCGACATGGGAAATTATTCGTACTTGAAAAAGATGATCTTAGGAGAAGATGATGAGTGCCAATCGTCTTTCTTTTGGAACAGCAAATTAATCCCTGCAATGGTAAAAAGTAAAAAGAAAAGGGAAAAAGGGATTTTACTTTTATAATGAGAAAAAGAGTGGCTATTCAAATTTGGCTAATAGATTGGACCTAGCTGTCATTTAAAGAAGTTGGAGAGTTAGAGACTAGCCGATAAGACGTGAAGAAAGAGAGGCGTCATCACTATATGAACTAGTTCATAATTTTGAAGCAATCGATGGGACTCGATGTAATTTGCAAGGTCTATTGAATGATAATTAAAACAACCGGAGAAACATGTGATGCGTAGAACTTAGTTCAGGATATACGACAACAAAGTATGCTTCTTATTAACTGAACCGTACTTTGGGGGGCAAAGTTTTGATGTGCCTTTCGGAGTGCCCATCAAGGCATGATAACGAGGCAGATTCATACCCGAAGTACTCGAACTAAATAAATCAATGAAGCCCAACATCCCAGTTCACTTCATCCATTAGGCGAGGCCAAGATGGAACCCAAGATGGCCAAGTCTGATCAGCTACGATGTGTTCACTTGAAGCCCGAAAGGCTAGCCTAAAGAATAGCTCGTTCCAGATCTTTTTCATTCAAATTGCCCAAGGTAGATGAATCACATGCCAATTAACACCATATTTTTGGGATGGGATACCGATTTTTCAGCAAATGCTAATTCGTTTAGCCACTACTATTCTTCTGGATCCGATGGCACGTGTTGATAATGACCAAGTATTATATCACCTACAAATACTTATATCCCAGTTCAGAAAAGGGGTACGTAAGAGAAAGGAGAGAATCATTGTAATTATTATAATTGACAATTCAAATCGTATATAAAGATTATAAAGTGGACATAGGCTAATTAACGTTGAACCACTATAAATTTGTGTGTGATTCCTTTTCATTTTTCCGTGCAGTTTTGAATTGTTAATCTTGACTTATTCTCTATAAAACTCGTCTTTTTGGGTGTTGAACCAATCTTTGGTGTCAACACGTATAAAGGGCAAATGTTCATAAACGTAGGTTCTTGCTGCTGGACTTTCATGAAAAGTATGTATAGCCCGAGTAAAATCTAATACTCACTAGGGTGCAATCGATATGGGACAATGGCCAAGTGCCGCAAAACGGACTCTAAGTAAGAATTAATTGGAGGAATTTCCCCACTAGACAGCATGTGATAATTGACTGTCACATACCCAAAGGGAGGATAATCTGTCGATTCTTCCTTCCTGGGAAATCTGGCTTCGTCTTTTGAAAACCCAAAACGAGCACACATTTGTAAGTATAGATAAAAGAAAGCATCAATTTATGGTAACCAGAAGGCACCCTTTAAAGAAAGTGAGATTGAGAACAAGTCTGACTAGCAACCAAGTTAGAACAGCAGCCGGGGCAACCTCAATTGCCTGATCCAAACCCTTTTCGTTCTCTAGACATGATGGTTTAACTGGGGTTTCGAATGAATTAATGATCAGTTTACATTTCAACACAGATAAGTATGCTCGAAAAAGAAATTGCAACTTGAGTTACTGGTAGTTAATCATCATTCATACTCGGCAATAAGGATTTATTGATAGTATAATCACATAAAGGAAGAATTACAAATTCAAAGGTAGAAGAAACACAAGCTCTGATCAGATTGGTTGCAAAATTACTAATCGCAATGCCAAGAGAATACTAGTAATAGTAAGAGGGAAAGAGCAAAAATGTTACTATGGCACAAGTATCCCATCAAACATCCAGTAAAGGCGTGGTGAATTGGGAAATGTCATTTCATAGGCATTTTAGTAAGCAACTTGCTGGCATAAAAGGCTAGAAGGTTTTTTGTATAAATCAGAATTACTAAAAGATTTTGCATGAAATCAAAGTACATACTAAATCGAATCGACACTTTCCTAACGTCACAACCGTGCGCATTCAAGCGATTTGGTTTTCTCTTTACCAACTACAAAACCAAGTGAATTAATTCAAAGTCAGAGTTTAAGGGAAGAAAAACCACTTACAGTCGAATAGACAAATTCGATTCAAAATGGAGTGTTGTAGCTGGAAACGAGGTTGAAAAAACCTCAACCAAAAAGGTCAGGCGAAACGATCAACCAAGCAGAGAAAATGAAAGTTTCGAGAGGCAACAACTGAGTCTTCTACAATGGAATCACAATAGAAATAGGTTTATCAAAGGAATATGAAAGTGGGAAGATGAAGAGACAATATTTAAAGAGGACGAGAAAGCCTTTTTTAAATGATACGACAGCTCAATTAAAACCCAGTGATCCGATTTAACGTGCCCGAAAAACATCCCATCAGGTATCCGTAGGCAAGAAAACGTAGGAATGTTTAAATGTTGAAAAACATAAGCTGTTGGTAAGGGAGCCCCATTTGCAGAACATTGGATTAAATCCGCCCAATGGTATTGTATCTCATTATTTCGATGCTTATAGTTTTTTGTAAAAAAACTACAAACTTTGAAGGGCAAATGTTTATCTGTCAAAAGGCTGAGCCTAGGTTAGAGCTGCAAAATAAGCACCTGCAATGTCTTATGTGCCCATATCTTCAACCAAACTAGATGTGAGTCATGATTCGGGCGCGGAAGCAAAGGTCGGTCGTTCATATCGGAACAAAGCCACTCGAGAATCCAAACAAAGCAAGTCACCCACAATAATGGAAGATACTTGACCTAATATCAAAGTTCGGTCGCTCGTATCAGAGTAGGAGTCAAGGTCGCACGTGCAATTAACAACCGCTCATGGATTGCAACTTCTATCGCTCATATGTTCCTGCTAGTCGAACGCCAATACTTTGGTCAGACACCACCTACTGGTCGGTCGTGTACCATTTCTTAGAAAGAGCGCACTTACATCTCAAGTCGCAAGCCTTGGTCAGTCACCTCCAGATTAAAAAGGTCATCGCCTGCTCACTCTGGATTAAACATAACCGCATTAGAAAATCATGATCGTCCGCTCGTCTACCCAAAACGCTTGCTCTTATAGAGTCGCTCGCACATGACAACTAGAAACAGCTACGGACAGCTGGCTATAGCTAGGCGATGGCATGTTTGTAATTAAGGGGATGAACGACCCATAGCCTGCATATACAGATTTCAGATCACTTGCTCAAGGGAGCTCACCTATAAATATGCCATGGCTGCCAGCGTAAAAGGGATCCAATTTTTCTTTCACAAAGTGCTGTTAAATTCTATCCTTAGTGACTCTTCAAACACTTGTAAGTAATGATCATCTTCTCCACTCAAAGTTCCATCGTCCATTTGGCCATGGAGTCAAGTACAACCTTGTAATTGGGGGAAACAAAGACATCTTCCTTCTCAGTCATTCACCCATCCTTATCCTCCTCAAACTCTAGCATTCTCTCAAAAAATCCCAGGATTGAAATGTATGAATGAGAGTATACTGAGTGGGTATAGAGATGTATGAAAAAAGAGAGTTTATGTATTTTGTAATCCCCATTATAAGAATGCAAGCTATTTTCATAGTGGATGTAGGCCTAATATAAGGCTGAACCACTCTAAACCTTGTATCTATTTTATCTTCCTCGCATTTTCATTTTCAATTATTGTTAAGTACGGTTCCATCTATTTCCCTACCATTTTGGTGAAGTACAATTTTAGTACCTTTGGTGTTTAAGCCATTTTTTGTTGTAAACAACTAAAAATTTATTTAAATCAAAGTTAGAATGAATACATTTATTTCAATTATATAACGAGCCTGAAATGGCGCAGCAGTTTGAAAATTCGATTTTAAATTTCAAATGAATGTACATGATTCAAAATAAATCGGATTTCAGTAAATCCAGAAATATTTGAATCTGTTCAATTATATCTTTCTAATGAATGTGAAAAATTCAGATTTCATAATAGGAGAAAAAAGTTATGTCCAGTTTAAAATTTAAAATAGTCGTTATGGAATTTGTATATATTTTATATAATATATAGCCCTTAAAAATAGCTGTTTTACAAATGACCTCCGTTTTCGACGAGACCACTTTTGTTGGATCCAGAATGTCAAATTATTACTAGATTCCAATTTTCATAATTTTTGGGATTAATATGTGGGCGTGGCAAATTTAAACGTGTTTGGTTAATTCAATTTGAATTTAATCAGCTGGATAATGAACGTTTTTCAAACGGTCTCCAAATTCGACGAAATTAGTTTTGTTAGGACCGCATCGTCAAAGCATAGCTAGATTTATTTTTTTGGAATTTTTGGGGTCAGTATGTGATCTCGGTAAATTAAAATATGCGTTAAAATTGAATATATACTGATTTATATTTTATTTTGATAAAAACCGATTGTAACATTCAAATTGGCTAACGGGACACATTCCCATTGTGTCCGGAATATGGGTATTTGGATAGGGGCGACATAGTTAGGTTTGATTTAGAGTTCGAATTAAAAACAAACTTTTTGGAGAAAAGAAGAAAGAATTAAATATAAATATAAATTAACTAACGCTTACCCCTCCCCTTCTCTCTTCCTAGTCAATCCAAAAAAAATCCCGCAATCGGGAAAAGCATCGACCACGGATCCAAGCCGCCGCCTGAGCTGGCGCTTCACCCTCCCCCCGGGTGACGATCCCTCCTCCTCCACCCCCCTTTGTTCTCATCCTTCCTCTCCTCATCTAAAAAGAACCCGAACCTTCTCCTTCGCTCAAATCTGCCGCCGACCACTCCTGAGAGACCATCGCCGCGCCTCTAGCCGCACCCCCTTCTCAGTTCAACAGCAAACAGTGAAGCCCCCTCCTCCGACCAAAATACAGTGAGTTTCTATTTGATTTTATTTAGTTTAATTAATTTAAAAATCTGGTATATATATATAGCGAATAAAAATATGATATATATATATATATATGAATAGCATAATAAAAGTATGGGTTTTATAAGATGAATAACAATATAAAAATATGATTTTCATTATATGACCAGCGATATAAAAAATATGATTTTTATATATGTAGTGAATTAAAAATATTATTTTTATTATATGAACATCGTTATAAAAATATGATTTTTTATATACGTAGAGAATTAAAAATATGATTTTTATCTATGTAGGAGCGATTAAAAATTTGATTTTTATATATATAACATTAGAATAAAAATGTGATTTTTATATGCATGACATTAGAATGAAAATGTGATTTTTGTTTATATATTAACAATATAAAATTTTGATTTTTATATATATAGCGAAGTGATAAAAATTTGCTTTATATATATATATATATATATATATATAGCGTTGAAATAAAAATGTGTTTTTATTATATATGTGTTGTTAACAAAAAGATATGGTTTATAAAAGTAAAAAGATATGATTTATAAAAATAAAAAGATATGATTTATAAAAATAAAAAAATATTATTTTTAAAAATAAAAAGATATGATTTTAACAATATAAAGTTATGATTTTTGTTAATATAAAAATATGTTTTTTATTCTATAAACATCGTTATAAGAAGGTGATTTTTATATATATATGACATGAAATAAAGATGTGATTTTTAAAGATAAATATTTTTGATTAAAAATATGATTTTTAATGTATAAACATCATATTAAAAATGTGATTTTTACTATGAACAGTGTGAAAAAGATTGTGTTCGAATTTCAGGAAAATCCAAACTGCTCAAAAATTCAGAAATAAAACTGGCAGTGTAGATCCCAAAGGTGAGAATTTCTCACTCTAATTTTGTTTATAATTAAATATATAATAGGATATAGACAGTGCTTAGTAGCACCTGACACCTTTGATTAAAACCATGCATGTTTGGTTGTTTGCTTTGATTGATTTATTTGTTTGAATTTGGTTTGGGATGTGAATGGAATTGCTTGAATTTGGTTTGTGTATGGTGCGAGCCAGTATTAGGCAAGTGATAAGGCTAGACCTTATTCCAGTTCTAGTATCGCGCCGTTATGTTGCCAAAATTTTCTAAAATACATTAGAAAAATTATTGTATAAATGAACTGTATAAAATATTCATTTGTTGAAATAAATAATTTTTCATTAAAAATATAATTTTGACGTGTATATGAATGAAAATAAATATTCATTTACAAATTGGACGATTTGTTTATGTACACTGATTTCACTGATATTGATTGGGACGATATATTTTACACATCGCCCAACTACATAAATAAAATCTGTGTGTGTTGATTTAAATCCCACATGGGTATTGGGATGATATTTGACATACGATAGTCCCAATTGTTTAGTTGTATGTCAATCGATTGGTTGACAGACTGTTATAAGCGTTTTTTTATTTATATTTGATGGATATGCAGTTATGTACTACACTCTGGCTGATGGTTGATTGTGTATCATTATTATTGTATACATGTGTTGTATGAAATCCATATAAATAAAATTATATGGCAATGGACTGTGTCTGATTCCAATTTAGAAGAAAAGAATATTTTAAAACAATGAATATTTTAAAATAATATTCGTAAAGGATTAAAATGTGATTTTGATGTCCGATTTGGGATGGACACGAAAATATTGAAATATATGATGCCATGTTGATTAGATATGCGCCATTTTAACGCGAAAAGTATTTATATCTATTTTTTTCATTCTTAGAATGAATATCGAAAAGGAAATTAGTTGAAAATCTGATATTTTGAAAATATTATCACTTAAATAATATAATGATATAGAGTATTCAATTTTGATTTAAAATTGAAAATGAAGTTAGAATCGTTTTAAAACGAATTTATGAATGATTTATAAAATAAATTTTAAATGGGAATCGACAAATTATATTATATATATATAATATGCATAATATAATGGGATGAATAGAACACGTTGTGCCATGGCCGTTCGCCAATTTCGACCATTGACTTCGAATTGATATTACGGGAGATCCGATCGTCGGATTCTCCTAAAACCGGAACCGTTGGGTTCGTATCGAAAAGAGCTTTCTGACGAATATAAGAGATTTGAAATCTAACGATTGGATTTGGAATGGAAAAGTTTGCTGTAAGTACAGTTCGATGACCGTTTATGGAAATCAACTGAAAGGGCCTTAATAAAATTATTAAAATATTAATAATTTGTGTAAAATCATAATAAATGATTTGGAAAGAATTGGGATAAATAATTCCCTTTTTGTAAAGATAAAAATATATTGTTATCAAAATGAACTAGTTATTAACTAGAATTATAATCCAATTATTTTTAAATAAATAAATTGGATTGAGGATGGGTTTTGATATAACCAGAATTTCCAGTATATGAATTGGAGTGGATTAATGGAAATCATCTTTGGAATATTTTGATGTTGGATTTAGGAATTATATGGATATTGTTATTGAAATTTGGAAGATATATTTATATTGTTATTTCTAATACGATATTTGTTGGTTTCAGAATTTGATATTGAATATAAGCCAATATAATTTCTATTTATAGCCTTGTATTTAATATCAAATGGAATTTTGGGTTTGTCATGAACGATGTCCTAAATAACACTATTCTTAAACCCAATTGAGAAAAGAATAAATCTTTTAATTAAGATTTATTGAAGTTTTCTAATTAATTGATATTTAATTGGAATTGAATAAAAGAAATGGATTTTGGGTTTGTCGTGAATGGTTTCTTAAATAACACTATTCTTAAACCTCGTGTGAAAAGAATAAATCTTTTAATTAATATTATTAGAGTTTCTAGTTAATTAACATTTAATTGGAATAAAATGGAATGTGAATTGGGTTTATTGTGAACTGCGTTTTTAACGACATTTGTTCTTTAACTCGATTAACAGTGAAATGAAATTTGGAATTTATAGATCTTTAATTACGATTAATGGGATTTTTCAAAGTTAAGTTTTCTAGTTTAATATAATAAATTGGAATGGAATGGAATTCGATTTTATAATAGTCAAAGTGAGCTTCTATGGAGGAAGAGTGTTAATATATATGGAATTCAAAAGGCTTTGTCGTTATTCCAATTATATTATTAGTCGGATACGGAAATCGATATTGATTTTATATTGATCTGTTTTTCTGTGAAGATTCCATAATTAGTGGAATGAGATTTTGGGTTTATAGTGAACTATGTTTTAAATGACATTCTTTAAACCAGTTAAAGATAGGATTACATGTAACACCCCGTATTTCTATAACTTGTTAAAACCATAAATCAAGGCAGAATTAAATTTTAAAATAAGAATCAAGGGAAACGGGTTGCGCCATTGTGTTCGTCTTGAAATTCTACTTGGAAACGAGTCCGAGTTTTCGAGAAACGGAGTTTGTATGAGGGAGATATGACCCTCCGAAGTTTAAGGAATTTTTAGAACAGAAAAACAACTCGAAATTTGAATTCAAAATTCAAATTCGAAAACCTAGAACAAGATGGGTGGGAAATTTCCTGCCCAGGACCAGGTCAACCTGGGGGTCGACCATAGTGTCGACCTCCCAGGGACCAGGTCGACCATAGTGTCGACCTGGGGGTCGACCTGGTGCCAGAACCCAGTTCTGAGCCTGGGTTCATTCTGATGTATCTGGTCTCGTTTTCTGTCTAGATTCGTCCGCCTAATCCTATATAAACAGCCTCTTAGCCTCATTCTCTTTACACCATTTCATTCTCTCCTTATGTTGCCTCTGGAATAATTGAAATAAACAAATTAAAATAAATACGAAGACTATTTCTTGAAAACAACGGCTAGGAGTTGCAAATAGGAGATTCAAAACTATAAATCAAAGCAACGTTTATCTACCCAAAGGAAAGCATCTCAATTCCAGAACTCAGAATCCAAAATTCAAGTTCGTCGTTTGTTGTAAGTCAGTTACTTTTTAGATTTGAACGTCTAGATCTTTTTGTGGCATGTAATTAAATGGATATAAGAATATGCCTTATCCTCTCAATTGAATCTGTGCTTGTATATGCCCTTGGATCTAATTAAGAACTATTGAGATTAATTACCGATGAGATTGTACGTATGCCTATGACTGTGAACATAAGACTATGCCTATGACTGTGAACATAAGACTATGCCTATGACGGTGGACATAAGACTACTGCCTACAACTATGACAAGGACAATTGGGGCCAATCACCTATGACTCATGACTATGAGATTATTGCCTATGATTATGAACATAAGCCACGACCATGACTTTGAAATTATTACAGTTAATTGCCTATGACTATTTAGGGTAATTTCCTAGGACTATTTTTGCTAATTTTCCATGACTATTGTGCTTAGTCGCCCATGATTCATAACTATGAAACCATGACTATGACTGTTGAGGTTAACTGCCTATGACTAGTATGGTTAGTTGCTTATGCCCATAACACTATAGTTGCAAATCATGTTGTACCCCGAATTGGCATTATGTTAGACCAAATCACCTATGCCTATTCCCTAAATTGTGTTGATCTTGTATTTATGATGTAGCTTGTCTAGTTTATTCCTATTCACTGTTATGTACATCAAACCTATTGGAACCATTATCTTTGTATTCGGTTCGCTTTCGCATGCCTATTCTTTATGTCAAATTCTCGTGCTTATCCCCTGTTCCTTTTGTTAAGTTTCATTTCATAAGTACCTAGAAACTTGTGAAATCATGTTATACGTACGACTACGGCGGGGGAATTTGGGCGTAACTTAATTTGTATAATTTGGCATAAAATATATGTTGATCTGAATTGGCTATAAATATTACATGCATATTGGACTTGGGCGTATAATGGTAAATTGTTAATTGGACGCAAAGTATGTAATTAGTATGTAAGCCAAGTTTTGGGCATTAACTGTAAACTAGAATATTAAATCTAGCTTCGACATGAACTGATCTAAATTGGCATAAAACTGCAAGTTGGGTTAAATGATTAAGATTTGGGCCTAGAATATAGGTATGTTAGTGGGCATAACAAATGAATATGATATAGGACAAATTTGTTTAAAAGAGTCGTTAGCAAAAAAAAATATGTAAATCTAGAGAAAGACGAATATTCCTAACCCGAGGTTAGATTGAGTTACGGTATAAGACTGCCCGGAACCTCCCGGCAAATCCAGCAACCATAACAATACCTATCTAATGTGGGTGGTTAGAGCATTGAGCCCAAAAAGGACCCAAGGTTAGACTGAGTTACGGTGTAAATCTGCCTGGAACCGACCAGCACATCCAGTAACCTCAACGATATCTGTCTAATGTGAGTGGTTGGTGCTTTCAAGAATAATTTAAAGCTAAGAAACGGTTAAGTTAGAATGGGAGGGTTAAGTCCACAGGAACACTTAACCAACTTAACATGTTAACAAGACTTGTAGGGGTTAAATAACCGTTATAACATGTTGACTAAACAAGTGGGTGAGGTTAAGAAAAGGGTTAACTGTAATAACTTGTTAACTAGACTGGAAGGTGGGGTTAAGTAAAATACACTTAGCCAATTTAACATGTTAACCAGAAGGTGGAGTTGGGTAAACTTAGAACACTTAGCCATCATAGTGTGAAAAATGAACAAGGTTAAGTTAAAACATGAAGGGACAATACTTAACCATTAGAACATGTGAATTAAACAGATGTTAGGGTTAAGTTAACTGAGGGAACACTTAACCAATACAAGATAAAGGGGAGGGTTAAGTAATAAGAAATACTTAACCAATATAACTTGATCTGTGGTAGGGCTAAGTCAACATGAACTACTGATAACACTTGACTCGTTTATCATGACAAATGAATGGGTTAAGATAACTTGAATTGAATAATGACACTTAACCAATCATACAGGACGAGAAAGAGAACTAAGTAGTAAACCTTAGTTAAGAGGACTATGTTGTAAACCTTAGTTAAGAAAACGACGATTCATAGAACTAAGTAGTAAACATTAGTTAAGGGAACTAAGTAGTAAACCTTAGTAGAATACGAGGAGGAGTGAACGTCCATCTGATCTTAAAGAAGGCTCCAACAAACAGGGGTACGAAGCACACGGCTTCGAGGGGACGTGAGGGTACTCTTGGTATCCCTCTGTGAGGCTGTAGATGATCCGCCTGGGCTCACAGAGGTTAAGGTCTACGTTAGAAGAACCAAGGGTATGCCTTGGTTGCAATATAAGGCAACCTAAAGACTAGGATGGACCAGCATGATTCTGCGAGACCAGTAGCCCTGTGATAGCAACTCGTCATCTACCTACCATCTTGAGTCGATCGAGATACATGAAGAGGAAAGGCGGAGAACTCCAAAAGACCATATACTTGCTATCTAGTTATGGTTGCGGATGGCCATAGGTTAGTGGGGCATTGGGGGGCCTGCGTATAGTTCTTATTTTTCAAGGTGTGCCTTTCATTAGTTGAGGGAGGAGTCAGGTGGGACCATAGCCACTGGAAAAATAGACCTTAGCATCTGCATCGGCAGATATCTGAAAGCTCCTGACCGAGTTCCGTGTTTCTTGATTTGCCCTGCCACGGGACTCGGGTCGCACATACGGAGGACATGTGCATCTAGAAAGCGACAACGATTCGCGACACATACGTGGGAAAAGTCTAGGAACATATACCGCTCTAGGTAGTGTTTCCTAGACTAGGGGGCATAGTTCGGTAGGTAGCATAATCCCTAGTTGGATCTAGGTCGCGTAAACCCTAAAATCCGAGAAACGTTCAATAGGTAGCATAAACCCCAGTAGCCCTAGGTAGCAGAAACCCTGGTTGGATCTAGAATGCGCTCGATAGAAAACCCTAGGTTAGGCCTAGGTAATAAATAATAAAAGTACACCTGAAACAACCACAATTGCGAGGATTAGGATCACGTATCTGTTCTTATCAGTTTATACATATTACTAGTTAGGTGGCACAGGGATATAGAAATTAGAATAACAAGGTAGTGGCGAAGCAGAGAAAGTATAGAAGTGCATCCAGTTTATCTTACCTTATCATATCTTGTGCTAACCTTATGATTTCCGTCATCATGGTGTAGTCTTGTATTCAGTTAATTCATGCCATGTTGCTTTTTACCTGTTCACATGCTAAAAGTCACTGAACTTACCAGACTTCATGTTTGACTCTGTTTTCTTTCGCTTTCTTGTCTTCCGTCCCCCCCCCGGTTCGTAGGGAGGAAATATTACTAATTAGTCCAGTTTTCTTTCCAAGCTGAAGATTAGTCGAAGTTTTGTTGGGATTCTCTTTTCCATTGCTATGGCTGGCTCACGCTACATTGGGGAATATAAATGTTATTTTACGTTTCTTTATTTTGTAAGACAGATATTCTGGAATTGGAAAATAATTGTTGTACAAACTATTTGATCAATAAAGTAAAGTTCTATTTTCCGCTGTTTTAATTTTGTCTGTCTTGTAATTTAACTGTATCTTTTACCTATAACTCTCCACCGAAGTTAAGGCATTCCCTTTGTGAGTGACTTTAACAGGTGTGGGGTGTTACATTACATGTCTTACATTGTATTTCGAACCATATTGTTGATCTCTGCTAAATATATATCTGTTTGGTGGTGGAGAATTTATTCTCTTGCTTAACACCCTTGTCTGAGACGTACGAGCTCAGAGGTTATATATCGGCATAAATCAATGGTATAGTGTAGATTGTCGATGCGACATGTTTGATTTTTCAAAGTTAAATAATCATTAATATTGATTTTTTGGGAAGATTAAAACTAAGTGGAGTTTTAGTGAATCTTTAATTAGATTGAAATGTGAATGTGATAATTTAAATTATCAAATTTGGGAAATGATCGAGAATGGAGTGCCACCCGTTTTACTCCAAGCGATAGTTAAATCTTTAATTAGATTTGAATGTGAAATGGTAATTAAATTTATCGATAACACTGTAGTGTTAGATATGAAGTATTAGCAGTTTTCTCCATGGAATGAATAGGTTGGGATTGGGAAATATAACAAATGATTACTTCGATAAGGTGCGCTAATCCCGACTAGTTTGGATAAACCTTAATTTGGTTTGAATTGACATCCAAAGGAAGATTAAAGAATAAATTTAAAGAATTTATCTTTGATAAAATTAATGGGAACCTTTCCCGTATGATGTGAATATTTAAATAAAAGAAATTTTTGGATTGGAATGAGGCGTATGTTGTGTTTTTATAGCACTTGTTTATAAAATACGCGAGTTATTCAAAAAGGCCGGGTTTATACCCATTCTGAATAACTGATTCGATGATGAAGACGATGGTTGAAGACCAGAGGTCTTCACATCATTTGGATGATTACTGATGTTTTGATTAGGCGGTACACCCAAGACAAGGTAATAAGTGGTGACCGTCCAGACGTACTTGGAGATCGACCGGATATGTGAGGCCCTCTCTCCTGTATTGGACATATGGGACGAGGAATAAGGTGCCTTCGGTTTCGTTCAGACCCAGAACAAACTTGTAAATGGATGTGTGTCTGACATTGGATTGTATTCTATGTTGATTGATTCCTATTAAATATATATCTGTTTGGTGGTGGAGAATTTATTCTCTTGCTTAACACCCTTCTCTAAGACGTACGAGCTTAGAGGTTATACATCGATAGATATCAATCGCATGGCGTGAATTGTCAGTGTGGTATGCTGAGATGCAAAGGATCAAGGATTTTGTTGAAAAGTAGAGCCTTATGGTTGATGATCGAAGCACGACTTTAAATAGCATAGCTTTGTGTAGTGTTAAATCCTGAGCCTTGCACCCAGGTGTGAACCAAAAATGGGATAGTGATTGCATGGAAATGGAAATACGTTGGTTGTAGCTACGAGTAACATCATGGTATGGAGCCCAGACTGTTTATTTATGTGGATGTTGCATACTATTAGTACTTGATGGGAGACGAGGTACCTCGGATATATCGGTCACTACGGGGCCGATGGATATTATATCGGTCACCATAGGCCTGATGGATATGGTCGACATAATGACCATTTTAGAGGTTCAATAGAACCAGCTAACATATAGTTTATGGTATAACTAATCATCAACGGATAACCGACCATGAAGATCCAAGGGGTTCCCTGCGGGGGATCTTGAGGCACTTGCTAGTGTGTCTCGAAATTGGTGAGGATAATCCCTTGCCTCGGATCATAGATGGAAACCCAATTTCCAATACCTGATATTCAGTTTTAGTTGTATATATATATATATATATTGCGACGTAATATAGTGGTACCTACGCCACCTATGATTGATACATTTATATTTTAAGTTGACTTCTTCACTTATAGTAATAATAAAAGATGAAATTTCGCGTATCAAGCATATTTGGCTATTATAAGGGAAAACTCTATCTTTGATTGCGTACATTATGTAATGGGACCTGAGTGTTATAATAGCTTAATTTTTCTCTTTAGCATTGTGCTGTTATTTTTATGCACTGGTATGCATGGGGGATAAACCTGATCTGTGTTATACGGCGTGGTCCCATGATTTTCCTGACTTTAAAATCAAGCTAATAACTGTTTTAGTTCTCACAATAGTCACATGATTGACCTGAAGTATATTTTTTAACCTAAACTCTGGGTGCACCTAATTTCCACACGGGCAGCTAGTAGTTTTGGTTTTGCAGATTTCTAGTTTACAGGATCCTGGTTTATAGCTGGAGCTATATTCGGAATGCTCTGTATCCGTGTATTTCTTACAGTTGTGTTATGTATTATTTTTCCGCTGCTATGTAATGTATTTTAATCTCTGATATTTTGTAATGTGTAATATTTATTCATACTCCGTTATATTCTTGTACTCCGATGTAAATTGTTGTAATAAGCAATGAAATGTTCTGTCATTTGTGTTCTGATTTTTCATGTTCTCAACTCAATCCGGGCTTTCCTTTATAGGGAAGTTTGGGTCATTTCAATATGTTAATAAACACTTCTTGAACCTTCAATTAATCCTATAAACTATAAAACCCCCCTTAATCTAATACAAACTAAACCTAGCTTATACGCTAATTCCCTTAAAACTATAATAAGTCTTTAATTTAGACTAAGAAACAGATATATGTTATAAGTTAAGTCAAACAAGTTGATTATGTCAAACAAATCAGACTAGTTAATTTACTCAAACAATTCAACCAAGTCAACCAAGTCAACCAAATCAAACAAATCAATCAAGTAAAACTAGTCAATTAAATCAAAGTAAATATGGTATTTGTATAATTAATAATCCTATATATTTCTAAGATAATAGTTTCCTATACAATGTACTTGTTATGAGGCGTTTAAAAGTTATTATCTGATGTAGTGTGTGAAGTTAGTTTGTTATAATGTAGTATGAAATGTATGTCATATGCAAAACAATATGAAATGAAATGCAACTTATGATGTGAATAATCTTGATTTGAAATGCAACTGTAATTTATAATGACAAATGATACGAAATAAGACGTATAATGATAGTATGCAGAATGATTTGATGATAATATCTAATATATTCAAAGTACTTTCTAATATTATAAATTATTTGAATCAAACAAAGATGATGTTAATTTCTAGACTTAGGTTAATTATATCAATGAAAATGATTAAAAGAATAATAAAGATAAGTACTCATGCTAAGTAGTAAAATATTCAGAAAAATTATGGAGTCAAATAATGTTAGTAGGGTAGATATAGTAAAAAATGAAAGTCTTTTTAAAGAGAATATAAAATTTTTATCATATAAAGTAAGCTATATAAACATCTATTCATAAGTATATATAAAAAATAATTTTAAAAAGATCTTAAAATTTAATTTATTATGAGATACACATCAATATTTTGATACATATCAATTTTAAATTTAAACTTTAAAAATATATTAAATAATCATTTGTATGTTAAAATTCTAAAAGTAATCTATAGTTATAATAAAATTATTTTAATGAAATCTGATAATATAAAGTAAACTATTGTAACACCCCACGTCCATTAATGTCACTCACAAAGGGAATGCATTAACTTTCATGGAGCATTATAAGTGTATAGAACAGAATATCACAAGACAAATATATAAAATGGTACTTCAAAATTCAAAATTCATTTATTGTAGTGGAAAAGCAAAATATGTCTGATTACAACATCATATTAAAACCAAGTACACAAATATCCATCTTGAACATGATTATTATTTGAGTACATAAAATATAACCATAATCCCACTCCAAATATCCATAACGAAAAAGAGAAAAGTTGATCATTACTTTCAACACTTCCAAGTGCTTCAAGAAGAAAGAAATCCAAGTCAAGCTTCAGTGTTTCCTCCCTGAGAACCTGGGGGTAGGGGGCTGGGACGGAAGAAAAAGAGGCGAAAAAAGGTCAGACATAAAGTCTAGCGAGTCCAGCTACTTTTAGCATGAAAATAAGTAAAGCATTATGACAAGAATAAACTGGATGAAATATATAACCATGACATAAGGTGAAGCAGGATAATAGGATGAATATAAAGGAATGTCTAGTGCGCTTCCAAGATTTCGTACTTAATTTAATTCTCTGCACCACTTACTAGTAATTCTTATCGAAATGAACCCAATCCAATAATTGGTAGCCCTCAGACGTAAAATATAGTAAGAGGTATTCACCACATACAATCCTTGACAGCCTACTTGCCCATAATAGGTACTAGATGACCCCACACTACACCTAATCGATCGGCTCCCTAACTTGTAGATACCTGTGCGGGTCCCAGCTTAGGGTGTATCACTCCCTAAGTGCCAACCCTTTTGTTGCACAGCTTTATACCTACTGATGTACAATGGCTAAATCTTCCAATGCCGGGAACACCTTGTGCATGCTTAAAGAACCCTTCGGAACCTGCACTGCTACACCCTCGCTCTCATTTGACCACTTATAATATGCCCTGTAAGCGTTCCCCAACCCTGCCTAGCTCAGGGTTACCAATCCCTCTAAGTGGGTTACTGTCTAAAAAGGGTCCCTACCGCTACTAGGTTTTTCCCCCAGGGTTTATCCTAACCCAACTTATATTGGTTAAGTGTTGTCTATCTGCCCAGTTGGCTTAACCCCACCCACTTATCAAATCAATATGTATTATTGGTTAAGCTTGCCTTAACCCTATCCACTTTGTTCATGTATTTTTGGTTAAGTTTTCATCTCACACAGGTTAACTTAAACACACCCGCCTAACATGTTTTCGGTATCATGTTCATCTTTGATCAGCATTAATTTGTTATTAATGCACAGACCACTCACATTAAGTCGATGGCTTGTGGCCGCTGGATGTGCCGGGCAGTTCCGGGCAGACTTCTGCCATAGGCGAGACTTAACCTCGTGTCTGAGCATCTTTTAATTATGCCTACGACCTCTCACATTAGACTGGTCGTTTGCAGTTGCTGGTTAGGCCGGCTGTTCTGGGCAAGCTTCTACCGCAAACGGAGTCTAACCTCGTGTCTCAGCATGCTTCTCTTAGACAATTTATTCTTTTGCAGTTTATGCCAATTTTAGGCTAATTATGTCAATTACCCAAAATTCCCAATTTCATATCATGCCCAACAATTAACATATATTATGCCAAATTTAACATTTGTCATGCCCAAATCAATCCAACATATATTAAGCCAAATTTAACATTTGTAATGCCCAAATCAATCCAACATATATTATGCCAAATTTCCCAACGTTCCCTAAATTACCATTTTTACGTTCATCTCTATGAGATTTGGCCTTGGCTCGAAGTAGCCTGGCTATAAAACCCAAAAAGAGAAGGAGGAAGGGATAAGATAAAGGAAAGGCATAATAATAACAATGAAATAGGTATAAGTATGAACTGATCATAAAGATATGATAAAACTGATGATAATATCAACATGGGCATATAAGAATCATGAATCTGATGTATAGGCTAAAATAGAATTGATGAGATTCAATCTTATTAGCATGTATAATTCCCAAATCCAATTTACAACATGTCAGAATTACTTTTATTATTTAAATCTAAAAATAGTCAATGGACTCACAAAGATTGGACTAAGAAAGAGAATTAGGCGTTGTAGTAGTTGTAGATTCGATCCCCTTTGCAGAATTCCTTTACTTTGATTTGTTGAAGAAGGACTAGTTTAGGTTGAGGTAGCATAGAGGCGCCATGAATTAGTGTAGTGAAATTAGGTTTAGGTCTAGGTGTGTTTATATAGGTGTATTAGGTGAATTAGGGCCTTTAGATTAGGTTAGGATCCATCTAAACCATCCAGACCAGAAAAACATATCACCTAGCCAATCAGAGAATGCCATGTAAGCCCTAATTCTCCAAAATTCATCACTGTCCAGATTTGGCCGATGGGGTCGACCCCTAAAGAGGGGTCCACACCTATGTTGACACCCCTAGAGCGGGATAATTACCACCCATCCCGCTTCTTACTGATTTGAATTTCGAATTTGATTATAAATATTAATTTAATTCTAGTTTAAACTGAAATCTTCTAAGCTCCATAGCTTCTTCATACTTATCCGTTTTGCGCAAACTCGGACCCTATCTCAAGCAGAATTCCGAGACGAACGCAATGGCACAACCCGTTTCCTTTAATTCTTCTTATAAAAATTAAGTATTCTTTAATTTGTAGATAAAATTACAGGGTGTTACATTCTCCCCTCATTAAAGGATTTCATCCCCAAAATCTCCAAGTTAAGAAGAATGTATCCTACCATCCAATCATCCATCTACTCATCCATCATCCACAAGCATCCATAGTCCTTAAAAGATTTCGAATGCTATATGAACATATGCAAAAGTTTGTGTATATGTTCCTTATCTAATGCAAAGATCAGGCAGTCTATTGATTCAGTTGACCTCCTTAATGCGAATTATGTCAGTGCCATGAGTCCAACATGTATGCAATTATCCGTAATATACTTTATAACTTCTATGTGGGTGCACAACCATTCACTCAAATGCAACATCCACATGATAACACATCAAATTTCAACCAATAAACAAATATATGCAATATGCAATATGAAAGTGACTGAGCCGATCTTAGTGCCTAAAGTGTGTATAAATGCATCCGCGAGCAACCACTTGCATCCACTAATAATAACATGTTTCAAACACATGTTTACAACCATAAGATTTTCTACCTAATGATCGAAGATATAATATAGAGGATACACTAAACGATAGAGAAAGTATAAACAAAATGGTAGAAAAAGGAGAAGTTAAGAACATACCCTCAAAAAGGAAAGGGTACGACGCGAGTATCTTGTCTTCCATCTCCCAAGTCGTGTCTCCTTGATCATCTCCCCACTGGACTTTAACCAACTTGACCTCTCGGTTGCGTAACTTCTTGACCTTCAATCCAAGTATGCATGTAGGAGCTTGTCTAATCATGCCATCTCGCTCTACTTCCACTTCTCTAAGCTTGCTTGGCTCTACTACTTCCGCAGTATCATGTAAACACTTCCTCAAATGCGACACATGAAACACGTCATGCACACCACTAAGCTTCTCGGGCAACTTCACTCTGAAGGCCATTTGTCCAATTCGCTCTGTAATGGGGAATGGCCCTATGAAACTTGGTGCCAATTTCCCTACAGCTCCAAAGCGAACTACATTCCTCAACGGTGATAATTTAATAAAGACCATGTCTCTAGCATCAAACTCAAGATCGGTCCTTCTCTTATCAGCATATGACTTTTTCCGGTCCTGTGCATGCGTCTCCGAATCAAGTCTATCTTCTCCGAAGTTTCTCTAACCATATTGGGCCCAACCAAAATCTTAACCGTATATTCCCAGCAACAAGTAGGTGATCGGCAAGGTCGTCCATATAGAGCTTCAAAAGGTGCCAAGCAAATACTAGTCTGACAGCTGATGTTGTAGGCGAACTCTACTAATGGAAGGTGTTCCTCCCATGTTCCTCCAAAGTCCAAGATGCATAACCTCAAAAGATCTTCTAAAATCTGATTCACTCTTTTGGTCTAGCCGTCCGTCTGAGGGTGATAAGTGGTACTCAAACACAATTGTGTTCCTACCGCCTCTTGTAAGCTCTTCCAAAACTCACTAGTGAAAATGGGATCTCGATCGCTCACAGTACTAAAAGGTATGCCGTGTAGACGAACTATCTCTCGGAGATAAACAGATGCTGACCATGACGTTGTTCTCTTACTCTTAAGAGAATAAATTGGGCGCTCTTGGTAAGTCTATCCACTACTACCCAAATCCCCGTATTACCCTTCCTTGACCTCGGCAACCCGTCGACGAAATCCATGGAAACACTTTCCCACTTCCACTGTGGAACCTCTAAAGGGTGAAGCAAACCACCAGGCTTATTTTGCTCCGCCTTGACTTGCTGGTACACTAAGCATCTAAAAACGTACTCAGCCACATCCTTCTTCCTTTTGACCCAAAAGAAAACTCGCTTCATGTCCCTATACATCTTATCACCACCGGGATGTATGGTCAGCTTAGAACGATGTGTCTCTTCAAGGATTGTCCTTCTCAAACTCTCGTCTCGAGGCACACAAAGTCTTCCATCCCCACGCAACCAACCTCTCTCATCTATAGTATACCTACTAAGATGGCTCAAAGATTCCCCTCTTATGAGCTTGTCTACAATCTCCATCAACTGTGGGTCATCTCACTGCGCCATATCTATCTGTCCCAAAAGTGAAGGTCGCACCTCTAATGACGCCAACAAACTGGGTGCATAATCAATAGAGGATCTAAAGTCAAAGGTAGAGATATACTCTAAGCTCTGCCTTTCGACAAACAATGTACTCAAAGTCAACTTCTTTCTACTCAAGGCATCCGCTACAACGTTACCCTTGCCAGGGGTATATGCAATCTCAAAATTGTAGGATGCTAAGAACTCCATCCAGCTCTGTTGCCTTAAGTTTAGATCTTTTTGGGAGAACAAATACTTTAGTGACTTATGGTCTATATACAACTCAAACCTCTCACTAAGCAAATAGTGATGCCAAGACTTAACCGCAAAAACTATGGTCGCTAACTCCAAGTCGTGGGTAGGGTAATTCTTCTCATGGACCTTCAACTATGTTCCACAATAGCATATCACCCTTCCCTCTTGCATCAAAACTACGCCAAGTCCTATCCTGCAAGCATCGGTATACACTGTGAATGGCTTACTCCCATCCGACAAAACAAAAACTGGAGCTGTCGTAAATGCCCTCTTCAATTGTTGGAAAGCATCATCACAGAAAATATCCCAAGAAAAGGCTAAATTATTTTTCGTCAATCGAGTAAGTGGGGCTGATATCTTAGCAATGTCCTTAATGAACTTTCTATAATAGCCTGCCAAACCAAGAAAACTTCTTACTTCTGTTACATTCTTAGGAATCTTCTAATCTTGGATCGCCACCACCTTCACGGGATCTACTGCTATCCCGTCCTTTGAGACCACGTGTCCTAAGAACCTCACTTCCTTCCTTCAAAAATGACATTTGGAGAACTTAGCTTTGAGTTGATGTGCTCGAAGGGTCTCTAAGACTCCCCTAAGATGTAGGGCATGCTCTTCCTCGTTTGTAACACCCCACTCCCGCTATGATCACTCACTAAGGGAATGCCATAGCATCGGTGGAGTATTTTAGTGAATATAGAACAGAAAAATTACAACAAGACAGATATAAATAGTACTTGAAATTTAAAACATCATCTCATAACAGCGGAAGTAAAACATGTCTGGTTACATCATAAAACCACAATAAAAGTCAAGTACAATATCCATCAAAATAAAGAAGTACATAATCCCACTCTCATACAATAGCCATGACAAAAGAAAAGATAACTGGGTAACTGGAGCTTTACATCTATCCAAGCTCCTAAAGACTGGAACAGCAATCCGATCAAGCTCCACTACTGCTAGGATCCACCATAGGACCTGAGGGTTGGGAAAAAGATAAAAACAACGGGGTCAGACATAAGTCTGAGCGAGTCCTATAACTTTAACAATACAATCGTTATAGTAACCAGAGAAGACATAAACTGATATACGGTAACTAATGGGGACGAATGGCTACACTAAGCAGTCAACTAAACTAAGATAAAAGATAAAGACGCATCTACCCTTCCAAAGGTAAATTACTAAACTGCACCACACCAGTCCTTCCTAACTTAAAGGTTGATCCCACCCATGGACTTATAAAATTAACTTAATAGTTCTCGCGTACCCCTAGGTGACTAAGTAGACGCCACTGGGCCCTACAATCCACTAGGTGTACACACTACTCCCCATTCGATCGGCTCCCTAACGTAGATACCCGTGCTGGCCCCACCGTGGGGTGTACCATTCCCCAACGTGGCAACCTGATAAAATTAACGGTGCACGGCTTATATCTACACGATGCAACAACGTCTTATTTACCAGCCCGGGTCCACACACGCATATGAAACCCGTTGGTCATGCGTTGCCACCGCTAACCCATTTTGGCCTCTTATAGTCAAGCCCAGTATGCGTGTCCCGTCCTCGACATGGGTCGAGCCTACTAAGATACGTATGGGTTACTGGTTGAAATGGGCCCCCAGCACAAGCCATCCCCCTAAGCTTGGCCCACACTCTAGTGTTTCCCACTTAACCCTTTAATCATGTTTAATTACATGTTTCATCTTGGTTAAGTATTTTATCATATTTTCTATTGGCAACCACTAGCAATTTCCACATACCACCCAAGGTACCCACTTAACCCCCATGCCCCACTACATGCTTATCTGGTTAAGTGTTTCTTAATTGATTAACACCGTAACCGTGTAAAGGACCCTTCACATTGGACCGTCATTTGTAGATGCCTGGTTAAGCCGGTAAACTCCGGGCAGTCTTACACTACAAACGGGTCCAACCTCGTGTCATTTACCCTTGTTACGTATTTAATTTATGATTAAGACCCCTCACATTGGACCGTCATTTGTAGATGCCTGGTTAAGCCGGTAAACTCCGGGCAGTCTTACACTACAAACGGGTCCAACCTCGTGTCTTAATCGATTAATTAATCCTAATTAATCACCCCCATAATTTTTGTTAATTATCATGTTTATTTTAGGAATATGGGTGCACCTAACTTAATAGGCAAATTCCCAACTCCAAAGTGTGGGTACACCTAACTTAATAGGCAAATTCCCAACACATAGTATGGGTACACCTAACTTAATAGGCAAATTCCCATACTACGTTCATTTATTTTATGTTATGCATAATTATATTAATTTCACACAATCTTATTAACATATGCATTTAATTAACCCCATCGTTCCCACGTAATTTCGTTCTCATGACATAACACATATAAAAGGTGTCAACTTGCATATGTATGAACATGTTTCAAAGGTGCCATCTTGCATATTAACAAACACATAACTTGCATATGAACTTGCATAACATGTCACATAACTTGCATATAATCTTGTATAACATGTCACATAACTTGCATATTAACTTGTATAACATGTCACATAACTTGCATATTAACTTGCATAACATGTTACATAAACTTACATATTAACAAATACATGACTTGCATATGAACTTGCATAATATGTCACATAACTTGCATATGAACTTGCATAACATGTTACATAACTTGCATATGAACTCATAAACTTGCATATGAACTTGCATAACATGTCACATACTTGCATATGAACTCATAAACTTGCATATGAAGAAACATACAACTTGCATAATTATCATACAAGTAACTTGCATATTATCATACATGTAACTTGCATATTAACATATGATCACAAAGCACAAAACTTGCATAACCCACATACATTAGCAAACTAACATCATGTCATATGGCTTAAAACCCATTAATCCACAAACAAAACCATATGATCTCATCATATCTCATCTACTTAGTTTAGCAATTGATCATTAGAGTGATAGAAACTCACTACTAGCCAATTTGCACTCCAAATGAAGAAGATTAAGATGCTTAGAATGGATTAGAGGTTGATTAGAGAGTGATTAGCTTGCAACCCTCTTCATAAATTAGTGGAGGCTCCTTCTAAGATTTAATTTGGCGGCATGTAGCCCTCAATTCTATTTTTAGTATGGATTAGGGTAGGTTTAGGGTGTATTTATAGATTAGGTGAGTGTTTTAGGCCCTTAGATTAACCCTAAATTAGATTAGGACCCTTAGATTTCGGAACCTTCCAGAAACCAGCCCTAAGACCAAGCCCAAACCCCAAACTGGTGCACCCAACCACAGAACTCTCTAGAAACTGTGCAGGTTTCCTGTCCCGACATGGGCGCACTTCACAAGTGCGCCAGTGTATTTTTGTGCTGGCGCACTTCACAAGTGCGCCAGTGCATTTCTGGCCTGTTTCGGGTTTTTCTGCCTAACTTCGTTCGTCCATATCTCTTTCATACGGTACCCGTTTTACGCAAACTCGGACTCTATTTCGCGTATTTTTCCGAGACGAACGCAATGACGCAGACCGTTTCCCCTGATTCTCACATCTGAGATTAATTATACTTTAATTACTAACCATTAGTGTTAATTGAAATTCGGGGTGTTACATTCTCCCCTACTTAAAGGATTTCGTCCTCGAAATCTCTAAGTCAAGAAGAACGTATCCTACCAACCAAACAACCATCTACTAAACCATCAACCACAAGCAACCATTATCCTTAGAAACTTCTAATGATGTATGAACATATGCAGAAAGTGTGTGTATATGTCCGTATACTAATGCAAAATCAGGCGGTCTACTGATTCAGTCGACCTCCTTAATGCAAACCATGATAGTGCAATGCATCCAATATGTATGCGAAACCCTATTGACACATACAATTTCTATATGCGTGCACAACCATACACAAAAATGCATCATCCACATGATAACACAGCCATGATACATCCATCAATCTAACTACCACATCCATTTATGCGATATGCAACATGAAGTGACTGAGCCGATCTAGTGCCTAATGTGTGTGTGTATGCATCCACGAGCAACCACTAGCAAACAATTGCATCCACATGCATCCATCAACCATAACATGTTTCAAACACATGTTTCAACCATAGGTTTTACCCTATCAAAAGGTCATAGGTACTAGCGAGAGGATATACTAAAGATAAGATAAGTACTAGACAAGCGATAAAGGAGAAGTTAAAAGACATACTCTCAAAAAGAAATGGATACAAAGAACGCATCTTCGCTTCCGTCTCCCAAGTAGCATTGCTTTCGTCATCTCCCCATTGCACTTTAACTAGCTGAACTTCTCTGTTCCTCAACTTCCTAGTTTCTGACCCAAGGATGCGAGTAGGAGCTCGTCGAATCGTCGCATCATGCTCTACCTCTACATCTCTAAGCAAGCTCGGCTCTACCACCTCTGCGGTCTCATGTAAGCATTTCCTCAAATGTGATACATGGAATACATCATGAACACCACTAAGTCGGTCGGGCAACTCCACCCTATATGCCATCCGTCCAATCCTTTCCTTAATAGGAAACGGCCCAACAAACCTCGGTGCTAACTTCCCAACGGACCCAAAGAGAACAACATTTCTCAACGGAGATACTTTGACAAAAACCATGTCCCCAACCTCAAACTCAAGATCCGTCCTTCTTCGATCCGCATAAGATTTCTGTCTATCTTGCGCTGCTTTCATCCTTCTTCGAATCAAATCAATCTTCTCTGAAGTCTCTCTAACCATATCTGGCCCAAGCAAGATCTTATCCGTAGATTCCCACCAACATGTAGGAGATCAACAAGGCCTTCCATAAAAAGCTTCGAAAGGTGCCATGCCAATACTAGACTGAAAGCTGTTATTGTATGCGAACTCCACCAAAGGAAGATGTTCTTCCCATGTACCTCCAAAATCCAAGATACAAAGCCTCAAGAGATCTTCTAAGATACGGTTCACCCTCTCGGTCTGACCGTCCGTCTGAGGATGATATGCGGTGCTCAAACACAACTGAGTCCCTACCGCCTCTTGCAAACTTCTCCAAAACTCACTAGTGAAGATAGGATCTCGATCACTCACAATGCTGGATGGTACGCCATGCAATCTAACAATCTCTCTAACATAGACTGAAGCAAGCCATGGAGCGGTCCTCTTACTCTTCACGGGTATAAAATGGGCACTCTTGGTAAGTCTGTCTACCACAACCCAAATTCCCGTATTGCCCTTCCTCGATCTCGGTAACCCATCGATGAAATCCATCGAGACACTATCCCACTTCCATTGCGGAACTTCCAATGGGTGTAGCAACCCACCGGGTTTCCTTTGCTCCGCTTTAACTTGTTGGCACACTAAGCATCTAGCCACATACTCGGCCACATCTTTCTTCATACCGGCCCAGAAGAAAACTCTCTTCATGTCTTGGTACATTTTGTCTCCACCGGGATGAATAGTCATCCTTGAACGATGTGCATCATCCAAAATAGCCTTCTTCAAACCCTCATCTTGCGGTACACAAAGTCTACCGTCTCTATGCAACCATCCCCTATCATCTATGGTGTATCTACCCAAATGGATGGACGACTCCCCCCTTATAAGCTTCTCTACCAACTCAACCAATTGTGGGTCGTCTCGCTGAGCCTCGCCAATCCGTCCCAAAAGAGTAGGTCTAACCTCCAAGGATGCTAACAAACCAGGTACAAAGTCAATAGAAGGTCTGAAGTCGAACAAAGAAAGAAACTCCAAGCTTCGCCGTTCCACGAACAATGGACTCAAAGATAGACTTTTTCTACTCAAGGCGTCCGCCACCACGTTACCCTTGCCAGGGGTATACGCTATCTCGAAATCATAGGATGCTAAGAACTCCATCCACCTTTGCTGTCTTAAGTTTAAATCCTTCTGAGAGAATAAGCACTTCAATGATTTATGGTCAGTGAACAACTCGAATCTCTCACCAAGAAGATAATGGCGCCAAGACTTAAGTGCGAAAACAATCGCGGCCAACTCTAGATCATGGGTAGGGTAATTCTTCTCATGCACTCTCAATTGCCTCCCTCCATAGGCTATTACCCTTCCCTCCTGCATCAAGACTGCGCCTAATCCTGTCCCACAAGCATCGGTATAAACAACAAATGGCTTACTCCCATCTGGAAGCACTAAAACTGGAGCGGTGGTCAAAGCTCTCTTTAACCGTCGGAAAGCATCATCACAATCTACGTCCCATGAGAAAACCAGATTCTTCTTCGTCAAGCGGGTTAATGGGGCTGATATCTTCGCGAAGTCTTTGATGAACTTCCTATAATATCCTGCCAACCTCAAGAAACTTCTTACTTCGGTAGCATTTCTAGGAACTTTCCAATCCTGGATAGATACTATCTTTGCGGGATCCACAGCTATCCCTTCCTTAGAGACCACATGCCCTAAGAATCGCACTTCTCTTCTCCAAAAATGACATTTAGAGAATTTAGCTTTAAGACTATGTGCTCGAAGAGTCTCCAACACTTCTCTGAGATGTAAGGCATGCTCTTCTTCACTCTTGGAAAAGACCAAGATGTCATCCACAAAGACCACTACAAACTTATTCAGATACTCTCTGAACACTCTACTCATCAGATCAACAAAGTATGCAGGGGCGTTTGTCAACCCAAATGGCATCACAAGCCACTCATAAAAACCATCCGGAGTCCGAAAAGCAGTCTTCTCTATACTGTCCTCCGCCACTCTCAACTGATGAAACCCTGTAGCTAAGTCCATCTGCGAAAACACTGAGGCGCCAACCAACTGATCAAAGAGATCATCTATCCTCGGTAATGGGTGTCTATTCTTCTTCGTGAGCTTATTAAGTTCTCTATAATCCACACAAAGTCTGAGGGACCCATCCGCCTTCGTGGCAAACACTACTGGAGCTCCCCACTCCGATATACTTCGCCTTATGAACCCCTTCTCAAGCAACTCCCCTACTTGCTTATGAAGTTCTCTTCTCTCACGAGGAGCCATGTGGCGCACTGGCAAAGATACTGGTTTGGCATTATCCACCAAATAAATTCGGAAATCTATCTCCCGCTTCGGAGGCAAACCCTTCACCTCTTCAAACACATCCGGATATTCCCGGACCACTCTGACAGAACGCAAACTCTCGACCGAAGCATCGAGCGATTCAAGATAACTTAGCAAAACAGATTCCATGGGATTACAAGAGATCTCGAGAGTATTACCCAAGCGGGTCATAAGCCTGACAACTCTCCTTTCACATCAAGAACGGCACCATTACTGGATAACCAGTCCATGCCCAAAATCAACCCATAGCCCGTGAAGCCCAATACAAAAGCATCACATCCAAACTCAACGCTAAGTATAGAAATCTTCAAACCCAAACATATCATAGACAGATATATGGAGCCCCCAATTGGGTTTGAAACAACCAAGGGATCATCAACTAGACTGGTGTCTATGTGCAGTGACTCAACTAACGATGATGAGATAAAAGAATGCGATGCGCCAGAGTCAAACAAAGTACGAACTGGATGATCAAACAGAAAAACCAGACTTTCAACGGAAATAGTTCTACCTCTCTGCTGAATCGGTGGAACTGAGAGAGCCTGAACTTGCCCCCCAGCCTGAGCTGGTGCCATAAGAGCTTGCACCTGACCTCCTGAGGTAGACCCCGTCTTCTGCCCCTTCTTTGGGCAGTCCTTCACAAGATGTCCTGCTTCACCACAATGAAAGCAACCGGTCTTCTTCTTTTTGCGACAATCCTTGCTGAGGTGGCCTGGGGTCCCACAATTGAAGCACTTCTTCTTCTTCTTCCCCTTGTCACCATTGCTTTTTCCACCCTTGCCTTGTTGTTGTTGTTGCGGTTTCTTCTGATCCCCCTTCTTCTCTGGTGCCTTAGAACTCTTATCATCCTCATGCATAAGTGCCATGTAGACAAGTTTCTCAAAGGTGGCCCTCATAGGAATGTGAGTCATAGCTATTCCTTGCAATGGTTCGTTCAAGCCTCTAACGAACCTCAAAGCCTTCTTCTATGCCAAACCTTGCTAATTGATTGAATTTGTTGACATATTCTTTCACCGTGAGATTCCCTTGCTTCAAATTCAAGAACTTCTCCATAAACAGATTCTCTTCCGCCCTTGAGAGAAACTTAGCCCCAAACCTTTGCTTGAAATCTGCCCAAGAGTCAACAGGGCGTTCTCCATTAGTGACCTCCCACCAGAATGAGGCCTCTCCCTTCATTAACCAAGCCGCCAACTTGACTTTCTTTCCCTCTTCCACTTCAAAGATATCTAGCAACTCTTCCACTTCCTTAAGCCAATCTCTAGCCTCTACGAAAGTCTCTGAACCTAGAAAAAGTTTTCCTCCTATAGCCTTGAACTCCTTGCAAATCTTAGCAAAATTATCCACTCTAGGCTGAGGAGGAGGAGCGGTTGCCTCTGGTGTAGTAGCATTGACTGGACCCGCAGCCGCGGCCCTAGCCTCTTGTAACCTCCTATACCATAGTGGTATAACTAAGCCCTCCGGGATGTTAAGATCTTCAGCCATGCTGAAACGGAAGAGGAAAGATTCAAAAAGGAGATTCCGAAAGATAAAGATATGGCTATTGGGGATTATGCTTTTCTTTTTCAAAAACTTTTCTCTTAAAAGACATGTTTTTGAAAATACTTTTTCCAAAAATAATACCTTTACTATTTTCTAAAAAAAAAAGTATTTTTCTCAAAAATTTATCTGTTCCGGTAACCTTCAGCTCTGATACCACGTGTAACACCCCACTCCCGCTATGATCACTCACTAAGGGAATGCCATAGCATCGGTGGAGTATTTTAGTGAATATAGAACAGAAAAATTACAACAAGACAGATATAAATAGTACTTGAAATTTAAAACATCATCTCATAACAGCGGAAGTAAAACATGTCTGGTTACATCATAAAACCACAATAAAAGTCAAGTACAATATCCATCAAAATAAAGAAGTACATAATCCCACTCTCATACAATAGCCATGACAAAAGAAAAGATAACTGGGTAACTGGAGCTTTACATCTATCCAAGCTCCTAAAGACTGGAACAGCAATCCGATCAAGCTCCACTACTGCTAGGATCCACCGTAGGACCTGAGGGTTGGGAAAAAGATAAAAACAACGGGGTCAGACATAAGTCTGAGCGAGTCCTATAACTTTAACAATACAATCGTTAAAGTAACCAGAGAAGACATAAACTGATATACGTTAACTAATGGGGATGAATGGCTACACTAAGCAGTCAACTAAACTAAGATAAAAGATAAAGACGCATCTACCCTTCCAAAGGTAAATTACTAAACTGCACCACACCAGTCCTTCCTAACTTAAAGGTTGATCCCACCCATGGACTTATAAAATTAACTTAATAGTTCTCGCGTACCCCTAGGTGACTAAGTAGACGCCACGGGGCCCTACAATCCACTAGGTGTACACACTACTCCCCATTCGATCGGCTCCCTAACGTAGATACCCGTGCTGGCCCCACCGTGGGGTGTACCATTCCCCAACGTGGCAACCTGATAAAATTAACGGTGCACGACTTATATCTACACGATGCAACAACGTCTTATTTACCAGCCCGGGTCCACACACGCATATGAAACCCGTTGGTCATGCGTTGCCACCGCTAACCCATTTTGGCCTCTTATAGTCAAGCCCAGTATGTGTGTCCCGTCCTCGACATGGGTCGAGCCCACTAAGATACGTATGGGTTACTGGTTGAAATGGGCCCCCAGCACAAGCCATCCCCCTAAGCTTGGCCCACACTCTAGTGTTTCCCACTTAACCCTTTAATCATGTTTAATTACATGTTTCATCTTGGTTAAGTATTTTATCATATTTTCTATTGGCAACCACTAGCAATTTCCACATACCACCCAAGGTACCCACTTAACCCCCATGCCCCACTACATGCTTATCTGGTTAAGTGTTTCTTAATTGATTAACACCGTAACCGTGTAAAGGACCCTTCACATTGGACCGTCATTTGTAGATGCCTGGTTAAGCCGGTAAACTCCGGGCAGTCTTACACTACAAACGGGTCCAACCTCGTGTCATTTACCCTTGTTACGTATTTAATTTATGATTAAGACCCCTCACATTGGACCGTCATTTGTAGATGCCTGGTTAAGCCGGTAAACTCCGGGCAGTCTTACACTACAAACGGGTCCAACCTCGTGTCTTAATCGATTAATTACTCCTAATTAATCACCCCCATAATTTTTGTTAATTATCATGTTTATTTTAGGAATATGGGTGCACCTAACTTAATAGGCAAATTCCCAACTCCAAAGTGTGGGTACACCTAACTTAATAGGCAAATTCCCAACACATAGTATGGGTACACCTAACTTAATAGGCAAATTCCAATACTATGTTCATTTATTTTATGTTATGCATAATTATATTAATTTCACACAATCTTATTAACATATGCATTTAATTAACCCCATCGTTCCCACGTAATTTCGTTCTCATGACATAACACATATAAAAGGTGTCAACTTGCATATGTATGAACATGTTTCAAAGGTGCCATCTTGCATATTAACAAACACATAACTTGCATATGAACTTGCATAACATGTCACATAACTTGCATATAATCTTGTATAACATGTCACATAACTTGCATATTAACTTGTATAATATGTCACATAACTTGCATATTAACTTGCATAACATGTTACATAAACTTACATATTAACAAATACATGACTTGCATATGAACTTGCATAATATGTCACATAACTTGCATATGAACTTGCATAACATGTTACATAACTTGCATATGAACTCATAAACTTGCATATGAACTTGCATAACATGTCACATACTTGCATATGAACTCATAAACTTGCATATGAAGAAACATACAACTTGCATAATTATCATACAAGTAACTTGCATATTATCATACATGTAACTTGCATATTAACATATGATCACAAAGCACAAAACTTGCATAACCCACATACATTAGCAAACTAACATCATGTCATATGGCTTAAAACCCATTAATCCACAAACAAAACCATATGATCTCGTCATATCTCATCTACTTAGTTTAGCAATTGATCATTAGAGTGATAGAAACTCACTACTAGCCAATTTGCACTCCAAATGAAGAAGATTAAGATGCTTAGAATGGATTAGAGGTTGATTAGAGAGTGATTAACTTGCAACCCTCTTCATAAATTAGTGGAGGCTCCTTCTAAGATTTAATTTGGCGGCATGTAGCCCTCAATTCTATTTTTAGTATGGATTAGGGTAGGTTTAGGGTGTATTTATAGATTAGGTGAGTGTTTTAGGCCCTTAGATTAACCCTAAATTAGATTAGGACCCTTAGATTTCGGAACCTTCCAGAAACCAGCCCTAAGACCAAGCCCAAACCCCAAACTGGTGCACCCAACCACAGAACTCTCTAGAAACTGTGCAGGTTTCCTGTCCCGACATGGGCGCACTTCACAAGTGCGCCAGTGTATTTTTGTGCTGGCGCACTTCACAAGTGCGCCAGTGCATTTCTGGCCTGTTTCGGGTTTTTCTGCCTAACTTCGTTCGTCCATATCTCTTTCATACGGTACCCGTTTTACGCAAACTCGGACTCTATTTCGCGTATTTTTCCGAGATGAACGCAATGACGCAGCCCGTTTCCCCTGATTCTCACATCTGAGATTAATTATACTTTAATTACTAACCATTAGTGTTAATTGAAATTCGGGGTGTTACATCGTTTCTAGAAAATATCAAAATATCATCCAAAAATACCACCACGAACTTGTTTAGAAACGCCCTAAACACCCTACTCATCAAGTCTACAAAATATGCGGGTGCATTTGTCAAACCAAAAGGCATGACTTGCCATTTAAAGAAAACGTCGGGAGTCCTAAAAGCAATCTTATCTATATTATCCTCAGCTACCCTCAACTGATGAAATTCTGTAGCTAAGTCCAACTGTGAGAAAACCGAAGCACCAACCAACTGATCGAACAAATCAATTATCCTTAGCAATGAGTGTCTATTTTTCTTTGTGAGTTTATTTAGCTCCCTATAGTCCACGCATTATCTAAGTGAACCATCGGCTTTCGTAGCAAAAACAACTGGAGCACCCCCCCCCCTCTGAGATACTTCTTCTTATGAACCATTTCTCAAGCAACTCTTTCACTTGTTTACTAAGCTCCCTCCTTTCTCTTGGAGCCATGTGGCACACATGCAATGCAATAGGCTTTGCATTGTCCACCAAGTATATACGAAAATCTATCTCGTGTTTTCGAGGTAAGCCCCTAACCTCCTCAAAGACATCTACAAACTCACGGACTACTCATATAGATTGAAAATCATCAATAGATGTGTCAAGAGATTCTAGGTAGCTAAGCATAACCGAACCCTTAGGATATCATGAGATATCGAGAGTATTGCTCAAACTAGTCAACAGTTTAACTACCCTCCTTTCACTGTCGAGAATGGCAACATATTTGGCTAGCCAGTCCATTCCTAGAACCAATCCATAGCCCGTGAAACCAAGCACATAAGTGTTGCATTCGAAATCAACGCCATACATAAAAATTCTCAAACCTCGACATAACATAGAAAGATGAGTCATACTCCCAATAGGATTTGAGACACTAACGGGATCCACTGCTATACTATTATCTAGGTGCAGAGACTCAACAACAGAAGAAGATATGAACGAATGTGAAGCACCAAAATCAAACAAAGTACGAACAGGATGATTAAAAAGGAAAATCAAACTTTCAACAGAAATGCTTCTACCTCTCTCTTGCATAGGTTCCATGAGAGCATGAACCTGCCCTCCAGAAGTAGATCTTGTCCTCTGCCCTTGCCCTTGCCTCCTTGGGCAGTCCTTAATCATATGTTCTGCCTCACCACATTGGAAGCAACCAGTCTTTTTCACCTTCTTCTTTCTACAATCTTAAGCTATATGGCCTGGTATACCACAGAAATGGCACTTCCTTTTATCTCGAGGTTTCCCATTCTTCTTAGGATCTACCTTCTTGTCCTGTGCCTTATCTACCTTAGCACCTTTCTCCTCTTCATGCATCAGCGCCATGTCAACAAGTTTCTTGAAAGCAGCCCCCATAGGAATGTGGGACATAGCCAACCCGTGTAATGGTTCATTCAGACCCTTGGCAAATCTCAAGGCCTTATGTGGTGTATTAACTAATTCCATACCAAATCTTGCTAACTGGTTAAATTTGTTGACGTACTCCTTACAGATAAATTCCCTTGTTTCTAAGCCAAGAACCTTTCCATGCATAAACTCTCCTCTGCTTGTGAAAGAAATTTCAACTTGAACCTTCGTCTAAATTATATCCATGTCTCCACTGGGCATCCTCCATTAGTAATTCCCACAAACAGGAAACTTCGTCCTTCATTAACCAAGCAGCTAGGTGAACTTTCCTTCCATCGTCTATCTCAAAGATACCAAACAACTCCTCTACTTCCATGACCCAATTTCGAGCCTCAACAAATGTCTCAGTCCCATGAAACGGTTTTCTTCCCATCGCACAGAAGTCTTTGCATATCTTAGAAAAAGCGTCTACACGGGGAGGAGGAGGAGGAGGAGCTGTAGCTGGGGGAGGAGGAATGTCTGCTGGGCCTGCGGCGGTAGCCCCAGTCTCCAGGTACCTTCGGAACCATCCTGGTATCTGTACGCCCTCTGGAAGATTAATATCACTGACATGCTGAAACGAAAGAAAACGAGATTCAAAATAAACTTTCCTTTTGAAAATACTTCCTTTTAAAACCTTTCTGAAAATAGTTTTCCAAAATATTTATCAGTTCTGGTAACCTTCGGCTCCGGCACCACGCGTAATACCCCACGTCCATTAATGTAACTCATAAAGGGAATGCAATAACTTTCATGGAGCATTATAAGTGTATAGAAAAAAATATCACAAGACAAATATATAAAATGGTACTTCAAAATTAAAATTCATTTATTGCAGTGGAAAAGCAAAACGTGTCTGATTACAACATCATATTAAAACCAAATACACAAATATCCGTCTTAAACATGATTATTATTTGAGTACATAAAAACATAACTATAATCCCACTCCAAATAGCCATAAGGAAAAAGAGATAAAGCTGATCATTACTCTCAACACTTCCAAGTGCTTCAAGAAGAAAGAAATCCAAGTCAAGCTTCAGTGTTTCCTCCCTGAGAACTTGGGGGGAAACGAAAGAAAAAGAGGCAAAAACAAAAAGGTGAGAAATAAAGTCTAGCGAGTCCACCTGCTTTTAGCATGAAAATAAGTAAAGCATTATGACGGGAATAAACTAGATGAAAGATATAACCATGACATAGGGTAAACAAGGATAACATGATAAATATAAAGGAATGTCTAGTGTGTTTCCCAGATTTCGTACTTAATTTAATTCTCTGCACCACCTACTAGTAATTCTTATTGAAATGATCCCAATCCCACAATTGGTAGCCTTCAGGCGTAACATCTAGTAAGAGGTATCCACCCATACAATCCTTGACATCCTACTTGTCCATAATAGATACCAGATGTCCCCACACTACAGCAAATCGATCGGCTCCCTAACTTGTAGATACCTGTATGGGTCCCAGCTTAGGGTATATCACTCCCTAAGTGCCAACCCTTTTGTTGCACAGCTTTATACATATTGATGTACAATGGCTAAATCTTCCAATGCCGGGAACACCTTGTGCACGCATAACAAACCCGTTGGAACCTGAACTGCTACACCCTCGCTCTTATTTGACCGCTTATGATCAGCCCAGTAAGCATGCCCCAACCCTGTCTAGCTTCGGCTTACCGATATCTCTAAGTGGGTTACTGTCTGAAAATGGTCCCCACGGCTACTAGGTTTTCCCCCTGGGTTTGTCCTAACCCAACTTATATTGGTTAAGTGTTGTCTATCTTCCCAGTTTACTTAACCCCACCCATTTATCAAATCAATATGTATTATTTGTTAAGCTTGCCTTAACCTTATCCACTTTGTTCATGTATTATTGGTTAAGTTGTCATCTCACACAGGTTAACTTAACCTCACCCACCAAACATGTTTTAGGTATCGTATTCATCATTGATCAGCATTAATTTGATATTAATGCACAAACCTTTCACATTAAGTTGATGGTTTGTGGCCGCTGGATGTGCCGGGCGGTTCCGGGCAAACTTCTGCCACAAGCAAGACTTAACCTCGTGTCTAAGCATCTTTTAATTATGCCTACGACCTCTCACATTAGACTGGCCATTTGCGGTTACTGGTTAGGCCGGTTGGTTCCGGGCAGGCTTCTACCGCAAACGGAGTCAAACCTCGTGTCTCAGCATGCTTATCTTAGCCAATTTATTCCTTTGTAGTTTATGCCAATTTTAGGCTAATTATGTCAATTACCCAAAATTCCCAATTTCATATCATGCACAACAATTAACATATATTATGCCAAATTTAACATTTTTCATGCCCAAATCAATCCAATAAATATTATGCCAAATTTAACATTGTCATGCCCAAATCAATCAAATGTATATTATGCCAAATTTCCCAACGTTCCCTAAATTACCGTTCATACGTTCATCTCAATGAGATTTGGCTTAGGCTCGAAGTAGCCTGGCTATAAAAACCAAAAAGGGAAGGAGGTAGGGATAAGATAAAGAACATGCATAATAATAATAATGAAATAGTCATAAGTATGAAATGCTCATAAAGATATGGTAAAACTGATGATAATATCAACATGGGCATATAAGAATCATGAATCTGATGTATAGGCTAAGATAGAATTGATGAGATTCAATCTTATTATCATGTATAATTTCCAAATCCAATTTACAACATATTAGAATTACTTTTATTATTTAAATCGAAAAATGGTCAATGGACTTACAAAGATTGGATTAAGAAAGAGAATTAGGCGTTGTAGTTGTTGTAGATTCAAACCCCTTTACAGAATTCCTTTACATTAATTTATTAAAGAAGAAAGGCTAGTTTAGGTTGAGGCAGCATGGAGGCGCCATGAATTAATGTAATGAAATTATTTTAGGTCTAGGTGTGTTTATATAGGTGTATTAGGTGAATTAGGGCCTTTAGATTAGGATAGGATCCATCCAAACCAGAAAAATACATCACCCATCCAACCAGAGAACGCCACATAAGCCGTAATTCTCCAAAATTTGTCACTGCTCAGATCTGGCCGATTGGGTCGACCCCTAAAGGGGGGTTGACACCTAATTCGACACCCCTAGAGTATGATAATTCCTGCCCATTCTGCTTCTTGCTGATTTGAATTTCGAATTTGATTTTAATTATTAATTTAATTTTGGTTTAAACTGAAATCATCTAAGCTCCATAACTTCTTCATACTGTATCCGTTTTATGCAAACTTAGACCCTTTCTCAAGCAGAATTCCAAGATGAACGCAATGTCGCAACCCCTTTCCCTTAATTCTTCTTATAAAAATTAAGTATTCTTTAATTTGTAGATAAAATTACAGGGTGTTACAACTATAGAACTATAACTACTTATATTTAAATTATATATTTAAGTCATAAAAATCATATTCCATATATACCAAAAAAATTAATTAAAAGATACAAGTTTTATAAATCTTAATAAGGAATTAAAATTAGTATTAATTTTAAAATAGTGTTTGTAACCCAAAATTGTTATGAAATTATACATATAAGTTAAACTATGTATGTTTAAACTACATATAAAGAATATATAAACTTATATTTTGTAACAATATTAAATGTTTGAAATGTTTAAATTATTTCAATCATATTAACATGTTATATAATTTTACTAATATATATATATATATATATTTTGAAATAAGATATAAGAAAATAAGTGGATAGAAATGTTAATAACTAGAATTTGAACTTGCATTTTTTTTATTTAAAAGATGAAGGTAAGCTTAAAAGTTTTAGCTTTTGAAAATCAAAATTTTGAATTTCATTTTACAAGCCTTAATGTCGACATAAGGAGATATGCATGTCGATATATATGCATAAATTTCAAAGAATATATGGTTTTGTGACTTTGGTTTTAAATTATCGATCTATATTTCAAGTTTACTATTTCCTGAAATAGTATTAATCCTAAAAAGCATCCAAAATTTTATTACTTTATTGATTTTTTTTTTGGAATTTCAAAATTCAAATTTCAAATTTGAGTTTTATAGTTTTAAATTTTCAAATTCAAAGCAGAGCAAAAAAGTAATACAGTCCAAGCATTCATTCAACCAAAAAATTTAAAAATTAATTAAAGCATACATATTTTGCAATTCTTTTTTTTTTTGTTCTTCTTCCATTATCATGAGTCACACATTCACAACTTCTAGAATTTGATGATGAAATCTGCTCTATTGCGACGGGCTCATTTTTCTGGTCAGGATAGTATATGCATTTGCTGAATTTGAACACAATATGAGAAAGATATTGAAGATTTAGTGGTTCAACCAACTTGGCGCCAAAATTTGAATTTGAATTTTGAATGAATGGACACTTCAACTACTATATAAAGGCCCAAAAGTCATATCTCCTCACAATCTCTTCTCTTCTTCTTCTTCTTCTTCTTCTCGTTTTTCACTTTTAGTCAAACTTTCAGGAGGCATAACTTCTTCATTTCTTAACGAAATTGGACGAAATCAGCGGCAAATTGAAGAGGAATTCAAGGACTACGATCTAGTTATAGTTTGGGGATGAATTTGGATGGAATAAGTTGAAACAATTAGAGATATGCATGAAATTCCGTAATAGTTTTACATTTTTGCATAGCCAACTACAAATATCATATCTCACTCGATTTTAATCAAGATTTGATGATCTACCTATCAAATCGACTGCGAGAACTAGAACTGCAATCTGGAAAAGGATTTAAGACAAAATAATCTAACCTGTGGATGAAATTTGAAGATAACGGTTGGCAGCTTTAGTTTCCTTCTCTCTTTTTTCACCAAAACTTCATTTGATCATTACTTTGTCAATTCTTGACAGATTCTCATTAAACTGGCGGCATTTCGAAGAAAATGAAGAGAAGTACAGTATTGAATCTACTTGTAGATGAGAATCGAAAGTTTCTACTTATCTGGTACCCATTTCTTTGTTGTTTTATATTGTATATTTCCATTTCTTCCTCTTGATGTCCTTACACCAACCGTCATTACTCTTCTTTAATTATCCTTCAGAATTTGAATCTCAACACCCATGTAAACCAATTCATAATTTGAATTTCTCACCGCCACCTTTTTATAATTTGAATTTTCAATAGCCACCATTTTAGAATTTGAATCACCAACAACCGCTTTACCCATCTTTTCAACTATTGAATTTTCAAAAGCCATATAACACGTCTTTTCCTACAAAACAATGTAACTTTTCAAAGAATCAAGTGATTTTTCAAAATAACAAATTGTAATTTGAAATAATAACATCATGACGATCCTGTGATATATCCATTTATACTTTTCAAAAAATCATATCATAATAACTTGATTTTTCAATAAAGTTGAATGCAGACTCATCTAATAATGATGCAATACATGAATTAAAACTAGTATTAACAATTATTTCAAAATTCTCCATTTAAAATTTTCAAAAATCTGATTGTGAACATTTTGAAAGACCAGGCTCTGATACCACTTGTTAGGAATTGCGGAAAGGATCATTAAGGCAAAACAAAAACTAGAAGGGGGGTGAAAAGCGTTTATGAGAATTTAAACAAAATCTAAAACTTATATGATAAACTATATGAATCAAATACCATAAAAACAATCACAGACACAGAATTAAACACAGATGCAAAATAAACAAAAATAAAAATGCAGAAAAGGAAAGAACACACCGTATTTTATATTGGTTTGGATTACTCCTAGGTCCAGTCCCGCATAACGTTGGATTATGCAGAGTTTTATTACTATAACAATATCCAATTACACCCCTTGATTTCATGGCTACAAGGTTAACATCGATCTCGTTCCTTGATTTCACGGCACAAGGAAAACATCGATTCCCAAATACTTCCCAAACAATTACAATAGCTATATAACTCTTCTTTGGCACTTGATTCAGAGAGTAACGAGTAGAGAGTGTAGAGAAAAGAAGAAGATTATTGAAAACAAAATTGAATTTGGCAGAGTATAGTTGTAGGAATCTTAAAAATTATAAGAAATAATGGTGTAATGAAAGAGAGTGAAAGTGGAGAAGAAGAAGTAATTAAAAATTCAAAATCAATCCCTTTTTATAGTGTGTGAAAGGTTGCAACGCTCCAGAATCGTCACAAATAGTGAAAAGACACTTCCTTTCAAATTTGAAAAAATGACAGTTATATGTCGACATGTTGTTTTCTATATGTCGACATATACTTAGAACAAAATTAATTTTTGAGCATTTTTCAAGCGTTTCGATATAAATACAATTCTATAAATTCTTAAATTAAAATATAGTGTTATAAATTAATATTGTAAAGTAGGAAATTATGTGAAAACATAAATATAAACTATATACACATATTTATAGAATTATAAAGTTTAAAACTACATAAATATATAAATATACAAAACTTATAAAACTTGAATTTGAAAACAAAAGTAAAGTAAGAAGGAAAAATAGAAAAGATAGAAAATAAAATAGAGAGGATTAAAGATAGAATTTGAAATTTGAAAACTGAATTTGAAAAATAGAATTTGTATTTGAACATGGAGTGGTATTTAGAGTCTTACATAATCTAGACTCTATAACTATAATAGCCTTGAACTCTTGAATACTCATGAGTCTTGAAATATCTTTGAATTCTGAATCTCTAATATCTTTAAACTGTACAGTCTTCAGTAATATTTCTTGTATATAAATCCTGCATATGTGCATATTTTTATATATATATATTATAGATTGAAGTGTTAGTGTATATTTTATAATAAATTAATATTGAAATAAGGTTGTTGTCATTTAAACTCCATTCTCCAACAAAGAACTTAGAATCTATACGAAAGGGGTTACCGGTAGGATAGTGCCGACATGGTTGTAGAAGGTCATCCAGGACCGAAGGCCAACAAAGAGTGAGGCTAAAATTTGGAACAGCTAGCACCTAAAAGGACGAGAGAGGTTGTCGGTATTAACTCACTTAATACCGATACATCAAGAAGCAATATCGTCAAAATACAAAGGAATCATCCGGGAGCCTTTTACCAAGACCCCAGTAAATGATTACTGGACGGCCATTCTAATAAGCAACTAATAAAGCTTTGGAAGAAACCTCCCGAAAAAGAAATGGTACACTCCGAAAGTGTACCGATAGGAAAACTGGAACCCCCAAAGAAAGACAAACTATCCACACTAATCTACTTAGTGTCGATACCACCAGGGGTGGTGCATCCGACAATCATTCACTGGAATCATGAAGGCAAGCTCCATAAACTGTCAACGGAAAGGCCAGGAACCCATGACCTGAGCTCACATTCGGAAGCTGAGAACTTCTTAAAGTTATTCACACCGCCATGCTCATCAGCGATAAAAAGGAGATAGACGCGACATTAGCCAAAATCTATGAAGACCGGAACCATTCCCCTAAGAGCTACAGCTGAGACCTCAATAAACCGTTAGGAGAGCCTTCAGAACCCAAAAAGGCGGCTAAGACCCAAAACTCCCAGAATCCAAAGGAAAAGCGGCCGACAGGTGCTACTATAGGCCCAATAACAAAAGGGACCCAATTTGTCTATAAATAATACCCTAGGTGTCTCAATTTGGAGCCGAATTCTCATTTCCCAATCTCTCTCTTTTTCTGAAGAGAAACCCTAATTTCCAAATATATTGGAGATTTCTTCAATTCTAGTAATATATCTAAAATCAATAAAGAGGGGGAATTTCGTAGTGTTTCTCGATTTGATAATCATATTGTGTCTATAACTATAAGACAGGGAGTTATCACTAACTTTTCTTATGAAAGAGTTCATAACGATTATTTTGTAGCAAGGAAGGTCTTGGGTAAAACCGAGACTCTTCCCACTTTGAACTTTCATACGTTATTCAACTCTTCCATAATAAGCCTAATGCAACCAAACCTCAGAAGGGATCTTGTTATAAGATTGTGGCTTGATAGCAAGTGGCTTGATAACTAACACAACCAAGGCCTGTTCATGCCGGATCGATGCGGAAGTATCATGTAAGCCAATAAGTGTGTTAGCTTAAAGACAAAGTCGAGTGTTGAGAGGCATTAGCATGTTCCTTCTAAACACAATGTATATTATTTTATCTAAGATCCGAAGGTGCACTACAACAAAAAAGGCCTTCAATAGCGTTTGAAAAACACTATAATAGCCTACCATAGCGTTTCAGAGAACGCTGTGTAACGACATGCTATAGTAGGCCTTCAGGTTTAAATAGCATTAGGAAAAACGCTATGATAAATGGATTTTTTATAGCGTTTATTCTCATATTTCTATAGCGCTTAATGTACTTCTGGCATAGCATTTAAAGTTACAATTCTATAGCGTTATATATTCGTATATATGGTGTTTAATGTTGTATTTCTATAGCGTTTCTTGGGTTATACCATAGCGTTTACCCTAATATGTTTCTATAGCGTTTATCGTAATAATAGCGTTTTAAAAACGCTATAATTTTTTTTTAATATATGTGTGTGCATATATATATATATGCATAATTAAATTCTCCAATTTTATTTATCATTTCAGCTTTTTCACACATATAATATATATTTTTCATCCACATATAAATATAACATTTTCACAAACAATAAGTATATAACTTATAACATAGTATTTCATCTATCATTCAAACAAATTTTTGACATATCCAAACTTTGTATTTTATACATATCATTCAAACAACACATATCCAAACTTAGTATTTCATATACATTGTTTTACCAACTAATTTATATCCATACAAAAGGCTTCAAAGGATTAAAAAAAACAAGTAACTATGACTTAAAATATGAATTTATTTATGCAACGGTTTACTACTACCATGGAATATTGAAATGAGTGGTGAAAGGATCGAGGTTGATGCTGGGATGTTATTGTTAGCTGCAGTAATGCTAACTATTCTTGAATTTCTTCTACCTAGTTTCACGTTCCAGCTAGGTCCTCCAGCCTGCAAATTTTACATTTTTAAATATGAAAATGAGATAGAAATGAGTTAAGAAGGTAACACTCATGATGATTATAAAATAAACCCTCTTGCAGATATTGCTAGAACATCTGCGCATGGAACAACTCCATGATGTGTCTTTTCCTCGATTGCTTTGATTTTTTCTATAACTGTCAAATCCTCCAACTGAACATTATTTGGCTTAGCAAGTTGTTCTTAGTGAATGTAGGTGTGTCCGACAACAGCATTGATCCACCACATCCCTTCAAAAATGAACCACCAAGTTATTTTGTTTATATTTAAAATTATTTAATCTATTTTAGTTACAAGGCTTTAGTGCAGTAATAGACTGCACATGCATTAAAATGTGCACTTTTTTCAAGTTTTTCCCATGTAAAACCTGTTCAGGTTTAGATGGAAACCATGTTGCCCAGAGTAATAAATTAATGAATAAAAGTTTCAAACATACTTACAAGTAATGCGACACTAAAAGAACTTAGAACACTTGAAGAGAAAATTACATTTAATAAGCAGTCATAAAAGGAAAAGAAAAGAATAGACACAGCTATTATGTTCTCTTTGGCAATCATAAATCGAAACGCTGATATTTATTACGTTGGATAAGTTTGGACAATATTTGGAGTTGAGGGTTTTCATTTAACTTCGAGTTTGAGTACCTAATAGTAATATTATATGTTGCATTAAATAACAAAGTGTGTAGTTAATTGCATTAAATCTCAACATTAGTCAAAGTACACTGAGACATCTCTATGGTTAAGCACACAGAAAACACATTCACTCTTTCTAAATGGGAAACTGCTAATAAATAAAATAAAATTATGATACACGACACACAACCAAATAAACTGCATATGGTTAAACATAGTATATATTGGGAATAAAGCAAGTTGTCACATTTAGAAAATTCTATAAAATGATAATGAAAAATAAATGCTTAGGGACAAAAATGAGACCTGTCTTGTGCATGTTGAGCAGGAAATGTAGGCATAAAAATCTTCGATTTAGGCAAAAGAACTTCATGAAACCATGGGTGATTAAGAGCAGCTTCAGCTATTATGCGCTGCAAGTATTTACATGAAATACATGTATAAATGAATATTAGAATCATACTCTGCCAAAAGAAAAAAAATGAAAAAGAAAAAGAAAAATGTAAAGGTATGAGCATAATCATCATAATGTTAGTGTTTAGAAACCTAGGTCCTTCGTAATGAGTAAAGAAAGGACCAAGCTACAATAAATAAATAAAAAGTGCCGCTGGATTATACTTATCAAACAGAGCTATAGTTTGAAAGAAATTTCAGAAACTAAAAATTTTAGAAATTTGGTTTCGTAATTGTGCATGTTGAACATGCTATGTGCATTTTAGTCAAGTGTTTTTACTTTAGCTACGTTGGGTCCTTTTATGGATGATCTTGAGTTTTATTCTACTAGAGTTGAACGGCAGGTTATACATACATATATAGCTTTATAGGCTTCATCCTTGAGAGAGTAGCCAATTTTACTCAGTTTTCTTTGCTAATATTATCGTATGCCTTAATGGTTGTAATGTACATACAGTGCATCCAAATTTTGAATTTGAAACTGACCCGTTAAAAGCATGAAATAAAATTCGCATAAGATGATGCCTGATGTATATCACGCTCATGCATATGTTCATACATTATATTTGAATTTAATACCCCTTGAATGCAGGTGCTGAAATCCCAGAAGTAATTACCAAATTTTACAATAGCAGAAGTCCATTGACCGGAGGAGCCAAAAAGAAAAGAAAATCCAAAAACATTGAACTTGATCCTGTAAAGCTGGCCAAAGAGCAATTTCTAATTGTTGCCGAGTGTGGGTGCAATTCCTAATTGCTGAAATCCTGTAAATCTGTGTCAAAATGTCACTTTATTTTTAAAATCTATCAATATCTATAATTATCTGTAATAAATCGAAAACCACAGTATGAATCTAACAAACCAGTATTAGGTATAGTTAATAGAAAACAAGGTAAATAATCAAACAAGAATAGTTATATATTCTACTCACAGGTTCAAAGCGTTGTTTCCAGGAGGAAGGAACAAGATTGTTGGGAAGCCGTCAGCCTGGGATTCATTGACATACAAATATTGTCTGCCATTCATATAGGGTATACTTCGGTTAGAAAAAAATAAAATAAAAGTAAAACAAAAGGCCCAGCATCCTGATTATTGCATTATTGAATGGCCATTAAGACTAGGAAAACTGTGATGTCTTCTCTATCCATAATTCTATCGTTAATATCAGCAAGAGAGTTGGACCTTTATGAAAAATGTGTATTTGTATTGGTTTGTTGGAGACCATGCTATTTTAAAAGATCATATTTCTTGTAACAAAAAGTAGGTCCCCATTGCAAAGCGTGAGACTATGTCGTAATTCAAAACAATTCCTAGTACTTTGGTTCGTTAAATCTAAACATGCCAAGAATGAGACATATATTAATCTAAAATGAATGATACTTGTCATTTGCTTAGTTCCCAAATGTACCTAGGCGAACTAGGACTATTGACTGGTTTTGTCTCTTGTGTTTTATATTTTGTAAAGATGTATTGCCACCAGGTTGCATCTACCTTACCGTGTTCTGATTTTGTAAGCTTTATTAGAACATTTGCTATTAAAAATCTAACTTCAAATGGTCAAATTCGTATATGCTTGTGTAAATATTATCTAATCATATATGGGTCTATGCCACACAACTGCAAAATTGTTATAGTGATTATTCAGTACTAAACAAAAACAAATGATTGAATTGACTGTTTAGATAAAAAATATAATTTTACCATTTCATAGTTTTTTGAAATAGAAGAAAATGTCTGATATTTATAAAACAACGTACCTTTTTTGCACCATGGAATTAAGTTATAAGTCAATGATGCATCAACTTTAGTTCACAGTACTTGTACATTAACAAAACACCAAGTGAACAAAATAACAAGGAAGAAAAAAAAAGAAAACAAAAAATGAAAACCTATAGTTAATCAAACTGTGCTATTCTTTGGTGAAGGAACATCATAAAAAATAACCAAAATAGCCATTGTGCTCACGATCCAGCCTGAATATTATGTCTTTTAATGTGATCACACCTTCCAAAATCACCAAATTAGATTTTCAAGATTAGATTGTGTTTGGATCAAGTTATGATAACACCACAAAGGCGCTTCTAGGAGCAAACAGAGTAAATTTTTTTAGTTATTTGCAATTAAACTGCAAAGGCGCTACTGGCAAGAACAAAAGGATATATACTAAGTTGTATCATCTTCAACAGTAAGGAAGTTAGAACAATTATAAGAAAAAATAAAGAAGTTTACTCTAAGGTAAGTAGTACCATCTTCTTCAACAATCCAACCAACTTCAGCAGCAACTTCTTTAAACACTTCATTGTTACCAAAATGTTTAGGAAGCTTGTGATTGTGAAGTGTTCTTAAATAAGCGAAGATCTTAGCAACAAATGCTCTTCTTCTTCTTCTTCTGTCATTTCTCTTATTGTTCTCTCTTTCTTCCCATGTTGTTATCTTTTGGATGACTGATTGCAAAATCAATAGCAACTATAGCGCAAAGTCCTATCCCAACTAAAACCATTGGATTTTTAAAGTAAGCTTTCCAGAGCTGAAACACAATTTATAAATGTCGTTAGAAATAATAGTTCCTAAAACAGGAAGTTAAGCACTGTTTGACCAGGTATATAACCGAATTCAAATTGGTTTAATCAATCAAATAAACAACATCGAACCAAAAGTGTCTTTTGATTTAGATACATTATTGGGAATGAAGCAATATGACGGTATAAGGGCCTCAGACATACCGACATTACGATGGTTTATACACAAGTGCCAAAAAAAGTACATAAGGTATCAAGTCAAAGTTATGCCCATTAAGTTCTAAATTACATATTCTTGATATATGTGCACGCTTGGCAACAACATTATTGGAGGAAATCTTACAACAAATTTGGAAGAGATTAGTTTTGTCCATAAGAAAGTAATATACCTTTATAACGGAAATATGTGTATATCGTATTTTAGCAGGAGATTAAAAAAAGCATTTGAAATCGCCATTAGTGCTCGTATCTGCAAAACATGTAGATTCCAAAATCTTTACATGCTTGAGAGAGAGATATACGCATCATCATACTTAATATATATATATATATATATTCAGGAAAAAAGGCTTAATTTACGTATAAAGTTAAGTATAAAGACGATATCAAAAGTAACAAATGGCAAAAGTTCATGAGAGAAAGAATCAAATAGCTATGCGTTAAGGCCACAAATAAAACCTATGGCTCAGACATTTTTTCACCTCCGCTTACATGGACCTACACTTTTTCCTCCTATTTACATAAAAGCTTTACTTGCAATAAGCACTTAAGCAGAAAGGAAAAGAGCAAAGAGCCAAGGGCAAAGAAAAGTCAAAAAAAGGCTTGTGTCGGATATACAGTGCAAGGTTTGCTGAAAAGTTCTGGATGTCTTTTGATACCAGTATCAAATTATTCCGAAAGACCATTGACATTCCATTTTGCAGTGAGGATGGTGGTGAAGACTATGATAAGGTAAGATTTACTACTACTACGCATTCTTAGCTTAATACCAAATATGTTTTAGAAACTTCCATATCATGCTTATGAACATTGCTGAATTCTGAAGACAATTAGAAGAAAAATTGAAGGCTACCTTCACCATTAATAGATGTATGTAAATTTTCAGTGTTTACCAAGAGACAAGGAACAACTATCAGAGGACCTACGCAATGCCGAGGAAAATCAAGACGACCACAACGGTAGACAAGAGAAAACAACATTGAATAAACCAGATAAAATGCTTGCCTGCTCGAGGTGCAAAAGCATGGACACGAAATTTTGCTACTATAACAATTACAACATAAACCAACCTCGCCACTTCTGCAAGAATTGCCAAAGATACTGGACAACCGACGACACCATGAGAAACGTTCAAGCCGGCTCTAGTTCCAGCACCTGATCATTTCTAATACTACGTTAAAGGCCAATGATGGCAGCAGCAGTAATAATGGAACTAGGGTTCTTAGCTTTGGATGTGATGCACTGACTGCTATGGCAAATAAGCATAAAACTGCAACTGCGACTTCAAATCCAATAGACAATAGCAGCAGTGCAAATTTCCAATGGGCACTATGGCCTTATCCTTGGGCACCCCCCTCCTACTCCGATAATATGGGGTTATGGTACACCTTGGACATCCCCTATACTATGACATCTTTTTCTTCTTCTGCACCTGCATCAGGGCATGTATCTAAAACGCGGAGGATTGATGATCCTGAAGAGGCAGCAAAGAGCTCAATCTGGGCAACTATGGGGTTTAATAATGAAAAGTATGATAAATGCCTTTTTAAACCGTTTCCGAAGAAGTCTGTGGAGCTTAAGGCTAATAGCAATTCATAATTGCTCAACGTGAATCCTGCTTCAATGTCCAGATTCTTTATATGCTTAAAGTTATCTGAAGCAGAACTAAGACAAAGTTTGTTTGAGATTTGGATTCTGCTATAGGATTTTTTTTGATTTATGTGTGGAACCTAAGACTTCACTCAAGCCATTGCTTGTCGGTCTTAGTAAACCCCACGGGTAGTGATATACCCCGATTTTTCAATGCCTTCACACTACCTAGGTAGTCACCCCTAGAAATTGGCAGAGGTGGCCCTCGAACCTGAGACCTATGTCTCATCCCAATTCGCCCACCTCTAACCAACTGAGCTAGGAGTGTCGGGTGATTCTGCTATAGGATTTGTTCAATTTGTTGACGGTCCAAACTGTGCTGCTTTCTTGGTTGAATGAATAAAGCCAGCCATCGCCCTTTTATATTTTCTTTGAGTTATGAATCGTGCAATTATCACAAATGAATTGATTTTCTTTCTATTATTCCTCTATTGCTGTCGTTCTATGCAAATGCTAATCGTGCAGCCGCATCAAGTCTCCATCAAAAATTTAAATAGACCTGATTCCAACTCAAGTAAGAACCCCAAAATGACTTCAGAAAATGTTGATATACCCGCCTACAAGTTAGCTGTCCAATTCTTGTTCCATGAATCTCTTTAACAGCAGGTGCAAACTGCTCCCATGAAATTATCTTGTTCTCATGTAAGCCTAAAAGTGGCACCATCTTTCTGCGGTCTATAACAACGGTTTTCTTAAACCCAAGGTACCTCCTGTGACCTTCAACGACCTTTGCCATATTCCCATCATAAGTGGGGATAAAAATATCACTTTCTAATGACATCATGTAGTCTAGTGCAGCCATATGGGAAGACTGATTCTAAAAGTGATGCAGATCTTCATGGTCAAGTAGACTCTCCTTTCTTACAAGCAGGGGAAATGAGGCTCTTAACATTTCCAGTCTTCTACTGCCACCATATATCTCCCCTGAGGCAATGCACATCAAAGTATTACTTTCAAAGCCTAAGCTTTTAGAATTAATGTAGTCTCTTCTGGTGTAAGTGGACACAACCCTTGTAATATCTTATACCCATAATCTATCTCTTTCTCTTTCCACCATTTATATGCATACCTCATTCGTTTTAGCTCTTCCGCTTCTTCAGTTAAGCATCCATGAGTGCAGCCAGAGAAAGCCAATATGTCCATCTTGTATCTCAAATGCAATGCCACGAAAGGTCCACTTCTTTTAAGAATACCAACCAATTTGTTTCCTAGTGCCTCTATTTGAGGTGCAAATTTTAATGCCTCGTAATTCACACGACATCTAAGTTTTTGGAGCTCAACTGGAAGACCATTATTTGCAAGACGTGCATCGGTTGTTTAAAGTTATTACGCTGTGGTAACTGAAAAGCGGAAGGACCTGGCCCATATAATACTTCTCCGATGACCAGCCACTGGAGGCAACATTAGTGAAATATTCACCACATTTTTCCTTAGCCTTTTTGGAAGTTTTTCAACAATACGCACATCATTCTTCTATGAATTGATGAAATGACTAACATCAAATATATCTCCAAAATTACTTGTGCCATCCCAAAATGAAGTCTTGTCAAGCTCTGGGAGAATTAATATCAGATTCAACATGTAAGCGACAGTTACCATGTCACATATTTGTATAATGTACTCACTGCCGAGCGCATTTGATTAAGTCCTCTGTTACATGATATATTCAAGAAACCATTATTCTTATAAATTCTATATCTGGATGAATTTGATAAAGGAGAAAGAAAAAGGGAAACATGATGCGAATGCTGCCACCATTTCCATTGCCAATGTAATAAATCCGTCCACAATAAAATGCAGCAGCAGAGGAAGCATATCAGCAACACCTTTCAGGACATCTAGATCAGATCCGTTAACTGAACGATATTTCATCACCCCATGCCACCATGATCTGTGACTACGTTATCGCTACCGCCGCGAATGCCAATGCTGACTCAATAATTGGTTATGAGACTGATAGAGAACCCAATCAATAGAACTGACCAATCGAAGCAGATGCAAGAGAATTTATGTGGCTCTTCGATTTTAATTTTAGGGCCGATGAATTTGGAAATAGGCAGCTAAAATTTGGGGGCTATTAGGTAGATTCTAGATTTGTTTATTCATACTTAATACATATACTACACAATCTTTACTTAAAAGTTCTCGCTCACATATATAATTAATATGCATTTGAAATTTTTTTAAACTTAGTATTCACATGTTCGGATCCATATGTCTACATACTCGTTATTACATGCACATCTGAAACCAGATTTACACATAAGTTTGACCTGCATTTGAATGAACCACTGCAAATATGTGTGTATACAACTTAGCACCTTTAAAAAACTGATATCCAAATCTGAAAAGCTGCAGTGTTGCAAAATTATGCACATTCAATTTCAATAGATGTTGAGAATTGGTTACTAAACACAGCATGCTGCTTTTTTATATTGTAAAACTGAATATATTTTGAAATTCAATAAAGCATCAATGTTTGAAGGATAAATGATAGGCATCATGCAAAAAAAGATAAATGATAAATCAATACAAACAAAAGAAATTTACCTGACTACTTCAAATCTAATATGTAGTTTCGGTTCCTCTTTACGAACAGCGTTCCATTTTTTTGTAAAAATGCCAGCATATTTAACATTCCACCAACATCTACTCCACCTGTGTAATAAGGTAACACGTTAGCAGCAATTTCTTGCATTAAAATAGAACATTTTCAAGAAGATGTTGGCCATAAAACTATTGAATCACAACCACAAAGTGACTTGTTTTCGCTACCACTTATGAACACATCTAACAGTATGTACTAAGCTGTAAAATGGATGCTAACTTTGGTCCACTTCCAAAATCAGACTGAAGTCTGATGCTCATGCTCCAAAAGTATTTAGGTGTGTTACAACTTACAACTAGTTGTACTTCAGCATGCTACGTATCAGATTATGGTTTCAAGTGCTTTGAGCACTTCAACCCATGGGTACAGCTAATATGGAACATAGGTCGTGCAGTCTATCTAGACCTAACAGTCCAATTCACCTGATTAACCATACTGTCTCAGCTTCTAATTCTATCAATTCACTACTGACCGGTCATGTGTTTCAGCAACCATAATGTGTGCTTTCATTAGGAATCATTCCATATGTCATTCATTTATTGTTGTTTTATTATAACTTTCATTATATATATATATATATAGAGAGAGAGAGAGAGAGAGAGATGGCATGCAATATAGGAATTGATCATCAATGTGATGATCTTATTGCCTAGAGTCTAATATCTATTTTGCCAGCTCTTTGGTAAGTTGACAGATTTTTGTATTTTTATTAAATAATTAACATCCTGTTTTCAATACAATAATTATCATTATTATCATACGAAAAGAAAAGAAAAACTGATAAATGCATTTATATTAAAGTTAGCAACTATGATTTTATCTTAAAATTTCATTCAAGCAACTAAACTAAACCAAGCATGAAAGCATAGGAATGGTGTGCACCCTCATTACATAATCATGTTGATGCAGAGAATTTCTCAACATGCCATGCCTACCACTTTTCAATAATAAATTTATATGCAATCTAATCTTGCAAACGTAATATCTAATTATGAACCACTTTATCATAACATAAATAATCTTAATAAAAAAACATTGCAAAATATAGCAAACCATGAACCTTCTTAAAGTAATAGACCGAAAGATGTTTTTTCAAATAACTAACGATAGTAGTTGTTATATCATCAAACAATGGTAGTATTAGTTAACTTTAAATAATTATATAGTAACGAAGAAACCAATTTCCTTAAATCCATCTACACTTCTCTTGCTCTGTACGTCCAACCTAGATCATTTTCTATAAAAATATATATGCATTTTTGGTAGCTCGTCATAGTAGCAAAAAGCTACCAACTGTAAGTTTTCATTTTCCTTAACCTCGTTATATATTCTATAATATTTCCATGGAAATCATGTGATTTGAATCTTATACAAGTAGATAACTCCAAACTTTTGAACCATCAAGAAAATACCAATAGAAGAATAAATAGGTTTTAAAAAGTACAATAGAAAAAGAAATAGGTTTGAAAAAGTACCTTAAATTGCAGTGAACGAAACTAGGGTTTGGCACATTGAGATCTCGATAGCTCCAATTAATGGAAGATGGGGAATCCAGGGAATGAACATAACGCTACGATGATTTAAATTAGGGCAATCTAGTATGAGTTGTGACCTATTATAATTGAAATCTCGAAAGTGGAATTTGTGAGTTGGGAGAGGAAGACGAGGAAGATAAGCGGTAAGTGAAATTTTAGGAGGGAAATTAGGAAGGAAAACATGAATAACCCACGTTCTACATTTGTCTAAGTGAAATGGATAGCATTTAAGTTAAATTTAATAAGAAGGGGCCTACGCATGTATTGTATAGCGTTTGGCAAATGGACACGTGCTTTAATCTTCATTGTTTCATAGAAGCAAAGGCAGAAACGTTGTACTTAAGAGCTATATAATGTCTACTTTCTTGTAGTGGTGTTTATTGCATAAGGCCTCAGTTTTATTTAGCTAATAAAGCCTTTCTTATGATTGTCATTGACCTCATAGTTTTGTAAGCGTGATACTCACCCCCTGAGGGAGGAGTAACTAATCTTCTAACTAAAGGATTTGGCAACTAGGGAACTGTGACAATAGATAATGAGCACTGATTCAGGACTGCTATTCAATCAGCCTTTGGATCGTCCATGCATCAAATCTCTAAATATGTGCATTACCTATTCTTGTTCGGGTGTTGATGAAAAATATCGTTAACATTTTGGTGCTAGAAGGAGGGCTTTAACCTCTGCCTTTATGTTTACCCCATCAAAAATTAATTTGGTAAACTTATTGCTCCGTGGCAGGGAAAGACGAAATCAAAAAGATTGGAGGATAGAAATAAGGAACCAACTCCTAACACAACCCTTGAAAGAAACGTGAGGCCAACATTCGACCCAAACAATAATGAAGGAGCGACCTCAAACCCAGTGCAACCATCAAACCCGAAAGCCATGGGGGAGAATGCTACTAAAATTATGGCTCTAAAGAAATAGATCCAGAAGATGCAAGCTCAAATAGACGCTAATCAAGCACAAAGGTCTTCAAATCTAGCTAAGTCTAGACAAAGGGAGGAGGACGAGTCTCCAAAAAGAAAGGCTTCCGTTCAACAATCTAAAGTAAAAGAGAGGCTTAAGGCTGCTTCCTCTAAGAAGAAAAGGTCTTACTTAACAGGGATAGATCACCAACGAAATCAATGTGAACAAGAGCAATTAGGAAGCTCTACATTCAACGTTTATGGTCCTAACAGGGCGAGTTATGATAATACGGAGTCCTATCCTAAGGATATTGCTAGAAAAACCTTCAAAGATCTGCTGGGAAACAAAGGAAAAAGAACCCAGGATGACAGGATTAACGATAACGAAAGGGTAGCTCCTTTCACCGAAGAAATCATGAGTACTATAATACCGTCCAGGGTGATGGTTCCAACTATAAAGTACCAAGGTACAACTGACCCTGATGATCATATAATTGCTTTCGACAGCCAAATGGATCTCTATAACGCTTCAAGAGCTGTTAGGTGCAGGCTTATTCTAGTAAACTTCCAGGGAGCAGCAGCTAAGTGGTACCATCAGTACAGAGAAAATACCATCTACTAGTGGAAGCGGTTTGCCTACGAGTTTTCTACACAGTTTTGCATATGCAAGGATCCGACATTTGATTACATAGTCACTGCCAACATCTAGCAGAGGCAAGGGGTAGAGGCAAGGGGAATCCTTAGGAGATTACTTGAAAAGGTTCAATGTGGGAGCATTAAAGGCAAAGGACATGAATGACCACAATAAGCTAATCGCCATGCATTCGTCTAATCGAGAATACCCCCTTCTGGAAGGAAATATATATCCATGGTTTGGCTTGGATGGAAATCAGAAATGGCAATGGTGGGAAGATTCTAATTCTAATGTAGTCGCTTTAAGTAAGCCCATTTCTTTTGTATATGCTGTAGCAAAAGAAAGGGTCAACAACTTCCCTGTCTCATTCAAAGCCAAGAATTTCCCAAAACCTCATGCTTGTGGAAAATATTGAGTATCACAAAACAAATGGAAATAAGACTGATGAGTGCAAGGTTTCAGACGGGATTATTCAAAATATCATTTAAGAGGGGCTTCTGAAAGAGTTTGCTCTAGAAAAACGTTATTCGCCTAGCATACGAATGGACATCAGAAGGTTTCAATTAATGCAATAGATGCTCATGTGGAAGAAGGTCATATAGATTTAGGAACGCCAATAAACTGAATTAACGTGATCCATGACGGACCGCATCCTATTGGAAATTGTCTGATAGCCAAGAGTCGGTACCTAAAGGATGCTCGCGAAGGGATATTCTCTATTCAAGAGGAACCCGAATTGAAAAGTGCTCATTACTCTCCCAAGATGCATAACTTAGTTGTTTTGCCAGAGGAGATGAAGAAAAGGGTTCACCACCGGCACAATGACCCTTTCATGTTAACAACTCAGTCTTTATAAAAGAGAGTAACGGGGATCAACACCCAATTTACTACGTCAGCATGAGGTTAAAAGATGCAGACACCCGATACCTCGTGATGGAGAAATTAGCATATTGCCTAATACTTATAGCACGAAAGCTTCGAGGATACTTCCAAACACATCCTATTAAGGTCTTGACTAGCTTTCCACTTAAACAAGTTTTCAGTAAATCAGAAACATCTGGGAGGTTAGTAAAGTGGGGGATTAAACTTAGCCTATTTGAGATTGAATTTCAACCACGAGCAGCAATCAAAGGACAATCTCTTACAAACTTCGTGAATGAATGTACAAGCTTTATTACTGAACAGTCAACTAAAGAGAACAATTTAAAAGCTAAGTGGCAACTTTTTGCGGATGGAGCCTCAAACAAACAAGGAGCCGGGCAGGTTATGTCATAATTACACCTAATGGACATCGTTTGCGCTATGCCATGAAGCTAGGGTTCTCAGCTACTAACAATGTGGAAAAATATGAATCAATGATGGTAGGGTTGAATCTGGCACTACAGATAAAGATACCTCTAATAGAGATCTTTAGTGATTCACAACTAATGGTAAATCAGATAAAGCAAACCTATCAGACCAAGGATACACGGTTAACCCTATATGTAAAAAGGATATTAAAGATACTTTCCCAGTTTGAGGATTTCTCGATACATAAAATACCCAGAGCGGAGAATACCCAAGCTGATTCACTAGCTAAATTGGCTAGTTCTCGAGGGGCACTTGAAACTCGAATTATCCCTATGGGTTACTAGGAAAGACCCAGTATTGAGCATGAAGACCCCGAAACAAGAAAAGAAATGCTAGTCCTAACTAGATCCCAAGCTTCAAAAATGGGGGAACGAAGTGGATAGGGAGAATGCTTCTAACAAAGAACCTTCTTAAGAAGAGATAAATTCCCCTACAAAAATACCTAGATGACTCCATAGTAAAGTGCCTTTTGAATTGATCCCTACACCTTAGCAAGCAGGATGCAAGGAGGATAAAACACCAATCCCGCACATTTGTGATTGCAAATGGGATTCTCTATATGATAGGGCACTCACTCCTCTAAGATGTGTAAGCATCAAGAATGGATCCAACCTATTGAAGGAGGCACATGAAGGTTTGTGCGGGGATCATTCTAATGGAATCAAGCTAGCCAAAAGAATCATGCGACAAGGTTATTATTGACCGCAAATGGTTAACTAAGCAATAGAGTATGTCAAGAAATGTGAGAAATGCCAAAGGTATTCCAAAATACCCCGACTTCTTCCTAGCGAGTTAACCACTATCTCAAGCCCTTGGCCATTCGACATACGGGGAATAGATTTGATCGAACCCCTTCCATTCTCCAAAGGTGGAGCTAAGTAGGCCATAGTGGCCATCGATTACTTTACCAAGTGGATAGGGGTAGAACCTCTTCCAACTATCACATCTAAAAAGGTTTTGAGATTTGTGATAAAAATTATTGTTACTTGCTTTAGACTCCTTACAAGATCGTATAAGACAATCGAACACGATTCGAGAGCCAAGAATTCACTCGGTTTTGTGATAAGAATGGAATTATCAAAAGCTTTTCCTCAGTAGGCTATCCAAGGGCAAACAAAGCCATTGAAGTTGCAAACAAAAACATAAAAACCATCCTTAAGAAAAGACTAAACCAAGCCAAAGGAAATTGGGATGAAGAATTACCCTTGGTAGTTTAGGCTTATAGGACTTCCACCAAAACGACAATAGGACATACTCCATTTTCTTTGACATATGGATGCGAATCCATGCTCCCGATTGGGGTCGAAATCCCTTCACATAGAAGGATAGCTTACGCATTTGACACAAATCATGAGTTAAAAAAGGAGTCCCTAGATCTAATTCGAGGATTAAAAGATGAGGCCACGATCTGAACAACCAAATATCAAAGGAGTATCACATAATATTGCAATTCGAAAGTCAAGACTAGAACCTTCTCAAAAGGAGATTTGGTCTTACGATGGGTAATGGCCAACACTAAAAACCCATTGGGCGGTCCACTTAGTCCAAATTGGGAGGGACACTTAATCATCCATCAAGAAGTCATGCCCGGAACGTATCGGCTTTGCAAACCAAATGGTAATCTCAATCTAAGGTCATAGAACTTGCAACATTTAAGACCATACTTCACAATGATTGACAAGTAATGAATGATTCTCATAGAATACTCATATAAATAAGGGTATGGAAACGCTCTCAAGGCCCAAATTAACCCAAGAAGGGTCAAGTTGCAAATGGATAGAAACCCTTGTCATCGCCGAGGTTGGTCTGGGCAAGGCACACCCCGGAGTGGGGTGGTGTGCAAGTTTTTTCTACGCCCAAAACAGGAAGGTCCATTTAAAGCATCAAAAGAGTAAGCCTCCGACCCACACCAGAAATGGTCGTGATGGAGCATCTAATTAGCGTGCCCTGCCTCTGCTTACAGAAGAGTGCCCTGCCTCTGCTATGAACTAAGCATGTCCTACCTCTGCATGTAGAAGAGCACATCCTACCTCTGCTTATGTTTTGCGTTACCCACAGAAAGGAACACAAACCCCTATCGTAGCCTACGATGGTCAGGATAGGGCACCCCTTGGAGGGGGTGTAGCGTATGCCTCTATCATCTCCTATAATGGTCATGTTAGAGCATTAGAAGAGTAATCCTTACTTTTGCGTCTATAATGGCGCGTTTTACGCATCTAAGACCTTATCATCGCTTATGATGGTCAGGATAAGGAGCCTCTTGGAGGGAGGTCAGGTAAGTCCTTGGGCCCTTCTTGTGGATAAGCTAGCCAAGTGCACCGAATGCACAAGCCGGGAGAGTGGCCAACAAAGCACATACGTCCTTTGCTTTGATGATAAAAGCCCCGAGAGTGGCTCAGAAAGCACGTATAACCTCTACTTCATAAATTAAGCACAAAAGGAGGTAACGAAACATTAACACTAGAAGTGGGATTCCGGTCTTCATTCTTTAATTACCCGAATAAGGGTTGGTTTGGGACTCCTGTTAATACCAGATGTGGGATTCTAGTCTTCATCCTTTAACTACCCGAATAAGGGTTGGTAAGGGACTTCTATTAATACCAGAAGTGGGATTCTGGTCTTCATTCTTTAATTACCCGAATAAGGGTTGGTTTGGGACTTCTATTAATACCAGAAGTGGGATTCTTGTCTTCATTCTTTAATTACCCGAATAAGGGTTGGTTCGAGACTCCTATTAATACCAAAAGTGGGATGCTGGACTTCATTCTTTAATTACCCGAATAAGGATTGGTTCGGGACTTCTATTAATACTAGAAGCGGAATTCTAGTCTTCAATCTTTAATTTCCTAAATAAAGGCTAGATCGGAATTTCAGAAGATGAATTCTGGTCTTTAACCCTTGATTGCCCGGATAAATGTCAACTCTGGTCTTTAATCTTTAATCTTTAATCTTTAATTGCCCTGGTTTTTCTATAAATAAGACCCTTGGGACCTCATTTTGTGGGCCGAATTATCATTTCCCAATCTCGCTCTTTTTCATAAGAGCAAACCCTAATTTCCAAATCAAATTGGGGATTTCTTCAATTCTTGAAATATATCTGAAATCAACAAAGAGGATGAGTTTGGGACTTAAGTGTTTCTCGATTTGATAATCATGTTGTGTCTATAATGATAAGACAAGGAGTTATCACCAATATTTCTTATGAATGGGTCGATCACGATTATTTTGTAGGAAGGAAGGTCTTGGGTAAAACTCGAGACTCTTCCCCCTCTAAACTTTCGTAGGTGACTCAACGATTCCATCGTAGCCCTAATTGTAACAACCTGAATTCCGACAGATCAAATTCTTTTCGAAATTCTAATCTATCGAAACTTATGTTGGTTTGCTCTGGTATCCTGCAGAAAAGACAGAGATATAAAATATGTTAGAGATCAAAAAATATCTCACAGCGGAATGGACAAAATATAATATAATCAAAGTATAGCCTTATTTTATTAATAATACTGCCTAACCAGTATCCAAAGCTTTAATGTGTCATGACTCTGCCACAAATCTAATATATGAGTATGTTATGACGAGGGGGTCAGAACACAAGTTCTAATGACTGGAATAAAACTATACACTTTGGATAATCCTACATATACCGTTCAATCATATTTTCTTATTTATTAGGTTATTTTGGTTAACAGCACTCAAGGCTTACACACACATCATACCCATTTACTTCCTAATGGATTAACCTAATACAGTATATATGTAGCTACCCCTCAATATTGAGGTACACCCCATGGTACCCCACTCGCACGGTCTCCACCGTAATGCCACAGAAATGAAAGTAGTCCCTCATCCTACGTTGGAGTGACATACAGATCTCTACATAAAAATGTTACGGTCTGCATATATTTGTCGTTACCGTGCTATGTAAGCGTATGGATTGCCTTCATCAATCAAATCAGATTTCACAACGGAGTAATGCCATCAAGTCTACGATTCACCACCCTCAGCCGACATGCATGTATCTAGATTGTCCCACATACGTATCATGAATCGTATTCGATGCCTTAATCGAAAATAATGTGCACCGAATTCTATGGCAGGGCTATATAAGAAACACGAAACTCGGTCGGGTGCTTTTCCATCTGTATAGGCCGACCTTTAAGAGCCTCAAAATATAGATATTCCAAGGATCTGTATTCATGGTGGCTATCGCCCCATCTCAGCCTATCGCTCAACTAGTAAAGACTACAAGAGCTAAACGACTTGCCCCTAACAAATAATCTAAACATCCAGCTAGTGTCTTCCCTCAACCAGCATACCTCAATAGTGAAAGGTGAATGGACTATTGGTTTTAGCTCTAGTCTTTTTGCATCCCACTGGCTGTCGATGATGGGTGTTCGACGATTTATTATCATTGTTGATCGTGACCCTCCGCCTCCCCATTGAGGTGACTACCGAATCACCCTGGTGTCAACTCGTCAGAGCATTCTGACTGCAAAACTACTTTTGAAGTCAAGGCCCACCCACCTAGTAGTTACGTGTAGACCCGACTTCTGCGAGCACAGCCTAAACATCTGCCACCGCACAGAGGACTTCCAGGAGCACCTTATGTATCTCAGGAAGACGCGTGCTACCCCTTCCAGTCCTTCGGAGCTGACAGAATAATCATATGAACGTGCGCTCCCCTCACGCCTTATAACACCATGATTATCTACCCCGTTAGGTTATTCACTCTCAAATGTACGGACTGGTCCAAGCGCCTCACTTTAATATGTTATTGGACCCTATGTCTAAACATTCTTTTACGCGTTTGCTTTACCTTATCAACTTTCCGTTTATCTTGTTTATCTTAACTTTTTATTCAGGTTACCAAGTTCATCCTAGCCCCTTATAACTCTGAGGAATGGGCCACTCTTCCTTATTAATTTCAGTTATACAATTTAACCCATTTAAGTTTATTAATAAGCCCACAACATGTTATTCTCTAGATTGCGATCCAAGGTCTGTAATCCATAATCTCTTTATATTCTTGTTTGATTCAAGGTTACAATAACATGTTCTACTTAATTTGTAATTAAGTGTAACTTAATTCACATGTTTTCTATTTAACATGTCATTTAACATTTATGATTAAATATAACTTACCTCATTTCCTGAGTTGCCTCATTCTTTCTTATTTAGTCATAATTCCCTCTTATGCTATCATTACAACTTAACGTTGTTTACTTATCAACTTAGTTCTTTTAACTAAGGTTCACTTATAAGTCTCCTCTTCCCATAAATATAACTTATGTTTTCCTCATTTATAGATTTTAAATTCTCGTTCTCACAAATAACTTAATTTCCAATTAAGTACAGTTTGTCCCATAACATAAGTTATTCCAGTTTCCTTATTGTTTTATTATAACCTAATTTATAATTCCCACTTTTTCCTAGGACAAATCTTAACATAACATTCTTATCAGCATATTTCAGACTTCCAAGTTTTCAAATTACTCAATTTATAATTAAGTACAACTTCTTTCATTTCATAAGTTTTCCCCCCTTTTCTCAATTAGTTTCAAGTTTTCCCCATTTACTGATTACTTAATTTACAATTAAGTGTCAATTATCTCATTTCACCGGTTATCTCATTTCCTTACTAGTTTATTATAACCTAAGTCATAAACTTCAGTTGTCACTAGGACAAGTCTACCTATTATATGACATTCTTACTAATGTAATTTGTTTGTACTAGGTTATTATCATTTCCCGTTCATTGCAATTTCTTTTAATGTTGTATCTTTCTTTCAATTCCATTTATTCCCATTAATTACAATTAATGTTGTTTATCATTCCTTCTATTTACATATATTCATATATGTATTTATTTATGCACTACACCTCTCACATTAAGCCTACACTTGTGGATGTTGGATTTGTCGTGTGGTTCCGGGCAGACTTCTACCACAAGGCGACTTAACCTCGTGTCTTAGCACCATTACATGTTTTAATTATACACTTAGACCCCTCACATTAGATATACCACTTGTGGATACAAGATATGCTGGGCGGTTCCGGGCAGACTTCTACAACAATTGTAATTTAATCTCGTGTATAAGCTCGGTTACAGTTTCTTATTTATTATAAATCTTCTATTTAATCTAGGCATGTCTATTTCTTTTAAATTTCCACTATAATTTATAATTTACAGTTCATCATATTATGCCTATTTTATGTCATATATTCTTTCTTACATATAATTAATTCTATTCTATCATGTAATCAATTAAATGGATAATTTTTCAAATTTAACAATAACTTGTGATCGCCAAATCATTTATTTTTGTAGGTTAACATGTATTTTCTCAATTTCTATCATTAACGGTCCAGGTGCAGAAATGTCACAAGTAACATGGAATTGAAGCAACAGTAATTGCTATGCATGTTTTGGCAAATTTCCCAACATATTAAAATCTTTAGCATATTAATATTCCAACATGTCATATTCATCACTTTAATCCTTTCTAACATGTGTTTAAACAATTCAACATATTATATCTAAACATGCCATAACAACAATTTAATACTTTTAATTATTCTAGCAATTTCACATTATACGATAATGGGGAATGTTTAAATGATAATATATCATTATGAAAAATGATATAACTTAAATCAACTCACCTCGTTTGCAGAACTAGAAATTCTTCTAAATATTTTTTATAGAAGAAAACAGACTTTTATCTTTTTGTAGAGTTGGAGGTTGGTTATAAATCTTGAATCTTCTTTGTTAATCTAGATTCTAGCAGCATCTCCCCACTTTATTCTTAATTTAGAATGTCATGGAGGCAGAGAAAGAGATGATGAATTATGTGTGGATAAAATGGGAGAGAGAGCCCCTTTTTATAGATTAACAGAGCCAATCCTTAACCGTTATATATTAGGTTTTTCAATCTAACTGTACATGAAATGCTGAGTCAACTACGAATAAGGCCCATTCTGCATTTCATACTTTATTTTGCGCCGCCTATACATATATAATTTTAATGTTTTGTAGCATTTAATATCCTTCTTTCTCCCTTTTTAAATTAATTGTGCCTATCCTCCTTCTTTAATTAATTGCATGTTTTCATGCATGTATATCCTTGTCATTAATTGGAATTATCTTCATACATAAGACATCCTTATGCATATGCAAAGCCTCCTTATGTGCACAACCTTTATTTTATTCCAAATTTTTGCATCTCTTAATTAATTAATGTATGACTTATTTCTTTTTAAACTCTTTCTCATTAATGCCCCAATTTACTATTTTTTATGCATTTCTTTCAAATATTATTGTGCGTTATTAACACATTATCCTTCCCTTTTCATGCATTTATCTTCCATGGTGTTTCTTTTTATTATTAACGCTTGCATTGATTTCTCTTTTTAACATTAAAAATGTTTTTTCTTTTGAACACCTTACATATATACTTTTGCACTCCTTCTTATGCCATTATTCACATTATTATTGCATGTTTTTTTTTAAATGCGTTAACTTATAATGCTTCCTCTTTTATTCCTTATTGCATTCATTAGCGCACATTACCTTCCTCTATTCTACATATATATATATATATATTCCATTTTAACGCTCTCATGGAATTGACCATTTCCTTATAAAGTCATTGCATTAATTAGTATCCACACTACCTTTTTAATTGCTTGTATTTTCTAACCTTTCTTAATGCATTAAAAATTGTACAAATTTTCCTCCTCTTCAATGTATAAATTTATATAAATTATATATTACCATTATTTTTCCTTTATTTATGTTCATGAATATACATATATTTGTATGTTCAATTGGCCCTATCTAAAACAAAGATGAAAATTATATCACCATCGTGGTTCGAACCCTTGACCTCTATGTTACATATCTAATGCCTCGACCAACTGAGCTATAAAGTCTTTTGTTAATAAGTTTAGAAACAATGGTACTCATTGTTTTCCTTCTTTACCTTATTTTCATGATTTGTTGCAATCTCCATTTAAAGGTATCTCTTTCATCATAAATCGGATTTCTGCAATCCATAGGTCTAAATTGACTAGAAAATCGTCATGAATGTAATGATGCTACTCCCGTGGTCAAATTCTGGGAGCTCTTTGTAACACCCCATAATTTTAGTAACACTAAAAAGGATAAATTAAAGAATAATTAATTATAATATTCAGAACTAAGCGAAATGGACTAAGCCATTATGTCCGTCTTGAAATTCTGGTTAAGACAGACATTTGGTTTACGTAAAACGGACACCATATGAAGAAGTTATGAAGGTTTATAATTTGTATACACGCAAGAGAATTATGTATATATAGCTAAATCAGAAAATCAAATTCCAGTTTAGAAATCGAGCGGAAAATTTCCTGCCCAAGGGGTGTCGACCCATGGGTCGACCCCATAAGGGGGGGTCAATCCCCTTAGGGAAGACGTGGCAGTTAGGGTTTGGTGGCTGATGGCTCCATTTCTCTTGTTTTCTACAGTGAAAAATATTGGAGGACTAGATGCTGTCGGTGCCTAGACTGAAACAAACCTTTTCCTTCTTCTGCAATGAAGTTATTCAAGTGTAGATCTATGATTCAACCTCTGTTATTCTTCTTATATCTTTCTAGGTCCAAACACTGTGAGTTTAAGTTACTTTTAGGTTTAAATAATTAAAAAGTAAAACATGATATGACTGTAATTTGGATCTATGCCTGTGACTGCTTGAATCATATCAGATCTATAGTAACTTGTGAATCTATGATATTCTGATATAACTATGACTTGGATCTTAACCTTTATCATGTCAGATCTACCTTTGATTATAGATCTAATTCACTATTTAGATCACCTTGTACTTATTATGCTTGTGGTTAAATTGGATATGTTATTAGTTGGACATCTAAATTATTGTTTAGATCTTATCATGCCTATTATGACAACCCTACTATGTTAGAATCAGTTCTATTATTTCATGTTCACCAGATTTGTTCCTGTATGCCTATCTTATTATTATGCCATTATGTGCTTATGTCAACCTTGTTAGTATAATCATTTCTATCATCTTCCTTTCACCCTTTCCCTTTTATTTTATATAGCCAGGCTACCTTCGAGCCTAGGCATGCCGCTGAAATATGTGAACATGTTAAATGGGGAACGAGGGGAAAAAACCTTGAAATTGAGCAACACTTGTAAATGGGGAATTTGGCATAAGTTGAATAATGATTATGAATATGAATATGAATTTAGGGCATATAATTCATTATGTACATAGTTGGGAAAAAAAGGCATGAAAATCTGTGACGTCATAGGTTAGTTTGGTTAATAAATTGAATGCTTAGGATTACAGTAACTAGAAACTGTAACTGCGCCTAGACACGAGGTTAGATTGCACCTGTGGTGGAAGTTTGTCCGGAACCGCCCGAAATATCAAGCGACCTCAAGTGGTGAATCTAATGTGAGGGGTCTTGGTGCACAAATACGAAACATGCTAAGGCACAAGGTTAACCCCGACTTGTGGAAGAAGTTTGCCCGAAACTGACCGGCATATCTAGCATCCACAAGTGGTAGGATTAATCTGAGGGGTCTAGTACATTATAACCATAAATGGATATGGTAATGTATTGGAATACTTAACCTAGTCGAATCCATAGGGATTGTATGAACATGAATTTGGATAGGGGTTAAGTAAATTTGTTTGAATAGTGGGTGGGTTAAGTAAATCTGAGGGGGTGGGTAATATTTATATATAGGCCCACAAACTTAACCATAGGGGGTTATATAATTAAAGACACCAATAGATATACATAGCCTGTGGAAATCCTTGTGGGAATACAAGACAATGGGGAGAGCTTGTATCATCTTGTATGGGGGACCCGTTTCAGTCAGTAACCTGTAGAATGTATCAAACAAGTACTCCGCCCTAGACCGGAGTAGGAACACACTTATTGGTCTTATTGCAAGAGATCCAAAGATGTAGGATGGTGAGGGCGATGCCAACTGACTGGGACATGTACGTGCATATCCGGGCAGAGGGGGATAAGATGACCGTGACACTAGTAGATATAGTTGTGCACGTCAACGAAGGGTTGCCACTTTAGGAAGTGATACCTCCTACTGTAGGGCCAGCACAGGGTAACTACAAAGCAGGGAACCAATCGATTAGGTTAGTGGCTAGGGTACAATTAGATCTGGTAAAGTTGAGGAGCCTTTTAGGATTGGTCTGCCTGTGGATTGTATAGGGTTAAAAATTCTCACCAGAAGTATGCCTAAGTTTACCATATTGTAGATGTTGGGATCATCTTATTATGGTTATACTAGTATCGGTGCAGAGAATCAGAGTAATCATTAGAGAAGCGTATACACTCTATCATGTTAACCTTATCATACCTTCCTTTTGTGATGTTATCCCTCTTATCCGCTTTATATGCCTGTCATGATACTTTTACTTATTTACTTGCTAAAAGTAACTGGACTCGCCAGACTTTATGTTTGACCCTTTTTGTTTCTGCTTCTTACTTCCGTTTCCCCCAAAGGTTTCCAGGGTAGGAATACTCACGCTTGACCAGGATTCTGCTATCATTTGCTAGAACTTCTTAGATGTAATGCTCAAGCTCATATCTTTGCTACTATGGCTATGCTTTTATTTGGGGATTTTGCTTCTTTTATTTTGTACTCTGATGTTTTAAGTATAAGACAAAAGTTTTTATTATGTACTAGTTTTTATGTAATTCAGACATATGATGTTTTGAACCACGATGCTTTATGTTTAATAAATATTTGATTTCTACTGCTATTTTATATCTGTCTTGTAATGTTTTTGTTCCTGTTTACCTATAACGCTTCACGAAACTTAATGCATTCTCTTACTGAGTGACATTAATGGACGTGGGGTGTCACACTTGGTATTAGAGCTGAAGGTTACCAGATCGGGTAAAGATTTTGAAAATTATTTTCAAAAACGATTTGAAAGAAAGCATTTTCAAAAGAAAAGTGTGTTTTGAAAAAGCCATATGTACTATCTTTCAATCCTTTGTCTGGATTTCTTTCCTTTTCTTTTTAGCATGTTTAGGGAACCTAATATTCCTGAGGGCTTTACGATACCAGGGTGGTTCCGCAGGTATCTAGAAGCCACGGTGCCTACCTGTGGTCAAGCTGACGTACCTCCCCGAGTTGCACCCGTCGTTCCTCCTTCTCCGCGTGTAGATAACTTCTCTAAGATCTGCAAAGACTTCCATGCTATAGGAGGAAAGCTATTCCATGGAACCGAGATGCTTGTAGAAGCAAGGAATTGGCTCGAGGAGACATAGGACTTGTTTGGAATTTTCGATGTGGACGATCGTGGGAAGATTCAGCTAGCCGCTTGGCTACTCAAAGATGAAGCCTCGTTCTGGTGGGAAGTAGCCCAAGCGGGGCGTCCGGTGGAGACGTGGGATGATTTTAAATAGAGGTTTGAAATGAAGTTTCTTTCTTAAGCTGAGAAAAGCATGCCAATGGAGAGGTTCTTGGAACTTAAACAAAGAAACATGACTTTTAAAGAATATGTGAACAAATTCAACCAGCTGGAAAGGTTTGGATTGGAGCTAGTAGATACTCCACATAAGAAAGCTTTGCGGTTTGTTAAAGGGATGAATGAACCCCTTCATGGGTTAGCTATGTCCCATATTCCAATAGGGGCAACTTCTGAAAGGCTTGTTGATATGGCCATGATGCATGAGGAAGACAAATGTGAAAAGAAGGAAGTTAAGGATAAGGAAACAATGCAAAACAAAAAGTATGGCCCAAGAAAGGACAACAACAACTACAACAGAAGAAGGGCGGAAAGAATGAAAAGGCTAAGGACAAGAGGAAGTGTAACAGTTGTGGACGTGAGGGTCACTTGGTGAAGGACTGTAAAAGAAGGAAGAATTATTGCTTCAATTGTGGAGAGGTCGGACACTTTGCTAAGGAGTGCCTGAATAAATAAGGACAAGGTCAAAGGATAGAAGCTTCTGGAGGACATGTGCATGCTCTCGCGACCAGTGCTCCGGATGGAGGTAGGAAAATTTCCGTGGAAGGTTTGATTTCTCTTTCCAGTCATCTTATTAGAACTCTTTTTGATTCTGGCGCTTCACATTCATTAAAATCTAGTTTTGTGGTTGAGTCTCTGCACCTAAATACTAGTACGGTAGTGGATCCCATAGTTGTCTCAAACCCCATTGGTGGTTCGGCTCATTTTTCCTTGTTTTTCGGGGTTTGAGAATATCTGTGTTAGGCGCCTAGTTTGAGTGCGATGCATATGTGCCCGGTTTATGGGCTATGGTTTGATTCTAGGGATGGATTGGCTAACCATGTATGGTGCCATTTTAGATTATGAGAAGAGGGTCGTTAGAATTTTGACTTGCCATGGGAGGACTCTCGAGATTTATTGTGACCCGCAAGGGTCTACCATGCTTAGTTTCCTAGAGTCTCTAGATGCATCTATCAATGATTTGCGATCTATGCAAGTAGTCCGAGATTATTCTGATGTTTTTGACGAGGTGCAGGGTTTACCTCCGAGGCACGAGATCGATTTTCGTATATATTTGGTGGACAATGCAAAGCCAGTTGCATTACATGTGCGTCATATGGCTCCGAGGGAAAGGAGGGAGCTTAGCAAGCAAGTAAGAGAGCTACTTGAGAAAGGATTCATTAGGCAAAGCATATCTGAATGGGGTGCTCCAGTAGTATCCGCGACTAAGGCGGTTGGTTCGCTTCGCTTGCGTGTGGACTGTAGAGAGTTGAATAAACTCACTAAGAAGAACATGCACCCACTTCCGAGGATAGATGACTTATTCGACCAGCTTGTTAGTGCCTCGGTATTTTCCTAGTTAGACTTGGCCACGGGGTTTCATCAGTTGAGGGTGGCCGAGGACAGTATAGATAAGACCGTTTTTAGGACTCCAGATGGTTTCGTAGAATGGCTAGTTATGCCTTTTGGGTTGACGAATGCACCTGCCTATTTTGTTGATCTGATGTGTAGGTGTTTTGGGAGTTTCTAAATTAATTTGTCATGGTCTTTGTTGATGATATCTTGATCTTCTCAAAGAGAGAAGAGGAGCATGCCCAACATTTGAGAGAAGTTTTGAAAACTCTCCGTGCACATCAGCTTAAGGAAAAGTTCTCCAAATGCCATTTTTGGAGAAAAGAGGTGAGATTCCTAGGGCATGTGGTTTCCAAGGATAAGATAGTAGTAGGTCCCACAAAGATAGTTGCAGTTCAAGATTGGCAAATTCAGAAGAATGCAACAGAGGTGAGAAACTTTCTTGGATTGGCAGGCCATTATAGGAAATTCATTAAGGACTTTGCAAAGACATCAGCCCCACTCACCGGGCTGACAAAGAAGAATTTGGCGTTTTCACGGGATATAGATTGTGATGTTGCTTTCCAACGAATGAAAAGGTGTAACACCCCACGTCCATTAATGTCACTCACAAAGGGAATGCATTAACTTCTATGGAGGTTATAAGTGAATATAGAACAGAAAAATTACAACAAGACAGATAATAAGTAGTACTTGGAAAAAAATCTAAAACTTCATTTTATTGCAGCGGAAATTAAACATGTTTATTACATCACAAAACCATTAATCAGAGTCAAGTACATTATCCATCTTCATAAAACAAAATACATAATCCCATTACACAAATAGCCATTAAGGAAGATAACAAGCTGGACTTTACTTCAAAGGTCCAAGCTTTCCAAAGAGATGAAGCAATCCAATCAAACTCCACTAGAGCTGGGTCCAACCAGAGGACCTGGAGGGGAAAAAGGATAGAAATGGAGGGGGTCAGACGTAAAGTCTGGCGAGTATGACAATTCTAACAATACTATTATCAAAATAACTAGACTAAGGCATAAGCTGGAAGACAAGTAAATGTATATGAACTATTTGGAAGATAAAGATAGCGTTTAAGATAACGTTGAAGATAACGGTAAAGGCATACCTAATTACTAATGATTAATTACTATACTGCACCGCACATTACTACACTGCACCGCACCAGTCACCCTAAAGGTTGATCCCACTTGCTTCACACAGAAACATATAAATAGCCTTACGTACCCCTAGCTGATTACATAGGTGTCGTCTGCCCCTATCTCCACTAGGTGCACCCCACTACCCACTTTCGATCGGCTCCCTACATGTAGACCCATGCTGGCCCCACAGTGGGGTGTATCACTCCCCTAAAGTGGCAAACCGATACAACTGAGAATGCACGGCTTATACCAACACGATGCAACAACGTCTTACCTACCAGCCCGGGTCCACACACGCATATGAAACCCGTTGGACTTGCGTTGCCACCGCTCCCCGTTTTGGCCTCTTATAGTCAAACTCAGTATGCGTGTCCCGTCCTCGACTTGGGTCGAGCCCACAAAGATACGTTTGGGATACTGGTTGAAATGGGCCCCCATAAGCTACCCACCTAAGCTTGTCATTAATATATCCCACTTAACCCTCTTAGTCACGTTCGTTTACATGTGTGTTTGGTTAAGTCTTACTAATCGTATTTCACATGCCACTAAGGGCACCCACTAGATTCCTCATGCCACCCAAGGCACCTACTTAACCCCCATGTCCCACTTTACATGTTTATCTGGTTAAGTATTTCTTAATTCATTCAGGCCATAACCTCATAAAGACCTCTCACATTAGACTGGCATTTATGGCAGCTGGATTTGCCGGGCGGTTCCGGGCAGTCTTACACCATAAAAGAGTCTAACCTCGTGTCTTTACAACTTTTAAGCTTTAGTTTAGGCCTAGGACCTCTCACATTGGGCTGACATTTGTGACCACTAGATTTGCCGGGCGGTTCCGGCCAGGTTTACGTCACAAACGAGTCCAACCTCGTGTCCTAAGCATTGATTAACACTTATAATCTTTTACCCCAGTTTTAATAATTCCCTATTCAAATTATTAATTACTTCCAATTTTAATGATGTCCATAATTGACTCAATTATGGTCATCCACTCATGGCATGCAAAATGATATCAATTGCACCCCAACATCTTAATATTAAATCCTTAATATTACCCCTACCCCACGTTTATACGTTCGCTTTATTCAACGCATAATATAGGCTAGACTTGAATAGTCTAACACATAGCACAAAGATAAATTATCACAACATATAGACAAATAAAATAAATCTAATCATAATAGGGGTGAAACTTGCATAAACTACGCATGTTAAGGATCAAAAGGTGTCAACTTGTTAAATGTCACAATTTACATGATATGATCATAGCCCAAATCTATACATAAACTTGCATATGGGGTTTTTAGGCAACATAATGATGGTGTGAACTAGCATAGGATATCACATATGTCATAGCATAATTCTAGATGTCATAATAGATGTCATGGCATATGTTCATAACTTTTCTAATCAATCTAACTTGCATATGTAACTTGTCATATATATCAACATAACCCAAACATGATGATTTAATTAATATGAACTAACTAGCATAGATGGCTTTCTAACATGTATGATTCATCACAACTTAGCATAGAAACTTTCAACACACATAACATCATCATACCATGATTTACAACATATAGGATATCATCACCACATAACATAGGATTAATAACATACATGATAACATATACGACAATTCACATCATCTACTCATAATCCATTCATGACTTAACCTAATTAAAATGATAATAATCTTGTTAAGACTATCATACTCACAATTAGAGAAGAAAAGAGAGTTTTTCTTTGCTTTAGGGTTGAGAGAATTAGAATTGAATTAGCTTTTCTTCCTTCTTAGTTGGCGGCGGCTCCATTGATTTCCATGGCGAAGGTATGACGGTAACTATTCTATTTTTCTTATGAATTAGGGTGAGAGACTACCTAGGTATTTATAGAGTTAGGATTTATTTTAGACCGTTAGATCAGTTCAGAACTAATCCCAGCCAACTAGATTAGGTCAGAAACCCTAATGGGTCATCAGCCCATTAAAAACAGGTCAGCCAGAAACCCTAGCCGCCAGACCCAGGTCGACACCCAGGTCGACTCCCCGGTCGACCTGGGGGGGTCAACTCCCTAGTCGACCTGTGGGGGGGGGGGAGGGGTCGACTCCCCAGTCCACCTGGGGTGCTGGGCGGGAAATTTCCCGCCTAGCCTGATTTGACTACGAATTTGAATTTTAAATTTTCTGAAATCTGTTTTGAATTTTCTGAAACTTCCGATGGCCATAACTTCTTCATACGAAGTCCAATTCACGCAAACTCGGACTCTATTTCGACCAGAATTCCGAGACGAACACAATGGCGCAACCCGTTTCCCACAATTCTCACGTCTGAGATTAGTTATTCTTTAATTTGTAAATATTAATATTAACCGAATTACGAGGTGTTACATTCTCCCCTCCTTAAAGGATTTCATCCCCGAAATCTTCAAGTCAAGAAGAATGTATCCTAACGTCCAAACAACCATCTACTCAACCATCAAACACAGGCATCCATTGTCCTTATAGACTTCTAATGCTTTCATGTTTAAATGCACAGTGTGTGTATATGTCCCTATCTAATGCAAAATCAGGCGGTCCACTGATTCAGTTGACCTCCTTTAATGCAAACCATGATAGTGCCATGCGTACATTATGTATGCAAAAGTTCCCTAATGCTACATATTATTTCTACATGCATGCACAATCATCATCTGAATGCAGCATCCATATGATAACACAACCATTATACATCCATTTTACTATATACAGCCATTTATATGCAATATGCAGTATGAAGTGACTGACCGATCTAGTGCCTAACAGTGTGTGTATATGCGTCCACGAGCAACCGCTAGCAAACACTTGCATCCACTTTGCATTCATCATACATAACATGTCTCAAACACATGTTTCAACCATAGGATGATCCTAACTAAAGGTCAAAGATACTAGCGAGAGGATACGCTAAAGATAAGATAAGTACAAGATAAGCGATAAAGGAGAAATTAAAAGACATACCCTCAAAAAGAAAAGGGTATCGTGAACGCATCTTCTCCTCTGTCTCCCAAGTAGCGTTGCTCTCGTCATCTCCCTATTGTACTTTGACTAGTCTGACCTCTCGATTTCTCAGCTTCTTAATCTCTGACCCAAGAATGCGCGTAGGAGCTCGTCGAATCGTCGCATCATGCTCGATCTCCACCTCCCTAAGCAAGTTCAGCTCTACCACTTCCGCGGTCTCATGCAAGCACTTCCTCAAATGTGACACATGGAATATGTCGTGTACACCACTAAGTCTCTCCGGCAACTCCACTCTATACGCCATTTGTCCAATCTTCTCCTTAATAGAAACGGCCCTACAAACCTTGGTGCTAACTTCCCAACGGACCTAAAGCGAACAACGTTCCGTAATGGAGACACTTTGACAAAGACCATGTCCCCAACTTCAAACTCGAGATCTGTCCTCCTCTTATCCGCATAAGATTTCTGCCTATCTTGCGCTGCTTTCATCCTCCTTCGAATCAAGTCGATCTTCTCCGAAGTCTCCCTAATCATATCGGGCCCAAGTAAGATCTTGTCCGTAGACTCACACCAACATGTAGGTGAACGACAAGGTCGTCCATAAAGAGCTTCGAAAGGTGCCATGCCAATGCTAGATTGAAAGCTGTTATTATATGCGAACTCCACTAACGGAAGATGCTCTTCCCATGTACCCCGAAAGTCTAGGATACATAGCCTCAAAAGATCCTCTAGAATGCGATTCACCCTCTCAGTCTGGTCGTCCGTCTAAGGATGATATGCGGTGCTCAAACATAACTGAGTCCCTACCGCCTCTTGCAAGCTTCTCCAAAATTCGCTAGTGAAAATAGGATCGCGGTCGCTTACTATGCTAGAAGGAACACCGTGCAAACGAACTATTTCTCGGACGTATACAGAAGCTAACCATGGAGCAGTCCCCTTACTCTTCACGGGAATGAAATGGGCGCTCTTAGTAAGTCTGTTACTATAACCCAAATCCCCGTATTACCCTTTCTCGATCTCGGTAATCCGTCAATAAAGTCCATCGAGACGCTTTCCCACTTCCATAGTGGAACCTCCAATGGGTGAAGTAACCCACCAGGTTTCTTTTGCTTCGCTTTTACTTGTTGGCATACCAAGCATCTAGCGACATACTCGGCCACGTCCCTCTTCATACCGGCCCAAATGAAAACTCGCTTCATGTCTATGTACATCTTGTCCCCGCCGGGATGAATGGTCATCTTCGAACGATGTGCATCGTCAAGAATAGTGTTCCTTAGGTCATCGTCTTTAGGTACACAAAGTCTACCGTCCCTACTCAACCAACCCTTATCATCTAGGGTATACCTACGGAGATGGCTTGATGACTCCCCTCCTTTGAGCTTTTCTACTAACTCAACCAACTATGGGTCGTCTCGCTGTGCCTTGCCAATCCGTCCCAAAAGCATAGGTTTGACCTCCAAGGATGCTAGCAAACCGGGTACGAAGTCAACGGAAGGTCTAAAATCAAACATAGAGATGAACTCTAAACTTCGCCGCTCAACAAACAAAGGACTTAAGGATAATATTTTTCTACTTAAGGCATCGGCCACCACGTTACCCTTGCCAGGGGTATATGCTATCTCAAAGTCGTAGGACGCCAAGAACTCCATCCACCTCTGTTGCCTTAAATTCAAGTCCTTCTGAGAGAATAAGTATTTTAGCGATTTGTGGTCAGTGAATAATTCGAATTTCTCGCCAAGAAGATAATGACGCCAAGACTTAAGCGCGTAAACAATAGCGGCCAACTCTAGGTCATGCGTAGGGTAATTCTTCTCATGCGCTCTCAACTGCCTTCCACCATAGGCTATTACCCTACCTTCTTGCATTAAGACTGCGCCTAGTCCTGTCCCACAAGCGTTAGTATATACGGTAAATGGCTTACTCCCGTCTGGCAGCACTAAGACTGGGGCTGAGGTCAAAGCTCTCTTCAAACGTTGGAACGCATCATCACAATCTACGTCCCATGTGAAAACTAGGTTCTTCTTCGTTAAGCGTGTCAATGGAGCTGATATCTTTGCGAAGTCTTTGATAAAATTCCTATAGTAGCCAGCCAACCCTAAGAAACTTCTCACTTCCGTAGCATTTTTAGGGACCTTCCAATCTTGGATGGCCACCACCTTCGCGGGACCCACGGCTATCCTTCTTTGGAAACCACGTGCCCCAAGAAACGTACTTCCTTCCTCCAGAAGTGACACTTAGAAAATTTAGCCTTAAGGCTATGCGCTTGAAGAGTCTCCAACACTTCCCTAAGATGTAGGGCATGCTCTTCCTTATCCTTAGAAAAGATCAAGATGTCATCTACAAAGACTACCACGAATTTGTTAAGGTACTCCCTAAACACCCTACTCATCAAATCAACAAAGTATGCGGGGGCATTTGTCAAACCGAAGGGCATCACTAGCCATTCATAAAAACCGTCTGGAGTCCTAAAGGAAGTCTTGTCAATGCTATCCTCAGCCACTCTCAACTGATGGAAACCAGTGGCTTAGTCCAACTGCGAAAACACTGAGGCGCCAACTAACTGATCGAAGAGATCGTCAATCGTCGGCAGTGGGTGTATGTTCTTCTTAGTAAGCTTATTAAGTTCTCTATAGTCCACACAAAGTCTAAGGGACCCATCTGCCTTCGTGGCAAATACTACTGGAGCACCCCACTCCGATATACTTCATCTTATGAACCCCTTCTCAAGCAACTCCTTCACTTGCTTATCAAGTTCCCTCCTTACACGTGGTGCCATGTGGCGTACTAGCAAAGATACTAGTTTCGCATTATCCACAAGATATATTCGAAAATCTATCTCCCGCTTCGGAGGCAAGCCCTTCACCTCCTCAAACACATCCGAATATTCTCGGACCACTCTAACAGATTGTAAATTTTCCTCGGACGCGTCAAGCGATTCTAAATAACTTAGCATAACGGAATCTATGGGATTACAAAAGATTTCGAGAGCGTTACCAAGGCGAGTCATGAGCCTAACTACTCTCCTTTCACAATCAAGAACGGCCCCATTTCTGGATAACCAATCCATTCCTAAAATTAGCCCATAGCCCGTGAAGCCCAACACATAAGCATCACATCTAAACTCAATGCTAAGTATAGAAATTTTCAAATCCAAACACATCATGGACAAATGAGCTGAGCCCCCAATTGGTTTCGAAACAACTAAGGGATCCTCTACTAAAATGGTGTTTAAGTGCAGTGATTCAACTAATGATGTAGAGATAAACGAATGCGATGCACCCGAATCGAATAAGGTACGGACATGATGATCAAACAGAAAAACTAAGCTTTCAACAGAAATGGTTCTACCTTGTTCTTGCAGCGGTGGGACCGCGAGAGCCTGAACTTGTCCCCTTGCCTGCCCTGGTGCTATAAGAGCCTGCACCTGTCCTCCCGAGGTAGCCCCTGCCCTCTGCCCCTTCCTTGAGCAGTCCTTCACTAAATGTCCCGCATCGCCACAATGAAAATAGCCAGTCTTCTTTTTCTTTCGGCAGTCCTTGCTGAGATGGCCTGGGGTCCCACAGTTAAAACATTTCTTCTTTCCCTTGCCATTATTGTCTTTACCACCCTTCTTGTTTTGCTGTTGTGGTTTCTTCTGATCCCCTTTCTTCTCGGGTGCCTTATCAGCTTTAGCGCTTTTCTCCTCATGCATGAGCGCAATTTCTACTAACTTCTCAAAGGTGGCCCCCATAGGGATGTGGGTCATGGCCAACCCTTGCAACGGTTCATTCAAGTCATTCACGAACCTTAGAGCCTTCTTCTCCGGCGTGTTTACTAAGTCCAAACCAAACCTTGCTAGCTGATTAAATTTGTTGACATATTCTTTCACTGACGAGCTTCCTTGCTTCAATGTCAAGAACCTTTCCATATATAGATTTTCTTCCGCCCTAGAGAGAAACTTCGCCTCGAACCTACGTCTAAAATCCGCCCAAGAATCAACAGGACGCTCCCCATTAGTGACCTCCCACCAAAACGAGGCCTCTCCCTTCATTAGCCAAGCTGCTAATCTAACTCTCCTCCCTTCTTCCACTTCAAAGATTTCTAGCAATTCTTCCACCTCCTTAAGCCAATCTCTAGCTTCCACAAACATTTTTGACCCTTGAAAGGGTTTTCCACCCATAGCCTTGAATTCCTTTCACGTCTTTGTAAAAGTATCAATGCGAGGAGGAGGAGGGGGACGAATGGGTGCAACTGGTGGTGGAGGAACATTGGTCGGACCTGCGGCGGCCCTAGCCTCTAACAGCCTCCTATACCATGCTGGTATCGTTACACCGTCAGGTAGGTTAAGATCTTCAGCCATGCTGAAACGAAAAAGGAAAGATTCAAAATGGAGAATTCGAAAGATAAAGATATATGGCTATTTGGGGATTATGTTTTTCATAAAAACTTCCTCTTTAAATTTCTCATTAAAACATGTTTTTGAAAACATTTCTTCCAAAAACAACCATTTTTCTAAAGTATTTTTATCTGTTCTGGTAACCTTAAGCTCTGATACCACGTGTAACACCCCACGTCCATTAATGTCACTCACAAAGGAAGTGCATTAACTTCCATGGAGGTTATAAGTGAATATAGAACAGAAAAATTACAACAAGACAGATAATAAGTAGTACTTGGAAAAAAAATCTAAAACTTCATTTTATTGCAGCGGAAATTAAACATGTTTATTACATCACAAAACCATTAATCAGAGTCAAGTACATTATCCATCTTCATAAAACAAAATACGTAATCCCATTACACAAATAGCCATTAAGGAAGATAACAAGCTGGACTTTACTTCAAGGGTCCAAGCTTTCCAAAGAGATGAAGCCATCCAATCAAACTCCACTAGAGTTGGGTCCAACCAGAGGACCTAGAGGGGAAAAAGGATAGAAATGGAGGGGGTCAGACGTAAACTCTGGCGAGTATGACAATTCTAACAATACTATTATCAAAATAACTAGACTAAGGCATAAGCTGGAAGACAAGTAAATGTATATGAACTATTTGGAAGATAAAGATAGCGTTTACGATAACGTTGAAGATAACGGTAAAGGCATACCTAATTACTAACGAATAATTACTATACTGCACCGCACATTACTACACTGCACCGCACCAGTCACCCTAAAGGTTGATCCCACTTGCTTCACACAGAAACATATAAATAGCCTTACGTACCCCTAGCTGACTACATAGGTGCCGTCTGCCCCTATCTCCACTAGGTGTACCCCACTACCCACTTTCTATCGGCTCCCTACTCGTAGATACCCGTACTGGCCCCACAGTGGGGTGTATCACTCCCCTAAAGTAGCAACCCGATACAACTGAGAATGCACGGCTTATACCTACATGATGCAACAACGTCTTACCTACCAGCCCGGGTCCACACACGCATATGAAACCCATCGGACTTGCGTTGCCACCGCTCCCCATTTTGGCCTCTTATAGTCAAAATCGGTGTGCGTGTCCCGTCCTTGACTTGGGTCGAGCCCACAAAGATACGTTTGGGATACTGGTTGAAATGGGCTCCCACAAGCTACCCACCTAAGCTTGTCATTAATATATCCCACTTAACCCTCTTAGTCATGTTCATTTACACGTGTGTTTGGTTAAGTCTTACTAATCGTATTACACATGCCACTAAGGGCACCCACTAGATTCCTCATGCCACCCAAGGCACCTACTTAACCCCCATGTCCCACTTTACATGTTTATCTGGTTAAGTATTTCTTAATTCATTCAGGCCATAACCTCATAAAGACCTCTCACATTAGACTGGCATTTATAGCAGCTGGATTTGTCGGGCGGTTCCGGGTAGTCTTACACCATAAAAGAGTCTAACCTCGTGTCTTTACAACTTTTATGCTTTAGTTTAGGCCTAGGACCTCTCACATTGGGCTGACATTTGTGACCACTGGATTTGTCGGGCGGTTCCGGCCAGGTTTACGTCACAAACGAGTCCAATCTCGTGTCCTAAGCATTGATTAACACTTATAATCTTTTACCCCAATTTTAATAATTCCCTATTCAAATTATTAATTACTTCCAATTTTAATGATGTCCATAATTGACTCAATTATGGTCATCCACTCATGGCATGCAAAATGATATCAATTGCACCCCAACATCTTAATATTAAATCCTTAATATTACCCCTACCCCACGTTTATACGTTCGCTTTATTCAACGCATAATATAGGCTAGACTTGAATAGTCTAACACATAGCACAAAGATAAATTATCACAACATATAGACAATTAAAATAAATCTAATCATAATTGGGGTGAAACTTGCATAAACTACGCATGTTAAGGATCAAAAGGTGTCAACTTGTTAAATGTCACAATTTACATGATATGATCATAGCCCAAATCTATACATAAACTTGCATATGGGGTTTTTAGGCAACATAATGATGGTGTGAACTAGCATAGGATATAACATATGTCATAGCATTATTCTAGATGTCATAATAGATGTCATGGCATATGTTCATAACTTTTCTAATCAATCTAACTTGCATATGTAACTTGTCAAATATATCAACGTAGCCCAAACATGATGATTTAATTAATATGAACTAACTAGCATAGATGGCTTTCTAACATGTATGATTCATCACAACTTAGCATAGAAACTTTCAACACACATAACATCATCATACCATGATTTACAACATATAGGATATCATCACCACATAACATAGGATTAATAACATACATGATAACATATACGACAATTCACATCATCTACTCATAATCCATTCACGACTTAACCTAATTAAAATGATAATAATCTTGTTAAGACTATCATACTCACAATTAGAGAAGAAAAGAGAGTTTTTCTTTGCTTTAGGGTTGAGAGAATTAGAATTGAATTAGCTTTTCTTCCTTCTTAGTTGGCGGCGGCTCCATTGATTTCCATGGCGACGGTATGACGGTAACTATTCTATTTTTCTTATGAATTAGGGTGAGAGACTACCTAGGTATTTATAGAGTTAGGATTTATTTTAGACCGTTAGATCAGTTCAGAACTAATCCCAGCCAACCAGATTAGGTCAGAAACCCTAATGGGTCATCAGCCCATTAAAAACAGGTCAGCCAGAAACCCTAGCCGCCAGACCCAGGTCGACACCCAGGTCGGCTCCCCAGTCGACCTGGGGGGGTCGACTCCCTAGTCGACCTGGGGGGGTGGGGGGTCGACTCCCCAGTCGACCTGGGGGGGGTCGACTCCCCAGTCGACCTGGGGGGTCGACTCCCTAGTCGACCTGGGGTGTTGGGCGGGAAATTTCCCGCCTAGCCTGATTTGACTCCGAATTTGAATTTTAAATTTTCTAAAATCTATTTTGAATTTTCTAAAACTTCCGATGGCCATAACTTTTTCATACGAAGTCCAATTCATGCAAACTCGGACTATATTTCGACCAAAATTCTGAGACGAACACAATGGCGCAACCCGTTTCCCAATTCTCACGTCTGAGATTAGTTATTCTTTAATTTGTGAATATTAATATTAACCGAATTACGGGGTGTTACAAAAGGGCTCTAACAACAGCCCTAGTTTTGACCTTTCCTGATGGGAATAGAGTGTTTACACTATACACTGATGCATGTGGTACAGCGCTTGGTGCAGTTCTAATGCAAGAAGGAAAGGTAGTGTGTTATAGGGTTAGACAGTTAAGAGTCTATGAGAAGAACTACCCTACCCATGATTTAGTGCTAGCTTCCATAGTATTTGTGCTTAAGATGTGGCGTCATCATTTGCTTGGAGAGAAGTTCGAGTTGTACAACGATCATAAATCTCTCAAGTTCTTGTTCTCGCAGAAGGATCTTAATTTAAGGAAATAAAGGTGGATGGAGTTCCTAGCTTCTTATGAATTTGAGATTGCTTATACCTCTGGCAAGGGTAATGTAGTGGCAGATGCACTGAGTAGGCAGAGGATGGCCTTAAGTCCTCTGTTTGCGGAGAGGAATAACTTGGAGTTCATATCGACTTTTGATTTTAGACCCTCCACCGAGTTATTGCCTGGTTTGTACGAATTACTCTTATGGATCAGGTAGGAGCTTCGCAACGAGATGATGCATAGATTTCAGACATCTTGGATAGGCTCAGTAAAGGGGAGACTTCTAGTCACCTCAATAGATATTCCATAGACGATGAAGGGTGGTTGCGACGAGATGGAAGCCTTTATGTTCCCCAAACTAGAAATTTGTTAAAGACAGTCCTAGAAGAAGCCCATCATTTTAAGATGACTATTCATCTAGGCGGTGATAAGATGTATAAGGATATGAAGAAGGTTTTCTTTTAGGCTGGGATGAAGAAAAATGTGGCAGAGTTTGTTTCTCAATGTTTAGTTTGTTAGCAAGTTAAAGCTGAGCAAAGAAGCCCGGTTGTTTACTTCATCCTTTGGAGGTTCCATAGTGGAAGTGGGAGAGCGTCTCTATGGATTTCATAGATGGTTTTCCTAGATCAAAGAAAGGCAATACCAGTATTTGGGTTGTGGTGGATAGACATACTAAGAGCACTCATTTCCTTCTAGTTAAAAGCATGAGGACAACAGCATGGTTGGCAGCAATTTACGTCTGTGAGACGGTCCATCCTCACGGAGTGCCTTCCAGTATTTTAAGTGATCATAACCCCATCTTCACTAGTGAATTTTGGAGGAGATTGCAAGAAGCATTAGGTACACAATTGTGTTTGAGCACCGCATATCACCCAAAGACCGTTGGACAGACGGAGAGGGTGAACAGAGTTCTAGATGATCTTTTGTGGCTGTGTATCCTAGACTTCCAAGGGACTTGGGAAGAGCATATTCATTTAGTAGAGTTCGCCTACAAAAACAATTATCAAGCTAGCATTGGCATGGCACCCTTGGAAGCATTATACGGACGACCTTGTAGGTCACCAACTTGTTGGTGGGAATCTACAGAAAGACTATTACGTGAACCAGATATGGTTAGGGAAACATCCGAGAAAATTGATCTTATCCAACAACGGGTGAAGACCGCTCAAGATAGGCAGAAACCCTACATAGACAAGAGAAGGATTGACATTGAATTTGAAGTAGGAGACATGTTTTCATTAAAGTGTCACCTTTGAAGAATGTGGTTCGCTTCGGATCTATAGGGAAATTGGTGCCAAGATTTGTAGGGCCATTTCCCATAATAGAAAGGATTGGCAAAATGGCCTATAGAGTAAAGCTACCAGAGAGACTATCCAACGTTCATGATGTTTTCCATGTTTGTCATTTGCGGAAGTGCTTGCATGATACCGTGGATGTAGCTGAGCCGACTATATTGGAGGAAGTAGAGGTGGAATCGGAGCCGACAATCAGACGAGTTCCTGTCCGTATTCTTTGATCAGAATACGCAATAGAGAAGACAAGTTGATGAAAGTTCAGTGGGGAGATAACCCGGAGAATGCAACTTGGGAGACCAAAGACAAGATTCTCGTACCCTTTTCTTTTCGAGTGTATGTTCTTAACTTCCTTTCCAAACCTTTTATTATGCTTATTTCTATCATTTAAGTATGTCCTATCAGTCGAATCTTCGACCTTTAGGTAGGAATCCCATGGATGTAAACATGTGTTTGAGACATGTTATGTTCGATGGATGCAAGTCGATGCAAGTGTTCGTTAGTGGTTGCTCGTGGATGCATATACACACACATTAGGAACTAGATCGGCTCAATCACTCTCATACTGCATATGGATGTGTGTGAATTTTTCTTCTTTTAATGGATGGAAATGAATGTATCATCATGTGCATGTTGCATTTGGACGGATGTTTATGCACGCATATAGAACTAACATGTTATAATAGGATTATTGCATACATGTTGGATTAATGGCACTAACATACATTGCATTAAAGAGGTCGACTAAATCAGCAGACTGCCTGATCTTCGCGTTGGTATTAGGACATATACACACACATTTGCATATGTTCATAGAAGCATTAGAAGTCTTTAAGGACAATGGATTCCTGTGATTGGTGGATGAGTAGATGGGTGATGGATGGTGGGATATACATTCTTCTTAACTTGGAGATTTTAGGGACGAAATCCTTTGAGTAAGGCAGAACGTAACATCCCCTAATTTTAATAACACTAAGGAGGATAAATTAAATAATAATTAATTTTAATATTTATAATTAACTGAAACGGACAGCGCCATTGCGTCTGTCTCGAAATTCTGGTCAAGATAGACAGTTGGTTTGCATAAAACGGACGCTGTATGAAGAAGTTATGAAGGTTTGAAGTTTGTATACATGCAAGAGAATTATATATATTTAACTAAATTAGAAAATCAAATTCCAGTTCAGAAATCGAGCGACAAATTTCCCGCCCTAAGGGTGTCGACCCCTGGGTCGACCCTTCAAGGGGGTGTAGACCCATAGGTCGACCCGGGGGGTAGGGGTCGACCCCCTTAGGGGAGACGTGGCAGTTAGTGTTTGGGGGCTGACAGCTATAAATATGGATCCATTTCTCTTGTTTTCTACACTTAAAAATAATGGAGGACTAGATGTTGTCGTTGCATTGACTAAATCAAACCTTTTCCTTCTTTTGCAATCAAGTTATTCAAGTATGGATCTATGATTCAACCTCTACTATTCTTCTTCTATCTTTCAAGATCCAAACACTATGAGTTTAAGTTACTTTTAGATTTAGATAATTAAAAAGTAAAACATGATGTGACTAATTTGGATCTATGCCTATGACTGCTTGAATCATAGTAGATCTTTAGTAACTTGTGGATCTATGATATTCTGACATAATTATGACTTAGATCTTAACCTTTATCATGTCAGATCTACCTTTGATTATAGATCTAATTCACTATTTAGATCACCTTGTACCTATCATGTTTGTGGTTAAATTGGATCTGTTATTAGTTGGACATCTAAATTATTGTTTAGATCTTATCATGCTTATTATGACATCCCTACTATGTTAGAATCAGTTCTATTATTTCATGTTCACCAGATCTATTCCTATATGCCAGTCTTATCATTATGCCACTATGTGTTTATGTCAACCTTGTTAGTATAATCATTTCTATCATCTTCCCTTCACCCTTTCCCTTTTATTTTATATAGCCAGGCTACCTTCGAGCCTAGGCATGTTGCTGAAATATGCGAACAAGTTAAACGGGGAACGAGGGAAAAACCTTGAAATTGGGCACAACTTGTAAATTTGGAATTTGGCACAACTTGAATAATGATTACGAATATGAATTTAGGGCATATAATTCATTATGAACGTAGTTGGAGAAAAAGGAGCATGAAAACCTATAATGACATAGGTAAGTTTTGTTAATAAATTGAATGCCTAGGATTATAGTAACTAGAAACTGTAACTACGCCTAGACACGAGTTTAGATTACACTTGTAGTAGAACTCTTCTCGGAACCGCCCGACATATCCAGCGACCACAAGTGGTGAATCTAATGTGAGGGGTTTTGGTGCACAAATACGAGAGGTGCTAAGACACGAGGTTAAGCCCGATTTGGTGAGGAAGTCTGTCTGGAACCAACCGCCATATCCAGCATCCACAAGTGGTAGGCTTAATGTGAGGGGTCTAGTACATTATAACCATAAATGGACATGGTAATGAATCGGAATACTTAACCTAGTTTAATTCATATGGATTGTATGAACATGAACTTGAATAAGGTTTAAGTAAATTTGTTTGAACAGTGGGTGGGTTAAGTAAATCTAAGGGGGTGGGCAATATTTATGTATAGGCCCACAAACTTAACCTGAGGGGGTTATGTAACTAAAGACACCAGTAGGTATACATAGCCTGTGGAAAACCTAGTGGGGATACGAAACAAGGGGGAGAGCTTGTATCATCTTGTGTGGGGGGACCCGTTTCAGTCAGTAACCCATAAAACGGTATCAAACGAGTACTCTGCCCTAGATCGGAGTAGGGAAATGCTTACTGGGCTGATTGCAAGACATCCAAACATGGAGGATGGTGTGGGCGGCGCAAAACAACCGGGACATGTGCGTTCATGCCCGGGCAGAGGGGGATAAGACGATCGTGACACCAGTAGATATAGTTGTGCACATCATCGAAGGGTTTCCACTTTAGGAAGTGATACCTCCTACTGTGAGGTCGGCACAGGGTATCTATGGAGTAGGGAGCCGATCGATTAGGGTAGTGGTTAGGTTATGTCTACACTTTAGTAATGTTTAGGAGCCTGTTAGGATTGGGCTGCCTGTGAATTGTATGGGGTTAAAACCTCTCACCAGAAGTACGCCTAAGTTTAACATCTTATAGTTGTTGGGATCATCTTATTATGGTTATACTTGTATCGGTGCAGAGAATCAGAGTAATCTTTAGAGAAGTTTATACACTCTATCATGTTCATCATGGCATACCTGCCTTTTGTGATGTTATCTGTAACACCCCACGTCCATTAATGTCACTCATAAAGGGAATGCATTAACTTCTATGGAGCGTTTTAAGTAAGTATAGAACAGAAACTTAACAACAAGACATGTATAAATAGTACTCAAAGATTTAAAACTTTATTTCATTGCAGCGGAAAACACATATATGTTTGCTTACATCATCAAAAACCAGAGTCAAAGTACATAATATCCATCTTGACTATCAAAGGTATATAAACTGAAAGACATAATCCCCAACATCAAAATAGCCATAAATAAAAGAGAAGTTGAACTTTACTCCAGCGATCCAAGCAATCTTCTAAAAGTTGTCCAAGATCAAGCTCCACTGGTGCTAGTTCCAACCTGAGCACCTTGGGGTGGGGGGTGGGGAAGGAAGGAAAGAGAAGGAAACAAAGGGGGTTAGACAAAAAGTCTGGCGAGTGCAAAAATAAGGAAACAAGATGAACAACGATATCGTTAAAGCGCACCTAACCCACTGTAAGATATTTACTAAACTACACCAACACTATAGGATAATTGCTATACTGCACCACCACTAGTCACCCTAAGGTTGATCCCGCCTACAAAACTTAATAATGATATTGGTAGTTTCGTGCACCCCTCGCTGCCTTCATAGGTGCCGCCTGCCCCTATCTTCACTAGGTGTGCCCACTACCCCCAAGCGATCGGCTCCCTAACTTGTAGATACCTGTGTAGGCCCCACAGTGGGGTGTATCACTCCCCAAAGTGGCAACCCGATACAACCAACAATGCACGGCTTATACCTACAAGATGCAACAATGTCTTACCTACCAGCCCGGGTCCACAAACGCATATGAACCCGTTGGACTTGCGTTGCCACCGCTAACCCGTTTTGGCTTCTTATTGTCAAGCCCAGTATGCGTGTCCCATCCCCGACTTGGGTCTAGCCCACAAAGATACGTATGGGTTATTGGTTGAAATGGGCCCCTATCACTTGACACAAGCTATCCACCTAAGCTTGGTCCCCTCTAGTACATCCCACTTAACCACTTCTTATTCATGTTTCAATTACATGTTTCAATTTTGGTTAAGTGTTTCTAATCGTATTTCCAAATGCCACCCAAGGCACCCACTAGATTCCACATGCCACCCAAGGCACCCACTTAACCCCCTCATGTCCACTACATGTTTATCTGCTTAAGTGTTTCTTAATTCATTAAGACCGTAACCTCATAAAGACCTCTCACATTAGACTGGCATTTGTGGCAGCTGGATTTGCCGGGTGGGTCCGGGCAGTCTTACACCACAAAAGAGCCTAACCTCTTTTCTTTACAGTTGTTACGTATTTAATTTATGCCAAAGACCTCTCACATTAGACTTGCATTTGCGGCAGCTGGATTTGCCGGGCGGGTCCGGGCAGTCTTACACCACAAAAGAGCCTAACCTCGTGTCTTAGACGATTAATTTCTCCTAATTAATCATTCCCCAAATTTGAATTACTTTCCCTATTCAAATTATCAATCAATTCCAAATTTAACGATGTCCATAATTGACTCAATTATGTCCATCCATTTATGGTATGCAAAATCATACCAATTTTCACCACAATTATATTTTATGCCTTTTAAGGCATTTATGCCAATTAAATCTTTTTAATATTATCCCCTTTACCCCACGTTGTACATTTGTTCATTTAACGTAAAATATACGTTAGACTCGAATAGTCTAACTCATGGAATACAAAGAAAACATCACAATGTACACATAATGAAAACATAGATCTAAACATAGGGATGAACTTGCATATGTGAATGATGTTCTACATCTAAAGCTTGCATAGGCCAAAGTTACAACTTGCATAAACAACATATGTCATGGATCCAAATCTAAAGGTGTGAACTTGCATAAATCATGTATGTCATAGATCTACATCTAAAGGTGTAAACTTGCATAGGCAATGACTCTAAACTTGCATAACATGATTCATACCCCAAACTCATATATTTATAGAAACTTGCATATGTGATTTATGCATCATAACAATGGTGTAAACTTGCATCTAACATGTAAAATATCATGTAGAATTTAGCATATAACTCACCCATGTCATAGCCTAACTTTTAATCAAATTTTCACGTAAACTAGATGTCATAACCATGTAAGGTCACATATAATTTTACCCAACTTGTATATGATTCATGTTTAAATAAAAATCTAAACTTGCATACATATGATTTATCATATGAATCAACATCACCAAACTAGCATATGAAACATGATGATTTGGTTATATATAAAATTACAACATAGATGATAGCAACATAACTTTACATCATAAATGATAGCATCACAACATAACGTCATAGAGATTTCAACACAATTCTACAACATAATTACAACATGTGATCAATAATTCACATCACATCCATACAATCCGCATCATAACTTAATCCAATTAAATTACTAATTATTTTATTAAAACTATCGAACTCACTACTCAAAGGAGGTCTTGAGTTTTGAATTCTGATTTCTGAAGTTGAATTAGCTTTCCTTTGAAAAAGATTCGTTGTTAGGGTTGAATAGAACTGATTTGATTTGCTGTTCTTCCTCTCTAATTGGTGGCGGCTACTCCAGGGTTCAAGACGACAGCATGACGGCCATAGTTTTAGTTTTAATTCTGATTTAGGTTTTGAGTCTATGGGTCTTTTTATAGAGCTTTAAATTAATTTAAGCCATCGGATCACTCTAGGATCCATCTAGGCCTTAGAAACCAAGAAATGATGTCAACAGACCAACCAGAAATCACCACCTAAGCCCTAAAACATAAAATTTCGTCATAGACTAACGGGACGAATTCCAAACCTCCTGAGTCGACCCATGCTGGGTCGACCCATAAAATAGGTCGGTTTGGTGTTTTGCCTTCCCGCTTCCGCTGTTTTGAATTTTTTTCTTATATTTTAGGTTGAATTTTATTTTATTTTTATATACATATATATGTGTGTATATATATATATTTCTATCTTCTTAATTAACCATTTTCACACTAAACTACTTTTTGAACCGCGCTCACACTAAGCCGCTTTTTAGCCATTCCCCTAAAACAAAAATATGGCATTGGCGGGGATCGAATTCTGTACCTCTTGTATGCAAGTCACATGTTCCAACCAAATGAGCTACTAAGTCTTTTGCTTACAAACCTTAGAATAATGCTAAACATTTATTCTTTAATTTAGTTAATTCGATTATTCAAAAATCTGGGGTGTTACATTCTCCCCTCCTTAAAGGATTTCTCCCCCGAAATCTCCAAGTTAAGGAGAATGCATATCCTAACATCCAAACAACCATCTACTCAACCATAAAACACAGGCATCTATTTTCCTTATAGAATTTCTAATGCTGTATGAACATATGCAAAAAGTGTGTGTATATGTTCCTTATCTAATGCAAAATCAGGCGGTCTACTGATTCAGTTAACCTCCTTAATGCAAACCGTGATAGTGCCATGCGTCCATTATGTATGCGAAAGAACCCTATCGATACATATTATTTCTACATGTGTGCACAACCATTCACCGAAATGCAACATCCATATGATAGCACAACCATTATACATCCATTAACTTAAATATGCACACACATTTATATGCAATATGCAATATAAAGTGACTGAGCCGATCTAGTGCCTAAAGTGTGTGTATATGCATCCACGAGCTACCACTAGCAAACACTTGCATCCACATGCATCCATCATACATAACATGTATCAAACATGTGTTTCAATCATAGGACTACCCTATCTAAAGGTCAAAAGTACTAATGAGAGGACATACTAAAGATAAGATAAGTATAAGGTAAGCGATAAAGGAGAAACTAAAAGACATACCCTCGAAAAGAGAAGGGTATAATGAACGCATCTTCTCTTCCATCTCCAAAGTAGTGCTGCTCTCATCATCTCTCCATTACACTTTGACTAGCTTGACCTCTCGATTCTTCAATTTCTTAACCTCCGACCTAAGAATGCACGTAGGAGCTCGCCGAATCGTCGCATCAAGCTCTATCTCCACCTCTCTAAGCAAGCTCGGCTCTACCACTTCCGCGGTCTCATGCAAGCACTTCCTCAAATGTGACACATGGAATACATCGTGTACGCCACTAAGTCTCTCGGGCAACTCCACTCTATACGCCATCTTCCCAATCCTCTCCTTAGTAGGAAACGGCCCTACGAACCTTGGTGCTAACTTCCCAATGGACCTAAAGCGAACGACGTTCAGTAATGGAGACACCTTAACAAAGACCATGTCCCCAATAACAAACTCAAGATCTGTCCTCCTCTTGTCCGCATAATATTTCTGCTTATCTTGCGCCGTCTTCGTCCTCCTTCGAATCAAATCGATCTTTTCCAAAGTCTCTCTAATCATATCGGGCCCAAGTAAGATCTTGTCTGTAGACTCCCACCAACATGTAGGCGAATGACACGGCCGTCCATAAAGGACCTCGAATGGTGACATGCCAATGCTAGACTGAAAGTTGTTATTATATGCGAACTGCAACAACGGAAGATGTTCCTCCCATGTACCTCCGAAATCTAAGACACACAACCTCAATAGGTCCTCTAGAATACGATTCACCCTCTCGGTCTGGCCGTCCGTCTGAGGATGATATGCAGTGCTCAAACATAACTGAGTCCCTACCGCCTCTTGCAAGCTCTTCCAAAATTCGCTAGTAAAGATAGGATCGTGGTCGCTCACTATGCTAGAAGGAACACCGTGCAAACGAACTATTTCTCGAATGTATACGGAGGCTAACCATGGAGCAGTCCTCTTACTCTTCACGGGAATGAAATGGGCGCTCTTAGTAAGTCTGTCTACCATGACCCAAATCCCCGTATTACCCTTCCTCGATCTTTGTTATCCGTCAACAAAGTCCATTGAAACACTTTCCCACTTCCATTGTGGGACCTCCAATGGGTGAAGCAATCCACCGGGCTTCTTTTGCTCTGCTTTTACTTGTTGGCACACCAAGCATCTAGCAACAAACTCTGCCACGTTCTTCTTCATACCGGCCCAAAAGTAAACTCGTCTCATGTCCATATACATCTTTTCCCCACCGGGATGGATGGTCATCTTCGAACGGTGTGCATCATCAAGGATGGTCATCCTCAAGTTCTCGTCCTGTGGTACACAAAGTCTACCGTCCCTACGTAACCAACCCTTATCATCTAGGGTATACCTATGGAGATGGCTCGATGACTCTCCTCTTTTGAGCTTTTCTACTAACTCAACCAACTATGGGTCGTCTCGCTGTGCCTCGCCAATCCGTCCCAAAAGCGTAGGTCTGACCTCTAAGGATGCTAGAAAACCAGGTACAAAGTCAATGGAAGGTTTAAAGTCAAACGTAGAGATGAACTCTAAGCTTCACCGCTCAACAAACAACGGACTCAAGGACAACCTCTTTCTACTTAAGGCGTCTGCCACCACGTTACCCATGCCAAGGGTATATGCTATCTCGAAGTGGTAGGATGCTATGAATTCCATCCACCTTTGCTGCCTTAAGTTCAAGTCCTTCTAAGAGAATAAGTATTTTAGCAATTTGTGATCAGTGAATAATTTGAATTTCTCGCCAAGAAGATAATGACGCCAAGACTTAAGCGCAAAGACGATAGCGGCCAACTCTAGGTCATGTGTAGGGTAATTTCTCTCATGCACTCTCAATTGCCTTCCACCATAGGCTATTACCCTTACCTCTTGCATTAAGACTGCGCCTAGTCCTGTCCCACAAGCATCGGTATAAACGGTAAATGGCTTACTCCCATATGGCAACACTAAGACTGGGGCTGTGGTCAAAGCTCTCTTTAGACGTTGGAACACATCATCACAATCTACGTCTCATGTGAAAACTAAGTTCTTCTTCGTCAAGCGTGTTAATGGGGCTGATATCTTTGCGAAATCTTTAATAAACTTCCTATAGTAGCCAGCCAACCCTAAGAAACTCCTCACCTCTGTAGCATTTTTAGGAACCTTCCAATCTTGGATGGCCACAACTTTCGTGGGATCCACAGCTATCCCTTCTTTGGAAACCACATGCCCTAAGAATCGCACTTCCTTCCTCCAAAAGTGACATTTAGAAAATTTAGCTTTAAGGTTATGCGCTCGAAGAGTCTCCAATACTTCCCTAAGATGTAGGGCATACTTTTCCTCGCTCTTAGAAAAGACCAAGATGTCATCCACAAAGACCACCACGAATCTATTAAGGTACTCCCTAAACACCCTACTCATCAAGTCAACAAAGTATGCGGGGGCGTTTGTCAAACCGAAGGGCATCACAAGCCACTCGAGGAAACCATCTGGAGTCCTAAAGGCAGTCTTGTCTATGCTATCCTCATCCACTCTCAACTGATGGAAACCAGTGGCTAAGTCCAACTGCGAAAACACTGAGGCGCCAACTAACTGATCGAAGAGATCGTCAATCCTCGGCAGTGGGTGTCTATTTTTCTTAGTAAGCTTATTAAGTTCTCTATAGTCCACACGAAGTCTAAGGGACCCATCCGCCTTCTTGGCAAATACTACTGGAGCACCCCCCTTTGATATACTACGTCTGATGAACCCCTTCTCAAGCAATTCCTTCACTTGCTTACCGAGTTCTCTTCTCTCTCTTGGAGCCATGTGGCGCACCGGTAATGCAACTGGCTTTGCATTATCTACTAGATATATCCGAAAGTTTATCTCATGTTTTGGGGGTAAACCCCTCACCTCATCGAAGACATCAGCATATTCATGGACTATGGGAACAGAATGTAAATCATCATCGGATGCCTTGATTCTAGGTAGCTAAGCATTACTGGACCTCTAGGGTCACAAGAAATATCAAGGTTCTTTCCAAAATGAGTCAACAATCTAACTACCCTTCTTTCACAATCTAGGATGAACCCATATCTAGTTAGCCAATCCATACCTAGAAATAAACGGTATCCCGTGAAGCCAAGAACAAAAGTGTTGCACTCAAACTCAACGCCCAAGATAAACACTCTCAAATCCCGACAAATCATAGAAAGATGAGCCAAACCACCGATAGGATTTGAGACTACTAAGGGATCAGTAACTAGACTAGTATCAAGGTGCAGTGTTTCAACTAATGATGTAGAAATAAACGAATGTGATATGCCAGAATCGAATAAAGTACGGACAGGATGATCAAACAGAAAAACTAAACTTTCAATGGAAATTGCTCTACCTCGTTCTTGCAGCGGTGGGACCACGAGAGCCTGAACTTGTCCCCTTGCCTGCCTTGGTGCCATAAGAGCTTGCACCTGTCCTCCCGAGGTAGACCCTTCCCTCTGCCCTTTCTTTGGGCAGTCCTTAATAAGATGTCCCGCCTCGCCACAGTGGAAATAACCAGTCTTCTTTTTCTTCCTACAGTCTTTGCTTAGATGGCCGAGTGTCCCACCGTTAAAGCATCTTTTCTTTCCCTTAGCATTGTTGCCTTTGCCACCTTTCTTGTTCTGTTGTTGCTGTTGCGGCTTCTTTTGATCCCCTTTCTTCTCGGGTGCCTTATTAGCATTGGCGCCCTTCTCCTCTTCATGCATGAGCGCCATGTCAACTAGTCTCTCGAAGGTAGCCCCCATGGGAATGTTGGTCGTAGCTAACCCATGAAGCAGCTCGTTTAAACCCTTAACAAATCTTAGAGCCTTCTTTTCCGGAGTATTCACCAAGTCCAAGCCAAATCTTGCCAATTGGTTGAATTTGTTGACGTACTTTTTCACCGATAAATTCCCTTGCTTCAGTGCCAAAAACCTTTCCATGTACAGATTCTCTTCTTCTCACGAGAGAAACTTCGCCTCAAACCTCTGCCTAAAATCTTGCCATGTATCGAATGGACGTCCCCCATTAGTGACCTCCCACCAAAGCGAGGCCTCATCCTTCATTAGCCAGGAAGCTAGCTGGACTTTTCTTTCATCATCCACTTTAAAGATTCTAAACAATTCTTCCACCTCCTTTAGCCAGTTACGAGCTTCAACAAATGTCTCCGTCCCGTGAAAAGGTTTTCCACCCATTGCTCTAAAGTCCTTACATATCTTAGCAAAAGTATCGACGCGAGGAGGAAGGAGAGGAGGAGGAGGAGCATTTGCTGGACCTGTGGTGGCGGCCCTAGCCTCGAGATATTGACGAAACCAACCGGGTACATAAACACCCTCTGGTATCTCAGATGCTTCAGACATGCTGAAACGAAAAAGGAAAGATACAATATAAAAGAACCGAGGGAAAGATATATGGCTCTTGGGGTTATGCTTTCTAAAATATACTTTTCTCTTGAAAATACTTTCCTCAAAACATACTTTTGAAGGTACTTCTTTATAAAAATGCTTTTGAAAAACAGTTTTTTTTTTCAAAATTCATATCTGTTCTGGTAACCTTCAGCTCTGATACCACGTGTAACACCCCATGTCCATTAATGTCACTCACAAAGGGAATGCATTAACTTCTTTAGAGCGTTTTAAGGAAGTATAGAATAGAAAATTAACAACAAGACAGATATAAATAGTACTCAAAGATTTAAAACTTTATTTCATTGCAGCGGAAAACACATATGTTTGCTTACATCATCAAAAACCAGAGTCAAAGTACATAATATCCATCTTGACTATAAAAAGTACATAAACTGAAAGACATAATCCCCAACATCAAAATAGCCAAAAATAAAAGAGAAGCTGAACTTTACTCCAGCGATCCAAGCAATCTTCTAAAAGCAGTCCAAGATCAAGCTCCACTGGTGCTAGTTCCAACCTGAGCACCAGGGGGGAGAAACGAAGGAAAGAGGAGGAAACAAAGGGGGTCAGACATAAAGTCTGGCAATTGCGATAATTTTAACAATATAATTAACAAAGTAACTAGGCTAAGGCATAAGTTGGAAAATAAGGAAATGACCATGAACCATTAAATATGGCAGAGTAAATAAGGAAACAAGATGAACAACGATATCGTTAAAGCGCACCCAACCCACTGTAAGATAATTACTAAACTACACCAACACTATAGGATAATTGTTATACTGCACCACCACTAGTATACTGCACCACCACTAGTCACCCTAAGGTTGATCCCGCCTACAGAACTTAATAATAATATTGGTAGTTTCGTGCACCCCTACCTGCCTTCATAGGTGCCGCCTGCCCCTATCTCCACTAGGTGTACCCACTACCCCCAAGAGATCGGCTCCTTAACTCGTAGATACCCGTGCTAGCCCCATAGTGGGGTGTATCACTCCCCAAAGTGGCAACCTGATACAACCAACAATGCACGGCTTATACATACACGATGCGACAACGTCTTACCTACCAGCCCGGGTCCACACACGCATATGAACCCGTTGGACTTGCGTTGCCACCGCTAACCCGTTTTGTCCTCTTACAGTCAAGCCCAGTATGCGTGGCTCGTCCTCGACTTGGGTCGAGCCCACAAAGATACTTATGGGTTACTGGTTGAAATGGGCCCCCATCACTTGACACAAGCTATCCACCTAAGCTTGGCCCCCTCTAGTACATCCCACTTAACCACTTCTTATTCATGTTTCAATTACATGTTTCAATTTTGGTTAAGTGTTTCTAATCGTATTTCCAAATGCCACCTAAGGCACCCACTAGATTCCACATGCCACCCAAGGCACCCACTTAACCCCCTCATGTCCACTACATGTTTATCTGGTTAAGTGTTTCTTAATTCATTAAGACTGTAACCTCATAAAGACCTCTCACATTAGACTGGCATTTGTGGCAGCTGGATTTGTCAGGCGGGTCCGGGCGGTCTTAAACCACAAAAGAGCCTAACCTCCTGTCTTTACAATTGTTACGTATTTAATTTATGCCTAAGACCTCTCATATTAGACTGGCATTTGTGGCAGCTGGATTTGTCGGGCGGGTCCGGGCAGTCTTACACCACAAAAGAGCCTAACCTCGTGTCTTAGACGATTAATTTCTTCTAATTAATCATTCCCCAAATTTGAATTACTTTCCTTATTCAAATTATCAATCAATTCCAAATTTAACGATGTCCACAATTGACTCAATTATGTCCATCCATTTATGGTATGCAAAATCATACCAATTTTCACCACAATTATATTTTATGCCTTTTAAGGCATTTATGCCAATTAAGTCTTTTTAATATTATCCCCTTTACCCCACGTTGTACTTTTGTTCATTTAACGTAAATATACGTTAGACTCGAATAGTCTAACTCATGGAATAAAGAGAAAACATCACAATGTACACATAATGAAAACATAGATCTAAACATAGGGATGAACTTGCATATGTGAATGATGTTCTACATCCAAAACTTGCATAGGCCAAAGTTACAACTTACATAAACAACATATGTCATGGATCCAAATCTAAAGGTGTGAACTTGCATAAATCATGTATGTCATAGATCTACATCTAAAGGTGTAAACTTGCATAGGCAATAACCCTTAACTTGCATAACATGATTCATACCCCAAACTCATATATTTATAGAAACTTGCATATGTGATTTATGCGTCATAACAATGGTGTAAACTTGCATCTAACATGTAAAATATCATGTAGAATTTAGCATATAACTCACCCATGTCATAGCCTAACTTTTATTCAAATTTTCACATAAACTAGATGTCATAACCATGTAAGGTCACATATAATTTTACCCAACTTGTATATGATTCATGTTTAAATAAAAATCTAGACTTGCATACATATGATTTATCATATGAATCAACATCACCAAACTAGCATATGAAACATGATGATTTGGTTATATATAAAATTACAACATAGAAGATAGCAACATAACTTTACATCATAAATGATAGCATCACAACATAACGTCATAGAGATTTCAACACAATTCTATAGCATAATTACAACATGTGATCAATAATTCACATCACATCCATACAATCCGCATCACAACTTTATCCAATTAAATTACTAATTATTTTATTAAAACTATCGAACTCACAACTCAAAGGAGGTCTTGAGTTCTGAATTATGATTTCTGAAATTGAATTAGCTTTCCTTTGAAGAAGATTCGTTGTTAGGGTTGAATAGAACTGATTTGATTTGATGTTCTTCCTCTCTAATTGGTGGCGGCTACTCTAGGGTTCAAGATGACAGCATGACGGCCATAGTTTTAGTTTTAATTCTGATTTAGGGTTTGAGTCTATGGGTCTTTTTATAGAGCTTTGAATTAATTTAAGCCGTCGGATCACTCTAGGATCCATCAAGGCCTTAGAAACCAAGAAATGATGTCAACAGACTAACCAGAAATCGCCACCTAAGCCCTAAAACATAAAATTTCGTCATAGACTATTTAGGGACGACAGGACCAATTCCAAACCTCCTGAGTCGACCCTAGGGTCAACCCAGCGAGTCTCGGGTCGACCCATAAAATAGGTCGGTTTGGTGTTTTGCCTTCCCGCTTCCGCTGTTTTGAATTTTTTTCTTAAATTTTAGGGTGAATTTTTTTTTTATATATATATTTCTATCTTCCTAATTAACCATCTTCACACTAAACTACTTTTTGAACCACGTTCACACTATGCCGCTTTTTAGCCATTCCCCTAAAACAAAAATATGGCGTTGGCGGGGATCGAACTTTGTACCTCTTGTATGCAAGTCAAATGTTCCAACCAAATGAGCTACTAAGTCTTTTGATTACAAACCTTAGAACAATGCCAATCATTTATTCTTTAATTTAGTTAATTTGATTATTCAAAAATCGGGGTGTTATATTATCCCTCTTATCCACTTTATATGCCTATCATGATAATTTTACTTATTTACTTGCTAAAAGTAAGTGGATTTGCTAGATTTTATGTCTGACCCTTTTTGTTTACTCTTCTTTCTTCTGTTCCCTCCCCTTAGGTTCTAAGGGTGTGAATACTCAAGCCTGAACAGGATTCTGCTATCATTTGCTGGAGCTTCTTAGATGTGTTGCTCAAGCTCCTATCTCTGCTACTATGGCTATGCTTTTATTTAGGGATTTTTCTTCTTTTATTTTGTACTCTGATGTTTCAAGTACAAAACAGATGTTTTTATGATGTACTGGTTTTTATGTAATTCAGACATATGATGTTTTGAACCACGATGCTTTATGATTAATAAATGTTTTTATTTCCGCTACTATTTTATATTTGTCTTGTAATATTTCTATTTCTATTTACCTATTACGCTCCATGAAACTTAATGCATTCTCTTAATCAGTGACATTAACGGACGTGGGGTGTCACACTCTTCAAAATTTTCTTTTTTCTTATATGCATTATTTAATTGTTACAAAAATGCGGGGTGTTACACTAATGCAACCCAACCTCAAAAGGGATCTTGCTATAATCTTGTGGCTTGATAACTAATGTAACTAAGGCCTATTCAGGTTGGATCGATGCGAAAGTATCATATAAGCTAATAAGTGTAACAACTTAAAGACAAAGTCAAGTGTTGAGAGGCATTAGCTTGTTTCTTCTCAACACAATGTATATTATTTTATCCAAGATCCAAAGGCACTTATTTCTTAAGGCCTCGGTTTCATTTATCTAATAAATCCTTTCTTACGATTGACATCGACCTCATCGTTTTGTAAGCGTAATACTCACCACCTGAGGGAAGAGTAACTAATCTTCTAACTAAAGGACTTGACAACTAGGGAACGGTGAAATTAGCTAAAGAGCACTGATTCAGGACTGCTTTTCAAATAGCCTATAGATCGTCCAGGTGTCAATACTTTAAATATATGCATTGTCTATTCTAGTTCGGGTGTTAATAAAAAATATCGTTAACACCTTTTCACATTTTTCCTTTGACCTTCTTGCATAGCAGCAAATTATTTTTATTTTATGGTTAATGGATTTGCAAAAGTCTTTACAATCATGCTCCATTTGGTATAAATTGCGTCTCCTAGACAGTATCCATGCTTGTATGTCTTTTGCCCATGTGTAAATGGAACAGAGTATCCCTATGCCAAATGACGAAACAAATGTGATCGTTCAACAATGTTTAAGTCATTAAGAGAACCAGGCATTCCAATAAACGCATGCCATATCCAGAAATCATGAGATGCAACTGCTTCTAAGATAATGGTTGGCTTTGTTTCTTTTCCATTGTATGCTCCGTGAAAAGTTTTAGGACAATTCTTCCACTCCCAATACATAAAATCTAGACTTCCTAGCTTGCCAGGACAGCCTCTACTTTCATGCATTTCACGTAATCATGCTACGTTTTCCTTGTTCGGAGAATGAAGATATCCATCCCCTTATATGTCCACAAATTATTGGCAGAGGTGATCTAGGTTCTCTAATGCAGCACTCTCTACAATATTATACGCGTCATCTAGAGCATCAATAAGTGTATTGTATGCTAACATCCTCAATTCTGCGGTCATCTTTTGATGTCCACTCAAACCTTGTTTTTTTTGTAGTGGTTTGCTTATAAACAAAGTATCTATAATTTTGATGAATACTTTTAAGAATCCAATAAATCAGGGGACAACCATTTTAAAACGCCTAAATAACGTTGGACCATAAGTTGGATAAGAAGCCAAATAATCCTTTGTCTGTGTTTAATGAAATGCCTCATGATCATCGTTAAAGTATTTTTCGACCCATTGATGAGCCACTATGTTGTCCAGTAGTTATACCATATGCTTCATAGTAGATCTCCAATAGTTCTTTCTCATGTTGATATGCTAATGTATAGGCTTCTTCTACAGAGACGTTATCGCACAACAATATAGCTTTTAGTACAAACACTAATATTGAGTAAATTTGTTTGAGTTATCAATGTTGGTCGTAGATTGAATTGTGGAGAAGAAGTATGATATCCATGTGGTTATATGGTGTGAAAAAATGGAGATAAATTGCTTAGCGTTCTTTCAAATCATGCACTGTAGCCATGTGCGTTTCCTAGCAACAACCATTCTCATTATCGTAAGAAGACAAGGTTGCTAAGTGTTTAGTCACGTACTGAACTGTAACCATATGCGTTTCCTAGAAACAATTATTCCCATTATGGCAAGAAGACAAGGTTAGTCAGTGTTTAGTCACATAATGAACTGTAGTTAGGTGCATTTCTTGGCAACAACTATTCTCATTATAGCAGGAAGAGAAGGTTGCTCAGTGTTTAGTCACATCATGAAATTGTTGGGGAATGAAGTTTTGATGACAACAACCTTATTTAAATATTTATTGATTATAAGATATATACTAACACCTTTATCTAGAATATATATATGCAGGATTTGTACACAGGAATTAATATTGAAGACTGTATAGTTTAAGAGCCTCTAGAGATTCAGAATTAAGAGATTATTCAAGACTCATGAGTAATCAAGATTTGAAGATTTCAAGAGTTCAAGATAAATATAGTAATAGAGGCCAGTTTACGTAAGACTCTGAATAACACTCCAGGATCAAATTCAAATTCTATTTTTCAATTTTTGATTTTCAAACTCCAATTCTATTTTCTAAATTCTGATTTCAAATTCTATTCTCAAACTTTATTCAAATTTTAATCAAGTTTTCTTTTTATTTTAAACTTAAGTTTTTAAGTTTTTAAGTTTATATGCATTATACTTTATATACTTTGCATTTATATAACTGTACACTCAATAATTTTATAAATATGTTCATATTTTTATAATTATGTTTTCATATGATTTTCTACTTTATAATAGTTATTTATAACACTATGTTTTAATTTCAGAATTTCCAGAATTATGTGTATAATAAAACACTTCAAAAATGCTCAAAACTCAATTTTTTGAAGGGTTATATTGGCAAACATTTATAGGGATGTCGACATTTAACTGTAATATTTTTATTTTGAAAGGAAGTGTCTTTTCACTATTTGTAACATTGCAAACTTTCAAATCTTATAAATAAAGGCTGATTTTGAATTTTTTTCATCATTCTTCTTCTCCATCTTCATCCTCTTTCTTTACACCATTAATATTTCTTATTTTTATGATTTTTACACTTATACTCTATCGAATTCAATTTTGTTTATATAAAATTTCTTATCTCCTTACTCTCTACTTATTACTCTCTGAATCTAAGTGCTATTTAAGAGATATAGGGTTGTTGTAATTGTTTGGGAAAAGGTGTGTTCCTTATAGCCTTGAAATCAAGGAAACGGAGTGGTATTAACCTTGTAGCCCAGAAAGGGGAACATACTTGATCAAGGGTGTTCGGAATCGGTGGTAACCTTGTGGCTATGAAATCAAGGGTGTTGTATTTAGATATTGACACAGTAATAAAACTCTGTGCAATCCCGCATTGCATGGGACTGAACGTAGGAGTAATCCAAACTAGTATAAAACTGGTGTGTTCTTTCCTTTTATCATTTTATTTTTGTTTATCTTTGTGTTCGTGTTTGATTCTGTGTCCGTGATCATTTTTGTGTCGTGTGATTCATATAGTAGATCATATAAGTTTTAGATTTTGTTATATTTCTCAAAAACACTATTCACCCCCCTCTAGTGTTAGTTGTTCCTTAACGATCCATTCTACAGTCTTTAACAATTGGTATCAGAGCCTTGTCTTTCAAGAGGTTCATAATCTGATTTTTGAATTTTTTTAGAAATGGCAATCAACACTGGTAGCAATAATAGTTCTTTTGTAGAGGGTCAGTCCACTATCATAGCACCTTTGTTTAATGGTAGCAATTATTCATATTGGGCATGCAGAATGAAAATATATTTATAATCAGTAGGATTAGACACATTGAATAGTACACAGAATGTGTTTGCTGAACCCTCAACTAATTTTACGCAATGGACAAATGAACAAAAGGCTGCTGCACAAAGCAATTCTAAAGCCAAGAATATGTTTTTTGTTCATTAGATAGGAATGAGTTTAATAGAGTGTCATTTTGTAAATCTGCTTATGAAATCTGGAGAACTTTACAAGTTACTCACAAAGGAACTCGTAAAGTTAAGCAAACTAAGATATCAATGCTAGTTAATCAGTTTGAGTCATTCAAAATGGACGAGAATGAGTCTATCTTCAATATGTATTATAGATTGCAAGAGATATTGCATTTGTTAACGACACTTGGAAAAACTTATTATGAAGAAAACTAAGTCAGAAAAATATTGAGTTCATTGACTCTAAAATGGGATCAGAAAACTTTGGCGATTGAAGAAGCCAATAATGTCAGTGAGATGAAGTTGAAGAGTTAATTGGAAATTAGATGTCTTTTGAAGTCCAATTACAGGAAATAAAGGAAAACAAGCCAACTGAGAAGAAATCCATCGCATTTAAAGCAACAACAAATGATTCTAACTCGTCGGGAAGATGATGAAGAAACAGCCCTAGTGACAAGACATTATAGAAAATTTCTAAGATATAGAGGGAAAAATTATCCTTAAAACAATAATCAAAGAAGTTCACGAAGAAATGATGGTCGATGTTATAACTGCAATAAACCAGACCATATAAAGAGAATATGTCCATATCCAGATAAATCGATTCAACAAACAGACAACAACAATTCATCGATGAAAAAGAAAGAAAGCATATGCAGCAACGTTAGATGATTCAGATTCATCGTCGAGTGATGAAGAGCCAGAAACCGAAAACTCAAATATGTTCTTCACGGAAATTCAGAATTCAGAAAATGTAGAAGAAAAGGATATAAAAACCGGGTATGCATTAATTAATTTTTAATTTTTCCTTGTTTGAATGGCTACTTTGTTTGTTTGTACTGAAGATTAAACTTTAAAATTTAAACTTGAAATTTAAAATTCAAATTTGAAATTTGAATTTTGAAATTCAAAATAATAATATAATAATAAATAAAATACTAAAAAAAAATTCACAAAATTACTGGGTGCGTTTTTTATAGGTCCCTATTAAGTTTTAAAATTAGGCTCATATCCGATCATAGTTTTCAATACACTGTTGCCCCCTATTTTTGAAATGCCGCCTCCAACATTCTTGGATCCACTTCTTACTTTCACGTCCCGCCTGCTGCTTCTTTCCCTTCGCTCCTTTGTTTTTTTCAAAAAAAAAAGTGCGGCGATGATTAAAAAAAAGTTTTGTAAAATCTGGAAATAATCCCAGAAGTCCACGCCAAGAAGAAAAAAAACTTGCATATATTTATGCAAGTATTGCCAATACTTGCATATATGTATGCAATTATTGCACAAAGGAAATTATGCTATAATTTTGTCTGGATATATGTTGCGCACATATATGCATGTTTCGAATTTAATTGCACAATTGAATGCCACTAAAAATGAACTGAGTTACAGTGCTATGAAATTTTGCATATTTTTATGCAAGAACGATGCAATACTTACACATAAATATGTCTAAAATTCAATAGCGGATGCAACACTGGAATACTTGCACATATATACGTAGGAAATTGAAATTTTTGCATAACAAAATGCATTTAACTGCATTTTTCGCTCTTTTTCTGTTTTATTTTATTTTTTGCATGTTTTTGATTTTTTTTAGCGAATGTATGTTCGAACGAATACTTTATTGAAATAATAATTTTCGTAATTTTTTTAAATTTTTTCATAACTTTTGAAAAATAGAGACCTAATTTATAATAAGCTTATCACCGGATGTGAGCCTAATTAAGTTTGCTTTTAGGGAAAGAAGCAGCAGGCGGGACGTGAAAGTAGGAAGTGGATCCAACAATGTAGGAGGCGGCATTTAAAAAATTGGGGGCGGGAGTGTATTGAAAACTATGACCGGATGTGAGCCTAATTTTAAAACTTATTAGGGACCTGTAAAAAATGCACCCAATAAATTTTTGGGTGTTTGCTAGGATTAGAATTATTTCAGGAAATCGTTAAACCAGAAATATAAATCGATAATTTAAATCACATGTCACAAAAAACAAGTGTCCTTTGAAAATAAGTACATACATTGACAAACATATGTCCATATGTCGACATATCAACATGTAATTTGAAATTTAAAATTTGAATTTCAAAGGTTTAAACTTTCAAACTTCCCTCCAACCTTTCACCAACTCCAAAGGTATGAAAAGGTCTCATTGATTTCTGAAAAGTTGTGCCTGTTCAATTCATATCCATTCAATTTCTATATATACATCTATTCTCTCTACCTTTCATTCACAAATCAAACTATATTCTCCATATCTATTCTCTTCAAAACAATAAATCTAATGGCTTCCTCAAGTTCATCTTAGAAATTGAAGTTAACCAAAACAATAAAAGGTTATCTTCATAATGATGGAGAAGTTATCAAAACCTATGTTGACTATTTAGCAAAGGCTAAAGTCAGTACGGTGCTTTCGCCGTTTTTGGAGACTTTCCTTCCTACGATCTTATCTCTCTTTTCACCCACAATGAAGTCTTGAGTCTAATTGACTCTCGGGATAATGACGAAGTGTATTACCCTAAGCTTATCAAGATGTTCTATGCAAATCTTAATCACGGATTTTATGAAGGCAATGAAGATCAAATTTGGAGTAGCATCAAAGGCACGCAAATTCTTCTAGATGCCAAAATCTTGGGCAATATCTTAAATTGTAGAAGCATAGGCGTGCATTTTTCGGATTACAAAATCGATGAAACCAATTTAGAGACTTATCATGACATATTAGAAAGCGATGCTCAAATGGATTTCAAAAATCGATTTTTCCATCCAAAAACAAGAATCGTAATCTTTCTCCTCAAACACACCATCACTCCTTGTTCCAGAAAGTTTAATAATCCAACTCTCAAGGTCCAAAAAGCTCTCTTTTCTTTTAATGGGGGTTATAACATCAATTGGGTCGATACGATCTTAATAGAATTCAAGTCCATAGAAACCTTATCAAGAGAAAACACTCTTTAATACGGAGTTAGTACACTGTTAACATCAATTGGGCCATAATTCCAAACGATCCCCAATCCACTTCCAGTCAGCTTCATGTTGTAGCCACCGTCCCTACGATCCCAATGGATCTGACCGTTCATGATTCTGACAACGTATGGTCAAGATATCATATATACAAGTTAGTACACTGTTAATTTAAAACTTGTACTTTACTTAAATTTATTTATATTTTGCTTTTGGCCTTACCTTAGGCTAACCAATCTCACGGCACTCGAAACCCGCTTCAATCAGTGCACCGCCTTTCCTAATGTAAACTCCCGTCCACTTCTCTACTTGGATACAACATTGTTCTTTGGTCATCCCCTTTTTTCTTCCTTTAACTCTAACTTAAAAATACAAATCGAATGGGCCTTAACTTTATTCCGGCCCACGCCCTTGACCCCAAAACCCGCTCGTACTGGCCCATCACCGTTTAATCCCTTCCTCTCCCAAATTATAACACCCGAACTCTGCTCCAGTACACCATTTCCAAGAACCCAACGCAACATCGTATTCTTCTCCCTCCTTCTTCTCGGATTCTCTTTCCCACTTGCCTGCTGTACACACCCTGTACACAAACATAACGGATGTGTATAATACCATAGTGCCACCTTCACTACACTTGCGAGTAACCCACTCAATCACCTTCATCTCACCATCCACCGTCCCTCTCTCTCATCAACAAAGAACGTAACCTGCTTCATCTTTCCACATACCAAAAGACCCAAGCTACAGCACCGAAGTGCAGTTCGTTCACCTCAAACAAAACGCATGCACTGAACAACAACTACTACTGTTTGCTCACGTACGTATACACTTCATTTCAGCGTGCATCCCTTAAGCATTACCACCCTTTCTCTTCACGGTTTTCACCAACAAAAGTCACCCATCTTCCTTCCAAATATTGAACAAAAACCGAACCTACTGTCTCCAGTATATAAAGCTCACCTACCTTCCAGTGAACCTGCGCCGTTGTCGAGGTTCAGACAAACCCCAAAACAGTCCAGCGAGCTCCTTCAGTTCGCTCCCGCGATACTCATAAAAAGCTCACGAAAATCTTTTGCAACGAATCCCTCAACACTTCTCACGCCGCTGTTAAAACACTCAAAAGGACCGGATCTGACATCAGAAATCCACAGCGATGCTCAAACTTTCAAAGTTGGAACCCCCCGTCTTCGCTGGAAGAACCTCCAGTGGCAAGCAGATGTTCGGACCCCTTTGAAACTTGTATCGAGATGAAGCTAATTTCAGTTGGGAGTTTTGAAGAAAGTAAGTGGGTTAGGAGACAGATCGAAGTGGAGATTGTGATGTTTTTTGCCATTCATTTTATAGAAGTGGCGGCTCATGTTTTTAAGAATTTGCAGAAGACTTTTTATTAGGTCTTAAGGGATGTGAAGATGTGTATTTATAGGCTATCAAGTTTTAGATATTTGTTAGAGATATTTGTCCTATATTTTTCATTTAATATTTGTTTTGTGTTTTAAAAGAACTTGGTCATCTCATTTTACAAAACTTCGTAAATTACGGACTGCTATCGACCGGATCAACTACACCATCGTGACGATCAATGCGCCACGATCACAGAAATATAATAATATCGGTAGTTTGACTCATATTGTGAAACTTCAAAATGTTGATTTCAGGGTGCGAAATACTTCAAATAAAAAGTCGCTTATTAAATTAATTAAAAATTACAGTAAAATTCTAAAAATTATTTTATCACTACTTCCCAAAAGAACCTTGTATAAATTCAAACACGATCTCCAGTTATGTCGAATAAACAGTTATGGTCGATAAACGATTCTATAGCGACTTTTCTGAAATTTGGTTTGGATGTACATCAAAATCTACCCGACGAAATCCCGATTTTTCTCTTCCACTAGAAAGATATACTCCACCAGCTCCACACGTTTCTTGTTTCAAAGAAATCCGGCTTAAAACGAATCCTGTACATTCAGTTGAAGTTCGAATCGCCAAATCGCGAACTGCAGCGCCATTTCAAGCTCGATTTTAATTATAATATAATTATACGTTTCAAACTGTCGTCGATTGAATATATTCGTCGATATTATTCAACTCTGAGCTGAATTAAATCTAAGGGACGACCCCGTTCACAGAATATTGTGATTTCCAATATTTTTGATTATTTCTGAATTAAATATATTATTTAATTTAATTAAATATTCCATATATTTTAATTAACGACCATTTGAATTCTCTAAACCACTATTTTTATAATTAAATAAATTAATTATATACCTCGGGAAATGCGGGTCATTACATTCCAACCATGAATTCTAATGTTCTCCACCTACGATCTGCATAGCACATCTATCGATCCTCGACCATCTTAACCTTTCCTTAATCAGATATACTTTCTTTATGGTTTCTCTAATCATGTCGAGTACGAGAACCAGTCTATCTCCAGACTCAATCCGACAAACAAGTGACTTACGAAGACGTCCATACAATGCTTCGAAAGGCGCATCTTGATGCTAGCATGATAACAATTATTATAATAAAATTCAACCAATAGAAATGAGTCTCCCATGATCCTCCAAAATTAAGAACACGTTCTCGTAACCGATCTTCTAAAATCCTGTTAATTTTTTTCGTTTGTCTGTTGTCTGAGGTTGATAAGAAATACTGAACTTATGTCTCATTCCTAAAGAATCATGAAAAGCTTCCCAAAACGGCTAGTAAATATGGGGTCTATGTCACTTACTATGCTTCTTGGTGTTCCATGTAGCCAAACAATCTCCTTCATGTATTATTCTGCCAGGCTTGCAGCAGTTATGGATGATTTTACAGGAATGAAATGGGCACTTTAGTAAGATGATCTACTGTAACCTAAATTCCTTCATTTCCTTTGCGAGATATGGGCAGTCCATCAATAGGATTAATGGAGACTTGATTCCATTTCCAATTTGGAACTGGTAGAGGCTGGAGTAATCCTTTTGTCTTTTGTTGATCACTTTTTATTTTTTGACATATAACACATTGGATGACATAAATAGATATGTCCCTCTTTATCTTCTTCCCCCAAAATGTATATTTAACATCTCAATGCATTTTACTAACTCCCGGGTGGATGCTGAACCTGGAATTGTGGCATTCTTCCAATATTTGTTTCTTGAGTTACTTTATATTAGGTACACATATTTTTCACTTCAACCTCAAAATTCCTTAGTCATCAATTTCAAAATTTGGTTTTTAAACTTGCTGTATATTTTTGGAAATTCATTGTAAATATTCATCTTCTCCTTGTTGTAGGTCAATCTTCTCGATAGGGGCTAGGGCAATAACCAGGTAGGCAATAACAATGTACTTCCTACTTAAAGTATCATCTACTATGTTGGCTTTTCCAGGCATTTATTGAATATCAAAATCATATATTGCTAGAAATTCGAACCAACGCTACTGTCTTAAACTCAAGCCTTTCTGAGTGGACAAATACTTTAAAGGCTTGTGGCCAATGTACAATTCAACCTCTTCTCCAAATAAATAGTTCCTCCAAATCTTGAAAGTAAATACAATAGCTAGTAGTTCCAACTCATGAATGGTGTAATTTTTTCATGATGTGTCAATTGTCTGCTTGCCTAAGCAATTACTCTGCCTTTTTGCATCAGAACTGCGCCAACTCCTTCTTTGCATGCATCCGTATATACTGATTATCCTTTATTCCCATTCGTAATGGCCGAAATTGGATCAGATGTCAATCCCTTATTTGGCTCCTGAAAGGCTTCTTTACATTTTGGGGATAAGACAAATTTTGGATTTTTCATTGTTAACTTAATTAGAGGAGAAGCTTTCCATGAAAAATATTGGATAAACATTCTATAATAACTAGCCAATTCTTGAAAACTCCGAACTTCCTTTGGTGTTGATAGTCTGCTTCCACTCCAGAACGGTAGAAATCTTTCCAAGGTTTACATAAATTCCTTTCTCATACTATATTTCCAAGGTTCTTCACTTCTCTTTTCCAAAATTGACATTTAGAAAGCTTCTCCTTTAGCATGTTCCTTTTTCAATATCTCCAAAGTAATTCTCAAATGCTCCGCATGTTCTTCCTCAGTTTTAGAGTAAACCCGAATTTCATCGATGAAACCAATAAAAATATATAAAACATTTCACGGAACACCAAAATCATCAAATCCACAAAATGGACGGAGGCGTTTTTCAATCCGAATTGTATTATTAACCATTCGTAAAAAGTATCGGATCCACGGAAAGCAGTCAAAGGATATAGTCCTCAACGATCCTAAGCTGATGAAAACCAGTGGCTAGGTCCATTTCCAAGAAAAATTGGGCGCCACTTAACTGATCAAATAGGTCGTCTGTTCAAGGCAACAAGTATTTATTCTTATGAGTTGCTTATTAAGGTCTTGATAGTCAGCACATAATCTCGTTGATCTGTAGACTTGGTAACGAGTACCACTGCTGACCCCCAATTTGAACAACTAAATCTAATAAATCCTATTTCAAAAAGATCATGAATTTTCATATTTAATTCTTCCCTTTCTTTAAGGGCCAGTCTCCAACTAGAATGGACCACGGGTTGGGCATTAAGTTCTAGGCCGATCCTAAACTCAATTTCTCAGTGCAGAGGAAAGTTTATGACTCCTTCGAATACGTTGGGAATATCCCTAACGATAGGTGCAGTGTTGATGTTGGTGCTTGAGTAACCCAAGGAATACATTAAATTGTCTCTTTTTGGGCTCGGGTAATTGTAAGATATTTAAAGGAAATTTCCGAAGTTCATTTTTACTAATACTTTTCTATTTTCATAATCTAGATCTACTTCATATTTATATAACCAATCGATTCCAAGTATAAAATCAAATTCGCCAAAATCATGGGCAAATAAGCTGAAAGGAAACTCATGACGTGAATGAGAGATAATGACATTTTCATAGTATATACATAAACTAGTGGGGCCTCATGCTGGGTTCCTTACACATAAGGGGTCATTAACAAATTTAGGCTTTTGTTTTAATTCTCCTACGAGGGGTTTTGAAATGAAACTATGTGAGGTGCTAGTATGAAAAAGAACTCAGACTAATTTGTCAAAAATGTAAATATTACCTTACAACACTTCCTACCCCTTCTCTTCCTTAACGAGTGAAGGACCTTCAGCAATAGCATAAACCTTTGCCACTTTGGATTTCTTTATACTTGGACAATCCTTGATCAGGTGTCCAAGTTTGTAGAAATTATAGCACTACCTGTTTCCTTGATTTGGCTTGCTCATCTTCTTGGGCTTACTGCAGCTATTAGAATAATTTTCTTTTCCCTGGCAGTAGTAGCATATGACATCCTTAAGACGGTCTTCCCTAGTTTCCTTCTATGATTTGTTCTGGCCAGGTTTCTTCCCCTAACCTTTCTCTCCTTCCAATTGTGTCTACTTTAGCCTTCCTTTTCCTAAGGTGTTTCCTGTTGATTCAGAGTAGCGTATCTATAGACCATATCCACAAAGTCAACAAAAGATTTCTTTTTACGTGTGTTGTCCTCCTCTCTTGATAATTTGGCATCATCCATTTAATAAACCTTCCATTCTTCTTCAGCGGAGTGCTGATCAGATCTGGGCCAATTGAGTGAGCTCATTGAACTTATTCAAGAATTCCTCAAAAGACATATTCCTTTGGTTTAATTCTAGAAATTCCTAATACATCCTTGAAATACCAACTAAATGCATGTATCTTTCTTCAAAGACTTCTTTCAACTGAGTCCATGAAAAGTCATCATCCGATTTCCTTTAAACAATGGTCTTCCACAAGTTTGCTACACCCTCCTGCAATTGCTAAGTAGTTAACATCTTATTTCGATTGTCTTCTATGCTCAGGCCTCTGAAAATTTTCTCATGTGAATTAATTCGTGCTTGAGCTTCCATGATATCTTCTGATTCGTTAAAGGGTTTTCCTTCCAAGTTCATACAGTGATTATTTAGAATCGAAAGGTTCATTTAAGGCTGATCTTGATTATCAACTTCATCAACCATAGTGGCATCTCGACCATTTGTAGTGGTACTACATCTTTTCATACCTCTTGCTTGTCAATCGCTCATTTTCAGCTATTTGTAAATAGTTCAAAATGCTATTAGGGCATACGGTGAAATATCTTAGGGAGTATTAAAACATTTATGTTTCATTGAGTTTCACTCATTCTAGGGTATTACAAACCTCATCCCTAATGAGTTATCTAATGAGTAATATCCCACAGGGTTGTATAAGCCAAATCTCTGATACCACGCTATAACAACTCAAATTTTCAACCTTCGAAAATTGACATTTAATACATCTAACTAGTCAAATAAAGGAATTTCAAACGTTTGAATCCGCATCGCCTAGGATTATAACACATTAGAAATAACATAGTGAAATAGAAGTAATATCTTCATTAAAACAATAACTAAATTACAAAGGGGTACAATACTAGTACAACAACATTAAAGTACATACATATTCAGTCATACTGATTATTGGATACAAGATAAAACAATTGAATATAACTACACTATGTTGGGTGAATCAAAAAAAATCAATCATCGCCTCAGACAACTCTAAACCATAAGGCTCCATATCCAAAAGATATGCTCCACAGAAACTCCATAGAAAGACTCGAAAATGCTCTTACCAAATATCGGATAGACGCTACAAGATGCTGCTACTACGACCTGATAACTATGCTGCCCTTGTGGAAAATAATGAGTACCCAGAGTTCAAGGGAAACAAACAAACTCCAGTTCAGTCGTGGGCCTGGTGTGAGAAACTCTATATATGTGTTATATGCAATAAAATTCACAATGTTTTTTTGGAAAACGAAGCTACCATAAGGTTTCATGGCATACACATAATGCAAACGCATAGATAAGCGAGGTTTCTCCTTACGATAACAAAAAATAAAACCATTTGATATTATTATTAGTGTTTGAAAATCATTTTGCAAGTAAATGTATCAATCTTAGCCAGCATAGGTACCTTATACTATTATTACATATAGAATACAACTGAAGTCGTACAGGTTTGTAGTGGAGATTGAATTTCTAACAAATGACCAGACTAAGGAACTTTCTTATCTGATGGGTATACCTCTAGAGGGTTGCCCGGAGAACCAATTCGGCTCTTTGTCAACTCAAGGTCGGTCCATCCCTTAAGTGGATGAATTAGATCGCGACTGAGTATGCCATCTCCCGGTCGTTACTAACCTTTTACTAGGACCCCGACACATTAATCCCACATAAGTAGAAGTTGCTACATAAGTAATATTTGCGCTCTATACCATGGTACATTTTTTATCTAGAAGAAGATGGCATCCCATATCCTTGTCGCATTCTTCTTGTTCTGACGATTTTCGGGGTGTGAGGCTTGCCAAAGTCTCGTTACACAAAGCTAGGCTTATCTAAGCCATGCTTTGATCATCAATAGCTCATAACTTAGTATGCCACACTGCTATTTTATAACATATATTTGATAATCATTGACCATATGAGCTTTGAGCTCGTACGTCTCAAAGAAGGGTGTTAAACAAAAATACTAAATTCTTTGCCACTAATCAGAAATATGTTTAGTAAAGATCAATCACATATTACAAAATACAATGTCAGTTACATATCCATACAAGTCCTTTTTGGGTCTGAACGAAACCAAAGGAACCTTACTCCTCATCCAAGGCCCTTGCAAATCTGAAAAAACTCTACGTACGTTCGGACCGTCATCACAATATAAACTCATAATAGGCGACCACCTATTTGAGGCATCAACAAATAGTCCTATGATGTGAAGATTCCTAGTCTTCAATCACCATCTTCAAATATCTCTTCTTCATCGGACGTTACATTATTATTATTCGAAATGGCTTTCAGACACCATTTCTGATCTAGGACTTTCCAAATAACAAGCGTCATTTAAAAATGGTATGGATATACTAGATTTAAGTTTATTCTCAACCCATCTTCACTTTTGAAACTTTTATTCATCATCAAAACATTTCATTATTCCTTTGAAATGGTTTAACAAAGGTTGGATATTTATTATTAAGTTTAAGCCCTTCAAAATCAATTATAGCGTTCAAAAAGTGTTACTACAAATGTTACAAAAAGGATATTCAATATTAAACACACATACCTATTTTTAAACTTAATTAGGCTCGCGTCCCTTCCATGTTTTAAATGCAAACCTAATCCCTATTTTTCTTACTTCCGTGTTTTACATGTTTTGGCCAGAAAAACATGTGCTACTGTATAAAAAAAATTCTAAATTCTAGAAATATTCTCGAGAGTCCACGCAAATTAAAAAAGTTTCATACATGTATGCAACTTTTACCAATATTTGCATACATGTGTGGAACTATTGCATAAGTTGTTTGGCTTGAAAATCTAGACCAAAACTTGCATACATGTGTGCAACTGTTTGAAATACTTGCACACATGTATGCATGTTTTGGATGAAGAAAACTTAAGTGAAATTTAGCCTGTGGATTGTTGCACATATACGTGCTACTTTTCTGTTTTAGTGCACGCTTGAATGCAAATAAATGTGAACTGATTTGCACGGCTACGAATTATTACACACTTTTATGCAAGAATTATGCAATGCTTGCAAAGATGTATGCAACAAAACAAACACAGACACATGACTGTAACCCTTGCACGGATGTATGAAGGAAAATTCAAATATATGCATACTATTATGCATTTAACTGCAGTTTCGCTGTTTTGCTGTTTTTTCGTTTTTGACACTTTATTTGATTGTTTTTTGATCTAAATTTTGTGCCGAGTGCATGTTTAACTTAAATATGAACTTACATATTTGTTTTTATTGTTTTAGAAAATTTTCGAAAAATAGGGACTAAATTTACAATAAGTTTATGACCGGATGTGAGTCTAATTTTAAAACTTAACAGGGACATGTGCCAAACAGACCCAAAAGGATACTTACACTAGTTTGATAGAATAACTTCAAAACTATATAAAATCTACCCAAATCACTTTTAAATTATTTATCATGATTTATCAAAAAAATAAAAAATTTAATAATTTTTATAAAGTCGTTTCAGTTGATTTCCATATTTGGTCACCAAACTGCACTACCGCTATTTTTATTGGAAATGTTTTTGGACATAACTTAAAATTATTCATCAAACTTGGAAATTTCTCTGCCCATTTAAAAACTGTGATATAAGCTTGGAAACATTTTTCATTTTAGGTGAATTTGACTTAAAACAAATCTGTTATGGCAGTTTAAAGTCCACAGTCGATATTCGAGAACTATCGCTGCACGACAAGGTCTATTCTCACCATATTTTATATTAATAATAAAAATAATCTGATTTGCTTCGAAATATTTTTGAAAACCATTTAAAACACATATAAGATGATTTTAAAACAACATTTCATATTATCCACTCAAATTAAAATATTCATTTTTTATCAATATTATAATATTATATAATTAATAAAATATTATTAGTTTCCAAAAAATAATATTTTGAAAAACAAACTTTCAAAAGTCAAATTAAATAATATATAAGCTATATGAAACAAACGGTTTGAGTTAAAACACTTTTTATATACCAAACTAAACTTCAATTTCAAAACTGATTTTATTTTTTATCGATTTAACTTAAAGATACCATTTAACATCAAAACCGTGTTTAATAGAATTCCAACTTTTACAAAAGTTTATCAAAACCATCTCAACTTCATTTCTATCCAGTTTTGGATATTAAATTCTAAATTTCAATTTTTTTACTATATTTAGATGAGTAAAATATTAATTTATATTGCCCGATAGGCATATGACTTAACCAGTATCCAAATATCTCCACAAAGGTGTGTTTGCAATATGTGTAGTATGAATTAGTATCTCTACTAACGACCGCTATAACATTCATAACATCCATTCAACCATCACATAACAAATATAATATAATACATATGTATAAGTGTTCGGTAATTGACGCATACACTATGATTAATAGTTAAATAACTATCTATCAACATCCATCATCCGTAACAACCATAATAAACAAATATAAGTGTAAATTTTTGCATTGTGGGTTCCATTCCACCAATCTTTACCGTAGGTCTGTATAGCTATATCGGATGACTGTGAACTGATTTCCAATCTTCATTGTCTTTAACAATCATAATATTACAATTATTATTATTATTATGAAATATATATATATATATTATTTTGAAGAGGCCGAAATGAGTTTTAGTGACGGCGATGCGATGGTGCAACAATGTCAAGGAGGAGATGATGTTTTGACGGAGTTAAGGAGTGATGGAGGTGGCAACAGGGTGGCGCATGGAGGGCAGGATGTGGAGTCCTGAGTGGTAAGGGAGGAGGCTGTCATAAGGTTGGGCTTATGTGTCGTGATGGGGCTATTTTGGGCATGTTAATGAGGAGGGGTGGTTGGTGTTTGGAGGAGGTGGAATGGGGTGGAAAGCCAACAAAAGAAGGGGTGTTGGTGTTAGGGAGGCCGAACTCTAGTGGGAAGAAGGAGAAAACGAGAGAGATAAAGAGGGAGAGAGAGAGAGAGAAGAGGAAGGTACTAGGCTACGGAAACCATGAATGTGAAGCTTAAGAAGGAGACGGAAAAGAGAGAAGTGAGGTGAACGGAAATGGAATGGTTTATTTGCCCTTTTATAGTAGTGAATGAGGGGGAAGAGGATAAGTCAAATTTTCCAAGGAGGAAACCATGTGCTAAAAGTGAAAACCATGTGCTTTTTTTAAATGAATACCATGGACATGTGTACATGGTTTTTGTTTTTGGATTTTGAAACATAATTGCAACACTTTTAAAGTGTTTCAATTTGGCTATATATATATATATATATTGCAATAATTCAATTTTTGGCTAAGTTTTGACAGTTTCAATCAAATGACAAATGAAATTAAAAAACCTTCTGTTGTTAATAACTATTCTAAACTTCAGATTAAATTCAAAACTTCAAACTTATTATTACGATAACTTCATATTTTGATGTATTAAATCCACAAATTGAACGAAATTTGTTATATAACTTGTTAGAAATCCAAGATCGTCACATAAACATGAATTTAAATGCATCATGGCTACAAAAGTGAATATGTAAGACAACTAGTATCGTCCCTTACTCAGTTGTGAATCTTTTCGTACCTCATGTTTATTCTAGCGAATCTTCACTATTATGCATTGTGCAGTAATTTCAATAGCTTTAATACCGTGCAATGTGTAGTCATTTCTGGTACTATAGTTGTCCTCTAAATGCACAACTTTACATGTATAAATATGCACCAGAAATAAATATATCTTTCACATATTTCTTTATTCAGTTAATATCATACTTCCGGATGACTCTGCATACTAACAAGAATGCTATCATGGCATTTATTTGTTGATTTTGATTAGTAGCCAGCAGTCGGACCTTTTGATAGCCAATTAACCGATCAAGATTGAGTCGGCTGACTTATCGAGTATCAAGAGCAGCACTGCAAAGATGTTCATCGTGAGTTCCCAAATATTGATCAACTACGACTTCAAGATCCTGTGATCCTTCGTACGAATAAAGTGGTTGGTTAGGTTTTGGTTTCTTATCCTCTGATTCAACAAGCGACGAAACAAATTTCAGTTTGTCAACAACTATACGAACAAGAGGTGAACGTAGTTGTGGTCGTTCAACTTCCCATATAATCAATAGGTTAACTCGTATCCTATATGTTGCCACTGTAGATATGCGGTAGAGGTTGTAGTCAGGGCCGATGGAGAAAATATTGGTCATAGATTCTAGCTTTGTCCATTATGGCTGAACGGTTGCGAATTCTGAATGGGTTGACGACTTTTTATATGCACGAGTAATAGCCTACGTAAATATTTAGAGCAAGAGATAAAGCATCTTATGAATGCTATAGAAGAACTGTGGCTCCAATGTAACGTGTGGCTTATGTGCATTGTATTTTTTTCTTTAGGTGATCTTATAAGTGTACTATGTATGTAGTTTTTTATATACTAATTGAGTTGTCGGTTTGTTCAAAGATTATACTTTCTACATGAATCTAGTTGAATTTAAAAAACAATTTTAAGTACAAACACTACTAGCTGCCAAAATTAAAGACCTACATGTTGACCGACCACGTGTATAGGACACTGTCACCATTACTGTCCTGTCCTATCACAATGCCTGCCATCATAATAATGCATGCTTTCATAATAATGCATGCCGTCATAATTTTGCAGAATTACCTGTAGCCATGTGGTTGAGGGCAACCTTTTACGAAAGCTAAAAGGAGTTATTTCAGATATCACCTTCAAATATCAAGTAGTTTAAATTAGACATTCATCCTATCTTTCTATTTCATTGTTATTTACTAACATTACGTCCATGTTCATATGGGTGATTGGGAAATCAATGTTGAAACTTTGGCAAGAATGTATGATAAGTACAAATGGAATAAGAAAGATCACGAAGACATTTTCGTTCTGGAGTCACAAATGCAAGAGTCAAATGAAGAGGTTCATACTGAACTCGCTCGTCCTACATAATGAAATGTGGAAGTAAAAAATCCACAACTAATTTTACACTCATACCATGTTAGGCTAATGAGTGTGATTGCTCTTCAAAACCTTGATATGATTAGCTCGAGTATGATGGGTCATTTATCACTTTGCTATTGCAGAGTCGAATGTAATGTTATTATTTCTAAAAGTTAGACAAATGGAGGATGTTGCTTCTGCGGCTATAAAGCAGTTATTAATACAGAGACATGACAAGGGTTGCAAAGTTGTAAATTTTTTCTTAGATCGATCCAGCGCTCACGGAAAGAGGGTTCTGACATGCACTTGAGATGCAAGCTGAAAATGATCGCTTGAAGAGGATTAATGTTGCCATTAAGAACGAGATGCTGGATGCTAGTATTTACCCCGTAGTTGACCTTTTCCAATGTTGAATTTATGCTTGCTAATAAAGAAGATATTTCAGCATTTGTCCAACTTGAGATTTATGTGTGTTAACTATGTACGAATTGATATTTACGTAGTGTTGAACTCCAACAGACACTACACCATAACTGCAAATTAAGCCGTGTTTTAGATCGTATCAAATGCAATTTGGCCGTGCTCAAGGCCGTATCAAAAAATGGCGTCTCTGTTACTTTGATATGGTCTTAAGCCGTATCATATAACATCTGATCCCTAGTGCATGTGCATGTTATACGATGCATGCATGGGTAAATGTAGTACATTACATCCATCTCAAATTTACCATTTAAAAAAAAGGAAATAATCAGATTAGAAATGTAATCATACAAAATATCACTACGTCTCTTCAGCTACGTTTTTACTTCTGGATGTTTAAAGGATACAACTCAAAATAATTTATGACATATATTCTTATATGAATATAATTTTAGATGCTAGCTAGCTATTTATAAGTTCCAAACTACCACACAAATTATTGAGAAAACATCAATCTTATTCAATATACGGTAGAACATAACTATTTCAGTTTGTTAATACTTTATTCCAAAATTAATAAAGTTATTATACAACTACTATTCTTTTATTAGTGATTTTGATGTAACAATGTAAATAATACAATCATCGACAACATCTTAAACAAACAAAAACACACTGTAAAAAACGCCGAAAAATAAAATATCAGGATTAGTTGAACATACCGTAAGGTTTGTTGTATTCTAATCGTCATTACAGGTACTAGATGGAAATAGAGGAGATTGCGGTAGCAAAAACTGAACTCCAAATGCCTGGAGTCGAATCTAATCGAATAAATTTGTTGCTGAAATCAAATTGAATGAAGTCGAATTTGATTACTCGCCCGAGGAAAAGCCAATTTAGCAAAGGAGGGAGGTCAAAATCAAATCGCTCGCCTGAAGAAGAGGTCGATTCTCCAAAATAAGGGAGGATGAAATCAATTCAAGAAGATTTGGAGGAGAACCATAATTCTTTTATGTCGGCCCAAATGAAAACGTGAATAGGGAGAAGCGAGAAATAAACATGAGAAGGGACAGGGAAATATCACGACGTTTTGATACGGCTAAAACGCATATGAAATGAAGTAATTCGACGTTTCCAAGAGCTACGATCAGATTTTAAGGCTAGAGGGAGGTGCAGATCGGTTGAGTTGTAGCAAAGGAAATTTGATACGGCTATGAACCGTAGCAAAGGAAATTTGATACGGCTAGGAGCCGTATCAAAATTTGATATGGGTTTAGACCGTATAAAATCTCAACATCCTGGTGTGCTAAATTTTCTGTTTTTGTGTAATGAGACTTGTAATTTTTGTGTATTACTCCATATTACAGTAAAATTTGCAAGCAGTTATCAATAATTGAAATGTGGAAGTGGTAAAAATTAAAAATAAGGTAATTAACAGAAAGACAAACAAGATAAACTTGCAACTATTCACAATGCGGTTAAAATATTGCAAATGAAAGAATAATAAGTATTAATACAGTCAATTGATAATACATCTGTGATGGCCCGACCCGAACTAGCCGACATTTCCTTCGAAATGCGCTGTACCGATGTCCAACTTGCATGGGACGATCGTCGAAAGAAAAGAAAAGAGAAGAGAAGAAAGGAATTTGAAACTATGAACTGACAAGGAACCTGTACTATCTCTCATAGCGCATGGAATAAAATATAATAACAATATAACTTTGACATAAAACAAGCAAGACAATGCATAAGATGAAAACTAAATCATCATAGCAGCGAAATCCATAGCACAACTTATGGTCCAACATCATTACTACAACTTCAAATTTCTATCTGTAAAGAAAAAAAAAGAAAATTACACTACTAATGCCCTAGTAGTGACCAGCTACAACACAGGGAGCACATGTGTATATCATACATGGAAGCCTCCTTCTTGTCTCCAGACAGCTACTCGCGCATTACCACCTAACCTGTCTCTAGTCTGCTCGTTTTGGAGCACCCAGAGTAAAAAGAAGAGACATAAAACTCTGGGTTAGACAAAAGTCTGGTATGAGCGATAAGCAACAAAACTGAATAATAACATGTATAATCCAATCATACCTGAACCTGGACGTGCAACCATAGAGTTAGCACAGCAAGATGTACAGTACTCTAAGGTAACACTAACACAAAGTGGAAAAGTAATATGGGTGTGCATGATATGGTGATAGAAAACATTAAACATAGCAATCATCCTCACATCTCTCACTCGGTGCGTAAAGCATACGATATCCACCACTTGATCACCCAATCCTTTGCTACGATCACTTTGCTCCATGAAGTCACAATGACCCCATTGCACTGATCCATAGCCACTAATCCGTCGCTCAGTGGTGAAAAAAAGTTATGGATATTGATAACCCCTTTGCACACGTCCCGCAGCAAAGTCCAACTCATGAAGTTAACTCGTTGATCCTCTTTGTGATCCTGAGTAATAACCTCTCATTTGGACTACATTTGCATCTCGGGTTTTGGTCATTATCCTGTCACGTAACTCTTTAGTTCAGTTCGTGATCCTCCATATCAACTTGTGATGCTCCAAAGCTTCGGTTTGTGATCAACTTCCTCGGTTCGTGGTTCGGGTCAAGCTCCGACTCGTGTTACCCCCTTGGCTTCGGTTCGTGGTCCACATGGCTCGCGGTCCCCCTCCTAGCACGGTTCGTGATTCTCCAGTCCGGGACGTGATCCCCTTTCCTTCTTGGTGCGGTTTATGGCTCGCCATCCTATGGTTCGATTCTTCCTCACGTTCGCCCTCCTAGGGTTTGTCCTATTCCTCATGGTCGTTGTGTGAGGGTTCGCCATCTTCCTCACGGTCGGGGTGTGAGGGTTCACCATCTTCCTCTCGGTCGGGTCGTGAGGGTGCTTCACGTTCCTAGGGGTCGGTTCGTGAGGATACTTCGCTATCCTAGGAGTCGGGTCGTGAGGATACTTCGCCATCCTAAGAGTCGGGTCGTGAGGATACTTCACCATCCTAGGAGTCGGGTCGCGGGGGTACTGCACGAACCTAGGAGTCGGTTCGTGAGGGTGCTGCACCAATTTCCTGTAACTTTTTCCAGCAAGCAATTTACGCCTTACGACGGTGTTTTCGACCAATCTAACTTTTCTATGCAATCACAAATCATTCCAAACAGCAATAGCAAAATATATAATCAACCATTAACACCAAACAACAATTTAACATGCAAATATGGATCAAACATACCCAAAACTATTATTTTCCCCTTAATCCCCTTAATCAAAATTTAACCTTATGATTAGCAAAACATGTCCAAATTGACTCAAATTTCTAACAGAGGCATAAAATAATATTTAAGAATTTCTAAACATATTTCCAGAATTTTAGCATGCATAATTTCGTTAATTAACACTAATCACCCCTAATTAATCGTAACTAGTAAAAAACAATGCTAATCACTCACCTTAGCCACAAATAATCTTAGATATGGAACTTTTCTACTATTTGGGTTGAACTCCTATGCAACACAGCAGCTCCAAGTCTGATTTGGTGTTGATTTACCTTGATTTGATGTAGCATGGCTTAATCCTCATTAGAAAGTGATTTGGGATGATTTTAGAAGGTGCAGGCCATGGCCAGGTTTCAAGAGATGTAAGTGGCGGCTAAAAAATGAATAAAAACTAAATTCTCTAACCCTATCAGCCTCCCCCATAACCCTAATCACGAAAATGGGTTATGGGCCTAGCTTCTAATCACCTTAATTAGGCCCGGTTATGCTGTTTTTCACCTTCTAAATCTTGTTTCATCCATATCTCCCAATCGGTAAGTCCATTTGACAAATATCACTACAACAAAAAACGCTTTTCGCAACAGGCGATACCTGTTGCAGTAGACCTATTGCAACAGGCCTGCGCCTGTTGGTATAGCCGAAGATGCAAAAAGTCTGCAACTTTTTCTGTCTGTTGCATTAAGATGTTGCAGTATACTTTTTTGCAACAAGCTTTTGCTATTGCAACAGATCATTTTGCAATAGTGTATGCCTATTGCAATAGATCCATAAATCTATAAAAAAAATATTACAGCTTATAGATATTACATATTTAATGTATTCATTTTGGTAATAGTATATATCAGAAAATGAAATAAACAAACAAAAATTTTATTTTAACAAAGTTTTAATAGTACAAACAATTACAACAAAAATTTCTACAATTTTCATACACCATTCATGTATAAAAATTTCTTCTTTCACACAACACATTTTTTCAAATAGAGTATTTTCTAATCATATTTCTACTCTATCATACATATATTATAATCTAGAATCATGCTCCTCCTTAGTAGCTTGTGTTGCTGCATTGGCAACATCTGGAACATGGTAATCTCCATAGTCTCTTTTTCATCTCATCGAGCTCCTGCATCTTAGTGATGTCATTGTCAGGATGGTTCGCCATTTCTACATCAGTGCCCATGTATGTAAGTCTCTTTGTGGATTTCACCACTATACACTGCATGCTCTTCATCATCCACTGGTGCTTCAAGAGTAATTTGTTTATATTTCTCTAACGCCATATTTTTCTGAGACCAGAGAAAAACATGTTTAGAAGTCTAATTTATTCAATAGAGTATATGATGTAAATCATACATCCATTATTATACATAATCTGCATTAAACTGAATTCACATACCTAGTAGAGGGCTGAGAAATGTTAACATTTATTGATCAAGAGTTAGGAAATGAGCCTCAGATGCTTACTGCAAATAACCCAGGTTCTCGCATTTTATCAAATGTCCCAAACATCGCCGTGGCCTTCCCAATTTGATGTATTTCTGAAGCTTCATGTTCTCTGAATGGTTACATTCTCTCTATCGCACCAAAGCCACTAGATAAACTAAATATAACTAGTAAATTTAATATCATTAACAATGGCTCTGAGAAGGAAGAAAATATGCAATAAAAGATATTTGAATGAAATGCACTTTGTTCCAACAGAATCATAAGCCTCTTATACTCATCGGCAACTTGCCTTATGCAGTTATGCATCTCCCCTACTGCTTATTCATCTTCATAACTAAATATTTTCCATTCATTCATTGTGTAGCTCATAGTCCCTAATTGTCTAAAGTTAATCTAAAGTTACAATTAAAGCAAAGGAAACTGATATTATTAGCATTAGTGACAAAAAATAATAGCTAGAAAAAAGGTAAACTTACAAGAGTAACAAGATTTCCTTTCCAGCAAAATCCGCAACTCAATAGTTGTTAGCAAAGTAAAATCAAGGCAGGCATGAATGTTACATCCATGCATATCTAAGTGAATTGGGCAATGAATCTATCAAAGACAAGAAATCTGCCTGTAATATAACAGAAAAGAACAATAAGTGCCAATAATGCATCATCAACATACCAGACCGTACTAGATCACAAGCTAACCTGCTAACAACTAAGAATTGGTTATGGGGTTTATGAAATGTTAAGCATCTATAAGCGGGTAATGTGCACCTATTACAGACCATTATACAATAGCTATTGCAAGTTACAACTATTTGTATACAAATTGTGTTCAAAGCCTTCAAGTTATTTCTTTTATTTTTGTTTTACACCTATCTAACTTATACACGAACATGCTAACTATACATCAATAGCTTTTTTAAAATGCAAAAATCATATATATTATTTTGCACAGGGGAATGGATTTCTGAAGGTTGATAATATATTTCATAGATTAGCAGGAACTAATGCGATATTTGAGTTCAGGCCCTAAAGCAACTATGAGGTGACAAACACTCCTACCGCCTTTGTTGCTAGAAGGGTTATAAGATAGTAGCATTGTTGGAGGAAACTGCTATTTGATTGCATATAATCTTTATATATTATTGTTTTGTTTACATGCATTCAACTGGAAAGAGTATGGTTATTAGCAGGGTTACAACATTAATTCTTATTTATAATGATAAAACCACCTAAGTACGAAGTTCAACCTTGGAGACCAAGCTTTGTAAGAAAGAATAAACCATGCCACTTCAAGTGGCGGTAAAAGAAAATCAAAAGATAACAGAGGTTTAAAATTATCTTCGTAGCAGGAACTTTCATGATGATCAACTACATTGTCTGTCCTCTTGTTACAATTAGGAGGAGCAATTCAATAACACATATTTGCCAAATGTTTAAGTTCTGAAAAGGAGTTTTAAGCAAGTAAGATCATTGTTTGCATTTTCAAAAAGTTCACAGTGAACGTCATAGCATTTGTCCTAAAGAAAAGTTAAATCCATAATTGTTCTACCAACCAGTTTGAGATGGTGGAAGCGGTGATATTAAGCTTATTCAGTATTACAGTAACTTATATATTCACTATGATTTTTCACTTTCTCTATGCGGTTTAATATATTTCAACTTAATTAGTTTCTATTTTCTTACTAGTAATTTTCAAATTGTACTAAAGATGCAATCCAAGCAACCAATTTTTTTAACAGGGTAAATATAGACTCAGTATGACTGATGTTCCTTTTCTTACTTATTCCTATTTTCAAATGGTTTAAGTTTTAATAGCAATTATGCAGTGCAATAGACAGATCAAATCAATTGCCACTAACCTGCATTATGTACTTGCCTACTTAGTAATACAAAGTACAAACAATGCTATGGTATAAGCTGACTGAAAACAAAAAGAACACTTAAAAGTTATGTTATCACACACACATCTAAGTGAATCGACGGGATTGACCAAAAACAAAATATCTGACTGAAATATACCGAAACAGGACATCACGTATCAGTGAGACATTATGAACATACTTCCATGGGCAACATCATTCCTCTATCCACAACTAAATCTTACCTGGTCTATTGGATGGTGAATCCAGCTGGGATCCAGCCGATACATCCATGGGCGACATCATTCCTCTATCCATCGATCGAGTACTATCATCCGAGCTCTTTCAAGTTCAAATTGGAAGGTCTCTCTTCGATTTCGAGTTTGAATTTAGGGAATAGGTTGCGGAAATGGATTGTGGAATTATCTCATGGGTTTGCAAATGAATTTAGGGATCTAGTTTGAGGAGCATTGTAGCGAAAATTCCAGATACAATAGTATAAGCTGGCACCGAAGATTTAAGTTAACGGAGCCAAAAATTTGACGTTTGGAGCCAAAAATTTAACGCTTGGAACCAAAACTTGTTTAGTATACATTTGGAGCCGAAATTTTACGTTTGGAGCCAAAACTTGCTTAGTATGACTTAAAGTTGAGTCTTTAACAGTTTATGAGTCTTGATCCAGACTATCGAATGAATATAAAAGTTACAATTTAGTAATTATATCGAACTGTAATCTTAATTATTATGTAACTACTAATAGTTAATTATTTAGTAATAATAGTTCATTATTATGTAACTACTAATAGTTAATTATTATAAGTCTTGAACAGTTTTATTATCAAATAATAATAATATCGAATTGTAATCTTAATTATTATGTAACTACTAATAGTTAATTATTTAGTAATTATTATGAGTGTTTTATTAATTATTTAATATTTGTTGTTAATTAGATTTATTAATCATTAAATATGAATAATAACTGATAAATATAATTTACACACTATTATTAACTAACCCTGACAAATTATTAAAGTAATAATATATATTAACTGACTATTACTACTTAACATTTTTATGTTATAATTGAACATTACCTATTACTTCATACCATTGTTAATTAATTATTAATTATTATCCATTATTTTTTATTATTAATTTATTATTATTTAATATTTTTTTTAAATTTTAATTATTATTATTTGTTAACCACTAATTATTATTATTTAATTATCAGTTATAAATATCACTTTATAATACTTAAATTTTATTTTTAATTAATAATTATTAAATATTGATCGTAAGTATTATATAATTACTAGTAGTTAATCACTTAATAGTAACTATTTAAAATTAATTAATAAAAGTTAATCATTAAAAGTTTATACTTATTGTTAGTATGTTTTTCGCAACTGGCTTTACCGGTTGTAGAAAAATACAATAATTGCAAGTGGCAAAAACAGTTGCTAAAGATATTTATTCGCAACTGGCTAGGAAGCGCAGTTGCTAAAAGTATGTTTTTACAACAGGAAGAGAAGCGTAGTTGCTAAAGATATGCTTTTCGCAACAGACAGAAAAAGCCTGTTGCTAAATCTTATCTATTGCAACTGCTATAATAGGTCTGTTGTTAAATATCATTTACTGCAACTATAACTTATCGCCTGTTGCAAATACCTAGTTGCAATAGGGTATTTTTCTTGTTGTGTATGACCAATCTACGGAAAGGAAAACCATCATTCGAATCCAATGGAAGTGGTTTCAGGTCAAAAATCCTTACCAATCAGAAGTTATAGGAGAAACAAGATTCGCTAGGGGCAAAACAGTCATTTAAAATTTGGCAAAAATCGTGAACATGGGAAATGACCCCAATAGTCGTTCCCCTAAGTGACACGACCATATGACTTCATATGAAAAAGAAATAAATATTCTACGATCCTCCGATGCGTAGAATGCGGGTCGTTACATTCTTCTCCCCTTAAGAAATTTCGCCCCCGAAATTCCTTAACCAAAACATACAAAGGTTCCCGCATGCCTATCGATTATTTGCAATCAATCAAACATACATAACAAACACAACAAGCCTATCCTAGCACGCGATTTACTAACGAGGGAAGAAACTATCACTGTTAAAATCTTGCCAAGCAAAGAGTTCTAAATACGACTTTCTTATGCTCTCCTCTGTTTCCCAAGTACAGTCTTTCTCATTCCCACCCCACTGGACTTTGAGTAGTTTCACCATCTTCCTTCTAAGATGTATCGTATCGTGTCCAACAATACGAATTGTCTTGTGGTTCCCAACCACCTCGGGTTCTACCTCGATATCATCCAATTGATTTGGTGAAATAGTCACATGAGGGTCGTGCACAAACTTCTTAACTGGGAAACATGAAATATGTTGTGAACTCACGCCATCTTGTCTGACATTTCTCTTATTACTTCTGGTCCAAGCACAAATTTCTCATCGGTTTCCAATTAACATGATGGTGAGTTGCACGGTCTTCCGTACAAAACCTCAAATGGAGTCATACTAATACCAGAATGATAACTATTATCATATGCAAGCTCAACTAGATGCAAATGGTCATCCCATGACCCACCAAAATCTAATATACAAGCCCTCAAGAGATCCTCTAATACACGATTCACCCAAATACTATCATGATCCAATCTAGTCCATAGTAAACCGTCAATGAAATCCATTGAGACTTGATCCCATTTCCATTCGAGAATTTCCAACGGTTGTAACAAACCACTAGGCTCCTTTTGCTCAGCTTTAACTAGTTGGCAATTCATGCACTTGGATATAAACTTCCCAATGTCTCTCTTCATTCCTTCCCAGTAGTAGGTCTGCTTCATGTCTCGATACATTTTGTTACCACATAGGTGCATAGTCAGTTTTGAGTGATGACGTTCTCTAAGAACTTCATCTCTCAATCCATTAACGCTGGGTACAACTAATCTCCCATTCTTTCGAAGCCATCTTCCTCGATCAAGTCCATACTTGTTCATCTTCTCAATGTCGATGCCCATCTCTACGTTGGAGATGATTTCCAATAGATTAGGATCATCCCTCTGACTGGAACCAATCCGCTCAGTCCAAGTCAGTCTGATCGTCTAACTTGCTAACATTTCTGGATCCAATCCATACTTACATCTGAGATCATATCCCATGATATACTCCAGTTGCTTCCATTCAAGAAACATAGCATCTAAACTGTCATGTCTCCTATTCAATGCATCAGCTATCACACCTAGTCCGGTAGCACAGGCATCCGTGGATGTCGTCATCTCTTCATTCTCTATTACCAGAATCCTACAAGTGATAGTCTACTCAAGGGAACAAAAATAGGAACACACATTGCAATCATATCATCCACCAAACATGTCCTATCTATCCACTGCTAAAGCCATAAATACGTCGATACCTACTTGACTGGTCCAACCAATCCCAAGGCTAATGGAAGCCCCGCCTCTATACATACATCGATGCCTACTTGACTGGTCCAACCAATCCCAAGGCTAATGGAAGCCCCACCTTCATACAGACTACCATACGTCCACCGTACGTTTATCCTCCAAGGATAACTAGATCATGTCCAACGGATCCAAGGTAACAGGCATCCCCAGATAACCCTGCTTCGAGTCCGCCTAGAACACTCTAAGTATCGATGATTTCTTGGTACTGTCATCAGAAGAGCTGGCCATATACTCTGACCTAATCTCGAGTATCCATTACTGACAAATCTCAAGTCCAACATGAGTCGTCTCTCTATTCGTTGCATCTCCAAGATCAACGAACAACCAGTTTTCTTTTACGAGTTCAAGTCCAACTTGAAATGTCCTAGCCCTCGTTGCATCTCCACGATCAACGAGCACATCTTATCCCTTCGAAGTTCTACCATTATTGAACCAGTGAGAACATCAACATAGGGTCCTAAATAATCCATTACCTTGCAGCTTCCTCAAGTCCCACTCGAGTCATCTCCTAGCCCTATCGAATCCAACTCGGGGCAGTCCATACCATTAAACAGTCTTATCATGTAACGGTTGCACATCACTCCTCGAGTAAGCCGAGATACCATTTAATGGAAATCATAAAAACTACTTATATCTCACGCAAACTATCCTAGTCGAACTCGACATTCCCTAAGCACAAGCTCCAAGGGCCTAAAACAATATCAGACAAGCACTCATGGAACATCTCCTCCGAATTCAGACAATCGACGTGAGATTATACTAGCAAAACAACTAAGCAATCACAAGCAAACATACATCCATAACTCGATAAGACCACATTACAACATATCATGCAAAGACTAGTCGAACCACCTGTTGGGTTCATCACAACTAAAGGTCTATCGACTATCTCAGGTTCCAATCCCAACTTATCTACCAGGTCACTGGATTTGAAGGAATGAGATGCCTCACTATCAACAAAACTAGAACAGAAACATCATAAATAGAAATCATACCTTGAATAATGACGCCTTTTCCCTTCTCCACCGCATTTGGGGGCATTCGACGAAGAAGGAACAACGTTGATAGCATATGCTTTCACAATCTTCTTCTCTTTAAGGAGTTGCGGGAAATTGTCCTTATGATGTCCCACTTGGCCGCTATTGAAGCACTTCCTTTCCTCAGGCTTTTCGTGAAAATCTCTAGCATAGTGACCCTTCTTGCCACAACTAAAGCACTCTTTATCTTTCTTGTCCTTCTTTTTCTGACCACTCTTGGTCTGATCCTGTTTTCTCTTATTCTGAAACTCCTTCTTACCTCCACCGCTTGCTTGCGGCCTTGGTTCCTCTACAGATGCAATAGCAACATCGACCTTTGACTTAGGGTAAAGACTCTAAGATCTCAATGCTTTCCCCACTATAGACTCGAACGTCTCGTCGATGTGGTATATCATCCTTTCCCCTAAGTACTCGTCTAAGCCAGTTATGAACTTATCATTATTCTTCTCGGCAATGTCGATAAGATATAATCCATACTTCGATAAAGTATCGAACTTAGCAATATATTCCGAGACTGCCCTACCATTCTTCTTAAGCTCCAAAATATTCCTAAACAATTTAGATTTTTGAGCAGCTGGAATGAACTTTTCGTTGAAACGAGTCATAAACTGATTCAAGTAACTTGATCTTCAGGAATAGCTGCTTTAATAGCATTCCACCAATTCATAGCTCGTCCTTGAAGCTGACGCGATGCTACTTTCTCTTCATGGTGTCATCGATTCCCAAGTCCTCGAAGATGCACTCACGACTATCCAACCAATCTTGAACATCCATAGCCGACTCCGTTCCGTGGAACGGCTTCCGCCAAGACTTATATAATCCTTGTTAAGCTTGGCGAAATCGGCCCTAAGCGCCTGCACTACTACACCACCACCGTTAGTAGCATTAGGAACTACTCCCCGAGCATCCCTAAGCATCTCTCGCATGAAAGTAATGGACATCGTCCTCATATCAGGGACATTCCTATTATTAGCCCCTGAACCCGTACTCCTCGTACATCGGCTCATCATCAAATCTGTAAAGAGAAAACGATTAGCTATCTCCATAGTGGTGCCAGTGCAGTGCGACTTCATTCTTACATATACTAATAATATATATATATATATATAGCTTTTGAAAACTAAAATATCACAAATACGTGCTCTCATATACGTATACTATCTCTCCTTGATGTCTTCCCCTAGGTTAACTACGCAACCTAGAGATCTGATACAAATGTGACGGCCCGCCCCGAACCAGCCGATATTTCCTTCGAAATGCGTTGTACAGATGTCCAACTATCACGGGACGGTCGCCAAAAGAAAAGAAATGAAAAGAGAAGAAAGGAATTTGAAACTATGAACTAACAAGGAACCTGTAGTATCTCTCACAGCGCATGGAATAAAATATAATAACAACATAACTTTGACATAAAACAGGCGAGACAGTGCATAAGCTGAAAACTAAATCATCATAGCAGCGGAATCCATAATACAGCTTATGATCCAACATCATTACTACAACTTCAAATTTCTGTCTCTAAAGCAAAAGAGTGAAAAGGTACACTACTAGTGCCCAAGAAGTGACCAGCTACAACACAGGGAGTACATGTGTATGTCATACGTGGAAGCCTCCAGCTTGTCTCCAGACAGCTACTCGTGCATTACCACCTAACCTATCTCTAGTCTGCTCGTTTAGGAGCACCAGAGTAATAAGAAGAGACATAAAACTCTAGGTCAGACAAAAGTCTCGTATGAGCGATAAGCAACAAAACATAACAATAATAGGTATAATCCGATCATACTTGAACTTGTACCTACAACCAAAGAGTTAGCACAGCAAAATGTACAGTACTCTAAGGTAACACTAACATAAAGTGTAAAAGTAATATGGGGTGTATATGATATGGTGATGGCAAACATCAAACATAATAATCATCCTCACAACTCACACTCAATGCGTAAAGCATACGATATCCACCACTCGATTACCCAATCCTTTGATACGATCACTTTGCTCTATGGAGTGACAATGACTCCATTGCACTGATCCGTAGCCAATAATCCGTCTCTCAGTGGTGAACTAAAGTTATGGATATCGATAACCCCTTTGCACACGTCCTGCAGCAAAGTCTAACTCATGAAGTTAACTCGTTGATCCCCTTTGTGATCCCGAGTAATAACCCCTCATTTGGACTATTTTTGCATCTCGGGTTTTGGTCATTATCCCATCACATGACTCTTCAGTTCAATTCATGATCCTCCATATCGACTCGTGATGCTCCAAAGCTTCAGTTCGTGATCAGCTTCCTTGGTTCGTAGTTAGGGTCAAGCTTCGACTCGTGTCACCCCCTTGGCTTCGGTTCGTGGCCCACACAGCTCGCGGTCCCCCTCCTGACACAGTTCGTGATTCTCCAGTCCGGGTCGTGATCCCCTTTCCTTCCTGGTGCAGTTTACGGCTCGCCATCGTAGGGTTTACCCCCTTCCTCACGGTCGCCCTCCTAGGGTTTGCCCTATTCCTCACAGTCAGGGTGTGAGGGTTCTCCATCTTCCTCACGGTCGGGGTGAGAGGGTTCTCAATCTTCCTCACAGTCGGGGTGTGAGGGTTCACCGTCTTCTTCACGGTCGGGTCGTGAGGGTGCTTCACGTTCCTAGGGGTCGGTTCATGAGGGTACTTTGCCATCCTAGTAGTCGGGTCATGAGGATACTTCACCATCCTAGGAGCCGGGTCATGAGGGTGCTGCACAATCCTGGGGATCGGGTCGTGAGGGACAGGTGCTTCACGAACGGGAATGACCAATTTCCTGTAACTTTTTCCAACAAGCAATTTACGCCTTACGACAGTTTTATTAAACCAATCTAACTTTTCTATGCAATTACAAATCATTCCAAACAGTAATAGCAACATATATAATCAACATAAACACCAAAACAACAATTTAACATGCAAATATGGATCAAACATACCCAAAACTATGATTTTCCCCTTAATCCCCATAATCAAAATTTAACCTTACGATTAGCAAAACATGTCCAAATCAAACCAAATTTCTAACAGAGACATAAAATAATATTTAATAATTTCTAAACATTTTTCCAGAATTTTAACAAGCATAATTTCGTTAATTTACATTAATCACCCCTAATTAACCGTAATTAGTTAAAAACAATGCAAATCAATCAACTTAGCCACAAATAATCTTAGATCTGAAACTTTTCTACTGTTTGGGTCGAATTCCTATGCAACACAGCAGCTCCAACTCTGATTTGGTGTTTATTTGCCTTGATTTGATGTAGTTTAGCTTAATCCTTGATTAGAAAGCGATTTGGGATGATTTTAGAAGGTGGAGGCCATGGCTAGGTTTCAAGAATGTAAGTGGCGGCTGAAAAATGAATAAAAACTGAATTTCCTAACCCTATCAGCCTCCCTATAACCCCACTCTCGAAAATGGGTTATGGGCCTAGCTGCTAATCACCTTAATTAGGCCCGGTTAAGCTGTGTTTCACCTTCTAAACTTTGTTTCAGCCATATCTCCCAAATGGTAAGTCCGTTTGACAAATGTGACCACTCTACGGAAAGGCATCATCCGGATCCAATGGAAGTGGTCTCAGTCAAAACTCCTAACCAATCAAAAGTTATAGGCAAAACAAGATTCGCTAGGGACAAAACGGTCATTTAAAATTTGGCAAAAATCGTAAACATGGGAAATGGCCCCAATAGCCGTTCCCCAAAGTGACACGACTGTACGGCTTCATATGAAAAAGAAATAAATATTCTATGGTCCTCCGATGCGTAGAATGCGGGTCGTTACAACATCAATAAAACTATAAGGAATGAAGGTGGTCACCATCATCATCCCTGCAACGTCCCGTATTCTACGTATCGGAGGATTGTAGAATATCTGTTTTATTTTCATACGAAGTCATATGGTCGTGTAACTTTGGGAAATGACTATTGGGGTCATTTCCCACATTCACGATTTTTGTCGAACTTAAATGGACCATTTTGCCCCTAGCGAATCTTGTTTCGCCTATAACTTTTGACTGGTAAGGATTTTTGACCTGAAACCACTTCCATTGAATTCGGATGATGGTTTTCCATTCCGTAGAGTGGTTACATTGATCAAACGGACTTACTATTTAGGAGACATGGTTGAAACAAGATTTGAAGATGAAAAACAGCCTAATTATGCTTAATTAATTGATTAGCAGCTAGGTCCATAACCCAATTCGGGATTAGGGTTATGGAAGGGTTGAAAGGAGTTGGTGCTGGCGTGAAAAATTGTCGCACGCCAACACCTAATGTGTATGTGTGAACAATTATCCAAATAAGCAGTAAATAATGTGAATGCAGGGAGGCACAGCTTTTATAGTGGTTCGGCACTAACACCTACGTCCATTTTATAATCATCATTCATCATATCTTTTGTCGATCACAAAGTTGTACAAGTTCGGACAATAGCTAAGTTCAAAGTGTTACAATAGAATAGCAAAACATATGCTTGGTCTACACTTTGACTAAATTTCCCTTGTTCTTCTTCGTTGAAAAGCATTGACTTGGTCAACAATATCCAAGTTTGGTGTTTATGTCCATGAAGCTCAAAAATAGCATAATAATCCTTGTTAATGTTCAAGTGTTGAAGGAAAACATGCATGCCATGTTTTAATTATCTATGTCGTCTCCAATGGCCGCGGTGAAGGTGTTGGAAGCCAATATTGAGTGTTTGGAGCTCTCAAGGTTCAAAAATTCTAAAGGAGAAGGATTTAAATGAAGGACAAGGGTTGGGTTATTTATAGGAGAAGGTTAGGTGCGAGTAGGTGAGCAGCGGGACCCACATAATCTAATTTTCGCACCTCTGAAAGCAACCCCTATCAGGAAATTAGCACCACCTAGCCAGGGGTGCGAAATTTCGCACCTTGCCTGGAGCTTCCGGCGGTATGGAGAAAATCGGGTGAATCAAGCGGTGCCCACTGCTTCGACCTAGCCGGCTAGGTCGATCGCCGCTAGGACTGTAGGGCCCCTGACCCCCACCGGCTACGCCCGGACCCGCTTGACGGCTCGCCTTCGGCTTGGAGCACGGCTTGTCTTCGGCTCGGATGACTGTTAGCTTAAGAGTTCACTGGGCCCGTAAGAGGCTATTTGATAGAGGTTTCGAGTCTCCTTATGCTTGTGACTTCGACCTTGTTGCTTTGTGTTTTTTGACGCTTGAGCGCGTCGCTCATGAAATACTTGACGTGTGACAGCTTCGACAAAAAAGCGTGTCAACATTTGCTCTCCAAAACATATCTTGCTTGATCTAAGGAAGGTGTTTTTTGCGAGGAGAAGAGAAATACAGAAACCAAAGCTAGGAGAAGTCTGAAACAGGCTTCTATATTCATAAGACGGAAGAGCCATGACCACGCCATGTCGTATTACCCAGGAAACCAAAGCCGATAAGTTGGAAATCCATGACTGCTTCAGATCATATTAGTGGAAGGCCACGATCGCTTGGGATCATATTAAAGAGAGAAATATGACGATCGCTTGGGATCATATTAAAGTGAGAAATCCGATGACCGCTTGGGATCGTATTAATAGAAAGCCATAATAGCCAGAGTATCCGAGAGGCTAGAGGAGCCCAGTAACATGCATAGAAAATGTGTACACATAATCATACGTGAGCGGTCTTGCCGTGTTACCGATAAGGTGGCCACAGTTCACCATATTTATTCGATGTATTTAATCCGAGGCGATCTCAATCGAGGCAAGATCAGCCGACGCGACCCTGAATGAGGCAAGGCCAACCGCGTTTATCTGAGGCGATCTTAAATGAGGCAAGATCAGCCGAGGCGACCTTGAACGAGGAAAGGCCAACTGAGTTTATCTGAGGAGATCTTAAATGACGCAAGATCAGCCGAGGCGACCTTGAACGGGTCAAGGCCAACCGAGTTTATCCAAGGCGATCTTAAATGAGGCAAGATATGCCGAGGCGACCTTGAACAAGGCAATGCCAACCAAGTTTATCCGAGGCGATCTTAAACGAGGCGACCTTGAATGAGTCAAGGCCAACCGAATTATCCGAGGCGATCTTAAACGAGGCAAGATTAGCCAAGGCGACCTTTAAAGGGCAAGGCCAAACGAGTTTATCCGAGGCGATATTAAATGAGGCAAGATGAGCTGAGGCGACCTTGAACGAGGTAAGGCCAACCGAGTTTATCCGAGGCGATCTTAAACGAGGCAAGATCAGCCGAGGCAACCTTGAATGGGGCAAGGACAACCGAGTTTATCCATGGAGATCTTAAATGAGGCAAGATAAGCCGAGGCGACCTTGAACGAGGCAAGGCCAACCGAGTTTATCCGAGACGATCTTAAACAAGGCAAGATCAGCCGAGGCGACCTTATACGGCGCAAGACCAACCGAGTTTATCCATGTTGATCTTAAACGAGGCGAGATCAGCCGAGGTGACCTTGAATGAGGCAAGGCCAACTGAGTTTTCCCCAGGCGATCTTAAACAAGGAAAGATCTGATGAAGGATGTAAATGGGTTCAAGGAGGAATTACATTGGTAAAATGACCAAGAAATGTCAGGAAATCCATTTTATTGATAACTAGATGGTGAATTGTCAAACCAAGATCCTACCTAGGGATTATAGCTGGTCCCGTGCATGGGTAGGTCAACTCCACCATTTGCATTTCAGAAAACCCAAAGATAAAACATCATGGGGCCAGAGCCCTAATATCCTTAATTGAGAAAACCAAGAGGGCCAATATCATTGGGCTTGAGAAATCCGAAGGCCGGAACCTTGAAATGAGAAAGCCGTAAATGAGGAGGTCATTAGTTGAGAGTCATAAAGCATAAGAAAACCAAAAGACCGAAAAACCTGGAAAACAGGAGACCGTAAGCCGCAAGATACTGGTGCAAAAGGGGCTTGAACCTTCAGCGCTAGAGCCGATGAGAGGTTCAGTTGATGATGATGCTGCCAGGACGGTGGGGCCCTGGACCCCCATCGGCGATGCGCCTAGACCCGCTTTCCTTCAACTCGGAGCACGGCTCGCCTTTGGCTCGGATGATGGTTTTCTTAAGAGTTCACTGGGCCTGTAATATGCCATTTGATATAGGATTCGTGTCTCCTTGTGCTTGCGACTTCAACCCTGCTGCTTTGTGTTTTTTGATGGTTGAGTGCGTCACTCACCAAATGCTTGACATGTGACAGCTTCGACAAAAAAGCGTGTTAGCAGTTGGAGAATCATCTCCTTTCAATTTTCTAGCTACTAGAAACCTTGCTCAAACCCTAAACATGGCTTCCATCTTCCAAATCTCCCTTTAATCACTTTCTAATCACAAATTAATCAAATTTACATGAAATCAAGTCGGATTAACTCCAAGTTTGAGGCTGAGCTGCTGCACAACATTTGAATCCGAGCCAAATCAGTAAAAGTTTCAGATCTATCATTTATTATTGGCTAAGATGAGTGATTTGCATGTTTATACAATAATTAGTGCTAATTAGGGGTGATTGGTGAAAATTAGCAAAATTATACGTCAAAAAATTATGGAAAAATATGCATAAATTCTAAGATCATATTTTATGTCACATATATGAAACTGGGTTGATTTGGATTTATTTTGTTAATCTCGGAATTTAGGGGATTAAGGTGGAAAATCATGGATTTGGGTATGTTTGATCTAAATTAACATATGAAAACATTGATTTGATGTTTTTGGTTGATTCTACATGTTACTACTGCTATTTGGTATGTTTTGTGATTACATAGGAAAGTTAGAATGATTGAAAATGTCATCGTTTGGCGAAATTAGCTTGTTGGAAAAAATGCAGGATTTTGATTCGTGATGGTAACCCTAGGGTGGTCACGACCCATATGGTGACCACAACCCTAGGGTGACCATGACCCCTATGGTGACCACGCCCCCAGGGTGACCATGATCCCTATGTCGTCCATGACCCCTATGGTGACCACGACACCAAGGTGACCATAACCCCTATAGTGACTACGAGCCTATGGTGATCACGAGCCGATGATGACCACGAATCAAGCTGTGATGGTGACCCCGAACAGAACCGGATTTGAGCTTCTACAATGTGACGACGATCATGAACTCTTCTGAAGACCAACTCCAATTCGACCAAAATCCGAGATGCAAAGGAAGTCCAAACTGGAAGTCATCACTCAGGATCCAGATGGGAACCAACGGGCTAACTAAAGAGTTAGGCTTTGCTGCGGGACGTGCGTAAAGGAGTTATCGATTTCTATAACTTTGGTCACCATTGTGAGAGGGGGCATGTAAATGAACTAGAGCTAGGGCGGTGTGGACTGGTTGGCCCGTATCCCAAAGCCAGGGCGGTATGGACTGGGTAGGGTTATTGACTATAGATTAGGGCGGTCATAGGAATAGTTGTACGGAGTCCAGGGCAGTGTGGACCCATCATGGCCCCAATGGATTTGGCGATTAAAGTGGTGGATATCGTATGCTTCACGCACTGATCAGCGAGAGATGTGAGGATGATTGTTATGTTTGATGTTTGCTATCACCATGACACACACACTTCCATTTTACACTCTATGTTAGTGTTATCATAAAGTATTGTACATTATGTTGTGCTAACTCTTTGATTGCAGATCCAAGTCAAGTATGATTATCTGTACCTGTTATTGCTTTATTTTGTTATATAGAATTGCTATCGCTCACAACAGACTTTCGTCTGACCCAGAGTTTTATATCTCTTCTTATTACTTTGTGTGCTCCAAAACGAGCAGACTAGAGGCAAGTTAGGTGGTTATGCACAAGTAGCTTTTTGGAGATGAGCATGAGGCTTCCACGTACTATATATATATTCTCCCTATGTTGTTGCTGGTCACTACTTTAGGCATTAGTAATGTACCTCTTTTATTACCTTTTAGAGATAGTATTTTAAAGTTGTAACAATTGGATATGAAGCTGTACTTTGGTTTCCTTTACTCTGAACGATATGATTTAGTTTTCAGCTAATGTACAATCTCTCTTGTTTTATATCAAGTTATGTTATTATTATATTTTATTTAATGCGCTGTGAGATATACTACATGTTTTTCGTTAATCATTGTTTCTACCCTATTGGAAATTAACCAGTGATAGTCGGGCATTGGCATAGCGCATTTTGGAAAATGTATGATTGATATGGGGCGGCCATCATACTTAGTATCAGAGCCTACATTGCGTAGTTTAACCTAGGGGAAGACATTAGGGAGAGATAGTATATGTATATGAGAGTACGTATTTGTGATATTTTGGTTTTCAAAAACTATATATATATATATACACACACACTATTAGTATATCTAAGGATGAATTCGCACTGCACTGGCACTACTAAGGAGATGGTTAATCGTTTTCTCTTTATGGATTGAACGATGAGCCGAAATGCGAGGAGCACGGTGAGGAACCTTGCAATGGGATTTGAAGAGGGAACGGCTTCAGGGGCCAATAATGGGAATGTCCCTGATATGAGGATTATGTTTATGGCCTTCATGCGAGAGATGCTTAGGGATGCTTCGGGAGCAGTTCCTAATGCTGCCAACGGTGGGGGTGCAGCAGTGTAGGTGCCTAGAGCCGATTTCGCCAAGCTTAACAAGGATTATGCTAGTCTCGGTAGGAAGCCGTTCCATGGTATGGAATCGGCAACAGAGGTTCAGGATTGGTTTGACAGTTGTGAGCGCATCTTTGAGGATCTAGGGATCGATAATGCAATGCAGAGAAAACTAGGATCGCGTCAGCTTCAAGGACGGGCAATGAATTGGTGGAATTCTATAAAAGCGGCTACTCCCAAAGATCAAGTTACCTGGGATCATTTAAAGACTCGCTTCAGTGATAAGTTTATTCCAGCTACTCAGAAATCAGAATTGTTCAGGAAGTTTTCGGAGCTTAAGAAGAATGTTAGGGAAGTCTCAGAATATATTGCTGAATTCGATACCTTATCGAAATATGGATTATCTCTTATTGATACTGCCAAGAAGAAGAACGAGATGTTCAAAAGTGGCCTAGATAGTACTTGGGGAAAGATTTATAAACCATATCGATAATACTTTAGAATCTGTTATAGGGAAAGCATTAAGATCGGAGAGCCTTTAAACTAAGCTGAAGACTGAGGTCGCTGTTACATCTACAAAGGAGCCTAAGCCGTTGGAAAACGATGGGGGTAATAGAAAGTCCCAAAATAAGAGGAAACAAGACCAAACACAGGATTGTCAGATAAAGAAGAGTAAGAAAGATATTGAGTGCTTTGGTTGTAGCAAGAAGGGACACTATATTAGAGATTGTCGAGCGAAGATTGGGGAGAAGAAGTGCTTCAATTATGACCAAATGGGACATTTCAAGAATAAATGTCCACAAACCCCTAAGGAGAAGCATATCGTGAAAGCATATGCTATCAATGATGTTCCTTCTTCGTCGAATGCCACAACTACGGTGGAGAAGGGAATGGTTGTCGTTATTCAAGGTATGCTTTCCATTTATGATGTTACTGTTCAAGTATTATTTGATACCGGGGTTTCCCATTCCTTCGTATCTAGTGACCTGGTAGGTAGGTTGGGATTGGAACCTGAGATAGTCGATAAACCTTTAGTTGTGACGAATCCAATCGGTGGTTCGATTAGCCCTTCTATGATTTTTCATAATTTAGTCTTATCAATTCATGGATGTATGTTTGCTCTTGATTGCTTTGCTTTGGGCTTTACTAGGTTTTGCATTATCTTAGGAGTCAATTCGCTCCAAAAGTATGGGTTGGTGGTAGACTGTGAGGGATCTTCGGTGACCATTAGAGCAGATGATGGGCAGAGGGCGGTATTGGGTTTACTACCTAGTCATGGAGTGATGTCTAGTTTTCAAAATTCCCTCGACCTCCCGTATGATGAGTTATCAAATATACTTATTGCTAGCGAGTATCTGGACATCTCTGAGGAAGTGACCAGACTTCCACCACACCGAGAGATTGAGCTTCGTATTGATTTAGTGAAAGTTTCCAGACTTATAGTGATGCATCTTCATTGTATGGCGCTAAGGGAGAAGCAAGAGCTCGAATTGCAAGTAGGCAATCTTTTGAAGAAGGGATTTATCCGAAGAAGTGTTTCCGAGTTGGGAGCACCAATTATGTGCTACCAAGGCCGATGGTACCCTTCGCTTATGTGTGGACTACCGCGAGTTGAATAAGGTGACTAGGAAGAGTAAATATCCTCTTCCATAGATAGATGATTTATTTGATCAACTAAATGGGGCAAGAGTATTTTCCCAGTAGGATCTCGCGATAGGATTTCATCAGCTCCGAGTAGTAGTTGAGAGTATACCTAAAACGACATTTCGGACACCGTCTGGATTCCATGAGTGGTTGGTCATGCAATTCAGGTTGACCAATGCACCATTATATTTTGTGGATCTTATGAATAGGGTTTTCAGGTATCAATTAAATAAATTTGCTTTTGTGTTCATGGACGACATCCTGGTTTACTCGAGAACAGAGGAAGAACACAAGGAACATTTGAGGATAGTGATGGAGGTGTTGAGGAAACACAAATTGATAGCGAAATTTTCTAAGTGTCACTTCTGGAGGAGGGAAATGAGATTCTTGGGCCATGTTGTTTCAGAGAATGTTATTGCTGTGGACCCTACGAAGGTGGCTACGGTGCAAGATTGGTATACGCCTAAGAATGCAACGAACGTGAGAAGTTTCTTGGGATTAGCTGAATGTTATCGTAAATTTATTCAAGACTTCTCCAAGATAGCGGCACCATTAACTCAGTTGACCAAGAAGAATCAAGCTTTTGTTTGGGACAAAAAGTGTGAGAATGCGTTTAAACGTCTAAAGGAGAAGTTCACGTTTGCACCAATATTAGTTATTCCTAAGGAGAACGAAGAGATGATGGTATACACAGATGCCTATTGTACCGGACTTGGTGTTGTACTGATGCAAGGAGGTAGGTTTGTGGCTTATACTAGTGGGCAACTGAATCCACATGAGAAAAGAAATCCTAACCATGATTTGGAATTGGCAGCGATTGTGTTCACGTTGAAGATGTGGAGACACTATCTCTTGAGAGAAATATTTGAGTTGTTTACTGATCATAAGTCATTAATGTCAGGCTCCGTTCCGATCGAATCCCTTGCCCAGTTCAACATATCCGATCCATCTTCAGGCTTCCGCTCCGATCCGCCTCCCCCTTAATCCGATCCGATCCCAGTTCAGTTAGCATGGCCTTCCTTTTTGCCAACTTTTCCCAAGTGTCAGGCTCCGATCCGATCGAATCCCTTGCCCAGTTCAACATATCCGATCCGAGCCCTACATCCGATTGGATCCGAAACCTGCAATGTTTTCTGAAACTGTTCCAGCAAGTGTTTACGCCATTCGACGACGTTTTCGACCATTTTAACTATTGAAACCAATAACAAAGCATTTCATACAGTCATAGCAACATGCATAATCAACCACAAACATCAAAACATCAATATGATAGGTTAAAATGGATCAAACATACCCCAAAATCCCATACTTCCCCTTAAGCATGTTTAGGTGAAACTAATAATAGGGTTAGCAAAACTTAACCAAATTAACCCAAATTCATATCAGAGGTCTAAAACATTGTTTAGGAATTTATGAACATTTTTCCAGAATTTTATCATGTTTAAATTCGCTAATTAACACTAATCACCCTTAATTAGCCATAATTAGTGCAAAACTATGCAAATCACTCACCTTAGCCACAAATAAACTAAGATCTGAAATAAATCTCTGATTTGATGTGAATCCCAATACCAAACAACAGCTCCAATGTTGCTTTGGTGTAGATCTTCCTTGATTAGAGGTTGCTAAACCAAATCCTTAATCAAAAGGTGATTTGGAGGTGATTTAGAGGTTGGAGGCCATTTTTAGGGTTCCTTGGTGATAAGTGGAGGCTAGAAAACTGAAATGGAATGATACTTTACTTCATTTCAGCCTCCCCATAACCCTAATCCCGAAATGGGTTATGGGCCTATCCACTAATCACCCGATTTGGCCCAGTTAAGTAGTTTTTCACCCTCCAAACCTTATTTCAGCCATACCTCCCAAACGGTAAGTCCGTTTGGCTATTATGACCACTCTACGGAAAGATAAACCATCAAACGAATCCAATGGAAGTAGTTTTAGGTCAAAATTCCTTTCCAATCAAAAGTTATGGCCAAAACAGTACCAACTAAGGGCAAAATGGTCATTTAAAAATCGACAAAAATCATGAATATGGGAAATGACTCTAATGGATGTTTCCCAAAGTTATATGACCATACGACTTCATATGGGAAAGAAATAAATATTCTACGATCCTATGATGTGTAGAATACGGGTCATTACACTCTCCCCCCCCCCTTAGGAAATTTCGCCCCCGAAATTCCCTGATCAAAACACACACAAAGGTCCCGCATGCCTATCAACCATAAAACAACAATCAAACATGCAATCAAGCAAAACAAGTCTATCCTAGCATGCGGAATAACTAAATCGCAAAGTAAATCTTACCAGGCAAAGAGTTCTGGGTATGCCTTCTTAATGCTCTCCTCTGTCTCCCAAGTACAATCATTCTCGTCCTCGCCCCACTGAACCTTGACTAGCTTCACCGCCTTCCTTCGAAGTTGCTTCGTATCATGCCCCACAATACGAATCGGCTTGCGGTTCCCAACCGCCTCGGGTTCTACTTCGAAGTCCTCTAACTGATCAGGTGAAATAGTCATATCTGAGTCGTGAACGAACTTCCTTAGTTGGGAAACATGAAATACATTGTGAACTCCCGCCATTTTCTCTGGTAAGCCAATTCTATATGCCAAATTCCAGATTAGTTCAAGAACAAGGAATGGGCCAACAAATCTTGGTGCCAACTTGCCTCTCCTGCCAAATCGTATCACGCTCTTTAACGAAGAGATCTTGACAAACACCAAGTCACCAACGGAGAATTTCAAGTCTCTTCTCCTCTTATCAGCATAACTCTTCTGCCTATCTTGGGCAGCTTTCATTCGTTGCTGAATGATCTTAATCTTATCCGAAGTTTCTCTCACCACATCTGGTCCAAGTATAAACTTCTCGCCAGTCTCTATCCAACATGATGGTGAGTTGCACGGTCTTCCGTACAAAGCTTCATATGGAGCCATACCGATACTGGATTGGTAGCTATTATTATATGCAATCTCTACTAGATGCAAATGGTCATCCCATGATCCACCAAAATCCAATATACAAGCTCTCAAGAGATCTTCCAATATACGATTCACCCTCTCCGTCTGACCGTCGGTCTGGGGATGATATGCGGTACTGAGATGTAATCCTGACCCTAGAGCCTCTTGTAAGCTTTTCCAAAACCCACTAGTGAACAACAGGTCTCGGTCACTTACAATGCTTTTGGGTACTCCATGAAATCTCACTACCCACTTCATATACAATTCTGCCAACTTGGCTACCGTTCTGGTCGATTTGACTGGTATAAATCTTGCACTCTTAGTCAATCGATCTACAATTACCCAAATGCTATCATATCCCGATCTAGTCCTTGGTAAACCATCAATGAAATCCATCGAGACTTGCTCCCATTTCCCTTCGGGAATTTCTAATGGTTGCAACAAACCACTAGGCTTCTTTTGCTCGGCTTTAACTAGCTGGCATTTCATGCATTTGGATATAAACTTCCCAACGTCTCTTTTCATCCCTTCCCAGTAGTAAGTCTGTCTCATGTCTCGATACATCTTATTACCACCGGGATGTATAGTCAGTTTTGAGCGATGACATTCTCTAAGCACTTCATCTCTCAAACCATTCACGTTGGGTACAACTAGTCTTCCATTCTTCCGAAGCCATCCATCTCGATCAAGCCCATACACATTCATCTCCTCATCGATACCCATCTCTAACTTGGAGATGATTTCCAATAGATTAGGATCGTCCCTCTGACTAGAGCCGATCCGCTCAATCAAAGTGGGTCTGATCGTCAAACTAGCTAGCATGACTGGATCCAATTCGCACTTTGGTCTGAAATCAAACCCCGCGATATACTCCAGTTGCTTCCACTCAAGAAACATAGCCCCTAAGCTGGCATGTCTCCTACTCAAGGCATCGGCTACCGCATTACCTTTCCCAAGTGTATATGCGATATCAAAATCATAGGAAGCCAAGAACTCTAACCATCTTTGCTGACGGAGATTCGGATCCTTCTAGGAGAAGAGATACTTTAACGATTTATGATCGGTAAACAACTCAAATCTTTCTCCCAAGAGATAATGTCTCCACATCTTCAGCGCAAACATGATCGCTGCTAGTTCCAAATCATGGGTAGGATACTTCTTCTCATGCGGCTTTAACTGTCGACTAGCATAAGCTACAACCCTACCTCCTTGCATCAATACAGCACCCAGTCCGGTACCACAAGCATCCATGTATACCGTCATCCTTTCATTCCCTTTAGGAATGACTAACACTGGCGCACGCGTCAACTTCTCCTTTAGACTCTTGAAGGCATCCTCACACACTCCGTCCTAGACGAAGGACTGATTCTTCTTAGTCAACTGAGTCAACGGTGCTGCTATCTTGGAGAAGTCTTGGATAAACTTACGATAATATCCAGCTAATCCCAAGAAACTTCTTACATCCGTTACATTCTTGGGCTTAGGCCAATCCTGTACCGTAGCCACCTTCGCAGGGTCCACGGCAATACCACTCTCTGAAACAACATGACCCAAGAATCTTACTTCCCTTCTCCAAAAATGACACTTAGAGAATTTCGCTTTCAATTGGTGTTTCCTCAACACCTCCATCACTATCCTCAAGGGTCCCTTGTGTTCCTCTTCTGTCCTTGAGTAAACAAGGATATCATCCACGAACACAAGAACAAACTTATTCAACTGATCTCTGAATACTCGATTCATAAGATCCACAAAATAGGCTGGTGCATTGGTCAACCCAAATGGCATGACCAACCACTCATAAAATCCAGACGACGTCCTAAATTCCGTTTTCGGAACACTCACATCTGCTACTCGAAGCTGATGAAATCCTGTCACGAGGTCCAACTGGGAGAACACTCTTGCTCCTTCCAGCTGATCAAACAAATCATCTATCCGTGGTAGAGGATACTTATTCTTCCTCGTCACCTTATTCAACTCGCGGTAGTCCACACACAACCGAAGGGAACCATCTGCCTTAGTGGCAAACACAACTGGTGCTCCCCACTCAGAGACACTCCTTCTAATAAATCCCTTCTTCAAAAGATTGCTAACTTGCACCCCGAGCTCTCGCTGCTCCCTTGGTGCCATACGACGAAGTGGCATCACTATAGTTCTGGCATCTTTCACTAAATCAATACGGAACTCAATCTCTCGGTGTGGTGGAAGCCCGGTCACCTCCTCGAAGACGTCCGGATACTGGCCAACCACGGGCACATCTGACAACTCATCCTGCGGGATGTCGAGGGAATTTACAAAACTAGCCATAGCCCCATTACTAGGTAGACTACCAAACACTAACCTACGCCCATCATCTGCCCTCACTGTCACCAAAAAGCCCTCATAGTCTACCACCACCCCGTATCTTTGGTGCCAATCGACTCCCAATATAATGCCATACCCAGCAAAGCCCAAAACAAAGCAATCACATACAAACATACATCCATGACTCGATAAGACCAAATTCCTGCAAATCATACTAAGGCTAGTCGAACCACCAATCGGGTTCGTCACAACCAATGGTCTATCGACTATCTCGGGTTCCAGTCCCAACCTATCTACCAGGTCACTAGATATGAAGGAATGGGAAGCCCCAGTATCAAACAAAACTCGAACGGGTACATCATAAATAGAAAGTATACCTTGAATAACAACATTCTTTCCTTTCTCCGCCGCAGTTGGGGCATTCGACGAAGAAGGAACAACATCAATAGCATATGCTTTCACAATCTGCTTCTCCTTAAGAGGTTGCAGACACTTATCCTTATGGTGTCCCACTTGACCACAGTTGTAGAACTTCCTTTCCGCTGGCTTGGCCCGACATTCTTTAGCATAATGGTCCTTCTTACCACAGCTGAAGCACTCAACATCCTTCTTGCTCTTTTTCTGGCCACCTTTTGATTGGTCCTGCTTCCTCTTATTCTGAGAGTTATTCTTGCCTCCACTGCCTGCTTGCGGCTTTGGCCCTTCTGCAGATGCAGCCTCAGTCTTTGACTTAGGGTAAAGGCTCTTTGATCTCAAAGCTTTCCCCACGATCGATTCAAAAGTCTCATCGATGTGGTTGATAAGCCTTTCCCCCGAGTATCCATCCAAACTAGTAATGAACTTCTCATTCTTCTTCTCAGGAGTATCAATGTGAGACAGTCCATACTTCGACAAAGTGTCGAACTCCGCAATATAATCAGAAACTGCCCTTCCGTTCTGCTTGAGTTTCAAGAACCTCTTAAACAACATTGACTTCTGGGCAGCTGGAATGAACTTCTCGCTAAAGTGAGCCTTGAACTGATCCCAAGTAACCTGATCTTCGGGGGTAGCTGTTCTAATAGCATTCCACCAATTCATCGCTCGCCCTTGCAGCTGACGAGACGCTAGCCTTCTCTTCATCGCATCCTCAAGACCCAAGTCATCGAAGATACGATCATAGCTATCCATCCAATCTTGAACATCTGTGGCCGACTCCGTCCCATGGAACGGCTTCCCACCAAGATTAGTGTAATCTTTGCACAACTGGGCGAAATCGACCCTAGGCGCCTGCACTACTGGGCCAACACCAACTCCGGGATTGGGAACTGCCCCTTGCACTTCTCTAAGCATATCTCTCATGAGGTTAGTAAACATCGCCCTCATGTCAGCGGCATTCCCTTGGTTGATCCCTCTACCAGCACCCGTCGTGTCTCGGCTCATCGTTAATCTGAAAAAGGGAAACGATTAACGACCCCATAGTGGTGCTAGTGCAGTGCAACTTCATTCTTTATACTACTAATAATATATATATACATAGCTTTTGAAAACCGAAGTAATCACAAATACGCGCTCTCATATACGTACTAACTCTCCCTAGTGTCTTTCCCTAGGTTAACTACGCAACCTAGAGCTCTGATACCAAGTGTCAGGCTCCGATCCGATCGAATCCCTTGCCCAGTTCAACATATCTGATCCATCTTCAGGCTTCCGCTCCGATCCGCCTCCCCCTTAATCCGATCCGATCCCTGTTCAGTTAGCGTGGCCTTCCTTTTTGCCAACTTTTCCCAAGTGTCAGGCTCCGATCCGATCGAATCCCTTGCCCAGTTCAACATATCCGATCCGAGCCCTATATCCGATCCGATCCGAAACCTGCACTGTTTTCTGAAACTGTTCTAGCAAGTGTTTACGCCATTCGACGACGTTTTTGACCATTCTAACTATTGAAACCAATCACAAAGCATTTCATACAGTCATAGCAACATGCATAATCAACCACGAACATCAAAACATCAATATGATAGGTTAAAATGGATCAAACATACCCCAAAATCCCATACTTCCCCTTAAGCATGTTTAGGTGAAACTAATAATAGGATTAGCAAAACTTAACCAAATTAACCCAAATTCATATCAGAGGTCTAAAACATTGTTTAGGAATTTATGAACATTTTTCCAGAATTTTATCATGTTTAAATTCGCTAATTAACACTAATCACCCCTAATTAGATATAATTAGTGCAAAACTATGCAAATCACTCACCTTAGCCACAAATAAACTAAGATCTGAAATAAATCTCTGATTTGATGTGAATCCTAATACCAAACAGCAGCTCCAATGTTGCTTTGGTGTAGATCTTCCTTGATTAGAGGTTGCTAAACCAAATCCTTAACCAAAAGGTGATTTGGAGGTGATTTAGAGGTTGGAGGCCATTTTTAGGGTTCCTTGGTGATAAGTGGAGGCTAGAAAACTGAAATGGAATGATCCTTTACTTCATTTCAGCCTCCCCATAACCCTAATCCCGAAATGGGTTATGGGCCTATCCACTAATCACCCGATTTGGCCCGGATAAGCAGTTTTTCACCCTTCAAACCTTATTTCAGCCATACCTCCTAAACGGTAAGTCCGTTTGGCTATTATGACCACTCTACGGAAAGGTAAACCATCAAACAAATCCAATGGAAGTGGTTTCAGGTCAAAATTCCTTTCCAATCAAAAGTTATGGCCAAAACAGTACCAACTAAGGGCAAAATTGTCATTTAAAAATCGACAAAAATCATGAACATGGAAAATGACTCTAATGGATGTTTCCCAAAGTTACATGACCATACGACTTCATACGGGAAAGAAATAAATATTCTATGATCCTATGATGTGTAGAATACGGGTCATTACAATTAAAGTAACTTCTCTCTCAAAGGGATTGCAATCTTCGTCGGTAGAGATGGTTAGAGTTCTTGGTTTCGTATGATTTCAATATCGCATACACCCAGGAAGGGAAATGCGGTAGATGATGCATTGATAATGAGACATGCCAATTTGGGGGGCTACGTTTCTTGAATGGGAGAAAATGGAGTATATCGCAGGATATGATTTCAGACCTAAGTGCGAACTAAATCCGAAGATGTTAGCAAGTTTTGTGATCAGATCGACTTTAATTCAACAGATTGGTTCCAGTCAGAGGGACGATCCTAACCTATTGGAAATCATCTCCAAGGTAGAGATGGGTATCAACAGTGAGGGAATGAACAAGTATGGACTTGATCGAGAAGGATGGCTTCGAAAGAATGGGAGATGGATTGAGAGATGAAGTTCTTAGAGAGTTTCATCACTTGAAACTGACTATACATCCTGGTGGTAACAAAATGTATCGAGACATGAAGCAGACCTACTACTGGGAAGTGAGGAAGAGAGACGTTGGGAAGTTTATATCCAAGTGCATGAATTGCCAGTTAGTTAAAGTCGAGCAAAAGAAGCTTAGTGGTTTGTTACAACTGCTGGAATTTCCTGAATGAAAATGGGAAAAAATCTCAATGGATTTCATAGATGGTTTACCAAGGACTAGATCGGGTCATGATAGTATTTGGGTGATTGTGGATTGACCGAGAGTGCAAGGTTTATACTGGTCATGTCGATTAAAACGACAACTAAGTTAGCAGAACTGTATCTGAAGTGGTTAGTGAGACTTCATGGAGTACCTAAAGGTATTGTGAGTGACCGAGATCCATTATGTACCAGTTGGTTTTGGAAAAGCTTACAAGAGGCATTAAGGTCAGAATTACATATCAGTACCGCGCACCATCCCCAAACCGACGGTCAAACAAAGAGGGTGAATCGTGTTTAAGAGGATCTCTTGAGAGCTTATATATTGGATTTTGGAGGTTCATGGGATGACCATTTGCATCTGGTTGTGTTCGCATTTAATAATAGTTCTCAGTCCAGTATTGGTATGGCTCAATTTGAAGCTTTGTACAGAAGAACGTGCAATTCACCATCATGTTGGTTGGAAACTGGTGAGAAATTTGTGCTTAGGCCAGATGTAAGAAGAGAAACTTCAGATAATATCAAGGTTATTCGACAGCGAATGAAGGCTTCCCAAGATAGGCATAAGAGTTATGCTGATAAAAGGTGAAGAGATTTGAAATTCTCCATTAGCGACTTGGTATTCGTCAAGATATCTTTGTGGAAGAGTGTGATTCGGTCTGGTAGGAGAGGTAAGTTAGCACCATGGTTTGTTGGTCCATTCCCAGTTCTCGAGCGTGTTGGGAATTTAGCGTATAAAGTTGGATTACCTGACAAGATGGCGGGAGTGAACAACGTATTTCATGTTTCTCAGTTAAGGAAGTTCGTACATGATTCTGGTATAGCTATCTCATTAGATCAACTGGATGATATCGAGGTAGAATCTGAGGTAGTTAGAAGTTGTATAACTATTTGTATTATTGGACACGATACGAAACAACTTCGAAGGAAGACGGTGAAACTGGTTAAGGTCCAATGGAGTGATAATGAGAATGACTGTACTTAGGAAACCGAGGAGAGCATAAGGAGGTCATATCCAGAATTCTTTACCTAGTAAGATTTTAATCGCGATATAGTTAATCCCTTGTCAGTAAACTGCATGTTAGGATAGGCTTGTTGTGTTTATTATGTATGTTTAATTGTTTGTAAATGGTTGATAGGCATGCAGGACACTATTGTTTGTTTTCCTGGTTAAGGAATTTCGAGGGCGAAATTTCTTAAAGGGGGAGAGTGTAACGACCCATATTCTACGTATCGGAGGATTATAGAATATTTGTTTTATTTTCATACGAAGTCATATGGTCGTGTAACTTTAGGAAACGACTTTGGGTTCATTTCCCACATTCACGATTTTTGCCAAATTTAAAATGACCACTTTACCCCTAACGAATCTTGTTACACCTATAACTTTTGATTGGTAAGGATATTTAACCTGAAACCACTTCCATTGGATTCAAATGATGATTTTACATTTCGCAGAGTGGTCACATTAATCAAAAGGACTTACCATTTGGGAGATATGGCTGAAATAAGATATGAAGATGGAAAAACAGCCTAACTGGGTTTATCTAAGTGATTAGTAGCGAGGCCCATAACCTAATTCGGGATTAGGGTTAGGGGAGGGCTGGAAGGAGTTGGAGAATCATCTCCCATCATTTTTCTAGCTGCCACAAACATTTCTCAAACCCTAATCATGGCTACCATCTTTCAAATCTCCCTCTAATCACTTTTTAATCACAAATTAATCAAATTTACGTCAAATCAAGATGGATTAGTACTAAATTCGAGGTAGACCAGCTGCACCACATTTGAATCCAAGCCAAATCTATAAAAAAATTCAGATTTATCATTTATTATTGGCTAAGGTGAGTGTTTTGCATGTTTATACACCAATTAGTGCTAATTATGGGTGATTAGTCCAAATTAGGGAAATTATACATCCAAAAACTATGAAAAAATATGCATAAATTCTAAGATCATATTTTATGTCACATATATAAAATCGGGTTGATTTGGATTTATTTTGTTAATCCCGGAATTTAGGGGATTAAGGGGGAAAATCATGGATTTGTGTAAGTTTGATCTAAATTACCATATGTAAACATTGTTTTGATGTTTTTGGTTGATTTTACAAGTTACTACCGCTGTTTGGTATGTTTTGTGATTGCATAGGAAAGTTAGAATGGTCGAAAATGCCATCTTGTGGCGAAATTAGCTTGCTGGAAAAACTGCAGGATTTCGATTCGTGATGGTGACCCCGGCGTGCTCACGACCCCTATGGTCACGACCCCTGTGGTGACCACGACCCCAGGGTGACCACGACCCCTATAGTGACCACAACCCCAGGGTGACCACAACCCCTATGGTGGCCACGACCCCAGGGTGACCACGACCCCTATGGTGACCATGACCCCATGGTGACCATGACCCCTATGGTGACCACAAGCCGATGGTGATCACGAACCGATGATGACCACGAACCAAGCTATGATGGTGACCCCGAATCGAACCGGATTTGAGCTTCACCACGCAACAATTATCGTGAACTCTTCTAAAGATCAACTCCAATTTGACCAAAATCCAAGATGCAAAGGAAGCCCAAACAGGTAGTTATCGCTTAGGATCCAGATGGGAACCAATGGGTTAACTTCAAGAGTTGGGCTTTGCTGCGGGACATGTGCAAAGGAGTTATCGATTTCTATTACTTTGGTTCACCATTGAGAGTGGGGGCATGTAGACGAACCAGAGCCAGGGCAGTGTAGACTAGTTGGCCCGAATCCCAGTGCCAGGACAGTGTGGATTGGGTAGGGTTATTGACTATAGACCACAGTGGCGTGGTCATAGTAATAGTTGTACGGAGTCCAGGGTCGTGTGGACACGTCATGGCCCCAATGGATTTGATGATCAAAGCGGTGGATATCGTATGCTTTACGCACTGAGTGAGAGATTTGAGGATGATTGATATGTTTGATGTTTTCTATCACGATGACATGCACACTCCCATTTTACACTTTATGTTAGTGTGACCTTAGAATATTGTACATCTTGTTGTGCTAAACCTTTGGTTGCAGATCCAAGTCAGGTACGACTATTTACACCTTTTATTGCCTTATTTTGTTATATAGAATTGCCATCACTCACACCAGGCTTTCGTCTGTCCTAGAGTTTTATGTCTCTTCTTATTACTCTGGGTGCTCCTAAACTAGCAGACTAGAGGCAGGCTAGTTGGTTATGCATGAGTAGCTGTCCGGAGATGAGCAGGAGGCTTCCACGTATTGTATATATATTCTTCCTCTGTTGTTGTTGGTCACTCCTTTGGGCATTAGTGGTGTACCTCTTTTATTTCCTTTTAGATACAGTATTTTAAAGTTGTAATAATTGGATATGAAGCTGTACTTTGTTTTCCACTACTCTGATGGATTTGGTTTAGTTTTCAGCTTATGTACTATCTCGTTTGTTTTATATCAAGTTATGTTATTATTATATGTTATTCCATGCATAGTGAGATACACAACAGTTCTTCGGTAATCATTGTTTCTACCCTTTTGATCATCCCGTTCTGGCCGGGCGTTCGCACAATGCATTTTGGAAAAATGTATGATCGGTGCGTGGCGGCCGTCACAATTCCCATCATCATCACCACCACCAACACAACCCTCATCATCACCATCATCCTCATTATTATACTCAGCCTGCACATCATTACCCCCAAAGTGATCAACAATAGCACCAATCCCAGACCCTTAGGACCAACATCTAGGGGTCCAAAAGGCTAATATATGGCATGTTTGACTGATAACTGGTCAATCTAAGCTTCCATCATCTGTGTATGGTGTAAGTATATACCGTGCATAGTGTAAATATGCGCAAGAGTCATATCATGGTACACACCAAGTATAACTCTAGTTTGGTCCAATCTATATGCATACTACAGAGAAATGTGATGTGCATTACGTAACAAACTATAGGTGCATAGAAATATGCAATAAACGTACCTCATATGGAGGGCATTTCCCGACTAAAGGAACTATAGGATAGTCAGGATGATCCGGAAAGACCAAAGGTTGATCAATAACGATGCCTATGATGTCGTATGCTCTGAAAGTACAATTAGATTCAATCTTCATAGGAGGCTGAGAGAATTTTGATACAATAGGGTCAAATGGAACCTATGGTACTTGAACTCTACCAGCTGCAATATGAGGTCCTATATGACCAGAGTTGACCATGACTATGCATGTTAAGATGTGCCCTATCTTCCATCAAATCATGTCGTACACCCACTAGAGCATGCAATATGTATTGATCAATACTCTCCTATCACCTTATTCCAGGAAAGTACTGCTTAATAGCCTTACTAGCCATCTCTTGCATGCAGAGATGTATGTTTGCCGTGAACTCGTATTACCATAATGGAAAAATGTACCAAAAAGCTTGCATCTGCCTACTGTCTCAAAGCGTAAAAAATCTAAAGTAGTGTACATGGTGCCTAAAATAGATGTGCCCCGATGTATGGTATAAAGCTAGTCTAACCTGGCAAGAGATGCTAGATAACCCAATCAAACTGTACCTTTCTGGTTCACAAAAAGTCAAACCAAAAAAGTACAATAAAAATGCTCTAGTCACCCCATCCATGATAACTTCTCTAGCTGTATATGTGATGATGTACTCGTGCAAGTATGTCAACTTAACTTCCTTATCGGTAACTCGACTAACATCTAAAAGTGGTAAGAATACTAAATACAGATTAGATGAGTCATATAACTCATCAAATGGAACCAATCTACGACCATGTGATATAATCTCAATTCCTGACAACATGTAGAAATCAACTGGCATGATACCAAGTTCAAAATTTAAAAAGTGAAAAGTATATGTGGTGGGCTACCACCACTAATGCCTCTAGAAGGGGTATGTCAAAGGAATGAAATTGCTTAATCGATAAACCTGACCAAAAGGCCTTTCTTGTTGTCTAACTATAATAGGAGGTGATAGAATGTCATAGAACTAGGTAATTCACTTCGCCAAACTATCATGAGAAAGAACGTAATGGTCATATATATAATTAAATTATCAATAATTTTCAATGTACTAATAGTTATATAATATGATTGGTGATGTACACAATATAATATTTGAATACATTAACGTGTAAATTATATATGTATCGTAGTCAATGCGGTATCGGCTCTATGCAGATAACCCTTGATCGTGAAGTACAAGACGCTCGTTTGGTGATGTTCCAAGTGCTGGAGGAGTATGCAGCGGGCCTGCTTTCACTTTTGGATGTCTAAGAACCGCTATTCTTGCAATTTAAGTCAGACGTGTAGGTTTATATTTTCTATTTAAAACAAACTAAAAAAGAGAAGAGTGCAAATAAATGAACAAAATAGCGAAGAGGGGGGTTATATGGAGGGATGGGGTGAGTGGGATGGTGCCCATTTAACGAACGACAAAGGTCCGACGTCCATTTAATGGGCGTCTGAACAATGTTCACGGCATTACATCCTGAATATTCAGGGCGTAATCCACTAGAAATACACTTATGAAATGTTAATACGTAAAAAAAACATATAGACAAAAGAATACATACATGCATGCTTAAAAGTAGCAGGTGTGCATACAAAGTTAATTACTCTTTCCATAAGGAAGACAGTAAATAAACATACAACTATCCATGATAATAATGCAACTGACAAACAATAAGAAAGAAGAAGAAACGAAGAGTTAACACAAACAAAACTATGGCATTCTATGTATACAAATGCGTGAACGTGAAAGAATGATAATGGTAATTTATCCTTTCTTATTAAACTTTTGCTTACGAAGAATGGACTCAATAAAAAGTAGATTAGATGTACCCTTGTAATGAAAACAGACAACACTGACTTCCAAAATATCAAAAATAGGCTCAATTACAGGGGATAAGACATTTCCACCAAATATGGGTGAAAAGAAGCTTGTTGATAGGCGTGGATTAAAACCATCATCCTGTATAATTTAAATTTATATTTGCTTGTGTAGAATATAATGCAACATTTTACTAAGTTACGACTAAGCTTTTTTAATTAGCATCTTCACAAAAGTTGATATTTCTAGAAAATTGTTGAACACAATAGACTTTTAAGATTCTATTTTGGTTAGGATATTTTTATAACAAGGACTCAACTGTAACACCCCAAATTTTAATGACATTAAAAGAGGATAAATTAAATAATAATTAATTTAACATTTGGAATTAGAGGGAACGGACAATGCCATTGCGTCTGTCTTGAAATTCTGGTCAGAATGGACATTTGGTTTCCGTAAAATGGACAATATATGAAAAAGCTATGAGGGTTCGAAGTTTGTTTACGCACAAGATAAATATATATATATATAATAAATTCCAGAACCTTCAAAAACAATTCAAAAATCAAAATCGGGCCAAAGCGGCCTAAGCGAGAAAACTCCCGCTTGTGGTTGTCGACCCCCCTAGGGGGTATCGACATAGGTGTCGACCCCCCTATAGTGGTGTCGACATGGGTGTCGACCTCCTATAGAGGTTTCGATCCCCCCGGACAGATCTGGGCAGAATTCGTTTTGCGTACCTGGACTTGATTTTGGGTCTTGTTCATTGGTTCTATGCTATAAATATGGTCCCCTATTCTCTTATTTTCTCCATTGGAGATCATAGAGGCATATGCTATTGGGTTGCAAATTGAAACAGGATCAAAGTCTACTATAACCAGTTTAGCTATTTAGAATTCAGATCTCTCTCTCTCTAAATTTTCTGAACCTAACGCTTGTGAGTTCTAGTTGCTTTTAGGTTTAGATAAATAATAGTGAAACTGTGAAAGACTGTGATGTGGATACGATTGTAGACTTTAAATCTATGTTATTGGTAGATCTTATGTTATATTATGATAGATCTATTTGTTTGGATCCAATTCAATTGTTCTACTATATTATCATTATGGATCTTGGGTTGTAACTTTTATGTTATGATGCAGATATATGTAGATCTATTCTATGTGATCTAAAATTATCATGTTAGATCTATCCTATGTGATCTAAAATATTCACCTTATGATTCATGTTAGATGTATCCTATGTGATTTAAAATTGCCACTTTATTACCATGTTTTATGATAGATATATTTTATAATCATATCCTATGCTATGATAGATCTATCTCTCGAGATCCAATTCAATTGTGATTGTCCTAGTATGTTATTCTTGTTTCATTTGGATGGATCAAATCATTTATGTGAACCATGAATATATGCCACCTTGAATTGATTAGGATTGGGTCCACACCTTCATCTTAATTGTAACCTCTATGATGTGGATTTGGGTAGATCTATTTATAAACCTGTAGATCTAAACCTTTATTTATGATTAGATCATATCTAATCTATTAGATCTAGAGCATGTGGACATTTTTATGTAGATCTAAAGCAATATTTATGTTAGATCCCATTATGATGATGATTACATGTTCATGACAATATGTATGTCACCTTGATATGATGTTAATTACATGTCCATTCACTTTGTTATCATACTAGCATGTTCATGCCAATATATGTTGAAACTATCACCACTATCATATTCCCTTTTTCATTGTTATGGCTAGACTACTTATTAGCCTAGATGCCGCCAAAATATGTGCGAATATGTTATTGAAGGAAACTGGGGAAAAGGGATTTATAATTGGCATGTAATCTTTAAATGAATTGATAATTAATTCAAATTATTGGGCAAAATAGGTATTGACACCTATAAAAGGAAAGGATTAATTAATTGGTAAATTAATTAAAAATGGCATAATTTGAATATGAACATTTATGGATATGTAATTCAAATTATCGGGCAAAATATGTACTGACACCCAAAAAGGGAAAGGTTTAATTAATTGATTTATTAATTAAAATTGGAATGTTTAGTAATTACAATTAGGAATTGTAATTGTACTTATGACAAGAGGTTAGGTTACATTAGTAGAGGAAGTCTGCCCGGACACGTCCAGCATATCCAGCAGCCACTAATGTTGAACCTGATGTGGAAGGCCTAAGTACGCGAATACGAATCATGCTAAGACGCGAGGTTGGGCCCAACTATGGAATAAGACTGCTCGGACCCGACCGACATATCCAACATCCACATGTTGTAGGCCTTATATGGGAGGTCTAGCCCATTATAAACCATAAATGGACATGGTAATGAATCAGACTACTTAACCTAATCTAATCCATAAGGGATTGTATGAATATGAACTAAAGATAGGATTAAGTAAAACATGCTTGGATCAGTGGGAGGGTTAAGTACATCTTGTGTAGGTGGATAACATTAATATATGTTGGCCCATAAACTTAACCGTTAAATAAACATGCTTGAATCAGTAAGAGGGTTAAGTATATCTTGGGTTGGTGGGTAATATTTGTATATATAGGCCCACAAACTTAACTTGTCGGGGTTACGTAATTAAAGACATCGTTAGGTAAACATAACCAGTGGAAATCCTAGTACTGGGGATTCAAGACAAAGAGGAGAGCTTGCATCATCTTGTGTGAGACTCATTTCAGTCAGTAACCCTTAAAGAGGTATCAAACGGGTACTCCGAACTAGGTCGGAGAGGGGCAAACTTACTGAGCTGATTGTAAGAGATCGAAATATGGAGGCTGTGTTGATGGCGCTTCCAACGGGGTCATGTGCGTGCATAACTCCGCCTGCTGGGGAAGATAAGATGCCGCGACAACTGTAGATGTAACACCCCAAATTTTTGAATAATCAAATTAACTAAATTCAAGAATACTTAATTTCAAATGTGGGAATTAAGGGAAACGGGTTGCGCCATTGCATTCGTCTCGGAATTCTGCTTGAGATAGAGTCCGAGTTTGCGTAAAACGGACACCATATGATGGAGATATTGACGAACGAAGTTAGGCGGGAAAAACAGAAGACGAAGAAGAAAAATAAATTAAGAAAATGCACTGGCGCACTTGGGAAATGCGCCAGTACAAAAATACACCGGCGCACTTCCCAAGTGCGCCCAGGCCGAGCAGAAAGCCTGCACAGATTTCTGGTGTGATCTGATCCACACTTTGACTCATTGCTGAGTCCTTTCTGACTCCTTACTGATTCATTAGGGCTGAGGGGTCACCCTATCCTGACTGAGTGGTTTTGATTAACCCTAAGAGCACCCGACGACTCAAATTAAATTGAAATTCTATATAAACATGTGTAGACTCAAACCCTAGAATCAAATAAAAATTAGATCAATGGCCGCCACACTGTCCCTCCAAAACCTAGGGTAGCCGCCACCTACTAGAAGCAAAGTAAAGAAACTCAATTCTATTCAAATCAAAGTCTAATCTCAACAACGAAATTGTCTACAACAAGGGAACGCTAATCAATTACAGAATTCAGATCCCAGAACTCAAGACCCTCTTTTTCTGTGAGTTCTAGTCACTTTTAGGTTTAAATAGATAAAAGTGAATTGTGGTAGAATATGATTTGGGTATATGTTGTTTATAGTTACGCAAGTTTATTGTTGTTGTGGATCATGAAATTATGCGAGTTTATTATTGTTATGGATCATGAAATTATACAAGTTTATTGTTGTTGTGGATTATGAAATTATACAAGTTTATTGTTGTTGTGGATCATGAAATTATACAAGTTTATTGTTGTGGTGAATCATGAAATTATGCAAGTTTATTGTTGTTATTGATCATGAAATTATGCAAGTTTATTGTTTTTGTGGATTATGAAATTATACAAGTTTATAGTTGTTGTGGATCATGAAATTATACAAGTTTATTGTTGTGGTGGAACATGAAATTATGTAAGTGAAATTCATAAACCTATGCAAGTTATTATGTTGAGAATTCATAAATCTATGCAAGTTGTTATCATGAACCTATGCAAGTTGTTGTGAGATCATGCAAGTCACCCATGCAAGTTATTGTGTGATGAATTCATGAACCTATGCTAGTTGTTATGTTGTGAATCATGAACCTATGCATGTCACCTACGCAAGTTGTTATGTTGTGAATCATGAATCTAGGCAAGTCATCTATGCAAGTTGTAACACCCCGTATTTTCTGTGAACGTATAAGTAACAAATCAGAGGATAATTAATTTTTAAAATAAGAATAAAGGGAAATGGGTTGGGCCATTGCGTTCGTCTTGGAATTCTGCTTGGAAACGAGTCCGAGTTTGCAAGAATCGGAGTCCGTATGAGGGAGATATGACCCTCCGAAGTTTCAGAAATATTCAGAGTTCAAAACAGCTCGAATTCGAATTCAAAATTCGAATTTCAAATGCAGAACAGACTGGGCGGGAAATTTGCCGCCCAGACCCAGGTCGACTGGGGAGTCGACTGGCCAGTCGACCCCCCAAACCAGGTCGACTGGGCAGTCGACCTGGGTGTCGACCTGGTCCCCGAACCTGGTTTTGAGCCTCGGTGCGTTCTTATGTATCTGGTCCGATTTCTGTCTAGATTCGTTGACTTGACCCTATTTAAACAGCCCCAAACCTAGCCTTCTCTACACACAATTCTATTTTGCTTCTTCTCTGCATCTGTTCTAAATAAAAATAAAAATGGCGTCGCTACTCTGCTGGAATCAAAACTAGAAGCTAATCAACATCAACCTAAGCAACTTAATTCAAACTAGAGATTAAAGCTTCTGCAACGATTCTACAACAATTAAAGTTCTTTCTTTAATCCAACCAAGGCAAGTGCAGTTATTTTCCGATATAAACTTTAATCATAATTGTGACATGATTGTAAATCTGGATTTGAGATTGTGTATGTTCTGTTCTGATTTATTTTATTCTGTATCTCTTCTTCTTTCTGTTCTATAGCCAGGCTACTACGAGCCTGCGCCAATCTCCTAAGAGATTAACACACGAACGCTAAAATGTTTGGGACAAATAATGAATGTGGCATAATTGGACATGGCTAATCTGTGAATGATTTAAGAAAAAGGACATAGGTTGTAAACTAGATTTAGATCTATGCATATTCTGGGAATTGGAAGAAGAGAAACCATGGTATGTTAACATGCAACTTGAGACATCGGACATAACGCATATTTTGAATTGAGATCTGTTATAACTAGATTGTTGGGCATATTGTTTATATAACAATTCATGATTTGAAAGAAAATATGACTTAGGTGTGAAGATCTATATTAAGATTTGATAACTATCAAATGTGAATAACACCTAAGTAGGAGATTTTTGGAATATATGACATGCATTGAAATTGATGGCTATATTTGGTATAATTTGTATGTGAATCTTTTGTGCTAGGTAAGTTTAACTAGATTTTGGGACATGTGTTATATGGTAAATAATGACCATAATCCGTGCCATGTAAATTCAATGCAAACATGGGGCATATGATCATAGTGTGAATCATGACAACTATTTAAGCATGCAAACTTAGGCCAAAATAATAATTAAGCAAGATATGTTTGTGAAACTTTAAGGAATGATTAAATTTGTTATATTAGCCTAATTTTCTTGTTCTGCTATATTGGCCTAATCTGCTAGTTCTGTTATATTGCTTAATCTGCTGGTTCTGCTCTACTGCCTAGTCTGCTAGATTTGTTCACCTGCCAAATCTGTCATCTACTAAGTCTGTTGAAAATGCCAAATCTGCTAAACTAAATCTGTTGAGATGCCTAATCTGTTACCTGCTAAATCTGCTAGTTTGCTTAATCTGCTAAATCCGTTAAGTCGCCTAATCTGCAAAATCTGGTACCTGCTATATCTGTTGAGTTGATATAATTAGTCCGCTATTGACATAATCTAAAATGGCTATAGTGATGAATAATTGACATGTATATTAGGCGTGGGTATAAATGGTAAATCATTAATTAATTGGCCGCAAAGATAAACATGGCTAACTCGAGGTTAGAATGAGTTTGCGGCGTAATTCTGCCCGGAACCGCCTGGCATATTCCAGTGGTCGCAAACAATAGGTTCTAATGTGAGAAGTTAGTCATAACGTGCTTGAAACCCGAGGTTAGACTCAGTTTGCGATAGAAACCTGCCCGGAACCAACCGGCCTAACCAGTAGCTGCAAACTGTCAGTCTAATGTGAGAGGTCTGGGCATTAATATTTAATTAATGAAAATCTGAGATAAATATGATGTCTAAAACGTGTTGGGTGGGTAAGGTTAAACCAATTGGACCAATGAATATGATAAACCCGTTTCGTGAATCTGTAGGCCCAATTACAAGTTAGACAAATTTGTAAATCTGTAAATCTGTAACTGGTTAATCGGTAAGTCTGTTAAATCTGTATATCTGATCCGTTAGTCTGGAAACTTGTCTGTGAACTAGTTGATCTGAATTCTGTATGTCTGAACTTGTAAACAAGTTAATCTGAAATCTGTTAGTCTGGGGACACAAGGTTAGGAGGGGAATTACTTGTGTCATCTGTTGTTTGGGACCCATATTAGTCAGTAACCCTTTCTGGTATCAAAACTTTGACCCAACAGTAGGTAGGGTCCGGGCACGCTTACTGAACTAATTATAAGCGGTTCATTCTGATATTGGCGAGGGGTGTTGATGGTGCGTTCCAACCGGGTCATGTGCGTGCATGGATCCCGGTCTGCCTCTGAGGATGTAAGACGCCGTGACATCTGTAAATAGGTCTGTGCCAATTGGTTGTCACTTTAGGGAGTGATACACCCGACTGTGGGGCCGACACAGGGTATTTATGTATTAGGGAGCCGATCGATTGGGGTAGGGTTTTAGGGTACACTTAGTTCTGTCTGTTTCTGTTGGTACCGTCTGTTTCTGTTGGGTGGTAACACCTGTCTGTTTCTGTGTGGTACCGTCTGTTCGGGTGGTAAAGGCCCATTACTAGTGTACACCTAATTCTACATTCTGTTTCCGTAGGGATTAATTTGTTTCTGCTTCTGTCTTTTTCTGTTCGGGTGGTAAAGGCCCATTACTAGGACTTTCATCTGTTTAAATTATTCTGTACCCGTTTCTGTTTCAGTTTAGACATTAGGGTGACACCTAATTCTGTTATACTAGTATTAGTGCAGAGAAGTGTAAAGCAATAGCTTATATCATTCTGTTCTTCTATTATATCTGCTACACGTGTTACAGTTATCTCTCATCCAGTTTTATTTTCATGTCATGTTATTATTATCTGTTCATAACTGAAAATCACTGTACTTGCCAGACTTTTTGTCTGACCCTTGTTGTTTCGCCTCCTTTCTTCCGTTTCCCCCCCAGGTTTTGTAGAAGGGCATACTCTAGCTTGATCCGGATTTCTTCCGCTTGAAGTGCTTAAAGTATGGCTTGTCTTCTTCTGTGGGGATTATGAATTTAAACTATGCATTCTGAAGGCTTTTGTACAAGACTGATATTTTGTACTTGAATTCTGATATTGTGATTTGAAAGGATGTAACCAAGCTTATTTCGGTTTCTGTTGAAATAAAGTTATAAATTTTTCAAGTACTGTTTTATCTGCCTTGTAAGTTTCTGTTCTGTTTACTAAAATGCTCCACCAAAGTTAAGGCATTCCCTTTGTGAGTAACCTTAACGGAGGTGGGGTGTTACACTTGGTATCAGAGCTAAAGGTTACCAGATTAGATAAAAGTTTTTGAAAACTATTTTCAAAAAGGTTTTGAAAGGAAGTATTTTCAAAAATAAAGCTTATTTTGAAAAACATGATCTCCAAGAGCCATATATCTTTCCTTCAGTCCTTTTTGTATTGAATCTTTCCTTTTTCGTTTCAGCATGTCTGAAGCATCTGAGATACCAGAGGGTGTTCATGTACCCAGTTGGTTTCGTCAATATCTTGAGGCTAGGACCGCCGCCGTAGGTCCAGCAAATGATCCCCCTCCTCCACCCCCTCCTCGTCCAATTGCTTTCTCAAAGATCTGTAGAGATTTTAGGGCCATGGGTGGAAAGGATTTCAAGGGAACTGAATCATTCGTAGAAGCGAGGAACTGGCTCAAAGAAACTGAGGATCTATTCGTTATCTTCGAGGTGGACGATAGGCAGAAGGTACAGTTGGCGGTATGGCTGCTCAAAGACGAAGCTTCCTATTGGTGGGAAGTCACTAACGCCGAGAGGCCAGTTGAAACATGGATGGATTTCAGAACAAGGTTTGAGACAAAATTCCTCTCGCAAGCTGAACGAAGTTTACAACTGGAAAAGTTCTTATCTCTTAAGCAAGGAAGTATGACGGTCAAGGAATACGTCAACCAGTTTAACCAACTAGCTAGGTTCGGATTGGATTTAGTCAACACTCAGCATAAAAAGGCTCTCCGCTTTGTTAAAGGATTGAACGAGCCACTGCACAGCCTAGCCATGACCCATGTACCCATGGGAGCGACTTACGAGAAATTGGTGGACATGGCTCTACTGCACGAGGAAGACAAGGGCCCGAAAGAGACAAAGAAGGAAGAACCACAGAATAAGAAAGCATGGCCCAAAAAGGAAACACAAAAGAAGGATGAGAAGTCTAAAGATAAGAAGGGGAAAAAGTGATTTACTTATGGAAGCTCGACTCATCTGAACAAGGATTGCAGAAAAAGGAAGGGCACTTGCTTCAACTGTGGAGAGATGGGACACTTCACTAAGGACTGCCCGAAGAAACGAGGGCAAGGAGGGCAAGCGAACACTCCTGAGGCTAGTGGCTAGGATAGAAATAGGAAAATTCCTATAGTAGGTTTAATTTCTTTATCTGATTATGGAGTTAAGAATCTTTCTGATTATGGTATTTTGATTTTGTAATCGATACTCTGCACTTTAATACTAGTATTATTTCTGATTCCGCTGTAGACTCAGACCCATAAGGGTTATGACTCATATGTTGTGATAGATTGGGGTTTGAGAGATATCTGTGTTAGGTGTCAAATAGGACGCATACATTCTGGGTTTTATCATGCTTAGTTCGGTAACCTGATCTGTACCAGTAATCTGTAAATATCTGAATATTCCTGATAAGGTTAAGATTTCCAGTTTTGACATTATCTAAAGAGGGTAATCCTCTGGGTGTCAATTTGATGTTGGTTTCGGTCTTCGAGGCCGATACTTAGGACCCATGTCTAATGGGAGCCAAGTTTTTGTTTTATCTGTACTCGCTTCCATCATTCGACTGTATCCTATTGATCGAATCTTCGAACTTTAGGTAGAAACTAATGGGTATAAACATGTGTTTGAGACATGTTATGTTTGATGGTTGCAAGTGGATGCAAGTGGTTGCTCGTGGATGCATATACACACACTAGGCACTAGTTCGGCTCGAAGACACTCTCATACTGCATATGGATGTGTGAGCATTTTTCAATTTTTGTAGATGCAAAATGATTTACTCAGCACATGGATGTTGCATATGACTGAATGGTTGTGCACTCATATAGAAATAATATGTATCGAGTAGGAAAATTGCATACATGTTGGACTCATGGCACTGGCATAATTCGCATTAAGGAGGTCAACTGAATCAGTGGACCGCCTGATCTTTGCATTAGATAAGGAACATATACACACACCTTTGCATATGTTCATACAACATTAGAAGTTTCTAAGGACAATGGACGCCAGTGATTGATGATTGAGTAGATGGATGTCGGATGGTAGGACACATTCTTCTTAACTTAAAGATTTCGGGGACGAAATCCTTTAAGGAGGGGAGAATGTAACACCCCGTATTTTCTGTGAATGTATAAGTAACAAATCAGAGGATAATTAATTTTTAAAATAAGAATCAAGGGAAACGGGTTGCGCCATTGCGTTCGTCTCGGAATTCTGCTTGGAAACGAGTCCGAATTTGCAAGAATCGGAGTCCGTATGAGGGAGATATGACCCTCCGAAGTTTCAGAAATATTCAGAGTTCAAAACAGCTCGAATTCGAATTCAAAATTCGAATTTCAAATGTAGAACAGACTGGGCGGGAAATTTCCCGCCCAGACCCAGGTCGAATGGGCAGTCGACCCCACAAACCAGGTCGACTGGCACTACTACAAAACAGCTCTGTTGCATCGTCACAGTTGCATCAGTTGTATAAACAACTGATGCAAATAGCATTACTTGAGTCAGTTCCCTGTTATCTCGTGAAGCAATTGTCATAGATAAAGCAGTTGACGGGTTGAAAATGTAATTAGCATCAGTTGTGAATCATTTTTGAAGCAAATAATCTGAAGCAAGTGTTTTTAATTGCATCACATACTTTAACAACTGATGCATTTATATTAATTACATCAGTTTCTTAAATTTGAAGCAAATATAAGGAAGCAAAATACCTGTTAAATTAAAAAATGTACTACCATTAAAAATAACGTTGCACTTGTCACGAATGTGCAACGAAATCTTTCTGCCTTTTTCTCTTACGCGCTATTTTTTTTGTTTTCGCGGCAGTCGGAAAGCAAAAAAGAGAAACAAAAAAAAAAACACGAAAAGAGGAAAGACAACGAAGAATTTTTTGGTTTTCGCGGCAGTCGGAAAGCAAAAAAGAGAAAGAAAAAAAAACACGAAAAGAGGAAAGACAACGAAGAACGGAAATCCTTACCGATTAGACTCAATTCAAGATTACAGATTTCGATTCCCTTTACGGATTTCGACTGCCGCTGTTTTCAGGTATTGCATTTTGCTGATTTTAATTTGCCTCTTCTGATTTGATTTCGATTGCCGTATTTTGATTTTGATTTTATTAGATAAGAAGCCTTAAATTGTTTCTATTAGATAAGCTTTGGGTGAATAGTGGACTTAGATAGCCATGGAGTTTAGCTCTATTTCTGGATTGGCTGCTTATTATGTATTTTGTTCTACCGCTCAATTTTTTACTTTTCCGTCACTGATGAAATATGGTTGCTAATTTGCGGAAGACAGATTTGGTGTACCTGAAGAGAGGTGTAGTGAATCCTTACCTTATGTGCATACACATGTATTCATATTGCTAGAAGGAAATTTTGATGGAATCGCCGTGCATGTATTATTTTATGGTTATTCTCTTTCCCTATTTCATCAATTCATATTTTTCATTCTGTTAAAAACTCAGTGAAATTGATGCCCTGAATTTTGGGTTCAACAAGTCCACTTTGTAATAAAAATTCAGTGAAATCTCTAAGGTGAGAAAAGAGCATCGGAAGTCCCCCTTTCTAATCCTTCAGGCAAAGTTCATTGATCCAGTCCCCTCTTAGTAACCATGCCTTGTTTACAACACTTGATAGCTCGTACTATAATAGTTCCCTATATGAAAAGAAATTTTATCACATATTTAATGGTCAGTACGTAGACAGTCCTCCTGAATTGGTAATAATGTGTTGAGTGCTAGACTGAACAAATTGAGTAGTATGTACTGTTTGATCCCAAAGGAATAGAATCATCCCCTTAGACCCATGATCATTATTATGCAAGTAATTCCAATTTTTGTTAAATCTTGATAATACTGGGTATTTTTTGAGTTGGTAGTTAATCTCTAGTAGACCAACATTTCTTGGTCTACATATTGTGAGTGTTGGTATTATCCGATCCATTTGGGAGTCAGAGTTTATCCGTCTAGTATTCCACATAATGATACATGTTTATCCTATTTATGAGCCATTCTCATTCTTTTAGGGTCTCTCTAGTTATAGCGCTGGAAGTAGAAGCTGTTTTGGATAAAGATGCCTTGACTTGTTCATATAGAGTGGTTGGAACAAATGCTACAAACACATGCTCATGTCCATGTTCTTATCATGTTTCTTTAGTATGTTGAGCTACGTTTTCCATAAATTCTATTTCATTTGTAAATTCTTCATATGTAGGACTGAACTCTTCTAGATCTCGTGGATTAACCTAGTTAGCTGCCTCTTCCCCTTTAGATGAGCTAGTATTCAATCTTGTTGTCAATAGTCATTTCTTTGTTCTGTTTTTGTATTCTTGTGTGGTATTTTTTTCTCCTTTTGTTGAGATATACCATTATCCTTTCTCTGTTCTAGCTTGCTTATGTTGTTCATATCCACGTGTGCATGCTGTTGTGATGATTCCGTGATACCGCCGGTCTCCCTTTGAGTAACCCCATTATAAAAATGAAGAGAGAGAGGGAGGGAGGGAGGGAGGGGGAGAGAGAGGGAGGGAGGGAGGGAGAGCGAAAGCGAGAGAGCGCGAGAGAGCGAGAGGGAGGGAGGGAGGGAGGGAGGGAGAGAGGGAGGGAGGGAGGGAGGGGGAGAGAGAGAGAGAGAGAGAGAGTACCCATACCTGACAAGGTATACAGCTATAGAATATTAAGTCCGGTGACAAGGTACGTTAGTAAGTTTAATGAAATTAAGGGAAGGACTAATGCTAATCAGCTAATGTACGCCTTTTAGATGTAATATTTGAATAACTATACCTGCATGTACCTGAGCTAGTGGATACAATGTGCTGTTTCATGCGGTAACATTGGTTAGTTCATAGCACACATGTTCAAAGTCAATATTACAGTTTCAACAATTCAAAATAAAGAGTGATAGCAGGTTAAGATGCAAACAAAAAGTTCAACTGTGTTGCTGTTAAAATTCATCTTATTCTTTTGTTTTATTGCAAGTTTTAAAAAAAGATCAGCTAGTTTCCAAGAAAGAGTAACTATGACATAATTGTTTGCTTACATGCCGATGGTATCTGCTGTTTGTTTTAGTCCCAAATTATTGATTGGTAATATGACTTTCACTGTCATAAAAAAAAAAAAAAATCACCACTGTGTACAATATAACCAATCTGCATGTTGCATTCTTTACTATGGAATTATTTCAAAACTCAGCTTGATATATAATTTTGTGAAATATTCAATGCAAGTCTAAAAAGTGATATGCTAGTGTGGATCTTGCTTGTTTCCATGTGCGTATGCTTTTTCAAAACTTTAATGTTTTATAGTCATGCTTGGTATACATGAATCTATGTTGATATGCACAGGTTACAGTAAACGTACTCTTTCTTTTTTAGTCTATAAACTTACGATATGATAAAATGTCAGTTAGTAAGTGATTTTTAATCTTTAATATTCCTGCTCCCATAAATTGTCTATAAACTTACGATTTTGTTTATCTGTTTACTCATTTTGAAAAACGACTTAAACATTACTTTTTAAGCTGCACTTTTAATCTCAATTTGGAACCGAAACATAACAAAAGGATTCTAGTATGAAGTTTGAACAAAAGCAATGATGAATTAATTTAGAGGACAGCTGCTAAACCACAGTGATAGATGCAACTGGATGTCATGAAGACTATTTACTGTGCATGTTAATCTTGAAAATAGAAGTGATAATGGAAGTGTATTTACCACCCTGCGAAAAGAAGTGAAATTGCTTGAGGTAACGAAAATAAAATAATAATATAAACTGTGCTCTGTTACATGGTAAGATATTATGCATAAGTTTAAGCAATGAAAGCGTTACTCTATCTAGTAAGTCCCTCCTCCGCCTAGTTGTTCCTGGATCGGAACTGTTTATCAAATTTAATGAGCTCCTTTGATTATAACCTTTGAGGGAGTAAGTTCTGGATAAAGGTGTTCTTTTAATTGCACTCGGAAGCAAACTGACTGTTACAAACATTTGGTGACTGGAATGAATTATGTTCCTGTGAAAGATTGATCAGCTCAAAAAACTCTTGAGTAATGCTCTTCTTATCTATAGGACCCGAGTTAATGTTTGGACTGTACGTTTGTCTGGAAAGTAATTCTGAAAACTGCTCAACAGCTAATAATTGGGAGTTTATAAATCGTATAAACTTTTGCAGTAATGGTTTCTCCCTAACATAGAGGTTTATAATGCAAAAGTTAGCACCACTCACATCAAAAGGGTTGTGAACTGTGACCATACGATATAATTGGGAGTTTACTGTACCAAGCACTTGGTAAAGAATATTGAGCTTTAATACTACTGTTTTATTACAGAATTAATTCAATTAATGAACAGTTTATCGAAGTTCATTGAATTTTACGTCGATATATATAGCCTAATTTATGATAATCTTCCTGTTTGCTTTTCAACTTTGAGATCAACTGAACTATCCTTTCATGTAGGCATAAACCATGTTTCACCATAGATAGTCGATATTGAAAAATGCAAGTTTTTTTTTTTTTTTTTTTTTGAAGCAAACCATACAAGTTTCTGATTTTGCTGTAGTGTATATCCCAACCTGTAGACTAAATGAGAAACACACAATAGTACACGTAAAATTAAATAGGATTAAATAGGTTGATTTGAGCCACAAATTGGTCATCTGAAGTTTGAGAAATATAACTTATGTAAATCCTTTATGTCGATTTATCTTATTCCTCGTATGTTGTGTTTTGCACCTAATGTACTTTTTTCTTATTACTACAGTTTTCTTACAATATTTATTTTATAATTGCTTTCAGATTTTACAAACTTGACTTATATGGCCACTTTTGAAAATATTGGTTTCTCCGATTTTCAATGTAGAGTATACATTTTTACTCTTGATGGTGCGCTATTTACAATTCACTTAAAAAAACAAAAGTAGAATTTTCACTACATGTTCAAATTTAGTTTCTGTAATTCTCCTTCCTCACAACGAATATTAAAAGTCAATTACATCATAAATATTTTTCTAGACATAAATATTTTTATTTTATAATTGCTTTCAGATTTTACTATTTTGCTACTGTATTTTATTTTATATGAATTAGCCTACTACCCGTTAATTTATTTTTTGTCACTTCGCATTAATACACTGCAGTTTTATTCTTCTGTGCTGAACATCAAACATATTGCTGGGTTCTGTATTTTCATATTCTTTCTATTTTATTCAATACTCAAGTCTGCTTCAATGATTGTTTCCATGTTTAATTTCATTTTGTATTTTCAATGATTGTTGGCATGTAAGTAGAAATTAAAGGTCTCCATTGGTTAGTTTGCCTCAGTTTGCCTCATCAGCATATATATAAACATTCCTCAGCAGATTAAAAATAGTGGAATGTAGGTAGAACCATCATAGATATTTGCATTAGCAACACAATAGAGGAGCTAGAGTCAAAAACAATTCAAGCCTTCCAGTTAATAAAACCAATATATGCTGTTGGTCCAATCGTCCCTCAAGGATCCATAAAGAGCAAAATACCGACAAGCTTATGGACCGAATCAGATTGCACCAACTGGCTGAACTCAAAACCAGCAAGTGCTGTGTTATACATCTCATTTGGAAGCTATGCGCATGTTAGCAAAGAAGAACTAGAAGAGATTGCGTATGGGGTCATGGATAGTGAAATTTATTTCCTATGGGTTATACGACCCGATATTGTCAGTTCAGATGTTCCAGATCCTCTTCCAAATGAATTTTTAGAAAAGACAAAAGGTAGAGGAATAGTGGTGACATGGTGTAACCAAGTCGAAGTGTTAAGCCATGAATCGGTGGGAGAATTTTTAACACATTTTGGATGGAATTCAATACTGGAGAGTGTAAGATGTGGGGTGCAAATACTGTGCTACTCGCTTTTGACTGATCAGTTTACAAATAGGAAACTGGTTGTTCAGGATAGGAGAATTGGCATCGATCTCGGTGGAAGTACTACTATCGTGAAGATGCACGATGTTTTGTGGAAAATTAATAGACTGATGGGTGGAAAGGAAGGAAATGAGATGAAAAAGCGAATGAAAGAGCTTAAGAAAACATTTGAAAGTGTCATTGGTCCTAATGGTTCTTCTGTGAAATTTTTTGATAGGTTAATTAAGGACTTAAACGATTTCAATGCCGAGAACGGGAGCTAAAGAAATATGAGGGATTAGAGCATATTACGATAAATAGAGATTATGGAATTTACTACTAGGAATGCATTGATTTAATCAAGGTTTACTGGTATTAGTGTTTGTAGCTACAATTCATGGCCCTGAATACCAAAATTACTACTACTTATGCAGTATGCAAACTGACGGATAGAGAAATCTCAAGTAAACCATACTATTTTACCTACCTTATGTTCTGTGCTATTTTTCTGTGATTCTTTAATGTCATCGCTCATAGATTTCAAACTTTGGAGATTAAATGCCATTTTCATGTGTTTGTAAAACCTTAACTGGTTGTATTATTCGCAGACTCGATCTTCTAAGAATTGGGTTAATCATTCAGATGCTGATAATCATTATCTCAAAAGGTAAACATAATCACTATAGCATGATACAAACTCTATTGTTCCATGTACTTTTAGTTTCATATTTTAGTTATTTCTTGTCATTCTCTCGGTATGTATATAATTATAGAATACACTAGATAATGCAGTAAAGTTATGAACCGTTAAGCTCATCATTACTCATTTTTCTCTCAAGGGTATAAGCAGGCCCACCATATCCGTAGTCCAATGACAACAACCTGAGTGGTACATGGCAACCTCCACCTCCAGTAGCTTAATAACATGTGTGTTACATTTCAACCAACAAGGTGTACTCTGGGGTCGTAAGTCACGAGGAGCTACCTTTCAATCCATTGTTACGAGGAGCTACCTTTCAATGGAAGCATGTTAAGGTGACATTTCTTTTTCAGTTTTCCTTCGAATCGATTGTGGGTTTTTTTCATTTCTACTGGTTATATTTATTTTTATCTTTTATGTCAAAAGACGACTAAAATTCAGACTAACTACGACTTCCACAAAACAATAAGAACAGCTTGGCTTATTCTCTCCCTCATTTAAGAAGCTTTCTGGTTGTTGTTTCACTAGGTTATAAGCATGTTATATGAATATATCCATCAGAATTCCTGTTTCTAGATTTTCCTAGCTATGATTGTCAGAATTCATTCTTATGAATTATAACCATAAGCAACTAGCTAATATTTTAGCGAAAACAAATATTTTGCATAAAGCCGGATCTTTCAGGTCAAGGCATATGAATCTCATTTTTGTAGTTTATTCCCATCTCCAAACAGTAGGTGGCAATGCAAAATTAAAATAACAAAGACTTCCGCAAGAAAGCTTGTGCCTTGACCATTTTGAATGAACCAAAGGGATGAATGAATACTTTCAACGTACAAGTCCATGAACAGGTGTAACAAATTCAAATGAAAAAAAAAGTCCATGTTAAAGTGGTATTTTGTCTACGAAATCTGCCGAACAGAATGTTTTCTGCCAGGATGTTTTACACGAACATAACTAGAGATTTCACAGTGCGGTTTAGCATCGGGTGAACAAATTCAAATGAAAAACTAAAGAGACAGTCTGAAGTGTTACCAGACCTATGTAATGATTTTCATTAAAAACTGAATTGATTTTATTTTGAAACTGAATTTTCAGTATATTTATCAAGTAAAAGTAATGGATAACAGTTCATGAATACATTATTTCAAGACAGTAAGCACTTGTAGTCCTGATTATAACAATTTAAGTCACTCGAGTTCAATCAGTTGACTACTACTATTTTATAATATTTTATAAAGTTTCTACTTCTATTCAATCAGATAATCATTCGGGACTTAATGGCGTATGTCTGTTATGGTCAACTATAAAATGTTTATGAATATATAAAGTAGTTGCCTGAAAGATACATATCCAATGGATTTATAAATGGGGTCAAGCCCAATTAGATTGCTCTTTTATGATAGAAAGCGCAAATTACTTCACCTTTCTGAAGAGTTTTTGGAAAGTAAAAATAATAATTAGAATATGATTATTTATAATTTTAAGTAATTTCTGTTGAAGTATGTTTTTATCAAATAATTATTTCTTGTCACGATAAACTTTATTGAATTTGTGAAAAACTTTGTGATATTTGCAAATGAGTTGCATTTTCTAGAGAAATGCAGGTAATTTCGTGAATTTTGTTTTCAAAGATGAAAACCAAACTTATGCATTCATTGCAACAAAGACTTCTCCTATAAAAAGATTAAATACAGAAGTCGGCAACTTCTTTTCAAAGAACAATCATCCAAATTGTATATACTTTAGGTAAATCACATGGATAATGGAGTCAATGTGGATCATGATTTTTTACTTTTTTGTGAAATATTAAATGGTCTGGGTTTGCTCTGGTTTTGCACTTTAAAAATTACTACGACCAAGTAACAGCCGTGGTCCACCAGTCTTACAAAAACAAATTTTCACTATCTTGTTAACGTCATTTTTTTACGAGGCTTAAATACAACTTTACCAAAGGTTAAGAAGTCTATATGTATGTACAAAAAGGCTCGGGAAGGGTAAAATAAGCATGTCAAAGCAAAATATGCTCAGTGATGGCCCAACACGGACAAATTTCTATCAAAAATAAATAAATACGCAAAGTAAGTTATACGAAATAAATTTCTATCAAAATAAATAAATTTGGGTTATACAAAGTAAGTTATGTATAATTGTAGCTGACAGGTAAAATAGTTTGAGAACCAAGCCATCGATTAGACACAACACGGACAAAGCATTGAGGAGGCCGTAAAGATGAGCAATGGTCTGCACACAACCTCGGCCTCAGCCACCTCTAAATTTATAGCATACAAGGAGCAGTAGCTTTAAACTAACTTTAGGTTGTGCAGTTCCAAAACAAGTTTACAACATAAGCGACACTATCCATAGATCGCCATAAACAAAGTTGAGTCAAATTTTTAGTTCACAGCCTTTTAGTTTTGAACACTTAATGTTGAATGAACTGCTTCCATATTATTTTACATTCTATGATTTGAGTATGCAAAAAGAAAATTAATTTAATTCTTTTACCTGCGGAAATTATTGATATAAGCACTTGTATCAACTCTGAATAGGGCACTTGTACAGTTTAAGCTTCTCATGTATATGGGTAGTTGAGAAATAACGAACATCATGGTTCATATCATCCAACAGATTGATGTGCATACAAAGATATCCATATCCGAAAATAATTCGTTTTTTAAGATTATTACCTAAATTATGTATTTTTGTACGTTAATTTTTTTTATTGTTTTATCAAGTTTGAAGTTTGTATCATACACCTTAAATGCATATTAAATTTATTTTACTGTTTTAATAGGGCACCTGTACATTATTGTACTTTTATAAAGAAAAATAACATTTTGATGTGCAATTTGCACAAAGGCGAAAGGCACAGATCTTGTGCCTTGACCATTTTCATAGAAACAATTTTTCTTATCGAAAGGCAAAGATTAACTAACTATTAATACTATGTTGGATGTCATTTTACTCAATCATCCAACAGTACTTTGCCGGAATGGTCGCTGTGGTAGGATAGGGATATGGTTTATATTCGATCATCTTAACTTATGACTCCTTGTCGATTTCTTCAAATCGGTTTCTGCTTTTGGCATTATGGTGTATGGGCCCGATTCAAAATTTTAACAGCTACTAAGTTCAAGTTCACAAAGTAGCCATGTGAATTCACTGTATGGTGTATGCATTCTTGCATTTCAGAAAGATGAATTTTGTAGTTCGGGGATCATCTTACTGTCATGAAAAAAGTATCGCTTTTAGCAAAACCCTATGGGTTAAATACCGACCCCAAAATTTTCAATTTAGGTAGCAGTCTCCCTTTTATTGCTTGAAGAGGTTAGAGGATGGGAGATCTATTTATATCCTTGCTTAAGATGGAATACAAGGAAAGACTGAATATACTGATAATAATATGTGAGTTTCTAACTTGGCAAAATTTAGAATAGCATAATTTCAGCACTTGCTTAGTTTGGCTCTGTGAAAATTGATTAGTCCTAGCAGGAACTTATTGATTATTATAATCCAGTTTAATTATGGTTATGGATTAAGGATAGGACAAACAAACCTTCATCAATTGTCTGTGATTTATTTTTATTTATTTAAATTATAAAAAAAACATCTCATCGTTTTCATCAAAAAGTAAATAACGGAAACTATGAAAGCAATCAACTGCTTTTAGTGGCAGTGCATTTTAAACATGGTTGAAATTCAAGTTCAGTTAAAACCCAACAAAATTCAATTGGAGAAGATATTGATGTGTGAATATGAAGATTTCATATCTTTTGCAGATTTTTGAACTGAATCTCATTCAAACTACCAATTTATCACCAACATATCTTCATGAATGTATTAAGAAAAGCTAGTCAAAAGCAAAACAAAAAATGAATAATAGTTTGAGGGAAAATGGGAATGAAATTTTGATAAAGCGGTGTTCTGCCATTTGTACTGACACACATACCATTTGTATTTTTACTCTCCCTTCCTTGTTCTAACAAATATAAAACAGAAAATAGTACCGAAATGTGGATTGTGGTTTTTCCTTTTTGGCTGATGATATCTTTGAATAATCTTCTCTATAATTTTGATATAAAATGAAATATATATGCACATTAGTTAAAATAAAAAATTTCTGAAATCAGTTATGTTGTAATTGGATGTCTTGTTGGTTTCTTGCTGTTGATCCTCCCAAACGTGTGTTATATGTTCAGTTATTCTTAACTTTTTATAAAATCTTGGAGCTCTTATGTTTATGAAGATAGACTGCATGGTTAAATTACTGAGTAGCTACAGCCAAGAGGAAGCAAATTACAGTAATAATTTATATGTACCTGTGTAAGTCACCAGGCTATGGCCAAAAAGTAAATGCAGTTTTGACAGCAGCAAAGTACAAGCCTGTTGGATGTCATTTTATTCAGTAGGATGAATTAATACTGTGCATTTTTTGTTTCATTAACTAGCTATTAAATTATTTTGTAATATTTTCAGTGTCCACAGCAATCTGAAGCAACGGATTGGGTATATTATGTGATGAGGTATATGCTTGACATAGTAAAACACCACAATCAAAGCATCAATTTACAAAAGGTATACTTTAATTTATTTCATTCGCCTAGCTATTATATGTTATTTACGATGTTTTAAAACAATACTACTCTTATAAATTGCAGGACTTTGCACAACGTGGTTCTTATGATCGGCAAGAGATAGACGAAGTTCGGGATTGCTTAGCGACTTATATCATGCATAATTGGATGTAGTTATGTTAGTCTTTTGTTATGCACGTTGACTTTAGTTTTATTATTAGAGTATGTATTTTTTTTGGTTGTACACGTGAATTATGTTGATTGATAATACAATTATAATTTTGTTTCATCATATTGGTGTTATTAATGCATCTGTAGAATTTTAATTTCGATTTAATATTGCTTCAGGTTTAAAAATTTGTAAATAGTGAATTTTTTTTAATTCACTTAATTTGCATCAGTTGTAATAGCATAGGCAACTGATGCAATACATTAAAGGTCATAACAATTGCATCTATTCATTAGCATCAGTTGTTTTAAAAATCTGATGCAATAGACCAAGACTTCAGAAGCAAATGCAGACATTTGCATCTGCGATAGCATCAGTTGTGTTAGACAACTGATGCAAGTGATCGTCATTTGCATCAGTTCTTTAACTGATGCAACAGAAATTTGTCTGTTGCATCATCTTCACTTGTATCAGTTCAACAACTGATGCAACATGGGTTTAACAACTGATGCAAATGACCTGTTTTGTAGTAGTGTGGGCAGTCGACATGGGTGTCGACCTGGTCCCCGAACCTGGTTTTGAGCCTGGGTGCATTCTTATGTATCAGGTCCGATTTCTGTCTAGATTCGTTGACTTGACCCTATTTAAACAGCCCCAAACCTAGACTTCTCTACACACAATTCTATTCTGCTTCTTCTCTGCCTCTGTTCTCAATAAAAATAAAAATGGCGTCGCTACTCTGCTGGAATCAAAACTAGAAGCTAATCAACATCAACCTAAGCAACTTAATTCAAACTAGAGATTAAAGCTTCTGCAACGATTCTACAATAATTAAAGTTCTTTCTTTAATCCAACCAAGGCAAGTGCAGTTATTTTCCGATATAAACTTTAATCATAATTGTGACATAATTGTAAATCTGAATTTGAGATTGTGTATGTTCTGTTCTGATCCATTTTATTCTGTATCTCTTCTTGTTTCTGTTCTATAGCCAGGCTACTACGAGCTTGCGCCAATTTCCTAAGAGATTAACGCACGAACGCTAAAATGTTTGGGACAAATAATGAATGTGGCATAATTGGACATAGCTAATATGTGACTGATTTAAGAAAAAGGACATTGCATGTAAACTAGATTTAGATCTATGCATATTCTGGGAATTGGAAGAAGAGGAACCATGGTATGTTAACATGTGACTTGAGACATTGGACATAACACATACTTTGAATTAAGATCTGTTATAACTAGATTGTTGGGCATATTGTTTATATAACAATTCATGATTTGAAAGAGAATATGATTTAGGTGTGAAGATCTATAATAAGATTTGATAACTATCAAATGTGAATAACACCTAAGTAGGAGATTTTTGGAATATATGACATGCATTGAAATCGATGGCTATATTTGGTATAATTTGTATGTGAATCTTTTGTGCTAGGTAAGTTTAACTAGATTTTGGGACATGTGTTATATGGTAAATAATGACCACAATCCGTGCCATGTAAATTCAATGCAAACATGGGGTATATGATCATAGTGTGAATCATGACAACTATTTAAGCATGCAAACTTAGGCCAAAATTATAATTAGGCAAGATATGTTTGTGAAACTTTAAGGAATGATTAAATCTGTTATATTTGCCTAATTTGCTAGTTCTGCTATATTGGCCTAATCTGCTAGTTCTGTTATATTGCTTAATCTGCTGGTTTTGCTCTACTTCCTAGGCTGCTAGATTTGTTCACCTGCCAAATCTGTCATCTGCTAAGTCTGTTGAAAATGCCAAATCTGCTAAACTAAATCTCTTGAGATGCCTAATCTGTTACCTGCTAAATCTGCCAGTTTGCTTAATTTGCTAAATCCGTTAAGTCGCCTAATCTGCAAAATCTGTTACATGCTATATCTGTTGAGTTGATATAACTAGTCTGCTATTGACATAATCTGAATTGGCTATAGTGATGAATAATTGACTTGTATATTAGGCGTGGGTATAAATGGTAAATCATTAATTAATTGGCCGCAAAGATAAACATGGCTAACTCGAGGTTAGAATGAGTTTGCGGCGTAATTCTGCCCGGAACCTCCCGGCATATTCCAGTGGTCGCAAACAATAGGTTCTAATGTGAGAAGTCAGTCATAACGTGCTTGAAACTCGAGGTTAGACTCAGTTTGTGACAGAAACTTGCCCAGAACCAACCGGCCTAACCACTAGCCGCAAACTGTCAGTCTAATGTGAGAGGTCTGGGCATTAATATTTAATTAATGAAAATCTGAGATAAATATGATGTCTAAAACGTGTTGGGTGGTAAGGTTAAACCAATTGGACCAATGAATCTGATAAACCCGTTTCGTGAATCTGTAGGCCCAATTACAAAGTTAGACAAATCTATAAATCTATAACCGGTTAACCGGTAAGTCTGTTAAATCTGTATATCTGATCCGTTAGTCTGGAAACTTGTCTGTGAACTAGTTGATCTGAATTCTGTATGTCTGAACTTGTAAACAAGTTAATCTGAAATCTGTTAGTCTGGGGATACAAGGTTAGGAGGGGAATTACTTGTGTCATCTGTTGTTTGGGACCCATATTAGTCAGTAACCCTTTCTGGTATCAAAACTTTGACCCAACAGTAGGTAGGGTCCGGGCACGCTTACTGAACTAATTATAAGCAGTTCATTCTGATAATGGCGAGGGGTGTTGATGGTGCGTTCCAACCGGGTCATGTGCGTGCATGGATCCCGGTCTGCCTCTGAGGATGTAAGACGCCGTGACATCTGTAAATAGGTCTGTGCCAATTGGTTGTCACTTTAGGGAGTGATACACCCTACTGTGGGTCCGACACAGCGTATTTATGTATTAGGAAGCCGATCGATTGGGGTAGGGTTTTAGGGTACACTTAGTTCTGTCTGTTTCTGTTGGTACCATCTGTTTCTGTTGGGTGGTAACACCTGTCTGTTTCAGTGTGGTACCGTCTGTTCGGGTGGTAAAGGCCCATTACTAGTGTACACCTAATTCTACATTCTGTTTTCGTAGGGATTAATCTGTTTCTGCTTCTGCCTGTTTCTGTTCGGGTGGTAAAGGCCCATTACTAGGACTCTCTTCTGCTTAAATTATTCTGTACCCGTTTCTGTTTCAGTTTAGACATTAGGGTGACACCTAATTCTGTTATACTAGTATTAGTGCAGAGTGTAAAGCAATAGCTTCTATCATTCTGTTCTTCTGTTATATCTGCTACACCTGTTACAGTTATCTCTCATCTAGTTTTATTTTCATGTCATGTTATTATTATCTGTTCATAACTGAAAATCACTGGACTTGCCAGACTTTTTGTCTGACCCTTGTTGTTTCGCCTCCTTTCTTCCGTTTCCCCCCCAGGTTTTGCAGAAGGGTATACTCTAACTTGATCCGGATTTCTTCCTCTTGAAGTGCTTAAAGTATGGCTTGTCTTCTTCTGTGGGGATTATGATTTTAAACTATGCATTCTGAAGGCTTTTGTACAAGACTGATATTTTGTACTTGAATTCTGATATTGAGTTTTGAAAGGATGTAACCAAGCTTATTTCAGTTTCTGTTGAAATAAAGTTATAAAATTTTCAATTACTATTTTATCTGTCTTGTAAGTTTCTGTTCTGTTTACTAAAATGCTCCACTAAAGTTAAGGCATTCCCTTTGTGAGTGATCTTAACGGAGGTGGGGTGTTACACAAGTTGTTATGTTGTGAATCATGAACCTATGTGAGTTGTTAATTATGTTGTTAATTCATGAACCTATGCAAGTTGTTATGTTGAAATTCATGAACCTATGCAAGTTGTTAATTATGTGGTGAATCATAATTATATGCGAAGTTATCATGTCATTTTCCCTAGTTGTCATGCTTATGCCAAAAATTGTACTGAAACAATCACCTTGTCATTCCCTTTATTGTATTGTTATGGCGAGGCAACCTTGTAGCCTCGATGACGCCAAAAGCGAAAACGGTTACGCTAGTTAAGAAACGGGGAAAAGGGGAATTTGTAATAGGCATAATTTACATAGTGATTATGTAAATTGGACACATGATTCTAGTAGGTAAACATATAAATAATTACCTATTATGACATAGGTAAAGTTGAGTAAAAATGGTATAATTTGAATATGACCATTTATGGATAGGAAATTCAAATTGTTAATTAAATAGGCATTGACACCTATAAAAAGGAAAGGATTAATTAACTTAATTAATCAAAAGAGGAATGTTTAAGTAATTAAAGTCTGAAAATTTAATTAACACTTATGACATGAGGTTAGGTTACATTAGTGGTGGAAGTCTGCCCGGACCCGACCGACATATCCAGCAGCCACTAATGTTGAACCTAATGTGAGAGGTCTAAGTGTGTGAATACGACTCGGGCTAAGACACGAGGTTAGACTCAACTGTGGAATAAGACTGCCCAGACCCGACCGGCATATCCAGCATCCACATGTTGTAGGCCTAATTTGGGAGGTCTAGCCCAATATAACCATAATTGGACATGGTAATAAGAAAAGACTACTTTACCTAACTTAATACATGCAGACTGTATGATGATAGACATAAGTTAGGGTTAAGTAAAATGGGTTGGATTGTGGGTGGGTTAAGTACAACTGATGGGTAGGTGGGTAATATTAATATATATAGGCCTACAAACTCAACCATTAAATAAATAGGATTAAATCAGTTGGAGGGTTAAGTACAACTGAAGGGTAGGTGGGTAATATTAATATATATAGGCCCACAAACTTAACCGGATAAAAAGCGTTTTGTAATTAAAGACACCTAATGGTACACATAACCGGGGAAAAATAGTAAAGTTATGTAATAAAGACACCCTTAGGGGTACACATAACTAATGGGAATAGATAGAGTTATGTATTAAAGACACCTATAGGTAAGCATAACCGATAGGTAGATTAAGGGTTATGTATTAAAGACACTATAGGTACGCATAACTGATTGAGGGCTATGTAATTAATGACACCTTAGGGTATACATAGTCAGTAGAAAACCTAGCGGGGATACAAGACATAGAGGAGAGCTTGTATCATGTTGTGTGGGACCCATTTCAGTCAGTAACCCAGAGGGGTATCAAAGTAAAGAACTCCGTACTAGGAGGGGAAGGGGCACGCTTACTGATTGATTGTAAGAGATCCAAAACGAGACGGATGGTGTGGGCGGCGCAAACCGACCGGGGACATGTGCGTGCATGGGCCGGGCAGAGGGGGACAAGATGACCAAGACACCAGTAGGTATAACTGTGCATACCTTGGGTTTCCACTTTATGGAAGTGATACCCTCTAGTTGTGGGACCAGCACAGGGTATCTACAGAGTAGGGAGCCGATCGATTAGGGTAATGGTTATGGTATACCCGGATGTATGCCCTAAGTCTACCAATTTATAGTAGGAAGGTAGTGGGTACGACTAGTTGAGATAGGAGCAGGCAGCACCTATGACAGCAGCTAGGAATACACGAAACTACCACAATAGTTATCATTATAATGGTTAGCGGAAGGGATCCTCCCATCTTGATTTTACTAGTAATTGTGCTGAGTAGTTTATAGTGAAGCATACATATTACCTTATTTGTCCTGTCATACCTACCATCTGTACCGTGAATCCTCTTATCCACTTTGTATGCCTGTCATGTTTACCTTTATTTATTTACTGGCTAAAAGTTACTGGACTCACCAGACTTATGTCTGACCTAGTTTGTTTCGCCTCTTTTCTTCCGTTCCCCCCTTTCCCCCAGGTTCTCAGGGAGGAAACACCCAGATTTAGTCAGGATTTGGATATCATCTTCTAGGAGCTACTTCCGAAGTATGGCTCGAGTCTCTATCTCTTATATGGCTTGCTCTTTAATCTGGAGAATGATGTTTTTCTTTTAAACACCTATGTACTCCGATAATGTAAGACAAAGGTGTTTTGTGGTAAGGGTTTTATGACTTATGTTATTATGTAACAAAGTATTTTGGTGATTTAATAAAGTTGTTTATTTTCCGCTGCAAAATTTTTATATCTGTCTTGTGATATTATGCGTCTGTTTACCAAAAACGCTCCACTGCAGTTAAGGCATTCCTTTTGTGAGTGACCTTGATGGAGGTGGGGTGTTACACTTGGTATCAGAGCTGAAGGTTACCTGATTAGATAAAAGTTTTGAAAATATTTTTCAAAAAGGTTTTAAAAGAAAGTATTTTCAAAAAGGAAAGCCTGTTTTGGAAAAAAATTTCCCCAAAAAGCCATATGTAGTATCCTTCGGTCCTTTATCTAAAATCTCTCCCTTTTTCTTCTTAGCATGTCTGAGGATCTTAACCTTCCAGAGGGTGTTCCGTTACTAGGATGGTTTAGGAGGTATTTGGAAGCTAGGGCCACCGCCGCAGGTCCAGCAAATATTCCTCCTCCCCCAGCTATACCCGTTCCTCCTCCTCTCCCTCCTCGTGTTGATACTTTTGCAAAGATATGTAAGGACATTCTGGCAATGGGCGGGAAACCTTTTCACGGGTCGGAGACGTTTGTTGAAGCTCGAAATTGGCTAAAGGAGGTGGAAGAATTGTTTGGAATCTTTAAGGTAGAAGATGGAAGAAAGGTCCAGTTAGCTGCCTGGTTAATGAAGGATGAGGCCTTATTTTGGTGGGAGGTCACTAATGGAGGGCGTCCAGTTGATACATGGCCGGATTTCAGGCGAAGGTTTGAGGCAAAATTTCTCTCACGAGCAGAAGAAAATCTATACATGGAAAGGTTCTTGGCATTGAAGCAGGGGAATCTGTCAGTAAAAGAGTACGTCAACAAGTTCAATCAGTTGGTGAGGTTTGGCTTAGACTTGGTGAATACACCTGAGAAGAAGGCTCTGAGATTTGTTAAAGGCTTGAATGAGCCGCTACATGGAATGGCTATGACCCTCATTCCCATGGGGGCCACTTTTGAAAAGCTGGTGGATATGGCCCTAATGCATAAAGAGAACAAGGGAGCAAATAAAGAGGAAAAAGTTGAAGGGACATTGAAAAATGAGAAGGCGGGACCCAAGAAAGGACAGCAACAGTAGAAGAAAGGCGAGAAGGATGACAAAGGAAAGGATAAGAGGAAATGCCACTATTGTGGGAAAGAAGGTCACCTAGTCAGAGAATGTAAAAGGAGGAAGTTCAATTGCTTTAAGTGCGGAGAGGTCGGACACTTCTCCAAGGAATGCCCGAAGGTGTAGGGATCGCAAGGGACTTCTGGAGGGAAGGCAAATGCTCTCGTGGCAGATGGATAGGATAGAGATAGGAAAAATTTATGTAAAAGGTTTAATTTTCTTATGAAGTTAAGACTCTTTTGGATTCTGGCATTTTGATTTTGTAATTGAGACTCTACACTTTAATACTAGTCATGTTTCTGATCCCATAGTTGTTTCAAACCCCTTTGGTGGTTCGGCTCATTTATTGGTGATTTGTAAGGGGTTGAAATTATCTGTGTTAGGCGTCAAAAATTTGAATGTGACATTTGTGTGGTCAAGTTTATGGGCTATGGGTTGGTTCTAAATTGACTAGCTTTCTATGTAGAGGGCCGTCCTAGATTTTGAAAGGAGGGTCGTTAAGTTTCTAACTTGTCATGGGAAGACCCCTAAAGTTTCTTGTGACCCGCAAGGGTCTGTTATGCTTAGCTTTTTGAGAATCATTCTGTACTCTGATCTGTACCAGTAGTCTATAAGTATCTGAATATTTCTGAAGGACAGGGGTTTCTACTCGAAGCATGAAGTAGATTTCCAGTTTTGACATTGTTTAATGGGGGTAATTCTCTGAGTGTCAGTCTGATGTTGATTTCGGTCTTCGGGGCCGAGACTTAGGGAATTATTCTCTTAACCGATGTCAAACGAGAACAGAGCTTTTGTTTTAGTTATATCATTTGTTTGTATCCCATCAACCGCATCTACGACCTTTAGATAGGAAATCCATGGATGTAAACATGTGTTTGAGACATGTTATGTTTGATGGTTGCGAGTAGATGCCAGTGTTTGCTCGTGGATGCATTTACACACACATTAGGCACTAGATCGGCTCAAATCACTTTCATATTGCATATAAAAATGTGTGCGTATTTAGGGTAATGGATGTATAATGGTTGTGTTATCATATGGATGCTGCATTTTGATGAATGGTTGTGCACACATGAAGAGATAATATGTATCAAATAGGAAAATTGCATACATGTTGGACTCATGGCATTGACATAATTCGCATTAAGGAGGTCAAGTGAATCAGTGGATCGCCTAATCTTTGCATTAGATAAGGAACATATACGCACACTTTTGCATATGTTCATACAACATTAGAAGTTTTCTAAGGACAATGGATGCTTGTGTATGATGGTTGAGTAGATGTGTGATTGGATGGTAGGACACATTCTTCTTAACTTGAAGATTTCGAGGACGAAATCCTTTAAGTAGGGGAGAATGTAACACCCTGAATTTTTGAATAATCAAATTAACTAAATTTAAGAATACTTAATTTCAAATGTGGGAATTAAGGGAAACGGGTTGCGCCATTGCGTTCATCTCGAAATTCTGCTTGAGAAGAGTCCGAGTTTACGCAAAACGGACACCATATGATGGAGATATGGACAAACGAAGTTAGGCGGAAAAACCAGAAGAAGAAGAAGAAAAATGAATGCAGTGGCACACTTGGGAAGTGCGCCAGTACAAAAATATACTGGCGCATTTCCGAGGTGCGCCCAGGCCGAGCAGAAAGACTGCACAGCTTTCTGTTGTGATCTGATCCACACTGTGACTCATTGCTGAGTCCTTTCTGACTCCTTGCTGAGTCATTAAGGCTGAGGTGTCACCCTATCCTGACTGAGTGGTTTTGATTAACCCTAAGAGCATCCGACGGCTCAAATGAAATTGAAATTCTATATAAACATGTGTAGACTCAAACCCTAGAATAAAAAAAAATTAGATCAATAGCCGTAACACTGTCCCTCCAAAACCTAGGGCAGCCGCCACCGACTAGAAGCAAAGTAAAGCAACTCAATTATATTCAAATCAAAGTCTAATCTCAACAACGAAATTGTCTACAACAATGGAACGCTAATCAATTACAGAATTCAGATCCCAGAACTCAAGACCCTCTTTTTCTTTGAGTTCTAGTCACTTTTAGGTTTAAATAGATAAAAGTGAATTGTGGTGGACTATGATTTGGGTATATGTTGTTTGTAGTTATGCAAGTTTATTGTTATGTTGGATCATGAAATTATGCAAGTTTATTATTGTTATGGATCATGAAATTATACAAGTTTATTGTTGTTGTGGATTATGAAATTATACAAGTTAATTGTTGTTGTGGATCATGAGATTATACAAGTTTATTATTGGGGTGAATCATGAAATTATGCAAGTTTATTGTTGTTATGGATCATGAAATTATACAAGTTTATTGTTGTTGTGGATTATGAAATTATACAAGTTTATTGTTGTTGTGGATCATGAAATTATACAAGTTTATTATTGTGGTGAATCATGAAATTATGCAAGTGAAATTCATAAACTTACGCAAGTTACCTATGCAAGTTATTATGTTGCGAATTCATGAATCTATGCAAGTTGTTATCATGGACCTATGCAAGTTTTTATGAGATCACGCAAGTCACCTATGCAAGTTATTGTGTGATGAATTCATGAACCTATGCTAGTTGTTATGTTGTGAATCATGAACCTTTGCAAGTCACCTACGCAAGTTGTTATGTTGTGAATCATGAACCTATGCAAGTCACCTATGCAAGTTGTTATGTTGTGAATCATGAACCTATGTGAGTTGTTAATTATGTTGTTAATTCGTGAACCTATGCAAGTTGTTATGTTGAAATTCATGAACCTATACAAGTTGTTAATTATGTGGTGAATCATAATTATATGCGAAGTTATCATGTCATTTTCCCTAGTTGTCGTGCTTATTCCAAAAATTATACTGAAACAATCACCTTGTCATTCCCTTTATTTTATTGTTATGGCGAGGCTACCTTGTAGCCTCGATGACGCCAAAAACAAAAACGGTTACGCTAGTTAAGAAACGGGGAAAAGAGGAATTTGTAATAGGCATAATTTACATAGTGATTATGTAAATTGGACACATGATTCTAGTAGGGAAACATATAAATAATTACCTATTATGACATAGGTAAAGTTGAGTAAAAATGGTATAATTTGAATATGATCATTTATGGATTGGAAATTCAAATTGTTAATAAAATAGGTATTGACACCTATAAAAAGGAAAGGATTAATTAATTAACTTAATTAATCAAAAGAGGAATGTTTAAGTAATTGAAGTCTGAAAATTTAATTAACACTTATGACACGAGGTTAGGTTACATTAGTGGTAGAAGCCTGCCCGGACCCGACAGGCATATCCAGCAGCCACTAATGTTGAACCTAATGTGAGAGGTCTAAGTGTGTGAATACGACTTGGTTTAATACACGAGGTTAGACCCAACTGTGGAATAAGACTGCCCGAACCCGACCGGCATATCCAGCGTCCACATGTTGTAGGCCTAATGCGGGAGGTCTAGCCCAATATAACCATAATTGGACAAAGTAATAAGAAAAGACTACTTAAAATAACTTAATACATGTAGACTGTATGATGGTAGACATAAGTTAGGGTTAAGTAAAATGAGTTGGATTGTGGGTGGGTTTAGTACAACTGATGGGTGGGTGGGTAATATTAATACATATAGGCCCACAAACTTAACCATTAAATAAATAGGATTAAATCAGTGGGAGGTTTAAGTACAACTGAAGGGTAGGTGGGTAATATTAATATATATGTGCCCACAAACTTAACCGGATAAAAAGGGTTATGTAATTAAAGACACCTAATGGTATACATAACCGGGGCAAAATAGTAAAGTTATATATTAAAGACACCCTTAGGGGTACACATAACTAATGGGAATAAATAGAGTTATGTATTAAAGACACCTATAGGTAAGCATAACCGATAGGTAGATTAAGGGTTATGTATTAAAGACACCTACAGGTACGCATAACTGATTGAGGGCTATGTGATTAAAGACACCTTAGGGTATACATAGTCAGTAGAAAACCTAGTGGGGATACAAGAGATAGGGGAGAGCTTGAATCATGTTGCGTGGGACCCATTTCAGTCAGTAACCCAGAGGGGTATCAAAGTAAAGAACTCCGTACTAGGAGGGGAAGGGGCACGCTTACTGATTGATTGTAAGAGATCCAAAATGAGACGGATGGTGTGGGCGGTGCAAACCGACCGGGGACATGTGCGTGCATGGGCCGGGCAGAGGGGGACAAGATGACTGTGACACCAGTAGGTATAACTGTGCACACCTTGGGTTGCCACTTTAGGGAAGTGATACCCCCTAGTTGTGGGACCAGCACAGGGTATCTACAGAGTAGGGAGCCGAACGATTATGTTAGTGGTTAGGGTATACTCGGACGTATGCCGTAAGTCTACCAATTTGTAGTAGGAGGGTAGTGGGTCCGACTAGTTGAGATAGGAGCAGGCTACACCTATGACAACAGCGAGGAATACACGAATCTACCACCATCGTTATCGTTATTATGGTTAGTGTAAGGTATCATCCCATCTTGATTTTACTAGTAATAGTGCAGAGTAGTTTGTAGTGAAGCATACATCTTACCTTACTTGTCCTATCATACCTGACATCTGTACCATGAATCCTCTTATCCACGTTGTATGCATGTCTTGTTTACCTTTATTTATTTACTGGCTAAAAGTTACTGGACTCACCAGATGTATGTCTGACCTAGTTTGTTTCGCCTCTTTTCTTCCGCCCCCCCCCCCCAGGTTCTCAGGGAGGAAACACCCAGGTTTAGTTAGGATTTGGATATCATCTTCTGGAGCTACTTCTGAAGTATGGCTTGAGTCTCTGTCTATTATAGGGATTGCTCTTTAATCTGGGGAATGATGTTTTTCTTTTAAACACCTATGTACTCTGATAATGTAAGACATAAATGTTTGGTTGTAAGGGTTTTATGACTCATGGTATTATGTAACAAAGTATTTTGGTGATTTAATAAAGTTGTTTATTTTCCGCTGAAAATTTTTATATCTGTCCTGTGATATTCTGTTTCTGTTTACCAAAAACGCTCCACTGAAGTTAAGGCATTCCCTTTGTGAGTGACCTTAATGGAGGTGGGGTGTTACAGTAGATATGGTTGTGCATCCGGAAAATGAAGGGTTGCCACCTTAGGGAGTGATACACCCTACTATGGGGCCAACACAGGGTATCTACGGAATAGGGCGCCAATCGATTGGGGGTTGTAAATAGGGTACATCTAGTCCTGTTTGTTTTTGTGGGGTACATGTGTTTCTGTCTGGGCTAACACCCGTTATTTCTGTTTAGGTACCAGTTCTGTTTCGGTTAAAACCCATTACTAGAGTACACCTAAAACTACCATTATGTTCCTGTTGGGATCATCCTGTTTTTGTTAAGCAATTGGGGAATATCTAATCCTATTACATATCTGTTATACTAGTATTGGTGGAGAGCAAGGAAATTAAGAAGCGCTATCTATTCTATCCTGTTGTCCTATTTACCTTGTTATGCTTACCATTTATGTATTGATCTCTCTTATCCAATTTATATGCCTATCATGTTACTTTTATTTATCTACTAGCTAAAAGTAACTAGACTCGCCAGACTTATTGTCTGACCCTTTTTGTTTCTCCCTCTTTCTTCCATTCCCCCCCTCCCCAGGTTCTCAAGGGAGGGAATTCTGAGGCTTAGTTAGGATTCTGCTATCATCTTGCTTGGAGATTCTAGATGTATTGCTCAAGTTTCCATCTTTGCTACTATGGCTTATGATTTGGGGATTATGCTCTATTTATTATTGTACTCTGATATTTAAAGTACAAGACAGAAGTTTTAATGATGATCATAGTTTAAGTATTTTCAGACATATGGTGTAACTATGCTTTATGATTAATAAAAAGATGTTTTTATTCCACTGGAAAACATGTATATCTATCTTGTAATGTTTCTATTCTGTTTACTAAAACGCTTCACGAAACTTAATGCATTCCCTTTGTGAGTGACATTAATGGATGTGGGGTGTCACACTTGGTAACAGAGCTGAAGGTTACCAGATTGGATAAAGTTTTTGAAAATTATTTTCGAAAAGGTTTTAAAAGAAAGCATTTTCAAAAGAAAAGCCTGTTTTGAAAAACATATTCCCCAAAGCCATATGTAATATCTCTCGATTCTCCGCTTGATTCCTTTTTCCCTTTCTGTCAAGGGAATCTATTCTTCTTGAAAGGTGTCCCCATTCAGGCATAATGCCGTAGGCATGTTTAGCTCATGTTGAAGGGCAATGAAGTGCCTAACCTCCATCCGTAGCCGCAGTGGTTTCACCAATGTTAACTTTCTCGAGTTTCGTAAGGATTTCCGTGCGATGGAAGCAACTTTCGAAAGACTTGTTATCTTGTTACACAAACGTGGGTAAAAAGGAGTATAAGGAAGTTAAGGCTAAGGAGCACAACCCAAGGATGAGAAAAAGGTATGGCCCAAGAAAGGACAGCAACAACAACAGAAGAAGGGCTAAAATTTTTTTACAAGGCTAAGGATAAAGGGAAGTGCCATAGTTGGGGGTGAGAGGGTCACTTGGCCAAGGACTCTAGGAAAAGGAAGAATTCTTGCTTCGTTTGTAGAGAGGTTGGATATTATTCTGGGGGAGTGCACAAGGAAGTAATGGCAATGTTTAAGGACAGGAACCTCTGGAGGGCAAGCGAATGCTCTCGTGGCTAGTGCAGCAGATAGTGGTAGGAAAGTTTCCATGGAAGGTTTTGATTTCTCTTTCCAATCAACCGGTTAGAACTCTTTTCGATTCTGCCGCATTCGTATTCGTTCATATCTAGTTCTGTAGTTGAATGTCTACACTTAATTACTAGTATGGCAGTGGATCCCGTTGTTGTCTCTAACCCCATTGGTGGTTCGGCTCATTTATCCTTGATTTGTTGGGGTTTGAGAATATATGTGCTAGGCATCGAGTTTGAGTGCGACACACATCTTGTTTCATGGGCTAGGGCTTGATTCTAGGGATGGGTTTGCTTACCACATATGGTGCCATCCTGGTTGGTGAGTGGAGGGTCGTTAAGCACCCTCAAAATTTCTTGTGACCTACAAGGGTCTGTCATATTTAGTTTCCTAGAGTCTCTTGGGGCGTCTATCGATGATCTACGATCAGCACCAGTAGTCCGTGAGTATCTTGATGTCTTAGACGAGGTTTGGGGATTACCCCCGAGGCGCGAGATTGATTTCTGTATATACCTAGTGGACAATGCAAAGCCAGTTGCATTACATGTGCATCATATGGCTCCTAAAAGAAAAGAGGGAACTTGATAAGCAAGTGGCGGGGCTACTTGAGAAGAGGTTTGATAGGTGAATCGTATCAGGATGGGAAACCTATTGAAGACAGTCCTTGAGGAAGACCATCATTTCAAGATGACTATTCGAACAAGTGGCGATAAAATGTATAGAGTTCGAGGTAGTGGGGCCAAACTTGCAAAAGGAAGTGTAAATAAAGAAGGAAGCAATGACTGGATGAGTTCCGACTTGCATACTTGGATTGGAGGTTAAGAAGCTACGCAAATGAGAAGTCAAGTTGGTGAAGGTCAAGTGAGGAGACAATCAAGAAGATGCAACTTGGGAGACTGAAGATAAGATTTTTACGCTTCGTACCCTTTCCTTTTCAAGGGAGCGTTCTTAACTTCTATTCCAAAAGCTTTTATTCGCATTTGCTTCTATCATCTGAGTATATCCTATCAATCGAATCTTCGACCTTTAGGTGGGAAATTCCATGATTGTAAACATGTGTTTGAGGCATGTTATGTTTGATGGACGCAAGTGGATGCAAGTGTTTGCTAGTGGTTGCCTATGGATTCATATACACACACATTAGGCACTAGATCGGCTCAATCACTTTCATACTACATATGGATGTGTTTGCATTTTCTTTTCTTTTATGGATGGAAATGGATGACTATCATATGGATGTTGCATTTGGAAGAATGAGTGTGCATACATGTAGAGCTTATATGTTATAATAGACTTATTTGCATACATATTGGATGCATGGCACTAATCATACATCGCATTAAGGAGGACAACTGAATCAGCAGACCGCCTGATTTTCGCGTTAGTGTTGGGACATATACACACACTTCTGCATATATTCATATAAGCATTGGAGGCTTTTAAGGACAATGAATGCCAATGGATGTTGGATGAGTAGATGGATGATGGATGGTAGGATATGCATTTTTCCCAACTTAGAGATTTCGGGAACGAAATCCTTTGAGTAGAGGAGAATGTAACACCCCAAATTTTAACGACATAAAAAGAGGATAAATTAAATAATAATTAATTTAACATTCGGAATTAGAGGGAACGGACTATGCCATTGCGTTTGTCTCGAAATTCTGGTCAGAATGGACATTTGGTTTGCGAAAAATAGACACCGTATGAAAAAGTTATGAGGGTTTAAAGTATTTTTACGCACAAGATATATATATATATATATGTATGTATGTATATATAAAATAAATTCCAGAACCTTCAAAAACAATTCAAAAACCGAAATCAGGACAAAAGCGGGCTAAGTGGGAAAATTCCCGCTCGTGGGTATTGACCCCCCAGGGGGTTTCGACATGGGTGTCGACCCCCCTATAGGGGTGTCGACCCCCCTTCCCCCGGACAAATCTGGGCAGAATTCGTTTTACGTACCTGGACTTGATTCTGGGTCTAGTTCATTAGTTCTACGCTATATATATGGTCCCCTATTCTCTTATTTTCTCCATTGGAGATCAAAGAGGCCATATGCTGTCGGGTTGCAAATTGAAACAGAATCAAAGTCTATTATAATCAATTTAGCTATTCAGAATTCAGATCTCTTTCTCTCTCTCTCTCTAAATTTTATGAACCTAATGTTGTGAGTTCTAGTTACTTTTAGGTTTAGATAAATAATAGTGAAACTGTGAAAGACTGTGATGTGGATACGATTGTAGATTTTAAATCTATTTTATTAGTAGATCTCATGATATATTATGATAGATCTATTTCTTTGCATCCAATTCAATTATTCTACTATGTTATCATTATGGATCTTGGTTTGTAACTTTTATGCTATGATGCAGATATATGTAGATCTATTCTATGTGATCTAAAATTATCATGTTAGATCTATCCTATGTGATCTAAATATTGACCTTATGATTCATGTTAGATCTATCCTATGTGATTTAAAGTTTTCACCTTATGATTCATGTTAGATCTATCCCGTGTGATTTAAAATTGCCACTTTATGATCAAGCTTTATGCTAGATCTATTTTATGATCATATCTTATGCTATGATAGATTTATCTCTCGAGATCCAATTCAATTGTGATTGTCCTAGTATGTTATTTTTGTTTCATTTGAATAGATCAAATCATTTATGTGAACCATGAATATATGCCACCTTGAATTGATTAGGAATGGGTCCACACCGTTATCTTAATTGTAACCTCTATGTTGTAGATTTGGGTAGATCTATTTATAAACTTGTAGATCTAAATCTTTATGTATGATTAGATATAATTTAATCTATTAGATCTTGAGCAAGTGGACATTTTTATGTAGATCTAAAGCAATATTTATGTTAGATCCCGTTTTGACGATGATTACATGTTCATGACAATATGTATGTTCACCTTGATATCTTGTTAATTATATGTACATTCACTTTGTTATCATATTAGTTTGTTCATGCCAATATATGTTGAAACCATCACCGCTATCACATTCCCTTTTTCACTGTTATTGCTAGACTACTTATTAGCCTAGATGCCACCAAAATACGTGCGAATATGTTAGTGAAGGAAACGGGGGAAAAGGGATTTATAATTGGCATGTAATCTTTAAATGAATTGATATGTACTTCAAATTGTTGGGCAAAATAGTTATTTACATTTATAAAAGGAAAGGATTAATTAATTGGTAAATTAATTAAAAATGGCATGATTTGAATATGAACATTTATGGTTATGTAATTCAAATTATTGTGCATAATATGTATTGATACCCAAAAAGGGAAAGGTTTAATTAATTGATTAATTAATTAAAAATAGAATGTTTAGTAATTACAATTAGGAATTGTAATTGTACTTATGACACGAGGTTAGGTTCCATTAGTGGTGGAAGTCTGCCCGGACTGGACCGGCATGTCCAGCAGCCACTAATGTTGAACCTAATGTGAGAGGTCTATGTACGTGAATAAGAATCGGGCTAAGACAAGAGGTTAGGCCCAACTGTGGAATAAGACTGCCCGGACATGACTGGCATATCCAGCATCCACTTGTTGTAGGCCTAATGTGGGAGGTCTAGCCCATTATAAAACATAAATGGACATGGTAATGAATCATACTACTTAACTTAATCTAATCCATAAGGAATTGTATGAGTATGAACTAAAGATAGGGTTAAGTAAAACATGCTTGGATCAGTGGGAGGGTTAAGTACATCTTGGGTAGGTAGGTAATATTAATATATATAGGCCCATAAACTTAAACATTAAATAAACATGCTTGAATCAGTAGGTGGGTTAAGTATATCTTGGGGTGGTGGGTAATATTTGTATATATAGGCCCATAAACTTAACCTGTCGGGGTTATGTAATTAAAGACATCATTAGGTAAACATAACTAGTGGAAATCCTAGTAGTGGGGATGCATGGCAAAGGGGAGAGCTTGCATCATCTTGTGTGGGACCCATTTTAGCCAGTAAACCTTAAATAGGTATCAAATGGGTACTCTGAACTAGGTCGGAGTAGGGCACGCTTACAGAGCTGATTGTAAGAGATCCAAACATGGAGGCGGTGTTGACAGCGTGTTCCAATGTGGTCATATGCATGCATGACTCAGCCTGCTGGGGAAGATAAGACGATGTGACATCAGCAAATATGGTTGTGCACATCCGAAAAATGAAGGGTTGCCACTTTAGGGAGTGATAAACCGTACTGTGGGGCCAGCACAGGGTATCTATGGGATAGGGAGCCGATCGATTGGGGGTAGTAAATAGGGTACATCTAGTCCTTTCTATTTCTGTGGGGTACCTATGTTTCTGTCTGGGCTAACACCCGTTATTTCTGTTTAGGTACCAGTTCTTTTTGGGTTAAAACCCGTTACAAGAGTACACCTAAAACTACCATTATGTTTCTGTTGGGATCATCCTGTTTTTGTTAAGAAATTGGGGAATATGTAATCCTATTACATATCTGTTATACTAGTATTGGTGCAGAGCAAGTAAAGTATTATGAAGCACTATCTATTCTATCATGTTGTCCTGTTTGCCTTGTTATGCCTACCATTTATGTATTGATCTCTCTTATCCACTTTATATGCCTATCATGTTACTTTTATTTATCCACTGGCTAAAAGTAACTAGACTCGCTAAACTTATTGTCTGACCCTTTTTGTTTCTCCATCTTTCTTCCGTTCCCCCCTCAGGTTTTCAAGGGAGGGAATTCTTAGGGTTAGTCAGGATTCTGCTATCATCTTTCTTGGAGCTTCTAGATGTATTACTCAAGGTTGCATCTTTGCTATTATGGCTTATGATTTAGGGATTATGCTTTCTTTATTATTGTACTTTGATATTTAAAGTACAAGACATAAATTTTAATGATCAACAGAGTTTATGTATTTTTAGACATATGGTGTAACCATGCTTTATGATTAATAAAATTTGTTTTTATTCCATTGCAAAAATTTTATATTTGTCTTGTAATGTTTCTTTTCTGTTTACTAAAACGCTTCATGAAACTTAATGCATTCCTTTTGTGAGTGACATTAACGGACGTGGGGTGTCACATCAACATTCATAAGTTATGGTTCCGACTGGTATAACCCCAAAAAGTATACACGTCCAAATGGTGATCACGCAGATGTAGAGTTTTTTATTTAACAATTAATTATCGTCATAAGGCTATAATTAACCTATCAAAATGCTAGGACTATGTAAAATGACCATGAAATTTGCATCAGTAGCACAGTAGTAAAGGACTTTGCGGCATAGTAACTGAAACTACCCAAACTTTCTCTTACGGGAAAGCCCGAATTGAGTTGAGAACATGAAAAATCAGAACACAAACATTAGAAAATTTCATTGCTTATTACAAAAATTACATCAGAGTGCAAGAATATGACTGGGTATTAATAAATAATATACATCAAAAAAATATCAGAGGTTAAAATACATTACATAGCAGTGGAATATAATACATAACACAATTGAAAGAGATACACAAATACAAAGCTTTCTGAATATAGCTCCATTTGTAAATCCAGGATCCTGGGAAAAGAAATAATCTGCAAAACCAGAACTACTAGCTGCCCATGTAGAAAATATGGGCACCAAGAGTTTGGGTTAAAACAATAAACTCCAGGTCAGTCATGGGACTGGTGTGAGAACTAAAAAAAATTATTTCAAGCTTTAATTTAGAAATAAAGTAAATCCAGGGACCACGCCGTACAACATGGAACAAGTTTTCTCCCAAGAATACCAGTGCATAAAACAAACAGCGGATGATTTGTGGAAAAATGAAGCTATTATAAGACTCAAGTCTCATCACATAATGCAACGCAAGCCGGAGGATAGAGTTTTCCCTTATAATAGCCAAACATGATTGGTACGTTTAAAACAAATCATTTTGATATTACTATAAGTGTAAAGTGTATAAAAAAACTTCAAATATAAATGAACCAATCTTAGACGGCATAGTAACCCATCCTACTCTGTCGTCATATTAGTTCTGTAATTAAAAGCGCAATGTCACGTATTGGAAATTGGATTCCGTCCATGAACCAAGGCAGGGGATCATCCTTACCGAATTCGAGACAATCTGTCCTACCATGTCTCAGGCTACAGCCGCAGCTGCACCTTGGATCTTCAGGGCCGGTCCACTCTTACGTTTGTGGATTAGTTACTCCTGAATAATACGTTTCCCCACCTTATGAGGCGTAATGGTCTGTATGTCAACCATATCATCCATCGGCCCTATAGTGACTGATATATCTGAGGCGCCTCGCTATCCATCAAATAATATGCAACATCCACATGAGTAAAATATTTGGGCTCCATACCATGACACCACTCCTAGCTAGAAAGAAACACATGTTCTCCCTGCAGTCCTCTCCCTTTTCTGGTTCATACCGGAGTGTGAGGCTTGTGAATTAACGCTATACACAAAGCTATGCTATTTAAAGTCGTGCTTTAAAGGCGTATCCAGAACTCTTTGCCTGGTAAGATTTACTTCGTAATTTAGTTATTCCGCATGCTAGGATAGACTCATTTTGCATGTTTTGCATGTTTGATTGTTGTTTTATGATTGATAGGCATGCGGGACCCTTTTATGTGTTTTGGTTAGGGAATTTCGAGGGCGAAATTTCTTAAGAGGGGAAGAATGTAACAACCCGCATTCTACGCATCGGGGGATCGTAGAATATTTATTTCTTTCCAATATGAAGTTGTATGGTCATGTAACTTAGGGAAACATCCATTAGAGTTATTTCCCATGTTCATGATTTTTGTCGACTTTTAAATGACCATTTTGCCCCTAGCTGATCTTGTTTTGGCCATAACTTTTGATTGGAAAGGAATTTTGACCTGAAACCACTTACATTAGATTCGTTTGATGGTTTACCTTTCCGTAGAGTGGTCATAAAAGCCAAACGGACTTACCGTTTGGGAGATATGGCTGAAATAAGGTTTGGGAGGTGAAAAACTGCTTAACCGGGCCAAATAGGGTGATTAGTGGATAGGCCCATAACCCATTTCGGGATTAGGGTTACGGGGAGGCTGAAATGAAGTAGAGAATCATTCCATTTCAGTTTTCTAGCCTCCACTTATCAGCAAGGAACCCTAAAAATGGCCTCCAACCTGTAAATCACATCCAAATCATCTTTTGACCAAGGATTAAGCTTAGCAACATCTAATTAAGGGAGATCTACACCAAATCAATATAGGAGCTGTTGTTTAGCGTTGGAATTCACATCAAATCGGAGATTTATTTCAGATCTTAGTTTATTTATGGCTAAGGTGAGTGATTTGCATAGTTTTGCACTAATTATGGCTAATTAGGGGTGATTAGTGTTGATTAGCAAATTTAAACATGATAAAATTCAGGAAAAATATTTATAAAATCTGAAATGGTGTTTTAGACCTCTGATATGAATTTGGGTTAATTTGGTTAAGTTTTGCTAATTCTATCATTAGTTTCACCTAAACATGCTTAAGGGGAAATATGGGATTTTGGGTATGTTTGATCCATTTTAACCTATCATGTTGATGTTTTGATGTTTGTGGTTGATTATGCATGTTGCTATGACTGTATAATATGCTTTGTGATTGATTTCAATAGTTAGAATGGTCGAAAACGTCGTCGAATGGCGTAAACACTTGCTGGAAAAGCTTCAGGAAATAGTGCAGGATCGGATCGGATCGGATATGGGTGCTCGGATCGGATATGTTGAACTGGGCAAGGGATTCGATCGGATCGGAACCTGACACTTGAGAAAATTGGCAAAAAGGAAGGCCACGCTAACTGAACTGGGATCAGATCGGATAAAGGATATAACACCCCACGCCCGCTAGGGTCACTCACTAAGGGAATGCCATAGCATCGGTGGAGTATTTTAGTGAATATAGAACAGAAAAATTACAACAAGACAGATATAAATAGTACTTGAAAATTCTAAAAATCATCTCATAACAGCGGAAATAAACATGTCTGGTTACATCATAAAACCATGATAAAAGTCAAGTACAACATCTGTCAAAATAAAGAAGTACATAATCCCACTCTCATATACAATAGCCATAAGAAAAGAAAAGATAACTGGATAACTGGAGCTTTACATCTACCCAAGCTCCTCAAGACTGGAAACAGAAATCCGATCAAGCTCTACTACCGCTAGGATCCACCGTAGGACCTGAGGGTTGGAAAAAAAAGATAAAAACAACGGGGTCAGACATAAGTCTGAGTGAGTCCTATAACTTTAACAATACAATCATTAAAGTAACCAGAGAAGACATAAACTTGACCTACGGTAATATCTGGGGATGAATGGCTACACTAAGCAGCTTGGTAGACTCAGAATAAACTAAGATAACCGTCAGGACGCATCTACCCACCCAAGGGTAATTACTAACTGCACCACACCAGTCATTCATACTTAAGGTTGATCCCTTCTAAGGACTTAGAAAATTTCCCCAGTAGTTTCATGTACTCCTAGCCCATTACATAGGTGCCGTCTGCCCCTATCTCCACTAGGTGTACTCAGTAATTCTGACCCAGTAGTTTCGCGTACCCCTACATAGGTGCCGTCTGCCCCTATCTTCATTAGGTGTACCTACTACTCCCCATCGATCGGCTCCCTACCGTAGATACCCGTGCTGGTCCCACAGTGGGGTGTATCACTCCCCTAAAGTGGCTACCCAATACTATCAACGGTGCACGGCTTTATATCTACACGATGCAACAACGGCTTATCTACCAGCCCGGGCCCACACACGCATATGAAGCCCGTTGGACTTGCGTTGCCACCGCTAACCCGTTTTGGCCTCTTATAATCAAGCCCAATATGCGTGTCCCGTCACTCGACATGGGTCGAGCCCACAAAGATACGTTTGGGATATTGGTTGAAATGGGCCCCCACAAGCTACCCACCTAAGCTTGTCAAATATCTAGTGTATCCCACTTAACCCTTTAATCATGTTTAATTACATGTTTCCACTTGGTTAAGTATTCTAATCGTATTTTCTATTGCCACCCAAGGCAACCCACTAGATTCCACATGCCACCCAAGGCAACCACCAAATTTTCTCATGCCACCCAAGGCACCCACTTAACCCCTCATGTCCCACTACATGCTATTATGGTTAAGTGTTTCTTAATTAATTAAAACCGTGATCTCCCGTAAAGACCTCCCACATTAGACTAGCTGTTATGACCGCCTGGTTAAGCCGGTAGAATCCGGGCAGTCTTACGTCATAACAGAGTCTAACCTCGTGTCCTTACCTTAATCACGTATTTAATTTATGGCTAAGACCTCTCACATTGGGCTGACATTTGTAGCAACTAGTTAAGCCGGTCGGGTCCGGGCAGTTTTACACTACAAATGAGTCCAACCTCGTGTCTTAGTCGATTAATTACACCTAATTAATCACCCCCATATTAATTATCCCTAATTAATATCAAGTTTTCCATAACATGGGTAGACCTAACTCAATAGGTAAATTCCCATGGGGTAGACCTAACTCAATAGGTAAATTCCCACTTATGGTAATTTATTTTTATGGTATGCTTAATCATACCCAATCATTCATTTATATATTTACCACCCCATCGTTCCCCACGTAAATCGTTCTCATTTCATGACATAACAAAAGGGGAAGATCATTACAAATACCATGGGTTTAACATACAACTTTGTCATGGGTTAAGAGGATGTCAACTTGCATATATGAGCATATATTAGCCCAACTACATATAACCAAACTTGCATATTATCATACACATGATTCGCATAACATGTTGCATATGAGCTTGCATATTATCATACACATATCTTGCATAACATGTTGAACTTGCATATAGGCATTCTCATAACTTGCATAACATGTTAAACATGCATTTAAGCATACACATAACTTGCATAAGTATTCACATACTTGCATAAGCATCCACATACTTGCATAAGCATTCACATACTTGCATAAGCATTCACATACTTGCATAAACATGAATAACTTGCATATCGTGTCATTTAAGCATATACATATCTTGCATAAACATTCATATACTTGCATAAGCATGCATAACTTGCATATCACATAAATCTTGCATTTAAACATATACATGACTTGCATAAGCATCCATACACTTGCATAAGCATGCATAACTTGCATATCACTTTCAACTTGCATTTAGACATATACTTAACTTGCATATCTCACTTTGCTAAACATGCATGATTCCACTTATTAAATATGCATAAATCCACTAGTTAAACATGCATATATCAACTTGTTAAACATGCATAAATCAACTTATTAAGCATGCATAAACCAACTTATCAAATATGCATAAACATAGAACAACATAGAGTAACATATCATTATACATGATTCATACTCACTAATCCGCATTTAAGACCATAAGTCTCATTACACCCAATCTACTTACTTTAACAATTGATGTTAAAGTGATAGAAACTCACCAAACTCAAGATTAGCAACCTTATGAAGTAGAATTAGTTGCTAACTATGAAGCTAATGATGATTAGAGAATGATTTGAGAGGGATTAGCTTGCAACTTCCTTCATGAACTAGTGGAGGCCATGCTCAAATTTAATTTTGCCATAGTTTAGTTACAAGACTTAATTATGAATGAATTAGGGTAGGGTTATGGTCTTATTTATAGGATTAGGTGAGTGTTTTAGGCCCTTAGATTAACCCTAGATTAGATTAGGACCCTTAGATTTAGGAAATCTCTAGAACCAGCCCTCCTAGCCAGCCTGAAACCCAACCTGGTGCAACCTGGTGCACCCAGGTTCACAGAACGGCGCCACCCTGTCGACAGGCAAGTCGACAGGCATGTCGACACCCCTGTCGACAGGCCTGTCGACAGCCCTGTCGACATGGGTTGGGCGGGAAGCTTCCCGCCTGACCCCGCCTGGCCCATTCCAAATCTGAATATTTTAAATTTTAAATCTGTTTTAGTTTTGAATTTTCTGCAAACTTCATCGGGCCATAACTGGGCCATACGGACTCCGATTTTCGAAAACTCGGACTCTATTTCGCGTATTTTTTTCCGAGACGAACGCAATAATGCAGCCCGTTTCCCCTAATTCCCACATCTGAGATTATTTATCGTGTAATTAGTGAATTTTAGTATTAACTAAAATTCGGGGTGTTACATTCTCCCCTCCTTAAAGGATTTCGTCCCCGAAATCTCTAAGCTAAGGAGAATGCATATCCTACCATCCAAACAACCATCTACTCAAATCATCAACCACGGGCATCCATTGTCCTTAGAACAATTTCTAATGATGTATGAGCATATGCAAAAAGTGTGTGTATATGTTCCCTATCTAATGTATGAACATATGCAAACCATGATAGTGCCATGCATCCATTATGTATGCGAGAAAAACCCTATCGACACATACAATATCTACATGAGTGCACAATCATTCACCAAAATGCATCATCCATGTGATAACACAACCATTATTCATCCATAAATATATTTTCCTACACACAATTTTATGCAATATGCAATATGAAGTGACTGAGCCGATCTAGTGCCTAGAGTGTGTGTCTATGCATCCACGAGCAACCACTAGCAAACACTTGCATCCACTTGCATCCATCAACCATAACATGTCTCAAACACATGTTTCAACCATAGGTTTACCCTATCTAAAGGTCAAAGGTACTAACGAGAGGACATACCAAAGATAAGATAAGTACTAGACAAGCGATAAAGGAGAAAGTAAAAACATACCCTCAAAAAGAAATGGGTACAATGTACGCATCTTCGCTTCCGTCTCCCAAGTCGCGTTGCTCTCATCTTCTCCCCATTGCACTTTGACTAGTTGAACCTCTCGATTCCTTAATTTCCTAGTCTCCGACCAAGGATGCGAGTAGGAGCTCGTCGAATCGTCGCATCACGCTCAACCTCTACATCTCTAAGCAAGCTTGGCTCTACCACCTCTGCCGTCTCATGTAAGCACTTCCTCAAATGTGATACATGGAATACATCATGAACACCACTAAGTCTGTCGGGCAACTCCACCCTATATGCCATCCGTCCAATCCTTTCCTTGATAGGAAACGGCCCAACAAACCTCGGTGCTAACTTCCCAACGGATCCAAAGCGAACAACATTTCTCAACGGAGATACCTTGACAAAAACCATGTCCCCAATCTCAAATTCAAGATCCGTTCTTCTCTTGTCCGCATAAGATTTTTGCCTATCCTGCGCTGCTTTCATCCTTCTTCGAATCAAGTCAATCTTCTCAGAAGTCTCCCTAACCATATCAGGCCCAAGCAAGATCTTATCCGTAGATTCCCACCAACATGTAGGGGATCGACAAGGCCTTCCATAGAGAGCTTCAAAAGGAGCCATACCAATGCTGGACTGAAAGCTATTATTATATGCGAACTCTACCAATGGAAGATGCTCTTCCCATGTACCTCCAAAATCTAGGATACAAAGCCTCAAAAGGTCTTCTAGAACACGATTCACCCTCTCAGTCTGGCCGTCTGTCTGAGGATGATATGCGGTGCTCAGACACAATTGAGTCCCCACTGCTTCTTGCAAACTTCTCCAGAACTCGCTAGTGAAGATAGGATCTCGATCACTAACTATGCTAGAGGGTACCCCATGCAATCGAACTATCTCTCGAAGATATACAGAAGCTAGCCATGGAGCGGTCCTCTTGCTCTTCACAGGTATGAAATGGGTGCTCTTAGTAAGTCTATCTACCACCACCCAAATTCCTGTATTACCCTTCCTCGACCTGGGTAACCCGTCAATAAAATCCATCGAGACGCTATCCCACTTCCATTGCGGAACCTCTAATGGGTGAAGCAACCCACCTGGTTTCCTTTGCTCCGCCTTCACTTGCTGGCACACCAAACATCGAGCGACATACTCGGCCACATCTCTCTTCATACCGGCCCAGAAGAAAACCCTCTTCATATCTTGGTACATCTTATCCCCACCGGGATGAATGGTCATCCTAGAACGGTGTGCATCATCAAGAATAACCTTCCTCAACCCTTCATCTAGCGGTACACAAAGTCTACCGTCTCTGCGCAAGCACCCTCTATCATCTAGGGTGTGCCTACTCAAATGGCTGGACGACTCCCCCCTTATGAGCTTCTCTATCAACTCAACCAACTGTGGGTCGTCCCTCTGTGCTTCTCCAATCCGCCCCAAAAGAGTAGGTCTAACTTCCAAAGAAGCTAGCAAACCGGGTACATAGTCAACGGAAGGTCTAAAATCAAACATCGAGATAAACTCCAAGCTTCGTCGTTCCACGAACAATGGACTCAAGGACAACCTCTTCCTACTCAAGGCGTCCGCCACCACGTTACCCTTGCCAGGGGTATACGCTATCTCGAAATCATAAGATGCTAAGAACTCCATCCACCTTTGCTGTCTCAGATTCAAATCCTTCTGAGAAAACAAGTATTTTAATGATTTGTGGTCGGTGAACAACTCGAATCTCTCACCAAGAAGATAATGGCGCCAGATCTTAAGCGCAAAAACAATAGCGGCCAGCTCTAGATCATGGGTAGGGTAATTTTTCTCATGTGGCCTTAACTGCCTTCCACCATAGGCTATCACCCTTCCCTCTTGCATTAAGACTGCGCCAAGGCCTGTCCCACAGGCATCGGTATAGACAACAAATGGCTTGCTCCCATCTGGCAACACTAAAACTGGAGCAGTGGTTAAAGCTCTCTTTAACCGTCGGAACGCATCATCACAATCTACGTTCCATGCAAAAACAAGATTCTTCTTTGTTAAGCGGGTTAATGGGGCTGATATCTTCGCGAAGTCTTTGATAAACTTCCTATAATAACCCGCCAACCCCAAGAAACTTCTTACTTCGGTAGCATTCTTCGGAACCTTCCAATCCTGAATTGATACTACCTTCGCGGGATCCACAGCTATCCCTTCCTTGGAGACCACGTGCCCCAAGAACCGTACTTCCTTCCTCCAGAAGTGACATTTAGAGAATTTAGCCTTAAGGCTATGTGCTCGAAGAGTCTTCAATACTTCCCCAAGATGTAGGGCATGCTCTTCTTCACTCTTAGAAAATACTAAGATATCATCCACAAAGACTACCACAAACTTATTAAGGAACTCCCTGAACACCCTACTCATCAAATCAACAAAGTATGCAGGGGCGTTCGTCAACCCAAATGGCATCACCAGCCACTCATAGAAACCATCCGGAGTCCTAAAGGCAGTCTTGTCTATGCTATCCTCAGCCACCCTTAACTGATGAAACCCCGTGGCTAAGTCCAACTGAGAAAATACTGAAGCGCCAACCAACTGATCGAAAAGATCATCAATCCTCGGCAATGGGTGTCTATTCTTCTTTGTGAGCTTGTTGAGTTCTCTATAGTCTACACAAAGTCTGAGGGACCCATCCGCCTTCGTAGCAAATACTACCGGAGCACCCCACTCCGATATGCTTCGTCTTATGAACCCCTTCTCAAGCAACTCCCCTACTTGCTTATGGAGTTCCCTCCTCTCACGAGGAGCCATGTGGCGCACTGGTAAAGATACCGGTTTAGCATTATCCACCAAATATATTCGGAAGTCAATTTCCCGCTTCGGAGGTAAGCCCTTCACCTCCTCAAACACATCCGGATATTCCCGGACCACTCTCATAGATTGCAAACTCTCGACCGAAGCGTCAAGCGATTCAAGATAACTTAGCATAACAGAGTCCATGGGATTACAAGAAATCTCGAGAGTGTTACCCAAGCGGGTCATCAGCCTAACAACTCTCCTTTCGCAATCAAGAACGGCACCATTACTGGATAACCAGTCCATGCCCAAAATCAACCCATAGCCCGTGAAGCCCAATACAAAAGCATCACATCTAAACTCAATGCTAAGTATAGAAATCTTCAAACCCAAACATATCATGGACAAATAAGTGGAGCCCCCAATTGGGTTTGAAACAACCAAGGGATCATCTACCAGACTGGTGTCTAAGTGCAGTAACTCAACTAATGATGATGAAATAAACGAATGCGATGCGCCTGAGTCAAACAATGTACGGACAGGATGATCAAATAGAAAAACCAGACTTTCAACGGAAATAGTTCTACCTCTCTCCTGAATCGGTGGAACCGCGAGAGCCTGTACTTGCCCCCTAGCCTGACTCGGTGCCATAAGAGCTTGCACCTGTCCTCCTGAGGTAGATCCCGTCCTTTGCCCTTTCTTAGGGCAATCCTTCACTAAATGCCCTGCTTCGCCACAGTGGAAGCAGCCGGTCTTCTTCTTCTTGCGACAATCCTTGCTTAGGTGGCCAGGTGTCCCACAATTGAAACACTTCTTCTTCTTGCTCTTGCCACCGTTGCCTTTCCCACCTTTGCTTTGCTGTTGTTGAGGTCTCTTTTGATCTCCTTTCTTTTCGGGTGCCTTATTAGCATTAGGACCCTTCTCTTCCTCATACATGAGTGCCATGTCAACTAGCTTCTCAAAGGTGGCCCCCATAGGGATGTGCGTCATAGCCAACCCATGCATCGGTTCATTCAAGCCTTTCACGAACCTCAAAGCCTTCTTCTCCGGTGTATTCACCATGTCTAGGCCAAACCTTGCCAATTGATTAAACTTGTTAACATATTCCTTCACCGAAAGATTTCCTTGCTTTAGAGTCAAGAATCTTTCCATATACAAGTTTTCCTCCGCCCTTGAGAGAAACTTTACCACAAATCTTTGCTTAAAATCCGCCCAAGAGTCAACGGGGCGTTCTCCATTAGTGACCTCCCACCAGAATGAGGCCTCTCCCTTCATTAACCAAGCAGCCAACTTGACTTTCTTTCCTTCTTCCATCTCAAAGATATCTATCAACTCTTCCACCTCCTTAAGCCAATCTCTAGCCTCCACAAAGGTTTCAGATCCTTGAAAAGGTTTTCCTCCCATAGCTTTGAATTCCTTACAAGTCTTAGCAAAAGTATCCGTGCGAGGAGGAGGGGGAGGAGGAAGATCGGGTGCTACGGTTGGTGGAGGAACATTTGCTGGACCCGCAGTGGTGGCCCTAGCCTCCATCAATCTCCTATACCATACTGGTACCGTCACACCCTCTGGAAAGATAAGATTCTCGGCCATGCTGAAACGAAAAAGGAAAGATTCAAAACGAAGGATTCGAAGGATATAGATATGGCTATTGGGGATTATGCTTTTCTTTCAAAAACTTTTCTCTTAAAAGACATGTTTTTGAAAATATCTTTTCCAAAAATGTTTTTAGAAAAATAGTTTTCTAAAAATTTTATCTGTTCCGGTAACCTTTGCTCTGATACCACGTATAACACCCCACGCCCGCTAGGGTCACTCACTAAGGGAATGCCATAGCATCGGTGGAGTATTTTAGTGAATATAGAACAGAAAAATTACAACAAGACAGATATAAATAGTACTTGAAAATTCTAAAACATCATCTCATAACAGCGGAAATAAACATGTCTGGTTACATCATAAAACCATGATAAAAGTCAAGTACAACATCTGTCAAAATAAAGAAGTACATAATCCCACTCTCATATACAATAGCCATAAGAAAAGAAAAGATAACTAGATAACTGGAGCTTTACATCTACCCAAGCTCCTCAAGACTGGAAACAGAAATCCGATCAAGCTCTACTACCGCTAGGATCCACCGTAGGACCTGAGGGTTGGAAAAAAAAGATAAAAACAACGGGGTCAGACATAAGTCTGAGTGAGTCCTATAACTTTAACAATACAATCATTAAAGTAACCAGAGAAGACATAAACTTGACCTACGGTAATATCTGGGGATGAATGGCTACACTAAGCAGCTTGGTAGACTCAGAATAAACTAAGATAACCGTCAGGACGCATCTACCCACCCAAGGGTAATTACTAACTGCACCACACCAGTCATTCATACTTAAGGTTGATCCCTTCTAAGGACTTAGAAAATTTCCCCAGTAGTTTCATGTACTCCTAGCCCATTACATAGGTGCCGTCTGCCCCTATCTCCACTAGGTGTACTCAGTAATTCTGACCCAGTAGTTTCGCGTACCCCTACATAGGTGCCGTCTGCCCCTATCTTCATTAGGTGTACCTACTACTCCCCATCGATCGGCTCCCTACCGTAGATACCCGTGCTAGTCCCACAGTGGGGTGTATCACTCCCCTAAAGTGGCTACCCAATACTATCAACGGTGCACGGCTTTATATCTACACGATGCAACAACGGCTTATCTACCAGCCCGGGCCCACACACGCATATGAAGCCCGTTGGACTTGCGTTGCCACCGCTAACCCGTTTTGGCCTCTTATAATCAAGCCCAATATGCGTGTCCCGTCACTCGACATGGGTCGAGCCCACAAAGATACGTTTGGGATATTGGTTGAAATGGGCCCCCACAAGCTACCCACCTAAGCTTGTCAAATATCTAGTGTATCCCACTTAACCCTTTAATCATGTTTAATTACATGTTTCCACTTGGTTAAGTATTCTAATCGTATTTTCTATTGCCACCCAAGGCAACCCACTAGATTCCACATGCCACCCAAGGCAACCACCAAATTTTCTCATGCCACCCAAGGCACCCACTTAACCCCTCATGTCCCACTACATGCTATTATGGTTAAGTGTTTCTTAATTAATTAAAACCGTGATCTCCCGTAAAGACCTCCCACATTAGACTAGCTGTTATGACCGCCTGGTTAAGCCGGTAGAATCCGGGCAGTCTTACGTCATAACAGAGTCTAACCTCGTGTCCTTACCTTAATCACGTATTTAATTTATGGCTAAGACCTCTCACATTGGGCTGACATTTGTAGCAACTGGTTAAGCCGGTCGGGTCCGGGCAGTTTTACACTACAAATGAGTCCAACCTCGTGTCTTAGTCGATTAATTACACCTAATTAATCACCCCCATATTAATTATCCCTAATTAATATCAAGTTTTCCATAACATGGGTAGACCTAACTCAATAGGTAAATTCCCATGGGGTAGACCTAACTCAATAGGTAAATTCCCACTTATGGTAATTTATTTTTATGGTATGCTTAATCATACCCAATCATTCATTTATATATTTACCACCCCATCGTTCCCCACGTAAATCGTTCTCATTTCATGACATAACAAAAGGGGAAGATCATTACAAATACCATGGGTTTAACATACAACTTTGTCATGGGTTAAGAGGATGTCAACTTGCATATATGAGCATATATTAGCCCAACTACATATAACCAAACTTGCATATTATCATACACATGATTCGCATAACATGTTGCATATGAGCTTGCATATTATCATACACATATCTTGCATAACATGTTGAACTTGCATATAGGCATTCTCATAACTTGCATAACATGTTAAACATGCATTTAAGCATACACATAACTTGCATAAGTATTCACATACTTGCATAAGCATCCACATACTTGCATAAGCATTCACATACTTGCATAAGCATTCACATACTTGCATAAACATGAAGAACTTGCATATCGTGTCATTTAAGCATATACATATCTTGCATAAACATTCATATACTTGCATAAGCATGCATAACTTGCATATCACATAAATCTTGCATTTAAACATATACATGACTTGCATAAGCATCCATACACTTGCATAAGCATGCATAACTTGCATATCACTTTCAACTTGCATTTAGACATATACTTAACTTGCATATCTCACTTTGCTAAACATGCATGATTCCACTTATTAAATATGCATAAATCCACTAGTTAAACATGCATATATCAACTTGTTAAACATGCATAAATCAACTTATTAAGCATGCATAAACCAACTTATCAAATATGCATAAACATAGAACAACATAGAGTAACATATCATTATACATGATTCATACTCACTAATCCGCATTTAAGACCATAAGTCTCATTACACCCAATCTACTTACTTTAACAATTGATGTTAAAGTGATAGAAACTCACCAAACTCAAGATTAGCAACCTTATGAAGTAGAATTAGTTGCTAACTATGAAGCTAATGATGATTAGAGAATGATTTGAGAGGGATTAGCTTGCAACTTCCTTCATGAACTAGTGGAGGCCATGCTCAATTTTAATTTTGCCATAGTTTAGTTACAAGACTTAATTATGAATGAATTAGGGTAGGGTTATGGTCTTATTTATAGGATTAGGTGAGTGTTTTAGGCCCTTAGATTAACCCTAGATTAGATTAGGACCCTTAGATTTAGGAAATCTCTAGAACCAGCCCTCCTAGCCAGCCTGAAACCCAACCTGGTGCAACCTGGTGCACCCAGGTTCACAGAACGGCGCCACCCTGTCGACAGGCAAGTCGACAGGCATGTCGACACCCCTGTCGACAGGCCTGTCGACAGCCCTGTCGACATGGGTTGGGCGGGAAGCTTCCCGCCTGACCCCGCCTGGCCCATTCCAAATCTGAATATTTTAAATTTTAAATCTGTTTTAGTTTTGAATTTTCTGCAAACTTCATCGGGCCATAACTGGGCCATACGGACTCCGATTTTCGAAAACTCGGACTCTATTTCGCGTATTTTTTTCCGAGACGAACGCAATAACGCAGCCCGTTTCCCCTAATTCCCACATCTGAGATTATTTATCGTGTAATTAGTGAATTTTAGTATTAACTAAAATTCGGGGTGTTACAAAGGAGAAGCGATCGGATCGGATAAAGAAGGAGGGATCGGATCAGAGCACGTGAAGAATGAGGAAGCGGATCGGAGCGGAAGCACGAACCGGAGGGGAGATGGCACCCGACCCGACCCGATGTGGGATACTCGACCCGACCTGAAGAAAGACACCCGACCCGAACCGACGCGATGGAGTGGACCCGACCCGAACCGCAACTGAAGAAGACCCGAACTGACGCAACGCAGGGGACCCGACCCGAACCGATAACTTGAAGGGGGAACCCGACCCGACCCAGTATTGACCAATAACCCGAGATGCAAAGGTAGTCCAATATGGGAAGTTAGAGCTCAGGATCCAGTTGGGAACCGATGAGTTCACTTCATGGTTGGGCTTTGCTACGGGACGTGTGCTAAGGAGTTGTCGACGTTCATAACTTCGATTCACCATTGAAAGGAATGATGGGCTACTTATCAGTGCAGTAGAGTCATTATGACTCGAGGGGCAAGGTGATGGTAGCAAGACTACGTTATCAGTGCAGTAGAGTTATTATGACTTAAGGGGCAAGGTGATGCGTAGTAAGACTATGAGCCAGCGCAGATGGGGTGAATAACTCCATGGGGCAAGTGGACATAGTAAGGATTGGTAAGGCTATGAGCCAGCGCAGATGGGGTGAATAACTCCATGGGGCAAGTGGACATAGCGAAGGATTAGTGGCCACGTTATCAGTGCAGTGAAGCCATTTATGACTTCATGGGGCAGAGTGATCGTAGCAAGGTATGTTGGGTGATCGAAGTGGTGAATATCGTATGCTTTACGCACTGAGTGAGAGATGTGAGGATGGTTGCTATGTTTGATTGTTTGCCATCACTATGACATGCACACCCCCACCTCCGTATCTTTACACCGTTTGATATGGCACCTTAGAATGTTGTACAGTATGTAGTGCTAACTCTTTGGTTGCAGGTCCAGGTTCAGGTATGTTTTAGTCTACCTGTTATTATTCACTTTAGATGCTTATCGCTCATACCAGGCTTTATGTCTGACCCATAGTTTTATATCTCCTCTTATTACTCTGGGTGCTCACACGAGCAGACTAGAGACAGGTTAGCTGGTGATGCGCGAGTAGCTGATTCGGAGGCGGGCAGGAGGCTTCCACGTATGATATATATATATATATATATATATATATATATATATATATATATTGGGCATTAGTAGTGTACCCCCTTTATCTTACTTTTGCTTTGAGACGGTTTGAGAAGTTGTAATAAGCTGTATTTTGGATTTCCGCTGCTATGATGCTTAGTTTTGGTTTTCTGCTTATGCACTGTCTCTCCTGTTTTATGTCAAGTATGTTATTATTATATTTTATTCTATGCGCTGTGAGACATTCTACAGGTTCTTTGTATGTTCATTTCCTTCTTCCTTTTCCTCTTGATGACCCGTTCCATGCTAACTGGACATGTGTACAGCGCACTTTTGGAGAAAATGTCGGTTGGTGCGGGGCGGGTCGTCACACAAATTCTCAGATTTTAAACATCGCATCACGACCAAACATATATACACAACAATCATGCATAACACAGAAATAAACCACAAACATTTCATTACATACAATTAAATATATTTATTTATGAAAATAACTAATTACTGAAAATAAAGATTTAGTGAGAAAGAGTTCTCACAAGACATTATCCTAAACAAATGACATATTCATTATACTAATGTATGTGACATATATAACTAAAATGATCTTAACTTCTAACATGACATTCTTGTCTAAAATGACAATTTTAACTAAAATGTCTATTTTATTCTTAGGTGACATTACTAACTAAAATGACACTTTTATCTTTAGCATAAATGAACTTTTATTGTGCCAATCCTATATGATCATAAATGATATTTATTTTGACATACATGACATTTATTTTTTTATTTTATATTCACCAATTCTAATCTCAATAAAGATGACATGTGTTGAATTTTATTAATGCATTCTCAAAATGACACGTTAAATAAAATGAATGCATTCTCAAAATGACACATTAAATAAAATGAATGCATTCTCAAAATGACACGTTAAATAAAATGAATGCATTCTCAAAATGAAACATTTAATAAAATGAATGCATTCTCAACTAATATGATATTATTCTAAATAATGTATTTTTATTTCACTAAACATGTCCAAACTAAATATCTTTTTTTTTTTTGCTGACAATGTTAAGTGGCACTATTTTTAATGAATCAACACATGTTTCAAAAAGGAACATCCTTTTCTATTCCTCTATCATATAAATGATAATGTTCTAATTAACAAAATAAATTAAAAAGTTGCATTTCATGTTTTATAACAAAATGAATCAAAAAGTTGAAACTTTAAAATTCATCCTTTATAATATATTGCAAATGACATTAAGATGCAATGTCAAAAAAAAATCTAATCTTTTAATGTCAACAAAAGTCCAATCTTTTATCGTATTAAAAATCCCATCTTTTTATTGTCATCAAAATTTGCATTGAAGTGCAAATAAAATTCTAACCTATTTTATCTATATGAAAGTGCAATAAAAATCCCAATCTTTTTATTCATATGAAAAATGCAATAAAAATGCATTGACCAAAATCCCATCTTTTGACATTCTAAATCTTTCCTTTCAACTTTCAATATAAATCAAATCTGTTTATATTGTCCATATTCTTATTTTCATTTCCAATAAAAATCTAAGAAGGTGTAAGTATGATTCAATAACTAGAAAGATTTAAGTCAACATCCGTACATATGAACCCATTATGATTTCAGACTATAATTCAAACCATCCCAAACATCACAACATCAATGAAAAATCATAACACCACAATTCAGACATAATAACGTACATAACAAAGATTTATGAACGAAAAATTAATTAAAAATTAATTTTATAATTAGGAATTCTCACCTTGGGTTTATGATCAGGTTTAAACAAAAAAGAGTCTAAATTTGTTCACAACAAATCTAGAATGTCATGTTGTGTGTCGCCGTTCCAATATCACCAAATAGGATGAAACTTATATTTAATTGAAGAGGAGGATGAGATCTTTTAAAAAAAAATCTAAAGAAGCATGGTGTAATTTTGAGTGGAGGAAGAGAATTTGATGGAGGAAGGAAGAGAAGAGAGCCGCCATGGAAGAGAATGAAGGAGGAAGGGTAGAATTATGTTTCGGGTTATGAGTGAGATTAGGATAATATATAGAGGTGTTGTGTTTTTAATTTAGCCCTTCAATTCTTTTATTTTATTTACATATAGGTCCATTTTCCATGTCATGATTAAACTATTCAAAAAAATATTATTAAATAATGTCTTCTCACAATATTACTTTTGCTAAAGAAAATAATGATTTTAAGCTTTACATTGAAAAATAATCACATGCACATAAATATATACACACCTGCTTAAAATTGACACCGAATTAATATTCAAGAACCTACTATTAAATAACCATGTCACATGGTTTGAACCATGTTAGGGAGAAACATAAGGTATTTTTCCCAAACACGATAGACATTCAAATTAATTTTATTAATTGCATTAATTATTATTAAACACATTAATTACAATTCATCATATTAATTGTTATTTATGTGAGCGTGTGCGCGCGCATGTGTGTGTATATAATTATGTTTACTACATTAATTACTCCTAAATTGGAATTACAGTATTTATTTCCCATTTATCACATTTATTGTAATCTTCTTTAACTTCTAAAATTTATTAACACGTCCATTTCCATCAATGTTGCATGGTTACGATATTTAGTTCATATTTACACTAATTGGAACCTTTTCAAATTCTATAATAAATTCGACATTTGTTGCCCAGAATCCCAAGGTTACAACTATTTATACATATTTTATTATTGGAAATGTTACCATACACATGTCATTAATGGAGAACATTCAAATTCAAACCTATTTTAACGTCTACAATATTAATAATAATAATAACTAACATTAATTACGTATGTTTTTGGATAGATATAGTATTAATATATATTTTGTTTGGCGTATATTTTTATTTTCATATTTATTCATTTACAAAATTTCTTAATTCTAAATAATTTACATGTTAGTCCAAACGGGTGACAAGAACAACCTTTCTATATTCTGAGTTGCTATGATTTAAAATCCCAATAGATATATGATATGTACAAAAGGGAATATGTTTACATAATAAAAATTTGTAGATCTAGAAAAGAACTTGAATAGGGAAAGAAATTAAATAATACAAACTAAGAATTTACCTTACGTGCAACGCTTAGACTAAATATTGTGAACCACTAATAAATGTCCTTTATATGGTTTCTATTATTGTTCTAGCCACTTATATTGGAATGTAAATTCCAATATACAATATAACATTAAATTAATTAATGTCAACAATTTTGTTTAGTTTATTCTTGTGAAAATTAAACTTACAAATCACATTTTTTTTAATCATGATCATTAAAATAAATTATTTCAAATATCAAAAACTCATTAAAATTACTTAAAATAAATTTTAAAATTATCCCAAAATTCACGGTTGTTACAGTCTCCCCCACTTAAAATCTTTTCGTCCTCGAAAAGGAACGAAGCTAAAAGTTGTTCGATTAATTAACCAAATTTCCATTCTTTTATTGGTTCCGATAATTTTATTAGTTGATTAACTTTCAAATATATAACTTTTATATATTAAAAAAAAATCATATTTACTAAAATAAATTTATATACAAAAAAATACGTTAATTATAAACTGGGCACTCTCAACTCATTCTAGGGCATTACTAACCCTATCTCTAATGAGTTTTCTCATTCTAGGATACTGTTGATCCTATCTCTAATGAGTATTCTTATTGGATATTTCTAATCCAATCTCTGATGAGTCTTTTGTTCAGTTCTAACAAGTTGTATCCCCAAAGATTTGAGCTAACCAAAGCTCTGATACCAACTGTAAAGACCCGTAAATTCCCGCTCTTTGGATCGACCATAAACCACACAAGTCTGACCCAAAATGTTGGAAATCCACGAATACTTTAACTTTGGGAATACAACACATTAGAACAACAACAGCAGACTTTTATAAACATCATAATAATGTTACATCAGAGTACAGAATATCAGAGTACATTGAATAAAATTACAACGAAAGATAATTTACAATATTTTAATACATTGCAGCGGAAATAAAATCACTAAGGCAGCGGAAGACAACTATGCTCTGGACATAGCTTTGGGCTTTAATCAGGAATCCTGCTCGAGATAAGAGCCTGTAGACAAACTACTCGACTGCCCATGTGCAAAGAGGACACCCTAGTTTTTAAAGGTGGAAACAAACAACGGGTCAGTCATGGGACTGGTGTGAGAATTCTTAACTAATTTTACTAATAACAATAAGACAAACCCAAGGACCACGCCGCTAACGCGGAACGGGTTTACTCCAATGGATTTTCGTGCATAAATTAAAGTAAATCGTTAAACAACGTAATGCTTTTTAGAAAAATGAAACCATCATAAGACCCAAGTCCCATCACACAATGCAACGCAAACAGGAGGATAGGGTTTTAACTAATAATGGTCAAAAATGCTTGATACGTTAAAAACGGATTTGGTATTATTATTAGTGTATATACGTTTCAACAAAAAAAACACTTCAATCATAATGTATCAATCCTAGACGGCATAGAACCCCATCCTACTATGTCGCCATACTAGTAATACAATCAAAACCACATGGTGTCGTATTGGAAATTGGGTTTCCATCATGAATCAAGGCTAGGGAGGAGCTCCTTACCGATTCAAGACACTCTAGCTAATGTCTCAGGATTCCCCGCAGTTAACCCTTGGATCCTGCAGGTCCGGTCCACACATACAGCTTCGTGGATTAGTTATTCCTGAACACACGTTTCCCGATCCTATAGGACCTATCATCCGAGGCGCCTCATTCCATCATCCACATAAGTAAATATCAGCCAGTTTAAGCACCGACACCACCTTTAGCTAGAAAGAAACGTGCTGCTCTACCTACGTTCCCTTCTCCCGTTTTAGACTCCACCGGGTTGTGAGGCTCGCGAAGTCACTCTATACACAAAGCTACGCCTAAATAGGCCGTGCTTTGATCATCAACCACAAGGCCTGCTTTTCAACAAAAGCCTTGATCGTTGCGTCTTGGTATGCCACACTGTCAATCCATATCATACTATTAATCTTTGCCAAAATATACAAAAGAGTGTTAAGCAAGAGAATAAATTCTCCGCCACCAAACATTCATACATTCAGCAGAAAATTAATAAGTACAATATATAAAGGAGTACGATGTCAGACACACATTCCATTTATAAGCTTATGCCCTGGGTCTGAGCGGAAGCAAAATTCGTACAAATCAACACTACGCCCGGACGACCACCATTTTAGCCCTTTCAAGGTAGCTACTCCAATCATGGGCGTCAATGGTAACTCATCCATTCGACGTGAAGATCGTCGGTCTTGTACCGTCTTCAACTCTTCGACTGTTAGTCGCCGTATTCATTATTCAGAAAGGGTTAAACCTGGTCTTTCCGAATAACTCACGTGATTTAAAATTAGGTGCTATATATAAACCACATCAACGCCTCATTCCAATTCAGAATATCCTTTTAATAAAGTATTCACATTATTAGGGAAAGGTTACCATAAATTTTATCAAGGATATTCTTTAATCTTCCTTTATTCACCTTCAATCTAATTAAAGATTTATTTAAAACTTTATTAAGTTTTAGTCTTCTGAAATCATTGTTAAATGACTAATCACTTTTTTGGAATTAATCTCATCTTTAATCCGGGTTTAAGAACTGATGTTATTTAAAACATAGTTCACGAGAGACCCCATCTCATGTTTCATTAATTCCCTATTTAATATATAATATTAGGCATCTCTTCTTTTAGAAAATTTCATTTAATCTTAGTTAAAAGATTAATTAATAACAAATCAAAATTTCACTATTGATTTGAGTTTCAAGAACTAATGCACTTCAAACATTGTTCACAACCAACCCATAATCAATTTCCTTTTTATTTCAATTATATTTAATAATTGGAAATCTCGTTTAAATCTTAATAAAAAGATTTTCCTTTACTCAAATGGATTTAAGAATAATGTTATTTAAGACACTATTCACGACAAACCCAAAATCTAACTTGATATTAAATATAAAGCTTTGAATGGGAATTATATCGATTATATACAATATCAAATTCTAAAACCAACGAATATCATATCAGAAATAACGATATTAAATATCTTCCAAATTCCCAAAATAATATCTGTATAATCACAGAATTAATATTGAAATAGTCCGTAGACAATTTCCATTTAAATCCAATTCAATATACTCATTGGGAATTCTTAGTTCATTTTAAATCCTTTTATTTATTTATAAAATAAATAAATCACTTATTTTGATAAAAATATCTTTTATCTTTATAAACTTGGAGATTTTCATCAAAACCCTTTTTGGATCATTTATTATGATTTCACATAAATTTTTCCTTATTTTTACGTATTTTAAAACGTTTATAAATTTGTTTCCACGACGATTCCAACTATAATCTAAAAATTGATTATTCTATATGTTATCCTTTTATAAGAACACTATTTTCCAAAATATTAATTTTGAAACTTCTCTTTTAATATTCATTATAAAATGGATAAAATAAATCAATAAACTCATTCGGGTTTTTAAAATGCTTTGCTATTTTTAAAACGATAAAATAGCCCATCTCATTTTCTTATCCATTTGTATTTTATAATGGACTAGACCTCTCACATTAAGCCTACGACTTGTGGATACTAGATGTCCCGGTCGGTTCCGGGCAGACTTATTCCACAAGTTGGGCTTAACCTCGTGTCATGGCCTGTTTCGTATTTGTGCACTTGGACCTCTCACATTAGGTTCAACATTCGTGGCTGCTGGATATGTCGGTCGGGTCCGGGCAGACTTCCACCACAAATGTAACCTAACCTCGTGTTCAAGCACAATTATAATTTATAATTATAATTAATTTTTCCAAAACATATTATTTGAAATTATCCTTTCCATTAAGGAATCTTAATTTTAAGATATTCTTTATTTCTAAATAACTTGATTTCAGGTATCTTAATATAAATTGTAACTTTCCATATTCTTAATATTAAAATAAAATTATAATAATACTTTCAAAATGTGTAATTTTGAAATTCAAACTTGAAATATTAATTATTCATTTATTGCTACATTTATTCTTATAATAATATTTTCAAAATGTACAATTTTTGAATTTCGAACTTCCAATATTAATTAATTATTTATTACTTCATTAGCCATTCTTGATAACTTTAGAAAATTCTGCATTGGAACGAGACTCAAATCAAATACCATTAATTAATGGATTTCATACAATGCATTTGTGAAATAATGATAGACATTCCTTTTATTACCCAAATTACATTCCAATCACAACATCCCAATAACATTCATTTATTCATGTAATTAACATTCAAACAATATACATTCAATTGACAACATACAATAATTTGCACAACAAAATTCAAATAACAATAGATTATTTGTTCACTAGGGCGATGTGTGAAAATACCAGCCCAATCAACATATACAAGTCAGGCAACTTGTATATGGCAGTGTAACATATTTGAATTATCATACAAAATAAAATAACATTAATTGGTATGACACAAATTCTCAGATTTTAAACATCGCATCACGACCAAACATATATGCACAACAATCATGCATAACATAGAAATAAACAACAAACATTTCATTACATACAATTAAATATATTTATTTATGAAAATAACTAATTACTGAAAATAAAGATTTAGTGAGAAAGAGTTCTCACAAGACATTATCCTCAACAAATGACATATTCATTATACTAATGTATGTGACATATCTAACTAAAATGACCTTATCTTCTAACATGACATTCTTGTCTAAAATGACAATTTTAACTAAAATGTCTATTTCATTCTTAGGTGACATTACTAACTAAAATGACACTTTTATCTTCGGCATAAACGACCTTTTATTGCGCCAATCCTATATGATCATAAATGATATTTATTTTGACGTACATGACATTTTTTTATTTATTTTATATTCACCAATTCTAATCTCAATAAAAAAGACATATGTTGAATTTTATTAATGCATTCTCAAAATGACACGTTAAATAAAATGAATGCATTCTCAAAATGACACATTAAATAAAATGAATGCATTCTCAAAATGACACGTTAAATAAAATGAATGCATTCTCAAAATGACACATTTAATAAAATGAATGCATTCTCAACTAATATGATATTATTCTAAATAATGTATTTTTATTTCACTAAACATGTCCTAACTAAATATCTTTTTTTTTTTTTTTGCTGACAATGTTAAGTGACAGTATTTTTAATGAATCAACACATGATTCATAAAGGAACATCTTTTTCTATTCCTCTGTCATATAAGTGATAATATTCTAATTAACAAAATAAATTAAAAAGTTGCATTTCGTGTTTTATAACAAAATGAAATCAAAAAGTTGAAACTTTAAAATTCATCCTTTATAATATATTGCAAATGACATTAAGATGCAATGTCAAAAAAAAATCTAATCTTTTAATGTCAACAAAAGTCCAATCTTTTATCGTATTAAAAATCCCATCTTTTTATTGTCATCAAAATTTGCATTGAAGTGCAAATAAAATTCTAACCTCTTTTATCTATATGAAAGAACAAAAATCCCAATCTTTTTATTCATATGGAAAATGCAATAAAAATGCATTGACCAAAATCCCATCTTTTGACCTTCTAAATCTTTCCTTTCAACTTTCAATATAAATCAAATCTTTTTATATTGTACATATTCTTATTTTCATTTCCAATAAAAATCTAAGAAGGTATAAGTATGGTTCAATAACTAGAAGATTTAAGTCAACATCCATACATATGAACCCATTATGATTTCAGACAATAATTCATACCATCCCAAACATCACAACATCAATGACAAATCATAACACCGCAATTCAGACATAATAACGTATATAACAAAGATTTATGAACGAGAAATTAATTAAAAATTAATTTTATAATTAGGAATTCTCACCTTGGGTTTATGATCAGGTTTAAACACAAAAGAGACTAAATTTGTTCACAACAAATCTAGAATGTCATGTTGTGTGTCGCCGTTCCAATATCACCAAATAGGATGAAACTTATATTTAATTGAAGAGGAGGATGAAATCTTTTTTTTAAAAAAAAATCTAAAGAAGCATGGTGTAATTTTGAGTGGAGGAAGAGAATTTGATAGAGGAAGGAAGAGAAGAGAGCCGCCATGGAAGAGAATGAAGGAGGAAGGGTAGAATTATGTTTCGGGTTATGAGTGAGATTAGGATAATATATAGAGGTGTTGTGTTTTTAATTTAGCCCTTCAATTCTTTTATTTTATTTACATATAGGTCCATTTTCCATGTCATGATTAAACTATTCAAAAAAATATTATTAGATAATGTCTTCTCACAATATTACTTTTGCTAAAGAAAATAATGATTTTAAACTTTACATTGAAAAATAATCACATGCACATAAATATATACACACCTGCTTAAAATTGACACCGAATTAATATTCAAGAACCTACTATTAAATAACCATGTCACATGGTTTGAACCATGTTAGGGAGAAACATAAGGTATTTTTCCCAAACACGATAGACATTCAAATTAATTTTATTAATTGCATTAATTATTATTAAACACATTAATTACAATTCATCATATTAACTGTTATTTATGTGAGTGTGTGTGTGCTCGTGCGCGTGTGTGTATTTATAATTATGTTTACTGCATTAATTACTCCTAAATTGGAATTACAATATTTATTTCCCATTTATCACATTTATTGTAATCTTCTTCAACTTCTAAAATTTATTAACACGTCCATTTCCAACAATGTTGCATGGTTACAATCTTTAGTTCATATTTACACTAATTGGAACCTTTTCAAATTCTATAATATATTCGACATTTGTTGCCCAGAATCCCAAGGTTACAAATATTTATACATATTTTATTATTGGAAATGTTACCATACACATGTCATTAATGGAGAACATTCAAATTCAAACCTATTTTAACGTCTACCTATTAATAATAATAATAACTAGCATTAATTACGTATGTTTTTGGATGGATATAGTATTAATATATATTTTGTTTGGCGTATATTTTTATTTTCATATTTATTCATTTACAAAATTTCTTAATTCTAAATAATTTACATGCTAGTCCAAACGGGTAACAAGAACAACCTTTCTATATTCCGAGTTGCTATGATTTAAAATCCAAATAGATATATGATATGTACTAAAGGGAATATGTTTACATAATAAAATTTTGTAGATCTAGAAAAGAACTTGAATAGGGAAGAAATTAAATAATACAAACTAAGAAATTACCTTACGTGCAACGCTTAGACTAAATATTGTGAACCACAAATAAATGTCCTTTATATGGTTTCTATTATTGTTCTAGCCACTTATATTGGAATGTAAATTCCAATATACAATATAACATTAAATTAATTAATGTCAACAATTGTGTTTAGTTTATTCTTGTGAAAATTAAACTTACAAATCACATAATTTTTTTTAATCATGATCATTTAAAATAAATTATTTTAAATATCAAAAACTCATTAAAATTGCTTAAAATAAATTTTAAAATTATCCCAAAATTCAGGGTTGTTACAGGTTGGGTTTTTTTTCTCAGGTGATTCGTTACCGAAATCTTGCTTGGCTTAAGGACTATCCTGTTCCCCTCGTGTATGCATGGGACCAATTGGTCGAGTGGGAGAAAGCAGAGCTTGGGGTTGACTCAATTGATGAGGACAAGCTGATGGAGAAGTACTTAAGAGGTGAAGAAACAACCCGCTTAGCTGAAGGACGAAAACTTATTGTCGCTGCTATGGAGGAGGAAAGACGTCAAGCCAAGGGAAAGGATACATTTGAAACTGGTTCTTCTTATGCCACAGTCGAAACTGCTATAGTAGAGGGGTATGATCCAGAAAGGCTAGAGATCCCCAAGGCTTCTTCCCTTCCTTCTACTATAGGGTTGACTCCCGAAGTCCCTGCTACTCAAACTGTGAAATCTTCTGAGGGTATTTCTACTTTTTCACCTCAATTTTCCAAAGTTGTCTTGACCTTTCATCACATTATTGGACAAACAATTGAAACTCACGTGTTTTCTCTTGAGTTAATAACTATTACTTCTCGTCCTATAGGTACCAAGTCAAGTGATAAGATCGGCGACTCATAGAAGACAACCCCAGGTGAAGGGTCTACTGAAGAAACTCAGGAGAAGCGGGATGAAGTCAATGTCTCTGAATCTAGAAGAGGAGCCAAGGACATGAGAGATAAGGTTACTGACAAAGCTTCCATGCATCCCATCACTGAGAATTCTGACCATGGGGAAATGATAGATGCTCTGATAGAAGATGATGGTGAGGAGGGACATGAAGAGGAGGGTGATGTTGTTGAGACTGGAGCTTCGGGGAACGCCAATGACATGAATTTGGCCGAGATAAAGGCCAAACTGGACAAGCGCATACAGGTGAAAGTCGAAGAAACAGACCCTGAAAGTCTCAAGCCTCTCGCTGTGGTGCCTCCTGGATCAAAGTTAGTTTTCAAACTTTCAACTTGATCGATTACGGAGGAACTTGCTAAAAAATCTTATGTGGACCCCAGTGCTCCAATTCCTGGGAAGAAATCCGCAGACTCCAACACCTCAATTTCAGAGAAGAAGAAACAAAAACGTATCACTAGTGAAGCTGACAAAGAGGAGAAAGAAAAGCTTAAGTCAGCCAAGAAAGCAAAGTCTACTCCAAAGCCGAAATGAATACTGGCTTTGTCCTTTGTCATTTTATCTCCTGGTCTGCTGCTGTTGTAGCGAGCGCGACCCTCGCATCCTTTGTCTAGCATTCCTGTGTAAATCCACGTACTTGTGAATAAAGTAATTTATTTCCTGCAATGTCAAATGTCTGCAAATTCATTATTTAAGTTAGAATTCTAATAAACAACATGTCATATTATAATTGTACAATAAAGCCACCATCACTAAATAGTAGACAATATACATAGGGGACATGTGTGTTATGCCCCCCACTCAATCATGAACAAAATGACTGACCAAGACTTGTTCGAGATTGATTAAACTTGGCGATCAGTTGCCTCTGACTCTTTGGCGGGGCAAACTTTCCTTTATCGTTGGTGCTTGTCCTCTTAGCACCTTTATACTCTCCTGTCTCATAACCAAGTTAGAGTAATATTGAGGTGGTCTCTTATCGGGGTGCACCTTCACGCCTCAAGGGACGTCATCTTCCCATCCTTTATACTCTCTCTCTCGTTTCATGAGAGTTAGAGTTAGGAATGTTATCTTCCCGTTCCTTCCATCCTGTTACGCAAATGGTCGTTTCGTTTGATCCTGCACGTGAATTACTCTCTATTTTTTTAAAACTTAATTTAACGTTTAGCATTTCATAATCAGAACAGAACAATCGCATAACATAGGAATAGTGCAGGAAAATAAATGACACACGATGTTTTTTATAGTGGTTCAGCTAAGTCGTAGCCTACATCCACTTTATAATCCTTTGTTTATATAAACAGACTTTTCAAGGCAAGTCATGCCTCTTTACATAGTTCATAAAAAACAAACGAAGTCAATACATATTTAACTCAGATATCACCGCAAATGCTGAGCACTCCAAGCTTTGGGAATCTCTTCGCCATCCACAATCGTTAGCTTGAAGGCTCCCGTATCAAGCATCCATTGGATGGCATAAGTTACTTCCTACTTTGGACCCAATTGGAGGCGGGAAGACTTGTTTCAATACTAAGTCCCCCGGTTTGAAGTCCTAGTACGAACCTTCTGTCATAATGACGTGCCACTTGGCGTTGATGTCTTGAAACACACAAGTTTACTTCGTCTCTTTTTTCTTCAGCCATGTAGAGGGACTCTAGTAGGAGTGTTCTATTCGTCATTTGTAGCACCCCGTATTTTCTATAATCGTATAAGCAACAAATCAGAGAATAATTATATTATAAAATAAGAAGCAAGGGAAACGGGTTGCGCCATTGCGTTCGTCTAAAAATTCTGCTTGGAAACGAGTCCGATTTTTCGAGAAACGGAGTCCGTATGAGGAAGATTTGGCCCTCCGAAGTTTCAGAGAATTTCAGAATCGAAAACAGCTCGAAAATTCGAATTCAAAATCCCAGAACAGGCTGGGCTGGAAAATTCCGGCCCATGGACCAGGTCGACCTGGGGGTCGACCATAGTGTCGACCTCCCAGAGGCTAGGTCGACCATAGTGTTGACCTGGGGGGACCAGGTCGACCTGCTCCCGAAACCCATTTTTTTAACGTGGTTCATTCTGATGTATCCGGTCTCGTTTCTGTTTAGATTCCTCCGCCTAATCCTATATAAACTCACCCCTAGCCTCATTCTCTCCACACCATTTCATTCTGTCTATATTCTGCCTCTGTTCTAATTAAAAATAAAAATAGCATCACTACCCTGTTGGAATCAAACTTGGACTGATGAATCTTCTTCCAACCTGAATAGAATTAAAAGCTAAATCAAATCTCAAACCAAAGTCTAGAGCTACGACAACAATTAAAGAGGAATAATTCAGCATTTCTGCATCAACAACAGTTTATTATCCTTTCTTAAAACCACGAAAGGCAAGTACAGATATTTTCCGCTATAAACTGTAATTATAATTGTAAAATGATTATAAATCTGAATCTGAGGTTATGTATATTCTTATCTGTCAGATCTGTTTTTCTATGACTATTCTGTACCTTTTTCTTCTTTCTGTTCTATAGCCAGGCTACTACGAGCCTGCGCCTCATCTTATAAGAGATTAATGCACGAATGCTAAATTTTGGGACAAATAATTATGCATAATTGGACATGAAACCGTTGCCTATGAGACTATTGCCCATGACTATGATTCATTGACTATGAGACTATTGCCTATGACTATGATTCATGACTATGAGACTATTGCCTATGACATTTAATAAGAAACTATTGTGATTAGTCTTCCATAACTATTTTGGTTAGTTGCCTATAACTAAGATAGTTAGTTTCTTATTCCTATTCCCTTAATGATGTTAGATCTCATATTTAGTATGTAACTTTGCTAGTTTATTCCCATTCACTGTTATGTACATCGAGCCTATAGGGCCATTTCATGAGTATTTAGAGAACTTGTGGAAACATGTTATACGGGGATTTGGCGTAGCTTTATTAAGTAAATATGGCATAGTAAATATGTTGGCATAATCTGAATTGGCTATAATAATAAATGATTTACATGTGTATTAGTCTTGGACATAAATGGTGAACTAGAATATTAAATCTAGTTTTGACATGAACTATAAAAGGGAATATTAAGGCTAAGATTTGGGGCATATATTGTATTATGAATTATGACCTTTATTTAGGCATGTAAGTTTAGGCTAAATTTATGATTAGGCAAGATATGATATATAAAATCTGCTAAATCTGTTATCTGCTAAAACTGTTATCTGCTAGTTCTGTTATACTGCCTAAACTGCTAATTAGATTGAATTGCCTAATCTGCCAATTACGTTAAATTGCCTTATCCGCAAAATCTGCTAAATATCCTAATCGGCAAGATCTTTTATTTGTTTAATCTGTTGAATGACATAATCGGTTGGAACTGAAATGCTGAAATTTGAAGTATGTGAATCTGTAGGCTCGACTTAAAATTGTGCAAAACTTGTTAATAGAACCTCAAATAATCTGCTGTAACTTGTACAGAAATTTAATCTGTTAAATAAACAGAATTAGTCTGATATCTGAAAAAACTGTATGGGAATGAATTGGCTATGACACGAGGTTAGACTCTGTTTACGGTAGAAGCCTCCCCGGAACCAACCGGCTTAACCAGCAACCGCAAACTGCCAGTCTAATGTGAGAGGTCGTAGGCATAACTAAAATATTCTTAGTCACGAGGTTAAGTCTAGCTTGTGGCAGAAGTCTGCCCGGAACCGCGAAGCTTATCCAGCGGCCACAAGCTACCGACCTAATGTGAGAGGTCTGTGAACTAATATTTAATTAATGCAAATCTGGGATAAATATGATGTCTAAAACGTGTTGGGTGCATAGGGTTAAACCAATTGGACTAATGAATTTAACAAACCCGTTTCGTGAATCTGTAGGCCCAATTACAAAGTTAGACAAATCTGTAAATCCGTTAAATCCGTATATCTGATCCGTTAATCCGAAAACTTGTCTGATCTGTGAACTAGTTGATCTGAACTCTATATGTATGAAATTGTAAACAAGTTAATCTGAAATCTATTAGTCTGGGGACACAAGGTTAGGAGGGAAATTACATGTGTCATCTGTTGTTTGAGGCCCATATTAGTCAGTAACCATTTCTGGTATCAAAACTTTGACCCAACAGTAGGTAGGGTCCGGGCACGCTTACTGAACTAATTATAAGTGGTTCATTCTGATAATGGCGAGGGGTGTTGATGGTACGTTCCAACCGGGTCATGTGCGTGCATGGATCCTGGTCTGCCTCTGAGGATGTAAGATGCCGTGACATCTGTAAATAGGTCTAGGCCAATTGGTTGTCACTTTAGGGAGTAATACTCCCCTACTGTGGAGCCGACACAGGGTATTTATGTATTAGGGAGCCGATCGCTTGGGGTAGGGTTTTAGGGTACACTTAGTTCTGTCTGCTTCTGTTGGTACCGTCTGTTTCTATTGGGTGGCAACACCTATCTGTTTCTGCGTGGTACCGTCTGTTCGGGTAGTAAAGGCCCATTTACTAGTGTACACCTAATTCTACATTCTATTTCCATAGGGATTAATCTGTCTCTGTTTACCTTCTGTTCGGGTGGAAAAGGCCCGTTATTTGGATTCTGTTTCTGTCTGTTTCTATTCGGGTGGTAAAGGCCCATTACTAGCATTCTGTTTCTATGGAAATTATTCTGTTCCCGTTTCTGCTTCAGTTTAGACATTAGGGTGACACCTAATCCTGTTATACTAGTATTAGTGCAGAGAAATGAAAAGTAATATTATTCTGTTTCTTCTGTTTAACCTAAGTACATCTGCTACTCTTGTTATTGTTACCTCTCATCCAGTTTTATTTTGCATGCCATGATTATTATTATTATTTGTTCATATGTTGAAAGTCACTGGACTTGCCAGACTTTATGTCTGACCTTGCTTGTTTTCGCCCCTTTTTCTTCCGTTTCCCCCCAGGTTTTCCAAGGAGGGAATACTTTAGCTTGATCCGGATTTCTTCTGCTTGAAGTACTCAGAGTGCTTAAAGTATGGCTTGACTCTTTATGGCAGCTTCTGTGGGGATTATGATTTTAAAGTTTTGTACTCTGATGATTTTCTGAGCAAGACTGATATTTATGTACTTGAGTTTTTAGTAAAGATGTAACCAAACTGATTTATGTTTTCCGCTGAAATAAAGTTATAATTTTTCAAGTATTGTTTATCTGTCTTGAAATTTTCTGTTCTGTTTACTAAAACGCTCCACCAAAGTTAAGGCATTCCCTTTGTGAATGTCCTTAACGGAGGTGGGGTGTTACACTTGGTATCGGAGCTGAAGGTTACCAGATTGGGTAAAGTTTTTGAAAACTATTTTCAAAAAGGTTTTAAAAAGGAAGTATTTTCAAAAGTAAAGCTTATTTTTGAAAAGCGTAATCCCCAAAAAGCCATATATCTATCTTTTCCATTCTCCGTTTTAAATCTTTTTCTTTCATTCCAGCATGTTTGGGAATCTTAACTTTCCAAAGGGCGTGCCAATACCTGGCTAGTTCAGGAGGAACTTAGAGGATAGGGCTAATGATGCAGGCCCAGCAGATATTCCTCCTCCAGCTGCAGCGATTCCTCCTCCTCCACCCCCTCCTCATCCAATAGCTTTTTCAAAGATCTGTAAAGATTTTAGGGCCATGGGTGGAAAGGATTTAAAGAGAACTGAATCATTTGTAGAAGCGAGGAATTGGCTCAAAGTAACTGAGGATCTGTTCATTATTTTCGAGGTGGACGATAGGCAGAAGGTACAATTGGCGGTATGGTTGCTCAAGGACGAAGCTTCCTATTGGTGGGAAGTCACTAACGCCGAGAGGCCGGTTGAAACATGGATGGATTTTAGAACAAGGTTTGAGATGAAATTCCTCTCGCAAGCTGAATGAAGTCTACAACTGGAAAGGTTCTTATCTCTTAAGCAGGGAAGTATGACGGTCAAGGAATACATCAACCTGTTCAACCAACTGGCTAGGATCAGACTGGATTTAGTCAACACCCAGCATAAAAAGGCTCTCCGCTTTGTTAAAGGATTGAACGAGCCATTGCACAGCTTAGCCATGACCCATGTACCCATGGGGGCGACTTACGAGAGATTGGTGGATATGGCACTACAGCACGAGGAAGACAACAGTATGAAAGAAGAGGCAAAGAAGGAAGAACCACAGAACAAGAAAGCCTGGCCCAAAAAGGAAACAGAAAAGAAGATAGAGAAGTCTGAAGATAAGAAGGAGAAAAAGTGCTTTACCTGTGGAAGCTCGACTCATCTGAACAAGGATTACAGAAAAAGGAAGGGCACTTGCTCCAACTGTGGTGAGATGGGACACTTCACTAGGGACTGCCCGAAAAAAAGAGGGCAAGGGAAGAGGGCAGGACCAACTTCTGGAGGCCAGGCGAACACTCTCGAGGCTAGTGGATAGGATAGAATTAGGAAAACTTTCTGTGGCAGGTTTAATTTCTTTATCTGATTGTTAAGTTGAAACTCTTTCTGATTTTGGCATTTTGATTCTATAACCGATACTCTGTACTTTAATACTAGTATTGTTTCTGATTCCACTGTAGGCTCAAACCCATAAGGATTACAACTCATCTGCTTATGATAGATTGGAGTTTGAGAGATATCTGTGTTAGGCGTCAAGTAGGACGCATGCATTTTGGGTTTTATCATGCTTATTTTCCTAAGAATCATTTAGTAATATGCTCTGTACCAGTAAACTGTAAATATCTGAATATTTCTGATAAGGTTGAGATTTCCAGTTTTGACATTGTCTAAAAGCGGTAATCCTCTAGGTGTCAATCTGATGTTGATTTCAGTCTTCGGGGTTGATACTTAGCAGAGTTTTTCTCTCAACCAAGGTCTAATGGAAACCAAGTTTTTGTTTTATCTGTACTCGCTTCCATCATTCGACTGTATCCTATCGATCCAATCTTCGAACTTTAGGTAGAAACTAATGGATGTAAACATGTGTTTGAGATATGTTATGTTTGATGGTTGCAAGTGGATGCAAGTGGTTGCTAGTGGTTGCCTATGGATTCATATACACACACACTAGGCACTAGATCGGCTCGAAAACACTCTCATACTACATATGGATGTGTGAGCATTTTCAATTTCTGTGGATGCAAAATGATTGATTCATCACATGGATGTTGCATATGAATGAATGGTTGTCACTCATATAAGAATGATATATATAAAATAGGAAAATTGCATACATGTTGGACTCATGGCACTAACATAATTCACATTAAGGAGGTCAACTGAATCAGTGGACCGCCTGATCCTTGCATTAGATAAGGAACATATACACACACTTTTGCATATGTTCATACAACATTAGAAGTTTTCTAAGGACAATGGATGCTTGTGGATGATAGTTGAGTATATGGATGACTGGATGGTATGACAAATCCTTCTCAACTTGAAGATTTCGGGGACGAAATCCTTTAAGCAAGAGAGAATGTAACACCCCGTATTTTCTGTAATCGTATAAGTAACAAATCAGAGAATAATTAAATTATAAAATAAGAATCAAGGGAAATGGGTTGTGCCATTGCGTTCGTCTTGAAATTCTTCTTGGAAACGAGTCCGAGTTTTCGAGAAACGGAGTCCGTATGAGGGAGATATGGCCCTCCGAAGTTTCAGAGAATTTCAGAATCGAAAAAAGCTCGAAAATTCAAATTCAAATTCGAATTCAAAATCAAAGAACAGGCAGGGCGGGAAAATTCCCGCCCATGGACCAGGTCGACCTGGGGGTCCATCATAGTGTTGACCTCCCAGGGGCCAGGTCGACCATAGTGTCGACCTAGGGGGACTAGGTCGACCATAGTGTCGACCTGGGGGTTGACCTGCTCCCGAAACCCAGTTTTTTTAACCTGGTTCATTCTGGTGTATCTGGTCTCGTTTCTGTCTAAATTCCTCCGCCTAATCCTATATAAACTCACCCCTAGCCTCATTCTCTCCACACCATTTCCTTCTGTCTATATTTTGCCTCTGTTCTAATTAAAAATAAAAATAGAGTCGCTACCCTGCTGGAATCAAAACTTGGACTGGTGAATCTTCTTCCAACCTGAATAGAATTAAAAGCTAAATCAAATCTCAAATCAAAGTCTAGAGCTACGACAACAATTAAAGAGGAATAATTCAGCATTTCTGCATCAACAACAATTTATTATCCTTTCTTAAAACCACGAAAGGAAAGTACAGTTATTTTCCACTATAAACTGTAATTATAATTGTATCATGATTATAAATCTGAATCTGAGGTTATGTATATTCTTATCTGTCAGATCTGTTTTTCTATGACTATTCTGTACCTTTTTCTTCTTTCTGTTCTATTGCCAGGCTACTACGAGCCTGCGCCTCATCTCATAAGAGATTAACGCACGAACGCTAAATTTTGGGACAAATAATTATGCATAATTGGACATGAAACCGTTGCCTATGAGACTATTGCCCATGACTATGATTCATTGACTATGAGACTATTGCCTATGACTATGATTAATGACTATGAGAGTATTGCCTATGACATTTAATAAGAAGCTATTGTGATTAGTCGCCCATGACTATTTTGGTTAGTTGCCTATAACTAAGGTAGTTAGTTTCTTATGCCTATTCTCTTATGATGTTAGATCTCATATTTAGTATGTAACTTTGCTAGTTTATTCCCATTCACTGTTATGTATATCAAGCCTATAGGGCCATTTTGTGAGTATATAGAGAACTTGTGGAAACATGTTATATGGGGATTGAGCGTAGCTTAATTAAGTAAATCTGGCATAGTAAATATGTTGGCATAATCTGAATTGGCTATAATAGTGAATGATTTACATGTGTATTAGTCTTGGACATAAATGGTGAACTAGAATATTAAATCTAGTTTTGACATGAACTATAAAAGGGAATATTAAGGCTAAGATTTGGGGCATATATTGTATTATGAATTATGACCTTGATTTAGGCATGTAAGTTTAGGCTAAATTTATGATTAGGCAAGATATGACATATAAAATCTGCTAAATCTGTTATCTGCTAAAACTGTTATCTGCTAGTTCTGTTATACTGCCTAAACTGCTAATTAGATTGAATTGCCTAATCTGCCAATTACGTTAAATTGCCCTATCTGCTAAATCTGCTAAATAGCCTAATCCGCAAGATCTGTTATCTGTTTAATCTGTTGAATGACGTAATCGGTTGGAACTGAAATGCTGAAATTTGAAGTATGTGAATCTGTAGGCTCGACTTAAAATTGTGCAAAACTTGTTAATAGAACCTCGAATAATCCGCTGTAACTTGTACAGAAATTTAATCTGTTAAATAAACAGAATTAGTCTGATATCTGAAAAATCTGTATGGGAATGAATTGGCTATGACACGAGGTTAGACTCTGTTTACGGTAGAAGCCTGCCCGGAACCAACCGGCTTAACCAGCAACCGCAAACTGTCAGTCTAATGTGGGAGGTCATAGGCATAACCAAAATATGCTTAGACACGAGGTTAGGTCTGGCTTGTGGCAGAAGTCTGCCCGGAACCGCCCGACATATCTCGTGGCCACAAGCTACCGACCTAATGTGAGAGGTCTGTGTGTTAATATTTAATTAATGCAAATCTGGGATAAATATGATGTCTAAAACGTGTTGGGTGGATAGGGTTAAACCAATTGGACTAATGAATTTAACAAACCCATTTCGTGAATCTGTAGGCCCAATTACAAAGTTAGACAAATCTGTAAATCTGTTAAATCCATATATCTGATCCGTTAATCTGAAAACTTGTCTGACCTGTGAACTAGTTGATCTGAACTCTGTATGTCTGAACTTGTAAACAAGTTAATCTGAAATCTATTAGTCTGGGGACACAAGGTTAGGAGGGAAATTACTTATGTCATCTGTCGTTTGGGACCCATATTAGTCAGTAACCCTTTCTGGTATCAAAACTTTGACCCAACAGTAGGTAGGGTCCGGGCATGCTTACTGAACTAATTATAAGTGGTTCATTCTGATAATGGCGAAGGGTGTTGATGGTGCGTTCCAACCGGGTCATGTGCGTGCATGGATCCCGGTATGCCTCTGAGGATGTAAGACGCCGTGACATCTGTAAGCAGGTCTGTGCCAATTGGTTGTCACTTTAGGGAATGATACACCCTACTGTGGTGCCGACACAGGGTATTTATGTATTAGGGAGCCGATCGCTTGGGGTAGGGTTTTAGAGTACACTTAGTTCTGTCTGTTTCTGTTGGTACCGTCTATTTCTGTTGGGTGGCAATACCTGTCTGTTTCTGCGTGGTACCATCTGTTCGGGTGGGAAAGGCCCATTTACTAGTGTACACCTAATTCTACATTCTGTTTCCATAGGGATTAATCTGTCTCTATTTCTGTACCTTCTATTCGGGTGGAAAAGGCCCATTATTAGGATTCTGTTTCTGTCTGTTTCTATTCGGGTGGTAAAGGCCCATGACTAACATTCTATTTCTGTGGAAATTATTCTGTTCCCGTTTCTTCTTTCGTTTAGACATTAGGGTGACACCTAATCCTGTTATACCAGTATTAGTGCAGGGAAATGAAAAGTAATATTATTTTGTTTCTTCTGTTTAACCTAAGTACATCTGCTGCTCTTGTTACTGTTACCTCTCATCCAGTTTTATTTGCATGCCATGATTATTATTATCTGTTCATATGCTGAAAGTCACTGTACTTGCTAGACTTTATGTCTGACCTTGCTTGTTTTCGCCCCTTTTTCTTCCATTTCCCCCCAAGTTTTCCAAGGAGGGAATACTTTAGCTTGATCCGGATTTCATCTGCTTGAAGTACTCAGAGTGCTTAAAGTATGGCTTGACTCCTTATGGCAGCTTCTGTGGGGATTATGATTTTAAAGTTTTGTACTCTGATGATTTTCTGAGCAAGACTGATATTTATGTACTTGAGTTTTTGGTAAAGATGTAACCAAACTGATTTCTGTTTTCCGCTGAAATAAAGTTATAATTTCTCAAGTATTGTTTATCTGTCTTGAAATTTTCTGTTCTGTTTACTAAAACGCTCCACCAAAGTTAAGGAATTCCCTTTGTGAATGTCCTTAACGGAGTGGGGTGTTACATCATTGGATCATAGTATGTTACCCTATGAGAGGGGACTTCGAGGTCAACCGGGATTACTGCCTCCAATCTGAAAGAGAGTGAAAAAGGACTATGCCCAGTTGCCATCTTAAAGGTTGTTCTGTAGGCCCACAAAGCTAGTGGTAACTCATCTGCCCACTTGGCTTTGGCCCGCTCCAACCGCTTCTTAAGTATAGATTTAATAACTTTATTTATCGCTTCAACCTGTCCAATTGACTATGGGTGAGCTACAACGGTATACCTTTTATCAATCTTGTATTTCTGACAAAAGTTTTTAAATTCAGCATTGTCGAATTGGGTTCCATTATCAGTTATGATGGTTTTCGGCATCCCAAATCGGCAAATAATGTTTCTGACCACAAAACTTATCACTTTCCTTGCCGTAATGGTGGTTAATGGTTCGACTTCCACCCACTTCGTGAAATAATCCATGGCGACGATTGTGTACTTTGCACCTCCTTTGGCGATGGGCAAAAATCTAATAATATCAATTCCCCACATGGCAAACGGCCATGGGCTTACCATTGACTTAACTGAGTCGGAGGTGCTCTGGGAATTTTAGCAAACCTTTGACATTTGTTGCAGCGTCGTGAGTAATCAGCCGCATCTTTATTTACGGTAGGCCTAAAATATTCGTACCTCAATACATTCTTTGCTAAGGTTTGACCCCCAGTGTGGTCCCCACACTCGCCTTCGTGTACTTCTTGCAGTACACGCTTGATGTCGTCATGTGCTATGCACCGTAATAGGGGCATTAAAATCCCTTGGCGATAAAGGATGTCGTTCTGTAAAACATATCTCGCAGCTTTACGTGTTTTTATAGCTCGTCTTTCGCTCTTCTTTGATGGGAGAATTCCACTCTTGAGGAAGTTCTTTATTGATGTCATCCATGACTCCCTCTCTGGCTCAGTTTCCAAGACTAGTTCAATTTCGATTAATTCGAAGCTTGGCGATTCTAGTATCTCTATCGGAACCATCTCGGTTTCCTCTGGGTTGTCATAACTTGCTAGCTTAGCTAGTCGATCCGCCTTCTAATTTTCCGCTCTTGGAATGTGTGTTATATTGTAATGTTCCAAGTTGCCTAGTAGCTCTTCCACTTTTCCAAGATAAGTAATAAGTCGAGGCCCCTTGGTCACAAATTCCTTCCGAACTTTTCAGGCAACTGTCTTAGTGTCACAGAATATGTCCAGAGTTCTTACTCCTAACTCCTTAGCGAGTCTCAGCCTGATAATCAGGGCCTCATACTTAGAATCATTATTAGTGGCAGAAAACTCCAATCGCAGGGCATAATAAATGGATCGTCCTTCAGGAGTAACTAAAACTGCTCCGGCGCTGGATCTTCGATCATTTTTAGCCCCGTCTGTATATAGCTTCCACGGACTAGGCTCTAACTCGTGTTCTGGAGCAACAACCTTGTCATCCACCGTTTCTTCCGTGGGTATTTTGAATTCTGTTATGAAATCGGCTAAGGCCTGCCCCCTTATTGATTTCTACAGTTGAAAATTCAAATCGAATTGGCTCAACTTGATATTCCACTTAAGTAATCGCCCTGATGCTTTGGGTCTTTGTAACACTTGCCTTAAAGGTTGATCAGTGTTTTACAACTATCGGATGAGCTTAAAAGTAATGACGGAGCTTTCGGGAAGCAATCATGAGGCTATAACCAAGCTTTTCTATTCTTGGATAATTATGCTCGACAGCGGTTAGCTTCTTGCTTACATAGTATACAGGCCTCTGGACCTTGTCTTCTTCACGCACTAATGTTGTGCTGACAGCATGAGACGACACCGCCAGATAGACGAACAAATACTCATGTCCTACAGGTTTTAACAGTATCGGAGGCTTCTCTAATAAGTCTAATAGATTATGGAAAGACTCCACACAATCGGGAGTCCACTCGAAGTTACGTTTCCCCTGTTTTTTCAAATCGAAGAAAAGGATACACTTATTTGTGGCTTTAGAGATAAACCTGCTTAATGCAGCAACTTTTCCAGCTAAGCTTTGAACGTCCTTAATCTTTCGTGGTTCTTCAATATTCCTTAGTGCTGCTATCTGACTATGATTTATCTCAATCCCTCGAGAACTCACGATGAATCCAAGGAATTTCCCAGATGTGACCCCAAACGAACATTTTAGAGGGTTCAACTTCACCCCGTACTTCGCAGAATGCCAAACATCTCTGCTAAGTCCTTTGTATGATCGAAAGACTATCTAGACTTCACAAGCATGTCGTCCACATAGATTTCCATGGTTTTTCCGATTTGATTATAGAACATGCGGTTGACCAAGCGCTGATATGTGGCTCCTGCATTCTTTAATCCAAATAGCATTACCACATAGAAATATAACCCCAAGTCTGTGATGAAACTTATGTGCTCCTGATCTGGTATATACACGGGAATTTGATTATATCCCGAATAGGCATCCATAAAGGATAGGAGCTCATGTCCGGCCGTTGAGTCCACTAGTTGATCAATCATTGGAAGAGGAAAGCTATCTTTCGGACAAGCCTTGTTCAAGTCAGAGAAGTCAATGCACGTACGCCACTTCCCGTTAGATTTTTTGACCAGGACAGGATTCGATATCCAGTCGGGATATTTCGAGTCCTTGATGAATCCATCATCCTTTAATTTTTCCACTTCTTCCTTCAAGGCTGCTGACCGCTCCGGGCCTAACATCCGCCTCTTCTGCTTGATCTGTGGGCTTTTTGGGTTGATACTCAAAGAATGGCTCATAATAGCAGGCGATATCCCACACATGTCACCGTGAGTCCAAGCAAACACATCCAGATTTGCCTTCAAAAAGTCAGCCAACTCTTTCGCTCGAATTGGATCTAGCTGCGATCCAATCTTCAATACTTTTGTCGAATCTGCATCATCAGTGGAGATGTCCACTGTCTTTTCATCGGGAGTCGCCTTTCGGTCCTCTGGTTCCCTATCCTATCTAGGATCTATATCCTCTAGTGCATCTCCGGGCGACTCTCTTGAGGCTGGACCCCTTAATTGCTATGTTGAATTTTCCTTCGAGGGGGGAGAAGTACCCTGGGGTTCTATATTCAACCCGTTCATTACCATCTTCAGCTCTGTTATGTAGCAAGCTCGTCCCATAGCTTGGTCACCTCTCATCACCCCTATTCCTGCATCAGTTGGGAATTTAAGCAGTAAGCACCAAGTTGTAATACATGCCCTAACCTCTGCGAGGGTCGGTCGGCCCAGGAAGGCATTGTAGTGTGACTCGACATCCAAAACTACAAATGGTAGGATTCTCACTCTTTGGCGATCTCCTTGTCCTGACGTCACTGGTAATTCTACATATCCCATCGGAGCCGTTGATGCCCCACTGAAGCCTTGTATCCATCCTATGCAGGGCTTTAGGTCTTTCGCTTCGAGCCTCATTTGCTCAAAGGCTTTCTTAAAGAGGATATTAACCAAGCTTCCGTTATCCACCAACACCTTATGGACTAAAGCGGGGAAGATGGCTGTGGTAATCTCTAACGGGTCTTTAGTGGGTGGTTGAATTCCAGTATCATCTTTACCATGGAATATGACGTCATCTGACATCGTCCTTTGTTGTTTCATTGGAGTGATGTTTTCGAGGTTACTGCATTCTCCTACTTCAAAGCGCTTGGCGGCATTAACGTACCGATCCATTGCTTTGAAACTATGGCTAGCTAGATGGGGCCTGCCTATAGTGGTATTGATAACAATCCCTTTACCTTTCTGTTGGGCTATGGGTTTGGAAGTAGGCAGATTTTGGTTCGGGGCTTGCCCTCCTTGCCCCCTGTCCTGTGGGGCAACCTTGTACTCGTCTAGCTTCACTTCCCACAGCATTTTCTCGACAACATCTCTCAAATGACGGCATTCGTTGATAGAATGACTGTGGGTTTCATGGAACAAACAAAACGTTCCCGTAGCGATCTCTTCTTCGATTGAGTCTACGGGTGGTGGCTTTTTATATTGTAATACGTTGTATGTATCCAGATAAATATTTTCCAATGTGTCACTCAACGGCGAATAGTTCTCAAAAATTTGGAATCGAGGTCTTTTACAGGCGTTGTTCCCTCGATTTCTACTCCTTCTATTGTCGTTGCCATTTCTGTTGTTATTACCTTCGTTCTTGTTGCCAATGTTCACCTTGACTCTTCCTGAGCTCTCGCCAGACTGCTTTACTGCAGCATTGCTTTGAATATATTCCTTAGAAGCCCCTTCCGATTTTCTTTTTCTATTTGAATGGGCTTCTTCTCGTCTCAAGCGAATATTGACTTTTCATATAACAATTCCCTACCAGGGGGCGATTTTCCGGACAAGTAATCCCTGAATTTTGTGTCAGGGTCAACTCCTTCTATTAAGGCCATCAAGATTGTAGGTTCATGAGGGTCGCTGACTTCGGTACAACCAGGTTGAAACGGTCTAAATATGACTTTAAAGATTCACCTGGAGCCTGTTTAATCCTTGACAATTCAATGACGCTTTTAGATTTTCAAGCATGAAGCCGAAACTGGTTCATAAAGCGCTCACTTAGTTCTTTAAAGTTTGATATCGACCTAGAAGGGAGTCGGGTGAACCACATCAGTGCCATGTCTTCTAGATAAATCAGGAAGGCTTTGTATTTTACAGCGTCTGGAGCTGCTGCGACATTCATGAACCATGCATATCTCATCAGATGTTGTCCTGGGTCGGTTCTCCCTGAATACCTATCCATTTGTGGCTTGTTAAATCGCCGAGGGAATTGGAAGTCCAATATATCATCCGTAAAGGTGGTGTGACTTCGTTCAATGCCCCAGTCCTCATTGGTGTAGTGTCGGCTTTCAAACATGATTTGGCGCACCATCGCCCATACACCAACATTTGTTAATGTAGGCTCAGGCTCTCTTGCCCTAATGTTTGGCTTAACCCTGCGCTCCTGATTAGGGGTTTTCCTTCTATTTCTAGCGGCAGCTGCTCTACTCTGTTCCCTCCACTCCCGGTCATTTACAGGAGGAAGGGGTTGGAGAAGTTGTCCTGGTGTGGGGTTTATAATATTAGCATCCCTGGGCAGAACATGGGATCTACCCATGGTTAGCAACATAGGTTCTCTCAGGCTCAGGTCATCAGGTCCTAACACACGAGCAGCATCTTCACGGGATCCCAAGGATCCAAAGGTCATCTGATCAAGATTTTGAGGTTGCTCAGGGGTCCTTCTTTCACAAGGGCGTTCTTCATCCGAAGAGGATGACTAGTTTGCTGCAAGGCGGCGAGTTGGAGAGGGTGTCTTCTGCCTAAGAAGATTGTCATGCTTGTGAGCTTCCAATGCATCCCTAGTACTTTCAAGCATATCAAGGATGCGTGAAAAGTCTCTGTGCGTAACTGGCGCAGATGGAACGGGTGGTTCACTAGTCGTCGTAGCCGGTATCAGAGCATTGGTGGGTTCTCGAGTAGAGGTGCCAGCTTCAGCCATGCTCGGATCGGATCGGTGTTGGGAAGTTGAATCGATTCGGTTCAGAGGGGGGTTCGAGCAGCATCAGCATCTCTTCTTCGGTTCGGGGTCAAGCTATCCATTCTGTTCGGAGCAACTGAATCGGATCGACCTGCATCAGCACTCTACCCCCGTGACCTCGTTACAATCATGGCTTACGAATCTTCGTTAGCTTCATTCTCCCAAGCGCCTTGCACTTCCTTTCCTTTTCCTTTAACCATATTGTCCAATTCTTCAGTGGTTAATCAGCAAATACTTGAAAATGTCAGAAATAGAGGATTAACTTCTTTGAACTTGAGAGTCCAAATAGTAGAACAATAATCCCAAAAAGCAGAGAATTCAAAGTCTCTTAGTGAAAGCACCAAAATTTTAGATCCAAAAATGGCTCTAACACTCAATCTAACAATTATTTCTAATAAAATGAAATAAAAAGGGAAGAGAACACACAATTTATTGTGGTTCGGCTTTAAAGAGCCTACGTCCACTGTCTACTCTTTGGATTGATGATTTGAATGCAAATACAACAGTGATTCTCATTTAATTTCACTCATACAATGTATGGATTCACTCAATTTCTTCTGAAATTTACTCTAAAAGATGATTGTAATATGGATATAATGATGAAAATCGGTCTACAAGAGAGTTTAAGTTCTAGAAATGCCAAAAGATCCCTCCAAATGGCCTTTGATGGTCTATTTATAGGTGGAAAACGCCTTTGGAATGGCTTTGGTTCGGGTCCACGTGGCGCCCATCCCACAAGTGTTAGGTTCAGATTTCCTCTATTAGTGACAGCGCATTGAGCTAGTGGGTGAACGTGGGCAGAACCGATGAGCAACTACTACGAGTATTCAGGGAACGTGGGTCGTAACCACTATAGATTTGATTCTGAGTCGGGTGTGCTAAAGATTGGTGGAGCGGGTCGAGCTACTCCGAACCGATCCGGTTCTGCATGCAATTCTTCCTTCTCTGTTCTGCGTTGTTCTGCCTTGGTCAAGAAATTTTGATCCGATCCAATTCGATCTTTGAGGGAATGTTCTTCAGCAACTGATCTTCCAACTTTGTGTAGCCTAGTTCACAAAGTAGGCTAACACAGAGCAAGGTTGTCAAAGTGATCATAATCTAATTTTTTGAAAATTATTAATGGCTAGCGACACGAGTAACACCATTATTGAATGTTTTATAGAAGGACAATCTACCACTAGACCTCCTTTATTTGATATTAGTAATTATGCTTATTGGGATTGTAGGATGAAATTTTATTTGCAGTCTATTTGTTTAGATATTTGGAACATTACCCAAGAAGAATACATAGAGCCTCAAACTGAATATTCAAAATGGACATTAGACCAAAAGACACAAGAACTTAATAATTGTAAGGCCATGAGCATTTTAATTTTCTCCTTAGATAGAAATGAATTTAAACGAGTGTCTATTTATAATTATGCATATGAAATTGGGAGTATATCGAAAGTCACACATGAAGGCACCAATAAAATAAAATAGGCAAAGGTATATATGCTGACTCACTAGTTTCAACATTTTCAAATCAAACCAAATGATTCCATTTTTGATATGTATTCTAGACAAAAAGATATAGTACATGCCCTAATACCATTAGGAAAGAAAATTACTGAAGAAGACCAAGTCAGAATGATCTTGAATTCACTTCCTAGTGAATGGGATCAGAAGACCCTGGCAATCGAAGAAGCCGATGATATTAGTACTATGTCAATAGAAGAATTAATTGATAACCTAATGTCCTATGAAGTAAAGATGCAGGTTAGAAAAGAGAATCAGAAAATGAGAAGAAATCACTATCAGTTAATGCAATGATCGACGATCATGGACAAGATGATGATACTATTAATGATGATATTGAGTTTATCACCAAGAAGATCAAGAAATTCTTAAAGTATTGGATAACGAAGAAACTTCGAATAACTAACAGCAATAATTCTAGAAATGGAAATGTTGTTTAATGTTTCGAATGCGATAAATCGGGTCACTTGAATAGAGACTGTCCCAAATTAAGAAAACCAAAACACATTTCTAATACTTTCAATAAGGAGAGGAAACAAGTATTCAATGCAACATGGGATGATTCATCATCAAGCGATAGTGATTCAGAAATAGAAAAGGCTAACATATGCTTCATGGCAATGGATGACCAAGTATGGAATTTTGATAAAGGAATTACTGAAGTTTTAAATGATATCCATCAAAGATATGAAATATTTAAGAAAGAGTACGATGATAGTTTGGCAGAAATAGATAGATATCTAATGAAAAGTTGAGTAAAGAAAAGCAATGGCTAAAAGATGAAATTGAAAGGTCCAATGGTCATAAAAATGGAAATGATTTAACACTTGGATGTTTTGAAAAACTAAAAGGTGAAAATGAGTCAATAAAATCATAAAATCTTTCAATAAAGTCATAGATCACTGATCTGAATGACAAAATAAATCTCTAGACAATGTTATTCTTAACCATATTAAGGATTTTAATAAAATGAAAATTGATATTGGTAAATTTAACAAAGGAAAGAATAATCCAGAGAAATTATTATCTACATCTAAAAACACTAGGAATAGGCATGGACTTGGATATACCCCCAAGGCTAAATCAAATAAAGATAGTACTCAATGTACTAAGTTTGTTAAAGCCCCCAAGTTCAAACCAAAACCTAGGAAATTAAAGTTAGATCCTCCAAATAGGTTCATTAATTTATGGGTTCCAAAACGGTTGGAAAATACTGAAAAAGAAAAATATATTGATAATTTTATTAATAAGGTTCATTTATCTAATGATTATATTTTGAAAGGGTATTCAAACTCTTCATGCGTTTGGTATCCCAAAACTTAACCCCATGGACCCTGAAATAAAAAGGGTATCAATGTGCATATTTTATAATTATTCAAGTACCAAATAGTCAACGCTTAAAGCATATAACAAGAAATCTATTGAACCTTGGATGGATATGAAAAGGATTTTTAGTGGTGTAATAACCCGAATTCCGACAGACCGATTTTTTTTTCAAAATTCTAATCTATCGGAACCCTTATTGGTTGCTCTGGTATTCTACTGAAAAGATAGAGATATAAAATATATCAAAGCTCGGAAAATTCCTCACGGCGGAATCGATAGTATAATATAATCAACGTATAGCCTTACTGTAGTAATAGTACTGCCTAACCAGTATCCAAAGCTATCATATCTCTGCCACAAATCTAACCTGCGAGTATGTTATGATGAGGGGATCAAAACACAAGTTCTATTGACTGGATTTAAACTATAGACTTTGGATAATCCTACATACACCATTAAATCACATTTTCTTATTTATTAGGTTACTTGGGTTAACAACACTCAAGGCTTACAAACATGTTGTACCCATTTACTTCCAAGTGGATTAACCTAATACAGTATATATGTAGCTACCCTCCCCCAATATTGATGTACACCCCATGGTACCCCACTTGCACGGTCTTTACATTAATGCCATAGAAATGAACGCAGTCCCCCTTCCTATGCCGGAGTGACGTGCGGTTCTATACATGACAATCTCAAGTTCTGCATATATCTGTCATTATTATGCTACGTAAGCATATGGACTGCCACCTTTGATCGAATCATATTGCATACCAGAGTAATGCCCTCAAGTCTACGATACACCACACAGAGCATATATGCACGTATCTAGACTTTCCCGCGTACGTATCGTCAATCGTATTCGATGCCTTAACTGCACATAATGTGCACCAAGTTTCGTGGCAGAGCTATACAAGAAACGCAGAACTCGGTCGAGAGCTTTTCCATATCTATACATGCCTGTTCTTAAGAGCCTCAAAATGCAGATATTCCTAGGGCCTATTTTTCATGGTAGCTATGGCCCCACCTCGACCCCTCCCTCAACTGGTAAAGACTACAAGAGATAGGCGTCTTGACCCTAACAAATAATCTAAACATCCAGTTGGCGTCTCCCCTCTACCACCGTACCTCGATAGTGAAAGGTGAATGGTCTATTGGGTTTAACTCTAGTCTATTCGCATCCTACTGGCTGCCGATGATGGGCACCCGACGATCTACTATCTTTGTTGGTCCTGACCTCTTCCTCCCGTTGAGACGACCGCCAAATCACCCTAGTGTCACCATGTCACAACATTCTAAATGGAAAGCGAATTTGCAGTCAAGGCTCACCCACCTGGTAGTAACGCGCAGACCCAACCTCTGCGAGTACAGCCTAAACATCTACCACCACACAAAAGACTACCAGGAGCACCTTACGTATCTCAGGAAGTCGCGTGCTTCCCCTTCCAGTCCTTAGGAGCCGACCAAATAATCAGATGAACATGTGATCCCCTCATGCCACATGACACCACGATGATCTACCTCATTGGGTTATTCACCCTCAAATGTGCGGACCGGTCCAAGCGCCTCATTTTAATATGTTATTAGACCCTATGTCTAAACTTTCCATTATGCGCTTGCTTTGCCTCGCCAGGTTTCTATTTAACTTGGTTTTTCCCATTCAAATTGACTTCTTATTCAAGTTACCAAATTCCTTTTACTTACTAATTTCGGTCTTATAACTTAACCCATTTAAGCCCATTAATAGGCCCATAACATGTTATTCTCTAGATTGTGATCCAAGGTCTGTAATCCACAACCCATTTATATTCTTGTTGATTTCAAAGTTACAATAACATGTTCTACTTAATGTGTAATTAAGTATATCTCCATTCACACGTTTTATATTTAACATGTCAGTAATTATTTATGATTAAATATGACTTATTTCATTTCATAAGTTTGCCTCACTCTTTCCTATTTAATCATAATTCCCTCTTAGACTGTCACTACAACTTATCATTGTTTACTTATTAACTTAGTCCTCTTAACTAAGGTTCACTAATAAGTCTCCTTTCCATTTATTATAACCTATGATATGATTTTCCTTTGTCCTTCGGACAAGCCTTAACATGTTATTCTTATCAGCATATTTCATATTTCCAAGTTTTCAAATTACTTAATTTTTATAATTAAGTATAACTTATTACATTTCATAAATTTCCCTCATTTGCGGATTGCTTAATTTACAATCAAGTACCATTTTTCTCATTAAACAAGTTATCTCATTTTCTCACTTGTTTATATTATAACCTAAGTTATAATACTCACTTGTCCCTAGGACAAGTTTAACTATTATATAACATTCTCATTAATTAAATTTAATTAAAATAGATTATTATCATTCCCCGTTAGTTCCATTTCATTTTACTATTGTGTCTTTCATTCAAATCCATTTAGTTCCATTAATTAAAATTAATTATGTTTATCAGTCCTGCTATTTACATATACATATATATATGTATATATGTATATATTCATACACTAGACCTCTTACATAAAGCCTATATTTGTGGATGCTGGATTTGTCGGGCGGTTCCGGGCAGACTTCTACCATAAGTTGGCTTAACCTCGTGTCTTAGTGCCACCACATGTTTTATTTATGCACTTAGAACCCTCACATTAGATTTACCGCTTGTGAGTGTTGCCAGGCGGTTCCAGGCAGGCTTCTATCAAAAATGTAATCTAACCTCGTGCCTAAGCGTGGTTACAGTTTTAATTCACTGTAAATTTTCTATATAATTTAGGTGTTTCCATTCTTTAAAATCTATATTTTACATGTCATCATATTAAACCCATTTTATGTCTCATGTTCTTTCTAACATACAATAAATTCTATTCTAACATGTAATCGTTTAATCATGTAATTATTCAAATCAAACAAATTAACATGTAATGTTCTCAATTTCTGGCATTAAAGGTCCAGGTACATAAATGTTAAAAATTAACATGGAATTGAAAAAACATTAATTCCTACACATATTTTGACAAGTTTATATTTCAATATGTGAATTTTCCAACATATTAATATCTAAGTATATTAATGTAACACCCCGAATTTTTTAAGAATATTAAAATTAACAAATTCAAGAACACTTAATTTTTAGAAGAAGAATTAAGGGAAATGGGTTGCGCTATTACGTTCGTCTCAAAATTTTGGTCAAGATAGACATTTGGTTTGCATAAAACGGATACCTTATGAAGAAGTTATTAAGCCTTGAAGTTTGTATGCATATGAGAAAAATATATATATATATATAAACTAAATTAATAAATATGCAAAAAAGTTCAAAACAACGAATCGGGAGGGGGAATAAGCAAACCGACCCATTTTTGAGGTCGAACCGAGCGTCGCTGGGTCGACTAGGGGTTGATTCAGGGTGTTTAGCTATCAACCTGTGGGTCGATTCGCTCTAAGGCAGATGTGGCACCTGATTGGTTCTAATGGACTCCTTGCTGAGTCATTAGGGATGATGTGATTATTCTATCTTGTTTGAATGGCTTTGATTTGCTCTAGGTTAATCTGACGGTTCCTATTAAATCAAACTTCTATATAAGCAACCTAAATCTAAACCCTAAGCCACACAAAAATATTCCTAGAGCCTTCATGCCATCAATGGTGAACCTAGAATTGTCGTCATCTCTTTCAACTCAAAGGCAAGATAGAAGCTACATCAAAATCAAATCAAAACTAATCTAATTCAACTAAGAGAATTCAACGATCTGCATCAAAGGCTATCAATTCAGTTTCAGAATACAGATCCCTGAAATCAAGTTTTTCCTTTTGATTGTAAGTTTAGCTATCTTTTAGATGTGAACAAATTTAAGATTTGATTTGTAATAAAACGAAAAATAGAATTGTACTAAGCTGTATGATAATGATGATGTTGATTCATGTCCATTTCCTGTGATAATTTTGTCATGTATGTCTTGGAATGATTGTGGTTTATTGGACTTATCGTATAGGAATTGATGATGAACCTGTTATGATTTGGGGAATGAAACTATCGTACCGCATATAAGTTTGATAATCTTTTCATGACATGTTATATGCAAGTTTTTAGGCTAAATAACATTAGATCCATATGCCTACATGTTTAGATCTACAACTTTATGTGTTCAGATTCATGCTAATTAGATCCAAGTCAAGATCTATACATATGTTCATATGATTTAATGCAAGTTACATGTTTTATATTAGATCCAAGTCAAGATCTATATATATGTTCATATGCAAGTTACATGTTTTATGTTAGATCCAAAACTGGATATATATATATATATATATATATATATGAGGAGCGTTCAATGGCACCCCAAATAGTGAGCAACCCTTTAGCCTACCACTTTTCCACCACACATTTTCTTCCTCTCTCCTTCCACTGACTCTCTCACCTTCCACTCACATTAAAATAATATAAACGAGAGGTGGAAAATAGGGAGGCTAATAGGGGGTGCAGAATAAGGGGTTCCATTGAACGCTCGCCTATATATATATATATATATATATATATATATATATATATATATATATATATATATATATATATGCATGTTTATAAAGTGGATTCATGCAAGTTCACATGATCATTATTGTTAGATCTAGTTCACATCTACATGTCAAAGTTAAACTTATACATGCTTTGGTAATGTACGTGTCATGATTATGACATATGCTAGTTTATAAACCAAGTTATGTTTACATATGCCTAGATCTACATATTAACATGTTTAGGCTTGTGATTATTTAGTCCAATTCATATGCAAGTTCATGAGACATGTTAGTTGAAATGAATGATGTTCTATGTCAACATTACATGACATATGTTTGGTTGGATTTACATTAGGCATGTTACCTTCTTTTACCTCTTGTTTATAAATTAGGCTAATTTGCGGGCCTAATTACTTTATGTGATTGATGCGAATGTGTAAACGGGGTAATGTTGGGATGGACAATAAATTATAACATGTTAAGGATGTAGGTGGGCCCATAACCATGTAAATGGTTAAGGCCATGAAATGGTATAATTTATATACCATTGGTTATGAACATAACTTAAGTTATGAACATAATTAAAATGATGTGACATGAAAACATTTTTAGAAAATTTACATGTATACTTGACATAAATGACAAACATGTGAATTTAGCAAAAGATGAATATGCCTAACCCGAGGTTAGACTGAGTTGTGCTGCAAAACTGCCCGGAACCAACCGGCACATCCAGTGACCATAACAATACCTATCTAATGTGGGTGGTTAGTGCATTGAGCCAAAAAGGACCCGAGGTTAGACTGAGTTGTGGTGTAAAACTTCCCGGAACCGACCGACACATCCAGTGACCACAACAATACCTGTCTAATGTGAGTGGTTGGTGCTTTAATAAAGCTAAGTCAAGATTGGTAGGGTTAAGTCAATTAAGGAAACACTTAACCAATTCAACTTGTTAACTAAACTAATGGGTGAGGTTAAGTAAATTTAGAACACTTAACCGTTATAACATGTTAATTAGACAAGTGGGTGAGGTTTAGTAAATTTAGAATACTTAACCATTATAACATGTTAATTAGACAAGTGGGTGAGGTTAAGTAAATTTAGAACATTTAACCGTTATAACATGTTAATTAGACAAGTGGGTGAGGTTAAGTAAATTTAGAACACTTAACCGTTATAACATGTTAATTAAGCGGATGATAGGGTTAAGTTAACTGAAGTAACACTTAACCAAAATATATAATGACTTGTGGTAGGGTTTGGTAGCACAAGAGGATACACTTAACCAATATATAATGACATGTGGTGGATTTAAGTAATACAAGAGGAAAAAACTTAACCAATTATATAACATGATGTATGGGAAGGGCTAAGTTAACATGAAAGGGAAATAGTTAACCAATATAAAATGATTTGAGGTAGGGTCAAGTTAACACCAATAGGAAACACTTTACCAACATGACAAGATGAGTGGGTGGGTTAAGTTAACTTGAATGGATTAATGACACTTGACCAATATAACTTGATGAACGAATGGGGTTAAGTTAAATGGGAAATACTTAACCAATTTAACCTGATGAATAAATAGGGTTAAGTTAATAAAACACACTTAACCAATCCAACATGATAAGTGAGAAAGGTTTAGTTAATAAGAACAACTTAACCAACATGGCATGACGAGTAGGAGGGTTAAGTACACGTCGGGTTGGTGGGTAATATTAGTAAATATATAGGCCCATAAAACTTAACCATTATATAAACATGCTTGAATCCGTGGGAAGGTTAAGTATACGTCGGGTTGGTGGGTAATATTAGTAAATATAGGCCCACAAAACTTAACTATTAAATAAACATGCTTGAATCGATGGGAGGGTTCAGTACATCTCGTGTAAGTGGGTAATATAAGTACATATAGGCCCACAAAACTTGACTGTTTATAAAAAAATGCTTGAATCGATGGGAGGGTTAAGTACATATCGGGTTGGTGGGCAATATTAGTAAATATAGGCCTACAAAATTAACCAATAGGAAACCCAAGTAACGGGGACCCATTTCAGCAGTAACCAACATGGATGTATCACGGTACCCTGAACTAGGCAGGGTGGGGCACGATTACTGGGCTGATTATAAGTGGTCAAAGCAGCTGCAGGGGTTACGCCAGTGTAGGTTCCGATGGTTTACGGGCGTACACATATTCCGGAGTGGGAAAAAGCAAGCAGTGGGTACCAGTAGTTATACACTGCATCTTGAATCGTGTCGGGTCGCTATCATAAGGATTGATACACCTTATGGTGGGACCAGCACAGGGTATCTACATGCAAGAGAGGGCCGATTGACACAGACATATGGAACATGAATATAAGTAGGGAGCCAATCGATAGGGTAGTAAGGGTACATCTAACATGTTCATGGCAATTAGGCTGATTGAGGTGGAATCCTCACGATAGATGTACACCTGAAGGCTACTACAATTACGAGGATTGGGATCACGTTGTAATATTACCATTTTATACAGATTACTAGTTGGGACACTAGTTAAGCGGTGTAGAGATATAGAAATCAGATTAATGGAGTAGTAGCGAAGCAGAGAAAAAAAAGTAGGAATGCATTCAGTTCACCTTGCACTTATCTTGTCTTTAGTTACCTTGTTTTATGGTATTGTCCTATTTTCAGTTTATTCATATCATGATCCTTTATCTTGTTTGCATGTTGAAAGATCACTGGACTTACCAGACTTATGTCTGACCTAGTTTGTTTTTCGCCTCTTTTCTTCCGTTTCCCCCAGTTAGTCAGGGAGGGAATAGCTCAGCTTAGCCTGGACCGCTTCTCTTTCCGAGCTTGAAGATTAGTTGGTGTATTGCTCTGAACTCTCTTTCCCGCTGCTATGGTTGGCTTATGCTTTATTGGGGAATATCTTTGTTATTTTGTGCTTCTTTTACACTTGGAAGTGATTAAATCAAGACATAAGTTCTATGTATTACTTTTAAGTATGATTTGAGAAAATTGTTGTAAAAGCTTCACTGATTTAAGTTGTTAATAAAATGACTTTATTTTCCGCTGTTTTATTTGTCTGTCTTGTAATTTATCTGCATCTTTTACCAAAAATGCTCCACCAAAGTTAAGGCATTCCCTTTGTGAGTGACCTTAACAAAGGTGGGGTGTTTCACTTTGTATCAGAGCTGAAGGTTACTAGATCAGATAAAAGATTTGAAAAATTATTTTCAAAACGGTTTTAAAAGAAGCATTTTCAAAAGAAAGTTTTGTTTTAAAGGCTTATTCCCCAAGGCCATATGCAGTATCTTTTTGATCCTCTGTTTGAATCCTTGTTTCCTTGTTTCCTGAGTCTCCGGGGCTCCTGGCTTTCTGGGAGGTAACCTTATCGCGGCCTGGTTCCGTAGGCTTGATGAGACCATGACACTTGTTAAAGGGCAAATAAGCGCCCAACTTCCATCTATAGCCGTAGTAGTTTCACCTGCGGCTATTTTTTTTTTCGAGCTTTGTAGGATTCTCTTTGCGATGGAGGCAGCTTTCAAACGACCTGTCAACAAGTTACACAAAGATGGAAAAGATGAGAATGAGGGAGTTTGGCTAAGGAGCACAACCCAAGGATGAAGAACTCATGGATATAGACTTGGTTCACAAAGGAGGGGAGGAAAGAATAGTAAAACCTAAAACAAGAGGAAGTATCTTTATTTTAGGATAACTGGTCCTATAATTAAGGGCAAGGGCAAGGGCAAGAACAAAAGACGGGATTTTCCGGAAGCCAAGTGCATGCTCTCACCACCAACATACTTGAGAGAAAGGTAGTAAGGTTTCTGTGGAAAAGTTTAGTTTTTCTTCTTGATCATCGTGCTAGTACTCTTTTTGATTTTTACGCTTCACATTCATTTATATCTGCTTCCATAGTTGAGTCTCTGCACCCTAGAGCTTGTACAGTAGAGGATCCCATTGTTGTCTCAAGTCCAATTTGTGGTTCGTCTCATTTATCTTTGGTTTGTAAGGATTTGAGATACTTATGTTTTTGGTTTCATGGGCTATCGGTTGATTCTAGGCATGGATTAGTTAGCTATTAATTGTGAAAGGAGGGTAGTTAGACTTTCGACTTGCCTCGGGAATACCCTCGAAATTTCGTGTGATCCTAAGGAATCAGTTTGTCTTAGCTACCTAGAATCACTTTATGTATTTATCGACGATTTTCGATCCGTTAAAGTAGTCCATGAGTACGCAGATGTTTTTTGATTAAGGTTAGGAGTTTTCCCCCTAAAAACTCAAGATAGACATCCGCATATATCTAGTTGACAATGCAAATCCAGCTATGTAATCAACGATAGTTTTGTAGCAGGATTGGCAAGGATAGCCAGAGTCATTTAAGTGCTCAATTGTTTGGTTGTTTTACCAGTATCATCTCACATAAATCGTCCAAATTCGGAGGAGGTATTCCTTGGTGCTTGTCTGATATTGGTTTAGGCATTTGGGACTTGTACTTGAGGGATGCCAAGTTCGACTAGGATGGTTTGCGTGAGAGATATCGACCCTTATATTTGTGACATGAGGGATAAGCTAAGGAGAAGAGAGACCTTTAGTCATCTTAGTGTATGCACTTGGTATCATGGTTAACTTCTGTTTATCTTGGAAAGATAGTTCGATAACATTGGATACCCTCTAGCATAGTAAATGATCGAGGTCCTATCTTAACTAGTGTGGAAATGGAGGTCAAGAAGCTTCGCAGTCGTGAAGTTAAATTAGTTAAGGTACAGTGGTGTGAAGCTCAAAGAAGATGCGACTTAGAAGACTGAAGACTAGATACGCGCATCATACCCTTTTTTGAGGGTATATCCTTGATTCCTCCTTTTTCTGTAATATTTATTTCCATGTTAGTCTTTACCTTTTAAGTATATCCTCTCGGCCCTATCCTCGATCCTTAGGTAGAAGCCAATGGATGAAAACATGTGTTTGAGACATGTTATGATTGATGGTTGCAAGTGGTTGCAAGTGTTTGCTAGTGGATGCTCGTGGATGCATATACACACATTAGGCACTAGATCGGCTCAGTCACTTTCATATTGCATATGCATAAGAATGTATTTGTATATGGATTGAAACTTGATGTGTTATCATATGGATGTTGCATATGCATGAGTCAATAATCACACATATAGTATTTACATGATTAGAGATATTTGCATACATATTGAACGCATGACACTCTCATGATTCGCATTAAGGAGGTCAATTCGATCAGTAGACCGCTTAGATAAGGGACATATACACACACTCTGCATATGTTCATATGGCACTAGAAGTCTTTTGAGGATAATGGATGCTTGTAGATGATGGATGAGTGGATGGATGATTGGATGTTAAGATGCATTCTTCTTAACTTGACGATTTCGGGGACGAAATCCTTTGAGGAGGGGAGAATGTAACACTCCGAATTTTCTGAGAATATTAAAATTAACAAATTCAAGAACACTTAATTATTAGAAGAAGAATTAAGTGAAATGGGTTGCTCTATTATGTTCATCTCAGAATTTTGGTCAAGATAGACATTTGGTTTGCATAAAACGGACACCTTATGAAGAAGTTATTAAGCCTTGAAGTTTGTATCAATATGAGAAAAATATATATATAGATATATATAAAAATTAAATATATAAATATGCAAAAAAGTTCAAAACATCGAATCGGGAGGGGGAATAACCGAACCGGCCCATTTTTGAGGTCGACCCGAGCCCCGCTTGGTCGACTAGGGGTTGATTCAGGGTGTTTAGCTGTCAACCCGTGGGTCGATTCGCTCTAAGGCAGATGTGGCATCTGATTTGTTCTGATGGACTCCTTGCTGAGTCATTAGGGCTGATGTGGCTATTTTATCTTGTCTAAATGGCTTTTATTTGCTCTAGGTTAATCTGACGGTTCATATTAAATCAAACTTCTATATAAGCAACCTAAATCTAAACCCTAAGCCACACAAAAATGTTCCTAGAGCCTTCATGCCATCAATGGTGAACCTAAAATTGCCGTCATCTCTTTCAACTCAAAGGCAAGATAGAAGCTACATCAAAATCAAATCAAAACTAATCTAATTCAACTAAGAGAATTCAACGATCTACGTCAAAGGCGAGCAATTCAGTTTTAGAATACAGATCCCTAAAATTAAGTTTTTCCTCTTGATTGTAAGTTTAGTTATCCTTCAGATGTGAACAAATTTAAGATGTGATTTGTAATAAAATGAAAAATAAAATTGTACTAAGCTGTATGATAATGATGATGTTGATTCATGTCCATTTCCTGTGATAATTTTGTCATGTATGTCTTGGAATGATTGTAGTTTATTGGACTTATCGTATAGGAATTGATGATGAACTTATTATGAGTTGGGGAATGAAACTATCATACTGCATATAAGTCTGATAATCTTTTCATGATATGTTACATGCAAGTTTTTAGGCCAAATAATGTTAGATCCATATGCCTACATGTTTATATCTACAACTTTATGTGTTTAGATCCATGCTACTTAGATCCAAGTCAAGATCTATACATATGTTCATATGATTTAATGCAAGTTACATGTTTTATGTTAGATCCAAGTCAAGATATATATATATATATATATATATACATATGTTCATATGCAAGTTACATGTTTTGTATTAGATCCAAAACGGATATATATATATACATATATATATATATATATATGCATGTTTATAAAGTGGATTCATGCAAGTTCATACGATCATTGTTGTTAGATCTAGTTCACATCTACATGTCAAAGTTAAACTTATACATGCTTTGGTAATGTACATGTCATGATTATGACATATGCTAGTTTAAAAACCATGTTATGTTTACATGTGCCTAGATCTACATATTAACATGCTTAGGCTTGTGATTATTTAGTCCAATTCATATGCAAGTTCATGAGACATGTTAGTTGAAATGAATGATGTTCTATGTCAACATTACATGACATATGTTTGGTTGGATTTATATTAGGCATGTTACCTTCTTTTACCTCTTGTTTATAAATTAGGCTAATTTGCGGGCCTAATTACTTTATGTGATTGATGCGAACGTATAAACGGGGTAATGTTGGGATGGACATTAAATTATAACATGTTAATGATGTAGGTGGGCCCATAACCATGTAAATGGTTAAGGCCATGAAATGGTATAATTTATATACCATTGGTTATGAACATAACATAAGTTATGAACATAATTAAAATAATGTGACATGAAAACATTTGAAGAAAATTTACATGTATACTTAACATAAATGACAAATATGTGAATTTAGCAAAAGATGAATATGCCTAACCCGAGGTTAGACTGAGTTGTGGTGTAAAACTGCCCAGAACCGACCGGCACATCAGGTGACCACAACAATACCTATCTAATGTGGGTGGTTAGTGCATTGAGCCAAAAAGGACCCGAGGTTAGACTGAGTTGTGGTGTAAAACTCCCCGGAACCGACCGACACATCCAGTGACCACAACAATACCTATCTAATGTGAGTGGTTGGTGCTTTAATAAAGCTAAGTCAAGATTGGTAGGGTTAAGTCAGTTAAGGAAACACTTAACCAATTCAACATGTTAACTAAACTAATGGGTGAGGTTAAGTAAATTTAGAACACTTAACCGTTATAACATGTTAATTAGACAAGTGGGTGAGGTTAAGTAAAATTAGAACACTTAACCGTTATAACATGTTAATTAGACAAGTGGGTGAGGTTAAGTAAATTTAGAACACTTAACCGTTATAACATGTTAATTAGACAAGTGGGTGAGGTTAAGTAAATTTAGAACACTTAACCGTTATAACATGTTAATTAGACAAGTGGGTGAGGTTAAGTAAATTTAGAACACTTAACCGTTATAACATGTTAATTAAGCAGATGATAGGGTTAAGTTAACTAAAGTAACACTTAACCAAAATATATAATAACTTGTGCTAGGGTTAGGTAGTACAAGAGGATACACTTAATCAATATATAATGACATGTGGTGAATTTAAGTAATACAAGAGGAAAAAACTTAACCAATTATATTACACGATGTATGGGAAGGGTTAATTTAACACGAGAGGGCAACAATTAACCAATATAACATGATTTGAGGTAGGGTCAAGTTAACACCAGAAGGAAACACTTAACCAACATGACAAGACGAGTGGGTGGGTTAAGTTAACTTGAATTGATTAATGACACTTGACCAATATAACTTGATGAACGAATATGGTTAAGTTAAATGGGAAATACTTAACCAATATAACCTGATGAATGAACAGTGTTATGTTAATAAATCACACTTAACCAATCCAACATGATAAGTGAGAAAGGTTAAGTTAATAAGAACCACTTAACCAACATGGCATGACGAGTAGGAGGGTTAAGTACACGTCGGTTTGGTAGGTAACATTATTAAATATATAGGCCCACAAAACTTAACCATTATATAAACATGCTTGAATCCGTAGGAAGGTTAAGTATACGTTGGGTTGGTGGGTAATATTAGTAAATATAGGCCCACAAAACTTAACTATTAAATAAACATGCTTGAATCGACGGGAGGGTTAAGTACATCTTGTGTAAGTGGGCAATATTAGTACATATAGGCCCACAAAACTTAACCGTTTATAAAAAAATGCTTGAATCGATGGGAGGCTTAAGTACATATCGGGTTGGTGGGAAATATTAGTAAATATAGGCCTACAAACTTAACCAATAGGAAACCCAAGTAACGGGGACCCATTTCAGCAGTAACCTACATGGATGTATCACGGTACCCTGAACTTGGCAGGGTGGGGCACGATTACTGCGCTGATTATAAGTGGTCAAAGCATCTGCAGGGGTAATGCCAGTGTAGGTTCCGATGGTTTACGGGCGTGCACGTACTCCGGAGTAGGAAAAAGCAGGAAGTGGGTACCAGCAGTTATACACTGTGCATCTTGAATCGTGTCGGGTCGCTATCTTAAGGATTGATACACCTTATGGTGGGACCAGCACAGGGTATCTACACGCAAGAGAGGGCCGATTGACACAGACATATAGAACATGAATACAAGTAAGGAGTCGATCGATAGCGTAGTAAGGGTACATCTAACATGTTCATGGCAAATAGGTTGATTGAGGTGGAATCCTCACGATAGATGTACACTTGGGATCACGTTGTAATATTACCATTTTATACGGATTACTAGTGGGACAATAGTTAGACGGTGTAGAGATATAGAAATCAGATTAATGGAGTAGTAGCGAAGCAGAGAAAAAAAGTAGGAACGCATTCAGTTCACCTTGGACTTATCTTGTCTTTAGTTACCTTGTTTTATGGTATTGTCCTATTTTCAGTTTATTCATGTCATGATCCTTTATCTTGTTTGCATGTTGAAAGATCACTGGACTTACCACACTTATGTCTGACCTAGTTTGTTTTTCGCCTGTTTTCTTCCGTCCCCCCCCCCCAGGTAGTCAGGGAGGGAATAGCTCAGCTTAGCCTGGACCGCTTCTCTTTCCGAGCTTGAAGATTAGTTGGTGTATTGCTCTGAACTCTCTTTCCAACTGCTATGGTTGGCTTATGCTTTATTGGGGAATATCATTGTTATTTTGTGCTTCTTTTACACTTGGAAGTGATTAAATCAAGACAGAAGTTCTATGTATTACTTTTAAGTATGATTTGAGAAAATTGTTGTAAAAGCTTGACTAATTTAAGTTGTTAATAAAATGACTTTATTTTCCGCTTCTTTATTTTTCTGTCTTGTAATTTATCTGCATCTTTTACCTAAAATGCTCCACCAAAGTTAAGGCATTCCCCTTATGAGTGACCTTAACAGAGGTGGGGTGTTTCAATTAATATTCCAATATGTCATATTCTTCACTTTAATCTTTTTAACATATGTTTAAACATCTCAACATATCATATTTCAACATGTAATATATAACGTTTTGACGCTTTATTTAATTATTCTGACAAATTCACATCGTATAATAACGGGGAATGTTAAACGATAATATATCATTATCGAAAATGGTATAACTTAAATCCACTCAACTTATTAGCTTTCCAAATCCTGGATCTGGTCCACATCTTGCATTCCATGGTTTTCCCCTAATTGGATTAAGAACCTAGCCACCATGGATTCATAATTTTTACTAAAAGAACAGGGAAGAAAGAGGAAGAAAATTGACCAGATCTAGAAAATTACCTCGCTTCGCATATGATTCTAAACACCTTTTTATAACGTCAGTTCTTTTCCTCCAGATATTGATTTGGAATTTTCCTAAATTAATAATATTAAATTTTACGAAGAGATCGGAAGAGGAGAAAGAATGGCAGAGCATAGACGTCGTCTCAAAAATGTGTGATTTAGGTAGGCTCTGCTAGCCTATTTGTAGGTGTTCATGATCTTATCGTACACGCAATGCTGAGTCAGCATTGAACTTGGTTAAGAAAACAGTCCAGATATTCCAATGAACCTGAAAAGATCTTGGGTGGATTGACACCGAGTTCGACCCATAGGTCGACCCCCCATGCCTAGGTCGACCCCGGCTATATTTTTTTCTGCATATGCTCTTCGGTTTTGAATTGATTTGAATATGTTCCTATATAAGGTTCTTATATGTATACAAAACCTATAACGGCCATTTTACGTGAATATATATACGCACAACTTTCATTTCGTTTTCAAAATTCAAACGGTATTGCACCGTTATTTGATTCTTGCCATATTTCTATGATTTTAGCGTTATCTTAAATTTTATCTCTTGTATACATATATATATATATATACATATATATTCCTGCACATATATATATGCATATATTACCATATACATATATTTTCTTTACTTCCTTATATGTATATTTTTCCTTATATGTGCGTTTATACATATTTTCCCTCATGAACATGTGTTATTTTAGTCGTTCCCTTAAAACAAAAACATGACGGCGACATGGATTGAAATTTGTACCTATTGTATGCAAGTCACATGTTCTAACCACCGGGGCTACCAAGGCTATTGTTAATGAGGCTTTGAATAATGGTAGTTATTGTTCTCTTCTTACTTCTCTTTTTCATGTTTGCTATAATATTTTATATAACCCATTGCATGAATCCTTTTCTTTTATTTCTCTTTTATTATTAATGCATAATTAGTGCATGTAACACAATTACACTGCATACAACCAATCTTTTCCTTCTTTTAACGTATGCATTACATTTTATTTTCATTAATCTTTATTTTATTCTTCATATATACATTTATATCTATGCATATATATACACATATGCATTATTTAAATATTAAATTATCATAAAATGTGGGGTGTTACATTCTCCTACCCTTAGGAAATTTTGCCCCCCAAATTTGATAAGGGTAAAAATCAATTAATCACTCAAATAATATACATCCATCGCATGTGTATCCAATTTTTGCAAACATTGTGCACTTGTGCAACGTGAAATACAACATAATATTACATGTATGCCTAAGCGGTACCTTCTATGTGTATACAAATTTTTCAAAAATCCTTTTAAAATATGATGCTCACATTCTAAATATCCTGGTAGTTCTACATGAATGCAATATTTTGAAAATGAAAATATATTTTCATCCAAATTTCTCACATCCTTGCATAGCAAGAGCACTGTTCATCCAATTGTTGCATCCAAAATCCTATCAACCAACTTTATTTTTCCAAAATTTAGAAAAAGCTAATTTCCTAAATTCGATTTCTTATGTTACAAAAAGGCGAAAAACGGAAAACTTCACATCACCCTTTTTCTTTTTTGACTTTTTTCTAACCGTGCTTAGATTTTATGAAATTATTTATAAAGATTCCCCTATTTTCCAATCCAAGCACAAACCACATAATAAAATTTTCTTTTTCATCTTATCTTGGAAATTTTTATTTTTATTCATCTTTTCTCATAATTTGTCAAATTTGTTTCTTTACTGAATTTGTTGTTTCCTTTTTACTTATGCCTTTACTCTTCTCTTGGCTTATTAAATCATCTGATGTAAGTTTAATTTCAAATAAGCCTTCAACTAAAACAGGAAAACAGACACTCTACACAGCTTCTACTAAGGGCCAAGAATTTCGGGACTATGTCCCCATTAGACAACAAGCTTGAACCACGGGATCCATGACAGGTTCAGGTGTTACATAACTACCCAACAGGAAAAATAACAGAAGGATCCCAATAGAAATGCAATAACAGGTTGTACCTCTAACATGAAAATTAGCAGCATGATCTAAATACTTACTTGCCCTTTTACTATCTAGTAGTCAACACTAGCCCTAGCTGTGTAAAAATAATTATTTCAAGCAATACCCTAGGCTTTTCAATGCTAACGCATTCTACGGGAACTTACTATTATTCCAAGATAATTCCCACTAATTGCTTCAAAGCCTGAAAACTTTTCTTGTCTTCCCTAGGCACTATTCCATATCTACTCCATACTTTTAAAACACGGTTTGGCCTTTTCACTTAAATTTTCGTCCAAAAATTTAAAAGTGTCAAAACTTTATTTTTCTCATGAAAACATACTTTTGCCAAACCATAAAAACATGTCATCTTAAAAAAATGTAAATCGTATTTTTTTCAAATCACAAAAACTGGAGTAGATAAGGACAATTATTTCTTAATCGGGTTTACAACTTGTTCTTGCCTATAAGGTCAGTTCAGTTCCTTACTACAAGGTGTAAACATTTACACTGTTCTTAATTTCTACACTTATTTTTTTCACCTAACAAAATTTTCTCTTTTAAAACAATTTATCAAAAATGATTATCAAATGAATAGAGATTTCAAAACATTCTTTAATAAAAATTCTTTTATGCAATATAAAAAGAAAAATTGCGAGCTATAAATGCTCTATAATATGCACAAGTTACTAAGAGAATTTTACTTCAAACAAAATTTTCACAAGAAATAATTGCTTCCAAAATATACCCCAATTTACTTTAAAACCCAATATGTACACCTTTACATATTTTAAAACTATAAGTTTTAAGATTAAAACTTGAAAATACCATAAACCATCTCCCAAAAGCTTTTATAATTTCAGGTTCTTAAAAGTTAACAATGGGGTTAGACTCAAAGAGGGTTTCCAATTTTTCTAGCCTTTCCTAGACACTCCCACAAAGTCAATTCTCTCAAATATGTATATTCCTAATCCATTTTCCCCTTTTTAACCTTTACCAATTTATAAGGTTTTACTACCAAACCCACTAATCTGAAACACTAACACATGGAATTCTCCTTTCTTTCTTACAAAGTATGTTGTACACTTCCCACCAAAATTTCCTAAGGGTCTCATGTTCCTATATTCATTCCTTTAGTGCACAAAATAGTCATCCCAATTCTTACCATATTATACTTTTTCTATTTAGTGGGTTCCCCTAAGGATCTAAGTATATGTGTAATATATTTAGTTTTTAAAAATACAAATGCGTTCACTCACTATTTATACCAGAATCCTAAACCTAAGCTCTAATACAAAATGTAACAACCCGAATTCCAACAAACCGATTTTTCTTTTCAAAATTCAAATCTATCGAAACCTGTGTTGGTTGTTCGGATATCCTGCAGAAAAGGCAAAGACATAAAATATATCCGAGCTCAGAAAATATCTCACGGCGGAATGAATAAAGTATAATGTAATCAAAGTATAGCCTTACCGTAGTAATAATATTGCCTAGCCAGTATCCAAAGCTATCATATCTCTGCCACAAATCTAACCTGCCAGTATTTTATGAGGAGGGGGTCAGAACACAAGTTCTGATGACTGGATTTAAACTATACATTTTAAATAATCCAACATATACCGTTCAATCACATTTTGTTATTTATTAGGTTACTTGGGCTAACAACACTCAAGGCTTACACACACGTCGTACCCACTAACTTCCCAGTGGATTAACAAAATACAGTATATATGTAGTTACCCCCACCCCCCAATATTGAGGTACACCCCATGGTACCCCACTCGCACGGTCTCCACCGTAATGCCATAGAAATGAACACAGTCCCTCATCCTACGTTGGAGTGACGTACGGATCTCTACATGACAATATCACGTTCTTCCTATATTTTTCATTAATATGCTACGTAAGCGTATGTACTACCACCTTTGATCAAATCAGATTCCAGACCAGAGTAATGCCCTCAAGTCTATGATACACCACGGAGAGCAGATATGCATGTATCTAGACTTTCCCACATACGTATCGTCAATCGTATTTGATGCCTTAACTGCACAAAATGTGCTTCGAGCTCCGTGGCAGGGCCATACAAGAAAAGCCGAACTCGGTCGGGAGCATTTCCATATCTGTACAGGACTGTCCTTAAGAGCCTCAAAATGCAGATATTCCTAGGGTCTATTATTCATGGTGGCTATGGCCCCATCTTGGCCCCTCCCTCAACTAGTAAAGACTATAAGAGCTAAGCGACTTGCCCTTAACAAATAACCTAAACATCTAGTTGGTGTCTCCCCTCAACCACTGTACCTCGATAGTGAAAGATTAATGGTCTATTGGGTTTAACTTTAGTCTATTTTCATCCACCGGCTGCCGATGATGGGTACCCGACGATCTACTATCTTTTTGGTCCTAACCTCTGCCTCCCCGTTGAGGCAACCGCTGAATCACCCTAGTGTCACCACTTCACAGCATTTTGAATGCAAATCTACTTTTGCAGTCAAGGCCCACCCATCTGGTACTAACGCGCAAAACCAACCTCTGCGAGTACAACTTAAACATCCGCCACCACACAGAGGGCTACCAGGAGCACCTTACGTATCTCAAGAAGCCGCATGCTTCCCCTTCCAGTCCTTCAGAACCAACAGAATAATCAGATGAACTTGTGATCCCCTCGTGCCTCATGACACCACGATGATCTACCTCATTGGGTTTTTCACCCTCAAACTTGCAGACTTGTCCAAGTGCCTCATTTTAATATGTTATTAGACCCCATGTCTAAACATTTCTTTATGTGCTTGCTTTGCCTCATCAGGTTTCAATTTAACCTGGTTATTCCCACTCACATTGACTTCTTATTCAAGTTACCAAGTTCCTTTTGCTTACTAATTTCGGTGTTATAACTTAACCCATTTAAGCCCAATAATAGTCCCATAACATGTTATTCTCTAGTTTGTGATTCAAGGTCTGCAATCCACAATCCCTTTATATTCTTGTTGAGTTCAAAGTTAGAATAACCTGTTCTACTTAGTATGTAATTAAGTATGTCTCAATTCACATGTTTTCTATTTAACATGTCAGTCATTATTTATGATTAAATATGACTTATTTCATTTCGTAAGTTTGCCTCACTCTTTCCTATTTAATTATAATTCCCTCTTACACTGTCACTACAACTTATTGTTATTTACCTATTAACTTAGTTTTCTAAACTAAGGTTCACTAATAAGTCTCCTTTACATTTATTATAACCTATGTTATGATTTTGCTTTGTCCCTAAGACAAGCCTTAACATGTTATTCTTATCAGCATATTTCAGATTTCCAAGTTTTCAAATTACTTAATTTATAATTAAGTGCAACTTCTTGCATTTCTCAAATTACCCCCATTTGCTGATTACTTAATTTACAATTAAGTACCATTTTTCTCATTACACAAGTTATCTCATTTTCTCACTAGTTTATTATAACCTAAGTTATAATTTCCACTTGTCCCTAGGACAAGTTTACCTATTATATAACATTCTCATTAATTTAATTTAATTATAATAGATTATTATCATTCCCCGTTCATTCCATTTCCTTTTAATGTTGTGTATTTCATTCAATTCCATTTATTTCCATTAATTAAAATAAATCCGTTTATCAGTCCTGCTATTTATATATATATATTCATACAATAGACCTCTCACATTAAGCCTATACTTGTGGATGTTGGATTTGCAGGGCGGTTCAGGGCAGACTTCTGCCACAAGCTGGCTTAACCTCGTGTCTTAGTGCCACAACATGTTTTATTTATGCACTTAGACCGCTCATAATATATTTACCACTTGTGAATGCTGGATATGTCGGGTGGTACTGTGCAGACTTCTATCACATCTGTAATCTAACCTCGTGTCTAAGCATGGTTACAGTTTCTATTCACTGTAAATTTTCTATATAATTTAGCTATTTCCATTATTTAAAATCTATATTTTACATGTCATCATATTAAACCCATTTTATGTCGCAAGTTCTTTCTAACATACAATAAATTGTATTCTAACATGTAATCATTTAATCATGTAATTGTTCAAATCAAACCAATTAAAAATGTAATGCTCTCAATTTCTACTGTCAAAGGTCCAGGTACATAAATGTTAAAATTAACATGGAATTGAAACAACAGTAATTGCTACATATATTTTGACAAGTTTATATTTCAACATATGAATTTTCTAACATGTTAATATCTTAGCATATTAATATTCCAACATGTCATATTTGTCACTTTGATCTTTTTAACATATGTTTAAACATCTCAACATATCATAGTTTAACATGTTACAAATAACATTTCACTGCTTTTTTTAATTATTCTAGCAAATTCACATCGTATAATAATGGGGTATGTTAAACGATAATATATCATTATCAAAAATGATATAACTTAAATCTACTCACCTAATTTGCTTTCCAAATCCTGTATCTGGTTCAGAGCTAGCATTCCATGGTTTTCCCCTAATTGGATTCAGAACCTAACAACCATTGATTCATAATTTTTACCAAAACAAAAAGGTAAGAAAGATGAAGTAAACAGAATAGACCAGATCTAGAAAATTACCTCACTTCGCATATGATTCTGAACATCTTTTTGTTAAAGTCAATTCTTTTCCTCCAGATCTTGATTTGGAATTTGTCTAAACTAATAATCTTAAATTTTATGAAGAGATTTAAAGAGGAGAAAGAATGGCAGAGTATAGATGTCATCTTAGAAATGTGAGATCTAGCTAGGCTTTGCTAGCTATTTATAGGAGTTCAAGATCTTACCGTACACGCAGCACTGAGTCAGCATTGAACTTGGTTGAGAAAAAAGTCCAGATACGCCAATGAACCTGACTGGATCTGGGGTGGGTCAACCATGGGGTCGACCCCCCCATGCCTGGTTCGACCCCTGGGTCGACCCCGGACATAATATTTTTCTTTTTCTTTTCCTGCATATGGTCTTCGGTTTTGAATCGATTTGAATATGTTCATATATAAGTTTCTTATATGTATACAAAACTTGTAATGACCAGTTTACGCGTATATATGCACAAAACTTTCGTTTCGTTTTCAAAATTCAAACAGTATTGCACTGTTATTTGATTCTTGCCATATTTCTATGATTTCAGCCTTATCTGGAATTTTATCTCTTGTATATATATATTCCTGCACATATATACGCGTATATTCTCATATACATATATTTTCTTTACTTCCTTATATGTATATTTTTCATTATATGTGCGTTTGTACATATTTTCCCTCATGAACATGTGTTATTTTAGTCGTTCCCTTAAAACAAAAATATGACGGCGGCGGGGATCGAACTCTGTACCTATTATATTCAAGTCACATGTTCTAAAATACTGGGCTACTAAGGGTATTGTTAACAAGGCTTAAAACAATGGTAGTTATTGTTCTCTTCTTACTTCTCTTTTTCATGTTTGCTACAATATATTGTTTAACCCATTGCATGAATCTTTTTCTTCTGTTTCTCTTTTATTATTAATGCATAATCAGTGCATGTAACACATTTATACTACATGCAACCAATTTTTTCCTTCTTTTAATGTATCCATTACATTTTATTTGCATTAATCTTTTTTGTATTCTTCATATACACATTTATATTTATGCATATATATACACATATGCATTATTTAATAATTAAATTGTCATAAAATTCGGGGTGTTACAAGTGGCATCGGCAAAGTTGGTAACCCTACATTGGGTTAAGGCTGCATCGCTCCGTGATTACGAATTCCCGCGCTTTGTTTCGCGCCTACGGATTCCCGCGAACCATTGGCTTAAGGCTACATCGCTCCGCACTTACGAACTCCCATGCTTCATCTTGCTTTAGCAAGCTCTCGTGCTTCGTTTTGCGCCTACAAATTCCCGCAAACTTTGGGTTAAGGCTGCATCACTCCGCGCTTACGAACTCCCACGCTTCGTCTTGCTTTAACAAGCACCCGCGCTTTGTTTCGCGCCTACGGATTCTCGCAACCTTTGGGGGATGAGGTTTTGGATCTGTGACAGCTTGTTGCTCTTTACGCCGTTTGATTCATTGGGACTTCCTTGATCAACTGTTGAGTCGGTATTATCGGAGTTGCCTCATTTCGTTGGATCTTGAAGAAGCAAACGCCTATGGAATAGCCTACAATGAGAAAATCATCTTTTAGCAAAATTTTCATATATATTTCGGAAGTTAGAGATTTATGCAAGCAGGCAACATTTCATTCGTAGTACTTTTGTTTCGTACAGCGTACGTAAACCATTATAGATTTTTTACAAGAAAGTAAAACATAGTAAAGGGTAAAGTAATGCAAAGAGGCGATAATGATCGCCTATTCTGAGCCATAGATATTAAATCATCATCAATAGTTGTCAGTTGATTATCAGCCTTGGAATAATTTGAGCAGAAGCTACATTGCTTGGACCAGACTGATTATTTGATGCCCCGTGCCCTTGGAGAGCTATAGAAGGATTTGCATCTTGGGAATTCTTCACAAATTGTTGTAGACGGTTCTTCCTAATCAACTCATCAATTAATGATTTTAGGTTCCTGCATTCGTTGGTGCTGTGGCCTGGCTGATTATGATACTGACAGAACTTCCCGGATTTAGTCAGATAGTCATTCATTTGTATTGGCCGAGGCTCTGGGCCATCTTCAGCGTCCAATGTGGCAAGGTAGATGTTCTCGGGAGTGTCATTCATGGGAGTTAACATAGATGAGTCAAGAAGGTGAAACTTTTTATTAGCTTTGCTGTAATTCCTGTCATTTGCTCGCTTCTGCCCCATAATATTCTTTTGATCGCACTGAGTAGCAGCATTTTTGGGAGCCTAAAGAAGTTGGTTACCACCGACGATCTGAAGAGGTATAAGATTGTCATCCACGCTCATGTACTTCTCTGCCTTCTTATAGAACTTGTCAAGTGTAGTCGGTTACTTCATTTTTATCCATCTTCCGAATTCACTCTTCACATCTACGACGCTGAGTAGAGACATGAGGATTATGCGAGGTTACACGTTCCTTACTCTAGACAAAGCAACAATGAATCGACTGAGGAAGACTTTAACAGTTTCCCCTGGATTCTGTTTCATTGCTGAAAGCGTTATAGCATCCTTGGCTTTGGTAGCGTACAAGCGGAATTGCTCCTTAAACTTTTTGGTCAGGTCAGAAAACCGACCGATGGATTTGGGTGGCAACTTTGTGAACCATACTGATGCGACACCTTCTAAGTAGAGAGGAAGGTACGTGCATCTCATCTCATCGGTCGCCTAAGCTGCACTCATATGCCATTCATATTTGAATAGGAAGTAGTTCGGGTCAACGAGACCGTTGTACAGAGGCAAAGTCGGAGGATTGAACTTCTTCGGACTTTCTGCTTCAAGGATTCTTTCGGTGAATGGAGTCCTATCGGGAGAAAAGTCCCATTCCCTTTCGTCATCCTTGCTAGCTTGATTCTTTATTATGGCTCGTTCTACCATGTCCGAAATGTAATCTTCGGTGCTATGGCGCTCTGTGAAGCTGAGCTCTTTACCAAATGTTCGCTTAGGCAGTCGACCTCGATTAGTGATTTTTGGCTCTTTGCCTTCTCGACGTGGAGGTGCCCCCGTGACAGGATTAATGACTTTTCGAGCATTCGTTTCGGAATGGTCCTTAGCTTTTGATCTCAAATTCACGAAGTTAGATTCGTCCCTGTCACTTTCCCAATCATGATCATCTTCCATATTGTCATTGCGCTTATGATCGGAAGCGGGCGATTTATCACTCTCCTCGAGATCCACATGTACCTTCGGAAGGGCTGGATTTGATCGAGCATTAAGGATGGTGTTGAGTTTCTCCATTATCATTTTGGTAGAGGATCCATTCGGTTGTTGACATTGGCAATAGCAATTTTTAATTCATTTGTGATCACACCAGCTCCACTTTCTGAATTTTCGCCAACTTCGAAACGGTTATTAAGCGGTGTTTCTTCGTTAGAGACATTGTCGACATTTTTGACATCTTTACTCACGATCTTCTTTGATTTAGCCATAACTTTGGAGAAGAATGCAGTTTAGAGCTTTAATGCTAGGATCTCAACTTTGGGACAGTGCAGGAAAAGGTAGGAGATGCGAGAGCGGCCCCACGGTGGGCGCCAAATGTTTGCTCCAAATTTGGGATCAAACACCAAAGGTCTATAAACTACACTTCACCGATTCGGTAAGAATATGGAACCGCGTAATCACAAAATAAATGGATAAAAACAAGAAAGAATACAAAGGAATTTTATAGTGGTTCGATTAAATACAAATCTACGTCCACTTTTAATCAATTCCCATTATAATATTTGAGCTTACAACACATGGATTTTCCCTCATGACATTCATTTCTTTCTTTTACTCTCTTCTCACTCTTTTTATAATCTAATTTCACTTGATTTTGGCGAAGAAAATGAAGAGATCTTTTAGCTTTGTGATGAATCTTCAATCACTTGAACGCTTTGATCCTTTTCCATGATCTTCGTAGGTTTCATTGTGATTTAGCATTCAATCTAGGCTTCAAAGAGTGTTTGAGAGGATTCAAGATCATATGAGTGGCCTTTGAGAGATTTATCTTGTAGCTTCAACGAACATTAACATGAATTTGATCTTCATGAAGTTGATGATGAGTAGTTAGATCTCCGGTAGCCATTAGAGAAGTTGTAGGTGAGTTTTGAGTATGGTGGAGCCCCCTCCTTAGAATCAATTTTTCCCCTCTCCTCAAGTGAACTACAAGGGGTATTTATAGATGATTTTAGCCCGGGTGACAGTTTTGTAATTATGCAGCAAAGCACCATGACCCAACTCGCCATGACTTCATCTCGCCATGACTCATGTCGCCATGACTCAACTCGCCATGGTGAGATGCGGTATAACTTTCAGTGGCGCTTTGGTCAATTAAGTGTGTACAGTTGGAAATCCACCTTTACAGCTGTCCACAAGCTGTCATGCGCACCACGGAATGATACGGCATGCTCCTTGCGTCATTAAGATTTGAACGTCATGGCCATGATTTCATGAAGCTTATTATTTGCGTCATGGATGAGAACGGCTTTGGCAATTGGATTTCAAACGACTTGACTTGTCCCTTCATGGCTGTTATAGCCACGTGTTGGTACTGACACTTGATTGGTCAAGAATCCAACATTAGACAGCTGCATACAGCTCATAGTTCATATTTTACAGAATAGTGATTAGCTGGGTTGCGCCTTGACTATCCCAAGAGGGCCAACGACATGAATATTACAGCTTGTAACGGATTTGTTCCCTTTTCCCAACGACATGACATGATTTGTATTTTCATAACTGGTATGCAACATGAAATATTAGGGTGAACTAATGACCTACAGCATGGATAAAGGTGATCTAATCGACATGATTTCATGTATTAATGACATGAGTTCTCACGCCCCCACAACCTGATACACTTGAACGGTCTGAGAACCTTTCCTCTAAAGAACGACATGCATATGGTATATATGTGGCCTACGTTCTCAGTATCTTCCAATGAATCATGGCTTGAGGTGCAATGTCTTGAAATGCACGACATGAGTTGGATGGTGGGCTTGACATGGCAGACTTGCGCCATGACTTGGACCAATTGACCAATCCTACAGTACAACATGGAATGGATCCCAGTACGAAGACTTGCGGCATGGTTTCATACATTTGACTTATGAATTTAATCATGTTGATTCCTTCTTGACTTTATAGTAGGAAGTAATGACTTGTTTATGATCTTGACGCCATGAATTCCAATGGCATGAACGCGGTTGAGAACCATCTTGTTCTGGCCTTTGCAAACAATGGTCCATTACATAAATGGATACAGTCCATGTTTTTATCCTTACACAACATATCAAGTCCGCGACATAAAGGACCGACGACTTGTTTTGTATTTCTTGTTTTGCGGTATGAAAGCATTGCCTATGACATGGTGCAAACGACTTAAGCTCTCATGCGACTTGACTCTGTTCTCATGTGATGATACTTTTGTCTTTTCGGTTGGAGCGAACGGCATGACCTTCTAATATTTCGGCCTCTCTTTAAGTCGTGGTAACGGGTTGGTTGCTTTTATTTCATGTTGTATTAACGACTTTTAAACCATGTCGTGTGAACGACTTGGAAGGGAACAGTATAATTTAGTTACGCCATGGTGATGGCCTAGCTGTAATCGACCTGACCTGCTCTAAGACAGCTTTATGTCGTGTTACAACTTAGTGGCATGTCATATCATCGGTTCAGTGACAATGAGCGGCTTACTGTTCAGATCATAATCAATCTGGAGCCTTTTGGCGTTAATTCTTTGAATCGCTTTGAACTAACGGGGTTAACATTTGCCCCTCGAAGCTTGTATTTTTTGCTTGCGAGAAATGCGGGCTTTGAAATGAATGTTATTGCTGTTATATTCTTCATTCAGATTCAGTTATTGCTTTTTCATTTGCAATGGTAAACTATTCTTTGAATTCATGTGCTTCCTTTCATCTGTTCTGTAATTAAAACAAGTATTGGCACAATTTTGGACTTATACTCGCTATCGATTGTCCGTATCGATATTGGATTAGCTAATCATTGAAAAATGAAATATAGCAAACTTTATTTCGAATTGAATGAAGCATCCATATAGAATTATTTTACTCAGTGGCTTATGACTCTCTGAATATAGTCTGTACAAATACGATATTCAAATTCGAATTCGCACTTAACGATTAAAATCAACTAATTGACTAAAACCGACTGTGGATTTCAAACGCTATTGTTTTAAAGTCTCATATGTTGGTGTACAATACTTCACTCTTGGGAAATACGTATCGGTAATTTATTCTCTTCTTCTCTTCGGAGAAGTTCTGAATATATGTGCCCCGGCTTAGGAGGTCATCATTAATCTTCATTATTAGAAGAACTCTTTAATTTCTCAATATTTGTATGTCGATCAGTTTCGATGTTGGAGATTTTGTTGGATGCCCCATATTTTGGAGCGGCCGTTTTAATCCAACGTTCGGCCTTCTCTTGCCGACTGAGTCAACATGATGGAATTCACCGTACATTGTTGATTTCTCCTGTAGAGAAGTTACTTTTTCTATGGAATAGATTTTTGGTTATCACATTGTTTCGCAGTGCGAACTCCCGCGAGGTTTGGGTTAAGGCTGCACTGCTCCGTGCTTACGAACTCCCATGCTTCGTCTTGCTTTAGCAAGCTCCCGTGCTTCGTTTCGCGCCTACGGATTCCCGAGAACCATTGGGTTAAGGCTGCATTGCTCCGCGCTTACGAACTCCCACGCTTCGTCTTGCTTTAGCAAGCTCCCACGCTTCGTTTCGCACATATGGATTCCAGCGAACCATTGGGTTAAGTCTGCATCGCTCCGCGCTTACAAACTCCCACGCTTCGTCTTGCTTTAGCAAGCTCCCACGCTTCGTTTCGCGCCTATGGATTCCAGCAACCTTTGGGTTAAGGCTGCATTGCTCTGCGCTTACGAACTCCCATGCTTTGTCTTGCTTTAGCAAGCTCCCGCGCTTCGTTTCGCGCCTACGGATTCCCGCAACCTTTTGGGGATAAGGTTTTGGATCCGTGACAGCTTGTTGCTCTTTTCGCCGTTTGATTCATTGGGACTTCCTTGATCAACCATTGAGTTGGTATTATCGGATTTGCCTCATTTCGTCAGATCTTGAGGAAGCAAGCGCCTATGGAATAGCCTATAATGAGAAAATCGTCTTTTAGAAAAAAATTCATATATATTTCGCAAGTCATAGATTTACACAAGCAGGCAACATTTCATTCATAGTACTTTTGTTTCGTACAACGTACGTAAACCTTATAGACTTTTTACAAGAAAGTTAAACATAGTAAACGGTAAAGTAATGCAAAGAGGCGATAATGATCACTTATTCTGAGCCGTAGATATTAGATCATCATCAATGGTTGTCAGTTGATTATTAGCCTTGGAATGATCTGAGCAGAAGCTACATTGCTTGGACCAGACTGATTATTTGATGCCCCTTGCCCTTGGGGAGCTGCAAAAGGATTTGCATCTTGGGATTTCTTCACAAATTGTTATAAACGGTTCTTCCTAATCAACTCTTCAATTAATGATTTCAGGTGCTTGCATTCGTTGGTGTTGTGGCTCTGCTATTTATGATACCGACAGAACTTCCCGGATTTAGTCAGATGGTCATTCATTTTTATTGGCCGAGGCTCTGGGTAATCTTTTGCTTCCTTTGGGGCAAGGTAGATGTTCTCGGGAGTGTCATTCAAGGGAGTTAACTCAGACCAGTCAAGAAGGTGAAACTTTTTATTATCTTTGGTGTCATTCCTGTCATTCGCTCTCTTCTGCCCCTGAATATTCTTTTGATTTCATTGAGTAGCAGCATTTTTGGGAGCCTCAAGAAGTTGGTTACCACCGATGATCGGAAGAGGTATAGGATTGTCGTCCACTCTCATGTACTCCTCCTCCTTCTTATAGAACTTGTCAAGTGTAGTCGGTTCCTTCATTTTTATCCATCTTCCGAATTCGCTCTTCTCATTTATGGCGCTGAGTAGAGACATGAGGATTATGCAAGGTTCCGCATTCCTTACTCCAGACAAAGCAACATTGAATCGACTGAGGAAGGCTTTAACAGTTTCCCCTGGATTCTATTTCATTGCTGAAAGCGTTATAGCATCCTTGGCTTTGGTAGCGTCAAGCGGAATTGCTCCTTAAACTTTTTGGTTAGGTTAGAGAACCAATCGATGGATTTGGGTGGAAACTTTGTGAACCATACTGATGCGGCACCTTCTAAGTAGAGAGGAAAGCACGTGCATCTCATCTCATCGGTCGTTTTAGCTGCACTCATATGCCATTCATATTTGAATAGGAAGTAGTTCGGGTCAACGAGACCGTTGTACGGAGGCAAAGTCGGAGGATTGAACTTCTTCGGACATTCTGCTTCAAGGGTTCTTTCGGTGAATGGAGTCCTATCGGGAGAAAAGTCCCATTCCCTTTCGTCGTCCTTGCTAGCTCGTTTCTTTATTATGTCTCGTTCTACCATGTCCGAAATGTAATCTTCGGTGCTACGGCGCTCTATGAAGCTGAACTCTTCACCAAATGTTTGCCTAGGCATTCGACTTCGATTAGTGAGTTTTGGCTCTTTTCCTTCTCGACGTGGAGGTGCCTCCGTGACAGGATTAATGACTTTTCGAGCATTTTCTTCGGAATGATCCTTAGCTTTTGATCTCAAATTCTCGATGTTAGCTTCGTCCCTATCACTTGCCCAATCATAATCGTCTTCCATATTGTCGTTGCGGTTATGATCGGAATTGGGCGATTTATCATTCTCCTCGAGATCCACATGTACCTTCGGAGGGGCTGGATTTGTTGAGCATTAAGGATGGTGTCGAGTTTCTCCATCATCATTTCGGTAGAGGCATCCATTCGGTTGTTGACATTTGCAATAGCAATATTTAATTCATTTCTGGTCACACCAGCTCCGCTTTCTGAACTTTCGCCAACTTCGAAACGGTTATTAAGGGGTGTTTCTTCGTTAGCGACATTGTCGGCATTTCCGACATCTTTACTCACGATCTTCTTTGATTTAGCCATAACTTTGGAGAAGAATGCGATTTAGAGCTTTAATGGAAGGATCTCAACTTTGGGAGAGTGCGAGAAGAGGTAGGAGATTCGAGCGCGGCCCCACGGTAGGCGCTAAGTGTTTGCATCAAATTTGGGATCAAACACCAAAGGTGTAACAATTATACTTCACCGATTAGAATATGGAACTGTATAATCACAAAATAAACGGATAAAAACAAGTAAGAACCCAAAGGAATTTTTATAGTGGTTCGATTCAATACAAATCTAAGTCAACTTTTAATCAATTCCCATTATAATATTTGAGGTTACAACACATGGATTTTCCCTCATGACATTCATTTCTTTCTTTTACTCTCTTCTCACTCTTTTTATAATCTAATTTCACTTGATTTTGGCAAAGAAAATGAAGAGATCTTTTAGCTTTGTGATGAATCTTCAATCACTTGTACGCTTTGATCCTTTTCCATGATCTTCGTAGGTTTCATTATGATTTAGCATTCAATCTAGGCTTCAGAGAGAGTTTGAGAGGATTCGAGATCATACAAGTGGCCTTTGAGAGATTTATCTTGTACCTTCAATGATCATTAACATGAATTTGATCTTCATGAAGTTGATGATGAGTAGTTAGATCTTTGGTAGCCAATAGAGAAGTTGTAGGTAAGTTTTGAGTTTGGTGGAGCCCCCTTCTTAGAATCAATTTTTTCCCCTCTCCTCAAGTGAACTATAAGGGGTATTTATAAGTGATTTTAGCCCGGGTGGCAGTTTTGTAATTATGCAGCAAAGCGCCATGACTTAACTCGCTATGACTTCATCTTGCCATGATTCATGTCGCCATGACTTGATTCGCCATGACTCAACTCGCCATGACTCAACTCGCCATGGTGAGATGTCGTATAACTTTCGGTGGCGCTTTGGTCAATAAAGTGTATACAGTTGGAAATCCACCTTTACAGCTGTCCGCAAGCTGTCATGGAATGATACAGCATGCTCCTTGCGTCATTAAGATTTGAATGTCATGATCATGATTTCATGAAGCATATTATTTGCGCCATGGATGAGAACGGCTTTGGCAATTGGATTTCAAACGACTTGACTTGTCCCTTCATGGCTGTTATAGCCACATGCCGGTACTACCACTTGATTGGTCAAGAATCCAACGTTAGACAGCTACATACAACTCATAGTTCATATTTTACAGAATAGTGATTAGCTGGGTTGCGCCTTGACTATCCCAAGAAGGCCAACGACATGAATATTACAGCTGGTAACGGATTTGTTCCCTTTTCCCAATGACACGACATGATTAATATTTTCATAACTGGTACGCGACATGAAATATTAGGGTGAACTAATGACCTTCAGCATGGATAAAGGTGATCTAATCGACATGATTTCATGTATTATTGACATGAGTTCTCATGCCCCCACAACCTGATACACTTGAACAGTCTGAGAACCTTTCCTCTAAAGAATGACATGCATGCATATGGTATATATGTGGCCTAAGTTCTCAGTAACTTACAATGAATCACGGCTTGAGGTGCAACGTCCTGAAATGCACGACATGAGTTGGATGGTGGGCTTGATATGGCAGACTTGCGCCATGACTTGGACCAATTGACCAATCCTGTAGCACGACATGGAATGGCTCCCAGTACGAAGTCTTGCGGCATGGTTTCATACATGTGACTTATGAATTTAATCATGTTGATTCCGGTTTGACTTCAGAGTAGGAAATAACGACTTGTTTATGATCTTGATGCCATGAATTCCAATGGCATGAACGCAGTTGAAAACTATCTTGTTCTGGCCTTTGCAAACAATGGTCCATTACATAAATGGATACATTACATGTTTTTATCCTTACACAACATATCGAGTCCGCGACATAAAGGACCGACGACTTGTTTTGTATTTCTTGTTTTGCGGTATGAAAGGATTGCATACGACATGGTGCAGACGGCTTAAGCTCTCATGCGACTTGACTCTGTTCTCATGTGATGATACTTTTGTCTTTTCGGTATGGAGCGAACGGCATGACCTTCTAATATGTCGGCCTCCCTTTAAGTCATGGTAAAGGGTTGGTTGCTTTTATTTCATGTCGTATTAACGACTTTTAAACCATGTCGTGTGAACGACTTGGGAGGGAACAACATAACTTAGTTGCACCATGGTGATGGCCTAGCTGTAATCGACTTGACCTGCTCTAAGATAGTTTTATGTCATGTTACAACTTAGTGGCATGTTGTATCTTCGGTTCAGTGACCATGAGTAGCTTACTGTTTATATCATAATCAATCTGGAGCCTTTTGGCGTTAATTCTTTGAACCGCATTGAGCTAACGGTGTTAACAACTAATAAGACTGTCGAAGAGACTTACGACCTCACCAACAATGCTAACAATGTTACACCACCCACAAACCACTTTAAAGTTGGTGAATCTTCTAGAGATGGAACGACCATAACAAGGAGAGAGTTTTATGAAGTTGTTGCAGGTTTAACAAGTCAAATAGATATTGCAAACAATGCTATGCTGAAAAAACTTGAATCTATGATCGCTATTCAAGCCACTAATGCGAAGGTTACCTTAAATACTACTCATCTTCACTCTGCTCGAACTACTTATACATGCAATGCAAGTTCCTCCTCTTCAAGTCTGAATCGAGAAAACTTTGTCCAGGAGGTCGCAGATCCTTATAATTCTAACCATAGAGAAGCAAAAACCGCTTACGCGTAGCCATTCCGACAAAGCAATTTCTCGACTGGTGCTCGGTTCCACCAAAGGGGTACTTCCCCAAAGCGGAGGTCCAGGTCCCCGGATTCCAAACTGTGACTGTTTGCTTAGGCAAACATTTAGTCAGGATGATGGAGTCCACCCCCATGGACCAGTACAACAAGGAGGAGCGCATACAAGAAATGGTACGTTAGATGAAGGAGGGAAGCTTGAAGAAAGAGGACAACGAAAAAAAGTGGGGATTTTCTCCTACTAAGACCCCACTTACCAAAAGGATCAAGATGGCTCCATATCCACAAAAGTGCAAACCCCCAATGGTGCAAGCTTATGATGGGACAAGTGATCCCAACGTGTTCTTGTGCAAATACGATCAGCATATGGACGGGTCACGTGCCACAAACGAGCTCAAGTGCCTATACATCCCAACTTACCTAGATGGGGTGGCCTATCTCTGGTTCACAAAACTTCCACCAAAGTCCATGGATGATTTTGCTACCCTAGCCAAGTTGTTCAGGGAACAGTTCAGGCTCCAAACAACCAAGGTTCAGGATGTTATGGAACTAAATGAGCTAGAGCAAAGCCAAAGGCATCCATCAATGCTTTTCTCACTTGCTTCAATGCGGCGGTGACCGAAGTTGAAAATTATGAGCCCCGCTTGGTTCTGATGGCTTTGAAATGGGCCATATGCAAAATAACCAAGTTTGGACGATGGATTAAGACGAAGAAACCAAGTACACTCGATCAACTGTTTGATAAAGCTGAAGAATATATGAGTGTCGAAGAGGATCCGACCTATGCTTTAGATGTCCCAGAGAGCAATGTACCGTTTGAAAAGAAAGGTAATGTGCAAAGCAGCCAAAAGAATATTGGTGGTTAGAAGAGGGGAAACAAGAGAAAGGATAACCGGACTAATAAGAAACTTCTCTTTTTTAAGAATTCTGAGTTCACTCCGCTCAATGACACCATAGGGAATGTCTTCATGGTGACTAAGGATACCAAGAAATATTTGACGCCAAAGAAAATAAAGGTCAAAGATACTGCAATAAAGTCAAGAAGGTTCTGTCAATTCCACAACCAGATATGCCACAATACTAGTGAGTGTCGACATCTAAAATCATTAATCGAATAACTGATTAGGAAAAATCATCTGTAACAATATGTGAAAACTCCACAATCATCAAACATTGCTCCGAATCTCTAGGGGCAAGGGAAAACAAGCAACGGATCGCTTGCTCAAACCAATCCAAGGCCAATAATCAATTAAGGATCAGTGATTGGTGCTCCAATTTCAATGACTCGGAATAAACAGACATCATCACCACTGCTTTATTTTCATGCATTAATTCATGCTTTACTTACAACTATATTCAGAATTCATGTAAACAATCTATATTATTTTACAAAAATTGTTCTGAACATTTTCTCTATGACTAAGAGCATATCTACTTGTATGAATCCCTTACCTGCAGGATTTTACCTTCAATCAAAACTTAAGTAAAGATTGATTTCATATTGCAGGTCATCTGTCGAGCGCTTGTTCCTCTAGAGTCTAACGAAACATAGTGACCCTAACAAAACTAATTCAAGCGCTAAAAACTATAAATATCGACATGCACAAAAGTAAAAATAGAAAAGCATCGCCTTGGGAAGAGAATGGGAAAGTCGTAAAGATTTAAACAATGAACAAGCGCCATGACAAACGAACAAGAATGTTGTAACTTTTATGAAAAGGGAACTCCCTTGAGTGAGAGTTTTAAAGCTCTAGTTCCTAATCTGAGATAGCCCGCCAAATCAAGTGGCTAGCAATGGAATTGGAGCCAACCTAATTTGGCCAACAAAAAAAGATTGCAAGTTCCACCGTTGAGGCACCTTCTTAAATTAAAGGTCCAGGACGCCAGTTCTATATATTGAGGCAATGCTCGATAAAAGAATTAGCATCTGCCTTATGGGATAAAGCAGCATGTTGAAAGGACCAACAAAACCTAGGCTGAACGTACTGTTCCTAGGCCAGAAGGACCGACAACCCAAGCTGGAAGGACCCGCACCATGTCGGAAGAACCAACAAAACCTAGGCTGGAAGTACCAGTCCTAGGCCGAAAAGACAGGCAATCCAAGCTAGTAGGACCAGCACCATGTCGAAAGGACAGACAAAACCTAGGCTGGAAATACCAGTCCTAGGCCAAAAGGACTGGCAACAATCTTGAAGGACCAGAATTGACATAAATCCCAACCGAAAGGGGGTATCCAATACAATATTCCTGCTTCTGAGGTAATCGGAACGAACAAGACAAAAATTGGTTTAAATTTAAAACCCAAGACCTCTCCGGGGGCATCCGACAAATTCTATAAGTGGTTGAATCATTCAGTCACAATGAATAACAGATTTACAAAGGCCTCTTCGGAGGCATAAAAACCAAGACCTTTCCAAGGGCATATGTTCAAATCTGATCTCCAAAGGGCTTGTATTGTCAGGTTAGCGAGAAACGTGATTGAATATACTAAAATATAAGACCTCTCAAAAGGGGCCCAAAAACAAAAATTCCTCTTCATTAAAAGGCATAAGCTGGATCGACTAGACTCGAAACCCTTGGATCATGGGCAAACCAAGAAATTTTAAATGTGATCGAAAAAAATACATGATTAGAAGATTCCAAATGAAGTCGATCACAAATGTTATGCCTAACCTTTAAAACAGATGACGGATTTTGGTTTGTGGGCATTATGACCACGTTAAGGAAATCCAATAATGCTCACTTTAACACACCGTAAACTCATCACAATTTTACATTGAAAACTTGGCATTTATAAGGATTACTCTGTACAACAAAATAAATTTCCTTAAAATGGCTAAGGCAAACTCGAGAACTTCGATACAGTGATAAACACAAGAAGTGGTTACTCATGGAAAGGAAGTCTCGAATGCTGCCCTAGTCAAAATCAAGAAAATTCAGTAAAATCGGTCAAGTAAATCCGGCTAATAATGGTCTATGGCTACAATTGAAAATCATTGTGTAAAAAGCGTACCACGAGGTCATTATAGCGCCAAGCATTGCAACAGCAAATGAGGAGTAATATAAAAAAATTGTGTTGTAAGCGTGAAAAGGAAACAGGTGTGGAATACAAAACAAGGAAGTACGACAAAGCAAAAATGAAAGCTTAAGTACAACAAGCAGAACACGGTTTCATTGTAGCAACACAGAACCATATCACAAAATCACAAGTCAAGAGTATCAGATAGAAATGCGCGTGAAGTAACAAGTATAAAGTAGCGAGCGAGGGCCGGCACTCGCATATAAAACCGATCTGAGCACAATAATAAGAAATTAAAGCATGAAAGTCACAAATATTACTTCTTTTTCTTCCCATTGATAGACCTCAAAGATTGTTTGATAGAGGGAGGGGGAGATGTATCAACTGCTTGGTTTCCATCTTGCGCCTCTTTTTCTACGCAAGCACTCTCGGGGGAGGATAGGTTAATAATTCCCTGCTTATTCACAGCGATCCTTCTCCTGCGTTTCAAAGTAGACACGGCCTTAGTGTTCCAAACAGCGTCCTCATCATTACTAAAATCATAATCGACAACATCCATATCAGATGCAGTAAGTAATGACGTATTACTTGGAAGAGGAGTAATATGAGGGCCAGTGCTGGGCAACACTAAGATCGAGTCGGTAGTAGAAGCCTGAACGATAGTGACACCAATTGGAAGAAGAGGTGATGAAGGAAAACCTGTCACAAGTGAACAATAAGCACGAAATTCGGCGAACCTTGGTGAAGAAATAAGATAATCCAAATCTTGTATGGTTTGATAAGTATAAGTTTTACTTGGGACTTGCGGGTTTATGAGCTTAACTTCATAATCTTTAACATTAAAAGGAGAGTCATCATTTTCATTGCCAACCCTTGTACACTACTTGGAGGTATTTTCCTGAACAACATGCTCTTCAGTAACGTTCTCCTCGGTATGGACAGCCGGAGGGCCCGCAGGAGGAGTTTTGTGAACAAGAAGCCTCAGCATTGGCAGGGCGGGTTGGAGCATGAATAGAGGTAGCAGTCGGGGTTTTCTCCCTAAGAGGTTGAGCTCGCTCATCTATCAATATCTTCGTGCTCTTATCCAAAGAATCACCGTCTTCTTCTTCAAGGAGACTCCCCTGAAGGACATTGACTTCTGCGCCATTAGAGTATATAAGCACTTGTTCCCAAACAAGAGCCAGAGTTCGTGCAAAATCATCATTCAAGTAGCTTAAACTTCCGCGGTTCGTGACGCTGTAGATATAAAATTGGAACAAAGTATCATCGGTCTTGGCCTTGGCTTGTTCAAAAGCACTAGTTAGCTTAGCATTATCTCCTTCCAGAGCTTTAAGAGCCTTGTTCTGAGAAGTAATCTTGTCATCAAGAACTGCCTTTTCTTGCTGATAAGTTGTCGAAGCTCGCTTTTCCAAAGCCAATTGAGATTCAGCAAGTTCTTGAACAGATTGAGCTTCCTGGAGTTGTATTCTTGCACCTTCAAGCTCTTTTTTAAGTTTCTCATTCTCGGCTTCCAAGCTAATTATTCTGGTATTTCCACCTTTTAAAGATGCAATTTTGGACTGTTGGGATCTGATCGAGTGGACCAATCTAGCTTTATCATTCTCCAAAGTTTCAATATGATCAATGTGTTGGGCACTCAAACTTTGAAACTCGTAGCCAAATTTGTTCCACCTCTCTTATTGTTGGTCAGATCTGCTTATTGCCATATCTAGCCATGTTTCAAGTTGACTCTTAGCAGTATCGAACTAGGTAATCACACAGCTCTTTATAGTACTTAGCTCCTCGACAGCATCCCACCTGTCATTCAGATATAAATCCAAATCAAAGTACATTCCTCTTAAGTCCCAACCTCCAAAACAATATCTTAGCTTCAAATTTCCAGGTGGAATTTTATAAGTAGGCCCGTCAAGAATCATCTGGCTCTAAGAAGAAGTTGGAAAGATGGATTGTTCGGGACGAATAGGAATGTCAGAATCTAGAAACTCAGTTGATTTATGATGTTTTTGAGTCTCACTCTCACCTTGTTCATCTCTGCTTCTCTTCTTCTTTCCTTTCTTCTTGTGCTTTCCTTTATCACCTTTGTTTGGTATCTCAGCATGATCGTTCTTTCCCCTCCTTCGAGGGTCAGTCAATAAAGACTCGGAAGTGTGCTAAGGCTAAGAACCCGAAGATGGTTGAGAAAGCTTTGATTATCGAGAAAGGCGAGACTGTAAAAGACACTGTGGGTCAATAGATCTAGCCTGTTGAGAGAAGCTTTCCGATACCGAGTGCTTCATTCCAGTATCTAGAAAAGAGGAAAAAGCAAAAGTTTTAGTACCTAAGATAGAAAATACTGAGGCAAAATAAGAGGAACTTATGTGGAGTATTGGGAACGTAAGGTGCAAATAAAAGTGAAATTTTTGCCCATGAACGTTTAATAACGAACCAATCTCGAGAGGCTCGTCTAAAAAGAGTCCTATATCGGCAGCCGTTCTTCCAGGAAGTTGGGCAAGTTCCCAAGCTATTTCCAAATCAGAATTTTTAGCCGGGATTGCAGGGTCAGAAGTCATAGCGTCACCCTAGCTAAGTTATTTAGCGGTGTCTAAATCACTTAAGCCTCCGAAACTTCTTGTAGAACCCTCTTCTTGTGTGACTGGGACAATGGGATTCTCAACAAATTTCTCAAAAATTGTTTCATCCCTTACATCAGTTCTGCCTCCCTCAACTTTCTTACCTTCACGGTGAGACTTATCTACTTCAGTAATTGAGGGAAATATGGGTTTTAGCAAAGTTTTGCTACTACCTCCGAGATCTTAATATTTCTTCAAGGGAGCCTTTTTGGTAGTAGATTTTCCGGTAAAACTTTTCTTATAAGCTAGGATTTTCTCAATAGACTGTGAAGGGTGAAGTAATTGATACCGACAGAGGGTCCTTTCCATAATTAACAACTGTCTGCTTCTCTCGGTCCTATCAACGGATGTCAAAGGATCAAGAAGGGCTTGGTCAAGAACAGTGCCATCGTCAGAAGGAATTACTGTAAAGACGTTAAGAAGATGAGAATCAATGTTTAAACATAAAATAGAGAACTTCAAGCAAGGGCGATTACCTCCTTCCATTTATCGGCCATGAAAGCTACCGGGGCATTGAACATAAAAATATTAATCAAGGAACCCCCTAACATTGTCTACTAAGCCAGTAATAATTCTGCAATATTTGCCTTCCATAAAAATGAAAGAGGGACGATCTGTCTTCCTTTTTTTAAAGGAATATAAAAAGTAGATATCTCAAAATCTAGGCGCTCTTTGTTTGATTCTCATGAAAAGTACGTAAAGTCCCATTTTAATATGATAGCCATTAGGATACAATTGGTATGGGGCAATAGCCAAATTCTACAAAATGGTCTCTAAATAGGAGTTAAAAGGGGGCCTGCTCCAATTAAAAGCATATGATGATTGACTGTTACATACCCGAGGGGGTGGATGGTCACGCAAATCGTCCTTCCCCAGAAACTTAGTTTCGTCTTCTGAAAGTCCAAACCGAGCACACATTTGCTAGTATAAGCCAAAAGGGAGTGTTGATTTATGATTGTCAGAAGGCACTCTGTGAAGACGCCAGGGTTGGGGAAAATCTTGACAAATGTTCGCCCCAGGGACAACAGTTGAGGTAGTCCCAGTTACCTGAACAAAACTTCCAGCCTCGCTAGACATAGCTGCTCCTTCAGGATTTTGACGAGATTGGTTTCTATTTTGCATTTCTACACAAATAGATATGTTTAAAAAGCAAATCGCAGGTACATGCTTCCTAGTTTAAATAAAATAACATGCGAGGCTTGGGATTCATGATCAGCATGTATAGATTAAACTAGTTCCAAATCTCGATGATTCTAGAATGGTGATATTTGTGTAAAGGATGTTTAATTAGATTATACATGGTTATATAAGAGCAATCCTATATAAATATGTCACTCAAGCTTAGTTGTAAGTTACCTTGTATATCTGTTTTATACTAATCTACTATTGGCATGAGCGGGCAATGGTATAATCATTGTGTGCAAGAGTTTGTCATTACAGATTAGCACTACAATAAAAATTCAACAAACAATAGAGTCCTTAATGCAAGAAAGCCTCCAAGAAATGTACCAATCAAACTAGGTCGAGCACGAACAAACAAGACCTGGTTGGTCGCCCACGCCCCACACCTGGTCATACGTTAGGGTTCTAGCCTGATCGTGCATACTCAATATGTCCTGGTCGCTCATGGTCAATTTAGATCAGTCATGCGTGCAGAACTCAATGCGGTTGCTCAAATCTTGATCGTGTGTGTACAATCAAGTCCTAGTCATGCACATTCAACTCAAGGAAGACGGTCGCTCATGCTCGACCAGGACAGGCTCGTTCGTAACCGAACCCATATCGGAATTAAGGAGGAAAGACCCATGCCAGGTCGAGTATGAATGAGCACAGTGGATGAGCAAGGATGTCAAGGGACTGAAAATTTCCGAACTAAGTGAGAAATGAAAACGAGTGCCAGAAACAAACATTCAAGTGCTGATCAAAGCATGCAAAGTCCTAAGCTGCTCATAACAGTAAAAAAAAGGCAGTTGCGCCAAATGCAAGTAAAACATGGATTGTCAGACTTTTGAAACTTGTAAGTGCAAACCCAAGCTTAGTACCATAAATTATGTGCACAATAAAAAAGTGGAAACGTGTGAAGTTTCAGGGCCACGTGTCTTAAGCATTTCAACAAATGACTTACGTACATTCGGTTCAAAACAAAAATTTAGAGGACCTTATATAATCCGAGATCCTCAATCACTCACGAAATCAAGCTACAAGGTAATAAAATCCAGATTTACAAGAAATCAGAAAAATGTGCAGGATTTCATGTTTCAAACATTTCACCGAACACTTTAGTGTGCGCATGATTCAAATTGAAATGAAAAGGGGTATTGGGTAATTGGACTTGATCAAACAACTACATATTCAAACCCATACCAAATTCCAATCAATACAATCCCAAGTAATTTGGTTCCAAATTCAAGCTGAACTCAAAATTTTCCAGTTCCACATTCCAAGTAATTCTAAAGCTAACCGATTAACAAAAAACAAAAATAAGAAAGGAAAAATCACCTATGATAATCAGTATGCTTCGGATTCAAGGGAGGTTGCTCCGGTTCGCCTCGAAAATTGATCAAGCTTTGCTAGAGAAAATCGAATATAGTGACGAATTGGGAATTTGTGGAGTTAATCTGGTTGAACTTTAAGAGGAATCGATCGAGGGTTGTGGTACTGTGCGGAATTTCCTAGAATGATGTTGTCATTAATTTTTTTTCTTCAATAAAAGTTGGAACACAAAAATGAAATGAGGGGTAGGAAAGAAATGACAAAAATACAAAAGTGCTCGTAACATGTCAGCAAACAAGCCCGCTCAAGTCCAAGAAGATCGCTCAGTCTGTGTTAAAAAATTTCGCCCGATTCGGCAAGCCCGCTCGACCCTACATGAACTGCTCGACCAGTGAAACATGTATGCAACCGATCTGATCGTAATATGTGCAACTATCACATAAGAAACTAAGTTTAATCTGTCAAACTGTGCTATATCGCATTATTTTGAAGCTTGTTATTTTTATAAATAAAATTAAAAATCACAAACTTCAAGAGGCAAATGTTTATCCCTCAAAAGTCTTGCAAAAATTGATGGGTTAAACTTATGATTAAAACAATAAGAACATGCATTAAAGAAGATTTGGTCACATATGCATGGTCGCATGTAACCAGACTGGTCGCACACACCAAAATTTCAGGTATAAGGTAAGGGTCGATCACACACAACCCGGGTCGAGCGCAAACTAAGGGTCAAGCACGACAAGGGAGGTCATGCACATCAGTAGAAGGTGGTCGCCCTTATCAGAGGAAGTCGCTCACTTGTACATCAGGGAGGTCGGTCGAGCATAATATAGCTCAGAAAAAACATGACTCATGCACTTAGGGTAGTCATTTGCACACATATGGTTCACTCGCACACCATAGCCCTAGTCGTTCATTCATTCCTTAGTTAAATACCACTTCTTCGATCAGATGCCAACTACCGGTCAAGCAAAAAAGGACCTAAGCTGATTCCTGGATGATCGCACATAGTCCTGGTCATGAACAATGATTTAATATCATCCTGGTTAGTCGCTCTTACACCTGCCCTGTTGCTTTGGTCGGTCACTCATACACTCACCACCCGTTTGCCCGTTCAACTTGCCCGCGCATATGAAGGTCGCTCGCATGATACAGGTGGATGCAGCTGTCAACGGTTGGCTACAATTAGGCGGTGTCATTTTCATAACTAAAGGGACGAGCAACCTGTAACCTGCATATATGAATTTCAGCTCATTTCTTCATGGAGGCTCACCTATAAATAGGTCATGGCTTCCACCACAAAGGAGGATTGATTTCCAAAACCCCGAAGGGCTGCCAAATTAATTCTACTCTCATTTCTAGCTATTCTAACATCATCTACCATCCCAAAGAAAAGATATAGCATTAAATTCATGATGGAATTTGCCAAAAGTGCTTAAGTGTCTTAGAGATTGAAGATCCTCCTTCATCCTCCTTGCATTTGAAAATTTCTCACTATTCCTCCATTAATCTCATCATTTCTCCACTGGTCCAATCATTTCTCCACTAATTTGCATAGATCTATGTGAGATTTACTTGTAAGAAGAGAAAATGAATGTACAAAGAAAGATTCTATGTCTTGTAACCATTGATGTCATAATGAAATCCTTTCCAAAGTGGATGTAGATATACCTAAGATCGAACTACAATAAAATATTTGTGTTTTTTTCCTTTTTATTGCGATTATGGTCTCATTCCAAACCGATTGGTGAAGTCCTTTGAAAGCACGCATGGTGCTTGAGCCAATTTTGACTCAAACAGGAACCTTGTCTATGAAGCCCAATTGAATTGGGGTTTTAATATAGTTTAGGCAATATTAAAATAGGAGTGGGCTTTAAGTTTCATAATTTTCTAAACACGTGTGTGTATTAGACGAATTTTCTAAGACAAGAAAAGGCTTTATTTTCGGTTTTAATCACTTAAAACAATAAATAATGATCTTAGTTTAAAAATTTGTATTTGATGAAAGGTATATATGAAAAGGATTTAATATGATTTTTGGGAATTTTTCTCATGCTTTTATTGCTTATTATGAATTTTCTAAACTAAAAAAGCTTATGTAAATAATCAGTTAAAGGTTACTAAGGGGTTTACAATTGTTGTGCATATTTAAAATCTTAGATCATTGATACAAATACGAAAAGCAATTTTGATGACCGATTAAAGTTTTTAAATATTAAGAGGTTAGTGAAAGTTATTTCTTAAAGAATAAAAATAGCTACTTTTGTGGTAATAACAGCTCTTCCAACATTCGAAGGAGTGTTTTGTTGCACATGGTTTCCTTAGTTTGCACCATTCCCTATAAGAAATGCATGGTGCTAAGGGGCTTCTTATGGAGTTCTTCGATTGGGAAGGATGTTGAGGAAGTGTTTCAAAGCTATGCTTTTTGTAATAAATCAAACCCTAGTGATCCCGAATTTTTCATAAAATGCTAAAATTCGATTTCGTTAAAGCCCAAGTTGAGTATGTATTATCCAGTAAATAGCCAAAGATAAACATATCAGAGCTAAAATAAATAACTAGCGACGGAAATATTATGACCTAAAATGTTTGACCATTTAAATTTATTGGATTTAATAAGAATTTTTAAGTTTCACCAATTTAACTTTTTATTTAAACCTACTTGATTATAATTCCATGGAGTAATTAACATCATTGTAATTTATAATCTTGTGAATTATTTAAACTAGGCGAGTGTTCAGTGGCACCCCAAATAGTGCAGCACCCCTAAATGCCCCCTGATTTCCACCACATATCCCTTTTCTCTCTCCCTCCACTAATTCTCTCACCTCCCACTCACTTATTCTAATATAAATGCTTGGTTTATATAAGGGGCCAAATGGGGTTCTCACTATTTGAGGTGCCATTGAACGCTCCTCTTTAGACTATGCGATAATTTCAAATAATAATATTTGATGATAATTTAAATTAGCAGTGCTGAATTTTTTATTCAGAAGCTAATGTAAGAAAATGTGGGTCTGACGTTAAAAACAATTAGTATTTTTATGTAATTAAATTTGACTATGCAAAATCTAAAACTCAAGATTTGAATCTTGATTTTTAATGAAACCAAATATGATCCATAGTTTATGTAAAATTCCATTTGAATGTGAGTGATAATAATCAATTATTATCTATGAATTTTAATTGTTTCGAAACCAATTTGATTATAATTCGATTCTAATTAACATGTAAAATATTCATTTTGCAAATAATCCAAGAATTTGATGAAATTTCATCGGATTATTAATTATTGTAACATCTCAACTTTCACGGCAATCGAAAAATCCGTGTGATCTTGCAAACTTGAAATGCTCTACGAATATAATGGAAACAAATATTGGAATTCTAACTATAAGTAATAATTAATTCTAAAACCTAAGAATTCTCCTTCACGTTTATTATCGCATTCTATTCCATGGATGCCTTCTATTCTGTCTCTAAATTCATGTCTCGAAATTCATCACAGAAAAAAATTGGTCAGTGAAAACTTTATGAAACAAGACACTTTGAGTTGGCATCTTTGAGACCTTCCTTTTTATATGCTTATTGAAGGGTATGGTCTTCAACTGTATTGTTTGAAAGTGAGGTCTAGTCTAGGGTTTAGATTTCTGATTATTTTAAGCGATGGAAGTTAAGATGATGATTGGATTTGTGTTGTTGAGATCGATTAGCACCTAGGCATGAATTTTTGTGGAGTTTGAAGAAAAAATTTATCAGCCATTTCGCTATATCTGCGACGAGGATGAAGGACACGATCCAAGGGAGACAACCGAGTTCAAAGAGTAGATGATTGGGTGATAGAGTTTGCATAGAGAGAGTCATCGATGAAAGCGGTTTAATTTTTGTGAAGCGAAGAGGAAGAAAAAGAGGGGAGAAGTTGTGGATTTAGGACATGAATGGGTTCGCTTTGCTTGTAGTTGCGTTAAGCGGGAGATGTTTTGAGAGATGATGATGTCGCAGATGTTAAAATGTGAGGGTTGTGTTTTTTTCATTTTTGAGTAAATGCATATATGAAATGTTTGAATGTTATTAACTTTCGCATACACACTCAGATTTACTCACGGTTTATTTCGTTGGACTCATATCGAAATTCCAAGCTTGCGACATGAAATTAGTTTCGCTAGATTTGGAGACTCTCAAAATTTTGGCATTCGGTTAGAGCTACTTAAAGGTAAAAGTCAAAGGTGAGTGATTTGACACACTTAAACTAGAATAAATATACTTATGTTAGTGAAAGTAAATTTTAAAGTGATATTAATTGTTATTGGTTGATGTGTGGTAGTTTAATCTGATAGTTTAGTTAAACAGGATTTTGGTTGGATTAAATCATCAGTTAAATTAATATTGAATTTAATTACTAGTTGTTATCCGATAATGTTAACTAGTTTAATTTTTTTTGGTTATTAATTTATAAATTCTGATGGATATTTAATCGTTAACATTTGGACAAATGGATGTTATGTTTTTTTGTTTCGCACTTCCAGTTCCCATAGTTATTGTTAGGAAAATCACTATGGGTTGAAATGTATACCCGAGCGATCCTATAGATTTGGAAAAATCATTATAGGTTGAAATGATAAAATTGAGTGATTTTATGGATTTTAAAATTTACTTGGGATTGCAGATTGAAATGGTATATATTCATAAATTTAAATTATTGCAGGTTGAATTGATATATATCCGTATCACTTGATTGTAAGATAGAAAATTATACACAGACACCAGATTGGTTAAATTAATTGATTCTAAATAGTGATTTAAAATTATTTGAAATGATTTTATTGTGAAATTTTTTTGAATTTATGAAAATAAATTTATTATCAATTAGAGCTCGAAATGTTGAAGTTTAAGTTTGGTAAATGAAATTGTTTAAACATATTGAAATTGAAGTTTTGAAGTTATAATCGAAATATGATTGAAATTTTAGAAATTGATTTGTTTTAAAAGATGGAAACTTTAGATATTGATAAGTATAGTAACATCAATGACACTTCAAATTTTAGATTAGAACTAAATTATATTTGAAGATTTGGTTTTTTAATTTGGATATTGAAGGAAAAATTTGATTTAAGTGTTTAAATCGACATTTTGGTAACTGAGATCGGAATGGACATAAACTGATATGGTTTGAATAAATTTGGAATTGGAAATGAAATTAGTTTGGAATTGAAATTTATTTGAATTGGAAGTGAAATTTATTTTGAATTGTAAATTTCATTGAGTCGAAGTAGGATACGACCTGAAATTGGAATTGAATCGATTTAATCAAAATGAAAATTGGGATTGATTCGAATTGGCAAATTTGTTATTGAATTAGTTTGACATTGGAACGATTTCCAAATGAATAATCTTAGTACAAACGATTTAAATATATATTATTTAATTAATCAAACTATTTTAATTTTTCCAAATAATTTTACTGTATAAACTATTTTAAATTACTTAACTATTTTCTATTAAACTATTTTGACTACTTACAATTTTTAAAACTGTTTGAACTATTTTTTAAAATTCAAATCAGCCATATGTGTGGAATGTTCATATTTAAATATTGGATTTAAAATATGAAATAGGTTAAAGGGAAATTATAACCAAGACAGTAATTCAAATAAAATTTTGAAGTGAAATTGATATGTCGAACTAAGTTGACATTTTGAATTAAATATGATTTATGGAATGAATATGATGATTACACCATGGAATTGATTTTTGAAATGAATATGATACTTTGATATCAAATGTGAAACATTTTGAAATATAAAAGAACCAACTGGTGTGTAAAATGACGATTGGTTGTTAAAGAGACTGGGGTCTCTTATTGGCATACTATTTGTCAATATTGGTACCACTTTAATAACCTTGTATGTGGTGGATGATATCCAAAATGTAGTGGTAATTTGGCGTATGGTTACTAGAATGAAGTTTGAGAACGATGATGGATTTCCCTGACATTCATGTTATAATTAAAATGACTAAAATTGAAGCCTATGTCTAGCCGATGGGGTTAGCTACCTCTAGCAACATTGATCACTCATATTGCTACCATGATTTTGTACTTAGTGGATGCACCTCTTTTTGTTCCATTGATAGTTGTATTCGGCCACAGATGGATTACATCCAACTAGAAAGGGTAAACTAGTAGAATCCTACCTTGGGCATTGGTCATATGCCTTGTCATATTTTCCGTATACATGCCCATTACGACTTTGGTAACTAAGTTAAATGTGTTAAGCTGCATCAGTGTAAAGCATTAATGCTATTTTTATATTTAATTTCAATGATGGACATTACCTATTTAAGGGTATACTATAATACATAAATAGTTCAAAGGATCCCTAAGAGATGAATCTCGAACATCTCTTAAGTTATTGCACAAACATGGAAATCGTGACACCAATATCTACTTATCGTTGATTTAACTTACATAAGTTCTTTTAGTCCTGATCAAAGGGTTTTGTCTTTTCATCTCGCTTGGGTCAGTCTCAACATTTTCAAATATTGAATACTATTATTCTAAAGGACAAAAATTAAGTTTGATTTAATTTTTTTACTATTATTACTACATCATGTTGTTCCACTGCATTTGTTTATTTATGTTTTGGATGTATAACTAAGACATTTTATAAGTGTAACCCGATGCATTTTTACAGATAGATTCTTAAACTGTTTGTTTGATTATTAAATTTTGTCATTAGACTATGAGATTCTATGTTCTGCCCCTTCTATTTTTCATCCCATAACAGTCCTCCCTCTTGGACAATTTGAATTGGACACGTATGGATTATTGTTGACTTGAACCGATCAAAAATATGGATCATTACAGTTGGTATTAGAGACAAGTTTTGCGATAACATTAGCTTGTTTGGGGTTAACTCATTTGGGATAGGGTTACTTATACCCTAAAATTAGTTTGAGAGTATGTTCATATATTTATATAAGAAAGCGTATTTATTAGTGTTATAAAAATGTTATTTTATTGTGTTAATTTATTCCTATAACATTTATAAATTCTTGTCATTATAGAGGATGTTATGGTATCGACAGAGATTTATAAACACTAAATATGTAGCACCCCACCTCCGTTAAGGTCACTCACAAGGGAATGCCTTAACTTTGGTGGAGCATTTTAGTAAACAGAACAGAAACTTACAAGACAGATAAAACAGTACTTGAAAAATTTATAACTTTATTTCAACATAAGTTTGGTTACATCCTTTCAAATCACAATATCAGAATTCAAGTACAAAATATCAGTCTTGTACAAAAGCCTTCAGAATGCATAGTTTAAAATCATAATCCCCACAGAAGAAGACAAGCCATACTTTAAGCACTGCAAGCGGAAGAAATCTGGATCAAGCTAGAGTATTCCCTTCTACAAAACCTGGGGGGAGAAACGGAAGAAAGGAGGCGAAACAACAAGGGTCAGACAAAAGTCTGGCAAGTCCAATGATTTTAAGTTATGAACAGATAATAATAACATGACATGAAAATAAAACTGGATGAGAGATAACTATAACAGATGTAGCAGATATGACAGAAGAACAGAATGATATAAGCTATTGCTTTACACTTCTCTGCACTAATACTAGTATAACAGAATTAGGTGTCACCCTAATGTCTAAACTGAAACAGAAACAGGTACAGAATAATTTCCATTCTAGTAATGGGCCTTTACCACCCGATCTGAAACAGACAGAAGCAGAATGTAGCATAAGGTGTACACTAGTAATTGGGCCTTTACCACCCGAACAAACGGTACCACGCAGAAACAGACAGGTGTTGCCACCCAACAGAAACAGACGGTACCAAAAGAAACAGACAGAACTAAGAGTACCCTAAAACCCTACCCCAAGCGATCGGCTCCCTAATACATAAATACCCTATGCCAGCCCCACCGAAGGGTGTATCATTCCCTAAAGTGGCAACCTTTGAATGACACAGACCTATTTACAGATGTCACGGCGTCTTACATCCTCAGAGGCAGACCATGATCCATGCACGCACATGACCCTGTTGGAACGCACCATCAACACCACTCGCCATTATCAGAATGAATCGCTTATAATTAGTTCAGTAAGCGTGCCCGGACCCTACCTACTGTTGGGTCAAAGTTTTGATACCAGAAAGGGTTACTGACTAATATGGGTCCCAAACAAAAGAGACACAAGTAATTCCCCTCCTATCCTTGTGTCCCCAGACTAACAGATTTCAGATTAACAAGTTCAGACATACAGAATTCAGATCAACTAGTTCACAGGTCAGACAAGTTTTAGACTAACGGATCAGATATACGGATTTAACTGATTTACATATTTGTCAAACTTTGTAATTGGGCCTACCGATTCACGGAACAGATTTATTAAACTCATCAGTCCAGTGGGTTTAACCCTATCCTCCCAACACGTTTTAGACATTATATTTATCTCAGATTTCCATTAATTAAATATTAATGCCCAGACCTCTCACATTAGACTGACAGTTTGCGGCTACTGGTTAGGCCAGTTGGTTCCGGGCAGATTTCTGCCGCAAACTGAGTCTAACCTCGGGTTTCAAGCACGTTATGACTAACTTCTCACATTAGAACCTATTGTTTGCGGCCACTGGATGTGCCAGGCGGTTCCGGGCAGGATTACGCCGCAAACTCATTCTAACCTCGAGTCAGCCATGTTTATCTTTGCGGCCAATTAATTATTAATTTACCATTTATGCCCACGCCTAATATACATGTCAATTTTCATAATTATAGCCAATTCAGATTATGTCAATAACAGACTAAATATATCAACTCAACAGGTATGGCAGATAACAGATTTAGCAGATTAGGCGACTTAACGGATTCAGCAGATTAAGCAGTTTAGCAGATTTAGCATATAACAGTTTAGGCATCTTCAGCAGACTTAGCAGATGACAGATTTGGTATATGAACAGATATAGCATATTATAGCAGAACTAGCAGATTAGGCAATATAACAGAACTAGCAAATTAGGCAATATAACAGAACTAGCAGATTAGGCTATATAACAGATTTAATCATTCCTTAAAGTTTCATAAACATATCTTGCCTAATTATAAATTTGGCCTAAGTTTGCAAGCCTAAATAGTTGTCATGATTCACATTATGATCATATACCCCACGTTTGCATTGAATTTACATGGCATAGATTATGGTCATAATTTACCATATAACACACGTCTCAAATTTAGTTAAACTTGCCTAGTACAAAAGATTCACATATAAATTATACCAAATATAGCCATCAATTTCAATGCATGTCATATGTTCAAAAATCTCCCACTTAGGTGTTATTCACATTTAATAGTTATCAAATCTTAACATAAATCTTCACACCTAAGTCATATTCCCTTTTTATTCCAAATCATGAATCTCTATATAAACAATATGCCCAACAATCTAGAACTTTAAATTATAACAGATCTTTAATTCAAAAATATGCATTATGTCCAATGTCTCAAGTCACATGTTAATATACAATGTTTCCTCTTCTTCCAATTCACAGAATATGCACAGATCTAAATCTAGTTTACAACCTATGTCCTTTTAGTCATAGATTTGCCATGTCCAATTATGCCATCATTCATTATTCATCCCAAAGTTTAACGTTCGTGCGTTAATCTCTTATGAGATTTGGCGCAGGCTCGGGGTAGCCTGGCTATAGAACAGAAAGAAGAAAGAGATATAGAATAAAATAGATCAGAACATAACATACGCAATCTCAAATTCAGATTTACAATCATGTCACAATTATAATTAAAGTTTATATCGGAAAATAACTGCACTTGCCTTGGTTGGATTCTAAAAGAAAAAGGTGTTGTAGCTGTTGTCTTTTAATCCTAATCAGAATTGGAGGAAGAAGAAGCACAAGTCCTAGCTTAGGTTTCAGCAAGGTAGAGACGCCATTGATTTATTTATTTTTAGAGAGGAAGAGAGCAATGGAGGCTAGAGAATTGTATATGAGATTTAGGTTAAGGTTAGGGATGTATATATAGGTGTAGGAAGTTATTTAGGACCATTAGATTAACCCTGAACCATGAGAATCATTCAAATGCAAAATCTGCATTTGAGCGAATCGGCCCACGGGATGATAGCCAAACACCCTGGATTAACCCCTAGTCGACCCAGCGGGGCTTGGGTCGACCTCAAAAATGGGCCAGTTCGGTTATTCCCCCTCCCAATTCGTTGTTTTGAACTTTTTTTGCATGTTTATTTATTTAATTTTTATATAAATCTATATATATTTCTCTCATATGCATACAAACTTCAAGGATTAATAACTTCTTCATAATTAACCATTTTTTTTAATTTGTGAACATCACTATTATTAGAAATACGGGGTGTTACATTCTCCCCTCCTTAAAGGATTTCGTCCCCGAAATCTTCAAGTTAAGAAGAATGTGTCCTACCATCCAACATCCATCTACTCAATCATCAATCACTGGTGTCCATTGTCCTTAGAAACTTCTAATGTTGTATGAACATATGCAAAGTTGTGTGTATATGTTCCTTATCTAATGCAAAGATCAGGCGGTCCACTGATTCAGCTGACCTCCTTAATGCAAATTATGTCAGTGCCATGAGTCCAACATGTATGCAATTTTCCTACTTGATACATATCATTTCTATATGAGTGCACAACCATTCAGTCATATGCAACATCCATGTGCTGAGTCAATCATTTTGCATCCACAAAAATTGAAAAATGCTCACACATCCATATGCAGTATGAGAGTGTTTTCGAGCCGATCTAGTGCCTAGTGTGTGTATATGCATCCACGAGCAACCACTAGCAACCACTTGCATCCACTTGCAACCATCAAACATAACATGTCTCAAACACATGTTTACACCCATTAGTTTCTACCTAAAGTTCGAAGATTCGATCAATAGGATACAGTCGAATGATGGAAGCGAGTACAGATAGAACGAAGACTTGGTTCCCATTAGACATTGGTTGAGAAAATAATTCCCCTAAGTATCAACCCCAAAGACCGAAATCAATATCAGATTGACACTCAGAGGATTACCCTCTTTAGACAATGTCAGAACTGGAAATCAGAATTATTCAGATATTTACAGACTACTGATACAGATCAGGTTCCCTAATGATTCTTAGGAAGCTAAGCATGATAAAATCATATCCCACAAAACCTCAGAATGTATGCGTCATACTTGATGCCTAACACAGATATCTCTCAAACCCCAATCTATCACAAACAGATTAATCATAACCCTTATGGGTTTGAGTCTACAGCGGAATCAAAAACAATAATAGTATTAAAGTGCAGAGTATCGATTACAGAATCAAAATGCCAGAATCAGAAAGTGTTTTAACTCAACAATCAGATAAAGAAATTAAACTTCTCACAGAATGTTTTCCTAATTCTATCCTATCCACTAGCCTCGAGAGTGTTCGCCTGCCCTCCAGAAGTAGGTCCTATCTTCTGCCCTTGCCCTCGTTTCTTCGGGCAGTCCCTAGTGAAGTGTCGCATCTCACCACAGTTGAAGCAAGCGGCCTTCTTTGGATCCACTTTCTTATCGTGTGTCCTATCCATGTCTCCCATGTACGTTCTCCATTCGTGACCTTCCACCAAAATGAAGCTTCATCCTTCATTAACCAAGCAGCTGGTTGAACCTTCCTCCCATCGTTTATCTCAAAGGTACCAACAAGTCCTCCACTTCGTTCAGCCAACATCTAGCCTCGACAACATCTCAGTCCCATAAAGCGGTTTTCCGCCCATCGCACGGAAGTTCTTACATATCTTAGAAAAAGCATCTATACACGGAGGAAGACATTCAAAAGGGAAAGAGGAAGGAACTCGAAACAAAGAATCGAAAGAAAGATATATGGCTTTTGGGGATTATGTTTTTTTTTCAAAATAAGCTTTACTTTTGAAAATACTTCCTTTTTAAAACATAGTTTTCAAAAACATTTTATCAAATCTGGTAACCTTCAGCTCTGATACCAAGTGTAACACCCCACCTCCGTTAAGGTCACTCACAAGGGAATGCCTTAACTTTGGTGGAGCATTTTAGTAAACAGAACAGAAACTTACAAGAAAGATAAAACAGTACTTGAAAAATTTATAACTTTATTTCAACAGAAGTTTGGTTACATCCTTTCAAATCACAATATCAGAATTCAAGTACAAAATATCAGTCTTGTACAAAAGCCTTCAGAATGCATAGTTTAAAATCATAATCCCCACAGAAGAAGACAAGCCATACTTTAAGCACTGCAAGCGGAAGAAATCTGGATCAAGCTAGAGTATTCCCTTCTACAAAACCTGGGGGGGAATGGAAGAAAGGAGGCGAAACAACAAGGGTCAGACAAAAGTCTGGCAAGTCCAGTGATTTTCAGTTATGAATAGATAATAATAACATGACATGAAAATAAAACTGGATGAGAGATAACTGTAACAGATGTAGCAGATATGACAGAAGAACAGAATGATATAAGCTATTGCTTTACACTTCTCTGCACTAATACTAGTATAACAGAATTAGGTGTCACCCTAATGTCTAAACTGAAACAGAAACAGGTACAGAATAATTTCCACGCTAGTAATGGGCCTTTACCACCCGATCAGAAACAGACAAAAGCAGAATGTAGCATAAGGTGTACACTAGTAATTGGGCCTTTACCACCCGAGCAGACGGTACCACGCAGAAACAGACAGGTGTTGCCACCCAACAGAAACAGACAGTACCAACAGAAATAGAGAGAACTAAGTGTACCCTAAAACCCTACCCCAAGCGATCGGCTCCCTAATACATAAATACCCTGTGCTAGCCCCACCGAAGGGTGTATCATTCCCTAAAGTGGCAACCTTTGAATGACACAGACCTGTTTACAGATGTCACGGCGTCTTACATCCTCAGAGGCAGACCGGGATCCATGCACGCACATGACCCGGTTGGAACACACCATCAACACCCCTCACCATTATCAGAATGAACCGCTTATAATTAGTTCAGTAAGCGTGCCCGGACCCTACCTACTGTTGGGTCAAAATTTTAATACCAGAAAGGGTTACTGACTAATATGGGTCCCAAACAAAAGATGACACAAGTAATTCCCCTCCTATCCTTGTGTCCCCAGACTAACAGATTTCAGATTAACAAGTTCAGACATACAAAATTCAGATCAACTAGTTCACAGGTCAGACAAGTTTTAGACTAACAGATCAAATATACGGATTTTACAGATTTACAGATTTGTCTAACTTTGTAATTGGGTCTACCGATTCACGGAACAAATTTATTAAACTCATCAGTCTAGTGGGTTTAACCCTATCCGCCCAACACGTTTTAGACATTATATTTATCTCAGATTTCCATTAATTAAATATTAATGCCCAGACCTCTCACATTATACTGACAGTTTGCGGCTACTGGTTAGGCCAGTTGGTTCCGGGCAGATTTCTGCCGCAAACTGAGTCTAACCTCGGGTTTCAAGCACGTTATGACTAACTTCTCACATTAGAACCTATTGTTTGCGGCCACTGGATGTGCCGGGCGGTTCCGGGCAGGATTACGCCGAAAACTCATTCTAACCTCGAGTCAGCCATGTTTATCTTTGCAGCCAATTAATTATTAATTTACCATTTATGCCCACGCCTAATATACATGTCAATTTTCGTAATTATAGCCAATTCAGATTATGTCAATAACAGACTAAATATATCAACTCAACAGGTATGGCAGATAACAGATTTAGCAGATTAGGCGACTTAACGGATTCAGCAGATTAAGCAGTTTAGCAGATTTAGCATATAACAGTTTAGGCATCTTCAGCAGACTTAGCAGATGACAGATTTGGTATATGAACAGATATAGCAGATTATAGCAGAACTAGCAGATTAGGCAATATAACAGAACTAGCAAATTAGGCAATATAACAGAACTAGCAGATTAGGCCATATAACAGATTTAATCATTCCTTAAAGTTTCATAAACATATCTTGCCTAATTATAAATTTGGCCTAAGTTTGCATGCCTAAATAGTTGCCATGATTCACATTATGATCATATACCCCACGTTTGCATTGAATTTACATGGCACAGATTATGGTCATAATTTACCATATAACACACGTCTCAAATTTAGTTAAACTTGCCTAGTACAAAAGATTCACATATAAATTATACCAAATATAGCCATCGATTTCAATGCATGTCATATATTCAAAAATCTCCCACTTAGGTGTTATTCACATTTAATAGTTATCAAATCTTAACATAAATCTTCACACCTAAGTCATACTCCCTTTTTATCCCAAATCATGAATCTCTATATAAACAATATGCCCAACAATCTAGAACTTTAAATTATAACAGATCTTTAATTCAAAAATATGCGTTATGTCCAATGTCTCAAGTCACATGTTAATATACAATGGTTCCTCTTCTTCCAATTCACAGAATATGCACAGATCTAAATCTAGTTTACAACCTATGTCCTTTTAGTCACAGATTAGCCATGTCCAATTATGCTATCATTAATTATTTATCCCAAAGTTTAACTTTCGTGCGTTAATCTCTTATGAGATTTGGTGCAGTCTCGGGGTAGCCTGGCTGTAGAATAGAAAGAAGAAAGAGATATAGAATAAAATAGATCAGAACAGAACATACGCAATCTCAAATTCAGATTTACAATCATGTCACAATTATAATTAAAGTTTATATCGGAAAATAACTGCACTTGCCTTGGTTGGATTCTAAAAGAAAAAGGTGTTGTAGCTGTTCTCTTTTAATCCTAATCAGAATTGGAGGAAGAAGAAGCACAAGTCCTAGCTTAAGTTTCAGCAGAGTAGAGACGCCATTGATTTATTTATTTTTAGAGAGGAAGAGAGCAATGGAGGCTAGAGAATTGTATATGAGATTTAGGTTTAGGTTAGGGATGTATATATAGGTGTAGGAAGTTATTTAGGACCATTAGATTAACCCTGAATCATGAGAACCATTCAAATGCAAAATCTGCATTTGAGCGAATCGGCCCACGGGATGACAGCCAAACACCCTGGATTAACCCCTGGTCGACCCAGAGGGGCTTGGGTCGACCTCAAAAATGGGCCGGTTCGGTTATTCCCCCTCCCAATTCGCTGTTTTGAACTTATTTTGCATGTTTATTTATTTAATTTTTATATATATCTATATATATTTCTCTCATATGCATACAAACTTCAAGGCTTAATAACTTCTTCATAATTAACCATTTTTTTTAATTTGTGAACATCACTATTATTAGAAATACGGGGTGTTACAAAATAGGACAAACTAACATAACATTGTTTCGAAAAATTGGTAAATAAAATAATTTTACCTAGTCCTATATTTGTATATAAAACAAATTTTAATAAATTATTACAGTTGTATGTGATATGCTTATTAGGAAGAAAAATTTGTAAATATTAGTTCTAGAATAGGATTTATAGAAAACTGAATACAAATTAGGATTTGAAAATTAAGTTCTAGTTTTGAAATATGTTTTCAAAGATTTTGGAATATAATTACAGTATTATTTGGAAGTATTTTCGAATATAATTGATTACAAATGTGAATTGAATGGAATTTTTAAAGGATTTTATGAATAAAATAAAACTTTTCTCCCCTCTCAGTTGCTGGAAAATAATTTCGGTGATGAAAGCCACATCACCGACATTCATTTTTAAGTTTCAAAGAGGGGGGAACATTGTAGTAGTTTTGCTACTCGATCATTTGTTACACAAATCCAAGTTTTAAAATTAAAAATATGATATGGATACGTAATTCACTGCACCAGAAATGCTATCTTGCAACGGCTTTGATCCATGGCAGAATCATTTAGCTATGGCTATGAGCAGTTGTAAAAAGAGGAGTGGCAAAAATTTAGCAATGACTCAAAGCCGTTGCGAAGTATAGTTTTACAAGGGCATAAAGCCGTTGCTATTTTTTGTTTAGCAATGGATTATAATAATTGTGAATTTGCATATCTTTTTTATAAAAAGAATATTACTTTTTTGGGCTCATCTACGATACCAAATTAATTAATTTTTTAACTCAATACAAACATTTGTAAATTTAACATAATATCACAAAAGAAAGATCATTAAACTAAATATTTTTTATATATTCACAAATACAAAACTTAACAAGTTTTGAAATTACATCATTAAAAAATGGTATGTTACACTTCAAAGTTTGGCATTATACATAGATCACTATTTCTGCTGTTGTGTGCACTAGAATAGAAATCAATTCATGTTTATTTTCCTCCTACCTCTGCTTACAAACTTCTTCCATTAAACAAACCCAGATTTTCAATCATCACCACAAGTACACAACTTACAAGCAACAACCTGCAAATCCTCATACAACCATACAAACACATATATAGTAACCACTACTTAAACTCAATTGCCTCACATGTTCCTATATCTCTTTCCCTACTGCCATCAACAACATCCTCCAGTTCAGATCATTGCTCTTTGCTAACACCACCTCACAAACCACAAATCTCCATAATTAACAAGTCCATTACCCACATCATCTACCAAATCAGCAAAAATCCTAAAGCAATTAACTCCATACACAACTCGAGTTTATAAGCCTTGACAACTCTCTTCCAAAACCATAAACACTCCTTTCCTCCAAACAACCATAACAAATCCAATAAGACAAGCAGCATCATTACCCCCACATAACATCTATACAACTTTCCTTCTTCCGATCCCTCGCAAAACTATCTCCAAAACTCCCATGCCGACATTATAAATCATCCCTGGCCTCATACCAAAACAGCCCACCTTCGTCTTCCACTTACTAACCAGTAAGGTAATAATAACTTGTCTGAACTAATCACAATTTTACCTTAAGTTGGATTTGCAAATGGATTGTAAATGGATTGCAAATGTTAAATATATAGAAGAATTTAGTACAGAGATGTGAGAAAGTTTGAATAGAAACTGTAAAAAAATTGTATGGAACGAAAATTGTATTTATAAGTGATAAAATGACGATATGTATATTAGGTGTTTACATGACCCGTAATTAATAGCTAACTGGGCCAAGCCATTACAATCAGGAGGTAATAACAGCCCACAATATATCTGAAGTATATACTCTTGCTATTAACCCTCCTCAAAACATACGAGGGATTGGGTTTGCTGAAATACAATGAGATAAGAAAAATAGTGGTGGCGTTAACTTCATTATTCTTCTAATCGGTCAAAAAATAGAGAGAATAACAGTGTGGAAGAACATCATCGAGCAATTCTGGCATGAATATTGGTAGACCTAATCTTTTGCTAGAGTCTTCATCGTTAACATTGAGTTGGATTTTAAGTATAATGAAGTTTATTTTGAGAGAGGCTTGGTAAGTATGTCCGCTTTCTAATGAGTAGATGGTATATACCCTAACTTCGGTCTATTTTGTATAACTTGATCTCTTATGAAGTACAAATCCAATTCAATATGCTTAGTTCTTGAGTGAAGCAGAGGGTTTGCAGTTAATGAAATCGCACTAGTATTGTCACACCAGATTGTAACCTATTTGTCGAGTTTAAACCTAAGTTCACTGAGTAGGGACTGTATCCACTTTAATTTAGCAGTAGTACTCGCCATGCTTCTGAATTCAGCCTCTGTGCTGGATCTAGAGGCTGTAATTTTTTTTAATTTTTTTTTGCACATCACTATATAGGCTTTTTCCAAAATAAATGCAATTACCAGATGTAGATTTCCTGTCGTCTTGATTTGTTCCCTAATCAGCATCTGAGTATGCATTAATATTGAGAGTCTTGCTGGATTTGAGAATGAGTCCCTGTGTTAATGTTCCCTATAAGTATCTGAGTATTCTCTTTAGGGATTTCCAGTGATGATCGAGTGGGTTTTTCATGTGTTGACTTATTTTTTGTTTTAGGCTATATGATATTTTTGGTCTCATTATTGTGATATATTGCAATGCTCCAACTATGCTTTTGTACTACTTTCCATCTTGAATTGCTTCCCCTTTTGTCATAGACAGTTGTGGACTTGTATCTATAGGGGTTGGAAAGGGATTTGACTTTTCCATTTTAGCTCTAATTAGAATTTCAGAAATATACTTTCTTTCGCTGAAATCAATTTTAGTGTTGTCTTTTCTCTTAAATTCAATCCCTAGAAAGTAGTTCAGGTCTCCAAGATTTTTTACTGGGAATTCTGAATTTAGAACATTGGTTATATCACTAATTTTTGTATCACTGTTTCTTATTTAGATGAAATCAACAACATATACAAGTGTATCGGTAATTGAAATAGTGGTAAACTTTGTAAAAATGGAGTTATTAGATTTGATTAGGTTGTAACTATTAACAATATTTTTCGTCAACACCGGATATAGGTCTAGGAAGTGGACCTAAGTGAAAAATAGGTTTATTTAGCTTTTAAGAGTTTGAGTTAGTTCACCGTTTCCAAGATATCAAGGTTTTGAATTCGAAAGAATAGTTACACCTCCCTCAATGGGGTGAGCATCACGCTTAAGCAACTTAAAGAACAAACAATTATCTTGGGATAAGGGTTCCCTAAGCACAACCCTTGGTAAGGGCTAAATGGCTTGCTGGAAGGGGTTCCTCGCTAATTTTGTGGAAGGGCCTAGGCTTGGGAAAGGACTTGCAAGCATGTAGAAAACATGCAACATACAATACCTGCAATAACCAACAAATCATATGAGACACTTAGAAGAAAATGTTCTAAGTATTGATCAACTCTTTTTATTTATCTTTGATTTAGAATATACAAGTGATTACGACCAAAATCTCCAATTTGATTTAGAAATTAGGGTTTACTCTAGAGAAAAGAGTACAAGAATGGGAATCAAAAAGTCGCCCCGATAATAAGACCCATAGGGTCTTAATTATAGACAAATCGGAGCCCCTTTTTCTATTGAACCAGCAGTACCCCTGTCGACCGCTTTTCCCTTTGGTTCTGGATGTTTTGCTTTTCGACCGCCTTTTCTTTAGGTTTTGAAAGCTTTGCTAATGGCTCTAAGAGGTGTCGGTTGTATCTCCCGGGGGATGGTTCCGGTCTTCAGAGCTTTTGGCTAATATTATATCTGTCTTCTTTGTATTTTGATGAACCTGACAGTGCCAGTAGCTTTTGGAAAGTCTCTACTTCCGGGTGTAGGCTTCCAGTCATGTATTCTCGGTCTTGCCCCTCACGCTTTATAGTGCTTGCCATTGTGATTCAGGTGAAAGGTTGTCGGGTCCGCCACCCCTGCCGGTATCAAAACTAAGCAGATTAGTGTAGATAGCTTTGTCTTTCTTTGAGGGTTTCGGTTTGCATGTCGGTAGACTTCCGAACTGTACCCTTTCTTTTCAGGGAGGTTGCTTCTAGTGCTTTATTAATTGCTTATTAGAGCGGCCCTCCGATAATTATCTGCTGGGGGTCTCTGTAAAAGTCTCCCAGATGATTTCCTTGTACTTTTGACGTTATTGCTTCTTGGTGTATCGGTATTAAGCAAGTTAATACCAATAGTTTCTCTCATCCTTTTAGGTCCCGACTAGTAGAATTCTTAGTTTCCCTATTCATTGGATTCTGGTCTTGGGTGACCTTTTACTAATCGTGCCGGGACTACCATGCCAGTATTTTCTTTTATACAGATTTTGAGCTCTTTACCTTGATGATGATGTCAGTTGTATATCTCCCAGAATATTTTCTCATGCTGCCTGTTTTTTCTTGTACCGGGCTTTGTTGATGGAATATTCCTCTTTGCTTGTGGCGATCTGCTACCCCTTCACCGCCAGCCTATTTTGGATGCTTTATTTTGGTAGTAACATTCCCCCCATCCCCAAGTGAGTATGTTCCGTTTTTCAAGTCAAACCTTGATGTCTATTCGGCGTATTGGCTCTTTTCCTCTTGGTATCCTTCGATCAAGTCAATTGACGGGCTTCCGTTTGTATGATCCAGATTTACAGGGAGATTTATTATATATTCTTCTCCTTCCTCCTCCCCTCTTTCTACCTACAAATCAAGTTCTCAAGCCAGATTATCACTTCTTTAAAGAACAGCTCAAATTTTCTTTCTCGGAACTCCGGGTTTAATTCTAAGTATCTTTTTATCCTTATGGCAATTGTAATACGAATTATGAACTTGGTTCGATTGTAGAATATTGATCAAGATTTTACTATGCTCAAAGATTTAATCCATAGTAACAGCTTCGATGATAATTAATGGTTGGAATGACAGATTGTCTATTTGCTAAATGTGCATTTTTAGAATTTGATATGCAAAACCGGTTATGTAAAAAGGGTCAGTTTATCCATAAAATAAAATAAAATGCTATGCTCCCAATACGAGTTAGCTTAATCACCATGTTGTTACCATTTCTCGTTTCTGGTCTTTCCAGCACTGTTATCTATATTTATTCAACTCCCATTTTCGGGTGTCGGGTTGTTTGAGAGTGTCGAAAAGGCTTTGTATCTTAATTCCATTGTATGTTTCGACTTTTTTATTAACTCGTACCGGTTTTGGGAACTAGTTTGGGTTTTGGATGGTGACACCAGATTATTTGGTTTCGGTTGAACGATCATAGTGATGCACTGGTGATTTGATATTCTGGTCATAAGCCCTCTATCTTTTTATTAAAATTTTGACATTGGGATAGTCAATTTCACCATCATCAAAGGCCTAACTGTTTCCCAAATCGGATTAATGGAAAAATCCATGACTATCTTGCTACATGATAGCCTAAATCATGGATATCAACAAGTCGTAATGCTACGTTAATCTATTTATGGATGTCATATGCATATTTATGTAAAAAGAAAGTAGTGCTAATCACGCATGTTATGAAATGATATCACCTAGTAGTATTATGGCTAGCAAAAAGAGCCCCACCAAATTAATGACCAAGGGGTATAGTACTCCAAGAGACAAAAAATATTTTTCTTGAAGGCCTTCTTTGATCACTTTGCAAGACAAGGTAGAAACCGTTCTCAGCAGTTTTGGAATATCCGGCATAGATGCCATTGATGCTTCTCCCTTGGACTTCCTTTAGAATCCCCCCAAAGGTTATTCTGCATATTCAGCAATTTACACCTGGCACAGTGGTTTCCTTCCTTTTCCTCCCTTTCTATTCAGGCTTTTGTGTGAATTGGGAGTCCCTCCTATCCAACTTTCGCCCAATACTTATACCTTGCTTCCATACTTAGAGGTCTTGGCGCTTGCATCAAATCACACTTCTCTCAGCCCAAAGCTTATATTCCACATGATACGATTCTCCAAAAGTGCAGAGTTGCCTTTCTGGCATGCGAACCTTATAAGGAGGTTGATAACTGATAGTATCAGCAAGACTAAACCATGGGAGGATTAGTTTTTACTTGTTAAATGTCCTCTTGGTGTTTCAGGAAAGTTTGTCGAGCGTGGTAAGCTTCCTATTCTTTCTCAACAATTATATTACGCTTGTATCCCTTTTTTTAACCTTTGACTTTTCATAGAGCCTCCTTCTAGAGATGCAACTTAGTCAGATGAGGAGACCTAAGTCGTTGAGGCTCTTTTCAATGCACCAGAATCCTTAAGCATCGATCATTTTTTCTCACTGTTGATAGGCTTCGTCAGTATAGCCTTCTCCCCCTAGGACAGAAGATTCCGGGACAACTGCCTTTTTAGTTTATTGGATTCAAGGGTTTATCACTGAATTCAAGCAAGTTTAATGCAGCATCACCTATATTCCCAAGTATTTGAGATGGGGTAGTGTGGCTCTTTGTGCAAGACCTTCCCTTTTCCCATATTAGCTTTCTTATCCTTATTTTTCTGACATAGCTTCCTTTGTTCAGGATCTGCAGCTTCTGAGAGTACTTCTGTAACACCCCACCTCCGCTATGGTCACTCACAAAAGGAATGCACTAGTTTTGGGGAGTATTATCTAGGTAAACATACACAGAGATATCACAAGGCAGAACATAAATAAAGCAGTGGTAGAAATTAAAAACCAAATTTCATTAGTTTCAAGAAAAGGGTCAAAACCTCATATATCCAATGTACAAATTATTCCATTACATCAAGTTCTAAATAAAGAAGCATAAACTTAAGATAACAAAAGTAAATTATTCCACAAAAATAGCAGAAGTGCAGCCATAGCATAGCTCAAGACCAAACCGTACATGAGCCGACAGAAAGCAAGCTAAATCCATGCTAAGAGCTAGCGTTTCCTCCCTGAGAACCTGGGGGGAAAACAAAAGAAAAAGAGGGCGAAAGAAAAAGGGTCAATCATAAAGACTGGTAAGCCCTAGTGACTTTCAGCATAAAAACTAGTAAAAGTAACATGACATGTGAAAACTGGAATTAAACACAAGGATGATAACAGGACTGGGATGATAACTAAGATAACAAGATAAGTCAAGTCTAGCATCGCATATTCAAGATTCGTTGCACCAACTGTACTAGTATTCTAACCCATGTCAAGTATTAACCATGAAATGATCCCTTGGCCCAATATCATGAAATGACCCATTACGGGGTCCTATAGTATGACCTACTAATTGATCGGCTCCCTACAAATTCTATCTCGTCACGTGTCTGTGTCATACGGTCCAATCACGAAATGTAGTCACCTGTGCTAGGTCCACCACAGGGTGTGTCAAGCTCTAGGGTGTCAACCATCGACACGAATCAAGCACGCACAGTGTAAACCTACTGGTGCCTAATGCCTTTTTTTTCAACTCCGGACTACGTGCACGACCATAGTCCGCCTGAACCTAAAATGGCGCACCAACTCAGCCATCGTTCTGGTCGCTTACAATCAGCCCAGTAATCATGTCCCACCCTGCCTAGTCCCGGGGTATCGTGATACATCTAAGTGGGTTACTGCTGAAAAGCACCGCGTAACTAGGGTTTCTAATGGGTTAAGTGTTGTCATTCAAATTCGTGACTTAACCCTATCCAATCATGTATCAAGTTGGTTAAGTGTTGTCTTTCATGTTCATAACTTAACCCTATCATGTAGCATAAATTCATTAATGCACCCCAACCTCTCACATTAGACTAGTTGTTGTGGTCACTAGATTTGCCGGACGGTTCCGGGCAGATTTACACCACAACATAGTCTAACCTCGGGTTTTAGGTGCGATATGACCAACTACCCACATTGAATCCTACTGTTTGCAGTCACAGGATTCGCCGGGCGGTTCCGGGCAGATTTACATTGCAAACTCAACCCAACCTTGAGTTGGCCATTTTCAAGTTCGTTCTAGAGTCATGACCATGTTCAAGTTTCATATCAAGTTCGTGACAAGTTTCAAGGTAAGTTTCATGTCCATATTCAGATTCAAGTTATAACAATGTGCATGTTCCAAGTTCATGGTAAATTCAGGTTTGCCTAAACTACCCAAATCGCATTCCCATCGCATGTGAATTCGAATTGATACAAACAAATCTAATTAGGGAATAACATTGAAAGAACGGGCACAAGGTGGCAAAAGTGATTACAAGTCAAGCATGGTATAACTTGAGATAAACGATTACAACAATACTAGCATATGGAGTAGTGGTCTCAAATATCAAACCTAGCAAAATAGGGTGATAGTCATGGTAACAGTTGACATAAGATAATAACTCCAAACTTGTGAATAACAACTAATTCAACACTACATGCATGAATATTATGGACATTGGGAGTTTTATATATACAACATATTTAGGTCCCAAATCAATTTCATACAAAATATTACCACAAGTCAAGATTCAAGATGAATAGATCCAAGGTGAACAAATAGTAGATCCAAAATACTAGATCCAAAATGAACAATGATAGATCCAAGATATACAATGATAGATCCAAGATAATTGTCATACTTAGGTTCAATTTCAATTTACAACATGTCCATATTAAGTTTAAAGTTTAGATCTAAAAGTAACTGGGGCTTACAGATCGTGGTTTGAGAATTAGAAAACAAAGAGGCGATGTTGAATCTCGAGTCTAACAGAAATCCCCCAAACAGCAATACTCTACACGTAGCCTTGTTGGAGAAGAAGCAATACCTTTTCTCCAACTTCTCAACCAGACTTTTAGCAGCATAAGGCCAGAGAGAATTTGTGTAGAGAGACTAGAGTTAGGGGCTGTTTATATAGGGTGTGGCCAAAGAATTTAGACAGAAATTGGACTAGAAACATCAGAGTGAACTCTGACTCAAAAATGGGCTCGGCAACCAGGTCGACACCCAGGTCGACTCTATGATTGACCTGGTCCTGGGTAGGTCGACACTATGATCGACCCCCAGGTCGACTTGGTCGTGGGCGGGAAATTTCCCGCCTAGTCCATTCTGGGGTTTGAATTCGAAATTTGAATTCGAATTCTAAGCTGTTTTTGAACTTGAAATTTATGAAACTTTGATGGGTCCTAACTTGGTCATACGGACTCCGATTTTCGAAAACTCGGACACGTTTCCAAGAAGAATTTCGAGATGAACGTAATGGCATAACCCATTGCCCTTGATTCTTATTTTAAAATTTATTTTTGCCTTGATTTATGGTTATAACATGTTATTAAAATACGGGTTGTTACATTCTCCCCTCCTTAAAGGATTTCGTCCCCGAAATCTCTAAGTTAGAAAGAATATATCCTACCATCCAACCATCCATCTAGTCAAAACATCATCCACAGGCAACCATTGTCCTTAAAAGATTTCTAGTGCTGTATGAACATATGCAGTAAGTGTGTGTATATGTACTTATCTAATGCAAAAGATCAGGCGGATACTGATTCAGTAAACCTCCTTAATGCAAAATATGTTAGTGTAATGAGTCCAACATGTATGCAAATTCCTAACATAATTTATAATCTCTACATGAGAGCACATAACATTCATTTATATGCAACATCCAAGTGCTAGCATAACAAGTTCCATCCATGTACAAGTATAAGCACTCATGCATATGCAACATGAAAATGTGACTGAGCCGATCTAGTGCCTAATGCGTGTCATGCATCCACTAGCAATCACTTGCAACCATTTGCAAACATCAACCATAACATGTTTCAATCACATGTTTACATCTATATGGTTCTACCTAAGGTTCTCAAGATAAGATCGAGAAGATAACAAGGCCAACATAGGTAGTAAAAGCATGATACGAAAGGTTTTCAAGTTTATAGGAAAAGAGATCGAGAATTTACCCTAAAAAAGAAATGGGTAAAGCGCGCATATCTTCTCTTCGGTTTTCCAAGTTGCGTCTTCTTGGGCTTCACTCCACTATACTTTAACTAGCTTGACTCCTCGATTCCTTAGCTTCTTGATCTCCGTTCCTAAGATACGAATCGGAACTCGCCTCAATGTTGCTTTTTTTCCACTTCTATGCCTTCAAGGATGCTTGGCTCAACCACTTCGGCCGACTCATGTAAGCACTTTCGGAGATGCGAGACGTGAAAGACATTGTGTATTCCGGTCAGCTTCTCAGGTAAGTCTACTTTATAGGCCATCTGCCCAATCCTCTCAGTGATAGGGAACGGTCCTACGAACCTTGGTGCTAGCTTTCCGACCGCTCCAAAACGAACCACATTGCGCAAAGGAGAAACTTTTATAAAGACCATATATCCGACTTCGAACTCTAGGTCTGTCTTTCTCTTGTCCGCATAAGATTTATGTCTATCTTGGGCCATTTTCCTCCGTCTTCGTATCAACTCAACCTTCTCAGAAGTGTCGCTTATCATGTTGGACCCAAGTATAAGCCTGTCTGTCGTCTCCCACCAACAAGTTGGTGACTTGCACAGTCTTCCATACAGGGCTTCAAATGGTGCCATTCCGATGCTAGCTTGGTAACTATTATTATATGCAAACTCCATGAGAGGAAGATGGTCTTCCCAAGTACCACCAAAGTCAAGAATGCATAGCCTCAAAAGATCCTCTAGTACCCTATTTACCCTTTCGGTTTGTACATCCGTCTGTGGGTGATAGGCCGTGCTTAAACTTAGTCGTGTACCCATTGCTTCTTGTAGACTATTTCAAAACTGGCTAGTGAAAATCGGGTCGCTATCACTAACTATACTAGAAGGAACCCCGTGCAACTGTACTATCTCTCGAAGGTAAATAGATGCTAGCCATGATGCGGTCCTCTTGCTTTTCACCGGAATGAAGTGTGCACTTTTCGTGAGTCTATCAACTATGACCCATATGCTAGTATTTCCCTTCCTTGACCTAGGCAGTCCATCCACGAAATCCATCGAGATACTCTCCCATTTCCATTGCGGAACCTCCAAAGGATGTAATAGCCCACTGGGCTTCTTCGACTCGGCCTTTACATGTTGGCACACCATGCACTTCGAAACGAACTCTGCCACGTCCTTTTTCATTCCAGTCCAAAAGAAAATGCGTTTCATATCCCTGTACATCATATCCCCTCCGGGATGTATGGTCATCTTTGAGTGATGCGCCTCCTCGAGGATTTTCCTTACTAAGTCTCCCACTTGTGGAACACATAGCCTTCCATCACGCCTTAGCCATCCCTTGTCATCTACGGCATACCTACCGAGGTGACTTGACGTCTCACCACTAATCAGCTTGTCCATGATTTCGACTATCTGTGGGTCTTCCTTCTGTGAAGTCCCTACTTGATTTAGAAGTGTAGGTCTTAACTCAAGAGATGCTAACGTAACAGTCAATGAGTCAACAGCAGGTGTAAAATCAAAGGTTGCTATAAACTCTAGACTTTTCCTTTCAACAAACAAGGGGCTCAAGGTCAACCTTTTCCTACTTAGCGCATCCGCCACCACGTTACCCTTGCCAGGGGTATAAGATATATCGAAGTCATATGATGCCAAGAATTCCATCCACCGCTATTGTCTCAGATTCAAATCTTTCTGTGAGAAGAGGTACTTAAGCAATTTGTGGTCGGTATACAGCTCGAACCTCTCCCCTAGAAGATAATGGCGCCAAGATTTAAGTGCAAAAACGATCGTCGCCAACTCCAAGTCATGTGTGGGATAGTTATTCTCTTGAAATTTAAGTTGTCTACCCCCATAGCATATCACTTTCCCTTCTTGCATTAGTACAGCGCCTAATCCTGTGCCACACGCATCTGTGTACACTGTAAACATCTTACTTCCGTCGGGTAATGCCAAAACTGGAGCTGTGGTGAGGGCTCTCTTGAGTCTCTGAAAAGCAATCTCACATTCTATATCCCATGCAAACGCTAGGTTTTTCTTCGTTAACCTAGTAAGAGGGGCTGAAATCTTAGCGAAGTCCTTAATGAACTTCCTATAATAGCCTGCCAAACTGAGGAAGCTCCTTACCTCCGTTGCGTTCTTAGGAATTTTCCAGTCTTGCACCGCAACTACCTTTGCGGGGTCCACGGCTATGCCTTGCTTAGAAACTACATGTCCAAGAAACCGAACTTCCTTCCTCCAAAAATGGCATTTGGAGAACTTAGCCTTTAACTGATGTGCTCTAAGCGTATCCATGACTTCCTTTAGATGTCTAGCATGCTCTTCTTCATCCTTTGAGAAGATCAAAATAACATCCATGAAAACCACTACAAACTTGTTAAGGAACTCCCGAAACACCCTACTCATCAAATCTACAAAGTACGCGGGTGCATTCGTTAACCCAAACGGCATGACGAGCCATTCGAAGAACCCATCTAGAGTCATAAACGCAGTTTTGTCAATGCTATCCTCAGCCACTCTAAGCTGATGGAATCCTGTAGCTAGATCGAGTTGAGAGAAAACAGATGCTCCCACAAGCTGGTCAAACAAATCGTCGATTCTTGGTAGTGGGTGTCTATTTTTTTTTAGTTAACTTGTTTAGCACACGATAATCTACGCATAGACGAAGAGAACTATCCTCCTTAGTAGCGAATACCACCGGAGCTCCCCATTCAGAAATGCTTCGTCTTATGAAATTTTTCTCAAGCAACTCCTTAACTTGTTTACTGAGCTCTCTTCTTTCTCGTGGGGCCATGTGCCTAACGGGAAATGAAACTGGCTTGGCATTATCAACAAGATAAATTCGGAAGTCTATCTCGCGTTTAGGAGGTAACCCCTTCACCTCATCAAAGACATATGGATATTCTCGGACCACTCTTACTGATTGCAAGTCGTCGATGGACGAGTCAAGAGATTCAAGATAACACAACATGACCGGACCCTTAGGGTTGCACGAAATTTCAAGGGTATTACTAAGGCGAGTTATGAGCCTCATTACCCTTCGTTCACAATCAAGAATGGCTCCATAATTGGACAGCCAATCCATACCTAGGATCAAACCGTATCCCATAAATCCGAGAACATAAGCATTATACGTGAATTCTAAGCTTAAGATAGAAATCCCCAAATCCACACACATCATAGATAAATGAGCGGAGCCCCCAATTGGATTTGAAACTATAACGGGATCCTCAACCAGACTAGTACTTAGGTGCAGATTTTTAACAACATCAGAAGAAATAAAAGTATGAGATGCGCCAGAGTCAAATAAGGTTCGAACAGGAAATTTAGAAATGTAAACAAGGCTTTCTACGGAAATATTACTACCTCGGTCAAGTGCTGGAGTGGCGTTGAGAGCATGCAACTGCCCTCCAGAAGGTCCTGCTCGCTGGGCCTGCCCTTGCCCCTGCCCTTGCTTCTTAGGGCAATCTTTGCTGATGTGTCCAGTATCTCCACAATGAAAGCATTCACCCAACTTTCTCTTCTTCCTTCTACAGTCTTTAGCTAGATGTCCCGTAGTACCACAAAAGTTGCACTTCCTTGTCTCACGTGGTTTGTTGGTATTGTTGTTGTTTTTGTTATTCTTGTTGCCTCCCTTCTTGAAGTCAACCCTCTTATTCTGAGTCTCATTAGGCTTAATGTAACACCCCACGTCCGCTAAGGTCACTCATAAGAGGGGAATGCCTTAGTTTCGGTGAAGTATTTTAAGTGAATATAGAACAGTAAAATTACAACAAGACAGATATAAGTAATACTTGAAAATTTAAATCATCATTTCATTGCAGCGGAAAGTAAAACATGTTTGGTTACATCACAAAACCATACAAGAGTCAAGTACAAAATATCCATCTTGATAAAAATAAGTACATAATCCCACTATGTAAACAATAACCATAAAAGGAAAGATGAACTGAGCTTTACTTCAACGGTCCAAGCTCCAAAGGATAGATACAGCAATCTGATCAAAGCCCACTAGCACTAAGCCCACTCTGATAACCTGGGTTTGGGGGAAAAAGATAAAAACAACGGGGTCAGACATAAGTCTGAGTGAGTCCTATAACCCTAACAATACAATCGTTAAAGCAATTAGGGTATGATATAAACAAGGTATGGTACCTCTGGGGATAATGACTACACTACGTAGCCAACTAAACACGGGATGTACTAAGATAACCGGAAAGACGCATTTATCCACCCAAGGATAATTACTAGATTACACCATCCCAGACTTATCCACCCAAGGGTAATTCCTACACTGCACCACACCAGTTCTACCTACCAAGAGTAATTCCTACTTAAAGGTTGATCCCACTAAATGTACTTAGTAATTTTTACCCAGTAGTTTCGTGTACCCCTAGCTAACTACCTAGGTGTACCCACTACTCCCAAGCGATCGGCTCCCTAACGTAGATATCCGTGCTGGTCCCACAATGGGGTGTATCATTTTCCCAAAGTGGCAACCTGATAATATCAACGGTGCACGGCTTTATACCTACACGATGCAACAACGACTTACTAACCAGCCCGGGTCCACACACGCATATGAAACCCGTTGGTCCTACGTTGCCACCGCTAACCCGTTTTGGCCTCTTATAGTCAAGCCCAATATGCGTGTCCCGTCACTCGACTTGAGTCGAGCCCACTAAGATACGTTTGGGATATTGGTTGAGATGGGCCCCCACAAGCTACCACCTAAGCTTGTTATTCTATCTAGTGTATCCCACTTAACCCTTTTTAATAATCATGTCTACCTTCATGTTATAAATCCTGGTTAAGTCATTTAATCATATTTTAATTACCACTCAAGGCACCCACTAGATTTCCACATGCCACCCAAGTCATTTACTTAATTCCCACATGCCACCCGAGGCACTTACTTAACCCTTTAATCATGTTTAATTACATGTTCTACTTTGGTTAAGTATTCTAATCGTATTTTCTATTGCTACCCAAGGCAACCCACTAGTTTCCTCATGCCACCCAAGGCACCCCACTAGTTACTACAAGTCACCCAGGCACCCACTTAACCCTCATGTCCCACTACATGCTAATTTGGTTAAGTGTTTCTTAATTAATTAAGACCGTGATCCTCATAAAGACCTCTCACATTAGACTATCTTTCATGATTGCTGGTTAAGCCGGTTGGGTCTGGGCAGCCTTACATCATAACCGAGTCTAACCTCGTGTCTTTACGTGAATCACGTATTTAGTTTGTGTCTAAGACCTCTCACATTGGGCTAACATTTGTAGCAACTGGTTAAGCCGGTTGGGTCCGGGCAGTTTTACGCTACAACTGAGTCCAACCTCGTGTCTTAGTCGATTAATTACACCTAATTAATCACCCTCACAATTTATATTAATTATCCCTAATTAATATCAAGTTTTTCATAACATGGGTAGACCAAACTCAATAGGTAAATTCCCATGGGGTAGACATAACTCAATAGGTAAATTCCCACTTATGTTAATTTATATTTATGGTATGCTTAATCATACCCAATCATACTTTTATTAACATATTTATTAACCCCATCGTTCCCCACGTAAATCGTTCTCATTTCACGACATAATAAAGGGAAGATGCATCCCAAATATCTTGGGTTTAACCAAATCTTAGCATATAACTTTGTCATGGGTTAAGAGGATGTCAACTTGCATATATGAGCATATATTAACCCAACTACATTTAATCCCAAACTTGCATATATGAGCATATATTAACATGTTAAACTTGCATATAAGCATTCACATAACTTGCATGACATGTTAAACTTGCATATAAGCATTCACATAACTTGCATAACATGTTAACTTGCATTTAAGCATATACATAATTTGCATATGAACTTGCATAACAATATACATGTAACTTACATAACATCATACACATAACTTGCATATGAACTTGCATAACAACATACATGTAACTTACATAACATCATACACATAACTTGCATATGAACTTGCATAACAACATACATGTAATTTACATACATCGTACACATAACTTGCATATGAACTTTTAAACTTGCATAATGTGTCATCATGAACTTGCATATTAACGAACATGTAACTTGCATAGCATATCTTGCATATTAACATACATGTAACTTGCATAGCATATCTTCATGAACTTGCATAACATGTATATGATCACATAGCCCACAACTTGCATATTTAGCATCATGTAAACATAACATACATCATACTAAACTTGCATAAACTTACATATTCAACATGCATAAACCCACTTGTTAAACATGCATAAACCAACTTATTAATCATGCATAAATCCACTTATCAAGTATGCATAAACCAACTTATTAAATATGCATAAACCAACTTATTAATCATGCATAAATCCACTTATCAAGTATGCATACAATCAAATACTTAACATGCATAAAAATCAAATACTTAGCATGCATAACACCAAATATTTAGCATGCATAAAATCACATGCATAACTTGCATATCATGTTACATATAACTTGCATATACTCTCACGAATAGTTTGCATAACATGTTACATATGCATAAATGTTGAACATAATGTTTTGCATCATAAAACATGGCATTAACCTTGCATATAACATAAAACTTGCAAATCACATATCATACAAACTTGCATAAACATATTTATCCACAAACATAGCCATGTCTTATCACATCCTACCATAATCAATTTAACAAATGATTATTAAAGCCATAGGAACTCACCAAAACCAAGATTAGTAACTTATGAAGTAAAACTAGTTGCCAAATATGAAGAAGAAGATGATTAGAGGTTGATTAGCTTTCAACTCTCTTCATTGATTTGTGGAGGCCATGATCAAGATTCATTTTGCCATAGTTTAGTTATAAAATCTAATTATGAATGAATTAGGGTAGGGTTAGGGTCTTATTTATAGGATTAGGTTGCATTTTAGACCCTTAGATTAACCCTAGATTGGTTTAGACCCGTCAGATCCAAGAAGCTTCCAGAACCATCCCTCCAAGCCAGCCTAGAACCCAACCTGGTGCACCCAGGTTCACTGGACGCCACGCCCCTGTCGACAGGCAAGTCGACAGGCAAGTCGACACCCCTGTCGACAGGCCTGTCGACAGCCCTGTCGACATGGGTAGGGCGGGATTTTTCCCGCCTGACCCCACCTGTCCAATTTAAAATCTGAATTTTAAATTCTTAATTCTGTTTTTAGTTTTGAATTTTCTGCAAACTTCATCGGGCCATAACTGGGCCATACGGACTCCGATTTTCGAAAACTCGGACTCTATTTTGCGTATTTTTCCGAGACGAACGTAATGACGCAGCCCGTTACCCCCAATTCCCACATCTGAGATTATTTATCCTTTAATTAGTGAATTTTAGTATTAGCTAAAATTCGGGGTGTTACATTCTCCCCTCCTTAAAGGATTTCGTCCCCGAAATCTCTAGGCTAAGGAGAATGCATATCCTACCATCCAAACAACCATCTACTCAATCCATCAACCACGGGCATCCATTGTCCTTAAACAGTTTCTAATGATGTATGAGCATATGCAAAAAGTGTGTGTATATGTTCCCTATCTAATGTATGAACATATGCAAACCATGATAGTGCCATGCATCCATTATGTATGCGAGTGAACCCTATCGACACATACAACACCTACATGAGTGCACAATCATTCACCAAAATGCATCATCCATATGATAACACAATCATTATACATTCATAATATAGCTTCCTACACACAATTTTATGCAATATGCAATATGAAGTGATTGAGCCGATCTAGTGCCTAGAGTGTGTGTATATGCATCCACGAGCAACCACTAGCAAACACTTGCATCCACTTGCATCCATCAACCATAACATGTCTCAAACACATGTTTCAACCATAGGACTATCCTATCTGAAGGTCAAAGGTACTAACGAGAGGGCATACTAAGGATAAGATAAGCACGAGATATGCGATGAAGGAGAAGCAAAAGGACATACCCTCTGAAAGAAAAAGGGTACCTCGAACGCATCTTCGCTTCCGTCTCCCAGGTAGCGTCGCTCTCTTCATCTCCCCTTTGTACTTTGATTAGTTGAACCTCTCTATTTCTCAACTTCCAAATCCCTGACCCAAGGATGCAAGTAGGAGCTCGTCGAATCGTCGCATCACGCTCTACTTCCACTTCTCTAAGCAGGCTCGGCTCTACCGCCCCTGCGGTCTCATGTAGGAACTTCCTCAAATGTAATACATGGAATATATCATGTACACCACTAAGCCTGTCGGGCAACCCCACTCTATATGTCATATGTCCAATCCTTCCCTTAATAGGAAACGGCCCAACCAACCTTGGTACTCACTTCCCAACTGATTCACAGTGAACCACATTCCGTAACGGAGATATCTTGATAAAAAGCATGTCCTAATATCAAACTCAAGCTCTGTTCTCCTCTTGTCCGCATAAGATTCTTGCGCCGCTTTCCTCCTTCTTCGAATCAAATCAATCTTTTCCCGAAGTCTTTCTAACCTTATCGGCCCAAGCAAGATCTCATCCGTAGATTCCCACCAACGTGTAGGTGATCGACAAGGCCTTCCATAAAGAGCTTCGAAAGGTGCCATACCAATACCGGACTGAAAGCTGTTATTATATGCGAACTCCACCAATGGAAGATGCTCTTCCCATGTACCTCCAAAATCCAAAATACATAACCTCAAAAAGGTCTTCTAAAATACGATTCACCCTCTCGGTCAGGCCATCCGTCTGAGGATGATATGCGGTACTCAAACATAACTGAGTCCCTACCGCCTCTCGCAAACTCTCCCAAAACTCGCTAGTGAAGATAGGATCTCGATCGCTCACTATACTGGAAGGTACACCATGCAATCTAATAATCTCTTGAACGTAAACTGAAGCTAGCCATGGAGCAGTTCTCTTACTCTTCACGGGTATAAAATGGGCACACTTAGTAAGTCTATCTACCATAAGCCCAATCCCCGTATTACCCTTCCTTGATTTCGGTAATCCAACGAGACACTATCCCACTTCCCATTACGGAACTTCCAACGGGTGTAGCAACCCTCCGGGCTTCTTCTGTTCCGCTATCACTTGTTAGCACACCAAGCATCTAGCGACATACTTGGCCGCGTCTTTCTTCATATTGGCCCAAAAGAAAACTCGCTTCATGTCTTGGTACATCTTGCCCCTACCGGGATGAATGGTCATCTTCGACCGATGTGTATCATCAAGTATAGCCTTCCTCAAACCCTTGTCTTGCGGTACACAAAGTCTACCGTCTCTACGCAACCACCCCTTACCATCTAGGGTGTACCTATTCAAATGGCTGGATGACTCCCCTCCTTATGAGCTTCTCTACTACCTCAACCAACTGTGGGTCGTCCCGCTGTGCTCCGCCAATACGCCCCAAAAGAGTAGGCCTAACCTCCTAGGAGGCTAGCAAACCGGGTACAAAGTCAACGGAAGGTCTAAAGTCCAACATAGAAATAAACTCTAAGCTCCGTCATACAACGAACAATGAACTCAAGGACGACCTTTTTCTACTTAAGGCGTCCGCTACCATGTTTCCCTTTCCATGGGTATACGCTATCTCAAACTCATAAGATGCTAAAAAAAATCCCATCCAAAATCATCACAACCGTCTATCTCTCACGCAGACCACCCTAGTCGAATTCGACATCCCCCAAATGCAAGCCCCAAAGGCCTAAACCAATATCAGACAAACACCCAAGGGATATCTCCTTCGAGTTCAGGCGACCTACGTGAGATGATACTAGTAAAAATGGCTAAATAATTAAGCCTTTGACCAACTTTGGATGTCCTTGCCAGTCTCGCTCCAAAACCACCGTTTATCCCATAACTGGCTTCGCTCACCCTATTGAGCACATACGAAAACTTATTTCGCTCCTAGAAAAACCAAGGTGTCATTACAAAGACCATTACAAACTTATTTAGGTACTCCCGGAACACCCTTCTCATCAAATCAACAAAGTATGCGGGGTGTTCGTCAAACCAAATAGCATTACCAGCCACTCATAAAAACCATCCGGAGTCCTAACGACAGTCTTCTCCATACTATCCTCAGCCACTCTCAACTGACGAAACCCCGTGGCTAAGTCCAACTGCAAAAATACTGAGGCGCCAACTAACTTGATCAAAGAGATCATCAATCCTCGGCAATGGGTGTCTCTTCTTCTTTGTGAGTTTATTTAGTTCTCTTTAACCTACACAAAGTCTGAGGGACCCATCCGCCTTCGTGACAAAAACTACTGGAGCACCTCACTCCGATACACTTCGTCTTATGAACCCCTTCTCAAGCAAATCGCCTACTTACTTATGGAGTTCCCTCTTCTCACGAGGAGCCATGTGGCACACTGGCCAAGATACTGGTTTAGCATTATCCACCAGATATATTCGGAAGTCAATCTCCCGCCTCGGAGGCACGCCCTTCACCTCCTCAAACACATCCGAGTATTTCCGGACCACTCTAACAGATCGCAAACTCTAGACCGACGTGTCAAGCGATTCTAGATAACTTAGCATAACAGATTTTATGGGATTACAAGAGATCTCGAGAGTGTTACCCAAGCGGGTCATAAGCCTAACAACTCTCCCTTCAAAATCAAGAACGGCACCCCTACTGGATAACCAGTCCATGCCCCCAAACTAACCCATAGCCCGTGAAGCCCAACAAGCATCACATCTAAACTCAACGCTAAGTATAGCAACTTTCAAACCCAAACACATCATGGAGCCCCAATTGGGTTTGAAACAACTAAGGGATCATCTACCAAACTGGTGCCAAAGTGCAGTGACTCACTAACAATGATGAGATAAACGAACTCGATGCGTCAGAATCAAATAAAGTTCGGATCAGATAATATAGAAATCCCAAATTCCAACCTAGACGGTCCTATCCCCATCTGGTACACTAGCCTTGAGGGAATACAACCACCCTCCAGGAGATTCCGAACCTTGCCCTTGCCCCTTTGGATAATCCTAATAAAATGTCCTATTCCTCCTAAAGGATAACTACTCGCCTTCTTTTTCCCATTCTCCACTCGCAACCTTCCACCAATGAGGTTTCTTCCTTCATTAACCAAACAACTATTTAAGCCTTCCTCCCATTGTCCATCCAATAGGTAACTACAAGTCCTCCTCCTTCTTGAACCTACTTCTAATCCAACTAACGTCTAAGTCCCTTGAAGTGGTCTTCCATTCTTATCTATCTTAGAAAGATCATTTATACGCGGAGGGGAAACTCAAAATGAAAGAGAGGAAGAGATTCAACCGGAGAATTCGAAAGATAAAGATATGGCTATCGGGGATTATGCTTTTCTCTCAAAAACTTTTCTCTTAAAAGACATGTTTTTGAAAATACTCCTTCAAAAATTTTCTTAGAAAAATAGTTTTTTCTAAAATTTTATCTGTTCTGGTAACCTTAAGCTCTGATACCACGTGTAACACCCCACGTCTGCTAAGGTCACTCATAAGAGGGGAATGCCTTAGTTTCGGTGAAGTATTTTAAGTGAATATAGAACAGTAAAATTACAACAAGACAGATATAAGTAATACTTGAAAATTTAAATCATCATTTCATTGCAGCGGAAAGTAAAACATGTTTGGTTACATCACAAAACCATACAAGAGTCAAGTACAAAATATCCATCTTGATAAAAATAAGTACATAATCCCACTATGTAAACAATAACCATAAAAGGAAAGATGAACTGAGCTTTACTTCAACGGTCCAAGCTCCAAAGGATAGATACAACAATCTGATCAAAGCCCACTAGCACTAAGCCCACTCTGATAACCTGGGTTTGGGGGAAAAAGATAAAAACAACGGGGTCAGACATAAGTCTGAGTGAGTACTATAACCCTAACAATACAATCGTTAAAGCAATTAGGGTATGATATAAACAAGGTATGGTACCTCTGGGGATAATGACTACACTACGTAGCCAACTAAACACGGGATGTACTAAGATAACCGGAAAGACGCATTTATCCACCCAAGAATAATTACTAGATTACACCATCCCAGACTTATCCACCCAAGGGTAATTCCTACACTGCACCACACCAGTTCTACCTACCAAGAGTAATTCCTACTTAAAGGTTGATCCCACTAAATGTACTTAGTAATTTTTACCCAGTAGTTTCGTGTACCCCTAGCTAACTACCTAGGTGTACCCACTACTCCCAAGCGATCGGCTCCCTAACGTAGATATCCGTGCTGGTCCCACAATGGGGTGTATCATTTTCCCAAAGTGGCAACCTGATAATATCAACGGTGCACGGCTTTATACCTACACGATGCAACAACGACTTACTAACCAGCCCGGGTCCACACACGCATATGAAACCCGTAGGTCCTACGTTGCCACCGCTAACCCGTTTTGGCCTCTTATAGTCAAGCCCAATATGCGTGTCCCGTCACTCGACTTGAGTCGAGCCCACTAAGATACGTTTGGGAAATTGGTTGAGATGGGCCCCCACAAGCTACCACCTAAGCTTGTTATTCTATCTAGTGTATCCCACTTAACCCTTTTTAATAATCATGTCTACCTTCATGTTATAAATCCTGGTTAAGTCATTTAATCATATTTTAATTACCACTCAAGGCACCCACTAGATTTCCACATGCCACCCAAGTCATTTACTTAATTCCCACATGCCACCCGAGGCACTTACTTAACCCTTTAATCATGTTTAATTACATGTTCTACTTTGGTTAAGTATTCTAATCGTATTTTCTATTGCTACCCAAGGCAACCCACTAGTTTCCTCATGCCACCCAAGGCACCCCACTAGTTACTACAAGTCACCCAGGCACCCACTTAACCCTCATGTCCCACTACATGCTAATTTGGTTAAGTGTTTCTTAATTAATTAAGACCGTGATCCTCATAAAGACCTCTCACATTAGACTATCTTTCATGATTGCTGGTTAAGCCGGTTGGGTCCGGGCAGCCTTACATCATAACCGAGTCTAACCTCGTGTCTTTACGTGAATCACGTATTTAGTTTGTGTCTAAGACCTCTCACATTGGGCTAACATTTGTAGCAACTGGTTAAGCCGGTTGGGTCCGGGCAGTTTTACGCTACAACTGAGTCCAACCTCGTGTCTTAGTCGATTAATTACACCTAATTAATCACCCTCACAATTTATATTAATTATCCCTAATTAATATCAAGTTTTTCATAACATGGGTAGACCTAACTCAATAGGTAAATTCCCATGGGGTAGACCTAACTCAATAGGTAAATTCCCACTTATGTTAATTTATTTTTATGGTATGCTTAATCATACCCAATCATACTTTTATTAACATATTTATTAACCCCATCGTTCCCCACGTAAATCGTTCTCATTTCACGACATAATAAAGGGAAGATGCATCCCAAATATCTTGGGTTTAACCAAATCTTAGCATATAACTTTGTCATGGGTTAAGAGGATGTCAACTTGCATATATGAGCATATATTAACCCAACTACATTTAATCCCAAACTTGCATATATGAGCATATATTAACATGTTAAACTTGCATATAAGCATTCACATAACTTGCATGACATGTTAAACTTGCATATAAGCATTCACATAACTTGCATAACATGTTAACTTGCATTTAAGCATATACATAATTTGCATATGAACTTGCATAACAATATACATGTAACTTACATAACATCATACACATAACTTGCATATGAACTTGCATAACAACATACATGTAACTTACATAACATCATACACATAACTTGCATATGAACTTGCATAACAACATACATGTAATTTACATACATCGTACACATAACTTGCATATGAACTTTTAAACTTGCATAATGTGTCATCATGAACTTGCATATTAACGAACATGTAACTTGCATAGCATATCTTGCATATTAACATACATGTAACTTGCATAGCATATCTTCATGAACTTGCATAACATGTATATGATCACATAGCCCACAACTTGCATATTTAGCATCATGTAAACATAACATACATCATACTAAACTTGCATAAACTTACATATTCAACATGCATAAACCCACTTGTTAAACATGCATAAACCAACTTATTAATCATGCATAAATCCACTTATCAAGTATGCATAAACCAACTTATTAAATATGCATAAACCAACTTATTAATCATGCATAAATCCACTTATCAAGTATGCATACAATCAAATACTTAACATGCATAAAAATCAAATACTTAGCATGCATAACACCAAATATTTAGCATGCATAAAATCACATGCATAACTTGCATATCATGTTACATATAACTTGCATATACTCTCACGAATAGTTTGCATAACATGTTACATATGCATAAATGTTGAACATAATGTTTTGCATCATAAAACATGGCATTAACCTTGCATATAACATAAAACTTGCAAATCACATATCATACAAACTTGCATAAACATATTTATCCACAAACATAGCCATGTCTTATCACATCCTACCATAATCAATTTAACAAATGATTATTAAAGCCATAGGAACTCACCAAAACCAAGATTAGTAACTTATGAAGTAAAACTAGTTGCCAAATATGAAGAAGAAGATGATTAGAGGTTGATTAGCTTTCAACTCTCTTCATTGATTTGTGGAGGCCATGATCAAGATTCATTTTGCCATAGTTTAGTTATAAAATCTAATTATGAATGAATTAGGGTAGGGTTAGGGTCTTATTTATAGGATTAGGTTGCATTTTAGACCCTTAGATTAACCCTAGATTGGTTTAGACCCGTCAGATCCAAGAAGCTTCCAGAACCATCCCTCCAAGCCAGCCTAGAACCCAACCTGGTGCACCCAGGTTCACTGGACGCCACGCCCCTATCGACAGGCAAGTCGACAGGCAAGTCGACACCCCTGTCGACAGGCCTGTCGACAGCCCTGTCGACATGGGTAGGGCGGGATTTTTCCCGCCTGACCCCACCTGTCCAATTTAAAATCTGAATTTTAAATTCTTAATTCTGTTTTTAGTTTTGAATTTTCTGCAAACTTCATCGGGCCATAACTGGGCCATACGGACTCCGATTTTCGAAAACTCGGACTCTATTTTGCGTATTTTTCCGAGACGAACGTAATGACGCAGCCCGTTACCCCCAATTCCCACATCTGAGATTATTTATCCTTTAATTAGTGAATTTTAGTATTAGCTAAAATTCGGGGTGTTACACTTAACCTCCTTCTTGCTTTCTTGTCTTCCTCATGAAGTAGGGCCATGTCCACCAAGCTTTCAAAGGTCGCCCCCATGGGTATATGAGTTATGGCCAAACTGCGTAGTGGCTCGTTCAATCCTCAAGCAAAGCGTATGGCCTTCTTCTGAGCTATGTTAACCAAGTCCAATCCGAACCTAGCAAGCTGATTAAACTTATTCACGTACTCCCTAACGGTCATGTCCCCTTGCTTAAGTGCTAGGAACCTCTCCATCTGAAGGTTCTCTTATGCTGACGATAAGAATTTAAGACCAAACCTCTCTCTAAAGTCTGCCCAAGTCTCAACTGGCCTGGTAGCGTTGGTGACTTCCCACCAAAATGTAGCTTCCTCTTTCAACAACCATGCTGCCAACTGAACTTTCCTATGATCCTCCACATCGAAGATAATAAACAAGTCTTCAGTCTCCGTTAGCCAGTTTCGTGCCTAAACGAAGGTTTCAGTTCCAACGAAGTTCTTGCCGCCCATTGCTTTAAAGTCTTTGCATATTTTGGCAAAGGCAGTACCAGGAGGAGGAGGAGGAACCGCGGCCACTGGGGGGAGGAGGAGGTGGGATGTCTGCCGGGCCCGCGCCGTTGGCCTTAGCTTCCAAGTACCTTCGGAACCATCCAGGTATGTGTACTCCCTCAGGAAGGTTAAGAGCAGACATGTCGAAAAATGAAAAAGAAAAAGATTCAAACGAGGAAAGAAAGGAAAGTTCTAATGTCTTTTGGGGAATAGCCTTTTTAAACATAAAACTTTTATTGAAAAATGCTTCTTTATAAACGGTTTTGGAAAATAGTTTTAGAGGTTTTTTTTAAAAAAAAAACTTTTACCCTATCTGGTAACCTTCAGCTCTGATACCAAATGTAACACCCCACCTCCGCAAGGGTAACTCACTAAGGGAATGCACTAGTTTTGGTGGAGTATTATCTAGGTAAACATACACAGAGATATCACAAGGCAGAACATAAATAAAGCAGCGGTAGAAATTAAAAACCAAATTTATTACTTTCAAGAAAAGGGTCAAAACCTCATATATCCAAAGTACAAATTATTCCATTACATCAAGTTGTAAATAAAGAAGCATAAACTTAAGATAACAAAAGTAAATTATTCCCCCAAAAATAGCAGAAGTGCAGCCATAGCATAGCTCAAGACCAAAGAGTACATGAGCCGACAGAAAGCAAGCTAAATCCAAGCTAAGAGCTAGCGTTTCCTCCCTGAGAACCTGGGGGGAGGGGGGAAACAAAAGAAAACGAGGGCGAAAGAAAAAGGGTCAGTCATAAAGACTGGTAAGCCCTAGTGACTTTCAGCATAAAAACTAGTAAAAGTAACATGACATGTGAAAACTGGAATTAAACACAAGGATGATAACATGACTTGTATGATAACTAAGATAACAAGATAAGTCAAATCTAGCATCGCATATTCAAGATTCGTTGCACCAACTGTACTAGTATTCTAACCCATGTCAAGTATTAACCATGAAATGAGCCCTTGGCCCAATATCATATTCGGGGTCTTACAGTACGATCTACTAATCGATCGGCTCCCTACAAGTTCTAGCTCGTCACGTGTCTGTGTCATACGGCCCAATCACGAAATGTAGTCACCTGTGCTAGGTCCACCATAGGGTGTATCAAGCCTTAGGATGCCAACCATCGACACGAATCAAGCACGCACAGTGTAAACCTACTGGTGCCTAATGCCTGCTTTTTCAACTCCGGACTACGTGCACGACCATAGTCCGCCTGAACTACAATGGCGCACCAACTCAGTCGTCGTTCTGGTCGCTTACAATCAGCCCAGTAATCGTGCCCCACCCTGCCTAGTCCAAGGGTATCGTGATACATCTAAGTGGGTTACTACTGAAAAGGACCGCGTAACTAGGGTTTCTAATGGGTTAAGTGTTGTCATTCAAATTCGTGACTTAACCCTAACCAATCATGTATCAAGTTGGTTAAGTGTTGTATTTCATTTTCATGACTTAACCCTATCATGTAGCATAAATTCATTAATGCACACCAACCTCTCACATTAGACTAGTTGTTGTGGTCACTGCATTTGTCGGGCGGTTCCAGGCAGATTTACACCACAACATAGTCTAACCTCGGTTTTTAGGTGCGATACCCACTACCCACATTGGATCCTATTGTTTGCAGTCACAGGATTCGCCGGGCGGTTCTGGGCATATTTACACTGCAAACTCAACCCAACCTCGAGTTGGCCATTTTCAAGTTCGTTCTAGAGTCATGACCATGTTCAAGTCTCATATCATGTTCGTGACAAGTTTCAAGGTAAGTTTCATGTCCATATTCAGATTCAAGTTATAACAATGTTCATGTTCCAAATTCATGGTAAATTCAGGTTTGCCTAAACTACCCAAATCGTATTCCCATTGCATGTGAATTCGAATTGATACAAATAAATCTAATTAGGGAATAACATAGAAAGAACGGGCATAAGGTGGCAAAAATGATTACAAGCCAAGCATGGTATAACTTGAGATAAACAATTACAACAATACTGGCATATGGAGTAGTGGTCTCAAATATCAAACCTAGCAAAATAGGGTGATAGTTATGGAAACAGTTGACATAAGATAATAACCCCAAACTTGTGAATAACAACTAATTCAACATCACAGGCATGAATATTATGGACATTGTGGGTTTCAGATATACAACATATTTATGTCCCAAATCAATTTCATATAAATATTACCACAAGTCAAGATTCAAGATGAATAGATCCAAGGTGAACAAATAGTAGATCAAAAATACTAGATCTAAAATGAACAATGATAGATCCAAGATATACAATGATAGATCCAAGATAATTGTCATACTTAGGTTCAATTTCAATTTACAACATGTCCATATTAAGTTTAAAGTTTAGATGTAAAAGTAACTGGGGCTTATAGATCGTGGTTTGAGAATTAGAAAACAAAGAGGCGATGTTGAATCCCGAGTCTAACAGAAATCCCCCAAACAGCAATACTCTACACGTAGCCATGTTGGAGAAGAAGCAATCCCTTTTCTCTAACTTCTCAACCAGAGTTTTAGCAGCATAAGGACAGAGAGAATTTGTGTAGAGAGACTAGAGTTAGGGGCTGTTTATGTAGGGTCTGGCCAACGAATTTAGATAGAAATCGGACTAGAATCATCAGAGTGAACTCTGACTCAAAAATGGGCTCGGCAACCAGGTCGACTCTATGGTCGACCTGGTCCTGGGAAGGTCGACACTATGGTCGACCCCCAGGTTGACCCGGTCCTGGGCAGGAAATTTCCTGCCCGGTCCGTTCTGGGGTTTGAATTCGAAATTTGAATTCGAATTCTGAGCTGTTTTTGAACTTGAAATTTTTGAAACTTTGAAGGGTCCTAACTTGGTCATACGGACTCCGATTTTTGAAAATTCGGACTCATTTCCAAGTAGAATTTCGAGACGAACGTAACGGCCTAACCCATTTCCCTTGATTCTTAATTTAAAAATTAATTATGCCTTGATTTATGGTTATAACACGTTATTAAAATACGGGTTGTTACAGCTTCTGTAACATCCTGTAATTATAACAACACTAAAAGATGATAAATTAAAGAATAATTAATTAAATATTCAAAATTAATTGAAACAGACTATGCCATTGTGTTCTTCTTGGAATTCTGCTCAAAATAGACACCTGGTTTGTGTAAAACGGACACCGTATGAAGAAGTTATTAAGGTTTGAAGTTTGTATACGCATAAGAAAATTATATGTGAACTAAAATAAGCCCAGAATTCAAAATAGTTCAAATTTGAGCAGAAAAGGGGAGATGGAAAATTCCTGCCTGTAGGTGTTGACTCCATCAAGGGGGTTCGACCCCATACGGTAGATCTGGGCAGATTTTTCTGGTTCTGAACATGACTCCGTTCTTGGCTTGGTTCGTTGGCTTTAGGCTATAAATAAGGCCCCATTTCTCTTGTTTTTCCACACCAAAAACAATGGAGAACTAGATGTTACCTCTGCCCTGATTAAATCAAGTTTTTCTTCTTCAACAATCAAGTTATTCAAGTTTAGAGATCTGTGATTCAACATCTGCCACTATTCTTCTATCTCTTAGACATATTCTCTATGAGTCTACGTTATTATTTAGATAGAAATAATTAAAATTAAATCTTGACATGCCTATGAATCAGATCTAAGCCTATGACTAATGGAATCGTGTCAGATTTGCTATATTTGTAAATCTAATTCACAGATTAGATCTCATCGTGCCTGTTTATGATCATGACACTATGCATAATTAGTCCTGTTATTACATGTTCATCAGATCTGTTCTTATATGCCTATTTCTGTTCATCAGATCTGTTCTTATATGCCTATTTCTACTATCATATGTCCATTTCTGTTACTGTTGGTTTTATGCTTATTCTGTCCTCTCTCTCATTCCCTTTTTATTTTTATAGCCAGACTACTTTTGAGTCTAAGCCGATATCACTGAAATATGCGTACGAACGAATTTGGGTTAAATTAGGAATGATTGGAAATGGTAATTTGGGGCATAACTTGTACTTTGAATCACGGTTGGGATTTGGGGCATAAAATATAATGTTAAATTGGACTAAAAATTGGGGCATGATTTATATGGTAAATTATGACTTGTGGTTTGGGACATGAAAATCTGTAGGCTTGATTTAAGATTAAGCAAAACACGTTATTGAAACTATATAGAATCTGTGAAGCTTGTTTAATCCGTTAAAATTAGGGCATAACTTGTATTGGGAAATTTGGGGCAGAACTTGAATTGAAAGCATGAATATGGATTTAGGGGCATAAGCCAAACTATGATTAATGATCTTAATTTGGGCATATAATACTTGATGAATATGACTGGCATATCCAGCATCCATAAGTGGTAGACTTAATGTGAGAGGTCTAGCGCATTATAACCATAAATGAATGTATGGTAATGAACTAGTAATACTTAACCTGTTTAAATCCATAAGGATTGTATGATCCTGTTAAATCGGTGGGGTTAAGTAAGCCCGTTAAATCGGCGGGGTTAAGTAAGCCTGTTAAATCGGTGGGATTAAGTAAGCCTGTTAAATCTATGGGGATAAGTAAGCTTGTTAAATCTGTGGGGTTTAGAAAACCAGTTAAATTTGTGGGGTTATACGAACTGTTAATTTATAAAACTACCTGTTAAATCTGTTGGGGTTATATGGACCCAATATCTTGTAAAGTTTAACCCGTAAATCTGTGTGAGGTTATGTGAATCTGTTAAGTCTATTAGGCATTACCTGTCAAAATCCTAGATAATTGGGGATGGAAGATCTATAAGGGTTGGCTTGTGTCATCTGTTGCGTGGGCCCCATATTAGTCAGTAACCCATTCTATTATTAAAGGGGACCCCGCACTAGGCAGGGCATGCTTTTTGAACTGATTATAAGAGGTTCATATGAGAGGAGGTGTGTACTAGCGTGTTCCAACGAACTCGTGTGCGTGCATAAGTACGGCCTGCATCTTGGAGAATAAGTCGTTGTAGCACCAGCAAATAGGTCTGTGTCCTTCTGTAGGTTGCCACTTTAGGAAGTAGTACACCCTACTGTGGGTCGACACAGGGTATTTATGGGATAGGGAGCCGATCGATTGGGGAAGGGTAGTAATTAGGGTACATCTAGTTCTGTTTGTTTCTACGGGGTACCTATATTTCTGTTTGGGTTAACACCCGTTATTTCTGTTTAGGTACCGGTTAATTCTGTTTGGGTTAAAACCCGTTAATAGAGTACACCTAAAATTACCATTATATTTCTGTTGGGATCATCCAGTTTCTGTTAAGTAATTAAGGAGTATGTAATCCTGTTACATATCTGTTACACTAGTATTGGTGTAGAAAAAGTAAAGTATTAGGGAAGCGTTATTTATTCTATCGTGTTTATCCTCTTTACCTTGTCATACCTGTCTTATATGATGTTATCTCTTTTATCCAGTTTATATGCTTGTCATGATGTAGTTACTTATTTATATGCTAAAAGTAACTGAACTCATCAAACTTTATGTCTGGCCTATTTTGTTTCCTCTCCATTCTCTTCCTTTTCCCCCTAGGTTATCAGGGTGGGAAAACTCAAGTTTGATTAGGATTCTGCTTAGTTTTGCTTGGAGTTGCATAGATGTACTGCTTGATTCGTACCTTCTCTACTATGTCTATGTTTTTTGGGATTATGCTTCTTTTATTATTGTACTACGATATTTTAAGTACAAGACATATGTTTTAATGATGTACTGGGTTTAATGCATTCCAAACATATGATATAGCCATCTTTTGAACTACGATGCTTTATGATTAAATAAGTTTTTAATTCCACTACTACTTTATAAATGTCTTGTAATGTTTCTGTTTCTGTTTACCTATAACGCTTCACAAAACTTAATGCATTCTCTTAATGAGTGACATTAACGGACGTGGGGTGTCACACTTGGTATCAGAGCTGAAGTTTACCAGATCAGATAAAAGATTTTGAAAATTATTTTCAAAAAGGTTTTGAAAGAAAGCATTTTCAAAAAGAAAAGTCTATTTTGAAAAATATATTCCCCAAATCCATATGTAATATCTTTCGATCCTTTGTTTGAATCTCTTTCCTTCTCTTTTTCTGCATGTCTAGGGAACCTAATTTTCCTGAGGGCATTACGATTCCCGGCTGGTTCCGTAGGTATTTGGAGGCCACGGCGCTCGCGGGTGGCCAAGCAGATGTTCCTCCCCTAGCTGCACTCATTGTTCCTCCTCCACTGCATGTAGATAATTTCTCCAAGATCTGCAAAGATTTATGTGCTATGCGAGGAAAGCCATTCCGTGGAACCAAAACTTTTGTAAAGGAAACGAATTGGCTAAAAGAGACGGAGGATCTGTTTGGAATTTTCGAAGTGGACGATCGTAGGAAGTTTTGGTTAGCCACCTAGCTACTGAAAGACGAAGCTTCGTTCTCGTGGGAAGTAACACAAGCGTGGCATCCGGTGGAAACTTGGGATGATTTTAGACAGAGGTTTGAAATGAAGTTTCTTTCTGAAGATGAGAAAAGCATGCAAATGGATAGGTTATTGGCTCTCAAGCAAGGAAACGTGACTATTAAAGAATATGTTAACAAATTTAACCAACTAGCAAGGTTTGGGTTGGAGCTAGTAGATACCCCGCATAAGAAGGCTTTGCGGTTTTCTAAAGGACTGAATGAACTCCATGGGTTAGCTATGTCTCATATTCCAATGAGAGCAACTTTTGAAAGGATTGTTATTATAGTGTTAATGCATGAGGATGATAAGGCTGACAAGAAAGAAGTTAAGGTTAAGGAAACACAAAATAAGAAAGTGTGGCCCAAGAAAGAATAACAACGAAAGGGCGGAAAGAACGACAAAGCTCAAGGAAAAAAGAAATGTCATGGTTGTGGGAACATGGGTCATTTGGTCAAAGACTGCCGAAAAAGGAAGAATGCTTGCTTTAACTGTGGTAAAGTCGGACACTATACTAGGGAATGCCCGAAGAAGCAAGGGAAGTACCAAAGGGCAGGATCTTCTAGAGGCAAGGTGCATGCTCTCGTGGCTGGTGTACCGGATAGAGGTAGGAAAGTTTCTGTTGAAGGTTTGATTTTTTCCCTTTCCAATCATCCTGTCAGAATTCTTTTTGATTCTGGCGCTTCGCATTCTTTTATATCTGATTATGTGGTTGAGTCTCTGCACCTTAGTACTAGTATGGTTTTAGATCCCGTAGTTGTCTCAAATCCCATTGGTAGCAAGGCTCGTCTGTCTATGATTTGTCAGGGTTTGGGAATATCTATGTTGGGCGTCGAGTTTGAGTGCGATGCATATCTTTTTTCATGGGCTAGGTTTGATTCTAGGAATGGATTGGCTAGCAATGTATGGTGCCATTCTAGATTGTGAGAGGAGAGTCATTAGACTTTTGACTTGCCGAACCCTTGAGATTTCTCGTGACTCTAAAGGGTCTGTCATGCTTAGTTTCCTCTAGTCTATTAATGCATTTATCGATGATTTATGATCTATACTAGTAGTCTGTGAATATACGAATGTTTTAAGGAGGTTCGGGGCTTATCTCCATGGCGTGAGATTGATTTCTATATATACTTGGTAGATAGTGCGAAGCCAGTCGCATTATCTACGTACCACATAACTCCAAGGGAAAGGAGGGAGCTCAGCAATTAAGTAAGGAAGCTACTTGAAAAGATGTTGGTTAGGCGAAGAATATCAGAATGGGGTGTTCTAGTCGTCTTTGTAACTGAGGCGTACTACTCGCTTCGCTTATGCATGGATATTCATGATGTTTTTCCATATTTCTTATCAACGGAAGTGTCTGCACGATACAACAGAGGTAGTTGAGCCGAGCCTGCTTGAGGAAGTAGAGGTAGAACGGGAGGCAACAATTAGACGAGTTCCTACTCGTATACTTAGATTAGAGATTAAGAAATTGCACAACAGGGAGGCTAAGTTAATAAAAGTGCAATGGGGAGACGATAGCGAGGATGCAATTTGGGAGATTGAAGACAAGAATCGCGCTTCATACCCTTTCCTTTTCAGGGCTATGTTCTTAACTTCTTTTCCAAAGCTTTTATTTGCACTTGCTTCTATCATCTAAGTGTATCCTATCAGTCGAATCTTCTACCTTTAGGTAGGAAATCCCATGATTGTTAACATGTGTTTGAGACATGTTATGTTTGATGGATGCAATTGGATGCAAGTGGTTGCTAGTGGTTGCTCGTGGACGCATATACACACGCATTAGGCACTAGATCTGCTCAATCACTCTCATACTGCATATGGATATGTGTGCATTTTTCTTCTTTTAATGGATGAAAATGGGTGTATCATCATATGGATGTTGCGTTTGTACGACTGATTATGCACACATATAAAACTTACATGTTATAGTAGGACTATTTGCATACATGTTGGATTCATGGCACTAACATATATTGCATTAAGGAGGTCAGTTGAATCAGTAGACCGCCTGATCTTCACATTAGTATTGGGACATATACACACACCTTTGCATATGTTCATATAACCATTAGAAAACTTTTAAGGACAATTGATGCTTATGATCGGTGGATGAGTAGATGGATATGGATGGTAGGATATACATTCTTCTTAACTTAGAGATTTTGGGGATGAAATCCTTTGAGTAGGGGAGAATGTAACACCCCATAATTTTAACAAAACTATAATATTATAAATCAAAGAATAATGAATTAAATATTCAGAATTTAGTGAAACGGACTGTGCCAATGCGTTCGTCTTGGAATTCTGTTCAAAATAGACACCTGGTTTGCGTAAAACAGACATCGTATGAAGAAGTTATTAAGGCTTGAACTTTGTATATGCATAATAAGATTATATGCGAATAAAAATAAACCCAGAATTCATAACAGTTCAAATTTGAGCGGAAAAAGGGAGAAGGAAAATTCCCGCCCATGGGTGTCGACCCCATCAAGGGGGGGTCGACACCCCAAGGGCCGGGTCGACCCCCCCTCCCCCAGGTAGATCTGGGCATATTTTTCTCGGTTTTAATGTGACACTTTATTGACTTGGTTCGTTGGCTTTAGGCTATAAATAAGAACCAATTTCTCTTGTTTTTCCGCACCAAAAACAATGGAGAACTAGACGCTGCCTCTGCCCAGATTAAATTAAGTTTTTTCTTCTTCAACAATCAAGTCATTCAAGTTTAGAGATCCATGATTCAACATCTGCAACTATTCTTTCGTCTCTTAGACCTATTCTTTGTGAGTCTACGCTATTTTTAGATAGAAATAATTAAAATGCAATCTTGACATGCCAACGAATAAGATCTAAGCCTGTGACTATTGGAATCATATCAGATTTGCTATATTTGTATATCTAATTCACTGATTAGCTCTCATCATGCCTATTTATGATCATGACACTATGCATAATTAGTCATGTTATTACACGTTCATCAGATCTGTTCTTATATGCCTATTTCTATTCATCAGATATGTTCTTGTATGCCTATTTCTGCTATCATATGCCCATTTCTATTACTGTTGATTTTATGCCTATTCTGTCCTTCTCTCTCATTCCCTTTTTATTTTTATAGCCAGGCTACTTTCGAGCTTAGGCCGATCTCAATGAAATATGCGTATGAATGAAATTGGGTTAAATTGGGAACGATTGAAAATGGTAATTTGGGAGCAAAACTTGTACTTTGAGTCACGAATGCGATCTTGGGGCATAAACTATATTGTGAAATTGGACTAAAAACTGGGGCATGATTTACGCGGTAAATTATGACTTGTCATTTAGGACATAAAAATCTGTAGGCTTAATTTAAGGTTAAGCGAAACATGTTATTGGAACTGTAAAGAATCTGTGAAGCTTGTTTAATCCGTTAAAATTGGGACATAACTTGTATTGCAAAATTTGGGATATAACGTGAATTGAAAGCATGAATATGGATTTGGGGCATAAGCCAAACTGTGATTAAAGATCTTAATTTGGGCATATAACACAGGATGATTATGACTTTCGAAAGGGGAATGAAAACCTATAAAGAAATAGGAATACTTGTTAATGAATGAAGATGCCTAGAATTACAGTAATTAGAAAACTGTAATCGTGCATAGACACGAGGTTAGATTACTCATGTAGTGGAAGTCTGCCCGGGCCCGATCGGCATATCTTGCAACCACAAGTGGTGAATCCAATGGGGGGGGGTCTAAGTGCATAAACACGTGATGGTGCTAAGACACGAGGTTAAGTCCGACTTGTGGAAGAAGTTTGCTCGGACCCGACCGGCATATCCAGCATCCACAAGTGGTTGACTTAATGTGGGAGATCTAGCGCATTATAACCATAAATGAATGTATGGTAATGAACTTGTAAAACATAACCTATTTAAATTCATAAGGATTGTATGAGCTTGTTAGATCTGTGGGGTTAAGTAAGCCTGTTAAATCGGTGGGGTTAAGTAAGCCTATTAAATCGTTAGGGTTATGTAAGCCTATTAAATCTATGGGGTTAAGTAAGCTTGTTAAATCTGTGGGGTTAAGTAAACCTGTTAAATCTATGGGGTTATATGAACCTGTTAATTTGGAAAATTTAACGTGTTAAATATGTTGGGGTTATATGGACCCGTTTACTTGTAAAGTTTAACCCGTAAATCTTTGAGGGGTTATGTGAATCTGTTAAATTTGTTGGGCATAACCTGTCAAAATCCTAGTTAATTAGGGACACAAGATCTGTGAGGGTTGGCTTGAGTCATCTTTTGTGTGGGACTCGTATTAGTCAGTGACCCATTCTGGTATTAAAGTGGGCCCCGCGCTATGTAGGGGTCAGGGCACGCTTACTGAACTGATTGTAAGTCGTCTGAGAGGAGGTGTGTACTGGCGCGTTCCAACAGACTCGTGTGCGTGCATGAGTATGACCTGCATCTGGGAAATAAGCCGCTGTAGCACTAGTAAATGGGTTTGTGTCCTTCTGTAGGTTTCCACTTTAGGAAGTAATACACCCTACTGTGGGGCCGACATAGGGTATTTACGGGATAAGGAGCCGATCGATTTGGGAAGGGTAGTAGTTAGGGTATATCTAGTCTTGTTTGTTTCTGTTGGGTACCTGTATTTCTGTTTGGGTTAACACCTATTATTTCTGTTTATGTACCGGTTAATTCTGTTTGGGTTAAAACCCGTTACTAGATTACACCTTAAACTACCATAATATTTCTGTTGGAATCATCCTGTTTCTGTTAAGCAAGTAAGGAGTATGTAATCCTGTTACATATCTGTTATACTAATATTGGTGCAGAGAAAGTAAATTGCTAGGGATGTGCTATTTATGCAATCATGTTTATCCTCTTTACCTTGTCATACTTGTCTTATATGTTGTTATCTCTTTTATCCTGTTTATATGCCTGTCATGATGCATTTACTTATTTATATTCTAAAATTAACTGGACTCGCCAGACTTTATGTCTAGCCTATTTTGTTTCCACTTCTTTCTCTTCCGTTTCCCCCTCAGGCTTTCAGGGTGGGAAATCTCAAGCTTGATCCAGATTCTGCTTAGTTTTGCTTAGAGCCAGATAGATGTACTGCTTGATTCGTACCTTCTCTACTATGGCTATGTTTTTGGGGATTATGCTTCTTCTTTTTTGTACCCTGATATTTATGTACAACACATAAGTTTTAATGAAGTACTGGGTTTTATGCATTTCAGACATATGATGTAACCATGTTTTTAACTACGATGCTTTATGATTAATAAAGTTTTCAATTTCACTGCAATTTTATATCTGCCTTATAATGCTTCTATTTCTGTTTATCTGTAACGCTTCATGAAACTTAATGCATTATCTTAATGAGTGACATTAACGGACGTGGGGTGTCACACATTCTATACTTCATGCTTTTACCTAACCTAATGCTAAGGTTTTAAAGAGGCTTGCTAGTTCCACCATGGAGCTATCGCCCAAAATGATGAGGCATGACAAGGTGGTCCATTTTTTTGAAGATGTGTTTGTCATGACCAGAGCACATACCGTTTCTCACTCCGTTGCTTCCGATGCTACTAAGCATATTGACATTGATTCTTCCCGTGGGACTTCTCCCAGAGGCAAGTCTACGAGTGATTCTGGATCACCCATCCCTTCTATGGAACTAACTGTTGGAGAGCATAGCCCATTTATGACTTCGTCTTCTCAGCAAGCTATTTTCCTTGCTTCTCCTCTGTCGGCTCTATATTTTGATAAGCTTGTGGGTCTCTCTCTCGTCTGCCGAAGTTGTCAATATTTCAAAGTCTTCTTTGCTTTTGGACTCAGAGGAATTTTACAGACGGCAAATGAAGGATTAACTTTTGGTACTAACTTGATCTTTTTTTATATTATGGTATTGTTATGTGGAACTCAAACCTTACTTTTTTGTAATTCTCAGGTGATGAAAAGCTAGTTCTTATCTAGAGGAATGGCTTCCTCATCTTCCACCGAGGTTACTTCTCTTAAAGAGGAGAATAAGACATTGAGGGATAAGCTTGACTCCCTACTACGAGAGAAGGCAGAGAATGATAGCTAGTGCGAGAGATTGACGGCCCTGCTAAAAGAGGAGAAGGAGGCCAAGGATGTTCTCTCGAAGAAGGCTGAGGGTTTCAAAAAGAGAAAATAGAAATGGAGATTGATCACGCTTTTGAGACAAATAGACTGAAAAACAAGCTTTCTACCGCCAAGCGGATAATTTATGAAACTAGTGACAGGATATCATACTTTCTGAAGGTCCACCTTCATGATATCGTGGTAGAGTACTATGAAGATGCTCTCATTCTTGCTTATTCTGACAATTATAAGAAATTCCCAGAAATTGCCTTTACTTCAGCCCCTCCATTGCCAAGACTAGAGTTTTGGAAATAATCTAGCAAATTAAGCAAGAAGGCAAAGTTCTTCTGAAGGACAAGATAAAATCTGAATCTCTTCTGTTCATTGAGGAGATTCTTGAGTACTCTGGTGATGAGGAAGAGGAAGAGGAAGATTTGACTACTAACGAGGGGATATGAGGAGATGAAGGTCAACGAGAGGAGCCTAGTGTGGATGGCGGAGATTTTCTTTCTGTTGATGAAGAGACCACCATTGATTCTCTGAGAACCCCATCTGTCCGAGATCCAATTGCCATTCCTCCCAAAGAGGGTGACTCCTTGGATCCAGTGGGTAAAGAAGTCTCTGCCCAACCTGTTATTCCCACTGCTTAGGTATAGCTTTCACTTTCAAAATGTTTCTATCATGATTTTGTGTTAATAACTAGTTTCCTTGTGTCACGACAATCACTGCCTCCCCAAAGAAGTGAATAATAATAATATCTTGTATCTGTCTCTTTTGGCAACTAAAAACTTTTGAAGTTCTTGTTTTGTAGATCTGTAGGAAATCATCTTAAATAGAAGGATTTAGATGTTTTCGTAGAACATATTCTTAATATCTTTGTCATCTGTAGTTTAATTCCTACTACATTTATGATCAAGTATGTCCTATTAGTACGTGTAATGTGGATGATATGTCTACTAGCCGGTGGATTTGTGCTACTATAATTTGTGCAGATATGTATGTTTTTTGAAATGATTTATTGTTTGCATGGTATAAGTATACGTGGTTGTTTTTCCTCTGATATGCATGACATCGTTAGTGCCACAATTTACAATTAGATTTTACACATTTCTATCTTTCATTTTATCTGTGATTAGGGGGATCAATTCCAAACTCCTCCTTCTCAATTCAGGGGAGGCTCCTTAGCCATCTATAGTCACAAGGATATCTTTGATGATGCTCCTATCCTAGGATGGAAAAAGATGTATTATCAACAAAAGAGAACTATTAGAAATCTTGAGGATCAGGTATCCTATTTGGAGAACCAACTTAAGGAGAAGAATGAGACCATTCACGAATTGCAATGCCTGTTAAAGGCTAATCTTTCTAATAGCTCAGATGCGGAGATATGCAAATTGTACCATCGAATTGACAAGTTAGAGACCGAGTAGAAGAAAGAAATGGCAGGCTACTCCTCCCTAGAATTTGCATTGCAGAACCTTGTATCAGATTAACGAATTCGGCCGCCCTAGGTCTTTTGAGTGCCAAAATGTGATATCCCCTTTAAGTTTTTTGAATGTTGGACTTTAAAAATGGTAGTTATGTGTATGGAATAGTTTATGATACAATCATATATAAACATGTTTGTGTGTCGTGTGGGTATAAAATGATATGCAGTACTCTTCTTTAACTAGGAGACGGTTTATTTTTCTAGAATCTCAATGTACCACTTTACATAAATCTGCTCCCCCTTTATAATTCATAAGGAACACATAATGCATCACACGCTTTTGCTGAAACTAATAGTATTATGGCTTTGCACGCATGAAATAATTAATGAGTTTACTTATACTTTGTGTGCTAGTAAAGGTTTTCTTAGAGTGATAGATATTTCTAGGCACACCCCTGCTAAGAAAGGAAAATCTTATCCCGGGACTTTATCGAAGGGAATTTTAGACATATGCTTGAGCTTCTGCCCGAATATGTATTCTAGTGTTGTGTGACGATGTACATTGCATATATATTAAGCATAGTAATTAATGATTAGATGAATGCATGGTTCAAGGAATCTTCCTTGAGCAATATACTAAGTTCCCGCTTTCACTTGGTGACCTTTCAGGTAATCGGGCTTCAGCCGTTAGATCGGTTATATATCCCCTTCCCAATGGTTAGAGATTCACGACCCAGATTACGGTATCAAGATTTGGCTTCCAGAAATCATCTTTTAACAAAAATAGGATTTCGATTAACCTCCCAGATTAGGGTGCAAGGCTAGGAATATGCTTCCGATAATAACGAATATCTGGTTTCCAACCATATTCAGATTATTAGAAAAATCAAATAACTTCTTTCGATCATGGGGAAGTTTCCAAACCGAACTAGAATCGACTATTAAGATAAGGCTAGAGATCCCTTTCCAGCCTTGATTGAAGCCTGAATCACCCTAGATTTGGGTATTTAAAGATTGAAGACCAGAATTCCACTTCTGGTATTAATAGAAATCCTGAACCCACCCTAATTCGGGAATTTAGAGATTGAAGACCAGAATTCTAGTTCTAGTATAAATAGAAACCCCGAACTAGCCCTTATTCGGGCATTTAAAGATTAAAACCAGAATTCCTTTTCTGGTAATAATAGAAACCCCGAACAAACCCTTTTTTGGGCATTCAGAAATTCAAGACCAAAATTCCACCTTCGGTATTAATATTTTTTTACCTCCTTTGGGTTTGGCTTATGAAGTAGAGTTATACGTGCTTCTTGAGCCACTCTCTGGGCTTTTGTTGTCAAAGCATAGGATGTACGTGCTTTGTTGGCCACTCTCTAAGCCTGTGTGTCTAGTGCACTTGGCTAGCTTATCCATAAGCCGGGCTCAAGGACTTACCCGACCTCTGTCCAGGAGGCGCCTTATCATGACAATTGTTGGTGATGATAAGGTCTTAGATGCTTAAACTGGGCCATCGTAGACGGGGAATTAAGGTTTACTTTTTCGATCATCTACCCTGGATCGTAGGCGATGATAGAGGCTTACACTCCACCCCGCTCCGAGGGGTTCTCTATCCTTACTATCGTAGGCGATGATAGGGGTTTGTGTTCGCTTCTGCGGGTAATGCGGAACATAAGTCGAGGTAGGACATGCTGTTCTGCGAGAAGAGGTAAGACGTGTTAGTTTATAGCAAAGGCAGAGGGTACTCTTCCACGAGCAGAAGCAGGGCATGCTAATTAGATGCTCCATCATGATCGTTTTCGGTATAGGTCAGAGGCTTATGCTTTTGATGCATTAACCTAGCCCTTTCTAATTTGGGCACGGAGAAAGGTTTACGCACCATCCCCTTCCGGAGGGTTCCTTGCCCTGGCCAACTCGTCGGTGACAATGATTTTTATCCCTTTGTGGATTAACCCCTCTTGGTTACCTTGATTCTTAAGAGGGTTTCTACACCCTGAGTCATGTTTGGCAATCGTTTTCCTAAGGATTTTTACTGGACTTATTTTAGTCCTTTTATAAATTTCCGTCGTTGGTTCTGATTGAAGAATTTGATGATAATCCCTTTGAGGATCCAGTAGTAGTTAGTCTCATGTTCATTCATCATGTGATAGTGAAAATAAAGCCTTTCCAATTTTCTTTCATATTTGGGCTTCTTTTTTTGTAGATGTCCAATAATTGAGCTAGTGTCAAGTTAGGAAATAGATATTTTCCATTGATGTAGTAAAGTAGTATCCTTTAGGTAGCCTTGGTGTAAACTTCCTTTCCTGCTGGGGAGACTTAGCTCTTCCGAACCTTAATGATCCGTTCACACCTTTGTTTTCTCTTTCCAAGATAAGCTGGGGTAGGAGATATACCCTATTAGACCATTTGGAAGCAAAGTGGTTAAAATAGTCTGTTATTTCCTCCTCGAACACCATTCCTTTGATTTGTTCACGAAGAGCCTTCATAATCCTTTGATGTAGAATCATTTAGAGGAAAGTTTAGGGTTGTTTCATAATCCTTTGTTGCTCCAAAAACTAGGGTCATATTGCTATACTTCCCTTTTTTGCTTGATTACTCGTAGAGTTTCCATTCCCAACCATTGTTCTTCCATCACTCTTGGGTCAGTAGTGCTTGACATATCCATTTGAGATCCAGAAGGCTGTCGTTGGGACCTCTTGCCCACGGTCTTGCTTCTTCAAAGCCTAATCCAACCTCGGACAGGAAAACACAGTTAGATATGTGGCTGTTAACGACGAAGTCGGAGGTTCATGTCCTCCTTCTAGCGCCAAAATGTTAATGATATTATTTGTCAACACCTGAGATAGGTCTACGGAAGTGGACCTAAGGGAAAATAAGTTTTATTTTAATCACGCTTAAGCGCCTCAAGAACCAATAATTATCTTGGGATAAGGGTTCCCTAAGCACAACCCTTGGTAAGGGCTAAATGGCTTGTTGGAAGGGGCAACGCATGGATTTTGTAGAAGGGTCTAGGCTTGGGAAAGGACTTGCAAGCATGTAGAAAGCACACAACATACAATACCATCAATAACCAACAAATCATATGAGAGACTCGTAAGAAAATGTTCTAAGTATTGATCCACTCTTTATTGATCTTTGATTTAGAATATACTAGCGATTGCAACCAAAATCCCCAATTTGATTTAGGAATCAGGGTTTACTCTAGAGAAAAGAGTACAAGAATTAGAAAATAATCCTTAAAAAAAGACCCTTGGGGTCTTATTTATAGACAAATCGGGGCCTCTTTTACTATTGGGCCAGCAGTACCCCTGTCGGCCGCTTTTCGCTTTGGTTTCGGAAGTTCTGATTTTCGGTCACCTTTTCTTTAGGTTTTTAATGCTTTGCTAACAGCTCTTAGAGGCGTCGGTTGTAGCTCCAGAGGAATGGTTCCTGTAACACCCTGTATTTCTGTTAACACTATAATAACAAATTAAAGAATAACTAATCTCATATGTGAGAATTAAGGGAAACGGGTTGCTCCATTGTGTTCGTCTCGGAATTCTGGTTGAGATAGTGTCCGACTTTGCGTGAATTGGACTTCGTATGAAAAATTTATGGCCATCGGAAGTTTCAAAAAATTCAAAACAGATTTCAGAAAATTCAAATTTCATAGTCAGATAGGCTAGGCGGGAAAATTCCCACCAGGGCCAGGTCGACCCTATGGTCGACCTGCCCTGACCAGGTCAACCATAGGGTCGACCTGGGGGTCAAACATAGGGTCGACCTGGGGGTCGACCTGCCCCCCCCCCCCCCCCTCAGGCAGATTTGTTTTATGACCTGTTGATGACTAGATGCTGACTCATTAGGGTTTCTGATATGCTCTGATTGGCTGGGATTAATTCTGGGTTGATCGGACGGCTTAAACTAATCCTAAACTCTATAAAAACACATATAGACTCAAACCCTAAAATCAAAACAAAAATTAGATTCATGGCCTCCGTGCCGTCACCTAGCAACTCAGCATAGCCGTCACCAATTAGAGAGGAAGAAAGCTAATCTAAATCAATTCTTTTCAACTTTAACAACGAATCTTCTTCAAGGGAAAGCTATTACAACTTCAGAACTCAGAATTCAGAACTCAAGAACTTCTTTGAGTAGTGAGTTCGATAATTTTAATAAAATAATTAGCAAATTAATTGGATTGAGTTATGATGTGGACTATTTGGATATAATGTGAATTATTGACCGCATGTTATTATTCATGTAGTAAAATTGTGATGTTTATGTTGTAAATTCTATGATGCTATCTTGTAAAGTTGAGATAATCAATGTTGTAATTTTATGGTTGGCTTATGTATTTTCCGCTGCAATGAATTAAAGTTTTTAATTTTTCAAGTACTGTTTATATCTGTCTTGTTGTTAAGTTTCTGTTCTATACTCACTTAAAACGCTCCATAGAAGTTAATGCATTCCCTTTGTGAGTGACATTAATGGATGTGGGGTGTTACACGTGGTATCAGAGCTGAAGGTTACCAGAACAGATATGAATTTTGAAATACTGTTTTTCAAAAACAACTTTTATAAAGAAGTACCTTCAAAAGTATGTTTTAAGGAAAGTATTTTCAAGAGAAAGTCTTATTTTAGAAAAACATAACCCCAAGAGCTATATATCTTTCCTTTGATTCTCCGTTTTGAATCTCTTCCTCTTTCCCTTTTTGAATCTCTTCCTTCGCGTATAGATGCTTTTTCCTAAGATGTATGAGGACTTCCGTACGATGGGCAGAAAATCGCTTCATGGGACTTAGACGTTTGTCGCGGCTAGAAGTTGGCTCAAGGAAGTGGAGAACTTGTTGGTATCTTTGAGATAGACGAAGGGAGGAAGGTTCGACTAGTTGCTTGGTTGATGAAAGATGAAGTTTCTTGTAGGTCGGAGGTCACAAATGGAGAACATAAAGTGGAGGCATGGATAAGGCACCCGAGGTGAAAGGGGATCAAAAAGATACCGCAACAGCAACAACAAAACAAGAAAGGTGGCAAAGGCAATAGTGGTAAGGGAAAGAAAAGATGCTTTAACTGTGGGACACCCGACCATCTAAGCAAAGATTGTAGGAAGAAAAAGAAGATTTGTTGTTTCCACTGTGGTGAAGCGGGACATCTTATTAAGGACTACCCAAAAAAAGGGCAGAGGGCAGGGTCTACCTCGGGAGGACAGGTGCAGGCTCTTATGGCACCAGGGCAGACAAGGGGACAAGTTCAGGCTCTCGTGGTCCCACCGCTGCAATAACGAGGTAGAGCAATTTCCGTTGAAAGTTTAGTTTTTCTGTTTGTTCATCCTGTCCGTACTTTATTCGATTATGGCGCATCACATTCGTTTATCTCTACATCAATAGTTGAAACACTGCAACCTAGATACTAGTCTAGTTACGGACCCCTTAGTAGTCTCAAATACTATTGGTGGTTTGGCTCATCTTTCTACGATTTGTCGGGATTTGAGAGTGTTTATCTTGGGCATTGAGTTTGAATGCAACGCCTTTGTTCTTGGCTTCACGGGCTACGGTTTAATTCTAGGCATGGATTGGCTAACTAGATACGGGGCCATCCTAGATTGTGAAAGAAAGGTAGTTAGATTGTTGACTCATTTTGGAAACACCCTTGATATTTCTTATGACCTTAGATGTATAGTAATGCTTAGCTACCTAGAATCTCTTGAGGCATCCGATGATGATTTACATTTTGTTCCCATAGTCCGTGAATATGTTGATCTATTCGATGAGGTGAGGGGTTTACCCCCAAAACGTGAGATAGACTTTCGAATATATCTAGTAGATATTACAAAGCCAGTTGCATTACCAGTGCACCACATGGCTCCAAAAGAGAGAAGAGAACTCAGTAAGCAGGTGAAGGAGTTGCTTGAGAAGGGGTTCATCAGACGTAGTATATCGGAGTGGGGTGCTCCAGTAGTATTTGCCACGAAGGCAGATGGGTCCCTTAGACTTTGTGTGGACTATAGGGAACTTAATAAGCTTACTAAGAAGAATAGACACCCACTGCCGAGGATTGACGATCTCTTCGATCAGTTAGTTAGCGCCTCAGTGTTTTCGCATTTGGACTTAGCCACGGGTTTCCATCAGTTGAGAGTGGCTGAGGATAGCATAGACAAGACCGCCTTTAGGACTCCGAACGGTTTCTTCGAGTGGCTTGTGATGCCCTTCGGTTTGACAAATGCCCCCGCATACTTTGTTGACTTGATGAGTAGGGTGTTTAGGGAGTACCTTAATAAATTCGTGCTAGTCTTTGTGGATGACATCTTGATCTTTTCTAAGAGCAAGGAAGAGCATGCCCTACATTTTAGGGAAGTGTTGGAGACCCTTCGAGCGCATAGACTTAAAGCTAAATTTTCTAAATGTCGCTTTTAGAGGAAGGAAGTGCGATTCTTAGGGAACGTGGTTTCCAAAGAAGGGATAGCCGTGGATCTCACGATGGTAGTGGCCATCCAAGATTGGAAGGTCCCTAAAAATGCTACCGAGGTGAGGAGTTTCTTAGGGTTGGCTGGCTACTATAGGAAGTTTATCAAAGACTTCGCAAAAATATCAGCCCCATTAACACGCTTGACGAAGAAGAACTTAGTTTTCACATGGGACATAGATTGTGATGATTCGTTCCAACGTCTAAAGAGAGCTTTGACCACAGCCCCAGTCTTAGTGTTGCCAGATAGGAGTAAGCCATTTACCGTTTATACCGATGTTGGTGGGACAGGATTAGGCGCAGTCTCAATGCAAGATGGAAGGGTAATAGCCTATTGTGGAAGGCAGTTGAGAGTGCATGAGAGAAATTACCCTACACATGACCTAGAGTTGGCCTCTATTGTTTTCGCGCTTAAGTCTTGGCGCCATTATCTTCTTGGCGAGAAATTTGAATTGTTCACTGACCACAAATCGCTAAAATACTTATTCTCTCGGAAGGACTTGAACTTAAGACAACAAAGGTGGATGGAATTCTTAGCATCCTATGACTTCGAGATAGCATATACCCCTGGCAAGGATAACGTGGTAGCGGACGCCTTAAGTAGGGAGAGGTTATCCTTGAGTCCGTTGTTTGTTGAGCGGCGAAGCTTAGAGTTCATCTCTACGTTTGAGTTTGAACCTTCCATTGACTTCGTACCCGGTTTGCTAGCATCCTTAGAGGTTAGACCTATGCTTTTGGGATGGATTGGCGAGGCACAATGAGATGACCCACAGTTGGTCGAGTTAGTAGAGAAGCTCAAAGGAGGGGAGTCATCGAGCCATCTCCATAGGTATACTCTAGATGAAAAGGGTTGGTTACGTAGGGACAGTAGACTTTGTGTACCAAAAGATGAGGACCTAAGGAAGACCAGTCTTGATGATGCACATCGTTCGAAGATGACCATCTATCCCGAAGGGGAAAGATGTACATGGACATGAGACGAGTTTACTTTTGGGCCGGCATGAAGAAGGACGTGGCCGAGTTTGTCGCTAGATGCTTGGTGTGCCAACAAGTAAAAGCAGAGCAAAAGAAGCCCAATGGATTACTACACCCATTGGAGGTCCCACAATGGAAGTGGGAAAGCGTCTCGATGGACTTTGTTGATGGATTACCGAGATCAAGGAAGGGTAATACGGGGATTTGGGTAGTGGTAGACAGACTAACTAAGAGCGCCCATTTCATTCCCGTGAAGAGTAAGAGGATTGCTCCATGGTTAGCCTCCGTATACATTAGAGAAATAGTTCATTTGCACGGTGTTCCTTCTAGCATAGTGAGCGACCGCGATCCTATCTTTACTAGCCAATTTTGGAAGAGTTTGTAGGAGGCGATAGGGACTCAATTATGTTTGAGCACTGCATATCATCCTCAGACGGACGACCAGACCGAGAGGGTGAATTGTATTCTAGAGGACCTATTAAGGTTGTGTGCCTTAGACTTCGGAGGTACATGGGAGGAACATCATCCGTTGGTAGAGTTCGCATATAATAATAGCTTTTAGTCTAGCATTGGCATGGCACCTTTCGAGGCTCTTTATGGACGGCCGTGTCGTTCGCCTACATGTTGGTGGGAGTCTACAGATAAGATCTTACTTGGGCCCGATATGATTAGAGAGACTTCGGAGAAGATCACTCTAATTCGAAGGAGGATGAAGACGGCGCAAGATAGGCAGAAATCTTATGTGGACAAGAGGAGGACAGATCTTGAGTTTAATATTGGGGACATGGTCTTTGCCAAGGTGTCTCCATTACGGAATGTCTTTCACTTTGGGTCCGTTGGGAAGTTAGCACCAAGGTTCGTAGAGTCGTTTCCTATTAAGGAGAGGATTGGACAGATGGCGTATAGAGTGGAGTTGCTCGAGAGACTTAGTGGTGTACACGATGTATTCCATGTATCACATTTGAGGAAGTGCTTGCATGAGACCACGGAAGTGGTAGAGCCGAGCTTGCTTAGAGAGGTGGAGATAGAGCGTGATGCGATGATTCGACGAGCTCCCACGTGCATTCTTGGGTCAGAGATTAAGAAGTTGAGGAATCGAGAGGTCAAGCTAGTCAAAGTGCAATTGGGAGATGATGAGAGCAACGCTACTTGGGAGACAGAAGAGAAGACGCGTTCGTTGTACCCTTTTCTTTTCGAGCGTATGTCTTTTAATTTCTCCTTTATCGCTTAGCTTATACTTATCTTATCTTTAGTATGTCCTCTCGCTAGTATCTTTGATCTTTAGATAGGGTAATCCTATGTTTGAAACATGTGTTTGAGACATGTTATGTATGATGGATGCATGTGGATGCAAGTGTTTGCTAGTGGTTTCTCGTGGATGCATATACACACACTTTAGGCACTAGATCGGCTCAATCACTTCATATTTCATATTGCATATAAATGTGTGTGCATATTTAAGCTAATGGATGTATAATGGTTGTGTTATCATATGGATGTGGCATTTTGGTGAATGATTGTGCATGCATGTAGAGGTAATATGTATCGATAAGTTTCTTTCGCATACATAATGGACGCATGGCACTATCATGGTTTGCCTTAAGGAGGTCAACTGAATCAGTAGACCGCCTGATTTCGCATTAGATAAGGAACATATACACACACTTCTTGCATATTTTCATACAACATTAGAATTTTTTAAGGACAATGGATGCCTATGTTTGATGGTTGTTTGGATGGTAGGATATGCATTCTCCTTAACTTGGAGATTTCGGGGGCGAAATCCTTTAAGGAGGGGAGAATGTAACACCCCGTATTTCTGTTAACACTATAATAACAAATTAAAGAATAAATAATCTCAGATGTGAGGATTAAGGGAAAGGGTTGCGCCATTGTGTTCGTCTCGAAATTCTGGTTGAGCTAGAGTCCGAATTTGCATTAATTGGACTTCGTATGAAGAAGTTATGGCCATTGGAAGTTTCAGAAAATTCAAAACTGATTTCAGAAAATTCAAATTTCAGAGTCAGACAGGCTAGGTGGGAAAATTCCCGCCAGGGCCAGGTCGACCTGGGGGTCGTCCTCCCTCCCCCCCCCCCCCCCGGGCAGATTTGTTTTATGACCTATTGATGACTAGATGCTGACTCATTAGGGTTTCTGATATGCTCTGATTGGCTGGGATTAATTATGGGTTGATCGGACGGCTTAAACTAATCCTAAACTCTATAAAAACAGCTATAGACTCAAACCCTAAAATCAAAAAAAAAAATTAGATTCGTGGCCTCCATGCCATTACCTAGCAGCTCAGCATATCCGCCACCAATTAGAGAGGAAGAAAGCTAATCCCAATCAATTATTTTCAAGTTTAACAACGAATCTTCTTCAAGGGAAAGCTATTATAACTCCAGAACTCAGAATTCAGAACTCAAGACCTTCTTTGAGTTGTGAGTTAGATAATTTTAATAAAATAATTAGCAAATTAATTGGATTGAGTTATGATGTGGACTATTTGGATATGATGTGAATTATTGAACGCATGTTATTATTCATGTAGTAAAATTGTGATGTTTATGTTATAAATTCTATGATGCTATCTTGTAAAGTTAAGATCATCTATTTTGTAATTTTATGGTTGGCTTATGTATTTTCCGCTGCAATGAAATAAAGTTTTTAATTTTTCAAGTACTGTTTATATCTTTCTTGTTGTTAAGTTTATGTTATATACTCACTTAAAATGCTCCATAGAAGTTAATGCATTCCCTTTGTGAGTGACATTAATGGACGTGGGGTGTTACAGTTCCGGTCTTCGGAGCTTTTGGATAATATTATATATGCCTTCTTTGTATTGCTGATGAGCCTGACGATGGGAGTAGCTTCCGAAAGGTCTCTGCTTCCGGGTCTAGGCTTTCGGTCATGGGTTCTTGGTCTTGCCGCTGACACTTTGTGGGGAATGATATTATGATTCATGATAAAGGTTGTCAGGTCTGCCATCCCTACCGGTATCGACAGTATACAGAATAGTGTGGATACCTTTTTCTTTTTTTGGGGGTTCCGGTTTTCCTGTTGGTAGACTTCCAAAGTGTACCCATACTTTTCTGGGAGGTTGCTTCCAGTGCTTTATTAGTTGCTTATTAGAGCGGCCCTCCAGTAATTATCTATCGGGGGTCTCGGTAAAAGCCTCTCGATGATTCCCAAGTACTTTTGACGTTATTGGTTCTCGATGTTACAGTATTAAACGAATTAATACCGATAGCATCTATCTTCCTTTTAGGTCTCGGCTAGTAGAATTCTTAGTTCCCCTCTTCATTATCTTCCGGTCTTGGGTGACCTTTTACCAATTGTGCCGGCACTACCCTACCGGTATTTCCTTTGGTATTGATTTCGATCTCTTTACCTTGATAATGGTGTCCGTTGTATATCTCCAAGAATATTTTCTCTTGCTGTCAGATATTTTTTGTACCAGTCTTTTCTGATGGAAGATTCTACTTTGTTGGTAGCAATCTGCTACCCCTTCACGTTAGCCTGTTCCGGATGCTTTATTTTGGTAGTAACATTTCAGTGTTATACTTTCTCTTAACTTCAATCCCTAGAAAGTAGTTTAGGTCTCCAAGATCTTTTACTGAGAATTTTGAATTTAGAGCTATGGTACTATCACTTATTTTTATATCACTGTTTCTTGTAAAGATGAAATCATCAACATATATAAGTATATAGGTAATTGAAATAGTGGTAAACTTTGTAAAAATGAAGTTATCAGATTTGACTAGGTTGTAACCATGTTTGACGAGTGTTATTTTCAACTTGTCAAACCAAACCCTTGGTTCCTGCTTTAAACCATAGATTGTTGTTAGATCCAAAAGTGGCTCTAACACACAAATTATCTGAATTCACAGATATTTATATTTAGAAATACAAAAAAACGCAGAAAACACACAAGATTTATAGTGGTTCGGCGTTAACGAGCCTATGTCCACTTTATCTACGATTATACATATGATTCGAGTACAATCAATGATTTTCCTCTCAACCTCACTTGTACAATGAATATTCACTCAATAATTTCGGGCTAAGACTAATAAGAAATTGTAAGATAATAATTGTGGTGGAAACCGTACTTAGAAAAGCCAAAAGATCGTGAAAAATGCCAAGTACAGGGTTATTTATAACTGATATCTGCAGGCGGATCACGGTCGCATGTGGCGTAGATCCCAAGGATCTCGGGCTGGTTCGTAGCTTGATGGAGAAATGGTTAATATAGAGGTTACTGGACAGGTGTTGCCATCCCCTTGAATTTCGGATCATGATGGACTTGGTCTCGACCATTATCTTGGTTTCTGGGATCGGATCGTGGGGGACTATATCGATCGGGTCGTGGTTGGGAACCTGGAGCGGGGGCATGGCAGTAGTACCATGGAGCAGGGTGGCCACGAACGGGTTCTCTGGAGTTTTGGCGTGTGAGGCTTCATATTTTCTTCATTTGTGAACCTTGGTGGTTTGGTTCAAACACTAGCCAACATTTTGCCCCCTCGAAGTATGTTTTATCAAGGATGGAACATGCTTCGAAAGTACTAAGCTATCTTTTCATGAAGCGACGTAAATCAAAAGTCATGGTTTGTTTGGAATGTCGTACTGCTTCAAAGAATCGTGTTCTCCGACGGGTATAAATATCAGATTACATCATCGATCATTTCCTTATTCATTGGTTAACTTTCAACTTCTGAACTTCAGAGTGTATCACTAATAACTTGTAAGGTAGGCCTTTAAATCTTTATAAATATTTTCATGGTTTCCCTTTGGTTGTCTTTCTTGAGTTCAGATTGTTGGACCTCATTACGGTTCGTGGATGCAGCATCCATCACGGATCAGTAGTTGAGCGGGCTTCCTTTTGAGCCGCGATGGTCCTTTTGGTTTCAGCCATAGGCTTCTAGTGGAGCGGGACCATATCATGAGCCATAGTGGGATCCTGTTTGAGGCCCATTGGCTTCGAATAAAACAAAAAGGGGAATGCGAATGGCCATTGTTTCGGCTATATAAGCAGGCCCCCTTCTCTACTTATCCTCTTCTTCTCCTCTCTTACACAACCGCTGCTCTTCTTCCTCTAAGTTAAATCCTTAGCCGAAACCTCCATAAATCTGTTTCTTCCTCAATTTGGTAAAACAAGGTATTATGGTGATTGTGATTATGATTTTGTTTCTCCATCGTCTTTCTTTACTTCCGTCGTACTTCTCGCGAGCTTCTGAAGCCATCGCTTACAATTAGTGACAATGGCTGTGGGATTTGCGGAGTTAGGATCACGGTGAGGGAGGCGAGTCAAAGAAGAAGATGGATTTCAACTCCTTGGTTCAGATAGAAGGAGTGTTTTGGTAGAGGGAATAGGGAATTGTCTGGATGAGAGGCTCTAGCATGTCGATTCGACAGTGGGGGCGTGGTTCGTTTCGTGGTGGTAGCGAGATGGTGGGAGAAGGGAGGAAGATGAAGTGTTAACTTGACTATCGGATCGGGTCATGGACATGAAGGAGCTTCGGTTCGTGAAAAAAAGGAGGTAAAGTGGATTGTGAGGGGACTGTCACGATCCCTTGAGGTAAAGCATAATGGGTTAAGAACTTAAGTGTCCCACGATCTGATGCCCTTCCACAAGCTAGTGTTGTTCCCATGAACCGGGACCTGCTTCACGAACCGACTTTGTATCACGAACCACCTTGATCGACGATCCGATACACATATTGACTAAAAAATACAATGTAATGCTGATATACCAATGGACAGTTAGGCTAGAGCCTTCAAGATGAACTTTCCAGATTGAACAGAATTGTGACTTTATGGCATAATTACTACGTTCATCAAATTTACTTTGTGATTTTTCATTTCCAGTGTTATACACACTTGCACACGCACAGGGTTCACGGGTTACTATATCCTAACCTTTCATGTTTGCTCGCCAAAACAGCTATGTCAGATAGATGTTCCTCTAGAATATCTAAAACGAAGGCGAACCCGGAGTTGTTAAAACAGCTTAATCCCGATATGCTCCCAGCTGATCCAGAGGGTGAGGCCTCTGAGTTCGAATTTGAGATAGATACAGAATCGAATTCTTTTGAGAGTACTTCACTTGAGGAGGAAGAAGAAGATGATGACCGAGCCCCTGATGAAATTCTCGGTGTTAAGGAAGTTGAGCAAAAGAAAATCACTGATTCTCTTGCTTCCAAATTAGATGACATAAAGCTTAAGAAAATATGCTTAAGACACGGGATCCCTTGGGACGATGTTAAGATTCCAGGAAGTATTATAGACCTCATTCTTCCCCGCTAGGGTACATGACCGTCAGTAGGCTTATGTGCTGGGTAGGTGCTATTCCTCCATTTCCACCAATCGTTCTTGAGACCTTAAGACGATTGCGCATTGCCCTCATGCAGCTTCATCCTAACGTTTATGCGGCCTTGTACACTCTATGCATCGCGTATGCGGAGATTCTACAGACTGAGCTTACCTTCAAAGATTTGAAATTCTATTATCTCTTCAAATATCGTTCCACAGCGACTCCAAACTTCACTTTCTTTGAATCAGTAGCCAATAGGAAGGTTTTATCGGAGTGCCACAACAACATAGGGGATCCCAAAGCTGATTGGTTTTACATAAAACTCCAGGTTGGCTGCACGAGAAGATGTCTAAAGTCAAGTAAGCCTTAAGTCTTTCGATGTATTGCCTAATCACATAATCAAAATGTAAACATGTTTCTTTTCCCTGTGCAGATCGCATTTTCCCAAAAACAGAAGGCTCGGTGTATGATGATCGATTGTCCCGCCTTCTCAAAAGAACATCTGATTTATTAAAATTCAAGAAATGTATCACCGACGAGAATCTTCACAAACACCGTCTTTTGGACATAAGATATGGGCTTGGCTTAGGTGGTAGGGCTTACAAGTATATACCCCCTATCGGTGCGGAGTCTAGCAGCATGCCCCCAGCTGGGGGAGAGAGGATCACGGAGGCTGCAAAGATGGTTGAGATCCCTAAAAGTCCTTCACCTATGATTAACCAAGATGACGAGGATCTTAATGTATACAAGGGAGGTGAAATTTGAATTGGCGAGCCGGAAGATAACCCTTCCTCTGAAGGACAGTCTCCTGCAAAGACTCCACCACCAGTAGAACCCTTGCTGATAGATGAGCAAATACGTGAGGGTTTAGAAAAGATTCCCTTACTGGATGACTTCTATATCTTCGGAGATTTTGAAGGGGAACCATTTTTCCCTACTTCCTAGGGAGAAACTTCTTCAGTTAAAGATAAAGAAACCGTGCAGACAAGCTAGACTTCGGGCCCTGGTCTGTTTTGGGGGATTACACGGGATGCACAAATCACCTTCATCGCTCGTCACAACACTTCTACACCATCAGTATTCATGATTCTAATACACATTTGTTTTCTTTGCAGGAAAATGCCTCGTAAACAAACCTATTCGTCTCGTTCTCTCCGAGAAAGCACACCAAGGCTCCTTTCTGGTCCTGAGCATGCTCGTAGTGACTGTCGGGGGAGAGATAGTTATCGACCTCGTGACTCTTATCAATGTCATTCTATGCGATCTCGTTCTCCATCAAAGCAAGATCCGGGGAAGCCCCACGGTCGTCAAGTGCCACCGTCGGGGGGTAAGCAACTTCCCAAAGACTTGACTCCTCTGAAAAGTACACCTTCTCATAACAAGTCTTCCAAAAAACACCATGAGCTGTAAGATAAAAACAAAGATCCGAGCAAGGATTTAGAAAAGGAGAAAATAGCTAGTGTCCCTCTAGTACGCGCGATTTAGATACTACTGCTGCACAGGATGTCGTCTACACCTCTGAGAATCAGGTCAAGCTGGAGCGTTTGCAGAAGCAGTTTCCTGACATTTTCTTCGAAAGGATGATGTTTGTTCCAGATCTTGGACCTTTCCTGTAACACCCCACGTCCATTAATGTCACTCACAAAGGGAATGCATTAACTTCCATGGAGGTTATAAGTGAATATAGAACAGAAAAATTACAACAAGACAGATAATAAGTAGTACTTGGAAATCTAAAAACTTCATTTTTTTGCAGCGGAAATTAAGCATGTTTATTACATCACAAAACCATTAATCAGAGTCAAGTACATTATCCATCTTCATAAAAACAAAATACATAACCCCATTACACAAATAGCCATTAAATAGATAACAAGCCGGACTTTACTTCAACGGTCCAAGCTTTCCAAGAGAGATAAAGCAATCCAATCAAACTCCACTAGAGCTGGGCCCAACCTGAGGACCTGGAGGAGGAAAAAGGATAGAAATGGAGGGGTCAGACATAAAGTCTGGCGAGTATGACAATTCTAACAATACTATTATCAAAATAACTAGACTAAGGCATAAGCTGGAAGACAAGTAAATGTCTATGAACTATTAGGTATGGAATGAACAGATAAAGATAACGTGAAGGATAACGTTAAAGATAACGGTAAAGGCATACCTAATTACTAGCGAATAATTACTATATTGCACCGCACATTACTACACCGCACCGCACCAGTCACCCTAAAGGTTGATCCCACTTGCTTCACACAGAAACATATAAATAGCCTTACGTACCCCTAGCTGACTACATAGGTGCCGTCTGCCCCTATCTCCACTAGGTGTACTCCACTGCCCACTTTCGATCGACTCCCTACTCGTAGATACCCGTGCTGGCCCAACAGTGGGGTGTATCACTCCCCTAAAGTGGCAACCCGATACAACTTGAGAATGCACGGCTTATACCTACACGATGCAACAACGTCTTACCTACCAGCCTGGGTCCACACACGCATATGAAACCCGTTGGACTTGCGTTGCCACCGCTCCCCGTTTTGGCCTCTTATAGTCAAACCCAGTATGCGTATCTCGTCCTCGACTTGGGTCGAGCCCACAAAGATACGTTTGGGATACGGGTTGAAATGGGCCCCCACAAGCTACCCACCTAAGCTTGTCATTAATATATCCCACTTAACCCTCTTAGTCATGTTCATTTACATGTGTGTTTCGTTAAGTCTTACTAATCGTATTTCACATGCCACTAAGGGAACCCACTAGATTCCTCATGCCACCCAAGGCACCTACTTAACCCCCATGTCCCACCTTACATGTTTATCTGGTTAAGTATTTCTTAATTCATTCAGGCCATAACCTCATAAAGACCTCTCACATTAGACTGGCTTTTATGGCAGCTGGATTTGCCGGGCGGTTCCGGGCAGTCTTACACCATAAAAGAGTCTAACCTCGTGTCTTTACAACTGTTATGCTTTAGTTTAGGCCTAGGACCTCTCACATTGGGCTGACATTTGTGACCACTGGATTTGTCGGGCGGTTCCGGGCAGGTTTACGTCACAAACGAGTCCAACCTCGTGTCCTAAGCATTGATTAACACTTATAATCTTTTACCCCAGTTTTAATAATTCCCTATTCAAATTATTAATTACTTCCAATTTTAATGATGTCCATAATTGACTCAATTATGGTCATCCACTCATGGCATGCAAAATCATATCAATTGCACCCCAACATCTTAATATTAAATCCTTAATATTACCCCTACCCCACGTTTATACGTTCGCTTATTCAACGCATAATATAGGCTAGACTTGAATAGTCTAACACATAACAGAAAGATAAATTATCACAACATACAGACAATTAAAATAAATCTAATCATAATAGGGGTGAAACTTGCATAAACTACACATGTTAAGGATCAAAAGGTGTCAACTTGTTAAATGTCACAATTTACATGATATGATCATAGCCCAAATCTATCCATAAACTTGCATCAACATAATGATGGTGTGAACTAGCATAGAATATCACATATGTCACAGCAAAATTCTAGGTGTCATAATAGATGTCATGGCATTTTTCCAATCAATCTAACTTGCATATATAACGTGTGATATAGATCAACTTAGCCCAAACATGATGATTTGATTAATATGAACTAACTAGCATAGGCAATAGCATCATGATTTCAAAGCATGTATGATTCATCACAACTTTAGCCTAGAAACTTTCAACATACATAACATCATCATAGCATGATTTGCAACATATAGGATATTATCACCACATAGCATAGAATTTATAACATACATGATAACATATGACAATTCACATCATCTACTCATAATCCATTCATGACTCAACCTAATTAAAATGATAATAATCTTGTTAAGACTATCATACTCACAATTAGAGAAGAAAAGAGAGTTTTGCTTTGCTTTAGGGTTGAGAGAATTAGAATTGAATTAGCTTTTCTTCCTTCTTAGTTGGCGGCGGCTCCATTGATTTCCATGGCGACGGTATGACGGTAACTATTCTATTTTTCTTATGAATTAGGGTGAGAGACTACCTAGGTATTTATAGAGTTAGTATTTATTTTAGACCGTTAGATCAGTTCAGAACTAATCCCAGCCAACCAGATTAGGTCAGAAACCCTAATGGGTCATTAGCCCATTAAAAACAGGTCAGCCAGAAACACTAGCCGCCAGACCCAGGTCGACTCCCCAGTCGACCTGGGGGGGGGGGGGTCGACTCCCCAGTCGACCTGGGGGGGGGGGTCGACTCCCCAGTCGACCGGGGGGTCGACTCCCCAGTCGACCTGGGGTGCTGGGCGGGAAATTTCCCGCCTAGCCTGATTTGACTCAGAATTTGAATTTTAAATTTTCTGAAATCTGTTTTGAATTTTCTGAAAATTCCGATGGCCATAACTTCTTCATACGAAGTCCAATTCACGCAAACTCGGACTCTATTTCGACCAGAATTCCGAGACGAACACAATGGCGCAACCCGTTTCCCACAATTCTCACGTCTGAGATTAGTTATTCTTTAATTTGTGAATATTAATATTAACCGAATTACAGGGTGTTACATTCTCCCCTCCTTAAAGGATTTCGTCCCCGAAATCTTCAAGTCAAGAAGAATGTATCCAAACATCCAAACAACCATCTACTCAACCATCAAACACAGGCATCCATTGTCCTTATAGACTTCTAATGCTTTCATGTTTAAATGCACAGTGTGTGTATATGTCCCTATCTAATGCAAAATCAGGCGGTCCACTGATTCAGTTGACCTCCTTTAATGCAAACCATGATAGTGCCATGCGTCCATTATGTATGCAAAAGTTCCCTAATGCTACATATTATTTCTACATGCGTGCACAACCATCATCCGAATGCAACATCCATATGATAACACAACCATTATACATCCATTTTACTAAATACATCCATTTATATGCAAAAAGCAGTATGAAGTGACTGAGTCGATCTAGTGCCTAACAGTGTGTGTATATGCGTCCCCGAGTACCACTAGCAAACACTTGCATCCACTTTGCATTCATCATACATAACATGTCTCAAACACATGTTTCAACCATCTGATGATCCTAACTAAAGGTCAAAGATACTAGCGAGAGGATACACTAAAGATAAGATAAGTACAAGATAAGCGATAAAGGAGAAATTACAAGACATACCCTCAAAAAGAAAAGGGTATCGTGAACGCATCTTCTCTTCTGTCTCCCAAGTAGTGTTGCTCTCGTCGTCTCCCCATTGTACTTTGACTAGTCTGACCTCTCGATTTCTCAGCTTCTTAATCTCCGACCCAAGAATGCGCGTTGGAGCTCGTCGAATCGTCGCATCACGCTCGATCTCCACCTCTCTAAGCAAGCTCGGCTCTACCACTTCTGCGGTCTCGTGCAAGCACTTCCTCAAATGTGACACATGGAATACGTCGTGTACACCACTAAGTCTCTCAGGCAACTCCACTCTATACGCCATCTGTCCAATCTTCTCCTTAATAGGAAACAATCCTACGAACCTTGGTACTAACTTCCCAACGGACCCAAAGCGAACGATGTTTCGTAATGGAGACACTTTGATAAAGACCATGTCCCCAACTTCAAACTCGAGATCTGTCCTCTTCTTATCCGCATAAGATTTCTGCCTATCTTGCGCTGCTTTCATCCTCCTTCGAATCAAGTCGACCTTCTTCGAAGTCTCCCTAATCTTGTCGGGCCCAAGTAAGATCTTGTCCGTAGACTCCCACCAACATGTAGGTGAATGACAAGGTCGTCCATAAAGAGCTTCGAAAGGTGCCATGCCAATGCTAGATTGAAAGCTGTTATTATATGCGAACTCCACTAATGGAAGATGCTCTTCTCATGTACCCCCAAAGTCTAGGATACATAGCCTCAAAAGATCCTCTAGAATGCGATTCACCCTCTCGGTCTGGTCGTCCGTCTGAGGATGATATGCGGTGCTCAAACATAACTGAGTCCCTACCGCCTCTTGCAAGCTTCTCCAAAATTCGCTAGTGAAAATAGGATCGCGGTCGCTCACTATGCTAGAAGGAACACCGTGCAAACGAACTATTTCTCGGACATATACAGAAGCTAACCATGGAGCAGTCCTCTTACTCTTCACGGGAATGAAATGGGCGCGCTTAGTAAGTCTATCTACTATAACCCAAATCCCCGTATTACCCTTTCTCGATCTCGGTAATCCGTCAATAAAGTCCATCGAGACGCTTTCCCACTTCAATAGTGGAACCTCCAATGGGTGAAGTAACCCACCGGGTTTCTTTTGCTCCACTTTTACTTGTTGGCACACAAAGCATCTAGCGACATACTCAGCTACGTCCCTCTTCATACCGGCCCAAAAGTAAACTCGTCTCATGTCCATGTACATCTTGTCCCCGCCAGGATGAATGGTCATCTTCGAACGATGTGCATCGTCAAGAATAGTCTTCCTTAGGTCATCGTCTTTAGGTACACAAAGTCTACCGTCCCTACGCAACCAACCCTTATCATCTAGGGTATACCTACGGAGATGGCTTGATGACTCCCCTCCTTTGAGCTTTTCTACTAACTCAACCAACTGCGGGTCGTCTCGCTGTGCCCCGCCAATCCGTCCCAAAAGCGTAGGTCTGACCTCCAAGGATGCTAGCAAACCGGGTACGAAGTCAGCGGAAGGTCTAAAATCAAACATAGAGATGAACTCTAAACTTCGTCACTCAACAAACAAAGGACTTAAGGATAATCTTTTTCTACTTAAGGCATCGGCCACCACGTTACCCTTGCCAGAGGTATATGCTATCTCAAAGTCATAGGACGCCAAGAACTCCATCCACCTTTGCTGCCTTAAGTTCAAGTCCTTCTGAGAGAATAAGTATTTTAGCGATTTGTGGTCAGTGAATAATTCGAATTTCTCGCCAAGAAGATAAAGACACCAAGACTTAAGCGCGAAAACAATAGCGGCCAACTCTAGGTCATGCGTGGGGTAATTCTTCTCATGCGCTCTCAACTGCCTTCCACCATAGGCTATTACCCTACCCTCTTGCATTAAGACTGCGACTAGTCCTTTCCCACAAGCGTCAGTATATACGGTAAATGGCTTACTCCCGTCTGGCAGCACTAAGACTGGGCCTGAGGTCAAAGCTCTCTTCAAACGTTGGAACGCATCATCACAATCTACGTCCCATGTGAAAACTAGGTTCTTTTTCGTCAAGCGTGTCAATGGAGCTGATATCTTTGCGAAATCTTTGATAAACTTCCTATAGTAGCCAGCCAACCCCAAGAAACTTCTCACTTCAGTAGCATTTTTAGGGACCTTCCAATCTTGGAAGGCCACCCCCTTCGCGGGATCCACGGCTATCCCTTCTTTGGAAACCACGTGCCCCAAGAACCGTACTTCCTTCCTCCAGAAGTGACACTTAGAAAATTTAGCCTTAAGGCTATGCGCTCGAAGAGTCTCCAACACTTCCCTAAGATGTAGGGCATGCTCTTCCTCATCCTTAGAAAAGATCAAGATGTCGTCTACAAAGACTACCACGAATTTGTTAAGGTACTCCCTAAACACCCTACTCATCAAATCAACAAAGTATGCGGGGGCGTTTATCAAACCGAAGGGCATCACTAGCCATTCATAGAAACCATCTGGAGTCCTAAAGGCAGTCTTGTCAATGCTATCCTCAGCCACTCTCAACTGATGGAAACCAGTGGCTAAGTCCAACTGTGAAAACACTGAGGCGCCAACTAACTGATCGAAGAGATCGTCAATCCTCGGCAGTGGGTGTTTGTTCTTCTTAGTAAGCTTATTAAGTTCTCTATAGTCCACACAAAGTCTAAGGGACCCATCCGCCTTCGTGGCAAATACTACTAGAGCACCCCACTCCGATATACTCCGTTTTATGAACCCCTTCTCAAGTAACTCCTTCACTTGCTTATCGAGTTTCCTCCTTTCACGAGGAACCATGTGGCGTACTGGCAAAGATACCGGTTTTGCATTATCCACAAGATATATTCGAAAATCTATCTCCCGCTTCGGAGGTAAGCCCTTCACCTCCTCAAACACATCCGAATACTCTCGGACCACTCTAACAGATCGTAGATTTTCCTCAGATGCATCAAGCGATTCTAGTTAACTTAGCATAACAGAATTGATGGGATTACAAAAGATTTCGAGAGTGTTGCCAAGGCGAGTCACGAGCCTAACTACTCTCCTTTCACAATCAAGAACGGACCCATTTCTGGATAGCCAATCCATTCCTAAAATTAGCCCATAGCCAGTGAAGCCCAACACATAAGCATCACATCTAAATTCAACGCTAAGTATAGAAATTTTCAAATCCAAACACATCATGGACAAATGAGCTGAGCCCCCAATTGGATTCGAAACAACTAAGGGATCCTCTACTAAACTGGTGTTTAAGTGCAGTGATTCAACTAATGATGTAGAGATAAACGAATGCGATGCGCCCGAATCGAATAAGGTACGGACAGGATGATCAAACAGAAAAACTAAGCTTTCAACAGAAATGGTTCTACCTCGTTCTTGCAGCGGTGGGATCGCGAGAGCCTGAACTTGTCCCCTAGCCTGCCCTGGTGCCATAAGAGCCTGCACCTGTCCTCCCGAGGTAGCTCCTGCCCTCTGCCTCTTCTTTGGGCAGTCCTTCACTAAATGTCCCGCATCGCCACAATGAAAACAGCCAGTCTTCTTTTTCTTTCGGCAGTCCTTGCTGAGATGGCCTGGGGTCCCACAGTTAAAACATTTCTTCTTTCCCTTGCCATTATTGTCTTTACCACCCTTCTTGTTTTTCTGTTGTGGTTTCTTCTGATCCCCTTTCTTATCGGGTGCCTTTTCAGCTTTAGTGCTTTTCTCCTCGTACATGAGCGCCATTTCTACTAGCTTCTCAAAGGTGGCCCCCATAGGGATGTGGGACATGGCCAACCCTTGCAATGGTTCATTCAAGCCATTAACGAACCTCAGAGCCTTCTTCTCCGGCGTGTTTACTAAGTCCAAACCAAACCTTGCTAGCTGATTAAATTTGTTGACATATTCTTTCACTGACGAGCTTCCTTGCTTCAATGTCAAGAACCTTTCTATATATAGATTTTCTTCCGCCCTAGAGAGAAACTTCGCCTCGAACCTATGTCTAAAATCCACCCAAGAGTCAACAGGACGCTCCCCATTAGTGACCTCCCACCAAAATGAGGCCTCTCCCTTCATTAGCCAAGCTGCTAATCTAACTCTCCTCCCTTCTTCCACTTCAAAGATTTCTAGCAATTCTTCCACCTCCTTAAGACAATCTCTAGCTTCCACTAACGTTTCTGACCCTTGAAAGGGTTTTCCACCCATAGCCTTGAATTACTTGCACGTCTTTGCAAAAGTATCTACGCGAGGAGGAGGAGGAGGAACAGGTGCAACTAGTGGTGGAGGAACATTGGCCGGACCTGTGGCGGCCCTAGCCTCTAATAGCCTCCTATACCATCCTGGTATCGTTACACCGTCAGGTAGGTTAAGATCTTCAGCCATGCTGAAACGAAAAAGGAAAGATTCAAAATGGAGAATTTGAAAGATAAAGATATATGGCTATTGGGGATTATGTTTTTCTTAAAAACTTCCTCTTTAAATTTCTCATTAAAACAAGTTTTTGAAAACATTTCTTCAAAAAAAATAACTATTTTTCTAAAGTATTTTTATCTGTTCTGGTAACCTTAAGCTCTGATACCACGTGTAACACCCCACGTCCATTAATGTCACTCACAAAGGGAATGCATTAACTTCCATGGAGGTTATAAGTGAATATAGAACAGAAAAATTACAACAAGACAGATAATAAGTAGTACTTGGAAATCTAAAAACTTCATTTTTTTGCAGCAGAAATTAAACATGTTTATTACATCACAAAACCATTAATCAGAGTCAAGTACATTATCCATCTTCATAAAAACAAAATACATAACCCCATTACACAAATAGCCATTAAAAAGATAACAAGCTGGACTTTACTTCAACGGTCCAAGCTTTCCAAGAGAGATAAAGCAATCCAATCAAACTCCACTAGAGCTGGGCCCAAGCTGAGGACCTGGAGGGGGAAAAAGGATAGAAATGGAGGGGGTCAGACATAAAGTCTGGCGAGTATGACAATTCTAACAATACTATTATCAAAATAACTAGACTAAGGCATAACCTGGAAGACAAGTAAATGTCTATGAACTATTAGGTATGGAATGAACAGATAAAGATAACGTGAAGGATAACGTTAAAGATAACGGTAAAAGCATACCTAATTACTAACGAATAATTACTATACTGCACCGCACATTACTACACTGCACCGCACCAGTCACCCTAAAGGTTGATCCCACTTGCTTCACACAGAAACATATAAATAGCCTTACGTACTCCTAGCTGACTACATAGGTGCCGTCTTCCCCTATCTCCACTAGGTGTACCCCACTACCCACTTTCGATCGGCTCCCTACTCGTAGATACCCGTGCTGGCCCCACAGTGGGGTGTATCACTCCCCTAAAGTGGCAACCCGATACAACTTGAGAATGCACGGCTTATACCTACACGATGCAGCAACGTCTTACCAACCAGCCCGGGTCCACACACGCATATGAAACCCGTTGGACTTGCGTTGCCACCGCTCCCCGTTTCGGCCTCTTATAGTCAAACCCAGTATGTGTGTCCCGTCCTCGACTTGGGTCGAGCCCACAAAGATACGTTTGGGATACGGGTTGAAATGGGCCCCCACAAGCTACCCACCTAAGCTTGTCATTAATATATCCCACTTAACCCTCTTAGTCATGTTCATTTACATTCCAGCAACCACAAATGTCAGTCTAATGTGAGAGGTCCTACAGGGGTTACAGTAGTAATAAATTAAGAAACACTTAACCAAAGTAAAACATGTGGTGGGACATGGGGGTTAAGTGGGTGCCTTGGGTGGCATGGGGAAATACGATTAGTAAAACTTAACCAAGGTAAAACATGTAAGTGGGACATAGGGGTTAAGTGGGTGCCTTTGATGGCATGTGGAATTATTAATAGAAACCCTTAACCAAATTTAAAACATGTAAGTGGACATGAAGGGGGTTAAGCGGGATGTACTAGAGGGGACCAAGCCTAGGTGGAAAGCTTGTGTCAAGCATGTGGGGGCCTTTTCAGTCCAGTAGCCCATTAAGTATCCTTGTGAGCTCGACCCAAGTCGAGGACGGTACACGCCTACTGGGTCTGATTATTAGAGGCCAAAACGGGTCAGCGGTGGCAACGCAAGTCCAACGGGGTCACGTGCGTGCGTGGGTCCGGGCTGGTAGGTAAGACGTTGTTGCATCGTGTAGTTATAAGACGTGCATTCCTTACGTGGTATAAGGTTGCCATATTGGGGAGTGATACACCCCACTGTGGGACCTGCACGGGTATCTACGAGTTAGGGAGCCGATCAAATGGGGCAGGGTAATGGGTACACCTAGTGGAGATAGGAGCAGACGACACCTATATAGTCAGCTAGGGGTACACGAAGCTACCACTATTATTAATAATTATTAAGGGGGTACACCTAGTGGAGATAGGAGCAGGCGGCACCTATGACGTCAGCTAGGAGTACATGGAATTACCATTATTACTTATTGAAGGGGTACATCTAGTGGGGATAGGTACACGCTGGGTACCTATGATAGCAACTAGAGATATACAGTCAAACATGGAGGATAGTGGGTAGATCTAGTAGTACACGAAGCTATCATCGTTCTATTTAGCCAAGAGGGATCAAATTTCTAGAGTGACTAGTAGGGGTGCAGTTAGTGTTAGTACAGTATAGTACGGTACAGTACGGTAGAGTATAGTAATTATCCTATATTGATTAGGAAGCGCCATTAACGTTATCACTATTTCTCTTGATTGCCTTGCCATACCCATGTGGTTCACACAGCCATTACCTTATTCTCCAGCTTATATCTTATCATATTGCCTTAATAATTATGTTGTTAGAGTTATCAGACTTGCCAGACTTTATGTCTGACCCCCTTTGTTTCCACCTCTTTTCTTCCTCCCCCCCCCTCAGGTTCTAAGGGTGGGAGTAGTACTAGTGGAGCTTGATTAGGGTCTCTTTGGGAGCACATGGATTTGGATTGCTGAAGTAAAGTTCAGCTTATCATTTTCTTTATGGCTATTTGTAGTAGTGGGATTATGTACTTTGTTTCATCAAGATGGATATTATGTACTTGACTTTGGTTTATGGTTTTTGATGATGTAACCTAACATATTTACCTTCTACTGCAATAAATAAAGTTCTAAATTTTCAAGTATTGCTTTATATTTGTCTTGTTGTGATTTTCTGTTCTATATTCACTTAAAATGCTCCATGGAAGTTATTGCATTCCCTTTTGCGAGTGACATTAATGGACATGGGGTGTTACACCCCAATCTTCATTTCTTTGTCCGCAGTTTTCTACCATCATTTGTCTAATCATGGCCTCAACATCTGCATGGTTCAGGGTTGATTCAGGATCAGCACTTCTTTCTCTACGGGACCCTCCAGCATTTCTTTGACGTGCTGCTGCAAAGTCTGGGGCCTGAGCAAAACTCCCTTGGCCACTATTGCCGTGTTCAGTCACGTGACGAGCGGGAGGAATGGGTTGATTCTGAGCATGGTTAACGACGTCTCCATTCCTAGGTGGTATGACAGGCTCATTTAAGTTACGATTATTAGTTCCCTAATTAAGCGCCTCTTCTTCTCGAGAAGGAGGTGTCCCAAAACGGAGTTGTTCTACGTTCTCTGCCCTTTCCAACGGAGGCCATCATCGGCTTCTTCGAGGTTCTTCAGATGATGATGCGTATTCCAGGGAAAAAGGGTGAGCTGGCGGTGGCGACACGTACCTCTGGATATCATCAATTCATCTGCCTAAGGCAGTAATATTCTGACGAGCTTTCTTGCCTTTGAGCGGCTAATTCATTAGTTTGTCTGTCCAAGGCTTTAAGTATGCGAGATAGATCTCCTTCGGTTGTTGGAGAAGAAGCGTTTAGCTAATCATCAACATTCTCCCTTATACGCAGAGACCCTGAACTAGGTCGTACAGAAGCACCTGTACGAGCGTGACGAACCATGATCTCCTTCCCAGGTCAAGTTGTGGTCTGATTGTCATTTCGAGTCATGGTGCCCTTATGCTGACGACTTGTGGTGGCCCCCTGAAGCAGGCTCGCGGTGGCGTGCGCAGGAGGGATCGCGGCGTGGTTCTGCGATCGAGTGGTGGCACCTTCAGTCGTTCGGGTCGTGACGCCATCATCGAGTCGGATCGCCCCCTCCTTACCGTGATCCGAGGACGGAACTTCGAGCTGCTCCTGAACGCTCTCTTCCATGGCTTCGTTTGCTTGTGAAACCCATAGTTCTTTAGACTTATTTCAAGCCATAATACTTTGAGTTTGCTGAGTACCTCAAAAATCTAAACATTGAAGGTTCAGACTATCTTCTTTGGACTTGAGTATCCAAATAGTAGAGTGACAATCCGATATGTTGAAACTTCAGTTCTCAGTGAAAGCACCAAATTGTTAGATCTAGAAGTGGAGAAAACGCAGAAAACACACAAGATCTATAGTGGTTCGGCGTTAACGAGCCTACGTCCACTTTATATCTATGATTACACGTATGATTCGAGTACAATCAATGATTTTCCTCTCAACCTCACTTGTACAATGATGATTCACTCAATAATTTCGGGCTAAGACTGATAAGAAATTGTAAGATAATAATAATGGTGGAAACAGTAATTAGAAATGCCAAAAGATCCTGAAAAATGCCAAGTACAGGGCTATTTATAGCTGATATCTACAGGAGGATCGTGATCACACGTGGTGTAGATCCCGAGGATCTCCGACTGTTCATAGCTTGATGGAGAAGTGGTCAATATAGCGGTTACTGGATAGGTGTTGCCATCCCCTTGAATTTCGGATCGTGATGGACTTGATCTCGACCATTATCTTGGTTTCTGGGATCGGATCGTGGGGGACCATTTCGATCAAGTCGTGGTTGGGAACCACGAGCAGGGTCGTGGCAGTAGTACCACGAGACGTAGGGAGAAGTGTGGCCACGAATGGGTTCGCTGGGGTTTTGGCGTGTAAGGCTTCATATTTTCTTCATGTGTGAACCTTGGTGGCTTGGTTCAAACACTAGCCAACAATTTCTTTGTTTAATTTGCACACAAGTCTTTCTTTCCCTTTCTGCACAAAGCCTTTGGCTGCTCCATGAATGCTTCTTCCTATAAAACACCTTTCAAAAAGGCATTATTCGCACCAAGTTGTTCAATGGGCCATCTCTTGTGTAAGGCAATTTGTCGAACAATTCGTATAGAAGAGGGTTTCACTACAAGTGAGAAAGTTTCAGTGAAATAAAATCCACTCTGTTGTGAATATCCCTTTTCTAGAAGCCTTGCCTTATACTTTGAGATTGAACCATCTAAATTCTTTTTTATTCTAAATGTCCATTTGAAACCAATTATATTTTTATGATTAGGAGAAGCTACTAAAGACCATGTGTTGTTTTTCCTCAAGGCTTTGTTGTGATGCCCTGCTCCGGACCAGCCGACATTTCTTCGAAATGCGTTGTGTCGATGCCCGACCAGCACGGGACGGTCGTCAAAAGAAAAGAAGCAAGATGAAGAACTACCAAAGAACATATAGTATATCTCATAGCGCATGGAATAAAATATAATAATAACATAACTTGACATAAAACAGGCGAGACAGTGCATAAGCTGAAAACTAAACCATCATAGTAGCAGAATCTAAAATACAGCTTATGACCCAATACCATTATTACAACTTCAAAATATTGTCTCTAAAGCGAAATAGAAAAGGTACACAACTAGTGCCCAAAGTAGTGACCAGCTACAACATAGGGAGAATATATAAATTATACGTGGAAGCCTCCTGCTCATCTCCGGTACAGCTACTCGTGCAACCACCTAACCTGTCTCTAGTCTACTCGTGTGAGCACCTAACGTAGTAAGAAGAAACATAAAACTCTAGGTCAGACAATAGTCTGGTGTGAGTGGTAGCAAGTATACATCTCTAAGATGAACAGAAAACAGGCATACGAAATCATACCTGAACCTAGACCTGCAACCAAAGAGTTAGCACAACAAGATGTATAGTTCTCTAAGGTAACACTAACATAAAGTGTAAAGATAATATGGGAGTGTGCGTGACATGGTGATAGCAAACATCAAATAGAGCAATCATCCTCACATCTCTCACTTAGTGTGTAAAGAATACAATATCCACCACTTCGATCACCCAATTCTTTGCAATGATCACTTTGCCCTTGGGTATCACAATAACCCCATTGCACTGATCCATAACTACTAATCCTTCTTTCAATGGTGAACCAAAATTATGGATGTCGATAACCCCTTTGCACACGTCCCACAGCAAAGCCCAATCATGAAGTAGAACTCGTTGATCCCCATTTGGATCCTGAGACATAACTTCTCATTTGGACTACCTTTGCATCTCAGGTTTTAGTTATCATCTTGGTTTGGGTGTGCTTAGTGCTCCAGTTATCACTTGGGTTCGATTCGTATGAAGCAACAGTTCGCAGTTCGTGCTCTTCCACCATCCAGATCGGTTTGTGGGTCCTTGCACCGGTTCGTGGTGCACCTTGCATCAGCTCGTGACTCGCCCCCAGAGATCGGTTTGTGACTCATGGTCGGCTCGTGGACCACATTCGGGTCGTGGGACCCACTCATGATCCATGTCCTGGTTGTGGTCTTCTGGTTCGGTCCGTCAAGGCGGCTCGTGAATGGCCCTTCCCTGATGACTTGTGGTGCTTCGTCCAGGTCATCTGCTCATGGTACATTATGGTCCTCCAGTTCGAGAAAGTGGAGCATAGCGGCTCGTGGTCCTCAAAGTGGAGTGCCTCGTGAGTTCGGGTCATGGTCGTGGGGTGCTTCACGATCGGGGTCGGCTCGTGAGGATGGCTCACGATCGGGGTCTGACCATTTCCTATAACTTTTCCTACGAGCTATTTACGGCATACGACAGCGTTTTCAACCATTCTAATTTGACTATACAATCACAAAGAATTCCAAACAGTAATAGTAACATGTATAATCAACCATAAACACCAAAACAACAATATAACATGTTAGTATGGATCGAACATACTCAAAACCCATGTTTTCCCCTTAATCCCTTTAATCATGATTTAATCATACGATTAGCAAACTTAATCCAAATTAACCCAAATTTTTATTAGAGCCATAAAATAATATTTAAGAATTTTTACATATTTTTCTGAGTCATAATTTCGTTAATTATCACTAATCACCAAGTGAAGAAACATGCTAATCACTCACCTTAGCCACAAATAATTTATAGATCTGAAGTCTCCACTGATTTGGGTCGAATTCCTATGCGATACAACAGCTCCAACTCTGATTTGATGCTATTTTGACTTGATTAGATGTCGAATAGCTTAATCCTTGATTAGAAAGTGATTAGAGGTGGTTTAGAGGATGGAAACCATTGTTAGGGTTCAAGACAAAGTTTGTGGCGGCTGAAAAATGACAAAGGAGGGTCTCTATCCCCTATCAGCCCTTATATAATCCTAATCCTGAAATACCTAATGGGACTAGCTGCTAATGACCCTATTAAGCCTGTCTAAGATGTTTTTCCATCTTCAAACCTTATTTCATCCACTTCTCCCAAATGGTAAGTCCGTTTGATCAATGTAACCACTCTACGGAAAGGTAAACCATCATCTGAATCCAATGGAAGTTGTTTTAGGTCAAAACTCCTTACCAGTCAAAAGTTATGGGCAAAACAAGATTTACCAGGGGTAAAATAGTCATTTAAAAATCGGTAAAAATCATGCACATGGGAAATGACCCCAATACTCATTTCCCGAAGTTACATGACCATACGACTTCATTCGAAAAAGAAATAAACATTGTATGATCCCCTAATATATTGAATGCGGGTAGTTATATTCTCCTCCTCTTAAGAAATTTCGCCCTCGAAATTCCTTAACCAAAACATATAATGGTTCCTGCATGCCTATCAATCATTTGCAACAATCAAACATACATAACAACACAACAAGCCTATCCTAGCATGAGGTTTACTAACAAGGGGAATTCTATATCGATATTAAAACCCTACCTGCTAAAGAGTTCTGGATATGACCTCCTTATGTTCTCCTCTGTTTCCCAAGTACAGTCGTGATCATTATCACTCCGCTCGACCTTGACTAGTTTGACCATCTTCCTTCGAAGTTGTTTCGTATCATGTCCGACAATAAGAATCGTCCTACGGCTCCCAACTGCCCCGAATTCTACCTCGATATCATCCAACTGATTAGGTGAAATAATCACATTATGGTTGTGCACAAACTTCCTTAATTGGTGAAACATGAAATATGCTGCGAACTCTTGCCATTTTGTCAGGCAGTCCAACTTCATATGCCAAATCCCTAACTCACTCGAGAATAGGAAATGGACCTACAAACTTTGGTAATAACTTACCTCCCCTACCAAAACGAATCACATTTTTCAACGGAGAGATCTTGATAAATACTAAGTCGTTAACGGAGAATTCCAAATCCCTTCATCTTTTATCAGCATAACTCTTCTGCCTATCTTGGGCAGCCTTTATTCGCTGTTGAATATCCTTGATCTTATCTGAAGTTTCTCTTACTACTTCTTATCCAAGCAAAAATTTTCTCGCCGATTTCCAATCAACATGATTGTGAGTTGTACGGTCTTCCGTACAAAGCTTCAAATGGAGTCATACCAATACTGACCTGATAACAATTATTATATACGAACTCAACTAGATGCAAATGGTCATCCCCTGACCCTCCGAAATCCAACATACAAGCTCTCTAGAAATCCTCTAATAGACGACTCACCCACTCAATCCATTAACATTGGGTACAACCAGCCTTAGCGAGCGATAAAACAACTAACTAACATCATCAATAAAGTATACTAGTTAGGCAGATTAACCATCAATCTACCAATCACATTACTAGACAAGAACTCCAAGCCCAACTCCCCACATTCAACAGTGACAGCCTTTATAACAAAAATTTCAATCTTACATCCGGACAAAACCAGAATTCCCATTCAATCCTAGCAATCAAGAGCAATTAAACAACAACACTCATAACATCCAATTTATACATCTCACATGGACCATCCTAACTGAATTCAACATTCCTCAAGTACAAGCCCTAGAGGCCTAAACCAATATCATACAAGCACATATGAAACGTCTCCTTCGACATTGGACAATCCACGTGAGATAGTTCAACAAAGAAACCAATCACTCATAACTGACTTTGGCCATCACTGTGAATCCTACTTTGAAACCATCGTTAATCGTATGACTGGCTAATTCACCATACCATCCGGCAAGGGCTAATGATAGACCTAGTTCTAACCAGGCTACTACACGTCCAACGTACAGTTGCCTCCCAGAGACGAATAGGCTCATCTAATAGGTCCAGGGTATTCGACTAGTCCAACTTTCCTTTTAGGTGCCCCTATTATACCCTTGCCTTGAGCCCATTAGAACTTATGACAACGATAACCCCTTCATCATTCTCGCCAGCATCGCCAACGACTATCCATAAACTCAGACCTAGTCTCGACTATCCATTACCCACCAATTCAAGTCCAATATGAGTCATCTTCCTACTTATTGCATCTCCAAGATCCACGAACAACATTATTATGAGTACAAATCCACCTTGAATCGTCATAACCTTCGTTGCATCTCCACGACCAAGGGAACCCTCTTTTCACTTCGAGATTTCCCCACTGAGTTACCTCCGAAGTTATTACCATTCTTGAATCAAAGAGAACATCAACATAAGGTCCTAAATAATCCATAGAATTCATCGAATAAGTCCTATCTATCACCTGCTAAAACCATGAATACGTCGATACCCATATGACTGGTCTAACCAATCTTAAGGGATAATGGAAGCCCCACCTCCAAACGGACTACCATACATCCAACGTATTTTTATCCTCAAACGATAACTAGATCACATCCAATAGATTCAAGGTAAATGGGCGTCCCTAGGTACCCCTCCTTCGAGTCCGCATAGAACACTTCAAACTATCGACGATTCCTTAGCACTCCATCAGAAGAGCTATCCAAAATTCCATCTTCAACTCGAGTCCCACCCAAGTCAATCAATTTTCTTGCATCCTTCTCGAGTCACCTAATAGCCCTACCGAATCCCACTCGGGGTAATCCATATATCGAACAGTCTTATCTTGTCACGGCTGCACATCACTCCTCGAGTAAACTAAGATATCATTCAATGGAACTCACAATAACTACTTATATCTCTCAGCCTCCCTAACTCCAGCTATCATCACCATCACTAGGTAGGTACCCAATACCATTCTATACCTTTGGAGATAATCGACTTCCAAAATAATGCCAAACCTAGTAAAGCCCAAAACAAAGACATCACAAGCAAACATACATCCATGACTCGATAAGACCAAATTGCAACAAATCGTGCAAAGGCTAGTCGAATCACCAACGTCACAACCAAAGGTCAGTCTACAATCTCAGGTTCCAATCTCAACCGATTCACCATGTCACTTGATATAAAGGAATGGGATGCCCCGTTATCAACAAAACTCAAATGGAAACTCCACAAATGGAAAGCATGCCTTGAATAATGAAACCTTTTCCCTTCTGCATCGCAGTAGGGGCATTCGACAAAGAAGGAACAACTTTGATAGCATATTTTTTCACAATCTGCTTCTCTTTAGGGAGTTATGGACATTTATCCTTGTGATGTCTCGCTTGGCCACAGTTGAAGCACTTCTTGTACTCAGGCATTTCCTGACAATCTCCGGCATAGTGGTCGTTCTTGCCACAGCTAAAGCACTTGCCATCTTTCTTGTCTTTCTTTCTCTAACCATCCTTGGTCAAGTTCTGCTTCCTCTTGAACATCTGTAGCCTATTCTGTTCCATGGAACGGTTTCCCACCAAGGCTAGTATAATCCTTGTTAAGCTTGGAGAAATCGGCACTAGGCGCCTACACTACTGCACCACCACCGTTAGCAGCATTAGGAACTGCTCCCTGAATATCCCTAAGAATCTCCCTCATGAAGGTGGTAAACATCATCCTCATATTAGGAACATTCCTATGGTTTCTCCTGAACCCGTACTCCTCGTATGTCGGCTCATCGTTTAATCTATAACGAGAAAACGATTAACCATCTCCTTAGTGGTGCCCGCGCAATGTGACTTCTACCTTAGATATACTAATAGTATATATACAGCTTTTGAAAACCAAATATCACAAATACGTGCTCTCATATACGTATACTATCTCTCCCTAATGTCTTCCCCTAGGTTAACTACGCAACCTAGAACTCTGATACCAAATGTGACGATCCACCCCAGACCAGCCGGCATTTCTCTGAAATGCGCTGTGCCGATGCCCGACCAGCATGGGACATTCGTCAAAAGAAAAGAAGCAAGATGATGAACTATCAAAGAACCTGTATTATTTCTAACATCGCATGGAATAAAATATAATAATAACATAACTTGACATAAAACAGGCGAGATAGTGCATAAGCTGAAAACTAAACCATCATAACAGCGGAATATAAAATACAGCTTATGACCCAATGCCGTTATTACAACTTCAAAATACTATCTCTAAAGCAAAATAGAAAAGTACACTACTAATGCCCAAAGTAGTGACCAGCTACAGCACAGGGAGGCTATATATCATACGTGGAAGCCTCCTGCTCGTCTCCGGTACAGCTACTCGTGCAACCACCAAACCTATCTCTAGTCTACTCGTGTGAGCACCCAGAGTAATAAGAAGAAACATTAAACACTGGGTCAAACACCAGTCTGGTATGAGTGGCAGCAAGTATACATCTCTAAGATGAACAAATAACAGGTATAAAAAATCATACTTGAACCTAGACCTGCAACCAAAGAGCTAGCAGAACAAGATGTACAGTACTCTATGGTAAAACTAACATAAAGTGTAAAGAAAATATGGGAGTGTGCATGACATGGTGATAGCAAACATCAAACATAGCAATCATCCTCAGATCTCTCACTCAATGCGTAAAGCATACGATATCCACCACTTCAATTACCCAATTCTTTGCTACAATCACTTTTCCCTTGGGTGTCACAATGACCCCATTGCACTGATCCATAGCTACAAATCCTTCTCTCAGTGGTGAACCAATTATTGATATCGATAACTCCTTTGCACACATCCCGCAGCAAAGCCCAATCATGAAGTAGAACTCCTCGTTGATCCCCATTTGAATCCTGAGTCGTAACTTTTCATTTGGACAACCTTTGTATCTCGGGTTTTAGTCATCATCTTGGTTCGGGTGTGCTTAGTGCTCCAGCTATCACTTGGGTTCGATTCGTATGAAGCAACGGTTCGCAGTTCGTGTTCTTCGACCATCCAGATCGGTTTGTGTCCTTGCATCAGTTCGTGGTGCACCTTGCATCGGCTCGCGACTCGCCCCTGACATCGGTTCGTGACTCATGGTCAACTCGTGGACCACATTTGGGTCGTGGGACCCATACGTGATCCCTGTCATGTTGTCGTCTTCTGGTTCGTTTCGTGAAGGCGGCTCATGAATGGCACTTCCCAGACGACTCATGATTCTTCGTTCAGGTCATCGACTCGTGGTACTTCACGTTCCTCCGATTCGTGAAAAGTTGAGCATAGCGGCTCGTGGTCCTTAAAGTGGAGTGCCTCGTGAGTTTGGGTCATGGTCATGGGGTGCTTCACGACCGGGGTCGGCTCGTGATGATGTCTCACGATCGGGGTTTGAGCATTTCCTGCAAATTATACTGTGAGCTATTTACGCCGTACGACGGCGTTTTCGACCATTCTAACTTGACTATACAATCACAAAGCATTCCAAATAGTAATAGTAACATGTATAATCAACCATAAACACCAAAATAACATATAACATGTTAATATAGATCAAACATACTCAAAACCCATGTTTTCTCCTAAATCCCCTTAATTATGATTTAACTATACGATTAGCAAACTTAATCCAAATTAACCCAAATTTTTATTAGAGCCATAAAATAATATTTAAGAATTTTTACATATTTTTCCATATTTTTCTGAGTCATAATTTTGTTGATTATCACTAATCACCCCTAATTAGCCATAATTAGTGAAGAAACATGCTAATCATTCAACTTAGCCACAAATAATTTATAGATCTAAAGCCTCCACTGATTTAGGTCAAATTCCTATGCGACACATCAGCTCCAACTTTGATTTGATGCTATTTGACCTGATTTGATTTTGATTAGTTATTCCTTGATTAGAAAGTGATTAGAGGTGGTTTAGAGGGTGGAAACCATTGTTAGGGTTGAAGAGAATGTTTGTGGCGGCTAAAAAATGACAAAGACGGGTTTCGCTAGCCCCTATCAGCCCTTATATAACCCTAATCCTGAAGTAACTAATGGGACAAGCTGCTAATTATCATATTAAGCCCGTTTAAGCTATTTTTCCATCTTTAAACCTTATTTCAGCCACTTCTCCCGAATGGTAAGTCTGTTTGATTAACGTGACCACTCTACGGAAAGGTAAACCATCATCGGAATCCAATAGAAGTAGTTTCAGGTCAAAACTTCTTACCAATCAAAAGTTATAGGAGAAACAAGATTCGCCAAGGGCAAAACAATCATTTAAAAATTGGTAAAAATCATGCACATGGGAAATGACCCCAGTAGTCGTTTACCAAAGTTACATGACCATACGACTTCTTTCGAAAAAGAAATAAAGATTCTATGATCCCTTGATAAATAGAATGCAGGTCGTCACATTCTCCCCCTCTTAAGAAATTTCGGCCCCGAATTCCTTAACCAAAACATACAATGGTTCCCACATGCCTATCAATCGTTTGCAACAATCAAACATACATAACAATACAACAAGCCTATCCTAGCATGTAGTTTACTAACAAGGGGAATTCTATATCGATAATAAAACCTTACCAGGAAAAGAGTTCTGGATATGACGTCCTTATGTTCTCCTCTGTTTCCCAAGTACAGTCATGCTCACTATCACCCCACGGGACCTTGACTAGTTTGACCATCTTCCTTCGAAGTTGTTTTGTATCGTGTCCGACAATACGAATCATCCTACGGCTACCAACTACCTCGAATTCTACCTCGATACCATCCAACTGATCCGGTGAAATAGTCACATTAGTGTTGTGCACAAACTTCCTTAACTGCGAAACATGAAATACGTTGCGAACTCTCGCCATCTTGTCAGGCAATCCAACTTCGTACGCCAAATCCCTAACTCACTCGAGAACTAGGAAATGGACCTACAAACTTTGGTACTAACTTACCTCCCCTATTAAAACGAATCACATTCTTCAAAGGAGAGATCTTAATAAATACTAAGTCGTTAACGGAGAATTCCAAATCTCTTCATCTTTTATCAGCATAACTCTTCTACCTATCTTTGGCAGCCTTTATTCGTTGTTGAATATCCTTGATCTTATCTGACGTTTCTCTTAATTCTTCTTATCCAAGCACAAATTTTCTCACCAATTTCCAATCAACATGATGGTGAGTTGTACGGTCTTCCGTACAAAGCTTCAAATGGATTCATACCAATACTGACCTGATAACAATTATTATATACGAACTCAACTAGATGCAAATGGTCATCCCCTGACCCTCCGAAATCCAACATACAAGCTCTCTAGAGATCCTTTAATACACGACTCACCATCTCAATCCATTAACATAGGGTACAACCAATCTTAGTGAGCGATAGAACAGCTAACTAACTTCATCAATAATGTATACGAGAATAGGCAGATTAACCATCAATCTACCAATAACATTACTAGACAAGAACTCCGAGCCCAACTCCCCACATTCAACAGTGACAGCCTTTACAAAAAAAAATTCAACCTTACATCAGGACAAAACTAGAATGACCCATTCAATCCTAGCAATCAGGAGCAATCAAACAACACCACTCATAACATCTAGTTTATACATCTCACGTGAACCATCCTAACTGAATTCAACATCCCTTAAGTACAAGCCCCAGAGACCTAAACCAACATCATACAAGCACCTAAGAAACGTATACTTAGACATTGGACAATCCACATAGGACGGTTCAACAAAGAAACCAATCACTCATAACTGACTTTGGCCATCACTGTGAATCTTGCTTTGAAACCATCGTTAATCGTATGACTGGCCATGTCACCATACCATCTGTCAAGGGCTAATGATAGCCCCAGTTCTAACCAGGATACTACACGTCCAACATACAGTTGCCTCCTAGAGACAACTAGAATCATCTAATAGGTCCAGGATATTGGACTAATCCAACTTGCCTTTTAGGTGCCCCTAATATACCCTTGCCTTGAGCCCGTTAGAACTTACGACAACGATAACCCCTTCATCATTCTCATCGGCATTGTCGGCGACAATCCATAAACTCAGACCCAGTCTCGAGTTTCCATTACCCACCAATTCAAATCCTATAGGAGTCGTCTTCCAACTCATTGCATCTCCAAGATCAGCGAACAACCATTATTTATGAGTTCAATAATAGCTTGAATCGTCTTAAACTTCGTTGCATCTCCACGACTAACGAACCCCTCTTATCACTTCAAGATCTCCCCACTGAGTTCCCTCCGAAGTTATTACCATTATTGAATCAAAGAGAACATCAACATAAGGTCCTAAACAATCCATATCATTCATCGAATAAGTCCTATCTATCACCTGCTAAAACCCTGATTACGTCGATACCCATATGACTGGTCCAACCAACCCCAAGGACTAATAGAAGCCCCGCCTCCAAGTGGACTACCGTACGACCAACGTACATTTATCCTCCAAGGATAACTAAATCACATCCATCGGATCCATGCTAAATGGGCATCCCTAGATACCCTTGCTTCGAGTTATCTTAGAACACTCCAAACTATCGTCGATTCCTTGGCACTCTATCAGAAGAGCTACCCAAAATTCCGTCTTCAACTCAAGTCCCACCCAAGTCAATCCATTTTCTTGTAGCTTTCTTGAGTCAAACTCGAATCATCTTATAGCCCTACCAAGTCCCACTCGGGCCAGTCCATATCATCGAACGGTCTTATCATCAATCCTCGAGTAAAATAAGATATCATTAAATGGAAGTCACAACAACTACTTATATCTCTCAGCCTTCCTAGCTCCAGCTATCACCACCATCACTAGGTAGGTACCCAATACCATTTTTTACCTTTGGAGCCAATTGACTTCCAAAATAATGCCAAACATAGTAAATCCCAAAACGAAGTAATCATAAGCAAACATACATCCAAGACTCGATAAGACCAAATTACGACAAATAATGCAATGGCTAGTCGAACCACCAATTGGGTTCATCACAACCAAAGGTCTATCGAAAATCTCGGGTTCCAATCTCAACCTATTCACCAGGTCACTAGATATGAAGGAATGGTATGCCCCGATATCAACAAAACTCGAACAAAAATTTCATAAATGGAAGGCATACCTCGAATAACGACACCTTTTCCCTTCTACACCATATTAAGGGCATTTGACAAAGAAGGAACAACGTTTATAGCATATGTTTTCATGATCTGCTTCTCTTTAGGGGTTGTGGAAATTTATCCTTGTGATGTCCCGCTTGGCCACAGTTGAAGCACTTCATGTCCCCTGGCCATTCCTGATAATCTCTGGCATAGTGGCCCTTCTTGGCATAGCTAAAGCACTCGCCATCTTTAATGTCTTTATTTCTCTGACCATCTTTGGTCTGGTTATGCTTCCTCTTATTCTGAGAATTATTCTTGCCTTCAACACTTGCTTGTGGGTTTGGCTCTTCTGTAGATGCAATAACAACATCAGCCTTTGCTTAGGGTAAAGGCTCTCTGATCTGAATGTTTTCCCACAATAGATTCGAAAATCTAATCGATATGGTTTATAAGTCTTTCTCCCAAGTACCCATCTAAGCCAATTATGAACTTCTCATTCTTCTTCTCGGCAGTATCAATAAGAGATAATCCATATTTCGATAAAGTATCGAACTCAGCAATATATTCCAAGATTTCCCTACCACTCTGCTTATGTTCCAAAGACTTCCTAAACAATTCAGATTTCTGAGCATCTGGGATATATTTATCATTGAAGCGAGTCCTAAACTGATTCCAAGTAATTTGATCCTCGAAAGTAGCAGCTTTAGTAGCATTCCACCAATTCATAGATCGTCCTTGAAGCTGACGGGATGTTAGTTTTCTCTTCATTGCATCCTCGATTCCTAAATCCTCGAAGATGCGCTCACAGCGATCCATCCAATCTTGAACATCTGTAGCCGATTCCGTTCCGTCAAACGACTTCCCACCAAGGCTAGTATAATCCTTGTTAAGCTTGGTGAAATCGTCCCTTGGCGCCTGCACTACTGCACCATCACCGCTAGCACCACTAGGAACTACTACCTAAACATCCCTAAGCATCTCCCTCATGAAGGTGGTAAACATTGTCCTCATATCAGGAACATCCCTATGGTTTGCTCTTGAAACCATACTCCTCGTATATCGACTCATCGTTCAATCTGTAAAGAGAAAACGATTAACCATCTCCTTAGTGGTGCCCATGCATTGCGACTTCATCCTTAGATATACTAATAGTATATATATAGCTTTTGAAAACCAAAATATCACAAATAAGCGCTCTCGTATACTATCAATCCTTGATGTCTTCCCCTAGGTTAACTATGCAACCTAGAACTCTGATAACGGCCCGCCCCGGACCAACCGACATTTCTCCGAAATGCGGTGTGCCGATGCCCGACCAGCACGGGATGGTCGTCAAAAGAAAAGAAGCAAGATGAAGAACTATCAAAGAACCTGTATTATTTCTCACATCGCATGGAATAAAATATAATAATAACATAACTTGAAATAAAACAGGCGAGATAGTGCATAAGCTGAAAACTAAACCATCATAACAGCGGAATATAAAATACAGCTTATGACCCAGTGCCATTATTACAACTTCAAAATACTATCTCTAAAGCAAACTAGAAAAGTACACTACTAATGCCCAAAGTAGTGACCAGCTACAGCACAGGGAGGATATATATCATACGTGGAAGCCTCCTGCTCGTCTCCGGTACAGCTACTCGTGCAACCACCAAACCTGTCTCTAGTCAACTTGTGTGAGCACCCAGAGTAATAAGATGAAACATTAAACATTGGGTCAGACACCAGTCTGGTATGAGTGGTAGCAAGTATACATCTCTAAGATGATCAAATAGCAGGTATAAGAAATCATACTTGAACCTAGACCTGCAACCAAAGAGCTAGTAGAACAAGATGTACAGTACTCTAAGGTAAAACTGACATAAAGTGTAAAGAAAATATGGGAGTGTGCATGACATGGTGATAGCAAACATCAAACATAGCAATCATCCTCAGATCTCTCACTCAGTGCGTAAAGCATACGATATCCACCACTTTGATCACCCAATTCTTTGCTACGATCACTTTACCATTGGGTGTCACAAAGTCCCCATTGCATTGATCCATAGCTACTAATCCTTCTCTCAGTGGTGAACAAAAATTATGGATAACGATAACCCCTTTGCACAAGTCTCGCAGCAAAGCGCAATCACGAAGTAGAACTCGTTGATCCCCATTTGGATCCTGAGCCATAACTTCTCATTTTGACTACCTATGCATCTCGTGTTTTAGTCATCATCTTGGTTCAGGTGTGCTTAGTGCTCCAGTTGTCACTTGGGTTCGATTCTATTGAAGCAACGGTTCACAGTTCGTGCTCTTCCTCCATCCAGATCGGCTCGTGGGTCCTTGCCCTGCATCGGCTCGCGACTCGCCCCCTGACATCGGTTCATGACTCATGATCGGCTCGTGGACCAAATTCGGGTCGTGGAACCCTTTCATGATCCTTGTCCTGGTCGTGATCTTTTTGTTCAGTCTATGATGGCGGCCCGTGAATGGGACTGCCCTGACGACTCATGATGCTTCTTCCAGGTCATCAGCTCGTGGTACTTCATGGTCCTCCAATTCGTGAAAGTGGAGCATAGCGGCTTGTGGTCCTCAAAGTGTAGTGCCTCATGAGTTCGGGTCGTGGTCATGGGGTGCTTCACTACCATGGTCGGCTCGTGAGGGTCGGGGTCTGACCATTTCCTGCAACTTTTCCTTTGAGCTATTTACCCCATATGTTGACGGCAAAAAATGTCGTAAACACCAAAGATTCCTAATACTAGGAATAGTTAATTTGGTCGCAAGAAAAAGTAAGAGAAAGTGGTAAATGACACAAATATTTATAGTGGTTCAGCCGCGGATTAGCCCTACGTTCACTTTGGAAGGATGTTGAACTTTTATTAATCACTCAAGAATTACAAGGTAGAGCCATGCACATTACGTTCACTTTCATAATTGAAATATGCTAGATATTTGGGAAAAAGAATATTCAATTCTCCTTCTTCCTCAAATAGGAGATGACATTAATGGAGTCCATGAAGCTCTAGGGAGGTCTCAAGTGAAGAAAATCCAAACCCTTTCAAGTGTGAGGCCATTGGCTGTTTATAGGAGTAGGAGTAGGTAGGATTAGGTGGAAAAGGGGACCACATGCAAGAAATTCGAACTCGGCCCCCTCGCATCTCGAAATTTTGAACTCGGGTACGGGTTCGAAATTTCGAGTCCTCTAGGTTTGAAATTTCAAACCCGGTGGTTTCGAAATTTCAAACCCATTTGCGGGCGCGAAATCTCGCTCTGCTGGGCTCGAGATCTCAAATCCAGCAGTGGGTGTGAGATTTCGCGCCCTTGGGCTCGGAATCTCGAGCCCGGCTGTGGGTGCGAGATTTCGCACCCGCTGGGCTCGAGACCTCGCACCCACTGGGTTCAAAATTTCGAACCTAGGCGTGGGTTCAAAATTTCAAACCTAGGCATGGGTGCGAGAATTCGCACCCAACTAGGTGAGAATTTCGCGTCATGCCCAGGTGCGGCTCTTCCGAAGGGCGCAAGTATCCCGCAATCGTGTGATCGAGGCTCGTAACTCCTTTGGGATCCAAGGCCTTGGTTTGCGGACATCTTCTGCATGCCGTGAGGCCACAGACTGTGTAATCCCTTCTTGATTATGTTTCCTTCACTCCTTGTGTTCTTTTTCGGCCTTATCTTCATGAAGTACGTTGATTTGAGCGTATTGATGCCCTCCTGGGAACCGGACTAAAAAGTTGGTAAACATTTGCCCCCCAAAGCATATATTTTCTTTGACATGATGTGCTTAGCATAGGTTGAGGGAGTGGCGAAGATGTTAATCTTTCCTGTAATTCAAAATGTTAAATAGGTGTTAGCTGTAAGGCCCATTCCTCCTGGCGGTGCAGACGAGCCATCGTTTAGTGGATGAGCCATGCTCGGAACGTTTATCATTCACAGTACGTGGCCTCTGTGGATGCACGGGAGTCGCTATACACATGTATGGAGTACGTATATGAGACCGCGTGTCGCAGCGTTCCCGATCCTAGAGGTGTGGCCATCGAGACCGTTGTCACCATCATTCTTCTTTCCTCCGTCCTTATTTTTTGGGTGTCGAAAATTCTCGAAGCCCAAGGGGCCTCGGAATTTCGAGACCTTGGTGGGCTCGAAATTTTGAGCCAGGGCCTCGTAATTTCGAGTCCCTGGTGGGCTCAAAATTTTGAGCTGGGGCCTCGCAATTTCGAGTCCCTGGGGTCCCGAAAATTCGAGCCATAAGGTTCTAAATATCGAACCCGGGGGCCCGAAATTTCCGAACCAGTAGGCTCGAAATTTTGAGCCCATAGTGGAATGCGAAGGGCCAGTTTTTCTTTTATAAAAAAGGCCTCCCTCCTCACTTTCTCCCTTCTATTTTTTCTCTCTCTGGTCGCCATTGCAGAAAGCTTCGAACCCAAACTAGGTAGGGCTTCGAGTCGAGGAGTCGGGAAAAGGAGGAGGTCGAAGGTCCACAGCGGAGACATCAAGACCTCGCAAGCTCAATTTTTTTCGAACCCTTCTAGGTTCGAACTTTCGAACCCAGTGGATTCGAATTTCTGAACCTCAGTGGGTTCAAATTGCTGAACCCATAGGTTTCGAAGTATTGAACCCTCGTGGGTTCGAATTTTCGAACCTGGGGGTTCGAAGCTTCGAACCTTTCTGGGTTCAGATTTCGGAACCCGTGGGTTAGAATTCCCGAGCCTTGCCTGTGTTCGAAATTTTGAACCCAGTGGCCTCGAGTTTTCGAATCCAGGTTGATTCAGAACTTCGAACCCTTCTGGGTTCGAAATTTCGAACCTAGAGCTCGAACTTTCGAGCCTGGGGAAATGGTCGTTGCCGGGTTTCCGATTTGTCACGCCGATTGGACTTTGACTTCTGAATCTTTGTCTCTAGATTTGCATGCTTAGCATCGATGGAATCCATGTTATTTGTTAACCGCGCGTGAGGGGCTTGGGATTATTCACATAGGGTAGAGGATATAACCGAACTGGGACTGTTACGAATCGTTCTGAACTTTCTTTATGTAGCTCATCTTTGCATCTCATTGCACGCACATGTTAGTTGTTACCAACACGAGGGGTACAGGTCACTATGTCGTCTGTTCTAACACTAATGTGTTAAATTACAGTTAAATATGCAGACCAGATCAAGGACCGGAAAGACAATGGAATCCATGGCTTCCCAGCTCGACTTGCACACATCCGACCCTACCCTTAGAGGTGACTCGTCTTACAGCGAGCTTGAGACCACCACCGGAGGATCAACTCTTCTCATTCGACTAGCTCTCCTGAAACATCTGAGTGTGGGGAGCAACCTGAGCGACAATATTCCCCGGTCATAACCGAAGAGGACGAGGATGTAGATATCATGGGCGATGATGACCCTGTACCTCCAGTGGCTCCGAACATGCTGCCCGATGTGGTAATTTTGGAGAATCCTATCGACTCAGTGCAGTCGTGTAAGGATGCCGCCGCGGTTAGGAGAATGGCGGCCTGATTTAAGATACCAGTGGGTGAAGCGCATGCCCCCGGAAGAGATGACAGAGCCCATATACCGCCTAAGTTTCTTACTGCCTGTAACCGACAAGCTTGCCTGTATGGGTGCGTGCCCCTAGCTAGCAACTTCATTCGAGATATGTTGTTCTATTTCCGTCTCACGCCATCACAGTTACACCATAATGCTTATGCTTTTCTCCTGGGGACTTATGTCCTCTTCCGTGAGTTTTTGAACAGGGAGCCCACTGGGGACGATATTCGGTATTTCTTCCACTTAAGGAAAAAGAGAGCAACCTCTCCTTCTCAATGGTCTTTGGAAGCGATGGTTGCTACAAAATTCTTTGTTGGGATGTGGAATTGGCTGTCTGTGTTTAAGCGTGAGTGGTTCTTCGTCAACTGCCCTCTCGGATTTTCTAGAAGGTGGCTTGAGGGAAGTAAGTGTTTTTCTAACTCCATTCCTTGCCGTAACTTTAGGATTCCTTTCTTTATTCATGGTTTTACATGGGATATGATCGGAAATCCGAGAGCGCTTACGGGGGATGAATATAGGCAACGCCTCAATGCTTTGCAGACGACACCCCAGAGTCTTCGCGATACCAGCACCGTAACAAGTAAGGATCACCTCCACCGCATTGGGTTATTGCCGGACAACCGAGCTGTGATCAGGCCCGCGGTCGTTTTCAATGTGCCAAAGGAGGGAGTTGCGGCAGTCTCTTCTCCTATCGACCGAAAGAGTAAAATGTCCCTAGCAGGAGGAGAATTGCAAAAGACTGTTCCGCCTCAAGGAGATGCGCGCAGAGGCGAGGTTCTTGGTTAAAAGGAGGTTTCTATAGAGGAAGGGTTGCCGAGCACTCCCATCCCATCTCCGGCAGGTGAGGGGGAAGGAGTGTTGGATAGACCGCAGTCTCCTGCAACTCACTCAAGGGCCACTGCCTCGCTTGAACCAGCGGGCCAGTTTGATGGCTTAAAGGGACTAGCCTTAGTAATGACTCCATGGTCAAATACGATAAGCCAAGAGGAACTTTCTTGTGCAGCTGATGGGCTAACTTCCCCGATCGGGCCCTGGTCTATTGAGAGAATACTTAGGGCATTCATTCGTAACACTGCATTACATAGATGTTGGCCTATGTGAGTTACTCGACTAACTTCGGCTTGTACTATTAGCAGGTGCCATGGCAGGAGGACGTGGCAGACAAATTTATGGGCGAGTGAGTCGCCAGCATTCCCAGAGTTCTTCTTTTGTGAGATTCCAGAGATCCGCCAGCTTGTATGGTGCTCCACCTCCGATAGAAAAAGACAGCGGCCATCGAGACTTGGATCGATCTCGACGATCTCCATCACCTTCTCCTTCTCCTTCTGTCCATGTTTCTGTGGGGGATACTCGGCTTAACATAAATAATTCTCGACCTCGGCCTTCGGTAGTTTCCCACGTTGGTCGCCCCTCCAGTCCCAGCTCATCCCTATATGGGGAGGTAGTTGCTGTTTGGCCAATTGAGACATGACACGGAGGCGGAGACGGGAATGAAAAATTTGACGTAATCTCGGATCCGAGTGTTTTCCGAGGAGGCGAGGAAGGCATTTTTGAAGCTATACTTCCCACAATATCACTTTGATGAGTTGTCGTCTCTAACTGATCCCCGCCCTGCTCTCGGTAGGGAATCCAGAGACATATGGATGCATGTACAAGTGGCGTACCATCAGTCTAAAGAACTTACGAAGTATTCCCTCCACCTTTCGGAGTTGGTCAAGATGAAAAACTTGGAGTTAATCAATCGATAATTAACTATTGATGGTGAAAATACCTCGGTTACCCACTTAGAAACTGAGATAGGTAGGTCTATATGTTGTGTTGTGGTTAGTTAGCCGCTATCCCATGTGTTTCCCAGTTTTAACTTTGTCCATGTTATTGTAGCGGAGATGAAGCAAGCCTGTGCGATCTTAAGGGAGGAAGTTAAGCATGATCGCGAGACTTTCAGCGATACAGTAAGTCGCTTGACCCTCGAAAATACAACCCTTAAGAATGATATGGACAAGTGGTCCAAATTGTGCACTAATATGGAAGAAGAAATGGGGAAGGTTACTCAGCTCCAAAATGACAATACTTCTTTGAGAGAGGAAAATGAGAGGTTGCCTGCTGAGAACGCCGAGGTTGCTGAGCTAAAGAGGCAGCTCGTGGTAATGAAGAAAGTGAAGGAGGAATCTGAAGCTAGCAACAAGGATGTGTTGAGCCCAGTTGAGGGTATAAGGGCAGAACATGCAAGGGAGGTAGAGCAGCTAAAGGGACAGTGTAACAACCCGAATTTTTAAACAACGTATTAAGACAAGAATCAAGGCAGAATTAAATGTTAAAATCTGAATCAGGGAAAACGGGTTGCGCCATTGCGTTCGTCTCGGAAAAATACGCGAAATAGAGTCCGAAATTTCGTAAATCGGAGTCCGTATGACCGAGATATGGCCTCGCGAAGTTTCACGAAAAATTCAAATTCAAAACAGATTCAAAAATTTCAGAAAATCAGGTAGGCGGGAAAAACCCCGCCCAGACCAGGTCGACCTGGGGGTCGACCTGGGTGTCGACCTGGGTGGGGGCCAGGTCGACTGGGGAGTCGACCCCAGGGTCGACCTGGGGTCGACCTGCCTGGTCGGACCCAGGCAACCTGGTGCACCTGTTTTGCTGTTTGGCTCGGTTTTGGAGGCTTGTGACGATTTTTGAGGGCTTGGATCTATCCTAGGGTTAATCTAACGGCCTAAACTACTCCTAATCTCTATAAAAAGACCCCTAAGCCTACCCAAAACCCTCACAAATCACTCATGCCACGAAGTGCTGCCCAAATCTCCATTGATCATGGCCTCCATCTCCAACTTCAAGAGCCTATGCATTCAAACAAGATCCGAATCAAAGGTGCTAGCTTGCTACATCAAATCAAGGGAGTGGATCAACGTTTCTATGGCGATTTCATGAAGGTTCTTCGTCAAAGGAGCCACCTTTCTTCGTCAAGATGATGCATGATCCTTTCCTAAGCCTCGCTATGTAAGTTCTAGCTACTTGTAGATTCTAACGGTGGTTCTAATGTGACATGGGATAAAATGAGATGTAACATGAGTATGTTAACCCATGTAAACCTAGTTTGCCCCTTTAGCATGAACATATGACTTTGGGTTATTTTTTAGCGACTTAATCATGCCACTCATGTTATGTATAACCTAGTATATCTTGCAAGTTTGAATCTTTATCTATGGAATGCTAGCATGAACCTTTGGGAACCATTTGACTTGTGAAACATTGGCAAAGATTTGACTTTGGGGCTTATGCATGTAAATGAACCCAAACCCCTTATGTATCATGCATGTTTGTGGCCAAATTCACTTATGACACTATGCATGTTTGTGGCCAAATCCTCTTATGAAACTATGCATGTTTGTGGCCAAATCCTCTTATGAAACTATGCATGCTTGTGGCCAAATTCCCTTATGATACTATGCATGCTTGTGGCCAAATTCCCTTATGATACTATGCATGTTTGTGGCCAAATTCCCTTATGATACTATGCATGTTTGTGGCCAATATGTTGGCATAATACCCTACTATGTGACTCGCTTCCACTTGGGTGGGAAATACGTTTGGGTAGCTTAGGAAAAACGTGGGTATGACATGAAAAACTTGACATGGGGCTTACATGAGGACATGACATTCATGATACATTTAAATATGATCATGACACGTGGGGAAACATGGAACTTGAACTAGACATGGGTGGGTTATAAGTGTAAAAAGACACTAGACCAAACATGAAAGTGGCCAACTCGAGGTTGGGTTGAGTTTGTAGCAAAAATCTACCCGGACCCGCCCGGCTTAACTAGTGGCTACAAACAATAGGATCCAATGTGAGAAGTTGGTCATGTCGCGCTTAAGACCCGAGGTTAGACTAGGTTGTGGTGTAAAACTACCCGGACCCGCCCGGCTTAACTAGTAACCACAACAAGGTCTAATGTGAGAGGTTGAGAGTGCATTAATTAAATTAATGCCACATGATAAGGTTAAGTAAATTTGACTAATGACACTTAACCGATATGACACGAATGGGTAGGTTAAGTGGGACCGGGCTTGATTTCTTAATGACACTTAACCATACAAGACAATTAAAGGATGAGGTTAAGTAATTTATGCTTAACTAATCCATCTTGGTAATTAGATGGGGTTAAGTAATTAAGACTTAACTAATCTAAACATGGTAATTAGATGGGGTTAAGTAATTAAGACTTAACTAATCTAAACACGGTAATTAGATGGGGTTAAGTAACCTATACTTAACTAATCTAAACACGGTAATTCGATGGGGTTAAGTTAAAAACTTAACCAATCTAAACTTGGCAATCCAATGAGGTTAAGTAACCAATACTTAACTAATTTGATATGATAATTTAATGGGGTTAAGTAACTTATACTTAACCAATTATACGTGATGATTTGATGAGGTTAAGTAACCTACACTTAACCAATCTAATACGTGGGTCTGGTAGGGTTAAGTCACAAGACCTTTTAAATTAGGCTTAACCATTGTAATACGATTAGTGGATGGGGTTAAGTTAACCTACACTTAACCAATCCGACTCGACAATCTGATGGGATTAAGATAATCTATGCTTAATCAATCTAACATGATAATCTGATAGGCTTAAGACAAATAAATACTTAACCAATTTGACTTGATAGGGTTAAGTCATGAGCTTCTTAGTACACTTAACCAACTTGTAGGGCTAAACCTTGAACTTGAGTACTTAGCCAATCTTGACATGATTCGTAGGCGGGTTAAGTCATGAACTTGGATAACAACACTTAACCCATTTGGCAAAACCCTAGATCAGGGGGCTAGGTTGGAAATCGTGGTTAACAAGGATAGCGGAAAGAGGAGCTAAGTGGTAAACTTTAGTTAAGGGTAACTAAGTAATAATTCTTAGCTAAGGGAATGAGACTAATTCATAAAGAGATGAGTAACCTGGTACGGTAGGTCATCGCTTAGTATACGAGGAGGAGCAAGTTATCTGACTTGGATAAAAGCTCCAGCGAATTGGGTGACGAAGCGGAAGCTTCGGGGAACGTGAGGGTACTCCTGGTATCCCTCTGTGAGGTGGCAAGTGGTCCATGAAACCCGGCTTCACAGGGGTTAAGGTCTGCGGTGGAAGAGCCAAGAGTATGCCTTGGTTGCTATGCGAGCGACCTAAAGACTGGGATGGATTAGCGTGGAGTCGACGATACTTGATTTTGCCCTGGATAGCATGTCGCCGACTACCTACCATCTTTAGTCAATCGTGTACGTACGGAAAGGCAGGGAACTCCCAAAAGACCATATACTAGCTATCGAGTTATGGGTGAGGTTGGCTATCTGGAAGTGGGCATCGATGGGCCTTAGTGTAGTTCTCATACATGATTTTTCTTGGATTGCCTTTCAGTAGTTGAGGGAGGGGTCACGTGGGACCATAGCCACGGGTACAAAAACAGACCTTGATATCTGCATCAGCAGACGACTTAAAGCTCCCGACCGAGTTCCGTATTTCTTGATTTTCCCTGGCACGGAACTCGGATGGCACATTGAGGAACATGTGCGTCTAGACATGGAAAACGGTTCACGATACATACGTGGGATAAAAGGGCGCGGTTGACGGGTGGCATAATCCCTAGTGGCCCTAGGTGGCTGAACCCAAACCGAGACACGAAAATGTTCATTAGGTAGCATAATCCCTAGTGGTCCTAGGTGGCATAAATCCTAAGTGAACGCGCGATAGTTCATGATACGGAAACATAACTAGATCAAGGGTAGCAGTCCAAAATAACCTCAAGGATAAAACGTTTACATGGGAAAGCCCGTATGGCCTACGGCAAAAGACTGAACTTATACATGGAAAGAAACATACGAGTTGTGAAAACCTACATATGCTATATATTAGGTTGACATGGACCATTACATGACATTGGGCAAGGGACATTCATAGTTAACACATGGCGCGGGTTGGGATACTAGTACGAGAGGTGCAGAGCAAATATACATGTTAGGACCATGAGAAATATACATGATAGATACCGTGGGAGGTTATACAGGATAGATACCTTGGGAGGTTATACTCGATAGAAACCTGACGATGTGATACCTTGATTTATCATGACACCGTAGTTTATCATGATATCTTAGTTTGCCTTGCTATAGTAGTTCAGCCTGTTACCCTGGTTTAGTTTATCTATCTTGTAGTCATCCTTATGTTTACTTTCAGTTTATGCATGTCATGTTACCTTTACCTGTTTTTATACTGGAAGTAGATAGGACTTACCAGTCTTTATGACTGACCCCGTTTTGTTTCGCCTCTTTGTCTTCCGTTTCCCCCCAGGTTTCAGGGAGGGAACAATGTTATCTAGTTCAGATTTCTTCTGCTTGAAGGTCATCACGCATGGCTTGGACTTTTCTTGGCTATGGCTACTTTACTGTTTTACTTGGGGAATAATTCATGAAATGGTTTTATGCTTCTTTATTATTGCAAGACAGGTTTTGATGTATTCTGATGTAAAAGGCTTTAGACCTTATTTTATAAAGGTAATGAAATATGTTTTACTTCCGCTGTTTTATATATGTTCTGTCTTGTAATATTTCTGTGCATGTTTACCTCGATAATGCTTCACCAAACCTAGTGCATTCCCTTTGTGAGTGACCCTAGCGGAGGTGGGTTGTTACATTTGGTATCAGAGCAGAAGGTTACCAGACTGGGCAAAAGTTTCTAAAACCTTCTGAAAACTATTTGAGAAACCGTTTTACAAAGAAGCATTTTTCAAGAAAAGTTTGTTTTAAAAGGCTATTCCCCAAAGGCCATTAGCATTATCCTTTGATTCCTTGATTGAATCTCCTTTCCTTTCTTTCCTCCATCTGTGGTCACAGTAGTTCTAACTGTGACTAATCTTTGTCTAGCCACGAAGGTGTTTCCCGTACGATGGAGGTGGTTCTCGAGAGACCTGTTGCCGTGGTACAAGGAAGGATAATAATAGTAAGGATAAAGGACGCGAGCTTAAGGATAAGCAACTTGTTGGTATGGCTTAGTCCATCAAGGAGGACAAGGACAAGATCATCGGAGAGGGCAATTGTACGCTCCCATTTCTAGGGAACTTAAAAGAAATGGTACCGTTTCTGGTAAAGGTTTAGTCGTTCTTTTCTATCATCCCGTCCAGACTTTGTCTTGATCATCGTATCATTTAAGTCTGCTTGGATAGTTGAGTCTCTGCACCTTAGTACTAGCATGGTAAAGGATCCCAGTTTTGTCCCAAAATCTGGTTGGAGAGTCGGTCCATTTATTCATGACTTGTTGGATTTGAAAACGTCTATGCCAAGTGTTGAGATTAGAAGCAATACTTCTATTGTTGAGCCATGCATGGATTCTAGTGGTAAAGTGGTTATCCAGTAAGGGATACCATTCTCGGTTTTGAAAAGAGGGCAGTCAGACTCTTGGCTTGCTTTGGTAATACCTTCGGAGTCTCGTGTAACCTTTTGGGTTCTGTCATGGTTAGTTACCTAGAATCTCTTGATGCATTTATCGGAAATTTTTGATCCAATCGAGTAACGTCCACCAATAAGACGGATGGTTCATTCCACTTGAGCATGGGTTATAGGAACCACCCTAGTAAGTGCACGTGGTAACATGGATTGGCATCGGTAAACGAGATCCAGAATTCACTAGTGAATTTTGGAGAGCTTGCATGAGGACGCAGATATGGTTGAGCCAAGTATACTAGGGAAAGGATAAGTGAAAGTGGAATAAGAGGCGACAATGAAATGAGTTCCAACTCATACCTTGGAAATAGGAATCAAGGAGCTACGAAATCATGAAGTCAAAGGCGGTCAAGGCACAATGGAATTAAGCTCAAGGAATTTCGGCTTAGACGCGCGCATCATGTCTCTTTTTAAGAGTACATCTTTGATCCTTGGTCCACCTGTAGAGCTTGCTTGCATGCTTGGTGGATATCCTCTCGGTCCTGTTTCTGTTGCAAACCCCGTAAGGAGTTTGTCTTGTTTATCTCCTCGATCCTATCTTGGGAACCTTAGATAGAACTCTATGGATGTAAACATGTATTTGAAACATGTTATGATTGATATGGTTGCAAATGTTTGCAAGTGGTTGCTCGTGGATGCGCGAATACACATTAGATACTAGATTGACGCGGTCACGATTCATGTTGCATATGCACGAGTATTTATATTTGTTTATGGATGAAATTGAATGTGTTATCATGTGGATGCTACATATGGATGAATGTTTGTGCACACATATAGTACTTATATGACTAGGACTATTTGCATACATGTTGGACTCATGGCACTAAACATATTTTGCATTAGAAAGATCATTCAGGCCTGATCATTAGCATTAGCTAAGGAACATATACACACATGTTTTGCATATGTTCATACGGCATTAGAAATCATCTAAGGACCATGGTTGCCTGTGGATGATGTTTTGAGTAGATGGATGATGGATGGTAGGATACGTTCTTCCTAACTTGGAGATTTCGGTGACGAAATCCTTTAAGTTGGGGAGAATGTAACAACCCGAATTTTTAAACAACGTGTTAAGACAAGAATCAAGGCAGAATTAAATGTTAAAATCTGAATCAGGGAAAATGGGTTGCGCCATTGCGTTCGTCTCGGAAAAATACGCGAAATAGAGTCCGAAATTTCGTAAATCGGAGTCCGTATGACCGAGATATGGCCTCGCGAAGTTTCACGAAAAATTCAAATTCAAAACAGATTCAAAAATTTCAGAAAATCAGGTAGGCGGGAAAAATCCCGCCCAGACCAGGTCGACCTAGGGGTCGACCTGGGTGTCGACCTGGGTGGGGGCCAGGTCGACTGGGGAGTCGACCCCAGGGTCGACCTGGGGGTCGACCTGCCTGGTCGGACCCAGGCAACCTGGTGCACCTGTTTTGCTGTTTGGCTCAGTTTTGGAGGCTTATGACGATTTTTGAGGGCTTGGATCTATCCTAGGGTTAATCTAACAGCCTAAACTACTCCTAATCTCTATAAAAAAGACCCCTAAGCCTACCCTAAACTCTCACAAATCACTCATGCCATGAAGTGCTGCCCAAATCTCCATTGATCATGGCCTCCATCTCCAACTTCAAGAGCCTATGCATTCAAACAAGATCCGAATCAAAGGTGCTAGCTTGCTACATCAAATCAAGGGAGTGGATCAACGTTGCTATGGCGATTTCATGACGGTTCTTCATCAAAGGAGCCACCTTTCTTCGTCAAGATGATGCATGATCCTTTCCTAAGCCTCGCTATGTAAGTTCTAGCTACTTGTAGATTCTAACGGTGGTTCTAATGTGACATGGGATAAAATGAGATGTAACATGAGTATGTTAACCCATGTAAACCTAGTTTGCCCCTTTAGCATGAACATATGACTTTGGGTTATGTTTTAGCGACTTAATCATGCCACTCATGTTATGTATAACCTAGTATATCTTGCAAGTTTGAATCTTTATCTATGGAATGCTAGCATAAACCTTTGGGAACCATTTGACTTGTGAAACATTGGCAAAGATTTGACTTTGGGGCTTATGCATGTAAATGAACCCAAACCCCTTATGTATCATGCATGTTTGTGGCCAAATTCACTTATGACACTATGCATGTTTGTGGCCAAATCCTCTTATGAAACTGTGCATGTTTGTGGCCAAATCCTCTTATGAAACTATGCATGCTTGTGGCCAAATTCCCTTATGATACTATGCATGCTTGTGGCCAAATTCCCTTATGATACTATGCATGTTTGTGGCCAAATTCCCTTATGATACTATGCATGTTTGTGGACAATATGTTGGCATAATACCCTACTATGTGACTCGCTTCCACTTGGGTGGGAAATACGTTTGGGTAGCTTAGGAAAAACGTGGGTATGACATGAAAAACTTGACATGGGGCTTACATGAGAACATGACATTCATGATACATTTAAATATGATCATGACACGTGGGGAAACATGGAACTTGAACTAGACATGGGTGGGTTATAAGTGTAAAAAGACACTAGACCAAACATGAAAGTGGCCAACTCGAGGTTGGGTTGAGTTTGTAGCATAAATCTACCCGGACCCGCCCGGCTTAACTAGTGGCTACAAACAATAGGATCCAATGTGAGAAGTTGGTCATGTCGCGCTTAAGACCCGAGGTTAGACTAGGTTGTGGTGTAAAACTACCCGGACCCGCCCGGCTTAACTAGTAACCACAACAAGGTCTAATGTGAGAGGTTGAGAGTGCATTAATTAAATTAATGCCACATGATAAGGTTAAGTAAATTTGACTAATGACACTTAACCGATATGACACGAATGGGTAGGTTAAGTGGGACCGGGCTTGATTTCTTAATGACACTTAACCATACAAGACAATTAGAGGATGGGGTTAAGTAATTTACGCTTAACTAATCCATCTTGGTAATTAGATGGGGTTAAGTAATTAAGACTTAACTAATCTAAACATGGTAATTAGATGGGGTTAAGTAATTAAGACTTAACTAATCTAAACACGGTAATTAGATGGGGTTAAGTAACCTATACTTAACTAATCTAAACACGGTAATTCGATGGGGTTAAGTTAAACACTTAACCAATCTAAACTTGGCAATCCAATGAGGTTAAGTAACCAAAATTTAACTAATTTAATATGATAACTTAATGGGGTTAAGTAACTTATACTTAACCAATTATACGTGATGATTTGATGAGGTTAAGTAACCTACACTTAACCAATCTAATACGTGGGTCTGGTAGGGTTAAGTCACAAGACCTTTTAAATTAGGCTTAACCATTGTAATACGATTAGTGGATGGGGTTAAGTTAACCTACACTTAACCAATCCGACTCGACAATCTGATGGGATTAAGATAATCTATGCTTAATCAATCTAACATGATAATCTGATAGGGTTAAGACAAATAAATACTTAACCAATTTGACTTGATAGGGTTAAGTCATGAGCTTCTTAGTACACTTAACCAACTTGTAGGGATAAATCTTGAACTTGAGTACTTAGCCAATCTTGACATGATTCGTAGGCGGGTTAAGTCATGAACTTGGATAACAACACTTAACCCATTTGGCAAAACCCTAGATCAGGGGGCTAGGTTGGAAATCGTGGTTAATAAGGATAGCGGAAAGAGGAGCTAAGTGGTAAACCTTAGTTAAGGGTAACTAAGTAATAATTCTTAGCTAAGGACATGAGACTAGTTCATAAAGAGATGAGTAACCTGGTACGGTAGGTCATCGCTTAGTATACGAGGAGGAGCAAGTTATCTGACTTGGATAAAAGCTCCAGCGAACTGGGTGACGAAGCGGAAGCTTCGGGGAACGTGAGGGTACTCCTGGTATCCCTCTGTGAGGTGGCAAGTGGTCCATGAAACCCGGCTTCACAGGGGCTAAGGTCTGCGGTAGAAGAGCCAAGAGTATGCCTTGGTTGCTATGCGAGCGACCTAAAGACTGGGATGGATTAGCGTGGAGTCGACGATAATTGATTTTGCCCTGGATAGCATGTCGCCGACTACCTACCATCTTTAGTCAATCGTGTACGTACGGAAAGGCAGGGAACTCCCAAAAGACCATATACTAGCTATCGAGTTATGGGTGAGGTTGGCTATCTGGAAGTGGGCATCGATGGGCCTTAGTGTAGTTCTCATACATGATTTTTCTTGGATTGCCTTTCAGTAGTTGAGGGAGGGGTCACGTGGGACCATAGCCACGGGTACAAAAACAGACCTTGATATCTGCATCAGCAGACGACTTAAAGCTCCCGACCGAGTTCCGTATTTCTTGATTTGCCCTGGCACGGAACTCGGATGGCACATTGAGGAACATGTGCGTCTAGACATGGAAAACGGTTCACGATACATACGTGGGATAAAAGGGCGCGGTTGACGGGTGGCATAATCCCTAGTGGCCCTAGGTGGCTGAACCCAAACCGAGACACGAAAACGTTCATTAGGTAGCATAATCCCTAGTGGTCCTAGGTGGCATAAATCCTAAGTGAACGCGCGATAGTTCATGATACGGAAACATAACTAGATCAAGGGTAGCAGTCCAAAATAACCTCAAGGATAAAACGTTTACATGGGAAAGCCCGTATGGCCTACGGCAAAGGACTGAACTTATACATGGAAAGAAACATATGAGTTGTGAAAACCTACATATGCTATATATTAGGTTGACATGGACCATTACATGACATTGGGCAAGGGACATTCATAGTTAACACATGACGCGGGTTGGGATACTAGTACGATAGGTGCAGAGCAAATATACATGTTAGGACCATGAGAAATATACATGATAGATACCGTGGGAGGTTATACAGGATAGATACCTTGGGATATTATACTCGATAGAAACCTGACGATGTGATACCTTGATTTATCATGACACCGTAGTTTATCATGATATCTTAGTTTGCCTTGCTACAGTAGTTCAGCCTGTTACCCTGGTTTAGTTTATCTATCTTGTAGTCATCCTTATGTTTACTTTCAGTTTATGCATGTCATGTTACCATTACCTGTTTTTATACTGGAAGTAGATAGGACTTACCAGTCTTTATGACTGACCCCGTTTTGTTTCGCCTCTTTGTCTTCCGTTTCCCCCCAGGTTTCAGGGAGGGAACAATGTTATCTAGTTCGGATTTCTTCTGCTTGAAGGTCATCACGCATGGCTTGGACTTTTCATGGCTATGGCTACTTTACTGTTTTACTTAGGGAATAATTCATGAAATGGTTTTATGCTTCTTTATTATTGCAAGACAGGTTTTGATGTATTCTGATGTAAAAGGCTTTAGACCTTATTTTATAAAGGTAATGAAATATGTTTTACTTCCGCTGTTTTATATATGTTCTGTCTTGTAATATTTCTGTGCATGTTTACCTCGATAATGCTTCACCAAACCTAGTGCATTCCCTTTGTGAGTGACCCTAGCGGAGGTGGGGTGTTACATTTGGTATCAGAGCAGAAGGTTACCAGACTGGGCAAAAGTTTTTAAAACCTTCTGAAAACTATTTGAGAAACCGTTTTACAAAGAAGCATTTTTCAAGAAAAGTTTGTTTTAAAAGGCTATTCCCCAAAGGCCATTAGCATTATCCTTTGATTCCTTGATTGAATCTCCTTTCCTTTCTTTCCTCCATCTGTGGTCACAGTAGTTCTAACTGTGACTAATCTTTGTCTAGCCACGAAGGTGTTTCCCGTACGATGGAGGTGGTTCTCGAGAGACCTGTTGCCGTGGTACAAGGAAGGATAATAAGAGTAAGGATAAAGGACGCGAGCTTAAGGATAAGCAACTTGTTGGTATGGCTTAGTCCATCAAGGAGGACAAGGACAAGATCATCGGAGAGGGCAATTGTACGCTCCCATTTCTAAGGAACCTAAAAGAAATGGTACCGTTTCTGGTAAAGGTTTAGTCGTTCTTTTCTATCATCCCGTCCAGACTTTGTCTTGATCATCGTATCATTTAAGTCTGCTTGGATAGTTGAGTCTCTGCACCTTAGTACTAGCATGGTAAAGGATCCCAGTTTTGTCCCAAAATCTGGTTGGAGAGTCGGTCCATTTATTCATGACTTGTTGGATTTGAAAACGTCTATGCCAAGTGTTGAGATTAGAAGCAATACTTCTATTGTTGAGCCATGGATGGATTCTAGGGGTAAAGTGGTTATCCACTAAGGGATACCATTCTCGGTTTTGAAAAGAGGGTAGTCAGACTCTTGGCTTGCTTTGGTAATACCTTCGGAGTCTCGTGTAACCTTTTGGGTTCTGTCATGGTTAGTTACCTAGAATCTCTTGATGCATTTATCGGAAATTTTTGATCCAATCAAGTAACGTCCACCAATAAGACGGATGGTTCATTCCACTTGAGCATGGGTTATAGGAACCACCCTAGTAAGTGCACGTGGTAACATGGATTGGCATCGGTAAACGAGATCCAGAATTCACTAGTGAATTTTGGAGAGCTTGCATGAGTACGCAGATACGTGTTAAAGCACCTTGGCCACTCGGCTTCATTTACTCTTCTTGTGAAAGGGTTACGCCTGATGTGGGCTTCCCATGCGCCTGCGCACCCCCTCGCATCTCCCTCATGACCCTTCGGATCATGTCGGGGAGATAGGTCGGATACAGATCCTCCATCGGGATCCAAGGGTTTTGATGCGGTTCCAGAGTCCTGTTGCAAGGTCACCTTCTATGGTGGATGTCTGGATCGTCTTCCTCCAGGTCCTCGACATCTGCGATTGGGTCTATGTGTGGATGTTGAGGCAAAGCGGGGTGATGTGGATCCTGTTCTACAGGAGCGCAGGCTGTTGTGTTGAGGAAGAGGATGGTTTGTAGGATCAGATCCGTCTTTGATAACAAAGCGAGAGTAGTCTCGGTAATGTGCCCTCTCGCTGTACGTGACTATAGCCCGGTCGCCGTTGCCGTTCCCATTCCCGTTGGCACGGCCATTACCATTATCGAGAGCATTGGTGCGAGTGGCGACATAGTTGATGAGGGTGAACCTCCTCTTTTGGTGTGAGCCCCTTGACTCGAAAGAGGAAGTTTCTGATGCAGTTGGTTGGGGTCAAGCATTGTTCCGAGCCAATAAGTGTCGAGCGACGACGCGTTGACTTTCTTGAAGTTGGCGCATAAGACCGTTATCCCTTAGTGCTTGGTTAAGCTCGACCGCAATGTTCTCATATCTTTCATTAAGTGCACAGATTTGAGCTTGAGTGACAGGCGCTTCGGGGTCCACAATAGGGGTGACGGTTTCATTAGGGACAGAGACATCTACCGGTTGAGGTTGTTGGGAGGTACCGGCCTCGGCTACGGATGAAGAGCCGACCATTGCATTCTTTGACTTTTTACCATCGTAAGCGGACCCGACAGCGGGTTGAGTAAGGAACCCTAAGCTTGTCGAAGTCGAGATGATAATGCGGAAGAAAGACACAAATCTTGAATTCAAATTCTCAGTGAAAGCACCAAATGTTGATGCAAAAGATGTCGTAAACACCAAAGATTCCTATTACTAGGAATAGTTAATTTGGTCGCAAGACTAAGTAAGAGAAAGCAGTCAATGACACAAGTATTTATAGTGGTTCGGTCATGGATTAGGCCTACGTCCACTTTGGAAGGATGTTGAACTTTTATTAGTCACACAAGAATTACAAGGTATAGCCATGCACATTACATTCACTTTCATAATTGAAATATGCTAGGTATTTGGGGAAAAAATATATTTAATTCTCCTTCTTCCTCAAATAGGAAATGCCATTAATGGAGTCCATGAAGCTCTAGGGAGGTCTCAAGTAAATAAAATCCAACCCCCTTTGAAGTGTGAGGCCATGGGTATTTATAGGAGTGGGAGTAGGTAGGATTAGATGGAAAAAGGGACCACATGCAGAAAATTCAAGCCCGGCCCCCTCACACTTCGAAATTTCGAACCCAGGCACAGGTTTGAAATTTCGAGTCCTTTGAGTTTGAAATTTCGAACCCGGTGGGTTCAAAATTTCGAACCCAGATGCGGGCGCGAAATCTCGCTCCGCTGGGCCCGAGATCTCGAACCCATCCGTGGGCGCGAGATTTCGTGCCCGTTGGGCTCGGGATCTCGAGCCCAGCTATGGGTGCAAGATTTCGCACCCGCTGGGCTCCAAACCTCGCACCCGCTGGATTCGAAATTTCGAACCCAAACATGGGTGCGAGAATTCACACCCGATTAGGTGTGAATTCCGCATCATCCCTGGGTGCGGTTCTTCCGAGGGGTGCGAGGATCTCGGGATCGGGTGGTCGAGGCACGTAACTCCTTCGGGGCCCGAGGCCTTGGTTTGCGGACGTCTTCTGCATGCCATGAGGCCATATGCGATGTAATCCCTTCTTGAACCTGTTTCCTTCACTCTTATGTGTTCCTTTTCGGCCTCAACTTCATGAGGTACGTTGATTTGAGCGTGTCTGTTTCTCTCCTGGGAACTGGACCAAAAAGCCGGTTAACACCATACGACGGCGTTTTCGACCATTCTAGCTTGACTATACAATCACAAAGCATTCCAAAAAGTAATAGTAACATAAATAATCAACCATAAACACCAAAACAACAATATAACATGTTAATATGGATCAAACATACTCAAAACCCATGTTATCCCCTTAATCGCCTTAAATTATGATTTTACCATACGATTAGCAAACTTAATCCAAATTAACCTACGTTTCTATCAGAGCCATAAAATAATATTTAAGAATTTCTACATATTTTTCCATATTTTTCTAAGTCATAATTTTGCTAATTATCACTAATCACCCCTAATTAGTCGTATTTAGTGAAGAAACATGCTAATCACTCACCTTAGCCACAAATAACTTATAGATTTGAAGTCTCCACTGATTTGGGTCGAATTGCAATGCAACACAACAACTCCAACTCTTATTTGATGATATTTTGACTTGGTTTTGTAACACTTCGTGTTTTCTGTTAACATTAAACTAACGAATTAAGGAATAATTAATTTTAAATGTGAGAATCAAGGGAAACGGGTTACGCCATTGTGTTCGTCTCGGAATTCTGGTTGAGATAGAGTCCGAGTTTGCATAAATTGAACTTCGTATGAAAAAGTTATGATTGTCGGAAGTTTCCAGAAATTCAAATTTAAATTCAAAAACGAATTCAGACTCAGAATTGGGCAGGGCAGGAAATTTCCCGGCCCAGGCCAGGTCGACCTTAGCATCAACCTACCCTATAGATCGACCTGGGGGTCGACCTACCCCCACTCGGGAAGATCTGAATTAAGCCCAATTCTGAGCTGCTGCTGAGTCATTAAGGCTGAGTTGGCTTTTTGGATGGTTCAGGTTTCTTCTAGGTTGATCAGATGGCCTAAATTAATCCTAATCTCTATATAAACACATGTAGACTCAAACCCTAAACCAAATAAAAATTAGAACCATGGCCGTCATGCTATCACCCCGCAACCTAGAGTAGCCGCCACCAACTAGGAGCAAAGAAAAGCTAATCAACTCAATTCAACTCAAGTCTATAACAACAACAACGAATTTGTCTACTTCAAAGGCGAGCTAAATCAATTTCAGAATACATATCCCAGAACTCAAGACCTTCTTTGAGTTTTGAGTTCAATTTCTTTAATAAGATAATTAACAAGTTAATTAGGTTGAGTTATAATTTGGGTTATATGGCTATGTTTGTGAAACATTGGAAAAATGTGATATTTTGTGAATACATGCTAGTTGTTCATAATGACAGTTTTTGTTGTGGGTTCCTTTGTATATGCCCAATCACCTATGTTCAACTTGATTCATGTTTGACATCATTTTATATGCAAGTTTGGGTGTAGATTATATGCTAGTTTCTATGTGAAGTGTACACAAGTTTACATGTGAACCAAGTAAAATGACTATATACAAGTTTAGGTAGAAATTGGATTCACATATGCGCAAGTTTACACCTTTAGGTTTAGATCTATGATGTACATAGTTTTATGCAAGTTTGTGACTATGGCCTATGCACGTTTTGGGTGAAAACTATATTCATATATGCAAGTTTTGGGTGAAAACTATATTCATATATGCAAGTTTGGGTGAAAACTATATTCATATATGCAAGTTCACACCTTTAGGCCTATGTTTAGATTCATGACAATACCAAGTTTATGCTAGATATGTTGCAATCCTTATTTGTAAGTTAGATCCATTTTGTGTGTTATACAAATTTGCGGTGTTTCTTCCCTTTTATGTGTTAGGCTAATTGCTAGTCTAATATATATATATGTCATGATAAGCGAACGAACGTGGGGACGATGGGGGTAATATTGAATATACACATATTGAGAATTGGCAAGTTATGGCCTTAAAAGGCATACAATTAATTTGAGGCAAAAATTGGTATAATTTGTATACCTGAAATAAATGGACATAATTTAGGTGACAATTATGGACATAAGTATATTTGGAATTTATTTACAAATTTGAATAGGGATATCAATCCACTTTGGGGTCAAATAAAGATGTGTAATAATAAACCGTCTAAGACACGAGGTTAGACTCTTTTGTGGTGTAAGACTGCCCGGACCCGCCTGGCAAATCCAGCAGCCACAAATGCCAGTTTAATGTGAGAGGTCAAAGGCATGAATTAAATGTGTAACAGTTGTAAAGACACGAGGTTAGGCTCGTTTGCGGTATATGACTGCCCGGACCCGCCCGACAAATCCAGCAACCGCAAATGCCAATCTAATGTGGGAGGTCTTGGTTACGGTTCTAATGAATTCAGTAACACTTAACCAGATAAACATGTGGTGGGACATGGGGGGTTAAGTGGGTGCCTTGGGTGGCATGTGAAATTAAGTGGGTGTCTTGGGTGGCATGTGAAATATGATTAGATGCACATAACCAAGTGAAACATGTAATAAGACATGAATAAGAATGGGGTTAAGTGGGGAAACCTTAGTGGGGACCAAGCATAGGTGGAAGGCTTGTGTCAGGCATGGGGGAGGGCCATTATCAGACCAATAACCCATTAAGTATATTTGTGGGCTAGACACAAGTCGAGGACGGGACACGCGTACTGGGTTTGACTGTAAGAGGTCAAAATGGGTTAGCGGTGGCAACGCAAGTCCAACGGGGTCATGTGCGTGTGTAGGCCCGGGCTGGTAGGTAAGACGCTGTTGCATCGTGTAGGTATAAGTCGCGCATCTTTGGTGGTATCGGGTTGCCACTTTGGGGAGTGATGCACCCCACTGTGGGACCAACACGGGTATCTACGAGTTAGGGAGCCGATCAAATGGGGGTAGTGGGTACAACTAGTGGAGATAGGGGCAGACGGTACCTATGAAGGCAACTAGGGGTACACGAAACTACCATTATCATTATTAAGTTCTGTAGGCGGGATCAACTTTTAGGGTGTTTGGTGTTGTGCAATGTAGTAATTATCTTATAGTGATTAGGTGCGCCTTTAACCTTATCTTTGTTCATCTTATTTTCCTTTGTTTGCTCTGTCATGCCCATTTGTTCACAGTCATTTCCTTATTTACTAGCTTATGTCTTATCCTAGTTACTTTAATAATTATATTGTTAAAGTTATTGCACTCGCCAGACTTTATGTCTGACCCCCTTTGTTTCCACCTCTTTTCTTCCTCCCTCCCTCCCCCTCCCCCCCCCAAAGTGCTCAGGGTGTAACTAGCACTAGTGGAGCTTGATTTGGACAGCTTTATCTCTTTCTTTTGGAAGTTGCTTGGATTGCTGAAGTAAAGTTCAGCCTATCTTATTTATGGCAATTTTATGTTGGGGTTATGTCTTTTATTTAATGTACTCAGAACTTATTTGTCAAGATGGATAATAAGTGTATTTGGTTTTGTAGTTGGTTTTTGATGTGATGTAACCAAACTATTTCTCCGCTGCAATAAAAGTGGATTTTATTTTCCAAGTACCAATATATTTATCTGTCTTGTTTACTTTTCTGTTCTATACACAATAAACGCTCCACCAAAATTAAGGCATTCCCTTTGTGAGTGACCTTAATGGAGATGGGGTGTCACACGTGGTATCAAAGCTAAAGGTTACCAGAACAGATAAGATATTTTGGAAAACTATTTTTCCAAAAAGAATTTTCATAAAGGATACTTTCAAAAATACGTCTTAAGGAGAGTATTCTCAAGAGGAAAGTTTATTTTAAAAAAACATAACCCCCAAGAGCCATATATCTTTCTTTCGAATTCTCCGTTTGAATCTCTTCATTTTCTTTTCAATATGTCTGGAATTCCCGAGATACCCGAGGGGATACTGATACCAGGATGGTTTAGAAGGTATCTGGAAGCTAGGGCCAATGTCGCCGGCCCAGCAAATGCTCCTCCTCCTCCCCCCTGTGTTGATACTTTTGCAAAGATATGCAAGGCCTTTCGGGCAATGGGCGAAAAACCTTTTCACGGGTCGGAGACGTTTGTTGAAGCTCGAAATTGGCTAAAGGAGGTGGAAGAATTGTTTGGAATCTTTGAGGTAGAAGATGGAAGAAAGGTCCAATTAGCTGCCTGGTTAATGAAGAATGAGGCCTCATTTTGGTGGGAGGTCACTAATGAAGAGCCTCCAGTTGATACATGGTCGGATTTCAGGCGTAGGTTTGAGGCAAAGTTTCTCTCACGGGCCGAACAGAAACTATACATGGAAAGGTTTTTGGCATTGAGGCAGATAAATCTATCAGTGAAGAAGTACATCAACAAGTTTAATTAGTTGGCAAGATTTTTCTTGGACTTGGTAAATACACCCGAAAAGAAGGCCCTGAGATTTGTTAAGGGTTTGAACGAGCCGCTACATGGGTTAGCTATGACCCACATCCCTATGGGGGGCACCTTTGAACGACTGGTTGACATGGCGCTTATGCATGAAGAGGAGAAAGGCGCCAATGCTAATAAGGCACCTGAGAAGAAAGGGGATCAAAAGAAACCACAACAGCAACAGCAGAATAAGAAGGGTTGTAAAGACAACAATGGCAAGGGAAAAAAAAGACGCTTTAACTGTGGGACACCAGGCCATCTTAGCAAAGACTATAGGAAGAAGAAGACTGGTTGTTTCCACTGTGGCGAGGCAAGACATCTGATTAAGTACTTCCCAAAGAAAGGGCAGAGGGTAGGGCCTACCTCTTGAGGGAAGATTCAGACTCTCATGGCACCAGGCCAGGCAAGGTGGCAGATCCAGGCTCTTGTAGCCCCACTACTGCAAGAACGAGGTAGACTACTCGGATCTTAATAAAGCTTGTCCAAAGGATAGTTTCCCTCGTCCCAGAATAGATCAATTGGTGGATTCCACGGTTGGGCATGAGCTGCTGTGTTTTATGGATGCATATTCTGGCTACAATCAAATCATGATGTATGGACCAGATTAGGAGGACACAAGTTTTATCACCGATCTTGGTCTATATTGCTACAAAGTGATGCCACTTGGCTTAAAGAATGCAGGGTCAACTTACCAGCGATTGGTAAACGCTATGTTAAAAAAACAAATTGGTGGGACCATGGAAGTCTATGTCGATGATATGTTGGTAAAGTTTTAAAGGGCAGTTGATCATTTGGAAGATTTCGCCCAGATGTTCGATAATCTACGCTGATATGGTATGAAGCTGAATCCTTTAAAATGTTCCTTCGGGGTTAGTTCGGGAAATTTCCGAGGGTTTATGGTCAACATTAGGACATGGTAGCCAATCTAGACAAAATATCAGACTTAAGGGAAATGCGTGCCCCAATAACCAAGAAAGAGATTCAGCGTTTAAGTGGAAAAATTGCAGCTTTGAATCGCTTCATATCCAGGGCAACGGACAAATGTCTTCACTTCTTCGATACCCTTAAGAACGGAAAGAAAGAGATATAATGGATTTCTATATGCCAGAAAGCTTTCGAAGTACTAATCTAACACATGTCGACACCTCCAATGCTGTCAAAGCCTAGCGATGGAGATTTGTTTGTATACCTAGCAGCATCCGCCCATGCTCTTAGCACGACATTGGTAAGGGAGGATTCGAAGGTTTAGAGGCCAGTTTATTACATCAGTAAGAGATTATCTAGGGCATAACTGAATTACCCAAAACTCGAGAAGCTTTCTTATTGTTTACTTATCGCATCAAAGAATCTTCGACCCTACTTTCAGGCTCACCCTATCGAGGTCCTCACAGATCAAACTTTGAGTTTCGACCAGAAACTTCTGGGAGCTTATTAAAGTGGAATATTGAGATTAGTCACTATGACATTACATACCATCCTCGAAAAGCAATTAACAGACAGCACTTGTAGATTTCATTGCAGAATTTACCGACCGAGGAGAGATAAAAGTGGAGCCTGATATTGAAACCAACATCCAACAGAAATTATTCGTTGATGGAGCATCAAACGATTACTGCTCTGGGGTAGGTGTAGTCCTGGAAACCCCTTAAGGAAGATCTACATGCTATGCGTTGAGACTAGAATTTCCATCAACAAATAACGAAGCTGATTATGAAGCCCTCATTGCAGGAATAAGGCTATAAGAGAATTACAGCTAAAAACCACACAAATCTTCAGTGACTCCCAACTAGTGGTGTGTCAGATCCGGGGAGAGTTCCAAGTCAAAATGGGTAACTTATCGACTTATTTATCTAAGGCCTTGGAACTGCTAGAGAGCTTCGAGCATTATACCATATCTCACATTCCGAGAGAAGAAAATATGGATTCCGTGGCAAAGTATGCAAGCATAGGAGAATAGAATTAGTCCCAGTGGAGGTCCTCTCTAGCCCCAGCACGGAACAAATTGAGATGGATTGGGTCATGGAGGTGGAAAATGATCCAAACTTGTGGATGACACCAATAAAGGAGTATCTCATGAACGATGCACTCCCAGCAGAAGTTAAGAAGCAAAGGAAAATCTTACGAAAATCCCCTATGTATCTCACTCAGGATGACGGCTACATAGACGAGGATTTTCCAAGCCATTACTTCATTGTGTTACAAAAAAGAAGTCAAAAGAAATCATGACAAAATTACATGAGAGTGAATGCGGAGGTCATCCTTGTGGCCAGACATTGGCCAAGAAAATTCTGCGATATGGTTATTTTGGGCTAGACATAAATAAGGACTCTCTAGCATATACCAAAAAATGCGATAGGTGTCAGTGGTTTCCAAAAATTCCAAGGATGTCATCTACAGTTATAACCTAGATGGTCAGCCCATAGCCATTCGCTATATGCGGCATCGATCTTATAGGAGCACTTCCCACCGCGAAATCTAGTTTTAAATTTGCCATTGTTGTTGTTGATTATTTTACAAAATGGGCTGAAGCAGAACCATTGGCAACTATAAACTCAAAGAAAGTTATTAACTTTGTCTTGAAAAATATCATTTGTAGGTTCGGAGTGCTACAAAAAATATTCATAGACAACGGAATCCAATTTAAGAGCGAAGAATTCCAAAATTTCTATGCCAAGTATAAAATCCAGAAAAGTTTTTCCGCAGTAGCCCATCCTCAAGCAAACGGGCAAGTGGAAGCAGTAAACAAGATCATTAAATCGACCATCGAGAAGTGATTGGAAAAATCCAAAGGTGGTTGGGCAGATGAGCTTCCACTAGCACTTTGGGCATACCGTACCACTCATAAAACTGTGATTGGGAGCACTTCCTTTTCCATAGCTTTCGGCTCTGAAGCCATGATCCCTGTGGAACTGGAAGTTCCCCACCCACAGGAGGATTCACTTCCACTGGGCGGAAAATGAAAGGCTACAATTTGAGGCCCTCGACCAACTCGAGGAAAAAAGAAAGGAAGCAGAACTTGGGGTGGCTGCACATTAGAGAAGGGTGGTAGGCATTTCAATTCAAAAGTCAGACACAAGACTTTCAAGATCAGAGACCTTGTGCTGAAGAAAGTAATGGCCGGAACTAGGGTTTTTGGACCAAATTAGGAAGGGCCCTAAGTTATAAACCAAAAACTTCGGGATGGTACTTTCAAATTGACCACCGCAGATGGAGTCCAGATTACTCGAGCTTGGAATAACAAGCACATCCATCGTTACTTTTTATAATGCATTGTTCAAATCTACTGTAAAAGCTGTGAATATTTTGCAAAACTTCGCATTCGAACTATGTACATAAAAAAATGAGTGAGAAACTCCATTTGCTTACACGAATCATATATTTGCAAACTTTTGCTAAAGGTTGACTTCTTTATGTTGGTAAACAAGAATAGCTACTCTCTCAAAGTCTAACCATAGTTAGAGACTTCCCAAGCGTATCCCTACTGGAAAAATTCAAAAACATTAAGTGCCGAAACATCATTCAAACTAAGCAATGAGTGGGTGACAAATCAGAAAGCTGCATCTTTCATCACAAAAACACCAAATCCTTAGTAAGCATTCAGCAGAAGGATTGGTGCCAATCTGTGAAAATAATGCAAAGGTGGAAGCGGCCAAATTTGCCCCAAGGATAAAAGATTGCTAGTTCCAAAAGAGGCACCTTATTAGGTGCAGGACATGAGTTCTTTAAATCGAACTAAAACTCGATAAAATGAAATAGTGTCCACCTCTCGGGATGAAGCATAAAGTCGGAAGGACCAACAAAACCTAGGCCTGAAGTACCAGTCCTAGTGCTGGAAGGACCGACAAAAATGCTGGAACGACCGGCAGTCGGAAGGATCGGCAAACCTAGGCTGGAAGCACCAGTCCTAGTGCCTGAAGGACTGGAAAACATGCTGGAAGGACCAGTACAAACAGAAATCCTAGCCGAAAGGGGGTAACAGAAATCCAAGTTGAAAGGGGGTAACAGAAATCCTAGCCGAACGGGGGTATCCAATTTAGGTCTTTTTTATTTTGAAATAAGCAGATCAGACAGGACCAAAATTGGATCAAAACTTAAAACTCAAGTCCTCCCCTGGGTGCACGTACTCAAAACCAGTCTCCGAAGGACTTGGGTCACCGAGTTAGTGAGATATGGGGTTGAATACATTCTAATAAAAAAACAACAATATGTATATATATACGAATATGTGTTTAACCAAATCTCTGAAGTACTCGGGTCACTAAGTTAGTGAGAAAAGTGATTAAATACGTCATAAAATTATCACCCTCTTTAGGGGGGCATGCATTCAAATCCAAGTTCCAAAGGACTTGGGTCACCGGGTTAGCGAACGTACGAATGAATGCATGATCATCTAAAAGAGAGAAAAATGGCATAAAATCAATCAACTAAATTCTAAGAAGCTGATCGCTTCCAAGCTAATAAAGCTATAGCAAACTACTATTACATCGAAAAGCGAGTCGGCAACGTTAAATTTACACACCATAAGCTCAGTGCTAATGCACGGTCGGTAAAGAAAATTGTGATGCGAAGTACAAATAGAAAATACTTCCAAATAGGGTAAAAAAACATAGTGTAACAAACAAGAGTATTGTCCCATACTAACAAAACAGAACATAGAAGCATTACAACATCCCAAACTAGTCACAGAACCACCAAAACACCAAAATAAGCACAAGTCGCATCACCGTCCAACATAAAGTTAAGTGCGAGGATCGACACCCGCTTATACAACTGATCTAAAAGCATAGTTTGCAAAAGAAACGACCAAAAGCAAGACATAGAAGTTTTAGACCTACAGATACTTGTTCTTATTAGGCCTACCAACTTTCCTCTTAACCAAGGTAGAACAGGATGGAAGTTCATCAGCCAAGGACACTTTGCGCTTTGAAACTGCCAACTCAACATCTCTGGAGCAAAGGAGGCAATGACACTATCCCTAAATCTAAGAGCTTGGATCAACTTCGCCTTGTCATCCTCTAGGGCAGAGATACGCTCAAGATTATCCCTGTGAAGCCTTTGGAGATCGCAAGCTAGTGTGTGCCAACCGCTCATTTGTTTTGCGGAATGATCCTTTAGCAGATCCATCTGCTTCCCAAAATGATACATAGCAGTCTCGAAATGGGAAAGCATCTGACCCTTCGTGGCAATAATATCACAAGAAAAGTTTGATCATCAGATGGAGATATGTCCACATTAGAAGATAATCCTTGCAAACTCCAGCCTTTGAGTCATTTGGCAAGCTTGAGATTGCATGGCCTAGGGGGATAACGTGGCCTATTAATAACTGTTTGAAGTTTTGTGTGAGAGGGATTGGGGGGAGAATTCACAGACGGCTGACCGGTCAATTGAACATCAGTTATCTGAACATCCAAGTCAAAAAACCATTCCAACCGACGTCGCTCCGGAGACAAATCCATCCTATATAAGTGAATTAGTAAATAGCTATGCAATTAACGGATTTAAAGGGTCAGTCAAGATTAAACAACTAACGCAACTAAAAGCAGAACCACGAACGACCGATCCCTCCGACCCTGGACGCACAAAATAGGAGGGGAATGACCCTCTTCAAATGCACTTGGGAGACCATGAGTGTCAAATTAGAAGTATGGATCATAGTGACATTATTGAGGCCGCATGGTTTAAGCATTTCGTCGAACATCATAACTGGGAACAAATTATTGGCACATGGCAATAAGCTTAGGAATTGTTCAAGATGTGAACTTATCTTAAGCATTTCAGTAAGCATATCATGTGTACGAAGTTTAGAACCAGAGGAAAAAGAAATACTGGAGTTAAATCTTCTCAATCAAGTGCATGCACAGAACAGCCCAAATCCATTCCAAAAATTCCGACTATTAACATCGTGATAGATCAACAACAACACAAATCGAATCTAATGATCATAAAGGTTTCAGAAAGTAGTCCAAGAAAGCATAAAAAGAACTTATTTCCTATTTAAGAATATGTTATTGATTCAGAAGAGGAACAAGTATAAACAAGAATGACAAACCTGCGCTTCACAAATTGATGAGAGGAAGGAGTACAGGGTTTTGGACTGGGAGAGTCTAATCGAAAGGAAGTTGAAATAGAAATTAGGGTTTTAGAAAATGAAGTAGTTGTTATCGATGTGTTTTGTCTAGGAAATAAAAGTGAATTAAAGAGAGCAGTAAGAAAGAGACAAGGAAGATTAAAAGACATGCATCCAGGTCATTCTCTCCATGTCAGCTGCATACTCGATTGCGCAAGTATAAGTGGCCCATCAGGTCCAGCTGGCTTGCCCGCATCCCCGTAATTTGATTGATCATAATGATACTTCGACTCAAAGGAAATAGTGTGAGTAACTTAGGCTTTTCGCTCACGAGAAGGAACGATCTCAGATATCTTTACCTAAACTATCATAAGTTCTACGCGATCATTCCTTGGTAAACCGGATTTAATCTACCAAACTATGTTATGATCAGTTATTCGCAGCCTATAATTTTTTGCAAAATAAAAAATTACAAACTTCAAGGGGCAAAAAATGTTTATCCATTATATATATGTTGGTCTATTAAATTTGTGTTAAAATTACGGGACGAGCGTTATTAGGGTCGGTCGTGCATAGTCCACTCCAATCCAGTACACCCAGCCAGTTTGTAAAAAGTAAGGGACCATCACGTAGAACAAAGTTCAAGCACCAACTTAAGGTTAAGCACGACAAGGAAGGACGCATACATCAGAACAAGTTGGGTCGTCTTCTCAACACAGCCAGGATCAGTCATACAGCATAATACAATCATACAGAGGGTGGAGCGCACGAAGCTAGCTCAAGAATGGTACTGCCCAAAGATGGTAAGGCTCGTACATCCTGTAAAGGTCGCCCATATTATGGTAGCCGCTCATTCTTGTACTAAAGAAATCGGTCGTACAAGACAAAGAGAAAGATTGGTTCCGCTCACATGTTCCACTCTCCAGTCATTCGTTCATGCTACCCCGACCGATCTTACGTAGCAGGGAACACAAAGATGCCAGAAATTGCACACGGATCCCATGTTTGCTCATGGATTACACCCTTAATCGCTTGCTCGTTCCTCAATCAGTCACTAATGCTACAATCATATGCAACCTACCGGTCTGATAGATGTAAACTCCAGAGTGATAGCACATATGTCTGCTCAACAAGCTTTGATCGGTCGCCCATTTACCATATGATACAAATGCTCCAACCAGATAGTATATGCTAGTCAATTATAAAGGCTTAACATGATGATCCGGTCGGTAGTTCTTATACTAACTAAGAAGCCTTAACAATCCGCCTGTATGCTCATCGCCTGTCCACCCATTTAATGTGCTCAGACCTATGCAGTCGCTCGCTCCTATACAATCGCTCGCTCCAATAAAGTCGCGCCTACAAGGCAATTGAATACAACTATTGATAGATGGCTACAGCTAGGCGGTGGCATTTTCGTAATTGATGAGACGAACGACCCATAACCTGCATATGTGGATTTCATCTCATTTCTTCAGGGGGCTCACCTATAAATATGTCATGGCTTCCACCATAAAGAGGATCGACTCCTTGCCACCACGAAGTGCTGCTGAATTCTTTCCTCTACCATTCCTTAAGCATTCTCAACCATCATCATCATTTCCACTTGAAGGTTATTCATCCATTTGGCCATAAAAAGATCTAAGACATCATCCATCTCCTCCATAGATTCCACCATTCCTTCATTGAATTCCATGAATTTAAGCGCGATTTGTATGTAAGAGTGAGAATATGTTGAGAGAACGAGAAGATGGATGAACAAAGAGAGTTTACATGCTTTGTAGTCATCGTCGTGATAATGTAAACTACCTTCATCGTGGACGTAGGCCTAGCTTAGGGTTGAACCACTCTTAAACCTTGTCTCCATTTTACTTTCCTTACATTTTTACTTTCAACTTTTGTTGAGTGCGGCTCCATTTACTTTCTAACCATATTGGTGAAGTACGATTCTCGTACCCTTGGTGCTTGATTCTACCTTTCATTCACAACTCAAAACAATACTCTTCATATTTATTCTCTTCAAAATTATCAATTCAATGGCTTCCTCTAGTTCATTTCAAAAATTGAAGATAACCAAAACTGTCAAAGGTTATCTTCATAATGACAAAGAGGCTATCAAAACCTATGGTAACTATTTAGCAAGTGCTAAAGTTAATACAGGTGCTTTTGCCGTCTTTAGAGATTTTCCCTCTTATAATCTTACCTCTATCTTTCAGAATAACGAAGTCTTGAGTCTATTTGACTCCAGTGATAACAATGAAGTGTGTTACCCCAAACTTGTAAAAATGTTCTACGCCAATCTCAACCGTGGATTTTACGAAGGCAACGAAAACCAAATTTGGAGTAGTGTCAAAGGAACTCAATTTTTTCTTGATGTCGAACTCTTAGGCACTATTCTATATTGTAAAAGCACGGACTTGGATTTTTCAGATTTTGCTATCGATGAAACTGATTTGGAAACGTGTCATGACATGTTTGAAGATGGTGCTCCAACCGAATTAAAAATCGCTACTTTCATCCAAAGACAAGAAATGTCAATCTTCTCCTCCAATATACCATCACTCCCCATTTTGGAAATTTCAATAATCCAACTCTCAAAGTCCAAAAGGCTCTCTTTGCAATTATGGGTGGCTATACTATCAATTGTGCCGAAATGATCTTAAATGAAATTAAGCCCATAGAATTGTCATCAAGAGAAAACACTCGCTACTATGGTGTTTATCTCACTCGTAATTTCAAATACTTTAATGTTGATCTTCATGGAGAAGAATTTGTGCCTAGAAAAGTGTTTGACTCGTCAAACATTCGTCTCATGCAAATTCCTATCACTTTCAAACCATATGAGACATTCAAAGCCAAACAAACTCAAATGCAACAAGAACAAGATCCAATGGAAGTCGAAGAAGAAGAGGCTTCTTTGGAAAGTATTGAGTATTCAACCGACGCTAAACGCAATTGCAAAGAGACAATTATTCAAATCAAGTGAAAATCGTTAAAAATCAAAAGATGCTTAACCCGAAATTTTCCAAAGTGACCGAATTTATGGTCAAAATAGGAAGAAAGCTTGGAGTCTCACCTCCTTCATCATCATCAGAAAACTAGTCTATCTTGTTTAATCTATCTTTATATATTCGCTTATATTTCCTTGTATTTATTTTCGAATCTCGTATTTAAGTGTGCCTTGATTAGTTGGATGTATTTCTTTTCTGTTAAGTAATGAATGGAGTTTTATTTATGATAAAATCATCTTTTTGTCTTTGTAAAAATTTCAGAATCAATTATAATATAATAGAGTTCAAAAGAATTCAAATTTGGAAATTTGAAATTTTTTCACAAAAGTATGTCGACATAAAGAAAAGTATATGTCGACATATAACTGACAGATTTTCAAATTGTTTCAAATTTTAAAATTAAAATAACTACTCATGTCCATTCAAAATCCAACGAATTCAAACCTCTATTTAAGTTTATTTCTTCCAGAAAAATTCTTTATTCTATTTCTCCTTCTTCCTTATTAATTTCTACTCAAAACCACGGCAAACCCAATTCATAATCTTAGTGAAAATCTAGAAGAAACCTTGAATTCTTTCAAAAACATTCTCTCTATCATTCTACGAAACCAGCGTCATCTCGAATTAAGCCAAGTTAAGATGATTGAACAACAAAAGAAGCATTTTGATGCAATGCGATGGCTAATCTCCTCTCTTTTCAGAGATGAAGATAATAATCTTATAAAGGCTTCACCAACCAAAGAAGATGAGGATTGGGAAGTCAATAAAAAGGATCTTATCTTTAGAGAAGACGCTTGGGTTGAAGTTCCAAGAAACGTTTAATTGTTCGGTATGATTTGATTGATTTGTTTGAATTTCAATTGGATTCTTTGATTTGGAACTTGTATATATATTAAGATATATGGTGTGGTGTGATTTGATTTGATTTGGTTTGTATAACAAACAAACTGTTTACACCAAAAATGGTCTAAAAACCCAAGGTACTAAACTGTACTTCACCAATTCGGTAAGAAATAAATGAGGCCACGTTTAACCAGCAATAAAAAGTGAAAAATGTGATAAAGTAAAGTAGAGACGATATTTAGAGTGGTTCAGCCATTAATGAGGCCTACGTCCACTATGAAGGTGATTTCCTGCCTTATAATGGTAATTACAGAACACATCAACTCTCTCTTTTCATACATATCTATACCCGCTCAATATACCCTCATTAATATATTTCAATCTAAGGAGTTGTACAAAAGAATAGCGGAATTTGAGGAGAAGAAGGATGGGTGAATGATTGAGGAGATGGGTGTTTTCGTTTTCCCTCATCGTGATATTTATCTTGATGCCATGGCTGAATCTGTGGTTGAGGATGAAGTTCGACAGCACTTCATGGTTTTTAGAAGTCGATACCCTTTACGTTGGTAGTCATGGTCTATTTATAGGTGAACCCCCCTTGGTAAACAACCTATAATTCCTTTATCCAGGCTGTGGATCGTCCATTTTGCTAATTATGACCATGCCACTGGCTAGCTATAGCCAGCTGTCCGTGGTTGTATCCAGTTATCATGCGTGAGCAGTTCGTTGGAACGAGTATCTTGAACAGTTGAGCGGGTCCATCTAAGCGAGCGTCCCATGAGCGCCTCAAGAGATTTTGTAAGAGAGGGATGCGGGTTTGGAGTCGAGTCTCCTTTGCCCCTTGTGCGGCCGTCCTTCTCGGTACAAGGGTGTTTGTCTTCATGTTGCCTTTATATGTCGCTTTTTGGCTTCGAGGCTTCTTATGAGGTAGCTCCTGCTTAGGTTGAGTGGGCGACTTGCCTCATTTTGGTGTTTTAGCGGTTCTCAGGATATGCGACCTTTATCTTTATCGAGTCGTACCTCTTATAACATGTTATAATGTTATCTTCGGATGCAGTGGTTGACTTGACCTGCCTTGGGTTTGATATTTGGATCTTGCTTTGTGCGGATGCATCGTGCACGGCCGGCCCTGACGACATCCGCCTTGTACCCTTTACCTAATGTGTGCACGAATTTTTTGGGATTAACACTTGCCTCTCAAAGTCTGTGATTTCTTTTGTTTATGGAATCGCGGGCTTCGACGTATTTGATCGCACATTGGTTGGTGGGTTTGTGCTGACTTATTGAGGGCTCAGTCATGCCAATCATTTAGATTACTTCATCGATTGATATTGTCTTTTCCTATAAGTGAGAGGCTCGATGTATCTTCCTGATTACTGTGCGAATGGCTGAATTTTAGGAGGCCAGTTGAAATCTGAATAGACACTTTTGTGTAATTGAGTACTAGGTTGACGAGGTGAGAATGCCCCGGATGGATTAAGTCCAGTGTTCTACGCCCTCGCAGATAGCTCACATTTTCAAAACTTAGACATTTGGATAATTGCTTGTTTTTGGGCGCTTGGCGGGACATTTCCCGGGTATGCTAAACCGGATCACTAGATCCTAATTGAGCTCACATCATTAAAAGGGGCTTCTAGTCCTCTTAAGTATTGCCTCTTCATTTTCCCGCTTTCATATCTCTCCAATAAATCCATTAATGGCGATTTCATCGTAAAAGACCTCATTGTTGCCTTTAGGGGCTTCGATTCTCTTTACTTGGTTAATCGTCTCACCCGTCCTCCTTTAGTCAGCGATTACCTTCAACTTCATTTTCCGGCTACAACGCTCCTTTCTTCGAGTTGAATTTCACTTGTAATTGAACCCCCCCCCCCCCATTTCTGATTTTGGTTAATTCTTTTAGTTGCGCAAGGAAGGATTCTCAATTGGCAACACCGAATTGCTGAAATCGATGGTTGCGATTTGGAGAAGTGTTGATTTGACTTGGTATGTGCTTGGACTTTAGGCAGAATCCTTTGGTGATGACTTTATCCCCTTTTATGCTGGCAATTCATTTTCTGAAATGGCTAAGAAATAACACTTTTAATTCAACGTGCCTATTCAATTGAATACCTTTGTCGTGGCAGTACTTCTGCTTTTCCTTTGACTCTTAACCATTCAGTTTGTAATTTCTTTTTAAGCATACTTATCTGTGCTAACATATGACTAACTGCCTGTTCATCTCAATCCCAGTTAATTCGTTATGTCTGGGGAACGAGAGAATCTGGATCAGGCAAGTGAGGTTGCCTCGGCTACTGGTCTTGGTTTGGATGTTAGTCAGACTCATCCCCAACCTCGCTTCTTTGATGGGGTGGCGGCCGGCTGCCGTAAATCGATGCTTCCTTTTGATCAGTTTTTACAAATGTACAATCGTTTTCGATTTTCACAAGATGAAACCAAATTTCCCAAAAAGGGGGAGCTGGCATATTGTTCGCCCTCTGGGTATGTAGTAGTCAATTATCACATGCTGTTCAGCGGGGCGATTCCCCCTTCAATCCTTATCTGGAGGCGGTTTTGCAGCAATTGGCTATTGCCCCGTATCAGCTGCACCCTAGTGAGTATAAGATCTTTCTTGGGCTGTACATACTTTTCATGAAGGTCCGACATCGGGAACCTATGTTTGCGGCTATTTTCTCTTTATATACTATTAAGTAGAGGGAGGTAGACGGCTCCTCGTTCTTTTTTATGGAGAGTATGCATGATAGAATTATCACTGGTTTGATGGATGGAGCTAAGGGGTTCCCTGATCAATATTTCTTTGTCCGGTGTCCTGCTAGTTTAACAGACGATGGGCCGAATTAGGTAACTATACCTTTGCTCCTGGAGTTCTTATTCCTTTTCTCCTTCTCATCCGGCTTTCTTTCTAACTTTTGTAGTGACTCCTTCTGTTGTGGGACTTTCTTTAGATCAAGGCCTCCTTAATTCTTTAATTTCTATTGACAAAAGGGAAAGAAGCAGAGAGGTGTTGCTTTCAGAGGAAAACCTCCATAAGTACTAATTAATTTGCCCTACACGATCTCTTGGAAAAGCTTTTGTGCACTCCCAAAGTCATGCTGGCAAGCCTCTTAAAGTGACGCGTTTAATCCCTGATGTGAGCGATCGACCTTCGTTGCCAATTACTGAAGGGGGGTGATAAGAGAGTTGACGAGAACGCATATGGTTTGAGGGTCAATGTAACTTCTAGAACGACCGTGGGAAGTTTCGCTTGTCCTGTTATTCAGGCGGAGGGTTCCTCAGGGACATTTGTAGACTTGGGGGATTTGGACTCTGCCGAGTATTTGAGCCAAGGTGATGCGGTGATGTCTGACCACATTGTACCTGACATGGGTGGAATGCGACAGCTTGCTCGGCGTCCTGAGAAAGCCCCTATTTTCATAGCTTCCCATGGAACTGGTTTTGTTACTATTTTACTTATGGCATAATTTCCCGTTAATTGATAACCTCTGAATGCTTGCTGAACTCATATTTTGTTCGTTCCCCAGGTGTAAATGCAGACTGCTCATCGGGATAGTTTCTTCCAACGAGCTGATCTTACTGATCCACGAAGCCTCTTACAGTCTTGTCTTTCCGGCTATACAAAGAACCCCCAATTATCCTCAAGTTTTCAGGCCCAACATACTCCTGATCCTTCCATGGTTGATTCTCTAAGGCGTGAGGGACTTGATCAGGCTAAGATGCTTGCACCGACTAAACGTTCTGCAAGATCAATTGTCCCGACTCCTGCTCAAATTCAAATAATACGTGATCGTCCACCTTATAAGGTCCCTCCTGGAAATTCAATGCTTAAGGAGCGCTTCAGCAGTTGGGACATGAGGGGAATGCATTTCGATCTGGATTTACGACCCCACGACAGGAAGAATGTTAGGAAGAATTTGGATGCCATAAAAATTGGCGTGAACAATCAACTTGGTGTTATTAAGGATCAGTTCAAGACACAGTTGAATCTGGTTATGAAAGACATTGATAAGCGACTGGAGCATTGGGCCAAATTCTGTTATGAGTTCCAAGGATTGAATGCTCGACACCTTGACCATATCGAAACCTTGGAAAACGACAAAGCTGGTCTGATCCACTTGATTAAATCCTAGGAATCTGAAATGACTTCTTTAAGGAGCGGTCAAGCTAACATGAGAAGCTTAGAGGCTAGAATGTCGAGCTCAAGAAGGAGTTGGAGGGTGTACGAGCACGGCTTTTAGAGGCTCAATCTGCTCGAAAACTTGATGAGCGTCATATGGCCTTAGAAAAACAGGCTTTGATTTCTTTAGAACAAGAGAACATGGCTCTTGAAGGCCGACTTGCTTCCCAGAGTGAAACACTTAGAACCATTGAAAAGGATAAGATCAAGTTGCAAAAAGATCTTGATGAATCTAGAAATGGAATTGGCAATTCTCTGTTCCAATTCTATGTTTGCAGTGTCATGAGCCGTGGAAGCTTGAGTTACTTGGACAAGGATTTTCCGTGAACTTTGGACCTTGTTTGGGAGTGAATACTCTCGTATTTCGATGATGTTGACGATGAGTTCCTTCAAGAACAGCTTTTAGAAGAGAAGGATCGCGAGGCTCTAGTTAAAGGTAGGAAAATTTTGATGAACGAGCGAGTTTAGTCGCTTAGAGGAGAGCGTTCAGACGCTGCGGTTCCTTGTGCCTCACCTGACTCCTCCAGGGTTGATGCTTCGAGCTCCCTTACTCCCCCAACGGATCACTCTTCCTTGGATGTTGCTAGAGCTCAACCCATTATTGAGTGCCCATATCAAGAAAATGTTGTGGCACGGTGCGCGAGTCACTGCTACACTTCTTTAAACGCGGGCAATTGTGGAGCTGACTTCGTATATCCAGCATCTTCAAGTAAAATTGACATCTTTCAATCTGCCTCGAGCCTGGATTTTCTTATTTCTTCGCTTGGGATTGCTGAGTTAAGTGCTTGTTCCCCTTTTACATCAGGTGTGTTTGCGACCTCTTCTTTAGCTGCTTGCGGCGTTGCTGCCCATCCTGCTATCATCGACACTATTTTGGTCTCCACTAGCATTAATCCTTCTACCATACCTTCATCAGATGACCCACTTTTACTAGATGTGTCTGATCCGGATGATGAGGACGAGATTTGGAATACCAAGGCTGTGTCCACCCTGAAAAGCAAAAGAAACTAACTGGTCAATGATTGAAGACCGTACATCTTTTCCTTTGACGACTTTTTTATATAGCTGGATCAGCAAAAGCCTGAACAATTGGTCCATCCTTCCCTGTATAAAAATAGCATTTGTGACCTTTACGGTCTGATTTCATTTTATTTTCTTTTACTTATCACGTACTTAGACCGATTGTGCAAGTACCGGTCCTCGTTTAATATTCTACATTTGCGGACTTACATTTGTATTGCTTAGGGGCTATCATATTTTTATTATTTTACTTCTTATGAGTTGTCGTACTTTTACTTTGTTGTTCGCACAAATCTTATCATTCGAACAATTCTCGCAACGAAGTTATAACTAGGCTATGGTATGTTTTGAGTGGGCATTGGTGGTTGTTTACACAATGGTTATGTCCTCATACCAAAGCTCTTTTTATTTTCATAAATTCTGTTGATTCCGCATCATAATTTGATTAATTTATGATTTCTTAGAAGCAACGTGTGGTTATTATGCGTTTTCTTTTGGGTGCCCCCATGTGAGGTCTTGGGTTTCAATTTCGACCCAATTTTGATCTTGTCAGTCCTAATTTTTCTAGGACTGGAAGACCTTGTTGGATACCCCCAAATGGCTAGGATTTCTGATACCCCTTTCGGCTAGGATTCCTGCTGTTGTAGTCCATCCTTAGCTCTGTTTGACTTGGTTAACAACAAAGAACAAGGATGGCCACCTCCTTTCGGTAGGTTTTTTTTGTGCTGGTACTTCCAATGTGTTTTGCCGGTCCTTCCGACACTAGGACTGATGTTTCCAGCCTAGGTATTTTATCCGTGGGACATTTTTATCGTTTCCCTTGTACCTCTTTTTTTGAGAAAAGCCTGATTTCAGTTCCTCTAGCAAATGCTTGCTTAGGGAAGGTCCACCTTTTGGCTTGTTGTTTGTCTTTAGGCAGCACATTCGGTTGAGATGACGTGCCCACACATCTGATTTGGTTTGCATGTCTCTCGCAATTCTTTCGAATCATTTTGCTCAAGATATGCTTTAAGAACCTTCCCTCTGCACTTAGGATGGGTATGATTAACTGCTTCTATCATGCCTACATTTGAAAAAAATTCAGTTTTCAGTGTACGATGATGAGTACGGTACTCAAGTAGGCACACAATAGCTTTCTTTGCATATGGCATTTGTAAGCGATTTATTGCCAAACATGAATATAGTTAGTTGCAAAACAAAGTAGAACGACTACTACTTCTAAAGAAAACAGAATACAAAAGAAAAACTGAATAATAAGGCTAAATCGCGGGAATTCTAGTTCAAAATTCCAAGATCGGGACACCAGTCGCTGATCCTTTGTCACGCGTCAATTCCAGGCTATTTTTGGCCCTTTCTACGAAGAGTTCGCTGCCCTTTGTTCGCAGAGAGCCATGACAGTGGCCTCGTACATATTGTCGTCAATGGTTATTTCTGACTAGTCTTTCGATTAGCAACTTCAAATGCCTGCATTCATTTGTATTGTGTCCTGGTTGGTCATGGAATTGACAGAACCTTCCTGATTTCATTGTAGCATTTTTGACTTGCATCCGTTCTGGGATTGGGTAATTTATAGTGTTCTTTGTTGCCCTGAAGATATTCTCTATGGTGTCATTGAGGGAGGTGAGTTCGGAATTCTTGAAAAAAACGCGGCCTCCTACTGCGTTGTTCGACCTCGCCCCTTGCGCTTAAGATATGCTTTCGCTTTTCATCTCGTTTCGCGTAACGAGCGCTTTTCGCCTTGCCGAGTCTTTGCCAAGGTCCATAATTGTGACAATTAGTTTCTGGAATGGAGCTTTCTTGTTCAGCAGAATATTCCATTTCGCTTGCACGACTTATTTGAGCGAATGGATCATCAGTGACACCTGATGCGGCTTTTATGGCAGAGGCCTGGATAACGAACATTGACTCGATCTTCTTTATCAACGCATCGTTTGCAATAGTTATTTGATCCATTATCCCTGTCATTGCTTCCTCCAGTTCCCTTCTGGTTATGGCCGCCCCTACTTGTAACGGTTCCTTTTCTCTGGAACAGATGGTAGGCGACGTGTCAGCGCCGGAGACATCATCAATTTTGTCTGTAGCAATTTCTATCAGCATGCTCATGATCCCAGGTACAACGTTTCCTCGAAAATCTCATCAGATCTGAATGGGAAGAGAAATGAACACAGCCCCACATGGGCGCCAAAACGTTTACACCAAAACTGGTCTAAACACCAAAGGTACTAAACTGTACTTCATCAATTCGGTAAGAAATAAATGGGGTCGTGTTTAACCAGCAATAAAAAGTGAAAAATGCGAAAAAGTAAAGTAGAGACGAGATTTAGAGTTGTTCAGCCGTTAATGAGGCCTACGTCCACTATGAAGGTGATTTCCTGCCTTATAATGGTAATTACAGAACAAATCAACTATCTCTTTTCATACATCTCTATACCCGCTCAATATACCCTCATTAATATATTTCACTCTAAGGAGTTATACAAAAGAATAGAGGAATTTGAGGAGAAGAAGGATGGACGAATGATTGAGGAGATGGGTTTCTTCGTTTTCCCTCATCGTGAAATTGTGCTAGACGCCATGGCTGAATCTGTGGTTGAGGATGAAGTTCAGCAGCACTTCATGGTTTTTAGAAGCCGATCCCGTTTACGTTGGTAGTCATGGTCTATTTATAGGTGACCCCCTGGGTAAACAACCTAGAATTCCTTTATCTAGGCTGTGGAACGTCCATTTTCCTAATTACGACCATGCCACCGGCTAGCTGTAGCCAGCTGTCCGTGGCTGTATCCAGTTATCATGCGCGAACGGTTCGTTGGAACGAGTATCTTGAATAGCTGAGTGGGTCCATGTAAGCGAGCGTCCCATGAGCGCCTCAAGAGATTTTGTAAGAGCGGGATGCGGGTTTGAAGTCGAGTCTCCTTTGCCCTTGTGCGACCGTCCTTCTCGATCCAAGGGTGTTTGTCTTCGTGTTGCCTTTGTATGTCGCTTTTTGGATTCGAGGCTTTGTTATGAGGTCGCTCCTGCTTAGGTTGAGTGGGCGACTTGCCTCATTTTAGTGTTTGTGCAGTTCTCAGGATATGCGACATTTATCTTTATCGGGTCGTACTTCTTATAATATGTTATACTATTATCTTCGGACGCAGTGATTAACTTGACATGCCTTGGGTTCGATATTTGGATCTTGCTTTGTGCGGGTGCATCGTGCACGGTCGGCCCTGACGACATGCGCCTTGTACCCTTTACCTAATGTGCGCACGAATTTTTTGGGATTAACACAAACATATGTAATTATAATACTTGGATTGGTTTGTATATTGCTGGGAATTATTATAGGTTTGTATAGATTAAGGGGGAGTATTTTTACGTTGAATTGGTTATGGATTAAGGGGATATCATAATTTGGTTAGTAACTTAAGTTCTATTTAGATAGTTATATAATTTAGGGGTAGTACTTTTAGAATTTTTTTTGATAATGCCAAAGGGGGAGAAATTATAAAATATAGATATAGTAGAATTCATATAGACAGGGGGAGTATTTGAAGGGTCATCATTAACATGTATGTATAAGTATGATATTTTATAAACTAAGGTTGTCATCATCAAAAAGGGGGAGATTGTTGGAGAATGGAGTTTTGATGACAATAACCTTATTTCAATATTAATTGATTATAAAATATATACTATCACTTTTTCATAGAATATACACACATATGTAGAATTTGTATATAGGAGATATTACTTAAGACTGTACAGTTTAAAGATATTAGAGATTCATAGTTCAGAGAGATTTCAAGACTTATGAGTACTCAAGATTTCAAGAGTTCAAGATTACTATAGTTATAGAGTCTAAATTATGTAAGACTCTAAATAGCACTCCAGGTTCAAATTCAAATTCAAATTCTGCTTTTCAAATTCTATTTTCAAATTCTATCTTCAAATCCTCTCTATTTTATTTTCTCTATACTTTATTTTCTATCTTTCTATTCTCTTTTCGTATTTTAATTTTGTTTTCAAACACAAAGTTTGATAAATTTCATATATTTATATTTTTCACATTTTATACAGTTTTAAACTTTACAAATTTATAATACTATTTATATAGTTTATATTTATGGTTTTATATGATTTCCTACTTTACAATATTAATTTATAACACTATGTTTGGATCCAAGAATTTCTAGAATTATATTTATATCAAAACACTTAAAAAATGCTCAAAATTTAATTTTACACTATAAGTATGTCGACATACAAAAACCTATATGTCGACATATAACTGTCATTTTTCAATTTTGAAAGGAAGTGTCTTTTCACTATTTGTAACGGTTCTGAAGAGTGGCATCCTTTCAAATCTATAAAAAGGGATTAAATTCGAATTTTTTATCATGTCTTCTTCTCTAACTTCATCCTCTTTCTCTACACCATTATTCTTAATCATTTTTATGATTTCTACACTCATACTCTGCCGAATTCAATTTCGTTTGGATCAAACTTCTTCTCTTTACTCTCTACTCATTGAATCAAATGTTGTTGAAGAGTTATAGGGCTTTTTGTAATTAGTTTCGGTTGAGTAAAGGAATTGGTGATATTTGTTGTAGCCATAAAATCAAGGACTGAATTGGTGGTATCCCTTGTAGCTGTGAAATCAAGGACGGGCAAAACTTGATCAAGTGTGTGTGGAAACGGTGGTATCCCTTGTAGTCGTGAAATCAAGGAGGTTGTAATTGGATTTCGATATAATAATAAAACTCTTTGCAATTCAACATTGCGTGGGACTAGACGTAGGAGCAATCCGAACCAGTATAAAATCCGGTGTTGTAACGACCCGTATTCTACGCATCATAGGATCGTAGGATATTTATTTCATTCGCATACGAAGTCGTATGGTCATATAACTTTGGGAGACGACTATTGTGGTCATTTCCCATGTTCATGATTTTTCCCGATTTTTAAATGACCATTTTACCCCTAGTTGGCACTGTTTTGGCCATAACTTTTGACTGGAATGGAATTTTGACCTGAAACCACTTCCATTGGCTCCGGATGATGGTTTCTCTTTCCGTAGAGTGGTCACATTAGCCAAACGGACTCACCGTTTGGGAGATATGGCTGAAACAAGTTTCAGATGGTGAAAAACAGCTTAATTGGGCTTAACCGGGTGATTAACAGCTAGGCCCAAAGGGAAATTTCGGGATTAGGAGTTTAAAAGGGCTGTTAGGGTTTGGAGAATACCCTTTTCTCATTTTTCAGCCGTCACTATTCATTCCTCTTAACCTAGCCATGGCCTCCACCCTCTAAATCTCTTCAAAACACCTCTTAATCACTTTCTAATTGAAGAGTAGGCTTAGAAAACATCAAATCAAGGAGTATTAGCACGAGAACCGAGGTAGAGCTGCTGTGTAAGATTGGGAACAGCGCCAAATCAGAGAATATTTCAGTTTTGGGGTTTTAGTTGTGGCCAAGGTGAGTGATTTGCATAGTTTTTGCACTAATTACGGTAATTAAGGGTAATTAGTGAAGATTAACGAATTTATACACTAATAAATTCTGGAAAAATGTTTAGAAATTCTTAAATAATATTTTATGCCTCTGTTAGAAATTTGGTTCGACTTGATTAAGTTTTGTTAACCCTATGATTAGATTTACTTAAAACATGCTATGGGAAAATATGAAGTTTTAGTCACTTTTGATCCATTTTGATTCATTTGAATTGTTGTTTGCTGTTTGTGGTTGCTATTACATGTTGTTATGACTCTAGGGTATGTTTTATGATTGATTAGAATAGTTAAATTGGTCGAAAACGTCGTCGAATGGCGTAGAAAGCTCGCTGGAAAGTTGCAGAAGTGTGCAGGTTCCGAACCGGATCGGATCGGGTGAGGGCTCGGATCGGATATGTGAACTGGGCAAGAAACCCGACCCGAACTGGAGTTTGGCACATAGGAGGCTTGGCGAGAAGGAAGGCCTTTTGCTTAGAGTTGGAGTGGACAAGGGGATCGGATCGGAAGAAATATGGAGCAGGATCGGATCGGAGTGGGCTAGGGAGCGAGATCGGATCGGAGGAGGCAAGCGAAGGGGGATCGGATCGGGCTATGGAGCAGGACCGGATCAGGGTAGGCCAGGGGACGAGGTCGGATCGGAGCAGGCAAGCTGGAGGAGGGACGAACCGAACCGACTGGGCGTGACACCCGAACCGAACCGACGTCCAAGGGGAAGGATCACCGAACCGAACCGATCAGAAAAATTACACCGAACCGAGCTGAGCTAGACGAGGAGCACCGAACCGAACCGTATGTGGGCTATTACTACTACGTGATGACTCTTCAGAAGACCCACTCCAATTCGACCAAACCCGATATGCAAAGGAAGTCCAAATGAGAAGTTGGGACTCAAGATTCAGATGGGAATCAACGAGTTCGCTTCATGGTTGGGCTTTGCTGCGGGACGCGTGCCAAGGAGCTATCGACGTCTATAGCTTTGGACCACTATGGTAGGAGGTACGAAGACGGATTCAGGGCCATTATGGCATCGGTAGAACCAAGGGCTACAACCAATGAAGTGGGTCATTGAAATGTTTGGTCATGACTCCATATGTTTAGCTTGGTCATAGCAGGGTTTCTACAAGTCGGGGTTCATCGTTACCTCAGTTTGTCTAGTGTTCCAAAGTGGTAGATATCGTACGCTTTACGCACTGAGTGAGAGATGTGATGATGGTTGCTATGGATGATTTGTTGCTATCATTGTTACATGCACACCCCACCCTATATTCTTACACTATTCATTATGGCACCTTAGAGTATTGTGCGGTATGTAGTACTAACTCTTTGGTTGCAGGTCCAGGTTCAGGTATGGTTTAGTATACCTGTTATTATTCTGTTTAGATGCTTATCGCTCATACCAGGCTTTATGTCTGACCCAGAGTTTTATGTCTCCTCTTATTACTCTGGGTGCTAACACGAGCAGACTAGAGACAGGTTAGCTGGTGATGCACGGGTAGATGATCCGGAGACGAGCAGGAGGCTTCCACGTAATATATATATATATATATATATATATATATAGTATTCTCCCTGTGTTGTTGAAGATCACTGCTTGGGCATTGGTGGTGCATCTTCTACTTTAGCTTTCTTTTGTTTAGAGACAGTAAATTTGGAAAATTGTAATAAGCTGTATATGGATTTCCGCTGCTCTGGTGATTTATGTTGATTTTAGTTATCAGCTTATGCACTGTCTCACCTGTTTTATGTCAAGTATCTTGTTATTATATTTTATTCCATGCGCTGTGAGACATTCTACAGGTTCCTTGATTAGTTCATTCCCTTCTTTCCTTTCTTTGGCGACCGTTTCGTGCTAGTCGGGGCATGAGTACAGCGCACTTCCGGAGGAAATGCAGGCTGGTGCGGGGCGGGCCATCACACTTGGTATCAGAGCTCTAGGTTGCGTAGTTAACCTAGGGAAGTTATCAGGGAGAGATAATATACGTATACGAGAGAGCGTATTTGTGATTACTTTGGTTTTAAAAGCTATATATATATACTATTAGTAGTATATGGATGAAGTCATACTGCACTAGCACCACTATGGAGTCGTTAATCGTTTCCTTTTTCAGATTGACGATGAGCCGATATGTTAGAGGTACCGGTAGAGGGGCCAATAATGGGAATGCTGCTAACATGAGGACGATGTTTACTGACCTCATGAGAGAGATGCTTAGAGACGTACAGAGGGCAGCTCCCAATGGTGGAAATGGTGGTGGTCCAATAGTGCAGGCGCCAAGAGTCGACTTCGCCAAGCTGAATAAGGATTATACTAGCCTTGGTGGGAAGCCGTTCCATGGAACGGAGTCGGCTACGGATGTTCAGGATTGGTTGGATAGTTGCGAACGTATCTTCGAGGATTTGGGTATCGAGGATGCGATGAAGAGAAAGCTAGCGTCCCGTCAGCTGCAAGGGCGGGCAATGAATTGGTGGAATGCTATAAAGGCAGCTACTCCCGAAGATCAGATTACTTGGGAGCAGTTTAAGGCTCTCTTTAGCGAGAAGTTCATTCCAGCTGCTCAGAAGTCAGTACTGTTTAAGAAATTCTTGGAGCTCAAGCAGAATGGCAGAGCTGTCTCGGAGTATATTGCTGAATTTGACACTTTGTCAAAATATGGGTTATCTCTTATTGATACTGCCGAGAAAAAGAATGAGAAATTCATAACTGGTTTGGATCAGTACTTGGGGGAAAAACTTATTAACCACATCGATGAGACGTTTGAATCGATTGTGGGGAAAGCATTAAGATCAGAAAGTCTCTACCCTAAGCCGAAGACTGAGGTTGCATCTGCAGATGAGCCAAAGCCACAAGCAAGTGGTGGAGGCAAGGGTGGTTCCCAGAATAAAAGAAAGCAGAGTCAGACTAAGGATGGCCAGAAGAAAAGGAATAAGAAGTATGTGGAGTGCTTCAGCTGTGGTAAGAAGGGCCATTATGCTAGTAATTGTCGGGCCAAGCCAGCGGATAGGAAGTGCTTCAATTGTGGCCAAATGGGACATCACAAGGACAAGTGTCCACAGCTCCCTAAAGAAAAGCAAATAGTGAAAGACTACGCCCTTAATGTTATTCCTTCTTCGTCGAATGCCCCAACAACGGCGGAGAAGGGAAAGAATGTCGTCATTCAAGGTATGCTTTCTGTTTATGATGTTCATGTTAGAGTTTTGTTTGATACCGGAGCTTCCAGTTCTTTCATATCTAGTGACCTGGTAGATAGGTTGGGATTGGAGCCCGAGATTGTCGATAGACCTTTAGTAGTGACGAACCCGATTGGTGGTTCGACTAGCCTTAGCATGATTTGTCGTAATGTGGTCTTATCGAGTCATGGATGCATGTTTGTTTGTGATTGCTTTGTTTTGGGCTTTACTGGGTTTGGCATTATTTTGGGAGTAGATTGGCTCCGAAGATACGGGGTGGTGGTAGACTGTGAGGACTTTTTGGTGACAGCTAGAGCGGATGATGGGCGAAGGATAGTGTTTGGTGGTCTACCCAGTGAGGGGGTATTGGCTAGTTTTCTAAACTCCCTCGACATTCCGCATAGTGAGTTGTCAGGTTTGCCCGTGGTTGGCCAGTATCCGGATGTTTTTGAAGAAGTGACCGGACTTCCACCACACCGAGAGATCGAGTTTCGTATTGATTTGGTAAAAGATGCCAGACCTATAGTGATGCCACTTCGTCGTATGGCACCAAGAGAGCAGCGAGAGCTCGAGGTGCAAGTCAGCGATCTTTTGAAGAAGGGATTTATCAGAAGGAGTGTTTCTGAATGGGGAGCACCAGTTGTGTTTGCTACCAAGGCGGATGGTTCCCTTCGTTTGTGTGTAGACTACCGCGAGTCGAATAAAGTGACGAGGAAGAATAAGTATCCTCTCCCGCGGATAGATGATTTGTTCGATCAGTTGAGTGGCGCGAGAGTGTTCTCCCAGTTGGATCTCGCGACAGGTTTTCATCAGCTTAGAGTGGAAGCTGAGAGTATAGCTAAAACGACATTTCGAACGCCGTCTGGATTTTATGAATGGTTGGTCATGCCATTTGGGCTGACTAATGCCCCGGCATATTTTGTGGATCTTATGAATAGGGTATTCAAAGATCAGTTGAATAAGTCTGTCCTTGTGTTCGTTGATGATATTTTGGTCTATTCGAGGACAGAGGAAGAACACAAGGAACATTTAAGAGTAGCGATGGAGGTGTTGAGAAAACACCAATTGAAAGCAAAGTTTTCTAAGTGTCACTTCTGGAAGAGGGAAGTGAGGTTCTTGGGCCATGTTGTATCAGAGAATGGTATTGCCGTAGACCCGGCAAAGGTGGTTACGGTACAAGATTGGCCTACGCCCAAGAACGCAACAGATGTAAGAAGTTTCTTGGGATTAGCCGGATATTATCGTAAGTTTATCCAAGGTTTCTCCAAGATAGCAGCACCATTGACCCAGTTGACCAAGAAGAATCAAACTTTTGTCTTGGATGAAAGGTGCGAGAATGCATTCAAAAGTCTAAAGGACAAGTTGACAAGCGCACCAGTGTTAGTCATTCCTAAGGGGGATGAAGAGATGACGGTATACACGGATGCCTGTGGTACCGGACTGGGTGCTGTATTGATGCAAGGCGGTAGGGTTGTAGCTTATGCAAGTCGGCAATTGAAACCGCACGAGAGAAGATACCCTACCCATGATTTAGAATTGGCAGCGATCGTGTTCGCGTTAAAGATGTGGAGACACTATCTCTTGGGAGAAAGATTTGTGCTATTTACAGATCATAAGTCGTTAAAGTATCTCTTCTCTCAGAAAGATCTGAATCTCCGTCAGCAGAGATGGTTAGAGTTCTTGGCCTCCTATGATTTTGACATCGCATACACACCGGGAAAGGGCAATGCGGTGGCCGTTGCATTGAGTAGAAGACATGCCAGCTTAGGGGCTATGTTCCTTGAATGGAAGCAACTGGAGTTTATCGCGGGGTTTGATTTCAGACCAAAGTGCGAATTGGATCCAGAAATGTTAGCAAGTTTGACGATCAGACCCACTTTGATTGAGCGGATCGGCTCTAGTCAGAGGGACGATCCTAACCTATTGGAAATCATCTCCGAGTTAGAGATGTGTGTCGATGAGGAGGTGAACAAGTATGGGCTTGATCGAGATGGATGGCTTAGAAAGAATGGAAAGCTTGTTGTACCCAATGTCAATGGATTGAGAGATGAAGTGCTTAGAGAATGTCATCACTCAAAGCTAACTATACGCCCCGGTGGTAACAAGATGTATCGAGATATGAAGCAGATTTACTACTGGGAAGGGATGAAAAGAGACGTTGGGAAGTTTATATCCAAGTGCATCAATTGCCAGCTAGTTAAAGCCGAGCAAAAGAAGCCTAGTGGGTTGTTACAGCCCTTAGAAATTCCCGAATGGAAATGGGAGCAAGTCTCGATGGATTTCATTGATGGTTTACCAAGGACTAGATCGGGACACGATAGCATTTGGGTAGTTGTGGATCGACTGACTAAAAGTGCAAGGTTTATACCAGTCAAATCGACCAGAACGGCTGCTAAGTTAGCAGAATTGTATATGAAGTGGTAGTGAGATTTCATGGAGTACCTAAAAGCATTGTGAGCGACCGAGACCCGTTGTTCACTAGTGGGTTTTGGAAGAGCTTACAAGAGGCTCTAGGGTCAGAGTTACATCTCAGTACCGCATATCATCCTCAGACCGACGGTCAGACGGAGAGGGTGAACCGTATTTTGGAAGATCTCTTGAGAGCATGTATATTGGATTTTGGTGGATCATGGGATGACCATTTGCATCTAGTAGAGTTTGCATATAATAACAGCTACCAATCCAGTATCGGTATGGCTCTGTTTGAAGCTTTGTACGGAAGACCGTGTAACTCACCATCATGTTGGATAGAGACTGGCGAGAAGTTTATGCTTGGACCAGATGTGGTGAGGGAAACTTCAGATAAAATCAAGATCATTCAACAACGAATGAAGGCAGCCCAAGATAGGCAGAAAAGTTATGCTGATAAGAGAAGAAGAGACTTAAAATTTTCCGTTGGTGACTTGGTGTTTGTCAAGATTTCTCCGTTGAAGAGCATAATACGATTTGGCAGGAGAGGCAAGTTGGCACCAAGATTTGTTGGCCCATTCCCTGTTCTTGAACTAGTCGGGAATTTGGCATATAGAATTGACTTACCAGAGAAGATGGCGGGAGTTCACGACGTATTTCATGTTTCCCAACTAAGGAAGTTCGTTCACGACTCAGATATGACTATTTCACCTGATCAGTTAGAGGACTTCGAAGTAGAACCCGAGGCGGTTGGGAACCGCAAGCCGGCCCGTATTGTCGAGCATGACATGAAGCAACTTCGAAGGAAGGCGGTGAAGCTAGTCAAGGTTCAGTGGGGCGAGGACGAGAATGATTGTACTTGGGAGACAGAGGAGAACATTAGAAAGACACACCCGGAACTCTTTGCCTGGTAAGATTTTGACTTCGATTTAGTTTTCCGCATGCTAGGATAGGTTTGTTTTGCTTGTTTTGCATGTTTGATTGATGTATGTGGTTGTTAGGCATGCGGGATCCTTGGTATGTTTTGGGTTAAGGAATTTCGGGGACGAAATTTCTTAAGGGGGGAGAGTGTAACGACCCGTATTCTACGCATCATAGGATCATAGGATATTTATTTCTTTCACATACGAAGTCGTATGGTCATGTAACTTTGGGAGACGACTATTGTGGTCATTTCCCATGTTCATGATTTTTCCCGATTTTTAAATGACCATTTTACCCCTAGTTGGCACTGTTTTGGCCATAACTTTTGACTGGAATGGAATTTTGACCTGAAACCACTTCCATTGGCTCCGGATGATGGTTTCTCTTTCCGTAGAGTGGTCACATTAGCCAAACGGACTCACCGTTTGGGAGATATGGCTGAAACAAGTTTCAGATGGTGAAAAACAGCTTAATTGGGCTTAACCGGGTGATTAACAGCTAGGCCCAAAGGGAAATTTCGGGATTAGGAGTTTAAAAGGGCTGTTAGGGTTTGGAGAATACCTTTTTCTCATTTTTCAGCCGTCACTATTCATTCCTCTTAACCTAGCCATGGCCTCCACCCTCTAAATCTCTTCAAAACACCTCTTAATCACTTTCTAATTGAAGAGTAGGCTTAGCAAACATCAAATCAAGGAGTATTAGCACGAGAACCGAGGTAGAGCTGCTGTGTAAGATTGGGAACAACGCCAAATCAGAGAATATTTCAGTTTTGGGGTTTTAGTTGTGGCCAAGGTGAGTGATTTGCATAGTTTTTGCACTAATTACGGTAATTAAGGGTAATTAGTGAAGATTAACGAATTTATACACTAATAAATTCTGGAAAAATGTTTAGAAATTCTTAAATAATATTTTATGCCTCTGTTAGAAATTTGGTTCGACTTGATCAAGTTTTGTTAACCCTATGATTAGATTTACTTAAAACATGCTATGGGAAAATATGAAGTTTTAGTCACTTTTGATTCATTTGAATTGTTGTTTGCTGTTTGTGGTTGCTATTACATGTTGTTATGACTCTAGGGTATGTTTTATGATTGATTAGAATAGTTAAATTGGTCGAAAACGTCGTCGAATGGCGTAGAAAGCTCGCTGGAAAGTTGCAGAAGTGTGCAGGTTCCGAACCGGATCGGATCGGGTGAGGGCTCGGATCGGATATGTGAACTGGGCAAGAAACCCGACCCGAACTGGAGTTTGGCACATAGGAGGCTTGGCGAGAAGGAAGGCCTTTTGCTTAGAGTTGGAGTGGACAAGGGGATCGGATCGGAAGAAATATGGAGCAGGATCGGATCGGAGTGGGCTAGGGAGCGAGATCGGATCGGAGGAGGCAAGCGAAGGGGGATCGGATCGGGCTATGGAGCAGGACCGGATCAGGGTAGGCCAGGGGACGAGGTCGGATCGGAGCAGGCAAGCTGGAGGAGGGACGAACCGAACCGACTGGGCGTGACACCCAAACCGAACCGACGTCCAAGGGGAAGGATCACCGAACCAAACCGATCAGAAAAATTACACCGAACCGAGCCGAGCTAGACGAGGAGCACCGAACCGAACCGTATGTGGGCTATTACTACTACGTGATGACTCTTCAGAAGACCCACTCCAATTCGACCAAACCCGAGATGCAAAGGAAGTCCAAATGAGAAGTTGGGACTCAAGATTCAGATGGGAATCAACGAGTTCGCTTCATGGTTGGGCTTTGCTGCGGGACGCGTGCCAAGGAGCTATCGACGTCTATAGCTTTGGACCACTATGGTAGGAGGTACGAAGGCGGATTCAGGGCCATTATGGCATCGGTAGAACCAAGGGCTACAACCAATGAAGTGGGTCATTGAAATGTTTGGTCATGACTCCATATGTTTAGCTTGGTCATAGCAGGGTTTCTACAAGTCGGGGTTCGTCGTTACCTCAGTTTGTCTAGTGTTCCAAAGTGGTAGATATCGTACGCTTTACGCACTGAGTGAGAGATGTGAGGATGGTTGCTATGGATGATTTGTTGCTATCATTGTGACATGCACACCCCACCCCGTATTCTTACACTATTCATTATGGCACCTTAGAGTATTGTGCGGTATGTAGTACTAACTCTTTGGTTGCAGGCCCAGGTTCAGGTATGGTTTAGTATACCTGTTATTATTCTGTTTAGATGCTTATCGCTCATACCAGGCTTTATGTCTGACCCAGAGTTTTATGTCTCCTCTTATTACTCTGGGTGCTCACACGAGCAGACTAGAGACAGGTTAGCTGGTGATGCACGGGTAGATGATCCGGAGACGAGCAGGAGGCTTCCACGTAATATATATATATAGTATTCTCCCTGTGTTGTTGAAGATCACTGCTTGGGCATTGGTGGTGCATCTTCTACTTTAGCTTTCTTTTGTTTAGAGACAGTAAATTTGGAAAATTGTAATAAGCTGTATATGGATTTCCGCTGCTCTGGTGATTTATGTTGATTTTAGTTATCAGCTTATGCACTGTCTCACCTGTTTTATGTCAAGTATGTTGTTATTATATTTTATTCCATGCGATGTGAGACATTCTACAGGTTCCTTGATTAGTTCATTCCCTTCTTTCCTTTCTTTGGCGACCGTTCCGTGCTAGTCGGGGCATGAGTACAGCGCACTTCCGGAGGAAATGCAGGCTGGTGCGGGGCGGGCCGTCACAGGTGTGTTCTTTCCTTTTTTGCATTTTTATTTCTGTTTATTTTGCATTTATATTTGATTCTGTGTCTGTAATTGTTTATGTGGTGTTTGATTCATATAGTTTATGACACAAGTTTTAGATATTAGTTAAATTCTCAAAAACACAGTTCACCCCCCTCTAGTGTTTGTTTTTCCTTAACAATCCTTTCTGCAATCCCTAACATAGACATGAATTATTCAGATTTAGGTACTCTCTTTCCTGCTAAACTTAATTGATCACGCATGTTCTTCACTTTAACAAGATACTCATTCATAATCAAATCACCTTTCCAAATGCTATGTAATTGTCGTCTGTAGTGCATAGTTCTTGCAGATGACTATGCAGTAAAGTTTCTTTCGACTGTAGTACACACTTCTTGGGCATTATTAGCACCAATAAGTTGTGGCAATATAGTCGGACCGATGGATGACATCATCTAAGAACAGATGAGGTTATCTTGTCTTTGATACGCTATAAATTCAGGATTTGGCACAAGCTTTTTTGCACTATCTCTGATGAATTTTGGTGGCACAATTTTTGTACCGTGTATGTAGTCAACTAGACCATATCCTCTAACATTTGTCTCTATTTGTAACTACCATAATAGGTAATTGGATTCGTTGAGCTTTTCAGAAATTAATTGACTCTATGGCTTTACTATAGCTTTCATCAGATCAATTGTTAGATCAGATTGGCCTGTTGATACTCTGTTGCTCAAGACTTGAGGGCTAGTATCACCCTGGTTTGTTACTGTAGAAAATACAATAGAAGAAGCAACAAAGGAAAATTTCAGAAGTGGGGAAAATAGGCATGAGAAATCTAAACTTGAATACTTTTGAATTTGAATTTCCTTTAAGAAATATTCTCAATTGATGATTGATGCAACCAGAGTGCATGTAAAATGATGACTATACTGTTTCTTGATGAAAGAAGTCTGAAAGCTTTCTTGGATGGCACTTTGATCAACTGATTTATTTCATGGGTTTTCTTGATTGGTTTTCTATGTTCAAATTTCTCATACACCAAACTCGATCTAAGATGATTGTTGCAGCCACTTCGATTGGCGAGGCACAATCTTCTTTGAGCGAGTAATGACTCCCAAATGATAAGATTGAAAAATCTTTGATGGGGGAAGGGAGTGCAAGTGATGAAATTTATCTAATGGACGGCTGCATAAGACATCTTTCGTTGATCACGGATGATCTGAAAATCTTTGGTGATGCAGGTAGCACACGTGAAGGCTCTAATACCAAGTTGGATTTGAAAGTGGATTGTAAAAGTGAATTATACACAAGAATTTAGTATAGAGATGTGAGACAGTCTTAATATAAATTGTAAACAATTGTGTGGAAATGAAAATTGTATTTAGAAGTGATAAAATGACGATAAGTACATTAGGTGTTTATATAACCCGTAAATAATGGCTAACTAGGCCAAGCCCCTTACAATTAGGAGGTAATAACAACCCACAATATATTTGAAGTATATACTTTCGCTATTAACCTTTACCAGTGCCTTGCTGCACTGCCCCAATTCACCAGAAAATCCACCTGGAAAACCACTCATAGCCTGTTGCACTAGTACCGTACACACCAACATCCAATTTGAACTCTCCAAAATTCACGGCCTAGGCACCATTACATTTAGATGATGCATCTCTCGACATTTCAAATAATACAACCATTATGACACTATAGCTGATTCTTGTAACTTCGGATGTATCTTTCAAATGTCACACTGTCTGCTTATTCGGATTCTTGAAATACTCCAAAGGTATTGAAGGAGGAAAAAACATCTTGGCCACAAATGTGAATACACATTAAACAAGGGCGCATAACAATCGAAGTTAAAGTCCATTAGGAGATGAACAGTTTTTTTACCTTATGTTGAGTGTATTTCACCCTTATTGAAGGTAGATTGCTTCCAGTTTTACAGCATATTTGATGATGCAGTGCTTTCACACTTTTACATAAATCTAGGGCTAGTATCGTGTATGACAGCATAAAGTAGTTTTCTAAAAAATAAAATATAGACATAAATACAAATTTAACACGAGTGACATAATCTGTGTTTCAGAAAGAAAAAAAATTCATACCCAAAGATGTTTTGCAGGTTGGAGAATAAACCATGACAGAAAAATAGCAGAACTTTTTCAGGAGGCTATTTCTTTCTGGAAGGATCATATAGTCGGATTCTTCTTGGATTCCAAACCTCCTAATGTCGATATGAATGAGGCTTGTAGGACATTATGGAGGCTGCGAGGAAGAATGCGTTTCACCTACGTGGACGGACTATATTACATCAAGTTCTCGTCGCCCGAAGAAAGACTTCGGGTTTTAGAGGGACCACCAGCGATTATAGACGGTAAACCTTTCATTGTTACCTCATGGTCATCCAAAATTGATAGTGTCAAAGAGCAAGTGTTATCCATACCCGTATGGACGCAATTCAGCCGAGTTCCATCTGTCCTTCAGCCCCTTCTTGGCCTTAACTGGCTTGCCTGTCATATAGGCAAATTGAAGTGCTTTGATGCCAATACTATTGCCAGAAGAAATCTAGTATATGCGAGAGCTCTAATTGAAGTTACCCCGGAAAAGCCGCTACCTACGCAGATTAAGGTAAGAATCGAGAACCGTGATTTTACTATTGATGTCAAATACAGATGGAAACCTGAAATCTACAACGAGTGCAAAGCTTTTGGCCATACCATATCCTCCTGTACAAAAACTGAAACCTCAGTGCCCATTCCATAAGTGCCTCTTCCCCGCCCACCAGAACGTGTCTGGATGCCCAAGGTCATACCTGTTGTACCAGATCCTCCTATCTTGCCTGTTCCGCCTCTTGACCCTGATATTTCCTGGATTGAGATGGAGAATGCCTTGGTGCATGCCCCTTCTGGGATGCTTTGTGATAAAAACGATATTTTCTTTATTTCTATTGATGGAACTGTGGAAGATTACAACCGTCTTTTCTATGAACCAGACGGAGACAAACTAATAATCAGAGAAGATGGTGAATTTGGAGAGAATAATGATATTCTTCTGGATGATCCTTCTTGGGATAGAAACCGACTAATTGCCCCAAATGACTGTGAAGATCTGGCACTACCCTTCAGGATCTACAGGCGCAACATGTCACCAATACCTGGCTTCATCCGTGGCGATGTTGATGATCCTGCCGTTGATAAACTTTAGATAATCCTTTGCAATACGCCTTTTCATGTAATGATATGTACTTTTTGCGATAACTTTTGTACCGATAGTGCCTGGACACTTCAAATCAGGAATGCTACTCTGTGCATGTGCGGAGTACCAGTTTTTATCTTTATAATAAAGGTGTTTGCGGTCACCTAAAAAACCGGTCGGCCTTGCAAAAAAAATAAAAAAATAGCAGAAGCGGATAGTACTGAAGTGAGATAATCAAGCAAACTGTAATCAAGAAGGGACAACTCTACAATGTAGTTCGTATGAAACTCCATCTGCAGTAGCTGGACCTGCATGAGTATATAAGTTAGCAAGTTCTATATATATACATACGTATCGTATTAGGAAAATTAATGAAGTAAAGATTATAATCACCTCATCACAACGTTGAGCGATTCGAACAAACTTCATTTATTATAACTTTCAGGGAAAACATGTAGAACATGTTGGTAAATTTGTGTTGTTCTGATACCACTTTGTTAAAAATTTATGTGGAGGAAGAGAAACAAATTAGAAGAAAGTAGAATATTTTTTAAGGGAAGAAAAAAAATATTCTACTTTCTTCTAATTTGTTTCTCTTCCTCCATATAAATTTTTAACAAAGTGGTATCAGAACAACACAAATTTTCCAACAAAGATGGGGCCGTGGTCAAGATCGAGGAAGAGGACGTGGCTATGGATATGGACGAGGTTGGAGGCCCAACCATGACAATAACCATAGCTTCAATAATCAAAGAGGAGAAAGCACAACAAGAAGTGTGTGGGGGAAGACACCACAAGAAGCATGGAGCGGAAGGAAGCCTGGCATTTCTCATCTAAGAGTTTTTGGAAGCATAGCTCATGTACATGTACCGAATGAAAAGCGAAGCAAATTGGACGATAAAAGTGAAAAATATATTTTTATTGGTTATGACACAAATTAAAAAGGCTATAAACTTTATAATCCTGATACGAAGAAAATAATAATTAGCCGAGATGTTGTATTCGATGAAGAAGGAGAATAGGATTGGAAATTGTATGATGAGAATTATAACTTCTTTCCATATTTTGAAGAAGATGAGATACAACAACCAAGGATCGAGCAATCAAGTGAAGAGCCTACTTCCCCACTAGCCTCACCAACAACAAATTGTCAAGAAGATGGGAGCTCAAGTGAAAGGGTTCATCGTTTTAGAAGCCTTCAAGAAATTTATGATGTAACAGAAAACCAAGACAATATTACTCTTTTTTGTCTTTTTGCAGATTGTGAGCCCATAAATTTTCAAGAAGCTTTGCAAAAGAAAAGTTGAAGAGAAGACCAATTATGCTGAAGAAAGAATTGTAGAAGATGGCACATTATTATTGGCCCATAAAGAAAATGAAAAATGGGAGGACAATCAATGGTATCTAGATAGCGGCGCAAGCAACCATATGTGCGGAAGAAAAAATATGTTTGTGGAGCTTGATGAAACAATAAAGGGCAATGTGGTGTTTGGAGATGAATCAAAGGTAGCAGTGAAAGGCAAAGGTAATGTTCTTATTAAATTGAAGAATGGAGAGCATCAATTTATTTCTAATGTTTACTATGTGCCAAACATGAAAAGTAACATCTTGAGCTTAGGACAACTCTTAGAGAAAAGTTATGATATTCAATTAAAGGATAAAAGCCTTTCCATAAGAGACAGTGCAAGCAATCTCATTACTAAAGTACCAATGTCAAAAAATAGAGTTCTTGTGCTCAACATTGAACATGGTGTCGCCCAATGTCTTAAGACGTGCTACCAAGATGTCTCATGGCTTTGGCATCTTCGTTTTGGACATCTTAACTTCAAAGGATTGGAATTGCTCTTTAAGAAATAAATGGTGAGAGGATTGCCTTGCATAAATCATCCCAATCAACTGTGCGAAGGATGTTTACTTGGGAAGCAAGTCAAAATGGGCTTTCCAAAGGGGTCATACTCAAGGGCGAAGAAACCATTAGAACTCATACATACAGATGTGTGTGGACCAATCAAGCCAAGCTCGCTAGGTAAAAGTAATTATTTCCTTCTTTTTATTGATGATTTTTCAAGAAAAACGTGGGTGTATTTTTTGAAGGAGAAATCAGAAGTATTTGAGAACTTCAAGAAGTTCAAAGCTCATGTTGAGAAGGAAAGTGGCCTTATGATAAAAGCCATGAGATCCGACCATGGAGGAGAATTCACATCAAGAGAATTTCAGAAGTTTTGTGAAGATAATGGAATTCGACGCCAACTAACAGTGCCTAGATCTCCTCAGCAAAACGGAGTAGCAGAAAGGAAGAACAGGACAATTGTTGAAATGGCAAGGAGCATACTCAAAAGTAAGAGACTACCAAAGAAATTTTGGGCGGAAGCTGTGGCATGCGCTGTTTATCTATCAAACCGATCTCCAACAGAACATGAATATGATTCGGACGCACCCAAAAACAAATGTTTTATACCTCAAAAAGCACTTGGTGTTTGGTGCTGACATTTCATGCTTCAAATACTTTAAAACTTCTGCCTACATTTGGACTACTTCTTCCCTAGTATATGTGTTGTTTATTAAATAGCAAAACTCTTCGGCTTGGGGAGCAGAGATCTCTTCATATTTATTGATAAATTTTTTATAAGTTATTTTAACATGGATGTGATAGCATGAAATAAATAAAATGATCTAAACTTATGATGCTAGTAGCATGCAAGCAACTCTTATTAATTGTAAGTAGGGACGAGCATGGTACGGTTTGGTGCGGTTTTGACTTAAAACCGCATTCGAAACTGCTAGGGTGCGGTTTTCAAAAGTAAGAACTGGAACTGAACCAAGAACCGTTGGAGTGGTTCGGTTTTAGAAGTGCAGTTTCGGTTTATACAAGTGCGGTTTCAGTTTTAAAACCGATTAATAAAAAAAGGCATTATTCCATAACCAGTCAGCATGAACATAACATTATCACACATAAACACAACCCAGTCACAGCAGTCAATATCTACTCAAAAATGTAACATGTGATAAATACAACCTTGTCCATTTCTCAATCCAAGTAAACTATATATTTTCTTATGTTTGTAGCTGAAGTGGAGTATAATGTAAGCATTTAAATGGATATAAGAAAAAGTGTTGTTGGAATGCAAGTAGCAAAGGCTTGAAAAAAGATACAAGACAAAGTATTGTTGGAATGCAAGCATTCATAAACTATATCGGTGCAGTTTCGGTTTTGCGGTTTGAGAAAAGATAAAAACCGAAACCGAACCATACTAACGGTGTTGTTTCGTCGGTTTTGTGGTTTTATTTCGGTGCGATTTTTTAAGATGTTGTTTTTAGCAGTTTAATGCGGTTTCGGTTTGTAATCGGTTTTTCTACTCATCCCTAGCTGTAAGTATTGACGTGCAATATAAATACAAATAAATGAAACTAATTCAAAACTATTTTTTATGGTAATATGCAAATATTTATGGAAAAATCATTGAAAATCTAATGTGAACTGAATAAATAAAAACAAACTAAGTCCATTCAAGCCTCAGAATTGACATGTAATCTAAATTTTAACTGCAATAACATACATCTTCATGTGGATAGAAGAAATTTTACTTCTGAATAAAACTTTATTTGAGTCGAGCATTTCAAAACATTTTATTAGCAGAGGACAACTAATTACTCCCTCCGATTCATAATGTAAGATGTTTTTGAGGTTTGCACAAGAATTAAGGAAAAAATCAAATGACAATTTAACTTCATACTTAATTATCTTTGTCTTACACATTAATTTCTCTTTTTATACCTATCAACTACTATTCCTATTCCCATCAACCACTTTTTGTCTTCTCATCCATAAAAAATACTTTATTGCTTGAGACTTGAGGTTGCAAAAAATACAATAGAAGAAGCAACAAAGGAAAATTTCAGAATTGGGGAAAACAGATATGTAAAATCCGAACTTGATTACTTTTGAATTGGGATTTCCTTTAAGAAATGTTTTCAGTTGATGATTGATGCAACCAGAGTGCTTGTAAAATGATGACTATACTGTTTCTTGATGAAAGAATTTTGTCTGAAAGCTTTCTTGGACGCCACTTTGATCAACAAAATTTTAGCTGTGGACCTATTGCCTGAAGTTTAAACAAAAAAATTCACCAACAATAAAACGAGTAGTAAATAGATAGCTATAACAACAATTACCAATGAAGAAACTAATGAATCCACATTAGCAACTTCATGTGTATAATGTACATCAGGCAAATTTCCTCCAATCTTTCTTGGTAGTCTAAGTAGATTGTCAAACGATATAATCAGTTTAATCAAGTACACAGATTATCAGCCTTCAGTCTCAAAATTTATACGTTAAATCGACATAATCATTATTAACCAGTTAGTACTTTTTTTCTATGAAAATACATAAACAAATAGCTTGATATATGTTAAAACTGTAAAAGGATTTTTTATTATGAAGAGAATCAATGTACAGGAAGTACTCAGCGGAAAATATCATGCAATGTAAATGTACGAGCAGTACAGTGATGTATTTATAAATGTAAAACATGGCCTATGGCCCAGCGGTGAGCCCGCATAACATTATATATCTGTATAAAACATTATTTTCCCCGATGTTTTTCTTATTACCCTGCCTCAATTTAGGCTAGGGTTTTGCTCCCCTTTCTTCATGCCAGCTGCTTCTCTTTCCTAATGTCGGTTGCTTCTTCTACTCTCAATTCCTTCCTCAATCTAGTGAAATTCAAGCTGGATAACGCTTTTGTCAGCAAATCGGCCCTTTGGTAGGAAGAGGGAACATGATTAATTATGAGTTTCCCACTGCTTGTTCTCTCACGAACGAAATGAAGATCGATCTCAATATGTTTCGTTCGTGAGTGCTGAATCGGGTTCATTGATAGCGAAATCGAACTTCGATTATCACACCAAATCACTGGCCTTTGAGAAAATTGAAGCCCTAGCTCTTGTAGCAAGCTTTTGACCCAAATAATTTCAGTAGTTGTGCTGGCGAGTGCCCTGTACTCCGCCTCTATGTTGGATCGTGACACGGTGGTTTGCTTCTTTGTGCACCAGGATATTGGATTCTCACCGAGGAAAACGCAGTAACTAGTGACTGACTTCCAGTCATCTGGATCGTTGGCCCAGTCTGCATCGCTGTAAGCATTCAAATTCAGTCTTTTTGTAGCTTTGATTGATAATCCATAGTCTAGTGTACCTCTTAAATAACGTAAAATACGTTTCACCGCTTTCCAATGATTGTTAAGTGGATTTTGCATAAACTGACATACTTTATTTACACTGAAACATATTTCTGGCCTTGTTATGGTGACATATTGTAGAGCTCCAACGATGCTTCTGTATTGAGTAACATTATCAATAGGTTCATCATCTTGTTTTGACAGTTTTAGGTTACTAGTCGTTGGTGTGGGTAAGGCTTTTGCTTGATCCATTTTAGCTCGAGACAAAATTTCCAAAATGTATTGTTTTTGTGACAAAAACAATTCTTCCTTCGAATTTCTTTCTATGTTTATTCCCAGAAAATAACTCACTTCTCCAAGATCTTTAATGGCAAAAGCTTTGTCCAAATGATTTATAACTTGGTCTATTTCTTCATTGTCGTCGCCAATAATTAGGATGTCATCCACGTATACTAGTATGTAAATGGTAGAATGTCTTGCAGCCCTGGTATACAGTGAAGTGTCAGACTTAGTTGCCATAAAATTCATGCCTTTCAGTGTTAGCTTTAGCTTGTCATACCAAGCCCTAGATGCCTGTTTTAGTCCATAAATAGCCTTGTGTAGCTTGCACACACTGCCCTCATTACCTGAATGATAACCCCTGGGCTGTTGCATGTACACTTCCTCCATTAAATCCCCATTGAGAAATGCGTTATTGACATCCAGCTGCTTTATTTTCCAATGTCTATGAAGTGCAATATTTAAAATAATTCGAATGGTAGCAGGTTTAACCACTGGTGAAAAGGTCTCATTAAAATCAAACCCAAACCGTTGAGAATAGCCTTTAGCGACCAGTCTAGCTTTATATTTGTCAATACTCCCATCTGCCTTTCTTTTAACTTTATACGTCCACCTGCATCCTACAACATTCTTGTGTTTGGGTGCTTGTATAATACTCCATGTTTTGTTCTTGACAAGTGCATTAAATTCAGCGTCCATGGCTTCTCTCCATTTTATGTCTTTAATAGCCTCTTCATATGACACAGGTTCTTTATTAACAACAGAGGCAGTTTATATTTTGGGTTTGAACACTCCACTCTTGGATCTGGTGATCATGTGATGGCCCGTATTCAATTTGTCTTGATGCTGTTCACCTTCTTGATCATCAGAACTAGACCCTGTTGTGTCTCCCTCCGTACTGTCTCCGTTATCACCTTGATCATCATGTTCTCCACTGTTCTGAATGGTAGGAGAATGTTGATTTGAACTATTTGAGCTAAATTCAGATCTGGTTGTTGAGATGGTCGGCTGTTGTTGGTTCAAATCACCTTCACATGCCTTCACTCCAGCCTCACTTGTCCATTCAGTTAGAGTGGGAATACCCGGCATTTCTACACGTGCATTGCTGGTATGATCATCACTGTTTTCTTTCTTTTCTGCAAAGGGAAAAATAGTTTCATTAAACACAACGTGTCTCAAAATAAACAATCTCCCCTTTGTATCCATGCACCTGTACCCTTTTTGGTTATTAACATATCCTAAAAAGGTGCAGGGACTGGATCTTAGGTTGAGTTTGTGTTTGTTATAAGGTCTGAGATAGGGAAATCACAGACATCCAAAAAAATTTAGTCTCATATAATCTGGTTTATTTTTGAATAATAATTCATGTGGACTTTTATCAAGTAGAACTCTAGTGGGCATCATATTAATTAAGTAAACTGCTGTACTGAAAGCTTCATACCAGAATTTCATTGGTAAAGATGCCTTAGATAATAGAGTTAAACCAGTTTCTACCACATGTCTGTGCTTTCTCTCTACTAAACCGTTTTGTTCCGAAGTGTATGGACAAGTGATTCTATGTAGTATGCCTTTCTCATTACAGTAGTTCTTTAATGGCATAAATTCACCTCCCCCATCAGTTTGTATGATTTTAACATTACAGTTAGTTTGTTTTTCGACAAAATTGATGAAATTTATGGTGATATTGTATGTTTCTGATTTGCTTTTGAGGAAATAAATCCAAGTGTATCTTGTGCATGCATCAACAAATGAGAGGTAATACATGTGCCCTTGTGTGGAGTTTATTGGAGCTGGACCCCAAATGTCTGCAGCGATCAATTCTAATGGCTTGTCGTACACAGAATCAGATTTGCTGAAGGGAAGCTTGTGGCTTTTCCCCAATTGGCAATGTGTACAAATGTGTGATGCAGGCAATTTAACACAGGTAATGTCACTATTTTTAAATATTTGTTTCATAGTATTAATATTGGGATGTCCCAATCTACAATGCCATGAGTTAAACAGTTTATACTCACTTTCAGATTGTGATGCATTGTCTTTATCTAATTCATGACTGGATCCGTTATTAATGCAGTTTACTTGAATATCATCATCATAAATGGGTTTTTTGTTAGAATGAATAAAACTGCTGGTATTAACAGAAACATATTTCTCTCTAGAATCCTTGATATTATTACAATTACTAAAACTGGCATCATCACTATGAACATTCACGTTCATACAGTAGTCAATATTATCAGTACACAAATTGTTGCACCCAATATTGCGAAAATTATCATTTCTGGGCTTGAATGTGCTGAACTTGTATAATCCATTGTGCAGTTTACCCTGCAACAATGTTGCATTATTCAGTAAATCTTTAACAAGACAGAATTTAGGGTGAAACTCGAAGTAAACATGGTTATCATTGGCGAATTGTGAAACACTAATTAAATTTTTCTTAATGCTAGGAACTCTTAGTAAATTATTTAAATAGAGTTCCCTTTTACCTTTTATGTATCCACTGCCAATGTGCGAAATACTTATAGCTTCACCATTACCCATATGTAATTTTTGCATACCTGAGTAATTCTTGTTCCCAAGATTAAGATTTTGTAAATTGCTAGTGATGTGATTTGTGGCACCTGAATCTGGATACCAATCTTCCACACTGACATCATCAACTCTTCTAGTGTCATCACTTGTACCTTGACCTCTGTTGCAATCACTGTTTGCTTTATTTTGCTGACTTACTTGAGCCATGTTGACACTTCTTTGTTGCGATTGATTTTGTTGGGCCACATTAAATTCACTGTTGAATCTAAAATAACATCTACTAGCGAGATGACCAAATTTATCAAAAATTTGGCACTTAACACGATTATTGCCGTTCCACCTACCCCTGCCACGACCTCTTTGAGATTGACCACCTCTCTGGCCTTGGAAGTCAGTTCTGCCTTGATTTGTATTTCCTTTCTGTTGTGGCTTGTTTTTGGAATTTGCAATAAGATTGACTGGATACTCACCTTGCATTGCTTTTCTTTGTTCCACTCTTCCTTCATGAGCGAGCAATGCAGAATGAACAAACTGAATGTCGGGTAGCGTGGGTTGTGTGGCAATGTACGTAACCAAAGACTCATATTCTTGATCCAAGCCATTTGTAATAACAAGAATTTGTTCGCTGTCTGAAATTTTATGACCCACTGCATTCAATCTATCGCATAAGTTCTTGATTTTGGTCAGGTAATCTCTCATGCTCATCTCTTCTTTTCTTGCGTTTTGTAATTCCCTTCTATAATGCACAATTCTTGCCGAAGATTGGGAATTAAAGATTTGTTCAATTGATGACCAAATCTTGTATGACGTATCACACCCCACTATTTGCGAGAGTAAATTTGCACTGATGGAAGAGAGCAACCACGAACACAGTAAATTATCTTGTTTTGTATAATTGACATAATTTGGATTACTAATGACATTTCCTTCCGCATTTGTTATCATAACAGGAGGTATGGTGATCGTACATTTCACATAGTCTTGCAAGCCATATCCTTTAAGAGCGGTCTCCACTTAATATTTCCACAAGATGTAGTTGTCTTCATCGAGTGGGATGGTGATTACATGGCTTTTCGGTTTGATGAGGGTAGTAAGAAAAGGATCTGAACCACCAGTGTTGTTTCTTGAAGTGCCTGAACTTGCACTCTCGTTGTTTCCAGCCATGTTGGGATGAATGTGAGATTGCTGCAGATTCTTGAACAACAGGTGGCAGCAGCCAGTGATCTATGCTAGGCGTGGATGTCACTGGTGATGGTGGAAAATGGATAAATCGATGGTACAGTGGGATAACAGGGGTCGTATGATCAAAGATGGCTGGTGATTGTAGCCAGTGAGCGATGAGGATGCAAATCTGATGCAAGCTAGGCACGTCAGTCACCAAAGTAGGCAAACTGAGGGCTAAAGAACAGATACAAGCACGATCAAAGAGACGGGATTCGACTCCGGTGATGAAATTATAATCTGAGGAGCGAAACAAATTATCCCAAATCTTGAATCGATGCAAAGAAAAGAACTGTAATGTCTACTGTCTTTGATCACAATCTTTATTATTGCCGCAAGGCAAGAAGCTCTGATACCATAAAACTGTAAAAGGATTTTTTATTATGAATAGAATCAATGTACAGGAAGTACTCAGCGGAAAATATCATGCAATGTAAATGTACGAGTAGTACAGTGATGTATTTATAAATGTAAAACATGGCCTATGGCCCAGCGGTGAGCCCGCATAACATTATATATCTGTATAAAACATTATTTTCCCCGATGTTTTTCTTATTATATGTTACCATTTAACATTGATAGTAAAATGATGTCTGGTATTTTATAATAATAATAATGCCGCACACCCATACACTTAAATACATACTATTACTAGGAGACGGTTATACAGAAGTGACACTAGTTGAGTGGTGCAGCTGATGGTTGTACATAAGTGACATTTGGAGATGGTTGTCTTGGAATTGGTGAGTTGAAACTTGAAAGTCACAGTACTTGGTGGTCATAATGTGCTTAACTATGTTTGGGTATAATTAAGTACGTGGTGTTCTTAGCTGATCCAGGTAGATTATAGAGTTGGATGGAGTTTGTATTGGCTGCGTTGATAGTCGATGTAGGTTTTTATGGTGTTGTTTTGGTAGATATGATTGCAGGCAGTATGGTGATTAATTTGGATGATCAGTGATTGGTGGGTGTGTTGTAATTGCAATGTTTACATGAGTTGTAGAGAGCAGTGGGTCTGAGTTTGGACTTGAGGGATTGGTTGCAAGTGGAAAGCGAAGTGTGTAGGAGCTATGGAAGTGGGAAAGATGATGAAGAATGGATTGTTGGGTGTTGGTGAAACTAGATTCGATAGTTGGAATTCTGTTTCTTCTCAAATCGGAGCTTAGGGTTATGTTCGCACTTCATAAAAAATGTGAACAAACTCACTCTCAAGGTTAAGAGCATAATAAGGTTGGAAACAGAGAGGAATGTGACGGATTTCATGATGGACCTGACCTTATTGTTGTTAGCATCAGAGTTGTTAGATCTACACTTTCTTACACTCAGGGTCGGGCCCTGATGATGCTTCTACCCAAGGCAGAGACAAGGAATGCGGAATTTTTTCCCAAAAAAGGTTGCCCCACCAAGACTCAAACACAAGACCTTTGAATCAGTAAACACACCCACTACCACTAGACTATAGAAAGAACTAGTAATCTTTTGTAATAATAATCTAAAATATATATTTTCGAACCTACTATTGTTTCTTCCTCATCCTTTCTGTCCCCATTCATGGTGTTTCCCTAGGTGGTCATCTCCCTCGACTACCCCCAAGGTCGGGGGTGCTTACACTCAATCTTTTTTGGTTTCGAAGTTGCCGTATTATATAGTTTTAATATAATTTCATGTGTTCTCTTTAATCCATTTTCACCTTCAAATTAGATAAATCATGAAGATTCTAGCAATAGGCATTGCACAAGTATACAAATGATATCCATGTATATCAAAAATTTAATCATCCTATCTTTATATATGAAGTTATATTTATGGTTCTTTTTTTTGTCCATTCAATCTTGTATTGAAAGATTTCTACCGGTAACTTTCACATTGCCTTTTTAAAGGAAACTACACTATCTCCACTAAAAATTAATTTATTTTTACATATAGGTCCAACAAAAAACTATTTCAAAAACTATACCCATATAACATAAAAACAAAATAACTTTTAAATTATTTGGAAAGAATCTTTTAGCAAAGCATCAAGATAACAAGAAGGTGCAAAGCATCATTTGTTTTAAATTACATTAAAAAAGCATTTAAAAAAACTTTTATTTTCTATGATGGTGATCATCGTTTAATAAGTTAACTACTTTATTTGATTTCATTTTATAATTTTATTCCTTTTCATTTTATCAATCCACTAAGACGACAAACTTGAGCTAATGAAGACTTCCTAGTAAAGCTTCTACGTTGGGAAATTTATTAATAAAAATGCAGTATAAGGTTTATCCTCCTATAAAACTCATCAAGGGAAATATATTCAAAACAATATAAATTTGTCTTTATAATTCTCATAACGTATTCTTGGTTTCACAGTTCTTAAATCAATCAACATATATATGTAGTTTTCTTTATCATTTCTAAAATACATTTCAAAAACATCCATTTATCTAAATGGATTAAACAGTACAATCCATAAATAATTTACTAAACAGTTATGAAAACAAACTGAAAATATGAACAATGCATATTATGTATTCTCCAAAACAAATCAAAAAAGGGCGAACCAAACTAAAGTTGTCACATGGAAAATAGCTACAAAATGTATAAGGTAGCTTGTTTTAAGCAAGAATTGCTAAACTATGTTAAAACAAAGTCATTTTTCCAAAATTATAAACCAAACAAATTTGCCAGAGAAAATTAACTTGCTTTTCTTTTTTCTCTTTTTGTTTTTTCATTCTATAAACATTATTCAAACTTATTATATTAAGAAAAATTACTGATAAAATCCACATATGTCAAAACTGAAAATGACAGATGGAAATATAAATTAAGCCAAACTCTACATATGTCCATGTCTCGAGGATTATATCCCCTTATAACTATCTCAAAAGTTCTTTTAAATTACGCTACTTTATATAAAATAGAGTATGCACGTTCTTGATATCTTGATGCTTTGCCAAATAAGTAGCTCTTCGTGGCACGGATAAACATTTAACTAGTAAAAGGAAATTATAATACCTCATTCTCACGTAAACAATTGTAAATCCCTTGTGCGTAAGCAACACACAACTATGAATCGTCCTGACCTTAATCGAAATCAAAGATTCCGTAAATTCCTAAGAGACGCGTTATCATTACTATTTAGGAAAATGCTATAACTAAGAGATAATGAAATTATGATTCTGTTTAGGAAAATAATTAAATCGAGCATAGAAACAATAGATATGATGAATAAAAATAGAAATTACGATTTTGTTAAATGGAAGCCCTTCCTTGACTTCCTTCTGAAATCTCTAGAATTGATCCACTTCGATTTCAAGATCTTAGAAAGTTTTCAATCAGGGAAAAGGGATCTGGGGTGGCTTCTGATCGATAATTAGGGGAAGCCTTTTTTACGTTCTGTCTGAATCAGGAAAATGGAGTGGAAATAATGAAAGCACACGTTGCGCTGGGAAAACTTACCAAATGTTTAAAAGTTATAACATTAACTATTATAGATTTGTACAACAATATTTTGCAAGAAAACTTAAGTAGCGGAAGAGTTCAAATGGAAATATTTCTATATATAAAATTTTTGTTGTACAAGAAGTGTTATAAGCATAAGTTAATGTTTTGAAATGCTAATAATTAGACTAGATATAAAAGGTGAATATTAAGACATGCTTATAAGCTTAAGAAATGACTAGATGAATTCATAAATAAGTTTATTATCAATTGATAACATAAAGGAAAAAATGACACAATTAATCCCAAGTTTCACGTTGTAATATCTTGTATTTTTATCAATATAATAATTAATTAATTTAATTATTTAAATAGTGTTTGAAGATTTAAATGGTCATTGAATTAAATAATATTGAATATTTAATTAATATAAATAATAGAATAATATATTTAATTTCCAAAATAGTCGGAAATAGTAGAATTCACAATATTGTGTGAATTGGATCATTTATAATATTTAATTCAGCTTAGAGTTGAATTATATTAACGAATATAATATATAAACGATAGTTGAACGCATAATTATAATATAATTATAATCGAGCTCGAAATGGCGCGACAGTTCGTAATTTAGCGATTCGAACTTTAAACGGATATACAAAATCCAATTTAAATCGGATTTTTGTGAAATAAGAAACGTTCGGAGCTGGTGAAGTATATTTTCTAATGGAAGAGAAAAATCAGGATTTCGTCATGTTGATTTTGATTTATGTCCAAATCAAATTTTCAAATAGTCGCTATGGAATTCCTTTATAATTTTTTAATGATTTACTTATATTTAAATGGATTTTCAATATAAATTGAATACAGATTTAACACCGGATTTGAACTATCGAGTTGTAAATTCAGATAGAAATATTCTGGCGCTGTATGGTATTCTATTATGAATATATACGATAATATTTATTTATAAATATTTAATTTAATTATTTTTAAATATATTTAATATTTAAATGGGTTTATTTAGAGCTTTAAAAATAGCCACTTTTGCAAACGAGCTCCGTTTTCGATGAAACTAATTTTGTTGGATCCAGAATATCAAATTATTGTTAGATTTCAATTTTCGTGATTTTTGGAGTCAGTATGTGGCCGCACGGGATTATAATGTGAAAAACAGTCAATTATTTGACTTTAAAAATACGCTATATGAGCAAACGGAGTTGGAATTTGACGAAACCAGTTTCAATGGGTCCGTAATGCCAAACTGTAGCTACGTACCCGTTTTCATGATTTTTGGGTATCGTATGTGACTATACAGATTTTTAAAATGATAAACACTCATAATGGTTGATTAAAATTTAATATAATAATGAATATAAAATTATTTTTTCTCTCCTATAAATACCCTTACCCCTTTTCTAAACCTAACCTATTTCCTCCGTTGGTCAATGGTCTACAGGCGCCTCCAAAGAAAATTCTAGCAATGAAATAAAAGCTTTGAAAATGGAAGACAAATTGTAGATAAATCAATAAATCATGGAATTAGTGTTTTTGAGTTGCTAGTGTGATTCTCTTTGTGTTCATATAAGTTTCGTCGCATTCGATTCCATTTCTGTTCGTTGTCTTTTCTAAGCGTGAGTCTACGGGTTCAGGTTAGCGAATGTTTGGGGAATCAAATCGAGAAATGGGTATTGTTTTTTAGATCAAAGAATGTGTTAGCAGCTCGTAGTGATATTCTGGGTGATTCGAAGCCCGAAGATGTCGCTCGTAACAGCTACAGGGTGCGAGGTACAGAGAAACGTAATTCAAGTCTTGGGTGCGAGCTATGTATTGGGTGGAGGAGTGGAAAGAGGATTCGAAGGAGAGAATATTGGTGTTTCCTATTTTTGAAAGCGCGATGGATTGAGGGATAACGGCTTGAACAAAGTTTGGCTATGGATGGAGGAAACGCGCTGCGTACAGATTTGGGGAAGAAGAGCATTGGCGGGTCGTGTCCTCTTATAAGTGAGGATAGGCCAAGTGGAATTGGGTAAAGCCCATGATGAATTAATCTAATTTTAATTTTATATAAATAGTGTATATATTTGTAACGCTTGTAACTTGCCCGTTCGTTATCATAATTTCGAACAGTCAGATCCATTGGGATCATCATGACAGCGGCTACACAATGGAACTGAATGGGTGTGAATCAGAGCTCATTACAATTTGTTGTAAAATAAATTGTCCGTTTGAATCAAAGATAGTTAATCGTTATTTAACGATAATTGTCCAATGTGAGTAAATCTCACTAACTCTGTACAGTTTATATTTTTATAAATGCACTACAAGAAAAACCGCATTTAGCAGCGGAAAAATCTGCTTCTAATCCGTCGCTAAATTGGAATTAGCGACGGATTTCCTGCATAACACAGTGGTCGGTAAAAACCATGACGGTAATTGTGTCAGATTTTGCGACGGAATTTAGCATGAGTTTTCCGACAGTTTTCCATCATTTTACTAATTATATAATAAAAATAAAATTTTATTTATTATTTTAATTTTAATTTATTTACCGACTATTTACCGACGGATAAGTAATTTATAATAAATTATTATTTATAAAAAGCGTTGGTAAACCCTTACTAATTGCCAAGGAATTAGCGACGGAAGTTAAATTGAAATAAACTTAACCTCACTTTTTTTTGTTGGTAATCCGCCGCTATTCCTCTTCTTATCTACCGATATATATATATATATATATATATATACACACACACACACATACACACACATATATACACAATTATCGAACTAATATCAATCAACTATGAATACAGAAATAAATTGCATATCCAAAATAAACAAAGATAAGTTTGCAATTATGATTTATTTCATCGCTCGGTACAATCAACTTCGATAACTACATATTGTCTTGAACTTTTTAATACATCCAAGCATACACTGATAATACACATTTAAGCAAAAGTAGTTTGATCTCTAATCACCTAACATTACACTTAACATTACAAGAAATTGCTCTATTACCATTCAAAGAAGTTGTTCTTTAACTCGGGGTCATGCTTCTAAAAAAACAACAAGTGCATCAGCTCTTTCATTTTGTGCTTTTGTACCCCCATCATCATGCAAATATCCCAAGTTCTTGATGCATTTGCTTTATATCACCTATAAATAGGCAATATCATGTCAACTAAAGCTAAATTCACAATGAATTCACATAGCTGAATTCAGAATATATATAGTAGAAAACCAGACCATGCATTCCTGCTTTATCTTTATTTTTTGACATGACTAAAAGAAAATACATGCTCCTTAAATTTGTTCAATTCACACTTTAGTGGTAGCTCTGTGCCATAAGCATGGTTTAAGCATATGCTTTCCCTACCTCATGTTTTTAGCTCAGACTATACAAGGTTCAACAATGTAGCCATCGTTATCACTTCAATGGATTGCATCTTTACTGAAATGGGATGTAAAAGCTTATGTTTGACACTAACATATCCAAACAGGCATGTTTCGCACAATGGTTCAGATGTCAGCCCCCTTTTTAGGTATTATATGCATGTATGTAAATTCGTAAATAAATACATATAGGGTAAGGATCGGCTACACTATTTGCATTACAAATCACTATATTTTTTTAGTTATATGGTCGAAAGTATAAACAAATTCTGTAGATATGTTCCTTATACTGTTCAAGATCACCCTTGCAAATTGAGATCATTTCAAAGTTTCTAATATATTTAAAATGACAAATTAATTTATAGTTACTGAATGTAACCATCAATTCGAAATGTAATTAAGAAAATCATGGGAATATTCAAACAAATTATTATTTTCAAGACGATCTCCAATACTATAAGAGCATGTCTACAGAGTTTGGTAGTTTTTTGAGTTGTATAACTTTGAAAATGATTGAAATATAACATATGTGTGTAGATGATCCATCCACACACAATCAGTGTGTATAAGCTTCTCAAAGTTAATGCGGAAATATAATATAGAAAACGGTTACATAGGTAGATAAGTTTCTCAAAGTTAACTAGTAAAATGTAATATTAATATTGTCACGTCTATGCATACAAATTCAGTTTTAGTACAACAAGCATGCAAGAATAATTGTTTATATAAAAGGGAAAAGAGATTGCTTTTGACTTTTTGTAAGCATTTACTAAATAGTGGCTATGATATTAATTTGGAGAACGCTCAATAGGGAATGAAACTTACGATCATTAACATCAATTGGCATTGCAATCTTATCCAAAACTGCAATTGCATCTTCAAGAGCTTTATTATATGCTACAAGGCAAATAAATACATATCAGTTGGCAATACTTTGAAAAGAAAAAAGTGCTAAATTGCTGCTATGGTGACAGAATTACCTCGGCAAATAACTGTTGGGTGATAATCCTTGTCAATGAAAGCTTCTACAACATGAAGCATCTCTCCAGCTTAAAAGAAAAATTACTCAACATGTCAGTATTTGACAAATTGTTATAATCACTGCTCTCAACAATATAAACCACTCAAATCAGTAAACAACAGAAAAACAAAACAAGTGCTGAAAGTATGTGTTCAAACATTGTTCACCCATATAAACCTGAAGTCAATCAAAACTTCGCAACAAATCATCCATGAGCAAGTCAAACATTCAAACATTGTTCACCCATTAATTTGGTGCATCCATTACACTCAACTTACATTAACGGTAGCAAACTCACCCTTCAATTTCTTAGCATTGAAAATATGTGTCCAGACAAATGTATAATGGATGACTGGGTCAAGCATCTATTCATTTAAACTAGCATGCTATTCATATTTATGTGTATATTACTCAGAAATACTTTAATATATTTTTTTAACAATAGTATTTAAGTATTTTATCACTGTGTAAGTATGATTAGAGATAAGTATAGACATAAGCATGTATCTACTTTCCCACACTGCCTATACTCACTCTTCCAACCCTATTTACACAGCAAACAGTGCCTAAGTCTGTTTAACACTTTAATTCTAAACTGTATACCAAACAAACAGCCAAACAAACATACAAAATCACTCAACAAACATGTATACTTGTTTATAACAATCCTACAATAAACATATAAGTAAATTGGCTGCCTATAAAAGGGCTAATTGCCAAATAAGAACAGTACACTCACATAGGGTTTAATCTCGATTTCTATTTCTCAGATCTCGATTTCAGGGTTCGGGTTTCTCCTAGACTCGTTGCTCTCTCTCGATTCCGTCTCTATCTTGAATCCCAGCTTTATCTTTGAATCGAGACGCCGTATCTTGATTTTCCCCCAATTCGTTTTCCAAGGGTTCGACCATTCTTAGTTCTATTTTGTGAACGAGAGAAAAATGAATGAAACCGATGGCTTAGTTTTCTTTTTACTACATTATACCAGGGTACGACTAGGGTTTCTAATGCTAATTCCCTTTCTGCCCTTAGGGTTTTTATGTGGACCTTATTCAACACTTTGGCCTATTTGTATTAACACTTGAACCAATTTCAAGTTACCCAATATACAAACAAACATTTATATGTTCATATAAATTTTTATACATCAATTTTATCCATATAAAAAGAATTATAATCTATTTATTCTTCATACAAATGAAGTTACTGATAAAATAGGGTTATTATAATTATCAAATCAATTCAAGATTATTTCAAATTTCGAAATATAAAAAATAATTATCAACTATAATTGTAAAATATAAGTATCAATTATAATTATCAACTGTAATTATTAAATACAATTATTTAAAATTAATTATTGAATACTAAATATCATTTCATAAGTATTAAATTATAATATTAATTATTAAATGATTATTATAATAAACTGATATTTTCATTATTTAGGGGAATAATTATAAAAGAACAATTTAAAATTTTGGGATTTAGCATAAAGTATACTGACATACTGACTGAGATTTGTGATGAAAGCAGAGGACTTAATTAAGAATTTAGTAATTACATTGGTTATGAGCAAAGATTATTTTGTTAATTTTAAGTAAGTAATGATTATAAGTTATTTATTATAGAACGTAAAATAATATTTATTATTACTTATAAATCATTAATTAGAACAAATTAATTATTAATTATTGAACACGTCAATAATTATTAAAAAATAACACTAAAGTATATCTTAGAAAAATAATATAAACATCTCTTGCAAATTTGTTGGAATTCTGCTGCAAAATAGCTTTGACAAATATTCATTGGTATTCTGCCTGAATTTGCAGCGGAAAATAGCGGCAGAAATTTTCTGTCGGTAATTTGACGCTGTTTGCAACGGCTTAGTAAAGAATGGTAGAAAACAAAGGTAATAAATAAAAGAAAAAAAGTTGAAATTTTAAAAAACTATCCCTTACAGATCACATGGAAATCCGTCGCTAATTAGCGATGGAATTTTCTGCTGCTAAAAATCTGTTGCTAATCTCAGTTTTTCTTGTAGTGATGTAATCTAGTACTGATAACTGATTATTAATTGCTGTGTGTTGATTTTTTGGTTGAATTGCTGATTTATTGGTTGAAATTATAGATAACGATATATATATATATATAAATCATTAATCAAATATTGATTCCGTTTGTCAGAATATTTCATATTGAAATGAAATCGATGTTATACGATATTGTTTAACATCTGTGGATGCAGGGAAACAGCTTGGAGGGATCCAACTGGATTCCTCAATATTTATAATACTGCTTGTTTTCATATAATGTGATATATGATGTGATATATAATCTGTGATTGATTATGATGACACTAGTCTGGTTAATTGGTATTTTAAATACTGTATGAAATACTGCAATGTAAAAGGAAAATTTCAAAGTGAATATTAAAAATGAAATATTTATATATGAAATAAATAGGATATTATTAAAGGTAATATTTGGAAAGCAAATATTGGAAAATATAATTATAAAATAAATATTTATTTGGAAAATAAATTGAATTATTAATTTGAAAGTAAATAGAATTATATAAAACGATTTATATAAAATGAATAGAATTATATAAAAGGGTTTATATGAAATAAATAGGATGTTGAAAAGGAAAATATTTATATGAAATAAATAGGATATTGAAAAGGGAGATATTTATAGGAAATAAATAGAATTATAAAAGAAATTATTTGGAAAACAAATGGAATTATATAAAGAAATATTATTCACATTCTATGTGAAAGATTAGATAAAAGTAAATATTTTGCAAATAAAATATCACAAAGGAATTTGGGGCTTGAATTAAGAATTTAAATGGAATTACTGAGATTAGAAACGGACTAGAAATTAGTTGAGTTGAATGGCTTTCTAGGTATCGATCAGATGTTGGTTTCGGCCTTCGGGGTTTATGCTTGGGAAGTTCTTCTCTTACTAGTTTACAGTTAGAGACTGATATATATGAGAAGATAGTGATGCGTGAATCAGAAATGGAAACGATTTCCAAAGTAAATAACTAATATTCTCTAAAATTAGAAAATAAGGATTTGATGTATATGGAAACGACAAAAAGGGAAATTAACAAATGTTGATCGATAAAATTTCCATCTGGAAATAATATCGTTGTTTGCACACATGTTTTTCTTTGATAGTTAAATAACCGACTATCAAAATTTTTGACCATTTTTCCGTCGTCAATATGGAGAGACCGGGATCATATATATTATCTGAAAACCACTCCGTATGGCGTTAGCATTGCGAATCAAATATGATGAAGATAATTGAAGACGGAGTTATGCAAGGGCTATCCTGTTTACAGAATAGTACCTTCGGTCTGTCCAATCCCAGGACGACCTGTATGGAAGAATGTCTGACAGAGTATATTTAACAGATCGCGTAAGTTGATCTCTTCAAATGTATTTACATTTGGTGGTGGAGGAATTCGTTTCTCTTAGCTGTATACCTGTGGTATGTTTGGAGAAATCAATTTGTGATTTGGCTGGTATGATGATGTGACATTCAAAGCGAATAAATGTGTGATATGTCAGAGATAAGCGTGGCCTTAAGCCTCATAACCAGGAAATGGTATAAAATCGGGCAGGTCGCATGGCTAAGTGTTTAGATGCCAAGTAGGGTGTATTGTCTCCTAATCCAGAGTTTCATTTACTTCTAAAATCTATGTCGATGCTGTCACTTTCAGGAAACGGTTACTAACCCCAACCATTGGTGATAATACATTTGGTACACTCAAGCGAAACGAGTGACCGATCATGTTTACCTTGGGTTACAAGATGTTCTTGTTGAACTCGGTGTATTTCCCTCTAGAGATACACTGTCGGAAGGTGGTCCCATACCTTGCAGTTGGAATTTATTAACCAATAAGCGCCCGCGGTTTTTGATTGTATATTATATATGTGGAACGTGAGATGAAAGCGTTCCACTAGATTTTTATTTATTTGATTTAGACATTATTATAATATCAAAAGAGTATGGATTTTAAAAGAATTTTAAAAGTTAAACAAATTGCTGGAGTTCACTCACACCAGTCACATGACTGACCCAGAGTTTATTTTGTTTTGTTTTCCCTAAACTCTTGGGTGCCCAATTTTGAACGGCCAGTCAAGTAGTCAGGATTTTACAGATATACTGAGAGCTTGGAGCAGGAGGCTTCAGGATTATATAGCTATTGTAATTTCCGCTATGTTGTAAGTGTTGTACTCTGATAATGTTACTGTATACATATACTAGTTTTATTTCAAAGTTATGTATCTATTATATATTGTTCGTTCCGCTGTGAGTTTTCTGTTACTCTGATGATGATGTATGTTCTTCTTCTTCTTCTATTCTAAGCTTCTATCTTATCTATTCTCACCCTCTAATTTCTTTCTTGGACTATCCGGTGTTTCCGATGCTTGGATAGTTGACATTGAGTTTATGATGATTACTCAGGATCGCGAAATACCTGGGTCATTATAGTGGTATCAGAGCTAAAGGTTAAGTTATTACCTTGGCCCTGTGGTGTGACTCAGTAGAGATAGGGTTAGTAATACCCTAGATTGAGTTGAGTGTATATATATGAGTGTGTATTTGTTGTTCAATATAAAATTATTTTATATTGTGGAGATTTATTGGTTGTGTTGTTTATGGGTTCTGGTCGATCAGTTTGATCCAACGTATCGGGGGTTTATAGACACTCGAATACGATGAACCGACACAGTATGTTTTGAAAAGAGGGTAAATGAAATAATTTTACTCATATTTTGATGTAAACAAAGTATAGATATTTTAAGTATTATAGTATATAGGATGTATTGGTTGTTATTATAATCGAATGAGATTATAAATTGAAATGGTTATATAAATAACCAATCAGAATTCATATAAGTGAAATACGTGAAATCAGATGAATTAAATATGAATTTAAATCAGAATTGGAATTAAAACCCTGGAAGGTTATAAAAGTATTTGTAAATGAATCTAGGTTAAATATATGTGAATGTCAAAATCCTGGGAGATTATAAATTGTTTTACAAGCAGTGTGAATGGTATTTTGAAATGTATTTCAAAATAGAAGTGTTTAGAAATGGTTTTGAATAGTGATATAGTATTGAAATCACTTCGACCGCTGGAAAATAGATTCCGATGATGATAGCTACATCATCAGGTTCATTTTCGAGTTGCTAAGTGACGGATTACTACCGAAGAGATTGTTTTCGAATTATTTTGGGAAAAAGAGTTTTTTTTGATATTCTGATATGAACATTTGATTTTTGAAAAGCAAAGTTGTTTAAAAACTCCAAGAAACTAATTGTTTAAATTAAAACAAATTAGATGGAAATTTGTGAAACTAAAATAAAAATTAAGAGTGGTACTTGAGATTGATAATGGAATTTGGCTTGGATAAACGAATTGTGTTGGAGATAAAAGTGATTTGAGTTTGATTAGGATGATATTTGTATATGCAGAATTGGAAACATATGCAAAGGATATAATGAATGGCCGACGAAAAGGTACAAGTTTATATTTCATATGATTTGGTGATTTATGAGCCGAATTGGCAGGCCGCTTGGCTGTTTGATTTTCTTTTGGGTTGGAGAAGGCCCAGAGAGGCGAGTTGTAGTTGTATCGATTGAGCCGTACAAAGGAGGTGCTGGCGAAATTTTTCGAAAATTTCGGGTGTCAGAATTTTTTTTGGATTTTTGAAAATTTTCGTTAATAAGAATAAATTAATATTTTAGTGGAAATTAATCGGTTCAGTTGAAACTGAAGTAAAACAGGTAAACAAATAAAATTTACCTAGTTAATAGGGTTTGTTTTCTACCACAGCAATTTCGAGGACGAAATTATTTTAAGGGGGAAGAATGTAATGTCCTGTATTTTTAGCGATATAATAATTAATTTATTTAATTATTTAAATAGTGTTTGGAGATTTAAATGGTCGTTGAATTAAATAATATTGAATACTTAATTAATATTAATAATAGAATAATATATTTAATTTCCAAAATAGTCAGAAATAGTGGAATTCAAAATATTGTGTGAATTGGATCATTTATAATATTTAATTCAGTTTAGAGTTGAATTATATTAACGAATATAATATATAAACGATAGTTGAACGTATAATTATAATATAATTATAATCGAGCTCGAAATGGCGTGGCAGTTCGTAATTTGGCAATTCGAACTTTAAACGCATATACCGAACCTATTTTAAATCGGATTTCTGTGAAACAAGAAACGTTTGGAGCTAATGAAGTATATTTTTCTAATGGAAGAGAAAATTCAGGATTTTGTCGTCTAGATTTTGATTTATGTCCAAATAAAATTTTCAAATAGTCGCTATGGAATTCCTTTATAATTTTATAATGATTTATTTATATTTAAATGTATTTTCAATATAAATTGAATACTGATTTAACAATAGATTTGAACTATCGAGTTGTAAATTCTGATAGAAATATTCTAGAGCCGTATGGTATTCTATTGTGAATATATACGATAATATTTATTTATAAATATTTAATTTAATTATTTTTAAATTTATTTAATATTTAAATGGGTTTATTTAGAGCTTTAAAAATAGCCACTTTTGCAAACGAGCTCCGTTTTCGATGAAACTAATTTCGTTGGATCCGGAATATTGTTAGATTTCAATTTCCGTGATTTTTGGAGTCAATATATGGCCATACGGCATTTTAATGTGAAAAATTCAATTATTTGACTTTAAAAATATGCTATGTGAGCAAACGGAGTCGGAATTCGACGAAACCAGTTTCGTTGGGTCTATAATGCCAAACTGTAGCTGCATACCCATTTTCGTGATTTTTGGATATCGTATGTGACTATACAGATTTTTAAAATGGTAAAAACTCATAATGGTTGATTAAAATTTAAAATAATAATTAATATAAAATTATTATTTCTCTCCTATAAATACCCTTAACCCTTTTCTAAACCTAACCTATTTCCTCCGTTGGTCAACGATCTACAGGCGCCTCCAAAGAAAATTCAAACAGAGAAATAAAAGCTTTGAAAATGGAAAACAAATTTTAGAGAAATCAATAAATCATGGAATTAGTGTTTTTGAGTTGCTAGTGAGATTCTCTTCGTGTTCATATAAGTTTCGCCGCGTTCGATTCCATTTCTGTTCGCTGTCTTTTTCGAGCGTGAGTCTAGGGTTCGGATTTGTGAGCTTATGGGGAATCAAATCGAGAAATGGGTATTGTTTTTTAGATCAGAGAATGTGTTAGCAGCTCGTGGTGATTTTCTAGGTGATTCGGCGCCCGAAGATTTTGCTCGTAACAGCTACAGGGTGCGAGGTACTGACGAACGCAATTCAAGTCTTTGGTGCGAGCTGTGTATCGGGAGAAGGAGTGGAAAGAGGATTCGAAGGAGAGAATATTGGTGTTTCCTATTTTTGAAATCGTGATGAATTGAGGGTTAACGACTTGAACAAAGTTTGGCAATGGATGGAGGAAACGCACTGCGTACAGATTTGGGGAAGAAGAGCATTGGTGGGTCGGGTCTTCTTTTAAGTGATGATAGGCCATGTGGACTAGCTTAAAGCCCATGATGAATTAATCTAAGTTTAACTTTATATAAATAGTGTACATATTTGTAACGCTTGTAACTTACCCGTTCGTTATCAGAATTTCGAACGGTCAGATCCGTTGGAATCGTCTGGACAGCGGCTACACAATGGAACTGACTGGGTATGAATCATAGCTCCTTATAATTTATTGCAAAATAAATTGTCCGTCTGAATCAAAGATAGTTAATCGTTATTTAACGATAACTGTCCAATGTGAGTAAATCTCACTAACTCTGTACAGTTTATATTTTTATAAATATAATCTAGTATTGATAAATGATTATTGATTGCTGTGTGTTGATTGTTTGGTTAAATTGCTGATTTATTGGTCGAAATTATAGATAACGATATATATATATATATAAATTGTCAATCAAATATTGATTCTGTTTATCAGAATATTTCATATTGAAATGAAACCAATGTAATATTATATTGTTTAACATCTGTGGATACATAAAAACAGGTTGGAGAGATCCAACTATATTACTCAATATTTATAATATTGTTTGTTTTCATATATTGTGATATATAATCTGTTATTGATTATGATGACAATGGTCTAGTTAATTGGTATTTTAAATACCGTATGAAATACTATAATGTAAAAGGAAATTTTCAAAGTGAATTTTGAAAATGAAATATTTATATATGAAATAAATAGGATATTATAAAAGGTAATATTTGGAAAACAAATATAGGAAAATATAATTATAAAAGGAAATATTTATTTGGAAAATAAATAGAATTATTAATTAGAAAGAAAATAGAATTATATAAAATGATTTATACAAAATGAATAAAATTATATAAAAGGATTTATACGAAATAAATAGGATGTTGAAAAGGGAAATATTTATATGAAATAAATAGGATATTGAAAAGGGAAATATTTATAGGAAATAAATAGAATTATAAAAGAAATTATTTGGAAAACAAATGGAATTATACAAAGAAATATTATTCACATTCTATGTGAAAGATTAGTTTAAAGTAAATATTTTGCAAATAAAATATCATAAAGGAATATGGGGTTTGAATTAGGAATTTAAATGGAATTACTGAGATTAGAAACTGACTAGAAATTAGTTGAGTTGAATGGCTTTCTAGGTATCGATCTGATGTTGGTTTCGGCCTTCGGGATTTATGCTTGGGAAGTTGTTCTCTTACAAGTTTACAGTTAGAGACTGATATATATGAGAAGATAGTGATGCGTGAATCAGAAATGGAAACGTTTTTCAAAGTAAATAACGAATATTATCTAAAATTAGAAAATAAGGATTTGATGTATATGGAAACGAGAAATGGGGAAATGAATAAATGTTGATCGATAGAATTTCCATCTGGAAATAATATCATTGTTTGCACACATGTTTTTCTTTGATAGTTAAATCGCCGACTATCAAAGTTTTTGACCATTTTTCAGTCGTCAATACGGAGAGACCGGGATCAGATATATTGTCTGGAAACCACTCCGTATGGCGTTAGCGTTGCGAATCAAATATGATGAAGATAATTGAAGACGGAGTTATGCAAGGGATGTCCTGCTTACAGAATAGTACCTTCGGTCTATCCAATCCCAGGACGACCTGTATGGAAGAATGTCTGACAGAGTATATTTAACAGATCGCGTAAGTTGATCTCTTCAAATGTATTTACGTTTGGTGGCGGAGGAATTCGTTTCTCTTAGCTGTATACCTATGGTATGTTTGGAGAAATCAATTTGTGATTTGGCAGGTATGATGAAGTGACATTCAATGGGAATAAATGTGTGATCTGTTAGAGATAAGTGTGGTCTTAAGCCTCACAACCAAGAAATGGTATATATTCGAGTAGGTCACATGGCTAAGTGGTTAGCTGCCAAGTAGGATGTATTGTCACCTGATCTAGATTTTCATTTGCTTCTAAAATCTATTTCGATGTTGTCGCTTTTGGGAAATGGTTGCTGATCCCAACCGTTGGTGATAATACATTCGGTACACTCAAGTGAAATGAGTGACCGGTCATGTTTAGCCTGGGTTACAAGATGTTCTTGTTGAACCCGGTGTATTTCCCTCCAGAGATACACAGCCGGAAGGTGGTCCTATACCTTGCCAGTTGGAATTCATTAACCAATAAGCGCCCATGGTTTTTGATTGTATATTATATACGTGGAACGTGAGATGAAACCGTTCCCCTAGATTTCTATTTATTTGATTTAGACATTATTATAATATCAGAAGAGCAAGGATTTTAAAAGAATTTTAAAAGTTAAACAAATGGTTGGAGTTTACTCACACCAATCACATGACTGACCCAGAGTTTATTTTGTTTTGTTTTCCCTAAACTCTTGGGTGCCCAATTTTATACGGACAGTCAAGTAGTCGGGATTTTACAGATACAATGAGAGCTTGGGGCAGGAGGCTTCAGGATTATATAGCTATTTTTATTTCCGTTGTATTGTAAGTGTTGTACTCTGATAATGTTATTGTATACATATACTAGTTTTATTTCAAAGTTATGTATCTGTTATATATTGTTCGTTCCGCTGTGAGTTTTGTGTTACTCTGATGATGAAGTATGTTCTTCTTCTTCTATTATAAGTTTCTATCTTATCTATTCTCACCCTCTAATTTCTTTCTTGGACTATCCGATGTTTCCGATGCTTGGAGAGTCAACATTGAGTTTATGTCGATTACTCAGGATCGCGAAATCCCCAGTTCGTTACACACATGTCTTCCCATATTAATCCAGAGTTTGGATTATTTTTAAGTAATCACAAGTATTTGGGGTCCCTTCCCACATAGATCCCAAATACCTGAAAACCTGTTTAGCTGGTTTGAACCATTAATCTTTCCCAAGAAAATGTCAACTACCTAAAAATAATCACATGCGCATGCTAATTCGGTCCCCTCTCTCTCGCCTCCTTCGTTTCTTCTATTTTCCTTCGTATAACATAATGATCCCCCCCCCAGAAGCTTTCACCAGATAATTCATCGCAAATATATTTGTGGTAGCTTGAGCATTTTTTTTGTAGAGAAGCTGGGAGTGGGCGGCGTTCGAAGCAGGTGGGGCTGATTGAAATCTCTGTGTGTAGTAGAATAAACCGTGCGCTCTCTGTCGCTACCAGCAGTTGGAAGAGGGGGGCAATCCGAATTCTACGATCTTCACTGGAAATACATCATCATCGCTAATATGATTTTGTTTGTTTGCTGAGGTTGCAGTTTTCTCCTTGATGTGACTAATCGAAACCCATCTGATCGTAAGTGGAAGAGGCACTATTGAAGAAGAAGGTGGATAAGGTGATTTCTGCAATTGTAATTCGAATGATGACTTATTTGATATTGGGGAATCTCGTTCTGTCATGTAGCCATCATCAGCTTGCACTAGCATTGAATCCAGAGGTTCAGGCGGAGGTAGGGTAGAGGTTGGGCAGGCCAGTAGATTTTGAGAACAACAATTGGAAGGTGGGTAGCGACGTTGAGTTTGCTTCCCAGGAAAATTGCCTGTTTATCAACATTATTTTCAGTTTCCTTTCTAGTTTTGTGGTCAGTCTTACTGCAATTTGTTATTTCTTCCATGCTCTCAATTTGTTATTCATTTGAGTCAATTTATGCTTTTGTATCACTTTTGCAATTTCTTCCATCCATAGCATCTGTCCTTACATCGCTTCGTATAATCTTCTGATCCTTTCCTTTGTTGTAGATCCCCAGTATTCCTATAGTTATTGAGGATGTGTTCAACTACCTATTCAATGCTCTGTCACATTTAGGTTATTGTACGATTTATTGTAAGGGTGCTTTTGTCTCACGTACTTGTTTAAGTTTAAAATTTAAGCCACGTCCCTCCCAATGTTTTGATGTAAACCCAGTCCTTGTTTTAAGCTACCGCTCCCTACTTTTGCTCCCTTCCGCCTTTTGTTATGCCATCTTCCGCCTTTTACATGTTTTGACCTAAAAAAAGGCGGGTTCAGGTACAAAAAATATATTCAAAAAATAGGAAATATTCCCAGAAGCATTTAACAAAAAAAAAGTTGCATACATCTGTGCAACTGTTGTCAATAGTAGCATACATACATGCATATATTCATATAGTATTTTCTGTGAAAATCTGGATCAATATACGCATACATTTATGCAACTTTTACAAAATAACTGCATACATGTATACACACAAAATTGTACTGAGATTCATGTGTTACGAAAAGTTGCATACATGAATGCAACTATTCTATATATATGTATGCATGCATGTAACAGATTTAAAAGGGATGACGGCTTCTGAATATGCGCATGAGTGTATGCATGTATTCTGGACAAGAGCATAAATGTGCGCAACAACGTCTGAAAATGGCGAATTCTTGAAAAACAGGTCAAATTTGAATATATGCATAAAAGGATGTGTGTATTGTTGTTTAACTGCATACATGTATGGATTTATACTGCAGTTTGGTGCAACACTGAAATGTAAGCATGAATGTATGCAAGTATTTACGAATAGGTGCATCTTTTGATGCATAAACCTGTTGTTTCGCTGTTTTTGTGTGTTTTTGGGTTTTGATATGGTTTTCGATTGTTTTAACACCTGAATTTTTTGGCGTATACTTGTTTATTTAATAATGAATTTTCGTGATTTTTTTTATTTTTTTTATATGTTTTCGAAAAATAGGGAGCTGATTTACATGAAAAGTTGGACCGGATGTGAGCCTAATTAAGTTTTGTTTTAGGGATGTGTGCCTAATTTTCACTTATTGTATACTGTTAGCTGAAAGTAGGGGTTGTCATGATTTTAAAGGCTGGAAACGAAATATTTTTGGTGATTGGAGGAGACATCCTTACTGGTGACGATGATTAGTGATGAGGCCGACGTGGTGGAGGGTTGGTAGGGATGGCTGAATGTGGGAGGTGGAGGTAGATTGAGCAATGGGAAGTGTCTTGGAACAGAGCAGCTACTCAAATTAAGATGGGAAAGATAATGAACAAACGTTTAAAACCGTGGTTAGGGAAATGACACGGCTAGCAAACGATTGAAACTTAAATTGGCTATAACAAGTCAACAAGTAATTGTGATCAATATGGGAAGGGACCCAAAATACTTGGCATTATTTAAAAATAATCCAAAATCTAGATTGATATGGGAAGACATGTGAAATTTGGGATTAATCGTGTCAATTTATCCTAATATAAAAGGAAGGATAAGTGTGAATATTATTTATATAAATGAATATAAATCTAATAAATCGTTAAAAGATTCATAAATATGTGTATCATAAAGGGAAATGTTATGGTGGAATCGTAACATCTTGGAATTTTTGTCGGACTTTTGCCAAAATTTTAACAAGAAATTTTGTCGATTTTTTGTCAATTTAAAATGCAAGATTATTAAATTATAATACTCCATTTAAATTTAAATTTGATTTAAAAATAAACTTGTGTTCATTTGGGAATAAAAAATATTTAAATCAACAAATAAGAGTATTAAAATGGGTTGCTATCATTTTTCATTTGATTGGATTTGACAAAAGTTAGTTTGAATTTAAATTGGAAAAGTTGTGTGTATTGCATATATTTTCATAGCACATTAGATGGAAATGCTATAGAAAAGGCTTAGGAAATCTTGAACATCCTAAGCACAGTCTTTTTGTCTTATTCCCCAAACTTCTTTAGCAAAACCATGGGCTTAACCGCTTGTTTTGTGAAACCACCCTTGATGTGTCAAGTGGAGAAGCCTCTCCCACTTGTATAAAAGAACAATCTTCCTTCCTAACACATCATTCATTCCACTCTCCATTTTCTATCTTCTCCTTCCTTCTTTTAGCCCTGGCTTCTGAGTCCTAGCTCCCTTTTTTTTGCTCCTTCACTTAGCTACCATTAGCCACCTCTTCCTCCTCCAAAAATACACTGTTACCCTCCCCTCCCCCAAGTCATCCCACCCCTCCCTTACCTCCTAACACCCCTCCCTCTCCCCTATCCCATGACAATAACCCCTACCTACCCTCACGCATACCCCATCTCCCCTACCCCTTCACGCACCTAGCCCTTCCTTCCCTAGCTCCTCCTTGACCCCATCTCCTCCTCCTTATAAAAAAATGAAGGAAAAAGGAAAAGAAATATTATGTATATATATATTTATTTATTTATTTATTTATATGTATATATATACGGAAGAAATGATGGGTCTGGGATAATTTCGTTTAGGTTTTTCAATTTAAAAAATTTGGTAGGGTGGATCCTTAAGGTGAGAAATTTCATATATATATATATATATATATATATATATATATATGTTAAATATATGGTTATGCTTGTTGATTTGATGATGGTACGCATGTGTGGTTAATTAGTTGTTAACTATATGTATAAGTGTTGTTAACCAAACGCTTATATACATATAGAATTGTGGCATATATGTGTGATGGATGTATGAAAGTCATGAACATTGATATGGATGTTAATATGATTATTAGTAGTGATGATGAGTGCACTACACAAGTTACACTCACATGTATATGAATATATGGGTATTGAATAAGTTTTGGATATATAAAGGAATATTATATTCATTTAAATAATAATTGAAAATATAAAAGTTGGAATTTTAAATCCAAAATGATGTGGAAATGAAATTAAAGTATTTATGAGAAACTTTTGGAAAAAGGGAAAATTATTTGAAATTTATTTCTTGTATAAATGCCATGTTTAAATTTGAGATTTAAAATCAATAGTAACTTTAAAAAGTGAAGTTTGGTTCGAATATATAGAACGAGTTTTAACTCAATTTAATTATTCAAACTATCTTACTTTTTTTTTAACAGGTTTCATGAGAGTTTGAGCTTAAAAGGATTAAATTTGTGAAATAATTGTAAAATATTCATTTTGTATGAAAATTTGAAATAAAAGTTGAAATTCGAAAACAAACTATCTTACCTTGCCAGTTGGAATCCATTACCCAATAAGCGCCCGCGGTTTTTGATTATATATTATATATGTGGAACATGAGATGAAAGTGTTCCACTAGATTGCTATTTATTTGATTTAGACATTATTATAATATCAGAAGGGTACGAATTTTAAAAGAATGTTTTGGTTTATCATAAGGTAAAAAAACCATCCGTGTTTATATATGGATTGGTCTTACGATTATTCTTTCTTTTAAAAGGATTTCAAAAGTTAAAAAAATGGTTGGAGTTTACTCACACCGGTCACATGACTGACCCAGAGTTTTTTTTTTCATAAATACTTGGGTGTCCAATTTTGTACAGGCGGTCAAGTAGTCGGGATTTTACAGATACTTAGAGAGCTGGAGCAAGAGGCTTCAGGATTATATAGCTATTGTTTATTTCCACTGTAATATTATGAGTTATAGTCTGAAATGGTCTGCATATACAGTTATAAGTTTTGTATTTCAAATATTATGTTATATAATATATTTTATTCGTTCCGCTATGAGATTCGTGTTACTCTGATTATGTTGCTCCGTTCTTCTTCTTCTATTATTCTAATTTTCTATCTTATCTTTTCTCACCCTCTAATTTCTTTCTATTGATGTTTCGGTATTTTCGATTCTTGAATAGTCGACAAGGTGTTGTATATCGATTTTCGGGGTCGAAAATCCAAGGACGTTATAATGGTATCAGAGCTTAAGGTTAAATAATTACCTTGGCTCTGTGGCGTAACTCGATAGAGATAGGGTTAGTAATAACCTAGATTGAGTTTGAGTGTATATATATGAGCAAGTATTTGTTATTTGATATGAAAAAATGGTTTTATATTGTGGAGATTTATTGGTTGAGTTGCGTATGAATTCTAGTCGATCAGTTTGATCCACTGTATCGGTAGGGGTTTCTAAACACTTGAATACGATGAACTGACACAGTATGTTTTGAAAAGAGGGTAAATGAAATAATTTTACCCAAAATATATTTTGATATAAAGAAAATATTTATCTTAAGATTATTATTGAAATGTTTATATATAACCAAATAAAATTAGTATAAGTGTAATGAATTAAAGTAAATCTGAATTTAAACCAGAATTTGAATTAAAACTCTGGAAATTTGAATAAGTGTTATAAATAGTTTTGGATTAAATATATGAGAATTTTAACTGGGAGATTTTAATTTTTTTACAAGCATTGTGAATGGTATATTGAAATTTATTTCAAAATGAAAGTGTTTAAAGAATGAGTTTTGAAAAGTGAAATAGTATTGAATTCACTTCGGTCGTTGGAAAATAATTCCGATGATGATGCGGACATCATCGGTGTTCATTTTCAAGTTCTAAGTGTCAGATTACTACCAAAGATTTTGTTTTTGAATTATTTTGAAAAAAAAGTTGTTTTGGTTCCAAAGGGGAATATTCGATTTTTGAAAAGGGTAAGTTGTTAAAATTTCCGGGAAGAGATTGTTCGAATGAAAAACAAATTAAAATAGAAATTTATGAAAGGAAATATAAATTTGATTAAAACCAGTTAAGTGGTGATTGAATTGAACTATAATAGAATGATACCGAGTAAAGTTGGATTTTGGTATATAATTGGACTCAGTTAAGTAAATGGTTTGATGCCCTAAATAAAAGCAGATTACAGTTATGAGATGAAAGTAACTAATTAGAGAAATTATTTAGTGATAGGAATGTGGGAATGAAATATGGTTAAGTATATTGGACTGGGAAGATAAGAGTTGAAATTGATAATGGAATTTGAGTTAAGAACGGGATTTGGCTTTGATATAAGCGAATGATCGGGTTTGAGGATAAAATTGATTTGGAGTTTGGTTGGGATGGCATTGGTATATGCTGAATTGACAGCAGATGAAAAGGATATAATGATATTGCCCGACAAAAAGGTACAAATTTATATTCTAATTAGGAATGAGATTTTTGTGACCTATTTGGCAAGCCGCTTGGCTGTTTAATTTCTTTTGGATCGGAGAAGCCCTAGAGAGGCGAGTTGTAGTTGTATCGATTGAGCCGTGCAAAGGAGAGGCTGGCGAAATTTTCCGAAAATTTAAGGTGTTACAAAATTTTTAGAATTTTAGAATTTTTTTGTTAATAAGAGTAAATTAATATTTTAATTGGTAAATATTGGCTCAGTTGAATGGAAGTTAATAAGTAAACGAATAATTTTTAAGCCAGTTAATAGGGTTTGTTTTCTACCTTAGTAATTTCAAGGACGAAATTCTTTTAAGGGGGAAGAATGTAACATCCCGTATTTTTAATAGTGGAATAATTTATTTATTTGAATAATGGTTTGGTAATTTCAAATGACTTGAATTAAATTATATTGAATTTTTAATTAATATAATTAATAGAATAATATATTTAATTCCGAAATGATCGAAAATAGTAGAATTGACAATATTGTGTGAATTGGATAGTGTAAGGGATTTGGTTGAGGTTAGATTCGAATTATAATAACGAATCTATTTAATAAGCGACATTTGAACGTATTAATTATAATATAATTTAAATCAAACCTATAATGTCGCGGTAGTTCTTAATATTGAGTTTTGAACTTCAATTGAATATACAGAATTCGTTTTAAGTCGGATTTCTATGAAACATGAAACGTTCAAATATATTGAATGGTTTTTTTCTAATGAAAGGGAAAAATCGAGATTTCGTCTATTAGATTTTGATTTATGCCCAAATCAAATTTTTAGAAAGTCGCTATGGAATTCATTTATATGTTACAACGATTTATTTATATTATAAAAAGGATTTTTAGTTTAAATTTAATAGCGATTTAACCTGGATTTGAAATATGGAGTTACAAATCCGGATAGGTATACTTTGGAGCTGTATGATATTCTATTAGAATATACATACGATAAAATTAATTTATTAATATTAAATATAATTATTTTTAAATATATTAATATTTAAATTGGTTTATTTAGAGCCTTAGAAAATAGTCATTTTTGCGAACGATCTCCGTTTTTGATGAAATTAATTTTGTTGGGTCTGGAATATTAAATTATTACTAGATTTTAATTTTCATGACTTTTGGAGTCAGTATGTGGCCATACGGGATTTTAGTGTGAAAACAGTCGACAATTTGACCTTAAAAATACGTTGTATGAGCAAACGGACTCGGAATTCGACGAAACAAGTTTCATTTTGTCCGTAACGTCGAACAGTAGCTACATGTCCATTTTTATCAAATTTGGGTATTGTACGTGATTGTAGGAATTTTTAAACGGTAATATAGGTAGCGATAGACTATAACAATTAATATAATAAATATAAAAATATTATAATTTACCTATATATACTCCTTAACTTTTCTAAACCTAACATTTTATTTTCTCTAGTCAAAAGAATAGGCCGTCATGTTTTCTTTCTTCAATTAAGATATCTCGATCTTCATAAAATTGTATAAATGCAAATAAAATTCCTAAAATCATAATATATATCTGTATGGACTCATGGGAGAACTCTCTACAGCCTAGTACCCATTTTGTGCAACTCAATCCATTTTTGGAGTTTGGAAATAAACCGCAACGAGCTAGGGCTAAGCTTTGTAGATTATTGAAGCATAAATTGATTAATTTAACTTTGTTTTTTGAGTGATGGATTGATCTGAGTCTCGCGTGCAAAGTATGGGATTATACGATGTTAAAAGTTGTCGCAAGTTCCTGTAGCAATCATGGAAGGGGGGTTTAGACGCAATGAAGAGGCGTGATACGAGTGGCCAAAAGCTACGTGGAGTAGATGGAGATTTGGTAGGAGAAGTGCCTGGTGATTTTTGTTTGATTTTAAATTAATGGGAGAAGGAGAATTGATGGAGCTTAGGTGCAATTATGGACATGGAAGAAGCAGCAAAAGAATGGGTTGTTGAGAAGAAGATGGAGTAGGCATCTGATTTGGATTTTTGAATGGATAATGGTATATTAATTTTGATTAATATATATTAGTTTAGTTAATAACTTTAAATTGTTGAAAGCTTGTAAAATTCATATCTATATCATATGTTATCCAAATTGAACAATACAGGATCCGTTGGGATTATATGGACGACGGCTACACAATGGAACTTATTCGGAGTGAATTGGAGCGAGTTACAATTTATAGCGAAATAAATTGCTTGATCTGAATCAACGACGGTTATCGTTATTTAACGATAAACCAACAAAGTGAGTAAAACTCACTAAATCTGTCCAGTTTATATTTTTATAACCATAATTTAATATTGATAAAAATGATTGAATGCTGTGTGTGATGATTGTTTAGGCGATAATTGGTTGAGATAATACATATATATATATGTATAGTTATATATATATATATAAGTCTTCGTTTTAAATATTGAGTTCGTTTGTTATACAATTTCTTATTCATATATGATGATACATGAGATGTTATATAATCTGTTTATGTTGGAGGGATCCAACTGGATTCCTCAATATTTGTGTTGCCTTTTTTCATATATGGTGATATATGAGATGTTATATAATTTGTTTTTGATTTTGTGTGTCGGGATGATACCGATCCTTTTTATGTGGTATTTTAAATACCATAAGAAAAATTGGAATATAAAAAAAAAGAATTTTTGAAGTGGATATTGAATTTAAGAATTTTATAAAATCATTAGATTTTATAAAAGGAAATAATTGGAAATTAAATTAAAAAATTAGGAAAAATCATTAACAAGAAGTTTGAAAAGGTCGTTTTTGGTCAAAATACTCAATGATAGTAATAAGAAGTAAATAAACGATTATATGAAATAGATATGATTTTTGGGAAATTAATAGAATTAGAAAATATATTTGCGAGTTAGAAAAGAATTTGGGAAATTTGATTTAAAGTAAATATTAAATAGAAATATGTTTTTAGTAGATAACTTGATAATATTAATTTATAAACGATGTTAATAAATTAAGAAAAAATATTTATCATTGGATAAATTGAATATATAAATCTGAATTTATATAGAGATGTCGAAATCGGTTTTAACACTGATATTTTAATGGAATTTGAATTCAGAATTTATAAAGGGAAATTTAAATGAGATTTTAAGTGTTAGAAGTTAAAAGGACATTTTGTATGAATAAATCTAAATAGAATTATAAAAAGAATTTGGATTTGAGATATTGTTTTAAATGTGAAATCAAAATGAACTGATTATGTAAAAGAAATATTATTCACATTCGACGTGAATAATAGCATAAAGTAAATAATTGCAGAAAAATACATTTATAAAAGGAATTGAGTTTTGAAATAGGAATAAAAATGGAGTTAAAGGAAATAGAAACTGACAGGAGATTAGTTAAGTTGAATGGCTTTCTGAGTGTCGATCTGATGTTGGTTTCGGCCTTCGGGGTTTATACTTAGGAAGTTGTTCTCTTACTAGTTTACAGTTAGAGACTGATAGATGTGGGAAGATAGTGATGCGTGAATAAGAAATGGTAATGTTTTCCAATGTTAATAAAGTATATTTTCTAAAGTTAGAAAATAAGAATTCATGAATATATGGAAACTGGAAATAGGGAAAAGAATAAATTAATGATAAATTAATTTAAAGGGAAAATTGTTGATTGATGATTATCGATAAAATTTCAATTTGGAAATAAGATCGTTGTGTTTATGGATGTTTTCCTTTGATAGTTAAATAAACGACTATCAAAGTTTTCACCATTTTTCCATCGTCAATAAGGGGAGACTGGGATCAGATTTATTATCCGAAAACCACTCCATATGGGCATTAGCGTTGCAAAACAAAAATGATGAAGATAATTGAAGACGGAGTTTATGCAAGGGCTATTCTGGAAAATCCTAGGTAGAAATTTCCTAAGATGGGTTTATAGAATAGTGCCTTCTGTTTATCCAGTCCCAGGGCAACTTGTACGGAAGAATGTCTAACAGAGTATATTTAATAGACCGCTTGGTGACGGAGAAATTTGTTTCTTTTAGCTGTATGACCGTGGTGTTTTTGGAGAAATCAATTTGTGATTTGGTGGGTATGATGATGTGACATTCAAAATAAATAAAGTTTTGATCTGCACGTTATGACCTCTAGCCTCACAACCAGGAAATGGTATAAAATCGGGTAGGTCGTACGACTAAGTGGGTAACTACCAATTAGGGTGTATTGTCACCTGATCTAGAGAAAACACATTTTCTTCTTTAATCTAAATTTGATGCTGTCCCTTTTCGGGAAACGGTTGCGGGTCCCAACCGTTGGTGATAATACATTAGGTACACTCAAGCGAAATGAGTGACCGGTCATGTTTAGCCTATGTTACAAGATGTTCTTGTTGAACCCGATGTATTCCTCTCTAGAGATACACTGTTGGAAGATGATCCCATACCTCGCCAGTTGGAATCCATTACCCAATAAGTGCCCACGGTTTTTGATTATATATTATATATGTGGAACGTTAGACAAAAGCGTTCCACTAATTGTTATTTATTTGATCTAGACATTATTATAATATCATAAGAGTATGGATTTTAAAAGAATGTTTTGGTTTATCGTAAGATAAAAAAACATCTGTATTTATGTGTGGATTGGTCTTACGATTATTCTTTCTTTTAAAAGGATTTTAAAAGTTAAACAAATGTCTGGAGTTTACTCACACCGGTCACATGACTGACCCAGAGTTTATTTTGTTTTGTTTTCCCTAAACTCTTGGGTGCCCAATTTTGTAGAGCAGTCAAGTAGTCGGGATTTTACAGATACTTGGAGAGTTGGAGCAGGAGGCTTCAGAATTATATAGCTATTATTTATTTCTGCTGTGATATTATGTGTTATACTCTGAAATGGTATGCATATACAGTTATAATTTTGTATTTCAAATATTACGTTATATAATATATTTAATTCCTTCCGCTGTGAGATTCATGTTACTCTGATTCTGTTGCTCTATTCTTCTTTTTCTTCTATTCTAATTTTCTATCTTATTTATTCTCACCCTCTAATTTCTCCCTATTGACGTTCCGGTATTTTCGATTCTTGAATAATCGACAAGGTGTTGTATGTCAATTTTCGGGGTCGAAAATCCCAGGTCGTTACAGTGGTATCAGAGCTGAAGGTTAAGTAATTACCTTGGCTCTGTGGCGTAATTCAATAGAGATAGGGTTAGTAATAACCTCGATTGAGTTTGAGTGCATATATATATGAGCGCGTATTTGTTATTTGATACGAAATAATGGTTTTATATTGTGGCAATTTATTGGTTGAGTGGCTTATGAATTCTAGTCGATCAGTTTGATTCACTGTATAGGCAGGGGTTTCTAAACACTTGAATACAATCAACCAACACAGTATGTTTTGTGAAGAGGGTAAATAAAATAATTTTACTTAAGATTATAATTGAAATGTTTATGTATAACCAAATAAAATTCGTATAAGTGTTATGAATTAAACTAAATTTGAATTTAAACCGGAATTTGAATTAAAACTTTGGAAATTTGAATAAGTGTTGTAAATGGTTTTGGATTAAATATATGAGAATTTTAAAATCCTAGGAGATTTTAAATTGTTTTACAAGCATTGTGAATGGTATTTTGGAATGTATTTCAAAATGAAAGTGTTTAAAGAATGAGTTTTGACAAGCGATATAGTAGTGAACTCACTTCGGTCGCTGGAAAATAATTCCGATGATGATCCGGACATCATCGGTGTTCATTTTTGAGTTCTAAGTGACGGATTACTACCAAAGATTTTATTTTTGATTTATTTTGGAAAAAACAAGTTGTTTTGGTTCCGAAAGGGAATATTCAATTTTTGAAAGGGTAAGTTGTTATAACTTCTAGGAAGAGATTGTTCGAAGTAAAAACAAATTAAAATAGAAATTGAATTAAAGCCAGTTAAGTGGTGATTGAATTGAACTATAATAGAATGATACTAAGTAAAGTTGGACTTTGGTATATAATTGGATTTGGGTAAGTAAATGGTTTGATTCCCTAAATAAAAGCAGATTACAGTTATGAGATGAAAGTAAATGATTAGAGAAGTTATTTAGTGAATGGAATGTGGGAATGAAATATGGTTAAGTATATTGGACTGGGAAGATAAGAGTTGAAATTGATAATGGAATTTGAGTTAAGAATGGAATTTGGCTTGGATATAAGCAAATGATCGGGTTTGAGAATAAAACTAATTTGGAGTTTGATTGGGATGGCATTGGTATATGTTGAATTGATAGCAGATGGAAAGGATATAATGATATTGCCCGACAAAAAGGTATAAATTTATATTCTAATTGGGTATGAGATTTTTATGACCTATTTGGCAAGCCGCTTGGCTGTTTGATTTCTTTTGGATTGGAGAAGGGCTAGAGAGGCGAGTTGTTGTACTGATTGAGTCGTGCAAAGGAGACGCTGGCGAAATTTTCCGAAAATATAAGGTGTTAGAAAATATTCGGATTTTTTGAATTTTTTGGTTAATAAGAATAAATTAATATATTAATTGGTAAAGATTGGTTCAGTTGAATGGAAGTTAAGAAGTAAACGAATAATTTTTAACCCAGTTAATAGGGTTTGTTTTCTACCTTAGTAATTTCGGGGATGAAATTCTTTAAGGGGGAAGAATGTAACAATCCGTATTTTTAATAGTGGAATAATTTATTTATTTAAATAATGGTTTGTTAATTTTAAATGACTTGAATTAAATTATATTGAATATTTAATTAATAGAATAATATATTTAATTTCGAAATAATCGAAAATAGTAGAATCGACAATATTGTGTGAATTGGGTTGTATAAGGGATTTGGTTGAGGTTAGATTTAAATTTTAATAACGAATCTATTTAATAAACGATGTTTGAATGTATTAATTAAAATATAATTTAAATCAAACCCATAATGTCGTGGTAGCTCCTAATATTGAGTTTTGAACTTCAATTGAATATACAGAATCCGTTTTAAGTCGGATTTCTTTGAAACAAGAAACGTTCGAATCTATTGAACGATTTTTTTCTAATAAAAGAGAAAAATCGAGATTTCGCCTGTTATATTTTGATTTATGCCCAAATCAAATTTTTAGAAAGTCGCTATGGAATTCGTTTATATGTTATAACGATTTATTTATATTATAAAAAGAATTTTTAGTTTAGATTGAATAGCGATTTAACCTGGATTTGAAATATGGAGTTATAAATCTAGATAGGTATATTTTGGAGCTGTATGATTTTCTATCGGAATATATATACAATAATATTAATTTATTAATATTAAATATAATTATTTTTAAATATATTAATATTTAAATTGGTTTATTTAGAGCCTTAGAAAATAGTCATTTTTGCAAGCTGTAACGACCCGTATTCTACGTACCGGAGGGCCGTAGAATATTTATTTCACTTACATACGAAGTCGTATGCTCGTGTAACTTTGGAAAACGACTATTGTGGTCATTTCCCATGTTCATGATTTTTGCAGAATTTTAAATGGCCATTTTGCCCTTGGCGAATCTTGTTTCGCCTATAACTTTTGATTGGGAAGGTGTTTTGACCCAAAACCACTTCCATTGGATTCAAATGACGATTTACCTTTCCGTAGAGTGGTCACATTAATCAAACGGACTTACCGTTTGGGAGACATGGATGAAATAAGGTTTGGAAGATGAAAAACAGCATAATTGGGCTTAATTGGGTGATTAGTGTTTAGGCCCATAACCCATTTCGTGATTAGGGTTATGGGGGGTTGAAAATAGTTGGAGAATGATTCTTTTTTCATTTTTCTAGCCGCCACTAACATTTCCTTGAACACTAAAAATGGCCTCCATCCTCCAAATCTCATTGTAATCGCTTCCTAATTGCTAATTAACCAAAACTACATCAAATCAAGAGAAATTAGCATCAAATCAGAGATAGAGCTGCTGCTGTACATTGGAATTCATGCTATATCACTTATAGTTTCATATTTAAGATTCGTTTGTGACTAAGGTGAGTGATTTACTCTTTTATTCACCAATTACGGCTAATTTGGGGTGATTAGTGATAATTAGTGAAATTATGCATCATAAAAATATGGAAAAATATGTAGAAATTCTTAAATATTATTTTATGTCACTGGTGAAAATTTAGGATAATTTGGATTAAGTTTTCTAATCTTATATCTAAAAGATGCTTAAGGGGATTAAGCGGAAAATCATGCTTTTTGGGTATGTTTGATCTAAAATATTTCATGTGATTGATATTTTAGTGTTTTTTGTTGATTCTTCATATTACTACTATTGTTTAGTATGTTTTGTGGCTTCATACTAAGGTTAGAATGGTTGAAAATGCTATTGTTTGGCGAAATTAACTTGTTGGAAAAGCTGCAGAAAACTGGTTCCTGAAGGGGGTATGCCTCACGAACCGCCCAGGAGGACTTCGGTTCCTAAAGGGGGTATGTCTCACGAACTGCTCCAAGATGATGCTCACGAACCACTCCAAGATGATGGTCATGAACCGTTCCAAGATGAGGACTCACGAACCGGGGGAGGGATCACAAGCCGGGGGGTGGTCACAAGCCAAGGGGTGGTCACGAGCCGGGGATGTCGCCAACCAAGGGGGTCACGAGCCAAGGAGGTCACGAACAGACCCTTAAGAGGACTATGATCATGACCCGAACCAAGATGATGACTCCAAACCGAACCAGATTCAAACTTCTACCATGTGACGACAATTAGGAACTCTTCTGAAGATTAACTACACTTCAACCAAAACCCAAGATGCAAAGGAAGTCAAAATGAGAAGTTAGCACTTAGGATCCATATGGGAACCAACGAGTTAACTTCCAGAGTTGGGCTTTGCTGTGGGACGTGTGCAAAGGGGTTATCGATATCTATAACTTTGGTTCACCATTGAATAGAGGGGGCACGTAGACGAATCAAAGCCTGGGAAGTGTGGACTGGTTGGCCATTGACCTAGAGCTAGGGATGTGTGGACTAGGTAGGGTTATTGACTATAGACCAGGGAAGTATGTTCATAGCATTAGTTGTACGGAGTTGCCGTCATGACCCCAATAGATTTGGTGATCAAAGTGGTGGATATCGTATGCTTTACGCACTAAGTGAAAGACGTGAGGATGATTGCTATGTTTGATGTTTGATGTTTGATATCACCATGACACACAAACTCCTATTTTTATACTATATGTTAGTGTTACCTTAGAATACTATACATCTTTTTGTGCTAACTCTTTGGTTGCAGGTCCAGGTTCAAGTATGATTATTTATACCTGTTATTGTTTTATTTTGCTGCTATCGCTCATACCAGACTTTCATCCGACCCAGAGTTTTATGTATCTTCTTATTACACTGGGTGTTCCTAAACGAGCATATTAGAGGCAGGTTAAGTGGTAATGCGCGAGTAGCTATTCGGAGACGAGCAGGAGGCTTCCACGTACTATTTACATATATTCTCCTTGTATTGTTGTTGCTCACTGCTTTGGGCATTAGTAGTGTACATTTTCTATTTTTCTTTAGAGAAAGTATTTTGAAGTTGTAATAATGATGGTTTGGATCATAAGCTGTATTTTGGATTCCGCTGCTATGATGGTTTAGTTTTCAGCTTATGCACTGTCTCTCCTATTTTATGTCAAGTTATGTTATTATTATATTTTATTCCATGCGCTGTGAGATATACTACAGGTTCTTTGATGACTCATAGTTTCAAACTCTTTTCCTTTGATGACCGTCCCGTGCTAGTCGGGCATTAGCACAGCGCATTTCAGGGAAATGTCGGCTGGTTATCAGAGCCTAGGTTGTGTAGTTTAACATAAGGAAGACATTAGGGAGAGATAGTATACGTATATGAGAGCGCGTACTTGTGATATTTGGTTTTCAAAAACTATATATATATACTATTAGTATATCTAAGGATGAAGTCGCACTGCACTGGCACCACTAAGAAGATGGTTAATCGTATTCTTTTACAGATTGAACGATGAGCCGAAATACGAGGAGTACAGGTTTAGGGACAAACAATGGGAATGTCCCTGACATGAGGATGATGTTCACTGCCTTCATGGAGAGATGCTTAGGGATGCTCAGGGAGCAGTTCCTAATGCTGCTAATGGTGGTGGTGCGGTAGTGCAGACGCCTAGAGCTGATTTTGCCAAGCTCTGCAAGGATTATATTAGTCATGGTGGCAAGCCGTTCCATGGAACAGAGTCGGCTATAGAGGTTCAGGATTGGCTTGATAGTTGTGAGCGCATCTTCATGGATTGGGGGATCGATGATGCAATGAAGAGAAAGTTAGCATCGCGTCAGCTTCAAGGACGGGCTATGAATTGGTGGAATGCCATTAAAGCGGTAACTCCTGAGGATCAAATTACTTGGAATTGGTTTAAGACGTGCTTCAGTGACAAGTTTATTCCAGGTGCTCAGAAATCCGAATTGTTCAGGAAATTTTTGGAACTTAAGCAGAATGGTAGGGCAGTCTCGGAGTATATTGCTGGATTCGATACCTTATCAAAGTACGGATTATCCGTTATCAATACTGCCGAGAAGAAGAACGAGAAGTTCATAACTGGCTTAGATGGGTACTTGGGGGAAAGACTTGTAAACCGTATCGATGAGACCTTCGAATATATTGTGGGAAAGGCCTTGAGATCAAAGAGCCTTTACCCTAAGTCGAAGACCGAGGTTGCTATTACATCTGCAGGGGAGCCAAAATTGCAGGCGAGCGTGGAAGGCAATAAGAATTCCCAGAATAAGAGAAAACAGAACCAAACCAAGGATGGTCAGAAAAAGAAGAATAAGAAAGATATTGAGTGCTATAGCTGTGGCAAGAAGGGCCACTATGCCAGGGAGTATTGAGAAAAGCCAGAGGAAAAGAAGTGCTCCAACTATGGACAAGTGGAGCATTTTAAGATTGAATGTCCACAACCCCCTAAGGAGAAGCAGATCGTGAAAGCAAATGGTATCAATGATGTTCCTTCTTCATCGAATGCCCCAACTGCGACGAAGAAAGGGAAAGGGTGTCGTTATTCAAGGTATGCTTTCTATTTATGATGTTCCTGTTTGAGTATTGTTTGAAACTGGGGCTTCTCATTCCTTCATATTTAGTGACCTGGTGGATAGGTAGGGATTGGAACCCGAGATTGTCGATAGACCTTTAGTTGCGACGAACCTGATCAGTGGTTCGACAAGCCTTTGCATGATTTGTTGTTATTCGGTACTATCGAGTCATGGATGTATGTTTGCATGTGATTGTTTTGTTTTGGGCTTTACTCGGTTTGGCATTATTTTGGGAGTCGATTGGCTCTAAAGATATGGAGTGGTAGTAGACTGTGAGGGGTCTTCGGTGACCATTAGAGTAGAAGATGTGCGGAGGGTGGTATTGGGTTGCCTACCTAGTGATGAGGTAATGGCTATTTTTCTACCTTCCCTCGACATCCCGCAGGATGAGTTACCAGATGTGCCTATTGCTGGTGAGTATTCGGACATCTTCGAGGAAGTGATCGGACTTCCACCATACTGAGAGATCGAGTTTCAAATTGATTTAGTGAAAGATGCCAGACCTATAGTAATGCCACTTCGTCGTATGGCGCCAAGAGGGCAGCGAGACCTCGAGGTGCAAGTGGGAGATCTTTTGAAGACGGGATTTATCCGAAGGAGTGTTTCTAAGTGGGGAGCACCAGTTGTATCTGCTAGCAAGGCCGATGGTTCCCCTCACTTAAGTGTGGATTACTGCGAGTTGAATAAGGTGACTAGGAAGAATAAGTATCCTCTTCCACGGATAGATGATTTGCTTGATCAACTGAATGGAGCAAGCGCGTTCTCCCAATTGGATCTCGCGACAAGTTTTCATCGGCTCCGAGTAGCAGCTGAGAGTATACCTAAAACAGCATTTCGTACGCCGTCTGGATTCTATGAGTGGTTGATCATGCCATTCAGGTTGACCAATGCACCAACATATTTTGTGGATCTTATGAATAGGGTTTTTAGAGATCAATTAAATATGTTTGTTCTTAATTTCGTGGACGATATCTTGGTTTACTTGAGGAAAGAGGATGAACACAAGGAACAATTTAGGACAATGATGGGGGTGTTGAGAAAACACCAATTGAAAGCAAAATTTTCTAAGTGTCACTTCTTGAGGAGGGAAGTGAGGTTCTTGGGTCATGTTGTTTCAAAGAATGGTATTGTCGTGGATCCTGCAAAATTGGCTACGGTGCAAGACTGCTCTACGCCTAAGAAAGCAATCGACGTGAGGAGTTTCCTGGGGTTAGCGGGATACTATCAAAAGTTTATCCAAGACTTCTCCAAGGTAGCGGCACCGTTAACTCAGTTGACCAAGAAGAATCAAGCTTTTGCTTAGGACAAAAGGTGTAAGAATGCATTTAAGAGTCTAAAGTAGAAGTTAACATGTGCACCAATGTAAATTATTCCTGAAGGGAACAAAGAGATGACAGTATACACGGATGCCTATGGTACTGGACTAGGTGATGTACCGATATAAGGAGATAGGGTTGTAGCTCATGCTAGTCGGCAATAGAAACCGCATGAGAAAAAATAACGTACCCATGATTTGGAATTGACAGCGATCGTATTTGCGTTTAAGATGTGGAAACACTATCTCTTGGAAGAAAGATTCGAGTTGTTTAACAATCATAAGTCATTTAAGTATCTTTTCTCTCAGAGGGATTTAAATCTTCGTCAGCAGAGATGGTTAGAGTTCTTGGCTTCATATGATTTCAATATCACATACACACCGGGAAGGGCATTGCAGTAGCTGATGCATTGAGTATGAGACATGCCAATTTGGGGGCTATGTTTCTTTAATGGAAGCAACTGGAGTATATTGCAGGATATGATTTTAGACCTAAGTGCAAATTGGATCCAGAGATGTTAGCAAGTTTGATGATCAGACCGACTTTGATTGAGTGGATTGGTTCCAGTCAGAGGGACGATCCTAATCTATTGGAAATCATATCCGAGATAGAGATGGGTATCGACGACGAGAGAATGAACAAGTATGGTCTTGATCGAGTGGGATGGCTTCGATATAATGGGAGGCTAGTTGTACCCAACGTTAATGGGTTGAGAGATGAAGTGCTTGGAGAATGTCATCACTTAAAACTGACTATACATCCTAGTGGTAACAAAATGTATCGAGACACGAAGCAGAACTACTACTGGGAAGGGATGAAGAGAGACACTGGGAAGTTTATATCCAAGTGCATGAATTGCCACTTAGTTAAAGCCGAGCAAAAGAAGCTAAGTGGTTTGTTACAACTGCTGGAAATTCCCGAATGGAAATAGGAACAAGTCTCAATGGATTTCATTGATTGTTTACCAAGGACTAGATCGGGTCATGACAGTATTTGGGTAATTGTGGATCGATTATCCAAAAGTACAAGGTTTATACTGGTCAAGTCGAATAGAACGGCAACTAAGTTAGCAGAACTGTATATGAAGTGGGTAGTGTGATTTCATGGAGTACCTAAAGGTATTGTGAGTGACCGAGATCCAATATTTACTAGTGGGCTTTAGAAGAGCTTATAAAAGGCTTTAGAGTCAGAATTACATCTTAGTACCACGTACCATCCTCAAATGACGGTCAAACAGAGAGGGTGAATCATGTATTAGAGGATCTCTTGAGAGATTGTATATTGGATTTTGGTGGTTCATGGGATGACCATTTGCATCTGGTTGAGTTCGCATATAATAATAGTTATCCGTCCAGTATTGGTATGGCTCCACTTGAAGTTTTGTACGGAAGGTCATGCAACTCACCATCATGTTAGTTGGAAACTAGTGAGAAATTTGTGCTTGGGCCAGATTTAATAAGAGAAACTTCAGATAAGATCAAGGTTATTCAACAGCGAATGAAGGCTGCTCAAGATAGGCATAAGAGTTATGCTGATGAAAGACGAAGAGAATTAAAATTCTCAGTTGGCGACTTGGTATTCGTCAAAATTTCTCTATTAAAGAGTGTGATTCGATTTGGTAGGAGAGATAAATTGGCACCAAGGTTTGTTGGTCAATTTCTAGTTCTCGAACAAGTTGGAAATTTAGCGTATAATGTTAGATTACCAGACAAGATGGGGGGAGTGCAAAACGTATTTCATGTTTCCCAGTTAAGGAAGTTCGTGCATGATTTTGATATGACTATTTCACCAGATCAGTTGGATGATATCGAAGTGGAATCTGAGGCAGTTAGGAGCCATAGAACGATTCGTATTATCGGACATGATACGAAGCAATTTCGAAGGAAGATGGTGAAACTGGTTAAAGTCCAGTGGGGTGATAATGAGAATGACGGTACTTGGGAAACCGAGGAGAGCATAAGGAAGTCGTATCCAGAGCTCTTTGCCTAGTAAAATTTTAATCGTGATATAGTTATTCCCTTGTTAGTAAACCGCAATCTAGGATAGGATTGTGATGTTATTATGTATGTTTGAATATTTGTAAATGGTTGATAGACATATGGGCCACCATTGTATGTTTGGCTAAGGAATTTCAGGGGTGAAATTTCTTAAGAGGGGAGAGTGTATCGACCCGCATTCTACATATCGAAGGGTCGTAGAATATTTATTTCACTTACATACGAAGTCGTATGGTCGTGTAACTTTGGGAAACAACTACTAGGGTCATTTCCCATGTTCACGATTTTTGTCAAATTTTAAATGACCATTTTGCCCCTAGTGAATCTTGTTTCGCCTATAACTTTTGATTGGTAAGGAGTTTTGAACCAAAACCACTTCCATTGGATCCTTAGAGTGGTCACATTAATCAAACGGACTAACCGTTTAGGAGATATGGATGAAATATGGTCTGGAAGATGAAAAACAGAATAATCGGGCTTAATCAGGTGATTAGTGGTTAGGCCCGTAACCCATTTCGGTATTAGGGTTATAGGGGCTGAAAAGAGTTGGAGAATGATTCTTTTTCATTTTTCCAGCCGCCACTAACATTTCTTTGAATCCTAACAATGGCCTCCATCCTCCCAATCTCATTCTAATCGCTTCCTAATCGCTAATTAACCAAAATTACATAAAATCAAGAGAAATTAGCATCAATAAGAGATAGAGCTGCTGCTATACATTATAATTCATGCCATATCACTTATAGTTTCATATTTAAGATTCATTTGTGGCTAAGGTGAGTGATTTGTACTTTTATTCACTAATTACGGCTAATTAGGGGTGATTAGTGATAATTAGCGAAATTATGCATCATAAAAATTTGGAAAAATATGTAGAAATTCTTAAATATTATTTTATGTCACTGGTGAAAATTTGGATTAAGTTTGCTAACCTTATAATTAAAAGATGCTTAAGGGGATTAAGGGGAAAATCATGCTTTTTGGGTATGTTTAATCTAAACTATTTCATGTGATTGATATTTTGGTGTTTTTTATTGATTCTACATGTTACTACTGTTGTTTGGTATGTTTTTTGATTTCATAGTAAGGTTAGAATGGTTGAAAACGCCATCGTTTGGCAAAATTAGCTTGTTGGAAAAACTGCAAAAAACCGGTTCATGAAGGGGGTATGCCTCACGAACCGCCCAGGAGGACTTCGGTTCTAGAAGGAGGTATGTGTCATGAACCGCTCCAAGATAATGGTCATGAACCGCTCCAAGATGATGGTCACGAACTGCTCTAAGATGATGGTCACGAACCGCTCCAAGATGAGGACTCATGAACCGTGGGAGGGGTCACGAGCCGGGAGGTGGTCACACGCAAGGGGGGTGGTCACGCGCCGGGGGAGTGTCACGAACCAGTGGGTCACGAGCCAAGGGAGGTCACGAATCGACCCTGAAGAGGACCACGACCATGACCTGAACCAAGATGATGACTCCAAACCGAACCAAATTCAAACTTCTGCCACGCGATGACAATTGGGAACTCTTCTGAAAATTAACTACAATTCAACCAAAACCCGAGATCTAAAGGAAGTCCAAATGAGAAGTTAGCATAGGATCCAAATGGGAACCAACGAGTTAATTTCTAGAGTTGGGATGTGCTGTGGGACGTGTGCAAAGGGGTTATCGATGTCTATAATTTTGGTTCACTGTTGAATAGAGCAGGCACGTAGACAAACCAGAGCCAGGGAAGTATGGACTGGTTGGCCCTTAATTTTGATCCAAGGATGTGTTGACTGGGTAGGGTTATTGACTATAGACCAGGAAAGTATGGTCATAGCAAAAGTTGTATGGAGTTGCAGTCGTGATCCCAATAGATTTGGTGATCAAAGCGGTGGATATCGTATGCTTTACGCATTGAGCGAGAGACGTGAGAATGATTGCTATGTTTGATGTTTGTTATCACCATGACACATACACTCCCATTTTTATACTATTTGTTAGTGTTACCTTAGAGTGTTGCACATCTTTTTGTGCTAACTCTTTGGTAGCAGGTCTAGGCTCAAGTATGATTATTTATACTTGTTATTGTTTTATTTTGCTGTTGTGGCTCATACCAGACTTTCGTCTGACCCAGAGTTTTATGTCTCTTCTTATTACTCTGGGTGTTCCTAAACGAGCAGACTAGAGGCATGTTTGGTGGTAATGCGCGAATAGCTGTTCAAAGATGAGTAGAAGGCTTCCACGTACTATTTACATATATTCTCCTTGTGTTTTTGCTAGTCACTACTTTGGGCATTAGTAGTGTACCTTTTCTATTTTGCTTTAGAGGCAGTATTTTGAAGTTGTAATAATGATGGTTTGGATCATAAGCTATATTTTGGATTTCGTTGCTATGATGGTTTAGTTTTCAGCTTATGCACTGCCTCGCCTGTTTTTTGTCAACTTATGTTATTATTATATTTTATTCCATGCGCCGTGAGATATACTATAGGTTCTTTGGTGACTCATAGTTTCAAACCCTTTTCCTTCGACGACCGTCCTGTGCTAGTCGGGCATTAGCACAGCACATTTCAGGGAAATGTCAGCTGGTTCGGGGTGGGCCATCACACAAACGATCTCCGTTTTCAATTAAATTAATTTTGTTGGATCCGAAATATTAAATTATTTCTAGATTTCAATTTTCATGATTTTTGAAGTCAGTATGTGGTTGTATGGGATTTTAATGTGAAAAACAGTCGATAATTTAACTATAAAAATACGCTGTATGAGCAAACGGACTTAGAATTTAACGAAACAAGTTTCGTTGGGTCCATAATGTCGAACTGTGGATGCATGTCCATTTTTATCAAATTTGGATATAGTACGTGATCGTAGGAATTTTTAAACGGTAATATAGGTAGCGACAGACTATTAAAAAAAGTAAAATAATAAATATAAAAACATTAATTTACCTATATATACTTCTTAACTTTTCTAAACCTACCATTTTATTTTCTTGGGTCAAAAGAATACGCCGTTATGTTTTCCTTCTTCCAGTAAGATATCTCGATCTTCATAAAATTGTATAAATGCAAATAAAATTCCTAAAATGATAATATATATTTGTATGGGCTCATGGGAACACTCTTTACAGCGTGGTACCCATTTTGTGCAACTCGATCCATTTGTGGAGTTTGGAAATAAACCGCAGCGAGCTAAGGTTAAGCTTTGTAGAGTATTGAAGCGTAGATTGATGAATTTAACTTCGTTTTTGGAGTGAGGGTCTGATCTTGGTCTCGCGTGCAAAGTTTGGGATTAAACGATTTTAAAAGTTGTCGCTGGTTCCTATAGCAGTCGTGAAAGGGGGGTTTAGACGCAATGAAGAGGCGTGGTGCGAGTGGCCTAGAACTACATTGAGTCGATGGAGATTTGGTAGGAGAAGTGCTTGGTGATTTTTGTTTGATTTTTAATTAATGGGAGAAGGAGAATTGAAAGAGCTTAGGTGTGGTATTAGACATGGAAGAAGCAGTAAAAGAATGGGTAGTTGAGAAGAAGATGGAGTAGGCATTTGATGTGGATTTTTGAAAGGATAATGGTATATTAATTTTAATTAACATATAATTAATTTGGTAAATAACTTTAAATTGTTTAAAAGATTATAAATTTCATATCTATCTCATACTTTATCCAAATTGGACAAAATAGGATACGTTCGGATTGTATGGACGACAGTTACACAATGGAACTGGTTTGGAGTGAATTGGAGCTCATTACAATTTATAGCGAAATAAATTGCCTGATCTGAATCAACGACTGTTATTGTTATTTAACGATAAACCACCAAAGCGAGTAAAACTCACTAACTTTGTCCAGTTTATATTTTTATAATCGTAATTAAATATTGATAAAAATAATTGAATGTTATGTGTAAAGATTGTTTGGGCGATAATTGGTTGAGATAATATATGTATATAGTATATATAAGTCATCGTTTTAAATATTAAGTTCGTTTGTTATACAATTTCATATTGATATGAAATCGATATAGTTTATGTTATTAACATCTGTTGATGCAGGGAAACAGGTTGGAGGGATCCAACTGGATTCCTTAATATTTATGTAACTGTTTTTCATATATGGTGATATATGAGTTGTTATATAATCTGTTATTGATTTTATATGTCGAGATGATACTTATCCTTTTTATTTGGTATTTTAAATACCATAAGAAAATTTGGAATATGTATAAAAAATAGAATTTTTGAAGTAGATGTCGAATTTAAAATTTTATAAAATCAATGGAGTTTATAAAAGGAAATAATTGGAAATTAAATAAGAAAATTATGGGGAAAATTATTAACAGTTGTATAGAGTTTTAAAAGGTCGTTTTTGGTCAAAATACTTAATGATAGTAATAAGGAGTAAATAAGCGATTATATGAAATAAATATGATTTTTGGGAAATTAGTGGAATTATAAAAGAGATTTGCGAGTTATAAAAGAATTTGGGATAATTGATTTAAAGTAAATATTAAATAGAAATCTATTTTTTAGCAGATTAATTTTTAAATGATTTTATAAATTAAGAAAAAATATTTATCATTGGATAAATTGAATATATAAATTTGAATTTATATAGAGAACTAGAAACAGGTTTTAACACCGATATTTTAATGGAATTTGAGTTTAGCATTTATAAAGGAAAATTTAAATGAGATTTTAAGTGTTAGAAGTTAAAAGGACATTTTGTATGAATAAATCTAAATAGAAGTAGAAAAAAGAATTTGTATTTGAGATATTGTATTAAATGTGAAATCAAACTGAACTGGTTATATAAAAGAAATATTATTCACATTTGTTGTGAATGACAGATTAAAACAAATAATTGCAGAGTGAATACATTTATAAAAGGAATAGAGATTTGAAATAGGAATAAAAATGGAGTTAAAGGAATTAGAAACTGATTGGAGATAAGTTAAGTTGAATACCTTCGGGGTTTATACTTAGGAAGTAGTTCTCTTACTAGTTTACAGTTAGAGACTGATAGATGTGGGAAGATAGTGATGTGTGAATAAGAAATGGAAATGTTTTCCAATGTTAATAACGTATATTTTCTAAAGTTAGAAAATAAGAATTTATGATTATATAGAAACGAGGAATAGGGAAAAGAATAAATTAATGATAATATAATTTAAAGGGAAAATGTTGATTGATGATTGATTGATAAATTTTCCATTTGGAATTAAGATCGTTGTGTGTGTGGATGCTTTCCTTTATAGTTAAATAACCGACTATCAAAGTTTTGACCATTTTTCCGTCGTTAATACGAAGAGATCTGGATCAGATTTGTTATCTGAAAACCACTCCACATGGGCATTTGCGTTGCGAATCAAAAATGATGAAGATAATAGAAGACAGAGTTTATGCAAGAGCTATTCTGGCAAATCCTAGGTATAAATTGCCTAAGATGTATTTTCAGAATAGTGTCTTCGGTTTGTCCAGTTTCAGGACAACTTGTATGGAAGAATGTCTGACAGAGTATATTTAATAGATCGAGTAAGCTGATCTCTTCAAACGTATTTACATTTGGTGACGGAGAAATTCGTTTCTCTTAGCTGTGTACCCATGGTATTCTCAGAGAAATCAGTTTGTGATTTAGCGGGTATGATGATGTGACATTCAAAGTAAATAAAGGTATGATCTGTATGTTATGACCTCTAGCGTCACAGCCCGGAAATGGTATTAAATCGGGTAGGTCGCATGGCTAAGTGGGTAGCTGCCAATTCGGGTGCATTATCACCTGATCTAGAGAAAATCCATTTGCTTCTTTAATCCATATTCGATGCTGTCCCTTTCTGAGAAACGATTGGTGATCCCAACCATTGGTGATAATACATTCGGTACACTCAAGCGAAATGAGTGACCGGTCATGTTTAGCCTGGGTTACAAGATGTTCTTGTTCAACCCACTGTATTCCTCTCTAGAGATACACTGTCGGAAGGTGATCTCATACCTTGCCAGTTGGAATCCGTTACCCAATAAGCGCCCGCGGTTTTTTATTATATATTATATATGTGGAATGTGCGATGAAAGCGTTCCACTAGATTGCTATTTACTTGATTTAGACATTATTATAATATCAGAAGAGCATGGATTTTAAAAGAATGTTTTAGGTTATCGTAAGGTAAAAAAACCATCCGTGTTTATGTGTGGATTGGACTTACGATTATTCTTTCTTTTAAAAGGATTTTTAAAGTTAAACAAATGGTTGGAGTTTACTCACACCAGTCACATGATTGACCTAGAGTTTATTTTGTTTTGTTTTCCCTAAACTCTTGGGTGCCCAATTTTGTATGGGCACTCAAGTAGTCGGGATTTTATAGATACTTGCAGAGATGGAGCAAGAGACTTCAGGATTATATAGCTATTGTTTATTTCCGCTATGATATTATGTGTTATACTCTGAAATGATATGCATATATAGTTATAAGTTTTGTATTTCAAATATTATGTTATATAATATATTTTATTCATTCCGTTATGAGATTCGAGTTACTCTGATTTTGTTGCTCTGTTCTTCTTCTTCTATTCTAATTTTCAATCTTATATATTCTCACCCTCTACTTTCTTTCTATTGACGTTCCGGTATTTTCGATTCTTGAATAGTTGACAAGGTGTTGTATGTCGATTTTCGGGGTCGAAAATCCCAGGTTGTTACTGTATGTTTGCATTATGTGTGTACCACGAGACCTTATGATAGTTTTATTTTCAAAAAAACATTGTGAATTTCAATGCACTAGTATTAGCAAGGTGTAAACCCGTTCCATTTTTTAGCGACGTGGTCCTATGATTTAACTGACTTTAAAATAAACCTAAAGGTAACTGTTTTAGTTCTCATACCAGTCCCATGACTGACCTGGAGTTTATTATTCTTCTACCTAAACTCTGGATGCCCCTATATTTCCACATGGGCAGCCTAATAGTTTTTGTTTATAGATTTCTAGGGAAGGTGTTGGATTCATGCCAAAGCTATTATTTTGGAGCATTTGTTTTCTTCCGCTGCACTCTAGTTGTATTCTTCTAGTGAGTCGGTATTTTTCCGTTGTACATTCGATGTACTTTGATATCTCTTGTATTATGATGTAAAAATATTATTATAATAATGAAAAAGTTGTTTTGTTTCTGTTCCAATATGTAAATATCCCTAATAATTTGTCTTTATGAACGGTTTGAGTCGGTTTAATAACTGGTTTGAACCAGGCAAAAAGGCATGTCATTACATTGTGGTATCAGAGCTTTGGTTTATACAAAGCTTTGGAGTATGACTCATCTGAACAAAAGGAAAGAACCCATCAGAGATAGGATCGGTAATATCCTAGAATAAGAACTCATTAGAGATAGAGTTAGTAATACCCTAGAATGAGTTGGGAGTATTATATATAAGAGAGAGCATATTTGAAATATGAAATGTGTTTTGAAATGTATACGTTTGAAGAGTTATATTTTGAATACAAAAAGGAATATGTATTGAAAACATATGGATAATTATAATTTAGATAATTAATCAAACGATTAAGGTTAAGTATAGGCAATTTGGGATTTGCTTTTCACAATCTAACTTAAAGCATTTCCTATGAATTAGACCTCCTCCACTAAGTAAGATGAATAGTCCAAGTGCAAATACCTGTGAATTCAATTTCACAATTTGACTATAGGGTATTTGATGATATAAGATAAATAAGATTTTTAAAATATGGATAAGATTTAATAACTATATCAATTATTAAGGGATAAGTCAGCAGGAAGCAATCTAGATTTTCCAACAAACATTTCCTTATTGTTAGAAAAAGGTTGGAAAAATAATATGGATAGATCAAAGATTGAATAATCGAAGTAGTTGATACCTAAATTTTATGAATATTTAAAGAGCCATTAGAAATAATAATTGAAAATTTCTTTAAATATTTAGTTAAGAATCAGAATTTTTGACGATTTAGATCAATCGATAAATTCTGAAATAAGCAAAGAATTTTTTTAAGTAAGCCCATAGCCCGCAAGCCCCAAGATTATAACTAGTTAGGTAATCATGAATACCTATATATATTTGACAAACAAGAATAGTTAGAAAGAAGAAGTTACCTAAACTGAAGCATTTAGCTAAACTGAGTTATGAAATAATCTGGGTTTCTTATAGTAATTTTAGGAACTAAAAGGAGATAAGTTTCATAACCTTTGTATACGGAATAATTAGCAAGATAAGACCTAAGAAAAAGATTTATAACTCTGAATTTTCTTGTTAATTAGAGTGTGTTAAATCGTTGAGTGTTAGGCAATTGACCTAGTAGATGATGAGTTGGATATAAGAGATAATCGAAGTCATCATTTGGGAGGAACATTGTAAATATAGTTGTCCGGACTTATGTTTATTAAAGTATTCAGTCCGACATTTCCATTGTGAGGACGGAAGTTTGGTACAAAGAATTTCAAAAACTTGAGTTTGCAAAGTTAATAAAGGAGAGAAAATCTTATTTAACCCTGTTTCCTTTTTGAGGATGAAAAGTTTAAAGGGAGGGGTGTGAATGTAACATTCCTGAATTTTGCCAACCGGTATTTTGTACATTTAAGAATTTTAATTTAATAAAATAAAATTAAGTTTCTAAAATAAATTAGATAGATTAAAAGTTTGAATTTGTTTTAAAAGACTTATTTGCAGTTTATAAGGTATAAAACAATTGATAATAAGATTGAGATGTGTCAGTATTATTGGCCATTCGACCAGAATTGTGAAAAGTTAAATAAAAGTTGAAATATATTAACATATATAAACAAAGCCAATTTGTAACACTTTATAGTCCTACAAAGTGTTGCAAATCCTATGTCAAAACCACGTACACTAGTCCATGGTTTCTTTATACAAAGGCACAATATTTTCCTCCTTAGCACATGATTTTGTCCATGGAAAATTTGAGTTTGCCCCATTCCCTTCCTTATAAATAAGCTCCTACTCACCTCAATTTTCATTCAATCCTTCCTTTTCATTTTCCTCTCCTCCTCAAAGTTTATGGCAATGGCTTCCCTCTTTTCCTCCATTTTTTCCCCTCCTTCTGACCTCCTTCTCCTCCCCTTTCCCTCTCCTCTTCGTAGGCCCTACACCATATTTCCACTGCCACCCACAGCCAACCACCTCCCCACCTCCTCCTCCACTAGCAACGGCCCTACCTCCTCCACCCAAATCCGACCAAGCACCCCGCACCACCATCTCCATGGACCAGCGCCACATTTTTGTCTCAACCACCACCTTAGCCTAGACCACCAAATTCCAGAGGCCATATCTCCTTCAAAATTAACCTAAATCATATAATTCATTTTCATATTGTATATTTTTCTATTGTCTATAACTTTGTTGTTGAGCACTTTTCCTAATTTTAGGCCTAGTTGTCCCAAAAATTCAAATATATGAAGGCTACATTTTCTGGCTGTTTTTATTGAACTTGAGAAACACCACCACCATTTCGACCATATCTTCCTGAAAAACAATCAATATTTATAAATTATTTTATTAAAACTAAAGAGGAAAGAATTTCCTATAACTTTGTAGTTGGGCACTTTTCAAATTTAGAGAGTTGCTAGTCCAAAAATTCAAGGTAAGTAAGCCTTTTTTCAATGTCAGAAAAGTTAGAGCATGGTACGCGGTTACATTGTCCATTGGTGAGAACTCTTCTCACTTACTTATTTATATCTTTAACTATGAATGTTAAATATACATGTGTGATGTTGGATGAATTGATGCATAGTTAATGACACATATACACTGGTAAGCGTTAAGTACTTTTTAGCCTGCTTTGTGACTAGGCTACCCAAAGCAAAGGACTTGAATATGAACATACATTGATCAGCAATCGCTCAAATGAAGTGGCGGAACATGTAACAACTTGGATTTTTGTCATCTGTGAAGGCGGGCTCGCCCCTATCGGTTCGTGACCCCTTCCTGAGGGTGGTTCGTGACCCATTCCTGAGGGCGGTTCGTGACCCCCGAGACCTTGACACGACCGGACCATCACCACCAGATCCTCACCTCAACTCACCATCCGGGCTCATAACCCTGACCATGAACCGCGACTAGGACCTGCTACTGCACATGTAGATCTTGACCTATTCTCGAGGCTATGACCGTTCCAAGTTTTCCGGATTGGGCTCCACATGTCCTACCATGACCGGTCTCCATATCAGCTCTTCTGCAGTTGTAAATACCCAACTACATGGAAAATTGAGGGGACTATTGGCATCTCAACGTCCATGGCTTCCATAGCTAACACTCCTTCGTAGATAATCACCATCTTATTTACTAAAATTCAATAGATTCGGAGAGAATTATTCATTGAATTTGAGTGATTGAGAGAAAATATTACTTGTAATTGCAATCTATGAATGAAATGAGAAAATATGAAGTGGATGTAGGCTCACTAACGCCGAACCACTATAAAAATCCTATTTTCTTCCTTTTTTTCCTCATATTTTTTAGTTATTTCTTTATATTCTATGCTCGAAACACGATGATTTTGGTGTTAGGACCATTTTTTAGTCTAACATTTTGGTGCTTCCACTGAGAAATGAAGTTTCTCAGCATATAAGGATTCTCCATTCTACTATTGGATTGCCTAATTCAATGAGGAAATCTTACAAACTCTCTATTTTCTAGTGATTTTTCCCTATTTTCAAATGATTTTTGTGGAAAGGGTGACTTTCGGACGTGAAATGTCAGTCTTAAAGTGGGGTCTTCCAGATTCTATATTAGTGTCAGGTCGTTCATGTATAATTATGAAAATTCACATGGAAAAATATCAGTTGATTGCCAGGTGAGCCATTGATGTATTCAGATATATGCACAAGGAAGAAAATAGAAACAACTTACATACCCAATAGTTCAAAAAGTCTGAATGGTCATCCAGTGAAGAGAGTCATGCATGCAGTTTGACAGAACGTTATGAAAGTTGGCATAATCTTGTCCACCTTGAGTTTGTAGTCAATTGAAATCCTAACCTACATTGGATCAAGCTCGAGCATTTTTGGTCGAGAAGACTCCCCCTTGTTTTATATATGAAGTTGAATCACAACATTCTGGAAAAACTTGAATATATTTGTTTGTTTGACTAAATTAATCGGTGTGTACAAGGAAGAGTGAAAGGGTGAAGGCATGTTAACGTTGCATGTAATGGAATTTGACGAACTGGAACTACTATACCGTGCTCGTCCAACGAAAGATTGAAGGGCCCTAAGTTAAAAGTCCACCATTGTGTTGTGCTCTCATGAGTGACACAATAGGTAAAGATGGACTTTGAATCAACTGTTGTCACCACTTTTTGATTAGAAAGTATTTCTAGATTATGAATACTACTAGATTTGGTTCTAAATGCAGAATTGGTGTTGAACAACAAGCCTGATCATTGTGCAATGTAAGTTTACCGATGACAAATAAAAGGCACTGAGGAGACCACGTGTATCAGTTATAAATTGGATATGTGGCTTCAGAATATAGTGTAAAAACTGCAGTGAATAAAGCAAGGTACGGGAGTCCATCTAAGCATGTGGTCCTAGTTTTAGTCACGAGCTGGACTTGTTCGTGTGCGGTTCATGAAATACGAGTTTCTTCAAGTGAGTGACCCAGCCTGATCTGATCGATGGTGCCTTCACGAACCGACCTGGAGCGATTGCTCTGACCTGATCGATGGTACCTTCACGAACCGACCTGGAGCGAGTGCTCTGACATAATTGATGGTGCCTTCACGAATCGATCTAGAGCTAGTGCTCTGACCTGGTCAATGGTGCCTTTACTAACCGGCCTAGAGCGAGTGCTCTAACCTTATCCGGGGACATTGATTCAACCTCAACCATGACCCGTAGTGACTTGCTGAATCACATCCCTGAAGAGTAATCGCGAACAGACAATATGGAACCAACGAAGTAAAATGTAAAACCAAACATTATGTTACACAATAGGTTAGCTATTATTTTTATCCGATGGCAATATTCTAAATATTTTGAGTCGTAATATACGTGAGGTCACATGCAAATTTGGATAGTCGGTTCGTGGTACAGCATGGAATGCCTGGGTCGTTCACATGTTATGAACTTTACGAACTGAGATGTGAAAATCAGTGAGGAAAATATGGATTGACACAATTAGACAAGGGGATGACGTGGCAGTCATAACTTATATGGGACGTTCTAGTACACAACACGGAGCAACATTTTCATGCATGAGTCGATTGTATTAAGGTGAAAAAGATGGCATGTGGCAAATATTAACATCAGTTTGTATAATAAATGGAACCGCTACATTTGAAGATGAATGAAGCACGTGTCTGGAGCTATATAGCACATTATGGTGTATGGATTGTTTGTGTAGTTCACAACATCCCTGGATCCATTAAAAAACTGATCCCAGCCGCGAATCGAAGGATAGCAACGAACCACGTCCCCGAAGATCAGCGACGAACAAGAGTCTCGATCTGACCCGAGATAGAGTGATTTCCATGAAAAATGCATTTTTCTGATCATTTCAAAGAAAGCTCCGTCCGAAGCCCCACCGACGCAGCGCCCGAACCCGCTGACGGCTCGCCTTCGGCTCAACATGTGTTTTGGCTGACAACAATTATCGATGCTTGTCAACGAATTTTAGATGGATAGTCCGAGAATATCACAGCAAAGTGGCAACGATTGGGATTCTTTCAAGAGCCATGACCCATGTTTTCTAATGTTATTCAATGTAAGGAGTCCTTGAGCAAATTCATCATGTTAATTATGTCAATATATGGGGCAAAGAATGTTTCCTTGCAGCCCCCTCTTCAAGGGTCCTGATGGTGTATAGACGTCACCATGCCACTTATGTTGTTCCTAAACAAGTAAGAACCATCTGGTCTCCACGACTTAAACCTATCCCACCGTGGATCCTGGCATGATAATGATAGAGAGCAGTCCAGGCACTATTCCAAAGAATACTCGGATGACCCTAACGACGATGATTCTCAATGACGGGCTACCAGGAAGAGACTAAGGATCCTAACACTGCAAAGTTATACTTCACTTGAATGACGTGGTGAAAGACATATGTCCTGTGGTTCGCTCTCTAAAGAGCTTAGCTAATCTTTGCAATGACTAACTGCTATCAACTACATTGATGAAGGTTGATTTCCATCAGATAGGGGTCATATAAACACACTTTTGTGCCCAGAGTCAGGTACCAGTTGAACTACCGCAAGCCATGAGTGGACATATGGATCTTCGCCCAGTGATAGCAACTTGACCGCTCACCAGTTACCATCCTAGCAGCAATGTGATGATGTGTTATCATTAACGGTACTGACGTGAATCCTTGACACTCAATCCTTTCCCTTGACATGGAAGTAAGGAGGTGATTCAAAGGAGATGCGACCTCGTCATTCGCTTGCAGTGTATGAATAAAGGCTTTCGTTAGATAAAGACTTTGGCAGTTATTTCCTGGCAAAGAGAATACGGGGCAAAATGGACCTATAAAGAACCTGCCATGCCATTTTCGCTCCGAATGATATTCATTTCTTTTGACAGGATCACTCTTTAACCATGACTCTTATATTTTCATGCTTTATAAGTTATCGATGTAACTAACTCAAAATGAATTTATATGTATGTAATGACCCGCATTCTACGCTCCTAAGGATCGTAGAATATTTATTTCATTCACATACGAAGTCATATAGCTGTGTGACTTTGGGAAACGACCATTGGGGTCATTTCCCATGCTCACGGTTTTTGCCAAATTTTAAATGACCATTTTACCCGTGGCGAATCTTGTTTTGCCTATAACTTTTGATTGGTTATGATTTTTGACCTGAAACCACTTCCATTGGATTCGGATGATGGTTTAGCTTTCCGTAGAGTGGTCACATTAATCAAACGGACTTAATGTTTGGGAGATATGGCTGAAATAAGATTTGGAAGGTGAAAAACAGCATAATTGGGCTCAACCGGGTGATTAGCAGCTGAGCCCATAACCATTTCGGGACTAGGGTTATGGGAGGGCTGATCGGTTTTGGGAAATCAGTTTTATTCATTTTTCTATCCGCCATTTACCTTCCTCTAACCCTAACAATGGCCTTTAACTCCCAAATCACCTTTTAATCACTTTCTAATCACATATTAGCCTAATCTACATCAAGTTAAGACGGATTAGTATAGAAATCAAGGGAGAGCTACTGGAATACATTGGGATTCGAACCAAATCAGAGATATTTTTAGATCTGAGATTTGTTTGTGGCAAAATTGAGTAATTTTCACTTTTCTTTACTAATTACGGCTAATTACGAGTGATTAGTGATAATTAGCGAAATTACACCTCATAAAAATCTGGAAAAATTTGTAGAAATTCTTAAATATTATTTTATGCCTCTGTTAGAAATTTGGGTTAATTTGTATTAAGTTTGCCAATCCTATTGTTAGATATAGTTAAACCTGATTAAGGGGGAACATGAGTTTTGGGTATGTTTGATCCATAATAACTTGTTAAATTGTTGCTTTGGTGTTTATGGTCAATATACATATTGCTATTACTGTTTGGTATGCTTTTCGATTGTATAGTAAAGATAGAATGGTTGAAAACGCCATCGTATGACGTAAATAGCTCGTTGAAAATGTTACAGGAAATTGGTCAGACCCGATCGTGACACCACCCTCACTACCCGACCCGATTGTGATGCCCCGCTTCACGAGTAGACCAAGCTCCACGAACCGAATTGCCACTGCTCCATGCGTTGACTATCAGCAAGCCACGAGCCAGGTCACCATCAGGAGACCACGAACTGGAAAGATGAGCACGGGCTGATGGCCACGAACCGAAATGAAGCATCATGAACCGGGCACGATGCCACGAGTCGGAGCAGGATCTCAAGAACCACGAGCGGACCAGGGTGCCATGAGCCAGAAGCTGAAGGGGGGAACCATTAGCCAATGGCCAGTGGGGACCATGAGCCGACTTTCGAGCCTGGACAGCAAATGAAACGATGACCGTGAACTCTTTTGAAGATCGACTCCAATTCGACTAAAAACCCGAGATGCAAAGGCAGTCCAAATAAGAAGTTAAAACTCAGAATCCAGATGGGAACCAACGAGTTAACTTCATGAGTTGGGCTTTGCTACGGGACGTATGCAAAGAGGTTATCGATATCTATAGCTTTAGTTCCCCACTGAGAGACGGGTTAGTGGCTATGGATCAGCACAATGGGATCATTAAGACTCCCAAGGGAAAGTGATCGTAGTATGGCTATGGATCAGTGCAATGGGGTCATTACGACTCCCAAGTGCAAGGTGATCATAGCAAGGGATTAGTGGATATGGACCAGCGCAATGGGGTCACTAAGACCGGAAGGGCAAAGTGGTTGTAGCAAAGGATTTGGTGATCAAAGTGGTGGATATCATATACTTTACGCACTGAGTGAGAGATGTGAGGATGATTGCTATGTTTGATGTTCGCTATCACCATGACATGCACACTCCAATTTACACTTTATGCCAGTGTTACCTTAGAGTATTGTACATCTTGTTGTGCTAACTCTTTGGTTGCAGGTCCAGGTTCAGGTATGATTATTTATACCTGTTATTGCTCTGTTTTGTTGCTATCGCTCATACCAAACTTTTGTCTGACCTAGAGTTTTATGTCTCTTTTTATTACTCGGGGTGCTCCTAAACGAACAGACTAGAAATAGGCTAGGTGTGGTATGCACGAGTATCTTTCCGGAGACGAGCAGGAGGCTTTCACGTACTATTTACATATATTCTCCCTGTGTTGTTGCCGGTCACTACTTTGGACAATAATAGTGGACCTTTTCTATTTTTTCTTTAGAGACAGTATTGAAGTTGTAACAATGGTTCGGATCATAAGATGTATTTTGGATTCGCTTCTATGATGGTTTAGTTTTCATCTTATGCACTGTCTCGCCTATTTCATGTCAAGTTATGTTATTATTATATTTTATTCCATGCATTGTGAGATATACTACAGGTTCTTTGGTGATTCATAGTTTCAAAACCCTTCCCTTTGACGACCGTCCCTTGCTAGTTGGGCATTGGCAGAGCGCATCTTCGGGGAAATGTCGACTGGTCCAGGGCGGGCCGTCACACTTGGTATCAGAGCCTAGGTTGCGTAGTTAACATAGGGGAAGACATCAAGGAGAGATAGTATACGTATATGAGAGCGCGTATTTATGATTTTTTGGTTTTCAAAAACTATATATATATACTATTAGTATATCTAAGGATGAAGTCGCACTGCACGGGCACCACTAAGGAGATGGTTAATCGTTTTCTCTTTACAGATTGAACGATGAGCCGATATACGAGGAGTACGGGTTCAGCTGCCAACAATGGGAATGCCCCTGATATGAGGACGATGTTTACTACCTTCATGCGAGAGATGCTTAGGGATCTCCAGGGAGCAGTTCCTGATGCTGCCAACGGTGGTGGTGCAGCGGTGCAGGCGCGTAGAGCCGATTTCGCCAAGCTTAACAAGAAGTATACTAGTCTTGGTGGGAAGCCGTTCCACAAACGGAGTTAGCTACGGAAGTTCAAGATTGGATTGATAGTTGTGAACGCATCTTCGAAGATTTGGGAATCGGTGATGCAATGAAGAGAAAGCTAGCATCGCGTTAACTTCAAGGACGGGCGATGAATTAGTGGAATGCTAAGGATTAAGTTACTTAGAATCAGTTTAAGACTCGCTTTAGTGACAAGTTTATCCCAGCTGCTCAGAAATCCAAATTGTTCAGGAATTTTTTGGAACTTAAGCAAAATGGTAGGGCTGTCTCGGAATATATTGCTGAGTTCGATACTTTATCGAAGTATGGATTATCCCTTGTCGATACTGCTGAGAAGAAGAACGAGAAGTTCATAACTGGCTTAGACAGGTACTTGGGGGAAAGACTTATAAACCACATCAATGTGACATTCGAATCTATTATGAGAAAGGCACTGAGATCTAAGAGCCTTTACCCTAAGTCAAAGGCCAAGTTTGCTGTTACATCTGCAGGGGAGCCAAAGCCGTAGGCAAGCGGTGGAGGCAAGATTAATTCGCGAAATAAGAGGAAACAGAACCAAGCTAAAGATGGTCAGAAAAAGAATAAGAAAGATGTTGAGTGCAATAGCTATGACAAAAAGGGCCACTATGCCAAAGATTGTCGAGCAAAGCCAGTAGACAGAAAGTGCTTCAATTCGGCCAAGTAGGACATCACAAGGATAAATGTCCACAACCTCCTAAAGAGAAGTAGATCGTGAAAGCATATGCTATCAACGATGTTCCTTCTTCGTAGAATGCCCCAACTCCGACGCAGTAGGGAAAGGGAATCGTTATTCAAGTATGCTTTCCATTCATGATATTCATGTTCGAGTGTTGCTTGATACCGGGGCTTCCCATTCCTTCATATCTATTGACCTGGTAGATAGGTTAGGATTGGAACCCGAGATTGTTGATAGACCTAACGAACCCGATTGGTGGTTCGACTAACCTAAGTATGATTTGCGTAATTTGGTCTTATCGAGTTATGGATGCATGTTTGTTAGTGATTGATTTGTTTTGGGCTTTACTGGGTTTAGCATTATTTTGGGAGTCGATTAGCTCTAAAGGTATGGGGTGGTGGTGGACTGTGAGGGGTCTTTGGTGACCGTTAAGGCGGATGAGTGGAGGAGGGTACTGTTTGGTTGCCTAACTAGTGATGGGGTAATGGCTAGTTTTCTAAATTCCCTCAACATCCTGCATGGTGAGTTGTTAGATGTGCTTACTGCTGGCGAGTATCTGGACATCTTCAGGGTAGTGACCAGACTTCCACCACACCAGGAGATCGAGTTTCGTATTGATTTAGTGAAAGATGCTAGACCTATAGTGATGCCACTTCGTCGTATGGCGCCAAGGGAGCAGCGAGAACTCGAGGTGCAAATGGGCGATCTATTGAAGAAGGGATTTATCCAAATAAGTATTTCCTAGTGGGGAGTACAGTTGTGTTTGCTACCAAGGCCGATGGTTCCCTTCGCTTATGTGTGTACTACCACGAGTTGAACAAGGTGACTAGGAAGAATAAATATCCTCTTCCACGAATAGACGATTTGTTTGATCAATTGAATGGAGCGAGAGTGTTCTCCCAGTTAGATCTCGCGACAGGTTTTCATCAGCTCCGAGTTGCGATTGAGAGTATTCCTAAAACGGCATTTCGGACACCGTCTGGATTCTATGAGTGGTTGATCATGCCATTCGGGTTGACCAATGCACCAGCATATTTTTTGGATCTTATGAATAGGGTATTCAGAGATCAATTGAATAAGTTTGTTCTTGTGTTCATGGACAGTGTCTTAGTTTACTCGAGGATGGAGGAAGAACACAACGAACATTTGAGGATAGTGATGGAGGTGTTGAGGAAACACCAACCGAAAGCGAAATTTTCTACACGTCACTTGTAGAGGAGGGAAGTGAGGTACTTGGGTCATGTTGTTTTAGAGAATGGTGTCGCCATGGATCTAGCGAAGATGGCTATGGTGCAAGATTGTTCTACGCCCAAGAATGCAACGGACGTAAGAAGTTTCTTGGGGTTAGCTGGATATTATCATAAGTTTATCCAAGACTTCCCCAAGATAGCAGCACCGTTAGCTCGGCTGACCAAGAAGAACCAAGCTTTCGTTTGGGACGAAAGTTGTGAGAATGCATTCAAGAGTCTAAAAGAGAAGTTAACGTGCGCACCAGTGTTAGTTATACCTAAAGGAAACAAAGAGATGATGGTATACACGGATGCCTGTGGTATCGGACTAGATGTTGTATTGATACAAGAAGGTAGGGTTATAGGTTATGCTAGTCGGCAACTGAAACCGCATGAGAAAAGATATCCTACCCATGATTTGGAATTGGCAGCGATCGTGTTTGTGTTAAAGATATGGAGACATTATCTCTTAGGAGAAAGGTTCGAGTTGTTTACCGATCATAAGTCATTAAAGTATCTTTTCTCTCAAAAGGATTTAAATCTTCTTCAGCAAAATGGTTAGAGTTCTTGGCTTCATATGATTTCAATATCGCATATACACCTGGCAAGGGCAATGCGGTAGTTGATGCATTGAGTAGGAGACATGCCAGTTTAGGGGCCATGTTTCTGGAATGGAAGCAACTGGAGTATGTCGCAGGATATGATTTCAGACCTAAGTGCGAATTGGATTCAGAGTTACTAACAAGTTTGACGGTCAGACCAACTTTGATTGAGCGGATTGGTTCCAGTCAGAGGAACGATCCTAACCTATTGGAAATCATCTCCAAGTTAGAGATGGGTATCGACGGTGAGGATATGATCAAGTATGAACTTGATATAAAAGGATGGCTTTGAAGGAATGGGAGACTAGTTGTACCCAAAGTTAATGGATTGAGAGATGAAGTGCTTAGAGAATGTCATCACTCGAAACTGACTATAAACCCCGATGGTAACAATATGTATCAAGATATGAAGCAGACCTACTAATGGAAAAGGATGAAGAGAGACGTTAGAAATTTTATATCCCTGTGCATGTATTGCCAGTTAGTTAAAGCCAAGCAAAAGAACCTTAGTGGTTTGTTACAACCGTTGGAAATTCCCGAATGGAAATGGGAACAAGTCTCAATGGATTTCATTGATGGTTTACCAAGGACTAGATCGAATCATGATTGTATTTGGATGATTGTAGATCGATTGACCAAGAGTGCAAGGTTTATACCAGTCAAGTCAGATAGAATGGCAGCTAAGTTAGCAGAACTGTACATGAAGTGGGTAGTGAGATTTCATGGAGTACCTAAAGGTATTGTGAGTGAGCGAGATCCATTATTTACTAGTGGGTTTTGGAAGAGTTTACAAGAGGCTTTAGGATCATAATTACATCTCAGTACTGCGTACCATCCTCAAACCGACGGTCAAACAGAGAGGATGAATCGTATATTGGAGGATCTCTTAAGAGCTTATATATTGGATTTCGGAGGGTCATGGGATGTCCGTTTACATCTAGTTGAGTTTGCATATAATAATAGTTATCAGTCCGGTATTGTTATGGCTCCATTTGAAGCTTTTACGGAAGACCATGCAACTCACAATCCTGTTTGTTGGAAATTGGTGAGAAGTTTATGCTTGGGCTGGATGTAATAAGAGAAACTTAGAATAAGATTAAGGTTATTCAATAACGAATGAAGGATGCCCAAGATAGGCAGAAGAGTTATGTTGATAAAAGATGAAGAGAATTGAAATTTTCCGTTGGTGACTTGGTATTCATCAAGATTTCACCATTGAAGAATGTAATTCGATTAAGTAGGAGAGGTAAGTTAGAACCAAGGTTTGTTGGACCATTTCTAGTTCTCGAACAAGTTGGAAATTTAGCGTATAAGGTTGGATTACCTGACAAGATGGCAAGAGTTCACGACGTGTTTCATGTTTCCCAGTTAAGGAAGTTCATGCACGATTCTGATATGGCTATTTCACCGGACCAGTTGGACGATATCGAGGTAGAACCCGAGGCGTTTGGGAACTGCAGACCGGTTCGTATTATCGGGCACGATACGAAGCGACTTCGAAGGAAGACGGTGGAACTAGTGAAAGTCCAGTGGGGTGATAATGACCATGACAGTACTTGGGAAACAGAGGAGAACATAAGGAGGTCGTATCCAGAATTCTTCACCTGGTAAGATTTTAATCGTGATATAGTTATCCCCTTGTTAGTAAACCGCATGCTAGGATACTCTTGTTGTGTTTATTATGTATGTTTGAGTGTTGCAAATGGTTATAGGCATGTGGGACCTTTTGTATGTTTTCTTGATTAAGGAATTTCGAGGGCGAAATTTCTTAAGGGGGGAGAGTATAAAGACCCACATTCTACACTCTGAAGGATCGTAGAATATTTATTTCATTTACATATGAAGTCGTATGGTCGTGTGACTTTATGTTAGTGTTACCTTAGAGTATTGTACATCTTGTTGTGCTAACTCTTTGGTTGCAGGTTCAGGTATGATTATTTGTAACTGTTATTGTTCTATTTTGTTGCTATCGCTCATATTAGACTTTTGTCTGACCTAGAGTTTTATGTCTCTTCTATGTGCTCCTAAACGAGAATACTAGAGACAGGTTAGGTGGTATGCATGAGTAGTTGTCCGGAGACGAGCAGGAGGCTTCCACGTACTATTTACATATATTCTCCCTGTGTTGTTGTCGATCACTACTTTGGGCACTAGTAGTGTACCTTTTCTATTTTTTCTTTAGAGATGGTATTTTGAAGTTGTAATAATGGTTCGGATCATAAGCTGTATTTTGGATTCCGCTGCTATGATGGTTTAGTTTTCAGCTTATGCAATGTCTCGCCTGTTTTATGTCAAGTTATGTTATTATTATATTTTATTCCATGCGCTGTGAGATATACTACAGGTTCTTTGGTGATTCATAGTTTCAAAGCCCTTCCTTTTGACGATTGTTTTGTGCTAGTCGGGCATTGGCATAGCGCATATTCAGGGAAATGTCGGCTGGTACGGGGCGGGATGTCACAATGTGGATGGTATAGGTACCATGGAATTGATACTGATCAGACTTCTAACACCCGCATATGGAGTTATGGAGCAAAACTGTAATGAGCCCGATTGAACTGCTCATTTACAAAGCCGCACCTTCCGTCTGAAGAACGTGTTTTAGCTCAAGGTGGATCTGAGATGACCATCCTCTCCTTGGCTCACCGTGGCAGACCTCAAGACAATTGTGCCTTGACTTTTGCATTTCAAAGTCAGAATACGGTTCTAGATGGACACAGTTCAACCGACTACATGGCTCGATCCTATGCTCGACGCCACCGGATTACATGAATCCAAATAAAGGGGACGACATTGCCTCTTGATTTTCTTACTTTTCAATAATGCAGTTTACATTCGCATGCTTCCCGAGTTATTGACATGACTAACTCGTGCAATATGAATAATGCAAGTACCCGAAGATTGGTGTCAATCACTCCTCCCATAGATCGATAGGAGGAACGCAAAGATTTGGATAATGTCTTTTGACTATTTGCCCTGTGACTCTAATCCTCAGAGCCTGGATATAAGTACAAACCTATGATGAGTGTGATGGGCATGCCACGATTGAAGGCCACTCGATCCATAACTCTAACTCTTATGACTTGAGAGAGAGTATAAAGGACGATACTATGACGTCCGTCCAAACTCCATCCCACGAGCCGTTGGGACGAGAAAGAATTGATGATTGCAAAATGGTCGCCTCTACCCATGAATCGAAGATTAGGGGGTAGTGCCTCAGCGAGTGTGATCCGACCTCTTACTCGAAAAGCTCCATCGGCCAAAGTAAAGTGTGGAGTAAAGACAAGAACCGAGTTTGAGAATGACATTCGAGACGGTGGACTCTCGCTCTTGAAAATAGAGTGCAAAAGGAGCCTCGAAGCAAATGGTGCGACCGTTCGCCTGAACCACTTTAACTCTCTAGATTCGAGAGTATAAAGAATGAGAATATAAAGCGTCCACAAGGCCAAAAGTTGCACCACGATTAAAAGACCGCCTTGATTCCACTGTACCCTTGGTATTCGACAGGAGAGTATAAAGGCACCAGGGACTGTGCGCTACAAATGAACTTCTACCTTACTGAAGGATTAGGGGGCAGACTGAAAGCTAAATTCGAACTCTATCCTGGGCATACGATAGGAAAGTATAAAGGAATTGTGATTAAATGCCCCAAAAGGGCTCCTACCCCGCTGCAAGATCGGGGGCAAGAATGAAAGCTGAGCCCAAACCCCTCATTTTGGGATAGGGGGCACTGCACTATCGATCCTAATCAATCCCAAACAAGCCCTGTCCAGGCACTTTATTCACTATTGATTGGGGGCATACGCCCACATCACACCTCTACGACGGCTGTAATATGATATACTATTAATTTGCAGGGATACTGAACTGAAACCCTTATCTGACTTGTGATGTGATTTATTGCTCGCTACTAAGTTTAGTAATGCTCTGAGTACAAATATATTCGATTGAAATATGCAACAAACTTGCAAATGTATGATATTGTAGGAATACAATCACTCTGTTTGTTGATTATAGATTTACAAAGAATAACTGGTCAAGAACGCGAGGCCCGCACTCGCAATAACAGCATGCCAGTAGTAAACAAATAAATGGACACGTCTAGAAGGCTAACATTGATGCCCAATGATAAGCATCCTATGTGACTCAAGGCGACGATCCAAAAGAGGCCTTGAGAATGAATTTTTCAATGACATGTCATGCAACTTAATACTCGTGACTCAGAAGGACCCAACGAAGCCCTGTGATTCTTGGATTTGTACCCGATCTTAATATGATCTTGAGCGATCATAGGTTTTCTGGTCTTAATACGATCCGACATGATCGTGACATTCAGGATTTCTGTGGATTAATGATTTTTCTGACTATCCAGAATACGCCTCCCTTCGTTTAAACTCGGAAAGGACGTGATCCGACCACCACCTGTCTTATGTCGTTTCCTCGGACTAGGGGCATAACTATTAAAAATATTCATAAATGGCCATTTGAGGACCATGCAACAGATGCAAAGAGAACGTCCATTTTTTAGTCCCAACCTACTTCCATACAGGAAAGCTCAGATTAGGTTGGATATATCCCATGCAACAATTAGGTGTGACGCAACCACTCTCTCTTCGACCTTTCCCTTGATGCGGGGGCAAGTAGGAATACTCGGCATGATCACAGTTTGACCATTCATCGTCTGATGCCAAACCTCAGAGCTTGGATGAGGGACTGTGGCTTAGCATAGGCTGAGTACCAACAATTCATTTTGCATTCAACTCTAATTCATGACTTGAGGAAGGTCTATGAACTTAGAGAAGATGTGGATTTGACGCTCACCACTCAGCAAAGCCCCCATGGATAGGGGCACGAGATACGAGTTTCTAGCTGCATGATTCAACTACTCGATGACAATATACACATTTATTGTCCTCGTGGTTCCGCAAGATCCCAGACTACAATCAAAATGATGACTCCTCAAGATTGGCCCACATACGTTTGAACAGCATTTCATCATTTGTAATCAAATAACAGAAGGCTAATTAATGGCTACTGCATATGCGGAACCAAGAAGCCCACGACCGACTTTCACCTATTTCAAAATTTCACGCTAGGGGCACCAACGTTGAATTGGATAGCCGAGAAACAGTCATCAACTCGCTTGACATGATGGAATCAAAATTCAAGCAGTGACAAACTTGGCTCGATCAGATCGCAACCACCAGTTCAAGTTGGACACGAATCGATTAGCAAGCGTGCAGCATGCGGCTTCGATCCAGAATGTTGTGGATGAAAACATGGAAAATGGAACAGCTATATGCAATATCTTAGATGATAATGGATGGACTATAACAAACTCAGGTCATGCACGAATAACTTCAGCTCCAATTCGAATGGACACTCAACTCCAAACTGGAACGCAACAATTCGAAGAACAGGGACCCTGTCGGGTCGATTAACTCGATCCGTGACCCGGGGGCAATGTCAATGTAGAAACAAGAAATCGGCAAAGACCCCCTTCGTAATCTCAGATTCGGTGCTGGGGGCATCATTCTGATCTTGGAAATATGTAGTAGCTACTTGGCGGCACTTCTCAAGATGATGTGGATAATGACAATCACAACCTTCTCACATGGGACACCAGGATCTTCTGTTATTCCCCTAGACTTCAAGATTTCTCTACGACAACATCTTCTCAGAGGCTTTGATAAATTTAACACTGAGAGAATGGAACACCATCCAACACCAGAAACGATAAGGACAAAAGAAAAGCTTTGGAAAAGGATGATAAGAGTGTGTAGTTCTGAAGATAATCCTATTTCACTGATCGAGTCCATGATATTGATTCTCAAGCTTAATGGAACTTAGCATGAGAAAGAGGCTCAACAAGACTATGATGGCCATTTCCGATTATGCTGAAGCATGTATGGAGGGGCCCAGCTAACTTCATAACGGTATTCATTCACTTGCATTTGACAAGCTTACTTAACCCCGCAAATGATCCGATGAGAGTAATTGAATCCGCTGACTCCCGGCAAGGCGATCCTCACTATCAGACTCAAGAGAAAAGACGACGTCAAAGCAAGTGTAGTTCAACCATTTGTTTATACAACACCAACTTTTGCTGATTCAAGAAAGAGAGTGGAATGTCTTGGGTTGGATAAGGTTATTAAACCTGCAACTCTTACTCGGTGCAGCAACGGGAAGTATAAAGGATTAAAGATTGGATGTTCGATTGACTTGACCCAACCCCCGCTGACCCTTGGGGCAAAAGTACTGACTCCGCTTGTCCTCCGGTGGCAACGAGAGCACTAGCATCAATTCTCAGACTGACTTTGAAGATGACCCTGGTCCAAGCAAGATTTAAAGCATATGCATTGTACCTTCGTAATTTTATATGATTTTTCATGCCCATTCAAATGAGCTAGCTTATGAATCAAACATGACTTTGAAGACTCAAATCTCTACTACACCGGATAGAAGGTGTGAAAAACTTCTCCACTACCTTACGATTGTGATGATCATATTAGCATCGGTTCACATGATTTCAACAACATCCCTTACTGACTTGTATGTTATTATTGGACTACGAAACGATCTAAGGTGATTATGGATTACTTTAAATATGGTCCGATGCAACCATGGATTTTTTATTTTTCATTGACATGATCTGGAGTGATCGTAGCTTTCAGAATCCTTATTGTTACAATTTGATGCGGTCATGGAGTCCTAGATTAATACCATGATATCAACAAACTCCGATGTTGAGTGCAAGAGACGGATTCGTGTGCTAATCCTGACATGCTCTATACCAACAACTCAGAAGCCAGTTCAGAGTCCGAAGATTCTTGATCTACCTCATAATTTAGATGGATACTTCGTACATTGACTCATATGTAAACGAAAGTCTAACTCGACAATACGCTTGACTTGCGTAGAATGATGACGGTTTTTGGCAACGACCTATGCATTTAGAATCACGCTCAGGAGCCAATGATCTAGCATGATTTTTGATGAATGAATTAGACCTCTTGATTCGGCGAGGTTCAAACAATTACTTGATCATCTCGAATAATCCTTCCATAAAACTTGACCTGACTAACTCCCATAGAAGCGATGCAACAATTGGATACAGCCTTCTCAAGGATAAATGACATTCTAGGGAGATTTAGCTCAACATATTCAAAGCACATCTCATATGCGATAAGATGTGTAACAACCCAGGTTCCGACGGACCGAATTTTTTTCAAAATTCCAATTTATCGAAACCCGAGTTAGGTGCTCTGGTATCCTGCAGAAAAAGGAAGAGATAAAGAAACATGTCAGAACTCGTAAAGCATCTCACAGCGGAAGGGAATAAAGTATAATATATTCAAATATAGTCTTACCTTATTAACAACGCTGCTAAACCAGTATCCAAAGCTATACCATCTCTATCATGAACCTAACCTGGAAGTATGTAATGAGGGGGGGGGGGTCAGAACATAAGTTCTATGGGACGGGATTTAGAATAAACTTCTGTATAATCCTACATATACCGTTCAGATACATTTTCTCGGTTATTAAGTTGTTAACAATGTTAGCTATTTAAGCTATACTTATCCATCCACCAGTAGATTAACCTAATACAATGTATATGTAGTTACCCCCTACTCGTGTCCTCTTTTCATGTGCACGCAGTCCCTTATCCAACTCGTGTCATCTTGTCATATGCACGCAGTTCCTTATCCAATGTCGTACGTCGTACGGGCTTTCATGTATATATATATATATATATATATTCTCACTAAGTCTGCGTAAAACCACCATTCCTGTGTTGCTTAAGCGTTTGGACTGCCAACCTAGGTCTTACTAGGTTCTGTTATCGAATACTACATAGATCCAACTAGGGTTTACCATCGAGTGTTACCTAGGTCCAACTAGGGTTTACTTTATTGAACGCTTCCTAGGTTCAACCAAGGTTTATGCTACCTAGGTCCAACTAGGGTTTATGCTACCTATCGAATAATGCCCTCTAGTATAGGACACACTACCCCAAGCGATATGTGTTCCTAGACTTTACGTCCCAACCTATTGTTAAACGTGCTAGATATCTAGTTGCACATGTCCCCTATATGTGCGACCCGAGTCCCGTGGCAGGGCAAATCAAGAAACACGGAACTCGGTCAGCAGCTTTAAGTTATCTACCGATGCACATGCTAAGGTCTGTTTTTACTGTGGCTATGGTCCCACTTGACCCCTCCCTCAACTAATGAAAGGCACCCAAGAATATCAAGAATGAGAACTGTACGCAGGCCCTCTATGCCCCCACAAACCTATTGGCCAACCTCACCAATAACTAGATAGCAAGTATATGGTCTTTTGGAGTTCTCCGCCTTTCCGCTTTTCGTGCTCGACTGACTCAAGATGGTAGGTAGCCGACGGCGTGCTATCACAGGATCAACCGGTTATCGCCGACTCACGCTGGTCCATCGTAGTCTTTGGGTTGCCTTATTATTGCAACCAAGGCATACTCTTTGTTCTTCTTACGCAGACCTTAACCTCTGTGAGCCCAGGAGGATCATCTGCTTTCTCACAGAGGGATACCAAGAGTATCCTCACGTTCCCTCGAAGTCGCGTGCTTCGTAACCCAGTACGTTGAAGCCTCCTATACGATCAGATGGATGTACGCTCCCTCGCGCGCCCTACGGCACCGTGATGATATACCGAGTTTGGTTATTCATCCCCTATCGTATGGACTGGTCCAAGCACCTTATCCTTTCGTACTATTAGACCTTATGTATAAACTACTGATTACGCGCTTGCTTTGTCTTATTAACTTAGTTATCCTCTTTTATGTTGTCCGTCAATTCTAATTGCCAAGTTTTCCTTTAACTAAGGTTCATTACTTGGTCCTCGGGTTTACTTACTTAGTTATCTTTACCGTTGCTTACTTAGTTCTCTAACTAAGGTTCGTTACTTCGGTTTCCATTTTACTTAGTTTTCCAACTAAGGTTCATTACCCAGTTTCCATACTTAGTTCTCTAACTAAGGTTCAACACTTTGTTAACTTCATCTTTGTTTACTTAGTTCTCTAACTAAGGTTCAACACTTGGTTGCCTTTATCGTTATTTACTTAGTTCACTAACTAAGGTTTACTAATGAACTCAAGCATGACTTAAGTTTTCTTTATCAAACGATAGCGTACGGGTGCTTTCCCACCTTTTCAACATAGATTAACTTATTTCATAGTATAAGTTGTCACACCCTTCAAGTCTTGTGTTACATCTTAAGTCATAATCTTCCCTTGTCCCCAGGGACAAGTTTACCTATTATTTAATTTTACATTACCCCAACTCTGGTTTATAATAGGTAGTTATCATTCCCCATTACTGTGTTGGTTAAGTTTATCCATATGTCAAGTTTTACTTAACCTACCTTCCCGCTCATGCATTACTCGCATATTCCACAAATTTGGTTAAGTGTTGTCTTTCAGTTCATATTGACTTTACCCACCCATGCATCATGTCAAATTGGTTAAGTGTTGTTAACCTAACCTTTCCATACTAGCATGTATCATTAGCATAAATTGATTATTAATGCACCAACCTCTCACATTAGACATATTGTTGCGGTTGCTGGATGTGTCGGGCGGTTCCGGGCAGTCTTACACCACAACTCAATCGAACATCGGGTTTAAGCGCGTTATGACTAACTTCTCACATTAGACCCTATTGTTTGTGGCCACTGGATATCCCGGGTGGTTCCGAGCAGAATTATACCACAACCTCATTCTAACCTCGAGTTAGTCGATGTTTCATCGTTAGCCAATTAATAATTTTTATGAGAACATTAAGCATCAATTTCAGGTTATGAGTTAGGTTTCATATTCACATAAGAGGTCTCATAATCGCATAAGCTAAGTTTTATCCGTTCCTTTATCAACTTAGGATTCTTACCTTTAGTTTCATTTTTCCCAAAACCCAAAATTTAAACTTATAGTTTAAAACCTCAATCCCGCAATATTAGATTTGAAATAAATCACTTCTTCCCAATCCCATTCCATATTCAATAATAAATTTACACAATTTCAGGTTAACATTATAAATCGGAATTCATAGTTGCGCACTATTCAGCATAGATTCTTGTTTCCAAAACATACCCAAAGATTCATTTTGAAATATGCTCCAAATTGCCCAATTCAAACTTTATTTCATTGAATAATCCCAATATACAATTCGGCAATTGTACCAGTATTTGCAATAATAATTGTTATGCCACAATCCCCAAATTACATATTATATTCCTCGATTGCATAAAATTAATTATGCCCCAATATTCCCATATTTCAATCGTATGTATGTATAATAAGATTTCGTCTAGGTTCGAGATAACCTAGATCCAAAAATAAAACGGGGAAGGAGAATAAAAGGACAATTATTATAACATGAATCTTGAATTGAATTTATAACTGGGGAATGACGAACGATAATAATACTATTATGCAACAAGTTTATTGTAATTCCACTCACTGATTAAAGAACGGATCTTGAATTGTTGGATCTGATTTTCTGAATTTGAATAGCTAATCCTTTGATGTAGAATCCAATTCTTATTATCCAATTCGTGAACTCCAATTTGAAAGCTCTAACTTTGATTACTGTCTTAAAAACTCTAATCTGATTTGATTTGATGGACACTAGGTTAGATTAGAGTTGAGTAGCATGGTGATGTCATTACTTTGATTAATGAATTTAGGGTTACGTCTAGGTGTGTTTATATAGGTGCTCAAGACCTTATCGTACACGCAGCACTGAGTCAGCATTGAACCCAGTTAAGAAAATAGTCCAGGTTCGCAGATGAATCTAGCCAAATCTTATCGTACACACAGCGCTGAGTCAGCATTGAACCTAGTTAAGAAAATAGTCCAGGTTCGCAGATGAATCTAGCCAAATATTATCGTACATGCAGTGTTGAGTCAGCATTGGGTTCCGAAGCTGTTTTGGAGCAGAAAATTGAATTTCGAACTTTTGAATTTCTGAAATTTAATTAACTGTTTTATTTACATGAAATATTCTTATATTTATACAATTCCTCTAACGACCATTTTACGTGTATATATATACGCACAACTTTCGTTTTATTTTAAAAATTAAAACGATGTTGCACCGTTATTTGATTCTTGTCATATTTCATTGGCTGTAGCCTTATCTTGAAATTTTATCTTTCATATACATATATTTTCTACATATATATATATATATATATATATATTCATATATATACATATATTTTTCATTATTTCCTTATATGTACGTTCCTATCCTTTCAAATTTTGAATTTGTATACGTACATATATTTACATGTTCATTTGGCCCTCTCTAAAACAAAGATAAAAATTATGCCGTCGCGGGGGTTCCAACCCCTGACCTCTATGTTACAAATCCAATGCCTTAACCAACTGAGCTATGAAGTCTTTTGTTAATAAGTCTTAGAACAATGATAATTATTGTTCTCTCCTTACTTCTCTTTTTCATGTTAGTCACAATACTTAAATTAAACCATTTCATGAATGTTTTTCTTTTATTTTTCTTTTAATGTTAATGCATTATGTTTGCAAATCAGTGCATGCAACATATTTACATTGCATGCAACCAATCCTTTCTTTTTTTCAATGCATGCATTATATTTTTCTTTTTCCTTTTTGCAGTGCATGTATTTATTACATGCAATCCTTATCTTATTCTTTATTTTATATTTTAATTTGTTTGTGTATATATATGTATATATATATATATGTATATATATATATATATCTTGTACATATACAAACTTCGAACCTTAACAACTTCTTCATACGGTGTTCGATTTTCGCAAACCAAGTGTCCATCTGAACCAGAATCTCGAGGCGGACGCAATGGTGATGTCCGTTTTACTTAATTCCTGATATTTAAATTAAGTGTTTTTATTTTATTTTCTCTTCTATTATATATATTGTTAACGTATTAATTTTTCCATTTCTTCCACTAATTTAAATTGCACATCACCATTATTTATATATCCATGCATATATATATACACACATTTTTAATTATCTTAAAAATGCGGGGTGTTACATTCTTCCACCCTTAAAAAAAATTTCGTCCTTAAAGTTTGATAGGGATTAAATATATAATCCCTCGCATAATATACATCCATCATGTGTGCATCCAATTTTTGCAAACATTGTGCACATGTGCAAAATGAAATACATCATAGCAATGCATGTATGCCTAATTTGGTACCACCTATATGCATAAAAACTTTTAAAATCTCTTTCAAAACATGATGCTCACATCCTAAATATACTTGCAGTTCTATATGAATGCAATATTTTGAAAACCAAAATAGCTTTTCATCCAAATCTTCCTACACTCTTACAGAGTAAGAGCATAGTTCATCCAATTGTTGCATCCAAAACCCTACCAATCATCATTAAATTTCGAAATTTAGAAAAATTTGATTTTCTAAATTTGATTTCTTTTGTTACAAAAAGGTATTAAACGGAAGAACTTACATTCTCCATTTTTCTTTTATGTACCTTTTCTAATTGTACTTAGATTTTTACATAAATATTCTATAAAAATCTCCTACTTTCCTATCCAAGCACAACTGTATAAAAAATTGTTTTCTCTTTTAACTTATCTTAGGAGAATTTCATTTTTATTCATCTTTTCTTAAGATTTTCTTTTTCTTTTCCCGTTACGTTTGTTGCTTCGCCGAATTTGTCATTTTCTCCTTAGTTAGGCTATTCTCTTTCTTAGCTTATTTGACTTAATCAAATTACTTAAGTTTATTATTTTCAAATAAGACTTTTCATTTTTCAACTCAAACAGCATCCTACATAGCTACCGGGCCAAGAATCTTAGGACTTTGTCATCTCAGACAATTACGAGTCCACACAACAGGATCTACCCACTTACTTGCCCTTTACTACTTAGTAGTCACTACTAGTCCTTATTGTGTATTACTAGCCTATCCTTTTTCTTTTTCTCAAGCAACAAACCTAGGTTTTTCAATGCTTATGCATTCTATGGGAAATTTTCCATTAGTTTAATATTAGCTAATCACTGACTGTAAATTAACAAGAGAGTAACTCACTAAATATCAACCCCGAAGACCGAAATCAATATCAGATTGACACTCAGAGAATCAATCAACTCAACCATTCTCTAGTTGGTTCCAATTGTTTAATTCATAGCTTTAACTTTCTCTCGTTCTTTTCTAGGCAATAATCCTTACTTACTCCATTCTTTTTAAAACATGGTTTGGCCTCCTTTCTTTTCATTACATTTTCTTTCAAAAATTAAAAGTGTTAAAACTTTATTATCTTCTCCAAAACTAGTTTTCGCCAAACCATAAAAACATGTTACAAAATAAAATGCAAAACATTTTTTAAAATCACAAAACTGGAGTAGACAAGGACGACTATCAGGCTTACATTGTTTCTAATTGCAATGTTAATTTAACTACTCGCTATAAGGTGCAAACATCTATTCTATTCTTACAACTTATTTTGTCTATCCAACATTTTTTTTTTTAAAACAATATCAAAATTTATTGTCAAAAGAAGAGAGATTTCAAAACTTTTTACAAAATGCAACATTTTGTATGCTTTACTTTTTAATCCTTTTTCTAATTTATAAGGCTTCATTTTTAAACCCACTAATCTGAAATACTAACATTTCAGTTTCTATCATATGGGATACATCTTTCTCTAATACCAAACATGTTGTACACTTTCAACCAAACCACTTAAGGGTCTCAAAATTTCAATGTTCATTCCTTTAGTGTACAAAATGGATATCCCTTTTCTACCACATTTTACTTTTTCTATCTAGTAGGCTTCCTTATGGATCTAGGTTTTTATATATAACATATTTATATTTTAGAAAATACAAATACGTTCACTCATTATCTGTATAGGGACCCAAAACCGAAGCTCTGATACCAGATGTAACAACCCGAGTTCCGACGGACCGAATTTTTTAAAAAATCCATTCTATTGGAACCCGAGTTAGGTGCTCTGGTATCCTACAGAAAAAGAAAGAGAAAAAGAAACATGTCAGAACTCGTAAAGCATCTCACAGCGGAAGGAAATAAAGTATAGTATATTCAAATATAGCCTTACCTTATTAACAATACTGCTAAACCAGTATCCAAAGCTATACCATCTCTGTCATGAACCTAATCTTGAAGTATGTAATGAAGAGGGGGTCAGAACATAAGTTTTGTGTGACTGGACTTAGAATAAACTTCTGTATAATCCTACATATACCGTTCAGTTACATTTTCCTGGTTATTAGGTTGTTAACAATGTTATCTCTTTAAGCTATACTTATCCATCCACTAGTAGATTAACCCAATACAATGTATTTATAGTTACCCCCTACTCGTGTCTTCTTTTCATGTGTACGCAGTCCCTTATCCAACTCATGTCATCTTGTCATATGTACGCAGTTCCTTATCCAATGTCGGACGTCGTACGAGCTTTCATGTATATGTACACACACACACACACACATATATATATATATATATATATATTCTTACTAAGTCTGCATAAAACCACCATTCCAGTGTTGCTTAAGCGTTTGGACTACCAACCTAGGTCTTACTAGGTTTTGTTATCGAATACTACCTAGATCCAACTAGGGTTTACCATCGAGTGTTACCTAGATCCAACTAGGGTTTACTTTATCGAATGATTCCTAGGTTCAACCAGGGTCTACGCTACCTAGGTCCAACTAGGGTTTATGCTGCCTATCGAACAATGCCCTCTAGTCTAGGACACACTACCCCGAGCGATATGTTTTACGTCCCAACATATCGTTAAACGTGCTAGATGTCTAGTTGCACATGTCCTCTATATGTGCGACCCAAGTCCCGTGGAAGGGAAAATCAAGAAACATAGAACTCGGTCAGGAGCTTTAAGTTATTTGCCGATGCAGATGCTAAGGTCTGTTTTTACTGTGGCTATGGTACCACTTGACCCCTCCCTCGACTAATGAAAGGCACCCATGAATATCAAGAATGAGAACTCTACGCAGGCCCTATATGCCCCCATAAACCTATAGGCCAACCTCATCCATAACCAGATAGAAAGTATATGGTCTTTTGGAGTTCTCCGCCTTTTCGCTTTTCGTGCTCGACTGACTCAAGATGGTAGGTAGCCGACGGCGTGATATCATAGGGCCAATTGGTTAGCGCCGACTCACGCTGGTCCATTCTAGTCTTTAGGTTGCCTTATTATTGCAACCAAGGCATACTCTTTGTTCTTCTTACGCAGACCTTAACCTCTGTGAGCCCAGGAAGATCATTTGCATTCTCACAGAGGGATACCAAGAGTATCCTCACGTCCCCTCGAAGCCGCGTGCTTCGTAACCCAGTCCGTTGGAGCCTTCTATATGATCAGATGGACGTACGATCCCCCTCGCGCCCTACGGCACCGTGATGATCTACCGAGTTTGGTTATTCATCCCCTATCGTATGGACTTGTCCAAGCGCCTTATCCTTTCCTACTATTAGACCTTATGTCTAAACTTCTGATTACGCGCTTGCTTTGTCTTATTAACTTGGTTATCCTCATTTATGTTGTCCTTCAATTCTAATTACCAAGTTTCCCTTTAACTAAGGTTTATTACTTAGTCCTCTTCAACTAAGGTTTACTTAGTTATCTTTACCGTTGCTTACTTAGTTCTCTAACTAAGGTTCGTTACTTCGGTTGCCACTTTACTTAGTTTTCTAACTAAGGTTCATTACCTAGTTGCCATCATCATTATTTACTTAGTTCTCTAACTAAGGTTCAACAATTAGTTAACTTCATCTTTATTTACTTAGTTCTCTAACTAAGGTTCAACACTTGGTTGCCTTTATCGTTATTTACATAGTTCACTAACTAAGGTTTACCAATGAACTCAAACATGACTTAAGTTTTCTTTATCAAACGATAGCGTACGGGTGCTTTTCCACCTTTTCAGCTTAGATTAACTTATTTCATAGTATAAGTCGTCCCACCCTTCAAGTCTTGAATTACATCTTAAGTCATAATCTTCCCTTGTCCCTAGGACAAGTTCACCTATTATTTAATTTTACATTACCGCAATTTTGATTTATAATAGGTAGTTATCATTTCCAATTACTGTGTTGGTTAAATTTGTCCATATGTCACGTTTCACTTAACCTTACCTTCCCGCTCATGCATTACTCGTATATTCCACAAATTTGGTTAAGTGTTGTCTTTCAGTTCATATTGACTTAACCCACCCACGCATCATATCAATTTGGTTAAGTGTTGTTAACCTAACCTTACCATACTAGCATGTGTCATTAGCATAAATTGATTATTAACGCACCACCCTCTCACATTAAACATATTGTTGCGGTTGCTGGATGCGCCGGGTGGTTCCGAGCAGTCTTACACCACAACTCAATCTAACCTCGGGTTTAAGCGCGTTGTGACTAACTTCTCACATTAGACCTATTGTTTGCGGCCAATGGATATGCCGGGCGGTTCTGGGAAAAATTACACCGCAATCTCATTCTAACTTCGAGTTAGTCATGTTTCATCTTTAGCCAATTAACAATTTTTATGAGAACGTTAAGCATCAATTCCAGATTATGAGTTAGGTTTCATAATCACATAAGAGGTCTCATAATCGCATAAGCTAAGTTTTATCCGTTCCTTTATCAACTTTGGATTCTTACCTTTAGATTCGTTTTTCCCAAAACCCAAAATTTAAACTAATAGTTTAAAACCTCAATCCCACAACATTAGATTTGAAATAAATCACTTCTTCCCAATCCCATTCCATATTCAATAATTCCAATTAAATTTACACAATTTCAGGTTAACATTATAAATCGGAATTCATAGTTGTGCACTATTCAGCATAGATTCATGTTTCCAAAACATACCCAAAGATTCATTATTGAAATACGCTCCAAAATGCCCAGTTCAAACTTTATTTCATTGAATAATCCCAATATACAATTCGCCAATTGTACCAATATTTGCAATAATAATTGTTATGCCACAATCCCCAAATTACATATTATATTCCTCGATTGCACAAAATAAATTATGCCCCAATATTCCCATATTTCAATCGTACGTATGTATAATAAGATTTCGTCTAGGTTTGAGATAACCTAGATCCAAAAATAAAACGGGGAAGGAGAATAAAAGGACAATTATTATAACATGAATCTTGAATTGAATTTATAACTGGGGAATGACGAACGATAATAATACTATTATGCAACAAGTTTATTGTAATTCCACTCACTGATTAAAGAACGGATCTTGAATTGTTGGATCTGATTTTCTGAATTTGAATAGCTAATCCTTTGATGTAGAATCCAATTCTTATTATCCAATTCGTGAACTCCAATTTGAAAGCTCTAACTTTGATTACTGTCTTAAAAACTCTAATCTGATTTGATTTGATGGACACTAGGTTAGATTAGAGTTGAGTAGCATGGTGATGTCATTACTTTGATTAATGAATTTAGGGTTACGTCTAGGTGTGTTTATATAGGTGCTCAAGACCTTATCGTACACGCAGCACTGAGTCAGCATTGAACCCAGTTAAGAAAATAGTCCAGGTTCGCAGACAAATCTAGCCAAATTTTGTCGTACACGCAGCCCTGAGTCAGCATTGAACCCAGTTAAGAAAATAGTCCAGATTCGCAGATGAATCTAGGCAAATCTTATTGTACACGCAGTGCTGAGTCAGCATTGGGTCCCGCAAGTTGTTTTGGTGCAGAAATTTTAATTTTGAACTTTTGAATTTCTAGAATTTCATTAACTGTTTTATTCACATGAAATATTCTTATATGTATACAATTCCTCTAACGACCATTTTTCGCATATATATACGCACAACTTTCATTTTATTTTCAAAATTCAAACGATGTTGCACCATTATTTGACTCTTGTCATATTTCGTTAACTGTAGCCTTATCTTGAAATTTTATCTTTCATATACATATATTTTCTGCATATATATATATATATATATATATATTCTCATATATATATATATACATACATATATTTTTCTTTATTTTCTTATTTGTACGTTCTTTTTCTTTCAAATTTTGAATTTGTATACGTACATATATTTACATGTTCAGTTGGCCCTCTCTAAAACAAAGATAAAAATTCTGTCGTCGCCGGGGTTCCAACCCCTGACCTCTATGTTACAAATCCAATGCCTTAACCAACTGAGTTATGAAGTCTTTTGCAAATAAGTCTTGGAACAATGATAATTATTGTTCTCTCCTTACTTTTCTTTTTCATGTTAGTTACAATACTTAAATTAAAACATTGCATGAATCTTTTTCTTTTATTTTTCTTTTTATGTTAATGCATTATGTTTGCAAATCAGTGCATGCAACATATTTACATTGCATGCAACCAATCATTTCTTTTTTTTTCAATGCATGCATTACATTTTTTTTTCTGTGCATGTATTTATTACATGCAATCCTTATCTTATTCTTTATTTTATATTTTATTTGTTTGTATATGTATATATATATATATATATGTACATATATATATATTTCTCTTGTGCGTATACAAACTTCGAACCTTAACAACTTCTTCATACGGTGTCCGATTTACGCAAACCAAGTGTCCATCTGAACCAGAATCTCGAGACGGACGCAATGGTGATGTCCGTTTTACTTATTTCCTGATATTTAAATTATGTGTTTTTATTTTATTTTCTCTTCTATTACATATATCGTTAACGTATTAATTTTTCCGTTTCTTCCACTAATTTAAATTGCACATCACCATTATTTATATATCCATGCATATATATATACACATTTTTAATTATCTTAAAAATGTGGGGTGTTACATTCTTTCACCCTTAAAATAAAATTCATCCCCGAAATTTGATAGGGATTAAATATATAATCCCTCACATAATATACATCCATCATGCGCGCATCCAATTTTTGCAAACATTGTGCACATGTGCAAAGTGAAATACATCATAGCAATGCATGTATGTCTAATTTGATACCACTTATATGTATGCAAACTTTTAAAATCTCTTTCAAAACATGATGCTCACATCCTAAATATACTTGCAGTTCTATATGAATGTAATATTTTGAAAACCAAAATAGCTTTTCATCCAAATCTTCCCACACTCTTACAGAGTAAGAGCATAGTTCATCCAATTGTTGCATCCAAAACCCTACCAATCATCATTAAATTTCGAAATTTAGAAAAAATTAATTTTCTAAATTCGATTTCGTATGTTACAAAAAGGTATTAAACGGAAGAACTTACATTCTCCGTTTTTCTTTTATGTACCTTTTCTACTTGCACTTGGATTTTTACATAACTGTTCTATAAAAACCTCCTACTTTCCTATCCAAGCACAACTACATAAAAAAAAGTGAAAATTAGGCACACATCCTTAAAAGCAAACTTAATTAGGCTCGCAACCGGTGGTAAACTTATTATAAATTTAGTCCCTATTTTTAGAAAATTCAGTAAAAAATTAAAAAAAATATGAAAAAATCGCCTAAATTCTTGTTTAAATAAAAAACATAAACGCTAAAAAAATCAATTCCAAAAAACATCAAACAAGGCCTCAAAAACCAAAAAAAATTAAAAACAACGAAATTGCAGTTTAATGCATAATAGTATGAATGTATTGTATTTTCCTGCATACATTTATGCATGTTTTCAAAGCTTGCATTTGCGCTTGAATTTTTTGCATATATCGATGTAAGTACTACATAATATGGGGATACAAGTGTGCATAAATTCACCTGGTTAAATATTAGTTTAAATTTCTGCAGTAAATACTTGCATACATGTGTGAAAGTATTTCAGTTAATTACACACATGTATGCAAGTTTCGGTCCAAAATTTCTGAAGGAAGCATCATATGCAATTGTTGCATATATGTATACAACTATTGGCTAAAGTTGCATATATGTATGCAACTTTTTTTTTGTTTGCGTAGACTTCCGGGAATATTTGCAGATTTTAGATTTTTCTTTTTTTTTATGTTGTAGCGCCTAAAATTTTGGATGAAAATCAAAAAAGGCGGAAGTATTCAGCATGGCAGGCGCGGAAGGGATAAAAAGAAGGAGCAGCACTAAAAACAGGGACCGCGATTGTATTTAAAACATGACAGGGACGTGAGATGTATTTTAAACTGTAACAGGGACCTGTAAAAAACGCACCCAAAAAAATATTCTCCTTCAACTTATCTTGGGAGAATTTCATTTTTATTCATCTTTTCTTAAGATTTTCTTTTTCTTTCCCGTTACGTTTGTTGCTTCGCCGAATTTGTTGTTTTCTCCTTAGCTAGGCTATTCTCTTTCTTAGCTTATTTGACTTAATCAAATTACTTAAGTTTATTATTTTCAAATAAGTCTTTTCGCTTTCAACTCAAACAACATCCCACACAGCTACTACTATGGGCCAAGAATCTTAGGACTTTGTCATCTCAGACAATTACGAGTCCACACAACAGATCTACCCACTTACTTGCCCTTTGCTACTTAGTAGTCACCACTAGTCCTTGCTGTGTATTACTAGCCTATCCTTTTTCTTTTTCTCAAGCAACAAACCTAGGTTTCTCAATGCTTATGCATTCTACGGGAAATTTTCCATTAGTTTACTATTAGCTAATCCCTGACCGTAAATTAGCAAGAGAGTAACTCCCTAAATATCAACCCCGAAGACCAAAATCAACATCAGATTGACACTTAGAGAATCACTCAACTCAACCATTCTCTAGTTGGTTCCAATTGTTTAATTCATAGCTTTAACTTTCTCTCGTTCTTTTCTAGGCACTAATCCTTACCTACTCCATTCTTTTTAAAACATGGTTTGGCCTCCTTTCTTTTCATTACATTTTTCTTTCAAAAATTAATAGTGTTAAAACTTTATTTTCTTCTCCAAAACTTGTTTTCGCCAAACCATAAAAACTTATTACAAATTAAAATGCAAAACATTTTTTTTCAAATCACAAAACTGGCGTAGACAAGGATGACTATCAGGCTTACATTGTTTCTAATTACAATGTTAATTTAACTACTCGTTATAAGGTGCAGACGTCTATTCTATTCTTACAACTTATTTTGTCCACCCAACAAAATTTTCTTTTTAAAACAATAATCAATATTTGTTGTCAAAAGAATAGAGATTTCAAAACTTTTTACAAAATGCAACATTTTGTATGCTTTACTTTTTAATCCTTTTTCTATTTTGTAAGGCTTCACTTTTAAACCCACTAATCTGAAATACTAACATTTCAGTTTCTATCATATGGGATACATGTTTCTCTAATACCAAACATATTGTACACTTTCCAACCAAGCCACTTAAGGGTCTCAAAATTTCTATGTTCATTCCTTTAGTGTACAAAATAGAAATCCCTTTTCTTCTACATTTTACTTTTTCTATCTAGTAGGCTTCCTTTTGGATCTAGGTTTTTATATATAATATATTTATATTTTATAAAATACAAATACGTTCACTCATTATCTGTATAGGGATCCTAAACCGAAGTTGTGATACCAGATGTAACAACCCGAGTTCCGACGGACCGAATTTTTTTCAAAAATCCAATCTATCGAAACCCGAGTTGGGTGCTCTAGTATCCTGCAGAAAAAGACAGAGATAAAGAAACATGTCATAACTCGTAAAGCATCTCACAGCGGAAGGAAATAAAGTATAATATATTCAAATATAGCCTTACCTCATTAACAATACTGCTAAACCAGTATCCAAAGCTACACCATCTCTGTCATGAACCTAACCTGGTAGTATTTAATGAGGAGGGGGTCAGAACATAAGTTCTGTGTGACTGGACTTAGAATAAACTTCTGTAATCCTAAATATACTGTTCAGTTACATTTTCTTGGCTATAAGGTTGTTAACAATGTTAGCGCTTTAAGCTATAGTTATCCATCCACCAATAGATTAACCTAATACAATGTATATGTAGTTACCCCCTACTCGTGTCCTCTTTTCATGTGTACACAGTCCCTTATCCAACGTGTCATCTTGTCATATGTACGCAGTTCCTTATCCAATGTCGTACGCCGTACGGGCTTTCATGTGTATATATATATATATATATATATATATATTCTCACTAAGTCTGCGTAAAACCACCATTCCTGTGTTGCTTAAGCGTTTGGACTGCCAACCTAGGTCTTACTAGGTTCTGTTATCGAATACTACCTAGATCCAACTAGGGTTTACCATCGAGTGTTACCTAGGTCCAACTAGGGTTTACTTTATCGAACGCTTCCTAGGTTCAACTAGGGTTTACGCTACCTAGGTCCAAATAGGGTTTATGCTACCTATCGAACAATGCCTCTAGTCTAGGACACACTACCCCGAGCGATATGCGTTCCTAGACTTTGCGTCCCAACCTATCGTTAAACGTGCTAGATGTATAGTTGCACATGTCCTCTATATGTGCGACCCGAGTCCCATGGCAGGGCAAATCAAGAAACACAGAACTCGATTAGTAGCTTAAAGTTATCTGCCAATGCAGATGCTGAGGTCTGTTTTCACTGTGGCTATTGTCCCACTTGACCCCTCCCTCAACTAATGGAAGGCACCCAAGAATATCAAGAATGAGAACTGTACGCAGGCCCTCTATTCCCCCACAAACCTATTGGCCAACCTCACCCATAACTAGATAGCAAGTATATGGTCTTTTGGAGTTCTCCGCCTTTCCGCTTTTCGGGCTCGACTGACTCAAGTTGGTAGGTAGCCGACGGCGTGCTATCACAGGGCCAACCGGTTATCGCTGACTTACGTTGGTCCATCCTAGTCTTTAGGTTGCCTTATTATTGCAACCAAGGCATACTCTTGGTTCTTCTTACGCAGAACTTAACCTCTGTGAGCCTAGGAGGATCATCTGCATTCTCACAGAGGGATACCAAGAGTATCCTCACGTCCCCTCGAACCCGCATGCTTCGTAACCCAGTCCGTTGGAGCCTTTTATAGGATCAGATGGACGTATCCCCCCTCCTTCCCCCCCCCCCCCTCGCGCCCTATGGCACCGTAATGATCTACCGAGTTTGGTTATTCATCCCCTATCGTATGGACTGGTCCAAGCGCCTTATCCTATCGTATTATTAGACCTTATGTCTAACTTCTGATTACGCGCTTGCTTTGTCTTATTAACTTGGTTATCCTTGTTTATGTTGTCCTTCAATTCTAATTACCAAGTTTCCCTTTAACTAAGGTTTATTACTTAGTCCTCTTCAACTAAGGTTTACTTACTTAGTTATCTTTACCATAGCTTACTTAGTTCTCTAACTAAGGTTCGTTACTTCGGTTGCCATTTTACTTAGTTTTCTAACTAAGGTTCATTACTCAATTGCCATCATCATTATTTACTTAGTTCTCTAAGTAAGGTTCAATACTTGGTTGACTTCATCTTTATTTACTTTGCTCTCTAACTAAGGTTCAACACTTGTTTGCCTTTATCATTATTTACTTAGTTCACTAACTAAGGTTTACCAATGAACTCAAACATGACTTAAGTTTTCTTTATCAAACGATAGAGTACGGGTGCTTTCCCACCTTTTCAGCTTAGATTAACGTATTTCATAGTATAAGTCGTCCCACCTTTCAAGTCTTGCATTACATCCTAAGTCATAATCTTCCCTTGTCGCTAGGACAAGTTTAGCTATTATTTAATTTTACATTACCGCAACTCTGGTTTATAATAGGTAGTTATCATTCCCCATTACTGTGTTGGTTAAGTTTGTCCCTATGTCAAGTTTTACTTAACCCTACCTTCCCGCTCATGCATTACTCGTATATTCCACAAATTTGGTTAAGTGTTGTCTTTCAGTTCATATTGACTTAACCCACCCGCGCATCATGACAAATTGGTTAAGTATTGTTAACCTAACCTTACCATACTAGCATGTGTCATTAGCATAAATTGATTATTAATGCACCAACCTCTCACATTAGACCTATTGTTGCGGTTGCTGGATATGTCGGGCGGTACCGGGCAGTCTTGCACCACAACTCAATCTAACATCGGGTTTACGCGCGTAATGACTAACTTCTCACATTAGACCCTATTGTTTGCGGCCACTGGATATGTCGGGCGATTCCGGGCAGAATTACACTGCAACCTCATTCTAACCTCGAGTTAGTTATGTTTCATCTTTAGCCAATTAACAATTTTTATGAGAACGTTAGGCATCAATTTCAGGTTATGAGTTAGGTTTCATAATCATATAAGAGGTCTCATAATCGCATAAGCTAAGTTTTACCTGTTCCTTTATCAACTTAGGATTCTTACCTTTAGATTCTTTTTCCCCAAAACCCAAAATTTAAACTTATAGTTTAAAACCTCAATCCCGCAATATTAGATTTGAAATAAATCACTTCTTCCCAATCCCATTCCATATTCAATAACTCCAATTAAATTTACACAATTTCAGGTTAACATTATAAATCGGAATTCATAGTTGCGCACTATTCAGCATAGATTCATGTTTCCAAAACATACCTAAAGGTTCATTATTGAAATACGCTCCCAAATTCCCAATTCAAACTTTATTTCATTGAATAATCCCAATATACAATTCGCCAATTGTACCAATATTTGCAATAATAATTGTTATGCCACAATCCCCAAATTACATATTATATTCCTCGATTGCATAAAATAAATTATGCCCCAATATTCCCATATTTCAATCGTATGTATGTATAATAAGATTTCGTCTAGGTTCGAGATAACCTAGATCCAAAAATAAAATGGGGAAGGAGAATAAAAGGACAATTATTATAACATGAATCTTGAATTGAATTTATAACTGGAGAACGGCGAACGATAATAATACTATTATGCAACAAATTTATTGTAATTCCACTCACTGATTAATGAACGGATCTTGAATTCTGGGATCTGATTTTTTGAATTTGAATAGCTAATCTTTTGATGTAGAATCCAAATCTTATTATTCAATTCGTGAACTCCAATTTGAAAGCTCTAACTTTGATTATTGTCTTAAAAACTCTAATTTGATTTGATGGAGGCTGGGTTAGATTAGAGTTGAGTAGCATGGTGACGCCATTACTTTGATTAATGAATTTAGTGTTAGTTCTAGGTGTGTTTATATAGGTGCTCAAGACCTCGTACATGCAGCGCTGAGTCAGCATTGAACCCAGTTAAGAAAATAGTCCAGGTTCGCAGATAAATCTAGCCAAATCTTATCGTACACGCAGCCCTGAGTCAACATTGAACCCAGTTAAGAAAATAGTCTAGGTTCGCAGATGAATCTAGCCAGATCTTATCGTACATGCGGTGCTGAGTCAGCATTGGGTTCCGCAAGATGTTTTGACGCAGAAATTTGAATTTCGAACTTTTGAATTTCTGGAATTTAATTAACTGTTTTATTCACATGAAATATTCTTATATGTATACAATTCCTCTAACGACCATTTTACGCGTATATATACGCACAACTTTCATTTTATTTTCAAAATTCAAACGATGTTGCACCGTTATTTGATTCTTGCCATATTTCATTGACTGTTGCCTTATCTTGAAATTTTATCTTTCATATACATATATTTTCTGCATATATATATATATATATATATATATTCTCGTATATATACATATATTTTTCTTTATTTCCTTATATGTACGTTCTTATTCTTTCAAATTTTGAATTTGTATACATACATATATTTGCATGTTCAGTTGGCCCTCTCTAAAACAAAGATAAAAATTATGCCGCCGCAAGGGTTCCAACCCCTGACCTCCATGTTACAAATCCAATGTCTTAACCAGCTGAGCTATGAAGTCTTTTGTTAATAAGTCTTAGAACAATGATAATTATTGTTCTCTCCTTACTTCACTTTTTCATGTTAGTTACAATACTTAAATTAAACCATTGCATGAATCTTTTTCTTTTCTTTTTCTTTTAATGTTAATGCATTATGTTTGCAAATCAGTGCATGCAACATATTTACATTGCATGCAACCAATCCTTTCTTTTTTTCAATGCATGCAATACATTTTTCCCTTTTTTTCAGTGCATGTATTTATTACATGCAATCCTTATCTTATTCTTTATTTTATATTTTAATTTGTTTGTGTGTATATATATATTTCTCTTGTGCGTATACAAACTTCGAACCTTAACAACTTCTTCATATGGTGTCCGATTTACGCAAAAGTGTCCATCTGAACTAGAATCTCGAGGCGGATGCAATGGTGATGTCCGTTTTACTTAATTCCTGATATTTAAATTAAGTGTTTTTATTTTATTTTCTCTTCTATTACATATATCGTTGACGTATTAATTTTTCCGTTTCTTCCACTAATTTAAATTGCACATCATCATTATTTATATATCCATGCATATATATATATATACACACACACACACATTTTTAATTATCTTAAAAATGCGGGGTTTTACAAGATGTACTTTAAGAGGCAATATGTTAGCCTTCTTTGTGACCAGGCTACTCAAAGCAAAGGACTTGAATAAGAACATGCATTGATCAGCAGTCGCTCGGATGAAGTGGTGGAATATGGAACAACTTAAATTTGGCATTTGTGAAGGTCGGCTCGCCCCAACCCATCTTGCTCCTACCGGTTCATGACCCCTTCCGGAGGGCGGTTCGTGACCCCTTTCTGAGGGCGGTTCGTGACCCCCGGGTCCATGACCTGACTAGACCATCACCACCAGATCCACACCTCAGCTCACCATCTTGGCTCATGAAACATGACCATGAACCGCGACCAGGACCTGCTACTACATATTTAGATCTTGACCTATTCTCGAGGCTATGACTGCTCCTACTTTTCCAGATCGGGTTCCATGTGTCCTACCATGATCCGGTCTCCACATCAGCTCATCTACAACTATAAATACCTCACTGCATGGCAAATTGAGGGGACTTTAGGCATCTCAACGTCCATGGCTGCCATGGCTAACACTCCGTCATAGATAATCACCATCTTATTCGATAAAATTCAATGGATTCGGAGAGAATTATTCGTTGAATTCGAGTGATTGAGAGATAATATTCCTTATAACTGTAATCTATGAATGAAATGAGAAAATATGAAGTGGACGTAGGCTCATTAACGCCGAACCACTACAAATATCCTGTTGTCTTCCTTGTTCTTGTATTTTTCAATTATTTCTTTATAATCTATGCTTGAAACACGATGATTTGGGTGTTAGGACCATTTTTTGGTCTAACAATACCATAACGCTTGCATGTAGAAACTAACATTACTGATGATATTGTTGTTGAATGTTATGGATGTTCATAAATTGATAAGTATTTGTTTTACGTACATTGTTGCACACCCATGACAACCCAATTATGGAATTATACTGGTGCTTGGTTAGGTCCCCTTCTTTATTGATAATATAAAAGATTTTTGTATTAATATCGAGAATTGGGCATGCAAAATAAAATTTTGAATTTGAAGACAAATTTTAAAAATATTGTTTTCAAACGAGTTTATTTATGTTTATAAAGGTTTATAATCAGATTGAAAGTGAATTGGACAAGTTTTATTAAAAGTCGTAATTTGGTCTGAATAGAACGTGTCGCGTAGCAGCAGTTCGCCAATTTCAACCATAAACTTTAAACAACCATAACTTAAGCAATTTAAATTAAGTTGACATGAAACGAAAAAAGACTTCTTTCTAACAACAATAGTTTTCAAAGGAAAAAGGAATTTCAAATTTTCAATGTATAATTTTCAAGTTATGTTTAAATCTATTTTGAAAAAGGTCGCAATAAATGCAGTTCGTAGATCATAACGACAAATGGTTTCAAAAATATAGATTTTTTTGTAAAATCATTATAAATTGTTTAAATGTGATTTGAATTGGAAAATGACAGACTTGGATAGTATAAATGTTATTTTAATCAAACTAGCTAATATAAGCTATTTTGTGATGCTTTTAAAACTCTTTTGCAACATTTTTTCTAAAAATAGTATATATTAAAGTTTTAAACTAATGAATTTTATCTGAAACTTAAGTAATCATTTTTAAATGATTAATGAAGTATTTTCAGAAGTTTATAATTGGTAAGATTCAATTTTTCTTGAGATAAAATGGTTTCCAATTGGAAATTAGAAATTTATGGATAGTGATCTTCGAATATCGTTATTAAGTCCATAAGTAGACTTGTACTATTTGAGGAACCTGAAAGGAAGAGTTTCCATTATTCCTCTAATAGTATCAGTCGAGAATGGAAATTGATATCGAAAATAAGTGATATATCTTCTATCTAGTTCCTATATAATATGATTTCAGTTTAATCTTTTGAATAAAGCTTTTTCCATAAATAATAAGGTGGGTTTGGATAGAAATAATCTTCGGATATTTGATATGGAATTCCATTGTCAGACGTGCACTATCTAGGGAATTTGAAAGATATTTTCATCGTTATTCCGCTTATAGAATTCACTAATTATGAGAATTGGTATCAGATATAAGTTGATAATTTTTGTTTTTATCTTAGACTCAATAACGGTTGGTTTTGGGTTTGCTGTAAATGGTGTCTTAAATAACATCATTCTTTAACCTGCTAAAGATAAAGTAATGATTGGAATTAAATAAGGATTATGATTTATAAAGTCTATTTGAAACGATACTTAACGATCTTGATTATGAATGGGTTTAAGCAGAAAGTAAAGGGATAAAGAGCTAATGAATTATGATGAAAATTAATTGAAATTCTTTTTGAAGATAAATTATCCTTGATTAAAAAAGATATGTTTTAAAGAGGAAGTTATGAAAAGAATTTTTGGAATATGGAATTTTTTGTCATGGCCATTTTTTTTTTTAATTTAAGCAGATTACATGTTTGAGCATTTGGAAAGGGTTATGAATTAAGGCTAATGAAGATGATATTAAATAATCTTTGATTAAGGGAAAATTTTGAAAAAGAAGCTAAGATCTTTCACTAAAATTTATGAATGTTTTTTGGAAGTAAGAGATAAAGATATTATGTTAAAAGGAAGGCTTGATTAAGTTTAACAAAGATCTAGGTAAAAGGATTTGAAGAAACGAATGTTGATTTATAAGTTCAACAAATATGGATTTTGTGAAAGGATATTTTGAAAATGGAAATTAACAAAATCCAAGATGGAAGGAGATTTAGTTGAAATCCTATGTAATACATAATTATGTTTTTAAATTGAGCTAATTATTTGGAAAGACCGGGATCAGATTTATGTTTGAAAACCGTTGCAAATAATTATACGACGTTATGGAGCAATTGAAGATGGCGGTTAAATATCGGGAACCTTCACACCAAAAGGACTTTTTGGTGGATGTCTCAAACGGGTAGCTCCCATTTGCAGACTGATTTTATATCAGTTAAGTGACAAGTAGTTCGGACATATTTGGAGGAACTCCGGATTTGCAAGGACCTTTAATAAGGTGACTTCGGTTTCGTTCAAACCCAGAATGAACTTTGCATGGGTTGTGTGTCTGACATTGTAATTGATTGCATAGCAGCTGATCTTTATTAAATATATATGTGTTTAGTGGCGGAGAATTAATTCTCTTATCTTAACACCATTCTCTGAGACATATGAGATTAGAGGTTATATGTTGATAGATATCAGTTATATGTGGTGAATGGACAATGTGGCGTACTTAAGTGATAAGCTATTGATGATCAAAGCATGGATTATTAAAGCATAGCTTTGTGTATATCGTGACTTCGACAAGCCTCAAACCTTGGGAAATGGTTGAAATAGGAAAGATGCGACGAGGATATGGGTAGTCATCTCCTTCTAGATAAAAGGTGTACCACAGTATGGAGCCCAGGTATAACTTATGTGGCAACTTCTACTTTTGTGGATATTAATGTTGGAGGCCTCCGGTTAAAGGTTGCTAACGACCGAGGGATGACTTACTTAGATGTGATTTAATCAATCTAGTAAAGGAGAGACCGGCCTCATGTTGGCAGAGAGCCCGTTCGGGTCTCGGGGCGTCCCTCTAGAGGCGTACCTATAATTGATAAGGAATTTCCTTTGCTTGGTCATTTGTTGGAAACCCAATCTCTATTACGAGCCTTTACGATTTTAGTTGTATTGCCTACTTGTTACCGGAAGGAATACATCAGTACCATGGGATGGGGCATTATGTTGGCTATGATTAATACATTTTCTTGCGAATGCGTTTTCACACTATGCAAATATATTAATATGAAAGAGGATTTTCACGTATCAAGCATTTTTTTACTATCATAAGGGGAAACCTCTCCCATGTGTATGTTTGCATTATGTGTGTGCTGCGAGATCTTACGATAGTTTCATTTTCCAAAAACCAATTGTGAATTTCTATGCACTGATATTCACAATGAGTAAACCCGTTCCATGTTTAGCTATGTGGTCCTGTGATTTACCTAACTTTAAAATAAACATAAAGGTAACTATTTTAGTCCTCGCGCCAGTCCTATGACTGACCTGGAGTTTATTGTTCTTCCACTTAAACTCTAGGTGCTCTTATTTTTCCATATGGGCAGCCTAGTAGTTTTGGTTTACAAATTTCTAGGGTAGGTGTTGGATTCATGATGGAGCTATTATTTTGGAGCATTCGTTTTCTTCCATTGCACTTTAGTTGTATTCTTCCATTGAGTCGGTGTTTTTCCAATATGTGTTCAGTGTACTCTAATATCTCTTGCACTCTAATGTAAAAATATTATTATGATATTGAAAATTTTGTTTGGTTTATGTTCTAATGTGTAAGTGTCCCTAATAATCTGCCTTTATTAACGGTTTGAGTCATTTTAATTACCAGTTTGAATCGGGATAAAAGGCAGGTCGTTACATCAGACCTTTTAGATCTTTTCCCTTGCCTTGCCTCTCCTCCCCTCTTCACGTGGTACACCCTTAGATCGCTCTCCTACCCAGATCTATGACTACTATCACTTCTTATTGCAACCCCTTCATATGCGTACCCTTATTATGCTAGATCTTGACGAGGGTTAGTCTCAACGAAAGGCAGACCCACTTTGTCAATTGTTGTGTCGATGCTTAAGTTGTCGATCAACTAACGTTGACATGCTGGTGAGTACTTCCTCTATCTTTTTTCTGGTGTCTATGGTATTGGCCGTGTCGTAATGTTGGTCATTGTGCTCCATCTTTATGTTTTTGGGTGTGTGTGTGTTGTTTCGACTTGTGAATCAGTGGAATTTTTTGTATTGGTGTTTTCTTGTTCCTTCTGTTCATTGTTTTGGTTGTGGTAAATGTGTCTTTGAAACTGTGTTCTCTTGGTAGTTGATTTTCTCCTGTTTGGGTTGTTCTTGCCGGGGTTAAGAAGTTCTGGGTAATTTTTGGTTGCGCAAATGTGCTTCTTAGTTATTCTTGAATGATTATTGCCTGCTGATGGTTATCAGCACTTGGAATAGTGGATGTGAGTTTTGGTGTGGGTTGTTGTAATCTGAACTATGTAACAGCCTATTGAATTATTATTTGTAACACCTCTAAGCCCCACATCGTGGAAGCCTGTGTAAAGTGGGTACTTATATAGTAGAGCTCATCTCTTATTAACGCCGAGGCCTTTTGAGGAACAAAACCCCACACCTATACGGTGGCTAAGTTGGGGACAATATCCTGCGTGAACGGAGGTGCGGGTTGTTACGTTATTGTTGTTTAAGTGAGTTTGTGTGTTTTATTTACATATGCGTGTAAGTGTGTTGTTTGTTACCAGGCTAGCTTTTATGTAATTTCTTGCTTATTCACCTTACATGGTGCTTTAGTAGCTCGTAACTAGGGTGGTAATATGTTTGTAGCAAGTAGATAACCATCCTAACTCATGTATAATTTTGTACTCGTTATTTGTCGTAATGAGAAAAGTGTTACGTATCACTTTAAAAATTGGTTGGCCTTGCCAAAAAAACTAGATTACAAGTGGATATTGGCCTGAGTGTCGAACCATTATAAAACTTTCATGTCTCTTTACTTTATTGCATTCTGTGTCTGATCTCACTTGGAATTGTTCATATATTGTGTGATTGCTATTCTGATTTATGCATTGGATTTAATTAGCAGAATTCCACGTCAACAGTAACGTAAGTGAAATTTAAAAATATGTTAAGAAATCATATATAGCCTATATTTTTAGAATATTATTTTACATGAGTTCTCGCTGTAATTATAATTTAGTTATATTTGAATAAATGATAGAAATCAAAATATGGAAAAAATAATAAGTACCTATTATTAAAAAGTTTTTATAGAATGTGATTGTATATACGCTATTATGTTCTCCCCATCTCTTAAGAGAATTTTTGTTTGAGTTTTTAAATAATAGATTAGATAACTGAATCCATCATCCATATACGTATAAGTAAGGATGTAAATAATTATTATTCAAATATTTACACTATTTATAAGGATGCCCAAGATAAATTGGTTTTATGAATGAAATTCGTCTTAGATTAAGTAAGAAATTTATAACTTAGCTTTCATTAAAATTTTGAATATTGAGATTTATTGACAATTAATATAAAATTTGGTCTACGTAAGTTTTCTAAGTACAAAGAATTTAATGATATTAATCAAAAAGAGAGTTGAATATATAATTTTCCATGTTTGAAATTTTATTATAAAGAAATGATTTAGAAAGATATTACCTATGATATATATAAATTTGGAAATTTTGAATATTTATTGTTTGTTTGGAAGAAAAATTTCAAGTATTTTCCATAATGTTTAAGACTAGACTATCGAATACTTAAAGATTTTGGGCATGTGTATGGTCAACGTATTTACTAGTTCCCTGCATATAAGAAAAATATTTATAAATTCTCACTCTAGTCACTTAAGTATGAATCTGGTGATGACTATAGCTTCATCAGTGTTTATTTTTAGGTTTTGAATGTGAAAAAGGTACAAAATACTAGTAAAGATGTCGAGCTTATACAAAAACTATTATGGAAAATATCTGAAATTATAAAGAAAAATTGATAAGCCATCCCTAATATATAAACTAAGTATTTTAAAGGTGTATAAATTGATTATTTGATAATATGTAAATTGCTAAATTTTTGGATCGTTCCTTTTCAGAATTAAATTTTTTGAGTAAGATAGACTGTAACAAACGGTAAATTTACTGTTTAAAGATAGGGTGAAATTCAATTTATTTTGAATTATAAGAAATTTACGGAAATGTTCTATGATTAGAATTTAGAATATGCATGCTTATTTGAATGTAAAAACAAAAACATTTGTATAATTAAGAATTCATTTGTTTTGAAATTTGACGTTAAATCAGTAAATGAATTAACGTTGAAATATTGATTTCTTTTTAAAATATGAATCATTACTATGAGATTGATGTAGAGAATTTAAAAACACAAACGTCGACGTTTGTTTCATTGATTTCCTATTTCGGTAGCTCCGTTTAAATTGATCTATATGATCGATTTACGGTAGTGACAATCAATACAGCGTAAACGATGTATTTTCGCACGAACTTAAGACACCACTTTGAATACTTAGTTTATACTAAGCGATGCTTGATAACACACCGTAACTATAATAAGGGGATGAATAAAAAGATATTTCTATTAATATAACCACTATGATACAGAAAACTTGATGACATTTCTTATCATATGGATGACTTGTCATTAAAATATGCCAGCACGTTTAATTTGTACCATTTCTTTTTGGGAATTGCTAACATCAGTCGCATGTATCAACAGTTGCTCCAAACTTTGCTCAGTTGATTGGTTGGACATATTTGTTATTTTTAAATTCACTTAAAGTAGACCCCATTAGGACATATCTGGCAAATCACTGAGCAAGTAGTAGATTAGTCACTGGATCCACGACTGATGTTAGCACTTTAATTTCAATGCTAAGTTTGCTGAGCCACATTAATTTGTAAGTTGTCGTCGAATACGTGAATGGCTGTTGGAATTTAGAGTAATGTGTAAAAGCTTGGTCCTACGTTTCTAGAAACATACATCTACTATTCATCCCCGCTACATGTTTAAATTTATGCTCTTTTCGCCACTTCTTCTATTTGTGTTTGTCATATGGCACAATTTCTTCTTTCAAGCCTTGCAAGTTTAACTTTTACTTGCGTTTGACTATACACACACGCGCGCGCGCGCGCGCGCACACACACACACACATATATATATATATATATATATATATATATATATATATATATATATATATATATAAGCATCGTTCAATAGCACTTCAAACAGTACAGCACCTATTAGCCCACTGATTACAAACATCCATTTATTTTAAAATAAGTTAATGAGAGGAGAGATAATTAGTGGAAGGAGAGAGAGAAAGAGAAACGATTGGTCGAAACTAGAGGGTTGAAAGGGTGTTGCACTATTTGGGTTGCTTTTGAACGTTGCTATATATATATATACATACACACACACACACAAAGCTTTTCAAAACCTAACACAACCTTTTTTCGCATTGACCCTCCCACTTCTTCGATTCGCGCACCCATTCATGTGTGATAGACCCGCAACCGAGCCAAGCTCCACCCCTCGGCCTTCGACCTAACAAAACCCAATGATCCGGTTAAGCCATCTCCGCACACGAACTAACCAAGTCTAGCAAGCCTCTTCCTAACTGACGAGTCAGACCGACCAAACAGCACCTGACCCATGTTCCTTCCTTAAACCGCATCATGGACACCCACCTCGTGCTCCACCATACATCCTATCTGCCTCCGTCCATCCACCCGCGCAAGCTTACTCGCAACCGTACCCTAAACCGACTTCGATCACCTATTTGTTGTTACATCGGTTGCATATGTGTATCTCTAGATTAAGCTGCATAATTTGTTCATTTAGTGTGGTGTTCTTTGACAGTGGTTGTTGTTTGATATGTTACATGCATCAAGTCAATCACCATACCAGATATCCGAACAGTCTCTGTCTACCTCCGTTCACCGTGGAAGTCATGAATATATTGTGTCGAGTGTTTACATGTACGATTGGATCTTCATTCAGTCAGGATTGTCGTCGAGGTGAGTGTTTATGAAATCACGCTAACTAATATTTTCGTACAAGTTAATAAATTTAATTTGTCGCATATATATAATAGAATTTGAATCGACATATGGATTGTTTGGCTGCATACGGTTGGTTAAAATACTTATGCATAGGTTGACTTGATATATACATGACATGTATAATTTGATACTGATATGGACACATTTGTTGGAAATTAATATTAAACATACGATATTACACTCATGTTATCGATATTTTGTTATGATATGTAAGATAGTAATGACGATTATGATTGTTGTTAATTCGCTTTTTATGTTAGACATGTTTGGACATATTTACTTATGACATTAAAATGTTTGAAATAACATATACCCATATTGTAACGAGTCGGATTTTGCCCGGCCTTAATCGATCGCAAAATCGACCAAGACCGTTCAAATCCCACCTACGTTAACTTTGGGAATACAACAACATCAGAACAATAACAACAGACTTTTATTACATCATAATAATGTAACATCAGAGTATAGAATATCAGAGTACATTGAATAAAATTACAGCGGAAGATAAATTACAATATTGTAATACATTGCAGCGGAAATAAAATAACTAAGGCAGCGGAAACAACTATGCTCTGGACACAGCTTTAGGCTTCAATCCAGAATCCTGCTCGAAATAAGAACCTGTAGACAAACTACTCGACTGCCCGTGTGGAAAGAGGGCACCCGAGTTTGTAAAGGTGGAAACAAACAACGGGTCAGTCATGAGACTGTTGTGAGAATTCTTAACTAATTTAACTAATAGTAATAAGGCAAATCCAAGGACCACGCCGTTAACGCGGAACGAGTTTACTCCATTGGATTGCCGGTGCATAAACTAAAGTAAATTGTTAAAACAACGCAATGCTTTTTAGGAAAATGAAACCATCATAAGACCCAAGTCCCATCACACAATGCAACGCAAACCGGAGGATAGGGTTTTACCTTATAATGGTCAAAAATGCTTGATACGATAAAAACGAATTTGATATTATTGTTAGTGTATATATATTTCAAAAACAATTTCAATCATAATGTATCAATCCTAGACGGCATAGTACCCCATCCAACTATGTCGCCATACTAGTAATACAATCAAAACCGCATGAGGTCGTATTGGAAATTGGGTTTCCATCATGAGTCAAGGCTAGGGAGGAGCTCCTTACCGATTCGAGACACTCTAGCTAATGTCTCAGGATCCCCCGCAGTGAACCCTTGGATAGCTGCAGGGCCGGTCCACCATATGAGTTGCGGATTAGTTATTCCAGAACACACGTTTCCCGGTCCTATAGGACCTATCATCCGAGGCGCCTCATTCCATCATCCACATAAGTAAAATGTCGGGCCGTGTTAAAGCCAAAACACCACTTCTAGCTAGAAAGAAACGTGCTGCTCTCCCTGCGTTCCCTTCTCCCGTTTTAGACTTCGCCGGTGTGTGAGGCTCGCGAAGTCATGCTATACACAAAGCTATGCCTAAACAGGCTATGCTTTGATCATCCCACAAGGCCTGCTTTTCAACAAAGCCTTGATCATATGCATCTTAGCATGCTACATCGTCACTCCATATCACACTACCAATCCTTTGCCGAAATATATGAACGGGTGTTGAGCAAGAGAATAAATTCTCCGCCACCAAACATCCATACATTCGACAGAAGATTAATAACATGATATTTAATGGAGTACGATGTCAGACACACAATCCATTTATAAGCTTATGCTCTGGGTCTGAGCGAAAGCCAAATCCGTACTAATCAACACTACGTCCGGTCGGCCACCACTGTAGCCCCTTCAAGGTAGCTACTCCAATCACGGGTATCAGCAGTTGTCGTCCATTCGATGTGAAGATCGCCGGTCTTCAATCGCCGTCTTCAACTCTTGAATTTTAAACGTCGTTCAAATTATTTGGAATGAGATAGACTCGGACTTTCCTAATAATTCTCGTATATATATATATATATATATATATATATATATATATATATATATATATATATATATATAAGTTGGAAATCATTTCATATCGTTATTAGTAATTTGTAACGATTTATCTTTATTTTTATATATATAAAAATAATTAAATTCCATTCCATTAAAGTGAATGTTTTGCTTCACAACCTATCGAAATGTTTATAATGTGTAATGAAATTTATCTTATTTCATTATATTTTGCTAACGAAAAACATTCCTATTCGTATATACAATATTAACGTACAATGTACACACTATAATGTTTATTTTTATTTTCATAAACATACACATCTTATACATAACAATGTACATTTTCTTGTTTCATCCTTCGAATTACACAAAATGTATATTTTGTGTATCATACCAATTCCAACAAAAATAGGCATTCTTGTGTTTCATTTCAATTTCAACAAACGAATATTTTTGTTCATCCACTTTTACTTCTACAAAAATGAGCATTTTTGTTTGTTTATTTCAATGTAACAAAATTGATAATTTTATTATCTTTTCAATGCAAACCAAAAGTAATAATTTCACATTACAAACAAAACGATAATTTTGTGTGCTAATCTATTTACATGTAAATGAAATTTCCATATCTTAAATCTTTTTAATGAAAATCTAATTCATTAACATATAAATTTCATCGTTATAATCTTTACTGAAATTCTTTTACATGGGTATGTAAATTTCATACCGTTTTCCTTTTTAATAAAAACTCAATTGATTAAAATGTAAATCTTTTACTTTAAGTTCTATTTACATGAAAATGTAATTTTCCTTCTTTTATTCACATTAAAATGTATACTTTTCTTTTTACATTAAAAATGTAACTTTCATCTTTTTAATTATAAACAGAAGTTAAATCTTTTAATTTGACAAAAACGGTGATAACCAATATGACCCTTCATTTTTAACAAAAGAATATTAAAAATATTCATTTTAACTTTCCCTAAAAATGAAAATTGTGTGTTAACTTTCAAAACACAAACAAAATGAATGTTTTCTTTTTATTATGAACAAAAATGAATGTGTTTATTCCATTCTTTGCATTTGACAAAATAAATATTTTTGTCCTCCATTTACATTGGATAACAATGTATATTTTTATCATTCTTTCACATTTGACAAAATGAATATTTTTGTCATTCTTTTACATTCGATAAAAAATGTATATTTTATCATTCTTTCACATTTGACAAAAAGTTTTTTTTTTATGAAAATCCAATTCATTAAAATGTAAATTTCCTTCCTTAAGTTCCATCTACATGAAAGTGTAAATTTTCTTCTTTAAATTCTCTTTACATGAAAATGTAAATTTTCTTCTTTAAATTCCCTTTTCATGAAAATGTAAATTTTCTTGCTTTTTCTTATTTACATGGAAATTTGAATTTTCTTATTTACATTAAGAAAAATGTGAACTTCCTAATTCTTATTTACATTGAGAAAATGTAAACTTTCCTAATTCTTTATTGCATCTGGAATTCTTCATATGGTTTCACACTTATATAAGAATGTGAAACTTTATTTCAACCTTCATTACATTGGAAAAAATAATCTTTTATTTCAATGTATTATTTCGTTTCAAATTGAAATCTTTTACTTCTTCTAATTACAAAAAAAAATGTAAATTTTTGTTCCTTTAATTACATTTAAACAAAAATGTAACTTTTCTCTTTTTAATTACATTTAACAAAAATGTAATCTTTTATCTTGGATTTACATTAAACAAAAATGTAAATTTTGTTCTTTTCTTTTTCTAGTTTCTAAACGACATTTAAACTACTACGCTTTATATGCAAACAGTATGACCTTAACCATGCATTTCATTTCATATGCCATATATGACATTACAAATATATTTTATTTCATATGCAGTATATGACATCAACAAATAAATATATTTCATTTCATATGCAGTATATGACATTAAACTATAATTTTTCTTCATATGCAACTTAATGCAACTCTTTTATTTCATATGCAATGTTATGCAACATTAAAACTATAATATATTTATTTCACTGTTTCAACTACACATTAAAATACCGTTATGTCCATATCTTAATTACAATGCTAAAATATGTTATGTCCATAATTTCTAACCACAACACTAAAAATATGTTGTATACATTTTCTAACTATGACGCTAAAAATGTCGTTATGTTCTTTTTCTTACTATAGCGCCAAAAATATCGTTATGTTCATTTTATTTTAATCTAAATTTTCTAATAAAAATGTAACTTCATTCTAATGCATATTTTTGTCTTTCTTTTATATTTGACAAAATGTATAATTTCAGTTTCACTTTTTTTTTATAATTCACGTTACAATAAAAATATAATTTTTTATTGTCTATCCCTTTCCTAATGTTTCACATTACAATAAAATTGTAATTTTTTTTGTCTATTATTACATTTTACATAAAAAAGTAATCGTTAATTCTAATATCACATTTTACATAAAATATACTTTTCTATCTAATGTCATAATTTACATAAGATGTAAATTCTATTTCTAATATAACATATTACATAAGTGTAATTTATATTGTCTTTCTATTTTCTAATGTTTTATATTCCAATAGAAATGAATTTTTTTTTTCTTTCTATAACATAACTGACATTTCAACTCTAACATAAATGGCATTTTATATTAACATGACAATTCTAATAATTCTATGTTTCATATGTTACGATAAAAAAATTATTTTTTTATCGTCTCATAATTCTGACAATTCTATATAACAAAATACAAATGACCATTTCAATATTTAACATAGCATGTAGGTGTGAATATTTATTCACACATTTCAAATTTTAATGTAACAAATAAATGGGAATATTTATTCGTTCACAAATTCCAATCTTTAACATGGCAAATAAATGTTAATATTTATTTGTACACAAATCTAATTCTAACATAGCACATAAAAAGAATATTTCTATTTTGCATCTAATTCTAGTTCCAATCCTGAAAAATAAAAATATATTTTCATTTATTTATAATTTCTAATTTATTTTCATCATATTAAATCAAATTAACAGATCTGTATGACAAAATTTATCAATCCACATCAAACATGAATGGCAACACATAGCAATATCATACATCGCGAATTAACGTACACATATGGAATAAAAAAACGAGAAATAATTAAATTACAATTATTTTAAAATATAGAAATCTCACCCATAGCTTTCCAATTTGCCAAAATTTAGATGAGCTTTAAATTAGTTTCTAATAGTTCCATAGCGTAGATCTGATTTTTATGGTTCCAATGCACCTGAAATCGTTCGAATCCGAGTTCGTACGAGCAAGATACAAGTTAATTTAGATTGACAAAATTGACTTAATTTAATTAGTCAACTGTAATTAGGAAAAGTCAACCACCCTTAATCATCTTCCTCCTTCATCATGTTCGGCCGTTACTTTTGTATTCTTGAACCCATTTTGTTCAATTTTAGGTTTGCATTTATCTCGAAATTGGTGCAACTAGAAGTCGATCGGAAGGTGGCAAATCGAAGAGGGAGGAGGGGGGATTGTTCGCCGGCCATGGTGGGGGGTGAGGTGGGGTCCACGTGGGTGCGGCGGCTGTTTTTGGGTGTGGGTTTGGAGGAAGAATTCAGGCAAAATACTTTAGTAAAGCTCATCATCTTCGTATAGAATCGAAGAGGAGGAAGAGAGCTTCGATTTGGTATATGGGACTTGATTCAATTCGAAGTAGAGAGGGAGAATTTGATGGTGGAATTTCGAAGTGTTTCAGCCATCGAATAAAACATACGGCGGTTGTACAAAATGATGCTAGGGTTAGGGATTAGTGAATATATTTATATTATTTAATTAATTAATTAGCCCATTAAGGCCCGCTTTGGCCCGAACTCAGAATTAGGCATGCTTACTATCGTTCTTAAGGTTTTGACGCCTCCTGAACGCAATGGGACAGGTCTCGTGGCCCAATTCCGAAATATGTAAATTTTTTTATTTAAATTTACATTAAAAATTAATTAATTAATTATTTATCATAATTTAAATATCCCGGGGCCACATACGGACTCTAAAAATTACAGAAAAATTATTTCTGGCTTTCTTTTGACGATACGGTTCTAACAATACTAATTTCGTTGAATTCTGAGACCGTTTGAAAAATGGTCATTTTCTGGTCGACCCGATTTGACTGAAATGGACAAAACACGTTTTTCTTTGCCACGCTCACATATTAAGTCAAAAAATTCTGGAAAATTAAACTTAACATTAATTTAACATTCCGGTTCCAACAAAAGTGGTTTCGTTGAAAACCGAGGTAGTTTGCAAAATGGCTATTTTCAAGGGCCATATATTTATTATTAAAAATACATTTTTAAACAAATAATTTCCAAAACTCAAAATATATAAGTGTTTACTATTTCTCAATGCAGAAACGTCATTCCGAACTCAATGGAAGTGGTTTCGAGTCGAAATTCCTTCATATATGAAAAGTAGCCTTTCGGGCCATATATAATATATATATAAATTCTACAGCGACCTTTCTAAAAATTGAATTGGCCATAACTTTCGATTTCCGCTATGAAATTTCAATTTTTTGGAATCGTTGGAAAGATATTTTTAAATAGATTCTAATATTTTTGGTTTTACTAAAATCCGTTAAATTTTCCATCCTGTACGATTAATCAAAGTTCAAGTTTGACTTTTCAAACTACCGCGCTATTTCTAACTCTTTTTATAATTAAAATTAAATTATTCATACTAACTTCGATTTAAATCAACTTTCAATCGTTTTTATTTTAAATAAATTATTTTAAATATCGAAAACTCACTAAAATTACTTAAAATAAATTTTTTAATTGGCCCCAAAAATCAGGGTTGTTAAAGTCTCCCACACTTAAAAACTTTTCGCCCTCGAAAAGGAACGAAGCTAAAAGTTGATTAATTAACTAACTAATATATATATATATATATTCCCTATTGGTTTAAATAATTTTTTTAGTTGATTAACTTTCAAATATATAACTTTTTATATATTCACAAATCATATTTTCCAAAATAGAGTATAATTACAAATACGTATATTATAGGCTTGCTACTCTCAACTCATTCTAGGGCATTACTAACCCCATCTCTAATGAGTTTTCTCATTCTAGGATATTGTTGATCCTATCTCTAATGAGTATTCTTATTGGATATTACTAATCCAATCTCTGATGAGTCTTTTGTTCAGTTCTAATGAGTTGTACCCCAAAGATTTGAGCTAACCAAAGCTCTGATACCAACTGTAACGAGTCGGATTTTGCTCGGCCTTAATCGATCGCAAAATCGACCAAGACCGTTCAAATCCCGCCTACGTTAACTTTGGGAATACAACAACATCAGAACAATAACAACAGACTTTTATTACATCATAATAACGTAACATCAGAGTACAGAATATCAGAGTACATTGAATAAAATTACAGCGGAAGACAAATTACAATATTGTAATACATTGCAGCGGAAATAAAATAACTAAGGCAGCGGAAACAACTATGCTCTGGACACAGCTTTAGGCTTCAATCCAGAATCCTGCTCGAAATAAGAACCTGTAGACAAACTACTCGACTGCCCGTGTGGAAAGAGGGCACCCGAGTTTGTAAAGGTGGAAACAAACAACGGGTCAGTCATGGGACTAGTGTGAGAATTCTTAACTAATTTAACTAATAGTAATAAGGCAAATCCAAGGACGATGCCGCTAACGCGGAACGGGTTTACTCCAATGGATTGCCGGTGCATAAACTAAAGTAAATCGTTAAAATAATGCAATGCTTTTTAGAAAAATGAAACCATCATAAGACCCAAGTCCCATCACACAATGCAATGCAAATCGGAGGATAGGGTTTTACCTTATAATGGTCAAAAATGCTTGATACGATAAAAACGAATTTGGTATTATTGTTAGTGTATATATATTTCAAAAACAATTTCAATCATAATGTATCAATCCTAGACGGCATAGTACCCCATCCTACTATGTCGCCATACTAGTAATACAATCAAAACTGCATGAGATCGTATTGGAAATTGGGTTTCCATCATGAGTCAAGGCTAGGGAGGAGCTCCTTACCGATTCGAGACACTCTAGCTAATGTCTCAGGATCCCCCGTAGTGAACCCTTGGATAGCTGCAGGGCCAGTCCACCATACGAGTTGCGGATTAGTTATTCCTGAACACACGTTTCCTGGTCCTATAGGACCTATCATCCGAGTCGCCTCATTCCATCATCCACATAAGTAAAATGTCGGGTCGTGTTAAAGCCCAAACACCACTTCTAGCTAGAAAGAAACGTGTTGTTCTCCCTGCGTTCCCTTCTCCCGTTTTAGATTCCGCCGGTGTGTGAGGCTCGCGAAGTCACGCTATACACAAAGCTATGCCTAAACAGGCTATGCTTTGATCATCCAACAAGGCCTGCTTTTCAACAAAGCCTTGATCATATGCATCTTAGCATGCTACATCGTCACTCCATATCACACTACCAATCCTTTGCCGATATATATATATATATGGGTGTTAAGCAAGAGAATAAATTCTCCGCCACCAAACATCCATACATTCGATAGAAGATTAATAAATGATATTTAACGGAGTACGATGTCAGACACACAATCCATTTATAAGCTTATGCTCCGGGTCTGAGCGAAAGCCAAATCCATACTAATCAACACTACGTCCGAACGGCCACCACTGTAGCCCCTTCAAGGTAGCTACTCCAATCACGGGCATCAGCAGTTGTCGTCCATTCGATGTGAAGATCGCCGTCTTCAACTCTTGAATTTTAAACGTCGTTCAAATTATTTGGAATGAGATAGACTCGGACTTTCCAAATAATTCTCGTATATATATATATATATAAAAGTTGGAAATCATTTCATATCTTTATTAGTAATTTGTAACGATTTATCTTTATTTTTATATATATATAAATAATTAAATTCCATTTCATTAAAGTGAATGTTTTGCTTCACAACCTATCGAAATGTTTATAATGTGTAATGAAATTTATCTTATTTCATTACATTTTGCTAACGAAAAACATTCCTATTCGTATATACAATATTAACGTACACCGTACACACCATAATGTTTATTTTTATTTTCATACACATACACATCTTATACATAACAATGTACATTTTCTTGTTTCATCCTTCGAATTACACAAAATGTATATTTTGTGTATCATACCAATTCCAACAAAAATAGGCATTCTTGTGTTTCATTTCAATTTCAACAAACAAATATTTTTGTTCATCCACTTTTACTTCTACCAAAATGAGTATTTTTGTTTGTTTATTTCAATGTAACAAAATTGATAATTTTATTATCTTTTCAATGCAATCCAAAAGTAATAATTTTACATTACAAACAAAACGATAATTTTGTGTGCTAATCTATTTACATGAAAATGAAATTTCCATATCTTAAATCTTTTTAATGAAAATCTAATTCATTAACATATAAATTTCATCGTTATAATCTTTACTGAAATTCTTTTACATGGGTATGTAAATTTCATACCGTTATCCTTTTTAATAAAAATTCAATTGATTAAAATGTAAATCTTTTACTTTAAGTTCTATTTACATGAAAATGTAATTTTTCCTTCTTTTATTCACATTAAAATGTATAATTTTTTTTACATTAAAAATGTAACTTTCATCTTTTTAAGTATAAACAGAAGTTAAATCTTTTAATTTGACAAAAACGGTGATAACCAATATGACCCTTCATTTTTAACAAAAGAATATTAAAAATATTCTTTTTAACTTTCACCAAAAATGAAATTTGTGTGTTAACTTTCAAAACACAAACAAAATGAATGTTTTCTTTTTATTACGAACAAAAATGAATGTGTTTATTCCATTCTTTGCATTTGACAAAATAAATATTTTTGTCCTCCATTTACATTTGATAACAATGTATATTTTTATCATTCTTTCACATTTGACAAAATGAATATTTTTGTCATTCTTTTACATTCGATAAAAAATGTATATTTTATCATTCTTTCACATTTGACAAAAAGATTTTTTTTTTATGAAAATCCAACTCATTAAAATGTAAATTTCGTTCCTTAAGTTCCATCTACATGAAAGTGTAAATTTTCTTCTTTAAATTCTCTTTACATGAAAATGTAAATTTTCTTCTTTAAATTCCCTTTTCATGAAAATATAAATTTTCTTACTTTTTTTTTATTTACATGAAAATGTGAATTTTCTTATTTACATTAAGAAAAATGTGAACTTCCTAATTCTTATTTACATTGAGAAAATGTAAACTTTCCTAGTTCTTTATTACACCTGGAATTCTTCATATGGTTTCACACTTATATAAGAATGTGAAACTTTATTTCAACCTTCATTACATTAGAAAAAATAATCTTTTATTTCAATGTATTATTTCGTTTCAAATTGGAATCTTTTACTTCTTCTAATTACAAAAAAAAGTAAATTTTTGTTCCTTTAATTACATTTAAACTAAAATGTAACTTTTCTCTTTTTAATTACATTTAACAAAAATGTAATCTTTTATCTTGGAATTACATTAAACAAAAATGTAAATTTTGTTCTTTTCTTTTTCTAGTTTCTAAATGACATTTAAACTACTATGCTTTATATGCAAACAGTATGACCTTAACCATGCATTTCATTTCATTTTCCATATATGACATTACAATTATATTTTATTTCATATGCAGTATATGACATCAACAAATAAATATATTTCATTTCATATGCAGTATATGACATTAAATTATAATTTTTCTTCATATGCAACTTAATGCAACTCTTTTATTTCATATGCAATGTTATGCAACATTAAAACTATAATATATTTATTTCACTGTTTCAACTACACACTAAAATACCGTTATGTCCATTTCTTAATTACAGTGCTAAAATATGTTATGTCCATAATTTTTAACCACAACACTAAAAATATGTTGTATACATTTTCTAACTATGACGCTAAAAATGTCGTTATGTTCTTTTTCTTACTATAGCGCCAAAAATATCGTTATGTTCATTTTATTTTAATCTACATTTTCTAATAAAACTGTAACCTCATTCTAATGCATATTTTTGTCTTTCTTTTATATTTGACAAAATGTATAATTTCAGTTTCACTTTTTTTTTTATAATTCACGTTACAATAAAAATATAATTTTTTTATTGTCTATCCCTTTCTAATGTTTCATATCACATTTTACATAAAATATACTTTTCTATCTAATGTCATAATTTACATAAGATGTAAATTCTATTTCTAATATAACATATTACATAAGTGTAATTTCTATTGTCTTTCTATTTTCTAATGTTTTATATTCCAACAGAAATGAATTTTTTTTTCTTTCTATAACATAACTGACATTTCAAATCTAACATAAATGGCATTTTATATTAACATGATAATTCTAATAATTCTATATTTCATATGTTACGATAAAAAGATTATTTTTTAATCGTCTCACAATTCTGACAATTCTATATAACAAAAAATGCAAATGACCATTTCAATCTTTAACATAACATGTAGGTGTGAATATTTATTCACACATTTCAAATTTTAATGTAACAAATAAATGGGAATATTTATTTGTTCACAAATTCCAATCTTTAACATGGCAAATAAATGTTAATATTTATTTGTACACAGATCTAATTCTAACATAGCACATAAAAAGAATATTTCTATTTTGCATCTAATTCTAGTTCCAATCCTGACAAATAAAAATATATTTTCATTTATTTATAATTTCTAATTTATTTTCATCATATCAAATCAAATTAACAGATTTGTATGACAGAATTTATCAATCCACATCAAACATGAATGGCAACACATAGCAATATCATACATCGCGAATTAACGTACACACATGGAATAAAAAAACGAGAAATAATTAAATTACAATTATTTTAAAATATAGAAATATCACCCATAGCTTTCCAATTTGCCAAAATTTAGACGAGCTTTAAATTAGTTTCTGACAGTTCCATAGCGTAGATCTGATTTCTATGGTTCCAATGCACCTGAAATCGTTCGAATCCGAGTTCGTACGAGCAAGATACAAGTTAATTTAGATTGACAAAATTGAATTAATTTAATTAGTCAACTGTAATTAGGAAAAGTCAACCCACCCTTAATCATCTTCCTCCTTCATCATGTTCGGCCGTTACTTTTGTATTCTTGAACCCATTTTGTTCAATTTTATGTTTGCATTTATCTCGAAATTGGTGCAACTAGAAGTCGATCGGAAGGTGGCAAATCGAAGAGGGAGGAGAGGGGGTTGTTCGCCGGCCATGGTGGGGGGTGCGGTAGGGTCCACGTGGGTGCGGCGGTTGTTTTTGGGCACGGGTTTGGAGGAAGAGTTCAGGCAAAATACTTTAGTAAAGCTCATCATCTTCGTATAGAATCGAAGAGGAGGAAGAGAGCTTCGATTTGGTATATGGGACTTGATTCAATTCGAAGTAGAGAGGGAGAATTTGATGGAGGAATTTCGAAGTGTTTCAGCCATCGAATAAAACATACGGCGGCTGTACAAAATGATGCTAGGGTTAGGGATTAGTGAATATATTTATATTATTTAATTAATTAATTAGCCCATTAAGGCCCGATTTGGCCCGAACTCAGAATTAGGCATGCTTACTGTCGTTCTTAAGGTTTTAACGCCTCCTGAACGCAATGGGACAGGTCTCGTGGCCCAATTCCGAAATATGTAATTTTTTTATTTAAATTTACATTAAAAATTAATTAATTAATTAAATATTTATCATACATTTAAATACCCCGGGGCCACATACGGACTCTAAAGAATACAGAAAAATTATTTCTGGCTTTCTTTTGACGATACGGTTCTAACAAGACTAATTTCATTGAATTCTGAGACCGTTTGAAAAATGGTCATTTTCTGGTCGACCCGATTTGACTAAAATGGACAAAACACGTTTTTCTTTGCCACGCACACATATTAACTCGAAAAATTCTGGAAAATTAAACTTAACAATAATTTGACATTTCGTTTCCAACAAAAGTGGTTTCGTCGAAAACCGTGGTCGTTTGCAAAATGACTATTTTCAAGGGTCATATATTTAATATTAAAAATACATTTTTAAACAAATAATTTCCGAAACTCAAAATATATAAGTATTTACTGTTTTTCAATGCAGAAACGTCATTCCGAACTCAACAGAAGTGGTTTCGAGTCGAAATTCCTTCATATGTGAAAAGTAGCCTTTCGGGCCATATAATATATATATATATATAAATTCTACAGCGACCTTTCTAAAAATTGAATTGGCCATAACTTTTGATTTCCGCTATGAAATTTCAATTTTTCGGATTCGTTGGAAAGATATTTTTAAATAGATTCTAATATTTTTGGTTTCACTAGAATCCGTTAAATTTTGCATCCTGTTCGATTAGTCAAAGTTCAAGTTTGACTTTTCAAACTACCGCGCTATTTCTAACTCTTTTTATAATTAAAATTAAATTATTCATTTTAACTTCGTTTTAAATCAACTTTCAATCCTTTATATTTTAAATAAATTATTTTGAATATCGAAAACTCATTAAAATTACTTAAAATAAATTTTTAAATTGGCCCCAAAAATCAGGGTTGTTACACATATTTAATTTATAAATATTTCATATGGCTTGGATAGAAAATTAAATTATAAACACCTTTAATCAAAATGAATTCTTCATTGGCAGAGTGGAAATCCATGGTGAGAAATCAAAACTCACGTAAAAAGGGAGAGATTAAATTAACTGTTAATGGTTAATTGATTGTGTTTGATAATAATTAATAATTTATCATATAAGTCTACTGTGATGTTAAATGTTGAGTAGTGCGATATAAATATCATTTTTGTTTGATATATGTGATATTACTTGGGTATATGACACTTATATTATAAACAGTGTCGATTGGAATGTTGATTGAAACTTAAATGGTTTTGGTTGAGTTATTTATTAATTATTTTTTATTGGTTGTGTAGAAAACCTACACGGTATTAGGATGATAATTAGCCTACTCGTTTCCCAAGTATGTAGATAATTTCACATGATTGTGATGTAAACCCCACATGGGTACTGGGATGATAATTTTACACATCTGCTAAGTGTATAGCTTATAATAATCACTGGTTTGTAAATGTGATGAAAAACCCACATGGGTATTGGGATGATAATTAACACTAATCCCAAGTGTTGATTTGTATGTCAATCTGTTGAATGACAGAACTGTTTAAGCGTCATTTTTTTAAGGGTTATATGGTGAAGTCCACTTGTGTATGAATTAAATGTTATTGATGGTTGATTGAGTGTTATATAATACACTATTTTAAAATGAACAATAGTAGTGGATATTGGTTCATTTGTTAAGTCTCCATCAAGAAAATGGATTTTTAGTGAATATTTTAATAATGTAATAATAGATTGAAAATCAAATTTGAATTTGACGTCTGATTTTGGATGGATGCAAAGATTTTAAAATACAGATGAATATATAATTGTAACTATACCAAGTTTTTTTGAAGTAATTTTCATAAAGATATGGCATATTCGAGTTTTAAATTCGAAATGAATAGTAATTGAGAAAAGTGAAGTTCGGTTAAGATATATAGGGAATGTTTTACTGCAACTTCCTTTACAAAACTTTCTTATTTATTTTTATAACGAATGTCAGGAAAGTTTAGAGCAAAAATATTGAAGTTTGAAAAATATTATTATTTTTATCATTATAATATTGAAATAAATGATTTTGGGGTTAAAAAAATAAAATATGACTTTAGAAAATTATTGTATATATTTTATATAATAAATAAAACACTTTTGAAGCTATTCAATGTATTTTATATTATACATTGAATATTGGTCAGAATAGAACGTGTCGAGCAGCGGTAGTTCGCGAATTTCGACCTATAACTTTTAATAAATGTACCGGAAGATCCGACCATCAGATTTTCCGGAAATTGAAACCATTAGGTTCATATTGAAACGGTCTTTTAAGCGATAAGAAAAGATTTGAAATCTAACGGTTAGATTTTAAGAAATATTCAAATGAAGTTTGAATAAAAACAACGCCATGACCTATAATGACCAGTAATTGGAAATTGCGAGTATGGACTATTTTTATGTAAATTAAAATAGTGAAAAATCATTATAAATTATTTGGAATGGGTTTAAAACAATTTTATATGGTTTTAAACGATAGAAGTGGTTAAGTGGTATTTGGTTGTTTTTCTGCAAAAGCTTATAATATATTACGAGAGATGTTTGGAAATAAGAATTTTAACTTGTAAATCGAACTAAATTCTTAAGTAAACCTTTTATATATGGTTCTGAAATGATTTTTGAATGCCAAATGACTTAACCAGATTTGAGAATAAAATTTTAAATCTTATGAAAATAAACCTATTAAAGGAGACTTAATTGGTGAGTTAATAATCCAATAAGGATTTGATTTGTTTGGGCTTGAATTATTTGATAAGACTGGGTTTAACCATTGTTGAATAATTGAACGATAATAAAAAGTCGAAGATATTGAAGATTGTGCAAGATTGGAAACTTCACATCGAATGGATTGCTGTCGATGCCCTGGATTTGGATGGCTCCTTTGAAGAGGTTATAGTGCCAAGTGTTGTTGACAGATAGATCAAAGCTTTTGAAGAAAAAGTAGAGCTTTGTGGTGCATTAACCTGCGAACTTCACACCCTGGTATGAGCCATAAACGGGATGAAGGACGACAGAGAGGACATGCGTTTCTTTCTAGCTAGAAGTGATTCCATGGTATGGAGCCCAGACAGTTTACTTATGTGGATGTTGGAATCGAGGCGACTCGGATATGGTCGAATATGAGCATGATGGTCGAAGTACTGACCAAGAGGTCCGATAGGACGGGTGTGAAAACCCGTAACTTCCCCGTAAAGGAAAGCGCCGGATAGTTCGAGAACAAGCCACAACAGAACTCATATAAAAGAACATTTCATTGTATATTACAACAATGCATCAGATTACAAGAATATACAGAGTATAAATGAATATTACACAGAAATATCAGAGATTTAAATTACATTTAAATACATAGCAGCGGAAAATAATACAATACACAACTAGAAGAGATATACGGATACAAAGCTTTCCGGATATCGTTCCAGCTGTAAACCAGGATCCTGTGAATATAAATCTGCAAAACCAAAACTACTAGCTGCCCGTGTCAAAATAGGGGCACCCAGAGTTTAGGTTAAAACAATAAACTCCAGGTCAGTCATGTGACTGGTGTGAGAACTAAAACAGTTAATCTTTATTTTAAAGTTAGGTAAATCAAGGGACCACGCCGTATAACACGGAACGGGTTTCCTCCCAAGAATACCAGTGCATAAAACAAACAGCGCAATGCTAAATAAAGAAAAATGAAGTTGTTATAAGACCCAGGTCCCATCACACAATGCAACGCAGCCGAGGATAGGGTTTTCCCTTATAACAGCCAAAGAATGTTTGATACGTTTAAAACAAATCGTTTGATACTATTATAAGTGCATAGTGTATAAAACAACTTCAAATCATAAGTATCAATCATAGACGGCATAAGTGCCCCATCCCACTATGTCGCCATACTAGGCTCTACAAATAAAACCGCAAATGTCACGTATTTGGAAATTGGATTTCCGTCTATGAACCGAGGCAAAAGATAGTCCTCTACCGATTCGAGACGCTCTAGTCCGCCCCTCAGGCAAGCGCGCAGGCAAGCCTTGGATCGTCAGGGCCGGTCCACCGATGTGGATTATTATGCCTGAACACTACGTTTCCCCACCTTATGGGGTGTAAGTCTGGTCCGTCTGCCGACCAGAATGCATCGGCCGAAACCGATATAACCGAGGCGCCTCGCAACAGCAACAACCACATAAGTCAAACTCGTCAGGGCGTGTAAAACCACTGACGCCACTTCTAGCTAGAAAGAAACGCAAGTCCTCCCTGAGGTCCGTCTCCCGTTTTTGGTTCATACCGGGTGTGAAACTCGCGAAGCAAACGTTACACAAAGCTACGCCACAAAGGCCTTGCTTCGATCATCAACCACAAGACTTTGCTTTTCAACAGAAGCCTTGATCATTTGCCACTTAGGCATGCCACACAGGCAATTCACTCCATGCGATTGATATCCATCAATATATAACCCCTGAGCTCGTACGTCTCAGAGAAGGGCGTTAAGCAAGAGAATAAATTCTCCGCCGTCAAGCAGATATATATTTAATAGAGATCAATCACACGGACTAAAATCCAATGTCAGACACACAGTCCATTTACAAGTCCGTTCTGGGGCTGAACGAAACCGGAGGCACCTAGTACCCCGCATATCCATCGATCTCCAAGTACGTCTGGACGATCACCCACTGTTTCCATCTTCTTGGGTGTACAGCCCAATCAACATCATCAGTAATCACCCAAACGACGTGAAGACTTCTGGTCTTCGACCATCGTCTTCTTCTTTGACTTATCGTCGTATCAGTTATTCAGAATGGGATAAACCCGGTCTTTCCGAATAACTCGCGTATATATTATAAAAGTGTTACACAAACACAACATACGCCTCATTCCAATTCATTAGTCACTAACCGTAAATTAATCAAGAGAATAATTCCCCAAATATTAACCCCGAAGGCCGAAACCAACATCAGATCAATATCCAGAAAACCATTCTGCTTAGCTAACCGACAGTTAGTTTCTGATTTTCACATTCATAGGGAAAGGTTCCCATTAATTTTATCCAAGATAAATTTCTTGAATTTATTCTTTAATCTATTTTTGAATCTCAATTCAACCTAGTCGGGATTAGCGAACCTTACCGAAGTAATTATTTATTTTAATTTCCGCATCCCAACCTATTCATCCCATGAAGTAAAACTGGTAATACCCCATATCTAACACCACAGTGTTATCGGTAAATTCAATTACCATTTCACGTTCAAATCTAATTGAAGATTTAACTATCGCCTGGAGCAAAACTGGTGATACTCCATTTTCGATCATTTCAATCTAATTAAAGATTCATTAAAACTCCACTTAGTTTTAATCGTTAACTGGGTTAAAGAATCAGTGTCATTTAAAACACCGTCCACGATAAACCCAAAATCACATTCATTAATTATCGGGTTAAAGAACGAGTGTTATTTAAAACACTGTCCACGATAAACCCAAAAATCAATATCGATTCAATTCCAATTAAATATTATTTAATTGGTACACTTTATTAAATCTAAATAAAAAGATTTAATCTTTTCTCTACTGGGTTCAAGAACAGTGTTAGTGAAGACACCATTCACGACAAACCCAAATTACATTTGATATTCAATACAAGGCTCTGAATAGAAAATATATCGGCTTATATTCAATATCAAATTCTACGATTAACAAATGTCGTATTGGAAATAACGATATATATATATCTATATCTTTCAAATTTCCATAACAACAACTGTATAATCACGAAATCCAACATCGAAATATTCCGAAGACAATTTCGATTCAAATCCATTCCAATGCAATCATTGGAAATTCTGGTTATTTTCAAAACCATTTCTAATCCAGTTTATTTATCTAAAAATAAATAGAATTATACTTCTAGTTCAAAACTAGTTCATTTTGATAAAAATCTATTTTTATCTTTTCAAATATGGAGTTTTTCATCCCAATTCTTTCTAAATCATTTCTTATGATTTTACACAAATTATTACTATTTTTAATAATTTTATCAAGGCCCGTACAGTCGATTTCCATCAACGGCCATCCAACTGCACTTACAGCGACCTTTTTCAAATTTGATTTGGACATAATTCCAAATCCAACCGTTAGATTTCTAATTTCTAATATTCGTTAGAATGCTCTTTTCGATACGAACCCAACGGTTCCGGTTTTAGGAGAATCCGACGGTCGGATCTCCCGTAATGTCCGTTTGAAATAAATGGTCGAAATTCACGAACTGCCGCGGCGCGGCGCGTTCTATTCAGGCCATTATATTATATATATAATATATATAATATATACTTCGTCGATTTCTATTTAAAATGAATTATATAAATAGTTTTAAAATTCGTTTCAAAAGCAACTTCAACTTCCATTTCAATCCAAAGCAAAAATGGAATTCTTCTTTATAAATTCGTTTTAAAATTCATTTCTATTCAATTCAAATTTCAATTCAATTTGAATTCATTTCAATTTGCTTTCAATTAAATTTGAATTCGTTTTCAATTCATTTCGAAATCGTTTTCAATTCAATTCATTTCGAAATCGTTTTCAATTCAATTCATTTCGAAATCGTTATATATTCAATTCATTTCGAAATCGTAAATATTCAATTCATTTCGAAATCGTTATATATTCAATTCATTTCGAAATCGTTATATATTCAATTCATTTCGAAATCGTTATATATTCAATTCATTTCGAAATGAATAAAATCGATATAAATATCGTTCACGTCAAAATGGCGTCAAACTAATCAACACGGCTTCATAAATTTCTATTTTCAAATATTCTATTTCAAATATTTCTTTTTCAAAATAGTTGTTATTATCAAAATATTTCGTTCAACACATGACCAATCTCAATGGATGAGTACTGTCAACACATGAACTTTTATTTTATAATATTCTTATTTTTCAAATTGGAATGAGGCCCAATCAATTACCATATAAAGTTAATTATATGGATTTTCATACATTTAACACATATAATAGCATTGAAAAATAATCAACCATCAACCGAAGTGCACTACACTGTATAAGCATCAAATATAGATATCTAACGCTTATAACAGCCTGTCAATCAATCGATCGACATATTTAATCAATCAGGATGAGTGAACTTCAAATTTCATCCCGACACCCGTGTGGGGTTTCAAACAATCCAACACAGATTTTAGTTGTGCAGTTGGGCGATGTGTAAAATTTATCGACCCAATCAATGTCCTTCAAATAGGTGTACATAAACAAACTGTTCGGTTTGTAAATGAATATTTTATTTTATTCACTTCACGTTAAAAATTATATTTTTAACGATAAAAACATTTTATTCCAACATATGAATTTCTATTCAGTTCATTCTTTAAATAAAATGATATTTTTATTTTTCTAACATATTTTAGAAAATTTCGGCGGCATAACGGCACGATACTAGAAACGGGACGAGGCCTAGCCTTATCCCCGGTCTAGTGAAGGCCCACACCATTCACACATCAATCAAAATCACCAAACAACCAAATTCAAATCACATCATATAACTAATCTATGCAACCAAACAAACAAGTCCATGGTCTGTGGACGATTGTGTCGGGTGCTACTAAGCACCGTCTGCATCCTAGTATATACATATAGATAGAAATGAAATTGAAAGGTGAGAAATTCTCACTTATAGCTATCCTAGCTCCACGGCACTTCTTTTAGAGAAGTCTTCGTCGTCATCGCATCCTTTTTCATCTTCGTTGCCCGCTTTCACTACCTATGTAAAAATCGAATTTTTACTTTGCTATTCAATATATAAAAATCGAATTTTTACTATTGCCACATATGGATAAAATTCTATTTTTATACCACTACTATATAGATAAAAATTCTATTTTCATCACGCTATTACTCATATAAAGATTTCACCTTTTCCAATATATCATTATAAAAATCACATTTTTATTCTTCTACGCTGTATAAAGATGCTATTTTTAATATTTCTATCATGTAAAAATTATATTTTTAATTCTCTACCTAAACAAAAATCATATTTTTATATCATCTAGATAGTAAAGACTATATTTTTAATATTTTAAAAATATAAAAATCATATTTTTAATTAATTAAAATCTAATCCTTTCATTATCAAAAATCCAAACTTTTCTTCTTTTAAAATCAATGCTAATCTCATATTCAAAATCACTTCTTTTATGAAGTAAAAAATCAGTTCTTTAACTAATAAAAAAAAATCAGTGCTTCATATACTAAAGAAAATTCAGCTCTTACCTAAGAAAAATCAATGAGCTTTAAGTAATTAAGAATCGAATTTTATAAATAAAAAGGAGTTATGAAACTTACAGTGTTTTAAATCGCAGACAAAAAAAAAGGGGGGTTATGCATCGCAGGTGGTCAACGGGGTAGGAAGCGCGTCGGAGTCGGTCTGAGAGGTGGCGCAGGGGCCTCGGCGGCGGCGGTGGAAGGTTTCAGCGGTTGTGGAGGCTTTAGGGTCTTTGGGAGGTCGGATTTCGAGAGGAGGAAGGGGGAAGGGAGTCGCGAGGGGGGGGCTTGACGGAGGGGAGGTGGGGTCGCGCCTGGCGGCGTCGCGATGGGGAAAAGAAGGGGGGCGACGGGTTTTCCACGAGATTTTTTTTTTTTTTTCGATTCTGTATTCAGAATGAGGGGGGAGGGGCCAACGGGTTTTAAGGGGAAGGGTTTTCTTTTTTTTTTCCACCAAAAAGCAACTTTTATTTTCGACCTCAAAACGGGGCCCACCGCCTGTCGTCCATAGCTAATTACCCCCATTCCGAACACAATGGGATATGTCACGAAGGCCAATTCGATCGTTAAGGTCGGTTTTCGTTAAATTTAAATATAAATCAGTATATATTCAATTTGAACGTACATTTTAAATTACCGGGGTCACATACTAACTAGAAAAATTCTCGAAAAATATTTTCTAGCTTTGTATTGACGATACGGTCCTAACAAAACTAGTTTCGTCGAATTCTGAGACCGTTGGAAAAATGGCCAATTTCCAGTCGATTAAAATCAACTGAAACTGGTCAAACGCGTTTTCCTTTGCCACGCTCACATATTGATTCGAAAAATTATGAAATTTGGAATCTAGCAATAACTTGACACTGCGGACCCAACAAAACTGGTTTCGTCGGAATCCGAGGTCATTTGCAAAATGTCCATTTTTAAGGGCCTGAATTCCATAGCGACTATTCAGAATTTTCAACTGGACATATCTTTTGATTCCCGCTATAAAATTTCGATTATTCGGATTCGTTGGAAAGATATTATCAATTAGATTCCATTATTTTTGGTTTCACTAAAATCCGGATTGTTTTGCATCCGGTACATTCAATTGAAGTTTGAAATCGAATTATCGAACTACCGCGCCAATTTCAATTCCTTTTATAATTATATATAAATATTTATATTCTAACGACGACGTATATAATATATACGTTCTAATTATATTCTAAATAAATTTTCTCGTCGATATTATTTAAAATAATTCATTTTAAATAATCAAAATTCGCTAAAATCGCCAAAATAAAAAAAATTAAACTGGCCCAGATTTTCCGGGTTGTTACAACGGGGAAACATTATGTTCAAGCACTGACTAATCCATCAGAAATAGGTGGACTGACTTTGCCGCTCCAAAGGGAAGTTGTTTTTCCTGGGACATTTTGCTAGAGATGTTCCAAAGTTTGGATGAGGAAGATCCTTTGCCTCGACTCATGATCGAAATCTAATCTCCGATATGAGACTTTACAATTTTCATTGTAAACCTATATAGCGACAGAACGGGATGGGGAATTATGCCCCTTAAGATTAATACATTTATTTTCAAAATTGTTTTCAACACTTAGATACTAATAATAATATTAAATGATTTTCTCGTATCAAGCATGCTTAACATTTATAAGGTAAAATTCTATCCTCCGGCTTGCGCTTCAATTTTGTGATGGGACCTGAGTTTTGTAATGGCTTCATTTTTCAAAAATCATTGTGTGGTTTTATGCACTGGAATTCATGTGGAGGAAACGCATTCCATATTATACGGCGTGGTCTTGTGATATGCCTTATTTTAAAATAAGTTAAGTTAACTGTTGGATTTCTCATACCAGTCTTATGACTGACTCATGGTTTATTTTTCCCTTGCAAACTCGGGTGCCCATATTTTTATAAGGGCGACCAAGTGAATATGTTATTAGTTTACTTTCTTTTGGATATGTACGGGAGCTATGGAAGCTGGTTTAGGGCTTAGACCAGAATAAGATTTTGATGTTTCTTTTGAACTCTTTCAAGACTCTAATATGTTAATTGCAATGACCTGCTTTTTGATCGCTCCAAGTCGGTAATTAAACCAACTCGGAACGTTCAAAATGACAAATTGTTATTTACCTTATCAAGTTTAAACAGAATCACAAACAAAAAATAGCAACATAATAAAAAAAATTACATATCAGAGTTTTACATAATTTTTGTACAGAGGAAGATTAATAAATAATTACATAAATTCTAAAATAAATAAAAGTTTTACATTTCAGTCGAGCCTTGCACATGCATACGCGTCTTCATGTTCCTCTCCAGTTTGCAAGCTGAAATCTTTAAATTTGGAACACTTAGGATCTGACCTGAGCGTTCTATGCAAAAACATAAAACACTCGAGTCAGGATTAATCATAGTTCAAGTAAATTAACATCAAATAAATATTGAAATATAACGGTTAATCCTAACAAAATTTGAAGTTATTTAACATGTTTTTATGCCATATGATTTCCAATCAACCAAGGCGCGTGCATTTCTTAGCATTGAAATTTAATACAGTTTTGCAGGTTTAAATTATACCATATGAGAGTAATTAGTGAATGTTACAAATAATTCATATCATAATTCAATCACAAAATAAGGAGTCAAAATAAAGTATACATGTTCTACTTGCATTGGTATCACAAGATTTTTTTCTATTTTAATAGTTCTAAAGTAATTCATATGATATTTGGGTTATAATTTGTGAACTGCAGGCATATGCAGACAAACATATTCTCCAGTTAACATACAAATCAGCATATATTAGTTCAAATACATCCAGTTCAACATATTTATATCCCTATTTTTGTAGTTTGTTTCACGGTACTTTTTTTACTTGAAGTGAATTTAGTAAACGATTACCTACCCGAGGAGTAGTGACTATATAGTGAGGCATTCATCTACTATGGTAATATAATCTTCATGCCACTAATTGCAATGTTTTAACGGTCCATTACCTTCTTTTGTGTTAACCAAACAATAATTGGAGAATGGTTTAAATTTTATACATCATAAATGTTTGTAAACACGATAAAAAATGTCAAAGCTATATTGTCTCTCAGTTAGTATTAACCAAAAGATAGTTTACAAGCATTGACATACATAAGTTCAGGAAGCTTCCAATGGGAACATGTGAAAAATTAAGGATAAAAATACAGTAGCAAATTTAAATTATAAATTTAATCCAACTTCGCATGTTTCATTGAACAATTCTTTCAGGAAAATATAAAAATTAAACATTTCAACATTTTATAAATTGACTTGCAGAAGTGAACAGACAAGACCAACAAAAAATACATGATAGCATGTGAGCTTAGAATATGAACCAAAGAATCAAGAAACCGTTCAGATATATACACACTAACCCAAACATATCAAGAGATTTGCCAGACCATAAGAAACCATTTTCTACTAAACATCCAATTCTAAACAGCAAGAAACTAAACCAAACACCAAAATTTAAATAGTTAAAATACTTAAACAAAATTAATTGTGAGGCGAAACACACAATAGACAGCGGTTGATTCACGAGGGGGGAAGAAGCGGCTTTGATTTGCTGCTGCAATCTTGGTGGTGGCGAACAGCTACAAGCTCAGGTTTCTAGTGTTCTTCGATGGTGGCGGATGTAGGCGGTGAATGATTTGAGAGGCTCACTTGTATTAAGGAGAACGATGCAGCAGCATTCTTTTTTTTTTTTGGAGGCATTCTAATTTATTTTTTAAGAACGGAGGAGTTGTGGGAATGTGTCAGAGAAAATGAATCGGGAAGAAACTCGGATTTAAAGAAGGGTGGATCAAGCATTCAAGAAGAAAACGCAGAAAGAGAACGAACGGTTCAAAGGAAATGTGGGAAGTGTTTCAAAATATTAAGAAGCTCAACCTTTTTATATATATAAATAGATATATGATGTGTTTTCAGATTTAAAAGGGTGAAAATTTCAGATAAATGGAAGAATACAAAATATGGCTTGCATTGGTTTTGGACATGAACCGCATGCATGCATGCATTATAAATGATACAATAAATGGTCTAAACAAATGAAAAGATCATTTTTCTTTCTCTTTGTAAACGTGGCCAAGTAATTTGCTCATTAATTCAAATTAAATATGGGCATTAATTTGCATCATTCATATATACAACACGTTTTTCTTTTCTTTTTAACAAACAAGAAATATGCAAATTTAGAAATGAATGAATGTGTTGATATGTATAGAAGAAAAGGTGACTAGAATAATGACGCATTTGAAATTAGTGCACATGAATGAAAATAGAATGTATGGAAAGAAATTAATAAAGTGAAGGAAAGAAATGAATGCATTATTAATGAAGAAATAAAATGGAGAGAGATAAGGCAGTGAATTTGGGGAAAGAAGATAAACTTGCGTGAATGTAAATGAGCAGAGAAATTATATGTATGATTTATTATCATTGTAAAATTATACTTATATTTAAGAAATGAAAATGCATGACGTACATTATATATCGTTGACACTGTTTTGTTACAATTCTTCCTATACAAAATTAAACTAGAAATACTCATAAATATATTTTCCATTATCCCATTAATTCCTATATTGAACCTTTAATGCATAAACATAAACAATTTAATAATTTCCATTACCATCAATCACAGTTCATCTCAACGTAAGTTATTATTTATCAAATTAAATTTTGAAGTCATAAACTAATGAATCATAATTTATGTTTTAATACAATTTTTAATTCAATAGTTAAATTAAATTCTATATTTGAAGAGTCAAAATTTTATGGGATGTTACATTAATTATATGTTGATTCCACTGTGTAATTATTAACCATCCGAAACATTGTTATGCATAATTATGATCGTGCGTTATAGTAAACTCTGATATTAGGATGTTACATTAATTATATGTTGATTCCGCTGTGTAATTATTAATTATCCGAAACATTGTTATGCATAATTATGATCATGCGTTATTGTAAACTATGATATTAGGATGTTACATTAATTATATGTTGATTCCGCTGTGTAATTTATAGGATGTTACATTAATTATATGTTGATTCCGCTGTGTAATTATTAACTATCTGAAACATCATTATGCATAATTATGATCGTGCGTTATTGTAAACTCTGATATTAGGATGTTACATTAATTATATGTTGATTCCGTTGTGTAATTATTAACTATCTGAAACATTGTTATGCATAATTATGATTGTGCATTATTGTAAACTCTGATATTATCCTTTGATGTAAATTTCGTTTACATTATTATCTGTTGTTGTGCTATGTTCTGTGATCAGCTGTTGTGATTATTGTGTTGGAGTTTGGGTCATCAGATTATCAAAAGCCTTCCGTGACTTGATCAGCATATCGTCCACATATACTTTCTTGGTCTTGTTGATCTGAGATTTGAACATCATATTAACCAACCATTGTAAGTTTCTCACACATTCTTCAGTCCGAATGGCATCACGGTAGAAATATAATCCCAAGTCAGTAATGTAGCTAGTGGTCTCTTGACCAGGCTAGTGTATCATAATCTAATTATACCCCGAATAGGCATCCGTAAAAGACAATAACGCATGCCCTGTTATTCCATCCACAAGCTGATCGATTAGCGGCAATGGGAAGCTATCCTTAGGACACGTCTTGTTGAGATCTGAGAAGTGGATGCACACTCGCCACTTGCCATTAGCTTTTTTAATTAATAACAGGCATGACACCCAATCCAGGTATGTTGATTCCATAGTAAATCTATTCTCCATCAACCTATCAACTTCCTCCTTTAGCGCTGTTGACCTTTCCGGACCTTGAGTCCTTCTTTTCGGCTTTACTGATGTGTACCAAGGATCAATATTCAGAGCATGGCTTGCCACTTTTAGTGAAATACCACACATATCTGCATGCCTTCAAGCGAACACATCCGGGGTTTGCTTTGAGAAAAACAACAACCTCCCTCTACATCGTCACTCAAGGTTGCGATATGATATTTAACACTCTAGTCGATTCTTTGGGATCTATCGAGAAAGGCACCGTGATCTCAACTGGTGCTTCCTTATTGTCCCTTACACCTACATTTCTGGAGTCCATAGACTTATGAGGCTAGCTATGTTCCCATGTGCAAGGGTTTCCCCTTTATTGCTATAAAGCAGGTTCCTAAATGCAGAGGGTCCCCCCACATTCTTTCCATTTTCCTACCTTTCGGCCTCGCTCAATTCAGTTATATAGCATTCTCAAGCAGCGTTCTGGCCTGTTTAATCGTTCCGACTTCATTTTCTATGGGGAATTTCATTATGAGGGTGTCAAAGCGATTTTGAAGTCCACTAATGCAAGCTTTCCCAAAAATGCATTATAAGCAGAAATTTCATCGACGATGACAAAGGTCTAAATCAACACCACTCTCCATTCTCCTTCACTAAGTTCAACAGGTAGATCAGTCGTCCCAATAGGTTGTTGCAGCTCACTAGAGAACACTTGAATATTAATCGGACATACCGACACATTTGTCAAGGATAATTTCATATGATTGAAGTTTTCTGAAAAGGATGTTTACGGATGCTCCACAGTCGACAAGCCCTTTTCCCGTCGTAGTCGGGCCAATTCCGATCGTCACCACCCTTGGGTCAAATGTTGGAGCCTCAATGCCTTATGAGTCCCGAGCTGTGAATACCATGTCATCATTGAACGCTTTCTACTACTTCATTGGACTCGTATCTTCCAAGATGAGACAATTTTCATATTTCAAGGCATGTTTCAAGGCACTTGAGTATCTTTCCATTTCTCCCCACCCTTTTCGTACTGGATGCGGCCCTTATGAAATGGTATGAATGAAAAGCTTTCCATTGTTCTTACTGCCATTCTGGTTGCTAGGCCGTGGCCAATTAGTTTGGACAACTTACCCTTGTGTCATTGGGGTCGGCTCTGCTATCTGGGGCTTTTTGACATACTACTGCAAATTATTCTCTCTAATGCACTCTTGTATAAGATTCTTTAGATGCCAACATTCATTGGCATTATAACCAAGTGGGTTATGTAAGCGGTAAATCCTTCCAGAATTCTTCTGATTGTCCGTCATTCTTAGAGGAGGCGGTATCGCATAGCTTTCTTGCTCATTGCTAGCTAGGAAGATATTCTCGGGCGTTTCATTCAAAGGCATGAAATCCTCTAGTTCGAAAAACCATAGATGTTTTCCATCCTTCTTGCCTTTACCTTTATTTTCATTTTCCCTCTTTTGACCTCCTGACTTCTTCACATTGTCCTGAGCATCAATTTTTTTCCTTCGGATCATTGACATTTCGATATTGCACACTACCGGCAACACTTACAATCACAGGAACTACTTCTTCCAATCTAATTAACTCATCAGTCTTCTTATAAAAAAAATCAATTGTGTTTGGTTCCTTCAATTTTACTCCCTTCCCAAATTTAGTCTTTTTATTGATTGCTCGAATTAAAGCCATCAACACCATCCTTGGCTTGGAATTGCTAACTTCAGTTACTGCAGCATTGAAGCGATTCAAAAAGGATTTCAGTGGTTTCTCATGCTCTTGGATCAACCCTGATAGAGACATAATATCTTTTTCTTTCAAAGTTTATAATCGAAACTATTACTCAAATTATAAGCCAAATGGATTAATGAGACATAATATCTTTTTCTTGAGATAAAAATACTGCTTATTTTCATAGAATTGCTAATAGCCACCGCCGCTCTTCCTACATTCCAGAAATCATCCACAACAACACTTCATTCACTGACTCAAAAGACATCTGCCACCATTTTACCAATTACTATAGGGACATTCTCGGTTCATTACCTCCCTCGTCCCCTGAAATAAACTGGCATCACTTATACCCTAACCCTTCTTCAATTGCCATTGATCGCCCTTTCTCTGAAGAGGAAATTTGGATAGCCTTAAGTGAAATTGGCAAATGACAAAGCCCCTGGGCCTGATGGTTTTGGCCTAATTTTTTTCAAACACTTTTGGCCCACATTAAAGACAGGCATCATTGAAATGTGCTCTGAATTCTATTCCAATCCTTCATCCATTGCTAAGCTAAATTATGCAAACATCATCCACATCCCAAAATTCACAGGTGTTAACACTTTACCTTCCTTCAGACCCATTAGTCTTCTCAACACTACATTCAAAATCATCACTAAAATCTTAGCCTCCATGCTCCAAAACCACATCGATTCCTTAATTGACTCTGACCAATCTGCATTCATCAAAGGCAGAAACATACTTGACTGTGTTGCTGCTACCCAAGAGGTCATCTCCTTCTGCCACACTTCAAACACCCCAGGTGTCCTTTTCAAACTTGATTTTTCAAAGGCATTTGACTCAATAAACTTGGACTTCATTATCTCCTATATGTACCATAGAGGATTCCCCTTAAAATGATGTAACTGGATTGAAGCGATTCTCCACAGCAGTATTTCCACAATATATATCAATGGCGATTTCGGTGGGAAAATTAGATCTAGAAGAGGTTTAAGGCAAGGTGACCCCCTTTCACCTCTTCTCTTTGTCCTAATTGCAGATGTCTTTAACCAAATGATCAAACAATCACTATCTCACAATATTTTTTCAGGCATATCACTACCTAACTCAAATATACGCACCACTTGTCTACAATTTGCAGACTACACTATTCTCTTTACCACTCCAACTCCCTCTAACATTCATTACCTTAAAATTCTCCTCTACTCTTTTGAGTTGATTTTAGGACTATCCATCAATTTCAACAAAAGCTCTCTTATAATGTTGGGCAATTGCACTCATCTTGGCCTTATAATTGCTGAATGCCTTAACTGTAAGCTCGATTCATTCCCAATTACTTATTTGGGTATTCCAATTCGTCCTACCAAACTTCATAAATCAGATTGGCTACCCCTCATTTCCAAGATTGAAAACAGACTTACAAGTTGGAAAGCTAACTCATTATCATCAGTGTAACACCCCACCTCCGCTAGGGTCACTCGCAAGGGAATGCACTAGCTTTAGAGGGGCATTATTGGTAAACATGCACAGAGATATCACAAGACAGAACACATAAAATAGCGGAAGTAAAATCAATCTTTCATAACATGAATACATAAGGTCTAAAGCCTTTTACATCAGAGTATATCAAAACCTGTCTTGCAATAGTAAAGAAGCATAAAGACTTTTTAATAAATTATTCCCCAAGTAAAAACAGTAAAGTAGCCATAGCCAAGAGAAGTCCAAGCCATCCATGATGACCTTCAATCAGAAGAAGTCCGAACTAAACAGCATTGTTTCCTCCCTGTAACCTGGGGGGGAAACGGAAGAAAAGAGGCGAAACAAAACGGGTCAGTCAAAAAGACTGAGTAAGCCCTATCTACTATTAGTATAGAAACTAGTAAAGTTAACTGACATGAGAAACTGAGATGAACATGAGCATGATAACAAGATAGATAAGCTAAATCAAAATAACAGGATAAACTACTGAACTAAGGTATCATGATAAACTACGGTGTCATGATAAATCAAAGTATCATATCGTCAGATTTCTATCAAGTATATTATCCCAAGGTATCTACCCTGTCTAACATCCCACGGTATCTATTCCGTATATTCTTCCTGGTTCTAACATGTACATTTGCTCTGCACCCTCCGTACTAGTATCCCAGCCTTGTTATGTGTTAACCATGAATGTCCCTTACTCAAAGTCGTGTAATGGTCCATGTCAACCTAATATATCGCATATATAGGTTACTCAAATCATATGTTTCTTTCCATGTATATAAGTTCAGTCCTTTGCCGTACCTCGTACGGGCTTCCTCATGTCGTATTATCCTTGAAATCGTTTGGACTGTCACCCTTGTTCTAGCTAGGCTCTTCCATATGAATCATCGTTTGAACTACTAGGACTTACGCCACCTAGCACCACTAGGGATTACGCTTACCTATTGCACGCTTTCGTATTTCGGTTTGGGTTAAACCACCTAGGCCACTAGGGATTACGCTAACCCTCAACCGCGCCCTTTTTCCCACGCATTCATCGTGAATCGTTTTTCTATAACTGTATGCACATGTATCACATCGTGCCATCCGAGTCCTGTCACAGGGCAAAACAAGAAATACAGGACTCGGTCGGGAGCTTTAGATTTATCTGCCGATGCAGATACTAAGGTCTGCTTTTCTACACGTGGCTATGGTCCCACGTGACCCCTCCCTCAACTAGTGAAAGGCAACACAAGAGAAAATCTTGTATGAGAACTACACTCCGGCCAGCCCACATCCTACGGCCTACCTCACCCATAATTAGATAGCAATTATGGTCTGTTGGGTGTTCCCTGCCTTTCCGTACGTACACGCTTGACTCAAGATGGTAGATGATCGACGAACTTGCTATCTCGGGCACCTTATGTATTCGTCGACTCACTGCTATCCACCCCAGTCTTTAGGTCGCTCGCATAGCAACCAAGGCATATTCTTGGTTCTTCTACCGCAGACCTCAACCTCTCGTGAGCCTAGTATAATGACCTGGCAGCTCACAGAGGGATCCCAAGAATATCCTCACGTTCCCCGAAGCCGCTGCTTCGTTACCCAGTTCGTTGGAGCCTTTATCTAAATCAGGTAGCCTGCTCCTACACGCATACTTAAACGTTGACCTAACGTATCGGGTTACTAATCTATCTAAGAAACGGTCCAAATTTCCTTGACTAAGAATTATTACTTAGTTTCCCTTAACTAAGGTTTACCACTTAGCCTTATTTCCATAATCCTTGTTAACTATGGTTATTTACCTAATCCTCTGAATTAGGGTTTATCTAATGGGTTAAGTGTCACTTAAGTTCATAACTTAGCCCGTCTACAAACCATGTCAAAATTGGCTAAGTATCCAAGTCCAAGACTTAACCCTACAAACCATGTGTCAAGTTGGCTAAGTATATTAAGCAATCCATAACTTAACCTCGTCTAATTATCCTTTTAGATTGGTTAATTATATAAATTAACTTGACCTTGTCAAATTACCGAGTCAAATCGGTCAAGCGTATTCAAGTGATTCGTGACTTAGCCATATCATGTTTTCACGTTAGATTGGTTAAGTATAGGTCACTTAACCACATCAAACTAACGAGTTGGATTAGTTAAGTGTAAATTAACTTAACCCCGTCCAATTACCATGTTTAGATTAGTTAGATCTGAGTTGACTTAACCCCATCCATTAACTGTATTAAACGGTTAAGTGTTACTAAGAAAATTTACTTAACCTTATCAAGTTATCGTGTTGGATTGATTAAGTGTTGGTTAACTTAATCCCGTCCCCTCGTCGTATAAAAATGGTCAAGTGTCGTTAGGCAAATCAAGTTACTTAACCTACCCAACCCTGTCATGTTTTGTTAAGTATCATTAGCCTAATCAAATTACTTAACCCATTTGTCCATGTCATATTTGGTTAAGCCTCATTAATCAAATTAACTTAACCCTATTATGTGGCATTAATTATTTAATGCACCCCAACCTCTCACATTAGACTTTGTTGTGGTTACTAGTTAAGCCGGGCGGGTCCGGGTAGATTTACACCACAACTTGGTCTAACCTCGGGTTCAAGCACAACATGACCAACTTCTCACATTGAGTCCTATTGTTTGCAACTACTAGTTAGGCCGGTCGGTTCCGGGTTGAGTCCTAGTAGTTGCAAACAATAGGACTCAATGTCAGAAGTTGGTCATGTTGTGCTTGAACCCGAGGTTAGACCAAGTTGTGGTGTAAATCTACCCGGACCCGCCCGGCTTAACTAGTAACCACAACAAAGTCTAATGTGAGAGGTTGGGGTGCATTAAATAATTAATGCCACATAATAGGGTTAAGTTAATTTGATTAATGAGGCTTAACCAAATATGACATGGACAAATGGGTTAAGTAATTTGATTAGGCTAATGATACTTAACAAAACATGACAGGGTTGGGTAGGTTAAGTAACTTGATTTGCCTAACGACACTTGACCATTTTTATAAGACGAGGGGACGGGATTAAGTTAACCAACACTTAATCAATCCAACACGATAACTTGATAAGGTTAAGTAAATTTTCTTAGTAACACTTAACCGTTTAATACAGTTAATGGATGGGGTTAAGTCAACTCAGATCTAACTAATCTAAACATGGTAATTGGACGGGGTTAAGTTAATTTACACTTAACTAATCCAACTCGTTAGTTTGATGTGGTTAAGTGACCTATACTTAACCAATCTAACGTGAAAACATGATAAGGCTAAGTCACGAATCACTTGAATACGCTTGACCGATTTGACTCGGTAATTTGACAAGGTCAAGTTAATTTATATAATTAACCAATCTAAAAGGATAATTAGACGAGGTTAAGTTATGGATTGCTTAATATACTTAGCCAACTTGACACATGGTTTGTAGGGTTAAGTCTTGGACTTGGATACTTAGCCAATTTTGACATGGTTTGTAGACGGGCTAAGTTATGAACTTAAGTGACACTTAACCCATTAGATAAACCCTAATTCAGAGGATTAGGTAAATAACCATAGTTAACAAGGATTATGGAAATAAGGCTAAGTGGTAAACCTTAGTTAAGGGAAACTAAGTAATAATTCTTAGTCAAGGAAATTTGGACCGTTTCTTAGATAGATTAGTAACCCGATACGTTAGGTCAACGTTTAAGTATGTGTGTAGGAGCAGGCTACCTGATTTAGATAAAGGCTCCAACGAACTGGGTAACGAAGCAGCGGCTTCGGGGAACGTGAGGATATTCTTGGGATCCCTCTGTGAGCTGCCAGGTCATTATACTAGGCTCACGAGAGGTTGAGGTCTGCGGTAGAAGAACCAAGAATATGCCTTGGTTGCTATGCGAGCGACCTAAAGACTGGGGTGGATAGCAGTGAGTCGACGAATACATAAGGTGCCCGAGATAGCAAGTTCGTCGATCATCTACCATCTTGAGTCAAGCGTGTACGTACGGAAAGGCAGGGAACACCCAACAGACCATAATTGCTATCTAATTATGGGTGAGGTAGGCCGTAGGATGTGGGCTGGCCGGAGTGTAGTTCTCATACAAGATTTTCTCTTGTGTTGCCTTTCACTAGTTGAGGGAGGGGTCACGTGGGACCATAGCCACGTGTAGAAAAGCAGACCTTAGTATCTGCATCGGCAGATAAATCTAAAGCTCCCGACCGAGTCCTGTATTTCTTGTTTTGCCCTGTGACAGGACTCGGATGGCACGATGTGATACATGTGCATACAGTTATAGAAAAACGATTCACGATGAATGCGTGGGAAAAAGGGCGCGGTTGAGGGTTAGCGTAATCCCTAGTGGCCTAGGTGGTTTAACCCAAACCGAAATACGAAAGCGTGCAATAGGTAAGCGTAATCCCTAGTGGTGCTAGGTGGCGTAAGTCCTAGTAGTTCAAACGATGATTCATATGGAAGAGCCTAGCTAGAACAAGGGTGACAGTCCAAACGATTTCAAGGATAATACGACATGAGGAAGCCCGTACGAGGTACGGCAAAGGACTGAACTTATATACATGGAAAGAAACATATGATTTGAGTAACCTATATATGCGATATATTAGGTTGACATGGACCATTACACGACTTTGAGTAAGGGACATTCATGGTTAACACATAACAAGGCTGGGATACTAGTACGGAGGGTGCAGAGCAAATGTACATGTTAGAACCAGGAAGAATATACGGAATAGATACCGTGGGATGTTAGACAGGGTAGATACCTTGGGATAATATACTTGATAGAAATCTGACGATATGATACTTTGATTTATCATGACACCGTAGTTTATCATGATACCTTAGTTCAGTAGTTTATCCTGTTATTTTGATTTAGCTTATCTATCTTGTTATCATGCTCATGTTCATCTCAGTTTCTCATGTCAGTTAACTTTACTAGTTTCTATACTAATAGTAGATAGGGCTTACTCAGTCTTTTTGACTGACCCGTTTTGTTTCGCCTCTTTTCTTCCGTTTCCCCCCCAGGTTACAGGGAGGAAACAATGCTGTTTAGTTCGGACTTCTTCTGATTGAAGGTCATCATGGATGGCTTGGACTTCTCTTGGCTATGGCTACTTTACTGTTTTTACTTGGGGAATAATTTATTAAAAAGTCTTTATGCTTCTTTACTATTGCAAGACAGGTTTTGATGTACTCTGATGTAAAAGGCTTTAGACCTTATGTATTCATGTTATGAAAGATTGATTTTACTTCCGCTATTTTATGTGTTCTGTCTTGTGATATCTCTGTGCATGTTTACCAATAATGCCCCTCTAAAGCTAGTGCATTCCCTTGCGAGTGACCCTAGCGGAGGTGGGGTGTTACAATCAGCAGGCCATCTTATACTTGTTAAACATGTCCTCACATCTCTTCCAACCTATTGGATGCCCTTCCATAAACTCCCAGTTTGGTTATCAACAAAATCGACTCAATTCAAAGTTCTTTTCTTTGGAATGGTGGAAAATTGAAAAACTAATCAATTGACAAACTGTTTTCCTTCCTCTATCTCATGGTGGCCTTGGTATTCATAACCTCTCTGCCTTCAACAAGGCACTTCATGCTAAATGGTTATGGCGCAGCCTCGCTCCAGGGCAATTTATTTGGAAAAACTGGATCCTTCCTCGATTGTATGAATCAAACCCCTTTCCGATTCTTCACTTTAACCCATCATTTAAGCCCTCGCCATTCTAGAAAGGAGTACTATCTATCATCCCTAGAATAAAAACGCACTTCCATGTTAAAGTCAATAATGGTGATTCTTGTCTATTTTGGACGGATATATGGAATGAACAGATCCCCTTTTCCACTCTATTCCCTAACCTTGCAACATTAAACCAATATTACCCATTATCAGTTGCAGCAGCTCATTCTTTGGGCCCATTGGGCTTCTTAGCTTCCATTTATATTGGGCTTGAATCTCTAAACGAGCTTATATGCATTGTTCATACTCTTAACTCAACCCAGTTCAATATCGGTCCTGATAAATTCTTATGGGCCTTGGGATCCAATTTTTCAGTTTCGACCTGCTATAAATTTCTTATCCATCCAGGTCAATGTTTCACTTTCACTCGTGTTTGGCACTGTCACCTTCCCCCTCGGGTCATCTTCTTTCAATGGCTCCTTATCCACAACTGCATTAACACCAAAGATCGCCTACATCGTTTTTGCGACAACATTGATCCCTCTTGTGTCCTCTATAACAATCATATTGAATCCCTCACTCATCTCTTCTTCGAATGCGATTTTTCATATTCTGTTTGGACAGCTATCAGATCCTTCCTTCTTGGCTTCATACCTTCATTCCGCTCGTTCATTGAATATTGGCAGCATAACCCCCCTGACCCCATTCTGGATTCTTTAGTGGCTTTCTTTGCCTAGAGTATTTGGCTAGAACGCAACGCTCATATCTTCGGCAAACCCAAGAAACTCCTGATGGGAATTTGTCACCACATCTTGCATCTTTTTGATTCTTGGACAGGATCATCCAGACCCGCTCACTTCAGGCTTTCTCTGCCAATGTGTAACAACCCGTGTTTTTATAACGTGTAATTACCATAAATCAAGGCAGAATTAATTTTTAAAATAAGAATCGAGGGAAACGGGTTGCGTCATTACGTTCGTCTCGAAATTCTGCTTGGAAACGAGTCCAAGTTTTTGAAAATCGGAGTCCGTATGACCAAGTTATGACCATTCGAAGTTTTCAGAAGTTTTCATGTTCAAAAACAGTTCAATTCAAATTCAAAATTCGAGTTTCAAACCTCAGAATGGACTGGGCGGGAAATTACCCGCCCAGGACCAGGTCGACCTGGGGGTCGACTATGTAGTCGACCTACCCAGGACCAGGTCGACCACAGTGTCGACCTGGTGCCCGAGCCCATTTCTGAAGATGGATTCACTCTGATGTATTTGGCCTCATTTCTGTCCACATTCGTTGACCTGACCCTAAAAATACAGGCCCTAACACCAGTCTCTCTACAAAAAATTCTTTCTGACTTTATGCTGCTCTAATTCTGGTTGAAAAGCTTGAGAGAGGGACTGCTTCTACTACGTTGAGACTGCGTTAAGGGAATTGCTGATTTGGGGACTTCTATTAGGACTTGACTAAGAATATTCAACATCGACTCTCTTTTTCTAATTCTCAAACCACGATCAGTAAGCCCTAGTTATTTTCAGATTTAAACTGTAAATGTAATATGAATATGATGTAAATTGAAATTGTACCTATGTATGATGACTGTTTACATTCTCGTTCATCTTGGATCTTGACTCTTGAATATTACTATGACATTGATTTGGGGCCTATTCATGTTGTAAATCAAAAAGAGAAACCCCTCATATTATCATGATGAATCTGCTATTAGTTATAAGTTTATGACTATCACTTTATGTCAATCGTTACCATGACTATACTATCACCTTATGTCAATCGTTACCATGACTATACTATCACCTTATGACAGTCGTATCATGACTATACTATCACCTTATGACAGTCGTTACCATGACTATACTATCACCTTGTGATAACTGTTATTTTGACTAGTACCTTATTTGCTAGATTTGGAATCTTTATGTTTGAGGCCAATATTTCATATGCCAGTAATGTTTTAATCTTTTTATTTCAAGTCATAACATGCTATGCTAGTAATAACTTTTGCCACATTATACCCGTTCCTTTTTATGTTATTCCCTATTAGGTTTATTTGTATCGATTCGAACTTACGTGCGATGGGAATACGATTTGGGTAGACTAGGTAAAACATAAATTAGCTTTAAACTTGAACATGAACGTTGTTATGACTTGAACCTGAATATGGACATGAACTTGACACGATTTGACATGAAACATGACCAGAAAACTTGACATGAATCTAGACACGAAAACTTGAACGTGGGCATGACAGTTAGATAAACTTGAAAATGGCCAACTCGAGGTTGGGTTGAGTTTGCAGTGTAAATCTGCCCGGAACCGCCCGGCAAATCCAGTGGCTGCAAACAATAGGATCCAATGTGGGTAGTTGGTCATATTGCACGTAAAAACCCGAGGTTAGACTATGTTGTGGTGTAAATCTGCCCGGAACCTCATGGCAAATCCAGTAACCACAACAGTTAGTCTAATGTGAGAGGTTGGCATGCACTAATGAATTAATGCCACATGATAGGGTTAAGTCATGAACCACTTGAATATACTTAACCAACTTGACACGATGATTTGATAGGGTTAAGTCATGAACTGTTTGAACACACTTAACCAAATTGATACACGATCTGGATAGGGTTAAGTTACGAATTTGAATGACAACACTTAACCCATTAGAAACCCTAGTTACGTGGTCCTTTTCAGTAGTAACCCACTGAGATGTATCACGATACCCTGGGACTAGGCAGGGTGGGGCACAATTACTGGGCTGATTGTAAGCGACCAGAACGACGGCTGAGTAGGTGCGCCATTGTAGCTTCAGACGGTCTATGGTCATGCACGTAGTCCGGAGTTGAAAACGCAGGCATTGGGCACCCATAGATTTACACTGTGCGTACTTGATTCGTGTCGGTGGTTGGCACCATAGGACATGATACACCCTATGGTGGACCTAGCACAGGTAACTACATTTCAAGATAGGGCTGTATGGCACAGACACATGACGAGCTAGGACTTGTAGGGAGCCGATCGATTAATAGATCGTACCGTAGGACCCTATAATGGGTCACTTCATGACACTGGGCTAAGGGATCATTTCATGTTTAATACTTGACATGGGTTAGAATACTAGTACAGTTGGTGCAGCGAACCTTGAACATGCGATGCTAGACTTGACTTATCTCGTTATCTTGATTATTTTACCAGTTCTGTTATTATCCTTATGTTTAATTCCAATTTTCACATATCATGTTACCTTTACTAGTTTTCATATTGAAAGTCTTTAGGGCTTACCAGTCTTTATGACTGACCCTTTTTCTTTCGCCTCTTTTTCTTTCGTTCCCCCTCCCCACTAGGTTCTCAGGGAGGAAACACTAGCTCTTAACTTGGATTTGGCTTGCTTTCTGACAGCTCATGTACGGTTTGGTCTTGAGCTATGCTATGGCTGCTTCTGCTATTTATGGGGAATATTTTACTTTTGGTTATTTTAAGTTTATGCTTCTTTATTATGAACTTGATGTAATGGAATTATTTGTATCTTGGATATATGAGCTTTTGACACTTTTCTGGAAAATAATAAAAAGTTGGTTTTTAATTTCTACCGCTGCTTTATTTATGTTCTGCCTTGTGATATCTCTGTACATGTTTACCTAGATAATACTCCACCAAAACTAGTGCATTCCCTTTGTGAGTGACCCTAGCGGAGGTTGGGTGTTACATTTGGTATCAGAGCAGAAGGTTACCAGACTGGGCAAAAAGTTTTAAAAACCTTCCAAAACTATTTTCAATACTATTTATAAAGAAGCATTTTTCAAGAAAAGTTTTATGTTTAAAAAGGTTGTTCCCCAAGAAGCCATTAGCACTTTCCTTTGTTTCCTCGTTTGAATCCTTTCTTTTCGTTTTTCAGCATGGCCGATCTTAACCTTCCTGAGGGAATACCAGTGCCTGGATGGTTCCGAAGGTACTTAGAAGCCAGGGCCAACGACGCGGGCACGGCAGACATCCCTCCTCCCCCAGTGGTTGCGGTTCCTCCTCCTCTTGGTACCGCCTTTTCCAAAATATGCAAAGACTTTAAAGCAATGGGCGGCAAGAACTTCGTTGGAACTGAAACCTTTGTTAAGGCACAAAACTGGCTAAAGGAGACAGAAGACTTGTTCATTATCTTTGATATGGAGGACCATAGGAAAGTTCAGTTGGCAGCATGGTTGTTGAAAGAGGAAGCTGCATTTTGGTGGGAAGTCACCAACGCTACCAGGCCAGTTGAGACTTGGGCAGACTTTAGAGAGAGGTTTGGGCTTAAATTCCTATCGTCAGCAGAGGAGAACCTTCAGATGGAGAGGTTCCTAGAACTCAAGCAAGGGATATGTCTGTTAGGGAGTACATGAATAAGTTTAATCAGCTTGCTCGGTTCGGTTTGGATTTGGTCAACACAGCCCAGAAAAAGGCTGTACGCTTTGCTCGAGGATTGAACGAGCCACTACACAGCTTGGCCCTAACTCATATACCCATGGGGGCGACCTTTGAAAGCTTGGTGGATATGGCTCTACTTCATGAGGAAGACAAGAATAGCAAGAAGGAGGTTAAGCCTAACGAGACTCAAAATAAGAAAGCTGATTTCAAGAAGGGGAACAACAAGAATAATAAGAATAACAGGAGCAACAACAAATCACGTGAGACGAGGAAGTGCAACTTCTGTGGTATTACTGGACATCTAGCTAAAGACTGTAGAAGGAAGAAGAGGAAGTTGGGTGATTGCTTTCATTGTGGAGAGATTGGACAAATCAGCAAGGATTGCCCTAAGAAGCAAGGACAGGGGCAAGGGCAGACCCAGCGAGCAGGACCTTCTGGAGGGCAGTTGCATGCTCTCAACACCACTCCAGCTCTTGACGTAGAAAACCTTGTTTACATTTCTGACTTTCCTGTTCGAACCTTATTTGACTCTAGCGCATCGTTTACTTTTATTTCTTCTGATATTGTTGAAAATCTGCACCTAAGTACTAGTCTGGTTGAGGATCCCATTATAGTTTCAAATCCAATTGGGGGCTCCGCCCATTTATCTATGATGTGTGTGGATTTGAGGATCTCTATCTTAAGCGTAGAATTCACGTGTAATGCTTATGTTCTCGGATTCATGGGATACGGTTTGATCCTAGGTATGGATTGGCTGTCCGATTATGCAGCCATTCTTGATTGTGAACGAAGGGTAGTGAGGCTCATGACTCGCCTGGGTAATACCCTTGAAATTTCTTGTAACCCTTAGGGTTCGGTCATGTTATGTTATCTTGAATCTCTTGACTCGTCCGACGATGATTTGCAATCTGTAAGAGTGGTTCGAGAATATCCAGATGTCTTTGATGAAGTAAGGGGATTACCTCCTAAACGCGAGATAGAGTTCCGAATTTATCTTGTTGATAATGCCAATCCAGTTTCATTGCCCGTAAGGCACATGGCCCCGCGAGAAAGAAGAGAGCTCAGTAAACAAATCAAAGAGTTGCTTGAGAAAAATTTCATAAGACGAAGCATTTCTAAATGGGGTGCTCCGGTGGTATTCGCTACTAAGGCGGATGGATCGCTTTGTCTGTGCGTAGATTATCGTGAGTTAAACAAGCTGACAAAGAAAAACAGGCACCCGCTACCAAGAATCAACGATTTGTTTGACCAGCTTGTGGGAGCATCTGCTTTCTCTCAACTCGACCTAGCCACAGGATTCCATCAGCTTAGAGTGGCTGAGGGTAGCATTGACAAAACTGCGTTTAGGACTCCAGATGGGTTCTTCGAATGGCTCGTCATGCCGTTTGGGCTAACAAACGCACCCACATACTTTGTAGATTTAATGAGTAGGGTGTTTCGGGAGTACCTTAACAAGTTTGTGGTAGTTTTCGTGGATGATATTTTGATCTTCTCAAAAGATGAAGAAGAGCATGCTAGGCATCTCAAGGAAGTTATGGAAACGCTTAGAGCACACTAGTTAAAGGCTAAGTTCTCCAAATGCCATTTTTGGAGGAAGGAAGTTCGGTTCTTTGGACATGTAGTTTCTAAGCAAGGCATAGCCGTGGACCCTGCAAAGGTAGTTGCGGTACAGGACTGGAAAATTCCTAAGAATGCAACGGAGGTGAGGAGCTTTCTCGGCTTGGCGGGCTACTACGGGAAGTTCATTAAGGACTTCACTAAGATTCCAGCCCCTCTTACTAAATTAACAAAGAAGAACCTACCTTTTGCATGGGACGTAGAATGTGATGCTGCTTTTCAGAGACTTAAGAGAGCCCTCACCACAGCTCCAGTTTTGGCATTACCCGATAAAGGTAAGATGTTTACGGTGTACACTGATGCATGCGGCACGGGGTTAGGCGCTGTCCTAATGCAAGAAGGAAGAGTAATATGCTACGGGGGCAGACAACTTAAATTTATGAGAAAAACTATCTCACGCATGACTTGGAGTTGGCCGCGATTGTTTTTGCACTTAAAGCTTGGCACCATTATCTTCTAGGGGAAAGGTTCGAGCTGCATACCGACCACAAATCGCTTAAGTACCTCTTCTCACAGAAAGACTTGAATCTGAGACAACAACGGTGGATGGAGTTCTTGGCATCATATGAAGTTCTTGGCATCATATGACTTCGATATAGCTTATACCCCTAGCAAGGGTAATGTGGTGGCGGACGCGCTAAGTAGGAAAAGGTTGACTTTGAGCCCCTTGTTTGTTGAAATGAAAAGCCTTGACTTTATAGCAACCTTTGATTTTACACCTGCTGTTGAGTCATTGACTGCTACGTTAGCATCTCTTGAGCTAAGACCTACACTTCTAGATCAAGTAGGGACTTCACAGAAGGAAGACCCACAGATAGTCGAAATCATGGACAAGCTGATTAGGGGTGAGGCGTCAAGTCACCTCAGTAGGTATGCCATAGATGACAAGGGATGGCTAAGGCGCGATGGAAGACTATGTGCCCCACAAGTGGGAGACTTAGTAAGGAGAGTTCTTGAAGAGGCGCATCACTCGAAGATGACTATACATCCCAGAGGGGATAAGATGTATAGGGATATGAAACACATTTTCTTTTGGGTTGTAATGAAAAAGGACGTGGCAGAGTTCGTCTCGAAGTGCATGGTGTGCCAACAAGTAAAGGCCGAGTCGATGAAGCCCGGTGGACTATTACACCCTTTGGAAGTTCCGCAATGGAAATGGGAGAGTATCTCGATGGATTTCGTGGATGGATTGCCTAGGTCAAGGAAGGGAAATACTAACATATGGGTCATAGTTGATAGACTCACCAAAAGTGCTCACTTCATTCCGGTGAAGAGCAAGAGGACCGCATCAGGGCTAGCGTCTATTTACCTTCGAGAGATAGTACGGTTGCATGGAGTTCCTTCTAGTATAGTTAGTGATCGTGACCCGATTTTCACTAGCCAGTTTTGGAATAGTCTGCAAGAAGCAATGGGAACACGACTGAACTTAAGCACGGCCTATCACCCACAGACGGATGGACAAACCGAAAGGGTAAATAGGGTACTAGAAGATCTCCTGAGGCTATGCATTCTTGACTTTGGTGGTACTTGGGAAGACCATCTTCCTCTCGTGGAGTTTGCATATAATAACAGTTAACAAGCTAGCATCGGAATGGCACCGTTCGAAGCCCTGTATGGAAGACTGTGCAAGTCACCAACTTGTTGGTGGGAGACAACAGACAGGCTTATACTTGGTCCTGATATGATAAGGGACATTTCTGAGAAGATTGAGTTGATACGAAGACGGATGAAAACGGCCCAAGATAGACAGAAATCTTATGCGGACCAGAGAAGGACAGACCTAGAGTTCGAAGTCAGAGATATGGTCTTTATAAAGGTTTCTTCGTTACGTAATGTAGTTCATTTTGGGGCAGTTGGAAAGCTAGCGCCAAGGTTCGTAGGACCATTCCCTATCATTGAGAGGATTGGACGAATAGCCTATAAGGTAGACTTACCCGAGAAGTTATCTGGAGTACACAATGTCTTTCACGTCTCGCATCTCCGGAAGTGCTTGCATGAGTCAGCCGAAGTGGTTGAGCCAAGCATCCTTGAAGACGTAGAAGTGGAAAAAGAAGCGACATTGAGGCGAGTTCCGATTCGTATCTTAGGAACGGAGATTAAGAAGCTAAGGAATCGAGAAGTCAAGCTAGTGAAAGTGCAGTGGAGTGAAACCCAAGAAGACGCAACTTGGGAAACCGAAGAGAAGATACGCGCTCTTTACCCATTTCTTTTTGAGGGTACATTCTCGATCTCTTTTACCTATAAACTTGAAAACCTTTTCGTATCATGCTTCTAATATCTATGTTTGTCTTGTTATCTTCTCAATCTTATCTTGAGAACCTTAGGTAGAACCATATGGATGTAAACATGTGATTGAAACATGTTATGGTTGATGTTTGCAAGTGGTTGCAAGAGGTTGCTAGTGGATGCATGACACACAATAGGCACTAGATCGGCTCAGTCACATTTTCATGTTGCATATGCATGAGTTCTTATACTTTTCCATGGATGTAACTTGTTATGCTATCACTTGGATGTTGCATATGGATGAATGATTGTGCACTCATGTAGAGATTATGAACTATGCTAGGAATTTGCATACATGTTGGATTCATGACACTAACATATTTTGCATTAAGGAGGTTTACTGAATCAGTAACCGCCTGATCTTTTGCATTAGATAAGTACATATACACACACTTACTGCATATGTTCATACAACACTAGAAATCTCTTAAGGACAATGGTTGCATGTGGATGATGCTTTGAGTATATGGATGATTGGATGGTAGGACACATCCTCCCTAACTTAGAGATTTCGGGGACGAAATCCTTTAAGGGGGGAGAATGTAACAACCCGTATTTTTATAACGTGTAATAACCATAAATCAAGGCAGAATTAATTTTTAAAATAAGAATCGAGGGAAACGAGTTGCGCCATTGCGTTCGTCTCGAAATTCTGCTTGGAAACGAGTCCAAGTTTTCAAAAATCGGAGTCCGTATGACCAAGTTATGACCATTCGAAGTTTTCAAGTTCAAAAACAGTTCAATTCGAATTCAAAATTCGAATTTCAAACCTCAGAATGGACTGGGCGGGGAATTTCCCGCCTAGGACCAGGTCGACCTGGGGGTCGACTATGTAGTCGACCTACCCAGGACCAGGTCGACCATAGTGTTGACCTGGGGATCGACCTGGTGCCCGAGCCCATTTCTGAAGTTGGATTCACTCTGATGTATTTGGCCTCATTTCGGTCCACATTCGTTGACCTAACCCTATAAATATAGCCCCTAACACCAGTCTCTCTACACAAAATTCTTTCTGACTTTATGCTACTCTAATTTTGGTTGAAAAGCTTGAGAGAGGGACTGCTTCTACTACGTTGAGACTGCGTTAAGGGAATTGCTGATTTGGGGACTTCTATTAGGACTTGACTAAGCATATTCAACATCGACTCTCTTTTTCTAATTCTCGAACCATGATCAGTAAGCCCCAGTTGTTTTCAGATTTAAATTGTAAATGTAATATGAATATGATGTAAATTGAAATTGGACCTATGTATGATGACTGTTTACATTCTCGTTCATCTTGGATCTTGACTCTTGAATATTACTATGACATTGATTTGGGGCCTATTCATGTTGTAAATCAAAAAGAGAAACCCCTCATATTATTATGATGAATCTGCTATTAGTCATAAGTTTATGACTATCACTTTATGTCAATCGTTACCATGACTATACTATCACCTTATGTCAATCGTTACCATGACTATACTATCACCTTATGACAGTCGTATCATGACTATACTATCACCTTATGACAGTCGTTACCATGACTATACTATCACCTTGTGACAACTGTTATTTTGACTAGTACCTTATTTGCTAGATTTGGAATCTTTATGTTTGAGGCCAATATTTCATATACCAGTAATGTTTTAATCTTTTTATTTCAAGTCATAACATGCTATGCTAGTAATCACTTTTGCCACATTATACCCGTTCCTTTTTATGTTATTCCCTATTAGGTTTATTTGTATCGATTCGAACTTACGTGCGATGGGAATACGATTTGGGTAGACTAGGTAAAACATAAATTAGCTTTAAACTTGAACATGAACGTTGTTATGACTTGAACCTGAATATGGACATGAACTTGACACGATTTGACATGAAACATGACCAGAAAACTTGACATGAATCTAGACACGAAAACTTGAACGTGGGCATGACAGTTAGATAAACTTGAAAATGGCCAACTCGAGGTTGGGTTGAGTTTGCAGTGTAAATCTGCCTGGAACCGCCCGGCAAATCCAGTGGCTGCAAACAATAGGATCCAATGTGGGTAGTTGGTCATATTGCATGTAAAAACCCGAGGTTAGACTATGTTGTGGTGTAAATCTGCCCGGAACCGCCCGGCAAATCCAGTAACCACAACAGTTAGTCTAATGTGAGAGGTTGCGTGCACTAATGAATTAATGCCACATGATAGGGTTAAGTCATGAACCACTTGAATATACTTAACCAACTTGACACGATGATTTGATAGTGTTAAGTCATGAATTGTTTGAACACACTTAACCAACTTGATACACGATCTGGATAGGGTTAAGTCACGAATTTGAATGACAACACTTAACCCATTAGAAACCCTAGTTACACGGTCCTTTTCAGCAGTAACCCACTTAGATGTATCATGATACCCTGGGACTAGGCAGGGTGGGGCACGATTACTGGGCTGATTGTAAGCGACCAGAACGATGGCTGAGTAGGTGCGCCATTGTAGGTTCAGGCGGGCTATGGTCGTGCACGTAGTCCGGAGTTGAAAAAGCAGGCATTGGGCACCTGTAGATTTACACTGTGCATGCTTGATTCATGTCGGTGGTTGGCACCATAGGACTTGATACACCCTATGGTGGACCTAGCACAGGTAACTACATTTCAGGATATGGTCGTATGACACAGACACATGACGAGCTAGGACTTGTAGGGAGCCGATCGATTGATCGTGCCGTAGGACCCCGTAATGGGTCACTTCATGACACTGGGCTAAGGGATCATTTCATGGTTAATACTTGACATGGGTTAGAATACTAGTACAGTTGGTGCATCGAACCTTGAACATGCGATGCTAGACTTGACTTATCTCGTTATCTTGATTATCCTACCAGTTCTGTTATCATCCTTATTTATAATTCCAGTTTTCAAATATCATGTTACCTTTACTAGTTTTCATACTGAAAGTCACTAGGGCTTACCAGTCTTTATGACTGACCCTTTTTCTTTTGCCTCCTTTTCTTTCGTTTCCCCCCCAGGTTCTCAGGGAGGAAACACTAGCTCTTAACTAGGATTTGGCTTGCTTTCTGACAGCTCATGTACGGTTTGGTCTTGATCTATGCTGTGGCTGCTTCTGCTATTTATAGGGAATATTTTACTTTTGGTTATTTTAAGTTTATGCTTCTTTATTATGAACTTGATGTAATGGAATAATTTGTATCCTGGATATATGAGCTTTTGACTCTTTTCTGGAAAATAATAAACAGTTGGTTTTTAATTTCTACCGCTGCTTTATTTATGTTCTGCCTTGTGATATCTCTGTGCATGTTTACCTAGATAATACTCCACCAAAACTAGTGCATTCCCTTTGTGAGTGACCCTAGCGGAGGTGGGGTGTTACACAATGCCTCAGTCTCCAGGATCGTTGGAAAGTAGCACCCAACTCCCGCTTTGATTCCTGTTGTAGTCTAGTATTACCTGCTCTGCTATTTTTTGGCTTGTTGTCTCTTGCTATATACTTTGTTCTAAGCTATCTGATGTACATTATTTACTTTGCACTTTGCTTGTACTAGCTATATTGGCCTTCTTGGCCTAAACCACTATGCTACTGGTTGGGCCTGTCAACAACGTATATTTCTACTTATTTACTACTACGCGTAATTGGCTGTGTAGTTCCACGCTACACACCCGTCTTCCTCTAAAAACTATTACTGAAATTTGTGATCCCGGTTCTCGAATTTATCAATCGATTTGGCGCGAGCTTTGTAAACCAAGTGAGAAGACCTCCTCCAAGTAAACTAGGAAACATTGGCATTTCAACTCATCAGTTTCCCGAAGACCATTCATATGGCAGTCGTACTTAAAAAGAAATAAGTTAGGATCCTTCGTCCCATTGTATATTGGCATGGTGGATGGAACGGACTTTTTAGGGGTGCTTACATTCAATATTTTTCCTGTGAACGGAGTCTGCCTATTGGAAAATCCACAGTCTTCCTCTACTTCCTTCCTAGACATGCTTTCCTTCATGGATTTCTTAATCATCCTAGAGATGTATTCCTCGGTATCACACTTTTGCATGGGGGTGCCAATCGCTTTTCCAGGTGCATGACTTGGAAGAGGACCCTGACTAGCTAGTTGGGGTCATATTCCTCCAACTTGCACGGGTGCCCCTTTGGTAGTGCCTAAGATTTTTAGGAAGTTTCACAAGTTGTTTTTGTTCTTCCAAATTAGCATTCTAAAATCAGGATTATGCCATGGTCATGACCCAAAACCGACATTCTATCTAGATCATTGTCATTGTTGACCTGGTAATCTTGATCAATTCCCGTATTCAAAATCCTAAAAAGGGTACCTTCATTTCTTCCTGCACTATTTCGAGCAACATTGTTAACATGCATCCTTTGGGTCATTCCTAGGTTTCATCTTATTCGATCAAAGGCAAAGGAATGTGCATGCTCTTCCAAGTCAGTTTCCACTCTATCGTTTCCCACATTTGGCCTTACATCAAGCAAAGCATCTAGCTTTTCCATCAAAGCCCTATTTGCGACATCCAAACTCCAACTCATTACTTCCACCATGGCATCCAATTTCCTATGGGTTATTGCTTCTTCTCGGGCTTGAGTTATTTCAGGGTTGTTGGCCATGGGGGAAACTTGAGTATCATCAGCCATATTTCTCATAGTTGTTGTTGGTCTTGATTTGTTCCCAACCCCTTCTTCCTTGGAGGAGCCATAATATCAATAAATTTCGAGTTCTCAATGCAATTTTTTCCATGGCTATACCTTGTAGACCTTGATGATCTACAGTAGAAGCGTAGATCTAGTCCCTGAAATCAAGTTCTCGATGAAAGCACCAAATGTTAACTCCAAAAATGGCGATAACACCTAGATTATTACGAAAGCACCACTCGTGATGGAGAAAACAGAATACAACGGATAAAATAAAATGAAACAGGAAAGAAACGGAAAGTAAAAGAGAGAGACAAAATTTTATAGTGGTTCATCTTGAGATTAAGTCTACATTCGATTTGAATACGTTATTATTATCCTTGCCAATCCAAATACAATGGAATACAGATAATTACAATACTCTCCACAATAGAGATTTACATGAAATCACAAGGACTGAAGATCATTGGAATAGATCTCAATAATCAATCTAGGTGATATACGATTAATATCACTGAAGATGATGTCTTGATGTTGGAGGAAAACAATGCTTATTGTAGAAGAAGGAGAGACAAAATCGTCTCTAGAGGCACTTCGGTAGGAAAATGTTAACTCCAAAATGGCAATAACACCTAGATTATTGCGAAAGCACTACCCCACGATGGGGAAAACATAGTACAACAAATAAATCAAAATGAAATAGGAAAGGAATGGAAAGTAAAAGAGAGAGATACAATTTTATAGTGTTTAAGCTTGAGATCAAGCCTACATCCACTTTAAATACTTTATCATTATTACCCTTTCCAAGCCAAATACTATGGAATACAAATAAGTACAATGCTCTCCACAGTAGATATTTCCATAAATCATAAGGACTGAAGATTATTGGAATAGATCTCAATAATCAATCTAGGTGACATAAGAATAATATCTCTGGAGATGATGTCTTGCTGTTGGAGGTGAACAACGGTTGTTTTAGATGAAGAATAGATGAAGATCCTCTATAGAAACACTTCAATAGGGCAAAAGAATTCAGTTCCTTTCATATTGGAGCATTGGTGTATTTATAAGGGTTGCTGGTGGGCTTATGCCAAGTCCCTATGTAGAGAGACTCGAAATTGTGCTTCGACCCTCCATAGAAAGTCGCTTCCCAAAATATTCTATCTACATAGATCAGTACATGTCCATGGATGATGAACTGGTACCTATCCGTGGAGATAGATTATTTTGTACTCTAGTCTTCGCAAGTTCCTTCTCCATGTTCTCTTTGGTCTTCGTGTATAATTTGGCTTCATTTGGACTTAATTTGCTAATGCATCGAGATTTGGTGCTTTGTCGTCTATGCTTTTCCCGTCAGTCCATTTAGTACTCGTACTTAGATAGATCATATTAACTTAAAACTTTGTTAGTGGGCTCCTTTCAGAACAAGGATTGCTCTAGCTCAAACATCACGCCCAAATTCATTGATTCCATGGATCAGTACCAGTCCATGGATGATGGACTAGTATTGGTCCATGGTGTTAGACTATTTGAGGCTGAAACTTCTTATGATGCTTACAGTCTATCTTTTCGACCTTCCTACAAAGTTTCATCTGATTTTGGGTTAAATGATCTTCTTTACTAACGCATACCTTTTTTGGGTTTATAACCGGGTTGACATGCGCCTCTACAATTTCAGAGAAGGGAACAATGTTGTTGCCTGAAAAAGTGGGATTTACCTCAATAGGTATGAACTTCCCTGCATTCCAAGGCTTGTTGTAACAATCCGAGTTTTGGTGATTAACTGCTATATAAATAACCATTAAAATATAAATATTTGGGTGATAATTAAGTTGAATATATCATTAAATTGATTATTTGATTTAATTATTTGTGTCAACAATTAAGGACTTGTTTTGGGGTTTATTTGTGAAATTTAACTATTTGAAAGATGATTAAATTGAGGCTTGGTGTAAATAAATGTAAATTATGGATTAATTGTTGAAATGGAGATCTTGGGTGTGAAATAAACATTTTGGCAACTTTATAATATTAGTAAGTGTTAACAATGGTTACAATATATAAAAGTAAAAAAGTTAAATGTCATATCGAGAGAAATTATTGGAGCTAAGTTAATTTAAAATGTATCTTTGAAAATTTGTGTTTAAAAGCAAATATGGTTTTATGAATTTGATGTCAAGTTTTGTGTATTATGTGAATTTTGAGAAATTTGTGCATGTAAAATGTAAAACGGCAAACTTTTGTTGAAAATGTTAATAAAACATAGCAAATGTGAATCTTGCGCATGTGAGGTGATTTGTGTACTAAAATTTGGATAGTAATGTATTTAATTCATGTGTTATGTATAAATTTATACGAGATATTTTAAAATGTTTATATTTTGGGGGAAATGTAAAATTGTTATGTATTGTGAATTTTAAGTGTTAAAGGGCTTTAATACAATTTAAAATAGTGGTTACTATTCATGTGTTGTGGATAAGTCGGGAATTATAATGATATTTTTGAGCTTAGGAATTTAATTAGGGTAAGATTGTGTGTTTGAAACAATTAAATTCTTAGAAATTTCCATTTTTGTGTAAATTTAGTTCAAAATGTTCATTTTTTAATATAAAATGTATATTTTGTGTAAATAAAGTAAAAATAACATTAAAAGTGGTTTAAAATATGTTGAAATACAGTCACATTTTTTGAAGGATTTGTATAAATATTATAAGCTTTAAACTTATAAATATAGTGGATTTGTAAAAGGGAAATGTACATAAACTTGTGTTAATTGGCCATAAGGCTCTAATTACATGACTAGGGCTTAATCTAAGGGGGTAGTGGCATAATTATGGCCTAATGAGCCTAATTAGTGGTAAAGAACTGGACAATTATCTGGAAAGAAGGAAACAACGTATTTTTTCCTTTTTGAGAAAGAGGAAATACGTCTCCTTCTTATGTAAGTTTCCATGGCAATTTTCTCCTATCGAACTCAATTCTCCAACTATATACGCAAAATCTAAGAAGAATTAATACCCTAGAAGATAACGTACAGCAGGTTCTCAAGCTCAACAATAAGCCCCATCCTTGATCAAATTTGAAGTCTTTTCTTGCAAATCCTTACTGTAACTTAAAGGCAAGGGTTCCCTCATTATTCTAACTTGATTCAGTAGCTTTTTATGTGAAATTGTTTGCCAAAAATTTGCAAATTACATAAGTTTATTTCTACGTGTTTCTAAGTTGCATATATTTGTTGAGTCAGAAATGAGATTTAGCCTATCTTTCTTGTTTCTTATTGGAATTCGATCATCTTGGATGTTTTGCAAAGCTAAGAACATATTCTACAAATTTCATGTTTTGAGTTTTTCATGATTTTGAAGATAGCTTGTTCGAATTTGCACTTTTGTTTTACTATCCTACGAGTGAAATCGACAGTTCCTATATTTATTGAATCTGAAACAAAATTTAGCGTATCTTTCTCGTTTCCTATCGAAATTTGATTATCTTGGATATTCTGGAAAGATCAGAACATATTTTACACGTTTCATATTTTGATTTTTCGTGATTTTGATGATAGCTTGTTCAAATTTAATCTTTTGTATTACTATCCCGAGAGTGAAATTGACGGAAGCTATATTTATTGAATCTGAAACGAGATTTAGCATATCTTTCTCGTTTATAATTGGAATTTGATTATCTTGGATGTTCTGGAAAGCTCAGAACATATTCTACAAGTCTCATGTTTTGATTTTTTTTTCATGATTTTGATGATAACTTGTACAAATTTACACTTTTGTATTATTGTCCCGAAAGTGAAATCGACAGTAGCTAAATTTATTGAATTTGAAACGAGATTTAGCATATCTTTCTCTTTTCTTACTGGAATTCGATTATCTTAGATGTTCTGGAAAGCTCAGAATATATTCTACAAGTTTTATGTTTTGAGTTTTTCATGATTTTGATGATAGCTTGTTCAAATTTGCAGTTTTGTATTGCTATCCCGAGAGTGAAATCGACAGTAGCTATATTTATTGAATCTGAACAAGATTTAGCTTATCTTTCTTTTTTCTTATCGGAATTTGATTATCTTAGTGTTTTAGAAAGCTCAGAACATATTCTATAAGTTTCATGTTTTGAGTTTTTTATTATTTTGATGATAGATTGTTCTAATTTGCACTTTTGTATTACTATCCCGAGAGTGAAATCGACAGTAGCTATATTTATTGAATCTAAAACGAGGTTTAGCGTATCTTTCTCGTTTCTTCTCGGAATTTGATTATCTTGGATGTTATGGAAAGCAAAGAACATATTCTACAAGTTTCACGGTTTGATTTTTTTCATGATTTTGATGATAGCTTGCTCGAATATGCACTTTTGTATAATTGTCCCGAGAGTGAAATCGATAGTAGCTATATTTTTATTGAATTTGAAACGAGATTTAGAATATCTTTCTCATTTCTTATCGGAATTCAATTATCTTGGATATTTTTGAAAGCTCAGAGCATCTTCTACAAGCTTATGTTTTGATTTTTTTTCATGATTTTGACGATAGCTTGTTCAAATTTGCATTTTTGTATTATTGTCCCGAGATTGAAATCGACGGTAGCTATATTTATTGAATCTGAAATGAGATTCAGCGTATCTTTCTCGTTTCTTATCGAAATTCGATTTTCTTGGATGTTCTGGAAAGTTCTGAACATATTCTAGGAGTTTTATGTTTTGAGTTTTCACTGATTTTGAGGTTAACTTGTTCGAATTTGTATTTTACACTACTGTCCCAAGAAAAAAAAAGTTGACAGTAGCACTTTGTGAATCTAATGAGTTTTTCTAGTTGCTTTGATGATTTTAAAGTTGATTTTGATAGGCTTTGATCCTATTTGGACAAACCAATATTGTATGCAAATTTGAACCTCGGATTTCCAATTTCGTGACGTTGTGGATGATGCTTTCGTGTTGAGTTTGATTTTTTAGTGACACGAGCATGACCTTTATAAATTATTTTCGAAATGTTTTGAATAAGAAAGTATGGTTTTGAAAATAATTATTTTTAACTAGATTGTATGAATTTTTTTAATAATATTATTTAAACATGGATTTTCAAACTATGTGATTTTTAAAGATTTTCCAATAGAGTATGTTTTCTTAACTATTTTCTTAAAAGTACGATTTTAAATAAAAATCATACACCTTTGCACTCTTCGAGATGGTGTGTTGGTGATTGAATAATGTCGTATACCCCGCGGTATGGGACGTGGTGGTAAATCGTATTATTTAATCCTAAATTCGTCTAATCGAAGCTATGAATCTCAATGATTCTCAATGTTAAAGTGATCCTTTGTGATATTCAATGATTTCTGTGATTCGACGAATCTCAGTAATTCCTGGTGTTTTAGTGATCCTCTGAGGTTCTTTGTGTTATTCTATGTTTTCCAACGATTTTCTTGTCACTTTCTGTGTTTTTCAAGTGTGGGGTCAACTTAAAGTGTGTGAAACGATAGGTGGGAATGTGTGGTATAGGACACACGATTACCACTTTTCGGGTTATTATCTGAGGGTCTGTGAAACATTCCTGTGTGACTACCAGTACTAGACCTTCTGGTCAATTTTGGTTAAATTTTGTATGGAACTTCGAGTCAATCATGTGTGAACTATGTGGACCTTCGAGTCATCGGGTACCCTTCTGTGTGATATAGTACTAGTTATGGCTTTAAGCCACCCTGTGTGAAAGCGCGTGCAAACATAATTTTAGCTTGCCACTCTGTGATAGATCCATATTTTATGTTTTTGTGTTCTTTTGTTTATTATTGATTTTTCCTAGCAATTATTAATATTGGTGATTTCATTAATTAGTGGTTTTAAATTATTGTTGCTTTACCGAGATTTTATGAAGCCATAATCCAGTAATTTCTACGAATCTATGATTTATGAGATTTTGTGGTTTCATCTTGTGGATTCCAAAGATACTTTTAATTCATTTGTAGGATTAAACCTTGTGGTAAACTATCACACTCATTCCTTCACAGTCTAAAGGAACGTTTTCCCTAGAGATTTGTCCTTATCACATTGTACAGATTCTCTTACTCAGGTTAGACTACCCCGTATATGTTCCATGGGTTAGACCGAGTTACAGGTTAGGATCTTTTACCGCATGCTTAACATTGTCATCCTTGGACTATCTCACCTGAAGTTATTTTCCAGTTGTGTATTCATGTGTCTGAGTCTTGTATGTATCCATTCATTGGATCATATTGTATAAGTAAATGGTTTACTTGTACATCCATTTGTATCTCTAGCTCATGTACCAGTTGTACTCTGTGATTGCATTTATATGCATTCTATTCTGTGATGTACTGTAACTCGTTCTGAATATGATCTTTAGCTATGTATTTCTGGATTAGAAGTATTGAGTACGTCGATCCACCTGGAATAAGAAAAGAAAATTTTATACACCTAGTTGATGTATTTCATACTCATATAATATAGAATTACGGATGGTCACCCCTAACCAGCCCTATTCTCCGCTCTATTAAACAGTATTACTTAGTAATGTTCTTTTTTAGAGTTGGTCGAGCACGAAGGGGGTCGGGTTGTGCATGTTGGGTTCGGTCGGTCGCACCATGGTGTGGTCTGGTCGAGCAGAACAGGGTAGAGCCGGCCGGAGAAGCAGTGGATTCAAGCCTGGTCGGTCATGCAGCGTAAGAATGGTCGGGTCGAGCAAGAGTGTCCGGGTCGAGCAAGGCTGGTCGGTCACGCTCATTGGGGAAAAGCGGGATCTGGTCGGTCGCACTATGGGGTCGGTCACACCCAAAAGACAAAGGGTCGTTTCTAAAAAAATGGAGTACGACCTAGATTTGAACAAAAGGGCATAAAAATACAATCGGGTAGAAATGTCTAAACCTGTGCCGCAACGCAGTGTGCTCTAGCCGGTACGGTAGATGGCATGGACGTTGCAGTTTATTTCATAGCAAATGGATGTAACACTATGGATTATATTGAACCTTATGTTGGTGTTATTCGGTTCAGTGATGATTGTGACTTCGAAGGTAGCTCGGGTAGGAATGTTCGAAGGGATGAGATGCATTCATTGATCATTGAAATGCAACAGACGTGGTGATAAGTCAAGGTGTTCTGAGTTGGTTGATAATGGTTGTATAGTCGTCGTTGATGACGACTAGAAATACCGAAGGCCGAGGAATTATCGTTGTCGTAGGTTCTAGCGGGCTCAAAGCAGGGGTATGTTTATAAGACCGGTTGTACGTCGAGTACTCTGGGTATTGTTGAAAGGCCTAGGTACATATCGTTGAAAGGCGTATAGAGTTTTTGCTAGAACCGGGGTTACCGTTAGCCCTCGACGGATGGCAGTATGATATGACCAGTCATATGATTAACGGTGGTTTCGAAGCAGGACTGACGGTGATAGCCAGAGTCTGTCATGGATGATTGGTTGTCTTATTTATACTGCCTCATGTACATTGTCCAACTTCGAAGGAGATGCTTCTTGGGTGCTTGTCTGATATTGGTTTAGGCCTCTGGGGCTTGTGCTTGAGGGATGTTGAATTCGAATAGGATGGTTTATGTGAAATATATAATCTGGATGTTATGAGTGTTATTATTGGTTGTCTTTGTTTGCCATGATTGAATGGTCGTTCTGATTACCATGGATGAATTGTTGTTCCTTTGGTTGAATGGATTGTAAAGGCTATCACTGTCCGATGTGGGAAGATGGGAGTTGAGTTCTTCTCTGGAGTTGTGGGTAGATTAGTTTGTTTATTTACCCATTCTCATGTACTTTATTGATGATGTTAGATAGATGTTTTATCGCTCACTAAGACTGTTGTTTGACTCAAGGTTTTATGTTTCCCTCTTATTACCTTGTGATGTTCATCCGATTTTTGGATGGGATGACTAGGTGGCAGGCGACAGGTGATAGCTTAGTGAGGACGATGTTGCAGTTCGGTGGCGAGCAGGAGGTTGGCGTATTATCTTTCTTACTATCTAGTATTTGTTTCTGTTGTTTGTTGATTCTTCTCTGAGTGTTGTAGTGAGGCAAATTTGTACAGACTTATGTTGAAACCCTGGTGTTGGATATACTTTCTACTTGTTATGAAAGTTTGGAGTTTTTTTGCTTCACTATTATTACCTGTTGTATCTATTCTACTATATTTTATCTTTGCGCTGTGAGTTTTACGACAAGTCTCGCTTGTGTTTACCTACTCAGATGATCGTCCATAGCTGTCTGACATATCTTTCAGAGCACTTTTTCTCTTGTTTAGTGCAGGGGTTATGGGCGGTCGTCACACTCGTATTTCCTCTGAGTAAGGGGGTGCAGCAAGATCAAAACTTTTCGAGAGAAGACCAATCTAAGAATGAAAGCTATAAAAGATGGGTCAACGACCGACACAGATTGAGAACCAAAAAAAATTTGGAAATGGGAAGTGATAGTATCTTTGACTTCACTAGCAGAAAAAGCCATAGATAGATCAGGTCGCTGGATTTGGTGGATCGTAAGATGATTATTCTTCTTATGGATAGTAGAGTGGAAGAACTTGGAGTTCGTATCACGTTTAACAATCCACTTGATCCTCGCCTTTTGGCGAAGATGGTCATGTTAAACATGAAGCTCCGAAGAGAAAGCCATTTGGGCAATCGCCCAACAGATCCGGTCCATTATAATTTTGGGTCTTGAACAAATAAGTTTCAAAACAAAAATTTGGTGCTGCAAGGATTTGAACCCCTACCGACTGGTTGCTAAAGCATAAACCTTCTCACTCAACAATTACCCTATTACAATTGTTATGCAATGTACATGTTATTCTTTTATCACTGGTAACGAAGCATTAAAAAAAAGGCCCTTTCGGTGACTTGGGCTCTGGGCCGTGGCGCAGCTAGCCCAAGCCTCCTTGTTAGCAGCCGAGGGATGCTCATTAAAGGATGATTCAGCTAACCCAAGAATTTCTTCCTCCGCACGTCATCAAAGATATTTTTGAAGTGAAGAACGTTCCACGTCTTATTACAAAAGCAGATGTAGTGTTACTATGGTAGCATATACGGTTGCGGAAATAGAAAATCTCAATCACATTTGCATAAGTGTAACTTTTTGAAGTGTCTTTTTTTTCATGGATTTAGATTACGTAAATGTAATTTTGAAATTAAAAACCGTGCTTGTGCTAATTCAAATTCTACAAATACTAAATGCCGTTGTATAAAAGCAAACATACTTTTAAAATGTCGTTGTATGTATTACGGATCACGTATTAAAGAGTACCAAAGAACAATATCGATGGAAAAATGAAATAATACTTCATTGAAAAAAAGGGACCACTATCGACTCTGCAAGAACAAAAAAAAAAATGATCATTACCGAATTCTGTGAGATATAAAGCTAAAATCAATAATGTCTGACGTAGAGTTCCTTGCAAGTCGCAACTATAGAACTGTAGCGTTTCAATGTGTCAAGGAACAGCGGCGGTATCTATCGTCAACTTTTTGAATAAAAGTATCTGTAGTTTGCTTTGCTTCCCCTACGCTACCGAATACAAACAAAAAATGCATGTAACATAGTAAATAACTAAATTTATTTCCACACGTATAAATCTTGTTACATCATTCAAATCCACTAGACAAAATAAAAGTTTAAGTCATGAAGGTTAATCCCATGAACATGTATTAACTACTAACTATAGCCAGAGAGCCAAGCCAGTCAGCATCATCTTCAAAGTTCATCTTTCAAAGCAGCTTTCTTCTTAGGATTTTTAGTAGTCTTAATAGGAAAAGAAGCCTGCATAGCAATACCACACTTCCCACTCTTTTCCGAAATTCCCCTTTCCATCCTTATATAACCATTTTCACCCCAGCTTCCTCCCCACGAGTTCTTTACTATCCAGTATTTTGTTCCATCTCTTGTAGCCCCATACCCTACAACTGCCACCCCGTGATCTAGTTCTGTGCCACATCTACCCGTAAACACACCCTGTTGTGCAAATTTGTAGATTGTGAGTATATATTTTTAGAGCAGCGCTAGAAGAACAGAGAATTTAAGGTCAAGCAAGTCAGGGTAGAAACAGAATTCAAGGAGAAAAAAATGTATTTCATGGGTGATCACCAAATTTCATAGAAACACACACATATGTGCGCGCATACATTTAATATTTATATCAATTACCTCGGAGTAGAATTGGAAAGCCATGCCACTAGCTTCAATGGCCACGGATACAGGTTGGTTTGCCACAGCCTTCATTAAGGCATCTTCATCATTAGCTGGAACATCTTGAAATCCATCAATGGAAACTACTGGATTGTTCTGCAAAGCATAACGTTGCACTTTTAGCAAGATACGAAAGAAAATTGAGAAAAAGCAGAGGTTTAGTTGCAATATATACCTGAGAAGAGCAACGTCCTTGCTTTTCCTTGTAAGGATAAGAATCCTCCGAAGTTAATCCACCATTGTTTTCAATGTACTCGAACGCATAGTCCATAAGTCCCCCGTTGCATCCTTGGTTATTTTCAGTATCACAGTCAATTAGTTGTTGTTCTGATAATGAAACAAGCTCGTTTGTTTTGATCTTGTTTATGCCTTCTACAGAAACCACAGTAGAGAATGCCCAACAACTACCTGCATAATTCACAAATTAGCATCATTAATTTTAAATATTGTTTTCACAGTTAAAAGGAATTTAAGTTGTGTTTCTTTTTTACCCTGCCAGAAAACAATTCAACCAAATGGGATTTTATACAAATATTGAACAAATATGACAAGTAGTCTGAACTAACTTAGAAATGCCAGAAGACCAGAAAGATGTTAGACAACTCAGAGGTTTGATCAGATTAAATCCACTTTGGAAATCAATAGCTTGACATATTATAACCTAAAAAATAGTGAAAATGGAATGTTTACTTACCGCATTGGCCCTGATCTTTAACTGGAGTAACAGCACCTTTGGCTCTCCAATCAACCAAATCAGGAAGTCCCTTAACATTTGCATAGATGAACCTTCCACTCTCTTTGGGTGCCCCACGCATCAGTCTATGGTGATGAATCTTTGAACCGGCATAGTGTGTCCTAAACTCTTGGTTAGTCATGTCACCAAATTTGTTAAGGGCAAGCTTATATGGTTCATCCTTCTTCTTGTTATGTTCATGAATGAACTTAACGTTTTCCTTGAAAATATTGAACCTCCTGCTTTTTTCATCGAGGTCGCGTGAGACAGTGTGATGGCTGCGCCATTTCTCGTATAAGCTCCATAAGCTTTCATCCGATGATAGGTCTTTTTCATCGAATGGAATGCTTTGTGCTACTGCGAGCAGAGACAGAGCTAATAGTACTAATGCAAGGTATGAATAATGCTTAGCCATTTTGAAGTGAGTTTTATGAATGTGCAAGGATGGTAATTTATAGTGGAAGTGGTAGAATTTTGCACTTAGAAGCAAAATGTTGCTTGTGAAATAAGATGTAACTTGAGGAAGATTCTATCTATCCTTATCTTAGTTGTGAACCCATGATTTATGGTTGAAGATATAATGTGAATATGGAGCATATTCACATTTTAAGAGACATGTCATATTATGATGGGCAAATTGATTATTTTTTGTTGATGATAATTTCTTTCTTGGGATAGCTAAATTCTGCCAGTTTAATCACATTACATACGCTATGCCAAGGGTTGAGTGCCACGATTTGCAGTTGTATTAGTGGGAATGATTGGTGCTTGAGAGCTACTGATAACTGACAGAATTCTTCTTTTAACCTGGAACAATGTTAGGAAAGAAAGAAGCAAAGGTGCTTTAGGAAAAATGAAAGAAAAGAGAAAAAAAAAAAAAAAAAGTAAAAATAACATAATTCAACAGCACCTTACTTCTACTTAAACCCAAAGCATATTCAGAGTAAAAATATTAGTCAAACATAGATGTTTACATGTTTAAACTTTAAAGTTTAAACTGAAACAAGTCAAAAAGTAACAATTTCCTGAAGTTAATGAATGCGTAATAGATGCAAGGTGTAAAAGCCGAACAGAAGAAAATAGGCTTAAAAAAAATCACTGTAAAAATGACTTTGCTGGTGTTTCTACAAAAGCAATAACGTGTACTATTCCACTTATTAAAGGCTTCGGTATGAATGTAGAATTCATATTTGACCAAGTAAGCAGTGTCAAGACAGCAGGAGTTTTGTTCACACTTCTCTAAGGTAAGTGAACACAACACTGAATCCTTATTGGTGGAAATCTGAAAGACCCATATGGAATCCCTGATTTCTACCAATAGGAGCCGAGTGTTATGGTGACTTAGCTTAAAAAGTGTGAACAAATTCGGACTGGTGTCAAGAATAAAGATGCAACTGGTAAATGCCTGCGTGTACTCCAACATTATAGGGAATCTTATCGCACAAACGGTCACGTTACATTGTCAATTACTAACATTACATTTTGTACTTATATTCAGTGCAGGTTCAATCATGTTTCCCGTCTTATTCAATCTTCACCATTCATTCGATCATATTAATTAATTAATTGACCGATTAGTCATCAAATCAATGACGAAGATAAAGTGAGAATGAAAGCTGCCATCTTAAGAAACCAACATGTGGCATGTGCCTTAGAGAACAACATATGATATCTATTATTACGGATATTTAAGAGCTCAAGCCTTAGAACAAATATCATTTTACAGGTAATCCAAATCTGTTTGTCTGAGTTATACGATTTCAAATGAATGCATTGTCTAATCTTCATATATGCACACTTGATTAGTTTATGAATTAAAGGAAACATGATCAGAGAATGGAATAGAAGTAATAACCGGAGCTTATCCATCTATCTCCAATACTTATACTCATAGGCTGAGTTGTTTGTACATGGTCACATGCCATGCGTGTTGGCAGTTGTTGGCGTTTGCTTTTTTATATGATAGCTAAGCGGGAAAAAAAAAAAAAAGGAATAGAAGTAATAACAAAACATTCCAATAATGGGTTTTTAATCAAAATTTGTAACTTTCCTGTGGCTGAAAAGCTTGATATTATGAAAGGTAGGTTTATTTCCATGAGAAAATCTGATAACAAATAACTAATAATTATGGTAATCCAAATCGTTTGTAATTCAAACTGTCCACTTTAATTTGGGTATTAGACTCTAAAGTCAGTGTACATAGATTCTTTTTTTGGGCAACCAATAAAATCTTCAATGTTGCAGGTTTACCCTTTTTACATTTGAATTTTCGTTCATACAAAAATGCGCATGACACATGAATATTTTGAAACGCGACCAATTTAGAAAATAAAATTCATACGCAATAGAAAACAATTTTTTCTCTTTGTATTTTGAGAAAATGATGAAATCACGGTGAACGATTCAAATTTCCATCATCTCCGTCATTTTCCTTTCATCATTTATGTCATTCCTCCACTTTTCTCATGTTTTCTGTTAATGTTGAAAATTCAAAATAAACAAAATGTATTTGCGTTTAAAACCAATCTGTTAAATAATAGTGAAGTAGAAGAATTTGAAGCTCTTTCATTTATTCTAGCAGTTTCCTCTCTTCTCCTTAATCTATTGATATGTTATTTTCAAATTAGTTTATTACTTTGCACTTCTTTACGAATTATTTCCTACCGTTCTCCAATAATTTTATATTTTGGTATGAACATTTTAAAATTTATACAATGATTTACATATAATTGAATAGCTAGCTCCTAATATTTAACTTTTTAGTGCATAAATTTAAACTAATAACATAACCCAAAGTTTAAGTAATTTGTACCGTTCGGCGTTCTCCCATCATTTTCATTTTGGTATGAACATTTTAAAATTTATACAATTATTTATAAATAATTGAATAGCTAGTTCCTAATATTTAACATTTCAGTGCACAAATTTAAAATAATTACATAACCCAAAGTTTAAGTAATTAAAATAAATTTAATTAACTAATATTTATTTTAAATGCTAAAGAATGACAAAATTATGTTTTTTTTTTCAAACAGCTACACTTCAAATTTTCTATAATCATTTAAGCGCTTTCCGATTCTTTTTTTAATATTTTACATTTACTACTATATATCATAATTAATTATGTAATATAAAAACTATTTAAATAATCTTAGCAAACTATCACTCATTGATTCGTTCAATAAATCACAACAACGTTAACCTTATTTAAATTAACAAAAACAAGAAAAATATTCATTCAAATATATAAATATGTCAATCACATAACGTATGTGCACATAAGTAGCAATCACAAGTTCAACGTTTAATTCATTTATATCAACATATATTTACCTGTATTGCATTGTAAGTCAAGCGCCTATATTTCAAATTTATTAATTTATTTACAATACACTCCACAATATTATTTAGCATTGTACATGTAAGTCAATTTAAATTAATTATGTGATTTTGAATTTACTAAATAAATTCAATCAGTAAATTGTTGTTAATTCATCTAATTAATTGCAAATATGACATTTTAAACGTTTACCATGTCAATATAAAAAAAGTGGTAAAATTAGATTTTTTTTTCCCATTCAGATTCAAAGTTAAATAAGTCACACAATATAAACAGTACATGTAAACTATAGTAGCAAATTTAACATACTATTCATTTATCTCCATAAATTTATCATATGTACAAATATTGCATTTTATTATTTTTATAATTGGGGATTTTCACTCAAAAGACTTAATTGTTTAAAGTAGTAAGTTTTAAGGCCAACACTTCTGAAAAATTAGTTTTAAGGACAATTTATTGAAAAATAAATAAATGAGTTTATCATTTTCAGTTATATAGAAATAATGATAAATGAATTTATCATTTTTATTTGTAACTTAAAAAGATAAAAGAATTTACCTTTTTCCTATAAAATTGTGCTTAAATTTTATTATTTAGAAGCGTTGTCCTTAAAACTAATTATCTTGCAAAAAAGGGCCCTTCAACCTAATTTCCACTTTCCAATTATTTACTGAACCCTCCTCGATTCCTTTATGATATTCTATATTTAAATTTGTATGTTTGAGCTACCGATGAAACTTATATTCAAATAATCTTAGTGAATATTTAGTCCAATTTTCTAACTCTTAAATTTTTATGCCAATTTTATTAAGAAAAAAGTTAATTGTACTATATATATATATATATATATATATATATATATATATGAGGAGGGTTATATAGCACCCCTCTTTCATGACACCCCTTTTGCACCTCTATATCAGTCACACATTTATAATTTAAAAAGTTAGTGGAAGGCGAGAGAATTAGTTGGAAGAGAGAGAAACGGGATTATGTGGTGGAAATCAGGGGGGCTAAAGGGGTGCTACACTATATATATAGGCAAGCGTTCGGTTGCACCCCAAAAATGGAGCACCCCAAATGCCCTCTGATTTCCACCACTCGTTTATAACAAAGAATGTGAGTGGAAAGTGAGAGAGTGAGTGGAAGGAGAGAGAAGGAGAAATACTTGGTGGAGATTGAGGGGCATTTGAGATGCTGCACTGTTTAGGGTGCACTCGAACCTGCCTATATATATATATATATTTGTATGTATGTATGTTTATATATATATATATATTTGTATGTATGTATGTGTACACACTACGCACACATACATATAACAAAGTTAATTTGTAAAAGAATTAGTTTGTATCAAAAATTTACCATACATTATATCAGAAAAAGAATAATAATGTCAGTAACTCCACAACAAACCTTTTTTTTACAATTTTTTTCTCAATTCTTCCTACTATAAGTTTATATAGTTAAACTAATTTCATGATTTTACATTTGACTTATTTAGATAGATTTCATTGAATAATGTTAACTACATACAAAAAACAACAATAAATTTAGTTTATAGTGTGTGCGTATACGTATGTATGTATATAAATATATTTCATATCAAAATTTATTGTATATTGCATAACAAAATTCTTATATTAACATTAAAATAATCGATAAAATTTTAATATTATTTTCGTGTGCAACGCACAAGTTACACTTTAATGTAATATGATGTGGAATCCTACCAGGCAAAAATGTTAGAATGGTCCTTATGCATCTATTATGGCTCTATCCATCATATAGTAAATGAAATCTACAGTGATTAGACATTTTAGAAGGGGAGGGGGCAGTTTTTTAGGAGGGGGTGGGTCGTCCTTTCCTATTTTTAAACGAAGCAGACCTTTTCATGTCATCGCTCTTTTGTTCAAAAAAATTGTGAAGCTGGTATAATAATATTATGCATGTTTCGATATAACTGACATACACACTCCGTAATTTTACTTTTGTGGAATCTTGGTTTATTAATCTAAGTTTCGAAAACAAATGACTATACAATAAGATCAACCCAGATAATGGGAAAAACTCCCTTTTTTGAGATTTTGCGCTACAACAACGTTGATTTGGATGTGGAAGAGAAAAAAGAGGGTAGTTTCTTCCATTTAACCTTTGACGGTGAGTTTTTTAAACAATTTTATGAAAATCATCCACGCCCCGTTTATGTCCTAAATGATTTATAGGAAATCATTTAAAAGAAAAACCAAGTTTGAAAAACCCAAATAGCACTATTACCGATGTTCAAAACACCGTCATAGATTATTAGATTATTATTATTATTAGGACAAAAATTTAAAGTAAGCTTTTAAAAAGAACTTATTGTAAAAATAGGCTTGTTTACTATTAAACTAGGTCTGTTCTGAGCTGGATCAATAAGCCATGCGTGAAACACGTATGAACAAAGGTGTTCGTGCATATTTTCAAGAATGCACATGAACAAAAAAAATGAAAGTGTGTTTTCATAAATAACTTATTGATCCAGCTCATAACATGTCTAGTTTTATAATAAGTTATAAAACAGACTCATTATTACAATAAGTTATTTCTAGAAACTTACTTCAAAAAAAATTTCCTTATTATTATTAAAAAGAATAATTCCTCCCACTTCCTATTGCAAGAGTGAGAAAGATTCGCATTGTTTCTGCTCCTCCTCATGAAAGTAGCCACTCTGCTTGAGATGCCCTAATGAGGTAAGACTACATTCAAGCTCACTTCGGACCCTGCTAAATCAGAATCCTTGTGCACTAGGTAGATGATCATGACACACTTTCATAAGATCGACTTGAAAATAATGCCGTTATTAATTTTTTGCATATCTTGCCCTATGCACCTACTAAAATAAATAAATTAAAAGGTTTAATTTGTTTGACTTCTTTCATAATAATCTGAAGCCAAAAGGAAGCACAAAATATTTTTTCAACAATTTGAAAAAGTAAATATCACATATACGTGTGTATATATATATATAGCATTTGAACCATAGTCACTCGTTTATTTTTAAATAATAGATGAGTGTGAAAAAGAGTTAGCAGATAGAAAGAGAATAGAGGTTATGTAATTGAAACCAGGGAACATTTAAATGTTCAACACTGGTTGGATGCAATATAACTCATATATATGTATATATACACATATATATGTGTGTATGTGTGTGCGTGCGCGCACGTGCACGTGTACGCGTGCTATATAACACGCATGTTTTATAGCACTCCAGAAGCACCTCAATATCAATCACAAGTCTCTATTTAAATAATGCTTAGAGTGAAAAGAGAATGAGTGGATGGAGAAATAAACAGAAATTGTGGTTGAAATAAGAGGACATTTCAAGGTGCTGCACTGTTTGAAATGCAACGGAACGATACATACATATACATATTGCTGACCCACCTTTACCAAGGTAGTAACATCATGAATTTTCGGCTATCGAAGTGCTCAGTACTTAGGCATGAGCTTAGGCAAGCTTGTCCACACTTGGTCGAAGTGGCAAAACTCACAACTACTTGGATTTTATATACTTGTTTCTGACTCGGTGAAGTCAGTTCGACCTAGCACTTCATCATCAGATTCCAGATCGACATGCTTCGGTTCAGTGTATCTCAGCTCAACATGGGTCTCACTATGTTTTCTTGGCTTAAAACTATAAGGAAGCAAAAAAGGGGCTATCCCTGGATCGGTGAATTTGGCTCGACTATGTCGAACCGGATCGGTTCGGCTGTGTCGAGCCAGACGTGAACACAACTGTTTGATAAATTCTACTTCTTCAATGTGGTCAATCTATTACCTTAATATTACAGATTGGATGCCACCTGTCCTGATCGAGCCGAATGATGATATTTCCTATAACTTGAAGACGTGCTCCATCACTCCGATACTACCGGATCGATCGCTATGTGGCTTAGTCAAACCGGACTATGAAGCATCTATAAATAGCTCATTTTTGGACAAAACAAAGGATCGTACTCTTTTTCCTCGATCATACCAACGCAAGGACATTGTCATTGCTCATTCACAACTCTTTTCTTTACTTTTCTTTTATTAAAACTAACTGTATTGTGATCTATGGTATATATAAAGATTGATTACACTAAGTGGACATAAGCCTAATTGCCAAACCACTATAAAAACTTTGCTTGTCTCCTTTACTTTATTACATTCTATGACTGTGACTGTGAAATTTTTCTATGACTGTTCTGATTTTGAGCGTTGGTCGTAGAATAACCAATTTCTACGTCAACATTTTGACGTGCCAAGAAAGGGTCGGCATGCAATTTGAATTCTAGCTCAAAGGAAACTGACTGCTCGAAAACTGAAAGATGGTTAAGCAAAAGAAGGCTGATACCAGTACGCAAGCTGATGGGACTGGAGGAGGAGGAAGCCAAAAGCCATCCTTCGTTGTTGATCTTCCCAACTACCTCACCCGAAAAAAGATGGACGATACAATTAGAGACTTGACTTCATGCATGGAACGACAAGATGAGCTTATACGTAAGCAGGACGAAATGATGAATACATTTCTATCGCGACTCAATGGACAAGGAATAACCACTGGCGTGGGAACCAGTGGTGTAGCGACTGCTACAGGGATCAGAACAGTGCCAGGTAGCACACCCGGCTCGATCCTTTCTCTGGTTCGATTGAACATTAACATCGAACTGGGCAGGGAAACTCCTCTAGTGATGATGGCCTGAGTCGTAGCTCTTTAATTTGTGATGTTTTAAATGATGACACAAGAAACGTTGGTCCGGATCGACCACGAGAAGCTCTCAACAGAAATGATACAGTTGCACCTGAGTTCCGGTTCAACAATGCCGAGCCAGCCCGGTTCGACCATGTCGAACCGGTTGCTAGGGGCATGGTTGAACAGAACGTGGAAGCCGTGAACAGGCGTCATACAACAAAAGAAAGGCTCCTTGAAGTGCAATCTGAACGGTACATCCCTGAATTCCCTCCAAGGCTTAGGGACAGAATCTTCAACACGCTTCCGACGGAGATAGGCTGGCAGAAATTATAAGATGTGTAACAAAGGCAGAGTGCGCAACCAAGGATACGAGGATGTAACTCAAAGTCCTTTTACTGTTAACATCTGAGATGCGAGAACACCACCCGATTTTAAACTGCCCATTTTGACGACGTACGATGGGAGATCGGATCCTACCACATTTAACACGCTATATCAAGCACATGGATATAATGAGGGCATCTCCCGAGCTCATGGAGGAGTATTTTTCATTGTTCCTAACAGACTTGGTTGCGCTTTGGTTTAGGCAACTCAACAACAATTAAATTAGTTCCTGAAATAAACTTGTGGATAGGTTTATGGGACAATTTAGAGTTCATATAACTTATCCAAAAAACGTGATGACATTGACAACGATAAAGTAAAGGCTAAGGGAGACACTGAGAAGATTCCTAGAGAGGATTAATGTTGTGGTGGCTTCAGTGAATAAGCTGGAACCATCAATGGTCTTAAGGGCGACCATGTCTGGAGTGGCCAAAAATCTGAATTTAAAGCTAGCTTGCAAAGGGATCCCCTGAGGGCCATGACGAGTTTTATTTCGAAGCTTTTAGGTATTAAGCGCTAGGAGGATGCGCAGGCACAAAGTAAGATTGAAGTCAATGCTATGAATGATCAAGAGGCGCTTAAAGCTGGAGTGAAGCATGATGATGGGAAAAGGAAGATTGGAAATGAGCAAGGTAGCTCGACGAAAATAGGAGGGGACCAAAATTTCCCTCCTACACAAAGTTGATTGCATCTTCAGAGAAGATTTACCTAGATACGAGGGGGCTTATCCCGTATAAAAAACCAGCTCCAATAAAATACTGCATGTTCCATTATCTGGATGGGCATACCACATCGGAGTGTAGGCACCTCCGAGATGGGATAGAGAACATGTCAAGAGCGGAAACCTCCTAGGTTACGTTGATACTGAGGCAGTGATGCCTGAGAGCGGGCAATCGTTTACGGCTCAAAATCGAGGAGATCCTCGATCCAGAGCACAAATCGTCATTCCATAATAAGGTGGCGATGGTGTAGCGCGGAGAGCCTGCCCCTGATTTGATGTCCTATTGTTTGCATTCTGTTTAGATTTTTGCTTCGAATTATCCTTAGCGACGAATGAAATAAATGATGTTTTTGCTTCAACCGGAGAGATGAAGCCGTAGTCCCCGACCACGAGTTTATATCACTAGATCGCGATTGGATGGGTTCGTGCGATAGTATCTTTCGTCGAATGATGGTTGGATGGACTGGTAGGTACTAATCGTGGATTCCTTTCACCAGAGGTAAATGGATGAATCCATATGATGAACTACGGACTCCGTCATCGAAGAGTAATATGATGAGTTCTGTCACTGGAGAGTGATGGGATGAGCTCATGAACTATGAGTTCCGTCGTTGGAGAGCGATAGGATGAGCTCATATCGATGAACTATGATTCCATCACCAGGGAGTGATAAGATGAGTTCGTATAGATGAGTTATGTCATTGAAGAGCGATAGGATGAACTTGTAATAACCCGTTTTCTACATACCGAAAGATCGTAGAATAATTATGTTATTTTCATATGAGGTCGTCTGACTATATAACTTTGGCAAATGACTGATAGGGTCATCTCCTGCTTTCACCATTTTCGTCAAATTTTGATGTAACCATTATTCTCTTGGTGAATCTTGTTTCGTCCATAACTTTTGATTGGTAAGGAACTTAGACCTTAATCACTTCCACTGGATTCGAATAATGGTTTCTCATTTCATAAAGCGGTTACATAAAGCCAATGCATGGTGGCATCCCTTGGAAGCCCATGCTTGGTGGTTTCGTTGAAAGCCAAACCTTGGTGGCTTCTTTTGGAAGTCAACCCTAGGTGGCTTCTCGAAGAAGCTTCATTTCACTTATACATATATATATATATGGTGTTCATTTGCAAATTTCTCTATTCTTCCAACTCCCAAAAAGCTTCTACTCAACTACTAATGGCTTCTACCTACCACTAATCCACCATTTAAGTATGCAACCACTTAATTAAGTGCAAATCAAGTCAAATTAACACCACATCAACACAAAAGTTGTGGCGACGTGTTGGAATCCAAGCCAAATCTTTTCCTTTTTGGATCTAACTTATTTCGGGTGATTAAGGTGAGAAATAGTATGATTATTCGCTAATTAGAATAGATAAGCTGCTTATAAAAATATGTAAGAATGCTAATAATTCATTATTAATCATGTATGACACAGATATAAGTTTAGGTAGATTTGGACATGATTTGTGAATTCCATATTTAAAGGGATCTCAAGGAATTAAGGAGAAAACATGCTTTTTTTTTGTTTTGATTTTGTTTAGATAGTGAATAGGAATACTCGAGTGGTTGCAAACGTCGTCGAGTTTGAAATTGGGTGTTAAAACCACTAATAACACATTTAACAGGTTCCGGTTCAAATTTCCTATCCGGGAAATTCGATACGGAAAAATATTGTTGGATTGGCATGAAATTTTATGGGAACATTGAACCGGATCTAATTAGATCCGGGAGCATCGAATCGGATGTTGTTAGATCCGAAAGCATCAAATCGGATGTTGTTAGATCCAGAGCATCAAACTGAGACTTTCCTATCCAGACTTATTCTACCTGGAACTTATCTTATCCGAGAATGTGCAGAAGGAATGGGTTCGCGTGGCATGGCATTACTTTCTAATAACGACTAGACTCCTTTGAATTCCAACTTCAATATGACTAGTCAAACCCGAGACGTAAGAAAAGTCTAAATAGGAAGTTACCACCAAAGATCCAGATGAGAACCATCGGGGTGACTTCTAAGTTGGACCTCGTTGCGAGAACATGTGTAACGGAGATATCGATATTCAAAACATTGGTACATCATTGAGAAAGTGACACAAGAACGGATCAGAGTCAATGTGGCGTGGACTGATCGATCTGGACTCAAAGCTAATGCGGTGTGGACTGGGTAGGGTTTTCAGCTTATAGCTCATGCGGTAGGGCGTAGCGATGGACAGGTGGAGCTCATGCGATGGGACCCGCCAGTGTCTTGATTGATTGGACGACCAAAGTATAGAATATCGTATGCTCAATACACTGAGTGAGTGAACACGAGGATGTTTGCTATGATTGGATAATTTTTATCACGATAACACACACTTCCACTTACACTCATATCTTGATTACCATAAAGTAAAGTACATGATTATCTGTGCTAACTTTTTGGATGCAGGGTCAGGTCAGGTATGACTCTTCATACCTATTGTATTATCTTATTTAGTGATTAAGATTACTATCGCTCACACAAGACTTTGTCTGATTTGGAGTTTTATGCATTACTTCTTATTACTCTGGATTCTCTTACATGAACAGACTAGAGATAGGTTGGTGTGTTCGAGTAACTGGTCGGAGACGAGCAGGAGGCTTCTACGTACTATATATACTCTTATCCCTATTACTTTCGTTAATCACTACTTTGGGCATTAGCAGTGTATTTTATTTAGAGACAGTATTTTGGAGATGTACTTATGTATGACTCATTGGATATTTTGTTGTTAATGTGAATCTATTACTCTGATGTTTATGATTCAGTTTTCAGCTCATACACAGTCTCGCCTGTTTTATATCATGACTTATGTTATTGTTATATTTTTATTCAATTCGCTGTGAGATATACGACATGTTATATGGGTTTCCTTACTTCAATCGTTGGTGATTGTCCTGTATTAGTTGGGCACCGTCACAACGCAACTCGTTGGGTGTCGGCTGGTACAGGGCGGTTGTCACATTTGGTGTTGGAGCCAGGTTGCGTAGTTTAACCTAAGTGAGTAATACCAGGGGATGAGTATATGTATACGAGAGCGTGTATTTGTGTTTCCAAAGTTATATTTATAGATATATGCTATTAGTATACTTAACGGTGAAGTCGCACTACACATGCATCGCTAAATAGGATCCCTTGAAAAGACAATTGATCGCCTTCTTTACAGATTGAATGACAGGTCGCTAAAGGAGGAACGTTGCTACAACTCTAGTTCTGGAATTGAGGAAGGAGCAGGCTAGGGAGCCAACAATGCTAATGCTCCTGATATGCAGACGATGTTTACTGCTTTCATAAGAGAGATGCTTAAAAACGCTCAAGGAGCTACTCCCAATGTCGTTGAGGGTGGTGGTGCACTTGTGCAGGGCACCAGGGCCAAGTTTGCCAAGTTGAACAAGGACTTCACCAATCTGGGTGGTAAACCGTTCCAAGGAACGGAGTTGGCTACGGAGGTTCAAGGTTGAATTGATACCTGTGAACGCATCTTTGAGGACCTTGGACTCGATGATGCTGCAAAGAGGAGTCTGGCTTCACGTCAGCTTCAAGGTAGGGCTATGAATTGGTGGAATGCTAACAAAGCTGCTACTTCTGAGGACCAGTTTGCTTGGGAACAGTTTAAAGCTCGATTTTGTAGGAAGTTTATTCTGGCTGCTCAGAAGTCAGAACTATTTCAAAAATTTGCAAAGCTTAAGCAAAATGGTAGGGTTGTTTCCGAGTACATTGTTGAGTTCGATGCTTTGTCGAAATATGGGATATCTTTTATTAATATTGTTGAGAAGTAGAATGAAAAATTCATCACTGGATTGGATGATTACTTGGGAGAGAGGCTTATTAATCATATTGATGAGATTTTCGAGTCTATCGTGGGGAAAACTTTGAGGTCGGAAAGTCTTTATCCTAAGTCGAAGACTGAAGTCACCATTGCTTCTGAAGTTGAGCCAAAGCCGTAGATGGGCAATGGAGGCAAGAAGAAGTTTCCTAATAAAAGGAAGCCTTTTCCAGTCAAGAATGGACAGAAAAAGAAGGCTAAGTCAGAATTAGCTTGTTATGGCTGCGTCAGGAAGGGTCATCTTATCAGGGACTAGGTCCAAGTCGGGGGTGAAGAAGCGCTTCAATTGTAGCAATGAGGGGGACTTCAAGAATGATTGCCCAGAGTCTCCAAAGGATAAGCAGTTGGTGAGAGCATACACTATTAATGTTGTTCCATGTTCGTCTTATGCCCCAACAGCGGCGGAGAAGGGAAACGGTATCGTTATCCAAGGTATGCTTTAAGTTTGTGATCTTCCTTTTAGAGTTCTATTGGATATTGAGGCTTCTCATTCCTTAATATTTAATGACCTGGTAAATAGATTGGAATTTGAACTCGAGATTGTTGATCGACCTTTGGTTGTGACAAAAGTCACAAAACCGATTAGTGGTTCTACTAGCCTTTGCATGATTTGTCGTGGTCTTACCGAGTCATGGATGCATGCTTGCTTGTGATTGTTTTGTTTTGGTTTGGGCTTTACTGGGTTTGATATTATTCTCGGAGTCGATTGGCGAGTTTAACGATTTGACCAACTTTGATTGAGCGGATTGGTTCCAGTCAGAGGAGCGGTCCTAGACTGTTGGAGACCATTACCAAGGTGGAATCTGGTGTGGATAATGAGGTCAGGAGCATGTAAAACTTGACCGTGAGGGTTGGCTTTGGAAAGGTGGGAGATTAGTTGTACCTGATGTCGATGGATTAAGTACATAATGAACGTCATCACTCAAAGTTAACCATACATCTCGGTAGTAACAAGATGCATCGAGACATGAGGCGAACGTACAACTGGGTAGGTATGAAAAAGACATTGGGAAATTTATCTCCAAGTGCATGAATTATCAATTGGTTAAGGCTGAGTAGAAGAAGCTCAATGGCTTATTGCAACCACTCGAAGTTTCCAAGTAAAAATGGAAGCAAGTTTCGATGGATTTTATTGATGTTTTACCTAGGACTCGTGCGGGTCATGATAGTATTTGGGTCATTGTGGATAGGTTGACCAAAAGCGCCACGTTTATACCTGTCAAGGCAAACAAAACGACAGCCAGTTAGCAGAATTTTATGTGAAGTGGGTTGTGCGATTCCATGGAGTACCTAATGTTAGAGTTTCCGCAAGATCACTACACAATTAGATTTTGAAAGAAGGAAGAAGATAACGATAACAAGCAAATCCTTCAAACAAACATTTATTAATCCACCAAATTATTACAATGAAAGCCTAAAAAAAATAATTGAGAATTTATCTCAATCCCAAAAAAACAAGTTTTTTTCTTTCCTTCAAGTAAAAATAAATCTTTCCCTAATGACATGCTTATATAGACAAATGAAAAGAATAGGACTATACCCAATTGGGCCCTAAAATATTTCAAAAATAAATACTCCTTAAAACTTGCTCATAATAAAGCTTTCCTTAAAATATCTCAATAGGTCCATAAAATTCGCAGCAGATCCTTAAATTCTGCAACTTCCAATTTCTCCATCTTCAATATTCATGTGATAAATATCACAAACCATAACACTCCGTCATGATATGAAATCGCTCCAACAATCAACAAATCCATAAACCAAAAAAGCACCCACAAATGATGCATCTCTCACATAAGATACACCACAAAAAATAATCCCAAAATTGTTTGTAATATCACAATGGCCTCTATGTAGACTTTGTGATTTTACGTTGTTGGCTCCACCTTGATTCAGATGAACTCGCCTCTCCTAATCCAATTTGAGAACTCATAACATTCTCCACCGTTTTTCTAAGCAATTTATATATGTTATCATTTCTCCGTTTTGCGCGCAAAAACTCCTTGTTACCCCTCCAAACCCTTATAACTCCACATCTAGTCGAGAAATTGCAACCTTTTTGTTCCAACTGTCCAATTGAACAAGATTCTTCTTAATTTTTGAGATGTACCTAACTCTCGTTAGATTCAACACATTTCCATCATTCATCTTCAATCGAACCGAACATATGCCTTTAACATGCAAATCTCGACCCTCGGCGAATACCACTTTACTACTTTGTTCTTCATAATCAATAAATGCTTCCTTTTGATGGCACACGTGGAAACAAGCTCCTAAATGAAGTATTCAATCTTTGCTTTCGCCTTCATTAATACATAAAACATTTCCTTCAATCTCCTCGCCAAAATTCACCTCATTACCGTTATTATCTTGTTCATCCGATTCTTCCTCCAGTACCTTCATCTTCTCCTTATCCCTTTTAAGTTTATGATAAAATCTCAGTTGATAGTCGGGTTTGTCACAGTAAAAACAAATGTATTCCTTTTTCATGTCTGGTCTATTTGGTTCCCTTCCAAGTTTCGTTGATTAACCCTCCTTGCAATAAAATCTTTTTCAATTGGAGTTCTAATTTCCGTTGCCTCCTCCTTATCTTTTCCTTCCATAAGGCTCGTCCTCCGCATCTCCTCATTAAGCAAGCTACTAACCACTGGCCCCATTGAAACAACGCCATCCGAATTTGAGTTATTCAACACAACCACAAGTGTTTCCCAACTTTCTGGCAAGGAACTCATCATCATTAAGGCTTGAGTTTCATCATCTACCTTGAAATTCACAGCAGCCAATTGATTCATAATTTCCTGAAAATCATTAAGATGCTCTCCAATTGATCCACCTTCCTTAAGCTTTAGATTCACCAATCTTCTCATAAGAAGTCTTATTTGTTGCGGAGTTCTTTGCATAAACCCCTTCCAATTTCTTGCATATTGCATTAGCAGATGTTTCATTAGCAACAATATAAAACACTGAATGATCCAAAAAAACATCGAATAGACATAACAACCTTTCTATCCAAAGTCTTCCATTTTGCTTCGGATAAATTGCTAGGTTTTTCCTCATTATTCTCCAGTGGCTGATAAAGATCATTAAGATAAAGGAAATCTTCCATCTTTACCCTCCATAATCCCCAATTTCTTCCATTAAGTTTTTCAATAATTATGTTATCCATATTCAAACCCTTTTCAAAAAATTTATGTAGAAGGCTCTGATACCAGTTGTTAGGGTTTCCACAAGATTACTACACAATTAGATTTTGAAAAAAGAAGATAATTATAACAAGCAAATCCTCCAAACAAACCTTTATTAATCCACCAAATTATTACAATGAAAGCCTAAAAAAATAATTGAGAATTTATCTCAATCCCAAAAAAACAATTTTTTTTTTCTTTTCTTCAAGTACAAATAAATCTATCCCTAATGACACGCTTATATAAACAAATGAAAAAACTAGATCCATACCCAAGTGGGCCATAAAATATCTCAGAAATAAATACTTCTTAAAACTTGCTCAAAATAAACCTTTCCCTAAAATATCTCAATAGATCCATAAAATCCGCAGCAGATCCTTAAATTTCGCAGCTTCCAATTTCTCCATCTTCAGTATCCATGTGATAAATATAACAAACCATAACACCTAAAGGCATTGTGAGTGACTGAGATTCATTGTTTACTAGTGGACTCTGGAATAGTTTGCAAGAAGCTTTGGGTCAGAGTTACATCTTAGAACTGCATACCATCCTCAAACTGATGATCAGACAGAAAGGGTAAATCAAATATTGGAAGATCTCTTGAGAGTGTGTATCCTAGATTTTGAAGGTTCATGGGATGACCATTTGCATTTGGTTGAGTTTGCATGCAATAATAGTTATCAGTCAAGCATTGGCATGTCTCCCTATGAAGTCTTACATGGGAGGTTGTGCAACGCTCCTTCATGTTGGTGGGAGGCAGGTGAGAAACTGATATTTGGACCAGATATGGTTAGAAAAACTTCTGAAAAGATTAAAATCATTCTACAACTAATGAAAGCTGCCCAAGATAAGCGGAAGAGCTATCTCTTTAAGGAATGTGATTCGGTTTGGTAGTAAGAGAAAGTTGGCACCGAGGTTTATTGATCCAATTCCAGTCATTGAGCGGGTTGGGAATTTGGCATATAGAGTTGAGCTCCCTCAGAAAATGGCTAGGGTGTGTATTCCAAATTTCCCATTTGAGAATGTTTGTGCATGACTCCAATATAACTATCACATCGGATCAATTAGATGACCTCGAGGTAGAACCAGAAGCCACTGTAGCCCGCATACCAGTTCTATCGTTGGATACGATACGAAACAACTTAGGAGGAAGACATTGAAACTTGACAAAATTTAGTGGAGTAAAAGTGAGAGTGATTGTACTTGGGAAACCAAGGAAAGCATGAGGACGTCCAATTCAGAGCTCTTTACTTGGTAAATTTTATACCTCTCTTAAATTTCCATTCGTAACGTCATCAGTCTTCTCACTTAATTAGTATACCGGATGCTAGGATAGGTCTAAACTGTTTGCTATGTATGTTTGAGCGTTTGTGGATGATTGATAGGCGTGCGGGACAATCTTATTTGTTGCTTAAGGAATTTTGAGGGCAAAGTTTTTTAAGGGTGGGAGAATGTAACGACCTGTATTCTACATACCGAAAGATCATATAATATTTATGTTATTTTCATATGAGGTCGTATGATTATATAACTTTGGGAAATGATTGATAGGGCCATCTCCTACTTTCACCATTTTCGTTGAATTTAATGTAACCATTTTTTCCCTGGTGAATTTTGTTTCGTCCATAATTTTTGATTAGTAAGGAACTTAGACTTGAAACCGCTTCCATTGGTTCGAATAATGGTTTCCCATTCCATAGAGCGGTTACGTGAAGCCAATCCTTGATGGCTTCCCTTGGAAGCCAATCCTTGGTGGCTTCCCTTGGAAGCCAGTTCTTGGTGGTTTCTCTTGGAAACTAATCCTTCGTGGTTTCTCTTGGAAGCCAGTCCTCCACTTCTGCTACTATCTGTCGCATGCTAGCTAGGGGAGGCCAAGCCCAATAAGGCCGATGCTAGTGAATTGTTCTCTTCGTCTCAGAAGCCTGGATCGAGTCTTGAACATCTTGCCTATGAATCTTGACGATCTTACCGAAAAGGCATTTCAACATCAACCACTTGGCAATTTACCAGATTTGGCACTCAAAACAGGCTGATCAACACGGTAAAACCATGGATTTTCACGTGTGCGCATCAGGCTTGGCATGGTTCGATTTTTGGCAAATCAGGGATGTGAAATTCCGAATGTGAATTTGGCAAGTCGAAATCCCCTTATCGACATGGGAGACAATGCGAATTTCATGAGTACGACAAGGGGATTCAGATGCGAATTCTTGGGATCAGACGTGGAGATGCGAAGTGGCCAGCCGATTTTGGTAAATGGAATTCACGTGCGAATCATTGGATTTCGCTTGCACGACTCGACGAATCATGGCTTTCGGGATGCGAAAACTAGGCCTGCCAAAGGAGATACGAAAATTGGTAAACTGGAAGATCACAACCAGGCGCATGTTGATCACTGTTTTTTAGGTGATCAACATGTGCCGATCAACGTTTTTAAAATATTTTTCCAGAATTAGAAATTTTGGACCATGACTCGATTTTTTGGCTAAGTAGTGGGGATACGAATTTTGCATCCCATCGGAATACGAAATTCGGGCTGATGAATGGAAACTTAACATATAAATACCCTCTTTCTTGGCATTCAAAGGGGTTGGCTTGACTTAGTATTTTTGGAGCTTAGGCACACGGGAGAGCTATCTTTGTAGCTTATGTCATTCATGGTGATTCCATGGCTTTGGACTTCATCTTGGACTTGTAAACTTCACATAGAAATTTGCCTACAATTTTTTGGCATTCACTTGGTCATTTGTCTTGCTGTTGGAAAATTTTGGACATTCTTAGATATTCATGGACATTGAAGCTTTTCATTAAACAATAGTGTTCACTCTAACACACTTTGACATAACGAAAAACAAGAAGGACATTTTGATCAAAGTTAGGAATTAACAAGATATTTGTTATTCTATTGTATAACCTTATATACACAAATTGTCCAAACTTGAATAAATATTGTAATCGACAAAATTATGATGAACGATCAATATAAAGTGGATGTAGGCAATAGTGTTGTACCACTATAAAAGTTGTGCTCCCTTTTACATTTCATTGTTTTGGTTGTTTAGAGATCGGGTTTTCTTCAAAACCCGCTCTTTGGGGGGTCGGTGTGCGCAAATAACCAATTTCCTACGTCAACAAAGTTGGAAAAAAATTGATTTCTTTTTAAATATTCTAAAAGATTGGTAGTCATATCTCATTCATATACTAAAAGGGATTTATGAGATGGATCATAAATGGGTTAAATCAATTTTTATCCATTTCATTTATTGTTTGATCGTACGTGTTTGCCAGGTCTATAGGACTCCAATCCCCTACAATAAAATGTAAGAGAGATACAAATGCACTGCATCATTCAGCAGGCCCTTATAAGGGTGTTCCCATTGTAGATGACAGAAATCCCCACATCCCATTGTTTTTGTGATATCTTTGTATCGTTCTACTTTTTCCTTTATTTTTCTTCTTTTTGAATTTAGCTTCGCATTATATATATTATATGTATAATAAAATGCCTTGGTATACAAATAAAAGACAAAGAACTGTGTAGATTTATGTTCAGTGAAAACATCAATTGATTGTTATCACTCCATGCAATAGCTCTGTTAACTCTCTGCTTAACTTACTAGCTTGATCTTAGGAATCGTTTCTCACCAAATCATCTCTTACACGATTTCTCCACTGACCTCTCATCTTCCAAAACGAGAAATCACGTATAAACATTTGGAAAAAGTCAGTTACTGATTTTAGTTCTACCTCCTTTGGCTTTGCTTCAACCTAATTTCGTCTCTTAAAATATCCTCATCTCCGTAGGATAAATATACGTTTATGCCTTTCTCCCCTGTTTCATTTCTCTTCACAAAAGTAACCGTCATATTTTTCCTATATTGTTCCACTAATGAAATCGATGACCGTTGCACTTAAAATTTGGGGTTGCAAATAGAATTCAAAATTTTAAGGTTGAGGCATCAAAGTGATGGCCTTTGACCTAATTTGGGTGGGGATAGTTAGTGCTTTTTATTTGTAGATTTTGTTGCTTTGCTATTCAAAATACTTGGGTAATTTCCTCTTCCTTGCTTTTCTATGGATTGTTGCTCGGTTTACGTAGTCCGTTACTCTAGATGTCATCGTATTTTTTCCTAAGCTTCACCAAAAAAAAAAAAAAAAAAATTTGCCCCTTTTATCAAATTTATTTCCACACAAATTTTGATTTTCTTAACCATTGCCTTTTTGTGAAAAATAACTGTTTTCGTTTTTACCGATACAGTCACTTATAATGCAACCTTTTATACGTAAATGCTAATACCCATTTGTGATGTGTACAGCTAAATACAAAAGATAATTGATAACCAATGCGATCCATAATTTCTTTACATTGATTTGTAATATTTTAATTATCCTTAGCATGATTAGAAGGCAAATAACCAAACTGTTTAATTCAGCTAAAGAAAAAAAAATGAATTCAACTTTGATGGATTATACCCTTATTTAATGATTCGTAAACATTTAGATCTCTCCTCGGACATGATTATGATCTTCTTTTCTGCTCTACTGCATAACTATTACATACCACATTTGTTGAAGGATAATATAAATTCCCCAACATGGTATGAAACTGTTAGGATCGACCCTCATTATTCCGCCAAATTTGATGTACTTGTATTTTAAATACTTTCACCCTTACGGTGACATCGCGTCACACAAAAGGCCTAGACTTGCATACTATGATGTTAACGAGATGCCTTACGTCTGGTCAATCAATATAGCAGAGAGGTATCACTGTTATTGCTAAGACACAATGCATTCATTATGCTAGGAATGTTTTATTTTGTTTTGTTAAATTGATTGCTTCTTTCTGCATTTAGGCACTATCTTGTTATCATTAGCTTCTATTTTAACTCTCATTCATACCTGTTTTTGCATGGGCGAATTTGGTGGATGAGGCGCAAAGAACCAAATGCATGCACTTAGAAAATCACAAAGTTTTGAACAATTTTTGGGGAATCGTCTACTGAACATCATTGTTTACTTAGGTCAAAATAGTTAAAATGAAAAGCCCCCAAGCTTACTCAAACCTCTTTGCTCGAACACCATTAGCACATTTTGTTTATTTTTTTGCACAAGTATGTGTACTCTAAAAGATGTTATTAAAACTAATTTTTTTAGCGTTACAAAATCACCAACCAATGCAGTTTTGATAGTATAGTCATGATTTCAACACAAATTAAAGCATGGAGAAAGTACGATGTTATCTAATAAACATAATAATAGCGTCTCTTCGCATTCACGTACCGTTTCTTATCTAGTTTTTCTTAACCCCACATTTGTATCATGCTTTGTGAAAGCATCAATTGGTAATTGCGGTTCACACAAATTGTAAACAATATTCTAGGATCCATTTACCTATCCTTAATATTGATCTAAATTATCATACTTCAGGTATTATATTATCTGCAGCTACTTATCTATGTCCAAATGCAACACAGTCAGAGAATGATCTGAGTAATACAAATGTAGGGTTTTTATAAAAATGTATATATGGTCATAACTTCATTAATAATGCATGATATAATACTTGTTCCAAGCTTATTTTTGGTATGTGGAACCCAATTTTGCGTAACTTCGTTGATTATGCATTATATATACTGTGTACACATAAATGGCAATATGGTGGCTGATGTATAGAAGTGTTGCAGAATTTGATGGATTTAAAACTGATGCAACCCAGAAGTCTACGTCTCAGTGTCACTATTTTGAGGTTCAAGATGCTTGGTCAACTTAATATTATTTTAGCATTTCTGTTGTCCCATGTGTTTTACTATAAGGTATGGATAAATTATGTGAATGCCAGCATTTGAAAATTAAGTTGCAGAAGTGGAAATAAAATGCCTATTTTAGTTGATTTTGTATTGAAATTTATGTATAAAGCGTACTGAAATTTGTGTACATGACATATCATAACTTTGTCATTCTGCTTTGATTGCTTTGGTTTGTCTCATTACTATTTATCTACTAGCATGGCCAGCAAAAGAGTTTACACAAGAAATACCAATCCGCAAGCCATCTTGGAGAAACCAAAGTTGCCTACTTTGAACAATATGAGGCTATCATATCAAATACTAATAATTGCATAAAGGTCAAATATTTAGAGGGCTCAAATTTATTTGTAGATCTCATAGACCTTGGAACTTAACACTATCAAAGATATTTTCTGCTGCTATTATTGTACCGCAGTATCTACTTTATTACTAACTTTAAGTAGCTCTTTAATCTATTGCTTGAGGTATTCATATGATATTTTATTTCACGTAAGTTTATCTACCAAACTTAATTTTACTTCATCTAACATAGAAAATGACAATGTCAATGACGTAATAAGAATTAGTTTAAAATATAAAATTTGTAGTTTTGCTTCATATCTATGTACCAAGTTATGTTTTATTGGATCGAATACTGTTTTTAATAATGTTTCAGGCTACTTCTTTGCGTTTTCTTTATTTTGGCAACCATGATAATTTGTAATTGCTTGAATTTTCATGCAGATGGAGCACATCGGCTTTTGGATTGTTCACTTACAAGGAATAACCAAATATGCTAAATTGTGTTTCTTTTATTTTCTTGATGTATAATAATTCAACATTATGATCCAGCATTTGAGATGCAAATTGTTTTTTTATGTTCTGATTTAAGTACATATAATACCATTCAAGTAAATTAAAAACCGAAAGATTTCGAGATGGATATAGATGTATTCTTATTTGTTCTTTTACATTTTACACAAAAAATATGTTTGTATTCCTTTTGTTATCTGAATATAACATCTATCAAATTTCTCATATTAACCCATAATAGTGTAAGTTATACAAAAAAATTTTAAATCCGTGCCAATGGCACGGGCTATGTACTAGTATAAGAACAAGAATGGTCAATCTTTCAAACATGAGAAAAATTTAATAAATTGCTCCAGATGATTGGTCTTGCTTGAAATATAAATGTGAAAATTGCAATGCTATTGGAATAGTGCCAGCAGCTTGTGCCTAGAAGCATAGTTTAAGACATTGGAACATATCCCTCCCCCCACCCCCCCCCCCCCCCACCACCCCCAAAAACCCCAACAACCCATATATATATATATATATATATCCATTTAGAAGCCCTACTGATATGATATGGGAAGTAATGCATTTTAAAATTCTGTAATTATTAAATGTAACAATAATAATTAATAATCAATACCTATTTCGGCTACTCTTTTTCTGTCGATCTCCAGAGTATATAATGCTAAAGATGACTGATGTGTAATGTAGTACGCACTACTCCATCCTTTGGGTACAAAAAATGCTTCAGAATTCTGTTCATCAACCTTCAAAAATCATGCCCCTGACACCAGATGCGAATCATGAAAGAGAAAAAGGTTGAATTAACGTCAAATTGTGCAAATAATCAAAAAGGAAATAAATAGAAGTTAAGCATATGCATATATTTCCCTCCGAAACTTTGTTTAATATCATTATGGTAGTTCCCATGTTTTAGAGTTCCATTAACATAGCTCATATGTTTGTCATCGCCATGAGATTCTGTAATAAGACAGAACTGAAATCCTGTACTGGATAAGCCGCATGATTACTCGGAAGACTGGATAATTTCCATATGATGTGATGATCACCACTGGGAACTCTACACTTGCTGCAGTTATAGAGATACCATAGGTCCTCTGCCTATACTATTGCATGTATGGCTAACATATGTTGAAATTGGAACAACTTTGTATAAGTTGAACAAAGCATGCCTAAATTAAGTATCGGATGTAACCTCTATTGTAAAATCTTTCTAGACTCTCTTTAGGTGTCAGGCTAGCCTTACCGTCTAGATATTTTCGTAGTCCACATATTTGAGACCTACTACAATATCTAAGCATACAATTTACATGTACTGTGTATACACCAATTTAGGCATAAATCCTCTTATAAGCATCAAAATGTTTGTTTCATGTAATTTTGACAACCATCCATGGTTGCTTTAAACCTATCCAAATTCATGATATCCCATCGTAGATCAATTAGTACTAAATTAAATACTAAAATTTCATCTAAAATGCATAAGTTTATAAAAAAAAAAATGCCTAGTTTCGATCAATGTCTGATTAATTCCCGCCTAAGCGATTAATGCTTAGTTCATGCTTGCTGCCTACCACCTGCCACGCGAATTCTATAAACTTTGATGTTAATGCTGTTGCACTTGTCATACTAGAAATTATAGTCATGTTGAATCCAAGTTGTTTACAGATGCTAATAAATCGGGAGTGATGATTGGTTTTACTCAATGCACCTCAGTGCTTTGTCTTGTAATCACATGATATAGCAATCTGGGTATAGTCTTCATAAATCAGTGTTCACCTCTGTCAGATGTCAGGATGTGCATTTAAGTAAGTTCAGTACAAACAAGTCGTATCACTCGGACAATAAATTGGTAAATCGTCTATCACTCACTGACTCAGTGCAAGCTATTGAACACAGATCTTATCCTTTGTGTTTGATATCAAATAAAGTGGCAATATATCTTATACGTTTCACAATTAAAATATCAATCAATGATACATGGTATTTGTTGATATAATAAACATTCTTACTGTATGTCATTTTGCCGAAATTAGGCAAACATCACCAATTTTTTTTAAACATAAATAACTTGTATTTCAAAAAAAAAAAAAAAACGCAGGACGTATACGAAAAGGCTTTATATTTGTATATACTATCTAACAATGGTTTACACTGCTAGAAAATAAATGTTTTTATCTTTTCTTATTAGTGATTTAAAAAAAAATACTAACAAAGGAGCTGAGATTATTTCAATATTTTCAAAATATCATACATGGATCCATGAACCATACACTAATGGTATTTCTTATAGTAGTAGTATGGTAGATTTATCTTAATTTTTCTCAGATTGATGATTAAAAAAATGTTCAGAAAAATCATCGCCTACTGACTGCTTGTGGAGCAAGTATCAAACCTGATTCTACCTCTTGCCTTCAACGTTTGAAGGGTCGCCAGGCTGCAGAATACAAACCCCAAAAAAAAGGTCAAGAAGACTGTGCCTACCTCTAGGCTCTATCAATCTCTTCGGGGCATCCACAGGCAACCGAGTTACAGAATATTGAACCATTAGGCATAGACACCACACCGTAAATTACAGACACGACACACACAATATCACCAGCTGGTGCATTAAAAAACTAAGCATGTAGAGTTTCATGTTAAATATGAAAATTATGAACCTGGAAACAATAAAGCAGTAGTTAATATCAATGGGTTTGGCGGGCAAATTGCTAGAGACATCAGAAAGTCATGGTATTAAGCGACAATAATGGCATTGTTCTTACCACCTAATTTGATTGATGATTCCTTCCACAAACGTGACATCGCTTCGTCACTTGATTACATTTATTAACCATTCCATTATGAAGACAGGTTTAGACCTGCAAGCAATATCAGAATAAAGGAAGGTATTCCTTTATCTACACTCACTATACCTCCAAATAGTATGCAACTACGTATAGATTCCCAGTTGACATCAATCAATAATAGAAAGATAATTTTCACTTTTGACATGTATAAATTGAAGTGTCACTAAATCTGAATTTAATAATACAGCAGCCATTGCAATACTATGAAGAACGACTAAATAAGTATAAACTGTTATAAAGTCATGCCATAACATTTAAATACAAAGGTTGTCAACGTTTCATAATCCAAGTGCACTAAGCTGTTATTCAGGACTATTCTTCTCTTGAAATCTATTCTAATAAATTGGCCTTGCACAAAGAATGCAGATTAGGATGCCGATTGTAAACATAAAGCTTACAGCAATCATACTGAATAATCTGTTACACTAAGACCACCTATAAACTGTACAGAAACCCTTACAACCATCTATGTATCGTGTAATCAAATGGTTAAATATAAGATCGGAAAGCATATTGCATAATTTGCCATACAGTTAATTTCATCAGTTAAAGGATTTGGTTTGCAAGGTAGCAAAGTTTCGAAGAATGAAAAAAAAAAAAAAAAAAAAAAAAAAAAAATCTAAGAATTTAAGGTATACACAGAACATGCGAGGTAACATACATTTTCATTTTCAGAAGGAGAAAAAAGGAGGTAACATACAGTTGTAGTAGTATTTACTTTGTTTTATACTGTAAAATTCAATAAAGAATTGATGCACCTTGAAACTAATCTGCTCTGTGTACCTGCCAAAAATTGAAATGATGGATAACATAGGAAAACATGCAAGCAAGATTAGTAGCGCAAAAAAAGGACAAAAATAGTATATATTAATTTCATTGTAGTATCTTACATTTATGGAGGACAAAACAATATATTTCAAACTAACAATCACATGTAGAAATAAATAAATCTCTGACATTAGCTACAGTTCATAATTTAATTAAGATTGGGCAATCTCTAATATCTTTTGAAAGTTAAGCTTAATAAGAAGGAAACCCAAGAAATTCATTGATCATTTTAACGACTGGCATGGCATTTCCTGGTGCATAAGGAAGAAGAGAATCCAATTGCATTGTCTCGATTACTTGAAGAAGAGCACAAAACAAGTGTTTTCTTTCTGCTAATTCTTCGGCTAATTCACTTTGATGGTTGTCCATTAAATCTTCATTTACCACCACGATTAAAGGTTTCCCCAATTTTAGTGCCTCAAATATGCTCCCTGATCCTGCTTAGACAAAAATATTTGTGTATTGATCTTTGAAATTATAGGACATCCAGAAAAATGATCGTTTCCATTATGATAAATGCTACACCCCTTGCAACTTATGCGAATATGGTGCATTATAATTCAGTGTACACAATATCATAACATTGTTGTTGGTAAATAAAATATCTACCTACAAGAAAACAAAACCAACTGAATTTTAGGGCTTATACGAATCTTACCAGCATGACTTATGACTAAAGATGCAGACTGCATATAGTCAGCAATACTTGGTGAGAAAGTGAAGTAATCTACAGCAAGTGATCCGTTTTCTACTGGAATCTGTAATTTAAAAATGAGACTATCATGTCTATATTAAATATTACACTGTAAAGAAGAAATATAAAAATGGAATCTTGCTATTCTGCTTATATATAAGAAATATAATAACAGAATCACAATTTACATATCTCAAATGTAAGCTGTAAATTGCTCAAGAACTACAGTTTCACTGACAAGAACATAGCAATGAAAATGATAGCGTGAACATAACAAATGACTGAATGAGGCCATATATTCCCCTTGAGTTATGCCCCCAATTCTTCCATGAGAACCATGGCAAAAGTATAAATGAACTGCCAGCTCTCTTTAATTTCAAGACATAACAAATTAACAACTATAGGTGGACTTCCATGAGAACCATGGCAAAAGTATAAATGAACTGCCAGCTCTCTTTAATTCAAGACATAACAAATTAACAACTACCAGCCGAGTAACCTTACCGTTGCGCCAGACACCACTTTCAACAAATTAACAACTATAAATCACAAAATGAGCAAGGTTTTTTTTTTTTGTATATATTTTAATTTACGTAAGGTGAAGCTTCCATGTATCTTATATCTATGGGGTTTTAGGCACAAGGACAAAATTTGAGAAAAATTTAGGTACAAGGACAAAAGGCCAAAAAATTAGCCATAAGGACACACTTTTTAGTGTAATCAAGGAATTTAGGGGGCCGCCATCATTTTCTATTTTACATTACAAAGTGTCCTTCAGCCTAAATTTTTGGCCTCTTGCCCTTGTGCCTAAATTTTTCTCTAATTTTGTCTTTCACACTATTTTCCTGTAATAATATAGAAAATTGAAAGATACAAGAATTATTAAGAAGTGCTCACTTTTGAGGGGACATAGGATCCACGACCCATTTGAATAAGTAGATCAGTGTAACCTCTTTCAAATAACTCTGCTTTGACTTGTTCAGAATCAACTGTCATCACCAATTTATCAAAAGAAGTGGTCCCTACGGTAACGAACACCGTTTTCTTTGATTTTCCTTCATTTTTACTTTCATCCATATTTCTATTAACCAAACAAGCTAGTTGGTTTTCTTTCTTTTCTTTATCTATGACATCATCTATGAGAAGAAATAACAGTCAATTTAGTATACAGTAAAACAGAAAGCTCGACGAGGGAAAACAGTGATAGGATAGATGAGAAAGCATTTTTACAACTGTGTAAATTAAAGCAAACGGTGTCATCTTACGTGACTAGGTTGATACAGGTTAAGATGTTCTTGTTTAACTCTAGTAGAGGTTTTACTTTCTTCTAAGTTTCTAACATCGATATAAGGTTTCAAATTTACCAAATAAAATACATGAAACAAGCATCCATATATTAAATGGATAATAGCGTTTAACAGTTAGCATGTTGCACGTTGTTTTCCTTATATAAGGTTAAGAAAATATAGCATTAAAGGCCTTCAGTAATGTGAAGATGTAATGCTTCCTAAAGATCATGTATATATAGGAATGTTGTATGCAGATTTGATGAAAATATGACATCAAAGTAATCAGATACAAGTAAGAGTGCCTAAAATTCAGCTACATGTTTATTTTGAACTATCTTTCTGGTACGCATAAACATACATTCAACAAAATTCACACAAGCTGAACATTATTTGACCTCATAAATAATGAATGAGCATTCTCTTCAATTAAATATTTGTCGTTTTTCAATCATCCAAATCAAGGGTAACTGACATTGAATGACATATGATCATCTTCATTCAAAAAAGTAATTCCAAATCAACTTATCATGGGTTGTGGAAATTGTAAATGAATAAACCATTGGTATAATACACATGTTTCTTTAGATTCCTCAATAGTTAGAGCCTAATCTTAAACAGTCGCGAGAACTGTTTCTTATCATTAACCCCAGCTTTCCTTTAAATACCCAAATATTTTTCTTTTAGCCCTATTCAGGCATACTTACTGCTTGTATTATATTTATCTTTGTCTCTGTCTCTGTGCATGTGTGCATGAGGAGGGGGGGGGGGGGGGGGGAGTGTGTGTGTTATACAGAAGAAGCAATGAAATCCAGCTTATCAAAATGCATAGTTTTTGCAAATTAGAGTTAATCTAGACATTACTTTGGCGCCTAATACATCTGCTATTACAGAATAATTTGAAGAAAACCCATACGAAACTTCTTTTGTCTATTTTTATTAACCTCAACGTTCTCTTGTCATTCTCAACTTCTTAAATTTCCCAACCATATTCATTTAGCTCCATTTAGCACTACTTGAAGCCAACTTTTGAATTAAATTGTCGAAAGAAACTTTTTCCCAAGAAAACACCTTCGGTTTGAGATCATTGCTTACTCGTTCATTTGTTCGGTGCCATGGTTGTTCAAGAGTAATTTTTATTAAATTAAATTTTAAAAAAAAAAATTCCTCTATTCAAGCAACTGTAGCCTCTATAACTAATTGCATATTTGCATTCAATAGTGTCGCTAGTCTCTCCGATTTGGCTTCATTGAGAATATTGTGCTGTTTTTTGTACTATATGGTTAGCATTGATTTTGAATACCTGATATTGTATCTTGCAGCTGATTCAACATCATAACATGAGCTTTGGAATCCAGAATTATGTTTTCTATATCACATGCCATTTTTGTCATCTTTTTCTTAGCACGTACTAACAAGTAGCATAATTTACATAAAAGTACATTGCAACTATACTCTTTTTTAATTAAGTTGAACATAAATTCCTTTGAATTTAACGTGCTAAGTTCAATATATCAAGAAAAAATCAAAATTAAACCAGCCATTCCAAATCTCATCTATACTATAAAAATGAGTGAATATAACCTATAGAAGCAAAAGCTATAAACAACATATGCCCCTTAATGGATACCACAACAAAATCAAGATTTCCCTGCATCCATATATAAAATATGAACAAATATCGAAAATCTGAAGAAGAAAAATATGGATGCAAATATGATGGTATCTGCATCCGTGTACTATTCGTCTGACTTTTATGGAAATAAAGCTTTATATTTGGAAATTCTATTTATACACAATCAGTACTTTAAATATCCAATTCTTTAACCAGAATCATATGTATCGTCTTTTACTTAATATACACCATAAATATCACAAGATTGCCCTCGATTCAAAACAAAACACTTGTGTCATTTCACTAACTTCCTCTCCCATGATTTCTAACTTCTCCAAATTCACTTTTGCAAATTTCAAGTTTCAGCTTCAAACACATTGAATGAAGTTTAAATTTGTTTAATTGTTTATGTATAGATATTTAATTTTTGAATATTAAAATGTTAAACTATTTAAATTTTGATATCTAATTTGAACTTGATTTAAGTTACGTAAACAGACTGCCTTGCCGGAAAAAATTTATGTAAACAGACGAAAGAATATAATACTCTATGCATCAAATTGATTTTTAATACTAAAACTTTATTTTTATTTTTCATGTTCCATATGAAGTATAAAATGTCAAAATTGATTATTCATGAATACATCTTTAAACTGTGTTGAATAAGGTCGTTTTGTCTTCAATTTCTACAATGGTGTAGGTAAATTTTGTTACAACATACAAATCGAATGAAGCCTTTAAATTATGTGTATAATGTATATTTACTGTTTTATAGCATCGACAATATCAGTAATTGCAAAAAATCGTTTGATCGTACATCCCAAAACGAGATATGGACAGAATCGCAGCCTTACCGATCCAAGAGTTAAATTGGATTGCATCCCATGTAAATCGTACGATCCAATTTTAGAACGAAATATCGAAGCCCGAATTCGAATGGCGATTTCAATCTAAACATAGAAATAAAAAAAATTGGTTTGGTATCGCCATTTCAATTCAGCTATCAAAAGATGAAAATGAAGAGGAATAGGAAGAAGTAGCAGAATACCTGAATGAAGATTATAGGATTCAGAGGTAAGCTTGGCTGAATTCTGATTATCTCTGAATGTAACTGCTGATACAATAATCACTTCATTATAAGAGCATTCCCAGCACTATGTGACTTTTAAAGCGTGAATCACTTGGGTTTAGCGTTGATTCCTACCTCTATTCTAGCAGATAGTGAGGCAACGCGCACTTTTATATTATTTTTTTAAACCACGTAGTGTGTGAGAAAATAAAAAATAAATAAATACCGCAAGCTTTTGTTTTTACAAAGTCATTATTCTACGTAAACAGCAGCTCGCGACTATCTCCAAAAGCAAATTCTATTCAGACCCAGACATTTGTTGAGTAGCCCCTTTTTTATTTCAAAATTTCACTGGACAAAAATACCCTTCGTTGAATTTTTTTTTTTTTTTACACGTTTTCATTAACCACGCAGTGCGGATGTGGGGATTGTGATTCATCCACGTAGTAGCCCTACGAGGTTGATATCATTACCTCGTAGTTGCCCTACGAGGTTAGCAATATTACCTCGTAGAGTCCCTACGAGGTAGGCAACATAACCTAGTAGTGACTCTACGAGATAAAGGATATTTTGATCATGTGAAAGTTTTTTAAAAATTAGGGGGCTACTCAGCAAATGTGTGGGTCTGAATAGAATTTGCTATCTCCAAAATCCCAAAAAAATCAAAATCCTAATTCATAAATTGAGTGAAAAACAAAAGATTTTTACAACACCTTCAATATCTACTCTTTTTCATCTCTTTAGCACAATCAATTCCATCGTTCTCCACCTTAAACCCATCATTTTTGACATTTTTGTTGATTTAGCAAATTAGTTGAATTGGTTGACGATGGAAGAGGAAATCCTTGAAGGCACTAGCGCTGCGAGTGGATTACGGAGGAGAAAAAACTCACGAAAAAGTCGTAAAACGATTGAACGCGAAGAATGCGACTACGGAGCTCGGAAGGAGACAATAATCGATCCATGTTTCCATTCATGTCTATCACGAGTCTACAAGGAGTTACACATATCTACAACAGTGAAAAAGAGCTTACGGTATATTTTTTTTGTTTTAAAGTGCATTAAATAGAATTATTCGATACGAAAAGATTATGTAACTGATTTATTTTTATAACCAGAATCGCGACAAGATGAGATGTCATGGGGCATTTACGACAATGTTGAAATGGTGGAAGAAAGTTAAAGTCTATCCGCAAATTCATGATCCGATTGTGAGTATATTTGGAAAATTTATGGAAATTAAATTGAAAAACTCTGATAATAGATGCATACATGCTATGGTTGAGCGTTGGTGGCCGACTACGCATACATTTGTATTTCCTAGTACGGAGATCGGGTTTACACCGTTAGATTTTACTATGCTGACATCCATTCATGTGGGAATGAATAATCAAACGATACAGTATGATGAGGATTGGGGGAAATTCGAAAATGCAAAAGAACTATTGCCACTTCTTGAGGAGAAAGATATTCGGGAAGGAAATGTTGTTTTATCGCATCTTGTGAAGTACTTTCATGACGATTATCTGGAGGCCAATGATAACAAAAGTCGTATTCCTCGCATTTTTGTTTTGTATATGATGGGTACTCTATTTTTTACGACAACAAATGACACTGTTAGTCTGGGATATTTGGAGGTCGTATTTGATTTATGCTTAGCGGAACAGTTCGATTAGGGTTCGGCGATTATGGGTTACCTCTACCAGAGTTTGGATGTTGTTGTAACTAAGGGAGGACATATAACTGGTTTCGTTGAGCTACTGCAGGTATGGTTACCTATAGTAAGCACAAAGTTTTTAATGTTACGATGGTTTATTCTAGTGTTTAATATTGCATCTTTCCTTATTGTAGTACTGGTTTTTTGAGTACATGACGGTGTGCGGTTATATTGTCAAAGAAGAGGTGAAACAAGCTTCATATCCGAGATTGAGAGCCTGGGAGAAAGAAAATAGGCTCATCACGCATGATACTTCGGCTCATTTGTTCTCTAGCACACGGTATCATATTGATCATCGCCACGCAGCGCATATAATTTGGAATCTGTGGCAAAATTCAGTCTCATTCGCTAATGCAGAGGTTGTCCATGCACGCAACCTATCGATGAAACAGTTGCCTTTGATTGTTATACCTGGTAGCTTATATGAGATGTATTTAGGAGAGAGGTGTATGCGACAGCTTACAGGCTGGGCGACTATTCCCATTGATCCTCCCGCACACATAACCTACAAGATGATATATTCTACATATGCGGAGTTGCAAGAAGCCTTATACCAAGATGACTGTCAGTAGTATATATATAAAGAGCCAAACATGGACTACAACGCATATTGGCGCACAATGGGCAGAGATGTTGGTCCATTACTAGATGCTTATGTCTGTATCAGTAATATGGATTTTTTCGAACCTTCTGCTTTGAAAGCAGGAATTGAAGCTCCAATCGTCACATCTTTAGAAGTTAATTACACATCTCAATTTTACCAACAACCACAGCAAAATGAGTGGGCCGAGTATCCTGGATGGAACTTGCAATGGACAGGACATGATCCATTACCCATTCCTCATTTGATGGATATACCGCCAGTTCCATCCCATTACACCGTTGATAGCCTATGGGAAATGAATATGGGTATGCGACAGTTAGCTCTTGAACAGTCGAAGTATTATGAAGAGGGTTTGAATAGGATTAACACGGTTGTAGATGATTTTGTAAGTTATCGACTAAATTTTTGTGAAACATGTTTGTTTTCCAATATTGCTCAGAACATAGAATCTCTAGTATTATTTGTATACTGATATTGTGTTTGTTTTTAAATACTGCGCAGAACATGCAGGTTTTTAGGGAACCAGTATTGCATTTGGGGTCTACTCGGGGAGGTCGAACAAAAAGCAGGAAAAAAAGAAAAACTCGTGTACAGATGGAAGAGGAGGAGGAAGAAGATGACGAGGGTGACGATGAGGATGAGGATGACGATGAGGACGAGGGTGACGATGAGGATGAGGATGACGATGATGGCGATGAAGGTGGTCAACCTAGGGATGTACGTACTAATCAATATGGTGTTAAGCTTAGATATCCCACCTCATCATCGTCGACGCCAGGTACTTGTTAATTTAACTCCATACGCACTTGTAACTAGTGCACCTATATACATTTATTTAGTTCTAAGTTTAGTAAGGTTCACATATAACAACAAAGTGTTTATGTATGTGAAGGCAAGAGTCTGGACAAAGGGAAGCAGAAGAGCAGTAGTTTCGTAAGCAAGGCGAAGTCTCTATTTACAGGAAAGGGGAAGAAGAAAGGAAGTGGGATTTACATTCCAGGCATTGAGGACATTCAATGAAGTTCGAAGAGATGTTTGTATGACTTTTTAGGTGCTAATGCTAATGTAATGGTTTGTTTTAGTGTAATGGTTTGTTAGTTGAATGGTGCTATAATATTGTTGTGTCTACTGTTAGGTGTTACTACAATGGTTTGTTTATGTAATGTTGTGTTACTGTAATGGTTTGTTTATGCAATGGTGTGTTACTGTAATGATATGCGCATTGTCAAACTGGTAATGGTAAGAACTACAAAAATTAAACAAACAAACATCAAATTCATTGCATTACTGAGAAGCTTACAACAACGACGATTACAACATTAAGAAATGCAAACTACACGAGTATGAACTACAACAATTAAACACACAAACATCAAATTCAAAGTAAAATAAAAAACATTACGGTTGTTTCCACGGACGTGGGAAAAATGAGCTTTAGCTGCATTAGCAACTGCTTGTTCAAGCGTGTTATTTCGGCTTGCTCTTCCAGTGCATACCACGCTCCACGTTCACACATCGGAGGGTCAATCCACTACTTAAAGTAACAACAATCAATTTCGTCAGGATAAATCTTGTGGGCCTCGTAAGCTTCACACCCGAAAAAGCGACGACCAGCATTTTTTATAGTTTTCGAAACAACGACAACCGATTTTTCATCACAACGGGAAATTGGGTTGGATCCACCCGGACGTAGTGGCTAGACAACGCGCCCTTCAGCTACTCTTTCTTTTCCAGGTCATTGAGTACCTACCGCTTCATTGTCATTTTCCCATTTTTCCATAGTTGAGCCTACACTTTCATTTTCGTGTTTTGACATAATGAAAGAGGGAGGAGGAGGTGGCTTTAGAGAAGCCGATATATATAGGAAAAAACTGGGTCGTCCTTTCACCACACAAAGGAGTTAAAAAACAAAACGGAGTTGCCAAACATTAAAGTTGGACCTGCGTAGTCATATTGCTTTAGTGCTCTGTGAAAACATAACTGGGTCGTCATATCCTATCCCTTTAGTGCTCCATTACAGTGCTCCAGTGTTGCATTGTTATTACAGTCCATTGCTACTGACTTGTCATATCCTATCCTATCATATTCTATCGCTTTAATGCTCTGTTTAAAAACATAATTGAGCCCATTGACTTGTCATATCACCTTAGTTTAAAGGGTCGTCACATGTACACTACTACAACCCTGCATTGAGTAGTCTAATGTTTCTCCAACATATGTATGTTTACTCCACATAATATCCCTATAAATATCTATGGTTACTACTTTTTAGTTATCTAGAACCAAAATTTTCATCAACATAAAAAAATGCCTTCATGGTCATGGCCCTCGTCAATGGATTCGAACTATGATCAAAACTTTCCTGAGCGTCCGCCTTCAAGTCCAAGAACAGATATTGATTGGAATATCGAATACCAAGAGCAGCACTACGAGGACTTGCGTCGCGACTACCCGGAGTTGGCCCGCCTGACGATTCATCCACCAATTGCTCATATTCCAGATGTAGGTCATCAAGAAGTCCAAACTGCGAATGATGAACGCTTACGAGCGGCTACAGTCCTCGTCCTCCAACTATTCTAGATGCAGGTCATCAGGAGGTACGACGAGCTTCAGTTAACCAGACTCCTAACGAGCAGGAGGTTAACTCCTATCCCGTTTGTTGTCACTATGGTTACGCGGTGGAGGTAGTAGTCCGTGCGGACGGAGAGAATATTGGTTGTAGGATCTAGTTATGCTCGCTATGGCCTAACGAATGAATTATTTTGAGTGGATAGACGACCGTTTTCCTCCAAGGGCTATTACTTACGCCAACGAGTTAGACCAAGAGAATAGGAGACTTCGAACTTCTTTAGAATCCCTTCAGATTGAGCGTAACAATTAATGTGCTTGCGTACTGAATTTCTAGTTTAACATCTCTTGTATCCTATATTTTAGTGGCTAGTATTTAGTTTTTTCTCTTGTATCCTACGTTTGGCTGGTCATGTTATAATGAACATCTATTGCATCGCACGTGTTTTGTGGAATTAGTGTCGTTGATACCGTTTTTAATAACTAGCATATTTTATACCAACTGACAACTATCAAACTGGAAATATATAAAGTGCTTAAGGATAACAAAAGATTTAAAACAATTAATTATGCGTATATAATTTTAAATACATGGGAAAAATAAAAATTGAGTGGAGGTAATTCTGTGATGTAATAATAAGAGCAAATTTAAAATTTAAAACTAAAAAAATAGTTACTACTATAATTTTATAACTACAAAAATTACGTAATCTAAGATAAGATAAAAAACAAATTTTCAAACTTAAACAGAATTACAAAAGTTCAAAAATATATTTCCAAACTTACAAAATCAATGAATTTAAAATTTAAATAATCAAATTTTCAAACTTAAAATCATTGAAACAAATTTAAAAAAATTAAATACAAACTGTAAATAATTAAATAATTTAAATATACAACGTGAACTAAACCAAATTCAGAATATTCAAACAAAATGCTTATGGGCATGTGTATTTAAACACAATGGAAGATTTCATATAAACGGTTTCCTGAAAACCGTTTATATGTTAGACGGTTTTCTGAAAACCGTTTATATGTTAAACGGTTTTCAGAAAACCGTTTAACATATAAACGTTGTTAAAAAAACCGTTTACATACCGCCGCTCCAAATTGGAAATGGCGAGCGTCACCATTTCAAATCTGCCCCCATACTCGTCGCACTTCTGCTGGATAGCGTCTTCACCTCTTTCTCCCCCATTTCACCTCCCCCTACTCTGCTGGGAATGCTCCACAGCTTCTAATTAGAATTAGTTTAGGGTACTGTTATACTGACAATCCAAATATTGTTAAGTTGAGGGGGTCAACTTTAAATAAAAAAGAAAATTGTTAAGGAAAGTAGCCCTTAAAAAACAAAAGGTAATTTTAAGCATTTAAACTTAATTTCACTCTTTGGTTCATTAAGCTAATTTTTGATGGTTATCAACACCATTAGTTGTGGAGAAATCAAACTCTAACCCAAAAACATGATACAGAAGAGCAAGCATTATGTTCGAGTTGATTAGAGTGATGAGATGGTAAGATCTAATTTCAGTTCATTAAATCGTGTGACACCCCACGTCCGTTAATGTCACTCACTAAGGGAATGCATTAAGTTTCGTGAAGCGCTATAGGTAAACAGACACAGAATAATTACAAGATAGATATAAATAAGGCAGCAGCAGAAAATTTAAACTTTTATTTCAAACATAAGTCATAATAACGTGGTCCACAATTTCATAAGTCACAAAAACCATTACAATAAAATAACTTTTGTCTTGCACCATCAGAGTACATAAGTAAATACAAAACATCATTCATCCAATAAAAAAAGTTAAGTCATAGTAGAGACAAGAACTTGAGCCATACTTCAGAAGTGGCTCCTAGCAAGATGATATCTGATTCCTGATTAAGTCTGTGTGTTTCCTCCCTGAGAACTTTGGGGGGGGGGGGTGAAAAGGAAGAAAGAAGGAGAAACAATATGGTCGGACATAAAGTCTGGTGAGTCTAGTTACTTTTAGCAAGTAGATAAATAAAAGCAACATGATAGGCATATAAAGTGGATAAGAGAGTTCACTACATAAATGGCAGGTGTGACAAGGTAAGCAAGTTAAGGTGTACGTGCCTCACTAATGATCACTTCGCATTATTACTGGTATAACTGAAATAAGATGATCCCTTCCACTATGAGTTGGTAGGCTTAGGTCATACGTCCAAGTATACCCTAACCACTACCCTAATCGATGGGCTCCCTACCCTGTAGATATCCTGTGCTGGCCCTATAGTAGGAGGTATAACTTCCTAAAATGGCAACCCATGGTGTGCACAACCATATCTACTGGTGTCACGGTCGTCTTAGCCCCCTCTGCCCGGCCCATGCACACACATGTCCCCGGTCGGTTTGCGCTGCCCACACCATCCGCCTCGTTTGGATCTCTTACAATCAATAAGAAGTGTGCCCCTTCTCCGCCTAGTACGGAGGTCTTTACTTGATACCAACTCCGGGTTACAAACTGAAATGGGTCCCACACAATATGATGCAAGCTCTCCCACCCCCAGTCTTGTATCCCCACTAGGTTTTCCACTGACTATGTATACCCTTAGGTGTCTTTAATTACATAGTCATATACTAGTTATGCTTAACCTAAAGGGTGTCTTTAATTACATAAATTCATTACATTATCTACCGGTTATGTATACCACTAGGTGTCTTTAATTACATAACCTTATTACATTATCTACCGGTTATGTATACCACTAGGTGTCTTTAATTACATAACCTTATTGGGTTAAGTTCGTGGGCCTATATGTAAATATTACCCACCCCCTCTTAATCCACCCACTACCCATTCAATTTTACTTAACCCTAACTTAAATTCATAGTCATATTAAATTAGGTTAAGTTGTCCATTTCATTACCATGTCCAATTATGGTTATAATGGGTTAGGCCTCCCATATTAGGCCTACAACGTGTGGATGTTGGATATGCCGGTCGGATCTAGGCAGTCTTATTCCACAGTTGGTCCTGACCTCGAGTCTTAACCCGATTCGTATTTGCATACTTAGACCTCTCACATTAGGTTCAACATTAGTGGATGCTAAATATGTCGGTCGGGTCCAGACAGTCTTATTCCACAGTTGGGCCTAACCTCGTGTCTTAGCCCGATTCGTATTTGCGTACTTAGACCTCCCACATTAGGTTCAATATTAGTGGCTGCTAGATATGCCGGTTGGGTCCGGGCAGACTTCCACCACTAATATAACCTAACCTCGTGTCATAAATACAATTTACAATTCCTAATTGTAAATTACTAAACATTCCCAATTAATCCAAATTAATCCAAATCTACCTATGTCATTATAGGTAATTATTTCGATGTTTTCCCCATTTGAATTACATGTCCCATTTCATATAAACATTATATAAATCATGCCAATTATAATCCATTTTCCCCGTTTCCTCTCTAACGTATTCGTACGTATTTTGGCGGCATCTAGCTATAAAGTAGCCTAGCTATAAAAATAAAAAAGGAATATGACAAGGGTGATAGTTTCAACATGTATTGGCATAAACATGAACATAAACTGGCATAATGACAAAGTGATGGACATGCAATTAACATCGTAATAAAGTGGACATCAAATTGGTAACTTATGGCAATCACTATGATGTTCAAGAAAGCATAATGAGATCAAGATTAAACATTAGGTGTCCAATTACTTAAATCTAGCATAGTTAGGGTGACATAGTAACATGTTTAGATCTAAAGGTGGATTCACATGTTAAGTTTACAACATATCTCAATGTAGCACAATATGACAGGTGAAAGGTCATTAACATAAAGATCTAAATCCAAGTAATGTCACACTTCTCCAAATTAATAGATGAACATCCACCATAACATGGTTACAAGTCAAAATCCACATAAGCAACATAATCGAATCACCATAATTTTATTAGATCTAGGAAAATAGATCTATCATGACATAGTATAGAATTTCACATTAACACAGAATCATACTTTACAACATATCCAATTCATAGTCTTTCAAAGTATACTTTTATTTATCTAAACCTAAAAATAATCTAGAAACTCACAGCGTTAGGTTTAGAGAATTTAGGAAGAACGGATCTAGAATTTTTGACTTGGATTTGTAGAATACATTGTTGTAGAAAATGGTTCAGTTCGCACTCCAGCAGAATATGGCCTCCATGACTCCCAATGAAGAAAATATGAGAAATTGGACACGTATATATAGCTGTCAGACCCCCTGAAACCGAGTGCCACCTTAGCCCTTGGTGTGTCGACACCCATGTGGGTGGGTCAACCCCTAGGTTGACACCCCTCTGGGGGGTCGACCCCCCGAGCGGGAATTTTACCGCTCAAAGGGATTTTTCGAATTTGAATCCTCTGGATAGGATTCTGACTCATTCGTATATATAAAATATTTCTGTGCTTATACAAACTTAAAACCTTCATAATTTCTTCATATCTTATCCGTTTTACATGAACCAAACGTCTATCTTGACCAGAATTTCAAGACGAACACAATGGTGCAGTCCGTTTCCTCTAAATCTGAATATTAAATTAATTATTATATAATTTATTCTCTTTAATGTCATTAAGAATCCGAGGTGTTACAAATCGTATGCACATGTTGTTAGGGTTAAGATCTAATTTTAGTTTATTAAATCGTATGCATATGATATTAACTATTCCCCGACGTTATTTGCAATTAAATGATTTAGGTTTTTTGGTTTAGGGGCTTAATGATTTTACGATGTGTAAGTTTCTAAAAGTGTAAGAAGTTAAAAAAAATTAGTTATCTACATTAACGCCCCTCCCCCAAAAAAACAATTTAAAAAAAGTGGATGTCCTTAAAATCCCCCCTTAACATAAATTAGATTTCAACTAAAGCCTACTAAATTAAAAAAATTGGATTTCATAATTTAATTGCTTAGATTTACAAAACTTGGAATGAAGAAAACTAAATGCGTGAAAAAATTATAAAGATGTTGATTTTTTTAAAAGAAGTTCCATAATCTATTACATGTTTGAAATTATAACTTCTAAAATCGATAAACTTATAGACATGTAATTTTAGAATTACTTGAATCTCTAATAAAAATATTTTAAATCTTTTATTTGAGAAAAAATCTAACTATAAAATTGAATTTTAAAAAATGTACATTCAGATTCTATTCCAACCCGTTAAAATGCTGAGTAGCACCCAAAATCCAAAAAAACTCAACATTTTGCTGAGATTTCCATAATTAATTTTTTTCTCAAAAATACATTATCACACAGTGGCACTGCGTGGTACTCATAGCGCATTTCGCAATGTCAATGCGATTTGCTCTAAGGTTATGTAACACCCCGCATTTTTAAGATAATAAAATAAGAATAACTTAATTAAATAATGAGAATGAAGTAAAATGAATTGCTCCATTTGCGTCCATCTCGAAATTTTGGTTAAAATAGACACGTGGTTTGCTTAAAACGGATAACGTATGAGGAAGTTATGAGCACTAGAAGTTTGTATATATATAAGGAACTCATATGAATATATATATATATATATTAAAATTTAATCTAGAAATAAAAATTCATGAGTGGGAAAGTCTGGAGGGAAAATAGACCGTTGGGGGTCGACCTAGGGGTCGACCCACCCCTATGGGCCACCGCGGATCTGGAATCTTCTCCTGATGTGGTCAATTCTGATATTTTTATTTTAAATCTGAAGGACTAGGTCTCTCCGAAACACCTATAAATAAGTCCGTAGAGCTAACCCTAAACCTCATATTTCTGAGGCTATGCGGAGGCTCTGCCATTTTTCCCTTTTCTCAAATCTATTCAAAAAATTAAGATTATTAGTTTAGGAAAAATTCTAAATCCAGATCTGAAGAAAAGGAACGAGTATTTATTAGTAGGTGTTCAGATCTCATATCGAAGTAAGGTAATTTTCTAGATCTGATATATTCAATTTCCCTCCTCTTTCTTTTCCTTTCTGTTTTAGTAAAAATAATCAATCCATGGTTGTTAGGTTCTTAATCCAATTAGGGGAAAACTATGGAAGATTAGATCTGGACCAGATCCAGGTAGGGATTGCAATTAGACCCGACCCAATAGACCCGGACCCAACCCGTCGGGTCTCGGGTCTAGGCTGGTCGGGTTTTGTCGGGTCCAAACCATACATTTTCAAAATCTGGACCCTACCCGACCCGAGCTTCGGTTCGGGTCAGGTCAGTTTTTGTTGTGTAACAACACTAAAAATACATATATTTCAATGCTTTTTGGTTGGGTCTTTCAGGCCAGGTCAATTCGGGTCGGGTTTTATCGGGTCTTTGTTGTATTTTTCATCACCTAGACCCAAGACCTGTCGGGTCCGGTTCGGGTCCAGGTCTTTTTGGGTCGGATCTATTCGGTTTTTTGGTTCTAATTGCCAGCCATAGATCCAGGATTTGGAAAGCTTATGAGGTGAGTGGATTTAAGCTATATCATTTTAGATAATGATATATCATTGTTTAAAACATTCTCTGTTATTATATGTGAATTTGCCAGAATAATTAAGAATTACTATTATAACAAGTTGAGATGTTAATATGAATAATTCATATGTTGAATCAGTTAAAGTGTTGGAATGATTACATGTTGGAAAAAAAACTTGTTAGAATATGGGTAATGACTACTGTTGTTATAATTGCATGATTCACTTGTGGCATAATATTGAGTAAATGACATGTTAACCTGTTAGATTTGAACAATTACCCGATTAAATGTTTACATGTCAAAATAGAATTAAACACGTGTTAAAAAGGACATGCGACATAATATAGGCATGATTTGAGGACAAATAAATTAGAATACAGTAAAAATTTGAAAAGGATAATATGCCTAAAATTTACAGTAAATAGAAAATTGTAACCGCGCTTAGAAACGAGGTTAGATTACACTTGTTGAGGAAGTATGCCCGTACCCGACCGGCATATCCACCATCCACAAGTGGTAAATCTAATGTGAGGGGTCAAAGTGCATAAATAAAACATATAATGGTGCTAAGACACGAGGTTAAGTCAACTTGTGGTAGAAGTCTGCCCAGACCCGCCCGGCAAATCCAGCATCCATAAGTGTAGGATTAACGTGAGAGGTCTTATGAATAAATGACAATGATGGTAATTAAATGGCTAACTCAAAAAATAAGAAAGGAAGGGATGTAATGGACTGATTAGTGTGATGCGAAGGAAAAGTGATGTATTTCCATAAATGACCTATTTCTGAGAGCGTTGTTGCAAGTAAGTCACAGTAAATAAAGTAAAGTAAAGAAATTACTTTCTACCATGATTTAGATGGGAATATGTTATGAAAATGAATCATTGATTCCTTCTATCAAAGTGATAAGGAGCATGAAGTATTTTCCTTAATATAGTAAGAAATATATATTAGAGTGAATGAAGAATAATGGTTTACAACAGTAAGTGCTTTAAACGGGGAATGATAATAACTTATTATAAATAAATAACATTAACGAGAATGATGTATAACAGACTTGTCTTAGGTACAAGTGAAGATTATAACTTAGGCTATAACAAACTAGTAAGGAAATGGGATAACTGGTGAAATGAGATAAGGGATGCTTAATTGTAAATTAAGTAATCAGTAAATGGGGAAAACCTAAAACCAGTTGAGAAAAGGGGGGAAATTTATGAAATATAAGAAGTTGTACTTAATTAAGTAATCTGTAAACTTGGAAGTCTAAAACCCGCTTATAAGAGTAACATGTTTAGACTTGTCCTAGGGACAAGTGGAAATTATAATATAGGTTATAATGAATGGTAGCCTTAGTCAAGAGAACTAAGTTAATAAGTAAACAATGATAAGTTGTAGTAACGATGTAAAAAGGGAATTATGATTAAATGAGAAAGAATGAGGAAAACTTATGAAATAAGTTATATTTAATCATAAATAATGACTGACATGTTAAACAGAAAACATGTCAATTAAGATACACTTAATTACATATTAAGTAGGACATGTTATTGTAACGATGAAATCAAATGAGAATATAAAAGGGATTATGGATTACAAACATTGGGTCACAATCTAGAGAATAACATGTTATGGGCTTATTAATAAACTTAAATGGGCTAAGTTGTATAACTGAAATTAATAAGCAAGAGGGCCCATTCCTCAGAGATATAAGGGACTAGGAAGAACAAGGTAACGTGAATAAAAAGTTAAGAGAACCAGGTTAAATGGAGACCTGATGAGGTAACGCAAGCACGTAAAAGAATGTTTAGACATAGGGTCTAACAACATACTAATGTGAGGCGCTTGCACCAATTCGCACGTTTGAGGATGAATAACCCAACGAGGTAGATCATCTTGGTGTTATACGGCACGAGGGGAGCGTACGTTCATATGATTATTTTGGCGGCTCCGAAGGATAGGAATGGGAAGCACATGGCTTTCTGAGATACGTAAGGTGCTCCTGGTAGTCCTATGTGCGGTGGCAGATGTTTACGCTGTGCTCGCAGAGGTTGGGTCTGCGCGTAACTACTAGGTGAGTGGGCCTTGACTACAAAAGTAGTTTTGCAATCAGAATGTTTTGATGTGGTGACACCAGGGTGATTCGGCGGTTGCCTCAACGGGGAGGCATAGGGCCACGACCAACAAGTATAGTAGATCATCGGATACCCGTCATCGGCAGCAAGTGAGATGCGAAAAGACTAGAGTTAAAACCAATAAACCATTCACCTTTCACTATCGAGGTACAGTGGTTGAGGAAAGACGCCAACTGGATGTTTAGATTGTTTGTTAGGGGAAAGTCGTTTAGCTCTTGTAGTCTTTGCTCGTTGAGGGAGGGGCCGAGGTGGGGCCATAGCCACCATGAAAGACAAACCCGAGGGATATCGGTATTTTGAGGCTCTTAAAGGCGGGCCTTTACAGATATGGAAAAACTTCCGACCGAGTTCCGTGTTTCTTGTATCGCCTTGCCATGGAACTCAGTTCATATTAGAGGATGTGCGTCTAAGGCAACGAGCTACAATTGACGGTACGTATGTGGGACTGCCTAGATACATGCATTTCGGCTCTGGGTGGTGTATCGTAGACTTGAGGGCATTACTCCGGTTTGAAATCTGATTCGAACAAAGGTGGCAGTTTGTACGTTTGCGTAGCATATAATTAACAGATATATGCGGAATATAACATGGTTATATAGAGATCCGTACGTCACTCTGGCGTAGGATAAAGGACTGCGTATATTTCGGTGGCATTACAGTGGAGACCATGCGAGTGGGGTACCATGGGGTGTACCCAAATATTGGGGGTAACTACATATATACTATGTTAGGTTAATCCACTGGGAAGTAAATGGGTACGATGTGTGTGTAAGCCTTGAGTGTTGTTAACCCAAGTAACCTAATAAATAATGGAATATGATTGAACGACATATGTAGTGTTATCCAAAGTGCATAATTTAAATCTAGTCACCAGAACTTGTGTTCTGACCCCCTCCTCATAACGTACTCATATGTTAGATTTGTGGCAGAGACATGATAGCTTTGGATACTGGTTAGGCGGTATTATTAATATGGTAAGTCTATACTTTGAGCATGTTATATTTTATCCTTTTATCCGTGACATATTTTCTAGGCTCTGACATATTTTATGTCTATGTCTTTTCTGCAGGATACCAGAGCAAACCAATTCGAGTTTCGATATATTGGAATTTAAAAAAAAATCAATCTGTCGGAATTCGGATTGTGACGTCTTGTATCAGAGCTTAGGTTTAAGATTCCTGTATAAATAGTGAGTGAACGTATTTGTGAACATATTTGTATTTTAAAAATTATAAATATATTATATATACACCTAGATCCATAGAGGAACCCACTAAATAGAAAGATTATAATATGGTAAGAAATGGGATGTTTGTTTTGTACACTAAAGGGATGAATGTGGAAATTTGAGACCCTTAGGAAATTTGGGTGGGAAAGTGTATAATACATTTTAAAATAAAGAAGGGAGGATCCCATATGTTAGTACTTTCTGATTAGTGGGCTTGGCAGTAAAACCTTATAAATTGGAAAAGGTTAAAAAGAGAAGGATGGACTAGGAATATATATAGTTGAGAGAATTGACCTTGGGGAGTGTCTAGGAAAGCCTAGAAAAATGGGAAACCCGCTTTGATTCTAACCCCATTGTTAACTTTTACGAACTTGAAACTGTAAACGTTTTGGGAAAATGGTCTATGGTGTTTTCAAGTTTTAATATTAAAAGTTATAGTTTTAAATATGTAAAGTATATATATTGAGTTTTAAAGTAAAAAAAGGGTATATTTTGCAAATAGTGATTTCTTGCGAAAACTCTGTCTAAAGTGAAATTCTCTTAGTAAACGGTGCATATTATAGAGCACGTATAGCTCGCTAGTTTTCTTGTTATATTTCATACTAGAATCTTTAATAAAAAAAAGTTTTGAAGTCTCTATTCTTTTGAAAATCATTTTTGATAAAAATTTTAAAAGAGAAAATTTTGTTGGGTGGGCAAAATGATTTGTAGGAATTAAGAATAGAGTAAATTTTTGCAGCTTGTAGTAAGAGAATGAACTGACCTTATAGGCAAGAACGAGTTATAAACCCGATTGAGAAATTGTTGTACTTATCTACTCCAGTTTTGTGATTTGAAAAAATGATTTAAATTTTTTTTATGACATGTTTTATGTTTTGGCAAAAGTAATTTTTCATAAGGAAGATAAAGTTTTGATACTTTTGGAAAAAAAGTGAAATGAAAAGGCCAAACCGTGTTTCAAAAAGTATGGAGTACGTAAGGATTAGTGCCTAGGGAAGACGGGAAAAGTTTTGAGGCTATGAAGTAAATAGCATGAATTAACTTGAAATAATGGTAAGTTCCCGTAGAATGCATAGGCATTGAAGAGCCTAGAGTGTTGCTTGAAATAATTGTTGGTACACATCTAGGACTAGTGATGACTACTAGATAGTAAAGGGCAAGTAAGTGTTTAGGTCATGCGGCTAATTTTCATATTAGGGGTAAAACCCGTTACTACAGTTCTGTTGGGATTGTTTCATTATTTTTGTTCTTGTTGGGTAGTTAGGGTAGCACCTAAACATGTTGTGGATCACATAGTTTGGACTTTTCTATCTGAGGGTGACATAGTCCCGAGATTCTAGGCCCTTGGTAGTAGCTGTGTAGGGTGTCCGTTCTCCTATTTTAGTTGAAAGACTAAAAGGCTTATTTAAATTTAAAATAAGATCAGATGATTAAATAAGCAAAGAAAAGAGAAATGCTACAACTAAAAAGGAAACAACAAATTCTGTAAAGAAACAAACATGATAAGTTATGAGAAAAGATGGATAAAGATAAAAATTTCAAGATAAGATGAAAAGAGAATCAATAACAAAGAAAAAATTTCTTATGTGGACTATGCTTGGATAGGAAAATCGGGAATCTTTATAGATAGTTTCATAAAATCCAAGTATGGTTGGAAAATGATATATAAAAAGAAAAACGGAAGATGCAAAATTTTCCGTTTTCCACCTTTTTATAACATAAGAAATCGAATTTAGAAAATTAGATTTTTCTGAAATTCGAAAGATAAAGTTGGTTGGTAGGATTATTGATGCAACAATTGGATGAACTACGCTCTTACTCAATAAGAGTGCGGAAAATTTGGATGAAAAAACATTTTTGATTTTCAAAAATATTGCATTCATGTAGAACTGTCAGTATATTTAGGACGTGAGCATCATGTTTTTTTTTTATAAAAAAAAGGATTTTTGAAAATTTTGCATACACATTGGAGGTACCGCTTAGGCATACATGCATTATTATGTTCTATTTCACTTTGCACAAGTGCACGATGTTTGCAAAAATTGGATGCACACATGATGGATGTATATTATACGAGTGGTTATTCGATTTTACCCCTATCAAATTTCCGGGATGAAATTTCCTAAGGGTGGGAGAACGTAACACCCCGCATTATTATGATAATAAAATAAGAATAACTTAATTAAATAATGAGAATTAAGTAAAACAGACTGCTCCAATGCGTCCGTCTCGAAATTCTAGTTAAAATAGGCACCTGGTTTGCGTAAAACAGGTAATGTATGAGAAAGTTATGAGCGTTAGAAATTTGTATATATACAAGGAACTCATATGAATATATGTATACACACACATTAAAAATTAGTCCAGAAATCAAAATTAACGAGCGGGAAAGTCTGGAGGGAAAATTTACAGTAAATAGAAAACTGTAACCGCGCTTATACACGATGTTAGATTACACTTATGGAGGAAGTATGCCCAGAACCGACCGAATATCCATCATCCACAAGTGATAAATCTAATGTGAGGGGTCTAAGTGCATAAATAAAACATATAATGGTGCTAAGACACGAGGTTAAGTCAACTTGTGGTAGAAGTCTGCCCGGACCCGCACGGGAAATCCAGCATCCACAAGTGTAGGCTTAATGTGAGAGGTCTTGTGCATTAATATATATATGTATATAACAAGATACGAATAAATGTAAATTAAATGGATAACTCAGAAAATAAGAAAGGAAGAGATGTAATGTATCGAGTTAGTGTGATGCGAAGGAAAAGTGATGTATTTCCCTATATGACCTATTTCTGAGAACGTTGTTGCAAGTAAGCCACAGTAAATAAAGTAAAGTAAAGAAATTACTTGCTACCACGGATTTAGATGTGAATATGTTATGAAAATAAATCACTGATTCCTTCTATCAAACTGATAAGGTGCATGAAGTATTTTCCTTAATATAATAATGAATATATATATTATAGTGAATGAAAAATAATGGTTTACAACAGTAAATGGTTTAAACGAGGAATGATAATAACCAATTATAAATAAATAATATTAAAGAGAATGTTGTATAATAGGTATACTTGTCTTAGGGACAAGTGAGATTATAACTTAGGTTATAATAAACTAGTAAGAAAACGGGATAACTGGTGAAATGAGAAAAGGGACACTTAATTGTAAATTAAGTAATTAGTAAATGGGGAAAACCTAAAACTAGTTAAGAAAAGGGGGAAATTTTATGAAATATAAGAAGTTGTACTTAATTATAAATTAAGTAATTTGTAAACTTGGAAGTCTAAAACCCGTTGATAAGAATAACATGTTTAGCCTAGTCCTAGGGACAAGAGGAAATTATAACATAGGTTATAATGAATGGGTAGAGAAACTTATTAATGGATCTTAGTTAAGAGAACTAAGCTAATAAGTAAACAAGATAAGTTGTAGTAACGGTGTAAAAAGGAAATTATGACTAAATGAGAAAGAATGAGGAAAACTTATGAAATAAGTTATATTTAATCATAAATAATAACTGACATGTTAAACAGAAAACATATGAATTAAGATATACTTGATTTCATATTAAGTAGGACATGTTATTGTAACGATGAAATCAAACGAGAATATAAAAGGGATTATGAATTACAAACCCTGGGTCACAATCTAGAGAATAATATGTTGTGGGCTTATTAATAAACTTAAATGGGCTAAGTTGTATAACTGAAATTAATAAGCAAGAGGGGCCCATTCCTCAGAGATATAAGGGGCTAGGAAGAACTTGGTAACCTGAATAAAAAGTTAAGTTAATCAGGGTAAATGGAGACCTGATATAAGAACCCGTAACTTCCCCGGTAAGAAAAGCCCGGATTGCTTTGAGAACAACACACATTCGAACACAAATAGAAGAACATTTCATTGAATATTACAAAAATTCCATCAGATTACAAGAATATACAGAGTATGAATAAATATTACACATCAAAAAATATCAGAGATTTAATACATTACATAGCAGCGGAAAATAATACAATACACAACTGAAAGAGATGTACGGATATAGAGCTTTTCGGATATCGTTCCAGCTATAAATCAGGATCCTGTGAATATAAATCTGCAAAACCAAAACTACTAGCTGCCCGTGTCAAAATAAGGGCACCCAGAGTTTAGGTTAAAACAATAAACTCCAGGTCAGTCATGTGACTAGTGTGAGAACTAAAACAGTTACTAATCTTTATTCTAAAGTTAGGTAAATCAAGGGACCACACCGTATAACACGGAACGGGTTTCCTCCCAAGAATACCAGTGCATAAAACAACAGCGCAATGCTAAATAAAGAACAATGAAGCTATTATAAGACCCAAGTCCGATCACACATTGCAACACAAGCCGGAGGATAGGATTTTACCTTATAATAGCCAAAGAATGCTTGATATGCAAAATTTCATCTTTTATTATCGCTATAAGTGCATAGTGTCAAAACAATTTCAATCATAGATGGAATAGGTACCATATATCATGTCGCCAATAATAGGCTCTACAATCAAAACCGCAAAGTCACGTATTGGAAGTTGGGTTTCCATCTGTGAACCGAGGCAAAAGATAGTCCTCTACCGATTCGAGACGCTCTAGCCCGTGTCTCAGGATCAGAGCTCGAGTGACATTTGAATCGTCAGGGCCGGTCCACCGATGTGGATTAAAATGCCTGAACACTGCGTTTCCCCGCCCTTTGGGGCGTCAATGAGACAAATGACTCCGTCGGCTCCACATAGTCACCGATATATCTGAGCCGCCCCGCAATCCCTCAACCACACAGGTGAAAATAATATAAATGTCAGGGCTGGTAGGTCACTGACACCACCCTAGCTAGAAGGAAACGCATGCCCTCCCTGAGGTCCTCTCCCGTTTCTGGTTCACAACCGGGGTGTGAGGCTCGCGAATCAACGCTACACAAAGCTATGCCACACAGGCCGTGCTTTGATCATCAACCACAAGACTCTGCTTTTCAACAAAAGCCTTGATAATTTGCCACTTAGGCATGCCACACAGACAATTCACTCCATGCGGTAGAAATCCATCAATATATAACCTCTGAGCTCGTACGTCTCAGAGAAGGGCGTTAAGCAAGAGAATAAATTCTCTGTCGCCAAACAGATATATATTTAATAGAAATCAATCACACAGAATAAAATCCAATGTCAGACACACAGTCCATTTGCAAGTTCGTTCTGGGTCTGAACGAAACCGGAGGCACCTTGTACCTCGCATATCCATCGATCTCCAAGTACGTCTGGACGATCACCAACTGATTCCCTCCTCTTGGGTGTACAGCCCAATCAAGATCATCAGTAATTATCCAAACGATGTGAAGGCCTCCGGTCTTTGACCACCGTCTTCATCCTCGACATATCGTCGAATCAGTTATTCAAAATGGGATAAACCCGGTCTTTCTGAATAACTTGCGTATATAATAAACAAGTATTGCACAAACACAACATATGCCTCATTCCAATCCAGAATATTATTTTATTCAAATATTCTTATACTTTGGGAAAGGTTCCCATTAATTTTATCAAAGATAAATTCTTTAAATTTATTCTTTAATCTTTTTTTGAATATCAATTCAAACCGAATTATGGTTTATCTAAACTAGTCGGGATTAACGAACCTTACCGAAGTAATCATTTGTTTTAATTTCCCAACCCCAACCTATTCATCCCATGAAGTAAAACTGGTAAAACTTCATATCTAACACCACGGTGTTATTGGTAAATCCAATTACCATCTCACATTCAAATCTAATTAAAGATTTAACTACCGCCTGGAGCAAAACTGGTGATACTCCATTCACGGTCATTTCAATCTAATTAAAGATTCATTAAAACTCCACTTGGTTTTAATCTTCCCAATAATCAATATTAATGTTTAGTTAACTTGGGAAATCATATCCTATCTTTAACTGGGTTAAAGAACCAATGTCATTTAAAACACGGTTCATAATAAACCCAAAATCACATTCCATTCTATCAGCCTTTAACCGTAAATTGGCAAGTGAACAATTCCCCAAGTATTAACCCCGAAGACCGAAACCAACATCAGATCAATACCCAGGAAACCAATCAACTTGACTAATCTCCAGTCAGTTTCTGATTTTCTTAACTCCGTTGGGTCTAAGAACAGTATTATTAAAGATACCGTTCACGACAACCCAAATCCCATTTGATATTAAATATAAGGCTCTGAATAGAAAATATATCGGCTTATATTCAATATCAAATTCTACGACCAACAAATATCGTATTGGAAATAACGATATAAATATATCTTTCAAATTTCCTTAACAATATTTGTATAATCACGAAATCCGACATAGAAATATTCCAAAGACAATTTCGATTCAAATCCATTTCCAATATATATATTGGAAATTCCGGTTATTTTTAAAACCATTTCAAATCCCATTTATTTATTTTAAAAATAAATGGATTATAATTCTAGTTCAAAACTAGTTCATTTCGATAAAAATCAATTTTTATCTTTACAAATATGGAATTTTTCATCCCAATTCTTTCCAAATCATTTCTTATGACTTTACACAAATTATTACTATTTTTAATAATTTTATCAAGGCTCGTACAGTCGATTTCCATTAACGGCCATCGAATTGCACTTACAACGACCTTTTCCAAATTTGATTTGGACATAATTCCAAATCCAACCGTTAGATTTTAAATCTCTAATATTCGTTAGAAAGCTTTTTTCGATACGAACCCAATGGTTCCGGTTTTAGGAGAATCCGACGGTAGGATCTCCCGTAATATCCATTCGAAGTCAATGGTCGAAATTCGCGAACTGCCATAGCGCGGCACGTTCTATTAAGGCCATTATATATATATATATAATATATTATATATATTTCATCAATTTCCTTTCAAAATGTATTTTTAGAAATCATTTTAAATTCGTTTTCAAAACGATTTCCACTTCATATTCAATTTCAAATCAAAATTGAATATTCCATATCATCGATATATAAATGATAGTATTTTCAAAATATTATATTTTGAAATTAATTGCTTTTCGATATTCATTATAAAAATGAATAAAATCGATATAAATATCGTTCACGTCAAAATGGCGTCAATCTAACCAATACGGCTTTATATATTTCAATAACTTCGTTATTCTATTCAACAAATGAATATTTTCTTCAACACATGAATTTTCTTTTATTCAACACATGAATATATATTCTATTCAACACATGAATTTATATTTTTATTCAACACATGAATATTCTCTTATTCAACACAGGAATATATATTTTATTCAACACATGAATTTTCTTTTATTCAACACATGAATATATATTCTATTCAACACATGAATTTATATATTTATTCAACACATGAATATTCTCTTATTCAACACATGAATATATATATTTTATTCAACACATGAATTTTCTTTTATTCAACAGATGAATATATATTTTATTCAACACATGAATTTTCTTTTATACAACACATGAATATATATATATATATATATATATATATATATTATTTTCCAACTTGGAATGAGACCCACTCATTTACCATATAATGTTATTTATATGGATTCTATACAACGCATGTATATAATAGCAATGGTAAATAATCAACCATCATCCAAAGTGCACCACACAACTGCATAAGCATTAAATGTAAATAATTAGCGCTTACACAGCCTGTTAACCAATCGGTCGACATACTACTAAGCAATTGGGATTAGTGTACGTCAATATCATCCCAACACCTGTGTGGGGTTTTCAAACAATCAAACACAGGTTTTATTTGTGCAGTTGGGCAACGTGTAAAATTTATCGCCTCAATCCATATCAGTCAAATGTGTGTACATACACAAATCATCCGATTTGTTTATAACTATTTATTTTATATACACGTTAAAAATTATATTTTTAACCATAAAATAATTTCTTCCATTCCACTACACACAATCGATTTCACAGCACATCAGTCAAACAAACAAGCCATCCATGGTCTGTGGACGACGGGTGTCAGGTGCTACTAAGCACCATCTGCATCCTAGTATATATTTCAACTAGAAAATAAATTAAAAGTGAGAAATTCTCACCGATTCGCTAAACCAAACACCACGACTCTTCATATGTAGGAAATCCTCCTCTTGTTTCCAACGCAGTTTGTTTCACGAAATTCATATTAAAAATCACATTTTTATATCTTCGCTATATATATAAAAATTACATTTTTATACTGCTACTATATACATAAAAATTCTATTTTTATATAGCTATTCAGTTCTTTTTATTCATAATGATCTACACGATAAAAATCACTTCTTTCTATATATAAAAATATCGCCTTTACTATGATAAACATATCGTCTTTACTATGATAAAAATATCATATTTTCTATGATAAAAATATCGTTTTTACTATGATAAAAATATCATATTTTTATTTTTTCTATAATATAAAAATCATATTTTTATTCTTTCTACTATATAATAATCATATTTTATATTCTCTATCTTATAAAAATTATATTTTTATGATCTTTACTATATAAAAATCATATTTTTATTATTCTAAAAATATAAAAATCATATTTTTTTATTCTAAAAATATAAAAATCATATTTTTATTATTTCTATTATATAAAAATCATATTTTTAAACCAATTTTAATTGTATAAAAATCGCATTTTTATTTCGCTACCTATACAAAAATCACATTTTTATAACGTTGTTTATATTTTAAAGAACATATTTATTTTCTCTACTTATATGAATAAAAATCATATTTTTAAACCGATAAAAACCATACCTTTATAGCAATAAAAATTATACCTTTATATCGCTATTCATAAACAAAACTGAAAATAAATTTAATTCAATTTAGATTTACTTACAATGTACTTTTGGCGGAGGGGTCCACGGTTCGAGGGTGGGGTTAGGGGAGGGCGTCGGGGTGTGTGCAGGTGGAGGGATGCGGCAAGCGGCCAGCGGTGGGCACAAGAAGGTGGCGGCTAGGTCAAATCGAGGGGGTGGAGGGATTTGGGTTTGTGCGGTGAACGATTGGGGAGAGGAGGAGGGAGGAGAAGCTAGGGAGAGGAGGTGCGGTGGCCCACCTAGGCGTCGGCGGGGCGCCAGCCCCTAGCGGCGGCGGCGCTGAACGAATCGAAGGGGGGTCTGGGAAACGACGGGTTTTGGGTTCTTTTTTTTATTTTATCCGTTGACTTACTGAGGAGATAGGAGGGAGATTTATATAAATATATTTATTTAATTAATTTCATTTTCAAAAAGCAACTTTTTCGTTCTATCTCAGAATCGAACCCAACGACTGTCGTCTCTAGCTAATTACCCCATCCCGAACACAATGGGACATGTTTCGTAACCCATTTCGGCTGTTACGATTAGTTTTCATCAAATTTAAAATATAAATCAGTATATATTCAATTTGAACGCACATTTCAAATTACCGGGGCCACATGCAATCTCTAAAAATTGCCGAAAAATATTTTATAGCTTCGTGTAATGACCCGGATCCTTAGGGGTTAATTTTTGAATATTTAATATTTAATTTAAATATTGGGTTCGTAAAATAAGTGAATTTTTATATTTGAGTTATCGATTAAAAAATCAATTTCAATTTAATATTGAAAATATTAAATTATCAGAATACGAAAATGGATTTAGTTGAATTCAAATTTTAATTTGAATTAAATATAGTTCAAATAATTAATGGGAAATTTCATTTGAATTTATAACGATAATAATATTAAATTATTATCGAAGAATCTAATGGTTTGAAATTTAATTTATATCGGTTTAAATTAATATATTTTCCATACGATCGAATGGGACTTCGAAAACGTGTCTAATGAGTTCAGAATAATGATATTACCCTAGGAATGACGTTGGTTGCGCTCAGATAGGAGTTCGAGATTTACACAATATTTTAATTAATTAAATTCACCATCTCCTTTCTTTTTAATTCACGGTCTCCTTTCTTCCACTTCACCGTTTTCCCCTTCACCTCGTGTCTTTTTCCTTCACCACAAGTCAAACCAACCCTTCGCCTATATAATTAAAGCCACCGAAGTTATTCTTTTCAAAAATCTTCAAACCCTTTACAGACCATAAATTAATGGCCGCCCTTTCCTCAAATTATCTAAATCGAAAACAAAACGTAAGCCTCTTTTGAGATCAATTCAAAAACTCGAAGAGAAAAAGGATTGAACCAATTTAAATAACGAGTTCGAATTGGCCAGTTTTTCTATGAGCGCTAAGATCTGAGGAGTTCGAATGGAAGACGAGGTCAACAGGGACTACGGATGATGACATCGTAGTGGGTTTGGGCATCGCGATGTCTGGAGATGCGATGTATCTGTGAAGGGTTGAGGCGCGAGTTACTGTAGCCGAGCCTAAGGTACTGGAACGGTGCGATTGGGATTTGGGGGATCTTCAGTAGCTCGACAGCAAGCTTGAGGCGCTCGTGAAATAGGTGGAACGCCGGACTAGGAGCGACGAAATCAATCACGAGGTCGAGATCTGGTGTGCTCAAGTTCCTGTATTTGCCAAGAGGGGTGCGGTTGTTCTTGAGGCAGACGATGGTACTGCAGTTGGCAGTGGGATTGGAGGGTTTGCCGTAGAAAGCTAGAAGTCAAGGTGCTTGATGGAGTTGATGGGGGTTTGAGGCACGGCAGTGATGTCGCATTGGTTGCAGGAGGCTTCAGCGTTATCTAATTATAGTGGTTCCGTTGTGTTGTAAGTGTTGTACTCTGATAAGTGTATGTTATACAGTTAAGATTTTGTATTTCAAAGATATGATATATTATATTTTGTTCCGTTGCGATGTGAGATTCTGTGTTGTTATTTCTGTTCTTCTTCTATCTCTTTCTTCTAAGAAAAAATGTTTCGTATTTTCGTGATATTAGGGTTGGACGTATGATGTATATAGTCAACTTCGATGTTACGAAAATCTGGGTCGTTACACTTCGTATTGACGATGCAGTCCTAACAAAAATAATTTCATCAAATTCTGAGATCGTTTAAAAAATAGCCATTTTCAGGTCGATCCAAATAGACAGAAGCTGACAAAACACGTTTTCTTTTGCCATGCTCACATATTGACTTCAAAAATTACGAAATTTGGAATCTAGCAATAATTTGACATCCCGGATCCAAAAAAGTGGTTTCATCGAAAATGAAGGTCATTTGCAAAATTTCCATTTTTAAGGGCCAGAATTCCATAGCGACTATTCTGAATTTTCAACTGGATGTATCTTTTGATTCCTGCTATTAAATTTTGATTTTTCGGGTTCGTTGGAAGGATATTCTCAAATAGATTCAAATATTTTTGGTTTCACTAAAATCCGGTTTATTTTGAATCCTGTACATTCATTTGAACTTTGAAATCGAAATTTCAAACTACCGCACCATTTTCAATTTCTTTTATAATTAAAATAAAATATTTATATTCTAACGACGATTCAAATAAATATATACGTTCTAATTCTATTCAGAATAAATTTCTCGTTGTTATTATTTAAAATAATTCATTTTAAATAATCAAAATTGCCAAAATAAAAATTTTAAATTGGCTCGAATTTCGGGGTTATTACAATCTCCCCCACTTAAAAGTTTTCGTCCCCGAAAAGGAACGAAGCTGAAAGTTGTTTTACCAACCAACTCAACTTTCATTATTTTCATTATGGCTTAAGTTCTTCAAATTTTCAGTTTCTAAGAACTTTACAAATTTTTCAAAAATTTGGCTAACACCCTAAATTTTCGAAAAATTTCGCCATAACCTCCCCTGCACCGGGAGCTTCGGGATATTTCAAATAGCCTCCCATGGCCCTCACCAATCCAAAAGAAAACGAAAAGGCCAAGCGGCTATTCAATCGGCTCGTAAAATCATCAAAAACCCCAAGAAATACAATAAACATGTACCTATTTGTCGGGCAAACAATTTTGTTCCTCTTCTCTGGCCTCTTTGCTATGAACTGTTCAATGTAAGTACATGTACATGCATGCAAATGCGATAAATTTTAAATACAACTCACTATTTGGTTCAATTTGGCTAAATGGTCCAAATTTTAATTAATCAACCAATAATCAAACAACACAATCAGCAATCAATTAGTTGATTAACGTTTCAAATTCATAACTTTGATACATAGTCCAAAAATCAGATTTTTGATGCCAAATCACAACAATAAGCCCTATCCAGTTTTGGTTCTCACACCAATCTATGAAAATATATAAATATCACACTTTCGGCACTCGAATATAAATACTGATGATGCGGCCGCATCACCAGAATTTTCCCCGGGCGACTAGAGTGTGATTCTATATCTATCCAGTATATTAAAACTTCGAATACCCGTGGATTAGACGTATTTGCAAAATCTTTATATATTGGATTGTCCAAATTCAATACAAATAAAATATTCAAATACGTATAATTAGATTGAATTTTAAAAAAAAAAATGTTTTCATTTTAAAAATATACTGTTCACACTCGTTCTAGGATACTACTGATCCCATCTCTAACGAGTCATTCCCATTGGATATTACTAATCCAATCTCTGATGAATTCTTTCGTCCGGTTCTAACGTGTCTTGTTCTCCGAGCTCTGTAAACCAAAGCTCTGATACCAAATATAAGAACCCATAACTTCCCCGGTAAGGAAAGCCTGGATTGTTTTGAGAACAACACACATTCGAACAAAAACAGAAGAACATTTCATTGAATATTACAACAATTCCATCAGATTACAAGAATATACAGAGTATGAATAAATATTACACATCAGAAAATATCAGAGATTTAATACATTACATAGCAGCGGAAAATAATACAATACACAACTGAAAGAGATGTACGGATACAGAGCTTTCTGGATATCGTTCCAGCTGTAAATTAGGATCCTGTGAATATAAATCTGCAAAACCAAAACTACTAGCTGCTCGTGCCAAAATAAGGGCGCCCAGAGTTCAGATTAAAACAATAAACTCTAGGTCAGTCATGTGACTGGTGTGAGAACTAAAACAGTTATTAATCTTTATTTTAAATTAGGTAAATCAAGGGACCATGCCGTGTAACACGGAACTGGTTTCCTCCCAAGAAAACCAGTGCATAAAACAATAACGCAATGCTAAATAAAGAACAATGAAGCTATTATAAGACTCAGGTCCCATCACACAATGCAACACAAGTCAGAGGATAGGGTTTTACCTTATAGTAGCCAAAGAATGCTTGATACGTTAAATTTCATCTTTTATTATTACTATAAGTATATAGTGTCAAAACAATTTCAATCATTTATCAATCATAGACGGCATGGGTACCATATATCATGTCGTCAATACTAGGCTCTACAATCAAAACCGCAAAGTCACATATTGGAAGTTAGGTTTCCATCTATGAACCGAGGCAAAAGATAGTCCTCTACCGATTCGAGACGCTCTAGCCCATGTCTCAGGATCAGAGATAGAGTGACCCTTGGATCGTCAGGGCCGGTCCACCGATGTGGATTAAAATGCCTGAACACTACGTTTCCCCGCCCTTTGGGGCGTCAATGAGCCAAATGACTCCGTCGGCTCCACATAGTCACCGATATATCCAAGATGCCTCGCAATCCCACAACCACTCAGGTGAAAATAATATAAATGTCAGGGCTGGTAGGTCACTGACACTACCCTAGCTAGAAGGAAACGCATGTCCTCCCTGAGATCCTCTCCCGTTTTTGGTTCACAACCGGGGTGTGAGGCTCGCGAATCAATGCTACAAAAAGATATGCCACATAGGCCGTGCTTTTATCATCAACCACAAGACTCTGCTTTTCAACAAAAGCCTTGATCATTTGCCACTTAGGCATGCCACACAGGAAATTCACTCCATACGATTGATATCCATCAATATATAACCTCTGAGCTCGTACGTCTCAGAGAAGGGTGTTAAGCAAGAGAATAAATTCTCCGCTGCCAAACAGATATATATTTAATAGAAATCAATCACACAGAATAAAATCCAATGTCAGACACACAGTCCATTTGCAAGTTTTTTCTGGGCCTGAACGAAACCGGAGGCACCTTGTACCTCGCATATCCATCAATCTCCAAGTACGTCTGGACGATCACCAACTGGTTCCCTCCTCTGGGGTGTACAGCCCAATCAAGATCACCATTAATTATCCAAACGATGTGAAGACCTCCGGTCTTCGACCACCGTCTTCATCCTCGACACATCGTCGAATCAGTTATTTAGAATGGGATAAACCTGGTCTTTCTGAATAACTTGCGTATATAATAAACAAGTGTTGCACAAACACAACATACGCCCCATTCCAATCCAGAATATTCTTTTATTCAAATATTCATATACTTTGGGAAAGGTTCCCATTAATTTTATCAAAGATAAATTCTTTAAATTTATTCTTTAATCTTCTTTTGAATATTAATTCAAACCTAATTATGGTTTATCCAAACTAGTCGGGATTAACGAACCTTACCGAAGTAATCATTTGTTTTAATTTCCCAATCCCAACCTATTCATCCCATGAAGTAAAACCGGTAAAACTTCATATCTAACACCATGGTGTTATCGGTAAATTCAATTACCATCTCACATTCAAATCTAATCAAAGATTTAACTATCGCCTGGAGCAAAACTGGTGATACTCCATTCTCGATCATTTCAGTCTAATTAAAGATTCATTAAAACTCCACTTGGTTTTAATCTTCCCAAAAATCAATATTAATGATTAGTTAACTTCGGAAATCATATCCTGTCTTTAACTGGGTTAAGGAACCAGTGTCATTTAAAACATGGTTCACAATAAACCCAAAATCACATTCCATTCTATCAGCCTTTAACCGTAAATTAGCAAGTGAACAATTCCCCAAGTATTAACCCCGAAAGCCGAAACCAACATCAGATCAATACCCAGGAAACCAATCAACTTGACTAATCTCCAATTAGTTTCTGATTTTCTTAACTCCGTTCGGTCTAAGAACGGTATTATTAAAGATACCGTTCATGACAACCCAAATCCCATTTGATATTAAATACAAGGCTCTGAATAGAAAATATATCGGCTTATATTCAATATCAAATTCTATGACCAACAAATATCGTATTGGAAATAACGATACAAATATATCTTTCAAACTTCCTTAACAATATCTGTATAATCACGAAATCCAACATCGAAATATTACAAAGACAATTTCGATTCAAATTCATTTCCAATATATATATTGGAAATTCTGGTTATTTTAAAATCATTTCAAATCCCATTTATTTATTTTAAAAATAAATAGATTATAATTCTAGTTCAAAACTAGTTCATTTCGATAAAAATCTATTTTTATCTTTTCAAATATGGAATTATTCATCCGAATTCTTTCCAAATCATTTCTCATGATTTTACACAAATTATTACTATTTTTAATAATTTTATCAAGGCTTGTACAGTCGATTTCCATCAACGGCCATCGAACTGCACTTACAACGACCTTTTCCAAATTTGATTTGGACATAATTCCAAATCCAACCGTTAGATTTCAAATCTCTAATATTCATTTATGAGCTCTTTTCGATACGAACCCATCGGTTCCGGTTTTAGGAGAATCCGACGGTCGGATCTCCAGTAATATCCATTCGAAGTCAATGGTCGAAATTTGCGAACTGCCACAGCGCGGTGCGTTCTATTCAGGCCATTATATATATTAAATATATATTATATATATTTCATCGATTTCCTTTCAAAATGTATTTTTAGAAACCGTTTTAAATTCGTTTCCAAAATGATTTCAACTTCATATTCAATTTCAAATCAAAATTGAATATTCCATATCATCGATATATAAATGATAGTATTTTCAAAATATTATATTTTGAAGTCAATTCCTTTTCGATATTCATTATAAAAATAAATAAAGTCAATATAAATATCGTTCACGTCAAAATGGCGTCAATCTAACCAACACGGCTTTATATATTTCAATAACTTCGTTATTCTATTCAACAATGAATATTTTCTTTAACACATGAATTTTCTTTTATTTAACACATGAATATATATTCTATTCAACACATGAATTTATATTTTTATTCAACACATGAATATTCTCTTATTTAACACCGGAATATATATTTTATTCAACATATGAATTTTCTTTTATTCAATACATGAATATATATTCTATTCAACACATGAATTTATATTTTTATTCAACACATGAATATTCTCTTATTCAACACAAGAATATATATTTTATTCAACACATGAATTTTCTCTTATTCAACACGTGAATATATATTTTATTCAACACACGAATTTTCTATTATTCAGCACATGAATATATATTTTATTTTCCAACATGGAATGAGACCCACTCAATTACCATATAATGTTATTTATATGGATTCTATACAACACATGTATATAATAGCAATGGTAAATAATCAACCATCATCCAAAGTGCACCACACAACTGCATAAGCATTAAATATAAATAATTAACGCTTACACAGTCTATCAACCAATCGGTCGACATACTACTAAACAATTGGGATTAGTGTACGTCAATATCATCCCAACACTCGTGTGGGGTTTTCAAACAATCAAACACAGGTTTTATTTGTGCAGTTGGGCGATGTGTAAAATTTATCGTCCCAATCCATATCAGTCAAATGTGTGTACATAAACAAATCGTCCGATTTGTTTATAACTATTTATTTTATATACACGTTAAAAATTATATTTTTTACCATAAAATAATCTCTTCCATTCCACTACACACAATCGATTTCACAACACATCAATCAAACAAACAAGCCATCCATGGCCTGTGGACGACGGGTGTCAGGTGCTACTAAGCACCGTCTGCATCCTAGCATATATTTCAACTAGAAAATAAATTAAAAGTGAGAAATTCTCACCGATTCGCTAAACCAAACACCACGACTCTTCATATGTAGGAAATCTTCCTCTTGTTTCCAACGCAGTCTGTTTCACGAAGTTTATATTAAAAATCACACTTTTATAGCTTCGCTATATATATAAAAATTACATTTTTATACTGCTACTATATACATAAAAATTCTATTTTTATATAGCTATTCACTTCTTTTTATTCATAATGATCTACACAATAAAAATATCTTCTTTCTATATATAAAAATATTGCCTTTACTATGATAAACATATCGTCTTTACTATGATAAAAATATCATATTTTCTATGATAAAAATATCGTTTTTACTATGATAAAAATATCGTTTTTACTGTGATAAAAATATCATATTTTTATTTTTTCTACAATATAAAAATCATATTTTTATTCTTTCTATTATATAAAAATCATATTTTTATATTCTCTATCTTATAAAAATTATATTTTTATGATCTTTACTATGTAAAAATCATATTTTTATTATTCTAAAAACCTAAAAATCATATTTTTATTATTCTAAAAATATAAAAATCATATTTTTATTCTTTCTATTATATAAAAATCATATTTTTAAACTAATTTCAATTATATAAAAATTGCATTTTTATTTCGCTACCTATATAAAAATCACATTTTTATATCTTTATTTATATTTTAAAGATCATATTTTTTTTCGCTACTTATATGAATAAAATCATATTTTTAAATTGATAAAAATCATACTTTATAGCGATAAAAATTATAACTTTATATCGCTATTCATAAACAAAACTAAAAATAAATTCAATTCAATTTAGATTTACTTAAAATGTACTTTTGGCGGAGGGGTCCACGGTTCGAGGTGGGGTCAGGAGAGGGCGTCGGGGTGTGTGCAGGTGGAGGGATGCGGCAAGCGGTCGGCGGTGGGCACAAGAAGGTGGCGGCTAGGTCAAATCGAAGGGGTGGAGGGCTTTGGGTTTGTGCGGTGAACGATTGGGGAGAGGAGGAGGGAGGAGAAGCTAGGGGGAGGCGGTGCGGTGGCCCACATGGGCGGCGGCGGCGCTGAACGAATCGAGGGGGGTCTGGGCAACGATGGGTTTTGGGTTCTTTTTTTTTATTTGATCTGTTGACTTACTGAGGAGAGAGGGGAGAGATTTATATAAATATATTTATTTAATTAATTTAATTTTCAAAAAACAACTTTTTCGTTCTATCTCAGAATCGAACCCAACGACTGTCCTCCCTAGCTAATTACCCCCATCCCGAACACAATGGGACATGTTTCGTAACTTAGTTCGGCTGTTATGATTAGTTTTCATCAAATTTAAAATATAAATCAGTATATATTCAATTTGAACGCACATTTCAATTTACCGGGGCCACATACAGTCTCTAAAATTCCCCAAAAATGTTTTCTAGCTTCGTATTGACGATACGGTCCTAACAAAACTAATTTCGTCAAATTCTGAGATCGTTTAAAAAAGGCCATTTTTAGGTCGATCAAAATTGACAGAAACTGACAAAACACGTTTTCTTTTGCCACGCTCACATATTGACTTCAAAAATTATGAAATTTGGAATCTAGCAATATCTTGACATCCCGGATCTAACAAAAGTGGTTTCATCAAAAATGAAGGTCGTTTGCAAAATTTCCATTTTTAAGAGCCAAAATTCCAAAGTGTCTATTCTGAATTTTCAACTGGACGTATCTTTTGATTCCCGCTATGAAATTTTGATTTTTGGGATTCGTTGGAAAGATATTCTCAGATAGATTCAAATATTTTTGTTTTCACTAAAATCCCGTTTATTTTGAATCCTATACATTCATTTGAACTTTGAAATCGAAATTTCAAACTACCGCGCCATTTTCAATTTCTTTTATAATTAAAATAAAATATTTATATTCTAACGACGATTCAAATAAATATATACATTCTAATTCTATTCAAAATAAATTTCTCGCGTTATTATTTAAAATAATTCATTTTAAATAATCAAAATTCATCAAAATTGCCAAAATAAAAATTTTAAATTGGCTCGGATTTCCTGGTTATTACACCTGATAAGGTAAAGGAAGTGCGTAAATGAATGTTTAGACATAGGGTCTAACAACATATTAAAGTGAGGCGCTTGGACCAATCTCCACATTTGAGGATGAATAACCCAACGGGGTAGATCATCGTGGTGTTATAAGGCACGAGGGGAGCGTACGTTCGTTCGATTATTCTATCAGCTCCGAAGGACAGGAAGGGGAAGCATGCGACTTCCTAAGATACATAAGGTGCTCCTGGTAGTACTCTGTGTGTTAGCAGATGTTTAGGCTGTTCTCGTGGAGGTTGGATCTGCGCGTAACTACTAGGTGGGTGGGCCTTGACTGCGAAAGTAGCTTTGTAGTCAGAATGTTGTGACGTGGTGACTGCAAGGTGATTCAGCAATTGCCTCAACGAGGAGACATAAGGTCACGACCAATAAGGATAGTAGATCGTCGGATACCCGTCATCGGCAACTAATGGGATGTGAAAAGACTAGAGCTAAAACCAATAGACCATTCACCTTTCACTATAGAGGTACGGTGGTTGAGGAAAGACGCTAACTGGATGTTTAGATTGTTTGTTAGGGGCAAGTCATTTAGCTCTTGTAGTCTTTACTAGTTGAGGGAGGGGCCGAGGTGGGGCCATAGCCACCATGAAAAACAGACCTGAGGGATATCTGTATTTTGAGGCTCTTAAAGACGGGTCTATACAAATATGGAAAAGCTCCCAACTGTGTTTTGTGTTTCTTGTATCGCCCTGCCATGGAACTTGGTGCACACTAGAGGACGTGCGGTTAAGGCATCGAGCTACAATTGACGATACGTATGTGGGACAATCTAGATACATGCATGTAGGCTCTGGGTGGTGTATCGTAGACTTGAGGGCATTACTCCGGTATGAAATCTGATTCGAACAAAGGTGGCAGTCCTTACGTTTGCATAGCATATAGCTGATAGACATATGTGGAATGTAACATGGTTATATAGAGATCTGTACGTCACTCCGGCGTAGGATAAGGGACTTCGTATATTTTGGTGGCATTACGGTGGAGACCTTGCGAGTGGGGTACCATGGAGTGTACCCTAGTATTGGGGTAACTACATATATACTATATTAGGTTAATCCACTGGAAAGTAAACGGGTACGACATGTGTGTAAACCTTCAGTGCTGTTAACCCAAGTAACCTAATAAATAAGGAAATATGATTGCACGGCATATGTAGTGTTATCTAAATTATATAATTTAAATCCAGTCACTAGAACTTGTGTTCTGACCCTCTCCTCATAACATACTCGCAGGTTAGATTTGTGGCAGAGACATGATAGCTTTGGATACTGGTTAGGCAGTATTATTAATACAGTAAGTCTATACCTTGAGCATGTTATATTTTATCCTTTCCACTATGAGATATTTTCTTAGCACTGACATATTTTATGTCTCTGTCTTTTCTGCAGAGTACCAGAGCAAACCAATCTGAGTTTTGATAGATTGGAATTTTGAAAAAAAAATTTGGTCTGTTAGAATTCGGGTAGGGCTGGCAATTAGAACCGGGAACCGAAAACCCGAACCGACCCGACCCGAAAAAACCCGAACCCGAACCGAACCCGATGGGTCTCGGGTCGGGTCTAGGTGATGAAAAATACCATCAAGACCCGATCAAACCCGACCCGCATAGACCCGACCCGCATAGACCCGACCAAAAAACATTGAAATATATGTATTTTTAGTGTTATTATTTAATCGGACCCGAACCGACCCGAGCTTCAACCCGACCCGACCCGAACCGAAGCTCGGGTCGGGTCGGGTCCAAATTTTGGAAATGTATACTTTAGACCCGACAAAACCCGACCCGCCTAGAACCGAGACCCGTTGGGTCGGGTCCGGGTCCATCGGGTCGGGTCTAATTGCCACCCCTAAATTCGGGTTGTGATAGGTTATCATGTAGAGCCACTGCGATGTATGAAAATGAAACTTGAATTTAAGCAAAAATAGTAAAAATGATATTTTTGTTCATGATTTTTTTTTTTGTAAAACATCAAGGCAACTTAGCAGAACTATGAGCTTAAATACAATTTATTTTTCAAATGTGAATGCTAAAATTTCAAATTTTCATTATATTTCTAGATATAAATAAATGTTCAGGTGAACAAAATATCATTCAACCATCAGTATTTTAAAAAAAGTCTTGAACATTTTTTTCTGAAGGTATTGTTTTAATCCGAAGATGGATGTAAAACAAACAACACAAAAGATTCTAATTTATAATTGATGACTTATCTTCATGACTTCCGATAAAAACAAACACATTGTTAAAACCATCTTACCATTCACTTTAATCATGCTTTTTTTCTTCAAAATTTTTTAAGAAACAAAGTCGGCATCAGCTAGTTTTATGAAAATTCAAGTTGGACCTCTGTATTTAAATGGAAAAATATCATGGATGCCAACTTATTAGTTCCGATAGAGTAAAGGGTATCCTCTAAGGGTAATTTTTTTTACATTTATTTAACTTGTTGACTAACCTTGTTTGAAATAAAAGGTTTTCCTTCTATGATATACTTGATAAATTATGTTTTATTAATTGCTCACAGACGGGCTAGGTACAATAGGGAGGGTTTTACGACTCCGGACGGTTTCCCTTTTGAACAAATTCAAGAAAAAATGTATTATTAATTAATCAATTTAGTTAAAAGTATATTTAATAGAAAATCCATAAATGGTATAATTTGTGATAGCTGTTACAAACTGTTGCAATCATGAGCAATTTATCACAATGAATACAAATATATCATTTTAAATGTTCTTAGTAAAGATGCACTTAGACAAGATATTAATGTATCCGTTGAGACTAAAATATATAACATTCTCCAGATGTTGGTCATGTATTCACTACACCAAAATAAGCTTTGAACGGTATTTGAAAAACGTTGTAATAAGACAAAATAGCGTTGTTATTAATGTTGTATAATGACATTGCACTCGTAGACGCAAAATTAATAACAATAAAAAATAATCGCGGTTAAAAACTATATTAGACAACGTTAAACTCATGTTGTAAAAATGTAACTCAGTTTTCACAGCGTTTACTGTTTGCTTTTAGAAATACTAAGAGAGTTTTTCTTCAGCGGATTATAAACGCTATAACTAATATTTCACAACTTTTTCCTTATGTTGTTATAGCAAATATGCTTTGTCTTTTCATAGAACTGACATTACTGTATAAACGATGTCGTTAATTCTTAATATTTTTATTACCCCTGTAACGACCATAATTTTTGAACTTTTTGAAAATTCGATATTTTGAGAATTTAAAATAGTCGCACACGGTTCTGGATACATATACTCGTTTTTAAATACGATTTCAAAAAGTATAACGATCAAATAAGTTATTAAAATTAATTTGATCAATTTATCAGTTCAAAAAATTTTAGTCAAAAAAGAAAATTTGATGCTATTCATCGAAATTGTAAATTTTGAGATAAATATTTGAATATGACTTATAAAATAATTAAGATAAGGTTAGGGAACATTTAAAATTAATTTAAAAAGTTAATTATATTAAAATTCGATATTTTAGTATTATTCTACTAGCCTAGAAAATAGAAATTTTGTAGACAATCTTGGAATTCGAGAAACCAAATTTATCAGATTTGGAACATTAAAATGTGGTAGGATTCCAAATTTCATGTCAAAAGAGTTGGTATGTGAACATGTGAAATTTAATGTAAACATCTAGATAATTTGAACTTGAATTGAGCTCGAACAAGCAAATTTTGAGCAAACGGACTCGGAATTCGACGAAATCACTTTCATTGGAACTGCATCAGAAAAATAAGTTGGGACTCCAAATTTCATCGAAAACGGAATCAATATGTGGTCACACGAGTAAATGACGCGTAATAGACTAAATGTATCTTAAGTTCGCGTTCACACACGGAACCAGTTATCTACTACTTGTGCTTTCATTGAGTTGTCGTGGAATGGAGGCAACAAAGTGTGGTTTCTCCCCTATCTTAGATGCATGAAATCTCCATGATCCATGGCAATACCAAATGTTTATATATACAAGCTCCTCTATTCCATTTTCACTTCGTTTTTCACTCCTTTCTTCCTCCACCGCCGGCCATGGAACCTCCACCACCTATTGTTTCGCCTTCTCCCCCCTGTCCTAACGCCTCCAGTCCCCTCCCCCTCCTCCAAGTGAACCCCACCACATCCACATACCCTTAAACACCGTAAAAACCCATTTTTACCACTAAAGCCACCTCCTTTAGCCTCCTTCACCCCATAACTCACCTCCACCACCATCCTCCATCCCCATGAGCCCCCCTCCAGCCCGCCACATCCCAACCATAGGCCCCACTTCCAAAACTCGATCCCTGTTCCCCTTAAACCATTTTCGTTCGCTCCAAAAACCAAAAATATCTCCACCCTATTCGGCCGTAAATTCGAAACCCAAATAGCATCGAATCTCTGCCGATATTTTTCCAAAAATATTTCGGTGACGCAAGAAGGCTAACGTAATCATTCGGGATTTCTGGGTTATCCTACAAACGAAGTTAGGAGGGGTGGAAACCCAGGTGAGAAATGTTGAACTTAAATAGATTAGTTAATTATTAACTATATATTGGTTAATGTCTGTAATGTTTTTTGAGTTGTATAATGACATATGATAGTTTATAGGGGTTCATATTATGATATGGAAATATTTGAGTTAGAAAAGATTGGAATATTTTTGTGTGAAGTATACATAGCCACTTGCATATAAGATCCACAGAACTAAATTTATGGACATTGAAATGATATGAATCTTAATTGGTCATTGAAATGGACAATTGACATGATTGTGTTATTGGATATTGGTATGAACCCCGTTTATGTTGAATACATATGTTAGTTAATAGTTGATTATGTATTGCAGTAAATCTGTTGATTGACAAAAACATATAATCTTTAAATAGTTTAAGGCTTATATGGTATGAACTATATTACAATAGTTGTGATTAAAAGTTATCATGGTTATTGATAATATGGTATGTGATTACCATAGTAGATATGGCTAAAAATTATAATTATTGGCTCACTAGTTAAGTCTCCATTTATTAAAATGATTTTTAATAAATATTTTATTAATATACTAATGGATGAAAAATCAAAATCAAAATTTGACGATTGATTTTGGATGGACGTATAATATAATTCATTACGATGAACATTTGCAAAAGATAGACATAGTTTTGCAGAAATCAAAAGCAAGTTATGGTCTGCCGAAGTTTTATTTTAAATGAAAAGTAACTAGAAAAAGTGAAGTTCAGTCAGGGTATCTAGGAGAGATTTCAAAAGAATTTTCTTTTCAAAACTATCTTATTTATTTTTATAATGGATGTCAGCAAAATTTGGATTCAAAATAATGAAGTTTGAAAATTAGTATTATTTTAGTAATAAAATAATGTTATAATAGTCATTTAATGGATTTGAATTAGAATAAAATATTGAAAATATGGTTTAAAATAATTATTAGATAATTAATAGGCTTTTTTAGATTCAACTATAATTTATTAATATAAAATCAAAGTTTGGTTTAAATGGCAGCGGTAATTCGCGAATTTCGACCATTAACTTCAAACTGACATAGCTGGAGATCCGACCATCGGATTCTCCTGAAATAAAAACCATTAGATTAGAAATGAAAAGAGCTTCCAAATGAGTATAAGATCTTTAAAATCCAACAATTAGATCTTGAGATAAGTTCAAATAAATTTTGAATAAAAAAGCGTCAGATCCATTAGTAGCCTGAAAATGGATTTTAGAAAAAGGAGCTATTTTTAATTTATTAAAAATAGGAAAAAAAATATGATAATCATAATAAAAAGAATTCAAAATCATTTGAAAAAGAAATAGGAAGTTTCGAACTACATTTTGGGATATTTGCGTTTTAAGCCCAACTGGCTGAAAATGGTAAAACGGTGTTTAGAAAATTTAAGTGGAATAAACTTAAATTAATTTATTTACCAAATATAACCATGATTAGAAAGAAGTATTTAGATAAATCTTTTGATGTAGAAAAGATTTCCAATTTGAATAAAAATTGGATTTGGGTAGAAACGATCTTCGGTTATTTGGTATTGATTGTCGTTGTGTAGACTTTTATTATTACGAGGAATTTGGAAGATGTTTTACATCGTTATTCCACTTATAGTATTCGCTGATTGTGGAAATTAGAGTTGAATATAAGTTGATATAATTCTACTTGAATTCTTATATTTAATATCAATTGTTAGGGTTTATCGTGATTGATGTTTTAAATAACGTCTGTTCTTTAACCCAGTTAAAAGAGAAAATGATTTCTCAAGATTATTTGAAAAGAATTCCTTATCAAACTTGATTATAAAGGTTAGGAAAATAGAATTATATTCCCAAAATGGAATAAAACTTGGAACATCTAGTATTTCTTAATTGATTTGAAAAATATAAGAGTATTCCCAAAATGGAATAAGACTTAGGACATCTTGTACATCTTAGTTGATTTGGAAGATGCGATAGTTATTCTAATTTTGGAAGCCTATAAGCTTGACCAAATTTAATAAAATAGTGAAGATGATTTTGGAAGCCTAAAACAGCTTAACCAAATTTAGTAGAATAGTAAATTTGATTTTTGGAAGCCTAAATAGCTTAACCATATGTGAAAATAAGATTTAATCTTATTAAAGGAGACTTAGTTGGCGGGTTAATAATATGAAAAGGATTTTGTTTTGCGCTAATTATTTTGAAAAGACTGGATTTAACACATTTCGAATAATTATACGACGACTAAAAGTCGAAGAAGGTGGAAGATTGGAATTCTTTACGTCGAAAGGATTGCTTGCTGATGCCTTAAAATGGTTTGCTCCCATTGAAAGGTTATAGTGGCAGTAGTCCAAACGTACTTGTTGATTGTCCGAATATGCAAAGGTCGGTCTCCTTGGTTGGATGAAGAATAAGGTGCCTTCAGTTTCGTTCAAACCCAAAACGGACTAATAAATGGAATGTGTGCCTGATGTTGTATTTTACAACGTAATCAAATGGTTTGTATTGATGTTATATCAGTTAGCGGCGGAGAATTTATTCTCTTAACTTAACACCCTCCTCGGAGACTTATGTACTCGGAGGGATATATATTAATAAACATCGATCATATGTTGTGAATTGGCAATGTGGCATGCTGAGTGCTGCTGGTAGATAGATCAAACCTCTTGTTGAAAAGGCAAAGATTTATGGACATTGAATCTAGGGCCTCACACCCTGGAATGAGCTGAAAACAAGATAGTGGACATCAGAGATATGGACTAACATTTCCTTCTTGCTGAACAATGTAACGCTAGTATGGAGCCTATGAAAATTTACTAATATGGATGATTGACTGAGGCCTTAGATAGTGGTCAAATGGGACCAATATAATAGTTAAATACGGCCGGAGGAACATTATGTTCAAGGAACATCCTAATCAGTCGTGTTTAGTGCTGGCCAGCTCTGCCGATCCGAAGGACATAATTGTTGACTCCTGGGACATTTGCTAGAGTGTTCCGAATACGGGTAAGGAAGGTTATTTGCCTTGGTTCATAGCAGGAATACAATTTCCAATACGAAACTTCTTGTTTATAGTTGCATACTATATAGCCAATATAATGGGATGGGGCATTATGCGAGCTAAGATTGATACATTTACTTTCGAAAGTGATTTCCATACCTAGACATTAATAATAATAATATCAAAATGTTTGTTTTAAAGAATATCAAGCATGTTTGGATATTAAGGTAAAACTCTATCCTCCAGTTTGTGTTGTATTGTGTGATGGGACTTGAGTCTTATAATAGCTTCATTTTTCATAAGCATGAATTTTGAAGTTTGAATCTTGGTTGATGATTGTATGATGTAGATTATGGTTTGTTATTTAGTTCTTAATCTTGGTTAAAAGGAAGTTGATTTGATTTAATAAATCTAAATATAAAGATGAAACTATTTTAGTTTTGAGTTTAATGGATCGGTATTCATGTTGTGGAAACCTGTTCCGTGTTATACATTGTAATCCGATGAATTACCTAACTTTAAAGTTAAGAATAACTGTTTTGTTTCTCAAAGCAATCCAATGAGTGATCCGAAGTTCAATGTTTTCCACCTAAACTCTGGGTGCCCATAATTTTTCACACAGGCAGCTAGTAGTTTTGGTTTTGCAGATATTTTATAGAGCATGATATTTAATTGAAGCTAGAGTTGTGTCCATAGCATTATAAGTCTTCCGCTGAGAGTTATGTATTTATATTTCCGCTATTCAATGTATCATAATTTGTTATACTCCAGTATATATTCTTGTACTCTGATGTAACATTGAGATGATGTTAATGAAAAGTCTTTTGTTTCTGTTTGATTTGTTGTATGCCCAAAGTTAATGTCTCGAGGGTTTCTGCCGTTTTGGATCGGACTTATGTGGTTTACAGTCGATTCGAAAGGTAGAAATTTTCAGGCCATTACAACTGGTATCAGAGCTTTGGTTTATATAAAGTTTTAGGGTATGACTCGTTATAACCAAAATAAAAGACTCATTGGAGATAGGAATAGTAATATCCTATAAGAGTGACTCACTAGAGATAGGGTTAGTAATGACCTAGAATGAGGTTGAGAGTATTTTATATGAGAGACATATTAGTTATTTTCATATAGAAATGATTTTTGACTTTGAAAATATATTTCAAATGTATAAAAGATACATGTTTTGATAACATATAAATATTTAAATGTTAATCAACAGGTAGATTGTTGGATGTGATGTGTGATAATCCTCGGGGCTTAGCCCAGTTGGCAAGGGCTCCTAGCAATCATGGAACAAAGTTCCTGGAGGTTGCGGGTTCGATCCTTGGCAGCTGCGCTGCTATGCTCTCCTATGATAAAGGCTTGGAGAGGTTATCCCTTTGGTTCCTGTAACGGGTTAGGGATTGATGCTCCTTGCTGGGCTGGCATTAATTGGGGAACCCATGTGGCGGACAATGGGTATACCTACTGCCTTCGATTTCATCAGGCAGTTTAAAAAAAAATAGTTTAACTAATTAAGAAAATATAGAACTGATTGGATAAAATATATAGTTGAATGGTAGAAGACCTAGATTAAAAACAAAACTAGAGGATTGAAATAAAAGGATTAATTATAAAGAATGTGGATTAGAAATTGAAATTATCTAGAATTTTGGAGCAGTCGATAAGTTCTAAAATCTATTAGGTAAGAGAATAAAATGTGTAAGTAGTTACGAATACCTTGTGAATTACGTTTCACAATTTTGACTAAAAGTATTTGGTAAATAGTTTAAAGGTTTATTATAACTAAATTAGCTCACGTCACCTTCCTTTTCGTGGATGAAAAGTTTTTAAGTAGGGGAGAATGTAACCACCCAAAATTTCTGATATTTTGAAAACTCGGTATTTTAAGAATTTAAAATAGTCACCCACGGTTCTGGATACATACACTCATTTTTAAATACAATTTCAAAAAGTATAATGATCACGTAAGTTATTTAAATTAGTTTTATCAACATATCAGTTCAAACAATTTTAGTCAAAAATGAAAACTTAACATTATTCGCCGAAATTGTAAATTTTGAGATAAGTATTTGAATATGACTTATAAAATAGTTAAGATACGGTTAGGGAACCTTTAAAATTAATTTAAAAAGATTAATTATATTAAAATTTGATATTTAAGTGTAAACCAATCAATAACTTGAACTCGAATTGAGCTCGAACGAGAAAATTTTGAGCAAATTGGCTCGGAATTCGACGAAATTAGTTTCGTTGGAACTGTACCAGAAAATTATATTGGAATTCCAAATTTCGTCGGAAGCGGAATCAGTATGTGGTTACACCAGTAAATAACACGTAATGGACTAAACATATCCTAAGTTCGCATTCACACATGAAACAAGTTATCTACTATTTCTACTTTGATTGAGTTTTCATGCAATGGAGGCAACAAAGTGTGCTTCCTTCCCTATCCTAGATGCATGAAACCTCCATGATCCATGGCAATACCAAATGCCTATATATACACTAGCTCCTCTCTTCCATTATCACTTTGTTTTCACTCTTCTTTCTACCTCTCCCCTTCTTTTTTCCTCCATCGTCGGCCATGACACCTCCACCACCCACTAACTGCTGCACCACCCTCTCCTCCCTTTGTCTCAATGCCTTCATCCCCCCTCCTCCAAGTGAACCTCACCACCTTCATATACTCTAAAACACCCTAAAACCCATTTTTACCCCTAAAGCCACCTCCTTTAGCCTCCTTCATCCCCAAAACTCACCTCCACCGCAACTGTCCAGCCCCATCTGCTCCCCTCCAGCCCCCTACAGGCCAGTTGTGGGCCCCACTTCCGAAACCCGAGTCCCGTTCGCCTTAAACCTCTTTCTGTTCACTCCAAAAACCAGAAATAGCTCCACCGTATTCGCCCGTAGATCCAAACCCAAATAGCGTCGAACCTCTACCAAAATTTTTCTAGAAATATTTCGGTGACGTCGGCAGGCTGTCGAAATCATTCGGGATATCTAGGGTATCCTACAATAGAAGTTAAGAGGAGCGGAAACCAAGGTGAGAAACGTTGAACTTAAATCGATTAGTTAACTATTAACTATATATTTTTTAATGTCTGTAATGTTGTTTGAGCTGTATATTGACATATGATATTTTATATGAGTTCATATTATGAGGTGGAAACAATTGGATTAGAAAAGATAGGATTTTTATGTGAAGTGTACATAGTCACTTGCATATATGACCGAAAGAACTAAATTTATGGTCTTTGAAATGGTATGAACTTAAATGGCCATTAAAATGGATAATTGACTTGATTGTGGTTATGGTATATAGGTATGAACCCCATTGATGTTGAATATATATGTTAGTTGATTGTGTATTGCAATTAATCTATTGATTGACAAAACTATATAAGCGTTAAATAGTTTAAGGCTTATATTGTATGAACAATATCACAATAGTTGTGATTAAATGTTATCATGGTCATTGATAATATGGTATGTGATTATCATAGTTGATATAGCCAAAAGTTATAATTATTGGCTCACCGGTTAAGTCTCCATTTATTAAAATTATTTTTAATGAATATTTTATTAATATAATAACGAGTGACAAATAGAAGTCAAAATTTGACATCTTTGGATGGACGCAAAGTATAATTCATTATGATGAACATTTGCAAAAGATAGATATATTTTTAGAGAAATCAAAAGGAGGTTACAGTCTGTTGAAGTTTTATTTTAAAATGAATAATACAAAAAGTGAAGTTCGGTTAGGGTATATAGGAGAAGTTTTAAAAGAATTTTCTTTTCAGAACTATCTTATTTATTTTTATAACGAATGTCAAGAAAAATTGGATTTAAAATAATGAAGTTTTAAAAATAATATTATTTTAATAATAAAGTAATATTATAATACTCATTTAATGGAAATATTTGAATTAGAAGTAAATATTGAAAATATAGTTTACAATAATTATTAGATAATTAATAAACTATCTTAGAAGCAATTCGATTTTATTTTAATATAAAATCAAAGTTTGGTTTGAATAGAACTCGTGGCGCATCGGTAGTTCACGAATTTCGACCATTGACTTCAAACTGACGTATCAGAAGATTTGACCATCAGATTCTCTTGAAATAAAATCCATTAGATTATAAATGAAAAGTGCTTTCAAATGAGCATAAGAGCTTTAAAATCCAACAGTTAGATCTTGAGATAAGTTCAAATAAATTTTGAGCAAAAAAACAGAGCCAGAACCATTAGCCGCCTGAAAATGGATTTTGGAAAAAAAAAGCTACTTTTAAATTATTAAAAATAGGAAAAAATTATGATAAATCATAATAGAAGATCTCAAATTGATTTGAAAGAGAAATAGGAAGTTTTGAACTATATTTTGGGATATTTGCGTTTTTCCCCAACTGGCTGAAAACGATAAAATGGTGTTTAGAAAATTTAAGTGGAATAAACTTAAATTAGTTGATTTATCAAATATAACCATGATTATAAATAAGTGTTCAGATAAATCTTTTGATTTAGAAAATATTTCTAATTTGAGTAAAAATTGGATTTGGGTAGAAATGATCTTCGGATATTTGGTATTGATTATCCTTGTGTAGACATTTATTATTACGAGGAATTTGGAAGATGTTTTACATCGTTATTCTGCTTATATTATTCATTTATTATGGAAATTGATGTTGAATATAAGTTCATATAATTCTGTTTGAATTCTTATATTTAATATCTATTAGTTAGGGTTTATCGTAAACGATGTTTTAAATAACGTCTGTTCTTTAACCCAGTTAAAAGAGAAGATGGTTTCTCAAGATTAGTTAAAAGGAAATCTTTATCAAAGTTGATTATAAAGGTTTGAAAAATAGAAGAATATTCCGAAAATGTAATAATACTTAGAACAACTAGTATATATATCTTAATTGATTTGAAAAATAGAAGAATATTCCCCAAATGGAATAAGACTTAGGACATCTTGTATATCTTAATTGATTTGAAAGATGAGATATTTATTCTGATTTTGGAAGCCTAGCAGCTTAACAAATTTAACAGAATAATGAAGATGATTTTGGAAGCCTAAAACATCTTAACCAAATTTTGTAGAATAGTAAAGTTGATTTTCGAAAGCCTAAAAAGCTTAACCAAATATGAAAATAAGATTTAATCTTATTAAAAGAGACTTAGTTAGTGGGTTAATAATTCGAAAAGGATTTAGTTTTAGCGCTAATTATTTCGAAAAGAACGGCTTTAACCCATTTTGAATAATTGTTACGACGATTAAAATTCGAAGATGGTGGAAGACCGAGAGTCTTCACATCGAAAGAATTACTTGCTGATGCCTTGAAATGGTTTGCTGCCATTGAAAGGATATAGTGGCAGTAGTCCGGACGTACTTGTTGATTGTCCGGATACGTAAGGGCCTCTCTCTCTTTAATTAGACAAGGAATAAGGTGCCTTCGGTTTCATTCAAACCCATATTGGACTAGCAAATGGAATGTGTGCGTAACGTTTTATTTTACAACGTAACCAAATGCTTTCTATTGATGTTATATCAGTTGGTGGCGGAGGATTTGTTCTGTTAGCTTAACACCCTCTACTAAGACTTATTCATTTGGAGGGATACATATTAATAGACACCGATCATCTATTGTGAATTAACAATGTGGCATGCTAAGTGTTGCATGTAGATAGATCAAAGCTCTTGTTGAAAAGCAAAGCTTTGTGGACGTTGACTCTAGGCCTCACACCCCGGAATGAGCCAAAAACATGATAGTGGACAATAGAGATATGGACTAACGTGTTCTTCTAGATGAATAGTGTTGCCTTGGCATAGAGCCAAGGCAATTTTATAATGTGGATGATGGACCTAGGCCTTCGATAGTGATCAAATGGGACCAAGATTGTAACAATCCGCACCTCTGTTCACGCAAGATATTGTCCCTAACTTAGTCACCGTATAGGTATGGGTTTTTGTTCCTCAAAAGGCCTCGGCGTTAGTAAGAGATGGGCTCTACTATATAAGTACCCACTTCACACAGGTTTCCATGATATGGGACTTAGGGATGTAACATTCTTCCCTCCTACAGAGCCCATCTCTTACTAACACCGAGGCCTTTTGAGGAACAAAAACCCACACCTATATGGTGACTAAGTTGTGGACAATATCTTGCGTGAACAGAGGTGCGGATTGTACAGTGGTATCAGAGCTTATACCCAGCTGGAATTGTGTGTGTAATGCTGCGGATGTCAGTCGTGTGGTACTGATGTGGGTTACATGTACAATGCATGGGTGGTGAGTGATTTGAGCCAACGAGGACATTTGTCTCTTTAAGGGGGTAGTCCGTAACACTCCTCTCGAAAAGCTAACACAAAGATCTTTTAGCACATTGGTTAGTGCATGGTGGTTCTTTCCTGGAGGTCGGGGGTTCGAATCCCACGGTTGTCACAAAGATGACGGTCAAATACAACTGAAGGAACGTTATGTTCAGAAAAGATCCTAATCAGCTGCGTTTAGTGTTGGCTGGCTCTGCCGTTCCAAAGGACTCAATAGTTGACTCCTGGGGCATTTTCTAGAGTGTTCTGAATACGGTTAAGTAAGGTCCTTTGCCTTGGTTCATAGTCGGAATCCAATTTCCAGTGCGAGACTTCGTGTTTTTAGTTGTACACTATATAACCAACATAATGGGATGAAGCACTATGCGAGCTATGATTGATACATCTACTTTAGAAAGTGATTTCCACACCTAGACATTAATAATAATATCAAAATGTTTGTTTTAAAGAATATTAAGCTTGTTTGGATATTATGAGATAAAACTCTATCCTCCGATTTGCATTGCATTATGTGATGGGACTTGAGTTTTATAATAGCTTCATTTTTCAAAAGCATGCATGTTGAAGTTTGGATCAAGGTTGATGATTGTATGATATTGATTATGTTTGTTATTTAGTTCTTACTCTTGGTTAAAAGGAAGTTGATTTGATTTAATAAATCCAAATATGAAGATGAAACTATTTTAGTTTGAGTTTAATGGACCGGTATTCATGTGGAGGAAACTCGTTCTGTGTTAACGGCGTGGTCCGATGAATTACCTAACTTTAAAGTTAAGAATAATTGTTTCCTTTCTCACACCAGCCCCATGACTGATCCAGAGTTTGTTGTTTTCCACCTAAACTCTGGAGCCCATAAGTTTCCACATAAGTAGCTAGTAGTTTTGGATTTGCATATATTTTATAGAGCAAGATTCTAGATTGAAGCTAGAGCTATGTCCAAAGCATTATAAGTCTTCCGCTGAGAGTGATGTATTTATATTTTCACTATGCAATGTAGTGTAATTTATTATACTCTGATATATATATATATATATATATATGTATATGTATATGTATATGTATATGTATATGTATATATTCTTGTACTCTGATGTAACATTGAGATGATGTTAATGAAAAGTCTTTTGTTTCTGTCTGATGTTGTTGTACCCCCAAAGTTAATGTCTCGAGGATTTCTTCCATTTTGGATTGAACTGGTATGGTTTACAGTCGATTCTAAAGGTAGAATTTTCGGGCCATTACAACACCCATGTCACGTTGTTCCATTGTGAAATTTATACATATCACTAATCTACACAAAATTATCGTATTTCGACTAAATAATATACATAACATATCAAACAATAAAATACCGTATAAAACTATAACTATTAATCATTTTCATGAATTAATATGAATACAATTACCATATTTTTTTACATAAATTCATAAACCAAATTCGTACAACATTAGATGTACTTCTTAAAAAAACTATTGACGATGCAAAAAACAACATATTAATCCCTTCAAACTTTGGTTCTAACACATATTGCTTAAGCATTTCAAAATCAAGCATGCTACAACATTAAAAAAAAGATATGCAACAATAAACATTAGCAAAGAGATAATAGTGGAACATATAAGACGGAGTATTTGTGATGCAAAATAAATTGGTCCACCCTCTATAGAAAGAAAGTGAAATTATGTTTCACAAGTTATCTTACAGAATGAATAGTTTACGAGTATGACAAAAATCGTATGTGAAATTATATTTCATAATCAAGCATTGAACATTTGAAAAAACTGTAGAAAATGTACTTATTCATATGTCAAGGTGTCACCCCTTGTTATAACAAATTAGTAATAACCCTATTGAAAGTGCACCTTACCTTTACTGAGGTTATATAAGGTTTATCAGGGTTGACACTGGGTAAAACTTGTAGACCTACATGTTCTCCAAGGCAAATCTTGTTTTCTTTTCCATTTTTTCATCATATTTTCCCCTGCTTCCTTTGCTCGAATAGTCAACAATGATAAATAATAAGCATAACTGTCAATTGATAACTTAATAGTAGCTTAGAGTAATATATTCCTCTCATTGTGCTTTCTTTTTATCTCTTACTTACTGCTTGAAAAAATCCTGGAAATGTATAAAGCTAAATAGTCGAAGAAAGTGTTCAGGCAGGTTTGAATCCCGCCGCAAACCACTTAAGGAGCTGGACTTTACACATCCATGTGCGATGACTAAACAAAAGTGGGGTAGGCACACGACGTGGGCTTTACTTAACCGAGTATCAATGTATACTATGATCTTAAGGTTCCCCATGATATCAAAAAAATAGTTAAAGAAATCGTAGTGTACCCAATACTTGCATAAACAGTGTACGATAATAGCCTACTAACCTTAAAACATCCTTTTGATCTTGTGATAATCTTCCATCTTAGTTCATTAGTAAGCCCCTGGTAATACAGAAGAATAATAGTAAAAATAAATTGCTTATATTCAGGTTGGTGAACAATATTGTGTTAAAACAAATACCTCAACTTCATCAAACTCCCAATTGAAATCACAAACAACCCGCACAAGAGAAAACAAAAAATCAACAGCTGGCTTTTAAAGTTCATAGATTTTTTAAAAATGAAGTGACACAACTATGGAATTAAAATGCTTTCACAAGTGCTCCATCCCATATGAGATAAGACGTGAAACAACCAATCTTTATTATAAGTATTTTGAAACATGCCTTACTGTAATCACGCTACTATAGTAAGTACGTCTAATAACATTCTTTACCCCCATTGAATAGTAATGCTGGAAACATGGCTTTATCCTTAGAAATATATTTACAACAATGTTAATTTATGCTTAATCCATATCTTCAATTTCCTGCACTCTGCACAAGTTATCGTCAACTTTTGAACAAGTTCAGCCTTAATCCCATGAATTAACAGTTGAAAAAATGAAGAATGAAACACAACGTCAACTCGTATAGCAACGTATATTTTATCAACTTAAAGCTAATACAATTATCAGTCTCAACATAGGCAATCAATTATTTACATGCACTTAATAATATGGCATGATCTTTATGTAATAAAACCTCATGTTGAATCACACTCCAAAATACTATTCATCTACTATTAAACTACGAAAAATTATGCACCGACCAATCTAAAACCGGTGCAGCACTGGCTTCATACTAGTTAGTTGTACAGTGTCTATATACACAAGTGAATGTATCATGAAGATTGATTAAAAGGGATATATTATTGAAGGAAAATTTAATGTAGAGTACTCTATTTAGTTTTCCACCATTCCTGAATATGCAAACGGTCTCCGAGGTTGTTTGAATTAGTCCGAGGAAGTTATAATTTTTGGTTAATATCTTGCTATATCTTTGATGAACAGATACAATTAAACTAAAACATATTAACTCTTAGATTTATTCTTTTTTCTGCATAAAGGAAATCACCATTTAATTTCTTTTGAAGATTTATTCTACTATATAAACCAACACGTAGCTTTTAGATTCAACAAATTTTAAAGATATAGGTGTTTGACTTTAACTTGGAAGCACAAAAGAAACTATGCACGCCAATAAACAGAGTAGTGAATGTGACCAATCACTAAATTGGCAAGTTAGGTATTTGATATAGTATTAATGTTTTCGATTTTGCATTTAAGAAAAACACAATTTACATTATGAAAATTAATGCCTAGCGTGATACCTTTTTTTGGCATGTTTCAAGTCTAATACTTAATGAAATAAGAATGCCAAGAGAACCCCAAAAATAAATTAAAAGAACATCAAGTATCAGGCTTGACTATAACTTTTTTACTATGGACTTTCACGATGAAAGTCAACATCAAATGTAGTTTATAGCCAGTAACAAAGATTTTAAACCGCAATTTATTTTTTAGTCATGATGTCACTCTCTTTGTTATAATTATCATGACACTATAATTTTTTTGAAGGTATATTTAATGCCTTTGGAAGCCTTCCTCTTTTTCTATATTAATAAGCTTGATTTTTATTTCTAATTTCTCTTCATTTTACCATGTTAGTTTATCCAAATTTTATTGTTATGCATTAGTAGTATGCCTTGTTCAGAAAGTGCTTTATTGCATATAAATAGTAATTTACTGAAAGTTTCATTTGTTGATTTCAATATTTCATTCACCTCCAAGTTACATTCTGTTACTCATATCAGTGCAGATGTTTTTAATGTGACAATAAAGAATTTAACTTGAATTATAATGAAATAAAGTGCATACCCTACTTTGCTGAACATAATTAATTTCAAGGGCTACAATAATCAAGGGAACACTAAACTTCCTCTCTGTTGTATATTATATCACTTCTTCTTTAATTCATAGGAAGCCCTCTCATTTATTAACAAGTAAACATCATTTTACTTGTCCACAAAAATAATAAATATAGAAAAAATCAACAAAGGAGTAATAAAATCTTTAACTCCAATCCAGATATCCCATGGGTGCTAAATAAAATGACCTCACTACGTGCCCGATTTATACCAAAACTTGTTACTGAGGCTTAAAGGTCTACGATTACCTTTCTTCAAGCATATTCTTCACTTCAAATGCCATGTTACCAAGTCCAACACACGCAACTGATTTCCGCTAATGTACAACCTCTGAGCTCGTACGTCTCAGAGAAGGGTGTTAAGCTAGGAGAAATTTCCTTCTCCGCCACCAACAAATGTACATTCATGGAGAGCAACAAACGCATATTAGAAATGCAACATCAGAAATTAATGCATACAAGTTGTCATGGGTTTGGACAAGCCGATGAAGATCTAAATGCAAATCGTTGTCGATCTATAATATAGGAAAAATCTCCAAAGGGTCAATGATGGTAATCATTCACTCAATCTCCATAATTCTTCAATCTTTAATCTTCAATACTTCGAAATGTTTAATTGATCTGAACCGGTTTTCAGATAGGAACCAGCCAAAATTTGACCCTGGCCTTCTTGAAGTAATCATCACAAAAATATTGTTTAGGTAGTTTTGGGTGTTCTTAATTTCTTAATTCATTACTTCATATAACGAATTTTAGGATGTGTAAGTTCAATTACTCTTAATTTCTTAGTTTTTGGTGTTCTTCTTTTGTTAATTAATTACTTCATACAATATCTCTTAGGATGTGTAACTTGAATTACTATATAGGGATATAGATTGAATCATTAAACCTTATCCATTACGTCATTCAGATGGTAAGTCCATTTTAGTTTAATAGATCCAAAGAAATCACACTTATCTTAATCGATATTAATTTCCGTGTTCAAAACTGACTCATTGAATAACACTGTAAATATCTTTTAAACTCTTACGGGTACAAAGGATTTTATCCTCAAAATTTGATATTAAATACAACAAGATCATTTGCAAGCAATTCGATTTATTTATCTTTATAAAATTTAATCTTTATAATTAACTCATTTCTGACATTTCAACCTATCTAGTCCTTGTTAAGTTTCGGCATTCCCTGCGTACCTTTCGCTCATACGCGCTTCACCGTGTCTAGTGGGGGTCAACGGTCGAAGTCTCCTATGCCGGCGTCCCGATTGAACATCCCTCATCGCCACCCATCGAGCATATAATCTGGTATTTGTAAGCACTTATTGTAACAAAAGGAATCCCCAATGTTACATGCCACCAACACCATATATATACCACGATCTCCCTTAATTTCTTGCGATGTGGGACAATTTGCCCGTTCAATCCACGCATCCCACTCCATTCCAATGCGAGCCACACCTAATAGTCCTTGCCTAGGGATAGGCCAAGTTAGCATGGGCACTGGTTACTACTGAACATCTCCTTGGTTAAGCACACACATTTGGATCTCAAAAGTAGAAAATCAGGCTTACTTGTCGGCTTATTAGAGCCGATTTTAAATTATTGGTTATTATAGCTTTTTTTATTTGATTAATTATATAACATCTTCAATTTATTTCAAGATCTTCAAAACAATTTCTAAATTTCTTCATTAATCATTTAAAAACATTCATTAAAGATTTGGAGAGGATTTATTAGGTTTAAACATCAATTTCAATTGTTATCGAAAAGTGTTGCAGAAAGTGTCATTTTAAGATTAATTAATTAAAACAACTTTTATTTCATTGTACGATTCATATAACAAAATTTAAAACATTTTTAAAATATTTTAAAATATTTATAAGATTTATTTCATAATTTTCTAAGATTCAAACTTCAGTTTCAAAAATCTCATTTTATGGATTTTGAACTGCAAAACCATAATGTTTTTCAAAGCATGTTTTCATCATATTTTAAAATCTACCAAACGGAATCTTGATTTTTTTTGGATTCTTTGTGTAGCCATGGTTATAAAAATTAGGATTCATATATTTTCTTATACAAAGGATTCAATTTTTAAGTAGCAAGATCGCAAGTTACCAATTAGCAGCATACTAAAATTGCGTTAAAATTCATATTTTTTTCAAACTTCATTCAAACACTTAAAGTGTTTATAAAATATTTCAAAAGCATTTAAAACCATTTTTGAGTGGTTTAATCATTTTATTTTATCCTTTCCATTAAATACGAGGAAAGTGATTTTCTTTGTGCTTATCTACATGTATATAACATGACTTGTTTTACATCCATACAATCAAACATATAAGCATCCCAACTTATCAAACCTTCAACATGACATTCATAGGCAACATTTAACATACATATAAAAATTATTTTAACTACCATTTACTTGTGTGTAGTTAGGGTCATTTAAGTTTAGTTTCTCACTTTTGATTGGTTTCTAATGTTCCTAAAATTGGCTATAGCTCCACTAAGATCGCACCGAAGCATCTCAAATTTTCTTCTTCGTCCTCCTTATGCTTGTCCTCCCTTAAATAGAGCTCCCATCATTCTTTCCTTGACTTCAAACATGGTATGGGACCTTTTAATGACGATATAAGAACTTTGGAAGAGCATGAGAGGGTTTTCGTTTCGTTTAGTACTACCTTGAAAAAGTTAGTAAGGAAAAAACTAGTTTTTCCTAAGGCTTTGGAAGCCATTACTGAGTTTCCTAAGAGCTTGAAAAAGAGATGAGAAGAGAAGAAATAATATGTAAAGAAATGAGACAAAGAGATGAGTATTTATAGAAAATCCTTAGGAACAAAGTAGCAGATAGAAAATTGTTAAAAAAAACCTTGCCCCTTCACCCTTAATTTTGGTTAAACCCCCTTCGATGACATGTACCATCATGTGTAAAAGTGATGAGAGTGTGTAATTTTAGCGGTGTGTAAGAGTGACGAGAGTGTAATTGTAATGATGGTGGTAAGAGTAATGAGTGTAGGATGCAGTATTATTATATTAAAGTAAACTCTCTTTGTCTTCTTATGCATACTTTTTCCAACCTCTCTTACTTTATTTAGTCCCTTCCTTTGCCTTAATATATATGTTATCATATGTACATACACATGTATATGTAAACATATGTGCCTGACCAAAGAGTTTACAATGTTGTACCACATTTTCTCGTCAAACCATTGAGAATTCAGAATCCGTTTATGGATAATATTTTTAGTTTTCACTTGAACTATTTATCCAGGTAAACCCAATCCAGTAATAACTTTTTTATTATTTTTAAATAGTCAAAACATGATTGTTTAGTCATCAAAGCCCTATTAAATAATATTTATCCATTATTTTGGAATTTGGGATTTTAGCAGTAAAAAAGAGATACCGCCTTTTCTTATATTTCAAGTCAAATATATTCCTTTGTATAAATATGTTTTTTTTGAAAAGTAAGCAAACCTTTATTAACTCACAGATAAAATGTACAACAAGTTGTAAATAATTGCACAACCAGAAAGGTAATAGACAAACAAAACCACTCAAACTCTCAGCAAAACAGAAATGAAAAAATAACTATAAAATAAGCAATGAGATTCCAGAAAAAACTCAACCTGACAGCTGAGAATGTCCTCCTATGATCAGTGTCCTGATGCTAGCCATCGCAAGTTCCAGATAGCATGTCAGTTCTGTTCATATTCATTGAACTTCAATTTCTTCAAGACACTTCTATGAATTGTCGCATATAACTCATTGGCATTCAAGGCAACACCAGAGAAGACCCTTTTCTTGCGCTCAGTCCAAATGCCATAAACAAAAAACTTTAGAATCATAAGGAGCACCCTATTTTTTTCTATTTTCCATCGAGTAGATTTGAAAATACTATACCATTCAGTCTTAATAACATTAGATGGCATGTGATAACATCCATTCACCAGTGTCATGCGCTAAATCTAAAAAGAGTAATCACAATAAAAAAATAAATGTGTGTTACTTTCTATTCCAGAGTTACATAAAACACATGTATTATTCTGAATGATACCCATTTTGTACAATTTTTCTTTTGTGTTTAAAGCATTCGACATAACTTTCCATAACAAAAAATTCACTTTTGCAGAACTCTTTACGTGCCAAATTCTATGGTACTAAGGAAAGAATTGTTTATCACCCTATAAAAGATCATATACAAGCCTTATAGAATGCTTCTTACCCTTCTAAACTAAAGGATCATCACTGCAAATATTATAACTATTACCTATCTCAGACCATAACTTTCTCAAACAAGATGAACTACTGTATGGCAACAAAAGGACCCCATCATGCAAGTAATCATCTACATAAGTAGCTTATGGAATACCACAATTGCTTCTGAGACTATAATCAACAATATCGCTGAGTATAATTCCATTACCTAACTAAGGGAAATGCCAAAAAGATACCCTCTTCACGTTTTTAACATTATATTGGATAAAAGGAAGGTAGACACTTCTCAAATTTAGAATCTGCCTCAAACTCCAGCTGCATGTTTGCGGTATATCCTTAGTCCAAAAATGTTTATTTCCAATCAAATCCCCTTTCACAAATTTCATCCACAAACAATTATCATCCGAAAACAATTTACTAAAAAATACATAGAAATAGCAGCCTTATTCCATTGCTTCAAATTAGTAATTCCTAGACCACCTTTATCCTTATCATCATACAACTTATTTAAGGCAATAGGGGTTAGCTTTTTAGCAAAAGGATGTCCATGCCACAAGTAATTATTCATAGCACTCGTGGCCATGTTGATCAATTTAACTGGAAGAATGTAGTGCCTTGCATAGTAATTTGACACAGTCATTTGACCTGCTTGTGATACTTTACATGCTAGCCATTGCTTAAGTTTGTCAACAAACAATTAAAAAAGATTAAAATAAATTAAAAGTGGACTTCCCTTTGCTAGTGGTATCATCAATTCCCTAATTCAAAAGCAACGGATAGTAATAAGATATTGATGGAGGAAGAGTGTGATAAAAATATTTACTCCATGAATTAAGGAAAGAAGGATTACACAAAGTGGGAAACTTGACTTCTATTAGACCATGAAAAATCAAAGCCAAAATATTTGATAGGCAAGTGATTGGAGTTGAGTAAAGCTTGATTGAGTGGAGCGATGTTTTTAAGGGATAGTGCACAACCCCCCACTTTCTGATTAGAAGAGAACATACAATTAAAGTCCCCTCCAACTAACCATGGATTGATAGAAGGATCAAGTGAGCTCAAATTAGAAATGAAATTTTGTCTCAAAGATGAAGCATTTTTAGCATAGACAGAAGTCAAGATGAATAAGGAATTTGAAGGCATCAATGGATAAATTGATCTGAAGAAGATAACTTAGATAAACTGAAAAAGGAAGGATTTCACATAGTTAGCAGCCGACCAAAACTTGCCTCAGCAAGGTTATGATCAAACTGCCAACATGAAAAAATAAAAGAAGTTGCTTGTAAGGTTGATTGCATATCCACTTTTGTTTCAGATAAACAAAAAAATTGAATCTTATTATCTCTGATAAGAGCTTTGATCTTACATTGTTTAGAGGATAAATCCATTCCCCTAATGTTCCAAAAAGATATATTATACATGATCATTAAAAGGATATAGGATCTGTTAATGGAGTTGGGTGTTTCCTTATGTGCCTTTTGGATTGAACCTTTTGACTACTAGAAGGCTGAATATCATCAGGTTTGTATTCAATTCCCCCATGTAAGTCATCTACGAGAGAATTCCCTTTAGCCTTTTTTTCCTTGTCTTAGCAAATTTGTTAGTAGTTTTCAATTGCTTTTCACCATTAGAATTGTCATTGGAATTATCCTTGAAATCAGGTTCAATTAATGTTTTCTTTGATGGATCAGTCTCAACATCAGGATTAAAATCTGTATTCTCACTCGGTTTAGAAGGACATGATGATTTATCCTAATTCTGAACAGGTTCTGATGGATCAATATCTGTTTTCTTTGATGGTCCTTGGAAGGATATGGAAGTGAATAGAGAAGATTAAGAACAAGGAGGAGGACTAATATGTTTGGGAGGAGTTAGATGAGAGTAAGGGGATTTAGAGGAACAAACATTGGAGTTCAGTTTACAACTGAACTTGGAATTGGAAGGAATTTGAAAACTGAAGGAAGAATCACAAGAGGTAGTTTTCATAGTGGAGCTAGAATCACAAGAAGTAGTATTTGACAATGTAAATGAGGATGAAATGGGACAAGAACTGGTGGATGCAACATTTGTGGAATCACTTAAGATATCAAAAGTATTAGAAACATGAAACTCCTGTTAGACAACTTTATTAAGCAATGCATCAAACACTTTTCTTTTCTCAACATGATCATTCTGCACCATTTTATCTTTATCCAAAAATTCTGCATTTTGTAAAATGCAATTACCATTCTCATCAGCAATAATGATTCTCTGGTTATCCCTCCCTATGAAAGACTTATTAATGTCCATTTGCTCTTCATTATTAACCTCTTTTTCCATAACAGCATCACCATTCCCGGTTACATCTACAACATCATCCATTGCTTTTTCAACATCTTTTGCCACATCAGTTTGAAAACCAGTAACCTTTTTCCTCAAGAACTACTTTCTTTTATTAATTACTTTTGTCCAACCTTGCTGAGGGTTTAAGGGAACTGCTCTCCAATTAACTTGATTTACTACTGGCTTTTTTTCCAACAAAATTATCTTGCTTAGAATTAAAAGGTACATCAGAATGCTTCTCTTCATAATTATCATGATACATGTTCTCCTGATTCCTAATTCCTTTTGAAAATTCCTAACAATCCAAAGTAGTATGCCCAAACACTTTACATTGGGTACAAATTGAAGGTTTCCAGTCATATGAAATCATAACAGGTGGGCAATTTTCATCAAAACCTCCAACCTCTGTACTCTCAGGCAATTCTTGATCAGAAGATATCTCAACTAAAACTTTTGAATATCTAATTCTTTGAAGTCTCTCTGTACTGGTATCAAAGCAAATGAGTTTCCCCATGTGACATGCTAACCAATTGATCCCCACTAAAGTCCAAAGCAGTAAAGGAATTCTACGAAGATGGATCCATATTGGGACTTTTTTGATTTGAGCTTGAACATTACCACTGGATGGTTTCCAAGTTGTAACAACCCGAATTTTTACAACACGTTAAATCAAGAATCAAGGCAGAATTTAATTTTAAATTCTGAATCAAGTAAAACGGGCTATGCCATTGCGTTCGTCTCGGAAAAATACGCGAAATAGAGTCCGAAATTTTGTAAATCGGAGTCCGTATGACCCGGTTAAGGCCCAAAGAAGATTTCTGGAAATTTGAATTTCGGAAACAGTTTTGGAAATCAGATCTGGGGCTAGGCGGGAAGTTTCCCCGCCTAGGCCATGTCGACAGGGCTGTCGACAGGCCTGTCGACTTGGGCCCAGACCAAGTCGACAGCCCTGTCGACTTGCCTGTCGACAGGGGGTGGCCGGGGCAATTTGCCTGGCGCACCTGTTTGTCTCACCTGGTCTTGTTCTTGGGCTGGTTCTGGAAGCTTCCGAGATCTGATGGTCCTGATCTATCCTAGGGTTAATCTAAGGGCCTAAAACTATCCTAATCTCTATAAAAAGACCCTAAACCTAACCTAAATCCCTAAAAATCAAACCTAGCAACTAAGTGCTGCCAAAATCAATTTTGATCATGGCCTCCATCTCCAATCCCTAGAGCCTATGCATTCAAATCGGGTTCAAATCAAAAGATGCAAGCTTGCTACACCAAATAGAGGCCAAATCAACATTGCTATGCGAGTTTCATGACGATTCTTCAACAAAGGAGGCACCTTTCTTAGCCAAGATGATTCATGCTTCTTTCCCTAGGCCTAACTATGTAAGTTCTAGCTACTTTTAGATGGAAACGGTAGTTTTGATAATGACATGGGATAAAATGAGGCTAAACATGATTATGCGAACCTATATGAACCTTACCATGCCTCTTGTGTTCATATTTATGATCTTAGGCCATGTGAGTGACTTAATCATGCCTCTCATGCTATGCATAACCTAGTTTAACTTGCAAGTTTGGATCTTTATGCATGAAATGCTAGCATGAACCTTTCGGAACCATTTTACTTGTGAAACATTGGCTAAGGCAAGATTTTGAGGCTTATGCATGTTTATGAACCCAAACCCCTTATGCTATCATGCAAGTTTGTGGCCAAATCCTTTATGAGATTATGCATGCTTGTGGCCAATCCCCTCTTTTAAGTTGTGCATGTTTATGGCCAAACCCTTTTTGATAATATGCATGTTTGTGGCCAAATTCCCTTGTGACATTTCGTGTGTTTGTGGCCAAAACCCCTTTTTATGACACTGTGCATGATCGAGGCCAATTTGTAGTCATAGTATTCCTATTATGTTGACTCGTCTATACTTACGTTGGAAACACGTTTTGGGGTTAGGTTAGACGAGCATGAATATGCATGAAAAACTTAACTTGAAGTTTCATAAAAATATGATGTGAAACATGATTTGGGTTAAATGGGTATAACATGACAACATGTAACATTAAATATAACATGGAAGTTGACATGTAAGTATGCATAAAAACATAAGCTTGGGAATTTACCTATTAAGTTAGGTCTACCCATTGGGAATTTACCTATTAAGTTAGGTCTACCCAATTGCTTGAAAACTTGACTATGAACATGACACTAGACTAAACATGAAAGTGGCCAACTCGAGGTTGGGTTGAGTTTGCAACGTAAAACTACCCGGAACCGACCGGCCTAACTAGTAGTTGCAAACAATAGGACTCAATGTGAGAAGTTGGTCATGTTGTGCTTGAACCCGAGGTTAGACCAAGTTGTGGTGTAAATCTACCCGGACCCGCCCGGCTTAACTAGTAACCACAACAAAGTCTAATGTGAGAGGTTGGGGTGCATTAAATAATTAATGCCACCTAATAGGGTTAAGTTAATTTGATTAATGAGGCTTAACCAAATATGACATGGACAAACGGGTTAAGTAATTTGATTAGGCTAATGATACTTAACAAAACATGACAGGGTTGGGTAGGTTAAGTAACTTGATTTGCCTAACGACACTTGACCATTTTTATACGACGAGGGGACGGGATTAAGTTAACCAACACTTAATCAATCCAACACGATAACTTGATAAGGTTAAGTAAATTTTCTTAATGACACTTGACCGTATAATACAGTTAATGGATGAGGTTAAGATTAGACTTAACTAATCTAAACATGGTAATCGGATGGGGTTAAGTTAAACACTTAACTAATTTAACACGTTAATTTGATGAGGTTAAGTTAACCTATACTTAACCAATCTAACGTGAAAACATGATAAGGCTAAGTCACGAATCACTTGAATACGCTTGACCGATTTGACTCGGTAATTTGACAAGGTCAAGTTAATTTATACAATTAATCAATCTAAAATGATAAATTAGACAAGGTTAAGTTATGGATTGCTTAATATACTTAGCCAACTGTGAAAACCCGTAACTTCCCCGCAAAGGAAAGCGTCGGATAGTTCGAGAACAAACCACAACAGAACGCATACAGAAGAACATTTCATTGTATATAACAACAATACATCAGATTACAAGAATATACAGAGTATAAACGAATAAATATTACACAGAGATATCAGAGATTTAAATTACATTTAAATACATAGCAGCGGAAAATAATACAATACACAACTAGAAGAGATATACGGATACAAAGCTTTCCGGATATCGTTCCAGCTGTAAACCAGGATCCTGTGAATATAAATCTGCAAAACCAAAACTACTAGCTGCCCGTGTCGAAAATAAGGGCACCCAGAGTTTAGGTTAAAACAATAAACTCCAGGTCAGTCATGTGACTGGTGTGAGAACTAAAACAGTTAATCTTTATTTTAAAGTTAGGTAAATCAAGGGACCACGCCGTATAACACGGAACGGGTTTCCTCCCAAGAATACCAGTGCATAAAACAAACAGCGCAATGCTAAATAAATAAAAATGAAGCTGTTATAAGACCCAGGTCCCATCACACAATGCAACGCAGCCGAGGATAGGGTTTTCCCTTATAACAGCCAAAGAATGCTTGATACGTTTAAAACCAATCATTTGATACTATAATAAGTGCATAGTGTATAAAACAACTTCAAATCATAAGTATCAATCATAGGCGGCATGGGTACCATATATCATGTCGCCATATATAGGTTTACAACTAAAACCGCAAATGTCACGTATTTGGAAATTGGATTTCCATCTATGAACCGAGGCAAAAGATAGTCCTCAACCGATTCGAGACTGCCTAGCCCGAGTCTCAGGATCAGAACGCATCGACCCTTGGATCGTCAGGGCCGGTCCACCGATGTGGATTAAACTTAAACCCTGGACACTGCGTTTCGCCGCCCTTTGGGGCGTAAGCGAGCCAACGAATGACTCCATCGGACCCGGATCGTCCGATCTAACCGAGGCGCCTCGCAACAGCAACAACCACATAAGTCAAACTCGTCAGGGCGTGTAAAACCACTGACGCCACTTCTAGCTAGGAGGAAACGCAGGCCCTCCCTGAGGTCCGTCTCCCGTTTTTGGTTCATACCTGGTGTGAAACACGCGAGGTAAACGTTACACAAAGCTACGCCACAAAGGCCGTGCTTTGATCATCACCACAAGACTTTGCTTTTCAACAGAAGCCTTGATCATTTGCATCTTAGCATGCCACACAGGCAAACCATCCTATGCAACCGATATCAGTCACACAGAATGAAATCCGATGTCAGACACACAGTCCATTTACTAGTCCGTTCTGGGTCTGAACGAAACCGGGAGCACCTAGTACCCCGCATATCCATCGATCTCCAAGTACGTCTGGACGATCACCAACTGTTTCCATCTTCTTGGGTGTACAGCCCAATCAAGATCATCAGTTATCACCCAAACGACGTGAAGACTTCCGGTCTTCGACCATCGTCTTCATCTTCGACTTATCGTCGTATCAGTTATTCAGAATGGGATAAACCCGGTCTTTCCGAACAACTCGCGTATATTTTAAATAAGTGTTACACAAACACAACATACGCCTCATTCCAATTCATTAGTCACTAACCGTAAATTAATCAAGAGAATAATTTCCCAAATATTAACCCCGAAGGCCGAAACCAACATCAGATCAATATCCAGAAAACCATTCTGCTTGGCTAACCGACAGTTAGTTTCTAAATTTCACATTCATAGGGAAAGATTCCCATTAATTTTATCAAAGATAAATTCCTTGAATTTATTCTTTAATCCATTTTTGAATATCAATTCAAACTAGTCGGGATTAGCGAACCTTACCGAAGTAATCATTTGTTTTAATTTCCCAATCCCAACCTATTCATCCCATGAAGTAAAACTGGTAATACTTCATATCTAACACCACAGTGTTATCGGTAAATTCAATTACCATTTCACGTTCAAATCTAATTAAAGATTTAACTATCGCCTGGAGCAAAACTGGTGATACTCCATTCTCGATCTTTTCAATCTAATTAAAGATTCATTAAAACTCCACTTAGTTTTAATCGTTATCTGGGTTAAAGAATCAGTGTCATTTAAAACACGGTTCACGATAAACCCAAAATCACATTCCATTAATTATCGGGTTAAAGAACAAGTGTTATTTAAAACACTGTTCACGATAAACCCAAAAATCAATATCAATTCAATTCCAATTAAATATTATTCAATTGGTACACTTCATTAAATCTAAATAAAAAGATTTAATCTTTTCTCAACTGGGTTCAAGAACAGTGTTAGTGAAGACACCATTCACGACAAACCCCAAATCACATTTGATATTCAATACAAGGCTCTGAATAGAAAATATATCGGCTTATATTCAATATCAAATTCTACGACTAACAAATGTCGTATTGGAAATAACGATATAAATATATATATCTTTCAAATTCCCATAACAACATCTGTATAATCACGAATTCCAACATCGAAATATTCCGAAGACAATTTCGATTCAAATCCACTCCAATGCAATCATTGGAAATTTTGGTTATTTTCAAAACCCTTTTTTAATTCAATTTATTTATTTAAAAATAAATAGAATTATATTTCTAGTTCAAAACTAGTTCATTTCGATAAAAATCTATTTTTATCTTTTCAAACATGGAGTTTTTCATCCCAAATCTTCACAAATCATTTCTTATGATTTTACACAAATTATTACTATTTTTAATAATTTTATCAAGGCCCGTACAGTCGATTTCCATCAATGGCCATCGAACTGCACTTACAGCGACCTTTTTCAAATTTGATTTGGACATAATTCCAAATCCAACCGTTAGATTTCTAATTTCTAATATTCGTTAGAAAGCTCTTTTCGATACGAACCCAACGGTTCCGGTTTTAGGAGAATCCGACGGTCGGATCTCCCGTAATGTCCGTTTGAAATAAATGGTCGAAATTCACGAACTGCCGCGGCGCGGCGCGTTCTATTCAGGCCATTATATTATATATATAATATATATAATATATACTTCGTCGATTTCTATTTAAAACGAATTTTATAAATCGTTTTAAAATTCATTTCTATTCAATTCAAACTTCAGTTCGATTTGAATTCATTTCAATTTGCTTTCAATTCAAATTTCAGTTCGATTTGAATTCATTTCAATTTGCTTTCAATTCAAATTGAATTCGTTTTCAATTCAATTCTATTCGAAATCGTTTTCAATTCAATTCTATTTGAAATCGTTTTCAATTCAATTCATATTCGAAATCGTTTTCAATTCAATTCTATTCGAAATCGTTTTCAATTCATTTCTATTCGAAATCGTTTTCAATTCAATTCTATTCGAAATCGTTTTCAATTCAATTCTATTCGAAATCGTTTTCAATTCAATTCTATTCGAAATCGTTTTCAATTCATTTCTATTCGAAATCGTTTTCAATTCAATTCTATTCGAAATCGTTTTCAATTCAATTCTATTCGAAATCGTTTTCAATTCAATTCTATTCGAAATCGTTTTCAATTCATTTCATATTCGAAATCGTTTTCAATTCAATTCTATTCGAAATCGTTTTCAATTCAATTCTATTCGAAATCGTTTTCAATTCAATTCTATTCGAAATCGTTTTCAATTCAATTCTATTCGAAATCGTTTTCAATTCAATTCTATTCGAAATCGTTTTCAATTCAATTCTATTCGAAATCGTTTTCAATTCACTTTTCAATATTCATTTTAAAATGAATAAAATCGATATAAATATCGTTCACGTCAAAATGGCGTTAATCTAATCAACACGGCTTCATAAATTTCTATTTTCAAATATTCTATTTCAAATATTTCTTTTTCAAAATAGTTGTTATTATCAAAATATTTCGTTCAACACATGACCAATCTCAATGAATGAGTACTGTCAACACATGAACTTTTATTTTATATCGATAAAGGTGTAAATTTTATTACTAAAACATTTCGTTCAACACATGACCAATCTCAGTGAATGAGTACTGTCAACACATGAACTTTTATTTTATAATATTCTTTATTTTTCAAATTGGAATGAGGCCCAATCAATTACCATATAAAGTTAATTATATGGATTTTCATACAACACATATATATCATAGCATTGAAAAATAATCAACCATCAACCAAAGTGCACTACACTGTATAAGCATCAAATATAGATATTCAACGCTTATAACAGCCTGTCAATCAATCGATCGACATATTTAATCAATCAGGATGAGTGAACTTCAAATTTCATCCCAACACCCGTGTGGGGTTTTCAAACAATCAAACAAAGATTTTATTTGTGCAGTTGGGCGATGTATAAAATTTATCGACCCAATCAATGTCCTTCAAATAAGTGTTCATAAACAAACCGTCTGGTTTGTAAATGAATATTTATTTTATTCACTTTCACTATATTCATATTCACGTTAAAATTTATATTTTTAACGATAAAACATTTTATTCTATCATATGAATTTCTATTATTCATTTACACAATAAAATGATATTTTTATTTTCTAACATATTTTTAGAAAATTTCGGCGGCATAACGGCACGATACTAGAAACGGGACGAGGCCTAGCCTTATCCCCGGACTAGTGAAGGCCCACGCCATTCACCCATCAATCAAATCAATTTCGTTTTGCAAACCACAAAATTTGGAGTAAGAGTCTAACCTAGCCTTACTCCTTCGCCTTATAACGGCGCACGTCTAATCCTAACCAATTTATCGATTCGATTTTTCACACCACAAACCACATTCAAACCAATATCGCAATCAATCACCAAACAGTCAAACAAACAAGTCCATGGTCTGTGGACGATTGTGTCGGGTGCTACTAAGCACCGTCTGCATCCTAGTATATATATAACTAGAAAAATTAAATTGAAAGGTGAGAAGTTCTCACTTATAGCTATCCTAGCTCCACGGCTCTCCATTGATAGAAATCTTCATTGCTATCGCATCTTCGTCATCTTCGTTGTCCGCTTTCACTACATATGTAAAAATCGAATTTTTACTTCGCTATTCAATATATAAAAATCGAATTTTTATTTCAAAGTTCAATATATAAAAATCGAATTTTTATTTCAAAGTTCAATATATAAAAATCGAATTTTTATTTCAAAGTTCAATATATAAAAATCGAATTTTTATTTCAAAGTTCAATATATAAAAATCGAATTTTTATTTCAAAGTTCAATATATAAAAATCGAATTTTTATTTCAAAGTTCAATATATAAAAATCGAATTTTTATTCTAACATATAACGAAATCAGTTTATATTTTAACATATAACAAAATCAGTTAATATTTTAACATATAACAAAATCAGTTTTTGCATCATTATCAAACCAGTTTTTATATTCTTTAAAAATACAGTTTTTATATGTTTAAAAATACAGTTTTTATATGTTTAAAAATACAGTTTTTATATGTTTAAAAATACAGTTTTTAAATCTTTAAAAATTCAGTTTTTATATCTTTAAAAATACAGTTTTTATATGTTTAAAAATACAGTTTTTATATGTTTAAAAATACAGTTTTTATATGTTTAAAAATACAGTTTTTATATGTTTTAAATAAGATAAAAATAAAAATAAATAAAAAAAACCTAAATAGGGAGCTCACCGGTTTGGGGCAGTAGAGGAGGCTTCAGGTGGCTCGAGGTGGGAGGCTGCGGCATCACGTCGGTGGGGCGGAGTGCCTGGATTCGGCGGCGTCAGTGAGCGGGGTGGCGTGGCGGTTTGATTATTCAACACTACGTTCGATCTGGCTTCCCTTCTCTAACTTTTCAGTTTCTGAGAATTTTCAAAACTTCAAAAATTTGGCTAACACCCTAAATTTTTGAAAAATTTCGCCATAACCTCCCCTGCACCGGGAGCATCGGGGAATTTCAAATAGCTTCCCCGGTCCTTCAGATCTCAAAAAGAAAAAGAAAAAGCCAAGCGGCTAGCCAATAGGCTCACAAAATCATCATCACCCAAACAAAACAGGAAATTATGTAGTAAACATGTACCTATTTGTCGGGCAAACAAATTTTATTCTCTGGCTCTAGCCTCCTTGCTATGACCTGCTCAATGATATATATGCATATGCAAGCAAATGCAACTAATTCTCAATACAATTCAATATTTGGTTCAATTAGGCTAAATGTTTCAAAATTAGCAAACAAATAGGCAAACAACACAAACATCAATCCATTAGTGAATTAGAGTTTCAAATTCATAAATTTGATACATATACAAAAATCATGTTTTTGATGCCAATTCACAACAATGTATTCTAACTATATTAGTTTTGGTTCTCACACCAGTCTAATGGAAATATATAGAAAACACACCTTCGAAACACGAACATAAATACTGATGATGCACGTGCTATCATCAGTACCATCTCCGGGCGACTAGAGTGTGATTCTATATCTATCCAATATATTAAAACTTCGAATACACGCGGATCAGACGTATACGCAAAATCTATATATACTGGATTGTCCACATCAATATAAATAATCATATACGAACAATTGATTTAAATTTTCAAAACAAAATTTGTTTTCATTTTTAAAAATATACTCTTCACACTCGTTCTAGGATACTACTGATCCTATCTCTAACGAGTCATTCTCATTGGATATTACTAATCCAATATCTGATGAATTCTTTCATATGTTTCTAATGTGTCTTGTTCTCTGAGCTTTGTAAACCAAAGCTCTGATACCAACTGTGAAAACCCGTAACTTCCCCGCAAAGGAAAGCGTCGGATAGTTCGAGAACAAACCACAACAGAACGCATACAGAAGAACATTTCATTGTATATAACAACAATACATCAGATTACAAGAATATACAGAGTATAAACGAATAAATATTACACAGAGATATCAGAGATTTAAATTACATTTAAATACATAGCAGCGGAAAATAATACAATACACAACTAGAAGAGATATACGGATACAAAGCTTTCCGGATATCGTTCCAGCTGTAAACCAGGATCCTGTGAATATAAATCTGCAAAACCAAAACTACTAGCTGCCCGTGTCAAAAATAAGGGCACCCAGAGTTTAGGTTAAAACAATAAACTCCAGGTCAGTCATGTGACTGGTGTGAGAACTAAAACAGTTAATCTTTATTTTAAAGTTAGGTAAATCAAGGGACCACGCCGTATAACACGGAACGGGTTTCCTCCCAAGAATACCAGTGCATAAAACAAACAGCGCAATGCTAAATAAATAAAAATGAAGCTGTTATAAGACCCAGGTCCCATCACACAATGCAACGCAGCCGAGGATAGGGTTTTCCCTTATAACAGCCAAAGAATGCTTGATACGTTTAAAACCAATCATTTGATACTATAATAAGTGCATAGTGTATAAAACAACTTCAAATCATAAGTATCAATCATAGGCGGCATGGGTACCATATATCATGTCGCCATATATAGGTTTACAACTAAAACCGCAAATGTCACGTATTTGGAAATTGGATTTCCATCTATGAACCGAGGCAAAAGATAGTCCTCAACCGATTCGAGACTGCCTAGCCCGAGTCTCAGGATCAGAACGCATCGACCCTTGGATCGTCAGGGCCGGTCCACCGATGTGGATTAAACTTAAACCCTGGACACTGCGTTTCGCCGCCCTTTGGGGCGTAAGCGAGCCAACGAATGACTCCATCGGACCCGGATCGTCCGATCTAACCGAGGCGCCTCGCAACAGCAACAACCACATAAGTCAAACTCGTCAGGGCGTGTAAAACCACTGACGCCACTTCTAGCTAGGAGGAAACGCAGGCCCTCCCTGAGGTCCGTCTCCCGTTTTTGGTTCATACCTGGTGTGAAACACGCGAGGTAAACGTTACACAAAGCTACGCCACAAAGGCCGTGCTTTGATCATCACCACAAGACTTTGCTTTTCAACAGAAGCCTTGATCATTTGCATCTTAGCATGCCACACAGGCAAACCATCCTATGCAACCGATATCAGTCACACAGAATGAAATCCGATGTCAGACACACAGTCCATTTACTAGTCCGTTCTGGGTCTGAACGAAACCGGGAGCACCTAGTACCCCGCATATCCATCGATCTCCAAGTACGTCTGGACGATCACCAACTGTTTCCATCTTCTTGGGTGTACAGCCCAATCAAGATCATCAGTTATCACCCAAACGACGTGAAGACTTCCGGTCTTCGACCATCGTCTTCATCTTCGACTTATCGTCGTATCAGTTATTCAGAATGGGATAAACCCGGTCTTTCCGAACAACTCGCGTATATTTTAAATAAGTGTTACACAAACACAACATACGCCTCATTCCAATTCATTAGTCACTAACCGTAAATTAATCAAGAGAATAATTTCCCAAATATTAACCCCGAAGGCCGAAACCAACATCAGATCAATATCCAGAAAACCATTCTGCTTGGCTAACCGACAGTTAGTTTCTAAATTTCACATTCATAGGGAAAGATTCCCATTAATTTTATCAAAGATAAATTCCTTGAATTTATTCTTTAATCCATTTTTGAATATCAATTCAAACTAGTCGGGATTAGCGAACCTTACCGAAGTAATCATTTGTTTTAATTTCCCAATCCCAACCTATTCATCCCATGAAGTAAAACTGGTAATACTTCATATCTAACACCACAGTGTTATCGGTAAATTCAATTACCATTTCACGTTCAAATCTAATTAAAGATTTAACTATCGCCTGGAGCAAAACTGGTGATACTCCATTCTCGATCTTTTCAATCTAATTAAAGATTCATTAAAACTCCACTTAGTTTTAATCGTTATCTGGGTTAAAGAATCAGTGTCATTTAAAACACGGTTCACGATAAACCCAAAATCACATTCCATTAATTATCGGGTTAAAGAACAAGTGTTATTTAAAACACTGTTCACGATAAACCCAAAAATCAATATCAATTCAATTCCAATTAAATATTATTCAATTGGTACACTTCATTAAATCTAAATAAAAAGATTTAATCTTTTCTCAACTGGGTTCAAGAACAGTGTTAGTGAAGACACCATTCACGACAAACCCCAAATCACATTTGATATTCAATACAAGGCTCTGAATAGAAAATATATCGGCTTATATTCAATATCAAATTCTACGACTAACAAATGTCGTATTGGAAATAACGATATAAATATATATATCTTTCAAATTCCCATAACAACATCTGTATAATCACGAATTCCAACATCGAAATATTCCGAAGACAATTTCGATTCAAATCCACTCCAATGCAATCATTGGAAATTTTGGTTATTTTCAAAACCCTTTTTTAATTCAATTTATTTATTTAAAAATAAATAGAATTATATTTCTAGTTCAAAACTAGTTCATTTCGATAAAAATCTATTTTTATCTTTTCAAACATGGAGTTTTTCATCCCAAATCTTCACAAATCATTTCTTATGATTTTACACAAATTATTACTATTTTTAATAATTTTATCAAGGCCCGTACAGTCGATTTCCATCAATGGCCATCGAACTGCACTTACAGCGACCTTTTTCAAATTTGATTTGGACATAATTCCAAATCCAACCGTTAGATTTCTAATTTCTAATATTCGTTAGAAAGCTCTTTTCGATACGAACCCAACGGTTCCGGTTTTAGGAGAATCCGACGGTCGGATCTCCCGTAATGTCCGTTTGAAATAAATGGTCGAAATTCACGAACTGCCGCGGCGCGGCGCGTTCTATTCAGGCCATTATATTATATATATAATATATATAATATATACTTCGTCGATTTCTATTTAAAACGAATTTTATAAATCGTTTTAAAATTCATTTCTATTCAATTCAAACTTCAGTTCGATTTGAATTCATTTCAATTTGCTTTCAATTCAAATTTCAGTTCGATTTGAATTCATTTCAATTTGCTTTCAATTCAAATTGAATTCGTTTTCAATTCAATTCTATTCGAAATCGTTTTCAATTCAATTCTATTTGAAATCGTTTTCAATTCAATTCATATTCGAAATCGTTTTCAATTCAATTCTATTCGAAATCGTTTTCAATTCATTTCTATTCGAAATCGTTTTCAATTCAATTCTATTCGAAATCGTTTTCAATTCAATTCTATTCGAAATCGTTTTCAATTCAATTCTATTCGAAATCGTTTTCAATTCATTTCTATTCGAAATCGTTTTCAATTCAATTCTATTCGAAATCGTTTTCAATTCAATTCTATTCGAAATCGTTTTCAATTCAATTCTATTCGAAATCGTTTTCAATTCATTTCATATTCGAAATCGTTTTCAATTCAATTCTATTCGAAATCGTTTTCAATTCAATTCTATTCGAAATCGTTTTCAATTCAATTCTATTCGAAATCGTTTTCAATTCAATTCTATTCGAAATCGTTTTCAATTCAATTCTATTCGAAATCGTTTTCAATTCAATTCTATTCGAAATCGTTTTCAATTCACTTTTCAATATTCATTTTAAAATGAATAAAATCGATATAAATATCGTTCACGTCAAAATGGCGTTAATCTAATCAACACGGCTTCATAAATTTCTATTTTCAAATATTCTATTTCAAATATTTCTTTTTCAAAATAGTTGTTATTATCAAAATATTTCGTTCAACACATGACCAATCTCAATGAATGAGTACTGTCAACACATGAACTTTTATTTTATATCGATAAAGGTGTAAATTTTATTACTAAAACATTTCGTTCAACACATGACCAATCTCAGTGAATGAGTACTGTCAACACATGAACTTTTATTTTATAATATTCTTTATTTTTCAAATTGGAATGAGGCCCAATCAATTACCATATAAAGTTAATTATATGGATTTTCATACAACACATATATATCATAGCATTGAAAAATAATCAACCATCAACCAAAGTGCACTACACTGTATAAGCATCAAATATAGATATTCAACGCTTATAACAGCCTGTCAATCAATCGATCGACATATTTAATCAATCAGGATGAGTGAACTTCAAATTTCATCCCAACACCCGTGTGGGGTTTTCAAACAATCAAACAAAGATTTTATTTGTGCAGTTGGGCGATGTATAAAATTTATCGACCCAATCAATGTCCTTCAAATAAGTGTTCATAAACAAACCGTCTGGTTTGTAAATGAATATTTATTTTATTCACTTTCACTATATTCATATTCACGTTAAAATTTATATTTTTAACGATAAAACATTTTATTCTATCATATGAATTTCTATTATTCATTTACACAATAAAATGATATTTTTATTTTCTAACATATTTTTAGAAAATTTCGGCGGCATAACGGCACGATACTAGAAACGGGACGAGGCCTAGCCTTATCCCCGGACTAGTGAAGGCCCACGCCATTCACCCATCAATCAAATCAATTTCGTTTTGCAAACCACAAAATTTGGAGTAAGAGTCTAACCTAGCCTTACTCCTTCGCCTTATAACGGCGCACGTCTAATCCTAACCAATTTATCGATTCGATTTTTCACACCACAAACCACATTCAAACCAATATCGCAATCAATCACCAAACAGTCAAACAAACAAGTCCATGGTCTGTGGACGATTGTGTCGGGTGCTACTAAGCACCGTCTGCATCCTAGTATATATATAACTAGAAAAATTAAATTGAAAGGTGAGAAGTTCTCACTTATAGCTATCCTAGCTCCACGGCTCTCCATTGATAGAAATCTTCATTGCTATCGCATCTTCGTCATCTTCGTTGTCCGCTTTCACTACATTTGTAAAAATCGAATTTTTACTTCGCTATTCAATATATAAAAATCGAATTTTTATTTCAAAGTTCAATATATAAAAATCGAATTTTTATTTCAAAGTTCAATATATAAAAATCGAATTTTTATTTCAAAGTTCAATATATAAAAATCGAATTTTTATTTCAAAGTTCAATATATAAAAATCGAATTTTTATTTCAAAGTTCAATATATAAAAATCGAATTTTTATTTCAAAGTTCAATATATAAAAATCGAATTTTTATTCTAACATATAACGAAATCAGTTTATATTTTAACATATAACAAAATCAGTTAATATTTTAACATATAACAAAATCAGTTTTTGCATCATTATCAAACCAGTTTTTATATTCTTTAAAAATACAGTTTTTATATGTTTAAAAATACAGTTTTTATATGTTTAAAAATACAGTTTTTATATGTTTAAAAATACAGTTTTTAAATCTTTAAAAATTCAGTTTTTATATCTTTAAAAATACAGTTTTTATATGTTTAAAAATACAGTTTTTATATGTTTAAAAATACAGTTTTTATATGTTTAAAAATACAGTTTTTATATGTTTTAAATAAGATAAAAATAAAAATAAATAAAAAAAACCTAAATAGGGAGCTCACCGGTTTGGGGCAGTAGAGGAGGCTTCAGGTGGCTCGAGGTGGGAGGCTGCGGCATCACGTCGGTGGGGCGGAGTGCCTGGATTCGGCGGCGTCAGTGAGCGGGGTGGCGTGGCGGTTTGATTATTCAACACTACGTTCGATCTGGCTTCCCTTCTCTAACTTTTCAGTTTCTGAGAATTTTCAAAACTTCAAAAATTTGGCTAACACCCTAAATTTTTGAAAAATTTCGCCATAACCTCCCCTGCACCGGGAGCATCGGGGAATTTCAAATAGCTTCCCCGGTCCTTCAGATCTCAAAAAGAAAAAGAAAAAGCCAAGCGGCTAGCCAATAGGCTCACAAAATCATCATCACCCAAACAAAACAGGAAATTATGTAGTAAACATGTACCTATTTGTCGGGCAAACAAATTTTATTCTCTGGCTCTAGCCTCCTTGCTATGACCTGCTCAATGATATATATGCATATGCAAGCAAATGCAACTAATTCTCAATACAATTCAATATTTGGTTCAATTAGGCTAAATGTTTCAAAATTAGCAAACAAATAGGCAAACAACACAAACATCAATCCATTAGTGAATTAGAGTTTCAAATTCATAAATTTGATACATATACAAAAATCATGTTTTTGATGCCAATTCACAACAATGTATTCTAACTATATTAGTTTTGGTTCTCACACCAGTCTAATGGAAATATATAGAAAACACACCTTCGAAACACGAACATAAATACTGATGATGCACGTGCTATCATCAGTACCATCTCCGGGCGACTAGAGTGTGATTCTATATCTATCCAATATATTAAAACTTCGAATACACGCGGATCAGACGTATACGCAAAATCTATATATACTGGATTGTCCACATCAATATAAATAATCATATACGAACAATTGATTTAAATTTTCAAAACAAAATTTGTTTTCATTTTTAAAAATATACTCTTCACACTCGTTCTAGGATACTACTGATCCTATCTCTAACGAGTCATTCTCATTGGATATTACTAATCCAATATCTGATGAATTCTTTCATATGTTTCTAATGTGTCTTGTTCTCTGAGCTTTGTAAACCAAAGCTCTGATACCAACTGTGAAAACCCGTAACTTCCCCGCAAAGGAAAGCGTCGGATAGTTCGAGAACAAACCACAACAGAACGCATACAGAAGAACATTTCATTGTATATAACAACAATACATCAGATTACAAGAATATACAGAGTATAAACGAATAAATATTACACAGAGATATCAGAGATTTAAATTACATTTAAATACATAGCAGCGGAAAATAATACAATACACAACTAGAAGAGATATACGGATACAAAGCTTTCCGGATATCGTTCCAGCTGTAAACCAGGATCCTGTGAATATAAATCTGCAAAACCAAAACTACTAGCTGCCCGTGTCAAAAATAAGGGCACCCAGAGTTTAGGTTAAAACAATAAACTCCAGGTCAGTCATGTGACTGGTGTGAGAACTAAAACAGTTAATCTTTATTTTAAAGTTAGGTAAATCAAGGGACCACGCCGTATAACACGGAACGGGTTTCCTCCCAAGAATACCAGTGCATAAAACAAACAGCGCAATGCTAAATAAATAAAAATGAAGCTGTTATAAGACCCAGGTCCCATCACACAATGCAACGCAGCCGAGGATAGGGTTTTCCCTTATAACAGCCAAAGAATGCTTGATACGTTTAAAACCAATCATTTGATACTATAATGAGTGCATAGTGTATAAAACAACTTCAAATCATAAGTATCAATCATAGGCGGCATGGGTACCATATATCATGTCGCCATATATAGGTTTACAACTAAAACCGCAAATGTCACGTATTTGGAAATTGGATTTCCATCTATGAACCGAGGCAAAAGATAGTCCTCAACCGATTCGAGACTGCCTAGCCCGAGTCTCAGGATCAGAACGCATCGACCCTTGGATCGTCAGGGCCGGTCCACCGATGTGGATTAAACTTAAACCCTGGACACTGCGTTTCGCCGCCCTTTGGGGCGTAAGCGAGCCAACGAATGACTCCATCGGACCCGGATCGTCCGATCTAACCGAGGCGCCTCGCAACAGCAACAACCACATAAGTCAAACTCGTCAGGGCGTGTAAAACCACTGACGCCACTTCTAGCTAGGAGGAAACGCAGGCCCTCCCTGAGGTCCGTCTCCCGTTTTTGGTTCATACCTGGTGTGAAACACGCGAGGTAAACGTTACACAAAGCTACGCCACAAAGGCCGTGCTTTGATCATCACCACAAGACTTTGCTTTTCAACAGAAGCCTTGATCATTTGCATCTTAGCATGCCACACAGGCAAACCATCCTATGCAACCGATATCAGTCACACAGAATGAAATCCGATGTCAGACACACAGTCCATTTACTAGTCCGTTCTGGGTCTGAACGAAACCGGGAGCACCTAGTACCCCGCATATCCATCGATCTCCAAGTACGTCTGGACGATCACCAACTGTTTCCATCTTCTTGGGTGTACAGCCCAATCAAGATCATCAGTTATCACCCAAACGACGTGAAGACTTCCGGTCTTCGACCATCGTCTTCATCTTCGACTTATCGTCGTATCAGTTATTCAGAATGGGATAAACCCGGTCTTTCCGAACAACTCGCGTATATTTTAAATAAGTGTTACACAAACACAACATACGCCTCATTCCAATTCATTAGTCACTAACCGTAAATTAATCAAGAGAATAATTTCCCAAATATTAACCCCGAAGGCCGAAACCAACATCAGATCAATATCCAGAAAACCATTCTGCTTGGCTAACCGACAGTTAGTTTCTAAATTTCACATTCATAGGGAAAGATTCCCATTAATTTTATCAAAGATAAATTCCTTGAATTTATTCTTTAATCCATTTTTGAATATCAATTCAAACTAGTCGGGATTAGCGAACCTTACCGAAGTAATCATTTGTTTTAATTTCCCAATCCCAACCTATTCATCCCATGAAGTAAAACTGGTAATACTTCATATCTAACACCACAGTGTTATCGGTAAATTCAATTACCATTTCACGTTCAAATCTAATTAAAGATTTAACTATCGCCTGGAGCAAAACTGGTGATACTCCATTCTCGATCTTTTCAATCTAATTAAAGATTCATTAAAACTCCACTTAGTTTTAATCGTTATCTGGGTTAAAGAATCAGTGTCATTTAAAACACGGTTCACGATAAACCCAAAATCACATTCCATTAATTATCGGGTTAAAGAACAAGTGTTATTTAAAACACTGTTCACGATAAACCCAAAAATCAATATCAATTCAATTCCAATTAAATATTATTCAATTGGTACACTTCATTAAATCTAAATAAAAAGATTTAATCTTTTCTCAACTGGGTTCAAGAACAGTGTTAGTGAAGACACCATTCACGACAAACCCCAAATCACATTTGATATTCAATACAAGGCTCTGAATAGAAAATATATCGGCTTATATTCAATATCAAATTCTACGACTAACAAATGTCGTATTGGAAATAACGATATAAATATATATATCTTTCAAATTCCCATAACAACATCTGTATAATCACGAATTCCAACATCGAAATATTCCGAAGACAATTTCGATTCAAATCCACTCCAATGCAATCATTGGAAATTTTGGTTATTTTCAAAACCCTTTTTTAATTCAGTTTATTTATTTAAAAATAAATAGAATTATATTTCTAGTTCAAAACTAGTTCATTTCGATAAAAATCTATTTTTATCTTTTCAAACATGGAGTTTTTCATCCCAAATCTTCACAAATCATTTCTTATGATTTTACACAAATTATTACTATTTTTAATAATTTTATCAAGGCCCGTACAGTCGATTTCCATCAATGGCCATCGAACTGCACTTACAGCGACCTTTTTCAAATTTGATTTGGACATAATTCCAAATCCAACCGTTAGATTTCTAATTTCTAATATTCGTTAGAAAGCTCTTTTCGATACGAACCCAACGGTTCCGGTTTTAGGAGAATCCGACGGTCGGATCTCCCGTAATGTCCGTTTGAAATAAATGGTCGAAATTCACGAACTGCCGCGGCGCGGCGCGTTCTATTCAGGCCATTATATTATATATATAATATATATAATATATACTTCGTCGATTTCTATTTAAAACGAATTTTATAAATCGTTTTAAAATTCATTTCTATTCAATTCAAACTTCAGTTCGATTTGAATTCATTTCAATTTGCTTTCAATTCAAATTTCAGTTCGATTTGAATTCATTTCAATTTGCTTTCAATTCAAATTGAATTCGTTTTCAATTCAATTCTATTCGAAATCGTTTTCAATTCAATTCTATTTGAAATCGTTTTCAATTCAATTCATATTCGAAATCGTTTTCAATTCAATTCTATTCGAAATCGTTTTCAATTCATTTCTATTCGAAATCGTTTTCAATTCAATTCTATTCGAAATCGTTTTCAATTCAATTCTATTCGAAATCGTTTTCAATTCAATTCTATTCGAAATCGTTTTCAATTCATTTCTATTCGAAATCGTTTTCAATTCAATTCTATTCGAAATCGTTTTCAATTCAATTCTATTCGAAATCGTTTTCAATTCAATTCTATTCGAAATCGTTTTCAATTCATTTCATATTCGAAATCGTTTTCAATTCAATTCTATTCGAAATCGTTTTCAATTCAATTCTATTCGAAATCGTTTTCAATTCAATTCTATTCGAAATCGTTTTCAATTCAATTCTATTCGAAATCGTTTTCAATTCTATTCTATTCGAAATCGTTTTCAATTCAATTCTATTCGAAATCGTTTTCAATTCACTTTTCAATATTCATTTTAAAATGAATAAAATCGATATAAATATCGTTCACGTCAAAATGGCGTCAATCTAATCAACACGGCTTCATAAATTTCTATTTTCAAATATTCTATTTCAAATATTTCTTTTTCAAAATAGTTGTTATTATCAAAATATTTCGTTCAACACATGACCAATCTCAATGAATGAGTACTGTCAACACATGAACTTTTATTTTATATCGATAAAGGTGTAAATTTTATTACTAAAACATTTCGTTCAACACATGACCAATCTCAGTGAATGAGTACTGTCAACACATGAACTTTTATTTTATAATATTCTTTATTTTTCAAATTGGAATGAGGCCCAATCAATTACCATATAAAGTTAATTATATGGATTTTCATACAACACATATATATCATAGCATTGAAAAATAATCAACCATCAACCAAAGTGCACTACACTGTATAAGCATCAAATATAGATATTCAACGCTTATAACAGCCTGTCAATCAATCGATCGACATATTTAATCAATCAGGATGAGTGAACTTCAAATTTCATCCCAACACCCGTGTGGGGTTTTCAAACAATCAAACAAAGATTTTATTTGTGCAGTTGGGCGATGTATAAAATTTATCGACCCAATCAATGTCCTTCAAATAAGTGTTCATAAACAAACCGTCTGGTTTGTAAATGAATATTTATTTTATTCACTTTCACTATATTCATATTCACGTTAAAATTTATATTTTTAACGATAAAACATTTTATTCTATCATATGAATTTCTATTATTCATTTACACAATAAAATGATATTTTTATTTTCTAACATATTTTTAGAAAATTTCGGCGGCATAACGGCACGATACTAGAAACGGGACGAGGCCTAGCCTTATCCCCGGACTAGTGAAGGCCCACGCCATTCACCCATCAATCAAATCAATTTCGTTTTGCAAACCACAAAATTTGGAGTAAGAGTCTAACCTAGCCTTACTCCTTCGCCTTATAACGGCGCACGTCTAATCCTAACCAATTTATCGATTCGATTTTTCACACCACAAACCACATTCAAACCAATATCGCAATCAATCACCAAACAGTCAAACAAACAAGTCCATGGTCTGTGGACGATTGTGTCGGGTGCTACTAAGCACCGTCTGCATCCTAGTATATATATAACTAGAAAAATTAAATTGAAAGGTGAGAAGTTCTCACTTATAGCTATCCTAGCTCCACGGCTCTCCATTGATAGAAATCTTCATTGCTATCGCATCTTCGTCATCTTCGTTGTCCGCTTTCACTACATATGTAAAAATCGAATTTTTACTTCGCTATTCAATATATAAAAATCGAATTTTTATTTCAAAGTTCAATATATAAAAATCGAATTTTTATTTCAAAGTTCAATATATAAAAATCGAATTTTTATTTCAAAGTTCAATATATAAAAATCGAATTTTTATTTCAAAGTTCAATATATAAAAATCGAATTTTTATTCTAACATATAACGAAATCAGTTTATATTTTAACATATAACAAAATCAGTTAATATTTTAACATATAACAAAATCAGTTTTTGCATCATTATCAAACCAGTTTTTATATTCTTTAAAAATACAGTTTTTATATGTTTAAAAATACAGTTTTTATATGTTTAAAAATACAGTTTTTAAATCTTTAAAAATTCAGTTTTTATATCTTTAAAAATACAGTTTTTATATGTTTAAAAATACAGTTTTTATATGTTTAAAAATACAGTTTTTATATGTTTAAAAATACAGTTTTTATATGTTTTAAATAAGATAAAAATAAAAAAAAAATAAAAAAAACCTAAATAGGGAGCTCACCGGTTTGGGGCAGTAGAGGAGGCTTCAGGTGGCTCGAGGTGGGAGGCTGCGGCATCACGTCGGTGGGGCGGAGTGCCTGGATTCGGCGGCGTCAGTGAGCGGGGTGGCGTGGCGGTTTGGGGAACCTCGCACTGGTCATTCGGGGGATATCGCGATGGGGAAGAAGAAGGTGGAGGGCGGCGTAGTCGACGAGGAGGGGGCCAGGCGAGGGTCGACGGTGGCTTCCAGGGTAAGGCGGCGGCGATTTAGATTAGGTTTTCTTTTTCTTTTTTTATTTTTTTTCCTTTCTGGTATATGAATGAGGAATCGGGGGGGGGGGCCAACGAAGAAGAATAGGAGGGAATTTTTTTATTTTTTTTTATTTTATTATTTAATTATTTATTTTTGCCAAAGGGTTGACTTTTACATACGACCTCGAAACGAGGTCCACCGCCTGTCGTCCATAGCGTTTCACCCCCATTCCGAACACAATGGGATATTTATCGTAGGTTGATTTGATCGTCTTGATCAGTTTCCGTTGAATTTACATTTAAATCTCTATATTGAATTTTAAACGTACCTTTCAAATTACCGGGGTCACATACTAACTCTATAAATTGCAGAAAAATGTTTTCTAGCTTCGTATTGACGATACGGTCCTAACAAAACTAGTTTCGTCGAATTCTGAGATCGTATGAAAAATGGCCAATTTCCAGTCGATTAAAATCAACTGAAACTGGTCAAACGCGTTTTCCTTCGCCACGCTCACATACTGATTCGAAAAATTATGAAATTTGGAATCTAGCAATAACTTGACACTGCGGACCCAACAAAACTGGTTTCGTCGGAATCCGAGGTCGTTTGCAAAATGTCCATTTTTAAGGGCCTGAATTCCATAGCGACTATTCAGAATTTTCAACTGGACACATCTTTTGATTCCCGATATGAAATCTTGATTATTCGGATTCGTTGGAAAGATATTATCAATTAGATCCCATTATTTTTGGTTTCACTAAAATCCGGATTGTTTTGCACCCGGTACATTCAATTGAAGTTTGAAATCGAATTATCGAACTACCGCGCCATTTTCATTTCTATTTATAATTATATATAAATATTTATATTCTAACGACGACGTATATAAATATATACGTCGAATTCTATTCAAAATAAATTTCTCGTCGATATTATTTAAAATAATTCATTTTAAATATTCAAAATTCGCGAAAATTGCCAAAATAAAAATTTTAAACTGGCCCAGATTTTCGGGTTGTTACACCAACTTGACACATGGTTTGTAGGGTTAAGTCTTGGACTTGGATACTTAGCCAATTTTGACATGGTTTGTAGACGAGCTAAGTTATGAACTTAAGTGACACTTAAGCCATTAGATAAACCCTAATTCGGAGGATTAGGTAAATAACCATAGTTAACAAGGATTATGGAAATAAGGCTAAGTGGTAAACCTTAGTTAAGGGAAACTAAGTAATAATTCTTAGTCAAGGAAATTTGGACCATTTCTTAGGTGGATTAGTAACCCGATACGTTAGGTCAACGTTTAAGTATGCATGTAGGAGCAGGCTATCTGATTTAGATAAAGGCTCCAACGAACGGGGTAACGAAGCAGCGGCTTCGGGGAACGTGAGGATATTCTTGGGATCCCTCTGTGAGCTGCCAGGTCATTATACTAGGCTCACGAGAGGTTGAGGTCTGCGGTAGAAGAACCAAGAATATGCCTTGGTTGCTATGCGAGCGACCTAAAGACTGGGGTGGATAGCAGTGAGCCGACGAATACATAAGGTGCCCGAGATAGCAAGTTCGTCGATCATCTACCATCTTGAGTCAAGCGTGTACGTGCGGAAAGGCAGGGAACACCCAACAGACCATAATTGCTATCTAATTATGGGTGAGGTAGGCCGTAGGATGTGGGCTGGCCGGAGTGTAGTTCTCATGCAAAATTTTCTCTTGTGTTGCCTTTCACTAGTTGAGGGAGGGGTCTCGTGGGACCATAGCCACGTGTAGAAAAGCAGACCTTAGTATCTGCATCGGCAGATAAATCTAAAGCTCCCGACCGAGTCCTGTATTTCTTGCTTTGCCCTGTGACAGGACTCGGATGGCACGATGTGATACATGTGCATACAGTTATAGAAAACGATTCACGATGAATGCGTGGGAAAAAGGGCGCGGTTGAGGGTTAGCGTAATCCCTAGTGGCCTAGGTGGCTTAACCCAAACCGAAATACGAAAGCATGCGATAGGTAAGCGTAATCCCTAGTGGTGCTAGGTGGCGTAAGTCCTAGTAGTTCAAACGATGATTCATATGGAAGAGCCTAGCTAGAACAAGGGTGACAGTCCAAACGATTTCAAGGATAATACGACATGAGGAAGCCCGTACGAGGTACGGTAAAGGACTGAACTTATATACATGGAAGGAAACATATGATTTGAGTAACCTATATATGCGATATATTAGGTTTACATGGACCATTACATGGCGTTGGGCAAGGGACATTCATGGTTAACACATGACGCGGGTTGGGATACTAGTACGGGAGGTGCAGAGCAAATATACATGTTAGAACTAGGAAGAATATACATAATAGATACCGTGGGATGTTAGACGGGGCAGATACCTTGGGATAATGTACTCGATAGAAATCTGACGATGTGATACCTTGGCTTATCATAACACCGTAGTTTATCATGATACCTTAGTTTGCCTTGCCACAGTAGTTCAACCGGCTACCCTGGTTTAGTTTATCTATCTTGTAGTTATCCTTATGTTTACTTTCAGTTTATGCATGTCATGTTACCTTTACCTGTTTTTATACTGGAAGTAGATAGGACTTACTCAGTCTTTTTGACTGACCCGTTTTGTTTCGCCTCTTTTCTTCCGTTTCCCCCCCAGGTTACAGGGAGGAAACAATGCTGTTTAGTTCGGACTTCTTCTGCTTGAAGGTCATCATGGATGGCTTGGACTTCTCTTGGCTATGGCTACTTTTCTGTTTTACTTGGGGAATAATTTATTAAAAAGTCTTTATGCTTCTTTATTATTGCAAGACAGGTTTTGATGTACTCTGATGTAAAAGGCTTTAGACCTTAATTATTGAATTTATGAAAGTTTGATTTTACTTCCGCTATTTCATATGTTCTGTCTTGTGATATTTCTGTGCATGTTTGCCAATAATGCCCCTCTAAAGCTAGTGCATTCCTTTGCGAGTGACCCTAGCGGAGGCGGGGTGTTACACAAGTTGTAATAATAAACATTCTTCCTTTAATGAATAGAGGATCAGATCTCAAAACTTTCTCCCTATCCACGTCTTTAGAGAACTTGAAATAGAAATTCCCCCCGTCAGATTTGATATCAACATCCCCATACAATTTCCAACGGTTACGCAAAAAATTGACCACAGTTAAGTATGAGAGAGTTCCATCAAGAAAAAACCCATCAATAATTTTGCCAATATTTCAATCCTTCTGCCTTGACCACATCAGGAGGAATATATGGCAATCCATACTTCTTTATTACAAACTCAATCGGTTTATAACAACCAGCATTATGCTGAAGAGAATTAAAAATAGATAGGTAATCACATTTAACAGGAGGAAGATTTTCCTCGAAGGTATTCGATACATTGGAATTGATAGATTGTGACTGAGAAGAGCTCAAGGTAGGATTATTAGAAATTGGAGATTATCTTTAGCATGATAACCAGAATATGGATCAAAAGAGACATTAGAACGATCAGACAAAAGAGAGTCAGATGTATTCGATGAAATACCCTTCAAAGAAGTTTGGTTATTCAGATCTATAGATGAGGGATTTACAGATGAGAGAGTGTTATCAACAAGATCAACATTAGTTTGATCGACAGAACCATCATCATTAAAAACATGTGATGTATTTGAAATTTTAGTAGAATCAGAAGAAACAAGATTAACAACAGAATTATTAACAACAGGATGAACATTACCCATAGAATCCAAAGGATGACATATGAAGAGCTACAATCAATTGTAGAAGAGCAATATACAGATTTCAAACCAGAATTAGGCAATTCAAGAAAAGAAGATATGTTACCATTAGAATCGAAAATCGAAGCATCAATTCGAATGTTAACATTGGGCAGAGAATCAGTGGGGATCAGAGGAGGAGGACGGACCAGAAGAGGTGGAAAGATAGGCGAATCAAGGATGGAAAAGGACGATGAAAGAGAAGAAATTGAGGAAGAGAGTTCCTCCAATAGCAAAGAGAACTTTTCACGAATCGAATTCTGATTTTTAAATGTTATCATTGATATGTTATCACTACATAACATTTTCAAATGATTTCTTATCATATAAACACCTTTTTTAATTATTACAACAATTATTAAATGGTTAGATTCTCCATTTAAATCCATAATTCAATTATTGAATATAAATATTCTTATTGTTGATGTCATTAAATACATTTATTTTCCCAAAATAAAGTCCACCAATGCTTTCCCATTGGCGCTCTTCGAGGGTAGTATGTTATATCGTATTAGCTTAGTTCGATGTTCCATTTTAGCAGTCTTCCCAATGTTTCATGCCGAAACAAGACTTGCTTTAGCGGAAGATCAGTTAGTATTAATGGGATGAGCTTGGAAATAAGGTCGTAGCTTTCTTGATGCAATTAACATGCAGTATGTAAGCATTTCTAGCGTTGGAATTCCCTTTTCGCTCCAGTGAAACTTTCATTGATGCAATACACAGACCTTTGGACCCGGGCTTCTTTTCATTCCAAGATAGTGTTTAAATTGTGAGAGGACAAGGCTATATATATATATATATATATATATGAACAAGTCTTCACCATTCGTGAGCTTATAGAACATTGTGGAGCCTCCACATGCCTGATTAATTCATCAACAACTATTTGGCATTCTGTCATCGACTTCAAATTCTTCTTTCCTTTCTTTACAGCATCAAAGAATCGGATGCATCTGTCCATAGCTTTCGATATGAATCGAATCAGCATTGCGATCTTTCCATTCAAACTTTGGAGTTCTCTTTTGTTTCCAAGAGCCTGTACTTACCTCACTACCATGATTTTTGTTGGGTTCGCTTCAATGCCCCAGGTACTTACCATAAATTCAAAACACTTTCAAGAAGACACTCCAAATGAGAATTTTAGAGGGTTAATCTTCATACCGAACTTTCGTAGAATCACGAACATCTCCACTGAATGATCCATATGATTTGGTGCTACTAGCAATTTAACCAACATATCATACTCGTACACCTTCATGGTCTTACCAATATGGGATTTAAACATCATATTGATAAGTCACTAATAGGTTACCCTGGCATTCTTCAGTCCGAATAGAATTATCCGAATAGCAATATAGTCCCGAATCAATAATCAAACTTGTAATTTCCCAAACTGGCTCATGCAAGACGATTTGGTTATATCTTGAATAAGCATCCATGAACGATAATAACACATATCCTGTAGTCCCGGCTCTGAATTGATCAATTCGAGTAATGTGAAATTATCTTTGGGGTCGGCCTTGTTAAGACCGGAGAAATATATACAGACTCGCCATTTTCCATTTGTTTTTTTTACTAAAACGGGATTGTAAACCTAATATGAATATGTTGATTCCTTAATAAAATCCATGCTCCATTAATCTGTCGACTTCTAGCTTCAAAGCTTCTAATTTTTTATGGACCATGGTTTTTCCCTTTTCGCTTAACTAGATTATAGCGAGGGTCCATGTTCAATGCGTGGCTTGCCAATTTGGGCGAGATCTTGCACATGTCTACATGAACCCATGCAAAATACATCCATTTTAAATTTAAGAAAGGCAATCGGTTCCTTTTGCATCCTTTTACTGAGTTAAGACCCAATGTTGAGCACTCTTGTTGGGTCTTTTGGATCTATCGGAACATGCATCATAATTTAAGCTAGCACTGCCTGGTTATCCCCTGCACTCTTTTCTTTGGGTCTATAGACTTACGATCATAGATATGTTCCCCAACATAGGGACTGTCGTTTAGTTGCTATAAGATGGGCTCTTGAATATGGTGGTATCCCCCCGCACTCTTGCCATTTTCCTTTCTCTTCGCCTCTTTCAACTCAGCAATATAACATTCTTGAGCAGCATTTTGTTTCCTTTTATGATTCTGACTCAATTCTCTATAGGGAACTTCATCATTATACACCATGATGCCAAGGAAATCTTGAAATCCATTGAAGCTAGGTGTTGTAAGCTAAATTAATATTCACTAATAATAACAAGAGTTTAGATCAACATAACTCTTCTCTCACATTCTTCGAGTTCAGTGGCCATATCAATAGTCCCAATAGGCTGTTTTAGTTTATCCTAGAACGGTAGATTTTTATCAAGCATGTAGCTACATTAGTCAAGGACAACTCCATCTGATTGGAAATTTTCTTGAACAGGATATTCATTGATTCCCCAAAATCAATGAACACTCTTCTTACCGTTGCTACTCCAAATTCTACTATTATTACTATAGGATTGAGTGTTGGAGATTCTACTCCTTTGGATTCTCTTTCTTTGAAAATGATATCGTCGATTGAATGTTCTTTGCTGCTTGGCCAGACTTCCATCTTCTACTGCTAAGAAGCTCTCCGTCCTCAGAGCGTGTTTCATAGGGCTTGCATACCTTTGCGTCTCTCCCTAACTCTTATGTGCTAGATATGGTCCTCTAGATATAATGTTAATAACAAGCTTTCCATTATTTTATCTGCTAACTCGATTACTTGAGAGTATTTGATTGGATGGGGCCACCTTTCCTGGTGATGGATCTGTTGCGTGCAGTTTACCAAGTCCTTCAATTGGCGAAATTAGTATCGTTCCCAGGGAACTATGAAAATGGAAGGTCCTTCTAGACTACTTATGATTTTCCTTTACCTTTATAGGAGGTGTTTTGGCAAATGTTTTATGTCCTTCCTAGCCAGGAAGATGTTCTCTAGCGATATCATTCAGGTGAGTGAAATCCTCTTGCTTGGAGTACCGGAGGCATTTACTATCCTTTAAAACTTTTCCCTTATTCTTGTTTCCCTTTTTCTAATTTCCTAATTGCTTTCCATCTTTCTAGACGTCAGCATCCTTCTTTGGACCAACCGTGGTCTTAATTCTGAACATTACTAAGCACACTACCTGTTATGGAACAAGCATCTTCCAGCTTAATGAAGTCATCAGCCTTTTTGTAGTAATTTCCCAGTGAGTTGGGTACTTTCATCTTAATACACTTTCCAAATGTTATCTCTTTATTAACAACACACACCAATGACACTAATATCACTTTAGCTTCTGATTACTAGCCTTCATCACTACGGTGTTAAATCGATTCAGGAAGAATTTCAATGGCACTCGGGGGCTTTGAGTCATTACAAACAGGGACATGATATCCTTGGCTTTTTATGTATATAGCCTGAACTGCTCCTTAAACTTACGTGATAAATCTCCAAATCGACGAATATATTTTGGCAGAAGATTTGTGAACCAGAGTGATGCAACTCCCTCTAAGTTGATAGGGAAATATCAGCACTTCAACTCATTTGTGACTGGAGTTCTACTCATGTGCCAATCATACTTATAAAGAAAGAATTTTGGATCATTTGTTCTATTCTATGCTAGCATGATTGGAGGAACAAATTTCATAGGGTAATCACGTCTAATATATTTTCTGTGAAAGGATTTCGACTAGGATCGAATCCCCAATCATCATCACCATTTCTCGCCTTGACCTCTTTCATTATCTGTTTGATCATCCCAGAGATGTATTCCTCAATAGTGAAGTTCTTCACGGGGCGGGCATTAGTAGAATCCATGAGGCTTAACCATGCAAATGATCCTGGTTAGTGGACCGGGGAATTATTCTTCAAGTATATGGCAGTGCTTCTCTGGATAGGCTTCTTAGGTGAGCATAATCATTGTGGTATAGGATTCCAGGTTCCATCATGCAACCTTATGGATCAATGTCGATCAATAGGCTATGGACTGGTGTTGTTCCATAGACTAAGCACATTTTGATGTAAAAACATTTGTATGGCTCTCTTATGCTATCTTGAGTTATGTTGTTAAGTTTGAGCTAGATCCAAAATCGTGTTGCCTTCATATCTTGTTTTATGTTCAGATAGGTTAACAAGATCAAATTCCTAATGAAAAAAATACAAAACAAACGTGGAGCCTTCAACGGAACTTTAATGGTGTAGATTTGAGATGAAATAAAATTAAAGATTTACTGAAAGCATCGCCATCAGCTGTAAATCTAAAAAATCATGACATTTATATTAAAAGATATCAATTATATAATAAAAAATAATGTGACACATATGCATCAAGCAATGAACCATTATTTACGTACTTAAAGCATAGTTCAATTTAAATAGAAGTGGGGAACAAATCAGTTTACAACCTAAATTAGGGGAAAGTCGAAACCCCGATGAAAAAATATAACACAAAAATGGAGCCTGGAATATAACGTTTAACAGTGCAAGTTCAAGATGAAAATAGCTTCAAAATCTAAATATTCACGATATTTGGTGATGAAAGAAACTTAAGCAAGTAAAAGGATAAAAAACACAGTATGGATCATACCCATCAAGCAACGAAATTCAACAATCATAAATTCGTATTTTAAATGGTAAATGGCAAAGTTTGATTTTAAAATCCTGAGTAGAAGATAAACTATTTAGGCACTTTCCACTTTTTCGATTGCCATAAGGAGAAAGAAACCACAATTAATGAGTACCAATTATCGCATATAAAAAGCAGTTGACAAATAAAAGATCGAAACAAGAAGAGGGAGGGGGAGTGTGAAATAGATCGTAGAAGATAGAGTAGGAATCATAAAAAGGGAAACAAATTTCAGTTTTGCAACGTAAGAGCGAAGTTACTTATTGTGCCGGTATGGCTAATTACCAACCTCTTGATATCTTCATCAGTAATCAACCACATCCATTCTTTATCTTTTATGTTAAATGTGACGCATTTCGATACATACATACAAATATATATATATACACACATGAATATGAATATATATATATATATGTGTGTGTGTGTGTGTGCGCGTGTGTGCGCGCGCGCGTGGAAAGTCTATTTGAACATAAGATTTTGACACAAAATGTAATATCCCATTCTCTAAGGCCTATAACTAAGTGCTACAAATGCTGCAATCATCTATAGTATTAACTTTTGGCGATAGAAAACGAATATGTTAACAAATCGGAACATCAGAGAACATGGGGAATACAAAAAAAATTCTAAGCACATTAATTAATATCTTTCATTACAAATTCTCAAGAAAAAACCCACGTTTAGATCAAATATAACAATTACAATATACAGTCAGAAGAACAACATATGAAGATGCCCCTTGGTTGACCACAGTCTGGATATTAGTAATAAACATCCTTTCCATACATACATGCAAAGTTAGAACATTGCGGAAATAAAAGCCCCTATATAGCTAATTTTCTCCCGTACGTCTCCTTAAGATCATTCAAAGAAGAACCTGAAAACCTTAACCTTAAACCTACTCAAATGAGTATCCTAGAGTTTAAGGGGAAATTCAAAAATTTGGATCAGTCAAAATACCGAAATGAATAATTATAAATACCCTGAAATCAATGTATATCTAGTGAGACCATGATGCTTAGAATAACGAGTTTACCTCCCACTAGTATCATGTAACATGACAACCATCACTGTGATTCTGCACTCATAACGGTTAGAACAATAATAACATGTGCCAAAGTGCAACATAATGTTGATTATCTATATTAAGTTCTCCTAACCAGCAATATTAATGGTTATATAATGTATGAACATGTGATCTACTGGCCTATAAGTTATCTACTTGTTCGATTTGAGATTACCCATTCCAACTCATATATCCCGACCATTCTAATGGCAACCTTCCTGACATATATGAAAACAAAAGTTCATGAGGTAACCTCTCATTGTAAAAGATTTATCTGCACTTACCCCCGTAGTTTTATCTATAGGATATCTATGAACCCATCAACATATGTATACAACCATCATATACATGTCATAGTTTAATAATGGGATTACTACGAACCACACAAATTTTATTTTTTTGCCTTTTACACCCAGAATGGTTACAATGTATATGTATCCCCAATATCCCTCCCATTGTATCCCCAATGTAAACATAATTATTAATCTTATTGGTATCCCCAATTATCATAGTTAATTAATCCTTGTGAGTTTCCCCAATACTACATTCTCTTCCATTGGTTTTCCTAATATATATGCAAATCATGTATTAAAACATTAGCAACAACGAATAGCATACAAAGTAATGCTCGAAAGCCATACAACCATACAAGATTGACAAGCATGTCGTTTCAACTCTTATCGACCCCTTATCAAGTGTCGATACAATTGAAAGTGACTAATTCGATGGCCCAAACCTATTAACTTCATACATAGTTATCAAACTATCCATTTGAAATGGTTTTGAAGGCAAGCATTTAAGAAGGAACCTTATCATCATCGTATTTAAAAAAAAAAGTAAGAAACAGGCCTTGTCGACCTAGTAGGAATGATAAGGAACTAAGCAGACAACCTCAAGTTGTTTTGAAAACAAGTTTTAAAATAAAGCTTGTCGACGACATCAAGGTTATAGGGCCGATAATCTTAATCATTAGAAAGTAGGTTTGATTTCAAAAACTTATCGACTACAAGCATTGATAATAAGGATAGAGGAGATAAGTCTTAGCATTTTATAAAACAAGTCAAAAATAAGCCTTGTTGACTCAGTCGACATACCAAAGTATAGTGGTAGTAAGCCTCGGAATTCCTTTGAAAACAACTTAGGAACAAGTGATTTTTCGATTCATATGACACAGTATAGAGCCAACAACCTCTACAAGGTAAAAATAATAGAGGCAGCAAGCCTCTTATCTTTTATAAGGAAAATACTCTTTATCGATTCCATATGAAGGCGACAATGTTTATGTGCATAGGTGGATTTAAAAAAAGCACAGACCCAGGCAATAATGACCTCTTCGATAAGCATATGGACGATACATCATGACCCATACACATCCTATACCATAAAACATGGTATTTCTTGTATCCAGGGTATCTCATCTCTGTCAACACGACTATATTGGCACGGTATCGAATAGTCAGTAGACCTGGCTAACTTGCAAATTTCAGGAAAACTGTTTTATTGTTATATCTAGTAAAACTTTTCACCTACTTTATCTTACTTTGCAAAACTTTATAAGTAATTGGAAAAGAGAAATCTGAGCAAGGCCCAAATTTTTCAATTTTGAATTATAGAAACGGTCAAAATACATTAATTAATGTATTAATCATCTAAGTTAATCAAACATAGGAAAATTATAGTAATTAGTGATATCTTGAGAAAAATCCTAAACAATCATAAGTGACCGAAGGTATCCCATTCTTTTTGTATAAAAATTTCAAGCCAAAATAATTATTATGATTATTTGTAAGAATTAATCCCCATATGCTTAGAAAATTATGAAACTTGAAACTCTTCTCCAAAATCATGTTATATATAACATACAAAAATTCACTACAAACAGAGACGATAAATTTAAGATTTTGATAAAAAAACTTACTAATTCTCATGTAAACATGCATATTTAAATCATCTTGGGAATTTCAAAACATTAAAATATTCCTAAACAATGTTAGAAGCATAAATTCTATTCGATTATTACCCATAACCATAAATAAACAGAGGGGTTAAGGTATTATTCACCTTAGTTTAGAATGAGAGTGTTGACATTTGATGCAGCTTTGATCTTAACTTGATTCTTTTAACTTTTTATTTAAGTTTTCTTCTTCTTTAATCCAGGAATGGCCGACCTCCCATACGGATTTGTTTAGTTTTGAGAGCTGAAAATGAAGGGATAAAAGAATGGAAGGCTATGTATTTATATGAGGCTATGTGCTTCCTACTTTGCCGCTCACATAAACCCTTTTCTTATGTCTATGTAAATTGATTAATTACTAGGGTCGAACCATTTTATTGTGTACAAATAACAATTGAACATCATAATACATTATTCTTGTCTAATCTATCCAATTAAATTTCCTGAATAATGTTTACTAAAAATTAAGGGTATTACATCCTCCTTTCCTAAGGAGAATTTCGTCCTCCAATTCAATTCAGGACTGATAACCATAGTAGTTAAGAAACAATGCTATCTACACTAGTGTAACCCACTAGGTATCAAATCTATAAAGCAATATAGAATATACATAAAGGAAATCATTATAAGTATCCTTGATTTTGTTTTTAGTCTCTCAAGTATAATTCTTCTAATCATCACTCCACTGGATTATCACCAGTTGGACTGTCAGCTTCTTCTTATCTCCAGCAACCACTCTGACCGGTTGTCTCACAAAGGTCAGAGCTGGTTCTACCACTAAATCTTCCAATATCCTCGGATCCTTAGAAGCATCTGGATCATGCACATACCTACGACGATGAAAAACATGAAAAACATTATGGACTCCCGCCTGACTCTTTGGTAACTCCACTTAGTATGTGATCTTCCTGATTCTTTCCAAGAAGTTAAAGAGTCTAACAAATCTCAATGCTCGTTTCTTTGACTTTTCGGACCGTAGTCCACTCTTCATAGGCATTACCTTTATGTAAACATAATCTCCAACATAGAATTCAATTTCCTTATGCCTCTTATCAGTGTAACTCTTCTGCCTCAACTGAGCATCCTTCAAATGCCCTCATATCAACTCAATCTTCTCTGTAGCCTCTTTTAATAAATGTGGACCTAGGACTAATCTATATCTGGTCTTTAACCATCAAATTAGTGATATGCATGACCTTCAATATAACAATGTCGTATCTATACTAGACTTAAAGCTATTATCGTAGAAGAACTCAACCAGATGCAAATGATCTTCCCATGAGCCACAAAAATCCAAAATGAAAGCTCTCAACAAATCTTTAAGTACCGTATTGACTCTCTCTATCTTCCCGCCCATCTATGAGTGATAAACAATACTCATCTTGAGCTTAGTTCCCAAAACTTTCTATAGAATTTTCCATATCTTGCCAGTGAACAGTGGATCCTTATCCTAACAATAATGTTAGGAATCCCTTGAAATCCAACTATATGCCTCTGGAATAATCCAGTTAACACAGTACTCATCCCAATTTGCTTAATAGTAATGAATGGAAACTCTTATTTATCCATTGTGACCCTGTAATGACCCGGTACAAATTCGACGATCGAATTTCGACAATAATACATAATCCTATATTACTTGCCAAAACCCAAGTATTGAAAACACCAGATAGTCAACAGAAAGAAATTAGAAGGTGAGAAAAGAAAGAAATATTAGAATAGGAGAAGAAGGACCAAACTAACCAACACAATATTGAGTCTCACATCACAGCGGAATAAAATATAATATAGAAATAAACCTTTATAAAGAATTTTTATAAATACTTACATTCATCAGTGTACAACCGACAACCAATACATTTGGACAGTTACAACCTGTCTTTATGTACAACACACAGCGGAATAATTACTAAATAAGTCTGAACTCCTCCAACATGTCTTCTGAAGTCCATAACTTCCTATCCTGAACGTGTGAAACTCAGTCTGACCCATGCATTGAAATTCCACGTATCAGTCTAGTGAACCAACATGAGAAAACTCACTAAGTTTATAGGTATCTTCCGACTGATTTAAAGTTAAAAATATTTTTGAAAGAAAAGGATAATCATAAGACCAGTCCACACATAAACATGGACAGTTTTTACCTTACGATAACCCAAAACATTTTTGATACTAATTCCGGTGATATTATAATAATGTCTACATCAAATAAATAACCATTTATCAGAATACTTGTATCTCACGCTCCACATACTTAGTATATAATAAAAAAATCGCATGATGCTTATTGGGGAATGGATTCCAACTATGAAAAAAATATGGGACCACCATCTGATAGTGTACCTCTAGAGAGCAATACAGTAGGGTTCAGTAAGAACATCTTGCAACCCGGCCACACATGACTGACCACTCATTCAACTTGAGTGTATCAAATATATTGTCACCCTACGATTGGGATTAGCAACCATCGTATTCCCAGGAGATACAGAAATGATAGAAGAAACAAAATAATTTTCTCTAAATGGCGACAATACACCCTAATGGGAATGACCCACGTAGTCATGTCGCCTGCCCATTTTCTGTCATTCCTTAGTTAATGAGGCTTGAGGTCACGATTACCTTTAAGAGAACATCTCAATAACTTTGAATGCCACATTGTCAGATCCATAAAATCACTAGTTGACGTCCACAAATATATTCTTGGTGTTAAGCTAAAAGAAGTTTCCATCTACGCTACCAATCTTGGTATATTTGTAAAAATCAGCATACGTGACCATCAGAAAATACTCTATCAGACATTCGTCCATACAACTCATCCAGGGACAGGATGGACCGAAGGGACACTATTATTGCATTTAATACAGGAATCACCATAAGGATCACTAGCAAGAAGTCCTTGCAAAAACCATAAATTTCAACCACGACAAAATCATAGTATATATCCGGGAGTGGCCTAGAGATTATAAGTAATCCTTTATTTTATGAAGATCTAGGGGTCTTCAAATGCTCCATCTCAGTCATCGTCTGATATCTTCAACGGTTACATATTTGCTGGTCAGAATGGTTTTCGAATAAATTCGATCCCGGTCTTTTCGTACCAACATTCGATAATAGGTCGGATTTGATAGTTGGTTATTTAACTATCAAATAAACAACCCTGCAACAATGAAAATAAAAATGAACTCACTGGTTCAGTACGTAGCATCACTTGGCCCTTTTTACTAAAACTAATTAATGAATTGTTAATTAAAAACTTCTAAATCTTTCAAATATTGAAACACAACATTTATACTTCTTATATTAATATTAGAGTGTTCTCAAAACCATTTCTTTTTCAATACTTAGAAAAAGCTCTTGTAACCATATCCAATTGTCCATTTAACTATCATTTGCAAATGTTTACTAAACCCAATATTCATTTCTAAATTGGGAAGAAAGTTCCTTTTTTGTAAAAATATATTGTTATTAACCAAATCAATTCACTTAACTTTCATGAATAAGGTTATGAATTTCATCTCCAATATCATTACCCTTTCTTAGAACATTTATTTATTTTCAATTTGCTAACACTGTGCAAACCATTGAAACACTTCCATTAGCATATTCTCCAATCAATTAGCGAACATTGAAACTTCTACTTGGAAATTTCTTTAATATAAAAAATACCATTTATCACTCTTTCCAAATAATTCAGGTCATATATGTAATTCCATTTAACTTTACTTTTGAAAACGTACTATTTTCATTACTTAGAAAATAGTGCTATATACTTAATCGAATTGCATAAGTATAGTCAAACTTCATACTTGGGTTAATCAATGTTAAATTATACATTATTTACTTTAAAAATATGATAGTATCAATTACATTTCAAAATCTTGCAGTTATGTTGCAATGTTTCTCTTATGGAAATAATCAACTAATTTCAACACCCTTTACCATTACACACTAACACCATCTCTCGATAATAGTGAAGTTGTTCAAGTGACGTAATTTAATTACCTCACAGACCTTGATCGACAACCTTCTTATCTTGAGATAGATAAAAGTCGTAATTCAGAAACTGTCGTTAATAATATCGATTTTATTTACTATTTAATTATGGTTTTACAAACCATTACTTACAACTGAAAAATCCCCTTTACTTAATAATATTAAAATAAATTACTTTTGGACTATTGATAAATATTGCCTTTACAACATGGTTTTATAAACCCTTTCTATTTTGGAATTCTCTTCTTAAATATAATTATCGTTACTTAATTCATTGGTTAAGTAAACTTCTACCAAACATCACCTTTTTAACTTATAACCTTTTTGTACCAACTCATTGTACTTAATTCAAAAATTAAGTAAAATATTCATTTCAAATTACCGCATTATCTCAAATCTCTTTTATAACTTTGTTTATGAAACTCTTTATAAATTCCTTCTAAACTTTTGTGAAAGCCCCTTGCCAACTCGATCACTTCCTTAAATTAATTTCATTTAAGAAATGTAATCACATTAATTAATAATAATTAACTTCATCATTTATTGAAGTAAAAGTAGTTTACTTTATATTTAACTAAAATAGTTCGGTTAATCACATAATGAAATTATTAAACAATATTACGTCATTTATGATTATCAATTTATAATCATTTTTAAACATCGCTTATTAAGATTAAATTATATTTAAGAAACCTTATTAAGACAATTATTTGTTAAACTATTCCATTAGAATAATTGAAATCAATAACCAGTTACAAATCAACTTGAAATCATCTGTTATTTGTTAACTAATTCCAATTACTTCTTCCCATTAGATTAAAATAATCTAACAATATCTCTTCATCGTTTTATAAAACAATTCTTCCAAATTATTAGCCTTTCAATTAACATTTAACCTACTTGCTTATAAATTGTATTAAAAAATAAAGTTACTGTACATAGCATTTCGTAACTATCTTTGCAAAAACACATTTCAGATAAGGATTTATTTATAAAAACTTCTATTTTCATATAAAATATAATTTAAAACCTTGCTTCAGCTACAAAAATAATTTTATAACTTTAAATACGTCGATTCGCCCAATGACAATCAACATCTCAAAAAGGTATAAATATGAAAACATTTCAGTCTCATCAAAAATCGATTCAACAATTTTTTATATTAACGATGATATTTAAGAGCTAAACAACTACTAAAATACCAGACTGTGAATTAAGGGTTTATTTCATCTAGTTTCAAAACCACCCAAATGTATTCACATATATGATAAACATTATCAATATTGGTGAGGAATCCTGTTGGATTCCTCCAACCTGTCTTTCCTTTACCACAAATTCATTACCTCAAGATAAATCATCCAATTCAGTATATAGATATAAATTCCAATAATCAACCAATAACAGTAATTCAAGCATTCATCTTTTAATTTAAACGCGTTTATATTATTATAAACGTAACCAATAAGGTAAGTTACCTTTTTGGTAAAAATCATTGAAACAGATTTTTTATTTAAATTAAATGAACGTTTAATTCAACCAATCTGTCCAGTATATATAAAATATTCCGCACATAACAAACAATTATCAACAAAAACACACAAAAATAATCTCGACTTATATAAAACATAAGTGGGTCTAACTAAGTGAGTTATACTTGCTTGATTTACATTTGTCGTTAAAGCAGGTCGGTTTCAATTAAATTAAAAAAACATTTAATTTAACTGAAAATTCTAGCTTCTCCCAGCCTTGTCCAAATTAGTTACATATTCCCAACACCTATTGTTTGGCTCAATTCTATTAACATACGCGAGAGTTATACAATTATAAGCTCATGATTTAAATTAAAATTATTAATTCCTTAATTAAGTATTAGTTTAGTTAATTGCTTTTAATTAACTAATCAAGGGCTGATTAATTCTTCTCTTGCTTCTCGTATACAACCCCGACATTACCCACGCATGCATCAAATCTTCATCGTGCACCCAACCTCCAGTCCCCGGATGTCAATCGAAGACCGCCGCTCCACTCGCCTCAATGCCCTTCTCCATCCACCTGAATCTTGCCATGTCCGGTGCCTCCCTATTTCATTAATATCCCACGAACCACCACCATGTTTTGGTGCGATTCCGGCCGCCATGATGAATGGAATCCAATCGCCGTCGTTCAGGCTAGAAATATCGTCGAGTCCGACATTTTTATTGTTGAACAATTCTTGAATGATCCACCGATTTCGGGATTTTGGAGAAGGAAAATTTGAGGATGTTGGTCGTTCATTTTGAATGGATATAAGTAAAAAGAGAGAGGCACTACGTTCATTTTATAAGAGAAGAGTGGGAAAAAAAGAATGTGTTTGATCAGAAGAAAAAAAATGGGCAGTTTAGATCAGAAGAAAATGGCATATGCATATGCGTGTTTCATCTATAGGACAAGTAGGTTAGGCCGACGTTATATAATTTGAGGGGATTGAAGAATTTTTTCCTTATAGCGACGAACGATTTTTATTGCATGTAACGTTCAATGTTTAAAATTTGTACGAGCACATATGAGCTCCAACTGAAATGAAATTGGAAATCATACAATAACTTAATATTCCGAACACAATATAACTTGTTTCATTGAAATCCGATTTCATTTGAAAATTGGTTATTTTTAAGGTTCATATTAAATCAATAAAACGATTGAATAAAAGTCTAAGTGTTTATTATTCGCACAATCAAACAGTAAGTACGATCGATACGAAAATCAAAATATTATAATAACTTATTAATATGAATCCAGGGGAACAAGTTTCACCGCATTCCGAGACTATTCTCCCGATTACACGCAAAACAATGCTATATTGGACACAAAAATACCTGACCTCCAAAAATAACGAACTACACCTATATCCTGACTCTGAACATCAATGCGAATTCAACGGAACAAGTCTAACATCCTAATTCGATCGTTTGCTAAAGTTATCTACAAAATTCCTTTCTAATTAAATTCATTGAATTAAAGACTATGCAAAATACTATGCGTTTATGGCTACCGAAGTTACATACATTATCAGATCGCCACAGAAATTATTTCCATACAATGATTTAACATTATGGATTCAATGAAACTGGTTTCCTTGAAATCCATGACTATTTAGAATTTGCTATTTTTAACTTGATTAAGTTAATATAGAATTCACATTTTCTGCCAAATTAACATTAAACTAATTTTTCAAAATGATATTAACTTCCATTATATTCCAACAACATATGAAATTATTTAGAAACCTTTTTTATTGAATTCCAGGTTATAACGATATTCAATTTATTAAAAACCCTTTTATGTTGTCATATAAATTGTTATGGTTTATAGACGATTCCATAGCGACTTCTAAACATTTGATTACTCTAAAATTACAATATGAAATCTTGATTTATCTCTTGCATTAGAAAGTTGTAATCAAATAGATTCAAAAGATTCTTATTTTGAAAAATTCCGACTTATATTGGATCCTGTATACTCAATTGAATTACAAAACATAATATTACAAACTACTGCGACGTTACGAGGTTGTTTTAAATTAATTATAAATTATACATTCATACTTCTTTAAATAATAAATAAAAACCCTTTTATATTACTAAATCAACATTTAAAATCAATTTAAATGTTCAAACTTAACGGTCAAAAAATCTGGGTCGTTACATTCTTTCCCCCTTAAAAGAATTTCGTTGGCGAAATTGCTAAGTTAGGAAAAATATTACAAACCCATTATCTTTTAAAAAAGTTATTTAGTTAAAATCTTACATTTAATTTTCTAAACCTATTTCTTTTAACAAACCCAATTAGTTTTAATTAAAAAACCATTCATTATTGTTAACAAAAATCTTCAAAAATATTCTAACACTTTAAATTTGGAAATTTTTTTTATCAGAGTCCTCTCTGTACGGAAGGACTTATGCAATATTATAGGAACAATAAATATATATACATCGAACCACTTGGTCGGAAAAAGAAAAAAACACAAACCATATATCAAAATTTATATTTTCGCGTAGGCATACCTTATGTAAGTGTTATTAAGTGTGTTTGCTTAAAATATATGCAATTTTGTGACCAAAATCGACCCTCAAAGCCTTCTGGCACCTGTACTTCACTCAGTTTTTACCAAGTAAGCGACAAATACGTGAAATTTTTAAATAACACTTCATTGATCAATAAGTGTAACTACACAGATTTCCGGAAACAAAGGGTTAGATCGTTTAATTTCAGTTCATAAATGGTTTCATTTGAATTTATTATACTCAAATTCATTTCTTATCTTCAATTCGTTCAACTCTTTATTAACCCATTGATGAATTCTATTCAACCATCTAACATACAATCAACAAACAATGCACAACCAACATAATCAAATCATTCGTTTTTATTAAATTCAATTAGTTTGGTTAAATCCATTTAATATTTAGTGGTTTTGTCTTTACTTTAGTTGAACATACTTTAATATCAATCGGTTAATATATGATTGACTCTTATTCGATTATTATTCAGTTTAATTCCATTCAAATCAATCAAACAAACCGATTCTACTATAATTTAAGAAAATTATGTTTGTATCTAAAAATATAATTTAGGCAAAATTGTTTCATTTACCCTCTTTACATAATAACATTGTATCAGTTGCCAGTTCAATATGGTCTTTAGAAACTAGAACCGATCAAATAACACAAAACAAAATATATGCATATAAAATCTATAACTATGCTCTCCCTCATATACATACACTCAAACTCAATTTAGGGTATTACTATCCCTATCTCTATCGAGTTACGACACAGTGCCAAAGTTATCACTAAACCGTTAGCTCTGATACCACTGTAATGACCTGGTACAAATTCGATGCTCGAATTATGATAATAATACATAATCCCATTTTACTTGCCAAAACCCAAGTATTGAAAACACCAGATAGACAATAGAAAGAAATTAGAAGGTAAGAAAAGAAAGAGATAAATATTAGAATAGGAAAAGAAGGACCAAACCAACCAACACAACATAAAGTCTCACATCGCATGTAACACCCCGAAATTTTAACGATACTAAAAGAGGATAAATTAAATAATAATTAATTTAATATTTAGAATTAAGGAAAACGGACTGCGTCATCGTGTCCGTCTCGAAATTCTGGTTAAGATAGACATTTGGTTTACGTTAGACACCGTATGGAGGAGTTATGAGGGTTTTGTTTGTATACGCGTAGAAAGGATATATACATACATACATACATATATATATATATGAGTCAAAATTTTATCTAGAACAATTCAAATTCGAAAATTGAAAATTGGCGGTAGATTTCCCGCTCTAGGGGGCCAACCTCCCTAGAGGGGTGTCGACTTGTGGGTTGACCCACCCATAGGGGTATCGATACCCCTAGGGTTGAGGTGGCAGTTGGTTTCAAAGGGTCCTGCAGCTATATATATGTGTCCAATTCTCCTATTTCTTTATTGGAAATCATGGGAGCCAAATGTTGCCGGCGTGCGAACTGAGACGAATCCGTTTTCTTCAAACAACTATCAATTTTGCAAGTCAAATTCTGAGATTCAAGCATAGATTCAACACCATCTTCTTTTCTATCATCTTGACAATCCAAACATAATGAGTTGGTTATTTATAGGTTTAAATAAATAAAAGTAAATTGTGAAAGACTATGAATTGGATATGTTGTAAACTATGAATCTGTGCTATTGTTAAAGCTTATACTATGTCATAATAGATCTATTTCTATATATCTAATGCAATTTTGGTTATTTTATTATGTCGCCTTTGTGGATCTTGAATCGTAACTATATTGTGGTTAATGTAAATCTGTTAATTTAGATAGTTACAGTGTTGGTTAGATCCAATTCTTTATGAAATCTTCTTCCACCAGTCATATTGTGATCAACTTATTGTAAATTAGACATGTGAATCCATATTTAGATCTAAAAATGCTATTATGTCATTTTAATGGTGTTAGATCTATTTTAACCTTTGGATCTAAATTACGTGATTTAATTTATCACCATATGTTTGTCATGTTATATCTAAACCAATTGGTCATCTAAACTACTAATTTAGATCTCACTATTCTTATTGAGACATCGTAGTTATGATAGAATCAATTGACTGCCACAAGTTCACCAGTTTTATGTCCACCTTGTTATGATGTTAATTACATGTCCATGCTAGTATGTATGTTCACCTTACCACCATGATAGTATATGCCTATGCCAAGTTATGTTGAACAATCACTTTATTTTTCCCTTTTATCATTTATGGCTAGGCTATTATCGAGCCTAAGCATGCTACCAATTTTGTGAGGACTCAAGTTAAGGAATGGGGGGGGAGGGTTAATAATGACATAATTTGAATATGAACATGTTTGGACATATAATTCAAACTATTGGGTAGAACAGACATTAACACCTATAAAAGGAAAGGTTTAATTAATTGATTAATTAATTAATAATGGAATGTATAGTAATTACAATTAGGAATTATAATTGTACTTAAGATACAAAGTTAGGTTGCATTAGTGGTGGAAGTCTGCCCGGACCCGACCGGCATATCCAGCAACCACTAATGTTGAACCTAATATGGGAGGTCCAAGTACGCAAATACGAATCGGGATAAGACACGAAGTTAGGCCAAACTGTGGAATAAGACTGCCCGAACCCGATCGGCATATCCAACATCCACACGTTGTAAGCCTAATGCGAGAGGTCTATCCCATTATAAACCATAAATGGACATGGTAATGAATTAGACTACTTAACCAAATCTAATCCATAGGGATTGTATGATTATGAACTAAAGTTAGGGTTAAGTAAATTGATTGAATAGCGGATGCGTTAAGCAAACCTAGAGGGGGTGGGTAATATTTACATATAGGCCCACAAACTTAACCCGATAAGGTTATGTAATTAAAGACACATAGTGATATACATAAACAGAGGAAATAATAGAGTTATGTAATTAAATACACCTTTTAGGGTAAGCTAACAAGTATAGGGATATGTAATTAAAGACACCTAATGGTATACATAGTCAGTGAAAACCTAGTGTGGGATACAAGACAAAGGGGAGAGCTTGTATTATATTGTATAGGACCCATTTCGGTCGGTAACTCGGAGTAGGTATCAAATAAAAGTGCTCCATACTAGGCGAAGAGGGGCACACTTACTAACTGGTTGTAAGAGATCCAAACATGGAGGACGGCGTGAGCGATGCAAACCGATCGGGCCATGTGCGTGCATGAGCCTGGCAGAGTGGGATAAGACGACCGTGACACCTGTATATATGGACTGTGCATATCTGTGAGGGGTTGCTACTTTAGAACGCGATACATCCTACTATGGGGCCGGCACAGAGTATCTACGGAGTAGGGAGCCGATCGATTAGGGTAGTGGTTAGGGTACACTTGGACGTATGCCCTAAGTCTACCAACTTATAGTGGAAGGGATCATCTCATTCTGGTTGTACTAGTAATAGCGCAGAGTAATCATTAGAAAAGTGTACACACCTTATCATATCTACCTTGTCACACTTGCCATTTATGTAATGATCTCTCTTATTCACTTTATATGCCTATCATGTTACTTTTATTTATTTACTGTCTAAAAGTAACTAGACTCGCCAGACTTTATGTCTAACCCTTTTGTTTCTCCTTCTTTCTTCCGTTTCCCCCACAGGTTCTCAAATCAGGCTTTGTCGGGACTCAGATATCATCTTTCTAGAAGCTACTTCTGAAGTATGCTCAAGTTCTCATCTTTGCTATAGCTTATCTCTTTTATTTGGGGAATTATGCTTTTTATATACTTATGTACTCTGATGGTGCAAGACAGAAATTATTTTATTGTAATGGTTTTTGTGACTTACGGTATTGTGGACCACGGCATTATGATTTATGTTTGTAATAAAAATTTAAATTTATGCTGCTATCTTATTTATATCTATCTTGTAATTATTCTATGTCTGTTTACCTATAACGCTTCACGAAACTTATTGCATTCCCTTAGTGAGTGACATTAACGGACGTGGGGTGTCACACTTGGTATCAAAGCTGAAGGTTACCAGATTAGATAAAAGTTTTTGAAAATTATTTTCAAAAAGGTTTTAAAAGAAAGCATTTTCAAAAAGAAAAGTCCGTTTTGAAAAATATTCCCCAAAAAGCCATATGTAGTATCCTTTGGTCCTTTATCTAAATTTCTTCCTTTTCCTTTTTCAGCATGTTTGGGGAACAAAACATTCCTAATATCCCAGATGGCATAACAATATCCGGATGGTTCCGTAGGTATTTGGAGGCCACGGCGCCTGCTGAAGGCCAAGGAAATGTTCCTTCCCCGGCTGCACCAGTCATTCCTCCAGCTCCTCTCCCTCCAAGAGAAGATAACTCCGCCAAGATCTGCAAGGACTTCCGTGCTACGGGAGGGAAGCCATTCCATGGGAACGAGACACTCGTAGAAGCTCGGAATTGGCTCAAGGAGACCAAGGACTTGTTCGTAATCTTTGAAGTAGAGGATATAAGGAAGGTTCAGTTAGCCGCATGGTTACCGAAGGACGAATCCTCATGTTGGTGGGATGTCACCAAAGCTGGACGTCCGATGGAAACTTGGGAAGATTTTAAATGGAGGTTCGAAATGAAATTTAATTCCCAAGCCGAAAGAAGCATGTAGATGGAGATATTCTTAGCACTCAAACAGGAAACTTGTCGGTAAAGGGGAATGTGAATAAATTCAACTAGCTAGCAGGGTTCGGTTTAGAGTTGGTTGATACATTGCACAAAAGGGCTTTGCGGTTTGCTAAAGGGCTGAATGAGCCTCTGCATGGGTTAGTCTTGTCCGATATTCCAATGGGGGCCACTTTTGAAAATCTTGTCGATATGGTCCTAATGCATGAGGTAGACAAGGGAGAAAAGAAGACTGAGGAGACATCGCAAAATAGGAACGTGTGGCCCAAGAAGGGGCAGTGGTAACAACAACAATAGATAAAGAAGGGAGGGAAAAATGATAAAGGCAAGGATAAGAGAAAATTTCACAATTATGGGAAGGAAGTTCACCTGATTAAAGACTGTAAGCGAGGGAAGAACTTTTTCTACCACTGTGAAGAGGTAGGACATTTTGCTAGAGAGTGCCCGAAGAAACAGGGATCACAGGGACAGAGCCAATGGACAGGGACTTCTGGAGGGCAGGTGCATGCTCTCGCGATTAGTGCTCCTGATAGAGGTAGAAAAAATTCTGTGGAAGGTTTAATTTCTCTTTCAAACCATCCTATTAAAACATTTTTTGATTCTAGTGCCTCACATTCATTTATATCAAGTTCTGTAGTTGAATCTCTGCACTTAATTACTAGTACGGTAGTGGATCCCATATTTGTTTCAAACCCCATTGGTGGTTCAGCTCATTTATCTATGATTTGTCGGGGTTTGAAAATATCTGTGTTAGGCGTTGAGTTTGATTGCGACGCGCATGTGCTCGGGTTTATGGGCTATGGGTTGATTCTAGGAATGGATTGGCTTACCACGTATGGTGCCGTTATGGATTGTGAGAAGAGGGTTGTCAGGCTTTTGACTTGTCATGGGAGGACCCTCGAGATTTCTTGTGACCTACAAGGGTCGGTTATGCTTAGTTTCCTAGAGTCTCTTGATGCATCTATCGATGATCTGCAATCTGTTCCAGTAGTCCGAGATTATTTCGATGTTTTTGATGAGGTTCGGGGTTTACCTCCGAGGCACGAAATCGACTTTCGTATATATTTGGTGGAAAATGCAAAGCCAGTTGCATTGCCAGTGCGCCACATGGCTCCGAGGGAAAGGAGGGAGCCGAGTAAGCAAGTAGGGAAGGTACTTGAGAAGGGGTTTATCAGACGAAGCATGTCTAAATGGGGTGCTCTAGTTGTATTCGCGACTAAGGCAGATGGTTCGCTTTGTTTATGTGTTGACTATAGAGAGATGAATAAACTCATTAAAAAGAATAAATACCGGCTTCCAAGGATTGATGATTTATTTGATCAGCTTGTTGGTGCCTCGGTATTTTCCCAGCTAGACATGGCCACGGGGTTCCATCAGTTGAGGGTGGCTGAGGACAACATAGATAAGACTGCTTTTAGGAATCTGGACGGTTTCTTTGGATGACTAGTTATGCCTTTTGGGCTGACGAATGCACCCGCCTATTTTGTCGATCTGATGAGTAGAGTGTTTCTGGAGTTCCTAAATAAATTTTTTGTAGTCTTTGTTGATGATATTTTGATCTTGTCCAAAATTGAAGAAGAGCATGCCCAACATTTGAGAGAATTTTTGAAAACTCTCCATGACCTTATCAGCTTGAAGAAAAATTCTCCAAATGCCATTTTTGGAGAAAAAAGGTGAGATTTTTAGGGCATGTGGTCTCCAAAGAAGGGATAACCGTAGATCTCGTGAAGTTGGTTGCAGTGCAAGATTGGAAGATTCCTAAAAATGCAACCGAGGTGAAAATCTTTCTTGGGTTGGCAGGTTACTATAGGAAGTTCATTAAGAACTTCGCAGCCCCACTCACCCGGCTGACGAAGAAGAACTTGGCAATTTCATGAGATATAGACTGTGACATTGCTTTCCAACGACTGAAGTAGGCTCTGACAACAACCCCAGTCTTGACCTCGCCTGACGAGAGTAAGGTGTTTACCATTTACATTGATGCGTGTGGTACAGGGCATGGTGTTGTTCTAAGGCAAGAAGGGAAATTAGTGTGTTATGGGGATAGACAGTTCAGAGTTCATGAGAGAACTACCCCACCCATGATCTAGAGCTAGCTGCCGTAGTATTCGTGTTAAAGAGGTGGCATCATTATTTACTTGGAGAGAAGTTCGAGTTATACGCCGATCATAAATCTCTCAAGTATTTGTTCTCACAGAAAGACCTCAATTTAAGGCAAAAAAGGTGGATAGAGTTTCTAGCTTTTTATGATTTTGAGATTGCTTATACCCCTGGCAAGGGTACTGTGGTGGCAGACACACTAAGTAGGCAGAGGATGACCCTGAGTCCTTTGTTCATGGAAAGAAAGAACTTGGAGTTCATATCAGCTTTTGATTTTAGACCCTCCATTGAGATTTTGCCTGATTTGTTTGCATCCTTGGAGATACAACCAGCTCTTATGGACCAGAAAGGAGCTTCGCGACAAGTTGACCCATAGATTCTAGACGTGGATAAGCTCAGAAGAGGGGAGACTTCTAGTCACCTCCGTATATATGCCATAGATGAAAAGGGGTAGTTGCGAAGAGATGGAAGGCTTTGTGTTCCTCATACTGGAAGCTTGATAAAGGCAGTCCTAGAAGAAGCCCACCACACTAAGATGACCATTTATCCAGGTGGTGATAAGATGTATAGGGACATGAAGAGGGTTTTCTTTTGGGCTGGGATGAAGAAAGATGTGGCCAAATTTGTTTCTTAATGTCTAGTTTTCCCGCAAGTCAAAGCTGAGCAAAAGAAGCCCGGTGGATTACTTCATCCGTTGGAGGTTCCGCAGTGGAAATGGGAGAGCATCTTTGTGGATTTCATAGATGGTTTGCCAAGATCGAAGAAAGGAAACACCAGTATCTGGGTTGTGGTGGATAGAATCACTAAGAGCGCTCACTTTATTCCAGTTAAGAGTAAGAGGACGGCATCATGGTTGGAAGAGATTTATGTTCATGAGATAGTTTGCCTTCATGGAGTACCTTCCAGCATCGTGGGTGATCGTGACCTCATCTTTACCAGTGAATTTTGGAGGAGCTTGCAAGAAGCATTAGGTACACAGTTGTGTTTGAGCACCGCTTATCATCCTCAGACCAACGGACAGACGGAGAGGGTGAACATGATTCTTGAAGATATTTTGAGGTTGTGTATCCTAGACTTCAGAGGGACTTGGAAAGAGCATCTTCCTTTAGTAGATTTTTCCCATAATAATAGTTATCAAGCTAGCATCGGCATAGCACCCTTAGAAGCATTGTACGGGCAACCCTGTAGCTCACCAACTTGTTGGTGAGAATCTATAGAAAGATTATTACTTGGACCAAATATGGTTAGGGAAACATCCGGAAAGGTTGACCTTATTCGACGACGGATGAAGACAGCTCAAGATAGGAAGAAATCCTATGCAGACAAGAGAAGGAATGACATCAAATCTGAAGTGGGAGACTTAGTTTTTATCAAAGTGTCACCACCAAGGAATGTGGTTCGCTTCGGATCAGTAGGGAAGTTGGCACCTAGGTTTGTGGGACCATTTTCCATAACCGAGAGGATTGGCCAAATGACATACAAAATAAAGCTCCCAGAAAATCTATCTGGTGTTCATGATGTTTACCACTTTTCTCAGCTGCGGAAGTGCCTGCGTGACACCGTGGTAATCGTTGAGCCGATTGTGTTGGAAGAAGTAGAAGTGGAACGGGAGGCGACAGCCAGACGAGTTCATTCCCGTATTCTTGGATTAGAAGTTAAGAAGCTACGCAATAAAGAGATCAAGTTGCTAATGGTTCAATGGGGAGATAACCCAGAGGATGCGACTTGGGAAACCGAAGACAAGATTCATGCTTCGTACCCTTTCCTTTTCGAGGGTATATTCTTAACTCCTTTTTCCAAAGTTTTATCAATGCTTGTTTCTATCATTTGAGTATATCTTATTCATGGTATTTTTCGACCTTTAGATAGGAATCCTATGGATGTAAACATGTGTTTGAAACATGTTATGCTTGATGGATGCAAGTGTTTGCTAGTGGTTGCCTGTGGACACGTATACACACACATTAGGCACTAAGATCGGCTCAATCGCTTTCATAGTGCATATGGATGTGTGTGCATTTTCTTTTCTTTTATGGATGGAAATGGATGAATTAGCATATGGATGTTGCATTTGGACGAATGAGTGTGCACACATATCGAGATAATAGGATATAATAGGTTCATTTGCATACAAATTGGATTCACGGCACTAACATACATTGCATTAAGGAGGTTAACTAAATCAGTAGACCGCCCGATTTTTCACATTAGTGTTGGGACATATACACACACCGTTGCATATATTCATACAAGCATTAGAAGTCTTTAAGGACAATGGATGCCACTGGTTGTTGGATAAATAGATGGATGATGGATGGTAGGACATGCATTCTTCTTAACTTAGAGATTTCGGGGACGAAATCTTTTGAGCAGAGGAGAATGTAACATCCCGAATTTTTAACGACACTAAAATAGGAATAATTAATTTAATATTCAGAATTAACGAAAACGGACTGCGCCATCGTGTCCATCTCGAAATTTTGGTTAAGATAGACATTTGGTTTGCATAAAACGAACACCGTATGGGGAAGTTATGAGGGTTGTAAATTTGTATACGCGCAGAAAGGATATATATATATATATATATATATGAGTCAGAGATGAGTCAGAATTTTATCCAAAACACTTCAAGTTCGAAAATTGAAAAGTGGCAGCAGATTTCCTGTTCGAGGGGGTCGACCCCATAGAAGGGTGTCGACACCGGGGTCAACCCCCTTACGGGGTGTCGATCTATGGGTCGACCCACCCACAGGGGTGTCGACACCCATAGGGCTGAGGTGGCAGTCGGTTTCAAAGGGTTCTGCAGCTACGTATATGTGTCCAATTCTCCTATTTCTTCATTGGAAATCATGGGATCCGAATGCTGCCGGTGTGCGAACTGAGACGAATCCATTTTCTTCGAACAACTATCAGTTTTGCAAATCAAATTCTGAGATTTAAGCATAGATTCAACATCATCTTTTTTTCTATCATCTTGACAATCCAAACACAGTGAGTTGGTTATTTTTTAGGTTTATATAAATAAAAGTAAATTGTGAAAGACTGTGAATCAGATATGTTGTAAACTATGAATCCATGCTATTGTTAAACCTTATACTATGTCATAATAGATCTATTTCTCTAGATATAATGCAACTGTGGTTATTCTATTATGTCGCCTTTCTGGATCTTGAATTGTAACTATATTGTGGTTAATGTAAATCTATTAGTTTAGATAGTTACAGTGTTGGTTAGATCCAATTCTGTATGAAAATCACCTTTCACCTGTCATATTGTGATCAACTTAGATATGTTATAAATTAGAATCCATATTTAGATGTAAACATGTTATTTTTTCATCCTAATGGTGTTATATCTATTTTAACCTTTGGATCTGAATTATGTAATCTAATTTATCACCTTGTGTTTATCATGTTAGATCTAAACCAATTGGACATCTAAACTGCTAATTTAGATCTCACTATGCTTATTGAGACATCGTAGTTACGTTAGTATCAATTGACTGCCACAAGTTCACCAGTTTTATGTCCACCTTGTTATGATGTTAATTACATGTCCATGCTAGTATGTGTGTTCACCTTATCTCCATGATAGTATATGCCTATGCCAAGTTATGTTTAACAATCACGTTATTTTTCCCTTTTCATCGTTTATGGCTAGGCTATTATCTAGTCTAGGCAAGCTGCCAATTTTATGAGGAAGCTAGTTAAGGAACAGGGGAAGAAGGGTTAATAATGGTATAATTTGAATACGAACATGTTTGGACATATAATTCAAACTATTGGGTAGAATGGACACTAACAACTATAAAGGGAAAGGTTTAATTAATTGATTAATTAATTAATAATGGAATGTCTAGTAATTACAATTAGGAATTGTAATTATACTTATGACACGAGGTTAGGTTGCATTAGTGGTGGAAGTCGGCCCGGACCCGACTGGCATATCCAGCAACTACTAATGTTGAACCTAATGTGGGAAGTCTAAGTACGCAAATACAAATTGGGCTAAGTCACGAGGTTAGGCCCAACTGTGGAATGAGACCGCCCGGACCCGACCGACATATCCAACATCCACACGTTGTAGGCCTAATGTGGGAGGTCTAGCCCATTATAAACCATAAATGGACATGGTAATGAATTGGACTGCTTAACCAAATCTAATCCGTAGGTATTGTATGGTTATGAACTAAAGTCAAGGTTAAGTAAATTGATTGGATAGTGGACGGGTTAAGCAAATCCAGAGGGGGTGGGTAATATTTACATATAGGCCCACAAACTTAACCCGATAAGGTTATGTAATTAAAGACACCTAGTGGTATACATAACCAGAGGAAATAATAGAGTTATGTAATTAAAGACACCTTTTAGGGTAAGCATAACTAGTATAGGTCTATGTAATTAAAGACACCGAATGGTATACATAGTTAGTGAAAACCTAGTGGGGGATACAAGACAAAGGAGAGAGCTTGTATCATATTGTGTGGGGCCCATTTCAGTTGGTAACCCGGAGTATGTATCAAATAAAAGTATTCCGTACTAGGCGGTGAGGGGACACGCTTACTGATTGATTGTAAGAGATCCAAACGTGGAGGACGGTGTGGGCGGCGCAAACCGACCGGGCCATGTGCGTGCATGAGCCGGACAGAGGGGGATAAGACGACCATGACACCTATAGATATGGGGCTATGCATATCAGCGAGGGGTTTCCACTTTAGGACACGATGCATCCTACCGTGGGGCTGGCACAGAGTATCTACGGAGTATGGAGCCGATCGATTAGGGTAGTGGTTAGGGTACACTTGGACGTTTGCCTTAAGTCTACCTGTAATGTCCCGTATTTTTATGATGTAATGATTAATTTATTTAATTATTTAAATAGTGATTTAGGGATTTAAATGGTTATTTAATTAAATAATAATGAATATTTAATTGATATTAATAATCGAATAATATATTTAATTTCTGAAATAGTCAGAAATAATAGAATTCACAATATTATGTGAATTGGATTATTTAAAATATATATTTCAGTTTAGAGTTGAATTATGTTAACGCATATATTATATAAATAACAGTTGAACGTGTAATTATATTATAATTACAATCGAGCTCGAAATGGCGCGTTAGTTCACTATTTGGCGATTTGAACTTTAAATGGATATACAGAATCCGTTTTAAATTGGATTTCTGTGAAACAAGAAACGTTCGGAGCTGGTGAAGTATATTTTTCTAATGGAAGAGAAAATTTTGGATTTCATTGTGTAGATTTTGATTTATGTCCAAATCAAATTTTTAAAAAGTTTCCATGGAATTCCTTTATAATTTATAACGATTTATATATATTATAAATGGATTTTTCAATACAAATTGAATATCGGTTGAAACCAGGATTTGAATATCGAGTTATAAATCTAATTGGAGCTGTATGATTTCTATTGTGAATATATACGATAAATATAAATTTATTTATAATTAATTTAATTATTTTTAAATATATTTAATATTTAAAAGGGTTTATTTAGAGCTTTAAAAATATCCAGTTTTGCAAATGACCCCCGTTTTGGACGAAACTAATTTTGTTGGATCCGCAATATTAAATTATTGCTAGATTTCAACTTCCGTGATTTTTGGAGTCAGTATGTGGCCGTATGGAATTTTAATGTGAAAAATAGTTGATAATTTGACGATTAAAAATACGCTGTGTGAGCAAATGGAGTCGGAATTCGAAGTTTCGTTGGGTTCGTAATGTCAAACTATAGTTGCATGCCCATTTTCGTGATTTTTGGGTATTGTATGTGATCACAAGGATTTTTAAACACGAATGCAAACAACGTTAGCATAAGTATTAATATAAAATTTGAATATAGAAATATTAAAGCTATCCTATAAATAACCCCAAACCCTTGGCTAAACCTAAACTAATTTCTTCTGGTCAAACTAAAAGAACGCCGCTAGTTCTTACTCAAATACCAAAATTGAGACTTCTTAAATTGTTATAAATTCAAAATAAATTCTACAAATCAATCTATGTATATATATGTGTTGCTGGGATCCTCTTCTTCATCCCAGTATGTGTTTCGATGGGCTCGATGCATTTTTTCTCGCTGACCTATTAAAAGCGTGATTAGGGTTCCACGATTTTTGAGATGGAAGCCTTAATGTGCGAATTTGATGTTATATTTGGACTTACGGAATGGATTTGCACCTTGATACTTAATTTGGGGATGATTCGTGTATATAGATGTCGTGGGTGGTACTGTGGAGTGCGGTCGATACTGAAAACCGCGACTGTTGACATTGATGCGAGTTGTACAAGAGGATAAGGGAATAGAATTTTTATAAAAGGAATATTTATAAAATAAATAGAGTTTTATAAAAGGAGAATTTTACATTAGGAAGGTTTAGACCCGTGCTTCGCACATGGGAGTAACACAATATTGATTTAAAGTAAATATTTTGCAACTAAAATATTATAAAGGGATTGGGGTTTAAATTAGGAATTTAAATGGAATTACTGAAATTAGAACTGATTGGAAATTAGTTGAATTGAATGATTTTCTAGGTATCGATCTGATGTTTGTTTCGGCCTTCGGGGTATACGTAAGGGGTTGTTCTCTTACTAGTTTGAAGTTAGAGACTGATATATGTGAGAAGATATTGATGCGTGAATCAAAAATGGAAACGTTTTCCAAAGTTAATAACGTATATTTTCTAAAATTAGAAAATAAGCATTTGATGAATATATGTAACGAGAAATGGGGAAATGAATAAATGTTGATTGATGATTGATCGATAGAATTTCCATCTAGAAATAATATCGTTGTTTTCATACATGTTTTCCTTTAATAGTTAAATCACCGACTATCAAAGTTTTTGACCATTTCCGTTGTCAATATGGAGAGAACAAGATCAAATATATTATCTGAAAACCACTCCGTATGGCATTAGCGTTGCGAATCAAATATGATGAAGATAATTGAAGACGGAGTTATGCAAGGGCTATCATGTTTATAGAATAATGCCTTCGGATTGTCCAATCCAAGGACAACTTGAATGGGCAAACGTCTGACAGAGTATATCTGGTAGATCGCGTAAGTTGATCGTTTCAAACGTATTTACGTTAGTGGCAGAGAAATTCATTTCTCTTAGCTTATACCCATGGTATTTTTGGGGGAATCAATTTGTGATTTGACGGGTATGACGATGGGCATTCAAAGTAAATGAAGGAGTGATCTGTTAAAAGATACATTATGACCTCAAGCCTCATCAACTGGGAAATAACAGAAATCGGGCAGGCAGCATGGCTAAGTGGGTCGCACCCAAGTAGGTTATATTGTCACCATCTAGAGAATATTCATAATTTTTACTTCTTTCAATTCTGTTTCTCCCGGGAATGGTTATGTTGGTATACCGACCATAATGTGATAATATATTCGGAACATTCAAGCGAAATGAATGGCTGGTCAGGTGTGGCCGAGTTACTAGATATTCTTGTTGAACTCCAGTGTATCGCCTCTATAGTACACTGATCGGAAGGTGGATCCATACCTTGTCATAGTTGGAATCCATACACCAATAAGAGCCCGTAGTTTTGATTGTATCTTATATAAGTAGAACGTGAGATGAAAGCGTTTCTGCTAGATTTCTATTTACGTGATCTAGACATTCATTTTACTTGACTGCTCGTATATAAGTATATTCTTGTTGAGCCCGTAGTTTTGATTGTACGAGCAGTCAAGTAGTCAGGTTTTTTTTACAGATATACTAGAAGGAGATGGAGCTGGAGGCTTCAACAGCATTTTTATAGCTGTTGTTTATTTCCGCTGCGATGTAATTGTTGTACTCTGATAATGTTACTGTATACATATATTGATTTTATTTCAAAGATATGTTATCTATTATATGTTGTTCGTTCCGCTGTGAGATTCGTGTTTACTCTAATATTGTATGTTCTTCTTCTTCTTCTTCTATTCTAAGTTTCTATCTTATCTATTCTCACCCTCTGTTTTCTTTCAATTAGTTTTCTGGTTTCCTGTGTAATTTGGGTTGGACTTGTGTTATTTGGTCAGCTCAAATGGTACCGGAAATTCGGGACACTACAGTTGGTATCAGAGCCGAAGGTTAAGTAATTACCTTGGCTCTGTGGCTGACTCAGTAGAGATGGGGTTAATAATACCCTACATTGAGTTGAGTGTATATTACGAGTGAACGTATTTGTTATTTGATATAAAATTGTTTTATATTGTGGAGATTTATTGGTTGAGTTATTTATGAGTTCTGGTCAATCAGTTTGATCCACTGTATCGGTAGGGGTTTATAAACACTCGAATACGATGAACCGACACAGTATGTTTTGTAAAAAAGGGTAAATGAAATAATTTTACCCAAATTATATTTTGATATAAAGGATTTATATTTGAATGAGTATAGTATATTGGACGTGTTGGTTGTTATTACAATCGTATAATTGAGAAGGTTATATATATATATAACCAATTAAAATTTGTATAAGTATTACGAAGTGAATTAAATCTGAAATTTAATTTAGAATTGAAATTAAAACTCTGGAGATTTGAATAAGAGTTTGTTAATGAATATGGATTAAATATATGAGAATTTTAAAAACCTGGGAGATTTTAAATTACTTACAAAGCATTGTGATTGGTATTTTGAAATGTATTTCAAATGGAAGTGTTTAGAAATGGTTTTAAAAGTGATATAGTATTGAACTCACTTCGATCGCTCGAAAATAGATTCCGATGATGACAGTTGCATCATCGGTGTTCATTTTCGAGTTGCTAAGTGACGGATTACTACCAAAGAGATTGTTTTCGAATTATGTTGGGAAAAATAATTGTTTTGATATTCCAAAATGAATATTTGATTTTTGAAAAGCAAAGTTGTTTAAAAACTCCCAGAAACAGATTGTTTGAATTAAAACAAATTAGATGAAATTTTTTGAAACTAAATCGAAAATCAAGAATGGTACTTGAGATTGATAAAGGAATTTGGTTTTGGATATAAGCGAATAGCTGTGTTGAACCGATATTGATTGGAAATTGATTGTAATGACATTGGTATATGCTGAAATGGGTGACAGATGGAAATGATATAATGATATGCCCGACAAAAAAGGTACAAGTATATATTTGGAATAAGCATGAGATTTATGGGCCTGTTTGGCAATCCGCTTGGCTATTTGATTTTCTTTTGGGTTGGAGAAGGCCTGGAGAGGCGAGTTGGAGTTTGAGCTATTGACCAGTACAAAGGAGGTGCTGGCGAAATTTTTCGAAAATTTATGGTGTTAGAAAGTTTTCAAAATTTATGAAAATTTTCATAAATAAAAAAATGAATTAATATTTAATTGAAATTCATTGGTATGGTGAAAATGAAATTCAAGAAGTAAACAAATAATTTTTACCAAGTGAATAAGTGTTGTTTTCAATCTTAGCAATTTCGAGGACGAAATTATTTTAAGGGGGAAAGAATGTAATGTCCCGTATTTTTATGATGTAATAATTTAATTATTTAAATAGTGATTTAGGGATTTAAATGGTTAATTAATTAAATAATAATGAATATTGAATTGATATTAATAATTGAATAATATATTTAATTTCTGAAATAGTCAGAAATAGTAGAATTCACAATATTATGTGAATTGGATTATTTAAAATATGTATTTCAGTTTAGAGTTGAATTATATTAACGAATATATTATATAAACGACAGTTGAATGTATAATTATATTATAATTATAATCGAGCTCGAAATGGCGCTGTAGTTCGCTATTTGGCGATTCGAACTTTAAATGGATATACAGAATCCGTTTTAAATCAGATTTCTATGAAACAAGAAGCGTTCGGAGCTGGTGAAGTATATTTTTCTAATGGAAGAGAAAATTCAAGATTTCATTGTGTTGATTTTGATTTATGTCCAAATCAAATTTTTGGGAAGTCGCTATGGAATTCCTTCATAATTTATAACGATTTATATATATTATAAATGGATTTTACAATATAAATTGAATATCAGTCCAAACCAGGATTTGAATATCGAGTTATAAATCCAATTGGAGCTGTATGATATTCTATTGTGAATATATACGATAAATATAAATTTATTTATATTTGATTTAATTATTTTTAAATACATTTAATATTTAAAAGGGTTTATTTAAAGCTTTAAAAATAGCCAATTTTGCAAATGACCTCCGTTTTCGACGAAACTAATTTTGTTGGATCCACAATATTAAATTATTGCTAGATTTCAATTTCCGTGATTTTTGGAGTCAGTATATGGCCATACGGAATTTTAATGTTAAAAACAGTCGATAATTTGACGATTAAATTTGTGTGAGCAAACGGAGTCGGAATTCGACGAAACCAGTTTCGTTGGGTCCGCAATGTCAAACTATAGCTGCATGCCCATTTTCGTGATTTTTGGGTGTTCTATATGTGATCACAGGGATTTTTAAACACGAATGCAAATAATATTAGCATAAATATTAATGTAAAATTCGAATAAAAATATTAAAGCTATCCTATAAATGACCCCAAACCCTTGGCTAAACCTAAACTAATTTCTTTTGGTCAAACAAAAAAAAAACGCCGCTAGTTCTTAGTCAAATACCAAAATCGAGACTTCTTAAATTCTTATAAATTCAAAATAAATTCTACAAATCAATCTATGTATATATATGTGTTGTTGGGATCCTCTTCTTCATCCCAGTATGTGTTTCGATGGGCTCGATGCATTTTTTTCTCACTGGCCTATTAACAGCATGATTTGGGTTCCACGATTTTTGAGATGGAAGCCTTAATGCACAAATTTGATGTTATATTTGGACTTAGGGAATGGATTAGCACCTTGATACTTAATTTGGGGATTATCCGTGTTTATAGATGTCGTGGGTGGTACTGTGGAGTGCGGTCGATACTAAAAACCGCGACTGTTGACATTGATGCGAGTTGTACAAGAGGACAAGGGAATCGAAGAGAGTTTGAAAAGAAGAAGATTGGTGGTTTCTATTTGAAATTTAAAGGAAGAAAGGACGAGTTAGTTTGGAGTTGAATGGTGGAAGAAACCTATTGTGTTCATGCGTGGAAATGTGGAAAACAAGATTCACCTTGGCGTGCGAGTGAGATGAAGTGGGCAGGCGATTAAGGAGACTTGGACGAGGAAAGGAACTGTGAAGTTTGTGATGATTTTCGGGCAATAAGGAAGGAAGTATATGTTGTTCAAAGGCGCACCAATGGTGGATTAAGGAAATGAGTAGCTCGCTGTTTTTTTTAAGTGAAGAAGAAAGGCTGACATGGTATTGGTTTGAGCGGTCTGAAATGGTATTTACGTGGGCCAAGGAAATAAAGGTTAAAGCCCAAATATTTTAATTAACTAAGTTTAAATTTAATGTAATATTGTATAATATCTTGTAAATCAAATATCTTCGTCATACATTATCAGAATTTGACGAAACAAGATCTGTTGGGATTGTATGGACGACGACTATGAAATGGAATTGAGTGGGAGTGAATTGGAGCTCATCACAATTTATTGCAAAATAAATTGTCTGTTTGAATCAATGACAATTATCGTTATTTAACGATGATCGTCCAATGAGAGTAAAACTCACTAACTCTACCAGTTCATATGTTTATAACGTATTTTTAGAACTGATAAATGATGATTGATTGTTGTGTGTTGACTATTTGGTTGAACTGCTAATTGATTGGTTGAAAATAACGATATAGTTATATATATATATATATATCGTTAATCAAATATTGATTCTGTTTGATGGAATATTTCATATTGAAATGAAATTGATGTGAATTATATTGTGTAACATCTGTGGATGCAGGGAAACAGGTTAGAGGAATCCAACTGGATTCCTCAACATTTATTTTACTATTTTTCATATATTGTGTTATAAGATGTGATATGAAATATGTTGCTGATTTTATATGTTTGAATGATACCGAACATTGTTATATGGTACGTTAAATACCAAAAGGAATACTGGAATGTTAAAAAGGAATTTTTCAATGTTATACTGGAAAAGAAATACTTATTTAGAAAATAAATAGAATTTTTATAAAAGGAAATATTTATAAAATAAATTAAGTTTTATAAAAAGAGAATTTTATATTAGGAAGGTTTAGACCCGTGCTTCGCACATGGATGTAACATGATATTGATTTAAAGTAAATATTTTGCAAATAAAATATTATAAAGGAATTTGGGGTTTGAATTAGGAATTTAAATGGTATTACTGAAATTAGAACTGACTAGAAATTAGTTGAATTGAATGACTTTCTGGGTATTGATATGATGTTGGTTTCGGCCTTCGGGGTTAATATGTAGAGGGTTGTTCTCTTACTAGTTTACATTTAGAGACTGATATATGTGAGAAGATATTGATGTGTGAATCAGAAATCGAAACGTTTTCCAAAGTTAATAACATATATTGTCTAAAATTAGAAAATAAGGATTTGATGAATATATGGAACGAGAAATGGGGAAATGAATAAATGTTGATTGATGATTGATCGATAGAATTTCCATCTGGAAATAATTTCGTTGTTTGCACACATGTTTTCCTTTGATAGTTAAATCACCGACTATCAAATTTTTTGACCATTTCCGTTGTCATTACGGAGAGACCGGGATCAGATATATTATCTGAAAACCACCCCGTATGGCATTAGCTTTGCGAATCAAATATGATGAAGATAATTGAAGACAGAGTTATGCAAGAGCTGTCGTGTTTATAGAATAGTGCCTTCGGATTGTCCAATCGCAGGACAACTTGAATGGATGAACGTCTGACAGAGTATATCTAGTAGATCGTGTAAATTGATCGTTTCAAACGTATTTACGTTGGTGGCGAAGGAATTCATTTCCCTTAGCTTATTCCCATGGTATTTTTAGGGGAATCAATTTGTGATTTGACAGGTATGATGATGTGACATTCAAAGTAAATGAAGGAGTGATCTGTTAAAAGATACGTTATGACCTCAAGCCTAATCAACTGGGAAATGACAGAAATCAGGCAGGCAGCATGGCTAAGTGGGTCGCACCCAAAGAGGCTATGTTGTCATCATCTAGAGAATATTCATATTTGTTGCTTCTTTCAATTCTGTATCTCCCGGGAATGGTTATGTTGGTATACCAACCATAATGTGATAGTATATTCGGAACATTCAAGTGAAATGAATGGCCGGTCATGTGTGGCCGAGTTACAAGATGTTCTTGTTGAACTCCAGTGTATCGCTTCTAGAGTACACTGATCAGAAGGCGGATCCATACCTTGTCATATTTGGAATCCATACACCAATAAGATCCTGCAGTTTTGATTGTATCTTATATATGTAGAACGTGAGATGAAAGAGTTTCTGCTAGATTTCCATTTACATGATCTAGACATTATTATACTATCAGACAAGTATCATTTTAGAAAAATATTTAGGTTATCGTAAGGTAAAAACCATCCAATTTTATGTGGGGATCAGTCTTACGATTATCCTTTGGTTCAAAAGGATTTTTGAAAGTTAAATCAATGATTTGAGTTTACTCACACCAGTCACATGACAGACCCAGAGTTTATTTTGTTTTGCTTTCCCTAAACTCTTGGGTTCCCAATTTTGTATGGGCTGTCAAGTAGTCAGGTTATTTTACAGATATACTAGAAGGAGCTCGAGCTGTAGGCTTTAGCAGCATTTTTATAGCTATTGTTTATTTCCGCTGTGATGTAAGTGTTGTACTCTGATAATGTTACTGTATACATATATTGATTTTATTTCAAATATATGTTATCTATTATATGTTGTTCGTTCCGCTATGAGATTCGTGTTTACTCTGATGTTGTATGTTCTTCTTCTTCTATTATAAGTTTATATCCTATCTATTCTCACCCTCTGTTTTCTTTCTATTATTTTTCTGGTTTCCAGTGTAATTTGGGTTGGACCTGTGTTATTTGGCCAGCTCAAATGGTACCGGAAATTCGGGACACTACGCTACCAGCTTATATTGAAAGGGATCATCTCATTCTGGTTGTACTAGTAATAGGGCAGAGTAATCATTAGAAAAGTATACACACCTTATCTTGTCTACCTTGTCACACCTGCCATTTATGTAATGATCTCTCTTATCCACTTTATATGCCTATCATGTTACTTTTATTTATTTACTGGTTAAAAGTAACTAGACTCGCCAGACTTTATGTCTGACTCTTTTGTTTCTCCTTCTTTCTTCCGTTTCCCCCTAGGTTCTCAGGGAGGAAACACTCGGGCTTAGTCAGGACTTAGATATCATCTTGCTCAGAGCTACTTCTGAAATATGGCTCAATTTCTCGTCTCTGTTATGGCTTAACTCTTTTATTTGGGGAATTATTCTTTTTATATACCTATGTACTCTGGTGGTGGAAGATAGAAGTTATTTTATTGTAATGGTTTTTGTGACTTATGGTATTGTGGACCACAACATTATGATTTATGTTTGAAATAAAAATTTAAATTTCCACTGCTATCTTATTTTTATCTGTCTTGTAATTATTCTATGTCTGCTTACCTATAACGCTTCACGAAACTTAATGTGTTACCATAGCGAGTGACATTAACGGACATGGGATGTCACATCGCGGCAGACTAAAATATAATATAGAAATAAATGTTTATAAAGAACTTTTATAAATACTTACATTCATCAGAGTACAACAGACAACCAATACATCTGGACAGTTACAACCTGTCCTCATATACAGTACACTATGAAATAATTATTAAATACGTCTGAACTCCTCCAGCCTCTTCTGAAGTCCATAACATCCTAATCTAAACCTGTAAAACTCGGTCGGACATGAGCATTACAATCGCCACAGATAAGTCTGGTGAACCAACGTGAGAAAACTCACTAAGTCTATAGGTATCATCCAACTGATTTAAAGTTAAACTATGTCTACTGGTATTAATTAGAATAGTATCTACATAAATTAAATAAATAAATATCTAACAGAAAGCTTGCATCTCATGCTCCACATACTTAGTATATAATCAAAAATGCATGGCTCTTATTGGAGAATGGATTCCAACCATCGCAAGGTATGCGATCACCTTCCGATATTGTACCTGTATAGAGCAATACACTATGGTTCAGCAAGGACATCTTGCAACCCAGCTTTAACGACCTGCCTTTCTGCCACTTCAAGTCAGTTATTTACCAACTTGAAACGTTCGAAATGACAAATTGTTATTTAACTTACAGGGTTTAAATAGAATAAACACACAAATTCACAGCACTAAATAGACAACAATATCTCACAGCGTAATTTTATTACAAAAATATCAGAATTTACAAAATTAAATTTTATATCGGATGATTTAATATATACAATACTGTACATAGATTTTTAAAATAAATAAAAATAACAGAAGAACAAACCAAAGCGGGCGCGTCTTCACATGCTTCAAGCGTCGATAGCTGAAACCCTAAGATCTGCAACACTCGTATTCCAACCGACCGTTCCATGCAAAAACATAAAACACTCAAGTCAGGATTAATCTTTGTTCAAATAAATTTATTCAAATGCAATACTAAAATACAATAGTATGTATAACCGAACTCAGGTAAAATGCAAGTATATTGACATAGCATGATATAATTTCATAGGTAAGTGAAATGCACAGTGAATGTCTGGCTTCATAATAAGGATGGAAAAAATTCAAGTCTGAAGTTGTTCAGATTCCAGATGTGGACATATAAGTGTAGCATAGCATAGTCAAATTTTACAAGCCAAGTAAATGTATACAGCATAAGCATGAATCACCAAGAACAACCAGACAGTTCACCGTCCTTTATAACATGTAACATAGGAAAAACTACCAACATCAAGGTATAGGAAATCATAAAAATTTCAAATATAAACCATCAATAGCATGTTATGGATATACAAAATATTCAGGTCATAGGCTAACAACTGTCAAGTTTTCTTAGTTTAAAATAAGTCATAAACACCCAGTAACATATGCAAATATAGTATGTACTCCAAGTTCAATCTACAAGAAAACCGTGTTCGAGTACAGTATTTTAGGTATAACACAAGTGGTTTCATCTTTAGCAGGAGTGTATAAAATTTAGAATGTACTGATACATGGAATGGAATATGAAACAACAAGTGTAGGTGATTTCCAAACAACAGGGCCCGCAAGCAATGTACCGCAATAAACAAGTTGCAAATATGGGTTCAAGCAAATGTAGAAGGGCAGACATAATACGTCATGGCAAGTTCAAGAAAATAGATTCAAGTTTGCATGACTGAACACCATCAAATATGAGTGCAAAGAAACATCCATTAACAGAATAGTATGCAACATAGTGACAATGTGGGCAAGGCGAAATACGACCAAACAAATGGTATCTAAAAAGTGCATGTTATATGAAGCCATACATGACCGACCACTCATTCAACTAGAGTGTATCAAATATGTTGTCACCCTACAACTGAGATCAACAACCACCATATTCCTGGGAGATACAAAAACAATAGAAGAAAAAAAAGAATTTCTCCAGATGGTGACAATGCACCCAAATGGGAATGACCCACATAGTCATGTTGGCTGCCCGGTTTCTGTCATTTCCCGGCTGATGAGGCTTGAGCTCATGAATCACGATTACCTTTCAGAGAACGTCTCAATAACTTTGAACGCCATATTGTAAGATCCATCAAATCACTAATTGATGTCCACAAATATACTTTGGGTGTTAAGTTAAAAGAAGTTTATTCTTGGCCACCAATCTTGATATATTTGTAAAAATCAACTATGTGACTCTCGGGAAATACTCTGTCAAACATTCATCCATAAAAGTCATCTAAGAATAGGATGAACCGAAGGTACCCTACTACCACATCCTATATAGGGATTACCCCAAAGATAAGTAGCGAGAAGTTCTTGCAAAGATCATAGATTTCAGCCATGATAGAATAACAGTGTTTCTCAGGGAGAGACCTAGAGATTATAAGTAATCCTTCTATTTTATAAAGATCTACTGTCTTCAAATGATCCATCTCAATCATCATCTAATATCTTCAACAATCACGTCTTTGCGGATCGAAGTGGTTTTCGAATATAAATTCGATTCTGGTCTTTCCTTAGCAATAATCGATAATAGGCCAGATTTGATCGTCGGTTATTTAACTGTCAAATAAACAACCATGCAACCAAGAAAATAAAAATGAACTCATTGATTCGGTACATAACATCACTTGTCTCTGTTTAAAAAATTAATTAACGAATGGTTAATAAAAAACTTCTAAACATTTCAAATATTGAAACACAACATTTTTACTTTTTATATTAATATAAGAGTATTCACCAGACCATTTCTTTTTAATTACTTAGAAAAAGCGCTTATGATTATATCCAATTCTCCATTTAACTATCATTTGCAAACGTTTACTAAACCCAATATTCATTTTCCAAACTGGGAACAAAGTTCCTTTTTTTAAAAATATGTAGTTATTAACCAAATCAATTCACTTAACTTTCATAAACAAGGTTATGAATTTAATCACCAATGTCATTACCCTTTCTTAGAACATTTATTTACTTTGAATTTGCCAACACATTGCAAGCCGTTGTAAGACTTCCATTAGTATGTTCTTAAATCAATTAGCCAACATTAAACCTTCTACTTGGAAATCTCTTTAATGCAAGAAATCCCATTTATCATTCTTTCCTATATAATTTAGCTCATATGTGTAATTCCATTTAACTTTACTTTTGAAAATGTACTGTTTTCATTACTTAGAAAATAGTGTGTGTATGCTTAACCGAATGGTATAAGTATAGTCACACTTCATACTCGGACCAAACAATGTTAGGTTACACATTGCTTACTTTATAAATCTAATAGTTCCAATTACATTTCAAAATCTTGCAATTATGTTGCAATATTTCTCTCACGGAAATAATAAACTAATTTCAACACCCTTTACCATTGCAAACTACTACCATCCCTCGATAATAGCGAAGTCGTTCAAGTTTGGGTATATTAATTAACTCTCAGACCTTGATCGACAGTGTTCTTGTCTTGAGATAGATAAAAGTTATAATTAAAAAATTTACATTAATAATATCAATATTATTTACTATTTAATTATGGTTTTACAAACCATTACTTACAATTGAAAAATCCCTTTTACTTAATAATATTAAGATAAATTACTTTTGGACTACCGATAAACATTGCCTTTACAACATGGTTTTATAAACCCTTTCCATTTTGGAATTCTCTTCTCAAATATAATTATTGTTACTTAATTCATTGATTAAGTAAACTTTTGCCAAACATCACCATTTTAACTTAAAACTTTTTAACTTAGCTTATTTTACTTAATACCAGAGATTAAGTAAAATATTCATTTCGAACTACTACATTTAGCTCAAATCTATTTTCTAACTTCTTTTATGAAACTCGGATCTTATTATCGAATCCTTTCATAAATTCCTCTTAAAATTTAATGAAAATCCCTCACCGACTCGATTACTTCCTTAAATGAATTTCATTTAAGAAATGTAATCACTTTAATTAATAATAATTAACTTCATCATTTATTGAAGTAAAAGTAGTTTACTTTATATTTAACAAAAATAGGCTAGCTAATCACTTAATAAAATTATTAAACAATATTACATCATTTATGATTATCAATTGATAATCATTTTTAAACATCGTTTATTAAGACTAAATTATATTTCAGAAATCTTATTAAGACAATTATATGTTAAACTATTCCATTAGATTAACTGAAATCAATAACCAATTACAAATTAAACCATTCACTTAGTCAACATAAAATCATTAGTTATTTGTTAACTGATTCCAATTACTTCTTCCCATTAGATTAATATAATTAATCTAATACTATAGTTTCATCATTTTATAAAACAATTCTTCAAATTATTAACCTTTCAGTTGATATTTAACTTATTTGCTTATAAATTTTATTAAAAAATCAAAATTACTATAACATTTCATAGTTGTCTTTGTAAAAACACATTTATAGATAATGGTTTATTTATGAAAACATCTATTTTCATGTAAAATATAACTTAAAACCTTGCTTTAGTTATAAAAATAATTTTATAACTTTAAATATGTTGATTCACCAAACGATAATCATCATATCAAAACGGTATAAATTTGAAAACATTTCAGTCTTCATTTAAAATCGATTCAACAATTTCTTATTTTAACGACGGTATTAAAGAGCCAAACAGCTACTAAAATACCAAATCCTGAACTAAGGGTTTATTTCATCCAATTTCAGCCAACCAAATGTATTCATGTATATGATAAAAATTATCAATATTAGCGAGGAATCCAGTTGGATTCCTCCAACCTATCTTTCCAGTACCACAAATTCACTACCTCAAGATAAATCATCCTATTGAATATACAGATATAAATTCCAATAATCAACCAATAACTGCAATTCACGTATCCATCTTTTAATTTAAATATGTTCGCATTATTATGAATGTAATCAACAAGGTAAGTTGCTGTATTTCGTAAAAATAATTGAAATAATAATTTTATTTTAATTAAACTAAACAAGCGTTGTTTAATTTAACCAATCTGTCTAGAATATATAAAATATTATGCACACAACAATCAATTATCAACCATAACGCACAAACAAAATCCCGATTTATATAAACTGTAAGTGGGTCAAACTGAGTGAGTTATACACACTTGATTTCTATTTGTCGTTAAAGCAGTTTGGTTTCAGTTAAATTAAACAACCATTTATTTTAAGTGAAAATCCCAACTTCTCCCAGCCTTGTCCAAATCAGTTCCTAATGTAATGTTCTCTATTATGGCCCCAATGCCTCTTGTTTGGCTCAATTCTATTAACATATATGAGAGTTATACAATCACAAGAACACGATTTAAATTAAAATCATTAATTCCTTAATTAACTATTAGTTTGGTTAATTACTTTTAATTAACTAATCAAGGGCCGATTATATCTTCTCCTACTTCTCGTATACAAACCCGATATCACCCACACATGAATAAAATCTTCACCGTCGCACACGACCTCTGGCCCCAGGATGTCGATCGGAGGCCGCTGCTCCACTCGCCTCAACGCCCTTCTCCTGCGGCCGGAACCTTGCTATGTCCAGTGCCTCCCTTCTCTGTTAAAATCCCATAAACTGCCTCCATGTTTTGGCACGAATTCGATGTTTTTGTTATTGAACAATTCTTGAATGGATCACCCGATTTCGAGATTTTGGAGAAGGAAATTAAGTCTAAAGATTTTAAATGTTCGTTTTGAATGGATATAAGTAAAAAAAAAAGAGGTAGCACGTTCCTTTTATAAGAGAAGAATAGGAATAGAAGCACATAGTTGATCAGAAGAAAATTGGGCAGTTTATATCAGAAGAAAGTGGAAGACGCATGTGTGTGTTTCAACCATAGGATAGGTAGCTTAGGCCGACATTATTTAATTTGAGAAGACTGAAGTTTTTTTTTGACAGTGACCAATGATTTTTATAGCGAATAACGTTCAACGTTTAAAATTCATATAAGCACATACGAGCTCTAATTGAAATGAAATCGGAAATCATTCAATAACATAATATTCCAGACACAAAAGAAATGGTTTCGTTGAAATTCGAGTTCGTTTGAAAATTGGTTATTTTTAAGTTTTATATTAAATCGATAAAATGATTAAATAAAAATCTAAGCGTTTATTATTTGCACAATCAAATAGTAAGTCCATTCGACAAAAAAATCAAAATCTTAAAATAACCTATTAATATGAATCTAATGGCACAAGTTTCATCGCATTTCGAGACTATTCTCCCTGAATGATATTTACATGCAAAACGATGCAATTTTGGTCAACAAATACCTGACCTCCAAAAATAACAAACTACACATATATCCCGACTCTAAACATCAATACAAATTTAACGGAACAGGTCTCGCATCCTAATTCGATCGTTAGCTCAAGTTATCTACAAATTCCTTTCTAGTTAAATTAAATTCATTTAATTAAACGCTATGTAATATACTGTGCGTTTATAGCAAGCGAAGTCACACATGATATCAGGTTGCCACGAAAATTATTTTCCTATAATGATTTTATATTGGATCCAATGAAACTGATTTCGTTGAAATCCGTGACTGTTTTAGAATTGGCTACTTTTAAATTGGTTAAATTCACATAAAATTCACATTTTCTACCAAATCAACATTAAACTAATTTTTCAAAATGTTGTTAACTTCCATTATACTCCAACAACTTATAAAACTATTTAGAAACCATTTTTATTAAATTATGTGTTATAACGATATTTAATTTGTTAAAAATCCTTTTATTTTATTATATAAATCATTATGGTTTATAAATGATTCTATAGTGACTTTCTAAAAATTTGATTTGGATATAACTTAAAATCTAGAATTAGATATCTTGATTTTTCTCTTCCATTAGAATATAATCAAATTGATTCGGATGAATCTTGTTTCGAAGAATTCAAACTTATATTGGATCATGTTTATTCAATTGAAGTTCAAAACATAATATTATGTACCGCCGCGATGTTATGAGTTCGTTTTAAATTAGTTATAAATTATACATCCAAACTTTGTTAAATAATAAATAAAAACCCTTTCATATTACTAAATCAACATTTAAAATCAAACTTTCTTTTAGTAGGGCCTTGATTGAGATTACTCCTGGCAAGCTTCTTCCTTCTGTAATTGAGGTGATAATTGAAGGTCGTATAGTAGTGATAGATGTATGCTACAATTGGAAGCTGGATATATGTATTAGTTTTCTTTCTTTTGGGCATACTAAAAATAATTGTTAACGCTCAACTGCTAGTGCCCCACATCCCGTACCTAAAAAAAGTCCACTTCCACACCCTTTGATCAGACGGTGGGTCCAAAAGGTGCCACAACCTTGTTCGAAGCCCGGTCCTAAGACTATTCATGCTCCTGATCCTGTGCCTGTACCAAGTGAAGATATTATTTGGAGTTTTCAAAAAGAAGCTTGGTTACATGAACCATCAGATATGCGATATAATCCTGAATAGAAAGTCTTTTATATGTATATAAGCGAGGTGGAAGGGGAACATAGACAGCTTCATTACTATGATAAAGGGACTGAATTCTTGCTGTATGAAGATGGAGATTTTAGAAGCAGGAACAACACTATACTAGAAGATGTAAGTTGGGATAGGGAATTCCTGTATGACGTGGACTATGATCGATATAATCCTAATCTAATTTCCTATTTCTCAGCCTTAGGCAGGATACTGATTTACTTAATTCTGGATCACACAGTTGAACCTCTTCTGATGAAGAGGAAAACTATATGTCATCTTGTGGAGCACCTTTAAGTCATGTATACTTATATGGAAGTTCATATTGCAGACATTTTCTTGCACTATAATCCTGACGCTATTACCCGCATTTTACAGAAATTTAGCGATGCTTATTATGGCTGAAATGGAAGTTTAAAAATAGTTCTAACTTCAAGCTAAATGATTTTCATCTTCTACTCGCCTTTTTTTAGATTGTTTATCTGCATGTTACAAAATATTTTTGTGGAAACTATTTCCATTTACATATTACCTTTAGAACCAATGAAAAAAAGTTATTAGTATTATAGTTTCATGTTTCATTTTGCTCATGACAAACAATACAATAACAACTGGAGTAAAATTACAAAGAAATAACAAATATAGTAGCATATTTAATCTCTTTCTTCCTGATTTCACAATATGATACCAAGTAAGAAAGAAAGTAAGGCACTAAGTGTTGGGGTTTTGTGCACTGCGGAAGTATGACAAAACGCCAAGAAAAATAAGATCTTTATCACCCAATCACTTGAAGATGAATGTGACTGAAAAAACAACACAAAATATCGAAAATATGAACACACGATATTCCACCCAACCATCATCTTTATTGATTCACCAATACAAAATTGTTTACAATCGATCTCAACTATCGTTACAAACAATTACAACTTGAACCAATAACCTTATTGAGAAATATTTGGAGAATATCTAATGGATAAATAATTTGAAGGAGAACACTCAATTTGGAATAGCTAAAATGATCACCTTAGTGGCTTTCACCCACACCTAATGAAGATGTTCACTAGGCCTTTTATAGAATGAATTGCTTCGTACCCAAGTAAATTTGGCACCCAAATTATCTTCATATATGTTAAAAAACTATATGGATAAGCACCAAATAATTATTGCCTTCAATTCCAAATATCCCACAAATATAGCAACAAATCTTCCACAAAATCTTCATAGTTTATTTGTTGCCCAAAATTGTTGTGATTTATGTATCACAAATTTCAACATTCCACCTTGATACCAAATCACAAAATTTCCTCCACTCAAAACCAGCCAACTTAGCTCTCACTTTCAACCTTCTTTTCTCAATTAACACCATCTCGATTTTAATGTCTACGAGATAAAACCATCTTGTCTTCTCTTTAAGTCCAGGCTCAATCACACCTTATCTTTATCGATATACGCCTACCACTTGATCCCTCTTTATCTACGTGGATCCCTCGAGAATTATCAACATGAAGACAACAATCGATAACATAATCATCAACGGATCCTCAGCAGTAATCAAAACCAACCTCTCCACCTTGCTACGGACTAGGTTCTTCATTCCAAATTCTCAAAATCGCCTGCTCCACAATAGCCATCCATGAAAGCAACATCATCTCAGACATCTACAATGTCCAGTCCAAAATCACTCCAAGCTGTGCGATGAACTGAGCTCCGATACCAATCTGTTATGCAAAAATTGCTCTGATACCAAACTATTGGGGTTTTGTGCGCAGCGGAAGTTTGACAAAACGCCAATAAAAATAGGATCTTTATCACCCAATCACTTGAAGATAAAGGTGATTGAAAAAAACAACAACACAAAATATCGAAAATATGAGCACACGATATTCCACCCAACCATCATCTTTATTGATTCACCAATAAAAAATTATTTACAATCGATCTCAACTATCGTTACAAACAATTACAACTTGAACCAATAACCTTACTGAAAAATTGTTAGAGAATATCTAATGGATAAATAATTTGAAGGAGAACACTCAGTTTGGAATAGCTAAAATGATCACTTTTGGTGGCTTTCACCCACACCTAATGAAGATGTTCACTAGGCCTTTTATAGAATGAATTGCTTCGTACCCAAGTAAATTTGGCACCCAAATTATCTTCATATATGTTAAAAAACTATTTAGATAAGCACCAAATAATTATTGCCTTCAATTCCAAATATCCCACAAATATAGCAACAAATCTTCCACAAAATCTTCATAGATTATTTGTTCCCAAAATTGTTGTGATTTGTGTATCACAAATTTCAACACTACGTACATCAAAAACAATGTTACAAACTATAGTTATCCAACATTATAACAGAGTAAGAAAAAAGGCATTAAAGTTTGATAACCAAACCTGAACTACAGTGAGAAAAAACGTACTGAGATTACCCACTATGTAGAAGCTATCATAAACCAAACTAGAAAAATTGAAGCAAGGAAACATTTAATTGTGTTTGGATGAACTGGGAATCAAAATATTCAACTCGACTTATTGTAATCGAAATATACTTTGTCATTGTTCAACAATTTAGTACATGATAAGTAATTTGTTATTTTACACTTCAGCTAGATCGGACTTTCTTGAAATGCAAAAAATGAATGAGCAAACTAGATAATGGAAATGGTGAGAGAGCTCAAATGTAGTTCTCATGCAATACATAGAAACATATCATATATAGGTAATTCAATCCTGGCCTATATGATTTGAAGAGTAAGACTTGTATGTATGTATATATTATTTCACTACCGTTCATTCACCGAATTCCCGTGGTTATAGTCTGAAAAAAAAACTAAAGATTGTCGTTGTTTTAAATCAATTATGGTCTCATAAGCTCACTAAACAACAACCTAAAATGTAAAAATATAATAAACACAGAGTTTTATAATACTAAAATATCTACATAGATAAAACATGAGAAATAAAATGGCAACACAAGTGTTAGCCTACGAACAAAGCAAATGAAGCAAAATTGTATTACAACTTTTACAAGTTGCAATGAACGGATGAGCACAGCCACTTGCAGTAGCATATAATATACAGTTCAATGAAACAAGGTCCAGGAGAGCCAAAAAAACCAAAGTGAAAGTATATTGAAGATTTTATTAGAATTATAAATTATATGTACAACAAAGCATCTCTGTGTTGATTAATAAATCATATTACAAAGAGGTATAGTACGGATTCAACTTACCTTGCCGAAAAGTCATAACCAAAACAGAATCGATGTATGAAGAAAAAATTCTGGAATCAATCTACTGGAAAAAACTGAAGACTTCAGAAATCAATCTCCTGGCTAATACAAAATTACTATACAGTGGCTGAGTCCAAACATTTAAGAAAACAAATTAGAAATGAATTGGTTGAAGTACCTGAATGAGACAAATTAGGGCACCACTGTAATTGGAAAATGAAGGAATGGGAAAAGATGAAATGAGAGAGTACTGTTTTAGGGCAAGATGAAATCAAAAAAGGGGGGAATGAAATTGAGCAAATAGAAGAAGAGGGAAAGCAAATTTTATTGGCAAGAACGAAAGAAGTGGTTTTGTTTGGGAAAATGTTGTGTTAGCATTTTAACGTCAAAATGATTCATTAAAATAAACTTTTGACCACACTACGAGGGAAAACGTTGCTAATGATTGAGGTCAAAAGTGAATTTTCTTGTAGTGAATCTTACTTTCACAACCATTCTTTATGGTCTAGACTAGAATCGTTCAAATCATCAACCCGTATTACAACTAGGAGTCTTCTGATCCATTCAACTAGAATTGGATCTTTACGTTTCTTAAAAGCTATCCGTTCGATAAAGACTTATCGAACTTCCAAGCATGACATCATAGCTATGCCTTGACTCAAATTCGCTGTCGAACTGATCCACACATCATAAGTTGTCGGTTCTAAGTATTTCCACTTCACTAACATGGCTAACACCACACCATGATTTTTTCTTCTTAGAGCATCACTAATTTTATTCCATGTTCTGGCTATATACTCAATGACAAAATCACAAGTTACTATGAACTCCATCCATCTATATTGCCACATATTCAACGCATTTTGAGAGAATAATTACCTTAAGGACTTATAATCCATGGACAACACCATTCTTTCTCTTAAGAGGCTATGTCTCCAAATATTTTAAAAAAGACAATGGTCGCTAACTCTAAATCATGATTTGGGTATCTAACTTTATGTGGTCTAATTTTCCTAGAAGCACATGCAATAACATTACTTTTTGCATCAGAATAGCTCCTAATTCAATCCTACATGCATCAATGTGGACTATCAAATTTTGATTACCACTAGCCATAATCAAAACAGAAGCATCGGTCAATAAATGCTTCAAAATTTGAAATGTCACATCGTACTTGCTTGACCAAACAAACTTAATGTCGTTTGAGTCAACTTAGTTAATAGTGCCTCTATCTTCGATAAATCCTTAGTAATTCTCTGATAGAGTCAGCCAATCCAATAAAACTTCTTATCTAAGTAACATTTTTGGCTTCATCCAACTATTGATAGCCTAACCTTAATTGCATCTACAAACAATCCTTTGCCGAAACAACATGATCAAGAACTTAACCTCCTTCTCCTAGAAGTTACACTTATAAAACTTAGCATTCAACTGAAGTTGCATCAAGGTCTCAGGCACAATCCGAAGGTTATTCTCGTGATCCTTCTTGTCCTTAGAGTATACTGAAATATCGTTAATGAAGAATAACATGAACCTATTTAAGTGCTCTCAGAAAACTCAATTCGTTATATCTATAAAGAAAGAAGGCGAATTTGTTAACCCGAATGGCATGACTTTCCATTTGTACGATCCGTATCTTGTTCAAGATATTGTCAATATGATGTTATCTTCCACTAATGTAGTTGACGAATACTAGTAGCCAAGTGCAACTTGGAAAATACTTTGAATCCACTTAGTTAATCAAACAGATTGCCTATTCTCGACAAAGGATATCTATACTTCAGCGTTCTCTCATTGAGCTTTCAATAGTTGATACACAATCTCAACGATCCATTTGGTTTCTTTTCAAATACTATAACTGCTTCCTAAGATGAGCTTCTTGATCAGATAAAATTCTTTCCTTGCAACTCTACTACCAACACCTTCAGCTCCTATATCTCTGTAGGCATCATCCGACTAGGTGGTTTATTAACTGGTTCAGCTCTCGGCATAAGATATGTTCTGAATTATGTAGCTCTCTTTGTCCGTAATCCTATCAATGATTTGAAAACATCTGTGAACTTCTTAATAATAGAGACTAGACCTACTTCATCTTCTTGTATAACTGCGAATGCACACTCTTTAATAAGTACGTCATTATATTACCATAAATAGGATGACTTAATGATATCTTTCTATCTTGGTAAAGAATCCTTGCATTGCAATGATCCATCCATTATATACCCAAGGTAATGCCAAAAACCATAAAATTAGACGCATATAAACTACAGATAAAAGCGTAACCTAATAACTGAAATTCTTGGTTATCGCATCTCCTATTATAGGATTAGATATTATAAAGAAAGTAGCAAGGTATAATGGTTCTAAAGATAACTTATCTATCAAACATTTGGAGATAAATGATGTGACGCACCAATATCAAATAATACCCCTATGCTATGAATCAAAAGAATGTCTTCCATCACTGACTTTCCTCTTTCAACAACTATACATCTGGATGAAGATGGTTCCAAAGCAAGACTTTTTCTTTAACTGCTTCCAAACACTTCCTCTCATAGTTTTTTTTTTAAATCTAATTACAACTATAGCACCTTGCATTCATCTTTGGAGCATCATCTTTAACTTCATCAAACCAACATCTTATCACACTTGTAGCAAACTACGTTAGCCTTGTTCTCTTAGTCTTATAACCTTTAGGAGCTCCATTACCATTGAAACAAATTCTTTTCTTTCTTTGAGAACTTTGATTGTCAACCATTTCTTGCCACTAAACAAAGCAAGCAACTCTTCATTATGGACAACCATTCCCATTACAATATGGAAAGGATTTCTTAAGGGCAACATTTTATCCTTAGCAATTTCCGACTTTAGTCCCTAGATGAATTTATCATTTTTTATGGTATTAAGAGTGTCATGGGCATATCTAGGTAATTTATTAGCCTGTTGGAATACTCAATGACTGACATATCTCCTTGCACCAACACACAAAATTTTTGAATCAATATCGCTTTAGCGCCTTTACATAAATACTTATACTTGATTATGGTACTAAAATATGACATTGTCTTCTCTTTTGTGCATCAACGTAGAGCAGATCCTTGCAACTGCCTTAAAGCTAGCCCTCTCTTTTTTGTCCCAGTCAAACCTAAATCCGAGAAGATTCTATTACAACTCAAAAGCCAGTTACAACTTCAACATCACCTCATTTCCAAAGAAAGGTTTTCGTCCAAAATTAGCATATTACTTGCTCAATTTATCATAGTTGTTTCCATTTTATACCGTAGAATTATCTCCTCCAGCAATAGAAGCACTAGTCTCAACAAAGCCAACAACAGCTTTAACTTTTATCAAATAGACGAAGAACTGGTAAAGGTTGCCTATATCAACTATTAGGCTTGTAGCGCCTTCACCCTCATTAGGCGATGACTTTGATTCCTTTCTAGTCAAGCATTTTCATTAGTTGTGGTTCTTGTCCACCCATATTCAATTTTTCGCTCCTTCTCTTGATATCTTACTTCCTTTGATCGACATAGGAATCTTAGTAAGTCCAAAGGATAATCTAAGAGCGTAAGGAATATACATACTTATATAATACAAATATAAGTATGCTATTACATCGCAATCACATACCCTAAGGTATTGCTCTAATATTTGGGTTTTAGTTTAAATTCTTGTAGAAAAATCATTTTTAGTTAAGCAAACTTATGGTTTGATTCCAAGTTGTTACACCCCATTCACTAAAGCCCAAAGTGAGCGCTACAAATGTTGCAATCATCCATAACATTAATTTAAGTGATATCAAAAGGATTATAATATAAGAGAACATGGAAATATGAAATTTTTCCAAAACATATTAAAATTCCCGTGCGAAAATGCATGTGCGGATCAAATACAATTATTACAAAATATGATCATAAAATAAACATATGAATATGCCTCTGTGGTTAATCACATAGACAAGGTGGATACCCAGTGCCGAAGGCTCCCGTACTCAAGCGTGAGAACTTCCTAGACAGTCTCCCATCTGGTACTATTCTCATGGATTTCCGGGCTCTGGGAGTGGTCGATTAGCGCGCGCAGCCTTTCCCTCACATTATATGAAGAGGCCGGGGCTCGAACCTGTGCGCTCCAAATTACCAGCCCGGTAACCTTACCGTTTGTGCCAGGCACCACCTTGTTAATCACATAGATATTAGCAATAAATATATGCTTGCCATACATATATCCAAAATTTGAACATAGTGGAAGGAAAACCTCCTATGTGAGTAATTACCTCCTATACGTCTCCAGAAACTTATTCGAAGAATAGACTGAAAGTGTCAACCCTCGGCCTACTCAAATGAGAGTGTGAGAGCTTAAAGGAATAGAAATATCTTTGGTTCAGTAAACAGGATGGTATGAATAACCCTAAAACCATGTTATATTTAGTAAGACCACGCTGCTTAGAGGAACGATTTTTCCTCTTGCTAATATCATGCATCATGATAATCATCCTTATTCTCCTGTACCTACAATGATTAGAACAATAATAATAACATGTGCTGAAGTGTAATATAATATGATAGCCAATCCTTCATTGTCCTGAGTAGTTGTTTTAATGGTTATATAATGTGTTAACAAGTGATCTACATGCCAACAAGTTATCTGTGTGTTCAGATTGAGATTACCCACCCCAACCTATATATCACATCCGTTCCGATGACAAACTTCGTGGCACATACGAAAATAAAAGTTCATGAGGTAACCCCTCGTTGGACAAGAGAAATTTATATCCACCCCTTAGTTTCATCTATAAGATGGTTGTGAACCCACCAACACATATAGGCAACCACTATACTCATGCTATAGTTTTACTCATGGGATGACTGTGAACCTGCTAAATTATGTTTTATCTCTTAACTCCAGAATAATTACAATGTATTTGTATCTCTAATATCTCCAATGTAAACACAATTATTAACCCCATTGATATCGCCAATAATCACTATTAATCAATTCGTGTTAGTATCCCAAAATTACATGATTTATTCTTTCCCGTTGGTGTCCCCAATATATGTGAAAATCATATGTCAAAACATTGGCAACAAATAATAACATATAAAGCGATGGCAAGCAACCATATGATCACATAGGCTCGATGACCATGTGGTTCCTTTACTTATTGACCTTTATCATGGTTTTGATACACCAAAAGTGTCTACATCGATGATACTAGACTATCGACTTCCTATATAGGTTAACAAACTATTCATTCAAAATGATTTCAAAATCATGGTTTTGAAAGATAGCCATGTCGACATAGTCGATGGGCGAGAAGACTAAATGCGATAGTCCCAAGCATTTTTAAAAAACAATTAAGAAAATACCTTGTTGACTTATTTAGAACGACAAGGAGCCATGGCGAATACCTTAAGACATTTCAAAAACAAGTTTGGAAATAAAGCTTTCGACATGGACGATGACGTCAAGGTTAAAGAGGAGATTGCCAAGAAAGCGGATTTGAAAATAAATCCTTTCGATAAAAAACAGCGGCGACAAGGATAGATGAGATAAGTGTTAATGTTTAATAAAGTAAGTTAAAATTAATTCTTGTCGACTCACTCGCCATGGCAAAGTATAAAGGCGGTAAGCCACGAAACTCCATTCAAAATAATTTAAGAAATAATTCCTTGTCAACATAGTCTACAAGGTATAGAGGTGATAACCACTACAAGGTTAAAAACAACAGTGGTGGTAATCCTCTTACGTTTTATATAGAAAATAATTTTATCACTTCCATATGAGGAAGACAAGATTTATGCGGAGAAGTGGATGTAATAACGTAAGTCAGACTTAGGCTATAATGGCCCCTATGAAAAGTATATAGGCAATATGATACAACCCAGATCCATCCTAGACCATACAACATGGTATTTAATGTATCCAGGACATCTCTTCTCCATTGATACAACATAACCATATCGACACGGTTGATATGGCCATATTGACATGGTCGATAGACCCGGCCTTGCACGTAAATTTTATGAAAACTATTTTATTGCTAATGTTTAGTAAAAGAATTCACTTATTGCATCTTACTTGGCAAAATGTTATAGGTTATTATAAAAGAGAAAGCTGAGAAATAAATAGACCTTTTAGTTTTGAATTATAAAAACACTCAAAATACATTAATTTATGTATTAATCACCTAAGTTAATCAAACTTAGTAAAATCATGGTAGTTAGAAAAATAATGGGAAAAAATCCCAAAAATTCACAAGCAATCAATGGTATCCCCTTATTCCTTGTACCAAAAACTTGAGTCAAAGTAATTATTTCAAATATTTTTAAGAATTAATTCCATAATTAACTCTTCATCAAACTAAGAAAATTTATATAACATTCTTACATACTTAGAAAATTATGAAATTTTAGACCTATCTTCCAAAATCATGTTATATAAAGCATATAATTTTCTTTTATAGTAAACAGATACGCAAGTTTTACGTTTTGATAAAAACCTAACTAATTTTCATGTAGAAAACATATTTAAATCAATCAAACTATTACTTTATTTTGGGAATATCAGTGCATAAAAACATTCATAAAACAACATTAGATGCATAAATTCTACTTTGGTTTTACCCATAACAGAAAATGGAGAAAGATTTAAGCAATTATTTACCTTAGTTTGGGATGAGAATATTGAGATTTGATGTAGCTTTGACTTAACTTGATTCTCTTAACTTTTCCTTAAGTTTTCCTCTTGTGCTTCTTTCTAGTAATGGTTAGCCTTGCTTACAGATTTGCATAGGTTTTAGAAAAGAAAATGAAGGGATAAAAGTTTGAAATATTATTTGTTTATACAGGCTGCGTATTACCCATTTTTCCCCATACATAAACCCTCCTTTTATGTCTAATTGAATTGATTAATTTTAGGGCTAATCCATTTAATATGTACAAATATCAACTCAATATACTACTACATTATTCTTATATAATTTATCTAATTAAATTTTTTGAATAGTGGTTGCTATTCATTAGGGGTACTCCATAAAATCAGACATAAGAAATCTCAACCATTGGATCTTCGTCTGAATTCCACATTCCCTATAGACAAACAAATCCAGTGATCTATACTTTTGTATTTAATTTTGTGTATAATTTTATGTCCCAATAGATGCTCCCATGTGTATAAAGGAATAACAAACTATCGTACAGTGTCAATGAGAAATATGTAGCTTTTTGAGGATTAAGGAAGAGTTATACTATACAATTTACATTATAACAACTTGGCAAAACACTATATATGAGAGTGGGGTTACCAATTATCATATGCTGTTCACAATCAATTTGGCTTTAATCAGTGCATAGTTATTTTGGTTCATGGATTGTGATTGTAATAGTTTTAGTTAGAAATTTTACTTTGAAAGAATATTTAGCTTGTAAGATTTCCGCCTTGAAAGAAAACCAAGATCATCAAAAAGTAATGTTCCATTCCAATCAATTTATTAAGTATGAATTGAAATATTAGACAGGAGACAACAAGTTCACTAATCAAAACAAATTAAATATGAATTTTAGACGTTCAAAACAAAAGAAAAGTGGTGTGATTTTAAAAATCGTAGCCATATATGTCGGCTAGAGTGACATAGAAATACAAAATATTCATTACTTAAAAAATAGATAATGAAAAGAACTAACAATAAGAAAATTATCACATCAATGCATTGTAGTATAATCATTTATAATTAAACATATCCCTTCACATGATTATAGATGATGGCCATCTATAGTTATTTGATTAAAAGTAGACTTCTCCCTTCTTCGTAAAGTACCTTTGTGGCTCAACAAATTATAGTGTTTGACATTATCTCGATCAAAGTATAATTAATAGATATTGTAAGGACATTCCCAGCCGGATTGGTTGGATGTGGCCTAATTCAACCTGGTTGACCCCGGATTCACCCTAACGGGAGAAGGCACAACAACCCCCAATGTGGGGTTGCTGTGTATCCTTAGACGGCTTAAGGAAATGCTGTGGATTACAATCCACAAACGAAAATATGCATAACCGACTTTTTATAAGCCAGTGTCCCTCGGCCTGCTAATTAAAAGCCAGTTAAGTGAGGGTTGTCAAAGCAACCATGTAACACCCCGTAATTCTATAACACTAGGATTCACAAATCAAGGCAGAATTAGAATTTAGAATCAAAATCAAGGGAAATGGGCTACGCCATTGCGTTCGTCACGGAATTTTGCATGAAAACGAGTCCGAGTTTGCGTAAATCGGAGTCCGTATGAGGAAGATAAGGCCTCCGGAAGATTCAGCGAAGTTCAAAATTCAAAATCGGACCCAGATTGGGCTGGGCGGGAATTTTCCCGCCCAAGGCACCCAGGTCGACTGGGTAGTCGACCTGGGGCACCCAGGTCGACAGGGTCGTCGACGTGGGTCACCCAGGTCGACTGGGTAGTCAACCTGGGGATCGACCCCCACCACCCCCCCCCCCCCCCCCCGCTTTTTCCAGTTTTCTGAACCTGATTCGTTTCTCTGTATCCGGACGTCATTCTGACCAGATTCGTTGACTTCTACACTATATAAACAGCCCTAGTCTCCTTTTCTATTCACAATTCTTTTCTATCCTTATGCTGCCTCTGAGAAAATATAAAAATAAATAATATATAAAATAAATCAAGACGAGGAAATGCCGCTCAAGACTTTCAAGAGGAAATTCAAGTCAAGCTAGGATTCAAGTGAAGATTCCAACGACCTCAACGACTGTTTTTCTACGAGTCTAATATAATCTCTGTAAGTCGGTTACTTTTTAGATTTGAACGCTTTCTCTGTTCGTGACATGAATTAAAGGAATAACAGAATATGCCAAATCTTTCTATTTGAATCTGTGCCTACATCTTTGGACCTAATTAAGAGCTGTTCTGATTCAATGACCAATTAGGCCTTGCCTATGACTATGAACATTGCCTATGAGAATCATTTCCTTGACCATGAACACAAGCCTATGCCTTTGATTAGGAAACATAAACTATTGCCTATGACATAACAAGAACAACTGTGATTCATGACTAGGAAAGTGTTGCTTAAGTTTTGTGACTGCGAAATTGGGTCTAAACCTGATTTTCTATTCTGTCTATTCTTGGTTTTCTTTGGTTTTAGACCTTGGGAATTTACCTATTAAGTTAGGTCTTCCCATGTTCTTGAACCTACGTCTCTATTCTGTCTATTCTTGGTTTTCTTTGGTTTTAGACCTTGGGAATTTACCTATTAAGTTAGGTCTACCAATGTTCTTGAACCAACGTCGTTATTCAACCCTTTTTATGTCAATAGATTTTCAGATCTATAGGCCTTCGATGTTTTAGATCAATTTCAGTGAAATTCGTTAGGTCTGTAATTAGTAAATTGTCATTTTATGCCAGTTATTATGTCTATCTTTTGCATAGTATCTTTGGTTCATTCCCTATTTTCTACGAATCTAGATTTATCTATAATCTAGATTGAATCAGATTATTCGAACGGTGGGAATACGATTTGGGCAAAATATAAAAATTACTAAAAACGTAGTTATAAACTTGGAAATTGACATAAATTGGGAACATGTATTATGGCATGTTCATAGAAATGCAAATTGAATAAATTTGACATGAATTATAGGATGTGTAATTTGAATCTTGTATTGGTTTGTAAATCTAGCATTTACAGAAATTGTAAACTAGAATAATAAGTCTAGTATGACATGAACTGTAATTAAATGGTCAAAACAGAATTGGACTAGCTAAGTTGTCATGGTAAGTATATTGGCATAAATTTGAAATTGGCCATAATTGGGAGTACTTGTCAGGTTTAGCAAAACCATGGTTAGTGACACTTAATTTGGTATAGTTTACATACCAAAAAGCATAAATTTGATATAGAGGAGAAAATGGGCGATAGAAATAAATGTAGACAATTTACATTAAAAGAGTAATTGGGAAATAAGTAAATTAGGAATAATTTACTTATAGAATTTGTCCTAAATTAGAAAATGTAAATTTAGACAAATTAAAGGTTTATTAACGACATCTCTTTTAATAACATGCCAGAAAGTTCTAGGGTGACAGAGAGGATAGTGTCTAGGGTTGGGTTTGGAAAATACCCTGGCTATCCCTAACTGATCTGACGGACGGGATGGTTACTTTCAAAACCTGATTTGAAAATTAATCAAAACCCTTTGAACTTAGAAAAAACGAATATGCCTAACCCGAGGTTAGACTAAGTTGCGATGTAAACATGCCCGGAACCAACTGGCACATCCAGTATTCGCAACAATATCTGTCTAATGTGAGTGGTCGCGGCTTTAATCTATTTAATTAAAGCTAGAACAAGAATGGTAGGGTTATGTTAACTAAGACACTTAACCAATTCAACAAGATAACTAAACCAATGGGTGGGGTTAGGTTCATACAGACACTTAACACAGTTAAGCTAGAACGGGAGGGTTAAGTCCATAGGAACACTTAACCAACTTAACACAGTCAAGCTAGAATGGGAGGGCTAAGTCCATAGGGACACTTAACCAAACTTATGGTAACAAGACCAGATTTGTAGGGGTTAAGTAACTAAGAAAACACTTAGCCAAATTAACATGTTAACTAGACTAGAAGGTGGGGTTAAGTAAAGTTAATACACTTAGCCAAATTAACATGTTAACTAGACTAGAGGTTGAGGTTAAGTAAATACACTTAGCCAATTTGATATGTTAGTTGGGCTAGACCGTAGGGTTAAGTAAGCTTGAACACTTAACCATCGGATTGTGATAAAGGAATAGGGTTAAGTCTAAAACATGAAAGAATAATCCTTAACCATTAATAATAACATGTCAGTTAAAAACAGACGGGCAAGGAACACTTAACCAATACAGGATGAATGGGTAGGGTTAAGTAATAAGAAATACTTAACCAATATAACTTGGTTTGTGTTAGGGTTAAGTCATCATGAATTACTGATAACACTTAACCAGTTTAACAGGATGAATGAAGAGGGTTAAGTTGGCTTGAATTGACTAATGACACTTAACCAATCCAAATTGACGAGAAAGAGAACTAAGTAGTAAACCTTAGTTAAGAAAACAACGATTCTGGAAACTAAGTGGTAAATCTTAGTTAGTAAAACTAAGTAGTAATTCTTAGTATAACACGGGAAGGAGCGAATGTCCGTCTGAGTGAAAAGGAGGCTCCAACGAATTGGGTTACGAAGCCCGAGGCTTCGAGGGGACGTGAGGGTACTCTTGGTATCCCTCTGTGAGGTTGCAGATGATCCTCCTGGGCTCACAGAGGTTAAGGTCTGCGTAGAAAAACCAGGGGTATGCCTTAGTTGCAATATATGGCAACCTAAAGACTAGGATGGACCGGCGTGATTCAGCGAGAAAACGGTAGCCCTGTGATAGCAACTCGTCGTCTACCATCCATCTTGAGTCAATCGAGATACGTGAAGTGGAATGGCGGAGAACTCCAAAAGACCATACTTGCTATCTAGTTATGGGTGAGGATGGCCATAGGATAGTGGGGCACTGGGGGCCTGCGTATAGTTCTCATTTTTCAAGGTGTGCCTTTCATTAGTTGAGAGAGGGGTCAAGTGGGACCATAGCCACTGGAATAAAAACAGACCTTAGCACCTGCATCGGCAGATATCCGAAAGCCCCCGACCGAGTTCTGTATTCCTTGATTTGCCCTGTCACAGGACCTGGGCTGCACATTACAGGACATGTGCATCTAGACAAGCGATAACGATTCGCGATACATGCGTGTGGAAGTATAGGAACATATACCACTCTAGGTAGTGTGTCCTAGACTTGGGGGCATCGTTCGACAGGTAGCAAAATCCCTAGTTGGACTAGGTGGCATAAACCCTGAATCTGAGAAGCGTTCAGCAGATAGCGTAAGCTCTAGTTGAATCTAGAAAGCACTTGATAGAAAACCCTAGATTAGATCTAGATAACAAATAATAAATGTATGCCTAAAGGCAATGGGAACTACAAGGATTGGGATTGCGTTATCGTTACTAGTTGAAACACTAGTTAGGCGGTGCAGAGATATAGAAACCAGTATAACAAGGAAATAGCGAAGCGGCGAAGGTATTAGAGCATATCCAGTTTATCTTAACTTAGCATATCTTGTGTTAATCTTGTCTAATCTTGCCAACCCTACATCATGGTGTTATCTTGTATTCAGTTAATTCATGTCGTTTTGTTTTTCCATGTTCACATGCTAGAAGTTACTGAACTTACTCAGGCTTTATGTCTGACTCTGTTTTTCCTTCGTCTTCTTTTCTTCCGTTCCCCCCCAGGTAATAAAGGAGGGAATAGTATAGCTCAGGTTAAAGTTGGACTGTCACTCTTTCCCAACTTGAAGATTTGTCGAAGTTTGCTTGGATTCTCTTTTTAGATGCTATGGCTGGCTCTTGCTAAAATTGGGGAACATAAATGTTGTTTTATGCTTCTTTATTTTGTAAGACAGATGATACTCTGATATTGGAAAGAAATCATTGTACAAACTATTTTATTAATAAAGCAAAGTTTTATTTTCCGCTGTTTAATTTCTGTCTGTCTTGTAATTTATCTGCATCTTTTACCCTAAATGCTCCACAGAACTTAGTGCATTCCCTTTGTGAGTGACACTAACGGATGTGGGGTGTTACAAACCATTTGGTTGCAAAGCAACCCCTGGCATCCAACCGACCCCTGGATCTCAACCAACCCTTGGTTGAAAATTCCCTAAGAGTGCTTTTAGGAAATTATCAAATCTATTAAATTCACAAACAAATAAGAATGAAAATGATTGAAAATGAGAGGTGGAACTGTACTGAAGAAAAATCTACACAATGATTGAAAAATAATATGTGGTTGCTAGTTTAGGATATTACAGAATCAAACTGGACATAAGCAAAATGTGAAGATTGAGGAAGAATAAAGGCTGATTTTCTTTGGATGCACGTAGTTGCCAAAATGTTGGTGCACAGAAAACTAATTGAAAGACAAGTGTAGGAGGAACATAGGAAATTAAAAGAAAAATATATTTGTAACTGAGCATTGTTAGAGATCTCAAGAAAAAAAGCATAAAAATGTGCAGAGTTCAATCTTATAAGGTGGAAGGGGATTAGTATAGACGCTTTGGGTTATGAATAGAGTGACACTTTCTTAGGCCATCTTTCCTGGCCCTTTAATGTAGATGTTTTCAACTGTGTTGTTCTGTTTTTGAAATGGTTTTCTACATGATGTCATCATTAGTTGGGTTGTTCCTGTTTTCTTGCATAACTAAAAGACTAGAATTTTATGAAATTATTTAACTTGAAGAGACATTCTAAAGGATACAATTGTGTTCTTGATATTGTTTATTACCCATCTCAAAATATCGACTTTCATTATTTTTATACAAAATATTTTTGACTATATCTCTCGAGGAAAAAAAAAATTCTACTTTAGATCTCAATCAAAACTTATTAAAAAAAAATAGGGTTACTATTTATTATTGTAGAATTTACCATCATAAAAACACAAAATCTCATTTGCTTGTGCAAATCTAATTTTTCGAAGTTTTTTCTTCCATAAATTTAGATTATGCTACTATAATTTTAAACTGAAAACGATGTTTATGCAAATTCAGATTTGAAAATATTTAAGGCTATTATGCAGAAATAAACATGATTTTATAATAAGTTTTGAATAATACATAAAGTTTATGTTAACCTGGTTTTCGACCTAAAAGGAAGATCCATAGAAATAAGAAGTCGATATGAACTCTGATTCAGCCCAAACTCATCAAGTATGCTCAAATGAAGGAAACAAGGCATTACAAAGAAAATCATGCAAAAAATGTTTAATTATATGTATCGATACTGATCCATACCCTACTGTTCAACATCGATCCATATAGACAAAGCATGGTGTATTATCATCCTTACCACTATGATCCTAAGCCTCTTATTAGCCTAAAACATGATTTTCATAGCAATCGGCATTCCTACTCAAGATTCTCTATAGACTAAAATGTTTGGAGATACAAAGCATGGTTCGAATTGCAACTGTAAAGAGATCAAATCCAGAACATATGAAACATTCCATGTAGCTTTAGAAGAAGATAATACAACTAAAAAAATAGCACGAGACATTTAAATTGTCTAATTTTATGGATCAATATCGATCCAAAGGCTATGGATCAGTACCAATGCTTAAGCATTGATAAGACGGAAACCATACTTTGTACAAGGTTTCATAATTCTCAGGTGGATCTCTTCATGATGTAACTTAGTGGAGCTCACTCTTGAACATCTATAAGTACCCCTACACTTCCTACATAGAAACAATCTGATTTCTCCTTACCAAAACTTTTCCAAATCACTCTTTCAACTATAGCATTTTTCATAAACAACAAGTACTCTTCACCCAATTGAACTATCGTGATCTAGTCCGATAGTTTATTACCTTATGAATCAAGTTATCTCTACTTTGTAGATTTATTCAACTACTTGTACTCATAGAAAATGTACTAAGTTTGGAGAATCTTGTGATGAACATGTTGAAAGTGGATGTAAGCCTCAATAATTATTGAACTATTGTGAAGATCGTGTGTTCTCCCAATTTTCTCTTTATTTATTTCTTTTTTCATTTATATGCAAATTATTTGCATTGAATTTGTGTTATTTTTCCCAAAAGGGGTGTTGCTTTCATATTATTTCTGTGTTAGTGTCATTTTGACTAACATTTGGTGCTTTCATTGAGAGTTGAACACAAGAGAAGATCTGGACTATCTACTATAGAATTTAAGATCTAAAAGATAGATCTTTTGCTAAACCAAAGGAAAATACATAAGTTGGGATAATGGTGCCTAGAAAGAAGAATAAAAAGTCTTGAAGTGCTCCCGAGATAGTAGAAGGAGATACTAACACATCTCCCACCAATGATCCAAGTAGGACCCGTGCCCAAGGAGAACTTATAACCAGAAGTTGACTAGACACGATAGTAAAGAACATGAACCAATGCACAAATACTGCCAATAGGATCCCAATACAGAAGATAGTCATTTGACTCATTTCTTCGGATGCTACCAGAGTAGATTTGGATTTAAAGGAAATTGTGCAATCTTCTGCATCGGATACATGTAAAATAAGTCAAAACTAGGCACATAAAATGCATAATACTGATATAAACCAAGATACTATGGAAGAAAATGGGACTATGTTCCCTAAGAATCTCGAAACTAATCCGGGTATTAATGTAGATACAGCTAAAAACCTAGAAATGTTGTCTATGTCGGATATGATGGTCCAGATGCTGAATTGGATGATTTTAAAGCCAATACCATCATAGATGGAGGAAACCAACACGATACATTCCAACGCATAGTGGAACCCACCAGAAGGGCTCTTCCAACTGGAAGTTCAGGATCTTAATTATCCAACGAGAAAATTTGCAAAGAAAATCACTTTGGGAAACTATTGATATTTCCCCGTTTAGCATCATCTTGAAGAGGATTATATTTCTGGAATGATAAAAAGGTTGATGTTGGAAAGCATGGCATGGGAAAGGTGATGAAGAAGACTTTGGTTTCGCTCTGATTCAAACGCCATTCATGTAGGAAATTATAGATGTTGAACATCGTGAGAATTTTATACCCTAAATATGCCTACGTACAACGTAACATCTGACGAGTGACATATGAATGGAACTCCAGCCACTAGTGAACAGAAGTGTAGATACTTTACCATATTCCTTGAAGGATTTATCTCATTGTGGTTTACAAAACCGCCCCTAATCTATTTGTCGATTTAGGTAGGTGGCACGAAAAATTAAAGAAAAGTTCGGTTGTACACCATCAAGGCTAAGGATGTTATGTCACAATCAGGATTGATTCGAGGTCCTCAGAAGTCGCTAAAAGTTTTTTTGAGCCGTTCAATACTATTGTTACTAAAGATGGAAATCCATAACCAAAGATGGTGGCGATACCATTATTGCATTCCATCAACAATGAAACAGAATTCGGGAAATGGGTTAAGATGAAAGAACTAATATGTTGTAGAAATTTTATGAAACGGTTGATGAATTCATAGGATTATAAGACACTAAGATTAAAGGAACAAGTGCTACTATTGGTGTTCAAAACTAAGGCACTATTGAGTCAAAACAAGAAGTGAATGACACGTAAATGGCCGAAAAAATAGGGAATCAATATTGGGAAACCCAGATAAAGGGAAATGCAAAAGAAATACTAAGCACTTCAAGTATTTCCTTCTGGAAAACATCACTCCTATGACCAAACAGTTTATAAAATATCTTCTTGGTTGCAAAGGAAGTAGAACGATACCTAAAAGCCCATACGTAGAAGATATAGGAGGAAAACATAATCTGGAACATCTTGACGTTTCCATGAGGCCCAAGGATACAATAATAACGAATATAGCCATCTGAAAGCCCTTATTGAAGACCTCATTAGGAAGACTAAGTTAAAGAAACATGTACAGAAGCCACTGAGAATGGGCCCATTACCAACTACAAAGGTCAGACGACTCCAGCATTCTAACCAATGCCTTATAGTCAGCTAGGAAGGTAGAACAATGGGAAATTGGTCATTAACGCCATATATAGAGGACCTTATCCAACATAAAGAAGTCAGTTTGAGATGCAGAGATATGCCAATGCTTTGAAAATATGCCTTAAAGATAACATGGAACATTCAATGATGACATTGCTTTTATGGCTAAGGACTCAGAAGGAATTGAACCCCCTTCGGTTCCATTGTCGTAACAATCGGGATAGGGCCACCAACCATAAAAGAGTTCTTATTGAATGTGAGTAGTTGTGAATATCATATTTTGAATGATGTTTAACCAAATTAAGCTTTCTATGAAGGATGTTTCTGCATTCAGTTAAAGATCCAAGGGTTCATAGGGAAATCGAAACAAACGATCGTGATGACTGACTTACCTGTTGAACTCGATGGTGGAGAAAGAAGGGCTATATTAATCCAAGCATTTGTCACGGATGAAAAGATGAAAACCTATAATTCTTTCTTGAAACATCCCATGTTAATGGATTTCAAAATTGCTCAAGTTCTGCGATTATTGACCATGAAATTCCTCTTGGATTGGTGTTGTGAAAGGAGATTAGAGTGGCCCAAGATAATGCAATATCATCAAGCTAAGAGAATTAAAGAAGAAAGAGAAAGAAAAGAGTATGGGAGATATCCCGCCACATTCGAAAACCTGTCTTATAATAGCTATAGAAGAACCTGCACCTTGGGGAACATATTCGTGCTTATAAGGTTATGGTTCCTAGAAAATAGAGCATGGTGGACAATTAGGAAGTTGCAGCAGAGATAATGGTACTTGTTCTGTAAGTCCAAAAGATCCATCAAGAGTATTAAATATCGGGTCTCACCTTAGTCTGAAGATGCAAAAGGAGCCGATGGCCTTTTTCAGAGATAACTTGGATATGTTTATGTGGAGTCATGCTAAACATGTATGGAATCTCCCCAAATATAGTGAGCCACGCATTGAACATCGACCCTCGCTTCACTTCATTTAAGCAGAAGAGACAAAATCAAGGCCTGGAATGGATAACTGCCCTGTAGGAAGAAATGGATAAATTAATGGAAAATGGATTTGTCAGAGGATCAACATACCCGGATTAGTATCTAATCCTATACTTATCAAAAATTCTAATGCAAACTAGCTGGACATGAATTGTTGTCATTCATGAATGCCTATTAGGAGTACAACCAAATCATGATGCATGAACCAAATTTGTAGAAAACAAGTTTTTACCAATTTGGTATTTTACGATCATCAGATAATGTTGTTTGAATTCAAGAACGCTGAGGCGACGTACCAACGACTCGTAGACATGATGTTTATGTCAAAAATTGAAAAGACAATGAAAGTATGTGTAGGTGTTGCAAAATCACTAGTGGTGACAACTCACATGGATAATATGAATGAAATGTTTGAAACATTGAGAAAATATACAATGAAATTAAATCCCTTGAAATGCTTGTTTGGAGGCTCCTTTGGTAAAATTTTAGGGCTCATGGTAAGTTCGAGGATAACCCAACACAAATCACAGCATTAAGAAATGTTCAGGCACCCAAGAATAAAAGAGAACTCTAGAGCTTAAGTGAGTAGATTACGGCCTTAAGCCGATTCATCTCAAAGAACATGGATTCATGCATCCCATTTTTCAATGCTTTGAAGAAAGGAAAGAAAAACTTTGGGTGAACAATTGAATGCCAGTCAGCCTTTGAGGGGCTATTTAGACATATGAATGTCTTGTCGATGCTTTATAAGCCAGAAGATGGAGATGACATGTTCATTTACTTGGTGGTGCCCCCTCATGCTCTAAGCACTGCACTCGTATGAGAGGAAGCTGAGTCCAAAGGTCGATATATTACAGTAGCAAAAGGTATACTAGTGCTGAGAGAAATGACATGAATTTGGATGTATTGTTTACTGATAACATTGCAGAAGCTACGACCATACTTCTAAGCTGATCCCATAAAATCTCTCATCGATCAACAGCTAAATCAAGTCCTATTTTGCCTCGAAATTTTGGGCAGGTTGCTGAAATAGAACATCGAATTAAGCTAATACCATTTAGCATATCATATCCTTAGGGCGATTAATGGACCAAGAACTTGTAGATTTTATCGCATAGTCATCATGGAAGATAAAAAGGAAGAAGCAACTGAAATGGTTGCACAGTGATAATTTTTGTTGATGGTGCAATGAACGAGTACTGTTCATGACATGGAGTTTCCTTAGGGACTTCCGAAGGACGATATGTATATTATGTCTTGAGACTGGACTTTCCTGCCATCAACAATGAAGCTAAATATGAAGTATTGATGGAAAGATTAAGGGTATAAAAGGAATTGATCATCTGGACTTTACAAATCTTCAATAATTTGCAACTTGCTGCTTGTCATGTCCAGATGGAGTTCCAGGAAAAGGGAGGAAATCTAACTAGATATTTATTAAAGATATGGGAATGGATGAACGAGTTTGAGTGTAAGGACCCAACAATTTCAATGGTTTAAAACAATAAACTATAGAAATTTTAGTGTTTATATTAACAGTGTAGTTATTTAAAACTAATTTATTTGAGTATTTTATACTTGATTTTGAAATATAAATTTGAAATTTAACTTAATAATTAAAAGCTATATTATTTTGAACTTAGGTTTAAATAAAACTTAAGATATGTGTATTGGTTTCGATATGTTGCACTTAAATTAGTGAACTTAAAATAAACATGAAATCAAGTTTTAAATAAAACTGTAATTCTAAAAATAACTTTTTTGTATAACTCTGATAAATTTTGTTATAATTTTTCCATTGTAAGATATTGTATTATGTGATTATGTGTTTTATTGTATCAAACCTTATAAGCAATAGCATTTTGATGTTATGAACGGTTTGAGTTGGTTTAATTACCGACATGAAGCGATCTAAAGGGCAGGTCGATACATTGAGCATTATTTCATCACTCACATTCACGAGAGGAGAACATGAAAGTCGATTCAGAGGCGCTTAACTTCTAGGTTTAGTATCTGTGAAGTTCCTAATTCCTATGTAATCCAACCATCGACGTGATGGACGTCAAATGGATTATGGAAACGACTGAAGATTCAGAATCGTGGATGACCCTAGTTAAGAAGTATCTAATCCATGGAACACATCGCACAAATCTGGCAATGTGGAAGAAGATCCTTGAAAGGCACTGAGATTCGTCATGCAGGGTGGAATATATTACAGGTGAAGCTTATAAACACCATTACGACGATGTCTGACATGGGACGAAGTTGAGAAAATTCTTATAAAAGTACATTAATGCAAGTGTGGAGGCCACTCAAAAGGTAAAATATTAGCCAAAAAGGTGTTGCGATATGGATATTTTTGGCCGAATCTAAAGAGATGCAACCGTTTGTAGAAAGCAATGCGGTAAATATCATATACTTTTCAAGATCCGAAGAGCCCCCTCCATGGACTTGACTTAAATGGTCAGTCCATGACCATTTGCAGTGTAGGGAATTAATCTTATATGAGTGCTCCCAATGGATAAAGATGGAGCTAAGTATGAGATTTTCGATGTTGATTATTTAACAAAGTGGGCCAAAGAAGAACCGCTATCCACTATTACCACTAAGAAATTTATCAACTTCGTTGCTAAAAATATTATTTGCACGTTCGGAGTACTACTGAAGATCATTATCGAAAATGAAACCCAGTTTAACAGCGTTGAATTTTAAAACTTCTATAAAAATATTACATCGAAAAGAGCTTTTTTGTAGTAGCTCATAAGCAGGAAAACAAGCAAGTAGAAGCAGCGAACAAGATCATCAAGTCCACCATTTAAAAGTGATTAATGAAGGATACTGAAGGCGGATTGATGAGTGTGATGACTCTAAATTTATACATATGTTAATTATTCTCAATAAACTGGTTAAACACTTTATAAATAAATGTGTATGATTAAATGATGATATTTGAGTGTGCATGTTCAAGTTGCATTAAAATTCTGGAAATAAAATGTATGGAAGATATTGATGATAAAAAAAATGAGAATCCAGATTTAAGGGAAAGTAATAAATAAGCAAAATGTGTTTGTGTAAATAATATAATTGAAGACCAAGAGGCAAGTGTGTGTGTGTATATATATATATATATATTAAATTAATAGGCAGCATATTTTATAAAGAGAATAGGTTATTTACATAAGGTTATATATACTACATATGTCTATAGAAAAATAAAATCTGTTTGACGCGAGAAGTAATGGAGGAAACTTGAAAATGGCATGACCCTGGGGTAAAATTGGCAAGTTAAAAGAAAGCCTATTCCTGAAATAAAACAACCAGCCTAAACTTTATGAACAAACCTATCCCTTCCAAAATCAAAAAGAAAAATGGATAAAAGAGTAGGTGTTATAATGGTGTTTTTAAAAACTAATACTGCTTAGGGTAATATTAACATTGTTTAACCTCTGAAATCTTGCTAGATGACTGAATAAATATGTAGCATTTAGGCTTTGCCAGGCTACTATTTTTCTCTCTACTCAAATAAGAAATAAAATAAGAAGTAGTAGCAACCTCTTTCAAAATACAAATGTGCCTCTCTTACGTATAGTTTGCCTATGATCAGGTAACTTATGCTCTGTTACCAAATGTAACAACCTACCTGGAGTGGGACTAAATTTCAACCCGGAAAAGGCCCATCGAAATTAAAGCCACTCTAAACAGATTGTTGGTTCCTATAAGGAATTACATTTGCATAGAATAACGTATAAACATAGCGTTATGTAATATCACACAGTGGAACAAAAAAGTATAATATCAAAATAAGATGCATCATTAAATAAAGGCCAAAGATTCAAATACAAAATGTCAAATACAATTACTCAAACTGGACCATCATTATTGTTCATAATCTGGGGGTTCCCATAAACAAAACATCAATAATAAATAATAATAGCATAATATCCTCGTTGCCTTCTTCAGGCTCTATCATTGCTTGGTCCATTGAGTTGGTACCCCCTACTGACTTATTAGATATGTTAAGAAGAGGGGTCGGAACATAAATTCATGCTTGACTGAAAATAATATTTGCCTAAAGACTGTACCATAGATTCGGTGGGTTATATATATCAAGTTATGTATACGAAACACACAAGCGCACACATACAAGAAATATTCTAATCAATGAGGTGGATATCTGAATCAATCACTTAGGACATATATTGATGCATTTAGGGTGAAGTCCTAACGAGGTGCACATTCTTGGTCACTTAAAGACCATTCCAACATGTTTATTAAGGGTGGATTCTTATGATCTCTTATGACCTAAGGCGGACCTTAGCCACTTAAGACCCTGTCCTATCATGTCAACATTCTTATATATATATATATATATATATATATATATATATATATATATTCTCACAAGTGATATGAGAAGTAGTATCTCGCTTCTTAGTACCGATTTGGGGTAGGCACGTATAGTACTCTTTAAGACCCCTCTGACGGACGCCTCATGTTACTACTTAAATGATATTACTATAGAGCACATATGTCGCTAAAGACTTCTCTTAGACAGTTGGTGGAATATATAGCATGCTTCACCCCACGTGTACCAAATCTGTCCCTAGGTTGACCCTCACAAAGCTCCTAAAGGAAGCAAACACTCCAGGAAACTACCCTACTCTGTTATTGCCATGACTAAACCACTTTTAGAGAAGGAGGATCCATAGATCTACTTCGAATCTAATAAGGGAGGGTCCCATGAGTTTGGTCCATATCCAAGGAATAAACCTTCGGAATGGTCTTAGTCCTAACCACTTAAGATGCAAACTAGATAAGAAGAGACTCAGCAACTTAAGACCTTCTCAAGGCGTAGTAAACATACCTATTTATACACATTATGGGTGTATATATATACACACTAGACCTCTCACACTAAACCGTCTACCAGTAGATGCTGGATATGCCCGGCAGTTACGGGAAGATTTCTACTACAAGTGGGCTTAACCTCGTGCTATAGTGTACTAATTTAAATGGCACATGGAACCTAGACCTCTCACATTAGTCAGGTTCACCTGTATTTGCTGGATTTGTCGGTCAGTTCTGGGCATACTTCTACCATAAACGATGATTAACCTTGTGTCTATGTGTCTTTATTTATTGTATAGATAAGCCATTTTATATACTCACACAAACAACAATTTTTATGGGGACATTTCAAATTCTAACCATATTCTAATCGTATTTATTACATCGTTACTACACTGATTATGTTATTTACACTATATAAGTAGAATATTTAATACGTATAATAAATGCTAATTTTCCTATGAACGAGGAAACGTTTTAACAGTGTAAATTGTCAATTTGGTCTACGCTCAAGGCATGCAAGTTAATTCCCACATCAAACTGCTAAATACATGGCATAATGGCATAATTAATGATAGCAATAATGGAAAAAATACAACATAATAATCAAAATTTGCATCTTAGGCTCATTAGAATAATTCAAGTAATGAATCAAGAACAAGGTTTAGATTTCCTAAATCAAATATACATATACATATATATATATATATATATATACATGGACCTTTATTTAATCTAATATCTTTCTTATGTTGTACATAAAATGTTGACATCTAATATGTTTCGAATCTGAATACGTTCAAATTATCCATTTATAATGGAAATCCAAACCTATTCAGATAATAAAACCAAATCAAATCCAAACCTTTTTTCATTACAAACACTTTTAAATAAAAAGGATGAATCAAATCAAATAAATCACCCAAAATGTTCTTCATCCATAACCTGAACAAGTTCACAAGCCCAACATTCATTGATAATTATTGCGAAACATATAGAAATAGGATATTTGGGGGTTTTATAGTTTGATATTAACGTTAATCCAAATCTCTCTAGGCAAACTTATTCATATAGGAATCTGCAAAATAGAGAATATGCATAAACAATTATTATTTCCACTCACAGTGATTTAACCATATGGAAATGACGGTGCTTGCCAATTAAATTTGAAAATTTTCAAGAACGAACATGAATGCAAACTCAAATACCTTAGAATTATATATATATATATAATAATTAAACAGTTAGTATTCTTATATATTTAAATCTTTTGATTCCAGATTCAGATCTATTCAAATCTATAAGAAAAGAGATTAGAAAAGAAAAATAGATTTTAAGATAGAATGAAGAAAACCTACAATATATTTCTTTGGAATCAATGGAAGAGTGGAGGCAGGGAAGGAGAAGGAGGCTAGGTTTAAGTCTGAGGTCTACGGTGTTATTTATAGGTGTATGTGTGTATGTGAATAATAGCCATCAGATTATTTAGATTAAAGCATGGCTATTTAAAATTATAAACGAACACTAAAACTCAACCAAAACCGGATCTCACTGGGTACTGGCCACGCCAGGCAGTCGACTGCTCCCCCTAGAAGGGCGGTCGACACCCCTTCTAGGGGGTCGGTCGATCTCCTGGTCATAAATTTCCCTCATGAACATTATGACGGCTGGATTTTTTTTTATATTATGTTATCTATTTTGTTAATTTCTTGCCTTATAAATGTTATTCTTGTCCTCTACTGTATACTTATATATACATAGATTCAATTTGGACAAAATATTCCAATCACTCATTTATTGGTCACATGTTATTCCATATATTTATATTACAATTTGAATTTCAAGCACTGTTGCTCATATATTTTACGTACAACTTCTTTTAAGTGAAATTTTTTCATACGGGCTAGGAATCTGACATATTATATATGAAAATTGATCATAATTTCATCATGAATATAACTACGATATTTTTGTGGTCAAATTCCTGATGCTGCAAAATTCCAATTTTCAGCCCATTAATATATTATTACCTTTTTGTTAATTTTATCATATATTATTATTAGTTTGTTTTAGGTATATTTTTACGGGGTGTTACACAATGACTCCTGAATGAGTAAATGTATTATCTTTCTTCCTCTTTGTCATGACTACGAATAATAGCTATCCGATTTTAGCAGAATTCCGTGTCACATGTTGTCCCCTTCTTGACGCGCTAAAGTGTTGACATCAAAAAGTGGCACTTTGACTATCAACCCCCAAATTAAACCAAATCACAAAGCAACACAGAATAATTCACGATCACAGGTTCGCAAAAACAGTAAAGGAAACAAGCAATTCACAGTGGTTCGACAATGTGCCTATGTCCACTTGTGATAATCTTTTGTTTATACTATTAGATTACAAGATACAATGCTTTTGTATGTAAGAAATATGAATGGTGAATATCTGTTATTGGCGACATGGTAGCTTCACTTTCTGTTAATCCACTAAAATTAGAGCATAAATGATGGATCGACTACTTAGCAAAAGCAATGGATTGATCATTATTTAATCTTATGGTTCAGGCTTCTACTTTACTTCATGGATCATGCAGCTTCGTTAACCGTGGATCGGATTGTTTCACCATACATGGATCGGTCATCCATCTTATGCATGGGTCGGTCGGTTCTGAATATGATGGGTCGGTCTCGTCTCATGTCATGGACCGGTCAGAAGTTAAAACATAGGTTGGGCATGCATGGATCGTCATTCTTCCTGAACATGAATCGGTCATGTTCCCTTCCTATAGGTCGGTCATGCTTCCTTTCTATGGATACATGCGTCCTTCCTATGGATCGGTCAGAATACTGCTACGTGGATCAGTCGCTACACATTGTCATGGATCAGACGTAAAATCAGTGCGGCGGCATTTTCGTAACTATGATAGATACCGATTCATAACCTGCACACATGAAATTTCAGTCTTCCCACTCCATTCATTCTCCACCTAAATACCCAAAGACTTCCCACATTCAAAGGATCGAATCTTCTCTCCACGAAGTGCTGCCCAATTCATTTCTCAACCATTCCAAATCACTCCGACCTCCATTAAACTTATCCAAGCTTAGAATGAACATCAAAACCTCCACGGAATCGCAATCATCCAAGTGTCTAATTGTTGAAAATCTACATCAACAATCATCACACTAAGAGAAATCTAGCTATTTCCTTGGCGGATTTGAGTAGATCAAAAGAAAAAAGGAGAAAAAATAAAGAGAAATACTTGTAAAAGAGAGAAAATGAGTGATAAAGCAAAGAAGATGTACCTTGTAATATCTATAGTGATAATGAGAACTCCTTCCATAGTGGATGTAGGCCGATTCTAGGCCGAACCACTCTAAATCTCCTTGTCTTTACTTTTTTCTTTATGTTTGTGGCTCCATATTTTTATATCTTATTTGTTTTTCAAGTGCTGCAAAAACACCTTGGGTGTTGGTGTCATTTTTGACGTCAACATTTTGGCGCCCACCGTGGGGCCACTTACACATTCTCAAGGTTAAGTGTTTTGTGGAGGTAGTGAAGTTTGAAGCCTGCTTCTGCAATAGACTCTCCAAATTTAAGATCGGGGCCGAGTAAAGAATTTTCTTCAAAGTTTAGAAATTTGTCTGAGATAATGCAGCCAAAAAAGCTGCCAACTTGTAAGACCGTGGTAGCTTCGGGTTCTGGAAATGCAGTAGATGATCCTATCACTCCGCACACCAGTTTTGATGTCGGCAAATCCTCCAGAGCAGGAGTTGGTGTGACTAGAGATGAGTTAAATGAAGTCGTCACTGGTTTGACTCAATAAATGGATATCTATAATAAAGCCGTGATGAAAAATTAGAAGCTTTCTTTGCTCTCCAAGCCGCTATGGCGAAAGTTAATGCTAATGCCACCCATGCTGAGGGTGCTAACTCTTCTGCCACTAGTCCAAATCGTGATCGATCCGTTCAAGAGGTCGATGATATGGACGGGGCCAATCGTTAAGAACTAAGCCTCCTAATAGGAACCATTCTGAAAGAGAGACTTCTTGGAAAGCGACTAGTTCCGCCAAAGGGGCACTTCCCCATGAGGGAAGCACAGGGCCCCAGATCCCTAGTCGCGACCGTTTGCTTAAGCAAACATCCGATGAAGGAGACAACGTCCGTCCCGCGGATCGGCATGACGAGAATGAGCATCTTGAAGAAATGGTCCGACAGATCATAAAGGAAAGTGCTAAGAGAAATGATGATGTGAAGGAGCGGGATTTTTCTCCATCTAAAACTCCACTCACTAAAAGGATCAAACTGACCAAGTTCCCATGAAAGTTTAATCCGCCGATGATTCAAGCTTATAACAGGACTGGCGATCCTAACTTGTTCTTATATAAATATGATCATCACATAGATGGTGCGCGGGCTACGGATGAAATCAAATGCTTATACTTCCCAGTACATTTGGGGGGTGGGTAGCCTCGCTCTGATTCACTAAGCTTCCACAAGGTCCGTGGACAACTTGTCTTTCCTGGCTAAAAAATTCAAAGAGCAGTTTCGGCTGCAAACCATGAAGGTTAAAGACGTGATGTCTGAATGACATGGAGCAGATGCCTGGAGAGTCAGTTAAAGCCTCCTCGTGCGACTTAACGCCCAACAACATAAGTTGCAGATCTAGAGCCACGTCTAGTATTGATGGAACTGAAGCGTGCTATAATTTAAAAGTCAAAGTTTGTAGGATGGATTAAATGAAGAAGCCTAACACCTTAAAGAGATTCTATGCAAAAGCAGAAGAATACATTGATGTGGACAATGATCCTTCTTTTGCTATGGATACTGCTAAGGGTAGTTCGGTGCCGATGAAGAAAGACAATGATGTTCCAAGTGGCCAAAAGAACAATGGGGTCCAAAAGTGTGAAAATGATGCTAAAGATAATCGGAATGGAAAGAAATTCCGCTTCTTTAAAGCTGTTGAATTAACCCTATTGACGGAGACACCAGAGGACATTTTTATTGCCACTATGGATACCGAGGACTATCCAAAGCCAAAGACTAGAAAGGTGGGCAATAATCCGGCAAATTCTGGGAGGTTCTGCCGCTTTCACAATCTATCAGGCCATAATACAAATGAGTGCAAGCACCTCAAGAACTTGATGAAGAACTGACTAGAAAGAACCGTCTACAACAGTACGTGAAAAGGCCATAGTCTGTCAATCCTCCTCAAACTACCCAAGAGCAGAACGCATCTGGATCGGGAGATAAGGCCCCGACACCAGTTAGTCATAAGCCCATGATCAACACCATTTCTGGAGGTCCATGTCCTGTTGGGCCAAGTTAGGGAGACATTGAAAGATATGCAAATGCACTCAAGAATGATCCGAAGGAAGAAAAGTGCTTGGTTTTAAACAATGCCATCTCCACAAAGCAACATAAGACTTTAGTTGGGGATGTCATGTTCAACGAGAAAGATGAGTAAGGAGCGGTAACTCCAACTCAAGATCCTATGATAGTAACAATCGAGATAGGCCCGGCCATTGTGTAGCTGGTCTTAGTTGATTGTGGAGACTCGGTGACCGTACTATTAAAAAGCACTTTCGACAAAATGAACCTTTCCATGTCGAATATGCAAGCTTGCCAGAAGAAAATCCATGGGTTCACAGGGGAATCGAAGCAATCCGCTGGGGTTATTGATTTACTTGTGGAACTTGGAGACGGAGAAAGGAAAGCCGCTTTGATATAGTCCTTTGTTCTTGTAGACGAGCCATTAGCACATAATGCTTTTCTGGGAAGACCGGCTCTTGAAGCTTTCAGAATTATATTAGCCCCCCGGTGCTTGATGATGAAGTTTCCAACTGATACGGGGGTTGGTGTGGTTAAAGCGGACCAGGAGATTGCCAAAGAATGCTATACTAATTAGCTGAGAGAAGCGAGCAAGAAGGACAAAGGAAAGAGTGTCGAAGTCTCCCTCCGCATTCGTGATACTACCTTATAACAATTAGGCCATGACCCTTGTACCGGTGAGCATACTGAGGCCCAAAAGGGGATGGATCCAAGAAAGGCCGGTACAAGGGAGGAGAGAGCGGCGCCAGCTGAAGTCACAATCCTAGTTCCAGTTCATGATAAAGATCCGGATAAAGTATTGAAGATAGGCTCTCAACTAGGCCCGAAGTTGCAAAAAGAATTGATTATGTTTTCGAAAGCTAATCTTGACGTGTTTTCTTGGAGTCATTCTAACATGTGCAGCATATCCCCCGAAGTGGCAGTTCATGCACTCAACATTGACCTAAGCATTAGTCCAATCCAGCAAGAAAGAAGGATTCAAGGCTCGGAAAGGTCAGCTGCACTCAAATAATAAGTGGATAGACTTATGGAGAATCACTTTATACGAGAATCTATATATCCTGCATGGGTCTTGAATCCGGTACTTGTAAAGAAACCCAACGACAAGTGGCGAGTATGCATCGTTTACTCCGATCTTAATAAAGCATGTCCCAAAGACAGTTTCCCGCTGCTTAGTATTGACCAGCTTGTAGATGTGACGGCAGGACATGAACTCCTATCTTTTACGGGTGCATACTCGGGTTATAATCAAATCATGATGCATGAGCCTGACCAAGAAAACACGAGTTTTATTACAGATCTCGGCTTGTATTATTATAAGGTGATGCTTTTCGGGCTGAAAAATGCCAGAGCTACTTATCAGCGCCTTGTCAATTCCATGTTCAAATCTCAAATAGACAAGACTATGGGGGTTTACGTAGACGACATGTTGGTGAAGTCCAAAAGACTTGATGATCATCTAGAAAACTTGGTCGAGATGTTCAATAGTCTGAGAAAATATGACATGAAACTCAATCCTCTAAACTATTCGTTTAGGGTCGCATCAGGGAAGTTTCTTGGGTTTATGGTTAATGCCTGGGGCATCGAAGCTAATCCTACACAGATTACTGCTTTGAGAGAAATGCGAGCTCCCAGAACGAAGAAAGAGATACAAAATCTTAATGGGAAAAGTTTCTGCCTTGAACCATTTAATTTCTAAGGCAACAGATAGGTGCATTCCTGTCTTTGATGCTCTAAGAAAAGGAAGGAAAGACTTCCAGTGGACTCCGGAATGTCAAACTGCTTTTGAAGAGTTAATCAAGCATATGGAATCGCCACCAATGTTGTCCAAGCCTAGAGACAGAGAAGATAAATTTTTGTTTCTGGAAGTTTCATCCTATGCATTATGTGTTGCTTTGGTCAAGGAGGAATCGAAAGTTCAAAGGTCGGTATGCTATATCAGCAAGAGGCTGTCAGGGGCAGAGTTAACTATCCCAAATTGGAAAAGCTCACATACTGCCTGCTCATAGCCTCTAAAAAGCTAAGGCCATATTTCCGGTCTCACCCTATCAGGGTTCTTACAGACCAGCCTCTGAAGCAGGTTATTTTCCGTCCAGAGACTTCTGAAATGTTGTTGAAGTGGAACATCGAGCCTAGTTAATACGATATCACTTACCATCTGCGAAGGGCGATTAATGGACAAGCATTAGCAGACTTCATTGATGAATTTATGGATAGGAGTGATGACAAGGAAGAAGCCACCAAAGTGGTCAATCAGTGCAAATTATTTATTGACGGTGCTATGAATGAGTATTGCTCAGGGGCAGGAGTAGTGCTTGAGAATCCTAAAGAATGTTCTCTATGTTATGCCTTGAGATTGGAATTTCCATCGATAAATAATGAAGCGGAATATGAAGCACTGAAGGCTGGATTGAGAATTGCAAGAGAATTACATTTGAAAGCCTTACACATTTTCAGCGATTCACAGTTGGTAGTATGTCAAGTCAAGAGAAATTTCCAGGCTAAAGAAGGAAACTTGCCAACTTACCTATCAAAAGCTTGGGAGCTACTCGATTACTTCGATTACTACACTATCTCGCATATTCTTTGGGAAGAGAACTTGAAGGCTAACTCACTCGCAAAGCTCGCCAGCATGGGAGATGCGCAATTGCTGGGATTAGTGCCAGTTGAAGTTCTTTCGAATCCCAACACTGATGACCGCGATATACATTGGATCATGGAAATTGCCGCAAAGACAGATTCATGGATGACTCCAATCAAAGATGATCTCCTAAGAGTTGTGCTCCCAGTTGATTGGAAAAAGAGAACAAAGCTACTCAGAAAGGCTCTTATATATCATATTCAAGATGGTCAATTATATAGGTGAGGCTTCTCTATGTCGTTACTTCGTTGTGTCACCAAAGAGAAATCAAGAGCAATCCCGACAGAATTGCATGAGGGGGAGTGTGGGGGTCACACTAGTGGTCAGACACTAGCCAAGAAAATGAAGAGTGAAGAGTTTAAAGAATTCGGTGCTAAGTATAAGATATAAAAGAGTTTTGCAGCAGTAGCCCATCGACAGGCCAACGGGAAAGTCGAAGAAGTGAACAAGATCATAAAGTCAACCATCAAAAAGCGTCTTGAGAAATATAAAGGTGGTTAGGTAGACGAGCTTCCACTTGCACTATAGGCTTATTGCACCACTCATATATCTACGACTGGGCACACTCCATTCTCTCTAGCATTTGGATCCGAGGCTATGATCTCGGTAGAGCTGGAAGTGCCCACTCACCGCAGGATTCACTTCAACCAAGAAGAGAATGAGAAGCTGCGGCTTGAGGCGCTTGACCAGCTCGAAGAAAGAAGAAATGAAGCAGAGCTCAGAGTCGCTGCTCATCAAAGAAGGATTGCCAGGCATTTCAACTCAAAAGTCAAGCAAAGGACCTTCGAGATTGGGGACCTTGTATTGAAAAGAGTGATGACCAGAACTGGAGTTTTTGGACCCAGTTGGGAAGGACCCTACGTTATAAGCCAAAAGCTCCTAGATGGCACCTTCAAATTGAAGACGACGGATGGAATTCAAATCCATAGAGCTTGGAACAACAATAAACTCCGTCGTTATTTTACTTGATTTTTCATTCATATTACTTGTAAAAAAGTTATAAATGCATTGCCATAAATATTTTGCAAGCATTGTAATCAAGCTTTGTACATATGAATGAAAGAAGTAGATTTGCTTGCTTGAATCATACATTTGCAAACTCCTGTTTAAATTATTCAATGTTTCTAAAATCAATTTTGACTGCAGGCCATTGAACGATTGCTCACCAACAACCCAATAATACCTGGTGGCCTTTGCAACAAATCCCAATGGGGACAGCTCAAGTGACGAGTGCCATAAACACCATTCGCAACAAGTACAAAGGTGTAAAGGACCTCCTAGCAAGAGAAAAATAAGGGCCACCAAGAGTCAGACGGTTAAAAGGGCAACGTCGAATCTAAAGACAAATGTTGCAAGTTCAACCAAAGGGGAATCTCCAAAAAAAAGAGACCAAGGACCCTAGTTCTATTGCTAGGATAGCTTGTTGAGGCGAGCATCTGATAATGGAACTGGCGTCTGCCCCGTGGAACTATGCAATAGCAAAGCCTCTCATAGTGAAGCTAATCTGAAGTCCCAGCTGGAAGGGGGCATGAATCCAATCCAGTCTCTGAAGGGTCTGGATCACCCGGCTAGAGTGTCGCATGTTTGGATTCATCAAAATTTCCAGCCGAAAGGGGGTACTCAATGAGATCATCAGTGTCAAGAAACATCTGACCCGATTACGAAAAACATTGGGAAGAAAGACCTCTTTAGGGGCACCTGATTAGTTTGTTCGTGTCTGCTAACCACAGACTCGATGATCGGAAATATTCAAAAGACCTCTTTGGAGGCACCCGATTAGTTCGTTAGTGTCTGCTAACACCCGACTCGGCGCGCGGAGGGCTTCAAAAGACCTCTTTGGAGCCACCCGATTAGTTTGTTAGTGTCTGGGGTTGAAGCAGAGAGTAAGGATGCATCACCCGGAGAAGGAGTAATAGGTGGGGTAGAAGTAATTGACATTAAGGTTGAATTAGTAACGATGGCCTCAGTTATTGTCGTGTTGGCTCTAACAGGAGAAGATTACGGTGAGATTAAGCCTAAAATAAATGAACTATGAGCATGGAATGCAATTGACCCAGGTGAAGTACGAAGAGAATCCAAGTATGACATAACTCGATCAATCTCAGTTTTAACTACAGCTTGAATATCTGTGTGCTCAACCTCATATTTAACCGGGTTATCAACGTCCCCTTAGCAATCTCTAGTAAGCTCCTCAATAATATCCTCCTCAACAATATGTTCCTCAACAACTGTATCCTTTTCTTTGTGAGCAACAGAAGGATCAGTGGAACGCACGATTAGATCTTGAGAATTATAGGCTTCAACATCAGCAGTTTTAGTAGGGGCAACGATAGTGGCCATGTCCTGGCCTGCCCCCAGAGGGTCCAACCTCTTCACTCAATAATCCTAGCTCTTGCATAAGTCTTTTCTTTCCCTCAGCCAAGGCTTCACGAGATTCCTCATCTAGGAGATTGTGCAAGTGGTAATCTTCATTGTAAGTACCTTCAACATGCTTAAGTACAGATTCTTAGAGTAGGGCTAAAGTCACTGCAAAATCGGATCCCAAATAGCGTAAGCTCCCTTGCCTCATAATGCTAAAGACATAAAGTCTGAATAAAGTGGCATTAGCATCCACCTCAGCATCTTTAACAGCCTTTTCAGTAGTCGCTTTACTAGCCAAAGCCTTAACTCTATCCTCCTCAAGAAAGTTAGCCTTAGTTGTCAGCACAGAAATAGCCAACTTCTGAGCAGTGTTCATCTCATGGAGACTGGTATTTTTTTGCTGATATGTCGCAGAAGTATGCTTTTCCATGGCTAGTTAGGATTCAACAACTTGTTGGGTAGACTGAGCATCTTTGACTTGCGCCATTAGCGTATTTTCTCTCAGTTTAGCGGCAACTAGCTCTTCTTTGACCCTCCTATTCTTAACCTCTAGTCCTTCTAACTCTGTGTTCCTTTGCGTGAGTGATGTAATGGTAGCATCCCAAGATTCTAGAACCTTGTCCCATTCAACCTTGTCATTGTCCAAAGTAGCAATTTGATCAAGGTTGAGTCTATTAAGTTGCTGGAGATCATTGACAAACTTGTACCATCAAACTAGTTGCTTATTAGCTTGACTCCTAACCATATCTAGTTGTGTCTCGAGCTGATTTTTGGCGGTAACACTGTGTAAGCATATTTCCCTTCAAGATGTCCGGCTCTTTAAGTATATCCCGCCTATCAGATGGGTATATGTCCAAGTCGAAGAACATCCCTTTCAAACACCAACCCTTGAATCGTTCAGCAAGTGCAGAGTTTGCCCGTTCAAACTCGTAGATGGGCCTCTATATGATCGCCTAAATATCGGTAGGAGGAATAACAGACGGAGTAGTTTGGGTAGCAGCGGGAAGTTTGTCTAATCTAGGGCGCTTTTGAGAATCACTCTTTCTCTGGCCATCCCTCTCTCTATCTTCCTTTGTCGGCTCCCCTCACCTTCCCGTCCACTCTGATCATAACGATCATCGTGGCAGTCATCGTATTTATCTCGGTCACTGTGAGAACCTCGTGCCCTCTCCTCTTCATCGAATTGGTCCTAGGCCTCGTGCCTCCACCTCCTCTATTCATCAATCAATATATAGCCATGAGATTGTTGAGGCTGGTGAGAGTGTTGCGAGTGCTAAGAATTCTGAGATTGTTGGGAATGTTCTGAGTGCTGTGAATGACCGGGTTATATGAGCCGCTTTGGATTGTAATAGCTGGAATATTGATTAAAGTTCTTCAAAAATGGAATATTCATGTTTGGTCCTAAAAAAGGCAAAGCAGGATTTCGGTACTTAGATTGGAAAGTACTGGAGCAAATTATAATGCTTATGCAAAACATTAGAAACTCATAGCGCATGTAATATATTTTCTAATGCGCATCTAATAATGAAATGCTCTTACAAGGCGAAGCTAAGTGTAGCCCTATATTAGAAAAGGTTCTCTGTGACGGAGGAGTTGGAGCTATAGCTATCTCAGTTCAGTTTTTATAACCGAGGCTGCCAGATCCGAGGTCATGGTGCCACTCGGGACAAGATCCTTAGTGGTGTTGAGGTCACTCAGATTCTTAAAGGTGTCCGTGGAACTCTCCTCATGAGTATCTAGAACGGTAGGATCCTCAATCACTCTCTCAATGATCAGATCATTTCCTGCAATAGTCTCACCTTCCTCAATCTGCTCAGTCCCCTTCATAAGATCTTTACAATAGTCTTGATACCAGCAGCGGGGTCCGAGCATTTCCTTAAAGCAACTTCTTCGGTGGAAGTTTTAGCTACAATATCTTCTTTAGTTCTCGGGCCACCAGGTGTGGAAGATGAAACGAAAGGTTGGTCTAACACAAGAAATCATGAAAGACCAAGCAACTGATATTGACGAAGGAATATTTCTGTACTTAAAAACTTCCTACTTCTCTCTTTCTTATCGACAACTTTCATAGTTTCAAATAAAGTTTGATCAGAAGAAGCATCTTGGTTAGAAATGGGAAGATCTATAAGATAAAACAAGGATCTGAGAATTGAGACTTAGATGGGAAAGGAAATGAAGAAACTTTAAGTAAATATTCACCTTCTTCCATCCATGCACCATAAAAACTGTCAGGACATTGAACGTAGAAATATTGATTTACAAATCCCCGAGCACTTTCTTGCAAGTCAGTGATAATCTTAAAATTTCGAATGCCTTCGACAAAGATAATTAATGGGCATTCCTTCCTCCTTTAGAAAACATACAAAGAAAAAATACCTGGAAAGTAGGCACGCGTTGCTTTGTCCTCATAAAAAGCACATAAAGCCCAGTTAAAATGGCATAGCCATTTGGGTTTAGCTGGAAAGGGACAATAGCTAAGCACTGAAGGATCATTTCCAAGAATGGGTTAAAAGGAGGAACAACTCCCATCACTAGCATATAACGATTAACTGTGACATGGCCTGGGGTGGAAGGTAAGCTCTCCCAATAATTTTGCATCAGTTTTCGAAATGCTGAACTAAGCACACAATTGTTTAAACGAACGTAAAGAAAGTTTCGTTGGTTTTCTGTAGGGAGATGTCTTGGTAAGAGGCCGAGGAAGTAGGAAATCTTGGTTAACATTTGACTCAAGGGCATTATCCATCACGATTTCAGAAACCTGGGCAGAAGTCTCAATTTGAGTAGACCCAGATGATTCCTCAGGTTGTTGGCGTGGTTGCTGTCGAGTTACCATTTCTACACAAATAATCGTGTTTGAAAATAAACCACAGGTGCGCGTTTCCTAAGGTGATAAATGTTGTGCATAACTATATGTGTTATCATAAAAGCAAGGCTTGGGATCTACAATCGTAGTGTACTGATTAATCAATCCCATATGTCACTGTGAACTTATATTAGAATGTTTATATCCGTGCAATAGATGTTTGGTTAGACTATAAATGATCAATAAAGCAATCGAGTGCAGATATATCATTTAGTATAAATCATGAAGTTCGCTGTAGAAATTTTTAAAAACATTTATCTAATCTGTTGTCGATATGGGAAGTCGATAACAAAACAATACCCCGAATGTATGCAAGTGTTTTTATTAATACAGAATCGGTGACAATGGAAAAGCGCATTCAGAATACAAGTCTACGCAATGGAACAAAAGTAATCAGTCCATAATGGATTGGCAGCGATCGATCGATGATGGACCGGCAGCGACTGATCCATGATGGATCGGCAGCTACCGATCCGTCATGGATCGGTACTGACCAATCCATGATGGGTCGGCAGGAACCGACCCATGATGGATCGGCACTGACCAACCCATGATGGATCGACACTGACCAATCCATGATGGGTCGGCCGCAACCGACCCATAATAGATCGGCATTGACCAATCCAATGTGGATTTGCACTGACCAATCCATGATGGGTCGGCAATAACCAACCCATAATGGATTGGCAGTGACCGATCCATGATGGATTGGGAACAACCGATCTATGATGTTTCGGTTAAAACCAGTCCATCAGGACTTGTAATTTTGCAGATCTTCAAGAAGCACAAATGAGTTTTATAATTTTAGTTCAAGCAGTTTGAAGGTCCAAAAGACTATAATCGAAACACCGAAGTGTCGTCAACAACCAACATTCAAGCATTGGCAAGATTCGTGCATCATGACAACATTATCAAGTACAGACTGACTAATTTGTTCATCAAAAAAGAGAAAATTCACATGATTATAGTAGTAAAGTTTAACACAAGTCAGGGTCTAATATAGCTCGTATGAGGATTTCATTACATCACTAACCCAAAAGTTTGATCCTAGCTCGTAATTCAAACATGGACTTCTCAACAAGACACAAAATTGAAGCTTACAGAGTGTCGATTTCAACCCAGAACTCGATGCAAAGATTATTAAACAAAAATTCATATGCAACATTGAAGTTGGAGCATGAACTTATTTCGATAATCAAAGACTAAGACTCGATAAAAGCATCAAACTGCAATCCATACCTACAAAGATTCGATCTACAATTACAAACCCCAATGTCTAAAAATAATTATTTCAAGGCCAATTCGACGCAAACCCTATACCAAGAATCAATTCAACATAGAATTCAAAGAAGCAATCACCTGAAAAAAGCGCAACACTGCAAATTTAAAAGGGTTTCTCTAATTCGATTCGAAATTGATAAGGTTTTGCGGTGGAAATCAAATTTGATGATGGACGCGAGGCTCTTGATGATCAACGTGGTGAATTTGATCGGAATTGAAGGAATTTGGTTGAAGCGGAGAAAATTGAGAAGCGGGTTTTCTTCAGAAAAAAGAAACTGCCGCCACTAAAAAAATTGACCAGAGGAAGAATAAAATGGAGGAGGGCGAATCCAAGAAGAGTATAAAAGCAAGACATAAATGAACCATTCCGACCCATCTTGTGTCAGCCGGCTCCGATCCATAACATGCGTTGCACCTGGTCCATGTAAATTAATTCACATCCGATCCATAGAGAAATGTATTTGTCGATCCACATATATAAAGCAACAAAATGAAATAGTTAAGACGTGATCAACCCATTATTATATGATAACTCGCGATACGTTTAAACGTTCATTTCGAAGCTCATAATTTTTGTTGCAAATAAAAAATTATAAACTCCGAGGGGTAAATGTTAATCCACTAAAATTAGAGCATAAATGGTGGATTGGTTATTTAGCAAAAGCAATGGATCGGTCATTAATTAATCTTATGGATCGGGCTTCTACTTTACTTCATGGATCGATCAGCTTCGTTAACCATGGATCAGATTGTTTCACCATATAAGGATCGGTTATTCATGTTACGTATGGGTAGGTCTCATGTCATTACATGGATCGGTCGGAAGCTAAACCATGGGTCGGGCACGCGTGGATCGGTCATTCTTCTTGAACATGAATCAGTCATGTTCCCTTCCTATGGGTCGGGCATGCTTCCTTCTATGGATTGGTCATGCTTCCTTCCAATGGATCGGTCAGAATACTAATTCGTGGATCGGTCGCTACACATTATCATGGATCACACATAAAATTAGTGCGGTGGAATTTTTATAATTATGCTAGATACCGATCCATAACCTGCCCACATGAAATTTCAGCCTTGCCACTCCATTCATTCTCCACCTATAAATACTCCATGACTTCCCACATTCAAAGGACCGAATTTTCTCTCTATGAAGTACTACCCAATTCATTTCTTAACCATTATAAATCACTCCAACCATTATTAAACTTCTCCAAGCTTAGATTCAACATCAAAGCCTCCATGGAATCATTCAAAATCGTCCAAGTGTCCAATTGTTGAAGATCTACATCAACAATCATCACACTTAGAGAGATCTAGCTGTTTCCTTGGTGGATTTGAGTGGATCAAAAGAAAAAAGAGAAGAAATAAAGAGAGAACTTGTAAAAGAGAGAATGAGTAATAAAGCAAAGAATGTGTACCTTGTAATTTCTATTGTGATAACGGGAACTCCTACTATAGTGGATGTAGGCCGATTCTAATCTGAACCACTCTGAATCTCCTTGTCTTTATTTTTTTCCTTGTGTTTGTAGCTAGATATTTTTAGATTTTATTTGTTTGTGAAGTGTTGCAAAAATACCTTGGGTGTTGGTGTCATTTTTGACATCAACATTTTCTTCATCAAGCCTCTTTTCTCCATTAAATCTCTCTCCCGTCTCCTCTAACCTTTTGTTACTCACTGCCATGTTTTTGTCATGCGTGGATTTCTCCCTGAAAACATTTCTTCACCTCCGGATCAAAGCTTTACCAAGGAATTTTTTGAGTTCCCTTTTACCCTAATTTTCCTCAACCTTATTTTTTCTCCTCAGAAAACGTTGAATCCCTTCTTGATATCGTACTCTTCCACTATGTTGTGATTATTACAGGAAACTACTAGCTTCAATGTTGTTCTTCAACTAATGGTCTCCGTAATGGAGGGTATTTTGTCACTAACGCGGAGTGTATGGGTGAGCAGTAACTCCTTTGTTATTTTGATTTCATGTTTCGACTTGGGTTTGTGATGGTTCAACTTGCAATTTGGGTATTCAATGCTTGCCTGTACTCGTCTCGTTAATAGTATTGATGTTGGGCTTGGAATTCTTGGGTCTCTGTTGAGTTTAGGGGTGACTGGTTTCTACTTTGGTTTTTGGTAGCTCCGAAGCATGTGAATTGGAACTCTGCTCCTATTTTCCCCCTTTAATTCTGCCTGCTAGTTTCATGTCTGTTTGGAGTTGTAAGGATGGGTCAATACCATAGATCAATGACAAAACACGAGATGCATTATGCATTGATCCTTGTTGTAGTTCGTACGGAGATGGTTCTGCCTACCTTTGCAATTCTGGGTTATTGTGAAGCTCGCAGTGCAATGTATTTTTTGAGCAAATTTTCTTTCGGTGATCTATACTGGGTTATCGAGTGAGTAGTGTGCTGGCACATTGTCTGGCCACCGGTGACACGGTGATACTGGTGATGCTCTTGGAACTCAACTTTGTTGTTTTATTGGTGGTTTCGTTTTGGATACCTTCCTCTCCCTCGGCGCATGTCTGTTTGGTCACCTTGTCTAATCTAAATTTGTAATTGTGCATGTTACTACATCAAATCCCTAGTGCAGAGCTCAAGATATCTTGGTAGCCTAGAGTATGGAGCAGTATATAGCTACTGCACACCTTTACAGCTCATACTGCGGTACTATCTTGTTCTTAGACAATACCTTTGCTTTATTTCAAAAAGTCTTGTATTGTTTTCTCATGTATTCTTATGTAATTTGCTACTTTTAGTAGTATGTCATGTATTCTCACTCTCCCTACGTGGAGATTTAAGTCACAAGAAAATGTAGTTATAGTAGTCTAATGCTTATACTAGTTCCTGAGCTTAATCTTGGTTAGATAGTGTGGACGACCCACAATAAATACCGTAGATGGTGGACGGTCCACCTTAAAAACCAAATTGTAGTAGGTTGGCTACCATTAACCATCTGTTTTATTTGTATCTATTATCGGCAATAATAAAAGTGTTTGTGGTCACTTTAAAAATCGGTCGGCTTTGCCAAAAAAATAAGAAGAAAAAGGAATAATTCTCATCATGTCATCCTTTTAGAGCTTGGAGATAAATAAGAATCTCCTTTGAGAAGTCCAAAAATGAGCGATTTATAGTAGGCCAAAGCTCAGTTATTACATGTGTCAACCGATCCGGCTTGGTAGGAAAGGTGAAGCGTGTCTTCAGATTGGTGGAAATATCCGAACTCGACTCGATGTGGAGAGGTGGCACTCGATCCGAATTTGTAGGGTAGTGAGATGACTATTTCATAGCAAGAATGAAGGAATTCTAGGCTCCGGTTCGATTTTGTCAACAATGTCGAATCAACGTAATCGAACCGGAGGGACTCCTCCACTATGACTCCATTTCGATGCTTCTTGTCATCATTCTTAAGGTAGTTGATATATGGTAGGACCTACATCGATCTGAACCCTAACTGATCCATGCCAGTGCTTTGAACTGAAGTGGTGGACGTCCTAGTCGGGCCGAAGTTGTTCGAACCGAGATCCTTTTGATCTGAAAGCTGATGAAGCTCCTCTTGGCCGAGTCAGAGTATATCGAACCGAAATCCAAGGTCGTAATGCCTACGTGTTACCTGAGCCATTTGATGCTTCAACCAAGCATGTCTGGGTTCTCCTAAGCCCATGGCCAAATCCCGAATACTTCGATTGTCGGAGAACTGAAAGGTGATTGCCTTGCCAAAAGGCGGGTCAACAGACTCAACACCTCGCCTTGGACAAACTCCCCCTCTTTCTTGAATTGGGGAAATCCTCACATGGTTGTTAGGTTCAACCTTACCCCGAGCACCCGATCTTTCACCTTCAAGCGATTTCCCTAACGAACCCTCTATGGGGCACCTCCTCTAGTGACATGAACCGAACAAGTTTCCAACCTTAATGCGAATTTGGGTTAAAACCTCATGTGGAATCAGTATATAGAAAGGTGAAGAATCCCAAATCTATGAAGATATTCGTCATGCAACAAGAAATTATGTTTCACTCTCATTAAAGTTGGGACAGCTCCCAAGATATCTAAAATGGCCTGGTAAATGATATCTCCCATGGGAGCGGGAAAATCTGCAAGAAAAAGCGAGGTGAGTTAAGAATTTCAAGTCTCGAATCTAGGATGAATGTGATACTAAAACTCAAACGGACAAATGGTAACCTCCATGATTCCATAACCTTTTAAATCCTTCTACACATTAAACAAAGAAGAATTAATTCATTATCCGAATTTATGAAACTTTTCACTGCATCAGGGGAAGATAAGAAGACCAAAAAAGCAGATGAGACACCCAAATTGTCCAAGTCTATGGATCAGTATTGACCCATAAGCATTGATCAGATGGGAATAATACCTTGGGCGAGGCTTTATGACTCGGGTGGACCTCTTCGTGGAGTAACTCGGGCCAACTCACTCTTGAGCACCTAAAAGTACCCCTATACCTTTTACATAGAAAGAATTTGATTTCTTCCTTCCAAAACTCCACTAAATGAATCTCTCAACTACAATAGCATCCAAAGATAGCAAAAAATATTTACCAAATTGAGCTATCATGATCTATTCTAATAGTTCCTTGCACTTGTAATGTTTGTTATCTCTACTTTAGAGATTTATTCAACTGTTTGTACTCATAACAATTGTAATTGGCAGGGAGAATCTATTAATGAACATGCTGAAAGTGGATGTAAGCCTCATTAACGGTTGAATCCGTATAAAAATCTTAAGCTCTATTTCTGCTCTTTATTTCTTTCTTTCTCTATTTATTTGCATGTTATCTGTGTTCTTTCCCCAAAAGGAGTGGTACTTTGATACTATTTCGGTGACAGTACCATTTTTTACATTAGCATTTTGGGATATGCGTTTTTATCAGGTCTATTTTCAAAATTTATCGTTTTTATATGTTTATTAATAGTTGTAATATCATTGGTGACGCATATTTTTTTTACGTAACCATGAACTATCGAAAATGCCATTTATAGATATTATTAAATCTTAATATTGCTAAAATATAGGATCTTACATATAAATTTTAATTACCAGTTCAAAACGCCCCTCTACAAATATTATTAAAATTATAATTTCATTTAAAAGTCGGATCTAACACATAGAAGCATCCTATGATAACTATTAAAAGTTTTAATATCACTTATAATTAGGATATAACTAATTATCTTTATTTACAAATTCATTCTTCGTTAATTAATTCAAAATTAAAAACCATTACATATTGCAACTTAGGAATAAAAAATAAAACTACATAATTTTAACAAAAAATTATATGTAAATCATTTTGTTTTAAATGTGTTAGACATATAAAACACTAAAGTGTACCAAAGAAAAACACTAGTGAAGAAAAGAAATAAAATACTTCTTTACTGAAAAGGTGATTTGTATTGACTCTACGAGAATTAAAAAGGTTAGCACTATCTACACTGCCTAAATCTTCTATCACTCATTTTATCCTGTCACCCACTGAATTACTTTATTCACCGACCTACATCCACATTTTTATAACCTTTTATTTTCTTAAACCATAACTTATACTTTTTCGCTATCTTTCTGTTAAAAAAAAAAAAAATCAAAATTTTTCCATCCATTTTTTCTATAGTTGATCTTATTTGATTTAATGCTTCATCAGTACATACAAATAATTTTCTTTACAATTAAATTTTTACGGATTTTAATTGTAAGTAGAAATGTAATCTTTTTTCTCATAAACTATGCAATCCTAATTAAGACAAACATAGTAAAAAATAATTTGCAGTTCAAATTGGGTATTATAGTATAGCATATTAAAGAACATTTGTTACCACTTCAATAAAAAATATCCAAAATTTTTTTTACAAGAAAAGGCTAAAAAGCGAAACAACATAATATAGTAAGATCTAATTAGTTATGGTAATCATTCCTTATAAAATTAACAATGCTAACAAAAAAAAAAAAAAAAATTACATTCATAATTTATACTTTAAATAGAGTTAGCTAAGATGAGACTCATAAAACAAAATAATTTACGTTTTTCACCATGTTAGCTATTTCATTAATGATCGATATAATAGAAAGTATTATACTTGAGTATAAGATTTTTATTATTTATACGTTGCTTAATCATGCAATACTGTTAACATATATTTTCATATCATCTTTTCAGTTTAAGATGGGTTTTTGAAGTAAATTTTATAATTTAATTTTTTTGATTTTTTAGGTGGTGTTACTAGGCGTTTATGCCAGCATAAATGTTAATGCCCATCAAAAATGATCACTACCGACTGTAAAAGTGTAGCGTTTCAATGAAGCAACGGCGGTATCTTTCCTCAACTTTTTGAATAAAAAAAAAATCAGTAGTTTGCTTCCTTACACAACCGAATACAAACAAAAATGCATATAATATAATAACTAACTAAATTTATTTCCGCACGTATAAATCATGTGACATCATCCAAATCTATTACACATGACATAAAATAAAAGTGTAAGTCATGAAAAATAATCCCATGAGCATATATGTACAAACTATAACCAGAAAGGCAAGTCAGTCAGCATCATCTTCAAAGTTCATCTTTCGAAGCAGCTTTCTTCTTAGGATTTTTAGTAGTCTTAATAGGAAAAGAAGCCTGCATAGCGATACCACACTTTCCACTCTTTTTCCGAATTGCCCTTTCCATCCTTATATAACCATTTTCACCCCAGCTTTCCCCCCACGAGTTCTTCACTATCCAGTATTTTGTTCCTCTTGTAGTCCCGTACCCTACAACTGCCACCCCGTGATCTAGTTCTGTGCCACACCTACCCGTAAACACACCCTGTTGTGCAAATTTACAGACCATTAGTATGTATTTTAAGAGCAGTGTTAGAACTTAGAAGAACAGAGAATTTAAGGTCGAGCAAGTCAGGGTAGAAACAGAATTTAAGGAGAAGAAATATATTTCGTGTGATCACCAAATTCCGTAGCAACACACACACATGTGTATGTGTGTGTCTATGTGTGTGTGTGCACGGTCACATTTATATCAATTACCTCGGAGTAGAATTGGAAAGCCATGCCACTAGCTTCAATGGCCACGGATACGGGCTGGTTCGCCACAGCCTTCATTAAGGCATCTTCATCGTTAGCCGGAACATCTTGAAATCCATCAATGGAAACTACCGGATTGTTCTGCAAAGCATAACGTTGCACTTTTAGCATGATAAAAAAGAAAATTGAGAAAAAAACACGGGTTTAGTTGCAATATCTACATGAGAAGAGCAACGTCCTTGCTCTTCCTTGTAAGGATAAGAATCCTCCGAAGTTAATCCACCATTGTTTTCAATGTACTCGAACGCATAGTCCATAAGTCCCCCGTTGCATCCTTGGTTATTTTCAGTATCACAGTCAATTAGTTGTTGTTCTGATAATGAAACAAGCTCGTTTGTTTTGATCTTGTTTATGCCTTCTACAGAAACTACAGTAGAGAATGCCCAACAACTACCTGCATAATTCACAAATTAGCATCATTATGTTTACATATATATTTTACAGTTAAAAGGAATCTACCCTATTTCTTTTCAACCTTGTCATAGAAACAAATTGACCGTGTTTTGAATTCAATTTCAACCAATGTGATTTGGTACAAAATTGAACAAATATGATAAGTAGTCTGAACTAAACTAAAAATGCCAAAAGACCCTAAACACAACAGGTCAAATTGACAATATATGTAGATAAAAGGTTCTTAAAGAATACGTACTGATCTTGCATCTTGCATTAGACAACTCAATGCTTTGATCGGATTAAATACACTTTGGAAATCAGTAACTTCACATATAGTCTAAGACATGTTGAAAATGAGATGTTTACTTACCGCATTGACCCTGATCTTTTACAGGGGTAACAGCACCTTTGGCTCTCCAATCAACCAAATCAGGAAGTCTCTTAACATTTTCATAGATAAACCTTCCACTCTCTTTGGATGCCCCACGCATCAATCTATGATGATGGATCTTTGAACCAGCATAGTGTGTCCGAAACTCCTGGTTAGTCATATCACCGAATTTGTTAAGAGCTAACTTATATGGTTCATCCTTCTTCTTGTTATGTTCATGAATGAACTTAACGTTTTCCTTGAAAATATTAAACCTCTTGCTTTTCTCATCGAGGTCGCGTGAGACGGTGTGATGGCTGCGCCATTTCTCATACAAGCTCCATAAGCTTTCATCTGACAATAGGTCTTTTTCATCGAATGGAATGCTTTGTGCTAGTGCAAGCAGAAACAGAGCTAGCAATACTAATGCAAGGTATGAGTAATGCTTAGCCATTTTGATGTGAGTTTTATGGATGTGCAAAGATGGTAATTTATAGTTGAAGAGGTAGAATTTTGCACTTAGAAGCAAAATGTTGCTTGTGGAATAAGATGTAACTTGAAGAAGTATCTATCTACCCTTATCTTAGTTGTGTACCCATTATTTATGGTTGAAGATATTATGTGAATATGGTGTGCATATTCGCATTTTAAGAAAGATGTCATATTTATGATGGGCAAATTGATTTTCTGTTGATGATAGTTTCTTTCTTGGGATTGCTAAATTCTGCCAATTTAATCACAATACGCTATGCCGAATGTTGAGTGCCACGATTTGCCAGTTGTATTAGTGAGAATGATTTGTGCTTGAAAGCTACTGATATCTGACAGAACTCTTCTTTTAACCTGGAACAGTGTTAGGAAAGAAACAACCAAAGGTGCTTCAGGCAAAAAGGGAAGAAAATAGGTGTCTTGTTTAACTAGCAATGGCATGCTAGTGAGACCATAAATAACATTATTCAACAGCATATTGCTTCTACTTAAACCCAAAGAATATTCAGAGTAAAAATATTAGTCAGACATTGATGTTTACATGTTTAAACTTTAAAGTTTACACTGAAACAAGTCAAAAAATACCAATTTCTAAAGTTAATGAATGCGTAGTGGATGTGAGGTGTAAAAGCCGAAAGCAAATCTTCTGTATCCAATTTTCTGTGTACCTCTCTACTCAACCAATCAACACGTCTTGATTTTCATTTTTTGCAATTAAGTTCAAAAAAGAAAGAGGGTAATTGCAAAAGGTGGAAATCAGAGGATGTTGATTGGTTAGATACAGGAGTACAGAAAAAATTGGGTACACGGGATTTTAACTGGTAAAAGCCAAACGGATGAAAGATCTAATAATTAATAATTTGAAGAAAAAAGGTTTAAAAAAATCACTAGAAAACTGATTTTGCTGGTGTTTATACAAAGATATATCGTGTAAACCCATAACTGTTAGTCATTGGTGAATAGTTCTGCTTATTAAAGGCTTCGTTAGGAACGTAGAATTCATATTTGACCAAATAAACAGTGTCAAGGATAAAAATACAATTGATAAATGCCTGTGTGTACTCGAACATTACAGGGAATCTAATCACTCATACAGTCACGTTACATTGTCAAATATCAACATGACAATTTGTACTTATTCAGCGTGGGTTCCGCTGACACCAAAAAGTGGTACAACACCAAATAGAAATTATGTAAAAAATAAAATGAAGAAATACAAATGAAAACACGAGAAAATGCAATTATACATAAATTTATAGTTGTTCGACGTTAACGAAACTACGTCCACTTTATAATCTCTTGATTCTCTATAAACTTTGAGTACAAATGATGGTTTAATGGCTAAAACTGAGTACAATGCAGTAATAATAAATAAAATGACAAAAGAACAGCCAAAAGTTCTTTTTTTTCCCGAAGCTCTATATGGCTATTTATAGATGCTACAGTTCTCGGGTCGAGTAGGACACATGACATCCATCCCAGGACTGTAAAAATGTAGAAGAAGCTTTCTTCTCGTGTTAAACGGCCCGTTCTGACTAAGTATGGACAGGTGGCTGCTGATCTGGAGTTATAGAAGTAGAGAAAACGGTCAAATCGAAGCTGGAGTGTGTCTGTAGGGAGATATTAGTGTGCCGGTGCGGGCTTGGGTCAACTTGGTCGAATCGGGAATTGTTCGACCCAAGCATTGGTATTCCTATGTTGAGCTTCTCATGTGTTCTCGATTCTGGTCGGCACGCCTGCTTGATCGACCCGAGGCCTTCATCGAGCCGAAATTCGTCCTCACCAATAAGAATTCTAGGCCAACCCGACGCCCTAGTCAAACCGAGCTAGTGATGTTCATCCCAGTGTTTAATCATCGAGTGGTAGGGCCCACATCAAGTTGAAACTTCACCGACCCAGGATATGTTCGACCCGAAACTATGACTTTTCAGTGATGAATTGCTTGACTCTGATATGCCCAAAACCTCGACGGCTTTGCCAAAAGAATGGTCAACGCTTTGCTCCCCAAAGTATGTCGCGTCGTAGATGAGATATGCTTTGTAATCTGTTGAGCGGCAATCCCATAGAAGTCATCCAGTCCGTGAATGGTGATAACAAACAATCGTGTCCGTCTGAGATGCCATTGTACTCGGATTATTCTGTCTGCAGAAACAGATTATCATTTGTTGTGCCGAATCGTTGGCTCCCGTATATGGTGTCACACACACACAGGTCGTTGCCGAACGATTTAATCATTCGGCGCAAATCAAGTGCATGGTCAAATCAGACCGGATAATCACATACAAGTCAGTACGAAATATTGTTAAAAATGATTGTCGGAAGCATGTGAGTCACTTACTGAATCAAGATGATCGAAATCAAAATATAGCGCGGAGGTCGTGTTTCCCCGTTTCGGGTCGGCCTATCGAATTGAAGAATGGTTCGCTAATTTCGATTCAACCATCTCAGGTCGATGCTCTTCGACCCGTGACATGTAATATGTCCAAAGACTGACATTTTGAATCGAATACGAAGGGGTATTTTAGCACAATATAAATAGGTAGCCACTTCATTTACTTTTCACCTTTATTTTTTTCTTCGAGCCAGACTTCTACGAGATCCAACAAACTTCAATCGATCTTCGAATCCAATTTCAATTCCAAGAAATCACGGTGGGTCTCGATTAATTTAATTCACACCATTAACCTTAACTACACGAGTCTGATGTTGAATCTGTGTTGTTTTACCCTTTTCTTGATTTAACCCTAACTCGAATAGATTCACAGTCGTCCCTATCACCAGTAGTGACGTCGGAGCTGGGGAGATGAAGCACAATAATGAATAGTTTACGGGTGATACTCGAGGAGGAGTGAGTTGATCGATTGATGGATTTCAGAGTTGAATGGAGTTCGAGATCGAGTTTGCTGAGTTGGGGAAGAAGAGAAGTCTCGTTGGTCCAAGATTCCCTCTTGAGTAATCCACGAAATCATGTGGACGGAGGAAGGGACGAGAGATTGGTGGATTCGGCCCGAAGGTAGTGTGGGAGTTGGTTTGGTTTGAACAGGGTAATCGTTCGATCTGAGACTAATTTGAGTTATGAAGGTGCCCGAGTCGATCAGATGGTCACTCGATTCGAAGGTCTTCGAGGTTGTAGTGATGACGTAGCATGAAACAAAGGGGTGGTTCGGGTCGAACAAAGGCTTGATCTGCTCGTGAAGATCAACCCGGAGGGAATGGCGCTTGCTGGAGATGCATGGGCAACAGAGCTCGGATCGAATGGGAGCTAGTCAATCCGATCCTTGGGAGTTACCTGTCTACGTTGTAGTTGCTTACACAAAGGCTAGTCAAGCCCAGGAACTCCAACCCGAGGGATGTTCACTCGGGGTTCTTCGACCCGAAACTTAAAACTTAGATCCAACTGATTTTATCTAGCTTAATACCTTCATACACACCAATAGTTGATGAACCAATTTCACTCACATATCTGCATAGTTAGGACAGTGCCCTTGAGACAAGACATACAAACTTGACGTTGCATATTCTGAACCATCTGTACTTATGCATATTACTGTCTTTAATGTTTCTGCAACTATCTCTGTACAGTCCCACTACATGCACTTGCACTAGTACACACATTGGGGGTGACAGTTTTAATCTTCTAATCAATAATCTTTCTTGGATAGCACATCTAAGATGACTAGCAAGTATCCAACTCGTTACTCTGAGGTAGAAAAGAGCAAAACGGTCCAAGAAGACCTAAAGAAACATTCAAGTTCTAAAACTGAATTTGATAACGATGACGAGAGATATTTCATTATCAAGCATGCCAGAGAGGGTGGAAACTCCGAAGAAGAAGAGGAGGTACAGGTAGAAGAGGTACAAGTATCCTTTGATGCCTCTGCTGAAGATGTCGTTTTGGAGACTTCCAAAGACTCGACCCTGTACCATGGATGAGGGAAAACTGAAAATGTTAAGTGTCAACCATAAAATCCCCTCGGTAGAGATTCTGATTTCAGGAGAAAAGGAATTTTCTTACAATCCTCCTGAGGGCTTTATGGTGGTGAGCCGAGAGATGTATACAGTCATGATTATTCCTCTTTTCCACCCTTTCATTGTCAAATTTTTTAGATGCTTGAAATTGGCACCGATGCAGCTTCATCCCATCGCGTATACCAACTTAATTTCACTGTACGTCTTATACATGGAACATCTACATCAGGCCCCGACTTTTTAGGACATGGTTTTCTTTTTCAACTTTAAGTATAGGGAGGTCCCAACTCCCTCTTTTCTTTATGTTGAGGCTGCTCGTGGAAGAAAGATTATTGAGGATGTACCGAGCAAGCTAAGGGACATAAGGCCCGAATGGCTTTATACTCCTCAACAGTCAAGGTGCGCCCATAGATGGCTCAAATGTAGTAAGTGTAGAATCTCAAGTTGTTGTTATATTGGCTACATGAAAAGATTTATGATATCTGTTACTTTTTACAGGTAGCAATCCAGCTAAACCCATTGGTCAAGTGTACCACGAGCATCGGGCTACTTTGTTAAACATCTCAAAGAACGATGAAGCATTAAGAGATAACTCACAGATACACTCCTACATCGCTATCACCTTCTTGATGCAAATCGAACTTTGGGAGCGGGTGGATGTCAAGTCCCACCAATTTTAATACCAATGGTTATCTGCCCCTAGTCGGGGATCCTTTGTCACAGCCGCCCTCGTGCCCCCGGTCGAGTGACAAGCGAATCTACCCTTAGTCAGAAGGTCTGCGGTTACCGCGACCTGATCTACAACTAAGATCAAGAAGGACGCTAAAAGAAGAAGAATTTTTAAGGAGGCAGATCTTCTTGGGTCCAGTTGAGATCCCGCGAAAATGGAGAAGGATTTGCCTCCCAAAAAGATGGTTGAGAAAAAGTCGTAGAGTGTCCTTAACCGAGCGGCATGGTAGCAGAGAAGAAAAAGCCTCCCATCTAGGGCGATCAAGAAAAAGAAGTCGAGTCGCCATATCGGGGTTAGGAAGATTTGGATTTCCCAGAAACTATGTTTTCTTCTCAGAATCTGGATTCAGCCTCTTTCTTCCTGAAGTCTGGGGAAGACACAACCCCTATAAAGGCCAAGGAGACAACAGCGGCAAGGCAAATTCCATGCTCTAGTCCGTCTATGGGGAGAACACTAGGACACACAAGCACTGTATGTCACAGAACTTTTTCCTTATGTGTATGCCAAGTGCTAACTTGAGCTCTTTCTTGAATTATAGGTCCCATGAAGAGAGGAACGCAATACTACGATCGATTTGGTGCCAGTCTGCACAGAGGCGGTCCTATTGGTCCAACTTCCTCCTAAGAAAAACGAGATCGGAAGTATGATGAGAGGCGCACTCCTGAAAGAGAACATAAAGAGTATGAATGGGAGAGGCATGAGAAGGAGGATCAATAGTCACAGTCAATTGATTCTCGAGGCTAAGAACCTCCTCTCCTTGCCAAGTATAGACAAAAGTCCTCAGTTGTCAATCTCATCTATGCAGGAAAGGGTAAAAGAACTGGAGCAGGCATTTCCCTAATATCACTTCTCCCGTATAAAATTTGTCCCTAAATTGTAAGCAGTTCCAGAATCTTTTGGCAATCAGGTTAGGTCAGATATTAATTTTTCTTTGACTCAGTATAATGAAATGTCCATATATTTAAGACGATTTTATGAATTCATTAAGAGCCTAGAGGCCGAGATAGATGGTATGAAGCTAGAATAGGGCTTCGAGAAAAGCGTTCTTGAGCACACAAAGAAAGAGTTAGTTGAACGCGAGACTTAGGTAGCCACCCTCAAGGAGAAATATAATAAAACCAAAGAAGTGCTTGATGGTGTTTGCAATTGACTTGAAACTGGGCTTAGCCATTAGTCGTTTCTAACCAAAACTACCCAGGACGATGTAAAACTGGTGAGTAAGCAATGTTAGTCTCTCAACATCGAGGATGAGTCTCTAAGGGATGATAAATGGTTGATGGAACAAGAGATCGTCGATCTTAAGGCGAAGCTAGCTGCTTCCGAAGAAGCTCGAAAGAAGGCAGAGGAGAACGCTCATGCTGCTTTGGAAAACGGCTCCAACTCCCGACTTTAGCACGAGATAGAGATTTATGGGCATAAGGCGGATCATGCGTCCAAGCTAGAAAAGATGCATCAGGAATTTCACGACAACGTACTTATGTTTTATGCTTGATTTCTCCGCAATCGGGACATATCGTAGGTACTTGACTATCCGCAAACACTGACCGACACCTAGGAGGTGTTCATGGATGAGGAGAGAAAGGTTGCAGCTGGAGGAATGGCGAGTGAAGAGGCATTGATGACCCAATTTCGGAGAGGCAACGAACCAGAGGTCTTTGCTGAGGGAAGGTGGCTATTGAAAGAAGAGAATAATGCCAAGTGGTATTGGCAGAAAGGGAAAACACTAATTGAAGGGGACCCAACACATGTAAAGGTGTTGCATCCCCTACACAATCCACAAGTCAACCTACTCCCTCCGCGGATCCTTCTACAGATAAAGTAATCATTCCACCTTCTCCAGTCCAATCATCAGGAATAATGGAAGAGTATAACCCAGAGGAGCCAAGACTGGTCGCAAGAAGGCCTCTTACTCCTATCCAAGAAGTTGGACTCCCACTACTCCTAAGGATGCCTCAGTCGAGGGTATATCTCTTACTTCTCTCCAATTTCAGAAAATAATCGTATCGCCACTACACCATAAATTGCCTTCTACAACACACAAAAAGTGTTGGGTCAAGCCCAATTTTTTTTGCCATAGGTCTTTGACAACACTTTTCCTGTATTGCAATTTTTGTCGTTGCCTTTGACCTCAAAGGCAACATTTTGACTATCTAAGGCAACATAAGAAATATTGTTGCAGTAGAAGCCTATTTGGGTGTATAAATATTAACTTTCTGAATTTGTTTAGGTCCACACCTTGTGGGGCCTACGACCCAATCTGGGTCCATCCCTACGGTAAATGTAGAGAATGCAACAAATGCTTACATATGGATTATGTACAGTAATGCAGAGAAAGCCACATTTTGGGAAATAATTGGTTTATGTACATGTAATTAGAAAACAAATTGTAACATATAACTGGTAAAAACTAGAAGAAAAAAACAATGTACATTTGCGATCAAATATCGTCATACATTTATAAGCAAGTAGAAGACATATGTATAACCACGTTCATAATGCAGATATAGCCACTTTACCAGTTATATACGAATTAGACAGAGTTGGTCCTCCTGTCAAACATATGTATAACCACACTCATAATGCAAATGCTTACATATGACGGTTTTATGCAGGCTAGACTTGTGGAAGTTATCGGAAAAGGTAATAAATTTACATGGAAGGTGGGTGGAAGGATTTCTCTGTCTATAATAAAATAGAGATAATATTTGTGAATTCTATTTTTTACGACTCATTTATTGTTTTCAATGCTAATTTATTACCATAATCAACAAGCGACCACTGCCCTATCTTCATTCAATTATCTACCTATACGACACAAAGACAAGGGAGAATTCGTGGTCGAATATACTGGGATATAATGATTTAGTAAAGGTAGCTCAAAACATGGAATAACGGAAGGACCTCTTTATCGACAACCATAAATATTTTACGACAAAAACGGATTTAAGAACAACGTGTTTCAATTGGAATGTTACTTGTATAATCAAGCTATGTTTTACATGTCTATCTCGATGACAAGTGCACAAATGTCAAGAAAACAGTTTCATATGCACAAATGTCATGAAAACAGTTTCAATTGCACAAATGTCACAATTGCATGCACATAGCACAAGTGCACAAGGTTAATAGTGCAAAACTCTGGTTCAACAAGTGTTTCAATGACAGTTCAAACTTATATGCATTGCCAAGAATAGGTTCACATAGCCAAGAGCCAAACTCAGGTTCAACAAAGTGCACATGAGCAAACATGCACATGAGCAAGACATGAACAATGTGCAGCATGTACAAAACAGAACAAAAATATTACAAAACAAAATTATTACTTACAAGATTGTACTTCATTACTTGAGGATTATACACGTACTCACGTCCATCCATTATCTTACGACTTTTAAGAAAAAATGTTGCATCAGATGGTGTCTCCTGATACAAGTTCAATAGATAGTTTAGCATACACTCTCTTCAGTCAAAAAGCATCTAGGCTAACTACTTCGTGTCAATAGCTACCACATCATCTCATATAGAAAAATATACAAAACTATGCAATACGGATGTTGACAGTAATTAATAAACAAATGTAAAGTATCACATGCCATCTTATGACGAAGTTGGACGAACGACTTTGGACTAGCGGTATGTATGTCTTGATACGACTTACGACTATTGGAATTTTTCTTTGCTTTTTTCAAGAAAATACACAAAAACAAAGTACTCATTTATCTCACAAAAAGCAAAGTACACGTTTATCTTGCAAAACAAATAATATGTACGTATACCTGAATCTCATCGTCTGCCCAATACCTCAAGAGCACGTTAAAGTCCTCCACTAGGATGTTGTCCGACTTGTTTTCTAGCCTCTCCTCATCAGTCTCATAAGATTTTCAATGAGCTGTTTTTATGTGACTCTTGTACCACCTCCAATAGTCACGAATAGACTTCAACATCCAGTTTTCACCATCATCGGGAATAATATATCGTTGCTTAAATATAAATCAAATATAAAAAATAATAAATAAATCATAATTCAGCTACATTATAATTAATAGATCAATATAACTTATTAAAGTAAAATTCAACTACATTATAATTAATAATAGAATAAAGCTTAACATGGTCCCATAGAGATTTCTTCAATTTTTCAGGAACATCCGACCAAGATTTATATGTAGGTGGCATTGACCTTTTCAAAGTTTCTAAAAAGTTGCTCATTTCAGATATAACTTTGTTATCATCTGAAATAGGTTGGAACCATTAGTTCATCGCAATTACATCTCTTTTTTAATACGCCCTTGTATGAACGTTAAACATCTTTGTTTGACCTCTGAGTTTTTTTAGGAACTTCATCTTTAATTAAAATGAAAAGTTATGTCAAATAATAGCATAAATAGTAATGTAAATTCGGTACTTAACTATATATCCTACTGTAATATTAAATATTATTATCACATCAATTAACCTGCTTCAACTTCTTCATTTTCAATGTCTGGAAAGACATTCTCCGCAACATCCTTATTTACCAAACCACTTGCATTAGCTTTAGCAACACTTTTCTTTTGTCGTTCCCGCAGAGCCAAATAATCAGCCATTATTCCTTTTCCTTCAACATCCTTCTCAGTTGTACTTATTAATAAGCTTGGGCTTGGGCTTCTCAACTTTTCCATACCACTAGTTGAACGATTTTGTGGTCCACTAACAGGCATGGGCTTCTTAACATTTTTAGTTCTCTAAATTTTATATATAAGTAGGAAATAAGATTGATTTTATAGCTATTATCTTCATAAGCAGAAAAAAAATAAGGTACGTAGCTATCGCACACCTTTTTTGGACTTTGTGAAGTATCATCTTTACTATGCTTCTCATGGTCCGGATTATATTCCTCACTATCTACATCCTCTTGCATATTTTATTTTCCTTTTTCTTTTTTTTTTTTGTTTTCATTTCTCAGCTCAGCTGAAATTACAGGCACACCCAGTGAAGCAAGAACTTTGTTGTTCCATATCAAATTAGTAGCTCTCTATAATTCATACTCTTTTAGAGATGGTGGAGGTGGAGGTAGAGGTGGTGGAGGTGGTAGATGAACCTCTGACAAGTGTATAATAAACAGAAACATCATAGTAAGTATGCTGCAAGAGCGGTACAGAGTATTCAAATTACAATAAGACCAATATAATAATAATTCTTGGAACCTGCATGCCATTTTCATCCATATCTTCGTCTGTCGATGGCAAAATATGTGATTCCAACTTCCTCTTAACACTTTCTAAGTTCTGATTCACTGTTGAATAGCTGATTTTTGGTTTTTTTTTACATGTCGCCTTCCGAGGATTTACCATATCAGCTAACTTTAGATTCACGTTTGCATTGCTGGGTTCTGGGTTATTTAGCCGTGTCAACTTCCAAGGATTGTCCTGATCAGCTAATTTTAGATTCACGATTGTAGTGCTAGGTTCTGGATTATTCAGTCGTGTCGACTTCCGAGTACTGTTCACCTCAGCTAACTTTAGATTCATGGTTACATTGTTGGCTTTTGTATTATTCAGCCGTGCCGACTTCCAAGGACTGTTCACCTTGGCTAACTTTAGATTCATAGTTGCATTGCTGGGTTCTGGATTATTCAGCCATGTCGACTTCCGAGAACTATTCACCTCAGCTAACTTTAAATTCATAGTTTCATTGTTATTCAGCTATGCTAACTTCCGAGGATAGTTGACTTCATCTAACTTCTTGTTTTTTCGGTTCTGTTGTAGTTGATGAGTCATCATGAACTGTCATTTCAGTGGTTTTGTAGCTCCAACAATACAATGATATTATAATCATAATCTTTAAATGATATAATCAAAATATCACAATCATTTTTTTTATTGCTATATCAAAATATCACAATTTGTAAATGATATTATCTAGTTATCTATATATACCTGTAGCCAGATTCTGCCTTAGCCGCATGATTACATGCCATTGCATTTGCTTCAGTGGCTAAATTGTAGTATCGACAATGATGTCGCTATAAAAATCCAACTTGCCACCACTGCTAACTCCATTGACTAATTCGGTGAGGTTCGCATCATTCGTCACTAACTTCCACCCTTTCTTCTCACTATTTCTCATATAAATCCCTCCTATTTCATTGTATTGAAGGTCATCCTTTACAAACTCCATGAGCACTATGTATGAGAAGTAGTCAGGATCAACGCCCATTACCACAGTATCAGTTCCACCAACATGTTGTGCCTTCTGAAATGCACCCTTGTAATGAAATGTGAGATGCATGAATTCCCTCATCTTATACAAAATGGTGAGTTTACATTGGAAGCGATATGAAATAATAAAATGGGCAGGTATATTAAGTACATATGTGTATGCAGGTATATAAAGCACTAGAAACAACAAGGGAACACATAAAATCAGATTAACGTACAAGCAGTCAAGTAATTAAAAAGTAGTAAATTAATTATGAAAATCAATAGATACAGAAGTCGTCCCTTAATTAAGAACTAATACATAAATAAAAGTCACTTGATCAAATTTGCTACATAGTAATAAAGAGTCAGTTTCCTCTATGCTGGGCAGAATGAGGATTTGTGTTATCGGGACATGATCTATACACCACCTAACATCACTAACTTGATTTCCTATTCCACAACCACATTGAATACCATGTAAAACTAGATCATCTTCATTTCCATTTCCATTTTCGACATCACACCAGTCCCATGACAATTTCTCGATAACATTATAAAGTGTCTTATCAATTGGATCTTATACATAAAATACTTGTTGTAATTGTGAATCCATAACAAACGGATCATATTTCTGGCATAATCTATTAAAACTAACTCGAGTCATCCTATACAAATCTTTCTCTTCTTGGTACCAACAACACTTAAATAAAACCACTGAAATTTCTCCCCACTAATCAATTTCTAGCATTTCTTCAATTGCTCTGTAGTAACTAACATTACCAACTAATGGATTTTGATCTTTTGAATTTGCAAAGCTAGTGGTCAAGGAAATCAAGAATACACCATTATTATATGTTTTACACTTAGCATCTCTTTATTTTGTATGGAATTTGTATCCATTAATAAAATATCCACAAAATTTCTTAGATGTCCAATTAGGGCCCATTGCAAGCACTTCTGGATCTTTTGAAATGTTCTCTCTTTTTCCAACCTCATCCTTCATCCATTTCTAGAATTTTTCAGTATGTGCTCTCTCTCTCTTTTATATATATCTTCTCAATATTGCAAGACCATTAATTAAAGCTTGATGTTCCCTAGAATAATTATGATGTTATTAATATCAATAAAGAAATATTCTAATTCTTTTGTGCTTGCTAGAATAAAATTAGAACCTAAAAACTTATTATTTTAAATTATCTTTTTCCTCGTTACAACAGTCGAATAGAATGTCCCAATGACATGCCATCCACTCAGATTCTTTCAGATGAATAGATTTTCCATCTTTATTTCTTCTTGTATCAATAGCATATTCCATATTTTGTGGACAACTTTTAAATTTATGTATTGCATTCACCACTTAAGAATCTTGAGCAGAAAATCAAGCATTCTTTTTCCAAGTAACCTTCGGCGATGGAACCCTCCGGTTTAGATCTGTTGCACACATAAGATTTGAGTTTAGCTAGATAACGCTCAATTGAAAACATACATCGAACGTGCGCAGGTCCACCGTATTCAACTTTCTTGCACAAGTGAACTGTCAAGTGAACCTTTATGTCAAAGAAAGCCGGTGGAAATATCATCTCAAATTGGCAAAGAATTTCGATAATTTCTTGTTGTTTCCTCTTCACATCTTCCAAATCAATTACTTTGCCCTAAAGACCTCTTAAGAATGCACCAAATCTTATTAGAGTCAATGCAACCTTAGGCTTCAGTGTTTTTTTTCCACAGCAAATTGCAAAAAGTAGTGAAGTACAAAATGAGCATCATGGGTCTTATACCCTAAGATTTTCCTTTCCTTCATGTCAACGTACTGACTGATATTGGCTACACAATCATATGACAATTTAGCGTTTTCCAGTAATGAGAAAAATATTTATGTTTCTCTATTCGTTATGTCAAATATGGCAGCCCTAATCTCAAGGTGTTCGTCGTCACTTAATAAAACAGGATGTTGGACCTTTCTAATGCCCATTTCTTATAAATCCAAATGAGCATTCAAATGTTCTTTTGACTTGCCACTAGTATTTTGCAAAGTACCGAGTATGTTGTCGCATATGTTTTTCTCTATATGCATAATATCATGGTTATGTCGCAATGAATTGTGGCTCCAATACGGTAAACTGAAAAATATTGACTTCTTTTTGAAAGGGTATCCTTTTTCTTCTCAAAATTATTTTCAGTGCCACACAAAAGTTCTTCAATGTCTGTTCCTGATAGATTTCCTGGAATCTTTCCTATTTCAACTTCACATTGAACCTTCTCTTATCAAACCTCCACTTGTGTTTCAGATCTAGAAATTTTTTATGATTCATATAGCACATTTTTTTTACTATGTTTCACACATTGAAGAAGTCAAATAATGGCATATGAGACAACCCAATTTACCGTTTGTGCTCCAACCGAATAACATTGCATACCCCAAAAAATCGCTAATGGTCCACAATATACTTGCACGTAACATGAAATTTTGATTAGTAAATGCATCATAAGTTTCTATGTCTAGATCCCATAATTCTTTCAGCTCTTCAATTAGTGGCTGCATATATACACAAATTTTATGCTTTGGAGACTCTGGACTGGAGATGAGTGTTGAAAGAATTAGATTTTCGGGCTTCATGCATAACCAAGGTGGAAGGTTGTAGCTAACTAATACAATTGGCTATGTACTGTAAGCTGTACTCATTGTATAAAAAGGATTGAATCCATCAGAGGCCACACCTAATCTGATATTTATATTTTCTAATAAAAAATCAGGATAAATATCATTGATCGAATTCTAAGCCTCGCTATCAGCTGGATGTCTAAGTTTTCTATTTTTTTCAGCCTATAGAATGTCATATCATAAGTTATGAAAACTCCTTGCATATAAACCACCTTGGTAGTCTTGGTTTTAGCGGAAAGTAACACATCACTTTTTATGGAACTTTGTGAATCAACTTCTCAGGATCATTGTCACGGGTGCCTTCATTTTCTGTTGTTCCCACCTCGAAACACCATAAGTTTTATCGACATCTTTATCCTCATTTTCTACCCATTACAGCATGCAATCGTTTAGATATGAGTTTATTTTTTTGTAATCAAGACCTAAATCTTTAATGATATTCTTCGCGGCTCTAAAAGATAAAGGTATGTGGGCCTGTGGAAAAGCCTTTCTCATCAACTCTAGTGTATCCCCAAATGCAGACTCTATAATTCCATGTATACATTTTAAAGAATAAAGCCTGAGGATAAAACATAATCTCAAAAAAATTAAACAACCATGATATATTAGTTGCTTACCACCTTTGACAAGGTGATAAAATCTTTTAGCATCCGCACTCGGTGCATCAAAATTCTCATCTTCACATTTCTGAATATTTTCATGAGTACGGTGCAACATTTCATCTAGTTTATCTCTAAAATTACAAGTTTCACAGTCTATATCTTCATCGCTCCTTCCAAAATTTGGGCGAGAAACCTCACATATCCATTTCACATATAATGAAGATGGACCATTGCAGGATGAGATGATCATAAATTATATCTGGATGACGCCATTTGTTATTTTTACAATTCTTGCAAGGTCACATTTTATCATCGCCTACGACAAATTTAGAAAACTGTTTTGTATGAAGGCTTTTATCCCACTAATATATCCTTCACTAAACTTTCGAAGTTCTACCCGGATGTTTTTATTGTCCATCACAACATTTATGAATATGGGTATTTTAACATAAATAAAATAAAATATGTGTGTGTGTGTCCAACGAATAGAAACCTAAGACAAGTCGAATTGTTAATACAGGCTGACTTAAGAATATATAAGTAGTTTAAATTGAAACCCTAAAGTGATGTGATAGAGTGTTATACCTCAAAATCAAAATTAGAGCCCTAAAGTTATGTGAATAATGCTTGAACCCCAAATCGAAGCCCTAATCGAACTGAAATCATTGGACAAAGCTTGAACCCCCAAAGCGAAGCCCTAATCGAACCAAAATCGTTGAACCCCAACTTAAGAATGTTTTCTTGAACCTTTGTAAGAAAATAGAGTAAAATCAGAACGAAATATTATTTGCAAAAGAAAATGTTATTTGTGTTGATGAACGATCGAATTAGGTTGTTTGCAGAAGAAGTGATTGGACCAACGAGCGGTGGATTAGTGAGGTGTCACATTCTCCGACGTACGATTATAAAAGTTCAGCGTAGGATTTCCGTTGGTAGAATAATGTGGATCGTTGTGTAAGATATGGAAAGGTTTGTTATAGCAACACTATATCAAGATGTTGCATCGTGTTACACTTGTTTAGCTAGAGCAATACATGTTTATGGCTAAGGTAACACAAAAAATACAGCGTTGCAGTAGGACCGAAATTTTATAGCTGTCACAACATTTTAGGTGGCAATACTTTGCAAATCTGTTGTAGAAGGCCATCTATGGCGCAATGCTCATTACCTAACAACTGGACCTCCAATCGGGAGATCCTTATTCCACCGGGACTGATCATTTCTCTTTCTTCTTTAGGTACGCATGTATAGAAGACTGCTTCTAAAGCGAATATGAAAGTAACTGAAGAGAAACAAGTGCCCCCTGCTGAAGACCCAGAAAAAGCTGAAGAAATGATAGATTCCTTGAAGAGGCTAGTGCAAGGGCTCTCAATCGGGGGAAGAGAATGTGATGTACACTAGGGAGTATGACAAGATGGGACCTTTGACCCTTGTAGAGATGAAAGTAGGAGAAGTGGGTAAGCATCTCCTCCTCAAATTTGAATCAAGCTCTGAGCCTTTAATGGTCAAACCACTTCAAGTCATTGCTCCCTCTATCACAGACCCTCCAATCAAGGAAACTCCTCCTACTACCTTAGCCAAACGAAGCAAGAAGAAACATGACGTGTCTGCTTCCTTAGTTAAAGATGCTCCTACCAATAAGTCCAAGAAGAAGAGCAACCTCATAGTGGTGGAGTTAGACGAACTGGCTGAGGAGAGAGCAAAGAAGAAGAAGACTGGTGATGAGTCATCGGAAGCTTAGTTGATTAAGCATTTTAATTATTTCTAGGCCCTTTGGGTGTTGTTGCGAGTGTGGTCCTTGCAGTTTGCTTGTAAATTTGTATAAAACCATCATTTTTGTAAATGAAGCATTGTTTTCTTTAATATGTTATCTATCTGCAAGTTTATATATTTCTTTCCATTCAATGTACTCGCAACATAAAAATTACTACGTAAAGTGATAGTACGTTGTCATTTAGAGGTATAGTGTATATGCCCTAATTAAATTTGAATCACGAGTCGCATCCTAATCGTGTTCAAAGTTAATTTATAACTCTATACCCTTGGCCCCAACGTTGGTGGAGATCCAGCTAAGTTAAATTGGACGATCTTTAATTTTTTGTATTCCCTGTCCTAGTTAAGGGGATTGGAGTTAGTGTGGACATCGTGGTTTGTCCTTTATGCTCTCCCATAGTCGGTTTGGGTTAGAGTCCTAGGTCAAGCGGCCTTGCATCGAGGCACGCATGTCATTTTATACTCTCTCCTTAGTCGTTAGGAGTTAGAGTTAGGGATCGAGTGGTCGTTAGTCTTGGTGCACCTATCACACTTGTCCTTAGTTTATACTCTATTCCAAGCTCTGAAGAATAGAGTTAGTCGGGAAAGCGATCGGATCACACTTGCCCAAGCATTATCCATTTTCCTCAACATCGAGGATAAAGGTCGCCATTAGGATGGTAGGATCACATCCCCATAATTTATACTCATACCCTTGACACATGGGAAAGAGTTAAAGATGGTGTTCCAACTTTTTGGTTCACAAAGTAGGGATCACCATGTCGAGCGTCAATGTCGAGCTCGAATTTAGTCAACCTAAGTCTAACTAGTCGCGGAGTTAAGCTAGCTCGTCCAAACGTGAGCCGACGAACATTCAAATCACAACACATAGTCAAAGTAATTGAAACGGTAATGGAACACGAAAAAGAGCTTTTATTTATGAACAATAACAAGTGGTGAGACACGCTTTAATACAATGCTAAGAATAAATGAAATAAATAGAATAAAAGCTTAAGAAAGATAATGATGCGGATGCTTAGCATTCCATGCTCTTAAGAGTGGATCGCCATCAATAGTCATTAGCCTGAAGGTTTCATTATCAAGCCTCTGTTGGATGACATAAGTTCCATCCCATTTTAGGCCCATGTGAACTGGGGCCGAGAAGACTAGTTTCAAAATAAATTCTCCAAAGTCGAAGGTTTTGAGTCAAACGTTCTTATTATAGTATCGGGCAACTCATTGCCTGTGTGCCACAACACAAGTTAGCTTCTTGTCTCTTCTCGTCAATCATGTCCAGTGATTTTAAGAGAAGCGCTCTATTAGTCAACGAGTCATTATATGTCGTCCTGTGAGAGGGGACTTCGAAATCTATTGGGATGATTGCTTCAGAGCCATAGGATAAGGCCAATGGAGTGTGATCAGTCACAGACTTATGGGTTGCACGATATACCCAAAGGGCTAAAGGTAGTTCATTGACCCATTTGCCTTCGGCCCGCTCCAATCATTTCTTTAGAATGGACTTGATAATCTTGTTTACAGCCTCGGTTTGTCCATTTGATTACGGGTGTGCAACTGCGATGTACTTCTTCTCGGTATGGTATCATTGGCAGAAACCTCTGAATTAGGAGCTGTCGAACTGGGTCCCATTATCTGTTATGATGGCCTAGGGAAGACCAAATCAGCATATGATATTTCTGACAATGAAGTTGATCACCTGTTTCGTCGTTATTGTGGTCAGCACTTCACCTTCGACCCACTTTGTAAGTAATCCACAACTACGATCACATACTTCGCTCCACCTTTAGAAATTGGAAGGCTTTCAATGATGTTCACTCCCTATACAGCGAATTGCTAAGAACTAACTATCTGTGTAAGTTGAGTTATCGAAGCTCTTTGAATCTGGGAAAACCTCTGACACTTGTCACAACATTTGGAATAATTAGCCGCATCTCAACTAATGGTAGACCAGAAGTAGTTGTACCTTCTTTGCTAGAGTTTGCCCTCCAGTGTGAGTGTTGCATTCGAGTTCGTGCACTTCCTGCAATGCTCGTTTTTCGCGTCATCGTCGGCCACACATCGGAGCATAGGAACTGAGAATCCCCCTCTGTAAATCGTATCTCCCTAATAATTTATCTCAAGGCTTTACGCATAACAGCTCGTTTTTCATTCTTTCTTTCTGGGAGGGTTTCATTCTGGAGGAAGTTCTTGAAAGTGGTCATCCATGACTCTTTCTTAGGTTTGGCTTCCAAAGCTTGATCAATGTCCAACTGATCTATGCTCGAAGTGTCTAATGTCTCGATCGGAACCATTTCTGCTTCATCTCGGGCATAAGAACTAGCCAATTTAGCCAATTGGTCAGCCTTTTGATTCTCCTACCTTGGAATATATGAGATGCTATAATAGTCAAAATTGTCCAACAACTCTTCCACCCACCTAGGTGGAAAGTCGTTGCCCCTTAGTTCCGAACCGGAAATACAATAAATTGTGAATCGCAGAGAATGTCCAACGCCACTACCCCCAACTCTTTTGCAAGCTTCAAACTGTCATTCAGAGATTTATACTCAGAATCGTTGTTGGTGGCAAGAAAGTCTAACCTTAAGGCGTAATAAATTGATCGTCCCTTAGGAGTTAATAAAACAACTTCGAAGCTGAAACGTCGATCATTACGATCTCCATCTATGTATAGCTTCAACGTGTCTAGTCTTAGTTTGACACTAGGAAGATTGGTAGCGTCCTCTGGAATGTTGTCCTCGGGAGTTGTAAACTAGGCTATAAAGTCCTCCGATGCTTATTCTCGGATAGACTTTCGTGAAAGAAAGTTGAGATCGAACTGACTCAGCCCGATGTTCCACTTAAGTAACCTTCAAGACGCCTCAGGTTGTTGAAGGACCTGTCGTAGAGGTTGGCCAGTATACACTTTGATGGGGTGAGCCTAAAAGTAGTAGCAAAGCTTTCACGAGGCGATCAACAAACTGTACGCTAGTTTCTCGATTTTCAGATAGTTGTGTTCTGCTCCCATCAACTACTCGCTTACAAAATAGATTGGTCAGTGCACTTGATCTTTTTCGCGAGCTAAAGATGAACTGATAGCATATAGGGACACTGTCAGGTACACAAACAAGTCCTCATGGCTGATTGTCTTAGAAAATATAGGTGGCCTTTTCAAATGATCAAGTAGGTTCTGAAAAGCTTCGACACACTCGGATGTCCAAGAAAAGTTGCGCTTTCCTCGCTTTATAAAGTGCAAGAAGGGAACACATTTTTCCGTAGCTCTGGAAATAAATTTGTCCAAAGATGCAACTGTTCCTTCCAAGCTTTGCACATCCTTGATCTTCCGAGGCTTCTGAATACCCTTTATTTCTTCGATCTGTTTGGGGTTAATTTCAATTCCTCAAGAGATAATGATAAAGCCTAGGGATTTCCCTAATGCAACGCTAAAAGAGCATTTCAAAGAGTCAAGCTTCATTCCATATATGCGGAGAACACCGAACATCTCTGCCAAGTCCCGGACATGATCGATTGATTGCTTTGACTTCACCAACATGTCAAATACATATACTTCCATCATTTATCTGATTTGATCATGGAACATGCGGTTGACCAAGCGCTAATATGTTGCACCTGCATTCTTCAATCCAAAAGGCATGACCACATAGCAATATAGCCCAAGATCCATTATGAAATTAGTATGCTTCTGGTTTGGGACATGCATCGCAATCTGGTTATATCCTGAGTAATCATCCATAAAAAAGAGGACTTCATGTCCAGCTGTTGAGTCAACAAGTTGATTAGTCCTAGGAAGTGGGAAGCTATCTTTAGGATAGGCCTTATTAAAGTCCAAAAAGTCAACGCATGTTCACCACTTCCTGCTGGCCTTCTTCACAAGCACTTGGTTTGATATCAACCTGTTGTATGTCGGGTCTTGAATGAACCCATTATTTTTCAGTCTTTCGACCTCTTCATTCAAAACTGCTGACCTCTCTGGGCCGAGCATACGCCTTTTCTTCTTGACAGGGATGTACTTTGGGTTGATGTTCAATGAATGAGTCGTGATGGATGGAGATATCCCACAATGTCAGCATGGGTCCACGCAAACATGTTTAGGTTTGCGTGGAGGAAATAAGTCATCTCTCTCATCTGGCGGGGCCTAGGTGGGATCCGTTTTTCAAGAACTTGGTCAGGTCATCATTATCGATCAGAATCTCCACCGTAGTTTCATTAGGGGTCACCTTTCTACATTCCGGCTCTTCGTCCACCCTTGGATCGATATCTTTGAGATGGTGATTGGACGGTCCTGACTGGGATGCCTTCTTTATTTGATATGCTTCCATTGGCAGGAGGAGGATCGTCTTTGAACTCCTTGTTTTCCTTATCGTAGACTTCCTTCCATTCCCTAAGTAGCACATTCGTCCTGCTACTCGATCTTCACTTAGTACTCCAATTTCAGTTTTATTCGTACACCAAGGAGCTATGCAAGCTCGAAATTCTTCTTGGGTCGGTCGGCCAAGAAGGCGTTGTATGGAAAGTTTATGCCTATCATAAGAAATGGAAGGATCCACTTTCTCCTATGGTCCCCTTCACCCAACTCCACCAGCAACTCAATCATTACCACTGATTCATTAGTTGATCCATTGAAGCTTTGTATCTTGCCTTTGTATGGCTTTAAGTCTCTCGCCTTTAACCTCATCTGGTAATAGGCTCGTTTGAATAGAATATTTATGGAAGTCCCATTGTCTACAAGGACTTTCCGTACAGTTGTTGGGCCGATGTTGGCTGTAATAACCAAAGGATCGATAATTGGGGTTTGTACCCCCTCCGACTCTCTGTCATGGAAGACAATATTGTTTGTCATCGTCTTCCTATACTTCACAAAACAATATCGTCTTCCATTATTTGGAGGCCAAGGTCCCCTGCCCCTGTCCCATGGGGCAACCTTGTATTTATCGAGCTTTCCTTTTATAATTAGTTTCTCGATGATGTCCCCAAGATAATGACACTCGTTGGTCGCGTGACCATTGATCTCGTGAGATAACAGTTTCACGCACTTTATCCTTGGACTCCTACAAAGGCAGTTTCTTGTACTGAATCGTATTGTAAGTATCAAGATAGAATTTTTCAAATGTGTCATTCAATGTTGTATAGCTAACAAATGTCTGAAACCATGGTCGCTTTCTAGAGTCCCCTTTCTGGCCATGGCTTCCACTATCGTTCTTTCGTTTATTTCGTTTGCCACGATTTCAAACATTCACCTCAACCTTTCCAGAATTGTCTCCAAATTGGTTCATTGCCACGTGGCTTTGAATACCTTCATTAAACACACCACTTGACCGCCCTTCCTAATTCACTTGTGCGTCTTCTTGTCGCAGGTGCACATTGGCTTTTTCGTAGAATAATTCAATCGTCGTAGGAGGTTTTCCAATCAAATACTTCCCTAATTCTATTTTCTTGTCAACTCCGTCGACAATTTCCATCAAGACTATTTCAAGGTTAGGATTACTCACTTCAATTATGGACGTATTGAATCAGTTAAGGTAATCCCTTAGATATTCTCCCAGAGTTTTCTTTACTGTAGAAAGGGTCATGACATGTTTCAACTTAATGGCGTGAACACAGAATCGATTTACGAACTTCTCATTCATGTATTTGAAGTTCGAGACTGATCTCGGGGGAAGTCGTGTGAACCGTATAAGCACCACCCCATCAAAAAAATATTGGGAAAGCCTTGCACTTAACCGAGTCGGGGGTGGTCGATGTCTACATATGCCACAAATACATCATCTGATGCTATTGGGGGTCCGTCATGCCGAAATAATGGCTTATTTGCGGCATATTGAATCTTCTTGGGAACTCCTCATGTAAACTATCATCTGTAAATAGAATGTGGCGACAATCAATCCCCCAATCTTCATTCTTGTAGCCTTTATTATCGATCATGATCTGGCGCACATGGTTGTCAGATCGGGAGTGCTGAAGATAATAACAAGATTTGAGCTCTTAGCTTGTTGGGCTCCCTCTGCTTCCATTCCAGGAAACATCGCCTGAGCCGCCGTCCAAACGGTACTTCCTTGGCTCTGGTTGTCCCTGTCAATCATAGGACATAAGGGAGGAAGCACGGGAGACTCTAGAAGTGTCGCAGTTAGCTAGAGGAGGAGGATTCTGGGAAGACAGGGAATTTGATTCGGTAAGTATCGGCTTGACATTCCTTGGATCGACAATGTCGAGCCGAGCTAGTTCAGTATGGTCGAGCTGAGCTGGGGGCCATCTAAAGCGCAAATCTCGCATATTCTTTTGCTTTTCAAGTGGGCATTACTGTCATGGCTAGTCCTCGCTCCACCCAGATGATAATGAGCCTTCTGCGCCCTGATTTCGTGATGGAGAAGTAGCTTATTGGTTGCTGAACTCCTCTTATTGTCTCGTCATTTGATTCATATCTTTCCTTATTGTGGCATTATCCTATGCCGGAGCATTAAGTGCTTCCATTATCTCCGAAAGTTGGTTCATCAATATCATGAAGTCATCGCGAGTAGTTAATGCTGAGGAGGGAGCTTAGTTGGATGGAGAAGGAAGTAAAGGAGGATTCATAGTTGGTTGCACCTCGGCTTGGGTCGATATCGACCCAGGAATGGTTGACCCGACTTGTGCCGAGCCAAGGGTTGGGGTTGAGGCTACATCTGATGGTGAGGCAGGGTTTGCCTGCTGAGGGTGTTTTCCAAAGCCGCGTGCGAAAAATTTGGAAACCATTGTTGCCAAAGATGACGGAAATTAGGATTTCGTCTCGGACTTGGTGATCCAAAAGTTGATCAAAACCCTTAAACGCTGAGAATTGAGTTTTCTCGGTGAAAGCACCAAAGTATTAACACCAAAAAGTGGCACAACACCCAAATAAAGATTATGTAGAGAATAAAGTAAAGATATACAAATGAAAACGAGAGAAAATGCTATCACACACAAATTTATAGTGGTTCGGCGTTAATGAGCCTACATCCACCTTATAATCTCTTGATTCTGTATAAACTTTGAGTTCAAACGATGGTTTAATAGCTAAACTCAAGTACAATGTAGTAATAATAAATAAAATGATAAGAGCATGACCAAAAGTCCTTTTTTATGGCACTAGATATTTATTTATAGATGCTAGAGTTCTCGGGTTGACTAGGACATGTAGCATCCGTCCCAAGACTATAGAAATGGGGGTGAAGCTTTTTTCTTGGGCGAAACAGCTCATCCTGGCTAGGTATGGACAGGTAGCAGCTGATTCGGAGTGTTAGAGGTAGAGGAAGCGGTCAAATTAGATCTGGAGCTAGTCAATAGGAGATATTAGTGTGCTGGAGTGGCCTCGGGTCGACTTAGTCGAATCGGGAATTGTTTGTCATGAGCATTGGTATTCCTGTATCGAGCTTCTCATGCGATCCCAATTTCGCACACCTACCTAACCGACCTGAGGACTTCATCGAGCCGAAATTCATCCTCACCAATTAGAATTTTGAGCCGACCCGACACCACAGTCGAACCGAGCTGGTGATTGTTCATCACAATGCTTAGTCATCGAGTGGTAGGTCCAACGTCGAGTTGAAGTTTCACTAACCCAGGATCTGTTCGACTCGAAATAATGGCTTTTTAGTGATGGCTTGGCACAAATATGTTTGAAACCTTGACAACCTTGCCAAAAAGCTAGCCAACATGTTCAATCTTGTTAATTAATTAATTGACTTATTAGATCATATTAATTAATTGACTAATTAGTTATCAATCAATGACAAAGTTAAAAGTGAGAATGAAGGCTAATGAGTTGAAACAGATAAATCTAGCTGTTATCCTAAAAAAATGTGGCATGTGCCTAAAGAACATATGATATCATACTACAAGTAATCCAAATATGTTTGTTTGAGTTACATGATCAACAAAATTACAAATATCTATTTATTTCAAATGAATGTTGTGCCTGATCTTTATGTATGCACACTTGATTAATTTATGAATCAAAAGAAACATGATCAGAAAATGAAATAGAAATAACAAAACTTTCTAATAGTAAGTTTGTAATCAAATTAGTTTGTTTGAATTGCATGATCAATGAAAATTACAAACATCTATTTATTTCAAACGAATGATGTGCCTTATCTTCACATGTGAACACTTGATTAATTTATGAATAAAAAGAAACACGATTAGAAAATGAAATAGAAGTAACATAAATTCTACGAATGGCGGACTCTAACAAACTAATGGCAGATGCTTTTAAAGGGATGGATTCAGGCAGACCTCTTGATGGGAGGGAAGAACAGTAGACCGTAAATCGAAATGAAAAGGACGCGGGTAAACAACCAGATCGTAGACCGGCGGAAGAAAGTAGGCTTTTCGAGAAGGCTAGTTCGTCGATTGGAGTAGGCATTGATGGTCAAGGGAAGGACGGGGATCTAGCATCCTACAAATCTGTTTCGATAGGTCGTCATCCTAGGTTTACGGTTTTGGGGGGAACGGACGTTCGAACTAAAATAAATAACCCACTAATACGTCGAGGGCAAGGAGTAGTTAGATTGAACTTCTATGATCGGCAATGGAAACAGATTCAGAGTGACAATATAAAGGATTTCCAAAATCGTAGGTGCAAGAAGCTAGTGGCGGCATTGGGCAAATGCGTGATGAATTTGTAGATCTCAGGTATATTGAACCAACAATTGTGGATAATAAGAGAAAGGTTTTTGTACCCCAACTTGCAGTGTTCAGATCTATAGAAAAATGGAAAAACTCCATTATTTTTTACATGTACGGGGGAAGACCTTATCATGTTCATTTGAAGAAATATATTGAACGTGTGTGGAAACCATCTGGGAAGTTTCAATTATTATTTAGAGAAAACGGGTTTTTCATCACATGTTTTGAGAACAATTTAGATTATGATAATATTTTGAAGGGGGGTACTTATTTGTTTGATAATAGAATAATTACTCTAAAAAATGGAATATAGGAGTGAGATTTAAAAAAGATATGCTTTCAACTATGTCGTCGTGGGTTAAATTATCCAATCTAGAGTTAAAACAATGGGATAGAGAAGCACTTAGTTCTATTTCCAGTGTGCTGGGGAAACAGATTAAAGTGGATAAGATCACTGCGGATGAGTCAAGAGTTGCTTTTGCAAAGATTCTAGTGGAGAAGGCAGTAACTTCTGATTTTCCTCAAGAGGCAGATATGGTGTTACATACAGGCGAAGAATTGAAAGTTAAAGTTGAATACACTTACAAACCTATATGCTGCAGCAACTGCAAAGTGTTTGGACACTCGACAAGCCAATTCAAGTCGAAGACAGAAGAAATTTGTGTTCGGAAAAATTGTGCTAGTACAAAAACTCAGGAAGAAATAGTAAAATCAAATAGGGAAGTAAGTAATGACAACATTGAGGAACCAGTTCCAATTATTAATCTTGATGACGGTGATACAAATAAGGATGTAGATTCAGATGCCACAGGTGACAATAATGGAAAATTTGATAACAACGACGTTGTTTCCATGCAGGACAAGATGGACATGCATAACATTACATTCACTCTGTTAGAGTTTGAAGTTAATAAATGTACGACTGATAAGAATACAACTTCTGTAAACTTGAGTGATCCTACTGCATTTTCAAATAAAGATTTAAAACAACACAACTTTACATATTAATGAAAATGGGACTCAGCAAAAGACAAATACAAAAGAGAGGTCTTGTAAAGCCTTTACAAAGAAAATTTGGTTATTTGGACTTGTTGGTTGATGAGGATATCACCGATCACCATGTGAACCGAAATAATTTGGATGTCTCCTCAATCATATAGGCCAAGGAAAAATTATCTCTTGGCACCAGTGTTGAGGGTAATGTTGAAAACCCAAATCCACTTACAAAAGATGCTGCTGATCATCAGAAAGAGAGTGTTGAACAAGACAGTACGTAAATTGGTACTGATGGTGAATGGGCGGATGTTGAAGAAGTTGATATTGTAGATTTGCTAAATAATGAAGAGAGGAACTCAATTCCACCTATAAAAAATGATGTTAGTAATAATGTAGAAGCTAATAAGAAGTACATAGAAGAAATTGAAAGCATTAACAAAAACAATAAAAGGAATACTCCACTAAACCCATTGCTCCTAAAGTATAGACAAGGAGCCAGAGTAAGATCAAATGAACTTAATCTCGTGGAATGTAAGGTGCTTGAACACTTCGACTAAACAATTTGAAGTGCTCAAATTTCTTAACAAATTAAGGTCGTCCATGGTAGGCCTTTTGGAAAATAAGATGAATGATAGTATAGTCAATAATTTTCAGCAAAGATTTCAGGAAAATTGGAATATTGCTAATAACAATGAGTGTAGTTGTAACGGAATAATTCTGATGGCTTAGGATTCAAACATTTGGCCTAATTGTGTCTGTTAGCAAATCTTATCAACATATATTTGTTTCTGCTATGAACGTGGGGGGTCTGAAATGCCGCATGACTTTCATTTATGCTAGTAATTTTCTTCTTGACTGAGAGAAATCATGGACTGATATAGCTTTTGAGGCCAATGTTGTTGATACTCCCTAGATCGTGGTTGGGGATTTGAATAATATCTTATCTATAAAGGACAAAAAAGGGGGGTCGGTTGTCCCATTTAGACAAATTTCTTGTTTCGTAAATTGGTTAGCAAATGCAGGACTAATGGATATTCCTCTCTTGGGATTTAAATATACTTGGAGAAGGAGGGTTTTAGCAACCAAAATTGATAGGCTATTATGCAATCACCTATTTCTGGACACTTTCCCTGAGTTGACAGCTTTTGGCGAGTCTAATATGATTAGTGATCATATTCCCATATGTGTGAAGTTTACCCCTAATGACAGCAGAAAAAGTAACATCCCTTTCAAATATGTTAATACGTGGCATGGTATAGAATGCTACTGGGATTGCTTCAATTGGGCTAAGGAATATATGGATTTGGGGATCTGGAAAGGGTCAAAGGTGTACATTTTTCAGATGTTTTTGGATGCTGCAAATGTAATCTGAAGAGGTGGAATTGTAGTAATTGGGAATACAAAAATAATATACAAAGACATGAAGAAGTTTATTGCACTACATTGAAAGAAACTGACGACAACCCTACTAATCTGGATTTTTTTGATAAATTGGATAATGTTTATAAAAGATGTAAAGAACAGTGCAATACAGAATATAAAAATGCAAGGAAAAATGCATAGTTTTCTTGGCTTAATGAGGGAGATTCATGTACCATGTTTTTTCATGCGAAGATGTCATTGAGAAGACACATAAATAACAGTGGAAATATTTTTCTTGCCAACCGACAGCTGTTGCACGACTCTAAAAGTATTGAGAAAGAGGCCATAAATTATTTCACATATAATTTCAATTCAGAAAGCCATCATCCTATCGTTTATCCAGATATTAACTGTAAATTCATGATAAACGATAGAGGCAAGGTGCATCTCCTATCTAGAATATCGATTAGTGAAGTGTATAAGGCCGTTTGGTTTATTCCAGATGACAAAAGTCCGGGTCCTAATGGGTTCACAGTTAAGTTTTTCAAAATTCACTGGGAAGACCTTAAATTACCCCTTACAGATTTAATTCAGGAGGTGTTCAGGATAAGTAAACTTGCAAAAGGTATTAATCATACATTCATTACCCTTATTCCTAAAGTCGAGAAACCAATGAATATGTCTAATTATAGGCCTATCTCTTGTTGCAATGTTATTTGTAAAATTATTTCTAAGGTGGTTTGCACCAGAATTAAGCCGTATTTTATGAATCTTATTTATGAAAATCAATTCTCTTTCATTCCTGGTAGACATATTGCAGAAAATGTATTGCTTGCGCATGAACAAATTAAGCACTTCAAGAGATGTGGTAGTCGCAGTATGTGTATTAAAATTGATTTGCAAAAAGCTTATGATATGGTAAATAGGTTTTTTTGGCCATATGTTGAAAAGGATGGGCTTTCCTAGAAGAATGATTAAAGTTATTAAAACCTGTATAACCATGCCTACTTTTTCCATTCTTCTAAAAGGCGGTCCTATTAGTTTTATACATAGTAATAAAGGGTTGAGACAAGGTGACCCCCTTTCCCCTTACCTCTTTCACATTGTTATAGAATTTCTATTTATTACGATGCACAAGGCGTGTATAATGGATTTAGTACCTCCTATTTTTTAAAATGAGCCGCATATTAATCATTTTATTTATGCCGATGATTTGATGATTTTTACAAAGGCCAAGAATAAGTGTGCGACAGAAATTTCCAAGATCTTAGACAATATGAGCGACTTTGCAGTTCATAAAGTGAATGGGCTTAAATCTAAGGTTTTCTTCAGTAAAACGGTTAATAACAAAGGTGTTTTGATATAGTTGTTAAAATGAGAGAAGGGAATTTACCCACTAAACACCTTAGGGTACCACTGTTAAATAATTATTTGCATTTCTCTTATTATGGTGATCTTTCTGATAAGATCAGAAAGAAAATGGACAGCTGGGATTGTAGGCTTTTATTAATAGCAAGGATAATTGAATTGATTAAATCAGTTATCACCCAGATGGTTATGTATTGGTAGCTTATATATCAACTTCCTACCACGACTATTGCTAAAATTAATAGACTGTGTGCTAATTTTGTTTGGGGAGGGAAAAGTCATAAGATTGCTTGGGATACTCTTTGTTACCCAAAAAGCGAAGGCGGTGTTGGGTTCCGAAATTTTGAAGATATTAAATCCGCGACTGCTATAAAACTGATATGGCATTTTATTAGTGGCAACAACTTGTTGAAAAATAGATGACAAGTAGGTATTGCAAAGAAAATAAATTTTGGATTTTAAATATAGATAACAATAGCTCGTGTACGTGGAAAGCCATGTTGAGAAATAGGGATTTAGGGCTGAAGTGTATCAATAGGTATAATATTAACGGGCATGACTCAATTCTTTGGTTTGACCCATGGTTAAACAGTGAAATTCTTGGTAATATTCTGGGATAGGACTGATAAGATATGTGCGGAGGAGAAAATTTAAAAGTTGAATGCCTTATACCGGATGGGGTGTTCATGACCAATCGTCTTACAATTTCTAGAATGATAGATGATAAAATTAAGGACGTTCAGATCAAGAATAATTTTGACCAAAACTACTGGAGCTGGAATAATTGCAAGGATGGCTTCTCTTTCTGCTCGGCTTGGGATTTGACCAGGGTGCAAAATCCAGAAGTGGACTGGTGTAAAATCATGTGGCATTATAGAAATAGTGCGAAGATGTCTATATGCATGTACAAAGAAATACTAAACAGATTATCTACTTTGGATCACTTAGTTAATTGGGGTTATTATGTGAACCCAACGTGTGTTTTATGCAAGGAATGTAACGAGTCAAGAGAAACCTGTTCTTCTCATGTCCGTATCCGACATATCTTTGGGCAAGATGCAGCTTGAAATTGGATATCCTTCCCACTATGAATCAACCTTTTATACTATAGGATGAAATGAATTTCCTAAAATCAAAATTCACAAATAAGGATTTGGCTCAAGACATTGTGTTTTGCAGTATTGTTGTGGTTGTTTATCACATCTGGGCTGAGAGAAATAAGCGGATTCATGGAAATGGTTTGACCGATAAATTTAAGAGATGGGAGCCAATCAAGATAGAGATTAAATACCTGATAAAAAAATCAAAGAAGAAGAACTCTTTAAGTCATGGAAATCTGCTGTGAAATTGGGACATAGAGGATTTCGATCTAGGATGATTAAGCGCCGCCATTGATGCTTCGATTTAGGGAGATGTGGTGTTTCCTATTTTAGGAGATACTCGGTTTAATGCTATGTTTGTTTCCATTATTATCATTGTATCTTTTTGGTTTTTGTGCGCCTTAGGCTTTCATGAGCACGTTTTATTTTGTAATGGGTTCAGGCAAGTAAGGTATATGATGTTTACTTGCCCGGTACTATTTGTACATTTTATTGATTCGTTGTCAATAAAGTACCTTACTTTTTTTTCTGTCTTGTACTCACGTTGAGCGCATGTATAGGTTTTTAATGAGGCGGTTTACCCAATTTCAAAAAAAAAACTTCTAATAGTAGGTTTTTAATCAAATTTCTGTTACTTTGTTGTGGCTGTAAAGCTTAACGTGGTGAAAAGTAAGCTTATTTCCATGAGAAAATCTGATAACAAATATCTAATAATTATTGTAATCCAAACCATCCACTTTAGTTTGGGTATTAGGCCATACAGATAGTTCTAAAGTCAGTATACATAGATTCTCTTTCCACCAACCAATAAAATCGTCCCGACTGCTATTGGTTTAACGCTTTTACATTTGAGTTTTCGTTCATATGAAAATGCACATGGTACATAAATATTTTGAAACACAACCGGTTTAGAAAATGAAATTAACATATGAAATAGAAAAATAATTTTTTTTCCTTTGGTTTTGACAAATAATGAAATCACGATAAACAATTCAGCCTTCCATCGTCTACTCCAATTTCCTTTCATCGTATACGTCATCTCTCCGCTTTTCTAATATTTTGTTATTAATATTGAAAATCCAAAATAAACTAAATGTATCCACATTTAAACCATATAATGTGCAATCTTACAAGGTAATACTGATCAATATGCATCTGTTATGGCCCCATACATCATACAATAAATGATGAAATCTACAGCAGTTAACCATTCATCCGGACGTTTGGGGGGTGTGGACAAACATACCCTTTCATGTTATCATGATCTTTTGTATGAAAAGAGACTAATATATTGTGAAGCTGGGATGATATATATCATGCACATTTCGATATAACTGACATACATACTTTGGTAATTTTACTTTTGTGGATGCTTCAAGTTTAAAAAACATTGACTTTACAATAAGAGCATCTCCAACCGTATTGATTCAGTGAACAATACGGCAAACTCCAATTTTTTCGGGCTTCCTGGCGCTCCAGCAACATTGATTTGGGCGTAAAGAAGAAAACGAGTGAGTCTCTCCTGTTTAATTTTTTAATGTGAATTTTTAAATGATTTTCTGAAAATCGCTCATATCATAAACGGTTTTTAGAAAACGTTTAAGAGAGAAATAATGTTTCGGAAGCACAAATAATACTGTAAATGGTGTTCAGAACACTATTTATAGATTTATTTCTTTTTTCTTTTTCTATAAAAAGAAGAATTTGTCCCAGTCGCTATTGATAGAGTAGGAGGGATTCACATTGTTTTTGGTCCTCCTCCACCAGAAAATAGCCATCCTACTAGAGATGCCCTAATGAGGTAAGACTACATAATGAGTCAACTCAACCTTGCTCAAACAAAATCCTTATGCATTAAGTAGACGATTGTGACACACTTCCATGAGATAGGTTTGAAAATAATGATGTTATTAATTTTTTGCTTGTCTTGCCCTATGCATGTAATAAAATAAATAAATCAGAAAGATTAATTTGTTTGACTCCCTCCTTTTATAACAATCCAAAGCCAAAAGCAAGCACAAAATAATTTTCCAACAATTCAAAAAAAGTGTATGAGCGAGCACGCGCACGTGTGTGGTGGGGGAAATTGAGAGGGGGTGCGCGCGCGCATGTAGAGTGATATAGGGCAGAGGTTGAATTTGATGTGTGTTGTTCACATTCTTGTATTACCTAACGTAATTTAACCTAATGTTGGATTAAGATGTATGCATCCATTTACCCAAAATGTGAAACTATGAATCAAAGTTTGTTTGGTGTAACAACCGCGTTGTAAATTGCAACTTGGACAAACCTTTGCAGTTAAAATCTCACGGTTCCTAGTCCAAAAGAATTTAAACAAAAATTGAATTGCTAACTATCAAAATTATAAGAACATGAATTACCAGGCACTTGGAATTTCAACAATCTACTCCTTTCACCTATGCGAAGAACCACCTCAACATATATCCATCAGATGACAAAAAAATTATACATTTTGCCACTTAATAACATCTCAAACAGATTCAACCCCTAATATTCGAGGAGCTAAATATATGTTAAGGGTTGAATCAGTGTGAGGCTCCCAATAGATAGATGATTATATAATAAGTATCTACATGTTAGAACTTAGATGTCCACAAATAATTAAGCGTCTGAACTTATATGTATTCCTCTTCCTATCATTTTTCAAACTTTTACGTTTCTTATATTTCAAAAAATTATTGAAATATCGTTGTATCCAACCAAAATTGCTACGCGAACAACTTGCAGACAAATACACGACGAGACTGCTCCAATTCATGTCTGTCCAATCCCAGAGACGATGATTGATGATCTACGCATATGCTGGATTTTCCAACCACTACTAGAAAAGATGTCGATTTTTGAAGTCATTTAGTGACGCCATAAGTACTTTGCGAGGGCACGACATCGCTAAATTTATAGTCATCACTAAATTCTCATAATTATGTCACAATCACGTTTGTAATTAATTATGCCTTAGCAACATCACGAATGTTTCTGTATTTTAAAGAAGAAATCATAAATGCGTAGAGAATTATTCACGCTTTTGTGATGCCATCAAAATTCAACAATGTGTTGATGCATATGCATGAATTGTTATCACAAATATTCATGTTCCAGAATTTTATTGTGTGAAAATTTGGCTTAGTATAAATGTTTTTTCCCCAAACTCTTCTTTTTCCATTTGAAAAAAACCTTTTTTGTTGGAAAATATTAATCTGCTCAGACGAAAGGAAAATTCTGCTTCAACCGACATAAGATTTTTTTTACCCACTTGAAATGTTTAATATCATTTGCCCTCAAATTGAAACATCTCATATCATTCCATTATGACCCATCATCCGTATGGCGTCGCTAAATTTGTTTGCATCAATAAGGCATACTAATTGTAACACTAATTAGCCATGTCTTAGCGACAACTTGGCTATTACAACATTCTTCTATTGGTGTCATAAAAGCAATGGAAAATATCGACGCCTTTGGGACATCAAGAAAATTTAGTAATCCATGTGATCCATACCCATGCAATCTACACATTTAACGTAATCTAATCCAATGATAACTATTAACAATCCAATATTTCTAACTGTGAAAATTTTGTACCATAGATTAATAATCTAACGTTCTACCAAGATAGCTGCTTTAGGCAAAAAATCTCCTCTTCGGCTCCAAATCCAACTTGTTTTTCCATCGTCATTTCAAAATTTTGTCTAATTTGCCATTTCTTCAACACTAATTGTTAAAATACCTCCTTCCGTTGTGCGTACAAGGTGAATCTCTCACCAAATCCCCTTCCTAATCCTCCACATCCCTCTTGACACATGCGTGCTGGAGTTAATTGTCAGATCGAGGTAGATGCCTGTCAATTAACAAATGGAGAAGATACATGATGCTTGGTGAAGGGATGACAAGCGGTGGTGGTTATGAGTATGGCACGATTTGGTTCATGTATAAAGCGATGAATTTCGAATCAGGTTCCGGATTACTTTTTTGTGAGCATGTATTGTGTATATGGTTTAAAATTCTACAAAATAGTTGTGTTATTTATGATTTTTTTGCAGGATTACTGGGTTGTAGTGAAGGTAATGCCCAAGGACATAGGGTGAATCTGCAATTTAAAGATGGTACTAAGAAAGTAAATCAATGGATACTGGATTGAGCTGTGATTGGAATAACGATGTTGAAATATCATCATCTGAAGTTGGATCTGCCTCTTATGATCCTATGTTTGATTTGGATAGTTTATGGAGCTAGTGATGATAAAAAGATAAGTTGTATGGAGAAAAACATGTAAGTATATAATTTCTTTATTTGTGATAGAGATTTACTTTATTATGTGTAGTTATTATTGTACATACAGTACATTGAAACTTAGTAGCTAGCTTTTGATCACTTCCATTAAGAGTAGTGCTCACCATCATATGCATGTAGCACACCATATATTATAATTTCATTCTTCCTTCATACTCATGACTAAATTAGTTAAATAAAAGAGCATTAGGAAATCTATAGTAGAGTGATTATAAAATTTCACAAGTATTAATAAGATTTTATCATAAAAGAAAAGAAAATTGCACTGTATTTGGCAGCCCTATTTCCTTCTAGAGGTTCACCATCATTTATCTTCTTTCAGTGCTTTTTTGTATTTTGTTAAGTAATGTTAGCTTTTATTTTATAAGTTAGGTATAGCTTGGATAAGGCATATAATCTTAACTTGGACTAATAACAAAATCCTAAAAGTACAAAATAAATAATTATTTTACTTTGTTTTCAACTTTAATGCATGTGTTTATTGAAAATAACTATTGACTGTTATCATTTGTTTTTTTCTTACTGAAGAAGTTCAAAAATTATTACAAAAGCTTACTTGCAAATAATTCCAAAAATGCTCATAAATGGCAGTGTCAACAATCCTCAAATTGAATTCAGATCAATAAAAAAATTAAGCAACAAATTAGGAATGATTCACACAACTTCACCTTTGTAGTGTAAGTTGTTCCTGTTTTTTTTCACAGTAATATTTCAAAGTAGAGACATATGTTCTCATTATTATTTTGTGTATATATTGTTTGAGCTTGCATTTGAAGTAAATTTTATATTGCATAGGTAATTTTTTGGACAACTCATAAACAGATGTTTAAAAAGTTAAATTTTTTGGTGCTCTGTAGCAGGTCTTTGAAGTGATAAGAGAAAAAATGATTAGGAAAAGTCTTTGGCATTTAATAATATGTATGAATTAAACTGAACCTATTCACCAAATACATAATCTTCATATCCATTTTATATTTTGTGAGCATGTCTTCTGTGGTAAAATATTTGATTGGATGAAGTATATACAAAATTATATTCAAAATAATGAATTTTTACTAATTGCATCTACCTTCATGGCACTAAATAGTTGTGTATCCTTGTGATTCCCTTCACTGTTTGTAACTTTGCTTCTATGAACTTAGTTATTCGTATTGTAGATTAAGTGTGATTTTATTTATTTACAAATGTCATAGGGAAATTTTTTAGTGGCTATGGTATCAATGTTATTAAGAGTTGCATATTGTTCAACACTGTCTGTGTCCTTTTTATTATTGTACACAAACATTTATTTATTATTTAGTATGAGTGGTTTTTAATTTTTTCTTATATGACAAGTAGTATAATGTTTTATGTTGGTTATTTTTTAATGCATATTGAATGAGATGCCAATAAATTAATGGTTGTGCTGGCCAATTTTGTGACTGAGATTTTTTTTATACTATGACTTAAGAAAATAAATATCACTGTAATAGACTTGTGATATATTTTAGTTTTATATTTATATTGCTTGTAAATCTATGGTGAAACTATGCAGATTGGATGAAATGTCGTTAAATCAATCGTTGTTTATAATTCTGACGTATTTCGGTTTTATATTTTTTTGTTATACCACGCAGTTTGATAAATTATTTTTGTGTTTACAGGCTCAGTTTTATATTGCTATTACAGTGTTTGCAAATAGTTTCTGTAGACAGGTTAGGTGCTTTGTGCCTCATAATATATGCTTTTTTCATAAAGTTAATGCATGATTTTTTTGATTTTGATACAAATGGCAGTCATTCTTATACTTTTCGCCAGCAGGAGAAGCATAATGGTTAGTACATTGTTTTAGTTAGTCTTACACTCAAATCATTTTGAATATTCACCCGGTGCAACTAGTGTTGAGTTTCAAGAAGTTACTTTTGAATCCATGTTACAAGTATAGAAGATGGATTATTTGGCTTATTTGTTTCGAGTTGTATATAAGTTTGTAGGATTGGTTTAAAAAATCATCTAGAACCTATGCACTAGTGAAACAGATTAGTGCCTATCTATTTTGTCGGTAAGAGGGAGAAGAGGGCGATTGGTTGGGTGAGGAAGGGTGTGGTTATTTGGGTTCTAGTTTATGTTTTGTGTAACACCCCGTAATTTTAAAGGACATTATAATAATAAACTAAAGAATAATTAATTAAATATTGGGAATTAAGGGAAACAGGCTGTACCATTGCATTTGTCTCGGAATTCTGCTTAAGGTAGGCTCCGAGTTTGCGTAAAACGAACATCGTATGAAGAAGATATTAATGTTTTAATTTTGTATATATATAACAGAAATATATATAAACTAATCAACTAAGAGTTCAAAACATTTCAAAATCAAAAAGCGTGAAACCACGCGTGAGATCGACTCGTTGGTGGTCGACCTGCACCTTAAGGGGGTCGACCATAGGGTCGACCGATACAAGGGGGTGACGACCTTAGGGTCGAAACCAGGGTCGACCCACCCTAGATCCATCCAGGTCCGTACCCTGAACTTGGACTTGTTTCTGAATGAGATTCGTTGGCGGTATGCTATAAATAGGACAACAGTTTTATTGTTTTATTCACCCAAAACAATGGAGACAATGAGATGTTTAGCACCCCGTACTTTAACAACACTAAAGATGAAAAATTAAAGAATAATTAATTTAATATCCAGAATTAAGTGAAACGGACTGCGTCATTGCATTCGTCTTGGAATTCTGGTCAATATAGACACCTGATTTGCATAAAACGGACATCGTATGAAGAAGTTATTAAGGTTTGAAGTTCGTATGCACATAAGAGGAATATATATATATATATATATAGGCAGTCAAGAAAATTCAAAACAGTTCAAAATCGCGGAATTTAGGGGAGCGGGAAAAATCCCGCCCAGGAGTGTTGACCCCACTAAGGGGGTATCGACCCCATTAAGGGGGTGTCGACCCATGGGTCGACCCCATAAGGGGGTGTCGACCTCATAAAGGGGGGTCGACCCCATAAGGGGGTGTCGACCTCATAAAGGGGGGTCGACCACCCTATGGTAGATTTGGGCAGATTTCTTCTGGCTGAATGTGGACTCCTTTCTTGACCCGGTTCGCTGACTTTAGGCTATATATAAAACTCGATTTCTCTTGTTTCTTCGCACCTAAAATAATGGAGAACTAGATGATGCCTCTACCAAGATTAAATCAACTCTTTTCTTATTCAACAATCAACTAGAGTTTAGAGATCTGTGATTCAACATCTACGACCTTTCTTCTATTTTTCTAGATCTAATCACAGTGAGTCTACGTTAATTTTAGTTTTAAATATTTAAAAAGTAAATCTTGACATGACTATAACTTGGATCTATGCCTGTGACTATTTGAATCATACCAGATCTGCTATAACCCATGTGTCTAAGTTATTCTAACATGAATATGAACTAGATCTGAACCTAAACCTATTTATCATGTCAGATCCGCCATTGTTTGTAGATCTAATTCACTGTTTAGATCACCTCATGCATATTCCTATTATGTTTGTGTCTAAATAAAATGTTTCGTTAGCTGGATATCTAATTCATTGTTTAGATCTCATCACGCCTGTTTATGATGTCCCTATTATTTTAGAATCAGTTATATTGTCACATGTTCATCAGATCTGCTCCTATATGCCTATCTTGTCATTTTGCCACTATATGTTTATGCCTGTTTCTGCCATTATATGTCAATCTTGTTAGTATGATCATTTCTGTCCTCTTCCCTTCATCTTTTCCCTTTTTATTTTTATAGCCATGCTACCTTCGAGCCTAGGCATGCCGCTGAAATATGAGAACGCGTTAAATTGGGAACGAGGGGAAAACGTTAAATTTGGAGCATAACTTGTATTGGGAAATTTGGGCATAACTTGAATGAAATATATGAATATGAATTTCGGAACGTAAATTGAATTATGATTAAAGACCTTAATTTGGGGAATATGGTTCATTATGAACATAACTTGGGAAAGGGGCATGAAAACCTATAACGATATAGGAATAATTGGTTAATAATTGAAATGCATAGAATTACAGTAACAAGAAACTTTAACCACGCTTGGACACGAGGTTAGATTACACTTGCGATGGAAGTCTGCGCGGAACCGCCCTGCATATCCAGCGACCACAAGTGGTGAATCTAATGTGAGGGGTCTAAGTGCATAAATACGAGATGTGCTAAGACACGAGGTTAAGTTCGACTTGTGGAAGAAGTCTGCCCGGAACCGACCGACATATCCAACATCCACAAGTGGTAGGCTTAATGTGGGAGGTCTAGCACATTATAACCATAATTGAATATGGTAATGAATTAAAACACTTAACCTAGTTGAATCTGTAACACCCCACCTCCATTAAGGTCACTCATGAAGGGAATACATTAACTTTAGTGGGGGTCATAAGGGTATAGAACAGATAAAATTACAAAACAGACAAATTTAAGCAGGGAAAAACAATTAGAATTTTTATTCCATAGTAGCATAATAGGATAAACTTTCATAAGGGTTGTTTCAAACATCAACACCAAAACATCAAAATTCATTACATCAAATATCTGTCTTGTTTCTCAAAAGAAGCATAATACAAAATAACATAACATAATTCCCCAATTAAGAAGTAGCCAGCCATAGCAGTAAAGCAAAGAGTCCAAAGCAATACATCACAATCTTCGAGCTTGAAAAGAATCTGAAATAAGCGGTGGTATTCCCTCCCTGTGGACCTGTGGGAGGGGGGGGAACGAAAGAAGGCGAAACAAAAACAGAGTTAGACATAAAGCCTGTAAGTCCAGTGACTTTCAGCATTTGAATAGGTAAAGGTATCATGACATGAATAAACCGGATACAAGACATAACCATGATAATAAGCATCGCAATATAACGAGATAAGCATAAGATAAGACTAGAACATGATAAGGTATCGTGCTAATTCCTAATTTCTCTGCACCACCTAAATAGTGTTCAACTAATGCCATTTGTTACAAAACAAGATAAGTGATCCCCATTTCCCACATGATAGTTTTATAGGTACATATCTCATGATGAGGGTCCCACCTCATATTAACAGTTTACCTGTCCCCGCCGTACCTATCTTAATTGATCGGCTCCTACTCATAACGTTCCGCATGTGTTTGTATCAACCCGGCCCCTACTTGTAGATACCTGTGTTGGTCCCACCATAGGGTGTATCATTTCCTAGGGTGGCAACCCGATACAATTCTAGAGTGCACAGCTTTATACGTACTTGGTACTCAGTGTCTAAATTTTCGCATGCCGGAATTACGTGCACGCCCGTAATCCGTCGGAACCTGCACTGCCGTACCACCTGCCGCTATTTTGACCGCTTATAATCAGCCCAGTAATCATGCCTCATCCTACCTAGCTCAGGGTCCCGTTGATACCTAATGTTGGTTACTGCTGAAAAGGGTCCCGCTACTAGGGTTTTCCTAGGGTCTATTAGTATACCCCCTCATATTGGTTAAGTGTCATCAATCAATCAATTCAAGTTTACTTAACCTACCCATTCATCATGTTACATTAGTTAAGTGTCATTAATCCAGTCGAGTTACTTAACCCACCCACTTGTCATGTCATATTGGTTAAGTGTTTCATGTTGACTTAACCCTACCATACTTAACATATTTGTTTAGCATTAATTATTTATTAATGCATAAACCTCTCACATTGGACTTATTTGCGGTAGCTGGATTGTGCCGGGCGGTTCCGGGCAATCTTACACCGCAAACCCATTCCAACCTCGGGTTCAAGCATTCAATGCGCTAACCACTCACATTAGACTTGTTGTTTGCGGTTGCTGGATGTGCCGGGCGGTTCCGGGCAGTCTTACACCACAAACTCATTCTATCCTCGTGTTAGGCATTATTACCCATCTAATCTTCGCCTTTGACCTCTCACATTAGATTGTTGTCGTTGCGGTTGCTGGATGTGCTGGGCGGTTCCGGGCAGCCTTACAACACAACTCAAATCTAACATCGTGTCTTATGCGGCCATTAGATTTAATTAAATTTTATACTTTCCAATTATGTCCAAATTCCAATTTTTACACGCCAATTATCATATGCCTAATTATTGATTTACATGCCAATTTACATATGCCCAATTATTTATTTACATGCCAATTTACATATGCCTAAATATTGATTTACATGCCAATTTACATATGCCCAAATATTGATTTACATGCCAATTTACCCAAACTTGCAATTATAATAATAATACCCCATATCCATCACAAATTATGCCCAATAATTCCACCAAACATGTTATGCCCATTAATTCACCCAAATAGGCAATACCAAATATTCCCCATATTCCAAACGTTCGTATTTCGTGATTACAGCCTAGGTTCGAAGTTAACCCAGGTTCAATAAAAGAAAATAAATAGGGGGAGATAGAAGTTGCATAAAATAAGAACAAAGAGAAAATAGGCATGAAAATATCATCACAGGCATGAAGGCTAAGACTTGATAAGAACATCATCATGAACATGAAAAACTGATGTACAACAAGATAAACTGATGATAATAGCATCATGAGAATAAGAATAGAAGCAAAAGAACAACTTAGAATTATACATAGTCTAAAATTCATCTTATTACATGTCAAGACTAGATTTAGGTGTTCAAATCTAAAAATAACTGAACTTACAGCGTTTGGATTAGAAAAGATAATTGAATCGCTTGTTGTTGTTGAGGAACTCTAACTTGATATTGATTAATCCTCTAGGTTGATGAAGAACTTTTTGATTTGATTTAGGTTTTAGTGGCGGCTAGGTTTATATGAGAGTTTAGTGGCATGGAGGCGCCATGAGAGTGAATAATAGAATTAGGGTTTAGGTTTGGATATGTATTTATAGGTGTGTTAGGCAAAACATGGCCTTTAGATTAGCATAGGAGTCATCAGAGCCATCTAAACCAAAGAGACATGTCACCCAACCAACCACAGTGCGACACATAAGCCCTAAAACACAAAATTTCATCATAGACCATTCTAGGCTAATGGGGTCGATTCCAAACACCCTGAGTTGACCCTGGGGTCGACTCAGCAGGTCTTGGGTCGACCCATAAAATAGGTCGGTTTGGCGTTTTGCCTTCCCGCTTCTGTTGTTTTAAAAAAAAAATCTTGAATTTTAGGTTGATTTCTATTTTATTAATTTATATATATACATATATTTCCCTTATATGTATACAAACTTCCAAGGTCCATAACTTTCTCATACATTATCCGTTTAATGCAAACTTTGGGTCCATCTTAACCAGAATTTTGAGACGAACGCAATGGTATAGTCTGTTTTACTTAGTTCTCACTTTTAAAATTAAGTATTCTTTTAATTCGCCTATTAATATTCATAGAAAAATATGGGGTGTTACATTCTCCCCTCCTTAAAGGATTTCGTCCCTGAAATCTCAAAGTTAAGAAGAATGCATCCTACCATCCAACATCCATATAATCAACCGTCATTCACAAGAATCCATTGTCCTTAAAAAAGATTTCTAATGTTATATGAACATATGCAAAAGTGTGCGTGTATATGTTCCTTATCTAATGCAAAATCAGGCAGTCTACCGATTCAATTGACCTCCTTAATGCGAATTATGTTAGTGCCATGAGTCCAATTATGTATGCAATTATTCCTAATGTACTTCAGAACCTCTACATGAGTGCACAATCATTCATCCATATGCAAAATTCATATGATAACACGTCCAATTTCAATCTCATCCATAACCAAGCATATATATGCATATGCAATGTGAAAGTGACTTGAGCCGATCTAGTGCCTAAGGTGTGTGTAAATGCATCCACGAGCAACCACTAGCAACCACTTGCATCCACTTGCATCCACCAAAAATAACATGTCTTAAACACATGTTTACAATCATAGGATATTCCTAGCTAAAGGTCAATGACATAATCAAGAGGACGTCCTAAACGATAGAACAAGTATAAACAAAACATTCGAAAAAGGGGAAATTAAGAACATACCCTCAAAGAGAAAAGGATACAATGTACGCATCTTAGCTTCCGTCTCCCAAGTAGCATCTCCTTCATCACTTCCCCATTATACTTTGACTAGCTTGACTTCTTTGTTGCGTAACCTCTTGACCTCCGATCCAAGGATGCATGTAGGGGCTCGTCTAATCGTGGCATCTTGCTCCACTTCAACTTCCTCAAGTATGATCGGCTCCATCACTTCCGCGGTGTCATGTAAGCACTTCCTCAAATGTGATACGTGAAACACGTTATGTACACCACTAAGCTTCTCTGGCGACTCTACTCTGTAGGCCATCTGTCCAACTCTCTCTGTAATAGGAAACGGTCCTACGAATCTCGGTGCTAGCTTCCCTACCGACCCAAAGCGAACAAAATTCCTTAACGATGATACTTTGACAAAGACCATGTCTCCAACACTGAACTCAAGGTCGGTCCTTCTCTTATCAGCATACGACTTTTGCCTATCTTGCGCGGTCTTCATATGTCTTCGAATTAGATCCACTTTCTCTTAAGTCTCTCTAATCATATATGGCCCAAGTACTAGCTTATTTGTGGATTCCCACCAACAAGTTGGTGATCCACACGACCATCCATACAAAGCTTAAAAAGGTGCCATGCCAATGCTAGACTAATAGCTGTTATTATACGCAAACTCTACTAGTGGAAGGTGGTCCTCCCATGTTCCGCCAAAGTCCAAGATACAAAGCCTCAAAAGGTCTTCTAGAATCCGATTCACCCTCTCAGTTTGGCCATCCGTATGAGGATGATGCCCCGTGCTCAAGCATAACTGAGTCCCTATGGCTTCTTGCAAACTTTTCCAAAAGTTACAAGTAAAGATAGGATCACGATCGCATACTATGCTAGAGGGTACCCCATGCAAACAAACTATCTCTCTAACATAAATAGGTGCTAACGATGATGCAGTCCTCTTTCTCTTGACATGAATGAAGTGAGCACTCTTTGTAAGTCTGTCCACTATCACCCAAATACTGGTATTGCCTCTTCTAGACCTAGGCAACCCATCTATAAAGTCCATGGAGATACTCTCCCATTTCTAGTGTGGAACCTGTAGAGGATGAAGCAGTCCACCGGGCTTTTTCTGCTCAGCCTCGACTTGCTAACATACCAAGCATTTAGAAATGAACTCAGCCACGTCCTTCTTCATTCCGGCCCAAAAGAAAACTCACTTCGTGTCTTTGTACATCTTGTCACCACCGGGATGTAGGTCATCTTAGAATGATGGGATTCCTCAAGAACTGTCTTCCTCAAGTTCTCATCTTGTGGTACACAAAGTCTCCCGTCCCTATGTAACCAACCCTTGTCATATAGGGTATACCTACCAAGATGGCTCAAAGACTCCCCTCCTATGAGCTTTTCTACTAGCTCAAGCAACTGTGGGTCATCTCACTGGGCCTCTCCAATCCGTCCCAAAAGCATAGGTCTCACCTCAAAGGATGCTAACAAACCGGTCACATAATCGATAGAGGGTCTAAAGTCAAAGGCCGCTATGTACTCTAAGCTCTGCCTCTCCACAAACATAGGACTCAAAGTCAACTTCTTCCTTCTCAAGGCATCAGCTACAACGTTACCTTTCACTACAAGAAAATGGGGTCTTTACCTACCAATTGTAAGCGTAGGTAAAACTAATATAATGGTAGGTAATTTATTTTAGCTACCAATATTAAATTGGTAGAAATTGGTAGGTAAAGCTTAGTAGAGAAAGAGCTTTACCTACACTTATTGATATTGGTAAGTAAAGGAATCAATGAACCCCACTACGTTATGACTCAAATGATGAGTCATCAGCTGATGTGTTTGATGATGTATCATCCAACATGGCTGTTGACATGGCTGATGATGTGTCATCCTACATGGCTGTTGACATGGTTGTCGTAGTAGCATACATATGACATATATTAATGCCGACATTTGGCATTTAATGGCTGGCTCGTGTGTCAAACAATAATTTGTCCATGTGTCATCATTTGATTAGCGCATATGACATCTTTTTTTAGGCCACATGTCATTATTTACTACAAATAAATATTTACAAAAATTGAATATTTACATAGAATTTATTTTTAAACAAATAAAAAATATTTATTCAAATAAATATTTATTACATTTTTGAATAGTACACATATTGTTTCTTCACTATTACACAATGACTTATACATACACTTCCTTGCTACATTTCACTCATATACATTGACTCCTTACTACATACTCATCCACTCATATACATGTACACAGTCACTCACACTCTCACTCTAGTTTTAGTCATCGACTTCTTGCTCGAGAATTTGTCTGGTCGTCTTTCGTACCTGTCATAATAAAATAACATAGTAAATCGAAAAAAAAAAATTAATTCGCAAATATGAATTTGATTTAAATTTTAATTCGCAAATATGAGTTTTATAAATGAAACTATAATGCAAAAACACATGATATGTGCATAAAACACACCTTGGAACTTAAGGACGGCTAAGAAGACTCCTGTATAACATGTTCGGCTTCGCCTTTGCTTCAGTTTCATTTAGTTAGCAAGCTATTCCTCTAAATTCTATAGTTCAAATTCTTCGCAGCTCAAATGTATTCTTCTCTTCTCTTAACATTAGCAGGAAGACCATGTCGATTGGTTGAATAGCTAATAGCGAGTTTCAGAGTTGAGGTTGCTACTGAAGTTGAATAGCGAATAACGAATAGCGAATTTTGCACAGCAGAGCTTTAATGTAGGCACAAAGAAGACACCCCAACCCAATGTTTCCAATTTGCGAAGGGATGATATGGTATGCCGAGTAAAGGCATTTAAGATAAAGTGATGATTTATCTTTGTGAAGACCTGTTGAAGAAAGAAGGGAAGATAATTGATCAGTCAATTACCGGACGCTTTTCATTTAAGCTCAATTTTACTTGGTTTGGGTGGTAGAACCATTTTAATCGGTTAATCCTTTACAAAGGCGCAATATCAAACTTAAAACTGTACTCAAAACTCCGTACTATAGCACCACAGTGCAAATCAGATAAAAAGTTCTAATACTTGAACATATATCAATCACAAAAACATAATCAGAAATGTTTCCATGCCCGTTAGTGCCCCCTTGCAAGTAAAAATACAACAAAACAATCATGTTGATTGTGCTTAAAAATGACCCAATTTATCCGAGAAATGTAAAGCAAAAAGAGAAAAAAAACTATTTCTTAGCTTCTTGATACTCTGCCTCAGGAATATCACCACCATTACCAGAAGAAAATGAACTATCTCCTCCGCTGCTTACACCACTGCCCTTCTGCATATGCTCTACAATTTTAGACACTGCCATATTAGCCGCATCCAGTTTAGCCTTCAACTTCTCCAAATCTTCACCACTCATTGCTTGCCTCAACTCTAAAATTGCAGTTTCAAATTTATTCTTTTCTCCTCTTCTCAACTCTGAAATCTTATTTGTAAAAAACAACGAGTTACCTGAACAGAGATCGCTTGAATAGCGAATTGGCCCAACGTTATGAGGTTGTCAATTGTCCATGTCGATGAGTAGCAGGTAGAGATTGAATTGCGGTCTGCGAGGAAGAATTTTATGGTTGTGTAGCAGGTGGAGATTGAATCGAAAAATGAAATATAGAATTTTGGTAAAGGTGAACGAAGGAGGTAAGGGAAACACGGTTTAGGAGAGAAATAGAAGAGAAGAATAGTGGTAAAGGTGAATGAAAACACGTCAGTTATTCACATAAATATGAGAATTATAATTTCTAACTTAATACAATTTCTTATTTAATTAGTTACCAATTTTTTTAGAGTGGAGATGTGGCTGAAAATCCAAATCCATATATGACTCAATGTTACTATTAGTATTTGTATTTTGATTCATTCACTTTGTTTCCCATTTTATCATAGTCAACTTTTGTTTCAAGTGCTAATTCATATTATATATATATATTTATCAAAATTAGTTACGTCAAATTAACACACCAAGGATTATATATTGATATTGATGGAAAGGTATACAAATTAAATCTCAAATTCATTAATACTGCCATAAGGAATTTTGGGTAATTAGTAACATATTTGGTTATTTTAATACATTTTTTTTAATATTCCTACGATAGCTGATATGTAATAATTACACATAAATGGTATTTGACTATTGTTTAAACTTTTGTACATTTTCATATTTAGTTTCCAAAATTTATGCATCGAAGATGTTGCTGAAAAGGTAAGAACATTGAAAATCAAATTGTTACTATAAATAATTACTACCTTAATGTCATATATATATAATAATGATAATGTAAATTTTGATGATTTACTACCTTAATGTGATCAGGAAATAATTACTGAGAAATCATGCATTATTTGTACATTACTATCTTAATGTGTGACCTCTCTGTCAATGTATTCCTTTCCTTGGATCCCATTTTATAGTGTTAATCACTTACCATTTTAATCATTTGTTCTGTTTGGGAATAAAATGTTACAATATTTATAAATCAATTTATTAGAATATGAATATGTATGCAATTATAAAATAGATCCAGATCCGATACAAAGCTCGAACCATAAACAGGGAAACCCATGCATAAAACGCGACCAGTTATTAACTTATTATATTTGTAACATGTGCAGAAATAAAGCAAAGCATTGATGGAGATTCGTATTCCATTTTTATTCACGTAGAAAAACAGTGGTACTTTTAGAAAGTGAGATATGACATGAATATTAACCGTTGGATGTTATGCATTATTTCGTAGGTGCGTTGTTTGCTTGGTTCGAATTGGATCCTACTTCGCTAAACAATACACAAGGCCACATGTTAGTAATTAATTTGGATATTATAACCTAAGTAAATTAGTTGACTTGCGTTTAAAAAAAGAACGAGGATAAGGATAATATTGTGCTTTTCTTTTGAAAATTGGAAACAAGCTGCGTTTGAGTGACAGCTAAATTGAACACGACCAATTAATTAACATCTTCGGTTGCCTAGTTGCAACAAATTATCTATATTTTGACCTATAAATTGTTTTATAAGTAGTGTTTTGTTAAAAGTATTTTGACCATATTTAACCTTTATAAATTAATATCAAGATATGTAAACATAGCAAATATAATAAAAGCAAATTCTATTCAAACACCAAAAGTCGCTTAACATACACCGCTTCTTTCCTATAAAATTCTATTACTAAAACACCTTTTTTCCTTAATTTTGTTTTAATTTTTTTACATAAAATCCATGAAACTAACCATAAAATAATGAAATTTGGTTAAAAGTACATATTTTAATGAAAAATTATTTTATCATAAAACCTAAAATTTCAATTATGACAATAATAAGAACTAACTTCTGTAATTACAGAAGTGTTTTAATTTTCTATTTTAAGTTAGTTATTTCACTCAAATTGATAAAAAATTAAAAGCATAAAATGATACAATATTAATGTTAAAATAAAAGACCAATTTGTTATATTTGACGTAGGTGAAAATAATTTCTACTTTTGGGTAAATGGATTTTAGGTTTGAAAAAGGCAGGATAGAAAAGATGAAAATAAGGATAATTTTGTAAAAGACATAATGTGTGTAAAGCAATATTTGGTGTTTAGTGTTTTATTATATATTTTTGGTGTATATTTAGCAATCTTCGGTGCATGAAAAGAACTAGCCTATAATAAATAGTTGTCATCAAGATTATTGCTATTTATTTGTAGTGGCAATCTTTGTGATTTATATTGTGGCCAATCAAAAGAGACTACGTGGATCACAAAAGAGATCACGTGGATTGAGATTTGTACCGTTAGATTTGATTTAAAATAAGTTGTTAAATTTATAGCCAGAGTGGATGGTATAGATTGCATCTCTGCAATAAACTAGAGAAAATATGTTTTAGTCATTTGAGATGGGGACATATTAGTGTGAAATTGTGAAACATTTTAGAAAAATTTAAAGTTAACTTTTATAGCCAATTGTTTAGGAAAAAAATAACAATGTATGATAAGTTATTAACGAATGATTATTTAATATTAATTATTATCTATCAATTCATTAATTGTTAATTATTTCATATTTCAAAATAATTATTAATAATTAATAAAGAAATGATTTTACGAATAACATTGCTAGAATATGTAAACGAAATCTTCAATTCAAAAAATTGCTAGATTTTTTTTTACACATCATCACACAACTCAGCATTATTTTTAACGAAATGTTAAAATGATATGAGAAAAATGTAGGGACAAATCATAAAAAAACTTCTCTTTCTATATATGTGTAGATAATACATTTTACTTACCTATAAATATTGGTAGATAATCATCCTTCAATAATTTCATAACATTTACAATATTTACCTACCAATAAATTTTACCATTGAATATTGCTAGATAAAGGTTGTCTTTACCTACCCATATTTATTAGTAGGTAAAAGTCAAATTTCTTGTAGTGTTTGCCAGGGGTATATGCGATCTCGAAATCGTAGGACGCTAAGAACTCCATCCACCTTTGTTGCCTCAAGTTAAGATCTTTCTGCGAGAAAAGGTACTTCAACGATTTATGGTTAGTAAACAATTCAAACTTCTCACCTAGGAGATAATAGCGCCAAGACTTAAGCGCAAAAACTATGCCAGCTAACTCTAGACCGTGGGTTGGGTAGTTTTTCTCATGTACTTTCAACTGTTTTCCGCCATATGCTACTACCTTCCCTTCTTGCATCAAGACAGCGCCTAGTCCCATACCACATGCATCCGTGTATACTGTAAACATTTTACACCCGTCTGGCAATGTTAACACTGGGGTTGTTGTAAGAGCCCTTTTCAATTGTTGGAAAGCAATGTCACAATCAATGTCCTAAGCAAAAGCTAGATTCTTCTTTGTCAGTTTAGTAAGTGAGACTGATATCTTCGCAAAGTCCTTAGTGAACTTCCTATAATAGCCCGGTAATCCAAGAAAGCTTCGCACCTCTGTTGCATTCTTTGGGATCTTCCAATCTTGCACCGCAACTACTTTTGTGGGGTCTATAGCTATCCCGTCTTTGGACACCACATGTCCTAAAAACCTTACTTCTCTCCAAAAGTGAGGTTTGGAGAACTTCGCTTTAAGTTGATGTGCTCGAAGGGTATCCATGATTGCCCTCAAATGCAAAGTATGTTCTTCCTCGTTCTTTGAGAAAATCAAGATGTCGTCCACGAAGACTACCACAAACTTATTAAGGAACTCCCTAAACACCCTACCCATCAAGTCAACAAAATAGGCGGGTGCATTCATCAAACCGAAAGGCATGACGAGCCATTCAAAGAAACCATCAGGGGTCCTAAAAGCAGTCTTATCTATACTGTCCTCAGCCACTCTTAGCTAATGAAAACCCATAGCCAAATCTAGTTGTGAGAAAACGGATGCACCTACAAGCTAGTCAAATAAATCATCTATTCGTGGAAGTGGGTGCCTATTTTTCTTAGTCAGCTTGTTTAACTCTCTATAATCCACACATAAGCGAAGTGAACCATCCTCCTTAGTAGCGAATACTACTAGTGCACCCCATTCAGAAATACTTCGCCTAATAAACCCCTTCTCAAGCAACTCTTTAACCTGTTTACTAAGCTCCTTCCATTCCCTAGAAGACATGTGTCGCATGAGTAAAGCAACTAGTTTGGCATTATCAACCAAGTATATGCGGAAATCAATTTCATGTTTTGGGGGTAAACCCTTTACCTCATCAAAGACATCGAGATACTCACGGACTACTAGAACATATTGCAAATTATCAACAGATGCATCAAGAGATTCTTGGTAACTAAGCATGACAGAACCCTTGGGGTTACACGAGATTTCGAGGGTATTACCGAGACGAGTCAAAAGTCTAACTACCCTCCTTTCACAATCGAGAATGGCACAATTTCTGGATAACCAATCCATCCCTAGAATCAGCCCACAGCCCATGAAACCAAGAACATATGCATTACATCGAAACTCAACACTAAGTATAGATATTCCCAAATCCAAGCAAATCATAGATAAATGAGCCGAACCCCCAATCAGATTTGAGACAACAATGGGATCCTCTACCATACATGTAATAAGGTGCAGAGACTCTACTATAGAAGCAGATATAAAAGAATGCGATGCGCCGGATTCAAAAAGAGTGCGTACAAGATGATCAACAAGAAAAACTAATCTTTCAATGGAAATATTTCTACCTCTCTCTTGAGTGGGTGCCATGAGAACATGAACTTTCCCTTCAGAAGGTCCTGCCCTCTGCCCTTGCTTCTTTGGGCAATCCTTAACCACATGTCCTGTCTCGCCACAATGGAAACAACCACCCGTCTTCCTCTTCTTCTTTCTACAGTCTTTAGCGATGTGGCCAATGATACCACAATAGTTACAGTTCCTCTTGTCGCGTGGCTTGTTGTTCTTTCCACCCTTCTTATTGTCCACCTTCTTGTTTTTAGGTTCATCCTTCTTCACTTCTTTCTTCCCACCCTTGTCTTCTTCATGTAATAGCGCCATGTCGACCAATCTCTCAAAAGTTGCGCCCATTGGAATATGGGACATAGCTAGATCATGCTATGGTTCATTCAAGCCTCTAGCAAAACATAAAGCTTTCTTGTGAGGTGTATCTACCAACTCCAACCCAAATCTTGCAAGCAAATTGAATTTGTTGACGTATTCCTAGATTGACATACTCCCTTGTTTGAGTGCTAGAAACTTCTCCATCAGTAGGCTTTGTTTAGCTGGCGAGAGGAACTTCAACTCAAACCTCCGCCTAAAGTCCACCCAAGTCTCAACTGGTTGCTCAGCACTAGTAACTTCCCATCAGTAAGAGGCTTCTTCCTTCATTAGCCAAGCGACCAATTGTATCTTCCTCCTATCATCCACTTTCAAAGATAGCAAACAACTCTTCTGTTTCCTTGAGCCAGTTTCGTGCTTCAACAAACGTCTCAGTCCTGTTAAAGATCTTTCCGCCCATAACACGGAAGTCCTTACAAATCTTAGCAAAAGCATCTAAGCAAGGAGCGACAGCAGCTGGAGGAGGAGGAACGTTGTCTGGGCCCGCGGCAGTGGCCCTAGCCTCTAGGTATCGTCTGAACCAAGCAGGTATCGGAACATCCTCAGGTATCTCGGGTTCCCCAGACATGCTGAAAAGAAAAAGGAAAGGATTCAAAACAAAGAAAAGAAGGATAGTGCATACGGCTTTGGGGAATATGCCTTTTTAAAATAACAATATTTTTCCTTGAAAATGCTTCTTTAAATCATGGTTTTGAAAATATTTTCTTCAAAATATGCATTTGAAAATAGTTTTCAAAATCTTTTATCCATTCTGGTAACCTTCAGCTCTGATACCACGTGTAACACCCCACCCCCATTAAGGTCACTCACAAAGGGAATGCATTAACTTAAGTGGGGTTCATTAGATTGTTGTTGTTGCGGTTGCTGGATGTGTCGGGCGGCTCCGGGCAGCCTTACACCACAACTCAAATCTAACCTCGCGTACTAGGCGGCCATTAGATTTAATTAAATTATATACTTGCCAATTATGTCCAAATTCCAATTTTTACATGCCAATTTACATATGCCCAAATATTGATTTACATGCCAATTTACATATGCCCAAATATTGATTTACATGCCAATTTACCCAAACTTGCAATAATAATAATAATAATACCCCATATCCATCTCAAATTATTCCCAATAATTCCACCAAACATGTTATGCCCATAAATTCACCCAAATAGGCAATATCCAATATTCCCCGTATTCCAAACGTTCGTATTTCGCGATTTCAGCCTAGGTTCGAAGTTAACCCAAGTTCAATAAAAGAAAATAAATAGGGGGAGATAGAAGTTGCATAAAATAAGAATAGAGAGAAAATAGGCATGAAAATATCATCACAGGCATGAAGGCTAAGACTTGATAAGAACATCATCACGAACATGAAAAACTGATGTACAACAAGATAAACTGATGATAATAGCATCATGAGAATAAGAATAGAAGAAAAAGAACAATTTAGAATCAGACATAGTTTCAAATTCATCCTATTACATGTCAAGACTAGATTTAGGTGTTCAAATCTAAATATAACTGAACTTACAGCGTTTGGATTAGAAAAGATAATTGAATCGCTTGTTGTTGTTGAAGAACTCTAACTTGGTATTGATTAATCCTCTAGGTTGATGAAGAACTTTTTGATTTGATTTAGGTTTTAGTGGCGGCTAGGTTTAGATGAGAGTTTGGCGGCATGGAGGTGCCATGAGAGTGAATAATAGAATTAGGGTTTAGGTTTGGATATGTATTTATAGGTGTGTTAGGCAAACCATGGCCTTTAGATTAGCATAGGAGTCATCAGAGCCATCTAAACCAAAGAGACATGTCACCCAGCCAACCACAGTGTGAGACATAAGCCCTAAAAAAACAATTCATCATAGACAATTCTAGGCCGACGGGGTCGATTCCAAACACCCTGAGTTGACCCTGGGGTCGACCCAGCGGGACTTGGTTCGACTGATAAAATAGGTCGGTTTGGCGTTTTGCCTTCCTGCTTCCGCTGTTTTGAATTTTTTTTCTTGGATTTTAGGTTAATTTTTATTTTATTAATTTATATATATACATATATTTCCCTTATATGTATACAAATTTCCAAGGTCCATAACATTCTCATACATTATCCGTTTATTGCAAACTTTGGGTCCATCTTGACCCGAATTTTATGACGAACACAATGGTATAGTCTATTTTACTTAATTCTCACTTTTAAAATTAAGTATTCTTTTAATTTGTCTATTAATATTCATAGAAAAATATGGGGTGTTAAAGAATCCATAGGGATTGTGTGAACATATAACTTGAGTAGGGGTTAAGTAAACTTGTTTGAAATAATGGGTGGGTGGGTGGGTGGGTAATATTTATGTATATGTAGGCCCACAAACTTAACCTATGGGGTTATGTAATATGTTACTCTGGAATGGCATAACCTGTGGAAAATCTAGTGGGGATGCAAGCGTAGGGGAAGCTTGTGTCATCTTGTTTTCGGGACCCATTTCAGTCAGTAACCCATATATAGGTATCAAACGAGTACTTCGAACTAGGTCAGAGTCGGGGCACGCTTACTGGGCTGACTGTAAGAGATCCAAAAGTAGGGGACGGTGTGGGCGGCGCGTACCGACCGGGTCATGTGCATGCATGGTCTGGACAAAGGAGGATAAGACGCCGTGACACCTGTAGATATGGATGTGCACATCCAGAAACGAAGGGTTGCCACTTTAGGAAGTGATACATCCTACTACGGGGCCAGCACAGGGTATCTACGGAGTAGGGAACCGATCAATTAGGGTAGTAATTAGGGTACATTTAGACTCCGGTATATTGGGGAGCCCGTTAATACCCTTAGGGTAACTCTGGTATGTTGGGTTGTCTGTTGACTGTATGGGGTGCAAACCTCTCATTGGAAGTACACCTAAGTCTACCATCTTATATATGTTGGGGACCATCTTGTTAATAAGACATTAGTAATGATGCAGAGAAAGAGAAATCATTAGAGAAGCATAGTATACCCTATCATGTTATCCTGTTTACCTTGTCATACCTGTCTTTTATGATGTTATCTCTCTTATCCACTTTATATTCATGTCATGTTACTTATTTATATGCTAAAAGTAACTGGACTAGCAGACTTTATGTTTGGCCCATTTTGTTTCCTCTTCTTTCTCTTCCGTTCCCCTCCCACGGGTTCTCAGGGTGGGAATACTCAAGCTTGATCAGGATTCCGCTTGCATTCTGCTTGGACCTGCTTAGATGCATTGCTCGAGCCCTTATCTTTCCTACTACGGCTATGTTTTTATTTGGGGAATTATGCTTCTTTTATTATTGTACTCTGATGTTTTAAGTACAAGATAGAAATTTTAAGAGAATGTACTGGGTTTAGGTATTTTCAGACTTATGATGTTTTGAACCACGATGTTATGCTTTATGATTAATAAAGTTTTTTTAAATTCTGCTGCTATTTTATATCTATCTTGTAATGTTTTTGTTTTCATTTACCTATAACGCTTCATGAAACTTAATGCATTCTCTTAATGAGTGACATTAACGGACGTAGGGTGTCACACTTCGTATCAGAGCTAAAGTTTAGTCGGTCGAGTAAAAGATTTTGAGAATCATTTTCAAAAAGGTTTTAAAAGAAAGCATTTTCAAAAGAAAAAGTCTGTTTTGAAAAACATATTCCCCAAAGCCATATGTAACATCTTTCGATCCTCCGTTTGAATCCCTTTCCTTTTCTTTTCAGCATGTCTGGGGAACCTAATATCCTTGAGGGAATTACGATACCAGGCTGGTTTCGTCGGTATCTAGGGGCCACGGCGCCTGACGGTGGTCAAGCAGACGTTCCTCCCCCAGCTGCACACGCTGTTCCTCATCCTCCTCCTTCGCGAGCAGATAACTTCTCTAAGATCTGCAAAGATTTCTGTGCTATGGGAGGAAAGCCATTCCGTGGAACTGAGACGTTCGTAGAGGTAAGGAATTGGCTAAAAGAGGCGAAGGACCTATTTAGAATTTTTGAAGTGGATGATCGTAGGAAGATTCAGTTAGCCACCTGGCTACTGAAAGATGATGCTTCATTCTGGTGGGAAGTGAAGCAAGAAGGGCATCCAGTGGAGACTTAGGATGATTTTAGCAAGAGGTTCGAAATGAAGTTTGTTTCTCAAGTTGAGAAAAGCATGCAAATGGAAATGTTTCCGGCACTCAAGAAAGGAGGAATGACTGTTAAAGAAAATGTTAACAAATTTAACCAACTAGCAAGGTTCAGGTTGGAGCTAGTAGATACCCCGCATAAGAAAGCTTTGCGGTTTGCTAGAGGACAGAATGAACCCCTCCATGGGTTAGTTATGTCTCATATTCCAATGGGTGCAAATTTTTAAAGGATCGTTGATATGGCCTTGATGCATAAGGAAGATAAAGCTGAAAAGAAAGAAGTTAAGGTTGAGAAAACACAAAACAAGAAAGTATGGCCCAAGAAGGGACAACAACAACAAAAGAAAGGCGGAAAGAATGATAAGGCTAAGTATAAGAGGAAGTGCCACAATTGTGGACGTGAGGGTCATTTGATCAAGGACTGCAAAAGAAGGAAGAATGCTTGCTTTAGTTGTAGAGAGTCGGACACTTTTCTAAGAAGTGCCCAAAGAAGCAAGGACAAGGTCAAAGGGCAGGAGCTTCTGGAGGGCAAGTGCATGCTCTCGTGACCAGTGCTCCAGATCGAGGTAGGAAAGTTTCCGTTGAAGATTTGATTTCTCTTTCCAATCATCCTATTAGAACTCTTTTTGATTCTGGCGCTTCACATTCATTTATATCTGATTCTATGGTTGAGTCTCTACACCTTAATACTAGTATAGTATTGGATCCCATTGTTGTCTCAAACCCCATTGGAGGTTCGGCTCATTTGTCCATGATTTGTCGGGGTTTGAGAATATTTGTGTTAGGCGTCGAGTTTGAGTGCGACGCGTATGTTCTCGGTTTTATGGGCTATGGTTTGATTCTTGGGATGGATTGGCTAGCTATGTATGGTGCCATTCTGGATTGCGAGAGGAGGGTCGTTAGACTTTTGACTTGTCATGGGAGGACCCTGGATATTTGTAGTGACCCTAAGGGGTCTGTCATGCTTAGTTTCCTAGAGTCTCTTGACACATCTATTGATGATTTGCGATCTGTACTAGTATTCTGTGAGTATTCTGATGTTTTCGAGGAGGTTCGGGGCTTACCTCCGAGGCACGAGATCGATTTTCGTGTATACTTGGTAGACAATGCAAAGCCAGTTGCATTTCCTGTGCGCCATATGGCTCTAAGAGAAAGGATAGAGCTTAGTAAGAAAGTAGGGGAGCTACTTGAGAAAGTGTTTAATAGGCGAAGCATATCTGAATGGGGTGCTCCGGTGGTATTCGCAACTAAGGCGGATGGTTCGCTTCGCTTATGTATACACTACAGAGAGTTGAATAAACTTACAAAGAAGAATAGGCACCCACTCCCAAGGATAGATGATCTGTTTGACCAGCTTGTTGGCGCATCAGTATTCTCTCAGTTATAATTGGCCATGGGGTTTCATCAGTTGAGGGTGACTAAGGACAGTATAGACAAGACAGCGTTTAGGACTCCGGATGGTTTTTTGAATGGCTTGTTATGCCTTTTAGGTTAACGAATGCACCCGCCTATTTTGTTGATCTGATGAGTAGGGTGTTTCGGGAGTTTCTAAATAAGTTCTTCGTTGTCTTTGTTGATGATATCTTGATCTTCTCGAAGAGCAAGGAAGAGCATGCCCAACATTTGAGAGAAGTCTTGAAAACTCTCTGTGCGCATCATCTTAAGGCAAAGTTCTCCAAATGTCATTCTTGGAGAAAAGAGGTGAGATTTCTAGGACATGTGGTCTCTAAAGATGGGATAGCAATAGATCCCGCAAAGGTAGTTGCAGCTCAAGAGTGGCAGATTCCAAAGAATGCAACAGAGCTGAGAAGTTTTCTGGGGTTGGCAGGTTATTATAGGAAGTTCATTAAGGACTTAGCAAAGATATCAGCCCCACTCACCAGGCTGACAAAGAAGAATCTGACGTTTTCATGGTATTTAGATTATGATGTTGCTTTCCAACAATTGAAGAGGGCTCTGACAACAGCCCCAATCTTGACCTTGCTCGATGGAAGCAAAGTGTTTACAGTATATATTGATGCATGTGGTAGAAGGCTTGGTGCGGTTTTGATGCAAGAGGGAAAGGTAGTATGTTATGGGGGTAAGCAACTAAGAGTTCATGAGAAGAACTACCCTACCCATGATTTAGAGCTAGCTGCCATAGTATTCGCGCTTAAGACGTGGCGTCATTATTTGATTGGAGATAAGTTCGAGTTGTGCACCGATCATAAATCTCTCAAGTACTTGTTCTCACAAAAAGATCTTAATTTAAGGCAACAAAGGTGGATGAAGTTCCTAGCATCTTATGACTTCGAGATTGCTTATACCCCTGGCAAGGGTAATGTGGTGGCAGATGCACTAAGTTGGCAGAGGATGGTCTTAAGTCCTCTATTTGTGGAGAGGAAAAGCTTGGAGTTTATATCGACTTTTGACTGTAGACCATCCACCGAGTTTTTGCCTGGTTTGTTTGCATCAATAGAGATATGACCTACTCTAATGGATCATATAGGAGCCCAGCAGTGAGAGGATCCACAGATTACAGACATCTTGGATAGACTTAGTATCAATAGATATTCCATAGATGATAAAGGATGGTTGCGACGAGATGGAGGGCTTTGTGTTCCTCAATCTGGGAGCTTGTTAAAGACAGTCCTAGAAGAAGCCCATCGTTCTAAGATGACTATTCATCCAGGCAGTGATAAGATGTATAGAGATATGAAGAGGGTTTACTTTTGGGCTGGGATGAAGAAAGATGTGGCGGAATTTATTTCTCAATGTTTGGTTTGTCAGCCAGTTAAAGCTGAGCAAAAGAAGCCCGATGGTTTACTTCATCCTTTGGAGGTTCCACAGTGGAAGTGGGAGAGTGTATCTATAGATTTCATCGATGGTTTGCCTAGATCAAGAAAAGGCAACACCGGCATTTGGGTTGGAGTAGAAAGGCTTAGAAGAGCGCTCATTTCATCCCAATTAAGAGTAAGAGGACAGTGGCATGGTTAGCAGCAGTTTACGTTCGCGAGATAGTCTGTCTTCATGGAGTACCTTCGAGAATTGTAAGTGATCGTGACCCCATTTTCACCAGTGAATTTTGGAGGAGCTTGCAAGAAGCATTAGGTACATAATTGTGTTTGAGCACTACTTATCTCCTACAAACCGATGGACAAACAAAAATGGTGAATAGAATTCTTGAGGATCTTTTAAGACTATGTATCCTAAACTTTGGAAGGACTTGGGAAGAGCATCCTCCTTTAGTAGAGTTCTCCTACAACAATAGTTATCAAGCTAGCATTGGCATGGTACCCTTCGAAGCGTTATACTGATGATCCTGTAGATCACCGACTTGTTGGTGGGAGTCTACAAAAAGACTATTACCTAGACCTGATATGATTAGAGAAACGTTCGAAAAGGTTGATCCCATTAGACAGCGGATGAAAACAGCTCAGGATAGGCAAAAGTCATATGCAGATAAGAGAAGGACTGACATTGAGTTTGAGGTAGGTGACATGGTTTTCATTAAGGTGTCACCTTTAAGGAATGCAGTTCGCTTGGAATCTGTAGCGAAATTGGCACCAAGATTCGTAGGGCCATTTCCCATAATAGAAAGGATAGGTCACATGACTTATAGGGTAAAGCTACCAGAAAGACTATCTGGTGTTAATGATGTTTTCCACGTTTCTCATTTGCGGAAGTGCTTACAAGATACCGCAGAAGTAGTTGATTCGAGTATATTGGAAGAAGTAGAGGTAGAATGGGAGGCAACAGTCAGACGAGTTCTTACCCGAATACTTGGATCAGAAGTTAAGAAGCTACGCAACCGAAAAGTCAAGTTGATGAAAGTTCAGTGGGGAGATAACCTAGAGAATGCAACTTGGGAGACTGAAGACAAAATTCGCGCTTCGTACCCTTTTCTTTCCGAGGGTATGTTCTTAACTTCCTTTCCAAAGATTTTATTTACGCTTGTTTCTTTCATTTAAGTATATCCTATTGATCGAATCTTCGACCTTTAGGTAGGAATCCCATGAATGTAAACATGTTATGTTTGATGGGTGCAAGTGGATGCAAGTGTTTACTAGTGGTTGCTCGTGGATGCATATACACACATTTGGCACTAGATCGGCTCAATCACTCTCATACTACATATGGATGTGTATGCATTTTTCTTCTTTTGTGGATGGGAATGGATGTACCATCATATGGATGTTGCATTTGGACGGATGATTGTGCATACATATAAAACTTACATGGTACAATAGGATTATTTGCATACATGTTGAATTCATGGCACTAACATACATTGCATTAAGGAGGTCTACTGAATCAGTAGACCGCCTGATCTTTCGCATTAGTATTAGGACATATACACACACCTTTGCATATGTTCATATAAGCATTAATTTATTTTAAGGACATTGGATGCCTGTGATTGGTGGATGAGTAGATGGATGTGGATGTTAGGATATACATTCTTCTTAACTTAGAGATTTCGGGGACAAAATCCTTTGAGTAGGGGAAAATATAACACCCCATAATTTAACAACACTAAAGATGATAAATTAAAGAATAATTAACTTAAACTCAGAATTAGGTGAAATGGTCTGCGTCATCGCGTTCGTCTCGGAATTCTGGTCAAAATAGACACCTGGTTTGCGTAAAATGGGCATCGTGTGAAGAAGTTATTAAGGTTTGAAGTTTGTATACGCATGAGAAGAATATATATATAATATTAGTCCAGAAAATTCAAAACAGTTCAAATTCACAGAATTTAGGGGAGTAGGCAAAATCCCGCCCTAGGGTGTCGAACCCATCATGGGGGTATCGACCCCTGGGTCGACCCCATAAGGGGTTGTCGATCCATGTGTAGACCCCCACAAAGGGGGTCGACACCCATAAGGCAGATCTGGGCAGATTTCTTCTAGCTGAATGTGGATTCCTTTCTTGACCCGGTTCGTTGGCTTCTGGATATAAATAAGACCCCATTTCTCTTGTTTCTCTACACCTAAAATAATGGAGAACTAGGTGATGCTTCTGTCCAGATTAAATCAAGTCTTTTCTTCTTCAGCAATCAACTAGAGTTTAGAGATCTGTGATTCAATATCTGCAATTTTTCTTCTATTTTTCTAGATCCAATCACAGTGAGTCTACGTTAATTTTAGATTTAAATATTTAAAAAGTAAATCTTGACATGACTATTACTTTGATTTATGCTTGTGACTATTTAAATCATATCAGATCTACTATAACCCGTGTATCTAAGTTATTCTAACATGAGTATGAACTAGATCTAAACCTATACCTATTTATCATGTCAGATCTGCCATTGTTTGTAGATCTAATTTGCTGTTTAGATCACCTCATTCCTGTTCCTAATATGTTTGTGGCTAAATCAGATCTTTCATTTGTTGGATATCTAATTCATTGTTTAGATCTCATCATGCCTGTTTATGATGTCCCTATTATGTTAGAATCAGTTCCATTTTCACATGTTCATCAGATCCGCTCCTATATGCCTATCTTGTCATTATGCCACTAGATGTTTATGTCTATTTCTGCGATTATATGTCAATTTTGTTAGTATGATCATTTATGTCCTCTTCCCTTCGTCTTTTCCCTTTTTACTTTTATAGCCAGGCTACCTTCGAGCGTAGGCATGCCGCTAAAATATGCGAATGCGTTAAATCAGGAACGAGGAGAAAACGTTAAATTTGGAGCATAATTTGTATTGAGAAATTTGGGCATAACTTGAATGAAATATATGAACATGAATTTGGGAACATAAATTGAATTATGATTAATGACCTTAATTTGGGGCATATGGTTCATTATGAACATAACTTGGGAAAGGGGCATGTAAACCTATAACGACATAGGAATACTTGGTTAATAATTAAAATGCCTAGAATTACAGTAATTAGGAACTGTAACCGCGTTTAAACACAGGGTTAGATTACTCTTGTGGTAGAAGTCTGCCCGGAACCGCCCGGCATATCCAGCGACCACAAGGGGTGAATCTAATGTGAGGGGTCTAAGTGCATAAACACGAGATGTGCTAAGACATGAGGTTAAGTCCTCCTTGTGGAAGAAGTTTTCTCAGAACCGACCGGCATATCCGGCATCCACAGGTGGTAGGCTAAATGTGGGAGGTCTAGCATATTATAACCATAAATGAATATGGTAATGAATTGGAATACTTAACCTGGTTGAATCCATTGGGATTGTGTGACACCCCACATCCGTTATTGTCACTCATTAAGAGAATGCATTAAGTTTCGTGAAGCGTTATAGGTAAAAAGACACAGAACATTACAAGATAGATATAAAAGATAGCAGCGGAATTTAAAATTTTATTTCAAACATAATTCATAATATCTTGGTCCAAAATATCACATGTCTAGGACTACATAAAATCCATTACAATAATATAAAGCTTCTGTCCTGTACCATCAAAGTACAGAAATACATAAAAGAAAAAGAATAATTCCCGAAAAGAGACAAAGCCACAGTAGTAAAGACATGAACTTGAGCCATACTTCAAAAGCAGTTCCTAGCAAGATGATGGTCGAGTCCTGATTAAGCCTGAGTATTCCCATCCTGCGAACCTGGGGGGGGGGAGGGAGGAACGGAAGAGAGAAGAGGAAACAGAAGGGTTAGACATAAAGTCTAGCGAGTCTAGTTATTTTTAGCAAGTAAATAAGTAAAAGTATCATGATAGACATATAAAGTGGATAAGAAAGATAACACCATAAAAGGCTGGTATGACAAAGTAAACATGATAGATTGTGTACGCTTCCCTAATGATTACTCTGCACTGATACTAGTATAAGCAGAATGAGATGATCCCAACAACTATAACATGGTAGACTTAGGCGTACTTCTGGTGAGAGGTGTTAACCCCATACAATCCACTAACAGCCCAAGCTAATAGGCTCCTAAACTTTTTACCAGTCTAGACGCACCCTAACTACTGCCCTAATCGATCGGCTCCCTACTCAGTAGATACCCTGTGTCGGCCCCACAGTAGGAGGTATCACTTCCTAAAGTGGCAACCCTTCATGATGTGCACAAACATATCTACTGTTGTCATGGTCGTCTTATTCCCTTTTGCCCGACCCATGCACGCACGTGTCCCCGGTTGGTTTGTGTCGCCCACACCGTCCTCCACGTTTGGATCTCTTACAATCAGCACATTAAGCGTGTCCCTACTCCGAACTAGGGCGAAGTACTTGTTCTATACCATTATGGGTTACTGACTGAAACGGGTCCCATACACAAGATGATACAAGCTCTCCCCTTGTCTTGTATCCACACTAGGATTTCCACAGGTTATGTATACCTATTGGTGTCTTTAATTACATAACCCCATCATTTCTACGGGTTATGCTTACCTAACGGTGTCTTTAATTACATAACCCTCTTAGGTTAAGTTTGTGGGCCTATATATAAATATTACATACTCCCTCAGATTTACTTAACCCACCCACTGTTCAACCAAATTTACTTAACCCCTATTCAAGTTCATGTTCATACAATCCATATGGATTCAACTAGGTTAACTATTTCAATTGATTAACATGTCCATTTATGGATATAATGTGCTGGACCCCTCACATTAAGCTTACCACTTGTGGATGCTGGATATGCCCGTCGGTTCCAGGCAGGCTTCTTCCATAAGTCGGGCTTAACCTCATGTCTCAGCACGTCTCGTATTTGTGCACCTAGACCCCCCACATTAGATTCAGCGCTTGTGGTCGCTGGATATGTCGGGCGGTTCCGGGCAGACTTCCACCACATGTGTAATCTAACCTCGTGTCTAGGCGCAGTTACAATTTCTAATTACTGTAATCCTAGGCATTTCATTATTAGCCAATTTTACCTATGTCATTATAGGATTCATGCCCCTTTTCCCAAATATGTTCATAATGAATTATATGCCTTAAAATCATATTCATAACCATTATTCAAGTCATGCCAAATTTCCCCTTTTACAAGTTATGCCCAATTTTAATGTTTTTCCCTTCATTCCAAAACTAATGTATTTGCATATTTTAGCGACATGACTAGGCTCAAAAGTTGCATGGCTATATATAATAAAAGGGAAAGGGTAAAGGGAATATGACAGGAGTGATTGTTCTAACAAAATTAACATAAAAATATAATGGCATAATGTTAAGATGGACATGTAAGAACAGATCTGGTGAACTTGTGATAATAAAGTTGGTTTTAACATAGTAGGGATGTCATAATAGTCATGATTAGATCTAAACAAGGATTTAGATGTCCAACTAATGATAGATCCATATTAACCACAAACATGATAGGTACAAGATGATCTAAATAGTGAATTAGATATATAATCAAAAGTAGATCTGACATGATAAAGATTAAGATCCAAGTTATAGCTAATTCAGAATATCATGGATTCACTAATTACAACAGATATGGTATGATTCAGTCATAGGGATAGATCCAAATTACAGTCGTATCATGTTTTACTTTTAATCATTTAAATCTAAAGGTAACTTACAATGTTCAGATCTAGAAAAATAGAAGAAGACTAGTAGAGGTTGAATCACAGATCTACACTTGAATCTCTAAACTTGATTTGCAGAAGAAGAAAAGGATTTGATTCGGTCTAGGCACCAACAACATTTAGGCCTCCATTATTTTTTAGCGTAGAAAACAAGAGAAATGGAGCCATATTTGTAGCGGAAAAGACGACCCCGAAACCCTAATTTTCAGATCTGTCGCAAGGAGTTCAACCCCCCTTATGGGGTCGAACCATGGGTCGACACCCCCCTTGAGGGGTCGACCCAGGAGTCGATTCCCCCTTAAGGGGTCGACACCCCAAGTGCGGGAGTTTTCCAACCATCGTTGATTCGAAATTTGAAATATTTTATGATTTTTGAAATTATATATATATATAATTCTCTTGTGCATATACAAAGTTCAAACCTTTATAACTTCTTCATACGGTGTCCGTTTTACGCAAACCAAATGTCTTTCTTGACCAGAACTTTGAGATGGACGCAATGGCGCAGTCCGTTTCCCTTAATTCTGAATATTAAATTAATTATTCTTTAATTTGTCTTCTTTAGTGTTGTTAAAATTATGGGGTGTTACATTCTCCCCTACTCAAAGGATTTCATCTCCGAAATCTCTAAGTTAAGAAGAATGTATATCCTACCATCCATCACCCATCTACTCATCCACCAACCACAGGCATCTATTGTCCTTAAAGACTTCTAATGCTTATATGAAAATATGCAAAGGTGTGTGTATATGTCCTAATACTAATGCGAAGATCAGGCGGTCTACTGATTCAGTCGACCTCCTTAATGCAATGTATGTTAGTGCCATGAATCCAACATGTATGCAATAATCCTATTATAACATGTAATTTCTATATGGGGGCACAATCATCCGTCCAAATGCAACATCCATATGATGGCACATCCATTTTCATCCATTAAAAGAAGAAAAATGCACACACATCCATATGCAGTATGAAAGCGACTGAGCAGATCTAGTTCCTAATGTGTGTGTATATGCATCCACGAGTAACCACTAGCAAACACTTGCATCCACTTGCGTCCATTAATCATAACATATCTTAAACACATGTTTACATCCATGGGATTCCTACCTAAAGGTCGAAGATTCAATCGATAGGACATACTTAATGATAGAAACAAGCATAAATAAAAGCGTTGGAAAAGGAGTTAAGAACATACCCTCGAAAAGAAAAGGGTATGAAGCACAAATCTTATCTTTGGTCTCCCAAGTCGTGTCCTCTGGGTTATCTCCCCACTGAACCTTCACCAACTTGACTTCTCTATTGCGTAGCTTCTTAACTTCTGATCCAAGAACAAGGGAAGGAGCTCGTCTGACTGTCGCCTCCCGTTCTACCTCTTCCAATACACTCGGCTCGACTACTTCCGCGGTATCATGCAAGAACTTCCGCAAATGAGAAACATGGAAATCATCATGAACGCCGAATAATCTCTCTTGCAGCTTTACTCTATAGGCTATTTGGCCAATCCTTTCTGTTATGGGAAATGGCCCTACAAATCTTGGTGCCAATTTCCCTATAGATCCGAAGCGAACCACATTCCTCAAAGGTGACACTTTAATGAAAACCATATCTCCTACTTCGAATTAAATGTTAGTCCTTCTCTTGTCTGCATAGTATTTCTGCCTATCTTGAACAGTCATCATTCGTCGTCTAATAAGACCAGTCTTCTCGGATGTTTCTCAAACCACATCTGGTCCAAGTAATAGACTTTCTGTAGATTCCCACCAACAAGTTGGTGACCTACAGGGTCGTCCGTACAATGCTTCGAAGGGTGTCATGCCAATGCTATCTTGATAACTGTTGTTGTAGGCGAACTCTACTAAAGGAAGATGCTCTTCCCAAGTCCCTCTAAAGTCTAGTATACACAACCTCAAAAGATCCTCAGGAATCCTGTTCACCCTCTCCGTCTGTCCATCGGTTTTGGATGATAAGCGGTAATCAAACATAACTATATACCTAATGCTTCTTGCAAGCTCCTCCAAAATTCACTGGTGAAGATGGGGTGATGATCGCTTACAATGCTGGAAGGTACTCCATGAGGACGGACTATCTCACGAACGTAAATTGCTGCCAACCAAGCTGCCGTCCTCTTACTCTTAACGAGAATGAAATGAGCGCTCTTATTAAGTCTACCCACCACAACCCAAATACTGGTGTTGCCTTTCTTTGATCTAGGAAAACCATATATGAAATCCATAGAGACGCTCTCCTATTACCACTACGGAACCTCTAAAGGATGAAGTAAACCACCGGGCTTCTTTTGCTCAGCTTTGACTTGCTGACAAACTAAACATTGGGAAACAAAATCTGCCACATCTTTCATTATCCCAGCCCAAAAGAAAACCCTCTTCATGTCCCTATACATTTTATCACCGCCTGGATGAATAGTCATGTTAGAATGATGGGCTTCTTCTAAGACTGCCTTTAACAAACTTCCAATTTGAGGAACACAAGGCCTTCTATCTCATCGCAGCCACCCTTTATTGTCAATGGAATATCTTTTAAGGTGATTAGAAGTCTCCCCTTTACTAAGCCTATCTAAGATGTCTAAAATCTGTGGATCATCTCACTGCAAGGCTCCTATTTAATCCATAGGAGTAGGTCGTATCTCTAACGATGCAAACAAACCAGGCAATAACTTGGTGGAGGGTCTAAAATCAAAAGTTTATATGAACTCCAAGCTTTTCCTTTCCACGAACAGAGGACTTAAGGGCATCCTCTGCCTACTTATTGCGTCTTCCACCACATTACCCTGCTAGGGGTATAAGCAATCTCAAAATCATACTAAGCTAGGAACTCCATCCACCTTTGTTGCTTTAAATTAAGGCCCTTCTTCGAGAACAAGTACTTGAGAGATTTTTAATCAGTGTACGACTCAAACTTCTCTCCAAGCAACTAATGACGCCACATCTAAAGCGTGAATACTATGGCAGCTAGCTCTAAATCTTGGGTAGGGTAGTTTTTCTCATGAACTCTTAGCTATCTACCCCTATAACATATAGCATTTTCCTCATGCATCAGAACCGCACCAAGCCCTGTACCACATGCATCAGTGTAAAATGTAAACACTTTATTTCCGTCAGACGGGGTCAAGAATGGGGCTATTGTCAGAGCCCTCTTCAATCGTTGGAAAGAAATATAACAATCTATATCCCATGAAAATGCCAAATTCTTCTTCGTCAGCCTGGGGAGTGGGCCTGATATCGTTGCGAAGTCCTTAATGAACTTCCTATAATAACCTGCCAATCCAAGAAAGCTTCTCACCTCTATTGCATTCTTCGGAATTTGCCAATCTTCAATTGCAACTACCTTTGCGGGATCTACAGCTATCCCATCTTTGGAAACCACATGCTCTAGAAATTTCACATCTTTTCTCCAAAAATGGCATTTGGAGAACTTTTCCTTAAGATGATGCGCACGAAGAGTTTTCAAAACTTCTCTCAAATGCTGGGCATTCCCTTTTTCGCTCTTTGAGAAGATCAAGATATCATCAACAAAGACCCCGACGAATTTATTTAGAAACTCCCGAAACACCCTACTCATTAGATCGACAAAATAGGCGGGTGTATTCGTCAACCCAAAAGGCATCCCGAGCCATTCAAAAAACCATCTAGAGTCCGAAAAGCGGTCTTATCTATACTGTCCTCATCCACCCTCAACTGATTAAACCTCGTGGCCAAGTCTAACTGGAAAATACCGAGGCACCAACAAGCTGGTCAAACAAGTCATCTATCCTCGGAAGTGGGTGCATGTTCTTCTTTGTGAGTTTGTTCAACTCTCTACAGTCCACACACAAGCGAAGCGAACCATCCGCCTTTGTTGTGAATACCACCAGAGCACCCCATTCAAATATGCTTCTCCTGATAAAACCTTTCTCAAGTAGCTCCCCTACTTGCTTGCTAAGCTCCCTCCTTTCCCTTGGAGCCATATGGCGCATATGCAATGCAACTAGCTTTGTATTGTCCACTAAATATTTATGAAAATTGATCTCTCACCTCGGAGGTAAGCCCCGTACCTCACCAAAAACATCATAATAATCTCGGACTACTGGAATAGATTGCAGATCATTGATGATGCATCTAGAGACTCTAGGAAACTAAGCATAATAGACCCTTGTGGGTCACAAGAAATCCCGAGGGTCCTCCCATGGCAAGTCCAAAGTCTAACGACCCTCCTCTCACAATCTGGAATGGCACCATACAAGGTTAGCCAATCCATCCCTAGAATCAACCCATAGCCCATAAAACCGAGCACATACGCATCGCACTTAAACTCGACGCCTAACACAAATATTCTCAAACCCGGAAAAATCATAGACAAATGAGCCGAACCACCAATGGGGTTTGAGACAATTACGTGATCCATTACCATACTAGTATTTAAGTGCAGAGATTCAACCACATAACTAGATATAAATGAATGTGAAGTGCCAGAATAAAAAAGAATTCTAGTGGGATGACTTAAAAGAGAAATCAAACCTTCCACGGAAATTTTCCTACCTCTATTCGGAGCATTGGTCGGGAGAGCATGCATCTGCCCTCCAGAAGGTCCTTCCCTTTGACCTTGTCCCTGTTTCTTCGGGCACTCCTTAGAAAAGTGTCCGACCTCTCCACAATGGAAGCAAGAATTCTTCCTCCTTTTACAATCCTTCACCAAGTGACCCTCTCGTCCACAACTATGGCACTTCCTCTTATCCTTACCCTTGTCATTCTTTCCTCCCTTCTTTTGTTGTTGTTGCTGTTGTTTCTTGGGCCATACTTTCTTGTTTTTTGTTGTTTCCTTAGCTTTAACTTCCTTATTTTCTCCTTTGTCTTCCTCATGCATCAAGGCCATATCAACAAGCCTTTCAAACGTTGCCCCCATTGGAATATTGGACATAGCTAACCCATGAAGGGGTTCATTAAGCCCTTTAACAAACCGCAAAGCTTTATTATGTGGAGTATCTACCAGTTCAGTTCCAAACCTTGCAAGCTGGTTGAATTTGTTCCCATATTCTTTAACAGTCATGTTTCCTTGTTTGAGCGCCAAGAACCTCTCCATTTGCATGCTTTTCTCAGCTTGGGAAAGAAACTTCATTTCAAACCTCATTCTAAAATCATCCCATGTCTCCACTGGACGTCCGGCTTGGGTTACTTCCTTCCAGAACGAAGCTTCATCTTTCAGTAGCCAGGTAGCTAACTGAATCTTCCTTCGATCTTTTACTTCAAAGATTACAAACAGGTCCTCGGTTTCCTTGAGCCAATTCCTTGCCTCTATGAATTTTTCGGTTCCACGGAATGGCTTCCCTTCCATGACATAGAAATCTTTGTAGATCTTAGCGAAATTATCTGCTATTAGAGGAGGAGGAGGAACGACGGGTGCAACTAGGGGAGGAACGTCAGCTTGACCGCCGGCAGGCTCCGTGGCCTCTAGAAACCTACGGAACCAGCCTGGTATCATAACGCCCTCGGGGATATTAGGTTCCCCAGACATGCTGAAATGAAAAGAAAAGAGATTTAGACAAAGGATCGAAGGATAATACATATGGCTTTAGGGAATATATTTTTCAAAACCGACTTTTCTTTTTGAAAAATGCTTTCTTTTAAAACCTTTTTGAAAATAAGTTTCAAAAACTTTATCTAATCTGGTAACCTTTAGCTCTGTTACCAAGTGTGACACCCCATGTCCGTTAATGTCACTCATTAAAAGAATGCATTAAGTTTCGTGAAGCGTTATAGGTAAACAGACACAGAACATTACAACACAGATATAAAAAATAGCAGCGGAATTTAAAATTTTATTTAAAACATAATTCATAACATTGTGGTCCAAAATATGACAAGTCTGGGACTACATAAAAACCATTGCAATAATATAAAGCTTCTGTCTTGTACCATCAGAGTACAAAAATACATAAAAGAAAAAACATAATTCCCGAAAAGAGACATAGCCATAGTAGTAAAGACAAGAACTTGAGCAATACTTCAAAAGCAGCTCCTAGCAAGATGATGGTCGAGTCCTGATTAAGCCTGAGTATTCCCACCCTGCAAACCTGGGGGGGAAACGGAAGAGAGAAAAGAAAACAAAAAGGGTCAGACATACGTCTGGCGAATCTAGTTACTTTTAGCAAGTAAATAAGTAAATGTATCATGATAGGCCTATAAAGTAGATAAGAAATATAACACCATAAAAGGCAGGTATGACAAAGTAAACATGATAGAGTGTGTATGCTTCCCTAATGATTACTCTGCATTGATACTAGTATAACCAGAATGAGATGATCCCAACAACTATAACATGATAGACTTAGGCGTACTTCTGGTGAGAGGTGTTAACCCCATACAATCCACTGACAGCCCATCCTAACAGGCTCCTAAACTTTTTACCAGAGTTTAGACGTACCCTAACTACTAATATAAACGATTGGATCCCTACTCCGTGGATACCTTGTGCTGGCCCCGCAGTAGGAGGTATCACTTTCTAAAGTGGCAACACTTCCTGATGTGCACAACCATATCTACTGGTGTCACGGTCTTCTTATCCCCTTCAGCCCACACACGCACATGTCCCCAGTCGGTTTGTGCCGCCCACACCGTCCTCCACGTTGGGATAACTTACAATCAACCCAGTAAGTGTGTCCTTACTCCGACCTAGGGCAGAGTACTCGTTCGATACTGTTATGGGCTACTGACTGAAATGGGTCCCACATATAAGGTGATACAAGCTTTCTCCCTTTTCTTGTATCCCCACTAGGGTGTCCACAGGTTATGTATACCTATTTGTGCCTTTAAGTACATAACCCCATCATTTCTATAGGTTATGCTTACCTAACGGTGTCTTTAATTACATAACCCTCTTAGGTTAAGTTTGTGGACCTATATATAAATATTACCCACCCCCTCATATTTACTTAACCCACCCACTGTTCAACTAAATTTACTTAACCCTTATTCCAGTTTATGTTCATACAATCCCTATGGATTCAACTAGGTTAAGTATTCCAATTCATTACCATGTCCAATTATGGTTATAATGTGTTGGACCCCTCACATTAAGCCTACCACTTGTGGATGCTGGATATGCCGGTCGGTTCCCAACAGACTTCTTCCACAAGTCGGGCTTAATCTCGTGTCTCAAAACATCTCGTATTTGTGCACCTAGACCCCTTACATTAGATTCACCACTTATGGTCACTGGATATGCCGGGCGGTTCCGGGTAAACTTCCACCACAAGTTTGATATAACCTCGTGTCTTGGCGCAGTTACAGTTCCTAATTACTTTAATCCTAGGCATTTCATTTTTAGCCAATTTTACCTATGTCGTTATAGGTTTCATGCCCCTTTTCCCAAATATGTTCATAATGAATTATATGCCCTAAATTCATATTCATAACCATTATTCAAGTTATGCCAAATTTCCCCTTTTACAAGTTATGCCCAATTTCATTGTTTTTCAAATTCATATTCATAACCATTATATTTTTAGCGGTATGCCTAGGCTCGAAAGTAGTCAGGCTATATAAAATAAAACGGAAAGGTTGAAGGGAAGATGACAGGAATGATTGCCCTAATAAAATTGACATAAACATATAATGGCATAATGTTAAGATGGACATATAAGAACAGATCTGGTGAACTTGTGATTATAAAACTGGTTCTAACATAGTAGGGATGTCATAATAGGCATGATTAGATCTAAACAAGGATTTAGATGTCCAACTAATGACAGATCCAAATTAACCACAAACATGATAGGTACAAGATGATCTAAATAATGAATTAGATCTATAATAAAAAATTATAGTCATATCATGTTTTACTTTAAATCATTTAAATCTAAAGGTAACTTAAACTCACAGTGTTCGGATGTAGAAAAATAGAAGAAGACTAGTAGAGGTTGAATCACAGATATACACTTGAATCTCTAAACTTGATTTGCAGAAGAAGAAAAGGATTTGATTTAGTCCTGGCACCGACAACATTTAGGCCTCCATTATTTTTCAGTGTAGAAAACAGGAGAAATGGAGCCATATTTATAGCCGAAAAGAAGACCCCAAAACCCTAATTTTCAGATCTATCGCAGGGGGGTCGACCCATGGGTCGACACCCCACTTGAGGGGTCGACCCAGGGGTCGACACCCCTAGGGCGGGAATTTTGCCGCCATTGGTAATTTGAATTTTGAACTATTTTCTAATTTCTGAAATTAATTATATATATATATATTTCTCTTATGCGTATACAAACTTCAAACCTTCATGACTTCTTCATACAGTGTTCGTTTTACGTAAACAAAATGTCTATTTTGACAAGAATTTCGAGACGGACACAATAGCGCAGTCCTTTTCCCTTAATTCTGAATATTAAATTAATTATTCTTTAGTTTGTCCTCTTTAGTGTTTTTAAAATTACAGGGTGTTACAAATTGTATGAACATGTAACTTGAGTAGGGGTTATGTAAACTAGTTCGAAACAATGGGTGGGTTAAGTAAATCTTGGGTGGGTAGGTAATATTTGTATATTGGCCCACAAACTTAACCTGTGGGGTTATGCAATCTTTTACTCTGGTATGACATAACCTATGGAAAACCTACTGGGGATGCAAGCGTAGGGGAAGCTTGTATCATCTTATGTGTGGGACCTGTTTCAGTCAGTAACCCATATATAGGTATCAAACGAGTACTCTGATCTAGGTCGGAGTCGGGGCATGCTTACTGAGCTGATCGTAAGAGATCCAAAAGTGGGGGACTATGTGGGCGGCGCGTACTGACTGGGTCATGTGCGTGCATGGTCCGGACAGAGGAGGATAAGACGCCATGACACCTGTAGATATGGTTGTGCATATCCAGAAAACGAAGGGTTGGCACTTTAGTAATTGATACATCATGTTGTGGGGCCAGCACAGGGTATCTACGGAGCAGGAAGCCAATCAATTAGGGTAGTAATTAGGGTACATTTAGACTTCGGTACGTGTGGAGCCCGTTAATACCCTTAGAGGTAACTCCGGTATGTTAGGCTGTCTGTTGATTGTATGAGGGTGCAAACCTCTCAATGGAAGTACACCTAAGTCTACCATATTATACTTGTTGGGGATCATATTGTTAATAAGACACTAGTATTGGTGCAGAGAAAGAGAAATCATTAATGAAGCATAGTATAATCTATCATGTTATCCTGTTTACCTTGTCATGTCTATCTTTTATGATATTATCTCTCTTGTCCACTTTATATGTCTATCATGATACTTTTACTTATTTATGTGCTAAAAGTAACTAGACTCGCCAGACTTTATGTCTGATCCATTTTGTTTCCTCTTCTTTCTCTTCCGTTCCCCATTCCCTCCAGGTTCTCAGGGTGGGTATACTCAAGCTTGATCAGGATTCTGCTTGGAGCTGCTTAGATGTATTGCTCGAGCCCTTATCTTTCCTACTATGGCTATCTTTTTATTTGGGGAATTATGCTTCTTTTATTATTTTACTCTGATGTTTTTAAGTACAAGACAGAAATTTTAAGATGATGTACTGGGTTTATGTACTTTCAGACTTATGATGTTTTGAACCACGATGTTATGCTTTATGATTAATAAAGTTTTTTTAAATTCCGCTGCTATTTTATATATGTCTTGTAATGTTTCTGTTTCTATTTACCTATAATGCTTCACGAAACTTAATGCATTCACTTAATAAGTGACATTAACGGAAGTGGGGTGTCACAAGATGCTTCCCCAACTTGGATTGAATTAGCCTATTGTTATGCAACAACGACCTATACATATACAAGAATCTCTGCTACAACATCAACGTTATTTTCTCAGTTCTTTAGATCCAGTCTCTGTGAGTGCATGTTGCTTTTAGGTATAAATATTTAACAAGTAATCTCGGCATGTTAATAAACCGGATCTAAACCTATGCATCTTAAGAAGTTGATTAATATTTAAACTGATCTGCTATAATGACATGAAATTTGCTATACACCTATTTTGTTCAGTTATTTCTATTCCGATTTCAGTTATTTATGCCTATTTCTGTTCTTCTTCCTCTATCATTCCTTTTTTATTTTTATAGCCAGGGTACCTTCGAGCCTAGGCCGATATCGCTGAAATGTGTGTACAAACGAAATTGGGTTTAATTGGGAATGGTAATTTGGGGGCATAACCTGTACTATGAACATGACTAAAGTTTGGGGCATAACTTATACCATGTAATATAACTGAAATATGGGATGCATGAATATGGAAACATGTTGGCTTAATATAAAGATTAAGGGAACATGTAAATGGAACTGTATGTCACCTATGTATTCTGTTTGATCTGTTAGGGGTTAAGTAAACTTGTTAATCTAGTGGGGTTGTAAGGACACTATTAACCCATGAAAAAATTAACATGTGTAAAGCCTAGTTGATTGGGGACGGAAGTCTAGGGGTGCTTGTGTCATTTTTTATGTGGGACCTATATTAGTCCATAACCCGTTATGGTATTAAAGGAGAACCCCGCACTTGGTAAGGGTCAGGGCACGCTTACTGGGACTAATTATAAGAGGTTCATTTAGGATGGGGTGTTCTGATAGAGTGTTCCAATGGGGTCTTGTGCGTGCGTGGGTCCGGTCTGTCTGGGAAAATAAGACGCCATAACACCTGTAAAGAGGTCTAGGAAGTAATACGCCCTATTATGGGGCTGACACAGGGTATTTGTGTGGTAGGGAGCCTATCGCGGGGGTAGTAATTGGGGTACATCTAGTTCTGGTTAGGTACCTTTTATTTCTATTTAGGGTAATACCCGTTATATTCTGTTTTGTTACGTGTTATTCTGTTTGGGGTAAAACCCGTTGCTAGAAGTACACCTAAGTCTACCATTTATGCTATGTTGGGATCATTCTGTTTATGTTAAGTAGTTGAAGAACACTTAATGTGATATACTAGTATTGGTGCAGAGAAAGTAATTGAGAAGCATAATTCATCCTGTTTATACCTGTTATTTATTGTTGTTATATCTCATCCAGTTTATTTATTGGCTCGTTACTTTTATCTCTTTGTATTATAAAAGTCACAGAACTCGCCAGACTTTATGTCTGACCCGTTTTGTTTCCTTTTCCCTCTCTTCCTCCTCCCCCTCCCCCTAGTTCCTCAGGGTGGGAATACCCAGGCTTGGTTATGACTCTCTCTTATTTCTACTTGGAGTTTGATTTGTTTTGCTTAGATGTGTCGATATGACTATCTGTTAGCTTTATTATGGCTGTTTTTGGGGAATATGGATTTATATTTATGTACTATTGATGGTTTTAGTACAAGGCAGATAATTCAATTTGATGTAATTGGTTTTCAGTATCTCGAAATTATGTTGTAACTGGATTTTTGGAACATGGTAATTTCTTTTGGAAAATAAAGTATTATATTTCCGTTGCTATTTTATATCTATCTTGTGTAATTCGTGTCTGTTCACCTATAACGCTTCACGAAACTTAATGCATTTTGATAAAGAGTGACATTAACAAACGTGGGGTGTCACATTTGGTATCAGAGCTGAAGGTTGCAAGATCGGATAAAAGGTTTTGAAAATTGTTTTCAAAAGGTTCCAAAAAGAAAGCATTTTCAAAGAAAAGTCTGTTTTTGAAAAACATATTCCCCAAGCCATATAGAATATCTTTTGATTCTATGTTTGAATCCCTTTTCCTTTTCTTTTCAGCATGTCTGGGGAACCGAATATTCCAAAGAGCATTCAGATACCGGCTTGATTCCACAGATACCTCGAGGCTATGGCGCCTGTCGGAGGCCAAGCAGACTCCCCTCCCTCAGCTGCAGCCGTTGTTCCTCCTCCTCCATGGGCGGATACTTTCTCTAAGATATGCAAGGACTTTTGTGTTATGGGCGGAAAACCATTCTGCGGAACTGAAAGCTTTGTGGAAGAACAGAACTGGCTTAAAGAGACGGAGGACTTGTTTGGAATTTTTGAGGTTGACGATCATAGGAAGATTCAGTTGGCTCTATAGCAGCTGAAGGATGAGGCTTCATTCTGGTGGGAAGTGATGCAAGCAGGGCATCCAGTAGATACTTAGGTGGATTTTCGTAATAGGTTTGAGATGAGGTTTCTCTCTCAGGAAGAAGAGAGTATGTAGATGGAGGGGTTTCTGGCGCTTAAGCAAGGAAGCATGTCAGCCAAAGAGTATGTCAATAAGTTCCACCAGTTGGCAAGGTTTTGTTTGGAGCTGGTAAATACTTCACACAAGAAAGCTTTGAGGTTCGCAAGAGGATTGAATGAACCCCTCCATGGACTGGCTATGTCTCATATTCCTATGGGAGCAACTTTCGGATAGCTCGTTGATATGGAATTGATGAACGAAGAAGAGACCGGCGAAAAGAAAGAGGCAAAGACAGATGAAACACAAAACAAGAAGATATGTCCCCAGAAAGGACAACAAAAGAAAGATGGAAAGAACGACAAAACTCAGAATAAGAAGAAGTGTCACGGTTATAGAGGCTTGGGTCATGTGATCAAGAATTGCAGAAAGAAGAAGAATTCTTGTTACTACTGTGGTGAAGCTGGACACTATATTAGGGAATCCCCGAAGAAGCAAGGATAGGGTCAGAGGTCAGGACCTTTTGGAGGGCAAGTGCATGCTCTAGAGGCTAACAGATCGAATGAAGGTAGGAAAGTTTCCGTTGAAGGATTGATTTCTCTTTCTGATCATCTAGTTTGGACTCTTTTTTATTTTGGCGCTTCTCACTCTTTTATATCTGATTCTGTGGTTGAGTCTATGCACCTTAGTACTAGTATTGTTTCTGATCCCGTTGTTGTATCAAACCCCACTGGTGGCATGACTCATCTATCTATGATTTGTCGGGGTTTGAGGATATCTGTATTAAGCATCGAGTTTGAGTGCGACACGTATGTGCTTGGTTTCATGGGCTACATTTTGATTCTAGGGATGAATTGGCTAACCATGGAAGGTGCCATTCTAGACTGTGAAAGGAGCGTCGTTAGACTTTTGACTTTCCATGGAAGGACTCTCGAGATTTCTTGTGACCCTAAAGGGTCTATTATGCTTAGTTTTCTAGAATCTCTTGATGCTTTTGTAGATGAATTGCGATCTTTACCTGTAGTCTATGAGTATCCTGATGTTTTTGAGAAGGTTCAGGGCTTACCACCGAGCGCGAGATTGATTTCCGGATATATTTGGTGGATAATACGAAGCCAGTTGCATTGCCTGTGCGCCACATGGCTCCTACGGAAAGGAGGGAACTCAACAAGCAAGTAAGGGAGCTACTTAAGAAGGGGTTTATGAGGCGAAGCATATCAGAATGGGGTGCTCTGGTCATTTTCACAACTAAGGCTGATGGCTCGCTTCGCTTATGTGTGGATTACAGGGAGTTGAACAAGCTCACTAAGAAAGATAGGAACCCATCTCGAGGATTGATGATCTGTTTGACCAGCTTGTTGGTGCATCTGTTTTCTCACAATTAGATTTGTCTACAGGATTTCATCAGTTGAGAGTGGTCGAGGGCAGTAAAGATAAGACTGCTTTTAGATCTCCAGATGGTTTCTTTGAGTGGTTAGTCACGCCTTTTGGGTTGACTAATGTACCCGCATATTTTGTGGATCTGATGAGTAGGGTGTTCAGGGAGTTTCTGAATAAATTTGTTGTTGTCTTCGTTGATGACGTCTTGGTTTTCTCGAAGAATGAAGAATACCATGCCCTGCATTTAGGAGAGGTCTTAAGGACTCTCAGAACGCACCAGCTTAAGGCAAAATTCTCTAAGTGCCACTTTTGGAGAAAGGATGTGAGATTTTTAGGGCATGTGGTTTCTAAGGAAGGGATAGCGGTGGATCCCGCAAAAGTTGTTGCGGTTCAAGATTGGAAAGCTCCAAAGAATGCAACGGAGGTGAGAAGTTTTCTTGGTTTAACGGGCTACTATAGGAAGTTTATTAAAGACTTCACGAGGATATTAGCCCCACTCACCAAGCTGACGAAGAAGAATCTGACCTTTGCTTGGAATGTTGATTGTGAGGATGTTTTTCAACGATTAAAGAGGGCTCTGACAATAGCCCTAGTTCTGACATTGACTGATGGGAGAAAGGTGTTCATGGTGCACACTGATGCATGTGGTATAGGACTCGGTGCCGTTTTGATGCAAGAGGGAAGGGTAGTGTGCTATGGGAGTAGACAGTTGAAGGTTCATGTGAAAAACTACCCCACTCACGATTTGGAATTGGCTGCTATAGTGTTCGCACATAAGTCTTGGCGACATTACCTACTTAGGGAGAGGTTCGAGTTATACATGGACCATAAATCTCTCAAGTATCTATTCTCGTAGAAGGATCTCAATTTGAGACAGTAGAGATGGATGGAGTTCCTAGCGTCCTATGACTTTGAGATTGCTTATACCCCTGGCAAGGGTAATGTGGTGGCGGACGCATTGAGTAGGCATAGGATGACCTTGAGTCCTCTATTCGTAGAGAGGCAGAGCTTGGAGTTTATATCCACCTTTGATTTTAGGCCTTCTACGGATCTTACACCTGGTTTGTTGACATCGTTAGAGGTGCGACCTACTCTTTTGGATCAAATAGGATCTTTGCAGTTAGAGGACCCGTAGATAGCAGACATTTTGGATAGGCTCGGTATAGGATAGACTTCTAGTCACCTTAGAAGATACTCCACGGATGATAAAGGGTGGCTACAAAGGGAAGGAAGGCTTTGTGTTCCCCGAGTTGGGAGTCTGTTAAAGATAGTCCTTGAGAAAGCCCATCGTCCTAGAATGACTATCCATCCAGGTGGCGATAAGACATATAGAGATATGAATAGGGTTTTCTTTTGGACTAGGATGAAGAAAGATGTAGCGGAAATCGTAACTCAGTGTTTGATATGCCAGCAAGTTAAATATGAACAGAAAAAGCCTAGAGGGTTGCTGCACCCTTTGGAGGTCCCACAGTGGAAGTGGGAGAGCATCTCTATGGATCTCATTGATGGTTTTCCTAGATCGAGGAAGGGCAATACCAGCATCTGTGTTATAGTGGACAGGCTTACTAAGAGCGCTCATTTCATTTCTGTTAAGAGCAAGAGAACAGCAACATAGTTGGCATCAGTTTATCTTCATGAGATAGTCCGACTACGTGGAGTACCTTCCAGCACAGTGAGTGATCGTGATCCCATCTTTACCAGTGAGTTCTGGCAGATCTTGTAAGAGGCACTTGGTATGCAGTTATGTTTGAGCACTGCATATCACCCTCAAACTGATGGGAAGATTGAGAGGGTGAATAGAGTTCTTGAGCATCTTTTGAGGCTGTTTATCCTAGACTTCGAAGGGACTTGGGAAGAGCATCTTCTGTTGGTGGAGTTCGCATACAACAACAGTTATCAGGCTAGTACTAGCATGGCACCCTTCGAGGCATTGTATGGAAGACCCTATAGATCACCGACTTGCTGGTGGGAGTCTGCAGATAGGCTTCTACTTGGATCTGAAATGATTAGAGAGACTCCAGAAAAGACTGACCTTATCCGCGGACGCATGAAGACAACTCAGGACAGAAAGAATTCCTATGCAAATAAGAGGACTGATATTGAGTCTGAGGTGGGAGACATGGTTTTCATTAAGGTATCACATTTGGGGAATGTGGTTCGCTTTGGATCTGTAGGGAAATTGGCACCCAGGTTTTTAGGTCCATTTCCCATAACAGAAAGGATTGGTCAAATGGCCTATAGAGTAAAGCTACCGGGGAGACTGGTAGGTGTGCATGATGTTTTCCACGTTTCTCATTTGCGGAAGTGTATACTTGATACGACAGAAGTAGTTGAGCCGAGTATGCTTAAGGAGGTAGAGGTAGAAAAGGAGGCAACAATTAGACGAGTTCCTACCCGTATACTTGGATCAAAGGTTAAGAAGCTCCGCAATTGAGAAGTTAAGCTAATGAAAGTTCAAAGGGGAGAAGATAGCGAAGATGCAACTTGGGAGATTAAAGACAAGATTTGCACTCGGTACCCTTTCCTTTTCAAGCGTATGTTCTTAGCTTTTTTTCCCAAGCTTCTGTACTTGCATCTATCATTCGTATGTATCCTATCAACCGAATCTTCAACCTTTAGGTAGAAAACCGATGGATGTTGTAAAGACCCGCATTCTACGTATCGTAGGATTGTAGAATATTTATTTTATTTTCATACGAAGTCGTATGATCGTGTAACTTTGGGAAACGACTATTGGGGTCATTTCCCATGTTCACGATTTTTGCTGAATTTTAAATGACCATTTTCCCCCTAGTGAATCTTGTTTCACCTAAAACTTTTGATTGGTAATGATTTTTGACCTGAAACCACTTTCATTGGATTCAAATGATGGTTTACCTTTCCATAGAGTGGTTACATTATTCAAACGGACTTACCGTTTGGGAGACATGGCTGAAATATGGTTTGAAGATGGAAAAACAGCTTAACCGGGCTTAATTAGGTGATCAGTGGTTAGGCCCTTAACCCATTTCGGGATTAGGGTTATGGAAGGGCTGAAAAGAGTTAGAGGATGATTCATTTTCATTTTTGCAGCCGCCACTTACCTTCCTCTAACCCTAGTAATGGCCTTCACCTTCTAAATTCATCCCTAATCACTTCCTAATCACAAATTAAGCAAAACAACATCAAATTAAGGCGGATTAGCATAAAAATGAAGATAGAGCTGCTGGAACACAAAGGAATTTGACCCAAATCAGTGGAGTTTTCATATCTATAATTTATTCGTGGCTAAGGTGAGTGACTTGCACTTTTATTCACTAATTTCGGCTAATTAGGGGTGATTAGTGATAATTAGCGAAATTGTGCATCATAAAAATCTGAAAAAATATGTAGAAATTCTAAAGTATTATTTTATGTCACCGGCGAAAATTTGGGTTAATTTAGATTAAGTTTGCTAATCTTGTAGTTAAAATATGATTAAGGGGATTATGGGAAAATCATGCTTTTTGGGTATGTTTGATCTAAAATATTTCATGTGATTGATATTTTTGTGTTTTTGGTTGATTCTACATGTTACTACTGTTGTTTGGTATGTTTTGTGACTTCATAGCAAGGTTAGAAGGGTTGAAAATGCCTTCGTTTGGCGAAATTAGCTTACTGGAAAAATAGCAGAAAACCGGTTCTTGAAGGGGGTATGCCTCACGAACCACCCAGGAGAACTTCGATTCCTGAAGGGGGTATGTCTCGCGAACCGCTCCAAGATGATAGTCACGAACTGCTCCAAGATGATGGTCATGAACCGCTCCAAGATGATGATTATAACCAGTCCAAGATGATGGTCACAAACTGGGGGTGGTCATGAACCGGGGGGGTCCCGAGCCGGGGGGATGATCACGAACCGCGGGGGTGGTCACGAGCCAGGGGTTAGTCACGAACCGGGGGGTGGTCACAAGCCGGGGGGTGGTCACGAATCGGGGGGGGGGGGGTCATGAGCCACGAACCGACCCTGATGACGACCCCGACCATGACCCGAACCAAGATGATGACTCCAAACCGAACCAAATTCAAACTTCTACCACGCGACGATAATTGTGAACTCTTCTGAAGATTAACAACAATTCAACAAATACTCGAGATGAAAAGGAAGTACAATTGAGAAGTTCTTACTCAGGATCCAGATGGGAACCGACGAGCTAACTTCTAGAGTTGGGCTTTGCTACGGGACGTGTGCAAAGGGGTTAGCGATATCTATAACTTTGGTTCACCGTTGAAGAGAGGGGGCATGTTGACGAACCAGAGCCAGGGAAGTGTGGACTGGTTGGCCCTTAACCTAGAACCAGGGATGTGTGGACTGGGTAGGGTTATTGACTATAGACCAGTGAAGTATGATCATAGCAATAGTTGTACGGAGTTGTCATCGTGGCCCAAATAGATTTGGTGATCAAAGCGGTGATATCGTATGCTTTACGCACTAAGTGAGAGACGTGAGGATGATTGCTATGTTTGATGTTTGCTATCACCATGACATGCACACTCCCATTTTTACACTATATGTTAGTATTACCTTAGAGTACTGTACATCTTGTTGTGCTAACTCTTTGGTTGCAGGTCAAGGTTCAGGTATGATATTTATACCCGTTATTGTTTTATTTTGCTGCTATCGCTCATACCAGACTTTTGTCTGAACCAGAGTTCTATGTCTCTTCTTATCACTCTGGATGCTCCAAAACGAGCAGACTAGAGACATGTTATGTGCCTATGCGCGAGTAGCTGTCCGGAGACGAGCTGAAGACTTTCACGTACTATTTACATATATTCTCCCTGTGTTGTTGCTGGTCACTGCTTTGGGCATTAGTAGTGTACCTTTTCTATTTTTCTTTAGATATAGTATTTTGAAGTTGTAATAATGATGGTTTGGATCATAAGCTGTATTTTGGATTCCGTTGCTATGATGGTTTAGTTTTCAGCTTATGCACTTTCTTGCCTGTTTTATGTCAAGTCTGTTATTATTATATTTTATTCCATGCGCTATGAGATATACTACAGGTTCTTTGGCGATTCATAGTTTCAAAACCCTTTTTTCTTTGACGACTGTCCCGTGCTAATCGGGCATTGGCACAACGCATTTCGGGGAAATGTCGGCTGGTTCGGGGCGGGGCGTTACACTTGGTATTAGAGCCTAGGTTGCATAGTTAACCTAGGGGAAGACATCAGGGAGAGATAGTATACGTATATGAGAGCATGTATTTGTGGTATTTTGGTTTTCAAAATATATATATATATACACACACACACACAATTAGCATATCTAAGGAAGAAGTCGCACTGCACTGGCACCACTAAGAAGATGGTTAATCGTTTTCTCTTTACAGGTTGGACGATGAGCCGAAATATGAGGAGTACGGGTTCAGGGGCCAATGATAGGAATATCCCTGATATGAGGACGATGTTTACTACCTTCATGCGAGAGATGATTAGTGAGGCTCAGGGAGCAATTCCTAATGCTGTTATTGGTGGTGGTGCAGCAGTGCAGGCGCCTAGAGCCGATTTTTCTATGCTCTTCAAGGATTATACTAGTCTTAGTGGAAAACTGTCCCATGGAATGGAATTGGCTACGGAGGTTCAAGATTGGCTTGATAGTTGTGAGCACATCTTCGAGGATTTGGGGATCGATGATACGATGAAGAGAAAGCTAGCATCGCATCAACTTCGAGGACGAGCAATGAATTGGTGGAATGCTATCAAAGCGGCTACTTCCGAGGATCAAGTCACTTGGAATCAGTTTAAGACGCGATTCAGTGACAAGTTTATTCCAACTACACAGAAATCAGAATTATTCAGGAAGTTTTTGGAACTTAAGCAGAATGGTAGGGCAGTCTCGGAATATGTTGCTGAGTTCGATACTTTATTGAAGTATGGATTATCTCTTATTGATACTACCGAGAAGAAGAACGAGAAGTTCATAACCGGCTTAGATGAGTACTTGGGGGAAGGACTTATAAACCATATCGATGAGTCATTCGAATCTATTGTGGGGAAGGCACTGAGATCGGAGAGCCTTTACCCTAATTCGAAGACCGAGGTTGCTATTACATCTGCAGAGGAGCCAAAGCCGCAGGCAAGCGGTGGAGGCAAGAATAATTCCCAGAATAAGAGAAAACAGAACCAAACCAAGGATGGCCAGAGAAGAAGAATAAGAAAGATATCGAGTGCTATAGCTGTGGCAAGAAGGGTCACTATGCCAAAGAGTGTCGAGCAAAGCCAGGGGTAAAGAAGTGCTTCAACTATGGCCAAGTGGGGGCATTTTAAGAATGAATGTCCACAACCCCCTAAGGAGAAGCAGATCGTGAAAGCATATGATATTAACGTAGTTCCTTCTTAGTCGAATGCCCCAACTGCAGCATAGAAGGGAAAGGGTGTCGTTATTCAAGGCAAGCTTTCAATTTATGATGTTTCTATTCGAGTGTTGTTTGATACCGGGGCTTCCCATTCCTTCGTATCTAGTGACCTGGTAGATAGGTTGGAATTGGAACTCGAGATAGTCGATAGACCTTTAGTTGTGATGAACCCGATTGGCGGTTCGACTAGCCTTAGTATGATTTGTCGTAATTTGGTCTTATCGAGTCATGGATGTATGTTTGCTTGTGATTGCTTTATTTTGGGCTTTTCCGGGTTTGGCATTATTTTGGGAGTTGATTGGCTCCAAAGGTACGGGGGGTGGTGGACTATGAGGGGTCTTCGGTGACCATTAGAGAGAACGATAGGTGAAGGGTGGTATTGGGTTTCCTACCTAGTGATGAGGTGATAGCTAGTTTTCTACATTCCCTCGACATCCCGCAGGATGAGTTATCATATGTGCCTATTGCTGTCGAGTATCCGGATATCTTTGAGGAAGTGATCAGGCTTCTACCACACCGAGAGATCGAGTTTCGGGTTGATTTAGTGAAAGATGCCAGACCTATAGTGATGCCTCTTCGTTGTATAGCGCCAAGGGAGCAGCGAGAGCTCAAGGTGCAAGTGGGTGATCTTTTGAAGAAGGGATTTATCCGAAGGAGTGTTTTCGAGTGGGGAGCACCTATTGTATTTGCTACCAAGGCCAATGGTTCCCTTCGCTTATGTGTAGACTACCGTGAGCTAAATAAGGTGACTAGGAACAATAAGTATCCTTTCCAAGGATTGATGATTTGTTCGATCAACTGAATGGAGCAAGAGTGTTTTCCCAATTGGATCTCGCGACAGGTTTTCATCATCTCCAAGTAGGAGTTGAGAGTATACCTAAAACGATATTTCGGACGCCGTCTGGATTCTATGAGTGGTTATTCATGCCATTCGGGTTGACCAATGCACCCGCATATTTTGTGGATCTTATGAATAGGGTATTCGGGGATCAATTGAATAAGTTTGTTCCTATGTTCATGGACGACATCTTGGTTTACTCAAGGATAGAGGAAGAACACAAGGAAAATTTGAGGACAGTGATAGAGGTGTTGAGAAAACAACAATTGAAAGCAATATTTTCTAAGTGTCACTTCTGGAAGAAGGAAGTGAGATTCTTGGGCCATGTTGTCTCAGATAATTGTATTGTCGTGGATCCTGCGAAGGGGGCTACAGTACAAGACTGGTCTATGCCCAAGAATGCAACGGATGTGAGAATTTTCTTGGGTTTGGATGGATATTATCGTAAGTTTATCCAAGACTTCTCCAAGATCGCAGCACCGTTAACTCAGTTGACCAAAAAGAATCAAGCATTCATTTGGGATAGAAGGTGTGAAAATGCTTTTAAGAGTCTAAAGGAGAAGTTAATGTGTGCACCAGTATTAGTTATTCCTAAGGGGAACGAAGAGATGACGATATACACGGATGCCTGTGGTACCAGACTAGGTGTTGCACTGATGCAAGGAGGTAGGGTTGTAACTTATGCTAGTCGGCAACTGAAACCACATGAGAAAAGATATCCTACCCATGATTTGGAATTGGCAGTGATCGTGTTCGCGCTAAAGATGTGGAGACACTATCTCTTGGGAGAATGATTCGAGTTGTTTACCGATCATAAGTCATAAAAGTATCTTTTCTCTCAAAGGATTTAAATCTTCGTCAGCATAGATGGTTAGAGTTCTTGGCTTTATATGATTTCATTATCGCATACATATCCGGGAAGGGCAATGCAGTAGTTGATGCATTGAGTAGGAGACATGCCAGTTTGGGGGCTATGTTTCTGGAATGGACGCAACTGGAGCATATCGCAGGATATGATTTCAGACTTAAGTGTGAACTAGATCCAGAGATGTTATCAAGTTTGACGATCAGACCGACTTTGATTGAGCGGATCGGTTCCAGTCAGAGAGACGATCCTAACCTGTTAGAAATCATTTCCAAATTGGAGATGGATATCGATGGTGAGGAGATGAAGTATAGGGTTGATCGAGAAGGATGGCTCCGAAATAATGGGAGACTAGTTGTACCCAACGTTAATGGATTGAGAGATGAAGTGCTTAGAGAATGTCATCACTCGAAACTGACTATACATCCCGGTGGTAACAAGATGTATCAAGACAAGAAGCAGACCTACTACTAAGAAGGGATGAAGAGAGACGTTGGAAAGTTTATATCTAAGTGCATGAATTGCCAGTTAGTTAAAGCCGAGCAAAAGAAGCCAAGTGGTTTGTTGCAACCGTTGGAAATTCCTGAATGGAAATGGGAACAAGTCTCAATGGATTTCATTGATGGTTTACCAAGAACTAGATCAGGTCATGATAGTATTTGGGTGATTGTGGATTGACTGACCATAAATGCAAGGTTTATACTGGTTAAGTTGAATAGAACGACAGCTAAGTTAGTGGAACTGCATATGAAGTGGGTAGTGATATTTCTTGGAGTGCCTAAAAGTATCGTGAGTGACCGAGATCCATTATTTACTAGTGGGTTTTGGAAGAGCTTACAAGAGGCTTTAGGGTCAGAATTACAACTTTGTACCGCATACCATCCTCAAACCGACGGTCAAACAGAGAGGGTGAATCGTGTATTAGAGGATCTCTTGAGAACTTGTATATTGGATTTTGGGGGTTCATAGGATGACCATTTGCATCTGGTTGAGTTCACATATAATAATAGTTATCAGTCCAGTATTGGTATGGCTCCGTTTGAAGCTTTGTATAAAAGACTGTTCAACTCACCATATGTTGGTTGGAAACCGGTGAGAAATTTGTGCTTGGGCCAGATGTAATAAGAGAAACTTCAGATAAAATCAAGATTATCCAACAGCAAATGAAGGCTGCCCAAGATAGACATAAGAGTTATGCTGAAAAAAGACAAAGAGATTTAAAATTCTCCATTGGCGACTTGGTATTTGTTAAGATTTCTCCGTTGAAGAATGTAATTCGATTTGGTAGGAGAGGTAAGTTAACACCACGGTTTGTTGGTCCATTTCCAGTTCTCGAGCAAGTGGGGATTTTAGCATATAAAGTTGGATTACCTGACAGGAAGGCGGGAGTGCACAACGTATTTCACGTTTCCCAGTTAAGGAAGTTCGTGCATCATTATGATATGACTGTTTCACCAGAATAGTTGGATGATATCTGTAACACCCCATAATTTATTAACATTAAAGAGGATAAATTTAATATTCAGAATTAAGGGTCCTCTCAAATTCCCTATCCCAATAAAGTATATGATTGGTTCGAGGAACGTCTCGAGATTCAAGTGATTGCAGATGATATAACTAGTAAATATGTTCCTCCTCATGTCAACATATTTTATTGTCTAGGAGGAATCACGCTTACTTGTTATTTAGTACAAGTAGCTACGGGTTTTGCTATGACTTTTTTTACTATCGCCCAACTGTTATGGAGGCCTTTTCCTCTGTTCAATACATAATGACTGAAGCTATCTTCGGTTGGTTAATTTGATCAGTTCATCGATGGTCAACAAGTATGATGGTTCTAATGATGATTCTGCATGTAAAATTAATGGTAAGATAATCTACTTTCATTAAATGATTTATTAGATAATCGAAAACAGAGGATTTTTAGTACTATTTGAAATTCGGAAGAATTGCATAAAGGGGCCATTAATCAATTTATCGTAATCAATTAGTTAACATGTTGGTTAACCATATTCTGAAACACGAAAAAAATCATTGTCTTATCAAATTATCTATCAAGCCGTGAAAAAGATTCAACAAAAGACGGAAAAAAATCCACTATCCATTTTACGTCAAGCAATACGTGGAGTAACTCCCGATATAGCAGTAAAATTAGTGTGAACAATTTAGAAGATAAAATTAGAGGACATGTATGGTTAGGTTCCATTTGTATACTTGGTGGAATTTGGCATATCTTAACCAAACCCTTTGCGTGGGCTCGTCGTGCACTTGTATGGTCTGGAGAGGCCTACTTGTCTTATAGTTTAGCTGCTTTATCTATTTTTGGTTTCATCGCTTGTTGTTTCGTTTGGTTCAATAATACCGCTTATCCTAGTGAATTTTACGGACGGACTGGGCCATTGCATCCGTCTCAAAATTCTGGTCAAGTTAAGCATTTGGTTTGCGTAAAATGGATACCGTATGGAGAAGTTATGAGGGTTTTAAGTTCGTATACATGTAGAAAGAAAATATATACATATGAGTCATATAGGAGTCATATATGAGTCAGTACCTTATCTAGAACAATTCGAATTTGAAAAAGAAAAAGAGGCAGCAGATTTCCCGCTCTAGGAGGTCGATCCCCTAGAGGGGTGTCAACACCGGGGTCAAACCTAGGGGTGTCGACACTAGGGTCGACCCACCCACAGGGGTGTCGAGACCCCTAGGGCTGACGTGGCATAGTCGGTTTGGGAGCTGGCAGCTATAATAAAGGTCCATTTTCACATGTTTTCTGTCCTGAAATGCAATAGAGACCAAATGCTATTAGTAGATGGACTAAACCTAATTCTATTCATCTTCTACAAATCAAATTCTGAGATTCAAGCATAGATTCAACACCAAATTCTTTTCTATCTTCTTAACAATCCAAACACTGTGAGTTGGTTACTTTTAAGTTTAAATGAGTAAAAGTAAATTGTGAAAGACTGTGATTTGGATATGTTGTAAACTATGAATCTATGCTATTGTTAAATCTTATACTATGTCATGATAGATCTACTTCTCTAGATCTAATTTAATTGTGGTTATTCTATTATGTCGCCTTTGCGGATCTTGATTTGTAACTATATTGTGGCTAATGCAAATCTATTAATTTGGACAGTTACAACATTGGTTAAATCTAATTCTTTATGTAAATCACCTTTCACCTGTTATATTGTGGTCAATTTAGATATGTTATAAATTGGACATGTGAATCCATATTTAGATCTAAACATGCTACTATGTCATCCTAATTATGTTAGATCTATTTTTATGTCCACCTTATAATTATGCTAGACCTGTTTTATGTCCACCTTATTATTATGCCAAAACATGTCTATGCAAGTATAAATTACCTTTGTTAGAATGATCAATATTGTCATTTTCCCATCACCTTTCCCTTTTTATTGTATATGCCTAGGCTACTTTCTAGCCTAGGTATGCCGCCAAATATGTGCAAATGTGCTAGTTAGGGGATGGGGGAAAATATTAGATTTGATATAACTTGATACAGACGTATAATCCATTATGAGTATAATTGGACATTTAGGCATAATTGGAAATTTGAATGTTAATTTGGTTATTAATTGGAGTAATGAGTATGAATAAATTTGGCATAAAATCAATTATAGACATAATTGGGAAAAAGGGACATAAAACCTATAATTGACATAGGTATAATTAATAATAAATGTCTAGGATTACAATTAGACATTGTAATGGCACTTATGACACAAGGTTAGGTTGCATTAGAGGTGGAAGTCTGCTCGGACCCAACCGGCATATCCAGCAGCCACTAATGTTGAACCTAATGTGAGAGGTCTAAAAGAGCAAATACGAATCGGGATATGACACGAGGTTAGGCTCAACTGTGGAATAAGTCTGCCCGGACCTGACCGGCATATCCAACATCCACACGTCGTAGGCCTAATGTAGAAGGTCTAGCCCATTATAAACCATAAATGGACATGGTAATAAATTAGGGTACTTAACCAAATCTAATCCATAGGGATTGTATGATTGTGAACTAAAGTTAGGGTTAAGTAAATTGATTGGATAGTGGATGGGTTAAGCAAATCTGGAGGGGGTGGGTAATATTTACATATAGGCCCAGAAACTTAACCCAATAAGGCTATGTAATTAAAGACACCTAGTGGTATTCATAACTGGAGGAAATAATAAAGTTATGTAATTAAAGACACCTTTAAGGGTAAGCATAACTAGTAGAAATGAATAGGGCTATGTAATTAAAGATACCTAGTGGTATACATAGTCAGTGAAAACCTAATGGGGGATACAAGACAAAGGGGAGAGCTTGTATCATATTGTGTGGGACCCACTTCAGTCAGTAACCCGGAGTAGGTATCAAATAAAGTACTTTGTACTAGGCGGAGAGGGGGCATCCTTACTGACTGATTGTAAGAGATCCAAACGTGAGGACAGTGTGGGCGGTGCAAACCGACCGAACCATGTGCGTGCATGAGCTGGGCAGAGGGGGATAAGACGACCGTGGCACCTGTAGATATGGGGCTGTGCATATCAGTGAGGGGTTGCCACTTTAGGATGTGATACATCCTACTGTGGGGCCTGCACAGAGTATCTACGGAGTAGGGAGCCGATCGACTAAGGTAGTGGTTAGGGTACATTTGGACGTATACCCTAAGTCTACCACCTTATAGTGGAAGGGATCATCTCGTTCTGGTTATACTAGTAATAGTGAAGAGTTCTCATTAGAAGCGTATAAACCTTATCCTGTCTACCTTGTCACACCTGCCATTTATGTAGTGATCTCTCTCATCCACTTTATATGCATGTCATGCTACTTTTATAAATTTGCTTGCTAAAAGTCACTAGACTCGCCAGGCTTTATGTCTGACCCTTTTTTTCTCTTTCTTTCTTCTGTTCCCCCCTCCCCCTAGGTTCTCGGGGAGGAAACATTCAGGCTTGACCGTGATTTTGCTTACTTTTGTTAGAGCTGCTAATATGTATGGCTCAAGCTCCTATCCTTGTTGTTATGGCTACATTTTGTTCTTGGGGGATTTTACTTCTTTTCTGTACTCTGATATTTTTAAAGTACAAGATAGTAACTTTTATGTTATAAAGGGCTTTTATATTTCAAACATGTATTGTTTTTGGACCACGGTATCTTATGATAAATAATGTTTTTATTCCATTGTTATTCTATATATCTATCTTGTAATATTTTGTGTCTGTTTACTTATAACGCTTCACGAAACTTAATGCATTCCCTTTGTGAGTGACATTAACGGACGTAGGGTGTCACATTTGGTATCAGAGCTGAAGGTTACCAAATTGAATAAAGTTCTAAAAATTATTTTCAGTTTTTTTTAAAAGAAAGCATTTTTAAAAAGAAAAGACTATTTTGAAAAACATTCCCCAAAAATCCATATGTAATATCCTTCGGTCCTTTATCTAAATCTCTTCCTTTTCCTTTTTCAGCATGTTTGGGGAACAAAACATTCGCGTCACGATACCCAGATGGTTCCGTAGGTATTTGGAGGCCGCAGCGCCTGCCGAAGGCCAAGGAATTGTTCCTCCCCCAGCTGCACCAGTCATTCCTCCTCTTCCCCCTCCAAGAGCAGATAACTTCGCCAAGATATACAAAGACTTCCATGCTATGGGAGGGAAGCCATTCCATGGGAATGAGACATTCGTAGAAGCGCGGAATTGTCTCAAGGAGACCAAGGACTTGTCCGTAATCTTTGAAGTAGGGGATAGAAGGAAAGTTAAGTTAGCTGCCTGGCTACTAAAAGACCAAGCCTCATTTTGGTGGGAAGTCACCCAAGTTGGACGTCCGATGGAAACTTGGGAAGATTTAAGACAGAGGTTCGAAATGAAATTTCTTTCCCAAGCCGAAAGAAGCATGCAGATGGAGAAGTTCTTAGCAGTCAAACAAGGAACCTTAACGGTGAAAGTGTATGTGAACAAATTCAACCAGCTAGCAAGGTTCGCATTAGAATCGGTGGATATGCTACACAAAAGGGCTTTTTGGTTTGCTAAAGGGCTGAATGAACCTCTGCATGGGTTAGCCATGTCCCATATTCCAATAGGGCCACCTTTGAAAAGCTTGTCAATACAGCCCTAATGCATGAGGAAGACAAGGGAGAAAAGAAGGAATCCAAGGCTGAGGAGACATCGCAAAATAGGAAGGTGTGGCCCAAGAAGGGGCAGCAGCAACAACAACAACAACAGCAACAACAGAAGAAAGGAGGGAAGAATGAAAAAGGCAAGGATAAGAGAAAATGTCACAGTTGTGGGAAGGAAGGTCACTTGATCAAAGAATGTAAGAGAAGGAAGCACACTTGCTTTAATTGCGGAGAGGTCGGACACTTCGCTAGAGAGTGCCCGAAGAAACAGGGATCACAGGGACATGGTCAAAGGACAGGAACTTTTGGAGGGCAGGTGCATGCTTTCGCGACCAGTACTCCTGATAGAGGTAGCAAAAATTTCTGCGGAAGGTTTAATTTATCTTTCAAACCATCTTATTAGAACACTTTTTGATTCTGGCTCTTCACATTCATTTATATCAAGTTCTGTAGTTGAATCTCTGCACTTAATTACTAGTATTGTAGTGGATCCCGTAGTTGTTTCAAAGTCGATTGGTGGTTCGGCTCATTTATCTATGATTTGTTGGGGTTTGAAATTATCTGTGTTAGGCGTCGAGTTTGAATGCGACGCATATATGCTCGGGTTTAGGGCTAGGGGTTGATTCTAGGAATGGATTGTCTCACCATGTACGGTGCCACTGTGGATTGCGATAGGAGGGTCGTTAGGCTTCTGACCTGTGATGGGAGGACCCTCGAGATTTCTTGTGACCTTCAAGGGTATGTTATGCTTAGCTTCCTAGAGTCTCTTGATGCATCTTGCAATCTATTCCGGTAGTTTAAGAATATTCTGATGTTTTTGATGAGGTTCGGGGTTTACCTCCGAGGCAGGAGATCGACTTTCGTATATATTTGGTGGACAATGCAAAGCTAGTTGCATTGCCAGTGCGCCACATGGCTCCGAGGGAAAGGAGGGAGGTGAGTAAGAAAGTAGGGGAGATACTTGAGAAAGGGTTTATCGGATGAAGTATATCTGAATGGGGTGCTCTAGTAGTATTCGTGACTAAGGCGGATGGTTCGCTTCATTTGTGTGTTGACTATAGAGAGTTGAATAAACTCACCAAGAAGAATAGGCACCCGCTTCCGAGGATTGATGATTTATTTGATCAGCCAGTTGGTGCCTCGGTATTTTCTCAGTTAGACTTGGACACGAGGTTTCATCGATTAAGGGTGGCTAAGGACATCATAGATAAGACTGCTTTTAGAACTCTAGATGATTTCTTTGAATGGATAGTTATGCCTTTTGGGCTGACGAATGCACCCGCCTATTTTGTTGATCTAGTGAGTAGGGTGTTTCGGGAGTTCCTAAATAAATTTGTTGTAGTCTTTTTTGATGATATTTTGATCTTCTCCAAAAGCGAAGAAGAGCATGCCTAACATTTGAGAGAAGTTTAAAAAGCGCATCAGCTTAAGGCAAAATTCTCCAAATGCCATTTTTGGAGAAAAGAGGTGAGATTCTTAGGGCATGTAGTCTCCAAAGAAGGGATAGCTGTGGATCCCGTGAAAGTAGTTGTAGTGCAAGATTGGAAGATTCCTGAAAATGCAACAGAGGTGAGAAGCTTTCTTAGGTTGGCAGGTTACTATAGGAAGTTCATTAAGGACTTCGCAAAGATAACAGCCCCACTCACCAGGCTGACGAAGAAGATCTTGGCATTTTCATGGGATATAGACTGTGAGTTGTTTTCCAAAGACTGAAGAGGGCTCTGACATCAGCTCCAGTCTTGACCTTGCCTGACGGGAGTAAGGTGTTTACCGTTTACACTGATGTGTGTGGTACAAGGCTTGGTGTGGTTCTGATGCAAGAAGGGAAAGTATTATGTTATGAGGGTAGACAGTTGAGAGTTCATGAAAAGAACTACCCCACCCATGATCTAAAGTTAGCTACCATAGTATTTGCGTTAAAGAGATAGCGTCATTATTTACTTGGAGAGAATTTCGAGTTATACACCGATCATAAATCTCTCAAGTATCTGTCCTCACAGAAAGACCTCAATTTAAGGCAACAACGGTGGATGGAGGTTCTAGCTTCTTATGATTTTGAGATTGCTTATACCCCTGGCAAGGGTAATGTGGTGGCAGACACACTAAGTAGGCAGAGGATGGCCCTAAGTCTTCTATTTGTGGAAAGAAAGAACTTGGAGTTCATATCAGCTTTTGATTTTAGACCCTCCATCGAGATTTTGCCTGATTTGTTTGCATCCTTGGAGATACGACCAACTCTTATGGACCAGATAGGAGTTTCGCAACACGGTGACCCACAGATTTTAGACATCATGGGAAAGCTCATAAGAGGGGAGACTTCTAGTCACCTCAGTAGGTATGCCATAGATGAAAAGGGGTGGTTGCGACGAGATGGAAGGATTTGTGTTCCTCAAACTGGAAGCTTGATAAGGGCAGTCCTAAAAGAAGCCCACCATTCTAAGAAGACCATTCATCCAAGCGGTGATAAGATGTACAGAGACATGAAGAGGGTTTTCTTTTGGGCTGGGATGAAGAAAGATGTCGCCGAATTTGTTTCTCAATGTTTAGTTTGCCAGCAAGTCAAAGCTGAGAAAAAGAAGCCCGGTGGTTTACTTCATCTTTTGGATGTTCCTCAGTGGAAATGGGAGAGTGTCTCTATGGATTTCATAGATGGTTTGCCTTGATCAAAGAAAGGCAACACCAATATCTGGGTTGTTGTAGATAGACTCACTAAGAGTGCTCACTTTATTCCAGTTAAGAGTAAGAGGACGACATCATGGTTGGCAATAATTTATGTTCGTGAGGTAGTTCGTTTTCATGGGTTGCCTTCCGGCATCGTAAGCGATCGTGACCCCGTCTTTACCAGTGAATTTTGGAGGAGCTTGCAAGAAGCATTAGGTACACAGTTGTGTTTGAGCACTACTTATCATCCTCAGACCGATGGACAGACGGAGAGGGTGAACATGATTCTTGAAGATCTTTTGATGTTGTGTATCCTAGACTTCGGAGGGACTTGGGAAGAGCACCTTCCTTTAGTAGAGTTTGCCTATAACAACAGCTGTCAGTCCAACATCGGCATGGCACCCTTTCAAGCATTGTACGGACGACCCTGTAGATCACCAACTTGTTTGTGGGAATCTAGAGAAAGATTATTACTTGGACCAGATATGGTTAGAGAACGTCCGAAAAGAATGACCTTATTCGACGACGGATGAAGACAGCTCAAGATAGGCAGAAGTCCTATGCAGACAAGAGAAGGACTAACATCGAATTTGAAATGGGAGACTTAGTTTTTATCAAAGTATCACCTCTGAGGAATGTGGTTCGCTTCGGATCTGTAGGTTACTTGGCACCAAGGTTTGTGGGACCATTTCCCATAACCGAGAGTATTGGCTAAATGGCCTATAGAGTTAAACTCCCAGAAAATCTATCCAGTTTTCATGATGTTTTCGACGTTTCCCATCTGCGGAAGTGCCTGCATGACACCGTAGTAATTGTTGAGCCGAGTGTGTTGCAAGAAGTAGAAGTGGAACGGGAGGCGACAGTCAGGAGAGTTCCTTCCCGTATTCTTGGATCAGAAGTTAAGAAGCTACGCAATAAAGAGATCAAGTTGCTAAAGGTTCAATGGGGAGATAACTCAGAGGATGCAACTTGGGAGACCGAAGACAAGATTCGTGCTTCGTACCCTTTCCTTTTCGAGGGTATGTTCTTAACTCCTTTTTCCAAAGTTTTATCAGTACTTGTTTCTATCATTTGAGTATATCCTATCCGTACAATTTTTTGACCTTAAGATAAGAATCCTATGAATGTAAACATGTGTTTGAGACATGTTATGTTTGATGGATGCAAGTGGATGCCAGTGTTTGCTAGTGGTTTCCTGTGAATGCATATACACACACATTAGGCACTAGATTGGCTCAATTACTCCCATATTGCATATGGATGTGCACACATTTTTCTTCTTTTATGGATGGAAATGGATGAGTTAGCATATGGATGTTGCACTTGGACGAATGAGTGTGCACACATATAGAACTCACATGTTATAATAGGATTATTTGCACACATATTGGATTCATGGCACTAACATGCATTGCATTAAGGGGGTTAACTGAATCAGTACACCGCCTTATTTTCGCATTAGTGTTGGGACATATACACACACCTTTGCATATATTCATATAAGCATTAGAAATCTTTAAGGACAATGGATTCCAGTGATTGATGGATGAGTAGACGGATGATGGATGGTAGGATATGCATTGTTTTCAACTTGGAGATTTCGGGGACGAAATCCTTTAAGTAGGGGGAATGTAAAACGTCGTAATTTTGTTAATATTAAAGAGGATAAATTAAATAATAATTAATTTAATATTCAGAATTAAGGAAAACGGACCGTGCAACTGCGCCTCTCTCGAAATTCTGGTCAAGATAGACATTTGGTTTGTGTAAAACATATACTGTATGGAGAAGTTATGAGGGTTTTAAGTTCGTATACGCATAGATAGAATATATATATACATATGAGTCATATAGGAGCCAGATATGAGTCAACACCTTATCCAGAACAATTTGAATTTGAAAAGGAAAAAAGGTGAAAAATTTCCCGCTCTAGGGGGTCGACCTCCCTAGAGGGGTGTCGACACCGGGGTCAACCCCCCTTAAGGGGTGTTGACACCGGTGTCGACCTACCTACAGGTGTGTTGACACCACTAGGGCCGATGTGGCATAGTCGGTTTGGGGTCTAGCAACTACAAATAAAGGTCCATTTTCACTTGTTTTGCCCTGAATGCAATGAAGGCCAAATGCTGTCAGTAGATGGACTTAACCTAATTCTATTCATCTTCTGCAAATCAAATTCTGAGATTCAAGCATAGATAAAACACCAACTTCTTTTCTATCTTCTTAACAATCCAAACACTGTGAGTTGGTTACTTTTAGGTTTAAATGAGTAAAAGTGAATTGTGAAAGACTTTGATTTGGATATGTTGTAAACTATGAATCTATGCTATTGTAAATTCTTATACTATGTCATGATAGATATACTTCTCTTGATCAAATTCAATTGTGGTTATTCTATTATGTCGCCTTTGCGGATATTGATTTGTAACTATATTGTGGTTAATGAAAATCTGTTAATTTGGACAGTTACAACATTGGTTAGATCTAATTCTTTATGTAAATCACCTTTCACCTGTCATATTGTGGTCAATTTAGATATGTTATAAATTGGACATGTGAATCCATATTTAGATCTAAACATGCTACTATGTCATCCTAATTATGTTAGATTTGTTTTTATGTCCACCTTATAATTATGTTAGATCTGTTTTTATGTCCACCTTATTATTATGCCAAAACATGTCTATGCCAGTATATATGTTCATGTCACCTTTGTTAGAATGATCACTATTGTCATTTTTTCCATCACCTTTCCCTTTTTACTGTATATTCCTAGGCTACTTTCTAGCCTAGGTATGTTGTCAAATATATGCGAATGCACTAGTTATGGGACGGGGGAAAATATTAGATTTGGCATAACTTGATACGAACATATAATCCATTATGAGTATAATTGGACATTTAAGCATAATTGGAAATTTGAATGTTAATTTGGTTATTAATTGGAGTAATAAATATGAATAAATTTGGCATAAAATAAATTATGGACATAATTGGTAAAAAGGGGCATAAAACCTATAATTGACATAGGTATAATTAATAATTAATGCCTAGGATTACAATTAGAAATTGTAATGGCACTTATGACATGAGGTTAGGTTGCTTTAGTGGTGGAAGTGTGCCCGGAACCGACCGGCATATCCAGCAACCACTAAAGTTGAACCTAACGTGAGAGGTCTAAGTGCACAAATACGAATCGGGTTATGACACGGGATTAGGCCCAACTATGGAATAAGTCTGACCGGCATATCCAGCATCCATACGTTGTAGGCCTAATGTGGAAGGTCTAGCCCATTATAAACCATAAATGGACGTGGTAACAAAATTGGGCTGCTTAGCCAAATCTAATCCACAGGGATTGTATGATTATGAACTAAAGTTAGGGTTAAGTAAATTGATTGGATAGTGTATGGGTTAAGCAAATCTGGAAGGGGTAGGTAATATTTACATATAGGCCCACAAACATAACCCGATAAGGTTATGTAATTAAAGACACCTAGTGGTATATGTAACCTGTAACAACCCACATTCTACGCATCGGAGGATCGTAGAATATTTATTTCTTTCTCATATGAAGACATATGGTCATGTTACTTTGGGAAACAACCATTAGATCCATTTCCCATGTTCATGATTTTTGCCGATTTTTGAATGACCGTTTTGCCCCTAGCTGATCTTGTTTTGGCCATAACTTTTGATTGAAAAGGAATTTTGACCTGAAACCACTTCCATTAGATTCGTTTGATGGTTTACCTTTCCGTAGAGTGGTCAAATGTGGAAAACGGACTTATCGTTTGGGAGATATGGCTGAAATAAGGTTTGTAAGGTGAAAAACTGTTTAACCGGACCAAATAGGGTGATTAGTGAATGGGCCCATAACCCATTTCGGGATTAGGGTTATGTGGAGGCTGAAATGAGTTAGGGTTTCATTTCATTTCAGTTTTCTAGCCTCCACTTACCTCTTAGAAACCCTAAAAATGGCCTCTAACCTCTAAATCACCTCCAAATCACTTTCTACTTGAAGATTGGGCTTAACAACATCAAATCAAGAGAGATCAACACCAAATCAACAATAGAGCTGCTGTTTAGCATTGGGATTCACACCAAATCAGAGGTTTATTTCAGATCTATGTTTATTTGTGGCTAAGGTGAGTGATTTGCATAGTTCCTCACTAATTATGGCTAATTAAGGGTAATTAGTGTTAATTAGCGAATTTAAACATGATAAAATCCTGGAAAAATATTTATAAATTCTTAAATGATGTTTTAGACCTTTGATATGAGTTTGGGTTAATTTGGTTAAGTTTTGCTAATCATATCATTAGTTTCACCTAAACATGTTTAAGGGAAAATATGGGGTTTTGGCTATGTTTGATCCATTTTAACCTATCATATTGTTGTTTGGGTGTTTGTGGTTGATTATACATGTTGCTATGACTGTATGGTATGCTTTGCGATTGATTAGAATAATTGGAATGGTCGAAAACGCCGTCGAGTGGCGTAAACTGCTTGCTGGAAAAAGTGCAGGAAGACATCCGAACCGGATCAGATCGGTTAGGAGGACCTGAACCGAACCGCCATAAGGCCCTTCCCCACGATCCACCAACAACTCTCGTACCCGATCCGCTCGCGCTTCACACCCCGATCTGACCGGAGGAGAACAACATGAACTGGTGAAGCCACAATCCACTTGCTCTTGAACGCTCCGACCCGGATGCTCACGATCCGACAAGCTGGAGATCACGATCCAACCCAGAGGAAGAGAGCAATCGATCCGAACCGTGGTAAGCTGGAGGTCACGATCCGACAGGAGAAGTTGCCATGCGCGATCTGAACCGTCACGAGGAGGAGGCAGGGATCCGAACCGTCACGAGGAGGAGGCAGGGATCTGAACCGAATGGTCTTGGAGAGCACGATCCACTCATGAAGAGGAGGGGAAGCCGAACCGATCCGGGGGAAAGATGACCAAAAACCTGAGATGCAAAGGTAGTCCAAATGGAAGTTATAACTCAGGATCCAGTTGGGAACCAATGAGTTCACTTCATGTTGGGCTTTGCTGCGGGACGTGTGCTAAGGAGTTGTCGACGTTCATAACTTCGATCCACCACTGAAAAGGAATGATGGGCTACGTATCAGTGCAGTAGAGTCATTATGACTCGAGGGGCAAAGTGATCGTAGTAAGACTATGAGCCAGTGCAGTGGGGTCATTGTGACTCCATGGGGGCAGAGTGGACATAGTAAAGGATTAGTAAGGCTATGAGCCAGTGCAGTGGGGTCATTGCGACTCCATGGGGCAGAGTGGACATAGCGAAGGATTAGCTGCTATGGATCAGTGCAGTGAAGTCATTGTGACTTCATGGGACAAAGTGATCATAGCAAAGTATATTGGGTGATCGAAGTGGTGGATATCGTATGCTTTACGCACTGAGTGAGAGATGTGAGGATGGTTGGTATGATTGACTTGTTTGCCATCACTATGACATGCGCACCCCCACCCCCGTTATCTTTACACCATTTGAAATGGCACCTCAGAGTGTTGTACAGTATGTAGTGCTAACTCTTTGGTTGCAGGTCCAGGTTCAGGTATGGTCTAGTATACCTGTTATTGTTCTGTTTAGATGCTTATCGCTCATACCAGACTTTTTTCTGACCCAGAGTTTTATGTCTCTTCTTATTACTCTGGGTGCTCACACGAGCAGACTAGAGACAGATTAGCTGGTGATGTGCGAGTAGCTGATCTGGAGGCGGGCAGGAGGCTTCCACATATGATATATATATAGACATTCTCCCTCTGTCGTTGGTGGTCACTACTTGGGCATTAGTAGTGTACCTCCCTTATCTTGCTTTTGCTTTTTGAGACAGTTTGAAAAGTTGTAATAATGTTGGCTTTGGATCATAAGCTGTACTTGGATTTTCCGCTGCTATGTTAGTTTGTTTTCAGCTTATGCACTGTCTCACCTGTTTTATGTCAAGTATGTTGTTATTATATTTTATTCCATGCGCTGTGAGACATTCTACAGGTTCCTTGTTAGTTCATTTCCTTCTTTCCTTTCCTTCTGACGACCGTCCTGTGCTAACTGGACATGTGTACAACGCACTTTTGGAATAAATGTCGGTTGGTGCGGGGCGGTCCGTCACATAACCGGAGGAAATAATAAAGTCATGTAATTAAAGATACCTTTTAGGGTAAGTATAACTAGTAGAAATGAATAGGGCTATGTAATTAAAGATACCTAGTGGTATACATAGTTAGTGAAAAACCTAGTGGGAGATACAAGACAAAGGGGAGAGCTTGTATCATATTGTGTGGGACCCATTTCAGTCAGTAACCCGAAGTTGGTATTAAATAAAGTACTTCGTACTAGGCGGAGAGGGGGCATGCTTACCGACTTATTGTAAGAGATCCAAACGTGGAGGACGGTGTGGGCGGTGCAAACCGACCGGGCCATGTGCGTGCATGAGCCTGGAAGAGGGGGATAAGACGACCGTGACACCTGTAGGTATGGGGCTGTTCACATCAGTGAGGAGTTGCCACTTTAGGACGTGATACATCCTATTGTGGGGCCGGCACAGAGTATCTACGGAGTAGGGCGCTGATCGACTAGGGTAGTGGTTAGGGTACATTTGGATGTATGCCCTAAGTCTACCACCTTATGGTGGAAGGGATCATCTCATTCTGGTTATACTAGTAATAATGCAAAGTTATCATTAGAAGCATATACACCTTTTCCTGTTTACCTTATCACACCTGCCATGTATGTAGTGATATCTCTTTTCCACTTTATATGCCTGTCATGCTACTTTTATTTATTTACTTGCTAAAAGTCACTTGACTCGCCGGACTTTATGTTTGACCCTTTTGTTTCTCCTTCTTTCTTCTGTTTCCCCCTCCCCCCCAGGTTCTCAGGGAGGAAACACTCAGGCTTGACCGTGATTCTGCTTACTTTTGCTAGAGCTGCTGATATTTATGGATATCCTTGTTGCTATGGCTACATTTTGTTATTGGGGAATTTTACTTTTTTATGTACTCTGATATTTTTGAAGTACAAGACAGTAACTTTTTGGTTGTAATTGGCTTTTATGTTTCAAACATGTAATGTTTTTGGGCCACGATATCTTATGATAAATAAAGTTTTTATTTCACTGTTATTTTATATATCTGTCTTGTAATATTCTGTGTCTGTTTACCTATAATGCTTCACAAAACTTAATGCATTCCCTGTGAGTGACATTATCGGACGTGGGGTGTCACAATATCGAAGTGGAATCTGAGGCAGTTGGGAGCCACAGAATGATTCGTATTGTCGGACATGATACAAAGCAACTTCGAGGGAAGAAGGTGAAACTGGTTAAGGTCCAGTGGGGGTGATAATGAGAACGACTGTAGTTGCGAAACAGAGGAGAACATAAGGAAGTCGTACCAAGAACTCTTTGCTTGGTAAGGTTTTAATCACGATATAGTTATTCCCTTGTTAGTAAACCACATGCTATGATAAGTTTGTTGTGTTATTATGTATGTTTGATTGTTTGTAATGGCTGATAGGCATGCGGGGCACCACAGTATGTTTTGGTTAATGAATTGGGGCGAAATTTCTTAAGGGGGAGGGAAAGTGTAACGACCCGCATTCTACGTATCGGAGGATCGTAGAATTTTTTTTTCATGTGAATTCGTATGGTTGTGTAACTTTGGGAAACGACTATTGGGGTCATTTCCCATGTTCACGATTTTTGGCGAATTTTAAATTACCGTTTTGCCCCTGGCGAATCTTGTTTCGCCTATAACTTTTGATTGGTAAGGAGTTTTGACATGAAACCACATCCATTGAATTTGGATAATGGTTTACCTCTCTGTAGAGTGGTCACATTAATCAAACCGACTTACCGTTTAGGAGATATGGTTAAAATAAGGTTTGAAGATGGAAAAACAGCTTAACCGGGCCTAATTACGTGATTAGTGGTTAGACCCATAACTCATTTCGGGATTATGGTTATGGGAGGGCTAAAAAGAGTTAAAGGATGATTCATTTTCATTTTTCCAGCCGCCACTTACCTTCCTCTAACCCTAGTATTGCCTCCACCTTCTAAATTCATCCCTAATCACTTCCTAATCACAAATTAAGAAAAACTACATCAAATTAAGGCGGATTAACATCAAAATTGAGATAAAGCTGCTGTAATACATAGGAATTCGACTAAATCAGTGGAGTTTTCAGATCTATAATTTATTTGTGGCTAAGGTGAGTGATTTGGACTTTTATTCACTAATTATGGCTAATTAAGGGTGATTAGTGATAATTAGCGAAATTATGCATCATAAAAACCTGCAAAAATATGTAGAAATTTTAAAATATTATTTTATGCCACTGGCAAAAATTTGGGTTAATTTGGATTAAGTTTACTAATGTTATAGTTAAAACATGCTTAAAGGGATTAAGGGGAAAATCATGCTTTTCGGATATGTTTGATCTAAAATATTTCATGCGAGTGATATTTTGGTGTTTTTGGTTGATTCTACATGTTATTACTGTTGTTTGGTATGTTTTGTGAATTCATAGCAAGGTTAGAATGGTTGAAAATGCCATCGTTTAGCGAAACTAGTTTGCTGGAAAAACTGCTGAAAACCGGTTCTTGAAGGGGGTTTGCCTCACGAACCGCCCAGGAGAACTTCGATTCCTGAAGGGGGTATGTCTCACGAACCGCTCGAAGATGATGGTCACGAACCGCTCCAAGATGATGGTCACGAACCGCTCCAAGATGATGGTCATGAACCAGGGGGTGGTCACGAGCCGGGGGGGGTCATGAGCCACGAACCGACCCTGACGAGGATCCCGACCACGACCCGAACCAAGATGATGACTTCAAATCGAACCAGATTCAAACTTCTGTAGCACGACAAAAATTGTGATTCTTCTGAAGATTGAATACAATTCAACCAAAACGCGAGACATAAAGGAAGTCCAAATGAGAAGTTATTACTCAGGATCCAGATGGGAACTAACGAGCTAACTTCTAGAGTTGGGCTTTACTGCGGGACATGTGCAAAGGGGTTATCAATATCTATAACTTTGGTTCACCATTGAAGAGAGGGGGCATGTCGACGAACCAGAGACAGGGAATTGTGGACTGGTTGGCCCTTAACCTAGAGCCAGGGACGTGTGGACTCGGTAGGGTTATTGACTATAGACAGGGAAGTATGGTCATAGCAATAGTTGTACGGAGTTGTCGTCATGGCCCCAATAGATTTGGTGATCAAAGCGGTGGATATCGTATGCTTTATGCACTGAGTGAGAGATGTGAGGATGGTTGCTATGTTTGATGTTTGTTGTCACCATGACATACACACTCCCATTTTTACACTATATGTTTGTGTTACCTTAGAGTACTGTACATCTTGTTGTTCTAACTCTTTGGTTGAAGGTCCAGGTTCAAGTATGATTACTTATACATGTTATTGTTTTATTTTGCTGCTATCGTTCATACCAGACTTTTGTCTGACCTAGAGTTTTATGTCTCTTCTTAATACTCTGGGTGCTCCTAAACGGGCAGACTAGAGACAGGTTAGGTGGTTATGCACGAGTAGCTGTCCGGAGATGAGCCAGAGGCTTCCACGTACTTTTTACATATATTCTCCCTGTGTTGTTGTTGGTCACTGCTTTGGGCATTAGTAGTGTACCTTTTCTATTTTGCTTTAGAGATAGTATTTTGAAGTTGTAATAATGATGGTTTAGATCATAAGCTGTATTTTGGATTCCGCTGCTATGATGGTTTTGTTTTCAGCTTATGCACTGTCTCGCCTGTTTTATGCCAAGTATGTTATTATTATATTTTATTCCATGCGCCGTGAGATTTACTGCAGGTTCTTAGGTGATTCAAAGTTTCAAAACGCTTTTTCTTTTATGACCGTCCCGTGCTAGTCAGACATTGGCACAGCGTGTAACACCCCGTAATTATGTTAACATTAAAGAGGATAAATTAAATAATAATTAATTTAATATTCAGAATTAAGGAAAAATGACTACACCATTGCGTTCGTCTCGAAATTTTTGGTCAAGATAGACATTTGGTTTGCGTAAAATGGATACTGTATGGAGAAGTTATGAGGGTTTTAAGTTCGTATATGCGCAGAAAAAATATATATACACACATATGAGTCATATAAGAGTCGGATATGAGTCAGCACCTTATCCAAAACAGTTCAAATTTGAAAAATAAAAAGAGGTGGTGAATTTCCCGCTCTAGGGGGTCGACCACACTAGAGGGGTGTCGACACCGGGGTCGATCCCCTTTATGGGGCATCGACACCAGGGTCGACCCACCCATAAGGGTGTCGACACCGCTAGGGCTGACATGGCATAGTCGGTTTGGGGCTGGCAGCTATAAATAAAGGTCCATTTTCACTTTTTTTCTATCCTGAAATGCAATGGGGGCCAGATGCTGTCAGTAGATGGACTAAACCTAAATCTGTTCATCTTCTACAAATCAAATTCTGAGATTCAAGCATAGATTCAACACCAACTTCTTTTCTATCTTCTTAACAATCCAAACACTATGAGTTAGTTACTTTTAGATTTAAATAAATAAAAGAAAATTGTGAAAGACTGTGATTTAGGTATGTTGTAAACTATGAATATAAGCTATTGTTAAATCTTATACTATGTCATGATAGATCTACTTCTCTTGATCAAATTCAATTGTGGTTATTCTATTATGTCGCCTTTGCTGATCTTGATTTGTAACTATATTGTGGTTAATGTAAATCTGTTAATTTGGACAGTTACAACATTGGTTAGATCTAATTCTTTATATAAATCACCTTTCATCTGTCATATTGTGGTCAATTTAGATATGTTATAAATTGGACATGTGAATCCATATTTAGATCTAAATATGCTACTATGTCATCCTCATTATGTTAGATCTGTTTTTATGTCCACCTTATAATTATGCTAGATCTGTTTTTATGTCCACCTTATTATTATGCCAAAAACATCTCTATGCCACTATATACGTTCATGTCACCTTTGTCAGAATGATCACTATTGTCATTTTTCCCATCACCTTTCCCTTTTACTGTATATGCATAGGCTACTTTCTAGCCTAGGTATGCCCCCAAATATATGCGAATGCGCTAGTTAGGGGATAGGGGAAAATATTAAATTTGGCATAACTTGATACGAACATATAATCCATTATGAGTATAATTGGACATTTAGGCATAACTAGAAATTTGAATGTTAATTTGGTTATTAATTGGAGTAATGAATATGAATTAATTTGGCATAAAATCAATTATGGACATAATTAGGAAAAAGGGGCATAAAACCTATAATTGACATAGGTATAATTAATAATAAATGCCTAGGATTACAATTAGAAATTGTAGTGGCCCTTATGACACGAGGTTAGGTTGCATTAGTGGTGCAAGTCTGCCCGGACCCGACTGGCATATACAGTAGCCACTAAAGTTGAACCTAATGTGAGGGGTCTAAGTGCGCAAATACGAATCGGGCTATGACACGAGGTTAGGCCCAACTATGGAGTAAGTCTTCTTGGACCCGACCGACATATCCGGCATCCACACGTTGTAGGCCTAATGTGAGAGGTCTAGCCCATTATAAACCATAAATGGACATGGTAATAAATTGGGCTAGTTAACCAAATCTAATCCATCGGGATTGTATGATTGTGAACTAAAGTTAGGGTTAAGTAAATTGATTGGATAGTGGATGGGTTAAGCAAATCTGGAGGGGGTGGGTAATATTTACATATAGGCCCACAAACTTAACCCGATAAGGTAATGTAATTAAAGACACTTAGTGGTATACATAACCGGAGGAAATAATAAAGTTATGTAATTAAAGACACCATTTAGGGTAAGCATAACTAGCATAAATGAATAGGGCTATGTAATTAAAGATACCTAGTGGTATACATAGTCAGTGAAAACCTAGTGGGGGATACAAGACAAAGGGGAGAGCTTGTATCATATTGTGTGGGACCCATTTCAGTCAGTAACCCGGAGTAGGTATCAAATAAAGTACTCCATACTAGGCGGAGAGGGGCACGCTTATTGACTGATTGTAAGAGATCCAAATGTGGAGGACAGTGTGGGCGGCGCATACCGACCGAGCCATGTGTGTGCATGAGTCGGGCAGAGGGGATAAGACGACCGTGACACCTGTAGATATGGGTCTGTGCATATCAGTGAGGGGTTGCCACTTTAGGACGTGATACATACTATAGTGGGGCCGGCACATAGTATATACGGAGTAGGAAGCCAATCGATTAGGGTAGTAGTTATGGTATATTTAGACGTATACCCAAGTCTACTGCCTTGAAATGTAAGGGATCACCTCATTCTTGTTATACTAGTAATAGTGCAGAGTTATCATTAGAAGCATATACACCTTATCCTGTCTACCTTGTCATATCTGTCATCTATGTAGTGATCTCTCTTATCCACTTTATATGCCTGTCTTGCTACTTTTATTTATTTACTTGCTAAAAGTCACTAGACTCACCATACTTTATGTCTGACCATTTTTGTTTCTCCTTCTTTCTTCCGTTCCCCCCCCCCCCTCCCCAAGGTTCTCAGGGAGGAAACACTCAGGCTTGACTGTGATTGTGCTTACTTTTGCTTGAGCTGCTGATATGTATGGCTCAAGCTTCTATCCTTGTTGCTATGGCTATATTTTCTTCTTGGGGAATTTTACTTCTTTTATGTACTCTGATATTTTTGAAGTATAAGACAGTAACTTTTATGTTGTAATGGGCTTTTATGTTTCAGACATGTGATGTTTTTGGACCACGGTATCTTATGATAAATAAAGTTTTTATTCCGTTGTTATTCTATATATCTTTCTTGTAATATTTATTGTCTGTTTACCTATAACGCTTTACGAAACTTAAAGCATTCCCTTTGTGAGTGACATTAACGGACGTGGGGTGTCACACTTGGTATCAGAGGCGAAGGTTACCAGATTGGATAAAGTTTTTGAAAAGTATTTTCAAAAAGGTTTTAAAAGAAAGCATTTTCAAAAAGAAAGGTCTGTTTTGAAAAACATTCCCCAAAAAGTCATATGTAATATCCTTCGGTCCTTTGTCTAAATCTCTTCCTTTTTCCTTTTTCAGCATGTCTGGGGAACAAAACATTCCTAATATCCCAGAGGGCATTACAATAACCGGATGGTTCCGTAGGCATTTGTAGGCCACCGCGCCTGCCGAAGGCCAAGGAAATGTTCCTCCCCCAGCTGCACTAGTCATTCGTCCTCCTCCCCCCTCCAAGAGCAGATAACTTCGCCAAGATCTATAAAGACTTCCGTGCTATGGGAGGGAAGCCATTCCATGGAAACGAGATATTCGTAGAAGCGCGGAATTGGATCAAGGAGACCGAGGACTTGTTCGTAATCTTCGAAGTAGAGGATAGTAGGAAGGTTCAGTTAGCCGCCTGGCTACTGAAAGACGAAGCCTCATTTTGGTGGGAAGTCACCTAAGCTGGACATCCAGTGGAAACTTGGGAAGATTTTAGACAGAGGTTCGAAATGAAATTTCTTTCCCAAGCCGAAATAAGCATGCAGATGGAGAGGTTCTTAGCACTCAAAGATGGAAACTTGACGGTGAAAGAGTATGTGAACAAACTCAACCAACTAGCAAGGTTCGGGTTAGAGTTGGTGGATACGCCGCACAAAAGGGCTTTGCAGTTTGATAAACAGCTGAATGAACCGCATGGGTTAGCCATGTCCCATATTCCAATGGGGGCCACTTTTGAAAAACTTGTCGATATGGTTCTAATGCATGAGGAAGACAAAGGAGAAAAGAAGGAAGCAAAGACTGAGGGGACATCGCAAAATAGGAAGGTGTGTGACCAGGTCAAAGGGCAGGTGCATTCTCTTGCGGCTAGTGCTCCTGATAGAGGTAGAAAAATTTCTGTGGAAGGTTTAATTTCTCTTTCAAACCATCCTATTAGAACACTTGTAGTGGATCCCGTAGTTGTTTCAAACCCCATTGGTGGTTCGGTCCATTTATCTATGATTTGTCAGGGTTTGAAAATATCAGTGTTAGGCATCGAGTTTGAATGTGATGCATATGTGCTGGGGTTTATGGGCTATGGGTTGATTATAGGAATGGATTGGCATACCACGTATGGTGCCATTTTGGATTGTGAGAAGAGGGTCGTTAGGCTTCTGACTTGTTATGGAAGGACCCTCGAGATTTCTTGTGACCCACAAGTGTCGTTTATGCTTAGTTTCCTAGAGTCTCTTGATGCATCTATCGATGACTTGCAATCTGTTCCAGTAGTCCGAGATTATTCTAATGTTTTTGATGAAGTACGGGGCTTACCTCTAAGGTGCGAGATCGACTTTCATATATACTTGGTGGACAATGCAAAACCGGTTGCATTGCTAGTGTGCCACATGGCTCCAAGGGAAAGGAGGGAGCTGAGTAAGCAACTAGGGGAGCTACTTGAGAAAGGGTTTATCAAACGAAGCATATCTGAATGGGGTGCTCCAGTAGTATTTGCGATTAAGGCGGATGGTTCGCTAGGGATGGCGTCCTCCTTCTTTCATGGCATCCAATATTTCATGGCGTCGGCTTCGAGTATTGTCCAAGAAAACCTGTTTCCAACGGATCTCTCATTTTCCAAACCTCACGTGACTGAAGAAGCTTTATTAAACAATCCTGATCCGAAAATCGAGAACAACGTGACGCAAGATTCAAGAAAAGTTGCCGATTCATATTCTGCTAAGTTGCAGTATGTCAAATCAAAGAAAAGTTGCTTTAGATGTGGTGAATTTGATCATTGGATTAGGGATTGTAGAAATCCAGTAATTTTTTTTAAATGCAAAAAGACTGGTCATAAAGGGTTTCAGTGCTTCGAGAGTAAAAAACCACAAAGAAATTCTCCAAATAATCCATCAGTATTTCCTCCGAATAAATCGCAAGCTCCGCATCATAAGAGAAAGAGGATGGTAATCGGTAACGAAATTCATATTTCTCAGTTTACGGGGGATAATGATTTGGAGAGGCTTAATTCTTCGATGGTTATTTCAATTGTGAAGGGGGAATTTTCTATGAATCACATGGAGCAGTGCTCAAGGAAGGAGTTCGAATTTCTTCATCACTGGGTTTGGAATGTGAAGCGCTTCAATAACGATTTTGTGGTGAAATTTCCGTGGAATTTCTTGGATTGTGAAAGAATCTTGAATGTAGACAGAGGCGTTCTTTGCTTGAGACCTTGGAGTCTTCGCTTTAACTCCGCTAAACCTAAAGAGATGGCGAAGATATGGATCACTCTGAAGAATCTACCGATTATTTTTCGTAATCGGTGGATGGTAAGCTTGATTCTGATGAAAGTGGGGTAGGTTACGAATCTACAGCAAAAGGTCTGGGACGTTGTTGATCTTTCTTATCTTAGAGTGGAAGTTGAAGTTCCTATGCCAGTCTATCTTCCATCCTTGATGAGAATTTATTCAAGAAGATCGTATCATGAGGTGGAGACTAGTAGGTTCTTTGGGAATCCAAATGAGGTGCCGGACCCTATTGAATTCAAAAATGTGGCGTTTAGAAAGGAATCTGAAGGAATTCTGAAAACTTGGAAGGCAAAAAGCGATGTACATCTTCAGAATGTCTTTCTGAACATTCCTGGAGAGTGGGGAGAACCATCTACTATTTTTGGAAGTGGAGATGCTCAGAAGAACTTAGGGGTTTGCATGTTGGCGAGGAGAGGTATCATGTGGTTGAAAATGTGGATGGGGTGCTTGAAAGTGATGATTCTAATGGTGAGCAGGTGGGAGAATCTCCTGCTGTGGTGAGTAGCTCTTGCATTAATTCAAAGGGCAAAAAAGCTGTGGGTACCTCTGGAATCACATTTCTAAGAAGGAGTGCAAGAAGGAGTCAAGGCATGGAACATCTGCTGGAAGGTAGTGTTTTCATTCCTGCTTTTCTAAATAGTTTATCGAATGATCAACTTTATGAATTAGCTGTTAAGTATGGATTTAACATGAGTAATATTGATGCAAACATTGCGGATTTTAAGAAGAAAGAATTAGAGAGGGTTAATTCGAATAAATGATTGTTGTGTCCTGGAATGTGCGCGGTTTAGGCAAACCCAAAAAATGCCATAGGATTAAGAATGTTTTGTTTTCTCTTAATCTTGATATTGTTTTCATTCAAGAATCTAAGATTGCTAATGCTGATGATTTTTGTTTCATGTCTTTGGGTGGTTCTATGTTGGATGGTTGGGGTCATCTAAATGCTTCTGGCAGTTCAGGTGGTCTTATGGTTGGTTGGAATTGTGATAAGTGGGAATTGAAACAGGAGATAAAAGATATACATTGTTTGCATGTGGTGTTATGTTTGAAGAGTTCTGGAGCTCAGCATTTCTTCACTAATGTCTATGGCCCTCAAACTAGAGAACAGTGCTTTGGGAAGATTGTTCACAATTTGATAAATCTTTTCAAGGACCATGGCTGATTGGTGGAGACTTCAATGTTACGAGATTTTCATTTGAAAGAAACAAAAGAGCTGATAACTAGGGTAAAGATATGGATGATTTTGGAGAGTTTGTTCGAGACTGTAATTTGATAGATCTGCCATTAAACAATCGAAATTACATTTGGAGTAGCAGAAGAGATGATCCAACTCTAGTGAAGCTTGACAGATTTTTTATAAATCCTAAATTTGAAGACCTTCATCCTCTTTCATCTCAAAGGGGTTTTTCATTTGTGATTTCTGATCACTGTCCGATCATCCTTGACTCTGGAGATAGATTGCCTAGGAATTCCATGTTCAGATTTGAAAAGATGTGGTGTTTAGAGGAGGGTTTTGATGTTATGTTGATGAACAAGTGGTCAGAATTCTCGAACTTGGAGGAGGCTGCAGGCTCTATCAGGAGAAAATTGAAATTGTTGAGGAATTTTTTGAAAAAGTGGAATAAGGAAGTTTTTGGGTCTATTAAGAGGAGAAAAGAAGATTTGGAAAATGAGATTCTAAACTTAAATATTATGGTTGAACAAAGGAATTTATCTAATGTGGAGAAAGATATTCTAAGAGATAAAGAAAAGGAGCTTTTGAAAGTAATTGATCAAGAAGGAAGTGTACTGGAGACAGCGCTCTAGAGATCAATGGATTAAAGAAGGAGACAAGAACACTGGTTATTTTCATCGTATAGCCAATGGTAGAAGACGTTCTAATATAATATGCAGCATTGAGCATGAGGGAGTGGAAATTTCTAATCAAGAAGATTTGAATAAAATTTTCACTGATTTTTATGGTAAGCTGTTTGGTGTTGGTAGAAATGTGAGTTTGGGATTCGACTGGAAAGCTCTAAATCTAGATAATCTGGATCTCTCTTGTTTAGATTCAAGCTTTTCTGAGGACGAGATTTTTGCTGCCTTGAAAGAAATGCCTAATGATAAAGCACCATGTCCACATGGTTTTCCAAATTTTTTCTTTAAAAAATATTGGAGCTGGATCAAAATGGATATCATTAATTTTTCAGAGATTTTGAAAACGACACTATCAATTTTGAGAAGATTAGCTACGCAAATGTTGTTCTTATCCCAAAGAAAGAAGGCTGCTTATCTCCATCGGATTTTAGACCAATTAGCTTATTAAATAGTACTTATAAGCTAATTACTAAAGTTCTTGCTAATGGGCTAAAAGTGGTCATGGAAAATCTCATTGACAAGTCTCAAACTGCATTCATTAAAGGTAGATATATTCTTGAAGGGGCAGCATTGGTTCAAGAAGTGGTGTCATTCTGTTCTTGCAATTCTTTGCCTTGTGCTCTTTTGAAGCTGGACTTTGCTAAGGCTTTTGACACCATGGACTGGAATTTTATTCTGCAATTGTTGGAAGCCATAGGCTTTAGTAGGAAATAGATTGGATGGATTAGTGCCATTTTCAAAGCAATTAAGGCTAATGTGTTTGTGAATGGAATAGCTGGGAAGTCCATCAGTTCTAAGAGGGGCTTGAGGCAAGGAGATCCGCTATCACCATGCTATTTGATTTGGCTGCCGATGTTTTTACACAGATTTTGAAATTGAGCTGTGTGAATGGGATTTTGAAAAGTTTTGGTGAAGATTTTGTAATGGGTGGCATCACGTCTCTTCATTATGCTGATGATACGATAATTTTTAGCAATCCAGACTGTAAGTATATTGCGGCTCTCAAATTTATTCTTTATGCTTTTGAGGGTATTTCTGGATTGCAGATCAATTTTCACAAGAGTTCGGTTTTGGTGGTTGGGGAAGACAGTGGTGTCGCTGATGAAATTGCTGAGACTTGAACTGCAAAGTGGGTACCTTTCCTCTAAATTATCTTGGACTTTGTATAAGACCAGGCAAATTATTAAAGGATGATTGGTATACACTAATTAACAAGGTGGATACTAGATTGTCTAAATGGAAGGGAAGATCTTTATCTAAAGCAGGAAGATTAAATTTAGTCAATTCTATTCTATCAGCTACTCCTTTGTATTGGCTTTCTTTTTATAATTTTCCTGATTGGGTTATAAATAAGACTGATGCAGTGAGGAGAAGTTTTCTTTGGACAGGGAAATGTGATGCTAGTGCTGCTATTTGCCTAATCTCTTGGAAGCAAGTGTGTAAATCTTGAGAGCAACGGGGCTTAGGAGTTTTGAAATTGATGGAGATGAATATTGCATTATTGTGCAGATGGCTATGGATTATTTCTTCTCACAACGATTCGTTGTGGTGTGAATGGACAGTCAATACATGTTATGATGGTGCCTTTTCAGTCTACAATAATGTTGATCATCCTTCAGTGTTTTGGAAAGGTGTTCTTAACTGTTCTCAGATTTTCAAAGTGCAATTTAATTTGAAGGTGATTAATGGAAGATGGAGTTACTTTTGGTTAGACAAGTGGCTCTTACCAATTGCTCTGATCGCAGAATTTGACTTGCTTTATGCAATCTCTTGTGATAAGCTGGCATATGTCTCTGATGTTTATGATTCTTCAGCTGTTGGTTTTAAGTGGAAGTTGAGCTTCAATAAAATTATTGAAGGGAAGGCTTTGCTACAGCTATTGAAATTGTTCAGTCTTTTGGAGAGTGTGAATTTAATTGATGAAGATGATGTATGTTTGTGGAGAAACAAGGCTAAATTCTCAGTGAAGCAGTGTTATGAGTATTTGAATTTTTATGGTAGAAAATTCACATACTTTTCATGCATGTGGGGTTGTAATGTCCCGCTGAAGGTTCGAATGCATATGTGGGTGTTATTGCATGGAAAATTAAATACAAAAAGTATGTTGAGAAGAAAGAATATTAATGTTGATGCTGCATGTGTGTTTTGTGGAGCCAAGGAAGAGGATTGTACCCATTTATTTCATGGCTGCGATTTTGCTTTCTATGCGTGGGTTAAATGTTTAGTTAATGCTAACATTGACCTTATGTGGAAAGATTCATTGCGTGACCAGTCACAGTTTTGGGAAAATGTTCCTTCGAAACAACTTGCGTTACTTAATTTGTCTTTTTGTTGGGTTATTTGGTATGAAAGGAATAACTGATGCTTTAAAAATACTGCTGCTTCTTCGAATGCTGTTTTGTTTAAAGTAATGAAGTTTTACTATAAGTGGATGGGCATTGACAGTTGGTTATTTGTTGATTTTGTTTCAGATAGCAGCGGAGCATGGTGATTGGATGCACGCTGCTTGGAGGGGTTGCTGTTGGTCACTTTTGCTTTGCTTTCAGTGCTATGTTTTGTACAACCTAATGTATTTTGTATGCTCCTGCGAGAGCAAGGTTGATGTAATATTACTTTTTGGCTCCAAAGTGAGCGGTTTGGGATTTAATATTGTGGTCAACAGGATGATGTTTCTTTTATGCAGTATTTATATATGGCGAGGTAATATATTGCCTCTACCTTTCTGCTAAAAAAAAGGCGGATGGTTTGCTTCATTTGTGTGTTGACTATAGAGAGCTGAATAAACTCACTATGAAGAATAGGCACCCGCTTCCGAGGATTGATGATTTATTTGATCAGCTTGTTGGTGCCTCGGTATTTTCCCAGTTAGACTTGGCCACGGGGTTACGTCAGTTAAGGGTGGCTGAGGACAGCATAGATAAAATTGTTTTTAGAACTCCAGATGGTTTCTTTGAATGGCTGGTTATGCCTTTTGGACTGACGAATGCACCCACCTATTTTGCTGATCTAATGAGTAGGGTGTTTCGAGAGTTTATAAACAAACTTGTCGTGGTCTTTGTTGACGATATCTTGATCTTCTCCAAAAGCAAAGAAGAGCATGCCTAACACTTGAGAGAAGTCTTGAAAACTCTCTGTGCACATCAGCTTAAGGCAAAATTCTTCAAATGCCATTTTTGGATAAAAGAGGTGAGATTCTTAGGGCATGTAGTCTCCAAAGAAGGGATAACTGTGGATCCCGCGAAAGTAGTTGCGGTGCAAGATTGGTGGATTCCTAGAAATGCAATAGTGGTGAGAAGCTATCTTGGGTTGGCAGGTTACTATAGGAAGTTCATTAAGGACTTCGCAAAGATATCAGCCCCACTCACCAGGTGACGATGAAGAATTTGGCATTTTCATGGGATATAGACTATGATGTTGCTTTCCAACGACTGAAGAGGGCTCTGACAATAGCCCCAGTCTTGACCTTGCCTGACGGGAGTAAGGTATTTACCGTGTACACTGATGCGTGTGGTACAGGGCTTGGTGCGGTTCTGATGCAAGAAAGGAAAGTAATATGTTATGGGGTAGACAGTTGAGAGTTCCTAAAAAGAAATACACCACCCATGATCTAGAGCTAGCTGCCATAGTATTCGTGTTAAAGACGTGGCGTAATTATTTATTTGGAGAGAAATTCGAGTTATACACCAATCATAAATCTCTCAAGTATCTGTTCTCGCAGAAAGACATCAATTTAAGGCAACAACGGTGGATGAAGTCTCTAACTTCTTATGATTTTGAAATTGCTTATACCCCTGGTAAGGGTAATGTGGTGGCAGCTGCACTATGTGGGCAAAGGATGGCCCTGAGTCTTCTATTTGTGTAATGAAAGAACTTGGAGTTCATATTAGCTTTTGATTTTAGACCCTCCATCGAGATTTTGTCTGATTTGTTTGCATCCTTGGAGATACGACCAACTCTTATGGACCAGATAGGAGCTTCGCAACAACGTGACCCACAGATTTTAAACATCATGGGAAAGCTCAGAAGAGGGGAGACTTCTAGTCACCTTAGTAGGTATGCTATAGATGAAAAGGGGTGATTGCAATGAGATGGAAGGCTTTGTGTCCCTCAAACTGGAAGCTTGATAAGGCCAGTCCTAGAAGAATCCCACCATTCTAAAGATGACCATTCATCCAGGCAGTGATAAGATGTACAGAGACATGAAGAGGGTTTTCTTTTGGGATGTAATGAAGAAAGATGTCGCCGAATTTGTTTCTCAATGTTCAGTTTTCCAGCAAGTCAAAGCTGAGCAAAAGAAGCCCGATGGTTTACTTCATCCTTTGGAGGTTCCTCAGTGGAAATGGGAGAGCATCTCTATGGATTTCATAAATGGTTTTCCTAGATCGAAGAAAGGCAACACTAGTATCTGGGTTGTGGTAGATGGACTCACTAAGAGCGCTCACTTTATTCCAGTTAAGAGTAAGAGGACGACATCATGATTGGCAACAATTTATGTTTGTGAGATAGTTCATCTTCATGGGGTGCCTTCCAGCATCGTAAGCGATCGTGACCCCATCTTTACCAGTGAATTTTGGAGGAGCTTGTAAGAAGCATTAGATACACAATTGTGTTTGAACACTTCTTATCATCCTCAGACCGATGGACAGACGGAGAGGGTGAACAGGATTCTTGAAGATCTTTTGAGGCTGTATATCATAGACTTTGGAGAGATTTGGGAAGAGCAACTTCCTTTAGTAGAGTTTGCCTATAACAATAGCAATCAGTCCAACATCGGCACGACACCCATTGAAGCATTGTACGGAAGACCCTGTAGATCACCAACTTGTTGGTGGGAATCTACAGAAAGATTATTATTTGCACCAGATATGGTTGGAGAAACGTCCGAAAAGATTGACCTTATTCGACGGTGGATGAAGACAGCTCAAGATAGGAAGAAGTCATATGCAGAAAAGAGAAGGACTGACATCGAATTTGAAGTGGGAGACTTAGTTTTTATCAAAGTATCACCTCTGAGGAATGTGGTTCGCTTCCGATCAGTAGGTAAGTTGGCACCTAGGTTTGTGGGACCATTTCCCATAACCGAGAGGATTGGCCAAATGGCCTATAGAGTAAAACTCCCAGAAAACCTATCTGGTGTTCATGATGTTTTCGACGTTTCCCATCTATGGAAGTGCCTGCATGACACCGCAGTAATTGTTAAGCCGAGTGTGTTGGAAGATGTAGAAGTGGAACGGGAGGCGACAGTCTGGCGAGTTCCTTCCCGTATTCTTGGATCAGAAGTTAAGAAGCTACACAATAAAGAGATCAAGTTCCTAAAGATTCAATGGGGAGATAACCCAGAGGATGTGACTTGGGAGACCGAAGACAAGATTCGTGCTTCGTATCCTTTCCATTTCGAAGGTATGTTCTTAACTCCTTTTTCAAGGTTTTATCAGTGCTTGTTTCTATCATTTGAGTATATCTTATCCATAGTATTTTTCGATCTTTAGATTGGAATCCTATGAATGTAAACATGTGTTTGAAACATGTTAGGTTTGATGGATGCAAGTGGAAGCAAGTGTTTGCTAGTGGTTGCCTGTGGACGCATATACACACACATTAGGCACTAGATTGGCTCAATCACTCTCATACTGCATATGGATGTGTGTGCATGTTCTTTTCTTTTATGGATGGAAACGGATGAGTTAGCATATGGATGTTGCACTTAGATGAACGAGTGTGCACACATATAGAACTCACATGTTATAATAGGATTATTTGCATACATATTGGATTCATGGAACTAACATACATTGCATTAAGGGGTCAACTGAATCAGTAGACCGCTTGATTTTCGCATTAGTATTGGGACATATACACACACCTTTGCATATATACATATAAGCATTAGAAATCTTTAAGGACAATGGGTGCCAGTGATTGATGGAAGAGTAGATGGATAATGGATGGTAGGATATGCATTCTTCTCAACTTGGTGATTTTAGGGACGAAATCGTTTAAGTAGGGGGAATGTAACACCCCGTAATTTTGTTAACATTAAAGAGGATAAATTAAATAATAATTAATTTAATATTCAAAATTAAGGAAAACGGACCGCGTCATTGCGTCCATCTCGAAATTTTGGTCAAGATAGACATTTGGTTTGCGTAAAGCGGATACTATATGGAGAAGTTATGAGGGTTTTAAGTTCGTATACGCGTAGAAAGAATATATATACATATGAGTCATATAGGAGTCAGATATGAGTCAGCACCTTGTCCAGAACAGTTCGAATTTGAAAAAGAAAAGGAGGCAGCAGATTTCCCGCTCTAGGGGGTCGACCCCCCTAGAGGGGTGTCGACATCGGTGTTGACCCCCCCTTAAGGGGTGTCTACACCCCTAGGGATGACGTGGCGTAGTCGGTTTGGGGGCTGGCAGCTATAAATAAAGGTCCATTTTCACTTGTTTTCTGTCCTAAAATGCAAAGGAGGCCAGATGCTGTCAGTAGATGGACTAAACCTAATTCTATTCATCTTTTGCAAATCAAATTCTGAGATTCAAGCATAGATTCAACATCAACTTATTTTCTATCTTCTTAGCAATCCAAACACTACGAGTTAGTTACTTTTAGGTTTAAACAAATAGAAGTAAATTGTGAAAGATTGTGATTTGGATATGTTGTAAACTATGAATCTATGCTATTGTTAAATCTTATACTATGTCAAGATAGATCTACTTCTTTAGATCTAATTCAATTTTGGTTATGTCGCCTTTGCGGATCTTGATTTGTAACTATATTGTGGTTAATGTAAATCTGTTAATTTGGATAGTTACAACATTGGTAGATCTAATTCTTTATGTAAATCACCTTTCACCTGTCATATTGTGGTCAATTTAGATAGGTTATAAGATGGACATGTGAATCTGTATTTAGATCTAAACATGTTACTATGTCATCCTAATTATGTTAGATCTGTTTTTATGTCCACCTTATAATATGCTAGATCTTTTTTATGTCCACCTTATTATTATGCCAAAACATGTCTATGCCTGTATATACGTTCATGTCACCTTTGTTAGAATGATCACTATTGTCATTTTTCCCACCACCTTTCCCTTTTTACTGTACATGCCTAGGCTACTCTCTAGCGTAGGTATGCCACCAAATATAAGCGAATGCGCTAGTTAGGGGACGGGGGAAAATATTAGATTTGGCATAACTTGATACGGACATATAATCCATTATGAGTATAATTGGACATTTAGGCATAACTGGAAATTTGAATGTTAATTTGGTTATTAATTGAAGTAATGAATATGAATAAATTTGGCATAAAATCAATTATGGACATAATTGGGAAAAAGGGGAATAAAACCTATAATTGACACATGTATAATTAATAATAAATGCCTAGGATTACAATTAGAAATTGTAATGGCACTTATGACACGAGGTTAGGTTGCATTAGTGGTGTAAGTCTGCCCGGACCCGATTGGCGTATCCAGCAGCCACTAATATTAAACCAAATGTGAGAGGTCCAAGTGCGCAAATACGAATCGGGCTATGACACGAGGTTAGGCCCAACTGTGGAATAAGTCTTCCCGGACCCCACTGGCATAGCTGGCATCCACACGTTGTAGGCCTAATGTGGGATGTCTATCCCATTATAAACCATAAATGGACATGGTAACCAAATCTAATCCATAGGGATTATATGATTGTGAACTAAAGTTAGGGTTAAGTAAATTGAATGGATAGTGGATGGGTTAAGCAAATCTGGAGCGGATGGGTAATATTTACATATAGGCCCACAAACTTAACCCGATAAGGTTATGTAATTAAAGACACCTAGTGGTATACATAACCGGAGGTAATAAAGTTATTATGTAATTAAAGACACCTTTTAGGGTAAGCATAAGTAGCAAAAATGAATAGGGTTATGTAATTAAAGATACCTAGTGGTATACATAGTCTGTGAAAACCTAGTGGGGGATACAAGACAAAAGGGAGAGCTTGTATCATATTGTGTGGGACCTATTTCAGTTAGTAACCCGAAGTAGGTATCAAATAAAGTACTCCATACTAGCCAGAGTGGGGGCACACTTATTGACTGATTGTAAGAGATCCAAACCCAGAGGACAATGTGGGTGGCGCAAACCGACCAGGCCATATGCTTGCATGAGTAGGGCAGAGGGGGATAAGATGACAGTGACACCTGTAGATACGGGGTTGTGCATATCCGTGAGGGGTTGCCACTTTAGTACGTGATACATCCTACCGTGGGGCCAGCACAGAGTATATACGGAGTAGGGAGCCGATCGATTAGGGTAGTAGTTAGGGTATATTTAGACATATACCCAAGTCTACCACCTTGAAATGTAAGGGATCACCTCATTCTTTTTATACTAGTAATAATGCAAAGTTATCATTAGAAGCATATACACCTTATCATGACTACCTTGTCACACCTTTCATCTATGTAGTCATCTCTCTTATCCACTTTATATGCCTGTCATGCTACTTTTATTTATTTACTTGCTAAAAGTCACTAGACTCACCGGACTTTATGTCTGACCCTTTTTGTTTCTCCTTCTTTCTTCCGTTCCCCCCAGGTTCTCAAGGAGGAAACACTCAGGCTTGACAATGATTATGCTTACTTTTGCTAGAGCTGCTGATATGTATGGCCAAGCTCTTATCCTTGTTGCTATGGCTATATTTTCTTCTTGGGGAATTTTACTTCTTTTATGTACTCTGATATTTTTGAAGTACAAGACAGTAACTTTTATGTTGTAATGGGCTTTTATGTTTCAGACATATGATGTTTTTGGACCACGGTATCTTATGATAAATAAAATTTTTATTCCGTTGTTATTCTATATATTTGTCTTGTAATATTCTGTGTCTGTTTACCTATAACGCTTCACGAAACTTAATGCATTCCCTTTGTGAGTGACATTAACGGACGAGGGGTGTCACACTGTGCATATTGAGGAAATGTCGACTGCTTCGGGGCAGGGCGTCACTGATGTAAACATGTGTTTGAGACACATTATGTTTGATAGATGCAAGTGAATGCAAGTGTTTGCTAATGGTTGCTCATGGATACATACATTACGCCACAAACGGCCTAACGCAACGCCAAAAAAACATTGGCGCAGGCCCAAAAATGTTGGCATAAGTCTTTAGCAACATTTTTAGGGTGATGCAATTTTCACCATTGCTACAGACCTCAAAGGCAACATTTTGACTATCTACGGCAACATAACAAAAATTATTATAGTAGAACCCTATTTAGCTCTATAACAACATCCTTTGGTGTCTGTAGCAACATTCCAAAAATGGTGCTATAGATATTTATATTAATTTTTTAAAAATATATATAATATGTAACAGAAAGGAGAAACAAATGCTACTACACAGAATTAAATATTCAAACTGAATTTTTATTCAAATAAATATTTTATTTCAACATTTGAAATAGTACATATTTCTAACTCCACTATTTATAATTCACTGTTAATAACTTAATTAATCACATATACAGATATTTCTCACTACATCGCTCAGTTCACTCATTACATATGCAGTTTCAATTTATATAGACACTAACACTGACAAATATATGCCGAGCCGAAGGCGAGCCATCAACAGGTCCGGGCGCAGCGCCGGTGGGGATCCGGGGACCCACAGGCCCGATGATCATCGACTTTGTAGGAGCAGATCAAGTGGGCACTGCTCGATTCATCCGATTTCGGAAGATCAAACCTTCTTTGAAATAGCTTGTAGGAGCAGATCAAGTGCAGAATTAAGGTTTCTTGCTTAGCAAAACTGCAATTCAAGTGCAATGGAACATACAAAGAAACAACTCAGACCAGCCACATATAGGAGTAGCTCATAACTTATACATGCACAGTTTCAAGGTTTACCAATCATTTCAGATCAGTGGATCATGGCACAACCAACAATCATGCAGTTGGGATGAGTAGATCAGGCAAAGCAATATCATGAAGCAACAAATCATAAGTGTACCTATGCATATATACATAAGTGTACAAGTCTCTAAATGTATACATATGTACATAAGTGTACGTATGCATATATGTGCAATAGAACAGTGAACATAGCGCTGTCATAACCCACTCATACACAATACACACAAAAATACCTCAAAACCGCCAGTAATAACCACCGAGTTGCATGTGCTAATCAACTGACTAGCCCATTTACCCTTGTTGGCATTTCGCCAAACATCACATGCTATTATCAATAGCCCCAATTTCCCTACTGAAGAAAATCTCAAAATTGCACAAATTAATATCTGAAATCTTTAATTGGAACCAAAAATACCAATTTGACTATAAACCCCAACATATTTGGACGATTCTACTCGACATTAAGCACAATAGGAGCCATTTAACAAAACAACAAACTTAACATCGAGCAACTTGGTCCAGACAGAAAAGAACCATCAGAAGTCACCTGGAATTTTACAAAAATAACTTCAGATATGGAATTGTATTGTTCCTTATCGTCGCAGGAAATTCTTTGTCGTTGCTGGAGGATTAGTTGCTGAAATCGTGTCACCTGGAGTTGAAAACCGATGAAACTTGATGCTCGACGTTGAATCTAAAGCTAGTAGCTCTTATGCTATAGAATATAAAATCTGAATAAAAAAAAATGAAAATCATGTCTGAAAATATAGGGGTGAAAGAAAATTTGGGGGTAGGAGGTGAATAAAAGTTTGGGGAGGGAAACGAAATAAAAATGAAGCGGGTGAATGAAAATGTAAGTGGGAAATAGGGTAATCCAATTATATAGTGGTTGGACGGCTGAGATATTGTTTTAACTAATGTTGCGGATCACCACGTAGGACATGGAAAGGTCTGTTATAGCAACACTATACAAAAGTTGCATCCTGTTACACTTGTTTATCCAGAGCAACATATCTTTATGGCTAAGGTAACACAAAAAATAGAACGTTGCTGTAGTGCCAAAATAGTATAGATATTGTCACATTTTGGCTGGCAACACTTTGCGAATTCATTGCATTAGGTTGTTTATGGCGTATATAGTGATATAAACACACATTAGGCAGTAGATCGGCTCAATCACTACATACTGCATATGGATGTGTGTGCATTTAAAAAAATTATGGATGAAAATGGGTGTATCATCATATGGACGTTGCATTTGGATAAATGATTGTGCATATATATAGAACTTACAAGTTATACTAGGATTATTTGCATACATTTTGTTTACATGGCACGAACATAAATTGCATTAAGGAGGTCAACCGAATCAGTTGACCACCTAATTTTTTGCATTAGTGTAAGGAAAAATACACACACTATTGCATATATTCATATAAGCATTAGAAATCTTTTAAGGACAATGGATGCCAGTGATTGCTGAATGAGTAGATGTATGTGGATGTTAGGATGTATGTTTTTCTTAAACTTAGAGATTTCACGGACGAAATCCTTTAAGTAGGGGAGAATATAACACCCCGTAATTTTCAAGGACATTATAACAATAAACTAAAGAATACTTAATTAAATATTGGGATTAAGGGAAATGGACTGAACCATTGCGTTCATCTAGGAATTCTGCTTAAGATAGACTCCAAGTTTTCATAAAACGAACATCGTATAAAGAAGATATTAAGGTTTGAAGTTTATATACATATAAGAGAAATATATATAAACTAATCAATTCAGAATTCAAAACATTTCGAAATCGAAGAACGGGAAACCATGTGGGAGATCGACTCGTTAAGGGTCAACCTCCACCCTAAGTGGGTCGACCCTAGGGTCGCCCCTTCCAAGGGGTGTCGACCCTAGGGTCGACCCCCGGGGTCGATCCACCCCAGATCCACCTAGGTCCGTACTCTGAACCTAGACTTGTTTCTGAACGAGATTGGTTGGCGATCGGCTATAAATAGGACAACATTTCTATTGTTTTATTCACCCAAAACAATGGAGACAACGAGATGCTTCCCTAGCTTGGATTGAATTAGCCTATTCTTCTACAACAACGGCTTATACGTATACAAGAATCTCTGCTACAACATCAACATCCTTTTCTCAGTTCTTTAGATCCAGTCTCTGTGAGTTCATTCTGCTTTTAGATATAAATATTTAACAAGTAATCTCGACATGTTAATAAACCAGATCTAAATCTAAGCATGATAAGAAGTTGATTAATATTTAAACAGATCTGTTATAATGACATGAAAATTGCTATACACCTATTTTGTTCAGTTATTTCTATATGCCTATTTCTATGCCTATTTCTGTTCTTCTTCCTCTCTCTCATTCCTTTTTTATTTTTATAGCCAGGCTAACTTCGAGCCTAGGCCGATATCGTTGAAATATGCATAAAAACGAAATTGGGGTTAATTGGGAATGATTGGGAATGGTAATTTGGGGGCATAACCTATACTATGAACGTGACTAAAGTTTGGGACATAACTTATACTATGCAATATAACTGAAATATAGTATGTATGAATATGGAAACATGTAGGCTTAATACAAAGATTAAGGGAACATGTAAATGGAATTGTATGTCACCTATGTATTCTGTTTGATCTGTTGGGGTTAAGTAAACTTGTTAATCTAATAGGGTTGTAGGGACACTATTAACCCGTGTAAATCCTAACCTTTGTAAAGCCTAGTTGATTGGGGACACAAGTCTAGGGGTGCTTGTGTCATTTGTTGTGTGGGACCCATATTAGTCAGTAACCTGTTGTGGTATTAAACGAGAATCCCGCACTAGGTAAGGGCCAGGGCATGCTTATTGAGGCTAATTATAAGAGGTTCATTTGGGATGGGGTGTTCTGATGGCGCGTTCCAACAAAGTCATGTGCGTGCATGGGTCCAGTCTGTCTGGGAAAATAAGACACCGTAACAACTGTAAATAGGTCTAGAAAGTAATACGCCCTATTGTGGGGCTGACACATGGTATTTACGTGGTAGGGAGCCGATCGCGGAGGTAGTAACTAAGGTGCATCTACTTCTGTTTAGGTACCTGTTATTTCTGTTTTGGGTAACACCCGTTATGTTCTGTTTAGGTACCCGTTATTCTGTTTGGATAAAACCTGTTGCTAGAAGCACATCTAAGCCTACCATTTATGCTATGTTGGGATCATTCTTTTTATGTTAAGTAATTGAAGAACAATTGATGCGATATACTAGTGTTAGTCCAGAGAAAGTAATTGAGAAGCATAATTCATCATCCTTTTCCTGTTTATACCCGTTGTTTATTGCTGTTATATCTCATCCAGTTTATTTACTGTCTCATTGCTTTTATCTCTATATATGCTAAAAGTCACTGGACTCGCCAGACTTTATGTCTAACCCATTTTGTTTCCTTCTCTCTCTCTCTTCCTTCCCCCTCCCCCTCCCCCAGGTTCTCAAGGTGGAGACTTAATTAGGACTCTCTCTCTCTCTTGTTTCTACATGGAGCTGGATTTGCTTTGCTTTGCTTAGATGTATCGCTTTGACTATCTGTCTACTTTATTACGGTTGTTTTATGGGATTATAGATTTATATTTATGTATTTTGATGGTTTTAGTACAAGGCAGATAATTCAGTTTGATGTAATTTGTTTTCTGTATTTCAGACTTATGTTGTAACTAGATTTTTGGACCATGGTATTTTCTTTTGGAAAATAAATTATTATATTTCCGATGCTATTTAATATATGTCTTGTGTAATTCTGTGTCTGTTTACCTATAACGCTTCATGAAACTTAATGCATTTTGACAAAGAGTGAAATTAACGGACGTAGGGTATCATATTTTGCTAACTGTTTTGCCATAGCAAGTTGATCAAATTTTTTGGTTAGACTGGATGAGAATTAGAGCCATTTATTTTGATTCACCAATAGCTTTGTTGAGTGAGAACCTATGTATGCCAAGGAGGCTTCCAAGGATATAAGATGATCCTGCAATGTCTATCCGTACATCTGGGACCTGTTTGCTCAATAACGTTAGAATTTGAATTTGGATTGCCGATAGTTAACTAATAAATACACAACATATGAATTATTCATAAGTTTAGCTGATTTTGTAACAATTTTATTTACACTCAACTAATAACATATAGATATGTATCTTGACCGCCGCCTTGTCTGCAACATTAATACATGTGAAGGTTAGATTTCTGATCTGCGGATCTGTCTTAACTTTACATATTTACAGTAACTCAAAATAAGTGACAATTTTCATCATTTCATCAAACTCATGTGCTATGCAGATGCTAGATGTACGCTATGTAGATCTCTTTTTAGAAGATGACTCCAAAGCTGGGAACTGGGATTACATGGAAGTTATCGCACAGCCAAGTCATCTGCTTCTAATACTAGCATCATCTTCGATGCAAAGTATCTTGACTCACCTTACACCAAAGGTTATACCTTTTGTCTCAACATTTGTTGATACCATTATTTTCCAATGCCATATTTTCAGCTTAATAACATGTGCAGACTTGTTGGAGAATAAGAAATTCTAGATTAGCAAGGAAACATAATTTCAGCCAAAGGCTATGCTTTGCCTTCATGTTCTTGCGGTTAACACTAACCTTCAGCAAAATGATGGTAATTCTTCTGAAATTGTTGAATTATTGTATATTCTTTACATGGCTGAGACTTGATATCCACAAACAATTACTATTTAGGACTGAATGTGAAGTTTGAAGCCAAGAGAAGTAACCAGGGTAACAAAGATGTTGACCCCTAGTTAGTTAAATCTAGGTAGCCGAGGTAACAATTATTATTTGCAACATTGGTTGAAGTTTCGATTATTATTGTGTTCCTATTTGCAATGTATGTTTCTAGGAAATTTAGGCAACATCCAGATAGTTAAATATTGACCTTCATAACTAGTGCAAGCTGTAATAAACATATGAGCATACACATATATGATATTATTTGTAAAGAGGATTATTTTGATTGTTCAAGAAGTACCGTTGAAAACAATGTCTTCGACCGATCCATGTGCTTCTATGATTTTTCTTTTATTGTTATCTATGTTAGGAGTGTTCGAAGTTGAAAATGCAGTTGTAAATCATAATTTGAAAAGATACTGCATTTATGATTTTCTATTTCAGTTAAAATCATTAAATTTTATTTCAATATCTAGGTGGAAATGCTTACATTTAAGCTCAGAAAGTTCCAAAGGGACGATGAAATGTTGGAAAATCATCTAGCTAAGTTTTATCCCGTTAAGCTGGAAGAGAAACGATCGCAATAATTTATTAGCCATGGTAAGCACGGAAGTTTTAGACGGCTTGAATAATTTAGATAGTCTCATTGCTACATTTTCCTTTTATACCATAGATTTAGTACTGAAGGATTATTGAACATTAATGACTTGAATGTTTTAGGTATTCTCATTTGGTTGTATTGTGTGCTAAAAATGTTTTAGACACTATTGAACTGATATAGATGGTGCATGTGCAAGTATATGCTTCTTGTGAGTGCCAATATTTTAGATATCTTTTGTATCCGTGCGTACGTCAAAGTCGTAACTTTGTAAAATGTTTATTTCCATACACAATACAACATAAGCCATATAAGAATGGATTTTTGATAGTATGTAAAATTGAAATGATGACATCTATAATAAATAAGCTCTTTGTTTATGTATAGATGTTTGGGTTCGATATCAATATTACAAAATCATTTGCATCGCTATGAAGTAGCTAAATTTTAGTGACCTCATAGCGACAGACGTTTTCTATTAGAACTAAGATGTCACAACCGCGTCACAATGTATTAGTGACAATGTTGTGACTCCAATATTCAGATATTCTAGTTGTGTCACAAGAGTGTCGGTAATGTTTACCGATGCCATTGCGATGCAATATTTTGCTAAATCATCAGCGTCGTTATGGCTTCGCCAAAATTTAGTGATGCCATTGTGCCGTACGTTATTTTTATCATGCCGTAGCGACGTCTAGTAATTTAGTGACGCTCGTTTTTCTGACAAGTATTTGACGTCGTTAAGGAGTCACTAAAAAATTTAGCGATACCTTAACAATGCCAAAAAAGAGTCGGAAAACTGTAGATTTGTAGTAATGAAATGGCTATACATACATTGGATGCTGCTGCTTTAGATTCCGCAGAGGTATGTTTATATATTTATATTTATATAAGTCATACGAATTCTTCATTTGCCTTTTTTCTAATTACAAAATAAACCAAACTAATAGAAAAACATTACATTTAGTGTGCTACTGTTGGCACTCAATTTTTTCTTTTGGTCTCCATTGTAATCTGATTAGACATCACTATTTTTTTATGTAATTCTGACCGTCAAGTTATATTCTTTCATTAAGCCTTACATGATTATACCTCTCATCCCTTTTCAGCAAATCCTACATACTTCTAAAAAGTTCCAAATCCTAAATGCAAAAAGTGTTTTTTCGTCCGTAGATGATGGAATGCAAATATTTAAGGGATATATCATTTGTGATGATCACAAAGAGGTTAATTTCTCTTTCATGTGTTCAAGTCAATTTTTCTTCAATAAATCCATCATAAATACACCGTTTAAAATTCTTTGATTCTTTAAAAAATCAGTCAACAATAAACAATTAAACCACGATTTAAAAATCTATTTTTTTTTGTGAAAAATGGAGAAGTAAAGTTTAGTCAATGACTGGGTAGGTTGTTGAGAAGCGATGAGATTTTATCTTGTTGATAAACTACTTGACTTCTTCATATTTCGGTCGATGACAGTGTTTGTTTTGGAAGGAAAAAGGAAATAAGTGTTTTGAATTTCATACTTCTTTTTAAGTGAAGAAAATAGTAATAAGTGTTAAAAAGAGAAGTGGATTTTTTTTAAAGGTGGCCTTTAATTTTGGTGGCAAGAAAAAAGAAGTAGGTGTCAATAGAAACACACTACATTGATAAAAATTGAAATATTAACAAACATACCAACTGGTCTACTCTCATACCATATACAGTTGGAGTCCGCTTTCTTTATTTTGTGGATTAGTGAATCGAAAATTTGGATTTGACTATTAATATTTTCAAATTAACCTTGGACCACATGCATCGATCATATCTTATTGACATATTTTTGTTGTATCATATCATAAATATTGTCTAGAAGCTCTTCCCATCTCGTTATTTTTGTTTTACCGACTCTTTAGAACAATGATAATTTGTGTTTACACAAATTATAATTGTCATCACTTTATCATGAGGCACTTGAATAAAAGCTAAGAGCGGTTCCACTTTACCATATCAATCGCCCTAATAATAAAAGCTAAGAGTGATAATTTCTGCAAACACTCAAATGATGCATCTTTATTAATAGTTGTCTTGAAGTGCAAACTTTCCGATCGTGAAGTACCAAAGTTATTCTTTATATAAAATTTATTCAAAAATTGTTGTCCTAGCAAACTAAAACCCTACAAATAATATATACACACACACACACTGGAAACATAGTCGTAGTTAACCATTCAGCATTTTCTTTCTGGATATCTATCAAACTGCGAGAATAAAAAAATACCACCTTGATCGAATCAAATTGTGGTCTGTGACCAAATATATCTCCCTTCTATTATTCTACAGTCCCTATAAATGACCTAATCTATCTTCTTTCCATTATTCAACCATCCCTATAAATATATATATGAAATCTTCCTCTTATCTCCACTCCAGTCCAACTTCTCTATCAATCAACCACAATTAGTACTCTTCTCTGTATATTGTTATTTGCCCTAATTCGTAGTTGATACCCACCGTTGGACTCTATACTCAAAAAAAGTTCTCATTTGTAAGTTTTCTCTCTGTATTACCAATGTTGTTAGGTTCACAACCTCATTGGCATGGAGTCATAGACTATATTAAATGTACCATTTCTAATCTAACTGTATAGAAGGGACATGTTTAATTTTTTTCACACACTGATTTTATATCGCATTTGTCAGTTAAATGTTTATAACTCCCTAACAATAATGATTAACGCATTTATGTACATAATAGTTGTTCCTTGCTATAATTTTGAAGGGACATGATCAGTGGATAAAATTTTCATTTTGAGATAATAAAGGTATCCTAGAAAATGCTTTTTTTAAAAGTATTTTTATACTTTATGCATTGCAGTCACACAAAGATATCGTGACTATGGTTAATTTGCACAGTCCTGCAACATATGAGTTCTGCAATACATGATATAGGCAAGCACATGATTTATGTTTCTTCCATACGCTACCTACCATTGTTTTAATTTCATATTAAAATAATTAGGACAACATCATAACCTATAACATATCATATCTAAAGAGATAGAATCAGGTGGTCTTAGTTTAAGAATCTAGCCCCTATATTCCATAAAGAAATCATTGGTTATATTTTGTAATATTGGAAAAGAAAATTATTTTTGATACCATTGATTATAGTGATTCACTCAAGCAGTATGTTTGATCCAAACAATTAGGAAAAAGATGCAGTTGGTTTTTTCTTAAGAAGTTATTCTATCAAATGTTCGTCTTGGACCATTTGCCTTTTTTAGCATGTTAAACTTTGAAATTTCACTTTTTTTTATTAACTAGTTCATGCATGGATTCATGTAATAAATAATCATGATTATTGGCATTGTTCAAATAAAGTTGCACCTAAAGTATCACATGCGTGCATCTAAAACTTTTACATGCAAGTTAAGTTAATAAATATTTTTACAAGCAAGTTAATGTATACCATGGATATTCTTTATATTTCTTATATATAGATAGAGTTTGTACAAATTTGTATTTGTATAATTTAGAGAGAAAATTGATAGAAAGTAGAACGTTTTTGTATTTGATTTGATGAATCATTCTGTACATAGCTTGTAATATGTATAGTAGTAGATATGTGCCAGTGTATACAATTCTGAGCCCAAATAGCTAAATATATCTTATAATCCCGAACCCGCTTATAGCCTTATTACATAAAACATAAGCCGAGACATAGAATATTATACAATTCTTTATTTCCCCCTTTCAAATTAGGGTTAGGGTTAATAGCGAACCCTAATTTGATTGCGAGAGAAAAATGGTGGCTTTCTGGTATCTTTGGCATCCTGGAAGCTTTCATAGTGAGTTGGGCCTTCGGATCTACACATGTGGAAGAAAATCGAGAGAAGTTATGCATCAAGTTGTATCATTCTTTGATTATTAATTCATCTCTAAGTCGATTGAAATTTTTAGCTGATAATGACTTAGTAAAGACGTCTGCCCTCTGGTAATAGGTTGGTATGTGATTAATTTGTAAGTTTCCTTCTGAACTTGCTCGCGAACAAAGTATATATCAATTTTGATATGCTTTGTTCTAGCATGTTGTATTGGGTTAGCTGACATGTAAAAGGCACTCTGATTGTCGCACCACACCGTATGTTTCCTTTCTGTAGTTATTTATAATTCCTTGAGTACGAACTATAGCCATAGTATCTCTGTTGTAGTATTAGCTAGGCTCCTATGCTCTACCTCTGCACTCGACCTTGAGATGGTTGCTTGCTTCTTTGAACACCATGAAATTAGATTGTCACCTATGTATATACAGAATCCTGTTATTGATCTTCTATCATCAACGTCAGATGCCCAATCTGAATCTGTGTATGTTGTAATGTTGAATTGCTTGTTGTCCTTTAAAGTTAAGACATAATTAATTGTGCCTTTTAGATATTTGAGAATCCTCTTCACATCCTTTTAGTGCTTCTTAAGTGAATTTGGCATAAATTGTGAAACTTTGTTAACAGTGAATGATATGTCTGGGCGTGTTCACTACAACAAATATACCATATTACAACGGTGCAAAAAAGTTGTAAAAAGTTTTTACAACGGTGGAGCCATCGTCGTGTATTAAGAAGTTAAAATATACCTGTATCTTTTACAACATTTCTGCACCATTGCAACACCAATGTGAAATAGGATATTTAACAACTTTTACTCACAGTTGTAATCAATTTTATTACAACTTTTATTACCTGTTGTTGTAGACATTTAAATATCGTACGATCATAGGTATGACAACTGCTGATTACCGTTGTGATTTCCATAATATTACAACTCTTTCACATCGTTGTAAAATGATTAACTACAACTTTTTTTGCTGTTGTAACTTATATACACCTTACTAATATAAAGAATTCATATATATTAATAATAATATGATTCATATTTCAATGCAACAAATATAACTATACATAATCATTTATATATATATTAATTAACATAATATTCGATCAACATACACATAGTACATCACCAACTAAACCCGTCACAAAAAACATAACCATTTCAAAATACATACATCGATCTAACACAAAAGATACATAAGTGATTTACATGTAAAAGTGTTTATTTTTATGCTCACATCTTACCTTTATTGTAAATAAATAAATTTTACTTTGAGTATTTTCATGTGTTTTCACAGGTTGTTCATCAATCCTCATGCACCCCTAAAAAGCAAAGATATTACACACGAAGAAGATCAATTTTGAAGATTTTATCTTATGTTGCTTTTGGAGTCTAATCAGCGTCCTTGTTTGGAAGAATTAATCACATGAAATCTTATCTTCCTTCAATTAGTCACATGCCAAACAAGGAAGATATGGGAGGAATAATTGTTAATTAAGATATGGGAGGAATAATTGATAATCAAGAGGGAAGGTTTTGATTACACATCTCCAATCAAGCTTACCCTTATCTTCGCACAGACCGTGCCATTTGTTAAAAAGGAAAGGCTTTGATGAGAATTCTTCAATCAAGCGCCATGGAAGAAATATTCCTTCATCTTTAGAAAGAATGTTTTCATGTATTTATTTTGTGGGCCCTATAATCATATAGTAAGATGAGGGCTTTATCCTGTATAAAAAGACCCTTGTGTCATTGTACAAAGACGCTATTTTTTGGTTGCCATTATTATGTATTCTCGTTTATGAATAACAAAGTTTTTCGTCATTTTAGTTGATTGTCTTTTCCTTTCATAACAATTTGTGTGTCTACTTAATTAGTTTTGGTAGAACACATATTATTATTTTCTTTTATTACTGCATGTTAGCGATTGACCGTTTGATTAGATTCAACAACAATCCTACTTTTAATTTTCTATTATTGTTCTAGTTGTTATTTTCTTTTTCTAGTAATTGGTTTCTTTCTTTTCAGTTGTTGAATTTGATATTGATTTGATTAGATTTAGATCCATTGTAAATTCAATAGCATTAATTCAAAAATATCTCCAGATTTTGTCTAACTCGCCTAAGAATAGATAAATAATAAGATTTAAAACACCTCCCTGTGATTCGACCTGCATATTATGCGACCTGTGAGCTTGCAGTATTTATTTCAAAATTCGCGCTTTTCTAATTCATAGAAAAGTAGCGATCAAGTTTTTGGCGCCGCTGCCAAGGAGGTAACGATTAAATTTTATTATTTATTTAATTTTTGATTCGTGTTAGTTTTATTTTATTTTGTTTCCATTTGTTTTCTTGTATGTATTAAAGAAAGAATTATCAATCAGTTTATTTGGTATTGATTGTTGATACTTTAATCATCTAAACAAGAGAAGAAAAAATTCTTTCCATTTTTCTTTTATTTATTTCCTGTTTCAACCTCCTTCCCCTTTCCCCTTTGTTTCATTTGTTTGTTTCCCTCTTGCAAATTCATTCCTACTTTAGACAAATAAAAAAACTTGCCAAATTTTCTTGGCTTTTATTCCTTTGTTTCCTTTCATTTATTTATTTCCTTTTTTTTCAAAAATTCCGCTTTGATTTCTTTCTTGTATTCCTGCTGCCATAAATACCTTCTTCATCTTCTCTACAAAACTAAAACCTCACCTTCTTCACAAAACAACACCCAGTAATTCAGACATCTCCATCCAACTTTTTCTTCCACAAACTACTACCTGCTTCACAATTTCCGAAACCTCGTCTACCAGCCATAACCATTCAAGTATTGGCCTTTCATCTTGCCATATAGGTGTTTAAATCCTACTACCGCCTGAACCACAAAACACGTTCACACAACCAAAGTCCTTTGCCAAACTACTGAGCCTTCCACCTCAATAGCACCTTCCACCATAAACCAACATGCCTCCACTTCCATCAGACCAAGCATCAACTTCCTTGCAAAAATCTTCAACCTCATCAACAAAGTCCACCATTTTCCGACTTCTCAATCCCCATCTCACACCTATCATCTGCAACGCGGGCAAAAAAAAAACCATAGACCATCTCCTTGCCCAAACAACTACTACCAGATCCCTCAAACAACAATCTAGATCCCACTTCATCAAAACCATCACCGCTCATCCACTTCAACCCCAGCAAAAATCTCCCACCGCGACTTTGACTGGATTTATACCAAGGATTTTTCTTTTTGTGTTGAATGATTTAAATTTGTGGGGCTTGATCTGTTGAGTGCGAGTTAGTCTTGGTGCGCTCTATTTGTTCTAAGTGAGGCTGGTTTGACTTAGTGTTGAGCCAATCTTTGTTTTTGTTGAGCCTAGTTTGGTTTAGTATTTGTTTTTTTTAAAAGCTTGGTTTTAGGTTTTTTTTTGCTTATTTCTGCTTAGTTTGTTTTTCTTTAGTTTAGTTTTTTTTTTCAATTAGTCTTTTGTTTTAATTTCTTTTCTATAGTTCTCTTTTTTTTTCAAAAAAGAAAAGGAAGATTTCAAAACAAATCAAAGGTCAGAGGAAGAAACAGACTCAAGCAATTCAGAGGTCAATCAATTTGCAAGTAGTGAAGTTTGAATTGTCAACACCACTCAAATATTCTGGACAGACTGCCATACCCCACTGTAATATTTTCTGAACTCTACAGGTGCTCTGCTGAAAAAAAAAATAGACATTGCTTGTAAAAAATTTCTGTAGGGCAGCAGCTTGCTTGTACAATTTTTAATTTCTGCTATTATTTGTGTTTGATTGCTGTTATTGGTTGCATTCTAAAATAAATTTAGTTACGAGAAAAGCCCCTAACAAACATAAGGTGAGGAAGTCATTACCTTTCCTTGGCTCCAAAACAATTAAATTCTGTCATTTGCATACTCCTTGGACTTAAATAAAAATTGATTAGACGTTGGCCTTGGGAGTAAAAACTTAAGCTCAATAGGACAAACAAATTGGGTTAAATATCTTAGATTTAAAAATTTATTTTGCTGTGTGGAATTCATTCTATTCCTTTTGTAGAGGACGGTGATACGTATTACATCAGAAATTTTTCGACATTCTAGCAAATTAACTTTTTCAATCTATTTATTTAATTTTATTTGCAAAATATTTAACTGCAAGAGTGTATTTTATGAAATTGATCTTCTCAAGGATTTGATCGCGGATATATATTAGTTCAATTTATTGAACTTCTAGCAAAAGAGGTTGCATACTACCCGTAAAACATTGGTCGTATCCCTTAGTATTTATACTATACGTGAACGGCCATAAGACCCTCTTCCCCCCTTCAAATTGAGATTGTCAATTAATAAAATACACTTGTGTTCGTTATTTATTTTGATTATGAGCTCCTTGTGTCAACTTTAAGTCTAGGATTGTTCTTGCTTGCATTTAACAACAATGAGTGAAAAAAGTGTTAGCCAAAATAATTCTCCTAGGGGTTCTCGAGTAAACCAAAATTTCAAAACGAGATGGATCAAAATCAAACAAATCAAAACTTGTAAAATCTCAATATGGAAATGGATAGACCCTTGTCTCTTCGAGATTGATGTTATCAAACTAGGACTGTTCAACCCTCTGTCATCGTGTTCCCACCAGCTAAAGGAAACAATTCTGAGCTTAAACACTCTTTTATTTAAGGAGTGCCCAAATTTACTGGTTCTGAAAATGCTTGTGAATTTCTAAGTTAATTTGAATTGTATGCGTCCACAACAAAAATGCAACAATTATCTAACAAATCGATCAAGCTAAGGCTAATTCCATTTGCATTACTTGAAAACGCTAAAAGATGGCTAAATTCTCTTCCAAAACACTCCATAAGAAGTTGGGATGAATTTGTCACTGTATTTTTGAAAAAGTATTTCCCTCTCCATAAAACTCTCAAAATCCGAACCGAGATAAATCAATTTTGTCAAAATGAAGGGGAAACTTTTTCAAAATACTTTGAGAGATTCAACCAATTTTTATATAATTGTCCTCATCATGCATTTCCCAAAGATCACTTATGTCAAACTGCATATGAAGGGCTAAACTATCAGACTAGAACTCAACTAGATCAGTGTGTGGAGGAGACTTTATGTCTAAAATGGCTGATGAAGCTTGGCAATTCTTAGAAGATTATTCTGAAAAGGACATGCAATGGGAGTCAATTCGTGTTCCCACTCGTGATTCTACTAGGGGAGCGCATGTCATGGACCCAAGTCAAATTTCCTTAGAAAATCAAACTCCTCAAGCCAGAGAAGGGTTACCCTACTATTACTCTCAAGACCAAGCTAATGCTATAGCTCAAAATAATCCTTACTCATCCACGTACAACCCTAGTTGGAGGATCCACCCAAACTTTTCTTGGTCAAATCCGAATAATTCAGCAAACCCATCTCACATGCAACCCTTTATCCCCAACCCGAATTACCAAGCTCCATCTCCCAATTCTCAAACCTCTCAATCTGCCCCTCAATCCAAACAACCTTATAGGCACCCCAACTTTCAATCATCAAACCAATCCTCTCAGTCTTCTCAACTGTCACAAGGTATTGTTCGATTAGAAAAACAAATTAATAATCAATATGTTAAACTCGAACAAATGATGAATATGATGAAGGAACTAATGAAAAGTAATGAGAAATGAAAGTTAACTAGTCAACCCGAGGTGAATCCAAAATATAACTCTCGTACTGTAAATTCTTGTGAGAACGAAAAGCATAATCCGGTCAATGTTATTACAACCCTACGATCTGAAAAGGGAATTGATAATAATGTTGGAAACCCTGACAAACCTTCGAACTCAACCCAGATACAAAAGCTTGATGATCACTTAATGGCTAGGAATGCCAGTTCTTCAAATCCTCCATCTTTCTTAAATGTTGGCAATCCCAACAATTCCCTTTCTACTGTCGGCAAACCCGACTCACCTTCTGAAATCGATGTTAGTAATACGAACATTTCATATTCTACACCCTTACCACCTTCTTCTTCGAAAGAAAAAATCACTACACCATATCATCCAATTTGGCACACACGGATGCGGGTGTAAAATTCGGCTAATAGCCATATCAAATTTGATAATGCTCAGGTCTGTATCAAACAAAAATTTGCGATCCACACCACCACAAGTACCCCAAATATGATCGTCCATCGCGAATGCTCCGGATCGGTTAATATGATTCGATTGTTGGTTGTTTCAAATTCGTGCTTTTTTTGTGTAAAACTTTTGCCCGAAAAAGCACACCCATCCCTCCAATTTTTTAATCCTTTCAGGTTATCTCCCTCCCTTTTTTTATTTCCCTCGTCTAATATTGTATCCCATGCCTTTTTCCATTTTTGAAAATTGCTCCCAAAAAATTACAGAAATCCGATAGTTATCTGCTCATATCTGCTTCTTTGTCATTGCCTGCAAATCGTGCGTCTCTATTGCTGGTAAAATTTTGGTTTGATTCAGTTTCTTGTAATCAATATTTTTTGCGCTATTGTTTCAATTCATGCTCAATATGTTGTAGGCCAGAGAGCTATTTATTGGTTTTTACCCAAGGGCTGTTACAAAGCAAGGTTGAACATTGAAGAAAGTTAGGTTTTTTCAAGTAGGTCATAGTACACCATGGGTAGAGCACACATTATTTGATCTATTTCCTTGTATTAAATTAGCTAGTCATGATACTGAATATGTAAAATATGAACCTTGAATTTTGTTTGTTAAATTACTGTTGGAAATGTTTTGTTTCCCAACAACTTCCATACCCATTCCAGTAAATAAAACTAGTTTTAGGTTAACAGTAAAAAAAACCAACTTGCCAATGAAAACATCAAGTGATTGATGCAATTTGTAAGTTGTAAAAATTTTTGAATTTATAGGCTGGCAACATACCATTCGGTATAGACAAAAAGTGGATAAATGAATCTAATCAAAGATCTCCATACTATATTGATGGGGTGAAAAAGTTTATTTGTTTTGTTGAAGAAAACAGTGGTAAGAAAGGCGTGTATTTATGCCCTTGCAATTGGTGCCATAATATGAAGACGTTCAAATTAGATGAAATTCGTTTTCATTTGCTTAGATGGGGTTTTATCCAATCATATAGCGTGTGATATTTTCATGGGGAAAAAAGGGTGGAGATGGGAAAACAACAACCAATTAGTAATTCCACAAGTACTGACGAGGCTGAACATATTGTGATGGAAGATCTAGTCAATGATGCAAATAGATTTCATGATTTTCAACCTGAAAATTCGTTGTTTGATCATGCTAATGTTGGAGAGCAGTGTACAGATGATGGCAATTGGCATGCCAATGAAAGTAAGAAGTATACACCACTTTATGTAAGTGTAAAAGAGCCACTGTATCCTTCATGTCCAAGAGGGATAACGAAGCTGTATGCCATTGTGAAACTGAATAGCTTGAAGACCCAATACAGCTTCTCAGATAATGGTGTGACTGCACTACTCGAATAATGAAGGAGTTACTCCCCGAAGGTAACATGCTGCCGACAAAATACCCCGACGTGAAGAAGTTCATTAAGAAAGTTGGGATGAATTACACAACTTATGACACATGCATCAATGATTGCATGTTGTACTGGAAAGATGATGCAAATAGAATTTCTTGTACAAATTGCAAAGAACCAAGATATATGACATCTTTTAACGACGAGAGAAAAGGAACCAAAGTAGCACGAAAGACATTAAGACATTTTCCATTAATTTCTAGATTTAAGAGATTGTATACTGTACCATGGATAGCAGATGCAATGACCTGGCATGGTCGTTCCAAGTCTGATCCAAACGCAATGCGTCATCCATGTGACACTTCTCAATGGAAAGCCGTGGATTCCTTTGACAAAACATTCGCAGTTGAGCCACGAAATATCACACTTGGAATAGCAACAAATGGTTTCTGTCCGAATGCTTCTCTTACTAACCCTTACAGTTGTTGGCCGGTAATTGTAGTACTGTATAATCTTCCTCCGTCTATGTGCATGAAACGGGAGTTTTCAATGTTAACACTGTTGATTTCTGGGCCAAAACAACCGGGGAAGGATATTGATGTTTATTTAGAGCCGTTGGTAGACGAGTTAAAGCAGTTATGGGAAGGAGTTGTTACATATGATTCATCAAGTAAATCCGAGTTTACAATGAGAGCTAGGGTGTTGTGGGCGATCCATGATCGCCCTGCTCTTGGGACTTTATCGGGATGTACTACTCACAGTTACTTTGCATGTCCCATTTGTGGGGAAAACACTTGTTCTTATCATCTTCCTGAAAGTAAGAAGATGTGTTTTATGGGACATCGAATGTATCTTCCTAACCGACATAGGTTTCGATACGACAAGACAAATTTCAACAATGAACAAGAACTTAGTCATCCTAAAAGCCATTGAATGGTTTTGAAGTTGAAAAGAGAGTAGCGAATGTCAAAATGAAAATCGGTAAACATAAAGAAGAAGTTGGTCGAAAAAGGAAAAAGTTGGCCGTTGAAGAAGGTGACAATGTTTATGCTTGGTATAGAAGGTCTATCTTTTTTGATTTACCATATTGGAAAGAAAATATGATTCGACATAATATTGATGTTATGCATATGGAGAAGAATGTCGCAGAGCATCTCATCAACACCATTATGGGCCATGAAGAGGAGTCAAAAGATGGCATCAATGCACGCAAGGATATGAAAACCATGGGTATAAAACAAAAGTTGTGGGTGAGGGTAGATCCCGAAACCAAAAAAAAACAATCATACCAAAGGCAAATTTCACCTTGAGCAAAGAAGAAAAGATAAGATTTTGCACCATATTGAAAATTTTGAAAGTACCTAACAAATTCTCCTCTAACTTCCGCAACAACGTGTGCATCAATCCTCTCGAACTAAGAAATATGAAGTCACATGATTACCACATCATAATGCAACATCTGCTTCCGGTATTGCTTCAATATACCTATATACAACATAAGGATCTACGAAATGCTATTCATCGTATTAGTATATTCTTTAACATTTTGTGCTCGAAGGTTATCAATAGGGAACACCTTATAAAAGCAAAGGCTATGTTGGTGGAAGCAATGTGTGTTTTTGAAAAACATTTTCCACCTGCATTTTTTGATATCAGTGTCCATGTTGTGGTTCATTTAGCCGATTAAGCATTGGTTGGTGGCCCTGTCAGATATAGATGGATGTACCCATTTGAACGGTAAATTACTAATTTCAGTTATGTACATTATTATTCGGTATAAATGGCTATCGTGTGCAATTTATAATTGATCACAATCATAGGTTGATGAAAACATATAAAGGGTATGTGCGCAACAAAAGATACATTGAAGGGTGTATTGCAGACGGATATATCATACAAGAAGCTAGCCTTTATTGCATGGAATATATCCCAAATGGAGGTTATGGCAACCATAAGCATACCCACGAAGCATTTTTAGACGAGGATGATGAGTTTGCTGGTGAGATACCTTTGGATAATGGTAAAGATATAAGTTTAACCCAAGTGCAATTCGAACAAGTGCGTAGATGGGTCCTAAGTAAGTATGATGGATTGGATCCATGGAAGACGTAAGTTCATGATGTAGGTTTCGAATTTCCATTTTTTAATTCAATTTATATATTATTTCAATATGAGTTATCTATGTATAGAAGGTACAACTCCTATGTGAAAAACACTAAATTTCAACCACGAGGCAGAGGTACAACTGTCGAAGTCGTTAAACCTTTTACTATATGGTTACGTAATGAGGTATTACATCATCTACAGTATTTCACGTTTTTATAAGTTTGCAATACACCATCGTGAACATGCTTGATTTTTCTTCTTGTGTTTTATGTAGTTGTTGAATTGCAGCGATGTAGACCTAACTCTTTGGCGGCTAATACACGGGCCGAATTTCACGGCGCTTCGTTATATGAAGTACCAAGTGAATGGGTTTTTATTTTCCATGAAAATGTATGAAGACCATATGGTAACACAGGATAGCGGTGTATGCATGAGAGCAATTACAAAATTTAGAGCGAGTGGCAAAGATAAAAATTATAAGGAAGCAGAAACAACGTATTACGGAGTCATTCAGCAGATACTTGAGTTGGATTACATTGATTCCAAACAAACAGTTTTTTATTGCGATTGGGTAAAAGTCGAGGATAAGATCAATGGTTGCAAATTAGATCCCGCTTCAAACCTGATCATGGTTAACTTAGGAAAATTAAAAAACAGGGACAACGTGAATGATGAGCCATTTAATCTTGAATCAGAAGCGAGCCAAGTGTTCTACTCAAAAGATTTAGAAAATGACAGTTGGTCTATGGTTTTGCATACACCAAAACGGTTGACTACAAATGTGGATGACATTGAGTCTCCTACCGTCTATCAATCAGCTTTTGAAGACAATGAAAAACTAGAAGATATAACCAAACTCATGTATTAACCTATGAATTGTTGAATGCTTTTTTTTACCAGGGAACAATATGTATTTGGAATGTCATGACTTACACTTTCTGATCTCAATCCATTATGCTTTTATTATTTCTTTTAACTATTTCATATTCATGGTCTATGCGTGAGTGAAATTGTAATAGAGAACACGATCAGTAACAAATGTGAATAATATTCTTATTCATGGTATTTGTCATGATTCTTAATGTTGCTTCTATTTCGCAGGAAAATACGTCGCAAGATCCAACATCATCACATGCATCGTGTTCGAAAGTTCAACAAGTTGAACAAAACCTACTTGGTATTCCAGTCTCAGAAAACGCTCCAAAAATCGCTACTACGCTTGGTAAACTAGTACGATCTTATGTGCCGATCTCTTACACAGGTTGGGATAAAGTACCCAAAACATATAAGGACGACGTTTGGAACCAGTTGGTGGTAAATTTGTGAAAAATTGCATGTAAATGTTACAGTTTATTTTTACAGTCTCTGACTCTTAATTTTTGCAGAAAATGTATATGCTTGAGCCGCTTTCAAAGGAAATGTTTTCAAAAAGAATGGCCGAGGCTTTTAGGAGACACAAGAAAAACTTGAGAGCAACTTGTTATGACATTTTCGACAATGACGAAGAACGGATGAAACATTGTCCACCTTCAATTTCTCAAGATGATTGGAACGAGTTCATAAAGAATGAAGCAATGCCTAAAGCAAGCGGAAGAAGGACGGCAGACAAAAAAAAAGATCCAGTCTAAGTTATGCCCACCATGCAGGACGTAAAAGTCACGCTAGAGTAGAACACGAATTGGTAAATTATTTGATCATTTTCTTTCAACAGTAGTAAAAAAACACAATTAAGGGAGAGAATATACATGAACTGGAATATATTGCAGATCATTGCAAGTCCATCTGCAAATATCAACTGTCGTCAAGTATGGGAAAAGACACACAGGAAAAAATATGGTAGCATATCAGATGCCACGTCTGCGTACTTCGTAAGTTTTTACTTGTATTATGGTTATTACAGTTAACATCGAGCAGTCTATTGTTTGGACTTTCATTTCAGGCTTTCAGGCTTTCAGGCTTTCCATAATTGTGATTAATTAGTTTCTCATGACATTTTCTTCATTACGTGTTTTTATTGTTATGGTGCTATGTCTGGATTGAATTTATTCAGTTAGGAGTAACATACTATAGTTACAAGCTGTTACAAGTAAATGTTGGTGTAAACACATTTAATTTTTATCCCAGGATCAAATTTCCAAATTGAAGGAAAAGATCACCGATAGTGATGAAGAAAAATTGCCTGTTGATGAAGATATCTTATCACAAGTGTTGGGTAAGGATACAAGGGGTAGGAGCCGCGCTGTTGGGAGCATCATACCAAAGATGCATGTTAAGGCTTGTGCCATTGCACAGAAACGATTCAAACATGTTCGTGAAGACAATGATGAGTTGAAAATGAGGGTGGGAAGCTTGGAGGGTTTGATGACTGATATGAAGGGTATAGTGGGAAATTTGTCTGGAAAAATGGAGGTTCTGATCAACATGGTAGGAACTTTGACTGATCAAGGAACTCAGGCACCGTTAACTACGTCGGATGGAGGACGTAGCAGTACATACATCAGTGCATCAAAGTGTAACACCCCGCAATTTCTATAACTGTGAAATTAACAAATTAAAGTATAATTAATCTGAAATCAAAGAACTAAGGGAAACGGGATACACCATTGCGTTCGTCTCGGAAAAATACGCGAAATAGAGTCCGAGTTTTCGAAAAACGGAGTCCGTATGAAGAAGATATGGCCTTCGGAAGTTTTGAATTAAATTTAAAATTCAAACAGATTAAAATAATTAAATATTCCGAAGTGGGGCCCAATGGGCCAGGGTGGAAGAACACCCGCCTGGGCCACCCAGGTCGACTGGGCTGTCGACCTGGGCTACCCATTTCGACAGGGCTGTCGACAGCCCTGTCGACAGGGGTATCGACCTGGTCGAGCCCAGTCAACCTGGCTGGCCAGGTCTGTGTTCCTCCGATTTTCTGTGGTCTGCTTTGTCATTAGGGCTAGGTGGCGGGTTCTAATTGGTCTCTCTATCTAATGAATGGCTACGATCTAACCTAGCAACATCAATGGTCCTAATCAATTCCTAACCTCTATATAAACAACCCTCGACTAAACCCTAATCTATTCATTCAAATTAAGAACATAGCCGCCATGTTGCTGAGGAACGACTAAGAGTAGCCGCCAACTAGAGAGAGGATTAGGGAGAAAGTTCTAAAGCCTAAAGCAATTCAAGCAACCTAAAGCTAATCAATTCAACAAAGGAATCATATCTCTTAATTAGAGAATTCGCCGCAACCATTGTAAGTAGAGTATTACTTTGGTATGAACAAATGATTGTGTAGATATGTATGCTTGAATTGTGGCAATGAAATTCATATTTGTGCGTTCTTATCAATTTATATACGTTTGGATATTCTGAATTATGTCATTCAATTATAAAGAACTACATGCGGTAGTTCTATGCAAGTATACGTTTAGAATATTGCGCAAATTTTGTAATCTATGTTGAAGCTACATGTATGTAGTTGATTGAAATTCATGCAAGTTTGGTGCTTTGTTATTATGCCATCATGATGTATATTTTTATGCATAAATCATTATGCAAGTAATTGAAACAAGTTTGGTTGGTATAGTTCATATGAAACTATGTTGGAATTTTGACACCATAATCCGTGTATTAAGTCATGCTTTTGCAAACTTATGAATATGGCTAGGCTATGAATGATATTTGGCATAATTGAAATCCATGATTAAGTCTATCTTGTTTAAAAGAATTATATGATGTCATATGTGAGACATGGCTAGGTTAGTCTCAAAAATCCCTTTTTGCAAGTTTAAAGCAAACACCATGATTAGGAATATTTATGCATAAGTATATTTATGCCGTGGTTATGTGAACAAATTTAACTATACTTATGCCATGCTTATGTTTGATATTATGCCATGCTTATGTTTGACATTATGCCATGCTTATGCTAGAAATATTTATGCCATGCTTATGTTTGACATTATGCCATGCTTATGCTAGAAATATTTATGCCATGCTTATGTTTGACATTATGCCTAAGTAAAAATATGGGTTCATGTAACAATAATGATATCTCAATTACAAGTTCACATGCCTTAATTCATGTCACCTATGTCACTACTATGCAAGTACACCAGTTTCTATTTTGTATTCCCAACGTCATATTGCAAGTTCATGCGCTCACCTTCCCCTCTTTGTGTATGTGATCACGCTTTAAGCCTCCCCTTTTCGCATGGCTAAATTGGGCTTTAAAAGGCTAAGCCCAATATATATAAACGGACGTGTAAAACGGGGGAAAATAACGTTGGGTTAAAATTAATTAATTAATGAAAATATAAAATAGAAGGGCCCAAATTCAAGTATGGGTTGGGCCCATGATTGGTGTAACCTTTACACCATTAACTTAATAATGGGCCGCAAATATTTACATATAAGAAATAAAGAAGAATGACAAAATATGTAAATGTAGAACATACGATGTGTTTAACCCGAGGTTGGATTGAGTTGTGATGTAAACCTGCCCGGAACCGCCCGGCTGTCCAGTAGTCACAACAATACCTATCCAATGTGGGAGGTTAAACATGGAGCCCAGCAAGGACCCGAGGTTAGACTGAGTTGTGGCGTAAGACTGCCCGGAACCAACCGGCAACAGGCAGCCACAACAATACCTGTCTAATGTGAGAGGTCAGGGCCTTAATAAGGCAATTAAGGCTGAGTCAGGATTGTTAGGATTAAGTGAACTAAAGACTTAATCAAAATGGAACATGCTAAACTAAACAGACTGGTGGGGTTAGGTTAGGAAACACTTAACCAACTTAGCATGTTGGCTAGAGATAGAAAACCTAGTAACGGGGGACCCTTTTCAGCAGTAACCCTAAAAGGTGTATCAGGATACCCTGAAACTAGGCAGGGTGGGGCACGATTACTGGGCTGATTGTAAGAGGTCAAAGCGACGGCGGTGGTGTAGCAGTGTAGGTTCTAACGGAGTGCGGGCGTGCACACACTCCGGCGCAGAAAAATAAGGCACTGGGCACCAGTAGCATACCTGTGCACTCTAAGGTTGTGTCGGGTTGCCACTATGGGACTTGATACACCCCATGGTGGGACCAGCATAGGTAACTACAGACATCGGGGGCCGTAAGACACATGTAACTATGCGAGTAGGAGCCGATCATCATTGAATGGATCACATCACCCTGGTTATGGGGTGCCAGTTGGAAACTAGTTTATATGGGTTCAGAGATTAACATGGGGTACGATAGTATATTCGACCCTAGACAACTTAACCAAGTTTATAGTGCATGCCCACTTCTTGTTTATACTTATCATACCCAGTTCTTTATTCATAGACAAAATAGTACTAGACTTACTCAGGCTTTATGTCTGACTCTACTTTTCTTTCGTCTTCTTTCTTCCGTTTCCCCCCCCCAGGTCCTCAGGGAGGGAACACAGCAGCTTGACCAACCTCAACATCCAGCTTGAAGAAGAGAAATGTATTGCTTGGACTTTCCTGTTTTAAACTATGGCTTTGGACAATCCACTATGGGGCTTTTGCAGTTTATCTATGTTTTATTTATGCTTCTTTAAATAATGTACTCAAGACAGATTATGAAGGAGTTATGTGATGTTTTTGGAAAAGGATGTAAGACAATCGTGGTGATGTTTTGTAACACGTATTTGATTTTATGAAATAAAAGTTGTTTGATTTTCCGCTGTTTACAAATATGTGTTCTTATATCTGTCTTGTATATCTGTGACTTGTACTTATAAACCTCCACCAAAATTAGGGCATTCCCTTTGAGAGTGACCCTAACGGAGGTGGGGTGTTTCACTTGGTATCAGAGCATAGGTTTACCAGATAAGATAAAAAGTTTTGAAAAATTATTTTCAAAAAGGAAATTTAAAGAAGCATTTTTAAAAAGATAAAAATATTATTTTATTTTAAAAAGGCAAAGTCCACTCCCCAAAGCCATAGGTACTATCTCTTATCCTTCGTTTTGAATCTATCCTTTTTGTTTCAGCATGTCCCAAGAACTTAACTTGCCTGAAGGGGTGCCAATACCTGGTTGGTTTAGACGGTTCTTAGAAGCAAGGGCCACTCAGCCAGGTCCTACCGTTCCTCCTCCCCCAGCTGAAGGAAATCATCCAGCTGCAGCGGCACCTTTTCCTCCACCTCCTCCTCGGGGAAACACGTTTGCTAAGATATGTAAAGATTTTAAAGCTATGGGAGGAAGGGATTTCCATGGAACTGAGTCCTTCGTGGCAGCTAGGAATTGGCTGAAAGAGACTGAAGACCTATTTATCATCTTTGAGGTAGAAGATAGACAGAAAGTACAATTGGCGGTATGGCTATTGAAGGGCGAGGCTTCCTACTGGTGGGAAGTCACTAATGCTGAAAGACCAGTGGAGACATGGGAGGACTTTAGGGCAAGGTTTGAGACTAAGTTTCTCTCAGATGCGGAAAGAAGTTTGCAGTTGGAAAAATTCTTATTTCTTAAGCAAGGGGACAAGACTGTCAGAGAGTATGTGAATCAGTTCGATGAGCTGGCTAGGTTTGGGCTTGACCTAGTCAACACCCCGCACAAGAAGGCTCTCCGTTTCGTCAAGGGGTTAAATGAGCCATTACACAGTTTGGCCATGACCCACATACCCATGGGAGCCACGTATGAAAGATTGGTGCAAATGGCATTGCTGAATGAAGAGGATAAGGGCAAGAAGGAGACAAAGGCAGAAAGCTCTCAAGGGAAGAAAGAGGGTTTGCAGCCTAAGAAGACATATTTTAAGAAAGGCGGGAAAGGCAACAAAGAGAAGAGGAAGTGCAATTTCTGTGGCAAAGTGGGGCACTTAGTAAAGGACTGCCGGAAAAAGAAGGCCAAGGAGAATGGTGGGTGCTTTTCATGCGGTCAGACATGCCACAGGGCTAAGGACTGCCCAAAGAAACGAGGACAGGGGCAGGGCACTGGATCCAACCCAGGGGCACAGGTTCATGTGCTGGAAGCACCACCTTTGCAACAGAGAGGTACAAATACTTCTGTAGAAAGTGTAGTTTATCTTTATGATCACCCCGTTCGCACTTTATTTGATTCTGGCGCATCACACTCCTTTATCTCGTCTGCTTTAGTAGAATCTCTGCACCTAAAAACTAGTATGGTAGAGGACCCCTTAATTGTTTCAAACCCAATTGGGGGCCCAGCTCATTTGTCTATGATCTGTGTGGGATTGAAAATTTCTATTCTAAGTGTAGAATTTCAATGTAGTGCCTTTGTTTTGGGCTTTTCGGGTTATGGTTTGATTTTGGGTATGGATTGGCTATCCAGTAATGGGGCCATCCTTGATTGTGAGAAAAGGGTTGTTAGGCTCCTAACCCAGCTCGGTAATACTTTGGAAATTTCTTGTAATCCCTCGTATGCAGTTATGCTTAGTTATCTTGAATCGCTAGATGCCTCTGTTGAAAATTTGAAATCAGTTAGAGTGGTCCGGGAATATCCGGATGTCTTTGAAGAGGTGAAGGGCTTGCCTCCGAAGCGGGAAATAGACTTCCGCATATATCTTGTAGATAATGCAAAGCCCGTTGCGTTGCCCGTTAGACATATGGCTCCACGAGAAAGGAAAGAGCTCAGTAAACAGATTAAAGAGCTTCTAGAAAAGGGGTTCATTAGGAGGAGCATTTCAGAATGGGGCGCTCCAGTGGTGTTCGCTACGAAGGCGGATGGTTCACTCCGTCTATGTGTTGACTATAGGGAGCTCAACAAGCTAACGAAAAAGAATAGGCACCCTCTCCCTAGAATTGACGATTTATTTGACCAGCTTGTAGGAGCGTCTGTTTTCTCCCAACTCGATTTAGCAACCGGTTTTCATCAGCTAAGGGTGGCTGAAGATAGCATCGATAAAACGGCTTTCAGAACCCCAGACGGCTTCTTTGAATGGCTTGTCATGCCTTTCGGCTTGACAAATGCACCTGCGTACTTCGTGGACCTGATGAGTAGGGTATTTAGAGATTTCCTCAACAAATTCGTAGTGGTCTTCGTAGATGATATCCTTATCTTCTCAAGGAGTGAAGAGGAACATGCTCAGCACTTGAGGGCAATCATGGAATCGTTGCGAGTCCATCAACTAAAAGCCAAGTTCTCCAAATGCCACTTTTGGAGAGAAGAGGTGAGGTTCCTTGGGCACATAGTATCCAAACAAGGGTTAGCGGTGGACCCTGCGAAGGTAGTGGCGGTACAAGATTGGAAGACACCAAGGAATGCAACTGAGGTCCGAAGCTTCCTAGGACTAGCAGGTTTCTATCGAAAGTTTATAAGGGATTTTGCGAAAATCTCAGCTCCGCTCACGAAATTGACTAAGAAGAATCTAGTGTTCAATTGGGATTTGGATTGCGAGTTTGCTTTCCAACGACTGAAAAGGGCTCTTACAACAGCCCCAGTTCTGACGCTGCCAGATGGGAGCAAGATGTTCACTGTTTATACGGATGCATGTGGGACAGGGCTAGGCGCCGTCTTAATGCAAGAAGGAAGGGTAGTAGCTTATGGCGGAAGGCAGTTGAAAGTGCACGAAAAGAACTACCCAACCCACGATCTTGAGTTAGCCGCCATCGTCTTTGCACTCAAGTCTTGGCGACACTATCTCCTAGGTGAGAAGTTCGAACTTTACACTGACCATAAATCGTTGAAATATCTTTTCTCGCAGAAGGATCTTAACTTGAGGCAACAAAGATGGATGGAGTTTCTTGCCTCGTACGATTTCGAAATCTCCTATACTCCGGGCAAAGGCAACGTAGTGGCAGACGCGTTGAGCCGAAAGAAATTGACCCTAAGCCCGTTGTTTGTTGAAAGACAAAGCCTAGAGTTTATAGCCAGCTTCGACTTTAGGCCTTCCTCCGATTTCGTACCAGGCTTGCTAGCATCTCTCGAAGTACGCCCAACTTTAGTGGATTCAGTAGGGACAGCACAACGCGAAGACCCTCAGCTTGTGGAAATAATTGATAGGCTAATTAGGGGTGAGACTTCAAGCCATCTCAACAGATACTCCATGGACGATAAGGGTGTACTAAGGCGAGATGGAAGACTATGCGTCCCACAGACAAAAGATTTAATAAAGAAGGTTCTCGAAGAAGCACATCACTCCAAGATGACGATACATCCAGGCGGAGATAAAATGTACAAAGACATAAAAAGGACTTTCTTCTGGAATGGCATGAAAAAGGACGTGGCAGAATTCGTTTCTAAGTGTATGGTGTGCCAACAGGTTAAGGCGGAACAGAAAAAGCCTGGCGGACTACTACATCCTCTGGAGGTCCCGCAGTGGAAGTGGGATAGCATCTCAATGGACTTCATCGATGGGCTGCCTAGGTCTAGGAGAGGCGACACTAGTATTTGGGTAATAGTGGATAGGCTTACTAAAAGCGCCCACTTTTTACCTGTCAAAAGTAAAAGAACTGCCTCATCCCTAGCATCACTTTACCTTAAGGAAATCGTTCGACTCCATGGAATACCATCTAGCATTGTTAGTGACCGAGACCCCATTTTCACCAGCGAGTTTTGGCGGAGTCTGCAAGAAGCAGTAGGAACGCAGTTATGCTTGAGCACAGCCTATCATCCCCAAACCGACGGCCAAACAGAGAGAGTGAACAGAGTTTTGGAAGACCTTTTAAGACTGTGCGTCCTTGACTTCGGAGGGACATGGGAAGACCACCTTCCTTTGGTGGAATTTGCCTACAACAACAGCTATCAAGCGACCATCGGAATGGCGCCCTTCGAAGCTTTGTATGGAAGACCGTGCCGATCGCCCACTTGTTGGTGGGAGTCTACTGATAAGCTCATACTTGGACCGGATATGATCCGAGAGACTTCAGAGAAAGTAGACTTAATACGAAGAAGGATGAAGACGGCCCAAGACAGACAAAAGTCCTACGCCGACAAGAGAAGGACCGACCTTGAATTCGAATGTGGAGACAGAGTTTTTCTCAAGGTATCACCGCTAAGGAACGTTGTTCGTTTTGGAACCACAGGAAAACTAGCGCCAAGATTCATAGGGCCATTCCCTATCATCGAGAAGATTGGGAAAATGGCCTATAGATTAGAGCTACCCGAGAAATTGGCTGGAGTTCATAACGTTTTTCACGTTTCACATCTCCGAAAATGTCTACATGAGACTGCTGAAGTGGTAGAGCCAAATATCCTCGAAGAGGCCGAAGTGGAACGCGAAGCAACCATAAGGAGAGTTCCAACCCGCATCTTAGGAACGGAAGTGAAGAAGCTACGCAACCGCGAAGTCAAGCTCGTCAAAGTCCAGTGGAGCGACGCCGAGGGAGACGCAACTTGGGAAACTGAAGCTAGAATCCGTACAGCCTACCCTTTTCTGTTCGAGGGTACATCCTTGATCTTTCCTTTTCCTTAAGTAGCGCTTTTATCTATCTTTTTAGGTATATTTCCTCGACCTTATCTTTTAGGTAGAAACTTTTTGGATGGAAACATGTAATTGAAACATGTTATGTATGAATGGTTGCAAGTGGTTGCAAGTGATTGCTAGTGGTTGCTCGTGGTTGCATATACACACACAATCTAGGTTTTAGATCGGCTCAGTCACTTCATATTGCATATGCATATATGTTTGCATTCGTATATAGTTGAACTCTAATGTGTTGTCATGTGGATGTTGCATTTGTATTGAATGATTGTGCACTCATGTAGAATCGTGAATAGGAAAATTTGCATACATAATGGATTCATGGCACTTACATAATTCGCATTAAGGAGGTCAACTGAATCAGTAGACCGCCTGATTTTGCATTAGATAAGTTCATGTATACACACACACACTTTGCATATGATCATGAAGCATTAGAAGTCTTTTAAGGACAATGGATGCTCGTGTTTGATGGATGAGTAGATAGATGATTGGATGTTAGGATATACATTCCTCCAAACTTGAAGATTTCGGGGACGAAATCCTTTTAAGTGGGGGAGAATGTAACACCCCGCAAATTCTATAACTGTGAAATTAACAAATTAAAGTATAATTAATCTGAAATCAAAGAACTAAGGGAAACGGGATACACCATTGCGTTCGTCTCGGAAAAATACGCGAAATAGAGTCCGAGTTTTCGAAAAACGGAGTCCGTATGAAGAAGATATGGCCTTCGGAAGTTTTGAATTAAATTTAAAATTCAAACAGATTAAAATAATTAAATATTCCGAAGTGGGGCCCAATGGGCCAGGGTGGAAGAACACCCGCCTGGGCCACCCAGGTCGACTGGGCTGTCGACCTGGGCTACCCATGTCGACAGGGTTGTCGACAGCCCTGTCGACAGGGGTATCGACCTGGTCGAGCCCAGTCAACCTGGCTGGCCAGGTCTGTGTTCCTCCGATTTTCTGTGGTCTGCTTTGTCATTAGGGCTAGGTGGCGGGTTCTAATTGGTCTCTCTATCTAATGAATGGCTACGATCTAACCTAGCAACATCAATGGTCCTAATCAATTCCTAACCTCTATATAAACAACCCTCGACTAAACCCTAATCTATTCATTCAAATTAAGAACATAGCCGCCATGTTGCTGAGGAACGACTAAGAGTAGCCGCCAACTAGAGAGAGGATTAGGGAGAAAGTTCTAAAGCCTAAAGCAATTCAAGCAACCTAAAGCTAATCAATTCAACAAAGGAATCATATCTCTTAATTAGAGAATTCGCCGCAACCATTGTAAGTAGAGTATTACTTTGGTATGAACAAATGATTGTGTAGATATGTATGCTTGAATTGTGGCAATGAAATTCATATTTGTGCGTTCTTATCAATTTATATACGTTTGGATATTCTGAATTATGTCATTCAATTATAAAGAACTACATGCGGTAGTTCTATGCAAGTATACGTTTAGAATATTGCGCAAATTTTGTAATCTATGTTGAAGCTACATGTATGTAGTTGATTGAAATTCATGCAAGTTTGGTGCTTTGTTATTATGCCATCATGATGTATATTTTTATGCATAAATCATTATGCAAGTAATTGAAACAAGTTTGGTTGGTATAGTTCATATGAAACTATGTTGGAATTTTGACACCATAATCCGTGTATTAAGTCATGCTTTTGCAAACTTATGAATATGGCTAGGCTATGAATGATATTTGGCATAATTGAAATCCATGATTAAGTCTATCTTGTTTAAAAGAATTATATGATGTCATATGTGAGACATGGCTAGGTTAGTCTCAAAAATCCCTTTTTGCAAGTTTAAAGCAAACACCATGATTAGGAATATTTATGCATAAGTATATTTATGCCGTGGTTATGTGAACAAATTTAACTATACTTATGCCATGCTTATGTTTGATATTATGCCATGCTTATGTTTGACATTATGCCATGCTTATGCTAGAAATATTTATGCCATGCTTATGTTTGACATTATGCCATGCTTATGCTAGAAATATTTATGCCATGCTTATGTTTGACATTATGCCTAAGTAAAAATATGGGTTCATGTAACAATAATGATATCTCAATTACAAGTTCACATGCCTTAATTCATGTCACCTATGTCACTACTATGCAAGTACACCAGTTTCTATTTTGTATTCCCAACGTCATATTGCAAGTTCATGCGCTCACCTTCCCCTCTTTGTGTATGTGATCACGCTTTAAGCCTCCCCTTTTCGCATGGCTAAATTGGGCTTTAAAAGGCTAAGCCCAATATATATAAACGGACGTGTAAAACGGGGGAAAATAACGTTGGGTTAAAATTAATTAATTAATGAAAATATAAAATAGAAGGGCCCAAATTCAAGTATGGGTTGGGCCCATGATTGGTGTAACCTTTACACCATTAACTTAATAATGGGCCGCAAATATTTACATATAAGAAATAAAGAAGAATGACAAAATATGTAAATGTAGAACATACGATGTGTTTAACCCGAGGTTGGATTGAGTTGTGATGTAAACCTGCCCGGAACCGCCCGGCTGTCCAGTAGTCACAACAATACCTATCCAATGTGGGAGGTTAAACATGGAGCCCAGCAAGGACCCGAGGTTAGACTGAGTTGTGGCGTAAGACTGCCCGGAACCAACCGGCAACAGGCAGCCACAACAATACCTGTCTAATGTGAGAGGTCAGGGCCTTAATAAGGCAATTAAGGCTGAGTCAGGATTGTTAGGATTAAGTGAACTAAAGACTTAATCAAAATGGAACATGCTAAACTAAACAGACTGGTGGGGTTAGGTTAGGAAACACTTAACCAACTTAGCATGTTGGCTAGAGATAGAAAACCTAGTAACGGGGGACCCTTTTCAGCAGTAACCCTAAAAGGTGTATCAGGATACCCTGAAACTAGGCAGGGTGGGGCACGATTACTGGGCTGATTGTAAGAGGTCAAAGCGACGGCGGTGGTGTAGCAGTGTAGGTTCTAACGGAGTGCGGGCGTGCACACACTCCGGCGCAGAAAAATAAGGCACTGGGCACCAGTAGCATACCTGTGCACTCTAAGGTTGTGTCGGGTTGCCACTATGGGACTTGATACACCCCATGGTGGGACCAGCATAGGTAACTACAGACATCGGGGGCCGTAAGACACATGTAACTATGCGAGTAGGAGCCGATCATCATTGAATGGATCACATCACCCTGGTTATGGGGTGCCAGTTGGAAACTAGTTTATATGGGTTCAGAGATTAACATGGGGTACGATAGTATATTCGACCCTAGACAACTTAACCAAGTTTATAGTGCATGCCCACTTCTTGTTTATACTTATCATACCCAGTTCTTTATTCATAGACAAAATAGTACTAGACTTACTCAGGCTTTATGTCTGACTCTACTTTTCTTTCGTCTTCTTTCTTCCGTTTCCCCCCCAGGTCCTCAGGGAGGGAACACAGCAGCTTGACCAACCTCAACATCCAGCTTGAAGAAGAGAAATGTATTGCTTGGACTTTCCTGTTTTAAACTATGGCTTTGGACAATCCACTATGGGGCTTTTGCAGTTTATCTATGTTTTATTTATGCTTCTTTAAATAATGTACTCAAGACAGATTATGAAGGAGTTATGTGATGTTTTTGGAAAAGGATGTAAGACAATCGTGGTGATGTTTTGTAACACGTATTTGATTTTATGAAATAAAAGTTGTTTGATTTTCCGCTGTTTACAAATATGTGTTCTTATATCTGTCTTGTATATCTGTGACTTGTACTTATAAACCTCCACCAAAATTAGGGCATTCCCTTTGAGAGTGACCCTAACGGAGGTGGGGTGTTTCACAAAGGGTGTTCCTTCTCCGATCCAAGATACAACCAATGCTATGAACATTCAACGATGTGAAATTCTCAACTCTGATCTAGACATAATAGCAACAGGTATGTTTTATTAATAAAATCAAAAGGTGTTGCATATTTTATTGCACTCTGATCTAAAGCGAGTGTTTAAAGTCTAATGGATACGTACTCCAGTTTTCCTGTTTTAATAAAATTAAACATATTTTATTAATACCATCCTTTGAAATTCTCGACTTTATTGCAACATGTACTATCTGTCGAGATCCTACGTCATCCAGATGCCATGGGATTCTTGTACCACCTACACATGAAAAAGTGGTTTTGGACAGTATACTACTACCAGATGAAAAAACCTCCAAACTGAATCGTCAATTTGCAGAGACCTTTGATGAAGTCGGAGTGGGTGGGTTTGTGTGTCATGTGAAGTCCCTGATTCACTATCTTTAGACGTTGGACCAGGTATATATAATTTTACACTTGACTCTTGGTTTACTTATGAAATAAGAATTCCATGACACTTGTGTTTGCATTAGTTTCATGAACTCTCTTCGGTGGCATACACATGAGACACGATATGCACACACGAATATTGTTTGTTAATGTTTTTACAAATTGATTGATCCGCTGATAATTCATGTGTGTACATCTAGCTTATGCTTATCAACGCAAGCTTTGAAACATATAAATTTTATACATTCAATATCAACATCTTCTCATCATTGCTTTAATTTACAGCAATGTGGACCACAACACGATCAGCACGCTCAATCTTCCCGGTCCGATCCTACAGTTTTATCACATTTTTTTTCTTTGATTAAATTTGCTACTTTCAATAACCAGCTCAGTTATATCAGACTTTGTAATTAGATGAAACATCTGTGACAGTTTCCGTTTAATAATTGTACGACACTCTATAAATTGTGTTATGAAAATTCTTGTTATGCTTTGTGTATAATTTGTGCTATATATGCTTTGTATAAATTGTGATATGGTCTGTGTTATGGAAAATATGTGTTGTAGTTTCTGTTTATATATATATATAATATGTATATGTATATATATATACGTATATATAATAAGATACGGTTTAAGATCGTGTCTACCTGACATCATAGATACGGTCTAAAACCGTTTCTAAAATATATTAAAGCAGCGTCCATCGGAAATTAGCTACGGTTTACATTCGTATCTAGCTTCCCTTTAGATACGGCAGCGAGCCGTTTCTATTTTACTTTTTGATACGACTACGTGGGCATGTCAAATTTTAAGTTAGACACGGCCTATAGCCGTATCTAATAATTAGACACGCCACTTTTTGATACGGCTTTTTACCGTGCCCAAGAGCTTTAGATACAGCTAAAAACACAGCCTAATCAGCAGATATGGTGTAGTGAATTGATCAAAGAGTCGAAAAACCAGTAGCTCCATTTCCTCATAGACTCAATAGTAAGAAGAAACCTGCAAATTTCGATAAAATTTTGGAAATTTTAAAATAAGTCCACGTGAATATTCCTCTTTTAGACACCATTGAACAAATCCCTCAATATGCTAAATGTCTTAAGGAATTGTGTACACAAAAACGTGCAACTAATGTCCTAAAAACCACCTTTCTGACTGCGAATACAAGCTCTATTCTTTCGAATCTTGCCCCAGTCAAGTACAAAGACCTTGGTTGCCCTATAATTGATTGCAAAATAGGAAACACTCACATCTCTCGTGCCCTACTTGTTCTTGGTGCCAGTGTCAATCTTCTTCCATATACTGTTTATTGTCAACTTGGATTAGGGGAGATTAAACCAACAAACATCACTCTTCAGCTAGCTAACCGATCTGCCAAAAAGCCATTGGGAATAATCGAAGACGTCTTAATACAGATCGAACAGTTTTACTTCCCTATCGATTTCATAGTTCTAGAAACCAAGCCTGTCTCAAATCCCAATGTTCAAATCCCATTGATATTAGGACGCCCTTTCTTAGCAACCTCAAATGCTATCATAAATTGTAAGAACGGTCAACTTCGACTTTCCTTCGAGCACCTAACCATAGAGCTAAACATCTTTAATCTCAACAAACAACCTAGGGATTTCGAGATCGATGAAATAGAATGATTCAAACCACCATTGATGAATCCTCTAATGACACTTCTGAAGCCATGAAAATGTGTCTTGACCATTTCAAATCCGATTTCAATGAGCTAGAATACGTTTCTGAACTAAATGATTTTCTTGACTCCAAACCTTCTTCATCTGAATCTGACCAAAGAATGTTGACCATTGTGGACACACACGAACATCCCAAGTTGGACCTCAAACCAATGCCACGAGACCTTAAGTATGCATACTTGGACCCCTTGCAAACTTTTCCCGTAATCCTGGCCTCTGATCTTACTGAGGACCAAGAAGAAAAACTTTTGGAAATTTTACGGGAAAATAAAGACGCATTGGGATGGGAAATTAGCGATATAAAAGGAACTAGTCCATCAATTGTAGAACATCGTATACATTTAGTTGATGAGGCCAAACCCACCCATGAGGCTCAAAGGCGATTAAACCCTAACATGAGAGAAGTGGTCAAGGAGGAGATAATCAAATGTCTAGACAATAACATCATCTATTCAATCTCTGATAGTACTTAGGTGAGTCCGGTACAAGTTGTACCAAAGAAGTCGGGAGTCACAGTGATCAAAATTGAAAGTAATGAGCTCGTCCCAACAAAATTCCAAACAAAATGGCGTGTGTGTATCGACTATCGAAAGCTCAACTCAGCCACACGAAAAGACCATTTTCCCTTGCCTTTTATAGACCAAATGCTCGAATGCTTAGCGGGACATGAGTACTATTGTTTTCTCGATGGATACTCTGGCTATAACTAAATCCCTGTTGCTTTAGAAGATCAACATAAGACCACCTTTACTTTTCCCTTTGGAACTTTTGCTTATCGTCGCATGCCTTTTGGTCTTTGTAATGCCCCCGCGACTTTCCAAAGGTGTACGATGAGTATTTTCTCTGATATGGTGGAAGAATTCTTGGAAATATTTATGGATGATTTTCAATCTACGGATCATCTTTTTCCCAATGTCTCACTCATTTAGAACTCGTCCTAAAACGTTGTAAGGAGAAATCACTTGTACTTAATTGGGAAAAATGTCACTTTATGGTAAAAAAAAGGGGGATAGTTCTAGGTCATGTTGTCTCAAAAGATGGCCTTGAAGTCGATGAATCCAAAATCGATTTGACTGCTAATATACCTCCTCCTAAGTCTGTTAAGGATGTTCGTTCATTTCTTGGCCATGCGGGATTCTATAGAAGATTCATTGAGGATTTCTCGAAAATTTCAAAACCTCTCTCGAACTTACTTGCCAAAGACATCAAGTTTGAATTTTCCAATGATTGCAAAACATCTTTTGAAACTCTAAAGTCAATCTTGACCACAACTCCCATCATTCAACCCCCTGATTGGACTCAACCTTTCGAACTTATGTGTGATGCTTCTGATTTTGCAATTGGAGCCATCTTGGGTCAGCGAATCGATAAACTCCCTCGAGTCATTTATTATGCTAGCAAAACCTTAAGCGAGGCCCAACTGAATTACTCAACTACTGAAAAGGAATTTTTGACAATTGTCTTTGCTCTTGAGAGATTCAGACCATATCTCATAGGATCCAAAGTCATAGTTTACACTGACCATGCTGCCTTACGATATTTGCTTTCTAAAAAGGATGCCAAGGCCCGCTTGATTCGTTGGATCCTTCTTCTTCAAGAGTTTGACATAGAAATACAAGATAAAAAGGGTTCTGAGAATGTTGTAGCTAATCATCTCTCTCGAATTGTGCACGAAAATATTGATGACACCCAAATCGATGACTATTTTCCCGACGAGCAAATCCTTTCCATCTCTAACACCCCTTGGTATGCTGACATTGTGAATTACCTTGTCACGAAACAAACACCCGCTGAATGGTCGAAACAAGATAGGCAAAAATTTCTCTTTAAAGTTCAAAATTTCTATTGGGACGACCCATATCTTTTCAAATATTGCCCAGACAAAATCGATCGAAGGTGTGTACCCAATCATGAACACCAAAGTATTCTCTCTTTCTCACATGACCATGCTTGTGGCGGTCATTTTGGAGCAAGAAAAAACTGCTGCAAAAGTAATGGAAAGCAGTTTTTATTGGCCCACACTCTTTCGTGATGCTTTCAAATTTTTTTCTAAATGCGATCAATGTCAAAGAACGGGTCTAATAACTAAGCGAAACATGATGCCTCTCAACCCCATTTTAGTTATTGAGTTATTCGGTGTTTGGGGCATCGATTTCATGGGACCATTCCCTAACTCATTTGGGAATCTTTACATCTTGCTTGCGGTAGACTATGTCTCAAAATGGGTTGAAGCCATCCCGACCAAAACCAACAATAACAAGGTTGTTATCAAATTCCTCAAAGAAAACATCTTTTCACACTTTGGCACACCTCGAGCTATCATTATAGATAATGGCGCTCACTTCTGTAATTGTGCTATGCAATCCTTGCTCAAGAAATACTCACTCACACACAAGCTGTCGACCCCTTACCATCCACAAACTAGTAGATAAGTAGAAGTTTCCAATAGACAAATAAAACAAATTCTTGAGAAAACCGTGAATTCCAATAGAAAAGATTGGTCCTTAAAACTGATTGATGCACTTTGGGCATTTCGCACTGCTTACAAAACCAATCTAGGAATGTCACCATATTGGTTAGTCTTTGGGAAGGCCTGTCACTTACCTCTTGAATTAGAGCATCGTGCTCTTTGGGTAATTAAACTTTTGAATTTTGACTTAGAGAAGGCTGACTTACATAGGAAGTTACATATTTCAGAACTTCAGGAATTAAGAAATGAAGCATACGAAAATGCGAAAATCTTTAAAGAAAGAACCAAAGCCCAACAGAACATACTTCATAAGGAATTCAACGTAGGATAAAAAGTTTTTTTATATGACTCAAGACTTCACTTGTTTCCAGGAAAACTCAGATCTCGATGGACTGGACCTTATGTTGTGAAAACGGTATATCCTTATAAAGAAGTTGAAATTGAAAATCCTAAGGATGGAAAAGTCTTCAAAGTAAACGGTCAACTGCTGAAACCATTTTTGGAATTAGAGCAAATCGAGGACGATGACCTTATCGATCTTCATGAGCCTGATCATCCACCATGAAATCATGTGGTACACGTTCTTTTTCTTTTATTTTTCATTTTTCCCCTTCCATTTTGGTCTGCATACCTTATACAGTTGGGACACTGTCTCAATCTAGTGTGGGGGAGTCAAGTCTGCATTACACCATCAAAAAAAAACATTTTTACTACATGTTTTTCCCTTCTCTTCAAAAAACAGAAAAGAAAAAAAATACACAGACACGACTCATTTTAGAGTGATACGACGAAATAAGTTTACAATTTTTAGTCAGTTGATAGTATTTTCTTCTCTCGGCTTATATCAAATATGAAATATAATGAAAAGTTTAATTTTGAGGGATAATAGTGTAACCAGTACATAGGGAGATTCTTAGGTGATGGCCATGAAATCTATTCTATATTATAGTCTTTGTTTAAATAAGTGGAGGACTTAAAATACTTATACTGGCTTTTCGAATCTTTGAAACTAAGTTGTGTTAAGTTGAATTTGCATAATCCCTCTTGTTCTTATATTTTCAATAATAATAATAATAATCCAAGGGTATCCAACATTGCTTGTATATCTAGCGTTGGTGTGCAAACCCGCCAAGCTCTATCCGACATGTTGTTGACAAAGTCAGCGTCGGTATATCTTGGTTTCATTTTATGAGTTGGACACCTAGGGATTACCGACATGTTGTTGACAAAGTCAGCGTCGGTCTGCACAATCCGCCAAGCTCTGTCCCAACTCTCCGTCAGTCCGTAAGGCAGTGTATGGGTGGTATACCTTGGTCTTTTAAGTTAGGTGTATGTAATTAATCATAAATTTTAACTTTTATAGAGATAGAGAATAAGCGATGATGCCCAAACATTTCTTGACCTTATTGATTTGACTAGCCATACATAAGGAAATTAGAATACCACTTTACAAACTGTGCCAAGCAAACTAAGATTCTATTTCATGACTGCTCTATGTTATCGATCGAACCAATTAGCCAAACTAGAGTTTAACATTGAAAACTTGAATTATATTGAAAATTTGTGACAAGTTGAGGTATCTAAAATAAAATCAACTGATTAGAAATTATTAATTTAATTTGTTGTACCACTTTCCTGAAATAAGTCGTGTTTTCATTTTTTGTTTTCAATTGCATAAGTCCTTTGCATTCATGTAGTTGCATCAGAACCATATCATACTGCATTTGGATTTTGTCGGTAGTATTCGCTGAAAACCATCACGAGACACCACTCGTCCTACTAGGGACACCTAGAGGTTTAACGGCTTGTTACATACGCTCAATGCAATCGTGTTTCCTACGAAAGTGTGACTTATCTAGTTTAGTTTTTCTTTATTTTTTCCTTCTTTTTACTCGAGGACGAGTAAAAGATAAGTGTGGGGGTATTTGATTAACATGTAAAAGTGTTTATTTTTATGCTTACATATTACCTTTATTGTAAATAAATAAATTTTACTTTGAGTATTTTCATGAGTTTTCACAGGTTGTTCATCAATCCTCATGCACCCCTAAGAAGCAAAGATATTACACAAGAAGAAGATCAATTTTGAAGATTTTATCGTATGTTGCTTTTGGAGTCTAATCAGTATCCTTGTTTGGAAGAATTAATCACAAGAAATCTTATCTCCCTTCAATTAGTCATATGCAAACAAGGAAGATATGGGAGGAATAATTGTTAATTAAGATATGAGAGGAATAATTGATAATCAAGAGGGAAGGTTTTGATTACACATCTCCAATCAAGCTTATCCTTATCTTCCCACTGACCGTGCCATTCGTCAAAAAGAAAAGGCTTTGATGAGAATTCTTCAATCAAGCACCATGGAAGGAATATTCCTTCATCTTTGGAAAGAATGTTTTCATGTATTTATTTTGTGGGCCCTATATTCATATAGTAAGATAAGGGCTTCGTCCTATATAAAAAGACCCTTGTGTCATTGTACAAAGATGCTATTTTTTGGTTGCCATTATTCTGTATTCTCGTTTATGAATAACAAAGTTTTTCGTCATTTTAGTTGATTGTCTTTTCCTTTCATAACAATTTGTGTGTCTACTTAATTAGTTTTGGTAGAACATATATTGTTATTTTCTTTTATTACTGCATGTTAGCGATTGACCGTTTGATTAGATTCAACGGCAATCCTACTTTTAATTTTTTGTTATTGTTCTAGTTGTTATTTTCTTTTTCTAGTAATTGGTTCCTTTCTTTTCAGTTGTTGAATTTGATATTGATCTAATTAGATTCAGATCCATAGTAAATTCAATAGAATTAATTCAAAAACATCTCCAGATTTTGTCTAACTCGCCTAAGAATAGATAAATAATAAGAATTAAAACACCTCCCTATGATTCAACCTGCATATTACGCGACCTATGATCTTGCAGTATTTATTTCAAAATTCGCGCTTTTCGAATTCATAGAAAAGTAGCGATCAATAAGACAAATAGAAGTTTTGTCCATAAAAGATACATAAGCATACCCTACGAAAGCACTCTAGCTGAAGGCAATGTAATTTTTATTCCAAGCCACAGTTGATCCAACAGCTTCTCCAATGGTAGTCATTTCGGAATTCGGCTTCCATAAGAAAGCTTCTGGATCCACCGCCACATCAATCAAGCCAATTAGCGTCACTCACAAAGACGTAAAAATCAGAATGTTGCATTACAAGAAAAAAGACTTTCTATAGCGTGTAAAAACCGCTATAAAAACTTTCTATAGCGATTCTGTGGTTGTCATAGATCAACATGTTGTGAAAAGTCTGATTAATACTATAGCGTTTCCTACTTGCAATGGAAAGCCTACTTTTGTTGTCATCTTAAACAGGCCACATTAGTGCAACTGCTTTTCTATAGCTTGTGGAGCATGCTATGGAAAGTTTTTATGACGCACCGAAACAGGCAATGAAAAGTTTTGATGACACAACAAGCAAGCTATGGAAAATTCACTACTATTTACTATAGCATCGTTTTGTTGTTATAAAAACTGTTTATTCCTTAAAAAATGTTTCGTATAGCACTACCATGATGCTATAATATAACAAATCTAAAACAATTTTTCTTTTCATTGCACAGTTAGAACTCTATACAAAAAATTCTATTGCAACTTTTTGCTGCCATAACATTCAAAGTTTACAATTTCTAATTCCAATAATATATTATCACAATTCCAAAAAAAAAGCATATTTGTCACATTAATCTAAATGCACAAATGGAGTCATAAACCAAATCACAAAATATATATATATCAATAATATTTCATACATGATGAATTCAACATAAATCATAACAATACATACTACTATAGCAAACCAAAACGATACATACTAAAAATATTCATTAATGTCGACAAGCGTAACCGGTTTGAAGAAGCCTCAAAAGAATCATACAACACCTGTCAATAAGAAGCATAAACATATGTATATTAGTGAGTATACTTATAACCAAATAGTCAAACTGAAGAAAGCATGTTGTAGTATTTGAGTATGAAACACTTTCAGTTCAAATTTTTACATGATATAAGTACTGCTGCGTTGGTAAATCAACATAGTAGGATTACTTGTAACAGTGACAAAAGTAAGACGGACAATGGGACATAATACAAAGAAGCAAATACTGGATTTCAAGCATAATAACCCAGAACTATTAACCGATTAAGTATTACCTCACATTTAGAAATGCATCAAGAATAATGTTAATCGGGCAAAGAGTTTAGTTTGTTTAAAGGGATCCGTTAAAATGTGAATTAGTGGATAAGTTGGTGTAAACTGCAGTTAGCCAAATAGGAAATATGAACGGTGGCCAGTCAGTTAGGCATACTGCAACTTCATGCATTGCATGGGAGTATAGGAGAAGAAATACGGTATTGCCTTCCACTATTCCTACAGAACTGTTAATAACGAAATATAGCCATCCTAGAAGGACATGTAACCGTGCCATTTGAAACAAAAACGACAGCAGTTGATGAAAACATACATAATAGTTTTATTCAAAAGGTGAAAGATAACGGAATATAACTTCATAGTAGGGTCCTTCCATGTAATCACACCCGTTTGATCTTTTCTGCTAAATTCAAGTTTTTGATCAGTTACTGCGGCTTAGAGATAGGATTTAGGCAGGTTATTTTGATTTTTGGAATGGTTCTTTCCCATTGCTGTGTGATCGCCCAAAATCGATTCATTTTGCCATTTCCTTCTAATTCGTTGGTGTTCATAGAAAAACTGAATTGCTTATTCCAAAAATGAAACAAGAACCTAAAAGGGCTAGAAAACGGTCAATTTACATCGAACTAGATGCTGCATATCTTCTGTTTCTGAGAAAGGACTACATCTTATTGCAAATATCGCAGTGGCTGCCCACTGCATCGCCTTTCTCGGAGTGGTCATATTCAGACAAGGGTGTCATTATTGATTGAAGCTTCACTCTACCCCCCTCTTATGTTCAGATACTCCATTAGTTTATCGGCATGGCCATGTTCCTCTTCAATGGATTCCTTGAAGAACCTGGCAAGGCCTTTCAGTGCGACATTATCTCGATCAAAGTATGCATACATGGCATGGTACACATATGATACATTGTATTCAACGTTGATCTGTTCATTAATTGCAGCCTCGCAATCATCGGAAAACTTATGCCGAGCGAGTGAGACATTAACAGAAAAAAAACTCATAAAACAACACAACCCCTTTAGGTCACCTGCAAGCACACAACCCACCATTATCCTCACCAAATCCCCAAGCTTCAATCATTCTATCGCACAATTGATAACTACATTCCCCTCATCTCCCTCAACAAAAAGTTTCAACCTTCATTGCAGATAAGTTCACCCAGTTTCAACCTTCATTACATTTAAGTTCACCCAGTTCCCTTCATCTCCTTTACCACCCAGTTTCACACTTTACCACCCAGTTTTATCACACTTTATCACCCAGCTCAATATATATATATCCTACTTATACACAACATAACCATAATATCTCTTCACCTCTTTAAAGCAATTGTCTGGTCAAATATAATTACCATTAACTATGTTTAAAAGATGCAACGTTTAAAAGAGTATATATATCCTATTTATCCTCATTTAAATATCTATCACATATTATTACTTTAAACATTTTCGACCATCATGTAGAGTCAAGTGGTATAAAGACTTATTCCATAGAGTAATTACAATATATGTGTAATATAAACCTTGTAGGTCAAGTGCATGGTATATGCATAAACCATGTACTAGCCCTATATGGTTTTGTTTGAATCCACGTGCATGCCTTATGATCCGAAACGATCACAACGTTAAAATATATGGCATAAATTCAAACGATGACATTTTTTGTCCAATTGAATTTTATAAAATTTAAGAGGTACCGAGCATTTTCATGCGTTGAACTAAAATTCGACATAGGGAACTTCCTCAGTTATTGGAAGTAAAATTCCAATCCATAATCCATTGTTGGAATCTGGAAAAAAAACAAGGAATAAGAAAGTTCCTTTGTGGTTGGAAGCAGAATTCTATTTGGGATTCATATGATGTTAAGAACATCTATGGCAGCTCGGTTATTATTGTGAGGAGTAACCAAAAATAGAATGGCATAAACCCTCACTCATCCAGTAGCAGGTGAGGGTATTTTTTTAATGTTTGAAATCCAAATTGTTTTTTGAGAACCGTTTATAGGTTTAAACAGATATAAAAAATCCATTCAACCTATTAATTTTTTTTAGAAACAAATTATAAGTTATTTATTTCTATATATAACAAACATTCGCATGAATGATCGTATAAAACCAAACTCGAGAGTTTTCTCCATTTGAGCTTCAATGGCCATTGGAAAAAAAATTAACACCTAAAATTTACTGGAAAAAAGAGGTATAAATTGACATCAAATGTCCCTTTTGCGCAAATGGGAAAGCAAACCAGTTCATGTTATGAATGGGAAAGTGAACATCTCGCAACATTGAAAAATAAACGGCCAGCGAGAACACGGAGGAGTCCTTGAGAAGGGGCAGCGTAATTGAAGTCAATTTACGAGCCTCTGTTTTCCATTATGAAGACAATTTTGGTGACTTAGGAATAGCGATATCCATGTAATCTAAGTACAGGATTCTCCAACTTCCTACGTGGCTAGAAGTAAAATTATATTTGGGATTCATGTTATGCTAGGCAAAAAAGAAATTTAGAATCCAAACTGGAACAACAACCTTGTATCGGTATGCTAGATGTAAAAAACCACAGTTAGAGCACTACATCAGAAAAGCTTCATATATCCAAAAAATAAAAAGTCTGAATCTTCCAAGTGTTTAAGCATTATATCGTTTTTCTAGAAGTGGTCGATTTAGGATGGTTGCACATGTGGAAATCTGGTCAATCTTTGGTTGTCGAGTTCAGGTGCAAGTGGGGTTAATGGTAGATATGGAGTTTGGTTGCGATGTCATGTCTTACGATGATTGTGCGGGTGAGTCATGATTTAGATGGAGTTCAGGTTACAACATTGGAAATCATTTTAGGTTGCACTATAGGTAAGCATACCTCTTTATAAATCATTTCACAAGTTCTTAAGAAGAATTGGAACCATACACGTTATTTAAATACCAAAAAATAAAATAAAAAAAAGTTTGATTGTCTAGTGCAGGCATACATTTAACTTTAATATAGAAAAATAAAATAAAATGGTATATTGTTTTTTTGTTGATGGTATAGTCCCGTTTTCCCTGTTTTCGTGTGTCCAAACTATCTCAACTATCACCATCAGCCATTGAATGGTCTGACCATTTTAATTGTACCATGGGATCACTGATTAATTTAATCCTGTTTTTGTTATCTGAGATACAAGCCTGTCATCATACATCATACCTCCTTTACGACTGCATCTCACCACATATCCAACTCATCCACCATGGTTCATACCACAATTGCTCAAACTTCACTACCAACTCATCCACCATGGTTCATACGCACGGACCGCAACCGAAAAACACACAGCAAAATTACTAAACACACAAAGATGTCCTACCCTACACTCAGCAAACCGCAACCCGGTAAAGCACAAAACAACTTCACTGGCTACAACAACAATCAAGACCGCATTCCATTATGACATTCAGATTATTTGCAGCGAGTTTAGTGAATATAAGGGGGTGTGTGTGCATAGTGTATGTGTGCATGCATGAGATTTAAGTGTACACAAGGGTTTGTGCATGTATGTCTGCTCTTGTAGTATATCTAAAAAAGTTTGAATTATACTTACTAGAAACCGATTCCATTATGATGTTCGCAGCAGGCCAAGCTATCGTAGTACCAAGAGCATCTTCTATAACTTCTAAATCGGACGTTGTTCTCCATAGTCGTGCCTTTGGAATTTTTACAACATCTACCCAAACTCTAACTGCATTTTTCCCCAAAGGGACACAATGAACCACAGTAGTTGGATCGGTCGAAGATACGTGGCCTAATGCAACAATTTCTCTCTTTCCCGACCAATCGATCAGCTTGCATTTACCTTTTTCCATAGATTTTGTACTCTATCAATTAAATAAACAGGTTATTTTAATATGTGCTTCACTAATTTGCACGATGAAAAAATAATTGAATGACATATAAATAAGTTTGATACATACCTTCTCGACAACTCCAGCACTACTCGTATGATTAATTGATGATGTTGTGTTAATTGTTTCAATAATTACTTTCGATTTAGGCCATGCAACTTTGGTACCAATAGCTTCTCCAACTCGTGTCAATCCTTTAGTAGGCCTCCATAGAAAAGCATCTTCGATCTTTGGATTATCTATCCAAACTGCAATGGCATCCGGACCAAGAGGGAGATCATTCACAAGTTCCTTTGGATCACTCGAATGCAATCGTCCACCAGCGACTAATTCTTCACTGCCACTCCAGTCAATTAATTTGCATTTATGATTTACGCTGCTACTTTTACTCTAAGAAAAAAGAACATATTACTCTTTTTGTACATTGAAAATAAAAAAATTAATTAGTAGAAAAAAAACGAAAGATTACCGCATTGTCTTCTTTTTCAAAGTTGTCGAAGTTGTGCAAAACAACCCTAGTAATGGGCCATGCTACTATCTCACCTTCAACGTCTCCAATGTGTGTTGAATAAAGTGAAGGTCGCCACAAAAAAGCATCTGGATTCCTCACAGTGTCCATTATAATTTTTTTAGCATCAGACCCTAAAGGGATTTGTTGGACAAGCTCTGATGGGTTACTTGGCACAACTCTTCCTTTCGCAACAATTTCGTCTGTCCCATTCCAATCCAGTAAGTCACAAGTGTCATATTGTTTACCATGTTTGTTCTACAATTAATTAAAAGCAAATTATACATTAATAATGAAATTAAATGCCAAAAAAATATTGAAACTAAATGCCAAACATAATGATATCACTCTAATACTATAACTTTTACCACTTGATGCACATTTGCTTCACCCGAGCCTTCTTTTCTCTGTCAAACAAAAAAATAGTAGTGATTATTACAGTATACTATGATCAGTTTTTTTTTAAAAGCAATTTCAAATCAGTTAACTAGAATATTATAAGACATTATCATTAATTAAATGCCAAAAAAGGTTTGACTTGTTTATGCGACTGTACTCTATTATTTCCAACAATATATTACTATATACATAGGATTGGAGCAAGATTGAAAAGTTACCCTTATTCACGCATTTGATATGTGTTGTGGTGGCAGAGATGATGGTTGAAAGGTGGTGATGGGTTGAAATGTGTGGTGGTGTTATGTGCAAGTATAGTAACAGAGAAAAAAATCTATATAACAAAATCCCTTGGTATATAAACCAAGAGACAAAGAAGGATGGTGATTTAATTCTAGGAAACATATCAATCGGATCTAATTGATCCACGTCAATAACTATTTACACGGTTTAAATTCTGCTGAATCGTGAGCAGTTTCTTTCTCCACTATTTTCCTTCTCCTTATTCCTGTCATCATCCACCATGCCACACTTTGAGGATATTTTCAATGTCTGTTTTATTATTGGTTTATTTTGTGTATTTTCCATCAGTTTTAGTGCTTGCTTTTGTTCAATAATAAAATGGATTTTTAATCTGGTGAAACTATGCTTTTCCACAAGAGAAAGAAGTCTTTGTTGAAAATCCAGACCAGTACAATAAAGTATGGATCATATTTAGAATTAGTTCTACCAAACAATAAGAAACATATAGGTGCAACCAAACTAGTAATCCATATTTTAGCAGAATGAGGAACACTCAAATAGCTGATTAAAATATTAGTAATCCATATTTCCAAGGGGACATGCATATTTTAACAGAATGAGGAAACCTCATTATTCATCGTCAAAGGTGCTGGCTAAATTTCTTGGTTGTGGCTGTGAATCCAACGCATGATCAGGAGATGCACATTACAGTCACTAATACATTATCATTTAAGACTTTAAAACCTATTACTTAAAACTAAAAACAGCCACTAATACATGATCAGGAGATGCACATTGCCAGGATCATGACAACTAAAAGTAAATAGTAATGGCTTATACAAACAAAAAAAGGTGCTTAATAGAGTGACCTTGTAACTTAACATCTTTAGTAGCAATGCAATTTTGACATAAAAAATATCAAACAATTGGCTAAATCATAAACTACAAATACTTGGTCATCACCAATGTAAAATCTTATAACTATATAAATATTATCGCAACTAGGACTCATCTACCCAAACTCATTTACTTTCTATGCATTGTTAAACCAACTTAAAAGTCGCTACTTGCATGTTTAAAAGATTGTTTGAAATAATAGTGGTCAATAAAGCTTTAAAAAAACACAACTGAATTATTTAGATTGAGTTAAAAGTAAATGATGATTTGAAATTCATTTTGTTAGTTTTTCTTATATGTTTAGGTTATTATGTTTTTCCTATGGTTGAGCATGGATTGATCATCCACACAATTAAATCCAATCTAATCTACAAAAAAGGGTGAAACCAATCCAGAACTAAAAATACGATCACATTCAAATTCTGAAAATCCAATTACAGAAACTGCAAGTAGCATGCAGGTTCTTACGGTTGAAAACAATTTAATAATCGACTATGTATATTTAAGAAATAATTCTTGAGGTTAAATGTGTCACCATTGATTCATTGTATAAGATGCTCTACAATAATAATTCGTGTGTAGAATAAATTAGTACAAAGAAGCAATAGCCAGCAGCATAACAGCAGAAATATAAGTTCAGGTGCACCAAACATCGATGCATTTTTTGATGAGAACCAACATAAAATAAAGTGGTCGAACTAAGCAAACTACAAATCTGTTTTTTCACAAGCATACGGACAATCCCGTCTAATTCTGAGATTTTATTTTGCATGTCGACCGTTTGTTTATCCTTTATGCATGCCCATATTGCATTGGTGTAGGTCATACCTCCTCCCATTGCTCTCAGTCGGCCAGGTCTATCTTGTCCCAATACTTTTGCAAGCGCATCGTCTTTGTAATTATATGTTGAGCTAGATGTTGATTCCTTTTGTACTTGTTTAATTTTTTCCTACACATGTTGTCATACATGCATATTATACACAATCGAACTATCACAATGGAAAACAAATTGTTATCTAATAAAATTTTGGAAGTACTTACAATAGCATCCGCAACAACCGAATTTACCGGTTCGCCATTTTTTCGTGTGTGCGATTTGATCCACACTTCAGCTCGACAGACAGAAGATGGATGAGGACTCTCTTTTTTCTATGTTTAAAGAATATATTTTTACAACACGTCACAATGACTACCTAGCTAATAAATATTATGGTATGTGAATTAGTAATTCTGACCAAATCATCGGTCATTCGAGCCATTCCTCTACGACTACTTGTATGTGGTATTTGATTGTCTCTAATTGCTTGATATTTCCAACTCGATTCCTAAAATTAAATGAAAACATGCATAAAAAATACAGCTTGGTTTTCACATCTCATCAACGTTAAATGTGTAAGTATTACCTTAAACTCTGGAGTCATTTTGGACTTGACAAACTTCTTCCACTCATTCAAACTTAAGTTGCCTAGTTTCAACCGGTTTCTTTCATCTTCGTTCTTTGCTTCTGCTATTTGGAGAACTAATCGTGATTTTGGACCTCTAAAGATGCACCCCATTTGATGAAATATGCACGCTTTTTGCCATTCCTCATCTAGTTTAAATCTAACCTGCAATATATAACAAGCAATAGTGAAATCTGAAAAGAAAATTTTGAACAAATTTACTGTGACCAATAATTGTGAGAAAACAACTATTTGTTGTTAATCTTATATGCCAATGTTGTATCAAAATGATACATCTGATCCTCCAATTTATATGAATGTTTTGAACATGCTTATATGTAGTTCCTAGTTAAGAAAGGGGAAGTATCTACACTTCATGCTGATTACTGTCTTCCTGGAATAACCCGTGCAACTGTAAGTTCCCTTACATTTTCATCTCCAGCATATTTTTACTTGTTGATAAATGAATTGATATATGTAATTTTTCTTTACAGATTATAGATCTTGATACAAGAAGGATTGCTGTTACATGAGAGGCGCATCAGCTTATCTGAATTTCATTCTGCAGAGGAGGTTTGCCTTTTGTATAAAGCCTAACACCGACTCTGCACATTTTTACTGTATATTTATGTTAAATTATCTGCAAATATTATGCTCACCCTTAAAGCTAGTAAAGTTGGTCGGAAGTCCAAAAGAAGTGCAAAAGAAAACGAATAGATTAACCATAGCTCATTCCAACTAGTATGCATAAATGTGCGTGTTTTTCATTATCCTATATATGTAAGGATCTCCATATATTTAAAAAAAAATCATGTATTCAAAATTTAAATACTCGAAATAATCTATTCAAGATATACCTGAATGCAACTCCACAAAGCAACTTGTATTTCGGCACTTAGTTCCTTCCACAGATCAAGTGTAACCGGAACATGTTCCCGTATTAACGGACCTAGATATGAAGATAACCTAACGATCCCATCTCCTATTGGTTTGCCATCCTCATTAAATTCGACTTCAATACGACTAGAAAGATTCAATGGTAGTCTTTTCACCGTGGTTGGACCTCTGCCTTTGCGCTTCACAACTGGATTTTCATTGACATCTCTAGTAGTTCCCGCATTCATCTCAACTTCAAAATTTTCAACGTTTACTTCAATTTGGTTGCTTTGGTTTCCAATTTCTTGCGAGTTGCCTTTAATGCGAATGTTGTTATCTATTATGTTATCCTTGTCTTTCGCATTATCATTGGATGTAGGGGATTCTTCGATTGCTTTTAGCCATTTTTGAGCAGCCCTCTTCCTTTTACTCATTTTCTGCAGAGAATAGGAAAACATGGCATGTCAGTGCGCTTCGTTCTTTTTTATATGTGTGTGTATGTATACACTGGTTATCATGCTAAGCATCAAAAGTCTATTCAGCACATTTGACATTTGTTTCATCATGATCTCAATGCCATGTAAAAGATAATAGTCGGTTATGCATGGTCCTATATAATCATGCCCATCCATATAATAAACATCAGCACAGAATATTCTATAGGCTTTTGGATGATGAGTTGGTTCTTTGCAACAATTGATAGTTAGCGCAAACAATAAAAAGACTTTGCTACTGATAAACACTTTGCTGTCTTTATAATTACAACTACATGTGTGTAAATATCAACGAATTGTATTCATAAATATGTTCAAAACTACATAAAGAACGTATTGCACCAAAATGAAACTAGAAGACAGAACAAGCTAAGGAAAAGAAACATATAACGCGGACAAAATGGCACCAAAAGAAAGCTGCATTGCTAATATCAACGCTACATCCACTCACTCAATACCAAAGAACGCAGCAACAAGAAAATAAATCCCGAAAAGAAACTAAAAGACAACACCGAGGATTCACAGAAATTTACTAGTATCATGTTTAAGAAATGTAAAATGAAGAGTTACAAGCTACATTGTGAGGTAAACAAACAAAATATGTTATAGAGTGGTTCATATTCAATAAATAATTGTATCCATTATAGGAACAGATTTAACTAGTATCCTGTGGACCCTGAGATTCCTCAAAATCACCTTAATAATCAATATTAAATTATGTTCAAGAGCTGATATATACACACACACACACACACACATACAAAAAAAACAAAGCAACAAGCATAAACGAATGCACTAAATGCACAAAACAAAAACCAGGCAATGATAATAAGAAATATGGCCATCTCCAACAATTGTTAAAACCAGACAATGCATAAAGGCATACTTGCAAATCTAAACCTGACAAACTAATCTACTTTTAAAGGTTAAAATCAAACATAGCCATCTCCGACAATTCTTAGAGATTTCAAAAAAGGACAATTGTTAAAAATCCAAAAATGAAGGTAATCTTTGTTCTACTGTCTTCAATGCTTCAGTATTGTGTGCCTTCATGTACGTTCTACATTTCTTTGCCCCTCTTCCAGTTTATGCCTATGCATTTTAGAAGCAAATAATTAATTTTTACATGAATCTTCGTAGTCGGCAAAATTCCATGTTTGCAAATGTAAGGTTTACCTATAATTTCCAAGCGTAATCAATGATTGTTTTTTAAATTTTTCTCCAATATGCCTTTACAATCTTCCCTAACATAGCTAGCATCCTCCAAAATTTCGACATCCATCTCATTTTCTTCACAGTCTTGGACAACACCGTTTGTGCTTTCAATAGAATCGACTGTCTCTAATTCATGAAAACCTCTTGGTGGTGCCTTCATTACAACATACCAATTAGAGGAGTCATTCTCTTTTGAATAGAAAATTTGTTTCGCTTGAGATGCAAGGATATACGGATCTCTCGAAAATGAAACTTGATTTTGATGTAAATTAACAATGGTAAATCCATCTTCAACCTTTACTCTGTTTCCAATGTTCGCCAATGACACTTAAAAATCGGAATATAAATTTTGTGGTAGTCTAACAAGATTATGTCAGTCAAAATCCCATAATAAGTTACCACATCTACTACTTGGGAGACATCTTTAGCACTTGCTCTACAGATAGTAGTAGCGTCATAAGTCACTCCAGAATTCTGAGTTTCTCTCTCAATATCTTTTATGTGAAAACGTAATCTGTTAATTATATATCTTGTGCAAGACAAAACAGTGCTACTTGGACCATACGCAATCCATTTTAATAATTCCTCGTGTGCACTTGAGTTAATAGATATCTGAAAAAACTTAATCCACTCAGTATAGTCAAAATAATATTTTCAAACCTATAAATGAAATCTAAAAAATTTAATTAACCTTCTTTTTAATCCAACCAGCAAAGTTTTTCGCATGAGTTTTCCATAGCAATGTAGCATTTCTTTCCATACGCTTGTCCAAACTTTTTAACTCTTGCAAATGCATACTAGCATAATATAAAAGATGATAAGTTACATTTATAATAAAACATATGTTAAGACAATAAAAATAATAAAAATATGTGCTTACTCTAAATATGGCTCTGTTATCGCCATATTCATTAGCACAGCTAAATGAGCAACTTCTTTCTCATTAGTCGCCAATGTAATTGTCTTGCATGCTGATATTGGACGTCCTTCGAGTATTGAATCATCATTCTCATCATCTTCATTTCTACCTTCTTTCTCCCCTAATTCTGATGATTTCTGTAGAAAATTACTAAAGAATCTCATCAATTCCTCGGCGAGATAGTTTTCTACAATGCATCCTTCAGGTCGTGCATAGTTCCTTACATAGTCTTTAAGTGTTTTCATATACCTTTCGAAGGGGTACATCCATCAAAAATGAACAGGTTCACATAATCGAGCTTCTTTACCAAGATGAATTGTTAGATGTATCATTATGTCGAAAAATGAAGGTGGAAAATATCTTTCAAGATCGCATAAATTTTTAACAATCTCATCATCCATTTGTTGTAACTTCTTTCTATCAAGAACACGCTGACATAATTTATTGAAAAATGTACACAAACGAGTTATTGTTTTCCTTGGTTTTTTTGGGAGCAATCCTCTTATTGCAACCGATAGCATTTGCTGCATTAAAACATGATAATCATGTGACTTCAATCCACTAACTTTGCAATCCTCCAACGATACACATCTTTTGAAATTTGAGCAATAACCATCAGGCCCCTTAAAATCATACAATCTTTTGCAAAAGGTCTTTTTTTCAGTACTAGAAAAAGTATACGGAGCCGGTGGAAGATATGTTTTCTTCCCACGAGGTTGTGCATATAGAGCATGTCGTATTCCCCAAACCTCTAAATCCTTTCTAGAATTAATCCCATCTTTTGATTTGTTACCATGCAACATTGTGCCGAGTAAATTTTCGCCAACATTTTTCTCAACATGCATCACATCTAAATTATGGCGGAGTGGAAGCTCCTACAAATATCATTAATACAACTATTTAATATTACATAATTTCATGGTTAGATTATCAACAAAATAAATTTTGAACACTAACCTCCCAATACGGTAATTCAAATAAAATTGATTTTTTTCCACCTTGGTAGCTCTATTTTTGTAGGATCGTTTTTATCTTCTTCGTAGATAGTGCATTTTCTTTTCTTTGTCTTCTTGCCTTTCTCTATTTCAACATTTTCAATTTTTCCAAAATCATTCGGAAAATCTCTCAAAATAACAGAAATATCTCTACCTGTAGGAATTCTAGGTTTGTTGCCTTTCTCTACTTTATTATCAAACCAAGCCTTTTGTTTTCTTAATGGATCTAATAAAGGTAAGAATCTTCTATGTCCCATATAAACATTTTTTCGGCTATGCTTTAGCCATCGATGATGAGTATTAACACTGCATAATGGACAACCTTTCTTACCTTTTACACAACATCCAGCCATATTTCCGTATGCAGGAAAGTCATTTATAGTCCATAACAGAATTGCTTTTAAATTAAAAAGTGTCTTACTAAATGCATCATAAATCTCCACCCCATTACTCCATAAATGCTGCAAATCTTCTACCAAAGGAGCTAAATATATATCAATATCGTTCCCAGGTTGTTTTGGACCAGGGATCAATAATGTTAACATAATATTCTCCTTTTTCATACATAATATAGGTGAGAGATTATTTGTCACAAGCATCACTGGCCAACAACTATACTTCGAACTCTTAATGTCAAATGGGTTGAAACCATCGGTAGCAAGACCAAGTCGAATGTTGCGTGGATCACTTGAAAATAATTTCCATTTATCATCCACCGTGCTCCATGTCAAAGAATCCACAGGATGGCGCATTTTATCATCATTGCTTTTATTACTAAAATGCCACCTTAGATCTTCTGCCATTTGTTGAGATCTAAACATTCTTCTGAATCTTGGAATAATTGGAAAATATCGCAATACTTTAGCCGGAATACCTTCTATTATCTCTTTCGTCCGCTCATTTGTCTTCCATCTTGAAGACCCACATTTTGGACATTTAGTCAAATCTTTATACTCTTTCCTGAAAAGACAACAATCATTCTTACATGCGTGAATCTTCTCAAATCCCATATCAAATACTTTGAGAAATTTCTTTAGTTCATATAAAGTCTTCGGAAGAACGTTATTTTTGGGTAATAACAATTGTTGCACACTTAAAAGTTTATCAAATCCAGTGTCAGATAATCCAGTTTCGCATTTAAGATTATATAATGCAGTGATAGCAGATAATTTTGTTTGATCTACACAATCACGGTATAATGGTGTTTCGACATCTTCTAAATTTTTAAGGAAATCATCTGTTCGCTTTTGAGCATCATCATCATGATTGTCATCGGAGAAAAAAGTATGATTAACAAATTCTTCATCTTAAAAGTGAATGGCTTGAAGTAATTCATACGTGTCATCCAACTTCTCTTTGTTAGCTACATTTACTTGCTCACCATGACTATACCACTTACTGCACTTGTATAAAGGATCCATTCCTCTTATAATCAGACGCTCAACAATAATGTCATCATAATGACGAGTAAGATTTCGACAATCTGAGCAAGGGCACTTTGCTGTCTTTATAATTAGCGCAAACAATAAAAAGACTTTGCTACTGATAAACACTTTGTTGTCTTTATAATTACAACTACATGTGTGTATATATCAACGAATTGTATCCATAAATATGTTCAAAACTACATAAAGAACGTATTGCACCAAACATTTATTGGCCTAGATTCCGCCAATAAACATAAGCTTGTTGCACCAAACATTTCATTTTATTATAAACATAAGCTTTAATATATCTTGTAGCTTATAATACAAAACCATTCAAATGTTCTTAGTATTCTCTCTGTTTACTAGATACTGACTATTTTATGAGAATGTTAGCATTTTCCTATGTAGCGCCTTGCATATATAGTATGGTTGAATATATTGATATTTAGTACCAACTTAGTTGCCAAATACTTTATTTCATTACCATTCTCCCTTCTTTTCTTATTTAACAGTAAGGCTCCGTAAAACAGTCATTTAAAACAATATATCGGTTCACCATAAGTTTCTGTTATGTTCTATAACCCATGAATTTGAATGAGATTCTTCGAAGAATACACATCCAAATGTTCCTTAGGCACCTGACTACTCCACGGCACCGTTTTCTTCACACTGTCCCCTGAAGCCGAACTCTGATATACCCTACTTCAGTTTTTTTTTCATATCAGTTTCAAAACCCATAAACATGGCACCATCCTCACGCCAATTCCATCATTGAAATGGCCGACTGACTCCTTTCCATTTGCTACTGTCCTCTCCGCTTCTTTCTAGTGCCACACACTCCAATTCCTTAATGCTAATGTATGATTCCTGTCCCGTTCACACGCCAAAACTGTTCCCCTTTTTCTTTCCCCATTGCTTTTCTATTTATTATTTTCGTTTACATCCGGTGGAAGAATTTGCTAAGCATGTATATCAAAATATAATCGCATATAACCAGAAATAGATTTAAACAGGGATTGTTTATCCACTTAATAACTCTTCTATTCTCATGGTTTCATTCACGGGTTTTCATGTTGGTTTACATGTTGGTTTACATGCTTGTTATGAAGATTAAATTCGCAAAATACAATTCATTTAAAGCCAGTATGCATGTATAAAATTATGTATAATACTAAATAAAACCAGTGATAGTTTAAATGTGGAAAATAAGAAGTTTACTCACAGTTTTTGTCCTCTGTTCTAGCTACTCCCAGATTTCCTATTTACATTTTTGGTTTCCAGGCTTTGTTAGATTTTAAATGTTTTAGTCTTAGCATGAAAATTTAAATTAGCCAAACAGCATCTTTATATGCAGCATTACATATATACTAGCATTATTACATATCCACCAACAAAAGATTCAAAGGAGAAAAAGTTTACTCACCAATATTGCTCTGCCATTTCCAGTTTTCACCCCTTTGTTCATATAGTTGTCTCGGCCATTTCTATTTTGGTCTAAAGTATTCAATTTCTCTTCTAAGTATCGATTCATGTAGATAAAACAGGGTATTTATAGGTGAAATAATTCATAAAATAAGTATGTGCATTAAATTTCTTGGCCTGGGGAAATTAAATAAAGTCCTAATTTGATTTGGCTGATTGAAAGAAGCTTCCTATGATCACATAGCTGATTACAGGTTACAGCTATGATGTATTAACTGGGCAAATCAATTGAAGGGAATTTTCTAGTCTTTTGCACCTATATGAGCTAGGAGTTTAAATAACACAAGTTAGACTTGTAAAACACATGTATGTTTATATATACACATATATAGATTTGCTAAAAATGTAAACAAGTTAAATTATACAACATAAACATATACAAACAGGATTAAAGATAAATTATACAACATAAACCCTAAGAGAAGCGCGCTTTTTTACTTCAGCGCTTTTTTAGGGCTTTGTCGCCTCGAGCGCTTTTCTAGCGCCTCGAGCACGGCTGGCGCCTTGACAACCAAAAAAGCCCTAGGCGAGCGCCTTGACTACACTGATACATATTACATGTTTGTGATGTAACACATGAAGTTAAACGCATTGAAGAACCCTATGAACACAAGTTAAACCGCACATCAAGCAAAAGTTACATTAAAGATAAATTTTGATCCAAAAAACATAAAACCTAGAACATTAAAGTGTAGAATTTTATCTATGGTCGATGTTGAAGAGTTTGACAAAGGATGACTTTGTCATTTCGTTGAAAACTACTTGTAAATGCATTGTCATATGAATTTTATGCAAATTTATTTATTTATTTATTATATGTTTAGGTGATATTAATGAAAAGGAAGAAGTTCATTCAGGCTACTCAAGCTATATTCCTAATTACTGGAACATAACTTCAAGTGAATAACGAATAAAATAGTTCATTCAGGTGAATGTTTTCCAAGCAAAAATTGAATAAATGAATATCATAGAATTAAACATGTCAACTAATCAATCAGTAATTCAATATTGTTATTATTGAACAATAAGTAAGCATTGTTTAGTTATTTTTTACTAAACAAAAAACATGTTGTTTGTTCAATGATTAAAAGGTAAAGATGCATTGTTTATTTATACAATATTAAGTTAGCAATATTTGACTTTGCACATAAGTTGGCAACATATAACTTAGTAACAACGGTGTATCAATTTTGAATCAAAACTGAAAGATGATATTAATTCATAAATAATATTGTGTATACAAGAAGCAATTTTTCTTAACATGAGGTGTCCATTAACAGTTATAACATGTTAAGCTCTTGTTATTTCCACTGTTACAGTTACAACATCTAAAATACAAGACTCTTTTCCACTGTTCTTATGTCCATTAACACTTAAAGTAAGTCATACTAAATATTTATATCATAAATGTAATATCAACAACCAAATTGTAACATTATTAACCATATACAGTCATATTACATATATAATTGGAGATTGTATATTAACTTAAAATAAGGAACCATAACCTTGACACAGTTTTAGATCAAAAAACAGGTAACAAAATCTAATGGTCGAACTTAGAATTACAACAAACATTAACCCATGACAGAGATCGATATGGATAATTTCAGGTTTTCTTAAACTGTTATATGAGCTTCGTACCTAGAAGGAAGTGAACAAGCTTTCTCTGGAGTCAGGTATAAAGTTTACTGCTTTCTCCACTGGACTCTGAAGATTTATCAATCTATGTACTTCCAAGGTATTGAGCTCTCATACAATGCTATTTCAAACTCATAACCTACAAATTGAGTAATCTCGATATTAATTTATGAAAAATGAAAACAATAAGATAACAAATGCATCACCGGATATTACATCAAGGCTAGCAGAGGTCATATAACAACAGCAGATTCCTTGTAACCGGTGGAGGAATTTGGAAACTGAAATCAATAACAAAACATGATGTTATGACCAACAACACTGCTAAATAAGCATTGCTAAAATCAATTTTGCATTTTAATACATAAAATCGAGTTCAACGGTCGACGTCAAACAATCGCACATGAGCGAACCAGGAATCGAGTGCCGATCGGAGGGAATATCGATGAGAGGGATTTGTTTGAGTGGAGAGGGAAATTGGATGACTGAATTAGAGGGCAGCGTGAAATTAGATTAGAGGGAAGCGTGAAAATAGATTTTGTGAAGAACAGGAGGAAAAGGAAATTCAGCGGCTGAAAATTGAGGGGGAAGGGTGAAATTTTAGGTGGCTAAAATTTTACCCTAAATTTGCTATTGCGCGGGTGCCACGTGTTGGTATGTTAGACTAACCCATGATATACTAGTTATTGCATAGGTCAATGTCATGGTTTTATTCATAAGTCATGGTTTATCCTAACTAATGACTAGCATACTTAACTATAACAAGTTAAATTATCGTGCAATCTTTGCTTGCTATCAATATGTTATTTTCTTGTAGTGTTGGAGTGGTCGTTGATGCTACTAATGATTTATAACACGATGAAATGATATCATAGTAAATAAACTGAAAATCCATGCATTTTACTATTATTTTATCACACTAGATTTGGGAAATAACTGCAATCTGCAGATAGTAGTCAATTTCTTCTATCGTTGAATGCAAACAGGCTAAAGGCACTGTGATTTGAGCATACCGATAGCAGTCATTCTACTGGCACTGTGATAGGACAAGCTGTGCCCCAAATTAACAAGCAATACAATTCTTTCCCAACTCCCTATATTTTCAAATTGAACATTCACAAAACTATGGAAATGTGGATCTAGTGCAGAACATATGATATCAAATGAAATGTTCCAAATGTACTAGAAATGGAAGGTGGTTTAATAGTAAAGATTATGCTTAGTTTGCTAGGAACCGACTGATTCAAACCTGATGCAACCCAGCCCCATTACCATAGCTACAAGGATAAAAAGAAACCAGATGCAAACTGACCCCATTACCATAGCTACAAGGATAAAAAGATACTTTAGTTATAAATGCATCAGCACTAGCAATGAGTGGCACTACATTCACGTTAATGGTCCTAATATGTAATGGTGGAAATAGCAAATTGAAAACTGAATTGCACTCAAACAAACAGTTTAACAATAAAAACCGAACATAGGAAGTGAGGTGATTATTTACTTTTGGGCCTTACCGTGATGTGCATACTACAGCAACTTGACACAAAAACTTCTTTCTTTTTTCATGTATTGCTTCTTAGTTGCAGCAGCCATATTTTTTTTCAAAATAAAATAGGTTAGAGACTATGCAACACTAGTAATAAGAGCATAATATCCAACAAAAATTTCCAAACTTGCATGTTTGATTGTCTGCGTTCAAGGGAATGTTACCAGCAAGCATAGATAAACTAAACTAAAATATAATCTTATAAATGTTAATGAATATTACTTGTGTTTTGTCTCGATCACTGACAAATGGAACCATGGTGAGCACTAGCCATTCAATTATAACTAAATTTACATTATTTACTTGTAAAAACGCATACCATCTAGGGACCATGACAAATGGATCTAATAGAATGCGTCAATGAAGTCCTATTTGAAGCCGCTGCAAAAAATTCCATATTATAGCTTAGTTAAACATCAAAATTTATTTCTTTGCATAGGCAACACATATTTACAACAGAAAATAATTCGCACAAATTGTCAAAACATTAGCACACTTGTTACCTGAAGATCTAAAACATTAGTATGGCCAAAGCTATCATAATCAGTATATCCATCATAGCGTTGCTTCTCCAGAAAGCTTTTGCTACCTATAAAAAAATAGTTCAGGCTCAACTTAAAATGAACTGACATTGAAAAACTTTTACAAAGTTCTATACAAGTTCAATGTCTGCGGCCAAGTCATTCTTCATCATTTTAGAAGAAAATGGCTTATTTTTTTAACTGATGCTAGTAAAGTTTTTATGAATATTAAACAAGTTATCCAAAAGAATTGTAAATGAAATAAAAAAATCCATACTGAATAACTTCCCAAAGTCACGTACAGCTGATGATGGGGAGATCTACTATGGTTGTAATACCAAAAGAACCGATATTCAGACATGAACTCACAAACTTCCTTAATATTATTCAGACAGTAAACAAAGCTAACAGGAAAAATAATTTTGGTTTAAATTCATTGATGGATTTTTTTTTCGAAAGGCAAATAAACCATTATTAACACTAAAACAATTACAAATGGAATTGACACAACGGTTCTCTCGACTTTATAACACTTTACCCTCGACTATACCCAATGAAAGAATAAAAAATGAAGTCCAGAAAAAAAAACTCAAGACTGCTTTACATTACAAATACATCACTAGAACTTTATATGATCAATAATCACTTGAACTACAGCTCGCAAACAACATCACTTGATCTATAAGCACTCAGCTGAAACCAAAGTCTGCATCACTAGGACTATACATTATCTATTATACAGTTACCATAGCATCATATAACATTGTGCCTGATCAAAATAAAGTACTACAAGTACGAACCATGCAAAAACCAAGACTACTTATAAATCACTAAAAGCATGCAGGGTATTTGTGAACCAGAGTATCACTTAAAGCCATAACTACTCAGAAATGCACGTACTATTATACAGACATCACAGCATCACAAAAGCCACGACTACTCATAATTGCATAAACCAGAGTTCGAAACTTAACAGTTCATCAAAAGAAACCATGCATAAACCAAAGTTCGAAACATATCAGTTCATCAAAAGAAACCATGCAAAGTCTTTGTCAACCAAAACTATTCAAGAACGAAAAAACCTGCTCGAAATTACCAAACACGAGTTCTATGTACATGCACCAAACCTGATTAATAATTAAATTGGATTCCTCCTGGTATGTCTTGATGGAAAGTCCATAGAATTAGGAAGAAACTCCTCTAACGTATAATCAATACCCTTATCCAAATATTACTTGCTGAATTTAGCATCAATAACTTTTAGGTAATAACTAAACTCTATCAATGGTTCAGCTCACATTAATTAATCCACATCTGAATCACTATATGCCAAATTTGAAAGGCTGACCCAAACGCGTTTCAGTCTAACTTTTAAAGCATTTTTGCTAACCTAAGTATTAACTAACCAACGGTTCATCCATGAAACGCAAAAAAAAAATTCTTAGCCACTGATTATGAATTAGGATTGCAAGAAATCTCATAAAAATAAGGTAGTAATAGCACATGTTAATGCATAAATGCCATACCTCACGTGATTTGTAACGAAGAAGAATGAGTAGATTGCGATTGGGGGCTGATATTAGTTTCCGGCAAGGGAAGACAAAGTGATTTAGCTGTAGGTTTAATTGTAGCCCACGAAAGATGCCGAGGTCGTCATCCAAAGCCAAGATTTGACTACATCGAACTGAAGTTAGACTTTAAATCCGATAAGGGTTCACATCCGAATCTGAATAGAAAGCGGAAAACCTATGCTTTGGAAAACTTCATGATAGGAGATAGATCTACGCTATCGGTTCAGATTTGGAAGATGTTAGCAGGTTTCTTATTGAGTTTTTGAGGGTTTGGAGGAATCATGAGGAGGGTTTGGAGGAACCATGAGGAGGGTTTGGAGGAACCATGGGTGGAGAGGTGATTGAACTTACTGGCATACGACAAAAAGAGGTGATTATATGCAAAAATTTGGCATTGGAGCCATAAGCTTGGTTTGAAAATAGAAGGGAAATTCGATTCTGGAGTCCAGAAAAAATTGTATGTCTTCAACGTATAACGTTCTATGTAATTGTAATACAAACGATATGAGCACTTAAAAATTTGTATTCCACCAATATCCACGCATGAAACGTAAAAAAATATCTAATATCTGAAAGACACTTATGGATATGGCCATTTAAGTTTAATTAAGTTTATATGTAAATTTTCGTGTTTTTTTGTAGATAAAATTATTGTCACTTACTATTTTATATAAGTAAAAAGTTCCCTACATAAAATTATTTTCTTAGCATATTTTCGTTTTTATAGTACTAAAATTGGTATGAATCAGTATTTTCTACTAGTTCGTTGGATTTATTACTTTTATTATTTAACGTTTAATGCTAACTTTAACTATTACAGCTTAATTAATATTTTATTATCATTAAATTAAATATTATATATCATAAAATTTTATTATTAACAATTAATGACTGGTATTTAATAGTGAATCATTTATAAATTATTGATTTTAATCAAATATTTAGTATTTAATATTTACCTATTGATTATTGAATATTAATTTATTAACTGTTAATTATTGATTGTTAATTACTATTATTTGTTAATAATTATTACTACGAATTATTTTATTACACAACTTAATTATATATTATTATTCAATTATAATCTTTTACGTATTACTTATTTGATATATATATATATATATTTATCATTAGTTTATTTATTATTTCAATTAATTAATTATGAATTAATATTACTATTATTCAATACTAATTTTTAAATCTCAACTATTATTTATTACTATTATTGTTTATTAAAATCTTATTTATTAATTATTATAAATGTCATGTTTATTATTAATATTTTTATGAATTATTATATAATTTAATTGCCAAATATTAAATATTACTTTGTAATTAAAATCGTCAAAAGCTGGCAGATCAAAAGCAATGTCAGGGACTACTTACAACATTAGGTTTACACGCAAATAAAAAAATCTATCAAAAGTGCACAAACTAGCACGGCTGTTAACTGCTGAACAAACAAGTTTGCCAAAATTATATTTATTAAAACTGCTGAAATAGTTACTAACAAATCAAATATTGCTTATTAATAATAGTTATTAATTAAATTTTACTTATTTTCTACTTAGTTAATTACAATCGAGAGTAATACTTATTAAAATCTTATGTTACTATTAATTAATAAGTAGTTAACATACATTAACTATTAAAAATAAATTACTACTTATTAATTATTAATTATTTAATAATAATTGACAAACATTATTGATTCCCAAGTTTATTATTAATTATTATTATTAATTATTATTATTAAATATCAATATAATTTGTTATTAAATATAGATATTATAAACATGAAGTTTGTACTAGGCATCTCTATTACAACAAATAAACTGAATAGTTGCGATATATATGTTTATTACAACAGTGATTTTTTCACGGTAGTAAAAAACATTTATTACAACAGTGCGTTCTGCACAGTTGTAAAAAAGCATTTATTACAACTGTGCTTTTCGCACGGTTGTAAAATTAAAGTTGTAATATAGTGTTTTTGTTGTAGTGGTTATAATTGCATATTGTAATGCACCTACAACACTCCTATACTGTTTAATATTAATTATGGCTTCTCCCCTGTTCTTAGAGTAGTGTTGATTTGACACCATTGGTGTAGGTTGTGGGTTAGCACCATCCATTTTTGTTCTGATAAGCAGTTCTGAAATATACTTCTTTTGACAAAGATGTATTTTAGAATTTGACTTCCTTTTAACTTCAATTCCGAGAAAGTACGATACATCACCCAGATTTTTAACTGAAAATTGCTTGTCCAAATATGTTGTTACATGCCTGATCTCCTCTTCATTACATCCTGTAAAAATTAAATCATCAATGTATATATGATATTGATGAACTAGTAAATTTAGTAAAAAGTGAGGGATCAGATTTTGTTGGGTGATATCCCATGTTGCCCAGAGTTTCTATTAATCTTTCGAACCAAACTCATGGAGCCTTTTTCAGCCCATAAATGGCTTTATTGAGTTTGCACACTTGTTCTGGATTTTGTATAAACCCCTGTGGTTGTTGCATGTATATTTCTTCTTGTAGTGTGCTATTTAAAAATGCATTATTAATATCCAAATGCTTTATTTTCCACCCTTTTGTTAAGGCCACGATAAAAATTAATCTAATAGTTGATGGCTTAACCGTTGGTGAGAAGGTTTCATTTGAAGTCAAACCCATATTCTTGAGTGAACACCTTGGCAACTAATCTGGCTTTGTATATGTTAATAGTACCATTTGAGTTCTTCTTTAACTTGTATGCCCATTTGCAGCCAATTATGTTTTTGTTGGAGGGAGGATACACTAGTTCCCATGTGTTATTTTTGATCAATGCAGTGTATTCATCCTGCATGGCCTTCTTCCAGTTGCTATCTTTGGTAGCTTGATTATAGTTGGTTGGTTCATCAGTGATGGCAATAGCTGAATATGTTTTGGGTTTAAAAATGCCACACTTGTCTCTTGTCATCATTGGATGTCCAGCTTGAGGTTGAGTGGGATTTAATGGTAAGTTGCCAGTATCTTCTTGATGTGTACTACTTTCAGAAGTACTTTCTTCATCTCTTTCATTCATTGCAGTATTTTTGTCTTGTTCTGACATCCCTTAATCACTGTTACTTGCTGCAAGTAGTTCACTGGCAAGGTTGGGTAGCTCTTTGTGGCTTGGACTAAGATGCAGATCACTTTGAGCATCAGCAGCTGTGATATCATCATTCTTATCACAATTGTTGTTAAGATTTGGCATTTAGGGTACTGATATTTTTGGATTCAACACTTTCTTTGATGTTCTCACACCGGAATCTTTGAATGGAAATGTGTTTTCATTGAACGCTACATGCCTACTAATATAAATTATGCCACTAGTCTCATTGCATTTATAACCTTTTTGGTTAGTGCAGTAGCTAATAAATGTACATGGCTTTGATCTAAAGTCAAGTTTGTTAGAATTATATTGTCATAAATAGGGAAAGCATAGACATCCATACATTTTAAGTTTAGTATAATCTGGTTTAGTATTATAGAGTTTCTCAAATGGACGCTACAAGGAAAATACCCTACTGCAACTAGTTATTTGCAACAGGCGACACATGACAGTTGCAGTAAATGATATTTAGCAATAGACCTATTGTAGCAGTTGCAATAGATGAGATTTAGCAACAGACATTTTCTTCCTATTGCGAAAAGCATATTTTTAGCAACTGCGCTTCCCTTCCTGTTGCAAAAGCATACTTTTAGCAACTGTGCTTTCAGAACAGTTGCAACAAACATATTATTTGCAACTACGCTTCCTAGTCAGTTGCGAATAAATATCTTTAGCAACTGTTTTCGCCGCTTGCAATAACTGTATTTTTTTGCAACTGGAAAAGCCAATTGCGAAAAACATACTATTAAAAATAATTATAAGATTTTAAAGATTAACTTTTAATAATTAATTCTAAATAGTTACTATTAAATTATTAAATGCTAGTAATTATATAATAATTAAGATTAATATTTAATATTTATTAATTAATAATAAAATTTAAGTATTATAAAGTGATATTTATAACTGGTAATTAAATAACAATAATTAATGATTAAAAAATAATTATAATTAACATTTTAAAAATAATAAAATAAATAAATAATTATTCAATAATAATAAATTAATAATAAAAACTAATGGTAATAACTAAAAATCAATTTGAAATAAGAACATGTTTAAATATTTAATAATTAAAAAATTAATATATTCATAATAAATAAATAAATGATAGTTGATTAATATTACTATTAAGGAGTAATTAATAATTAATAATAATTCCTTATACGGATTAATTTATGATTTGAGTTTGATAGAGGTATTTTTATGAATTAATTAAGAGCTTCTAGTTATCATTAATATTTAATTTTTATATTCTAATATTATATATAATTGTTATTGATAATAAAAGTGGACCTTTTTTCCTTGCAAAAATTTAAAAGTATACAATATTTAGGACACTAGTGTTGCAACAATGATCAATAAATGTTATGTTGCAAAAGTTCAAAAGTGATCAATAAATGTTTGGCCTTTGTCGTTGCAACAGGCAATATCTGTAAGGCGGGATCAAAATAAAAAAGGCGGGCTCTCAAGGTTCTGGTAAAGTATGTAAGGCGGGCACTCCAAAATGTAAGGCGAGCTCTCGAAAATGTAAGGCGAGATCCAAAATAATAACTTCATGCGTGCTTCACTTGCTCTTTTGCCATTTACCTTCTCTTCCCATCTCGTTCTAAATCTGGTTCATAGCCCGAAGTCTCATCCCCTCAAAATTTAGGATTAGGGTTACGAACATGAAACCCTAATTTTGCTTCTCTCAAGAGCTTCAACTAGTTAACCTTGTCTTTATTCGGGGAGATTGATGACTAGAAAGAAAGAAGAAAAATGTAACCCCCCAAAATTTTAACAACATTAAGAGGATAAATTAAATTATAATTAATTTAATTTTCAGAATTAGAGGAAATGGACTGCACCATTGCGTTCGTCTCGAAATTCTGGTCAGGATAGACATTTGGTTTGCGTAAAACGGGCACTGTATGAAGAAGTTATAATGGTTTTAAGTTTGTATACGTGCAGAAAGATTATATATACGGATGAGTCAGAGATAAGTCAGAATTTTATCCAGAATAGTTCCAATTTGAAAATTTTGTCAAGGCGACAAAAATCCCGCTCTAGAGGGTCGACCCCCCTAGAGGGGTGTCGACCCCCTAGAGGGGTGTCGACCCCCCTAGAGGGTGTCGACCCTCCTAGAGGGGTGTCGACCTATGGGTCGATCCACCCACAAGGGTGTCGACATCCCTAGGGCTGACGTGGCACTCGGTTTCAGGGGGTCTGGTAGCTATATATATGTGTCCTATTCTCCTTTTTCTTTATTGGAAATTTTGGAGGCCATATGCTACCGGGATATGAACTGAGACAGAACCGTTTTCTTCAACAACGTACTTTGCAAATTAAATTTAGAAATTCAAGATCTTTTCTTTCTCAATTCTCTAAACCTAACGCCATGAGTTTCTAGTTTCTTTTAGGTTTAGATAACTAAAAGTAAATTGTGAAAGACTGTGAATTGGGTATGTTGTAAACTGTGCATGTATGCTGTTGTAAAATCTTATACTATGTCATAATAGATTTATACTTTTAGATCTAATGCAACTGTGATTATTCTATTATGTTACCTATGTGGATCTTGACTTGTAACTATATTGTGGTGAATGTAAATCTGTTAATTTGGACAGTTGTAACATTGGTTAGATCCAATTCTATATGTAAATCACCTTTCACCTGGCATATTGCAAATTGGACATGAGAACCTATATTTAGATCTAAACATGCTATTGTGTCATTCTAATGATGTTAAATCTACTAGATCTGATTAATGTGATCTAATTTATCACCTTGTGTTATCATGTTAGATCTAAACCAATTGGACATCTAAATTGCTAATTTAGATCCTACTATGCTTATTATGACAGCATAATTATGTTAGAATCAATTGACTGCCACCAGTTCATCAGTTTTATGTCCACTTTGTTATGATGTTAATTACCTGTCCATTCACCTTATTATCATGCTAGTTTATGTTTATGCCAAGATGATCACTTTAGTTATATTCCCATTATTTTCCCTATTATCGTTTGTGACTAGGCTATTGTCTAGCCTAGGCATACCGCCAGTTTATGAGTACGCTAGTTTGGGAACGGGGGAGAAGGGTTAATATTGGCATAATTTTACTAAGAACATTATTGGACATATAATTCAAATGGGAATGAAAAGAGAAATAATCACCTATAACGACATAGGTAGATTTAGATAAAAATGGAATGTCTAATAATTACAATTAGGAATTGTAATTGCACTTATGACATGAGGTTAGGTTGTATTAGTGGTGGAAGTCTGCCCGGATCCGACCGGCATATCTAGCAGCCACTAATTTTGAACCTAATGTGAGAGGTCTAAGTGTGCAAATAAGAATCGGGCTAAGACACGAGGTTAGACCCAACTGCGGATTAAGATTGCCCAGACCCGACTGGCATATCCAACATCCACATGTTGTAGGCCTAATGTGGGAGGTCTAGCCCATTATAACCAAAATTGGACATGGTAATAAATTGAACTGCTTAACCAAATTTAATCCATATGGATTGTATGATAATGAACTTAAGTAAAGGTTAAGTAAAATTGGATGGATAGTGGGTGGGTTAAGTAAATTAGAGGGGGTGGGTAATATTTACATATAGGCCCACGAACTTAACCCAATAAGGTTATGTAATTAAAGACACCCTTTAGGGTAAGCATAACTGACATAGGGCTATGTAATTAATCACACCTAAGGGTATATATAGTCAGTGAAAAACCTAGCGGGGATACAAGACAAAGGGGAGAGCTTGTATCAGATTGTGTGGGACCCATTTCAGTCAGTAACCCAGAGTAGGTATCAAATAAAGTACTCCGTGCAAGGTGGAGAAGGGGCACACTTACTGATTGATTATAAGAGATCCAAACGAGGCGGACGGTGTGGGCGGCGCAAACCGACTGGGCCATGTGCGTGCATGAGCCGGGCAAAGGGGGATAAGACGACCGTGACACCCGTAGATATGGTTGTGCACATCTTAAGGGTTGCCACTTTAGGAAGTGATACCTCCTACTGTGGGCCAGCACATGATATCTACGAATTAAGGATCCGATCGATTAGGGTAATGGTTAGGGTACACTCGGACGTATGCCCTAAGTCTACCAACTTATAGTGGAAGGGATCATCTCACTTTAAGTTATGCTAGTAATAGTGCAGAGTAATCATTAGAGAAGTGTACACACCTTACCCTGTCTACCTTGTCACACCTGCCATTTATGTAGTGATCTCCCTTATCCACTTTATATGCTATCATGTTACTTTTATTTATTTACTGGCTAAAAGTAACTAGACTTGCTAGAATTTATGTCTGACCCTTTTGTTTCTCATTCTTTCTTCCGTTCCTCTCCCCCCAGGTTCTCAAGGAGGAAACACTCAGGCTTAGTCAGGATTCAGATATCATCTTGCTAGGAGCTACTTCTGAAGTATGGCTCAAGTTCTTATCTCTACTATGGCTTAACTCTTTCAATTGGGGAATTATGTTTTTCATATTCCTATGTACTCTGATGATGCAAGACAGAAGTTATTTTATTGTAATGGTTTTTGTGACTTATGGTATTATGGACCACGACATTGTGATTTATGTTTGAAATAAAAAAATTTAAATTTCCGTTGTTATCTTATTTATATCTGTCTTGTAATTATTTTGTGTCTGTATACCTATAACGCTTCACGAAACTTAATGCATTCCCTTAACGATTGACATTAACGGGCGTGAGGTGTCACACTTGGTATCAGAGGTGAAGGTTACCAGATTAGATGAAAAATTTTGAAATTTTATTTTTTCAAAAAGGTTTTAAAAGAAGGTATTTTCAAAAAGAAAAGTCTGTTTTGAAAATATTCCCCAAGAAGCCATATGTAATATCCTTCGGTCCTTTATCTAAATTTCTTCCTTTTTCCTTTTTCAATATGTCTGGGGAATAAAACATTCCTAAAATCCCAGAGGGCGTCACAATACCCGGATGGTTTTGTAGGTATTTAGAGGCCACGACGACTGTCGAAGGCCAAAGAGACGTTCCTCCACGACTGCACCAGTCATTCCTCCTCCTCCCCTTCCAAAAGCAGATAACTTCGCCAAGATCTGCAAGGACTTCTGTGTTATGGGAGGGAAGGAAGCCATTCCATGGGAACGAGACATTCATACAGGAACTAGCTTAAGGAGACCTAGTACTTGTTTGTAATCTTTGAAGTAGAGGATCGAAGAAAGATTCAGTTAGCTGCTTGGCTATTAAAGGACGAAGCCACATTTTGGTGGGAAGTCACCCAACCTGGACGTCCGATAGAAACTTGGGAGGATTTTAGACAGAGATTCGAAATGAAATTTCTTTCCCAATCTGAGATAAGCATACATATGGAGAGGTTCTTAGCACTCAAAAAGGGAAACTTGACAGTGAAGGGGTATGTGAACAAGTTCAACCAGCTGGTAAGGTTCGGGTTAGAGTTGGTGGATACACCACACAAAAGGGCTTTGCGGTTTGCTAAAGGGCTGAACGAGCCTTTACATGGGTTAGCCATGTCCCATATTCCAATGGGGGCCACTTTTGAAAAGCTTGTTGATATGGCCCTAATGCATGAGGAGGACAAGGGAGAAAAGAAGGAAGCAAAGGCTGAGGGGACATCGTAGAATAAGAAGGTGTGGCCCAAGAAGGGTCAGCCACAACAGCAGAAGAAAGTAGGGAAAGATGACAAAGGCAAGGACAAGAGAAAATGTCACAATTGTGGAAAGGAGGGTCACTTGATCAAGGACTGTAAGAGAAGGAAGAGCAATTTCTTCAATTGCGGAGAGGTCGGCCACTTCTCTAAAGAGTGCCCAAAGAAACAGGTATTGCAGGGACAAGGTCAAAGAGCAGGAACTTCTGGAGGGCAGGTGCATTCTCTCGCGATCAGTGCTCCTGAAAGAGGTAGAAAATTTCCGTAGAAATTTTAGTTTCTCTTTCAAACCATCCAGTTAGAACGCTTTTTGATTCTAGCGCTTCATTCTCTTTTATATCTAGTTATATGGTTGAATCTTTGCACTTAATTACTAGTATGGTAGTAGATTCCTTAGTGGTTTCAAACCCTATTGGTGGTTCGGCTCATTTATCGATGATTTGTCGAGATTTGAAAATATATGTGTTAGGCGTCGAACTTGAATGCGACGCATATGTGCTCGGGTTTATGAGCTATGGGTTGGTTCTAGGAATGGATTGGCTTACCATGTATGGGGCCATTCTGGATTGTGAGAGGAGGGTTGTTAGACTCCTGACTTGTCATGGGAAGACCCTCGAAGTTTCATGTGACCCCCAAGGGTCTGTTATGCTTAGATTTCTAGAGTCTTTAGATGCATCCATGGATGATTTGCAATCTGTTCCGGTGGTTCGAGGTTATTCTGATGTTTTTGATGAGGTACGGGGTTTACCTCCAAGGTGCGAGATCGACTTCCGCATATATCTGGTGGACAATGCAAAGCCAGTTGCATTACCAGTACGCCACATGGCTCCAAGGGAAAGGAGGGAGCGAAGTAATCAAGTAGGGGAGCTACTTGAGAAAGGGTTTATCAGACGAAGCATATCTGAATGGGGTGCTCCAGTTGTATTCGCAACTAAGGCGGATGGTTCGCTTCATTTGTGTGTTGACTATAGAGAGTTGAATAAGCTCCCCAAGAAGAGTAGGCACCGCTTCCGAGGATTGATGCTTTATTTTATCAGCTTGTTTGTGCCTCGGTATTTTCTCAGTTGGACTTGGCTACGGGGTTCCATCAGTTGAGGGTGGCTGAGGACAGCATAGATAAGACTACTTTCAGAACTCCGGACGGTTTCTTTGAATGGCTAGTGATGCCTTTTGGGCTGACGAATGCACCCGCCTATTTTGTCGATCTGATGAGTAGGGCGTTTCGGGAGTTCCTAAACAAATTTGTTGTAGTCTTTGTTGATGATATTTTGATCTTCTCCAAAAGCGAAGAAGAGCATGCCCAACATTTGAGAGAAGTTTTGAAAACTCTCCATGACCATCAGCTTAAGGCAAAGTTCTCCAAATGCCATTTTTGGAGAAAAGAGGTGAGATTTTTAGGGCATGTAGTCTCCAAAGAAGCAATTGTTGTAGATCCCGCCAAGGTGGTTGCAGTGCAAGATTGGAAGATTTCTAAAAATGCAACCGAGGTGAGAAACTTTCTTGGGTTGGTAGGTTACTATAGGAAGTTCATTAAGGACTTCGCGAAGATATTAGCCCCTCTCACCAGGCTGACAAAGAAGAATTTGAAATTTTATGGGATATAGATTGTGACATTGCTTTCCAACGACTGAAGAGGGCTCTGACAACAGCCTCAGTCTTGACCTTGCCTGATGGGAATAAGGTGTTTACTGTTTACACTAATGCGTGTGGTACAGAGCTTGGTGTGGTTCTAATACAAGAAGGGAAAGTAGTGTGTTATGGGGGTATACAGTTGAGAGTTCATGAAAAGAACTATCCCACCCATGATCTAGAGTTAGCTGCCATAGTGTTTGCGTTAAGGACATGGTGTCATTATTTACTTGGAGAGAAGTTCGAGTTATACACCGATCATAAGTCTCTCAAGTATCTGCTCTCGCAGAAGGATCTCAATTTAAGGAACAACGGTGGATGAAGTTCTTAGCTTCTTATGATTTTGAAATTGCTTATACCCCTGGAAAGGGTAATGTGGTGGCTGACGCACTAAGTAGGCAGAGGATGGCCTTGAGTCCTCTGTTTGTGGAAAGAAAGAACTTGGAGTTCATATCAGCTTTTGATTTAAACCCTCCATCGAGGTTTTGCCTGATTTGTTTGCATCCTTGGAGATACGACCAAATCTTATGGACCAAATAGGAGCTTCACAACAAGGTGACCCACAGATTTTAGACATCATGGAAAAGCTCAGAAGAGGGGAGGCCTTTACTCACCTCAGTAGATATGTCATAGATGAAAAGTGGTGGTTGCGATGAGATGGAAGGCTTTGTGTTCCTCAAATTGGAAGCTTGATAAAGGCAGTCCTAGAAGAAGGCCACCATTCTAAGATGATTATTCATCCAGGTGGTGACAAGATGTATAGATACATTAAAAGGGTTTTCTTTTGGGCTGGGACGAAGAAAGTTGTTGCCGAATTTGTTTCTCAGTGTTTAGTTTGCCAGCAGGTCAAAGCTGAGCAAAAGAAGCCCGGTGGATTACTTCATCCATTGGAGGTTCCGCAGTGGAAATGGGAGAGTGTCTCTATGGATTTCATAAATGGTTTGCCTAGGTCAAAGAAAGGCAATACCAGTATTTGGGTGATGGTAGATAGACTCACTAAGAGCGCTCGCTTTATTCCTGTTAAGAGTAAGAGGATGGCATCGGGGTTGGCAACAAATTATGTTCGTGAAATAGTTCGTCTTCATGGGGTGCCTTCCAACACCGTAAGCGGCCGTGACCCCATCTTTACTAGCGAATTTTGGAGGAGTTTGCAAGAAGCCTTAGGTACACAATTGTGTTTGAGCACCGCTTATCATCCTCAGACCGATGGGCATACGGAGAGGGTGAATAGAATTCTTGAAGATCTTTTAAGACTGTGTATCCTAGACTTCTAAGGGACTTGGGAAGAGCATCTTCCTTTAGTATAGTTTGCCTATAATAACAGTTATCAAGCTAGCATCGGCATGGAACCCTTCAAAGCATTGTACAGACGACCCTGTAGATCACCAACTTGTTGGTGGGAATCTACAGAAAGATTATTACTTGGACCAGATATGGTTAGGGAAACGTCCGAAAAGATTGACCTTATTCGACGGTGGATGAAGGTAGCTCAAGATAGGCAGAAGTCCTATGCAGACAAGAGAAGAACTGACATCGAATTCAAAGTAGGAGGCTTTGTTTTCATCAAAGTATCACCTTTGAGGAATGTGGTTCGCTTCGGATTAGTAGGGATGTTGGCACCTAGGTTTCTGGGACCATTTTCCATAACCGGGAGAATTGGCCAAATGGCCTATAGAGTGAAACTTCTAGAAAATCCATTAGGTGTTCATGACGTTTTCCACGTCTATCATCTGCGGAAGTGCCTGCATGACACCGCAGAAGCTGTTGAACCGAGTATGTTGGAAGAAGTGGAAGTGGAATGGGAGGCGACAGTCAGACGAGTCCCTACCCGTATTCTCGAATCAGAAGTTAAGAAGCTGTGCAATAAGGAGATCAAGTTGCTAAAGGTTCAATGGGGAGATAGCCCAGAGGATGCGACTTGGGAGACCGAAGAAAAGATTCGTTCTTCGTGCCCTTTTCTTTCCGAGGGTATGTTCTTAACTCCTTTTTCAAGGTTTTATCAGTACTTATTTCTGTCAATTGAGTATATCTTATCCATAGTATTTCTCGGCCTTTAGATAGGAATCCTACGGATGTAAACATGTGTTTGAAACATGTTATGTTTGATGGATGCAAGTGGACGCAAGTGTTTTCTAATGGTTGCCTGTGGACGCATATACACACACATTAGGCACTAAGATCGGCTCAATCACTTATACTGCATATGGATGTGTGTGCATTTCCTTTTCTTTTATGGATGGAAATGGACGTATTAGCATATGGATGTTGCATTTGGACAAATGAGTGTGCACACATATAGAGCTTACATGTTATAATATGATAATTAGCATACACATTGGATTCGTGGCACTAACATACATTGCATTAAGGATGTCAACTGAATCAGCAGACCGCCTGATTTTTGCATAAGTGTTGGGACATATACACACACCTTTGCATATATTCATATAAGCATTAGAAATCTTTAAGGATAATGGGTGCCAGTGATTGGTGGATGAGTAGATGGATGATGGATGAAAGGATATGCATTCTTCTCGACTTAAAGATTTCGGGATGAAATCCTTTGAGTAGGGGAGAATGTAACACCCCGAATTTCTAACAACATTAAGAGGATAAATTAAATAATAATTAATTTAATTTTTAGAATTAGAGGAAACGGACTATACCAATGTGTTCGTCTCGAAATTCTGCTCAGGATAGATATTTGGTTTGCATAAAACGGACAACCTATGAAGAAGTTATGAGGGTTTTAAGTTTGTATACGCATAGAAAGATAATATATATATATACGCATGAGTCAGAGATGAGTCATAATTTTATCCTGAACAGTTCGAATTTGAAAATTTTGTCAAGGCGGCAAAAATCCCGCCCTAGGGGGTCGATCCCCCTAGAGGGGTATCAAATTATGGGTCGACCCCCCTTAAGGGGTATTGACCTATGGGTTGACCCACCTATAGGGGTGTCGACACCCCTAGGGCTGACGTGGCACTCAGTTTCAAGGGGTCTGGCAGCTATATATATGTGTCCTATTCTCTTATTTTCTTCATTGGAAATCATGGAGGCCATATGCTGCCGGGATACGAACTGAGACAGAACCATTTTCTTCAACAACGTACTTTGCAAATCAAATTCAGAAATTCAAGATCCGTTCTTTCTCAATTATCTAAACCTAACGCTGTGAGTTTCTAGTTGCTTTTAGGTTTTGATAAATAAAAGTAAATTGTGAAAGACTGTGAATTGGATATGTTGTATATTGTGGATCTATGCTATTGTTAAATCTTATACTATGTCATAATACATCTATTCTTTTAGATCTAATGCAACTGTGATTATTCTATTATGTTACCTATCTGGATCTTGACTTGAAACTATATTGTGGTGAATGTAAATCTGTTAATTTGGACAGTTGTAACATTGGTTAGATCCAATTCTTTATGTAAATCACCTTTCACCTGGCATATTGCAAATTGGACATGAGAACCTATATTTACATCTATACATGCTATTATTTCATTCTAATGGTATTAAATCTACTAGATCTGAATTATGTGATCTAATTTATCACCTTGTGTTATCATGTTAGATCTAATCCAATTGGACATCTAAATTGCTAATTTAGATCTTACTATGCTTATTATGACAGCATAATTATGTTAGAATCAATTGACTGCCACCAGTTCATCAGTTTTATGCTCACCTTGTTATGATGTTAATTACATGTCCATTCACCTTATTATCATGCCAGTTTATGTCAAGATGATCGCTTTGGTTATATTCCCATTATTTTCGCTATTATCTTTTGTGACTAGGCTATTGTCTAGCCTAGCATGCCGCCAGTTTATGAGTACGCTAGTTTGGGAACGGGGGAGAAGGGTTAATATTGGCATAATTTGAATAAGAACATTATTGGACATATAATTTAAATGGGAATAAAAAGAGAAATAATCACCTATAATGACATAGGTAGATTTAGATAAAAAATGGAATGTATAGTAATTACAATTAGGAATTGTATTTGCACTTATGACACGAGGTTAGGTTGCACTAATGGTGGAAGTCTTCCCGGACCCGACGGGCATATCCAGCAGCCACTAATGTTGAACCTAATGTGAGAGGTCTAAGTGTGCAAATATGAATCGGGCTAAGACACGAGGTTAGACACAACTGTGGGATAAGACTCCCCAGACCCGACCGGCATATCCAGCGTCCACACGTTGTAGGCCAGATGTGGGAGGTCTAGCCCATTATAACCCTAACTGGACATGGTAATGAATTGAACTGCTTAACCAAATGTAATCCATAAGGATTGTATGATTATGAACTTAAGGTTAAGTAAAATTGAATGGGTAGTGGGTGGGTTAAGTAAATTAGAGGGGGTGGGTAATATTTACATATGGGCCCACGGACTTAACCCAAAAAGGTTATGTAATTAAAGACATCCTTTAGGGTAAGCATAACTGACATAGGGCTATGTAATTAAAGACACCCAAGTGTATACATAGTCAGTGAAAAACCTAGTGGGGATACAAGACAAAGGGGAGAGCTTGTATTAGATTGTGCGGGACCCATTTCAGTTAGTAACCCGAAGTAGGTATCAAATAAAGTACTCTGTGCTAGGCGGAGAAGGGGCACACTTACGGATTGATTATAAGAGATCCAAACGAGACGGACAGTGTGTGTGGCGCAAACCGATCGGGCCATGTGCGTGCATGAGCCGGGCAGAGGGGGATAAGATGATCGTGACACCAGTAGATATGGTTCTGCACATCTTAAGGGTTGCCACTTTAGGAAGTGATACCTCCTACTGTGGGGCCCGCATAGGATATCTACGGAGTAGATAGCCGATCGATTAGGGTAGTGGTTAGGGTACACTCGGACGTATGCCCTAAGTCTACTAACTTATAGTGGAAGGGACAATCTCATTTTAATTTATGCTAATAATAGTTCAGATTAATCATTAGAGAATTGTATACACCTTACCCTGTCTACCTTGTCACACCTGCCATTTATGTAGTGATCTCTCTTATCCACTTTATATGTCTATCATGTTACTTTTATTTATTTACTGGCTAAAAGTAACTAGACTCGCCAGACTTTATGTCTGACCCTTTTGTTTCTCCTTCTACCTTCCGTTCCTCCTCCCAGGTTCTCAGGGAGGAAACACTCAGGCTTAGTTAGGACTCAGATATCATCTTGCTAGGAGCTACTTCTAAAGTATGGCTCAAGTTCTTGTCTCTACTATGGCTTAACTCTTTCAGTTGGGGAATTATGTTTTTCATATTATTATGTACTCTGATGATGCAAGACAGAAGTTATTTTATCGTAATGGTTTTTGTAACTTATGGTATTATGGACCATGGCATTATGATTTATGTTTAAAATAAAAATTTAAAATTTCCGCTACTATCTTATTTGTATGTGTCTTGTAATTATTCTCTGTCTGTTTACCTATAAAGCTTCACGAAACTTAATGCATTACCTTAGCGAGTGACATTAACAGACGTGAGGTGTCGCAAAAACCAGACAAAAACCTAAAAGTTAGGTCAATTCAAATTTTCATCAGTAGTTTTGATAGGTTTCAAAAGGCTCATTCCTTAGTGGATCTGTAGTATTCAGAAGCTCTCGAAGAAGATGATACTTCCGATTTAAGGTTCGTATTTAATACCTAATACTTGTTGCTCATCAAGCAGCGTGTTATGCGTTGCACGAATGTTGTCGCCAATTGGTTTTATTGGTTAGGGTCTGGAAAAATCAACAATATATTAGTTACATGCCATGCTTCAACTATTATTTGGGTAAGTATATGACAGGCGGTTGTTTTTTGAGATTTTCAATAGGAAAACAACAGTTACATGCTCGCTGCACGAATTAAACTATTCTCTACCCTAAGTTTGACCTTATGTTTTTCTCTTCCATCCTTACATAATTACTTTGAGGTAAACTTGTTTATTTTTATTTTGATTTTGGGCAGAAAATATTCGAGGCAAGCTTATCTGCAAAAAAGGGCCAATCAAAAGCTTTTGAAATATAGTATGTGGTTCTGTTATCAGATTATGATTTGTCAGTAACTAAATTATGTACTTACCAATTTGTGTTACATTAAAATTTTCCATCTTGTGCTTTTTAGGGATGATATCATTGATAACTAGTACATATCTGAAGGTGTTAGGCCGACAGCAATAGAGGAAAGAGAACTAAGGTAAGAGAAAATATAATTGGCTTCTCTCATATTACCTAAACCCAACCTTGCTATCCTTTCCGTTGTTTGTAAAGTAGGAAGTGCCGCTAAATCATGAATAATGTCACTTATGTGATTAAATATTAGAGGATGATGATTAAAGATCAAAAGCTCTCGAGGATGATATACTTCGGATTTAAGGTTCATATTTAATACCTATTACTTGTTGCTCATCAAGCAGCGTGTTATGCACTGCACTGATCTTGTCGCCAATTGGTTTTATTGGTTGGGGTCTGGAAAAATCAACAATATATTAGTTACATGTCATGTTTCAGCTATTATTTGGGTAATCATATGACAGTCGAATTTTTTTTGAGATTTTTAGTACCTATTACTTGTATTTGACTCATTGTTTTGTTGGTAGGAAATTGTTCACCACTTTGTATAGGCATATAGCCATTCTGCGTACATGAGTTTTTTTTCATTTAACTATGCCAATAAATAAATAAAATAAATAAATCACATGTATTTACTACTGATATGTCATGAGCTTATAAAGCCATTGCTCCTTCGACAGGTTGAAAACTTCTTCACGGATGATCTAGCTTTTGGCATTTTGCTAAATATTCATTTTTCAGTTCATTCACCTAATAAGGAATTGCTTTGAAAATTGTCTTGTGAGCTTGTTCTACTATCTAGAAGGATACCCCGAAGAACAAGTATTAAGATACGCAAAAGTTGCACTCTTTTGCGCATAAGTAGCATCTTAAAGAAGACCCTCAATGGCCCAAGTTTATTCTCTTGTTATAGTATATGTATGATAGAGTAGAAATATGAGTAGAAAATACCCTATTTTGAAAAAATGTGTTGTGTGAGAGAAGAAATTGTTATATACGAATGGTGTATGAAAATTGTAGAAACTTTTACTGTAATTGTTTGTACAATTAAAATTTTGTTAAAATAACATTTTTATTTGTTTATTTCATTCTGTGATATACACTATTACTAAAACAAATACATTTAATATGTAATATCTTTAAGCTATAATGTTTTTTTATAGATTTATGAATCTATTGCAAGGGGCTTATACTGTTGCAAAATGGTCTGTTCCAAGAACAAAGGCCAGTTGCAAAAAAGTATACTGCAAATTTTTATTGCAACAGGCTGAAAATGTTGCAGACTTTTTGCAACTTTGGCTATACCAATAGGCGCGAACCTGTTGCAATTGGTCTACCGCAACAGATATTGCCTGTTGCAAAAAGTGTTTTTTGTTGTAGTGTGACTTATTCCATTCAACACTTTGGTAGGCATTCTATTTATCAAATAATCAGATGAATTGAATGCCTCTGGCCAAAAATTTAGTGGTGGAGAAGCTTGTCCAAGTAATGTTAAACCAGATTCAACTAAGTGTCTATGTTTTCTCTCAATTGGCCCATTTTGCTCAGATGTATAAGGACAAGTTGTTCTATGACTTATGCCCCTTTTTGAAAGAAATTAATGATTGGTTTGAATTCAGTTCCACCATCTGACTGGAATATTTTGAGAGTTGCAACTGAATTGATTTTCAATCATTCTAACAAAATTAATAACAGTATAATAAGTTTCAGCTTTTGACTTTAGTAAATACAGCCCTGTGTATCTTGTGCAGGCATCAATAAATGATAAATAGTATTTATTACCAAAATCTGAACTTATTGGAGTTGGTCCACAAAGGTCAGTTGCAATATGTTCAAAGGGCTTGTAGGAGGTTAAAGACTTAGAAAAAGGAAACTTGTGACCTTTCCCCATTTGGAAATAAGTGCATATATGAGGTAATTTGTCATCGGAAAATGAGATTTTATTATCAAGAAGAAATTTCTTTACTATAATTAAACTAGGGTGACCTAGTTTACAGTGCCATATATCAAGTGTCAGTTTATCATTCTAGTCTGTACTAATTTCAGAATTGCCAATAATATTGCAATAGGGTTGAATTTTAACAGATTTGTTGCAGTCATCAAATCTAAATTTATATAATCCATTTACTTCATCACCTTGCAGGAAAACATCTTTAGTTAGTATATCTCTAACTAAACAGTAATTGGGATAAAATTCAAAACAAATACCATTGTCTTTAGCAAATTGAGAGACATTGATCAAATTCTTCTTAATTTTAGGAACTCTCAATAAATTGTGTAAAAATAATTGTCTTTTACCTCTTATGCTACCATTGCCAATATGAGATATGTTAATGCACTTAACATTGCCCATGCTGATAGACTGATTACCTTTGTATTCTCTACTACCAAGATTTAGGTTTTCAAGATTGTTTGTGATATGATTTTTGCTCCATAATCAGGATACCATTGTCATCATTAATATCTTTAGCTCAAGCAGTTTCACCCTGGTTTCTTGATGTATCTGATTAACTATTGTTGTCAGATTGAGCTTAAGCAACATTAGCACTAATGTTTGACCACCTATGATTGCTGTGACCTTGTCCATTAGCAAAATTGAGATTATATCTAAAGTAGCATTTACCTATTGTATGGCCAATTTTCTTACATATTTGACACCTAGGCATGTTATTATTATTACTCCATCGCCCTCTACCTCTGCCACGATTAGAATAACCACCTCTTTGTTTTGATTGTTAAAATATGTTGGTATTATTCTGGTTCTTGTTTTTACCAATAGTAGCAGCATAATTGACATTCACGTCATTTTCTTGTTCTCTCTTGCTTTAAATTCTGGCCTCATGTGATAGTAGCATAGAATGTACATCACCCATGGATGAGAATTGCTTTTGTGATGATATGATAGCTACAATAGCTTTGTATTCATCACTCAATCCCTTCAAGATGATAAGAATCTGTTCAGATTCAGGAAATTTTTGCCCGGCAGCTTCTAACATATCACATAGAGATTTGATCTTACTTAGGTATTCTCTCAAGGTACTGTTTTCTTTCCTTATATTCTACAGTTGCCTGGTATAGTGCATGAATTTAGCATAAGATTGGTTATTAAACTTTTTTCAATATTCTGCCATATTTCAAATGATGTTTTACACCCTATCACCTGTGGTAAAAGTTTTTCACTTATAGAGGACAATAGCCATAAGAAAATCAGTCTACCATGTCTATGGAATTTAATGTATTCATCATTAGGGATTACCTTATTTTCTTGATTTGTTACAAACTGAGTAGGTGTTGCAATGGTACCCATCATATATCCATCAAGATCATAACCATCTAATGCGGTTTCGATTTGCAGTTTCCACGGTTGATAGTTATTTTCATTGAATTGAATTGTGATAAGTTGAGATTGAGGACTAACCACTGTCTTGATCAATCTGTCTGCATTGCTTGTTCCTTCTTGAGGACCAAAAACATTGATAGATGCTGATGAGGAATTTCTGTTAGCCATGGAGAAGCAATATTGAATGGATGGCTAAAAACTGGATTAAGAAAATAATCAGGAGGGAGGAGACTTGATTTTAGAAATCAACTATAAGCAACCAGATTGATTCTTTGATGAGATCTTCTCTTATTTGAATAACTGGATGGTACATTTGAGTTCTTGTACTCTTTTCTTCAATTCTTGAGTTTTCTTGATGCAGAAAAAGAAGACTGGCGATCTAAGAACCAAACGCAACCACAGTTGATGTACAAATCAGCAAACTACCTGAATCTAATCTGTAAATTGATTGTAGGTGAGGCGCTGATGATCAGAATGCCTCTTCACATTCTCCGATGATGAGAACTAACTGAGAAGAGAAATAATCACATTAATTACAATGTGAATTGATCACCATTCAGGATCTAAATGCTGTTAAGAATTGGAATCATGCTCTAAAACCAAGATAGATTTTGTACAAATTTGTATTTGTATAATTCAGAGAGAAAGTTCACAGAAAGTAGAACAGTTTTGTATTTGGTTTGATGAATCATTCTGTACATAACTTGTGATATATATTGTAGTAGATATGGGCCAGTGTAAACAATTTAGAGCCCAAATAGCTAAATATATGTTATAAGCCCGAACCCTCTTATAACTTTATTACATAAAACATAAGCCAACACATGACATATTACACAATGCTTTATTTATATTGATTAGTAATTTCAGTCGGTTATAAGAAAGTGGAAGCCGTGGAACTGATAGCTGTAAATTGGCTTGAAGTACATTGGTATATATGAGTTTTTCAAAACAAAAAAAAGTAGTTTTTGAAAAATACTTTAAACTAAATTTATAGTTGTTTTTCTCAGGTTGCAGCAATTTTTTTGACAAATTAAAGCAAAAGATCATAGACCTGAAAATATTAGGTACATGTTGCTTCTATGCTTCTTTATTAGCTACTAACAAAGTTTGTATGGTCATATTTTACTAGCATCTAGCTGATGGGTCAACTGCTTATATGTCTAATAATTCAGTAACAAATAAAAATCCTCTCAATAGTTGTGCCATTGACACATGATTTATATATACAAGTGTTACAGCACACACTCCGCGAATGATAATTGCATATGCTTCTTGCATGAATTGTTGATTGGATTGATTAATTTTAAAAAATTCAAAACAAAATGATTTATATTGTCATTTAATCATATTTTTGTTTTGTCAAAATCATATGCAGTTGATATGAATTTTTATTAATAAGTTGCAATATATATTTTTTTGTTTGTTTTGCTATTTTGTTATATTATTAATTAACAAAGACCAAACTTATAAAGAAACTTTACTTGTTAGATCCTATTTTTAAGCTATGTTAATAGATGATAATTTTGTAGAGGTGCGATTTGAATTTATAAAGAAAGTTTAATTGGTAGATCTTACTTTTAAACAATATAAAAAGGATTTTCGGTAGTTTATGTCAATACAAAAAACCAAGTCACTAGCAATATTATAACATCTTGGTTGATTTATCTAAAAAAATCTTATATTTGAACAATTATACTCTAAATAATTGGAACTAACATTTAAATTTTGAATAAGTCTAAAGTAATAATAGGAAGATTTTATCTCCTAGTTTAGTGGAGAAATAACAATTTTATATTAAAAACTTATATACAAGGATATTTTGAGAAGTTCTCGGTTGGACCAAAAGTTTGTGATTCAAGACAACAATAAATAGAAATAATAATTAATGGAAGAGATTGAAAAACCTAAAAGAAATAAATAGAATTAAAGTCCTATTATTTTTTTGGCATGGCTAATGGGGTTAAAAGGCCCCGACCTTTTTTATTAAAGCAATAGAAGTGTAAATTACAGAGCCATCATGTGGAAAACATCCATGGTGGAGAATACAAGGAAAACAATTGCTTCAACCATAGGAAACACAAAAAACAAAAACAAAAAAAAGGAACAAAATACAAGACAACAATAAAAGCCAGGTACAATGCAAAAGCATTCCTCAAAGGGGAGAGGCCAACAGACCAAATGGAAGAGCAGCTTGAGCAATGAAGGCGGAAAACCTAGGAGTAAGGTTAGCAACATAGTATTTGGAATCAAAAGAATACAAATAGGATCTATCCCAGGATGGATCATCAAGAATAGCTCTATTCGATTCCCTAGCGGTCCCTCGATTGCAAGATAAAAATCACCATCTAAAATTTGATAGTGAAGCATACGATGTTCTCCAATGTCACTAGAAACAAAACGCACGTAAGATCCCTTGTCAAGGAAGAAACGAAAGTTAAAAGGGTTGTGAACCCAGGAGCACTTAGATAGTGTCCAAACAAAAAGGCTTTTATCCAAACAATCATCCGATTCAGGTACAATAAAGATGTTAGAGGTGGCCGATGTAATCAAATCAGGACTGGGTATGGGTGGATCAATTGGAGACTGAGGAGGTAAAGGAGGGGGATCAGTAGGCGCATTAGGCTGAAGTACAACAATGGGGGAAGAGGAAGCCGAAGTAACTAAAGGCGGGATGGAATTAGCTTCAGATGCAGGAGGGCTAGTAGGAACAACAACAGGAATATCTTTGGGAACCCAACTACAGGAAGGAGTTTTTAGCAACGGGATTTTCACAGGCTAAGGGGCAGAAGGCGGGAGCCTACATGAGGAGGAAAAGTGTCCAAAGGATCGGCAAGTGGTGCAAATCTCAGGAGCCCACCCATAACGAACACGAACCTCAGCGACAAAGCCTGGGGAAATCTAATCTTTGGTCGAGGAAGGCAGCACTTTAGTAGGTGAAACTTCAATAAGGACTTTCGCATAGACTAATTTCGCACGAGCAGCCATGCTCTCATCAAAACAATGTAGTTTACCAATTTGGCAGGCAAGCCAGTTCAGACCAATCAGTGGCTGGAGTACACAAGAAATGTGAGAGAAGTAAGCCCAAATAGGAATGGAAAGTACCTGCTCTCGTGCATTCGAAGCAGGACACCATAAATGGTTTGCCCTCAACAAAGGAAGGTTCAGAATTGAGTACACGAAGACGTTCTTCATCAAGGAGAATTTGAAGTAATAGATCGAATCTAGAAGACGAACATGGAGGTTCCCTATGAGTTTCCAAAGTCGACGACAAAATAAAACTGGTTTAGGGATTCTTTGGGTAGTATCTTGAAAGAAACCGATAATATAACCTAACCAAAATTCCGACGCAGCAGTAACAAGCTCGTGAGTTGAGATATTCCATCAATGATTTCAAGATCAAAGTCAATGGGGGAATAGACACCATCATTTCTTAGGAGTGAGTCGAAAAGAGATGTCCATTTAGCAATACCAAAAGGCACAGCAGGTGCAACATTCACTATGGCATTACAACAGACAGAACTGGCGCAATCTTTGGCGTACAGGGAACCACAACCAGCTGCCTTGATGGTTTCCAACACACCACGCGTATTATTTCTAACGATATCGTATCAATGGAATACAAATTACACAATATGATACCATTTTTCTTGCTAAACCTAACAGTCCCAGGCAAGGAAGCATCAGTCAATCAGCAGCCAGATCCACATAGTGCCGATGGGAGTACGGGAAAGTCTTTAGTTGATCCAATCACGGGGGGCATAGGAGGGCACGTAGAAATAGAAGCAGTTTTCACAACCTTGGATCGGCCAAGCTCTACCAGATCCAAGTCCAAGAACCTGAATCGGTGCGCCTTTCGCGACATAATAGAATACTGAAGAGCAAGGCACAAAAGGGAGAGACAGGCGCCGGTGTAGAGCACAGTTCTGTGAAAGGCGAAAGGTTCCAGGAAATCATAGGTGAAGGGACAGAATTCGGAGGAGGTCCGCCATTTTTAGTTGTGTAAATGACATTATATGTTTTAATAATGTCTGATCATTGGCCCTGAGTGGATGATTAATTAGTGTGATTTATCCGTTGACACATGTCTACACATTGTTGTCAGAAATCTTAAAATTCTTTAATTTGAATCTCGTTTCTAGTTGAATCTCCCTCTTTATGATTCGATTTATATTCCGATTCAAAATAAAAATCAGCTACTACCACACTTCAGAAAAATCATTCTATCAATTAATATATTAAATATACTTATTTGGTTCTACAATTCAATTGTAATCTAATTCCATTGAGTACCCAGCCTTGCTTGTTAAGAAAGAGTATTGCTCTAGCCGGAAAGCGGGAGACTAGCAACTATGGGAAAAAATAGTGTGAAAGAGACAAGATTCATTTCCCTAGTGAGATGGGTATAGAGATTCGTGGAGGCCTATTCGAGGTCGTAGCTAAAGTGCCGAAATCACAAAGATGTCAACCAATAAGGGACTAACCCAGTATATTAATTGGCTGATACCTTCTTAGCTTCACTACCGCTACACACCTTGATGCCCAACTAGAACACTACGGTCGCTATTTATTTTACTATGCACCTACAACCTATAAGTATATTAGGTGTACTTGCAAGTATGAACATAGGCGCATTCCATGCTCTGACTTTACCTAATGACTCTGAGTGTGGACAAATGGCAGAGCACTTGTGGTGTTAACCAGTATCGATCTCATACTCAATTTTCCCCACGAAGTTAGCCCAGGTATTAGTTGTTGAAGCTTGGGTGGACTCCCTGAGTGACTCATCCTTGTTTCTCACCACCCAGTCAACAAGGCATATTTGCTCACAACGATCTCTACCACAGTCTAACTCGTACTGAAAAAATTGGAACAAGAGAGAAAATGATGTCTTATGTTTAGATGTAGACGTTCAAACATTAGAAACAAATTCAAAATGTGTGCAAATTTAAAGTATAGGTTTTTGGAATTCACGATTTACAATCTAAATCCTGTTTCGATTTAAAGTTTAAATTTTACGATTTAAATCTCATTTCGAAAACCTTATGCCTACGTGATTTTTTTTGTATTATACGACTATTCTTTTTATTAAAATGTTGCATCCTATACGTTGCCAACCTTTTGTTCTAGGCTTCGTGCTAATGTAAAATACATAATATTTTAGAAACAACAATCGATGCGCGAATTGTGTGCCATGATCACGCCGTTACGCTCTTACGCTCTTACGTATATTATGCATTTGAAATTAGAGGAGGAAATGTTAGTCTTATAAGTGGTGTAGTATGTGGTGAAAACAACAAATTTTAGGTGGAGTATTTTTAATCATTAAAATGGGAACGATTATTTGATAAACGCGTGATAATAGAGCGTTTATTTAAAAAGCGTCCAAAATCTATGTGTTTAACCGACATCTGAATAAGCAGTTTGTTGTCGGATGCTTATTTAATAGACAAATAATCTCGATAAACTATTAAATAAGAACCTACACATAATTCAGCATTCTAGATTGAAAATCGAATATTAAGAGTAGTATGAAGTTTGAAATGCTCTATTGAAGAGCTTTCTCTCCATAAGCCTTAATCTTTAAGCTAAATATTTGATTGTTAGATACGCGCTAAACCTCTGACATTTAAATTGCTTACTCCCATTTTTAGTGAACATATTTTATCACATGTACATAATAAATATGATCATCCAATATAAGCACATGTTAATCCAAATAAAAAAAATGCATAAACATATGTTTTCACAATTAGAAGTACCACGTCAAGACTTGGACTTGTAAGAATCTAACCAATCTATATGCCCAACTCATTAACCCTTGTTCTATATGAACTATGTTAATCCATTTAATAAAAAAAGTGTGGTGCTAGGGGCACCCCAATATCCTCTTCATAATATCGCAATTAAAAAAATAAAACTCATTAATTTTGTATGCTTCCTAATTCCACATTACCTCTCCATTCTAACCTCTCACTCAACCAGTATCTGCCGAACTAATCACGTAGTCAGCCCTAATCTGAAAACCTTAATCAACAACAATCGCTGTCTACTTCATCTTTCCCATAGGAAAATTCAATTTTTTATCGTCTGAAATCCTAAACTTACTTGATTGAGTGGACTTGGGTTGGGAAATGATTTATCTGCAGCTTTCTTCTTTCTCGGCATTGCTGCGGCGTCGAACAATTTATCCTTGATCGATCGATTGAAGAACTAGGGTTTCAGAATGGAATGAAAGAGAAACAAATCAGACACGAGAGAGAAATAAGGTAACGGTGGTGTGGTAGCCCCTATTTTTTATGTGAGGTATTAAGAAGAGTGTAATGATAATTCTTGTGGTATTTTTTAGTAGCGGTAATAGGAAGAGTAAGTTGGTGTACCCATAGCGCCACACTAAAAAAAGTCATAAATGGGTAACTCATTTTACTTGTTTATTAGTATGGTCATAAATGGGTAATTCATTTTACTATTTATCTAGAATATGAAATTTGTAACATTTTTTAATTCTGCGTATTTAAATTTTGAATTCTAACAATTGAAATCATGAAGTCTGTAATATTTTTACTCAAATGACTAGCTATAGCTCGTTGGTAGCCATTGCTAAATCGCGAGTCCAATAACAGAACCTACTTCTTTTTCCTTATTCGGATTTCATGATTTGCACCCAAAACCCCTTTCCTTTTCTAAAGCTGCCGCCCACTACCACTTCGTCTTTCCTCAGCCTCTCCAACACCTAGAAACCTCCCTTTCTTTCTCTCCAGCCATCTAATATCCTCTAAAAAATGGTATAGACTCTAATCCCCTCTTTAATTACATTTGTTAATTTAGTGTTAGGCTTTTAATTTACATGTTTGCATTGTCTTATTGTATGTATAGTGTAGTTTACTGAGGCCCAATTCTTGTTATTAACCTATGTATTGCAAGCTTATGTAGTTTGTATGACAATAGAATTATGTACATATAAATTGAATATTTAAGCTAAGCAATTTTAGGCTTGTTTGGGGTCGTTTAGTGTGAATGAGCATAATTTAGTTTATGTTTTCTATAATTATTGAAAATGATATTTAATTTTATAACGTACGGTTAGATTGATTGAGTTTTAAAAATGTGCATATGTATGTGATAAACTCCGTATATATACGGTTAGATTGGAATTAACTCGTTCAAGACATACTTAGTTTAGAATGTGTTGCTTCGCGCTTACGATTGATAATAAGAGCAACAATCGTATAAGTTGATTTTTAATATACATATCTTTTTATTAAATTGTTGGAAAGTGCAATAGAAGATAAATCTTTTAACATGAAAATTCCATGATTTCGTATATAGGTCGAACACCCTTTTTCTAATAAGTGTAAAATATGTAATATATTATATTCATAATACCCTTAGAGTGTTTCTCAGCCCTGTCTGATAAGTATTATAGATGATCATTATGCGGATATTCGGTTTTTTAATGGAATGGAGATCTATATTCATCGTATACAATATTTGTTGGATTTATCTTGTATTGGACAAGTTATCAACATAATGACGCAAGTAAATCTCGTAAAGCATTTCATTCTAAACAACTCACAAAATTTGAACAACGCTTCTTTTATTTTCTTTGTATATACGGAATTGTGTACTGTTCAGGGAACTAAAACGAAGTGCTTATGAAATTTTGTTGAATCATTTATGTTGGAAAGATTTACGCGATTTATTTACGTTAATGTATTTGTAATGGAAGGTAGGATGATCCATCGGCAAAGTGTCAATGATCAATTATAATGTAGATTCACCAATAAATTTGTTATAATGAAATGTCAATAGGAATTTATATCATACTTTTTAATCATATACTTAGGGTAAACGGACAATTATTTTACTGATCGGAGCTGAATGTACAAATAACAAAGGAAAAATGGAGGCTCAATAAGTGAACATTTTAATAATGGTGTTCACATGTTTATTGATTTTACTTTAAGTAATAATAAACAATAAAGAAATATGTTGTCCATGTATTAGATGCAAATTGTTAAAGCACCCGATACTAGAAATGGTTAGAGTTCATTTGCATCAATATGGCTTCGTGCCGAACTATTTGGTTTGGGATTGTCATGGAGAACTATTGGCATCTAATCTTGTACAAGTTATGTGGGTAGTAAGTAATGAAATTGCTAGTACGAATCTCATAGAACGTATTATTGAAGATGATGCACATTCAATGTTCCATGTTCCTCAATTTACTGATAACGATGATAATGTATAGAAGAGCCAGATATTGGAGCTAAAAAAATATAAGATTCATTAGATATCGCAAAGAAACCCTTTTGGGAAGGTTGTACAAGCAGAACTCAATTTTCAGTTACTGCTGAATAAATTGTGATTAAATCTAAATACAATGTCACAGAAGCTAAATTCACAGTTGTTGTAAAAGCTATGAAGCGGCATATTTCTCCTAATAATTTAATGTGCGAAAATAATTATGAAGTAAAAGAAAACTGATGTTGGCTTCAGGTTTACCATATAAAAGAATAGACACATGTCTAAACGGTTCCGTGTTGTTTTGAAAAGAAAATATCAGCCTTAAAACTGTAAAATATGCAATCAAAAAAGTTACAAACCAAGAAAGAAAAAGGGAAAGGAAGTCTCGTATAAACGTACATATTATTACCTATTACACCTAGACTTCAAAGACTATATGCATCTTCTGTAACCGTGCAAAGTATAAGATGGCACAATGTGAGAACACGGGAAGAAGGTACGTTAACACACCTAGCTGATGGGGAAGGATGGAAGCATTTTGACCAAAAATATCCCATTTTGCATCCGAGAGTCGTAATGTTAGACTTGGTTTATGTACGGATGGATTTTCACCATTTTCTCAATTTGGTTCTAAATATTCCTCATACCTATAATTCTCACATCTTGCAATTTACCTTCATGGATGTGTATGAATACTTATTATATATTTCTCACAGTTGTAGTGCTTGGTCCTGATGATCCAACACAAGTAATCGATGTATTTACAACCTTGGGTTAAAGAATTAAAAACATTGCAGTACAAAGAAGTAGAAACATGTGATATTACGCAAGAAAAAGAACTTTTCTCAAGTGAAGATATTTATGAACTTGTAAAGGATTATCCAAAGATACAAGAAATTGGAGAAAAGATCGAAATTCAAGATGAATCATCCATTCATAATTGGTGCAAACAAAGCATATTTTAAGGGTTGCCTTATTGGAAAAATCTCCTGATTCGTCATAATACTAACGTGATGCATAATGAGAAAAATGTGTTTGATAATGTATTTAATACAATTTTGATTGTCAAGAAGAAGATTAAAGATAATTTGAAATCAAGACGTGATATTGAAGTAATATGTAATCGTCCTGAGCATCGTGTAAAGTAAGATGACACCAAAAAACCAAAAGCGTGTTATGAGTTAGACAATAATCAAGTTAAAACACTTTTAAAATGGGTGAAAGGATTAAGATTCTCGGATGGTATATCATTTAATCTTCATAGATGTGTTGACTATAAGAATAATAAACGTAACAGGATGAAAAGTCATGATTGTCATGTTATGATGAAAAAATTGATACCCATATCTTTCAATGAACTGTTGCCTGTAAAAGTTTGGACTGTTGTAACAGAACTTGCTTTGTTTTATAAAGAACCTTTTTCTACAACATTAAAAGTTTATCGTCTACGTAAACTTAAGGAAGACATCTATATATTGCTCTGCAAACTAGAAAAAACTATCCCCTTCATCTATTTTCAATGTTATGGAGCATTTGCCAATTTATCTTCTATTAGAAGCACGTTTTCGAGGGCATATGCAATACGCTTGGATGTATCTATTTGAAATGTATATTAATATTTAGTTCATTAAATATTAGTTTAATTACATATATAAAAAAGTAATCTAGAATAATTATCAATATGTCATAAACCATTTAAAGAAAAAGGTAAGACAGAAAGCTCGAGTGGAAGGTTCGATTCGTAAATCAAACATCGAAGAAGAAGCTTCGTTTTTTCCCTTATTTTTTAGTGACCATGTGAACACATCATTTGAAAGTGCTACATATAATGATGAAAACATTCATCAGGATGGTTGTCAAGCAACTTTTTCAATTTAAAAAAAAACATTGTCGGCCTGCAAGTAAAGGTGTGGAAGTATGTTTGGACGATAGAAATTATCATGTAACACACACACATATATTCTTCCCAACTACTATGAAGTTGCACCATTTGTTAGGTAATATACTTATATTCACCATAATATATTTATACCATCTACATATGCGTATATATAAATATGCACAGGTGTATCTTAATCATAAAGCAACATTTGTTCCATAACTGCAGTGTTTACAATCACAACAAACAAACGATGATATCAGGAAAGAATTCGCTACTTGATTTTCTAGTCACGTTTTTGATACAAAAATTGGTGTTGTAACGAAGGATTGAACTATTTAACCACAGGAAGAAAAAGAAAAGTCAATACCTATCCAATATTTCTTGTCACTGGATACAAATTTAATACCAAAGAATACGGAAATGAAAAATTAATTAATAATACTGGTGCATTTATTAAAGGTAGTGATGATCCAAATGGTCATATAAACGATTTTTATGGCGTACTAACCCAGATTTTGCAATTGACATATTTCACACAACCTGCGGAAGAAGTATCATCTACACATGCGTATATATAAATATGCATAGGTGTATCTTAATCATAATGCAACATTTGTTCCATAACTGCAGTGTTTACGAATCACAACATACAAACGATGATATCAGGAAAGAATTCACTACTTGATTTTCTAGTCACGTTTTTGATACAAAAATTCGTGTTGTAGACAAAAGATTGAACTATTTTACCATAGGACCAAAAAGAAAAGTTAAGACCTATCCAATATTTTTTGTCACTGGATATAAATTTAATCCCAAAGAATACGGAAATGAAAAATTAATTAACAATACTGGTGCATTTATTAAAGGTAGTGATGATCCAAATGGTCATATAAACAATTTTTTGGCGTACTAACCCAGATTTTGCAATTGACATATTTCACACGACCTACGGAAGAAGTATTTTAATGCAACTGGTTCAGCATCGTTACAGGTTCTGCAATCAATGTGCAACCAAAGTATTATTTTATAGAAATAAAACATACTTCATGTTATTAAAAAGTACGATCCTTTTTGTACTTGTTAAACAAGCTATTCGAGTTTATTATGCTCCTTACTCATCTTTAAGAATAGATAAAATAGATTGGTCGATAGTTTTTAAAACAAAGGCAAAGTTTACATATGATGGACGAATTATTCCCGATGAACAACTTTCCAAGCAGATATCGAGGAAAATAAAGAAATAATAATAATAACCGATGACTAAATAGATTTTGGACCTCTAAACGATGAATAAAATACATTAATTGAAGCATTTGAGACTACACAGGAACAAAATACACAATACAAAACTGAGTCTGAGTCCAAAGTGATGAGGCTTGATCAATAATCTACATTTTGAGAAGCTAAAGTTGTACTTTTTAATATTATACTATTTTCATTAAAAATGATATGTCATGCTAATATGTTATGTATCACATCGTCTTCTTATGTTATGCCATAATGTATGTTTTACATAGTCCTTTTGTGTTATGTTATAATGTTTGTTTGTAACATGTACAATATATATGTCATCACGTAGACGTGCCTCTTCACATTCTGGGTGAAACGACCCAAACTCGCCCTTTCGGGAAAGCCTGGATTGAGTTGAGAACACGGCAAATCAGAATACAAACAAAAGAACATTTCATTGCTTATTACAACAATTTACATCAAAGTACAAGAATGTACAGAGTATGAATAAATAATATACATTGGAAAATATCGTAGATTAGAATTACAATGCAGCGGAAAAATAATACATAACACATCTTAAAAAAAAATACACGGATACAAAGCGTTCCGAATATAGCTCCAGCTATAAACCATGATCCTGTATAAATAAATCTGCAAAACCAAAACTACTAGCTACCCGTGTGGAAAATAGGGGCACCCAGAGTTTAGGTTAAAACAATAAACTCCAGGTCAGTCATGTGACTGTTATGAGAACTAAAACAGTTATTTCAAACTTTACTTTAAAAATAAAGTAAATCCAGGGACCATGCCGTATAACACGGAACAAGTTTTTTTCCAAGAATACCAGTGCATAAAACAGTTTATAAATAGCGCAATGCTTTTCGAAAAATGAAGCTATTATAAGACTCAGATCCCATCACACAATGCAACGCAAGCCGGAGGATAGAGTTTTCCCTTATAATAGCCAAATATGCTTGGTGCGTTTAAAACAAATCATTTGATACTATTATAAGTGCATAGTGTATAAAACAACTTCGAATATAAATGTATCAATCATACACGGCATGGGTACCACGTATCGTGTCGCCATACTAGGCTCTACAATAAAAACCGAAATGTCACGTATCGAAAATTGGATTTCCGTCATGAGTCGAGGCAAGGGATGTACTCCTCACCGCTTCGAGACACTCTAGCAAATGCCTTGGGACTACACACTCTGGGCAACCCCTGGATCCTGCAAGGTCAGTCCTCTCTTACGTTTTAGGATTGGAAATTCATGAACACATGTTTCCCGGTCCTATAGGACCTATCCATCGGTTCCATAGTAACCGATATATCCGAGGCGCCTCGCTATCCATCATCCAAATAGGTAAAAATATAATAAATGTCTGGGCTCCATACCATGACACCACTCATAGCTAGAAAGAAACGACATGTCCTCCTTGGGTCCTTTATCTCGTTTTTGACTCATACCGAGGTGTGAGGCTCGCGAATTAACACTATTCACAAAGCTATGCCCTTTAAGGCCATGCTTTGATCATAAACCACATGACTCTGCTTTTCAACAGAAGACTTGATCATTTGCATCTCAGCATGTCACACTGACAATTCACGCCATGCAACTGATGTTTATTGATATATAACCTCTGAGCTCGAACTTCTCAGAGAAAGGTGTTAAGCAAGAGAATAAATTCTCTGCCACCAAACAGATATATATTTAATAGAGATCAATCAACACAGAATAAAATCCAATGTCAGGCACACATCCATTTAATAGCTCGTTCTGGGTCTGAACGAAACCGGAGGCACCTTATTCCTCGTCTCATATGTCTAATACAGGAGATAGGTCCTCGCATATCCGGTTGATCTCCAAATACGTCTGGACGATCATCACTTGTTACCTTGTCTTGGGTGTACCGCCCAATCAAGACATCAGTAATCATCCAAACGATGTGAAGACCTCCGGTCTTCAACCATCGTCTTCATCGTCGACTTATCGTTGAATCGGTTATTCAGAATGGGTTATAAACCCGGCCTTTCCGAATAACTCGCGTATATAATAAAAAGTGCTACACAAACACAACATACGCCTCATTCCAAATCAGAATATTATTTTGTTCGAATATTCACATCCTTTGGGAAAGTTTCCCATTAATTTTATCAGAGATAAATTCTTTAAATTTATTCTTTAATCTTCCTTTGGATCTCAATTCAAACCAAATTAAGGTTTATCCAAACTAGTCGGGATTAGTGCACCTTACCGAAATAATCATTTGTTTAATTTTTCAATCCCAACTTATTCATCCCATGGAGAAAAACTGGTAATAATCCATCTCTAACACCACGGTGTTATCGGTAAATTTTGATTACCATTTCACGTCGAAATCTAATTAAAGATTTAACTATCGCCTGGAGTATAACTGGTGGTACTCCATTCTCGACCATTTCCCAAATTTGATAATTTAAATTATCATATTCACATTTCAATCTAATTAAAGATTCATTAAAACATCACTTAGTTTTAATCTTCCAATAATCATTATTTAATGATTATTTAACTTTGGAAACACAAACATGCTGCATCGACAATCTACACCGCACCGCTGATTTCTACCGATATACAACCTCTGAGCTCGTACGTATCAGAAAAGGGTGTTAAGAAAGAGAATAAATTCTCCTCCACCAAACAGATATATATTTAGCAGAGATCAACAAATACAGTTAAAAATACAACGTTAGACGTGTAATCCTGTCTTTAACTAGGTTAAAGAACTAATGTCATTTAAAACACAGTTAACGATAAACCCAAAATCACATTCCATTAATTATGGAATCTTCACGGAAAAACAGATCAATATACAATCGATATCAATTTCCATATCCGACTAATAATATAAATGAATTACGACCAAGCCTTTTAAATTACATATATATTAATAGTCTTCCTCCACAGAAGCTCACTTAGATTATTAGTAAATTGAATTCCATTCAATTCCAATTTATTTTATTAAATTGAAAACTTTACTTCGGAAAATTTCCATTAAATATTAATAAAAAGATTTATAAATTCCAAATCATATTTCACTGTAAATCGGGTTAAAGAACGAATGTCGTTAAAAACACAGTTCACAATAAACCCGATTCACATTCCATTTTATTCCAGTTACAAAATATAACTGGAAATTCTAATAATCTTAATTAAAAGATTTATCCTTTTCACACGGGGTTTAAGAACAGTGTTATTTAAGACACCATTCAAAACAAACCCAAAATCCAATTCTTTAATTCAATTCTAATTGAATATTAATTAATTGGAAAAATTCACTAAATCTTAATTAAAAGATTTATTCTTTCCTCTACTGGGTTTAAGAACAGTGTTATTTAAGGCATCGTTCATGACAAACCTAAAATCCAATTTGATATCAAATACAAAGCTCTGAATAGAAATTATGTCGGCTTATATTCAATATCTAATTCTGAAACCAGCAAATATCATTTTGGGAATAACGATATATATATATATATATATATATATATCTTCCAAATTCCCATAACAATATCCGTATAATCACAGAATCCAATATCGAAATATTCCGAAGATGATTTCCATTCAAATCCATTCCAGTTGTTATATTGGAAATTTCTGGTTATATTAAAAACCATTCACAAATCCAATTTATTTTATTTAAAAATTATTGGATTTCAAATCTAGTTAATAATTAGTTCATTTTGATAAAAATATATTTTTATCTCTAAAAACGTGAAATTTTTCATCCTAATTCTTTCCAAATCATTTATTTTGATTTTACACAAATTATTAATATTTTTAATTATTTTATTAAGGCACTTTCAGTCGATTTCCACAAATGGTCATCGAACTGCACTTACAACGACCTTTTCCAAATTTGATTTGGACATAATTCCAAATCCAACCGTTAGATTTCAAATCTCTTATTGTTGGAAAGCTCTTTTTGATACGAACTCAACGGTTCCGGTTTTAGGAGAATCCGACGGTTGGATCTCCCGTAATGTCAATTTGAAGTCAATGGTCGAAATTCGCGAACGGTCGCGGCGCGGCGCATTCTATTCAGGCCATTAAATATATATAGTATATATATTATATATATATTTCGTCGATTTGCATTTAAAACGTATTTCATAAATCATTTATAAATTCGTTTTAAAACGATTCCAACTTCATTTTCAATTTTAAATCAAAATTGAATATTCCTTATCATTATAATACTTAAATGATAATCTTTTCAAAAAATCAAATTTTGAAATATTTTCCTTTTCGATATTCATTACAAAGATGAATAAAATCGATATAAATATCGTCCATGTCAAAATGACGCATGACTACTTAACATGACTTCATATATTTAAATATTTTCGTGTCCATCCAAAATCGGACATCAAATCCACATTTTAATTATGTACTGAATATTATTATAAAATATTCGTTATTTTAAAATATTCCTTATTTCTGAATTGATACCAGACCCAATCAATTACAATATAATTTTATTTATATGGATTTCATACAACACATGTATATATCAACAATGATAAACAATCAAACATCAGCTAGAGTGCACTACACGACTGCATAAGCATTAAATATAAATAATTAACGCTTACAACATTCTATCAACGAATCTATTGACATATAACTAAACAATTGGGATTAGTGTACGTCAAATATCATCCCAATACCTGTGTGGGGTTTCAACCATCAAATAACTATTATTATTCGTGCACTTGGGCGATGTGTAAAAATTATCGTCCCAATCGATATCACAAAAATAAGCGAGCATAAACAAGTCGTCCGACTTGTAAATGGGTGTGTAAACTTATTTTTAACTATCCAAATATTATTTTATTTATTGCCGTTATAAGCTAAAAATAACATTTTCAACTAACTAAATTTTTCTAACACTTTTTAGAAAATTTCGACAGCATAATGGCGTGATACTAGAACCCGAATAAGGTCTAGCCTTATCCCTCGCCTAATACTGGCTCGCGCCATACACAAACCAAATTCAATCAATTCCATTCACATCCCAAACCAAATTCAAACAAATAAATCCATCAAAACAAACAACCAAACATCCATGGTTTCAATCAAAGGTGTTGAGTGCTACTAAGCACCGTCTGCATACTTGAATATAATAACTTAATTGAAAGTTGATTGAGAAAATGTTCTCACCTTTGGTTTTCACTCCTCCAGTTTTATATCTCAATTTCTGAACAGTCTGGATTTGCTCGAAATTCCAACGCAATCTTTTTCACGCTGTTCATAGTAAAAATCACATTTTTAATATGAGGTTTATATATTAAAATCGCATTTTTAAACAACGATATTTATAAACAAAAATCACATTTTATTATGATGCTATTTATATAAAAATCTCATTTTTATGACAACGCTATATCGATAAAAATCATATTTTTAAACGCTACTTATATAATTAAAAATCATATTTTTCCAGTGCTATGTATACATTAAAAATCATATTTTTATATTGCTACTATATATATATAAACACATTTTACTTTTCTAATGTAATACATAGAAAAATCACATTTTTATTTTAATGTAAAACATAGAAAAATCACATTTGTATTTTAATGTAAAACATAGAAAAATCACATTTTTTAATTCAAAATCATATTTTTACAATGTTATAACACATATAAAAATTACATTTTTATATCGCTATTATATATATATATATAAATTAAATTTTTTTCTTGCCATTCATATAATAAAAATCAAATTTTAACTTCAATGTTCATACAATAAAAGTCAATTTTTTATTTCAATGTTCTACAATAAAAATCAAATTTTTTATTTCAATGTTCATACAATAAAAATCAATTTTTTTATTTCAATGTTCATACAATAAAAATCAAATTTTTATCCTCATGTATTCTATATAAAAATCAAATTTTTATCCTCTTGTATTTTATATAAAAATCAAAATTTTACACTATGCTAATAATAAAAAAACTGATTTTAAAGCAATGTTATTTCATTTAAAAATCCTATTTTTAATTACATAAATAAGTAAAAACAGAAATAAATTCTCACAAGTGGAATTGGGGGTGGGGGATGGCTGAAAAGGGGCGGCGCCAGAGAAGCATTGGGCTGAGGGTGGCACAGTGGCTAGCGCGGTGGAGCATTGGGCTGAGGGTGGTGCAGTGGCTAGCGCGGTGGAGCATTGGGCTGAGGATGCGTATTTGCGTGGGGCTTGGGGTTTTAGGGATTGTAGAGGGAGAGAGGAGAGAGAATGAGGAGATGGAGGGGGTGCAGATCCGACGACGGCGGCGGCCTGGCGTGAGCGGAGGCGCGGCTGAAGGGGAGCGACGGGTTTGGGAACGATGTCTTTTTTTTCTTTTTTTTTTCTTTTTTTTTTTCAGTTTTGAGCGTTGACTGAGAATAAAGAGGGAGCAGAGGGTTTTAAGGGATATATATTTTTATATTTAATATATTTTTATATCCAAAAAGTTATTTTTTTATTCGAACTCCAAATCAAACCCAACGACTGTCGCTCTGAGCTAATTACCCCCATTCCAGATATAATGGGACACGTCCCATAAGCCAATTCTACTGTTACGATCAGTTTTCATTTAAATTAAAATATAAATCCGTTTATATTTCATTTGAACGTACATTTTAATTTACCGGGGCCACATATTGACTCCAAAAATTCCAGGAAAATAAATCTAGTTGTGTTTTGACAATACGGTCCTAACAAATCGTCGAATTTGGAGACAGTTTGAAAAACGGTCATTTCCCAGTTGATTAAATTCAAATTCAAATTGCCAAACGCGTTTAAATTCACCACGCTCACATATTAATTCTAAAAATTATGAAAATTGAAATCTAACAATAATTTGACATTCTGAATCCAACAAAAGTGGACTCGTCGAAAATGAAGGTCGTTTGCAAAATCGCTATTTTTGAGGGCTATATATTATATAAAATATATATAAATTCCATAACGACTATTCTGAATTTTAATCTAGACATAACTTTTTATTCGCGTTATGAATTCTGGATTTTTCGCCTTCGTTAGATAGATATAATTAAACAGATTCAAATATTTCTGGTTTTACTGAAATCCAATTTATTTTGAATCCTCTATATTCATTTGAAATTTAAAATTGAATTTTCAAACTGCCACGCCATTTTAGGCTCGTTATATAATTAAAATAAATTTATACGTTCTAACTTCGATAATAATAAATTTTTAGTCATTATTATTTAAAATAAATCATTTTAAATATTCAAAATTCATCAAAATAGCTAAAATAAAAAATTTAAATTGGTTCTGAAAATCCGGGTTGTTACACTGGGTCTCCCTCTTCTTCTTAGAGAGGGGCTGCTACTCCTACGGGTGGTGACAACAGTGGTCACTACAACAAAACAGTCCTTTTACAACGGGCAAAGACCGTTGTAATATGCATTTCACAACGGGCATATGCCCGCCTTAATATGACCCGTCGTAATAGCTCCTGACTAATTGACAACGGGCATTGACTGTTGTAAAAGCCCGTTGTAATAACTTGCTCTGTCACGTGCAATGACTCTATGACAATGGTTATTAACCCGTTGTAATAGCTAATAAATTACAAGCGGCCTTTGCCCGTTGTAATACAGTATATTACAACGGTTTTTGCCCGTTGTAATAGCAAATTTAAATATAACTGCTGCGATATGCATCCATAATAATAATGAATATTTTAACATGCAATAAATACTGTAATGCAACAATCAAAATCACATAATAACACATACTAAAAGACTGAAGCAAGAATCATATAATTCCAACACATTTCAAAAAGTTCGATAAGTTTATACTCCAAAAGACTAGATAAGTTTACATTCCGAAAGGTTACATAAGTTACGTCGACATAGTTCTAACATAAATTACATAACTAGTTTCATAAGTACCAAAACTAGACCAAGGAAATGTAATCTTTGTGCCACGCGACGGCAGATCCAACGGCCTGTTGATCTTGAGTCTGCATATATTTACTAGCACGGTGTGACTGCAAAAAAAGAAAAAAGTTACCAAATGTAGAGAGAATATATTATTATACACCATTCAAAACTTATTATACAACATTTAAGTCTTTGCATTGCTGTAACTTTACAGCCTTTGGTTCCATAGTCTTCCTACTTCAGTTTAGACACGGTTTAGACACCACCATATCCACAGTTTGCAGTTATATTTAAGTAAAAATATTTGTATTTGTAACTGACATTATATACGAACTTTTATTTCTACAATTATATGGCTGACAATTATAAGGAATATAAACTAGTATACTAATGCGTGCTTGGAACTTCCAAACATACACTACTGCTATTCAAAATGATAAAATAAATAAAAGCTAGCATGAAATAAGATAAAAAGAGAAGATAAATTACATTTTGAAGAACGAAGCCAACTTGCATCGACTACACCATACATTAAGATGATCTTGTCAGCAAAGCCCGAAGTGGAACCACAGGGAAAACTCCACACAGATGTAGCCCAGTTAATTCCAAAACATCTAGAAATTTCTGCATGATCAGCGCACGTATTATTCATTACAGTGCAATTTCGAATAATATGCATATTAATGTACATTTACCGCTATTTTGTCTCCACTTTGTTTTATCCTGAGCACGGATTAATTTTCATTCAACAAAGTAATATTCAGGTAACACTATTTATTTCCCAAAGAGCGGAAAAATGGGAAACCTACAGCCTGCAATTTAAGATGAAAATCATTCAAGAATACAAAGATCAAAGGCTGCCGATGAAAAAGTAAATAGGTATTCACAAACATTAAATTTTCTCATTGCCATATAAGTAGAGAGCATATAAACATGCATTATACAGAACTGAACACTAAATTCATAAATATAATGTGAGGGTGATTCGAAAATTTTAAACCAACAATACATACAAAATAGGAAAGGGTAAAGTAGAAGTAGGGATTATGGTGTAGGCATGTTAACATAAAATAATATCACTTCATTTTTGTATGAATATGTATTCAATCATCTAAGTTACTGCATGTTATAAGGCAATTGAATTACATACCTTGAAGCTTCAATGACCATGACCTTAGGTAATTCTTCAAATTGTAGTAGTAAGACATTTTAGCATGCGTATTTCTTTATCCCAATGCCGAAGCATAGATCTTCACACTTCTCAAAAATAACTTTGTTTGGATGATTAAATGTGTTATTATTCATAAAATCTGCAGGTATTCGACAACCAAATGTTGGTCCCCTGAAAATGCAATATATATTCATTATACATTGGTGATTAAATAAGAAAAACAATCAATTCATACATAATCAGAATTATAACTTGGGTAAAGCGATCATTCTGCCGCTTTAGTTTCTTTTTTGCTAAAATAAATATATAATTTGATATGTTAATTTTCATTTTTAGTGTCCCTCCTACAAAGATGTTTCAGCTTCATCATTTAATAATCAGTTCTTTCCAATAGTTAATTATATCTACAGTATGCTTGCTGACTTGAGGTAAAGGTTGCGTGGGATGTAAAGCTTGACAGTGGTCCACCAATTCAGGTTTGCATGCTATCTTTTCTTGAGCTTAGACTTATCAAAGTACAATATGAATAGCTTTCAATGTCTTTGCTATTTATGTTCTATGGTTTGAACAAAACTTAGAAAAATGCATAATTTGGTTTACTGTATATGTTGGTAGTTTTAAACAAAAACTACTTGATAGTGAGATTTGATTTGGTCAATTATAATTGTGTTGTTTAAAGAAACTATGTTTTCTTTACTATTTACATGAACATAAAAGTTAATTAATGTAAGAGTTATAATTAGATGATACTACTTCGAACAATAAATATAGTACCTATAGCAGTAACTCAAAAATCTTTGAACTCGATAGACTATGGATCAAGCAAAAAAGTTTTGATGATTCAATAGTGAAGGAGGAATGAGCTAAATTAGATCTTGTGGTTCATCATTTTAAAAGATAAGGTGGAAACAGAACTGAAGATAAGTAGATTATAAAGTAAAATAAATATTATCAGCTATCTATAACTAAAACTGTATGAGATTGCATTTTCTAGAAGTTCATGTCTGGTTGGTGTTCATTATATTAATTATTTTTTATACTTTTATAGAAAATATAATAATAAGTTCATCTCATACATAAAAATGTAAGTGGAAAGATAAAGGTACCGTTTGATTTTGAGAAGGGGCATTTTTCTTTCGCGTCCGTGTCGGACGCATCGGAAGCGTCCGACGCGTCGAACGATGCGTCCGATGCGTCGACGTGGGACCCGCGAAAATGCCCCTTCCAGCTGAACGTGAGAAATCCAAGCGTTCGTTTCCCCGTTCGTTTCTTTACCCTTTCTTACCCCATTTTACACCCCTTTTACCCTTTTCGTGTGCCCCTTCCTATTAAAATAAAAACACATACCCCTTTCATCAATTTTCCCCTTCCAAATACCCCTTCAGGATACCCCTTCCCGTTCAAAATCAATCGGACCCAAATTGTCTTAAGGATTACTATAAAACTCAAAACAACAATTTGCATTTGATGGATTTTAATCAACTGCAAATTTACTTTTTGTTGTTTATATAAAACTAATTGTGAACTCGGACTATCAACTTTTTTTAATAATATTCCAAAGATTGACATTTTTCACTCTCTTTATACATTCCGATTTATGAAATCACGAAGGAGGAACGGACAAAGAGTGCAAACAACATTGTTGTCATTTTTCCCTTGCACTATTGTTGGTTTTGTTACATGCATCTTTTAGCAGCAATTATCAAGTTAGAACCTACGCCACTGCATTTTCTTTCACAATACATTTTTGGTTATGTATACTTTCTATCATTATGTATGCGATTATCAATTTCCATGCACAGATATTAATCTGCTCTTAGCATGTCTCCCTTGACTTTGACAAAGTAAGGGTAAATCAACTGATATCTATGCTTGAGTTTGTGGTCATGTAGAACATCTGCTGACATCTGTCAAATGTGGTAACTCCTCCTTTTTCTTAGTTTTTTAAAAAACAATGTTGTTTGACTGCTAACCAATTACATAAATGTCATAAGGATATGTCATCTATTACAGACAAGGCATACAATGGCTATAATAACTCTGTATTTTTTACTCCCTCAAAATTAATCTGGTCTACCACTTTAAATTTTACTCTTATCATGTGGTTCCTACCGTGTTGTTTTGGACAATCACAAAAGAATTATCATTTACTATGGCCACCAATTCCAGTTACAACTCATCCATTCTGTTGAGTTTTAAAATAGAACCTAATTAAATTTTGCATCAAAGGATTTAAAAAATTCTTACTTTGTAGCATCAGTTTTCTGAACTAAACAATAGTTTCTGATTTGCTAAAATTAACCAATGAGAAAAATAGTTACACTAAGCAGTTTCAGCTCAGTTACAATGAGCCTTGACGCTTAGTGTAGCTGAGTCTAACGCTCAATTTTACTGAGCCTTTCGGGCTCAGTAAAACTGAGCGTTAGGCTCAGCTACACTGAGCCGAAACGGCTCGGCAGAACTGAGCCGAACGCCTTGGCAGAACTGAACTGAAAGGCTCAGTTAAAATATTATATTTGTTAATTTATTAACATAAATAAAAAAGGAGAATGAAAAAGTCACCCAAACTTTTTGGTACAAAAAATATAGTGTGTGGATGCGTAGATTGTCAGGTGGTAGCAGCGAACATGTTGCAGTCGTTACATTACAACCGAGTCGCAGTAGATCTCCTTCCAAGCTACATAAATGCACGTCTATTATTTAATTTACTCCATTTCTGACACTTCTCATATCATATGGATAGACTATAAAGGACGTCCTACTTAATTGAGTTACAACCGAGCTGCAACAGTTACATCTCAATTGATTGCAACTAAAGGTTGTTAATAAAAGATTTTTTTTAAGTTTTCTTTTTTTTTCCTTTTCATTTGGGTTGCATTTATAAACAAGAGTTCTTTTTATTAAATGCAAGCACTGTAGATGGAAAAGAAGAGAGACACAAAGTTAGGAGCTGTGATAACATAGCAAGCATACCATCATTGTGAAATGAGAAGATAAGTAAGGGAATGAAGCAATATATTATCAACTTTGAAATTAGTGATACGCATTGGTCTGTAAGTGAAGCGGTGCTTCTAGTGTGCTGATATATCGAAACAAGCAATGGTCGCAATGGCTGATCAACAAAACTAATGTGGGTCTAGTAGATTTTTTGTTTGTTGTGCAACCACTTAACATTCTAAAAAATCATGATAAACAATTTCATTAATTAAATGATTTGAGTTTTGAAGTTATGTCTAACAAAACATTACAGTGAATTGATTATAGTCTAGCATAACCATGAATTAATTATAGCCTAGCATAGCCATACATTTTCATATAGAGGTTCGCATGAAACATAATTTCCATATAATAAAGAATTGAATTATGTGAAGCATGTGATTTAAACAAGGGTATGTAAGTATAAAAATAATAAAGTAACTAAAACACTGAATAGTTTGTGCTAATTTATTAAATTAGGGAATCCAATATCGAACCTTGCAAAATATAAAGTGATGTTCACTAATAATAGAAGCTGAAAATCCAAGCTATTCTTGTTTAAGACCAAAATTTTCATATATTTTGTCATCGAATAAATCCAAAAAAATAAAATAAAACAAGTCAATCATTTGCAATTCAGTCGCAAAGTATATCAAAATGAATTGACAGTAGAGTGAATTAACAGAAAGAAATCAATTTGCATAAAATTAACCCTCATTCAAAACATGTCTAATACCTGATTCGTAATAGTATAAACAACACTCTTATCTGCCCAGCTTCACTACAAGCTCATCTAGCGGTAGAATCTGCGCCACCTTCGCTTCTTCACCTCGAAAAATCCCTTCAATTGCTCCACTATTACATCTGGACCCTACCCAAATCTATACGCCGTACACGAATTCAACATTTGATTGAGAAATTTTGATGAAGAATTAATATGATCGAAATAAAGGGAAAGCGTTAAAAAGCCGATTGCTAGATTAGGTTTTCGTGAGGAAAAATACAGGGAAGAAGAGGAAAGTGAGAAACGACAGATAGGCTATGGGTGTTTTAAACTGATACACACCACTATAAATATCCAACGGTCGATATTTGCAATCCATGTGGTATATTGTTTCGTTCAAAAACCAAGGAAGACGCGGATCAGCAAAAATATGTCATTTAGAATTGACTGCGTTTCGTAAAACCAGGATTTAAACCACCACTACTTAACAATACAGCCTTACAGCGTTGATTTACTAATCATCAGATTACATTACATATTTGAATTTTAAATAACTTTAAGTTTCACAAAAAAATCATTATAACCTGAAAATAATAAATTTGAAAATATGATATCTATGATTAAATATTGAAATTCAATTTTTAAGATTTAATCAGCAAACCAAAGATTGAAACTTATATTTAAACTACAAAATTTGGAAAATAAATTAATCCAAAATTTGAAATTACATGATTTCATTTTTACATTTTAGTTTTTTAAATGAAGAAATTTGAATATGGAATTGAACTTGAAAAATCATATTCTAAAATTCGAAATGTTTTCAAATTTTGAATTTTGGAAAGTGAAAAGTATAATTGAAAAATCTTTTTCACTAAAGGGGAATAAATATGTTAAAACTATCTAGTCTATTATTTTTTGAACTTAGAAGCTTATAATTTTGTTTTTGAACTCTGAAAAATCTAGCTTTCAATTCTTTTTTATTTGAACGGTTGTGTTAGCTACTTTGTATTAAAATTTTGCACTCGAAAATTTAAATTTGAAATATGTAAATATGAGAATTTGGAAGTTCATGAAAAACTCAACATTTTGAGGGTTGTGTTGAAGTTCCGAGTCCTTACGACACCATACTGCATCTGTATATACCTAAACTTCACTATGTATCTTGAAGCATACCACTACATGACGCATTCCATCCATTGCTGGTGTCAAGATCAAATATGCCAAGATACCTCAATTTACATGCAGGATCATGGAAAAAACTTTTTGCAATACAAATAAGCATTTTTTTTACTTGTTATCAATCTCTTGCATGTCGTCTCCTTTAAGAATCTTGCGTTGTGAGACTAACGATGATTAAATTCATGCACACCCATAAATAAAATGTAAGCAACACTTAACATTCTTTACTATGCTCCAGGACTAAGTTGAACTCTCTTCAACGTTGATGCCATCATGGCCTAAAACATATGGCTGTAGTAACTCCCTCTCCATCGCCCTCTCTAACCTCTCCCGAAGTCGTATTATTTCTTGCAACATTTCATGTGTTTCGATTTATTTGAATTTTTATTTTGTTTTCAATTTAAATACAGCTATATACATACTATGAAATAACCTCATTCTAAAATGTTCGGATGAGCCTGTTGGCTAGTGTAAGCTTGCAATGCTTAGCTGAAGTTATTAAAGTTTAATACATTTACCACATCTAAAACACATTATTTAATTTAAGCTCTTTAACAACATTCATTATAAATTGTAAATTATCACAATATAAGATACATGTTGTCAAAGACTATCATTTGCAACTATTTTTTGAAATGTTGTGGAAACAATTTTATTTTAACATTTCCTAAAAAAATGTTGTCATGAAAAATTATTTACAACATTTTTTTGATAATTGTTGTGAATGACATGTTTTATCTACAACATTTTAATCAACTGTTGCGAAACCCATGTTGTAAAATGTGCTTTTTCTTGTAGAGTAAGAAAATGTATGTAAACTACAGTTTTGACAATAATTAGAAACCTAAAACAATGAGAAGCTTGCTAGGAACGAAACCATAGCCAATTACCCAATTTGTATGTTATCAATGAGGAGAAAGGCACCCATGAAGGAAGAGACCTATTGCATGACATTTATTGATATGACATGACCAAAAAACAGTAATAAAAAGGTAAATAAAATATCTTATGCCAAACAGCAAAGAAATAGCAATAGGGATGCACAGACAGAAATTAGAATTCATTACCTCACATAGGACAGCCAGACAGATAAAAAAGCGTGGCACTGAATCACCAACAAAATAGAAGGATGACTAACATAATCAATATGAGCAGCGGTAGAAAATCTACAGAAAATAGCGTTTGAGGAAAGATTTGTGAATTGCTGAGAGTACGACGAAGAACGGCCTTCAAACCGAATCGCGATGATCAGTGAAGCACCGTTCGTCAACCAGATATTTAGTTCCACCGAATCCCCAATTTGATTGATGATTGAACAATGAAGATTATACTAGGGTTTTTTATTCAACTTCGTCTGGTATTTGATGTTGAAGAGTAAAGCCGTAGCTTTTCACTTTTTACTTCTACTACGACACAGTCGGGTCGGTGGGTCAGATATTGGGTAATGGATTGAGCATGGTTTTATTCAGTTTTGGGCCAGCTCTAATAAATCATAAACTACATCGGTTAACGGTTAACTGACCGACAAAAATTTGGTTAACAGAACCGAAAATATTCGGTTAAGATGGTCGGTTAACTGATGTTTTAATAACACAATTCAAAATAAAATTAGGTTTACGGATAACTAAGTTTAATAACTAGACCAAAAAAAAAATTATATTATATTATATCAGTTGAAATTGACTTTAATTTCTCATCATTTCTAAATTAATTAAAAAATAAAAAACAACCATCAAAATTAAAAAATTAGCATAAGTTATTAATGTTTATTGTTAATTAGCATAAATTTATATGATCGTTGTAAAATTAACATCGGTTAAAATGATTATTTTTCATATAGTGTAGTAATATTATTAATCATAAATTATTAATGTTTATTGTTAATTATAAATTATTGATATTGATTACTGGATATATATTATTTACTAATAACTGGAAAAAATTAAGTTTGTTGGAATATTGACTATATATAATAATTAATAATTAGAGATTATTTATTAATAATCATTAATTATTATAATTTATAAATGATTAATATAATATTATTAATGATTGATTATAAAATATTAATAAATAATATAATATATTAATGATTAGTAATATAATATTATACTTAATAATAAGTAATATATGATTAATGATTAATTATTAAATAATCAAAATTAATTTTATGGAAGTATTGTAATTATTAATTGTCAAAAATTAGCGTCTATTACAATGGACATTTTGTGACCGTTGTAAAATAGACATCTATTACAACGGGCGTTTTGTGACCGTTGTAAAATAGATATCTATTACAACGGGCCTAAAAATGACCGTTGTAATAGCATTTATTACAACGGGCATTATATGCCCGTTGTAGAAAGGGTGTTGTACAGGTATCTATTACAACGTTCCAGAAAATGACCGTTGTAATAGTAGTCTATTACAACGGGCAGCAAACGCCAGTTGTAAAATTGATGTTGTAATAGATCTGTTTTGTTGTAGTGTACACAAAGCTAAAACAAATGGAGGATAAGTATTTGGTGTGGTTGCAACCTAAAACAAATGGAGGATAAGTATTAAGTATCAAAATTAAATTTCATTTTTGTCCAATCTATTATAAATATATATAGTAATCATGAAATATTAAATGTTTTTTTCTGCCTAACACAATAGATTTGAGCCAAAGTTGTCTAACATAGTTTTAAGGATATTGTGAGTCTGTGACAGACATACATGAGTCACATGATGACATGTTGACCTAAGTGGAAATTAATCCAGATATTGTGAAGGAGACTATTTGGTAGGATTTTCTAATATATTTTACTTCTTAAGTTTAAATATCAATTCATGTTTACAAGGAACACTTTATACGTTATGAATTCGTGTTTTGAGCATTTTGAAATTTAACTGAAAACTTAGTTTGAAACCGTCCCTTAATTATACTGGTTTTTTTTAAGCAGCATTAGTAAATCTTTATGTGAGCGTAAATATTAATGCATATAAAAATTGATCATTACCCATTTTTGTGAAATATAAAACTAAAAAACGATAATGTGTGACATAAGGTTCCCTAAGAGCATTGATGACCCACTTTTATCTTCAATGTAAAGTGAATGACACATAGATATTAGACATTGTAGTTTAATTTTTAATCTTCAATGTTGAAGTAATAAAAATGTAGAGTATGATGTGGCATGATTTTTGGTAGATATTGTGAATTAGAATGTCTATCACTAGACATTGTAATACACAATTGTTAGAAATGAGTCCCTTCCTATGTGGAAAAACCATATTTAAGCAATGTGTTGCTAAAGTATTTCATGTTTTTATTTGAAAAGGTGACTTATTGTCCTTTGGTGTGCCTTGGTAATTGCACCTTGATGGGAATTGTCATCTTATTAAATAAAGCAGTTGAATGGAGATTTCAAGGTGCTTTTTTGGCTATATATACATTCACATTTTGGGTAGCAAATACTACAATAACATCAATTTGAACAGCATTGGTAAATAGATATCTACCGTCAAAACTTTGCCAGCTTCTTCAAGACTTTGCGGGTTGCTTCTACTACTTTGAGATTGCCCTTTGCTGGCGTGTTTTGCGAGATCTCTCATCTTTTCTGAACTCTATTTCCCGGTGATATTTTTCACTTTTCTCGCTTTTTTTATGCTGTTATTGCTAGCTATTGTTGGATAATTTGTGTATCCACTTTGTGACTTGGATTTGCATTTGTGTTTCACTCCATTATCATAGCTGAGAAGTTTGGGAGGACCCCCGTCATTGGTCCCGTGGTTTTTACTCTTCACATCGAAGAGATTTTCCACATTAAAAATTTGTGTGTTCTTACTTTATTATTGTCTCTTGTTTTGTTGATTAATTTCATTGATCATTGGTGATTATGGTGCATTTTGCTGGGTTTGTCAGTGTCACTCATAACAAACTGGTATAGAGCAAGGTTGTTTAACTTGTTGTATCCCCTGATGGATTCTAGTAATATCGACACTAGTAGAATGATTAGTTTGAATGGAGCTAACTATCATATTTGGAAGAGAAAAATGAGAGACTTGTTACTTTTATTGATGACCGTTCAAAGAAATTGTGGACATATGCTTTAAAAACAAAAGATCAGGTACTTGATGTTTCTAAGCAGTTTCAAGCCTTGACTGAAAGATAATCTGGTAAAAAGTTAAAGTGTTTACATTCTGATAATGTTGGTGAGTACATCGGTCCACTTGATGAATATTGCAAGGCTTAAGGTACTCAGCATCAGTTTACACCAAAGAAGACTCCACAGTTGAATGGTGTAGCAGAGAGAATGAATAGAACTTTACTAAAGAGAATGAGGTGCATGCTTTCAGAGGTTAAGTTGCCAAAACACTTTTGGGTGAAGCTTTGTTTACAGCTACACATGCGATTAATTTGTCTCCTTGTTTTAATTTGAATGGTGATGTTCCTAGATAAGGTTTGGCTTGGCAAGGAGGTTTCTTACAGTCATTTACGTGTCTTTAGGTGTAAGGCATTTGTGCATGTGCCTAATGATGAAACATCGAAGCTGGATTCCAGGACTCGCCAATGCATCTTTGTGGGTTATGGTCTTGACAAGTTTGGCTACATGTTTTATGATCCTATAGAGAAGAAATTGTTTCGTAGCAAGGATGTAGACTTTGTTGAAGACAAAATAATTGAAGAAATTCAGAACCACAAGAAACTGCATCTCATAGTGGCTATGATCTGATTGATTTAGATATCCCTCCTTTGACTCCTACAACTCATGCACCAACTCTAACTGAGCATGTACAAGAAAATGACAATGAAGGTCATGTACCTGAGGAAGATGATCCCCATGATGAAGATGCTGAAATTGATCATCATGCTTCTCCTGAAACTCAAACAACCTTTGTAAGGCAATCTACTAGGGAACGACTTCCTTCCACTAGGTATCCTTCTTCAGAGTATGTTATCTTAACTGACAGAGGTGAACCTGAGACCTTTAAGGAAGCTATAGATAGCAATGATAAGCAACTTTTGTTGGATGCAATGAAAGAAGAAATGAAATCGTTGCATGATAACAACACTTTTGATCAAGCAAAACTACCGAAGAGAAAGAAGGCTTTGAAAAATCATTGGGTTTACAGGCAGAAGCAAGATGAAAATGCAAAGACGCTTCGGTACAAAGCAAGACTTGTAGTAAAAGGATGCAACCAAAGAAAGGGAATTGACTTTGAAGAGATATTTGCACCGATTGTCAAGATGTCTTCGATCAGAGTTGTTCGGGGTCTTGCTGCAAGTTTGAATTTAGAAGTTGAGCAGTTGGATGTGAAGACCGCTTTTCTTCATGTTGACCTTGAAGAAGACATTTATATGGAACAATCAGAGGGCTTGAAAGTTAAAGGGAAGGAAGAATATGTATGCAAATTGAAGAAGAGTTTATATGGTCTAAAACAAGCTCCAAGACAATGGTATCGCAAATTTGACTCTTTTATGGGGGAGCAAGGCTAGAAAAAGACATATAATGATCATTGTGTTTTCTTGAAGAAATTTGCTAAGAATGATTTTATCATTTTGCTACATTATGTTGATGACATGCTTATTGTAGGGCAAAATGCAGAACAGATTGCTAGTTTGAACCAACAATTGAGCAAGACTTTCTCCATGAAGGAACTTGGGCCGGCAAAGAACATTTTAGAAATGAGAATTATTCGTGATCGCAAGGCTCGAAAGTTATGGCTATCACAAGAAGCATATATTCAGAGAGCGCTTAGAAGATTCAATATGGAGAAAGCAACGCCTGTGAGTACTCCACTTGCTATGTATTTTAAGTTGAGTTCTCAACAGTGTCCTTCCACAACAGAAGAGAAGGAGAAGATGACGCATGTTTCTTGTGCTTCCGCCGTGGGTAGTTTGATGTATGCAATGGTTTGCACTCGCGCTGATATAGCTCACGCTGTCGATTTGGTTAGTAGATTTCTTTTTAATCCAGGTAAAGAGTATTGGAGTACTGTGAAGTGGATTATGAGATACTTACAGGGTATTACTGATATGAAGATTTGTTTTGGGAGTGACAAGCTTTGTCTCATTGGATATTCAGATTCTGATATGGCAGGTAATATTGACTCAAGAAAATCTACTTCGGGTTATTTGGTCACTTTTGCGGGGGGAGCAGTGACTTGGCAATCTAGGCTACAAAAATGTGTAGATTTGTCTACTACTGAATCAGAATTTATTGCAGCGACAGAGACATGTAAGGAGTTGTTGTAGATGAAGCAGTTTGTTCGTTATCTTGGATTTTCACAAAAGAGGTATGTGTTGTATTGTGATAGTCAAAGTGCAATTCATCTTGCTAAGAATTCCACTTTTCATGCAAAGTTGAAGCATATTAATGTGAGATATCATTGGATACGTGATGTTCTTGATGATAAGTTAATTGAGCTTGAGAAAATTCATACCGATGATAATGTTTCCGACATGATGACTAAAGCTTTGCCAAAAGCCAAATTTGAGACTTGTCGTTCAATTGCCGGAATGACAACCACCTCCACATAGTTTGGAGGGGGTGATTTGTTGGGAATGAGTCACTTCCTATGTGGAAAAACCCATATTTAATTGGAGCAATAAGTGTTGCTACGGTATTTCGTGTTTTTATTTGAAAAGGTGACTTATTGTCCTTTGATGTGCCTTGGTAATTGCACCTTGATGGGAATTGTATTGGATTAAATAAAGTAGTTTAATGGAGATTTCAAGGTACTTTTTTTGTGGCTATACATACATCCACATTTTGGGCAGCAAAAACTACAATAACATCAATTTGAACAACATTGGTAAATAGATATCTACCGTCAAAACTTTGCCAGCTTCTTCAAGACTTTGTGGGCTGCTTCTACTACTTTGAGATTGCCCTTTGCTGGCGTGTTTTGCGAGATCTCTCAGCTTTTCTGAGCTCTATTTCTCGGTGATATTTTTCACTTTTCTCGCTTTTGTTTTGATGTTGTTATTGCTAGCTATTGTTGTATAATTTGTGTATCCACTTCGTGATTTGAATTTGGATTTGTGTATCACTCCATTATCATAGTAAGAGAAGTTTGGGAAGACCCCCGTCATTGGTCCCGTGCCTTTTACTCTTCACATCGAATAGATTTTCCACGTTAAAAAATCATGTGTTCTTACTTTATTATTATCTCTTATTCTGTTGATTATTTGCATTGATCATTGGTGATTGTGGTGCATTTTGCATTGGTCATTGTATTGAAGAAAATAATTTTATTTTGTTGTAACGTGAACTAATATAAGTTTAACACTGTTTAAGTATTTATGCCACGTGGATATATCATGAAATAACATCGTTTAGCATTGGAGATGCTCTAAAATTCTGTTAACATTTTGTAAAATCTAATGGCCTCCTTAAGTCAATACAAGTTTGTTGACACTGGTGACATGGGACACCAGTGCCCCATTGGTGGAAACCAAAGGGGACCCATGGGTCCCTCTTGAATTCCACCAATGGGGCACCGGTGTCCCATGACACCGGTGTCAACAAACTAGATCTCGTTTAAGTTGCAACTGTAAAAGTGCAGCATTTCAATGAGGCAAGCAAGGGCGGTGGGGACCTATCCTCAACCTTTTGAATAAAAATATCTGTAGTTTGCACCCTTACGCTACCGAATACAAACAAACAATGTATACAAAAGAATAAATAACTAAATTTATTTCCACACGTATGAATCATGTGACATCATCCAAATCTATTACACATGACATAAAATAAAAGTGTTAGTCATGAAAATTAATCCCATGAGCATGTACAAACTATAACCAGAAAGCCAAGTCAGTCAGCATATCTTCAAAGTTCATCTTTCAAAGCAGCTTTCTTCTTAGGATTTTTAGTGGTCTTGATAGGAAAAGAAGCCTGCATAGCAATACCACACTTTCCACTCTTTTTGGAAATTGCCCTCTCCATCCTTATGTAACCATTTTCACCCCAGCTTTCCCCCCATGAGTTCTTCACTATCCAGTATTTTGTTCCATCTCTTGTAGTTCCATACCCTACAACTGCCACCCCGTGATCTAGTTCTGTGCCACACCTACCCGTAAACACACCCTGTTGTGCAAATTTATAGACCATGAGTATATATTTTTAAAGCAGTGCTAGAAGAACAAAGAACTTAAGGTCAAGCAAGTTAGGGTAGAAACAGAATATAAGGATATATACATACACGCTTGCTCTTTGCTGATATGCGTTTCTATTTATATCAATTACCTCAGAGTAGAATTGGAAAGCCATGCCACTAGCTTCAATGGCCACGGATACAGGTTGGTTTGCTACAGCCTTCATTAAGGCGTCTTCATTATTAGCCGGAACATCTTGAAATCCATCAATGGAAACTACCGGATTATTCTACAAAGCATAACATTCCACTGTTAGCATGATATAAAAGAAAGTTGAGAAAAAAAAAACAGGGGTTTAATTGCAATGTATACCTGAGAAGGGCAACTTCCTTGCTCTTCCTTGTAAGGATAAGAATCCTCTGAAGTTAATCCACCATTGTTTTCAATGTACTCGAACGCATAGTCCATAAGTCCACCGTTGCATCCTTGGTTATTTTCAGTATCACAGTCAATAAGTTGTTGTTCGGATAATGAAACAAGCTCGTTTGTTTTGATCTTGTTTACGCCTTCTACAGAAACTACAGTAGAGAATGCCCAGCAGCTACCTGCATAATTCACAAATTAGCATCATTATGTTTACATATATACTTTACAGTTAAAAGGAATCTGCACTATTTCTTTTCAACCCTGTCAAAGAAACAAATTGACTATGTTTTGAATTCAATTTCAACCAATGGAATTTCGTACAAAATTGAACAAATATGGTAAGTAGTCTGAACTAAACTAAAAATGCCAAAAGACCCTAAAACAATAGGTCAAATTGACAATATATGTAGATAAAAAGTTCTTAAAGAATACGTACTGATCTTGCATTAGACAACTCAATGCTTTGATCAGATTAAATACACTTTGGAAATCAGTAACTTGACATATTATAGTCTAAGACATGTTGAAAATGAGATGTTTACTTACCGCATTGACCCTGATCTTTTACAGGGGTAACAGCACCTTTGGCTCTCCAATCAACCAAATCAGGAAGTCTCTTAACATTTTCATAGATAAACCTTTCACTCTCTTTGGGTGCCCCACGCATCAATCTATGGTGATTAATCTTTGAACCGGCATAGTGTGTCCGAAACTCTTGGTTGGTCATATCACCGAATTTGTTAAGGGCAAGCTTATATGGTTCATCCTTCTTCTTGTTATGTTCATGAATGAACTTAATGTTTTCCTTGAAAATATTGAACCTCTTGCTTTTCTCATCGAGGTCTCGTGAGACAGTGTGATGGCTGCGCCATTTCTCGTACAAGCTCCATAAGCTTTCATCCGATGATAGGTCTTTTTCATCGAATGGAATGCTTTGTGCTAGTGCGAGCAGAGACAGAGCTAGTAGTACTAATGCAAGGTATGAATAATGCTTAGCCATTTTGATGTGAGTTTTATGAATGTGCAAGGATGGTAATTTATAGTGGAAGTGGTAGAATTTTGCACTTAGAAGCAAAATGTTGCTTGTGAAATAAGATGTAACTTGAAGAAGATTCTACCTATCCTTATCTTAGTTGGGCACCCATAAGGTTGAAGATATCATGTGAATGTGGAGCATATTTACATTTTAAGAGACATGTCATATTTATGATGGGCAAATTGATTTTTTTGTTGATGATAGTTTCTTTCTTAGGATTGCTAAATTCTGCCAGTTGATCACATTACACACGCTATAACAACTGCTGAGTGCCACGATTTGCGGTTGTATTAGTGGGAATGATTGATGCTTGAAAGCTACTGATAACTGACAAAACTCTTCTTTTAACCTGGAACAGTGTTAGGAAAGAAAGATTAGGAAATAAAAAATAAAAATAAAAGGAATCTTGTTTAACTAACAACGGCATGTTAGCGAGACTATGAATAACAAAATTCAACAGCACATCACTTCTACTTAAACCCAAAGCAGAGTAAAAATATCAGTCAAACATAAATGTTTACATGCTAAAACTTTAAAGTTTGAACTGAAACAAGTCAGAAAATATTGATTTCCTAAAGTTAATGAATGCATGATAGATGTGAGGTGTAAAAGCACAACAGAAGAAAGACGCAATAGCTAATTATTTGAAAGAAAAAAGATTAAAAAAATCAGGAGAAAAAATGACTTTGCTTGTGTTTGCACAAAGCAATAACGTGTAAACCAATAATTAAATTATTGGTGAATAGCCCCGCTTATCAAAGGCTTCGTTATGAATGTAGAACTCATATTTGACCAAATAAACAGTGCCAAGGATATAAATACAATTGGTAAATGCCTGCGTGTACTCCAACATTACAGGAAATCTAATCGCTCATACGGTCACGTTACATTGTCAAATATCAACATGACAATTTGTACTTAATCAGTAAGGGTTCAATCATGTTAATTAATTGATTAATTGACTGATTAGATCATATTAATTAATTAATTAATCGATTGATTAGTGACATGGTCCTAGGGAACAGCTGATATCATTTTACAGGTAATCCTAGTCTGTTTGTTTGAGTTACATGATCAACAAAAATTACAGATATCTATTTATGTCAAATGAATGCTGTGCCTAATCTCATATATGCACAGTTGATTAATTTATCTGATTGCTTTATGCAATAATAAGCCAAAACATCTTCTGCTGGCCAACAACATACTAGTCCAGTGGTGATTTTGCAAGTGTTAAAGGTGTGTATATATAGGTGTAAAATAGTCACATCTATTTGCAAAAGATTCAAGAGATGCATCCATAACCATTGAAGAAAGGTTGCATCTCTTGAAAGAAAGGTGTCTTTTCGAAAAAAAATCGTAGCTTTGAATTCAGTCGACTGAACAGGACTTTCAGTCGACTGAAACTGTGTAAATTGTGCACATACACATGATTCAGTCGACTGAAAGGCCTGTTCAGTCGACTAAATTGTGTTTTCCTGCATAGTGAACAAATTTCATAAATACAGCTTTTGTTACCGTATTCTTGTGTTTGTGTAAACATCTTGAGGATAGATTTTAACATAAATGCTATGACTAAGAATTAAAAACAATATATACCCATGCTATTCTGGTCTTCATAGTCTTCTTCTTGTGTTGCACGTATTTCTTCCCTTTTGTTGAATTGAATATTGAAGCTCATTGTCATTGATCAAAACTTAACGTATCAACAGGTTGCTTTCAAATCCATTCAAACGCAGGATACCCTATAGTAGATCAGTTAATACTAAACTAAATACTAAAATTTCATCCAAAGTGCATGCTAAAAAAAAGCTTAATTTTGTTCAATCTCCGATTAATTCCACTCAATGTTTTAAAACGCAAAAGGCGTACGCGAGGCGTTTTCGGGTCCGTGAGGCGAGGCGTAAGCCTTTCGGGGAAAAAAAAAGCGCTCATTTTTTAAGGTGTCTGGACATTAACACATAAAGACATAATTAAAATAGGTCATGACAGTCGCTCAAATAAAAAGACACAGGCAAAAAAAGAAAGATAAAAAAAAAACAAGTAACAGCAGTTTTAAAAAAAAAAGATAACAAAAAAAAAAAAACTCTCTTTCAATTCATTGAGGAATGGAACTCGATTCCTTAACAGGAATCGAAATGAATCGATTTCGATTCCTGTTAAGGCATCGAGTTCGATTCCTTAACAGGAATCGATTTCGATTCCTGTAATCGAAATCGATTCCTGTTAAGGAATCGAGTTCGATTCCAAACAGGAATCGATTTCGATTCAATCTTCCAAATGAAAATTAGGGTTTTTTTTTTTTTATATACAAGCGCACGCCTCAGATAGTTGAGGCTCTGAGGCGTGCGTTTTTTCACGCTTTCCGCGCCTCAAACCCCTGAGGCGTAAGCCTCAGGGGGAAAACGCCTTTTAATTCACGCCTTCAGGCGTTTTCACCTTCGCCTCGCCTTGAGGCGCGCCTTGAGGCGCGCCTGAGGCGCGTTTTTTAATACATTGATTCCACTTAAGCGATTAATGCTTACTTCATGCTTACTGCCTAGCACCCGCCTAGCGCATTTCACAACCTTGGATGTAATGCAAACGAGCACGTGTCATACTAGAAATTATAGTCATGTTGAATTCCAGATTGTTTACAGGTGCTAGTAAGTTGAGTGATGATTAGCCTTCCTCAATGCACCACAGTGCTTTGTCTTGTAATAACATGATATAGCAATCTGGGGAGTCCAAGTTTGTTGACCTCAAATAAGCGAGGTCATCGTGACCTCGGGCTCCCATTGGTGGAAATCAGGGAGACCCCTATGAGTACCCCTGATCTCCACCAATGGAAGCTCGGGGGTCACGGTGACCTCACTTATGTGAGGTCAACAAACTCACAGTGGCAATCTGGGTATAGTCTTCATAAATCAGTGTTTCACCTGTGTCAGATGTCAGCAAGTGCATTTAAGTAAGTTCAGTATAAATAAGTTGTATTACTCAGGCAGACAATAAAGTGATAAATCGTGTACTACTCACTGACTCAGTGCAAGCTATTGAACACAAATCTTATCCTATGTGCTCAATATCAGAAAAAGTGGCGATATATTATATACATTTCGCAATTAAAATATCAATCAACAATACTAGGTATTTGTTTTATAATAAAGATACTGCATATCATCTTGGTCAATTAGCCCAATATCAACATTTTGTTTTAAAAAATAACATAAATAACGTGTATTTCAAAAAAACAAAAAAAAAAAAAAAAACCTCCGGACTTATGCGAAAAGGCTTGATATTTGCATATATTATCTAATAATGGTCTAGCTTGCTAAAAAATGAATGTTTTTATCATTTCCTGTTAGTGTTTCTTTATATATATATATATATATATATATATATATATATATATATATATATATGTATATATATATATATATATAAATACTAACAAAGAAACTGATATTAATTCAATGGACAGTGCTAGAACGACCAAATAAAAAGGAGTGAAAATCAACGGATCTTGAAATGTGCGATGAGAAATGAACGCAAATCACGGGGGAAGATACATCCAAGGGTCCCTGTACATGCCGCGTTTTCTCACTTACCCAAATCCGGTTGCTCTAGCATTTTCGTAATTCAGTATTTCAAAATATCATACACGGACCCATGACCCATACACTTATGATAATTCTTATAGTAGCAGTCTGGTAAATTTATCTTAGTTCTCAGACTAATGATTTAAAAAGGTGTTCAAAAAATGTCGCCACCTAATGACTGCTTGTGGAGCGAGTTACGGGTATCAAACCTGATTCTATCTTTTGCCTTCAACGTTTGAAGGATCGCCACGCTGCATAACACAAAACCCAAAAAAAAGGTCATAAACACAGTACCTGCCTCTAGGGCTCTGTCTATTTCTTTGGAGCTTTCACGGGACGGACGCCGAGTTAGAGAATATTGGGCCATGAGCATATAGACACCACGCCATAAATTACAGACACAACACAATGTCACCAGCTGGTGCATAAGAAAACTGAGCATGTAGAGTTCAGTGTTGATTAATATGAAAAATATGAACCTAAAAATAATAAGCAGTAGTGAATATTAATGGGTTTGTCAGGCAAATTGCTGGAGACATGAGAAAGTCATGGTATTAAGTGGCAATAATGTACCATTTAATTTGATTGATGATTCCTTGCACAAACGTGATATTGCTTCAAGACCTGGTTGCATTTATTGAGCATTTCCATGCTCAAGACAGGTTTAGACCTACAAGCAATATCAGAAAGAAGGAAGGTATTCCTTTATCTACACTCATTATACCTCCAAATAGCATGTAACTATGTATAGATTCCAAATGACATCAATCAATAATAGCAGGATAATTTTCACTTTTAACATTGTCATGTATAAATTAAAACGTCACTAAATCTGAATTTGATAATACAGTAGCCATTGCAGTACTACACGGAATGACTAAATAAGTATAAACTGTTATAAAGTCATGCCTCAACATTATAATACAAGGTTGTCAACGTTTCTTAAACCAAGTGCACTAGAATGCAGAGTAGGATGTCACTATTAAGTGTAAAGATAAAACCAATGACAAGCATATTGAATAATTTGTTACACCAAGAAACTCCTATAAACTGCACAGCCCCTTACAAGTTATAACTATCTATGCATCGCGTACTTAAATGGTCAAATATAAGATTGGCAAGCATATTGAAAATTTCACCATACGGCCAATCTCATCACTTAATGGATTCGGTTTGCAAGGTGGCAAAGTCTGAAAGGATGAAACCAGCTATCTAAGATTTCAAGAAATATATAAGTTCAGATCATACAGTGTAACATACATTTTCATTTTCAGAAGGGGAAAAAAGGGAGGTAACATAACAGTTGTATTAACTGCATTCCATACTACAAAAATTCAACCTAGAAACTTGTTTGCTCTATGTACCTGCCAAAAATTGAAATAATGGATAAGATAATGGACAACATGCAAGCAAGATTAGTAGCACAAAAGAGGCCAAAAATAGTGTGTATTAATTTCAATATAGTATCTTACATTTAAGAACAAAACAATATATTCCAAACTTATTACATCAATAATAGATTACTCACAATCAGATGTAGAAATAAAAAAATCTCTGGTATCAGATAAAGTTCATAATTTAATTAAAATTGGGCAATCACTACTATCTTTTGAAAGTTAAGCTTAACAAGAAGGAAACCCAAGAAATTCATTGATCATTTTAACGACTGGCATGGCATTTCCTGGTGCGTAAGGAAGAAGAGAATCCAATTGCATTATCTTGATTACTTGAAGAAGAGTATTAGGTTGAGCACAAAACAAGTGTTTTCTTTCTGCTAATTCTTCGGCTAATTCACTTTGATGGTTGTCCATTAAATCTTCATTTACCACCACGATTAAAGGTTTCCCCAATTTTAGTGTCTCAAATATGCTCCCTGATCCTGCTTAGACAAAAATATTAGTGTATTGATCATTGAAATTATAGGACATCCAGAAAAATGATAGTTTGCATTATGGTAAATGCTACACACCTAGCCCAACTTATGCGAATATGGCGGATTCTCATTCAGTGTACACAATATCATAACATTGTTGTTGGTAAATGAAATATCTACCTACAAGAAATCAAAATCAATTGAATTTTAGGGCTTATAGGAATCATACCGGCATGACTTATGACTAAAGATGCAGACTGCATATACTCAGCAATAGTTGGTGAGAAAGTGAAGTAATCTACAGCAAGTGATCCGTTTCCTACTGGAATCTGTAATTTAAAAGTGAGACTATCATGTCTATATATTTCAGCATTACACTGTAAAGAAGAAATATAATAACGGAATCTCGTTATTCTGCTTATATATAAGAAATATAATAACGGAATCACAATTTGCAAATTTTAAATGCAAGCTGCAAATTGCTCAAGAACTACAGTTTCACTGAGAAGAACATAAACTATGAAAATGATGGTGTGAACATAACAAATGACTCAATGAGGCCATATATTCCCCTTGAGTTATGCCCCTATTCTTCCATGAGAATCATGGCAAAAATATAAATGAACTGCCAGCTCTCTTTAATTTCAAGACATAACAAGTTAACAACTATAAATCACAATATGAGCAAGGTTTATATATATATATATATATATATATATATATATATATATATATATATATATATATATATATATATAAATTTTCATAAGGTGAAGCTTCCATGTATCTTATATATAATAGAAAACTGAAAGATATAAGAATTATTATGAAGTGCTCTCACTGTTGTGGGGATATAGGATCCACGACCCATTTGAATAAGTAGATCAGTGTAACCTCTTTTAAATAACTCTGCTTTGACTTGTTCAGAATCAACCGCCATCACCAGTTTATCAAAAGAAGTGGTCCCCACGGTAACGAACACCATTTTCTTTGATGTTCCTTCATTTTTACTTTCACCCATACTTCTATCAACCAAATAAGCTAGTTGTTTGTCTTTCTTTCTTTTTCTACGACATCATCTATGAGAAGAAATAACAGTTAATTTAGTATACAGTAAAGCAGAAAGCTCGAAGAAGAAAATTTATCATAGGATAGACGAGAATCCGTTTTTGCAACTGTGCAAATAAAGCAAAAGGTGTCATCTGGGTTGAAACCATGGTATAAGGTTTCGTCCGGTACCCAGAAATTCTGGTAAGTACCGGACCGGTATTGCTAAGCTCCGATCTGAAACCGGTGACGAAATCCGGTTTCGAACTAGGGCAGTAAAAAAATGATACTTATGACAAAACGGGCGCTGGTTTAGATAGAGAAAGGGGAGGGAAGACCAAAAAAAAGGCAAAATCGAATCAAATCAAAAACACAAAAACCCTAGTACACATCAGATAATTCGTAACAAAACCTTGATTACCAAATCGATGGAATTGAAGTACCGAGAGTTTAAATACCACTGAGAAGCTTCGACGTCTACCAATTCAAGCATCACAGGTGATGTGTTTTTTTTTTTTTTTTTTTTTTTTTTCGCTTTTTTTTCTCTTTTCTTTTTTATAATGATTTTGTGATTCTGCAAGGCTTTCTTGGTTTCGTGTGATCGGAAGAGGTTTACTTAGGTATATGGGCTGGATTTGGACTTGAAGGGCTGAATAATTATTACAAAAAGAATTGGACTTGAATATGTTGCATATTGTTAAAACCTTAAACTTCGTTACGGACTTTATTATGGCATGAAGAAAAAGCGCAAACGGAAAAGGTTGTATGGACATTACTATTTATCTTCGTAGACTATATATATTTGCAGATAAATTTGCAACATTCATCTTTACATTTTATCAAGACTGAAACCGAAACAAAAACCGAAATATCTAAAATTTTCAAAATTGACCGAAATCAACAAAAACTTCTAATGAATAAACCCGAGACCGAAACCGAATTCTCGAATCTTGGTTGAAATAGGTTAAGATGTTTTTGTTTAACTTCAATACAGGTTTTATTTTGTTTTAAGTTTCTAATATGAATATAAGTTTGCAAAGTTACCAAATAAAGTACGTGAAACAAGCATCCATATATTAAATGAATAATAACATTTAACATGTTGAAAGTTGTTTTGCTTATATAAGGTTAAGAAAATATAACATAAAAGGCCTTCAATAATGTGGAGATGTAATGATGCTTAAAGATTGTTGCATAAACTGCGCCTTTTGCCGAAACGATCAGAATCTTATTCACTTAATTACTTAAAGATGATTTTAATGGAAAACAACACATATATGAAATTACATGCACAAACACGAAATATTCCACCCAATCACCTTCGTTATTGATTCACAAAAATAAATTTTGTTTACATTCATAGCATCAAAACAAAAATAAAAAATAAACAAAATTACAATTGAATCAATAACTTAGATAGGGAAAAAAATATCTAGATGGCTACAACTATTTTTGGAGAAGAAGAACAATGAAGAATGACGGCAAACCCTTAAATCAACTGTTTCAGTCTCAATCTCATCCTCATAATCCAAACCTAGAAGATGCTTATACAGAAGAATAGAAGGCATGGGCAAAATATCTAATTTACCTATCAGAATACATCATAAATATATTTTACCAAATAACCTGTCAAAAATAGGAAAACCTGACTCAGACATCTAAACGGGATGGTCAGACGTTTGTCCAAGCTCTCGGGTTAAAACCAATCGTCAGCTCAGACGTCCGACATGGAGCCTTGGACGTCTAAGTTGAAGCACTGCTCAAAACTGCCCTGCTCGAGCTGTTGTATTGTCTTCTTCCGGACTCCAGTTCACATACTGTCTTCTCCACTAAAAAGCACACATCGTCTTCTTCAACATTGATGTGATTATATATCTCCAATCACAACACTACACTTTGATATGAAATCGTACCAACACTCCAACAACCACCAAACAAGTCGTCACTAACTCTTCCAACGACCACCCAATCTTAATTAAAACCATTACAAACACAATCCACCGCTTGAAAGTGGTGCATCGTCCACCATGAGTTGCACCACACAGAAAGCGAATGACTTAAAAATATTTGCAATACCATAAAGACCTCGGTCGTTCTTTGTGGATTTTCCAGCTCGACACATGTCTATCACTTGATCAAAGCTCCTTACTTGATCTCCAAAAATCCCTCGAGCACTATCAACGTGAAGACCCAACTCTAAAATATGATCTTCAGTTCTAGGATCATCAGCAACGACCACATTAACCTCTTCACTTTGTTGTGGACTAGATTCTTCAACTGTCACTCGCCTTCCACAGTCGACCACAGATCTGACCAATCTATAAAGGTTTCTCTCCTCCAAGACACATCTCATCATAACATGACTACCCTTCTTCACCCTCAAAACTCCATCTCGAGTATCAAAAGAGAAACCATGACGATCCAACTGACCGAGAGAAATGTGGTTATGCGAACATGTAACAACCCGAATTTTTAATAACATATTATAACATAAATCAAGGCAGAATTAAATTTTAAAATCTGAATCAAGGGAAACGGGCTGCGCCATTGCGTTCGTCTCGGAAAAATACACGAAATAGAGTCCGAGTTTTCGAAAATCGGAGTCCGTATGAAGAAGATATGGACGAACGAAGTTAGGCAGAAAAACCGAAAACAAGCCAGAATGCACTGGCGCACTTGTGAAGTGCGCTAGCACAAAAATACACTGGCGCACTTGGGAAGTGCGCCCGTGTCGAGCCAGAAACCTGCACAGCTTTCTGGCTTGACCCTGGCTGGCCTGGTGCACCTGTTTTGGCTCTCTGGACTGTTCTGCTGGCCTGTGATGATTTTTGATGGTTTAGATCTGAACTAGGGTTAATCCTATGGCCTAAACTAACCTAAACTTCTATAAAAGGACCCTAATACCTAGCCTAAACCATCATAAATCAATCCTACAACTAGATTATGCCAAAATGTTTAATCATGGCCTCCACCCTCTTGTCATAATCTCCATCTTCATTCATATGAGAGTTTCTAAGCTTGTTTGAGAGTTTCTAAGTTTGATTCAAGGCCAAAGTTCAATCTTTCTTCATCAAAGCAAGGATCTTCTTCTTATTTCTCAAGGGTTTTTCATTGGAGCTTATTATTTGGCGGTTTTTAGAGTTGCTAGTGGCTTCGTCCCAATCTTATTTTATTTTATAGGTCTTCATAGCATTGTAAGCCCTATTCTACTCTTAGATTCTAACTATGAAGTTAAATATGACATGTTGCAAGTTTGAGTTTGGGCCTAAGTATGATTTGTGCTTTGATTCTATCATGTTATGCATAGATTTATTCTATGCATGTTTGTAAAGCTATCACCTTGACTTTGTGCATAGAAAGCTATGAGCTTTGATTTGAAATGTTGCATAAAGCAACATAGAAACTCTCATAACCCTTATGCTATCTTGCATATGATGTTATATGCGAATCACTAGCTATCATCCTATGTCATTTATGACCATGTTTCACCTATTTTGCAAAAGTTGATATCATGCATGTTTTGAGGCTTATAATGTAATATGCAAGTTATGAACACATTTGCCTCATATGCCACCATGTTTAACTTGTGGCGAAACCTTATTAATTATGTCATGCTTCTAAGTTCCCACTTTGAGATCTATTTGCGTTTATGCGAACTTACATGCGATGGGGTTACGTTATGGGTAAACTAAAATGACATAAAATCATGACTTGAAAAGATGACATGAAATATGACATGTGATTATGCTTGGAACATGAACATGAACTTGGACATGACTTCTAGAAAACATGAGAATGGCCAACTCGAAGTTGGGTTGAGTTTGTAGCATAAATCTACCCGGAACCGACCGGCTTAACTAGTGGCTACAAGCAATAGGACCCAATGTGAGTAGTTGGTCATGTCGCACTTGAAACCCGAGGTTAGACTAAGTTGTGGTGTAAAGCTACCCGGACCCGCCCGGCTTAACTAGTAACCACAACAAGGTCTAATGTGAGAGGTTGGGTGCATTAAATTAATTAATGCCACATGATAGGGTTAAGTCATGGACCGCTTGAATACTTAACCAATTAAACACGATGGGTTGGTAGGGTTAAGTCATGGACTACTTGAATACTTAACCAATTAAACACGATGTATTGATAGGGTTAAGTCATGAACTGCTTGGATACACTTGACCAACTCAATACATGGTTAGGATAGGGTTAACCACACTTAACCCGCTTGAAATCCTAGTTCTGTGGTCCTTTTCAGCAGTAACCCACTTGGGAGTATCATGGGTACCCTGGACTAGGCTAGGGTGGGGCACGATTACTGGACTGATTGTAAGAGACCAAAAGAGACGGCTGAATGGTGCACCGGTTGTTCAGGCGGACCATGGTCGTGCACATTAAGTCCGGAGTTGAACATGGGTACCAGTAGGTTTAGACTGTGCGTGCTTGAATTGTGTCTGTGGTTTACACCTTAGGGCTGGATACACCCTAGGGTGGACCTTGCACAGTTAACTACATTCCATGATTAAGCCGTATGACACCGATACACGACGAGTTAGGCTTATAGGGAGCCGATTGACTAGACCGAGTAGTTGGACCTTGATTTAGGTCACCTCATGATGTTGGGCCAGCTTTGGGCCATGGGATCATTTCTTGTTTATACTTGACATGGATTGGAATACTAGTACACACTTGGTGCAACTTAACCTTGTATATGCGATGCCACACTTGATCTATCTTGTTAACCTTTCACCATGCCAGTTATCATCCTATGTTTCATCTCTGTTTTACATGTCCAGTTAACTTTATTAGTTTTTATACTGATAGTAGGTAGGACTTACCAGTCTTTTTGACTGACCCGTTTTCTTTCGCCTCTTTTCTTCCGTTTCCCCCCCCCCAGGTTTACAGGGTGGGAACACTAGCACCTAGCCTGGATCTTTAGCTGCTTTTCTGGATAGCTCATGTACGGTTTGGACTTGAGCATGCTATGGCTTTATTCTACTTTGGGGATAGTTACTTTATGTTTTTTTTCTAGTTTTCAGTTTATGTTTCTAGACTTTGTTTTGTGGGAAAATAATGACCAAGTACTTTGATGTAACTTGACTATGGTTTTGAAATGTTAGTTTTTACCCGCTGCTTTATTTACTCTGCTTTTACTTATATGTTATGTCTTGTGATATCTGCATGCATGTTTACCTTGTCCAACACCCCTCCAAAGCTAGTGTATTTGCAAGAGTGACCCTGGCGGAGGTGGGGTGTTACATTTGGTATCAGAGCATAAGGTTTTACTAGACCGGACAAAAGTTTTAAAACCCTTTTTAAAAACTATTTTCAAAACTAATTAAGTATTTTCCAAGAAATGTCTAGTTTATTTTAAAAGGCTATTCCCCAAAAGCCATTAGCACTATCCTTTGTTTCCTCGTTCTAAATCTATCTTTTCCCTTTTTTCAGCATGGCCGATCTTAACCTTCCCGAGGAAGTAACCATTCCCGGATGGTTCCGGAGGTACTTGGAAGTTAGGGCCAACGATGTGGGCCCAGCAAACACTCCCACCGTAACTGAGGTTCCTCCTCCTCCTCCTCCTCAGCATCCACAAGCAGATTTCGCAAAGGTTTGCAAAGACTTTAAGGCGATGGGTGGCAAGAATTTTATTGGAACGGAGACTTTTGTTGAGGCGCGAAATTGGTTGAAAGAAACTGAAGATCTCTTCGCCATCTTTGATGTGGAAGACCGTAGAAAAGTTCTGTTGGCAGTATGGCTATTGAAAGAGGAAGCTGCTTATTGTTGGGAGGTCACCAACACTACTAGGCCTATAGAGACTTGGGCCGACTTTAGGATGAGGTTTGGGCTTAAGTTTCTATCATCTGCTGAGGAGACTCTACAAATGGAGAAGTTTATATCTTTGAAGCAAGGGGACATGACAGAGAGGGAGTATGTGAATAAGTTTAACCAGCTTGCTCGATTCGGTTTGGACATGGTTAATACTCCCCAGAAGAAGGCTTTACGCTTTGCACGAGGGTTGAATGAGCCATTACAAGGTTTAGCCATGTCTCATATACCTATGGGGGCCACTTTTGAAAGCCTAGTAGACATGGCATTGCTTCAAGGAGACGATAAGAATGGCAAGAAAGAAGTCAAGTCGAATGAGACTCAAACCAAGAAGGCGGACTCCAAGTGGGGAGGCAATCAGAGCAACCAGAGCAACAAGAACAACAAGGGTAACAAGGCCAATAACAACAAGGCAAGGGACACAAGGAAGTGCAACTACTGTGGGATCGTTGGGCACATAGCCAAAGATTGTAGGAAGAAGAAGAGGAAGTTGGGCGAATGCTTCCATTGTGGAGAGACTGGACACTTTAGCAAAGATTGCCCCAAGAAGCAAGGACAAGGGCAGACTCAGCGTGCAGGACCTTCTGGAGGGCAAGTGCATGCTCTCAACACTGTTCCAGTTCAGGACCGAGGTAGTATTTCTGTAGAAAGTCTTGTTTATATTTCTGGTTTTCCTGTTCGAACTTTATTTGATTCTGGCGCATCGCATACCTTTATCTCTTCTGACATTGTTGAAAGTTTGCACCTAAGTATTAGTCTTGTTGAGGATCCCGTTAGTGTTTCAAATCCAATTGGGGGTTCCGCCCATTTATCTATGATTTGTATGGATTTGAGGATTTCTATCTTGACCGTAGAATTCACATGTAATGCTTATGTTCTCGGGTTCATGGGATATGGGTTGATTTTGGGCATGGATTGGTTGTCCAGTTATGGAGCCATTCTCGATTGTGAGCATAGGGTAGTGAGGCTTATGACTCGCCTTGGCAATACCCTAGAGATTTCTTGTAACCCTCTGGATCCCGTCATGTTATGTTATCTTGAATCCCTCGACTCGTCTATTGACAATCTTCAATCTGTGAGGGTGGTCCGAGAATATCCTGATGTTTTTGATGAGGTTAAGGGGTTACCCCCTAAGCGAGAGATATATTTCCGCATTTATCTTGTTGATAATGCCAGGCCAGTTTCATTGCCTGTTAGGCACATGGCCCCGCGAGAAAGAAGGGAGCTTAGCAAGCAAATCAAGGAGTTGCTCGAGAAAAATTTCATTAGGCGAAGCATTTCAGAATGGGGTGCTCCTGTGGTATTCGCTACTAAGGCGGATGGTTCGCTTCGTCTATGTGTTGATTATCGTGAGTTGAACAAGATGACAAAGAAGAATAGACACCCGTTACCGAGGATTGATGATCTCTTTGACCAACTTGTTGGTGCTTCTGTTTTCTCTCAGCTCGATCTAGCCACCGGATTCCATCAGCTTAGAGTGGCTGAGGATAGTATTGACAAGACTGCGTTTAGGACTCCAGATGGATTCTTTGAATGGCTAGTCATGCCGTTCGGTTTGACTAATACACCCGCATACTTTGTTGATTTGATGAGTAGGGTGTTCAGGGAGTTCCTTAACAAGTTTGTGGTTGTCTTCGTGGATGATATTCTGGTCTTCTCTAAGGACGAGGAAGAGCATGTTACACACCTCAAGGAGGTTATGGATACGCTTAGAGCTCATCAGTTGAAAGCCAAGTTCTCTAAATGCCATTTCTGAAGAAGGGAAGTTCAGTTCCTTGGGCATATAGTTTCTAAGCAGGGCATAGCTGTGGATCCCGCTAAAGTGGTGGCGGTACAAGACTGGAAAGTTCCGAAGAATGCAACTGAAGTAAGAAGTTTCTCGGTCTGGCAGGATATTATAGGAAGTTCATTAAGGACTTCGCTAGGATTTCAGCTCCTCTCACTAAGTTAACGAAGAAGAACTTAGTCTTTGCATGGGACTTAGAGTGTGAGCTTGCTTTTCAAAGGCTCAAGAAAGCCCTCACCACAGCTCCAGTTCTAGCATTACCCGATGGAGGGAAGTTGTTTACCGTGTACACCGATGCATGTGGCACGGGATTAGGCGCTGTCCTGATGCAAGAAGGGAGAGTGATATGCTTTGGGGGTAGGCAAATCAAAGTTCATGAGAAGAACTATCCCACTCATGATTTGGAGTTGGCGGCGATCGTCTTTGCACTCAAATCCTGGCGCCACTATCTTCCAGGTGAAAGGTTTGAGTTATATACTGATCACAAGTCGCTCAAGTACCTCTTCTCGCAGAAAGATCTGAATCTAAGGCAGCAAAGGTGGATGGAATTCTTGGCATCATATGACTTCGAGATAGCTTATACCCCTGGCAAGGGTAATGTTGTGGCAGATGCACTAAGCAGAAGAAGGTTGACTTTGAGTCCCTTGTTTGTTGAGATGAAGAGCCTAGAGTTATTGGCAACCTTTGATTTCACACCGGCTGTTGAGTCGATGACTGGTTCGTTAGCATCCCTTGAGCTTATACCAATACTTCTTGATCAAGTTGGGGCTTCGCAGAAGGAAGACCCGCAGATAGTCGAGGTCATGGACAAGTTGATTCGTGGTGAGACGTTTAGTCACCTTGCTAGATATACTATTGATGATAAGGGTTGGCTAAGGCGTGATGGATGGCTATGCGTTCCACAAGTGGGAGACTTGGTGCATAAAGTTCTCGAAGAAGCGCATCACTCGAAGATGACTATACATCCTGGAGGAGATAAGATGTATAGGGATATGAAGCGCATTTTCTTTTGGGATGGGATGAAGAAGGATGTGGCAGAGTTTGTTTCTAGATGCATTGTTTGCCAACAAGTAAAGGCCGAGTCGAAGAAGCCCGTTGGGCTATTGCATCCATTGGAGGTCCCGCTATGGAAGTGGGAAAGTATCTCTATGGATTTTGTGGATGGGTTGCCGAGATCAAGAAAGGGGAATACTAGCATATGGGTCATAGTGGATAGACTCACGAAGAGCGCTCATTTTATTCCAGTAAAGAGCAAGAGGACCGCATCATGGCTAACATCTGTTTATCTTCGAGAGATAGTGCGATTGCATGGAGTTCCTTCAAGCATAGTTAGCGATCGTGACCCAATCTTCACTAGCCAATTTTGGAATAGTTTGCAAGAAGCGATGGGTACGCGATTGAATCTAAGTACGGCCTATCACCCACAGACGGATGGTCAGACCGAAAGGGTGAATAGGGTACTAGAAGATCTATTGAGGCTATGCATTCTTGACTTTGGTGGTACTTGGGAAGATCATCTTCCTCTAGTGGAGTTTGCTTATAATAACAGCTACCAAGCAAGCATAGGGATGGCACCATTCGAAGCTTTGTATGGGAGGCCGTGCAAGTCACCAACATGTTGGTGGGAGACGATGGATAAGCTTATACTTGGGCCCGACATGATAAGGGACACATCCGAGAAAGTTGAGTTGATTCGAAGGTGGATGAAAACGGCCCAAGATAGACAAAAATCCTATGTAGACAAGAGAAGGACAGACTTAGAGTTTGAAGTTGGAGATATGGTCTTTGTGAAGGTTTCTCCTTTGCGAAATGTGGTTCGTTTTGGAGCAGTTGGAAAGCTAGCACCAAGATTCGTTGGACCCTTCCCTATCATCGAGAAGATTGGGCAAATGGCTTATAGGGTGGAATTGCCCGAGAAGCTGGCTGGAGTGCACAACGTTTTTCATGTCTCGCATCTCCGAAAATGCCTACATGAGTCAGCCGAAGTAGTTGAGCCTAGCATTCTTGAAGACGTGGAGGTAGAGAAAGAGGCAACCTTGAGGCGAGCTCCGATTCGTATCTTGGGAACGGAGATCAAGAAGCTGAGGAATCGAGAAGTCAAGTTGGTAAAGGTTCAGTGGAGTGAAGCCGATGAAGATGCAACTTGGGAAACCGAGGAGAAGATGCGTGGGCTTTATCCATTCCTTTTTGAGGGTACATTCTCAATCTCCTTTCCTAATTAGCATATCTTTCTTTTGCTATCCATGTTTATCTTGTTATCTCGTTAACCTTGTCATAAGAACCTTAGGTAGAAACCCTTTGGATGAAACATGTATTTGAAACATGTTATGCTTGATGTTTGCCAGTGGTTGCAAGTGTTTGCAAGTGGATACTCGTGGATGCATGATACACATTAGGCACTAAGGTCGGCTCACACACTTTCATATTGCATATGCATGAGTGCTTATACTTATTCATGGCTGAAACTTGTTATGTTATCACGTGGATGTTGCATATGGATGAATGTTATGTGCACTCATATAGAGATTATGAATTATGTTAGGAATTTGCATACATATGGACTCATTTCACTAACATACTTTGCATTAAGGAGGTTTACTGAATCAGTAACCGCCTGATTTTCGCATTAGATAAGTACATATACACACACCTTTGCATATGATCATACAACATTTAGAAGTCTTCTAAGGACAATGATTACCTGTGGATGATGTTTTGAGTAGATGGATGATGGATGGTAGGATACGTTCTTCATAACTTGGAGATTTCGGGGACGAAATCCTTTAAGGGGGGGAGAATGTAACAACCCGAATTTTTAATAACATGTTATAACATAAATCAAGGCAGAATAAAATTTTAAAATCTGAATCAAGGGAAACGGGCTGCGCCATTGCGTTCGTCTCGAAAAAATACGCGAAATAGAGTCCGAGTTTTCGAAAATCGGAGTCCGTATGAAGAAGATATGGACGAACGAAGTTAGGCAGAAAAACCGAAAACAAGCCAGAATGCACTGGCGCACTTGTGAAGTGCGCCAGCACAAAAATACACTGGCGCACTTGGGAAGTGCGCCCGTGTCGAGCCAGAAACCTGCACAGCTTTCTGGCTTGACCCTGGCTGGCCTGGTGCACCTGTTTTGGCTCTCTGGACTGTTCTGCTGGCCTGTGACGATTTTTGATGGTTTAGATCTGAACTAGGGTTAATCCTATGGTCTAAACTAACCTAAACTTCTATAAAAGGACCCTAATACCTAGCCTAAACCATCATAAATCAATCCTACAACTAGATTATGCCAAAATGTTTAATCATGGCCTCCACCCTCTTGTCATAATCCCCATCTTCATTCATATGAGAGTTTCTAAGCTTGTTTGAGAGTTTCTAAGTTTGATTCAAGGCCAAAGTTCAATCTTTCTTCATCAAAGCAAGGATCTTATTCTTATTTCTCAAGGGTTTTTCATTGGAGCTTATTATTTGGGGGTTTTTAGAGTTGCTAGTGGCTTCGTCTCAATCTTATTTTATTTTATAGGTCTTTATAGCATTATAAGCCCTATTCTACTCTTAGATTCTAACTATGAAGTTAAATATGACATGTTGCAAGTTTGAGTTTGGGCCTAAGTATGATTTGTGCTTTGATTCTATCATGTTATGCATAGATTTATTCTATGCATGTTTGTAAAGCTATCATCTTGACTTTGTGCATAGAAAGCTATGAGCTTTGATTTGAAATGTTGCATAAAGCAACATAGAAACTCTCATAACCCTTATGCTATCTTGCATATGATGTTATATGCGAATCATTAGCTATCATCCTATGTCATTTATGACCATGTTTCACCTATTTTGCAAAAGTTGATATCATGCATGTTTTGAGGCTTATAATGTAATATGCAAGTTATGAACACATTTGCCTCATATGCCACCATGTTTAACTTGTGGCCAAACCTTATTAATTATGTCATGCTTCTAAGTTCCCTCTTTGAGATCTATTTGCGTTTATGCGAACTTACATGCGATGAGGTTACGTTATGGGTAAACTAAAATGACATAAAATCATGACTTGAAAAGATGACATGAAATATGACATGTGATTATGCTTGGAACATGAACATGAACTTGGACATGACTTCTAGAAAACATGAGAATGGCCAACTCGAGGTTGGGTTGAGTTCGTAGCATAAATCTACCCGGAACCGACCGGCTTAACTAGTGGCTACAAGCAATAGGACCCAATGTGAGTAGTTGGTCATGTCGCACTTGAAACCCGAGGTTAGACTAAGTTGTGGTGTAAAGCTACCCGGACCCGCCCGGCTTAACTAGTAACCACAACAAGGTCTAATGTGAGAGGTTGGGTGCATTAAATTAATTAATGCCACATGATAGGGTTAAGTCATGGACCGCTTGAATACTTAACCAATTAAACACGATGGGTTGGTAGGGTTAAGTCATGGACTACTTGAATACTTAACCAATTAAACACGATGTATTGATAGGGTTAAGTCATGAAATGCTTGGATACACTTGACCAACTCAATACATGGTTAGGATAGGGTTAACCACACTTAACCCGCTTGAAATCCTAGTTACGTGGTCCTTTTCAGCAGTAACCCACTTGGGAGTATCATGGGTACCCTGGACTAGGCTAGGGTGGGGCACGATTACTGGACTGATTGTAAGAGACCAAAAGAGACGGCTGAATGGTGCACCGGTTGTTCAGGCGGACCATGGTCGTGCACATTAAGTCCGGAGTTGAACATGGGCACCAGTAGGTTTAGACTGTGCGTGCTTGAATTGTGTCTGTGGTTTACACCTTAGGGCTGGATACACCCTAGGGTGGACCTTGCACAGTTAACTACATTCCATGATTAAGCCGTATGACACCGATACACGACGAGTTAGGCTTATAGGGAGCCGATCGACTAGACGGAGTAGTTGGACCTTGATTTAGGTCACCTCATGATGTTGGGCCAGCTTTGGGCCAAGGGATCATTTCTTGTTTATACTTGACATGGATTGGAATACTAGTACACACTTGGTGCAACTTAACCTTGTATATGTGATGCCACACTTGATCTATCTTGTTAACCTTTCACCATGCCAGTTATCATCCTATGTTTCATCTCTGTTTTACATGTCCAGTTAACTTTATTAGTTTTTATACTGATAGTAGGTAGGACTTACCAGTCTTTTTGACTGACCCGTTTTCTTTCGCCTCTTTTCTTCCGTTTCCCCCCCAGGTTTACAGGGTGGGAACACTAGCACTTAGCCTGGATCTTTAGCTGCTTTTCTGGATAGCTCATGTACGGTTTGGACTTGAGCATGCTATGGCTTTATTCTACTTTGGGGATAGTTACTTTATGGTTTTTTTCCAATTTTCAGTTTATGTTTCTAGACTTTGTTTTGTGGGAAAATAATGACCAAGTACTTTGATGTAACTTGACTACGGTTTTGAAATGTTAGTTTTTTACCCGCTGCTTTATTTACTCTGCTTTTACTTATATGTTCTGTCTTGTGATATCTGCACGCATGTTTACCTCGTTTAACGCCCCTCCAAAGCTAGTGCGCTTGCAAGAGTGACCCTGGCGGAGGTGGGGTGTTACAGAACAAGTAGGGACATGTCTAACTCTGGAGGCTTCCTTCACTACACCATCATGCATACGAAATCGGATAGATCAAATACCACAAACTGGTAGTTCTACTCCATTGGTCATCCTAATCATGTCGACATTCTTCTCATAAGAAGAAAAACACTTCGCCTCCTTACAAATGTGAAAACTAGCTCCCCAATTAATCTTCCAAGGATTAGTTTCATTAAGCAGGACATTACAAGAAGCATCAATAATGGAACCTTCAGCAAAACCTGTCTTTGCATCATTACTACTATCACCATCCACAGCCTTCTTTTTATTCTTCTGATAAGCATTATAACGACCCGCATTCTATGTATCGAAGGATCATAGAATGTTTATTTCTTTTTTATATGAGGTCGTATGGTCGTGTAACTTTAGGGAACGACTATTGAGGTCATTTTCCATATTCATGATTTTTGCCAATTTTTAAATGACCATTAATTTACCCCTAGTGAATCTTGTTTTGCCTGTAACTTTTGATTGGTAAGCAGTTTTGACCTAAAACCTCTTCCATTAAATCCGGATGATGATTTACCTTTCCGTAGAGTGGTCACATAATCAAACGGACTTACCGTTTGGGAGATATGGCTGAATTAAGGTTTAGAAGGAGAAAAACAGCTTAACCGTGCATAATTGGGTAATTAGCAGCCGAGCCCATTGGGGAATTTCGAGATTTGAGCTATATAAGGGCTGATTAGGGTTAGAGAAACCTTTTCTTTATCATTTTCCAGCCACCACTTCCATCTCTTCAACTCTAATAATGACCTCCCACACCCAAATTACCTTCTAATCACCGTTTAATCAAGTTTTATCCTAATCTGCATCAAACCAAGGCGGGTTAGCATAGAATTTGGGATAGAGCTGCTGGAACACATAGAGATTCGACCCATATCAGAGATACTTTCAGATCTATAAATAATTTGTGGCTAAGGTGAGTGATTTGCATTGTTTTTCACTAATTACGGCTAATTAGGTGTGATTAGTGTTAATTAACGAAATTATACATGACTAAATTCTGGAAAAATATTTAGAAATTCTTAAATATTATTTTAAACCACTGTTAGAAATTTGGGTTAATTTGGATTTTTTTTGCTAATCCTATCATTAGTTATGGTTAAGCATGATTAAGGGGAAAATATGGGTTTTGGGTATGTTTGATCCATTTTGACATGGTTATTTATCATTATGGTGTTTATGGTTGATGTTATATGTTGTTATGGCTGTTTGGTATGATTTATGATTTCTTAGAACAGTTAGAATGGTCGAAAACACCGTCGTGTGGCGTAAACAGTTGTTGGAAAAGTCGTAGGAAACAGTGCAGATTTTGACCCGAACCGGATCGGATTGGTGGGGGACGAACCGACCCGCTCGTGGAGCATTCCACGATCCAACCCGCTCACCTGGAGAAGCACTGAACCGTACACCACGATCCGTCGAGGATGGGGGCTTACGAACCGACCCGGATGACCTCCCACAAGCTGAACTGGTGTCTCACGAACCGTGCACAAAGAACCAAGAGCTCCGAACCGACCAGAGCTCACGAACTGATGGCCAAGGGAGATCATGAATCGGAGCACCATACCTGAACCAAACCGCGTCACTCAAACCAAACCGGAGTATTTGAATGTTGCATAGCCGAACCGAGCTGCTTCAAGAAGGTTACCAAACCGAGGTTAAGTAAAGAGAAAGATTGAACCGATCCGGAGGAGGCCAAAACCCGAGATGCAAAGGTAGTCCAAATAGGAAGTAGAACCCAGGATCCAGTTGGGAACCAACGAGTTAACTTCATGAGTTGGGCATTACTGCGAGACGTGTGCTAAGGGGTTATCGATGTCCATAACTTTGATTCACCACCAAGAAGGATGTTAGGCTACGGATCAGTGCAGTGAGGAAGTTATTACTTCATGGGGTAGAGTGATCGTAGCAAGGCTATGAGCTAGTGCAGTGGAGTTGTCATGACTCCATGGGGGCAGAGTGGTCATTAAAAAGGATTAGTGGCTATGGATCAGTGCAGTGGAGTCATCGTGACTCCATGGGGCAGAGTGATCGTAGCAAAGGATTGGATGATCAAAGTGGTGGATATCGTATGCTTTACGCACTGAGTGAGAGATGCGAGGATGATTGCTATGCTTGATTGTTGCCATCACTACGACATGCGCACCCCCTCCCCGTATCTTTACACCATATGTTAGCGTCACCTTAAAGTATTGTACATCCTATTGCACTAACTCTTTGGCTGTAGGTTCAGGTATGGTTAGTTATACCTATTATTGTTCTGTTTTGCTGCTTATCGCTCATACTAGACTTTTGTATGACCCAGAGTTTTATGTCTCTTCTTATTACTCTGGGTGCTCCTAAACGAGCAGACTAGAGACATGTTAGTTGGTTATGCATGAGCAGCTGATCGGGAGACGAGCAGGAGACTCCCATATATTATCTATATATATTCTCCCTGTGTTGTTACTGGTCACTATTTTGGGCGTTAGTAGTGTGCCTCTTTCTTTTGCTTTAGAGACAGTATTTCAGAGTTGTTATAATGTTGGTTTGGATGATAAGCTGTATTTAGATTTCCGCTGCTATGATGGTTTAGTTTTCAGCTTATGCACTGTCTCGCCTGTTTTATGTCAAAATTATATTATTATTATATTTTATCCCATGTGCTGTGAGACATTCTACAGGTTCCTTGTTTGTTCAAATTCCTTTATTTTTCTTTCTTTGGCGACCGTCCCATGCTAGTCGGGCATTGGCACAGCGCACTTTCATTGGAAATGTCGGTTGGTGCGGGGTAGGCCGTCACACTTGGTATCAAAGCTCTAGATTGCGTAGTTAACCTAGGGAAAGACACCAGGGAGAGATAGTAAGTATATGAGAGCGCGTATTTGTGATATTTTGGGTTTTCCAAAGTTATATATATTATTAGTATATCTAAGGATGGAGTCGCACTTCACTGACACACTGAAGAGATGATTAATTGTTATCTCCTTACAGATTGAACGATGAGCTGATACACGAGAAATACTGGTTCAGGAACCAATAATAGGAATGCTCCTAATATGAGGACGATGTTCACTGACTTCATGAGAGAGATGCTTAGGGATGTTCAGAGCGCGGCTCCTAACGCTGCAAATGGTGGTGGTGTAGCGGTGCAGGCGCCTAGGGCCGATTTCGCCAAGCTCTGTAAGGACTACACTAGTCTTGGTGAGAAGCCGTTCCACAGAACGGAATCGGCTACAGAAGTTCAGTATTGTCTTTGATAGTTGTGAGCGTATCTTCGAGGATCTGGGAATCGAGGACGCGATGAAGAGGAAGCTAACATCCTGTCAGCTGCAAGGATGGGCAATGAATTGGTGGAATGCTATTAAGGCAGCCACTCCTGAGGATCAAGTTACATGGGATCAATTTAAAGCTCGCTTCAGTGACAAGTTTATCCCAGCTGCCCAGAAGTCAGAGTTGTTTAGGAAGTTCTTGGAGCTTAAACAGAATGGTAGGGCAGTGTCGGAATATATTGCTGAGTTTGATACTTTATTGAAATATGGATTATCTCTTATTGACACTCCCGAGAAGAAAAATGAGAAGTTTATAACGGGCCTAGATCAGTATTTGGGGGAAAGGCTTATAAACCATATTGATGAGACTTTTGAGTCGATTGTTGGGAAAGCATTGAGATCAGAGAGCCTTTATCCTAAGCCCAGGGCTGAAGTTGTTGTTGCATCTATAGAGGGGCCAAAGCCGCAAGCAAGCGGTGGAGGCAAGAATAATTCTCAGAATAAAAGGAAACAGAGTCAGACCAAGGATGGTCAGAAAAAGAAAGATAGGAAAGATGTAGAGTGTTTTAGCTATGGCAAGAAGGGCCATTATGCTAAAGAATGTCAAGCAAAGCTAGCGGACAGGAAGTGCTTCAACTGCGGCCAAGCGGGACATCACATGGATGAATGTCCGCAACCCCTAAAGAAAAGAAGATTGTGAAAGCATATGCTATTAATGTTTTCCTTCTTCATCGAATGCCCCAACTGCGGCGGAGAAAGGAAAGAATGTCGTCATTCAAGGTATGCTTTCTGTTTATGATGTTCCTGTTCGAGTATTTTTTGATACTGGGGCTTCCCGTTTCTTCATATCTAGTGACCTGGTAGATAGGTTGGGATTGGAACCCAAGATAGTCGATAGACCTTTAGTGGTGACGAACCCGACTGGTGGATCGACTAGCCTTAGTATGATTTGTCGAAATTTGCTTGTGATTACTTTGTTTTGGGTTTTGCTGGGTATGGCATTATTTTGCTAGTCGATTGTCTCCAAAGGTATGGGGTGGTGGCAGACTGTGAGGGATTTTCGGTGACTATTAGGGCGGATAATGGGCGGAGGATAGTGTTTGGTGGCCTACCTAGTGATGAGGTGATGGCTAGTTTTCTAAATTCCCTCGACATCTTGCCGGACGATTATCAGGGGTTCCCGTTGCTGGCCAATATCTGGATATCTTCGAGGAAGCGACCGGACTTCCACCACACCGAGAGATTGAGTTCCGTATTGATTTAGTGAAAGATGCCAGACCTATTGTAACAACCCGGAAAATCAAAACCAATTTATATTTTTTATTTTGGCAATTTTAATGAATTTTGAATATTTAAAATGATTTATTTTAAATAATAACGACTAGAAATTTATTTTGAATATAATTAAAACATGTAAATTTATTTAAATCGAAGTTTGAATATAAATATTTATTTTAATTATAAAAGAAATTGGAAATGGCTCTGTAGTTTGAAAATTCGATTTCAAATTTCAAATGAATGTACATGATTCAAAATAAACTGGATTTTAGTGAAACAAAAAATATTTGAATCTGTTCAAAAATATCTTTACAACGAATGTGAAAAATCCAGATTTCATAGCAGGAATAAAAAGTTATGTCCAGTTGAAAATTTAAAATAGTCGCTATGGAATTTAATATAATATATAACCATTTTGCAAACGACCTCTGTTTTCGAAAAAACCACTTTCGTTGGATTCGGAATGTCAAACTATTGTTAGATTCCAAATTTCATAATTTTTGGAATTAATATGTGAGTGTAGCAAAAGAAAACGTGTTTTGTCGGTTTAAGTCAAATTGGATCGAGCAGAAAATGGCCATTTTTCAAACGATCTTCAAATTCGACGAAATAAGTTTTGTTAGGACCGTATCATCAAAACATAGCTAGATTTATTTTTCGGGAATTTTTAGAGTCAGTATGTGGCCCTGGTAAATTAAATTGTACGTTTAAATGTAATATATATTGATTTATATTTTAATTTTGATGAAAACTGTTCGAAACAGTCGAATGGGCTTGCGAAACATATTCCATTGTGTTCGGAATGGGGTATTTGGCTAAGGGCGACAGTCGTTAGGTTCGATTTAGAGTTCGGGAACTAAATAAATTAAATTGGAAATTAAATAATAATTTTTTTTAATAAAAATATCTATATAAGGGGGGCAATCCTGGAAACCCTAAGTCCATTAATTCAAGCTGCCGCCAGGGTTTCAAACGCACGGCAGATTTGCTCCAATTTTAATCCCAGAAAATCTCAATATCGATTCAATAATCCATGAAATTCATAAAGGGAAAATGGGTGAGGGCATCGAGATCTTGCTATTCAACGGGTACGATGAAGTTTCACATCGTAGTTTGCTCGAAATCGCCTCTCAAAGGGCATGCCGTCGGGTTCAGTTTACAAGGCAAGGGGACTCGCGAGTTGAACATGGTCAGGGTCGGGGGGTGGCTCCCTCGTTGGTGCGTGACGTGGTGGTATTGGATCTTCATTCGATCGCTTGATGGAGAAGCAGTTTCTGGTTGTAATTTGGAGCGTTGGGTTAAGTTATACGTCTGTAGAAGAAAATTGATAGGGGAGAGATTAGGAAAAGGTTGTTAAGAAAATTAATTAATTCAATTTTTGTAATGTGATGTATTAAATACAATATCTTCTTCATACGAGGTCCAAACGCAGCGATTTCAGTTGCGTTGTGATTGTGGTTTCGAACACTTCAACATGAAACTGACTCGAGTTGAAACAGAGCAAGTTGGAAATTCAAGCAAATTCAAATTTGAACAGAAATTCAAAAATAAAAGCGACAGTGAGAACTTCTCACTATTATTTTTGTACAGTTATTTAATTTATTTTGTAACTGCATATATGAACTGCTCCCCGTCGTCCACAGACCATGGACGACTTATTTGATTGTATTGTGATGTAGAAATTGATTGTGATTGTCATGCATTGATATGGTTGTATATAAAAATTATTTATATAAAATAAATATATAAATTATTGTGAAATGAAAATAAAATAAATATTCATTTACAAACCGGATGGTTTGTTTATGTACACCAATCTGTATGATATTGATTGGGACGATAAATTTTACACATCGCCCAACTGCATAAATAATAAACAGTATTTGTTGTGTGAAAACCCCACACGGGTATTGGGATAATATTTGATATACACTTATCCCAATAATTAGTGGTATGTCAATCGATGGGTTGACAGATTGTATAAGCGTTATTTATTTATTTTAATGCTTATACAACTGTAGAATGCACTCTGGATGTTGTATGAATTTTTTATGATTGTTTATCGTTATTATTGAATACATGTGATGTTGAAATCCATATAAATAAAATTATATGGTAATTGATTGAGTTTGATTTCGATTCAGAATTGACGAATATTTTGAAATAATATTCGGTGAAAATTGAAATGTGAACCTGTGTTAAGTAGTTAAACACCATTTTAACACGAACGGGAATTTTGTCGATTTTATTCATTTTACAATGAATATCGAAAAGTGATTCCAAAATCTGATATTTTGAAAATATTATCATTTTAATATTGAAATGATATGTAATATCCAATTTTGGTTTGAATTTGAAAATAAAATTGAAATCGATTTGGAATGAATTTTAACGAATATATATGGAATATTCAATTTGGATTTGAATTTTAAAATCAAATTGCAATCGTTTTGAAATGAATTTAAAACAAATTATAATGGAATATTCAATTTTGACTTGAATTTGAAAATAGAATTGAAATCATTTTGAAATGAATTTAAAACGAATTGAAAGGGAATTGAAATTGATTTGAATTGAAATCGATTTGAACTGAAATCGATTTGAAATGAATTTAAAACGAAATTATAATGGAATATTCAATTTTGATTTGAAATTGAAATGGAAGCGGAAATCGTTTTTAAAACGAATTTGAAACAATTTATAAAATTCGGTTTAAAAGGAAATCGACGAAATATAATATATATATATATATATGTATGTATTATATATATTATAATGGTCTGAATAGAACACGCCGCGCAGCGGCAGTTCGCGAATTTCGACCATTAACTTCAAATGGACGTTACGGGAGATTCGATCGTCGGATTCTCCTAAAACTGAAACTGTTGGCTTCGTATCGAAAAGAGATTTCCAGCAAATATAAGAGATTTGAAATCTAACGGTTGGATTTGGAGATATGTCCAAATCGATTTCAGAAAAGGTCACTATAGATGTAGTTCGATGGCCGTTGTTGGAAACCGACTGTACGGACGATAATAAAATTATTAAAAATAGGGAAAATTATGTAAAATCATAATAAATTATTTGGAAAGATTTTGGATGAAAAATTCCAGTTTTGAAAAGATGAAAATATATTTTTATCGAAATGAACTAGTTATTAACTAGAATAATTATTTATTTATTTTAAATAAATATATTGGATTTGAAAATGGTTTTAAAATAACCAGAATTTTCCAACGAATAAATTGGAATGGATTTGAATTGAAATTATCTTCGGAATATTTCGACATTGGATTTCGTGATTATATGGATATTATGGACGAATTTGGAAGATATATATATATCGTTATTCCAATACGATATTTGTTGGTTTCAGAATTTGATATTGAATATAAGTCGATATATTTTCTATTCAGAGCCTTGTATTTAATATCAATTTAGATTTTGGGTTTATCGTGAACGGTGTCTTCACTAACACTGTTCTTAAACCCAGTTGAGAAAAGATTAAATCTTTTTATTAAGATTTAATGAAGTTTACCAATTTATTAACATTTAATTGGAATTAAATTGAAATTGGCTTTTGGGTTTATCATGAACGGTGTTTTGAATAACACTTGTTCTTTAACCTGATAAACAATGGAAATGAGATTTTGGGTTTGTCGTGAATGGTATCTTCAAAAATACTGTTCTTAAACCCAATGGAGTTAAGAAATTTTGGAAGTAACTGGAGATTAGCTAAGTTGAATGGTTTCCTGGGTATTATTGATCTGATGTTGGTTTCGGCCTTCGGGATTAATACTTAGGGAATTGTTCTCTTACTAATCTATGATTAGAGACTGATGGAATGGAATGTGATTTTGGGTTTATCGTGAACCGTGTTTTGAATGACATTGGTTCTTTAACCCAGTTAAAGATAAGATTAATTTCTTAGCTTTGAATAATCATTAATATTGATTTTTGGGAAGATTAAAACTAAATGGAGTTTTAATGAATCTTTGATTAGATTGAAAAGTGAATGTGATAATTAAAATTATCAATTCAAGAAAATGATCGAAAATGGAGTACCAGCAATTTTACTCCAGGCGATAGCTAAATCATTAATTAGATTTGAACGTGAAATGGTAATTAATATTTACCGATAACACCGTGGTTTTAGATATGGAGTATTACCAGTTTTTCTCCAGGGGATGAATAGGTTGGGATTGGAAAATAAAATAAATGATTACTTCGGTGTAGTTCGCTAATCCCGACTAGTTTGGAAAACTTTAATATGGTTTGATATCTAAAGGATGATTAAAGAATAAATTTAAAAGAATTTATCTTTGATAAAATTAATGGGAACCTTTCCCAAAGGAAAAAGATTATTTGAATAAAAGAATATTTTTGTTTGGAATGAGGCGTATAATGTGTTGTTATATCACTTGATTATAAGATACGCGAGTTATTCGGAAAGGCCGGGTTTAACCCATTCAGAATAACTGATACGACAAAAAGTCGAATAGATTGAAGACGGTGCAAGACCGACGATCTTCACATCGAATGGATGGGTTGCTACTGATGCACATGATTGGAATAGCTACATTGAAGGGGCTAAATGGTAGCCGTTCGTACATACTTGTTGATTGTACGGATATGCGAGAGCCTCTCTCCTGTATCGGACATACGGGACGAGGAATAAGGTGCCTCCGGTTTCGTTCAAACCTAGAACAGACTTTTAAATGGATGGTGTGTCTGACATTGGATTTTACTCTGTGCTGATTGATCTATATTAAATATACATTTTCCTGGTGAAGGGGAATTTATTCCCTTACTTCACCCTTCTCTGTGACGTACGGGATCAGAGGTTGTATATCGATAGACACCAGTCGCATGGCGTAAATTGCCTGTGTGGCATGCCTAAGTGGAAAATGATCAGGGCTTCTGTTGAAAAGCAGAGTCTTGCGGTTGATGATCAAAGCAAAACTTTAATATAACACGACTTTGTGTAGCGTCAATTCGCGAGCCTCACACACCGGTATGGTGGTAAACTGACTATATGCTTTTGAGATGAGGATAGACACCTTAGTGGTGTCATGGATTCAGTCGACCGAGGTGAGGGATAGGGCACACCCCCCGATTCCCTGATGGATAGAGTTAGCGGTGTTTTCGCATGCCTGCGACGTAAGCCACGGTAACTTGTTTCCTGGATAGTGCGGATGTGCATTACGGTGTTTTCGCATGCTGGCCGCGTAAACTGTGGTGAATTGCACTACGCGATAGATCTTTCGAATCAGGAACCACCATGATGAAAATCCAATTTGCAAATGCAACATTTTTCGGTGTTGATTGTATACTATATATGGCGACATCGTGGGATGGAGCGCTCATGCCGTCTATGATTGATACATTTATATTTGAAGTTGATTTCTTCACTTATAGTAATAATAAAAGATTTGTTTTAAAACGTACCAAGCATATTTGGCTATTATACGGTAAAATTCTATCCTCTGGCTTGCATTGCATTGTGTGATGGGACCTGAGTATTATAATAGCTGCATTTTTCTTTATTTAGCATTGCGCTGTTTGTTTTAGGCACTGGTATTCTTGGGGATAAACCCGTTCCGTGTTATACGGCGTGGTCCCTTGATTTACCTTATTTTAAAGTAAAGTTTTAAATAATTGTTTTAGTTATCACACCAGTCCCATGACTGACCTGGATTTTATTGTTTTAACCTAAACTCTGGGTGCCCATATTTTCCACACTGGCAGCTAGTAGTTTTGGTTTTGCAGATTTATTTATACAGGATCCTGTATTTACAACTGGAGCTATATTCGAAACGCTTTGTATTCGTGCATTTCTTGCAGTTGAGTTTGTATTATTTTCCGCTGCTATGTAATGTACTTGTAAATCTCTAATATTTATCAAATGTATATTATTTATTCATACTCTGTAATATTCTTGTACTCTGATGTAATTGTTGTAATAAACAATGAAAAGTTCTTCTATTTTTGTTCCGATTTGTCTTGTTCTCGAAGCAATCCAGGCTTTCCTTTACGGGGAAGTTTGGGTCGCCACACCTACAGTGATGCCACTTCATCGTATGGCACCAAGGGAGCAAAGAGAGCTCAGGGTGCAAGTGAGCGATCTTTTGAAGAAGGGATTTATCAGAAGAAGTGTTTCTGAGTGGGGAGCACCAATTGTATTTGCCAGTAAAGCAGATGGTTCCCTTCGTTTATGTGTGGACTATCGCGAGTTGAATAAAGTGACTAGGAAGAATAAGTATCCTCTTCCGCGGATAGATGATTCGTTTGATCAACTCGAGGGAGCAAGAGTGTTCTCCCAATCGGACCTCGCGACCGGATTTCATCAGCTTCGAGTAGCAGCTAAGAGTATTCCCAAAATGGCCTTTCGGACGCCGTTTGGATTCTATGAGTGGTTGGTCATGCCATTCGGGTTGACCAATGCACCAACATATTTTGTGGATCTTATGAATCTGGTATTCTGGGATCAATTGAATAAGTTTGTTCTTGTGTTCGTAGACGATATCTTGGTTCATTCGAGGACAGAGGAAGAACACAAGGAACATTTGAGGATAGTGATGGAGGTGTTGAGAAAACACCAATTGAAAGCGAAATTTTCTAAGTGTCACTTCTGGAGGAGGGAAGTGAGATTCTTGGGCCATGTTGTTTCAGAGAATGGTATTGTCGTGGATCCTGAGAAGGTGGCTATGGTACAAGATTGGTCTACGCCCAAGAATGCAACAAACGTAAGATGTTTCTTGGGATTAGCAGGATATTATTGTAAGTTTATCCAAGACTTCTCCAAGATAGCTGCACCGTTAACTCAGTTGACCAAGAAGAATCAAGCTTTCGTTTGGGACGAAAGGCGTGAAAATGAATTCAAGATCCTAAAGGAAAAGTTGACGTGTGCACCAGTGTTAGTCATTCCTAAAGGGAATGAAGAGATGACAGTATGCACGGATGCCTGTGGTACCGAACTAGGTATTGTGTTGATGCAAAGAGGTAGGGTAGTAGCTTATGCTAGTCGACAACTGAAACCGCATGAGAAAAGATATCCTACCCACGATTTGGAATTGGTAGCAATTGTGTTCGCATTGAAGACGTGGAGGCATTATCTCTTGGGAGAAAGATTTGAGTTGTTTACTGATCATAAATCATTAAAGTATCTTTTCTCTCAGAAGGATTTAAATCTCCGACAGCAAAGATGGTTAAAATTCTTGGCTTCCTATGATTTCGATATCGCATATACACCAGGAAAAGGTAATGCGGTAGCTGATGCATTGAGTAGGAAACATGCCATTTAGGGCTATGTTTCTTGAATGGAAGCAACTGGAGTATATAGCAGGGTATGATTTCAAATCAATGTGCGATTTGGATCCAAAAATGCTAGCAAGTTTGACGATTAGACCCACTTTGATTGATCGGATTAGTTCCAGTCAGAGGGACGATCCTAACCTATTGGAAATCATCTCCAAGTTAGAGATGGGTATCGACGAGGAGATGAACAAGTATGGGCTTGATCGAGATGGAGGGCTCAGAAAGAATGGGGGGTTAGTTGTACCCAATGTTAATGGATTGAGAGGTGAAGTTCTTAGAGAACGCCATCACTCAAAACTAATTATACATCCCAGTGGTAACAAAATGTATCGAGACATGAAGCAGACCTACTATTGGGAAGGGATGAAGAGAGACGTTGGGAAGTTTATATTCAAATGCATGAATTGCCAGCTAATTAAAGCCGAGCAAAACAAGCCTAGTGGTTTGCTACAACCATTGGAAATTCTAGAATGGAAATGGGAACAAGCCTCAATGGATTTCATTGATGGGTTACCAAGGACTAGATCGGGTCATGATAGCATTTGGGCGATTGTGGACCGATTGACCAAGAGTGCAAGGTTTATACCCGTCAAGTCGAATAGAACAACAGCTAAGTTAGCAGAACTGTATATGAAGTGGGTAGTTAGATTTCATGGAATACCCAAAGGCATTGTGAGCGACCGAGATCCGTTGTTTACTAGTGGATTTTGGAAGAGCTTACAAGAGGCGTTAGGATTAGAATTACATCTCAGTACCGCGTATCATCCTCAAACCGATGGTCAGACAGAGAGGGTAAATCGTATATTAAAAGATCTCTTGAGAGCTTGTATATTGGATTTTGGTGGATCATGGGATGACCATTTGCATCTGATTGAGTTTGCATATAATAATAGTTGTCAATCCAGTATTGGTATAGCTCCATTTGAAGCTTTGTATGGAAGATCAAGCAACTCACCATCATGTTGGTTAGAAACCGGTGATAAATTTGTGCTTGGGCCAGATGTAATAAGAGAAACTTCACATAAGATTAAGGTTATCCAGTATCGAATGAAGGCTGCCCAAGATAGGCAGAAAAGTTATGCTGATAAGAAGCGAAGAGATTTAAAATTCTCCGTTGGCGACTTGGTGTTTGTCAAGATTTCTCCGTTAAAGAACGTGATTCGATTTGGCAGGAGAGGCAAGTTAACACCAGGATTTGTTGTTCCATTCCTAGTTCTCAAATAAGTTGGAAATTTAGCATATAAAGTTGAGTTGCCAGACATGATGGCAGGAGTTCTAAACGTGCTTCATGTTTCCCAGTTAAGGAAATTTGTGCACGACCCCGATATGACTATTTCACCAGATCAGTTGGATGGCATCGAAGTAGAACCTGAGGCGGTTGGGAACCGCAAGCCGATCCATATTGTTGAGAGCGATACGATGCAACTTTGAAGGAAGGCGGTGAAACTGGTCAAGGTTCAGTGGGGGTGAGAATGAGCGTGACTGTACTTGGGAAACAGAGGAGAGCATAAGGGAATCGAATCCAGAACTCTTTGCCTGGTAAGATTTTAATAGTGATAATTTCTTCCCTTGTTAGTAAACTGCATGCTAGGGTAGGCTTGTTGTGTATGTTTGATTGTTTGTGAATGACTGATAGGCATGCAGAACACCTTTGTATGTTTTTGGTTAAAGAATTTCGGGAGCGAAATTTCTTAAAGGGGGAATAGTGCAACGACCCGCATTCCACGTATCGAAGCATCGTAGAATGTTTATTTCTTTTTTTTATATGAGGTCATATGGTCGTGTAACTTTGGGGAATGACTACTGGGGTCATTTTCCATGTTCACGGTTTTTGCCGATTTTTAAATGACCATTTTGCCCCTATTGAATCTTGTTTTGCCTATAACTTTTGATTGGTAAGGAGTTTGGACCTGAAACCACTTCCATTAGATCCGGATGATGGTTGTCCTGTCCATAGAGTGGTCACATCAATCAAACGGACTTACCGTTTGGGAGATATAGCTGAATTAAGGTTTAGAAGGAGAAAAACAGCTTAACCGGGCTTAATTGGGTAACTAGCAACCGGGCCCATTGGCGGATTTCGGGATTTGAGCTATATAAGGACTCATTAGGGTTAGAGAAACCTTTTCTTTGTCATTTTCCAGCCGCCACTTACCTCTCTTCAACCCTAACAATGGCCTCCAATACCCAAATCACCTTCTAATCACCGTTTAATCAAGTTTTAGCCTAATCTACATCAAACCAAGGAGGTTTAGCATAGAATTTGGGATAGAGCTGCTGGAACACATACAGATTCGACCCATATCAGAGATACTTTCAGACCTATAAGTAATTTGTGGCTAAGGTGAGTGATTCACATTGATTTTCACTAATTATTGCCAATTAGGGGTGATTAGTGTTAATTAACGAAATTATACATGATTAAATTCTAGAAAAATATTTAGAAATTCTTAAATATTATTTTAAGCCTCTGTTAGAAATTTGGGTTAATTTGGATATGTTTTGCTAATCCTATCATTAGTTATGGTTAAGCATGATTAAGGGGAAAATATGAGTTTTGGGTATGTATGATCCATTTTGACATGGTTATTTATCATTTTGGTGTTTATGGTTAATGTTATATGTTGCTATGGCTGTTTGGTATGATTTATGATTGCTTAGAACAGTTAGAATGGTCAAAAATGTCGTCGTGTGGCGTAAACAGTTGCTGGAAACAGTGCAGGATTATGACCCGAACCGAATCGGATCGGTGGGGGACGAACCGACCTGCGTGGAGCCTTCCACGACCCGACCCCCTCGCCTGGAGAAGCACCGAACCGTACACCATGATCCATCCAGGATAGGGCTCACGAACCGACCCGGATGACCTCCCATAAGCTGAGCTGGTGTCTCGTGAGCCATGCACAAAGAACCAAGAACTACGAACCAACCCGAGCTCACGAACCGATGGCCAAGGGAGATCATGAACCAGAGCACCATACTCAAACCGAATCGCGACACTCGAACCGAGTCGGAGTATTTGAATGTTTCATAACCGAACCGAGCTGCTTCAAGAAGGTTATCAAAATGAGGTTAAGCAAAGAGAGGGATTGAACCGATCCGGAGGAGACCAAAACCCGAGATGCAAAGGTAGTCCAAATAGGAAGTAGAACTTAGGATCCAGTTGGGAACCAACGAGTTAAGTTCATGAGTTGGGCTTTGTTGCGGGACGTGTGCTAAGGGGTTATCGACGTCCATAACTTTGATTCACCACCAAAAAGATGTTAGGCTACGGATCAGTGCAGTGGGGTAGTTATTACTTCATGGGGCAGAGTGATCGTAGCAAGGCTATGAGCCAGTGCAGTGGAGTTGTCATGACTCCATGGGGAAGAGTGGACATAGAAAATGATTAGTAGCTATGGATCAGTGCAGTGGAGTCATCGTGACTCCATGGGGCAGAGGGATCGTAGCAAAGGATTAGGTGATCAAAGTGGTGGATATTGTATGCTTTACGCAGTGAGTGAGAGATGTGAGGATGATTGCTATGTTTGATGTTTGCTATCACCATGACATGCACACCCCTCCCCGTATCTTTACACCAAATGTTAGTGTTACCTTAGAGTGTTGTACATCCTGTTGTGCTAACTCTTTGGTCGTAGGTCCAGGTTCAGGTATGGTTAGTTATACCAGTTATTGTTCTTTTTTGCTGCTTATCGCTCATACCAGACTTTTGTCTGACCCAGAGTTTTATGTCTCTTCTTATTAATCTTGGTGCTCCTAAACGAGCAAACTAGAGACAGGTTAGCTGGTTATGCACAAGCAGCTGATCCGGTGACGAGCAGGAGGCTCCCACGTATTATCTACATATATTCTCCATGTGTTGTTGCTGGTTACTATTTTGGGCATTAGTCGTGTACCTCTTTCTTTTGCTTTAGAAACAGTATTTCAAAGTTGTAATAATATTGGTTTGGATGATAAGCTGTATTTAGATTTCCGCTGCTATGATGGTTTAGTTTTCAGCTTATGCACTGTCTTGCCTGTTTTATGTCAAAGTTATGTTATTATTATATTTTATCCCATGCGCTGTGAGATATTCTACAGGTTCCTTGTTAGTTCAAATTCCTTTCTTTTCCTTTCTTTGGCGACCGTCCCGTGCTAGTCGGGCATTGACACAACGCACTTTCATTGGAAATGTCAGCTGGTGTGGGGCGGGCCGTCACGCATACCAATTTGTGCGTATGTGACTTTCCGTAACACGATAATGGCAAATGATAGCACCTTTACCATTAGCTCCCTTCTTCTTCCATCTTGCATATTTCCTCGAGTCTATTGCTACCATAGCCTCACCTTGAACTGATTTCAAATCCGACCCTTTTATTTTTAGTTCTTAATTCAAAAGACTGCTTCGTACCGTTTCCAAAGAATAGCTCCATTAGCATTGGAATTACTCAATGAAACAACCAAAATCTCCCGACTTTTTGAAAGTGAATTCATGAACAAAAGAGCATGCAACTCATCAATAAAATTAACCTTCAAATTTGTCAGTTGATTGATTACATCTTGAAATTCGTTCAAATGACTACAATAGATTTTTTCCACATCTATTCGAAGTTATACCAACTTTCGAACCAGAAAAGCCTTACTTATAGCGCTCCTTGACTCATATAAAAATACTAATTTGTCCCACAAATCCTTCGCGGATTCACAACTAGCCATATGTTGGAATATTGAATCATTAAGGTATTGTTTAATCAAGGCAATCACCTTCTTATCCATCTTCTTCCACTTCCCTCATCCATATCCGAGGGCTTCATCACATCTCCGTTAATCGGATCATGAAGACCGTTGAAGTATAGAACACCCTCCATCTTAGGCTTCCAAATCCCCCAGTTTCTTCTATAAAAAATAGTCATCTTAAAAACATCATCATATCCGACAACAAAAATAAAAATTTCCAACCCAATATCACTCTAGCTTTGCGGTGATTTAGCTCTTATACTAACCGTTGAGAAAATAGATGCTTTTTGCGGAAGCGGTTAGGATCTTATTCACCCAATTACTTAAAGATGATTTTAACGGAAAACGACACAGATATGAAATTACATGCACAAACACAAGATATTTCACCTAACCACCATCTTTATTAATTCATAAAAACAAATTTTGTGAACACTTAAAGGATCAAAACAAAAAATAAACAAAATTACAATTGAATCGATAACCTTATTGAGATAGGAAAAGAATATCTAGATGACTACAACTATTGTTGGAGAAGGGGAACAATGAAGAAAGACGACAAACCCTTAGATCAACTGTTTTGGTCTAAATCCCATCCTCATAACTAAATCTAGAAGATACTTATATGGGAGAATAGAAGACCTAGGCAAAATATCTTGTTTTCCCCTTAGAATATATCACAAATATATTCACCAAATAATCGGTCAAAAACAGGAAAACCCAGCTCAGACGTTTGACTGGGATGGTCATACATCTGTCCAAGCTCTCGGGTTAAAACCTGTCATTAGCTTAGACGACTGACATGGAGCCTCAGACTACGAGTTGAAGCACTGCTCAAAACTGCCCCCCTAAGCTGCTGCACTGTCTTCCTCCAGACATTGGTTCACATACCGTCTTCTCTACTAAAAAGCACACATCATCGCCTTCAACATATATGTGATTATGTATCACCAATCCCAACAAATATTATGTATGTACAGGCATGTTGTATCCTGTATGTAGACGTGATGACATTATAGCATCAAAATAATCCAATATAAGGGTGCCTAAAATTCAATTTCATATTTTATTTTAACGTATCTATTTGGTATGCTTAAACATACGTCCATCAAAATTCATGGAAGCTAGACGTTATTTAACCTCGTAAACAATGAATGATCATTCTCTTCAATAAAATATTTGTTATTTTTCAATCATCCAAATCAAGGTTAACTGACAATTGAATGATATATGATCATCTTCATGTTATAAAGTAATTCCAAATCAAATTTATCATAAGTTATACAATCAAGATGAGTTGTGGAAATTGTAAATGAATAAATCATCAGTATAATACACATGTTTCTCTACATTCTTCAATAGCTAGAGCCTATCTTAAACAATCACTAGAACTGATACTACCACTAGATCCAACTTTTCTTTACATACCCTAATATTTTTCTTAAGCCTTATTCAGGCGTACTTACTGCTTGTATTTAATTTATTCAAGGCTTTTCTCATGCACCATGCAAGAGAGAGCGCGTGTGCAGATCCCAAAAATAGTGTAGCACTCTTAAATGCCCCTGATTTCCACCATATAATCCATTTTCTCTTTTTTCCACTAACTCGCTCACTCTTTAACTAATAGGTGTGGTTCAGATTCACAAGAGGTGCTCCGAAGTAGGGGTGTCATATATATATATATATATATATATATATATAAGTAGCATTCCGGGACACCTCTGTTATGCAGCACCCCTACCCTACCGTGAGCTATACTAATCCGAATCTAACAAGATTTTGTAGATATTCAGTCGAAATATATTATCATCTATCCAAAATTTGAGATCACTCTGACATTCATAACATTTTCAAAATCTTACCTCAATTATTCATTGTTCAAACATTTATTTGAACCATTAAATTTAAACATCAAATATATTATTTGTATGAATGTTGGAATGAGTTCAAATTTTGGATAGATAATAATATATATATATATGGATTGAATATCTACAAAATCCTCTTGAATTTGAATTAGTATAACACACAGTAGGGTAGGTATGCTAAAGGGGTGCTCCAAAATGCTTGTGTGTGTGTGTGTGTGCAAGCATTCAATGGCACCCCGAAAATGTAGCACCTCGATAGCCCCTCTGAAATCCACCTCTCGTTTATTTTATTTTAAGTTAATTGGTGGTGAAAGAGTGAGTGGAAGGAGAGAGAGGAGAAATGTATGGTGGAAAAGTGGAAGACCATGGGGCGCCCCGCTGTTATGGGTGTCATTGAACCTGCCTTATATATATATATATATATATATATATATATATATATATGCGATGAGCGACTACTGAGACACAAGATTAAACACAAATGTAGACATGTAAACTTTGGACAGTTGGATTTGTTTGTCTTTATGTGGTAGGTTGAAACCAAAGGGAGATTTAGGGATTGAGATATATTATGACCAATTGTGCCACCATTTTGTGTTTAAGTAGAATTTCTCTGTATCTATATATACGGTTGCTCCACCCACATATGCATACATAATAAAATCGTATAGAAGAAACAATAAAATCCAGCTTATCAACATGCATAGTTTTAGCAAATTATAGAAATAACTTTGATGCTTAATACATCCTCTATTATGGAATAATTTGAAGAAGACCTATGGGCAATCTCTTCTGCTTATTTTCATAAAGTCTCAATTTCTTATCATTCTTAGCTTCTTAGATTTCCTAACCATATTCACTTAGCTCCATTTAGCACTATTTAAAGCCAACTTTTGAATTAAACCGTCAAAAGCAACTTTTTTTGAAAACACACATTCGATTTCCGATCACTACAAACTCATTAAGCGGTTTTTATGCCATGGTTGTCCAAAAATAATTTTCATTAATTTTAAGAAAATAACCTTTCTCTATTCAAGAAATCGTAGCCTATAGATCTAACTGAATTCAACAGTATCACTATTCTCCCTGACTTGGCTTCATTGACAATATTGTGGTGTTTTTGCATTTTACAGTGAGCAGATACTTGATATATTATCTTTTTGTTCATTCACCATCATAACATGAGATTTGGAAGCCAGAATTATGTTTTCTATATCTCATGCCGTTTTTATCATTTGTTTCTTAGCACGTACTAAGATGTAGCATAATACTTAGGAATGTAAAAAGAGTGAATACTGAAACTATAATGTAATGGAGAAGATAGAATTGTATTATTTCAGATAGATCAAATGTAGAGAGTAACCGTGAATTTATAGTACATAGTGTAGTAACAGTAACAAAGCAATAAGCTGATGGGCTAAAAATAATTGGCCCAATATAAAGAAAGCGGAATATAACGTGTTGGCCCATTGTACATAATACATACATATAAAAGAGAAAGGTCGGTTGCAATCCTCATAAGTAAAATATCTTCTGATTCCCTCTCTCAAACTAGGTTTAGGGTTTTTGAACTGAACCCTAATTTGATTCAGCAATTTTAGGAAGACAGCCCTCGTCATCAAGAAATGGAGATGCAAAACAGCAGATGAGAGATGATCAACAGTGTGAAGACAACAAGCAACCATGGATAAGCATGATTGAGTAGAGATTTTAGTAGATCTGACTACTATCTTTCAGATCTGGCTTTTGCATGCTTCCATTGGCTAATGGATCCTTAGACAGGTTGTATTGCTATATTATTTTGGGTTCACTTCGTAGTCTAATAAAAAATTTAACAAATAGGGCTTTAGTTAATATATATGCTCTTTGATGAGAAGTAGGAACCAAATTCACTAGCAAGTTCTTTGTTTACACTTGTTCAAGCATGAAATATATGTCAATTTCAATGTGTTTTGTTCGTGCGTGTTGAATTGGGTCTACAGTCGTGTATATCGTGCTTTGGTTGTCACACCATAAAATAGGCTTTCTGCTTGAAGTGATTTTCAGTTCTTTCAGTAGTGATTGTAGCCATAGTATCTCTGCAATAGCGCTGGCTACATTTCTATATTCAGCCTTTGTGCTGGATCTGGAAATTGTAGTCTGCTTCTTTGAACACTATGAAATTAGACTGTCACCAATGTATATGCAGTAGCCAGTTATTAACCATCTATCATCATTGTCAGTGGCCCAATCAGCATTTATGTTGAAGTTGTTGCTGGCTTTGAGAGATAGACCATAGTTGATTGTCCTCTTTAGGTATTTAAAGTTCTTTTGACGGCTTTCCAATGCTCGTCGAGAGGATTCTGCAAAAATTGAGACACTTTGTTAACACTAAATGATATTTCAGGCCATGTGATGGTTGCGTATTGCAATGCTCCCACCACACTTCTATATTGTTTTGTGTTATATTTGGCTTCTCCCCTGTTTTACTGTAGTGTTGATTTGATATCATTGGTGTAGGCTGAGCCTTTACTTCATGCATGTTAGCACTAGTAAGTAATTTTGAAATGTATTTCCTTTGATTTAATTGCATTTCTGTAGATAAGTGTCATTTTATTTCAATTCCAAGGAAATATGAAGCACTACCTAGATTCTTTATTGAGAATTGATCATTTAGGTATTCAGTAAGCTTCTTGATCTCTTCACTGTCGTTGCTTGTAATAATAAGGTCATCAACATAAATTAATATGTAAATTATAGATAAATTGTTGATTTTTATATAGAGTGAAGTATCAGATATTGTTGGACTATAGTCCATAGACTTGAATGTGGCTTTAAGTCTATTATTTAATGTTATAGATTGGATCAGCCTAATTGTGATGACCACTCATAACTTCTACACTTAATAAGAGGAATAATGCGTTGAAAGACGTGTCAGGCAGCTATGGACGACCATCAGGATAGAATAACACAAGCGAAATCTGTCGTATAACTCACAGCGCAAGGATAAAATATAATATAACACACAGGCAATAATAGTGAAGCAGAATTGAGAAGAATCCTAAACTTTTTCATATCACCATGAAATGTCCATACAACATTTGATAACACTATAAGAGTCTGTGCAAAGTGCATCACTACAAGTCTCTCAGAGAATACATCAAACAGCGGAAAACAACAATAGTAGATAGTAGAAAATAATATGCCAGCCTCCTGCTCGTCGTCACTCTGCAACATTGTCCTCACCAAGATCTACTATCTTTCACCTTCCACTCAGTCTGCCCATCCACCACCGGATTAACAACCCAAGGTAATAAGAGGGAGACATAAAACCTTGAGTTAGACAATAGTCTTAATGAGCAATAAAACAGCTGTCTAACATCATACACTAGTACAAAACAGGGTTATTTGCATCCAATATTTTGCATTATTTGCATCTGTCTCAATGTGGATGCAAATGCAATGGACGCAAATGTTAAAATATTTTTTGCTTCTGTTGTTGGACAAACGCAAATTGTACATATTTGCATCCGTTATAGCGTACATTGGATGCAAATACCAATGCATTTGTGTTTGTCGTACTATTACAGTAGACGCAAATTTGACATATTTGCATCTATTATAGCGTATATTGGATGCACATACCAATGCATTTACGTCCGTCTTACTATTACAGCAGATGCAAATTGCTATATGGTAGTTTTACTCTTCAGTGCATTTGTTTTTGTTTCACTACTACAACAGATGCAAATTTGTTTTTTTTTAAATAACCCTTTCAAGCTTGCCACAACAGATGCATACTTATCCTTACAGTCACCTCTTTACATAAATGTAATATCTTCAAACTTCCCAATAGTAAATGAACACTGGATCATCTGGAATATTACTTTCTGAATGATACACGACATGGTATTTAACAATCAGAGAACATTAAGTGTGTGGCCCAATAACATTTAGGTCCACTAATGAATTACAAAATTACTTTAGCAGATCGGTTCTTAAAAGATTATACAACATAACCTCATGTATCATTTACCGATTAGTTCACCAAGATGCACTGAAACTAAATTTAACTGTGCTTTATTTTCATGAAGAAAGTTCACTGCCTGCCTTGATCTCACAATCTCCTAAGCAAGAACCTAGAATTAAAAAAGAACAAATAATTGTTATATAAACGGCTTCATATTATGAACAATAAGCAAGAATTTCTTTCAACCTAAAGTTATAATTGCTTGATGTTGAATGGAATTCATAGAACATTCCCTCAATATAAAGGAACTTAATGGAACCAAACTAATAATTGTGTGGTACAGTATTACTCAATAAACAATAATTTTATCACTCAGTAATTTTGTGATAAAGTATTACATTAATTTTAAACTTAATGAATTCATATTACTCAGTAGACAATATAGGCATATAGGTGGAGTGTTTATTGTTAATATATACATACTAGAAATCAAGCATGAATAAAATTATGCACACTATTGTCGATTGCTTACCATTTAAAATTATGCACAACATTAATATATACATACCAGAAATCTAGCATGAATAAAATTGTGCACTGTATTTATTGTTAATTCATATTACAAAAGCATTATAAAGCTGTGAAATGCTTACTGTTTTATTAAACTCCTCTTCCCAATATTTACTTCCCAATATTGTCGATTGCAGAAAGGATACCCCTGAATACATTCCAATGACAACATGTTAGCACTTGTTTGTTGGTTTCAACAATTATGATCAAGCAGATAATCATAAAACATAAAAAGAAAAAACAATATATGCCTAAAAATATGTAGCGCTGCTGATTTCATTTTCCTAGAAGTAATTTACGTTAATTGTATGGACTTGTAATCAAATGATATTTGTATCTCATCAACCTACCTGTCGCATGCTCCAGAATCCTAATTAACGAGCCAATTACATCAAATGTTCAGTCAATAGGACGCAATACCAAGATCTGTAATCTCCATATTGCTCTACCGATTGACTAAACTTGACACTCAGTCCACCGGTAATGAGTTCCAAGAGCTGTATATCATTGACATATTATTGCTTATATAGTTCACCATCTACCAATAAGACATGGTTAATTTACCATGAAATACAAACAACAATAACATGGGGGTATCGCGTATTCTCACACTAACCAAAAATGCGATGACTTGCCATACTTTTTCGAATGATTGGGCTCATAGCCTCAACATTACTGGTTTGGATAACTGATTAACATAAAAATGTGTTTATTTTCGGCTCTTATATTTTATCTTTTGTAAATAAATAAATGATACTTTGGGTACTTTTATGTGTTTTTACAGGTTGTCAGTTAATGTCTCATCCATTTAAATTAAAGGACAACTACAAAGAAAAAACTACTTCGTCATATCAAAGCTAGTTCAATTGCAAAAGAAATTGTAGCTCAATGGTAAAGGCTTTGAAGTGTGTACAGAGTGGCCTGAGTTCGATCCTTGGCAAGTGCTACTTTTATGGAGAAAGAACACGAATGTTTCACACCCTGCCTCATGTGTTTTGAAGAATAAATGAATTGAATGATTATATATATATATAGTCATATTTATTGCATCTGTATATGTATAATATGCACTTAATAAGGATTTTTGAATTTTAGAGTAATCCTCTCAAGAATTTAAATCCAATCAATCACATTTGATTGTCATGCAAAAAGAAGGGGAAGGTTTTAATTACACATCTTCTATTAAACACATCCTTATTTTCTCACTGACCGTGCAATGCATCAAAGGGAAAGACTTTGATTACAATTCTTCAATCAAGCGTCATAAAAGGAATATTCCTTCATCTTTGGAAAGGATATTTTCATATATTTATTTTTTGTGGGCCTTGTATTCAAATAGAAAGAGAAGGCTACATACTGTATGAAAAGACCATTGTATCATTGTAAAAGGGGATTCCATTTTTATCTCGATTATTCTGTATTCTCGTTTATGAATAACAAAGTTTTTTTCCATTTAAGTTGATTGTTTTTTCTTTCTTTCATAACGATTTGTGCGTCTACTCAATTAGTTTTGATAGAACACATATTGTTATATTCTCTTATTACTGCATGTTAGCGATCGTCCGTTTGATTAGATTCAACGACACATCCTACTTTTAATTTTCTGTTATTGTTCTAGTTGTTATTTTCTTTATCTAGTAATTGGTTCCTTTGCTTTCATTTGTTGAATTCGATATCGGTCTGATTAGATTCAGATTCGTAGTAATTTGAATAACATTAATTCGAAAACAACTCCAAATTCTGTCTAACTCGCCTAAAGATAGATAAATAATAAGATTTAAACTCCTCCCTGTGATTCGACCTGCATATTACGTGACCTGTGCGCTTGCAGAATTTAATTAAAAATTCGCACTTTTCTAGTTCATAGAAAAGTGAGATCAAGTTTTTGGCGCCGTTGCCTGGGAGGTAAAAATTAAATTTTATTGTTTATTTAATTTCTGATTCGTGTTAGTTTTTTTTTTGTTTTGTTTTGTTTAAAAAAAATCTCTTTATTAGTTGATTTTGTATCAATCATTGGTGCTAGAATCTTCTAAATAAGAGAAGAGAAAAAAATTTCTTACAACTTTTGTCTCTTAGTTTCTTTTCTCTAATCCCATCTATTTCCTTCCTTCCCAATTTTTAAATTTGTTTGTTTCCCTCTTGCAAATTCATTCCTACCTTAGACCAATTAAAAAAAAACTTGCCAAATTTTCTTGACTTTTTTTCTTTTTTTTTCTTTCATTTATTTATTTCCTTTTTATTTCTCAATCTCTTTCTTTACTTTTATAAATTCTTCCTTCTTTTCAATTCTAAAAAAAAAACCTTTCAGTTTTTGCTTTATTTCGTTCCATCTTTCCATTTCTGTTCCCAATCTTCTACATTCTCTTTCTTCTTTTACAAATCAGAAAAAAAGAAAATTCTTGTCATTAATTTCTTTCCATTATACAGGTTCTTTCCATTTTCTTATATTTTCTTCTTACAAATCTCTTTCTGTTACAAATCTCTTTCCTTTTTTTTTTAAAAAAATTCCTTCTGTAATTTTTTCTTAGTCTTGAAATTCTCTGCCACAACAAAGGTTCAAATCCTCCTTCCATCATCAACAGTCGCACCAAATCCAAACTAGCATCCTTCTATTCTCATCATCCAACTTCCAATGCAACCATCCTCAGATCTTCAGTCCTGTTCCAACACCACCGATCACCATCTACATATACCATTCATTCAACAATCAGTCAAACCCCTCATCATTTTCACAAACCACCTGCGTTGCAATCAACACCACATAACCCAACGTCATAAACCAACAACAACTGCCCATACCACGTCCATCCACATCCTACCTTACAGACATCACCACGCAAATAACCCATTTCCCCATCAATACAAATTCAAACCCATCACCAACAGATCACGTCACCGCAAATAACGTCATCCTTACCACGTCCAGATTTCACCACTCACTTCCCAGTCACTACCCAAATCCGCTCATAACCCTAGCCGATCCAGAGCCTGAATCGAAACATTTTTTTTAAAAAAAGAAGAAGAAAGGAGGCGTAAATTATTAAGTGGGTTTGTTACTTTGAAGAGTAGTCTTGGGTTTCCTGAAATAGTTTGTTTGTGACTAAACGTGTGGTTCAATTTGGGTCTTGTTTGTGTGGTATTAAGAAAAGTGGCTGGTTTTTATTTTTCTTTCTGGGGCGTGTGAAATTTGGTTAACTGCCGTATTTACTCCAGGAGGGGCGACTTTGTTTCTGGTTAAACCATCTGTTGGATTTTGAGTGTGCTTGTTTTACTTGTTGGGTTTGCTTGTTTTCTTTACTTTTCTTTTCTTTACTTTTTTTTATTTTTTATTTGTGGTTTCTGACTAGTTCTTTTTTTTATATTGTTGAGTCTAGTTTTGTTAAGCCTAGTTAGTTTGTTTTGCTTATTTTTTTTGTTTTGTTTTTGTTTGATTTTTTTTCAAAACTTAGTTTTGTTTTAATTTGCAACCTCATTTATTTGCTTTTCAAAAAAATAAATAAATAAAGTCAAAGATTGAAGCAAAAGCAACAAACAGGGAATTCAGAGTTCAAGCTATAAAGAAGGAATTCAAATCAAAGACCAAAGTGTTCAAGCAACAAAAGAACAAGAAATTTAGAGGTCAATCAGTTGCATACAGTGGGATTTCAATCATTGACATTACTCAAATTCTCTGGAAGGACAACCATACCCCACTGTAATATTTTCTGAACTCTACAGGTGCTCTGCTGCGATTTTTTTTTATAAACATTGCTTGTAAAAAATTTATGCAGGGGCAGTGGCTTGCTTGTACAATTTTAATTTCTGCAATTATGTGTGTTTGATTGTTGTTTTGGCTGCATTCTGAAATAAGAGCACAGCCCTAACAAACATAAGGTGAGGAAGTCATTACCTTTCCCTGGCTCCAAAACAATTAAATTCGGTCATTTGCATACTCCCTGGACTTAAATAAAAAATTGATTAGACGTTGGCCTTAGGAGCAAAAACTCAATAGGACAAACAAATTGGGTTAAATATCTTAGATTTAAAATTTTATTTTGCTGTGTGGAATTCGTTCTATTCCTTTTGTAAAGGACGGTGATACGTATTACATCAGGAATTTTTCGACATTCTAGCAAATTAACTTTTTCAATCTATTTATTTAATTTGATTTGCAAAATATTTAACTGCAAGAGTGTATTTTGTGAAATTGATCTTCTCAAGGATTTGATCGCGGATATATAGTAGTTTAATTTATTGAACTTCTAGCAAAAGAGGTTGCATACTACCCGTAAAACATTGGTCGTATCCCTTAGTATTTATACGTGAACGGTCATAAGACCCTCTTCCCCCTTCAAATCGAGATTGTCAATTAATAAAATACAATTGAGTTCGTTATTTATTTTGATTAGGAGCTTCTTGTGTCAACCTTAAGTTTTGGATTTTCTTTGTTTGCATTTAACACCAATGAGTGAAAAAAGTGTTAGCCAACACAATTCTCCTAGAGGTTCTCAAGTAAACCAAAACTTTCAAAACAAGATGGATCAAAATCAAACAAATCAAAACTTGCAAAATCTCAATATGGAAATGGATAGACCCTTGTCTCTTCGAGATCGATGTTATCCAACTTGGACCATTCAACCCTTTGTCATCGTGTTCCCACCAGCTGAAGGAAACAATTTTGAGCTTAAACGCTCTTTTATTCAATGGGTGACAAAATTTACTGGGTCTGAAAATGCTTATGAATTTCTAAGTGAATTTGAATTGTATGCGTCCACAACAAAAATGCAACAATTGTCTAATGAATCGATCAAGATAAGGCTAATTCCATTTGCACTACTTGAAAGCGCTAAAAGATGGCTAAATTCTCTTCCAAAACATTCCATAAGAAGTTGGGATGAATTTGTCACTATATTCTTGAAAAAGTTTTTCCCTTTCCATAAAACTCTCAAAATTTGAACTAAGATAAATCAGTTTTGTCAGAATGAGGGGGAAACTTTTTCAAAATATTTTGAGAGATTCAACCAACTACTATATAGTTGCCCTCATCATGGAATTCTAAAAGATCACTTATGTCAAATTGCATATGAAGGGCTAAACTATCAGTCTAGAACTCACTAAAATCAATGTGTGGAGGAGACTTTATGTCTAAGACGGCCGATGAAGCTTGGCAGTTCTTAGAAGCCTATTCTGAAAAGGACATGCAATGGGTGTCAATTCGTGTTCCACTCGTACTTCTACTAGAGGAGTGCATGTTGTGGACCTAAGTCAAATTTCCTTAGAAAGTCAAACTCCTCAAGCCGGAGAAGGGCTACCCCACTATTATCCTCAAGACCAAGCTAATGCTATAGCTCAAAATAATCTTTACTCATCCACGTACAACCCTAGTTGGTGGAACCACCCCAACTTTTCTTGGTCAAATCCTAATAATTCGGCAAACCCATCTCACATGCAACCCTTTATCGCTAACCCGAGTTACCAAGCTTCATCTCCTAAGTCTCAAACCTCTCAAGCTATACCTCAATCCAAACAACCTTATAGGCGCCCCAATTTTCAATCATTAACCCAATCCTCTCAATTTTTTCAACCGTCACAAGACATTGTGCGTTTAGAGAAACAGTTGAACTCCCACGAAGCTAAAATGAACTCACACGACGCTAAACTTGACCAAATGATGAATATGATGACAGAAATAATGAAAAGTAATGAGAAAGGAAAGCTGCCTAGTCAACCCGAGGTGATTCCAAAATATAACTCTCATGCTCTAAATTCTTGTGAGGATGAAAACCACAATCTGGTCAATGTTGTTACAATCCTTCGATCTGAAAAGGGGATTGATAATAATGTGGCAACCCTGACAAACCTTCGAACTCAACCCAAATACAAAAGCTTGATGATCACTTAATGGCTACAAATGCCAGTTCTTCTAAACCTCCATCTTCCTTAAATGTTGGCAATCCCAACAATTCCCTTCCTAGTGTCAGCAAACTCAACTTCTAAAATCGAGGTTGGTAATACGAACATTTCATTTACTACACCCTTACCACCTTCTTCTTCCATGGCTAAATCTTCCTCATCGAATAATGAAACTGATCATAGAGTCGAAAAACCCATAGCTCCATTTCCCCATAGACTCAATAATAAGAAGAAAGCGACAAATTTCGATAAAATTTTGGAAATTTTCAAGCAAGTTCGTGTGAACATTCCTTTTTTAAACACCATTGAACAAATCCCTCAATATGCTAAATGTCTTAATGAATTGTGTACACAAAAAACGTGCAACTAACGTCCCAAAAACCGCCTTTCTGACTGGGAATACAAGCTCTATTCTTTCGAATCTTGCCCCAGTCAAGTACAAAGAACCTGGCTGCCCTACAATTGATTGCAAAATAGGAAACATTCACATATCTCGTGCCTTACTTGATCTTGGTACCGGTGTCAATCTTCTTCCTTATACTGTTTATCGTCAACTTGGATTAGAGGAGATTAAACCAACAAACATCACTCTTAGCTAGCTGACCGATCTGTCAAAAAGCCATTGGGAATAATCGAAGACGTCTTAGTACAGATCGAACAATTTTACTTCCCTGTTGATTTCATAGTTCTAGAAACCGAGCCTGTCTCAAATCCCAATGTTCAAATCCCATTGATATTAGGACGCCCCTTCTTAGCAACCTCAAGTGCTATCATTTATTGTAGGAACGGTCAACTTCGACTTTCCTGCGGGCATCTAACCATTGAGCTGAACATCTTTAATCTCAACAAACAACCTAGGGATTTTGAGATCGATGAAATTGACATGATTCAAACCACAGTTGATGAAACCTCTAGTGACACTTCTGAAGCCTTGAAAACGTGTCTTGACCATTTCGACTCCGATATCGATGAACTCGAATACATTTCTGAACTGAATGAATTTCTTGACCCCAATCCTTCGTCATCTGAATCTAACCAATGAATGTTAACCAATGTTAACACACAAGAACATCCTAAGTTAGACCTCAAACCATTGCCACAAGACCTTAAGTATGCATACTTGGACCCATCACAAACTTTTCCCGTAATCTTGGCCTCTGATCTTACCGAGGACCAAGAAGAAAAACTTATGGAAATTTTACGGGAAAATAAAGACGCATTGGTTTGGGAAATTAGTAATATAAAAGGTATTAGCCCATCAATCGTAGAACATCACATACATTTTGTTGATGATAAACCTACACGTGAGACTCGAAGGCGATTAAACCCAAACATGAGAGAAGTGGTCGAGGAAGATCAAATGTCTAGACAATTACATCTTCTATCCCATCTCTGGTAATAATTGGGTGAGTCCGGTAAAAGTTGTACCAAAGAAGTCCGGAGTCACAGTGATCAAAAATGAAAGTAATGAGCTCATCCCAACAAAAATCAAAACAAAATGGCGTGTATGTATTGACTATCGCAAGCTCAACTCAGCTACACGAAAAGACCATTTTCCCTTGCCTTTTATTGACCAAATGCTCGAACGCTTAGCGGAACATGAGTACTATTGTTTTCTCGATGGATACTCTGGTTTTAACCAAATCCCTGTCACTTTAGAAGATCAACATAAGACCACTTTTACTTGTCCCTTTTGAACCTTTGCTTATCCTCGCATGCCTTTTGGTCTTTGTAATGCTCCCGCAACTTTCCAAAGGTGTATGATGAGTATTTTCTCTGATATGGTGGACGAATTCTTGGAAATATTTATGGATGGTTTTTCAATCTATGGAACATCTTTTTCTCAGTGTCTCACTCATTTAGAACTCGTCCTAAAATGTTGTAAGGAAAAATCACTCGTGCTTAATTGGGAAAAATGTTATTTCATGGTAAAAAGGGGGATAGTTCTAGGTCATGTCGTCTCAAAAGATGGCCTTGAAGTCGATAAATCCAAAATCGATTTGATTGCTAATCTACCTCCTCCTAAGTCTGTTAAGGATGTTCGTTCATTTCTTGGCCATGCGGGATTCTATAGAAGACACATTAAGGATTTCTCGAAAATTTCAAAACCTCTGTTGAACTTGCTTGCCAAAGACGTCAAGTTTGAATTATCCAATGATTGCAAAACATCTTTTGAAACTCTTTAGTCATTCTTGACCACAACTCCCATCATTCAACCCACTGATTGGACTCAACCCTTCGAACTTATGTGTGACGCTTCAGATTTTGCTATTGGAGCCATATTAGGTCAGCGAATCAATAAACTCCCTCGAGTCATTTATTATGCTAGAAAAACCTTAAATGCGGCCTAATTGAATTACTCAACTACTGGAAAGGAATTTTTGGCAGTTGTTTTCGCTCTTGAGAAATTCAGGCCATATCTCATAGGATCCAAAGTCATAGTTTACACTGACTATGTTGCCTTACGATATTTGATTTCTAAAAAGGATGCCAAGGCCAGCTTGATTCGTTGGATCCTTCTTCTTCAAGAATTCGACATAGAAATACGAGATAAAAAAGGTTCTGAGAATGTTGTAGCTGATCATCTCTCTCGAATTGTGCACGAAAATGTTGATGACACCCAAGTCGATGACTATTTTCCCGACGAACAAATCCTTTCCATCTCTAACACCCCTTGGTACGCTGACATTGTGAATTATCTTGTTACGCAACAAACGCCCACTGAATGGTCGAAACAAGATAAACAAAAATTTATCTCTAAAGTTCGAAACTTCTACTGGGACGACCCGTATCTTTTCAAATACTGTCTAGACCAAATCATTCGAAGGTGTGTACCCGATCATGAACACCAAAGTATTCTCTCTTTCTCACATGACCATGCTTGTGGAGGTCATTTTGGAGCAAGAAAAACTGCTGCAAAAGTATTGCAAAGCGGTTTTTATTGGCCCACACTCTTCCGTGACGCTTTTGAATTTTGCTCTAAATGCGATCGATGTCAAAGAACGGGTCGAATCTCTAAGCGAAACATGATGCCTCTCAACCCCATTTAAGTGATTGAGTTATTCGATGTTTGGGGCATCAATTTCATGGGACCATTCCCTAACTCATTTGGGAATCTTTACATCTTGCTTGCAGTAGACTATGTCTCAAAATGGGTTGAAGCCATCCCGACCAAAACCAACGATAACAAGGTTGTTATCAAATTCCTCAAAGAAAACATCTTTTCATGCTTTGGCACAACTCGAGCTATCATTAGCGATAATGGCACTCACTTCTGTAATCGTGCTTTTGAATTCTTGCTCAAGAAATACTCAATCACACACAAGCTATCGACCCCTTACCATCCACAAACTAGTGGACAAGTAGAAGTTTCCAATAGACAAATCAAACAAATTCTTGATAAAACCGTGAATTCCAATAGAAAATATTGGTCCTTAAAACTGATTGATGCACTTTGGGCATTTCGCACTGCTTACAAAACCAAATAAGGGATGTCACCATATCGGTTAGTCTTTGGAAAAGCCTGTCGCTTACCTCTTGAACTAGAGCATCGTGCTCTTTGGGCAATTAAACTCTTGAATTTTGACTTAGAGAAAGCAGGCTCACATAGGAAGTTAAAAATTCAGAATTAGAGGAATTAAGAAATGAAGCATATGAAAATGGGAAAATTTATAAAGAAAGGGCCAAAGCCCAACATGAAAAAAACATACCTCGTAAGGAATTCAACGTTGGTCAAAAAGTTCTTTTGTACGACTCTAGACTTCACTTGTTTCCAGGAAAACTCAGATCTCGATGGACTGGGCCTTATGTTGTGAAAACAGTATATCCTCATGGAGCAGTTGAAATTGAAAATCCTAGGATGAAAAAATCTTCAAAGTAAACGGTCAACGACTGAAACCATTTTTGGAATTCGAGCAGTACGAAGACGATGACCTTATCGATCTTCATGATCATCCACCGTAAATCAGGTAGTACACGTTCCTTTTCTTTTCTTCTCTTTTATTTTTATTTTTCCCTTACATTTTGGTCTGCGTACCCTAGACAGTTGGAACACTGTCTCAATCTAGTGTGGGGGAGTCAAGTCTGCATCACATCTAAAAAAAAAACACATACACACACACAGACACGACTCATTTTAGAGTGATAGGGCGAAACAAGTTTACAATTTTTAGTCAGTTGATAGTATTTTTTTTCTCTCGCCTTAGATCGAATAAGAAATATAATGAAAAGTTTAGTTTTGAGGGATAATAATGTAACCGGTACATAGGGAGATTCTTAGGTGATGGCCATGAAATCTATTCTATATTCTAGTCTTTGTTTAAATAAGTGGAGAACTTAAAATACTTATATTGGCTTTTTGAATCTTTAAAACTAAGTTGTGTTAAGTTGAATTCGCGTAACTCTCTTTTGCGCTTATATTTTCAATAACAATAATAGTAATCCAAGGGTATCCAACATTGCTTGTATATCTAGCGTTGGTGTGCAAACCCGCCAAGCTTTATCCGACATGTTGTTGACAAAGTCAGCGTTGGAATATCTTGGTCTCATTTTATGAGATTGGACACCTAAGGATTACCGACATGTTGTTGACAAAGTCAGCGTCGGTCTGCACAATCCGCCAAGCTCTGCCCCAACTCTCCGTTAGTCCGCAAGGCAGTGTACGGGTGGTATATCTTGGTCTTTTAAGTTAGGTGTATGTAATTAATCATAAATTTTAACTTTTATAGAGATAGAGAATAAGCGATGATGCCCAAAAATTTCTTGACCTTATTGATTCGACTAGCCATACACAAGGAAATTATAATACCACTTTACAAACTGTGACAAGCAAACTAAGAATTTATTTCATGGCTGCACTATGTTATCGACCGAACCAACTGGCCAAACTGGAATTTAACATTTGAAAACTTTAATTATATTGAAAATTTGTGACAAATTGAGGTATTTAAAATAAAATCAACTGACTAGAAATTGTTAACTTAATTTGTTGTACCACTTTTCAGAAACAAGTCGTGTTGTCATTTTTGTTTTTTATTATATATATCCATTGCATTCATGTAGTTGCATTAGATCCACACATACTGCATTTGGATTTTGTGGGTAGTATCCGCTGAAAACCCTCACGAGACACCACTCGTCCTACTAGGGACACCTAGAGGTTTAACGGCTTGTTGCATACGCTAAGTGCAATCGTGTTTCCCACGAAAGTGTGACCTATCTAGTTTAGCTTTTCTTTCTTTTTTCTTTCTTTTCACTCGAGGACGAGTAAATGATAAGTGTGGGGGTATTTGATTAACATAAAAATGTGTTTATTTTCTGCTCTTATATTTTATCTTTTGTAAATAAATAAATGATATTTTGGGTATTTTTATGTGTTTTTACAGGTTGTCAGTTAATGTCTCATCCATTTAAATTAAAGGCCAACTACAAAGAAAAAGCTACTTCCCCATATCAAAGCTAGTTCAACTGCGAAAGAAATTATAGCTCAATGGTAAAGGCTTTGAAGTGTGTACAGAGTGGCCTGAGTTCGATCCTCGGCAAGTGCTATTTTTATGGAGAAAGAACACGAATGTTTCACACCCTGCCTCATGTGTTTTGAAGAATAAATGAATTGAGTGATATATTATATATATATATAGTCATATTTATTGCATCTGTATATATATATATATATATAATATGCACTTAATGAGGATTTTTGAATTTTAGCGTAATCCTCTCAAGAATTTAAATCCAATCAATCACATTTGATTGTCATGCAAAAAGAAGGGGAAGGTTTTAATTACACATCTTCAATTTAACACATCCTTATCTTCTCCCTGACCGTGCAATGCATCAAAAGGAAGGACTTTGATTACAATTCTTCAATCAAGCGTCATAAAAGGAATATTCCTTCATCTTTGGAAAGGATATTTTCATATATTTATTTTTTGTGGGCCTTGTATTCAAATAGAAAGAGAAGGCTACATACTGTATGAAAAGACCATTGTATCATTGTAAAAGGGGATTCCATTTTTATCTCGATTATTCTATATTCTCGTTTATAAATAACAAAGTTTTTTTCCATTTAAGTTGATTGTTTTTTTTGTTCATAACGATTTGTGTGTATACTCAATTAGTTTTGGTAGAAAACATATTGTTATTTTCTCTTATTACTGCATGTTAGCGATCGTCTGTTTGATTAGATTCAACGGCATATCCTACTTTTAATTTTCTGTTATTGTTCTAATTGTTGTTTTCTTTATCTAGTAATTGTTCCTTTCCTTTCAGTTGTTGAATTCGATATCGGTTTGATTAGATTCAGATTCGTAGTAATTTCGATAACATTAATTCAAAAACAACTCCAAATTTTGTCTAACTCGCCTAAGAATAGATAAATAATAAGATTTAAACACCACCCTGTGATTCGTCCTGCATATTACGCGACCTGTGAGCTTGCAGAATTTAATTAAAAATTAGCACTTTTCTAGTTCACAGAAAAGTGACGATCAATAACGAAATAATTGGATGCAACAACATCCAATGTAATATAGCAGTCACAAAAACGTGGACCATAAGCTAGGGGGAATATAGGCTTTATTTGGTTACATACACAACTAGAAATGATTTGCAGCAACATAAATATGTATATGTATATATATGTATATATATATATATATATATATATATATGGTGGATATGATGTTACATATACAACTAGAAATGCATTTGAAAAAAAATAGAAATGTTGAGAGGCCCGAAAAATGTGCAGAAGAAATATCAATGACCCCCCTCCCCCCCCCCCCCCCGAATTCATGGATCTAATCCGATGGTTGCCAACATTTCGGGCTTAAAATCGTACTGCTTTCTTCGGGCCTCTTGGCAAGTTCCAAAAAAAAAAAAAGCAAGAGCAGCTCAAACTGCTACTGTTGGCAGCGAAATGGGCCATGTGTTGCTGCTATTAGTACAAGGCAAGCTGCTGCCAGGTGTAAACGGAGTTATAATGAGTAAACAGGAATTCAGTTTGTGTTATTGTTCATGTAAATGGTTTTACTATCTATCCTTCCGTTTTAAACATTTATATTCCTGTAAACATTTATATTACTACTTGAATTTGTTGGGTGATTAATGCATATGTTTTGTGTATGAAATACAGCTGAAAAAGGCGTGTAATGTAAGTGGGTTAAAATCTGTAGTGATATGCAGAGTGATTAATATTCAACTACACACAATAGTAATAGTCAACTACGTACTAGAAATGAGGTCATATAAATGAATGTAAAGAAGAAATTGCAGAAAAAACTGGTATATCGAAAGCCATACAGATTTGCATATGTCTTCATGAATCGGTGTAAACATTTGTGCACTCCGTAGATATGGAGAAGTAAACATAAATTATTCAGTTTATACGTTGGATTGAGATTGCCATAATAGAAAATAATAAATGCACATGAGAAGAAAACTGGAACAAAGCTATTAGATATCCACATAATTTCGTAACAGGTAAAGGTAATAACATGCACTGTCAAGCTAAACAAGGAATGGTTATTTTTATTGTTATTTGGTAAATATGTGTATAATGTGTAAACCATATAGATAATCAAAATCGAACAGATTTCCAAATTCTAGGATGGTAGAAGGAAGGTGTTTTAGTCCCGTGTTAACATGCACCCAGGTGAAGGTTAGTGTAAAATGCATTGATGGCGATATGTAGATCTTGCATTTCCTTTTTTTAAGAGGAGGGAGACCACAGTATACTGTAAGTACAACACTAGCATATACTGCATTTTCCTAAATTTAATTACTATGTGTTAATATAAAAGAAGAGTAAGTTAGCCAGTAATATAATATTCCACAGGGCATAACAATGAAGGCCGTCACTGAAAAAACATATATAAGTGTGGGAAATGGTTGTGTACTTTTTTCTGGTACACCACGTTAATGAGTTTAAGGTACATCATGCATGCAAACATGGATATGGTTGTTTGGGACAGAATATTTTGTTGTTGAACATGTATTTGTTGGTCGTTGTTGTATACAAAATACTTGGGTGGATGGCAAGAATTTAGTGAAGGTTAATGGGTGAGTGAAATACATAAGTATTTAAACATGTTCATTTCGTAGTATGCATTTATGTAAAACATCGGGAAAATAATTTTTTTGTGCAAAAATACTATAAACAGCCACTCTTGTTAATTATAGAGAAGTCAAATATTGTTAAGGACAATAGAATAGGGCAGTCACCTTGGCATTAGAAGTAGATGTGGCAAAGATCCCACCACAAGAATTAAATAGTATAACAACGGACCTTTCCAACGACCTCAAACAGCGTTGATAACGGCTTCCAACGAAAGCCAAATTTTGGAAATTTCTTACGGGTACAAAAATACACCGTTGGAAGCCGTTGATTTTAAGGTCGTTGGAGGCCATTGATTTTAAGGCCATGGATCGAGCACAAATTTCCCAAAACCTGCTCCTCCTTCCTCATTCCTCAAACCCACGAATTCTTTTCACTTTCCCCCAATTCTTCCCCCCACCGATTCCGAAATCAACCACTCCACGCTATCAACCGCCTAGGATCTCTCCAGCTCATTCAAGGCACCCTATAAATTTAGTAATTTAAGAATAATTAGAATGTAATTGTGTATCTATTGCTGTTAATTAGTTGCTAATATAGGGTTTAATCATTTTAGTTGCTAATCTAGGGTTTTATTTATAAATTAGTTAGTTGTTACTCTAGGGTTTAATTAGTTGTTGTTAATGAGTTTGTATTTATACACTTATTTGATTATGTTGCTAATCTAAGTTTTAATTAGTTTTATTTGTGCATATATGTAGCGTTGTATGTATATATAGTTGGTAATCAATCTATGTATTTTGTTTATTTGGTTGAGCCCCAATTCATTGAAAACGATATTCAATTTGTCGAAAATGTGTAGTGAAAATGGAAATATTTAAGTTTATGTTTTATAAAAATTTAGCGAAAACAACATTTAATTTTGTATATAACGTACTGTTATATACTTCGATTTAATGTTGAAAATATACGTACATGTGATAAAATTCATATATGTTGAAAATATACGTATAATTGAATTTTCGAAATCGAAGTTGAAAAAAAACCCTAAATTCACGAAAAAAACAAATCCTAATATGTTATATTCATAAAGCCTTAGAGAGTTTTTTGGCCCCGTCTGATAAGTATTGTATATAATCATCATATGAATGTTCGTTTTATTAACGAAACGGACATTTATATTCGTTGTATACAATATTTGTTGGATTTGTCCTTTGTATTGGACAAGTTACAAATACAATAACGAAATTAAATCTCGTAAAATATTTCATTTTAAACGGTTCTCAAAATTTCAAAAGCACTTCCTTTATGTTCCTTATGTACACGCAATCATGTACTATTCAGGGAACTAAAGGGAAGTGCTGCTGAAATTTTGTTGAATCATTTAAATTGAAAAAATTTACGCGATTTAATTACGTTATTGTATTTGTAATGGGAGGTAGGATAACCCACTAGTAAATGATCAATTAACATAACATGCATTATGCCCTAAAATTGTTTTAACACATTGTCAATGCAAATTTTATCATCATAATTAATATGCAAAAGAAATGTTTTCATTAAAATACAATCTTAGCGTTTGAGCGATCGAACACAAAAATTATGAATCTAATTTTATATCATACTTCCCAATTTTATATGTACTTAGGAAAAAAGGACGATTACTTTAATGATCGAAGCTGGATGTACAAACGAAAAGAAACTTGATGGCACAATAAATAAATATTTTATTAATGGTGTCAGCGTGTTTATTGATTTCTCTTTAAGTAACAACGGAAACGACGTCGAAATCCATTGTCCATGTAGTAGATGCAAGTTATTGAAGCATTTGATACCGCAAATGATTAGAGTTCACTTGCTTCAGTACGGTTTTGTGTCTAACTATTTAGTTTGGGATCGTCATGGAGAACCGTTAGCATCTACTTCTATACAAGTTGAGGAGGTAGCGAATAATGAAATTGCAACGACGAATCTCGTAGAACGAATGGTTGAAGATGTTGCACGTTCTATGTTCCCGGTTCAACAATTTAATGAAAACGATGGTAATGATGACGATGTTAATGATGAAGAAGAACCAAATATTGAAGCCAAAAAATTATATGATTTATTAAATGCGGTGAAAAAACCCCTTTGGGAAGGCTGTGAAAGCGGAACTCAATTATAAGTAACCGGTGAATACATTGCGATGAAATCTAAATACAACCTCACAAGAGATGGATTTACAGTTGTTGTACAAGCTACGAAGCGGCATATGCCTCCCAATAATTTAATGTGCGAAAACCATTATGAAGTAAAAAAAATGATGTCGGCCTTTGGTTTACCATATCAAAAAGTAGATACATGTTTAAAGGGTTGCATGCTATTTTGGAAGGAAGATATCAACCTTAAGAATTGTAGAATACGTAATCAAGAAAGATACCAACCAAGAAAGAAAAAGGGAAAGGAAGTCCTGTATAAACGTATGCATTATTTACCTATTATTCCTAGACTTCAAAGGTTATATGCATCTTCTGTAGCCGCGCAACATATGAGATGGCACAAGGTGAGAAAACAAGAAGAAGGAACGTTAACACACTCATCTGATGGAGAAGCATGGAAGCATTTTGATCAAAAGTATCCCAATTTTGCATGTGAGAGTCGCAATTTTAGACTTGGTTTATGTACGGATGGGTTTTCACCATTTTGTCAATTTGGTTCTAATTATTTATCCTGACTAGTAATCGTAACACCTTATAATTTACCTCCATGGATGTGTATGAAAACTCCTTATATGTTTCTTACAGTTGTCATCCCTGGTCCTGATGATCCGACACAAGGAATCGATCTCTACTTACAACTGTTGATTGTAGAATTAAAAAAATTGTGGTATGAAGGGGTAGAAACATAAGATATTTCCCAAAAGAAAAACTTTCGTATGCATGCTTCTCTGTTGTGGGCAATTAGCGATTTTCCTGCTTATGCAATGCTTTCAGGTTGGAGTACGGCTGGTCGTCTAGCTTGTCCATACTGTATGGAAGAAATAAGAGCATTTTCTTTGCCTATTGGAAAGAAAATTTCATGGTTTGACTGTCATAGATGTTTTCTTCATATTAATCATCCTTTTAGAAGAGATAAGATTTTTTTTACATCTAATAGACTTGAAACTTTATGACCACCTAAAGTATGGACAAGTGAGGAAATTTATGAACTTTTACAAGATTTTCCCAAGATTCATGAAACCGGAGTACAGACAGAAATTCAAGGTAAATCAACAATTCATAATTGGTGGAACAAAGCATATTTTGGGAGTTGCCTTATTGGAAAGATCTTCTGATTCGTCATAATATTGATGTGGTGCATAATGAGAAAAACATGTTTGATAATGTAATCAATACAATTTTGAATGTCAAAGGGAATACGAAAGATGATTTGAAATCAAGACGTGATATTGAAGTAATATGTAGTCGTCCGGAGCTTCATATAAAGCCAAATGACACCAGAAAACTGAAAGCGTGCTATGAACTGGATAGTAATCAAATAAAATATTTTTAAAATGGATGGAAGGATTAAGATTCCCGGATGGTATATCTTCCAATCTTCGTAGATGTGTTGATTATAAAAATAGTAAATTTAGCGGGATGAAAAGCCACGACTGTCATATTATGATGAAAAATTTATTGCCCGTCACTTTCAAAGAAGTATTGCCCGTAAAAGTTTAGATTGTTATAACAGATCATAGTTTGTTCTATAAAGAGCTTTGTTCATCTACATTAAAAATTGTCCGTCTACGTAAACTGGAGGAAGAAATCCCCATATTACTCTGCAAATTGGAAAAAATATTTCCTCCAGTGTTTTTCAATGTTACGGAGCATTTACCTATTCATCTTCTATCAGAAGCACGTCTTCGAGGGCCTGTGCAATACGGATGGATGTATCCTTTTGAAAGGTATATTAATATTCAGTTAATTAAATTTTGGTTAATGAAATGTATGAAAAAATAATTTACAATAATTCTAAATAGGTATTTAAATCATCTAAAGAAAAAAGTGAGGCAGAAAGCTCGAGTTGAAGGTTCTATTTGCAAATCATACATCGAAGAAGAAGCTTCATTTTTTTTTCTCTTATTATTTTAGTGATCATGTGAACATATCATTTGCAAGTACTACATGTAATGATGAAGGCAATGATCAAGATGACTGTCAAGCGAATTTATCTATTTTTAAAAAACATGGTCGGCTTTCTGATAGATGTGTGGAAGAATGGCTGAATGATAAAGATTATAATGCAGCATACATATATATTCTTCTCAATTTCACCGAAGTTGCACCATTCGTTAGGTAATGCGAACTTTTGCATCTAGGTATACATGTATTGTATCTTTAATCATATATGTAACATATGTCCTATAATTGTAGCATTTATGAATCATAGTATCCAAACGGCGATATCGGCAAATAATTCCCTAGTTGGTTTACTCATTATGTTTTTGATCCAACAAATTGTATTGTGGATGAAGGATTGAAACATTTGGCATTGGGACCTAAAATAAATGTGAAGACATATCCAATATTCTTTGTCAATGAATATAAATTTAACAGTAAAGAATATGGTGCTGAAAAATTAATTGACAATAGCGGTGTATTTATTAGGGGTAGTGATGATACAAACAACCATATACACAATTTTTATGGCGTGCTAAACCAGATTCTGCAAGTGACATATTTCACAAGACCCGCGGAAGAAGTATTTTTGTTTAAATGCAATTGGTTCAACAACGTTCCAGGTTCTGGAATCAATGTTCACCCAAAATATAATCTTATAGAAGTAGGACATCCTTTTGTACTTGCCAAACAGGCTCTTCAAGTATATTATGCTCCTTATCCTTCTATGAAAAGAGACAAAATAAATTGGTGGGCTGTTTTCAAAACAAAAGCAAGGTTTACATTTGACGGGCGTAATATTCCGGATGACCAAGCTTATCAAGCAGACGTCGAGGAAAATGCAGAAATAATAATAACCGATGATCAAACAGATTTTTGACCTCTAAACGATGAATCAAATGCATTAATTGATGTATTTGAGACTATAGATGGACCATATATAGAGGAGGAAATAGAGTCGGAATCTGAAAGTGATGAGGACGACTAACTAATACTCCTCATTTTCAAAAGGTAATTTTATGTTCATTTTTACATAGTAAGATTCAAATTCATATTTATTTTTATGATATTTCTATGAATCAAACTCATATGTTATCTAGACAATTCTATGAATCAAACTTATATTTAACACTTCTATGAATCAAACTCATATGTTAACTACACATATCTATGAATCAAACTTATATTTAACACTACTATGAATCAAACTTGTAATATTAACTAGACATATGTTATGACATTTCTATTATCAAGTACTCATGTTATCTAATACCATGTTTTCACATATAGCTCGTTCATGTTATGTTATGTCATGCTATGTTATGTTATGTTATGTTACATTATGTTGTTGTCTGTAACAGGTATGGCATCAGATGGCGATGAGGGTGGTCCATCGTCGGAGTTATCCCGTCCTGTGGTCTGGATTAAGCCAAAAGCATCCAGAGGGTAAAAACTAAGTTTTTAGTATAAATTAATTTAAGTACAATAAATTATTTAAATTGTTGTTCTAGTAACCATGTATTTTTTTTTTCGTTTAATACAGGGGGTTTGAGTTGGAGCCGTCCAATACCATTTTGAGGATATCAAAACGTGCTTATCAGGCCCGCATGACTGCATGTTGGCCCACATAGAGCTCGATACCCAACATAGTTAAAGAGACCATATAGCAGGATTTTTTTGGTATGTATGTATGATATAACATTTATTACGTTAAGTTGTCATGCTCCTATTTGATAAGTTCATATGTATGCTATTTTTATAAACAACGCAGGGTGCGTTGGATCTTCAGGAGACGGATTTGGATCTCGTTAAGCGCCGCTGGAACAACAAAATGGCAACAAAATGCTGGTAGACAATGAACACTTTAAAAACAGGTGGGAAAAGGAAGTCGTGGGTGAGCGAATCGGTGTGGAATGATCTACTTACTTATTGGAATAGTAATGATGACTTTCTGGTAAATTTTACTGCATTTTTAATTCAAATTATTCTATTCATTCAATATGTGATTTAGAATAATTTTTTTTTAATTTAAATGTATAGGCCTCGTCTGAGAAAAATGCAGCTAATAGGAGCAAGAATCGGGTTACGCATCGAGGTGGGTCCAAGTCATTTCAGCATCATCGTGAGGATCTGGTATATTTTGTAATTGCAAAGTTTAAAATTTTAATTCATAACTTGTTAAAATTAATAGTTGATTTAAGTTTAAGTTTTAATTTACATATGTGCATGCTTATTTCAGGAGAGAGCGCGTATGGCTCCTGTGTCGTACTGGGATGTTTTCGAGCATACACATGCATTAAGTTAGACTGACGACACAGGCTCAGTTTCATACACTTGGGACCATGATGATAAGGCGCGTGAGAGATATGTAAGTATAAAATAGTTAAGTAGACTTATAATTTAATTAAAATAGTGTTATCTAAATTTATTTGTTTTTTGTTTAACAAGAGAAATTTCAGGAACAAAGGGCGCATGTACTGGAATCTACAGGGTGGACTGGGCTGACCAAGGAAGATGAGGACAAGATATTTGATGCTGTCATGGATCCTGCTACCCGAAATAGATGATATGTTTATGGAAATCTAGAGGTAATACTAAAATTTATAATACAAACTCAAATGTATTCGAAATACTATTATGAAATACTGAAAATCTGAAATTATATACAGATTACAGCATCTCAGCAGATGTATCAGAAGGCTCAGGAAAAGGAAGAAATCGCACAGTTGAAAGCAGAGATTGCAGAGCTTCATTAGCGTGACCGTCGCCGTGAACAGCAGATGGAGTTGCTTAACCAGCGATTGGCGGAGTACATCGCCCAGCACGGTACGACACCTTCATCTTCAGGGGGAGAGAGCTGATCAGGTTAGCTTGTTTTGATGTGTTTTGAGAGTTGGTGAGACTTGCTACATGGTAGTTGTATATATTGTTATGATGGTTTGGACATGATGTTATGATGGTTTGGTGATGGTACGGTTTGGACGTGGTGTTGGTTATGTTGTCTGGACGTGATTATGTTGTTTTGGCGACGTTTGGTTGTTATGATATGTAAATATTGGTTAATTTTTGTGTTTGTTTTTTATTTTATATTATGTTTGGGTGTATATATGGTTGAGATTGTGAGTTATGTGCTCGAAATGGAGCAGTTCAGAATGTTATATATGTGGTGTGTGGCTTGAAGTGGAAAATCTGAAATCTGTTAAAAAAAAACCCAGATTTCCAATGGCGTTAAATGGATTGCGACGGCAATCATACCAACGGTTTCCAATGGCCTGTTCGCCAGAAACATAATACACGTGTCCTCATGTATCAGTTGGAAGCCGTTGGAAAGTAAGCGTCGTGTGCGTTGGAATTCGTTGGAAACCGTTGATCGTATACCAACGGATTGACCAACAGCTTTTAATGCGGTTTCCAACGGCCCCTGGCCGTTGGAAACCCATGTTCCTCTTGTAGTGTCCATAAAATGAAATTTTGTACTTACGATTTTTATCGGTGTGTAAAAAGTGATTGATTTCCTATCGTGTTGCATGTAAAAGGAGCACGAACAAGACATAAATCGTGCAATGCTATGCTTCTGCCGAAATGTTATAAATCAAAGTTGAAGAAGGCAATGGATAGCAGAAAAAAGCAGACGATGATTTAGAAGGGTTCAAAGAAAACATATAATAAAAAGATAGAGATAGCTATAACTGTTATATTGACCCCAGTGCAAGGTATGCTACTGCAGACGAAAAGAATGAAGGTAGATGTAAACACCAGATTGCAAACAAAGTCAAGTAAATTTTGAATGCATAAATTATTGTACCTTAAACTAAAATTTACAGAATATAAATTAATAATGCATGCATTAGGCACAAAGATGCATGTAACTTTCATATTTTATTTAGTTTGACCCTTAATTACATGAGAGCTAATCCTCTGTCCCCCTACCCCAACCAATAAGAAACCCTGATTATTTTAGGGACATGTGAGTTTGTTAGCAATCACATTGGGTACTGTCAATAATAAATATTAAAACAATGACCATATGCTATGACATGGTGTTTATATGAAAGAAAATCATATTGTGTGTTAAAAAAAATCCATCAACTTGCAATCCTCAGTTCATACATCACACATGCAACTATGTATTCACAGTTTCAGCATCCGCACCACGTTTTGCTTATATGCTACTGTTGAAGACAGTATTTAAAAAATGCACTAATATCAATAATAAAATAACAATTTTACTAACAATAATTTGTTCATGTTAACTAATTAGTTACAAATGACGTTGAACATGAATTGTTGTTCCTTTACTGTTGACCCATTGGAAGGATGTGAGATTGTGTAGATAAACATTTTGTTTTTTGGTACACATTTTATTTGTTGGTGCCTTTACGCAGACTAATAACTGAAAGTGATATATTTTTTGTTCTTATGTTTTTTAAACTATTCCTCTTAGCCTCCCTAGAAATTGTTGGGGGGAAAACATTAAAAAAAAATTGACAAAACAATATTCTATACTAATCTGAAATATCATTCATATCTTTGAATGAAAATAATTAAGCCATGACAATTCATTTTCTGGTTGAAAGGCTCTGTATACATGGAAGTATTGTATGGTACCAAAGCTCACATATCATGCTATTTTTGTAACTCACTAGATTATATGTTAACCTTTTTTAAATGCATGCGTGTTGTCAAATACCATATCCACTATGCCTTATGCGGTGTATCTCTTTTATGAACGAACAAAGTCGCATCCATGCTGTCAATTACCATGTCCACTTATGCAGTGTATCTCTTTTATGACCAAACAAAAAATGCATGCATGTTGTCTAGGGATGACAATGGGAGGGTCTATGTAACGACCCGTAATCTACGTAGCATAGGATCGTAGAATATTTATTTCTTTCACATGTGAAGTCGTATGGTCATGTAACTTTGGGAGACGACTATTGGAGTCATTTCCCATGTTCATGATTTTTCCCGATTTTTAAATGACAATTTTACCCCTAGTTGGCACTGTTTTGTCCATAACTTTTGACTGGAAATGAATTTTGAGCTGAAACCACTTCCATTGGCTCCGGATGATGGTTTACAATTCCGTAGAGTGGTCACATTAGCCAAACGGACTCACCGTTTGGGAGATATGGCTGAAACAAGTTTCAGATGGCGAAAAACAGCTTAATTGGGCTTAACCGGGTGATTAACAGCTAGGCCCAGAGGAGAATTTCGGGTTGAGAGGTATAGGAGGACTAATTAGGGTTAGGAAATCACTTTCATTTCAGTTTTGAGCTGCCACAAACCTTCTTGAGACCCTAGTAATGGCTTCCATCCTCTAAAACCACTCCAAAACACATTTTTAGTAAAGATTAAGCCTAAACTACATCAAAACAAGTCCAAATAGCATCAGAGCAAGGTTGGAGCTGCTGCTATACATAGGAATTCGACCCAAACAGAGAGTATTTCAGATTGGTGCTTTATTTTGTGGCAAAGGTGAGTGATTAGCATCATTTTGACACTAATTACAGTTGATTAAGGGTAATTAGTGAAGATTAGCGAATTTATACACTAATAAATTCTGGAAAAATGTTTAGAAATTTTTAAATAATATTTTATGCCTCTGTTAGAAATTTGGTTCGATTTGATTAAGTTTTGTTAACCCTATGATTAGTTTTATTTAATCATGCTTAAGGGAAAAATGGGATTTTGGGTATATTTGATCCATTTTGATATGTAAATTCATTGTTTTGGTGTTTGTGGTTAGTTTGCTATGATGCTATGACTGTTTGGGATGATTTGTGATTGATTAGTATAATTAGATTTGTTGAAAACGTCATCGAATGGCGTAAACAAGTTGCTGGAAAAAGTTGCAGAAAGTTGTGCAGGGTTTCGGATCGGAACGGATATGGGCTCGGATCGGATAGGAGACTTGGGCAAGGAACCCGACCCGAATCGGAATCTGGCACATGAGAGGCTTGGCAAGAAGGAAGGCCATGTTGGTTAAGCTGGGGATCAGACTAACTTAAAGACGAAGGATTCAGATCGGATCGACTTAAGGATGAAAGGCTAAGACTGGAATAAGGCGAAGGGACCGGATCGGCTAAAGAAGTAGGATCAGATCGGCTAGAGGAGGAGGATCGAATCGGAGTAAATGGAGAACGAGGGAGCTGATCGGAGAAGGAGCATGAACTGGAGGGAAGATAGCAACCCGACCCGACCCGGAGGAGGACACCCGACACGACCCGAAGTGGAATACCCGACCCGAACCGATGCGACGCTGTGGACCCGAATCGAACCGCTATAGGAGAAGACCACGAACCGATGGCTAGAAGGAGAACCCGACCCAGTATTGACCAATAAACCGAGATGCAAAGGTAGTCCAATATGGGAAGTTAGAGCTCAGGATCCAGTTGGGAACCGATGAGTTCACTTCATGATTGCGCTTTGCTGCGGGACGTGTGCCAAGGGGCAGTCGATGTTTATGACTTTGGATCACTATGTATGGGAAGTACGTGAACGGATTCAGGGCTGCATTGGCCTAGGTACGGCTAAAGGGCTATAGACCAATGAAGTGGGGTCATTTGTAAAGATTTGGTCATGACTCCATGTGGTAAGCTTGGTAGTAGCAGTAGTTGTACAAGTCGAACTCCGTCACTACTTCAATGGGTCTAGTGATTGACAGTGGTGGACATCGTATGCTTTACGCACTGAGTGAGAGATGTGAGGATGGTTGCTATGGATGATTTGTTTGCTATCATTATGACATGCACACCCCACCCCCGTACTCTTACACTATTTATTATGGCACCTTAGAGTGTTGTACGGTATGTGGTACTAACTCTTTGGTTGCAGGTCCAGGTTCAGGTATGGTTTAGTATACCTGTTATTGTTTTGTTTAGATGCTTATCGCTCATACCAGGCTTTATGTCTGACCCAGAGTTTTATGTCTCCTCTTATTACTCTGGGTTCTCACACGAGCAGACTAGAGACAGGTTAGCTGGTGATGCATGGATAGATGATCCGGAGACGAGCAGGAGGCTTTCACGTAATGTATATATAGTATTCTCCCTGAGTCGTTGAAGATCACTGCTTGGGCATTAGTGGTGTATCTTCTACTTTAGCTTTCTTTTGTTTAGAGACAGTAAATTTGGAAAGTTGTAATAAGCTGTATTTGGATTTCCGCTGCTCTGATGTTGATGTTGACTTTAGTTATCAGCTTATGCATTGTCTTACCTGTTTTATGTCAAGTATATTATTATCATTATATTTTATTCCATGCGCTGTGAGACATTCTACAGGTTCCTCGTTAGTTAATTCCCTTCTTTCCTTTCTTTGGCGACCGTCCCGTGCTAGTCGGGCATGTGTACAGCGCACCTTCGGAGGAAATGCCGGCTTGTGCGGGGCGGGCCGTCACACTGGTATCAAAGCTCTAGGTTATCAGGGAGAGATAGTATACGTATACGAGAGAGCGTATTTGTGATTACTTTGGTTTTCAAAAGCTATATATATACTATTAGTAGTATAATAATGAAGTCGTACTGCACTAGCACCACTATGGAGTCGTTAATCGTTTCCTTTTTCAGATTGACGATGAGCCGATATACTAGAGGTGCTGGTAGGGGAGCCAACAATGGGAATGCTGCTGACATGAGGACGATGTTTACTGACCTCATGAGAGAGATGCTTAGAGATGTACAGAGGGCAGCTCCCAATGGTGGAAATGGTGGTGGTCCAATAGTGCAGGCGCCGAGAGTCGACTTCGCCAAGCTGAATAAGGATTATACTAGCCTTGGTAGGAAGCCGTTCCACGGAATGGAGTCGGCTACGGATGTTCAGGATTGGTTGAATAGTTGCGAACGTATCTTCGAGGATTTGGGTATCGAGGATGCGATGAAGAGAAAGCTAGCGTCCCGTCAGCTGCAAGGGCGGACAATGAATTGGTGGAATGCTATAAAGGCAGCTACTCCCGAAGATCAGATTACTTGGGAGCAGTTTAAAGCTCGCTTTAGCGAGAAGTTCATTCCAGCTGCTCAGAAGTCAGTGTTGTTTAAGAAATTCTTGGAGCTCAAACAGAATGGCAGAGCTGTCTCAGAGTATATTGCTGAATTCGACACTTTGTCAAAATATGGGTTATCTCTTATTGATACTGCTGAGAAGAAGAATGAGAAATTCATAACTGGTCTGGATCAGTACTAGGGGGAAAGGCTTATTAACCACATCGATGAGACGTTTGAATCGATTGTGGGGAAAGCATTAAGATCAGAAAGTCTCTACCCTAAGCCGAAGACTGAGGTTGCATCCGCAGATGAGCCAAAGCCACAAGCAAGTGGTGGAGGCAAGGGTGGTTCCCAGAATAAGAGAAAGCAGAATCAAACTAAGGATGGCCAGAAGAAAAAGAATAAGCAAGATGTTGAGTGCTTCAGCTGTGGTAAGAAGGGCCATTATGCTAGTAATTGTCAGGCCAAGCCAGCAGATAGGAAGTGCTTCAACTGTGGCCAAATGGGAAATCACAAGGACAAGTGTCCGCAACCCCCTAAAGAAAAGCAAATGGTGAAAGCCTACGCCCTTAATGTTATTCCTTCTTCGTCGAATGTCCCAACTGCGGCGGAGAAGGGAAAGAATGTCGTCATTCAAGGTATGCTTTCTGTTTATGATGTTCCTGTTAGAGTTTTGTTTGATACCGGAGCTTCCAGTTCTTTCATATCTAGTGACCTAGTAGATAGGTTGGGATTGGAGCCCGAGATTGTCGATAGACCTTTAGTAGTAAGAACCCGATTGGTGGTTCGACTAGCCTTAGCATGATTTGTCGTAATGTGGTCTTATCGAGTCATGGATGCATGTTTGTTTGTGATTGCTTTGTTTTGGGCTTTACTGGGTTTGGCATTATTTTGGGAGTAGATTGGCTCCGAAGATACGGGGTGGTGGTAGACTGTGAGGGCTTTTTGGTGACAGCTAGAGCGGATGATGGGCGGAGGATAGTGTTTGGTGGTTTACCCAGTGAGGGGGTATTGGCTAGTTTTCTAAACTCCCTCGATATTCCGCATAGTGAGTTGTCAGGTTTGCCCGTGGTTGGCCAGTACCCGTATGTTTTCGAAGAAGTGACCGGGCTTCCACCACATCGAGAGATTGAGTTCCGTATTGATTTGGTAAAAGATGCCAGACCTATAGTGATGCCACTTCGTCGTATGGCACCAAGGGAGCAGCGAGAGCTCGAGGTGCAAGTCAGTGATCTTTTGAAAAAGGGATTTATCAGAAGGAGTGTTTCTGAATGGGGGGCACCAGTTGTGTTTGCTACCAAGGCGGATGGTTCCCTTCGTTTGTGTGTAGACTACCGCGAGTTGAATAAAGTGACGAGGAAGAATAAGTATCCTCTACCGCGGATAGATGATTTGTTCGATCAGTTGAGTGGCGCGAGAGTATTTTCTCAGTTGGATCTCGCGACAGGTTTTCATCAGCTTAGAGTGGAAGCTGAGAGTATAGCTAAAACGACATTTCGAACGCCGTCTGGATTTTATGAGTGGTTGGTCATGCCATTCGGGCTGATCAATGCCCCAGCATATTTTGTGGATCTTATGAATAGGATATTCAGAGATCAGTTGAATAAGTTTGTCCTTGTGTTCATTGATGATATTTTGGTCTACTCGAAAACAGAGGAAGTACACAAGGAACATTTAAGAATAGTGATGGAGATGTTGAGAAAACACCAATTGAAAGCAAAGTTTTCTAAGTGTCACTTCTGGAAGAGGGAGGTGAGGTTCTTGGGCCATGTTGTATCAGAGAATGGTATTGCCGTGGACCCGGCGAAGGTGGCTACGGTGCAGGATCGGCCTACGCCCAAGAATGCAACAGATGTAAGAAGTTTCTTGAGGTTAGCTGGATATTATCATAAGTTTATCCAAGATTTCTCCAAGATAGCAGCACCGTTGACCCAGTTGACCAGAAGAATCAAGCTTTTGTCCGGGATGAAAGGTGCGAGAATGCATTCAAGAGCCTAAAGGACAAGTTGACATGCGCACCAGTGTTAGTCATTCCTAAAGGGAATGAAAAGATGACGGTATACACGGATGCCTGTGGTACCGGACTGGGTGTTGTATTGATGCAAGGCGGTAGGGTTGTAGCCTACGCAAGTCGGCAATTGAAGCCGCACGAGAAAAGATACCCTACCCATGATTTGGAATTGGCAGCGATCGTGTTCGCATTAAAGATGTGGAGACACTATCTCTTGGGAGAAAGATTTGAGCTGTTTACAGATCATAAGTCATTGAAGTATCTCTTCTCTCAGAAAGATCTGAATCTCCGTCAGCAAAGATGGTTAGAGTTCTTAGCTTCCTATGATTTTGACATCGCATATATACCGGGAAAGGGCAATGCGGTGGCTGACGCATTGAGTAGGAGACATGCCAGCCTAGGGGCTATGTTTCTAGAATGGAAACAACTGGAGTACATCGCTGGGTTTGATTTCAGACCAAATTGCGAATTGGATCCAGAAATGTTAGCAAGTTTGACGATCAGACCCACTTTGATTGAGCGGATCGGCTCTAGACAGAGGGACGATCCTAACCTATTGGAAATCATCTCCAAATTAGAGACGAGTATCGATGAGGAGATGAACAAGTATGGGCTTGATCGAGATGGATGGCTTAGAAAGAATGGAAAGCTTGTTGTACCCAATGTCGATGGATTGAGGGATGAAGTGCTTAGAGAGTGTCATCACTCAAAACTGACTATACACCCCGGTGGTAATAAGATGTATCGAGATATGAAGCAGACCTACTACTGGGAAGGGATGAAAAGAGACATTGGGAAGTTTATATCCAAGTGCATGAATTGCCAGCTAGTTAAAGCCGAGCAAAAGAAGCCTAGTGGGTTGTTGCAACCATTAGAAATTCCCGGATGGAAATGGGAGCAAGTCTCGATGGATTTCATCGACGGTTTACCAAGAACTAGATCGGGATATGATAGCATTTGGGTAATTGTGGATCGATTGACTAAGAGTGCAAGATTTATACCAGTCAAATCAACCAGAATGGCAGCTAAGTTAGCAGAGTTGTATATGAAGTGGGTAGTGAGATTTCATGGAATACCTAAAAGCATTATGAGTGACCGAGACCCGTTGTTCACTAGTGGGTTTTGGAAGAGCTTACAAGAGGCTCTAGGGTCAGAGTTACATCTCAGTACCGCATATCATCCTCAGACCGACGGTCAGACGGAGAGGGTGAATCGTATTTTGGAAGACCTCTTGAGAGCATGTATATTGGATTTTGGTGGATCATGGGATGACCATTTGCATCTAGTAGAGTTTGCATATAATAATAGCTACCAATCCAGTATCGGTATGGCTCCATATGAAGCTTTGTACGGAAGACCGTGCAACTCACCATCATGCTGGATAGAGACTGGTGAGAAGTTTGTGCTTGGACCAGATGTGGTGAGGGAAACTTCAGATAAGATCAAGATCATTCAACAACGAATGAAGGCTGCCCAGGATAGGCAGAAGAGTTATGCTGATAAGAGGAGAAGAGACTTAAAATTCTCCGTTGGTGATTTGGTGTTTGTCAATATTTCTCCGTTGAAAAGCGTGATACGATTTGGCAGGAGAGGCAAGTTAACACCAAGATTTGTTGGCCCATTCCCTATTCTTGAACCAGTCCGGAATTTGGCATATAGAATTGGCTTACCAGAGAAAATGGCAGGAGTTCACAATGTATTTCATGTTTCCCAACTAAGGAAGTTCGTTCACGACTCAGATATGACTACTCCACCTGATCAGTTAGAGGACTTCGAAGTAGAACCCGAGGCGGTTGGGAACCGCAAGCCGGCCCGTATTGTCGAGCACGATATGAAGCAACTTCGAAGGAAGGCGGTGAAGCTAGTCAAGGTTCAGTGGGGCGAGAACGACAATGATTGCACTTGGGAGACAGAGGAGAACATTAGGAAGACATATCCAGAACTCTTTGCCTGGTAAGATTTTAACTTCGATTTAGTTTTCCGCATGCTAGGATAGGCTTGTTTGCTTGTTTTGCATGTTTGATTGTTGTATATCGCTGTTAGGCATGCGGGATCTTTTGTATGTTTTGGGTTAAGGAATTTCGGGGACGAAATATCTTAAGGAGGGGAAGAGTGTAACGACCCGTAATCTACGTATCACAGGATCGTAGAATATTTATTTCTTTCACATGTGAAGTCGTATGGTCATGTAACTTTGGGAGACGACTATTGGAGTCATTTCTCATGTTCATGATTTTTCCCGATTTTTAAATGATCATTTTACCCCTAGTTGGCACTGTTTTGGCCATAACTTTTGACTAGAAAGGAATTTTGACCTAAAACCACTTCCATTGGCTCCGGATGATGGTTTACAATTCCGTAGAGTGGTCACATTAGCCAAACGGACTCACCGTTTGGGAGATATGGCTGAAACAAGTTTCAGATGGCGAAAAACAGCTTAATTGGGCTTAACCGGGTGATTAACAGCTAGGCCCAGATGGGAATTTCGGGTTGAGAGGTATAGGAGGACTGATTAGGGTTAGGAAATCACTTTCATTTCAGTTTTGAGCCGCCACAAACCTTCTTGAGACCCTAGTAATGGCTTCCATCCTCTAAAACCACTCCAAAACACATTTTTAGTAAAGATTAAGCCTAAACTACATCAAAACAAGGCCAAATAGCATCAGAGCAAGGTTGGAGCTGCTGCTATACATAGGAATTCGACCCAAACAGAGAGTATTTCAGATTGGTGCTTTATTTTGTGGCAAAGGTGAGTGATTAGCATCATTTTGACACTAATTACAGTTGATTAAGGGTAATTAGTGAAGATTAGCGAATTTATACACTAATAAATTCTGGAAAAATGTTTAGAAATTTTTAAATAATATTTTATGCCTATGTTAGAAATTTGGTTCGATTTGATTAAGTTTCGTTAACCCTATGATTAGTTTTATTTAATCATGCTTAAGGGAAAAATGGGATTTTGGGTACGTTTGATCCATTTTGATATGTAAATTCATTGTTTTGGTGTTTGTGGTTAGTTTGCTATGATGCTATGACTGTTTGGGATGATTTGTGTTTGATTAGTATAGTTAGATTTGTCGAAAACGTCGTCGAATGGCGTAAACAAGTTGCTGGAAAAAGTTGCAGAAAGTTGTGCAGGGTTTCGGATCGGATCGGATATGGGCTCGGATCGGATAGGAGACCTGAGCAAGGAACCCGACCCGAATCGGAATCTGGCACATGAGAGGCTTGGCAAGAAGGAAGGCCATGTTGGTTAAGCTGGGGATCGGACTAACTTAAAGACGAAGGACTCAGATCGGATCGACTTAAGGATGAAAGGCTAAGACTGGAATAAGGCGAAGGGACCGGATCGGCTAAAGAAGTAGGATCGGATCGGCTAGAGGAGGAGGATCGGATCGGAGTAAATGGAGAATGAGGGAGTTGATCGGAGAAGGAGCATGAACTGGAGGGAAGATAGCAACACGACCCGACCCGGAGGAGGACACCCGACCCGACCCGAAGTGGAATACCCGAACCGATGCGACGCTGTGGACCCGAACCAAACCGCTACAGGAGAAGACCACGAACCGATGGCTAGAAGGAGAACCCGACCCAGTATTGACCAATAAACCGAGATGCAAAGGTAGTCCAATATGGGAAGTTAGAGCTCAGGATCCAGTTGGGAACCGATGAGTTCACTTCATGATTGCGCTTTGCTGCGGGACGTGTGCCAAGGGGCAGTCGATGTTTATGACTTTGGATCACTATGTATGGAAAGTACGTGAATGGATTCAGGGCTGCATTGGCCTAGGTACGGCTAAAGGGCTATAGACCAATGAAGTAGGGTCATTTGTAAAGATTTGGTCATGACTCCATGTGGTAAGCTTGGTAGTAGCAGTAGTTGTACAAGTCAAACTCCGTCACTACTTCAATGGGTCTAGTGATTGACAGTGGTGGACATCGTATGCTTTACGCACTGAGTGAGAGATGTGAGGATGGTTGCTATGGATGATTTGTTTGCTATCATTATGACATGCACACCCCACCCCCGTACTCTTACACTATTTATTATGGCACCTTAGAGTATTGTACGGTATGTGGTACTAACTCTTTGGTTGCAGGTCCAGGTATGGTTTAGTATACCTGTTATTGTTTTGTTTAGATGCTTATCGCTCATACCAGGCTTTATGTCTGACCCAGAGTTTTATGTCTCCTCTTATTACTCTGGGTGCTCACACGAGCAGACTAGAGACAGGTTAGCTGGTGATGCACGGGTAGATGATCCGGAGACGAGCAGGAGGCTTTCACGTAATGTATATATAGTATTCTCCCTGAGTTGTTGAAGATCACTGCTTGGGCATTAGTGGTGTATCTTCTACTTTAGCTTTCTTTTATTTAGAGACAGTAAATTTGGAAAGTTGTAATAAGCTGTATTTGGATTTCTGCTGCTCTGATGTTGATGTTGACTTTAGTTATCAGCTTATGCACTGTCTCACCTGTTTTATGTCAAGTATATTATTATTATTATATTTTATTTCATGCGCTGTGAGACATTCTACAGGTTCCTCGTTAGTTAATTCCCTTCTTTCCTTTCTTTGGCGACCGTCCCGTGCTAGTCGGGAAAGTGTACAGCGCACCTTCGGAGGAAATGCCGGCTTGTGCGGGGCGGGCCGTCACAGTCTAGGGTCCAAACCCGCTTGACCCGCCCCTGTTTTGATCCATTCAGACCTACCCCATAGGGTCTTTGGGATGGGTAAAACCGCGACCCGCATTTGGAGGTCCGGGTCTCGGGTCGGGTCTAGGGCACTACTAACCCACCTAAACCTGACCCGTACGATTTAAACATCATTAAAACACTTTATAACTATAATGATTACTTGTTAATCTTCTTAAGTATACATGGTTTTAACTTGAATAATATTTTTTTTAATCAACAAAATATAAAATTTTCATATTACTAAGTTGCATCAATGATAATCATATAATAACGAATGCATACATTTTGAACTATTATATTACAACTCATCTTATTAAATTCTCTTATCATTGTGAACACACAATAACATGTATATAATTTATCATTTAGTGTTAAAAAATATAAGTATGTATATTAGGACACAATACCACCGGGTCGTGGGGCGGGTCGGGTCTACCATGACCCGTACGAGTTTCGGGTATGGGGCGAAATTCCAGACCCGCACTGGGTCTATGGGGCAGGTCTGGGGCAGGTTTTGTTATGATTTGTGATATTTATCACATGGATATTGAAGATCAAGATATTTTAGGATTTTTTATTTTGTGCAAATTTTAAGAAGAGAAAGATATATTTTGTGCAAGTTTCAAGGAGAGAGATTTATTTTGTGCAAGTTTTGAGGAGGATATTTCAGGATATTTTCAGATCTGGAGGATCTTTAGGATCTAGAGGAAATTTCAGGAATTTCCATATACTTTCTATTTGCCTATATAAGCATTTCATTAGGGATAGATTTATTTGCACTTTTGAGGGAGAAAAACTTGTTTTTGTTTTTAGGGATTGAGATAACTTCTCAATTTTAGGTCTTTCTTTATGATAAATTGGTGGAATAATAAAGGTTTGTTTGGAGGAATTTGTTTGTTATTGTTATCTTCTTCTCTCTTTCAAAATATAATTGTGTAGTGATCTTGTGGAAACCCTAACAGGTTTTAAAAAGTCCGGGTCGGGTCTGGGACGCAAGAACCCGCCTCGTTGTCATTCCTAATATTGTCAAATACCATATCCACTTACTAACGCATCTACATTTCTATAGAGCACAAGTTACAAATGACGTTCTTTGCTCATCTCATTGGTTAGCTAAAACATTATATAGTGTTAATTCAGGACTGTTAATTTAAGTCTTAATGACTACGAGTTATAATGATGACATGATAGCCTGACACCTGCCTCTGCATGCTACTTTAGCGTTGCGTGATAATTTTAAAAGATAAGTTGTTTGCTATATTTTACAATGTACAATCTGTTAATAGAATTTTAACACTGCATGTAGTCTTAGTGAACCAGATTTCAATAATAAATGTGTACAACTTCTGGAGAATTCAAGTACTCAAAGGGAAACAAAGCTCTAGATAGTAGATACGTTTTAGATAACTTCAGTTTTCATCACATCATAGATTATGAATCCACACAAATTTTTAATTTTTTTGATCGTACCTTAATTCTGAAATAGCAAACCATGTATTTGATATATCTGATGGTTATGTATGTACAATTTTTTCTGTCAGCATCTTCAATTATACTAACCCTTCATTAGTGTAATCATATTTCTTTTTAGTTGGCGCAAAACCAACTGAAGTAGACAATAACCATGTTTATTTCTAACTATTTTTTACTATCTTTACTCATATATGTCGTGAACTTTTGCAGCCTTAGTTGATCAAATGCATGATCATACAACTACGAAGCATCACCTAACAGATAAAGAATTGTTAAGCCGCACCTGTTTTCTTCTGATGTTATTTAAATTTTTAGCTTCACGTCAGACCACGATACTGAAATTCATGCTATGCGTCTGCATCACATAAATATTCATCACATTTTTTATCTGATCAATTCAATAATTTTCACTACCTGGCTACAAGTAGCATCCTGTTATTTAATGAAGTCATGATCCAGCTACCTAAAACAGGACACAGTTTAAATTTTATACATTTTTTAAATCTTTTTTCCCTGTTAAACTTGTTGTCTATTATGGTTGGACGGCAGCACATTTTTTTAGCTATGGATTTGAAATATAAAACTTTTTATTAACATAACATTTAGACATGCACAATGTGAATTAACAATGACCATCGCGGAACACTGTTGTAACCATTTGTACCAAAACTACTACTGCTTTTATAAAGCAAAACAAAGTTGTAACTGCAAATAAATTTGCAAGTTGAATTATGGTTAGTCAGTCAATAATTTTTTGACCTTATGTGCAACTGCTTTGTCCAGCTACCAATCAAATTATAAATTTTGCAAGCGACAACATTATCCTTCTTTGCCTAACCTTGTAAACCGTAGGTGCATCTGTTTTGGTTTCAATTTAAGTCGTTCAATTAAACTATTTATAATCACTTTATTTGAAGTTTCCCTTCACTTCAGTTGGTAAAATCTGAAAAGTTTTAGCATTCGTTTTTAGGGAGTTGCCAACAAGTTTGCTTATAGTAAGTTTGGCTATAGTGTTTAACCAATGCGATTTTGCATGGCCATAAAAGTGCAGTTGTTGGAGTTAACACTACAAGAACAGGCCAATTTCGTTACGGACCTTAGCGACGGCTGGTAACGGCTAAAAAAAGCGGCCGTCGCTAGCCATCGCCCAAAAAGATAAAACCGCGAGGCTACAACAATATTTCTCATTCCACGGCTATATCCCCAAATCAAAAAATTAAAACCCTAGACCGCCGCGCCACCACCCATGCCACCACCCTACCGTCGCTGCTCATCGCCTACCGTCGCCGATCATCTCCCCTCTTCTCAATCTTCTCCCCTTGCTTTGCTCACCTCTAAAGGTATAAATTATACCCTAATTTCTTAATTTAATTAATTAATAGTTATTTAAATGTATATGTTATGTGATTAGGTTATGATTGTTGAATTATTGTTGATTTAGTAATGATTGGAAACCTTAAAATGTCGATTTAGTTGTTTATCGATGGAAATGTTGATTTAATCAATTTTGTGCATATGTATGTGTTAATGAATTGTATTGCGGAAATTATTGTAATGAAATGACTATGTATGGCGCAAGCCAAGGCCTAGGTTAGTATGTATGAGCCACTAGAATTTAGAAATCTCATATATTGGGTTGTAGACGGAGTTTAGAAACTCCCGAAACCCGTCGTCCACAAACCATGGACGACTTGTTTGAGTTGTGATGTGAAATTTGGTGAATAGTACGAATGGTTGATTGTTGATTATGGTGATTTTGGTTGAAACCAAATAGGATTAGTTTGTGGAAAAAAAAATCGTCTGCGTATGAAATAGATTATTGAAATCCCCCTTGTCAAAAGTCGCGAGGCTTTAATGTAGCGCGAGGAGCCGTACATCGGGATGGTGCCGGTTTTAATTACCTGCTGTTATGCTGCCGAAATTTTCATGTGTTTGAATTAATTTCATATGTTGAAGTATATCCATGTGTTGATAATTTATTCATGATAGAAATAAATGCATGTGTTGAATAAATTCTTTGAACCACTAAAAATTCTTTGAATAAATTCATGTGTTGAATAAATTCATGTATGAACCACTAAAAATATTCATGTGTTGAATAAATTCTTTGAACAATAAAAATCACATTTTTATTATACGTATGAACCACTAAAAATATTTATGTGTTGAATAAATTCTTTGAACAATAAAAATCACATTTTTATTATATGTATGAATCACTAAAAATATTCATGTGTTGAATAAATTCTTTGAACAATAAAAATCACATTTTTATTGTATGTATGAACCATTAAAAATATTCATTTGTTGAATAAATTCTTTGAACAATAAAATCACATTTTTATTATATGTATGAACCACTAAAAATATTCATGTGTTGAATAAATTCTTTGAACAATAAAAATCACATTTTTATTGTATGTATGAAACATTAAAAATATTCATGCGTTGAATAAATTCTTTGAACAATATATGTATGTGTTATCGAAATCACTGACATATATTTTTGAATCAGGAAAAATGTTCGATTATTACATTGACAGTAGTTGGATGTATGAAGCTAGAATTGGAACGAAAGGTTCAGTGAAAGAACATTTCTATAATGATGTAAATGAATTTGTTAGATTTGCAGTATCTAATAATCGAAATTACGAGGAGCTTCATTGTCTATGTAGCAAGTGTAAACTGATGAGGTTTCATAAACCAGACATCATTAAAGTACATTTGTATAAATCAGGTTTTGTTCCAAATTATTATTTATGGGATCGTCATGGAGAACTTGTTGCACCTACACGGAGGTCGAATTAGTTATGACGAATCCAATAGAAGATATGGTGGAAGATGCTGCACGGTCAATGTTCCCTACCGGCCAGGTTGATGATGACGACGTCAATATTGAAGAAAAACCGAACACGAAACGCAGAAAAATATATGATTTATTGGCTTCAGCTAAGCGACCATTGCGGAATGGTTGTGAAAGTGGAACTGAATTATCGGTAACCGCTGAGTACATCACCATGAAATCAAAATTTAACCTTACAGAAGCTGCATTTACATCGGTTGTACAAGCTGCAAAAATACATATGCCACCCGATAATCTGATATGCGATAATCATTACAAAGTGAAAACACTAATGTCAGTTTTAGGTTTTCCGTACCAAAATAATAGATAGCTGTGTTAAAGGTTGCATGTTGTATTGGAAAGATGATATTAATCTTAGAAACTGTAAAAAATGTGATGGGGAAAGGTATAAACCTAGAAAAAAGAAAGGTAAGGAAGTTCCGTATACGAGAATGCATTATTTATCAATCATCCCTAGACTACAACGGTTATATGCATCCTCAGTCACTGCATGTCATATGCGATGACATAGTGTGCAAACACAAGAAGATGGAATTTTGACACATCCATCGGATGGAGAAGCATGGAAACATTTTGATAGGACGTATCCTACATTTGCCGCAGAGAGCCGTAACGTCAGACCTGGTTTATGTACAGATGGGTTTTCACCATTTTCTCAGTTTGGTAGTAAATATTCATCTTGGCCTATTATCGTTACTCCTTATAATTTACCTCCGTGGATATGTATGAAAACTCCATATATGTTTCCCACTGTTGTCGTTCCTGGTCCTAATGGTCCAAAACAAGGCATCGATGTTTATCTACAACCATTAATCGAAGAATTGAAAAAACTATGGGATGATGGAGTTGAAACATACGACATTTCAAGAAAAAAGAATTTTCGTATGTTCGTTTCTTTATTATGGACGATTAATGATTTTCCTGCATATGGGATGCTTTCGGGTTGGCGTACGGTCGGTCGTCTATCTTGTCCTTTATGCATGGAAGAAACACAAGCATTTTTCTTACAGTATGGAAGGAAGCATTCGTTGTTTGATTGTCACCGTTGTTTTCTGCATACCAATCATACTTTTAGAAGAGATAAAAAAAAACTTTAAAGCCAACAGCGGAATGAATATGCAAGCACCCAAAATTTGGACAAGTGAAGAAATATACGATATTGTAAAGGATTATCCCAAGATCCATGAGACTGGAGAACAGACAGAAATTCTGGGTAAATCTGACATTTATAATTGGTGTAAACAAAGCATATTTTGGGAGCTACCTTATTGGAAAGATCTCAAACTTCGACATAATATCGACGTTATGCACAATGAAAAAATGTATTTGATAACGTGTTTAATACAGTTTTGAATGTCAAAGGAAAAACAAAGGACGATATATATTCGAGATATGACATAGAAGAATATTATAAACGTCCAGAACTTCATATGAAGCCCAATGACAATAAAAAACCCAAAGCGTGCTGTGAGCTAGACAACAAACAAATAAAACTTGTATTGAAATGGGTTGAGGGGATGAAATGTCCGGATGGGATTTCTTTTAATCTTCGTAGATGTGTTGACTATAAAAACAATAAATTGAGTGGGATAAAAAGTCATGGTTGTCATATCATGATGAAATATTTATTACCAGTGGTGTTCAAAGAATTATTGCCTGTAAAAGTGTGGGGTGTTTTAACAGAGTTAAGCATAATCTATATAACAGCTTTGTTCAGCAACGTTAAAAATTGATCGTCTCCGTAAACTTGAAGTAGAAATTCCGATATTGATTTGCAAATTAGAGAGAATCTTCCCTCTAGGATTTTTTAATGTAATGGAGCATTTACCTATTCATCTTCCATCGGAAGCTATTTTTCGAGGTCCAGTGCAATATGGATGGATGTATCCTTTTGAAAGGTAAAATTTATGCTTACAATTCAAAGTGACATTAGTGCATACAAATTGAATTAATTTTATTTTAGGTATTTGAATCATCTGAAGAAAAAACTACGACAAAAAACACGAGTTGAAGGTTCGATTTGCAAATCTTATCTTGAAGAAGAAGCTTCATTCTTTTTTTTTCATTACATCAGAGATCATGTGAACCTATCATTTTAAGTGGTCCTCGTAATGATGAAACCGTGGAACCCAATTTTTGTCCGACAATGTTAGTTGTTTTTAGACAACATGGACGATCTTCTGGAAAATGTGTAGAAATGTGGTTAGATGATAGAGATCACCATGTAGCACACACATATGTTCTTCTAAATTGTGTTGAAGTTGCACCATTTGTTAGGTACTAAATTTTTAACTTTATTACAGTTATGTGTACATTAATTGTTAGCTAGTAATAAAATCATTTATATTTGCAGTATTTACGAATCAGAAAATCCAAATGGCGATCTCTGTAAAGATTTTGCTAAATGGTTCTCGAAGTACGTTTACGATCCAATAAACTACGTCAATGACGAGGGTTTGCAACATCTTACGCTTGGACCAAAAAGAAATGTTAAGACTTATCCAATATTCTTCGTCAATGGATTTAAATTCAACACCAAAGATCATGGTACTGACAGATTAACATGTAATAGTGGTGTATTTGTCAAAGGTAGTGATGATCCCGAAGAGCATATAAAAGACTTTTATGGCGTCTTGACACAAATTTTAGAGTTGACATATTATGTACAACCCGTTGAAAAGTTGTTCTATTCAAGTGCAACTGGTTCAGCAATGTTCCTGGTACTGGAATCAACGTGCATAAAGATTATAAGCTTATAGAAATAAAGCACAAATCACATTACTATAAGTATGATCTTTTTGTATTGGCAAAGCAAGCATTACAAGTTTACTTTGCTTCGTATCCGTCCTTAAAAAGAGATAAAGCAGATTGGTCTGCTGTAATGAAAACAAAGGCAAGATTTACATTTGAAGGAATTGCTATTCCAGACGATGCAGCGTATCAAACAAATGCAAAGCAAAACGATGAAATAATAATTGCTAATGATGTTAATTTAGAGTCTTTAAACGATGAATCAGATGAATTAATAGAATATTTTGATAGTACAGAGGACAATGATACAGAGTATGAGACCGAGACTAAATCAGAAAATGAAGAAGAATAATATTATTTGTATCGTTAGTTGTTTACATACGTACATACAATAATATTATTTGTATCGTTAGTTGTTACATACGTACGTACAATGTTGTGAACTTATATGATGTGCTATGTTGTGAACTTATATGATGTGCTACGGTTATCTATTGTCTGGTTCTTCTTCTTTTATGTAAATGAGTCTTGTAGGTGCATTTGATAATATGCTACGGTTATCTATTACCTGGTTCTTCTTGTTGTATGTAAACGAGTCTTGTAGTTGCATTTGATAATATGCTATGGTTATCTATTATCTGGTTCTTCTTCTTTTATGTAAATGAGTCTTGTAGTTGCATTTGATAATATGTGTTGTATGAGTTTATTTGATAATGGATGTGCATAATGATATGAGTTTTTAATTTCGTGACAGATATGCCTCCTAGACGCCGACCTACCCACAGTTCAGAGGCAGGTGCGAGCAGCACAGCACCGGATACACGTCCGGTCGTAGAGCTCGTGCCCAAGTCCGCAGGGTAAGCTTTTAATTTCGTAAAAGCTTAGTATTCAAAAGTTATTAAATGCTAATATCGTACTTTCTGCAGAGGGTTTGATATTATTCCAAGAGAGGTTGTTTTACGTGTGTCTAGACAAGCATATGTCACTAGGTTGACAGAGGCGTGGCCTCACTGGGACAATATTCCTATGCAAATTAGGAATGTCATCCTCGCGGAGGTTCTTGTAAGTATAAATATATTTCTCATTTGCAAAATTATATAAAATATGTAATACAATTTGTTTGTTAATTTATAGTGTTCTGTACTTGTCCGGGAAGAAGATTTGGATGTTTTCCTCACCGCATGGAATCAGAAGATGAGGAAAAATTATTCAGGCAATGTATAGAAGGCAAAAACAGCGAGAAAGAGGCCTCAGTGGATGAGCGAGGAGGTCTACGCCGATTTCCAGAAATTGTGGGCCACGGAAGCTACGAGGGTAAATTAATTAAGCTTATTTTAAAATTTTATTTTGAATATCCATCAATTAATCATATAATTAATATACAGGAGCTTTCAGAGCGAAATCGAGCAAACAGGCTCAAAAATCCTGCTTTGCATCGGGCTGGGTCTAAGTCCTTCTCCCAGTATCGTCGCGAATTGGTACGAATGATAAATCACATTTACAAATAGTTCTAAACTTTGTAAATCGTATTGATTAATTCCAAATATATATTTTATCATTTCAGATGTCGACTCTCCACCGGAGCCTACACTTGCTGAGGTGTTTAACAGACTCATGCCGTCGAGCGGCCAGACGAGGATAGTAACACCACATATACCTGGACGGACCCTAAGTCCTGTGAAACAATGGTTAGCATTTGTAATAATTTGTATTTCACATTGTTATTTTGAAATTGAATATTTAATGTATTCCATAATTGTCCGCTATCGCAGGACAAATACAGGGCGGCCTTAGATGCTCGAGCGACGCAGTTAGGTCAAGAACCCGACGTGGAGGAGTGCAATCGCATCTGGAAAAAAATCATCAACCCGCCTACCAGGGGTAGATGCTACGGCTTTGGAAACATAGAGGTAAAGCGTTTTATTAAAGGATTTAAACATATCCAATTGCTATTAATTAATATCATTTAGGTACTCAATCCACGTAAACAAATATCACATATTAATTTATCTCTTGTTAGCATGAATAATTACTTTAAATTTATGTCATATTAATACCATTGAAATATTAATTTATCACATTTTAATATAATGTACATTGCAATACCATTGAAATATTAATTTATCTCATACACACTTATAATATGATAATTACAATAGCGGGGACTCAGGCCTCTTATACGAGGCGTCAGGACGAGGAGGAGATCATCATGCTTCGACAGCAGGTTGCAACTTCAAAGGATTTTCAGAAGAACAAGCTCGAGACCGTGCTGGATGTGCGCATTGCTACATATCTTCAGGAGCATGAGGTTATGCGGCCGAGTGAGCCTGCTACTATGGAGGAGGGCGATGAGGACGACGAGGATGAAGACGAAAAGGATGAGTAGGTAGGTACTTGTCCTTTTTTTTTGACTTGGTTTGTAAATACAAACTACTTTTTGGTGTTGAACTTGAGATGTTTGGGGTGTTTTGTGGTGACGATGATGGTATTTTGGACTTGGTTTGTTTGATGTGGACATGTTGATGGTTTTTGAATTGTTTATCGTTTATATTTATCGTTCATGGTTATATTTAGTGGTGTTTGAGTTGATTTATAGCATTTATGAGGTGATTGAATTTGAATTTGAGGTGGAATGTAAAAACTGATTATGTATGAGTTGGTGTGATTTGATGCCATGTTAGCTACTGAAATACAAAAAATGTAATAGTTTAGTGACGGTTGGCGACGGCTTATTGATCACGTATGGCCACGGCTGGCGATGGCTAATGAGAGATTATTGCACAATTTTTGCCATGAATGGTGACAGTTGGCGACGACTTTATGGCGACAGCTAGGAACGACTTCTAGCCGTTTGGAGGAAATATAACCGTTTGTCCACGTGGCACTTTTACCGTCGCTAGCCATCGTTATATTGGCGTCCAAAGCCGTCGCCATGCTCGACGCTATTTGCTTAGCGTTCACATAATTAGTGACGGTTATTAGCGACGGCTGGCGACGGCTAGTGATGACCATCGACGGTTTTTTGCCATCGCCTAATGAGTCTGTTCTTGTAGTGTAATAACAGTTTCCCAATAAATTATGGTCAGTCCTTCGAATGAAGATAAGGATGCCGCCTAAGATTTAATATTAGACAGTTTAGTTTGTTTGTATGTATCAGATTCGTCCTGGTAGCATCAATTAGACTTGGCGTGCCTTAATAATTATTCTATCGTTTAAACCACTCAGTTTTACAAACTAAGGATTAAAATAAGGGTGTTACTATTTGAAACTCAATTTTCACTTTCAGCCACCATCCCCTGTTCTGTCGTTCACTACCGAACGACAAGCTGCCAAATTTTGCATTATCCGACGGCCGTTAACGGCCGAAGAACATGAAAGTCGGTCGGCCGTTTACATCGAAGAACATTTCGTGGTGGCCAAAAGAGATTTTTAGTGTACCAATAGTTCCACCCTATATTAAAACAATGTTTGTTAATTGATTTCCGATGATAGCATATAGAAAGAAAAATACTATTCATAAACCAAATACGTTTTTAACATAACAAACTCAAATAAGTAGATATAATCAAACATTGAAGCTCTAAATATAGGTCTAAGCTGTACGTGGAGCACAGGTTCGCACTCGTTTTCTTATAAAAATCAAGAACTTCAATGTTGTAAAATTAGAGGCACAAAAAAAAAACGTCGTTACATACAAGGCTGCAGCGCAAGCCAAGTGAAATGTAATATTCATCAAATATATGCCAGCAATTATTTGCAAATGATTTTTAAAATTGGCGTAATTGATGGATAAAAAATTATAAAGTAAAACAGCTAAACAAATTCAAACCGATGCACAGTACTTGTGTTTAACATGTGTAATTAAAGCCATAAAAGCATGTTACTATATATTAAATAGTGGGCACGGAAAGAGGCTTTATGCCAGGATCTCAAGAATATTCATTGGTAAAAGAAACATTGTTAAAAGACATAAAAGTAACAATATTATGAGTTGATACTATAGTTTCCTTCGTTGGGCCTCCTAATGTATTTTTGCATGGTGGTTTTTACATGCGAGTCAATGCCATTATTTACATTTTGCTATTGACGATGATTATGTTGAAAGTGTCATATCAACATTCATTTGCTTTTGTAGTAGAGAAAGAAAAAAAAATCAGATTATCCAATACACTAATGTATAAGATAGTTGAACTGCCAAAAAAATTAACATTTCTGTTACTTTGTTTTCATTATGTTTCGTATAACACAGCAGTTTTTTTTGTAAATAATATTTCAATTTTACATGAATTGCTTTACTTCAGGATCCATGAATTCAGCAAGTGCAATAGGCTTACACCGTAGAATTTAGCATGCATGACTGAATTGAATTCTGACAGCTTAAATATTTATCAAGATAACCATTCAAATATACATATCAAGATAATTATCAAGATATTCAAAGATTACCATGTAGGTATTTTCCAAAACAAACAGTTCTCATGTAAATGGAATGCATAAAACAAATGAATAACTGGAAGAATAAAACGGAAAAAGCATCTGATCCGATGGTGAAAAAGTCAACCAAAATGCCTCAAGTTGAGTGAAGGGTGAGTCTTGGCAAATCTAACTTAAGCAAATAGATGATTTTAAAGCAATGTGTAATGCTGGTTGTAAATTAAAAAATTAACACCAGCTGGTTATTTTATAACAAAGTTTAATAGCAGTGATAAGGTTGTCATGAATTGGGGGATTTGTATATTTAAGCGATGGACAAGCAACATATTGCTGAAGTAAGTGCTAGAAGTGTACGTGGTACGAAATTGAAATCCAAATAATCATGGCATTCATGCTACTTAATAGTTATCCAACCCATTGAATAAAAATGTGTGTATATTTTAAAATAAGTAAGAAGAACCTTTTATTTGTTTGTCAGCACCTTTGTTTATCCAATTAAGCCTTTATCTGCAGCAAGTCATGCGTTTTTGCCTGCAATTTCAGATGATATATAAAAAAAGTTATGTCAAATCGAACATAACATAGTAACATAAGCATAGTATCTATTATATTATATGAAAGTACAATGTTTCTTCGAAGACCTTTCAAATCCAGATTCTCCAAAAAATCCACAGATCGACACGTGTACGTCATTTCAATCCTTGTCATGCAGTAGAATAACTGTTCTTATCTATTCGAAGAACTTTCAGCTTCACATTCTCCAAAATAACTCGCAGGTCAACACGTATATAAGTCCTTTCAGTTTCCTTTTGTTAAAAATAAGATCGTTCGACCTCAGTTTCGCACCGAATTGCTACCGTGTGTTTCCTCTTGCCGTATAAAGCAGCAATCACTCCTCCCCTTCTTATTGTATCCATGATCTTCCCATACTTCTGCTTCAGAACCCTACAACAACAACAAAACTACCGTAGTCGCCGGCGTCTTCTTAACACCTGCCTTTGCTTCTCCTTCTTCCACTTTGATTCTACGCTGGAGGGATTTCGATTTACTACCTAATCTATTATCGAATTCATGCCTACAAACTCCAATCGCCCATGATTCATCTGTCAATCTCGCATCTCCCTGTTCGTCATATTAGACTTTCAGGTACTACTATACTTTTTAATGATATAAAGTTCTTCATGAATCATGAATCAATGAGCTAATTTACTTTTATTAATTTCAATGCTTTCCTATATAATTATAGTTTACCTCTGTTCGCACCCAATTGCAGATGTTTGTTTTACCAAATGGATTTCAATTTCAGGTATCTCTGATTTTGTTATGAATTTAAGTTTCTAACAGTTTCTACCTCTTGCTCAATGTATCTTTAATTTGTGGATCTTCCTTCTGTTACTGATGGATTGAAGAATCCTATTAATTGTTGTACTAAAGGCTTATATTGGATTAAAAATCGCTTTTTCTGATTTAATTAAAAATAAGTTAGATAATGATGATGATTACTATTTATCCTCTTATTCATTCTTTGATTTAAAAATGGGAATGGTGTCATAATAACATTCGAGGAGACAAAAGAAGCAAATCGATCGTCAACACATAATCTAAATATCAACGATAAAATATTAATATCCTTGACAAAATTGCAAGTTATCAATCAAATTAAGTTTTGACTAAATTTGAGAACCATGTAGAAATTATAGTTTCAATGTCGTAAATCATATCCTTGCTTCTGATGTTTACCGTAGACTATTTTACGAAAAAAGATTTTACAAAAAAGAAATTATAGTTTCAATGTCGTAAATCATATATTCGTCTGTAGAATTGTTTTTAACGATATGCTATGGTTCACAATGTAAAATAACTCAAATCATATAAACATTATTTGTTTATTTTGCATTTATTGTTTTTATAAGGATTAGATACAAATCCTTCCCGTTCAGCTGGAATACCAACAATCAGATATTTGGTTACTGTCCTTTCCTCTTCTGCTTTCTAGTTGGTGCCGAAACTTCCAAGTCTGAATGTCAAGTTAACGCAGCTTCATTCGATTCAATCAGGTAACGATTTATTTTTGTTGGCCTTATGTACAGGTACTTCTATTTTGCTGTTGAATTTCTTTTAGGCTGTAGTATTCTAATAAACAAGAGTTAACTATAATTGATCATCTATCGTTTATCATCTATCATGTTAATGAGATGGTGCCACCCTACATTTTATGATATTTAATCCACTTTGCTTTAGATGTAACTATAAGGGGTTGAGAACTAAATTTAATTAATGGAAATTCTAGGGACATTTTCTCGCACTTGGTATATATCTTTGTTTTTAATGGTTGGCTGGCTGGAGATAAACTTAACATGATATCGAGGTGATACCAGGCTACTAATTTCTAGGGAAAATCGGCTCACTTTGCTTAACACGCATACATCCATTATGCCCATTTTATGCTGTATGAAAACATATACATACATGTATCAGAGCCGACTATTGGGCTAGACCCAACAGCCTACTGCCTAGAGCAACCCCCTATCCCCAGTAACCCCCCAGCCCCCACGCGTTACTAAAAAAATAAAATTATAACCTGAAAAGTTTATCTCAATCTCTTGTCTCGTTTCCTTCCGCGGTTCCACCTTCTCCAAAATCGAACGACTAATTCCAACTCCCAAATTCAAGTTTCGGCTACGCCTTCTCAAAAGCTGAATTGCCTAAACTAGTTCTCTCTCTCCTAATTCACTGAGCTACGTAGTAGCCCAAAGGCCCAAAACCAAGTTTTCCTCATACCATTTTTCAATTTTGAATTATTTTATACAATTTCAGTTTATGTTTATACAATTGCTGTTTTTAATTGAAAAGAACTAGGTTTTTAGCTATTTGATGTTTATGCAATTACTGTTTTTAATTTCAGTTGTTGTTTTTATACAATTGCTATTTATGCAATTTGCAGACTTGTAGGCTTTGTAGCTTATGTTCATAAAATTTAGTTTATGTTAAATAATCAAATTCAGTTTATACAAATTTCAGTTAATAAAATATGATTCTTTGAATCAATGGAAATGGAACCATGTTTATAAATGAAAATGGATTTAAAATTGAAATGAAATCAATGAAAATGGAAATAGTGTTGCGGACGCACTTACAAGGCCACTGCTGCTGAGTGTTCAATTTTTAGGTCCAATCTTCCATGGTTTCTTCTACTGCCTTCCGTGCTACCATGCACAGTAACAAATTCTTGGGTTTTTATTTATAATTTACTTCACTTATTTTTTTTATAATGTTAGTAAAATGTGGGGTATAAAAAGGAGATGAATCACGAAAGTGAAACCACTCATATTGGAGAAGTAACTGTTGGGTCACTGGAGGTGCTGCCTGTTAACAAGGTAACAATTCAATGTATCACTTCATTTACAAACTTGTACATTTGTTTCTGATTTTTTTTTTAAATTAACATTTAGCATACTGGAGCTACTATGGATCATTAGCATTTCAGATGCAAGGTTGCAAGGTATTAATGTTGTACTGGAGCTACTGTATCATTGCATTTAGCACTATTTTTTTTAGAGGCAACAAATATGTATACGGTCTGGGGCATCCAAAATGCCGGAGCCGGCTCTGACATTTATGTGTGTATGTTTGGATGTACGTGTACGTAAATACAAAGAGACTAAGCTGGCCAAGGTTCAACTCAGCAAGGTATATGGATTAGATGATTAGTTGCTGATTTTAACTTTGATAGAATATAGGCAAATGGTTTTACTTCTTAGATGAATGTTTGTAATTAAGTTCTGCATCTAATAATACTATAATAAATTTGACTTTTTATGCAAGCACTTATTTTGTAGTTTGGTGAGAGGAAATATCTATTTTTTTCATTTCTATGTCATAGTTATTTCTGGACTAGAAAATGCTACGTTAGTATTTTATCCAAGTTCATCTTGAATCTGGACTGATAGCACTATACAGTATTATTTGATATTTATTGTATAATTAAGTAGGGGTTATTTATGCTCTCTTGAAATGTAAAGATCCATTTCCGGATATAAAATTATTCATGTAATTATGTAGTTAACGTATACATACATATTGGTATCCTACACATTTCTGTTATGATTGAAGAAATACATGAAATCTGATGTTATAGCACCAGACTTTTGCACCAGCATGGTTGGTTACAAGAAAATTCACGTCATCTTCATTCTTGACCTTTTTTTGATTAAAGTAAGTAGGTTTACTTTTAATAATATACTATACTTATACCATGCAAAATGGTGTAATATTTCAAACTTCATGATGCTATTTTACAGAATGCAAATTTACCGAGTGAAAAATATTTTCGTGTCAAATCGATCAACTGGTCAGTTTTTTTTAATTTTTTTTTTTGTTTTTTTGTACTCGTGTTGTTTGGTGACATTGTATTACCATATTAAATGCAGTTCTGCTGCTTTTATACATTAAATTTAACTTGAAGTTCATTAAAAAATCAGAATTGTCAGTTGCTTGATGTATTAAGAATATTACTGTGCAAAAGATCGTGGAAAAATACCAGTAACAACCAGTTGACTATATACAACTGTCCAACCAGTTACTACCAGGTATAGGTACAATAAAGTAGTATTCCCTCTTTTTTCTATTGGATAAAAAGGAGCCTCTATAGTTCCACTCTTCAACGAAGTTGTCTGCACATGTTTAGCTTTGCTTTTGCATGCTAACAATTTAAGTTATTTTTAATTGTACATTGAAATCTATGTTTTCAGTTTAGCTACTTGGAAATTTAAGATTATATGCTTATTTTCTAATTTGTAGATATCATTTCCCATATACACCTTTTCATTTAATTTTCGATTTGGTTATAGCTTCAACCAAGTTATTTTTTTCTTTTCTGTATCACTAATATATGTTTTGGGTTTAACTACTTGGAAGTTGTAGATTATACCCTCATTTGTTGATTTATAGATATCGTTTGCCATATACAACTTTTCATTTAATTTTTGGTTTGATGATGGCTTCAATCAAGGTATCCATCTTTCCTTTTTTTCCAACAAGAAAGAGTAGGTACAAATATTGCTAACTACTTTTTGTTAAAGAGAGCATGATATACTTGATTGGTCTTTAATATCGATGTTGTGACAATCGTTGTTTGTTATTTTTGCATCTATTAGCTCCGCATATGTAATCTCAATATGTATTTATTGCAAATTCATTTTTTTTGGTCTCATGCCTAATACTGATATCAGCTATAACATATGTATTTCCACATATTACATACACAGGGACAGACTTCCTGATATTCACACTACTAGAATGGTTGGTTATTCCGACGTCGTGTTTCCAACGGCCGCCAACGGTTTCTTACAGCCGTTGGAAACCGTTAGAACAAAATCCGTTGGCGGCCGTTGGAAGCCGTTGAAAATTGACGGGATATTACCTGCTACAGCCAACCGAGAGCTTCATTTCCTCCTCCTCCACCAATTAATCATCTCCTCCAACCCTTCATCCCCTTCCAAATTTGCTGCCAAAGCTTCCTCCATCACTCCAACCTCTTTGGGCGCCATCTACGAGCTTCTCCAACCCATCTCTATCCTTCTCGTTATCCAAATTAGGTAATCTCATAAAACCTAATTTTTAGGGATCAATTGATTTCGGGTTTAATTCGTGATTTGCTTAATTTCTACTTGTTTGTATATGTATATTACATCATGTTATCCTCTAATTGTTGTTATTGTCACAGTAATGATCAAATTGTTTAGGGTTAAATTGATTTAGGGTTTGGTTGTGTTTATTAGGTAACTTTAGCTAGTGAATGTTATATGTGTGTGGTATTGTTTGCTAATAATATAATTTATGCAAACATGAAGATAATATTATGTTGACAAATACAGAGTAAATTACAAAAATATAATTAGTGCAAACAAGAAGTAAATTACAAAAATATATAATTTTGTATACATGTACTAAAACGGTAAAATATTTACAAATTGTATATTTAAATTTAATGTAGATAAATATTTAAACCCTTAGTTATTATTTGGCCCCGTCTGACAAGTGTTGTATATGATCGTTATATGGATATTCGTTCTTTTACAAAACAGAAATCTATATTAATCCGATACAACATTTGTCGAATTTGTCCTTGTATTGGACAAGTTACAAACACTGTAAAGTAATTATAATTTGTAGATCATATCACTATAATGTGCTCGATGAAGGAATGAAACATTTAGCATTTGACCGAAAGGAAAAGTCAAAACATATCCAATCTTTTTTGTTAATGGGTATAAATTCAACACCAAAGAATACGGTGCTGAAAAATTAACAAACAATACTGGTGTGTTTGTTAAAGGCAGTGAAGATCCTAATAATCATATAAATGATTTTTATGGCGAGTTAAATCAGATTTTGCAAATGACATATTTTACAAGGCCTGCAGAGGATGTTTATTTGTTTAGACGCAACTGGTTCAGTAATGTTCCAGGTTCTGGTATTAACGTGGATCCAAAGCATAATCTTGTAGAAATTAAACATACCTCACATTATCAAAAGTACGACCCTTTTGTACTAGCCAAATAAGCTCTACAAGCTTATTATGCCCCTTATCCGTCTCTAAAAAGGGATAAAGCAGACTGGTCTGCGGTTTTTAAAACCAAGGCAAGATTTACGTTCGATGGACATAATATTCGTGATGAACAAGCCTATCAAGCAGATCTAGAGAAAAATGTTGAAATAACAATTGCAGATGATCAAACTAATTTTGGACCTTTAAATGATGAGGCAAATGTATTAGTCGATGCATTTGAGAGTGTAGAGGAAAATGACATAGAACCCGAAACCGAGTCTGAATCAGAAAACGACGAAAAAATTGACGAAGACTGAGTAAAATTTGGTAATTTTCACAACTATTCACATTACATTTACCTATGTTTAATATTGCATTTTCACAACTATTCACATTACATTTATAATCTATGTTTAATATTGCATTTTCACAACTACTCACATTACATTTACCTATAATTTGAATATGTATCAATATGGCAGGTATATTATGTCTTACTCTCAACGACGTGGTGGTTGGAATAGTGACTTCAAGAATTTGACGGTAAAGACTCCTTTTGTATGCATACAATAAATTAACGTTTAAATATACAGTGTTATAATATTTTATATGCTGAAATAACATTTTGACTATGCATTTTATTTGCATATTCGACAACCTAAGAAGGCTCAATACAAAGAAGAAATTAAAGAGCTTAGAATTATGATTGAGCAACTACGTGACCAGAGTCGTCTTCAGACTATGCAGTTGAAACAACTAAATCATAAGTTTGCGAAGTATGTGCACATTCATGATAGTCGTCCTTCGTCGTTTGCTGATTCCGGAAGCGATGCTTAAGGTATGTTGTATGTTTTGGCATTGAGTGGATGAGAATGATAAATTTGATATGTTTAGATGATTTGAGGACATGTAACTTTGATGTATTTGGTTTATGAACATGTATTTGTAAGTTTATGGATGTTTGGATGTTTTGTTTTGGTTATATTGATGTTTCTTTGATATATTTTGGTTGGTTATGTTGTTATTGGTATATATGTGTTGTATATATGTGGAATTGATTGGAATTGGACTGGAAATGGATTGGATTGGAAATGTAGTGGTTGGAAGGTTATGTGCTTGCTGGAATTAGAAAAAAACAACCCAGTTTTTCCAACGGTTACCAACGGTTTTTAAGCCATATATATGCAACGGCTTTCAACAGAAAGAAGCCGTTGAAAACCGTTGGTACTTCTGTTGGAAACTTTCCGTTGGAAGTCGTGAACGCTATTCCAACGGCTTCCAACGGCCGCCAACGGCAATTTGCCATTGGAATAGCCATATGTTCTTGTAGTGTCATCCAGCTATTTTTATTAGGTTGACTTCAACATGGAATCTAATTAATTACCAAAAAGGGGTGCAACCTAATCATATTTATTATAATTTAATTAGCGAATAAGAGTCGACTTAAATTTGCAAATAGTTAAATTAGCATTTTAATGCTTTTATTATCTAGAAATATATGCATTTAATGTATAATCAAATTTTATGTAGATTTGTTGACAGTGATCTACCAAATATTTTGACAATATTATTAACTTTTTATAAACAACTATCGTCCTTTATGATGTGCGAATGATCTAAACGCAGGAATAGCTAAATGGATGTACTGTATATTAAACTAACCATCTGTGCAATTTCTTATATAATGTCATGTTCCGTTTTGTGTTTGTCTCATATGGCAAATTTGGTAATTGCAACTGCTTTTGAGACTTATGGATATTAGTATAATGGTTTAAGTATAATGTTTCTACCTTCTATCGTTTGGATTTGACTTCTTATATTTTCGGTTTAGGTAAATGATCTTACTTAAATACGTGGTTTGTGTTGTCAACTTCTTTAATGCAACATCTCTGTATTGGTTAAAGAATATATTTTACTGACTAAATCTAGAAACATATATAAAATTTATTATTTGCACTAACCTATATCCAATGTCCAACGACTAAAATAAAAATGGCGTTTTCTTAATTTTTGACAGGTTTTCAAATAAATTAACATCTAAATCTTCATAAATTGATTGGCAGTTCCCAAGAATGAATAATATTTTGACTTAATTGAGTTTAATTTATTCCAAAAATATAATTTCATGATGTATGCTTTAACGATTGACAAAACGTGATGCACCATTGAAAATTTGAAGTTTTAAAGGCAATGTAAACCTGATAATATCATATATTTTTTTACTATTTATTGGAATGCTGAAGTTCTCTTACCCCCTTACTCCATTGTTTTGTTTGGTAATATCGACAACTTACTTTAATTTCCAATGGTAATGTTTTAACTCTTAATACATATGACGGGTAACACTAATAAATTTTGCAATAACTGAGATTTTTCTCTATCAATCAGAATAAATTTATTATTTTTCTCAATCACAAATTTCAATAATGGATTCATAAGCTTATTTGAGTAGTACGTTCTAATTTTGCGATGTGAAATAAACTCTTATTACTGCTTACCAATTACGTGATTGTTATTTTGCATTCCATCCAAGCCCACTGCCAAAAAAAATCCATCTAAAACCCATACTTACCGTATTTAAAATTATTGCATCCTTCCTATCTACATCGGTTTTGACTGAAATTTAATCGTTCACATAGAAGTCGGTTCATTGTTACTCTAGGTGTCGTCAAGTTTATACTTGCAGAAGCTTCCCGGTATAAGTTGATTATGTTCAATGGTGTTTTGTAGGAATCGGTCTTGATTTTTCCCAATGATGGCTTAGTTTCCTGATATGAAGGCTTTCCAAGGTTAATGTGAAATGGTATATTGTTTCAATCAAAAATTTATTTTCTTTCATGTGATTATATATATTTGCATCAATCTCATATTTCTTTCCTTATTTATGTATATATGTTCAACATGCACAGAAACATTGAAACCTTTTTTTATCTAGATATTTAAATTTACCTGGGTTTTTTAAGATGTTAAATGGATTCTAAAGTTATCAAACTGAAGTACTAATGTAATAACAATATTTATAGACATCATACAACCACTTTAATACTTAGGTAGCTATTCTACGAGCCTATTTAAACTACTTTAATCTTCTTGAATAGCATGCTATTGGAACCATATTTTTTTTAACTAAAGCATATCAATTAGTAACTGATCTGTTAAAAGGTTTTATTCTGCCATTAATTTTTAGTGCTTCATTAATTCTTCCATTAAATGTTTAAATAAAATAAAATATGCTTTTACTTGCACTTATATCATGTTAGTGATGGGTTGGTCACCGTTGTTAGTTTTTAGTCTTAATGCTTCTACATAATAATAAATCATCTTATACTTATCCATATATATTTCATTGATTAAAGACTACTTGGAGAAGCTCAACTAAAGTTAGAATATAATGTCCATGTCGATGATATTGGGCGAATTTTACCAATGCACTGAAGTTTTCTTTTGATTGCGATATGCAACATGTTCATATAAACTGGAATTATGCCACTAGGAATTAAATGGCAGTCCATCGATTCTTTTGCAAATTTATATGACCTGATAAAAAATAAGATGAGTCCAGATGTTCTCATAAAACCTATTACCAAAGTTCATCTCTATTGTTACTTTTTCATTTAACAATAGCTTCTATCTACTTTTGACTGAAATAAATAAATTATCATTCTTCCTAAGATGGACACTAATGCTTTTTTGTTGGCGATGTGGGTAAGATAGATTGCAAATAGCCTGAGCAGAGCATGTGAAATGCATCAAGACATGGGCATGGAAGAAAATAGAAGATGCACTAAATATGATTCTGGCTTCTTCCTTGATAAATTGTCAAATTTCAAATTTAATGACACAAACTTGCAATATATTTTATTTTACATGTACAAGGAATGTGTTTGCATGTATGCTAATATTAGTGGTCAATGGTAACAAATATGATATCAATACTTTCTTTTTGACTGATATGTTGAAATAAAAACAATAGTCTGGTATACAGAGAATTTTTTCAACAGCGTAGACATTGTTGTGTTGATAATGTTGTCTGTGATCCTTGAAAAATGTGATAACTTTCAGTTTTAAATGTTTAAACTGCATCCGCCTATACCCCTTCTGCACCATAGTTCTGCATTTATATTCCATGTCATACTCAATCATAATACATATGCACAACATTAATAGTAATATAACCCGTTGCATAATAGATGTAATTAATTTCTATAAGAGTTGTATCTAGCAAAAAAGCTTGGCAACCCTTTCCTCACTATAGTCCCCAAAATGAACTTTCATCATATCCAATCAATTAACAGAATTATATTAGTAACATATAATTCCATCTTCATATTCAAAATTGACAGGAATAAATTAACAAAATTATTTTAGTATACATAAAATGATTTTAGTAACATATAAAACATTTATGGCATCACCCGTGCGGGTTTGCCTATAACGTTTGATGCTAGCATAGGAATGCCACCTAGTTAAAATATGATGAGTGAATCAGCAATATGTTACTGTCCTTTCCTCAACGAATTATGTGGAATTCAAAGACAAATAATGAATGAATTGATAAGAGGGCTTGGATTCCTCATTGCAGAGTCGATAATACATAGCAAAAATAATTAATTCTGTCCATCTTCCAGAAGATGTTACATATTGTTAAAAATCCATCTGTAAGCCAACGCTGTATACATATTAACTCCTAATATCACTCAGCACACAAACTTTTGCTGGTCTATAGACTTACTGCATGGTGTTTTGGGGCTCTCATTTTGGAAGCATGTAGGATATGGATTTTACAAAAAAGATGCATGGGAAATCAGTGCATAACGCATACTATTTTAATCACAACTGGTACTGTTGCTTGCCAACTGCCTAGCAAGTGATATATCAATAGATTTTCAGCAAAGCCGAACGCACTGTCAATAAGCGGAATGGTAATTACATTCTTTTACCGCCCTACATCTATGAGAAACTAAGGTGGAAAAATTAATATTTCAGCTAACTAAAAAGAAGTAGATTTAAAATCTATTGCAACAAATTTTACTGTGGTCCGTGTGCGTAGCACGGGTTCGCACTAGTTTATAAAAACAGAGTAATGCGAGATTGTAAAATTAATTACTGAACCTAGTGTGCTGATTGTAGCATTTATTTTTGTGTGAAAGAGATAATGAATATGTATGGTGCAAGTCAAAGGATAGCCCAACAGTCTGAACTTAGATTCGTAGTTACCTGATCGTTGTGTTCGTACAACATGCAGTCTGCCTTCATTGAAGAGTTGAGCATGTACCAACGTACGAATGGAAAAGCCAACCTGAAATACTGGTTAACCGCAATTTAGAAAAGATAATAAGGGGAAAAAAATTATGACTTGCAAACTTGCGTTTAAATTACAATACCTCAAGCAATGTAGTCAGTTGCTTATTGTTTTTGGTGGTAAGAAGTCATCCAGAACGTTGCCTTTGCAATGAAGGGCAATGTGTACAGCAGTTGAAAGTACGTCAATCGGAAGGGAAAACAATTTAAACGAAAAAAAAAATCGTAACGAATAAGATACTATACAAACATGGGGATCGAAGGAGAATCATTACCTGGATCTTATATCGGGAAGCATCGTGGGATGAAATCTTGGCAGCGAAATTCCCGATGTGAGGGTATTATAGCAGATAAGGCGAAAATCGGTGAGGAAGATGAGGGTGTGATGGGGGAATTCTCGAGGACGACAACAATCAGAATAGTTTTGGTTTTTTGGAGTTCGGTTACAGCTAGGGGAAAGAGAATAGAAAGGAGAAGAAGCACGAAAAGGGTGTTGAGGTAGTGGGAAGGCTTCGGTCACGTGAGGGGATAAGAAGGGGGGAAAAACAGGTGGAACAAACTGCAATTCATTATTAACCGGGGAGCAGGCACCAGTGGGTTAAGGGCTGAATATTCAGGGTGCTGAATATTCAGCTCTTAACCGGGGAGTAGGCACCAGTGGTTCTGGCGCCTACTTTGTAGGCGTCAGAACCAGGCGCCTACTTTTTAGGCGCCAGAATCCTGGCGGCTAAAAAGTAGGCGCCTAAATTCTAGCACCTACAAAGTAGGCGCCAGAAATCTGGCGCCTACAAAACCTCTCCCGCCATATTTGTCCTCCCCACCATACTCGTCCTAAGCTCATCATTATTCTATCACGCATTCAAAAATTGAGCTGTGAACACCTGGGAAAACGACGATGAGGCTTCCATTAATCAACGCCCTGAAAAAGAAATAGTACTTGAAGGTAAGGTTTCCCAGCCACTACGTACGATTGGATCCAACCCTTTCTGCCGTTGTGGACAAGAATCGGTTGTGGTTGTTGCCAATACTGAGAAAAATGTCGGTCGTCGTTTCTTTGCTTGTGAAGCCTACAAGGACCACAAGGTTTTTCCTGTTGAAATTGATTGTTGTAACTTTAAGCAATGGATTGACCCTCCCGTGAAATAGGGACGCTTGATGAACGAGATTGTCGCGGAAGAAGTAGAGCCGGACCTTTCCCAAGACCATGGTAGATGTATTTGTTTAGTAGATGTTTAATTTTAATTTAACTTTGAATTTGATGTTGGTAGTCCAGTCTGTATGATTGTGGTTTGTTCGTAAGCTTCTAAGTTCTTCTTGTTGTAGTTCGTATGATTGTTGTTGTAGTTTGTATAATTATTGTTGTAGTACGTATGGTTGTTGTTGTACTTCGTATGATTGTTGTTGTAGTTCGTATGATTGTTGTTTTTTGTTTGAATTTTATTTTCTGGTTTTGCTTCATTAAAAGTTGACAAGTCCACTAGTTTCTGGCTTTGCTTTATTAAAGCATTGGTCCAGTCATCTTTAATCAGTACGAGTTGTCAAGTCATGTTCTATCCTATTGATCAATTGATGATGACAGAGCTGTACAAAAGAGCATCCCCTTATTTAAATATAAGATAAATGATACATTCTTCATTCAAAGCAACGTACAACATACAAGTACGATAAAGGATACAAGATACAGGATACAAGATACAAGAAACATACAACGTTCAACATACGACATCATTATAGGCAAATATAAGATACAAGATACAAGATACAACTACGATACAATATGGTAGAACGACCGAACAATCCAGATTACTCGTATTCTTTGTTTCGCGAAGAACCGCCCCACCCATACAATATTTCTGCTTTTGTTGCAAAGTTCAATCTTTCCAAGCGACCGACTTCCGCTTGCATTTCCAGTGCGTACTGGACACCCCTTGCAGTCAAAGGTGGATCGTACCATGAGAAAAAATTACAACGTTGAAACTCTTGTCGGTTTTGTGCAGCAATGTAGGCTTTGCACCCGTAAAATCAACGACCAGCGTTGGTTTGACTCTTAGACTATGTTGCATTCCACTCCACAGTAGCAAAGAACAGTACGACCTGTAATGCTAGAACTTGACCTTTCGGGGTTCTGGCGAGCAATTACTTCCATCAACCGAGCATGATGGGTTTTCTGCATTGGTCCAACTCTTGGGACAGCAACGTTTGGTTGTGTGGCACTAAAAAGTTCGGACTCCACTTCTCTATGTTTGACTTGGACATCCGATTGTGTTTCTGTCTCTCCTTCTTCGATTGGTTGCTTATTCCTTTCATACGAATCGTACAGTTGAACCATTGTTTCATCATCGTATTCCCAACTAGACATTGTATTAAGAGAAAATGCAGAAATAATGAAGATAGGAAGAAGACGCAGGGTCCTATTTAATAACGCAAGTGCACTTCCCAATATATTAAAGCATTAATTGGCGATGACTAGTCAACTCATGTGTATTTCTCAGTAAGAATGATGGACAGGTAGCAGAGATTCGTTGTCTCATTGTACTTTATTCTTAAGCTAGGCCTAGCAATGATTCATAATTTATCGTGCTGTTACCGACTTAGTAATTTATCGTGTTGTTACCGACTTAGTAATTTATCGTGTTGTTAACGACTATATTATCGTTTCTTGTAAAGTAAACACCGGTATAAGAGGACGAACAACATTAAACATTAAACATAAACCCACAAAAGATAAAAGCCGAACAGATACATGATGCCAACTAAAACAGAAAAGAAGGAAACATAGTTAATATTACGTAGAAACTCAAGGCAGGCTCATTTAAATCGCAAGTGGTCAAGTTCATTTTCGAGACGTCTAATCTCTTGTTCAAGTTTGTTTGCATAGGTCATTCCACTTGGGCAAAGAGACTCATCAACCCATTCCGTGTAATCGCATCAATTAGGATACAATGGACATTTGTGTATGCGGCGGCCTATATTGCTCCCTTCGGCTTCAACAACTACTTCGACTGCAAGACCGCAATAGCAAAATACTAGATACACCTCTACTTCTCGGGGTGTTTGAGGGACCGTCTGGTCGTGTGAAGGTTGAACATGGGGCACTTGAGCTTCTGGTGGTACTTGAAAATGTGGATCGTTCAAAAATTGTAATTCGTCTTCCATCTCTTGAAGTCTAATCGCTTTGTATGCCTCTTCCTTAGAGTCTGTAGCTGAAGGCCACGAAGGCATTGTTGTGAGAATGGTTTTTAGTGTGTCTTCAGTTAGAAATGTTTTGGGAGAGTTTATAGATGCCTTTCACAATTTAATGTTTAATGCATATGTGGACGATCCACCTTTTTTAACTATTAAATGCCTACACACTGAGACACTGGATGCACACTGAGACATTGACTACACACTGAGACATTGACTACACACTGAGACATTGCCTACTACAATCTTTTACAATAATACACACTGATACATAGTACACGAACACATTTGGCAGAGAGTCACATGCATTCATATCAAAAGTTAAGATACTGTTTATGATTTACCCAACATGGCTACAGTGCCTGCTTTATCAAACATGGCTACAGTGCGTGCTTTATCAAAAATGGATACAGGGGCTGCTTTATCAAACATGGCTACAGTGTCTGCTTTATTTTAAAAAAATAAAGGCCTAACATGGCTGCCTTATCAAACATAACTTTTTCCTACCATATAAGGACGTGCATATCATGGTTTAACTTAACAATTCTAAAATAAACAACCAATCAATAAAAATGTCTGCTCATCTGCTAAAAGCAATTATGTTGTGCAATAGTGATTCTGAGGATGAAGCCTACGCAAAAGCACACCAACAAGAAGAAGCGGAACTTATGGAGATCTATCGTGAAACTTACGGTTCATCTAGTGCAAAACACGGTGGTTCAACAATGGGACGAAGATACTTCCACCGGGATCATGCAGCATTTCATAAAACACTGATGAACGATTATTTCGTTTCTAATCCGACTTATGGTCCTACAATTTTTCGCAGACGCTTTAGAATGAGTCGGCCATTATTCTTAAGAATCCTTAAAAGTATTTAGGCGACTAATAAGTACTTTGTTTATAAGCAGGATGCTGCCAAAAAACAAGGTCTGACTGGACATCAAAAGATGACCGCGGCTTTGAGAATGTTGGCATACGGCGCACCAGCCGACGCATGGATGACGCTTATCGTATTGCAGAGAGTACTGCTCTAGAAAACCTAGATGAGTTTTGCCAATCAGTGGTCGACATATATGGGGATGAATATCTTCGTTCTCCAAACGAGGCGGACGTAACTAGGTTGCGTGAAATGCATGAAAGTAGAGGGTGGCCTGGGATGTTAGGGAGCCTAGATTGCATGCACTGGGAGTGGAAGAACCGTCTTAAAGCTCATCATGGAGCGTACAACGGTAAAGAAAAAAAGCCATCCATCATCTTAGAAGCAGTTGCGTCTCATGATCTTTGGATATGACATGCTTTTTTTGGTATGCCTGGTTCCCTTAATGACTTAAATGTTCTGGAACGATCACATTTGTTCAGCGATTTGGCGCAGGGTAAATCCGTCCTTGTATCATTTACGATTGGACATAACACATACGATCACGGTTACTATTTGGGGGATGGAATTTATCCGAAATGGAGCACGATTGTAAAGACCTTTGCGAACCCGCTTACCCCAAAATAGAAAAGATTCGCTTCTATGCAGGAGAGTCAGCGAAAAGATGTGGAGAGAGCATTCGAAGTTCTTCAATCAAGATTCGCAATGGTTAGTAGTCCATGTAGGTTATGGAAATGGTCGAAAATGGCAAAAATTATGTTCTGTTACATAATTCTTCATAACATGATAATCGAAGATGAACGCGACATGGTGCTGCCAGATTACGAGTACGAAGGCTCCAGACAACCCCCACAAATTTACCGACCTTCCGTTGATGAAATTGAAGGACAACTCGATATGTTTCACGTGGATCAACATGAACTATACCGGAATTCAGCACTGCATAATCGACTTCAAGAAGATCTCATGGATCACATCTGGAGCGCTTATGGCAACCAGTAGATTATATTTTAGAGGCTATGTTTTATTACGCTTGTTTCGATTTGTATTTCAGCATCTTTGTTTTATTATGTTTGTTTGCATTGAAGTGTATTAGCTTTGTATTTCAGCATCTTTGTTTTATTATGTGTGTTTGCATTGAAGTGTATTAGCTTTGTTTTTCAGCATCTTTGTATTTCAGCTTCTTTGTATTACACTTGTTTCCATTAATGTCGTTTAAATTTCTATACGATCGTTTATAACCGTTGTTAGTTCGAAAAGTTGAACGTTTATAGCCATTTGAAGACAGAAAAAGGTAGAGGAGCGGTTAAAAGGAGAGCACGGTTGGGGGGATGGAGATTGGGGGAAGGGGGGAGTTCTGGCGCCTAGTTATTAGGCGCCAGAACCTGGCGCCTAATAACTAGGCGCCAGAACCAGGCGCCTAGTTATTAGGCGCCTGAACCAGGCTCCTAATAACTAGGCGCCTGGATGGCCTTCAGGATCCTGAACCGGATCCTGAAGATTAGGCTTAATATTAAGTCTTTACACGACGACTGAAGATGTTTTCCTTAATATTCAACCCTTATTTCAGACCACTGGAGTTGCCCGGGAACTGGGAATAACGGAGTATTCCACGTTGTGTCTGTTCATAAGAGATGAGATGCAAATAATTTAGTCTATAACTATTTGCATCCAATATGAATAGATGTAAAAAGCTGTATTAAATTTTCTTTAAAACCCTGCCACATCAGTTTATAGAAAAAAAAACTAATGCAAAGGTTGAAATAATATTTACTTCTCCTTATTTGTGTCTGGTTTCGACTAGGAACGGATGTAGATTGTACTATTTGCATCTGTTGTTTATACAACAGATGCAGATGAAGAGAAGCAAAAGATAAGTTATGTACTAGTGATAAATAAAGTATATAGGCGGACTAATCATCCAGTCTACCAATATCAACATAGAAGAACTCAAAGCCGTCTTCCCCACGTCGGACAGTGATAGCCTTTACAATAATCAAATAGAAACAAATAGTGCATTCATGGTAATCAACTATCAAGCGTAGACCATCCTAATCGATATCAACATCTCCCAAGCACAAGCCCCGAAGGCCAAAACCAACATCAGACAAGCACCCAAGAGATATCTCACTCGACGTCCAATAATCTGCACAAGACGATACAAGCAAACAATCATCATTCATGACTCCGGCTATCAATGTCAATCCTACTTTGAAACCATCGTTATCCGTATGATCGGTTCAACATCCTGTCGTCCGTCAAGGGCAAATGGTAAACCCCCGTTGCACCATCATGATTCGTAACTAAGCCTTTCAACAATACCCAGGGTACTACACTAGCTAACTTCTAGTCTTTTGGGCGTCCTCATTATACCCCTGCTTTGATTCCGCTAGAACCTACGACAACGATAATCTCTCAGCCTTTGTAACACCCCACCTCCACTAGGATCACTCCTTAGAATGTACTAGCTTTGGAGGAGCGTTATTGTGAAGGTAAACATGCACAGAGATATCGCAAGACAGAATATATGCAAATAAATATAAGTAAAGCAGCGGTAGCAGATAAAAACCCATCATCATAATCTCAGAAAACCAACATAGTCAAGTACATACTATCAAAATGTCATAATCCAAAATACAACATAAGTCTAGATACGTGATAACAAAATACATGGTAAAACATCAGTACTAATCCCCAGAAATAAAAGATAAGCCACAGCTAGCTCAGATCCATACATGAGCTATCCAACAAGCAAGTCAAAGATCCACTAAGCAGATGTAGCCCCTCCCTGAGAACCTGTGGGGGGGGGGGGAACGGAAGAAAAGAAGCGAAAGAAAACAGGTCAGTCAAAAAGACTGGTAAGCCCTACTACGATCAATCTATAAACTAATAAAGTTAACAGTATGATGGAAACTGAGATGAACATACTGGCAATAGATAAAGGTGACATCACATAGACGAGATTAAACTTTGCACCACAGTGTACTAGCAAACCCACAAAACAGATCTTGACCCCTTAGCCCAAGCTTTGGCCCAATAACATGAAGTGACCTTAGTATAAGGCCCAGCCCAACGGTCTAGTTGATCGGCTCCCTATAAACCTAACACGTCCAGTGTTGGTGTCCATACGGCCCACATGGATGTAGTCAGACTGTGCTGGGTCCACCTTCGGGTGTATCAAGCCCTCAGATGTCAACCCCAGACACCTAAGCAATAATGCACAGTCTAAGCCTACTGGTACCCGTGCCTCGAGTTTGTCCAACATCGGACTACGTGCACGTCCGTAGCCCGCCGGACCCGCACCGCTGTACCACTCAGCCGTCGCTTTGGTCGCTTACATCCGTCCAGTAATCGTGCCCCGCCCTAACCTAGCTATAGGGTTGTGGTGATACCAAACTGGGATTACTGCTGGAACAGACCACGTTGCTAGGGTTTCTAAGAGGGTTAAGTGTGGTTTTAACCCCTCACTAATCATGGATTAAATTAGTTAAGTGTAACTACTTAACCCCATCTAATCCTCGCATCCCCATTATTGGTTAAGTATTAGTGGGCCATGACTTAACCCTAATCATGAGGCATTAATTACTTAACGCACCCAACCTCTCACATTAGACATCCGTGGTTACCTGGGAAGATTTACACCACGTCTAGGTCTAACCTCGGGTCTTATGGTGCAACATGACCAACTACCCACATTAGACCCTACGTTGTGGTTACCTAGGAAGATTTACACCACAACTAGGTCTAACCTCGAGTTGGCCATATCATGTTATCTAACGTCATGTCAACTTTAAAACATATTTACAAGTTAACATATACTTGGGTAGACCTAACTTAATAGGTAAATTCCCAAGGGGTAGACCTAACTTAATAGGTAAATTCCCAATCTTTTAGTTTCAAGCATTTTTAAGTTTACCCAAACTCCCCCCAACGTCATTATCTCGCTTACATACTCGTCATACGTATAAGGGTATAAAAGGTAACTTGGCATAACATACATGGTGAACTTCACATGTCATAATAAACATGCATACATGTTAAACTTGCAAATCATGTCATGGTGAATTCGCATAAACATGCATAGCTTATTAAATATGCATAACCCATTAAACTTGCATAGCATGGTAAGATGAACTTGTATAAGCATGCATAATCCATTAAACTTGCATAGCATGGTAAGATGAACTTGTATAAGCATGCATAATCCATTAAACTTGCATAGCATGGTAAGATGAACTTGCATGAACATGCATAACCCATGAAACATGTAGAACATGACATAATAAACTCGCATAAGCATGCATAACTTGTGAAACATGTAAAACATGGCATAGTAATCTCGCATATGCATGCATAACTTATGAATCATATAAAACATGACATAGTGAGTTCGCATGAACATGCATAATCAACTAAACTCACATAAATCTCAACTTTCACCAAACATTAACTTTAGAGTTTGTAAAGTGAAGGTAAGAGGGCTTACAAATATAAACAAGCCACAAATCCACCAAATAAGATGAAGAAGCCCTTTAAAAACTCAAAACAAAGCCTCAAATAAGAAAACCCTTTTGCAAGATCCCAAAAACACAAACTTAGCAAATCAAACTTGCTACTTAATGAAGTATGCAAGTTATTAAGCACTCATACAACATAGAAAAAGTTGTATGATCATCATATCTTCATAGGATTTAACTTTGAGGAAGGTGGAGGCTAGGGATTTTTAGGTGGAGGCCATTTGAGGATTCAATTTGGCATAGTTTAGTTGCTAGATTGATTAATGAGGCTTTAGGGTAGGATTAGGGGTATATTTATAGAGAATTAGAGTGTTTTTAGCCCTAGGATTAACCCTAGATTAGGTTTGGCCCGTCAGATCTCAGAATTCTCCAGAACCAAGCCACATGACTCAACCCAAATCAGAAATGGTGCACCAGGCTGAACTGCCTGGGCACCCCCTGTCGACAGGGCTGTCGACAGGGCAGTCGACACCCTGGGTGCCCTGTCGACATGCCTGTCGACATGGGGCCCCCTGGCGGGAATTTTCCCGCCTAACCCTGATTAGCCCTAATCCTTGATTTTAATTTGAAATTTAAATCTGTCTTTAGCATAGAAATTTCTGAAAACTTCAATGGGCCTTAATTGGGTCATACGGACTCCGATTTTCGAAAACTCGGACTCTATTTCGCGTATTTTTTCGAGACGAACGCAATGGCATAGCCCGTTTCCCTTGATTCCCATTATATAATTTAATTCTGCCTCAATTTATGTTATAACAGATTGTTCAAAATACGGGTTGTTACATTCTCCCCTCCTTAAAGGATTTCGTCCCCGAAATCTTCAAGTTAGGAAGAATGTATCCTACCCTCCAATCATCCATCTACTCAAAGCATCATCCACGAGCAACCATTGTCCTTAAAAGATTCTAGATGCCGTATGAACATATGCAGAAGTGTGTGTATATGTACCTATCTAATGCAGAGATCAATGCAAAATATGTTAGTGAAATGCATCCATATGTATGCAAATCCCTATCATAATGTATAATATCTATATGCGTGCTCAGCCATACACCCATATGCAACATCCATGTGATTGCATACAAAGTTCGTCCAAGAATAAACATAAACACTCATGCACATGCAATATGAGGAGTGTGTGAGCCGATCTAGTGCCTAATGTGTAACATGCGTCCACGAGTGACCACTTGCAAACACTTGCAACCACTTGCAACCATCAACCATAACATGCTTCAAACACATGTTTCATCCAAAGGGTTTCTACCTAAGGTTCCCATGACAAGCTTAGCACGATAACTAGATAATTATGGATTAGCAAAGAGAAAGATATACTAACAAAGGGAAGAGATTGAGAGCGTACCCTCAAACAGGAATGGATAAAGCCCACGCATCTTCTCCTCGGTTTCCCAAGTTGCGTCCTCTTCGGCTTCACCCCATTGAACTTTCACCAATCTGACCTCACGATTCCTTAGCTTCTTGGCCTCTGTCCCCAAGATACGAATCGGAGCTTTCCTTAAAGTTGCTTCTTTCTCTACCTCCACGTCTTCAAGCATGCTAGGCTCAACCACCTCAGCGGACTCATGCAGGCACTTTCGGAGATGCGAGACATGAAAGACATTATGCACTCCAGACAACTTCTCGGGCAATTGCACTCTATAAGCCATCTTCCCTATTCTCTCTATGATAGGGAAGGGTCCAACAAATCTTGGTGCTAGCTTCCCAACAGCTCCAAAACGGACCACATTCCGCAAAGGAGAAACCTTTACGAAAACCTTGTCCCCAACCTCAAACTCCAAATCAGACCTCCGCTTATCAGCATAAGATTTTTGTCTGTCTTGGGCTGCCTTCATTCGTCTTCTGATCAACTCGACCTTCTCGGACGTATCTCTAATCATGTCAGGTCCAAGTATAAGTTTGTCTGTAGTCTCCCACCAACATGTAGGTGACTTGCATGGTCTCCCATATAAAGCCTCAAAAGGTGCCATACCAATGCTCGCCTGATAACTGTTATTATAAGCAAATTCTACAAGAGGAAGGTGGTCTTCCCAAGTACCACCAAAATCCAAGATGCAAAGTCTCAACAAGTCCTCAAGCACTCGATTCACCCTTTCGGTCTGGCCATCCGTCTGTGGGTGGTAAGCTGTACTCAGATTCAACCTTGTGCCCATAGCTTCCTGCAAACTGTTCCAGAACTGACTAGTAAAGATGGGGTCTCGGTCACTGACTATGCTGGAAGGGACTCCATGTAGTCGCACTATCTCACGAAGATATACTGATGCTAGTCCAGATGCTGTCCTTTTGCTCTTCACTGGGATAAAATGAGCACTCTTCGTGAGCCTATCCACAATGACCCATATGCTCGTATTCCCCTTCCTGGACCTTGGAAGCCCATCAATAAAGTCCATAGAAATGCTCTCCCACTTCCATAGCGGGACCTCTAGCGGATGTAATAGCCCGCCGGGCTTCCTTGACTCAGCTTTTACACTCTGACAAATAACACATCTCGCGACAAACTCCGCCACGTCCTTCTTCATTCCAGGCCAGAAGAAAACGCGCTTCATGTCCTTATACATCTTATCACCACCTGGATGTATAGTCATTTTGGAGTGATGTGCTTCCCCAAGAACTTTCCTCACCAAGTCTTCTACTATCGGAACACAAAGCCTTCCATCTCTCCTCAGCCAACCCTTCTCGTCTATAGAATATCGAGCAAGGTGACTAGATGTCTCCCCTCGAACCAGCTTATCCATGATCTCAATTATCTGAGGGTCTTCCTTTTGCGAAGCCCCAACTTGATCTAAAAGGGTAGGCCTGAGCTCTAAAGATGCCAAGGAACCGGTCACTGACTCCATTGCCAAAGAGAAATCAAAGGTCGCTAAGAACTCTAAATTCTTCATCTCAACAAATAGAGGACTTAGTGTCAACCTTTTCCTACTCAACGCATCTGCTACAACATTCCCCTTGCCAGGGGTATAGGATATCTCAAAATCATAGGAAGCCAAAAACTCCATCCATCTCTGCTGTCTTAAGTTCAGATCTTTCTGCGAAAAGAGATACTTCAAAGACTTATGATCAGTATATAGCTCAAATCTCTCTCCCAGAAGATAATGACGCCATGCTTTGAGCGCATATACAATCGCTGCCAGCTCTAGATCATGAGTGGGATAATTCCTCTCATGCACCTTAAGTTGCCTCCCACCAAAACATATAACTCTGCCCTCTTGCATCAGAACGGCACCCAATCCCGTGCCACAAGCATCAGTGTACACGGTAAATATCTTACCACCATCGGGTAAGGCTAGAACTGGTGCGGAGGTAAGGGCTCTTTTGAGTCTCTGAAAAGCAAGCTCACAATCCATATCCCAAGCAAAGACTAAGTTCTTCTTCGTCAACTTAGTCAGAGGAGCGGATATCTTTGCGAAGTCCTTGATGAACTTCCGATAGAAACCCGCAAGACCCAGAAAGCTTCTCACCTCGGTTGCATTCCTTGGAGTCTTCCAATCCTGAACCGCAACCACCTTAGCGGGATCCACCGCTAAGCCTTGCTTGGATACGATATGCCCAAGAAATCTGACTTCCCTTCTCCAAAAGTGGCACTTGGAGAACTTGACTTTTAACTGGTGCGCTCTGAGTGTGTCCATCACCTCTACTAGGTGCCTCGCATGCTCTTCCTCATCCTTGGAGAAGACTAGAATATCATCAACAAAGACCACGACAAACTTATTCAAGAACTCCCGAAACACCCTACTCATCAAATCCACAAAATATGCGGGTGCATTCGTCAAACCGAACGGCATAACAAGCCATTCAAAGAATCCGTCTGGAGTTCTGAATGCAGTCTTGTCTATACTGTCTTCAGCCACTCTGAGCTGATGAAAACCCGTAGCAAGGTCAAGCTGAGAGAAAACAGAAGCACCAACAAGTTGATCAAAGAGATCATCGATCCTTGGTAACGGGTGTCGGTTCTTCTTAGTCAGCTTATTCAATTCTCTATAATCCACACAGAGCCGAAGAGAACCATCTGCCTTAGTTGCAAACACCACAGGCGCTCCCCATTCGGATATACTCCTCCTGATGAAGTTCTTCCCAAGCAATTCTTTCACTTGCTTGCTCAGCTCCCGTCTCTCACGCGGAGCCATATGCCGAACGGGCAAAGAAACAGGTTTAGCATTGTCTATAAGATAGATGCGAAAGTCAATCTCTCGTTTAGGGGGCAACCCCTTAACCTCCTCAAACACATCTGGATAATCTCGGACCACCCTTACAGACTGAAGGGCCTCCTCTGATGAGTCGAGAGATTCTAGATAGCATAACATGACGGGATTCTTCGGATTGCATGAAATCTCTAAGGTGTTGCCCAGGCGAGTCACAAGCCTTACAACCCTATGCTCACAATCCAGAATGGCTCCATATCTAGACAGCCAATCCATGCCCAAGATCAATCCGTATCCCCTGAAACCTAGAACATACGCACTACACAAGAACTCAACGCTGAGTATAGAGATCCTTAAATCCTCACATATCATAGATAGATGAGCAGAACCCCCAATGGGATTCGAAACACAAACGGGATCATCCACTAAGCTAGTACTGAGGTGCAAGCTATCAACTAGGTCAGATGAAATAAAGCTATGTGATGCACCGGAATCAAACAAGGTACGTACTGGAAGATCAGAGATATAAACAAGGTTCTCAACAGAAACACTACCTCTCTCGGGAACTGAAGCGGCATTGAGAGCATGAACTTGCCCTCCAGAAGATCCAGCCTGTCCTTTCTTCTTTGGGCATTCTTTGCTGAAGTGCTCAGTCTCTCCACAAGAAAAGCATCCACCACTAAGCTTCCTTTTCTTCTTCCTGCAATCCTTAGCAAAATGCCCAGCTATGCCACAGTAATTGCACTTCCCCTTGCCTTTGTTGTTGCCCTTCTTGTTCTTATTCTGATTCCCTTGACTGCTTTGACCTTGGTTGCCTTTGCCTTGAGAATCAGCCTTCTTTGCTTGAGTATCGCCCGACTTGACTTCCTTCTTTCCCTCTCCTTGAAGCAGAGCCATATTGACCAAACTCTCGAAAGTGGCTCCATGCGGAATATGTGACATCGCCAAGCCCTGGAGCGGCTCACTCAATCCTTTAGCAAATCGAAGAGCCTTCTTCTCCGGGGTGTTTACTATATCCAAACCAAAGCGGGCCAGCTGATTAAACTTGTTTACATACTCCTTGACAGACATATCCCCTTGCTTTAATGCAATGAACTTCTCCGTTTGTAAATTCGCCTCCGCTGAAGATAGAAACTTGGTCACAAATCTAGCCCTCAAATCGGCCCAAGTTTCAACGGGCCTCGTCCCATTGGTGACCTCCCACCAATAGGCCGCCTCATCCTTCAAAAGCCATGCGGTCAATAAGATTTTCCTCTCGTCATCAATCCCAAAGATAGCAAACAAGTCCTCCGTGTCTTTCAGCCAATTCCTAGCTTCAACAAAAGATTCCGTGCCTAGGAAATTCTTGCCTCCCATTGCCTTGAAGTCTTTACAAACCTTTGTAAACTCAATCTGAGGATGCTGAGGGGGAGGAGGAGGAAGAGGAGCCTCAGCAACGGGAGGAGGAACATTAGCAACGGGAGGGGGAATATTAACTGCTGGAGGAGGGGGAACAGGAATCACCGGAGGAGGGATATTGGGGATAGGATTCTCAACTACAGGAGGAGGAGTGGGAGTAGGGTTGGCGGGACCAGCTGCCGCCCTAGCTTCTAGGAGTCTCCTATACCAGAGTGGTACGTTCACTCCATCTGGGATGTCAAGATTCTCAGCCATACTGAAACAAAAGATAAGATAAGATTAGGTCAAGGGAACGAAGGATAATGCTGATGGCTTTTGGGGATTAGCCTTAAAATAATCTAGGCTTTATTTTGGAAGATACTTAGTAGGTTTTTGAAAATAGTTTTTTTCAAAAGGTTTTTTTTTTTCAAAAGTTTTGTTCAATCTTGTTAACCTTGTGCTCTGATACCAAATGTAACACCCCACCTCCACTAGGATCACTCCTTAGAATGTACTAGCTTTGGAGGAGCGTTATTGTGAAGGTAAACATGCACAGAGATATCGCAAGACAGAATATATGCAAATAAATATAAGTAAAGCAGCGGTAGCAGATAAAAACCCATCATCATAATCTCAGAAAACCAACATAGTCAAGTACATACTATCAAAATGTCATAATCCAAAATACAACATAAGTCTAGATACGTGATAACAAAATACATGGTAAAACATCAGTACTAATCCCCAGAAATAAAAGATAAGCCACAGCTAGCTCAGATCCATACATGAGCTATCCAACAAGCAAGTCAAAGATCCACTAAGCAGATGTAGCCCCTCCCTGAGAACCTGTGGGGGGGGGGGGAAACGGAAGAAAAGAAGCGAAAGAAAACAGGTCAGTCAAAAAGACTGGTAAGCCCTACTACGATCAATCTATAAACTAATAAAGTTAACAGTATGATGGAAACTGAGATGAACATACTGACAATAGATAAAGGTGACATCACATAGACGAGATTAAACTTTGCACCACAGTGTACTAGCAAACCCACAAAACAGATCTTGACCCCTTAGCCCAAGCTTTGGCCCAATAACATGAAGTGACCTTAGTATAAGGCCCAGCCCAACGGTCTAGTTGATCGGCTCCCTATAAACCTAACACGTCCAGTGTTGGTGTCCATACGGCCCACATGGATGTAGTCAGACTGTGTTGGGTCCACCTTCGGGTGTATCAAGCCCTCAGATGTCAACCCCAGACACCTAAGCAATAATGCACAGTCTAAGCCTACTGGTACCCGTGCCTCGAGTTTGTCCAACATCGGACTACGTGCACGTCCGTAGCCCGCCGGACCCGCACCGCTGTACCACTCAGCCGTCGCTTTGGTCGCTTACATCCGTCCAGTAATCGTGCCCCGCCCTAACCTAGCTATAGGGTTGTGGTGATACCAAACTGGGATTACTGCTGGAACAGACCACGTTGCTAGGGTTTCTAAGAGGGTTAAGTGTGGTTTTAACCCCTCACTAATCATGGATTAAATTAGTTAAGTGTAACTACTTAACCCCATCTAATCCTCGCATCCCCATTATTGGTTAAGTATTAGTGGGCCATGACTTAACCCTAATCATGAGGCATTAATTACTTAACGCACCCAACCTCTCACATTAGACATCCGTGGTTACCTGGGAAGATTTACACCACGTCTAGGTCTAACCTCGGGTCTTATGGTGCAACATGACCAACTACCCACATTAGACCCTACGTTGTGGTTACCTAGGAAGATTTACACCACAACTAGGTCTAACCTCGAGTTGGCCATATCATGTTATCTAACGTCATGTCCACTTTAAAACATATTTACAAGTTAACATATACTTGGGTAGACCTAACTTAATAGGTAAATTCCCAAGGGGTAGACCTAACTTAATAGGTAAATTCCCAATCTTTTAGTTTCAAGCATTTTTAAGTTTACCCAAACTCCCCCCAACGTCATTATCTCGCTTACATACTCGTCATACGTATAAGGGTATAAAAGGTAACTTGGCATAACATACATGGTGAACTTCACATGTCATAATAAACATGCATACATGTTAAACTTGCAAATCATGTCATGGTGAATTCGCATAAACATGCATAGCTTATTAAATATGCATAACCCATTAAACTTGCATAGCATGGTAAGATGAACTTGTATAAGCATGCATAATCCATTAAACTTGCATAGCATGGTAAGATGAACTTGTATAAGCATGCATAATCCATTAAACTTGCATAGCATGGTAAGATGAACTTGCATGAACATGCATAACCCATGAAACATGTAGAACATGACATAATAAACTCGCATAAGCATGCATAACTTGTGAAACATGTAAAACATGGCATAGTAATCTCGCATATGCATGCATAACTTATGAATCATATAAAACATGACATAGTGAGTTCGCATGAACATGCATAATCAACTAAACTCACATAAATCTCAACTTTCACCAAACATTAACTTTAGAGTTTGTAAAGTGAAGGTAAGAGGGCTTACAAATATAAACAAGCCACAAATCCACCAAATAAGATGAAGAAGCCCTTTAAAAACTCAAAACAAAGCCTCAAATAAGAAAACCCTTTTGCAAGATCCCAAAAACACAAACTTAGCAAATCAAACTTGCTACTTAATGAAGTATGCAAGTTATTAAGCACTCATACAACATAGAAAAAGTTGTATGATCATCATATCTTCATAGGATTTAACTTTGAGGAAGGTGGAGGCTAGGGATTTTTAGGTGGAGGCCATTTGAGGATTCAATTTGGCATAGTTTAGTTGCTAGATTGATTAATGAGGCTTTAGGGTAGGATTAGGGGTATATTTATAGAGAATTAGAGTGTTTTTAGCCCTAGGATTAACCCTAGATTAGGTTTGGCCCGTCAGATCTCAGAATTCTCCAGAACCAAGCCACATGACTCAACCCAAATCAGAAATGGTGCACCAGGCTGAACTGCCTGGGCACCCCCTGTCGACAGGGCTGTCGACAGGGCAGTCGACACCCTGGGTGCCCTGTCGACATGCCTGTCGACATGGGGCCCCCTGGCGGGAATTTTCCCGCCTAACCCTGATTAGCCCTAATCCTTGATTTTAATTTGAAATTTAAATCTGTCTTTAGCATAGAAATTTCTGAAAACTTCAATGGGCCTTAATTGGGTCATACGGACTCCGATTTTCGAAAACTCGGACTCTATTTCGCGTATTTTTTCGAGACGAACGCAATGGCATAGCCCGTTTCCCTTGATTCCCATTATATAATTTAATTCTGCCTCAATTTATGTTATAACAGATTGTTCAAAATACGGGTTGTTACAGCCTTTCATATCTCTAGCCATCAGCACCATTGTCCATGAACTCAACATCTTTGAGTCGTACTCACATTCGTTGCATTTCAACGAACACTTCACAATACTTTGAACATTCCACCTTGAATTCTTGTCGAAGCTACATTCATTATCGAACCAAATTAACAACAATATTGGGTCGATATATTCGGGTCATTTTCTACCCAATAATCAGGTCGTCGACCGACCGAACTTTGGTCATAACATGCTGAAGGACCTAACTCACAAGGTCGTTCCACAAACCAATGACCCGACCCATGTTTCCTTCGGGCGACCTAACTCCAACCGACCCGAAGCCAACAACCTGACTGTTTGGATGCTCAGCGACCTGTCTCCACATGACCCGGCCCTATAACAGCACCCTGGGGATACAACCTATCTCCATCGACCCATCATCCGACGACCCGCACTACACCAAAATAGCAAATTTGGCGCACTAGGATGCAGAGATTTGATACGTCTTAAAGCCGTATCAAATTTGATATAGCTCATAGCCGTATCAAATTGCATTTGCTACAGCTCCACTAATTTGCACCTCCCCCAACACTTAAAATCTAATCGTAGATGGCCACAGCTTTGGATCAATTAATTTGATACGGGTTCGAACCGTTGCATCTTATTTTCGCTCCGTCCTTTATTGCTTACGCTGGCCAAATTTCGGTGAAATATTTTGTAGGATGCCCAATTATGTTTCCAATTTCAACACTTCCTCCCAAAACAGAGAAATCCGTAAACAAGAGAAACCTTAAAAGTTCCTCTTTCTGATCTGATTCTCGTTCATCCTTCTTCTACTCTTTCCGATCCTTTATCATGTCAACAAAAGAAGTTTCTTATGCTATTGCGTGATGACTTTCCAGATATCTCTACTAATTTATTTTCATTCATTTATTGATTTTGGTATGTAAATTTTTTTGTTCTACTTAAATATATTGTTAGTTTAATGTTAATTAAATGTTGATACTTGATTTTATTTTAATTTATCAAAATTAGGTTTGATTGGTCATCTATTGCTTGACTGCGGTATAACTGTTGTGTTTCTTCTAAAGTAAAATTTTAAGCCATGTCACCATTAAAGTTAAATGCGGTCTCTCATTTTTTTTTATGGCCAAATCATTCCACTATTCATTTAATGTAACAATGTTTGCTTGGTTGTAACTCTATATATGATCAAAGATCTGAAGTAGTTACCATATCACACAAAGATTTTGATTACTCTATGCAATATTGACAAAACATGTTAAGTAAATTGCAAAATTGTCATTATAATTGATCTATTGAAAGAATGTTTTGCTAAGTAAAGGAATTTAAATCATTTGTTTAACAGTTTTTCGCTGAATATTAATGTCAGAGTAGATGGTGGTCCGATTGCATGTAATATATGGAAGAGGTGGGGCTGCTCATCGGCATAGAAATCACAGTGATATTAATATAAGAAGTACCGAGTTACATTGAGTTACCCCGAAACCAGAACGTTGTTAGAAGAAAATGATTGGGATGCTCTATTAGAAAAGGATCAGGTATAAATCATCACTAGTTCTTTATTTACAATGATTATGTGCCATGAAACTCATTCATATACAACACATTATGTAGTCTTGTTTTTTTTCCTCAAGCATTCTTGGTTATCCCTTTTATTTTCAAACCTAACAAGAAAACACGATAATAGAATGAGTTCTTCCTAATAACATTGTAACAGATCAGTTGAATTCGGTAATATTTCATCACTGTTATTTGGAGCTGCATCACCTGCTCTCTTTAAAAAAACAAAACTACATGTATGTGCTGAATGTTGTAAATGAATAGGATTGTTTTAACATATCAGTTGTCCATTTGTCTAACTTTTTATATCAAAAAACAGGTATTATAAATCAATAGGTTTGTTTCCACATGTTCATTACTTGAAACGCACAGATTGATTTGAAATTTTAAACTGCTAGACCTGTGATTTCCTTGATACGTAAATTAAACAATGTTATATGGCTTATGGTGTTTTTTCCTTAGTCTCAGGCAATGTTATATCTGTCCTTTTTTTCCCTTTCTCTAATGTAAGCATTTAATCTCATATTCTGGTTACCGTATGCACGTGTGGTTGTATAGCTTGCAACTATCTAACATTGCTAACAGATTGAGTAATATATCTTAACACTCCGCTGTTCATTATCAGTATATTATGATATCATTAAGCCTGGACAGTATCTTGTTGCCTCAATTAATGGAATTGGGGTTGTGATAATCTCTTTAAAGGGAGAAATCCTTTGTCCGAATCATTTCCCCCTTTAACAGTCAACTTATTAACTTGCACATGATCTTATTTATGCTTTTATCTTATGCAAACTTCCTGGTTGTGATAATGTCAAGTTGGATACAACACTTTCCACTGGTCAGTTATCTTATTTATGCTTTTATCTTATGCAAACTTCCTGGTTGTGATAATGTCAAGTTGGATACAACACTTTCCATTGGTCAGTTATCCATTTCATTGATTCTTCTTGTACCTTTTTTTATTTGGAATGTTTAATTTCGTAGTGCGGGTAACTATTTACTTGCATAGCCTATCACTTAAGATCAGTTAACTGAACCAACATTTATTATGCCATTTTGATAATTTAGAACATGGAACTTATTGGATAAATTCTATTAAATCTCTTCTTTAATTGTTCAGTAGTTAATTTTGCCACATTTATCACTACCCCACATAACATATCACTTCATAAATTTGCATCAATGCTCACAATTAAATAAGTTTGGAAGTAGGTGCAACATTAGCACTATATTGTACAACCGTAAATTATTTAACTTTTAATCTCTTACCAATTAAATCTCTACCTATATTTTATCTGGCATGGTAAGTGGAACCTGTTATGGGAGACTTCTAATTATTTGCTAGTATTTGTTATTGGACAAGCAAAATAGATAGTGGCTATGCCATGGAAAATGAACCGTTAAATATTCAAGAATGTTCCCTTTATATGTGGATTTGTTCTGAACTTCTTAGAAGTCCTAAAAAGAAAATTACTTAAATGTTAGTTCAAAAGTATTATCTACTATGTGGTAATTTTATCGAAAAGTGTGATCCATTTGTGGTGTATTTGTCGATGGAGTTGATGGATGGATGTTAGTAGTAGATTTTGGTTGAATGTTTAGGTTTTGCATGCAATACCTTTTACAAACAATGACATTTTGCTAGCCTGGTAGAAAAACATTCTAGAAGTTAAAATTCATATTCAGGTGGTAACCAAAGCATAATAACATAGCAATCTTTTTTAGTTCATAAAACGGAAATTTTGGCGTGTGATGTTATATCAACAATATTCAATATATATCATGCTTCAAAAAACATGACTAAAATACTTCTCACTGCTGAAATCCTATATAAATATGAGAATGGAATTTCAATGACCTGTCAATATTTTAATACCATCAATCATCCGACATTTTTGGCAAGATCATAACTCATATTATACGCTACAGAGTTAAGAACTTATGCAATTTTACAATGAGATATTAATTTTCATTTCTGTAGCATAAGACCAAGATATTATACTGAAAAGTGGAGTCAGTGTCAGTAAATTATAACGGTGAGATTAAAGAACAAAGGCAAAAAATCCATTCTTCCTCAAAGGGTATCACATTTTGTGCACGTTTTCAAACTATCACTCATTTTTAAAAAAATACCATATACCCAGTCATATCATGAGAAAAATCTGGAATAAACATAACATTCAGCAAGGTGCATATTATGTTTATAGATTAACAATGTAAACATAAAGCTTCAACAATATATACACTATTATAGCCAACACGAGGAATAATACAAATAAGACTATAATAGGACTTACCACAACATTTTTTTTTGTTTTTTTGTGTTTTTTTTTTGTTTTTTTAGTAAGAAATATGCAACTAAATCTTTTTAACTTTCCACTCCAAAACATAATTAGAAAGTCGATATATACAAGATGTTATAAAACGTGCAACATCTAGGATTGATATTTTCAACCTTCACCTGACACCACACTTGTATACTACACTTGCATGAAGATGATACTAAACATGCGCCAAGCTTGAAAGTTTATGTAGTGCATCTTTAATAGGTGCCTCATTCTTATATCTGTTAGACTTTAATGATGGTATAAGAGCGTACACCTCGTCAATAGTCTCAGGGCAGACATTACCAATCATGCATATCTCTTCATCTGTAACACCATATTCCTTGAGAGATACCAAGATTTTTCTAATAGATTCAATGTCAGTGTAGCCGTTGCAAGCTTTGCAGTACTCCAGTGCCTTGTTGAATGAGTCTGGCATTTTGATATCAGGATCATTTGTCAAAATAGCAACTGAGTCATTGATTCCTTGTAAAATAGATGCTGCTTCCCCATCCATTAGAATTCTAGCATCCTTTGGGATATCCAATTCAAGTTTTAGATCTACTTCAGCAGCTGGAGGCTTGAACACGAGGGAAAAAGAACACCCTTTCCACCTGAGGCTGTTTTACCTCCATTGCCATAATCAACTTTACCAGCATAGATTTAGGTCTTCCCATTCGCTTTAAGGCTAGATGCTTTTTCCTGTGGTGAACTTCCAATTCCTCCACTTACAAAACCTTCAGATTCAGAGTCTCAATCAATTTCAATTGGCCCATCCTGTGTAGGAGAGTCCCTCAGTTCCATAGAAGTAGAGGCTGAAGAAAAATAATTTGAGAGGAAGAGATAAAAAAGTTTTTGAAGAAGACAATATTTTATTCCTTTTTCTCTTGATTCAATTGCTTAATTGACAAATTACAAAAGATGCATGCTTTATTTATACATGCTTAAGAAAATCTATATAATAAAATTCCCCCCCTAGACAAACCCTTAGACAAACAAGGAGACAAAGAGCGGCTGAGATTTAATCCCGCAAAAACAAATCCACCATCTAATTAAAACACATCCCATAAACATGTCATTATTCTTGCATGAGCATTGAATAGGTTGATTTAATTCCACCCGCCTTAATTTGGTAATTAGATCTTATTTGAAAAGCTTATGACACATCAGCGCATTAATTTGGTAATTAAGGTCTATAAACACAATTAATTTCACACAATTTATTTTATGTAATTGGAGGTGAAATTGGAAAAAATTAATTAATTACAAAGTATGTACGTTTTTAATTCTTTTAAATCTGTTAACGTTCGAATTAAGAATTTATTGACAGTAAATGGGAAACATTAATAACGTTTAAAAGTTAATGCTCTCATTCCTTTTAAAAAATATCTTATTTGAAAAGCTTATGACACATCATCGCATTAATTTGGCAATTAAGGTAACTTATTAACGTTAAAAAAGGAATAAAATTTGAATAGACATGACTGTTACTACATATACCTTCATTTCGAATTGAATATTTCAACCCTTATCTATAAACACAATTAATTTCACACAATTAATTTTATTTAAAAAGGAATAAAATTTGGAAAAAAATAATTAATTACAAAGTATGTACGTTTTTAATTCTTTTAAATCCATTAACGTTCGAATTAAGAATTAAGAATTTCATAATTTGAATAGCCATGACAGTAATTGAGTGACTAATTAAACATCCATTTCTTTCATTCCTTCAGGTCGGGTGTAGTTTTGGAGGATCAAGAGTTTGACTACAAAATCATGGAGATTAAAGTCGAAGAATACGAGGTAAAATCATGAACATGTAATATATTTTTGGCACAATTATGAAATTTAAATATGGCCATGTATTTGTCTTTCTACCAGGTTATTAATATTGATGATTTTTTTTTTAGTTTGATTTCACATATGAGGTTCACGACGAAGTCAAACTTCATTTCGTACTGAGACTGTCAACCAGGTAAGATTCTTGAGATACTCTCCTTTTAGTAACTATTTATTTTGTAGGGAAGAAAATGCTACTGAAAAAGGTTGTAAAAATATCAAACATGTTTTAACACATTAAAAGCTCATTTTCTTATTATTTTCAACATGTGACTAATTAAACATCCATTTTTTCATTCCTTCAGGTCGGGTATAGTTTTGGAGGATCAAGAGTTTGACTACAAAATCATGGAGATTAAAGTTGAAGAATTTGAGGTAAAATCATGAATATGTAATATATTTTTGGCACAATTATGAAATTTAAATATGGCCATGTATTTGTCTTTCTACCAGGTTATTAATACTGATGATTTTTTTTTTTACTTTGATATCACATATGAGTTTCACAACGAAGTCAAACTTCATTTCGTACTGAGACTGTCAACCAGGTAAGATTCTTGAGATACTTTCCTTTTAGTAATCTATTTATTTTTTAAAATATGTGTGTATGGCTTGGTCGTTCTGAGGCTACTACTATTTTATGTAAATTATGCAAATAATATTTTATTATACCCTATATAATAAAATTCCCCCCTAGACAAACCCTTAGACAAACAAGGAGACAAAGAGCGGCTGAGATTTAATCCCGCAAAAACAAATCCACCATCTAATTAAAACACATCCCATAAACATGTCATTATTCTTGCATGAGCATTGAATAGGTTGATTTAATTCCACCCGCCTTAATTTGGTAATTAGATCTTATTTGAAAAGCTTATGACACATCAGCGCATTAATTTTGTAATTAAGGTCTATAAACACAATTAATTTCACACAATTTATTTTATGTAATTGGAGGTGAAATTGGAAAAAATTAATTAATTACAAAGTATGTACGTTTTTAATTCTTTTAAATCTGTTAACGTTCGAATTAAGAATTTATTGACAGTAAATGGGAAACATTAATAACGTTTAAAAGTTAATGCTCTCATTCCTTTTAAAAAATATCTTATTTGAAAAGCTTATGACACATCATCGCATTAATTTGGCAATTAAGGTAACTTATTAACGTTAAAAAAGGAATAAAATTTGAATAGACATGACTGTTACTACATATACCTTCATTTCGAATTGAATATTTCAACCCTTATCTATAAACACAATTAATTTCACACAATTAATTTTATTTAAAAAGGAATAAAATTTGGAAAATAATAATTAATTACAAAGTATGTACGTTTTTAATTCTTTTAAATCCATTAACGTTCGAATTAAGAATTAAGAATTTCATAATTTGAATAGCCATGACAGTAATTGAGTGACTAATTAAACATCCATTTCTTTCATTCCTTCAGGTCGGGTGTAGTTTTGGAGGATCAAGAGTTTGACTACAAAATCATGGAGATTAAAGTCGAAGAATACGAGGTAAAATCATGAACATGTAATATATTTTTGGCACAATTATGAAATTTAAATATGGCCATGTATTTGTCTTTCTACCAGGTTATTAATATTGATGATTTTTTTTTTAATTTGATTTCACATATGAGGTTCACGACGAAGTCAAACTTCATTTCGTACTGAGACTGTCAACCAGGTAAGATTCTTGAGATACTCTCCTTTTAGTAACTATTTATTTTTTAAAATATGTGTGTATGGCTTGGTCGTTCTGAGGCTACTACTATTTTATGTAAATTATGCAAATAATATTTTATTATACCCTATGCTTTTGATTTAAGCTGAATGCATGAAACTCATAAAGCCTAGATCCGTACTCTATCAGTTTAGTTCCTTACCCAATTTCTTCAATAATGTACCCAAATGGGGTGTTCATATCTGATGTGTTAGAAATCAGTTATATTGGAATATGTTTTCGCATTTGTACTGAAAAAGGTTGTAAAAATATCAAACATGTTTTAACACATTAAAAGCTCATTTTCTTATTATTTTCAACATGTGACTAATTAAACATCCATTTTTTCATTCCTTCAGGTCGGGTGTAGTTTTGGAGGATCAAGAATTTGAGGTAAAATCATGAATATGTAATATATTTTTGGCACAATTATGAAATTTAAATATGGCCATGTATTTGTCTTTCTACCAGGTTATTAATACTGATGAATTTTTTTTTTACTTTGATATCACATATGAGTTTCACAACGAAGTCAAACTTCATTTCGTACTGAGACTGTCAACCAGGTAAGATTCTTGAGATACTTTCCTTTTAGTAATCTATTTATTTTTTAAAATATGTGTGTATGGCTTGGTCGTTCTGAGGCTACTACTATTTTATGTAAATTATGCAAATAATATTTTATTATACCCTATGCTTTTGATTTAAGCTGAATGCATGAAACTCATAAAGCCTAGATCCGTACTCTATCAGTTTAGTTCCTTACCCAATTTCTTCAATAATGTACCCAAATGGGGTGTTCATATCTGATGTGTTAGAAATCAGTTATATTGGAATATGTTTTCGCATTTGTACACATAGATTTGTGCTCTAGCAGTCGCAATATATGGTAACTACTATTATTTGATATGTTGAGCTGCATAATGGTACCATAAATTTAAATATTGAGATACATAATGTTGCTTAATTGGTAGGTAATGAAACTAACCAATGTTTATAGCAATGTTATTACTTGCCAGTTTTTTCAATAAATTGATATATTAATGGTAGTGAGAAAGCAAGCAATGGTCTCTGTACAAGATGTTTTGTAAATTTATCCTTTCTATACATGCTTACCCATAACTATGTATTTATTGAGAGTTAAAGCCAATTCCTACAATATTATAACTTAAATTAGTGATATTTAGTAGTACGAATTAATTGCCAGCTCAGTGATCTTTTCAATATGTTTGCACTTAGGCTGCTACTCAATGAAAATGCTGATGTTGACCAGAAAAGGAGTATCCAACAAAGGGTGATAGTTTAATGGTATGATCTATTTTATGTACCACATATAAAATAAATTGATATATTAATGGTATGATCTTTCTCTTAGTCTATTGATATTGATGAAGCTAAGAGAACGCCAAATAAACTTCTAGAAATATTAAATAGTACCCTAGAGTTCATTTGGAAATTGGCTTGATTGATGCAATTTTAAGCACATGGTTTCAAAACTAGCTGTAATTGTCATGATTTCAATCTTATTAAATAAATTTCCATAGTTGGACTGCTGTATTCTCTTTTTATAGTGAATTGTACATATCCGTGCCACTTGCCTAATATATAGCTCATTTATATAAATTTATATTTATATTAGTGGTTTAAGTATGGCTTATTCAAAATTGTAATTTAAGAAAAAACAGGATCATTCCTAAATCTTTAATGCTCATACGGAACCTCACAACTTTCCTTATTACATCTACTGTTTTTCATTCTTTTCTTATTATCTTCATTTCCTTTAATTTTCCAATGATTTCTTTCCATTATAATTTTGATCCTGCCTAGAATTCCCTCTTCGATTTCATCCATATTTTTTCTCTTTTATAATTCTTTTCCTAATATCACAACAGTCATTTATCGTTTTTTTAGTTTCTGTCAAAGCATCGTCAATTCATCAATTTATTGGTTCATTTCCAACAGTCCTAATATTTATTTACTGATTTATTTTAGATATTTACATACATAATTATCTAAAGAAGCATCAAATTTTCAAGTGAGTAATTCCCTATATAAGGTAAAAAAAAACACTACTGGGCGGATTGCTTTGATTTAACCAAGATAATTGAAAGGGGTATTTTTTGCTACTTCAACCACGTAAAACCATATCCACTAATTATTTGGCATATAGATTTGTCTCTTTCAATATAATTATATGGCGATTCATTCATTCATACCGAATTTATGACAACCACATCTCAAGAGTAGCAAACTAACCTTTTTGTGCATCATTGCATCCAGTGGAACTGTTATAGCTATATAACTGTTATAGCTTATATAACTGGCATATTTGTCCACATTTTTAAATTCAAGCCTCCTCTTGAACCGTTAAATTGAAGAAAAGATTGCATTTTCAAAAAAATTAATAATTGTAGTTCTGATATTGCAGTTGATGAGTTTGTGTTGTCATGTTTTATTTGTTAGCCAATTTATTACATTTGCTAAATATGAGAAACAATCTACACGTTTGTCATTAGGTGGTAATTGCCAGTGGTGTTAGTTTGACGAAGTACTATTTACATTCTAATAATGATTTACATAATTAAAAACAAGATCTTTAGTGCCTGAATGGTGCATGCCTCAAAGAATCAGTAATAATTATGTGATTTTTCCCCCTCTTATGTAAAGGGATATAAAATAATTGGAGGAAAAGAGATTGCAAGCACGGGGAACAGCGAATAAGATGGGATAATAAATCTAAAGCAAAGAAAAGAAAGAACTATCATCAAATGATATCAAATAAAATGAGTACGTGTGCAAGATATGAAGAAGATGGTGGTAAGATAGAGGTTGAAGGCTAAAATGAAGTATCATATGATGTGAACGCTTCAGACATGCTAGCCAAAAGATTATAAATTCCTTCGATGAAATGCTAGACAGAAATGCTGTAGTTGAAGCAATCTGATGTTCATATGGATGTTAAATACAGAAATGCCAAGAATTGCAAAGCTGTACCATTTCACTAATGGTACTGATAACTCTGTTAGTTTAATTACTTGCCAGCAAGCCAACAAAAATCAAATCTTATATTTTGTACCAGTATGTTATTATGGATAACATTGCTATAAACTTTGTACCAATATGTTGAGATACATATTTTGTACCCTGAGTTTAGTTTCATTACTTGCCAGCAATCACATAATGTTGCTTAATTCATCAATTAATGCATATATCTTTTTGTCAACTCAATAGAGACACACAAAATTTTATACTGTTTACCTTACGTGCAACCTGTCCCTACTCCCTATACATGCATTATTTACTTTTTGCTGCAAAATTTAGTTTACACAGCAGAATCCTAACACATACATATATCACTTACATTATGTATTTTGCCACTATATAATACGCTCTCACCGCTTATTGATACATGCAAACTAAAACACTTAAAGTCTATGCTCCCGTGCATCGCACGGGTTTCCACTCGTTCTAGATAAAATTACATTAAAACAATACCAAATAAAACCGATATATAAAACAGGAAATGCAATCAACGCATGCAATTTAATGCAATATTTAATGCGGTTTTAATTTATTCCAACAATGTCTCCCCTAAATTAAAACTTGCTTATTATTTCCAAATTTTCTGCACTTTCCTGAAGATTCATCCGCTATGTGCCTTTGTTGAAATATCAGTCATCCGGTCACCTTCTTTGAGAACATCTCGATTTATACCTGACGTGTTTTGGCAAGAAAAATAATGATATTATCCAGACCTTTTTAATTGTGTTCTTCTTCTGTGGGGACATCAACTTATCATGCAGTGCACGCATACGCATTGTACATTTTATAGCTACATCTCGTGCATATGAAAACTGGGTTGAACTACGCATAAGAGATCTTGCTATGTCTTCCCAATTTCTTTTTTCTTCTTTCCAAGCATCCATCGTTTTCCATATTACTGTACTATGTTTGTCACTTTTCTCTTCCTTTTGTTCATAATCTTTTTTAACATTGCTGAACATTGCAGCATGCTCCTCCGTAGCTTGCAACAATCCCTGCAGAATGTCCTGCTTTTGTTTTGAAATCTTTTCCTCGCATTTCTTTTCCATCTCTTTTATGAGTTTAATAGCATGAGAAGCCAATCCATAGTATTGTTCAAATACATGTATCATTTTGGCAAAATGATTCAAAACAGTCAGGGTTTCTTTGTCCAGTTCTACAACTTTGGCAAACAAATTGTGGACCACACTTTTTAGCCTATTGAATTCTTGAACCGATTCATCTAATTTACATTCTAGACCATGCTTTTCATTCTGTAAAGTCTACTCACTTGCTTTTAAGCTTCTGAAAAACTCTTCTTTTATTGTAAGATCATGTTTTGCTTCTTGCAATTGGGAGCCAATAGTTAGCAATTGTTTCTTGTTTTCTTCAATATCATCTTCTAGCTTGTGTGAGTTCGCTTCCTGGTCATCTTGTTGGCTTTCATTAATCACATTCCAGTGTAACTGTAATAATGCTCTTTGCTTCTCTTCCTTCTCCTTAACATCGCCTTCTTCATTTTCATCTCCTTTACTTTTACTCTTCTTTTCTTCTTCATCCTTCACTTCTTCATGTTCATCCTTTTTGTATTTATCCTTCTTTTCTTTCCTTTCTCTCTTCTCCTTTGCATCATCATCTGCATTTTCATCTTCTTCTTGTTTTTCTTTCTTTTCTTTTTCTTTTTTCTTCTCTGCCTCTCTTGCTTTTGGTTTTTCCTCTGCTTCTTCTTCTTTAGAAGCTTTCTCTTCTTCCTCCTTTTTTAACGTGTTTTCTCTCTCCACCTTCTCCTTTTCTTTTACTTCTTCATCTGCCTTGTCAGCTTCTACATCGGCTATGTTAGCATCTTCATTAGCCTTTGCAGATTCTACATCATCCATATTAGCATCTGTATCTGTCTTTTTAGCTTCGGTTGCTTCCTTTTCAGCTTCTTTTCTTTCATCCTCTTCTTCCTCTTCTTCGACCTCCTCTTCATCTTCTTCTTCTGCTTTTGTGTTATCCATTGCATACACCTCTTTCAATAAATTCTACGAATCTTTTGCGAATTTTTCTCCAAGAATATGGTCGAAAGCTTCTCTATCAACGTTCTCACTCATCAAAATCCGAGCTTGAAGATCTTTCCGTCTCAAGCTTACAAATGCTTTACTCTCTTTCTCCGTTATGTTTTTAACATTTTTTGGCCATTCGTAGCCACTTTCAACGATCTCCCAAAGCCCTTTGGAGATCAATTCTTCTTTCTTTTTATTACTCCACTCTTCGAAATTTTCTTTTGTGAGGACAAACGGTGAGGAGAATAGAAATGTCATAGTCTCAACCAGGCTCTGATACCAATTGAAGAAAAATAATTTGAGAGGAAGAGATAAAAAGGTTTTTGAAGAAGGCAATATTTTATTCCTTTTTCTCTTGATTCAATTGCTTAATTGACAAATTACAAAAGATGCATGCTTTATTTATACATGCTTAAGAAAATTCTAGATAAAATTACATTAAAACAATACCAAATAAAACCGATATATGAAAACAGGAAATGCAATCAACGCATGCAATTTAATGCAATATTTAATGCGGTTTTAATTTATTCCAACAGAGGCTTGCTTGGAGAAAGCAATAGGTCTACTTTTGAAGGCAACTTTCTTCCTTGCGATCGAAAATCCCATTCCTCCCTTCTCCGCCATTGTTGCTCGGTGTCTGCTGAAGCTTAATTTCGTAGAACTTCCACACGTACAAGCGCATGCACATTGAAAATTTTAGATATGGTAAAAGCTGGAAGTGAATTTCAACATTATCTTCTTCCTTCCGACCCTATCAACCTCATGATTATCTATTTCATTATTATTTTTCTTTTTTGGACCGCATGTTATCACTTCCTAATCCATCTTCATGCTCATCACTTCCCAATCAATCTCCATCCCCGAAGAATCATTTCTAGTTCACTAAATATTAGTAATGTACACTGTGAGACTTCTAATTATTTGCTAGTATTAGATGTCGGATAAGTAAAATTAGTAATGTACATTCGCAGCAGTAACCCAACGGCTAAGGACTTTGCGTCATGGTAACAATGGCGTGAGTTCGAAACCTGGAATGGCATGCTAAGAGCTTACTATGTGCATACGCTAAGATCAACCACTTATGTGGTGCTCAGGGACCAGGCTAAGTGCATTAGGGAGGATTTTACGACTCCGATCGGTTTCCCTCTTGAACAAATTCAAAAAAAAAAAAAAGTAATGTACACTGTGAGATTGTTTAGTTCAGTTATTTGTAAACTTTAGAAGAGTTCAATTGTTTAAAGTATTATTATTTTAAATTGCAAACCATTGAAATGCTAGTTTATTCAGTTTTGTCTGTATTGATACTTTCACTTGACGATGATCTATGCTTTGCCTATATGTTTTTTTTCTTATCACGTTGTTTGTAATGCAAGACTTGATCGAATGCTTATAACGTTGCACGGTTTTTCAATGTTACTTGGTACACTTTTACTTATTTCTGAATTAAAACACTGGTATTAATTCTGATATCATTTTTTAAATTGAATTTGCAAATACTTAACCTTGTGGCCAGTAACCGGTAATTGTGACTGATGCTACTGGCGTTGAATCTCGTAGAAAAGCATATTGGAAGGCTACACTTTGTGTTCATCCTGACAAATTGCAGCAAAGAGGTGCAAATGTCTAATAAAAGTACATTTGCCAAGAAGTTTCTAATCTTCTCAAGGTAGACCTAGATTTCTTTTTCTATATTTAAAATGCTACAGACATTGGCATACACATGCATACAATAGTTGTTACATTCCTTTTATAAAATGTGCATATGCATTTTGGTTGCATCAACCACACATATACGTATGATTGAATGATCATAGAAAGCCACTTTTGTGCATATATGTGAGAGATATTTTTAACATAATCACATAATAATGAATTTGAATCAAATGAAAAACAAATAAAACTAGAAATCATTAAGTTTTGCATCTAAATTGCTCGTTTTTATCTGCTTCTAGGAGCACACTTTCTTTCTTGTTCGCAAATCTCAAGACAACCAGAAAGAGTACATGAGACCACAACATAAGTTAAAGCCAACCTACATAACAAGACACAATAATATTATATAAATTTATTTAGCCTCCATGATAATAAAAATAAACGAACAGACAATAAGAAACGAGAAAAAAGGAAAAGAATAAATGAATTGATTAAAGCAAGCGAAAAATTATAGCAAATCTCAGGATAAAAACATTACCCAACAAATGCGTTAACTTTGCTAACAAGGTACTTAAAAAGTTTGGCTGCAAATGCATTTCACTGGCAGTCATAATAGTCTTCAATTACATGCACGCACCTACACAACATAGAGATGTACAAAGGCTCTGTGTATACACACACACACATCATACATATATACATACACATAAATACATACATATGCATATACACATACATACATATATACACACACACACACACACACACACACACACACACACACATACGTGCTGTAATAATGTAACGAAGCAATATAAAATTATAGTAATGTTCAATATTAATTTTTTACGATCATGATCTAAAATCATAAGGTGAAAACCTGATTTTTCCAATGACGTACCAAAGAAACTAATTAATTTTTTTTATATTTCATTTGACTATATGAGTCTTCTATTTCTTTTAGGAAACATACATGAAGAAAGGCTAACTGCAAGAGAATGAGCATATGTAGAGTCAATTTTGGATTGAGTTGCATTGACTTCCTACAAGAGGAATAATTAATGGAGCACTATATGCTGGTTTAAGTACTTCATTACGATCGTACAAATCAAAATATGTAGCACAACATATTATGGTCACTAGTACGGCATTATCATTACAGCTCAAGTTGAAAATAGGGAAGTGTAATTAGTAAAACTGGCTTGTATAGTTGTACCAATCTGTCTAATCTTGGCTGAAAAATTTGTGTATGAATTTTTTTGTTAAACATAGCCCGTTGTCTCTATTTGTTCTTGTAACTAGTTTTGTGATAATTATCATGTATACAACCTGAAATGTTTATTTGGGTATGACATCCATGATTTCATTATTATGTATTATGCTTCTGAGCAAATGAAAATTGGTATTGCTACCTTTTCCATTTTTTTATATATTTTTTAAAATTAGATACGGTCTTAAGCCATATCTAATGATGAATTAGATACGGCATGGCCGTAGCTATTTTAAAATTTGATACGGACGGTGGCCGTAGCTATTTTAAAATTTGATACGGACGGTAGCCGTTTCTAATTCATCATTAGATAAGGCTTGAGGTCGTATTTTTTTCTTTTAAATTTGATACGTCGTTAGCCGTATTTAATTCTCAATTTGATACAGCTATTAGCCTTATCTAACTCTCAATTTGATCGGCTAATGGCCGTATCAAATTGAAAAAGATGCCAAAATTTGATACGGCCCATAGCACTGCCAAATAGAAATAGATATGGCCATGAGCATTGCGTAATTGAAATTTCTGGTGTAGTGCCAACTTTGCATTGTGCTTCGTACGATCCAAGTAAGTTCCAATGACCCGAGTCTTACGACCCAACTTTGCCATCAATTAGTTTGACTTCAGCAGACAAACTAGACTCCAAGGACCAAATGTCCTACGATCCGAAGCCAACGACCCGACCTTCATTTTTTGGAGCACAAGTCAGCGACCCATCAAAAACGACCCGACTTCATATTTGATCAATCTATCTCCAATCTCAAACAATCCATCACAAAACGACAACATCGATGCAAATAAACTCATATAAATCATCCAACTCAACCATCAACACTTTATGAAATCATGAACAACACTTAAACGACAATTATTCATCATACAACCATATGAAACTCACTGAATCATGATAAATCAATGAATGAACAAAATGGTGGATCTAAGCTTATATAAACATATGAATTAACATAAAAATTACTGATTTAAGTTGCTAGATTAGATCCTATGGTGATTTAAATTGGAATCATACTTGTCATGATGTAGATCTAGGTGAAAACAACTTGAAATGATAAAAAATAAGGTCAGACAACCCATAAACTTGATTGAATCCATGTGAGAGATGCTTATCACTCACCAATTCTTCGAATTAAATAGAAATCACTAAATTCCCAATCCGTTCAGCCAAGAATGAGCACCAAACCTTTGAATTTGATGCGATCTTCCTTCACTCGATGTAGATCTAACTTTGCTTGATCTAGATCTTTAATCTTCTTGTGTAGATCTAGAATTTTAATAGAGAAAATATGTATTTGATTAAGCAAATAGGATCACTAGCTCAACCAAATGAGAGAATGAAGAAAAGTAACTCTCTCTTCATTCTCCTAGCCCTTTTTTATAGCCTCTAACCAGCCCACTAATGGGCCACACCTATTCAGCCCATTAATGAATAGCCAAATCTGTATAGAAATTGTGCAGCACTAAAACAACGATTCCTCCCAAACCGTTGAACCAAATCTTTAATGTGGCCATTCTACGAAATTGGAAACATTATTTCCTTTCCAGTGAAATCGATCTTAGCACCTGATTTGATCCCAATCAAAATTTATTCCCTATACAAAACTGACAAAGGCAAATTGATCACAAATAAAATTGGTCAAAATTATGGACATATCTCACATCCTCATAAGCAACATATCAAAATACGAGAATGATCAGACCCTCGGGGAATTAAATAAAAATATTTTACGATCCTCCGATATATGAAATGTGGGCCGGTACATTCTCCCCCCTTTAGGAATTTCGCCCTCGAAATTCCAAACAAACACAAGCAACTAAAACAACCCTGCATTTCTATCATCCACAAGCAACCAATTTACCATCCAAACTAGCATCCATCAAGCCATGCATCCATAGCCTTATCCTATCACACAGAATTCTAACGAATAATATAAGTTACAATAGTGTAAGGTGACATGATATTAATGGGTCATACTAACAAAGAGTTCTGAATGAGTCGTCTTCATACTCTCTCCCGTCTCTTACGTACCATTGTCATCATCCTCACTCCATTGCACCTTGACTAGCTTAACCGTCTTCGTCCTAAGTTGTTTCATGTCATTCCCTACAACGCAATGTGGCTTACGAGGTCTTGTAAGTACGATCTCGAATTCCAGGTCTTCGTATTGTTCCGAAGATACCACCGCATTCGAATCGTGAAAATACTTTCGTAGAAATGACACATGGAAAATATTGTGCACACTTGACATCTTTTTGGGTAGATCCAATCTATACGTGAGCTTTCCAATCTGCTCGATTATCGAAAACGGCCCAATAATCCTAGGAGCTAACTTTCCTTTAACTCTGAATAGAACAACGTGCTTTAACGGCGAAATCTTCATTAAAACCATATCGCCTACGTCAAATTCCAAATCTTTTCGATGCTTGTCGGAATAACTCTTTTGATGGTCTTGGGATACCTTCATCCGTTGTCGAACAATCTGATCTTTCTCTGATCATCTTTGGCCCAATATCAACTTATCTCCAGTTTCTAACCACCATGCTGGAGAATTACACGGTCTACCATACAACGCCTTGTGTGGTGCCATCTCAATGCTTGACTACTGAACTAAATGTAGATGGTCTTCCCATGATCCTTCGAAGTCCAATACACAAGCCGTTAGAAGATCTTCCAAAACTCGGTTAACCCTCTCGGTTTGACCATCGGTTTTGGGGATGATACTCAAACACAACTCAGTTTCCAAAGTCTCTTGCAAACTCTTCCAAAATCCACTCGTGAATAATGGATCTCGATCACTCACTATGATCTTCGGGATACCCTAGAATCGAACTATCCATTTAATATATAGCTCAGCCAACTTCGATGTTGTCTTAGTCGATTTGACATAAATAAATCTTGCACTTTTGGTAAAGTGATCCACTATGACCCCAATCCCTCCATTTCCTACCCTAGTTCTAGGTAGCCATCGATAAAATATATTGATATCAGCTTCCACTTCCATGTAGGAACTTCCAATGGCTGAAGCAATCCACTCGGCTTCTTCTGTTTCGCTTTCACTAACTGACAGTTCATACACTTGGAAATGAATTTTCCAACATCCCTTTTCATTCCTACCAGTAGTAGGCTCGCCACATGTCCTGATACATTTTGTTACCACCGGGATGAATCGTCAGCTTTGAGTGATGACATTCCCTTAGAACCTTATCTCTTAATCCGTCAATGTCATAAACAACCATTCGTCCTTTCTTTCAAAGCTAACCCCCTCGATTGACCTCAAATTCCTTATCCTTTGGTTCCAACTTCTGGATAAGCTCGACAAGCTTTGCATCATGCCTTTGGCTCTTGGCAATCCTTTCGATGAAAGTAGGTCTTATCGATCAGCTTGCCAACATTTTAGGTTCCAACTCACACCGTGGTCTGAAATCAAATCCTGCTGTAATCGAGGTGTTTCCATTTCAAAAACATCACTCCCAAACTTGCGTGTCTTCGACTCAATGCATCCGCCACTGCGTTACATTTACCAGGAGTACATGCTATACCAAAATCATATGATGCCAGAAACTCTAACCACTGTTGTTGCCAAAGATTCAAACCCTTTTGGGAGAAAAGATACTTCAACGACTTGTGATCTGTAAACAACTCGAATCGAACTCCCAACAGGTAATATCTCCACATCTTCAGAGCAAACACGATCGCGGCCAACTCCAAATCATGAGTCGGATAATTCCTCTCATGCGGCTTCAGCTATCGACTCGCATAGGCCACAACTCTATCCTTCTGCATTAGTACTACTCCAAGTTCAGTACCACACGCATAGGTGTATACCACCATCTCTTCATTCCTACTCGGAATGGTCAAAACGGGAGCACTCGTCAGTCTCTCTTTCAGGATTCCAAAAGCTTGCTCACGCTTCGTATCCCATGTGAACACTTGATTCTTCTTCGTCAATCATGTTAATGGTGCAGCTATCTTGGAGAAATCCTTTATAAAACAACGATAATACCCCGCCAACCCAAGGAAACTCCGAACATCTGTCGCATTCTTGGGTTTATCCTAGTCCTGGATTGCTGCTACCTTAGCAGGGTCAACCGCTATTCCATTTCAAGAAATTACATGGCCTGAGAACCTCAATTCGCTCTTCCAGAAGTGATACTTTGAAAACTTAGCTCTCAGCTAATGCTTTCGCAAGATTTCTAAATCAACTCGCAAGTGCGTCCTATGCTTTTCCTTATTCTGGGAGTAAACCAGAATATCGTCCATGAACACAAGCACGAACTTGTTCAACTGATCTCTAAAAACCCTATTCATAAGATCCACGAAATACGCTGGTGTGTTAGTCAATCCAAATGGCATCACCAACCATTCAAAGAAACTAGTGGTTTCCTAAAAACAGTCTTCGACACACTGTCCTTTGCCACTCTCAACTGGTGGAATCCTGTTGCTAAATCCATATGAGAAAACACCTTAACTTCATGAAGCTGATCGAATAAGTCATCTCTCCTTGGCAACGTATACTAGTTCTTCTTGGTTACCTTGTTCGGCTCGCAATAGTCCACACATAACCTCAAAGATCCATCAGTCTTGATTGCAAACACAACTGGTGCACCCCATTCGTATACACTTCCATGTGAGAGATGCTTATCACTCACCAATTCTTCGAAATAAATAGAAATCACTAAATTCCCAACCCGTTCAACAAAGAATGAGCTTCAAACCTCTCAATTTAATGTGATCTTCCTTCACTCGATGAAGATCTAACTTTGCTTGATGTAGATTTTCAATTTTCTTGCGTAGATCTAGAATTTTTATGGAGGAAAGATGAATTTGATTAAGCAAATAGGATCACGACCTCAACAAAATGAGAGAATGAAGAAAAATAACCCTCTCTTCATTCTCCTAACCCCTTTTTTATAGCCTCTAACCAGCCCACTAATGGGCCACACCAATTTAGACCATTAATGACTAGCCAAATCTATACAGAAATTGTGCAGTACTAAAACAGTGATTCCTCCCAAACCGTTGAACCAAATCTTTAATGTGGCAACTCTACGGAATTGAAAACATCATTTCCTTTTCAATGAAATCAATCTTAGCACCTTATTTGATCCCAGTCAAAAGTTTTTCCCTATACAAAACTGACATGGGCAAAATGGTTACAAATAAAATTGGTAAAAATTATGGATATGTCTCACGTCCCCATAAGCAACATATCAAAATATGAGAATGATCCGACCCTCAAGGAATTAAATAAAAATATTTTACGATCCTCCGATATGCAAAATGCGGGCTGTTACACCAATAATGGATGGTTTCACCACTGGTGAAAAAGTTTCACTGAAGTCAAAATCATATTCTTGAGTCACTACAAGAAATGTGCACATTCACAATCCCATTAGACAACATTTTGCCCTCTTTGTTGTCAAATACAAATATTAATATGTGGTAATATGTGGTTTCAACGTTAAAAACGCAGAGATAATTTAAAGCGGGAAATTATTTTCATTCCCTCCACATCTACTAATTTCAGTCGCTACTCCAAATAAAAATTCCCCCAATCTTTTAATTACTGATCCTCCATGAGTTCCACATCCAGTAACTGGCCCCATCTCTCTCTATCTTCTTCCTTCCTCATTCGCGCTCCTCTCACTTCGCACGACCAAAGCAGCAGCAGCGAAATCGAACTCGACTTCGGATCTGATTCCGCTTTGTCGCCAGAACCCCTTTTCAAACCTGTTACAAGGTTGACTGGCCAAGATGATATTATTGACTCCAGGGAGGAGAGTTTCGATGAAGTCGATGGTAAATTCCTGTTGCAAGATTTTCCTGAAATAATTTTTGTTTAGGATCAGTGTTTTGGTAGGTAAATTCTTTAGAATTAGTGTCCTTTTTATGTCCTTCCTGTATTGAACTGTTTGTACTATTGAGAACCTTAGTACCATCGTGATTTGTGATTCTGTATGAATCTTTGAGTGAAGGTATGATTGTTTGGCTGAATTTGATTACGGTCCATAAGGACTTGTACAATATCCATGAATGGTTTGCTGTAGAGTTGTGAGTAGTAAATAATCAACCTAACTGACTTTGTAAACTACAAATTGGTAGATGTTTACAATGATATTTTCTTTCTTTTGGGAAAACTTTTCCCATAAAGAGGTTGCCAGAGTCAGTGACCATAGTGGTTTGTGCTTGTGGGTTGGTTAGTTAATAGGAACCAAATTTTTTGTTATATCGATATCTAATCGTTTCATGATGTGGACAGGTTTAAGTATTTCTTTCTGTGTTTTGAGCGGCGGTTTATTGAACAATTAGCTGTAGTAAATTCAGTTTGAAGAAGGCTTACTGCAATTTATTTAGATCTTAATGTTGTTCCCTATATAGCATGAAAAATTAGAAGTTTTTGTTTGCAACCAAGCAACTTATATAAATTGACCTTTTTCCTTCTGTTTGTTTATACCAATATGGAGGCATTACAAAGTTTCCTAAGGATATGTTACTATAACTTTACCACTCATACTACAGATTTTCTGCATTAAGCTTACTGGAGGAGCCAGGACTGAATGCTCTTTGTGTTAAATCGGGTTTCCCAAATTTGTAGGCACTGTAAGTTAAACTTCGTTGTGTTTGGACTAGTCACTAACATATCCAGTTTGTAGATTTACTTCTGGGTGAGGGTTTTCTTATACCTCTTTTAAACCCTTTTCGCATGGTGGTGGAATGGCTAACCAGCATGTTTCTACAAGTTGGGTGGTAAGTGTACCGATAATGTTTCAAATGGTTGGATGATACTTCAACTTGATTTTCTGTTTGCATTATGGTATGATGTTTTGGTTTGTGCTAACTTTTGTGTATTTGTTACACATTTTTTCCAGCATACTTAATCTTATATGTATTCACTTGAAAAGTCTACTTGTTTTACCCTGTTTTCAAACATTTCTCACTTTTACCATGTTTTCTATGTATACAAACCAAAACAAGCATCAACTTTGTTGACGACTACTCGACAAACTCACCTAATTTAATATAATTTACCTTGGCAATGGAAAATAGTAACAGACGTTCTCAATTTTTCTTATAATTGGATTCTTAATATCATAAATAATGGTGTCTTGCAAGCGTGTTGAAAAATGTAACAATATGTAGCAGCTCTCATCTAACCTTTTGCTTTGCAATCCATTGGCTTGCAGAGTTGATGACTGCAAAATCTTAGTCCTTTATCATTTATAGTTACTGCTTTTATATTTTGTAAAAGCAACGATGATTCTAAATATATCTCTTGGTTCAACACACTCTCACCATTTGATTATGAAATTAATGTACCTGTGCCATATGATTGTGTATTGGTGGCAGTTGATTTGTGTTCCTTTAATTTTAATATAACTAATCTGTTAATGTATCTACATATATCCATAATAAAATATAGTCTTATGTAAAATTTCTGTAGGTTTTTGTTGGAGCTATTCTGGGATGCATCGTCTCTTAAATTCAACATCCGTGTAGAGGAAACAAAAAGTAAATTGAAATCTAGCTTCTCCAAATATAGTACCAAGGATCTCTTTGGAACTTATGGAGAATTAGGTGCTTGTTGTAACTCAACTTTTTCTCTATATTTGTCACAAACAATTAAATTTATTGGGTTACTTATGCTTTGTATGAACAACTCAGTGCTCCATCTAAAAGACTCAAGTCAACTACTAGTCAAGTTTGTTTTCTATTTTTTTCATAGTTTCTCTTTATTTTTCTGATAGTTTATTTTTGTGTTGTTAAATTATAATTGCTTTGATTATGAATTTTGGTGTGCTCAAAGATTTAAGTGAAGCTAGATTTTATGGTCTGTTATGCTTGAGTTGCTTGGTTATGCAACCTCTTTCTGTTTTTGCTTGATATACTGAACTATGCTAACTTCACTACTCTTTTAGATAACCGGGGATATAAGTTCTAGGTTCTTCATAGAAGAAATTAAAAGCTAGATACAATTTCTATAGAATGATACTCAAGTATCATGTATGGTTAGTTTGTTTGGTCACTGTTATCAAACATTTTATACTGTAAATATTCAGGTCAGCCTCAAGTTTTACAATAAATTGCTTACCCTGTTGCTTTACTTCTCAGGAAATTGAATTCCAATCAAAAGCTTCTCTCTGTTATACAGTAAATTTTTTGGAATGGTTGTTATCGTTGAACTGCTCATCTATAGCTGTGAGTAATTGCTAACATTTTTACATATACCATATCTGTAACTTTACTCATTTTTGCAGTCCTTATTTTATATCAGGCAGTCCTTATTCTATACATAAGTGGAAATAGCAGGTATAACTTCTTATTCTGCTTTATTTTCGAAATGATTTTTATTCTTTTCATCGGGAATTTTGTATTTACGTTTGATGAACCAGATTTTTTGTACATATAAACTGTAAGTACCTATATGTTTATGAAGGGAACACTCATAATATTTATTGATTTACAACTATAATTTATGAGATATGTTACACGTTTTTAGTATGATTTACTTTTAAAACAAGAGTCAGGATAACAGCTGCTTATCTGATTTCAGAATTATGTTTGCATGTTCACTAAGATTACCTTTTACTGTTATCTCATTATTATCATTTTCTTTAAATAAAATTAATTTTTTCTGACGTAGAATTATGAATTTATAGTTTGGGTTATAATTCATCATATTGAAATATATTGCATCACTGAATACTTCAAGCGGGGTATGGAACTAATTTTGCATTATTAACGGTTTCATGCATTATTTTCTCCTAAAGGTACATCAAATCTTAACTAAAAGTGCTCATAGTCTAAATTTATATATCTTTTTAGCTCTTTAAGTATTGTACACACACAATAAAGTGCATAATTTATTTCTGATAGATTTCATTTGTGCTCATACCCTATACAAAAATTATTGGATTTGACTGTATTCTTTTATCATGTGCTTTTTACTTCTTTACCAAGGTTGTGGAAAAGTCTATTTACAGCATGCTATGGGATAAAGAGGATTTCTTAGTTGTATGTACAGGACTGGATTGATTGGGGCAAAGTGGGAAATTCAGGCTGTTGTGGAATAAGGCTGTGAGATTTTGATTAAAACGTTTTGATATATTGGTGTATGAGTATATATATGAACAGTTTACACAGGATTGGGTGGGCCAAGCCGAGACCCATATGACTGAATTGATGAATAAGAGTTGGTGAATATTGCCAAAGAAGGTTAGCTTGAAGGATGATGACAACACTGTTTATTTTCCCAAACTGATGCTGCTCTGCAAGGTGAATATCAAAGATTCAAAGCATTGGCTAATGAAGAGGATGAAGCAGTTGTATGAACTGGAAGTGCTACACTAGAAAGTGCCGGGGAACAACTCAGAGATCTAATGGTAGACATTTTGGTTTGCCTTCACTGCCTGTATTCATGAGTATTTAGTGTGTTTGTGTAGTTACCATATTTATGTTATACGGTTAGTAGCTCAGCTGAAAATGGTGTATTTCACTTGCACGGTGTATTCACTGTATTTAATACTTGCAGGTTGTCCGAAGATGTGAAAATGGTGATGCCAGGAGATAATGAGACTACTATATTTAAACTTATATCTCCTTTTCCACCTGAACCAAGTACCGTCCAGATTTTATCTCCTTTTCCACCTGAATCGGGAGAACATTTTCAGACGTCTGAAATAAATTTCAGACGTCTGAAATGGTCTTAGAGTGTTGGCCGAATTCCATTTTAGACATCTGGAATTTATTTTCAGACGTCTGAACCAGGTCAGACATTTGAATTAAATTGCAGACATCTGAAATGGTCTTAGAGTGTTGGCCGAATTCCATTTTAGACATCTGGAATTTATTTTCAGACGTCTGAACCAGGTCAGACATCTGAAAATAGGTTCAGATGTTTGGAATTTGCTGTTGTTTCTAGTTTCCTTCTATCGACTGGTTGGTTGTATGTGATGTCAACTTATTACTTGTTTTTCTTGTGCAGCTTATGGCCCTTTTGTTAATGAAACATGCCTTAAGCTTTTCCAATGATGACGATGTTTCTGCATATTTTTCTGTAAGTAATTATATTCATCACACTACATGTTCATGGCATTCATGTAGGATTAACAAGGTACATAAAAATACAAAACATAAGTAAACTTCTATAATAATAATAACAATAAGATTTATAATAGTAGTAAATTAACTAAGATTTATAAAAAAATTAAATATTACCAAGTATTCTATATTAATAATAACAACAAGAATTAAAAATTATCTAAGTATTATAAAAAATTAACTACGTTTACTAATTTTATAAACATTAAGAAGTTTAGTTTATAAAAGTTAACTAAGTATATAAAAATATAAAATATTACCAAGTATTCTATAATAATATTAGCAATAATTAAAAATTAACTAAGTATTAGGTATTTTAAAATAAACTAAGTATTATAAAATTAACTAAGTATTAGGTATTTTAAAATTAATTAAATATTATAAAATTAACTAAGTATTATAAAAAAAATTCTAACTATTATAAAAAATTAATTAAGTTTACTAATTTTATAAAAATTAACTAACTATTATAAAAATTAACTAAGCATTATAGAAATTAACTAAGTTTGCTTATTTTATAAAAAAATAATAACTATCATAAAAATCAACTAACTATTATAAAAATATCTAAGTATTATAAAAATTAACTAAGTATTATTAAAATTAACTAAGTTTACTAAATTTATAAAAAATTAGAAGTTTAGTTTATAGATGTTAACTAGGTATATAAAAATATAAAATATTACAAAGTTTTCTATAATAATTATAGCAATAACTAAAAATTAACTAAGTATTATTAAAATTAACTAACTATTATAAAATATTATCAAGTGTGTTATGTTGTTATCTTCAACTTTCTCCTTGTATTCTTTTTTCTTGTTAATGTGTAAGCATGACCAAATGCTAACATGAACACATGTGTATAAGTATTGGAGATGGGCATCGTTGTGCATTCCGCTATAATCAGAATATCGTTATGCGCTCCTGAAGATCCCTCAATAAAAAGACCGCTTGTGGTATCTGCTTATGAAGAAAGCGGTAACTTTTAGATGTTCATTTTGTTGGTATTCGATGCAAACTTGTTTTATGGAAATTTTATTTTATTTGTAGATATCGTGACTTTGTTCGACGAATATTGTGTAAATTTAGTTTATGGTGTTATTTTTTTATGGAAATTACGAAAAGTTTGTTTATTGGTGATGTCTTTGTGTATGAATATTGTGTTATATAATTAGTTTGTTGATATATATTTACATGTTGATATGTTTGTGCATGAATATTTTGATACTACAATATGTATATGCTGTGATAGATGCAGAAAATGTTGTGATATGTGGCAAAACGCTGTGATAGTAAAGAACATGTAAACTTCCAGAAACGCTGTGATATGTGGCAAAATGCTGTGAATAGTACAGAGCTTGTAAACTTCGAGAAATGCTGTGATATGTGGCTAAACGCTGTAGAAAAGGGAAGATAACAACATTTCTGAAACAATATAAAACATTGTATAAACATAAGGACAGTAACATTTGAAACGCTGTAATATGTCAATTTTCTACAGTATTTTTGAAAATGCTATAATATATCCAGGGACCTATAACAGCACATTGGTAGACAGGTTCATCAAAACGCTGTTAAAGGCTATAACAGTGTTTTTTCAACGATGTGAATAGACATATTTCTTGTAGTGAGTAAATCCCTTTGCAACGAGGCCGACTTTGTATCTGTTGATTGAGCCATCAACATTCGTCTTTAATTTGAATGTCCACCCGCAACCTATTATATTTTTATTGCTTGGTGGATTGACTAACTCCCATGTGTAGTCCCTGATGAGTGCATTGTATTCTTCTTTCATGGCAGCACTCTAGTTTTTGTCTTTAACAACTTGATTATAATTGTCAGGTTCGTCGGTATTGATGATTGTTGTATATGTTTTTAGCTTAAAGATGCCACTTTTAGCCCAGGTTATCATATGATGACTGGGTTGATTGTAAGTAGCATTGACTGGTACATTAATTTGTATGTTTCTATGTTTGTATTGTTGCCATCATTATTAACAACATCCTCAGTAGTTTGATCATTTCTAACTTGATTTCTTTTGACACTACTTGTATTAGATTGTTGAATGAGCGGGCTGGATAACTCATTGTGGCCATCAGAAGAATTTTGGTGATCATTGCGAGGTTCAGCATCCTTAGTGAAACTGGTCTTCTCCCACAGTTCACTGAGTATAGGTAGCGTATTGGTAGCTCAGGTATTTGGGTCTTTTGACTTTATACTTTCATTGTTATTTTCCTATTGGGTTGTTTATAAGGAAACATGTTCTCATCAAAAATAACATGCATACTTATAAATTTTTTACCTTTTGAGTCTATGCACTTGTATCCTTTTTTATGGGAACAATATCCAATAAATGTACAAGGTCTTGATCTGAAATCAAGCCTGTTTTTGCTGTATGGACTTAAGTATGGGTAACACAAACTTTCAAAAACTTTTAAGTTGTTGTAATCAAGTTTAACTCCATACAGTTTTTCTAAAGGGGTAATACCATTTAGAGTTTTGGTTGGCATTCTAATAATTAAAATTACAGCAGAGTTAAATTATTCTAGCCAAAACTTTTAGGGTAAATGTAACACCCCACGCCCGCTAAGGTCACTCATACCAGGGGAATGCCTTAGTTTCGGTGAAGTATTTTAAGTGAATATAGAACAGTAAAATTACAGCAAGACAGATATAAATAATACTTGAAAATTTAAATCATCATTTCATTGCAACGGAAAGTAATACATGTTTGGTTACATCACAAAACCATAAACCAGAGTCAAGTACATAATATCCATCTTGATAAACTAGAAGTACATAATCCCACTACATAACTAATAGCCATAAAAGGAAAGATAAGCTCGGCTTCACTTCAGAGGTCCAAGCTCCATAGGATAGATACAGCAATCAGATCAAAGCCCACTAGCACCAGGCCCACTCTAATAACCTGGGGTTGGGGGAAAAAGATAAAAACAACGGGGTCAGACATAAGTCTGAGTGAGTCCTATAACCCTAACAATACAATCATTAAAATAACCAGAGAAGACATAAGTTGATATACGGTAACGACTGGGGATGAATGGCTACACTAAGCAGCTTGGTAAACTTAGGATAAACTAAGATCACCGTAAAGACGCATTTATCCACCCAAGGATAATTACTAGATTACACCGCCCCAGACTTATCCACCCAAAAGTAATTCCTACACTGCACCACACCAGTTTTACCTACCTAAGATTAATTCCTACTTAAAGGTTGATCCCACTAAATGTACTTAGTAATTTTTACCCAGTAGTTTCTAGTACCCCTACATAGGTGCCGTCTGCCCCTATCTTTACTAGGTGTACCCACTACTCCCAAGCGATCGGCTCCCTAACGTAGATACCCGTGCTGGTCCCACAATGGGGTGTATCATTTCCCCAAGTGGCAACCTGATAATATCAACGGTGCACGGCTTTATACCTACACGATGCAACAACGATTTACTAACCAGCCCGGGTCCACACACGCATATGAAACCCGTTGGTCCTACGTTGCCACCGCTAACCCGTTTTTGGCCTCTTATAGTCAAGCCCAATATGCGTGTCCCGTCACTCGACTTGGGTCGAGCCCACAAAGATACGTTTGGGATATTGGTTGAGATGGGCCCCCACAAGCTACCACTTAAGCTTGTTAATTTTATCTAGTGTATCCCACTTAACCCCTTTAACCATGTCCACTTACATGTTATAAATACTTTGGTTAAGTCATTAATCATATTTTAATTACCTTTTAAGGCACCCACTAGATTTCCACATGCCACCCAAGTCCTTTACTTAATTCCCACATGCCACCCGAGGCACTTACTTAACCCCTTAATCATGTTTAATTACATGTTCCACTTTGGTTAAGTATTCTAATCGTATTTTCTATTGCTACCCAAGGCAACCCACTAGTTTTCTCATGCCACCCAAGGCACCCACACTAGTTACTACATGCCACCCAAGGTACCCACTTAACCCTCATGTTCCACTACATGCTAATATGGTTAAGTGTTTCTTAATTAATTAAGGCCGTGATCCTCATAAAGACCTCTCACATTAGACTATCTTTTATGACCGCTGGTTAAGCCGGTTGGGTCCGGGCAGCCTTATGTCATAACCGAGTCTAACCTCGTGTCTTTACATTAATCACGTATTTAGTTTGTGCCTAAGACCTCTCACATTGGGCTAACATTTGTAGCAACTGGTTAGGCTGGTTGGGTCCGGGCAGTTTTACGCTACAACTGAGTCCAACCTCGTGTCTTAGTCGATTAATTACACCTAATTAATCACCCTCATAATTTATATTCATTATCCCTAATTAATATCAAGTTTTTCATAACATGGGTAGACCTAACTCAATAGGTAAATTCCCATGGGGTAGACCTAACTCAATAGGTAAATTCCCACTTATGTTAATTTATTTATTTTTATGGTATGCTTAATCATACCCAATCATACTTTAATTAACATATTTATTAACCCCATCGTTCCCCACGCAAATCGTTCTCATTTCACGACATAATAAAAGGGAAGATCCATCACAAATATCATGGGTTTTAACCAAATCTTAGCATATAACTTTGTCATGGGTTAAGAGGATGTCAACTTGCATATATGAGCATATATTAACCCAACTACATTTAACCCAAACTTGCATATTATCGCACATGACTTGCATAACATATTGCATATGAACTTGCATATTATCATACACATATCTTGCATAACATGTTGAACTTGCATATAAGCATTCACATAACTTGCATAAGCACACATAACTTGCATAACATGTTAAACATGCATTTAAGCATACACATAACTTGCATAAGCATTCACATACTTGCATATTAATCAAACATGTAACTTGCATAGCATATCTTGCATATTAACATACATGTAACTTGCATATTAACAAACATGTAACTTGCATAGCATATCTTGCATATTAACATACATGTAACTTGCATATTAACAAACATGTAACTTGCATAGCATATCTTGCATATTAACATACATGTAACTTGCATAGCATATATTATCATACATGTAACTTGCATATGAACTTGTTAAACATGCATAAACCCACTTGTTAAATATGCATAAAACAACTTATTAAACATGCATATTATCACATACTTAGCATGCATAGAATCACATACTAAACTTGCATAATATCATATACTTAGCATGCATAGAATCACATACTAAACTTGCATAATATCATATACTTAGCATGCATAGAATCACATACTCATCATGCATAAAACCACATACTTAACTTGCATAAAATCAATTACTTATTATGCATAAACCCAAATATCCAACTTGCATAAACTTACATATTCAACATGCATACACTCACCTATTTAACTTGCATAAACTTTCATATTCAATATGCATAAACTCACATATTCAACTTAGGATTAATATTATACATAGATTAGCATATCATTACAAATGATTCAAACTCACAAATCCGCATTCAAGACCATAAGTCTCATTACACCTAATCTACTCATCTTAACAATTGATCATCAAAGTGATAGAAACTCACACTAGCAATTTGCACTCCAAATGAAGAAGATTAAGATGCTTAGAATGGATTAGAAGTTGATTAGAGAGGTTGATTAGCTTGCTTTCCTCTTCATTGATTTGTGGAGGCCATGATCAAGTTTCATTTTGCCATAGTTTAGTTACAAGATTTAATTATGAATGAATTAGGGTAGGGTTGTGGTCTTATTTATAGGATTAGGTTGCATTTTAGACCCTTAGATTAACCCTAGATTAGCTTAGGACCCTTAGATCTCGGAACTCTCCAGAAATCAGCCCTAAGACCAAGCCCAAACCCCAAACTGGTGCACCCAACCACAGAACTCTCTAGAAACTGTGCAGGTTTCTTGGCTCGGCACGGGCGCACTTCCCAAGTGCGCCAGTCTATTTTTGTACTGGCGCACTTCACAAGTGCGCCAGTGCATTTTTGTTCTGGCGCACTTCACAAGTGCGCCAGTGCATTTCTGGCCTGTTCCGGGTTCTTCTGCCTAACTTCGTTCGTCCATATCTCTTTCATACGGACTCCGATTCTCGAAAACTCGGACTCTATTTCGCGTATTTTTCCGAGACGAACGCAATGACGCAACCCGTTTCCCTTGATTCCCACATCTGGGATTAGTTATTCTGTAATTAGTGAATTTTAGCATTAACCGAAATTCGGGGTGTTACATTCTCCCCTCCTTAAAGGATTTCGTCCCCGAAATCTCTAAGCTAAGGAGAATGCATATCCTACCATCCAAACAACCATCTACTCAATCCATCAAACACGGGCATCCATTGTCCTTAAACAATTTCTAATGATGTATGAGCATATGCGAAAAGTGTGTGTATATGTTCCCTATCTAATGTACGAACATATGCAAACCATGATAGTGCCATGCATCCAATATGTATGCGAGATAACCCTATCGACACATACAGTATCTATATGAGTGCACAATCATTCACCAAAATGCATCATCCATATGATAACACAATCATTATACATCCATAAATATAGCTAACTACACACAATTTTATGCAATATGCAATATGAAGTGATTGAGCCGATCTAGTGCCTAGAGTGTGTATATATGCATCCACGAGCAACCACTAGCAAACACTTGCATCCACTTGCATCCATCAACCATAACATGTCTCAAACACATGTTTCAACCATAGGTTTTCCCTATCTAAAGGTCAAACAGGACTAACGAGAGGACCTACTAAAGATAAGATAAGTACTAGGCAAGCGATAAAGGAGAAGTTAAAAGACATACTCTCCAAAAGAAATGGATACAAAGAACGCATCTTCGCTTCCGTCTCCCAAGTAGCATTTCTTTCGTCATCTCCCCATTGCACTCTAGCTAGCTGAACTTCTCTGTTCCTCAACTTCCTAGCCTCTGACCCAATGATGCGAGTAGGAGCTCGTCGAATCGTCTCATCGCGCTCTAACTCTACTTCTTTAAGCAAACTCGGCTCTACCACCTCAGCGGTCTTATGTAAGCACTTCCTCAAATGGGACACATGAAATACATCCGGTACACCACTAAGTCTGTCAGGCAACTCCACTCTATATGCCATCCGTCCAATTCTTTCCTTAATGGGAAATGGCCCTACAAACCTTGGTACTCACTTCCTAACAGATCCAAAGTGAACCACATTCCGTAACGGAGACACCTTGATAAAAAGCATGTCCTAATATCAAACTCATGCTCTGTTCTCCTCTTGTCCGCATAAGATTCCGCCGCTTTCATCCTTCTTCGAATCCAACCCATCTTCTCTGAAGTCTCTCTAACCATATCTGGCCCAAGCAAGATCTTATCCGTAGATTCCCACCAACATGTAGGAGATCGACAAGGCCTTCCATAAAGAGCTTTGAAAGGAGCCATACCAATACTGGACTGAAAGCTGCTATTATATGCGAACTCCACCAACGGAAGATGCTCTTCCCATGTACCTCCAAAATCCAAAATACATAACCTCAAAAGATGTTCTAGATACGGTTCACCCTCTTGGTCTGACCGTCCGTCTGAGGATGAGATGCGGTGCTCAAACACAACTGAGTCCCTACCGCCTCTTGCAAACTTCTCCAAAACTCACTAGTGAAGATAGGATCTCGATCGCTCACTATACTGGGAGGTACACCATGCAATCTAATACTCCCTTGAAGGTAAACTGAAGCTAGACATGGAATAGTCCTCTTGCTCTTCACGGGTATGAAATGGGCACACTTAGTAAGTCTATCTACCATAAGCCCAATCCCCGTATTACCCTTCCTTGATTTTGGTAATCCAACGAGACACTATCCCACTTCCCATTACGGAACCTCCAACGGGTGAAGCAACCCTCCGGGTTTCTTCTGTTCCGCTTTCACTTGTTAGCACACCAAGCATCTAGCGACATACTTGGCCGCGTCTTCCTTCATATTGGCCCAAAAGAAAACTTGCTTCATGTCTTGGTACATCTTGTCCCTACTGGGTTGAATGGTCATCTTCGATCGATGTGCATCATCAAGTATAGCCTTCCTCAAATCCTCGTCTTGCGGTACACAAAGTCCACCGTCTCTACGCAACCACCCCTTACCATCCAGGGTGTACCTACTCAAATGGCTGGACGACTCCCCTCCTTATGAGCTTCTCTACTAACTCAACCAATTGTGGGTCGTCCCGCTGTGCTCTGCCAATACGCCCCAAAAGAGTAGGCCTAACCTCCAAGGAGGCTAGCAAACCGGATACAGAATCAACGGAAGGTCTAAGTCAAACATAGAAATAAATTCTAAACTCTATAGTTCAACGGACAACCTTTTTCTTCTTAAGACGTCTGCTACCATGTTTCCCTTGTTAGGGGTATACGCTATCTCAAACTCATAAGATGCTAAGAATCCTATCCAAAATCGTCACAACTGTCCATCTCTCACGCAGACCACCCTAGTCGAATTCGACATCCCCCAAATGCAAGCCCCAAAGGCCGAAACCAATATCAGACAAACACCCAAGGGACATCTCCTTCGAGTTCAGGCAACCTACGTGAGATGATACTAAAAATAATAATAATAATGGCTAAACAATTAAGCCTTTGACCAACTTTGGATGTCCTCGCCAGTCTCGCTCCAAAACCACCGTTTATCCTATAACTGGCTTTGCTCACCCTATTGAGCACATACGAAAACTTATTACGCTCCTTGAAAAGACCAAGATGTCATTTACAAAGGCCATCACAAACTTATTTAGGTACTCCCTGAACACCCTTCTCTTCCAATCAACAAAGTATGCGGGGGCGTTCGTCAAACCAAATAGCATCACCAACCACTCATAAAACCATCCGGAGTCCTAAAGGCAATCTTCTCTATACTATCGTCAGCCACTCTCAACTGACGAAACCATGTGGCTTAGTCCAATTGCGAAAATACTGAGGCGCCAACCAACTGATCAAAGAGATCATCAATCTTCGGCAATGGGTGTCTATTCTTCTTTGTGAGTTTATTTAGTTCTCTTTAGCCTACACAAAGTCTGAGGGACCCATCCGCCTTCATGGCAAAAACTACTGGAGCGCCCCACTCCGATATACTTCTTCTTATGAACCCCTTCTCAAGCAATCGCCTACTTACTTATGGAGTTCCCTCCTCTCAAGAGGAGCCTTGTGGCACACTGGCCAAGTCACTGGTTTGGCATTATTTACCAAAAATATTCGGAAGTCAATCTCCCGCTCCGGAGGTAAGCCCTTCACCTTCTCAAACACATCCGAGTGTTCCCGGACCACTTCTAACAGATCGCAAACTCTCGACCGACGTGTCAAGCGATTCTAGATAACTTAGCATAACAGATTCTATGGGATTACAAGAGATCTGGAGAGTGTTACCCAAGCGGGTCATAAGCCTAACAACTCTCCCTTCAAAATCAAGAACGGCCCCCTACTGGATAACCAGTCCATGCCCCAAAACTAACCCATAGTCCGTGAAGCCCAACAAGCATCACATCCAAACTCAACGCTAAGTATAGAAACTTTCAAACCCAAACACATCATGGAGCCCCAATTGGGTTTGAAACAACTAAGGGATCATCTACCAAACTGGTGTCTAAGTGCAGTGACTCAACTAACAATGATGAGATAAACGAACTCGATGCGTCAGAATCAAATAAAGTTCGAATCAGATAATATAGAAATCCCAAATTCCAACCTAGACGGTCCTATCCCCATCTGGTACACTAGCCGTGAGGGAATACAACCACCCTCCAGGAGATTCCGAACCTTGCCTTTGCCCCTTTGGATAATCCTAATAAAATGTCCTATTCCTCCCAAAAGGATAACGACTAGCCTTCTTCTTCTTCCCATTCTCCACTCGTAACCTCCCACCAATGAGGTTTCGTCCTTCATTAACCAAACAACTATTAGAGCCTTCCTCCCATCGTCCATCCAATAAGTACTTACAAGTCCTCCTCCTTCTTGAACCAACTTCTAACCTGATTTACGTCTAATTCCCTTGAAGCGGTTTTCCATTCTTATCTATCTTAGAAAGATCATCTACACACGGAGGGGAAACTCAAACCGAGAGAGAAAGAGATTCAAACGGAGAATTCGAAAGATAAAGATATGGCTATCGGGGATTACGCTTTTCTCTCAAAAACTTTTCTCTTAAAATACATGTTTTTGAAAATACTCCTTCAAAAATTTTCTTAGAAAAATAGTTTTTCTAAAAATTTTATCTGTTCTGGTAACCTTAAGCTCTGATACCACGTGTAACACCCCACGCCCGCTAAGGTCACTCATACCAGGGGAATGCCTTAGTTTCGGTGAAGTATTTTAAGTGAATATAGAACAGTAAAATTACAGCAAGACAGATATAAATAATACTTGAAAATTTAAATCATCATTTCATTGCAACGGAAAGTAATACATGTTTGGTTACATCACAAAACCATAAACCAGAGTCAAGTACATAATATCCATCTTGATAAACTAGAAGTACATAATCCCACTACATAACTAATAGCCATAAAAGGAAAGATAAGCTCGGCTTCACTTCAGAGGTCCAAGCTCCATAGGATAGATACAGCAATCAGATCAAAGCCCACTAGCACCAGGCCCACTCTAATAACCTGGGGTTGGGGGAAAAAGATAAAAACAACGGGGTCAGACATAAGTCTGAGTGAGTCCTATAACCCTAACAATACAATCATTAAAATAACCAGAGAAGACATAAGTTGATATACGGTAACGACTGGGGATGAATGGCTACACTAAGCAGCTTGGTAAACTTAGGATAAACTAAGATCACCGTAAAGACGCATTTATCCACCCAAGGATAATTACTAGATTACACCGCCCCAGACTTATCCACCCAAAAGTAATTCCTACACTGCACCACACCAGTTTTACCTACCTAAGATTAATTCCTACTTAAAGGTTGATCCCACTAAATGTACTTAGTAATTTTTACCCAGTAGTTTCTAGTACCCCTACATAGGTGCCGTCTGCCCCTATCTTTACTAGGTGTACCCACTACTCCCAAGCGATCGGCTCCCTAACGTAGATACCCGTGCTGGTCCCACAATGGGGTGTATCATTTCCCCAAGTGGCAACCTGATAATATCAACGGTGCACGGCTTTATACCTACACGATGCAACAACGATTTACTAACCAGCCCGGGTCCACACACGCATATGAAACCCGTTGGTCCTACGTTGCCACCGCTAACCCGTTTTTGGCCTCTTATAGTCAAGCCCAATATGCGTGTCCCGTCACTCGACTTGGGTCGAGCCCACAAAGATACGTTTGGGATATTGGTTGAGATGGGCCCCCACAAGCTACCACTTAAGCTTGTTAATTTTATCTAGTGTATCCCACTTAACCCCTTTAACCATGTCCACTTACATGTTATAAATACTTTGGTTAAGTCATTAATCATATTTTAATTACCTTTTAAGGCACCCACTAGATTTCCACATGCCACCCAAGTCCTTTACTTAATTCCCACATGCCACCCGAGGCACTTACTTAACCCCTTAATCATGTTTAATTACATGTTCCACTTTGGTTAAGTATTCTAATCGTATTTTCTATTGCTACCCAAGGCAACCCACTAGTTTTCTCATGCCACCCAAGGCACCCACACTAGTTACTACATGCCACCCAAGGTACCCACTTAACCCTCATGTTCCACTACATGCTAATATGGTTAAGTGTTTCTTAATTAATTAAGGCCGTGATCCTCATAAAGACCTCTCACATTAGACTATCTTTTATGACCGCTGGTTAAGCCGGTTGGGTCCGGGCAGCCTTATGTCATAACCGAGTCTAACCTCGTGTCTTTACATTAATCACGTATTTAGTTTGTGCCTAAGACCTCTCACATTGGGCTAACATTTGTAGCAACTGGTTAGGCCGGTTGGGTCCGGGCAGTTTTACGCTACAACTGAGTCCAACCTCGTGTCTTAGTCGATTAATTACACCTAATTAATCACCCTCATAATTTATATTCATTATCCCTAATTAATATCAAGTTTTTCATAACATGGGTAGACCTAACTCAATAGGTAAATTCCCATGGGGTAGACCTAACTCAATAGGTAAATTCCCACTTATGTTAATTTATTTATTTTTATGGTATGCTTAATCATACCCAATCATACTTTAATTAACATATTTATTAACCCCATCGTTCCCCACGCAAATCGTTCTCATTTCACGACATAATAAAAGGGAAGATCCATCACAAATATCATGGGTTTTAACCAAATCTTAGCATATAACTTTGTCATGGGTTAAGAGGATGTCAACTTGCATATATGAGCATATATTAACCCAACTACATTTAACCCAAACTTGCATATTATCGCACATGACTTGCATAACATATTGCATATGAACTTGCATATTATCATACACATATCTTGCATAACATGTTGAACTTGCATATAAGCATTCACATAACTTGCATAAGCACACATAACTTGCATAACATGTTAAACATGCATTTAAGCATACACATAACTTGCATAAGCATTCACATACTTGCATATTAATCAAACATGTAACTTGCATAGCATATCTTGCATATTAACATACATGTAACTTGCATATTAACAAACATGTAACTTGCATAGCATATCTTGCATATTAACATACATGTAACTTGCATATTAACAAACATGTAACTTGCATAGCATATCTTGCATATTAACATACATGTAACTTGCATAGCATATATTATCATACATGTAACTTGCATATGAACTTGTTAAACATGCATAAACCCACTTGTTAAATATGCATAAAACAACTTATTAAACATGCATATTATCACATACTTAGCATGCATAGAATCACATACTAAACTTGCATAATATCATATACTTAGCATGCATAGAATCACATACTAAACTTGCATAATATCATATACTTAGCATGCATAGAATCACATACTCATCATGCATAAAACCACATACTTAACTTGCATAAAATCAATTACTTATTATGCATAAACCCAAATATCCAACTTGCATAAACTTACATATTCAACATGCATACACTCACCTATTTAACTTGCATAAACTTTCATATTCAATATGCATAAACTCACATATTCAACTTAGGATTAATATTATACATAGATTAGCATATCATTACAAATGATTCAAACTCACAAATCCGCATTCAAGACCATAAGTCTCATTACACCTAATCTACTCATCTTAACAATTGATCATCAAAGTGATAGAAACTCACACTAGCAATTTGCACTCCAAATGAAGAAGATTAAGATGCTTAGAATGGATTAGAAGTTGATTAGAGAGGTTGATTAGCTTGCTTTCCTCTTCATTGATTTGTGGAGGCCATGATCAAGTTTCATTTTGCCATAGTTTAGTTACAAGATTTAATTATGAATGAATTAGGGTAGGGTTGTGGTCTTATTTATAGGATTAGGTTGCATTTTAGACCCTTAGATTAACCCTAGATTAGCTTAGGACCCTTAGATCTCGGAACTCTCCAGAAATCAGCCCTAAGACCAAGCCCAAACCCCAAACTGGTGCACCCAACCACAGAACTCTCTAGAAACTGTGCAGGTTTCTTGGCTCGGTACGGGCGCACTTCCCAAGTGCGCCAGTCTATTTTTGTACTGGCGCACTTCACAAGTGCGCCAGTGCATTTTTGTTCTGGCGCACTTCACAAGTGCGCCAGTGCATTTCTGGCCTGTTCCGGGTTCTTCTGCCTAACTTCGTTCGTCCATATCTCTTTCATACGGACTCCGATTCTCGAAAACTCGGACTCTATTTCGCGTATTTTTCCGAGACGAACGCAATGACGCAACCCGTTTCCCTTGATTCCCACATCTGGGATTAGTTATTCTGTAATTAGTGAATTTTAGCATTAACCGAAATTCGGGGTGTTACAGTAAAGCTACTTGAGCTAATAGAGTTAACCCTGTTTCAGCAATGTGTCTGTGTTTTCTTTCAAAAAGACCATTTTATTCTGAAGTATAGGGCCATGTTATCCTATGAATGATTCCCTTATCTTGAAAATATTTACTAAGTGTCTTATATTCAGTTCCTCCATCAGATTGGAAGATTTTGACGTTACAGTTAAACTGATTTTCAGCCATTTTGACAAAATTCAGAGTGGCATTGGTAGCATCAGATTTAGATTTAAGTAAGTATAACCATGTAAATCTACAGTATGCATCAATAAAGGAAATATAGTACTTAAATCCAAAATCAAAACTAATGAGTGCAGGACCCTATAAATTAGTAGCAATGAGATCAAGAGATTTAGTGTAAACGGACATTGAATCAGTGAAAGGCAGTTTGTGACTGTTTCCCATTTGGCAATATTCACAAATATATGGCAATTGAACATTATCATAGGGTATCTTATTATCAAGAAGAATTTTCTTAACTATATTAGCATCGGGATGACCAAGTTTAAAATACCAAGTATCAGAGACATACTTTCTATTACTAGTGCTATTATCATTAGTTACATTTCTACCACAACTACTACAATTAACCTCAGATACATTGCAGTATGACACATTACTATTAGTTTAGTTGCAGTTTTGCAAATTGAACTTATACAGTCCTTTTACTACATCACTCTGTAATAAAATACTTTTAGTAAGAATGTATCTAACAGTACAATAATTAGGAAAGAATTCAAAGTATACATTGTTATCTTGAGAAAATTGAGATACACTTATTAAATTCTTCTTGATTTCAGGAACCCTTAATAAGTTGTGCAGAAAAAATTGTCGTTTGCCATTTATACTGCCTTTATCTATATGAGAAATATTTACATGCTTACCATTTCCCATGCAAATAGAGTTGCTACCTTTGTAATCTCTATTGCCTAAATTAAGATTTTCAAGATAGTTGGTGAGATGATTGGTAGATCCTGAATCTGGATATCAGCTGTCATCATTGATGTGATCAATTCTTGCACTTTCACCTTGATTTCTTGATGATTCAGGTGGAACAACATCACTTTGAGCTTGTGCTGATTAGCACTGGGATTTGATCCATTCAGATTGTCTGGGTTTTGGTTCATAACATAATTTGCATTAAATCTGAAAAAGCGTCGAGGGGCCGTGTGACCAACTTTCTCGCAAATCTGACAATTTGGTCGATTGTTGTTGTTGTTCCATCTGACTTTGTCCCTGGATTGTTGACCACCTCTTTGAAAGGTTTGTTGAATTTATTGTTCTTATTTTTACCTTTATTGCTACTAGCAGCATAGTTGACATTGATGTCACTATCTTGAGATCTTTTACTTTCCAGCCTTACTTCATGAGAATATAGAATTGAATGAACATCAAATATAGATGAGAACTCTATTTACGAACAGCCTTGCTTCATGATAATACATAATTGAATGAACATTGTATATAGATGAGAATTCAATTTATAAAGCAATAATTGCTTCCACTTCTTCATAGTGATGTTCCCTTTCTTGACCTTGTGTAATTGCCTTTTGTAGAACATAACTTTGGCATATGATTGATTATTTAAATATTTTTCCACTGCATTCCAAATCTCACTGGCAGTTTTGCAACCTATAACTTGGGGTAGAAGCTTTTCACTAATCGATGAAAGCAGCCATGCACTGATAAGTCTATCTTTGCCTATGATATTTATTGAATTCTTCATTAAGAATTACATTGTTGGCTTGATCAATAATGAATTTCTATGGAATACTAACGGTGCCCATGATAAAACTTTCGAGCCTATAGCCGTGTATGGCTGCTTTAATCTATAGTTTCCACAAAATGTAGTTGTTATCATCAAGTTGGATGGCAATTAACTGAGACAATGGACTGACAACCGTCTTGATCAAATTATCTGCAGGAATATTGGTTGTATTCGAACCAATTGATGGATCTGAAGTGACTTCTGGGTTATTGTTCGCCATGAAGAACAACAGAGATAAGAAGAATGATTTTTTTTTAAGAATTGAGGGTAGGAGAAACAAGAATGGGCACTGAAGGCTTGCTGAAGCACCCATATGATTCGAAATGAAGTCTAGAAATACTGATTAGATCTTTGGACTACTCAGTAAGGTTTCATTTGATTTCTTGATTTTCTTGATTGAATTCTTGATCTTTTTAAAGAAAAATAATAGTGTTTGTTGAGAGAGTTGCTGCCACTTTGCATAGAGGACGGCACAATGTTGCAACCGTATGCAAGGTTATGGCATGGCACTTATCACTAGCACTGTTTCTTCTCCGATGATGAAAACTAATTAAGGAGAGAAACAAATTTCCACCATTGATGAAGATTCGAGCGGATTGAGACAAAGATTAAGCCGTTAGGCGATGAAAAAAATGCTCCGATACCAACTTAGAAATGTAAAAAGAGTGAATAATGAAATTGTAATGTAATGGAGAAGATAGAATTGTATTATTTTAGATAGATCAAATGAAAAGAGTAACCACGTATTTATAATACAAACTTCAGTAACGGTAACAAAGCATTAAGATAATGGGCTAAATATAATCGGCCCAATATACAAAAAGCGAAATATAACGTGTTGGCCCATTGTACATAATACATAATATAAAAGAGAAAGGTCGGCCGCAATCCTCATAAGTAAATATCTTCTAATTATAATTTACTTCAAAATATGTTACAACTGTACTATTTCTTTCAATTAAGTGGAACATAATTTCCTTTGAATTTAACGTGCTAAGTTCAACAAATCAAGAAGCAATCAAAGTTAAACCAGTTGCTCCAAATTCCATCTATACTGTAGGAATAAGTGAATAACCTATAGAAGCAAAATTTATATACAATATATGCCCTATAATGGGTACCAAAGAAAAATCCAAGATTTGTCTACATCCATATATGAAATATGAATAAATATCAAGAAAATGAAGAAAAATATTATAGATGCAAATATGATGGTATATGTATATATGTATGTAACAAAAACCGTTACAAAGATGATATCCAAAAATACTGCAGATCATTTGCAAAAATGTGTAAACCAGTTACACTTACGACGTAGAAAACACAATTACAAAATACTTGCAAAAAACAATAGTGTTTATGATGTAGAGCAAATGCTCGCAAAAATGTGCTTGTTCGCAAAGATTTTGCAAAAACCTACGTTTAAACAAATCCTGTTGTCGTTTGACTTGTGCACTCCTATTTATTTTTCAAAGTAGATGTTTTAGTTAAAAGTAATAAAGTTAATCAAACCGTTATGACAAACCATAAAATCGAACATTCTATATAGAGAACTACAATGTAATTGAATCAAAATTTGGTAAACTAATGTTTAGTAACAAAGATTAAATTTTAATACTATATTTCAATGGATAAAAACTTATCCAAATTTTACAAAGAAGTAACAAAAAGGGAAAAAAACAAAAATAAATAAATCAAATGCACACTTTCAAAACATTTTGTCCAGAAGATCACACTTCCCATCTTATGACTTCTGTGCTTAAAATCTTATTCAACTTCTGCGCCATTTGCATAATAAATCTAATTATTTACCTCCACTAAATATTTTTGTTGCAAAGGTTGCTGATAGAGATGTTGCAAAGGTTGTTGGTAGGGATGTAGAGTTTGATAATGGTAGGAGGTTGGGGTTTGAAGTAAAGTAAGAACAGAAAGAGTGCAATAGAAACAAATTCACAATGCCCTGAAAAAATAATGTAAACATGAACGACACAGTACATGAAGTATTTCAGATATGAAAACAGACAATTAAATATTCTTTTAAGGAACTAGAAATGGATTTTGAAACAGACCTATAAAAACAAGTTGTTTTGTGAAAATGCATTGTGAAATAGAACCATGAAGAAAATGTGCAAACTGAGAAGCAAATGTAGATTAAACAAATTGTACAAAGATATTATGTGCAGAACTAACATGATCCGAGCTCAGAATTTTAAAAACTAGCAAAACTAACTAAGAAAAACTGGATGTTGAGGGCAAGAACATAGAAATAAGATAGTTAAAAAACTGAGCGTAAAAGTGAAACACATAGAATAGAAACACATTGCTTTTTTTCTTTTCTGAAGACAAAAAAATGCAATCACACAACAATTTATTTCTTTTGGGGCTAACACGAACAAATGAACAACTAATTTTTTAAAGAGGCCAAAATAAAAATAAAAATGCACAAATGCCTTAGAACATAAATTAATATCTCAGAACATCAAAAACTGCATCTGATGACTCCCAGCTATTCCGTAGCTAAACAGCTTATGCATAATGTTGGCTAGGTTTTGGACCAAGCCACCAAGATTCAAGCGCGAGTTCAAGATGATGCTTTACTTGTGGAAAGGCCTGGACCCGATCGCGATCGCCCCCTGCAAGCCCGATCCAACCCGCTCGTGTCAGCCTAACCCGACCCGCTCGTGTCACCCTGATGCGATCCGACTTGCTCGTGTCAACCAGATCCGATCCGACCCGCTCCTCCTAGCTCGATCCGATCCCTCCATGAAAGTGCGACCTGATCCGAACCAGGAATATAGATAAAGGCCATGACCAAGTCTTTCACAATCCGCAAACGCAGGATCCAGTGACACCTGTCCATAACGGCCATATTGACTATTTCTCCCTCAAGCTACGAACCAGCCCAAGATCTTCGGGATTTGTGCCACGTATGACCGCGATCCGCCTGCAAAAATCAACTATAAATTGCCCAGAACTTGGCATTTTTCAGGATCCTTTTGGCAATTCTGAGTTTTGAGTCCACCATTATTACACCTTCATTATTATTATTCAGAGTTGTCTCAAAATTATTGAGTGAATCAACATTGTAAGAGTGAGATTGAGGGATAAATCATCGATTGTACTCTGATTCCAAGTATAATCATAGATATAAAGTGGACGTAGGCTCGTTAACGCCGAACCACTATAAATCTTGCGTCTTTTCTGTTTTTCTAACATTTTTTCTGATATTGATTTCTGTATAATTGAACAATTTGGGTGTTAGAGCCAATTTTGGATCTAACATTTTGGTGCTTTCACTGAGAACAAAGTCTCAGTACATTGGATTGTTGCTCCACTATTTGGATATTCAAGTCTAAAGAAGACAGTCCAAAACTCATCAGTTTTGACTTTTGAAGATTTCGCGATACCAGATATCATGGCTGGAAAGAAGTCTAAGGAATTACGAGCTTCGCAAGCGAACGAAGTTACGAATGAAGCGATCGAGGAAGGTGTGCACGAGCAGGTTGAAGAGGAGCCTTCAGATCGCGATGATGTGGGGGCGATCCGGGCCGAAGAGGGTACCACGACCTGACCCGAAGGGGGCACCATGATCCGGATCTCAAAAGGTGTTATGACTCGATCCCAGGACAACAACACCATTCCCCCATCTAGTGCCCCCGCGATCCGATCTCAGGGAGCCACCACGAGCCATCGACACAAGGGTACCGCGATCCGAAATGATAATCAGACCACAACCCGACCCAGAAAGGAGGTTATGGCTCGTTCTTCTCGTGCCGGTACAACTGCTCGACCTGGCCCAAGTTCTTTACGTATAAGAGAGAATGTTGGTGATCAATTCGACCCTTCTTCCCCAGTTACCGAAGGACATTTGACTCGAATACTTGAAGCATTGGACAGGCAAACCGATGAATTGGCCGCTCAAAGGCAGGAGAGCTCATTGCTACGTCAAAATATTACTGCCTTAGGCTGAAGAATTGATGATATTCAAAGGCAGGTTTCACCACCTCCAGCTCACCCTTTCTCTCTGGAACATACGTCGTCATCTAAAGAGCCCCGAAGGAACCAACGATGGCCCCCGTTAGTAAGGCCTGAGAACATAGAACAACTTCGATTTGGGTCACTTCCGTCTCGTGAAGAGGAGGCATTTAATCAGGGAACTAGTAACCGCAACTTAAATGAGCATGTTCTACCACTAAGGAATGGCATGTCTCCCGCTCGTCGCGTGATCGACCGCGGCAACAAGGGGCAAGGGAGTTCTGCTCAGGGCCCAGATTTTATAGCAGCACGTCAAAGAAACGCTGGAGGAGGATGTCGGGCAATGAGTGCTGATCCCGAATCTACCCTGACCCATGCAGAGGTTGAAGCAATGATTAGGCAAGTCATGGTAGATAGCCGTGGACAGAGGAATGAAGATTGGGGCATAGATCGCAGTCACACACCTTTTACTGACGACATACTGGATGTTACATTCCCGAGGCGCTTCAATTTACCAACCATGAATCTCTATACAGGCAGTACTGACCCCATCCAACACTTAATGCGGTACTCCTGGTCAATGAATGTCGCTGCAGCTACAGACGCGGTTAAATGTAAAGCGTTCCCTATATTCTTGGAAGATGTGGCGTTATTGTGGTTTACCCGCCTGCCAACACGATCAATATCCAGCTTTAGGGAATTGAGTGAGAAATTCGTAAACCAATTCCGTCTTCATGCCCAAAGGTCTAAGAATGTGATCGAGCTATCCCTCATTAAACAACGACCAGACGAAAGCCTGAGGTCGTATTTGGATCGTTTTAACTTGGCTATCACAGAAGTCAAAGACTCGCATGAGTAAGCTGTGTTGATGGCCTTGATCGGTGGCGTCGATAAAGATACCAAGTTTGGAAGATATCTGGCTGGTAAACCTCCCCTGACCAGAGAAATATTTTATGAAAAAGCCAATATTCGCCTACGTCGGGAGGAGATATACGCTAATCGAAAAAGAAAGGCTACTGATAAGGAAGATATCCAAAGCAACATGGCCATCAAGCAAACAGGAGATAGCTCAGGAAAGGTTGAAGTTAACGTTGGGAACAAGAATCAAGACATCGGTCGCCAATCAGGGAATAATAATAACGATAATTGGAAAAGAAATCGAGGAAATGACTCTCAGAGGAGATCCCGGTCCAGACCGTTTGAGAAATTCACACCATTAAATGATACATTGGAGAACATCTTCCTGGATACATATAATGTCCTCCAATATAAAAGGCCTCCTCCGAGAGATTCTACCGAGAAAGAGAGTGAAACTGCGAAATTCTGTCTTTTTCATCAGATTCAGGGTCATTCCACAAACGAATGTCGTCACTTGAGAGATGTGGTTGAAAGGCTACTCCGAGAAGGGAAGATTGATGAGTATAAGGTGATTCCCAGGGACAGGGGGCAAGCCATACAAGCCCCAAACCAAAGCCAACCTACTGCTAAACCAACGGCTCAGCAAAAAGGGAAAAATATCGTTATCAATACCATAGTTGGTGGGTTCCACCTAGCAGGGCACAGTTTCAGAGCTATGGATCAATACATAAATGCAGCTAAACATCATTTTGAAGTGGGAGAGTGTAGTAACCCTGAGGACAGTGCTCCGATTAAGCAACAAAAGACGATGTTCGATGACGTCATATTTCGCGAGCGAGAGAGTATTGGAGTACACTCCCCAACTGAAGATCCGTTGGTGATCACCGTCACCATCAGCCCAACTATAGTTCATAAGGTCTTGGTAGATAATGGGAGTTCGGTCAATATTTTGATCACCGTCACCATCCTCCCCTTCGTGGTCCTGGATATTGAATCGCCATACAATGCCTTCTTGGGCCGACTGGCCCTAGCCAAATTCAGGGCCTGTATTGCACCCTGGTGCTTATTGTTGAAATTCCCAACGGATTCTGGTGTGGGTATTGTTAGAGGAGATCAAGTTGTTGCATGATCATGCTACATTGCAGAGTTAAAACTGCTCATCAAAGGAAGAGATATAGAAGTGAAAGGTGGTTCCTCCCCTCCAAGGGAGGAATCGTCATAGCAACTAAAGGAAATACCTTTGGGAGGGTCGCCCAGAGAGTTGCCCGAGGACGTAGATCCCAGAGAGGATGAAGAGCCAGCGGGCAGAATGGCGACTCCTAATGAAGCAACTGTGGATGTACCAATCGATGATAGCGACCCAGAGAAGGTCCTGAAGATTGGATCCCAATTGGATCTCGTTCGAGCCAAGGAATTAACAAATTTTCTGAAAACTAACTTGGATGTATTTGCCTGGACCCATGCAGACATGTGTGGGATATCTCCCTCAATTATGAGTCGTTCGCTAAGCATTAACCCGAAACATCCTCCAGTCAAGCAGAAAAGGCGAATGTTGGGTCCAGAAAGGTCTACCGCATTGAAAGAAGAAGTCGAGAAACTGAAGAGTAATGGATTTATTAATGATTCTAAGCACCTTGACTGGATTTCAAATCCGGTTTTGGTAAAAAAGGCCAATGGAAAGTGGCGAACGTGTATCAATTTCTCTGATCTAAACAAGGCTTGTCCGAAGGATAGCTTCCCGTTGCCTAGAATCGATCAATTAGTATATTCGGCTGCAGGTCATGAACTCCTTTCCTTTATGGATGCCTATTCGGGGTATAATCAAATCCCCATGCATGCCCCAGATCAAGAGCATACTAGCTTCATTACAGATTTGGGATTATATTGCTATGTGGTGATGCCTTTCAGTCTGAAAAATGCCTGCGCAACATATCAGTGGTTGGTGAATAGGATGTTCTACAACCAGATTGGGAAAATGATGGAGGTATATGTCGACGATATGTTGGTAAAGTCCAGACAGTCGTCCGATCATACCAACGATTTGGAAGAGATGTTTCAAATTCTCCGAAAATATGGGATGAAATTGAATCCTTTGAAATGCACGTTTGGGGTAGCATCTGGAAAATTCCTGGAGTTCATTGTAAGCTCGCATGGAATCGAGATTAATCCAGACCAAATTACAGCAATCCGAAATGAAACACCCCACCCTCCATTAAGGTCACTCACAAGGGACTGCCTTAACTTTGGTGGAGGTTTGTAAGTAAAAGTCACAGATAAAACACAAGACAGATATAAACACACACACACACACACACACACATATATATATATATAAGCAGCGGAAAACATCAGACTTTTATTTCATAAAAATACTTGTTCATACAAACATTTCCATAATTGTCTCATAACAACTTCCAAAACATTACAACATCATTTTTGTCTTGGTTTTTAAATAAAGAAGCATAAAATGTGATTAAAACTACATAAATCCCCATTGAGTGTGTCCAACATCCATAGCCAAGGAAAGAGACTCCAAACCTTACATCAACTATCTTGAAGCTTTTAAAGAATCTGACTAAGCTGGGTTATTTCCTCCCTGTGGACCTGGGGGGGAAACGGAAGAGAAGAAGGCGAAAGAAAATAGGGTCAGACATAAAGCTTGGTTAGTTTAGTGACTCTTCAGTATGAGAATAAGAATAAGGGCATGATAGGTATAAACTGGAAACAGGAAAGTATCATAAACTAAGATAAGGTAGTTCTGAAACGAATATACTATCGCACCCCACACTATATCTCTGCACCTACATGCATTAGTTCTAAACTGGCACCCCATGCTGAGGGTGAAGTGATCCCATTATTCTAAAGATCGGCTCCTACTCGCATAATTACATGTGTCTTACGGCCCCCAAATATTGTAGGTACCTATGCTGGCCCCACCATGGGGTGTATCAAGTCCCATGGTGGCGACCAGACACAATACTAGAATGCATAGGTTATACTACTGGTGCCCCCAGTGCCCTGTTTGTCTGCTCTGAAGTGTGTGCACACCCACACTCTGTTAGAACTCACACTGTTTCACCCACCGCCGTCGCTTTTGACCGCTTACAATCAGCCCAGTAATCGTGCCCCACCCTGCCTAGTTTCAGGGTACCATGATACCTAATTGGGTTACTGCTGAAATGGGTCCCCGTTACTAGGGTTTTCTAGTCAAACATGTTAAGCGGTTAAGTGTCTGTATTTACCTAACCCCACCCATCAATTGCATTAACATGTTGAATTGGTTAAGTGTTTTAGTTAACTTAACCCTGCCATCCTGACTTGTCTGCCCTTAGCCTTTTAAAGCACCGACCACTCACATTAGACAGATATTGTTACGGTTACTGGATGTGCGGGTCGGTTCCGGGCAGATTTACACCGTAACTTAGTCTAACCTCGGGTCCTTATTGGGCTAAATGCTTAACCACCCACATTGGATAGGTATTGTTATGACTACTGGACAGCCGGGCGGGTCCGAGCAGATTTACATCACAACTCAATCCAACCTCGTGTTAAGCATATTCTTATTTTCTAATTTACATATTTGTCTTTATTACTGAATATATGTAAATTTGTCAACAATTAAATGTTATGGCCCACCTTCCAAGTTTAACATTTTTTGGTATAAGAATTTATACCATTTAAATGCCACTAATTTTGGCATGTGACAAACATGCCAATCTCATATATTTTTATGTCAAGTTTTATTAATATTCCCAACGTTACCCCGTTTAAACATTAGGCTAACAATCTTAGCCTAATTTTCATTCGCATAGTTTTAACATTTAATATTAGGCTAAAAACTTAGCCTAATTTAGCGCACATAAATAGGAATAAGGGAATTCATAAACATAAACATGACATAGGTGTAAACTTGGCATTTTTGGCATAGTCAACATGAACATCATAGGTGTGAACTTGCAAAATAGCCAACATGAATGTCATAGATGAGAACTTGCAAAATAGTCAATATACGTATATGTGAATTTGCAACATAGCCTAAATCAATTTTACATATATGTGAATTTGCATTGAAATAAGGGTCTAACCAAATAGGTGTCACATGAAATAGCATATGATTTAAACAACATAAGTCTAAACTTGTTTTCGAATCTAGGCATATCATCGAACATCACTAGCGTATGACAAGAATATGACATTGTTATAAATATGTATAGCTTTATGACAAGGGTGTGAACTAGATCCAATCGCATATCTAATTACAACATAAAACATGTACTAAAGTGGATCTTAACATGGATCCAATTAGGAACTTGCAACTTTTGTATAAACATAGGGGCATGTATATGAACATAACCATTTAGGCATAAAGATTCTTGCATAAAGTATATACATGAGGTTCTAAACAACCTATATAATCACATGAACTATACAAGTTGCTTGTGATGTTGTTGTCATTCTAAAAGTACAATAGGATCAACATCAATCTTAATTATACCAAAAACATCCCAATTTCATTCGCAACACAATCATTTCAATACATAGATATGAATTAACATTGTCGTTACATAATAGCACAAATTCCACTTCCAATTTACATCGAATCAAGTCTTAGTTTTATTCTCATCGGAAAAATCACTATACTTACAACGAACGACGAACTTGGATTCTGGATTTTGAATTCTGAATTTGATATTCTTTCCTTTGGGTAGACTAACGTTGTTTTGATTCGTGTTTTACTTTAGTATTGGCTTGTCTCTAAGCTTTCTAACTGACGGCCACTCCTAGTTTCTTTTCAGCAGCATGACGGCTTTAGTATTATATTATTTGTGTGTGTTTAGGGTTAGGCTTGAGTTGTATTTATAGAATTTTATTCTGATTAGAGCCGTCGATGAAGCTAGAGTGAATCCAGACCATCCATCTCAAGAGAAGCCAATCAGAAAGCGACATGTAAGCCCTAGTGACTCAGCCAAGCCTCAGAAATCGACCAGAACCCGACCAGGCTAGCCAGGGCCTGACCAAGCGGGGTTTCAGGCCTGGGCGCACTTGGCAGGTGCGCTAGTGCTAAAATTGTACTGGCGCACTTCCTAAATGCGCCAGTGCAATTTTGTTCTGGCGCACTTCCCAAGTGCGCCAGTGCATTCTGACCCGTTTCTGGTTTTTCTGCCTAACTTCGTTCGTCCATATCTTCTTTATACTGTATCCGTTTTACGCAAACTCGGACTCTATCTCATGCAGAATTTCGAGACGAACGCAATGGCGTAACCCATTTTCCTTAATTACATCATTTAGAATTGATTATACTTTAATTTGTTAAGTACAATTAACAGAAAACTCGGGGTGTTACATTCTCCCCTCCTTAGAGGATTTCGTCCCCTAAATCTTCAAGTCTAGGAGAACGTAAATCCTAACATCCAATCGTCCATCAACTCAACCATCAAACACAGGCGTCCATTGTCCTTAAAAGACTTCTAATGCTTTATGATTATATGCACAGTGTGTGTATATGTCCTTAACTAATGCAAAATCAGGCGGTCTACTGATCCAGTTGACCTCCTTAATGTAAATCATGTAAGTGTCATGAATCCATTATGTATGCAAATCTGTCCTTACTCATAGTTCTACATAAGTGCGCAACCATTTATACAAATTCAACATCCATATGACGACATATCAAGTTTCATCCACATACAAATATGAATACATATATGCATATGCAGTATGAAGTGATTGAGCCGATCTAAAACCTTGGTTGTGTGTGTGTATGCATCCACGAGCAACCACTAGCAATCACTTGCAACCACTTTCAGCCATCAACCATAACATGTTTCAAATACATGTTTACATCCAAAGGGGTTTCTACCTAAGGATAAAGGATTATATCGAGAATATATACCTAAAAGATAGATACAAGCACAACTTAAGGAAAAAGAGAGGTCAAAGATTTACCCTAAAAAAGAAAAGGGTAGGCCGCGCATATTCTATCCTCAGTTTCCCAAGTCGCGTCTTCCTCGACGTCGCTCCACTGAACCTTAACGAGCTTCACTTCGCGGTTGCGCAGCTTCTTGATTTCAGTTCCTACGATTCGAGTTGGAACTCTCCTCACAGTTGCTTCGCGTTCCACTTCGGCTTCTTCTAGAATGCTTGGCTCCACCACTTCCGCAGATTCATGTAGACATTTCCGGAGATGAGAAACGTGAAAGACGTTGTGGATTCCAGCCAATATTTCAGGCAGGTCTACTCTATAAGCCATTTTCCCAATCTTCTCGATGATAGGAAACGGTCCTCCAAATCTTGGTGCTAGCTTTCCTGCAGATCCAAAGCGAACGACGTTCCTTAGAGGGGATACCTTAAGGAAAACCCTGTCCCCAACCTCAAACTCAAGGTCGGTCCTTCTTTTGTCGGCGTAGGATTTCTGTCTGTCTTGGGCAGTCTTCAATCTCTTTCGTATCAAGTCCACTTTTTCTGAAGTCTCTCAAATCATGTCTGGCCTAAGTATAATCTTTTCAGTAAACTCCCACCAACAAGTTGGTGATCGGCAAGGTCTTCCATACAAAGCTTCGAAGGGCGCCATACCGATGGTGGCTTGGTAACTGTTGTTGTAGGCGAATTCCACTAAAGGAAGGTGATCCTCCCAAGTCCCTCCGAAGTCAAGAACGCACAGTCTTAGAAGATCTTCTAGTACTCTATTCACCCTTTCTGTCTGACCATCAGTTTGGGGGTGATAGGACGTGCTCAAGCATAACTGTGTACCGACAGCTTATTGCAGACTCCGTCAAAATTCGCTCGTGAAGATGGGGTCTCTGTCACTTATTATGCTGGAGGGTATCCCATGGAGTCGAACTATTTCCTTGAGATAAAGAGAAGCTAGAGACGAAGCAGTTCTTCTACTCTTGATAGGTATAAAGTGGGCGCTTTTAGTAAGCCTGTCCACTATTACCCAAATGCTAGTATTGCCTCTTCTTGACCTAGGCAACCCGTCAATGAAGTCCATTGAAATGCTATCCCACTTCCATTGCGATACTTCTAGGGGATGAGGCAGTCCTCCAGGTTTCTTTTGTTCCGCCTTGACCTGTTGGCATGTCATGCACTTAGAAACGAAATCTGCCACGTCCTTCTTCATGCCGCTCCAATAGAAAACTCTCTTTACGTCCTTGCACATCTTGTCTCCACCTGGGTGTATTGTCATCTTGGAATGATGTGCCTCCTCGAGAACCTTCTTCACTAAATCCCTAGCTTGTGGGACGCATAGTCTTCCATCTCGCCTTAGCCAACCCTTATCATCGATGGAATACCTATTGAGGTGACTGGAAGTTTCACCCCTAATTAGTTTATCAATCACATCCACAAGCTGCGGGTCTTCACGTTGTGTGGCCCCTATTGAGTCTAAAAGAGTGGGTCGTACTTCTAGGGATGCCAATAAACCTGGTATAAAATCTGAGGAGGGCCTAAAGTCAAAACTGGCTATATACTCCAAGCTTTGCCTTTCTACAAAGAGAGGTCTTAGGGTTAGTTTCTTTCTGCTCAACGTGTCTGCTACTACGTTGCCTTTGCCAGGAGTTTAGGAAATTTCAAAGTCATACAAGGCAAGGAACTCCATCCACCTTTGCTGCCTCAAGTTAAGATCTTTCTGCGAGAAAAGATACTTCAACGATTTATGGCCAGTATATAATTCGAACTTCTCACCTAGGAGATAATGGCGCCAAGACTTAAGCGCAAAGACGATGGCGGCCAACTCAAGATCGTGGGTTGGGTAGTTCTTTTCATGCACTTTCAGTTGTCTTCCACCATAAGCTACTACCCTCCTTTCTTGCATCAGAACAACGCCTAGCCCCGTACCACAAGCATCCGTATATACTATGAACATTTTGCTTCCATCCGGCAAAGTCAGAACTGGGGCTGTTGTGAGAGCCCTTTTTAATCGTTGGAAAGCAAACTCACAATCCAAATCCCAGTGAACGCCAGATTCTTCTTTGTTAGCCTTGTGAGTGGAGCTGAGGTTTTCGCGAAATCCATAATGAATTTTCGGTAAAAACCGGCTAGCCTAAGAAAGCTTCGGACTTCGGTTGCATTTCTTGGTGTCTTCCAATCTTGCACTGCCACCACTTTCGCGGGGTCCACAGCCAACCCCTCTTTGGACACTATATGCCCCAGAAATCTTACTTCCTTTCTCCAAAAGTGGCACTTGGAGAATTTGGCTTTTAGCTGATGTGCACGGAGAGTATCCATGATCTCTTTCAGATGCTAAGCATGTTCTTCCTCATTCTTTGAGAAGATCAAAATATCGTCTACGATGACCACCACGAACTTATTGAGGAATTCTCTGAACACCCTGCTCATTAGGTCTACGAAATAAGCGGGTGCGTTTGTCAAACCGAAAGGCATAACAAGCCACTCGAAGAAACCGTCTGGGGTTCTGAACGCCGTTTTATCAATGATATCTTCAGCTACCCTTAGCTGATGGAACCCAGTAGCTAGATCAAGTTGGGAGAAGACCGACGCACCTACAAGCTGATCAAACAAATCGTCTATACGGGAAGCGAGTGTCTATTCTTTTTAGTCAGCTTGTTAAGCTCCCTATAGTCTACACAAAGACATAGTGAACCATCTGCTTTGGTGGCGAACACCACTGGAGCACCCCATTCCGAGATACTCCTTCTTGTAAACCCCTTCTCGAGAAGCTCCTTAACTTGCTTACTGAGCTCCTTTCTCTCCTTTGGAGCCATGTATCTAACAGGTAGAGCTATGGGCTTTGCATTATCAACAAGATATATGCGGAAGTATATTTCCCGCTTCGGAGGTAAGCCTTTCACCTCTTCAAAGACATCCGGATATTCCCGGACTACTCTAACCGACTGCAAATTCTCAACAGAAGCGTCAAGCGACTCTAGATAACTAAGCATAATAGCATTCAAGGGATTACAAGAAATTTCTAGAGCGTTACCGAGCCGAGTCAAGAGCCTAACCACTCTTTTCTCACAATCAAGAATGGCACCATTACTGGATAACTAGTCCATACCTAAGATCAGTCCATACCCTGAGAAGCCCAAAACAAAGGCACTACATCTAAATTCAACACTTAGAATAGAGATTTTCAAATCCAAGCAAACCATCGACAAATAAGTCGAGCCCCCAATTGGATTTGAAACAACCAAGGGATCTTCTACCATACTTGTGTCTAGGTGCAGAGATTCTACTAAAGCAGATGAAATAAAGGAGTGTGATGCACCAGAATCAAAGAGAGTGCGAATTGGATGATCATACAGATAAACTAAGCTTTCTACAGAAATATTTCTACCTCGTTCCTGTGGAGGTGCCACCAGCGCTTGAACTTGCCCGCCTGAGGTGGATCCAGTCCTCTGTCCCTACCCCCGCTTCTTTGGGCAGTCCTTAGCCAAGTGTCCAGTCTCGCCACAACTGAAGCAACCACCATTCATCTTTGCCTTCTTCTTTCTGTAGTATTTTGCTATATGTCCCAAAATGCCACAGAAATTTCACTTTCTCTTTTCACGGGATTTGTTGTTCTTCCCGCCTTTCTTGAAGTCTGTTTTCTTAGCCTGTAAACCCGCTTTCTTTTCTTGAGGCACTTCCGTCTTTGCCTCTTTCTTGCCTTTATCTTCCTCGTGTAGCAGCGCCATGTCCACCAAGCTTTCATAGGTCACCCCCATGGGTATATGGGTCATAGCAAGGCTGTGTAGAGGCTCATTCAGGCCTTTGACGAAGCGAAGGGCCTTCTTGTGTTGGGTGTTTACTAAATCAAGCCAAAATCTGGCCAGTTGATTAAACTGATTGACATACTCCCTGATCGTCATACTCCCTTGCTTAAGAGTTAGGAACTTCTCCATCTGCAAACTTCTTTCAGCTTGGGAGAGGAATTTCATCTCAAACCTTGTTATGAAATCTTCCCATATTTCCACTGGCCTCTCCGCATGCGTAACTTCCCACCAATAGGAAGCTTCATCTTTGAGCAACCACACCGCTAGCTGAATCTTTTTCCTGTCATCAACTTCGAAGATAACGAATAAATCTTCAGTCTCCTTCAGCCAGTTCCTTGCTACCACAAATGATTCAGTTCCATAAAATTCCTTTCCTCCCATAGCCTTGAAATCTCTACACGTCTATGCGAAAGTGTTCCCATGAGGAGAAGGAGGAGGGGGAGGGGGAACCGCTGCCACCGTAGGAGGAGGAACCGCTGCCACCGTAGGAGGAGGAATGTCTGCTTGGCCCACACCATTGGCCCTAGCCTCTAGGTACATTCGGAACTAGCCAGGGATCGGTACTCCTTCTGGAAGGTTAAGATCTCCAGACATGCTGGAACAAAAAGGAAAGTATTCAAGATAAAGGGATAGAGGGATAATACATATGGCTCTGGGGAATTATGCCTTTTAAAAACAACACTTTTTCTTGAAAAGATGCTTCTTTAAACTTCTTTTTTGAAAATAGTTTCAAATTTTTTTATCCAGTCTGGTAATTCTATGCTCTGATACCAAGTGAAACACCCCATCCTCCATTAAGGTCACTCACAAGGGACTGCCTTAACTTTAGTGGAGGTTTGTAAGTAAAAGTCACAGATAAAACACAAGACAGATATAAAACATAAATATATATATATAAGCAGCGGAAAACATTAGACTTTTATTTCATAAAAATACTTGTTCATACAAACATTTCCATAATTGTCTCATAACAACGTCCAAAACATTACAACATCATTTATGTCTTGGTTTTTAAATAAAGAAGCATAAAACGTGATTAAAACTACATAAATCCCTATTGAGTGTGTCCAACAGCCATAGCCAAGGAAAGAGACTCCAAACCGTACATCAACTATCTTGAAACTTTTAAAGAATCTAACTAAGCTGGGTTATTTCCTCCCTGTGGACCTGGGGGGGAGGAACGGATGAGAAGAAGACGAAAGAAAATAGGGTCAGACATAAAGCCTGGTAAGTCTAATGACTCTTCAGTATGAGAATAAGAATAAGGGCATGATAGGTATAAACTGCAAACAGGAAAGTATCATAAACTAAGATAAGGTAGTTCTGAAACGAATATACTATCGCACCCCACACTATATCTCTGCACCTACATGCATTAGTTCTAAACTGGCACCCCATGTTGAGGGTGAAGTGATCCCATCATTCTAATGATCGACTCCTACTCGCATAATTACATGTGTCTTACGACCCCCAAATATTGTAGATATCTATGCTGGCCCCACCATGGGGTGTATCAAGTCCCATGGTGGCGACCCGACATAATACTAGAATGCATAGGTTATACTACTGGTGGCCCCAGTGCCCTGTTTGTCTGCTCCGAAGTGTGTGCACGCCTGCACTCCGTTAGAACCCACACGGTTGCACCGACCGCCGTCGCTTTTGACCGCTTACAATCAACCCAGTAATCGTGCCCCACCCTGCCTAGTTTCAGGGTACCATGATACCTAATTGGGTTACTGCTGAAATGGGTCCCCGTTACTAGGGTTTTCTAGTCAAACATGTTAAGCGGTTAAGTGTCTTTATTTACCTAACCCCACCCATCAATTTCATTAACTTGTTGAATTGGTTAAGTGTTTTATTTAACTTAACCCTACCATCCTGACTTGTCTGTCCTTAGCCTTTTAAAGCACCAACCACACACATTAGACAATTATAGTTACGGTTACTGGATGTGCCGGTCGGTTCCGGGTAGATTTACACCGTAACTCAGTCTAACCTAGGGTCCTTATTAGGCTCAATGCTTAACCACCCACATTGGATAGGTATTGTTATGACTACTGGACAGCCGGACGGGTCCGAGCAGATTTACATCACAACTCAATCCAACCTCGTGTTAAGCATATTCATATTTTCTAATTTACATATTTGTCTTTATTACTGAATATATGTAAATTTGTCAACAATTAAATTCTATGGCCCACATTCCAAGTTTAACATTTTTTGGTATAAGAATTTATACCATTTAAATGCCACCAATTTTGGCATGTGACAAACATGCCAATCTCATATATTTTTATGTCAAGTTTTATTAATATTCCCAACGTTACCCCGTTTAAACATTAGGCTAACAATCTTAGCCTAATTTTCGTTCGCATAATTTTAACATATAATATTAGGCTAAAAGCTTAGCCTAATTTAGCGCACACAAATAGGCATAAGGGAATTCACAAACATAAACATGACATAGGTGTAAACTTGGCATTTTTGGCATAGTCAATATGAACATCATAGGTGTGAACTTGCAAAATAGCCAACATGAATGTCATAGATGAGAACTTGCAAAATAGTCAATATACATGTACGTGAATTTGCAACATAGCCTAAATCAATTTTACATATATGTGAATTTGCATTGAAATAAGGGTCTAACCAAATAGGTGTCACATGAATTAACATATGATTTAAACAACCTAAGTATAAACTTATTTTCGGATCTAGGCATAACATCGAACATCACTAGCACATGACAAGAATATGATATTGTTATAAATATGTATAACTTTATGACAAGGGTGTGAACTAGTTCCAATCGCATATCTAATTACAACATAAAACATGTACTAAAGTGGATCTTGACATGGATCCAATTAGGAACTTGCAACTGTTGTATAAACATAGGGGCATGTATATGAACAAAACCATTTAGGCATAAAGATTCTTGCATAAATTATATACATGAGGTTCTAAACAACCTATATAATCACATGAACTATACAACTTGCTTGTGATGTTGTTGTCATTCTAAAAGTACAATAGGATCAACATCAATCTTAATTATACCACAAACATCCCAATTTCATTCGCAACACAATCATTTCAATACATAGATATGAATTAACATCGTCGTTACATAATAACACAAATTCCACTTCCAATTTACATCGAATCAAGTCTTAGTTTTATTCTCATCGGAAAAATCACTATACTTACAACGAACGACGAACTTGGATTCTGGATTCTGAATTCTGAATTTGATATGCTTTCCTTTGGGTAGACTAACGTTGTTTTGATTCGTGTTTTACTTTATTTTTGGCTTGTCTTTAAGCTTTCTAACTGACGGCCACTCCTAGTTTCTTTTCAGCAGCATGACGGCTTTAGTATTATATTATTTGTGTGTGTTTAGGGTTAGGCTTGAGTTGTATTTATAGAATTTTAATCTGATTAGAGCCGTCGATGAAGCTAGAGTGAATCCAGAACATCCATCTCAAGAGAAGCCAATCAGAAAGCGACATGTAAGCCCTAGTGACTCAGTCAAGCCTAAGAAATCGACCAGAACCCGACCAGGCCAGCCAAGGACTGACCAAGCAGGGTTTCAGGCCTGGGCGCACTTGGCAGGTGCGCCAGTGCTAAAATTGTACTGGCGCACTTCCCAAGTGCGCCAGTGCAATTTTGTTCTGGCGCACTTCCCAAGTGCGGCAGTGCATTCTGACCCGTTTCTGGTTTTTCTGCCCAACTTCGTTCGTCCATATCTTCTTCATATTGTATCCTTTTTACGCAAACTCGGACTCTATCTCAAGCAGAATTTCGAGACGAACGCAATGGCATAACCCATTTTCCTTAATTCCATCATTTATAATTGATTATACTTTAATTTGTTAAGTACAGTTAACAGAAAACTCGGGGTGTTACACGAAATATCCAAGAACCAAAGCAGATTAAAGATATGCAAAGCCTTGCTGGAAAAGTGGCAGCGCTAAGCAGATTTATTTCAAAAGCTACAGATAAATGCATCCCATTTTTTGAATTAATAAAGCGAGGCAAGCACAACTTTAAATGGACTCCTGATTGTGTAGAAGCTTTCCAAAATCCGTTGAATCATCTGGAGAGACCCCCAATACTGTCTAAGCCTGTGGATCACGAGGATTTATTCGTGTATCTAGCAGTGTCATCCCACGCGATCAGTTCATCTTTGGTAAGAGAAGAGGATAAGGTGCAAAGACCGGTGTACTATGTGAGTAAGAAATTGACAGCCATAGAACGAAATTACCCAAATATAGAAAAGCTCGCGTACAGTTTGCTGATCGCATCTAGGAAGCTTCATCACTACTTCCAAGCTCATCCCATTACTGTTTATACTGATCACCCGCTTAAGCAAGTCCTACAAAGGCCAGAAACATCGGGAAGATTGCTCAAATGGAACATTGAGCTGAGTCAGTTCGACCTGAACTTCCAACCCCGGAGGTCGATAAGAGGGCAGGCACTTGTAGACTTTATAGCAGAATTTACCATCCTAGAAGATGATACGGTAACCGAGGAAGATGATACGCCAAAGCTACTCTTTGACCCCAACGCCTGGAAACTATACACTGATGGAGCTAAAAATGATAGACGATCAGGTGCCGGAGTGGTTCTTGAAACTCCAGAGAAACGGATAATATACTACGCTCTTAGATTGGAGTTCCACGTGACCAATAATGATTCCGAGTATGAAGCTCTGATTGCCGGGTTGAAACTTGCAAAAGAACTAGGGATTACAAAGCTAGACATTTTTCGTGACTCCAATTTGGTCGTGAACCAAGTTAATGAAAAATTTCAGGCTAAGAGTCCAAGGTTGATTTCATATTTGGAAAAAAGTAAGAACGTTGCTGGGTGGTTTTGAGCACCATAGTATATCTCACATTCCTCGAGTAGAGAATCAAAGAGCGGACAAGTTAGAAAAGATGGCTAGTTCCGATAATCCTGAACATACAGAGCTAGTCCCGATTGAAGTATTACAGTTCCCCAGTGTGGATCAGATGGAAGTTGATCCGGTACTGGAAATTGAACCTAAAAGGAAGTCATGGATGACCCCCCTGAAGAATTTCTTGATGAATGGAACACTCCCAAGTAAGAAAAGCGAGAGGCGCGCGGTTATACGGAAGGCTTTCCGATATGTGTTGCAAGGCGAAGTCCTGTACAGACAAGGTTTCTCGATGCCTCTCCTCTGGTGCATTGCCCATGACGACATCAAGCGTGTGATGAAGGAAGTCCATGAAGGTGAGTGTGGCGACCACACAAGAGGACAAACATTGGCAAAGAAGAAGATATTGTGATACGGCTATTTCTGGCCCACTATAAACAAGGATGCAGCCAAGTATGCCCGACATTGTGATGCTTGCCAGAAGTTCTCCAAAATCCCTAGGGCGCCACCTAACCAGTTGAAGACAATGATAAGACCGTGGCCTTTTTCTATGTGGGGAATTGACATTATAGGGAGCCTCCCCATAGCAAAGGGCGGAGCAAAGTTCGCTATTGTGGCTATGAATTATTTTACTAAATGGATAGAAGCAGAGCCTTTCACCACGATCACGACCAAACGAGTGATCACCTTTGTCGTTAAGAACATCATCTGTCGATTTGGGATTCCAAAAGTCATCATAACCGACAATGGGACCCAATTCGACAGCATGGAGTTTCAAGATTTCTGTCGGAAGTATCACATCGAGAAAAGATACACCTCTGTGGCACATCCGCAATCGAACGGACAGGTTGAAGCAGCAAATAAGGTGACCAAATCCATTCTAAAGAAAAGATTGAAGAGGGCCAAAGCAATGTGGGTCGACAAATTACCCCTGGCATTATGGGCCTATAGAACAACGTACAAGTCGGCGATGGGTCACACCCCGTTTTCCCTTTCTTTCGGAGCTGAAGCAGTTATTCCGGTCGAGTTAGAAGTACCATTCCATCGTACCATTTATTATGACCCGATGACCAACAATGAGTTGCTCCTTGAATCCCTGGACATGATCGAGGAAACAAGGGATGAAGCTGACTTACGTGCCTTGAGGCACAAACAACAAATAGCTCGGTACTACAACAGAAGAGTCCGAGCTTGGACGTTCGAACCCAGAGACTTGGTTCTGAAACGTGTCTTTCCACCCCCGGTACATATGGGCCCGAAATGGGAAGGACCGTACTCCATTTTACGAAGGCTTGATAATGGAACCATCAAGCTAGCGACTGTGGATAGAGATGAAATCCCTAGAGTGTGGAATGCCCAGCATTTGCGGCCTTACCTGACATAAAAAGTGTCAGTTTTATTCTTTTGTTTTTAGAACCATGTAAAGAGGCTCGATTTGCCTAGAACAGTCTGGTTATTTGAACAAAAGATTATAAAGTGGATGTAGGTCATGATTCAACCGAACCACTATAAAAATGCTGTGTGTCATTTACCTTTACTGCACCATTTCTTATCTACTCTTTTATTTTGATCAATATATATACTATTACCATTTCGGGAATTGCTTCAAATTTATGCAGTAATCTCAAAACAGCTAATTCAAAATGCCGTTCAGCAAATCGGAAAGTTCATGATAATTAAAGCTTCAAAAGGTGCAGCGGGGTAAATTGCATTACAACTTGCACTCTAACTCCCGAGATCAGGGAGAGAGTATAAATGACGCGAAGATAATGTCCCCAAGGCGTGCAGGTGCACCATGATAAAACCGCCTTGGCGACACTCTAACCCGCTAAAGGATCGGGAGAGTATAAAAGCGCTAGAGACTTAGCGCCCCCAGAACTTCTGCCCCGCTGAAGGATCGGTGGGCAGACCAAAAATCGAGCTCGAACTCTAACCCGCTGAAGGAGCGGGAGAGTATAAAGGCGCTAGAGACTTAGTGCCATGCGAACTCTAGCCCGCTGAAAGATCGGGAGAGTATAAAGGCGCTAGAGACTTAGTGCCACGCAAACTCTAACCCGCTAAAGGATCGGGAGAGTATAAAAGCGTTAGAGACTTAGCGCCGCAAGAACCATTACCCCATGGAAAGATCGGGATAGTACGAATATAATTCTAAACGATCGCCAACACGCCCTGGCCAGGCACTATAATGACGATCAATTAGGAATATATACGTGCATCACCACACGATTACTTAGAACAAGTATTTCCCGATGATTGCTTTCGTTATGATTAATGATCATTACTTATAACTTTAACATTTAACTATGAAAGTTTCAGTTATGATTATTTAAACTCTGCTAACATGATGAATTTGCAGGAACACAATGATGCAAAAGAAGTAGGTCCTTATTTACTGGAAACAGATATACAAAAAACGAGAAACTAAGCAAAAAGTGAGGGCCAATCTCACGACTACATCTTTTGGCCAAAAGAAATCCTAAAACTAAAACATGAGCCAATAGCTGCATTCTATTTGCGCTTGGGAGATGGCTTTGATTTCTCGTCCTTCTTCTGTTTCTCCAACTCCTCTTTATCAGTATCGGAGCAGTCGCTTTTCTTCCTCTTCCTCTTCTCGACAAGGGGCTCCGGAGAAGGACTGGAAGGTTCGGAGGCAAGCTGTGAAGTTATCGATCTAGAAGAGAATCTTATAACCAACCCAGTCTTGGGGTCTATTTCAGAAATAGGAGTCACGAACACAGGATTCTGTTTCTCCCTATTAAGAGCCAACTAATTCTCCTTCCTAGCCTGTATGTCAGCCAAGGTTTCGCTATCATCACCCTTGACCTCGTCAATGATTTCTACCTCCTCTTCCTCATCTCCATGACCGCCGTCTGTGTCATGCAGAGCAGCAATGATCTCGGCGTCCGCAGGAGTGCCAGTGCCAGACTCCACGGGTGCTACTGTAACTCTATCACTTGTTGAGCCCCCGGTCTGCTTTGAGACCTCGGAACCTTCGATACCAGAACCCGGGGGAATCTCAACCTTCTCAGCCTCTGCCTTCTCCTCTGCACCCTTTTCGCACACTTTGGTACCTACACCATTAGAAGTAAAGGTTAGCAAATTGGCAGGAGATGTCGCCACGTCAGTTGTCTGTCACATGAGACGATGACAAGTTACGATTGCTTTAATGAACTGTGGAGAAAATGTGGAGATACCTTCGGTCGACTCACCTCCCAGATTTGCACTGGTGGTCCCGGCAATCGGAGGAGTAGATGCCAAGGGGATCAATGGATCATCGGGGTTATATCCCTCAACCTTAGAGGTTTTGGGCTCTACCACCGAGCTCGAACTCTCGCCAACCTTATCCTTACCCTTGAGCCTACTCTTCTCCCTCTCCGTTTCATCGTGGATAAGGCGTCTGCCTTCTTCCAAAGCCTCGGGCTCTTCACCTCTGAGAAAGGTTCGCATCAGCTGGTGCTCGTCAATTTTGTTGACCCCCAGTTGCCGCTTCTCGCCCTCGACAATTGCGTCCCATATATTGGCCAAGGTAACATGGTAGTCTGGAATCCAAGAGATGTCTCGATGCTTGATAACTTGACCAAAGAAATCGAACAACAATTCTTCAAAGCTATCTATATCCTTCTCTTTTTCGGGAAGCTTATCAGCCGCAGCAGCTGCTGACTCAAGAGCGCTATTGGCATTGCTTTCTGCGACAGCTACACGCTCCTCATCTTGAGCGAGTTGATCATTTAGAACCTCCTTCTCCTTCTTGGCAAGGGCAAGGTCATTTTTTAAGCTCGCCCTCTCTTTCTCCCAAGCCTCTTTCTCAGCAGAAAAGTGATCCTGTACTGTCTTTATTTCAGTGTTAACTGCCTCGAAATCCTCTACTTCCTTCGTCAGGGCCACCCGTTCCTGGCTATTTAAGTCAAGCTCGTTGCGAAAACGCTCCCTGGCGCTCTCCAACTCGGACTTGTAATTATCTGCGTCTCTTCGAGCTAAAGCCAATTGGGCCTGTGCATCCTCCAGTTCTTTTTCCATTTTGCACCTAGCCCTAGCATCATTGTCAATCTTTACTCTGGCCGCGTCTGTCTCCATCCGGCGGATGATAGTAGAGAATGTAGCAGCATGCTTCATCATTACCCCGTATTGTTTAGCTACATGGCACACATACCCTATCACCTCTATGTCCCAACCCTCAGGGACCGGTTCAAGATCTGGGACGAACACCATCCTCTCAAAGTAAATGTCGGGAAACTGTTTTCGTAGGCGCTCTAACCTGGCCATAATCTCAGAACTGGGGGCATCATCCCTTGCATCAATACTGTCCAAGCCATGCTCACTAGAGGAAGTAGGAACTTCCTTCCCCTTCTCAATAATCCTGCCCTCATCTTTGTCCTTGTCTTTTGGCTTGGGGTGTTTTTTAGAAGATTGGGCGTGAGAAGGAGTACTTTTTGGAGGGGTTAAATCTCTAGGAAGTTGCTTTCCCTCAGCTGGTGGCATTGGGCGACTATGTGGCTTTCCATAACTTTGCTTCGGTGGAGATCGAGGTCGTGTAGAATAAGATTGATGAGAATCCCGGGGCCGATGACTATCCCTTCCCCGATTATTTCTACGAGTGTGATCAGGATCTGGAAGGAGGCTTAGTGTACCCTCGCGAAGCGAATGGTAGGAATAAGACCGTTTGCAAGACATTTTTCCTGCAAAGAAAACAAGTGTGTGTTAGAACTATGGACCACAGCAGCAAAAGAGTGTTATAATAAATGGTGCATGTGTTTTGTGCATACCGTGAAATCCCCCTTTTTTTAAACGGACCAGGGCCCGAAGTTAAGCTCGTTTGGGTGACTTCTTTTTCTCCAACTGGGGCACCCGTCTTTTCGAAGATGGGAAAAATTGGTTCCTCTCTGAAATCTTCTTGAGTATAAATATCATCTGGCAAAGAAATTTTACTTAATTCCCCGAAAATCTCTTCCTCGTTAATTCGTCTTGGGTGACGGACTTAACTGGCGATGAAGTCCTTAGGGGAGACTGCCCCTCGGAGGTTGGAACCTCCTTTGATTTACCATCTCGTCCCTCATCTCCTTTATACACGTTTAAATCCTTGTCATCCTGATTAGTCATCGGCGAAGGACTCTTGCGAAGAATGGTTGTTTTTACAACTTGAGAAGTTCCTTCTCCTTCAGTCGGGGGCACATACTTGTAAGGTTTGCCGCCCGCGCCAAGTCCAAATCTTATGTCCAAAAGATGGTGCTTGTGAAGGTTTTCGTCGGTAATACATTTCTTGATTTTCAAGAAGTCAGACTTGCTTTTAAGAAGGCGGGATAATCGATCGTTATACACTAAGCCTTCTGTCTTGGGGAATGTGTGATCTGCGCAAAGGAAAAAGAAACATGTTAATACTTCGATTATGTAATTCAGTCATGCATCTGGAGGCTCGAAACTTACTAGATTTGAGCCACCTCCTCGCACACCCAGCCTGGTGTTTTATGTAAAACCAATCAGCTTTGGGATCCCCTATGTTGCTATAACCATCAGACAGAACTTTCTTGTTGGCTACTGATTCAAAGAAAGAGAAATTTGGGATCGCTGTGGAACGGTGCTTAAAAAGATAGTAGAATTTCAAGTCTTTAAAAGTAAGCTCAGTTTGCAGGATCTCTGCATACGCGACATATAGAGTGTACAAGGCTGCATAAGCGTTGGGATGAAGCTGCATAGGGGCAATACACAATCGTCTTAAGGTTTTAATGATGATAGGAGGAAACGGAGGAATAGCGCCCACCGAACACATGAGTCGGCTGACTGCCATGTACCCTTCTGGAGCCAGATGAGGTCTATCCCCGCTTTCGGGTGTTTTTACATCGTCCTAGGGGATCCCGTGTTTCAAGCAAAATTTCTTAAGTTTTATATCATCTAGTTTGGAAGCTAAAGAGTCACTAACGTTCCTGAAAATGAGCCACTAACATTCCTAAAATAGTATTCTTGACTCTGAATACTAGCTCTTTTTCTAAAATCCATCACCCATCAAGTATAAGGACCCTAGTTGCCCTATAATCAGTTGCAAAATAGGAAATACTCGCATCAGCCATTCCCTAATTGATCTTGGTGCAAGTGTTAATCTTCTTCCCTACACTGTTTATCGTCAACTTGTACTAGGGGAATTGAAACCCATGAACATAACAATTCAACTGGTCGGTCGATCTATAAAAAAACCATTGGGTATAATTGAAGATATTTTGATTCAAATTGAGCAATTTTATTTCCTTGTTGACTTCATAGTTCTTGAAACCAAACCTATTTCGAATCATAGTAGCCAAATTCCATTGATTTTGGGTTGTCCCTCTTAGCCACCTCGAATGCTATCATAAATTGTAGGAGCGCCCAACTTCGACTATCATTTGGGAACTTAACCATTGAATTAAATATTTTTCATCAACCCAAAGAGTTCGAAATAGGAGAAGTCGACATAATAGAAATAGTCTTAGATGACACGTCTTATTTATCTCTTCAGAAAGCTTCACTTTCTTCAATAGATGTGTCCACTGTATCTTTCGAAGAACTATTCGAAGAAGTGCTTAAATTCTTAAATGAAGAAAACGGATCTAGGGAATGTACCTCACAAATATGATAAGAAATCATTGTGCATCATTTTCGATAGAGGTAAGTGTGGAGGGAAAAGGTAATCATATTTTTCGCATATCATTCATCATCGTCGTAGAATTCATTTTGCATATGATTTTCATTTACGTATAGTTGTTAAAATGCATTTCATTCTACAAATCATTTTGCTTCTCATCCACCTTTAGGTATTATCTTTCAAATTTAGGAAACGTGTTTACAGTGTGGACATTGTTTTGACCTAGAGTGGGGAGAGTCTGCATTACATCCTTTTTATTTTTTGTTTAATTTTTGTTTTTTTTTTCATTTTCATGCATTTAGATAGGACCATCATGCATTTTAGGTCATAGTAACATACCACTTTTTTTTTTGGAAATATGACTCATTTTAGATTGGTACAACGAAACAAGTTAACAATTTTTTTGGTCAGTCTATAGTAATTTTTTTCCTCAACTAAGATCAAATAAGAAACATAATGAAAAGTTTAATTATGAGCAATAATAGTGTAACCGGTACGTAGGATGATTCTTAGGTGATGGCCATGAAGTCTATTCTAAATTGTAGTCTTTTTTTAATGAGTGGAGAACATAAAGTACATGTATTAGCTTTTCGAATCTTTAAAACTAAGTTGCGTAAGATGAAATCGCATAAATCTCTCTTCTTCTTATATTCAATAATAATAGTAATCGAAGGGTATCCAACATTGCGTGTAAGTCTAGCGTTGGTGTGCAAACCCGCCAAGCTCTTTCCCGACTCTCACGTCAGGCCGCAAGCCAGTGCATAGGGGGTATACCATGGTCTCATTTTATGAGTTGGACACCTAAGGATTACCGACATCTTGTTGACAAAGTCAGTGTCGATCTGCACAATCTGCCAATCTCTCACGTCAGTCCGCGAGGCAGTAAATGGATGATATATCTTGGTTTTTTAAGATAGGCGTGTGTAATTAATAATAAATTTTAATTTTTACAAAGATAGAGAATAAATAATAATGCCCAAACACTTCTTGACCTTATTGATTTGACTAGCCATAAACAAGGAAATAAGAATACCACTTTGCGAACTATGACAAACAAACTAAGAATCTATTTCATGGCTGCACTATGTTATTAACCGAACCAACTGGCCAAACTAGAATTTAACATTTGAAAACTTGAATTATGTTGAAAATTTGTGATGAATCGAGGAATCAAAAATTTCTATATATTTATTTTTAATTGTATACTGCTATGTTGCAACTTTTCTGAAACAAGTCATGTTTTCATTTTTGTTTTCATTTGCATACATATGATTCATGTAGTTGCATTAGTGCCATACCATACAACATTTGATTTTTGTAGGTAGTATCCACTGAAAACCCCACGAGACACCCCTTGTCCTATTTGGGACACCTAGATGTTTAACGGCTTGTTGCATATGCTCAATGGAATCGTGTGTCCTACGAAAGTGTGATCAACCTAGTTTAGTTTTTCATTCTAGTTTTACTCGAGGATGAGTAAAAGATAAGTGTGGGGGTGTTTGATTAACATGAAAATATGTTTATTTTATGCACTTATATTTCATCTTTTTGTATATAAATAATATTGCATTGGGTATTATTATGTCATTTTTACAGATCTGACAATCAATCCTTATGCACTCCCAAAAGTAAAGATATTGCAAAAGTAGAAGATTACTTTTCCATGCAGATGAAGACTTCACATTGTGTTGCTTTTGGAGTCTAAGATGTGTTCATGTTTGGTTGAAGAAATCATATGCAATCCTATCTCCCATCAATTAGTCACATGCCAAAAAAGGAAGATATGGGAGGAATAATTGCTAATCGAGAGGCACAAATATTCTCAAAGATACTTACAAGATATTCTCAACATTATTTCCTCAAAATAAAGTCAGGAAAAGGGCATGGGATATGATAGAATAATTCTTGGGTAAACAAGCCCATATATGCATAGATTGATTAGGGTTTTTGGTTGCCTAATCTATCATATAAATACCCATGTATTCTCATTGTAAAACTTTATTCAAGAATTGAGAGCTCTTTCTTTTCTCTTCTATACTCCTCTTGGGTCTAGTAAATTTGTGTCGTCTATTCAATTAGATGTGGTAGAGCACGGTTTACTATTGCAATTTACTTTTCTCAATAGTGATTGACCGTCTGATTAGATTCAACGGTAATCCTAATTTTTTTGTTTATTTGTTTTCTGCAATTTTAATTTTAGTATTATATTTTATTTTTCTATCATTGAATTTATTATAGATCCAATTAGATTCAATTTTGTAGTTAATTCAGTTATAGTTTTAATTTGTTTTCAATTTATAATTGTGATTTGATCGTCGGTTCAATTAGATTTGTTCTGAACCAAATTGCAATTTCAATTTTTATTTCAATCAATTTCTTCAATTTCGTCTAACTCTCCCACGAAATATATAAATAATAAATTATAATTTTCCTCCCTATGTTCTACCTGCATACCACACCTGTGCGCTTGCAGTAATTTATAATAAATTTGGGCCTTTCTATTCTATAGGAAAGCGACATACAACCAGCCACTCAAAGAATCCGTCTGGAGTCCTAAAGGTTGTCTTATCTATGCTATCATCTGATACACTAAGATGATGAAAACTTGTAGCTAAATCCAACTACGAGAATATTGAAGTGCCTACCAACTGATCAAACAAGTCATCTATCTGAAGGAGTGGGTTTCTTCTTTGTGGGCTTGTTCAATTCTCTGCAATCCACACATAGACAAAGAGAGCCATCTGCCTTAGTCGCGAAGACGACCGATGCTCCCCATTCAGAAATACTCCGTCTGATAAACCCTTTCTCGAACAACTCACCCACTTGCTTATTAAGCGCACTCCTTTCCCTCGGAGTCATATGGTGCACTGGCAATGCAATAGGCTTAGCGTTCTCCACTAAATGTATCTAGAAATCAATCACACGCCTAGGAGGTAGCCCTCTCACCTCCTCAAATATGTCCCGAAAGTATCTAATTATGGAAACCAAACTGAGATCGTCAATTGAAGTATCTAGGGAATCCAATAAACTGAGCATGAATAATCCCTACAGGTCACAAGAAACCTCGAGAGCCCTACCATGGCACGTCAAAATCCTTACAACTCTCCTCTCGCAGTCAAGGACGGTGTCATACATGGCCAACCAATTCATCCCTAGAATAAGCCCGTAACCCATGAAACCTAGTGCATATGCATCACACTCAAACTCGGCGCCAAGAATAGAAATCCTCAAACCCTGACATATCATAGATAAGTGAGCGTACCTCCCTGAGGTTTTAGACAACCACTGGATCAGAAACTGTAAAAGTATCTAGGCGCAAACAATCAACAACAGAACTAGATGCAGAAGAATGAGAAGCACCAGAATCGGACAAGGTCCTAATCGGAAGTCAGTAAAAGAAATCAAACCTTCTACAGTGACCTTCCTACCTCTGTCCTGATCGCTACTACCGGTCTGAGCTGCCTCAAGAGCATGAACCTGTGCTCTGGATGAACATGTCCCCTATCCCCGCTTCTGAGGGCACTATCTGCTATAATGTCCCATCTGACTGCACTGAAAGCAAGCACCCTTCTTAGCCTTCTACTTGCAATCTCTGGCGAAGTACCCCATCATACCACACCCATGACACTTCACTTATTTCTTGATCTGTGCTTTATTTGGCTTCTCTCCCTTTTCTTTCCACCTTTCTTAGTACACCACTTTATCTTTCTAAAACATTTCTGGACCACATCAGTCTTAGCTTCCTATGTATTTCCTTTCCATCAGCATGCATAAGAGACATCTCCACCAAGCTTCAAAATTCGCACCCATAGGAATATGTGTAATGCCAGCCCTTGGAGGGATTGGTTCAGCCCCCTAGCAAACCTTATTGCCTTCTTATACACAGCATTAACCAAGTCCAAGGCAAATCCTGCCAACTCACTGAAGCTATTCATATACTCCTTAACTGATATATAATCTCAGACTCAAGAATCTCTCCAATTGCATCCCTTCTTCAGCTTATGATAGGAACTTCTTCTCAAACTTATCCTTGAACTTATCCCATGTCCTCATGGCCTGCTCTGCCTTATGCCACTTCCCACGAATACGAAGCATCTCCTTTAAGTTGTCAGGTATCCAATTGAATCTTCCTTATGTCGTCAAGCTCTGATAATCCAAATACACGATCGGTCTCTCTTAGCCAATTACGAGTATCAACAAAACTCTCTAATCAAGAAATGGTTTGTCGCCCCTTGTAGGGAAATCCTTACAGAGCTTAGAAAAATTATCCATTGGATTCTGTGGAACTACTGCAGCTGCAGCTGGAGGTTGTGCATTTCCTTGCCCTTCGGCAAGTGCCATAGCTTCAACGTATCTATGGAACCATATCGGGATGGGAACACCCTCTGGAAAGCTAGAAGCGCTAGACATGCCGAAAAAGAAAAGAGACAAGAATTCAAAATGGTATCAAAGGAATATTGTAGTTGACTTGATAGGATATTTTTCAAAAACATTACTTGGAAATACTTTACTTTTAAAAAACACTCACACACCATATTGTCAGTTTTGCCGCAACTTAATGCGGATGAATTGGCACGACTTTAAGTCGTAGCACTTTTGGAACGACTATGGGCCATGGTAATTTTAGGACGGGTTTGGTCCATTCTAATGTAGAGGGGACAGTTTTCACGGTATATGTACCATGTGTGCCAATAGATTCATGCTACCCAAACAAAAGCAAGCTATCCCGAAAATGAATACTCAGATCTATCTTCCTAGAATTGATCTGAAAATTTTACCGCTACTTAAATTTGAAATCAAAACCAGCATCTTCATTCGAAGATTCTAATTCAAGTTCCTTTTCAGGTATTCAATCGAAACCCTATTTTTATCTCTTCACTATAACCGAATAAATCCATGGTGGAAAGATCAATATTAACTAATGCGATAATTTATCAGTTTGAAGTATTGTTGTTTTCCATTACTTTTCCTTTTGTAAGATATCAGTCAGCGCCTAAAAATTCGAATTTCAGTCAATACCGTTTAATGAAAATACTAACCGACGGTGGATTATGACATCTAATTGTGATTTATGAGTTTAAGTTTATTTGGGAAGAAAAAAGATATCAAAACTAACCAATGATGAATTAGGACAATGTTCTAATTGATTAGACTGGATTTTTTTAGGATTCTTTGCTTGTGGATTTGTTCTTAATTTATTCTTCTTGCAATGCTTGATGTTGATTCCACTGTTATATATATCTTTATCTTTATTAATAATTGTGTTGGAAACACAATCCCTTGGTCCGACCGTGAAATAGCGAAATTACCCTTTAATTAACACCATTAAAAAAACTGATACTAAAAAAATAGGATTCAAAAATCTGTCGAAAGTAAGTGAAAAATGTTGAAAAAAAAGTCAACTGGAATATACCCAAACTTGTTTTTTCCTTTTCTTCCCCTATCCTACCGTATCTACTAAGTAGAAAAATATTAAACTCTCTTAGATTATATTCAAATCCAAGCAGAGAAATATCCTACAACCTGATTTTTTGCATGAAATATCTAAATCGACTTGGACGCTTTCAACTTCCTCTGGTTCTGATGTGTGCTTTCGGCAAAAAAATTCCGGCTTTACGTTATGCTTTTCCATTTGCGGAAATTGTGTATGCTGCAGAAGGCTTTAGAACTAATTCATATAAATAGAGGACTTCTACAACAAGATATTTAGTAATTTACGTAATAGCATAGGCATATGCAGTCCTGATTCTTTTATTTCTGTTTTTTTGTTCAAATCTGTTGATTGTAACATGGCTTTGTTATTGTAGCAACTTTAAATGTTGTTGTGCTCTGTTCAAAAGAGGGTGATTATTTAAGGTAAACTTTCTAATCCAAAGTTGTCTTGATATTTTGCCTGTGTCAAATTCTATGCCTTTTTAAAAAATTAATGCAAATTGATATAATATGTTATAAAATTTAGGTTAAGAAATTATAAATCTATAGTAAGCTAAATTGTTAGATCATTTTACTACTATGTCTTCTATTTCATTTGTATAAAACAGAAAACTGATGGTATCCGCTTTTGTTGAATAGCATGCAACATACTTGAATAGAATTTATCCTATTTTATTTGTATAATGTTTTACATTGTTGTTCAGAAAACTAATGATATGATATGTGACAAATATTTTGATTTTGTGAGTACTATTAGTTACTCATCAGCTTAGAGTTATTCATTACTTTGTTAATCATGTTCACTATATTTGTTTCCCTTCATACTGAATTAAAGTTAAATGCAAAGTGCAAACTAATTTTGGTGTTAAACAAATCCATTTATACTCTCTAGCTATAAGAATTCTTTGTCGGATTAATATACTATTTATAACTGTATTGCAACAATCTTTCCATGCGATTAGCGTATTGCAATAATCTTTCTGCGATTTATTTGCTATTTTTAATTATAGTATTAAAAATATCTAGCCATTTATACTTTTTTTTAAATATCAGTAGAAGGCCAGATATACTTTTATTTGATTATTTTTAAAAGAAAATATGTAGCCATTTGTTTGCTATTTTTAATTATAATATTAAAAATCTGTAGCCCTTTAGACTTTTATTTAATAAAAATCAGTAGAAGGCCACATATACTTTTATTTGATTAATTTTAAAAGAAAATCTATGGCCATTTGCTTGCTATTTTTAATTATACTTTTTATAATCTGACTCATATATGGCATAGTATGACTCATGTATATGTAGAAGGAAATAGAAGAAAATATGTAATTTTAACCCGGTTTGCTATATTTACAAATAAACTAACTCATGTATATGGCATAGTAGTGATTGATGGATAACCCGGATTGTGTGTAGCTGGTTAGGACAGTCAATTTATAATATTAACAAAATTTATTTTCCTTATCAAGCTTAAGATATTCTACATCTACCTGAAAATGTAAAGTGATTATTAGTTTTATTAATTTAACTTTTGTACATTGTATTTGTGTACCATTTGTTAATATAACACACATTTTTTATCTTAGAATTCACTTTAAACCTAATGAAGTTACATGGTTATTTCTTTTCCTGTCTTAATTTGCATGTAGTGCATGCATTTGCACTAAAATATGTCCATTACACCGGTAGATCAACACATATAATTGTTACTGATAAAATTAATACGTGTCTTTCTATTTATTGTGAAGCATAATGTAGGTATTTTTTAGGCTCGGTTCATACTTCGATATAAAACAACACTTAATTCTTAGTGAATTGGTTTGTGATAATAGATTTTTCTTTGAATCATGTATGAGCATTTCATCAGTTATTAAATAAATGCTATTCAGTTAAGTAGCTAGGCAAATCAATGCCAGCATATATGCCTAATTAACTCTTTACCGACAACTAATTTACAGTCAATCAACGTACAACCTGTTTAATTTGTGAAATAAAGTGACAGGTCACTTAGTGGATTCCTTTACAACTAGCATGGATGCAATTAATAACATCTTGAACTAAAATTCCGCTCTTCCTTTAACCTCGATGTTTTTTTACATGGGTAATATGGTTAATAATACACAGATGAAGCACCATTCTACTGCCATTAATGCTCTTATCTTTATTAATAATTGTGTTGGAAACACATATTTTTGGTTCGATCGTGAAATATCAAAATTTCCCTTTATTTAAATTAAAAAACTATTCCATAAAAATAAGTCCTATGCGGTTGATTTTTTTTCTTTTAAAAACTTCATTTATATATGCGTTGGCCCTTGAATAATGGATCAATAACAACCCATATGCGGAGCTCTTGTTGTCACCACGTGCGGAGCGCGTGCCGTTACGCTCGTATTGAGATAATTGGATTTCTTTCTTATAATTATTAGGAAAGTCGTTTTGCCTCCATTAATTGTTCGACCTCTTAAGATCGAAATATAAAAGTTTCATGGAGTCCCTGTGAATCCTTTATCTCACTTCTATTAATTTTTGTGGTAGAAAATAATGCATATGTGACTTACAGACCGTATAACTACTCAAAAGTTTATTTTACTTTCGTCTCAGATCCGAACTGCTTATGGCTATTAGTTCGTAAAGTTATAATAACATAACATTTATGGCTATCTCAATTTTAATCAATATCATTTGGCGAATGTTGAATCGATATGTAGTGATCATGCAGTCTTGGACAATACCAGTGAACAATTGCAAATCCTTTGATCTAAGTTGAATGTGATGGTAATTGTCCAACAACAAATCCTTTGATCTAAGTTGAACGTGATAGTAATTGTCCAACTGTAAAATAGAAATGATTCTCTAACTCTTAACCTGCTTAGCTTTCCCAGCCGGTAAAAACTGATAAGCAAAGATACTGAAGTAGAAGAGGTTCAAAATTAATAGTACTTCAGTTGAGCATGACTAACAAGTGCAGCTTTTGTTGTACATAGCAATTGCAATTGCTACTGCATTTCTAATTCGAATACAAATAAAAATATAATTGCATAATAATTAATTGATTTTGCAATCATATTTGCAATTCTAGTTGCAATCATAATTACATGAACTTCTAAAAGTAGTTAATTCTATTTGCAATTTTGGAAGTATCTGTTCATATTCATATACCTTGAAAGCAGACTATGTGTAAGATAATATATTAAAGAACTCAAATTTTCAAAAATGTATTTTGAAATATATATTTCTACCAAAAAATATTTTTGCTGTAAAACTTAATATTGAAACATAGTGTGGAACAAATTTTTGAAAGTTCGAGGGTTAATTTTTAAGGAACTTAGTTCTATAGACTAATGGTATTTCATTTATTTCGGTAACAACTGATGATACAAGAACGTCTAACTAATATTTGAGTTACCATTACATCCAATTTTATATAAAAGAGTATATCTTAAGATTGTTAAATTATACAAATGATCCTTTAACATTCTCTTATTATTTATCTAGCAAGAATAAAATGAACATTTGAATTAAATATTTTATCCATTAACATATAATATAATCATTCTTAACCTATATCCGACAATATATTGTACTCAATATCCCAGGCAAACACATTAATGTAAGGCTTTGAAAAAGGAAAATTTTGTACTGCGTTGATATGCGATCACAGTTCAAATCTTTGAACATAGTCGGAAAAAGGTAATGATATTTTCAAAGTATTTTGTAGATGTTGAAAGTTTTAGTTTTTGGTTCAAAATAGCAGCAGGAAAATCGAATTTGAATATTGGTTAGGATGAATTTCTTTGGCATGAATTAGAATTGAATCAATTAACATATTTTTTTGAAGAAAGTGATTTTTCTTGAATCAATTAACCGCACAACTATTACCATTATAAATCATGTTTTACTCCAATCAATATGCAATGTATTGATGTTTTCCTCCATCAATATTAGTACATAATGTATTGGCATTTTTCCTCCACTTACTCAAAACTTGTTTTCTAAAATGAAAATTTTATAGTTTTGGGTTTCACTTGAAATCTTGTTTTCTTCTTAGTCCGACTTTGACTCTGAATTCTGTATAAAAAAAAAATCATATAACTTCCATTTTTAAAATAGTTAAATTTGTGATTTATTGTTAACCTGATTCAGTTTAACAACTTGTTTTCTGTTTTTTCTAATTATATTTAGCATGAGCTAAAAGGAAATTATGTCCTTCTTTACCCTGCTTTTTTATTTTCTATTACAGTTAAAGACTAATGAAAGTAGAAAATAGTTAAATATTATTTCTTATATTATCGAGTAAGCTTTATTAATAACTCTATTTAATTCAAGTTTTAGGATTTATTTGATGTGGTTTTTTATTTTGATTCTGGAAAAATGGTAGTTATGTCTGTTATACTATTGTCTAGGATCAGTCAAATTAACCTTAAGAAACAACTAATTTTAAAAATAACTTAAATGGAAGCTATCAAATTTGCTTAGATTATTCCTAATAGTGTTTATATAATTTTTAGCCAAACCAGTCAGGTTTTGAGCTGTTGTTATCTTCAATTTGAAAAGTAATTTTTTTGACTTTTTGGATTGAAATTCGCCCTCCTATTTTTTTGTAGCTTACCTAACTTTTTTGCATGTTATGTTTTAGATTAAAACAGTATAATCTGAATACTATAGTCGTGAAAAAAATTGAAATAGTATTTTAAGATAAAAGGGCTTTGTCTACAAAGTCATTGTCTGTATCTGAAATGCTGCTGCCTTATATTGTTTTAACTTTTAGTTGATTAAGTGTAGGTAGAAAACATTCATACTGTCATATATTATTGCCGATGTTTTTATCAATTTGCAATGCCATGAAAGTTTCTTTAGCTTTCTTGTGATCTTGAGTAGTTTAATATGCATACAAGTCAGGAAATTTTCAGTGGTTTAGTATGCTAACTGTTGAATGTGTTGTAGGGTGAACATGCTATGCAATGATGGAGGTTTCAGTTTTTTGAAGTTGATGCTTTCAGTGGAGCTTTGGACGGCTTTATCTTTATTATGTGAAAGAGAAAGGAATTAAATGTGAACTATAATGCTTTTTCAGTGTGTTAATTTGCAAATAGATTTAATTGAACTTTGAAGTAAGGGTATGTAATTTGAATTGTTGATGCCTGCCAACATTGTGAATTGAAGTTGAACTTTATAGTTTTTAGTGGGTATGTTTTATTTATGCCAATTAAGTATGAGTTGTTTATTTGACCTTTGTAGCTATGAGAATTACAATTTATATTGGTGGCTATGATCTGCTCATAAACTTATATTGGTGGGTATAACCTTCTCATATTTTGTTAAAATCAGAGTTTTATGCTTCAGGTAGCTAGAGTGATCTGATTAATATGCAGTTTCTTCAATTGAATTTGGCCACGGTCCAAAAACATGGCTAAATAGTAAATAAATACATAAATTCAAATTGTCACGACTCTGAGCCATGGCAAAATGTCATTTTGCCATGGATTAAAGTCATGGCAAAACGTAAATCTGCCACGGCTTTGGACCGTGGCAAAATTCCAATTTGCCACGGCTCATGGCTGTGGCAGACACGTGGCAAAATTTTTGCCACGGCCTGAAGCCGTGGCTAATTGCAAAGCTAATTGCAAAACTAGTTAGCCACGACCCAAAGTCGTGGCAAAATTGCTTTTCTGGTGTAGTGCTTTATCAAAAACTTTTCTCTAATCTTCTAACTATAGGCCCTGATACCAAATGAAACATCCCACACCCCTTAACATCACCCATGTAAGAATGTGCTAAGATTTATGAAGAGCTCAGGTATAAAGTAACAACACAGACTAACATTCACAAGATAGAAATATAAAACACAACGGAAATTAAAAAAACAACATTTATTAAATTAAGTCAAATAACAATGCTTAATGCATTTCAAAATACCAAATAGTCGTCAACATAAAACCAAATACAATATCTCATGGAAAAACATAATACGAGGGTACGCAAGTAAAACTATCCTTCTCAAATGTCAATACTACAATTAGAAAATGATAAATAAACCAATACATGAGTCTGAAACGAGTTTTTATCCAAGCGGGACCGAAAAGTCAGGAATCACTGTTGAGACCCTCCACCCTGAGAACCTAGAGGAGAAAAGGAAGAGAGAAAGAGAAAACAAACTAGGTCAGACATATGTCTGGTGACTTATAGTAATTTCTAGCATGAGCATAAAGTAAGAAGCATTAGATAGATGAATAGTTCCAAGGACATAAGGCATAAAGTTATAAAAGCAATGGACAAATTTAAGCATGAAGAATGATAGGCTTGTCATTCATATCCAAGATTTTTGCACCAACTTACCAAAGATATAACCATTATGCTCTACCTAATTTCTACCCGTCGATTGGCTCCTGTAACCGCAATGTGATAACCTATGCCAGCTATGGAACTCGGGGTAATCAATCCTTAACCTATCAACTAAAATGACATAGACATTAATCACAGGCATTACATCGTCTTATTTTTCCCCGATCGGCACTTTGCATGCTCATCGTCCCGCCAGAACGAGGCCATACCCACCTCGTTCGGACCTATCACTATCCAGTGCAGTAAAGCATGCCTCGCCTTTATCTATTGCGAGACCTCAATAGATGATAATAGGGATACTGTCTGATACGGGTCCCCAACCAAATATGCAATTAACACAGGTCACCCCCTAGACTTGGTCCCCATTTATTTTCTATTAGGCCACTTAGTTTCCCAATTTAGCTCACGCTGACAGAATGGACATACACTACGAGCCAGTTATTTTCCTTAATCATCCCCACATTACCCGGAACGGAGTCCCACTACAATCTTATTAATTTATTAGGCCTCTTAATTTCCTCAATCAGCCCTACGTTGCCGGAACGAACCTACGAGCCACTTATTTTCGCCAATCAACCCCGCGCTGCCGAAACAGACTTCCACTACAATTTTATTATTTTATTAGGCTCCTTATTTTCCCCAATCAGCCCCATGCTGCCAGAACAAACCTACAAGCTGGTTATTTCCCCAATTCAACCCCCACTCTACCGGAATGGACTCACTACCTTAGCATATTAGTTTATCTTTAATTTAACTTAACACAATTTAAGTTTATATGCCACTTATTTTCCCTAATCAGTCCCACGCTACCGAAACAGACTCCACTACCTTAGCTTATTAATTTTATCTTCAAGTTAGCTTAACACAATTTAAGTTTATTAATAAGCCCAACATTACCTCATGTTTTATTGCTAGGTTGCATTAGACATTCCTATTAATGTTTATTCTTTTTATACAACCCAAACCCACGTTACTGAGCGTTCATCTAAGTTACCTATTCCAAATTGTATGTTTGCATGTTCTCCAATTACATATTAAGTTCTATCCCCATTTATAGTCCAATACTGATTATAGTATTTTATTAGCTCTAAAATTCCCAACTATCCCTTTTTTATTCAGTTTAACATTATTCCAATTTTAACACAACATTAACGATAAAGGCCTAGGCTCTTTTTAGGCCTAGACTCAGCGCTAAAAAACGGGAAACGGTCTTGGCTGCTAGCAAAGCCTAGACTCAAAAATAAATAAAACAAATACAATAGGGCATAATCATAATTGTAAATAAAACCACAACTAAGAGGGGGATATAAGATGGAGAATTACTTATAAGCAGTAAATAACTGGAAACAAATAGGCATAGACAGTAAATAAATTACAGTAACTTTACAGAAAAAGCTAAACATATAAATACTATAAACATTAAACTTGAAACCTTAAAACTATTTAACTATCTAACTTTTCCTACATAATTTTACTAATCTAGAAATTACATTAAAACTCACAGATCTGTTGAAAAGAGCTTCCCCTGTGGTCTTTCTTATTCTTGCAAAACCTCTGCCTCTAGAAGCACTTATAAAATAAATATTTAAAAGTATAGAACTTCTGTATTCCCATAAAAGTTTAATTATTTGGCCCTTCCTAATTTTGAGTATAGGTCTAGGGAAGAAAAATAAGGAGAAGAGAGAATAGATATGAAGAAATGAGAGAGATTCTACTAGTCTATTTATAGGGTTTATTGGGTGTCCTCAGTCGTCTAAATTTATGATTAAACTGGACCAGCCATGTCCTTGGACCAATCAGAAAGCGTCAAGTCAGACCTGAGCTCAAAATGAACCAATAGAACCAAGACACAACAGAAAATAACGTTCAGGCGATATAAACGTTCGTCAAAACTTGCGTGCACACCAAGCTACGCACGTACATGCACTTTGGGTTGACCCAGCCCGCCTTTTGTCGACACAGGGTCGACCCAAGGACCCTTGGGTCGACACTAGATCGACTCATGTGGGTATGGGTCCTCCACATGCCTATTACATAATATATTAGCATATATATATATATTCTGGTTTTAGCTTAACTTCTTTAATTCATAACTTATTTATTTTAACTTCGATTTCAGCAAACCAAATGTCCATTTTAATCAAAAAATTACAACGGACCCAATGGTGCTAGTCCCATTGTCCAATTTTAAAGTTTATTCTGATAATGTTTAACTTATTACCCTTTCCTATTTAATTATTGTTTGTAAAAATTCGAGGTGTTACATCAATTCCATTTTAAGACCAGCAGAGAAAAAGGGTGGTGTTACCGTTCATGTATCCCAGTTAGCCGAATTCAATAATTGTATTTTCTCTTCAGGATTGGATGAACATATGCACTGCAGCCTGCAATATACATGGAGAAGTGGTGAGTACAGGAAAATTTCATGCATATTTGATCGTGTGTTGATTAATTCAGACTGCATTAACTCGTTTTTCGATATGAAAATTAACGTCCTTCCATCTTCGACAAGTGACCACTATCCAATCTATATCAACTATCAGCTCGTGATGATAGATTAAAGGGAAAACCATTTTGATTTGCAAAACACTAGCATATGATAGTGGCTAAAGTGACAATGTGTTTTTTAGGGAACTTGAAGTTAATAAAGTTACATGTATAATTTTGTTCAGTTCCTTAAAAAAAAACTAAAGACAGGTTGAAACATTAGAATAAAATATGAACAAAATAAAAAGATCAAATAAAACAAAACGAGGACTTACTTGCATTGTTGCCACAAAAAATAGACAATGAGGATTCAGATGATGAAGTGTGGAGCTGCTATAAGCAAACTCAAATGTTGCTGAAGGCTTTACTTAAACTTAAGGCGATAGCTTAAACAAAGGGTAAAACAGGAATATCAGAAGTGGACGAATGCATATAATTTTTTTAATACAAGAATGTCTTTACGACAAAACACTAACTATAATTTTGAAACTTTTGACTAGGAAGGAAATCATCTGGTGCACTATAGTAAATTCAAATCTGAGGCAATCAATTATTTCACTAAGCTTTATAATAAACAAAATGAAGTTTTTTACCTTTGATTAGCTCCAAAAAAGTCCTTAATGCCAGAGAGAAAAGAATGTCGTGCAGACATATCACCGAAGTTGAAGTCTTCGAGACATTTAATTCTATCCACAATGACTTCACCCTGGCCCAGACGGGTTTGGTTCCAATTTCCGTAAAGCCCATTGATGTGACCTAAAAAAAAATCCTAACATCAGTTATGCAGGAACCATTGCAAAAAGGTAAAATTTTTAAAGAGATCAACCACACACTTTTATGCCTTATCCTAAAAATGGATAAACCCTCCCATGATAGTGGACTAGACCGATTGCATGTCGTACTGTCCTACATAAATTTTTTAGCAAAATAATTTGTTATAGAATGGAAAAGGTGTTACTAAAGATGACTAACGAGTGTGAAAGCACTTTCATTAAAGGGAGAGACACTTTAGAGAATTCTCTATTGGCACACGAGTTAATAAGAAACTTCAATAAGAAAGGAGATGATAAATTCTATTTGAAAGTTGACATCCATAAAGCATACGATAAAAACAACCGAAGTTTCATTATATATATGCTGATTGCTATGGGGTTCCCTGAGAAAATAAATAGCTTATACATGAATGCATAAATACTCCTACCTTCTCTATTCTGATTAATGGAGTACCAAAAGGATCTATCACTAGCAACAGTGGATAAGACAAGGAGACCCTTTATCTTTATACTTATTTGCAATTGCAATGGAGTATTTACTCCGTAGATGGAGATAGCACAGTCTAAAAAGGCCATCTGGCCTATACACAATTTTCAACAATCTATTGGCCATTTGTTGTATGCTGATGTCCCGATTATTTTCGTTAAATCGAAAGTTGGTGCTTTCCAAAAATTGTTGATATTTTTAAAAATCTAGAAAATTATGTCGTTTTGAATATGTTGAACGGAAAACATAATTCTATTTTAACAAGTTTTGTAGAGGGAGAGATCATGTTTAGAATCAAATCAACTTGGAACCGAATAAGAACTACAAGCAACAAAATAGAATGGAACAAAATTGTATGACATAGACATAATCCATTGCAGAGTACAAGGCTATGCTAAGGAGGCTCCCGATGAGAGATAGAGTCAACAAATGGGGAACAACCAATGAAACTGGACGTAGCTTATGTGAACAACAATCTAAAACTCACGATCATCTATTTTCTCAATGTGAATATCCAAGGAAAATTATTCGACATATACTGCAGATTACTTCAAATCGAACAGTAAAAGGGAGACATATATCAATAATTTAATGGCATACCTGTGCGAAGACTGGAGAGGAAAAGATCCGGTAGTTGTAGAGCGTAGCGTTTCCTTCGTAGTTGTAGTGCGGTGGATATGGAAGGAGCGAAATAGAAGGATATTCCAAAGCTGGAAGAGGACAGAGGAAGAAATCATCAGATTAATCAAGAATAACGTAATTATTATCATGAGAAAGAGAGCAAGAAAGCTTACTCAATTTGGGAGAGAATCACAATGTAGCAGATCTAGGGGGATGTTAGGATCGTATACTGATAACCAAACCCTAGAGCTGCCATGATTTCGTCTGTGATAAGCAGACGATGGTTACATGGTGTGTTGTCTTTATTTTATTTGTGGAATATATAATTGAACTGAGTTGTAATAATTATATATGTATGCTATAATCTCTTTTGAGACTTGTGTATTCACAGGCTCCCCTTTTGGCTGAAATAGCGCTAATAAAGTTATGCCCATTTTCCAATATATATATATATACATATATATACATATATATGGGGCAGGTTCGAGAGCACCCCAAAAGCCCCTCAATCCCAACCAAGTATTTCACACTCTCTCTTCTTCCACTCATTCTCTCACCTCCCACTCACATTCTGTAATATAAATGAGTGGTTGTGGTTCGGGTACAAATGGGAGGCTGAAATTTTGGGGGCTCCCTGATCTTATCCCTATATATATATATATATATATATATATATATATATATATATATATATATATATATATATATATATATATATATATATATATATATATAAGGGCTGTGAAAGATATAAATATGTATGTGTGTATGCACGCACATACACGTGCATATATGCGTTTGTACATGTAAGCAAAGTTAGGCTGCACCTTCAACCCCCCTCCACTTTTGAATTTCAACCACATGTTCCAAGTTGAATACTAGTATTTACTTGAACCATGTGCTCTAAGTTAAATAATAGTATTTTAGTTCCCTTAATGATTAGAGAGAGAGAGAGAAATACTATTATTTAACTTGGAATACATGGTTGAATCAATTGGACTAGAGTCGTAGACAAACATATATATATATATATATATGTGTATGTATGTATGTATGTATGTATGTATATATATATATATATATATATATATATATATATATATATATATATATATATATCTAAAGGGGAATTTTACTATAAGGGATTATTTACCTTATACAATTAATTTCTAGGACACGACCCTTCGATAATTATTTTCCAGGACATTATTTATTGAAAAAAATTTACGTGACATGTCTCGATTAATTTCCACTTTTCGCCATTTTTCATTAAAAAAATTGAGTGAATCGCAAATTAGGTTTTACTCAAAACCGATCCATTTCCCTTAAATTTCATCAAAACTTTGCTGCAATGAATTTTATTACCATATTCTTTGATCGATTTTTGGATTTTATTTGAGTCTAATTCTAATCGTTTTTTACTTAATCTAGGGTTTACTTTGGATCTTCTTATCAAGTACAACATTGCTTGCTGGTCAAGTCATCTTCTTCTACACGAGTAAGTTTTCTAATACCTAGGATTTACTATATTTTAAGATTTATACCTTTATTTACATAATACATAACACATTTGTCAGACCTCCTTTACTGAATTACGAATGTATAAATTAAAATGATCAGGAGTTCATAAGAATAAGTTTGATTGAATTTGGATGAATTTTTAACTTTTTGATGCAGTTTGGTTGATTAAAACACTTGTTATATGGTTGTAGAATTTAAGCACATGCTTATACGAATGTATAAAACTTGTCAAATACATGATTGATGATTAAACACTAGTTATTGTAAATAATTATCCATATGTAACTATATAAAGTTGAATATGTTTTTGAAAAAACATATATGATTTTATCTTTTTTAAGTACATTTTACTTTAATTATTTGTTTATGTTAAAAAATTTGTACCATAGAAAATTATTAATATATTTGCAGTAATTACTTTACATTTTATTTACTTGAAAAGATATATGTTTTTATCTTTTCAAGTTAAGAAGGCATAGTAATGATTAAATATATAATTGTTTACAGAATACATAATATTAGTTACAATCCTTATGTAAGAACTTAAAATCATGTTAGAATAATAGACAGAAAACAAATAAACTTTAATATGTTATTAGAACATTTACCTTAAAATATAAATATATTTATCTTTTTAAACTATTCAATCAAATATATTTTTGACATACATAACCTTTAAAAGTTTGTTAACTGTATGTACATGATTATTAACATATAACTATACTTTTTTTTAAATGCAGGATAAAATATGGAAACACGAAAATCCTCTCGATTTTTTATAGAATAGCAACTATGCATTTTTTTTTCAATGAAGGAGGACATCAATGCATAAATTTCAAACCTCTATCAAGTCCATACTGTGAAGAGCATAGCCAAACAAGATTGTTATCAATAACTCCATTGGTAAATTTACTTTCTCTATATTTTGTTATCATAATTATAATACATATATCTTTATTATGTTATATTTCAATCATGAGAATTTTCCATCATTTATTATATATACCTCTGTTTTAATAAAAAGATAAATATACTTATCTTTTTCAGAAAGTATGAGCATGGTGTAATTAAAATTTTAAAAAAACATTATTAACTGTATATCGACCTTATTTAAAAAAATAGCAAAAAATATTACGCGAAAGATTCAGTTTAACCCACTAGTCAAAAAAGATAAATCGACTTATCTTTTAAACTTTTTACATCATAATGATACTACGAGCTTATTTTTATTTATAATAATTTATGAAATAAATATGTTTCAAAATCTTGTTTACCCGCTGATTATGTAAGAAATTAATTTATAAAAATTGTTAAAGAAATTCATTAAAAGTAAAAGCTAGCACATGTAATGTCATTAAACTAGTTTAAGCTCATGAACTAGGTGATAGCAAATAGTTTTAGAAATAAAAAAATATAACATTTTTTTTTAACACTGAACTATTAAAATTTGTAAATAATTTGGATTTACTAAATTCATTTCCTCTCATGTTAACTGTTACCAAAATAGGAAAACTCGGAGTTATCACCTACTGGAATAGAAGATAACAACGTAGAAAATTCTGATGAAGAAAGGATAGAGACACAAGAATATGTAGGAGAATCTACTGATACAGATGAAGCCAATATGTATGAAATTCAACAAATACCAGAGAAGTCAAAAAAAAAATATCAATACTGAGGAACGTACAAATATAATTTAGATGTTGTTTTCAAAATAATGAAAACAACTAAGAAAGAAAAAAATCCTCTCTGCTGACGCAAAAATATACTTGGAAAAATCACCTTTCAAACACCTTTTCAATGTTTTTCTCGAAGATTCTATATCAAGGCAAGATTTGAGAAAGAGTGCAGCTAATTTGGATGATATAATAACATCTTATGATACTGCAGAACAAGCTTTCCGATTTGGTAACAAATTAATGAAATTGAAACTGGAAGAAGTTACTCTTATATTTGGAAGCCAATGGATGGAGAGGATTTATTTCTAATACCTGGCATTAAATAAAGCTACAACAATGGACAGTTTCTCAGATATTTGGACAAACAACTTTGAAGAAGAAGACATCATAAGTCAAAAAACAGTGACAAAAAGATTGAATAAAATGATAGAAAACAAAATGGTAGCGTTGATATAATAAAGCTAATATTTCTGTTGTTGATCGTAACATTCTTGTTTCTTAACAATCAAAGCTACTTGCAGTGGGGATTCTTCCTAAGATTCCTCAATTTGGAAAAAATCAGTTCTATTTCTTAGTCAAAAGCAATGTGTGAGAAAGTTTGCATAAATGCTCAAAAACATCATACTGACCCAAGAAACACACCTGGTTGCACTATGGTTTTACTTGTAAGATTTCTTACACTTATCTAATATTTCATTATTACAAAAATATAAATGTATATATCTTTTTATTACAATATTGGTTTTGTGAGAAGACAAAAGTAATAGAAGAAAAATAAATCTTCAAAAAAAAATCCCAAGGATAATAAAGTGCGACTTGTCTAATTTGAAGGACATGGATCTTACAGCACTTGACAGCAATGGTATAAATGTATTACTTTACTATTTATTTTATTTAAAAGATATATGTTATTATCTTTTCAAGTTTAGAGGCACATTAATGAATAAATCAATAGTTACTTACAGAATACATAATATTAGTAATGAGCCTTCTGAAATAAGTTATAATCATGATAGTATAATAGACAGAAAACAAATTAAGTTCAATATATCCATTAATCATATACCTTAAAATATAATTACATTTATCTTTTTAAAATATACATCAAATATATTTATAACACAGAACTGATTGTAGAATTATTTACTTTCATGATAAAAACATTAAGTACCTTGAGTATTTACGCCACTTGACATCAATAAGGTATAAATGTATTACTTTACTATTTATTTTATTTAAAAGACATATGTTATTATCTTTTCAAGTTTAGAAGGCACATTAATGAATAAATCAATACTTGCTTACAGAATGCATAATATTAGTAAGAAGCCTTCTGAAATAAGTTATAATCATGACGGTATATTAGACAGAAAACAAATTAAGTTCAATATGTCAATAGATCATTTACCTCATAATATAAATACATTTATCTTTTTAAACAATACAATTAAATATATTTACTAAGTTGAATTGATTGTAGAATTATTTACATTCATGATAAAAACATTAAGTGACATCAATATGGTATAAATGTATTACTTTACTATTTATTTTATTTAAAAGATATATGTTTTTATCTTTTCAAGTTTAGAAGGCACAGTAATGATTAAATTACTAATTGCTTATAGAATACATAATATTAGTAATAAGCCTTCTGAAATAAGTTATAATCATGATAGTGTAATAGACAGAAAACAAATTAAGTACAATATGTCAATAGATCATTTACCTAAAATATAAATAAATTTATCTTTTTAAACTATACAATCAAATATATTTATAACATTGAATTGATTATAGAACTATTTACTGATATGTAACAATATTTAATTAGAAATATCATTCATGCAGATTTTGAATTTTTTTACAAATATAACTTCAGAGGAGAAAGAGTTTCTTTCAAAAAAATTAATACATCCAGTCCTAGAAGATGCAAGATGAAAGAAAGGAAAATTATCTGAAAATGAAGAAATAGAAAGGCTGAAAGAGTTAGAGACAAAAGTCACCTTTTTGACCAATGAGATGAATAGTGTAGTAAAACAACTAGATGAGGAGAAGAATTTATGGCAAAAGGCTGACCAAAGTCTCCAAGAAATTGAAATCAAACTTCAAAAATTGGTAAATCATCAACAACATAATGTGGACAATACTACTGAACCTGAAAAAAATATGAAGCAAGGAAAAATAGTTGGTATGACACATATAAATAGTTCTGCTAACTTTCCATGTTTTGATCTGATGGAAACTCAGTATTTAATTATGGATACTAAAGACAGTTCTAAATCTGAAGATATTGAAGAATATACTAAAAAAAATGTTGCTGAAATTCCTATTTGTGTTGAAGATGTCAACCTTAAAGAACCAAAAAAAAAAAAAAGAATCACAAGAATATTGAAAAACGCCTACTCCTGAAGCATCTTACAGATAAATAGCAAGAAAATGTAAAACTTTTTTCAAGGTTGTTGGAGATAACAAGTAAGTAATGAAACACCACTTTTTCCCAAATCAACCTATATAGTTCAGTTGAGTTTTCTACTTATTAGTTTATTATGGTACATTGTGCGGTATTACACTACCAAAAGCATGGTGTTGATAAAAGTATTGTTTAAAATATCACTATCAACTCTTTGTATACCCAACACTAATAAATAAATAAATAAATAATTACACTACATTTGTCGTAGTTGGCTTTTCATCAGTGATTAATGTTAACAACTGATTGAAACTATGAAAGTTTAGGTTTTCTTATATGCTGTGGTTTAGGACATTAAAAAGATATTCAACTTTATCTTTTTATTTTAAATTATGCAACTACTTCTTTTGTTGAATGATTATTTGTTTATATGGCTTTCTGAAATATATGATATGTTATTTTCAAAAGTAATATTTGATAATTTGATTTTTTTTCCAGCATTAAATTTCATAAAAGATAAATGCATTTATCTTTTCATGTTTCACTTAATTATTAAAAGATAACAGAAATAGTTTTTAAAGATAATTCTATTTTAGTAATTGTGTTTCCATACAAAATTTTTATTTACATATTATATTTGTATTAACAAAACACATGATAAATGCAAACATCTTATTTTTCAGCAAGGAAGCATTTAGTTTTGATGATGAAAACAACATCACCATAATAAAAAAAACATGATAGAAGATCTCCTATATGAACAAAATACTTTTGTTTAAGTAAGTACAAAAAACAAAATTTCCTTTATTATAAATTTTGTACTTAAACCCATATTACTTTTCAAATGTAGAGCATTGATTGGTTTTGGTTTCGGAAAGCAAGACAACTAGATCAAAGAAAAAGTATTGTGTATGTTAACATAACAATGACAGTAAGTGAACTATATTCTCAAATTAACTTATTTTATTATAAAGTACATTTTCTAAACCAATTTTTTAACAGACAAGTGCAACAACTGGAAACTGGAAAAATATCTTGACAAAATAGTTCAACTATTTTATCAAAAAATTACTTTTAGATCCATTATGTATCAACATCTTATTCCCAATACATGGGAATGAACATTGGAGCCTCCTTGAACTAGATGTCGTAGAGTGCACTCGGAAACACTACGACTCACTATACTTAACCAATCCCCGCAGAAGTGAACATACAAAATTTGTCATTAATGTGGTAAATAAATATTCTCAAAAATTATATTTCATATATTTGTCTATATATATTCTAACATACAGTGACTTTTTGCAGAAAACAGCAGTGAATAACCTAAACGAAGAGCTAAAACAAGAAGGTCACCAAACAATTATTAAAAAGAAGACACATCTTGTGAATGTTGATTGTGCTCAACAAACCAATGGGTAATTATACAAATAGTTAATAATTTAATATACTATTTCATGATATACATTAAGATATAGAACATATTATAATTCATTATTATACTAAAAATAGATAATATGCTTTATCAATATATGCAAAGTACTAAATTTCAATATATTAGGCACGATTGCGGAATTTGTATGATGATGTTCATGCAAAAAATTGCATATGAAATGGAGAGTACATCAAATATTATTGCTGAACAAGCTACTGCATTCAGAGCAAAGATAGCTGCAGATATTCTCAGTGATGAACCATACTGTTGGATAATTGAATTTTTTTGCAGCTCTGGTCCAACTCTTAAAAATATTTGAACTAACACAATATTTCATAATTTATAATAATTGATTGTAACAATTAGAAATTACAATTGGCGATGAATTTGTAATGGCTTATACCAACATTTCAATAATTTGTACTACTTAACTTTTTAGACGGTAAATGTGACAATGCTTATGAACATGATGATTTTTACTTATACTTAAATTGTCATTCAATACATTTGCCTACTACTATGTTAAAAAAGATAAATCCTTTTATCTTTTGTTTATCATTTAAACTTAATTAGTACTATGTTTTCTAATTCCATTTTTCTACACAGCAAACAAATGCAATATGGGCAACTTTTCCTAGACAAGTAGAAGCTTTAATATTTGTCCAAACACATGCAAACACTAACATTTTTTGCTACCAAGATCATTTTACTGCACAAAGAAGGTTCCTAGTTTCTACATATGAGGAGTTTTGGAGAAGGTACAAGAGCATGAATCCTAAGTTTTGCCACCATTACAAGATTATTCAAGTCAGACCACCTTGCCACTTGTACTATGATCTGGAGTTCAACAAAAATATTAACACTATACAAAATGGAGATGAAATGGTAGATATTTTGATTTCCATCACCTTCAAAACTCTAAATGACATATACAAAATAAAGGGAAATGAAGATTGGGGTATAGAGCTTGATTCATCTAATGAAGAAAAATTCTCTCAACATTTGATAATTCGTATCATAAATATTTCTTTCAAAGACAACATTATTGGAGGATTCATCTCTAAGGTATGCTCGTGTATGAAAAAAAATCAAGATTAACTGATTCACACTTTGAAAAACTTTACATCAACAAAGATTTAAGCTGAGAATATATTCATTGATACTGGAGTTTATACCCATAATCGCTGTTTTCGTCTTCCATTCTCAACAAAAGCAGGGAAGAATGCTATACTACTGCCAAGCAGACACTTTGGATGTAACAATCTTAATGACGAACAAGTGTTTACAAAATCACTTATTTTCAATGTAGAAGATAATTTACATAAGCTATTAAAGTGCGAAATGAATTTGAAATTATACAAAAGTATTCATTAATTGAGGAGAATGATAACAACAGGTGCATCTAAAGTGAAAAGTCAGTAAATGCTTACTCTTGCAATATACCTAAGTCCTATAATTCAGGAAAATCTCCCTTTTCAGATTTGGATGGAAAAAATTCATCATTAGCATCTCATGGAAATGTTTTGGGTAAAATCAGAAAGTGGTACTGGTTTTCTACACATCGCTATATAATTTATAACATGTCCAAAAGTCGATATTGTGAACGAATTGGAAGAGAACATAAAAGTAATCATATTATGTACATTGTTGATTTCTAAAGAGGTGGCTACTATCAGAAATGCTATGACCCTGATTATAGAGGCTATCTATCTCCTATGCGACCAACACCATGAGATACATTGTCCAACTATTATGATATAGTGAAGCAAGTAGGCAAAACTGTGTAGAAACAATGCTTTATCAAACAAAATATCAACTACATAGTGACAGTAATGAATGTGGTTTTTTTTTTTTTTTTTATTCTTGGTAGTAAGAACATGTACAAAGTCAACAACATGTATACATACTTTTTTTCTTACATTATTTGTTCTTTTCACTAAAATAACGAAAAATTATTATGTAACGGCAAAAATTAAGATTAAACCTTGTTTTTCTAAAAATGTAAAATCATATATATTTTTCGAATATGTTGTATAGCACTTGTATATCTGTAATGATTATGATGCTACATATGATTAATTGGTGGATTTTGTTAGTGTGTATGATTAATTAATATCAGAATTGTAATCATATCAATTATTATTTCATTACTGTTATTAGCAAAATATTGATTAAAAAGATAAAAATATTTATCTTTTTCATCCCGTAAACCACATAATATAATAATTTAACAGTGAAAGCATTGTGCAATGTATTGAAACAAAACTACCTTATAGAACAAACATACTCAAGCAACATCAACCTATTAAATTTAGTACATACAACAACTTAAAATATAGCCTTTACATGAAAATATAAATACAATTATCTTTTCAAACCTTTGCTGTCGAAAAAAAAACAAAATAATCAAATAATCAGTCAACATAACACAACATACATTTAAGAAGGCCAAATAAGCAAATAATCATTCAACAAAAGAACAAGTTGCATAGTATAAAATAAAAAGATAAAATTGAATATATTTTCAATCACCTAAACCACAACATATAAAAAAACGTAAACTTGCAAAATTTCAATCAGTTCTTAACATTACTCACTGATAAAAATCAACATTCATCACATCCATGTAACCACAAATTCATTTTGTAACGACCCGAACTTCCCCGGTCTCCGAAGAGAAGAGAAAGAACAGATTGTCTGAAAACACGACAAATTAGAAGACAAACAGAAGAACATTGCATTGCTTATTACAACAATTTACATCAGAGTACAGAATATACCAGAGTATGAATAAATATTATTCATCAGAAAAATATCAGAGATTTAAAATTACAATGCAGCAGAAAAATAATACATAACACAACTGAAAGAGATACATGGATACAGAGCTTTCCGAGTATAGCTCCAGCTATAAACCAGGTTCTTGTGAATATAAATCTGCAAAACCAAAACTGCTGGCTACCCGTGTGGAAAATAGGGGCACCCAGAGTTTAGGTAAAAACAATAAACTTCAGGTCAGCCATGAGACTGGTGTGAGAACTAAAATCAGTTATTAAATCTTTATTTTGTAATAGAGTAAATCAAGGGACCACGCCGTATAACACGGAACGTGTCTCCTCCCAAGAATACCAATGCATAAAACGAACAGCGCAATGCTTTTTGAAAAAATGAAGCTATTATAAGACTTAGTCCCACCACACAATGCAACACAAGTCGGAGGATAGAGTTTACCTTATAATAGCCAAACATGCTTGGTACGTTTAAAACAAATCATTTGATACTATTATAAGTGCATAGTGTATAAAACAACTTCAAATATAAATGTAACAATCATAGACGGCATAATGCCCCATCCCACTGTGTCTCCATACTAGTTGTACAATTAAAATCGCAAAGTCACATATTGGAAGTTGATTTCCGTCTGTGAACCAAGGCAAGGGATCGTCCTTACTGCTTAGATACAGTCGAGTCCATGCCTCAGGACCCAGACACAGGTAGGCCCTTGGATCGTCAGGGCCGGTCCACACGGAGTGGAATAAAATGCCTGAACAATACGTTTCCCCGCCCTATATGGGCGTAAATGAGCTAGATGACTCGATATCCATCGGCTCCGTAGTAACTGATATATCTGTGGTGCCTCGCTATCCATCATCCACATAAGTAAAACGTCTGGGCTTGCAAAACCCGAACACCACTCCTAACTAGAAGGAAACGCATGCCCTCCCCGAGGTCCTCTCCCATTTCTGGTTCACACCGGGGTGTGAGGCTTGCGAATCAACGCTATGCACAAAGCTATGCTATATCAAAGTTGTGCTTTGATCATCAACCACAAGACTCTGCTTTTCAACAGAAGCCTTGGTCATTTGCATCTTAGCATGCCACACTGGCAATTCACGCCATGCAACTGATGTCCATCAATCACATAGAATGAAGTCCAATGTCAGACACACATCCATTTACAAGTTCATTCTGGGTCTGAACGAAACCGGAGGCACCTTACTCCTCGTCCCATATGTCCAATACAGGAGAGAGGTCTCATATATCCGGTCGATCTCCAAGTACGTCTGGACGATCACCACTTATTACCTCGTCTTGGGTATACAGCCCAATCAAGACATCAGTAATCATCCAAACGATGTAAAGACCTCCGGTCTTCAACCACCATCTTCATCGTCGACCAATCGTCGAACCAATTATTCAGAATGGGATAAACCCGGTCTTTCCGAATAACTCGCGTATATAATAAACAAGTGCTATAAAAACACAAAAACGCCTCATCCATCCCAATCCAGAATATTCCTTTATTCAAATATTGTTATACTTTGGGAAAGGTTCCCATTAATTTTATCAAAGATAAATTCTTTAAATTTATTCTTTAATCTTCCTTTCGATATCAGTTCGAACCAAATTATGGTTTATCCAAACTAGTCGGGATTAGAGCACCTTACCGAAGTAATCATTTGTTATATTTCCCAATCCTAACCTATTCATCCCATGTAGCAAAACTGGTAATACTTCATATCTAATACCACGGTGTTATTGGTATAGTTAATTACCATTTCACGTTCAAATCTAATTAAAGATTTAACTGTCGCTTGGAGTAAAATTGGTGCTACTCTATTCTCGATCATTTCCCGAATTTGATAATTTAAATTATCACATTCTCTTTTTCAATCTAATTAAAGATTCATTAAAACTCTAATTCAGTTTTAATCCCAAAAATCATTACTTAATGATTATTCAATGTTAAGAAAGTAATCTTATCTTTAACTGGGTAAAAGAACTAATGTCATTTAAAACACAGTTCACGATAAACCCAAAATCCCATTCCATTAACAATGCAATTTTCATGGAAAACCGATCAATATATATATCGATATAAACTTCCATATCCAACCGATAATATAAATGGAATAACGACAAAGCCTTTTAAATTCCATATATATTATCAGTCTTCCTCCACAGAAGCTCACTTCGATTATTATCCAATCGAATTCCATTCCATTCCAATTTATTGAATTAAATTGGAAAACTTCGCTTTGGAAAATTTCCCTAAATCTTAATTAAAAGATTTATAAATTCCAAATCACATTTCATTGTAAATCAGGTTAAAGAACGAATGTCATTAAAAACACAGTTCACAATAAACCCAATTCACATTCCATTTTACTCCAGTTACTAAATATAACTGGAAACTCCAATAATCTTATTTAAAAGATTTATTCTATTCACACGCGGTTTAAGAACAGTGTTAATGAAGACACCATTCACGACAAACCCAAAATCCAATTCTTTCATTCAATTCCAATTAAATATTAATCAATTGGAAAATTTCACTAATTCTTACTGAAAAGATTTATTCTTTTCTCAACTGGGTTTAAGAATAGTGTTAATGAAGACACCATTCACGACAAACCCAAAATCCCATTTGATATTAAATACAAGGCTCCGAATAGAAATTATATCGGCTTATATTTAATATCAAATTCTGAAACTAATAAATATCGTATAGGAAATAATGATATAAAATATATCATCCAAATTTCCATAACAATATCCATATAATCACAGAATCCAATATCGAAATATTCCGAAGATGATTTCGATTCAAATCCACTCCGATTCATATATTGGAAATTCTGGTTATATTAAAACCTTTCACAAACCCAGTTTATTTTATTTAAAAATTATTGGATTTCAAATCTAGCTAATAACTAGATCATTTCAATAAAAATATATTTTTATCTTTACAAACATGGAATTTTTCACCCAAAATCTTTCCAAATCATTTATTATGATTTTACACTAATTATTGATATTTCTAATAACACTAGTAAAAAAATCGTCTGTTGCTTTGCCTCATTTGCTTCTGTTGTGCTTGCAACAGAAGCAAATAATATTATTTGCTTCTGTTTCACCATTACAACAGAAGCAATTACTATAAGAAAAACAGCAGAAAATCCACGTATAGAAATTTGCTTCCGATGTTGTAGCAACCGAAGCAAGAATGCAGAAGCAATTTTTGTTTTGCTTCTGACCAGTGTACAACAGAAGCAAGTACCTTTTATTTTCTTCTTAATTATTGGACTACATAACATTTTGCCTGTACCCAATTGTTCCCGACTAAACCAACTTCTTTCCGGCTTCCCCAAAACACAGAAGGAAATTACAAAAAAAGGGGGGGGATGCCATTTTCAATCGACATCCACATCTTCATTCAAGGCCGAAATTTTCAGTCGACATCATCCCTAAATTGGATTGCCTCGCTGATTTCAATCGACGGAAATTTTCTTCTTAAATGCTAATTTGGATTTGCCCAATTTACTGATTCGCTAGTCTGGATATCTTTAGGTATTTTCCAATTTACTGATTTGCTAATTTTGATCTGCCCAATTTACTGATTTTGTTGCTTCTTTTTGTGTTTTATTTCAAGGTTTACTTGCTAGATCTGTAATGACTAGTCTGTGTTTTGAATCCAACGGTCTGCTGAGTAGCGATGATATGGCTTGTTGAATGGTGTTGAACAACCAACGATGCAACTAGTCAGTTCCTTTTAGCGATTTATACTTTGTTTATTTTGCAGAATTTCTTGTTATTAGGTAATTTTTTGGTGTTTTTAGAAAAAATGAGGTAAAGGTTCCCTTTTTCATTCATATAAGAACCGTCTGCTTATTTGTGTGCTTGCGTTGAGTTTATATAGTTTAGTAATAATCAGAGTGAATCATTTTATAAAAAATCTCTTCCTAATTCATTTCAAAATTTCTTAATCTCACATCTTTTTTAACTCATTTTGAACTAGAGCTTGTTTTTGTGAGTTTATTATTTTCTTATTGAGATGATTTCTCATAAGGGATATTCAGCAAGAGGGATAAATAATGGAGCTTAAGTTCTAGTGCATTGAAATCCTTTGAAATGGATAAGTAGAAGGAATAGTGGTTAGTTTATGACATTAAGGGAGCAGCCACAGTTGCTGAACTTTTTACCGTTTACTTATTAATCTTCGCCCTACATATATACTATTTTAATAACAACTTTACATGTTATTTTCATAGGTGTCCTTCAATAGGGGGAAGCTAAATAGTTTCTTTTAACCATTGGGAATTTTTTTTTACCAACAATGACAGTTGTTGTTGGCTGCATGTTCTCAGTGTATCTTTGAGGGCAACATCTGGCGAGTCCCAAGATTGAGGGAAGCCTCTGCTGATTAGGCTGCAAGGAAGGAAAAACAGGTTACATTATGGGTTTTTGAGACTGTCCATATTGTTTGGATCTTTTTTCTTCCTTATGTTTCGGTATATCTTCTGTTCTTTTCATTTACTGAATTTCAGTTTTAATAATGCTCAATTACTTTTGAATATTTGTTGATAGGTATAACAGTAACAGTGGAAACTTTTGTTAAGAACCTTATAGAAACTTCATTGAGTGTTGATTATTCTTATATTTTCTTATAGTAAAATTTTGGTGTTTATTGAGTATTTTTATGTTACACACACACACACACAAGCATTTCAAATGTAATCATGCATTTGCAAGTATGAGGTATTGTACCAATTTTTAACATCCTTGAAATCAAAGTTAAAGATGTAGATCTATCAATAGATGTGAACTGAGAGGATGGCATTGAAATTTATGTCATTTTCATCTAAATGTTCACAAGCCCGTATAAATTGTAATATTGGTTTACAAATGTTGACCTCAGTCTTATCTCATTTGTTAGATGGTCCTTGTTTAATTAGTGTATCCATGTTTTCTTACATGTAACCTTACTTGCTATGGCATCAAAGATGCAGCCATCCCACTTGAATGGGCCTGACTATACCTAGACCATCTAGCAATTAGAATTAACTAATAAATTGGCAGCAGTAATAACGATATGGCTGTTACTACAATTGGCAACAATACAGGCTGTGAATTTTTCTATAAGAAAAATATGTGCATAAGAGGATAAAAGCAGCAGTAGCAGCTTCTTCTTTTCATAAATTTAGCATGCAACAACGTTGATCTTATTAGCTTGGAGTTCTAATGCTGGTCATTTATCTAAAATTTTCTTTTAATCTCTCGGTGCCTGCTTATAAAAAATATAACTGGTAACTGGAATGAGATGTTAATGTTTATAGATATGACAAATATCTATAATCTATGGTATATGGCTACAGTATTGGTTTGTAAGTATTAGCTCTATTTGATTATTATTCTAATTTTGCTTTTTTTGTTTCTGAATTTGTCTCTTAGATTCTTGCTTGACTTTGCTATAACCAGCAGTAAAATTTCAAACGCTGGCTTAAATTAGAAAAGCTTCAGGTTCGTTTAGTACTCTAATATATTTTCCACGCTTTTGGTTTCTTAACATAAAAGTTTATTTTCATAATTTTAGTTTTGGTTATATGCTCATAATTCATGCATCTGATAAAGGATGGCCAATAAGTTATGATATTTGTGTTAATATTTTGTACTAACATAGTAATAATGGTTGAATTATTACCATTATTTACACATAATTATTTTTGATTCATTACTCCAGTGTTAGCATATACAGTGCCAATGGAAATGCTAGTATTATTTAAACAATTTACAATATTTGGTGTAAAGTATTATTTGGTATACTGTCCATTATAACATTTGTTGTGAGAAATGCTGCTGTAAAAATGTGTGTTGCTGGACCCTTGCAGATAATAACGAGAGATTGGATGTACCTAACATTTGGATTGAATGCATGGAGGTAGATTTGCTAATTCGTTTATTTCTCGGCTTTGCAAGATTTAAATTTGTGTTAGCTATATTTTAGGTTAAGTTTATTGTAGCTACTGTTTATGAAAGTTTTTATGAGGGTGGATGGTTTTGAATTGTTTTGACTATATTACCATGGAGATCTAGTGTTTGTTAATCATGGTCTAACATAATATTTTTTATGAAGGTTTACTTTATAATCCTGCCAATCTATTTTTTGCCTAAATTAGATCTTAACAAGATTCCAAGACAAAAAAGGAGCTTCAAAACATAAGATAGTTGACCCAAAAAGACAGAGAAAAAATAATAAGACGCTCCCATTCTATAATATTGTTTGGATTAAATCCAACATGCACTTTGCCAATATATAAAAGCTCTAGGCTTTGAGATATATTACTTTGAGAGAAAAAGAAAAAAGGGTAAATTGCCACTTATGGTTCATATGACCTTCCCCCTATATTATGCTATTATTACTTATTTGCATTTTGCTTGATTAATACTTGTACGTTTATGTAACACAAACAAGGATAAAAATACATGTAGAATGTAAACATGCCGCTCTTGCATTTCAAATAAGGACTACAGATATAATATTAAACAACAAAAGGGAGTTAATATCACCTCCGAAGTTTTTTTACTGTTGGTATTGGCTTTTGTTCTCTATTATTATATATGTGTCAAAAGCTAGTACTTGGAAAGTCCTAAATAACGTGCTATTTCACAAAAACATGCAATTCTATTGTCTAGTTACCATAAATTCTTGCTTTTACCAAAGCCAATCAGGCTAACCATTTCAGCAATATTATAAAACATGCAACTTGCATTAACCTGCATCTGATTTTACCCTTAACTTGTTTTTAGTTTACCCTTAACGTGCTTTTATTTTACCCTTAACTTAACCTGATGCAGTTTACTTAGGCCTCATATATAATGCTAAGGCAAAGGCCAATATGTGAAAGAATAAATGTTCTATTAAATTGCAAAAAAAAGTCGGAAAGGGGATGGTAATTCATCAGTTTATGAATCAAGTAAGCATATTTGCATTATCTTGCTATATGCGGGTAACTATGTCAAATGAAACCTTTGAACTCCCAATTTTGGTTTTAATTGTCGCCTAAAAGCATTATTTGTTTTATTTCATAAATTACCATCTATAAAAGCGTATTAATCCGAAGAAATACTTTACCAAATTATCAACATTTCATTGCTGTAAAGATTATATCACAAGAGTTAAATGAGCAAAGGTGTAGTTGCCACATTGGGAAAAAATATATTATATATGTTATAGCAAATTAGCCCATTTTAGACGTGCCCCAAATTTGAAAGTATTTAGTATCACATAAAATTTAGCATTGATAGGATTTTTTTTATATTTAAGTGAATTAATTTCCATTTTGTTTTCAATATCAGGAATTAATTTTGGGGATCAGTTTTGATATAAACCTTACGTGAATTAATTTTCATTACTTCTACAATGTTTAGGAGCAGTTTTCAATATTAAGGAGCAGTTATTAAGGAGCAGTTTTCAATATTAAGATGCGGTTTTCAATATTAAGGAGCAGTTTTGATGTGCAGTTTTGCAATGTTATTTTCATTTAGTTTTCAATATTCAAAGGCGGAATTGGCCCTGGGCAGAACTGGGCTACAACCCAGGGTAAAAAAAAAATCATTTTTTATCGCCATCGCCTCCTCTTCATACGAGTTCATCCCTTCTTCCCAAACCTAGCTTTTCCCTTGCTGTCTCTATCCCCAGTTGATCTTCTCTCTGCATTCCGCTTGCTTTCATTTTTCAGATCTAATTTCTAGATCTGTTTTATCTCTTTCGGTAAGTGGATTCAGAGCTCGATAGGGCTTGTCACTGTTTTTTCATGGTTTGACCTGCCGTAATCATTTTTTGCCACTCTTCTTCAGGCCTGCACCGCCAAATGATCCCTTGTGAGATGCTTTTGCCTTTATTTCCTTCAGAGCCTTTTCCTCCTCTTTCTTCTTTTGAAGGTTTTCTAGATCAGTCTCATCGTATTCCTTCTTGTCAAACTTGGGCTGCTTCAAAGGCTTCGCCTTTGCGCCTTGCTTTGAAGACATGATTGATTTGGGAAAGGAGAAAGTTGAAAACCTAAAAGAAAACAAATTAGAAAGAGAATCAAATGGAAAGCATGGTAGTCTGGTGGGCTGTGACTATATTAGTTGGGGATGCATGTAACCAGGGAAGGGGGTAGACTGTTATTCTTCCAACTGTGGCACTACGTTGGTCATTTGTTGTTACCATTTTTGAGTTGAGTACTGTGGTGATTTTGTACCTTTGAGCTTGGTGGAGTTATTTTCCTGTTTTCCTAGCCACTTCTACTTCATTTGCCCCACCTTCCTTCACACAACTGTTATTCTGACCTCAGCGACAACTCTGCTACGGGGATTAGATCTACTTGGTTATCGTGCCTTATTCTGCGGTGGTGCTGATTTTTGCTATTTCCGAGTTGGCTTTGGACTCTGGTCATTCTGCAAGCTGTTGGATTAGGTAATTTAGTGAGTATCTTTTGATACTCATATGCTACTACTGTCCAGTCTTTATGGTTGTTTCTTGTTAATTCATTGGATGTGCTTGTTTTTTCTAAAAAAAAGTTAAGGAATTTGACTCTACGAATATCCGTTATGTACAGTTAAGCTATTGAAAGTGAAATATTTTTAATTTTTTCGTTCAATTATTGTTTTGTTTAGCTATCAAAATTGCATTATAACTTTAAAAAAGATAGCTTTACAGTTAGCCCACCCTATCTTTAATTCCTAGGTCCGCCCTTGTCAATATTAAGGAGAAGTTTGAAATTTTTGGGAAATAATATTCATTTTGAGTAATGGATCTTGGGAAGTCATCTCTTTTTCCATTTCATTTACTGCTTCTTGCAATGTTTCTAGATTAAGGGTCAACAAAACTTTGAACGTACTCTACCTTTTGTAATTAGTGGTTGTAGAAAAACAGAGGTCAGGCAGAATTGTCCCCCACGGATGGATTTATTGAAGTATATAGGCAGAAGATTTGTTCCACACGAACTGCACCGCCTCTCCTTTCCTTTTTATTCTTTTTTCCCTATGGTTGCGGAGTATATAACTTTGAAACCATATTAATCAGTGTGGCTACAAAGCATATCAATTCGGAACCACATTAGTTGGCATGGCATGTCGCAATGGGTTATGCGTGTGCTACTTGTCTATAGGCATAAAATAATGTATGCTTTTAAAGATCTACGTGACTTGCCAATTATAGAGCTTACCATTTACATTGTTTTTAATCGAGTGGGATTATAATTTTCTTTTTTCTTTTACAACAACTTTCAGTTATAAGCATCTACCTGTTCATATTTTAGACTAAAGTTATTAGGTGTTGGTGAATTTATTATCTATATTTTAGTACCTGTACTAATACTAATCCATGATCCCATATGAATAACACGTGTATGTTTATATACATATTAGGTGGATGTTTCTTTTAAGTGTACTGCATGAGATTGATATACTTTCTGCATGAGAGAATAACAGGAGTTTGTTGCATTTAATTTATGCATGAGATGCATTAGTTATCGCTGGTTAACTTAGTACTAGATAATGAACTATAAAAAAACGAAGTGACTAATTTTTTTGAAATTGCAGGAGGAAGATATGGTAGGGGGTGTTACAAATGATGCTGATGAGCCATTTATCGGTTTTGGACGTGTTGGTAAATGCTCAAACCTATTTTATAAGCAAATTTGTAACTTTACCCTCAGTCCCATGTAACATCTAAGAATGAGCTTAAGTCCATTAGTCTCATTTTTTTCAATGTCTCCATGCGTTTCCAGAATCCCCACCATTCATCCATAATAAATTTGAGTAGCCAAAAAGAAAATTGAATGATTTGAGATACACATGGCAAATAGGGACATGGACAACTAGAACCAGAGAACCATGTGCCTACATCATTTCCCGTTTGTTTGCTGTGCGTTTCAAAAGAAATCCTATAACATGTTATCTAGCTAAGTAATGAGGGGTAAACTACAATTTTGCCTATTCAAAAGATTGTGTTTGTTTATAAAAGAAATTACAATATAAATCTGAGTCTGGAATTTTGTTTTGCGTATTGTAGTATACTTGCACTGCATAAACAATGTGGCCATTTGCTGGGATTGGATCTCATTTATTCATTCATGTATAGGGTACCCAGACTTTATTATTGCAACAAATTCTTGTTGAATTGAATATGTTCTGTCAGTATTCACTGAAATTTGCTAGTGGCAACAATTGCTTGTTGAATTGCTTGTTCAGATGGATGTGTAATCATGTCCGAGTCAAAATGAAAACTGTTAAGACAATTTTGTGGTTTAGAAAGTGGCAAAATTACTGCAATAGATGATGTTCGCCTAAGTGTACATATATTAACAATTGCACCTTTACATCTTGTAACGTTGTTGTACTTTTCTACTTGCAGTCAGCTAAAGCATATACAGAAATATGTCAATTGTTGCCAACTATCAAAGAGCAACATGTTTTAAGAAACCGATGAGAAACTACGTTCCCCTCAGAGAGTTGTATTTTGTAAAAACCACACATCATCTTAAAACTGTGATTTTATAATTAGTAAGTTTATAACTAGTAAGTTGTAGTTCTAAGTTTGTACTTGGTGTTTTCTTGTGTTAAGGCCGGATTATTAACAATATTACTAAATTATTTTGTTTTATGTTATGTGTTTGCTCTTAAATGTATGAGTTATAGTACGATCAATGAAATTATGACATTCAATTGTTCAATTTATATCGTTATGTTCCGATTATATAACTGCAAAAGATAATTATTTGTGATATATATCAATTGCTTGTTTGAGAATTATAGTTATTTTAAAGAGGTATATTTTATTGTTAAATGTAGTTTTTTGCTTCTGATGTAAGCACAACAGAAGCAATAAATAAAGTCCTATTACCCCTTTTTTGCTTCTACAGTTAGGAACGGAAGCAAAAAAAAGATGTTTTTGTTGCTTCCGTTGTGTACTAGAAGCAACAAATTTGGATCTATTTGCGTCTTCTTCATTTGCTTCTGATGCTGAACAGAAGCATCAAGGGGGAAGAAACCGAAGCAAAAAATATTTTTTTCTTCTGATGTTGAACAGAAGCAACAGGGGGCAAGAAACCGAAGCAAAAAATATTTTTTGCTTCTGTTCCCAAGCGAAAGCAACAAATTTTGGCTTATTGCTTCAGCTGCAGTTGCTTCTGTTGTTGAACAGAAGCAACAGGGGTTAAACAACAGAAGCAACAAGCCAGTTTTGTAGTAGTGTAATTTTATCAAGGCCCGTACAGCCGATTTCCATAAACAGTCATCGAACTACACTTACAACGACCTTTTCCAAATTTGATTTGGACATAATTCCAAATCCAACCGTTAGACTTCAAATCTCTTATATTTGTTGGAAAGGTTTTTTCGATACGAACCCAATGGTTCTGGTTTTAGGAGAATCTGACGGTCAGATCTTCCGTAATGTCAATTCGAAGCCAATGGTCAAAATTCGTGAGCTGCCGTGGCACGGCGCGTTCTATTCAGGCCATTAAATATATATATTATATATATTTCATCGATTTCCATTTAAAACGTATTTTTCTTAATTCGTTTTAAAACGATTCTATCTTCATTTTCAATTTTAAATCAAAAATTGAATATTCAATATCATTATAATATATAAATGATAATATTTTCAAAATATCAGATTTTGAAATCATTTCCTTTTCGATATTCGTTATAAAAATGAATAAAATCGATGTAAATATCGTTCATGTAAAAATGGCGTTAATCTAATCAACAGGGCTTCATATATTTCAATATTTTCGTGTCTATCCCAAATCGGATATCAAAATCATATTTTGATCTATTACTGAATATTATTTTAAAATATTAGTTATTTTAAAATACTCATTAATTTAAAATATTTGTTCTTTCTGAATTGGAATCAGACACAGTCTATTACCATTTAATTTTATTTATATGTGTTGCATACAGAGATGTACACAACAACAATCAAACACTGTCAACCATCATCCAGAGTGCATTACACAACTGCATAAGCGTTAAATATAAATAATTAACGCTTAGAACAGCCTATCAACCCATTGATTAACATATAACTAAACAATTGGGATTAGTGTATGTCGAATATCATCCCAATACCCATGTGGGCTTTTCAAACAACAATTACTGATTATTATTTGTGCAGTTGGGCGATGTGTAAAATATATCGTCCCAATTCATATCAGTCAAATGTGTGTACATAAACAAATCGTCCGATCTGTAAATGAATATTTATTTTATTCATATACACGTTCAAAATTATATTTTTAGCTATAAAATATTTATTTCAACTCATGAATATTTTATACAGTTCATTTATATAATAAAAATGATATTTTTATTGTTCTAACATTTTTAGAAAATTTCGGCAGCATAACGGCGCGATACTAGAACCGGAAAAAGGTCTAGCCTTATCCCTCGCCTACTAATGACTCGCGCCACGTACATACCAATTTCTAATCAATTCCTTTCATTTTCCAAACCAAATTCAGCCAAATAATCCAATCAACCAAACAAACATGGTTTCAAACAAAGGTGTCGGGTCCTACTAAGCACCGTTCGCATCCTAGTATATATTTTACTAAAAAATAAATTAGAGTGAGAAGTTCTCACCTTTGGGATCCACTCCTCCAGTTTTATTTCTGAATTTCTGAACCGTTTGGATTCGCCCGAAACTCCAACGCAATCTTTTTCACACCGTTCATAGTAAAAACCACATTTTTAATATGATGTTTATATATATAAAAATCGCATTTTTATATCGCTATATATTTGTAAAAGATCACATTTCTATATCACTATATATATTATAAAAATCATATTTTGTTAACGGTGTTTATATAACAAAAATCATATTTATACATCACTTAAAATTATATTTTTATTATGCCATCCAAACAATAAAAATCATACTTTTATTATTCTAATCTATTCATATAATAAAAATCACATTTTTATTTGTTATTCATATATGAAAAAAATCCAATTTTTATTTGCTATTCTTATATGGAAAAATTATATTTTTATAATGCTACTTCATATATAAAAATTATAATTTTATATCGCTTCATATATAATATAAATCGAATTTGTATTTTGCTACAACATATATAAAAATCGCATTTTTATACTGTTAAAAATTATATCTTTATATGATTAAAATCTAATCTTTCTATTTATAAAAATCTCAACTTTTTATATTTTTAAAAATCTCTTCTTTTTATTTTTAAAAATCTCTTCTTTTCTATAAAAAAAATCAAATCTTTCTTTTAAATAAAAATCAAATCTTTCTTCTAAATAAAAATCATAACTTTCTTCTAAATAAAAATCATAACTTTCTAATTAAAATCCTATTTTTATAAACTAAAAAGAAAAAAATCAGAATTTCTATTGAGCTAAATAAATAAAAAAAACTAGGTTTTACAAATTAAAACTCACAATTGCTATTGAAATCGAGCAGGAGGGGTTGTGGTGGGGCTTGGAAGCGGCGGCAGCAGGCTATCGTGGTGGAGGGCGGCGGTGTGGGCAAGGGCGGGGCCAGGTGGTGGTTGCGTCGGTTGGTGGAGCTGTTTCTAGGGTTGCTGTGGGTTTTCAAAAGAGGGGGCGAGAGGGAGGAGCCGTCGGTGGCGGTGGAGGCCAAGGGGGCATGTCGGAGGTCGGGCGGCGGTGTGAGGCGGAGGTGGGGGCCCAGGAATGGCAGCGGCGGTCGATATCGCGATTTCCTCTTTTTTTATTTCTTATCGATTTGAAGAGACAGGGGGGTAAGGAAAGATAATATAGTTATATTATATATATATATATTTAATTGTTATTTTATTTCTAAAAATACTTGTTTTATCACACGAACTCCAAACCAAACCCAACGAATGTCGTCCCTGGCTAATTTCCCCCGTTCTGAATGCAATGTGATATGTCCTGTAAGCCAATTCGAATGTTTCGATCAGTTTTAATCAAAATTAAAATATAAATCAATATATATTTAATTTAAACATACATTTTAATTTACCGGGGCTACATACTGACTCCAAAAATTCCATAAAAATAAATCTGGCTATGTTTTGATGATACGGTCCTAACAAAACTAATTTCATCAAATCTGGACCATTTGAAAAATGGTCATTTTCCAGTCGATTAAATTCAAACTGAATTGGCCAAACATGTTTAAATCCGCCACGCTCACATATTGATTCCAAAAATTATGAAAATTGGAATCTAGCAATAATTTGACATTCCGAATCCAACAAAAGTGGTCTCGTCGAAAACGGAGGCCGTTTGAAAAATCGCTATTTTTAAGTGCTATTTATTATATAAATTCCATAGCGACTATTCTAAATTTTCAACTGGACATAACTTTTTATTCCCGCTATGAAATCTGGATTTTTCACATTCGTTGGAAAGATATTTTCAAACAGATTCAAATATTTCTGGTTTCACTAAAATCCGGTTTATTTTGAATCCTGTACATTCATTTGAAATTTAAAATCGAATTTTCAAACTACCGCACCATTTCTAATTCCTCTTATAATTAAAATAAATATTTACATTCTAACTTTGATATAAACAAATATATACATTCTAATTCTATTCAAAATAAATTTCTAGTCGTTATTATTTAAAATAAATCATTTTAAATATTCAAAATTCATTAAGATTGGCAAAATAAAAAATTTAAATTGGTTCTGATTCTTTGGGTTGTTGCAATTTTACCATATTATTCAACTGTGACACTAAATTTAAAAAAATTAGTCAAATACAATGAGTTTTAAACAAAAATTCAATCATTCAAAGAACAACTTCTTCTATTATGTCCTAGTTTTTTACACTTTCCACATTTGTTTTGTTTAGCATGAAAATCAACACCTTCAATTCTATTTACTCTACGCCTACCAACTCCACGAACCACTTTAGGAGGAAGAACAATAAATGATTCTTCAGCTTCAATTGCTTCTTTATCAAATGTTGGAATTGGATATATCATACCTGCAAATTGAAAACATAAATAAGCAAATAACTATACAATTTAAACCTTTTTATAAGACATTTTACAAAAAGATAAAACCAGTTATCTTTTTCACTCCCGTTATGACATTGAATGAAATACAGAATTATCCAACAATTTTAAAATAACATAAATTATTTTAAAAGATAATTGTATTATAATTGTTGTGTTATTTTTACATATATTTGTTATATTATCTCTACATAAAATTGTTGTGTTATCTTTACATATAATTATTAATTATTTATCATTTTAAAATATAATTGTATTATAATTGTTGTGTTATCTTTACATATAATTGTTATATTATCTTTACATATAATTATTGTGTTATCTTAACATATAATTATTAACCATTTATCATTTGAATTATATATAAAAGATAATTGTTGCACAATATAACCAATTTTTTTAAAATTAACTATAACAAATTACTGTTATTTGCCATTGAAGCCCAAATAACCAATTATCTTTTTTTTAAAGACAATTTTTAAAAAAGATAAAACCGGTTATCTTTATCACTCCTCTTTTGTTAGTGAAACAAAAATTATCATAACTATACAAGAACTTCAATTAGGTTCACTAATAAACAACAATTAAAAGCACATCTCACATGTCATATGAAAATTTCAATTTAATTACACCATACTTTCAGCAGTCTGTTCAACTAAAGAAATACTTGAACTTTGAGTTTGCTCTTCCACTGATTGAACTACATAATCCAGAAAAATAAAGAACGAATAATCACATTTTGATATCATATACGTTAATTTTGGATTCAATTAAAAATTTAATATCGCTCGGTAAAATTACAATTCACGATTCAATTCAAAATTATAAAAATCACCTCATAGAAAATAAAAATCAACAAAATAAAAAATCGCCTCTTAAAAATCAAGAATTTAAAAAAATTCTGTCGAATTATAAAATATAAAGAAGAACAAAATTATTAAAACTAACCTGAAAGAATTAACGATCACATATAGAATTTGAAAATATTGACAAATTGGAGGTATCATATTTAGATCACGAGGCCTGATAAATTTGAAGAGATTGATATTTTTAAACAAGAAAACAACACGCCATGTTCCTGTCCTGTAAACTAATTTTTTAAAACCCATGTCCTGGAAAAAAATTAAGACGTGGTTACGAGCCCTTGAAGCAAATATCTTGATACACACACACACACACACACATACATATAAATATTTAAACCACTACGCCACAGATTGCATACTGCAACACCAGGGAAGTGATGCAGGAAGTGCCAAAAAAGATTTCTATAGGCCAAAAATTATCTGTGGCAACACTTTCTTGGTTTGCGTTTTGCCGCGTTGCCTTAGAGTCAAAGGCAACATCTTTGCGACCCTAAGGCAACAGTGGTACAGGTGTTGCCACAGGTACTGAATTTACAAAAATGTGGGGCCCATCAAAATCTGCATCCCAGGTTCACGGAATCCCCACTAAAACCAGTAGTCTGGGTTCACAGAATCATGTTGTGGGGCCCACATGCATTAATCTATGACAATACTTTTACCACCCAATGGCAACACTATATCATAGCTATGGCAACATTTAACGTCACATATTGCAACATTGTATCATAGCTATGACAACATTACAAAACATATTGCAATATAACAACAATTAACATCACAACGGAATATAAAAAAACTTTTTATTTCAAATTAACTAGCAACAAAAGTACTATTTAGTCAACTACAAAATAACAAAACATAGCCACTAAATTCAATTTTACAGACATTAAAGTTACAAACACAGCCAATACTAAGTTCATGTTTACATCAAACTAAAATAGTTTCAAAATATAGCACGAGCCTCCGATGCGTTCAGTGCCAAGTGTCTCTACTGCCTCGAGTACCTCTAGTGCCTTTAGTAACAAGATCTTGAACAACCTCATCACTGCCTCCTTCATCCGCATGCCTCAGTTACACTTCAGTACAAACTGAGTTTCATTTTCATTTCAGCACAAACTGGGTTGCATTTGAATTTCAGTTGCATAACCGAGTGACATAACTGAGTTTTATTTGCATTTCACTTGCATAATTGTGTTGCATAACTGAAAGATACCGAGTAACTCAGTTGCAAATTGATGCAATGACTCAATTTTTTCAAAGCACAAACGATACTGAGTAAACAATTAGGCAGTTACAATGTTGTAACAACCCGTATTTTTGAATAACATGTTATAACATAAATGGAGGCAGAGTTAAACTGTAAAATCTGAATCAAGGGAAACGGGCTATGCCATTGCGTTCGTCTCGGAAAAATATGCGAAATAGAGTCCGAGTTTTCGAAAATCGGAGTCCGTATGACCAAGATATGGCCTCGCGAAGTTTCACGAAAAATTCCCAAATTAAAGTATACTTAATTAAGTGAAATGGGTTGCGCAGAGAAATATATATATATTGATATATATATATATATAATTGAAAATTAAATAAATAAATATGCAAAAATGTTCAAAACAGCGAATTAGGAGAGGGGAATAACCGAACCGGCCGATTTTTGAGGTCGACCCGAGCTCGCTGGGTCGACTAGGGGTTAATCCAGGGTGTTTGGCTGTCAACCCGTGGGCCGATTCGCTCAAATGCAGATTTTGCATTTGAATGGTTCTCATAGTTCATCTTTAATCTAAAGGCCCTAGATGGTTCCTACACTTGACTTCTTCCCCAAGACATGCTTTGATGGCTTGGATTGAATCTAGGTTTAATCCTATGGCCTAAAACACTTGCCTAATCTATAAATAAGACCCTAACCTACCCTAAATCATCATTATTCATTCATACAACTAAACTATGGCAAAATCAATCCTCTCATGGCCTCCACTCTCTTCATAAAATTCCTAAATAAATTCCTAAGTGATTTTCCATGCATACAAGTGTTTTCAAACTTGTATGAGCATCATTAGCTTGCATTCAAGTCAAGTTTATATATTTGCATCATAAAGAAAGAGTCTTGATCATTTTGGCTCAAGGGTTTTGCTTGCATTTTGGGTTTAATTGATTTCATAAGGGCTTTGTCATATTTTTGTGACTTCTTAAGCATTGTAAGCCCTATTCTACTTTCATACTTAAACTCTAAAGTTAAATGTGTGATATGCAAGTTTATCATGTTGTGATATGCAAGTTTATATGCAAGTATGCCAAGTTATGTTATGCAAGTTTGGGTTGAACATTTTGTTCATGCTATCATGTTATGCAAGCTTATTTTGGGTTTATGAACATAAAGCTTTAAGCTTTATGCCAAAGGTTGCATTTTAGCAACATGTAAGTTATCATATCTCTTATGATAACTTGCATGTGAGGCTAAATGCGAACTTATGGCCATCTCTACATGTCATTTAGCACCATGTATCACCAATATGTTAAGTTTGGTTTTATGCATGCTTTTGAGGCCTAAAAATGTAATATGCAAGTGTATGAACATATGAACATTTCATATGCCACCATGTTAAGCTTGTGGCTTCAATACCTTTATGTCATGATTATGCCAAGTTCCCTCTTTCTATCCTTTATGCGCTATTGCGATATGTAAGCGATGGGATTGCGTTTGGGGTTGGGTAAACTTAAAAGACATAAAACATAAGCTTGGGAATTTACCTATTAAGTTAGGTCTACCCATTGGGAATTTACCTATTAAGTTAGGTCTACCCAATTGCTTGAAAACTTGTAACATGTTTTGGAAACATGATGGACATGACACTTAGAAAAGATAAGTGTGGCCAACTCGAGGTTGGGTTGAGTTTGTAGCGTAAACCTACCCGGAACCGACCGGTTTAACTAGTTGCTACAAACAATAGGACCCAATGTGAGAAGTTGGTCATGTTGTACCTTGAACCCGAGGTTAGACCAAGTTGTGGTGTAAAGCTACCCGGACCCGCCCGGCTTAACTAGTAACCACAACAAGGTCTAATGTGAGAGGTTAAGGCGCATTAAATTAATTAATGCCTCGTGATTAGGGTTAAGTCATGGTCCACTTAATACTTAACCAATTTGGGCTTGGTAGATTAATCGGGGTTAAGTCGTGAACTCATCGTTACACTTAACCAAGTTAATCCAGGATTAGCAAGAGGGTTAAACCGTACTTAACCCACTAGAAAAATCCTAGCAATGGGGGCCCACTCCAGCAGTAATCCCAAGTTAGTATCATCATGACCCTAGGGACTAGGCTAGGGTGGGGGCACGATTACTGGACTGGAGATAAGTGACCAAAAGCGACGGCAGAGGGTACGCCGGTGTAGTTCCGGGCGGACTCTGGTCGTGCACATAGTCCGTAGCCGGAGAAAACATGCACGGGTACCAGTAGATCGGGACTGTGCACTCATGTTCATGGTGTCCAGGGGTTGACACCCTAGGGCTTGATACACCCGAAGGGTGGACCCGGCACAGTTCGACTACAATTATGATTGGGCCGTATTGACACCAACACGTGACGAGTTAGGCTTAGGGAGCCGATCGACTAGACCGTTTGGTTGGACCTTGTATTAGGGTCATTTCATGTTATTGGGCCAAAGCTTGGGCCAAGGGATCAATACTTGTTTATTCAACTCATGTTAGTTTGCTAGTACACCTGTGGTGCAAAACCTTAATCCTGATTATGCGATGACACCTTTATCTACCTTGTTAGTTAATCATCATGCTAGTATGTTGTTATCCTTATGTTCACCCCTGCTGCTCATGCCAGTTAACTTTATCAGTTTACATTGATTGTAGTAGGGCTTACTCAGTCTTTTTGACTGACCTGTTTTCTTTCGCCTCTTTTCTTCCGTCCCCCCCCCCCCAAGGTTCTCAGGGAGGGAATACTGGAGCTTAGCTTGGATTTCAGACTGCTTGCTTGTGGGATTTAGCTCATGTGCGGTTTGACATGGAGCTAGCTATGGCTATCACTTCTTTTGGGGATTAGTACTTATGTATTTCAGTTTTTCAGTCGATGTTGTTTTATCTAGACTTGTGTATTTGGGAAGCTATGTTGTACCAGACTTGTTTTGAAATGTTTTGAAATCTTCCGCTGTTTTATCTATGATATTTACTCTGTTTACATATATACATATGTTCTTGTTATGCCTTGATATATCATTATGCATGTTTACCTGATTCAAACGCCCCTCCAAAGTCAGAGTGCTTGCAAGAGACACCCTGGTGGAGGTGGGGTGTTACAAATGTGGATGCCATTTCTTGCAAATTTAGACAGTAACTCAATTGCAAAATTATCACTAATTTACAATGTGACAAAACTTAAAATTATACGTGAAAACTGTCAATGCATGCTATTTCATGTTACTTCACAGCACTACATTGTCATAGCAACACACGAACTCCAAACATGATCCAGGACAAAGCTAAAGTTGTTGCAAAGAATTTTTATCCTTTCTCGTGTTTTCCATATTTAACGCGCATTAGGGCCGACTCTTCCTTCATATCTGCCACAAATTCATTGGTTTTGTCCTCTTTTGCTTTTGCTTCAGCAGCTTTTCTTCAATTGTCTTCCTTTCCACAAGCAATTGCGATATAGCCTATTCTTTTTCCATCAATTTAACAGTAGTACCATCCAGTTCCGCATTGCTATTGATTTCATACATTTCGTCATGCCATATAAAATACCCGCAATTGCCATTCTGCATATATCTTAGATTCTCGACAAAAACATCACTGAAACATATGATAATCAACAAAGCAACCAAAAAAACATAATTTATACTTATCAGCCACCTGGGGCAACCAAAAAACTTCTTCCCCGCATTCGACCTAACCTTCACAGTCCTCATCTTCGCTAGGATTTTATGGTGGCGTTTCTTTCTTGCAGCAGCTGTTGGTGAATTTGAAGCAGTGAAACACCCCACCTCCATTAAGGTCACTCACAAAGGGAATACCTTAACTTTGGTGGAGGGTTATAGGTACAAGACATAGAAAAATTTACAAGACAGATAAATTAAACCAGCGGAAATTCAAAACATTTATTGCATACGTAGTTCAATACAAAAGCATTACATCAAATTGTCTCCAAATAACTTCCAAAACATTACAACATAATCTTTGTCTTGATCATCAAATAAAGAAGCATAAACCAAAAGTAAAAGTGCATAAATCCCCAAGGATAATGCCCAAGAGCCATAGCCAAGGTGAGAGAGAGTAAAAATCATACATCTACTTTCTTGAAGCTTGCAAAGAGTTTGACTAAGCTGCAGTATTCCCTCCCTGTGGACCTGGGGGGGAAGGGGAACGGAAGAAAAGAGGACGAGAGAAAATGGGTCAGATAATACGTCTGGTAAGTTCAGTAATTACTTGTATTTAAACAAAGAAAGGGATCATGACAGTGATAACAGAACATTGGACAATACCCTAATATAAGATAAGAAGAACATGTGATCGCACCCATTTCTATAGTCTCTGCACCAACCAACTATTATTTTAACCAGCCCCACGTGTTTATAACAAATGATCCCCTTAATGATCGGCTCCTATTCGAATGCATTCATGTCCTGTGTCACTCGACCCCGCTTGACTGTAGCTACCTGTGTTGGTCCCACCATGGGGTGTGTCAGTCCCTTTGGTGGCAACCCAACACGATTCAAGATGCATAGTGTACACTGCTGATGCCCAGTGCCTGATTTTTCCATTCCGGAGTACGTGCATTCCCATACTCCGTCGGAACCTACACTGGCCTACCAACCGCCGACGTTTTGACCGCTTATAATTTAGCCCAGTAATCGTGCCCTACCCTGCCTAGTTTCAGGGTAACATGATACATCTATGTGGGTTACTGCTGAAATGGGTCCCCGTTACTAGGGTTTTCTAATCAACATGTTTATTTGGTTAAGTGTCCAAGTTTACCTAACCCCACCCATTCGTTTAGTTAACATGTTGAATCGGTTAAGTGTTTCCCTAATTGACTTAACCCTACCAATCCTGACTTAGCTTTAATTTATTAAAGCATCAACCACTCACATTAGATAGGTCTTGTTGTGGTCACAGGATGTGACGGTCAGTTCCGGGCAGATTTACACCACAACTCAGTCTAACCTCGGGTTCTTTTTGGGCTTGATGCACTAACCACCCACATTAGGAAGGTCTTGTTGTGGTCACTGGATATGTCGGTCGGTTCTGGGTAGATTTACACCATAACTCAGTCTAACCTCGGGTTAGGCATATTCGTCTTTTCTAAATTTCATATTCTTCTATATATGTCAAATTTCTTTATGTAGATTAAATTTGATTTAATCATGCCATAATTATCCTTTGATTTTGCTCTCCATAAATGGTATATCAAATATACCATTTAATGAACAAATCTATGCCATGAATTTTCATATTTTCCCATCGTTATCCCCGTAGAACGTGCGTATGAATTACATAAGATGTTAGGCTAGCAAATTAGCCCAAACCCATAAACAAAAAGGGGTAATAAACAAGGAACATAAAATAAACATAAAATAGCATACATTTAACTTATCACATGGAACTTGGCATAGATGTACCATTATCTTAGCTAAACAGGCAAAGGTGAACTTGTGACTAAGTTGGATCTAATTTCCATGTAAATTTGATATGGGTCTAACATGAGGTTTAACATATAAACCACAATTTAGCATACTAACATATGTATGTCAATACATAAGAAAGCCACTATGAACATATTTAAATCACAACTTGGCATGATAACTTATGTGTGTTACAACATAAGAGAACTACTACCAACATATTTAAATCACAACTTAGCATGATAACTTATGTCACTACAACAAAATGACCCTATTACAACGGTGGAAAACCGTTGTAATATACATTTTACAACGGTGGACTGACCGTCGTGTATTAAGAAGTTGCAATAGACAAAAAAAATTCACAACTTTTTTGCACCGTTGCAACACCGTTGTAATATGTATATTTTACAACTTTTTTACACCGTTGTAATAAACTTTATTACAACAGTTATGCACTGTTGTAATAATATCTACTACAACTGATATGCACCGTTGTAATTGATAGTTGCATTTTAAAAAAAATAGACCATTTGCAACTGAAATGAACAATACACTAAATGTAGCAATACTCCATAAGCAAATCAGATATTACAATTACTTGCAAATTAAATTTATTAAAATACTCAAATTTTCAGGATTACAAACAATAAGTTGCAGAAAACATTTCACACATTATTACATACTTGACCATAACAAAACAACTTAGTACAAGCACAAGTTATCCACAAAAATTACATATCTTACGGGAGTACTCAAGTCGAAGACAACAAAATCTTTACGTCATCTGAAACCTGTTGCATAAGAATACATCTGTTGTTAGAAAAAAGAACAGAAAGCGTTTTTTAAGCCAATAATACCAAATCTTAATAGCATCAAACATAACTAGCATTCTAAACAAAAGCTATAAAATTAAACTCATTATGATGTTGTGTCTCAACTGTTGACCAACTGTACAAGTGCATAAAAAATTTCCTCAAAACTGACCTACAACTACATCACCTCCTGCTACACATTTCTCCAGCTCCAAACAAGCAGAGAACCAATCCATCAACACATCACTGCAACATGACCACCAAAACTATGACTAAGCTTTTCAATTCGCCATCCCCTGCACCAGCACCCCTACAACCCAATCACAAACAAAAACTTATTTAACTGAAAATTATCTACGAATGATTGGGGTGTTTCACCGTGAAATGATTGATTTGCATATATGTATTTTGTGGTATTGTTTGCCCAATGCTACTGAGTGGTTGATGTACGACTATAATTTTGCATTACTTTGTAATCTTTTATATTATCAACCAAGGGAACACGAAGAATGTGATATGATTAACCAAAAAAATAGGACCAAATAAGCACTAGACACATGAAAGTAAAATTCAGTTAAAATTTCTCACCAGTAATGAAGAAGAGAAGATTGCAGCGAAGACCAAATGAGAAGAATGCGAGCTCCTATAAATTTATAGGATTAATTTCTGAAATTTTGATTTTTTGTGCACCAAAAGTTGACCGTGTAGCTTGAGTTGTATGACCAAATGAGAAGAAAGAGGTGGATAACCAAGAAATAATTTGCAACTCTTTGTAGACAACTGATCAAGCTGTCAGTAAAAAATCAAACACTTAAAACATTGTGCCTGTTAATACACGTTCAAATTCTATGACGTTGAACAAAGGGAAAGAGACTATACAAACTTCTAACCCATTCCACAGCCTATGTACTAGTTCATACATTGAAGGTACTTCAACTTCAAATATTTCTTTGTCCTCCAGTTCCACAAATTCATATCTCCGCTAATAAAATCTGTACAATACAAAATAAACAAAGAATAAAATCGGGAAGAGGGATTTACTTCCTCTAACAAAATAAAAAAAAACTGTACAATATAAGAAACTGTACAATACAAAAAAAACTGCATAATACAAAAAAGAAAAAACTGTACTATACAAAATAACCCGGAATATTTTGATTTCGTTTTAATTCCTCTAACAAAATAAACAAAAAATTGTACAATTCAAAAAAGAAAGGAAGTAAAATTACCTCAATGAGGAAAGTTCACGAGGTATTGAAAAATGAGGAAGAGGGATTTAGTGGAAGATGCGGTTATTCATTAGATCCAATTTCTTCTTGATGAAACCACTATGAAGTTGCGAGTAAAATGTGTCGATGGAATTAAATTGGGGATAGTGAGTTTGGGGAGGAGATGCGAAGGGAAAGAAATGGACAAAAGAAAAATAGATCTGGAGAGAAGAAGGGCGGGGGAAGAAATTTTCGATTTAGAGAATGCGTACTGGCGAGAAGAAAAAAAGATCTGGAGAGAAGAAACGGACAGATGAAACCTTATTTTGAGTTAGGGTGCAGTAGTGGCGAGTTGGCCCGCCTAAATTTTCGATTTGCCCGCCTAAATTTTCGATCGAGAGAATGCGTGAGCTGCTTTGAGAACATACAAGCATATATTTTATTTTGTTGACACAGTAATAATAGAAGCAATGCCATTTTCAAAGAGGCAAAAAATAATAATGTTGGCCCTTATTAATTTTCTAATTACAAATCGTTAATTACTAAAAACAATAAAATATCAAACCGAAATTGTTGTTTATTAATTTAAAAATTTTAACTTTTTAAATATTAAAACAATTGCTAACTATAATTGTGAAATATTAAATACAAAATGTTACTCCTTAATTGTTAATATCTCTTGTTAATTCTAAATTATTAAATATTATATTAGTTATTGATTATTAATTAATTATTAATTTTAAACATTAATCATTTAAAATTAATTAATAAACACTAAATATCACTTCAAAAGTATTAATGTTTTGATTAATTATGACTCTTAAGTATTAATATTGAGTATACATTATTATGTATTCATTTTCATTAGAAATTATTATCATTAATAATTATCAAATATTAATAAATAATAATAATTATGTAATATTAACTATATTTTTTAATCATTCTTCTTAATTGCTAAGTATTAAATATTACATATTGATTATTAATTATTACTTCCTAATTGATTATTAATAGTAATTATTAGTTATTAATTATAAATAATCAATATAAATGTATTAAATATTAATTATTAGTTGTTAATTATATTAAAATATAGTCATATATTACAACAGTCAAAAAATAAAAGTTGTGATAGGCTTTTATTACAACAGTCAAAATAACACAGTTGTTAAAAATAAATTTATTACAACTTTTCTGGGAAAAAGTTGTAAAAAATCATTTATTACAACGGTGCTTTTACCACCGTTGTAAAATTAAAGTTGTAATATGGTGTTTTTGTTGTAGTGTGTGTTAAAACATAAGAGGATTACCATAAACTTGTTTAAAATCACACTTAGCATGATATCTTATGTTAAAACATAAGAGGATTACAAATCCAATCTTGCAACATAAATAGATTCAACTTGACATAGTTCTAAATATTCATGAATGTTGGTCTAACATGTAAGCATGTGATTTAGATCATAAACTTGCAAATAACCACCAAATTACAACATGACATGTTTCACCATTTTATGGCATAATAAGTTCTTTTACCCAATCGTAATAGATTCCAATGACGTACAATATAGTATGTTTACCACCACAAACACATAGGCATGATCAATCACAACAGTAATTTAAGATACATTAGAATCAAACTTCATTATCTCACACATAAGCATCATTCCATATTCGAGTTACAACATGCCATGATTTCATTTAAAAAGAACGTTTAAATCCGCGTAATAACCAACTTACAAACTAAAAGGAATTCTTGCGTTCTGAAATCTGAATTCTAAAATAGGAGATGCGCGCCTTTGATGAAGATCGTTGAATTAGACTTGTTTTAATTTGATTTTAGATGTAAACTTTTAACTCGTCTTTGATTTGAAAATGGTGACGGCTACTCCAAGTTCTCTACTGATGGCATTTTAGTTCTAGGATTATTTTTCTGTGTGTTTTTAGGTTGAGCATTGAGTTGTTTATATAGAATTTCAGTTTAATTATAGCCGTCGGATGAACCTAGGGTTAATCACAGCCACTTAGACCAAATCAGGACCATCCAGAAACCTTAGTGACTCAGCAGCATGTCATCAATCGTTCAAATTTCAGATCTGGCCGGTGGCCAGGTCGACCCTAAAGTCAACCCCCAGGTCGACCTCAGGGGGGGAGGTCGACACTAGGGTCGACCCCCTAGTCGACCTGCCTGGACGGGAATTTTCCCGCCCAGCCCGCTTCTGACTTCTGTTTGAATTTGAATTCGTTTTTCGAGCTGTTTGAATTTATTTGAATTCTTTGGAAACTTCTGACAGCCATAATTTCTTCATATGAAGTCCAATTTACGCAAACTCGGACTCTATCTCAACCAGAATTCCGAAACAAACATAATGGCGTAACCCATTTCCCTTAATTCTCACATTTTAAATTAAGTATTCTAGGATTCATTATTATAACGTTAATAGAAAATACGGGGTGTTACATTTTCCCCTCCTTTTAGGATTTCGTCCCTGAAATCTTCAAGTCGAGAAGAACTTATATCATATCATCCAATCACCCATCTACTCAACCATCAAACACAAGCGTCCATTGTCCTTAAAATATTTCTAGTGCTTAATGATCACATGCATTTTGTGTGTACATGTCCTTATCTAATGCAAAATCAGACGGTCTACTGATTCAGTTGACCTCCTTAATGCAAATTATGTCGGTGCCATGAGTCCATTATGAATGCAATTTTTCCCTACTCAAAATTTCTTATATGAGTGCACAACCATTCATACAAATGCAACGTCCATATGATAACACATCAAACTTTAACCCATATACAAATACATATATGCATTATGAAAGTGTCTGAGCCGATCTAATAACTATCATGTGTGTATATGCATCCACTAGCAATCACTTGCAACCTTCAATCATAACATGTTTCAATTACATGTTTACATCCAAATGGGTTCCTACCTAAGGATAAAGGATAGGATCGAGGAGATATACCTAAAAAGATAGATATGAGCATGAACTTTGAGGAAAAATGAATTAAAGACGTACCCTCAAAAAGAAAAGGGTAGGTTGCGCATATTCTGTCCTCAGTTTCCCAAGTCGCGTCTTCCTCCGTGTGGCTCCATTGAACTTTGACGAGCTTAACTTCGCGGTTGCGTAGCTTTTTGACCTCCGTTCCCAAGATACGGGTTGGAACTCTCCTCACAGTTGCTTCTCGTTCAACTTCTTCTAGCATACTTGGTTCTACCACTTCCGCAGATTCGTGTAAGCATTTCCGCAGGTGAGAGACATGAAAGACATTATGAACCCCGGCCAACCTTTCGGGGAGTTGTACCCTATAAGTCATCTTCCCAATCTTCTCGATGATAAGGAACGACCCTACAAATCTTGGTGCTAACTTCCCTGCAGATCCAAAGCGAACGACGTTCCTCAAAGAAGATACTTTAAGGAACACCTTGTCTCCAACTTCGAACTCAAGGTCAGTTCTTCTTCTGTCTGTGTAGGACTTCTGTCTATCTTGGGAAGTCTTCATTCTTCTTCGTATTAAGTCTACTTTCTCTGAAGTTTCTCTGATCATGTCTGGCCCAAGTATGAGCTTGTCTATGGACTCCCACCAGCAAGTTGGTGACCTGCACGGTCTTCCATATAAAGCTTTGAAAGGTGCCATGCCTATGGTAGCTTGGTAGCTATTGTTGTAAGCAAATTCCACCAAAGGTAGATGATCCTCCCATGTACTTCTGAAGTCAAGAATGCATAGTCTCAAGAGGTCTTCTAATACTCTGTTCACTACACCATAATGGCCATTTGGCAACTCTTATTTTTTTCAACTGCCAACACTTATATGTGTTGTAGACTAGTGACACTAATATGTGTTGCGGTAGTAAAAATGTGTCACCAAAAATGTGCCAACACTTGTTTGTGTTGGTATGCCTAGTCAACCCTTATATTCTGAGGGCAAAATGGTAAGCTCTCACAGCCATAACCTAATCGATACTCAATCCTTTCTCCCCAACGCTTATCCCTAAGAAGGCCGGGTCATAATCAAATAAAAAAAAAGGACTTCGATGAATTGATACAGGCGATTACCTAATCGATGTCGATATCAGATACTAAGGATTTTGGATTTCTCAAATCGGTGTTAGCCTCTCAAATCCTCTCTCCACCCGTTTCTCAATCATGAATTCGAATTGGGGCTTCTAGGAATCGGCGGCTTCTAGGAATTACTATAAGAGGTAAATAAATCGATTTCACTTCGTTGTGTTTGTTCGATTGATATAAGTATGCTTATAAATGGTTGAAAGTTTAATGATTATATGGAATTGGATTAAGATGCACAGTGCAAGCTATTATATAAAATATTTTAAAATTTTCAACATAATCAAGGTTAACTAAATGCATGTTTAACAACCGTAGGACATAGAGCCAAACTGACTTACAATGGCCATTATGGTGTAGTGTACGTTGGAGATAAGTGATGTGAATCTTTTAGTTTTGTGGATGGACTTGGCAAGCCTAGATAGAATTAATTCAGGTTGTTATCAATTATGTTACTTGAAATATTTTTTGTGCTTGCTACATTAGGGGAAAAATAATTTCTTGTGCATTACAAAATTTGATAATCATTGATCTATACCAAGTGCAATATATTAGCTTCTGCCTTGTTATATTTTTGTGGTACTAACTTTAACGGTAGTATTCAAATTGGTAAACTGATTTGAAAAGTTGACAATTGGAGTTTTCATACTTTTTGTTGCTTTGGCCTTGTACTGTAACAATCTTGCATCATCATTTATTTTTCTTTTTTGCTGGTTAATAGTTAAACTAGGTAAACTTTTATGTGTTATTTGTTCTATATCTAGAGGTGGGAAAAGACTGTTGATTGCTACAGCCTAGGTCAGGGTTTAATGCCTGCTAGTTTTAAAGTCCGATCTGCACCTTTAGATGATAACAGCGGCTCGTATGAGGACGTTTTGGATCCTAATTTTGGTGAAGCTGCTATAGGGAGAGTAGCACCAGTTGATTCTGGTGAGTCATTACGCATGCACACACATTATTTGTTTATAAGGTATAATTTGGAAGTCAACTGGTCATCAAGTCTTTCTATAAGTGGCAACTGTCAGTCTATTTGCTTTATGTGCTCATCTTTGATCCATTATAGGTAATAGCTATGCTTTTGATCTTTAACTAATTATGAGGTTGATATACTTCAATCGGTTGTACCAAACATCCCAAGTTGAATTTGTAGCTTATATTTGTTTATCCGTTATAGGTAATAGCTAGGCAATCTATTATCTGATTATTTTTTTGCTTATATTTGTGTATCCCAGTTTATCATTTGCTACTATAGTTACATTTACACCTTATTATTTGTAGTTGTCAGTTTTTATTTATTTTAGCAAGACCAATTGATAACATGAAGGGTTATCGATCTGCGTTTATCAGATCCTTTTTATAATGATTTTTCGGCTTAAGATCACCACCAACACTTCTCTCATCTGTAGTGTACTTTTGTGCCTAACACATCCTCAATATTTATTTATTAGACTTGGTCTTCTTTGCTGACTTTTTTAGTGTAGAATCTAAACCCAGATTGTTTTGATGAATCTGATAGAAAAATTAGGACCCAGGGAGGTATTTCTAGTTGACCTTGCATATATAGAAAATAGATTCCCTTTATTTAGTTGGGGTCTATTTAGGATTCGATTATGCATAGGTTCTCAATTTTTAATTTTTATAAATGCAATCCACGTTATAGGTTATTACTAACAAAAGATTGGCCACTAAGTGTAAGCTCTTGTTATATTAAGCAATGTCTTTATTTAAGTTAAACTGTTGTAACTGATATACAAGCACATTTATTGGCGATGATATTGTTTGAATTCAATTGCAATATGTATTCTGAAGTTGGATGTTGTATTCTGTATATAATAAAGATAGTGTTGCTTCTGACAAATTTACTTGAATTAATATTTTATCTTGCATGCTGTGGTTTTTTGGTTATTTATGCAGGAACAAGTGAAATGAAGCGCATTCATTCTTTTACTTTATTAACTGGCTGTGTTAAGGCCCCAGTATAAATGGTGAAGCACAACTATAAATCTGGTATTGATTTTCATTCCTTTTGTTCTTCTGCTATTGTTTATTTTTTATTTTATTTTTATGCCTACCATGTATTAATTTATAGCTGTCTTACACCAACATGTTTCAACCATTGATAAGGAAATGTTAAAGATGAAACCGATTGTTAAGGTAAATTCACTTTATCAAGGCTAGATAATTCTGTACATATTTGTAAGCTTTTGTATAGTTGAATTATTGATGATCTGGACAAGCTCAAGCATTCAACTTAGCTGCTAATAATGATGCTTATATGATACAAGTAACAAAATGCCAAGGAAAATATGTATACTATATAATTTATAGCCTGCTTTTTTATCAGTCCCCACTGCTTCTTTTTTACTTCATTTGTCTACAGTAGCATCGTATGCAATGGGTTTTTCAGTCTGTTACTCAGTTTTTTCTGTCATCGCGCTCTTCTTGTTTTACCGCAATGCACAAGAATCTGATAGAATATCCAGTCTTCCGGGTCAGCCAGAAAGCCCGACTGTTTCACAGTTCTCGGGCTATGTAACAGTAAATAATGAAAAAGGAAGAGCGCTGTTCTATTGGTTCTTTGAAGCACAAAGCGAGCCTTCTAAGAAACCTCTCCTATTGTGGCTCAATGGAGGTTATAATAACATCATATTTGAATTATTATTTTTATTGTTTTATTTTATTTTGCTCTTAAGCCACGCGTATCTCTGAAAATTTTGTAGGTCCTGGTTGTTCATCCATAGGCTATGGAGCAGCAGTTGAACAGGTCATTATGTGCCACAACTAGCTGAAGTTATCTATGATTGTAATAAATCGAGAAAAATATCCACACATCAATTTCAAAGGATTTATTGTAAGCTTTTACTTGGGCTTGATTTATTTAATCTCTATATTATGATTCAGATTTTTATATTCATGCTTCCCTTGTTGACGCAGAAGAACTTACTGAAGCGGACGAGAACTTTTGCTGGATATGATCCATGCTTTTCGGATTTTGCGGAGGAGTATTTCAACTGGGATGATGTGAAGAACGCATTCCATGCTACTGTATCGGGAAAAACCGGTGGGATATGGAAAGTTTGCAAGTATGATGTAACTATGATATTTATTTTTTTATTTAACTTAGCCAATTGTAGACTGATGTGTGTCATTTTCATCTGATATAGCGATGATATATTGAATACATATAACTTCACGGTGTTTTCCACTCTTCCTATATATTCCAAGCTCATTAAAGCTGGGTTAAAAATTTGGCTCTACAGGTTAGTTTATTTTTATAGAAAGACTACAAATTTTTTTTCTTTAGTTATCAGTTATCTCATTCAAACATTTATATGCCTTTCAATGGCACTCTATGGTGCAACACCCCATCAGTCTTCTGAGTTCCCCAAGTTTCGATTTATATGATAGTTGATCCTCTCTCTTTGCGCAAACTTTTGGAGACTGCTGATTTCATCTTTGATGAGTATTGCATGTCCGTACGAAATGTTCGGAGTTTCCATCGACTGGTTCTCTTTAGTTGCTTTTTCCCTCTTTTTGTATACTCACTCCTCTTATCTGTATTTAACACATGATTTCACTCCACCTGTTATATTTGTGAGATTTATCTATTTACTTACTATTTTAGGAAAAATGCACTTTTTCTCCTGTTATGCAGCAAACAACATTTATCTGTTTTCATTGAACAGGTACACAAAAGACTGATATGCAGATGACAACTGCAACAAATGGTTAGCACCAATTGCTCTATCAATCGAAGAATTTATAAACAGCTCCTAAGATCCATCCCTTAGGTGTTCTACCATGGATTCTAAACACTGAGCTTCCAGATATATCTGCAGCGAACATGTACTAAATGAACAAGGTAAGAATAAGGGTAGAAAACTTGAAACATAACTGAACAAGCGCTTTTCATACAAAGTTATGGTTCAATTCAAATAATATTCAGCTTCATAGACATCAAACTTTGATTGTATCCTACATTTGTTAGGTTAATCATCTGACCGATAAATTCCCAGCCATTATTTGTACAGAGTAAAATATAGGCCTAACCGTATATGTTAACCATTTTGTTGTATTAGCATCGAGTTATTGTTTATGTACATGCTTTGTATAAATACAGTTCTATGCGTATGCGTTTCACACTTTTGCATTTTCAGTTCGACCAGAGTGATGACAAGTACTAGCTTTCGGAACATGGGTCAGAATCAGTTTTACTTGCAAAGTGATCGGTTTGTTTCTTCATCTTCTTTGCATCCTATGGTCACTTTGGACCTCGCCACTCCAAGGTAGTTTAACACTGAGTCCATATTAGCTGTAGTTCAGGTTCTTTTTATCATTTATATATTGGTAGAGTATTTTATTCTAACAAATAATATGTTCGAATCCTTTTTTAAGTTTTCCGCATATATACAAATCTTTTAAAAAAAAAATACTTTGTAAATATTTACTGGAGAAATCTACCAATATTTGAATATTTTTAGTTTTGGCCATGTACATACTTGCATGGAAGTCTAAATATTTGAACATTTGATATTTGCGGGCTTCTTTCTAAATATTTTCTTTTATTCAATAAAAGGTTAAATGATTTGTTTTTAACTATACAAATATGCAATTAATGTACTGCTTAATTTAAAACTGAGCGGCTCAGTTTGCGCCAAAACTGAGCCTCGAATCAGTAAAACTGAGCCTCGGTTTGCTCCAATACTGTGCCTCGGCTCAGTTTTGCAGTTCACTTGTTATTTGTCAGTTTTGAAATGATAACTTGTTATTTATCATTTTCGCAAATACACTTATTATTTATCAGTTTTGCAATTTGCTAAATGAGTGCATTTATATTTTGTAGGCACTTGTGGAGGAGGAGGGAAAAAAAACAGAATTTGGAATGTAATGGCAATGGAAAAGCAAATATGTGTGATCTTGACAATGGTCTTATCTTTAGTAAAACTTTGTATTGTTTTTTGTAATTTGAACTTGATATTATGGTATTTTGAAATTGGAAGCATTGTGCTAAAGTGACATTGTTGAATTTGAAATATGGAAGTGTACCAAATACTTTTATTTGAATTGATATGTTGAATTATATATGTGATTGAAAATCATAAAGACATGTTATATAAGTGTTTGCAATTTATATATGCCAACATTTATGAGTTAGTAGGATTATGATACTGACATTTATAAGTGTTACCATATCTTATGGTTCCAACATTTATAAGTGTTAGAAATGAATATGTTTGTAACTCTTATAAGTGTTACCATATCTTATGGTTCCAACATTTATAAGTGTTAGCAATGAATTTCCTGTAACACTTATAAGTGTTACCATATCTTATAGTTCCAACAATTATAAGTGTTAGCAATGAATATGTTTGTAACACTTATAAGTGTTAGCAATGAATATGTTTGTAACACTTATAAGTGTTAGCGGTTACTCTGTTTGTAACACTTATAAGTGTTACAGGAAATTCCTCACACGCCGTTGGTGACACTTAAAAGTGTTACAGAAATTATTTGTAACACATATACTTGTTGGGAATCCACTGTTTTGGTGTAGTGGTTGACTCTTTTCGTCTGGCCATTGGTTTGAGGGTGATATGCCATGCTTAAGCATAACTGTGTGCCTACAGCCTCTTGTAATCTCTTCCAAAACTCGCCCGTGAAGATAGGGTCTCGATCACTCACTATGCTGGAGGGTATCCCATGGAGTCGAACTATCTATTTGAGATATATGGATGCTAGAGATGAGGTCGTCCTTCTACTCTTGACGGGTATAAAGTGGGCGCTTTTTGTGAGCCTGTCCACTATTACCCAAATGCTGGTATTGCCCCTTCTTGACCTAGGCAACCCATCTATAAAGTCCATCGAGATGCTATCCCATTTCCACTGTGGGACCTCTAGAGGATGGAGAAGACCACCAGGCTTCTTCTGCTCCGCCTTGACTTGTTGGCATATTAAACACTTAGAAACAAATTCAGCTACGTCTTGCTTCATGCCATTCCAAAAGAAACCTTTTTTGATGTCTTTATACATTTTGTCTCCGCCTGGGTGTATGGTCAGTTTCTTTCTACTCAAGGCGTAAGCTACTGCATTGCCTTTACCAGGAGTGTAGGAAATCTCAAAATCGTACGAGGCAAGAAACTCCATCCACCTTTGTTGCCTCAAGTTGAGATCTTTCTGTGAGAATAGGTATTTCAACGATTTATGGTCAGTATACAGTTCAAATTTCTCACCTAGAAGATAATGGCGCCAAGATTTAAGCGCAAAAATGATGGATGCCAACTCTAAGTCATGGGTTGGGCAGTTTTTCTCGTGTACTTTCAACTGCCTTCCACCATAAGCCACTACCTTCCCTTCTTGCATCAGAACAGCGCCTAGTCCTGTTCCGCATGCATCTGTGTATACTGTAAACATCTTGCTTCCATCAGGCAATGTCAGAACTGGGGTTGTTGTCAGAGCCCTTTTTAAACATTGGAAAGCAATATCGCAATACAAATCCCAATTGAAAGCTAGGTTGTTCTTTGTCAATCTTATTAGTGGAGCTGAGATTTTTGCAAAATCTTTGATGAACTTTCTATAAAAGTCTGCAAGCCCGAGAAAGCTTCGGACTTCAGTTGCGTTTTGAGGAACCTTCCAATCTTTCACAGCAACCACTTTTGCGGGGTCCACAGCTAACCCCTCTTTGGACAAGGAACCTAACTTCTTCTCTCCAGAAATGGCATTTGGAGAATTTCGCCTTCAACTGATGTGCACGGATAGTATCCATGACTTCTTTTAGATGCTGAGCATGCTCTTCCTCATTCTTTGAGAAGATCAATATATCATCTTTGAAGACCACCACAAATTTATTGAGGAACTCTCGAAACACCCTGCTCATTAAATCCACGAAGTAAGAGGGTGCGTTTGTCAAACCGAAAGGCATGACAAGCCACTCGAAGAAACCATCTGGAGTTCTGAACGCGGTCTTATCAATGTTGTCCTCAACCACTCTTAGTTGATGGAAACCGGTAGCTAAATCTAATTGGGAGAAAACCGATGCTCCTACAAGCAGATCGAACAAATCATCTATTCTTGGGAGTGGGTGTCTATTCTTCTTTGTCAGCTTGTTTAGCTCCCTATAATCAACGCACAGGCGAAGCGAACCATCAGCTTTGGTTGCGAATACTACCTGAGCACCCCATTCAGAAATACTTCGTCTTATGAACCCCTTTTCAAGAAGCTCTTTGATTTGCTTGCTGAGCTCCTTTCTCTCCCTTGGGGTCATGTGCCTAACAGGTAAGGCAACGGGCTTTGCATTTTCAACGAGGTATATGCGGAAGTCTATCTCCCGCTTCGGAGGTAAGCCCTTTACCTCTTCAAACACATCCGAGTATTCACGGACTACCCTTACAGACTACAAATTCTCTACAGACGCATCAAGAGATTCTAGATAACTAAGCATGACGGAGTTCATGGGATTACAAGAAATTTCGAGAGTGTTACCGAGGCGAGTCATGAGTCTAACCACTCTCTTTTCACAATCGAGGACGACACCATTACTGGATAGCCAGTCCATGCCTAAAATCAATCCATAGCCCGTGAAGCCCAAAACAAAGGCGTTACATCTAAACCCAACGCTTAGTATAGATATTTTCAAATCCAAACAAACCATTGACAAATAAGTTGAGCCCCCAATTGGATTTGAAACAAACAAGGGATCCTCTACTATACTGGTGTCTAGGTGCAGAGATTCCACTAAAGCAGTAGATATAAAAGAGTGCGATGCGCCATAATCAAATAGTGTATGAACAGGATGATAAAAAAGATAGACTAAACTTTTGACAGAAATATTTCTACCTCGTTCTTGCGAAGGTGTCGTGACAGCGTGAACTTGTCCTCCAGAAGAAGGTCCAGCTCCCTACCCTTGCTTCTTTGGGCAAGCACTTGCCATGTGTCCTGTCTCACCACAGTGGAAACAACCACTCATCTTCCTTTTCTTCTTCTTGCAGTCTTTGATCAGATGCCCGGGAATGCCACAGAAATTACGCTTTCTCTTTTAACGGGGTTTGTTGTTCTTCCCGCCTTTCTTTGAATCAGCCCTCTTGTTCTGCGACCCTTCCCCCTTCTTATCTTGAGGCACTTCTACTTTTGCCTCATTCTTGCCCTTGTCCTCCTCATGTAAGAGTGTCATGTCCACTAACCTCTCGTAAGTAGCCCCCATAGGTATATGGGTCATAGCCAAGCTGTGAAGTGGCTCATTCAATCCCTTGACAAAACGGAGAGCCTTCTTATGAGGAGTATTCACTAAGTCCAGTCCAAATCGGACTAGTTGATTGAATTGGTTGACATACTCCTTGACCGTCATACTTCCTTGCTTAAGAGATAAGAACTTTTCCAGCTGTAGACTTCGCTCAGCTTGTGAGAGGAATTTCATCTCAAATTTTATTCTGAAATCCATCCATGTTTTAACGGTCTTTTAGCATTAATGACTTCCCACCAATAGGAAGCTTCGTCTTTGAGCAACCACACTGCCAACTGTATCTTTTGTCTATCATCCACCTCGAAGATATCGAATAGATCTTTAGTTTCTTTGAGACAATTCCTTGCTTCTATAAATGATTCAGTTCCCTTGAAATTCTTTACACCCATGGCCCTAAAGTCTCAATAAATCTTTGAGAAGGCATTTGCACGAGGAGGAGGAGGAGAAACCGCTGCAGCTGGAGGAGGAATATCTGCTGGGCCTGCGTCGTTGGCCCTAGCCACTAAGTACCTCCTGAACTAGCCAGGTATCGGTACACCCTCTGGAAGGTAAAGATTCCCAGACATGCTGAAACGAAAAAGAAAAGATTCAAAACAAAGGATAGAATGATAGGGCATATGGCTTTGGGGATTATGCCTTTTTAAATTTAAAACAACACTTTTTCTTGAAAAATGCTTCTTTATGTTTCTTTTTGAAAATAGTTTTTCAAAAATTCTTATCTGATCTAGTAAACCTTTGCTCTGATACCAAGTGAAACACCCCACCTCCGTTAAGGTCACTCACAAAGGGAATGCCTTAACTTTGGTGGAGGGTTATAGGTACAAGACATAGAAAAATTTACAAGACAAATAAATTTAAGCAGTAGAAATTCAAAACATTTATTGCATACGTAGTTCAATACAAAAGCCTTACATCAAATTGTCTCCAAATAACTTCCAAAACATTACAACATAATCTCTGTCTTGATTATCAAATAAAGAAGCATAAACCAAAAGTAAAAGTGCATAAATCCCCAAGGATAAAGTCCAAGAGCCATAGCCAAGGTGAGAGAGAGTCCAAATCATACATCTACTTTCTTGTAGCTTGCAAAGAGTCTGACTAAGCTGCAGTATTCCCTCCCTGTGGACCTGGGGGGAGGGGGACGGAAGAAAAGAGGATGAGAGAAAATGGGTCAGACAATAAGTCTGGTAAGTTTAGTGATTACTAGTATTTAAACAGGGAAAGGGATCATGACAGTGATAACAGAACATAGGACAATACCCTAATATAAGATAAGAGGAACATGTGATCGCACCAATTTCTATAGTCTCTGCACCTACCAACTATTGGTTCAACTAGCCCCACGTGTTTATAACAAACGACCCCCTTAATGATCGGCTCCTATTCGCATGCATTCATGTCCTGTGCCACTCTGCCCCGCTTGACTGTAGCTACCTGTGCTGGTCCCACCATGGGGTGTATCAGTCCCTCTGGTGGCAACCCGACACGATTCAAGATGCACAGTGTACACTACTGATGCCCAGTGCCTGATTTTTCCATTCCGGAGTACGTGCATTCCCATACTCCGTCGGAACCTACACTGGCCTACCAACCACCGACGTTTCGACCGCTTATAATTTAGCCCAGTAATCGTGCCCTACCCTGCCTAGTTTCAGGGTAACATGATACATCTATGTGGGTTACTGCTGAAATGGGTCCCCGTTACTAGGGTTTTCTAATCAACATGTTTATTTGGTTAAGTGTCCAAGTTTACCTAACCCCACCCATTCGTTTAGTTAACATGTTGAATCGGTTAAGTGTTTCCCTAATTGACTTAACCCTACCAATCCTGACTTAGCTTTAATTTATTAAAGCATCAACCACTCACATTAGATAGGTCTTGTTGTGGTCACAGGATGTGACGGTCGGTTCCGGGCAGATTTACACCACAACTTAGTCTAACCTCGGGTTCTTTTTGGGCTTGATGCACTAACCACCCACATTAGGAAGGTCTTGTTGTGGTCACTGGATATGTCGGTCGGTTCTGGGTAGATTTACACCATAACTCAGTCTAACCTCGGGTTAGGCATATTCATCTTTTCTAAATTTCATATTCTTCTATATATGTCAAATTTCTTTATGTAGATTAAATTTGATTTAATCATGCCATACTTATCCTTTGATTTTGCTCTCCATAAATGGTATATCAAATATGCCATTTAATGAACAAATATATGCCAAGAATTTTCATACTTTTCCATCGTTATCCCCGTAGAACATGCGTATTAATTACATAAGATGTTGGGCTCGCAAATTAGCCCAAACCCATAAACAAAAAGGGGTAATAAACAAGGAACATAAAATAGCATACATTTAACTTATCACATGGAACTTGGCATAGATGTACCATTATCTTAGCTAAACAGGCAAAGGTGAACTTGTGACTAAGTTGGATCTAATTTTCATGTAAACTAGATATGGGTCTAACATGGAGGTTTAGCATATAAACCACAATTTAGCATACTAACTTATGTATGTCAAAACATAAGAAAACCACTATGAACATATTTAAATCACAACTTGGCATGATAACTTATGTGTGTTACAACATAAGAGAACTACTACCAACATATTTAAATCACAACTTAGCATGATAATTTATGTGTTAAAACATAAGAGGTTTACCATAAACATGTTTAAAATCACATTTAGCATGATATCTTATGTTAAAACATAAGAGGATTACAAATCCAATCTTGCAACATAAATAGATTCAACTTGACATAGTTCTAAATATTCATGAATGTTGGTCTAACATGTAAGCATGTGATTTAGATCATAAACTTGCAAATAACCACCAAATTACAACATGACATGTTTCACCATTTTGTGGCATAATAAGTTCTTTTACCCAATCGTAATAGATTCCAATGACGTACAATATAGTATGTTTACCACCACAAACATATAGGCATGATCAATCGCAACAGTAATTTAATATACATTAGAATCAAACTTCATTATCTCATACATAAGCATCATTCCATATTCGAGTTACAACATGCCATGATTTCATTTAAAAAGAACGTTTAAATCCGCGTAATAACCAACTTACAAACTAAAAGGAATTCTTGCGTTCTGAAATCTGAATTCTAAAATAGGAGATGTGCGCCTTTGATGAAGATCGTTGAATTAGACTTGTTTTAATTTGATTTTAGATGTAAACTTTTAACTCGTCTTTGATTTGAAAATGGTGACGGCTACTCCAAGTTCTCTACTGATGGCATTTTAGTTCTAGGATTATTTTTCTGTGTGTTTTTAGGTTGAGCATTGAGTTGTTTATATAGAATTTCAGTTTAATTATAGCCATCGGATGAACCTAGGGTTAATCACAGCCACTCAGACCAGATGAGGACCATCCAGAAACCCTAGTAACTCAGCAGCATGTCTTCAGTCGTTCAAATTTCAGATCTGGCCGGGGGCCAGGTCAACCCCCAGGTCGACCCTAAGGTCGACCCCTAGGTCGACCTCTAGGGGGGAGGTCGACACTAGGGTCGACCCCTTGGTCGATCTGCCTGGGCGGGAATTTTCTCGCCCAGCCCGCTTCTGACTTCTGTTTGAATTTGAATTCGTTTTTCGAGCTGTTTGAATTTATTTGAATTCTCTTGAAACTTCTGACAGCCATAACTTCTTCATACGAAGTCCAATTTACGCAAACTCGGACTCTATCTCAACCAGAATTCCGAGATGAACACAATGGCGTAACTCGTTTCCCTTAATTCTTAGATTTTAAATTAAGTATTCTAGGATTAATTATTATAACATTAATAGAAAATATGGGGTGTTACAAGCAGAAATTAATTGAGCGGTCATTGAACTCGAATTGAAGTGATATCACAAACTGCAAATCATTTCACCAAAACGAAACATGCTTACATTTATTAGACAGTCTTACACAGACACACACCAAAACAAAGATCATGTAAAATTTTAGAAGCACACATCATGAAGAAACAATCGTCCATTAGCAGTTTATTGATCCATGTGTGCAAATATATCATTGTATGTCCTTTAATGTCAATGGTGATACATACATCAATGTACAATAGGGGTAAACATTCATAGCTGTAGTGAATTTGCACATGATTTCTAGCTATGCATACAGAACTTATCTGATTGGGAACTAGGTGAAAAATCATGCATGTGTCAAACATGAAAATACTTAAGAAATGAATTGACTAATTGTAAACAACTTCAAACTGAAACCTCAGTTGTTGTTTAGAACATGCAACTCATATAAGGTCGATGGTCTAATTGTTCACAACCACACTACATTAGAAAAGTTCTGTGTTATTAAATTTATTAACAACCCAACAGCTGCTCGAAGAACATTTCTGCGAATCAACATGAAAAAACCATAAATAACAGAAACTAATTGTATAAAACTTCAAACTGAAAAAAGTGTGGATTCATTGACAAAAAAAACAACAGAAACGTATACGAGAAACCCAAGATAAAAAGCTAGCACCTTTATTCCTGGATTGACTGTCGTTTGCTGACGGAGTAGGGGAGAAGTGGGTGCATTTGGAGTTAACATCGAGGACTAATTGGAATAAGTGGAGGATGCAGAGAGGGTTGGAGTGGAAGAAGCAGGCGAATGAAAATTAGGGATTGAAATTGAAAATTTGTGGGTGAGAACAAACAAATCTAAGAGGTTTAAGTTGATTTCCTATTGGTGGTGGAGGATTATAACGGATTAGTGAGGTGGAAACTACATACGTTATTTTTTAAAGGAAAATTGACGGATAGATATGCATCTTTTTATAGATGCAGATTGATGACGTGGCAAATTAAACTTATAAGTTTATAACTATAGCTACTGCAACACAATTTGATATCCATGCAAACACATTGAAGATGCGTTGCAATAGACAAAAATCAGCATAGTTGTGACAACATTTTAGCTGGCAAAAAATTGGATTTTCGTTGCAATAGGCCGTCTATGGCGTAGTGAACACACACACTTATGTATATGCATGTATACAGAGCAATTTATAGCACGTTTAGTTTGCAGCACACGTTTTAGCACTCATATCCTATCGCTTGCTATAGCATTCCAAGCCTAATAAAATTTTGTATATATGTTCAATCCACATATAGAGGATAATCTATGTAAAATTTGAGCTATTTTGATGTTTATAGCCTTTTCAAAATTTTAACTCGATTGTTCATCATTCAAATATTTATTTGAATTGTTAAATTTAAATATCGTACATATAATGCAATAAATGTTGAAATAAGCTCGACTTTTACATAGATTATCCTTTATATGTGGATTGAACAAACATTTATTTAAATTGTCAAATTTAAATATCAGACATAATATTATAAATGTTGAAATAATCCCATATTATATATATATATATAATCTTTTAAATGTGGATTGAACATTTACAAAAAAATTATATATTTAAAATGGTGTTCTCACGCTACGATAAGGGTGTTAAAGTGGGTGCCGCAAAACATAGGTGTCTTAAAGTTCTCATATATGCTTACATATATACACAGTACACGTACATACATACATATGTTATAACTAATAACACCCATTTATTTAGCAATATTTGGACTCTCATATAACATATACATTTATATTTTACTTTTAATTTTCTTAAATTTGGAACTTATATAGAAGTTTAGATAGTATGCAGCATACTATATATCAGTATATGCTCGAATCACTCTATGCAAGTTTCGAACATACGACCTTTTCTACTTAAATTCAAGTGTCTAACCACTGAAAAATAGACCTCATCTATATTTGAATATTTGGTGAATGTGAATGAGTAGAAAATTAAAGCGCCAAATGTTTAAATATAAAAATGTAATTGATATCAAAGAACTCTAAATGGTGCTATACACACGCACGCGCGCGCGCACACACACACACACACACACACACACACACATATATATATATATATATATATATATATGAATTTGTTTAGGAGAGAAATCGACTGGGGTCGTAAAACCCTCCCTGGTGCACCTAGCCCGGTCCGCAAGCACCACACAAGTGACACCCATGCTTCGTAGCACCCCTTTAACACCCCAACTGGTTCGGAAGCTATGGTAATTCAAATTCAACAAGAATTTGTAGATGTTCAATCCACATTCATATTATCATCTATCCAAAATTTGAGCTCACTTCGAGATTCATAACATTTTCAAAATCTTAACTCAATTACTCACTCTTCAAACATTTATTCGAATCGTTTAGTTTAAGACATCAAATGCATTATTTTGCAAATGTTGGAATGAGCACAAATTTTGAATAAATGAAATTATATATGTAGATTGTACGTCTACAAATTCTTGTTGGATTTGGATTACCGTAGTTCACGAACAGGTAGGAACGCTACAAAAAAAGGGTGCCCCGTAACGCTCCTCATATATATATATACATATATATATATATGTATACATATATGTATATGTATGTGTTTGTGTGTGTATATATATATGTGTTTGTATACATACATATATATATATATAACAGATTTTCAATGACACCTCAAATAGTGGATGACCCCTTCGGCGCCTTGACTTCCACCACATATTCCCCCCTCTGTGTCCTTCCACTTACCCTCTCATCTCTCACTAACTTAAATTAATACAAATAGGTACTGAAAATCAAAGGGCCAATGTGGTTCTCCACTGTTTAGGGGTGTCACTAAAAGCTGCACACACACACACATATATGTATATAGAAGCGCTCAATGACACCTCAAATAGTGGAGCACCCCTTCGGCACCCTGACTTCCACCACATATTCCCCCCTTTGTCTCCTTCCACTTACTCTCTAATCCCTCACTGACTTAAATTAATACAAATATGTACTGAAAATCAAAGAGCCAATGTGGTTTTCCACTGTTTGGGGTGCCACACACGCGCGCGCGCACACACACACACACACACACACACATATATACATATATATATATATATATATATACATATATATATATATACATATATATATATATATACATATATATATATATTGAAAATTGGTACTTTATTACGTATACCAACCGTATACTTTGCTTATATGCCTCATCAAAACCTTACAATTCCCCTAACCTAAATGGGTGCCTTGTAAGGAAAAAGAGTACATATAACCTCTATATATTAACAAAACATACTCCATACATTCATATACAAAGGAATACAAAAGAAAAATAGACATAAACATAAAGAAGGCCGGTCCAATGACTAAGCCCATCTTCCCGCTTCTCTACCTTCCTCCTAGTAAAATCGATCAAATTCATATCACCCAGAGTCGAACAGCTCAATTCCCCAACGACGTAATAACTCCAAGTTTCTCTGTGTTCAAGCTGTTTGAGATCCATTGTTGCAGATTAGATACCTCACTTCTGTCTTAATCTGGTGCAATTTCACTATCGCTTGAGAATGATGTTGCCTGAAGATTCTCGAATTGTGTTCTCCCCAAAGATGATATTTGGTTGTTGTGAAAGCTGCAAAAGCTAAGTCTTGAAATTGTTTCGTCCTCTAAAAATCTGTTGAATTTCCGAAGCTTCCTCCTGAATTTGCCAATGCTGCTCGATGAAATGCCAAGCTTAGCCTTTAGCGTTCTCCAGATAGAAGCTGAGAAACTACAGTTAAAAAATAAATGCTTAGTTGATTCTGCATCTTCATTACATAGTTCACATATATTATCAGCTTGGATTTCATATGATGATAGCCTATCCTTTGTATTGAGCCTGTTCTGAATCGCCAAGTAGGATATAAATGACATGCGCCTGCTGTTCTTTGAATGCCATATAACAAAATAAAAGGATAATGAATCAGATCGATGTCGAACAGATTCCCAAGCTGTATGAAATGAGAAGTCTCCCCCTTGACACCATTCGTAATAATCAGCATTTGCATTATTAGTTGTAATAGTCTGCATATGTTGTCTAGCTTCCCGCGTAGTAGCATGTAAATTAGAATTGAATGTACTATCTCGTAGAACCAATGAAACTTTATCATTAGCTGACCCGATAGCTTGAAATCTATGAACCCCTAGAAGATCAATAAGGCATTTAGAGTTGATCCATGGTTCGAACCATAGTGATGTGTCGAAACCGTTAGCTATAACTTTATTAAACAACTGAGCACCATGAGTACGGAGTCGGAGTATCGCCTTCCATGTACACGATGAGTTATTGTCACTAGGCATATTCCAGAAAAAATGTTAGAACAATATTTTGCAAGCATCCACTTACTCCATAAAGTCTTCTTAGCTAGGAAGTTCCATAAGAACTTAATACATGCGGCTTTTTTAAGATCAGTAAATGCTTTCAAACCGATACTATCCTCTGCCTTAGGCTTACATAGTTGTTTCCAGTTTATTTTACAGCGAGAACCACCCCAAAAGAAATCTGAACATAGTGTATTGAGTTTATTAATAGTAAATTTTGGAAGCTGGTAAACAAAAAGCCAATATAAAACTGTCGGAGTTAGAACGGTGTGTATTAATTCCGCACGTCCTACAAAACTCGATAACTTTGTATCCCATCCCTGGATCTTTGACTGCACTTTTTGAATCAAAGAAGTGCACTCGGAGTAATGTAAATAATTAGAGGAAAGGGGAATCCCTAGATATGTGATTGGAAGATGACTAGTTCGAAACTCAGTATAGCAATAATAGACTGCACATTACTCGCATGAGAACTAAAGTAAACCTTAGTTTTCAAAGCATTCACATTTAGGCCAGAATATATACTAAGGTTGTCAAATACTTTCTTCAACGTTGTAGTAGTTAGGATAGGAGTTTTACAGAAAATTAACAAATCATCTGCGCACAACAGATGACTGATCTGAGGTTCGAAGGTATGTACAGGCTGAAACTGTTTTGTTACAATTGCTTCATTGAGGCAAAAATTAAAATATTCCATGGCAATCCAGAACATATAAGGTGACAAGGGATCTCCCTACCTAATTCCAAGCGTAGTAGTGATAAACCCCTTTGGAATACCTTGAAAAATAATTGAAAAGGATGTTGTAGCCATACATTCATATATAAGATTTGTAAAGTGAATAGGAAAACCCATCGAATTCATCACATGACATATGAATTCCCTGTTTATCATGTCATAAGCTTTATGTAAGTTGACTTTAACACAAATTTTTTTGACATCCACCTTCTTGAAGTCACGCAGTAGTTCATGCGCAAATAATATGTTATCACCAATGTAGCATCCACTAATAAAAGCTCTTTGATTATCTGAGATTAAATGAGGAAGGAATGGTTTCATAAGATTGCATAAAATTTTATTAAAAATCTTGTAGAACATATTGCAGCAAGATATCGGGCGGTAGTGCATAATATCTGTAGGTCTTTCAATCTTAGGAATTAGAGTGATGAATGTATGGTTACGTCCTTTTGGAAGTATACCACTATGAAAAATATCCTACATAGCCGTAAGCAAGTCTAATTTAATATGACCCCAATGAAGCTTCATAAACTTTGCATTCATACCGTCGGGGCCTGAGCTTGAGTCGTCATGAACTGAAAACACAACATTCTTCACTTCAAATAGATTAATGGGATGTAATAACATGCGTTTTCCATTTTCATTAGTACAAGCTCTGGTTTCCACACGAGGAAAAGAGGTAGTAGTATTTCTGTTAAACAATGAAGTAAAACAGGAAATAGCTTGTGCTTCTATATCCTCTGGTTTATATAATAATTCACCGACTGAACTTAGAAGAGCTTTGATACAGTTCTGGTATTTTCTAAAAGTCATTTTTGAATAAAAAAAACTTTGAATTCGTGTCTCCTTGTTGTAACCAAAGCACCTTGGATTTCTGTTTGAAACCCCTAAAATTAATTCGTTGCTGAATATTAAATTGGTGTTTAACATTCATCACACCCTCAAATAAAGCAATATTCTCGGGGTCTTCATCCGGGCCGGCCCTGAGTATTTGTAGGCCTAGTGCGGAAAGAAAATTTTGGACCTTTAATTTTTTTTAATGAAATTGAAGTTAAGTGAAAATGTGTTTTTTCTACTGTGCATCTGCATTAGGAAAATTGCGTGTCTCAGCAAATTCATAAAGTTTTTATCCATAGGACTCATTAGGTCTTACAGAGGATAATATGGTAAGCATGCATTATCCCATAGGGCCCATTAGATTCAATCATTTTTGCATGCTTACGTACAATCCACCACTTAGATTCACTCTTTCAACAATTCTATGCAGTACAAGTTAAATATCTCCTTACTCTAGTAAAGGTAATATAGTTTTTTTTATGACCCCCGACCTAATGGGCCTTGTGCAGCCGCACAGCTGGCACTAGGCCAGGGCCGGCAGTGGTCTTCATCTACAACAGTTTCCAATTCGTGAACTTTTAGCTTTAGTTTTTTTTAAGAATATCATCTCCTTTAGGCCGAATTTTATTCCATTGTTTCAGTTCACACTTACATGCTAGTAACTTATACAGGAAAATATATTTGGGAGAGCCCCAAGTACTCGCTTGCCATCCTCTTACAAAACAATCTTCATATCCAGAAAATAAATGCCAGTCGTTCCTATACCTATATGGACACCCCTTAGGCTGAGCCGTGGGAATGAGGTGGAGTAAAAGCGGATTATAGTCACTGGATTGCTGGGATAAAGTAATAGCTGTCATATTGGTGAATTTTGGACATGCAGGAATGATTAACCAAGATCTTATCAATGTTGTTCGCTATGCCTCTCCGACGCCACGTATAATTAAAGCCAGTTGCCTTTATCTCGATGAGTTCAAATTGATGCAAGAAATTTTGAAATGAATGTATATGCTGAAAAGGAACAGGGAATCCACCTTTTTTATCTGTAGGTGTGGATGAGTGGTTGAAGTCACCCATTAATACCAGCAGTGTGTAATACTTTCAGCTTCATTAATTATTTGTTTCCACAAATTTTGTAGTTCCTGATATAAGTTACTAGCATAAATCACAGTAAAAAACAGGCTAAATCCACCAGTACTAGATGTAAACACAGTAAGATGCCGAGGAGAAGAACTTCGAATATCAATATTCCAAACTGACGTATCCCATAACAGTAAAATCCTTCCTGAAGTAATAGAGTGGTCAGTAGGATAATATAACCAATTTGATGACAATTTATATGGTAACATAGACAAATTATAAGCATTCAACTTATTTTCTACTAAGCCCACAAGAGTAGGCTTATAACTTGTTAGAAGTTTGAACACATCAACAATACGTTGCGATGAGTTCGTACCCCTAACATTCCATGTGATAAAGGTCATTTAATTGATGAAGAGCTCCGTAACTTTCTTTTAGGTGGAGCAATGGGAGCACTTTGTTGAATGGCCTTTCCTTTCTTTAAGCACTTTGTTTAAGCACGGTGACAAATCAACTATATTCCCAGTATGAATGGGTTCTTCTATTGCCTCGGCAACAAGGTCCAAGTCTTGTGGAGTAATATCATTTGGCAAATCAGCATCTAAGAAATTAAGATTATCTTCTGCATTAACAAATATTTCTATATCAGGAGGTGCATCATATGCATTGGAATCTGGAGGCTTGGATGAACCAGAAGGAGATTCAGTGTGCAGGTTAGCAGCAGATGTACATGCGTCATTTTTAGATTTGGGTACCCACTTTGGTTTTGCGTAGACTTCATGGAAATTGTCTTTATGTCCAAACTTCTGACATCTTGTACATCTTGGTGGAATGAATTCATACTATACGGCAATCTCTCGCTTATCACCAGTGTGTAAAACGATGGGGATAGTATTGATAAATTTAGTATCATCATTAATAGAAACAAGAATTCTAGCATATTTCGTATATTTCATAGATGCTGTGTTTGTTATTGTCACATACAACCGGATTACCAATGAAACTAGAAATTCGTGAAAGAGCAGGGACAGTCCACATTTCCATGTCCAAGCTGTATAACTGAACCCAGATCTGAACGTCAGTGGTGTTAAATTTGTCAAAATCATAGCCTAGTGTCCATTTATCTATCATTAGCAGTCTGCCGTAATAAGAGTAGGAAGTTGACTTCAGAACTGCATGAAAATCTTGTGGTTGAGTGAACTGCACAGTGAAATGATACTTTGGCGCTATGTGGATGTGAAATTCCCCCGTCGGCTTCCATATTCTGGTGATGTGTTCCTTTAATTTGGTGTAAGATAACCGAAATTCAATGGGGGTGAAGGACAATTGTGTGTGCTTCCACAAATCAGAGAATTGGTTGAAGACGGTTTCAGGCAAATAGGCATATCCTTCTGCAGGTTGCACGTATGAGAAAGATGTAGAAGTTGTAGAACCGTGGTACCCAGTCACTGCCTCAACATAGGACTGAGATTTGGCTGCGTGTGTTGGATCGGTGAAGGCATTGGCTGGGAAGGATGAAGGATCAGGCGGTTTCTTGGTTGGAGATTGAGGGCGGTTGTAACTGCTTTCCGACATGGTTAACCTAAAGAAAGTTGTATATATTGGTTTTTTGTGCTATAACATTATATATATATATATATATATATATATATATATATATATATATGAGCGATCAAGAGCACCCCAAATAGTCCAGCACCCCTTTAGCCCGCCTAATTTCTACCACACAATCTCCTTTCTTTCTCCTTCCACTAACTCTCTCTCCTCCCACTAACTTAATAAACAATAAATGAAAGTCTATTAAAGAGGTGCAAAAGTGGTACCAACAAAATGGGGTGCCATACAACCTTCCTCATATATATATATATATATATATATATATATATATATATATATATAGACACACACACACACACAAAAATGTGGCACAAAATTATATATATTGTTACCTGATATAATGTTTGATTGTTATTACTCTATAATTATTATTGGCCATAGTTGTGTCATTTATTTGTATGAGCATATGCTAAAATAAGGACAAAATCCTCTATCTTAAATATTACCAAGCCTCAAGTTAGATTCAATGAAGTTTTGAAGATTATTTATTTATTTTGCAAATAGAACTTATTTTAAAGTCCAACATTTAGAAAAGCGTGCTTTATGTAAAGCACATCATTACTTATGAAATTATAGTTTGTGAAACGGGCCGTCTAGAGGTGCTTTGGACAAGAAGATTTACTCAAACAACAATTATTACAACAATTGTTGAAAAGGGAAAAAGGTAAAAGAAAAAAAGAAGTGGGTGCATATGGTGATATCATGATAGCCGATTAGATTAGGAGAGACCAAATGATTGATTTTGGTTAAATAAGTTCGAAATTGCTGAAACTAAATATAAACTAAAGTAATATTTCCTAAACCAGAACCGACCAAATGGTCAATAATATCAGATTTGATTTGGTTGCTTTATCTAAATTTTAAATCAAAATTATTAAATGGCTTGATATCTTATATTTTTCTTGAAAAATAAACTTCTCTTTTAAAAATATAAACATTGATTGACAAAAAACGATATTGTTATAAAAATACTGTAAATAGTAGAATCGCCTGTGGTAATATTTCTATTTAAAATGTTTTGATTTAATTAGTTAGCCTGGTCTTTTATTATTCATGAACCAAACATGAATTATAAATCAAAGGAATATAAAAACAAAAATAAAAAACAACCAACTATTGAAACAAAGACGATCTAACTTAATTGATTTAGTTAGTTTAACGGACATATGCTCTTCCCATGTTGATATGGTTTAATAGTTACTACGTACCACAGCTATGTTAGTACTATTTGTACGCTTCCAGCTCTTCTAAACAATCCAGAATGTTATTCCATCATGGCGCTTAGCATCATTAATCATATATTGCATCATTGCTTTAACTTATAAATCAAACCCCATCCAAACTTTAATCATTTTCCTTACACGCATGCCATTAATTGATTTCATATGGCAGTGAGCAGAAAATGGTTCAAATATTCATACTTAGCAAACAGCAAAGAAAGGTCATGAGACTAAACAAGGCTGGGCATTTAAACCAAGTTACCTTGCAGTTGCCGTGACATTCCCCATTCCAAGAACTTTGCATTTGCCAACCTGCACCGGCCCATGTTATTCACATCCTACTTGTACGCTCTCTCTCTCTCTCTCCCATTTTTCTATTATACAGATATATAATATGATAGTGGAAAATGTACCGCTAAAAACATCTCGGTTTGTACTTTTTAACATCACGGCGTGGTAGTCAAAAGAACAAAATATGGTGTCTTTAGAATTACACCACCATACCATATAGAACTAGAAACACTCAGTTGTTTGTTTTTGGCATATCACACGGTGATGTTAGCAATCACAAACTTGGATGCTTTTAGCGCACTGCTGTAATATTTGATCTGATTTTCTAGCCTCTGCTCTCGTATTGGACCGACGCCAAATTAATGCTTGGTTTATCATTTATTTGACGATGATTTTGAGTTCACAATCACTGTTAAAACTTACATCTGCAGGTCACTGGATCAAACAATTTACAGGTTAAGTAGGTGTTTTTCACTGTATCATGTAAGAACATTTTCTTGAAGTTTGCATGATCCAAAGAAAGCAAAATCATTGTTGAATCACCGGCCGTGTTCATGTTTTATTCACCAATAAGAAGAGTGATGACATAACAAAGTTGAACACGGGAAAAGAACTTACTTCAGTTTACGTTTACAAAAATAGGTTTATTTCACATATACATATACGTATGTACATACGTATGTGTATATTTCAAGCTATTTCGATTGGAATATTGTGACCCCCATTGGGCAATGAGCAAACAACAGGGCATCTCCGGCGGAAAGAGTATGCATGCAGCCATGATGAAACCATCATTGATTATCATCAAATATTCCAGTTGTTACTTTTATAATCCCAAGATCATGACTGTCATCATTATCCCATCATCACTACCAACCAACCAGTTCTATAAATAGTAAATACATCCGAAGAATCAAACACCACCTCCACTACTACTAAAACTTATAATCATATAGGAGTATATCATATATATCATCCAGCCATATTCTTAATTTAGCATTTAAATAAGCATCAGTACCTAGTGTACTATGGTAAAACTTGTAATAATAAGCCTGAAGAAGAGGAGAATGAGAAGCACGGTCAGGCTAGGCAGCATCAAAAGAAGATGGTCGTTCAGAAGGATAATGCGGTGGTCCGACTCACAGTGGCGAGTGTTTGTCGGAATTTTTGTAAAGGCGGGAATCGATATGTCGTTTGTCGCTTCCCCACTAGTTAATTCCTCTCCTTTTCCTCTAATAGGCTAGTTAGCTGCTGCTGCTGCTGTTGCTGCTTTAACATTTGATTTCTTTTGTATTTGCACAATGTACATGGAATGTATTCTAATGTGTTTTCTCTGTTGATTGTTTTTCAGCCCTTCAACTAATAATGTCTTGTGTATATTGAAGGGTTTGTGAAGGAGATGATTGGTCCTAATTAATACTATAGCAATCCATATGAAACAACAGATATAGATGGTTTATTTCCATGCATTTTGGGATACCGATTTAGCACAAGTATTCTTAACTTTTTTCCTTCGAATGTTTAATACCACTGCTGCCACAAAATGTGTTTTATGGAAAAATACATTTAGACGCAAAACGTAAATACAATTGGTTATACAATGATAAGTACTCCTACCATATTTTATTTAAGTAATAATTATACAACAGTGAAATTTACGCCAAGCAACTACGCAAGAATTAGTAACTAAATTATGCTGTAATGTTCGTGGGACTTGATGGAACGCAAAATATGAGCAACACGAAAATCATCCATGTATCATATACCATCAAACTAACGGCAAATTTTAATCAAAGCCCCCCAAAAAGAAACACCTCTTCAACTTTTCGCAGCCTTGCAAACTTGTTACAAAAATAATCCTTTTATCATTTTAAAGATTTTACTTGCATAAGCATAATTTCAATATATATAAATAACTTTCTCTTCCATTACGTGCACAGTCCAAAAACACATTGTATAAATTGTTTTTTTTTTTTAAAGATTCGTTTACATACTTCTGAAATACACGAGTATAAAATGCTGATATAGTAAAAAACTAAAAATAAATCCTATTTTTATAATAAATCCAAAAACACAAATCTGCTGCCTGTTAGAATGTTTGGAGAGGAAGAGAAATAGATTAATGAGAAAAAAGAATATTTGGAAAAGAGGAAAACTTTTAAATTGCTTTATTACTCTTTTTCTTCTTCTTAATTCTTCCTTCATACATGCATACAAATGAGACAAACTCTTATCTATTAAATAATAGTAAAGCAGAAGAATTTCAAGCTCTCACCTTCATTCTCTCAATTCTCTCAATTCCCCTTAATTCTCTCAAATCTCTCAATTCTCCTTAAAACTCTAAAAATATTTTTTATTAAATCAAAATAGTACAATAATATAAATTTTCCCTCCCCTTTATTCTCTCGGGATACTTTATGCTATACTGTAATAATTAGTTAGTGAGTTGAATTTCTTCCTCCGTCTCCTTTCTCCCTTTTTACGGCTAACCCTAATTTTCATTTTGCTTTCTTTTCCAAAATCATGCCAAAGATGTTTGGGGTACCGTCTCTGTAACACTAATTTTCTCGCTTAATATTTTTCCTTCTGTTAAATTTCTTCGTCGCTCTCCCATTCTCCCTTTTTACGACTAACCCTAAATTTCATTTTGTAAATTTCCACAGATTCATATTCAAAGAGGAGAACAGTGTTCGCATCCCATCGTCGTCAGTAGGATTTCCCGTCCATTACTTCTCACGTCTGCCTCGGTCGTTCTCATGGCTTGATTTAAACTTCGGTTGTGCTGTGCTACTTTCAATTCTCTTCTCTGGTCGGAAAATCATGCATTTTCAGAGATCTAACGTTGTCATTCCCCCGGTATGTCTAATTGAAAATTTGATTATTTATTTACTTAAGTATTCTACAACCGTTGAAAAGTCAAAAGAAGTTTCACAATAATTTTTATTTTGGCCATATTCCAGAACCCGTTCAATGTTATGATTTTGTACTTATAACATTGTTATTCAGATTATGATATATTGGTTTTCATAATATTAATTCCAGGACCTGTTCGATGTGAATATGACAGAAAAGCAAATATTAATTTCATTTTCATATGTCTGTGTTTATATATCTTATTTCTTATATGCCGAAATGCTCTTTTATAGCCGAATATGTGAATGAGAAGGATATCATGTTTCCTCATGTTGTTTCATTATCTTTGAATTTGATATGATCTTTGCTTGACAGGACTATTTTTGTTTATGAAGTTTCAAGAACTCTTGGTCATATGACCAGTATAATTGACAGGTGTGTTTTTTTAACACACTTTATTTCATTCTCTAGAGTTTATAGTTTCCATTGTAGAATTTGTTCGATAGCTTTGAATAATGAAATCTACCTTATATCCTTTTCAATTGAAGATTGACTAAACTCATGTGTGATTGTTTTAGATCATCCGTAGAAACAAAATCATCATAATTACATCATGTTTTTACTCTACTGAGAGTAAATGGATCTTTGATATTCTTGGTACAAAGTATCTATACTATATTATTACTAATGAGTAACATTTCAAGAGCTCACAGGCCTCCTCACTAATGCTAAAACCAACAGCCGCATTTTAGTTTCATTAGTTATCCTTTACGTCTCTCTGCATCCTCTTTTGTTTTCACATAAAGAGAATCCAGTTCTTTTTCATTCAGCTCCAAAAGTCCGTCCAATTCTCCGTTAATGCCTTTTCATAATCTACGGTCTTTGTCCTCTCCTTCTACCACCGCCGCCAGCCCTATGGCTCGGACTCACCGCCATGCCGACTAAGCTACATTAATGAAATGTTGTGTCATCGCTACTAGGTTAGCACTAAACTTTTAGTCCTGTTCTAATCATTATATCAAAAAATGGGTGGATTTTGGTTTTAATTTAGGTATGGAATTTTATTCGACTGTTCCAGTTATGTTCTCCCTCAATTTTATTTCAAGCAACGAAATGTTTCACGTAATTCACTGATTCCCTCTGTTATTTCAGAAGTACGATGCCTACTCTAAGCCGAAGTTAACTACTATTATCGCTTAATTTTTTTACAGCTTCAACTTCCTATTTAGGTAATGTCAACATCTTAGATTTATGGGTTCTTATCTTGATATAATTTTCTCACAACTATCGTACTTAGTTGTATTAGAGATGTTTTAAATTTGGATTGTTCGTATTTGACATGAATTTCCATTTTATTTCCATCTGATTTATTTTAAAACTTTTGGAGTGGTTCCTCTGTTGTTAGGATAGTTTAGAAAATAAAAGCATGAGGCTTATGTTGTCTTTTGTATACTCAGATTGTTAAGTTAATTTATTTTGAATGTTAGTTTCAAGAATAATTACTGAATTCAAGCTTCTATTCTTCCATAGCCTATTCTGAGATACATATTATGGTGCTTTATTTGCCTATTCTTTTGATCAACCATATTGATTATTTTATTCTTTGTTCTGGTTCTATACTACGAATTAGCAATCCAGAGCACACAAGCACTCTAAAATTTATTTAAAACTGAAACAGCGCACATTGCTTTTGTGTTTTAGGATTTCCTTCCCCAAATAGCTTTGCTTTCTCTCCCTAAAAGACTCATGCCGATCTGCCTTCTCACCATCCGTGCATCACATCGTCCCATGGATTTAATTTGCTGCATGTCCTGCCCTTCTTTCCCTCTTTTAGTTGTCATTTAAGTCTACATGAATCATCATACAACGCATTTTTCCAGCTGTCGCTGTCCCAGTCCTTTCTTCCTGAGCTTTTCTGTCGCTATTGTGCATGTCAGCTCTCATGTTCACCATCTTCCTTTGAAGATCGGATTTGGCTACTCATTCTGATTTCTCTTCCCGCTTGAGAAAGAGAGTACTTTTTGTTAGTTTTAGAATTTATCTATTGTGCTCTTAGATTCACATTTTAATTTCCTGTTGTCTTTGTGACTATAATGTACACAAGGTGATGATAATCCCATTAGTTAGTTTTAGAAATGTGCTAATACATGTGGAATTCATCATGCTTTGGTATGCCCGAGTAGTTTTGATTCTTCTTCCGAAGAAGTTTACCTCTCATTCATTTTTAGAAGTACAGACATTGTTGACCAATAGGTTTCTGAATGTAAAGCGATCTTTAGCAGAAGTCTAAAGAAGTGGTCATCGAAGTGGCAAGGCCTGCAACATTTAATTTATAGTTGGAATTTGTATTCCTTGCTTTTAGTAAATAGTTTTTTTTTTATAATCGGTATCAGAGCTTATGAAAAAAAATTATGAAGACTTTTCAGCATGTAAAAAACATGTTTTTTTTTCTCTTTAGGATAGAAGTGTATTATTGTAATTTGAATCAACCTCAAACACTGTTCATTTTGCGGATATGTGATGGCATTTGTTTTGGTGTTTTATTTGATGGTTTTGATAAATAATTGAAATAGATTTTGTCAAGTTGTCTCATATTACTTTCATAGAGCAGTTTTATATTGCTAACTTATGGCTGCAAACAAATTTAAAAATTTGCCAAAAAAAGTAGTGGTTTTGATATTGATATCTTGCAATGATTAGTAGTCATATGTTTGCCATTTGAAGTTGAAAGCATCAGGCTTTAGTTTAGGTATTATTTCTTAATTTACCGAATCAATGAATCCATTTCACTATGTTAACACATTAATTTTTTTAATCAATTATGTAATTACAGTTATGTATTTTAACCTTCGACTGTTTAATAAATCACACGAGAATAAAATATATCCATGATACAATAGAGAACATTGCTTCAAATTTTATTTGCTTCTTTCTTTACCTTATCTATGTTTACCTTAAGCCACCTGTAAAAGTGAAATGTGTTCAACAGTTACAACATCCTCGCTTAATTTCTTCTATAAAACATGCATTTATAGTTAGTCAAATTTTTGACGCTAATATAGTTTTTGTAACATTGCTTAATGTTTCCTACTGGTCATTAGGTAAATGTTGCTAAGGAGGGATTATGTAATTTGGTAGTAGATAAATTGTTTACCAGCTGTTGTCCTTTCTTTGATTATCAGGTAAATATTAATATAAGTCTAATTACCTTCATGATAATCCATTTCGTTATCAGGTAAACATTAGCTTTAGCTATAATTTAATTTTCTATCTTTAATTCCATGTCAATTAAGAGGGTCCTCATATAAAATAATATTATTCATATTTCATTAATGTTGGTTAAAATAAAAAATTGTCTTTTGAATTTCAAATTTGGTTGTGTTTTTTGTGTTTGTTTGATTGCTATTGTAAAATAATAAAATTTTCCTTTACCAGAATCTCTTTATGAAGTACTGTATATCGGTGAACGTGTGCCTTTCTGCTCATATACTAACTAATTCGACAATAAACATAAAATATTTTTTTCTTACACAAACTTGATTCATTCTATAACGTTGATCATTTCTCCGTAATAAAAACCTTTATACATTTACACCTACTCTACGAAGATATTTTAGATTCAATAATAGTGAATTTTGGTGTATGGTGCGAAGTATGTTGATAAAAAAGCATAGGCTTTATCTTTCAATAAATATATACATTGCTTTTTTGATTATAATTTGGATAACTTTTTTATATAATAATTAAAGGTTGTTATTCAAATTTTATGCTTTCTCAAGCAAGGGCTTATAAGTGATGTGCAATTTTAAGAAATGAAACATTCTCCTCTGCTTACCATTACAGTCGGAATACTACTTTTATACATCTTTTACCATAGATAATTTAGTTTTCCAGTTTTCCGTGTGGCAATTTCAATTTCTACATTGACTACCCTTAGTCCCTTATATTTCATGTTTTTGCTTCTGTCGGATAAAAAGGTGGAATGGAAAGTGAATTTGATGCATGTTTTTTGTTTGAGTTTTGGTCATGACAAAGATATGTAATATTTAGACATAGGCAAGTTTTAGAGGAAATTTAGTTGTGTGTTTCAATAATATAGTCACTTACAATCACGTATCTAAAAAATTAGAATTGTTACTTATAATATTGCATGATATCAATGCTACGAAATTATGTATCATTGCATTAATTGCATGATTATAAGTGACTATATTATTGAAACATGATTATAACTGACTATATTATTGAAACACACAACTATATTATTTGTTTCAATAATAATATAGCTGTGTGTTTCAATAACATAGTCACTTATAATAATATAGTTGTGTGTTTCAATAATATAGTCACTTATAAATCACTTGGTTGTGTGTTTCAATAATATAGTCACTTATAATAATATAGTTGTGTGTTTCAATAACATATTATTGCTACTCATAATATTATGGTCACTTATTAAAATAATATATGTATGTATATATGTATATGTGTGTATCCTTTCAACTATGTACCATTGCATCAATTGCATCAAGGGTCCTTATCACTTTTTGTTCCATTGTACAACCAAAATTTTCATATACGTGAAGTATCATTTGTTTCATTTTTCTAAGATTCAAAAAAAGGTAAGATATGTGAGATTATGAGAATTGGCTACTATTAAAACAAAGATTTCTCAGTATAATGATGCTAATTTTTATAATATAAAAGGAAATAAAGGGGAAAAAAATATAGACGGCTAATTGTAGAAAAATGACACGTTTAATTTGCACTACGGGTTCCTAATGGAAATTTAAAATCGTGCTGTGTATGTATTCCCACATTCGGAAGTAAAATTTGGAAGAACTGAATTAATATTTGCACAATAGTAATATACTAACAAATAGGATGCTGTTGCCACACAAAATGAAGACCAAAGTAAACATAAATTTCACGATTCATGGTTGACTATCATATTTTTCTACTTTGTATATTTAGGATTCAATTTAGTGTGAATAACTTATCATTTTCAATCAATTTATATTAGCATAGACAATAATATATAAACTAATTAATTACTCAATAATGTTAGAATGACAACCAAGATGGCAAGGTATTTCATAAATTGTTCTTAAGCTATCACCTTTTCCTAATCATTATTTATTTGTCGCCATATATAGGATTCAGTTTAATGTGCACTAATTTTCCTTTTCTGCCAGTTTGTTTATTTTATGTCACGTTGATGCTATGAGGTGCTTATTTTATTAATATGGTGATGACTATAAATATAGGATCAATATGTTTGTTCTTACCATATTGTATAGTTCTTACAATTTGTGCTTTAACTTATAAGGTTAAACTATCATATAATGAATTTATTGTGGCAAATTATTTTTTCTTTTTGATTCCATCCGCTTTTTTGATTACTGGTTGTAAACTAAATATTATAATTGTTTCATATATTCAACTGTTGTTTCTTCCACTTGCTGTTGCTTATAGTGGCTCCTTATTTGCTTCAGCCCGGCAATTAATGAGTATCCAACAAAGTCTGCTTTGAGGAGCTTTTTAGAATTAAAATTCATTGGCAGTATCTTAACATTGAAGAGTAACTGAATATCTTTAGATCTGATGGGCTAAAGCTACTTAATAAGGGATAGGAGTTTGCTCAAATGCTGAGAGGAAGATCTGTTGCAACCAGAATTACATGAGAGCTTATCAGCTTAATTTATGCGTATGTATCAAAGTGTTGTATATTATATATTGTGAATATGGACAAAGAGCAGAGATAAGCATTACCGGAAACTTAATAGATGCAATGCATTACTATGTGTGTAAACAATGAGTATTAGCTTAGAAGAACATGATTCCCTGCTCTATTGGAACAGAATTTTGAGATATCAACATTTCTGTGTAATGTGTACATAGCATGTGCATGATATTTTCGAGGCAAAGCATTTACAAATACAGGAAGTGTGGGTGCTGCAATGCATTGTATGTTCTTGATTGTTACCCACTGCTTTGAGAGTTTGAAATTGGATTGTATCTTGCTTAATATATGATGCGTGCACTATATGCTTCGATGTGATACATAAACTGAATATTGAATTCGTATTGACTTGGCTACAAAGGTAAGGAGAAAGAGCTACTTTACTATAGAACGTTATATATGGTGATTTTGACCTAATAGTAGACCAAAATAAGTAGTTTTAAAATGCGTTTTCATACACTTATGAAGACAGCTATTCAAACAGGTAGAGAGGAAATTTGGCTCTTGGCCTTTATAAAATATCACGCTTAACTGCTTAGTTCATTCCTCATGGACTGACTTAAATATTTGTCGATAAATTCAAAAAGTCGTTATGTTTGATTTGCTGTTGAGATTTTGTTCTTCTATTATTTGAGTTGCTCTTTATATTGTTCTTTGCTAATATGGACATAATGCCATTTGCTATCAATGTTTCTGCTTTTTATGTTATTATTGGAACACAATCCTAATTTTGGATTCTGTATATTCCTTTAGTTGAAAATATTATCATTCTCCTAAAAAAATATCTTTATTTAATTCATTTTTCCTTAAATAAGTGAGAGAATAAGCGTACCATAAATGTATCATTTTTGTTCTTTTCTTGCAAATCATAGCCTTACCCATGATAACTAATACTGTCATTTTTTTTCTTATCACAATTGAATAAGAAAATAAACATAATCTACATAACTATAAGCTTTTTATGTTTAATCGTATTTATTGTTGTATGAATATGTTTTGGTCACTTGAAATATAAAATCAGCCAACATTTAAACTTTAGAATTCGTTCATTGATCTTTAGTTGATATGTGGAAAGCTGTATAATTTGTGATTATACAGTGTGACCTTTCAGTTATGTTTCTAATGATTAAATGGATTAAATGGTATGTATTGTGACTTATCAATTTTTATTATATTTTTAGTTATTTCCAAGAAAAAAATTTATGTCAATTATTTGTTTCAACGAGTCTAAATTTCAGATTAGAATTAAAAGTATGAATTAAAACGTTAAACCATATGTCACAAGGTCATTTATGGTGAAATTTTGTTTTGTCCTAGCATTTAACATGGTTTCTTTGGTTCTACTTTCTGATGTTTTATTTTTGCATTTTTTTTCTTTTTAGATTTTCATTATTTACCCATACATCTTACTTTATGTTGTCTTCCATATATTTTACTCATGTGTAATAAATATGCCATATTCTATTTTTAGATGGAGATGACAAAGTCTTCTTTCCAAGGCTGTTCGAAAAGCAAGTGATGCATAATGATTGTTTTTTCTTTGAGGTTGCAACTTTTTATTTGTTTTAATACATACCAACGGTTTTGAAACAATAGCTAACGAAAACTTGCAACGGTTGCTCATACATTTTTTTTTTACTTTGATGATATTTGTCGTCTTATAGTAGTCCATAGTCGTTGCTACATTGAATTGAACATATACATTGTAATCATACATGGTTAACAAGCTTGATTTGTCATTTAAATATTGTAATTAAATATGTTACAAGTTCAATATCTTTCATAAATTTTAATTTTCCACTGATCTTTTTCTTCTTCTTAATACTCGCATTTGAGTCAACTAAGTAAACCAATAACATAAGTAAAAAATTTAACATACTTTGAAAAATTAACTTGATTAAATAAGTAAAAATAGCAAAGATACTTTCTTTCTCAAGCCCATTGTGCAAGATATATAACATAAAATTATACATTATAATTTTAAAATTTTGTTTTAAAAATCAAATATTTTACTTAAAATGCATAATAGGCTTTTATTTTTTTTATCATTAATAGTGCAAATGTTATATTTTAAAAAATAACGTGTGCAACGCACGGGTTACACACTAGTTTATAACATATAATAGAACCTTCTAGATTTGTAACATTAAAACCTCTCATTAATGAATAATTATCTTTTTCCTAATTAACAGCAATATTAAAACCTTTCTAGAAATCTTCAATCTTTAATGGCTTGACAAAAGACCATTTCAAATTATATTCCAACACTCCCTCCTAATTTGAAATTTCCTTTCTTACTCTAAGCATATTACTTTGTATCTCACGTGTTTTGGATGAAACAAATAAATTGTCAAAACTTTCTTTTTTCTTTTCTTCTTCTTCGTCATTATCACGGTGACTTCACAAATCTTCATTGTAGTGCTCCGTTCATCTTGCTTTCTTTCATTGTTATGGGATATTCCAAAAAAAATATGCTCTAACTTCCATTTTGTCCCCGTGTCATTAATTTTGAATGAGTCATATATGGCGTCTTTGAATTCTTTCAAAAAGTCACTTTTACAATATTTGATCAATTCAATTTCTTTGCTTGTGTTAACTAATACCGAACAAACATCAACACTGGCCTTTTTCTCAACAACAGTCATGCTTACTTTTATAGGTTTGTTGTTCGTAAAGATCCAATTGCTTTCCTTCCGTTTATCATTTTGAATCACATCAACAGCTTCAAGCACGACTTTAGACTCTTCTTCCATGATAGCATCCTCTCTCTCAATAACTTTAGATTCAGTAACATTATCAGGCTTCTCATTATTGACATTCTTGTTTTCATTCTCGCTTTTGTCTTCTCTTCCTACATCCATTTTTACTTCACCTTTGTTTTCTTCCATGCTTGTCATCTCCACATCATCCGCTTCTGAATTGCTCTGTTCATCTACTTCCTCTTCTGCTTCGATTATCTTTTCATCTATCATGTCTTTATTCTTTGCACCATTTTCATTTTTCAAATCCTCTTTGAGGTTTACATCAGCATCTCTTCCTCCATTTTTCTCCACCACATCAATGTGTTTTTCATTATCAATATCAATGTCTTCTTTAATATCAGTTGTTTCTTCTTCTATCAATTCTGTGTCATCTTTTGCATACAATTCTTTTAATAATTTCCATGAATCTTTTGCAGTTCTTTGTCCATAAATACGACGATATGCTTCTTCATCGATGTTCTCACTCATCACAGCACGAGCTTGAAGATCTTTCCTTCTCCAACTTACAAATGATTTTCTCTCTTTCTCCGTCATATTTCTATCTTTTGGCCATTCACAACCACTTTCAACGATTTCTCATAACCCTTTGGAAATCAGCTCTTCTTTCTTCTTATTACTCCATTCCTCAAAATTTTCTTTTGTGAGAACAGTGAGAAGAAACGATGGAAAAAATAGATGCGGATGCGCCATACTTTCAACTAGGCTCTGATACCACTTTGTTAGAATGTTTGGGGAGGAAGAGGAATAGATTAATGAGAAAAAGAAATATTTGAAAAAGAGGAAAACTTTTAAATTGCTTTATTACTTTTTTTTTTTTTTCTTAATTCTTCCTTCATACATGCATACAAATGAGACAAACTCTTATTTATATCATACAATAGAACCTTCTAGATTTGTAACATTAAAACCTCTCATTAATGAATAATTATCTTTTTCCTAATTAACAGCAATATTAAAACCTTTCTAGAAATCTTCAATCTTTAATGGCTTGACAAAAGACCATTTCAAATTATATTCCAACACTACCATGTTAGAGAAATCCAAATTTTTCGATGTGGAACAATTCCAACATTCCACTGAACCTATATAAATAAAATTGTTCTCATGCTAACTATAAAGTTGTGCTTCTTGGTCAGTAAGCTAAAATATTCGGTTAAAATACAGGAATTTCTAACGTTAGCTACCATGAGAGGAGCTGACGTAATAACATTCGTTTTGAGAAGATACGGTTTACATATGCTTAGTACATTGCTAAATTGCTAATTGATTGACTATATTAATATGACAGTTGTCACTGCATTTTGCTATCATTACAAGCACATAAATCTCATTTGCCCTTTCAATACGATCTAAAACTGAGAAGCAAATTGGTGCTTAGAATAAGATATCCAATTGTACTAGGTTATACAGGTTGGCATTGCTTAACACGAAGAACAAATTACATTGTTAGCAATAAAACTGTGCATGGGAAGCTGTACATGAAACGAATATGCTAGAAAATCACGGTTAACATGAAAAAGCATATAAAAATGGTATACTGTATAAGAACCAGTAGGATCTATAAGCTTATATATACAATTAAGCATAGAGTTAATGTTCAATAGAAGTAGTAACCATCTGGTAACTAGCCATTCAAGACGTAACAAGAGAGCAGAAAATCACAATAAAAGTTGTCACAATAATCTTAGCAATAACGTTAACAATAACAATAATAAAGAATGAATGGCTTTCAATAAGACATTCATATATCAGAAGGCATTCACTCAAACAACACGATCCAGCACTTCCAATATCAAGATAGCTTCATCTAAGCCATTGAAATCCCCAGTGGTTTTAACAAATATGGACCGCCCAAAAACATACGTAACTTATTTTCTAATAAACTGACAGCTGAATAAGCATTGAGATAACCTCACCACAGTTACCATTTCTGATTTAGGAAAGCAAAAGAATAAGCAGGCCACGAATCAACCAAACAACCACTAATTATAGACCTCACCCATCAATGGACACGCAAAATCTAGGAGCTGAAACTACCTTTTGCCGATTCGTCTGTTGCCTATCATTGCTAGTTTGAATCATCATATTGATTAAATATCTATTTCAGTTTTGGTTTTAACGATGAAAGAAAATTAATATACTTCGTGTACCAAGTCAAAGTATACGGTATATCTCTTCCATTTGAAGGCACCTGTATGTTTAATTTCCTTTCATATTGGTTGATATATCTCCTAATAAACATGAAAGTATACGGTGATGGCTTGTGCACAGGATTTACTTTTCAAATATGGATGACTTGGTCATTTTTTGTATGTTTATTCCAATAAACTTTGACCACTATGAAATTTTTAAGGATCTGATAACTAATCTTCCGTTGTAAGCCTTAACGATTTCAATATTATTTCATTGACGGGATGAAATAATTTATATAGGTATCATGCGATGGTCCAAACAGGTAAACAAATTAGACCACAGACGGCTATTCATACTATATTAAAAAAGAAAAAAGGAGGAGTGGCTACTACTTGCTTATGGGACATAAGACTTGAAATATATATTATACATTTTTTTTAGCCCATAATTCGTTGATTTGGTCAACGTAAAGACCCAATCAATTTTTTTTTTTTTTTTTTCAATCAAACTGGGCAAAATTATTATTGTATGGTACATATGTCTTCAATGGATATGTGAATGAGGACTTAGTTTATCATCGTTAGTTAACACAAGACGCTGTCCTACTGGCACAACGAAAGTGGTGGACTGTTAATATTTTTTTTTTGTATAATTCCAAGTGCCATGAAGATTTGTTATTTAGGCCTTGTTAATATTAGTCGGTACTTGCATTGAAATAGGATGACAGACCACCTCATGGTTTCATGTGTTAATATTATGTTGTACTTGTTATTTTTTCTTTGTTAACCATGAAACATTCTAGAATGTTTTGACTTACCGTGGCTAACATAGATTACGGCTTGAGTATAAATTTGGTAACATGACACAATATCATATGCAGCTATATTATGATGCAAATATAGATCATAGTTATTGCATTCATTCGTGTTATTTTGGTACGACATGTATCATATCATTTATACATGTGACAGTTAAATTTAACATTCATTTATGATATTTGTTATATGATTTATTTATGATGTCTTTTATCATATTTCGTAAGGGAATGTCATAAGTGTTATTATGTATCCAAAACAAAAGATTATGACAATTAAGATTAAAACTTGTGTTATGGCTATAATTTATGCATTTCAGTTGTCATATAAACCTAAGGCATTTTTTTTTAGTGTTGTATTACACTCAAAAATATTGTATATTTATTAAGAAATAAATTCAAATATATTTTGGCGTCTCTTTACAGCTGTAAATATTTTACATTAGTAGTGAATTAACTTTAAAATAATATGTCACCAAAGTGACCTCTATATTTTGGTGGTTCATGAAAATGTTTAATATTTGTGTGTAGTTATTCATGCGAATATCAGTCGGCCCAAAGGAAGGCTAATGTTTGGCCGAATCACTTACACATGTGTGATGATAAATACGTGACAATTATAAAGTTTTTCGAGTGAATAATTAATCGACCCAAAGGAAGGTTGTTATTTGACTTGAATTTATTGTCAGTGTTTGATCATTACAACAAGAGTACCACTTGCAGTTAATATTACTGTCCAAAGACTTGATATTAATGTGTACTAGGTATCTTGAGAAGAGACTTACCAATTATTTGAATTTACTATAGTTGATATTTGGCTATGAGCATATATGGTCAATCTTCATTTTATTTTTGTTCATTTTCAGCTAATTTAACTGAATTATCTGTCAATTTAAAGAATATTTCGATCTTGTTTTGGGATAAATATAAGGATTTGTATGAGAGCATGTTATTTGTTCTTGACTTTATAGATTTAACTCTTGTAACTAAGAGGGTTACAGCCAACCCTACTACGGTTAAATATTCTTATAATGTTATGAAGAATATTGAAAGGTGATAGAATTCAAAGGCAAGAGTTAAATGATCATTAAGTAAATACTTCAGAAGTTTTTCAAGGATGTGCTATAGGTAACGATAACTAATTTTGTATAAGTTATCTACTGAGAATGGAAACGGTTTTTTGTGAAAACAATAAGGGAAATCAAGCACTCTTTGTGGTGCTTGATTACATAAAGTCAAAGTAAAAGAAATATAAATGAGTACTATACGGAAAAAGATATTGCTTCAAAAGCTAAAGACGCTCAAGTTATCGTTATTTTTTGTACTATCTTCAGTATATTCATTTAAAGATTAAAATTATTTTAAGAATAATATGTTATTTTATTGGGCTAATTTAGCGCTTTGGTAATTAAAATAGAGATTGAAGTTTTTATGATTGAAAAGTACTCATTTGATATACATTGTAAATAAATGTATGAATAAGGATTAAGAAGTCACTAAGGATCTCAAAGAAAAGAAATAACATAAGGATATATTTATAGTTATTTCTTTGTTGGGATATACAGACATATAAAATTATTATTGAGATTTAAGTCAAACTGCTTGAATTTATTCGATACTTTTTTATGTTGTCATTTAGACAGATTTCGGTTTTATATTTCTAATATGAACATATTCATCAAGTAATAATAGTGTCGATTTATGAATAAATTCAAATTTTTATTGAAGCTCTTAATGTCTGATATATAAGTTATGGCTACTTATGCTAAATAACTTATGTAATGATATCTCAAATCTTGTTTTGGTGATTAATATAATTATTTGTTTCAGTTTACTAAGGAGTTATAGATTGAGATATCATAAAGATAGAAAATACTTTATTGATATTCTAAGCGATTTAAAGTTTATAATTTTTAATGAACCCACACTAAGGAAAAGTTTTAAAGCGGGAAATGCAATAGTTTTTTGAGGATGTTGAGTTTGGGGGGAGAAATAAAGTAATACTATTGTCTTTAAAGAGAATCATTATCTTTGATTCAATTGCGGTTGCTTCTTCGCTTAAAGTTTAAGATTTGTTTTCTTTTATTAAGAAGAAGTAAATTAAGAACCATAATAAGACGATGTTGAAGATAATTTTTCTTTAAGCTAAGGAAACTGCTTCAAGAAAACAAACTCAACAACCTCAAAGATACAAGATCACTAAGGAAATCCACCTAAATGGGAAGAAATGCTATTTCAGATTATTGTGTAGTATTTCTTCATAAAGATAAATAATGGATTGATAAAGATGATGCTACGGACTTACATCAATCCATGTAAGGTACCAATTTAAAATGTGGATTTAAGAAATGAACATATAGTATAAATCTATATGGATAATAAAGTTTGAAATTTCCCTCTAACTTAAGTGATAAGATCATTGGTTATGAATAACTATTCAAAACCAAAAGGGATCAAGTGGGTAATATTGAATTTTATAAGGCACTTTATCGAATAAAAGGAAATTTTCTTTTAAGAATGTTTCATTTTGGACTTAGTAAACGATTCTGAATCGATCACTTTGGAGCTTACTACAGTTTGTACTTTTGAGCATTATCTGATGGAGATTAAAGTTATATTTCTCAATGGAGACATTGGTGAAACTACTTAAGAAACTCATTTATGGATTAGTCTTTTGTATTTGGGATTCAAATTCACCATTATTGTTCATGGGGTGATATTTTGGATTATTACAAAAGAATTAGAAAGATAAATGCTTCAAAGGTTAAGTATGTAAACTACGATTCAGTTGATTTTCTTTTACCAAAACAGATAAATGTTGCCATCCTTGAAACTAAAGAAACGCAAAAGATTTTTCATGCATTTGCAGTTTGAATTCTAATGCATACTAATGTATATACACATATGCATATGCGTGTATTATTTGGCAGATACCTTACTGATATTAAAAGTGGATCACTGATTTAGTAGCCAAAATGGTTATGAGATATCTTTAAGGAATAAAATAAAAGATCATATGCTCATAGATAAAAGATCGGATCGGTTGGAGATCATAAAGAATTACGATCCAAATATTTTGGATGTCATTACTGTAAAAGATCCACTTCTAGCAATGATAATATATTTTATGGGTGAAACTACATAAGGGAAAAGTGTCACTTAGGCACTTATAGTTTTCACCACTTTGAAAATATCGTCTTTGGTTAATTATAAGACATCCAAATATGGAAAATAATAATGAAATTTTGTCACAAGACTCCAGTTATTTATAAAGAATTGAAAGACCAAGTAATATTGTGACAGTAAAGTATATATTATTTTCCAATAAGGGAAGAGTGCAAAATATATGGTAAATCATAGAGCATATTTAGACAAACTCCATTATGGCGGATCCGCTTACCAAAAGACTATCACCTAAGGTCTTTCATGAGCATATAGCTCAATTGGTGTAACTTTTATGTAAGGATATTCTGGTTCAGGGGGAGTTTGTATTTGGTATTATCGTATGACTCACTGCTCTATGTTTCGGTTACAGATATATGTAAATCAAGTTCTTTTTCTGATCAGAAATAAAGTAATGAAGTTTTCTTTGCACTCAGGTTGTTTAAATATTAAACGTTTTGATCTCACTAAAGAAGGACCAGTTGGAAATAGACATGTATAGATCACATTTCATGTAATTTCCATGCTACGCATCCATGATTGATCTATGTCATTTGATTGTATTGATATATGTGACTATTGATGGGTTTAGTTACGATAAATGTAACGAATGCCGCTTTGATCCTTTGTCAACGCAATTAATTGACGAGATTGTTTCAGATACACCGTATGTTATAAATAGCAAATTTTGGAGCTCATAAAGTTAAACACATTTTAAGGTTATTTCATATGTGGCCCAGGGGGAGATTGTTGGAATATTTCGACAATTGGGTCACATATGTAAAATAAAATGTGTTGTGCTATTTTGGTGTAAAGCCTAATTAAAGTGATCTAATTTTGGATTAGAATTAATAGGCTTAAAGTTTAAGTTATCATGGGCCTAATGTGTAGATACCGGGGCATTTTATAATTTGTTGAAGGGCCGAATTACAAAATGCCAACTCTATAAATAAAGGGTTATGGTCCCCGAATTACACAAGCCTTAGCAACTCTCTAACCTCTTCTACGGAGAGCTGATTTCAGATCTAGGGTTTGTGTCAATTTGGAAGACCAAACCAAATTACATCTTCTCTGTGACAACCGATTATAGATTCAGGTACTGCAATAATTAACTTCGGTATTCAGGTACGCTTCCGCAAATTTGTTTATCAGTTCTCTGATTTGTTCTCAATTAAATCAATATGGGTTATATGTTTGGATCTAAGGTTTCATAATTGGATGTTGTTAAAGTATATTGAAATCCTAACAACTGCAACTGCTAGAGGTTGGTGGTTGATATCCAGTGATTGCATGAGCTTATGAGTCGTACATAACAAGGAATAGTTTTCAGTGAAATGGTTTATGTTGGTAATGGAAAAATACACAGTTATCATAACAGAACCGCAAATCAAACCATGTTAGTTCAAGATTGAAAGTTTCGAAGGTCGAATCGGTTGAACCGTTAAAACTACATTGACTCAATATCGTATTTACAATCAAATAGAAATCATAGTATTGTATTTCTATATTTTCTTTCTCAAAATATTGTAAAAAGACTGAGGCAAAATTTAATTACCAACAAAGTTTAGTCTTTGTAGCGGTTCATAGTGGTACAGGCCATGCCATCAAAGCCAGAATTTTATCGAAGTTCAAGAATATAAATTTTCTGGAATGGCTTTTCTTTGTATTCAATTGTTCCAAATTAGCCAGAAAGAGCGAAGGTTTTCATTTCTCAACTATAAAATTAAATGCTCACCAAGTTTGTGCGTGCATTGTGGCCTTTGCAACCAGTTTTGGTTCATCTTGGTACGTGGTTTTGTGGTTCAACCGGAGGTCTGATCCGGTTACGATTACTGTGGAAAAATACAAATACAAAAATTTAAGAGTATTTTTAATGTCATTCAAAAAATGATAAGTGGAGGACATGAGTAAAATTCGGCGAGGCTTTGCTAAATTTATTCGTAAAATTCGGCGGGGTTGTAATTGAGTTTCACCCTTAAATACGATAAAGGACCGTCGAAAATGAAGAAAAACGAATTTCGATGGGTCGAAAATGGAGAAAAACGAATTTCGGTGGGTGCATACCGAATTCTGTTTTCGAACTTGTTCCCCCTTAACCATTTTTTAAGTGACATTAACAATACTCAAATTCATACCTCTGCGGTATCTATAAAGAACATGAAAGGGTCAACTTCATCAATGGTAATCTCCATTGTCTCATCTTCATCACAACAGTCATCAACCGAGTGGTAATCTTCGTCAGCATGAAATTCCTTGATCAAGAGGGAGAGAAAGGAGAAAAAAGAGGGAAAAAAAATCAGTGACCAAAATAATCGACCATAAGATGAACAATAACTAAATTGGTTTAAATACCGTAATTCACACGGATAAACATTAAAAATAACTAGTAAAGTAAATGTGACGCCTTTATTTCAAATCCTTTAGTAGGTTGTTGATGTCACAAATTGGTTATTTGCGCACGCCAACATCTAAAAGTGGCTTTAGAAGTGAACTCGATATCCAAACAACTAGAGTGGGTTTAGAAGTGAAGCCGATATCCAAACTACCAAAATACGAGAAATGAAGGGATGCACAACTTTTATAGTAGTTCGATATTAACGCCACGTTCACTTTATAGTAATCGTTCATCATATTTTTGTTGATTACAGTGTTTGTCCAAGTGCAGACAGTTTGAATGTACAAAGTTGTACAATAGAATAACAAATATATTGTTAATACATAACTTCGACTAAAATGCTCTTCTTCTTCTTCGTAATGCCAAAGTGTGTTAGAATGAACAACGGTCAATGAAAAATTTCAATGTCCAAGAATATCCGAAAATGTTCAAATATGCTCCAAAAGTCCAAGTGAATGCCAAAGGTTATAGTCATACTTCTATATAAAGTTAACAAGTCAAAGAGATGTCCAAAAGCCATGTGAATGATCATGGATGTCATTAATGAGCTCCAAAGAAATCTCTCCTATATGGCCAAAGTTCTAAAATACCATGACAAGCCAACTCCTTTAAATGCCAAGCAAGGGGGTATTTATAGGCGATGTTTCCATGCATTAGCCCAAATTTGGTATAAGAAGATGCAAAAGTCGTATCTCCGATACTTAGCCAAAAATCAAGTCGCGGTCCAAAAATTCCTATTTTGGAAAATATAGAAAAAATGGTGATCGGTACGTATCGATCACCTAAAAAGGAATGATCAGCATGTATTTTAAGTGAACAACAATTTTCTGAGCAATTTGTCAAATCCCAGTTTTCGCATCCCAAAACCATGATCCGGCTGAGTCGCGCAAGAAAAAATAAGAGATCCGCACGCATTTTCCAATTTGCCAGATCCCTGAACCGTTTCGCATCCGCCATGCCCGTTCCAAGAATTTTCGCGTCGAATCTCCATGTCGCACCAATGGTTGTCTCCTGTGTTGATCAGGCCATTTCGAGGTGTCAATTTCGCATTTCGGATTTCGACTCCCAAATTTGTCAAAATCTGGACTATGCCAGGCCTGAAGTGCGCATGAATTTTTTCTTGATCGTGTCATATCGATCGGCAGTTTTTGAGTGCCAAATCTTGAAAGTTACCAAGTGGCTGATCCAAGCCAATTGAGTTTGCGCAAGCAATCTTTGGTGATCATGTCATGCCGATCAGCAGTTTTTGAGTGCCAAATCTGAAACTGTGACAGCCCGCCCCGAACCAGTCGACATTTCCTCGAAACGCGTTGTGCTAATGCCCAACTAGCACGGGACGGTCGTCAAAGAAAAAGGGTTTGAAACTATGAATCACCAAAGAACCAGTAGTATATCTCACAGCGCATGGAATAAAATATAATAATAACAACATAACTTGACATAAAACAGGCGAGACAATGCATAAGCTGAAAACTAAACCATCATAGCAGCGAAATCCAAATACAGCTTATGATCCAAACCATCATTATTACAATTTCAAGATACTATCTCTAAAAGCAAAGTAGAAAAGGTAAACTACTAATGCCCAAAGTAGTGACCAACAACAACACAGTGAGAATATACGTAAATAGCACGTGGAATCCTCCTGCTCGTCTCCGGACAGCTACTCATGCATAACCACCTAACATGTCTCTAGTCTGCTCGTTTAGGAGCACCCAGAGTAATAAGAAGAGACATAAAACTCTGAGTCAGACAAAAGTCTAGTACAAGCGATAGCAGCAAAACAAAACAATAAGAGGTATAAATAATCATACCTGAACCTGGACCTGCAACCAAAGAGTTAGCGCAACAAGATGTACAGTACTCTAAGGTAACACTAACATAAAGTGTAGGGTGGAAGTGTGCATGTCATGGTGATAGCAAACATCAGACATACCAATCATCCTCACATCTCTCACTCAATGCATAAAACATACAATATCCGCCACTTTGATCACCCAATCCTTAGCTACGATCACTTTGCCCTTGGAAGTCACAATGACCCCATTGCACTGATCCATGGCCCATAATTTATCTCTCAGTGGTGAACCAAAATTATGGATATCGATAACCCCTTTGCACACGTCTTGCAGCAAAGCCCAACTCTAAAAGTTAATTCATTGGTTCCTATCTGGATCTTGAGTGATAATTTCCCATTTGGACTTCCTCTACATCTTGGGTTTCGGTCTTCTTCAGTTTGCTTCGCCGCATTCAGTTTATTTTTCCCCGTCTGTGATATGCAAAGGATTCTTGGTGCGCGTTTCATAGTCAAGTTTTCCGGGTCGTGACCTTCCACTCGTGACCTTCCCACTCGTGACTTCCACTCGTGACCTTCCCACTCGTGACCTTCCACTCGTGACCTTCTTCCACTCGTGACCTTCCACTCGTGAAGGCAGAGTCCACACGTGAAGGGGGGTCTAACCAATTTCCTGCAACTTTTCCAGCGAACTATTTACGCCACACGACGGCGTTTTCTACCATTCTAACTTTTCTATGCAATCACAAATCATAGAAAACAGTAATAGCAACATATAGAGTCAACCATAAACATCAAAACAACAATCACATGAAATATTTTAGATCAAACATACCCAAAAAGCATGATTTACCCCTTAATTCCCTTAAGCATGTTTTAACCATAGGATTAGCAAATTTAATCCAAATTAACCCAAATTTTCACCAGTGACGTAAAATAATATTTAAGAATTTCTACAAATTTTTCCAGATTTTTATGATGCATAATTTCGCTAAATATAACTAATTACCCCTAATTAGCTGTAATTAGTGTAAAAACATGTGAATCACTTGCCTTAGCCACAAATAAATCTCAGATCTGAAACTCTAACTGGTTTGGCATGGTTTCCAATGTATTCCAGCAGCTCTATCTCAATTTCTATGCTAATCCGCCTTAATTTGATGTTGATTTGGCTAATATGTGATTAGAAAGTGATTTAGGACGACTTTAGAAGGTGGAGGTCATTGTTAAGATTGAAGAGAGATAAGTGGCGGCTGTATAAACGACAAACAAAGGTTTCTCTAACCCTTTTCCGTCCTTATATAACCCTAAGCCCAAAATCCCCAATGGGTTTAGCTGCTAATTACCCAATTAAGCTGTCTTTCACCTTCTAAACCTTATTCAGCCATATCTCTCAAACAGTAAGTCCGTTTGATTAATGCGACCACTCTACGAAAAGATAAACCATCATATGAATCCAAGGAAGTGGTTTTAGGTACAACCTCCTTACCAATCAATAGTTTTAGGCAAAACAAGATTCGCCAAGGGAAAACGGTCATTTAAAAATCGGCAAAAATCATGAATATGGAAAATGGCCCCAATAGTCGTTCCCCAAAGTTACACGACTATATGACTTTGGGAATAAAATAAATATTCTACGTTCCTCGAATACGTAGAATGCGGGTCGTTACACTCTCCCCCTTTAAGAAATTTCACCCCTGAAATTCCTTAGCTAATGAAACAACAAAGGTTCCCGCATGCCTATCAACCATTTACAATCAATCAAACATACATGGCAAACACAACAAACCTATCTTAGCATGCAGAATAACTATATCGCTACTAAAACCTTATCAGGCAAAGAGTGCAGTCATTCTCATTATCACACTACTTCATATACAATTCTTCTAACTTAGCTGACGCTCTAATCGACTTGACGGGTATAAACCTTGCACTTTTGATCAATTGATCCACAATTACCCAAATACTATCATGGCCAGATCTAGTCTTTAGTAAACCATAGATGAAGCCCATTGAGACTTGTTCCCATTTCCATTCGGGAATTTCCAACAGTTGTAACAAACCACTTGGCTTCTTTTGCTCAGCTTTAACTAACTGGCAATTCATGCCCTTGGAGATAAACAACCCAACGTCCCTCTTCATCCCTTTCCAGTGGTAGGTTTGCTTCATGTCTCGATACATTTTGTACCACTGGGATGGATAGTCAATTTCGAGTGATGACATTCTTTAAGCACTTCATCTCTCAATCCATTAACATTGGATACAACTAGTATCCCATCCTTTCGAAGTCATCCTTCTCTATCAAGTCCATACTTACCCATTTTCTCACCATCGATATTCATCTCTCCTTGGGGATGATTTCTATTAGGTCGGGATCGTCCCTCTGACTGGAATCATTCCGTTCAATCAAAGTCCGTCTAATTGTCAAACTTGCTAACATCTCTGGACCCAATCCGAACTTAGGTCTGAAATCATATCCTGCGATATACTCCAATTACTTCCATTCAAAAAACATAGCCCCCAAACTGGCATGTCTCCTACTCAATGCATCAGCTACCACATTTAGTCCAGTACCACAGGCATCCGTGTATATCGTCATCTCTTTATTTCCCATCGCTAAAATCCTACAGGCGATAGTCTACTCAAGGGAAGAAAAATAGGAACAACCATATCAACCATCAAACAAGTCCTATCTATCACCTGCTAAAGCCATTAATACGTCGATACTCATATGACTGGTCCAACCAATATCAAGGGCCCATGGAAGCCCCGGCTCCAAACGGACTACCGTACGTCCAACGTACGTTTATCCTCCAAGGATAACTAGATCACGTCCAATGGATCCAAGGTAAATGGGCGTCCCCAGATACCCTTGCTTCGAGTCCGCTAGAACACTCCAAACTATCGACGATTCCTTGGCACCCCATCATAAGAGCTATCCACAACTCCATCTTCAACTCGAGTCCAACCCAAGTCAATCCATTATCTTACAGACTTCTCAAGTCCCACTCGAGTCATCTCATAGCCCTATCGAGTCCAACTCCGGGTAGTACACATCGTCGAACAGTCTTATCATGTCATGGCTGTCCTTCACTCCTCGATAAACCAAGAAATCATTCAATGGAAATCACAACAACTACTTATGTCTCACACAAACCATCCTAGTCGAACTCGACATTCCCCAAGCACAAGCCCCAAAGGCCTAAACCAATATCACACAAGCACTCAAGGAACATCTCCACCGAATCCAGACAAAGAAAGGTTTCTCTAACCCTTTTCATCCCTTATATAACCCTAATTCTGAAATCCCCAATGGGCTTAGCTGCTAATTACCCAGTTAAGCCCAATTAAGCTGTTTTTCGCCTTCCAAACCTTATTCCAGCCATATCTCCCAAACGGTAAGTCCGTTTGATTAACATGACCACTCCACGCAAAGGTAAATCATCATCTGATTCCAATGGATGTGGTTTTAGGTCAAAACTCCTTACCAATCAAAAGTTATAGACGAAACAAGATTTACTAGGGGTAAAATGGTCATTTAAAAATTGGCAAAAATCGTGAACATGGGAAATGACCCCAATTGTCGTTCCCCAAAGTTACACGACTATACGACTTCGTATGAGAATAAAATAAATATTCTACGATCCTTCGATACGTAGAATGCGGGTCGTTACAGGAACTTTGCCAAAGTGGCTAATCTTCGAGCTTTATCACGTGATAGACCGAGGTGCTTAAGGATTTTGAGCTGATCGGACGGAGTCAATAACGTATTTTTACCATGCCGGATTTTCCAAGATTATTAACCACTTCTCCAATCCGATAACGACGATTTCGAAAATCAACAATAATTCTATCCTTTACTGAACAGGTCGAGGCTACGACCAAATTGCTTTGTGATTTTCCGATGGCATTCTCGAGATTTGAGCATGTCGCTAACCATGATTTTGACATATGACTTTGCCAAAAAGCGGGTCAGCACTTTTCCCCCTAAAACATATTCTCCTTGACAAAAGGGAGATGTGTTTTGCGAGTAAACCAGAAATCTAAGAACTCGTGAACCAAAGCTAGTGAGAAGTTTTAAGGGAATTCCAATAACTAGTAAGCCGAGGAGCTGCAATCGCATCGGATCGTACTAATCTGAAATAACGATCACACCGGACCGTATTAACCATAAAACCAAAGCCTAAAATCTGATGAAAGCCAATGATCGCTGCGGATTTTTCTCGATGTATGACTAGAGTAAGTGAATAACCAGAGTAACGGAAGTAGTTAGAATAGTCGAGGGATGGCAAGGGTCCAAAAGCCTAAATACCAGAATAACCAACAACCAGTGGACCTTGGAGGTCCGAAAGCCAGAATAACCAAAGTAGTCGACCACAGAGGGATCGCTACGATTCGTGAACTTGAATAACCAGTGTAACCATAGTTGGGAAATCGGGAAACCCAAAATCCGTAAATCCGAAGTAACCAATAACCAGATAGTCAGAAAACTAGATAATCGATAGCCACGAGTGAATAATCTTATCACGCCATGTACAAATGCACACCAGATGAATCGCCACGGTAGGACAATCCAACGAGTGAATATCTTGTCGCGTCACTGACAAGTCCACTATTCGTAACAAGATAACCAAATGAATCGCCTTGACAGGACGATCCAAAGCCACGAGTTAATATTTTATCGCGCCACTGACAAGTCCACCCGAGATAACCAGATGAATCGCCTTGACAGGGAGATCGAGTGCCAAATGAGTAAGATCGAATACTCGCCATTAAATAGAGCATCCTTGCCGAAGTAAAATAAGACGATCCATCCTTTTAGAATTCACAATCCTGTTCCAGGTTTCATACTTCGCAAGCTAGTGTCCTTACTTAGCAAAGTAAATTTATTAAAGTTGTAAAAGTTAGGGAGTTTTTTGCAAAGCGCTTAAGTCCAAAAATAAAGGGGAGCTTAATTGCAAAAAGGTGAAATTCAGGGGGTAAAGATTGGTTGGGTACAGTGGGACAGAGAATTTTGGGTATAAGTGATTTTATTTGATAATCCCCATGGTTTAAACAAATATAGACCGCCCAAAAACATATGTAACTTCTTTTCTAATAAACTGACAGCAGAATAAGCATGAAGAAAACCCCATCGCAGTTGCCATTTTTGATTTAGGAAAGCAAAAGAATAAGCAGACCACGAATCAACCAAACAACCGCTAATTATAGACCTCACCCATCAATGGACACGCAAAATTTAGTAGCTGAAACTACCTTCGAAAGTATCATTAGACAAACACTGAATGTAGTTTCAGTCTTCTGTTATCTCTTTCAGTATCTCATCTCTTCTTACTTCGGAATGCCAAACAATTGCAATTGCTAGAGCTTGATGGTTGATATCCAGTGATTGCATGAGGTTACTAATCGGACATAACAAGGAATAGTTTTCAGTGAAATGGTTTTTGTTGGTAATGAAAAAATGCACAGTTATAATAACAGAATCGCAGATCAAACCGTGTTAGTTCAAAATTAAAAGTTTTGAAGGTCGAATCAGTTGAACCATTAAAACCGCATTGACTGAACATTGTATATACAATCAAATAGGAATCATAGTATTGTATTTCTATATTTTCTTTCTAAAAATATTATAAAAAGACTGAGGCAAAATTTAATTACCAACAAAGTTTAGTCTTTGTAGCGGTTCATAGTGGTAAAGGCCATGCCATCAATGCTAGAATTTTATCGAAGTTCAAGAATATAAATTTTCTAGAATTGCTTTTATTTGTATTCAATTGTTCCACATCAGCCAGAAAGAGCGAAGGTTTTCATTTCTCAACTATAAAATTAAATGTTCACCAAGTTTGTGCGTGCATTGTGGCCTTTGCAACCAGTTTTGGTTCATCTTGTTTAAATAAAAACCCGATTATTTTTGGCGGTTCAGTGTAAGTGGCGGTTTGTTGTCATTTCGAATAAGATTTTCTTACGGTATGTGGTTTTGTGGTTCAACCGGAGGTCTGGTCCGGTTATGATTACAGTGGAAAATTACAAGCACAAAAATTCAAGAGCATTTTTAATGTCACTCAAAAAATGAATAAGGGGAGGACATAAGTGAAATTCGGCGAGGCTTTGCCAAATTTAATCGTGGAATTCGACGGGGTTGTAATTGAGTTTCACACTTAAATTTGATAAAGGACCTTCGAAATGGAGAAAAACGAATTTCGGTGGGTGCGTACCGAATTCCATTTTCGAACTTGTCCCCCCAACCCTTTTTGAAGTGACATTAACAATACTCAAATTCATACCTCTGCGGTATCTATAAAGAACATTAAAGGTTCAATTTCATCAATGGTAATCCCCATTGTCTCATCTTCGTTACAACAGTCATCATCCGAGGGGTAATCTTCATCGGCATGAAATTCCTTGACAAAAGAGAGAAAAAAGAGAAAAAAAATCAGTGATCAAAATAATTGACCATAAGATGAACAATAACTAAATTGGTTTAAATACCGTAATTCACATGGATAAATGTTAAAAATAACCAGTAAAGGAAATGTGACGCCTTTATTTCAAATCCTTTAGTAGGTTGTTGGCGTCACAAATTGGTTATGTGCGCACGCCATCCCCTAAAAGTGGCTTTAAAAGTGAATCCGATATCCAAACAACTTGAGTGGGTTTAGAAGTGAAGCTGATATCCAAACAACCAAAATACGAGAAATGAAGGGATGCACAACTTTTATAGTAGTTCGATATTAACGCCACGGTCGCTTTATAGTAATCATTCATCATATTTTTGTCGATTACAATGTTTGTCCAAGTACAGACAGTTTGAATGTACAAAGTTGTACAATAGAATAACAAATATCTTCTTAATACATAACTTCGACTAAAATGCTCTTCTTCTTCTTCTTCGTCATGCCAAAGTACGTTTGAGTGAACAACAACGGTCAATGAAAAGATTCAATGTCCAAGAATATCCAAAAATACCAAAATATGCTCCAAAAGTCCAGGTGAATGCCAATGGTTATAGTCATATGTGACACCCCACGTCCATTAATGTCACTCTTTATCAGAATGCATTAAGTTTCGTGGAGCGTTATAGGTAAGCATAAACAGAAACATCACAAGACAGATATAAAAGAACAACGAAATTTAAAACTTTATTAAACTGAAAATATCGTGATCCAAATTCAGTTACAACATAAGTCTGAAATATAGAAAATCCATTACATAAATTTGAAGTTTCTGCCTTGTACTAAAGTCATCATAGTACAGTAATATAAAAGCATAATCCCCATAATAATAGCCATATCAGAGAAGTCAGAAAAAGCGTTACATCAAAGCTCAAAGAAGAACGAGAGAGAGAGAGAATCTTAATCAAGCCTGAGTATTCCTACCTTGAGAACCTTGAAGGGGGGGGAGAACGGAAGGGAGAGAAAAGGAAACAAAATGGGTCATACATAAAGTCTGGCGAGTCCAGTTACTTTTAACATATAAGTAAGAAAAAACAACATGGCAGGCATATAAGTCGGAGAGAGAGATAACAGTCTCATAAGGCAGGTAAAACAAGGTAAACAAGATAAGCTGAATAGAATATATTGTGCTTCTCTAATACTTTTCTAGATACATTTCTCTGTACCATTAGCAGTATAACAAGAACAAGATGATCCCAACAAGTACAAGATACCAGACTTAGGTGTACTTTTAGTGAGAGGTTTTGCCCCATACAATAACAGGTAGCCCAACAGAACTGACAGGTGTTACCCTAACGATAATAACGGCCTCCTAAACAAGCAAAACTAGATGTACCCTAATTACTAGCCCCAATCGATCGGCTCCCTAACTCGTAGATATCTTGTGCTGGCCCCACAATAGGATGTATCACTTCCTATAGTGGCAACCCATTGTTTACAACATGTGCGTAACCATATCAATAAGTGTCACGGTGTCTTAACCTCCCAGGACCGGACCCATGCACGCACATGATCCCATCAGAATGCGCCGCCCACACCGTCCCTTGGATGGACTTCTTACAACCAACTCGGTAAGCGTGCACTAACCCGACCTAGTTCGGGGGTTCTCCGTTTGATACCAATATAGGTTACTGATTGATACGGGTCCCACATACCGGATGATACAAGCTTCCCCCTAGGCTTGCATCCCCCCACCACTGGGATTTCAACAGGTTATGCCTACCAGTTCAACAGGATTGCATAACCCCAACCGGTTAAGTTTGTTGGGATTATATGTATAACCCGTCCCTATATATTTAGCAAGATTAACTTAACCCTCATTGATTCAAGTAAGTTTACTTAACCCCTACTCAATTTGATAGGTTCATGTAACCAACATAGATTTAAACTGGTTAAGTATTAAAGGTTAATAGGTTATCCCCATTCACATTGACTTCTTTTCAACTTACCAAGCTCCTCTTGCTTATTAATTTCACATATATATATATATAACTTAATCCATTTAAGTTTATTAATAAGCCCATCACATGTTATTCTTTAGATTGTAATTAACGAAAGTAATCTACTATCTCTTATCCCCGGATTGTAATTAATGAAAGTAATCTGCATTCCCTTTATGTTATTCATGGTCTGATTCCATATTTATAATAACATGTTTTACTTAATATGTAATTAGTGCACTTCACCTCAATTCACCTGTTTTCTGTTTAATATGTCACTACAACTTGTCATTTTTACTTATTAACTTAGTTCTCTTAACTAAGATTGGCTAATAAGTTTCCTTTCCTTTTATCATAACTTATGTTATAATTTCCACTTGTCCCTAAGACAAGCCTACCTATTATATAACATTCTCATTAATGGAATTAATTATAATAAATTGTTATCATTCCCCGTTTGTTCCAATTTATTTCCATTAATCACAATTAGTGCCATTTATTTCTATCCTTTTATGATTCATATATATGTTTATGCACTAGACCTCTCACATTAAGCCACCACTTGTGGATGCTGGATTTATCGGGCGGTTCTGGGCAAACTTCTACAATAAGTTGGACTTAACCTCGTGTCTTAGCACCGTTACGTGTATATTTACACACTTGACCCCTCACATTAGATTGATCACTTGTGGCCGCTGGATTTGCCGGGCGGTTCCGGACAGACTTTTACCACAAGTGTAATCTAACATCTTATCTAAGTGTGATTACTGTTTCAAACTACTGCAAATCTAGGCATATTCATTCTTAAACAATTATTCATGTTCATCGTAGGTTTTTTAATTACAGTATTTAGTTTCAATAGATTTCAACAGATTTGTCATTTTAATAGATTAAACATCTCCGAAAGTTACAACAGGTTATTCATAGTTTTATTATCATGTTCTGCTAAGTCTTAAATTAAGCCTACAGATTTATATACCCCAAATTACGGTCATAATTCACAATATAACATTTTCCCTATGTTTTAGTCAAATTGAACCGTATAGGTTACACCCCCAAAAATCCCCAATCATGTTCATAATATGAGTTATGCCCAAATTATAGCTTTAGACCAATGTATAAATTATGCCCCCAAAAATCCCAATACAAGTTATGCTCCAAAATCCCAATACAAGTCATGCGCAAATTTTAACGTTCCCCATCGTTCCCAATTTCATGCATTCGCACATATCAGCGGTATGCCTAAACCCGAAGGTAGCTTGCCTATAAAAATAAAAAGGGAAAAGAGGTAGGGAAGAGAACAAGAATAAGAATAATGAAAAAACAAGCATATGATGACAAAATTGATCATAATAACAAGATAGGCATATGATGGAAGAATTGGGCATATGAGAACAATAGATCAGGTGTACAAGTAATGCAGATCTGTTATAGTTCAGGTTATTAATAGGCATAGGATTAGATCCAAACTTATAAGCATGTCAAGATTATTTTTTAAATGTTCATATCTAAAATAACATAAACTCACTGTGACTGGATCTAAAGAACAATAGGCTGAAGTTGTAGAAGAAATTTTTAAATGCGTATAAGTTGTTGTTGAGGGAAATAGGCTAACTCAATCTAAGCTAGAGCAACATCTAATTGTCTCCATTGTTTTTGGTGAATAAAACAATGAGTATGAGGTCCTATTTATAGCCTAAGGTCAACGAAACTAGCCACAAAACAAGTCCACGTTCGAAAAACCGAATCTGCCCAGATCTGTGTAGGGGTCGACCGCCTTTGCTATGTCGATCCCGGGGTCGACCCATAGGTCAACCCCAATTGGGTCGACCCAGTAGGGCCTCGGGTCGACCCCAAAATGGGTTGGTTCCGTCGTTGGCCCTTACCGCTCGCTGTTTTGAATATTTTTTAACATTTGATTTGTTTGTATATATATAATTCGGTTGTGCGTATGCAAACTTTTAGGCTTAATAACTTCTTCATACGATGTCCGTTTCACCCAAACTCGTAGTCTATTTTAAGCAAAATTTTGAGACGAATGCAATGGCGCAGTCCGTTTTACCTAATTACCAATATTTAATTAAGTATTCCTTAGTTTATCATTTTAATGTTGTTTAAAATTATGGGGTGTTACATTCTCCCCTACTTAAAGGATTTCGTCCCGGAAATCTCTAAGTGAAGAAGAATGTATATCCTAACATCCACATCCATCTAATCATTCATCAATCACAGGTATCCATTGTCCTTAAAAGATTTCTAATGCTTATATAAACATATGCAAAGGTGTGGGTATACTTCCCTATACTAATGTGAAAGATCAGGCGGTCTACTGATCCAGTCAAACTTCTTTAGTGCATTGTATGTTAGTGCCATGAATCCAACATGTATGCCAATATTCCTAACATATCAAGTAAATGCTATATGCATGCGCAATCTTCTATACAAATGCAACATCCAAATGATGATACACCCATTTCCATCCACAAAAAGAAAGAAAAATGCACATGCATCCATATGTAGTATGAGAGTGATTGAGCCGACCTAGTGCCTAATGTTGTGTATATGCATCCACGTTCAAACATTTGCATCCACTTGCATCTATCAAACATAATATGTCTCAAACACATGTTTACATCCATGGGTTTCCTACCTAAAGGTTGATGATTCGATAGATAGGATATACTTAGATTGTAGAAGCAAGTACGAATATAAGCTTTGGAAAAGAAGTTAAGAACTTTCCCTTGAAAAGAAAAGGGTACGAAGTGCGAATCTTGTCTTCAGTCTCCTAAGTTGCATTCTCGTGGTTATCTCCCGACTGAACTTTCACCATCTTGACCTTTTGGTTGCGTAGCTTCTTAACCTCTGATCCCAGTATACGGGAGGAACTCGTTTAACTGTCGCCTCCCGTTCCACCTCTACTTCCTCAGGCATACTCAACTCAATTACTTTTGTTGTATCGTGCAAACATTTCTACAGATGAACATCTGTTAATCTCTCTAGTAGCTTTACCCTATTAGCAATTTAACGTATTCTTTTCATTATGGTAAATGGTCCTACAAACCTTTGTGCCAGTTTCCCTATAAATCCAAAAAGAAGCACATCCCTTTGAGTTGACACCTTGATGAAGCCATGTAACCCACCTCAAACTCAATATCGGTCCTTCCTTTATCTACGTATGACTTCTGCCTGTCATGAGCTGTCTTCGTGCGCTTGTGGATAAGATCAATCTTTTCTGAAATTCTCTAATCGTCTCAGGTCCAAGTAGAAGCCTATCTCCGCTGCCTCAATTTGAGATCCTTCTGTGAGAACAGATACTTGTGCGACTTATGCTCCATGCATAACTCGAACCTCTGTCCAAGCAGATACTGCCTCCAAGTCTTAAGCGCGAATACTATAGCAGCTAATTCCAAAACATGGGCAGGGTAGTTATTTTCATGAACTCTTAACTGCCTACCTCCATAACATACTACCCTTCCCTCTTGCATTAGAACCTCACCAAGCCCTGTACCACATGCATCAGTGTATACTGTGAACACTTTATTCCCATCAGGCAAAGTCAAGACTGCGGTTGTTGTCAAAGCCCTCTTCAATCGCTGAAAAGCATCAACACAATCTACATCCCAAGAAAATGTCAGATTCTTCTTCATTAGTCTAGTGAGTAGGGATTATATCTTTGCGAAGTCCTTAATGAACTTCCTATAATATCCTGCTAAACCAAGAAAACTCCTCACCTTCGTTACATTCTTTAGGATCTGCCAATCTTAAACTACAACTACCTTCGTCGGATCTACTGCTATCCCATCTTTAGAGACCCAATGCCCTAGAAATCTCACTTCTTTTCTTCAAAAATGACATTTGGAGAATTTCGCCTTAAGCTGGTGCGAACGGAGAGTTTTCAAAACCTCCCTTAAATGTCGGGCATGTTCTTCCTCGCTTTTCGAGAAAATCAATATGTCATCGACAAAGACCATAATGAACTTATTTAGAAACTCCCGAAACACTCTACTCATCAGATCCACAAAATAGGTGGGTGCATTCGTCAACCCAATGAACTTATTCGATCTCTTGGTCACTGAATTGCCCAATGAACGTTGGTTTATTTGGCTTATCTCTTACCTTATATATATTATTCTTGTTCCCTCCTTCTTATCTTCATTTGAAATTCAAATCCGTTCAATTTATTATTTAGTTATCCCTTAGATATATATTTTATTTATTTAACCACACATATATATGCGTTTACCATTTAATTTCATTTGACTGGATTTCTTTATATTATCTCTGTTTTCAACATGTTATATATGAAAACGAATCAGAATTTTGCCACGAATTCAAATAACAGATTTTCGTAGCCAAATTAATGCTGCAAAATCTCATTTTCCAACCTATTATATTTTATTATTTTATTATTTATATTCCATTAATTATTATTATTTATATATTTAGGTATATTTTACCGGGTGTCACAAAAAGTACTTCATATGCTTGCAGTTGGAAGAACAATAATATTTAGTCTATAACACTAATTATTATCATACATTCCAAAGGAAAAGAGCTTGGTACTTATAATGATAAAGGGAGGATGTTCTAATTAGAACTTAATAGGTTTATAACAGGCATAATGCTGAGGTGTATATTAAGTACTTCTGATAAACCTGCCTATATGAATGCAATGAAGGTGGTGTCGCCTTCTGCGAGATTTTGGCTTAGTCTCTAAAGGCATTTCATGAAACAAGATATTGACCCAAGGCCAATTCATGGGTCGAGTATACATACTATCTAGAAATTATAAAAATGAGTTTGTGATAAACACATCTGATATATCATATAGGATCGATGGTTCAATGCTTAGTCAAACACGTCATCCTGATATACTTTGATGGGTTATCGCTACGTATAGATTCAAGTCTATAAAACATCTCTACTTATGCACAAATTTTCCTGCAAATATGTGATAAGAGGAATTTATTATAAATTTAGTGGAGGATTGTTGAAATAAATTTAAAATAAAATGTGGAATATTAATCCCACATCATAAGAATTAAAAAAGATTTCAAGGTACTTAAGGGGCTTTCTTAGAAGTGTGTTGGGGTCTTGGGGCTCTCTCACGTTTGCTTTGTTGTGAGGAGGGAGACCATGCATCTTTGCCAAACATGTGCGCGTCGTCGCCGCCATCCGTCCGGTCGTGTCGTGTTGAGCCACGCCACGTTGTGTTGTATATGGGCTTGGGCCATAAATATATTTTTGGACCGCTGTGCAATTTTCAGCCCAGTTTTGTAAATTATGAATAGTGAAAACAGCAGGAGATGTGACATTTGAATTCGAACGACCATTGTCATTTCACTAAATGGATGCAACCGTTCATTTTAACTGCTCTGCCAGTTTTTACTGCTATAAAACTGGAATAAAATTATGAATAGTGAAAACAGCAGGAGACGTGGCCTCTTTACTGCTATAAAACTGGAATGCATTCCAGTTTTTTGGATCACTCAAATTTTCTGCATCTTCTTCCTGTTAAACTGCTCTGCCATTTTCTTAAGTATTGTAAAGAAGTTCTAGTTCCTGCTGGCTATAACTCCACTCTCTTGTCGCTATAGTCAGATTTTTCTAGATCGTGGATCGCCGTGCCTGTGCAACCACGCCGATTGAAGGTGGTTCGAATATCTGCTACGTTGTATATTCGAACAGATTTGCCAATACTCTTGCATTGAAATAAGACAGCAAATACCGTTTTAGGATAGCGATCACCACATCGTGCCTCAGAGACTCGTTCATCGACAGATTAAGTAGCAACGCAATTCGTCCAACAGACACTTGCCTTAAAACTTAGCTTCTTCATAGTTGTTCAAGTGAATCAGTGGATGCTTTGAGTTATGATCAATCCTTTTTCTATATGCAAACATTTGCATTCATAGGCAATACAGAATTGGTTTTCCTACGGCCTAGTCGATTCAGGAAAAAAACGTCAATTCATTTTGCTCCCTTTGGCGCAAAAATAATTCAAAATTTGAATTGTTTCTGAGTTTAAAATGATTGTTGCTATCAACTCTACTTTATTTATTGAAAGGACATTGTTATCGACACTCCAAGTATTATTAAGGGGTCAAATTTTATGAACACTCCAATCATAAAAAAAATGTTATGGGGGTCACGTACTTAATTTTTTGCGTTGCCTTTTTACCCTGGTAAAAACATCAATTACCATCCCAAATTCCAATCAATTTCAAACACAAAAAAAACTAAATTCCTAAATTATTTGCAAACAAAAAAAGCGATCGTTTGGGAAAAAGAAATAATGGTGCGAATGAAGAACATGAAACGCTCCTCCTAAGATCCAAAGATAGTGGAGAAATTGGTGGCAAGGTATGACATCGATTGTATAATGCCTTGGAAACGATGAAAGTTAGGGTTTCTATTATGTCAATCTCGAGAGCCGAATGCCATAGTTTCAAAATTTATTTTGTGGAAGATGGCCAATTTTTTTTTTTGACTTATCATCGCCGAATTGATGAATTACTGCATAAAGATATGAACGGCGTAGGTCTGCCATATTATATATTTTTGTTTAATATTGTTAATTGTTTTTGAAGTTTGTATTCGTTGTCGGGTTGCCGAAGTTGGAAAAATGGGGTGTATCGACAAATTCGGCGGCGGGTATACCGTATAAAAAAATTGTTTTATATATGTATATTGATTTTTCATCTGATCTGATGCATGTCGATAAATGAGATTACCGATAATTTGGTATAAAAATCTGATACAGTTCGAATAATATACCATATAATTTTTTTTTGATTAACATCTAAAAAGAGATTATAAAGGCTAATTTGGTAAAATAAACTTTACTTGTTAAGAGGGTGCTCTCTGCATTGGTACTCCTCTTAACAAATTCTTTTTAAAAAAAATTTGACCCACTTAACAGTGCTTGGGGTATCAATAACAATTCCCTATTGAAAATTAGCCAAATTTTTATATTAGTCGGCATCAAATTGTCGACCATCATACATTGTGATCGGCAACTTGTTGTCCATTATAATGGCAAAACTTTAAAAAAATCACTACAATCAATAGCAAATTGCTGATCACAACGAACTATGGTTTTTAATTATATTTTGGTTGAAGTAAAAAAAGAACTTTGTATAATTTCGAAAATGCTATAGCAACCAAAAATGAAAAAGTAAAAAACTGCGGCACGTAGAGGAACCATTGGATGTTTTACCACCTGTGAATTGTGTTCATTTTCTACTGCGTATATTCGGATCCGGTGATTTTCACTGCAAATCATTCGGTCATTCTAGCATTGGCGGAATCTTTGGAGTGAATAGTAACATTGTTAAAGATTGCATTTCAACTACCAAAATCTAATACTATAAAAAAAAAGGAAACAATTCTAACATAATTGCTTGGACGATGTTAATCCACGTGAGTTATCATGGCCCTTTCAACTTGATAAAACAATTGAATGTTTGAGGTCCAAAGATATCTCGTGAGCACCTTTATTCATATATGAATATAAAATCGGACTTCCTTTGGTTTGAGATTTCTCTCTAATTCTATTCTACGAAATAAATAAATAAAGGGAAAGTCTATTTAGACATAAAGGTTTGACACAAATTGGAAAACACAAAATCTGAACTATAGCATTACCCATGATTTGCAACCTAAACAAAAAGACAAATTAATCATATGGCTGAGATTTTGTGTATTCTGATTTGTGTCAATTTAGCCGCTCTCATAAATAAATTGATTTTTTTTCATTTACTTTTTTTTTCGTTTTCCCCAGGTTAAAGGGCTTTCAATTTCATAATTGTAATTTTAATGACAACACTTCTGAAAAATTAATTTAGAGGACAATTTATATATAAAAAAAAAGATAAATCCATTTATCATTTTTAGTTATATAGTAAAATTTAAGATTATTTATCGTTGTTTTTGAATAACCGAGAACGATAATTTTTTCTTAGCTACTCCGTAAATAAAGTTGAGCGAAAATTTGTGTTCAGAACTACCATAAACAGCTTTATCCTCATAAGTGCATTGTCGCAAATAGCAAGAATTAGGCTTCTGTTGAAACAAAAATATCATTTTGACCATAGTGTAAACATCAGCATATATTAAAGACAAGCGTATACCATGCTACGAAAAAATTAGCCCAGTAACCCTAGGCCATAAACATTTAACCATAATCTTTACCCTATTTACGTGGCCTTATTTTTATCTCGGCCTAACTGAAATTTCCACACACCGATTAAAAAAGGCTTGACCCTACTTCGTTCTTTTCCCCATATCTCTACCTTCAAGTTAAACCTGGCCCATTAGTCTGAGCCCACCCGGTCTTCTGTGTTAAATTTTCCAAATTCTCTTTCGACCATATCAAATTAAACTCTTTATGTCACAACGTATGAGCAAACGAGATATTTGAGCAAAAATGGCGAACATATGATAATTTTTGTAGAAATATAAATAAGAGATGTGAACTACAAATGAATTTGTGCTTTGGAGACGCTGAATTAGAGACATATGTTGTAAGGTAAATAATGCTAAAAGCAAAGCGCACATAAAAGTTTAAATTGGTTTGACAAATATGCATCAAATACGAATCGACACTTGTTTTCTTATATATCTCAAGTACAATGCAAAAATAAAAAATATACCGATTTATTAACCATAGAAAAAATAATGAAAATGGTAGCTTTGGAAATTCTGTTCGATGGTTTTACAGCTCTAAAACTTATATTCCTTCATTACTAGTGTGTAACCCGTGCGTTGCACACGGCAATATTATTAAAAATTATATATTTTTTATTTTAATGTTAAAATGAGAGCATTTTTATTCAATATATGATAAATTTTTGATGTGAAATATATAAACCACTAATTAAAATTATTATTATTTATGTGTAATCTATGTTTTATAACATCCACAAACAATATATATGTGTGTATATACGAGAATCTTTTTTGTTAATATACATACATACATACATATATACATATATATATATATATAGTACCTGTCCTATAATAATATACGATGGAGAATTTAAGGCCGTAATTAAACGGTATGTATATTTCGTTTAAATTAACTTTATACGACAGTTGTCCATCGTTTATCCCAAAACGGTGATGTTATGCCGTATTATTTCACCTTTTTACATTTTTTAATGTATGAGCTGCTTTTGCAGAAACTAGCAACCACCAATATACAAATTGATGATGGTATCGACGTTCAGCTTGACATTGAGAATGACAATGAGGATGGCAATGAGAATGACAATTGTAACATGGTGGTTGACATTAAGAATGACAGTTGTAACAGTGATGATGATAAAGAGAATGATAATTTTAACAATCAGGATGACAATGAGAATGACAATTGTAACAACGAGGATGACAATGAGAGTGGCAATTGTAACAACGAGGAATATCCCGATTTAATAGCTCATTTCACTACGGATATGGTAATATAAACATATATTTCAATTAATTAATTGAAGTGCGTTTGAGTTTTTGTTGTTTGTTTTTTGCAGATGTTTGATTCTAAAGAAATAGTACGAGATTCGTGCATAAAACGTGGCATCGCTGCAAACTGTGTTGTTGTGACAAGAAGAACTAGGCTGAGAAATTTGCATGCAAAAGGAAAAGGATCGTTGATGTATCTTGTTTGCGAAAGAAGCGGGGAGTATATTCATCATAAGGGAAAGAATTATGTTCCGATATCGGGAAAAAAACACAAACAGTCGGGAAGTAGAAATTGCGCATTTCCATTTAGTCTACATGCTCGATGTCAAGAAGATGGAAGATGGACATTGAAAGTTATTAATGGACAAAGTAATCATAGGATTCCAAACGTATTAACCGGACAACCTTTCGTGGCAAGGCTAAAAGATGAATTTAAAACAGTTGAAACAATGATGATTAGCGGTGTTAGGCCTCGAAATGTTTTAAGTGCTATAAGAATTGACAACCCAGAGAACAAGTCGACCATAAGAACTGTGTGCAATGCTAAAGTGAAAATTAAACAACATAATACAGAAGGTCAGACGATTATGCACCAATTTATGAAATTGGCCTGCAGCCATTTTTATTCCGTTTAACATAGAGTTGATGAGAAAAGTAATGAAGTTACAGATTTATTCTTCAGTCATCCAAGATGCGTCCTACTAGCGCAGTGTTTTCCTCACATTGTTTTTAGATTTCACGTTCAAAACGAATCGATACAAGCTACCGTGCTTCCATATGGTTTCTCAAACATCGACAGGAGCATCCTTTACCGTTGCATATGCTTTTCTTAGCCGAGAAACCACAGAATCATATATATGGGTTCTTCAGTGCGTAAGACAGTGTTATAGAAAAAAAGATATTCCAAGTGTTATTATCATGGATGCCGAAATCGCACTTATAAATGCAGTAGCTAATGTATTTCCAGCAGCTCGACATATCCTATGTGCATGGCATATTTCGAAGAACATTCAAGCAAACTGTAAACCCAACTTTGTAAAAAAGAAGCGAGTAATGATTCAACAAAAAGAGGACGTACTAGATGATGATGAAAGTAAAAAGAAGTATGAACGTTTTTGGGAAGGATGGACAAATATAATAAACTCACTTTCGGAAGAAGAGTATTGTCGCAATCTTAACTCGTTTCGTGTTGAATGGGATGGGAAGCAAAAAAAATCTGTCACGTATGTGATTAAAAATTGGTTAAATAAATATAAAGAAATGTTTGTTTTGGCTTCGACCAACAAAATAAAACACTATGATAACGTGTCTACGAGCATTGCAGAAAGTGCACACGCCCGTTTGAAATTGTACTTTGACACGGCTGCCGGAAGTTTTGTGCAATGTTGGAATACTGCACATCTGTGTTCTGAAAATGAATTTGTCGAAATAGAAAATGCATTCGAAATAAGCACATTAAAGGCAATGCATCGATTTCGAAAAGAATCCATGTTGAAGGAGTTAATTGGGTTTGTGTCGCATAAAGCATTGGACTTGTTACTAGATGAACTACGAAGCATTTCAACTGTTGGCTTGACTGCTGACAATTGCAGTTATGTTATGTGGCAAGTAAATGGTTTACCCTGTGGTGTGCTCGTTGACTTTAGACACACGCACAGTTTCATACCTATAACCATTATAGATGCTTATTGGAAGCAATTATCCTATACTCCTCCTGTGTTACATTGATCAACTCTAGATTTTTATGATTTGGTTAAAATCAAGGCCTTGAAGAGTAGGTACGATGAGTCCCCTGATAACGTTCGATTTGTTATGCAACAAGGTTTGAAAAAGCAAGCGTTTCCACAGACAACAGATCTTTTAGAACCTCCTGTGGCTACCATTCGAAAAGATAGACCGTCCAAAAAAGATAAATCAACTAAGCGAGATCCTTCTTATTACGAAGATGTTGATGCTCAACTGTCATGTGGCTCGAATTTGACTCCGATTAGTCGGTGTGTAAAAAAAACTCGGTGTTTCTACTAAAAAGGGGTACGAAAACAAACCATTTGAGCACAAATATTTGTCGCAAATTCCAAAACATATGGAACCATATATACTTGATATACAGGACATGTCAAGTGACAGAAATTGTGGATATTGGGTTGTTGTTGAACATCTAAATCTACATAATCAAAGACCAGATAATCCGTGTAAGTTTGCCCGCGAGTCGATGCTTGACAACCAATCACAAAACTCGGAGATGTATAAAAGAATGTGGGTTGAATGTGGTTTCGACGAAACTAAAAATAGAATACAAGATACAGATTTTGTTGGGGTTGATAAGTGGATGCAGATGTCAGAGCCAGGATTTATAATAGCAGAAACATTTGGCACCATGGTAGTGCTGATAAGTAAACAGATCTGCTGTACCTTTGTTCCGACTACGGTTCGTGTAAACCTTATGAATGAAAATAAAATGGTTATTATGGGCTACGTAGACGGTTCGCATTTTGTGTTCTAAAACTTACTTCAGCAAGTCCATTACCTCCTCCACCGCAATTTCAATACTTTGAGCAATTCTACAACATTAATGCACGAGATTGGGTCAGACAAATCAGTGACCAATCAGCATGTACCGCGCGATTACTAAAGACTTCGAAGATGAGGACAATAGTAAAACAGTAGATTTGTCTTCCTGCTAGTATCATGTGGTAATTGACTATTTTGTAACTATTGCTGCTTGTAATTGATGACTATGGTATTTGTTAGTACGGTTGCTTCTAATTGACTATGGCATTTTGTGACTATGGTATCTTCATGTTAATGGTATCTCAATGGTTAATGTTTATGGTTACTGTGTTCATGGTTAATGTTTATGGTTAATGTTCATAGTTAAGTTCATGGTTAATGTTCATGGTTAATGTTTATGGTTAATGTTCATGGTTATGTTAATGTTCGTGGTTATGTTTATGGTTAAAGTATACGACTTACTCATGTCGTATAAAAATATTTTATACGACATTTATATACCATATTATGTTATATGGATCTCTGTGACATTTCCTGCAACTATACGACATAAACATTTCATATAAAAAAAATTTACATGACAGTTCGACGCTGTATTATTTTGTATAGATCTCTGTACCATTTCCTGCAACTATACGACTTAAATATTTCATATTAAAAAAAATTATTCGACAGATACCAATCGTATTATGTTATATAGATCCCTATCACATTTCCTGCAACTATACGACTACTACTCTTCGTATAAAAAAATTATATACGACAGGAATATGTCATATTATGTTATATGAGTTTCTGTCACATTTCCTGCAACTATACGACAGACGGATGTCGTACAAATGTTTTTTATACGATAGTAATATGTCGTGTTATGTTATATGGGATTACTGTCATTTTTTCCTGTAGCTATACGACAGGAACCTGTCGTATAAAAAAAATTTATACGCAATTTACTCTTCGTATTATGTTATATGCCATTCCTGTCATATTTTCTACAACTATACGACATACATGTTTCGTATAAAATATATTAATACGGACTAAGCCTTTCATTTTGGCCTATACGACATGAATTTGTCGTATAAAATTTGTCAATAAGAAGAGTCAAATTCAGACCATCCACAAAATCAGACCATTCTCAAGTTCATAAATTCACACCATTCCCAAATCCACACCATTTTCATACCATAAACAAATTCAAATTCACAAATGATTACCATTCACACCATTTTCATACCATTCACAAATGATTACCATTCACAGATTCATACCATTCACAAATTCATACAATTCACAAATTTTCGGAAGTCATAAAATTCATACCAATGACCAAAAAATCACCAATCATAACAAGTCATAAAGTCTTAACCATCATACCATACACAAAATTAGTTTCATACCAAAACACAATAAGTTAACCCACCACAAAACACTATCACCTACGACAAGTACATAATTAACAAGTACATATTAACAAGTACATAGAATAGTAATGCAACTACTTCCTCTTCTTCACTGCTTTCTTTTTGGTTGCCACCTTTTTGGTTTCTTTCGTCTAAAGCGCCTTGCTAACACTTTGTTCCCCAGCTGCAATATCCTCTCTGTATAATTCCATTGGCTCTGGCCCCTCTATCTGTGCAATCTTCTCTAGTGTTTGCTTCTTCATTGTTTCATCATGAGCAGAAGAGCTTATGAACTCAGTAATGTGTCGCAACCTCTTTTGCTGCATGACGACATATGAAAATGATTAACATCAAATTGGAAATTACGTAATCAAAAATGAAAAAAATAATGCTTACAATACGACAAAGCAGTTCAGTTGCGTCACGTTTATTCCTTCGTTCAGTTAATCTATTTTAGGATTAGCAATGAGAGGATGGAAAGCAGAGCTATACCATTCCATGTAAGTGTCGGCACAATCCCAAGTACATACAACTTTTGTAGACAGTAATCTCTCGTTCAACAAATGATTCAACCATTCTTCCCAATTACGATCTTGGATATTAGAGTATGTTGCTTTATAAAATGTAGTAGATAGCTCGAACTTCTTACTATTGACAAAGAAAGTAGTCGAAGGGATGGGTTGAAAATAACCAAATTGATGAAGTGCCCTTTGCGGAAGATATAGCTCAACGGTTTCAAAGCAAACAATTGGACCATTATACAAAGAACATCGCCCTAATTTGTAGATGCCCCGCTTGCCTTGGTAACAGTCCCACACAACATCACACTATGTTAAACCATCAATCTTCTCTCTCAAATTAATTAAGTCGGATGCCAGTTTTTGCGCTTGATCAATTGCAAAGTAGAATGATGCTCTCACATCTCCCTTAACTGCCCCAACACTTCTATTATGTCGCCTTAAAACAGGAAAGTGCTCATAAATCCATACCTACAATATGTCATTAGTATGCATTAGTAATTACATGTAAAGGATAAACAAGAGGAATTACGAACACATACCTACAGCAACGTCATACAACCACATAATTGCTGCACATCTTTTCTGCTACATTAACCTAAATTGTAGAACAACCAGCTCAGGCAAGTTGTGCCCATGAATACATATGCACCGAATTCAAATCATCAAGACACTGTAAATACTGAACAGATACTTTGTTGCTCGACTTATCACCACACACTAACAAACCAATGGTATACAAGAGATTCATAGTTGCACATTGTTTTTTTATCATCAGAGTCGTCCTCTTTCGAACCTGCAAACGTCTTTCTCAACCATTCCAATCGTATCTTTTTTGCCCTCCCATTATAATAATAGCCTCTGGCCTATCTATCCCTAGATATTTTTCCAAGAGACCATAAACATGATCAGAACTTGTAGTCCTAGAACCACCAAGAGATCCTGAAACAACTCGTCCTTCTGCTGGAAAACCGGTAATGTGAACAACTTCGTTGATAGTTGTCATCATTTCACCGAATGGGAGATGAAATGTATTTGTTTCTAGATAAAATCTTTCCACAAAAGCATTGATAACCACTCTGTCGAGTTTATCGTGAGAATGTAAAATTAGCTTATAGAAACCTGACCTAATTACGACAACCCACACAAACTTACATTCATCGTCTAACACCCACTGTCGATGTGATCCCACGTGATTGTGAATCTTACAATTCTAGCTTCCCCTTTCGACGCCTTGCATAAGTATAAGTAAACTAATCACGATATGCAAGTTATTTGTATCGTTTTACTAAATGTCCTTCGAAAACAATATGTCCGTTATTTGTAATCAAGATAATCAAGATATGAAATAATAATCAAAATATGAAATGTATTTATAATCAACATAATCAAGATATGCAATATGTCCGTTATTTGTAATCAAGATAAGCAATATGTCCATTATTTGTAATCAAGATAATCGTGCTACTAATCAAGATATGCAAGTTATTTGTAGATTTACCGTGGAATTCCATATTTTATAAGCAATATGTCCTTCGAAAGCAAAAAGGAGGGACGGTTGAACGTCTTTTCCTTTGTGTTGAGTGGATGATTGTTTACTCTTTCTCTTCGTAATTTTTGAACTGCTTTCCTCTTGCTCATCATCATGGGATTCTTGTTCCTTGCTACTCTCTTACTCTTCGTCATCGCTAGTTTCGTTTTCTACCTCATTGCTTTTTTCTTCTAAATCACCATTACTTTCTTCGTCACCGCTACCCTCATCATCATTACTTTCTTCGTCACCGCTACCCTCATTGCCATTTCCCTCCTCAGTACCCTCCTCATTATTACCCTCCTCATCACCATTACTTTCTTGATCATCGCTACCCTCCTCATCATCGGACTTAGTAGGTTCTTCTTCCATCACAATTTTTTTTCTTTTTGATTGTTCTTCTTTTTGTCATTCGGTTTGAAGCTGTTTCCGGTTCGAAGCCGTCATCGGCTTGTGAGATGATGCCCCTGTCCCTTGTTTCCTACACGAACAAAACATGAACTGTAACAACCCGTTTTTTATAACGTGTAATAACCATAAATCAAGGCAGAATTAATTTTTAAAATAAGAATCAAGGGAAACGGGTTGCGTCATTGCGTTCGTCTCGAAATTCTGCTTGGAAACGAGTCCGAGTTTTCGAAAATCGGAGTCCGTATGACCAAGTTATGACCTTTCGAAGTTTTTAGAAGTTTTCAAGTTCAATTCGAATTCAAAATTCGAAATTCAAACCTCAGAATGGACTGGACGGGAAATTTCCTGCCCAGGACCAGGTCGACCTAGGGGTCGACTATGTAGTCGACCTATCCAGGACCAGGTCGACCATAGTGTCGATCTGGGGGTCGACCTGGTGCCCTAGCCCATTTTTGAAGCTGGATTCACTTTGACGTATTTGGCCTCGTTTCTGTCCACATTCGTTGACCTGACCCTATAAATACAGCCCCTGACACTAGTCTCTCTACACAAAATTCTTTCTGACCTTATGCTGCTCTAATTCTGGTTGAAAAGTTAGAGAGACTACTTGTTCTACGTCGAAGCTACGCTGCTGATTTGGGGATTTCTATTAGGACTTGACTAAGCATATAAAGATTCAACATCGACTCTCTTTTTCTAATTCTCGAACCACGATCTGTAAGCCCCAGTTATTTTCAGATTTAAACTGTAAATGTAATATGAATATGTTGTAAATTGAAATTGGACCTATGTATGATGTCTGTTTTACATCCATTCTTGTCCATCTTGGATCTTGACTCTTGGATATTACTATGACATTGATTTGGGGCCTATTCATGTTGTAAATCAAAAGGAGAAACCCCTCATATTATCATGTTGAATCTGCTATTAGTCACAAGTTTATGACTATCACTTTATGTCAATCGTTACCATGACTATACTATCACCTTATGTCAATCGTTACCATGACTATACTATCACCTTATGACAATGTTATCTTGACTAGTACCTTATTTTGCTAGATTTGGGAATCTTTATGTTTAAGGCCAATATTCCATATGCCAGTAATGTTTTAATCTTTTATTTCAAGTTATACCATGTTATGCTATTAATCACTTTTGCCACCTTGTACTCGTTCCTTTTTATGTTATTCCCTAATTAGATTTATTTGTATCGATTCGAGCTTACGTGCGATGGGAATACGATTTGGGTAGACTAGGCAAAACATAAATTAGCTTTAAACTTGAACATGAACGTTGTTATGACTTGAACCTGAATATGGACATGAACTTGACACGATTTGACATGAAACATGACCTGAAAACTTGACATGAATTTATACATGAAAACTTGAATGTGGGCATGCCAATTAGATAACTTGAAAATGGCCAACTCGAGGTTGGGTTGAGTTTGCAGTGTAAATCTGCCCGGAGCCGCCCGGCAAATCCAGTGGCTGCAAACAATAGGATTCAATGTGGGTAGTTGGTCATATCGCACGTAAAACCCGAGGTTAGACTATGTTGTGGTTTAAATCTGCCCGAAAACGCCCGGCAAATCCAGTAACCACAACAGTTAGTCTAATGTGAGAGGTTGGTGTGCACTAATGAATTAAGGCCACATGATAGGGTTAAGTCATGAACCACTTGAATATACTTAACCAACTTGACACAATGATTTGATAGGGTTAAGTCATGAACCGCTTGAACACACTTAACCAACTTGATACATGATTTGGATAAGGTTAAGTCACGAATTTGAATGACAACACTTAACCCATTAGAAACCCTAGTTACGCGGTCCTTTTCAGCAGTAACCCACTTAGATGTATCATGATACCCTGGGACTAGGCAGGGTGGGGCACGATTACTGGGCTGATTGTAAGCGACCAGAACGACGGCTGAGTAGGTGCGCCATTGTAGGTTCAGGCGGGCTATGGTCGTGCACGTAGTCCGGAGTTGAAAAAGCAGGCATTGGGCACCCATAGATTTACACTGTGTGTGCTTGATTCGTGTCGGTGGTTGGCACCATAGGACTTGATACACCCTATGGTGGACCTAGCACAGGTAACTACATTTAAGGATAGGGCCGTATGACACAGACACATGACGAGCTAGGACTTGTAGGGAGCCGATTGATTAGTAGATCATACCGTAGGACCCCGTAATGGGTCACTTCATGATACTGGGCCAAGGGATCATTTCATGGTTAATACTTAACATGGGTTAGAATACTATACAGTTGGTGCAGTGAATCTCGAATATGCGATGCTAGACTTGACTTATCCTGTTATCTTAATTATCCTACCAGTCATGTTATCATCCTTATGTTTAATTCCAGTTTTCACATATCATGTTACCTTTACTAGTTTTCATACTGAAAGTCACTAGGACTTACCAGTCTTTATGACTGACCCTTTTTCTTTCGCCTCTTTTTCTTTCGTTCCCCCACCCCCAGGTTCTCAGGGAGGAAACACTTGCTCTTAGCTTGGATTTGGCTTGCTTTTCTGACAGCTCATGTACAGTTTCGTCTTAAGCTATGCTATGGCTGCTTCTGCTATTTATGGGGAATATTTTACTTTTGGTTATCTTAAGTTTATGCTTCTTTGGAATATTGATGTAATGGAATAATTTGTATCTTGGATATATGAGGTTTTTGACTCTTTCTTGAAAGTAATAAAAAGTTGGTTTTTAAATTTCTACCGCTGCTTTATTTATGTTCTGCCTTGTGATATCTCTGTGCATGTTTACCTAGATAATACTCCACCAAAACTAGTGCATTCCCTTTGTGAGTGACCCTAGCAGAGGTGGGGTGTTACATTTGGTATCAGAGCAGAAGGTTACCAGGCTAGGCAAACGTTTTAAAAAAAAACTTCTGAAACTATTTTCGAAACCATTTATAAAGAAGCATTTTTCAAGAAAAGTTCTATGTTTAAAAAGGCTATTCCCTTAGCACTTCCCTTTGTTTCCTCGTTTGAATCTTTTTCTTTTCGTTTTTCAACATGGCTGATCTTAACCTGCCTGAGGGAATACCCGTGCCTGGATGGTTCCGAAGGTACTTAGAAGCCAGGGCCAACGACGCGGGCACGACAGACATCCCTCCTCCTCCTCCCCCGGTGGTCGCGGTTCCTCCTCCTCCTGGTACCGCCTTTGCCAAAATATGCAAAGACTTTAAAGCAATGGGCGACAAGAACTTCGTTGGAACTGAAACCTTTGTTAAGGCACGAAACTGGCTAAAGGAGACAGAAGACTTGTTCATTATCTTTGATATGGAGGACCATAGGAAAGTTCAGTTGGCAGCATGGTTGTTGAAAGAGGAAGCTGCATTTTGGTGGGAAGTCACCAACGCTACCAGGCCAGTTGAGACCTAGGCAGACCCAGCGAGCAGGACCTTCTGGAGGGTAGTTGCATGCTCGCTACACCACTCCAGCTCTTGACCGAGGTAGTAATATTTCCGTAGAAAGCCTTGTTTACATCTCTGACTTTCCTGTTCGAACCTTATTTGACTCTGGCGCATCGCATACTTTTATTTCTTCTGATATTGATGAAAATCTGCACCTAAGTACTAGTCTGTTTGAGGGTCCTGTTATAGTTTCAAATCCAATTGGGGGCTCCGCCCATTTATCTATGATGTGTGTGGATTTGAGGATCTCTATCTTAAGCGTAGAATTTACGTGTAATGCTTACGTTCTCGGATTTATGGGATACAGTTTGATCCTAGGGATGGATTGGCCGTCCGATTATGGGGCCATTCTTGATTGTGAACGAAGGGTAGTGAGGCTCATGACTCGCCTCGGCAATACCCTTGAAATCTCTTGTAACCCTAAGGGTCCGGTCATGTTGTGTTATCTTGAATCCCTTGACTCGTCCGACGATAATTTGCAATCTGTATGAGTGGTCCGAGAATATCCAGGTGTCTTTGATAAAGTGAGGGGGTTACCTCCTGAAAGCGAGATAGACTTCCGAATTTAGCTTGTTGATAATGTCAAGTCAGTTTCATTGCCCGTTAGGCACATGGCCCCACGAGAAAGAAGAGAGCTTAGTAAACAAGTTAATGAGTTGCTTGAGAAAAATTTCATAAGGCGAAGCATTTCTGAATGGGGTGCTCTGGTGGTATTCGCTACTAAGGCGGATGGATCGCTTCGTCTATGCGTAGATTATCGTGAATTAAACAAGCTGACAAAGAAGAATAGGCACCCACTACCAAGAATCGACGATTTCTTTGACCAGCTTGTAGGAGCATTTGTTTTCTCTCAACTCGATCTAGCCACAGGATTCCATCAGCTTAGAGTGGCTGAGGATAGCATTGACAAAACTGCGTTTAGGACTCCAGATGGGTTCTTCGAATGGCTCGTCATGCCGTTTGGGTTAACGAATGCACCCGCATACTTTGTAGATTTGATGAATAGGGTGTTTCGGGAGTTCCTTAACAAGTTTATGGTAGTTTTTGTGGATGATATTTTGATCTTCTCAAAAGATGAAGAAGAGCATGCTAGACATCTCAAGGAAGTCATGGAAACACTTAGAGCACACCAGTTAAAGGCTAAGTTCTCCAAATGCCATTTTTGGAGGAAGGAAGTCCGGTTCCTTGGGCATGTAGTTTCTAAGCAAGGCATAGCCGTGGACCCCGCAAAGGTAGTTGCGGTACAGGACTGGAAAATTCCTAAGAATGCAACGGAGGTGAGGAGCTTTCTCGGTTTGGCGGGCTACTACAGGAAGTTCATTAAGGACTTCGCTAAGATTTCAGCCCCTCTTGCTAAGTTAACAAAGAAGAACCTAGCTTTTGCATGGGATCTAGAGTGTGACGCTGCTTTTCAGAGACTTAAGAGGGCCCTCACCACAGCTCCAGTTTGGGCATTACCCGATGGATGTAAGATGTTTACCGTGTACACAGATGCGTGCGGCACGGGGTTAGGCGTAGTCCTAATGCAAGAAGGAAGAGTAATATGCTACGGGGGCAGACAATTTAAAGTTCATGAGAAAAACTATCCCACGCATGACTTGAAGCTGGCCGCGATTGTTTTTGCACTTAAAGCTTGGCGCCATTATCTTCTAGGGGAGAGGTTCGAGCTGTATACCGACCACAAATCGCTCAAGTACCTCTTCTCATAGAAAGATTTGAATCTGAGACAACAGCGGTGGATGGAATTCTTGGCATCATATGACTTCGATATAGCTTATACCCCTGGCAAGGGTAACGTGGTGGCGGACGCGCTAAGTAGAAAAAGGTTGACTTTGAGCCCCTTGTTTGTTGAAAGGAAAAGCCTTGAGTTCATGGCAACCTTTGATTTTACACCTGCTATTGAGTCATTGACTGCTACATTAGCATCTCTTGAGTTAAGACCTACACTTCTAGATCAAGTAGGAACTTCACAGAAGGAAGACCCACAGATAGTCGAAATCATGAACAAACTGATTAGTGGTGAGACGTCAAGTCACCTCGGTAGGTATACCATAGATGACAAGGGATGGCTAAGGCGCGATGGAAGGCTATGTGTCCCACAAGTGGGAGACCTAGTAAGGAAAGTTCTCGAAGAAGCGCACCACTCGAAGATGACTATACATCCCGGAGGGGATAAGATGTACAGGGATATGAAACGCACGTTCCTTTGGGCTGGAATGAAAAAGGACGTGGCAGAGTTCGTTTCGAAGTGCATGGTGTGCCAACAAGTAAAGGTCGAGTCGAAGAAGCCCGGTGGGCTATTACATCCTTTGGAGGTTCCGCAATGGAAATGGGAGAGTATCTCGATGGATTTCGTGGAAGGACTGCCTAGGTCAAGGAAGGGAAATACTAGCATATGGGTCATAGTTGATAGACTCACAAAAAGTGCTCACTTCATTCCGGTGAAAAGCAAGAGGACCGCATCAGGGCTAGCATCTATTTACCTTCGAGAGATAGTACGATTGCATGAAGTTCCTTCTAGTATAGTTAGTGATCGTGACCCGATTTTCACTAGCCAGTTTTGGAATAGTCTGCAAGAAGCAATGGGAACACGACTGAACTTGAGCACGACCTATCACCCACAGACGGATGGACAAACCGAAAGGGTAAATAGGGTAATAAAAGATCTCCTGAGGCTATGCATTCTTGACTTTGGTGGTACTTGGGAAGACCATCTTCCTCTCGTGGAGTTTGCATATAATAACAGTTACCAAGCTAGCATCGGAATGGCACCGTTCGAAGCCCTGTATGGAAGACCGTGCAAGTCACCAACTTGTTGGTGGGAGACGACAGACAGGCTTATACTTGGCCCTGATATGATAAGAGACACTTCTGAGAAGATTGAGTTGGTACGAAGACGGATGAAAACGGCCCAAGATAGACAGAAATTTTATGCGGACCAGAGAAGGACAGACCTAGAGTTCGAAGTCGAAGATATGGTCTTTATAAAGGTTTCTCCGTTACGCAATGTAGTTCGTTTTGGGGCAGTTGGAAAGCTAGCACCAAGGTTCGTAGGACCGTTCCCCATCACTGAGAGGATTGGACGGATGGCCTATAAGGTAGACTTACCCGAGAAGTTATCTGGAGTACACAATGTCTTTCACGTCTCACATCTCCGGAAGTGCTTGCATGAGTCAGCCGAAGTGGTTGAGCCAAGCATCCATGAAGACGTAGAAGTGGAAAAAGAAGCAACATTGAGGCGAGTTCCGATTCGTATTTTAGGAACGGAGATTAAGAAGCTAAGGAATCGAGAAGTCAAGCTAGTTAAAGTGCAGTGGAGTGAAGCCTAGGAAGACACAACTTGGGAAACCGAAGAGAAGATACGCGCGCTTTATCCATTTCTTTTTTAGGGTACATTCTCGATCTCTTTTTCCTATAAACTTGAAAACCTTTTCGTATCATGCTTCTAATATCTACGTTTGTCTTATTATCTTCTCGATCTTATCTTGAGAACCTTAGGTAGAACCATATGAATGTAAATATGTAATTGAAACATGTTATGGTTGATATTTGCAAATGGTTGCAAGTGGTTGCAAGTGGTTGCTAGTGGATGCATGACACACATTAGGCACTAGATCGGCTCAGTCACATTTTCATGTTGCATATGCATGAGTGCTTATACTTGTACATGGATGGAACTTGTTGTGCTATCACTTGGATGTTGCATATGGATGAATGTCTGTGCACTCATGTAGAGATTAGGAACTATGCTAGGAATTTGCATACATGTTGGATTCATGACACTAACATATTTTGCATTAAGGAGGTTTACTGAATCAGTAACTGCCTGATCTTTTGCATTAGATAGGTACATATACACACACTTTCTACATATGTTCATACAGTACTAGAAATCTCTTAAGGACAATGGTTGCCTGTTGATGATGCTTTGAGTAGATGGATGATTGGATGGTAGGACACATCCTCCCTAACTTAGAGATTTCGGGGACGAAATCCTTTAAGGGGTGGGAGAATGTAACGACCCGTGTTTTTATAACGTGTAATAACTATAAATCAAGACAGAATTAATTTTTAAAATAAGAATCATGGGAAACGGGTTGCGCCATTGCGTTCGTCTCGAAATTCTGCTTGGAAACGTGTCCGAGTTTTCGAAAATCGGAGTCCGTATGACCAAGTTATGACCTTTCGAAGTTTTCAGAAGTTTTCAAGTTCAAAACAGTTCAATTCGAATTCAAAATTCGAAATTCAAACCTCAGAATGGACTGGGCGGGAAATTTCCCGCCCAGGACCAGGTCGACCTAGGGGTCGACTATGTAGTCAACCTACCCAGGACCAGGTCGACCATAGTGTCGACCTGGGGGTCGACCTGGTGCCCGAGCCTATTTTTGAAGCTGGATTCACTTTGATGTATTTGGCCTCGTTTCTGTCCACATTCGTTGACCTGACCCTATAAATACAGCCCCTAACACTAGTCTCTCTACACAAAATTCTTTCTGACCTTATGCTGCTCTAATTCTGGTTGAAAAGTTAGAGAGACTACTTCTTCTACGTCGAAGCTACGTTGCTGATTTGGGGATTTCTATTAGGACTTGACTAAGCATATAAAGATTCAACATCGACTCTCTTTTTCTAATTCTCGAACCACGATCTGTAAGCCCCAGTTATTTTCAGATTTAAACTGTAAATGTAATATGAATATGTTGTAAATTGAAATTGGACCTATGTATGATGTCTGTTTTACATCCATTCTTGTTCATCTTGGATCTTGACTCTTGGATATTACAATGACATTGATTTGGGGTCTATTCATGTTGTAAATCAAAAAGAGAAACCCCTCATATTATCATGTTGAATCTGCTATTAGTCACAAGTTTATGACTATCACTTTATGTCAATCGTTACCATGACTATAGTATCACTTTATGTCAATCGTTACCATGACTATACTATCACCTTATGACAATGTTATCTTGACTAGTACCTTATTTTGCTAGATTTGGGAATCTTTATGTTTAAGGCCAATATTCCATATGCCAGTAATGTTTTAATCTTTTATTTCAAGTCATACCATGTTATGCTAGTAATCACTTTTGCCACCTTATACTCGCTCCTTTTTATGTTATTCCCTAATTAGATTTATTTGTATCGATTCAAGCTTACGTGCGATGGGAATACGATTTGGGTAGACTAGGCAAACATAAATTAGCTTTAAACTTGAACATGAACGTTGTTATGACTTGAACCTGAATATGGACATGAACTTGACACGATTTGACATGAAACATGACCTGAAAACTTGACATGAATTTAGACATGAAAACTTGAACGTGGGCATGACAATTAGATAACTTGAAAATGGCCAACTCGAGGTTGGGTTGAGTTTGCAGTGTAAATCAGCCCGGAGCCGCCCGGCAAATCCAGTGGCTGCAAACAATAGGATCCAATGTGGGTAGTTGGTCATATCGCACGTAAAACCCGAGGTTAGACTATGTTGTGGTGTAAATCTACCCGGAACCGCCCGGCAAATCCAGTAACCACAATAGTTAGTCTAATGTGAGAGATTGGCGTGCACTAATGAATTAAGGCCACATGATAGGGTTAAGTCATGAACCACTTGAATATACTTAACCAACTTGACACGATGATTTGATAGGGTTAAGTCGTGAACCACTTGAACACACTTAACCAACTTAATACATGATTTGGATAGGGTTAAGTCACGAATTTGAATGACAACACTTAACCCATTAGAAACCCTAGTTACGCGGTCCTTTTCAGCAGTAACCCACTTAGATGTATCACGATACCCTAGGACTAGGCAGGGTGGGGCACGATTACTGGGCTAATTATAAGCGACCAGAACGACGGCTGAGTAGGTGCGCCATTGTAGGTTCAGGCGGGCTATGGTCGTGCACGTAGTCCGGAGTTGAAAAAGCAGGCATTGGGCACCAGTAGATTTACACTGTTCGTGCTTGATTCATGTCGGTGGTTGGCACCATAGGACTTGATACACCCTATGGTGGACCTAGCACAGGTAACTACATTTCAGGATAGGGCCGTATGACACAGACACATGACGAGCTAGGACTTGTAGGGAGCCGATCGATTAGTAGATCATACCGTAGGACCCCGTAATGGGTCACTTCATGATACTGGGCCAAGGGATCATTTCATGGTTAATACTTGACATGGGTTAGAATACTAGTACAGTTGGTGCAGCGAATCTCGAATATGCGATGCTAGACTTGACTTATCCTGTTATCTTAATTATCCTACCAGTCCTGTTATCATCCTTATGTTTAATTCCAGTTTTCACATATCATGTTACCTTTACTAGTTTTCATACTGAAAGTCACTGGGACTTACCAGTCTTTATGACTGACCCTTTTTCTTTCGCCTCTTTTTCTTTCGTTCCCCCCCTCGCCCAGGTTCTAAGGGAGGAAACACTAGCTCTTAGCTTAGATTTGGCTTGCTTTCTGACACCTCATGTACGGTTTCGTCTTGAGCTATGCTATGGCTGCTTCTGCTATTTATGGGGAATATTTTACTTTTGGTTATCTTAAGTTTATGCTTCTTTGGAATATTGATGTAATGGAATAATTTGTATCTTGGATATATGAGGTTTTTGTCTCTTTCTTGAAAGTAATAAAAAGTTGGTTTTTAAATTTCTACCGCTGCTTTATTTATGTTCTGCCTTGTGATATCTCTGTGCATGTTTACCTGGATAATACTCCACCAAAATTAGTGCATTCCCTTTGTGAGTGACCCTAGCGGAGGTGGGGTGTTACATGAACCAAAAAACACATCAAGTTAACCTCTTTTGCAGAAACATCAAACAAAAATTACTGTTTGTACGAAAAAGAGTAACCGTATGGGCTAAAACGACAATGAAGAATCGTATAAAAAATATTTATACGACAACACAACATCGTATGTAATTGGTGAATGATAGGAATAGTACAAAATTCTATACGATAGAGAGCCATCGTATAAATTCATACGGCAGGTAAATATTGCATAAAACATACACCTACGACATTTGTATGTCGAATGAACTAATTCTGCAAATATAAAATATGTTGACAAATGCCGACATGTTGTTGTTGTACTACGTACACTAAAATGACATAAATAAGTCGTATAACTCCAATACCATGGCTAATTGTCGATCGACAATGTCAAACTACACATACAGTACACCTATGTACCACCACCCTCAACTCTCACCAAATACCCCACATTCCACTTTACACTTGCCGTGATAATCAAACTGGACGCCATGCAGAGATTAGAACAAAAGTTTTCTTACCTCTCTAGCTTCTTCTGCATCGGATTAGGATCAACAATGTCCTTCTTCCCCATTCTCTTAGATCATGGCATTGCTTGCGATTTTCAATTTGGGGTTTACGTTAGGGTTTTGAACTCTGAAATTTGGGACAACATATTAGGGTTTATGGCAGTAATTTTGAAGCGTGAGTTACGCACGAGAGATGGGGTAGGGTTTACCAGTATTGACTTGACGGTAGTTTGGGAACGAGACAAACAAACGTTAAAACACTCTGACCTCCCCTTAACAATTTGCATAATGTTGATGTGCCCTTAAAATTTGACCCCCCCCCCAACAAAAAATGGTGTGTCATTAACTATCCCCTTCATTTAAGGGAAATTCACTATGTTAGACCTGTTTGTAAAGTTTATAGCAAGATTAACCATGTTTTAAAAGTAATTACATGAATAGACCTATTTGGAGTTAACGAAGGCGTGTTTTCTAAACTCGCACAAAGGCGCCTTTCCAAAACTCGCCCGTATAAAAATTCCATAGCGATTTACTTGAAATTTGATTTGGACATAACTCAATATCTATAAAATGAAATTCCAATTTTTCTGTTTCATTACTAAAATATTGGTTTATAAATTCGAAAGTTTTGTGTTTTAATGAAATCCGACGTATAACGATTCTTATATATTCGAATGAAGTTGTAAACGTTAAACTGCAAACTACCACGACAGTTAAATAGTATATATAGCATAACCTAACAACATAAAACAAATACCAAATTCTAATATTCAAATACAAGAGAGATACATAGTCCGGTTAAGGACAGATAAGTTCAAAACATAAGAAATACAGATACATGAAATACCACACACACTGACATGGCATCAACAGACACGTCTCCATTTTAGGCTACTGAAGTGCACCGCTTTCGGTTATGTCCCTGCGATCCACATTTGCTGCACCTGTTTGTTTTTGGTGTTTGATGTTCGTCCATTACATTTTTGAATCTCGTTGATTTTGGTCGTCCAACTAGTCTTCTGACAGGTGGAACCAATATTCGTGGACCGGTGTACAGGTCCCAGTATTTCTTATCGCGTATAGGATTAAATTCTGGGTCGTATGTAGCTCTATAATTTTGGACAGAGTACCATTCAGAAGCAAAATCGTGATGTTCTCTATTACTACCAAAATCCTATGCTGAACAAGCCGCCATCACATGAGTACAAGGTATCTTCTACAGAAGTGGGATTCTGCATGTACATGTGACATCAGAACCGTCGATCACAGCATCATATTCATCGCCATAACCATTAATCACTTGCCATTTATATTAACCAAATCGAACAAGCCTACAACGTCGTGCGTCAATAGCCCGAGCTTCAATTTTAGCTTCCCATTTTGGAGTAAGTTTTGAATTCAGACCTCCCCTTTTTCTCGTCTCTTATAGAAATACTCAACTGATCGAAAGAACGATCTTGCAACTAATGCCTTTATAGGTAAGAATCTGGCGCCTTTTAGTACACCATTAAAACTTTCAGATGTGTTGGTTGTCATAATATGGAAGCGGCCACCGTCATTTCTGCAAAGAGCCCAGTTTTCTTCGCAATTCCTTAGGCTTCATTCAATCCAGTTAAGCGCCTCCGGCTTAATTGCCTTGATTTCTTCTCTAAGTTTAGTGTATTCAACCACTTCTAAAGCACATGCAGCAGCGTAAAACAAGCCAAGCCTACAAGTCGCTTATCTCGATGACCTGCAGGTTGAAAATTTTCTTTCAGATGCCTTGCACAGAATCTATGTTTATGAGGTTGTCGCCATTTATCCCGCAAAGCGCTTGGAATCACTTTCATTCTATCAGATATGAATGTAATGCGTCTATTTCGTACGCTATAAATGAACTCACGCATGCATGAAAAGAACCAAGGCCAACTATCATATGATTCGGATTCGACCACCCCATAAGCTAATGGGAAAAGGCAGTTGTCCGCATCCACAATGGTAGTCACTAGCAGCATTCCTTTGTACTTACCGTACAAATGTGTCCCGTCAATAGAGAGCACTGGACGATAGTGTACAAAATCTGCAATGGAAGGACCAAATGCCCAAAAAGCACGATCGAATACCCAAAACTCATCGTGTACTACTGAACCTGGATTGCGTCTTTTTATTTCCGCAAAATATTGAGGCAAATACGAATACGATTCGGCCTAGTCACCGTATATTTTTTCCAAAGCTTTATTTAACGATCGCCAAGCATTCATGTAACTGATTTTGATGAAGAGTTGCTCGTCGAAAAGCACTTGCATCGTCCCAGCTGAGATATCCAAATTGGCCTTCCCAAAAGCCATGATTTTGGATACAAGAAACGCAGAAGTGGCTTGCTTGTGGTTTGAATTAATCGTCGGGTTGACACAGTTATGTTCATGAGGCAACTTTCTGATTTCCAACATCCAGTTTGTGGTCTCTTCAACACAATAGCATGTATTCGCCATGGACAAGTAGCATCAACATTACATACAGCGGTGTATATTGTTTTATTCGACTTGATTGGCTTGAATGAAAAGTCGTGCAGAATAGACCATTCCGTAAGTTGGTGGAGAAATTTTTCCTTGCTTTGGAATACCATACCAACAGCAAAACTATTTTGTATGCAGGCAACCGAGAATTTTTCTCCAGAAAACTCTAGAGTAGCCACTATGGATCTGGCCATCATTTGCGCCATGCAGAGATCATCGTCCATGGGTACTTCCATTTGAACTTCATCATCATCTTCTTCGGGATTCACTATGTTTGGATAGTCATAGTCCAGTGGTTCGTTATTGACTTCGGTCCAGCATGTATCATCAACAATAGTCGTGGCAACCACCATGCTGTCAATATGTTCGGCCTGTTGTGAAGGACCTGCACCCCAGTCTTCTTCGGGTTCCACAGTCAATCTGTTAATAAATGTATTTTAGTTAAATCCTACATTTCAGTTAGTAGTTATAAAACTAAATTGATCAATAACACATACCTTTGGCTCATATCTAGCAGTTCTGACTGATCAGTTTGTTGTTCTTGTTATTGTTGCTGCTGCTCGTCCACATTTGGTGGAAAATACGGATTTGTGTACAAAGGAGAACTAAAGATGAGTGAAGGATCATGATTTTGCAACATTTCGGTGAAATAATGATTATTTCTTCCATGGTATCTTCCACGATTTCTTTTGCTGTTTTTCCAACAAACAACTCAATCGATTTCTTAACAGTAGAAAACAGTACTTGTACATTTGCATCTTTTAAAAGGTCTACGGTTCTCGTCCTCGATTCAGTAGGCCAGTTAACCGATAACTCGATATCATATTCAAGAGGGTTAATTTTGGTTGTTTGGAAGACTTTTTCTTTCAAACCATCAAGCGTGCAACCCCTTCGAACTCTCCCTGGTTTGCAGAATCCTCCGATATAACTTCCATTTTGGCGCTCATCCATAACCAGTTCACCGTCGAAGTAGCATAGTGCAGTAATAAAAGTAGGCGCCATTGTTGAGTGATATATTTTTCTTGAGTTTATTAGAAGATAGACTTAAAGTGTTTGAGACATAATGTGCTGATAACCTATGAAATAGGGAAACCAGCTTTGATATGTCACTGTCATATCAACTTTAATCAACTCAGTATGGACGTTGTCAAGTCAGAATTGGCAGTGCTTTAATCATGTCATCGATTTTTAAAAAAGCAGAATCAATTGTCCTATGCTCGTCCTGATCACAAAGAACAAGCCTTGAATTTGAAATAAAGCGTTGGCCTTTGTCCTTACAACGGCTTTATCACAATGGACAAATATTGGGTCAGATTTGGCAGATGTTTGTCAACACAACTATTTCGAAATATTGGATCAACTTTACCCATGTCTAGTCAAATCACCTAATTTGCGGCAGATCGTACTATACATAAACAGATTGACCCAACTTTAATTTATGGGAGTTGGTTGTCAATTCATCTTTATGTCATAATGTATAGTGTATGAACCAGCAAACATACAAAACTTTAATTCAGACTTCAAAAACATAAAATATTTCATTAGAATAACACAAACATACAATACTTTGTATTCATCTTCCAACTCCTACAAACACACAAATAATAATTCAAACTAAACTTCAGAAACATACAACGACAACGGATAATACAATAATTCAAACTAAACTTCAAACACCTACAACGACGACAGATAATAGAAACACTACTGGTTAGGTTTAAATTGCAAGTTGTCTATGTGTTTTTTGAGACGTCTATTTTCTTGCTCCGACTCATTTGCATACGTTATGGCCCTACGACAAAGCGGTTCGTCAATCCATTCTAAAAAATTGCATCTGTGGGGATAAATGGGACAAAGAAGACTTCGACAACCAATGTTTTCTCCGTCATCAAATACGACAACTTCAGCCATATATCCACAGTGGCAGCAAACTAGATACGAGCTAACCTCTTGCTAAACCATTGTTTATGTTTGAAAATATTTAGAGCTGAGAAGACGTGGTTGAGTATGAATCAAAATTATGAGAAGGCTAGTGAGTACTTATATAGTTTGAAAATTACCCCAAATACACAGGCGAGTTTTGAAAAATCGCACGAAGGCGAGTTTTCAAAAAGCGCCAGTATCCCTCCGCAATCAAAACAGGCCTATATTTGTAATTATTTCTGAAACATGGCTAATCATGTAATAATCCTACAAAACAAGCCTAAAATAGTGAATTATCCTTCATTTAAAGGTGTTGCTGATGTGAAAGGGTTTAATGGATAATTTTGGTGAAAATCAGAAATATGGCCAAACTGGTGACTAGTAAGAAGATATGGAAAACGTGGCAAGCTACTAATTGGTCATCACTTCAAAGAAACGGGATTTTAATTGTGAACTTGCTTCGGTAGAGTCAGTTGTTTATCTCTACAAAAGTTATATGCCTTTATCGACAATAGTTTATTAGCTGAAAAACATTGAAATTGAAGAAATAGTGGAGCAATGTGGTTTACGCGCGGTGGTGCAGGGATGGTTCGCATTAATGCTTATGCGAATAAGCGGCCTCATCATAGGTGCAAATCTTCTTTATTTCATAGACTTATGTATGTTTGTGCTTAGCTTAAAGTTTTTTATGTTTTATTATGTTTGTACTCGGGTTAGTATGCTAACCTTGTTATTACTTTCTACTTATTAATGAAAGCGTACCAATTTTCATATATATATATATATATATATATTGAAATTGATGTATGTTAGAAATTTATTCGATGAATTAGCAAATATTATTTAACAGAATTTGTTCAAATAAGTTAAATATAAAATTAAAAATTAGTTTAACTACATAGTACAACAAGAAGAATTGAAAAGAAATTTGTAAGAAAATGTATAAATTTGTTGTAGACTATTGATGTTCAAAAAGAATTTTATGACTAAATATATGGTAAATTCTTGATATAAATGAATCATAACTAATTTACAAATTAACTTTGTCATTATTATTGGTATACATAGTTCATGTTATGTAATTTATACATCTTTATTATTGCGATTTTTGATATTAAATCACATATACTTTGAAGACGGTTCGCGAATTCGAACTCGGAGGAGAAAGATATGACAAACTAGAGGGAGGAAGAGCTGATGACACAGCTTAGATGTCTGACTAATAAGGTCAGACTCCTGATCACTGGATCTAGAAAATCCAGTGACTCAGGTCAGAGGTCTGACCAAGTTGGTTAGACGTCTCGTCACTAGAAGTAAAAAATTCAAGCGACCTTAGCCAGACGATTGGTCACCCCAATCGACGTTTGACCCGGATATTTCTGGTTTTGACCAAGTTTTCCTAGAATATATTTGTGACAATTCTGAGGGGAAATTTGGATGTTTTCCTAGGTTTTCCACTTTCCTACGTAAAAAACTTTAAGGATTGGATTAATAGTAACAAAAATTAACTGGACTAAGGCTCTTGATTAGTTAATCTAGGTTCCTTATGGTTCTTCTTCTCCAACAATATTAGTCATTTAGATATTCTTTCCTTTTTTCAATTAGGTTGTTAATTCAATTGTAGTTTGTCTATTTTTGGTATGTTCCAATAAATGTAAACAAAAATTATTTTTGGTGAATCAAAAAAGAAAGTAGTTGAGTGGAATATCTTGTGTTTGGTTTTTGATTGCATTTTCGTCTTGTTTTCAATCCAACTTATCTCTTTGTGATTTGGGTGACTAAGATCCTGGTATAAATGCTTCCGCAAAGGCCGCATATTTCTGTAATAGTTGGTATCTAGTAGATCATCTTAATACTTAGTATAATTTTTTATTAAAATAATTTGTTTTTCATGTAGTATATAATTTCACTTGCGAAGATGGCCATTTATAACAGAAGAAACTGGGAGTTTTGAAAGCCTAAGAAGGAGGATGTTCTTTACCTCTATGATCTTTATGATCTCATTAATGGAGATGAGAAGAAGCCCTTTGATGTAGATGAGAGAAAATGGAAGATGGATAAAAAGGCGATTGCTTTGACTGGCCAATGCCTTGATGATTTGGTTTTCCATCATGTGGCTAGTTGTGAATCTACAAAGGATTTATATCATAGGTTGGTATCTTTGTATGAGTCAAGGAGTGGTACTAGTACGACTTTTCTAACTTGAAACTTTGTGCAACTGAGACTGGATGAAGAAAAGTCCGATGTAGAAATTTCAAAATGTAGTAAATCAATTGGAAAATTTGAAGGTCAATTTTGATGACGAGTTACAGACTCTTTTGTTAATGAGTTTGATTTCAGAAAGTTGGGAAACTTTGTTTATTTCATTGAGTAATTCCAATTATAATGGAGTTGTCTCTCTGGAAACTATACGAAGCTGGCTTTTGAATTAGGTCCTTACGAGATAAGGCTCGATTCTGAAATTAGTTCAAAGTGAGGCTATGGTGGCGAGGGACTCGAGAAAAGATACAATATGGAAGAAGGAAGCTAATAGTAAAGGTGTTATCGTCTGTCATTATTGTAATAAGAAAGGTCACATACATAGCAAGTGTCTTGATTTAGAGACCTGAAGAAGGCTATGCAGGGTGATAGTAGTGATGATGCACGGATAAATTTTACTAAAGATACTAATAGTGATGCTTCTTGTGATGTCCTCTTTAGTTAAGCTAGCTAAGCCTTGGAAGATGGATTCAGAAGCCAGTTTTCACATTCATAGTGATGTGAATTGTATGTCCTCTTATGAGAAGAATGCTGGCATAATTAGGACGACCAATAGAGTAGAGTTACCTTTGTGGTATTGGATCTATCCGATTTTGTATGCATGATGGTGTGGTAAGGGAAGTCTTTGGAGTCGAACATGTACCCACTTGTTGGCATAATCTTATTTCTCTCGATCAATTGGATCGTCATTGTTGCACTTATACGACTCAAGGTGCTGGAGTTTTGAGGGCGAAGAAAGGTAGTCATGTTAAGATGAGAGGAGCATTGGAAGAAGGAAACATTTATAGATTAGTTTCCATAGTCGACTGTAGAAAGCAAGTAACTTTTGAAGGACCTAGTACACGATAAGGTAGAGAAGTTAATGTGGTCACTGCTGAAAGAAATATAAGGATCATGTGTGCGTATTCAATAAGAAAGTGTTACTAATAATAACCAATAGCTAGCAACATAAAATAAGTAAAGTAAGAAACAATCACACCAGAGTTTTACACTGGTTCGGATCTCCCATATACGTCCAGTCCCGAAGCTCTCATTCGGCTTTGTAATTATTAAAACCACTTTGCCCAGAGGAATAGGATTACAATGTAGTAGTTTTCTTTAACAAGGATTTTTCCTTGATAACACAAAATTTGACCTTTTGGCTTTAGGATAGAAGTCTTCTTTTGTGCTTTGGTTTTCTAGAATGTTGCGACAAATGTCTGGGCTTATTTTTCTGATGTTTGTCTAAAGTAATTTTGGCTATAAGACATGTATATGAAGATTTAATAATTTTATTTCATGAAATGCATAAAAGCATTATGTGTGAATAATCATATTTATTACATATTATTTAAAAAGAAGTATATTTAGTTGTTGTCCGAAGAATTGCTGGATTGGTTATGTTGTTTGTCCCATGAATTCGATTCTTTTGAATCTTGAGTGAATGGTTTTAATGGAGACCAATTTGAATGCATAGGACTTTGACGAGATGTTCCTTCATTCCAAATATTTATAGGAGTAACGTTACATGTCATAGGTGATTCTTTGAAGCAAGGTTATTGGAGAATGGAGTTTTGATGGTAACAACCTTATTTCAATTATCATTGATTATAAAATATATACTAATATCTTTATCTAGAATATATATACATATATGCAGGATTTATATACTGGAATTAATACCGAAGACAGTACAGTTTTAGAGTTTCAAGAGATTCAGAATTTAGAGAAGATTCAAGAGTCATGAGTAATCAAAATATCAAGAATTCAAGAGTTCAAGACAAACGTAGTAATCGAGTCAAGTTTACATGTAAGACTCTAAATAGCACTCCAGGTTCAAATTCAAATTCTATTTTTCAAAATTCTATTTTTCAAATTTCAAATTCTGGTTTTCAAAGTTCAATAATTTCAAATTGATTTCTATATTACTTATTGTTTCAAATATAAGTTTGAATTTGAATTTATATAAGTTTGTATAGTTTTATATTTATATACTTTTATAGTTATATAGTTTTAAACTTTATAAATTTATAAATATGTTTATAATTTATATTTATGTTTTCATATGATTTTGCTTTATAATACTCATTTATATCACTATGTTTTAATTCAAGAATTTCCACAATAATATATACAATTAAACACTTGAAAATTAGTTTTAAAATATTTTATACATAGGTTATGTCGACATACATAAAGTATATGTCAACATATAACTGCCACTATTTCAAATTTCAAAGGAATTGTCTTTTCGCTATTTGTAACATTCCAGAAGCATTGCAACCTTTCAAATCTTATAAATAGGGGTTGAATTCGAATTTTTTAACCATTCTTCTTCTCCATCTTCACCCCTCTTCATCCCTCTATTAATATTTCTTATTCTATCGATTTTTACACTTCTACTTTGCCGATTTCTATTATAATTACATAAAACTTCTTCTTTTCTCACTCTCTATCCATTACTCTTTGAATTGATGTGTTATTGAAGAGTTATAGGTTGTTGTAATCATTTGTGAAGTATTAGGGAAAGGTGTGTTCCTTGTAGCCCTGAAATCAAAGAAAGGGAGCGGTGTTAACCTTGTAGCCGTGAAATCAAGGGGATTATACTTGATCAAGTGTGTTTGGAGCGGTGTAAACCTTGTAGGTTGGAAATTATGGGGATTGTACTTGGATATTGATATGATAATAAAACTCTGCACAATCCAGTGTTGTATGGGACTGGATGTAGAAGTAGTCTGAACTAATATAAAATCCGGTGTGCTCTTTCCTTTTCTGCATTTCATTTTTGTTTATTTCTGTGTTTGTGTTTGATTTTGTGCCCTATGATCATCTCTGTTGTGTGTGATTTATATATTAGATCATATAAGTTTTAGTTTTTCTTAAATTCCTTGAAAATACTATTCAACCCCCCTTCTCTAGTGTTAGTCATGTCGTAAGATCCGCATTTCGCATTCTCTAACAAAGGTGACTTCTTATGAATAATGTTCTTTGTTGGTGAATGTACACAATTAAGTACAAGCTTTTCTCAAGAAAATGTAATTGCATACCTTGTCCTTTTTCCCTTGTAATATATCTCTCTTGAAATTCCATCATTTTTCTTTGATAATGTGAGATTTCCATGAATAGAGTCACGGTCGGTAGGATACCTATCCTTTTTGAGTTTTTTAAGCACAGAGAGTCCCTGTCGAGTCCTAGAAGAAGCTCCAGGAATCGGTGGAGCTGGCGATGTAGGTGTTGAATTTGATGAAGGTGAAGTATAATTGTAGGAAGAAACATTTTCGTTTGAAGAAATTGTTTTTGATATTAATTTTTATGGAGTTTTGGTTTGAAAGCTTAAATAATTTTATTTGAAATAAGTAGTAATGTATTTAATATTTATGGAGCAACTATTTAGAGGTATATATTAATTTGCATTCTTATCCATCTGAATAGAGATGGTTGAAAGAAAAAGTAGGAAAACAAATGGAATAAGTTGTCATGTAAGTTAGAGTATAGTTGAAGACTATAAGAAACACTAGATATTCCAATGGAAAAGACATATGCATTGTTATGGTTTGTGATATTCATCACATGGGTATTAAAGTGGAGATAATGGAAGTTACGGGATTTTAGGATCTGTTGACCGAGTTTTATGGATTTGTTGAGATATTTTAGGGAAAGTTTTATTTTGAACAAGTTTTAAGGAGTATTTATTTCTGAGATATTTTAGGGCCCAATTAGGTTTAGACCTAGTCTTCTATTTGCCTATATAAGAATCTCATTAGGGAGAGATTTGCTTGTACTTGAAGGAAAGAAAAAAGAAAAAAAACTTGTTTTTTGGGATTGAGATAAATTATCAATTATTTTTAGGCTTTTATTGTAATAATTTGGTGGATTAATAAAGTTTTGTTTGGTGTAATTTGCTTGTTATCGTTATCTTCTTCCCTCTTTCAAAATCTAATTGTGTAATGATCTTGCGGAAACCCTATCAAATTTGTATCGGAGCCTTCTACACAATTTTTTTGGAGAGGGTTTGAATATGGATAAAATAATTATTGAAAAGCTTAATGGAGGAAATTGAGATTATGGAGGGCAAAGATGGAAGATTTCCTTTATCTTAATGAACTTCATCAGCCACTGGAGAATAATGGGGAAAACCTAGCAATTTATCCGAAGCAAAATGGGAGACTTTGGATAGGAAGGCTGCTGCGTCTATTCGATGTTTTCTGGATAATTCAGTGTTTCATATTGTTGCTAATGAAACATCTGCTTATACAATATGGAAGAAATTGGAAGGGGTTTATGCAAAGAACTCTGCAACAAATAAGGCTCTTCTTATGAGAAGATTAGTGAATCTAAAGCTTAAAGAAGGTGGATCAATTGGAGAGCATCTTAATGCTTTTCAGGAAATTGTGAATCAATTGGCTGCCGTGAATTTTAAGGTGGATGATGAAACACAAGCCTTAATGATGATGAGTTCATTACCAGGAAGTTGGGAAACGCTTGTGGTTGCGTTGAATAACTCAAATTCGGATGGCGTTGTTTCAAGGGGGTCAGTAGTTAGTAGCATGCTTAATGAGGAGATGCAGAGGACGAGCCTTATGGAAGGAAAAGATAAGGAGGAGGCAACAGAAATTGGAACTCCAATTGAAAAAGCTTTTATTGTAAGGAGGGTTAATAAACGAAACATGGAAAGGCAACCAAATAGACCAGACATGAAAAAGGAATACATTTGTTTTTACTATGACAAAACCGGTCATCAACTGAGATTTTGTCATAAACTTAAAAGGGATAAGGAGAAGATGAAGGCATTGGAGGAGTCAGATGAACAAGATAATAATGGTAATGAGGTGAATTTTGGTGAGGAGATTGAAGAAAATCTTTTATGTGTTAATGAAGGCGAAAACTAAGATTGGATATTTGATTCAGGAGCTTGTTTCCACGTGTGTCATCAAAAGGAAGCATTTATTGATTATGAAGAACAAAGTAGTAAAGTGGTATCCACGATATTTGATTCAGGAGCTTGTTTCCATGTGTGTCATCAAAAGGAAGCATTTATTGATTATGAAGAACAAAGTAGTAAAGTGGTATCCACTGACGGTCGAGATTTGTATGTTAAAGGCATAAGTTCGGTTCAATTGAAGATGAATGATGGAAAGGTGGTGAAGTTAACGGGAGTTAGGTACATCCCAGAAATTAGGAAGAATCTTGCTTCAATTGGACAGTTGGAACAAAAAGGTTGCAGTTTCTCGACTATAGGTGGAGTTACAAGGGTTTGGAGGGATAACAAGGAGCTTCTGTGCGCAAAACGGGGAAATGATAACATATATAAATTGCTTGGAAAAACGGTGGAGAATGTTATGAGTTCTCAAATTGGATTAGGAGAGGCGAGTTCATCTGAATCAAGGTGGAGTCGTCAACGTAAAGCCACAAAGTCTACATGGAGGCCATTGTGGTATTACAAGCAATTTTGAGATCTTTTATATGGTGTATCTCATTAGGGAAATGCATAGTTTGGTTGTGGTTTTAGATTTGTTGAGTGTTGGAGTGATTTCATATCAAGGTGGAGTGTTATGGCTTGTGATATTCATCACATGGATATTAAAGTGGAGATATTGGAAGTTACGGGATTTTAGGATCTGTTGACCGAGTTTTATGGATTTGTTGAGATATTTTAGGGAAAGTTTTATTTTGAACAAGTTTTAAGGAGTATTTATTTCTGAGATATTTTAGTGTCCAATTAGGTTTCGACCTACTCGTTCTATTTGGCTATATAAGCATCTCATTAGGGAGAGATTTGCTTGTACTTGAAGGAAAGAAAAAATAAAAAAACTTGTTTTTTGGGATTGAGATAAATTCTCAATTATTTTTAGGCTTTTATTGTAATAATTTGGTGGATTAATAAAGTTTTGTTTGGAGTAATTTGCTTGTTATTGTTATCTTCTTCTCTCTCTCAAAATCTAATTGTGTAGTGATCTTGCGGAAACCCTAACATGCATATCAATAAAAAGGTTCAAAGTTTTAGTGTCGGCTCAGTTGATGCTATAGAAATGTTTTTATTTTCTTTTTATAGTTTAGATAAAGAACATATTACTAGTTCACTTCTTAGTCTTATAAAATATGTTTCACATAATGGTTTTGCAGAGATACCAGCTATTTGTTTTTCGGTATTGATGAATTCTAACGTTATTATTCCTTTGTCCAAGTTGTCTCTGAAAAAATGATGTTTAATGTCAATATACTATTTTTGAGAATGATTTATAGAATTTTAAAAAAAGATTAATTGCACTTGTATTATCATAATATATTAGTGAGCATCTTATAGTTTTTCTAAAATCTTTAAGCATTTGTTCCATGTATATTATTTGTGCACATGCCAAAGCGACAGATATATATTCTGCTTCACACGTTGAGAGAGAAACTGATTTTTTCTTTTTACTGGAACACGATATAGGAGATTTACTAATAAAATGGCAAGATCCACTTGCGCTTTTTCTGTCTGTTTTGCAACCTCGGAAATCGACATCACTATATGATAGAGTTCAAACGAGCTTCCCCTGGGATAGAAAAGGTCGTAATCTTTAGTGTTAGTTAAGTATCTCCAAGTATGTTTTGCTGCTCTGTAGTGTGATTCCTTTGGTTGTGCTTGAAATATTGCACATAAGCTTACAATCATCATAATATCAAGCCTGCTTGTCGTAAAATATAATAAGGAGCCTATTATACTTCGATATAATTTTTGATCAAGATTCTTCCCACTTTCGTCTTTATCTAATAAATGCTTGTTGGTGTTGGTTTACTATAAATTTTCTCCACTTGGAAATGTTTTAATAAATCATGACATTATCTTTCTTCATTTATAAAAATACCATTTTTTAATCATTTAGTTTGTAAACCCAAGAAAAAAAATAGTTCTCTCATATGAGAAATTTCAAACTCATTTTTCATAATATTTAAAAATTCATTACATAATTCTTCATTAGTTGATCTGAAAATTATGCCATCTACATATGTTTTGAATAATTAAAATATCATTATGAACTCTTTTATAAATAATTTTGTATCTATTTTACCAATTTGAAAACTAGAATTAATTAAATGAGTTTTTAATCTATTATACCACACACAATGTGCTTGTTTTAGATCATATAAAACTTCCTTTAATTTATATACATGTTTCCAAAAAAATCATGAATGAATAATGAAAGTTGTTCAACATATACTTGTTCTTTTATGAAACCATTTAAGAAAGCACTTTTTACATCCATTTGAAAAAAATTAAGATCATTATGACAAATAATGTTCGGATGGCTTCTAGTCGTGTTATTGGAGCAAAAGTCTTTTCATAAATGCCTTCTTCTTGATTGTATCGTTGAGAAACTAGTCTTGCTAAAATTTCAAATGATTTTTCCAATTTCATGTACTTATTTCTTATAAACCCATTTTTTTTTCAATTACAGAGTGATCTTTAGGTCTAGGAACAACTTCCATGATTCGTTTCTTTCGAATCGATTTGGTTCTTCTCCCATTACCATAATCCATGATTCATCATTCTAAGCTTCTTTATAACTATTTGGTTCTAAAGATGAAATGAATGCAATATGACCCAACTGATTCAATTAATGTCTAGTGGATACTCTTGAGTATAGATTACCAATAATATTATTAGGTGGATGATCTTTTAGAGTACGAGGTGGTGACCTCAATGTATTTGAAGTTTCATTATTATTGCTTGATACTATATTATTCTCAGTAGGTTGTATTAGAACTTCGTCTTCATCATTTTATTAGCTGAAAAAATTTCATTGACTGAGGCATGTAAACTTTCTTTTATATTATTGGTGCGTCTATTAAAATTTATAAGCTTTATTATGATCTGAAAAACCAACAAAGACAACTTCGTCGGCTTCTGGACCAAATATCCTAAGATTATCTTTTATGTTTAAGATAAAACATTTTGAACAAAATGTCCTAAAATATGAAACTTTGGGTTTCTTTCCATGAAACACTTCATAGCATGTGTTTTTAGTCGTTAGACGTAGTCTTACCCTATTCAATACATAACAAGCCGTTGCAATAGCTTCAGGCCAAAAATTCTTAGGTAGATCACTACTCAGTAATGTACTCGCACACTCTTGTAAGGTTTAATTTTTCCTTTCTACTACATCATTTTGTTGTAATGCTCACGAAAATGAAAAATTATGGTTTATTCCCTTTTCATAACAAAAATCTATAAAAAGTTCATTTTTGAATTCGCTTGGATGGATAAGATTAAACATTGGTGCAATAGAACAACTACAAGAGTGGAATCTTCGCATACTCAATTGAAAAAGCATCTTGGTACGTCAGGCGACATTTAATGTAGTTTGGTCAAAAATGAATAATATGTTGTTCATACAACATACACAAAGTAAAGCATCATTTGAAAGAAGTTTAGGAGCAACAAAAACATCTCACCAAATTCCTTTGTTTAGAAATCTTCGTGTTAGAGTATTGTTTTATACATTTGACTTAATTGTGAAAGAGATGGAAAATATTAAATCGGTGAGTATAGAATCTCCAACTTGCGATCATCTTAATCGAGTGATGTATGGTTTTCCTTGTGCCCGTGAAATGTTGGAATTTCACAATGAAGTTCATCTGTTACCACTGGACATGACAGACGACCAATGGACGAAGATGAACTATATTCCACAAGTTGAGGAGTCAACAGAGTTGCTTCATACTCCAGAATTCATATATTTCAAAAAATTGTTTGATTCTTCTACATACGAGGGAAAAAAACATTGTTGTTGAAATTAAAAGAAATTGTTTTACCACCAACAACTTCTACATTAGAGCCTAACCACTCGACATAAAGTAAGACCAGTTGTGAGGAAAAACAAATTAACTGCTAAGCAAAAGAAACAAGCTCGGTTGACAAAAAGAGAACCATCGTCCTTTGAATTAGCGGCAACGATGGAAGAAAAACTTTTTCAATCCAATGTTACTTAGAAATTGACACCTTGGCGTGGGAATCCCAAACCTAAAGTAGAGTTTGATGTAAAGGTAACTCCGTCATTGAATGATGATGTTTGTTACTTTTCATTCCAATCTTTTATTACATGTACATGGTTAATGTTGAAGATGTTGCTCATGATGGCAATTGTAGGTTCTGTTGTGTAGCGAAGCAAGTTGACGAATTAAATAATGATTGGATTCAAGCAAGAAAATTTATTCTATGAGAACTGTATCAATACTGGGACTTGTATGTGCAACATTTTGGTGTTCAAACTTGCCAGACATTAAAAAGCTGTGGATTGTTATATTACTGATTGTTCGTCTTCTAATTGGATGATAATGCCCGGGACTGGATATTTGATTGCAAATGCATTTAATCGTGTAGTCGTTTATATTTCACTAAGCAATCACTTACTATCCTTACCGAAAAGGTCCGAATCTTGGAACATCTACTCAATTTACTATTTTGTCATTTATATGACGATGTCATTTTGTAAAGTCGGCACCGAGAAATGATGTGCCCATCCCACCGACAACTAGCTTTTGGAATAAGTTTGCAAGCGTTGAGGCTAAGGGCTGGAATGAACAATGTGTCGATCGCCAAAATGAATTTTTGAAAATTAGACCCCCGGAGATGGTAGTCAAAGACGATTTTTTGTAGTTGAGTGGGTTTAGTTGTTTCGTGTTATGTGATATACCATTTTGTGCAGTATAGTGGAGTATATGATTAAATCGGTTGAATGATATAACTGGAATATGTCTTTGGATATGTCCTGATCATTGGTATATGTATTAGTTATATGTCCTGATCATTGGTATACCATTTTGTTATTGATTCTAGTTATTCAAATTTGGAAGAATTCAAGCTAAGCAATCAAATAAAATCATTTGAAAGAAATCTATGGGATCATATTTGCTATGCGACTGTTGTATTTTATTGTAACATGTTTATTAAAGACGCCTGTTGTGCAATTTGTATGAGATGGTTGTTTTATATGACTTAGCATGCTTATGTCAACAAGGTCTTTCTGCATAAGAGGTTTCTAAGATTTGTAGTGCAGGTGATGTGTATGGATACATATAGTTGTGTGTGTATTGTGTGCCCTCGGAAAAGAAACACCTCTAAAGCAATAATAGTCCAAATGGCCTAACAGAGCCGACTAAGAAATCATACCACAACACATACATACCGAACAAGAAATAAAGCATCGATATATAAAGGCCGAACAATGAATATTATGAACATCCAATAAATTTTCAGTTTGAGCAGCACTTACAGGCAGAATGGGAAATAAAGCCACCATCCTCAATAGTCGAAAAGAGATTGTTATCAACAATCAATGTATTGACAGTTTGAATGACATATAGAAATGAATTGGGAATAAACCTATGGTTTATAACAACCAAACAGCGGTTAATTATTCGGTATACAGTGATCGAACAGAGTGAAAATACGTATTCCTTTATTTAATCCATCGTACAATGGTTACTAACTGTAAGCATGAAATTATTTCGGTGTTCCACCACCGAACAGATTGAAGAACAAAATACTTGCCTACTTGTCACGGTGGTTACACACTGTATAAATTAAAATATGTCGGTGTTCCACCACCGAACGCAATGTATGATTAAGTTTGGAACTTTCTCTAATGGTGGTGATACTCCGTTATTACATCATACCTACGGTGTACCACCACCGAATGACCAAATTAAAATAGGTAGTTGTAAATTTTTTGTCACGGTTGTTTAACATTGTTGTCAGATTTCCTGTTCAGTTTTTTTATCACCGACCAGAGGGGATATGCACAGCTATTGAGGACCGAACATAACAAATGTATATTAAGAACTCAAATATACTCTTGGATCAGTGTAAAATAACCGAACTATTGAAATTTTCACGGTGTTTACCACTAAACTATGTGATATCACATTGCCAACAAATCACATTTCATATTAAATAGCACAAACTCATTCAATATCATACGCATTATTAGAAAGAACTAAAAAATGACAAAAATTTCATAACAATAAATAACAAAAAGATCGCCACATAACAATAAAGCAAATATCACCACAATACATGTCATCAGAGCCGGCCCACAGATATTGATGCCCAAGCCCACTTGACCACATTTTCAGTGTAGGCAAAAAATTGCTGCCCCACCTTGCCTAGGTTAGCCCATTCGACCACTTTTTCGGAAAAAGTGAAAACTAGTTTGCAACCCACTTCTTCATTGAAAGTAAAAAAAACATTTGCACCCAGCTGCGAACCTGCAGCCCACTTCTTCATTGAAGGTAAAAAAACATTTGAACACACCAAGTTTCAAACCTGGTACTACACACACTATATTATAATATAGTACCCTTCACTATCCATCCAACTACGCCTTTGACTACAAATGACCACTATCACGAATATTTATTAACATTTTTTCAAAAAATAAAGTTATTTTATATTGCCCCAGCCCAGTGGCCTGCCCCAGCCCGAAGGCTGAGTGGGTTGTCCCCTGGGTCGGGTCTGCATGTCATGTTAGTACAACATAAAGTATAATAGTGGCAACTAGAAATTCAAACAAGCACATATTCTTACATCAGAAAACAAAATATGCATTCATCACAAAACAATAGGTGCATTCAAAAACCACTAATAAATTCCTTGGATCATGCGTGCCTTTCTTACATTTTTCACGTTTGTCTGACTCATTTAAAGCTTCCTCCAACACGTCCACGATTGCTCGATCCATTTGCAATAACTTTGCTACCATTCTGGACGTCGAAGCATTCAAATTTTGCTTTAGCATCTCCACAGCGTTACCAACAGCAATTCTCTAAAATAAAATGTAAGATTAAGTTCACACTGTACAATGAAAAAAGTATAACAAGCTATACTATGTATTACCAATTTCTGCAGCATCAACTTTTCTACAACGGCTATGTATCAAATCCGAATGTTGAACTATAGGATGTAATGCTTTCATGTATCATGATATGTATTTATAAGTACAATCCCATGGATTGACAACTGATGGCAATCTTGATTTATCGGATACCATGTAATCCTCCAAAATTTCGGCATATGAGAAACAATTATCGTACGACACCTTATATTGGTTAACGTTCAATCATCTACGACATTTTATGGTTTCATTGGTTTACTTAGAATTCTTTGACAAATACTAAATTGTCTAAGTACTCTTTGTGCATAGTATGGTTCAACAAAATCAAAACATAACAAAACACAATTAAAAAATGCAACATCGGGCAATGGGCACTGAGATCTAACATGCCGATAAGGCTCGTAACAAACCTACAAGGTTATAAATACTCATTAAATATTACTAAGTAAAATATATTTTAAGGGTACTAAATACTTATGTCTTATGCAGTTAAATCATCAAGTTGTTCGCGTACACGAATAATGGTTGAAGTAGCATCACCAGATTGTTTCATCGGTTGCCATCTACACATCCTACGCATTGTGTTATCATAGATTTTTTTGGGACAACATTTGGAAACGTCGTGAAATGATCATAAGTCCATGCTTAAATTAATAACTATGGATATCTGCATATAATAATCAAATTTGTATATGAAGTAGTAAATTAGACTTACAGTCAGTAATGTCAAGTAAACCGCCATTTGCTTAACATCACATGTAGAAGTCAACTGCATATCAATTATCCTTATCTTTGTACACACAGTTACCAACTATAAGAAATTTTAAGATTTGTGCAACATCATCTAATGTGATTGTCATTTCTCCAAATGGTATATGAAAAGGATTAGTTTCTGGATGACATCTTTCGACGAAAGAAAATATTGTTACATAATCAAAATGCTTATATGTATATTGAACTAAATTATACAAATCAGATCTTTTTCAACATAACACTAGGTATGTCCTTTAAACCTCATTCTTGCATTTTTCTCCAATGCGAAATGCATTTCAATGGCCCTCTCTCCTATAATACAATAAATAATAATTTAACAAAGAAAAATATATAAAATAAGTATTTTCTAGCAAAAGAAAAATGCCTCATGCTTATTCCATATGTCATATGCTATGTATGTGTTAAAACTTTTAAGTAATGAATCACCACTGCTCGGAGAAGGAGGGATAACTTTGGTAACTGTAGAAGTCAATGGATCTTTAACTACCAATGCAGAACCGGGTTCTCTTTCTTGATCTTCCAGCTCATCCACCTTATTAGATCTATCACCAACATTTGAATCGCCACTGCCTCTTGAATTTTCATTAGTGGAAGCTTTTGAACCATTACCAGTTGAATCTTTTGAACCATCACTGGTTAAACGTTTAGAACCATCACTACTTGAAGCTTTGTCGCTTGATTCATATGCTCTTCAACCTCATTTTCTAATTCTCTAATAGATGCCATTTTCCGCGCTATCTCCAGTTCTTCGGCTCATTTACACCGTAACGATGCTATCATAGGAAGGATCGTCTCTAGACAATTTGTGGCCCTAAGAAAAAAAATATTGATGGGCCCTTTATATTTATTTAACCTAAAATATTCTTTTAACTAAATTTTATATCAAAAACCCTCATCCTTCTTTCGGGCTTGGGACCGGCAACGTATCGTTGCTTCATGGTACAAACACATAATAGAACGATACATAGGCGGATTTGAAAATGTTTTGTTATATATATACTAAAATTATTATTATTATTTTCAAAATTAATTGTTAACGGATTCTATTATATAAAAAAAAGCTAATTAAACTTATTTTTTCTTGCTTTTTTGGATGCAAAATCATTGATTAAATCGTTATAGTCAAGATTTTCTAAAATTTCTTTTTCTATAGACAATATTGCTAAACTACTTAATCTTTCTTGTGACATGGTTGATCTTATGTAAGACTTTATTAATTTTAATTTTGAAAAACTTCATTAGCGGAAGCAACTATTACAGATATTGTCAACATAATTCTATAAGCTATATATTCATTTGGAAATGAATTAACATTTTTAATGTAGTTTAGTATCTCAATTATCCTTTTTATATCGGGCTTTAAGATTTGTCTTAGAACTTTTAATTCTAAAAATAAATCAGTACCATCAATATCTGAAGATTCTTTATGCTTTAAAAACTAAGCAAGGTTGAGGCAAGATTTTTTTAAACTATCGTCATTTATTGACTTTAATTTTTCCAAATCATACAAAAAACCAAACACTTCCTCGTATAATTGAAATTGCTTAAATCTGTTTATTATTGACATGATTGCTTTATCAATTATAAAGTAAAAATAACATGCTTTAAAGCTCCCTTCAGGTGACTGAATTATTTCATGTTTGAAGTTCCATCAAATTGTTTCTCTCTATGTATTATTCTTTTTTCGCAAAATAAAGGCTTGATTTCCATTTCTTTTGCGATCTCTATTGTCGAGACTACAACCGATTTATATCCTTCTACCCTATATGTTTGAAAAAATTTAAGTAAACCTACTAATTGATCGATAGCAACATTAATAGGTATATCAATAGATTGTAATGTTTTGCTAACTTCATAAACTGTAAATAAAACTTCATACCATATAACTATACTCAACAAAAAATCATAATCCCCTAATTCATGTATTGCTAGGCTCTCTGCTTCACTTTTTGTTTTTGCATCTGCATCCTTAGATTTTGCTAATTCAATTAAAGCATCTCTTATTTGCGGAGTTTGATATCTTAATGCTTTTATTCTATATACTCTACTTTCCCATCGAGTTTGTGATAATGATTTAACGGTCAAAAAAGGTACGTTGTCTAATAATATTTTCCAACGTTTTAGGGATGAGGTAAATAATGTATAAATTTGTTGTACTACTCCAAAAAATGACATGGCTTTTGGAGAGCAATTAGTTATATCACATATTTCTAAATTTAAAATATGACAACCACAAGGTGTATAAAATGCTCTAGGATTTAATTCCAACAATCTTTTTTGAACGCCTTGACTTTTACCTTTCATATTAGATCCATTATCATATCCTTGTCCTCTTATGTCATTAGTATCAAGTTGAAGTTTTTCAACTACGTTGATAAGTTCAGTAAAAAGTCTTTTTCCTGATGTATCATCTACTTTTATAAATTCTAAAAAATGTTTCTTTTTTAACTGGATTTGTAGAAACATTAACATATCTTAAAATTAAAGTCATTTGTTCTTTATGACTTATGTCAGGAGTAAATCAAGTATAACAGAGAAATATTTTGCATCTTTAATCTTTCTGATGATTATTATTTAATTTCAACAGCTAAATGTTGTACTAGTTCATTTTGGACATTGTGTCCAAGATAATTATTATGGATTTCGCCATTTTTTATTCGACGAACATGCTCTTGCATAATTGGATCAAATTCATCTATCATTTGAACTATACTTAGAAAGATTCCATTATTATTTTCAAATAATTTTTCATTTGTCCCACGAAAAGCAATAATATTTTTAGAAAGATTTTTTATGATAGTTATAATTCTGAGTAAGGCACCTCTCCAATGCTCTCTTTCTTTGCTAATGTGTTCTTGAATTTTATTGTCAATTGTTCTCTTTTTTTATAGTCTTGTTTCTAACTCAAACCAAAGGTTCATATTTAAAATATGTTCATTCGACATTTCATGACTTTTTAATTTTGAATTAATATTTCGCCAATCATTGCTTCCTTCATTGTTTAATTGAGTAATATTAGAATTTGAATTAAATAATTTACAACAAAAACAAAACACTTTATTTGCTGTTTTAGAATATATTAACCATCTTTGATCAAGTTTTTCTCTGTTTAAAAGAATTTGAGTATAAAGTTTATTAGAGAATCTTCTTTTATTTTCATCTAAAGAATATTTAGTTAAATTTTCTCTAATAGGACCTTTTTCTACTAATAAATTTCTTAATTTTATGTCAATTTCTTTCCATGTTACAGGATCATAAATTTCAAAAGACAAAGGGGACGTTTCAACTGTATTTTCATCATTTAAAATTCCAATATTTAATTCACCTATTGAATTATCACTATGATCGCTTGTTTTATGTTCATTGATAGCATCATTACTTTTAGAATTTTCGTTAATGTCATTTGTTGCACAAATTTGATTATTTGTATCAAGTTCTAAATGTAACGAATTATTTTCTACTTCAACCATCTTTAATTTGTTCAAGTGAATTATTATTTGATCTTATTGGCTCATTGTCACTAGTTTTTGTGAAGTATTTATTAATATCTACTCTTTGTGAAGCAATTAAATTTTCTATTTTCATTTTCTTTTTACGTTTTTTAATATCCAGAAAGATAATTTCTTGTTGACATAGTCACTACTAAATTAGTGGTTAAAAAATAAATTGCATTGTTTCCAAACTACACCTGACTGGAATCAACAAATCTGAAAATTGACTACCAATAAAAAAACTAGCTAACCAGGAAATTAAGCTCCAAAAAAAATAAATAGTAGACTTGAAAATTGATACTTCTATAATATTGCCAATAGTTCAGCAATTGTCAACAATTCAGTAAATGACTAAACAGCACAAATATAAAACCAAAATATACCTCAACTCCTTAACAATATTGCAGAGATTTTGAGAACGCAGAGAGGGGAATCATATCTTTTATCCGAATATAGGCTTAAGGACTAGGTCAACAATTGAATAGGATCAATAATAAGAATTGAAGCAATCACCAATAGTTCAGCACAGCAAAAAAAGACAGAAGAGAAGCAAAAAGAAGTGTACGTAGACTGTCTAAAAATTTTAGAGCAAAAGAAGAGTGCGTAGATCTGTGTACGGTAGACAGGAAATAAATTAGGAAAAAAATAAATGATTTGTGGTAACAAATATGAAGGTAAAATTTGAGGAGTCTACAAATTAGGAAAATAAATAAATGATTTGTTAAAACTATTGTGCGTTGTAAAGCAAGTTAAAATTTATGCATAGAAATTAATGCATGCTGAATTTGAGGTGGCCAATGAAGTTGAGAGGCCCTAAATATTTGCTTAATTTTCCTAATTGAAGAGCCGGCCCTGATCATAGGTTGTTTGTCTTTCCCTGCGCAAACCACAAATAAGATGTTGATTAACATAAAATTAGATGACCTAATTTGAAAAGAATTAGAAATTAAGTCATGCAAAAATTATAATAGTTCAAACAATCCTCAAAAGCATCATGTGCTTTACGCTCAAGCGCAGTATCTTCGATGTTAGTCGATCACATTTGAACACTTTGCAGTGGAAGCCATATTTTTATCCCCATCAAGAAAAAAATGGTGTTCATATCGTTTTGATTCAAGAATATAACGTAATAACGCATTAGCTTTCAAATGAGTAGTTTGGTTATTAGTGTTGTGTAGTTGGGATATTTGAACTGAACCAAACATGGAATACAACTGCGAGTACTTAATATTATGAGATCATAATATGAAAACACTACATATTGCCCAACATAGAGCATCTAAAAATGTCCATAATGGTTAGGTGATGATGCAAAATATCTATGCAATTGAATTAACAAAATAAAGACCCAATCCCCTCTAAAATTAACCATCACAACTGCAATATCCATAACAACACAATGAAATGCAAAATATATGAGCATTCTCGCATGGTTCTTTATTGATCTTTCATCTTGATATCTACTCTTCTAGTCTTCTTTCAACAATCTCGCATGGTTCTTTATTGATCATAATACATAGTTAAGAAAAGTTTACTAATTAATATTTGTTCATTGCAATATTAAAAGTAAGCCAACAAAAATAAGAAGATTGTATGAAATGTTTTCATAAGAAGTAAACATCGACCAGCTCAAGCATTATCAACATAAATTAGCTCGTGAATATTTATTCTAATATTTTATGCGTATACTATCGAATGGTGATCAACCGCCGCCTAAACGATTTATGTAGCGATGGTTAATCACCGTTTGAAACTATCTCTTCCGGCAAACTACCGTCGTTCAATCGTTGCCGATCAATTCAACTAAAACACAGTGCAATTTTCGAAGAAACCAAAATTAGGGTTACTAACTTATTTGATTGAGTTCACTGCGGTTGAGACAATCTACAGCTTTCTTCTTTCTCGACAATGCTACGGCATCGAACAATTTTGTCGTTGATTGATTGAAGAACTTGTTGAGGTTAGTGATACGCAAATCACAATTATGGGAAATAAATTATCTACGTAGATCCATTTTTGTGGAGAGATTTGTTGCTATATTTATGAGATATTTGAAAGTGAAGGAAAAATTATTTGGTGCTTAAGGTTTTTTGACATATATGAAGATAACTTTGGTGTCAAATTTACTTGGATGTCAAGAAAATTTAGGTATGAAGCAATTCATTCTATAAAAGGCCTAGTAAACATCTTCATTAGGTGTGAAAAATTTGATTGTTATTAAATGGAATCATTAGGGTTTGTGTCGTTGTTCCTCATTGTCTTTCTCCTCGAATTGTTTAGCCATTAGATATTTTGTACCTATTTCTCAATAATGTTATTGGTTCAAGTTGTGCTTGTTTGTAACGATAGTTGAGATCGATTGTAAACAATATTTTGGTGAATCAATAAAGAGGGTGGTTAGGTGGAATATCGTGTGTGTTCATATTTCCGATGTTGTGTGTGTTGTTTGTTTCTCAATCACATTCATCTCCAAGTAATTGGGTGAACAAGATCTTGGTCGCTTCCGCAAAGGCGCAATTTTTCCCAATAGTTGGTATCAGAGCTCAGATCATCGCATAACTTGGACTGTTTGTTGGATTGAAGAATGAAGATTATAGATGTTGGAGATGATGACGTTTTCGAAGATGGCTATTTTGAATGGAAAGAATCAGGGTATATGGAAGCCGAAGATGGAGGATGTTCTATATCTGATCAATGATTTGCATGATCCCATTGATGGAGATGGGGAGAAGCCCTCGGATATGGATAAGGGAAAGTGGAAGAAAATGGACAAAAAGACGATTACGTTGATTCTCCAATATTTGAATGATTCGGTGTTCCACTACGTGGCTAGTTGTGAATTCGCGAAGACATTGTGGGACAAATTAGTATCGCTATATAATTCGAAGAGTGCTACGAGTAAGGCTTTTCTAGTACGAAAGCTGGTACAGTTGAGGTTGGATGAGGAAAAGTCTGTTGTAGAGCATTTGTACGAGTTTCAGGATATCGTCAATCAATTGGCCAACATGAAGGTCAATTTTGATGATGAGTTGCAGACTCTTTTGTTGATGAGTTCTCTTTCGGAAAGCTAGGAAACTTTGGTTGTTTCATTGAGTAATTTCAATGCTAATGGAAATATCTCTTTGGAAACGATTTGAAGCAGTTTTTTGAATGAGCAGTTAAGGAGGAAAGAGTCGGAGTTGAAATCAGTTCAAAGTGAGGCGATAATAGCCAGGGACTCGAAGGATACAGTTTGGAAGAAAAAGGGAGCCAAGGTAAAGGTGCAATCACTTGTTTCTATTGCAAGAAGAAATATCACAAGCGCAATGATTGTTATTCATATATACGAGATATGAAGAAGAAGGCGCAAGGTGATAATAATAGTGATGAGGCATAGGCAGACTTTGTTGAAAGTACCGAAAGCGATTCTTTATCTGATGTCCTATTTAGTGTTGTGGAGCCTTGGAAGATAGATTCAGGAGCCAGTTTTCACATATGTCGAGATGTAAAAAGTTTTTCTTCGTATGAGAGGAGTGTTGGCATGATAAAATCGAGCAACGGAGTAGAGCTACCAATTTATGGAGTTGGAGCTGTTAGGTTTCAGATGCATGATGGAGTGGTGAGACAAGTGATCGGTGTGAGGATATACCCACTTGCTCGCATAACCTCATATCTCTCAGTTAATTAGATCACCGAGGTTGCACTTATGAGGCTCGAGGTGGAATTTTAAGAGTGAAGAAGGGTGGTCATGTGATGATACGAGGAGTTTTGGAAGAGGGAAACCTATACAGTTTGATCGGTTTGATGGTCGATAGTGGAAGGTGAGTGACAATTGAAGAACCTAGTCCGCAACAAAGTGGAGAGGTTAACGCGGTCACTGCTGATGGTCCTAAGGTGGAGGATCATGGTATCGATAAAGGTCTAGATGTTGCTGATGCTCGAGGGAACGCAGAGATGTAGAGGTCATGTTAAGTGAAAGACGGATGTCGAGTTGTGAAATCCACAAAGACGAAATGGAAATTTTTATGGTATTACAAACACTTTTGAAAATCGTTATTGCAGTGGTGCACGAATGAGGGAGGTGCACCATTAATGGGCGATGATGGAGGATTGTAATGATGTTAATTGCAAAAAAATTATTGAAAGTGAGAGCTAAGTTGGCTGGTAAGTGGAGGAGATGTTGTGATTTGGTATCAAGGTGGAGTGTTGAGAATTGTGATACGCAAATCTTAATTATATGCAACAAATTATCTATGTAGATCTTTTTTGTGGATAGATTTGTTGCTACACTTGTCAGATATTTGAAAGTGAAGGCAAAGTTATTTGGTGCTTATCTAAAAGATTTTTTGACATATATGAAGATAACTTTGATGTCAAGAAAACTTGAGTATATATGAAGCAACTCATTCTATAAAAGGCCTAGTTAACGTCTTCATTAGGTATGAAAAATTTGACGGTTATTAAGTAGAATCATTAGGGTTTGTGTCGTTCTTCATTGTCTTTTCCTTAAATTGTTTAGCCATTAGATATTGGTTCAAGTTGTGCTTGTTTGTAACGATAGTTGATATCGGTTGTAAACAATATTTTGGTGAATCAATAAAGAGGTTGGTTGAGTGGAATATTGTGTGTGTTCATATTTCCGATATTGTTTGTGTTGCTTGTTTCTCAATCACATTCATCTTCAAGTAATTGAGTGAATAAGATCCTGGCCGCTTCCGCAAAGACACAATTTTCCCATCAGAACTAGGGTTTCGAAATGGAATGAAAGTGGAATAAATAAGACATGAGAGGGAAATAAGGTATACACGGTGGTGTGGTAACCCATATATTTTATGTAAGGTACTAAGTTAGTGCAATGATAATTCTTGTGATAGTTTTTTATTTGCGGTAATAGGAAGAGTAAATTGAAATGTCCTTAGCACTACACTAAAATTAAAATGAGTGCAGACCAAAGAATTTGTCGGATCACTTATAAATTGTGTCTTTCCTTTATTTGTCTTGACAGATCTGAATTGTTGGCACTTTCATATGATACTGAGGTGTTGTAACTTTGAAGCAATAGTACCAAAGGAGCCATGGTCGTTGAAACATGCACGCACATGTATATAGAAAAGTTCTATAACACCCATCTCAATCGTATTATAAGCTACATCGTTTTTAAATCAAACAAAATTTAATAGATGTGGTATTTGTAAAAGGTTGATTGTTTAATCTTAGTTGAAAACTTGAAGACTATAGTAGGCAGGCTTGTCGAAGCTAAGTACATTTGTGGATTGGTTTTATTTTCGTACTTACTATATTATTCATGCTGCGATTGTTACTATTCTATGAATTTCATTGAATCATATTCATCCACCCTCTGGGCTTAATTATGCGACACTAGTATCAGAGCTAGATAGGTAAATTCATTTTTTTAACTATGGTTGGGTTCAATAATGTCTTTCCCCAAGAACAGTCTATAGTTAGGCCTAGGTCGTCCATGTTTAATGGTACTGGTTATTTGTACTGAAAAACTATGGTGTAATTTTTTATGATACCACAGATGCATAGGATACAGTTGAATCTGGTTATAGTCCACCTATGGTAAATATAGATGATCGCGAAGTTTAGTCTGCATTGATCAAATGCTAAAGCTATCCGTGCCTTGGAAAAAGAGATCAAATTCTCTATCCCCAAAATTCTCTATTCTGTACCTAACCATTCAAAGTCATTGTTTTTCACATTTTTTTCAATTAAGTCAGAAATAAAAGAAAAGGCTTAATTCCTACAGGTGAAAATCGGGGGTTCTAATTGGTTAGGTACAAGGGATAGGGGGTTTTGGGTACAGTGGATTTGCTTTGTTAGAAAAAATAGAACATAATTGTGTTTCTCATTGCGTGGCTACGTTGGAAATTTGGCATATGTTTGAGGTGACTTATAAAGGTACACCTCGTGTGAAAAAAAAAAAAAAAAAAAATCTCATGTGGTCGTGCTCAGGATTGAATACAAAACTTCATAATCACAAAAGATGAAAATGAAAACATAGAAAAAATGCATTGACTATTTTCTAATATATAGTATTCACATCCAAAACATGGAAAAGATTAATTACATGTTAACAATGTGAAATCAACTGTGCGTGCAGGATAAAAGATGCAGTACTTCCGTTCAGGGGATGTTTAGGCCTGTGAGGGAGCAATGTACTGCTAGGCATAGTAGACTTGCTTTCTTGCATGACACACTTGTGAGGGTATAGATGAGATGGAATTAACTGAAGCCGAAAGCAACATAAACGACTTGGTGTTGGTATCACCAATATCAGGATGCAAGAGCTGATGATGAGGAAGATTATGAAGAAAGGAAAGAGCCCTGGATATGAGCAATGATAAGTCAATACCTTTTTTGGTAAATTTGCCCAAATTATAAGACGGCGAGCAGAGCGCACCACTGAAATCACAGACGAAGCAAAGGATTACCGACATTGAGGTATGGCGAGATTGCTAGCAATTTTAATGGCAATTTCGTGTATCTGGGCATGCAACGCTTCTAGATTAATGACCAAAAACGAAAAGGAAGACAACAGAAGATCTCTTCTCTCTAATGGTCTAGGCAAGACTCCTCCTATGGGATGGAACAGTTGGAAACACTTCACTTGTTCTATTAATGGGACACTTATTCGGGGGATTGCTGATGCATTGGTATCGACTGGGCTTGCTAATCTTGGTTACAGATATGTGAACATTGATGATTGTTGGGCAGAATACGAAAGAAGTTCACAGGCTGTACTTGGGTCCAGGTCGAATGGACACGTGACGGCTGCGCAGGGGACCACAGAGCTGTAGTGGAGATCGTGGAGAACCTCTCCGGTTCGTGCATGCCAGATGAAACCCGATCCGGGTTTATAGATGAGTGGAGCATGTGGATAGAAACGTGCTGTCCCTTTTGAAGTCGGGTTCCATTCGACCTGGAGACCATCGATCCCACCACCTTTTCATGTGCTCGATCCGGAAGATGAAAAGCCATTTGGCTTGGCTTGCCTTCGACTCGACCCGCCCTTAAGAACTTGGCTTGGGTCACTTAGTGCCAGGTAAATCGACATATTGCAGGTCTAGAACATGCAGCAAAAAGATGCCTGGGTCACTTGGTTATGAAGAAAATGATGCTAAATCATTTACATCACGGGGGGTAGATTTATCGGAAGTATGACAACTGTAACAATGGAAACATAAACCCAAAAATCCGGCATCCAGTAATGACTCGTGCTTTAATGAAGACTGGTCATTCGATATTCCTATCTCTATGTGAACGGGGAGATATGCACCCTGCTCTTTGGGGAGGAAACAGCTGGAGAACAACTAATGACATAAATGATTCATGGGAGAGCATGATCTCAAGGGCAGATGAAAATGAAGTATATGCTGAGTTTGCAAGGCCTGGTGGCTGGAATGACCCGGACATGCTTGAAGTTGGGAATGGAGGGATGACTAAAGATGAATACGTAATACATAATAAATTTTAAGTTTCTTTGAGGTTGTATCTGTATTAAGCAAAGCAAGTAAATTTCAAAAATGTTATCCTTTTGAAACAAAAAAACAAAAAAACACGGGATGACATAGATTATGATTTATGATAACCTAAAATAAACGAATCCCAGGCGAACACGGGCAAATATCGGGTGGCTTTCATAATGATACGTGATAAACCCCAAATAAACACGGTACGGCTTGGGTTATGATATCTGATACGATAACTCATGGTGAACATAGAGTGATTACGATTTACGACAGACCCCTAAGCAAGAACTAGAGTCCTTAGCTATGACTCTAGAGCAACTTTCCATTCGTAGATGACCCAAAATAATTGTACAATCCACCATAACTTGGATCGACAGATAGCTGGAGAGCTCAACCATCAATGATGGATCTTCTCTCCTGGAACTTGAGCAACACTCCTTGCATTCATAATGTGTACTTTGTGGGACAAGTGTTACAGGCACAGCTAAGATTTCCTGTCTGAAAATAGACTCAAACAAATGGATTGGACTTTCAGAATGCCGAAGGAATGACACCAAAGGCTTAGAGGCAAATTTAGAACAACAATGGAAAAGACTACATGAAGTTTGGAGTTTGTTGCGTCAAGTAAAGGAGATCAGTATCAACATGAAAATAGATCGATACCGATCACCTTTCGTGCACGTTCATGGTCCGTAGAGAGATGGTAATGGATGGTTGACTAAAATGATCGTCTTGGCCTAATTTCGAAGGAACAACTCTAACAATCACAATACAGAATGACAAGTACTAGACAGCCAGAATTTTTCAATAATAACTTGATTTCTAGTGCAAAGTGCTCAGAATTGACGAATCAAAGCTAGAAGATGGAATAGAGGAAGATTGGATGATTTGCAATTAGCATGTCAGATCGGTATCGACCTGCTTCTGGCTCGTATCAATACGATTTTATGGAACATGCAACTTCTACTTCTTGAATTTGAAGCTCAACTCTCGGTATTTCGTCAGTCAACAACTTTGATGGGCGATTCTATTATAAATAGCAAAGATATGATGACTACCAGGGGATTTCTTCCTTTTTCCTTTGGACCTTAGGCATTTTGCATTTTCTATATTTTATACTCAATCTAGGATCCAATAGATTGTGGTCAGATTTAAACTGTAATATTACATCCACAGAGAAAACATAAAATAATAAAACTAGAATAAATGTAGGTCAATTTTTTTACCAAATCACTAATAAAATTGTGTTCTTTGTTTTTGACAGACCTATTGTTAGCACTTGCATATGATAATGAGGTGTTGTGCCAATCTTTCCCACAACAGCACCAAAGCAGCCATCGTAGCTGGAACATGTATGTAACACTCATAAAACAAATATTAATACCTATAAGCTTTAACTAAACTGATGCTTCTTTTTTATACAGAATAGAAAGAATATTTTTCTCGTGAAAAAATTCAAAAGCATGGTTCACAATGCTTTTAAAGGAAGCTCTTACACAAATATAAAAGGGGGAACTTAACCGTAAGTTGATATTATCAAAAAAAAAAAAATTAAAAAAAAAAATACGCCTATCCTGCTCAATCTTCTATTCGTTAAAACGAAGGTACAGAGGAGGAAAGACACATACCCAGACGCAGTAATCACGCAGACAGGGTAATCCTCACGCACTAAATACAAATACAAAGCAAGCATTTTCAATACGACCATTTTTTTCTTCTCCTTTCACCTTTTTATTTGTGGTATAAATCTAGGAAGAGCAAGCATAGTGTCTACTCGTGACACTCCTACACTTTCCAAATTATCCGACCTGACTGTTCCGGAACGATCCAGAGAAGTTGGAAATGAAACATTTGGTTCAGCCATTTCTTCATGATCAGATTCATTGGAATTAGACGAAAGGTTGGTGTATGATGATTCTTTGGTACTTGCACTAGAGATTTTGGATTCGGAATTCAGGAAAAGGCAGATTACTGCACAATCATCTACTCTGGAGGTGGGATATCTGACCTTCCAGGATTGGACTGCAGCTTCGACTAGTGAACGAGCTGCATAGGACCGGGCTGGAGCTAGGGATATTATCGAGACGACTTCTTCATTGGATAGGACATCCCATATCTGCATACATAAAAACCGATGATTCTTCTTTTACCCCTCTTGATGAGGTATTTTATATTTTAAAGCACATTTGTTGGTTTGAAATTTTGATAAACTTCATTAAAAGCCAGCAACCCTTAGTTTAGTGGTAAGACATCAATTATGAGTCCCTATGGATCTAGTGTTTTAGTCGATATCAAACAAAAACTTTTTAACAATAAAATAATTTGGGTGAATACACTCCAAACCTCAAGGTATCCTTTAGTAATTCCACTCACTTTTTATTTCATTCTCACCTACTGAAGAAATCTTAATAAAAAGGTAATCTGTTATTAATCTAATTTTATTTCAGTTTTATTTTATTTTTGTAAAAATAAACAAAATACATGTTTTGAGTTTTGTGTAACAAATCCATTCAAAGAAGTTGGGGTTGTTGAAATTTGCAACGTCAGAAATATTAAACAAGCATAAGTTGAATGTTTAAAAAAATTGATAGTAAGCATTCAGAAAAGACAAATCAAGGGAACCCTTGACTTCTATACCTGAATGAAAATAATATGCAAGCAGTAGTAGTAGCAAAGCAAAACATTAAGCTCTGAAGTTATCAGAAAAGGTTAGGGAGCCAACAGATTATACTACCAAAAGCGACACGACACTCTATATGTTACCAGTACCTTTAGGCGTCTGCTAAAAAGGTAAATCTTAGATGGAGCTTATACACTTCTACAGAATATCATATGCAAATACTAGTTTTCTAAAAGGTTTTAGGCATCGATATAGGCAAGATAACGCAAGGTGTGACAGTACCCATATAGCCACTAGATTTTCAGCATGGCGAGAAAAATAAAATTGAGTTTAGCTGGAGCTGACATTATCTAAGCAGGACAGCATATACAATGATGCTAGATTATTGAAATATAGTTGGCAATATGATCATGATAAATAGCAATAATAGCAACAATGAAACAGTGGTGGGGAGAGGTTTAGGTTGTGTTTGATTTACAGGTCCATTTTCCTTTCTTTTCTTTTCTTTTATATTTTTGGAGAAGAATAAAGGTGATAAATCACTTCAAAAGGTTCTTTTAGGAATGGAGAACTTAACGCTAACTGTTTTCGATAGTTTTCCAATTTCCATTCTGGAAAAAATTTCCCCTTTACAAAGAGTTACCCTTCATTCCAAATCATTTTTCACGTTGTTTTCAAAAACTTATTTTGGGTTTCACATGCTAAATCCAGTTTGAGAAATCAAAGTTTTTAATTCACATAATATATGCACTGTTGTTTGGTTCAGATATATGGTGGAAATTAGGGATACATCCTTCTTTTCAAAACTCATTTGTCTTACATCCTTCCTTTTTTAAAAATATTTTCTCCATCACTTTTCTTTATTTCTTTCTTTTTTACTTCTCTCGTTTTTCAAATTTAAACGTGGTCACTCTGACATATATTACGGCGACTATGAGTTATGAACTTATGTCGTAAAAACGCATGTTGAGATTAGTAAAATTACCAAGATACCCATGTAAATTTCACTTTTTGAGAAGAAAAAAAATAGGGATGTAATTTATGTAAAAAAAGGGGAGAGATCTAATACTAATTTTTTTATAATCATAAGGATGTATGCCAAAATTTCCTATATATAAATCTATTATTATGTCTTTTATTAATGATTCGTTGAATTTGATTTTGTGAACGCTCGGTCCAATGGTCAAGTTTCAGAAACAGTCCCTTCAGCAATGGAAGTAAGATCGCATACATCTTGCCCAGCCAGATTCTGCTTAAGTGAGAGCTTTATGGACTGGGTAGAAGATAACGAAAGTATATTCAGTGAACAATGAACCAAACAGGTTCTTAATTACCCCATCTGTAGCCAAGACAATGAATTCATCCCTTTCCGTGGTGCGTCTATATGAAACATCAGGCACGGAGATCAATCCAAAATCCTTGAGGCAAAAGTCTCCAAAAGCTCTTGCCATTGCTAGGCCAGGTGAATTGTTATTTGGAAGCCAAACTCTAGCTACTTCTGGTTCATCTTGAAGTGCAAATACTCTTCCCTTGCAGCTTCTGATTCTCTCAGCTTCCTCTACAAAATGATACATAATTATAAAACATAGATTGCAGGCGCATATAACCATACAAGTTAATTAGTGTGGTTATGGTAAACTAATAGAATATTTATTTAAACAATTCGGAATGAAATTAACACATACTTTACTATAAAAGGATTCAATATTTACACATATTACTACGAAATACCGTTAACTGCATATATTCTAAGTAAACATTTTTAATAAATCATCTAATTTTATTCCTGAAAAAGTTGCTCACTTTTGAATTTTTGGTCATGTTATCAAAAATATTCTTGTCATGAGAAATAGTTTTATAATAAGTTACTTTGAAACGTGTGGTATGGTTACTTCCATTTGTACCTACTCTCAACAAATTCCACAGTAGGAAACATCAAACCAAAGTTCTTACTATATAAAATATCAACCTCCTACAAAGTTTTGATTACTGCAGTGCATAGCTATGAAATTACAAGTCATTCTTACGTAAGGGTTTTAGACTCTTACACGTGGTGGATACGCTCTCCAATTTTTGATAAGGAGTATAGACAACTTTCAAATTCAATTCTTCTAATTTATCGCAATAACCAAGAAAATAAATATATGAGTTATGGGTGGATAAACTTTGATATAAAAAACCACAGGAATACACTGTAAGCTATAAAAAAATACGTTATCCGCCATGTTGACTTACTAGGAAGATTTGGTTTGAGATCTACAGTTAACTGAACAGCAATCAAGCGGTCCTCTTGGTCTCTTGTACCTAGAATAGCTCTCGAGTCTCCAACATTACCAATTATAAGATCATGACCCTATAAAATTTTAATGCCAATATAACTTCTCTTTCACTCATTTGATGATGGAATACAACAAGAGTGCTATTTTATAATTAACTGGTACCTGCTTTACAAGGGTAACCGCGGTTGTTCCACTACAGTAGCAATCAATATTCGGCTCTACCCTGAGCTCTTTATCCATAACCTTAAAAGCCTTTAGGAAAGATTGCTTTAGCCCTAAAAATATGTCAGGATCAATTGAAGATCTAAAAGTTTCTTCAATATTATGGGATGTAGACTCCTTTAAATTCACCCCCTTCTTTTTACTTTCGCTGGTGAGCTGAGGCCCTAAATGAGAACTTAACTTTTGAGGGAGTGAATCCCTAACTCGTTTTGCAACCAAATGTCCAAATGGTCCATGACCATCAAATACACCACAGAATATGGTATCATTTCTTGAGCAAAAGTTCTGAAAGTAATATTAAAATATTAATTGCAATTCATTAGGATAAAAAAGCAACTAGTGTATTGTTGGAAAACAAATTCATGTAGTTAATAAATGACATAATGGACTAGGGTAGTCAATGAATCTTTTGCACTCCAACTCCATTAAGCTACATATTTCTCAAGCAACTCAAAAGGCTTTTAATCTAGTAGACGTTTTCTAAACGAGTACAATGAAATTCTGGATACAATAACAACGACTAAGCCATTAAATGAAATTCTGGATATCAATTATAATTAAAAACAAGGAAATGACGTCCTCTGCTTTCCGTTAACAGGAAAGCATTGTATGTTATCTTAGTAAGTAATAAAACAATAGACGTGAATGACGCAATCTAAAATACAACTAGTATGATAGGTAAAATTTTGAGATACCTTTACATCGCATCTTTTGTTTGTTCACTCAATTAAAATATATTGCCAAATTTGGTCCATAATGCTAATTATTACCGACATGTATGTCAGAATACAGGCAAATTAATGTGTTTCCACTGGCCATGGATTAGAAAACTCAAGCTTCTTTTTTTCTAATGGTACATGATGATGTTATCCAGGCCTTTGCATGGTGGATAACCTTGTGCAATGAGTTTCATCTCCTTTCTTAAGGACAAAAAAACACATTGACATATTTACCTTTTTACAGGTTCAATAATATTGAATAGTGCAAACAATGAAGACGCAATCAACCAAATCAGTGTATACCTAATTAGAAAACACACCAAGTGTTTAGCCATAGTGCTTAGTCCTTTTCAACCCACCAACACATGGGAAAGTAGGGAGGAGTTAAAAAAGGTAAGATCATCTCTTAAATACTAACTAGAAGTCTCATGGAGAAAAGCTCTTTATCACAAGGTAAAGGTATCACTTATTACAATAAACAACCTACGAAGCATTCTTTATTTCAACGTAGGGCCATCTTCCCCTCTGTCTATACATAATAGTCCAAGTTGTTTAAGACACTTTAAAGTTTAAACTATAATCACATGCATGCAATTTCATGCTTCCACGGTATCAGGTCATAAAGCTAGAGATAAGACAGCATTGGTGTGAGTCTAAACTGCATCAGTGTGAATGTGCAAAACTCGATTACGTAAGAGGGATTCTGACATTAACAAGCAACCATTCAACACTAGTATCAAATTTAATATTCAAAATATTATACAGTTAGCTGATCAGTAGTCAATGCTGCAAAATTGAATAAAATTAGTTAAGCCAATCATCCGAGTTCACAACTGTTAGCAACTGACTTTGTAACTCAAACTATCACTGTGAACAGAACACCTAAAACATGTTGGTCCTTAAATAACTGAATTATGTTATGTGGCATAGGTCATATTTGTTTTTTTTTTTTTTATCATCCAGTCAATCACACTTCTGTTTGAGGTCAACCAAATTATAGTCACATTTGACCATTGCTAATACAATAATAAGATAGGAGTAATTGATAACAACATATTGAACCATTTTATATCTGAAGGTAACATATACCAACAATGGTCAAATAAGGAAAAGACACGAACTAGCATGAAAAGAACACTCAAACAAAATAAGTAAACTCGTATATCTGTTACTATTTATGATTGACAGACAGTTAAACAAAATGTGCTCATATCCATTTGCGTACATTCAACTAAACTTGGCTATGGACCTATGGTAATGGATGAAAATGCCATCTACGTACGTATATTTAGAGATTGTACTGCTGAACGAAGAAGAAAAAAAAATGGTTACCTCCCATACAATCATGGCGTCCTGATTAACCCCTTTTTTCCCTTGTTGGGTAAAAAGTGAAGCAAAATCACTGGACCCATTGGAGAATCTTCTTCCAGCAACTTTGCCAAAAGATTCCTCTTTCCGAATCGAACCTTTTCCGCTTGAAGACGACTTCTTCTGCTTCCGCTTCTTCCTACTCGAAGAAGAAGCAGAAGAAGAATCGGCTGACGTGGACAAGCAGGAACCCATTCTCAGGGTCCTGACTATGTTGAGTACGCAATCCAGGCCAGTTTCGCAGAGTGTTACTACGGCGTTGATCTTTGAAGAGTCCGTAGAGGTCTCACTTACGGTAGTTAATTCTGTTATTCCGACGATTAGCGTAATAATAGCGAGAAGAAGAGATCTGGTTGAGGAGGAAGAACAAAAGAATAGTCGCTTTTGTAATATTCCAAAGTTGGTACTTGTGTTTTGCTTTCGGTCTGGCTGTTTGGACCACTTTGCTTCCGGTCGTTTTTGGTCTCTGAGCTGGTGAAGGTACCCGGTCTGCTAATTTGATTGGATATTGTGGATATAGACCTTTTCTTTGTGATTATAATTTGTACATGTATTAACCCTTTCTCTAATGTCTTCTTCCCATGTCTTTCAACAGAAGCTCTATATAAGGGTGTAAATTGATGATTAAAGCAGATAAAATTAGTGCCAAATTCTATTTGAATCCGGGGATTTGCTGAGTAGTCCCCTTCAATTCAGCAGAAATGAGAAAACTCATCATTCTGTTGAGAGTAGCCCATAGTTTAATTTAAAAAAAAAAAAAAAAAAAAAAAAAAAAAATCCCTTCCAGTACTGACTCTGCTTGGCTTGTAAGAAAACTACATATAAGCACTGCATGCTACGCTAAATAACCTCATAGAGCCACTACATGGTTTTCAGAATACCAAACAGTGCTCATACGTGGTTTCATTACAAATCACGTAAAACCAATACGAGTTAGACTAGAAATTATTATAAAAAAAAAAAAAAAAAGTTGAAAATAACAATTTCATCCATGATTTTATTTTATAAAAAGGGAGGGATATTCAGCAATTTTCCGGGTTCAAATAGAATTTGCCAAAATTTGGAGTGTGAATTGTGTAATTTGTTCTATAGTTTAACTCTTATATGGGAATTTTATTTGAAATAAAGTATGTTATGTCATAAACTAGAAGGAGATAAGCAACCATTAGAGAAAGAGAGAAAAAAGACTTTTTTGTTCACTAGAAACAATGGTAAATTCATTTACACTGTATAAACTTCTTTGTAGATATGTTTTGAAACTTGAGGTTGAATTTTTCATCAATCTAGGACTAAATAAAAGCATAAAGAAACATTGTATCACATTAAATACGTTCACTCTTATATTTAAATATATAATAGCGCTCCTTTGGAAACTGAGTGCTCAAAATTTTGGCTAACACGCGCGCACACACACACACATACACACACACACACACACACACACACATATATATATATATATATATATATAATCCAATTTTTACGAAAATTGTCAAATGTCTCATTGAAAATCTATGTTAAAAAAGTCAAAGAGAGAAACCTTGAATGAGAAAAGTATGCAAATTGTAAAATAATACACATCATATTAGATATTTATATACATTCTAAAGAGTTTGATACTTCATGACCAATTAAGTGTCTCGCTAAACCTTTCAAAAAAAGGTCCAATGGAAGAAATCTTAGTAAAGGGGAAATAGTACATATTTTAATATCATATTTCATCAGAAGAAGTTGGGTACCTCCGGATCTGGATGTTGCCTTGTTAAAACCTTACTGAGGAAATTCATCGAGAAAAATTATAGTGAAAAAAATGTATTATGATTTATTTAAATAGTTTATATTGCATTAAAAGATACTTGTTACTTTTAAATTAGGATACCGCATCGTCAAAACGTTACTAAGAAAAACACAGTGGGAAAAATCATAGTAAAGGAAAAAGTTATAATATAGTATGTATGAGCCACAAAAATGGTTAACTCCCCAAAATTTGCTAACAGTCGAACTGTAGGTTTAAAGACCTTCTGAACGCAATTGCACTTAAAAACTCGATTATTCTAATTAAATTACATACATAATTTCCGACATGTTTCAAAATTCGCACGATTAAATGACAACTCCATTGGTGTAAAATTTGAAGCCTTTCAATAATTTAATACTCTGAATTCGATGAAAATGGTTTCATCGAAATTTGAGATCGTTTGAAAATTTGCTATTTTAAATCTCAAGTTGTTTATCAATACGTGTTCACATCGCGCAAGATCACTCAACAACTCTAATTGACAAAAAACTTGAAATCTTACAATAATTTACCATTTCTGATTCAATAAAAATGATTTCATTAAATTCTGAGACGGTTTACAAATGACTATTTTAACAGGTTCATTAATATGTTAAAATATTTAATTTTTATTTATTCAGTTTAAATTAATTTCAAAAGTTTATTAACCTTGTTTCAAATCAAAACATAATTCAAATTAACTTTATAAATCAAATTTCATTTATTTTAAATTCCAATTTTATTATCAATCAAATTTAATTTAGATTTCCATTATAAATTAATCAAATCCATTTCATTCAAATATTTCAACATTTAAATTTCAACTTTCAATGTTTATCAATATAAACTAAATCATAATTTTATTTGTTGTCAATACAAGTTACTGTTGTCATAATTTCATTACATAAATAATTAAATTAAGTTTACATCATAAAAATACATAATTAATCCATTAAAATTTGTTTTTAAACATAATTATAATTAAAATCGTATTAAATTCAAAAACGTAAATGGTCGAAAAATATGGGTTATTACAATATATTTTGGTTATAATTAACCATTTAAAAGACAACAGTTCTATGAGTATTCGACGAGAATTCAGGAGCCAATGCTGAACATTTAGTTTTACCATTTGAAACAAAAAGCTTTTCTTATTTATATATAATAATCGACTATTTACTTGATCACTTCAATAATAATTATGAAGTATAAACAGTTCAAACAAAACCATTTATGGCATAAATGATACATAAAATTGTTTAATTTTTATCTGACTTTACAAACCCGTGTACATGCAATACACTAAGAACTCTTGGTAAAATGTTAGTACATGGAAATGAAAAAGAAAAGTATAAATGCTCAACCGTCAGACTTATCCTTCGCTCCCTATTAATTGGATGCTCCCTATCGTAAAATTTATGCTCACTTATGGAATCAAACACTTCTTTTCTTCTCGTATCAAATTTAAATAACTACTCGTACTCTATATCAAATATTTTACTTTTTCCTGCAATAGATGTACTTTCCTTATACTTCTCTTTCTTTCGAAATGAAGTTGAGTGATTAAAGGGTCTGCGCTGCGATTTTGGTTGTATCTAGATCTATTTAATTTTTTTTATCTTGCAGGTATGCTTATGTTTCTACTTTTGCTTTTGTATTTATGAATGCATGTTCTTTGTGCAGATGTAAGTATAACCATAAAGTTCACCTACTTTGACTTTGAAAAGTTTTCAAGGCTCGTCGAATTAGATATTTTTGCTTGGAACAGTTGCTAAATATTGTCTTCTTAAAAATAACGTCCTGAATTTGGATTTTTTCTGTTAGTTTGATCTTCAGCTATCTCATATTTTATAGTTGGTTCGTTGATTTGGCTGCAAAGGGTGTTTCTTTATTGCCACTAAGGGGAACTTTGAATATTATAGTGGTATTTACACTTTGATTGATTTAGTTACAATTTAATATAATGAATACAGAAGAAAGACACTTCGTTTCATGGTTACCTAGTTTGCATTGTAAATGAGAGGTTTAAACAATTTTGATTGTTTGAATTTCCCATGGAATGTTTATTAATTATGTGTATAATTCTTCTTAAAGGGTCAAATAAACCTTAATTATATGCAAATGCCCTTTAATTATATCATTAATCCACAAACTTGTCTTTTGAATCTATTTTATTTCCATGTTACATCAAACTCAATCAGAAAGGCTAGCTATCGTAATGTTAAACTAAATATGTGTAATTCTTCATGTGCTTTTATGGCTGAAGCACTAAGGAAAGCTAGTAAACTTTAAGAAGCTGAGTGTAATGACCCGGATTTTTGGCGAATTTGGTTATCGACGTAAACTTGATGTCGATAAACAAACATTCGAAAAATACCAGTCATTAATGAAAGAAATTAGAGGGTGAGGAAAGATAAGATGGAAACTTAGAATAGAAGAAGAAGAAGAACACAATATCAGAGTAACACGAATCTCACAGCGGAACGAATAACATATAATATATAACATAACTTTGAAATATAACAGTTATGTATACAATAACACTTATCAGAGGACAACACATACAACACAGCGGAAATAAACTATAGCTATATGATCCAGAAGCCTCCTGCTCCAGCTCTTCAAGTATATCTGTAAATCCAGATTACTTGACTGCCCGTACAAATTTAGGCACCCAAGAGTTTAGGGAAAACAACAAAGTAAACTCCGGGTCAGTCATGGACTGGTATGAGTAAAACAGTTATACAGGTATATGATATCTCATAAGACCACGCCGTGAATACGGAACAGGTTTTTCCCTTATGAGAATCCAACATCTTTGACAAGTAATATCATTGTGATATTATAATAATGTCTAAGTACAAATAGACATAAATCTAGTAGAACGCTTTCATCTCACGTTCCATATATATAGTATACAATCAAAACCGCAAGCAAGAACTGGGTAATGGATTTCCAACTATGACAAGGTATGGAACCACCTTCTGCTAGTGTACCTCTAGAGAGGAATACACTGGGTTCAACAAGAACATCTTGCAACCCGGCCACTCATGACCGACCACTCATTTCGCTGAGTGTATCGAATGTATGTCACCAACGGTAGGGATCAGCAACCGTTTCCCGAATGGGACAGCATCAACAATAGATTTTTAGAAGTAAATGAAACTCAAGATCAGGTGATTATACACCCTACTTCGGTGCGACCGACTTAGCCATGCTGCCTGCCCGATTTCTGTCATTTACCGGATGTGAGGCTAGAACTACACTTTATCATCACACCAGATTCACTTCGAATGCCACATCGTCAAATCCATCAAATCACCGATTGACGTCCTCAACCATACATTATGTGTTAGCTAAAAGAAGTTTCCTTCTCCGCATCCACTCTTGGTATGGTTGGAGAAATCAATATACGTGATCGTTTGGAAATACTCTGTCAGACATCCGTCCATACAAGTCATCCAGGAACAGGATGAACCGAAGGCGCTATTCTGTAAACAGGATAGCCCTTGCATAACTCCGTCTTCAATTTCCTTTGGCATATATGATTCGCAACGCTTATGCCAATACAGAGTGGTTCTTTGGATAATAAACCAACCAGTCTCTCCATATTAACAACGTTAAAATGGTCAAAACTTCGATAGTCTGTGATTTAACTATCGAAGAAAAAGAGGTGTGCAAACAACGATATTATTTCCAAATGGAAATTTATATCGATCAAAACATCATTCAACATTTATCTCTTTATTTCCTTAATTTACTTATCTCCTGTTTCCCTATATTCAATATTTCTTATTTTCTAAATTTGGAAAATATACGTTATTAACAATGGAAAACATTTCCATTTCTTGTTTTCTTTATTAGAAAACATTTCTGGTTTCTTATTTGGAAAACATTTCCAAAGCTTCTTCAAAGGACTTAGACAGATGTTTAAACAAACCATCGCGATGCCAACTCAAACCATTTCCTTTACTGCCGAACCTTAACTATTCCTTAGTTAAAAACGAAGCCAATCAAGTTGGGGTAGAACTACCTCTCAGACCTTAACTGAACAACGTTTCTAACCTTGAAATAGACAAAGTTCACCTTTATATTTCTTTAACAAACTTCCTTACGTAACTCTTTTTCAAATCTTTTCTATTCGATAATTCTTTCCTTCGATAAGGTATATTCATAACTCTATTCAATTTATTCTATTCACTTAACTCTTTTGATTTAACTTTAACTCTATTCACTTAACTCCTATCGAATAAACTATATTCGATAACTCTTTTAATTCTATTCGAATAAACTATATATTCGATCAACTCCTTTTACTTTCTATTCGAATAAACTATATTCGATTAACTCCTTTATTCTATTCGAATAAACTATATATTCGATTAACTCCTTTGCTTCTATTCGAATAAACTATATTCGATTAACTCCTTCCGATTAAACTAACATCAATTAACTCCTTCCGATTAAACTAACATCGATTAACTCCTTTTAACTTGATTAAACTATTCATTGATAAAGATTTACTTTTATTAATAGTTCTTCACTTTACAAATGATTTCCCTTTTATGAAACTCTATTCGTTTTAAAAACATTTTCCTTTTTATTTACTTTCGAAATGTTTCCTTTTATAAAATCTGTTGATTTTATAAAATCCCTTTTGTTTCAATATACATTGAAATAATTCTTTTTACATCCCAGGTTCTTTTATGATATTTAAAATACCGAATAACAATGATCAACATCATTCTAACACACATAATCCATAACAGATATACATCACATCATATATCATAATATATGAAAACAGTAAATAAATGTTGAGGAATCCGGTCGGATTCCTCCAACCTGTTTCCCTGCATCACAGATGTTAACCAATATAGATAACATCACTTTCAGTTCCATATGATATATTCTATTAAACAGAATCAATATAGAAATTCAGCTAACTAACTAGCAGTTCAATCAAACAGTCAACACACAGTCAATCAACCAACATTTAACAGTTCTAAATATCCTATATGAATTTATAAACTGTTTAGATTTAGTGAGATTTACTCACGTTGGACTATCATCATTAATAACGATAATTTTCGTTGATTCAGACGGACAATTTATTTCGCCATAAATTGTAACGGGCTCGGATTCACTCTCGGTCAGTCTCATTGTGTTGCTCCCGTCCATACGATCCTATCGGATCTTGTTTCGCTCAATTCGGGTATCGTATGTTAAAGTTACATAATACGAAGTTAATACATTTTTAGTTAAAAATTAAAACATGGATTTCATTTTAAACAAAGGCCTTACCCTTTTAAAGCCCATCGGCCCATCAGAAAACCCACCCCGCTTATAACCTTCTTCCCCATTTACACTTGACAGTATCCGCTCCTTAATCCCAAACCATTAACGCAACCTTCCTTCGATCCATCCTTCTACTCCACGCCACTAAACAACAAACTGAAAACACCATTTGCTTTCTCTTTGATCGCTCTCCCTTCCTATACCTGAGATACCAAACTCGCACTCACCCTCCCTAGTATCTCGTTTTGGTCTCCGACGTCAGTACAGGTACCCGCGACAACACTTATCGCCGAAACCCCCCAAATCCTCCCACCGAGTGCTAATTCATCACACGAGTACCAATCCGACATCCTTTTCATGAATCAATGCTCCAATTCGCAACTACCTCGAGCCCTAGCACCACCGATTGAAAGACTGGAGCGACGTCAGCGAGTTCGAACTACTCAAAAGCTACACCAGATTGAAGATAAACATCATACGAATACACCTTTACGTAAAATAGGATTTTAGGAATTTTCTTTGAGTTTATTTTGATTTTTGAACCCCACGAAATGTTTTGCTGAAGAGAAAAATGTGCCGGCGGTTTTTCTTTGACTATGAGATGAGGTTAATTAGGGTTAAGGTATGGTAGGGGTTATTTATAGGATGAATTTAGATATTTTTATATTGAATATTATATTAATTTATAATCAACTGCAGTTTTATTTTGTCCTTTAAAATTCCTGTAATCACACACGATACCCAAAAATCACCAAACTGGACATACTGCTAGAGTTTGCCATTACGGTCCCAACGAAACCGGTTTCGTCGAATTCTGACTTCGTATGCTCACACAACGTATTTTTTTTACCGTCGAAATACCGACTGTTTCTCACTCTAAAAATCCGTACGACCACACAGTGACCCAAAAATCACGAAACTGAAAATCTAACAACTATTTGACATTGCGGATCCAACAAAACTAGTTTCATCGAATTCCGACTTCGTTTGCAAAACTGGGTATTTTTAAAGCTCCGAATGACCCATCTAAATATATAAATATATTTAAATATAATTAAATTAAATATTTATAAATAAATATTATCGTATATATTCACAGTGGAATACCATACAGCTCTAGAATATTCCTGTATGAATTTCTAACTTGATATTCACTTCTAGGTCAAACCGATATTCGATTTATATTGAAATTCCTTTTTAAAATATAAATAATTCCTTTATAAAATATAAAGGAATTCCACAGCGAATTTTCTGAAATTTGATTTGGATGTGAATTAAAATCTACATGATGAAATCCCGATTTTTCTCTTCCACTAGAAAGATATACTCCACCAGCTCCACACATTTCTTGTTTCACAGAAATCCGGCTTAAAACGAATCCTGTACATTCAGTTGAAGTTCGAATTGCCAATTTACGAACTGCAGCGCCATTTCAAGCTCGTTTATAATTATATTATAAACTATACGTTCAACTGTCGATGATTGAATATATTCGTTATTCAAATTCAATCCCAAGCTGAATTAAATATCACAGATGATCCGGTTCACACCATATCGTCATTTCAGCAAATTCTGATTATTTCAGAATTAAATATATTATTTAATTTATTATTTTAATTAAATATTCATTATAGTTTAATTCCACGACCATTAAATTCTCTATATCACTATTTATATAATTAAATAAATTAATTATAACACCTCTGCCAATGCGGGTCATTACAATCTTCCCCACTTAAAATAATTTCGTCCTCGAAATTGCTAAAAGGTAGAGAACGACCTTATCGACTGGTTAGAACATATTTGTTCACTTCTTAACTTCAGTTTCAACTGAACCAATTTAATTTCAATTAAATTATCAATTAATTCTTATCAACGAAAATTTTCTAACGCCTTAACTTTTCGAAAAAATTCGCCAGCACCTCCTTTGTACTGGTCAATCGGTCAAACTCCCACTCGCCTCTCTGGGCCATCTCCATCCCAAAAGAAAATCAAACAGCCAAGCAGCTTGCCAACTCGGCCCATCAAAATCTCATACCATATGAAATATAAACTTGTACCTTTTTGTCGGCATATCAACTCTATCACTTTCATATGCTACCAACTCAGCATATACCAGTGTTATCCCAATCAAATTCCAATACGCTTTTATCCACACACAACCATTCGTTTATATCCGAACCAAATATCATTTTAACTCGAGTTTCTTCTCGATTCCCAACTCTTAACTTGATTATCCCATTATACTTCAAATTTGAATCTCACAATCCAATTTGTCTTGATATCATTCTAATTCAATCTCAGTTACCACTTTATTGGCTTTACTTTAATTCAAAATTGCTTTCACAAATTTCTGTTAAATTTGTTTTTAATTCAAACAGTCTTTTCCTGGGAGTTTTTAAATAGTTATTTTTTTCAAAAATCAAAATTTCCTTTTGAACATGTCACTGAGCCCTTAATCAATATTCCATTAGTTAAATTACTTCTCTATTTCTTTATCAATATTTGTTAACCAAATATTTTCAGTAACCATATTGCCCTTTTATGTTATTTGGAAAACATTTCCGAATATCGCCTTCCTTTATTTTCTAAACTCTAGAAAATACATGCTATTTATAATTGGAAAATATTCCAATTACTTACCTCTTTTCCGATTTTGTTTATTTCTATACTTAGGAAATATTCTTTATTATATTTCCAATCTTACATTTTATTTGGGTTAAAACGGATGTTGTGTAAAACATCGTTAGGACAACCCAAATACTATATTCAACTAACTCTTATTCAACATTGATCTTAGAGCCCGAAATCTTACTATTTATTTGTTAATAATGAAATCAATCAAGTTGGGGTATAACTACCTCTCAGACCTTGACTGAATAGCATTTATAACGTCAAAACAGATATGACTACTTACTCGAATAATCAATACCATACAACTACTTATTCACTTTTAAACACGTATACGCTTCCTCTTTCTATTCTTACTAGATTTTATTCTTAGTCTTCCCCTTTGATTTTACTATTCTATTTCTAAGTTTGTTTCCTTATCGACTTCTATATATATATCGATACGTTGATTTCTAACTATCAAATTATCTTAAAAATATTCTAACTCCTTAAATTCCCGGAAAAATTCGCCATAACTTCCTTTGTACTAGGAGCATCGGGATATTTCAAATAGCCTCCCATGGCCCTTACCAATCCAAAAGAAAAAGAAAAAGCCAAGCGGCTAGCCGATACGGCGCATAAAATCTCATATATGAATTAAATACATACCTCTTCGTCGAGCATTCTATATATATATATACCTTCATACCTTTTTCCATACCTATCTCATGTATATTTATACCTACCCAATCTATTTTAACTATACATGATCGTTTTAACTCAATTCGTTAATTAATTTGTTAATTAACTCTTTAGTTTATTTCACTTTTATATTTGAACATGACATGTTCAAATATATTTTAACTTGCTTATTAACTAATTTAAATCCAAATTTCAAACTTAAGTTCTATATTCGATTTTTGAATATCCGTTTACAAATCCAATTCACCTTTCAAAGTTCTACTTCAAATTCAAAACTCGATTAACTAATTCATCTTCGACTTAGTTAATTCTATTCAATTCCTATTCAAATTTTATATTATAAATCCCATTTGAATTTCTATATTCAAATCTTATTATTACTCTATATGAATTCTATATTCAATTTTCCATTATTTAAATCTTCTTTATTCAAATCTCATTTGAATTTCTATATTCAAATCCCCTTTGAATTTTCTATATTCAAATCCCCTTTGAATTTTCTTATTTAAATTCTATGTTTGAACTTCCTTTATTCAAATTCCTTTTCAAACTTTCTTTATTCATTCTTTATTATAAATCCCATTTGAAATTCAACACAACTTGTCTTTTCCAAAACAAATTCAAAACAGTATCTCTGGTAGTAATTCGTCTCTTACAACTCGAAAATGAATACTGATGATGCAGCTGTCATCATCAGAATCTATTTTCCAGCGATCAAAGTGAGCTCAATACTACAAAACCATTTCTAAACATTTCCACTTTGAAATTCATTTCAAAATATAATTCACACTGCTTGTAAAACAATTTAAAATCTCCCAAGATCTTAAATTTTCCTTATTTTTAATCCAAATCCATTTACAAACACTTATCCAATTTTCCAGCATTTTTAATTCAATTTCTGGTTTAAATTTCATATTTAACTCATCTGATTTCACGTATTTCACTTATATGAATTCTGATTGGTTATTTACATAATCATTTAATTTATAATCTTACTCGATTATAATAATAACCAATATATCCAATATATTATAATTTTGATATATATATCTTCTTTATATCAAGATATTCCTTGGGTAAACTTATTTTAATTTACCCTCTTTTTCAAAACATATCGTGTCGACCCATCGTATTTGAGTGTTTAGTAACTCCTCCCGATACAGTGGATCAAACTGATCGATCAGAACCCATAAACAACTCAACCAATGAATCTCCACAATATAAAATTATTTTTATATCAATAACAAATACATTCACTCGTATATATACACTCCAACTCAATCTAGGGTGTTACTAACCCTATCTCTACTGAGTCACGCCACAGAGCCAAGGTAATTCACTTAACTTAAGCTCTGATACCAACTGTAATGACCCAGATTTTTGGCGAATTTGGTTATCGACATAAACTCGATATCGATAACCAAACATTCGAAAAATACCAGTCATTAATGAAAGAAATTAGAGGGTGAGGAAAAATAAGATAGAAACTTAGAATAGAAGAAGAAGAAGAACACAATATCAGAGTAACACGAATCTCACAGCGGAACGAATAACATATAATATATAACATAACATTGAAATATAACAGTTATGTATACAATAGCACTTATCAGAGGACAACACTTACAACACAGTGGAAATAAACTATAGCTATATGATCCAGAAGTCTCTTACTCCAGCTCTTCAAGTATATCTGTAAATCCCGACTACTTGACTGCCCATACAAATTTAGGCACCCAAGAGTTTAGGGAAAACAACAAAGTAAACTCCGGGTCAGTCATGAACTGGTATGAGTAAAACAGTTATACATGTATATGATATCTCATAAGACCACGCCGTGAATACAGAACGGGTTTTTCCCTTATGAGAATCCAACATCTTTGACAAGCAATATCATTCTGATATTATAATAATGTCTAAGTACAAATAGATATAAATCTAGCAGAACGCTTTCATCTCACGTTCCACATATATAGTATACAATCAAAACCGCAAGCTCGTATTGGGTAATGGATTTCCAACTATGACAAGGTATGAAACACCTTCTGCTAGTGTACCTCTAGAGAGGAATACACTGGGTTCAACAAGAACATCTTGCAACCCGGCCACACATGACCGACCACTCATTTCGCTGAGTGTATCGAATGTATATCACCAACGGTTGGGATCAGCAACCGTTTCCCGAATGGGACAGCATCAACAATAGATTTTTAGAAGTAAATGGAACTCTAGATCAGGTGATTATACACCCTACTTCGGTGCGACCGACTTAGCCATGCTGCCTGCCCGATTTCTGTCATTTACCGGATGTGAGGCTAGAATCTACGCTTTATCATCACACCAGATTCACTTCGAATGCCACATCGTCAAATCCATCAAATCACCGATTGACGTCCTCAACCATACATTAAGTGTTAGCTAAAAGAAGTTTCCTTCTCCGCTTCCACTCTTGGTACGATTGGAGAAATCAATATACGTGATCGTCTGGAAACACTCTGTCAGAAATCCATCCATACAAGTCATCCAGGAACAGGATGAACCGAAGGCACTATTCTGTAAACAGGATAGCCCTTGCATAACTCCGTCTTCAATTTCCTTTGTCATATATGATTCGCAATGCTTATGCCAATACAGAGTGGTTCTTTGGTAATAATCCAACCGGTCTCTCCATATTAACAACGTTAAAATGGTCAAAACTTCGATAGTCTGTGATTTAACTATCGAAGAAAAAGAGGTGTGCAAACAACGATATTATTTCCAAATGGAAATTTATATCGATCAAAACATCATTCAACATTTATCTCTTTATTTCCTTAATTTACTTATCTCCTGTTTCCCTATATTCAATATTTCTTATTTTCTAAATTTGGAAAATATACGTTATTAACAATGGAAAACATTTCCATTTCTTGTTTTCTTTATTAGAAAACATTTCTGGTTTCTTATTTGGAAAACATTTCCAAAGCTTCTTCATTGGACTTAGACAGATGTTTAAACAAACCATCGCGATGCCAACTCAAACCATTTCCTTTACTGCCGAACCTTAACTATTCCTTAGTTAAAAACGAAGCCAATCAAGTTGGGGTAGAACTACCTCTCAGACCTTAACTGAACAACGTTTCTAACATTGAAATAGACAAAGTTCACCTTTATATTTCTTTAACAAACTTCCTTACGTAACTCTCTTTCAAATTTTTTCTATTCGATAATTCTTTCCTTCGATAAGGTATATTCATAACTCTATTCAATTTATTCTATTCACTTAACTCTTTTGATTTAACTTTAACTCTATTCAATTTATTCTATTCACTTAACTCTTTTGATTTAACTTTAACTCTATTCACTTAACTCCTATCGATTAAACTATATTCGATAACTCTTTTAATTCTATTCGAATAAACTATATATTCGATCAACTCATTTTACTTTCTATTCGAATAAACTATATTCGATTAACTCCTTTATTCTATTCGAATAAACTATATATTCGATTAACTCCTTTGCTTCTATTCGAATAAACTATATTCGATTAACTCCTTCCGATTTAACTAACATCGATTAACTCCTTCCGATTAAACTAACATCGATTAACTCCTTTTAACTCGATTAAACTATTCATTGATAAAGATTTACTTTTAGTAACATTTCTTCACTTTACAAATGATTTCCCTTTTATAAAACTCTATTCGTTTTAAAAACATTTTTCCTTTTATTTACTTTCGAAATATTTCCTTTTATAAAATCTGTTGATTTAATAAAATCCCTTTTATTTCAATATACATTGAAATAATTCTTTTTACATCCCAGGGTCTTTTATGATATTTAAAATATTGAATAACAATGATCAACATCATTTTAACACACATAATCCATAACAGATATACATCACATCATATATCACAATATATGAAAACAGTAAATAAATATTGAGGAATCCAGTCGGATTCCTCCAACCTGTTTCCCTGCATCACAGATGTTAACCAATATAGATAACATCACTTTCAGTTCCATATGATATATTCTATTAAACAGAATCAATATAGAAATTCAGCTAACTGACTAGCAGTTCAATCAAACAGTCAACACACAGTCAATCAACCAACATTTAACAGTTCTAAAAATACTACATGAATTTATAAACTGTTCAGATTTAGTGAGATTTACTCACGTTGGACTATCATCGTTAATGACGATGATTGTCGTTTATTCAGACGGACAATTTATTTCACCATAAATTGTAACGGGGCTCGGATTCACTCCCGGCCAGTCTCATTGTGTTGCTCCCATCCATACGATCCCATCGGATCTTGTTTCGCTCAATTCGGGTATTGTATGTTAAAGTTACACAATACGAAGTTAATACATTTTTAGTTAAAAATTAAAACATAGATTTCATTTTAAACAAAGGCCTTACCCTTTTAAAGCCCATCGACCTATCAGAAAACCCACCCCGCTTATAACCTTCTTCCCCATTTACACTTGACAGTATCCGCTCCTTAATCCCAAACCATTAACGCAACCTTCCTTCGATCCATCCTTCTACTCCACGCCACTAAACAACAAACTGAAAACACCATTTGCTTTCTTTTTGATCGCTCTCCCTTCCTATACCTGAGATTCCAAACTCGCACTCACCCTCCCTAGTATCTCGTTTTGGTCTCCGACGTCAGTACAGGTACCCGCGACAACACTTATCGCCGAAACCCCCCAAATCCTCCCATCGAGTGCTAATTCATCACACGAGTATCAATCCGACATCCTTTTCATGAATCAATGCTCCAATTCGCAACTACCTCGAGCCCTAGCACCATCGATTGAAAGACTGGAGCGACGTCAGCGAGTTCGAACTACTCAAAAGCTACACCAGATTGAAGATAAACATCATACGAATCCACCTATATGTATAATAGGATTTTAGGAATTTTCTTTGAGTTTATTTTGATTTTTGAACCCCACGAAATGTTTTGCTGAAGAGCAAAATGTGACGACGGTTTTTCTTTGACTATGGGATGAGGTAAATTAGGGTTAAGGTATGGTAGGGGTTATTTATAGGATGAATTTAGATATTTTTATATTGAATATTATATTAATTTATAATCAACTACAGTTTTATTTTGTCCTTTAAAATTCCTGTAATCACACATGATACCCAAAAATCACCAAACTGGACATACTGCTAGAGTTTGCCATTACGGTCCCAACGAAACTGATTTCGTCGAATTCCGACTTCATATGCTCACATAACGTATTTCTTTTACCATCGAAATACCGATTGTTTCTCACTTTAAAAATCCTTACGACCACACAGTGACCCCAAAAATCACGAAACTGAAAATCTAACAACTATTTGACATTGCGGATCCAACAAAATTAGTTTCGTCGAATTCCGACTTAGTTTGCAAAGCTGGCTATTTTTAAAGCTCTGAATGACCCATCTAAATATATAAATATATTTAAATATAATTAAATTAAATATTTATAAATAAATATTATCGTATATATTCACAGTGGAATACCATACAGCTCTAGAATATTCCTATATGAATTTCTAACTTGATATTCACTTTTGGGTCATCCCGATATTCGATTTATATTGAAATTCCTTTTTAAAATATAAATAATTCCTTTATAAAATATAAAGGAATTCCACAGCGACTTTTCTGAAATTTGATTTGGATGTGAATCAAAATCTACACGACGAAATCCCGATTTTTCTCTTCCACTAGAAAGATATACTCCACCAGCTCCACGCGTTTCTTGTTTCACAGAAATCGGGCTTAAAACGAATCATGTACATTCAGTTGAAGTTCAAATTGCCAATTTACGAACTGCAGCGCCATTTCAAGCTCGTTTATAATTATATTATAAACTATACGTTCAACTGTCGACAATTGAATATATTCGTTATTCAAATTCAATCCCAAGCTGAATTAAATATCACAGATGATCTGGTTCACACCATATCGTCATTTCAGCAAATTTTGATTATTTCAGAATTAAATATATTATTTAATTTATTATTTTAATTAAATATTCATCATAGTTTAATTCCACGACCATTAAATTCTCTATATCACTATTTATATAATTAAATAAATTAATTATAACACCTCTGCCAATGCGGGTCATTACACTGAGCTACTTAACGAAAACTTGTTTCTTTATGCTATGAGGAAAATGTATCTTTTACTAAGTAATTGATGAACAGTGTCAAAGTCCGTGTGCATAAATTTGAAAGTGTTTTTAATATTTTTTTAGTTAAATTCATGAATTATTCAAGACCTCTAATTTTGGAGAGTTAATGGAAAAAATGAATAAACTGGAAACTTGTTAGGATTATATAATAAACTAAGATGTGGAAGAATAGATAATTTTAGAACTTGTTGTTCTTTTCTATGGATAACTGTGTATTTTACTGAAACACACATAGTACAATATGTTTTCTCTTCAAACAATTTTGTTGTTTCATTATTTCTTTCATGCAGGTCGTTAACAACGTAGTGTCTTTTATTTATAACATTTGATTTGGTTTCTCTATCCTAATTGTGTTCTTTGGATTATGTTGTTCTTTGCTCGCTTTTACAACTCATTACCCAAGTTACACTATTTTATTATTTCTCTTTATAGTTGTAGGCTTTAATGTTTATGTGGTTATGTTATGTTATGTATTTTCTAAATGACCTAATGTCTATTCTTATAACATTTTTTTTCCAACTGATATGAAAATGGAAAATAAATTTATCAAGTTTTGGTAGTTTCTAATTTTAGTTTTATGTTGTCATCAAGTCTCTAGAACTAGGTCTCGAGCTCGTTTTTCTATCATCTGAAATTTTGGTAATTTTGGACGATTTCGCAATTTTCGATGGTTTCAGATTTATTTCAGTTTCGGTTCTAATTTTATTCCTTAGTAGTTTATTAATAAACTCATAATAATGATAAAAGAAATATGAAGTATAGTCAATTAAGAAATTTTAACGTGTTCAAAATCCGATTTTGGATCAGACTGATTTCTGCAGCATTTGTTTGGTTTTCCATAACGTACCTGTATATTGCAAACGATATTATAAAAATTGATGAACAATCATTGTAACAATTAAATAAGTCAAATTAAATTGAACAAAACTGTTATGACTAACTAAAGAGAATTGCATTACCTATACTATTAGTGTCTATTACTATGTATAAAACATAAAGCAGCCATAAACAACAAATTCAAGCTTCAACCCTACTAGATATCACGTTTCAGCCCTAAAAAATAAACTATGAAACTTAATTAAACCACCAGTACTAAATATCACGTTTCAGCCATAAGCTAACAAATTCACGTTTCGGCCCTAAAAAATAAGCTATAAAACTTAATTAAACCCACAGTACATCTCTTTTTAGCCCGGCCCACTGTTGCCGCTTTTAACTATAAATTCACGTTTCCTTGCCTTTAGCCGCAAATTACAATTTCCAGATCTCGGCGCACACAGAAAAAATAAAATTGCGAAAAGCACAGTTAAATCGATAAAGTCTACGGCGCTCTACGTCAAGATCGATCGACCACTGAGCTGGAGTCGGGAGTACAAATAATTAGATGCTGTGAGTAAGTAACTGAATCACTGTATTTTACAGGCTTTCAATTTGGATTAATCATTCTTTTTTTTCTTCTGTTGGTTCACGCTTAGGTGAATAAATTGTTTGATTTTTAAGTGTTATTTGATTGCAGTTGGTTTTTTCGTTGCTGCCGGTTTCACTTCAACTGTTCCTTCGCATGTCGCACTGGTAGATTCAGCTTTTTCTGAGGAAAAAAATGATGCGATGTTAAAAAAACTGTTAAAAAATTATTCAACTTTTTCGGTTTTTCTGCCAGTTTCGGGCCGTAGGCAAACCAAACCGGTTCGGTACGCCAGAATTTGAGGATACCGGCCGAAATCTCATTCCATGGTTTGCTTGACGCCATACTTGATGTAATATTTGTTGGCAGTCATTCCTTATGCTATCTTTTGATATTGTGAAAATGATCTGAACTGCTAAAAGATTCGATCGGCTCAAGATTTGTTTTTGAGTGAAAACCATTGTCTGCTTGCTTGGATTTGAAAATGCTTTAATTCTTTTAATGATAAAGGCGCTCATTGTTTATTTTATTCACATATGCAGTGGATGTTCATCCATATTGCCATATTGGTAATATAAACATCCATAGGATTTATAAGCTTGATTTTTGTTGTTGTGCTAACTCTTTCATTTTGCTTAATACATGTGTTGCCAAATATCCTTAAATAAAGTCATACATGTAAAATTAAGCTATCCAAAAATACATTTAAACATTCAAAGCTAATTAATATAAATATCTATAAAATGTAAATAAGAAGGGTGATTTTTCCCATAATTGTAAAATATACATATTAATAAACCACTCTGTGTGATTTTATGTTAATCTTTCATTTATAGTTGGAAGGTTTTGTATGATGATTAGTCCCAAAAGGGAATTTAGTGGTAATCTCACACTTCTCTTATAGGAAAACTAGATTTTGTATTTTGTAAAATATATTGATTAATAAATTAGAATGACTTCCTATTATAATCAATTATGCTGGATATGTAATTTATCTAAAAGCTATTGTCTTATAAAATATATTCATATTAATAAAGCCAAAATGTATGGTTAGTTGAAAATATATTATTCTGCCAAAAACCTATGTTCAATGAAGTTTAATAAAACATATTGATGTGCTATTAACCATATCTACACAGTAAGCCATTTATAAATCATAGGTAACAAGTTAATGTGATAATTATTCATCACGATTATAAAACGAGTAATAGGAACTTTCGTAAACACCAAGGTTCGAAATTCTGGTTTCCGGTTCCGTTCCAGTCACGTAATAAAATTAAAATTCCGGTGCAGTTTCGGAAATTCTGATTTAATTTTGGTTTGATAATTCCGGTAATTTTATATATAAATATGCATTATAACCATAATACTAATGTACGTTAAAAGAAATAAAAGAGTCAATAAAGGATCAAAACCATACAGAAGAATCATGTTAGCAAACTATTGTTGGAGAGCTGTATGGTAATACTTACAGGGTGTATGGTACAAATTTTTTTGGATTATGTACAAAATACATGATTTAATGAAAGACATAAGAACACAAGTTATATAGATTACAAATTATTTTAATGTAATAATTTATTCAGTTTATTATACAAAAAATTACCATTTACTTAATACAAATCCAAGAGTCCAACCCATCTTGAAATAAGCTGCTATGCCCTTTTTTGTGCCTTGTCCGCTTAAGAAATATTTCTGAAATCACGTGTCCTGTCTTTTTTCCTTAACCCTGTATCAAAAACCTAGATACCATTTTGTTATTCTCGCCGTTCTAGTTCAGTAAATCAAAATCACTCTCCGCTTTCTTCTCGTTTGCTCCCACTCGATAACATCTTTTTGTTCGACGATGGTCACACCTTTTTTTATAAAAAAGGTGATTTTTTTTTCTTTTTTCGATTGAATTCCATTACACTTTAACAAAAACAGAATTTTGGTTTGCCATGGTTACATAGGACATGGTTCAATACAAAACGTGGTATGGAAATGGATGCGGAAGGCTATCTTGAATGTTTTAGGTACAAGGGAACACATGGGTACGAGGGAACGCTAGGGTATGAAACATGTTTTTTCTTCTACTTTGAAAAACTAATCTATTTATTTTTTATGTTATTTACCCAAATTTTGGAAGTCAAAACAATGTCATTTGTGAAGATCTTGAAAACTTACAGATGTCCATTCGATCTATATACAAATTGGTATATTGTAAATTTGTCCTTTCAATATATATTACAACATATATACAGTTGTACAACACAAATTGAGGGGTCGTTTATTATTTCCAAAAATATGTGCGTCATCATCTTCTTTCCTGCCTGCCTTCCTTATGTCTATGCCCAACAGAGGAATTCAACACTAGCTGCCTTCTAACTCACCCCATTAAAATGCCTCTTCTTCAATAATCTCATCCAGCCTGTAAATATATATAAGATCCAGCAGCAAAAAGTACACGTCCATAAATATGGAGAAGGAAATGCACCACAAATCTAGGTCACATCGTCATTGCCGGCGTTTTAGGCTGTGACCGCTAACGTTTTCGGTCGTGTGTGTTTTGGGATCGGGGACGTACGAACTAGGTTGCAAATCGTGGCCACGTTCCTTGTTTTCATGGTTTCGACAATCGTCTGAACTAGACCGAAAAGGCCAGAATTTTGGCACGTTGGACGGAGTCTCAAACCAAGGTAAAAACACCCTCTCATGTTTTAAAATAAACTTCTATTTTAAATATCATAATATTTACGGGGAACTCTGCGAATATTTTGTAGAGAAATTATCAAATATTTGAATTTTTTTGACTATAAGTACTTGCACAGATCGCTGCAAATATTTTGGATTTTCTCAAAAAGAATAAAAAATGTTTTGACCAAATTAAAAATATGTGCATCTTTGACATATTTTTTGAAGAGCTTTCACATATTAAACTGACAATAAGGAGCAGAACCAGATTTCTATATGGCTAAGTGCCAAACCATACAAGTCCATCATTCTTTGGCCATATTTCCCTTGAGAACAGCCTCTAATATATATTTCAATGCCTTGCCACTCTTAAAACAATTTTTTTTTTCTTGATAACATTTTGTACAAATTTGGCACATAATGCAATCAAATATGATGGATTTGCTGCTTTTGAGATTTCATCTATTGCATACATTATTCATGAAACTAACGAGGATGTTGATTCGCTTGAGTACACTAGTTTTGATATTATTTTATGCATATCAAATTATCTACAACATCAATCATTTTTAAATAAATGAAACCTTATGTGTTGAGCTGTCATTACTGACGATCGATAGTTAAATTTGTCTCTAATTTGTAATAAGGTAATTTGGAATTGTCTCTATAGATGTTTCTTCATGGATAGATGTCATACATTGACTAAAATATGTTCTATGTAATGCGATTATCTTTCTCTCTTGGTTGGTATGTTTTTAGAACTTTTCTTTTGCGAACTAAAAGTTGAATGCATATCAAAGTTAATTTACAATGAGGGTTAAATTTTATTTGTTTAGATAGTAATCACTTCATTGCATTCATGTGTAGAAATGATGGTTCATCAGTAAGAATCATATATTGATTACCCTAATTTATCAATCTTTTATGTGCCGATCAATAAAATATAAATATCTTAATATATTTTTTAGAAGTATTAGTTAGAGGACTATAAGTTGAATGCATGTCAAATTAAATTACATTTTCTTTGTAGTACTCGTTAAGTGTAATAATAATAAAGAATTTCACATGCAATCATTTTGACAAACATAACTACAAAGTTTAGTTACTTATGTTAAACTAGTGTTTTGTCCTAATTTCACCTGTTATATTAGTATTTCGATGACATTCATCCTTGGTACTTGTCTGAACCCTCATACTGGGTTGAGTTACTCGTACAATTTATTTACTAATTTTCAAGAAATTCTCTTGTGATTTTAGTAAAAATCATCTCTTAAATTGATTTAGAGTGACAAAAAGCTTGGTATTTTTGAATTTTTTTTCCTTTCAGTTATGTGCTAGTGATGAGATTTATAAATGTTGGATTGTAAGTTCTATCTTACACATGATTTTCTGGTGCTTAAATTAGTCACTTCCTTTTACCTTCAATAACGGATTAGTGTTTTCTTTCATATTTAGTAAAATTTTACATTAACACTGTACAGGCAGTCTTTTTGAGTTACAAAAACTCGCGTTTTCATGATTAATTTGATGGGTATTGTTATTGACACTCCACTTGTGATTAAGGGGCGTCACTCTTGAAATTCGGCAAGGTGATACCGAACTTTTCAATAGAATTCGGCCGGGGTTTTTTAAAGTTTAGGTCTGAAAGTCGGAAAAGGACCACCAAAATGGTAAAAATCAAAAAACGGTAGGACTGTACCGAATTTTCATTTTTGACTGTGACGCCTCTTAACCAAAAAGTGAGTGTCAATAGCAACACCCAATTTGATAACTTCAGAATAGAGAGTGCTTATGTTTGGTAATACTTGAAGTGATGCTTTTTTATTATAAAATGTAAACATGCTTTAAGAGATTGCTTACCAATGGAATATTATGAAATAATGCTATACTACAGTGACAACACTACACAATTAATACCACTAATACATATCAGATTTTATCTTCATGATTCAATGCGTTTGGTTGCTAGAAGTGTTAATAAAAGCACAAACAGGTTTTCTAATTATCAAAGGCACGACTCCACTTTTCTGTTTTGAAAAATGCGATAATCCAATGCATTATTTTACCGTACCCTCCAAAAATTAAAATTTGTTTGTAGTATTTCAACTATCGCCAACTGATAGTCTGGTCAAGCTCTGTTTTTGCGGACTTGTCAATCAACAATTTTGTTGTTTTGGAGGTTCTATTGATCAACTATTTGGTGGTTCTATTGATCAGTTATTTTGGTGGTTCTATTGATCAGTGACGTTCGAAGACTAACCGCAACCGCAGAGCAGTGCAATGGAAATTCAACAGTGATGTTGGAGTAAAAAGTTTCCATGCACCGACTACTACTTGATGTAAGAGCTGTACCATCATCATGCATCATGATAGCAATTATAGATATTTTGGCTGTGACATGCAGTGCATGAACAACAATGAAAACGATAACACCAGCCATAAGCATTGTTGTAGTCAAAACAAGTACTTTATTTTACTGTCATTGCTCTTTGATTCCCTTTGTTATCGCTTCATATAGAGATTCAAACTTGTTCTGCGGTTGCGGTTGGTCTTCCGAAGTTACTGGTGCAGAGTGAATTTCCATTGGACCAACCATAGAGCAATGCAATGGAAATTCATTTTGCACCAATGACTTCGGAAGACCAACCGCAACTGCAGAACAAATCTGAATTTCTATGTGGAACTATAGGAAGGTGAATTAAAGAGCAATAACAACAAAATAAAGTATTTGTTTTGACTACACCATTGCTTATGGTTTCTGTGATTGTTTTCATTGTTGTTCATGCACTACATGACACACAGCCAGAAGACCTAGAAATGTTATCATGATCACCATTAGTGCATTGATGGTAGTACATCTTATGCATCTAGTAGTGGTTGGTGCCTTCACCTTAAGACCCGGATTGGGATAACTTGTTGAATGCAGCCGATAGCTCCTCTCGATGTTATGATGCAGTGGCCATGCAATCTCCTCTCGACGTTATGATCCAGTGGCCATGCTATGTAGGTCTTAACAGGAGGTTACATGCTGATAATATCTCATAGCATCCGTTGATACAGATTTTGATGTGGATGCATTTGTGCGGTATACTGATATTCTCAAAGTTGAATTATGTTATGTGTTGCGATACTGATTTTGATGTGGATGCGTTTGTGCGGTATACTAATATTCTCAAAGTTGAATCATGTTATGTGTTGTGATACAGATTTTGATGTGAGAAAAAAAGTCAATAGAAGCGTCATTGGGTTTTGCTACGTTCACCAGCTCTTTGCTGAAAGTGGATGATACTTCTGTTCTGCCAGTAGCGTAGTGGCACAATCGTGAATAACACAGCGACAGGTTTGAATCGTTTTGTTATGATCATGAAAGCAGATAATACTATATTGCTTTTGTCACGATGATTTTGGGTTTTACAGGTTTTTGTTTTGCTAAAGTTTTATATAAGTCCATTGTTATCTTTAGTTGTCGTTTAGTGCTTGGAATTTAATTTCTTTTGTGGAAACTAAAACTAGTAACTTCATTAATAATACTGCTAGCCTTTAATCATCTGTTAGAATAACAATACTTGTCATATGTATATTTAAACGTTTTTGGGCATCCACATTGATTGGGAACTGGGATTTTGGTTTTTAATTTTTTTTTTAATACATAAATGATTTCACTTATAAATATAGAGTAAATTATATTTATACGATTTGAAATCATCACTGCAATAAATGGTACAGAAAGCTTGCTATATATTTGCCTTTGGCGAAATTGATTTCAGCCTATTATTATTGTTGCTGTTTTTTTTTTAATAGACAGCGCGAAATGGAGGAGGAGATCCAGGTCCACCCTTGTCATCAGCTTTTTCTCACTTGCCTATAATCCTCCCAATCCAGATTTGATGATCGCGTCCCCGTCCGTTTTCCGAAAATGTCTTCTCTTCCCACTTTCTGATCAGCTAAATCTGGATTTCTAGTTAAGGTCGGTGGGTCGAAAACGAGAGGCTTCCTCTCCACTTTCTGAGTATTCAACTTGGGATGTCGTCGGCAGCGCAGCTCTCCGTGGGTTCTCTCCTTGCGTACGATGCTCTCCGTGCCGGGTTTCCATATGGCAGAGTTTGAAAACAGACAACACCTTTCTCATGCTAGTGTTATGATTGCAAGATTCGGTTTGCTCTTGGAGGATTATTATTGCTGCAGTTGTTTAATGTTGGCTCAGGTGTGGGCGTGTAATAGGAGTATCAGACGACTTCAGAAATATGGATGCATCTTTTGTTAGAAAGTTTAAAACTATGGTAAATTCAAATTATTTTTGAACAACTTCATGTTTTCAATGAACAGTTGTAAAACGATCTAACGATCTTTTTTTTTTATAACAGAAGCACTGATAGCAAGCAATTTACGATGTCAAAGAGATCCAATGATCTTCCCGAATATCCAACCATTTTTCCAATTTTTTTTCCGTAACTGCCATTTTGATTTTAGTATAACATTTCATACTCTGGAAGGCTTCACCCTAGGACCAATTTTTGAGTATGCATTGCAAGCTTGCTTCTCTGAAGTTGCAGATAGCTCCTTGGAGCTGATATTCCTTGTTCTATACACGTGTATATATATGTACATCATCGATATTACAGTAAGCCAAATAGCCAATATCCTCTGCATTCATGTACATGTTATTCCGTCCTATTTGCATGTACTTACGAGAATGGAACCGTTATATAGCGCTCTGACGCTATGATTTTCCTGTTGTAAATATACATGTCTTAATATCTGTAGGAACTTGGAGGCCTGTTTATTCTTAACGAGCAGACTGTGGTGCTCTTCTGATATTTAAATCCCAGTTAATTATTACTTTCTTTGCAAATGTTAAACCTTTTTTACATCCAATATAACGGTATAGATGGTACTATTAAACATTAGTTTTTAATTTCAGAAAAAACGGTTGATCCAATATATTTTACATCCAATAGGGTGATGCTTCTCCGTCCGAAAACTAATCAAAAAAAAATGCGGATCTCAAATTGGAGCGGAGGAATAGATGGTACTATTAAACATTAATTTTACATCCAATATAACGGTATAGATGGTACCATTAAACATTATTTTTGCACAAAATGACATTAATTTTTGGGTCTTCCAGTATTTTTGTATATTTTTACATCGAGCTAGCGGGTTTGTGTGGGAATATTGGGAAACGTTGGGTTGAATTGCTTGAATTCAGGGGGCTCAGAGCCGGCCCTGAACATATTGTGGTCCTAGGCATAAAAATTTTCTGTGGCCCTATGTTTATGTGGAGAAAGCAAAATAAAATTAAGTGTTAATGAGAAAAGACAAATGTCATGCATGCAGCAATATGGCTGCTAGACATCGAACCCGGGTCACCTGATTCTAGGATCAAAGCATTTCCCACTCTGCCAACAATACTTCACGTTCGAAATGCAAATACTTGGTTTACTTAAAAAATCTTTAAATCTGAGGCCTCCCACGACCTCCTCCTTTCTCATCGGCCGGAGGCCCTAGGCGGCCGCCTAGCCTGCCTATGCCCAGGGCCGGGTCTGAGGGGGCTGTTGTTGTATTCCCCGATACAGCATCTGTTGGTGCCATCTTTGGGTCCAGCAGCTGTGGTCTTGGCTTCCACCTTCCTTTTAGCATCTCTGCTTTCAGAGTGATGAACCCAAAGCCTATTGCTCACGTGTAATAATTACTTTTGTTCCATCGTTACCATTATTAAGTAGGATTGGATATTTTTACCATATTACCACTTATCAACCATTGCCAACCGCTGCCAACGAAAGTGGTGCTGAACAAGTGGTAACCGATTTGATTGGTACGGTATGCCAAACCAAATGAAAATATATGGTACGAATGCATATCAAGCATTAGTAATGGTAATTACCATACCTACCACATACCCTAAACAATACATATGTATATTCTTCATCACATATATTTATTATACAACATCAAACTTTTAATATGTAACGGTTTAACAAAATACATAGGAAAATACTATTACGATACAAATTGAATATGCAATTATTATCATATAAAATAATATAATTTTATGATATTTTAGCTTCATCTATAATGTTTTCATGTATTTTTTACTCTGTAAAATAAGATAAACAAATAATAATATGATAACAAAAAAACAATTTTAATATTTAATCTTTTAACGTGAGATATTATAAACAAAAAGATCTCATACTAGTAAATGACAAAACTTATTAAACGACCTCTACCAACCATTACCAACCATAAACCGAACCATTACCAACCATAAACAAAAAGATCTCATATTAGTTAATGTTTTCATGCATATTATTGATGGATTTCCTGAATGTACATGTGCAATAATGAAGGATTGTTGTGGCATTCTTAAAAAACTCATTGAAGCAGATCAAAGGATGAAATTGTTTACCTATAAAATATAGGCTCGGTATGTCGCTTTACCCAAGTCGTTGTGAGCAGACCATGCTATTCCAAATCCATGTCGTTTTTATGTCATGCCGCCCTCCAAAAAGTCACTTTGAAGACATCATGTCGCCCTAAGCCATGCCGCCATCAATTCACAAAGACAAAACCAAGTCAAGCCACCATGCCGTTTTCGCACCCTAGCGTTCCAAGAAGTTCATGCCGCCCGATGGTCAAGGCGCATTGCAAAACCAAAGTCATTCCGCAGTCAACCAAGCCGCATGCCGTTCCCAACTGTATCGTATGTGACATCGTGTCATGCCAAACCACGATATGAAACCAAGGCGTGCCGCAGAATTAGTGCTAAGCCATCGAAGACCATGTCGTGATCGACATGAACCATGCCGGGACCCGTAGTTGCCAGGTTGTAGCCAGTTGTCTTATGCCACCCTGTTGATAGCTGTACTCCCCGCGCCATGAGTCATGTCGTTCCTACGACATGGGGGTTCTCTGCACTACATATCTCCACTCCACCCACTCCTATATATACCCCATGAGCACCTCTTTAATGGGGATCGAATTTTATGATCCCGAAGGGCTGCCTAACTATTTCTTCAACCATTTCAAGTGACTTCAACATCTCCAATCACTCTCAATCAAAGATCAAACATCAAATCTATCATCAAGTCATGGAAATCAATCTAAGTGTTTGAAGGATCATAGATCTACTCCCATAATTGCCATGCTTAAAAGTATCTTCCAACCTCCTTGGCTATTTTGATTTGATCAAGAGAAGAGTCAGTGAGAATGAAGACTAATGTAATGAGAGAGTATTTAAACTTTGTAAATTCACATGTGATAATGGAAATTTCTCTCAAAGTGGATGTAGATCTCTCCTAGATCGAAACACTATAAAAACCCTTTTGTTTTTACATACTTACTGCGATTGTGGTCTCTTTCTAACAGATTGGTGAAGTACCTTTGTGGCACCTTTGGCGTTTGAACTAATTTTGGTTTAAACAGAAACTCATACAATTTCTTTCTCAAAGGGTATTTGACTTAACAAAGATTATGTTCAAGTCAAAATTAATTTGCTCAGTTCAGATCTGTTGCTAACTATGAATCAAGCTTATAACATTTTGCAACAGGTCGAGAGATAGAACTTGAATGGAATTAATAATTTTACTATTGATACAAATGCTCTTTAAGTACAGACTATCAAGCAAAATTCACAAAGGGTTTCAGCACAAACTTCTGGAAAATGAGAATTCAAGAAGATCAAAAGTGACATAAGTTGTGGACATTACAAGATGAAGGGACATTGTATTGATCAATATTTCAAGTCGATATGCTATCCAAACTTGTTTCATAAAGGAAAGAATACAAAATCGACTGGTAAAATGCCAACTAATGCCTCTGGATCTAGTATTCTTGGAAGTGCTCATGTGCCAAATGGTGAGAATATCAATAGTTCAGAAACTCATGTTGATCAGAAAATGGTTACTGAAGTTTACAAGGCAATAATGCACATGATGCAGCAAGAATCTCCTTGTGATCCTCTATCTCAAAACTATGCTGCAGTGAACTTTTCAGGTATAACTGCTTCCAATGTTATTCATAATACAAATGTTGCATATCACACCAATTGGATTATAGATTCTGGTGCATCTGATCATATGGCATATGATTTAAAATGTTTTCTTCTATTCAAACACTAAAACATCCTTTGAATGTTAGTTTACATGATGGAACTATTAAAATGTTACAAAAACAGGGGTAATTAATCTCACACTACAAATAATTCTGAAGATTGTTTTATATATACCTGATTTCAAGCACAATCTATTGTCTATTGGAAAATTACTTGATTATAACAAGCTTGTGGCTTATTTTGATCAAACAAAGTATTTATTTTAGGACCTACACTCTAAACAAGTGAAAGGATCTGGAAAAAGAGAGAGGTTGGATTATACAAATTCAATGGAGAAATTTTAAATTCTGTAATGACCTGCGGTAATTCGACGCCCGAATTCAGACAATGATACAGAAATCCTGTATTACTTGCCAGAATCCAAGTACCGAAAACACCAGATAGTTATGAGAAAGAGGTTAGAGGGTGAGATAAGAAATAAAGAAGTATTAAAATAAAAGAAACAAGAAAAAGAAACACATCAGAATCAGAGTCTCACATCGCAGCGAAACAAAATATAATATAGAAATAAGTTTTTACTGAGAGCTTGGAAAAAAATACTTACAACCATCAAAGTACATCAACGCATCTGGACAATTATCCTAACGTGTCCTCTTATACAACACACAGCAGAATAAAAACTATATAATACGTCTGAACACCTCTAGCTCGTCTTCTGAAGTTCGCAACATCCAAATCTAAACCTATAAAACACGGTCTAACCCGAGCACTATAAATGTCGGATCAGTCTGGTGAACCAGAGTGAGAAAAACATACTAAGTTTAAGGGCATCATCCAACTTGATTTTAAAGTTAAAATCTTTTTGAAAGAAAAGGACAATCGTAAGACCAAATCCACACATAAATACAGACGGTTTTTACCTCACGATAACCCAAAACGTTTTTGAAATCATTTTTTTCCTGATATTATAATAGTGTATAAATACAAATAAATAACAATCTAGTAGAACGCTTGCATATCACGCTCAGTATACAATCAAAACCATGAGCTCTTATTGGAGAATGGATTTCCATGGAAAGATATGGGCAACCACCTTTCCGACAATGTACCTCCGGAGATGAATACATTGGGGGTTCAATAAGAACATCTTGCAACCTAGGCTAAACATGACCGACCCCTCACTTCGCTTGAGAGTACCGAACATATCACTACTATAGTTGGGGGCCAGCCAACCGCCGAAAGCATACAAAAAAATAAAATAAAGGGGACAACCTGTAAGGACCCGTTACTTCCCCGTGAAGGAAAGAACGGATACTTTGAGAACAACACACAAATGAACGCATACGGAAGAACATTTCATTGTTATTACAACAATTCCATCAGATACAAGAATATACAGAGTATAAATGAATATTATACATTCGAATAAATATCAGAGATTACAATTAATTATATAACAGCGGAAAAAATACGATACACAACTGAAGGAGATATACGGATACAAAGCTTTCCGGATATCGTTCCAGCTGTAAACCAGAATCCTGTGAATATAAATCTTTAAAACCAAAACTACTAGCTGCCCGTGCGGAAAATAGGGGCACCCAGAGTTTAGGTTAAAACAATAAACTCCAGGTCAGTCATGTGACTGGTGTGAGAACTAAAACAGTTATTTATTTTTATTTTCAAAGTTAGGTAAATCAAGGGACCACGCCGTATAACACGGAACGGGTTTCCTCCCAAGAATACCAGTGCATAAAACAACAACGCAATGCTAAATAAAGAAAAATGAAGCTGTTATAAGACACAGGTCCTATCACACAATGCAACGCAAGCCGGGGGATAGGGTTTTCCCTTATAACAGCCAAAGCATGCTTGATACGTTTAAAACAAATCATTTGATACTATAATATGTGTATAGTGTCAAAACAATTCCAATCATATATATCAATCATAGACGGCATGGGTACCATATATCATGTCGCCATACTAGTCCTACAATTAAAACCGCAATACATGTATTGGAAATTGGACTTCCATCATGGTGGCTCCTGATTCGAAAGATCGATCGCGGAATGCAATTCACCACGGCTTACGTCCCCACAAGAGAAAACACCGTCTGCATCCGCACATTTGGGACCAGAGTACCACCGCGGCTTACGTCCCAGCGAGAGAAAACACCGCCTACTCTATATATCCCTGAGCACTAGGCTCATCTCGGTCGACCGAATCCATGACACCACTAAGGTGCCCATCCACGAAAAAGCATACTGATCAAACCATCAGTTTACCACCATACCGGGGTGTGAGGCTCGCGGATCAACGCTATACACAAAGCCATGCTATATCAGCTGCGCTTTGATCATCAACCACCAAACTTTGCTTTTCAACAAAAGTCTGGATCACTGCATCTCAGCATGCCACACTATCAATCCATATCGTACCACTGATTTCTGCCAATATATAACCTTTGAGCTCATATGTCTCAGAGAAGGGCGTTAAGCAAGAGAATAAATTCTCCACCGCCAAACAGATATATATTTAGCAGAGATCAACAAATACAATATAAAGGAATACAATGTCAGATACACCATCCATTTACAAGTCCGTTCTAGGTCTGAACGAAACCGGAGGCACTTTCCTCGCATATCCATCCATCTCCAAGTACGTCTGGACGACCACCAACTATTTCCATCCTCTTGGGTGTACAGCCCAATCAGGACCGTCAGTAATTATCCGAACGATGTGAAGACTTCCGGTCTTTAACCACCGTCTTCATCTTCGACATATCGTCGAATCGGTTATTCAGAATGGGTATAAACCCGGCCTTCCCGAACAACCCGCCCTTCCCGAACAACCCGCGTATATTAAAAACGAATGTTACACAAACACAGCATACGCCTCATTCCAATTCAGTAGCTACTAACCGTAAATCAACAAGAGAACAATTTCCCAAATATTAATCCCGAAGGCCGAAACCAACATCAGATCAATACCCAGAAAACCATTCTTCTTAGCTAACCTACAGCTAGTTTCTAAATTTCAATTCTTAGGGAAAGGTCCCCATTAATTTTATCCAAGATAAATTCTTTAAAATTTATCCTTTGATCTTCCTTTGGATGTCATTTCAAACCAAATTATGGTTTTCCAAACTAGTCGAGATTAGCGAACCACACCGAAGTAATTATTTATTTTATTTCCCAATCCCAACCTATTCATCCCATGAAGCAAAAGTGGTAATACTCCATATCTAACACCACGGTGTTATCGGTAAAATTAATTACCATTTCACGTTCAAATCTAGTTAAAGATTTAACTATCACTTTGGAGCAAAACTGGTGATACTCCATTCTCGCTCATTTTCTAAAGTTGATAATTTAAATTATCAATTCCCCATTTCAATCTAATTGCAGATTCATTAAAACTCCTTTTACTGGGTTAAAGAACTAGGTGTTATTTAAAACACAGTTCACGACAAACCCAAATCACATTCTATTTATTATCGGGTTAAAGAACTAGTGTTATTTAAAACACAGTTCACGATAAACCCATGAATCAATTCTGGTTTAATTTAATTCAAATATATTAGGAATTCCGATTATTTAAAACCCCTTTTTAAATCTAATTTATTTATTTAAAAACAAATCGGGTTTTAAATTTAGTTCAAACTAGTTCATTTTGATAAAAATCTATTTTTATCTTTTCAAATATGGAGTTTTTCATCCCAAAATTTCCCAAGTCATTTCTACTGATTTTACACAAATTATTGATATTTTTAATAATTTTATCAAGGCCCGTACAGTCGATTTCCATCAACGGCCATCGAACTGCACTTACAGCGACCTTTTTCAAATTTGATTTGGACGTATCTCCAAATCCATCCGTTAGATTTTGAATTTCAAATATTCGTTAGAAAGCTCTTTTCGATACGAACCCAATGGTTCCGGTTTTAGGAGAATCCGAGGTCGGATCTCCCGTAATGTCCGTTTGAAATAAATGGTCGAAATTCACGAACTGCCGCGGCGCGGCGCGTTCTATTCAGGCCATTTATATTATATATATAATATATATAATATATGTTTCGTCGATTTCTATTTAAAACGAATTTTATAAATAGTTTTGAATTCGTTTCAAAAACAATTTCAACTTCCATTTCAATTCAAATCAAAATTGAATTCTTCTTTATAAATTCGTTTTAAAATTCATTTCTATTCAATTCAAATTTCAATTCAATTTGAATTCATTTCAATTCGCTTTCAATTCAATTTGAATTCGTTTTCAATTCAATTCAAAGTCGTTTTCTATTCGATTCAATTCAAATTGGTTTTCTATTCGAATCAAATTCGTTATATATTCAAATCAAATCAAATTTGTTTTATATTCAAATCAAATCAAATTCGTTTTCTATTCAAATCAAATTCGTTATCCATTCAATTCATTTCGAAATCGTTTTATATTCAATTCATTTCGAAATCGTTTTCAATTCAATTCATTTCGAAATCGTTTTCAATTCAATTCATTTCGAAATCGTTTTCAATTCAATTCATTTCGAAATCGTTTTCAATTCAATTCATTTCGAAATCGTTTTCAATTCAATTCATTTCGAAATCGTTTTCAATTCAATTCATTTCGAAATCGTTTTCAATTCAATTCATTTCGAAATGAATAAAATCGATATAAATATCGTTCACGTCAAAATAGCGTATCACTAATCAACACGGCTTTATATATTTCTATTTTCAAATATCCTATTTCAAATATTTCCTTTTCAAATATTTCCTATTCAAATATTTCTATTTTCAAATATTTCGTTCAACACATGACTAATCTCAACGGATGAGTACTGTCAACACATGAACCTTTACTTTATATTGATAAAGATGTCAATTTTATTATTAAAATATTTCGTTCAACACATGACTAATCTCAACAGATGAGTACTGTCAACACATGAACCTTTACTTTATATTGATAAAGATGTAAATTTTATTATTAAAATATTTCGTTCAACACATGACTAATCTCAACGGATGAGTACTGTCAACACATGAACCTTTACTTTATATTGATAAAGATGTAAATTTTATTATTAAAATATTTCGTTCAACACATGAATCTCAACGGATGAGTACTGTCAACACATGAACCTTTACTTTATATTGATAAAGATGTAAATTTTATTATTAAAATATTTCGTTCAACACATGACTAATCTCACGAACGAGTACAGTCAACACATGAACCTTTACTTTATAATATTCTTTATCTTCTAAATTGGAATGAGGCCAATCAATCACCATACAATGTTAATTATATGGATTTTCATACATCACACGTATATAATAGCATTGAAAATAATCAACCATCAACCAAGGTGCACTACACTGTATAAGCATCAAATATAAATATCTAATGCTTATAACAGCCTGTCAATCAATCGATCGACATATTTAATCAATCAGGATGAGTGAACTTCAAATTTCATCCCAACACCCGTGTGGGTTTCAAACAATCAAACACAGATTTTATTTGTGCAGTTGGGCAATGTGTAAAATTTATCGACCCAATCAAAGTCCTTCAAATAGGTGTACATAAACAAACCGTCCGGTTTGTAAATGAATATTTTATTTTATTCACTTCCACGTTAAAAATTATATTTTTAACGATAAAATATTTTATTTCAACACATGAATTCCTATTCAGTTCATTCTTTAAATAAAATGATATTTTTATTTTTCTATCTTATTTTAGAAAATTTCGGCGGCATAACGGCACGATACTAGAAACGGGACAAGGCCTAGCCTTATCCCCGGTCTAGTGAAGGCCCACGCCATTCACACATCAATCAAATCAATTTCATTTCACAAAACAATCCAATTCAAACCAAATAAACTAGTCAACTACACAACCAAACAAACAAGTCCATGGTCTGTGGACGATTGTGTCGGGTGCTACTAAGCACCGTCTGCATCCTATTATATATATGTAACTAGAAAAAGAGATTTTGAGTGAGAAATTCTCACCAATAGCTATCCAACTTCACGACACTTCATTTGCAGAAACCTTCGCCGCTCTCGCCTTTTTCCCATCTTCGTTGCCCGTATTCTCGACATATGTAAAAATCGAATTTTTATTTCGCTATTCAATATAGAAAAATCGAATTTTTACTATGTTATTCAATTTATATCATATAGATAAAAATTCTATTTTTACATCGTTATTCTCTATATAAAGGTCTCGCCTTTATCAAATATAAAAATTTCGCCTTTTTAAAAATATCATTATAAAAATCACATTTTTATTTTTCTACACATATAAAGATGCTATTTTTAATATTCCTATCATGTAAAAATTATATTTTTAATTCACTACATAAACAAAAATCATATTTTTACATCTTATACTTAATAAAGATTATATTTTTAACATTTTAAAAATATAAAAATCATATTTTTATTTATATATTTTAAACAAAGTCTATATATTTTTAAAACAAATTTAAACTGATTTTCAAAACAATTTTAAACTGAATTCTAAACTGAATTTAAACTGTTAAAAACTGATTTAAAAAACTGTTTAAAACTGATTTTAAAAACTTAAGAAGAATGAATAAAAATAAAACCTTTTTTTTCGTTCATCATTTACCCAGGAAGCCGCGCATAACCGAACCCATCATGCCCGATTAAGGTTCGATCTTGTCGCCTCTTCAGCCGACCGGAATTGCATCAGACCCTTCCACGACGACGAGCTCCTCCTTCTCCACCTACAGGCGGCGGCGCGGTGAGCTCGAACCCCCAGGGGCGGCGGAAATCGAGTGCGAACGCCAGTCCTTTATGGCTTGAAATTGAACGAAAGATCCAACGATGGATGTAGAAAGTGGTATTGATACGAAGATCCAAGAGAGTGCTTCGATTTCATGTATGAATCATAATTTATTTCGAAGTGAATTTCGAGATCGGAGGGAATAAAAAAATCAATTGTTGTCCGCCGTTGGGTTTGAAGGAGGCGCGTTTTTGAGTTTGACCAGCTAAGGGTTTGACCTAGGGCTTGGAGATAATGGCCTTATATATATTATTTTATTATTTTATCCTTCAAAAATGTATTTTTCTCCACACGAAGTGCAATTCAAACCCAATGAATGTCGCCCCTAGCTAATACCCTCATTCCGAACACAATTAGATATGTCCCGTAAGCCAATTCTATCGTTTCGATCAGTTTCCATTAAAATTAACATTTAAATCTTTATATTGAATTTTAAACGTACATTTCAATTTGCTGGGGCCACATTCTACCTCGAAAAATTCCAGAAAAATATTTTCTAGCTTCGTATTGACGATACGGTCCTAACAAAACTAGTTTCATCAAATTCTGAGACCGTTTAAAAAATGGCCATCTTCCAGTCGATTAAAATCAACTGAAACTGGTCAAACGCGTTTTCCTTTGCCACGCTCACATACTGATTCGAAAAATTATGAAAATTTGAACCTAGCAATAATTTGACACCACGGACCCAACAAAACTGGTTTCGTCGAAATCCGAGGTCATTTGCAAAATTCCCATTTTTAAGGGCCTGAATTCCATAGCGACTATTCAGAATTTTCAACTGGACATATCTTTTGATTCCCGTTATGAAATTTCGATTTTTCGGATTCGTTGGAAAGATATTATCAACTAGATCCTAATGTTTTTGGTTTCACTAAAATCCGGATTGTTTTGCACCCGGTACATTCAATTGAAGTCTGAAATCGAATTATCGAACTACCGCGCCATTTTCAATTCTATTTATAATTATATATATAATTATATTCTAACGACGACGTATATAATATATACGTTCGAATTATATTCAAAAAATAAATTTCTCGTCTATTTTATTTAAAATAATCTATGTTAAATATTCAAAATTCACTAAAATTGCCAAAATAAAAATTTTAAACTGGCCCAGATTTTCGGGTTGTTACAATCTCCCCCACTTAAAACTTTTCGTCCCCGAAAAGGAACAAAGTCGAAAGTGGTTTGATTAATCAACTCTACGTTCGATCTGGCTTTCATTCTCCAACCTTTTAGTTTCTGAGAATTTTCAAATTCTTCAAAAATTTGGCTAACACCCTAAATTTTCGAAAAATTTCGCCATAACCTCCCCTGCACCGGGAGCATCGGGGAATTTCAAATAGCTTCCCCGGTCCTTCAGATCTCAAAAAAGAAAAAGAAAAAGCCAAGCGGCTAGCCAATAGGCTCATAAAATCATCATCACCCAAACAAAACAGTAAATTATGTAGTAAACATGTACCTATTTGTCGGGCAAACAAATTTTATTCTTCGGCTCTAGCCTCTTTGCTTTGACCTGTTCAATGCAAGTATATATATATATATATATATATGCAAGCAAATGCGACCAATTTTCAATATAATTCAATATTTGATCCAATTAGGCTTAATGGTTAAAAATTAGCAACAACTAAACAAACAACACAAACATCAATCAATTAGTGAATTAGAGTTTCAAACTCATAATTTGATACATATACAAAAATCATGTTTTTGATGCCAATTCACAACAATGTGTTCTAACTATATATATAAGTTTTGGTTCTCACACCAGTCTAATGGAAATATATAGATATCACACCTTCGTCACTCGAAAATAAATGTTGATGATGTTTCGAACCACCATCAGAACATTGTCGGGCTACTAGAGTGCGGTTCTATATCAACCAAGTATATTAAAACTTCGAATATACGTTCATGACGCGTATATGCAAAATCTTCATATATCAGATTGTCCATATTCAAAATAAATAAATATTCAAATACGTTTAAAACGATTTAAATTTTTAAAACAAAATTGTTTTCATTTGAAAAATATACTCTTCACACTCGTTCTAGGATACTACTGATCCTATCTCTAACAAGTCATTCTAATTGGATATTGCTAATCCAATATCTGATGAATTCTTTCGTATGGTTCTAATGTGCCTTGTTCTCGAGCTCTGTAAACCAAAGCTCTGATACCAACTGTAAGGACCCGTTACTTCCCCGTGAAGGAAAGAGCGGATACTTTGAGAACAACACACAAATGAACGCATACGGAAGAACATTTCATTGTTATTACAACAATTCCATCAGATACAAGAATATACAGAGTATAAATGAATATTATACATTCGAATAAATATCAGAGATTACAATTAATTATATAACAGCGGAAAAAATACGATACACAACTGAAGGAGATATACGGATACAAAGCTTTCCGGATATCGTTCCAGCTGTAAACCATGATCTTGTGAATATAAATCTGCAAAACCAAAACTACTAGCTGCCCGTGCGGAAAATAGGGGCACCCAGAGTTTAGGTTAAAACAATAAACTCCAGGTCAGTCATGTGACTGGTGTGAGAACTAAAACAGTTATTTATTTTTATTTTCAAAGTTAGGTAAATCAAGGGACCACGCCGTATAACACGGAACGGGTTTCCTCCCAAGAATACCAGTGCATAAAACAACAGCGCAATGCTAAATAAAGAAAAATGAAGCTGTTATAAGACCCAGGTCCTATCACACAATGCAACGCAAGCCGGGGGATAGGGTTTTCCCTTATAACAGCCAAAGCATGCTTGATACGTTTAAAACAAATCATTTGATACTATAATATGTGTATAGTGTCAAAACAATTCCAATCATAGATATCAATCATAGACGGCATGGGTACCATATATCATGTCGCCATACTAGTCCTACAATTAAAACCGCAATACACGTATTGGAAATTGGATTTCCATCATGGTGGCTCCTGATTCGAAAGATCGATCGCGGAATGCAATTCACCACGGCTTACGTCCCCACAAGAGAAAACACCGTCTGCATCCGCACATTTGGGACCAGAGTACCACCGCGGCTTACGTCCCAGCGAGAGAAAACACCGCCTACTCTATATATCCCTGAGCACTAGGCTCATCTCGGTCGACCGAATCCATGACACCACTAAGGTGCCCATCCACGAAAAAGCATACTGATCAAACCATCAGTTTACCACCATACCGGGGTGTGAGGCTCGCGGATCAACGCTATACACAAAGCCATGCTATATCAGCTGCGCTTTGATCATCAACCACCAAACTTTGCTTTTCAACAAAAGTCTGGATCACTGCATCTCAGCATGCAACACTATCAATCCATATCGTACCACTGATTTCTGCCAATATATAACCTCTGAGCTCATATGTCTCAGAGAAGGGCGTTAAGCAAGAGAATAAATTCTCCGCCGCCAAACAGATATATATTTAGCAGAGATCAACAAATACAATATAAAGGAATACAATGTCAGACACACCATCCATTTACAAGTCCGTTCTAGGTCTGAACGAAACCGGAGGCACTTTCCTCGCATATCCATCCATCTCCAAGTACGTCTGGACGACCACCAACTATTTCCATCCTCTTGTGTGTACAACCCAATCAGGACCGTCAGTAATTATCTGAACGATGTGAAGACTTCCGGTTTTTAACCACCGTCTTCATCTTCGACATATCGTCGAATCGGTTATTCAGAATGGGTATAAACCCGGCCTTCCCGAACAACCCGCGTATATGAAAAACGAATGTTACACAAACACAGCATACGCCTCATTCCAATTCAGTAGCTACTAACCGTAAATCAACAAGAGAACAATTTCCCAAATATTAACCCCGAAGGCCGAAACCAACATCAGATCAATACCCAGAAAACCATTCTTCTTAGCTAACCTACAGCTAGTTTCTAAATTTCAATTCTTAGGGAAAGGTCCCCATTAATTTTATCCAAGATAAATTCTTTAAAATTTATCCTTTGATCTTCCTTTGGATGTCATTTCAAACCAAATTATGGTTTTCCAAACTAGTCGAGATTAGCGAACCACACCGAAGTAATTATTTATTTTATTTCCCAATCCCAACCTATTCATCCCATGAAGCAAAAGTGGTAATACTCCATATCTAACACCACGGTGTTATCGGTAAAATTAATTACCATTTCACGTTCAAATCTAGTTAAAGATTTAACTATCGCTTTGGAGCAAAACTGGTGATACTCCATTCTCGCTCATTTTCTAAAGTTGATAATTTAAATTATCAATTCCCCATTTCAATCTAATTGCAGATTCATTAAAACTCCTTTTACTGGGTTAAAGAACTAGGTGTTATTTAAAATACAGTTCACGACAAACCCAAATCACATTCTATTTATTATCGGGTTAAAGAACTAGTGTTATTTAAAACACAGTTCACGATAAACCCATGAATCAATTCTGGTTTAATTTAATTCAAATATATTAGGAATTCCGATTATTTAAAACCCCTTTTTAAATCTAATTTATTTATTTAAAAACAAATCGGGTTTTAAATTTAGTTCAAACTAGTTCATTTTGATAAAAATCTATTTTTATCTTTTCAAATATGGAGTTTTTCATCCCAAATTTTCCTAAGTCATTTCTACTGATTTTACACAAATTATTGATATTTTTAATAATTTTATCAAGGCCCGTACAGTCGATTTCCATCAACGGCCATCGAATTGCACTTACAGCGACCTTTTTCATATTTGATTTGGACGTATCTCCAAATCCAACCGTTAGATTTTGAATTTCAAATATTCGTTAGAAAGCTCTTTTCGATACGAACCCAACGGTTCCGGTTTTAGGAGAATCCGACGGTCGGATCTCCCGTAATGTCCGTTGAAATAAATGGTCGAAATTCACGAACTGCCGCGGCGCGGCGCGTTCTATTCAGGCCATTTATATTATATATATAATATATATAATATATGTTTCGTCGATTTCTATTTAAAACGAATTTTATAAATAGTTTTGAATTCGTTTCAAAAACAATTTCAACTTCCATTTCAATTCAAATCAAAATTGAATTCTTCTTTATAAATTCGTTTTAAAATTCATTTCTATTCAATTCAAATTTCAATTCAATTTGAATTCATTTCAATTCGCTTTCAATTCAATTTGAATTCGTTTTCAATTCAATTCAAAGTCGTTTTCTATTCGATTCAATTCAAATTGGTTTTCTATTCGAATCAAATTCGTTATATATTCAAATTAAATCAAATTCGTTTTATATTCAAATCCAATCAAATTCGTTTTCTATTCAAATCAAATTCGTTATCCATTCAATTCATTTCGAAATCGTTTTATATTCAATTCATTTCGAAATCGTTTTCAATTCAATTCATTTCGAAATCGTTTTCAATTCAATTCATTTCGAAATCGTTTTCAATTCAATTCATTTCGAAATCGTTTTCAATTCAATTCATTTCGAAATCGTTTTCAATTCAATTCATTTCGAAATCGTTTTCAATTCAATTCATTTCGAAATGAATAAAATCGATATAAATATCGTTCACGTCAAAATAGCATATCATTAATCAACACGGCTTTATATATTTCTATTTTCAAATATCCTATTTCAAATATTTCCTTTTCAAATATTTCCTATTCAAATATTTCTATTTTCAAATATTTCGTTCAACACATGACTAATCTCAACGGATGAGTACTGTCAACACATGAACCTTTACTTTATATTGATAAAGATGTAAATTTTATTATTAAAATATTTCGTTCAACACATGACTAATCTCAACGGATGAGTACTGTCAACACATGAACCTTTTCTTTATATTGATAAAGATGTAAATTTTATTATTAAAATATTTCGTTCAACACATGACTAATCTCAACGGATGAGTACTGTCAACACATGAACCTTTACTTTATATTGATAAAGATGTAAATTTTATTATTAAAATATTTCGTTCAACACATGACTAATCTCAACGGATGAGTACTGTCAACACATGAACCTTTACTTTATATTGATAAAGATGTAAATTTTATTATTAAAATATTTCGTTCAACACATGACTAATCTCACGAACGAGTACAATCAACACATGAACCTTTACTTTATAATATTCTTTATCTTCTAAATTGGAATGAGGCCCAATCAATCACCATACAATGTTAATTATATGGATTTTCATACATCACACGTATATAATAGCATTGAAAATAATCAACCATCAACCAAGGTGCACTACACTGTATAAGCATCAAATATAAATATCTAACGCTTATAACAGCCTGTCAATCATTCGATCGACATATTTAATCAATCAGGATGAGTGAACTTCAAATTTCATCCCAACACCCGTGTGGGGTTTCAAACAATCAAACACAGATTTTATTTGTGTAGTTGGGCAATGTATAAAATTTATCGACCCAATCAAAGTCCTTCAAATAGGTGTACATAAACAAACCGTCCGGTTTGTAAATGAATATTTTATTTTATTCACTTCCACGTTAAAAATTATATTTTTAACGATAAAATATTTTATTTCAACACATGAATTCCTATTCAGTTCATTCTTTAAATAAAATGATATTTTTATTTTTCTAAATTTTTTTAAAAAATTTCGGCGGCATCACGGAACGATACTAGAAACGGGACAAGGCCTAGCCTTATCCCTGGTCTAGTGAAGGCCCACGCCATTCACACATCAATCAAATCAATTTCATTTCACCAAACAATCCAATTCAAACCAAATAAACTAGTCAACTACACAACCAAACAAACAAGTCCATGGTCTGTGGACGATTGTGTCGGGTGCTACTAAGCACCGTCTGCATCCTAGTATATATATGTAACTAGAAAAAGAGATTTTGAGTGAGAAATTCTCACCAATAGCTATCCAACTTCACGACACTTCATTTGCAGAAACCTTCGTCGCTCTCGCCTTTTTCCCATCTTCGTTGCCCGTATTCTCTACATATGTAAAAATCGAATTTTTACTTCGCTATTCAATATAGAAAAATCGAATTTTTACTATGTTATTCAATTTATATCATATAGATAAAAATTCTATTTTTACATCGTTATTCTCTATATAAAGGTCTCGCCTTTATCAAATATAAAGATTTCGCCTTTATAAAAATATCATTATAAAAATCACATTTTTATTTTTCTACACATATAAAGATGCTATTTTTAATATTCCTATCATGTAAAAATTATATTTTTAATTCATTACATAAACAAAAATCATATTTTTACATCTTCTACTTAATTAAGATTATATTTTTAACATTTTAAAAATATAAAAATCATATTTTTATTTATATATTTTAAACAAAGTCTATATATTTTTAAAACAAATTTAAACTGATTTTCAAAACAATTTTAAACTGAATTCTAAACTGAATTTTAAACTGAATTTAAACTGTTAAAAACTGATTTTAAAAACTGTTTAAAACTGATTTTAAAAACTTAAGAAGAATGAATAAAAATAAAACCTTTTTTTTTCGTTCATCATTTACCCAGGAAGCCGCGCATAACCGAACCCATCATGCCTGATTAGGGTTCGATCTTGTCGCCTCTTCAGCCGACCGGAATTGCATCAGACCCTTCCACGACGACGAGCTCCTCCTTCTCCACCTACAGGCAGCGGCGCGGTGAGCTCGAACCCCCAGGGGCGGCGGAAATCGAGTGCGAACGCCAGTCCTTTATGGCTTGAAATTGAACGAAAGATCCAACGATGGATGTAGAAAGTGGTATTGATACGAAGATCCAAGAGAGTGCTTCGATTTCATGTATGAATCATAATTTATTTCGAAGTGAATTTCGAGATCAGAGGGAATAAAAAAATCAATTGTTGTCCGCCGTTGGGTTTGAAGGAGGCGCGTTTTTGAGTTTGACCAGCTAAGGGTTTGACCTAGGGCTTGGAGATAATGGCCTTATATATATTATTTTATTATTTTATCCTTCAAAAATGTATTTTTCTCCACACGAAGTGCAATTCAAACCCAACGAATGTCACCCTTAGCTAAATACACCCATTCCGAACACAATGGGATATGTCCCGTAAGCCAGTTCTATCGTTTCGATCAGTTTCCATTAAAATTAACATTTAAATCTTTATATTGAATTTTAAACGTACATTTCAATTTGCTGGGGCCACATTCTACCTCGAAAAATTCCAGAAAAATATTTTCTAGCTTCGTATTGACGATACGGTCCTAACAAAACTAGTTTCGTCAAATTCTGAGACCGTTTGAAAAATGGCCATCTTCCAGTCGATTAAAATCAACTGAAACTGGTCAAACGCGTTTTCCTTTGCCACGCTCACATACTGATTCGAAAAATTATGAAAATTGGAACCTAGCAATAATTTGACACCACGGACCCAAAAAAACTGGTTTCATCGAAATCCGAGGTCATTTGCAAAATTCCCATTTTTAAGGGCCTGAATTCCATAGCGACTATTCAGAATTTTCAACTGGACATATCTTTTGATTCCCGTTATGAAATTTCGATTTTTCGGATTCGTTGGAAAGATATTATCAACTAGATCCTAATGTTTTTGGTTTCACTAAAATCCGGATTGTTTTGCACACGGTACATTCAATTGAAGTCTGAAATCGAATTATCGAACTACCGCGCCATTTTCAATTCTATTTATAATTATATATATAATTATATTCTAACGACGACGTATATAATATATACGTTCGAATTATATTCAAAAAATAAATTTCTCGTCTATTTTATTTAAAATAATCTATGTTAAATATTCAAAATTCACTAAAATTGCCAAAATAAAATTTTTAAACTGGCCCAGATTTTCGGGTTGTTACACAACCGAAGGAATTTAATTTCTCCAAATCAGGTAATGATATATCCTTTTAATGGGTAAACCCACATGGCCATGCGACCTACCCTATTTATAACATTTTCTGGTTGATGAGGCTTGAGGTCATAAATCTTTTGGAACATCTGGTCACCATTCACTTTGAATGCCATAATGTCAAATCCGTCCAATCACTAATTGACATCCACAAATATACTCTGGGTATAAAAGAAGTGTTCGTCTTTGCCGCCAACTAGGTATGTTTGTGAAAATCAACGTATGTGGTTTTTAGGAAATACTCTGTCAGACATTAGTCCATATAAGTCATCTAGGAACAGGATGAACCGAAGGCACCCTCCTACCACATCCTTATATAGGAATCACCCCAAGGATCAGTAGCGAGTAGTCCTTGCAATCTGAAGATTTCAATTATGACAGAATCACAAGTCATAATATCTCTAGATGCTAAACCAGAGAAATTCAACAAGTAATTCTTCCGCTCATGAAGATCAACGGTCTTTAATTGTCCCATTTTCAATCATAATCTTCTACGTATTCGTTGGTTCGGAATGGTTTTCAAATATAAATTCGATCTTGGTCTTTCTATACCAACAATCGTATGGATCAGATTTGATAGTCGGTTATTTAATTATTAATTAAATAATAATGGGAATAAAATGAGTTCACTAGTTAAGTACCATCATTACTTGGCCTCTTTTAGAAATAATTAACGAAAGGTTAATTTAAAACTTAAAAATATTCTTAATATATCAACATAGCATTTCATTTCTTATTTAACATGAGATTTTTCAAAACTATTTTATTTACTTAGAATTTAATCATATATAAATATTCCCGCTTTGGTTTATCAAATTTCGCATAAAACATTGTTACTTGAAACAATATCCTACTCTTATTCTTTCAGAATAAACTCATTCCAAAACTTCACTTTTCATTTCCTTTTACCTTGGAAATACTGTTATAATTTCACATAGTCTCCTTTTATTTCCTTTACTTTGGAAATATCATATATATATATATATATTCTCATATCCTCTCATTTCCGTTGCTTTGGAAATCTCATTATATATTCTCAAATCCTGCGATTAACATTGTGTTATTATTTCACATATGGAAATAATAAATTATTCTTAATGCCTTTCCCATTACAAACTAATATCATCCTCAGATAATCCTGAAGTTGTTCAAGTTGGGGTATTTATTTATCTCTCAGACCTTGATCAATGACGTACTTATGTTAAGATAGGTATGAGTTGTAATTCAAAAACCGATATTCATTCTAATACCAAACACATCTCATTTAACTATTTTATTTAAAATATATTTTATAAAACCTTTTTACTTTGTGAAATTATTTCTTTTTAAATATAACGTATTATTACTTAATTCATTGATTAAGTAATTGCTTACAAAATCATCACCTTTTAACCTTCTTTAAACAATTCGTTTTATAACTCGGATTTTTGTTACAAAACCCTATTACTCACTTCTTTACCAAATTCGCTTTTAACAATTCCGTTTCCTAATCCATCAACTATTCCCTACTTTGAAAATCTTATTTCAATTTTTCAAATTTTACTTAATTCCATTATTAAGTAACGTTAATTTAAAATTAACGCTTTAACACCTCATCTCTTTGTTTAAACTATATTTATACAATTCGGGTTTAATATAACCCTTTTATTCTCAATTTCCTTTTACTTAATTCAAACATTAAGTAAACATTAATTTAAGCTATCGTATTTGCTTAAAATTTCTTTTTAAACTTTGTCATAACAACTCGGGATTTAATATAAAACCCATTCATAAACCCCTTTAACAATTCAGTTAGATTTCATTTGAACTTTGATTACTTTTTAAATATATTTCAATTAAAAAGTAGGCTCCTAAATTATTATTAATTAAGATAATAATCTACTTCAATCATTAACTACTTGGTAGTTAACTTCTTTTATTAATTATAATAAATAGTAAATTCCTTTTTAAAATATTATTAAAATTTAAAACAAATATTTGTTAAATTATTTCATTAGATTAATTAAAAGTAAATTAATCAAATAGCCAATTCCAATTAATTTAGTTGACTTAGTCAAGTCAAACCACGGTTAATTCATTAACCAATTCGAATTATAGTCATACCTTTGAATTAATTAATAATAGAATTCATTCAAATAATTTCATTTAATTGTTTCTTAAAACAATTATCCAATTCTTAACCGTTAGGTTAATTTCTATTCATTTGCTATAAATCTTCTTAACATAAGAATTTGCTTCATAAAATCATTTAATACTCGCTTATAAACTTAAGTAATAAGCAACAAATATTTATTTTCCTTTAATAACTTTCAAAAATAATATATTTAAAAAATCTGTATTTAGTTATAAAAATAAATTTTATAGCTTCATTTCCATGAATTTACCTGAGGGTAAATCAATATTTAGAAAACGATTGATTTATAGGCCATATACTGCCAATACCCAACCAATACTGCCCGTTGGTTTAAACAAAGCAAATATTGAATCTCAGTTCAACGGTCAACAACCAAATCAATCATTTAATCAGAACAGTTCATATAATGGTAATATAGAAATAAATAATATCTAATAAATTTGAGGAATGCAGTTGGATTCCTCCAACCTATTCTACCCTGCATCAGAATATATTATCTCAAATAATATCATTCAATTTAGTTTAACTGATAATTTTTATAACAGTAAATATTGACTATTTAACACCAAACAATTTATTTAACATTAACAAGCAATTCAAACAATTCACTAAATTAAACACGTTTATTATAAATGTGACCAACAAGGTTAGTTACCCCAATTGGATCCAATCGTTAGAATAACGATTTGATTTTCACTGAAATTAAACAACGTTTAATTTCATCGGTTCAATCAAAATATGAATATATATTTAACAAACAGTCAACCATAGCACACAATTATAAAACCTGACTTATATAAAATATAAGTGGGAAGAACCGAGTGTGTTTAACTGACCTTAATTCCATTTGTTGCTTAAGTGGTATGATTTTAGTTAAATTAAACATATGTTTAATTTAATGAAAAATCTCAGCTATCTCCAACTTTATCCAAGTCAAGCACAAAATGTAAATTATGTCACTACGGTTCTATCGCTTCTTGTTTGGTTTTCCATAACAAAATAAAAGGTCTTTCAAGTTATAAGGTTACACAGTTTCAATTTAACATGATTATAATTTAATTTATAACTAATTACTGAATTTGTAATTGGGCTGATCTGCTTTTCGTTGCTCCAGTTCCATGCTCAAACCATTCAAACCCTGTCAGAGATACTACATATCTTTTAACAATTAGGTTTATTTAACCAAACGTTTAATAATAGTTTAATCACTAATTTACGTTACACTAATTACTTTCTTAAGATTTTCCCAGGTCGTAACCCTCCTTTTTATTATAATATGCTGCCTTCATTCTCCTCGTGGAAGCTTCATCACGCATCATCAAGTCGCCGCCGGCCGAACATTGATCACCAGAACTCGATCTATGACCACCGAGAGCAACGTCCTCACCTCCTCATCATTCGGCCCAAAATTGTCCAAGCTCGGTGTTGCCGTTAGATAGCAAGCCCACAAAAACTGCGATCGTACGCTGGCACAATTCCGGCCAATCCATCGCATAAAAAACTAACATAGTCGTTCATAATCAATATCTAATCGAGCTTTGTGTCTTTGAAGTGGAACCATTTCCGATTTAATGATCATATTTATGGAAAAACGTGTGAGAAATTTGGTGCTTTACCACCATTGTAATATTAGCTGGGGGCGGTCAAAGAACTGACCACGAGAGAATAGGTTGACTGGAGATTAGGGTTGCGGTTTGGGTATATATAAGAATAGTAAATTATTATTTTATTATATACGAAACTAACCAATGACGTATCGTGTTAAAACTCATACATACGATGTCCAAACAAGATGAAACTCCTAATCCTAGCACAAAAAATATTTTGGACACGATGGGACATGTTTCGTCTAATTCTAAGGTCATTTGTAAAAATACCTTTATAATTCACAAGTGAAAAATCACACGTTTAAATTTCTCACAGTCACAAAATAAATCCAATTAACTTGAAACTTTGAAATCCTACCAGTCCTTTTCCTTATGGATCCACTGAAATTTGTTTCGTTATAATCGGAGTTCATTTGGCTAGTCATTTATTCCTTTAAAATTACCCCTGTCTAAACTGGCCAAAATAATATAAACGATTAAATAAAAAAATCTATGCATTTATCGTTGCCACAATCAAAAGGTAAGTCCGATCGGTACAAAAATTGAAATACTAAAAAAACTTAATAATACGGATCTAGCGACATAAGTTTCATCGCATTCCGAGACTATTTCCGATACGCTATTTTATAAGCCAAACAACGCTATTTTGGGCACCAAAATATCCAATGTCCAAAAATAACAAACTACCTACCTATTCAGACTCTAAACGTCGATACGAATTCAACGGAATTCGTCTCATAGCTTAATTCGATCGTCTGCTCAAGTTATACACAAATACCTCTTTATTAAATAATTAATTTAATTATGCGCTATAGAAATGACTCGACATTTATGGCTGCCGTTGTCACATACGACATCAGTTTGCCATGAAATTTGGTCTCATATAATAGTTTAACGTTACAGTTCCAATAAAACTAATTTCATCAAAAATCGAGACTGTTTGCAAAATGTCCATTTTAAAGGCCTATATATAATGTATATAAAAATATATATAAATCCAAAATAATCAAATTAAATAATAAAAAATTATTATTATCATAAATATCCAAATAAAATTTTCACATAGCTTTAAATATAAACAATATGGATTATACAACACAATATCATAAATCTCGAGTTAAACGGTATCAAATTTATATTAAAATTCTTTTAAATTTATAAAATAAATGTTATCGTTTATTAACGATTTCCATAGCAACTATTTTTAAATTTGAATTGGACAAAACTAAAAACCAGTTACACGAAATTTAGATTTTTCTCTTTCATTAAAATTTTTTAATCAACAAAATCCAAATGTTTCTTGTTTCACAGAATTCCGACTAAAAAAGGATTCTGTATGTTCAATTAAAGCTCAAATCTCACAATTACGAACTATCGTGCCATTACGAGCTCGATTTAAATTATATATAAATTAACGTTCAACTTCATTTTACATAAGCGAATTCAACATTAAAATCCATTAATATTCCAAATTTAATATTTGAAATGATAAAATAAATTTAAATATCTGAGTACCAAAATACGAGACATTACATTCTTCCTTCTTAAAAGAATTTCGTCCCTGAAATAACTAAAGGTAGGAAAAATGTTACAAACCCATTCGCTTTTAAAAATCCATTTTATTTTAAATCAAAGACCAATTCATTATGATTAGTATAATTTCTCAAAAATAACGAAAATTTTCTAACCTTTTAAATTCCCAAAAAAATTCGGCTAAGTCTCTCATGTACGGAGGGACTTCTGCGATATCGCAGGAACAAGTAATATATATACATCGACACACAGGTCGAAAAACAAAATTCAAAATTCAAAAATCAAAATTTTATAATTTCGTGTAAGCGTACTTTATGCGAGCGCTATTAAGCATTCTTGTTTAATCGTATATACGATCTATTCAGCTAATATCAGTCTGCCTAGCCATCTAGCACCTATACTTAACTCAACTCAGCATATAAGTAATAAATATATGGAATATTTAAACAACGTCTTATTGATTAACAAATATAATTACACTCATTTCCAAAAATTAAACATGAATATCAATTCATTTGCAAACACAGGGTTAAATCCTTTATTTCAATTCATAAGTGATCTCATTCCAGTTTATTATGATGGAATTTATTTTCAATTCATTCAATACCAATTTAACTTGTTGATGAATTTTATAGTTGACCAATCTAACAAGCAATTAACAATCAATTAACAAACTGTGCACAACCAACTCAATCAAATCAATTGAATTTACATTCAATGATAATATTTACTTTGGTTTAACATCTTTGAATATCACTCCATTAATATTCGATTAATTATTATTTAATTATTATTTATTCATTCAATTTCAAATTTCCAAATCTATTTTATTTAATTTCGATGTCATTCTTAATTTAATTACACTTAACCAAGTTAAGTTTCAATTCGAATTTTCAATCCAATTTGAATATCATTCAAATCAATCAAAGACACTAATATCTCAATAATTTGATAAAATAATTTCTTTTCTATACAAAACATATTTTGGGCAAAATTATATCATTTACCCTCTTTACAAAACAATAATGTATCCATTGGCAGTTCAATGCTTCTCAACACTTGAACCGATCAAACAACACAATACAAGACATTTATATATAAAATCTACAAATACGCTCTTATATATAAACATCAACTCAATCTAGGGTATTACTAACCACATCTCTATCGAGTTACGCCATAGAGCCAAGGTTATTACCGAACCTTATGCTCTGATAGCACTGTAACATTCTACGGGAATTCAACGCCCGAATTCGGATAATAATACACAAATCCTGAATTACTTGATAGACCCAAGTATCGAAAACACCAAGTAGTTAGGAGAAAGAGGTTAGAGGGTGAGATAAGAAAGAATAAAATATTAGAATAGAAGAAATAAGAAGAAAAACACGTCAGAATCAGAGTCTCACATAGGAGCAGAACAAAATATAATATAGAAATAATTTTTTACTGAGAGCTTAAAAAAAACACACAAAATCATCAGAGTACATCAACATATCTCGGCAATTATCACAACATGTCCTCATATACAACATACAGCGGAATAATAACTATATAATACGTCTGAACACCTCCAGCTCGTCTTCTGAAGTTCGCAACATCCAAATCTAAGCCTATAAAACTCGGTCTAACCCGAGCATTACAAATGTTGGATCAGTCTGGTGAACTAGAGTGAGAAAAACAAAATAAGTTTAAGGGTATCACCCAACTTGATTTTAAAGTTAAAAACTTTTCGAAAGAAAAGGATAATCGTAAGACCAAGTCCACACATAAATGCAAACAGTTTTTACCATACGGTAACCCAAAAAGTTTTCGAAATCAATATTTTTTTTCTTATATTATAATAGTATCTACATACAAATAAATAATAATCTAGTACAATGCTTGTATCTCACACTCTACATACATAGTATACAATCAAAACCGCGGGCTCTTACTGGTGAATTGATTTCCATGTTAAGGTATAGGAAACCACCTTTCCGACAATGTACATGCAGAGATGAATGCATTGGGGGTCAACAAGAACATCTTGCAACCCAGGCTAAACATGACCAGCTCCTCACTTCGCTTGAGAGTACCGAATATATCACTATCACGGTTGGGGCCAGCCAACCACCGAAAGCATACAAAAATATTAAATAAAAGGGACAACCGAAGGTATTTAATTTCTCTAGATCAGGTAACGATATATCCTTTTAATTGGTGCGACCCACATAGCCGTGCGATCTATCGGGTTTTTACCATTTCTCAGTTGATGAGGTTTGAGGTCATAAATTTTTGGGAATATCTGGTCACCATTCACTTTGAATACCACATTGTCAAATCCGTCAAATCACTAATTGACGTCCACAAATATACTCTGGGTATAAAAGAAGTGCCCTTCTTCGCCACCAACTCAGTATGTTTGTGAAAATCAACATACGTGGTTTTTAGGAAATACTTTGTCAGATATTCATCCATAAAAGTCATCCAGGAACATGATGAATCGAAGGCACCATCCTACCACATCCTTTTATATGTGAAACGACCCAAATTCGCCCATACGGGAAAGCTCGGATTGAGTTGAGGACAAGACAAATTAGAACACAAACAATAGAACATTTCATAGCTTATTACAACATTTACATCAGAGTACAAGAATATAACAGAGTATGAATAAATAATATACATCAGAAAATTATCAGAGATTAAAATACATTACATAGCAGTAGAAAATAATATATAACACAACTGAAAGAGATGCATGGATACAAAGCTTTCCGAATATAGCTCCAGCTGTAGATCCAGGATCCTAGGAAAATAAAAATCTACAAAACCAAAACTACTAGCTGCCTGTGTGGAAAATAGGGGAACCCAAAGTTTAGGTTAAAACAATAAACTCCAGGTCAGTCATGGGACTGATGCGAGAACTAAAACAGTTATTTAAAACTTTACTTTAAAAATAAAGTAAATCAAGGGATCACGCCGTATAACACGGAACGAGTTTTCCGCCAAGAATACCAATGCATAAAACAATTTAAAGACAACACAATGATCTTTGAAAAATGAAGCTATTATAAGACTCAGGTCCTATCACACAATGCAACGCAAGCCGGAGGATAGAGTTTTCCCTTATAATAGTCAAACATGCTTGGTACGTTCAAAATAACTCATTTTGATATTACTATATGTGTATAGTGTCAAAATCAAATTCAAATATATATGTATCAATCATAGACGACATGGGTAGCATATATCATGTTGCTATACTAGTTCTACAACTAAAACTGAAAAGTCGCGTATTGGAAATTGGATTCCATCTATGAGTCGAGGCGATGGATCATCCTTGCTGGCTTCGAGACACTCTAGCAAAAGCCTCAGGATCCCCCGCAGTGAACCCTGGTTAGCAACAAGACCGATCCACCCTTATGTTTGTGGATTAATATTCCTGAAAACACGTTTTCCAGTCCTATCGGACCTATCCATCGGCCCCGTAGTGACCAATATATCCGAGGCACCTCGCAATCCATCATCCACACAGGTAAAAATAAATAAATGTCTGGGCTCCATACCATGACACCACCCATAGCTAGAAGGAAACGTCGTGTCCTCCCTACCGTTCTCATCCCGTTTTTGACTCATACCGAGGTGTGAGGCTCGCGAATTAACGCTATACACAAAGCTATGCTATTTAAAGCCGTGCTTTGAACATCAACCACAAGACTCTGCATTTCAACGTAAGCCTTGATCACTGAATCTCTGCATGCCACACTAACAATTCATGCCATGCGACTGATATCCATTAATATATAACCTCTAAGCTCATACGTCTTAGAGAAGGGCATTAAGCAAGAGAATAAATTCTCCGCTGCCAAACAGATATATATTTAATAGAATTCAATCAACATAGAATAAAATCCAATGTCAGACACACATCCATTTACAAGTTCATTCTGGATCTGAACGAAACCGAAGGCACCTTATTCCTCGTCCCATATGTCCATTACAGGAGAGAGGTCCTTGCATATCATGTCGGTCTCCAAGTACGTCTGGACGATCACCACTTATTACCTTATCTTGTGGGTACAACCCAATCAAGACATCGATAATCATCCAAACGATATGAAGACCTCCGATCTTCAACCACCGTCTTCATCGTCGACTTATTGTCGAATCAGTTATTCAGAATGGGCATAAACCCAATCTTTCCGAATAACTACCGTATCTCATAAATAAGTGCTACACAAACACAACATATGCCTCATTCCAATTAAGATATTCTTTTATTCAAATATTCACATCTTTAAGGATAGGTTCCCATTAATTTTATCAAAGATAAATTCTTTTAAATTTATTCTTTAATCTTCCTTTGGATATCAATTCTAAACCAAATTAATGTTTATCAATTAGTTGGGATTATCGAGCCTTAGTGAAGTAATCATTTATTTATCAATCACAATCCCAACCTATTCATCCCATGGAAAAAACTGGTAATACTCCATATATAACACAACGGTGTTATCAGTAAATTTAATTACCATTTCACGTTCAAATCTAATTAAAGATTTAACCATTGCCTAGAGTAAAACTGGTGGTACTCCATTCTCGATCATTTCCCCAAATTTGATAATTTAAATTGTCACATTCTCATTTAAATCTAATTAAAGATTCATTAAAACTCTACTTATTTTTAATCTCACAAATCATTACTCAATGATTGATTAACTTTGGGAAATCAAACATGCCACATTGACAATCTACACCGTACCACTGATTTCTACCAATATATAACCTCTAAGCTCTTACATCTCAGAGAAGGGTGTTAAGAAAGAGAATAAATTCTCCGCCACCAAATAGATATATATTTAGCATAGATCAACAACACAGTTCGAAATACAATGTTAGACATGTAATCCTGTCTTTATCTGGGTTAAAGAAATAATGTCATTTAAAACATAGTTCACGATAAACCCAAAATCACATTCCATTAATTATGGAATCTTCACGTAAAACAGATCAATGTATATAGATATATATAATCGAAATTAATTTCTGTATCCAACCAATAATATAAATGGAATAACAACAAAGCCTTTGAAATTCCATATGTAATAACAGTCTTCCTCCACAGAAGCTCACTTCGATTATTACCAAATCGAATTCCATTCCATTCCAATTTATTATATTAAATTGGAAAACTTTACTTTGGAAATTTTTCATTAAATCTTAGTAAGAGATTTATATATTCCAAATCACATTTCACTGTCAATCGGGTTAAAGAATGAATGTCGTTTAAAACACAATTCACAATAAACCCAATTCACATTCCATTTTATTCCAATGACTAAATATAACTAGAAACTCTAATAATCTTAATTAAAAGATTTATTCTTTTCACTATGGGGTTTAAGAATAGTGTTATTGAAGATACCATTCATGACAAACCCAAAATCCACTTCGATATTAAATATAAGGCTCTAAATAGAAATTATATCGGCTTATACACAATATCAAATTCTGAAACCAACACATACCGTATGGGGAATAACGATATATATATATATATATATATCTTCCAAATTCCTCCACAATATCCATATTCTCATGGAATCCAATATTGAAATATCTCGAAGATAATTTCTATTCAAATCCATCCCAATTAATACATTGAAAAATTCTAGTTGGATTAAAACCATTCACAAATCAAATTTATTTATTTAAAAACGTTGGATTATCCTTCTAGTTGATAAGTAGTTCATTTTGATAAAAATATACTTTTATCTTTACAAACGTGGAATTTTTCATCCCAATTCTTTCCAAATCATTTATTATGATTTTGCACAAATTATTAATATTTTTAATAAATTTATCGAGGCCCGTACAGTTGGTTTCAAATAACGGCCACCGAACTACATCCATAGCAACCTTTTCCAAATTTGATTTGGTCATAATTTCAAATCCAACCATTCAAATTTAAATCTATTATATTCAATGGTAAGCTCTTTTCGATACGAACCCAAGAGTTCCAGTTTCGGGAGGATCCGACGGTCGGATCTCCCGTTACGTCCATTTGAAGTTCATGGTCGAAATTCGCGAACGGTCGCTGTGCGGTGCATTCTATTCAAGCCATTATATATATATATATTGTCGATTTCTATTTAAAACGTAATTTATAAATTCGTTTTAAAAACGATTCCAACTTCCATTTCAATTTTAAATCAAAATTGAATATTCCATTATATGACAATTTTATGTATCTCATATATATATATATATATATATATATATATATATATATATGTTAAAAATAATATTTTTAACCAACCAATATTTATTTCAATGCACGACCAATTTATATATCGTATGTATAAGCTAAAAATAATATTTTTAGCGAACAAATATTTATTTCATTACATGACCATTTATATATCGCATATATAATTTTATACAATGCATATGTATATTTTATTTCACAGCGCATATATATAATTGTCACAATGCATATATATAATTTTCGCAGTGCATATATATATAATTTTCACAACTCATATATATATAATTTTCACAACGCATATATATATATATAATTTTCACAACACACACACATATATAATTTTCATAACACATATATATATAATTTTTACAACGCATATATATATAATTTTCACAATGCATATATATATATTATTTTCACAATGCATATATATATATATATTTCCATTTCACAACACAATACAATCAATTAAATCGTCTATGGTCTGTGGATGAGGGAGGTAAGCTAACAGGCACCATACAACATTTGTGATAATTAAAAACTGATAATAAAAATCAATATTGGCAGTTCATACATGCAGTTATAAAATAAATAACTGTACAAGAATTTTAGTGGGAAGTTCTCACATTGACTGGTTTCGAAATCGCTATAAAAAGATTATTTTAATTAAATTAAACCCGATGTTTAATTTAATCACAATCTGCGGTTGCTTCCGTTTTTGTCCTGGTATGTCCCATCATGTAGTGCTCGACAAGAGAAATCCAACGAATCTCAAATCGTTCGATTCTGATAAGAATTGAATAAGATATTACATTTTATACATTGGTATATATTTAAAAATATAATTAATTTAATAGTTATCTTCCTTAATTACCATCTCTAATTATCTCTTCCATCGTATAAACTACAGGTCGTCGTTCAACCCATCTTCGATTTGAAAACCTCCACCGTGCTCCACCAGGGATAGTCGTGACCCCGATCAGAAACCACCAAGCTGGCCGCGACCTGCCCTCCCTCATCGATGGCCTCCTCAGCAAACTCGAACCCCCTTACTCCTCAAAACCGAGTGCGACGGAAGCCTAATTGAGGCAAAAATTCTCACCGGTTTCGAAGTAAAGAACCGATCTTATTCATACCAACTTGTAGAATTTGAAATGGTCTTCCATTTCAACTGAAATCGCTCCTTAACTCGCTATGGATCGAGAGAGATTAGGCGAGAATGTTTGGAGCGATTTATGTCGTTCATTTTTGAGGGAGGTGCGCTGTTTGACCACGACTGAAATGAAATTAGGGTTTGACCCTTAATATATTCATATTTAAAATAATATTTATTCCACAAATTTGTTCTTTTGCATTCGAACTCCAAATAAGACCCAACGACTGTCGTCTTTAGCTAATTTCCCTCATTCCAAACATAATGGAATATGTTTCATAACCCAATTCGACCGTTTCAATTAGTTTTCATCAAAATTGAAATATAATTCAATGTATATTGAATTTAAATGTACATTTTAATTTACTTGGGCTACATACTGACTCCAAAAATTACAAAAAAATAAATCTGGCTATGTTTTGACGAGAAGGTCCTAACAAAACTAATTTTTTCGAATTTGGAGATCGTTTGAAAAATGGCCATTTTCCAATGGATTAAATTCAAACTGAAATTACCAAACACGTTAATATTCACCATGCACACATATCAATTCAAAAAATTATGAAAATTGTAATATAACAGTAATTTGACATTCTGGATCAAAGATCAAGGTTTCGTTGAAAACGGAGTTCGTTTGCAAAATGGCTATTTCTAAAGGTTATATATTATATTAAAATATATACAAATTCCATGGCGAATATTTTAAATTTTAAACTAGACATAGCTTATAATTTATAAAATGAAATCTCAGTTTCTCACATTCATTAGAAAGATATTATTAAACAGATTCAAATATTTCTGGTTTTACTGAATTATGATTTATTTTGAATTCTGTACATTCAATTGAAATTTAAAATCGAATTTTCAAACTACCGCTCCATTTCAAACTCTATTTAAAATTAAAATAAATTTATATGTTATAACTTCGATTTAAATAAATTTTTAGTCATTATTATTTAAAATAAATCATTTTAAATATTCAAAATCCATTAAAATAGCTAAAATAAAAATTTTAAATCGGTTCAAAAATTTCGGGTTGTTACAATCTCTCCCACTTGAAATTTTTTCGTCCTCGAAAAGGAACGGAGCTGAACGTTATTTAACTAACCAACTCAACTTTCATTCTGACTTGAGTTCTTCAACTTTTCATAATTTCTCAAAAATTTGGCTAACGCCTTAAATTTTCGAAAAATTTCGCCATAATCTCTTTTGTACGAGTTGATCGGTAAAACCGCAACTTGCCTCACAAGGCCCTCATCAATCAAAAAGAAAAAAGATAAAGTCAAGCGGCTAGCCAATCGGCTCATAAAATCATCAAACCCTAAGAAAATGGTAAACATGTACCTATCTGTCGGGCATACAATTTTATTTGTCTTCTTAGCTTCCATGTTATGACCTGTTCATTACATATATATGTACCTGTATGCAATTCCAAACAATTTTCAATTCAGTTCAATATTTTATTCGTTTTGGCTTAATTTACCTTTCATTCTCTTAGTGGTTTTATTATTCTAATATCTTTATTTGGTCACACTAATAATCACACAACACAACCAATAATCAATTAGTTGGTTAGCTTTTCAAACATATAACTTCTATATATACTCAAAATCATATTTTTAAGGCCAATCACAACAATAAATCCTATCTAAGTTTTGATTCTCACACTAGTCAATTGGAAATATATAGATATCCCACTTTCGAAACTTGAACATAAATGCCGATGATGACGCATCAATTATCAGAATCATGCCCGGCGACTAGAGTATGATTCTATATCTATCTAGTATATTCGAGACTTCGTATACATGTGGATCAGACGTATATTAAAATCTCTATATACCTGATAGTCCAAAATCAATTTAAAATAAAATACTCAAATACGTATAATAAGGTTTAAAATTTCAAAACAAATTTTGTTTTCATTTTTATTCCAAAAATAACACTCTTTGAAACTCATTTTAGGATACTACTGGCCCCATCTCTAACGAGTCATTCTCATTGGATATTACTAATCCAATCACTGATGAATTCTTTCATTCGGTTCTAATGTGTCTTATTCTCAAGCTTTATAAACCAAGGCTCTGATACCAAATTGAAATAACCCAAACTCGCCCGTACAGGAAAGCCCAAATTGAGTTAAGAACACGACAAATAAGAAAACAAACAATAGAACATTTCATTGCTTATTACAAAAATTACATTAGAGTACAAGATTATGACAAAGTATGAATAAATAATATACAACAGAAAAATATCAGAGATTAAATTACATTACATAGCAGTGGAAAAATAATACATAACAAAACTGAAAGAGATACACGGATACAAAGCTTTCCGAATATTACTCCAGCTGTAGATCCTGGATCCTGGGAAAATAAAAATCTGCAAAACCAAAACTATTAGCTGCCCACATAGAAAATAAGGGCACCCAGAGTTTATGTTAAAACAGTAAACTCCAGATCAGTCATGGGACTGGTGGGAGAACTAAAAAAGTTGTTTAAAACTTTACTTTAAAAATAAAGTAAATCAAGGGACCACGCCGTATAACATGGAACAGGTTTTCTCCCAAGAATACCAGTGCATAAAACAGTTTATAGACAACGCAATGCTCTTTGAAAAATGAAGCAATTATAAGACTCAGGTCCCATCACACAGTGCAACGCAAGCCGGAGGATAGAGTTTTCCCTTATAATAGTCAAACATGCTTGGTATGTTTAAAACAAATCATTTTGATATTACTATAAGTGTATAGTGTCAAAATCAACTTCAAATATATATGTATCAATCATAGACAACATGGGTACCATATATCATGTCACCGTACTAGTTCTACAACTAAAACCAAAAAGTCGCATATTGGAAATTGGATTCCATCTATGAGTTGAGGCAATGGATCATCCTCGCTGGCTTTGAGACACTCTAGCAAAAGCCCTAGGATCCCACACAGTGAACCCTGGTTAGCAATAGGACCGGTCCACCCTTATGTTTGTGGATTAATAATACTGAACACATGTTTCCCAGTCCTATCAGGCCTATCCATCGGTCCTATAGTGACCAATATATCCGATGCATCTCGCAATTCATCATCCACACAGATAAAAATAAATAAATGTCTGGGGCCCATACCATGAAACCACCCATAGCTAGAAGGAAATGCTGTGTCCTCCCTACTGTTCTCATCCCGTTTTTGACTCATACCGAGGTGTGAGGTTCGCGAATTAACTCCATACACAAATCTATGCTATTTAAAGCCTGCTTTGATCATCAACCACAAAACTCTGCTTTTCAACAGAAGCTGTGGTCACTACATCTCTGCATGCCACACCGACAATTCATGTCATGCGATTGATATCCATTAATATATAACCTCTAAGCTCATATGTCTCAGAGAAGGGCGTTAAGCAAGAGAATAAATTCTCCATTGCCAAACAGATATATACTTAATAGAAGTCAATCAATACATAATAAAATCCAATGTCAGACACACATCCATTCACAAGTCCGTTTTGGGTCTGAACGAAACCGAAGGAACCTTATTCTTGGTCCCATATGTCCATACAGGAGAGAGGTCCTCGCATATCACGTCGATCTCCAAGTATGTCTGGACGATCACCACTTATTACTTGTCTTGGGTGTACAACGCAATCAAGACATCAGTAATCATCCAAACAATGTGAAGACCTCCGGTCTTCAACCACCGTCTTCATCACCGACTTATCGTCGAATCAGTTATTCAGAATGGGTATAAACCCGATCTTTCCGAATAACTCGTATATCTCATAAACAAGTGCTACACAAACACAACATACTCCTCATTCCAATTAAGAATATTCTTTTATTCAAATATTCACATCTTTGGTGATAGGTTCCCATTAATTTTATCAAAGATAAAGTCTTTTAAATTTATTCTTTAATCTTCCTTTAGATATCAATTTTAAACCAAATTAAGGTTTATCAACTAGTCGGGATTATCGAGCCTTATCGAAATAATCATTTATTTATTAATCCCAATTCCAACCTATTCATCCCATGGAGCAAAACTGGTAATACTCCATTTCTTACACCATAGTGTTATCGGTAAATATAATTACCATTTCACATTCAAATCGAATCAAAGATTTAACTATCGCCTGGAGTAAAACTGGTGGTACTCCATTCTCGATCATTTCCCCAATTTTGATTATTTAAATTATCACATTCTGATTTAAATCTAATTAAAGATTCATTAAAAATCCACTTTTTTTAATCTCATAAATCATTACTCAATGATTATTTAACTTTCGGAAATCAAACATGCCACATTGACAATCTACACCGTACCACTGATTTCTATCAATATATAACCTCTAAGCTCATTCGTCTCAGAGAAGGATGTTAAGCAAGAGAATAAATTCTCTGCCACTAAACAGATATATATGTTTAGCAAAGATCAACAATACAGTTCGAAATACAATGTTAGACATGTAATCCTGTCTTTAACTGGGTTAAAGAACCAATGTCATTTAAAACACAGTTCATGATAAACCCAAAATCACATTCCATTAATTATGGAATCTTTATGGAAACAGATCAATATATATAATCATATAAATTTCCGTATCTAACCAATAATATAAATGGAATAATGGCAAAGCCTTTTAAATTCAATATATAATAACAGTCTTCCTCCACAGAAGCTCACTTCGGTCATTACCAAATCGAATTCCATTCCAATTTATTATCTTAAATTGGAAACTTTACTTTGGAAAATTTCCATTAAATCTTAATAAGAGATTTATATATTCCAAATCACATTTCACTGTCAATAGGGTTAATGTCGTTTAAAACACAGTTCACAATAAACCCAATTCACATTCCATTTTATTCCAATTACTAAATATAAGTGGAAACTCTAATAATCTTAATTAAAAGATTTATTCTTTTCACCACGGGGTTTAAGAACAATGTTACTGAAGACCACCATTCACAAAAAACCCAAAATCCAATTCAATATTAAATATAAGGCTCTAAATAGAAATTATATCGGCTTATATTCAATACCAAATTCTGAAACCAACACATATCATATGCGGAGTAACGATATATATCTATCTTCCAAATTCCTCCACAATATCCATAAAGTCACAGAATCCAGTATTGAAATATCCCGAAGATGATATCTATTCAAATCCATTCCAATTCATACATTGGAAAATTCTGGTTGGATTAGAACCGTTCACAAATCCAATTTATTTATTTAAAAATGTTGGATTATTTTTCTAGTTAATAACTAGTTCATTTTGAAAAAAAAATATTTTTACTTTACAAACGTTTAATTTTTCATCCTAATTCTTTCCAAATCATTTATTATGATTTTACACAAATTATTAATATCTTTAATAGTCTTATCAAGGCCCGTACAGTCAGTTTCCAATAACGGCCACCGAACTACATCCATAGCGACCTTTTCCAAATTTGATTTGGACATAATTCCAAATCTGACAATTCGAATTTAAATCTCTTATATTCGTTGGAAATCTCTTTTCGATACGAACCCAACAATTCTGATTTTAGGAAGATCCGACGGTCGGATCTCTCGTTACGTCCATTTGAAGTTCGTGGTCGAAATTCGCAAACGGTTGCTGCGCAGCGCGTTCTATTCAAGCCATCATATATATATTGTCGATTTCTATTTAAAACGTATTTTATAAATTTGTTTTAAAAACGATCCAACTTCCATTTCAATTTTAGATCAAAATTGAATATTCCATTATATGGCAATTTTATATATCTCATATTTATATATTAAAAATAATATTTTTAACCAACCACTATTTATTTTAATACACGACTGTTTTATATATAACATATATAATTTTATACAATGCACATGTATATTTTATTTCACAACGTATATATATAATTTTCACAATGCATATATATATATAATTTTCACAATGAATATATATATTATTTTCATAATGCATATATATAATTTTCACAACGCATATATATAATTTTCACAATGCATATATATATATATAATTTTCACAACGCATATATATATATATTATTTTTACAGCGCATATATATATATATATATTTCCATTTCACAACACAATCACAACACAATACAATTAATTAAATCGTCCATGGTCTATGGACGAGGGAGGTGAGCTAACAGGCACCATACAACATTTATGATAATTAAAAACTGGTAAAAACCAATACTGGTAGTTCATATATGCAATTATAAAATAAATAACTATACAAGAATTTTAGTGAGAAGTTCTCATATTGATCGGTTTTGAAATCGTTATAAAACAATTATTTTAATTAAATTATACCTGACGTTTAATTTAATCAAAATCTGCAGCTGCTTCCGTTTCTGTCTTGATTTGTCCCATCGTGTAGTGCTAGACAAGAGGAATCCAACGAATCTGAAATCGTTCGCTTCTTATAAGAATTGAATAAGATATTTTATTTATACATTGGTATATATTTAAAAATATAATTATTTTAATAATTATCTTCCTTAATTACCATATCCAATTATCTCTTCCATCGTATAAACTACAGGCCGCCGTTCAATCCATCTTCGATTTGAAAATCTCGACCGTGCTCAACCAGGGATCATCGTGACCCCGATCAAAAACCACCATGCTGACCGCCGACCTGGCCTCCCTCATCGTTGGTCTCCTAAGAAAACTGAAACCCCCTTGCTCCTCAAAACTGAGTGCGATGAAAGCCTAATTGAGGCAAAAATTCTCACCGGTTTCGAAGTAAAAGCAAATCTCATCCATACCAACTTGTAGAACTCGAAATGGTCTTCCATTTCCAACTGAAATCACTCCTTAACTCGTTGTGGATCAAGAGAGATTGGGCGAAAATGTTTGGAGCGATTTATGTCGTTCATTTTTTAGGGAGGCGCGCTGTTTGACCATGGCTGAAATGAAATTAGGTTTTGACCCTTAATATATTTATATTTAAAATAATATTTATTTCACAAATTTGTTCTTTTGCGTCCAAACTCCAAATGAGACCCAACGAATGTCGTCCCTAGCTAACTACCCCCATTCCTAACACAATGAAATATGTTTCATAACCCAATTCGACTATTTGGATTAGTTTTCGTCAAAACTAAAATATAATTCAATGTATATTGAATTTAAACATACATTTCAATTTACTGGGACCACATACTTACTCCAAAAATTACAAAAAAATAAATCTAGCTATGTTTTAATGATACGGTCCTAACAAAACTAATTTCGTCGAATTTGGAGACCGTTTGAAAAATGGCCATTTTCCAGTCGATTAAATTCAAACTGAAATTACCAAACGCATTTAAATTCGCCACGCTCACATATCAATTCCAAAAATTATAAAAATTGGAATATAACAATAATTTGACATTCTGGATCCAACAAAAGTTGTTTCGTTGAGAATGGAGGTCGTTTGCAAAATGGCTATTTCTAAGGGCTATATATTATATTGAAAAATATAAATTCCATAGCGACTATTTTAAATTTTAAACTGGACATAACTTATAATTTATAAAGTGAAGTCTCAGTTTCTCACATTCGTTAGAAAGATATTATTAAACAGATTCAAATATTTCTGGTTTTACTGAGATCCGATTTATTTTGAATTCTGTACATTCAATCGAAATTTAAAATCGAATTTTCAAACTACCGCGCCATTTCAAACTCTATTTATTATTAAAATAAATTTACATGTTCTCACTTCGATTTAAATAAAATTTTAATCGTTATTATTTAAAATGAATCATTTTTAATATTCAAAATCCACTAAAATAGCTAAAATAACATTTTAAAATTGGTTCAGAAATTCCGGGTTGTTACAATAGGAATTACCCCAAGGATCAATAGCGAATAGTCCTTTCAATTCGAAGATTTCAATTACGATAGAATCACAAGTCATAATATCTCTGGCCGCTAAACCAGAGAAATTCAACAAGTAGTTCTTCCGCTCATGAAGGTCAACGATCTTTAATTGCTCCATCTTCAATCATAATCTTCTAAGTATTCGCCGGTTCGGAATGGTTTTCGAATATAAATTTGTTCCCGGTCTTTTCATACCACAATCGTATGGATCAGCTTTGATAATCGGCTATTTAATTATCAACTAAATAATCATGGAAATAAAATGAGTTTACTAGTTTAGTACCTGCATTACTTGGCCTCTTTTAAGAATAATTAACTAATGGTTAATTTAAGACTTAAAAATATTTTCAGTATATCAACATGGCATTTTACTTCTCATTTAGCACTAGATTTTTCAGAACTATTTTATTTACTTATAATTAAGTTATATATATTTATTCCTACTTTGGTTTTATTAAATTTCGCATAAAACATCATTACTTGAAACAATATCGAACTTTTATTCTTTCAGAATAAACTCATTTGTAATAACCTGGAATTTCTGAACCAAATTAAAATTTTTATTTTAGCTATTTTAATGGATTTTGAATATTTAAAATGATTTATTTTAAATAATAACGACTAAAAAATTATTTAAATTGAAGTTAAAATGTATAAATTTATTTTATTTATAGAACGAACTCAAAATGGCGCGGTAGTTTGAAAATTTGATTTTAATTTTCAAATGAATATATAAGATTCAAAATAAATCAGATTTCAGTAAAACAAGAAACATTTGAATCTGTTTAATTATATCTTTCTAAAGAATGTAAGAAATTGAGATTTCACTTTATAAAATATAAGTTATGTTCAGTTTAAAATTTAAAATAATCGCTATGGAATTTATAGATATTTTATATAATATATATGTAACACCCCGAATTTTAGTTAATACTAATATTCACTAATTACAGAATTAATAATCTCAGATGTGAGAATCAGGGGAAACGGGTTACGCCATTGTGTTTGTCTCGGAAAAATACATGAAATAGAGTCCGAAATTTTGTAAATCGGAGTCCGTATGACCCGGTTAAGGCCCAAAGAAGTTTTCGGGAAATTTGAATTTCGAAACATGCAGAAATGGGGCCAGGCGGGAAAACTCCCGCCCAGCCAAGTCGACTTGGCTGTCGACAGGGCTGTCGACTTGCCTGTCGACATGCCTGTCGACTTGGCAGTCGACAGGGCTGTTGACTTGCCCTGTCGGCTGATTCTGGCCTAGGTGCACCTGGTTGAGTTTTGGGCTGGGTTGGAGGGCTTGGGTCGAAATCTGACGGACCTAAACTAACCTAGGGTTAATCTAAGGGTCTAAAACACAACCTAATCCTATAAATACACCCTAAGACTACCCTAATCCATACTAAAAATAGAATCTATGCCATCATGCCGCCAAAATGCAACTTAGAAGGAGCCTCCACTAATTAGAGAAGAGGGTTGCAAGCTAATCAACTACTAATCCACCTCTACTTCAACTCTAGCAACTATCTAAGGAGCTAATCTTGGAGTTTGTGAGTTTCTATCACTTTAATAACCAATTGCTAAACTAAGTAGATGAGATGTGATGAGATCATATGGTTTTGCTTGCGGATCAATGGGTTTTAGGTCATATGTTATAATGCTAGTTTGCTAATCACTATGTTTAACACTTATTCATGATGACACTATGTTTATGCAAGTTAAGTGTTTGGGTTTATGCATGTTATGTGGTGGGTTTTATGCATGCTAAGTATTTGGTTTTATGCATGCTAAGTGTTTGGTTTTATGCAAGTTAAATGCTTGGTTTTATGCTAGAATCATGTGTGAAATAAGTGACATGACATGCAAGTTTAACCTATGAGTTTGGATCTATAATATGCATAATCTATGCAAGTTGTTTGGATTAGTGATATGCATAACATATGTGAGTTTACCTTTGTATGTCATACATACATATGCAAGTTCATATGTAACATGTTATGCAAGTTTGGTGGTTGATTATATGCAAGTTCATATGTAACATGCTATGCAAGTTTGGTGTTTGATTATATGCAAGTCTATATATGACATGTTATGCAAGTTTGGTGGTTGATTATATGCAAGTAACATGTGCAAGTTTACACCTTTGTATGTCATACATACATATGAAAGTTTACCCCTTTGTATGACATAAGTACATGTGCAAGTTCATCCCTTTTAGACCTATGACATGTATGCAAGTTGACACCTTTATGATAGGTCTATGACATGAACATTTATGCAAGTTACCATCTTTATGACATATGTGATTCATGCAAGTTTGGGTTGGTTATTTATGCAAGTTGGGTTTATGGTCATATATGCAAGTTGACACCTTTTAAACCCATGATAATGCAAATGATATGCTAAGTTGAACCCATTGTGTGTATGATGAATCTCCTCTTTTAAAGTATGTCATGTTAACGTATTTACGTGGGGACGATGGGGTAAAAATTAATGAACACATAAAATTGTGTGAAGTTGGTATGATTAAACATACCATAAAGTGGATGGACATAATTGGGAATTTACCTATTAAGTTAGGTCTACCCATATTATGGAATTGGGAATTTACCTATTGAGTTAGGTCTACCCATATTTTTAAATATTTGTAATTAATTAGGGATAATTAATACAAATTATGGGGGTGATTAATTAGGTGTAATTAATCGACTAAGACACGAGGTTGGACCCTTTTGTAGCATAAGACTGCCCGGAACCGACCGGCAAATCCAGCGGCTACAAATGATTGGCCCAATGTGAGAGGTCTTAGCCATAAACTAAATACATGACAAGTGTAAAGACACGAGGTTAGACTCTGTTATGGTGTAAGGCTGCCCGGAACCAACCGGCATATCCAGCTGCCATAAAAGACAGTCTAATGTGAGAGGTCTTTACAAAGGTTACGATCATAATTAAGAAACAAATAACCAAATTAGCATGTAGTGGGGCATGAGGGGTTAAGTGGGTGCCTTGGGTGGCATGTAGTAACTAGTGGGGGTGCCTTGGGTGGCATGAGGAAACTAGTGGGTTGCCTTGGGTGGCAATAGAAAATACAATTAGAATACTTAACCAAAGTGGAACATGTAATTAAACATGATTAAAGGGTTAAGTAAGTGCCTTGGGTGGCATGTGGGAATCAAGTAAGTGCCTTGGGTGGCATGTGGAAATCTAGTGGGTGCCTTGAGTGGCAATTAAAATATGATTAAAAGGCTTAACCAAAATTTATAACATGTAAGTGGACATGGTTAAAGGGTTAAGTGGGATTCACTAGAAATGACAAGCTTAGGTGGGTAGCTTGTGGGGGCCCATTTCAACCAATATCCCAAACGTATCTTTGTGGGCTCGACCCAAGTCGAGGACGGGACACGCATATTGGGCTTGACTGTAAGAGGCCAAAACGGGTTAGCGGTGGCAACACAAGTCCAACGGGTTTCATATGCGTGTGTGGACCCGGGCTGGTAAGTAAGACGTTGTTGCATCGTGTAGGTATAAGCCGTGCACCGTTGATATTATCAGGTTGCCACTTTGGGGGATGATACACCCCACTGTGGGGCCAGCACGGGTATCTACGTTAGGGAGCCGATCGAATGGGGGGTAGTGGGTACACCTAGTGGAAATAGGGGCAGACGACACCTATGTAGTCAGCTAGGGGTACACGAAACTACTAATTATAGATTACTAAGTATACTTAGTGGGATCAACCTTTAAATTGGGAATGACTGGTGTGGTGCAGTGTAGTAATTATCCTTGGGTGGGTAGATGCGTCTTCACGGTTATCTTAGTTCATCCTAAGTCTAGGTTGCTGCTTAGTGTAGCCATTTATCCCCAGTCGTTACCGTATATCAAGCTTATGTCTTACTCTGGTTACTTTAATGATTGTATTGTTAAAGTTATAGGACTCGCTCAGACTTATGTCTGACCCTGTTGTTTTTATCTTTTTCCCAACCCTCAGGTTATCAGAGTGGGCCTAGCACTACTGGGCTTTGATCAGACTACTTTATCTATCTTTTGGAGCTTAGACCGTGGATGTAAAGCTCAATTTATCTTTTCTATTATGGCTATTAAGTTATGAAGTGGGATTATGTACTTTTGTTTTATCAGGATGGATATTATGTACTTGACTCTTGTTTATGGTTTTGGTGTAACCGAACATGTTTTACTTTCCAATGCAATGAAATGATGTTTTAAATTCTCAAGTATTACTTATATCTGTCTTGTTGTAATTTTTCTGTTCTATATTCACTTAAAATACTCCACCGATGTTATGGCATTCCCTTAGTGAGTGACCGTAGCAGGTGTGGGGTGTTACACGTGGTATCAGAGCTTAAGGTTACCAGAACAGATAATTTTTTTAGAAAAACTATCTTCTAAGAATATTTTTGAAAGGAGTATTTTCAAAAACATGTCTTTTAAGAGAAAAGTTTTTGAAAGAAAAGCATAATCCCCAATAGCCATATCTATATCTTTCAAATTCTCCGTTTTGAATCTCTTCCTCTCTCGTTTTGAGTTTCCCCTCCGCATATAGATGATCTTTCTAAGATAGATAAGAATGGAAAACCACTTCAAGGGACTTAGACATTAGTCGGACTAGAAGTTGGTTCAAGAAGGAGGAGGACTTGTAGGTACCTATTGGATAGACGATGGGAGGAAGGCTCAAATAGTTGTTTGGTTAATGAAGAGCGAAACCTCATTTTGATGGGAGGTTACGAGTGGAGAATGGGAAGAAGAGGGCTAGTAGTTATCCTTTTGGGAGGAATAGGACACCTTATTAGGATTGTCCAAAGAGGCAAGGGCAAGGTACGGAATCTCCTGGAGGGTAGTTGTATTCCCTCACGGCTAGTGTACCAGATGGGGATAGGACCGTCTAGGTTGGAATTTGGATTTCTTTATTATCCGGTTCGAACTTTATTCGACTCTGGCGCATCGCATTCATTTATCTCATCATCATTAGTTGAGTCACTGCACTTAGACACCAGTTTAGTAGATGATCCCTTGGTTGTTTCAAACCCAATTGGGGGCTCCACTTATTTGTCCATGATGTGTTTGGGTTTGAAGATTTCCATACTTAGCGTTGAGTTTAGATGTGATGCTTTTGTTTTGGGCTTCACGGGCTATGGGTTGATTTTGGGCATGGACTGGTTATCCAGTAATGGTGCCGTTCTTGATTGTGAAAGGAGAGTTGTTAGGCTTATGACCCGCTTGGGTAACACTCTCGAGATCTCTTGTAATCCCATGGAATCTGTTATGCAAAGTTATCTTGAGTCACTTGACGCGTCGGTCGAAAGTTTGCGATCTGTTAGAGTGGTCCGGGAGTACTCGGATGTGTTTGAGGAGGTGAAGGGCTTACCTCCGAAGCGGGAGATAGACTTCCGAATATATCTGGTAGACAATGCTAAACCAGTATCTTTGCCAGTGCGCCACATGGCTCCTCGTGAGAGGAGGGAACTCCATAATCAAGTGGGTGAGTTGCTTGAGAAGGGGTTCATAAGACGAAGTATATCGGAGTGGGGTGCTCCAGTAGTTTTTGCCACGAAGGCAGATGGGTCCTTCAGACTTTGTGTAGACTATAGAGAACCCAATAAGCTTACAAAGAAGAATAAACACCCATTGCCGAGGATTGATGATCTCTTTGATCAGTTAGTTGGCGCCTCAGTGTTTTCGCAGTTGGACTTAGCCACGGGGTTTCATCAGTTGAGAGTGGCTGAGGATAGTATAGAGAAGACTGCCTTTAGGACTCCGGATGGTTTCTATGAGTGGCTTGTGATGCCATTTGGTTTGACGAACGCCCCCTCATACTTTATTGATTTGATGAGAAGGGTGTTCAGGGAGTACCTAAATAAGTTCGTGATGGTCTTTGTAAATGACATCTTGGTCTTTTCTAGGAGCGAAATAAGTTTTCGTATGTGCTCAATAGGTTGAGCAAAGCCAGTTATGGGATAAACGGTGGTTTTGGAGCGAGACTGGCGAGGACATCCAGAGTTGGACAAGGGCTTAATTATTTAGCCGTTTTTACTAGTATCATCTCACGTAGGTCGTCTGAATTCGAAGGAGGTATCCCTTGGGTGTTTGTCTGATATTGGTTTAGGCCTTTGGGGCTTGCATTTGGGGGATGTCGAGTTCGACTAGGGTGGTCTGCGTGAGAGATGGACAGTTGTGATGATTTTGGATGGGGTAATATCCTGGTTTTCTCTAAAAGTGGAGAAGAGCATGCCCTACATCTTAGGGAAGTGTTGGAGACTCTTCGAGCGCATAGTCTTAGGACAGCAAAAGTGGATGGGATTCTTAGCATCCTATGAGTTTGAGATGGCGTATACCCATGGCAAGGGTAACGTGGTAGCGGACGCCTTAAGTAGGAAAAGGTTGTCCTTGAGTTCATTGTTCGTTGAATGACGGAGCTTAGAGTTTATTTCTATGTTTGACTTCAGACCTTCAGTTGACTTTGTACCCGGTTTGCTAGCCTCCTTGGAGGTTAGGCCCACTCTTTTGGGATGGATTGGTGAGGCTCAGCGAGACGACCCACAGTTGGTTGAGTTAGTAGAGAAGCTCATAAGGGGGGAGTCGTCCAGCCATTTGAGTAGGTACACCCTGGATGGTAAGGGGTGGTTGTGTAGAGACAGTAGACTTTGTGTACCGCAAGACGAGGGTTTAAAGAAGGCTATTTTGGATGATGCACATCGTTCGAAGATGACCATTCATCCCGGTAGGGACAAGATGTACCAAGACATGAAGCGAGTTTTCTTTTGGGCCGGTATGAAGAAAGACGCGGCCGAGTATGTCGCTAGATGCTTGGTGTGCCAACAAGTAAAAGCGGAGCAAAAGAAACCCGGTGGGTTGCTTCACCTATTGGAGGTTCCGCTATGGAAGTGGGATAGTGTCTCAATGGATTTCGTCAATGGATTACCAAGATCGAGGAAGGGTAATACGGGAATTTGGGTTGGGGTAGACAAACTTACTAAGAGTGCCCATTTTATACCCGTGAAGAGTAGGAGGACTGCTCAATGGCTAGCTTCAATCTACATTCGAGAGATTGTTAGATTGCATGGTGTACCTTCCAGCATAGTGAGTGATCGAGATCCTATCTTCACTAGCGAGTTTTGGAAGAGTTTGAAAGAGGCGGTAGGGACTCAGTTGTGTTTGAGCACCGCAAATCATCCTCAGACGGACGGCCAGACCGGGAGGGTGAATCGCATTTTAGAAGACCTTTTGAGGCTATGTATCTTGGATTTTGGAGGTACATGGGAAGAGCATCTTCCATTGGTGGAGTTCGCATATAATAACAGCTTTCAGTCTAGTATTGGCATGGCTCCTTTCGAAGCTCTTTATGGAAGGCCTTGTCGATCACCTACATGTTGGTGGGAATCTACGGATAAGATTTTACTTGGGCCCGATATGGTTAGAGAGACTTCGGAAAAGATTGATTTGATTAGAAGAAGGGTGAAAGCGGCGCAAGACAGACAGAAATCTTATGCGGACAAGAGGAGGACGGATCTTGAGTTTGAAGTTGGGGACATGGTCTTTGTCAAAGTGTCTCCGTTACGAAATGTGGTTCGCTTTGGATCTGTTGGGAAGTTAGCACCAAGGTTCGTAGGGCCGTTTCCTATTAAGGAAAGGATTGGACGGATGGCATATAGAGTGGAGTTGCCCGACAGACTTAGTGGTGTACATGATGTATTCCATGTGTCACATTTGAGGAAGTGCCTACATGAGACCGCATAGGTGGTAGAGCCGAGCTTGCTTAGAGAAGTAGAGATAGAGCGTGATGCGACTATTCGACGAGCTCCTACTCGCATCCTTGGGTCTGAGACTAGGAAGTTGAGAAATCGAGAGGTTCAACTAGTCAAAGTGCAATGGGGAGAAGATGAGAGCAACGCTACTTGGGAGACGGAAGCGAAGATGCGTTCACTATACCCATTCCTTTTTGAGGGTATGTCTTTTAACTTCTCCTTTATCGTTTGTCTAGTATTTATCTATCTTTAGTATGTCTTCTCGTTAGTACTTTTGACCTTTAGATAGGGTAAACCTATGGTTGAAACATGTGTTTGAGACATGTTATGATTGATGGATGCATGTGGATGCAAGTGTTTGCTAGTATTTGCTCGTAGATGCATATACACACACTCTAGACACTAGATCGGCTCAATCACTTCATATTGCATATTGCATATAATTGGGTGTGTAGGTAGCTATATTTATGGATGTATAATGGTTGTGTTATCATATGGATGACGCATTTTGGTGAATGATTGTGCACTCATGTAGATATAGTATGTGTCGATAGGGTTCTCTCGCATACATATTGGATGCATGGCACTATCATGGTTTGCATGTGTTCATACATTAGATAGGGAACATATACACACACTTTTTGCATATGCTCATACATCATTAGAAATTGTTTTAAGGACAATGGATGCCCGTGTTTGATGGATTGAGTAGATGGTTGTTTGGATGGTAGGATATGCATTCTCCTTACCTTAGAGATTTCGGGGACGAAATCCTTTAAGGAGGGGAGAATGTAACACCCCGAATTTTAGTTAATACTAATATTCACTAATTACAGAATTAATAATCTCATATGTGAGAATCAGGGGAAACGGGTTATGTCATTGTGTTCGTCTCGGAAAAATACGCGAAATAGAGTCCGAAATTTTGTAAATCGGAATCCGTATGACCCGGTTAAGGCCCAAAGAAGTTTTCGGGAAATTTGAATTTCGAAACATGCAGAAATGGGGGCCAGGCGGGAAAACTCCCGCCCAGCCAAGTCGACTTGGCTATCGACAGGGCTGTCGACTTGCCTGTCGACATGCCTGTCGACTTGGCAGTCGACAGGGCTGTCGACTTGCCCTGTCGGCTGATTCTGGCCTGGGTGCACCTGGTTGAGTTTTGGGCTGGGTTGGAGGGCTTGAGACGAAATCTAACGGACCTAAACTAACCTAGGGTTAATCTAAGGGTCTAAAATACAACCTAATCCTATAAATACACCCTAAGACTACCCTAATCCATACTAAAAATAGAATCTATGCCATCATGCCGCCAAAATGCAACTTAGAAGGAGCCTCCACTAATTAGAGAAGAGGGTTGCAAGCTAATCAACTACTAATCCACCTCTACTTCAACTCTAGCAACTATCTAAGGAGCTAATCTTGGAGTTTGTGAGTTTCTATCACTTTAATAACCAATTGCTAAACTAAGTAGATGAGATGTGATGAGATCATATGGTTTTGCTTGCGGATCAATGGGTTTTAGGTCATATGTTATGATGCTAGTTTGCTAATCACTATGTTTAACACTTATTCATGATGAAACTATGTTTATGCAAGTTAAGTGTTTGGGTTTATGCATGTTATGTGGTGGGTTTTATGCATGCTAAGTATTTGGTTTTATGCATGCTAAGTGTTTGGTTTTATGCAAGTTAAATGCTTGATTTTATGCTAGAATCATGTGTGAAATAAGTGACATGACATGCAAGTTTAACCTATGAGTTTGGATCTATAATATGCATAATCTATGCAAGTTGTTTGGATTAGTGATATGCATAACATATGCGAGTTTACCTTTGTATGTCATACATACATATGCAAGTTCATATGTAACATGTTATGCAAGTTTGGTGGTTGATTATATGCAAGTTCATATGTAACATGTTATGCAAGTTTGGTGTTTGATTATATGCAAGTCTATATATGACATGTTATGCAAGTTTGGTGGTTGATTATATGCAAGTAACATGTGCAAGTTTACACCTTTGTATGTCATACATACATATGCAAGTTTACCCCTTTGTATGACATAAGTACATGTGCAAGTTCATCCCTTTTAGACCTATGACATGTATGCAAGTTGACACCTTTATGATAGGTCTATGACATGAACATTTATGCAAGTTACCATCTTTATGACATATGTGATTCATGCAAGTTTGGGTTGGTTATTTATGCAAGTTGGGTTTATGGTCATATATGCAAGTTGACACCTTTTAAACCCATGATAATGCAAATGATATGCTAAGTTGAACCCATTGTGTGTATGATGAATCTCCTCTTTTAAAGTATGCCATGTTAACGTATTTACGTGGGGACGATGGGGTAAAAATTAATGAACACATAAAATTGTGTGAAGTTGGTATGATTAAACATACCATAAAGTGGATGGACATAATTGGGAATTTACCTATTAAGTTAGGTCTACCCATGTTATGGAATTGGGAATTTACCTATTGAGTTAGGTCTACCCATATTTTTAAATATTTGTAATTAATTAGGGATAATTAATACAAATTATGGGGGTGATTAATTAGGTGTAATTAATCGACTAAGACACGAGGTTGGACCCTTTTATAGCATAAGACTGCCCGGAACCGACCGGCAAATCCAGCGGCTACAAATGATTGGCCCAATGTGAGAGGTCTTAGTCATAAACTAAATACGTGACAAGTGTAAAGACACGAGGTTAGACTCTGTTATGGTGTAAGGCTGCCCGGAACCAACCGGCATATCCAGCTGCCATAAAAGACAGTCTAATGTGAGAGGTCTTTACAAAGGTTACGATCTTAATTAATTAAGAAACACTTAACCAAATTAGCATGTAGTGGGGCATGAGGGGTTAAGTGGGTGCCTTGGGTGGCATGTAGTAACTAGTGGGGGTGCCTTGGGTGGCATGAGGAAACTAGTGGGTTGCCTTGGGTGGCAATAGAAAATACAATTAGAATACTTAACCAAAGTGGAACATGTAATTAAACATGATTAAAGGGTTAAGTAAGTGCCTTGGGTGGCATGTGGGAATCAAGTAAGTGCCTTGGGTGGCATGTGGAAATCTAGTGGGTGCCTTGAGTGGCAATTAAAATATGATTAAAAGACTTAACCAAAATTTATAACATGTAAGTGGACATGGTTAAAGGGTTAAGTGGGATTCACTAGAAATGACAAGCTTAGGTGGGTAGCTTGTGGGGGCCCATTTCAACCAATATCCCAAACGTATCTTTGTGGGCTCGACCCAAGTCGAGGACGGGACACGCATATTGGGCTTGACTGTAAGAGGCCAAAACGGGTTAGCGGTGGCAACACAAGTCCAATGGGTTTCATATGCGTGTGTGGACCCGGGCTGGTAAGTAAGACGTTGTTGCATCGTGTAGGTATAAGCCATGCACCGTTGATATTATCAGGTTGCCACTTTGGGGGATGATACACCCCACTGTGGGGCCAGCACGTTTATCTACGTTAGGGAGCCGATCGAATGGGGGGTAGTGGGTACACCTAGTGGAAATAGGGGCAGACGGCACCTATGTAGTCAGCTAGGGGTACACGAAACTACTAATTATAGAATACTAAGTATACTTAGTGGGATCAACCTTTAAATTGGGAATGATTGGTGTGGTGCAGTGTAGTAATTATCCTTGGGTGGGTAGATGCGTCTTCACGGTTATCTTAGTTCATCCTAAGTCTAGTTGGTTGCTTAGTGTAGCCATTTACCCCAGTCGTTACCGTATATCAAGCTTATGTCTTACTCTGGTTACTTTAATGATTGTATTGTTAAAGTTATAGGACTCGCTCAGACTTATGTCTGACCCCGTTGTTTTTATCTTTTTCCCAACCCTCAGGTTATCAGAGTGGGCCTAGCACTACTGGGGTTTGATCAGACTACTTTATCTATCTTTTGGAGCTTGGACCGTGGATGTAAAGCTCAGTTTATCTTTTCTATTATGGCTATTAAGTTATGTAGTGGGATTATGTACTTTTGTTTTATCAGGATGGATATTATGTACTTGACTCTTGTTTATGGTTTTGGTGTAACCAAACATGTTTTACTTTCCGCTGCAATAAAATGATGTTTTAAATTCTCAAGTATTACTTATATCTGTCTTGTTGTAATGTTTCTATTCTATATTCACTTAAAATACTCCACCGATGTTATGGCATTCCCTTAGTGAGTGACCGTAGCGGGTGTGGGGTGTTACAATATAGCCTTAAAAATAGCCATTTGTAAATGACCTCCGTTTTCGACGAAACCTGTTTTGTTGGATCCAAAATGTCAAATTATTGTTAGGTTTCAAATTTCATAATTTTTGGAATTAATATGTGAGCGTGGTGAATTTAAACGTGTTTTCAAATTCAGTTTGAATTTAAAAAGCCATTTAAAAAGGGCCATTTTTCAAACGATCTTCAAATTCGATGAAATTAGTTTTATTAGGACTGTATCGTGAAAACATAGCTAGATTTATTTTTCTGTAAATTTTTGAATCAGTATGTGGCCCCGGTAAATTAAAATGTACGTTGAAATTCAATATATATTGATTTATATTTTAATTTAAAGAAAAACTGATCGAAAAAGTCAGATTGGCTTACGAAACATGTAACAACCCGAAATTTCTGAACCAATTTAGAATTTTTATCTAACTATTTTAATGGGTTTTAAGAATTTAAAATGACTTATTTTAAATAATAATGACCAAAAATTTATTTTTATCGAAGTTAAAACGTATAAATTTATTTTAATTATAAAACGAGCCTGAAATGGCGTGGTAGTTTGAAAATTCGATTTCTAATCTCAACTGAGTATATAAAATTCAATATAAATTGGGTTTTAGTAAAGCAAGAAATAGGGGTGAGCGTTCGTTCAGTTCGGTTAGTTTAGACGTAAAAAAACTCAAACCGAATTGAAACAAAAAAATTTCTAAACCGAACCGAACCTAACCGAATTAATTTCGGTTAATTCGGTCGGTAACCGATTTAACTGAACTTAAAAGATGTACTATAATTCAAATGATGGATTCACTCAAAATAAAACATAAATTCATGTTTGGAGAAATTTTATGTAATAAATTTAATGTTTATGATAAGATTTGATCAATTTACCATAAACGTCTTTTTACTACATAACTAATCTAATTATTTAAAGTACAACAATACCGTAAAACTAGATAATAAATTAAAAGTTCATTTAATTCGGTTAAACCGATAACCGAAAAAATTTATTTCACTAACCGAATTCAAACCGATTTAGTTTTTAAACCGAACCAAACCGACGAAAATGAAATGGTTTGGTCGGTTATTTCGGTTTGAACCGAATATTGCTCACCCCTAGCAAGAAACCGTTGGAATCTACTTAATTATACCTTTCTAATGCATATAAGAAACTGATATTTCACTTTATAAATTGAAAGGTATGTCTAGTTTAAATTTTGAAATAGTCGCTATGGAATTTATATATAGTTTTAATATATATATATGGCCCTTAAAAATAGCCATTTTGCAAACGACCTCCGTTTTCGATGTAACCATTTTTGTTGGATCCGGAATGTCAAATTATTGTCAGGTTTAAAATTTCATGATTTTTGGAATTAATATGTGGGCGTAGTAAATTTAAACGTGTTTTGAGTTCTAGTTTAAATTTAATTGACCAGTTAAAAAGGTCATATTTCAAACGATCTCCAAATTGGACAAAATTAGTTTTGTTAGGACCATATCGTCAAAACATAGCTAAATTTATTTTTCTATAATTTTTGGAGTCAGTATGTGGCCCCGGTAAATTAAAATGTACGTTTGAATTCAATATATATTGATTTATATTTTAGTTTTCATAATTTTTTTTTTGAAACAGTCGAATTGGCTTATGAAACATATCCCTTTGTGTCTGAATTGAGGGTATTTAGCTAGGGGCGACAGTCGCTGGGGTTCGTTTGGAGTTCGGAGCGTTAAACGAATAAAGTGTGAATTGAATAATATTAAAAGCTTGTGTATGTATATTATTTTCCACCCTAACCCTAGGGCCATTCATTAATCATTGCTGCCGTTCAGAATGGACGCACGAAAACGCTCAAGATTCCTTCTCAATCATTTCGATTCCACGTAAAATCAATCAAAACATATAAAAGGGAAATCGTAGATCGATCTGAGATCTTTCAATCGGTACTAGTTTGATCAGATCTCGTCTCGTAAATGGGAGGAATCCTCCCTTGAAGCTCGCGCGTTTGGGAAACGATCTATGGGTTGTGGGGTCGTCGAGCCTACTGCTATCGCTAGAGGAGGATGGCGACGCCAAGACCGACGACGTGTAGGTTGTAGATGGGGTTTCGATTCCCTCGAGGCGCGTGTGGTGATGAATGATAGGTTATAGGGCTTCGGTTTTTACAGAAGGAAGAAAGGGAAGATAGGGCGGCCAATTTTTTTAATTTAGGTTAATTAGCGAATTAAGAGTTAACTAACTAAATTAATTATATTTAAGTATATCGAAGTGTAATTAATGTTTAAACTCTTATAACTCATGCAAGTTGAAACAGAAATTCGCAAGATCAGTTTCATTGGAATCGCCTCAACAAGCTCTACATCATGGAACCGACTAGAACAAAAATGGAGCCAACTAGAATTGGAGGCAAATTTAAATCCCAATAGAAATAAATTAAAAAATAAAGACTGGCGGAGTGGAAACCAATGTGAGAATTCTCTCACTAAAAATTCTGTATAGTTATTTATTTATTTTATAACTGAAAAATATATAGAATTGCTAGTGTAGATTATTATTAGTTTTAATCATTTTAAATTGTATACGGTGTCTGTTAGTTCACTCCCTCGTCCACAGACCATGGACGATTTCATTGACTGTATTGTGTGTTGATTGTGTTATTGAAATGCTTAACGTATAAAAAATAATGTTAATAAATTTATGATTGTGGAAATTAAATTATAAATATCCATTTATAATGTAAACAGTGAAAATTGGCTAATTAGAAAAATGATTCAAGTCGAATTAGAATTGGTTAAATTTATTAGCCAGTGATTATTTTGAATCGACTGTTGTTATTTGGAAACCCCACACGGGTCTGGGGACGATAATTTATTCACAGCTCCCCTAAATTTAATTATATGTCAACTGATGGATCGACAAACTTTGATAAGCGTTATTTAATTATTTAATGCTTATACAATAGTAAATTGCACTTTGGTTGTGAATTGACTGTTTAATAGTTGTTTATCACTATTTTTGAATACATGCGATATATGAAATCCATATAACTGAAATTATATGGTAATTGATTGAGTTGCATTCCGATTCAGAAATAAAGAATATTTTAAAATAACGAATATTTTAAAATGATGAATATTTTGAATAATATTCAATGAATAATCAAAATATGATTTTGATGTCCGATTTTGGGATGGGCACGAAAATATATAAATATATGGAGCCGAGTTAAGTGTAAAGCCATTTTAACCCGAATGGGTTTATCGATCGATTTTATTCATTTTAAAATAATATCAAACAGAATAGATTTCAAAATCTAATATTTTGAAAATATTATTATTTTAATATTATAATGTTGTAGAATATTCAATTTTGATTTAAAATTGAAAAATGAAGTTGGAATCATTTTAAAATGAATTTATAAACGATTTATAAAATACGTTTTATATGGAAATCAACGAAATATATATTATATATATTAGATGGCCTAAATAGAACGCCCCGCGCAGCGACTGTTTGCGAATTTCGATCGTTAACTTCAAACTGATGCAATGGGAGATCCGACTGTCGAATTCTCCTAAAATCAAAACCGTTGGGTTCGTATCGAAAAGAGATTTTCAATGAACATAAGAGATTTAAATTTAAATGGTTGGATTTTAAATTATGTCCAAATCAATTTCAGAAAAGGTCGCGATGAATGTAGTTAGGTGGTCGATATTGAAAACCAACTGCAAGGGCCATATAAAAATTATTAAAAATATGTAAAAATTGTGTAAAATCATAATAAATGATTTGGAAAGATTTTGGATGAGAAATTCCTAGTTTGAGAAGATAAAAACATTTTTTCATCAAAATGAACTAGTTACTAACTAGAATAATAATCCAATGGTTTTTAAATTAATAAATTGGATTGAGAAATGGGTTTTACAATACCAAAATTTTCCAAGGAATAAACTAGAATAGATTCAAATGGAAATAATCTTTGGAATATTTCGATATTCGATTCTGTGATTACGCAGATATTGTTGAGGAATTTGGAAGATACAGATATCGTTATACCCAATACGATATCCGTTGGTTTCAGAATTCGGTATTGAATATAAGCCTATATAATTTATATTCAAAGCCTCGTATTTGATATCAAATTAGATTTTGGGTTTATCGTGAATGATGTCTTAAATAACACTGTTCTTAAACCAAGTTGAAATATGAATAAATCTTTTAATTAAGATTTAGAGAAGTTTTCCAATTAATTAATATTTAATTGGAATTGAATAACAGAATTGGATTTTTGGGTTTATCATGAATGGTGTTTTAAACAACACTTATTCTTTAACCCAATTAATGGTGAAGATTATGATTTCGAATTTATAATCTTTTAATTAAGAAAAATGGAAATTTTCCAAAGCAAAGTTTTCTAATTTAATATATTGAATTGGAATTAAATGGAATTCGATTTGGTAATAATCGAGATGAGCTTCTGTGAAGGAAGACCGATACTACATATGGAATTTAAAAGGCTATGCTGTAATTCCATTTGTATTATTAGTATGATATGGGGATTTATATCGATTATACACTATTATGATTTCTGTGTAGATTCCATTTTGATGGAAGATGACTTTGGGTTTATCATGAACTGTGTTTTAAAGGACATTGGTTCTTTAACCCATATAAAGACGAGATTTATTTCCTAAACTTGAATAATCATTATGTAATGATTTTTAGAGATTAAAAGTAAGCGGAGTTTTAATAAATCTTTAATTAGATTAAAATATTAATATGGTAATTAAATTTGCCAAACTTGAGAAGTGTTTGAAAATGGAGTATCACCAGTTTTACTTCATGCAATAGTTTAATCTTTAATTAGATTTGAACATGAAATAGTAATTGAATTTACCGATAACACGGTGGGTGTTAGATATAGAGTATTACCAGTTTTACTCCATGGGATGAGTAGGTTGGGATTGGAAAATAAATAAAGGATTACTTCAGTAAGGCTCGATAATCCCGATTAGTTAATAAACCATGTTTTGGTTTACATGTTGAAAACATAAAACAAAATCTTTTGAAATTTATATTTAAAGGAAGATTTAAGAATAAATTTAAAGGAATTTATCTTTGATAAAATTAATGGGAACCTTTCCCTAAAGATGTGAATATTTGAATAAAAGAATATTCTGAATTGGAATGAGGCGTATGATGTGTTTTTATAACACTTGATTATTGATTATAAAATACGCGAGTTATTTGGAAAAACCCTTTATCCCATTCTAAAAAATTGAAACGACGATTAAATATCGACGATGAAAACGATGGTTGAAGACCAAAGATCTTCACATCGTATGAATGATTACTGATGTCTTGATTGGGCTGATCCCCCGAGCAAGGTAATAAGTGGTGATCGTCCAGACGTACTTGGAGATCGACCGGAATTGCGAGGGCCTCTCTCCTGTATTGGACATATGGGATGAGGAATAAGGTGCCTCCGATTTCGTTCAAACCCAGAACGGACTTGTAAATGGATGTGTGTGTCCGACATTGGATTTCATTCTATTTTGATTGATTTCTATTAAATATATATCTATTTGATGTGGAGATTTTATTATCTTGATTAACACCCTTTTTTGAGATGTACAAGCTTATGGGTTATATATTGATAAACATCAGTTGCATGACATGAATTGTCAGTGTAGCATGCTGAGATGCAAATTATCAAGGCTTTTTTTGAAAAGAAGAGTCTTGTGGATGATGATCAAAGCACTGCTTTAATTAGCTTAGCTTTGTGTATAGCAATAATTCGCGAGCTTCACACCCCCGGTATGAACCAGAAACAGGATGAGGGACCGTAGGGAGGGCATGCATTTCTTTCTAATTAGGAGTGGTGTCATGGTATGGAGCCCAGACATATGACTTATGTGGATGATGGAAAGCGAGGTACCTCGGATTTGAGTCCTTAGTGGCTCTTGATATTGGTTGACATACTGACCAGATTTTATGCCCCATAAGGCAGGGAAATATATTGTTCAGGAATTGCCAATCCACTAAAGTAAGTGTGGACCGGCCTTGCCAGATCTCAGGGACGATGTGTTCTGTTCCTGAGGCACAACCTAGAATGTCTCGAATCGTTAAGGAGAGATCCCTTGCCTTGGTTCATGATGGAAATCCAATTTCCGATACACGACTTTTTGGTTTTATTTGTAAACCTATATGGCGACATAGTGGGATGGGGAGCTCATACCGTCTATGACTGATACATTTATATTTGAAGTTGATTTTGACACCATGCACCCATTGTATTATCAAAATGATTTGTTTTAAAACATACCAAGCATGTTCAACTATTATAAGGTAAAACTCTATCCTCCCGGCTTGCGTTGCATTGTGTGATGGGACCTGAGTCTTATAATAGCTTCATTTTTCCACAAAGCATTGCACTGTTTCATTGCGCTGTTTTATTTTAAACTGAGATTCATATGGAGTAAACCCGTTACGTGTTATACGGCGTGGTCCCATGGTTTCCCGACTTTTAAAGTAAAGATTTAATGTCTGTTTTAGTTCTTACACCAGTCCCATACTGACTCAGAGTTTATTGTTTCTACCTAAACTCTGGGTGCCCATATTTTCCACATGGGCTGCTAGTAGTTTTGGTTTTCATAGATATTTCTTTTCTCAGGCTCCTAGATTACAGCTGGAGCTATATTCGGAAAGCTTTGTATCCATGTATTTCATTCAATTGTGCTAGTTGATGTATTTTTCGCTATGCATTGTATTTATACATTTAAATTTACGCTGCTTTGTATTTTAATCTCTGATATTATTTTTAAGATGTATATTATTTATTCATACTCTGATATATTCTTGTACTCTGATGTAAATTGTTATAATAGCAATGAAATGTTCAATTGTTTGTGTTCTGATGAGTCGTGTTCTCAAAGCAATCCGCTGTTTCTCGTCTCTTCGGAGATCGGGTCGGGTTGTTATAATATATATCCTATTGTGTCCAGAATGGGGGTAATTAGCTGGGATCGAACGTCGTTGGCTTTGAATTGGAGTTCAAATACAAAACCCTGCTTTTTTGAATTAAATAATATCAAAAATTATATATAAATAGCTTAGAAAACCATAATCCTTCCTTTTTTTCTATGAGCCGCCATTCTTCTTGAATGAATGACTAAAATCATTCTATTTTCTTCCACTAATTTCATCTCATCCACGAAGAATTATCATAAACTCTTAAAGCAAAAACTCGAGAGCATTTCACGATCTATATTTTGGTACGGGTGTGATATGTTATTATTTGACGAGGTGGCCAGTGTGGCGCTGCAAAGTCGCAGCATTCGAAGGAGAATTGGGGGTGAATGAGGTGCGCAAGTTTCGAGAGGTTCAGTCGTGGGTGAATCTTGTGGAGGTGCGCAACGTGGTTGTCGTAGATGGGGTCCCGGTCCTCCGTAGGCGGTGCGATGGCAAGCCCTAGCTTGCGTGAAGATGGGTTCCATTGTTTCGCAGGAGGAAGAGAATGACAGTTTAAACCCGTAGGAAATGTAATTAGTTATAATTATTTAATTAATTATATAATTAATGTAATCAATGTATTTACTATCGTATCTTTTTTCATATGGGGTCCAAATTCATTGATTTCAGTCACGTTGGAATCGTGACAACAAATACTTCAACATGGAACTGACCAGAACGAAAATGGAGCAAGTTAGAATTTGGAGCAAATTCAAATCCAAACGATAAAAAATCGTCAAATAAAGAATGGTGATGCGGAAACAAATGTGAGAACTCTTTCTCACTCAACTATTTTTGTTATGTAATTATATCATAGGTTGCAGATGGGGATTAATAGCTCCTATCACTATTTTTTTTGCAAACCATGGTTGATTGTTTGTTTGGATTGTGTTTGGGATTGTCATTGATTGGTATTGTTGTATATAAAATTATTTATATAAAATGTATGTAAAATTATCATGAAAAGAAATTGAAATAAATAAAATATCATTACAAGTCGGGCGGCTTGTTATGTACACCTATTTAACTTATATTGATTGAGATGATAAATTTTACACATCGTCCAACTTCACAAATAATAATCAGTATTTGTTGGTTGAAACCCCACACGGGTATTGGGATGCTATTTGACATACAATAATCCCAATATTTAGTTGTATGTCAATCGATGAGTTGACAGACTGTGATGAGCGTTATCTATTTATTTTAGTGCTTATACAGTTGTAGAATTCACCCTGGATGATGTTTGAATGTGTAATGATTATTTATCATTATTGTTGAATACATGCGATGTATGAAATCCATATAATTGAAATTATATGGTAATTGACTGAGTCGCATTCCGGTTCAGAAATAAAGAATATTTTAAAATAAAAAATATTTTAAAATAATTAACAGTGACGAATCAAATTAATGAACGAATATTTAAATAAAATAATATTCACTGAATAATCAAAATGTGATTTTGAAGTCCGATTTTGTATGGACACGCAAATATTGAAATGTGAAGCCGAGTTAAGTAGTAAACGCTATTTTAACCCTATCGGGTTTACCGATCGATTTTATTCATTTTATAATGAATATCGAAAAGAAGTGATTTCAAAGTCTAATATTTTGAAAATATTATCATTTTAATATAATAATGATATGGAATATTCAATTTTGATTTAAAATAGAAAATGAAGTTGAAACCGTTTTAAAATGAATTTATAAACGATTTATAAAACACATTATAAATAGAAATCGATGATATATATATATATATATATATATATATATATATATATATAATGGCCTGAATAGAACGCGCCGTGCAGTGACCGTTCGCCAATTTCGACCATTAACTTCAAATTGATGTAATGAGAGATCTGACTGTTGGATTCTCCAAAAATTGGAACCGTTGGGTTCGTATTGAAAAGAGATTTCCATTATTAATAAGAGATTTGAAATCTAACGGTTAGATTTTAAAATATTTCCAAATTAGTTTTGGAAAAGGTCACTGTAAATGCAGTTCGATGGCCGTTATTGGAAAGTGACTGTACGGGCCTTAATAAAATTATTAAAAATATGGAAAAATTGTGTAAAATCATAATAAATGATTTGAAAAGAGTTTGGATGAAAAATTCCAAGTTTGGAAAGATGAAAGATATTTTTATCTAAATGAACTAGTTATTAACTAGAATAATAATCCAAATGATTTTTAAATAAATAAATTGGACTTGTAAAGGGGTTTTGAAATAACCAGGAATTCCAACGTATGAGTTGGAATTGATTTAAATGGAAATAATATTCGGAATATTTCGATATTGGATTCCGTGATTATACAGAAATTTATGTGGGAATTTAGAAGATACAGATATCGTTATTCCCAATACGATACCATTAATTTCAGAATATTATATTGAATATAAGCCGATATAATTTCTATTTAGAGCCTAGTATTTAATATCAAATTGGATTTTAGGTTTGTCGTGAATGGTGTCATTAATAACACTGTTCTTAAGTCCAGTTGAGAAAAGAATAAATCTTTTAATTAAGATTTAGAGAAACATGCCAATTAATTAATATTTAATTGGAGTTGAAATGAAATTGGATTTTTGGGTTTATCGTGAATTTTGTTTTAAATAACATTTGTTCTTTAACCCAATTAACGGTGAAGAGATAATTTGGAATTTATAAATCTTTTTATTAAGATTTAATGGAAAATTTCCAAAGTAACGTTTTCCAATTGAATATACTAAATTGGAATTTAATGGAATTCGATTTTGTAATGATCGAGATGAGCTTTTGTGAAGGAAGACCGCTACTATATATGGAATTTAAAAGGCTTTGTCATTTTCCATTTATAGTATTGATTGGATACTGAAATTTATACCGATTATATATTGATCTGCTTTCCGTGAAAATTCCATAGTTGATGGAAGTTGATTTGAGTTTATTGTGAACTGTGATTTAAATGACATTAGTTCTTTAACCCAGTTAAAGAGAAGATTAATTTCTTAAATTTAAAAAATCATTAAGTAATGAATTTTGAGATTAAAACTGAATTAGAGTTTTAATGAATCTTTAATTAGACAAGAATGAGAATCGGATAATTAAATTTATCGAATTCATTAAATGATCGAGAATGGAGAACCACCAGTTTTACTCCAAGAGGTAGTTAAATCTTTAATTAGATTTGAAACGAGAAATGGTAATTAATTTTACTAATAACATAGTGGGTGTTAGATATGGAGTACTACCAGTTTTGTTCCATGGGATGAATAGATTGGGATTGGATAAATATAATAAATGATTACTTCGGTATGGCTCGATAATCCCGACTAGTTTTATAAACCTTAACTTGGTTAAGAATTGTGAAAAGATAAAATAAAATCTTTTGAAAATGATATCCAAAGGAAGTTTAAAGAGAAAATTTAAAAGAATTTATCTTTAATAAAATTAATGAGAACCTTTCCCTAATGATGTGAATAAAAGAATATTCTGAATTGGAATGAGGCGTATAATGTGATTTTATAGCACTTGATTATAAAATACGCGAGTTATTTAGAAAGACCTAGTTTAATCCACTCTGAATAACTGTTATGACGATTAAAAGTCGACGATGAAGACGGTGGTTGAAGACCGGAGATCTTCACATCATATGGATGATTACTAATGTCTGGATTGGGATGTACACCCAAGACAAGGTAATAAGTGGTGATCGTCTAGACGTACTTGGAGATCGACCGGATATGCGAGGACCTCTCTCCTGTATTGGACATATGGGACGAGGAATAAGGTGCCTTCAGTTTCGGTCAGACCCAGAATAGACTTGCAAATGGATGGTATGTCTGACATTGTATTCTTTTATACTATATTCGTTGATCTCTGCTAAATATATATCTGTTTGGTGGCGGAGAATTTATTCTCTTTCTTAACACCCTTCTCTGAGACGTACGAGCTTCGAGGTTATATATTGGTGGAAATCAGTGGTATGGTATGGATTGACAGTATGGAATGCTGAGTTACATGGATCAAAGCTTTTATTGAAAATCGAGGCTTTGTGGTTGATGATCAAACACAACTTTAGTTAGCATAGATTTGTGTAGCGTTAATTCGCGAGTTTCACACCCCAGGTATGAACCAAAAATGGGATAGTGACTGCATGAAATGGACATATGTCAGTTCTAGCTACGAGTAACATCATGGTATGAAGCCTAGACTATTTACTTATGTGGATGTTGCATATTAATTTATGGAAAGAGAGGTACCTCATAATTTGGGCCGATTGAAAGGCTTGGATATGATTTGAGTCCCTAGTGGCTCTAGAGTGGTCGACATGCTGACCCATTTTGGAGGTTCGATAGAATTGGCTAACATATAGTTTATGGTATAATTATTTATTGACGGATGACTAAACAAGAAGATTCAAGGGGTTCACTGCGAGGGATCTTGAGGCACTTGCTAGTGTATCTCGAAATCGGTGAGGAAGATCCCTTGCCTCAGTTCATAGATGGAAACCCAATTTCAAATACGTGATTTTACGGTTTTAGTTGTAAACCTATATGGCAACGTAATATAATGGTACCTATGCCGCCTATGATTGATACATTTATATTTGAAGTTGATTTCTTCACCTATAGTAATAATAAAAGATGAAATTTCGCGTATCAAGCATATTTGGCTATTATATGGGAAAACTCTATCCTCGACTGCGTTCATTGTGTGATGGGACCTAAGTCTTATTATAGCTTCAATTTTCTCTTTAGCATTAGGCTGTTTGGTTTTATGCACCAGTATTCATGGGGAATAAACACGTTCCGTGTTATACGACATGGTCCAGTGATTTATCTAACTTTAAAATAAAAAGCTAATAACTGTTTTATTTCTCACACCAGTTCCACAACCGACTTGGAGTTTATTTTTTAACCTAAACTCTGGGCGCCCATATTTTCCACACGGGCAGCTAGTAGTTTTGGTTTTTGCGGATATTTCTTTACACAGGATCCTGGATTTATAGCTAGAGCTATATTCGGAAAGCTTTGTATCCGTGTATTTCTTTCAGTTGTTGTAGTTGTTGTCTTATACTACATATTATATTCATGTATTATATTTTCCATTGCTATGCATTTTAAATCTCTGATATTATTTTTCCGCTGTGTAATTTTATTTATTCTTTGTCCTATTCTTGTACTCTGATGTAAATTGTTGTAATAGAAATAAAATGTTCGGTTGTTTGTGTTCCGATGAGCCTTGTTCTCAAAGCAATCCAGGCTTTCCCATAAAGGGAAAGTTTCGGGTTGTTTCATTTTGGTATCAGAGCCTTAGTTTAAAAAGCTAGAGAAGAAGGCACATTAGAACCAAACGAAAGAATTCATCAGAGATAGGATTAGAAATATCCTATAAGAATGTCTCGTTAGAGATCGTGTTAGTAATACCCTAGAATGAGTTTGAAGAGTATTATTTATTAAAAACAAATTTAGTTTTGAAAATTATATCTTATTGTACGTATTTGAGTATTTTATTTTATATTGAATTTGGACTATCGGGTATAAGGAGATTTTTAATATATGTCTGATCCACATGTATATGAAGTCTCAAATATACTGAGTAGATATAGAATCACACTCTAATCACCAGGAGATGATTTTGATGATGGGCCCCCATCATCAATGTTTTTGTTCGAGTTTCGAAGGTGGATATCTATATATTTCCAATTGACCATTGTGATAACCAAAATGTAAAAACCCGTAAATCCCCGCCCTTTTGAATCGAACATAAACCATACAAGTCAGACTCAAAAGTTGGAAATCGACGAATACTTTAACTTCGGGCATACAACACATTAGAATAAATAACAGCGGACTTTTATAAACATCATAATAATGTTACATCGGAGTTCAGAATATCAGAGTACATTGGATGAATAATACAGTGGAAGATAAATTTATAATAAATACAATATACAATGGAAGACTGTCATTGCTCTGGACATAGCTTTAAGCTTCAATCCAGAATCCTGCTCAATAAATCTGCAAAGTAAGCTACTCGACTGGCCATGTGGAAAAGAGCGCACCCGAGTTTGCAAGTGAAACAAACTACAGGTCAGTCATGAGACTGGTGTGAGAAATCTTACTTAAACTATCTAATAATAATAAGGCTCATCACAGGACCACGCTGCAAACGCGGAATAGGTTTACTCCATTGGATTGCCAGTGCGAGAAATAAGGTGAATCGTTAAGCAACACAATGCTTTTTATAAAAATGAAACCATTATAAGACCCAAGTCCCATCACACAATGCAACGCAAACCGGAGGATAGAGTTTTACCTTATAATGGTAAAAAATGCTTGATACAATAAAACAAAGTTGATATTGTTATAGTGTATATATGTTTCAAAAACATTTCAATCATAATATTAATCATAGACGGCATAACTACCATATACTATGTCGTCGTACTTGTTATACAATCAAAACCGCATGGGTCGTATTAGAAGTTGGATTTCCATCATGAACCAAGGCAAAAGATAGTCCTTACCGAATTCAAGACAATTTGGCCAACCATGTCTCAGGATACATCCGCAACTGCACCTTGGATCTTTAGGGCCGGTCCACCAGAGTGCAATGGTTGGATTAGTAATGCTTGAACAATATGTTTCCCCGCTTTATGGGGCATAAATAGAGCCACTAGGGACTCAAATAACCGAGGCGCCTCATTCCATCATCCACATAAGTAAAAATGTCAGGTCTTGTAAAAACCATGACACCACTTCTAGCTAGAAAGAAACGTATGTCCTCCCTGCAATCCTTACTCCCGTTTCTGGTTCATACCAGGGTGTGAGGCTCGCGAAGTAACGCAATACACAAAGCTATGCTATTTAAAGTCGTGCTTTGATCATCAACCACAAGGCCCTGCTTTTCAGCAAAAGACTTGATCATTGCATCTTAGCATGCCACATTGTCAATCCATACCATACTATTGATTTCTGCCAATATATAACCTCTAAGCTCGTACGTCTCAAAGAAGGGTGTTAAGCAAGAGAATAAATTCTCTGCCACCACAGATATATATTAAGCAGAGATCAACGAATGCAACATAATGGAATACAACGTCAGACATACCATCCATTTACAAGTCCGTTCTGGGTCTGAACGAAACCGGAGACACCTTATTCCAATACAGGAGAGAGGTCCACGCATATCTATCGATCTCCAAATACGTCTGGACGATCACCACTTATTACCTTGTCTTGGGTGGCTGCCCAATCAAGACATCAGTAACCATCCAAACGATGTGAAGACCTCCGGTCTTTAACCACTGTCTTCATCTTCGACTCTTAATCGTCGTATTAATTATTCGGAATGGGTTAAACCCGAACTTTCCGAATAACTCGCGTATTTTATAATCAATAATAAAATACTGTAAAAGCACATCCAATGCCTCATTCCAATTCAAAATATTCTTTTAAATAAATTTTCACAACATTAGGGAAGAGATTCCCATTAATTTTATTAAAGATAAATTCTTTTATCCTCTTTTTAAAGATTCATTAGAAATCCAATTTAGTTTTGATATTAAAAATCATTGTCTAATGATTATTCAACTTCAAGAAATAAGTCTTGTCTTTGAACTGGATTAAAGAATCAATGTCATTTAAAAACATTGTTCCTGATAAACCCCAAAATCATCTTCCATTTAATATGGAACTTTCACAGAAATCAAATCAATATATAATCGATATAAATTTCTGTACCAGACTAATAATATAAATGGAATAACAACAAAGCCTTTTAAATCCTATATATAGTAACAGTCTTCTTTTACAGAAGCTTATCCCGATTATTAATAAATCGAATCCCATTCAATTCCAATATATTATATTAAATTGGAAAACTTTACTTTGGAGAAATTCCAATAAAGATTTAAAATTTTCAAATTATACTTTCACTGATAATTGAGTTAAAGAACACGTGTCGTTTAAAAACATAGTTCATAATAAACCTAATTTCCCTTTCAATTTATTCCAATTATTAAATATAATTGGAAAAACTCTAAAATCTTAATTAAAAGATTTATCCCTTTATTCAATTCTAATTAAATATTAATTAATTAGAAAACTTAAACTAAATCTTAATTAAAAGAATTATTCTTTTGATACGCGGTATAAGAATAGTGTTATTTAAGACACCATTCACGACAACCCAAAATTCAAAATAAATATAAATTAAATGGAAAACTTCAATAAATCTTAATTTCAAGATTTACTCTAATTACTAATTAGTTCGTATCGATAAAAATATATTTTTATCTTTACAAAATTGGAAATTTTCATCCAAATTCTTTTAGATCATTTATTATAATTTTACATAAATTTTTCATATTTTTAATAATTTTATTTAGGCCTGTACAGTCGGTTTCCAATAACGGCCATCAAACTGCACTTACAGCGACCTTTTCTGAAATTGATTTGGACATAATTCCAAATCTAACCATTAGATCTCAAATATCTCATATTCATTGGAAATCTCTTTTCGATATGAACCCAATGGTTCGGATTTTAGGAGAATCTGACGGTCGGATCTCCTGTAATGTCAATTTAAAGTTAATGGTCGCAATTTTCGAACGGTCGCTGCGCGATGCGTTCTATTCAGGCCATTAAATAAATATATATAATATATCGTCGATTTCCATTTAAAACATATTTTATATATCGTTTATAAATTCATTTTAAAATGGTTTTAACTTCATTTTCAATTTTAAAGCAAAATTAAATATTCTATATTTTTATCATATTAAAATAATAATATTTCAAAATATTATATTTTGAAAACACTACTTTTATATTCATTTTAAAATGAGATAAATCGATCGATAAACTCGTTCGGGTTAAAATGGCGTTTCTACTTAACGCGACTTCATAATTTTATTTTTTAATGAATATTATTTAAAATATTTATTATTTTAAAATATTCTTTATTTTAAAAGATTCTTTATTTTTGAATATTCTTTATATAAAGATATTCTAATTTTAAAATATTGTTTTATTAAAAATATTTTGAATCGGAATGCGACTCAATCAATTACCATATAAATTCATCATATGAATTTCATACATTGCATATGTATATAACATTAATGATAAATAATCATTAAACAATCCATTCACATCCAGAGTGAAATTTATAACTGCGTGAGCATTAAAATAAACAAATAACGCTCATCACAGACTGTCAATCCATCGATTGACATACGACTACATATTGGGACTAGTGTATGTCAAGTATCATCCCAACACCTATGTGGGGTTTTCAAGCAACAACAGTTCATCTAAACAAATCATTAGTTAATAACAATTAACCAATTCTCACTGTTTAAATTATAAATAAATATTTATAATTTAATTTCAACAACCATATGAACATTTACATAAATGTAGCCTAAATAAATAACTTTTCTATTTAACATAAATGTAGTCTAAATAAATGACATTTTCACTTCAGCTAACATGATTCCAATGTAATGACCTTTTTATTTCAACTAACATGATCCTAATGTAATGACATTTCTTATTCACTAACATATTAATAATAATAATGTTTTGAATCACAAAACATGTAATGGTTTTTTTTCTACTACAGGTAAATGGTAATGTTTTGAATAAACGAAACGTACTATGATAAATGATTATTTTTCTACTAACAGGTAAATGATACTATTTTGATAAACAAAACATAAAGGATTCTTTTTACACTACATAAAAATGTAATCTTTTATTCTTTTTACATTACATAAAAATGTAATCATATTTCTAATGTAAACACATTTTTAATGTAAGCATTTTTCTAATGTGATCATAATTCTAATGTAATCATTTTTCTAATAAAGATGATCTTTCTATACTAAATAATCATTTTTAATAAAGATGATTATTTTATCTAACATAACGTTCTATGACAAAGATGATATTTTTTTTTTGATACAAAATGTTATTTCTTCCTAATGCAACATTTAATAACAAAAATGTTATTTCTATTCTAATGTAACATTTTTAACAAAAAGGTAATTTCTATTCTAATGTACATTTTATCAAAAATGTATTTTTTCTCTAATGTACATTTTCTAACAAAAATGTATCTTTTTTTCTCTAATGCAGCATTTTATAATCGAAATGTTATCTTGTCTACTGTAACATTTTATAATCAAATTGTTATCCTTTTCTACTAACGTAACAATTTATAGTAAAAATGATGTTTTTATCTAACATAACAATTATGCCCAAAAATGTGCTTTTATTCTGATATGACAATTATAACCAAAAATGTGATTTTATTCTAATATGACAATTATAACCAAAAATGTGATTTTCTTCTAATATGACAATTATAACCAAAAATGTGATTTTATTCTAATACACATTTTATAACAAAAATTCTATTTTATTTATAATGCATTTTTTTATACTATTCTTTCTTTTGCATCAGAAATGTAAGTGAAACATATAACCTTTCTTCTATTCTTTTATTTGTATCCAAAATGCAAGTGAAAAATGTAACTTCTTAAACTAGGCTTTTATCTGCATCTAAAATGCAAACAAAAAGGTAAACTTTTTAATTCATGTTTTATTTGTATTAAAGAATGCAAATAAAAATTCAAATTTTAATTTCATGTTTTATTTGCATCAAGGAATGCAAATAAAAATGTAATTTTTATTTCATGTTTTATGTTTGTATCTAAAATGCAAACAAAAAAAATGTAATCTTCTTCTACGGTGTTTATTTGCATCTAAATATGCAAATAAAGATGTAATCTTTTTCTTTGATGTTTATTTGCATCTAAATATGCATAATCTTTTTCCTCGATGTTTATTTGCATCTAAATATGCATAATCTTTTTCTTCGATGTTTATTTGCATCTAAATATGCAAATAAAGATGTAAACTTTTCTACGATGTTTATTTGCATTTAAATATGCAAACAAAGATGTAAACTTTTCTACGATGTTTATTTGCATCTAAATATGCATATAAAGATGTAAACTTTTTTCTTCGATGTTCATTTTTATATTTTACATTTCTAAACATTTTTATATTTTACATTTCTAATACCACCAATTTGACATTTTTACTTTGTTGATTGTAATACAACAAAAAGGACAATTTTTATTTGCTGTTTCTAATTCAACAAAAAGGGACAATTTTATTTGTTGATTCTAAATCAACAAAAATGGAAAATTTTATTTGTTGATTCAGTAAATTATGAACATCAGAATACACCATAATCAACACTCAATAAATTCTAAACATCGTAGATCTGAATTATCAACATACATACAATGATTTTCAAAGCAAGAAAAATAATTAAAATTTAATTTAATTATTAAATCAGAATTCTCACATTGATTATTGTCTGAATTTTCAAAGTTCTTCATTTCAGATCTGGTCAGTCCCATCGTCTAGATCTCATCACCAGGATTCTAACGGATTTCGTTTCATGCGATTCTGATTTGTTATGTACAAGTTATGATCATTTGAATTTTAAACACATAATTAATTAAATTAAAATATGATTAGCACTTAAACCTCTTCTTCATCCTCTGTAAACAAAGCCGCACATCTTCGAATTGGGTTTCAGACCGCACCCTCCACGACCATCGTGACGTCGATCGGAATGTGCCAATCAACGCGCCTCAGCCCGCTCCGCCAACGCTCCAAGAAGCTTGAAATTCGGTGGTCCCTGTCGTGCTAAAAACTGGTTTGAAATACCTCCCTTTCCCCATCGATTTTGCTCAAATTCGGTTTTTGTTCGAGATCCTAACCGTTGTGGAGGGAGAGCTTGGGGAGGTCAACGCTCTTGTGAAGGAGTTGGGGGGTGTCAGCGCTTGGATTGATCGGAAATGGGAGGAAGACGAGGGTGTTTTCTGTCCATTGAGAAGAGAAAGGGGGCGGCTGTAGACAATGTGAATTAGGGTTACGCGTATTCTAGTGTATTTGTGTATTTTTAATAGTATATTCTAATTTAATTAATTATTTAATTCAGAAATAAATGGTTAAACCACTTGAACTCCAAACGAGACCCAACGAATGTTGCCCCTAGCTAAATACCCCCATTCCGGACATAATGGAATATGCCTCGTAACCTTATTCGGCTGTTACGATATGTTTTTCTTAAATTTAAAATATAAAACATTTAATTATTTAATTTAAACGTACATTTTAATTTACTGGGGTCATATACAGACTCCAAAAATTACAAAAAAATTATTTCTAGTTATGTTTTGATGATACGGACCTAACAAGATTAATTTCATTGAATTCCGAGACCGTTTGAAAAATGACCATTTTTCAGGTCGATCGAAATTGACTGAAACTGACAAAACACATTTTCTTTTGCCACGCTCACATATTAATTCTAAAAATTATGAAAATTGAAAATTAGCAATAATTTGATATTCCGGATCCAACAAAAGTGGTTTCGTCAAAAATGGAGATCGTTTGAAAAATGGCTATTTTTAAGGGCCAATATATTTAATTAAAATATATATAAATTCTATAGCGACTATTCTAAATTTTAAACTGGACATAACTTTTTATTCCTGCTATGAAATTTCAATTTTTCGGATTTGTTGGAAAGATATAATCAAACAGATTTAAATATTTCTGGTTTTACTGAAATCCGATTTATTTTGAATCTTATACAGTCAATTGAAATTTGAAATCGAATTTTCGAACTACCGCGCCATTTTAAACTCCTTTTATAATTAAATTAAAATTCCTCGTTCTAACTTCAATTTAAATAAATTTTTAATCGTTATTATTTAAAATAAACCATTTTAAATATTCAAAATCCACTAATTTCTAAAATAAAATTTTTAAATTGGTTCTGAAACTACGGGTTGTTACAATCTCCCCCACTTAAAATCTTTTCGTCCTCGAAAAGGAACGGAGCTAAAAGTCATTAAATTAACCAATTAGATTTTTATTCTTTTATTGGTTTTAATAGTTTTATTAGTTGAACTAATAATCACACAACACAATCATTAGTCATTTTTTGATTATCTTTTCAAATATAACTTTTATATATTCAAAAATCATATTTTCTAAGATCAGATCATAATATAATCACAAATACGTTAATTATAGACTTGTCGCTTTGAACTCATTCTAGGGCATTTCTAACCTCATCTCTAATGAGTTTTCTCATTCTAGGATACTACTGATCCTATCTCTAATGAGTATTCTTATTGGATATTACTAATCCAATCTCTGATGAGTCTTTTGTTCGGTTCTAACGAGTTGTACCCCAAAGATTTGAGCTAACCTCGCTCTGATATCAATTGTAAAGACCCATAAATCCCCGCACTTTTGAATCGACCATAAACCACACAGGTCAGATTTAAAAGTTGGAAATCCACGAATACTTTAACTTTAGGCATACAACACGTTAGAATAAATAACAACAGACTTTTATAAACATCATAATAATGTTACATCAGAGTTCAGAATATCAGAGTACATTAGATAAATAATACAGCGGAAAATAAGTTTATAAGAAATACAATATACAGCGGAAGACTATCATTGCTCTGGTGTAATAAACCGGAAATCCAAGCCAATTATTTTTTTTTATTTTGGCTATTTTAATGAATTTTGGATATTTAAAATGATTTATTTTAAATAATAACGATGGGAAATTTATTTTGAATAGAATTAGAACATATATATTTATTTGAATCGTCGTTGGAATATAAATATTTTATTTTAATTATAAAAGGAATTGAAAATGGCGCGGTAGTTTGAAATTTCGATTTCAAAGTTCAAATGAATGCACAGGATTAAAAATAAACCGGATTTTAGCGAAACAAAAAACATTTGAATCTATTTGAGAGGATCTTTCCAATGAGTCCGAAAAATCAAAATTTTATAACGGAAATAAAAAGTTATGCCCAGTTGAAAATTCAGAATAGTCGCTGTGGAATTTTGGCCCTTAAAAATGGAAATTTTGCAAACGACCTCAGTTTTCGACGAAACCACTTTTGTTGGATCCGAGATGTCTAGTTATTGCTAGATTCCAAAATTCATAATTTTTCGAATCAATATGTGAGCATGGCAAAGGAAAACGTGTTTTGACAGTTTCAGTCAATTTGGATCAACCAGAAAATGGTCATTTTTCAAACGGTCTTCAAATTTGACGAAATTAGTTTTGTTTGGACTGTATCTTCAATAAGCTAGATTTTTTTTTTTGAATTTTTAGAGTCAGTATGTGGCCCCGGTAAATTGAAATGTACATTTAAAATTAAATATACATATTTATATTTTAAATTTAGCGAAAACTAATCGAAATAGCCGAACTGGCTTACGATACATATCCCATTGTGTTCGGAATGGGGGTAATTAGCTAGGAATGACAGTCAGTGGGTTCAGTTTCAAGTTCGAAATAAAAAGTTGCTTTTTGAAATTTAAATATAATAAAATATAAAAAATAAATATACCTCTCCCCTCTTTCTCCTTAACTACCCCCCTCTTCTACCGTTGACTTCAACAGTAAATAAGAAAAAAAAAAATCGCTCGACGGAGGGACACCGCCGCGCCGCCCTCCAAGTGGACCCACCGCATCCACGTGCACCGGAGAGCTCCCCTTCTTCTTCTCCTCATGTCCTTCCCGCTCCCCTAGGTTGCGAACCCTAGCCCGCCCTTTTCACCTGAAGACCGCCGTCGCCGCCCAGGGAGGAGCTGTGCCTCCTCAGCCTCCGACCGCCACCCCCTTTCTCCTTCCCCCCCTTCGATTTGAAGAGCCGCGACCCCCCTTTTTTGCTCCCCCAAATTCGACGCAATGCACCCCTAGCCACCACTGTCCGCAAGCGCCTTCAGTGACCAGCGCTGCGCCCTCCTCCGCCTGCGACACCGCGAAGACCTCTCCCCTTCAGTCCAACGTAAAAAACTGTGAGTTTTTAATTTATTATTTAATATTCTTTTCAGTTTTATATAAAATTATAAAAGAAAAAGAATGGGTTTTTAAACTAGAAAAAGAAATGATTTTCATAGTGAAAAGAATATATTTTTATATATGAAAAGAACATATGTTTATAAGTAGAAAGAATATATTTTTATAAGCCGAAAGGTCAGATTTTTATATATTAAAAGACTAGATTATGTTTTAGAGAATAAAAATATAATTTTTATGTATGTAGAGGAGTAAAAATATAATTTTTATTATATTACTAGCAAGATAAAAATTTAATTTTTATCATGAATAAAGTAGCGATAGTAAAGAAGATATTTTTATCATAGTAAAGACGATATTTTTATATATAGAAAGACAATATTTTTATGTATAGAAAGAAGTGATTTTTATTGTGTATATCATTATATATAAAAAGAAGTGAAAAGCTATATAAAAATTTGATTTTTACCTATATAGTGGCGGTATAAAAATGTGATTTTTCTATATGTTGTAGCATTGTTAAAAATATGATTTTTAATATAAATTTCGTGAAACAGATCTCGTTAAAACAACGACGGAGATTTTCTACATATGAAGAATAGTGGCGTTTGGTTTAGCTTTAAGGTGAGAACTCCTCACTTTTAATTTGTTTTCTAGTTGAAATATATACTAGGATGCAAAGGGTGCTTAGCAGCACCTGACCCCCATCGTCCACAGACCATGGATGACTTGTATGTTTGATTGATCTATTGTGAAAATTAATTGTGTGATGTGGAATGGATAAATATTTTATAGTTAAAAATATAATTTTTAATGTGTATATAAAATAAATATTTATAAAAAAGTCGGACGATTTATTTATATACACACATTTGACTGATATTGATTGGGATGGTAAATTTTACACATCGCCCAACTGCACAAATAAATCTGTGTTTGTTGTTTGAAAACCCCACACGGGTTTTGGGAAGAAATTGGGCATACACTAATACCAATAATTAGCTGTATGTCGATCGATTGATTGACAGGCTGTTGTAAGCATTAATTATTTATATTTAATGCTTGTGCAGTTGCGTGGTGCACTCTGGATGATGGTTGATTATTTATCGTTGCTATTATATACATGTGTTGTATGGAATCCATATAATTAACATTATATGGTAATTGATTGGGCCTCATTCCAATTTGGAAAATAAAGAATATTATTAAATATATATTCATGTGTTGAATAAAATAAAATTCATGTGTTGAATAAAATATATATATTCATGTGTTGAATAAAAGAATATTCATGTGTTGAAGAAAATATTCATTTGTTGAATAGAATAACGAAGTTATTGAAATATATAAAGTCGTGTTGAATAGATATGCGCCATTTTGACGCGAACGATATTTATATCAATTATATTTGTTTTTATAATGAATATAGAAAAGGAAGTGATTTCAAAATAAAACGTTTTGAAAATATTATCATTTATATATCGACGATATGGAATATTCAATTTTGATTAAAAATTGAATATGAAGTTGAAATCATTTTGAAAACGAATTTAAAACGATTTATAAAATACGTTTTAAATGGAAATCGAAGAAATATATATAATATATATTATATATATATAATGGTCTGAATAGAACGTACTGCGCTGCGGCAGTTCGTGAGTTTCGACCATTGACTTCGAACGGACATTACGGGAGATCCGACCGTCGGATTCTCCTAAAACCAGAACCGTTGGGTTCGTATCAAAAAGAGCTTTCTAACGTATACAAGAAATTAGAAATCTAACGGTTGTATTTGGAATTATGTCCAAATCAAATTTGGAAAAGGTCGTTGTAAGTGCAGTTCGATGGTCGTTGATGGAAATCGACTGTACGGGCCTCGATAAAATTATTAAAAACAACAATAATTAGTGTAAAATCATAAGAAATGATTTGGAAAGAATTGGGATGAAAAACTCCAAATTTGAAAACATAAAGATAGATTTTTATCGAAATGAACTAGTTTTGAACTAGAATTATAATCCATTTTTTTTAAATAAATAAATTGGATTTGAAATGGTTTTAAAAATAACCAGAATTTCCAATATATATAGATTGGAAGTGGATTTGAATCGAAATTGTCATCGGAATATTTCGATGTTGGATTTCGTGATGATACAGATATTATTATGGAAATTTGAAAGATATATTTATATTGTTATTTCCAATACGATATTTGTTGGTCGTAGAATTTGATATTGAATATAAGCCAATATATTTTCTATTCAGAGCCTTGTATTCAATATTGAATGGGATTTGGGTTTGTTGTGAATGGTGTCTTCATTAACACTATTCTTAAACCCAGTTGAGAAAAATATTAAATCTTTCTATTTAGATTTAATGAAGTGTATCAACTAAATAATATTTAATTGGAATTGAATTGGAATTGATTTTTGGGTTTATCGTGAACGGTGATTTATATAACACTTGTTCTTTAACCCGATAATTAATGGAATGTGAATTGGGTTTGTTGTGAACTGTGTTTTAACGACATTCATTCTTTAACCCGATTTACAGTGAAATGTGATTTGGAATTTATAATTTTTTTGTTAAGATTTAAAGGAGATTTTCCAAAGTAAAGTTTTCCAATTTAATAAAATAAATTGGAATGGAATTCGATTTGGTGATAATCGAAGTAAATTTATGTTGATGAGGACTGCTAATATATATGGAATTTAAAAGGCTTTGCCGTTATTCCATTTATATTGTTAGTCAGATATGGAAGTTTATATCATTTATATATATATATATCGATTTGTTTTCCATAAAAATTCCATTGTTAATGGAATGTGATTTTGGGTTTATCGTGAACCGTGTTTTAAATGACATTAGTTCTTTAACCCAGTTAAAGATACGATTTATTTCCTGGATTTGAATAATCGTTATGTAATGATTTTTGGAAATTAAAACTGAATTAGAATTTTAATGAATCTTTAATTAGAATGAAAAGTGAATTTGATAATTAAAATTATAAAATTCAAGAAATGATCGAGAATGGAGTATCACCAGTTTTGCTCCAGGCGATAATTAAATCTTTAATTAGATTTGAACGTAAAATGGTAATTGAATTTACCGATAACACCGCGGTGTTAGATATGAAGTTTTACCAGTTTTACTTCATGGGATGAATAGGTTGGGATTGGGAAATTTAAAACAAATGATTACTTCTGTAAGGTTCGTTAATCCCGACTAGTTTGGATAAACCATAATTTGGTTTGAATTGAAATCCAAAAGTAGATTAAAGAATAAATTTAAAGAATTTATCTTTGATAAAATTAGTGGTAACCTTTCCCAAAGTATAAGAATATTTGAATAAAAAATATTCTGAATTGGAATGAGGTGTATGTTGTGTTTGTGTAACACTTGTTTATTATATACGCAGGTTATTTGGAAAGACCGGGTTTATCACATTTTGAATAACTGATTCGACGAGGTGTCGAGGATGAAGACGGTGGTCGAAGACCAGAGGTCTTCACATCGTTTGGGTAATTACTGATGATCTTGATTGGGTTGTACACCCAGGAGGAGGGAATCAGTTGGTGATCGTCCAGACATACTTGGAGATCGATGAATATGCAAGGTACAAGGTGCCTCCGGTTTCGTTCAGACCCAGAACGGACTTGTAAATGGACTATGTGTCTAACATTGGATATTATTCTATGTAATTGATGGATATCGGTTGCATGGACTGATTTGCCTGTGTAGCATGCTAAGATGCAAATGGTCAAGGTTTTTGTTGAAAAAGCAAGTCTTGTGGTTGATGATCAAAGCACCGCCTGTGTGGCATAGCTTTGTGTAACGTTAATTCGCGAGCCTCACACCCCGATTGTGAACCAGAAACGGGAGAGGACATCAGGGAGGGCATGCGTTTCCTTCTAGCTAAGGTGGTGTCAGTGACCTACCAGCCCTGACATTTATATTATTTTCAACTGTGTTGTTGTTGGATTGCGAGGCGCCTTAGACATATCGGTGACTATTTGGAGCCGATGGAGTCATTTGGCTCATTTACGCCCCAAAGGGTGGGGAAACGCAGTGATCAGGCATTATAATCCTCATCGGTGGACCTGCCCTGATGATCCATGGGGCAGTTGCGGCTGTTCCTGAGACTCGGGCTAGACAATCTCGAATTCGGTAAGGACGGTCCCTTGCCTTGGTTCACATATGGAAATTCAACTTCCAATACGTGACATTTGTAGTTTTGATTGTAGAGCTTAGTATTGGCGACATGATATATGGTATCCATGCCGTCTAGGATTGATACATTTATATTTTAAGTTGTTTTATGCACTATGCACTTATAATAGTATCAAATGATTTGTTTATGCGTACCAAGCATGTTTGGCTATTATAAGGGAAAACCCTATCCTACGTCTTGTGTTGCATTGTGTGATGGAACCTGGGTCTTATAGTAGCTTCATTTTTTCGAAAAGCATTGCGCTGTTTTGTTATATGCACTGGTAATTTTGGGAGTAAACCCGTTCCGTGTTATACGGCGTAGTCCCTTGATATATCTGATTTAAAGTAAAGTTTTAAATAACTGTTTTAGCTCTCACACCAGTCACATGACTGACATAGAGTTTATTGTTTTAACCTAAACTCTGGGTGCCCCTATTTTCCACACGGGCAGCTATTAGTTTTGGTTTTGCAGATTTATATTCACAGGAACCTGGTTTACGGCTGGAATGATATCAGGAAAGCTCTGTATCTGTATATCTCTTTCAGTTGTGTATTGTATTATTTTTTCGCTGCAGTAATGTATTTAAATCTCTGATATTTCTCTTATGTATTATATTTGTTTATACTCTGTACATTCTTGTATTCTGATGGAACTGTTGTAATAAGCAGTGAAATGTTCTTCTGTTTGTGTTCCGATTTGTCGTGTTCTCAAAACAATCAAGGGTTTCAAACGGTCTTGATCGGTTTAGCGATCAATTCGGATCGAGCGAAATTCCTAATTGTTACATCTGGATACAGCTTTAAACTACAATCCAGAATCCTGCTCAATAAATCTGCAAAATAAGCTACTCGACTGCCCGTGTGGAAAAGAGGGCACCCGAGTTTGCAAGTGAAACAAACTACAGGTTAGTCATGGGAATGGTGTGAGAAATCTTACTTAAATTATCTAATAATAATAAGGCTCATCATAGGACCACGTTGCTAACGCATAACGGGTTTACTCCATTGGATTGCCAGTGCGAGAAATTAGGTGAATCGTTAAACAACGCAATGTTTTTTATAAAAATGAAACCATTATAAGACTCAAGTCCCATCACACAATGTAACGCAAACTGGAGGATAGAGTTTTACCATTGCTTGATATGATAAAACGAAGTTGATATTATTATAGTGTATATATGTTTCAAAAACATTTCAATCATAATATCAATCATAGACGACATAGCTACCATATACTATGTCGCCGTACTAGTTATACAATCAAAACCGCATGGGTCATATTAGAAGTTGGATTTCCATCATGAACCAAGGAAAAAGATAGTCTATACCGAATTCGAGACAATCTAGCCTACCATGTCTCAGAATACAGCCGCAACTGCACCTTAGATCTTCTGGGCCGATCCACCAAAGTGCAATAGTTGGATTAGTAATGCCTGAACAATACGTTTCCCCGCCCTATGGGGCGTAAATAGAGCTACTAGGGACTCAAATAACCGAGGCGCCTCATTCCATCATCCACATAAGTAAAAATGTCAGGCCTTGTAAAAACCATGACACCACTTCCAGCTAGAAAAAAACGTATGTCCTCCCTGCAGTCCTTACTCCCGTTTCTGATTCATACTGGGGTGTGAGGCTCGCGAAGTAACGCAATACACAAATCTATGCTATTTAAAGCCATGCTTTGATCATTAATTACAAGGCCCTGCTTTTCAACAAAAGCCTTGATCATTTGCATCTTAGCATGCCACATTGTCAATCCATACCATACTATTAATTTCTGCCAATATATAACCTCTAAGCTTGTACATCTCAGAGAAGGGTGTTAAGCAAGAGAATAAATTCTCTGCCACCACATATATATAGTAAGCAGAGATCAACGAATACAGCATAAAGGAATACAACGTCAGACATACCATCCATTTACAAGTCCGTTCTAGGTCTGAACGAAACCGGAGACACCTTATTCCAATACAGGAGAGAGGTCTTCGCATATCAATCGATCTCCAAATACGTCTGGACGATCACCACTTATTACCTTGTCTTGGGTGGCCACCCAGTCAAGACATCAGCAACCATCCAAACGATGTGAAGACCTCCGGTCTTCAACCACTGTCTTCATCTTCGACTCTTAATCGTCGTATTAATTATTCGGAATGGATTAAACCCGGACTTTCCAAATAACTCGCGTATTTTATTATCAATAATAAAATATTGTAAAAGCACATCCAACGCCTCATTCCAATTCAGAATATTCTCTTAAATAAATCTTCACAACATTAGGGAAGAGATACCCATTAATTTTATCAAAGATAAATTCTTTAATCTATTCTTTAATCCTCTTTTCAAAGATTCATTAAAACTCCAATTTGGTTTTAATATTAAAAATCATTGTCTAATGATTATTCAACTTCAAGAAATAAATCTAGTCTTTGAACTGGGTTAAAGAATCAATGTCATTTAAAAACATTGTTCACGATAAACCAAAAAATCATCTTCCATTTAATATGAAATTTTCACAGAAATCAAATCAATATAAATTTCTGTATCAGACTGATAATATAAATGGAATAACGATAAAGCCTCTTAAATCCCATATATAGTAATGGTCTTCTTTTACAGAAGCTTGTCCCGATTACTATTAAATCGAATCCCATTCAATTCCAATATATTATATTAAATAGGAAAACTTTACTTTGGAAAATTTCCAATTAAATCTTAAATAAAGATTTAAAATTTCCAAATTATTCCTTCACTGATATTTGAGTTAAAGAAAAAATATGGTTTAAAAACACAGTTCACAATAAACCTAATTTACCTTTCAATTTATTCCAATTATTAAATATAATTGAAAAACTCTTAAATCTTAATTAAAAGATTTATCCCTTTATTCAATTATAATTAAATATTAATTAATTAAAAAACTTAAACTAAATCTTAATTAAAAGATTTATTCTTTTCATACGGGGTATAAGAACAGTGTTATTTAAGACACCATTCACGACAACCCAAAATTCCAAATAAATATAAATTAAATGGAAAACTTCAATAAATCTTAATTTCAAGATTTACTCTAATTACTAATTAGTTCATATCGATAAAAATATATTTTTATCTTTACAAAATTGGAAATTTTCATCCAAATTCTTTTATATCATTTATTATGATTTTACATAAATTTTTCATATTTTTAATAATTTTATTTAGGCCTGTACAGTCGGTTTCCAATAACGGCCACCGAACTGCACTTACATCGATCTTTTCTAAAATTGATTTGGACATAATTCCAAATCTAACCGTTAGATCTCAAATCTCTCATATTCATTGGAAATCTCTTTTCGATACGAATCCAATGGTTATGAGAATTCGATGGTCAGATCTCCCATAATGTCAATTTAAAGTTAATGGTCACAATTTTCGAACGGTCTCCACGCGGCGCGTTCTATTCAGGCCATTAATTAATTAAATAAATATATATATAATATCATTGATTTCCATTTAAAACATATTCTATAAATCATTTATAAATTCATTTTAAAACGGTTTTAACTTCATTTTCAATTTTAAAGAAAAATTGAATATTCTATATTTTTATCATATTAAAATAATAATATTCCAAAATATTATATTTTGAAAACTCTTCTTTTATATTCATTTTAAAATGAAATAAATCTATCGATAAACCCGTTTGGGTTAAAAATGGCGTTTCTACTTAACTGGCTTCATAATTTTATTCTTCAATGAATATTATTTAAAATATTTATTATTTTAAAATATTCTTTATTTTAAAAGATTCTTTATTTTTGAATATTCTTTATATAAAGATAATCTTATTTTAAAATATTGTTTTATTAAAAGTATTCTGAATCAGAATGCGACTAAATCAATTACCATGTATATTCATCATATGGATTTCATACATTGCATATGTATATAACAGTAATGATAAATAATCATTAAACAATCCATTCACATCTAGAGTGAAATTTATAACTGTGTGAGCATTAAAATAAATAAATAACGCACATCACAGATTGTCAATCCATTGATTGACATACGACTACATATTGGGACTAGTGTATGTCAAGTATCATCCCAACACCTGTGTGGGGTTTTCAAGCAACAACAGTTCATCTAAATAAATCATTGGTTAATAACAATTAGCCAATTCTCACTGTTTAAATTATAAATAAATATTTATAATTTAATTTCAACAACCATGTGAACATTTACATAAATGTAGCCTAAATAAATAACATTTATATTTAACACAAATGTAGTCTAAATAAATGACATTTTCACTTCAACTAACATGATTCCAATGTAATGACCTTTTTATTTCAACTAATATGATCCTAATGTAATGACATTTCTTATTCACTAACATATTAATAATAATAATGTTTTGAATCACAAAACATATAATGGTTCTTTTTCTACTACAGGAAAATGGTAATGTTTTGAATAAACGAAACGTACCATGATAAATGATTATTTTTCTACTAACAGGTAAATGATACTGTTTTGATAAACAAAACATGAAGTATTCTTTTTACATTACATAAAAATGTAATCTTTTATTCTTTTTACATTACATAAAAATGTAATCATATTTCTAATGTAAACACATTTCTAATGTAAGCATTTTCCTAATGTGATCATAATTCTAATGTAATCATTTTTCTAATAAAGATGATCTTTTTATACTAAAAAATCATTTCTAATAAAGATGATTATTTTATCTAACATAACATTCTATAACGAAGATGATATTTTTATTTTGATACAAAATATTATTTCTTCCTAATGCAATATTTAATAACAAAAATGTTATTTCTATTCTAATGTAACATTTTTAACAAAAAGGTAATTTCTATTCTAATGTACATTTTATCAAAAATGTATTTTTTTCTCTAATATACATTTTCACAAAAATGTATCTTTTTTTCTCTAATGAAGCATTTTATATTTCTAAATGTTATCTTGTCTACTGCAACATTTTATAATCAAAATGTTATCCTTTTCTACTAATGTAACAATTTATAGTAAAAATGATGTTTTTATCTAACATACCAATTATGCCCAGAAGTGTGCTTTTTTTCTAATATGACAATTATAACCACAAATGTGATTTTATTCTAATATGACAATTATAACCAAAAATGTGATTTTATTCTAATACATATTTTATAACAAAAATGCTATTTTATTTCTAATGCATTTTTTTATACTATTCTTCCTTTTGCATCAAAAATGTAAGTGAAACATATAACCTTTCTTCTATTCTTTTATTTGTATCAAAAATGCAAGTGAAAAATGTAACTTCTTAAACTAGGCTTTTATATGCATCTAAAATGCAAACAAAAAGGTAACCTTTTTAATTCATGTTTTATTTGCATTAAAGAATGCAAATAAAAATTCAATTTTTAATTTCATGTTTTATTTGCATCAAGGAATGCAAATAAAAATGTAATTTTTATTGCATGTTTTATGTTTACATCTAAAATGCAAACAAAAAAATGTGATCTTCTTCTACGGTGTTTATTTGCATCTAAATATGAAAATAAAGATGTAATCTTTTTCTTTGATGTTTATTTGCATCTAAATATGCAAATAAAGATGTAATCTTTTCTACGATGTTTATTTGCATCTAAATACGCAAATAAAGAAGTAAACTTTTCTACGATGTTTATTTACATATAAATACGTAAATAAAGATGTAAACTTTTTTCTTCGATGTTCATTTTTATATTTTACATTTCTAATACCACCAATTTGACATTTTTATATTTTACATTTCTAATACCACCAATTTGACATTTTTACTTTGTTGATTGTAATACAGCAAAAAGGACAATTTTTCTTTACTGATTCTAATTCAACAAAAAGGGGCAATTTTATTTTTTGATTCTAATTCAACAAAAAGGGAAAATTTTATTTGTTGATTCGGCAAATTATGAACATCAGAGAACACCACAATCAACACTCAATAAATTCTAAACACCGCAGATCTGAATTATCAACTTGCATACAATGATTTTCAAAGCAAGCAAAATAATTAAAATTTAATTTAATTATTAAATCAGAATTCTCACATTGATTATTGTCTGAATTTTCAAAGTTCTCCATTTCAGATCTGGTCAGTCCCATCGTCTAGATCTCATCACCAGGATTCCAACGGATTTCGTTTCGTGCGATTCTGATTTGAAACGTACAAGTTATGATCATTTGAATTTTAAACACATAATTAATTTAATTAAAATATGATTAGCACTTAACCCACTTCTTCATCCTTTGTAAACAAAGCTGCACATCTTCGAATTGGGTTCACCTCGTAGGGTTTCAGACCGCACCCTCCACGGCCATCATGACGTCGATCGGAATGCGCTAGTTAACGCGCCTCAGTCCGTTCCGCCAACGCTCCAAGAAGCTCGAAATTCGGTCGTCCCTATCGCGCTAAAAATTGGTTCGAAGTTTCTCCCTTTCCCCATCGATTTTGCTCAAATTCAGTTTATGTTCGTGATCCTAACCGTTGTAGAGGGAGAGCTTGAGGAGGTCAACGCTCTCGTGAAGGAGTTGGGGGTGTCAGCGCTTGGATTGATCGGAAATGAGAGGAAGACGAGGGTGTTTTCTGGCCATTGAGAAAAGAAAGTGGCGGCTGTAGACAATGTGAATTAGGGTTACGCATATTCTAGTGTATTTATACGTGTATTTTTAATAGTATATCCTAATTTAATTAATTATTTAATTCAGAAATAAATGGTTAACCCACTCGAACTCCAAACGATACCCAACGAATGTTGCCCTCAACTGAATACCCCCATTCCGGACACAATGGAATATGCCTCGTAACCCAGTTCGACTGTTATGATATGTTTTTATTAAATTTAAAATATTAGACATTTATTTATTTAATTTAAACGTACATTTTAATTTATTGGGGTCACATACGGACTCTAAAAATTATAGAAAAATTATTTCTAGTTATGTTTTAACAATACGGTGCTAACAAAATTAATTTCGTTGAATTCCGAGACCGTTTGACAAATGACCATTTTTCAAGTCGATCGAAATTGACTGAAACTGACAAAACACATTTTCTTTTCCCACACTCACGTATTAATTCTAAAAATTATGAAAATTGAAACCTAGCAATAATTTGACATTCCGGATCCAACAAAAGTGGTTTTGTCGAAAATGGAGGTTGCTTGAAAAATGGCTATTTTTAAGGGTCAATATATTTAATTAAAATATATATAAATTCTACAACGACTATTCTTAATTTTAAACTGGGCACAACTTTTGATTCCCACTATGAAATTTCAATTTTTCAGATTCTTTGAAAAGATATAATCAAACAAATTTAAATATTTTTGGTTTACTGAAATCCGATTTATTTTGAATCCTATACAATCAATTGAAATTTGAAATCGAATTTTCGAACTACCGTGCCATTTTAAACTCCTTTTATAATTAAATTAAAATTCATCGTTCTAACTTCAATTTAAATAAATTTTTAATCGTTTTTTTTAAATAAATCATTTTAAATATTCAAAATCCATTAAAATTTCTAAAATAAAAATTTTAAATTGGTTTTGAAATTACGGGTTGTTGCACAAAGCATAGTTAGAATTTATTTTTTGTGATTTGGCATTGAAATAGGATTTTTGAGTATATCAAAATTATATGTTTGAAAATTTAATCAACTAATTGATTGTTGGTTGCGATGTTTGATTATTAGTTTAACTAATTAAAATATTGGAATAATGAAACCAATAAGAGAATAAAAAGTAAGATTTAGCTAAATCAAATCAAATATTGAATTAAATTGAAAATTGATTGAAATTGCATATATGTACATGTGCATATAATGAACAGGTCATAGCATGGAAGCTGAGAAGAGGAATAATATTGTATGCCTAACAAATAGGTAAATGTTGACTGTATTTCTTGGGTTTGATGATTTTATGAGCTAATTGGCTAGCCGCTTGGTTTTTTCTTTTTCTTTTTGATTGATAAGGGCCTTGTGAGGCAAGTTGTGGTTTTACCGATAGAGTTGTACAAAGGACGTTATGGCGAATTTTTTTGAAAATTTAGGGTGTTAGCCAAATTTTCGAAAAATTAGAAAATTCTTAGAACTGAAAAGTTGAAGAATGAAAGCCAGAATGAAAGTTAAGTTGGCTAGTTAAACAACTTCAACTACGTTCCTTTTCGAGGATGAAAAGATTTTAAGAGGGGGAGATTGTAACAACCCAGAATTTCTGAACCAATTTAAAAATTTTATTTTAGCTATTTTAATGGATTTTGAATATTTAAAATGGTTTATTTTAAATAATAACGATTAAAAAATTATTTAAATCGAAATTAGAATGTATAAATTTATTTTAATTATAAAACATACTTGAAATGGCGCGGTAGTTTAAAAATTCGATTTTAAATTTCACATGAATGTATAGGATTCAAAATAAATTGGATGTCAGTAAGACCAGAAACATTTGAATCTGTTTAATTATATCTTTCTAAAGAATGTAAAAAACTGAGATTTCACTTCATAAATTGTAAGTTATGCCTAGTTTAAAATTTAAAATAGTCTCTATGGAATTTATATATATTTTATATAATATATAGCCCTAAAAAATAGCCATTTTGCAAATGACCTCTGTTTTTGACGAAACCACATTTGTTGGATCCGGAATGTCAAATTCTTGTTAGGTTTCAAATTTCATAATTTTTGGAATTAATATGTAAGCGTGGCGAATTTAAACTTGTTTTCAAATTTAGTTTAAATTTAAAAAACCAATTAAAAAGGGTCATTTTTCAAACGATCTTCAAATTCAACGAAATTAGTTTTCTTAGGATTATCATCAAAAAATAGCTAGATATATTTTTCTGTAATTTTTGGAATCAGTATACGGCCTCGGTAAATTAAAATGTACATTGATATTCAATATATATTGATTTATATTTTAATTTAAAGAAAAACTGATTGAAAAAGTCGAATTGGCTTACGGAACATATCCCATTATGTCCAGAATATAGGTAATTAGCTATCAACTGTCGTTGGGTTTGAATTGGAGTTCGGATACAAAACCCTACTTTTTCGAATTAAATAATATTAAAAATTATATATAAATAGCCTAGAAAACCCTAATCATCCTTTCTTTCTACGAGCCGCCGTTCTTCTTGAATGAATGGCTAAAATCATTCTATTTTCTTCCACTAATTTCATCTCATCCACGAAGAATTATCATAAACTCCTAAAGCAAAAACTCGAGAGCACTTCACGATTTATATTTTGGTACGGTGTGATCTATTCTTGTTTGACGAGGTGGCCGGTGCGGCACTGCAAAGTCACAGCATTCGAGAAGGATTAGGGATGAATGGGGTGCGCGAGTTTCGAGAGGTTCAAGTCGTGGGTGGCTCTTGCGGAGGTGCGTGAGGTGGTGGTCGTAGATGGGATCCCGGTCCTCCGTAGGCGGCGCGATGGCAAGCCCTAGCTTGCGTGAAGATGGATTCCAGTGTTTCGCAGGAGGAAGAGAATGACGATTTAAACCCATAGGAAATGTAATTAGTTATAGTTATTTAATTAATTATATAATTAATGTAATCAAATGTATTTACTATCGTATCTTTTTCATACGAGGTCCAAATTCAATGATTTCAGTCACGTTGGAATCGTGACAACGAATACTTCAACATGGAACTGACTAGAAAGAAAATGGAGCAAGTTAGAATTTGGAGTGAATTTAAATCCAAACGATACAAAATCGTCAAATAAATAATGGCGGAGTGGAAACGAATGTGAGAACTCTTTCTCACTCAACTAATTTTGTTATGTAATGATATCATAAGTTGCAGACGGGGCTTAATAGCTCTTGACACTAATTTTTTTGCAAACCATGGTTGATTGTTTGTTTGGATTGTGATTGGGATTGTCATTGATTGATATTTTTGTATATAAAATTATTTATATAAAATGTATATAAAATTATCATGAAAAGAAATTAAAATAAATAAAATATTCATTTACATGTCGGACGGCTTGTTATGTACACCTATTTAACCGATATTGATTGGCACGATAAATTTTATGCATCTCCTAACTGCACAAATAATAATCAGTATTTGTTGGCTGAAACCCCACATGGGTATTGGGATGATATTTGACATACACTAATCCCAATATTTAGTTGTATGTCAATCGATGGGTTAACAGACTACGATGAGCATTATCTATTTATTTTAATGCTTATATAGTTGTAGAATGCACTCTAGATGATGTTTGAATGTGTAATGATTATTTATCATTATTGTTGAATATATGCGATGTATGAAATCCATATAACTGAAATTATATGGTAATTGATTGAGTCGCATTCCCATTCAGAAATAACGAATATTTTCAAATAACGAATATTTTAAAATAATTAACAGTGAAGAATTAAAGTAATGAATGAATATTTGAATAAAGTAATATTCACTGAATAATCAAAATGTAATTTTGAAGTCCAATTTTGGATGGACACGAAAATATTGAAATGTGAAGCCGAGTTAAGAAGTAAAAGCTATTTTAACCCGAACGGCTTTATCAATCAATTTTATTCATTTTATAATGAATATCGAAAAGGAATGATTCCAAAATCTAATATTTTGAAATTATTATCATTTTAATACTGCAATGATATGGAATATTCAATTTTGATTTAAAATTGAAAATGAAGTTGAAATCGTTTTGAAATGAATTTATAAACGATTTATAAAATACGTTTTAAATAGAAATTGATGATATTATATATATATATATAGAGAGAGAGAGAGAGAGAATAACATGAATAGAACGCGCCGCGCATCGATCCTTCGCGAATTTGGACCATTAACTTCAAATTGATGTAACGGGAGATCTGACCGTCGAATTCTCCTAAAACTAGAACCGTTGGGTTTGTATCTAAAAGAGCATTCTATGATAATAAGAGATTTAAAATCTAACGGTTAGATTTTAAAATATGTCCAAATACGTTTTGGAAATGGTCGTTGTAAATGCAGCTCAATGGCCGTTATTGGAAACTGACTGTACGGGCCTTAATAAAATTACTAAAAATATGGGAAAATTATGTAAAATCATATTAATTGATTTGGAAAGAGTTTGGGTGAAAATTTTCAAGTTTGGAAAGATAAAAGATATTTTTATCTAAATGAACAGGTTATTAACTAAAATATTAATCCAAATGATTTTTAAATAAATAAATTGGACTTAAAGGGGTTTTGAAATAACCAGGAATTCCACGTATGAGTTGGAATTGATTTAAATGGAAATAATGTTCGAAATATTTTGATATTGGATTCCTTGATTATATAGATATTGATGTGCGAATTTGGAACGTACAGATATCATCATTCCTAATATGATATCCGTTAGTTTCAGAATTTAACATTGAATATAAGCTGATATAATTCCTTTTAAGAGCCTAGTATTTAATATCAAATTGGATTTTGCGTTTATCTTGAATGGTGTCTTTAATAACACTGTTCTTAAACCCAGTTGAGAAAAGAATAAATCTGTTAATTAAGATTTAGAGAAATATACCAATTAATTAATATTTATTTGGAATTAAATGAAACTGGATTTTTGGGTTTATCGTGAACGGCGTTTTAAATAACATTTGTTCTTTAACCCAATTAACAGTGAATAGATGATTTGAAATTTATAAATCTTTTTATTAAGATTTAATGGAAATTTTCCAAAGTAAAGTTCTAATTTAATATTTTAAATTGGAATTGAATGGAATTCGATTTGCTAATAATCGAGATGAGCTTCTGTGAAGGAAGACCGTTACTATATATGGAATTTAAAAGGATTTTCCGTTATTCCATTTATAGTATTGATTGGATACAAAAATTTATATTGATCATATATTGATCTGTTTTCCGTGAATATTCCATAGTTGATGGAAGTTGATTTGGGTTTATTGTGAAATGTGTTTTAAATGACATTAGTTCTTAAACCCAATTAAAGATAAGATTAATTTCTTAAATTTGAAAAATCATTAAGTAATGATTTTTGAGATTAAAACTGAATTAGAGTTTTAATGAATCTTTAATTAGACCAGAATGAGAATGGGATAATTAAATTTATCGAATTCATGAAATGATCGAGAATGGAGTACCATCAGTTTTACTCCACCCGATAGTAAAATCTTTAATTAGATTTGAAATGAGAAATGGTAATTAATTTTAACAATAACACAGTGGGTGTTACATATGGAGTACTACCAGGTTTGCTCCATGGGATGGATAGGTTGGGATTGGATAAATAAAATAAATGATTACTTCGGTAAGGATCGATAATCCCGACTAGTTTTATAAACCTTAATTTGGTTTAGAATTGTGAAAAGATAAAATAAAATCTTTTGAAATTGATATCTGAAGGAAGAGTAAAGAGAAAATTTAAAAGAATTTATCTTTGACAAAATTAATGGGAACCTTTCCCTAATGATGTGAATAAAGAATATTCTGAATTGGAATGAGGCGTACGATGTGTTTTTATAGCACTTGATTATAAAATACGCGAGTTATTCGGAAAGACCGGGTTTAACCCATTATGAATAACTGTTATGACAATTAAAAGTCGACGATGAAGACGGAGGTTAAAGACCGAAGATCTTTACATCATTTGGACGATTACTAATGTCTTGATTGGGATGTACACCCAAGACAAGGTAATAAATGGTGATCGTCCAGACGTACTTGGAGATCAATAAGATATGCGAGGGCCTCTCTCCTGTATTGGACATATGGGAAGAGGAATAAGGTGCCTCTGATTTCGTTTAGACCCAGAACGGACTTGCGAATGGATGGTATGTGTTAGCCCTCTTTTTGGCAAAAGCCGCAAAGGGTCAGATCGAAGCCCAAATGCATAACTAGCCAAATTAGACAGATCACACTCCAGGAAACCCAGCAGAAGCTCGGTCCGAGGTAATCACATATTGGGCCGAGCCACTTCTGAAACAAGCCAATGACTCACTTCGGAAGACACGCTCTCCCAGTCGACCGTGAGAATCACTCTCATATAGGGCATATCGACTGAATATTTCGGATCTACATGGAAATATCCAGCTGCGCTGTTCGAATACTTAGCCCAACTTTCAAGGAAGAAAAGGCGGTCAACCACATCCGGACAAATCTCTACTTTTGATACACCTCACCATGGATGCCACGTAAGCTGCAACTTTCGAGGATACTATTTATGATTAGTGGAATCAGTCTTCCTGCTGCTATTCTATCCAAGGAATGGACTCCATGCATCCAAGTCTTCCCAGAAAGGCTGGGCCATGTCACAACAGCCCAAGTCTCCATCTCCACCTATAAATACCTCAAAGCTTAAAGAGAAAAGGGACTTCTACTTCTTTCCGGAGAGACCTTTTCTGGAAGAGAAAAATAGCCATCTTCTTTTTTTCCTTCAAACAGAAAAAGCATTGTACTTGTAATCCAAAGCAGACGTAGGCACAGTCATTGACGAACCGCTATAAAAAGTCTGTGCATTTTCCCCGTTTTATTTACTTTTTCCGCATTTTATAATCAGTATTCACGTACTCTTCACACGATTTGGGGGTTGATCGTCACTAGTGACCAACTTTTGATGTTAACACTTTTGCGCACCAGGTAGGGGCAGAGCACACCAACCTTCCTTCAGAGCATTCACTCATCTCAGTTCATGGCGATAAAGAAAAATCTAACATACTCTCGTCCCGCGAACACCGATGCAACTGATACTAATGCTGCAGAAGCGATCCACGAGGCTTCCTCTCATAAAGATATGTCTCGATTTCTTACCCAGGATGACATGAATAAAATCATGGTCAAGTTCAGAGACCATATGACATCTCAGGGTAAACTCCTCGAACGACAGCAGCAGTTGATGGATCACCTTCTCGGTCGACTGGAGACAGGATTGAATGCTTCAACATCAATTCCTCCATCGACTGGGATTGGGGGAACATATGATCTTCGGTCTACACAGAACCAGACCAGTAATCAAACTACACCTTTATTTTTTCCTGGTTTGGTCCCACTAACCAATCAATCATAGCCAGGAGTATCGCTTCCGGCGACTAGTGCAGTTGTAGCACCAGATTCTCAGGATGCCCGCGATCAAGATCTACGTCGTTTGACCACTTTGCCTCCACTCTTGGAAATAGCCCGACCTCTCATACCAGTGAGAGACCACTGGGCCCATCAGAATCAATGCCATTCCCATTACAGCCCGAAATCTTACCGCAAACCACTCTAACCACTCTTCCCCCTCAACTTAGAGCTGTTGCAGCCTTCCCTCCGAACAAGGAAGGTCACTTTACCATACCGGTCCTCACCATGGTGGAAGATGACGCTACTGTAGACCCTCCTAACCTCGCTCTAACTGGGGGCAACCCTGAGCTCCAAACATCGCTTGTTATGCCGGATCAGCCTGGACCCTATGTCATGGGTATGGTCCAGCCCAACACTCATCAGGTTCTAAAGGGGCCATTCTTCCCAGAACCACCTACCAGAACTCACCTTCCCTCAAACCTTCACCCAAATCTTGGAGGACGAGCCAAGCCAACGGCCACCCTTCCGAGCATGCTTTTGCCAGGTCCTCGCATCGAAGCTCTCCCGGATGCTGAACTAAATTCATGGCAACGACTCCTCGGAGATGGAAGCCAGCTTGCAAGCATCATTCAACACTTTAATCGGGGCAGTTCCTCGCAGCAAGACATGGATAATGTCAATCGCTTCCCCTTTACCAGGAAAATCAGAAACTCCCGAAACCCTCCGTACTTCAAGTTCCTAGCTATCGAACCATACAATGGTCGCATTGATCCAACCATCCACCTCATGCGATACATGTGACATATGGAAGTACTTGGCGCATCGATCAACGTCATGGCTAAGTGCTTCCCGCTCTTTCTCATAGACATAGCCGGAATGTGGTTTCGATAGCTAACAACGGAGTCAATCAGCAACTGGAACACGCTGGTCAGCCGCTTCATCGAGCAATTCAGGATACATTTCTCCCGACCAAAGAGTGTTATGTTCTTATCCACCATCAAGCAGCGATCAGGAGAGATGCTCAGATCCTTCCTCAAAATGTTCAATGCGGTAGTAGCATCAGTCGATCAGCCCGAGCCATCGATGGTACTTATGGCCGCCACTGTGGGAGTTCGCAACCGGTCAAAATTTTCGATCTCTTTAACTATAGACCCCCCCAAGGATATAGATGATTTTTATTCCGAGGCAGAGCGATTCCTTCGATAAGAAGATACCAACATTGAGATGGAGAGTCTAGAGGTCTTAGCCGCCAAGCAACAAGGTCCATCCAACAGCAACGACCAAAATCAAGGAAAAGGAAAGGCCCCAGAAAAGAGCGAGCGTCACGTGCGACCTCGAATCGAAAGTAAGTACAACCAGTACAACGAACTCAATTCCTCTCTGCTCAATATCTACCTGGACATACGAGGGTCCCTGCCCACTCCGAGACCACCTCAACGAGAGCCAAACCAGATAGAGCTTGATTCCGGCAAACATTGCATATTCCATAACGTAGCTGGACATAGCACCAATGAATGCCGACAATTGCACGATCTTATCGAGGATCAAGTCAGAAAAGGGGAGCTACCCGAATATGTCAAGAATCACGCCCCGGCCTTGCTGCCGCGATCTTTTGCCCAAGCTACTCAGGTCGGTCCACGATCTCCTAGAAACGAAAAGGACCCTGAGACAAGCACTCGTGGCATTATCATTAATTAGAATTTTTTGATATATTTCTTTCAATAAAAAGGGCAACTTTGTGTACACATGTACGGGGTTAGGATTTAGCTCCTAGGCATGCTCTGGAATCAACTGCTGTCCTCTTAGAATTTCTTTTCTCTGTAATAATTATTTAGCAGCCATGAATTTTATTTTGCAAATATGGATATTGTTTGGGAAATTCTAAAGCCGAGCATGGATAATGATTGCCCCCTTTTTTTAACATGGTCAGCGCAAAAGCCTACCACTATTTCTAAATACCTACTCCCCTAGCCGAGTGTTATATATTTCTTTAAGACGAGTATGGATGATACTTGCGCCTTCTTTTTCTACACCACGTGCGTTTACTGCTCGCTGGGCACTTTAATCTAACATGAGTCGAGCATGAAGAACACTTGCCATAAGCCGAGTATGGATAATGCTTTCCCTTTCTAAGTCGAGTATGGATAATGCTCGCCCTCTCTAAGCCGAGTATGGATAATGCTCACCCTCTCTAAGCCGAATACGGTTAATACTCGCCACTAAGCCGAGTATGGTTGATACTCGCCACCCCTCAAAGCCAAGTGAAATGAAACGCTCGACCCATCAGCCTTCTCCAAGCCGAGAATGGTTTATGTTTGTCTTTGCAGGAACTAACTCTCATAAATACGGTGATCGTCTCAGCCTTAATACGCTTCTCGATGGTTGTCGATTTTCTGGCCTTAATACAACCTAATTCAGTTATCGGTTTTTTGGCCTTAATACAATCATCGGAATCGTCGGGTTTCTGGCCTTAATATGGTTCAGCGCACCATAGCTACTCGAACGATTGTGCTTCGATTCATATTTTAGAACACACCTTCCTCTGTCGAAGAAGATGCATTCTAAGGAGCAAAGTGTTAGCCCTCTTTTTGGCAAAAACCGCAACGGGTCAGATCGAAGCCTAAACGCGCAACTAGCCAAATAAGACAGATCGCACTCCAGGAAGCCCAGCAGAAGCTCGATCCGAGGTAATCACGTATTGGGCTGAGTCACTTCTCAAACAAGCAAATAACTTACTTTGAAAGACTCGCTCTCCCAGTCGACCGAGAGAATCGCTCTCATATAGGGCATATTGACTGAATATTTCGGATCTGCATTGAAATATACAGATGAGCTGTTCAAATACTTAGCCCGACTTTCAAGTAAGAAAAGGAGGTCAACCACATCCGGACAAAGCTCTACTTTTGATAAACCTCACCATGGATGCCACGTAAGCCGCAACTTTCGAGGATACTATTTATGAATAGTGGAATCAGTGTCCTAGCCGCTATTCTATCCAAGGAATGGACTCCATGCGTCCATGTCTTCCCAGAAAGGCCGGGCCATGTCACAACAGCCCAAGTCACCATCTCCACCTATAAATACCTCAAAGCTTAAAGAGGAAAGGGACTTCTACTTATTTCCGGAGAGACCTTTTCTTGAAGAGAAAAATAGCCATCTTCTTTCTTTCCTTCAAATAGAAAAAGCATCGTACTTGTAATCCAAAGCAGAAATAATATATAAAGTGGACGTAGGCACAGTCTTTTCCGAAGCACTATAAAAAGTCTATGCGTTTTCCCATTTTCTTTACTTTTTATGCATTTTATAATCAATATTCGTGTGCTTTTCACATGATTGGGGGTTGATCGTCACTAGTGACCAACTTTTGACATCAACAGTATGTTTGATATTGTATTCCTTTATACTGTATTCGTTGATCTCTGCTAAATATATATCTGTTTGGTGGTGGAGAATTTATTCTCTTGCTTAACACCCTTCTCTGAAACGTACGAGCTTGGAGGTTTTATATTGGTGGAAATCAGTGGTATGGTATGGGTTGACAGTGTGGCACGCTGAGTTGCATGGATCAAAGCTTTTGTTGAAAAGCAAGGCTTTGTGGTTGATGATCAAAGCACAACTTTAATTAGCATAGCTTTGTGTAGTGTTAATTCGTGAGCTTCACACCCAAGGTATGAACCAAAAATGGAATAGTGACTGCATGGAAATGGACATATGTTAGTTCTAGCTATGAGTAGCGTTATGGCATTGATATACACGTAAATGTGTTTATTTTATCCGCTTATTTATCTTATTTTATCTTTAAAATAACTGATACTATATATTTATAGTTGTGTTTCCAGATTATTTGAGACGAATGGATTAATGCACTCAATTGTTGAAAAGCTTGAAGAATTTGTGCAAGAAGAGTGTTGATTTTTAGAGTTGGGTTAAAGCTTGAAGATCTGAAGAGATGTTGATGTTCAACTACTTTCTGCTGCATATTTCAGAGTCAATATTCAATGCTTTTCTGATCACTTGGAGTTATTATTCATGAGTTATTATTCATACTCAAGGCAATTGGAGTTGAAGCCCATAACCTATTTTCTCTGCATGCGTTCACACTAGCTCAATTGCAAGGCTTCTCATTCAAACGCGTTCACACTTAGCTACTTAATTTACTTGTTATTTTGGAAATGGGTTTTTGTCCCACATTGTGGAATGAGCTATCTAGTCTTGGCTAAAGCAACTATAAATATATTGTATCTCCTTCACATTAAGACACACTTAGTCTTATTCTGTAATTCTCTTCTTGGAATAAAACTTTTCTTCTCCCTTTCTCTCATTTGTTATTTTATTTTATTTATGTTCATGTTATTTATATTCTTTTCTCTTCTTCTTTAGCTATGTCTAGCTAATTCCCTTTAATTAGGGGGTGATGACGCTAATAGATATGATTCAACATGAATCACATAGCCAATAGATGAGGACTTTATACATGTAGATCTGGATCTGAAATAAGGGTTAGATCTGAACCTTCATATTCTGTGTCGTTTAAGAGCTATGCTCCTTCACAAGGTATATTCATGTTCGATCTAACAATTATCAGATTTAGATCTAATTTTAGGGTTTTAGAAATTAATTAGTGAATCTATCCTGATAGTCTATGGTTGTTTAAGATCTCAGCTCCTGCATAGGCTATGCTTGTTGTTATTTACTTATTTGTTTCTGAGAACCTAATTATCGTTGATTCATGTGTGTAATAGAAACATGAATTAGATATATATTTATTTGTTGGCTATTGATGAGTGTGAATCCAATCTATGTCATTATCCCCTAATTGCTTTCTCTTATTATATAAATCTCTCTTTTTATTTGCTGTTACTTTCCGTGTTTTCAGTCAATCAAAATCCTGGAATAACTTGATTGGATTTGTTAATTAAAATATTTTTGGTCCCAGAGTTCGATACCCTCTACAACAATCCTTGTTGTTTAGGAAAGCCGAACGGATTTTACAGTTGTTTACAACTGTTTAATTTGTTCGCAAACAGGTATGGAGCCCAGACTGTTTAATTATGTGGATGTCGCATATTATTTGATGGAAAGCGAGGTACGTTGGAATCGAGCTGTTTGAAAGCCTCAGATATGATTTGAGTCCCTAGTGGATCTAGAGTGGTTGACATACTAACCCATTTTGGAGGTTCGATAGAACCGACTAACATATAGTTTATGGTATAACTAATCATCAACGGATGGCCGACCTTGATTGTTCAAGGGGTTCACTACGGGGGATCCAGAGGCACTTGCTAGTGTATCTCGAAATCGGTGAGGAAGATCCCTTGTCTCGGTTCATAGATGGAATCCCAATTTCCAATACGTGATTTTACGGTTTTAGTTTTAAACCCATATGGTGACATAATATAATGGTACCTATGCTACCTATGATTGATACATTTATATTTGAAGTTGATTTCTTTACCTATAGTAATAATAAAAGATGAATTTCGCGTATCAAGCATATTTGGCTATTACAAGGGTAAACTCTACCCTCGACTGCGTTCATTGTGTGATGGGACCCGAGTCTTATCATATCTTCATTTTTATCTTTAGCATTGCATTGTTTGGTTTAATGCACTCGTATTCTTGGGGGATAAACCCGTTCCGTGTTATATGGCGTGGTCCCGTGATTTACCTAACTTTAAAATACAAGGCTAATAACTGTTTTAGTTCTCACACTAGTCCCATGACTGACTTGGAGTTTATTGTTTTAACCTAAACTCTGGGTGCCCATATTTTCCACACGGGCAACTAGTAGTTTTGGGTTTTGCTGATATTTCTTTACGCGGGATCCTAGATTTACAGCTAAAGCTATATTCGGAAAGCTTTGTATCTGTGTATTTCTTTCACTTGTTGTAGTTGATGCCTTGCACTGCACATTATATTCATGTATTATATTTTCCGCTGCTATGTATTTTAAATCTTTGATATTATTTTTCCACTTTGTATTATTATTTATTCTCTGTCATATTCTTGTACTCGAATGTTTCGGGTATTTTCATCATTCCAAAACTTCACTTTTCATTTCATTTTACCTTGGAAATACTGTTATAATTTCACATAGTCTCCTTTTGTTTCCTTTACTTCGGAAATATCCACTACAACAAAATGTGTCATTAATAACACCATTTAATAACGCTTTATTTTGAAGTGTTATTATTTACCCTTGATTATTTACCTATCAAGTCAAATTATTTTCAGAATAACGTGCAACGCTTAACTCTTGGTAAAATTTTGTCCCCCTCCAAAAGCATAAATTTCTCCTTTGCCTCCCTCCAAAACAATTTCGTCTCCCTCCTAAAACACAATATTTATTTATCTATTTTCTATCTCGAGAACCCTTTCGTGTGGTCCAAAAATGGAAAACTTCACTCCAAAACTCTCAGGGAAGAAATAACTTCGCTCGTTATTGTTAGTCATTGAACCGTTCGCCATTTCTAGGCTTCGAAATGAAAGAGGAAAAAAAATCTAGGGTGCAAATTTTCTATTCCAGAATTCAATCCGTGGTAAAGGTACTAATTTGTTTAAATATTAGTCTTATTCTAGAAATACTGAATCGAAATTCATTTCCAATTATTGTTTCCAACATTTTTCTTAATTCTGATTGTAGCAGTGAATCCAATTCCCAAATCAGAATTAGGGTTCGCTACGATGAACGAACCATCTCAAACGATCAACCGTAATTTCTTGATCTGGAACCAGCAGCAGCCACGTTCTCCTCCACATCTGTTGGTGCTCCATCCATCTTTCGATTCACCAGTACCCTTCCATCTGATGCATGAAATGAACTGGAATCACGGAAAGGCTGGAAAAAACGCAAGCTCGCGTCCGCCGCCAGCGCTTTTGGGTTACCAGCTGCCCTTAATGAATGACCTCCAGTTCAAAATTGGGTCATTGCCTACCATCTCTACCAAAAAAGAACAACAAATTCGCTCCTTATGCTCCTAGGAACATGACCTCCTTGATCATCAGATCAAAAAAATTAGACGGGTTCGCTTCCTTACCTTCAGTGAGCCTAGCGACCCCCGCAATTATTTCTACATTTAGGTTTTCTCCTTCTAGAGAAGGGTTGATTTACATGGCGAAGGAAGAGTTGGTAGTGGATCGGTATGGATCAATGAAGGGATTGATTAGGCTTCAATCTGTCTAGAAAATGGAGGGCGAAGAAATTGACGTGGATGGATCGAGTGATAGCGAGGTTGAGGAACATTTGGAGGTGGATAGAAGAATGGATCATGATTTGATTAAGTTTGAAATGGTGCATCAGAGCTTTGGAAAAGATCAAGGCTCAACATCGGTGGGGCAAGGATTGCGAAGTTGGAAGAGGAGAATTTGACATTGAAGGAAAGAATGTTTTTAATACTTGTCACTTATTTCATGAGACCGTTGAACTATCTGGATTTACCAATATGACCATATTGGGTATTCACTCATTTCATACTTGTCACTTATTTTACATTTAGTAGGTGGAAAAAGAGAAACTTAAGGACAATGTGAGTGCATGATAATAATCAATGGTTGAAATGACCTTTCAATAATGTAAATTTAATATTGTAGCTGGATCTGGAGCCAATCAATTTGAGTTCCGATCATATATGTTGGTCACATTAAGTTGTGATCATCGTGTCATTGATGGTAATAATAATATCACCAACTTTGCTTTTTTCTGATCATTCCATATGCTCTTATAATTGAGCATGGAATTAACAATCTTCATCATCTTTTCAGGTGCAGTTGGTGCTGAATGGTTGAAGGCATTTAAAGGGTACATCGAGAACCCTACCTCCATGTTTATGTAAAACCGCCTCTATTAATTAATCATGTGCATTTATCTTATATATGATATTACATATGGTCATAAATTTAGGTGAAATTTCGGTACTTCAACTTATATTTGGGGATTGTTTTTTAAGTCCAATTGTTATTATAAAATCATGTTCTTTTATAACATATTTATTAAAATATAAGCATAGAAATGAAATTATCCACTCTAATATATGGACTCTTTTGTTTTATACCAATGCATATTATTTCACGTTAGTGTCTTCCTTGGACAAATAAGTCATGATCCATTCTGGAGTTATGAGGTTTATTACGTATCTTGATGTCGTTTTTGGAATATTATTTTATAATGGATTGATTTCTAGGTAGATTCTGGGTAGAACCAGGAGGAACAAGTCACAATGGACAAAATATCAAATGCAAAGAAGCAACATGAAGTATAAATTGGAATATTTTATTCAAAATTTAATGTTTCAAATGTACCAAAATTTTCATGCTTTTTTTCAAATATTTAATGAGTTGATTTTTCTATTGTTGATTTTTTTTTTATATGATCTGTTAAGCAAGGCTGGCACATGAATTTTCCTGTGTGATGCATTAATTAGTTGTATGATTTTTAATGCTATGTTAGTGAACTACGTATTCACAGTAGAAATGTGAGCTGTTTAATGAACCACACATTAGATGGTACTAAAAAAAAGTCACGGGTTCATGAATCTCAAACTACTTGTCCAAATTTGATGCTTTTACACTTTATGGAAAGCTACTACCTTAAGCAACAACTTTTATGACAAGAGTTTAGTAAAATTTAGTTGTTTTTTGTTTATCTGAAGGGTAGACACAGTGGGACAGAAGTAAACAAACCTCAAGTAATTAATTTTTTATTTGTTTCACATTGTTTGTATTTTAGCTTGATTTGTATGATTTTTCTATTCATGATTTTTAATGTCATATATATTAAATTCACATCTCTGGTCCTCACTGGATTTTTGCATGGACTTGTTTTTCTTTCAGTGGTGTTGAGTTTATGTGGAACTTCTTTAAGGTACGTGCTAGTTGATAAAAAATTTACTCCTCTATGTTCTGTTAAATGACAACACGAATATCGTATGGCCAATAATCATTGTGTACCATTATAATTTACCTTTTTTTCCTCAAATGCAAAGACACTAATAGGAACCCCATGTTCTTACAAGTAACACCCAATAATTTTAAATATTAAAATGAAAAATTAAAGAATACATAATTTTTAGAAGAAGAATTAAGTTAAATGGGTTAAGCCATTGCGTTCGTCTCAGAATTCTGCTTGAGATAGAGTCCGAATTTGCATAAAACGGACATCGTATGAAGAAGTTATGAAGCTCGGAAGATTTAAAGTTTAAAGCTGTAAAACAAGTAGACCGCCCATTTTTCACCATTCTACCGGTACAAGTCGACCGCCCATTTATCACCAGTCGACCGTTTTTAGACAGAAGTGAAAACTGTCAACGGTTGAAATTGGCCAGCCGACTAGTTGATTCTGGGCAGTTTACTGATGACATGTTTTTGTAATTTGAGTAGTTCGGATGGTTCCTAATCAAATCTGAAGGTTCTAATTCACCTAATACTCCTATAAATCACCTAAACCTAACCTAATCTCATTGTTTTTATCCATGGAGCCTCCATGCTGCTCTAACCTAAACTAGCGTAACCTAATCTCATTGTTTTTATCCATGGCGCCTCCATGCTGCTCTAACCTAAACTAGCCTTTCTTCTCTACCAAAACAAATCAGAATAGGAGTATTCCAATTAGAAGATCAGATCTAAAAACAATCAATTCAAAGAGGATTATACATATTTGAAGATTGCAACAACAAATTTAGCGATGCCTACAACAACTTATTCAACGTGTTCTTCGCAGCAAATTCACTGTGAGTTCATGTTGCTTTTAGATCAAAATATCTAATAGTGATCTTGATATGTATATAATAATTGGATCTTGAATCGGTGCCTAATCTGTTATATTATGACATATTCCACTGATCTGTTCTTATACGTTTATATCATCTCCAAGTCTAATCTTGTCATAATATGTCAATTCAGTTTATGCCTATTTTTATCGTTATGTTGTTGATTTGTTATTATGCCAGTTCTGATTCTCTTCTCTCCTTCTTTTCCTTTTTATTTTTATATACCTAGGCTACCTTCGAGCCTAGGCCTAATGCTGAAATATGCGAACGTGCAGAATTGGGAATAATGGGAAAAGACATAATTTAGGGCATAATCGGTATTGGGAAAAACATGGATCTAAATGTAGGCATAATTTGAAAATATACGAATATGGATTTGGGGGCATATTTCATATTGGATAATATGAATGTGAATTTTTGGCATAAATTGGAAAACATGAATTTGGGTTAGTTTGTATTGGAACGTGTAAATATTAATTTGCATATAAATTGGAACATATCTAAATATTGATTTGGGACATAAATTGGTACATGTGTGAATATGAATTTTAGGCATAAGTTGGAAAATATGTGGGTTTGGGATTTATGCAATATATATATTTATACATACATGTATATGCCTTAATTTATGATAAGGGACATTTGGTGCATAATTAAAAAGGTGAATTAAAAAGAGGCATATAGGACTATGATTTGAATAGTGTATTAGACGTAATTCAAATGGGGACACGTAGAATAATCACCTATAATGACATAGGTAGATTTGGATAAAAATGGTATAATTTGAATATGAACATTTTTGGGCATGTGATTCAAATTACAAGAGTAAAATAGGTATTGCCTCCTATAAAAGGAAAGGATTGATTAATTGGTAAATTAATTAATAATGGAAAATCTAGTAATTAGGAATTGTAATCGCACTTATGACACGAGGTTAGGTTCCAATAGTGGTGGAAGTCTGCCCAGAGCCGACCGACATATCCAGCAACCACTAATGTTGAACCTGATGTGGGAGGTCTAAGTACGTAAGTACGAATTGGGCTAAGACATGAGATTGGGCCTAACTATGGAATAAGATTGCCCGGACCCGACCAGCATATCCAACATCCACACGTCGTAGGCCTAATTTGAGAGGTCAAGCCTATTATAACCATAATTGGACATGGTAATGAATTGGACTAATTAACCTGATTTAATCCATAAGGGTTGTGTGGGTATGAACTTAAGTTAGGGTTAAGTAAAATTGGATGGGTAGTGGGTGGGTTAAGTAAATTAGAGGTGATGGGTAATATATGCATATAGGCCCATAAACTTAACCTGATAAGGTTATGTAATTAAAGACACCTAGTGGTATACATAACTGGGTAGAAACAATAAAGTTATGTAATTAAAGGACACCGTTTAGGGTAAGCATAACTTGTAAGGAAATGAGACAACATGTGTAATAAGATAAGAGGTACTTAATTATAAATTAAGTAATCTGGAAGTCTGGAACCCACTGATGTGAACAACATGCTTAGGCCTGTCCTAAGGACAAGAGGAAATCATAATGCATGTTATAATTAATGGATTGGGAAACTTGTTAATGGGCCTTAGTTAATAGAACTAAGTTAACAAGTAAACAACGATAAGTTGTATTAAAAATGAAAAATGGAATTATGATTAAATGATAAAGAATAAGGAAAACTTATAAGATAAGTTATATTTAATCATAAATAATGACTCACATGTTAAAAAGGAAACATGTAAAATGAGACGTACTTAATTACACATTAAGTAAAAACATGTTATGGTAATGATGTAACCAAGCAAGAATATAAATAGATTGTGGATTACAGACCGCAGGCCACAATCTAGAGAATAACATGTTGTAAGCTTATTAATAAACTTAAATGAATTAAGATGTATAACTGAAATTAATAAGCAAGAGAAACTTGGTAATTTGAATAAGAATTCAATATGAATTGGAATAACCAAGTTAGCTAAAAACCTGGTAATGTGAGACCAGCGCGTAAAAGAATGTTTAGACATAGGGTCTAACAACATGCTAATGTAAGGCGCTTAGATCAGTCTGTACGGTTGAGGGTGAATAACCCAACGGGGTAGATCATCGAGGTGTTATAAGACACGAGGGGAGCGTACATTCATCTGATTGGTTTGATGGCTCGAAAGGACTGGAAGGGGAAGTAACCGACTTCTGGAGACGTTGAAGGTGCTCCCAGTAGTCCTCTGTGGTGGTGTAGTTTCAGACTGTGCTCTCAGAGGTTGGGTCTGCTTGTAACTACTAGGTGGGTGGGCCTTGACTGCAGATGTAGCTATGCAGTCAGAATGCTGTGACGAGAAGGCATTAGGGTAGTTGGGCGGTTGCCTCACGAGGAGGTAGAGAGGGTCACGACCAACAAGGGTAGTAGACTGTCAGATATCCGTCATCAGCAACCAGCGGGATGCGAAAAGACTAAAGCTAACCCCAAGATATCATTTTACCTTTCACTATCAAGGTACGGGGTTGAGGGGAGACGCCACATGGATGCTTAGATTGGTTGTTATTAGGGGGTGGTCCCTTAGCTCTGTAGTCTTTACTAGTTGAGGGAGGGGTCGAGGTGGGGCCATAGCCACCACAAAAACAGACCCTAGGTATATCTGTATATGGATTCAGATTACAGACCCTGGGTGATGTATCATGGACTAGAGGGCATTATTCCTATATGGAATCTTATTCGATCAATGGTGGCAGTCCGTACGCTTACATAGCATAGTAATGACAGATATATGCAGAACGTAACATTGTTATGTAGACTCCAACATAGGACGAGGGACTGCGTTCACTTCTGTTGCATTACGGTGGAGACCGTGAGAGTGGGTTACTATGGGGTGTATCTAAATATTGAGAGGTAGCTACATATATTGTATTAGGTGAATCCATGGGAAAGTAAATGGGTACGATGCGCATGTAAGTCTTGAGTACGATTAACCCAAGTGACCTAATAAACAAGAAAATGAAATAGAACGGTATTGATAGGGATTATTCCATTTCTGATATACTAGTATTTGTGCGGTACAGAGAAATGTATATAAGAAGCGCAATATATCCTATTCATCTTATCTTGTTCAGTTCACACTTGTACTTGTTATTGTTATCTTATTCTTCCAGTTTTTATATACCTGCCATGACACTTATATTTATTTATGTTTAAAAGTAACTAGACTCGCTAGACTTTATGTCTGACCCTTTTTGTTTCCTCTTCTCTCTCTTCCGTTTCCCCCCAGGTTCTCAGGGTGGAAGTGGTTAGAGTTGATTTGGATTCTTGTCAGATTAGCTTAGACTTTGGATATTGATGTACAACATTGACTCATTGTCAGCTCTAGTATGGCTTTGCTTGGGAAATATGGTTTATGTTTTTGTACTATGATATTTTTGGCAAGACAGATTATCAAACATGTAACTGGTTATTTCAGACCTATGATGTAAATTCGGTATTTGGGGCCGTGATGTTATGATTTAAATAAAGTTTTTAATTCCACTACTATTTTACATGTCTTTCTTGTGCTATTATGTTCTTATTTACTTATAACGCTTCACTAAAGTTAATGCATTCCCTTAGTGAGTGACATTAACGGACGTAGGGTGTCACATTTGCTATCAGAGCATATATATGGCTATAAGATCGGATTAAGTATTTTGAAAATGATTTTTATAAAGGTCTAAAAAACAAACTATATTAAAATAAAAAGTCTGTTTTTGAAGAGCATATTTCCCAAAGCTATAAATAACATCTCGATTTTCCGCTTGATTCGTTTTCCTTTTGTCCGGGGAACCGTTTCTTCCTGAAAGGGTATCCCATCACGTCATGGTTCCATAGACATGTTAAAACTATGGTACATGTTGAAGGGAAAAGAAGTGCCCAACCTCGATCTTTAGCTGCAGTGAAACCACCTGCGTCTTATTTTGTTTCGAACCTCATAAGGATTTCCGTGCGATGGAGCCAGCTTTCAAGAGACTGGTTAACATGTAGCACAAGCATGGTAAAAAGAAGAATAAGGTAATTGGGGCTAAGGAACACATCCCAAAGATGAAGGAAAATGGTGTCTTAAGAAGGGAATATAGATAAAAGAAGAAGAGAGGAAATACCATAACTTCGGAATGGTGGGTCGTCTGAAAAAGGATTGCAGAAAGAGGTAAGGCCTTTGTTACCACTTTGGTAAGGCGGAACACCTTATTAAGGAGTGCCCAAAGAGACAAGGACAAGGCCAGAGGGAAGGAACTTCAAGGAGGCAAGCTAATGTTCTCATAGCTGGTGGATAGGATAAGGGTAGGAAAGTTTCCATCGAAGGATTGATTTCTATTTCTGATCATCCTGTAGGATTCTTTTTTTGGCGCTTCGTATTCTTTCATATATGATCCTTTAGTTGAGTTGAGTCTCTGCGCCTAGATACTAGTATGGTTTTGGATCCCATTATTGCCTCAAACCCCATTTGAGGTACGGCTCTTTTATCGATGATTTGTCGGGGATCTCTGTGTTAGGCGTCGAGTTTGATTGCAACGCATTTTGTAACACCCCACGTCCGTTAGTGTCACTCACAAAGGGAATGCACTAAGTTCTGTGGAGCATTTTGGGTAAAAGATGCAGATAAATTACAAGACAGACAAATATTAAATAGCGGAAAATAGAACTTTACTTTATTGATAAAATAGCCTTTACAAGATTCTTTTACAATATCAAAGTATCATCTGTCTTTACAAAATAAAGAAGCATAAAAAACAACATTTATATTCCCCGGTTTTAGCAAGAGCCAGCCATAGCATCTGAAAAGAGAATCCAAGCAAACTTCGACAAATCTTCAAGCTGGGAAAGAGTGGCAGTCCAACTTAACCTGAGCTAAACTATTCCCTCCTTTACTACCTGGGGGGGAACGGAAGAAAAGAAGACGAAAGAAAAACAGAGTCAGATATAAAGCCTGAGTAAGTTCAGTAACTTCTAGCATGTGAACATGGAAAAAAAAACGACATGAATTAACTGAATACAAGATTACACCATGACGATAGGGTCAACAAGATTAGACAAGGTAATCACAAGATATGCTAAGATAAGATAAACTGGATACGCTTTAATACTTTCGCCGCTTCGCTATTTCCTTGTTATACTGGTTTCTATATCTCTGCACCACCTAACTGGTGTCCCAACTAGTAACGATAACGTGATCCCAATCCCAGTATTTTCCACTGCCTTCGAGCATCCATTTATTATTTATTACCTAGATCTAATCTAGGGTTTTCTATCCAGTGCTTTCTAGATTCAACTAGAGTCTACGCTATCTAATGAATGCTTCTCGGATTCAGGTTTGATGCCACCTAGGTCTAACTAGGAATTATGCTACCTGTCGAACGATGCCCTTTAGTCTAGGATACACCACCTAGAGTGGTACATATTCCTAGACTTTCCCCACGCATGCATCGCGAATCGTTATCGCTTGTCTAGATGCACATGTCCTGTAATGTGCTACCCGAGTCCCGTGTCAGGGCTACTCTAGAAATACGGAACTTGGTCGGGAGCTTTCAATATCTGCCGATGCAGTTGTTAAGGTCTATTTTTCTAGTGGCTATGGTCCCACTCGACCCCTCCCTCAACTAATGGAAGGCCACCCTTGTAAAATGAAAACTGTACGAAGGCCCCTATCTGCCCCACTAATTCTATGGCCAACAACACCCCGCAACCACAACTAGATAGCAAGTATGTGGTCCGTATGAGTCCTCCAGCCTTCCCGCTTCACGTGTCTCACTTGACTGAAGATGGATGGTAGACGACGAGTTGCTATCACAGGGCTTCCGATTTCTCGCCGAATCACACTGGTCCATCCGAGTCTCTAGGTTGCCATATATATATATATATATATATATATATATATATATATATATATATATTGCAACCAAGGCATACCCTTGGCTCTTCTATCGCAGACCTTAACCTCTGTGCGCCCAGGCGGATCATCTGCAGCCTCACAGAGGGATACCAAGAGTACCCTCACGTCCCCTCGAAGCCTCGGGCTTCGTAACCCAATTCGTTGGAGCCTTCTTAAAACCAGATGGATGTCCGCTCCTTCGTGTTATACTAAGAATTACTACTTAGTTCTACGAACTAAGGTTTACCACTTAGTTTCCAAATTCCTTGTTTTCTTAACTAAGTTTGACTACTTAGTCCCCTTTTCAACTGAGGTTTACTACTTAGTTTTCTTTCTCGTCAGGTTGGATTGGTTAAGTGTCTTTAGTTGATTCAAGCTATCTTAACCCTCTTCCCTTATCCTGTTAAATTGGTTAAGTGTTATCCCTTTATGCTTTTTACTTAACCCTATCCATTTATCATATTCTGATGGTTAAGCGTTCAAGTTTACTTAACCCTATGGTCTAGTCCAGCTAACATATTAAATTGGCTAAGTGTATTACTTAACCCCAACCTATAGTCTAATTAACATGTTAAATTGGCTAAGTGTATTAACTTTACTTAACCCCACCTTCTAGTCTAGTAAACATGTTAATTTGGCTAAGTATTCCCATGGACTTAACCCTCCCATTCTAGATTTAACTGTGCTAAGTTGGTTAAGTGTTCCTTAACCTTCCCATTCTAGCATAACTGTGTTAAGTTGGTTAAGTTTTCCTATGGACTTAACCTTCCCATTCTAGCTTAACTGTGTTAAGTTGGTTAAGTGTTTCTATGGACTTAACCCACCCATTCTTGTTTAACTGTGTCAAATTGGTTAAGTGTTTCTATGGACTTAACTCTCCCATTCTTGTTCTAGCTTTAATTAATAAATTAAAGCCGCAACCTCTCACATTAGACAGATATTGATGCGGTTACTGGATGTGCCGGTCGGTTCCGGGCAGGTTTACACCGCAACTCAGTCTAACCTCGGGTTAGGCATATTCATGTTTTCTAAGTTCAAAGGGTTTTTGATTAATTTCCAAATCTGGTTTTGGAAACAACCATCCCGTCCTTCGGATCAGTTAGGGATAGCCAAGGAGGGCAGGAAACTTGTATTTTCCAAACCCAAGCCTAGACACTATCCTCTCTGTCACCCTAGAACCTTCAGGTGTATGTGTTATTCAAAGAGAAAACCTTTCTTTTGTCCATATATAAATTGTCAACAATTTATCTTCAAAGTCCATTTTCCCTTTTTAAATAAACTTGGCCTATACCATTTTCATTTTGTCATGCCCACTAGTATATTTATATTCTAGGCCCAAGTCCTAACCCAACTTGCAGTTCAGGCCATTTCCTATTTCATTGCCAAAACTAGATTAAATATCCTAGTTTATAATTTATGGCCAAAACTTTACCTACATGCAAGTTACATATTTTGTGATAAATGAACAATTTATCATTTATGACAAATTCTATAAGTAAATTTACTCCTAATTTACTTATTTCATTATTACACTTTTAATGTACATTGTCACATTTATTATTATGGCCCGTTCCCTCTTATTTATCATATTTATACTTTTTGGTATGTAAATTATACCAAATTAAGTGTCACTAACCATAATTTATTCTAAACATGACAATTTCTCACAATTATGGCTAAATTCAAAATTGTGCTAATATACTTATTCCAAATCTTTAATTAACACAATTTTGATTTAACATTCCTAATTCACAGTTTATGGTAAGACTAGAATTATTATTCTAGTTTACATTTCATGCCTAAAATTTAGTTTACTTGCTAATACTAAATTTAATATGTCAAACTTATCCAATTTGCATTCCTATGAACATGCCATAATATATATTCCCAATTTATGCCAATTTCCAAGCTTATAACTACATTTATGTTCATTTTCATATTTTCCCCAAATCGCATTCCCATCGTTCGTATAATCGTGATTTAACCTAGATTGTAAATAAATATAGATTCGTAGAAAATAGGGAATGAACCAAAGATGCTATGAAAAGGGATAATAACTGGCATAAAAGGTTTGGATAACGACGTAGGTTCAAGAATATGGGTAGACCTAACTTAATAGGTAAATTCCCACGGTCTAGAACCAATAGATAGAATAGGTTCAAGAACATGGGTAGACCTAACTGAATAGGTAAATTCCCACAGTCTAAAACCAAAGAAAAACAAGGAACAGATAAAATAGATAATCGGGTTTAGACCCAATTTCATAGCCACAAAACTTAAGCAACAATTTTCCTAATTATGAATCATAGGCAAAGTTCATAGTTATAGGCAATGTTCATAGTCCAAAAGGGAAAATAATTCCCATAGTCATAAGTCATTGTTATAGGCAATGTCATAGTCATATGTTGTATGTCCCAAATCAAGGCTCATGTTCGTAATTCAAAGGCAATAGGTTCATGGTCATAGTTCTCATAATCATGATCATAGGCATAGGCATATCCTCTTTGTTCAATAGTCATAGGCCGTCAATCAAAGTCATAGTATGTTCTGGGCCATAGTCAAGAATTAGATCCAAAAACTTAAATAAACACAGATCCAAGTGAAGAGATTAGGCATTTTTCTTATATCCTTTTAATTTCATGTCACAAATAAAAATAAAAGGTTCAAGTCTAGAAATAACCAACTTACAGAAATTAGATCTAGAATAGAAGAACGACGATGCTAAGATTCGTATGTCGTTGGTCGAGGTTTGTTGATTTAGCCTTTGAATTCTTCACTTTGATTTGAATCTTCTCTTGAACAGATTTGAGCAGCATCTCCATGTCTTGAATTTATATTTTATTTTAATTATTTAAGAAAATTTAGAGGAGGGGAAGAAGCCATGAATCTTAGCAGCATAAGGATAGAAGGGAATTGGTGCAAAGAGAATGAAGACTAGGGCTATTTATATAGCTGCTCAAGACCTTATCGTACACGCAGCGCTGAGTCAGCATTGAACCCAGTTAAGAAAATAGTCCAGGTACGTAGATGAATCTAGCCAAACCTTATCATACATGCAGTGCTGAGTCAGCATTGGGTCCCATAAGCTATTTTGGCATAGAAATTTGAATTTCGAATGAATTGTTTTGGCGTAGAAGTTTGATTTTCGAACTTTTGAATTTCTGGAATTTATTTAACTATTTTATTCACATGAAATATTCTTATATGTATACAATTCCTCTAATGACCATTTTACGCGTATATATATACGCACAACTTTCATTTTATTTTCAAAATTCAAATGATGTTTCCATATTTCATTGACTGTAGCCTTATCTTGAATTTTATATTTCGTATACATATATTTTTGCATATATATATTTATATTCTCATATGTATATATATATATTTTCTTTATTTCCTTATATGTACGTTCTTATCCTTTCAAATTTTGAATTTGTATACGTACATATATTTGCATGTTCAGTTGGCCCTCTCTAAAACAAAGATAAAAAATTATGCCGCCTCCGGGGTTCGAAACCCCGACCTCCATGCTACAAATCCAATGCCTTAACCAACTGAGCTACAAAGGCTTTTGTTAATAAGTCTTTGAACAATAATAATTATTGTTCTCTCCTTAGTTCTTTTTTTCATGTTAGTTACAATACTTAAATTAAACAACTGCATGGATCTTTTTCTTTTAATTTTTCTTTTAAAAATTAATTATACTTTAATTTGAGAATCTTAATGTCACAGAATTACAGGGTGTTACATTCTCCCCCACTTAAAAGGATTTCGTCCCCGAAATCTTCAAGTTAGAAAGAATGTGTCCTACCATCCAATCACCCATCTACTCAACCATTCAATCACAGGCATTCATTGTCCTTAAAAGATTTCTAATGCTTTCATGTTCATATGCATAGTGTGTGTATATGTCTCTATCTAATGCAAAATCAGGCGGTCTACTGATTCAGTTGACCTCCTTAATGCAAATTATGTTAGTGCCATGCGTCCAATCATGCATGCAAACATCCCTAGTCATGTAAATACTACATGCGTGCACAGCCATTCATCCATATGCAACGTCCATATGATATCATATCAAGTTCAACTTATAAACAAATGCATATATGTAAATGTAATATGAGAGTGTCCGAACTTGATCTAGTGCCTAATACGTATGCATATGCATCCACGAGCAACCATTTGCAACCACTTGCAACCATTCAACCATAACATGTTTCAAATACATGTTTACATCCATTGGCTTCTACCTAAGGATCGCAAATACGACCTAGAGGATATACTTTGGAAAGAGAGAAAAAACTACGCGTAAAGCTCCTAAACAGAGAAATCAAGGATGCACCCTTAAGGAAAAAGGGCACGTTGCTAGTATCTAGCCTTCTTGAGCTTTACTCCACTGTATCTTAACCAATTTATCTTTCACGATTGTGAAGTTCCTAACCTCCATTTCCAAAATAAATGGATGTCAATCACGGTACCAAGTGTATGATTAGAGGTCTCTCCCTTATCCACCATGCCATAACTATAAGGGTTGAAAGATCACTACACGCTTTTTAGAGCGCCTGTCACAACTATTCATCTCTCACGCAAACCATCCTAGTCAAACTCGACATTCCTCAAGTACAAGCCCCAAAGGCCTAAACCAATATCAGACAGGCACCCAAGGAATATCTCCTTTGAATTTAAACGATCTACGTGAGATGATATAACAAACTCGATAGCTATTCAAACCCCTACTAACCAAAAATAAACGGGTCGAACCACCCACTGGGTTTGAGACTGATTGGGATCTTCTTACTATACAAGTACTAAGGTGCAGAGACTTAACTATGGAAGCAAATATGAACAAATGCGAAGCGCTAAAAAGGAAAGAGTACGAACAGAAAAACTAGACTCTTCCAACAGAACTTTACTACCTTTCTCCTAGGTACGCTTGGTGGCGAAAGTAGGTTCTTGCCCTTATGAAAATCTTGTTCCTTGTTCTTGCTCTTGTCCTTAATTATATGCCCTATTATATCATAGAAAAGCTACTTCCTCTTGTCTTATGCTTTATAACTCCTTCCTCCTTGGTGAGCCAAGTCCCTATCCATGAATTCCTCATCCTTGGGTTGTGCTCCTTAGCCAAACTCCTCATCCCCCTTCCGTCTGTAGTCATGTTGACAAATCTCTCGAAAACTGCCTCCATCGTCCGGAAAACCTTATAAGCTTCGAAAGAAAACTGCCTGTAGATGAAACAACTACGGCTATGGATGGAAGCCGGGCACTAAATTGCCCTTCGATGAGGTTACCTCCCAGAAAGCCAGGAGCCCCAGAGACTCAAGAAAGAAGGAGACAAGAATTTAAACAGAGGAAGAGAAGACAATGCGTATGGCTTTGGGGAATATGCCTTTAAAACAAATCCTTTCTTTTAAAAATGCTTCTTTAAAAACCGTTTTGAAAATAAATTTTCAAATCCTTTATCTGATCTGGTAACCTTCAGCTCTGATACCACGTGTAACACCCCACGTCCTTTAGTGTCACTCACAAAGGGAATGCACTAAGTTTTGTGGAGCATTTTGGGTAAAAGATGCAGATAAATTACAAGACAGACAAATATTAAACAACGGAAAATAGAACTTTACTTTATTGATAAAATAGTCTGTACAAGATTCTTTTACAATATCAGAGTATCATCTGTCTTTACAAAATAAAGAAGCATAAAAAACAACATTTATATTCCCCGATTTTAGCAAGAGCCAGCCATAGCATCTGAAAAGTGAATCCAAGCAAACTTCGACAAATCTTCAAGCTGGGAAAGAGTGGCAGTCCAACTTAACCTGAGCTAAACTATTCCCTCCTTTACTACCTGGGGGGGGGGGGACGGAAGAAAAGAAGGCGAAAGAAAAACAGAGTCAGACATAAAGCCTGAGTAAGTTCAGTAACTTCTAGCATGTGAACATGGAAAACAAAACGACATGGATTAACTGAATACAAGATTACACCATGACGATAGGGTCAACAAGATTAGACAAGGTAATCACAAGATATGCTAAGATAAGATAAACTGGATACGCTTTAATACTTTCGCCGCTTCGCTATTTCCTTGTTATACTGGTTTCTATATCTCTGCACCACCTAACTAGTGTCCCAACTAGTAACGATAACGTGATCCAAATCCCAGTATTTTCCATTGCCTTCGAGCATCCATTTATTATTTATTACCTAGATCTAATCTAGGGTTTTCTATCCAGTGCTTTCTAGATTCAACTAGAGTCTACGCTATCCACTGAATGCTTCTCGGATTCAGGTTTGATGCCACCTAGGTCTAACTAGGAATTATGCTACCTGTCGAACGATGCCCTTTAGTCTACGATACACTACCTAGAGTGGTACATGTTCCTAGACTTTCCCCACGCATGTATCGCGAATCGTTATCGCTTGTCTAGATGCACATGTCCTGTAATGTGCTACCCGAGTCCCGTGTCAGGGCTACTCTAGAAATACGGAACTCGGTCGGGAGCTTTCAATATCTGCCGATGCAGTTGTTAAGGTCTGTTTTTCCAGTGGCTATGGTCCCACTCGATCCCTCCCCCAACTAATGGAAGGCCACCCTTGTAAAATGAGAACTGTATGAAGGCCCCTATCTGCCCCACTAATTCTATGGCCAACAACACCCCGCAACCACAACTAGATAGCAAGTATGTGGTCCGTATGAGTCCTCCAGCCTTCCCGCTTCACGTGTCTCACTTGACTGAAGATGGATGGTAGACGACGAGTTGCTATCACAGGGCTTCCGATTTCTCGCCGAATCACGCTGGTCCATCCGAGTCTTTAGGTTGCCATATATATATATATATATATATATTGCAACCAAGGCATACCCTTGGCTCTTCTATCGCAGACCTTAAACTCTGTGCGCCCAGGCGGATCATCTGAAGCCTCACAGAGGGATACCAAGAGTACCCTCACGTCCCCTCGAAGCCTCGGGCTTCGTAACCCAATTCGTTGGAGCCTTCTTAAAACCAGATGGATGTCCGCTCCTTCGTGTTATACTAAGAATTACTACTTAGTTCTACGAACTAAGGTTTACCACTTAGTTTCCAAATTCCTTATTTTCTTAACTAAGTTTTACTACCTAGTCCCCTTTTCAACTGAGGTTTACTACTTAGTTTTCTTTCTCGTCAGGTTGGATTGGTTAAGTGTCTTTAGTCGATTCAAGCTATCTTAACCCTCTTCCTTTATCCTGTTAAACTGGTTAAGTGTTATCCCTTTATGCTTTTTACTTAACCCAATTCATTTATCATATTCTGATGGTTAAGCGTTCAAGTTTACTTAACCCTATGGTCTAGTCCAGCTAACATATTAAATTGGCTAAGTGTATTATTTAACCCCAACCTCTAGTCTAATTAACATGTTAAATTGGCTAAGTGTATTAACTTTACTTAACCCCACCTTCTAGTCTAGTAAACATGTTAATTTGGCTAAGTATTCCCATGGACTTAACCCTCCCATTCTTGCTTTAACTGTGCTAAGTTGGTTAAGTGTTCCTTAACCTTACCATTCTAGCTTAACTGTGTTAAGTTGGTTAAGTGTTCCTATGGACTTAACCTTCCCATTCTAGCTTAACTGTGTTAAGTTGGTTAAGTGTTTCTATGGACTTAACCCACCCATTCTTGCTTAACTGTGTTAAATTGGTTAAGTGTTTCTATGGACTTAACTCTCCCATTCTTGTTCTAGCTTTAATTAATAAATTAAAGCCGCAATCTCTCACATTAGACAGATATTGCTGCGGTTACTGGATGTGCCGGTCGGTTCCGGGCAGGTTTACACCGCAACTCAGTCTAACCTCGGGTTAGGCATATTCATGTTTTCTAAGTTCAAAGGGTTTTTGATTAATTTCCAAATCAGGTTTTGAAAACAACCATCCCGTCCTTCGGATCAGTCTGGGATAGCCAGGGAGGGCAGGAAACTTGTATTTTCCAAACCCAAGCCTAGACACTATCCTCTCTGTCACCCTAGAACCTTCAGGTGTATGTGTTATTCAAAGAGAAACCCTTTCTTTTGTCCATATATAAATTGTCAACAATTTATCTTCAAAGTCCATTTTCTCTTATTAAATAAACTTGGCCTATACCATTTTCATTTTGTCCTGCCCACTAGTATACTTATATTCTAGGCCCAAGTCCTAACCCAACTTGCAGTTCAGGCCATTTCCTATTTCATTGCCAAAACTAGATTAAATATCCTAGTTTATAATTTATGGCCAAAACTTTACCTACATGTAAGTTACATATTTTGTGGTAAATGAACAATTTATCATTTATGACAAATTCTATAAGTAAATTTACTCCTAATTTACTTATTTCATTATTACACTTTTAATGTACATTGGCGCGTTCCCTCTTATTTATCATATTTATACTTTTTGGTATGTAAATTATACCAAATTAAGTGTCACTAACCATAATTTATTCTAAACATGACAATTTCTCACAATTATGGCTAAATTCAAAATTGTGCTAATATACTTATTCCAAATCTTTAATTAACACAATTTTGATTTAACATTCCTAATTCACAGTTTATGGTAAAACTAGAATTATTATTCTAGTTTACATTTCATGCCTAAAATTTAGCTTACTTGCTAATACTTAAATTAAACAACTGCATGGATCTTTTTCTTTTAATTTTCTTTTAAAAATTAATTATACTTTAATTTGAGAATCTTAATGTCACAGAATTACGGGGTGTTACACATTTGTTCTTGATTTCATAAGATACGGTTCGATTCTAAGATGGATGGGTTAACCATATGTGGAGCCATTCTAGATTGAGAGAGGAGAGTCGTTAGACTTCTGACATTCCATGGAAAGACTCTTGAGATTTCTTATGACCCCAAAAGGGTCTGTCATGCTTAGTCTCCTAGAACCTCTTGATATATCTATCGATGATTTCCGACATGTGAAAGAAAAGAGGGAATTTGATAAGAAAGTTGGGGAGATACTTGAGAAGAGGTTTGATAAATGACTATTTATTCAAGAGGCGTTAAAAGGTATAGAGTTCGAGATAGTGGAGCCAAACTTGCGATAGGAAGTGAAAGTAGAGAAGGAAGCAACGATTGGACGAGTTCCGAATTGCGTACTTGGATCGAAGGTTAAGAAATTGTGCAACAAAGAAGTGAAGCTAGTAAGAGTACTATGGGGAAAGGGCTGCAAGAATGCTACTTGGGAGGCTAAAGACAAAATTCGCGCTTCATATCCTTTCCTTTTCAAGAATATGTTCTTAACTTCTTTTTCCAAGCTTCGAATTAATACTTGCATCTATCGTTTAAATATCTCCTATCGATCGAGTCTCTAGGTAGAAAACTAATGAATGCAAACATGTGTTTTAGAGATGTTATGTTTGATGGATGCAAGTGGTTGCTAGTGATTGCTCGTGGATGCATATTGTAACACCCTGCATTATTAATGAAATTAAAAATGTGGAAATATGTATATATATTGTATAGATATATTTGAGAGAGAAATTAAATAATGACAATAAAATTGTATGTAATAAGTTAATGTAGTGAAATGAAGAAAAAGATAAATAAAAGAAATTGCATGCAATACATGAAATGCGAAGAAATGCATGCGAACATTTAAAAAAAAGAAATCAAAAGGAGAATTTGAAGAGCCTCCAGAATTTGGTCATGAAATTAGCGTCATTGCATTCGTAGCAATTTTCTAGTCAATATAGACTTATAGTTTGTAGAAAATTGATTTAAAATGAAGAAGATATCTTTAAATTAAATATTGCAGTAAAACATGAAAAAGAGGAATGAGAGAATAATGTGTAGCTTTATCCTAAGTCTTGTTAGCAAAATACTTAGTAGCTCATTGGGTTAGTACATGTGACTTGTATGCAAGAGGTTCTGAGTTCAATCCCCGCCAGTGTCATATTTTTGTTTTAGGGGAATGGCTAAAAAGTGGCCTAGTGTGAACGCAGTTCAATTAAAAAAAGCAGTTTAGTGTGAAAAGGGTTAATTGGAAAGATAGTTAAATATATATGACATGTGGGTGTCAACACCCCTGCTGCTGCGCATCATGTTGCACACACGGCGCATTTTTATTGGTTAATGACGATTTTTTTTAGTTTTAGGGCTGACATGACCTCTTCTGGTTGGTTGAGAGATGTTTCTTTTTAATCTGAATGGTTTAGATGAAACCTAGTCAGATCTAAAGGCCCTAATTCACTCACAACAACTATATATACATAAATAGACCTAAAGCTAATTCACAATACACTAATTCATACACCTCCATGTTGCCACAACCTAAGCTAGTGTTTCTTTTACACTAAAGCAGGACTAAATAGGAGTAATTCATATTGGAAGATAAGAATAGAATTCTACAACAACGGTATAGCTAATCAAATTCAGAATACAGAATTCAGATCTACTTTCTCTTCTTCCACACTGAGTCCACGTTACTTTCACACGTAATTAATTAAAAGTAATTATGATAAGTTGTGAATTGGACTATATGAATATGCCTAATTAGATCTATTTTATGTGATGATGCCAGTTTATGTTCATATGCCTAATTAGATCTATTTTGTGTGATGATGCCAGTTTATGTTCATATGCCTAATTAGATCTATTTTATATTCATATGCCTAGTTAGATCTATTTTATGTGATGATGCCAGTTTATGTTCATATGCCTAATTAGACCTATTTTATGTGATGATGCCAGTTTTTGTTCATATGCCTAATTAGATCTATTTTATGTTCATATGCCTAATTAGGTCTATTTTATGTGATGATGCCAGTTTATGTTCATATGCCTAATTAGATCTATTTTATGTGATGATGCCAGTTTATGATCCATATGCTTATTAGATCTATGTTAGTATGCTATGCCAGTTCAAGATCCATATGCTTATTAGATCTATGTTATTATGCTATGTCAGTTCATGATTCATATGCTTATTTGATCTATGTTATTATGCATACCCAAAGTTTATATTTCATATGTTATTGGATCTATTTTGTGTGTTATGACAGTTTTGGTGCTTTAATTCCTCTCCCTTCTTCTCTTCTTTTCCTTTTTATGAGATTAGGCTAACTGCGATCCTAACATTTTATTATGCGTATGAATGACGTGGGAACGTTGTGGGAAAAGTTTGGGAAAATATTGGATAATATGTAATTGGCATAAATTGGCTTGTAATCATGTAATTGATTTGGGGAATAATTATGTATAACTTGTATACATGAATTTGGTATAAATTGGTTTGGGCCTAATTTGGCATAACTAGTACACATAAGATTATAGGCCTAATTTGGATTAAAATTATGGACATAATTTGGACACGAAATTATGGGTAATTGGAATATATTTTAATCCAAGATTTAAAATTGGGAATTTTGGTAATTGACATAATTAGCCTGAATTTGGCGTAAATTGCAAATGAATAAATTGGCTAAGATATGCATGCTGAGACACGAGGTCAGACTCCGTTTGCGGTAGAAGCTTTCCCAAAACCAACCGGCCTAACCAGCAACCGCAAACGGTCAGTCTAATGTGAGATGTCGTAGGCATAACTAAAAGATGCTTAGACACGAGGTTAAGTCTAGCTTGTAGCAGAAGTCTGCCTGGAACCGCCTGGCATATCCAGCAGCCATAAGCAATTGATTTAATGTGAGAGGTCTGTGCATTAATAAATAATTAATGCTAATCAATGATGAATATGATATCTAAAACATGTTAGGTCGGTGGGGTTAAGTTAACCTATGTAAGATGACAACTTAACCAATATTACATGAACAAAGTGGATAGGGTTAAGGTAAGCTTAACCAATAATACATATTGATTTGATAAGTGGATGGGGTTAAGTCAACTGGGAGGATAAACAATACTTAACTAAGATAAGACATGTAGTAAGACATGGAAACATAAAAAGGGTTAAGTGGGTGACATGTGTAGCATGTATTGCATGGGTAGCATGTATAACATAAATAATGAACACTTAACCATGATAAGGCATGTGGTAAGACATGGGTGACATGGATGACATGTGAAATGTAATTAGAAGCACTTAACCAAGGTGAAACATGTAAGAAGACATGGGAATAAGAAGGGGTTAAGTAGGAATTCCTAGTGGGGACCAAGCTTAGGAGGGAAGCTTGTGTCAAGTGTGTGGACCCTTTTCAACTAGTAACCCATTCTGTATCTATGTGAGCTCGAACTAGGTCGAGGACAAGACACGCTTACTGGGTTTGATTATAAGAGGTCAATAAAGAATTAGCGGTGACAGTGCAAGTCCAACACAGTCATGTGCGTGCGTGGGTCCGGGCTGGTAGGTAAGACGCTGTTGCATCGTGTAGGTATAAGACGTGCATTTTTAGTAGTATCGAGTTGCCACTTTAGGGAGTGATACACCCTACTATGGGACTAGCACGGGTATCTACGAGTTAGGGAGCCGATCGAATGGGGAGTGTAGTGAGTACAACTAGTGGAGATAGGAATAGGCAGCACCTATGACAGCAGCTAGGTGTACAACTACCATATTATGAATAAATGTTGTAATTAGAATGGGGAGGGTAGTGGGTACAACTAGTGGAGATAGGAGCAGGCGGTACCTAGGAGTACAACTACTATACTATGAATAAATGTTGTAATTAGAATGGGGAGGGTAGTTGGTACAACTAGTGGAGGTAGGAGCAGGCGGCACCTACGGTAGCAGCTAGAAGTACACGAAACTACCATTATTATGATTAGTAAAAGAGATCAACTTCCAGTATGGGACTAGTAATGATGCGGTGTAATTAACATTGGTGTAGTGTACGAATTATCTTATAGTGATTAGAAGCGTAATCAACGTTATATCTTGTTCACCTTGTTCACCTTATCATATCTGTTTATGTTACAGTCATTTCTTATACCCAGTTTATGTCTTATCCTGTTACTTATCATATCTGTTTATGTTATAGTCATTTCTTATATCCATTTTATGTCTTATCCTGTTACTTTACTAATTATATATTTAAAGTCACTGGACTCGCCAGACTTTATGTCTGACCGTTTTTGTCTCGCCTCTTTTCTTTCCTTTCCCCCCAAGGTACTCTGGGTGGATTCAGTGGAGCTTGACACAGATTTCTTTCTTCCATTTTGCTGGAATTGGAAGTGCTAAAAGTAATGCTCAGCTTTATCCCTTTTTCACATAGCTATTTGGAGTGGGATTATGCTTTTGTTTTTATATACTCTAATAATAATTTTTCCAAGATGGATATTTGTTGACATTAGTATTGGGTTTTGATGTTGTAAACAAACTATGTTCAGTTTTCGCTGCAATGGAGTTATTTTAAATTTTGAAGTACCATTTTATATCTCTCTCTTGTGATGTTCTGTTCTATACACTCATAATGCTCAATGAAAGTTAATGCATTCCCTTTGTGAGTGACATTAATGGATGTGGGGTGTTACACGTGGTATCAGAGCTGAAGGTTACCAGAACAGATAAAAGATTTTGAAAACCGTTTTCAAAAGCATCTTTATGAAGAAGTATTTTCAAAAACATGTTTTAAAGAGAGCATTTTTCAAGAGAAATGTTTACTATGGAAAAACATAATCCCCAAAAGCCATATATCTTTCTTTCGATTTTTGTTTCGAATCTCTTCCTCTTTCCCTTTTGAATCTCTTCCTCCGTGTATAGATGCTTTTTCTAAGATATATAAGGACTTCCGTGCGATGGGTGGAAAACCGCTTCATGGGACTGAGACGTTTGTCAAGGCTATAAGTTGGCTCAAGGAAGTGGAGGACTTGTTTGTATCTTTAAGATAGATGATGGAAGGAAGGTTCAACTAGCAGCTTGGTTAATGAGGATGAAGCTTCATTTTGGTGGGAGGTCACGAATGGAGAACGTGCAGGGGAGACATGGATAGGACATAGGATAAGAAAGTGGATCCAAAGAAGGCACAACAACAACAAAAGAAAGGCGGAAAGGATAAAAAGGGCCAAGTGAAATGGAAGTACCACAATTGTGAAATACCTAGCCACTTAAAGAAAAACGTTAGAAAGAAGAAGAAGACTGGTTGTTACCATTGCTGTAAGGTAGGACATATGATTTAAGATTTCCCGAGGAGGCAAGGGCAAGGGCAAGGACAGAGGGCATGTTGTGTTCTCATGGTCAGTATATCGGAAAGAGATAGGAAGTTTCGGTTAAAGATTTGATTTCTTTTTACAAGGACTCTTTTTGACTCTTGCGCTTCGCATTCGTTTATATCTGCTTCGTTAGTTGAAACACTGCACCTAAATACTAGTCTAGTTACGGATCCCATTGTAGTCTCAAATCCAATTGGTGATTCGGCCCATTTATCTATGCTTTGTCGGGATTTGAGAGTGTCTATCTTGGGCGTTGGGTTTGAATGCAACGCCTACGTTCTTGGTTTCATGGGCTGTGGCTTGATTCTAGGGATGGATTAGCTAGCTAGGTATGGTGCCATCCTAGACTGTGAAAAGAGGGTAGTTAGACTGTTGACTCGTTGGGGAAAGACCCTTGATATTTCTTGTAACCCTAGAGGTTCGGTGATGCTTAGCTACCTAGAATCACTTGACGCATCCATCGATGATCTGAAATCTTTTTTTGTAATCCGTGAGTATGATGACGCCTTTGATGAGGTTCAGGGTTAACCCCCGAGGTGCGAGATAGACTTCCGTATATACTTAGTAGATAATGCAAAGCCAGTTGCATTGCCAGTGCACCGCATTGCTCTGAAAGAGAGGAGGGAACTCATTAAGCAAGTAGGGGAGCTACTTGAGAAAGGGCTCATAAGAAGAGGTATTTCGGAATGGGGTGCTCCAGTTGTTTTTGCTACAAAGGAGGATGTTTCACTTAGATTGTGTGTGGACTATAGGGAGCTAAATAAACTCACGAAGAAAAATAGACACCCATTACCGAGGATAGGTGATTTGTTCGATCAGTTGGTTGACGCTTCGGTTTTCTCGCAGTTGGACTTAGCTACAGGATTTCATCTACTGAGGAGAGTATAGATTAGACTGCTTTTAGGACTCCCGATGGTTTCTTCGAGTGGCTTGTCATGCCTTTTTGTTTGACGAATGCACCACATATTTCGTAGACTTGATGAGTAGAGTGTCCAGGGAATTTCTAAACAAGTTTGTAGTAGTCTTTGTGGATGACATTTTGATATTCTTTAGAAGCGAGGAAGAACATGCCCTACATCTTAGGGAAGTCTTAGAGACTCTTCGAGCACATCAAATCAAGGCTAAGTTCTCCAAATGCCATTTTTGGAGGAATGTGTTAATCCCAAAAAAATCCATATGTACATTGAGCAAAGGATGTGGAATGGATATCATCAGGGTCGGTTGTGCACGATGTTATCCAAGGCACTTAAACGACTCACAATGGATAGGACGCAGCGGAACAGAGCAAGACCCAAGTATCAAACCCAAGACAAATCAAGTCGACCAGTACGATCGAAGAAGATGGCATGATATGCTATTGGAAATGCGGCTCAATGGAGATAAGGATCATACATTCTGTAAAGCCGCTCACAACAACACGCTTGATCTAATATCAAAGTTCGGTCGCACACATTAAAACAAGAGTCAAGGTCGCACGTATATTTAACAACTGCTCATGAATTGCAACTCCTATCGCTCGACACTCTAATCAGAAACCCATTGATAGGTTGTATACCAACTCTTAGAAAGAGAACATTCACATCTTAAAGTCGCAAGTCTCAGTCGGTCGCCTCTAGACTAATGAAGATCATCGCTCGCTCACTCAAATCAGACACAACCACATTAAGGAACTATGATCAGACTTTCCTTCATCTCACCCTTAAGCAAATCAGATATCTACTCATCAAATGCTAGAAATAAACGTGACAGACCGACTGAAGTCACTCGCTTAACTACGCAAGACACTCGCTCCATTGAGTCGCTCGCACATGATAACTGAATACAGCCACGGGAAGCTGGCTACAGCTAGCCAGTGGCATAACTGTAATTAACAGAATGAGCGATCCGTAGCTTGCATAAACGGATTTCAAGTCATTTCCCAAAGGAGTCTCACCTATAAATACACCATGGCTGCCAACATAAAGGGAATCTAATCTTTGAAACTAGGAAGCGCTGCTAAATTCTATCCTCAATTACTGATTCGGCCATGGCGTCAAGTAGAATCTTGTGATCAAGGAAAACGAAGGCATCCTCCTTTTTAATCATTCATTCATCCTTCTTCTCCTCAAATTCTACCATTCTCTTGTATAATTCCAAGATTGAAATATATAAACGAATGTGTATTCGGTGAGTATAGAGATGTGTGGAAAGAGAGAATTGATATATTTTGTAATCCTCATTATAAGATTGGAAATCATCTTCACAGTGGACGTATGCCTAATTAACGGCTGAAACACTCTAAATCTTGTCACTACTTTAACTTTCTAGTATTTTTCATTCTCAATTGCCAATTAAACATGGTTCCATTCATTTCTTACTGTATTGTTGAAGTACAGTTTTAGTACCTTGGGTGTTTAGACCAATTTTGGTGTAAATATTTTGGCGGCCACCGTGGGGATGTGTTAGCTTCTTTCCCCGTTCAGATCCTAGAAGATTTTTTGAGAAGAACTGTACTTAGAAATATGAACATGCTAAGGGGAATCACCGACAGAATCGACAGCCCAAACAACAGTGTTAACACCATTACGCCATCTTCCACCGATTCCGGGGCGGAGGAGTTGCCTGAAGTTGAAGAAACTGTAACCAGGAAGGAATTGGAAGAGACGATGATAGGATTAACGAGTCAAATAACTATTGCAAACAAGGCAATGATGAAGAAGCTCGAGTCGATACTCGCTATTCAAGCCGCCACCGCAAAAGCCACATTAAATGCCACCAGTTCCTCGCTAGCCCGAACATATCGCGGGCCAGAAGCAGAATTCTCCGCTTCAAGCTCAAGACAGTAGGATTCCATTCAGAGGGTTACGCATCGCACTAATCTGAATTATGAAGGGAACAAAGCATCTATGCACGGTCGTTTGGACAATGAAATCACGAAACGGAAAGATAGCCCCACTACTATAAGGACGTCCCTTCCAAATGAGTGCCCAAATTCCTTGACCCCTATTCACGAGGGCACATCTAGATCAAAATTTGATAATGAAGAAGGCGGTCAATCCATGGATCCGAGCAAGGAACGGAAATACATCTTAGGAATGGCACGATCAATTGCGAGGGAAAGCTTAAAGAAGAAGGATGATTGAAGAGAATGGGAGTTCTTCACACCTAAAACCCCGCTCACTAAAAGGGTTAAGAAGACTGTATACCTACAAAGATTCGAACCTCCATCATTACAGTCCTATGATGGGACAAGCGACCCTAATATATTCCTATGTAAATATGACCAGCATATGAATGGGGCATGCGCTGCTGATGAAATCAAATGCTTATATTTCCCAACTTATCTAGAAGGGGTGGCTTATCTATGGTTCACAAAGCTACTGCCGCAGTCTGTGGATAATTTCGTGACCCTGGCTAAATCATTCAATAGCAGTTCAAATCCCAAGCACTCGAAAATCGGGATGTTACGGAGCTAAGTGGACTACAACAAAGACCGGGAGATCCCATCAAAGCTTTTCTCACTCGCTTTGATATGGCAGTGGCTAAAGTCAAGAATTTCGAACCCGACCTAATCTTAATGGCTCTTAAAGGGGCCATATGTAAAGGAACCAAGTTGGGGCGGTGGATTAAGAAAAAGAAACCAAGTACACTCGAACAATTACTCAAGAAAGCTGAAAAATATGCATGTATTGAAAGAAAAAATGCACAGATAGAGAAGAGTGGAAATGCGCAAAGCAGCCTTGATAATCAAAAAAGGAGCAACGAATGAGAGGACAGTTGAGCAAAAAAGAAGCTGCGCTTCTTCAAGAACTCCGAGTTCACTCCCCTTAACGATACCATGGGAAATATCTTCATGGAAACTAAAAACACCGAAAGGTATCCGATCTTGAAACAAAGACAGGTCAAAGATGTCGATATGAAGTCAGGAAGATTCTGTCAATTCCATAATTAGCCAGGGCATGATACCAACGAATTTAGGCACTTAAAGTCAGTACTCGAGGGGTTAATCAGAAAAAACCATTTGCAACAGTATGCGTTAGATCCAAAAGTGGATATAATACCCAAATTATCTAAATTGGCAAAGATTTATATCTAGAAATGCAAGAAAACACAGAAAACACACAAGATTTATAGTGGTTCGGCGTTAACGAGCCTACCTCCACTTTATATCTATGATTATACGTAAGATTCGAGCACAATCAATGATCTTTCTCTCAATCTCACTTATGCAATGATGATTCACTCAATAATTTCGGGTTAAGACTGATAAGAAATTGTAAGATGATAATAATGGTGGAAACAGTACTTAGAACCGACCAAAGATCCTGAAAATGCCAAGCACAAGGCTATTCATAGTTGATATCTGCAGGTGGATCGTGGTCACACGTGGCACAAATCCCAAGAATCTTGGAATGATTCGTGAGTGGATGTAGAAATGGTCAGAATGGCAGTTATGGACAGATGTCACGAGTTCCGGGGACTTCGGATTGTGGTAGACCAAGTCGTGGTCATCGTCCTTTGTTTCCTGAGATCGGGTCATGGAGAACTGACGTAGAGGGATCGGATCGTGGTAGGGAGTCGCGATCGCTGATGGGCACCACGAGTCGGGGAGGACAATGTGACCACGATCGAGTGTTTCAGGGTTTGACATGCGAGGCTTCATATTTCCTTTGTGTGTGAACCTTGGTGGCTTGGTCCAAAAGCTAGCCAACATTTTACCCCCTCGAAGTATGTTTTATCAAGGATGGAACATGCTTCGAAATCACTGAGCTATCTTTTCACGAAGCGATGTGAATCAGTGGTCGTGTCCGTTTGAAATATCGTACTACTTCAGGAGGTTGCGTCCTTGGACTGGTATAAGTATCAAGTTAATTCTCCGATCATTTGTTTATTCATTGGTTAATTTTCATCTTTCGAATTCCGAAGTATATTGCGATCGACTCGTCAGGTAGTCTTTCAAATCTCACGAGTATTTATGTACCTTTGATTTTAGTGGCCATTCCTAAACCCAGATCATTGCAATCCCATACGGTTCGTGACCAAGATACACATCACGGATCAGTCATTGGAGGAAACTGCCTTCCAGGCTTTAATGGGCCTTCACAAACACTCGTGGCCCATGGTCTTTCACGGAACGAGTCGTGACAAAAAAGGGAATGTGAAGGGACTTTTGATTTGGCTATATAATCTGCTCTCTTCTCCTTCCTTTATTCTTTCTCGTTATTTCGCCACCGCTGCCTTCCTCCTCTTTTTCTCTAAAAAATTAATCGCAATTTCCAAAAAACACTTTCATCTCATAATTAAAAAAAGGTAATTGTGTTAAAAGTACTCCCATGTGATTTTATTCTCATTTCTCCCTGTTCCTCTTGAATTGTTGCCAGTTCGACGATGGTGGTGGTGAGAGTTTGGGCATGGCGACAGTGTTAATGGGTTTATGGAGGAAGAAGGGAGATGGTGAGGAGGAAGACGAACTTCACTGGGCTGGTTCGTGAATGGGGTAAAGGCTCGGGTCGTGGTTGTAGTGAGATGGAGGGATTAGAGATGAAGCCAAAGTACTGGCAATGAAAATGATCAGTGGATCGGGTCGTGAGAATGGGAGAGCACTGGTTCGTGGAGATGGATAACGGAGTGGATCGTGGAAATGGATAATGGAGCGGATCGTAGGGGTCCTTCACAATCCATCTTGTCTTACGTGCTGGGATGTCCCACGATCCGAAGACCTCACCACGAGCCGAGGCCATTCATTCGAGTCGAAGTTCTTCCATTGTCGTGACCTATATCACGAACCAGCCTCACATCTCGAGTCGGACCAAGCCTCACGAGCCAATACATATATTGACCAAAAATGCACTATAATTCTGGTATATTAACGGACAGTTAGGTTAGAGCCTTCGAGATGAACTTTCTGGACTAATCAACAATAGTACTTTATAGCATACAATGACCAATATCCCGTTTATTTAACTAGCTTCATGTTTTTCTTTAATGTACGCACAAGCACACACTTGCACTTACATACACGGGGAACGAGTAATTGTATTCTAACTTCTCACGTTTTCTCGCCAACACAGTTATGTCAGATAAGCAGTCAACCGAAATGTCAGAGAGAGATATAGAATCCGAGTCATCAAAGCACTATGATCCTGATGCGCTTCCCACAGATTCAGATTGGGAAAATTCCGACCCCGAATATGAGACCGACACCGATATTGAATCGACGACTTCTGAAAGAACATCTCTTGAAGACGAGGAAGAAGAAGATGATCGGGCTCCTGACAAGATCCCAGGTGTTGAGGAAGTGGAGGAGAAGAAGCTCAGTGATTCCCTAGCTTCCAAATTAGATGGCATAAAGCTTAAGTAAATAAGCATAAGACACTGGATCCCCTGGGACGATGTTAAGACTCTAGGAAGTGAGGATAGACCTCATTCTGCCCCGCCAGGGTATATGACTGTCAGCAGGCTAATGTGCCGGGTAGGGGTTATTCCTCCATTTCCACCAATCGTTGTTGAGACCATAAGACGATTGCGCATTGCTCCTATGCAGCTTCATCCTAACGCTTACGAAACCTTGTATACTTTATGCATTGCGTATGCGGAGATTCTACAGACTGTGCTCACTGTCAAAGATTTGAAATTTTATTATCTCTTCAAACACCGTTCCACAGCGACTCCAAACTTCTCTTTCTTTGAATCGGTAGCCAATGTAAAGGTTTTATCGGAGGGTCACAACAACACAGGGGATCCCAAAGCTAATTGGTTCTATATAAAACACCAAGCCGGGTGTGCAAGGAAGTGGCTAAAATCAAGTAAGCTTTAAGCCTCTAGATGTGTGACCTGCTTACGTAACTAAAGCACTGACATGTTTCTTTTCTCTATACAGATCATAGCTTCCCAAAAACGGAGGGCTCAGTATATGATGATCGACTGTCCCGCCTTCTCAAGAGCAAATCAGACTTCTTAAAAATCAAGAAATGTATCACCGACGAGAATCTTCACAAGCACCGTCTTCTGGATATAAGGTTCAGGATTGATGCAGGCGGTATTCCTTATAAATATGTGCCCCCGACTGAAGGAGAAGGGACCTTGGGGGTCACGAAAACCACTGAACTTCGCAAGAAACCCTCACCAATGATCGATCAGGATGATGAGGATTTGTATGTATATAAAGGAGGCGAGGTCCGAGCCGATGAGCCAAAGGAAGTCCTAGACTCTGAGGGATAATCTCCCTTAAGGAATTCACCACCACCTGAGCCTCCTGCTCATGATGAATTAACAGAGGAACATATATTCAGGGAACTGAGCAAGATTCCTTAACCAAATGACATTTACACACAAGAAGACTTCTAAGGGGAACCATTCTTTCCCATCTCTGAGGAAGTGAATGTTCCAGTTGGGGAAAAAGAAAACACATAGACGAGCTAGACTCTGGGCCTTGGTCTGTTAGGGGGGTTTACACGGGATGCACAAATTACTTGCACCACTCGTCACAGCACTTCTACACCACCAGTACTCATGATTTTGATACACATTTGTTTTCTTTGCAAGGAAAATGCCTCGTAAACAATCCTATTCTTATCGCTCTCTCCGAGCAAGCACACCGAGGCTCCTTTCTGATCTTGAGCATGCTCGCGGTGACAGTCGAGGGAGAGATAGTTATCGACCTCGTGACCCTTATCAATCTCATTCTACACAATCTCGTTGTCCATCAAAGCAAGATCCTAGGAGACCCCACGGTTGTCCAGTGCCACTGTTGGGGGGTAAGCAACTTCCCAAAGATTTGACTCCACCAAAAAGTACACCCTCTCATAGCAAGTCTTCCAAGAAACACCATGAGCTGAAAGATAAAAGCAAAGATCCGAACAAGGATTTAGAAAAGGAGAAAATATCTATTGTCCCCTGTAGCCAGTGCGATTTTGATACTACCACCGCGCAGGATGTTGTCTATACTTCTGAGATTCAGGTCAAGCTGGAGCATTTGCGGAAGCAGTTTTCTAATATTTTCTTCGAAAGGATGATGTTTGTTCCAGATCTTGAACCGGTTCCCGAGGACTGGGATGTAGAAGTCATAGGGCAGGTGAGTCATGTGGCCAAACAATACAGGGCGATGAAGAAGCATGCCGCCACTCTTTCTACTGCCATCCGTCACCTGGAGATGGAAGCAGCCAGAACCAGAGGGAAGATTGATAATGATGGTAGGGCCAGGAGCAAAATGGAGAAGGAACTAAAGGATACACAAGCTCAGCTCGCTTTAGCTCGGCGGGATGCGGAAAATTAAAAATCAGAGCTAGAGAGTGCTACGAAGCGTTTTCAAACTGAGCTCAACTCAAATAGCCAAGAACGTTTGGCTTTGAAAAAAGAAGCGGAGGATCTCAGGACAATAAATACTAAATTGAAGACAACACATGAACACTTTGCCGCTGAGAAGGCTTCCTGGATGAAAGAGAAAGCAAGCTTAAAAGACAGTCTCGCTCTTGCTGAAAAAGAGAAAGCAACTCTGAATGATCGACTTGTCCAAGCCGAAGTGCGCACAGCTATCGCTGAAAGTAATGCTAACAATGCTCTTGAATTTGTCTTCGCTATTACTGATGAGCTTGCTACAACCAAAAAAGAGATAGAATGTTTCGAAGAACTGCTATTCGACTTCTTTGGCCAAGTTATTAAGACCCGAGACATCTTGTGGATTCAGGATTATAACATTACTTTGGCCAATGTGTGGGATATGATCGTTAAGGCGAAAAGCATTGATTGAAAGCCGAGGAAGTTGATGAAAAACAGCTCATACAGACTTACCTCAAAGGTGAGAAGCCTGAGGCTTTGGAGATAGGCAGACGTCTGATCCAAGAGGAAATCGAGAAAGAGAGAACAAAACTCAAGGGCAAGAATAAAATTGACGAAGGCTCTAGCTTGGTTGTGGATCCCAAGGCCTCCAAAATCGAGGAATACAATCCTGATGATCCGTTGATTCCCTTGGCTCCCACCCCCTCAGTTGTCGGAGCGTTTTCACAAATCTGGGCGAGGAGTCGGCTGAAGGTATCTCCATATTCTCTCCACAGTTCATCAAAGCAGTTATAACTTTTCATCGTATCGCGGGACAGACGACTGAGATGACCACATTATCCCCCGAATCACTAACATTTTCTTCTCATGACATAGGTGGAAAGCCGACCGAGAAGGATGCGGAAGAGAAAGTAGAGGCGGAGAAAGTTAGTGTCCCCTCAAGTGCTGGTGCTGAAGTCTCTGAGGTTCCAAAGCAAACTGATGATACAACAAGTGAGAAGGCTATTGTGGCACCTAGCACTGATGCTCCTGCGGATGCCAAAGTCATTGGGGCTTTGCAAGACACCGATGGCGGTCATGGAGATGAAGAGGATGATGTAGTCATCACAAAAGAAATCAAGGACGACGATAACAAGACCTTGGCTGGTATGTGGGCTAGGAAATAGAAACAATTGGCTTTGAAGAAGGATGAGCAGGACCCTCTATATGTGCCTCCAATTTCAGAGGTTGACCCCAGAACTGGGCTGGTCATAAAATTCTCTTCCAGATCAATAACTTCACAGCTTGCCTCCCAGCCTTCTAATTCTCCCCAGGAGTCTCTTGTTGATAAGAGGAAGAGGAAGAAGGGTGACCGCTCTGATGCTGACAAGGAGGAGTTGGAGAAACAGAAGAAGGAGAAGAAATCAAAATCGTCTCCCAAGCATAAATAGGACGTACTTATTAGCTCATATTTTTGCTTTCAGGCTTTCCACTGGCCAAGAAATGTAGTTGTGAGAATGGCCCTCACTTTTGTTCAGCTTCTTGGTCTTGTAAACATGCTTTTAGTGAATGAAAATTTGTTTCTTTTGCACCGTTGCGTACTTGCAAGTTTAACTTATTGCACTTAGTCATAAACCTTTAGATCCAAACTAAGTTAAAATCGAACCATGAAGCATTGCAACAAAAATTTCAAGCAACAAAAAATTACAAAATTTCTGTGACTGCACAAATACGTGTGTATGTATATATGCCCCCAATCAATCATTAATATGATGCTTGGCCAGGGCTCATTAAGGATTGAATAGAGTCATGTGTGCGTTGTCCCTCATTTTCAGAAATGAGGGGTTTGAGTCATTTGGCGGCATATGTTGCTGCGCCTTTATACTTTCCCGATCCTTTGGCCAGGATAGGAATTCTCGTGGTGCTAAGTCTCTAGCACCTTTATACTCTCCCGATCCTTCAACGTGTTAGAGTTCGAGCTCGGTTCTTAGTCTGCTCACCGATCCTTTAGCCGGGCAGAAATTCTGGGGGTGCTAAGTCTCTAGCACCTTTATACTCTCCCGATCCTTCAGCCTGGTAGAGTGTTATCAAGGCGGTTTTATCATGGTGCACCTTCACACCTAGGGGACGTTATCTCTGCGTCCTTTATACTCTCTCTCCAATCTCGAGAGTAAGAGTGCAAGTAGTAGTGTGATTTACCTCTCTGCACCTTTTGGAACTTTGGTTATCGCTAGCCTTCCAATTTGATAGGTGGAACTTTGAATTAGGTGTTTCAAAATCGCTGCATAGTTTATAACAAATCTCGAAATGATAATGATTGATGTTAGTTAAAAATAAAAGAGCAAATAAGAAACGGTGCAGTAAAGGTAAATGACACGCGATATTTTTATAGTGGTTCGGTCGAATCATGACCTACGTCCACTTTATAATCTTTTTCTCAAGTAACCAGACTGTTCTAGGCAAGTCGTGCCCTTTTACATGGTCCAAAAAACAAAAGAGTGAAACTGACAATTTCACTTCAGATAAGGCCGCAGATGCTGGGCATTCCACACTCTGGGGATTTCATCTCCATCCACGGTTGCTAGCTTGAAGGTTCCATTATCAAGCCTTCGTAAAATGGAGTACGGTCCTTCCCATTTTTGGGGGTGGAAAGACGCGTTTCAGGACCAAATCTCTGGGTTCAAAGGTTCGACCTCGGACTTTTTTGTTGTAATACCGAGCGACCTATTGCTTGTGTCTTAAGGCACGTAGATCGGCTTCGTCCCTCTTTTCTTCAACCATATCCAGAGACTCAAGGAGCAACTCATTATTGGTCATCGGGTCATAATAAGTGGTTCGATGAGATGGTACTTCTAACTCAACCGGGATGACCGCTTCGGCTCGAAAAGCGAGGGAAAAGGGTGTGTGACCCGTTGCCGACTTGTATGTTGTCCTATAGGCCCATAGTTCCAAGGGTGATTCATCAACCCACATGGCTTTGGCCCGCTTCAATCTTTTCTTCAGAATAGATTTAATCACTTTGTTCGCCACCTCGGCCTGCCCGTTCAATTGCGGATGTGCCACGGATGTGTATCTTTTCTCGATATGATACTTCTGGCAGAAATCTCAAAACTCGGTGCTATCAAACTGAGTTCTGTTATCGGTTATGACGACTTTCGAAATCCCGAATTGGCATATAATGTTCCTAAAGACAAAGTTGATTACTCGCTTGGTTGCGATCGTGGTCAACGGATCAGCCTCGACCGATTTGGTGAAGTAATCCATGACCACAATGACGAATTTTGCTCCGCCCTTAGCTATGGGGAGGCTTCTAATAATATCGATTCCCCAAACAGCAAAGGACCACGGGCTCATCATCGTCTTCAACTAGCCAGGAGGTGCCCTAAGGATCTTGGAAAACTTTTGACACGCATCACGACGTCGTGCATACTTGGCTGCATCCTTGTTTATGGTGGGCCAAAAATATCCATATCGCAATATATTCTTTGCCAATGTTTGCCCTCCAGTGTGGTCGCCACATTCACCTTCGTGGACCTTTTTCAGTACACGCTTGATGTCGTCATGGGCGATGCACCGAAGGAGAGGCATCGAGAAACCTTGTCTGTATAGGATTTCGCCTTGCAACACATATCGGGAAGCCTTCCGGATAACTGCACACCTCTCACTTTTCTTTGTTTGAAGCGTTCCATTCATCAAAAAATTCTTTAGAGGGGTCATCCATGACTCCCTCTCGGGTTCAATCTCTAGCACCGGATCAATTTCCATCTGACCTACACTAAGGGGACTGTAGCACTTCAATCGGGACTAGCTTCGTATCTTCAGGATTATCAGAGCTAGCCATCTTCGCTAACTTGACTGCCTTTTGATTCTCCGTTCGAGGGATATGAGATATGTTATGGTGATCAAAACCGTCCAGCAACTTCTTCACTTTTTCCAAATATGATATCAGCCTTGGACTTTTGGCCTAAAACACTCCAGTGACCTGGTTCACGACTATCTTGGAATCTCAAAAGATGTCCAGCTTCGTGATCTCCAACTCCTTTGTGAGCTTTAGCCCGACAATTAGAGCTTCGTACTTGGAGTCGTTATTAGTGGCGTGGAACTTCATTCTAAGAGTGTAGTATATTAGTCATTTCTCTAGAGTTTCAAGCACCACTCCGGCACCAGATCGTCTATCGTTCTTAGCTCCATCAGTGTACAATTTCCAGGCACTGGGATCAAGGAGTAGTTTTGGTGGGTCGGCTTCTTCACTTACTACATCATCTTCTGGGATGGTAAACTCTGCTATGAAGTCTGCAAGTACCTGCCCCCTTATCGATCGTCAGGGTTGGAAGTTCAAATCGAATTGACTTAGTTCAATATTCCACTTGAGCAGTCTTCCTGATGCTTCTGGCCTTTACAGAATCTGTCTGAGTGGGTGATCAATGTACACAGTAATGGGATGAGCCTGGAAGTAGTGGCAAAGCTTTCTAGATGCGATCAGTAAGCTATACGCAAGCTTTTCTATTCTTGGGTAGTTTCGTTCGGCTGCCGCCAATTTCTTACTCTCATAGTACACCGGTCTTTGCACCTTATCTTCCTCTCTTACAAAGCCGAACTGATCACGTGGGATGACACTGCCAAGTACACAAATAAATCCTCATGATCCACAGGCTTAGACAGTGTCGGGGGTCTTTCCAGATGATTCAATAGGTTCTGGAATGCTTCTATACAATCAGAAGTCCATTTAAAGTTGCGTTTGCCTCTCTTTATCAGCTCGAAAAATGGGATGCATTTATCTGTGGCTTTGGAGATGAATCTTCGTAGCGCTGCCACTTTTCTAGCGAGGCTTTGCACATCTTTAATCTGCCTTGGTTCTTGAATTTTTCGAATTGCTATTATTTGATCTGTATTGATTTCAATTCCACGCGAGCTGATGATGAATCCTAGGAATTTTCCAGATGCTATCCCAGATGAGCATTTCGAAGGATTTAGTTTCATCCCGTATTTTCGGAGAATCTCAAACATCTCTGCTAAATCGACAGTATGGTCGGATGATTGTCTGGACTTTACCAACATGTCGTCGACGTATACCTCCATCGTTTTCCCGATTTGGTTGTAGAACTTCCTATTCACCAATCGCTGATACGTAGTACTGGCATTCTTCAGACCGAAAGGCATCACCATGTTACAATATAATCCCAGATCTGTAATGAAGCTGGTATGCTCTTGGTCTGGGATGTGCATAGGGATTTGGTTGTACCCTGAGTAGGCATCCATGAAAGAAAGAAGCTCATGACCCGCCACTGAATCCACCAACTAATCAATTCTAGGTAACAGAAAGCAATCCTTTGGGCAGGCTTTGTTTAGGTCAGAGAAGTCAATGCATGTGCGCCACTTTCCATAGGCCTTCTTTACCCGAACCGGGTTTGAAATCCAGTCAGGGTATGTTGAATCTTTAATGAACCCATTACTTCTCAGCTTTTCGACTTCTTCCTTCAAGGCAGCAGACCTCTCTGGGCCAAGCATTCACCTTTTCTATTTGATGGGAGGATGCTTTGGGTTGATGCTTAATGAATGACTCATAATTGAGGGAGATATTCCACACATGTCCGCATGGCTCCAGGCGAATACATCCAAGTTAGCATTCAAGAAATTTGTTAGTTCTTTGGCTCGAACAGGGTCCAACTGGGATCCAATCTTCAGGACCTTCTCTGGGCTACTATCGTCGATTAGTACATCCACACTCGTTTCATTGGGAGTCGCCATTCTGTCCCCAGGCTCTTCATCCTCTCTAGGATCTATATCCTCGGGCAACTCTCTGGGCGACCCCCAGAGTTACTTCCTTTAGTTGCTATGACGTTTCCTCCCTTGGAGGGGAAGAAGCGTCCTTTGTTTCTACATCTCTTCCTTTGCGGAGCAACTTCAGCTCCGCTATGTAGCATGCTCTTGCAACAACTTGATCTCCTCTAACTATACCTACACCGGCATTTATCGATAACTTCAATAATAAGCACCAGGGTATGATGCAGGCCCTGAATTTGGCTAGGGCCGGTCGACCCAAGAAGGCGTTGTACGGCGACTCAATATTCAGAACCACAAAGGGGAGGATCCTCACTCTCTGGAGTTCTCCTTCCCCAAGGGTTACTGCTAGTTCCACGTATCCCATCGAAGTGGTTGAGGCTCCATTAAATCCACGTATCCAACCCTCGCATGGTTTCAAATCCTTTGACTCGAGTTTCATTTGGTCGAATGTTTTCTTAAACAGAATGTTAACCGAACTCTCGTTATCCACTAGAACTTTATGGACTATAGCTGGACCAATGGTGGCGGTGATCACTAATGGGTCTTTAGTTGGGGAGTGGACTCTAATACTCTCTCGATCGCGAAATATGACGTCATCAGATATTGTCTTCTGTTGCTTAATCAGGGCGTTATCCTCGGGATTGCTACATTCTCCCACTTCAAAATGCTGTTTAGCCGCGTTCACGTACTGATCCATAGCCCTGAAACTGTGCCCTGCCAGATGAAGCCCACCAACTATGGTATTGATAACGATATTTTTTCCTTTTTGTTGAGCCGTTGATTTGGCAGTAGGTTGGCTTTGGTTCGGAGCAAGTGCGGCTTGTCCCCTATCTCTGGGTGTCACCTTATACTCATTGAGTTTTCCTTCCCGGAGTAGTTTTTCAACCACATCTCTCAGATGACGACATTCGTTTGTGGTGTGGCCATGGGTCTGGTGGAAAAGGCAAAATTTCCCAGTCTCACATTCCTTTTCTGTCGAATCTCTCGGTGGAGGCCTCTTATACTGGAGGTCATTGTACGTATCTAGGAAGATATTCTCCAATGTATCGTTTAACCGTGTAAAACTCTCAAATGGCCTAGGCCGAGATCTTTCTAAGAGTCATTCACTCGGTTTCTCTTCCGATTATTGTTATTATTGTTATTCCCCGATTGGCGGCTACTGCCTTGATTCTTGTTCCCGACATTAACTTCAACCTTTCCTGAGCTATCTCCCGTCTACTTGATGGACACATTACTTTGGATATCCTCATTATCAGCAGCCTTCCTCTTTCTATTGGCGTAAATTTCCTCTTGACGCAGGCGGATGTTGGCCTTTTCGTAAAATATGTCTTTGGTCAACGGTGGTTTACCGGCCAGGTATCTTCCAAACTCAGTATCCTTATCCACTTTGTCAATCAAGTCATCAAAATAGTTTGTTCATGGGGATCTCTAACCTCCGTGACTGCTAGATTGAAATGATCTAGATATGACATCAAAGATTCGTCCGGACGTTGCTTAATGAGGGATAATTCGATGACATTCTTAGATCTCTGAGTATGCAGCCGAAACTGATTCACGAACTATTCACTTAATTCCATAAAACTGGAGATCGATCGCGCAGGCAAACGAGTGAACCACATTAATGTCGTATCCTCTAGGAATATCTGGAATGACTTACACTTCACGGCGTCGGAAGCGACAACTGCATTCATGTACCATGAATATCTTATTAGGTGCTGGACTGGATTCGCTCTTCCTGCATAGCGGTTTATAGGTGGCTTGTGGAATTTCCTGGGGAATCGAACCTCTAATATATCAACCGTAAAGGGCGTTTGACTACGACCTGTACCCCAATCCCCATTTCTTTGTCCACGGTTTTCTACCATCACTCGTCTAATCATGGCCTCAACATTTGCGTGGGTTAGGGTGGATTCATGATCAGCACATCTTGCCTTGCGAGCCTCTCTAGCATTTCTTTGATGTGCTGCTGCAAGGTCTGGGGCCTGAGCAGAACTCCCTTGCCCCCTATTGTCGCGGTCAGTCATGCGATGAGCAGGTGGAATGGGTTTATTTTAAGCAGGGTCAATGACATCTCCATTCCTAGGTGGTAGGACAGGCTCATTTTAGTAAAGGTTATTAGTTCCTTGATTAAGCGCCTCTTCTTAATGAGACGGAAGTGTCCCAAATTGAAGCTGCTCTATATTTTCAGCCCTTTCTAATGGAGGCCATTGCCGATTTCTTCAAGGTTCTTCAGACGAGGATGTGTGTTCCGGGGAAAAAGGGTGAGCTGGTGGTGGCGAAACCTGCCTTTGAATATCGTCAATTCGTCTGCCTAGGGCAATAATGTTCTGACATAGCAACGTGCTCTCCCGCCTTTGAGCGGCCAATTCATCATTTTGTCTGTCCAATGCTTCAATTATGCGAGAGAGATCTCCTTCCGTAGCTGGGACAGAAGGGTTGAACTGGTCATCATCATCTTCTCTTATGCACAAGGAACTCGAGCCAGGTCGAGCAGAAGTACCAACACGAGCTGAATGAGCCATAATCTCCTTCCCAGGTCGAGTAGTAGTCTGAATATCATTTCGGATCGTGGTCCCCCTAGGCTGATGGCTCGTGGTACCCTCTTGGTGCCGGTTCATGGTGGTCCCCTGGGTTCAGATCGTGGGAGCATTGGCAGGAAGGAAGGTGGCGTTATCTTCAGAACGGGTCATTACGCCCTCAGTCACACGGTTTGTGGTACCTCTAGCGGGTTGGATCGCCCCTTCTACGTCACAATCCGGAGAATCAACCTCGACCCGCTCCTGAACGCTGTCGTCGCGAGCTTCGTTTGTAACTTCATCGACCTACGAAGCTCGTACATGCTTGGACTTCTTTCCAACCATAATACTTTGGATTTGCTGAAATCTTCAAAGATCAAAACAGTGGGGTTTTGGAATGTTTTCTTCGGACTTGACTATCCAAACAATAGAACAACAATCCAAAATGTTGAGACTTCAATTCTCAGTGAGAGCACCAAAATATTAAATCCAAAAGTGGATCTAACACCCAAATTATCTAAATTGGTAGAGATTTATATCTAGAAATGCAAGAAAACACATAAGATTTATAGTGGTTCGGCGTTAACGAGCCTACATCCACTTTATATCTATGATTATACGTAAGATTCGAGTACAATCAATGATCTTTCTCTTAATTTCACTTATACAATGATGATTCACTTAATAATTTCAGGCTAAGACTGATAAGAAATTGTAAGATGATAATAATGGTGGAAACAGTACTTTAGAACTGCCCAAAGATCCTGAAAATGTCAAGCACAGGGCTATTTATAGCTGATATCTGCAGGTGGATTGTGGTCACACGTGGCACAAATCACAAGAATCTCGGACTGCTTCGTGAGTGGATGTAGAAATGGTCAAAATGGCAGTTATGGACAGATGTCACAAGATTCGGGGACTTCGGATCGTGGTAGACCAAGTCATGGTCAATGTCCTTTGGTTCCTGAGATCGGGTCATGGAGAACTAACGTGGAGGGATCGGATCGTGGTAGAGAGTCGCGATCGCTGATGGGCGCCACAAGTCGGGGAGGACAATGTGACCACGATCGAGTGTTTAAGGGTTTGGACATGCGAGGCTTCATATTTCCTTTGTGTGTGAACCTTGGTGGCTTGGTCCAAAAGCTAGCCAACAGTATGTACAAGGTCATAAAAGTTATCCCGACTCTCCGCAAACAAGGGGCAATACGCCTTTAAAAGAAAACGGCTTAATTAATCCAAAGAGGACACTCATCAAGAGGACCAGTCACTAATGTCTTAATAATGGAGCATTAAACTAGAGCTCTCAGTACTTTGCTTCACTCCCCTGGCTTTATCTTGTTATTAAGATTGTTTTACCTTGCTTTATTATTCACTATGTTCGTATTAAGTAATGGTTTACTCACAAAAACTTTGTGCATCAAAAATTAATTATGTGTCTACCTGAGTAACATACTTATTGGTCCATGCTAAAAGAAAAACAATCACTTGGAATGTAGGCATGGTAAAAAGAAATCCGCCATATGCAGCTGGACTGTGAAAAAAATCCCAGGGCACACATTAAACAAAGCAGCTTGGGAATCGTGAATATCAAACAAGATCAAACGGGATGAATAGGCATATCACCTACAAAAGGACAAGCTATTCTAAGACAGACAGCAAGTTGAAAGGTTGCACCTCTCATCATGGAATATGCTGAATGCCTAGTAAACATCCATGCAAAGGATTGGCGCCAAGCTTCGTTGAAAGTACAGGAATCTTAACAAATCTATCCCTCGGATAAAATTGCTAATCCTAAAGAGGTGCCTTCTCAGATGCAGGACATGAATTCCATAAAACTGGAGTTAAATTCTGTAGCAAGGATTGATGTCCACAGCCTAAGAGTCAATGTCGGAGTAAAAAGCAACTTAAAAAGTCCCATTGTAAAAGTCTCACGGATAAAATCGCTGAGCCCACCAAAGAAACACCTTCTTAGGTGCTGGAAACGGGTTCTCCAACTTGAAAAAAAAACTCAATGAGGAGAACCGGTGTCTGTTTCCTATGGCAAGGCACAAAGTCGGAAAAATTGACATGTCTCGAAATGGAAAAATTGCAAATCCAAAAAACGAGGGGCACCTTGTTAGATGAAGGACACGAATTTTATCCCTTCTGAGTCAAGACTCGATGAGATGAATTGGTGTCCGCTCCTCGGGATGAAGCATAAAAAAGGGAAGGATTAAACATGCTGGAAGGACCAGCGCAAAACAGAAATCTTAGCCGAAAGGCGGTGTCAGAAATCCTAGCCGAAAGGGGGTATCCATTCTAGAACCTTTTCGAATAACTAAAAAAATCAAACAGGGCCTAGAATGGATCAAAAATCTATAACCCAAGACCTCCCCAGGAGGCACGTATTCAAAACCAGTCTTCGAAGGGATTGGATTACCAAGTTAGTCAGGCACGGGGTTGAATACTACTAAATAAAAGATACCAAATGCGCTTGTAATAATACAAATGCGTAATAACCTTCGATAAGTGAGAAACTTCAAAAAATAACTAAATTCCAATAATAATAATAATAATCGGGCGCAACCGAACGATTAATAAAATGCTCGTCCGAATGCGTAAATCAGAAAATAAAGGTGCAGCGTGCGATGCACCCGAGCGAAAATAAACGAGTTACATAATAAGAACTACAGTGCGTTGAGGTCTAACACAAACCATAAAAGTCACAAACCTAAACGTACGAGAATAAGCGAGGCTGGCTCCCGCATACACAAGCCAGACTAAAAGTAGCATTCTAAATCAAAACCAAAATAACAAAACAGGTAAAGCATTAGCAAGCCATAGTGTTCAGATGAGGTAAGAGATGAACATCTCCCTAGACTCAAAGGCCTCGACAAGTTTGAGCCTGTCTTTTTCCAAGGCATTAAGTCATTCAAAATTCTCTTTATTTGACCGCTGAAGATCTTCGACAAGAGAATGCCAGGCACCCATTTGCTCCACAATGTAATCTCTAACAGTTGCGATAAGGCCTTCAACCAGATGCAGACGTGCTTCCAACTGATTGAACTCAGCCAATATGTAATCCTTCATGGCATCCATCTTACCTGCAATAATCCATCTGTCAAATGGGTCTATATACACACCGGAACACGAGCTCGCTGGACACTGAGCCACAAAGTCCTCGGCAAGTTCAAGATGGTAAGGGTTGGGAATAGAAAGAGGCTCTGGGAAAGTTGCAGGATCCAAAGTGATGGACGAAGAAGCCATACGATCAAGAGTAGTCTTAATATCTGGGTCAGGAAGTTCATTCAATAAACAATGACTTTGAGTGTCAGTCGCACCCAACATCTCCTTGCCTTGGGGCATCTTTTTGCTACCAGCCCTCCTTGTTGACCTTTTCCTAAGCCTCCCAGACATAATGAATTCCATTCTCAGACAATCTATTTCAGAAGATATCGGTGTGGATTCAAACAACAACCATAAAAAGGGAAGCAGCCTAGCCAGACTCAGGCATAAACAGAAACATTTCAACTGGAAAACCCTGGGGCATTTCATCAGACAATTTATAAACAAATACCAAGCATCAAGATTTAATAGAAAACCACTATATGATTCATATTATTCAAAGATGATTCAGAAACGGTATCTATGCTACACAAAACCTTGCTATTGCCCAAATCCCAAATTCATACGCAACCCGGTCAGGTCATGTTTGAAACATCCTAACTTGGGAAAGCATGAGCATTCCAGCAAAACAAAACAAAACAAAACAAAACAAAGAAAAAGAAACTTACCCAGAAAGATTATGGTACCTTGGAGCCAAAAGGAAATCGCTCAAGATAAACATGTGTTGCTACAAATACTAGGAAAAACGATGGAATGAGAAAGCCAAAACCTTTTAAAGGAAAATCGAGGCAGAAATGTCAAACATAGACTACATGGTAAAACTCTCGAGGAAGCGCAACTATGACCGAAGGATTTCTGGAGAAAGATAAAAGTGGAATGAAGAAAGTTAAAAGTAACTAAGGAAGATTAAAAGGCATACGTCTAGAGAATTCTCGCCACATCAGCTTAAGTTCCCAATTACACAAAAAATGGCCCATCAAGCTTCAGCTAGCATCCCGAAATTCAACTGCTTGCACAATAACCGAAAAGATACATCAAGCCACTCGCTCACAGAGAGAGACAATACCAGTCCACTACAATGAAACAATCCCAAACTTTTGTACGACCGAACCCTCGACAAATCTACCAAACAATGTGCGATCAAATATGTTGAAGCCAGTAATCCCTTACTAAAAGAAATCACGGACTTCGAGGGGCAAGTGTTAATCCCTAAAAACCCATAAGTATATTGAGCAAAGGATGGTAATGGATATCATCAGGGTCGGTCGTGCACGATGTTATCCAAGGCACTTAAATGACTCACAATGGATAGGACGTAGCTACACAAAGCAAGACCCAAGTATCAAACCTAAGACAAATCAAGTCGACTAGTACGACCGAACAAGATGGCACGATATGCTATGAGAAATGTGGCTCAATGGAGATAAGGATCATACATTCTGTAATGCCGCTCACAACAATGGAGCATGCTTGATCTAATATCAAAGTTCGGTCGCACGCATCAAGAAAGGAGTCAAGGTCGCACGTATATTTAACAACTGCTCATGAATTGCAACTCCTATCGCTTGACACTCAAATCAGGAACCCATTGATAGGTCGTATACCAACTCCTAGAAAGAGCACATTCACATCTCAAAGTCGCAAGTCTCAGTCGGTCGCCTCTAGATTAATGAAGATTGCCGCTCGCTCACTCAAATCAGGCACAACCACATTAACGAACAATGATCGGACGTTCCTTCATCTCACCATCAAGCAAATCAGATATCTACTCATCGAATGCTAGAAATAGACGCGACCGAAGAGCACTGACCGAAGTCACTCGCTTAACTACTCAAGACACTCACTTCATTGAGTCGCTCGCACATGAAAACTGAATACAGCCACGGACAGCTAGCTATAGCTAGCTAGTGGCATGACTGTAATTAACAGAATGAGCGATCCGTAGCCTGCATAAATGGATTTCAAGTCATTTCCTGAAGGAGGCTCACCTATAAATACGCCATGGCTGCCAACATAAAGGGATCCAATCTTTGAAACCAGGAAGCGCTGCTAAATTCTATCCTCAACTACTAATTCAACCATGGCGTTAGGTACAATCTTGTGATCAAGGAAAACGAAGTCACCCCCCTTCTCAATTGAAACGACTCGAACTTCACCGGTGAGGAAAGCCTGGATTGAGTCGAGAACAAGCCACACCAGGATGCAGACGGGAGAACATTTCATTGTATGTTACAACAATTCATCAGAATACAAGAATATACAGAGTATAAACAAGTAATATACATTTGATAAATATCAGAGATTACAATACATTACATAGCAGCAGAAAATAATATAAAATACAACTGAAGGAGATATACGGATACAAAGCTTTCCAGATATCGTTCCAGCTGTAAACCAGGATCCTGTGAATATAAATATGCAAAACCAAAACTACTAGCTTCCCGTGTCAAAATAAGGGCACCCAGAGTTTAGATTAAAACAATAAACTCCAGGTCAGTCATGAGACTGGTGTGAGAACTAAATCAGTTATTAATCTCTATTTTAATGTTAGGTAAATCAAGGGACCACGCCGCTAACGCCGAACGGGTTTCCTCCCAAGAACACCAGTGCATAAAACAACAGTGCAATGCTAAATAAGGAAAAATGAAGCTATTATAAGACCCAGTTCCCATCACACAATGCAACGCAAGCCGGAGGATAAGGTTTTTACCTTATAATAGCCAAGAATGCTTGATACGTTTAAAACAAATCATTTGATACTATTATAATTGCATAGTGTATAAAACAACTTCAAATCACAAGTATCAATCATAGACGGCATAAGCGCCCCATCCCACTATGTCGCCATATATAGGATTACAACTAAAATCGAAACGTCACGTATTGGAAGTTGGATTTCCGTCATGAACCAAGGCAAAAGATAGTCCTTACCGAATTCGAGACTGTCTAGCCCGAGTCTCAGGCATAGCCGCAACCGTACCTTGGATCGTCAGGGCCGGTCCACACGGAGTGGATTATAATGCCTGAACAATGCGTCTCTCCACCCTTTGGGGCGTAAATGAGCCAACGAATGACTCCGTCGGTCCCAGATCGACCGATATAACCGAGGCGCCTCGCAACAGTAACAACCACATAAGTCAAACTGGTCAGGGCATGTAAAACCACTGAACCACTTCTTGCTAGAAAGAAAACGCACATCCCCCCTGAGGTCCTTTCTCCTATTTCTGGTTCATACCGGGGTGTGAGGCTCGCGAATTCACGTTATACACAAAGCTACGCCACACAGGCTGTGCTTTGATCATCACCACAAGACTTTTCTTTTCAATAGAAGCCCTGATCACTGCATCTTAGCATGCCACACAGGCAATCCACACCGTGCAACTGATGGCTATCAATCACACAGAATAAATTCCAGTGTCAGACACACTGTCCATTTGCAAGTCCATTCTGGGTCTAAACGAAACCGGAGGCACTATATACCTCGCAAACCCATCGATCACCACGTACGTCTGGACGATCACCACTCATTATCCATATTTTGGGATGCCTTTCAATCAGGACCTCGGTTACCATCCAAACGAGGTGAAGATCTCCGGTCTTCGACCACCGTCTTCATCTTCGATTTTTTATCGTCGATTCAGTTATTCATAATGGGATAGACCCGGTCTTTCTGAGCAACTCGCGTATATAATAAACAAGTGCAATACAAACACACATACGCCATATTCCAGTTCATTAGTCACTAACCGTAAATCAATATGAGAACGATTTCCCAAATATTAACCCCGAAGGCCGAAACCAACATCAGATCAAAACCCAGGAAACTATTCAACTTAGCCAACCTTCAGTTAGTTTCTAAATTTCACATTCTTAGGGAAAGATTCCCATTAATTTTATCAAAGATAATTTCCTTTTAATTTATTCTTTAATCATCCTTTGAAAATCAATTCAAACCAAATTTTGGTTTATCCAAACTAGTCGGGATTAACGAACCTTACCGAAGTAATCATTTGTTTTAATTTCCCAATCCCAACCTATTCATCCCATGAAGTAAAACTGGTAATACTTCATATTTAACACCACGGTGTTATCAGTAAATTCAATTACCATTTCACGTTTAAATCTAATTAAAGATTTAACTATCGCCTGGAGCAAAACTGGTGATACTCCATTCTCGATCTTTTCAATCTAATTAAAGATTCATTAAAACTCCACTTAGTTTTAATCTTTAACTGGGTTAAAGAATCAGTGTCATTTAAAACACGGTTCACGATAAACCCCAAAATCACATCACATTTCAATCAGTCCCTAACCGTAATTAGTAAGTGAGCAATTCCCTAAGTATTAACCCCGAAGGCCGAAACCAACATCAGATCAATACCTCAGAAACCACTCAACTTAACTAATCTCCAGCTAGTTTCTGATTTTCTTAACTCCTTTGGGTCTAAAAATAGTATTATTGAAGATACCGTTTACGACAACCCAAAATCACATTTCATTAATTATCGGGTTAAAGAACAAGTGTTATTTAAAACATTGTTCACGATAAACCCAAAAATCAATACTAATTCAATTCCAATTAAATATCATTTAATCAGTACACTTCATTAAATCTAAATAAAAAGATTTAATCTTTTTCTCACCTAGGCTTAAGAACAGTGTTACTGAAGACACCATTCACGACAAACCCAAATCACATTTGATATTAAATACAAGGCTCTGAATAGAAAATATATCTGCTTAAATTCCATATCAAATTCTACGACCAACAAATATCATATTGGAAATAACGATATATATATCTTTCAAATTTCCATAACAATATCTGTATAATCACGAAATCGAACATCGAAGTAATCCAAAGACAATTTCGACTCAAGTCCATTCCAATTCAATTATTGGAAATTCTGGTTACTTTTAAAACCCTTTTCAAATTCAATTTATTTATTTAAAAATAAATAGAATTATAATTCTAGTTCAAAACTAGTTCATTTCGATAAAAATCTATTTTTATCTTTTCAAATACGGAATTTTTCATCCTAAATCTTCACAAATCATTTCTTATGATTTTACACAAATTATTACTATTTTTAATAATTTTATCAAGGCCCGCACTGTCAATTTCCATCAACGGCCAGCGAACTGCACTTACAGCGACCTTTTCCAAATCTTATTTGGACATAATTCCAAATCCAACCGTTAGATTTCAAATTTCTAATATTCATTAGAAAGCTACTTTCGATACGAACCAACGGTTCCAGTTTCAGGCGAATCCGACGGTCGGATCTCCCTTAATATCCGTTCGAAGTCAACGGTCGAAATTCGCGAACTGCCGCGGCGTGGCGCGTTCTATTCAGGCCATTATATTATATATATAATATACATAATATATACTTCATCGATTTCCTTTTAAAACGTATTCTATAAATCGTTTTAAATTCATTTTCAAAACGATTTCAACTTCGTTTTCGAATTCAAATCAAAATCGATTTTTTCAACATAATTTTACTTTAAATTCATTTCAAATTGATTTCAATTTGAGTCGGTTTTCAGTTCAATTTCAATACGTTTTAAACTCAATTCAAAACGATTTCAATTCTATTTCAATCTAATTCGAATTTCAATTCTATTCAGTTTAATTCGAATTTCAATTCTTTTCAATTTAATTCGAATTTCTATTCTTTTCAATATAGTTCGAATTTCATTTCAAAATATTCGATTTTGAAATCACTTTTCAATATTCATTATAAAAACGAATATAATCGATATAAACATCGTTCACATCAAAATGGCGTCAATCTAATCAACACGGCTTCATATATCATATTTTTAAATATTCTATTTCAAATATTCCTTTTTCAAATATTTTTATTTAAAACTGGAATGAGGCCCAATCAATTACCATATAATGTTAGTTATATGGATTTTTCTACAACACATGTATAAAATAACAACGATAAATAATCAACCATCATCCAGAGTGCATTCTACACTGTATAAGCATCAAATATAGATATTTAAAGCTTATGATAGTCTGTCAATCAATCGATCGACATACAACTAACTGTTGGGACTAGTGTATGTTATATATCAACCTAATACCCGTGTGGGGTTTCAAACAATCAAACATAGATTTTATTTGTGCTGTTGGGCGATGTGTAAAATTTATCGTCCCAATCAATATCAGTCAAATGTGTGTATATAAACAAATCGTACGATTTGTTTATATTAATTTATTTCATTTCATATACACGTTAAAAATTCTATTTTCAACTATAAAATATTTTAACCTATATAATTATTTTATTTCATTTCACATCACATCACATCACACAATCAACTACACCTCAAAATCAAACAAACAAGCATACAAGCCATCCATGGTCTGTGGACGACGGGTGTCGGGTGCTACTAAACACCATCTGCATCCTAGTATATATTTCAACTAGAAATTAAATTAAAAAGTGAGAAGTTCTCACCGATTAGCTAAACCAAACGCCTCGACTCTTCTTGTGTAGAAATCTTCGCCATTCTCGCCTCTTGTCACTTTCTTTGCCCGTATTCTCTACATATGTAAAAATCACATTTTTACTTCGCTATTCAATATATAAAAATCGAATTTTTTACTTTGCTATTCAATATATAAAAATCGAATTTTTACTTTGCTATTCAATATATAAAAATCGAATTTTTACTTTGCTATTCAATATATAAAAATCGAATTTTTACTTTGCTATTCAATATGTAAAAATCGAATTTTTTACTTTGCTATTCAATGTATAAAAATCGAATTTTTAATTTGCTATTCAATGTATAAAAATCAAATTTTTACTTTGCTATTCAATATATAAAAATCGAATTTTTACTAATCTATTCAATATATAAAAATTGAATTTTTTATTTTGCTACCACATATATAATCTCTACTATATAAAAATCACAATTTTCTAGCGATGAATATAATCAAAAAATCATATTTTTCTAGCGATGAATATAATTTAAAAATCACATTTTTCTAGCGATGAAAATCATATCTTTATACTATAAAAAGCCTTATGTTTACCTAACATAAAAACCTAATTTTCATTAACATAAAAACATAATTTTCATTAACAATTTTTCAACCCTTCGTATAAGTAAAACTGATTTTATGAATTTAAGACTGATTTTATATACTGAAAATCACCTGAAGGGTGCTTGGGGGGTAGCCGGAGGTAGGTTCGACGGCGGCGAGGTACTGGGTGGCGCGGAGCGCTTCAGATGGCGATAGAGGGATTCGACGGAGGCGGGGAGGGCTGCAGGCGGCGGTGGAGGGATTGCGTTGACTGTAGGGTGGCTAGGGCTTCGGCGGGGCAGAGGAGAGAGACGCGATGGAAAGGGGGATGGATGATCAGAGGTGGGCGGCGTGCGAGCCCCCCCCCCCCAACGATGGCGGCCTCTATTCAATCGCTTTTCCTCTTCTTTTGTTTTATTTCGTTTTTAACTGAACGGGGGTTGTGAGGGAGAAGGAGAATAAAATAAAGGGGGTTTTATTGAAATTTTAATTATTTATTTTATTTTATTATCCCCTTAAGGTTGACTTTTATTTCGAACTCATAATTGAGTCCACCGATTGTCGTCCCTAGCACATTACCCCCATCCCGAACATAATGGGATATATATCGTAAGTTAGTTTGGCCGTTTCGATCAGTTTTCATCAAAATCAAAATATAACTCTATATATTGAATTTGAACGCACATTTCAATTTACCAGAGCCACATACGAACTCTAAAAATTCCAGAAAAATTATTTCTAGCTTTGTATTGACGATGTGGTCCTAACAAAACTTAGTTTCGTCAAATTTTGAGACCGTTTGAAAAATGGCCATTTCCCAGTCGATTAAAATCAACTAAAACTGGTCAAACGCGTTTTCCTTTGCCACGCTCACACATTGATTCGAAAAATTACGAAAATTGGAATCTAGCAATAACTTGACATCACGGGTCCAACAAAAGTGGTTTCGTCGAAATCCGAGGTCGTTTGCAAAATTCCCTTTTTTTAAGGGCTGGAATTCCATAGCGACTATTCTGAATTTTCAACTGGACATATCTTTCGATTCCCGCTATAAAACTTCGATTTTCCAGATTCGTTGGAAAGATATTCTCAAATAGACTGAACCATTTTTGGTTTCACTAAAATCCGGTTTATTTTGCACCCAGTACATTTATTTGAATTTTGAAATCGAATTATCAAACTACCGCGCCATTTTCAATTCCTTTTATAATTTAAAATAAATATTTATATTCTATCGACGATCTATATAACTATATACGTTCAATTCTATTCAAAATAAATTTCTCGTTGATATTATTTAAAATAATTCATTTTAAATATTGAAACTTCACTAAAATTGCCAAAATAAATTTTTTTTAAATTGGCTCGCATTTCCGGGTTGTTACAATCTCTCCCACTTAAAACTTTTCATCCCAAAAAGGAACGAAGCCGAAGTTGTTTAACAAATCAACTCAACTTCCATTATTTTCATTACGACTTAAGTTCTTCAACTTTTCAGTTTCTAAGAACTTTTCAAATTTTTCAAAAATTTGGCTAACACCCTAAATTTTCGAAAATTTCGCCATAACCTCCCCTACACCGGGAAAATCCCAAAATTGCCATGCAGGCCCTCTGATCTCAAAAAGAAAAAGAAAAAGCCAGTCGTCTCATAAAATCATCATCACCCAAAAAAACAGTAAATTATGGTAAACATATACCTATTTGTCGGGCAAACAATTTTATTCTTCTGCTATAGCCTCCTTGCTATGACCTGTTCAATGTAGGTACGTGTATATGCAAGAAAATGCGACCAAATTTCAATACAATTCACTTTTTGGTCAATTTGGCTATATGGTTCAATATTTAATTAATCAAACAATAATCAAACTACACAACCATCAATCAATTAGTTGATTAGCTTTTGAAATTCATAGCTTTGATCCATAGTCAAAAAATCAGATTTTTGATGCCAAATCACAACAATAAGCCCTATCTAGTTTCGGTTCTCACACCAGTCAAATGGAAATATATAGAAATCTCACTTTCGAAACTCGAAAATAAATACTGGCGATGGTGCCCCATTACCAGAATTATCCTCGGGCACTAGAGTGCGATTCTATAACTATCCAATACATTAAAACTTCGAATACACGTTTGCAAGACATATATGAAAATTTTTTATATATTGGATTGTCCGAATTCGATATAAAATATATAATCAAATACGAATAAGTGATTCAAATTTCAAAACAAAACTTGTTTTAATCTTATAAATATACTCTTCACACTTGTTCTAGGGTACTACTGATTCCATCTCTAACGTGTCATTCCCGTTGGATATTACTAATCTAATTTCTGATCAATTCTTTCGTTTGGTTCTAATGTGTCTTGTTCTCTGAGCTCTGTAAACCAAAGCTCTGATACCACGCTGAAACGACCCGAACTTCCCCGGTGAGGAAAGCCCGGATTGAGTCGAGAACAAGCCACATCAGGACGCAGACGGGAGAACATTTCATTGTATATTACAACAATTCATCAGAATACAAGAATATTCAGAGTATAAACAAATAATATACATTCGATAAATATCAGAGATTATAATACATTACATAGCAGCGGAAAATAATATAAAATACAACTGAAGGAGATATACGGATACAAAGCTTTCCGGATATCGTTCCAGCTGTAAACCAGGATCCTGTGAATATAAATCTGCAAAACCAAAACTACTAGCTGCCCATGTCAAAATAAGGGCACCCAGAGTTTAGGTTAAAACAATAAACTCCAGGTCAGTCATGGGACTGGTGTGAGAACTAAATCAGTTATTAATCTCTATTTTAATGTTAGGAAAATCAAGGGACCATGCCACTAACGCGGAACGGGTTTCCTCCCAAGAACACCGGTGCATAAAACAACATCGCAATGCTAAATAAAGAAAAATGAAGCTATTATAAGACTAGTTCCCATCACACAATGCAACGCAAGTCGGAGGATAGGGTTTTTACCTTATAATAGCTAAGAATGCTTGATACGTTTAAAACAAATCATTTGATACTATTATAAGTGCATAGTGTATAAAACAACTTCAAATCATAAGTATCAATCATAGACGGCATAAGTGCCCCATCCCACTATGTCACCATATATAGGATTACAACTAAAATCGAAACGCCATGTATTGGAAGTTGGATTTCCGTCATGAACCAAGGCAAAAGATAGTCCTTACCGAATTCGGGACTGTCTAGCCCGAGTATCAGGCACAACCGCAACCGTACCTTGGATCGTCAGGGCCGGTCCACACGAAGTGGATTATAATGCCTGAACAATGCGTCTCTCTGCCCTTTGGGGCGTAAATGAGCCAACGAATGACTCCATCGGTCCCGGATCGACCGATATAACCGAGGCGCCTCGTAACAGTAACAACCACATAAGTCAAACTCGTCAGGGCGTGTAAAACCACTGACACCACTTCTAGCTAGAAAGAAAACGCACGTCCCTCCTGAGGTCTTTTCTCCCGTTTCTGGTTCATACCGGGGTGTGAGGCTCGCGAATTCACATTATACACAAAGCTACGCCACACAGACAGTGCTTTGATCATCACCACAAGACTTTGCTTTTCAACAGAAGCCCTGATCACTGCATCTTAGCATGCCACACAGGAAATCCACACCGTGCAACTGATGGCTATCAATCACATAGAATACATTCCAATGTCAGACACACTATCCATTTGCAAGTCCGTTCTGGGTCTGAACGAAATCGGAGGCACTATATACCTCGCAAACCCATCAATCACCACGTACGTCTGGACGATCACCATTCATTATCCATATTTCGGGATGCCTCCTAATCAGGACCTCGGTTACCATCCAAATGAGGTGAAGATCTCCAATCTTCGACCACCGTCTTCATCTTCGATTTCTTATCGTCGATTCAGTTATTCAGAATGGGATAGACCCGGTCTTTCTGAGCAACTCGCGTATATAATAAACAAGTGCAATACAAACACACATACACCATATTCCAGTTCATTAGTCACTAACCGTAAATCAGTAAGAGAACGATTTCCCAAATATTAACCCCGAAGGCCGAAACCAACATCAGATCAAAACCCAGGAAACCATTCGACTTAGCCAACCTTCAGTTAGTTACTAAATTTCACATTCTTAGGGAAAGATTTCCATTAATTTTATCAAAGATAATTTCCTTTAAATTTATTCTTTAATCATCCTTTGAAAATCAATTCAAACCAAATTTTGGTTTATCCAAACTAGTCGGGATTAACGAACCTTACCGAAGTAATCATTTGTTTTAATTTCCCAATCCCAACCTATTCATCCCATGAAGTAAAACTGGTAATACTTCATATCTAACACCACGGTGTTATCGGTAAATTCAATTACCATTTCACGTTCAAATCTAATTAAAGATTTAACTATCGCCTGGAGCAAAACTGGTGATACTCCATTCTCGATCTTTTCAATCTAATTAAAGATTCATTAAAACTCCACTTAGTTTTAATCTTTAACTAGGTTAAAGAATCAGTGTCATTTAAAACACGGTTCACGATAGACCCCAAAATCACATCACATTTCAATCAGTCCCTAACCGTAAAATAGTAAGTGAGCAATTCCCTAAGTATTAACCCCGAAGGCCAAAACCAACATCAGATCAATACCTCAGAAACCACTCAACTTAACAAATCTCCCACTAGTTTCTGATTTTCTTAACTCCTTTGGGTCTAAAAACAGTATTATTGAAGATACCGTTTACGACAACCCAAAATCACATTTCATTAATTATCGGGTTAAAGAACAAGTGTTATTTAAAACACTGTTCACGATAAACCAAAAAATCAATACCAATTCAATTCCAATTAAATATCATTTAATTGGTACACTTCATTAAATCTAAATAAAAAGATTTAATCTTTTTCTCACCTGGGATTAAGAACAGTGTTAATGAAGACACCATTCACGACAAACCCAAATCACATTTGATATTAAATACAAGGCTCTGAATAAAAAATATATTGGTTTATATTCCATATCAAATTCTACGACCAACAAATATCGTATTGGAAATAACGATATATATATCTTTCAAATTTCCATAACAATATCTGTATAATCACGAAATCCAACATCTAAGTATTCCAAAGACAATTTATATTCAAATCCATTCCAGTTTAATTATTGGAAGTTCTGGTTACTTTTAAAACCCTTTTCAAATTCAATTTATTTGTTTAAAAATAAATAGAATTATAATTCTAATTCAAAACTAGTTCATTTCGATAAAAATTTATTTTTATCTTTTCAAATATGGAATTTTTCATCCCAAATCTTCACAAATCATTTCTTATGATTTTACACAAATTATTACTATTTTTAATAATTTTATCAAGGCCCACACGGTCGATTTCCATCAACGGCCATCGAACTGCACTTACAACGACCTTTTCCAAATTTGATTTGGACATAATTCCAAATCCAACCGTTAGATTTCAAATTTCTAATATTCGTTAGAAAGCTCTTTTCGATACGAACCCAACGGCTTCGGTTTCAGGAGAATCCGACGGTCGGATCTCCCGTAATATCCGTTTGAAGTCAACGGTCGAAATTCGCGAACTGCCGCGGCGCGGCGCGTTCTATTCAGGCCATTATATTATATATATAATATATACTTCGTCGATTTCCTTTTAAAACGTATTCTATAAATCGTTTTAAATTCGTTTTCAAAACGATTTCAACTTCCTTTTCAAATTCAAATCAAAATCGAATTTTTCGACATAAATTCATTTTAAATTCATTTCAAATTGATTTCAATTCGAGTCAGTTTTCAGTTCAATTTCAGTACGTTTTAAACTCAATTCAAAACGATTTCAATTCTATTTCAATCTAATTCGAATTTCAATTCTATTCAGTTTAATTTGAATTTCAATTCTTTTCAATTTAATTCGAATTTCTATTCTTTTCAATATAATTCGAATTTCATTTCAAAATATTCGATTTTGAAATCACTTTTCAATATTCATTATAAAAACGAATATAATCGATATAAACATCGTTTACGTCAAAATGGCGTCAATCTAATCAACACGGCTTCACATATCCTATTTTCAAATATTCTATTTCAAATATTCCTTTTTCAAATATTTCTATTTAAAACTGGAATAAGGCCCAATCAATTACCATATAATGTTAGTTATATGGATTTTTCTACAACACATGTATAAAATAACAACGATAAATAATCAACCATCATCCCGAGTGCATTCTACACTGTATAAGCATCAAATATAGATATTTAACGCTTATGACAGTCTGTCAATCAATCGATCGACATACAGCTAACTATTGGGACTAGTGTATGTCATATATCATCCCAATACCCGTGTGGGGTTTCAAACAATCAAACACAGAATTTATCATCCCAATCAATATCAGTCAAATGTGTGTATATAAACAAATCGTTCGATTTGTTTATATTAATTTATTTCATTTCATATACACGTTAAAAATTCTATTTTTAACTATAAAATATTTTAACCTATATAAATATTTTATTTCATTTCACATCACATCACACAATCAACTACACCTCAAAATCAAACAAACAAGCAAACAAGCCGTCCATGGTCTGTGGACGACGGGTGTCGGGTGCTACTAAACACCATCTGCATCCTAGTATATATTTCAACTAGAAATAAAATTAAAAAGTGAGAAGTTCTCACCGGTTAGCTAAACCAAACGCCTCGACTCTTCTTATGTAGAAATCTTCGTCGTTCTCGCGTCTTGTCACTTTCTTTGCCCGTATTCTCTACATATGTAAAAATCACATTTTTACTTCGCTATTCAATATATAAAAGTCGAATTTTTACTTTGCTATTCAATATATAAAAATCGAATTTTTTACTTTGCTATTCAATATATAAAAATCGAATTTTTACTTTGCTATTCAATATATAAAAATCGAATTTTTGCTTTGCTATTCAATATATAAAAATCGAATTTTTACTTTGCTATTCAATATGTAAAAATCGAATTTTTACTTCGCTATTCAATATATAAAAATCGAATTTTTTATTTCGCTACCACATATATAATATCTACTATATAAAAATCACATTTTTCTAGCGACGAATATAATCTAAAAATCACATTTTTCTAGCGATGAATATAACTTAAAAATCACATTTTTCTAGCGATGAAAATCATATCTTTATACTATAAAAAGCCTTATCTTTACCTAACATAAAAACCTAGTTTTCATTAACATAAAAATATAATTTTCATTAACAATTTTTCAACCCTTCGTATAAGTAAAACTGATTTTATAACTCAAAACTGATTTTATGAATTTAAAACTGATTTTATATACTGAAAATCACCTGAAGGGAGCTTGGGGGGTAGCCGGAGGTAGGTTCGATGTCGGCGAGGTACTGGGTGGCGCGGAGGGCTTCAGATGGCGGCAGAGGGGTTCGACGGTGGCGGGGAGGGCTGCAGGCGGCGGTGGAGGGATTGCGCTGACTGGAGGGTGGCTAGGGCTTCGGTGGGGCGGAGGAGAGAGACGCGATGGGAAGGGGGGTCGATGATTGGAGGTGGGCGGCGTGCGAGCCCCCCCCCCCGACGATGGCGATGGCGGCCTCCGTTCAATTGCTTTTCCCCTTCTTCTTTTTATTTCGTTTTTAACTGAACGGGGGTTGTGAGGGAGAAGGAGAATAAAAAAAGGGGGGTTTTATTGAAATTTTAATTATTTTATTTATTTTATTATCCCCTTAAAGTTGACTTTTATTTCGAACTCAAAATTGAGTCCACCGACTGTTGTCCCTAGCACATTACCCCTATTCTGAACACAATGGGATATATATCATAAGTCAGTTTGGTTGTTTCAATCAGTTTTCATCAAAATCAAAATATAACTCTATATATTGAATTTGAACGCACATTTCAATTTACCAGGGCCACATACGAACTCTAAAAATTCCAAAAAAATTATTTCTGACTTCGTATTGACGATACGATCCTAACAAAACTAGTTTCGTCAAATTCTGAGACCGTTTGAAAAATGGCCATTTCCCAGTCGATTAAAATCAAATGAAACTGGTCAAATGCGTTTTCCTTTGCCACGCTCACATATTGACTCGAAAAATTATGAAAATTGGAATCTAGAAATAACTTGACATCACGGATCCAACAAAAGAGGTTTCGTCGAAATCCGAGGTCGTTTGCAAAATTCCCATTTTTTAAGGGCCAGAATTCCATAGCGACTATTCTGAATTTTCAACTGGACATGTCTTTCGATTCCCGCTATGAAACTCCGATTTTCCGGATTCGTTGGAAAGATATTCTCAAATATATTCAACTATTTTTGGTTTCACTAAAATCCGGTTTATTTTGCACCCGGTACATTCATTTGAATTTTGAAATTGAATTATCGAACTACCGCGCCATTTTCAATTCCTTTTATAATTTAAAATAAATATTTATATTCTATCGACGATCTATATAACTGTATACGTTCAATTCTATTCAAAATAAATTTCTCATCGATATTATTTAAAATAATTCATTTTAAATATTGAAACTTCACTAAAATTACCAAAATAAAAAATTTTAAATTGGCTCGCATTTCCGGGTTGTTACATCAATCAATCATTCATCCTTCTTCTCCTCAAATTCTACCAATCTCTTTTATAATTCCAAGATTGAAATATATAAATGAGGGTGTATTGAGTGAGTATAGAGATGTGTGAAAAGAGAGAATTGATGTATTTTGTAATCCTTATTATAAGATTGGAAATCATCTTCACAGTAAACGTAGGCCTAATTAACGGCTGAACCACTCTAAATCTTGTCTCTACTTTACCTTTCTCGTATTTTTCATTCTCAATTGCTGATTAAACACAGTTCCATTCATTTCTTACCGTATTGGTGAAGTACATTTTTAGTACCTTGGTTGTTTAGACCAATTTTGGTGTAAACATAAGGAAGTGAGGTTCTTAAGACAAGTGGTCTAAGGAGGGGATAGTTGTGGATCCCCCGAAGGTGGTCGCAATCCAAGATTGGAAGGTTCCTAGAAATGCAACGGAAGTAAGAAGTTTTTTAGGGTTGGCGAGCTATTATAGGAAGTTCATTAAAGACCTTGCGTTTTACAAGGCGAGAGCTTGAGAAAGACAAATCTGGAAGACGACACAAGGCCGGAAAAAGTCATATGCTGACAAGAGGAGGACCGATCTTGAGTTCGGTGTTGGGGACATGGTTTTTATTCGTTTTGGATCTGTAGGGAAGTTGCTACTGAGGTTCATAGGGCCATTCCCCATTACAGAGAGGATTGGACAAAGGGAGTACAGAGTGAAGTTGCCGGAGAAGCTTAGTGGTGTTCATGACATATTTCACATGTCGCATTTGCTGGAGTGTTTACAAGATACCGCGGGAGTAGTGAAGCCGAGCATGCTTAGGGAAGTGGAAGTGGAGCGAGATGCCACGATTAGACGAGCTCCTACATGCATCCTTGGAACGGAGGTCAAGAAGATATGCAACCGAGAGGTCAAGTTTGTTAAAGTCAAATGGGGAGATGATCAAGGAGACGCGACATGGAAAGCAGAAGACAAGATATGTGCGTTGTACCCTTTCCTTTTTAAGGTTATGATCTTAACTTCTCCTTTTTCTACCGCTTTGTTTCTACTTGTTCTGTTGTTTAGTACGTCCTCTCGATTACATCTTCGATCTTTAGGTAGGAAAATCCTATGGTTGTAAACATGTGTTTGAGACATGTTATGCTTGGTGGATGCAAGTGGATGCAAGTGTTTGCTAGTGGTTGCTCGTGGATGCATTTACACACACTTTAGGCACTAAGATCGGCTCAGTTAGTTACATATTGCATATTGCGTATGAATACATATATTTGTATGTTGGTTCAAATTTGATTTGTTATCATGTGGATGTTGCATTTGAGTGAAAGATTGTGCGCTCTTATAGAAGTTATAAAGTGCATTAGGAATAATTGCATACATGTTGGACTCATGGCACTAACATAATTCGCATCGAGGAGGTCAACTGAATCAGTAGACCGCCTGATCTTTGCATTAGATAAGGGACATATACACACAATTTTTCATATGTTCATATAGAATTAGAAATCTTTTAAGGACAATGGATGCTTGTGGATGATGGATGAGTAGATGGATGATAGATGGTAGGATACATTCTTCTTAACTTGAAGATTTCGAGGACAAAATCCTTTAAGGAGGGGAAAATGTAACATCCCGCATTTTTAATGAAATTAAAAATGTGGAAATATGTATATATATTGTATAGATATATTTGAGAGAGAAATTAAATAATGATAATAAATTGCATGTAATAAGTTAACGCAGTGAAATGAAGAAAAAGATAAATAAAAGAAATTACACGCAAAACATGAAATGCGAAGAAATGCATGCGAACATTTAAAAAAAAGAAATCAAAAGGAGAATTTGAAGAGCCTCAAGAATTTGGTCATGAAATTAGCATCATTGCGTTCATGGCAATTTTCTAGTCAATTTAGAACTATAGTTTGTAGAAAACTGATTTAAAATGAAGAAGATATCTTTAAATTAAATATTGTAGCATAACAAGAAAAAGAGGAATGAGAGAATAATGTGTAGCTTTGTCCTAAGTCTTGTTAGCAAAAGACTTAGTAGCTCATTTGATTAGTACAGGTGACTTGCACGTAAGAGGTTCTGAGTTCTATCCCCGCCAGTGCCATATTTTTGTTTTAGGGGAATGGCTAAAAAGTGGCCTAGTGTGAACGTAGTTCAATTAAAAAAAAGCGGTTTACTGTGAAAAGGGTTAATTGGAAAGATATTTAAAAAGAAATATATATATATATATATATATATATATATGATATGTGGGTGTCAACACCCCTGCTACTGCGCATCAATGTTGCATACATAGCGCATTTTTATTAGTTAGTGACGATTTTTTTTAGTTTTAGGGCTGATGTGGCCTCTTCTGGTTGGCTGAGTGATGTGTCTTTTTAATCTGAATGGTTTAGATGAATTCTTGTCAAATCCAAAGGCCCTAATTCACTCACTACAACTATATAAACATACCTAGACCTAAACCTAATTCACAATACACTAATTCATATGCCTCCATACTGCCGCAACCTAAGTTAGTCTTTCTTCTACACTAAAACAAGTCTAAATAGCAGTAATTCATATTGGAAGATAAGAATAGAATTCTACAACAATGGTTTAGCTAATCAAATTCAGAATATAGAATTGAGATCTACTTTCTCTTCTTCCACTGTGAGTCCACGTTACTTTCACATGTAATTAGTTAAAAGTAATTGTGATAAGTTGTGAATTGGACTATATGAATATGCCTGATTAGATCTATTTTATGTGATGATGCCAGTTTATGTTCATATGCCTAATTAGGTCTATTTTATGTGATGATGTCAGTTTATGTTCATATGCCTAATTAGATCTATTTTATGTTCATATGCCTAATTAGATCTAATTTATGTGATGATGCCAGTTTCTGTTCATATGCCTAATTAGACCTATTTTATGTGATGATACTAGTTTATGTTCATATGCCTAATTAGATCTATTTTATGTTCATATGCATAATTAGATCTATTTTATGTGATGATGCCATTTTATGTTCATATGTGTAATTAGATCTATTTTATGTGGTCATATGCCTAATTCGGTCAATTTTATGTGATGATGCCAGTTTATGATCCATATGCTTATTAGATCTATGTTATTATGCTATGCCAGTTCATGATTCATATGCTTATTAGATCAATGTTATTATGCTATGCCAGTTCATGATTCATATGCTTATTAGATCTATGTTATTATGCGTACCCAAAGTTTATATTTCATATGTTATTGGATCTTATTTATGTGTTATGCCAGTTTTGGTGCTTTAATTCTTTTCCCTTCTTCTCTTCTCTTCCTTTTTATGGGATTAGGCTAACTGAGAGCCTAACATTTTATTATACGTACGAATGACATCGGAACGTTGTGGGAAAAGTTTAGGAAAATATTGAATAATATGTAATTAGCATAATTGGTCTGTAATCATGTAATTGATTTGGGGCATATTTATGTATAAGTGGTATACATGAATTTGGCATCAATTGATTTGGGCCTAATTTGGCATAACTAGCACAAGTAAGATTATAGGCCTAATTTGGATTAAAATTATGGATATAATTTAGATAAGAAATTATGGATAACTGTAATATATTTTAATCCAAGATTTAAAATTGGGAATTTTGGTAATTAACATAATTAGCCTAAAATTGGCATAAATTGCAAATGAATAAATTGGCCAAGATATGCATGTTGAGACACGAGGTTAGACTCCGTTTGTGATAGAAATCTGCCCGGAACCAACCGGCCTAACCAACAACCGCAAACGGTCGGTCTAATGTGACAGGTCGTAGGCATAACTAAAAGATGCTTAGATACAAGGTTAAGTCTGGCTTGTGGCAGAAGTCTACCCAGAACTGCCCGACATATCCAACTGCCACAAGAAATCGATTTAATGTGAGAGGCCTATGCATTAATAACTAATTAATGCTAATCAAAGATGAATATGATATCTAAAACATGTTATGTGGGTGGGGTTAAGTTAACCTGTGTAAGATGACAACTTAACCAATATTACATAAACAAAGTGGATAGGGTTAAGGCAAGCTTAACCAATAATACATATTGATTTGATAAGTAGATGGAGTTACGTCAACTGGACGGATAGACAATGCTTAACCAAGATAAGACATGTAGTAAAACATGGGAATAGAAAAAGGGTTTAGTGGGTGACATGTGTAGCATGCATTGCATGGGTAGCATGTATAACATAAATAATGAACATTTAACCAAGATAAGGCATGTGGTAAGACATGGTGACACGGATGATATGTGAAATATAATTAGAAGCACTTAACCAAGGTGAAACATGTAAGAAGACATGGGAATAAGAAGGGGTTAAGTAGGAATTCCTAGTCGGGACCAAGCTTAGGAGGGAAGCTTGTGTCAAGTGTGTGGGCCCTTTTTAACCAGTAACCCATTCTGTATCTATGTAAGCTCGGACTAGGTCGAGGACACGACACGCTTACAGGGTTTGATTGTAAAAGGCCAATAAAGAGTTAGTGGTGGCAGTGCAAGTCCAACGGAGTCATGTGCGTGCGTGGGTCCGGGCTGGTAGGTAAGACGCTGTTGCATTGTCTAGGTATAAGTCGTGCAGTTTTAGTAGTATCGGGTTGCCACTTTAGGAAGCGATACACTCTACTGTGGGACCAGCATGAGTATCTACGAGTTAGGGAGTCGATCGAATCGGGAGGATAGTGAGTACAACTAGTAGAGATAGGAGTAGGCGGCACCTATGACAGCAACTAGGAATACAACTACCATACTATGAATAAATGTTGTAATTAGAATGGGGAGGGTAGTGGGTACAACTAGTGGAGATAGGAGCAGGCGGCACCTATGACAGCAGCTAGGAGTATAACTACCATACTATGAATAAATGTTGTAATTAGAATGGGGAGGGTAGTGGGTACAACTAGTGGAGGTAGGAGCAGGCGACACCTATGATAGCAGCTAGAAGTACACGAAACTGCCATTATTATGATTAGTAAGAGGGATCAACTTCCAATATGGGACTGGTAATGGTGCGGTGTAATTAGCATTGGTGCAGTGTAGGAATTATCTTATAGTGATTATAAGTGTAATCAACGTTATATCTTGTTCACCTTATTATACTATTTATGTTACAGTCATTTCTTATATCCAGTTTATGTATTATCCTGTTACTTTACTAATTATATAGCTAAAGTCACTGGACTCGCCAGACTTTATGTCTAACCTTGTTTTGTTTTGCCTCTTTTCTTTCCTTTCCCCCCCTAGGTACTCAGGGTGAAATTAGTGAAGCTTGACCCATATTTCTTTCTTTCATTCCGCTGGAAGTGCTTGGAAATTTTGAAAGTAATGCTCAACTTTATCCTTTTTTCGTTTGGCTATTTGAAGTGGGATTATGCTTTTGTTTTTATATATTCTGATAATAATTTGTCCAAGATGGATATTTGTGTACTTGACTTTAGTATTGGTTTTTGATGTTGTAACCAAACTATGTTCAGTTTTCGCTGCAATGAAGTTATTTTAAATTTTTAAGTACCATTTTATATATCTATCTTGTGATGTTATGTTCTATACACTCATAATGCTCCATGAAAGTTAATGCATTCTCTTTGTGAGTGACATTAATGGACGTGGGGTGTTACACATACACACACACAATAGGCACTAGGTCGGCTTAATCACTTACACGTTGCATATTGATGTGTGTACATTTTAAATTTTTATGGATTGTCGTTGCGTTGATGTTGCATTTGGACGGATGGTTGTGCACCCATATAGAACTTGCATGTTATGCTAGGGTGACTTGCATACATTTTTGGTTCATGGCACAAACATACATTGCATTAAGGAGGTTAACTGAATCAGTAGACCACCTGATCTTTCGCATTAGTTTACGAACATATACACACACTATTGTATATGTTCATAAAAGCATTAGAAATTCCTTAAGGACAATGGATGCCTGTGATTGCTAGATGGATGTATGATTGTTGGATGTTAGGATATACGTTCTTCTTAACTTAGGGATTTCGGGGATGAAATCCTTTAAATAGGGAGAAGGTAACACGCTGTAATTTTAAATATTAAAATGACAAATTAAATAATACTTAATTTTTAGAAGAAGAATTAATTGAAATGGGTTACGCCATTGTGTTCGTCTCAGAATTCTGCTTGAGTTAGAGTCCAAGTTTGCGTAAAACGGACATCATATGAAGAAGTTATGAAGCTCAGAAGATTTAAAGTTTAAAGCTGTAAAAAAAAGTCGACCGCCCATTTTTCAATATTCGTCCGGCACAGGTCGACCTCCCATTTATCACCAGTCGACCGTTTTTGGACAAAAGTGAAAACTGTCAACTGGCTGAAATTGGCCAGTCGACTGGTTTATTTAGGCAGTTTTCTGATGACGTGTTTTTCTAATTTGAGTGGTTCGGATGGTTCGTAATCAAATCTAAAGGTCCTAATTCACCTAATACTCCTATAAACAAACACCTAAACCTAACGCTAATCTCATTGTTTTCATCCATGGCGCCTCCATGCGGCTCTAATCTAAACTAATCTTTCTTCTCCACCAAAACAAATTAGAATAGGAGTATTCCAATTAGAAGATCAGATCTAAAAACAATCAATTCAAAGAAGGTTATACATATTTGAAGATTGCTACAACAAATTTAGCGATGCCTACAACAACTTATTCAACGTGTTTGTAATGACCCGGATTTTTGCGACTTGGGTTATCGCCATAAACACGATGACGACTAACCAAAACATCGAAAAATCCTGGTAATTAGTGAAAGAAAATAGAGGGTGAGGATAGATAAGATAGAAACTAAGAATAGAAGAATAAAAGAAGAACTTACATCATCAGAGTAACCAGAATCTCACAAACGAATAACATATAACATAACTTTTAAGTAAAACAGTTATATATATACAATAGCACTTTATCAGAATACAACACTTACAACAACAGCGGAAAAACAATAGCTATTAAATCTTGAAACCTCCTGCTCCAAGCTCTCCAAGTATATCTGTAAATCCCGATTACTTGACTGCCCATACAAATTTAGGCACCCAAGAGTTTAGGGAAAACAACAAAGTAAACCCCGGGTCAGTCATGGGACTGGTGTGAGTAAAATAGTTTAACACAGTTTAACATATATATGATATCTCATAAGACCACACCGTGGATATGGAACGGGTTTTTCCCTTATGAGAATCCAACATCTTTGACAAGCAATATCATTCTGATATTATAATAATGTCTAAGTACAAATATATATCAATCTAGCAGAAACGCTTTCATCTCACGTTCTACATATATAGTATACAATCAAATCGCAAGCACGTATTGGATAATGGATTTCCAACTATGACAAGGTATGGAACCACCTTCTGCTAGTGTACCTCTAGAGAGGAATACACTGGGTTCAACAAGAACATCTTGTAACCCGGCCACACATGACCGACCACTCATTTCGCTGAGTGTATCGAATGTATATCACCAACAGTTGGGATCAGCAACCGTTTCCCGAATGGGACAACATCAACAATAGATTTTTTAGAAGTAAATGAAACTCTAGATCAGGTGATTATACACCCTAATAGGTGCGACCTACATAGCCATGCTACCTGCTCGATTTCTGTCATTTACCGGATGTGAGGCTAGAAGCTACACTTATCTTCACATCAGATTCACTTCGAATGCTACATTGTCAAATCCATCGAAATCACTAATTGATGTTTACAACAGTACATTACGTGTCAGCTAAAAGAAGTTTCCTTCTCCGCTTCCACTCTTGGTACGGTTAAAGAAATCAATGTACGTGACCTTTCTGGAAATACTATGTCAGACATCCATCTTCATTCACTTAAAATGTCACATTGTCATACCCGCCAAATCACAAATTGACTTATCCAAAAATAACACGGGTATACAGCTAAGAGAAACGAATTCCTCCGCCACCAAACGTGAATACTTTTGAACAGATAAACTTACGCGATCTATTGGATATACTCTGTCAGACCTTCGTCCATACAAGTTGTCCTGGGACTGGACAAACCGAAGCCATTATTCAGTATATCCATCTTAGTCACTGTTATCTAAGACTTATACAGCAGCCCTTGCACTTTACTCTGTCTTCAATTATCTTTCGCATAAATGATTAGTAACGCTTATGCCAATACAGAGTGGTTCTTTGGATAATAATCCAACCGGTCTCTCCATATTAACAACGTTAAAATGGTCAAAAACTTTGATAGTTTGTGAGTTAACTATCAAAGAAAGCAAGTGTGCAAACAATGATATTATTTCCAGATGGAAATTATATCGAACAAACACCATTTAACATTAATCTCTTTAGTTCATTTTTCATCTCCTGTTTCCCTATATTCAACATTTCTTATTTTGTAGATTTAGAAAATATATGTTATTACCATTGGAAAACATTTCCATTTCCTTGTTTTCTATATTAGAAAACAATTTTGATACTTCTTTGGAAAACATTTCCAAAACTCAAACATTGGACTTAGACAGATGGTTAAACAAACCATCGCGATGCCAACTTAAACCATTATACTTATTAACTAAATCCACTTAACCACTTCACTCTCGAACGGTAACCATTTCTTAATTAAAACCGCAGTCGATCAAGTTGGGGTATAGCTACCTCTCAGACCTTAACTGAACAACACTCCTAACCTTGAAATAGGCAAAGTTCACTTTATATTTCTTTAACTAACTTCCTTACTTAACCTTTCTTTCGAATAACTATATTCGATTGACTCTTTTCACTTAACTCTATTCGATTAACTCCTTTGGACTAACTCTAGTTGCTTAACTCTGTTCACTTAACTCCTGTCGAATAAACTATATTCGATAACTCCTCTAACTCTATTCGAATAAACTATATTCAATAACTACTCTAACTCTATTCGAATAAACTATATTCGGTAACTACTCTAACTCTATTCGAATAAACTATATTCGATAACTACTTTAACTCTACTAGATTCTATAACTCCCCTTCTCGAATAACTAATATTCGATTAACTCACATCGAATAACCAATATTCGATTAATTCCCTTCGAATAACCAATATCCGATTAACTCTATTTGATTAACTCCATTTGAATAACTCTAACTCTAACTGGTTAACTCTAACTGATTTAATCTAACTGATTTACCCTAATTGTTTAACTCCAACTGGTCAACCCTATAAGTTTAATTCTAATTGATTAATTCTAACTATTTAACTCCAACTGGTTAACTCTAACTGTTTAACTCCAACTTGTTAACTCTAACTGGTTTTATTTGGTTTGACTAACTCAATTGATTAACTCGACTGACTAACTCAACTCGATTAACCTAGCTTGATTTACTTATCTAGATTAACTTAACCAATTTACTTAGTTTAACTCAACTAATCCACTTTGATTAAATCCTATTTATTTAACAATAAATATTCCTTTGATTAAATCATATTTATTTAACAATAAATATTCATTTTGCTATTTGTTTTAAAAAAATAATTTCCTTTATAGTTGTTTTACGAATATTCCCCCCTATATCTGTTTAACAATTATATTTCCTTTATATTTGATTTACAATATAATTCCTTTATATTTGATAATCAAATATATTTCCTTTATATTTCATAATCAAATATAATTCCGTTTATCAAAATCCTTTTTCTTTTATAATATAAAATCCATTGGTTTTATATAAATAAATTATTTTCAAAATATACTTTGAAAATCTCCTTTCTACATTCTGGTATTTCTTATGGTATTTAACACACCATATAACAACGATAACTATCGTCCAAACACACATAATCAACGTCAGATTATATATCACATTATATATCACAGTAAAATAACTGTTGAGGAATCCAGTTGGATTCCTCCAACCTGTTTCCCTGCATCACAGATGTTAGACAATAAGATCAACATTGATTTCACTTTGATATGAAATATTCTGATAGTAGAATCAACATATAACTATTTAATGGTTTATATATCTATACATATACAAATAAAATTTCCACTAACTGACTAGCAGTTCAATCAACGGTCAACACACAATCAAACAGACATTATTTAATAGTTCTAAGAATACAACTGAAAATATAAACTGTTCAGAGTTGGGGAGTTTTACTCACTTTGACAGTTCATCGTTAAAGAACGATAAACTGTTTGTTTGATTTGAATCAAACAATTTATTTCGCCATAACTTCAAACTAGCTCCAATCTACTTCCAGTCCGTTCCATTTTGTAGATTTTGTCAATACGAATCCATTGTATCTAGGAGCATCCAATTCTGATAATATATGATACGACCATTATAACAATATGATTTCAATTTCAAATCATAAATCCTAAATTATTAAATTAACTTAACTTTAAATTCCTTTCTTAGAAACCCCTCACCCCCTTAACACGTGCGCAGGCCTTCTCCCCTCAATCATCAAAGCCACGGAAAACAACTTCCAGTAAAATCTCTATGTTCTTTCACCTAGAACCGATCGACTCAGCAAACAGAAAACGAACTAAATCATCACACAAATCCTCCCTTCAGCACAGTATTGTGCCTCTTTAATTCTTTCTGCCGATTTTATCCAAGACTTCCTAAGACCAAATCATTTCCATTTACAAACTTTCTTCTGACCTTTAGTTCGAACTTTCTTCCAATATGAACTGCTGTGCTTCGTTGTTTCTAGGCATTCTACCCCTTTCGTTTCTTGGATTTACCCCTTGCGTTTCTTAAACCAATCCATACTCCATCAGCCTTTCTTCCTTCTTTTATATGTTAATAATTCAGCCGTTTCACAAACCACCCACTCCCATATTGATTCCCCTTTCCAACTTCGCAACCTCTGTCTTCCTCAACTTCTCAACTAAATTCAAAACAAAATCAGCGTTAAACTCCTCATCGCCTCACACGGATTTGCATGCACGGTGCTGCTTGACATCGGTATCTCAGATTCAACATAAAAATTGCGAACTGAATTTCATAGAACCCAAAAACTCGCTACCCTAACTACTTAATCGCATCCAAGAAAACACCCATGAAAAGGACGAGCAAATCGAAACAAGCTCTTAGATATGGTTTTCACGATTTAAGGAAATTTTGTGGATTTGTTATGGAATTTTGAATACCCGATTTTCTAGTATCGGATTTTTTTTCCAGAGATGGAAAAATGAGTGCGGCGGCATAGTTGTTTGACCGGCAAGAGGAATTAGGTTTAGGACTTTAGTTGAAGTATATTTATAAGGGAATAAATTAGATATTTTTAAGGAGATATTTTTATTGTTATATTCAACTTTAAATCAACGCTATTTGTATTTAACAATAAAAATTTCTATGGTTACATACCACACCCAAAAATCACGAAAATGGACACACTGCTAGAGTTTGACATTACGGTCCCAACGAAACTGGTTTCGTCGAATTCCCACTCCGTTTGCTCACACAGCGTATTTTTAACTGTCAAAATACTGACTGTTTTTCACTCTAAAAATCCGTACGGCCACACAATGACTCTAAAAATCACCAAACTTGGAATCTAACAATAATTTGACATTGTGGATCCAACAAAATTAGTTTCATCGAATTCCGACTTCGTTCGCAAAAGTGGCTATTTTTAAAGCTCTAAATAGCCTATTTAAATATATAAATATATTTAAATAAAAATCAAATTTAATATTTAAAAATTAAATATTATCGTCTATATTCACATGGAATACCGTACAGCTTCAGAATGTTCCTATATGGATTTACAACTCGATATTACATCGTCAGAGTTATATCGATGTTCGATTTCTATTTAAATCCTTATATAAAATATAATTAAATCGTTATAGTCAGGGCGCTGCATTTCTGAGAATTTGATTTGGACGTAACTCAAAATCTACACGACAAAATCCCGATATTTCTCTTCCACTAGAAAGATATACTTCACCAGCTCCACACGTTTCTTGTTTCATAGATATCCGATTTAAAACGAACCCTGTATACTCAGTTGAAGTTCAAATCGCCAAATAGCGAACTGCCGCGCCATTTCGAGCTCTATTTTAATTATATTAAAATTCTATGTTCAACTGATGTCGATTGAATATATTCGTCAATATAATTCAACTCTAAGCTGAATTAAATCTTAGGGATGACCCCGTTCACAGAATATTGTGATTTCCAATATTTTGATTATTTCTGAATTAAATATATTATCCTATTATTTAAATTAATTAAATAAATCACTTATTTAATTAAACCACCATTTAATTCACTATATCACTATTTAAATAATTAAATTAATTAATTATTCCACGGCTAACAATGCGGGTCTTTACAATCTTCCCCACTTAAAATAATTTCGTCCTCGAAATTGCTAAGTTAGAGGACGACCCTATCTATTGGAATTCCTAAGATTTGTTTACCCCTTATTTATGATTTCAACTAAACCAATTAATATCAACTAAAATATTTATTCATTCCGACTAACTAAAATTTCCAAAAATTCTGAAAATTTTCTAAAACTTTAAATTTCCGAAAAATTTCACCATAACCTCCTTTGTACAGCCCTATCGGTAAAACCACAACTCGCCTCTCTAGGCCTTCTCCAACCCAAAAGAAAATCAAACAGCCAAGCGGCTTGCCAATTCGGCTCATAAATCTCATGCTTATATCAAATATAAACTTGTACCTTTTTGTCGGGTATATCAACTTTATCACTTCACCTGTCATCAATTCAACATATACCAATGCAATTCCAACTTGATCTCCAATTAGTTCATTCCCAAAACTAAATCATTCGCTTATACCTAAGTCGAATTCTATTTCCACTCGAGTTCCATCCTCGATTTCAAACTCTTAATTTATTAATCCAAGTTAATTCCTTTTTCTTGACCTATCAATTTGGTTCCATTTTAGACTATCTTTAATCGAATCCAATTCAATTTAACTTAGTTCAGGTTAAATTTCAATATATTTTTACCATCTTATTTTATTAAACTTCATAAGTTAAATTTAAATTCCATAATTTAAATCCTTGGATTTATTTCAAATCAATTTGAAATCATAATACCAATTCAAAACCTTTGAATTTCTAAATAACTTGTTTTCTCAAACATTTCAAAAACAAAATCTTTGGTAGTAATCCGTCACTTACCAACTCGAAAATCACACCAATGATGTCATGATCAACATCGGAATCTATTTTCCAGCTACCGAAGTAAGTTCAATACTATAGCATTTTCAAAACCCATTTTTACACATTTCCACCTTGAAATCAATTCCAAATATCCTTTTACAATGTTGTAAACAAATTTAAAATCTCACAGGATCTTAAAATTCACATATATTAAATCCAGGTTTATTTACAAACACGTTTCCCATTTCTGGGACTTTAAATTCCAATTCTGATCTAAATTCAGATTTAATTCATTTCAATTTCATATAATTCACTTGTATAAATTCTGATTGGTTATTTACATAACCATTTAATTTATAATCTTACTCGATTTTAATAACAACCAATATATCCACTATATTATAATTTTGATATATATATATATATATATCTTCTCTATATCAAGATATACCTTAGGTAAACTTATTTTAATTTACCCTTTTTCAAAACATATTGTGTCGACCCATCGTATTCGAGTGTTTAGTAACTCCTACCGATACAGTGGATCAAACTGATCGACCAGAACTCATAAACAACTCAACCAATAAATCACCACAATATAAAACAATTTTTATATCAAATACAAATACGTTCACTCGTATATATACACTCAACTCAATCTAGGGTATTACTAACCCTATCTCTACTGAGTCACGCCACAGAGCCAAGGTAATTCACTTAACTTAAGCTCATATACCAACTGTAACAACCCGGATTTTTGTGACTTTGGTTATCGCCATAAACACGATGACGACAAACCAAAACATCGAAAAATCCTGGTAATAAGTGAAAGAAATTAGAGTGTGAGGATAGATAAGATAGAAACTTAGAATAGAAGAAGAAAAGAAGAACTTACATCATCAGAGTAACCCGAAACTCACAACGGAACGAATAACATATAACATAACTTTCAAGTAAAACAGTTATATATATATATACAATAGCACTTTATCAGAATACAACATTTACAACTACAGCGGAAAAACAATAGCTATTAAATCTTGAAACCTCCTGCTCCAAGCTCTCCAAGTATATCTGTAAATCCCGACTACTTGACTGCCCATACAAATTTAGGCACCCAAGAGTTTAGGGAAAACAACAAAGTAAACTCCGGGTCAGTCATGGGAATGGTGTGAGTAAAACAGTTTAACATATATATGATATCTCATAAGACCACGCCGTGAATACGGAACAGGTTTTTCCCTTATGAGAATCCAACATCTTTGACAAGCAATATCATTCTGATATTATAATAATGTCTAAGTACAAATATATATCAATCTAGCAGAAACACTTTCATCTCACGTTCTACATATATAGTATACAATCAAATCGCAAGCACGTATTGGATAATGGATTTCCAACTATGACAAGGTATGGAACCACCTTCTGCTAGTGTACCTCTAGAGAGGAATACACTGGGTTCAACAAGAACATCTTGTAACCCGGCCACACATGACCGACCACTCATTTCGCTGAGTGTATCGAATGTATATCACCAACGGTTGCGATCAGCAACCGTTTCCCGAATGGGACAGCATCAACAATAGATTTTTTAGAAGTAAATGAAACTCTAGATCAGGTGATTATACACCCTAATAGGTGCGACCTACATAGCCATGCTACCTGCCCGATTTCTGTCATTTACCGGATGTGAGGCTAGAAGCTACGCTTATCTTCACATCAAATTCACTTCGAATGCTACATTGTCAAATCCATCGAAATCACTAATTGACGTTTACAACAGTACATTACATGTCAGCTAAAAGAAGTTTCCTTCTCCGCTTCCACTCTTGGTACGGTTGAAGAAATCAATGTACATGATCTTTCTGGAAATACTATGTCAGACATCCATCTTCATTCACTTAAAATGTCACATCGTCATACCCGCCAAAACACAAATTGACTTATCCAAAAATAACATGGGTATACAGCTAAGAGAAACGAATTCCTCCGCCACCAAACGTGAATACGTTTGAACAGATCAACTTACGCGATCTATTGGATATACTCTGTCAGACCTTCGTCCATACAAGTTGTCCTGGGACTGGAAAAACCGAAGCCACTATTCAGTATATCCATCTTAGTCACTGTTATCTAAGACTTATACAACAGCCCTTGCACTTTACTCCGTCTTCAATTATCTTTGGCATAAATGATTCGCAACGCTTATGCCAATACAGAGTGGTTCTTTGGATAATAATCCAACCGGTCTCTCCATATTAACAACGTTAAAATGGTCAAAAACTTCGATAGTCTGTGAAACGACCCGAACTCCCCCGGCCCCCGAAGAGAAGAGAAAGAACGAATTGTTTTGAGAACACGACAAATCAGAAGACAAACAGAAGAACATTTCACTTGTATATTACAACAATGCATCAGATTACAAGAATATACAGAGTATAAATGAATATTACACAGAAATATCAGAGATTTAAATTACATTTAAATACATAGCAGCGGAAAATAATACAATACACAACTAGAATGAGATATACGGATACAAAGCTTTCCGGATATCGTTCCAGCTGTAAACCAGGATCCTGTGAATATAAATCTGCAAAACCAAAACTACTAGCTGCCCGTGTCAAAATAGGGGCACCCAGAGTTTAGGTTAAAACAATAAACTCCAGGTCAGTCATGTGACTGGTGTGATAACTAAAACAGTTATTAATTCTTTATTTTAAAGTTAGGTAAATCAAGGGACCACGCCATATAACACAGAACGGGTTTCCTCCCAAGAATACCAGTGCATAAAACAAACAGCGCAATGCTAAATAAGGAAAAATGAAGCTATTATAAGACCCAGTTCCCATCACACAATGCAACGCAAGCCGGGGGATAGGGTTTTCCCTTATAACAGCCAAAGAATGCTTGATACGTTTAAAACAAATCATTTGATACTATTATGAGTGCATAGTGTATAAAACAACTTCAAATCATAAGTATCAATCATAGGCGGCATGGGTACCATATATCATGTCGCCATATATAGGTTTACAAATAAAACCGCAAATGTCACGTATTTGGAAATTGGGTTTCCATCTATGAACCGAGGCAAAAGATAGTCCTCAACCGATTCGAGACGCTCTAGCCCGCCCCTCAGGCAAGTACTCAGTCAAGCCTTTGGATCGTCAGGGCCGGTCCACCGATGTGGATTAAACTTAAAACCTGAACATGCGTTCCCCCGCCCTATGGGGCGTAAATGAGCCAACGAATGACTCCATCGGACCCGGATCGTCCGATCAAACCGAGGCGCCTCGCAACAGCAACAACCACATAAGTCAAACTCGTCAGGGCGTGTAAAACCACTGACGCCACTTCTAACTAGAAAGAAACGCATGCCCTCCCTGAGGTCCGTCTCCCGTTTTTGGTTCATACCGGGTGTGAAACTCGCGAAGTAAACGTTACTCAAAGCTACGCCCCAAAGGCCATGCTTTGATCATCAACCACAAGACTTTGCTTTTCAACAGAAGCCTTGGTCATCTACCACTTAGGCATGCCACACAGGCAATTCACCCTATGCGTTTGATATCCATCAGTATATAACCCCTGAGCTCGTATGTCTCAGAGAAGGGCGTTAAGCAAGAGAATAAATTCTCCGCCGCCAAACAGATATATTTTTAATAGAAATCAATCACACAGACTAAAATCTAATGTCAGACACACCGTCCATTTACAAGTCCGTTCTGGGTCTGAACGAAACCGGAGGCACCTAGTACCCCGCATATCCATCGATCTCCAAGTACGCCTGGACGATCACTAACTGTTTCCATCTTCTTGGGTGTACATCCCAATCAAGATCATCAGTAATTATCCAAACGACGTGAAGACTTCCGGTCTTCGACCACCGTCTTCATCTTCGACTTATCGTCGTATCAGTTATTCAGAATGGGATAAACCCGGTCTTTCCGAATAACTCGCGTATATTATAAACAAGTGTTACACAAACACAACATACGCCTCATTCCAATTCATCAGTCACTAACCGTAAATTAATCAAGAGAATAATTCCCCAAATATTAACCCCGAAGGCCGAAACCAACATCAGATCAATATCCAGAGAACCATTCTGCTTGGCTAACCAAAAGTTAGTTTCTAAATTTCACATTTATAGGGAAAGGTTCCCATTAATTTTATCCAAGATAAATTCCTTGAATTTATTCTTTAATCTTCTTTTGAATTTCGATTCAACTAGTCGGGATTAACGAACCTTACCGAAGTAATCATTTGTTTTAATTCCCCAATCCTAACCTATTCATCCCATGAAGTAAAACTGGTAATACTTCATATCTAACACCACGGTGTTATCGGTAAATTCAATTACCATTTCACGTTCAAATCTAATTAAAGATTTAACTATCGCCTGGAGTAAAACTGGTGATACTCCATTCTCGATTATTTCAATCTAATTAAAGATTCATTAAAACTCCACTTAGTTTTAATCGTTAACTGGGTTAAAGAATCCGGGTCATTTAAAACACGGTTCACGATAAACCCAAAATCACATTCCATTAATTATCAGGTTAAAGAACAAGTGTTATTTAAAACACTGTCCACGATAAACCCAAAAATCAATATCAATTTAATTCCAATTAAATATTATTTAATTGGTACTCTTCATTAAATCTAAATAAAAAGATTTAATCTTTTCTCAACTGGGTTCAAGAACAGTGTTAATGAAGACACCATTCACGACAAACCCAAATCACATTTGATATTACACACAAGGCTCTGAATAGAAAATATACCGGCTTATATTCAATATCAAATTCTATGACTAACAAATATCGTATTGGAAATAAAGATATATATATATATATATATATATCTTTCAAATTCCCATAACAATATCTGTATCATCACGAAATCCAACATCGAAATAATCCAAAGACAATTTCGATTCAAATCCATTCCAATATAATTATTGGAAATTCTGGTTATTTTTCAAAGCCATCCCTAAACCAGTTTATTTATTTTAAAAATAAATAGAATTATAATTCTGGTTCAAACTAGTTCATTTCGATAAAAATCTATTTTTATCTTTTCAAATATGGAGTTTTTCGTCTCAATTCTTTCTAAATCATTTCTTATGATTTTACACAAATTATTATTATTTTTAATAATTTTATCCAGGCCCGTACAGTCGATTTCCATCAACGGCCATCGAACTGCACTTACAGCGACCTTTTTCGAATTTGATTTGGACATAACTCCAAATTCAACCGTTAGATTTCAAATTTCTAATATTCGTTAGAAAGCTCTTTTCGATACGAACCCAACGGTTCCGATTTTAGGAGAATCCGACGGTCGGATCTCCCGTAATATCCGTTCGAAGTCAATGGTCGAAATTCGCGAACTGCCGCGGCGCGGCGCGTTCTATTCAGGCTATTATATTATATATATAATATATATAATATATACTTCGTCGATTTCAATTCAAAACGTGCTTTATAAATCGTTTTAAATTCATTTTCAAAACGGTTTTAACTTCATATTCAATTTCAAATCAATATTGAATATTCCAATATAAATTCGTTTTAAATTCTTTTCAAATCGATTTCAATTCGAATTCATTTATATTCAAATTTTCAATTCGAATTCATTTCTATTCTGTTTCAATTCGAATTTCTATTCTGTTTCAATTCGAATTTCTATTCTTTTCAAAATATTAGATTTTGAAATCACTTTCGATATTCACTATAAAATGAATAAAATCGATATAAATATCGTTCACGTCAAAATGGCGTCAATCTAATCAACACGGCTTCATATATTGATATTTTCAAATATTCCATTTCGAATATTTCTATTTCAAATATTTCTATTTCAAATATTTCCTATTATCAAAATATTTATTATTATCAAAATATTTCGTTCAACACATGACTAATCTCAACGGATGAGTACAGTCAACACATGAACCTTTATTTTATATTAATAAAGATGTAAATTTTATTATTAAAATATTTCGTTCAACACATGACTAATCTCAACGGATGCGTACAGTCAACACATGAACCTTTATTTTATATTAATAAAGATGTAAATTTTATTATTAAAATATTTCGTTCAACACATGACTAATCTCAACGGATGAGTACAGTCAACACATGAACCTTTATTTTATAATATTCTTTATTTTTCAAATTGGAATGAGGCCCAATCAATTACCATATAATGTTAATTATATGGATTTTCATACATCACACGTATATAATAGCATTGAAAAATAATCAACCATCAACCAAAGTGCACTACACTGTATAAGCATCAAATATAGATATCTAACGCTTATAACAGCCTGTCAATCAATCGATCGACATATTTAATCAATCAGGATGAGTGAACTTCAAATTTCATCCCAACACCCGTGTGGGGTTTCAAACAGTCAAACACATATTTTATTTGTGCAGTTGGGCGATGTGTAAAATTTATCGTCCCAATCAATGTCCTTCAAATAGGTGTACAGAAACAAACCGTCCGGTTTGTAAATGAATATTTATTTATTCACATTCACGTTAAAAATTATATTTTTAACGATAAAACATTTTATCTTAACATATGAATTTCTATTCAGTTCATTCTTTAAATAAAATGATATTTTTATTTTTCTAACTTATTTTTAGAAAATTTCGGCGGCATAACGGCACGATACTAGAAACGAGACGAGGCCTAGCCTTATCCCCGGTCTAGTGAAGGCCCACGCCATTCACACATCAATCAAATCAATTCATTTCACCAAACAATTTCCATTCAATCAAATATTCTAACTAACTACTCAACCAAACAATTTAACAAACAAGCCATCCATGGTCTGTGGATGACGGGTGTCGGGTGCTACTAAACACCGTCTGCATCCTAGTATATATTTATAACTAGAATAAATAAAATTGAGAGGTGAGAAGTTCTCACATATAGCTATCCAATCATCTTGACTCTTCTTCGATAGAAATTTTCATCTCCTCGCCTTTTTATCATCTTCGTTGCTGAAGCCACTACATACATAAAAATCAAATTTTTACTTCGATGTTCAATATATAAAAATCACATTTTTATATTCTCTTTACTTAACGATAAAACGAATTTCAGATTTTTATTTCACTTCATATATTTACAACGCTTCCTTCTATATAAAAATTATATTTTTATATTTCTACTTCTTATATAAAGATTGAATTTTTATTATCACACTTATATAAAAATTATATTTTTATCCTATACATCATATAAAAATTATATTTTTATCCTTTCTCTAATATAAAAATTATATTTTTATTCTTTCTCTAATATAAAAATTATTTTTTGAATACTCTACTATAATAAAAATTATATTTTTAATACTAAAAAATCTTGTCTTTACTTTTCTAAAAATTATATCTTTCCCTAACAGAAATGATTCCATATTACGAATATTTTTATAGCTCCACTAAAAAAAAAACCAATTTTATCTTCAAAGAAAATTGATCTTTAATCTCATATTTCTTTCATGAAAAATCTCACTTTTCTGCTATGAAAAATCTCACTTTATTGACTGAAAATGATACGCGAATAAACTGAAAACATATATAAAAACAAAGTTTTATATTAAATAAAACACTTACAGTTTTTGTCTTAGCGAGAGGAGGGGGGTTTCCTGCGGATTTTGGGCTTGGGATGCGGTTTCACATTGGAGAGAAAAGGGGGAGAAGTTGGTCAGCGCGTCGGAGGGCGGAGGGTTGTTGCGTGGTGGCTGCAGGGTGTGTGGCGGCGATGGGAGGCGAGGGAGGTCGGAGTTGGCAGCCTTAGGGGCCCACGGCGGTGGGAGGTTCGTGCTAAGGTTTGGTCAATTTAGGAGGCGGCTGCGTCGGTTGTTAGCGAAGTGAGGAGGGGAGAAGGGTGGAAGGGGGAGGGTCGGCGATGCCATGGCCGGAGGGGACGGAGGCTCAAGCGCGAAGAACGGTGGTGGGCTGGAGCGGAATCCGTCGTTCGATTTGTTTTTTTTCTTTATCGTTGACTGATATAGGAAAGGGGGGGTCCAAGGCTTTATATAATTTAATTAATTAATTAATTTTATTTTCCACAAAAAGTAACTTTTTAATACGAACTCCAAACGAGACCCACCGACTGTCGTTCATAACTAATTACCCCCATTCCGAACACAATGGGATATGTACCGTAAGCCAATTCGACCGTAACGACCAGTTTCCGTTGGATTTAAAATGTAAATCTTTATATATTCAATTTAAATATACATTTCAATTTATCGGGGCCACATACTAACTAGAAAAATTCCAGAAAAATATTTTCTAGCTTCGTATTTGCGATACGGTCCTAACAAAACTAATTTCGTCGAATTCTGAGACCGCTGGAAAAATGGCCAATTTCCAGTCGATTAAAATCAACTGAAACTAGTCAAACGCGTTTTCCTTTGCCACGCCCATATATTGATTAGAAAAATTATGAAATTCGTAGCTTAGCAATAACTTTACATCACGGATCCAACAAAAGTGGTTTCGTCGAAATCCGAGGTCATTTGCAGAATGTCCATTTTTAAGGGCCTGAATTCCATTGCGACTATTCAGAATTTTCAACTGGACATATCTTTTGATTCCCGCTATGAAATTTTGATTTTTCGGATTCGTTGGAAAGATATTATCAATTAGATTCCATTATTTTTGGTTTCACTAAAATCCGGATTGTTTCGCACCAGGTACATTCAATTGAAGTTTGAAATCGAATTATCGAACTACCGCGCCATTTTCAATTCCTTTTATAATTATATATAATTCTTTATTTTCTAATGACGACGTATATAATATATACGTTCTAAATATATTTAAAATAAATTTCTCGTCGTTTTATTTAAAATAATTCATTTTAAATAATCAAAATTCGCTAAAATTGCCAAAATAAAAATTTTAAACTGGCCTAGATTTTCGGGTTGTTACAATCTCCCCCACTTAAAACTTTTCGTCCCCGAAAAGGAACAAAGTCGAAAGTAGTTTGATCAATTAACTCTATGTTTGATCCGGCTTCCATTCTCCAACTTTTTAGTTTCTGAGAATTTTCAAATCAAAAATTTGGCTAACACCCTAAATTTTCGAAAAATTTCGCCATAACCTCCCCTACACCGGGAGCATCGGGGAATTTCAAATAGCTTCCCCGGTCCTTCAGATCTCAAAAAGAAAAAGAAAAAGCCAAGCGGCTAGCCAGTAGGCTCATAAAATCATCATCACCCAAACAAAACAGTAAATTATGTAGTAAACATGTACCTATTTGTCGGGCAAACAAATTTTATTCTCTGGCTCTAGCCTCCTTGCTATGACCTGTTCAATGTAAGTATATGTATATGCAAGCAAATGCGACCAATTTTCAATACAGTTCAATATTTGATGCAATTAGGCATAATGGTTCAAAATTATCAAACAAATAAACAAACAACACAAACATCAATCAATTAGTGAATTAGAGTTTCAAATTCATAGTTTTGACACATATACAAAAATCATGTTTTTGATGCCAATTCACAACAATGTGTTCTAACTATATTAGTTTTGGTTCTCACACCAGTCTAATGGAAATATATATATATATCACACCTTCGTCACACGAAAATAATTACTGATGATGACGCGTCAATCATCAGAATCAGGTCCGGGCGACTAGAGTGTGTTTCTACATCTATCTAATATATTAAAACTTCGAATATACGTTCATGACGCGTATATGCAAAACTTTTATATACTGGATTGTCCATATTCAAAATAAATAAATAGTCAAATACGTTTAAAACAATTTAAATTTTCAAAATAAAATTGTTTTCATTTGAAAAATATACTCTTCACACTCGTTCTAGGATACTACTGATCCTATCTCTAACGAGTCATTCTAATTGGATATTACTAATCCAATATCTGATGAATTCTTTCATATGGTTCTAATGTGTCTTGTTCTCGAGCTCTGTAAACCAAAGCTCTGATACCACGATGAAACGACCCGAACTCCCCCGGCCTCCGAAGAGAAGTGAAAGAACGAATTGTTTTGAGAACACGACAAATCAGAAGACAAACAGAAGAATATTTCACTTGTATATTACAACAATGCATCAGAATACAAGAATATACAGAGTATAAATGAATATCACACAGAAATATCAGAGATTTAAATTACATTTAAATACATAGCAGCGGAAAATAATACAATACACAACTAGAATGAGATATACGGATACAAAGCTTTCCGGATATCGTTCCAGCTGTAAACCAGGATCCTGTGAATATAAATCAGCAAAACCAAAACTACTAGCTGCCCGTGTCAAAATAGGGGCACCCAGAGTTTAGGTTAAAACAATAAACTCCAGGTCAGTCATGTGACTGGTGTGAGAACTAAAACAGTTATTAATTCTTTATTTTAAAGTTAGGTAAATCAAGGGACCACGCCATATAACACGGAACGGGTTTCCTCCCAAGAATACCAGTGCATAAAACAAACAACGCAATGCTAAATAAGGAAAAATGAAGCTATTATAAGACCCAGTTCCCATCACACAATGCAACGCAAGCCGGGGGATAGGGTTTTCCCTTATAATAGCCAAAGAATGCTTGATACGTTTAAAACAAATCTTTTGATACTATTATGAGTGCATAGTGTATAAAACAACTTCAAATCATAAGTATCAATCATAGGCGGCATGGGTACCATATATCATGTCGCCATATATAGGTTTACAAATAAAACCGCAAATGTCACGTATTTGGAAATTGGGTTTCCATCTATGAACCGAGGCAAAAGATAGTCATCAACCGATTCGAGACGCTCTAGCCCGCCCCTCAGGCAAGTACTCAGTCAAGCCTTTGGATCGTCAGGGCCGGTCCACCGATGTGGATTAAACTTAAACCCTGAACATGCGTTCCCCCGCCCTATGGGGCATAAATGAGCCAACGAATGACTCCATCGGACCCAGATCGTCCGATCAAACCGAGGCGCCTCGCAACAACAACAACCACATAAGTCAAACTCGTCAGGGCGTGTAAAATCACTGACGCCACTTCTAACTAGAAAGAAACGCATGCCCTCCCTGAGGTCCGTCTCCCGTTTTTGGTTCATACCGGGTGTGAAACTCGCGAAGTAAACGTTACACAAAGCTACGCCCCAATGGCCATGCTTTGATCATCAACCACAAGACTTTGCTTTTCAACAGAAGCCTTTGTCATCTGCCACTTAGGCATGCCACACAGGCAATTCACCCTATGCGTTTGATATCCATCAGTATATAACCCCTGAGCTCGTATGTCTCAGAGAAGGGCGTTAAGCAAGAGAATAAATTCTCCGCCGCCGAATAGATATATATTTAATAGAAATCAATCACACAGACTAAAATCCAATGTCAGACACACCGTCCATTTACAAGTCCGTTCTGGGTCTGAACGAAACCGGAGGCACCTAGTACCCCGCATATCCATCGATCTCCAAGTACGCCTGGACGATCACTAACTGTTTCCATCTTCTTGGGTGTATATCCCAATCAAGATCATCAGTAATTATCCAAACGACGTGAAGACTTCCGGTCTTCGACCACCGTCTTCATCTTCGACTTATCGTCATATCAGTTATTCAGAATGGGATAAACCCGGTCTTTCCGAATAACTCGCGTATATTATAAACAAGTGATACACAAACACAACATACGCCTCATTCCAATTCATCAGTCACTAACCGTAAATTAATCAAGAGAATAATTCCCCAAATATTAACCCCGAAGGTCGAAACCAACATCAGATCAATATCCAGAGAACCATTCTGCTTGGCTAACCGACAGTTAGTTTCTAAATTTCACATTTATAGGGAAAGGTTCCCATTAATTTTATCCAAGATAAATTCCTTGAATTTATTCTTTAATCTTCTTTTGAATTTCGATTCAACTAGTCGGGATTAACGAACCTTACCGAAGTAATCATTTGTTTTAATTCCCCAATCCCAACCTATTCATCCCATGAAGTAAAACTGGTAATACTTCATATCTAACACCACGGTGTTATCGGTAAATTCAATTACTATTTCACGTTCAAATCTAATTAAATATTTAACTATCGCCTGGAGTAAAACTGGTGATACTCCATTCTCGATTATTTCAATCTAATTAAAGATTCATTAAAACTCCAATTAGTTTTAATCGTTAACTGGGTTAAAGAATCCGGGTCATTTAAAACACGGTTCACGATAAACCCAAAATCACATTCCATTAATTATCGGGTTAAAGAACAAGTGTTATTTAAAACACTGTCCACGATAAACCCAAAAATCAATATCAATTTAATTCCAATTAAATATTATTTAATTGGTACTCTTCATTAAATCTAAATAAAAAGATTTAATCTTTTCTCAACTGGGTTCAAGAACAGTGTTAATGAAGACACCATTCACGACAAACCCAAATCACATTTGATATTACACACAAGGCTCTGAATAGAAAATATACCGGCTTATATTCAATATCAAATTCTACGACTAACAAATATCGTATTGGAAATAACGATATATATATATCTTTCAAATTCCCATAACAATATCTGTATCATCACGAAATCCAACATCGAAATAATCCAATGACAATTTCGATTCAAATCCATTCCAATATAATTATTGGAAATTCTGGTTATTTTTCAAAGCCATCCCTAAACCAGTTTATTTATTTTAAAAATAAATAGAATTATAATTCTAGTTCAAACTAGTTCATTTCGATAAAAATCTATTTTTATCTTTTCAAATATGGAGTTTTTCATCTCAATTCTTTCTAAATCATTTCTTATGATTTTACACAAATTATTATTATTTTTAATAATTTTATCCAGGCCCGTACAGTCGATTTCCATCAACGGCCATCGAACTGCACTTACAGCGACCTTTTTCGAATTTGATTTGGACATAACTCCAAATTCAACCGTTAGATTTCAAATTTCTAATATTCGTTAGAAAGCTCTTTTCGATACGAACCCAACGGTTCCGGTTTTTGAGAATCCGACGGTCGGATCTCCCGTAATATCCGTTCGAAGTCAATGGTCGAAATTCGCGAACTGCCGCGGCGCGGCGCATTCTATTCAGGCCATTATATTATATATATAATATATATAATATATACTTTGTCGATTTCAATTCAAAACGTGCTTTATAAATCGTTTTAAATTCATTTTCAAAACGGTTTTAACTTCATATTCAATTTCAAATCAATATTGAATATTCCAATATAAATTCGTTTTAAATTCTTTTCAAATCGATTTCAATTCGAATTCATTTATATTCAAATTTTCAATTCGAATTCATTTCTATTCTGTTTCAATTCGAATTTCTATTCTGTTTCAATTCGAATTTCTATTCTTTTCAAAATATTAGATTTTGAAATCACTTTCGATATTCACTATAAAATGAATAAAATCGATATAAATATCGTTCACGTCAAAATGGCGTCAATCTAATCAACACGGCTTCATATATTGATATTTTCAAATATTCCATTTCGAATATTCTATTTCAAATATTTCTATTTCAAATATTTCCTATTATCAAAATATTTGTTATTATCAAAATATTTCGTTCAACACATGACTAATCTCAACGGATGAGTACAGTCAACACATGAACCTTTATTTTATATTAATAAAGATGTAAATTTTATTATTAAAATATTTCGTTCAACACATGACTAATCTCAACGGATGAGTACAGTCAACACATGAACCTTTATTTTATATTAATAAAGATGTAAATTTTATTATTAAAATATTTCGTTCAACACTTGACTAATCTCAACGGAAGGGTACAGTCAACACATGAACCTTTATTTTATAATATTCTTTATTTTTCAAATTGGAATGAGGCCCAATCAATTACCATATAATGTTAATTATATGGATTTTCATACATCACACGTATATAATAGCATTGAAAAATAATCAACCATCAACCAAAGTGCACTACACTGTATAAGCATCAAATATAGATATCTAACGCTTATAACAGCCTGTCAATCAATCGATCGACATATTTAATCAATCAGGATGAGTGAACTTCAAATTTCATCCCAACACCCGTGTGGGGTTTCAAACAATCAAACACATATTTTATTTGTGCAGTTGGGCGATGTGTAAAATTTATCGTCCCAATCAATGTCCTTCAAATAGGTGTACAGAAACAAACCGTCCGGTTTGTAAATGAATATTTATTTATTCACATTCACGTTAAAAATTATATTTTTAACGATAAAACATTTTATCTTAACATATGAATTTCTATTTAGTTCATTCTTTAAATAAAATGATATTTTTATTTTTCTAACTTATTTTTAGAAAATTTCGGCGGCATAACGGCACGATACTAGAAACGGGACGAGGCCTAGCCTTATCCCCGGTCTAGTGAAGGCCCACGCCATTCACACATCAATCAAATCAATTCATTTCACCAAACAATTTCCATTCAATCAAATATTCTAACTAACTACTCAACCAAACAATTTAACAAACAAGCCATCCATGGTCTGTGGATGACGGGTGTCGGGTGCTACTAAACACCGTCTGCATCCTAGTATATATTTATAACTAGAATAAATAAAATTGAGAGGTGAGAAGTTCTCACATATAGCTATCCAATCATCTTGACTCTTCTTCGATAGAAATTTTCATCTCCTTGCCTTTTTATCATCTTCGTTGCTGAAGCCACTACATACGTAAAAATCAAATTTTTACTTCGATGTTCAATATATAAAAATCACATTTTTATATTCTCTTTACTTAACGATAAAACGAATTTCAGATTTTTATTTCACTTCATATATTTACAACGCTTCCTTCTATATAAAAATTATATTTTTATATTTCTACTTCTTATATAAAGATTGAATTTTTATTATCACACTTATATAAAAATTATATTTTTATCCTATACATCATATAAAAATTATATTTTTATCCTTTCTCTAATATAAAAATTATATTTTTATTCTTTCTCTAATATAAAAATTATTTTTTGAATACTCTACTATAATAAAAATTATATTTTTAATACTAAAAATCTTGTCTTTACTTTTCTAAAAATTATATCTTTCCCTAACAGAAATGATTCCATCTTACGAATATTTTTATAGCTCCACTAAAAAAAACCCATTTTTATCTTCAAATAAAATTGATCTTTAATCTCATATTTCTTTCATGAAAAATCTCACTTTTCTGCTATGAAAAATCTCACTTTATTGACTGAAAATGATACGCGAATAAACTGAAAACATATATAAAAACAAAGTTTTATATTAAATAAGACACTTACAGTTTTTTTCTTAGCGAGAAGAGGGGGGTTTCCTGCGGATTTTGGGCTTAGGATGCGGTTTCACATTGGAGAGAAAAGGGGGAGAGGTTCGTCAGCGCGTCGGAGGGCGGAGGGGTGTTGCGTGGTGGCTGCGGGGTGCGTGGCGGTGATGGGAGGCGAGGGAGGTCGGAGTTGGCAGCCTTAGAGGCCCACGGCGGCGGGAGGTTCGTGCTAAGGTTTGGTCGATTTAGGAGGCGGCTGCGTCGGTTGTTAGCGAAGTGAGGAGGGGAGAAGGGAGGAAGGGGGAGGGTCGGCGATGCCATGGCCGGAGGGGACGGAGGCTCGTGCGCGAAGAACGGTGGTGGGCTGGAGCGGAATCCGTCGTTCGATTTGTTTTTTTTCTTTATCGTTGACTGATATAGGAAGGGGGGGTCCAAGGCTTTATATAATTTAATTAATTAATTAATTTTATTTTCCACAAAAAGTAACTTTTTAATACGAACTCCAAACGAGACCCACCGACTGTCGTCCATAACTAATTACCCCCATTCCGAACACAATGGGATATGTACCGTAAGCCAATTCGACCGTTACGACCAGTTTCCGTTGGATTTAAAATGTAAATCTTTATATATTCAATTTAAATGTACATTTCAATTTACCGGGGCCACATACTAACTAGAAAAATTCCAGAAAAATATTTTCTAGCTTCGTATTTGCGATACGGTCCTAACAAAACTAATTTCGTCGAATTATGAGACCGTTGGAAAAATGACCAATTTCCAGTCAATTAAAATCAACTGAAACTGGTCAAACGCGTTTTCCTTTGCCACGCCCACATATTGATTAGAAAAATTATGAAATTTGTAACTTAGCAATAACTTTACATCACGGATCCAACAAAAGTGGTTTCGTCGAAATCCGAGGTCATTTGCAAAAATGTCCATTTTTAAGGGCCTGAATTCCATAGCGACTATTCATAATTTTCAACTGGACATATCTTTTGATTCCCGCTATGAAATTTTGATTTTTCGGATTCATTGGAAAGATATTATCAATTAGATTCCATTATTTTTGGTTTCACTAAAATCCGGATTGTTTCGCACCAGGTACATTCAATTGAAGTTTGAAATCGAATTATCGAACTACCGCGCCATTTTCAATTCCTTTTATAATTATATATAATTCTTTATTTTCTAACGACGACGTATATAATATATACGTTCTAAATATATTTAAAATAAATTTCTCGTCGTTTTTATTTAAAATAATTCATTTTAAATAATCAAAATTCGCTAAAATTGCCGAAATAAAAATTTTAAACTGGCCCAGATTTTCGGGTTGTTACAGTTTGTGAGTTAACTATCAAAGAAAGCAAGTGTGCAAACAATGATATTATTTCCAGATGGAAATTATATCGAACAAACATCATTTAACATTAATCTCTTTAGTTCATTTTTCATATCCTGTTTCCCTATATTCAACATTTCTTATTTTCTAGATTTAGAAAATATATGTTATTACCATTGGAAAACATTTCCATTTCCTTGTTTTCTATATTAGAAAACAATCTGATACTTCTTTGGAAAACATTTCCAAAACTCAAACATTGGACTTAGATAGAGGGTTAAACAAACCATCGCGATGCCAACTTAAACCATTATACTTATTAACTAAATCCACTTAACCACTTCACTCTTGAACGGTAACCATTTCTTAATTAAAACCACAGTCGATCAAGTTGGGGTATAGCTACCTCTCAGACCTTGACTGAACAACACTCCTAACCTTGAAATAGGCAAAGTTCACTTTATATTTCTTTAACTAACTTCCTTACTTAACCTTTCTTTCGAATAACTATATTCGATTGACTCTTTTCACTTAACTCTATTCGATTAACTCCTTTGGACTAACTCTAGTTGCTTAACTCTGTTCACTTAACTCCTGTCGAATAAACTATATTTGATAACTCCTCTAACTCTATTCGAATAAACTATATTCGATAACTACTCTAACTCCATTCGAATCAACTATATTCGATAACTACTCTAACTCTATTCGAATAAACTATATTCGATAACTACTTTAACTCTACTAGATTCTATAACTCCCCTTCTCGAATAACTAATATTCGATTAACTCACATCGAATAACCAATATTCGATTAATTCCCTTCGAATAACCAATATCCGATTAACTCTACTTGATTAACTCCATTTGAATAACTCTAACTCTAACCGGTTAACTCTAACTGATTTACTCTGACTGGTTAACCCGAATTGTTTAACTCCAACTGGTCAACCCTATATGTTTAATTCTAATTGATTAATTCTAACTGTTTAACTCCAACTGGTTAACTCTAACTGTTTAACTCCAACTGGTTAACTCTAACTGGTTTTATTTGGTTTGACTAACTCAATTGATTAACTCGACTGACTAACTCAACTCGATTAACCTAGCTTGATTTACTTATCTAGATTAACTTAACCAATTTACTTAGTTTAACTCAACTAATCCACTTTGATTAAATCCTATTTATTTAACAATAAATATTCCTTTGATTAAATCATATTTATTTAACAATAAATATTCATTTTCCTATTTGTTTAAAAAAAATAATTTCCTTTATATTTGTTTTACGAATATTCCCCCTATATCTGTTTAACAATTATATTTCCTTTATATTTGATTTACAATATAATTCCTTTATATTTGATAATCAAATATAATTCCTTTGTATTTGATAATCAAATATAATTCCTTTTATCAAAATCCTTTTTCTTTTATAATATAAAATCCATTGATTTTATATAAATAAATTATTTTCAAAATATACTTTGAAAATCTCCTTTCTACATTCTGGTATTTCTTATGGTATTTAACACACTATATAACAAAGATAACTATCGTCCAAACACACATAATCAACGTCAGATTATATATCACATTATATATCACAATATATAAATCATAGTAAAATAACTGTTGAGGAATCCAGTTGGATTCCTCCAACCTGTTTCCCTGCATCACAGATGTTACACAATACGATCAACATCGATTTCACTTTGATATGAAATATTCTGATAGCAGAATCAACCTGTAACTATTTAACGGTTTATATATATATACATATACATATAAAATTTCCACTAACTGACTAGCAGTTCAATCAACGGTCAACACACAATCAAACAGACAATATTTAACAGTTCTAAGAATACAACTGAAAATATAAACTGTTCGGAGTTGGGGAGTTTTACTCACTTTGACAGTTCATCGTTAAAGAACGATAAACTGTTTGTTTGATTTGAATCAAACAATTTATTTCGCCGTAACTTCAAACTAGCTCCAATATACTTCCAGTCCGTTCCATTTTGTAGATTTTTTCAATACGAATCCATCGTATCTAGGTGCATCCAATTCTGATAATATATGATACGACCACTATAACAATATGATTTTAATTTCAAATCATAAATCCTAAATTATTAAATTAACTTAACTTTAAATTCCTTTCTTAGAAACCCCTCACCCCCTTAACACGTGCGCAGGCCTTCTCCCCTCAATCGTCAAAGCCACGGAAAACAACTTCCAGTAAAATCTCCATGTTCTTTCACCTAGAACCGATCGACTCAGCAAACAGAAAATGAACTAAATCATCACACAAATCCCCCCTTCAGCACAGTATTGTGCCTCTTTAATTCTTTCTGTCGATTTTATCCAAGACTTCCCAAGACCAAATCATTTCCATTTACAAACTTTCTTCTGACCTTTAGTTAGAACTTTCTTCCAACATGAACTGCTGTGCTTCGTTGTTTCCAGGCATTCTACCCCTTTCGTTTCTTGGATTTACCCCTTGTGTTTCTTAAACCAATCCATACTTCATCAGCCTTTCTTCCTTCTTTTATATGTTAATACTTCAGCCGTTTCAAAAACCTCCCACTCCCATATTGATTCCCCTTTCCAACTTCGCAACCTCTGTCTTCCTCAACTTCTCAACTAAATTCAAAACAAAATCAGTGTTAAACTCCTCATCGCCTCACACGGATTTGCACGCACGGTGCTGCTTGACATCGGTATCTCGGATTCAACATAAAAATTGCGAACTGAATTTCATAGAACCCAAAAACTCGCTGCCCTAACTACTTAATCGCATTCAAGAAAACCCCCAAAAAAAGGACAAGCAAATCGAAACAAGCTCTCAGATATGGTTTTCACGATTTAAGGAAATTTTGTGGATTTGTTATGGAATTTTGAATACCCGATTTTCTAGTATCGGATTTTTTTTCCTGAGATGGAAAAATGAGTGCGGCGGCATAGTTGTTTGACCGGCAAGAGGAATTAAGTTTAGGACTTTAGTTGAGGTATATTTATAAGGGAATAAATTTTGATATTTTTAAGGAGATATTTTTATTGTTATATTCAACTTTAAATCATCGCTATTTGTATTTAACAATAAAAATTCCTATGGTTACATACCACACCCAAAAATCACGAAAATGGACACATTGCTAGAGTTTGACAATACGGTCTCAATGAAACTGGTTTCATCGAATTCCGACTACATTTGCTCACACAACGTATTTTTAACTATCAAAATACTAACTGTTTTTCACTATAAAAATCCGTACGGCCACACAGTGACTCTAAAAATCACCAAACTTGGAATCTAACAATAATTTGACATTGCGGATCCAACAAAATTAGTTTCGTCGAATTCCGACTTCGTTCGCAAAAGTGGCTATTTTTAAAGCTCTAAATAGCCTATTTAAATATATAAATATATTTAAATAAAAATCAAATTTAATATTTAAAAATTAAATATTATCGTCTATATTCACATGGAATAACGTATAGCTTCAGAATGTTCCTATATGGATTTACAATTCGATATTACATCGTTAGAGTTATATCAATGTTAGATTTCTATTTAAATCCTTATATAAAATATAATTAAATCGTTATAGTCAGGGCGCCGCATTTCTGAGAATTTGATTTGGACGTAACTCAAAATCTACACGACAAAATCTCGATATTTCTCTTCCACTAGAAAGATATACTTTGTAACACCTCGTAATTTTATAACATTAAAATTCACAAATTAAAGTATACTTAATTTTTAGAAAAGAATTAAGTGAAATGGGTTGCGTAGAGAAATATCCATACTTATTGATATATATATATATACAAAAATTAAAAATTAAATAAATAAATATGCGAAAAAGTTCAAATCAGCGAATTGGGAGGGGGAATAACCGAACCGGCCCATTTTTGAGGTCGAACCAAGCCCCGGTGGGTCGACTAGGGGTTAATCCAGGGTGTTTGGCTATCAACCCGTGGGCCGATTCGCTCAAATGGAGATTTTGCATTTGATTGGTTCTCATGGTTCAGGGTTAATCTAATGGTCCTAAATAACTTCCTACACCTATAAATACATCCTAATGCTAAACCTAAACCTAATTAAAATAGAATAGTTATCGTCGCCATGGAAATCAATGGAGCCGCCGCCAACTAAGAAAGAAGAAAAGCAAATTCAATTCTAATTCTCTCAAACTTAAAGCAAAGCAAAACTCTCTCTTTTCTTCTCTAAATTGTGAGTATGATGATCTTAACAAGATTATTATCATTTTAATTAGGTTGAGTTATGAATGGATTATGAGTAGATGATGTGAATTATCATATATGTTGTTGTAAACCCCTTTTTCTATCATGTATATTGTAAATCCAATGTTATGTGATGATGATATCTTATATGTTGTAAATCATGCAATGATGATGTTATGTATGTTGAAAGTTTCTATGCTAAGTTGTGATGAATCATACATGTTAAAAAGGCCATGATGTTACCATCTATGCTAGTTAGTTCATATTAATTAAATCATCATGTTTGGGTTATGTTGATCTATATGACAAGTCACATATGCAAGTTAGATTGATTAGAAAAGTTATGAACATATGCCAAGACATCTATTATGACATCTAGAATTATGCTATGACATATGTGATATCCTATGCTAGTTCACACCATCATTATGTTGACTAAAAACCCCATATGCAAGTTTATGTATAGATTTGGGCTATGATCATATCATGTAAATTGAGACATTTAACAAGTTGACACCTTTTGATCCTTAACATGTGTAGTTTATGCAAGTTTCACCCCTATTATGATTAGATTTATTTTAATTGTCTATATGTTGTGATAATTTATCTTTGTGCTAGGTGTTAGACTATACAAGTATAGCCTATATTATGCGTTGAATAAGCGAACGTATAAACGTGGGGTAGGGGTAATATTAAGGATTTAATTTAAAAAAGTTGGGGTGCAATTGATATGATTTTGCATGCCATAAGTGGATGGCCATAATTGAGTCAATTATGGACATCATTAAAAGTTGACTTAATTAATAATTTGAATAGGGAATTATTAAAAATGGGGTAAAAGATTTTAAGTGTTAATCAATGCTTAGGACACGAGGTTGGACTCGTTTGCGACGTAAACTTGCCCGGACCCGCCCGGCAAATCCAGTGGTCACAAATGTCAGCCCAATGTGAGAGGTCCTAGGCCTAAACTAAAGCATAACGGTTGTAAAGACACGAGGTTAGACTCTTTTATGGTGTAAGACTGCCCGGACCCGCCCGGCAAATCCAGCTACCATAAATGCCAGTCTAATGTGAGAGGTCTTTATGAGGTTATGGCCTGAATGAATTAAGAAATACTTAACCAGATAAACATGTAAGGTGGGACATGGGGGTTAAGTAGGTGCCTTGGGTGGCATGAGGAATCTAGGGGGTGCCCTTAGTGGCATGTGAAATACGATTAGTAAGACTTAACCAAACACACATGTAAATGAACATAACTAAGAGGGTTAAGTGGGATATACTAGTGACAAGCTTAGGTGGGTAGCTTGTGGGGGCCCATTTCGACCAGTATCCCAAACGTATCTTTGTGGGCTCGACCCAAGTCGAGGACGGAACACACATGCTGGGTTTGACTGTAAGAGGCCAAAACGGGGAGCGGTGGCAACGCAATTCCAACGGGTTTCATATGCGTGTGTGGACCCGGGCTGGTAGGTAAGACGTTGTTGCATCGTGTAGGTATAAGCCGTGCATTCTCAAGTTGTATCGGGTTGCCACTTTAGGGGAGTGATACACCCCACTGTGGGGCCAGCACAGGTATCTACGAGTAGGGAGCTGATCGAAAGTGGGTAGTGGGGTACACCTGGTGGAGATAGGGGCAGACGGCACCTATGTTGTCAGCTAGGGGTACATAAGGCTATTTATAAAGTTTCTGTGTGAAGCAAGTGGGATCAAACAATAGGGTGACTGGTGTGGTGCAGTGTAGTAATGTGCGGTGCAGTGTAGTAATCATTCGTTAGTAATTAGGTGTGCCTTTACCGTTATCTTTAACGTTATCTTAAACGCTATCTTTATCTTCCTAAGAGTTCATAGACATTTACTTGTCTTCCAGCTTATGCCTTAGTCTAGTTTTTTTGATAATAGTATTGTTAGAATTATCATACTCGCCAGACTTTATGTCTGACCCCCTCTATTTCTATCCTTTTTCGCCTCCAGGTCCTCAGGTTGGGCCCAGCTCTAGTGGAGTTTGATTGAATTGCTTCATCTCTCTTTGGAAAGCTTGGACCGTTGAAGTAAAGTCCAGCTTGTTATCTTTTTAATGGCTATTTATGTAATGGGATTATGTATTTTGTTTTTATGAAGATGGATATTGTACTTGGTTATGATCTATGGTTTTATGATGTAACAAACATGTTTAATTTCCGCTGCAATAAAATGAAGTTTTAGATTTCCAAGTACTATTTATTATCTGTCTTGTTGTAATTTTTCTGTTCTATATTCACTTATAACCTCCATGGAAGTTAATGCGTTCCCTTTGTGAGTGACATTAATGGACGTGGGGTGTTACATGTGGTATCAGAGCTTAAGGTTACCAGAACAGATAAAAATACTTTAGAAAAATAGTTATTTTTGGAAGAAGTGTTTTCAAAAACATGTTTTAATGAGAAATTTAAAGAGAAAAGTTTTTATGGAAAACATAATCCCCAATAGTCACATATCTTTATCTTTCGAATTCTCCATTTTGAATCTTTCCTTTTTTGTTTCAGCATGGCTGAAGATCTTAATCTACCCGACGGTGTAACGATACCAGGATGGTATAGGAGGCTATTGGAGGCTAGGGCCGCTGCACGTCCAGCCAATGTTCCTCCACCACTAGTTGCACCCGTTCCTCCTCCTCCTCCTCGCGTAGATACTTTTGCAAAGACGTGCAAGGAATTCAAGGCTATGGGTGGAAAACCATTTCAAGGGTCAGAAACGTTTGTGGAAGCTAGAGATTGGCTTAAGGAGGTGGAAGAATTGCTAGAAATCTTTGAAGTAGAAGAAGGGAGGAGAGTTCGTTTAGCAGCTTGGTTGATGAAGGGAGAGGCCTCGTTTTGGCGGGAGGTCACTAATGGGGAGCGTCCTGTTGACTCTTGGGCGGATTTCAGATGTAGGTTCGAGGCGAAGTTTCTCTCAAGGGCGGAAGAAAATCTATATATGGAAAGGTTCTTGACATTGAAGCAAGGAAGCTCATCAGTGAAAGAATATGTCAATAAATTTAATTAGTTAGCAAGATTTGGCTTGGACTTAGTGAACACACCGGAGAAGAAGGCGCTGAGCTTCGTGAATGGCTTGAATGAACCATTGCAAGGGTTGGCTATGACCCACATCCCGATGGGGGCCACCTTTGAGAAGTTAGTAGAAATGGCGCTCATGCATGAGGAGAAAAGTGCTAAAGCTGATAAGGCACCCGAGAAGAAGGGGGATCAGAAGAAACCACAACAGCAAAACAAGAAGGGTGGTAAAGACAATAACAGCAAGGGAAAGAAGAAATGTTTTAACTGTGGGACACCAGGCCATCTCAGCAAGGATTACCGAAAGAAAAAGAAGATAGGCTGTTTTCATTGTGGCGATGCGGGACATTTAGTGAAGGACTGCCCAAAGAAGGGGCAGAGGGCAGGAGCTACCTCGGGAGGACAGGTGCAGGCCCTTATGGCACCAGGGTAGGCTAGGGGACAAGTTCAGGCTCTCGCGGTCCCACCGCTGAAAGAACGAGGTAGAACCATTTCTGTTGAAAGCTTAGTTTTTCTGTTTGATCATCCTGTCCGTACCTTATTCGATTCGGGCGCATCACATTCGTTTATCTCTACATCATTAGTTGAATCACTGCACTTAAACACCAGTTTAGTAGAGGATCCCTTAGTTGTTTCGAATCCCATTGGGGGCTCAGCTTATTTGTCTATGATGTGTTTGGATTTGAAAATTTCCATACTTAGCATTGAATTTGTAACACCCCACGCCCGCTAAGGTCACTCACTAAGGGAATGCCTTAACTTCGGTGGAGTATTTTAAGTGAATATAGAACAGAAAAATTACAACAAGACAGATATAAGTAATACTTGAAATCTAAAACATCATTTCATTGCAGCAGAAGATAAACATGTTTGGTTACATATCAAAACCAACTAAAACAAGAGTCAAGTACTAAATATCCATCCTGATAAAAGCATAAATACATAATCCCACTACATAACTAATAGCCATAATAGAAAAGATAAGCTGGGCTTTACATCACAGTCCAAGCTCCAAGAGATAGATAAAGCAATCTGATCAAAGCCCACTAGTGCTAGGCCCACTCTGAGAACCTAAGGGTTGGGAAAAAGATAAAAACAGCGGGGTCAGACATAAGTCTGAGTGAGCCCTATAACTTTAACAATAAAATCATTAAAGTAATTAGGGTATGATATAAACTTGGTATGGTGATGACTGGGGATAAATGACTACACTAAGCAGCCAACTAGACATAGGATGAACTAAGATAACGGTAAAGACGCATCTACCCACCCAAGGGTAATTACTACACTGCACCACACCAGTCATTCCTACTTAAAGGTTGATCCCACCCAAGGACTTAGAAAATTTACCCAGTAGTTTCGTGTACCCCTAGCTGACTACATAGGTGTCGTCTGCCCCTATCTCCACTAGGTGTACCCACTACTCCCCAAGCGATCGGCTCCCTACCGTAGATACCCGTGCTGGCCCCACAGTGGGGTGTTGTAACACCCCACACCCGCTATGGTCACTCGCTAAGGGAATGCCATAACATCGGTGGAGTATTTTAAGTGAATATAGAACAGAAAAATTACAACAAGACAGATATAAGTAATACTTGAAAATCTTAAAACATCATTTCATTGCAGCGGAAAGTAAAACATGTTTGGTTACATCACAAAACCATAATAAGAGTCAAGTACAAAATATCCATCCTGATAAATAAAAGTACATAATCCCAATACATGAACTGATAGCCATAAAAGAAAGGGTAAGCTGAGCTCTACATCTATGGTCCAAGCTCCAAAAGAGAATAAAGCAGCCTGATCTAGCCCACTCGTACCGGGCCCACTCTGATAACCTGAGGGTTGGGAAAAAAAGATAAAAACAACGGGGTCAGACATAAGTCTGAGTGAGTCCTATAACCCTAACAATACAACCATTAAAGTAATTAGGGTTTGACATAAACAAGGTACGGTACCTCTGGGGATAATGACTACACTAAGTAGCCAACTAAACACCGGATGTACTACGATAACCGAAAAAGATGCATTTACCCACCCAAGGATAATTACTAGCTTACACCACCCAGATCTATCCACCCAAGGGTAATTCCTACACTGCACCACACCAGTTCTACCCACCAAGAGTAATTCCTGCTTAAAGGTTGATCCCACTAAGTGTACTTAGAAATTTAGTAGTTTCGTGTACCCCTATCTGACTACATAGGTGTACCCACTACTCCCCAAGCGATCGGCTCCCCTACGTAGATACCCGTGCTGGTCCCACGATGGGGTGTATCATTCCCCAACGTGGCCACCTGATAGTATCAACGGTGCACGGCTTTATATCTACACGATGCAACAACGACTTACCAACCAGCCCGGGTCCACACACGCATATGAAACCCGTTGGTCCCGCGTTGCCACCGCTAACCCGGTTTGGCCTCTTATAGTCAAGCCCAATATGCGTGTCCCGTCACTCGACTAGAGTCGAGCCCACAAAGATACGTTTGGGATATTGGTTGAAACGGGCCCCCACAAGCTACTACTTAAGCTTGCTACTTTTATCTAGTGCATCCCACTTAACCCCTTATATAGTCATGCCCACTTACATGTTAAGATTTGGTTAAGTCATCAATCATATTTCAATTGCCATTTAGGGCACCCACTAGATTTCCACATGCCACCCAAAGCACTTACTTAACCCTTCACCCATGTTTTAATTACATGTTCCACTTTGGTTAAGTGTTCTAATCGTATTTTCTATTGCCACCCAAGGCAACCCACTAATTTCCTTATGCCACCCGAGGCACTCCCACTAGTTACTACATGCCACCCCAGGGCACCCACTTAACCCTCATGTCCCACTACATGCTAATATGGTTAAGTGTTTCTTAATTAATTAAGACCGTGATCTCCCATAAAGACCTCCCACATTAGACTGGCTTTTATGACAACTGGTTAAGCCGGTAGGGTCCGGGCAGTTTTACGTCATAACAGAGTCTAACCTCGTGTCTTTACTTTAATCACGTATTTAATTTGTGCCTAAGACCTCCCACATTGGGCTAACATTTGTAGCTACTGGTTAAGCCGGTTGGGTCCGGGCAGTTTTACACTACAAATGAGTCCAACCTCGTGTCTTAGTCGATTAATTACACCTAATTAATCACCCCCATATTTATTAATTATCCCTAATTAATATTCACATTTACAAAAATATGGGTAGACCTAACTCAATAGGTAAATTCCCAATTCCATAACATGGGTAGACCTAACTCAATAGGTAAATTCCCATGGGGTAGACCTAACTCAATAGGTAAATTCCCACTTACGCTTATTCATTTTATGGTATGCTTAATCATAACCATTTCACACCATTTCATTAACAAGTCTATTAACCCCATCGTTTCCCACGTACTTATGCTAACACGACATATTTCCAAGAGAAGATTCTTTCACAATTAACATGGGTTTCACTTAGCATACATTAGCATTAACATGGGTTAAAAGGTGTCCACTTACATCATGATATTAACCCAACTAGCATTGCTAAATAACCCAACTTGCATGAACATACATATGTCATATCTAAAGGCAACTTGCATAAGTGTTCATAGGTTTTACAAAGGTGAACTTGCATGTGTCTTAAAGGTGTGAACTTGCACAACATGTTGCATGTTAGCTTGCATAACATCATACACATAACTTGCATAATATCATAAACTTAACTTGCATATCAACATACACATAACTTGCATAAAATCATGCACATAACTTGCATAACCTCATACACATAACTTGCATATGAACTTGCATAACAACATGCACATAACTTACATAACATCATACACATAACTTGCATAACATGTTGAATAAGCATACACATAACTTGCTTAACATGTTGAACTTGCATATATGACTTGCATCTTAAAGGAGGGTAAACATGCATAGCATATAAAGGTGTCATCTTGCATATGTATGCATCACATTTAAAAGGGTAAACTTGCATGTCATGATTTATGCATAATAACAAACACTTAGCATGCATAAAACCACATACTTAGCATGCATAGAATCAATTACTTATTATGCATAAACACACCACTTAACTTGCATAAACCCAAACACTTAGCATGCATAAAACCCAATACTTAGCATGCATACAATCAAATACTTAGCATGCATAAAATCAAATACTTAGCATGCATAACACCAAATACTTGGCATGCATAACTTGCATATCATGTTACATATAACTTGCATATACTCTCACATATAGTTTGCATAACATGTTACATATGCATAAATGTTCAACATAATGTTTTGCATCATAAAACATGGCAATAAACTTGCATATGGCATAAAACTTGCAATTCACATATCATACAAACTTGCATAAACTCATTTATCCACAAACATAGCCATGTCTTATCACATCCTACCATAATCAATTTAACAATTGATTATTAAAGCTATAGGAACTCACCAAAACCAAGATTAGCAAACTTATGAAGTGGAATTAGTGGCTTTAGTTGAAGAAGATGTTGATTAGAGGTTGATTAGCTTGCAACTCTCTTCATTGATTTGTGGAGGCCATGATCAAGTTTCATTTTGCCATAGTTTAGTTACAAGATCTAATTATGAATGAATTAGGGTAGGGTTGGGGTCTTATTTATAGGATTAGGTAGTGTTTTAGGCCCTTAGATTAACCCTAGGTTAGCTTAGGTCCGTCTGATCTTAGAAACTTCCAGAACCAGCCCTCCAAGCCAGCCCAAGAACCCAAACTGGTGCACCCAGTTTTACTGGGCGTCGCACCCCTGTCGACAGGCAAGTCGACAGGGCTGTCGACTTGGTCCAGCCCAAGTCGACAGGCCTGTCGACAGCCCTGTCGACATGGCCTAGGCGGGAATTTTCCCGCCTGGCCCCCGCTGGTCCAAATTTCGAAATCTGATTTTAAATATTTAATTCTGTTTTTATCTTAACTTTTCTGCCAACTTCATTGGGCCATAACTGGGCCACACGGACTCCGATTCTCGAAAACTCGGACTCTATTTCGCGTATTTTTCCGAGACGAACGCAATGACGCAGCCAGTTTCCCCCAATTCTCACATCTGAGATTATTTATTCTGCAATTAGTGAATTTTAGCATTAACTAAAATTCGGGGTGTTACATTCTCCCCTCCTTAAAGGATTTCGTCCCCGAAATCTCTAAGCTAAGGAGAATGCATATCCTACCATCCAAACAACCATCTACTCAAACCATCAACCACGGGCATCCATTGTCCTTAAAACAATTTCTAATGATGTATGAGAATATGCAAAGAGTGTGTGTATATGTTCCCTATCTAATGTATGAACATATGCAAACCATGATAGTGCCATGCATCCATTATGTATGCGAGAGAACCCTATCGACACATACAATATCTACATGAGTGCACAATCATTCACCAAAATGCATCATCCATATGATAACGCAACCATTATACATCAATTAATATAGATACCTACACACATAAATATGCAATATGCAATATGAAGTGACTGAGCCGATCTAGTGCCTAAAGTGTGTATATATGCATCCACGAGCAACCACTAGCAAACACTTGCATCCACTTGCATCCATCATACATAACATGTCTCAAACACATGTTTCAACCATAGGTTTACCCTATCTAAAGGTCAAAGGTGCTAATGAGAGGACATACTAAGGATAAGATAAACACTAGACAACCGATAAAGGAGACGTCTAAAGCACATACCCTCAAAAAGGGATGGGCATAACGAACGCATCTTCGCTTCTGTCTCCCAAGTAGCATTGCTCTCACTTTCTCTTCTTTTTCATTTTGACTAGTCGAACCTCTCTGTTTCTCAACTCCCTAATCTCTGACCCAAGGATGCGGGTAGGAGCTCGTCGAATAATCACATCACGCTCTACCTTACTTCTTTAAGCAAGCTTGGCTCTATCGCCTCTACGATCTTATGTAGGCCCTTCCTCACATGGAATACATCATGTACACCACTAAGTCTGTCGGGCAACCCCACCAATGGAAGATGCTCTTCCCATGTACCTCCTAAATCCAAGATACATAGCCTCAAAAGGTCTTCTAAAATACGATTCACCCTCTCGGTCTGGCCGTCTATCTGAGGATGAGATGCGGTACTCAAATACAACTGAGTCCCTACCGCCTTTTGCAAACTTTTCCAAAACTCTTCAGTGAAGATAGGATCTCGATCGCTCACTATACTGGAAGGTACATCATGTAATCTAATAATCTCTCGAGTGTAAACTGAAGCTAGACATGGAATAGTCCTCTTGCTCTTCACGGGTATGAAATGGGCACACTTAGTAAGTCTATCTACCGCAACCCAAATCCCCGTATTACCCTTCCTTGATTTTGGTAATCCTTCGAGACACTATCCCACTTCCTTAGCGGAACTTCCAATGGGTGAAGCAACCCACTTGGTTTCTTTTGCTCCGCTTTCACCAAGCATCTAGCGACATACTCGGCCATGTCTTTCTTCATACCGGCCAAAAAGAAAACTCGCTTCATGTCTTGGTACATCTCGTCCCCACCGGGATGAACGGTCATCCTAGAACGGTGTGCATCATCAAGAATAGTCTTCTTCAAACCCTCGTCTTGCGGTACACAAAGTCTACCGTCTCTACGCAACCACCCCTTACCACCTAGGGTGTACCTACTCAAATGGATGGACGACCCCCTCCTCATGAGCTTCTCCACTAACTCATCCAACTGTGGGTCGTCTCGCTGTGCCTCGCTAATTCGTCCCAAAAGAGTAGGCCTAACCTCCAAGGAGGCTAACAAACCGGGTACAAAGTCAACGGAAGGTCTAACGTCAAACATAGAAATAAACTCTAAGCTCCGTCGTTCAACGAACCATGAACTTGAGGACAACCTTTTTCTACTTAAGGCGTCCGCTACCATGTTACCCTTGCCGTGGGTGTATGCTATCTCAAACTCATAGGACGCTAAGAATCCTATTCACTTTTGCTGTCTTAAGACTGTGCGCCATGAGAGTCTCCAATACTTCCCTAAGATGTAGGGCAGGTTCTTCTCCACTCCTAGAGAAAATCAGGATATTCTCCCATGCAAAATCGTCACAACTATCCATCTCTCACACAGACCACCCTGGTCGAACTCGACCTCCCCCAAATGCAAGCCCCAAAGGCCTAAACCAATATCAGACAAACACCCAAGGGATGCCTCCTTCGAACCTAGACGTCCTATGTGAGACGATACTAGTAAAAACGACTAAATAATTAAGCCCTTGTCCAATCCTGGATGTCCTCGCCAGTCTCGCTCCAAAACCACCGTTTTCCCATAACTGGCTTTGCTCACCCCATTGAGCACATACGAAAACTTATTTCGCTCCTAGAAAAGACCCAGATGTCATCCACAAAGACCATCACGAACTTATTTAGGTACTCCTTGAACACTCTTCTCATCAAACCAACAAAGTATGCGGGGGCGTTCGTCAAACCAAATGGCATCACCAGCCACTCATAAAAACCATCCGGAGTCCTAAAGACAGTCTTCTTTATACTATCCTCAGCCATTCTCATCTGACGAACCCCGTGGCAAAGTCTAACTACGAAAACGCTGAGGCGCCAACCAACTGATCAAAGAGATCATCAATCCTCGGCAATGGGTGTCTATTCTTCTTTGTGAGTTTATTTAGTTCTCTTTAGCCTACACAAAGTCTGAGGAACCCATCCGCCTTCGTGGCAAAAACTACTGGAGCACCCCACTCCGATATACTTCGTCTTATGAACCCCTTCTCAAGAAAATCGCCTTCTTACTTATGGAGTTCCCTCCTCTCACGAGGAGCCATGTGGCACACTGGCCAAGACACTGGTTTGGCATTGTCTAACAGTTATATTCGGAAGTCAATCTCCCGCTCCGGAGGTAAGCCCTTCACCTCCTCACACACATCCGAGTATTCCCGGACCGCTCTAACAGATCGCAAACTCTCGACCGACGTGTCAAGCGATTCTAGATAACTTAGCATAACAGATTCCATGGGATTACGAGAAGTCTCGAGAGTGTTACCCAAGCGGGTCATAACCCTACCAACTCTCCTTCAAAATCAAGAACGGCACCCCTACTGGATAACCAGTCCATGCCCAACACTATCCCATAGCCCGTGAAGCCCCAAAAAGCATCACATCTAAACTCAACACTAAGTGTAGAAACTTTCAAACCCAAACACATCATGGAGCCCCAATTGGGTTTGAAACAACTAAGGGATCATCTACCAAACTGGTGTTTAAGTGCAGTGACTCAACTTAACAATGATGAGATAAATGAACTCGATGCGTCAGAATTAAATAAAGTTCGAACCGGATAATAAAGAAATCCAAATTCCAACCTAGACGGTCTATCCCCATTTGGTACCCTAGTCGTGAGGGAATACAACTACCCTCCAGAAGATTCCATACCTTGCCCTTGCTTCTTTGGACAATCCTAATAAGGTGTCCTATTCCTTCCAAAAGGATAACTACTAGCCTTCTCCTTCCCATTCTCCACTCGTAACCTCCTATCAATGAGGTTTCGTCCTTTATTAACCAAACAACTATTTGGGCCTTCCTCCCATCGTCCATCCAATAAGTACCTACAAGTCATCCTCCTTCTTGAACCAACTTCTAATCCGTCTAATGTCTAAGTCCCTTGAAGTGGTTTTCCATTCTTATCTATCTTAGAAAGATCATCTACACACGGAGGGGAAACTCAAAACGAGAGAGGAAGAGATTCAAACGGAGAATTCGAAAGATAAAGATATGGCTATCGGGGATTATGCTTTTCTTTCAAAAAATTCTCTTAAAAGACATGTTTTTGAAAATACTCCTTTCAAAAATATTCTTAGAAAATAGTTTTTCTAAAAAAATTTATCTGTTCTGGTAACCTTAAGCTCTGATACCACGTGTAACACCCCACACCCGCTATGGTCACTCGCTAAGGGAATGCCATAACATCGGTGGAGTATTTTAAGTGAATATAGAACAGAAAAATTACAACAAGACAGATATAAGTAATACTTGAAAATCTTAAAACATCATTTCATTGCAGCGGAAAGTAAAACATGTTTGGTTACATCACAAAACCATAATAAGAGTCAAGTACAAAATATCCATCCTGATAAATAAAAGTACATAATCCCAATACATGAACTGATAGCCATAAAAGAAAGGGTAAGCTGAGCTCTACATCTATGGTCCAAGCTCCAAAAGAGAATAAAGCAGCCTGATCTAGCCCACTCGTACCGGGCCCACTCTGATAACCTGAGGGTTGGGAAAAAAAGATAAAAACAACGGGGTCAGACATAAGTCTGAGTGAGTCCTATAACCCTAACAATACAACCATTAAAGTAATTAGGGTATGACATAAACAAGGTACGGTACCTCTGGGGATAATGACTACACTAAGTAGCCAACTAAACACCGGATGTACTACGATAACCGAAAAAGATGCATTTACCCACCCAAGGATAATTACTAGCTTACACCACCCAGATCTACCCACCCAAGGGTAATTCCTACACTGCACCACACCAGTTCTACCCACCAAGAGTAATTCCTACTTAAAGGTTGATCCCACTAAGTGTACTTAGAAATTTAGTAGTTTCGTGTACCCCTATCTGACTATATAGGTGTACCCACTACTCCCCAAGCGATCGGCTCCCCTACGTAGATACCCGTGCTGGTCCCACGATGGGGTGTATCATTCCTTAACGTGGCCACCTGATAGTATCAACGGTGCACGGCTTTATATCTACACGATGCAACAACGACTTACCAACCAGCCCGGGTCCACACACGCATATGAAACCCGTTGGTCCCGCGTTGCCACCGCTAACCCGGTTTGGCCTCTTATAGTCAAGCCCAATATGCGTGTCCCGTCACTCGACTAGAGTCGAGCCCACAAAGATACGTTTGGGATATTGGTTGAAACGGGCCCCCACAAGCTACTACTTAAGCTTGCTACTTTTATCTAGTGCATCCCACTTAACCCCTTATATAGTCATGCCCACTTACATGTTAAGATTTGGTTAAGTCATCAATCATATTTCAATTGCCACTTAGGGCACCCACTAGATTTCCACATGCCACCCAAAGCACTTACTTAACCCTTCACCCATGTTTTAGTTACATGTTCCACTTTGGTTAAGTGTTCTAATCGTATTTTCTATTGCCACCCAAGGCAACCCACTAGTTTCCTTATGCCACCCGAGGCACTCCCACTAGTTACTACATGCCACCCCAGGGCACCCACTTAACCCTCATGTCCCACTACATGCTAATATGGTTAAGTGTTTCTTAATTAATTAAGACCGTGATCTCCCATAAAGACCTCCCACATTAGACTGGCTTTTATGACAACTGGTTAAGCCGGTAGGGTCCGGGCAGTTTTACGTCATAACAGAGTCTAACCTCGTGTCTTTACTTTAATCACGTATTTAATTTGTGCCTAAGACCTCCCACATTGGGCTAACATTTGTAGCTACTGGTTAAGCCGGTTGGGTCCGGGCAGTTTTACACTACAAATGAGTCCAACCTCGTGTCTTAGTCGATTAATTACACCTAATTAATCACCCCCATATTTATTAATTATCCCTAATTAATATTCACATTTACAAAAATATGGGTAGACCTAACTCAATAGGTAAATTCCCAATTCCATAACATGGGTAGACCTAACTCAATAGGTAAATTCCCATGGGGTAGACCTAACTCAATAGGTAAATTCCCACTTACGCTTATCCATTTTATGGTATGCTTAATCATAACCATTTCACACCATTTCATTAACAAGTCTTTTAACCCCATCGTTTCCCACGTACTTATGCTAACACGACATATTTCCAAGAGAAGATTCTTTCACAATTAACATGGGTTTCACTTAGCATACATTAGCATTAACATGGGTTAAAAGGTGTCCACTTACATCATGATATTAACCCAACTAGCATTGCTAAATAACCCAACTTACATGAACATACATATGTCATATCTAAAGGCAACTTGCATAAGTGTTCATAGGTTTTACAAAGGTGAACTTGCATGTGTCTTAAAGGTGTGAACTTGCACAACATGTTGCATGTTAGCTTGCATAACATCATACACATAACTTGCATAATATCATAAACATAACTTGCATATCAACATACACATAACTTGCATAACATCATGCACATAACTTGCATAACCTCATACACATAACTTGCATATGAACTTGCATAACAACATGCACATAACTTACATAACATCATACACATAACTTGCATAACATGTTGAATAAGCATACACATAACTTGCTTAACATGTTGAACTTGCATATATGACTTGCATCTTAAAGGCGGGTAAACATGCATAGCATATAAAGGTGTCATCTTGCATATGTATGCATCACATTTAAAAGGGTAAACTTGCATGTCATGATTTATGCATAATACCAAACACTTAGCATGCATAAAACCACATACTTAGCATGCATAGAATCAATTACTTATTATGCATAAACACACCACTTAACTTGCATAAACCCAAACACTTAGCATGCATAAAACCCAATACTTAGCATGCATACAATCAAATACTTAGCATGCATAAAATCAAATACTTAGCATGCATAACACCAAATACTTAGCATGCATAAAATCACATGCATAACTTGCATATCATGTTACATATAACTTGCATATACTCTCACATATAGTTTGCATAACATGTTACATATGCATAAATGTTCAACATAATGTTTTGCATCATAAAACATGGCAATAAACTTGCATATGGCATAAAACTTGCAATTCACATATCATACAAACTTGCATAAACTCATTTATCCACAAACATAGCCATGTCTTATCACATCCTACCATAATCAATTTAACAATTGATTATTAGAGCTATAGGAACTCACCAAAACCAAGATTAGCAAACTTATGAAGTGGAATTAGTGGCTTTAGTTGAAGAAGATGTTGATTAGAGGTTGATTAGCTTGTAACTCTCTTCATTGATTTGTGGAGGCCATGATCAAGTTTCATTTTGCCATAGTTTAGTTACAAGATCTAATTATGAATGAATTAGGGTAGGGTTGGGGTCTTATTTATAGGATTAGGTAGTGTTTTAGGCCCTTAGATTAACCCTAGGTTAGCTTAGGTCCGTCTGATCTTAGAAACTTCCAGAACCAGCCCTCCAAGCCAGCCCAAGAACCCAAACTGGTGCACCCAGTTTTACTGGGCGTCGCACCCCTGTCGACAGGCAAGTCGACAGGGCTGTCGACTTGGTCCAGCCCAAGTCGACAGGCCTGTCGACAGCCCTGTCGACATGGCCTAGGCGGGAATTTTCCCGCCTGGCCCCCGCTGGTCCAAATTTCGAAATCTGATTTTAAATATTTAATTCTGTTTTTATCTTAAATTTTCTGCCAACTTCATTGGGCCATAACTGGGCCATACGGATTCCGATTCTCGAAAACTCGGACTCTATTTCGCGTATTTTTCCGAGACGAACGCAATGACGAAGCCCGTTTCCCCCAATTCTCACATCTGAGATTATTTATTCTACAATTAGTGAATTTTAGCATTAACTAAAATTCGGGGTATTACAGGTGTATCACTCCCCAAAGTGGCAACCCGATACAACCAATGGTCCACGGCTTATACCTACACGATGCAACAACGTCTTACCTACTAGCCCGGGTCCACACACGCATATGAAACCCGTTGGACTTGCGTTGCCACCGCTAACCCGTTTTGGCCTCTTATAGTCAAGCCCAGCACGCGTGTCCCGTCCTCGACATGGGTCGAGCCCAATAAGATACATATGGGTTACTGGTTGAAATGGGCCCCCACAAGCTACCCACCTTAGCTTGTCCCTTTATCTAGTGTATCCCACTTAACCCTTTAATCATGTTTAATTACATGTTTCCACTTGGTTAAGTATTCTAATCGTATTTTCTATTGCCACCCAAGGCAACCCACTAGATTTCCACATGCCACCCAAGGCACTTACTTGATTTCCACATGCCACCCAAGGCACCCACTTAATCCCTCATGCCCCACTACATGCTTATCTGGTTAAAGTGTTTCTTAATTGATTAAGAACGTAACCGTTGTAAAGACCTCTCACATTAGACTATCTTTTATGGCAGCTGGATTTGTCGGTCGGGTCCGGGCAGCCTTACGCCATAACCGAGTCTAACCTCGTGTCTTTACACTTGTCACGTATTTAGTTTGTGCCTAAGACCTCTCACATTGGGCCAATCATTTGTAGCCGCTGGATTTTCCGGTCGGTTCCGGGCAATCTTATGCTACAAAAGGGTCCAACCTCGTGTCTTAGTCGATTAATTACACCTAATTATTCCCCCATGATTTGTATTAATTATCCCTAATTAATTACAAATTTAACGATGTACATAATTGACTCAATTATGTCCATCCACTTTATGGTATGCATAATCATACCAACTTCACACCATTTCATTAACATGAATATTAACCCCATCGTTCCCCACGTAATTCGCTAACATGACATAAAAGGGAAGATTCATCACAAATACAATGGGTTCTACTTGCATAACATTAGCATCAACATGGGTTTTAAAGGTGTCAACATGCATATAGCATCAAACCCAACTAGCATAAATAATCAACCCAAACTTGCATGAATCACATATGTCATAAAGAGGTTAACTTGCATAAGTTACTTATGTCATACAAAGGGGTAAACTTGCATATGTATGTATGACATACAAAGGGGTTAACTTGCATATGTATGCATCTCATAAAAAGGTGTAAACTTGCACATGTTACTTGCATATAATCAAACACCAAACTTGCATAACATGTCATATATGAACTTGCATATAATCAAACACCAAACTTGCATAACCTATCATATATGATCTTGCATATAATCATACACCAAACTTGCATAACCATGGTGTCATAATGGATCAATGTTTATCATAATGATTTGCATAACTAGCATCATGAACACATAGCATATGACTAGCATAACTTGCATAACATCATGAACACTTAGCATATGACTTGCATAACTTGCATAACATCATGATCACATAGCATATGACTTGCATAACTTGCATAACATCATAATCACATAGCATATGACTGGCATAACTTGCATAACATCATAATCACATATCATATAACTTGCATAACTCATAACATCATGAACACATAGCATATAACTTGCATTGATCCACATTCATAGCCATGACCTCATTATATCCTATCATAATCATTTCAACAATTGGTCATTAAGGCTATAGAAACTCACAACTTGTTGATTAGCACTCCTATGAAAAAGATTAAGTTGCTAGAGTTGATTAGAGGTTGATTTGAGAAGCTATCTTCTTCTACAATTTGATGGAGGCTCCTTCAAGTTGCACTTTGACGGCATAACGACATTGTATCTATTTTTAGTATGAATTAGGGTAGTCTTAGGGTGTATTTATAGATTAGTTAGGTGTTTTAGGCCATTAGATTAACCCTAAATCATATTAGAGCCGTCAGATTTCGTCACTAGCCACCAGCACAGCCCAAAAGCCAAAATGGTGCACCCAGGTCACACAGACCGACAGGGGGGGTCGACCCCTGTGTCGACCCCTGGGTCAACCCCTAGGGAGAGGGTCGACACCCATGTCGACCCTAGGGTCGACTCCCTCTGCCTGGCGGGAATTTTCCCGCATCTTCTGAAATGTGAAATTTTTGTATTTAAATCTATTTTGAATTTCTGAAAACTTCTTCGGGCCTTAACTGGGTCATACGGACTCCGATTTTCGAAAACTTGGACTCTATTTCGCGTATTTTTCCGAGACGAACGCAATTGCATAGCACGTTTCCCCTGATTCAGTTTATAAAATTTAATTCTGCCCTGTTTTATATTATAGCAAGTTGTTCAACATACGAGGTGTTACATTCTCCCCTACTTAAAGGATTTCGTCCCCGAAATCTCTAAGTCAAGAAGAACGTATCCTACCAACCAAACAACCATCTACTAAACCATCAAACACTGGCATCCATCATCCTTAGAGTTTCTAATGATGTATGAACATATGCAAAGAGTGTGTGTATATGTTGCCTATCTAATGCAAAATCAGGCGGTCTACTGATTCAGTTGACCTCCTTAATGCAAACCATGATAGTGCCATGCATCCAATATGTATGCGAAAGAACCCTATCGACACATACTATTTCTACATGAGTGCACAATCATTCAGCAAAATGCATCATCCATATGATAGCACAACCATTATACATCCATTAATATAGCTACCTACACACAATTATATGTGATATGCAATATGAAGTGATTGAGCCGATCTAGTGTCTAAAGTGTGTGTATATGCATCCACGAGCAACCACTAGTAACCACTTGCATCCACACGCATCCATCAAACATAACATGTCTCAAACACATGTTTCAACCATAGGTTTACCCTATCTAAAGGTCAAAGGTACTAATGAGAGGACATACTAAAGATAAGATAAGTACTAGACAAACGATAAAGGAGAAGTTAAAAGATATACCCTCAAAAAGGAATGGGTACAGTGAACGCATCTTTGCTTCTGTCTCCCAAGCAGCATTGCTCTCATCCTCTCCCCATTGCACTTTGACTAGTCGAACCTCTCTGTTTCTCAACTTCTTAGTCTCTGACCCAGGGATGCGGGTAGGAGCTCGTCGAATAGTCGCATTACGCTCTACCTCCACTTCTCTAAGCAAGCTCGGCTCTACCACCTCTGCGGTCTCATGTAGGAACTTCCTCAAATGTGACACATGGAATACGTCGTGCACCCCACTAAGTCTCTCGGGTAGATCCACTCTATATGCCATCTGTCCAATCCTTTCCTTTATGGGAAACGGTCCCACAAATCTTGGTGCTAACTTCCTAACGGACCCAAAGCGAACAACATTCCGTAATGGAGATACTTTAACAAAGACCATGTCCCCAACATCAAACTCAAGATCCATTCTCCTCTTATCCGCATAAGATTTCTGCCTGTCTTGTGCCGCTTTCATCCTTCTTCGAATCAAATCAATCTTTTCCGAAGTCTCTCTAACCATATCAGGCCCAAGCAGGATCTTATCCGTAGATTCCCACCAACATGTAGGTGATCGACAAGGCCTTCCATAAAGAGCTTCGAAAGGAGCCATACCAATACTAGACTGAAAGCTGTTATTATACGCGAACTCCACCAATGGAAGATGCTCTTCCCAAGTACCTCCAAAATCTAGGATACAAAGCCTCAAAAGGTCTTCCAGAACACGATTCACCCTCTCGGTCTGGCCGTCCGTCTGAGGATGATATGCGGTGCTCAAACACATTTGAGTCCCCACTGCTTCTTGCAAACTCCTCCAAAACTCGCTAGTGAAGATAGGATCTCGATCACTCACTATGCTAGAGGGTACCCCATGCAATCGAACTATCTCTCGAAGGTAAACTGAAGCTAGCCATGGAGCAGTCCTCTTGCTCTTCACGGGTATGAAATGGGCGCTCTTAGTAAGTCTGTCTACCACAAAACAAATTCCCGTATTACCCTTCCTCGATCTCGGTAACCCATCAATAAAATCCATCGAGACACTATCCCACTTCCATTGCGGAAGTTCCAATGGGTGCAGCAACCCACCTGGTTTCTTTTGCTCCGCTTTCACTTGTTGGCACACCAAGCATCTAGCGACATACTCGGCCACATCTTTCTTTATACCGGCCCAAAAGAAAACTCGCTTCATGTCTTGGTACATCTTGTCCCCACCGGGATGAATGGTCATCCTAGAACGGTGTGCATCATCAAGATTAGCCTTCCTCAAACCCTCGTCTTGCGGTACACAAAGTATACCGTCTCTACGCAAGCACCCCCTATCGTCTAGGGTGTACCTACTCAAATGGCTGGACGACTCCCCCTTTATGAGCCTCTCTACCAACTCAACCAACTGTGGGTCGTCCCGCTGTGCCTCGCCAATCCATCCCAAAAGAGTAGGTCTGACCTCTAAGGATGCTAGCAAACCGGGTACAAAGTCAACGGAAGGTCTGAAATCAAACATCGAGATAAATTCCAAGCTTCGTCGTTCCACGAACAATGGACTCAAGGACAACCTTTTTCTGCTCAAGGCGTCCGCCACCACGTTACCCTTGCCAGGGGTATACGCTATCTCGAAATCATAGGATGCTAAGAACTCCATCCAACTTTGTTGTCTCAAGTTGAAATCCTTCTGAGAAAACAAGTACTTCAATGATTTGTGGTCAGTGAACAATTCGAATCTCTCTCCAAGAATATAATGGCGCCAAATCTTAAGTGCAAAAACAATAGCGGCCAACTCTAAATCATGGGTAGGGTAATTTTTCTCATGCGCCCTCAACAGCCTTCCACCGTAGGCTATTACCCTTCCCTCTTGCATTAAGACAGTGCCCAGTCCTGTCCCACAAGCATCGGTATAGACAACAAATGGCTTACTCCCATCTGGCAACACTAAGACTGGAGCTGTGGTTAAAGCTCTCTTTAACCGTCGGAACGCGTCGTCACAATCTACGTCCCATGCGAAGACTAGATTCTTCTTTGTCAAGCGAGTTAATGGGGCTGATATCTTCGCGAAGTCCTTGATAAACTTCCTATAGTAGCCAGCCAACCCCAAGAAACTCCTCACCTCGGTAGCATTCTTCGGAACCTTCCAAACTTGGATGGATACTACCTTCGCGGGATCCACAGCTATCCCTTCCTTGGAGACCACGTGCCCCAAGAACCGCACTTCCTTCCTCCAGAAGTGACATTTAGAGAATTTAGCCTTAAGGCTATGCGCTCGAAGAGTCTCTAACACTTCCCTAAGATGTAGGGCATGCTCTTCTTCACTCTTAGAAAAGACTAAGATGTCATCCACAAAGACCACCACGAACTTATTAAGGTACTCCCTGAACACCCTACTCATCAAATCAACAAAGTATGCAGGGGCGTTCGTCAAACCAAATGGCATCACCAGCCACTCATAGAAACCATCCGGAGTCCTAAAGGTAGTCTTGTCTATGCTATCCTCAGCCACTCTCAACTGATGAAACCCCGTGGCCAAGTCCAACTGAGAAAATACTGAGGCGCCAACCAACTGATCAAAGAGATCATCAATCCTCGGCAATGGGTGTCTATTCTTCTTTGTGAGCTTGTTGAGTTCTCTATAGTCTACACAAATTCTGAGGGACCCATCCACCTTCGTGGCAAAAACTACTGGAGCACCCCACTCCGATATACTTCGTCTTATGAACCCCTTCTCAAGCAACTCCCCTACTTGCTTATGGAGTTCCCTCCTCTCACGAGGAACCATGTGGCGCACTGGCAAAGATACTGGTTTAGCATTGTCCACCAGATATATTCGGAAGTCTATCTCCCGCTTCGGAGGTAAGCCCTTCACCTCCTCAAACACATCCGAGTATTCCCGGAGCACTCTAACAGATCGCAAACTCTCGACCGAAGCATCAAGCGATTCAAGATAACTTAGCATAACAGAATCCATGGGATTACAAGATATCTCGAGAGTGTTACCCAAGCGGGTCATGAGCTTAACAACTCTCCTTTCACAATCAAGAATGGCACCATTACTGGATAACCAGTCCATACCCAAAATCAACCCATAGCCCGTGAAGCCCAAAATAAAAGCATCACATCTAAACTCAACGCTAAGTATAGAAATCTTCAAACCCAAACATATCATGGACAAATAAGTGGAGCCCCCAATTGGGTATGAAACAACCAAGGGATCATCTACTAGACTGGTGTCTAAGTGCAGTGACTCAACTAATGATGATGAGTTAAACGAATGCGATGCGCCAGAGTTAAACAATGTACGGACAGGATGATCAAACAGAAAAACCAGACTTTCAACGGAAATAGTTCTACCTCTTTCCTGATTTGGTGGAACCGCGAGAGCCTGAACATGCCCCCCTTGCTTGACCCGGTGCCATAAGAGCTTGCACCTGTCCTCCTGAGGTAGATCCCGTCCTTTGCCCCTTCTTAGGGTTGTCCTTCACTAGATGCCCTGCTTCGCCATAGTGGAAGCAGCCCGTCTTCTTCTTTTTCCGACAATCTTTGCTTAGGTGGCCTGGTGTCCCGCAATTGAAGCACTTCTTCTTTCCCTTGCCACCGTTGCCTTTCCCACCCTTGTTTTGCTGTTGCTGTTGAGGTCTCTTCCGATCTCCTTTCTTCTCGTGTGCCTTACTAGCATTGGGACCCTTCTCTTCCTCATGCATGAGTGCCATGTCTACTAGCTTCTCAAAGGTGGCCCCCATAGGGATGTGAGTCATAGCCAATCCATGCATCGGTTCATTCAAGCCTTTAACGAACCTCAAAGCCTTCTTCTCCGGTGTATTCACCATGTCTATGCCAAACCTTGCCAATTGATTAAACTTGTTGACATATTCCTTCACTGATAGGTTTCCTTGCTTTAGGGTCAAGAACCTTTCCATATACAGATTTTCTTCCACCCTTGAAAGAAACTTTGCCACAAACCTCTGCCTAAAATCCGCCCAAGAGTCAACAGGGCGTTCTCCATTAGTGACCTCCCACCAGAATGAGGCCTCTCGCTTCATTAACCAAGCAGCTAACTTAACTTTCTTTCCTTCTTCCATCTCAAAGATATCTATCAACTCTTCCACCTCCTTAAGCCAATCTCTAGCTTCCACAAAAGTTTCTGATCCTTGAAAAGGTTTCCCTCCCTTAGCCTTAAATTCCTTGCAAGTCTTAGCAAAAGTATCTGTTCGAGGAGGAGGAGGAAGATCGGGTGCTACTGTTGGTGGAGGAACATTTGTTGGACCCGAGGTGGCGGCCCTAACCTCCATCAATCTCCTATACCATACTGGTATCGCTACACCCTCCGGAAAGTTAAGATCCTCCGCCATGCTGAAAAGAAAAGGAAAGATTCAAAACGGAGAATTCGAAAGATAAAGATATGGCTATTGGGGATTATGCTTTTCTTTTAAAAACTTTTCTCTTAAAAGACAAGTTTTTGAAAATACTTCTTCCAAAAATGTTTTTAGAAAAATAGTTTTCTAAAAATTTTATCTGTTTTGGTAACCTTCGCTCTGATACCACGTGTAACACCCCACGCCCGCTAAGGTCACTCACTAAGGGAATGCCTTAACTTCGGTGGGGTATTTTAAGTGAATATAGAACAGAAAAATTACAACAAGACAGATATAAGTAATACTTGAAATCTAAAACATCATTTCATTGCAGCAGAAGATAAACATGTTTGGTTACATATCAAAACCAACTAAAACAAGAGTCAAGTACTAAGTATCCATCCTGATAAAAGCATAAATACATAATCCCACTACATAACTAATAGCCATAATAGAAAAGATAAGCTGGGCTTTACATCACGGTCCAAGCTCCAAGAGATAGATAAAGCAATCTGATCAAAGCCCACTAGTGCTAGGCCCACTCTGAGAACCTAAGGGTTGGGAAAAAGATAAAAACAACGGGGTCAGACATAAGTCTGAGTGAGCCCTATAACTTTAACAATACAATCATTAAAGTAATTAGGGTATGATATAAACTTGGTACGGTGATGACTGGGGATAAATGACTACACTAAGCAGCCAACTAGACATAGGATGAACTAAGATAACGGTAAAGACGCATCTACCCACCCAAGGGTAATTACTACACTGCACCACACCAGTCATTCCTACTTAAAGGTTGATCCAACCCAAGGACTTAGAAAATTGACCCAGTAGTTTCGTGTACCCCTAGCTGACTACATTGGTGCCGTCTGCCCCTGTCTCCACTAGGTGTACCCACTACTCCCCAAGCGATCGGCTCCCTACCGTAGATACCTGTGCTGGCCCCACAGTGGGGTGTATCACTCCCCAAAGTGGCAACCCGATACAACCAATGGTGCACGGCTTATACCTACACGATGCAACAACGTCTTACCTACCAGCCCGGGTCCACACACGCATATGAAACCTGTTGGACTTGCGTTGCCACCGCTAACCCGTTTTGGCCTCTTATAGTCAAGCCCAGCACGCGTGTCCCGTCCTCGACATGGCTCGAGCCCAATAAGATACATATGGGTTACTGGTTGAAATGGGCCCCCAAAAGCTACCCACCTAAGCTTGTCCCTTCATCTAGTGTATCCCACTTAACCCTTTAATCATGTTTAATTACATGTTTCCACTTAGTTAAGTATTCTAATCGTATTTTCTATTGCCACCCAAGGCAACCCACTAGATTTCCACATGCCACCCAAGGCACTTACTTGATTTCCATATGCCACCCAAGGCACCCACTTAACCCCTCATGCCCCACTACATGCTTATCTGGTTTAGTGTTTCTTAATTGATTAAGAACGTAACCGTTGTAAAGACCTCTCACATTAGACTATCTTTTATGGCAGCTGGATTTGCCGGTCGGGTCCGGGCAGCCTTACGCCATAACCGAGTCTAACCTCGTGTCTTTACACTTGTCACGTATTTAGTTTGTGCCTAAGACCTCTCACATTGGGCCAATCATTTGTAGCCGCTGGATTTGCCGGTCGGTTCCGGGCAATCTTATGCTACAAAAGGGTCCAACCTCGTGTCTTAGTCGATTAATTACACCTAATTAATCCCCCATGATTTGTACTAATTATCCCTAATTAATTACAAATTTAACGATGTACATAATTGACTCAATTATGTCCATCCACTTTATGGTATGCATAATCATACCAACTTCACACCATTTCATTAACATGAATATTAACCCCATCGTTCCCCACGTAATTCGCTAACTTGACATAAAAGGGAAGATTCATCACAAATACAATGGGTTCTACTTGCATAACATTAGCATCAACATGGGTTTTAAAGGTGTCAACATGCATATAGCATCAAACCCAACTAGCATAAACAATCAACCCAAACTTGCATGAATCACATATGTCATAAAGAGGTTAACTTGCATAAGTTACTTATGTCATACAAAGGGGTAAACTTGCATATGTATGTATGACATACAAAGGGGTTAACTTGCATATGTATGCATCTCATACAATGGTGTAAACTTGCACATGTTACTTGCATATAATCAAACACCAAACTTGCATAACATTTCATATATGAACTTGCATATAATCAAACACAAAACTTGCATAACCTATCATATATGATCTTGCATATAATCATACACCAAACTTGCATAACCATGGTGTCATAATGGATCAATGTTTATCATAGTGATTTGCATAACTAGCGTCATGAACACTTAGTATATGACTTGCATAACTTGCATAACATCATGAACACTTAGAATATGACTTGCATAACTTGCATAACATCATGATCACATAGCATATGACTTGCATAACTTGCATAACATCATAATCACATAGCATATGACTTGCATAACTTGCATAACATCATAATCACATAGCATATAACTTGCATAACTCATAACATCATGAACACATAGCATATAACTTGCATTGATCCACATTCATAGTCATGACCTCATTATATCCTATCATAATCATTTCAACAATTGGTCATTAAGGCTATAGAAACTCACAACTTATTGATTAGCACTCCTATGAAGAAGATTAAGTTGCTAGAGTTGATTAGAGGTTGATTTGAGAAGCTATCTTCTTCTACAATTTGATGGAGGCTCCTTCAAGTTGCATTTTGACGGCATAACGACATTGTATCTATTTTTAGTATGAATTAGGGTAGTCTTAGGGTGTATTTATAGATTAGTTAGGTGTTTTAGGCCATTAGATTAACCATAAATCGGATTAGAGCCGTCAGATTTCGTCACTAGCCACCAGCACAGCCCAAAAGCCAAAATGGTGCACCCAGGTCACACAGACCGACATGGGGGGTCGACCCCTGTGTCGACCCCTGGGTCGACCCCTGGGTCGACCCCTAGGGAGGGGGTCGACACCCATGTCGACCCTAGGGTCAACTCCCTCTGCCTGGCGGGAATTTTCCCGCCTCTTCTGAAATGTGAAATTTTTGTATTTAAATCTGTTTTGAATTTCTGAAAACTTCTTCGGGCCTTAACTGGGTCATACGGACTCCGATTTTCGAAAACTTGGACTCTATTTCACGTATTTTTCCGAGACGAACGCAATGGCGTAGCCCGCTTCCCCTGATTCAGATTATAAAATTTAATTCTGCCCTGTTTTATATTATAGCAAGTTGTTCAACATACGGGGTGTTACAGAATTTAGATGTGATGCATATGTGTTGGGCTTCACGGGCTATGGGATAATTTTAGGAATGGATTCGTTATCCAGAAATGGGGCCATTATTGATTGTGAAAGGAGAGTAGTTAGGCTCGTGACTCGCCTTGGCAACACTCTCGAAATCTTCTGTAATCCCATAAATTCGGTTATGCTAAGTTATCTAGAATCGCTTGACGCGTCTGAGGAAAATCTACGATCTGTTAGAGTGGTCCGAGAATATTAGGATGTGTTTGAGGAGGTGAAGGGCTTGCCTCCGAAGCGGGAGATAGATTTTCGAATATATCTTGTGGATAATGCGAAACCAGTATCTTTTCCAGTACGCCACATGGCTCCACGTGAAAGGAGGGAACTCGATAAGCAAGTGAAGGAGTTTCTTGAGAAGGGGTTCATAAGATGAAGTATATCGGAGTGGGGTGCTCCAGTAGTATTTTCCACGAAGGCGGATGGGTCCCTTAGACTTTGTGTGGACTATAGAGAAATTAATAAGCTTACTAAGAAGAACAGACACCCACTGCCGAGGATTGACGATCTCTTCGATCAGTTAGTTGGCGCCTCAGTGTTTTCACAGTTGGACTTAGCCACTGGGTTCCATCAGTTGAGAGTGTCTGAGGATAGCATAGACAAGACTGCCTTTAGGAATCCAGACGGTTTCTATGGCTAGTGATGCCCTTCGGTTTGACAACCACCCCAGCATATTTTGTTGATTTGATGAGTAGGGTGTTTAGGGAGTACCTTAACAAATTCGTGGTAGTCTTTATAGATGACATCTTGATCTTTTCTGAGGATGAAGAAGAGCATGCCCTACATCTTAGGGAAGTGTTGGAGACCCTACGAGCGTATAGCCTTAAGGTTAAATTTTCTAAGTGTCACTTCTGGAGGAAGGAAGTACGGTTCTTGGGGCACGTGGTTTCTAAAGAAGGGATAGCTGTGGATCCCGCGAAGGTGGTGGCCATCCAAGATTGGAAGGTCCCTAAAAATGCTACCGAAGTGAGAAGTTTCTTGGGGTTAGCTGGCTACTATAGGAAGTTTATCAAAGACTTCGCAAAGATATCAGCTCCATTGACACGCTTGACGAAGAAGAACCTAGTTTTCACATGGGACGTAGATTGTGATGATGCGTTCCAACGTTTGAAGAGAGCTTTGACTTCAGCCCCAGTCTTAGTATTGCCAGACGGGAGTAAGACGTTTACCGTTTATACTGATGCTTGTGGGATAGGACTAGGCGCAGTCTTAATGTAAGAGGGTAGGGTAATAGCCTATGGTGGAAGGAAGTTGAGAGCGCATGAGAAAAATTATCCTACACATGACCTATAATTGGCCGCTATTGTTTTCGCGCTTAAGTCTTGGCGTCATTATCTTCTTGGCGAGAAATTCGAATTATTCACTGACCACAAGTCTTTAAAATACCTATTCTCACAAAAGGACTTGAACTTAAGGCAGCGAAGGTGGATGGAATTCTTAGCGTCCTACGACTTCGAAATAGCCTATACCCCTGGCAAGGGTAACGTGGTGGCAGACACCTTAAGTAGAAAAAGATTATCCTTAAGTCCTTTGTTTGTTGAGCGGCGAAGTTTAGAATTCATTTCGATGTTTGACTTTAGACCTTCCGTTGACTTCGTACCCGGTTTGCTAGCATCCTTGGAGGCAGACCTACGCTTTTGGGATGGATTGGCGAGGCACAGCGAGATGAACCCGCAGTTGGTTGAGTTAGTAGAAAAACTCAAAGGAGGGGAGTCATCAAGCCATCTCCGTAGGTATACCCTAGACGATAAGGGTTGGTTACGTAGGGACGGTAGACTTTGTGTACCAAAAGACGATGACCTAAGGAAGAATATTCACGACGAAGCACATCGTTCGAAGATGACCATTCATCCCGGCGGGGACAAGATGTACAAAGACATGAAGAGAGTATACTTTTGGGCCGGCATGAAGAAAGATGTGGCCGAGTATGTCGCTAGATGCTTGGTGTGCCAACAAGTAAAAGCGGAGCAAAAGAAACCCGATGGGTTGCTTCACCCATTGGAGGTTCCACTACGGAAATGGGAAAGCATCTCGATGGATTTTGTGGATGGATTACCGCGATCGAGGAAGGGTAATACGGGAATTTGGGTTATAGTAGATAGACTTACTAAGAGCGCCCATTTTATTCCCGTGAAGAGAAAGAGGGTTGCTTCATGGTTAGCTTCTGTATACGTTCGAGAGACAGTTCGGTTGCACGGTGTTCCTTCTAGCATAGTGAGCGACCGCGATCCTATATTCACTAGCGAATTTTGGAGAAGCTTACAAGAGGAGGTAGGGACTCAGTTATGTTTGGGCACCGCATATCATCCTCAGACGGACGGCCAGACCGAGAGGGTGAATCGCATTCTAGAGGATCTGTTGAGGCTATGTATCCTAGACTTTGGGGGTACATGGGAAGAGCATCTTCCATTGGTTGATTTCGCATATAATAATAGCTTTCAGTCCAGCATTGGTATGGCACCATTAGAAGCTCTTTATGGACGACCTTGTCGTTCACCTACATGTTGGTGGGAATATACGGATAAGATCTTACTTGGGCCCGATATGATCAGGGAGACTTCGAAGAAGATTGACTTGATTTGAAGGAGGATGAAAGCAGCGCAAGATAGGCAGAAATCTTATGCAGATAAAAGGAGTACAGATCTCGAGTTTGAAGTTGGAACATGGTCTTTGTCAAAGTGTCTCCATTACGAAACGTTGTTCGCTTTGGGTCCGTTGGAAATTAGCACCAAGGTTTGTAGGGCCGTTTCCTATTAAGGAGAAAATTGGACAGATGGCGTATAGAGTGGAGTTGCTCGAGAGACTTAGTGGTGTACACGACGTATTCCATGTGTCACATTTGAGGAAGTGCTTGCACGAGACCGCGGAAGTGGTAGAGCCGAGCTTTCTTAGAGAGGTGGAGATAGAGCATGATGCGACAATTCGACGAGCTCCTACGCGCATTCTTGGGTCGGAGATCAAGAGGTTGAGGAATCGAGGGGTCAAACTAGTCAAAGTGCAATGGGGAGATGATGAGATAAATGCTACTTGGGAGACAGAAGAGAAGATGCGTTCACGATACCCTTTTCCTTTTAAGGGTATGTCTTTTAATTTCTCCTTTATCGCTTAGCTTGTACTTTTCTTATCTTTAGTATATCCTCTCGCTAGTATCTTTGACCTTTAGTTAGGATAATCCTATGGTTGAAACATGTGTTTGAGACATGTTATGTATGGTGGATGCAAAGTGGATGCAAGTGTTTGCTAGTGGTTGCTCGTGGATGCATATACACACACTATTAGGCACCAGATTGGCTCAGTCACTTCATATTGCATATTGCATATATATGGATGTATTTAATAAAATGGATGTATAATGGTTGTATTATCATATAGTTGCTTCATTCGGGTGGATGGTTGTGCACGCATATAGAATTAATATGTATCATTAGGAATCTTTTGCATACATATTGGATGCATGGCACTATCATGAATTGCACTAAGGAGGTCGACTGAATCAGTAGACCGCCTAATTTTGCATTAGATATGGACATATACACACACTGTGTATATAAACATTAAAGCATTAGAAGTCTTTTAAGGACAATGGATGTTGGTGTTTGATGGTTGAGTAGATGGACGATTAGATGGTAGGATATACATTCTTCTTGACTTGGAGATTTCAGGGACGAAATCCTTTAAGGAGGGGAGAATGTAACACCCCGTAATTTTATAACATTAAAATTCACAAATTAAAGTATACCTAATTTTTAGAAAAGAATTAAGCGAAATGGGTTGCGCAGAGAAATATCCATACTTATTGATATATACAAAAAATAAAAATTAAATAAATAAATATGCGAAAAAGTTCAAAACAGCGAATTGGGAGGGGGAATAACCGAACCGGCCCATTTTTGAGGTCGACCCAAGCTCCGCTGGGTCGACTAGGGGTTAATCCAGGGTGTTTGGCTGTCAACTCGTGGGCCGATTCGCTCAAATGCAGATTTTGCATTTGATTGGTTCTCATGGTTCAGGGTTAATCTAATGGTCCTAAATAACTTCCTACACCTATAAATACATCCTAATGCTAACCCTAAACCTAATTAAAACAGAATAGTTACCGTCGCCATGGAAATCAATGGAGCCGCCGCCAACTAAGAAAGAAGAAAAGCAAATTCAATTCTAATTCTCTCAACCCTAAAGCAAAGCAAAACTCTCTCTTTTCTTCTCTAAATTATGAGTATGATGATCTTAACAAGATTATTATCATTTTAATTAGGTTGAGTTATGAATGGATTATGAGTAGATGATGTGAATTATCATATATGTTGTTGTAAACCCCTTTTGCTATCATGTATATTGTAAATCCAATGTTATGTGATGATGATATCTTATATGTTGTAAATCATGCTATGATGATGTTATGTATGTTGAAAGTTTCTATGCTAAGTTGTGATGAATCATACATGTTAAAAAGGCCATGATGTTACCATCTATGCTAGTTAGTTCATATTAATTAAATCATCATGTTTGGGTTATGTTGATCTATATGACAAGTCACATATGCAAGTTAGATTGATTAGAAAAGTTATGAACATATGCCAAGACATCTATTATGACATCTAGAATTATGCTATGACATATGTGATATCCTATGCTAGTTCACACCATCATTATGTTGCCTAAAAACCCCATATGCAAGTTTATGTATAGATTTAGGCTATGATCATATCATGTAAATTGAGACATTTAACAAGTTGACACCTTTTGATCCTTAACATGTGTAGTTTATGCAAGTTTCACCCCTATTATGATTAGATTTATTTTAATTGTCTATATGTTGTGATAATTTATCTTTGTGCTAGGTGTTAGACTATACAAGTCTAGCCTATATTATGCATTGAATAAGCGAACGTATAAACGTGGGGTAGGGGTATTATTAAGGATTTAATATTAAAAAGTTGGGGTGCAATTGATATGATTTTGCATGCCATAAGTGGATGGCCATAATTGAGTCAATTATGGACATCATTAAAAGTTGACTTAATTAATAATTTGAATAGGGAATTATTAAAACTGGGGTAAAAGATTTTAAGTGTTAATCAATGCTTAGGACACGAGGTTGGACTCGTTTGTGACGTAAACCTGCCCGGACCCGCCCGGCAAATCTAGTGGTCACAAATGTCAGCCCAATGCAAGAGGTTCTAGGCCTAAACTAAAGCATAACGGTTGTAAAGACACGAGGTTAGACTCTTTTATGGTGTAAGACTGCCCGGACCCGCCCGGCAAATCCAGCTGCCATAAATGTCAGTCTAATGTGAGAGGTCTTTATGAGGTTATGGCCTGAATGAATTAAGAAATACTTAACCAGATAAACATGTAAGGTGGGACATGGGGGTTAAGTAGGTGCCTTGGGTGGCATGAGGAATCTAGGGGGTGCCCTTAGTGGCATGTGAAATACGATTAGTAAGACTTAACCAAACACACATGTAAATGAACATAACTAAGAGGGTTAAGTGGGATATACTAGTGACAAGCTTAGGTGGGTAGCTTGTGGGGGCCTGTAACACCCCATATTTTTAATGTAATTAAAAATGTATATATATCCACAGATAGGATTAATATGGTGATGTATAATGAAAATTAATTAATTATGAAAAAAAAAGGTTGGTTGCATGCGATGTAAATATGTTGCATGCACTGATTTGCAAACATAATGCATTAACATTAAAAGAAAAAGATTCATGCATTTGTTTAATTTAAGTATTGTAACTAACATGAAAAAGAGAAGTAAGGAAAGAACAATAATTATCATTGTTCTAAGACTTATTAACAAAAGACTTTGTAGTTCAGTTGGTTAAGGCATTGGATTTGTAACATGGAGGTCGGGGGTTCGAACCCCGGCAGCAGCATAATTTTTATCTTTGTTTTAAAGAGGGCCAACTGAACAGGCAAATATATGTACATATACAAATTCATAATTTGAAAGGATAAGAACGTACATATAAGGAAATAAAGAAAACATATGTATATACATGAGAATATATATATATATATATATATGCAGAAATATATGTATACGAAAGATAAAATTTAAGATAAGGCTATAGTAAATGAAATATGGCAAGAATTAAATAACGGTGCAACATCGTTTGAATTTTGAAAATAAAATGGAAGTTGTGCGTATATATATATATACGCGTAAAATGGTCGTTAAAGGAATTGTATACATATAAGAATATTTCATGTGAATAAAACAGTTAAATAAATTCCAGGAATTCAAAAGTTCGAAATTCAAATTTCTACGCCAAAACAGCTTGTGGGACCCAATGCTGACTTAGCACTGCATGTACGATAAGATTTGGCTAGATTCATCTGCGAACCTGGACTATTTTCTTAACTAGGTTCAATGCTGACTCAGCGCTGCGTGTACGATAAGGTCTTGAGCAACTATATAAACAGCCCTTGTCTTCTTCTCTATTCACAATTCTTTTCTACCTTATGCTGCAAAGATTCTTGTTAGTCATGGCTCCTCCTCCTCCTCTAAAATATATAAATAAAATAATATATATAAAATAAACCAAGACGAGGAAATGCTGCTAAAAGATTTTCAAGAAAAGGTTCAAGTCAAGCTAGGATTCAAGAGGAGGTTCAAATGACTTCAACGACTGTTTTTCTACGAATCTTAGCAACGCCATCTTTCTGTTCTAATCTAATCTCTGTAAGTCAGTTATTTTTAGATTTGAACGTTTTTCTTTGTTCGTGACATGAAATTAAAGGAATAAAAGAATATGCCAAATCTCTCTCTCTCTATTCGAATCAGTGCCTACATTCTTGAACCTAATTAAGAACTATTATGATTCGAGGACAAATAAGACTATGACTATGAGCATTTGCCTATGACTATGAACATTGCCTATGACTTTGGACATTGCCTATGACTATGAACATTGCCTATGACTTTGGACATTGCCTATGACTATGAACATTGCCTATGACTGTGACTGTGACTATGAGGATTATTTCCTTGACTAAGCGTATGCCTTTGACTAGAAAACATAAACTATTGCCTTTGACATAACAAGGACATCTGTAATTAAACACCTATGATTCATGATTAGGAAAGTGTTGTCTAAGCTTTGTGATTATGAGATTGGGTCTAAACCCGATTATTTATTCTGCCTGTCCTTGGTTCTTTGGTTTTAGACCATGGGAATTTACCTATTAAGTTAGGTCTACCCATGTTCTTGAACCTACTCTGTCTATTCTTGGTTTTAGACCTTGGGAATTTACCTATTAAGTTAGGTCTACCCACGTTCTTGAACCTACGTCGTTATTCAAAACCATTTTATGCCAGTTGTTGTATCTATCCTTTTCATAGCAATCTTTGGTTCATTCCCTATTTGCTACGAATCTAAATTTATCTATAATCTAGATTGAAACACAATTGTACGAACGGTGGGAATGCGGTTTGGGGCAAAATATGAAAACTACTAAAACGTAGTTTAACTTGGAAATTGGCATAAATTGGGAACATGTATTATGGCAAGTTTATAGGAATGCAAATTGGATAAATTTGACATAAATTATAAGATGTGTAATTTGAATTTTGTATTGATGTGTAAATCTAGTATTTACATGAATAGTGAACTAGAGTGATAAGTCTAGTTTGACGTGAATTAGAATGTTAAATCAGAATTGGATTAGCTAATTTGGCTCGATAAGTATATTGGCATAAACTTGAAATTGGCCATAATTGGGAGTAATTGTCAGGATTAGCAAAATCATGGTTAATGACACTTGATTTGGTATAGTTTACATACCAAAAAGCATAAACATGATTTAGAGGGAAAATGGGCCATAAGAATGAATGTTGACTATTTACATTAAAAAGGAATTAGGAAATAAGTAAATTAGGAATAATTTACTTATAGAATTTTTTTCTAAATGAGAAATGTAAACTTAGACAAATTAAAGGTTTGTTAAACGGCATCTCTTTTAATGAAACACCAGAAAGTTCTAGGGTGACAGAGAGGATAGTGTCTAGGCTTGAGTTTGGAAAATACAAGTTTCCTGCTCTCCCTGGCTATCCCTAACTGATCCGACGGACGGGATGGTTACTTTCAAAACCTGATTTGAAAACTAATCAAAACCCTTTTTGAACTTAGAAAACACGAATATGCCCAACCCGAGGTTAGACTGAGTTGCGATGTAAACCGGCTCGGAACCTACCGGCACATCCAGCAGTCGCAACAATACCTGTCTAATGTGAGTGGTAGCGGCTTTAATTCATTTAATTAAAGCTAGAACAAGAATGGTAGGGTTAAATTCACTAAGACACTTAACCAATTCAACATGACAACAAGACTGGTGAGTGGGGTTAGGGCCATACAGTTAAACAAGAATGGGAGGGTTAAGTCCATAGGAACACTTAACCAATTTAAACACAATTAAGCTAGAATAGGAGGGCTAAGTCCATAGAGACACTTAACCAAACTCAAGGTAGAAAAACGAGACTTGTAGGGGTTAAGTAAAGTTAATACACTTAGCCAAATTAATATGTTAACTAGACTAGAGGTTGGGGTTAAGTAAAATCTAATACACTTAGCCAATTTGATATGTTAGCTTGGCTAGACCGTAGGGTTAAGTAAACTTGAACACTTAACCATCAGGTTGTGATAAAGGAATGGGGTTAAGTCTAGAACATGAAGAGATAATACTTGACCATTAATAATAACATGTTAGTTAAAACAGACGGGCAAGGTTAAGTTAAAAAGGAACACTTGACCAACACAGGGTGAATGGGTAGGGTTAAGTAATAAATACTTAACCAATACAACTTGGTTTGTGGTAGGGTTAAGTCAACATGAGTTATTGACAACACTTAACCAGTTTAACAGGATAAATAAGGAGGGTTAAGTTAGCTTGAATTGACTATGACACTTAACCAATCTAAACTAACGGGAAAGAGAACTAAGTAAACCTTAGTTAAGGAAACAACGATTCTGGAAACTAAGTGGTAAATCTTAGTTAGTAAAACTAAGTAGTAATTCTTAGTATAGCACGAGGAGGTGCGAACGTCCGTCTGAGTAAAAAGGAGGCTCCAACGAATTGGGTTACGAAGCCCCAGGCTTCGAGGGGACGTGAGGGTACTCTTGGTATCCCTCTGTGAGGCTGCAGATGATCCGCCTGGGCCCACAGAGGTTAAGGTCTGCGTAGAAGAACCAGGGGTATGCCTTGGTTGCAATACATGGCAACCTAAAGACTAGGATGGACCGGCGTGATTCGGCGAGAGAACGGTAGCCCTGTGATAGCAACTCGTCGTCTATCATCCATCTTCAGTCAAGCGAGACACATGAAGCGGGAAGGCTGGAGGACTCATACGGACCACATACTTGCTATCTAGTTGTGATTGCGGGGTGTTGTTGGCCATAGAATTAGTGGGGCAGATAGGGGCCTTCGTACAGTTCTCATTTTACAAGGGTGGCCTTCCATTAGTTGAGGGAGGAGTCGAGTGGAACCATAGCCACTGGAAAAACAGACCTTAACATCTGTATCTGCAGATATTGAAAGCTCCCGACCGAGTTCCATATTTCTAGAGTAGCCCTGACACGGGACTCGGGTAGCACATTACAGGACATGTGCATCTAGACAAGCGATAACGATTCACGATACATGCGTGGGGAAAGTCTAGGAACATATACCACTCTAGGTAGTGTATCCTAGACTAAAGGGCATCGTTCGACAGGTAGCATAATCCCTAGTTTGGAACTAGGTGGCATAAATCCTGAATACAGGAAGCGTTCAACAGATCGCGTAAACTCTAATTGAATCTAGAAAGCACTTGATATAAAACCTAGACTAGATCTAGGTAATAAATAATCAAGGTACGCCTGAAGGCGACGGAAACTACAGGGATTGGGATCACGTTATCGTTACTAGTTGGAACACTAGTTAGGTGGTGCAGAGATATAGAAACGAGTATATCGCGGTAAAAGCGAAGCGAAGAAAGTGTTGTAGTATATCCAGTTTATCTTGTCTTAGCATGTCTTGTGTGAATCTTATCTTGTTAGCCTTATCATCATGGTATTATCTTGTATTCAGTTAATTCATGTCGTTCTGTTTCCCCTGTTCACATGCTAGAAGTTACTGACTTACTCAGGCTTTATGTCTGACTCTGTTTTTCTTTCGCATCTTTTCTTCCGTTCCCCCCTAGGTAGTTGAGGAGGGAATAGTATAACTCAGGATTAAATTGGACCGTTGCTCTTTCCCAGCTTGAAGATTTGACGAAGTTGTCCTTGGATTCTCTTTCAGATGCTATGGCTGGCTTATGCTACATTGGGGAATATAAATGTATTTTTATGCTTCTTTATCTAGTAAAGACAGATGATACTCTGATATTGTAAAGCAATCTTATACAATCTATTTTATCAATAAAGCAAAGTTTTATTTTCCGCTGTTAATTGTTTGTCTGTCTTATAATTTATCTGCATCTTTTACCCATAATGCTCCACAGAACTTAGTGCATTCCCTTTGCGAGTGACACTAACAGACATGGGGTGTTACACGTGGTATCAAAGCTGAAGGTTACCAGATCAGATAAAGGATTTGAAAAATTATTTTCAAACGGTTTTAAAAGAAGCATTTTCAAAAGAAGAGATTTGTTTTAAAGGCATATTCCCTAAAGCCATACGCACTATCTTCTCTTCCTCTGTTTAAATTCTTGTCTCCTTCTTTCTTGAGTCTCTGGGGCTCCTGGCTTTCTGGGAGGTAACCTCATCGAAGGGCAAAGTAGTGCCCGGCTTCCATCCATAGCCGTAGTTGTTTCATCTACGGGCAGTTTTCTTTCAAAGTTTATAAGGTTTTCCGGACGATGGAGGCAGTTTTCGAGAGATTTGTCATCATGACTACACACGGAAGGGGATGAGGAGTTTGGCTAAGGAGCATAACCCTAGGATGAGGAATTCATGGATGTAGACTTAGCACACGAAGGAGGAAGAAATTATAAAACCTAAGACAAGAGGAAGTATCTTTACTAGGGTATGATAGAGCATATACTTAAGGACAAGGGCAAGAACGAGGACAAGATTTTTAGAAGGGCAAGTACATACTTTCACGACCAAGCGTACCTAGGAGAAAGGCAGTAAAATTCTATTGGAAGAATCTAGTTTTGTTGTTCGTACTATTTCCTTTGGTTTTAGCACTTCGCATTTGTTCATATCCACTTCCATAGTTGAGTCTCTGCACCATAGTACTTGAATAGTAGAAAGATCCCACTAGAGTCTCAAATCCCATTTGGTGATCCGACCAGTTAATTTTTGGTTAGTAGGGATTTGGGGATAGCTATCGAGATTACATATATCATCTCATGAGGATCGTCTAAATTCGGGAGAGATACTCCTTGGGTGTTTGTCTGATATTGGTTTAGGCCGTTGGGGCTTGTACTTGAGGAATGTCGAGTTCGGTTTGGATGGTTTGCATGAAAGATGAATAGTTGTGGCAGGTACTCTAAAAAGTACGGAGTGATCTTTTGACTCTCATAGTTATGGCGTGATGGATGAGCTAAGAGGGAGGCCTCTAATCATCTTAGTACATATACTTGACGCCGTGATTGACATCTGTTTATTTTGGAAATGGAGATCCGGAACTTCACAATCGTAAAGTTAAATTAGTTAAGATACAGTGGAGTAAAGCTCAAGAAGTCTAGATACTAGCGTCATACCCTTTTTCTTAAGGGTGTATCCTTGATTTCTTTGTTTAGGAGCTTTGCGCATAATTGTTTCTCTCTTTCCAAAGTATATCACCTAGGTCATATCTTCGATCCTTAGGTAGAAGCCAATGGATGTAAATGTAACACCCCACACCCGCTATGGTCACTCACTAAGGGAATGCCATAGCATCGGTGGAGTATTTTAGTGAATATAGAACAGAAAAATTACAACAAGACAGATATAAATAGTACTTGAAATTTAAAACATCATCTCATAACAGCGGAAGTAAAACATGTCTGGTTACACCATAAAACCACAATAAAAGTCAAGTACAATATCCATCAAAATAAAGAAGTACATAATCCCACCCTCATACAATAGCCATGACAAAAGAAAAGATAACTGGGTAACTGGAGCTTTACATCTATCCAAGCTCCTAAAGACTGGAACAGCAATCCGATCAAGCTCCACTACTGCTAGGATCCACCGTAGGACCTGAGGGTTGGGAAAAAGATAAAAACAACGGGGTCAGACATAAGTCTGAGCGAGTCCTATAACTTTAACAATACAATCGTTAAAGTAACGAGAGAAGACATAAACTGATATACGGTAACTAATGGGGATGAATGGCTACACTAAGCAGTCAACTAAACTAAGATAAAAGATAAAGACGCATCTACCCTTCCAAAGGTAAATTACTAAACTGCACCACACCAGTCATTCCTAACTTAAAGGTTGATCCGACCCATGGACTTATAAATTAACTTAATAGTTCTCGCGTACCCCTAGGTGACTAAGTAGACGCCACGGGGCCCTACAATCCACTAGGTGTACACACTACTCCCCATTCGATCGGCACCCTAATGTAGATACCCGTGCTGGCCCCACCGTGGGGTGTACCATTCCCCAACGTGGCAACCTGATAAAACTAACGATGCACGGCTTATATCTACACGATGCAACAACGTCTTATTTACCAGCCCGGGTCCACACACGCATAAGAAACCCGTTGGTCATGCGTTGCCACCGCTAACCCATTTTGGCCTCTTATAGTCAAGCCATGTATGCGTGTCCCGTCCTCGACATGGGTCGAGCCCACTAAGATACGTATGGGTTACTGGTTGAAATGGGCCCCCAGCACAAGCCATCCCCCTAAGCTTGGCCCACACACTAGTGTTTCCCACTTAACCCTTTAATCATGTTTAATTACATGTTTCATCTTGGTTAAGTATTTTATCTTATTTTCTATTGGCAACCACTAGCAATTTCCACATACCACCCAAGGTACCCACTTAACCCCCATGCCCCACTACATGCTTATCTGGTTAAGTGTTTCTTAATTGATTAACACTGTAACCGTGTAAAGGACCCCTCACATTGGACCGTCATTTGTAGATGCCTGGTTAAGCCGGTAGGTTCCGGGCAGTCTTACACAACAAACGGGTCCAACCTCGTGTCATTTACCCTTGTTACGTATTTAATTTATGATTAAGACCCCTCACATTGGACCGTCATTTGTAGATGCCTGGTTAAGCCGGTAAACTCCGGGCAGTCTTACACTACAAACGGGTCCAACCTCGTGTCTTAATCGATTAATTACTCCTAATTAATCACCCCCATAATTTGTGTTAATTATCATGTTTATTTTAGGAATATGGGTGCACCTAACTTAATAGGCAAATTCCCAACTCCAAAGTGTGGGTACACCTAACTTAATAGGCAAATTCCCAACACATAGTATGGGTACACCTAACTTAATAGGCAAATTCCCATACTATGTTCATTTGTTTTATGTTATGCATAATTATATTAATTTCACACAATCTTATTAACATATGCATTTAATTAACCTCATCGTTCCCACGTAATTTCGTTCTCATGACATAACACATATAAAAGGTGTCAACTTGCATATGTATGAACATGTTTCAAAGGTGCCATCTTGCATATTAACAAACACATAACTTGCATATGAACTTGCATAACATGTCACATAACTTGCATATTAACTTGTATAACATGTCACATAACTTGCATATTAACTTGCATAACATGTTACATAAACTTACATATTAACAAATACATGACTTGCATATGAACTTGCATAATATGTCACATAACTTGCATATGAACTTGCATAACATGTTACATAACTTGCATATGAACTCATAAACTTGCATATGAACTTGCATAACATGTTACATACTTGCATATGAAGAAACATACAACTTACATAATTATCATACATGTAACTTGCATATTATCATACATGTAACTTGCATATTAACATATGATCACAAAGCACAAAACTTGCATAACCCACATACATTAGCAAACTAACATCATGTCATATGACTTAAAACCCATTAATCCACAAACAAAACCATATGATCTCATCATATCTCATCTACTTAGTTTAGCAATTGATCATTAGAGTGATAGAAACTCACAACTAGCCAATTTGCACTCCAAATGAAGAAGATTAAGATGCTTAGAATGGATTAGAGGTTGATTAGAGAGTGATTAGCTTGCAACCCTCTTCATAAATTAGTGGAGGCTCCTTCTAAGATTTAATTTGGCGGCATGTAGCCCTCAATTCTATTTTTAGTATGGATTAGGGTAGGTTTAGGGTGTATTTATAGATTAGGTGAGTGTTTTAGGCCCTTAGATTAACCCTAAATTAGATTAGGACCCTTAGATTTCGGAACCTTCCAGAAACCAGCCCTAAGACCAAGCCCAAACCCCAAACTGGTGCACCCAACCACAGAACTCTCTAGAAACTGTGCAGGTTTCCTATCCCGACATGGGCGCACTTCCCAAGTGCGCCAGTGTATTTTTGTGCTGGCGCACTTCACAAGTGCGCCAGTGCATTTCTGGCCTGTTTCGGGTTTTTCTGCCTAACTTCGTTCGTCCATATCTCTTTCATACGGTACCCGTTTTACGCAAACTCGGACTCTATTTCGCGTATTTTTCCGAGACGAACGAAATGACGCAGCCCGTTTCCCCTGATTCTCACATCTGAGATTAATTATACTTTAATTACTAACCATTAGTGTTAATTGAAATTCGGGGTGTTACATTCTCCCCTACTTAAAGGATTTCGTCCTCGAAATCTCTAAGTCAAGAAGAACGTATCCTACCAACCAAACAACCATCTACTAAACCATCAACCACAAGCAACCGTTATCCTTAGAAACTTCTAATGATGTATGAACATATGCAGAAAGTGTGTGTATATGTCCGTATACTAATGCAAAATCAGGCGGTCTACTGATTCAGTCGACCTCCTTAATGCAAACCATGATAGTGCCATGCATCCAATATGTATGCGAAACCCTATTGACACATACAATTTCTATATGCGTGCACAACCATACACAAAAATGCATCATCCACATGATAACACAGCCATGATACATCCATCAATCTAACTACCACATCCATTTATGCGATATGCAACATGAAGTGACTGAGCCGATCTAGTGCCTAATGTGTGTGTATATGCATCCACGAGCAACCACTAGCAAACAATTGCATCCACATGCATCCATCAACCATAACATGTTTCAAACACATGTTTCAACCATAGGTTTTACCCTATCTAAAGGTCATAGGTACTAGCGAGAGGATATACTAAAGATAAGATAAGTACTAGACAAGCGATAAAGGAGAAGTTAAAAGACATACTCTCAAAAAGAAATGGGTACAAAGAACGCATCTTCGCTTCCGTCTCCCAAGTAGCATTGCTTTCGTCATCTCGCCATTGCACTTTAACTAGCTGAACTTCTCTGTTCCTCAACTTCCTAGTTTCTGGATGCGAGTAGGAGCTCGTCGAATCATCGCATCACGCTCTACCTCTACATCTCTAAGCAAGCTCGGCTCTACCACCTCTGCGGTCTCATGTAAGCACTTCCTCAAATGTGATACATGGAATACATCATGAACACCACTAAGTCTGTCGGGCAACTCCACCCGATATGCCATCCGTCCAATCCTTTCCTTAATAGGAAACGGCCCAACAAACCTCGGTGCTAACTTCCCAACGGACCCAAAGCGAACAACATTTCTCAACGGAGATACTTTGACAAAAACCATGTCCCCAACCTCAAACTCAAGATCCGTCCTTCTCCGATCCGCATAAGATTTCTGTCTATCTTGCGCTGCCTTCATCCTTCTTCGAATCAAATCAATCTTCTCTGAAGTCTCTCTAACCATATCTGGCCCAAGCAAGATCTTATTCGTAGATTCCCACCAACATGTAGGAGATCGACAAGGCCTTCCATAAAGAGCTTTGAAAGGTGCCATGCCAATACTAGACTGAAAGCTGTTATTGTATGCGAACTCCACCAAAGGAAGATGTTCTTCCCATGTACCTCCAAAATCCAAGATACAAAGCCTCAAGAGATCTTCTAAGATACGGTTCACCCTCTCGGTCTGACCGTCCGTCTGAGGATGATATGCGGTGCTCAAACACAACTGAGTCCCTACCGCCTCTTGCAAACTTCTCCAAAACTCACTAGTGAAGATAGGATCTCGATCACTCACAATGCTGGATGGTACGCCATGCAATCTAACAATCTCTCTAACATAGACTGAAGCAAGCCATGGAGCGGTCCTCTTACTCTTCACGGGTATAAAATGGGCACTCTTGGTAAGTCTGTCTACCACAACCCAAATTCCCGTATTGCCCTTCCTCGATCTCGGTAACCCATCGATGAAATCCATCGAGACACTATCCCACTTCCATTGCGGAACTTCCAATGGGTGTAGCAACCCACCGGGTTTCCTTTGCTCCGCTTTAACTTGTTGGCACACTAAGCATCTAGCCACATACTCGGCCACATCTTTCTTCATACCGGCCCAGAAGAAAACTCTCTTCATGTCTTGGTACATTTTGTCTCCACCGGGATGAATACTCATCCTTGAACGATGTGCATCATCCAAAATAGCCTTCTTCAAACCCTCATCTTGCGGTACACAAAGTCTACCGTCTCTATGCAACCATCCCCTATCATCTATGGTGTATCTACCCAAATGGCTGGACGACTCCCCCCTTATAAGCTTCTCTACCAACTCAACCAACTGTGGGTCGTCTCGCTGAGCCTCGCCAATCCGTCCCAAAAGAGTAGGTCTAACCTTCAAGGATGCTAACAAACCAGGTACAAAGTCAACAGAAGGTCTGAAGTCGAACAAAGAAAGAAACTCCAAGCTTCGCCGTTCCACGAACAATGGACTCAAAGATAGCCTTTTTCTACTCAAGGCGTCGGCCACCACGTTACCCTTGCCAGGGGTATACGCTATCTCGAAATCATAGGATGCTAAGAACTCCATCCACCTTTGTTGTCTTAAGTTTAAATCCTTCTGAGAGAATAAGTACTTCAATGATTTATGGTCAGTAAACAACTCGAATCTCTCACCAAGAAGATAATGGCGCCAAGACTTAAGTGCGAAAACAATCGCGGCCAACTCTAGATCATGGGTAGGGTAATTCTTCTCATGCACTCTCAATTGCCTCCCTCCATAGGCTATTACCCTTCCCTCCTGCATCAAGACTGCGCCTAATCCTGTCCCACAAGCATCGGTATAAACAACAAACGGCTTACTCCCATCTGGAAGCACTAAAACTGGAGCGGTGGTCAAAGCTCTCTTTAACCGTCGGAAAGCATCATCACAATCTACGTCCCATGAGAAAACCAGATTCTTCTTCGTCAAGCGGGTTAATGGGGCTGATATCTTCGCGAAGTCTTTGATGAACTTCCTATAATATCCTGCCAACCCCAAGAAACTTCTTACTTCGGTAGCATTTCTAGGAACTTTCCAATCCTGGATAGATACTATCTTTGCGGGATCCACAGCTATCCCTTCCTTAGAGACCACATGCCCTAAGAATCGCACTTCTCTTCTCCAAAAATGACATTTAGAGAATTTAGCTTTAAGACTATGTGCTCGAAGAGTCTCCAACACTTCTGTGAGATGTAAGGCATGCTCTTCTTCACTCTTGGAAAAGACCAAGATGTCATCCACAAAGACCACTACAAACTTATTCAGATACTCTCTGAACACTCTACTCATCATATCAACAAAGTATGCAGGGGCGTTTGTCAACCCAAATGGCATCACAAGCCACTCATAAAAACCATCCGGAGTCCGGAAAGTAGTCTTCTCTATACTATCCTCCGCCACTCTCAACTGATGAAACCCTGTAGCTAAGTCCATCTGCGAAAACACTGAGGCGCCAACCAACTGATCAAAGAGATCATCTATCCTCGGTAATGGGTGTCTATTCTTCTTCGTGAGCTTATTAAGTTCTCTATAATCCACATAAAGTCTGAGGGACCCATCCGCCTTCGTGGCAAACACTACTGGAGCTCCCCACTCCGATATACTTCGCCTTATGAACCCCTTCTCAAGCAACTCCCCTACTTGCTTATGAAGTTCTCTTCTCTCACGAGGAGCCATGTGGCGCACTGGCAAAGACACTGGTTTGGCATTATCCACCAAATAAATTCGGAAATCTATCTCCCGCTTCGGAGGCAAACCCTTCACCTCTTCAAACACATCCGGATATTCCCGGACCACTCTGACAGAACGCAAACTCTCGACCGAAGCATCGAGCGATTCAAGATAACTTAGCAAAACAGATTCCATGGGATTACAAGAGATCTCGAGAGTATTACCCAAGCGGGTCATAAGCCTGACAACTCTCCTTTCACAATCAAGAACGGCACCATTACTGGATAACCAGTCCATGCCCAAAATCAACCCATAGCCCGTGAAGCCCAATACAAAAGCATCACATCCAAACTCAACGCTAAGTATAGAAATCTTCAAACCCAAACATATCATAGACAGATATATGGAGCCCCCAATTGGGTTTGAAACAACAAAGGGATCATCAACTAGACTGGTGTCTAAGTGCAGTGACTCAACTAACGATGATGAGATAAAAGAATGCGATGCGCCAGAGTCAAACAAAGTACGAACTGGATGATCAAACAGAAAAACCAGACTTTCAACGGAAATAGTTCTACCTCTCTGCTGAATCGGTGGAACTGAGAGAGCCTGAACTTGACCCCCTGCCTGAGCTGGTGCCATAAGAGCTTGCACCTGACCTCCTGAGGTAGACCCCGTCTTCTGCCCCTTCTTTGGGCAGTCCTTCACAAGATGTCCTGCTTCACCACAATGAAAGCAACCGATCTTCTTCTTTTTGTGACAATCCTTGCTGAGGTGGCCTGGGGTCCCACAATTGAAGCACTTCTTCTTCTTCTTCCCCTTGTCACCATTGCCTTTTCCACCCTTGCCTTGTTGTTGTTGTTGCGGTTTCTTCTGATCCCCCTTCTTCTCTGGTGCCTTAGAACTCTTATCATCCTCATGCATAAGTGCCATGTAGACAAGCTTCTCAAAGGTGGCCCCCATAGGAATGTGAGTCATAGCTATTCCTTGCAATGGTTCGTTCAAGCCTCTAACGAACCTCAAAGCCTTCTTCTCCGGTGTATTCACCAACTCTATGCCAAACCTTGCTAATTGATTGAATTTGTTGACATATTCTTTCACCGTGAGATTCCCTTGCTTCAAATTCAAGAACTTCTCCATAAACAGATTCTCTTCCGCCCTTGAGAGAAACTTAGCCCCAAACCTTTGCTTGAAATCTGCCCAAGAGTCAACAGGGCATTCTCCATTAGTGACCTCCCACCAGAATGAGGCCTCTCCCTTTATTAACCAAGCCGCCAACTTGACTTTCTTTCCCTCTTCCACTTCAAAGATATCTAGCAACTCTTCCACTTCCTTAAGCCAATCTCTAGCCTCTACGAAAGTCTCTGAACCTAGAAAAGGTTTTCCTCCTATAGCCTTGAACTCCTTGCAAATCTTAGCAAAATTATCCACTCTAGGCTGAGGAGGAGGAGCGGTTGCCTCTGGTGTAGTAGCATTGGCTGGACCCGCAGCCGCGGCCCTAGCCTCTTGTAACCTCCTATACCATAGTGGTATAACTAAGCCCTCCGGGATGTTAAGATCTTCAGCCATGCTGAAACGAAAGAGGAAAGATTCAAAAAGGAGATTCCGAAAGATAAAGATATGGCTATTGGGGATTATGCTTTTCTTTTTCAAAAACTTTTCTCTTAAAAGACATGTTTTTGAAAATACTTTTTCCAAAAATAATACCTTTACTATTTTAAAAAAAAAGTATTTTTCTCAAAAATTTATCTGTTCCGGTAACCTTCAGCTCTGATACCACGTGTAACACCCCACTCCCGCTATGGTCACTCACTAAGGGAATGCCATAGCATCGGTGGAGTATTTTAGTGAATATAGAACAGAAAAATTACAACAAGACAGATATAAATAGTACTTGAAATTTAAAACATCATCTCATAACAGCGGAAGTAAAACATGTCTGGTTACATCATAAAACCACAATAAAAGTCAAGTACAATATCCATCAAAATAAAGAAGTACATAATCCCACCCTCATACAATAGCCATGACAAAAGAAAAGATAACTGGGTAACTGGAGCTTTACATCTATCCAAGCTCCTAAAGACTGGAACAGCAATCCGATCAAGCTCCACTACTGCTAGGATCCACCGTAGGACCTGAGGGTTGGGAAAAAGATAAAAACAACGGGGTCAGACATAAGTCTGAGCGAGTCCTATAACTTTAACAATACAATCGTTAAAGTAACGAGAGAAGACATAAACTGATATACGGTAACTAATGGGGATGAATGGCTACACTAAGCAGTCAACTAAACTAAGATAAAAGATAAAGACGCATCTACCCTTCCAAAGGTAAATTACTAAACTGCACCACACCAGTCATTCCTAACTTAAAGGTTGATCCGACCCATGGACTTATAAAATTAACTTAATAGTTCTCGCGTACCCCTAGGTGACTAAGTAGACGCCACGGGGCCCTACAATCCACTAGGTGTACACACTACTCCCCATTCGATCGGCTCCCTAACGAAGATACCCGTGCTGGCCCCACCGTGGGGTGTACCATTCCCCAACGTGGCAACCTGATAAAACTAACGGTGCACGGCTTATATCTACACGATGCAATAACGTCTTATTTACCAGCCCGGGTCCACACACGCATATGAAACCCGTTGGTCATGCGTTGCCACCGCTAACCCATTTTGGCCTCTTATAGTCAAGCCCAGTATGCGTGTCCCGTCCTCGACATGGGTCGAGCCCACTAAGATACGTATGGGTTACTGGTTGAAATGGGCCCCCGGCACAAGCCATCCCCCTAAGCTTGGCCCACACACTAGTGTTTCCCACTTAACCCTTTAATCATGTTTAATTACATGTTTCATCTTGGTTAAGTATTTTATCTTATTTTCTATTGGCAACCACTAGCAATTTCCACATACCACCCAAGGTACCCACTTAACCCCCATGCCCCACCACATGCTTATCTGGTTAAGTGTTTCTTAATTGATTAACACTGTAACCGTGTAAAGGACCCCTCACATTGGACCGTCATTTGTAGATGCCTGGTTAAGCCGGTAGGTTCCGGGCAGTCTTGCACTACAAACGGGTCCAACCTCGTGTCATTTACCCTTGTTACTTATTTAATTTATGATTAAGACCCCTCACATTGGACCGTCATTTGTAGATTCCTGGTTAAGCCGGTAAACTCCGGGCAGTCTTACACTACAAACGGGTCCAACCTCGTGTCTTAATCGATTAATTACTCCTAATTAATCACCCCCATAATTTGTGTTAATTATCATGTTTATTTTAGGAATATGGGTGCACCTAACTTAATAGGAAAATTCCCAACTCCAAAGTGTGGGTACACCTAACTTAATAGGCAAATTCCCAACACATAGTATGGGTACACCTAACTTAATAGGCAAATTCCCATACTATGTTCATTTATTTTATGTTATGCATAATTATATTAATTTCACACAATATTATTAACATATGCATTTAATTAACCCCATCGTTCCCACGTAATTTCGTTCTCATGACATAACACATATAAAAGGTGTCAACTTGCATATGTATGAACATGTTTCAAAGGTGCCATCTTGCATATTAACAAACACATAACTTGCATATGAACTTGCATAACATGTCACATAACTTGCATATTAACTTGTATAACATGTCACATAACTTGCATATTAACTTGCATAACATGTTACATAAACTTACATATTAACAAATACATGACTTGCATATGAACTTGCATAATATGTCACATAACTTGCATATGAACTTGCATAACATGTTACATAACTTGCGTATGAACTCATAAACTTGCATATGAACTTGCATAACATGTTACATACTTGCATATGAAGAAACATACAACTCACATAATTATCATACATGTAACTTGCATATTATCATACATGTAACTTGCATATTAACATATGATCACAAAGCACAAAACTTGCATAACCCACATACATTAGCAAACTAACATCATGTCATATGACTTAAAACCCATTAATCCACAAACAAAACCATATGATCTCATCATATCTCATCTACTTAGTTTAGCAATTGATCATTAGAGTGATAGAAACTCACAACTAGCCAATTTGCACTCCAAATGAAGAAGATTAAGATGCTTAGAATGGATTAGAGGTTAATTAGAGAGTGATTAGCTTGCAACCCTCTTCATAAATTAGTGGAGGTTCCTTCTAAGATTTAATTTGGCGGCATGTAGCCCTCAATTCTATTTTTAGTATGGATTAGGGTAGGTTTAGGGTGTATTTATAGATTAGGTTAGTGTTTTAGGCCCTTAGATTAACCCTAAATTAGATTAGGACCCTTAGATTTCGGAACCTTCCAGAAACCAGCCCTAAGACCAAGCCCAAACCCCAAACTGGTGCACCCAACCACAGAACTCTCTAGAAACTGTGCAAGTTTCCTGTCCCGACATGGGCGCACTTCCCAAGTGCGCCAGTGTATTTTTGTGCTGGCGCACTTCACAAGTGCGCCAGTGCATTTCTGGCCTGTTTCGGGTTTTTCTGCCTAACTTCGTTCGTCCATATCTCTTTCATACGGTACCCGTTTTACGCAAACTCGGACTCTATTTCGCGTATTTTTCCGAGACGAACGAAATGACGCAGCCCGTTTCCCCTGATTCTCACATCTGAGATTAATTATACTTTAATTACTAACCATTAGTGTTAATTGAAATTCGGGGTGTTACAGTAAACATGTATTTGAAACATGTTATGGTTGATGGTTGCAAGTGGTTGCAAATGGTTGCTCGTGGATGCATATGCATACGTATTAGGCACTAGATCAAGTTCGGACTCTCTCATATTGCATTTACATATATGCATTTGTTTATAAGTTGAACTTGATATGATATCATATGGACGTTGCATATGGATGAATGGTTGTGCACGCATGTAGTATTTACATGACTAGGGATGTTTGCATGCATGATTGGACGCATGGCACCGACATGATTCGCATTAAGGAGGTCGACTGAATCAGTAGACTGCCTGATGTTACAGTAGATAAAGACATATACACACACTATGCATATGAACATGAAAGCATTAGAAATCTTTTAAGGACAATGGATGCCTGTGATTGGATGGTTGAGTAGATAGGTGATTGGATGGTAGGACACATTCTTCCTAACTATAAGATTTCGGGGACGAAATCCTTTTAAGTGGGGGAGAATGTAACACCCCATATTTTTAATGTAATTAAAAATGTATATATATATCCACAGATAGGATTAATATGGTGATGTATAATGAAAATTAATTAATTATGAAAAAAAAAACAGATTGGTTGCATGCGATGTAAATATGTTGCATGCACTGATTTGCAAACATAATGCATTAACATTAAAAGAAAAAGATTCATGCATTGGTTTAATTTAAGTATTGTAACTAACATGAAAAAGAGAAGTAAGGAAAGAACAATAATTATCATTGTTCTAAGACTTATTAACAAAAGACTTTGTAGTTCAGTTGGTTAAGGGATTGGATTTGTAACATGGAGGTCGGGGGTTCGAACCCCGGCGACAGCATAATTTTTATCTTTGTTTTAAAGAGGGCCAACTAAACAGGCAAATATATGTACATATACAAATTCAAAATTTGAAAGGATAAGAACGTACATATAAGGAAATAAAGAAAATATATGTATATACATGAGAATATATATATATATATATGCAGAAATATATGTATACAAAAGATAAAATTTAAGATAAGGCTATAGTAAATGAAATATGGCAAGAATTAAATAACGGTGCAACATCGTTTGAATTTTTAAAATAAAATGGAAGTTCTGCGTATATATATATACGCGTAAAATGGTCCTTAAAGGAATTGTATACATATAAGAATATTTCATGTGAATAAAACAGTTAAATAAATTCCAAGAATTCAAAAGTTCGAAATTCAAATTTCTGCGCCACAACAGCTTGTGGGACCCAATGCTGACTTAGCACTGCATGTACGATAAGATTTGGCTAGATTCATCTGCGAACCTGGACTATTTTCTTAACTAGGTTCAATGCTGACTCAGCGCTGCGTGTACGATAAGGTCTTGAGCAACTATATAAACAGCCGTGGTCTTCTTCTCTATTCACAATTCTTTTCTACCCTTATGCTGCAAAGATTCTTGTTAGTCATGGCTCCTCCTCCTCCTCTAAAATATATAAATAAAATAATATATATAAAATAAACCAAGACGAGGAAATGCTGCTAAAAGATTTTCAAGAAGAGGTTCAAGTCAAGCTAGGATTCAAGAGGAGGTTCAAATGACTTCAACGACTGTTTTTCTACGAATCTTAGCAACGCCATCTTTCTGTTCTAATCTAATCTCTGTAAGTCAGTTATTTTTAGATTTGAACGTTTTTCTTTGTTCGTGACATGAAATTAAAGGAATAAAAGAATATGCCAAATCTCTCTCTCTATTCGAATCAGTGCCTACATTCTTGAACCTAATTAAGAACTGTTATGATTCGAGGACAAATAAGACTATGACTATGAGCATTTGCCTATGACTATGAACATTGCTTATGACTTTGGACATTGCCTATGACTATGAACATTGCCTATGACTTTGGACATTGCCTATGACTATGAACATTGCCTATGACTGTGACTGTGACTATGAGGATTATTTCCTTGACTAAGCCTATGCCTTTGACTAGAAAACATAAACTATTGCCTTTGACATAACAAGGACATCTGTAATTAAACACCTATGATTCATGATTAGGAAAGTGTTGTCTAAGCTTTGTGATTATGAGATTGGGTCTAAACCCGATTATTTATTCTGCCTGTCCTTGGTTCTTTGGTTTTAGACCATGGGAATTTACCTATTAAGTTAGGTCTACCCATGTTCTTGAACCTACTCTGTCTATTCTTGGTTTTAGACCTTGGGAATTTACCTATTAAGTTAGGTCTACCCACGTTCTTGAACCTACGTCGTTATTCAAAACCATTTTATGCCAGTTGTATCTATCCTTTTCATAGCAATCTTTGGTTCATTCCCTATTTGCTACGAATCTAGATTTATCTATAATCTAGATTGAAACACGATTGTACGAACGGTGGGAATGCGGTTTGGGGCAAAATATGAAAACTACTAAAACGTAGTTTAACTTGGAAATTGGCATAAATTGGGAACATGTATTATGGCAAGTTCATAAGAATGCAAATTGGATAAATTTGACATAAATTATAAGATGTGTAATTTGAATTTTGTATTGATGTGTAAATCTAGTATTTACATGAATAGTGAACTAGAGTGATAAGTCTAGTTTGACGTGAATTAGAATGTTAAATCAGAATTGGATTAGCTAATTTGGCTCGATAAGTATATTGGCATAAACTTGAAATTGGCCATAATTGGGAGTAATTGTCAGGATTAGCAAAATCATGGTTAATGACACTTGATTGGGTATAGTTTACATACCAAAAAGCATAAACATGATTTAGAGGGAAAATGGGCCATAAGAATGAATGTTGACAATTTACATTAAAAAGGAATTAGGAAATAAGTAAATTAGGAATAATTTACTTATAGAATTTTTTCTAAATGAGAAATGTAAACTTAGACAAATTAAAGGTTTGTTAAACGACATCTCTTTTAATGAAACACCAGAAAGTTCTAGGGTGACAGAGAGGATAGTGTCTAGGCTTGAGTTTGGAAAATACAAGTTTCCTACTCTCCCTGGCTATCCCTAACTGATCCGACGGACGGGATGGTTACTTTCAAAACCTGATTTGAAAACTAATCAAAACCCCTTTTGAACTTAGAAAACACGAATATGCCCAACCCGAGGTTAGAATGAGTTGCGATGTAAACCTGCCCGGAACCAACCGGCACATCCAGTAGTCGCAACAATACCTGTCTAATGTGAGTGGTAGCGGCTTTAATTCATTTAATTAAAGCTAGAACAAGAATGGTAGGATTAAATTCACTAAGACACTTAACCAATTCAACATGACAACCAGACTGGTGAGTGGGGTTAGGGCCATACAGTTAAACAAGAATGGGAGGGTTAAGTCCATAGGAACACTTAACCAATTTAAACACAGTTAAGCTAGAATAGGAGGGCTAAGTCCATAGAGACACTTAACCAAACTCAAGGTAGCAAAACGAGACTTGTAGGGGTTAAGTAAAGTTAATACACTTAGCCAAATTAATATGTTAACTAGACTAGAGGTTGGGGTTAAGTAAAATCTAATACACTTAGCCAATTTGATATGTTAGCTGGGCTAGACCGTAGGGTTAAGTAAACTTGAACACTTAACCATCAGGTTGTGATAAAGGAATGGGGTTAAGTCTAGAACATGAAGAGATAATACTTGACCATTAATAATAACATGTTAGTTAAAACAGACGGGCAAGGTTAAATTAAAAAGGAACACTTGACCAACACAGGGTGAATGGGTAGGGTTAAGTAATAAATACTTAACTAATACAACTTGGTTTGTGGTAGGGTTAAGTCAACATGAGTTATTGACAACACTTAACCAGTTTAACAGGATAAATAAGGAGGGTTAAGTTAGCTTGAATTGACTATGACACTTAACCAATCTAAACTAACGGGAAAGAGAACTAAGTAAACCTTAGTTAAGGAAACAACGATTCTGGAAACTAAGTGGTAAATCTTAGTTAGTAAAACTAAGTAGTAATTCTTAGTATAGCACGAGGAGGTGCGAACGTCCGTCTGAGTAAAAAGGAGGCTCCAACGAATTGGGTTACGAAGCCCCAGGCTTCGAGGGGACGTGAGGGTACTCTTGGTATCCCTCTGTGAGGCTGCAGATGATCCGCCTGGGCCCACAGAGGTTAAGGTCTGCGTAGAAGAACCAGGGGTATGCCTTGGTTGCAATACATGGCAACCTAAAGACTAGGATGGACCGGCGTGATTCGGTGAGAGAACGGTAGCCCTGTGATAGCAACTCGTCGTCTACCATCCATCTTCAGTCAAGCGAGACACGTGAAGCGGAAAGGCTGGAGGACTCATACGGACCACATACTTGCTATCTAGTTGTGATTGCGGGGTGTTGTTGGCCATAGAATTAGTGGGGCAGATAGGGGCCTTCGTACAGTTCTCATTTTACAAGGGTGGCCTTCCATTAGTTGAGGGAGGGGTCGAGAAGGACCATAGCCACTGGAAAAACCGACCTTAACATCTGCATCGGCAGATATTGAAAGCTCTCGACCGAGTTCCATATTTCTAGAGTAGCCCTGACACGGGACTTGGGTAGCACATTACAGGACATGTGCATCTAGACAAGCGATAACGATTCACGATACATGTGTGGGGAAAGTCTAGGAACATATACCACTCTAGGTAGTGTATCCTAGACTAAAGGGCATCGTTCGACAGGTAGCATAATCCCTAGTTTGGAACTAGGTGGCATAAATCCTGAATACAGGAAGCGTTCAACAGATCGCGTAAACTCTAATTGAATCTAGAAAGCACTTGATATAAAACCTAGACTAGATCTAGGTAATAAATAATCAAGGTACGCCTGAAGGCGACGGAAACTACAGGGATTAGGATCACGTTATCGTTACTAGTTGGAACACTAGTTAGGTGGTGCAGAGATATAGAAACGAGTATATCGCGGTAAAAGCGAAGCGGAGAAAGTGTTGTAGTTTATCCAGTTTATCTTGTCTTAGCATGTCTTGTGTGAATCTTATCTTGTTAGCCTTATCATCATGGTATTATCTTATATTCAGTTAATTCATGTCGTTCTGTTTCCCCTGTTCACATGCTAGAAGTTACTGACTTACTCAGGCTTTATGTCTGACTCTGTGTTTCTTTCGCATCTTTTCTTCCGTTCCCCCCCCCCAGGTAGTTGAGGAGGGAATAGTATAACTCAGGATTAAATTGGACCGTTGCTCTTTCCCAGCTTGAAGATTTGACGAAGTTGTCCTTGTATTCTCTTTCAGATGCTATGGCTGGCTTATGCTACATTGGGGAATATAAATGTATTTTTATGCTTCTTTATCTAGTAAAGACAGATGATACTCTGATATTGTAAAGCAATCTTGTACAATCTATTTTATCAATAAAGCAAAGTTTTATTTTCCACTGTTAATTGTTTGTCTGTCTTGTAATTTATCTGCATCTTTTACCCATAATGCTCCATAGAACTTAGTGCATTCCCTTTGCGAGTGACACTAACTGACGTGGGGTGTTAGAGGGCCCATTTCGACCAGTATCCCAAACGTATCTTTGTGGGCTCGACCCAAGTCGAGGACGGAACACACATGCTGGGTTTGAATGTAAGAGGCCAAAACGGGGAGCGGTGGCAGCGCAAGTCCAATGGGTTTCATATGCGTGTGTGGACCCGGGCTGGTAGGTAAGATGTTGTTGCATCGTGTAGGTATAAGCCGTGCATTATCAAGTTGTATCGGGTTACCACTTTAGGGGAGTGATATACCCCACTGTGGGGCCAGCACGGGTATCTACGAGTAGGGAGCCGATCGAAAGTGGGTAGTGGGGTACACCTAGTGGAGATAGGGGCAAACGACACCTATGTAGTTAGCTAGGGGTACGTAAGGCTATTTATAAAGTTTCTGTGTGAAGCAAGTGGGATCAAACAATAGGGTGACTGGTGTGGTGCAGTGTAGTAATGTGTGGTGCAGTGTAGTAATCATTCGTTAGTAATTAGGTGTGCCTTTACCGTTATCTTTAACGTTATCTTAAACGCTATCTTTATCTTCCTAAGAGTTCATAGACATTTACTTGTCTTCCAGCTTATGCCTTAGTCTAGTTATTTTGATAATAGTATTGTTAGAATTATCTTACTCGCCAGAATTTATGTCTGACCCCCTCTATTTCTATCCTTTCCCCCTCCAGGTCCTCAGGTTGGGCCCAGCTCTAGTGGAGTTTGATTGAATTGCTTCATCTCTCTTTGGAAAGCTTGGACCGTTGAAGTAAAGTCCAGCTTGTTATCTTTTTAATGGCTATTTATGTAATGGGATTATGTATTTTGTTTTTATGAAGATGGATATTATACTTGGTTATGATCTATGGTTTTATGATGTTACAAACATGTTTAATTTCCGCTGCAATAAAATGAAGTTTTAGATTTCCAAGTACTATTTATTATCTGTCTTGTTGTAATTTTTCTGTTCTATATTCACTTATAACCTCCATGGAAGTTAATGCATTCCCTTTGTGAGTGACATTAATGGACGTGGGGTGTTACATACTTCACCAGCTCCACACGTTTCGTGTTTCATAGAAATCCGATTTAAAACGAACCCTGTATACTCAGTTGAAGTTCAAATCGCCAAATAGCGAACTACCGTGCCATTTCGAGCTCTATTTTAATTATATTAAAATTCTACGTTCAACTGAAGTCGATTGAATATATTGGTCAATATAATTCAACTCTAAGCTAAATTAAATCTTAAGGATGACCCCGTTCACAGAATATTGTGATTTCCAATATTTTGATTATTTCTGAATTAAATATATTATCCTATTATTTAAATTAAATAAATAAATCACTTATTTAATTAAACCACCATTTAATTCACTATCTCACTATTTAAATAATTAAATTAATTAATTATTCCACGGCTAACAATGTGGGTCATTACAGTGTTCTTCGTAGCAAATTCACTGTGAGTTCATGTTGCTTTTAGATCTAAATATCTAATAGTGATCTTGATATGTATGTAATAATTGGATCTTGAATCGGTGCATAATCAGTTATATTATGACATATTCCATTAATCTTTTCTTATAAGTTTATATCATCTCCAAGTCTAATCTTATCATAATATGTTAATTCAGTTTATGCATATTTCTATCGTTATGTTGTTGATTCGTTATTATGCATGTTCTTATTCTCTTCTCCCCTTCTTTTCCTTTTTATTTTTATATAGCCATGCTACTTTCGAGCCTAGGCCTAACGCTGAAAAATGCGAACGTGCAGAATTGGGAATAATGGGAAAAGACATAATTTGGGGCATAATCGGTATTGGGAAAAATATGGATCTCAATGTGGGCATAATTTGGAAATATACGAATATGGATTTGGGGGCATATTTCATATTGGATAATATGAATGTGAATTTTTGGCATAAATAGAAGATATGAATTTGGGTTAATTTGTATTGGAATGTGTAAATATTAATTTGGCATATAAATTGGAACATGTCTAAATATTGATTTGGGACATAAATTGGTACATGTGTGAATATAAATTTTAGGCATAAATTGGAAAATATGTCGGTTTGGGATATGTGCAATATATATTTATACATACACACATATATATGCCTTAATTTATGATAAGGGACATATGGTGCATAATTAAAAAGGTGGATTAAAAAAGGCATATAGGACTATGACTTGAATAGTGTATTAGACATAATTCAAATTGGGAAACATAGAATAATCACCTATAATGACATAGGTAGATTTGGATAAAAATGGTATAATTTGAATATGAACATTTTTAGACGTGTGATTCAAATTACTGGGGTAAAATAGGTATTGACACATATAAAAGGAAAGGATTAATTAATAATGGAAAATCTAGTAATTACAATTAGGAATTGTAATCATACTTATGACACGAGGTTAGGTTCCATTAGCGGCGGAAGTCTGCCCGGACCCGACCGGCATATCCAGAAGCCACTAATGTTTATCCTAATGTGGGAGGTCTAAGTACGTAAGTACGAATCGGGCTAAGACACGAGGTTAGGCCCAACTATGGTATAAGACTGCCCGGGCCTGACCGGCATATCCAGCGTCCACACATTGTAGGCCTAATGTGAGAGGTCTAGCTTATTATAACCACAATTGGACATGGTAATGAATTGGACTACTTAACCTGATTTAATCCATAAGGGTAGTGTGAGTATGAACTTAAGTTAGGGTTAAGTAAAATTGGATGGGTAGTGGGTGGGTTAAGTAAATTAGAGGGGATGGGTAATATATGCATATAGGCCCATAAACTTAACCCGATAAGGTATTGTAATTAAAGACACCTAGTGGTATACATAACCAATAGAAACAATAAAGTTATGTAATTAAAGGACACCGTTTGGGGTAAGCATAACTTGTAAGGAAATGAGACAACCTGTGTAATAAGTTAAGAGGTACTTAATTATAAATTAAGTAGTCTAGAAGTCTGGAACTCGCTAGTGTGAACAACATGCTTAGGCCTGTCCTAGGGACAATAGGAAATCATAACGCATGTTATAATTAAAGGGTTGGGAAACTTGTTAATGGGCCTTAGTTAATAGAACTAAGTTAACAAGTAAAAAACGATAAGTTGTTTAAAAAATGAAAACTGGAATTATGATTAAATGAGAAAGAACAAGGAAAACTTATAAGATAAGTTATATTTAATCGTAAATAATGACTGACATGTTAAAAAGGAAACATATAAAATGAGACGTACTTAATTACACATTAAGTAAAAACATGTTATGGTAATGATGTAACCAAGAAAGAATATAAAATAGATTGTGGATTACAGACAGTGGGCCACAATCTAGAGAATAACATATTGTAAGCTTATTAATAAACTTAAATGAATTAAGTTGTATAACTGAAATTAATAAGAAAGAGAAACTTGGTAATTTGAATAAGAATTCAATATGAATTGGAATAACCAAGTTAGCTGGAAACCTGGTAAGGCGAGACAAGCGCGTAAAAGAATGTTTAGACATAGGATCTAACAACATGCTAAAGTAAGGCGCTTAGATCAGTCCGTGGGGTTGAGGGTGAACAACCCAACGGGGTAGATCATCGAGGTGTTATAAGAAACGAAGGGAGCACACATTCATCTGATTGGTTTAATGGATCTAAAGGACTGGAAAGGGAAGTACGCAGCTTCTTGAGACGTTGAAGGTGCTCCTAGTAGTCCTCTGTAGTGTAGTTTCAGACTGTGCTCTCAAAGGTTGGGTTTGCGGGTAACTACAATGTGGGTGGGCCTTGAGTATAGATGTAATTATGCAGTCAGAATGCTATGACGAGATGGCACTAGGGTAGTTCGGTGGTTGCCTCACAAGGAGGTAGCGAGGGTCACGACCAACAAGGATAGTAGACTATCGGATATCCGTCATCGGCAGCCAACGGGATGCGAAAAGACTAGAGCTAACCCGAAGATATCATTTCACCTTTCACTATCGAGGTACGGGATTGAGGGGAGACGCCACGTGGATGCTTAGATTGGTTGTTATTAGGGGCAGTCCCTTAGCTCTGTAGTCTTTACTAGTTGAGGGAGGGGCCGAGGTGGGGCCATAGCCACCACGAAAATAGACCCTAGGTATATCTGTATATATAGGTTCATTAAAGACGGGCCTATACAAATATGGAAAAGCTCCCGACCGATTTCTGTGTCACGCCCTACAACGGAAATCGATGCACATTAGAGGACGTGCGATTGAGGCATCAAACATACGTGGGGCAGTCTAGATACATTCCCATCTGCTCTGGGTGATGTATCGTAGACTAGAGGGCATTATTCCGATATGGAATCTGATTCGATCGATGGTGGCAGTCTGTATGCTTACGTAGCATAGTAATGACAGTTATATGCGGAACGTAACATTGTTATGTAGACTCCGACATAGGACAAGGGACTGCGTTCACTTCTGTTGCATTACGGTGGAGACCAAGCGAGTGGGCTATCATGGGGTGTATCTCAATATTGAGAGATAGCTACATATATTGTATTAGTTGAATCCATGGGAAAGTAAATGGGTACGATGCGCATATAAGTCTTGAGTGTGATTAACCCAAGTGACCTAATAAACTAGAAAATGAAATAGAACGGTATTGATAGGGATCATTCCATTTTTGATATACTAGTATCTATGCGGTACAGAGAAATGTATATAAGAAGCGCAACATATCTTGTTCATCTTATCTTGTTCAGTTCACACTTGCCCTTGTTATTGTTATCTTGTTCTTCCAGTTTTTATATACCTACCATGACACTTTTATTTATTTATATTTAAAAGTAATTGGACTCGCCAGACTTTATGTCTGATCCTTTTTGTTTTCTCTTCACTCTCTTTCGTTTCCCCCCAGGTTCTCAGGGTGGAAGTGCTTAGAGTTGATTTGGATTCTTTTCAGCTTAGCTTGGACTTTGGATATTGATATGCAGCTTTGACTCATTGTCAACTCTCGTATGGCTTTGCTTGGGAAATATGGTTTATGTTTTTGTACTCTGATATTTTTGGCAAGACAGATTATTAAACATGTAACTGGTTATTTCAACCCTATGATGTAAATTCGGTATTTGGGACCATGATGTTATGATTTAAATAAAGTTTTTAATTCCACTGCTATTTTACATGTCTGTCTTGTGCTATTATGTTCTTATTTACCTATAACGCTTCATGAAAGTTAAGGCATTCCCTTAGTGAGTGACATTAACGGACGTGGGGTGTCACATTACAAACATATAGATAGTTCTTTACAAGTGAATTTCAAGATTGTACATAGCAGCTGGATAAAGATTATTTCCAACATTGCATTTTCCCATCTAAACTTCAATTAATTTACAGCATTTGTATGCCAGATTTGTGTACACTAGAACATGTACACAGGCATATCGAGCACATTTGAATGTATGGCATCTTGATCCTTCAAGAAGATGACGACATTACTCCCTACTTTAGAGTGAACTACCATATATGAAGGATAAATGAAAAATAGTACATGGATTAGTAAATAAGTAAGTGTTGACAATAGAATTTTTTGTGATTGCCCCAAAGAACAGAAGAAAATATCAACTCAAATAGCTTAGATTTATTTTTCCACTTAAATAACTCATAAATTGTTCTAAGAACAAACGCCCAAAAAAAAGTCATCTAGAAGAATCACGAATCCAACACAATATAATAAACAAAATGTGTTTACGCAGCTGAATTTTCGTTATGGGCACCGAATTATGAAAATTCTTATTCAAGGATGGAAGAATGCGCTTAACAGCTACAGGAGTTCCACTCCATGAGGCCCTTATAATTTCACCGAACGAACCCATTCCGATAATAGTCAACGTAGAGAAATCCAACTCAGAAGGCTCAATTTCCAAGTCACACTTATTAGGGAGAGGTGGTGCTATTGATTTCAGCTCAAAATGATTCTTGTTTTGACCAAAAGACAAGCCACCATAGAACTTCAAAAGCTCAATCATGATGTGTTTTTTAGCTCCTGCTGCGTCAGCCAGCGGTTTTTCAAGCGATCTTGAGCATTAACATAATCCTCAAACTCTACCAAGTCTATCCATCCATGAAGAGCTGCCACTGTAATGGTGTTCTGTTATTGTATTCAATGAATTTCACGAGATCCTAATCATCTTAGAAAAGCTTCCTCACTGCCAACACGTTGTTTTGATGAGTGTGCCATAAGATTAGGGAAGTTCTTCTCACTTTTTCCTTTCCTTTCTTTTGGTATTCATTGATATCGATGACGTAGACGATCATTTATATGCTTTTTAAAAATTGGAGAAGTCGAAGACTGGATGTAAGTGGACTATAAATATTTCACTGTATTTTGTTCGTGGTTGATAATATTTCATAGTTTTACATGGCAATAATGCTTCTTTGTACCTTTTGTTATATCACCTATGATAAAAGACATCAACGTTCCTAATAGATTAGTTATTCCAGTCTAGTTTAAAGATGGATATGGCCTATTTTGATTGTATATGTTTTATTTTTGTTTTGTATGCTGCGAGCTAATTACATATTTATATTTAAAGATAACAACATATCATCCATTTGCAAACTTGATCACCTACAGCATATGAATACGCTGTTTATGGCTACAAAAATTAGTGTTTTTTAAAGTCTTTACTGATATACTTCATCATATGTAATGTTTGTGAAGCTTATTTTCAGTTTTAATTAAGATTCTTGTTGTAAACTTGTCCCGTTGCTTTATTTGTTGCATTAGCCTTTTTCGAAGAGAAATTTATACTGCTTGTACGTTTGACATAGTAGTAATTTGCATTGGTATATCACTATTAGTTTCATGCCCATTGATGATACAATGAAGCTTAACTATTGGATTGCCCCCAAATAGGAACACATTTAGATCCTGCTGTTAAAATCTATACGAACACAGTCTCACTATTTTCTATTTTCACCTTTTTAGTACTTTCATAATATACAGAGCACATTATTTTTCTCATAAATCATTTCGTTGTTATGGGATCACACAAAAATTGGGATTTTCCTGTATATGATAACCTATTCTCAGACATGCATTGTTTGTTCACCTTCGAATACACTTTGTAAAGTAACATAACTACATATACTTTTTCGCTTCTAATTTCTTCTTGCAGTTCTTTCAAGAAACCCAATTTTTGATATTTCGAAATCACTGAAGAATGCAAAATCCCTCATGAAGACAAGTTCTTGGTATTGATGGCTTTTAGTATTTCCCAGTATTTGTTATTTTTAGTTTATTCCAGAATTGTAATATTGAATACTCGCACATAAATTTTGTCCAATTATCGCTTTCTCATTGTCATCTCGAAGATATTTGATCATCTCTTTCGTCATGCGTGGAGCTGAAGGAATTAAGACTTGCTCTCATAACAAAATTGTTGCATGCACATAAAACCTGATATACCTTCATATTTTGTCTTTTGTGTACTAAAATTGACATCAATATGGAATTGAAAACGTATGTACTGAATTTGGTTACTCATGGAATGAATATGTTTTGTTAGTCGATACTTTATTTTGTTATCATGAATATGCTTTATATTTGTTGGTTATATTTTTTCCATTCATATATTGCTCTTTAAATTGTTACAAGCTATAACAGGATTTATCAATACTATAACATGTTGATTTAATAGCGTCATATAGCCGCTATCGAATAAATATGTTGTAACGCCTATGCTTTGTTATAATAATTCTCATTTTTTTTAGATTTGGTTGTTAAATAGCATTGAGAATTAACTATTGTTTTTAGGTAACATAGCAGAAAATTTGTTTTATAAAACCATGCTCTTTTATAGTGGTTTTTTCTACGTTATAAATATTCAGCAGTTTTTTATAACATGTCGATATAAAACGTTTATCAAACCGCTATAGAATTGATTAATAGCGGCTATATGCTGCTATAAAAGACATTTTCTGCTGTAGTGATCATATTATATACATATATATATTCTCAAATCCGCTCATTTCCGTTACTTCGGAAATCTCATTTTATATTCTCAAATCTTGCGATTAACCTTGTGTTATTATTTCACATATGGGAATAATAAATTATTATTAATCTCTTTCCCATTACAAACTAATATCATCCTCAGATAATCCTGAAGTCGTTCAAGTTAGGGTATTTATTTACCTCTCAGACCTTGACCAACGATGTTCTTATCTTAACATAGATATGAGTTGTAATTCAAAAACCGATATTCATTCTAATACCAAATACATCTCATTTAACTATTTTATTTAAAATATATTTTATAAAACCTTCTTACTTTTTGAAATTATCTCTTTTTAAATATAACTTATTATTACTTAATTCATGGATGAAGTAAATTGCTTACAAAAACATCACCTTTTGAACTTCTTTAAATAATTCGTTTTTTAACTCGGATTTTTGTTACAAAATCCTATTACTCGCTTCTTTACCAAATTCACTTTTAACAATTCCTTTTCCTACTCCATTCAACTATTTCCCGCATTGAAAATCTTATTTCAATTTTTCAAATTTTAGTTAATTCGATTATTAAGTAACGTTAATTTAAAATTAACGCTTTGATACCTCATCTCTTTGTACAAATTTCGTTTATATAATTCTGGTTTAATACAACCCTTTTATTCCCAATTTCCTTTTACTTAATTCAAACATTAAGTAAACATTAATTTAAGCTATCGTATTTGCTTAAAATTCCTTTTTCAACTTTGTTATAACAACTCGGGTTTTAATATAAAACCCGTTCATAAACCCCTTTAATAATTCAGTTATATTTCATTTCATATATTTTTACTTTTTAAATATATTTCAATTGAAAAGTAATCTCCTAAACTATTATTAATTAAAATAATAATTTATTTCAATCATTAACTACTGTAGAAGTTGTTAATTTCTTTTATTAACTAAAATAAATAGTAAATTTCTTTTTAAAATATTATTAAAATTTAAAACAAATATTTGTTAAATTATTTCATTTGATTAATTAAACGTAAATTAATCAAATAGCCATTTCTAATTAATTTAGTTGACTTACTCAACTCAAACCATGGCTAATTCGTTAACCAATTCTAATTATAGTCCTTGCTTTAAATTAATTAATAATATAATTAGTTTAAATAATTTCATTTAATTGTTTCTTAAAAACAATTATCCAATTCTTAACTGTTAGGTTAATTTTTGTTTATTTGCTATAAATCTCCTTAACATAAGAATTTGCTTCATAAAATCATTTAATATTCGCTTATAAATTCAAATAATAAATATTTATTTTTCTTTAATAACTTTCAAAAATAATATATTTAAAAAATCTATCTTCAGTTATAAAAATTAATTTTATAGCTTCATTTCCGTCGATTTACCGAACCGTAAATCAATATTTGGAAAATGATTGATTTGTAGGCCATATACTGCCAATACCCAACCAATATTGCCCATTGGTTTAAACAAAAAAAATGTTGAATCTCATGTCAACGGTCAACAACCAAATCAATCTTCCAATCAGAACTGTTCATATGATGGTAATATAGAAATAAATAATATCTAATATATTTGAGGAATCCAGTTGGATCCCTCCAACTTGTTCTTCCCTACATCAAAATAGATTATCTAAAATAATATCATTCAATTCAATTTAACTAATTATTTCTATAATAGTAAATAATTACTATTTAACATCAAACAATTTGTTCAACATTAACAAAACAATTCACTAAATTAAACATGTTTATTATAAATGTGACCAACAAGGTAAGTTAACTCAATTGGATCCAATCTTTAGAATAAAGATTCGATTTCCATTAAAATTCAACAACGTTTAATTTCATCAATTCAATCAATATATGAATATATATTTAATAAACAGTCAACCATTAGCAACCATATCACATAATTATAAAACCCGACTTATATAAAATATAAGTTGAAAAACTGAGTGAGTTTAACTCACCTCGATTCCATTTGCAGCTAAAGTGGTACGATATCGGTTAAATTAAAAAATGTTTAATTTAATGAAAAATCCTAGCTATCTCCAACTTTATCCAAGTCAATCCCAAAATGTAGATTACGTGAATATGGTTCCATCACTTCTTGTTTGGTTAAATTCTGATAACAAAATAAATAGTTGTTCATATTATAAGGTTACACGGTTTTAATTTAACATTATTTTATTTAATTTATAACTAACCATTAAATTTGTAATTTAAGGGCTGATCTGTTCTTCGTTGCACTGGTTCCATGCTCAACTCGTTCGAACCCTGTCAGAGATACTACATATCTTTTAACAATTAAGTTTATTTTATCAAACGTTTAATAATAGTTTAATCACTAATGTACGTTACACTAATTACTTTCTTAAGATTTTCCCAGATCGTAACCCTCCTTTTTATTATCATATGCTTCCTTCATTCTCCTCATGGAAGCTTCATCACGCAGCATCAAGCAGCCGCCGACCGAACATTGATCACCAGAACTCAATCTATGACCACCGAGAGCAGCGTTGTCACCTCCTCATCATTTGCCCCAAAAATGTCCGAGCTCAGTGCTGCCGTTAGACAACAAGCACCCAAAACCACGACCGTTCGCTGGCACGATTCCGGCCAATCCATCGCATAAAAACTAATCACAATCGTTCGTAATCAAGATCTAATCGAGCTTTGTGTCTTTGTAGTTGAACAATTTTGAATTTAGTGATCGGAATTGAGGAAAAACATGGGAGAAATTTGGTGCTTTACCGCCATTGAAATATTAGGTGGAGGCGACCATAAAATTGACCACGGGAGAATAGGTCGAATAGAGGTTAGGGTTGCGATTTGGGTATATATAAGAATAGTAAATTATTATTTTATTATATACGAAACTTACCAATTAAGTATCATGTTAAAATTCACACATACAATGTCCAATCGAGATGAAACTCCTAATCCTGGCATAAAAGAATTTTTCGGACACGATGGGATAGGTTTCGTCTAATACCGAGGTCGTTTGTAAAAATCCCTTCATACTTCATAGGTGAAAAATCATGCATCTAAATTTCTCACAATCAAGAAATAAATCCAATCAACCTGAAACTTTGAAATCCTACTAGTCCTTTTCCTTAGGGATCCAATGAAATTTATATCGTTAAAATCAGAGTTCATTTGGCCAGTCGCTTATTACTTTAAAGTTATCCCTGTCTAAATTGGCCAAAATAATATAAACGATTACATAAAAAATCTAGGCGTTTATCTTGACTCTAAGCATCGATACGAATTCAACGAAGTTTGTCTCCTAGCATAATTCGATCGTTTGCTCAATTTATACACAAATACCCCTATATTAATTTAATTTAATTTAATTGTGCGCTGTAAAATTGACTGGGCGTTTACGGCTACCGTTGTCACATATGACATCGGTTTGCCGTGAAATTTGGTTTCATATAATAATTTAATGTTACGGTTCCAATGAAACTAATTTCATCGAATACCGCGACTATTTGCAAAATGTCCATTTTAAAGGCCTGTTTATAATATATATAAAAATATATCTAAATCCAAAATAAACGAATTAAATAATAATAAACTATTATTATTGTAAATATCCAAATAAAATTATCATATAGCTTCAAATATTAACAATATCGATTATACAACTCAATATCATAAATCTCGAGTTAAATGGTGTCAAAATTATATTAAACTTCTTTTAAATTTATTAAATAAATGTTATCGTTTATTAACGATTTTCATGTTGACTATTTTAAAATTTGAACTGGACATAACTAACAACAAATAACATGCAATTTAGATTTTTCTCTTTCATTAGAAAATTATAATCAGTAAGATTCAGACGTTTCTTGTTTCACAGAATTCCAACTTAAAATGGATTTTGTATATTAAATTAAATTTTCAATCTCAAAATTACGAACTATCACGCCATTACGAGCTCAATTTAAATTATATATAAATTAACGTTCAATTTCGTTTTAAATAAGCGAGTTCGATATTAAAATCCATTAGTATTCCAAACATAATATTTAAATTGGTAAAATAAATTTAAATATCTGACTACTGAAATACGAAACATTACGAATTCCTTTCCTAGTACTTCTTCTTTACTTTAACCAATATTTATATTTCCAGTGCTGAAAAGTCTAACAATGTGTTAGCAAATAGTTTTACTTCTTTACCTAGTTTTAACATTCTTCATGCAAGACTAGGACATATAAGCGCAACTATGAAACATTTGATAGTTCCTTGTTCTAACAATAAAAGTGATGATTTTAGTTGTGAAGCATGAATTTTAGGTTAACATCATAAATTGTCTTTTGTGTTGTCCTCTTCTATTGCAGCTCAATCTTTTGAAATGATTCGTATGGATTTATGGAGACCATATCGAACACCTACATTATCTGGTGTAACTTATTTCTTAACCATTTTGGATGATTATAGTAGAACAACATGGGTTCATCTTTTGCACAACAAGCAACAAGTATACAAAATAATTTTTGATTTTCTTGCATAGGTCGGTACTCAATTTGCTGGCAAGGTAAAAATAATCATAAGTGACAATGGCACTAAAATACTCAATGAATCATGTAGCCTTTTATTTGCCTAAAAGGGAATTATTCATCAAAGAAGTATACCAGGGGTACCTCAACAAAATGGAAGAGCAGAAAGAAAACACAAACACCGTTTAGAAACGACCAAATCAATAAAGATACATGCTAATTTTCCTATTAAATTTTGGGGAGAATGTATTTTAGTTGTTACACACTCATGCCTAGTGTCGTTCTTTAATGGAAAACCCCATATGAAAAATTAATGGGAAAGGAACCTGATTATGGACATCTTAAAGTAATTGGTTGTCTATGCTATCCAGGTGTAAAATCTAATGATACATTTTCCCTAGAGAAAAAAAATATATAATGATATGGTATCCATATGCTCAAAAAGGTCATAAATTGTATGATCTAGATGATCACACGATTATTCTTAGCAGAGACGTCGTTTTTGAAGAATCAATATTTTCCTATCATAATACAAAATCATCTCCATACACACAAACTCAACCTCAATGTACACCTTCTCAAACTCAAAATCTGGTTAATGATGAATAAATTTGTGGTTCAAATTCGAATATTTTTCCTTTTCCTCCTCCACAAACTTATTTTATCAATGATGATGTAATTTTGGAAGACCCTACTTATTCTACTCAATCAGCAACAGGGTTCTGATCTTATGTTTCAAAATAAACCTATTGTTTCTACAATTTCTACATAAAGAAAATATACTAGACAAATAAAGTAACCTTCGAAATTTAAAGATTTTGTAGTTCAACATATTAAACCACTTTCCACTCCACATGATTCCTCTTCTGCATCTATGAGCTTCAACGTATTCATGGAATCATCTTTGTCACATTTAGATTCAAATAAACTGTTTAATCTCGACAAAGTGTTATCTACAAAAGAACCTGTTTCATATAGTCAAGTAGAGGAAGAACCTAGATCGGTAGAAGCAATGGAAAAAGAAATTGAAGCAATGGAGAAAAATAATACTTTAGATTTGGTGTATTTTCCTGTTGATAAAACTACAATAGGAAGAAAATGGGTTTACAAAACAAATTTTTGAAGAATGGAGATATTGAGAGATGTAAAGCTAGAATTGTAGCAAGCGACGATAAGCAAATTAAAGGTAAGGATTTCAAGTACACTTTTCATCGATTTGCTAGATTTACACCTGTTAGAATTGTCATTGCTTTAACAGCAACCCATAACTGGCATTTACATCAATTAGACATAAACAATGCTTTCTTATTGGGTATATTGATGAAGAGTTATACATGAGACCTCCTCCTAGTTACACAAAAGCACAACCTGGACATGTACATAAGCTAAGAAAGTAAATTTAAGGTCTTAAATAGACTGCTAGACAGTGGAATAAAGAACTTAAAATTTTTCTTATTCATCTTGGATTTGTTTGATCCAAAAAAGATTTTTCCTTATTTAGCAGACCTGATAATCAAGATTTTACTATTATTGTTTGTTATGTGGATGATTTCTTGTTACTGGTTCAAACATTCAGATTATTTCTGATGCGAAAAAGGCACTGCATCAAGCATTTACGATTAAATATTTGGGGGAATTTATTTTCTTTCTTGGAATTGAAGTTACCAAACAAGTGAACACATTCTTTTGAATCAAAGAAAATGTATACTGGATATGATTAGCTCTACAAAAACGAAAAATGATAAAACTGCTCCATTCCTCTTTCAAAAGGTTTGAGGTTTAACACAATTGAAGCTACAAAGTTACTTAATCCAGAAATACACAGAAGATTAATGGGACAACTTCTTTATCTCAATATGACAAGGCCTGCTATTTCCTATGCAGTTTAACAACTTAGCCAATTTACGCAGGATCCTCTAACTCTACCTTTTCCAGTAGCACTACATGTGCTGAAATATTTGAAGGGTACTTTTAACCTTTTGTTATTTTATGCTGCTAACACTGCATTGTAGCTCAATGCATATAGTGATGCTGATTAGGGGAAGTTGTGCATATTCAGGGAGGTCTCTCACAGGTTTTTGTGTATTTTTTTGGTGATTCGTTAATTTCTTGGAAGAAGAAACAGAAAGTGACCTTTAAAAGTTCAACCGAAGCACAAAATAAAGCAACGAGTCAAACGACATGTGAAGTTGTTTGGATAGAGGGATTGCTTCAAGAACTATTAGTAGATGTTTCTAAACCCATTTCTCTACTATGTGATAACAAGTCTGCACACTATATTGCCAAATATAAAGTGTTTCAAGAGAGAACAAAACATTTGAAAATGGATTGTCATTACATAAGAGATCATATCAAAAGAAATTTTATTGTATTGTCCCATGTCAATACAACTATGCAGCTTGCTAATTTAATAACTAAACCACTTAGAATTGATCAACATAGTTTTTTTGAGCTTCAAGATTGGCCTTTTTTGTCAGCTTTCTTTAAGTCCATCTTGTGGGGGATGGTATATTAAGTCAAAATGATGTTTTTTTTACTATTAAGTCATAATAATGTAGCATATCATTTACATATGTTTCGTAGATATGATATTTTGTATTTGGTTTCGTCTTCTACTATTTTCGGCATGTACAGTATTTTTTGATATAAAGGTTGTAAAGCTATTGAGCTGGACATTATCGAATAATGTTAAAATTGGTTTTCTCTCTTCCTATTTCGATTTCAATGGATCTTCTCAACAATAAGTAGGAGGCCTATCAGGATGTCTATGGACAGAAAATATTAATCGTCACTCTAAAAATTGAAATCTCGTCCTCATTTTCATTCCCATTCACCTTTTAGTTCTCATTAAGACCCCAAATCCCAAACCAAATGGATAATAAATTTAATAGTTAGGATTCGAAATAGTTTGAAAGGACAATAAATTAACAAAAATATAGCATTAAACCAACTAGCATTAACAGAAAACAATTTAACATAAAGATTGTTTGTTTTCCTTTGAATTATTTGACCCCAGTTTCAAAATATCCTATTTTACTTTAAGCCTACTCAAACCTCATACTCCAAATTTAAACCACTTTCAATCCATTTCAAGTTTCAATTTATAACTAATGTAAATTTTCAATTCAAAATAAATTTTAGTTAAGCAATATCAATCTAAATTTTTAGTTTTAAATACATTGTGGGTTTCAAAACTTAAATTTGAATTTAAAACATGTTTACATTAAACTGGTATCAAGATTTACATTCCAATTTAAAACGCATTTACATTAAATTGATTTCAAATCCTAAATTTAAAATTTTTAGATTTAACACTTGAAATGATTCAATTTTGATAAATTAAAATTAAATCTTAATCTCATCTTTTATGATTTGAACCTAATGTATTTATTTACTACCAAAATCGATACCGAAATAGGCTATTGGTGAAGGGGTATCGAACCGGAACATGTACAAGAAAACAATACGAAAGGAAGGCAAGTTACTATCAGCAAGGAAGGAAGGTTGGATCTAATAATAAAGGGAGAATAGCGGCAGGGTAGCCCGACACGCAAGATAGTTAGCGGAAGCCCATGTCCGGAAGGAAAATATAACCACAGGCCAAGAAAAGCGAAACAGATATCAGTATTAATTTTCTTACTACCGATACATAAAGGAACGGAAGTGTCAAAGGAAAGAGAGCCTACCAAAAGCCAGTTTCCAAAACCAAAAGAAAGACCAGATGATCCCCGGAAGGCAGCCCTAGGACTGGAACCCACTTTGGAGGTCCACTGAAGGCAAGTCAAAGCTTCCAGGAGAAACAAACCATCCACACTAATTCACTTAGTTTCGATGCCGAAAGGGGTAACGAATCCTAAAACAACACACCTGAAGCACGAAGGCAAACATCATGAAGAACTAATAAAAAGACCTCGAGCTCATGACCGAAAGCTCATAACCGAGAGCCAAAAGCCTTTCTCCCGGCTATCCGTACCGACAGGCTTGGTGCCGATACAAAGTGGATAGAGGTAACATAAAAAAGGAGATTATAGGCCTGAGATCATCCCTTCTAGAGCCGGGACTGGCACACTAAAGGCCATATTGCATTCACTAACAAAGCCAAAGAACGACTAAGAGCTAAAGTAACCGGAACTGAAGCAAAAAGCAGCCGACAGAGGCTTCTCCTGGCCCAATGGGAAAAAGGGGTCTAATTTGTCTATAAGTAAAACCTTAGGGATCTTATTTTGGGGGAGGAATTCTCATTTCTCATTCCTGTACTCTCTTCTTCTAGAGTAAACCCTAATTTCTATATCAATTTGGGGATTTCTATTGTATCCACTTTTGTACTTCAAATCAAAGATCAATAAAGAGTGGATTAATACTTAGAACGATTTCTATGAGCTTCTTATTTGTTTACGTCACCAAATGCCTTATGCTCCCTGCAAGGTAAAGATCCATTACATAAGCTTAAACCTTTCCTTAAAACCTTTACATAACCCCTTCCTACAAGCCGTTTAGCTTTTTTTTCATATTGAGCGTAGGGAACCTTTATCCCAAGGTAACTATTAGTTCTTTAGTAGCAGACGCGTGATGCTCACCGCTCGAGGGAAGAGTAACTATTCTTTCGGACTTTAGACCTTAATATCTTGGAAATGGTGAACTGACTTAAATGTATAGGAACTAAATAACCTCATTTTCCCCTTAGGTCCGCTTCTGCAGACCTATCTCCGGTGTTGACGAAAATTATCATTAATATTTTTACGCTAGAAGGAGGGCTCGAACCCATGTCCCTTTTTTCCTACCTTTGGCCCTTTGGATAACCTAGTCGCATATCTAACTGTGTTGTTCCATCCCGGTTTGCTCTAAGCTTTGAAGAAGCAAAGATCATGGGAAAAAGGTCCCAAAAAGAGTCTTCTGGATCTAAAATGGCTATGTCAGGTACTACTGACCGAAGTGTGGCGAAAGAACAAGGGTTAAGAGTGGAAACCTTGCGAATAATCAAATGGAAAAAGTAAGTAGAGAAATACAATTATGATTATTGGAACGACGACCCTTCCTACATAGGGCAAATACCGATCTTTATTATAAGAGATTCTATGCTAAAAGAGTATTATCCCTTTCCCCATATAAGAAAGCTTATTCATGAAAAAACCAAAGGGATGGTCTTCAAACAAGAAATATTAGAGGATTTTAACTGCTTTGCTTCTAAATGGACTAAAAGAATAGCATCCCGGCCTTAACTTATCCTAAAAGGAAAAGCAATGATGTAGATGTGATGACAAGTTTAAGTAACAAAAGGGTAAAGTCCCAACAACAAGCAAAAGATTTTATGCTAAAAATACCTGATGGGCGTCTTCTTACTACCCAATGGAAATTTTTTATTTCCTAACTAGATACGAAATCAATTATTGGCCATATACAAAGAAAAATCCTAAGTACGAAAAGTAGTTGGGAGGGCCTTATTGTCACTATCATATGATGAATGGACATGAAACTAGCTACTGCATAATCCTCAAAGAAATGATCATCAAGTTCCTCAATCAAGGCCATTTACAAGACTTTGTAAAAAGATCGAACTAAGTCCAATAAAGGTCCTTAGGAGAAGGACTATCTACATAATTAATGGTAGGGAAACCCTCTCAAAGTTCAAAATAACCCAAGGCGGGTCAAACCACAAATGGATGCAAAACCCTTGTCACCACCAAGATGGCTAGGGTAAAGCACCCCCAAGAGGAGGGATAAGGAGTAAGCCTTCCTTTGCACTCAAATCAGAAAGGGCCAGGTTAAATCATCAAAAGCGTAAGTCTATGATCCACGCCAGAAATGGTCGAGACAGAGCTTCTATTTAGCATGCTGCCTCTACTCGTAGAAGAGTATCACCTGCCTCTACTATGAACTAAGCATGTCCTACCTCTCCTCGCAGAAGAGAACATTCTACCTCTACTTATGTTCTGCATTACTGCAAAAGGGAACACAAAAACTTATCATTTTCTATAATGGCTGGGATAAGGCACCCTTTGGAGGGGGTGGAGTGTAAGCCTCTATCACCGCCTACGATGGCCAAGGTAGAGCATCAAAAGAGTGAGCCTTAATTTCACATCTACAATGGCCTAGTTTAAGAACCTAAGACCTTATCATCGCCTATGATGGTCAGGATAAGGCGCCTCCTGGAGGGAGGTCGGGTAAGTCCTTGGCCCTGCTTGTGGATAAGTTAGTCAAGCACACCAGACGCACAGGCCCAAAGTGTGGCCAACGAAGTATGTACATCCTCTGCTTTGACAATAAAAGCCCAGAGAGTGGCTCAAGAAGCATGTACATCCACTGCTTCGCAAATCACACCCAAAAAGAGGTAACAAAGCTAATGCCAGAAGTCGTCTCTGGCTCCCTATTTTTGAATACTCGAATCTGGGTTGGTTCGAATCTTAATTATTTCTGAAGTAGATCGCTGGTTCTATTTCTAGTATCCAAATATGGGTTGGTTCGGACCTTAATTATTGCCGGAAGTGGATTTCTAGTCCTATTTCTAATACTTGAGTTTGGGTCCGTTCAAAATTTCAATTATTGCCAAAAGGGGATATCTGGTCTTCTTAATAACCTGAATCTAGGTTAGTACCAGACTTCTGTTATCACCAGAAATGGATATCTGGTCTTATACCCTTGTCCAAAATATGGACAAAAGCCATATTGCTACCAGAAAGAAATTTCCGAAATTCTATCTTTTATACCCTAATCTGGGACACATGTTATCGCGCGTAAAGAAGAAATCTGTCCCCAACACTTAAGGAAAAGGCTTGAGTTTGCTATACAAAAGCCTTCAAACAAATATTACAATCTTCCATCCTGTTCAGGTAGATTTTCTTAATTCGTACACGCGTAAAGTCAATATTCACTATGTAACACACCCACACCCGCTACGGTCACTCACTAAGGGAATGCCATAACATCGGTGGAGTATTTTAAGTGAATATAGAACAGAAAAATTACAACAAGACAGATATATGTAATACTTGAGAATTTAAAACATCATTTCATTGCAGCGGAAAGTAAAACATGTTTGGTTACACCAAAACCATAAACAAGAGTCAAGTACATAATATCCATCCTGATAAAACAAAAGTACATAATCCCACTACATAACTTAATAGCCATAATAGAAAAGATAAACTGAGCTTTACATCCACGGTCCAAGCTCCAAAAGATAGATAAAGCAGTCTGATCAAAGCCCACTAGTGCTAGGCCCACTCTGATAACCTGAGGGTTGGGAAAAAGATAAAAACAAAGGGGTCAGACATAAGTCTGAGCGAGTCCTATAACTTTAACAATACAATCGTTAAAGTAACCAAAGTAAGACATAAGCTTGATATACGGTAACGACTGGGGATAAATGGCTACACTAAGCAGCCAACTAGACTTAGGATGAACTAAGATAACCGTAAAGACGCATCTACCCACCCAAGGATAATTACTACACTGCACCACACCAGTCATTCCCAATTTAAAGGTTGATCCCACTAAGTATACTTAGTAATCTATAATTAGTAGTTTCGTGTACCCCTAGCTGACTACATAGGTGCCGTCTACCCCTATTTCCACTAGGTGTACCCACTACCCCCCATTCGATCGGCTCCCTAACGTAGATACCCGTGCTGGCCCCACAGTGGGGTGTATCATCCCCCAAAGTGGCAACCTGATAATATCAACGGTGCACGGCTTATACCTACACGATGCAACAACGTCTTACTTACCAGCCCGGGTCCACACACGCATATGAAACCCGTTGGACTTGCGTTGCCACCGCTAACCCGTTTTGGCCTCTTACAGTCAAGTCCAATATGCGTGTCCCGTCCTCGAGTTGGGTCGAGCCCACAAAGATACGTTTGGGATATTGGTTGAAATGGGCCCCCACAAGCTACCCACCTAAGCTTGTCATTTCTAGTGAATCCCACTTAACCCTTTAACCATGTCCACTTACATGTTATAAATTTTGGTTAAGTCTTTTAATCATATTTTAATTGCCACTCAAGGCACCCACTAGATTTCCACATGCCACTCAAGGCACTTACTTGATTCCCACATGCCACCCAAGGCACTTACTTAACCCTTTAATCATGTTTAATTACATGTTCCACTTTGGTTAAGTATTCTAATCGTATTTTCTATTGCCACCCAAGGCAACCCACTAGTTTCCTCATGCCACCCAAGGCACCCCCACTAGTTACTACATGCCACCCAAGGCACCCACTTAACCCCTCATGCCCCCACTACATGCTAATTTGGTTAAGTGTTTCTTAATTAATTAAGATCGTAACCTTTGTAAAGACCTCTCACATTAGACTGTCTTTTATGGCAGCTGGATATGCCGGTTGGTTCCGGGCAGCCTTACACCATAACAGAGTCTAACCTCGTGTCTTTACACTTGTCACGTATTTAGTTTATGACTAAGACCTCTCACATTGGGCCAATCATTTGTAGCCGCTGGATTTGCCGGTCGGTTCCGGGCAGTCTTATGCTACAAAAGGGTCCAACCTCGTGTCTTAGTCGATTAATTACACCTAATTAATCACCCCCATAATTTGTATTAATTATCCCTAATTAATTACAAATATTTAAAAATATGGGTAGACCTAACTCAATAGGTAAATTCCCAATTCCATAATATGGGTAGGCCTAACTTAATAGGTAAATTCCCAATTATGTCCATCCACTTTATGGTATGTTTAATCATACCAACTTCACACAATTTTATGTGTTCATTAATTTTTACCCCATCGTCCCCACGTAAATACGTTAACATGACATACTTTAAAAGAGGAGATTCATCATACACACAATGGGTTCAACTTAGCATATCATTAGCATTATCATGGGTTTAAAATGTGTCAACTTGCATATATGACCATAAAACCAACTTGCATAAATAACCAACCCAAACTTGCATGAATCACATATGTCATAAAGATGGTAACTTGCATAAATGTTCATGTCATAGACCTATCATAAAGGTGTCAACTTGCATACATGTCATAGGTCTAAAAGGGATGAACTTGCACATGTACTTATGTCATACAAAGGGGTAAACTTTCATATGTATGTATGACATACAAAGTTGTAAACTTGCACATGTTACTTGCATATAATCAACCACCAAACTTGCATAACATGTCATATATAGACTCGCATATAATCAAACACCAAACTTGCATAACATGTTACATATGAACTTGCATATAATCAACCACCAAACTTGCATAACATGTTACATATGAACTTGCATATAATCAATCACCAAACTTGCATAACATGTTACATATGAACTTGCATATGTATGTATGACATACAAAGGTAAACTCGCATATGTTATGCATATCACTAATCCAAACAACTTGCATAGATTATGCATATTATAGAACCAAACTCATAGGTTAAACTTGCATGTCATGTCACGTATTTCACACATGATTCTAGCATAAAGCCAAGCATTTAACTTGCATAAAACCAAACACTTAGCATGCATAAAACCAAATACTTAGCATGCATAAAACCCACCACTTAACATGCATAAACCCAAACACTTAACTTGCATAAACATAGTGTCATCATGAATAAGTGTTAAACATAGTGATTAGCAAACTAGCATCATAACATATGACCTAAAACCCATTGATCAGCAAGCAAAACCATATGATCTCATCACATCTCATCTACTTAGTTTAGCAATTGGTTATTAAAGTGATAGAAACTCACAAACTCCTAGATTAGCTCCTTAGATAGTTGCTAGAGTTGAAGTAGAGGTGGATTAGTAGTTGATAAGCTTGCAATCCTCTTCTCTAATTAGTGGAGGCTCCTTCTAAGTTGCATTTTGGCGGCATGATGGCATAGATTCTATTTTTAGTATGGACTAGGGTAGTCTTAGGGTGTATTTATAGGATTAGGTTGTGTTTTAGACCCTTAGATTAACCCTAGGTTAGTTTAGGTCCGTCAGATTTCGTCCCAAGCCCCCCAACCCAGCCCAAAACTCAACCAGGTGCACCCAGGCCAGAATCAGCCGACAGGGCAAGTCGACAGCCCTGTCGACTGCCAAGTCGACAGGCATGTCGACAGGCAAGTCGACAGCCCTGTCGACAGCTAAGTCGACTTGGCTGGGCGGGAGTTTTCCCGCCTGGCCCACATTTCTGCATGTTTCGAAATTCAAATTTCCCGAAAACTTCTTTGGGCCTTAACCGGGTCATACGGACTCCGATTTACAAAATTTCGGACTCTATTTCGCGTATTTTTCCGAGACGAACACAATGACGTAACCAGTTTCCCCTGATTCTCACATCTAAGATTATTAATTCTGTAATTAGTGAATATCAGTGTTAATTGAAATTCGGGGTGTTACATTCTCCCCTCCTTAAAGGATTTCGTCCCCGAAATCTCCAAGTTAAGGAGAATGCATATCCTACCATCCAAACAACCATCTACTCAATCCATCAAACACGGGCATCCATTGTCCTTAAAACAATTTCTACTGATGTATGAGCATATGCAAAAAGTGTGTGTATATGTTCCCTATCTAATGTATGAACATATGCAAACCGTGATAGTGCCATGCATCCAATATGTATGCGAAAGAACCCTATCGACACATACTATATCTACATGAGTGCACAATCATTCACCAAAATGCATCATCCATATGATAACACAACCATTATACATCCATAAATATAGCTACCTACACACAATTATATGCAATATGCAATATGAAGTGATTGAGCCGATCTAGTGTCTAGAGTGTGTGTATATGTATCCACGGGCAACCACTAGCAAACACTTGCATCCACATGCATCCATCAATCATAACATGTCTCAAACACATGTTTCAACCATAGGTTTACCCTATCTAAAGGTCAAAGGCACTAACAAGAGGACATACTAAAGATAAGATAAGTACTAGACAAACGATAAAGGAGAAGTTAAAAGACATACCCTCAAAAAGGAATGGGTATAATGAACGCATTTTCGCTTCCGTCTCCCAAGTAGCGTTGCTCTCATCTTCTCCCCATTGCACTTTGACTAGTTGAACCTCCCTGTTTCTCAACCTCTTAATCTCTGACCCAAGGATGCGTGTAGGAGCTCGTCGAATAGTCGCATCACGCTCTATCTCTACTTCTCTAAGCAAGCTCGACTCTACCACCTCTGCGGTCTCATGTAGGCACTTCCTCAAATGTGACACATGGAATACATCATGTACACCACTAAGTCTGTTGGGCAACTCCACTCTATAGGCCATCTGTCCAATCCTTTCCTTAATAGGAAACGGTCCAACAAACCTTGGTGCTAACTTCCCAACAGATCCAAAGCGAACCACATTCCGTAACGGAGATACTTTGACAAAGACCATGTCCCCAACATCAAACTCAAGCTCTGTTCTCCTCTTGTCCGCATAAGATTTCTGTCTGACTTGCGCAGCTTTCATCCTTCTTCGAATCAAATCAATCTTTTCCGAAGTCTTCCTAACCATATCGGGCCCAAGCAAGATCTTATCCGTAGATTCCCACCAACATGTAGGTGATCGACAAGGCCTTCCATAAAAAGCTTCGAAAGGAGCCATGCCAATACTAGACTGAAAGCTGTTATTATATGCGAACTCCACCAATGGAAAATGCTCTTCTCATGTACCTCCAAAATCTAAGATACATAGCCTCAAAAGGTCTTCTAAAATGTGATTCACCCTCCCGGTCTGGCCGTCCGTCTGAGGATGATTTGCGGTGCTCAAACACAACTGAGTCCCTACCGCCTCTTTCAAACTCTTCCAAAACTCGCTAGTGAAGATAGGATCTCGATCACTCACTATGCTGGAAGGTACACCATGCAATCTAACAATCTCTCGAATGTAGATTGAAGCTAGCCATGAGCAGTCCTCTTACTCTTCACGGGTATAAAATGGGCACTCTTAGTAAGTTTGTCTACCCCAACCCAAATTCCAGTATTACCCTTCCTCGATCTTGGTAATCCATTGACGAAATCCATCGAGACACTATCCCACTTCCATAGCGGAACCTCCAATGGGTGAAGCAACCCACCGGGTTTCTTTTGCTCCGCTTTTACTTGTTGGCACACCAAGCATCTAGCGACATACTCGGCCGCGTCTTTCTTCATACCGGCCCAAAAGAAAACTCGCTTCATGTCTTGGTACATCTTGTCCCTACCGGGATGAATGGTCATCTTCGAACGATGTGCATCATCAAGTATAGCCTTCCTCAAACCCTTGTCTTGCGGTACACAAAGTCTACCGTCTCTACGCAACCACCCCTTACCATCTAGGGTGTACCTACTCAAATGGCTGGACGACTCCCCCTCCTCATGAGCTTATCTACTAACTCAACCAACTGTGGGTCGTCTCGCTGTGCTCCGCCAATCCGCCCCAAAATAGTAGGCCTAACCTCCAAGGAGGCTAGCAAACCGGGTACAAAGTCAACGGAAGGTCTAAAGTCAAACATAGAAATAAACCTTAAGCTCCGTCGTTCAACGAACAATGAACTCAAGGACAACCTTTTTCTACTTAAGGCGTCCGCTACCACGTTACCCTTGCCATGGGTATACGCTATCTCAAACTCATAGGATGCTAAGAATCCCATCCACTTTTGCTGTCCTAAGACTATGCGCTCGAAGAGTCTCCAACACTTCCCTAAGATGTAGGGCATGCTCTTCTCCACTTTTAGAGAAAACCAGGATATTACCCCATCCAAAATCATCACAACTGTCCATCTCTCACGCAGACCACCCTAGTCAAACTCGACATCCCCCAAATGCAAGCCCCAAAGGCCTAAACCAATATCAGACAAACACCCAAGGGATACCTCCTTCGAATTCAGATGACCTACGTGAGATGATACTAGTAAAAACGGCTAAATAATTAAGCCCTTGTCCAACTCTGGATGTCCTCGCCAGTCTCGCTCCAAAACCACCGTTTATCCCATAACTGGCTTTGCTCAACCTATTGAGCACATACGAAAACTTATTTCGCTCCTAGAAAAGACCAAGATGTCATTTACAAAAGATCATCACGAACTTATTTAGGTACTCCCTGAACACCCTTCTCATCAAATCAATAAAGTATGAGGGGGCGTTCGTCAAACCAAATGGTATCACCAGCCACTCATAAAAACCATCTAGAGTCCTAAAGGCGGTCTTCTCTATACTATCCTCAGCCACACTCAACTGACGAAACCCCGTGGCTAAGTCCAACTGCGAAAATACTAAGGCGCCAACTAACTGATCAAAGAGATCATCAATCCTCGGCAATTGGGGTCTATTCTTCTTTGTGAGTTTATTTAGTTTTCTTTAGCCTACACAAAGTCTGAGGGACTCATCCGCCTTCGTGGAAAAAACTACTGGAGCACCCCACTCCGATGTACTTCGTCTTATGAACCCCTTCTCAAGCAAATCGCCTACTTGCTTATGGAGTTCCCTCCTCTCACGAGGAGCCATGTGGCACACTGGCCAAGATACTGGTTTGGCATTGTCTACCAGATATATTCGGAAGTCAATCTCCCGCTCCGGAGGTAAGCCCTTCACCTCCTCAAACACATCCGAGTATTCCCGGACCACTCTAATAGATCGCAACCTCTCGACCGACGTGTCAAGCGATTTTAGATAACTTAGCATAACAGATTCCATGGGATTACAAGAGATCTTGAGAGTGTTACCCAAGCGGGTCATAAGCCTAACAACTCTCCCTTCAAAATCAAGAACGACACCACTACTGGATAACCAGTCCATGCCCAAAACTAACCCATAGCCCGTGAAGCCCAAAAAGCATCACATCTAAACTCAACGCTAAGTATAGAAACTTTCAAACCCAAACACATCATGGAGCCTCAATTGGGTTTGAAACAACTAAGGGATCATCTACTAAACTGGTGTCTAAGTGCAGTGACTCAACTAACAATGATGAGATAAACGAACTCGATGCGTCAGAATCAAATAAAGTTCGAACCGGATAATAAAGAAATCCAAATTCCAACCTAGACGGTCCTATCCCCATCTGGTACACTAGCCGTGAGGGAATACAACTACCCTCCAGGAGATTCCGTACCTTGCCCTTGCCTCTTTGGACAATCCTAATAAGGTGTCTTATTCCTCCCAAAAGGATAACTACTAGCCCTCTTCTTCGCATTCTCCACTCGTAACCTCCCATCAAAATGAGGTTTCGCTCTTCATTAACCAAACAACTATTTGAGCCTTCCTCCCATCGTCTATCCAATAGGTACCTACAAGTCCTCCTCCTTCTTGAACCAACTTCTAGTCCGACTAATGTCTAAGTCCCTTGAAGTGGTTTTCCATTCTTATCTATCTTAGAAAGATCATCTATACGCGGAGGGGAAACTCAAAACGAGAGAGGAAGAGATTCAAAATGGAGAATTTGAATGATATAGATATGGCTATTGGGGATTATGCTTTTCTTTCAAAAACTTTTCTCTTAAAAGACATGTTTTTGAAAATACTCCTTTCAAAAATATTCTTAGAAAATAGTTTTTCTAAAAAAATTATCTGTTCTGGTAACCTTAAGCTCTGATACCACGTGTAACACCCCACACCCGCTACGGTCACTCACTAAGGGAATGCCATAACATCGGTGGAGTATTTTAAGTGAATATAGAACAGAAAAATTACAACAAGACAGATATAAGTAATACTTGAGAATTTAAAACATCATTTCATTGCAGCGGAAAGTAAAACATGTTAGGTTACACCAAAACCATAAACAAGAGTCAAGTACATAATATCCATCCTGATAAAACAAAAGTACATAATCCCACTACATAACTTAATAGCCATAATAGAAAAGATAAACTGAGCTTTACATCCACGGTCCAAGCTCCAAAAGATAGATAAAGCAGTCTGATCAAAGCCCACTAGTGCTAGGCCCACTCTGATAACCTGAGGGTTGGGAAAAAGATAAAAACAACGGGGTCAGACATAAGTCTGAGCGAGTCCTATAACTTTAACAATACAATCGTTAAAGTAACCAGAGTAAGACATAAGCTTGATATACGGTAACGACTGGGGATAAATGGCTACACTAAGCAGCCAACTAGACTTAGGATGAACTAAAATAACCGTAAAGACGCATCTACCCACCCAAGGATAATTACTACACTGCACCACACCAGTCATTCCCAATTTAAAGGTTGATCCCACTAAGTATACTTAGTAATCTATAATTAGTAGTTTCGTGTACCCCTAGCTGACTACATAGGTGCCGTCTGCCCCTATTTCCACTAGGTGTACCCACTACCCCCCATTCGATCGGCTCCCTAACGTAGATACCCGTGCTGGCCCCACAGTGGGGTGTATCATCCCCCAAAGTGGCAACCTGATAATATCAGTGGTGCACGGCTTATACCTACACGATGCAACAACGTCTTACTTACCAGCCCGGGTCCACACACGCATATGAAACCCGTTGGACTTGCGTTGCCACCGCTAACCCGTTTTGGCCTCTTACAGTCAAGCCCAATATGTGTGTCCCGTCCTCGACTTGGGTCGAGCCCACAAAGATACGTTTGGGATATTGGTTGAAATGGGCCCCCACAAGCTACCCACCTAAGCTTGTCATTTCTAGTGAATCCCACTTAACCCTTTAACCATGTCCACTTACATGTTATAAATTTTGGTTAAGTCTTTTAATCATATTTTAATTGCCACTCAAGGCACCCACTAGATTTCCACATGCCACCCAAGGCACTTACTTGATTCCCACATGCCACCCAAGGCATTTACTTAACTCTTTAATCATGTTTAATTACATGTTCCACTTTGGTTAAGTATTCTAATCGTATTTTCTATTGCCACCCAAGGCAACCCACTAGTTTCCTCATGCCACCCAAGGCACCCCCACTAGTTACTACATGCCACCCAAGGTACCCACTTAACCCCTCATGCCCCACTACATGCTAATTTGGTTAAGTGTTTCTTAATTAATTAAGATCGTAATCTTTGTAAAGACCTCTCACATTAGACTGTCTTTTATGGCAGCTGGATATGCCGGTTGGTTCCGGGCAGCCTTACACCATAACAGAGTCTAACCTCATGTCTTTACACTTGTCACGTATTTAGTTTATGACTAAGACCTCTCACATTGGGCCAATCATTTGTAACCGCTGGATTTGCCGGTCGGTTCCGGGCAGTCTTATGCTACAAAAGGGTCCAACCTCGTGTCTTAGTCGATTAATTACACCTAATTAATCACTCCCATAATTTGTATTAATTATCCCTAATTAATTACAAATATTTAAAAATATGGGTAGACCTAACTCAATAGGTAAATTCCCAATTCCATAATATTGGTAGGCCTAACTTAATAGATAAATTCCCAATTATGTCCATCCACTTAATGGTATGTTTAATCATACCAACTTCACACAATTTTATGTGTTCATTAATTTTTACCCCATCGTCCCCACGTAAATACGTTAACATGACATACTTTAAAAGAGGAGATTCATCATACACACAATGGGTTCAACTTAGCATATCATTAGCATTATCATGGGTTTAAAAGGTGTCAACTTGCATATATGACCATAAACCCAACTTGCATAAATAACCAACCCAAACTTGCATGAATCACATATGTCATAAAGATGGTAACTTGCATAAATGTTCATGTCATAGACCTATCATAAAGGTGTCAACTTGCATACATGTCATAGGTCTAAAAGGGATGAACTTGCACATGTACTTATGTCATACAAAGGGGTAAACTTGCATATGTATGTATGACATACAAAGGTGTAAACTTGCACATGTTACTTGCATATAATCAACCACCAAACTTGCATAACATGTCATATATAGACTTGCATATAATCAAACACCAAACTTGCATAACATGTTACATATGAACTTGCATATAATCAACCACCAAACTTGCATAACATGTTACATATGAACTTGCATATAATCAACTACCAAACTTGCATAACATGTTACATATGAACTTGCATATGTATGTATGACATACAAAGGTAAACTCGCATATGTTATGCATATCACTAATCCAAACAACTTGCATAGATTATGCATATTATAGATCCAAACTCATAGGTTAAACTTGCATGTCATGTCACTTATTTCACACATGATTCTAGCATAAAACCAAGCATTTAACTTGCATAAAACCAAACACTTAGCATGCATAAAACCAAATACTTAGCATGCATAAAACCCACCACTTAACATGCATAAACCCAAACACTTAACTTGCATAAACATAGTGTCATCATGAATAAGTGTTAAACATAGTGATTAGCAAACTAGCATCATAACATATGACCTAAAACCCATTGATCCGCAAGCAAAACCATATGATCTCATCATATCTCATCTACTTAGTTTAGCAATTGGTTATTAAAGTGATAGAAACTCACAAACTCCAAGATTAGCTCCTTAGATAGTTGCTAGAGTTGAAGTAGAGGTGGATTAGTAGTTGATTAGCTTGCAATCCTCTTCTCTAATTAGTGGAGGCTCCTTCTAAGTTGCATTTTGGCGGCACGATGGCATAGATTCTATTTTTAGTATGGATTAGGGTAGTCTTAGGGTGTATTTATTGGATTAGGTTGTGTTTTAGACCCTTAGATTAACCCTAGGTTAGTTTAGGTCCGTCAGATTTCGTCCCAAGCCCTCCAACCCAGCCCAAAACTCAACCAGGTGCACCCAGGCCAGAATCAGCCGACAGGGCAAGTCGACAGCCCTGTCGACTGCCAAGTCGACAGGCATGTCGACAGGCAAGTCGACAGCCCTGTCGACAGCCAAGTCGACTTGGCTGGGTGGGAGTTTTCCCACCTGGCCCACATTTCTGCATGTTTCGAAATTCAAATTTCCCTAAAACTTCTTTGGGCCTTAACCAGGTCATACGGACTCCGATTTACAAAATTTCGGACTCTATTTCGCGTATTTTTCCGAGACGAACACAATGACGTAACCCGTTTCCCCTGATTCTCACATCTGAGATTATTAATTCTGTAATTAGTGAATATCAGTGTTAACTGAAATTCGGGGTGTTACACACTATGTCAAATGCACATATGATATGAATGGCCACACTGCATTAGAACATGAATTCAAGGGAAAGCTCAAGTAAGTATCATAAGTTCCTCCAATATAACCTTGGGAAAAAGATTACACTTTTCTTAAAATATCCCATAGAGGGAAGTCTCTTAAGAATACCTATTACACTGAAAAACTTCTACTAACGCGGAAAATATAAATAGGCTTATTACCATATTATGCATCTGATATTATGGTGCTATTAGCTTTAACAATGAGCAAGCAATGTATCATATGTGCCTTCTGAGCTAACACACAATAGAGTGTGTTAAATTTGTGAAGGACAGTACAATAAGACTCTGAAAAGAGAACAACCATAGCCAAGGAAGAGCACCGTATATCATGTGATGTCTACACAATATACAAACTCGTTCATAAAACTATTTCATAAATTACTGCTCACACATAACTACCGTCTTAAGAGTTTTAAAAACCCCATAATTTTAACCACACTTAAGATGATAAATTAAAGAATAATCAACTTAATATTTAGAATTAAGGGAGATGGACTACGCCATTGCAATCATCTCAAAATTTTGGTCAAAATAGACACCTATTTTGCGTAAAACAGACACCATATGAAGAAGTTATGAAGGCTTGAAGTTTTGCATATGCATAAGAAGAATATATATACATATAATTGGTCCAAAAATTCTAAATTAGTTCAAAATCGTAGAATTCAGGGAAGTAGGAAAATTCCCGCCCAGGCTATATATATAACCTCATTTCTTGTGTTTCTCAACAACAAAAATAATAGAGAACTAGATGCTTCCTCTACCCAGATTAAATCAAGTCTTTTCTTATTGTGCAATCATGTTATTCAATATTAGAGATATGTGATTCAATCCTTTCTTCTCTTTTTCTAGATCTAATCACAGTGAGCTTATGTTACTTTTAGATCCAAATATTCAAAAAGTAAAACTTTGTATGACTATAACTTGGATCTATGACTATGACTAATTGAATCATATCAGATCTACTACAACCTGTTTATCTAAGTTATTCTGACATAACTATAAACTAGATCTGTACCTATACCTATTTATCATGTCAGATCTGCCACTGCTTATAGATCTAATTCACTGTTTAGATCACCTCATGCCTGTTCCTATTTCGTTTGTGGCTAAATCAGACCTGTTATTAGTTGGATACCTAACTCATTTTTTAGATCTATCATGACTTTTATGATGTCTCTATTGTGTTAGAATCAGTTCTATTGTCACATGTTCATCAGATATGTCCCTATATGCCTATCTTATCATTATACCACTATATGTTTATTCATATTTCTGCCATTATATGTCGATCTTGTTAGTATGATCATTTCTGTCCTCTTCCCTTCATCTTTTTCCTTTTATTTTTATAGCCAGGCAACCTTCGAGCCTAGGCATACCACTGAAATATGTGAACGCATTAAATTGGGAACGAGGGGAAAATATTAAATTTGGGGCATATATTGAATTGTGAATAAAGACCTCAATTTGGGGCATATGGTTCATTATGATCATAATTTAGGAAAGGGGCATGAAAACCTATAACGACATAGGAATAATTGAGCTACGTAGAATTATAGTGTTTTCACCAAAAAATTACTCAAACACCAAAGGTACTAGAATTGTACTTCATCGATACGGTAAGAAAATAAATGGAGCTGTACTTAATAACAATTGAAAGTAAAAATGTGAATAAGGAAAAAAGAGACGAAATTTAGCGTGGTTCAGCCTTGTGCCGGGCCTACATCCACTATGAAGATTACTTGCATTCTTAAAACGGAGATTACAAAATACACCAACTCTCTTTTCTTATACATCTTTATATTCACTCAATATGCTCTCATTCATACATATCAATCCTGGAATTTCATGAGAAAATGCTAGAGTTCGAGGAGGAGAATGACGGATGGATGATTGAGAAGAAGGATGTCTTTGATTTTTCGATTATAAGGTTGTACTGGACGCCATCGCCAAATCGGTGATGAACTTTCGGATGGAGAAGATGACCCAAATCTTTAAGGAATGACTGGAAATATAATTTATCAGCACTCCATGGTTTAAAAGATTCGATCCCCTTTATGTTGGCAGCCATGGCCTATTTATAGGTGTCCCTTCTCAGAAAAGTGAGCTGAAGCTCGTATATGCAGGCGACGGGTCGCTCATCCCATTAATTACAAATATGCCACTGCCTGACTGTAACCAGCTATTGACAGATGTATCCAGTTGTCATATGCGAGCAAAAGAGTGAGCGATTTGAATAAGCGGCCGGACGATCTTGATTCTCTGACGCGACTATGTCTGAATATGAGTGAGCAGGCGATTTTCTCTATAGTCTGGAGGTGACCGATCAAGGTTTGTGATCTAAGATGTAAGTGTGCCTATCCTAAGAGTGGGCATCGAATATATGCATGACCCTTGGCCTCTGTTTTGTGCAGTTTCTTCCTACCATTTGTGAGTCGTTTTGAGTGCCTCGGACAGGACTATGCACGACCGACCTTGATGACGTTCGTTCCGTAAGCTTCTACTAAGATTTGACAGCTCAATATGCATGTGGATTTTTAAGGGATCAACATTTGCCCCTCAAAGTCCGTAATTTTTTTAACAAATAATTACTAGCTTCGACATGGCTGGTCGCAACATTGTTTGGTAGATTTAATCTGATTAACCGAAGGGTCGTTCGTGCAAGACTCAGGATCACTTCACTGTGTTAGGTTGATGTCGTTCCTTCTTGAGGTTAAGACATTTGAATTATCTTTTTGTCATTACCAACGGTCGAATCATGGGTAAATGTTCATGCCAGCTGGATTTTGATGGGACACTTATTTCTGCAATCGATTACCTAGTTGACGTGGTGGGAATGCTCTTGATGTATGTCCTTTAATCTTCCCTCTTATTTACTTATGTCTCATTCTATCTCACTTTTGTTTTTCTTCAACAAGGTTTCTCAACTAAAAAACTCCACATTTCTTTTTATCGCCACTTTGCATAGCACAGGTTTGTCGATTCTTACTTATGCTTGTTCTTCTCTTGGAATTTATGATATATTGAAATCTCAGAGTAAATCCATATTGCTTGTTTATGCTTTTTCTGAAGGGTTGTTCCAAGCTTCTTTCTTTCCTCTCCTTTTTTAGAGATTTGTTTGGTTATCCCTTTAAACACTTTATTTGTGTGACTTTTCACTGGACCATCTGCAGGATGGTTTCGTCGCCAGAACGACGTCGACTAGAAAGATACTTTGATTTGGATGTTCCGATAGATGAGATTCAATCATCCGGTCAACCGTCTGTAAATTTCCCCTTGCGTCCATCATATACAGAGCTTCAGACTATCATTAATAGGCCCCATTATGTTCCTGGGCCATGCAATCCTAGGCTTGCTAATCGATTCCGGGGGTGGAGCTTATAGGGAGTACCTTCTAACATGAATATATCCCCCTCTGATTACCAGACCTTTTCTTGTGATATGATTGCCGCCAAAGGTCAGATGTTAGCCCATCTCGAAACTGTTGTCCATAAATTTGGAAAGCAAATGGATCTGCTAAAAAATCACTATGCAAAACAGATGAATGATTGGCATACATTGGCTTGCGATCTCCAAAAGCTCCATAAAGACAATCTTGAGCGTATTTCTGTTTTAGAAGATGATAAGGCGAAGTTGATACGTGCTCTCAGATCCAAATATAGCACGGTTGCTTCTTTTGCTCCAGGAGATGTCGAGTTAGTGGTTTCCAAACGTGCTGATGAACTTCCATCTTATTCTGCTCATGTTAAGAGCAAGGTAGGTAGTCCTAAGAAGGTCAGAGATCTGTAGCCTTCTTGTCACGTCTTTGGTTTTCTCCTTTTTTAACTTTTAGACCGGTTGTACAAGCGGGTGCCGGCTCTCGCTCATGACATTATGCTGGTTTGTGACTCGTGTTGACCTTTGACACTTTGTGTGCTTGACGAATGGTTGTTTTGCTGGCTTTATGATGCTCTTGTGCTTTGTCTACCACACCATGTCCTATTACCCTGCTTAGCAACATTTTTTTGGATTTTACATTATAATTTCCCTGACGATCGTACGTTAGTATCGTAATTACGTCGTGTTACTAATAGGTCGTCATAATTGGTTTATTACGGGTTTATTGAGCTGAAAGCGATCAGCTTTTCGTATTTATCTTAATTAGTAAGCTCCACGTCGCTCTTTAACTTTAACAATTAAGTTATTTGGGTATTTTAAATTAGATATATGTTTGTATATATGTTATTGTAGATTTAGGATGCATTCAAACCCTCGTCTCATTAACTCGGTGACCATGGTCCTTCGAAAACGGGTTTCGAATGTGTCCCCCCATGGGAGGACTTGGGTTTCAATGTTGTAATCCAATCTTGGCTTTGTTTGACTTGGTTAACAACATAGAACAAAAATGGATACCCCCTTTCGGCTAGGATTTCTTCTTTGTGCTGGTCCTTCCAGCATATTTTATCTCAGAGAGCGGGCACTAATTCATCTTATCGAGTTCTGACTCGATTCGAAGAATTCATCTCCTTCACCTAACAAGATGCTCCCTTTTTTTCATTTGGACAATGTCGGTTTTTCCGACTTTATGATTTCCCTCGGGAGGCAGACATCAGTTGATCTTATCGAGTTGTTCCTCGAGACAAAGAACTCATGTCCTACACCTAAGAAGTTGCCCCTTTTATGGGGTTTAGCAATTTTTAACCATGGGATATTTTGAGTTGCTTTCACTTCTGCATTGCATCCTTAGTTTGGTGCCAATGCTTTTGTTGGACGCGTACCAAAAGGTTTGGTGTTTCATGATGAAAGACGGAACTCCCTAGCTTGGCGCCCACTAGTCACTTATTTGCCTACACAAAGAAGTCAACTTTTAGCAGGGATTTCGTAAATGTGTCATTTATATATGCAAACGGAATTCCACATTCATTCATTTTATGTACATAATTCGAATCCGGATTTTTTGCAAGTATTTACAGGCCTTTTTATGTATTCTAATTGTGTGTTACAAAAAATAATGACTAATGTGCTCGCTATTCCATGATCATGGAATCTAGATTCCATCTGTGGTGGCCAATTTGAAAGTACCATCTTGGAGTTTTGGGTTTATAACATAGGGCCCTTCCCAGTTGGGTCCAAACACTCCAGTATCAGTCATGATTTTCTTCAGCACAAGGTCTCCAATTTCGAAAGTCCTGTGTATGACTTTTGAATCGAAATGCCTGTCTGACTTTTGAATCGAAATTCCTTTCCACCCTGCTTCGATGTGCCACTACTCTGAGTTCTGCTTCCTTTCTTCTTTCCTTGAGTTGGTCGAGGGATTCAAGTTGCAATCTCTCATTTTATTTGTGATCAAAGTATATCCTTCTGTGGATGGGGACTTCTAGTTCCATTGGTATCATGGCTTCAGAGCCATAAGATAAATAAAAGGGAGTATGCCCCGTCGTAGTTTTATACGTGGTGCGATATGCCCATAATGCTAGTGGGGGTTCATCTGCCCAACCACCTTTGGACTTCTCTAACTGCTTCTTAATGATCGTTTTGATGATTTTGTTTACTGCTTCCACTTGTCCATTCGCTTGTGGATGGGCGACTGCTGAAAAGCTTTTCTGGATCTTATACTTAGCACATAAATTTTGGAATTCTTCACTTTCAAATTAGGTGTCGTTGTATGTGATTATTTTTTGTGTTACCTCGAACCTGCATACGATATTTTTCAAGACAAAATTAATAACTTTCTTTGAAGTTATGGTGGCCAGTGGTTCTGCTTCGGCCCATTTTGTGAAGTAACCAACGACGACAATTGCATATTTAAAACCAGATTTTGCAGTGGGAAGGGCTCCTATGAGATCGATGCCCCAAATAGCAAATGGCCATGGGCTGACCATATGGGTTATGGCTGTGGATGGCATCCTTGGAATATTGGCAAATCTTTGGCATCTATCACACTTTTTAGTGTAGGCCATGGAGTCTTTATTGATATCTGGCCAGAAGTAACCATATCGCAAGATTTTCTTAGCTAAAGTTTGTCCACCGGTATGGCCTCCACATTCCCCTTCGTGTAATTCCGCCATGATTGCCTTTGATTCTTTTTTTGTAATACAACGAAGTAAGGGTGTAGAAAATCCACGTCTGTATAGCCGACCGTCCTGGTTGAGATAAAAAGAGGCTTTTCGTAAAAATTTCCTTCGCTGCTTGGCTTCCACCGGGAGTGCCCCGGTTATGAGGTATTATTTGATTGGTGACATCCATGAGTTTGGTTCATCGGTTATGTCCATGATCCAATCCATTTCTGTCTGCCCAGTGCTTGGGCTGGAAAGGACTTCCACCAGAACTAACCCCATAAGTTGTGTATCTCCTATTCTTGCATATTTTGCCAATGAATCAGCTTTGGTGTTTTCTCCTCTAGGAATGTGAGATATGTTGTAGTGCTTGAACGCTTCCAATAGTTCCAAGGCTTTTGAAAGGTAATCTGGCAAGTTACCCGTTTTTTCTTGGAATTCTCCTCGAACTTGGCATACCACCAGCTGGGAATCTCTGAAGATTTGTATAGTTTTTATCTGTAATTCTTTTGCTAGCTTTATTCCTACAATGAGGGCTTCATACTCAACTTCGTTATTTGTCGATGGAAATTCTAGCCTTAGTGCATAGCATAGAGATCTTCCTTCGGGGGTTTCTAAGACTACCCCTGCTCCAGAACAGTAATCGTTCGAGGCTCTATCAACAAATAATTTCCATTGGATGTTAGCTTCAATATCGTCTTCCTTTTTTGTCACCCCTCGGTCGGTAAATTCTATGATAAAATTAGCGAGCGCTTTCTCGTTGATCGCTTTTCAAGATGATATGTAATGTCGTATTGACTAAGCTCGATATTCCATTTTAATAACCTTTCGGAGGTCTCTGGTCGGAACAAAACTTGCCTTAGAGGTTGATCCGTAAGTACTTTAATAGGATGGGCCTGAAAGTAGGGCCGAAGATTCTTCGATGCAATAAGAAGACAATAAGCGAGTTTTTCAAGCTTTGGATAATTCAATTCTGCCCTAGATAGTCTCTTACTGATGTAATAAACTGTCTTTGTACCTTTAAATCTTCCCTAATAAGTGCTGCACTCATAGCATGGGCGGATACCGCCAGGTACAGAAACAGATCTTCTCCGTCACTAGGTTATGATAACATGGGAGGTGTTGCCATGTGTTGGATCAGTTCTTCGAAAGCTTTCTAATATTCAGAGGTCCACTGTATCTCTTTCTTCCCTTTCCTAAGGAATCAAAAAATGGAAGACATCTGTCCATTGCACTGGATATGAAGCGATTTACGGTCGCAATCATTCCATTCAAATGTTGAAATTCTTTCTTGGTTCCCGGGGGGGGTGCATTTCTCTCAAAGCTGATATTTTGGCTGGATTAGCTTCTATGCCCCTAGCGTTGACCATAAATCCTAGGAACTTGCCCGAACTGACCCCGAAACAACATTTCATGGGATTCAGCTTCATGCCATATTGTCGTAGGATATCAAACATCTGGGATAGATCTTCTAAATGGACTTCTGCTTTTTTGGACTTTACTAACATATCATCGACATAGACTTCCATTGTCCTGCCAATATGCTTTTTGAACATAGCATTTACCAATCGTTGGTAAGTTGCCCCCGCATTTTTCAGGCCAAATGGCATCACCTTGCAGCAATATACGCCAAGATCAATAATGAAACTTGTGTCTTCCTGGTACGGCCCGTACATCATGATTTGATTGTAGCCGGAATATGCATCGATGATAGACAATAATTCATGACCGGCCGTAAAATCCACTTGCTGGTCGATTCTAGGGAGAGGAAAAATGTCTTTCGAACAAGCTTTATTAAGGTCTGAGTAATATATACAGACTCGCCATTTGTCGTTTGCTCTTTTTATGAGCACAGGGTTGGAAACCCATTTCGGATAGGTGGATTCTCTGATAAAACCATTTTCCATTAACCTGTCGACTTCTTCCTTTAAGGCTCGCGACCTCTCCGGCCCTTGAGTTCTCCTTTTCTACTTAACAGATGGAACACGTGGATCAATGTTTAGCTTATGGACTACGATATCTGGAGATATGCCGCACATATCAGAATGGTTCCACGTGAACACTTCCAAATTAGCTATTAAAAAGGCAACCAATCAACTCTTTAGTTTGGGGCTTAACCGGGATCCTATATTCAGCACATGGTTTGGGTCCTTCGGAATTACAGCTATAGGAATTGTGACTTTGGACAATGTCGCTCTTTCGTCCTCTGCACTGGGTTTCCTAGGGTCGATTTATTTTCGCGCTCCACTGTGTTCGTCAGTGCATGGGCCCTTATTTAATTGCTATAAAGGGAGATTGTGAATGCGGGAGAGAGTCTCCTCATGCTTTCCTGAGTCTTTTTTCTTAAACTGTTTTAACTTTGTCACGTAGCAGTACTACGCAGCGATCTGGTCGCCTTTAATCACACCAATCCCCTTTTCAGTTGGAAACTTCATGATTAGACACCATGGAGCCAGTGCAACCTTAAAGCCTGAAAGAGTTGGCCTCCCAAGGAAAGCATTATAGGATGAGAACTCATCTATTAGGACAAAAGTTTGCACCATAGAGACCGTGCGCTCTCCGTTTGCCAATTCCATGAGTAAGTCTATTGAACTGATGGGTTGTGTAGGATGAGCCATAAAACCGTGGATTTTATTTGGATATGCGCGTACTTCGTCCATAGGGAGATTCATTTTTTGGAATGTGCTTATGAATATCACATTAACAGATGCCCATGTGTCAACTAGTACTCTTTTAACAACTGCAGGGCCAAAACCAATTGTGATCACCATGGCGTCAATAGTTGGTGTAACTAACCCGTCTCCATCTTTGTCTTTGAATATCACATCATCGGTCGAAGTTTTGGGCATTTTTATTTTAAGCTCGTTGCTCAAGATCATACATCTTTCTTCTCTTGAGGCTTCCTTTAACTCATTAGCATACTTTTCCACATCCGCCGAACTGTTTCTAGTCGGGTGAGGCCCCCAAATATCTTGTTGATTACTGGTCCTGAATCAACTAATATTTGAGCTTCCGCATATGAGTCGGGTTGGATGACCGTATTATTATGCCCTTGAGCAACCGGAGAATTTTGAGGACTTTTCACAAACTGTTGGAGTTGATTCTTCCTGATGAGTTCTTCAATTAAACTCTTCAGGTGTCGACATTCGTTGGTGCTATGTCTGGGTTGGTTGTGAAACCAGCAGAATTTGCCGGAATTTGCTTGTTGCTCGGTTATCTTCTGTGGCTTCATCTGAGGAAAGATACCTGAATCCTTTGTGGCGGAGTAAATTCTTTCTGGAGTTTCATTTAGGAGGTTAATTCGGATAACTTATATAGCTGTGTCTTCTTATAGGCTTTGTTATCCTTCTCGTCGCTTCCCCTCTTTTGCCCTGTGTCATACTTTCTGCTCAGCTCAGAACTCATTACTTTTTCCTTCTCTGGCAGTGCTATTCTCTACAGCCTTCTGAATGTTTGGGGCTTCGTCTTCTACACTCGTATATTCTTCAGGTTTCTTATAGAACTTTTTTAAAGTCTTTTGTTTCTTCATCTTGAGCCACTTTCCAAATTTTGACTTCTTATCGATGGCTCCTTCCAGGGATGCCAACAAGTACCAAGGCTCTGGCTCTATGACCCCTGCTGCTACAGCATGGAAGCGTGTAAGGAAAGCTTTGATGGTTTCCCCAGGCATTCATTCCATCTCGCTATGTGACATCACATCCCTTGCTTTGGTGGTTTGTAATCGGAATTGATCTTGAAATCTCTTTGCCAAATCGGTGAACTGATCAATACACTTAGGTGGAAGTCTGGTGAACCATAGCGAGGCCACACCTTCTAAGCACATAGGAAGTATAAGCACTTTACTTCGTCGGTAGCCATAGCTCCATTCATGTGTTGGTCGTATTTGAATAGAAAGATGTTTGGATCTCCAACTCCGCCATAAGGTGCTATTGTTGGGGGCATGATCATATTAGGGAACCTTGCTTAACAGATCTTTTCTGTAAACGGATTTTTGTTGCGTGAAAATCCCCGTTCTCTCTCTTTATCCTCTTGGGTTGCTTTCTCCTTCATTATTCGCTGGATCATGTCTGTGATGTGTCTCTCGTCAGTCGCTTGTCCCACAGGATCGGGATCGATGTTCTTATCAATGCGATCACGATTTGAGCTTCGATGCCTTGCACCTCTTTTGGGAGGTGTCCTTTTGGTGGGACTTGCGATACTGTGAGTCACACGTTTTTCTTTACGCTGCGTTGAACTGGCCTTAGATTTTGCACCACTGGTCTCTTCCTTGTCTTCCACTAAGAAGTGGGATCGACTAAGGTCTGAGGCTGATGAGTCCTCTTCTTCATCAACATTATTTGGAGAATTTGATGGCTGAAGATTGGCTTGAGCATTAATCAGGACATCAAACCTTTCCATCATCATCTTCATCGTAGCATCCATTTTCTCATTCAGATCTGTTACAGCCACATTCAACTCATCTCATGTTACAAATAACCTAGGGGTTCCCTTAGCCCCTTGGTTCAAGGTTAGCGGTGTAGCTCCATTAACTTCGTTATCCATACTAGTCGCGATAGCTTTAGTAGATTTTCCACTCTTCTTGGATCTGGCCATGGTTTCGAGGGAGAAAACGATTTAGGATTTTTTATTGCTGAGACTGAAAGGAGGTACGAGGCAAGAAATTTCGAACATGGCCCTACAGTGGGCTCCAAAAGTTTTCACTAAAAAATGGCTCAAACACCAAAGGTACTAGAATTGTACTTCACCGATATGGTAAGAAAATAAATGGAGCCATACTTAATAACAATTTAAAGTAAAAATGCGAATAAGGAAAAATAAAGACGAGATTTAGAGTGGTTCATCCTTGTGTTGTGCTTACATCCACAATGAAGATTACTTGCATTCTTAAAACGGAGATTATAAAATACACCAACTCTCTTTTCTCATACATCATTATATTCACTCAATATACTCTCATTCATACATATCGATCCGGGAATTTCATGAGAAAATGGTAGAGTTCGAGGAGGAGAATGACGGATGGATGATTGAGAAGGAGGATGTCTTTGATTTTCGATTACAAGGTTGTATTGGACGCCATAGCTAAATCGGTGATGAACTTTTGGATGGAGAAGATGACCCAAATCTTTAAGTAATGACTGAAAATAGAATTTAGCAGCACTCTGTTGTTCAAAAGATTCGATCCCCTTTATTTTGGCAGCCATGGCCTATTTATAGGTGTCCCTTCTCGGAAAAGTGAGCTGAAGCTCGTATATGCAGGTGACGGGTCGCTCATCCCATTAATTACAAATATGACATTGCCTGACTGTAACCAACTGTTGACAGATGTATCCAGTTGTCATATGCGAGCAAAAGAGTTAGCGATTTGAATAAGCGGTCAGACGATTATGATTCTCTGACGCGACTATGTCTGAATATGAGTGAGCGGGCGATTTTCTCTATAGTCTTAAGGTGAGCGATCAAGGTTTGTGATTTGGGATGTAAGTGTGCCTCTCCTGAGAGTGGGCATCGAATATATGTGTGACCCTTGGCCTCTGTTTTGTGCAGTTGCTTCCTACCTTTTGTGAGTTGTTTTGAGTCCCTCGGACAGGACTATGCACGACCGACCCTAATGACGTTCGTTCCATAGGCTTCTGCTCAGATTTGATAGCTCAATGTGCATGTGGATTTTTAAGGGATCAACATACAGTAATTTGAAACTGTAACCGCACTTAGCACAAGGTTAGATTACATTTGTAGTGGAAGTCTGCCCAGAACCGCCCGTCATATCCAGTGACCATAATTGGTGAATCTAATGTGAGGGGTCTAAGTGCATAAACACGAGACGTGCTAAGACACGAGGTTAAGTCCGACTTGTGGAAGAAGTCTGCCCGGAACCTACCGACATATCTAGCATCCACAAGTTGTAGGCTTAATATAGGAGGTCTAGCACATTTTTACCATAAATGAATATTGTAATTAGTTGGAATACTTAACCTAGTTGAATCCATAGGGATTGTATAAACATATAACTTGAATATGGGTTAAGTAAACTTGTTTGGAACTGTGGGTGGGTTAAGTAAATCTTGGGTGGGTGGGGTTATATATATATATATATATATATATATATATATATATATATATATATGCCCACAAACTTAACCTGTGGGGGTTATGCAATCTTTTACTCTGGTATGGCATAACCTATGGAAAACCTAGTGGGGATGCAAGCATAGGGGAAGCTTGTATGATCTTGTGTCTGGGTCCCGTTTCAGTCAGTAACGTACATATAAGTATCAAATGAGTACTTCGAACTAGGTTGGAGTCGGGGCACACTTATGGGGCTGATTGTAAGAGATCCAAATGTGAGAGACGGTATGGGCCGCGCGCACCGACCGGGTCATGTGCATGCATGGTCCAGACAGAGGAGGACAATACGCCGTGACACCTGTAGATATGGTTGTGCACATCTTGTAAACGAAGGGTTGCCACTTTAGGAAGTGATACAACCTACTATTGGGCCAACACAAGGTATCTACAGTGTAGGGAGCTGATCGATTAGGGTTGTAATTAGGGTACACTTAGACTTCGGTATGTTGGGAGCCCGTTAATACCCTTAGAAGTAACTCTGGTATGTTGGGCTGTCTGTTGATTGTATGGGGGTGAAAACCTCTCACTGGAAGTGCACCTAAGTCTACCATCTTATACTTGTTGGGGATTATCTTGCTGATAACACATTAGTATTGGTGCAGAGAAAGAGAAAAAGGAAAGTGTTAGAGAAGCGCTATTTATTCTATCCAGTTGTCCTGGTTACCTTGCCATACTTGCCTTATATGTTGTTATCTCTCTCCTATCCACTTTATATGCCTATCATGAAATTTTTACTTATTTATTTTCCAAATGCAACAGGACTCACCAGACTTTATATCCAACCCATTTTGCTTCCTCTTCTTTCTCTTCTGTCTCCCCCATTGATTCTCAGGGTGGGAATACTCAAGATTGACCATGATTCTGCTTGCATTCTGCTTGGAGCTGCTTAGATGTGTTGCTCGAGTTCTTATCTTTTCTATTATGGCTATGTTTTTAATTTGGGGAATTATTCTTCTTTTATTATCGTACTCTGATATTTTAAGGATAAGATAGAAATTTTAAGAGGATGTACTAAGTTTGTGTATTTTAAGACTTATGATGTTTTGAACCACAATGTTATGCTTTATAATTAATAAAGTTTTTAAATTCCGCTGCTATTTTATATCTGTCTTGTAATGTTTCTATTTCTGTTTACATATAACACTTCATGAAACTTAATGCATTCTCTTAATGAGTGACATTAATGGACGTGGGGTGTCGCACTTGGTATCAGAGCTGAAGGTTACAAGATTACTTAAAAGTTTTTAAAGTTTATTTCCAAAAAGGTTTTAAAAGAAAGCATTTTCAAAAATAAAAGTCTCTTTTGAGAAACATATTCCCAAGTCCATATATAATATCTTTCGATCCTTTGTCTAATTCGCTTTCCTTTTCTTTTCAGCATGTTAGGGGAACCTAATATTCCTGAGGGCGTTACGGTACCATGCTAGTTCCGTAGGTATCTAGAGGCCACGACGCCTGCCGATGGTCAAGCCGACGTCCCTCTCCTAGCTGCACCCGTCGTTCCTCCTCCTCCTCTGTGTGAAGATAACTTCTCTGAGATCTGCAAAGATTTATGTGCTATATGAGGAAAGCCATTCCGTGGAACTGAGACATTAGTAGAGGCAAAGAATTGGCTCAAGGAGATGGAGGACCTGTTTGGTATTTTCAAAGTGGATGATCATAGGAAGATTCAGTCAGCCGCATGGCTATTGAAAGATGAAGATTCGTTCTGGTGGGAAGTGATGCAAGCAGGGCATCCAGTGGAGACATGGGATGATTTTCGGTAAAGGTTTGAAATGAAGTTTCTTTATCAAGTTGAAAAAAGCATGCTAATGGAAAGGTTTCTGGCACACAAGCAAAGAGGCATGACTATCAAAGAATATGCTAACAAATTCAACCAACTAGCGAGATTTGAGTTGGAGCTAGTGGATACTTCGCAAAAGAAAGCTTTGCGGTTTGCTAGAGGACTGAATGAACCCCTTCATGGGTTAGCTATGTCCTATATTCCAATGGGAGCAACTTTTGAAAGGCTCGTTGATACGGTATTAATGCATGAGGAAGATAAAGCTGAAAAGGAGGAAGTTAAAGTCAAGGAAACACAAAACAAGAAGGTATGGCCCATGAAGGGACAACGACAACAACAACAAAAGAAAGGCGAAAGAATGACAAGTCTTTGCATAAGAGGAAGTGCCATAATTGCAGACGCGAGGGTCATTTTATCAAGGACTGCAAAAGAAGGAAGAATGCTTGCTTCGGTTGCGGAAAGGTTGGACATTTTTCTAAGGAGTGCCTGAAGAAGCAAGGACAAGATCAAAGGGCAGGAGCTTCTAGAGGGAAAGTGCATGCTCTCGCTATCGGTTCTCCTGATCGAGGTAGGAAAATTTACATGGAAGGTTTGATTTCTTTTTCCAGTCATCCTATTATAAATCTTTTTGATTCTGGTACTTTTCATTCATTTATATCTGATTCTGTGGTCGAGTTTCTACACCTTAGTACTAGTATGGTAGTGGATCCCATTGTTGTCTCAAACCCCATTGGTGGTTCGACTCATTTGTCCATGATTTGTCAGGGTTTGAGAATATTTGTGTAAGGCGTCGAATTTGAGTGTGATGCATATGTGCTCGGTTTATGGGCTATGGTTTGATTCTAGGGATGGATTGGCTATCCATGTATGGTGCCATTCTGGGTTGTGAGAGGAGGGTCGTTAGACTTTTGACTTGCCATTGGAGGACCCTCGAGATTTCTTATGACCCAAAGGGGTCTTTCATGCTTAGTTTCCTAGATTCTCTAGATGCATTATCGATGATTTGCGATCTGTACCAGTTGTCTGTGAGTATTCTGATGTTTTTGAGGAGGTTCGGGAATTACCTTCGAGGTACGAGATCGATTTTCGTATATACTTAGTGGACAATGCAAAGCTAGTTGCATTTCCTGTGCGCAATATGGCTCCAAGAGAAAGGAGGGAGCTTAGTAAGCAAGTAAGAGAGCTACTTGAGAAAGGGTTTATTAGGAGAAGCATATCGGAATGGGGTGCTCCAGTGGTATTCGCAACTAAGGCGGATGGTTCACTTCACTTATGTGTAAACTATAGAGAGTTGAATAAATTCACAAAGAAGAACAGGCACCCACTCCTGAGGAAAAATGATTTGTTTGACCAGCTTATTAGTGCATCAGTGTTCTCTCAGTTAGACTTAGCAATGGGGTTTCATCGGTTGAGGGTTGCCGAGGATAGTATAAACAAGACCGGTTTTAGAACTCTAGATGGTTTCTTCGAGTGGCTCCTTATGCCTTTTGGGTTGAAGAATGCACCCGCCCATTTTGTTGATCTTGTGAGTAGGGAGTTTCAGGATTTTCTAAATAAATTTTTCGTGGTCTTTGTTGATGATATCTTGATCTTCTCGGAGAACGAGCAAGAGCATGCCCAACATTTGAGAGAAGTTTTGAAAACTCTGTGTACCATCAGCTTAAGGCAAAGTTCTCCAAATGCCATTTTTGGAGAAAAGAGGTGAGATTTCTGGGGCATGTGATTTCTAAAGATGGGATAGTAGTAGATCCTTCAAAGGTAGTTGCAATTCAAGATTGGCTGATTCCAAAGAATGCAACAGAGGTGAGAAGTTTTCTTAAATTGGCAGGCTATTATAGGAAGTTCATTAAGGACTTCACAAAGATATCAGCCCCACTCACCAGGCTGACAAAGAAGAATCTGACGTTTTCATGGGATATGGATTGTGATATTGCTTTCCAACGATTGAAGAGGGCTCTAACAACAGCCCCAGTCTTGACCTTGCCCGATTGAAGCAAAGTGTTTACAGTATACACCGATGTATGTGGTATAGGGCTTGGTTCCATTCTGATGCAAGACGGAAAGGTAGTATGTTATGGGGGTAGACAACTAAGGGTTCCTGAGAAGAACTACCCTACCCATGATTTTGAGCTAGCTGCCATAGTATTCGTGCTTAAGACGTGGTGCCATTATTTACTTGGAGAGAAGTTTGAGTTGTACACTGATCATAAATCTCTCAAGTACTTTTTCTCGTAGAATGATCTTAATTTAAGTCAACAAAGGTGCATGGAGTTCCTAGCATCTTATGATTTCGAGATTTCTCCGGCAAGGGTAATGTGGTGGCAGACGCACTAAGTAGGCAGAGGATGGCCTTAAGTCCTATTTTCGTGGAGAGGAAAAGCTTGGAGTTCATATCGACTTTTGACTTTAGATCCACCATCGAGTTTTTGCTTGGTTTGTTTTCATCACTGGAGAAACGACCTACTCTTATGGATCAGATAGGAGCTTTGTAGTGAGAGGATCCACCTATTTTAGACATTTTGGATAGGCTCAGTAAAGGGGATACTTATAGTCACCTCAGCGGATGTTCCATAAACGAAAAAGGGGTGGTTGCGACGCGATTGAAGGCTTTGCATTCCCCAAATTGGGAGTTTGTTAAAGACGGTCCTAGAAGATGCCCATCATTCTAAGATGACTATTCATCCAAGCGGTGATAAGATGTATAGAGACATGAATACGGTTTTCTTTTGGGCTGGGATGAAGAAAGATGTGGCGGAGTTTGTTTCTCAATGTTTGGTTTGCCAGCAAGTCAAGGCTGAGCAAAAGAAGCCCGGTGGGTTAACTTCATCCTTTGGAGGTTCCACAGTTGAAGTAAGAGAGTGTCTCTATGGATTTCATCGATGGTTTGCCTAGATCAAGGAAGGGAAACACCAGTTTTTGGGTTGCAGTAGATAGACTTACTAAGAGGGCTCATTTCATTTTGGTCAAGAGCAAGAGGACGACGGCAATGTTGGCAGCAGTTTACGTTCGTGAGATAGTCCTTATTCATTCCAGCATCATAAGTGATCGTGACCCCATTTTCACCAGTGAAATTTGGAAGAGCTTGCAAGAAGCATTAGGTACACAGTTGTGTTTGAGCACCGCTTATCACCCACAGACCGATGAATAGACAAAAAGGATGAATAGAGTTCTTGAGGATCTTTTAAAGCTGTGTATCCTAAACTTCGGAGGGACTTGGGAAAAGCATCTTCCTTTAGTAGAGTTCGCGTACAACAACAGTTATCAAGCTAGTATTGGCATGGCACCCTTCAAAGCGTTATGCGAATGACCCTGTAGGTCATCAAGTTGTTGGTGGGAGTCTATAGAAAGGCTACTACATGGACCAGATATGGTTAGAGAAACATCCGAGAATATTGAACTTATTAGACAGCAAATGAAGACAGCTCTGTATAGGCAGAAGTCATACACATATAGAAGAAGGACTGATATTGAGTTTGAGGTGGGAGACATTGTTTTCATCAAGGTGTCACCTTTGTGGAATGTGGTTAGTTTTGGATCTATAGAGAACTTGGGGCCAAAATTCGTAGGGACATTTCCCATAACGAAAAGGATTGGCAAAATGGCCTATAGAGTAAAGCTACCAGAAAGACTATCCGGTGTTAATGATGTTTTCCACGTTTCTCATTTGCGGAAGAGTTTGCATGATACCGCAGAAGTAGTAGAGCCGAGTATATTGGAGGAAGTAGAGGTGGAACGGGAGGCGATAGTTAGACGATTTCCTATCCGTATTCTTGGATCAGAATTTAAGAAGCTACGCAATAGAGAAGTCAAGTTGAAGAATGTTTAGTGGGGAGATAACCCAGAGGATGCAACATGGGAGACTGAAGAGAAGATTCGTGCTTTGTACCCTTTTCTTTTCGAGGGCATGTTCTTAACTTCCTTTCCAAAGCTTTTATTTATGCTTGTTTCTATCATTTGAGTATATCCTATTGATCGAATTCTTCGACCTTTAGGTAGGAATCCCATGGATGTAAACAAGTGTTTGAGACATGTTATGTTTGATGGATGCAAGTGTTTGCTAGTGGTTGCTCGTGAATGCATATACACACACATTAGGCACTAGATTGGCTCAATCACTCCCATACTGCATATGGATGTGTGTGCAGTTTTCTTCTTTTAATGGATGAAAATGGATGTATCATCATATGGATGTTGCATTTGTATGGATGATTGTGCACACATATAGAACTTACATGTTATAATTGGATTATTTTCGTACATAATGGATTCATGACACTAACATACATTGCATTAAGCAGGCCAACTGAATCAGTAGACCACCTAATCTTCGCATTAGTATTGGGACATATATACATACCTTTCCACATGTTCATATAAGAAATAGAATTTTTTTAAGGACAATGGATACCTATGCTTGGTGGATGAGTAGATGGGTGATGGATGGTAGGATATACATTCTTCTTAACTTAAAGATTCCGGGGACGAAATCATTTGAGTAGGGAAGAATGTAACAACCCATAATTTTAACAACACTAAAGATGATAAATTAAAGAATAATTAATTTAATATTTAAAATTAAGGGAAACAGAATGCGCCATGGCGTTCATCTAAGAATAAGAATAGTTTATGAAGGTTTGAAGTTTGTATACGCATAAGAAGAATATATATACATATAATTGGTCCAGAAATTCAAAATCAGTTCAAAATCATAGAATTCGGGGAAGCGGGAGAATTCCCGTCCAGGGGTGTCGACCCTTGGGTCGACCCTATTAGGGGGTGTCGACCCATGGGTCGACCCCTCATGGGAGGTCGACCGCTCTGTGGCAGATCTAAGCGGATTAGGGTTTGGGGTTACGGCTATACATATCGCCTCATTTCTCTTGTTTCTCACACCAAAAATAATGGAGAACTAGATGCTGCCTTTACCCAGATTAAATTAAGTCTTTTCTTCTTGTACAATCAAGTTATTCAGGCTTGGAGGTCTATGATTAAATCCTTCGTTCTCTTTTTGTAGATCCAATCATAATGGGTTTATGTTACTTTTAGATATAAATATTTAAAAAGTAAAACTTGACATGACTATAACTTGGATCTATGCCTATTACTATTTGAATCATGTCAGATCTGCTATAACCTGTTTATCTAAGTTATTCTAACATGACTATGAACTAGATCTGAATCTATACCTATTTATCATGTCAGATCTGCCACTGTTTATAGATCCAATTCACTGTTTAGATCGCCTCATGCCTGTTCCTATTATGTTTGTGGCAAAATCAGATCTGTTATTAGCAGGATACCTAATTTATTGTTTAGATCTATCATGACCGTTATGATGTCCCTGTTGTGTTCGAATAAGTTCTATTGTCACATGTTCATCAGATCTGTCCCTATATGCCTATCTTGTCACTATGCCACTATATTTTTTTGCCTATTTCTGCCATTATATGTTGGTCTTGTTAGAACGATCGTTTCTGCCCTCTTCACTTCATCTTTTCCGTTTTATTTTTATAGCCAGGCTACCTTCGAGCCTAGGCATGCCACTGAAATATGCGAATGCTTTAAATTGGGAACAAGGGGAAAACATTAAATTCGGGGCATAAATTGAATTGTGAATAAAGACCTTAATTTGAGGCATATGGTTCATTATGAACATAACTTGGGAAAGGGGCATGAAAACCAACATAACTTGGGAAAGGGGCATGAAAACCTATAACGACATATGAATAATTGGTTAATAATTGAGCTACCTAGAATCATAGAAACTGTAATCGCGCTTAGACACAAGGTTAGATTAAATTTGTGGTGGAAGTCTTCCCGGAACCGCCTGGCATTTCCAGCGACCACAAGTGGTGAATCTAATGTGAGGGGTCTAAGTGGGTAAACACGAGACGTGCTTAGACACGAGGTTAAGTCTGACTTGCGGAAAAAATCTACTTGGAACCGACCGACATATCCAGCATCCATAAGTGGTATGCTTAATGTTAGAGGTTTAGCACATTATAACCATAAATGAAAATGGTAATGAATTGAAATACTTAACCTAGTTGAATCCATAAGGATTGTATAAACATATAACTTGAATAGGGGTTAAGTAAAGTTGTTTGGAACAGTGGGTGTGTTAATTAAATCTTGGGTAGGTGGGTAATATTTATGTATATAGGCCCACAAATTTAACCTGTAGGGGGTTATGCCATCTTTTACTCTAGTATGGCATAACCTGTGGAAAACCTAGTGGGGATGGAAGCGTTGGAGCATGCTTGAATCATCTTGTGTGTGAGACCGATTTCAGTCAATAACCCATGTATAGGTATCAAACGAGTACTCTGAACTAGGTCGGATTCGGGGTACGCTTACTGGGCAGATTGTAAGAGATCCAAACGTGGAGTATGGCGTGGGCGGTGCATACTGACTGGGTCATGTGCGTGCATGGTCCGAACAGAGGAGGATAAGACGTTGTGACACCTGTAGATTTGGTTGTGCACATCCTGAAAATAAGGGTTTCCACTTTAGGAAGTGATACATCCTACTGTGGGGCCAACACAGTGTATCTACGGAGTAGGGAGCCAATCGATTAGGGTATTAATTATGGTACACTTAGACTCTGGTATGTTTGGAGCCCATTTATACCCGTAGGGGTAACTCCGGTATGTTGGGTTGTCTGTTGATTGTATGGGGTGAAAACCTCTCATTGTAAGTACACCTAAGTCCACCATCTTATACTTTTTGGGGATCATCTTGTTAATAAGACACTAGTATCGGTGCAGAGAAAGAGAAAAAGGAAAGTGTTAGAGAAGCGCTATTTATCCTGTCCAATTGTCATGTTTACCTTATCATAATTGCCTTATATGTTGTTATCTCTCTTCTATCCACTCTATATGCCTGTCATGATACTTTTACTTATTTATTTGCTAAAAGTAACTGGACTCGCCAGACTTTATGTCTGACCCATTTTGTTTCCACTTCTTTCTCTTTCATTTCCCCCAGGGTGGGAATACTCAAGCTTGACCAGGATTCTGCTTTCATTCTGCTTGGAGGTGCTTAGATGTATTGAACGTGCTCTTATCTTTTCTAATATGGCTATGTTTTTTATTTGTGGAATTATGCTTCTTTTATTATCGTACTCTGATGTTTTAAGTACAAGACAGAAATTTTAGGAGGATGTACTGGATTTACGTATTTTCAAACTTATGATGTTTTGAACCACGATGTTATGCTTTATGATTAATAAAGTTTTTAAATTATGCTACTATTTTATATCTGTCTTGAAATGTTTCTATTTCGGTTTACCTGTAACGCTTCACGAAACTTAATGCATTCTCTTAACGAGTGACATTAACGGACGTGTGGTGTCACAGAGTTCTACATTGATGATAAACAGGTGTTGTATCACATCTGACACACAAAGAAAAAAATGCTAGTAGCTAGGCCAATTAATCCTTGTTAGGATTCTTTAAAGCAAATTCCAAAGAGGCATACCCTGCCTTTGTTTTTGTTAATTCAGTGTCTAGTTCATTGACTTGATGAAGCAATTTGCCAATCTCCGCATCCAAACTAGTAGAGATACCAACCTTTAGCTGGCTTTGCAACTCATCAATGATCTTATTTTTCTCTTTGAGTTGGTTCTCCAGGTAGGATACATGTTCTATGAGGTTCCTGTTGGTTATCTTTTGAAGGTAGTATGTCTTTTCCCATCTCGAAAGATGGGCACTCTTTAAGATATCTTTGTGACCCATATAGGTCAGGGTTTCTTTCTCGAATTGAGAAGGAGTGGTCTGGAATTGGTCCTATTACTCATAGATAAGATAAAATATAATGATGTATAATACCTAGTCGCATCATACTTGTCGGAGGAAAACAACTATGTAAACTTATACCATACAAATCCGGAATTATATTAACAAACGTGCACATCCACAAGATCATGATAGTACAAGTTTGCTAGACAGTGCATAAACCATCTATATTATACATTAACACAATACAACTAATTACAAGTTTTATCAAAAACCAAAATCACACATCATGTAGGAATGAAGGGTAACTTAGGTAAACACATCTAAGCTTTTCTACTAAATGATTTCTCCAGGTTTACAAAACAAGCTCTTTTGGAAATCCTTTACACCTAAAAGAAAATGAATATAAAGCGTTACTGTGGCCAATATCTTCGGGGAAGCAAGGGTCTTCCATAATACAAGGAGGTTAATCATGGATGTATGTTCAAGAAGGAAGAAAACATTTCGAGAGCGAAAGCCATACAGATGGCAGGAATATCGGGATAAACTGAAGTCTTTATATCTTTTCGTTTGGAAGAGCCATCTTCCTAGGTAAGAGCTTTAACTGGAACTCGAGCAAAGGAGTTGCTCGGGGAGTCAATGTTGGTTCCCCCAACATCGTGTTCTTCTATAGCAACTGAAACACCCCACCTCCATTAAGGTCACTCACAAAGGGAATGCCTTAACTTTGATGGAGTATTATAGGTAAAAGACACGGAAAATTTACAAGATAGAAGTATAAGCAGCGGAAAATAAAACTATTTATTTTATACGTGGTTCAATACAAAAACCATTTCAGTGAATTGTCTCAAAATAACTTCCAAAACATTACATCATTATCTCTGTCTTGATTAAAACATAAAGAAGCATGAAACATAAATAAAACTGCATAAATCCCCAAGTCTAGTGTGTCCAAAGCCATAGCCAAAATAACAGGTTCCAAGCCGTACATCACAGAGTCTTCAACCTTGGAAAGATGAACGGTCCAAATTAAGCTGAGCTATTCCCTCCCTGGCTACCTGAGGGGGGGAGGAACGGAAGAAAAGAAGATGAAAGAAAATGGGTCAGACATAAGTCTAAGTAAGTCCAGTAACTTTTCAGTGTGTGAATAAGGAAAAGGTCATGATAGGAATAAACTGAAAATAGGACAGTACCAGCACAACAAATTAACATAAAACTATATAAGGAAGGATGAACCGAATGTACATCGCACCCAAGTCTAATTCTCTGCACCTACTTATACTTGTCCAACTAGCACCACGTGATCTTGGTGAAATGATCCCCTTATATCAATCGACTCCTACTAGCATGCATTTATCACGTGTGTCATTCAGCCTCTGCTTGACTATAGATACCTGTGCTAGTCCCACCATAGGGTGTATCAAATCCTATGGTGGCAACCCGACATGATTCAAGATGCACAATGTATGACTACTGATGCCCAGTGCCTGTTTTTCCACTTCGTAGAACGTGCACGCCGTACTCCGTCGGAACCAACACTGATGCACCACCCGCCGATGTTTAGACCGCTTACAATTTAGCCCAGTAATCATGCCCTACCCCGCTAGTTCAGGGTTCCATGATACATCTGTGTGGGTTACTGCTGAAATGGGTCCCCATTACTTGGGCTTTCCAGCCAACATGTTAAATTGGTTAAGTGTCCTAACCCCACCCATCAGTTTAGTTAACATGTTGAATTGGTTAAGTGTATACTTAATTGACTTAACCCTACCACTCTTGACTTAGCTTTATTAGAGCACCAACCACTAACATTAAACAGGTACTGTTGTGGTCACTGGATGTGCCAATCGGTTCCGGGCAGTTTTACACAACAACTCAGTCTAACCTCGGGTCCTTTTTGGGCTCAATGCACTAACCACCCACATTAGACTAGTATTGTTGTGGTCACTGGATGTGTCGGTCGGTTCCGGGCAGTTTTACACCACAACTCAGTCTAACCTCGGGTTAGACATATTCGTATTTTTTAAATTTACATATTTATCCTTTAAGCTTATATGTAAATTTGTCAACAATTTATTGTCATGGCCCACTTACCTTTTAAATCAAATTCATAATTTTTGATATGTAAATTATAACATTTCAATGCCATACCATTTACATGGTTATGATCCAAATATGTTAATTACGTATAATTTCATGTTTTCCCCAACGTTACCCCCGTTGTACGTTCGCAAAATTACATAGGATGTTAGGCTTGACATTTTAGCCTAACTAATAAACTAAAAGGGGAAAAAGAAGAACTTGCAACATTCCAACATACAAAAATATGGATCTCACTACAGATGTGTCACATGAACTTGGCATAATATACTTTTAATTATGAACTTACAAACTAGATCTATGCAACATGAGTCATAAAATAATAGTATTACATAGAACTACCAAAATCTGATTAGACATGTAGTGGTGAACTTGCATAGGGGTTGAATCATGCTAATATTGATCTAACATAGAGGCATATGGATCTAACATATAAAGTGTAGATCTAAACATATAGGTTTACATAATCATGTTTTTAACCTATAGACTTGCATGTATTCATACCATGATAACATCACTTAACTTGCATAAACATGGCATAATTTCTGAATTGACATACAAGATATAGATGTCATCACCAAATTATACAAGGTCGTAGATCTAAACACGTATGCATAATGGATCTAAACAATTAGGCATAAACAACATGACTTAGCCTAAAACTTGTATGTATCATAATATCACCAAATGTATATATGATAATTTCAAAACATTATAGGTTTATTCACCAATTTCCACATAAAACGATAGGTTCGATAGACCACAATAGTTCATAGGCATATATGATAGAACAGACATGAATAAACTTAAATCAGCATCACATACAAGTTGATACAATTCTATTTTACAATTCATTACAAACCATGTCTTTAATTTATTCACATCTGAAAGATAACTACACTTACAAACAAAAAGGAATTCTTGAGTTCTGGGATATGTATTCTGAAATTGAATTGCTCGCCTTTGATGTAGATCATTGAATTTTCTTAGCTGAATTAGATTAGATTAGATTTGATTTTTATGTAGCTTCTATCTTGCCTTTGAATTGAAAGAGATGACGGCTATTCTAGGTTCACCATTGATGGCATGGCGACTCTTGGTATGAATATTTGTGATTTAAGGTTTAATTAATTTAGAGCCATCGGATTAACCCTAGAAGTAATCAAGACCATCCAGTCAAGATATGATAACACCTCAGCCCTAATGACTCAGCAGGGAGTCTGAATTCGTCATCCTTTCAGATCTACCCGAGGGGTAGGTCGACCCCTAAGTCGACCCCTAGGTCAACCCCCAAGTCGACCTGTAGGGTAGGTCGACACTAGGGTCAACCCCCTGGTCGACCTGGCCTGGGGTGAGAATTTTCTTGCCCTGCCCTCTTTTATGTTTAAATTTGAATTTTGAATTTTTGAAACTTCTGAATGCCATAACTTCTTCATACGAAGTCCAATTCACGCAAACTCGGACTCTATGTCAACCAGAATTCCGATACGAATGCAATAGCATAACCCATTTCCCTTAGTTCTCACATGTAAAATTAATTATTCTTTAATTCGTTACTTTAAGGTTTATAGAAAACACGGGGTGTTACATTCTCCCCTCCTTAAAGGATTTCGTACCCGAAATCTTCAAGTCAATAAGAACGTATATCCTACCATCCAATCGTCCATCTACTCAATCATAAAACACAGGCGTCCATTTTCCTTAAGAGACTTCTAATGCTTCATGATCATATGCACAATGTGTGTATATGTCCCTACATAATGCAAAATCAGGCAGTTTACTGATTCAGTTGACCTCCTTAATGCAAGTCATGTCGGTGGGTCATGCATCCATAATGTATGCAATCTTCCCTAATCATACTTTCTACATGAGTGCGCAATCATTCATACAAATGCAACATCCACATGATAACACATCAAGTTTTAATCATATATAAGTACATATATGCATATGCAATATGAAAGTGACTGAGCCGATCTAATACCTAAAGTGTGTGTATATGCATCCACGAGCAACCACATGCAATCACTTGCAACCATCAATCATAACATGTTTCAAATACGTGTTTACATCCATTGGTTTCTACCTAAGGATCGAGAACAACATTGAGGAAAATACTAAAAAGATAGATACGAGCATGAACAAACTTAAGGAAAAAGATATAAAAGTTGTACCCTCAAAAAGAAAAGGGTAGGTTGCGCGTATTTTGGCCTCAATCTCCCAAGTCGCATCTTCCTCAGTGTCACTCCATTGAACTTTTACAAGTTTGACTTCGCGGTTGCGTAGCTTTTTGACTTCTGTACCCATGATACGAGTTGGAACTCTTTTCACAGTCGCCTTTCGTTCTACTTCTACGTCCTCTAGTATGCTTGGTTCGACCACTTCCGTAGACTCATGCAGGCACTTTCATAAGTGAGAAACGTGAAAGACATTATGAACTCCAGCTAATCTTTCAAGCAGCTCTACTCTATAAGCCATCTTCTCAATCCTTTCAATGATAAGAAACAACCCTACAAATCTTACTGCCAACTTTCCTGCGGACCTGAAGCGAACAACGTTCCTCAAAGGAGATACTTTAAGGAAAACACTATCCCCAACCTCAAACTAAAGGTCGGTCCTTCTCTTATCTGCGTAGGACTTCTGTCTATCTTGGGCAGTCTTCAGTCTTTTTCGTTTCAAGTCCAATTTCTCTGAAGTTTCTCTAATCATATCTGGTCCAAGTATGACCTTATCTGTAGACTCCCACCAACAAGTTGGTGATCGGCACGGTCTTCCATATACAGCTTCGAAGGGTGCCATACCTATGGTGGCTTGGTAGCTATTGTTGTAGGCAAACTCCATCAAAGGAAGATGATCCTCCCATGTTCCTCCGAAGTCAAGAATGCATAATCTCAAGAGGTCTTCTAACACTCTATTCACTCTTTCCGTCTGACCATCGGTTTGGGGGTGATAGGTCGTGCTTAAGCATAACTGTGTGCCTACAGCTTCTTGCAAACTCTTCCAAAACTCACTCGTAAAGATAGGATCTCGGCCGCTAACAATGCTGGAGGGTATCCCATGGAGTTGGACTAACTCTTTAAGATATATGGATGCTAGAGATGAGGCAGTCCTTCTACTCTTAACGGGAATGAAGTGAGCGCTTTTTGTGAGCATGTCCACTGTTACCCAAATACTGGTATTGCCTCTTCTTGACCTAGGCAGCCCATCAATAAAGTCCATCGAGATGTTATCCCATTTCCACTGTGGGACCTCTATAGGATGAAGCAAACCACCAGGCTTCTTTTGTTCCGCCTTGACTTGCTGGCATACTAAGCACTTCGGGACGAATTTAGCTACACCCCTCTTCATGCCATCCCAAAAGAAAACCCTTTTTACGTCTTTATACATCTTGTCTCCACCAGGATGTATGGTCAACTTGGAATGGTACGCCTCTTCGAGAACCTTATTCACCAAATTACTTGCTTGTGAGACGCATAGCCTTCCATCCCGCCTCAACCAACCTTTATCATCTGTGGAGTATCTATTGAGGTGACTAGAAGTCTCACCCCTACTCAACTTATCTATCATATCAACTAGCTGAGGGTCTTCATGTTGTGTGGTCCCTATTGAGTCCAAAAGAGTAGGCCGCACCTCTAGCGATGCTAACAAACCAGTCACATGATCAACAGAGGGTCTAAAATTAAAGTTGGCTATATACTCCAAGCTCTGCCTTTCAACAAAGAGAGGACTTAAGGTCAGCTTCTTTCTATTCAAGGCGTTTGCTACTACATTGCCCTTGCCAGGGGCATAGGAAATATTGAAATCGTAGGATGCCAAGAATTCCATCCACCTTTGTTGCCTCAAGTTAAGATCTTTTTGCAAGAAAAGGTACTTCAACGATTTATGGTCAATATACAATTCAAATTTCTCACCTAGGAGATAAAGGCGCCAAGACTTAAGCGCAAAGGCTATGGAAGCCAAATCTAGATTGTGGGTTGGTAGTTTTTCTCATGTACTTTCAACTGCCTACCTCCATAAGCTACTACCTTCCCCTCTTGCATCAAGATAGCACCTAGTCCCGTACCACATGCATCTGTGTATACGGTAAACATATTGCTCCCATCCGGCAATGTCAGAACTGGGGCTCTTGTTAGAGCTCTCTTTAAGCATTGGAAAGCAATATCGCAATCCAAATCCCAAGTGAAAATTAAGTTCTTCTTCGTTAACTTTGTAAGTGGAGCTGAGATTTTCGCAAAATCTTTGATGAACTTCCGGTAAAAGACCGGTAGCCCGAGAAAGCTTTGAACTTCGGTTGCATTCTATGGGACCTTCCAATCTTGCACCGCAACTACTTTTGCGGGGTCCACGGCTAACCCTTCCTTGGATACCACATGTCCAAGAAATCTTACTTCCTCTCTCCATAAGTGGCATTTGGATAATTTGGCTTTCTATTGATATGCATGAAGAGTACCCATGACTTCTTTTAAATGTTGAGCGTGCTCTTCCTCACTCTTTGAGAAAATCAAAATGTCGTCCACGAAGACCACTACAAACTTATTGGTAACTCTCTAAACACCCTGCTCATCAAATCGACGAAATAAGCGGGTGCGTTTGTCAAGCCGAAAGGCATGACAAGCCACTCGAAGAATCCATCCAGAGTTCTGAACACGGTCTTATCAATGCTGTCTTCAGCCACTCTTAGCTGATGAAACCCGGTAGCCAAATCTAGTTGGGAGAAAACCGATGCACCTACAAGTTGATTGAACAAGTCGTCTATTCTTGGAAGTGGGTGCCTATTCTTCTTGGTCAGCTTGTTTAGCTCCATATTATCAATGCATAGGCGAAGCGAACCGTCCGCTTTAGTTGCAAACACTACTGGAGCACCCCATTCAGAAATACTCCGCCTTATAAACCCCTTTTCTAGCAGCTCTTTAACTTGCTTGCTGTGTTCTTTCCTTTCCCTTGGAGCCATGTGTCTAATGGGTAGAGCGACGGGTTTTGCATTATCAATGAGGTATATGCAGAAGTCTATCTCCTGCTACGAAGGTAACCCTTTAACCTCTTCAAAGACATCCGAGTATTCACGGACTACTCTAACAGACTACAAATTCTCAATAGACGCATCAAGAGATTCTAGATAGCTAAACATAACAAAGTTCATGGGATTATAAGAAATTTCGAGAGTGTTACCGAGGCAAGTCATGAGTCTAACCACTCTCTTTTCACAGTCGAGGATGGCACCATTACTAGATAGCCAATCCATGCCTAGAATCAACCCATAACCCGTGAAGCCCAAAATATAGGCATTACATCTAAACCCCACACTTAATATAGAGATTTCCAAATCCAAACAAATCATTGACAAATAAGTTGAGCCCCAAATTGGATTTGAAACAACCAAGGGATCCTCTAGTAAACTGGTGTCTAATTGCAAAGATTCAACTAATGCAGTAGATATAAAAGAGTGTGATGCGCGAGAATCAAAGAGTGTATGAACAGGATGATCAAAAAGATAAACTAAACTCTCAACAGAAACATTTCTATCTTGTACTTGCGGAGGTGCCATGAGAGCATGAACCTACCCTCCCGATGTAGATCCAACTCTCTGGTCTTTCCCTTGCTTTCTTGGGCAGTCCCTATCCATATGTCATGCCTCGCCGCAATGGAAACAGCCACCCATCTTCCTTTTCTTCTTCCTGCAGTCCTTAGCCAGATGTCCAGGAATGCCACAAAAATTACACTTCCTCTTGTCACGGGTTTTCTTGATTTTCCCGCCCTTCTTGGAATCGGTCTTCTTACTTTGTGATCCTTCCTCTTTCTTATCTTGAGATGCTTCCACCTTTGTCTCCTTCGTTCCAACCTTATCTTCTTCTTGTTACAATGCCATGTCCACCAGTCTTTCATAAGTCACACCCATAGGTATATGGGACATAGCTACGTTGTGCAGTGGCTCATTCAATCCTTTAACAAAGCGGAGAGCATTCTTATGTGGAGTGTTCACTAACTCCAATCCGAACCTAGCCAGCTGATTGAATTGGTTAACGTATTCCTTGACCGATATACTTACCTATTTAAGAGATAAGAACTTCTGCATCTGTAGGCTTCTTTCAGCTTGTGAGAGGAATTTCATTTCAAACCTTATCCTAAAATCTATCCAAGTTTCAATTATTCTTTCCGCATTAGTGACTTCCCACCAATAGGAAGCATCGTCTTTGAGCGACCATACCGCCAACTGTATCTTCTCCCTATCATCCACTTCGAAGATATCGAACAAATCCTCAGTTTCTTTGAGCCAATTTCTTGCTTCCACGAAGGATTCATTTCCATTGAAGTTATTTCCACCCATGGCTCGAAAGTCCCTACATATTTTTGAGAAAGCATTTGCACGAGGAGGAGGAGGAGGAACCGCTGTAGCTAGGGGAGGAGGAATGTCTGCTGGGCCAACGTCGTTGGCCCAAGCCTCTAGGTACCTCCTAAACCAGCCGGGTATTGGTACACCCTTTGGAAGGTTAAGATTCCCAGACATTCTGAAACGAAAAAGGAAAGATTCAAGACAAAGGATAGAAAGATAGTGCATATGACTTTGGGGGATTATGCCTTTTAAAGTAAAATAACACTTTTTCTTAGAAAATGCTTCTTTAAACTTCTTTTTGAAAATAGTTTTATTTTATTTTATTTTATCTGATCTGGTAAACCTAGCTCTGATACCAAGTGAAACACCCCACCTCCATTAAGGTCACTCACAAAGGGAATGCCTTAACTTTGGTAGAGTATTATAGGTAAAAGACACAGAAAATTAACAAGATAGAAATATAAGCAGCGGAAAATAAAACTACTTATTTCATACGTGGTTCAATACAAAAACAATTTTAGTGAATTGTCTCAAAATAACTTCCAAAACATGACATCATGATCTCTGTCTTGATTAAAACATAAAGAAGAATGAAACATAAATAAAACTGCATAAATCCCTAAGTCTAGTGTGTCCAAAGCCATAGCCAAAGATAATAGGTTCCAAGCCGTACATCACAGAGTCTTCAACTTTGTAAAGATAAACGGTCCAAATTAAGATGAGCTATTCCCTCCCTGGCTACCTGAGGGGGGAACGGAAGAAAAGAAGAAGAAAGAAAAATGGGTCAGACATAAGTCTAAGTAAGTCCAGTGAATTTTCAGTGTGTGAATAAGGAAAAGACCATGATAGGAATAAACTGAAAATAGGACAGTACCAGCACATCAAACTAACATAAAACTATATAAGGAAGGATAAACCGAATGTACATCACACCCAAGTCTAATTCTCTGCACCTACTTATACTTATCCAACTAGCACCACGTGTTCTTGGTGAAATGATCCCCTTATATCGATCGGCTCCTACTAGCATGCATTTATCACGTGTGTCATTCGGCCCCCGCTTGACTGTAGATACCTGTGCTGGTCCCACCACAGGTTGTATCAAATCCTATGGTGGCAACCCGACACAATTCAAGATGCATAGTGCATGACTACTGATGCCGAGTGCCTGCTTTTTCCACTCCGGGGTACGTGCATGTCGTACTCCGTCGGAACCTACACTGATGCACCACCCACCGATGTTTTGACCGCCTACAATTCAGCCTAGTAATCGTGCCCCACCCCGTCTAGTTCAGGGTTCCATGATACATCTATGTGGGTTACTGTTGAAATGGGTCCCCGTTACTAGGGTTTTCCAGTCAACATGTTAAATTGGTTAAGTGTCCTAACCCCACCCATCAGTTTAGTTAACATGTTGAATTGGTTAAGTGTTTCCTTAATTGACTTAACCCTACCACTCTTGACTTAGCTTTATTAGAGCACCAACCACTCACATTAGACAGGTATTGTTGTGGTCACTGGATGTGTCAGTCGGTTCCGGGCAGTTTTACACCACAACTCAGTCTAACCTCGGGTCTTTTTTGGGCTCAATGCACTAACCACCCACATTAGACAGGTATTGTTGTGGTCACTGGATGTGCCAGTTGGTTACGGGCAGTTTTACACCACAACTCAGTCTAACCTCGGGTTAGACATATTCCTCTTTTCTAAATTTACATATTTATCCTTTTATGCTTATATGTAAATTTGTCAACAGTTTATTGTCATGGCCCACTTTCCTTCTAAATCAAATTCTTAATTTTTGATATGTAAATTATATCATTTCAATGCCATACCATTTACATGGTTATGAGCCAAATATGTTAATTACGTATAGTTTCATGTTTTCCCCAACATTACTCGCGTTGCAAGTTCGCAAAATTACATAGGATGTTAGGCTCGACATTTTAGCCTAACTAATAAACAAAAAGGGGAAAAAGAGGAACTTGAAACATTCCAACATCATACAAAAATATGGATCTCACTACAGATGTGTCACATGAACTTGGCATAATATACTTTTAATTATGAACTTACAAACTAGATCTATGCAACATGAGTCATAAAATAATAGTATTACATAGAACTACAAAAATCTAATTAGACTTGTAGTGGTGAACTTGCATAGGGGTTGAATCATGCTAATATAGATCTAACATAGAGGCATATGGATCTAACATATAAAGTGTAGATCTAAACATATAGGTTTACATAATCATGTTTTTAACCTATAGACTTGCGTGTATTCATATCATGATAACATCACTTAACTTGCATAAACATGGCATAATTTCTGAATTGACATACAACATATAGATGTCATCACCAAATTATACAAGGTTGTAGATCTAAACACGTATGCATAAATGATTTAGACAATTAGGCATAAACAACACGACTTAGCCTAAAATTTGTATGTATCATAATATCACCAAACGTATATATGATAATTTCACAACATCATAGGTTTATTCACAGATTTCCACATAACATGATAGGTTCGATAGACCACAATAGTTCATAGGCATATATGATAGATAGACATGAATAAACATAAATCAGCATCACATACAAGTTGATACAATTCTATTTTATAATTCACTACAAACCATGTCTTTAATTTATTCACATCTGAAAGATAACTGAAACACCCCACCTCCGTTGGGGTCACTCTCAAAGGGAATGCCCTAATTTTGGTGGAGGTTTATAAGTATAAGTCACAGATATACAAGACAGATATAAGAACTCATATTTTTGAACAGCGGAAAACAACAACTTTTATTTCATTAAAATATGTGTTACACAAACCATGCCATAATTTATTTTACAATACTTCCAAAAGCATAACATCTTCATAACTGTCTTGATTACATTATTTAAAGAAGCATAAAGAAAACATAAATAAACTGCATAAGTCCCATAATTGTTGTCCAAAGCCATAGTCCAAAACGGAAAAGATCCAAGCAATACATTCTTTCTCTTCAAGCTGGATGTGAAAGCTGGTCAAGCTGCGGTATTCCCTCCCTGTGGACCTGGGGGGAAACGGAAGAAAAGAAGACGAAAGAAAAGTAGAGTCAGACAAAAAGCCTGAGTAAGTTTAGGACTATTCAGTCTATGAATAAAGAACTGGGCATGATAAGTATAAACTAGAAATGGGAAAGCACCATAAACTTAGTTAAGTTGTCTAGGGTCGAATATACTATCGTACCCCATATTAATCTCTGTACCCATATAAACTAGTTCCCAACAGGCACCCCATAATCAGGGTGAAGTGATCCATTTTATGATGATCGGCTCCTACTCGCATAGTTACATGTGTCTTACGGCCCCCGATGTTGTAGTTACCTATGTTGGTCCCACCATGGGGTGCATCAAGTCCTATGGTGGCGGCCCGACACAATCCTAGAATGCACAGGTATGCTACTGGTGCCCAGTGCCTTATTTTTCTGCGTCGGAGTGTGTGCACGCCCGCACCCCGTTAGAACCTACACTGCTGCACCACCGCCGTCGATTTGACCTCTTACAGTCAGTCCAGTAATCGTGCCCCACCCTGCCAAGTTCAGCGTATCCTGATACACCTTGTAGGGTTACTACTGAAAAGGGTCCCCCGCTACTAGGTTTTCTATTTCTAGACAACATGCTATGTTGGTTAAGTGTTTTATAAACGTAACCCCCAAATCAGTCTGTTTAGTTTAGCATGTTCCATTTTGATTAAGTATTAATTTAATTTACTTAATCCTATCAATCCAGACTCAGCCTTAATTGTCTTATTAAAGCCTTGACCTCTCACATTAGACAGGTATTGTTGTGGATGCCTGTTGCCGGTTGGGTCCGGGCAGTCTTACGCCACAACTCAGTCTAACCTCGGGTCCTTATTGGGCTCCGTGTTTAACCACCCACATTGGATAGGTATTGTTGTGACTACTGGACAGCCGGGCGGTTCCGGGCAGGTTTAAATCACAACTCAATCCAACCTCGGGTTAAACACATCGTATTTTCTACGTTTACATATTTTGTCTCTTTTCTTTTTATATGTAAATATTTGCGGCCCATTATTCAAATTCATCTTTATTGGTTAAAATTTATTTATGCCACTTAATTGTTTTTCAAGGTTGTTGGCATGCGTCAAACATGCCAATACATAAGTTCTATATTTTTAACCCCATCGTCATTACCCCCGTTTTACACGTTCGCTACAATATAAGATATGTTGGGTTTAACATTTAAACCCAACTTAGTCATATGAAAAGGGGAGGCTTATAACATGGTGTTTATAATGTAACATAGAAAGGGGAGTGTGAACGCATGAACTTGCAACATAACGATCTAATTAACATGAATTAGGCACATGTGAACTTGCATTGTATTAAAATATAATCATGGCATAAACAATACTTAAACATGAATCATTCTATTCACATAATCGTGGCATAAACAAAACATGAATAATTCTATTCATGTAGTCATGGCATAAATAAGACTTAAACATGAATCATTCTATTCATATAATCATGGCATAAATAATACTACTTAAACATGAATCATTCTATTCATATAATCATGGCATAAATAATAATACTTATACATGAATCATTCTATTCATGTAGTCATGGCATAAATAATACTTAAACATGAATCATTCTATTCATATAATCATGGCATAAATAATACTACTTAAACATGAATCATTCTATTCATATAATCATGGCATAAATAATAATGCTTAAACATGGATCATTCTATTCATGTAAACTTGCAATTAGAATGTAAGTCTAGTTTAATTATGTGTTACATATATCACCATATGATTTTGATAACAACTTAGGCCTAAAACATGTTTTCAACTAGGCATAATAACAAACATAGTTTAGTCATGTTCATAAAGATGCTTACTTTTGTTTCTAATACAAAAGTATGATTTGCCAATTTCAACATAGATTCATATAAACCATAGTACTTAGCCGAGTCCAATTTCACACTAAAAATGATCACAAAAGTATGTACATCATATTGGCATAATAGTGAATCATATACTTGCATGAATCCCAGATAAAATATCATAACATATGGTTGTTAACATGAATCATATACTTGCATGAATCCCAAATAAAATACCACAACGTATGGTTGTTAACATGAATCATATACTTGTATGAACCACAACATATGGTTGTCAACATAAACCACATACTTGCAAATATCCAATCGTATACCATAACAATTCCAAATCGTTTAGAATCAAAGCAACATACAAATATAGATTATTATCGCCACAATTCCATTTCTTACTTTACACAAATCAACACAATTATTTAATTCACATCGGAATAGCACTCTACTTACAACGTATGACGGATCTTCAATTCAGGAATCTGAATTCTGAATTTGGAGATGCTATCCTTTGTTGTAGGCGTTGCTTTGATTTGATTAACGTTGCTTTAAGCTTTAAATTATCCCCTAATTGCCTCTCAATTTCTGACGGCTATCCTTAGTCTTTCCTCAGCAGCATGACGGTCTCATCTCCATTTTACTTTGTGTGAATTAGGGTTAGTCTTAGGTCCTTTTTATAGAGTTTGTGAGTTGATTTAGACCGTCGATGAAGGTTGGTTTAATAATAGCCGTTTGTTCAAAGGAGAGACCAACCAGGAGCTGACACCTAGCCCTAGTGACAAGGCAAGGCTCAGAAAATCGAAAATCGACCAAACTCAGACTAGGCCAGCCAGGACCTGACCAGCAGGTCATTCTGACCTGGGCGCACTTGGCAGGTGCGCCAGGCTAAAAATGTACTGGTGCACTTCCCAAGTGCGCCGGTTCATTTCTGTTCTGGCGCACTTCCCAAGTGCGCCAGTGCATTCTGACCCGTTTTCCGGTTTTTCGCCCAACTTCGTTCGTCCATATCTTCTTTATACGATATCCGTTTTACGCAAACTCGGACTCTATCTCTAGCAGAATTCCAAGACGAACGCAATGGCGTATCCCATTTCCCTTAATTCTTTGATTTGAAATTAGTTATACTTTAATTTGTGAATCTCACTGTTATAAAATACACGGGGTGTTACATTCTCCCCCACTTAAAAGGATTTCGTCCCCGAAATTTTCAAGTTCAGGAAGAATGTACATCCTAACATCCAAACATCCATCTACTCATCCATCAAACACGCGCATCCATTGTCCTTAAAAGACTTCTAATGCTTCATGATCATATGCGAAGTGTGTGTGTACATGTTCTTATCTAATGCAAAATCAGGCGGTCTACTGATTCAGTTGACCTCCTTGATGCAAATTATGTAAGTGCCATGAATCCATTATGTATGCAAATCCTCCTTTTCATGATTCTACATGAGTGCACAATCATTCATACAAATGCAACATCCATATGACAAAACATTAAAGTTCAACCATATACGAATGCAAACATATATGCATATGCAATATGAAGTGATTGAGCCGATCTAAAACCTAGACTGTGTGTGTATATGCAACCACGAGTGTTAGCCTGCTTTGTGACCAGGCTACCCAAAGCAAAGATCATGTTGACATACCTCTGGGTAAATGCTATCTCATATGGAATCTCTGGATAACATCGCTCTCCGGCATTAGAAGCATCATCAGAAGACACAAGGTAGTTTGGTCAAAATCACAACATCAGTATAAACTGGCCCGAAACCTCAATCAAATGACCTCATTTGGATCTATTCACCTCATATACACGTAGCCCTTTGAATTAGCTTCAGTTTGAGCTTTGGTTTGGCTCAATCGGACTTACGGTTTGAAAGTTACGCCCATTTCCGTGAACGGGTGTAAGCTGGCATATGACCGCGATCCGATCCGGCCTTGCCTACGCGATCCGATCCGACCTATGACCGCGATCCGACCTATGACCGCGATCTGACCCATGACCACGATCCGACCTATGACTGCGATCTGACCCATGACCGCGATCCGACCCATGACCGCGATCCGACCTTCAGACCTGTTCAAACGCAGCTTGTTTTGACCTATTCTCAAGGCTACTGGCTCTCCTATTTTTCTGGATCGCCTGCCACGTACCCCATCACGAACCAGTCCTCCCAGGAGCTTTCCTACAGCTATAAATACACCTTCAGAGGGCATTTTCAAGGGACTTTTTGGGGGCATCTCCTCATCCATGGCTTCCATAGCCAACACTTCTCCATGAATAACCACCATCTTCCTCAATAAATTCAATGGATTCGGAGAGAATTATTCATTGAATTCAAGTGATTGAAAGACAATATTCATTGTAATTGTAATCCATGAATGAAATGAGAAAATATGAAGAGGACGTAGGCTCATTAACGCCGAACCACTATAAAAATCTTGTTGTCTTGCTTTTTTCTCTATTTTCAATTTTTTCTTCATATCCTATGCTCAAAACACGACAATTTGGGTGTTAGAGCCATTTTTTGATCTAACAACGAGCAACCACTAGCAATCACTTGCAACCATCATCCATAACATGTTTCAATTACATGTTTCCATCCAAAGGGTTTCTTCCTAAAAGATAAGGTCGAGGAGATATACCTAAGAAGATATATAAAAGCGCAACTTAAGGAAAAAGAAAGATCAAAGATGTACCCTCGAAAAGAAAAGGGTAGGCAGCGCGTATTCTAGCTTCAGTTTCCCAAGTTGCGTCTCCCTCGGCGTCGCTCCACTGAACTTTGACGAGCTTGACTTCGCGGTTGCGTAGCTTCTTCACTTCGCATTCCACTTCAGCTTCTTATAGGATATTTGGCTCTACCACTTCAGCAGATTCGTGTAGACATTTTCGGAGATGTGAAACGTGAAAAACGTTGTGAACTCCAGCCAATTTTTTGGGTAGCTCTAATCTATAGGCCATTTTCCCAATTTTCTCGATGATAGGGAATGGCCCTACAAACCTTGGTGCTAGCTTTCCTGTGGTTCCAAAATGAACAACGTTCCTTAGCGGAGATACCTTAAGAAAAACTCTGTCCCCAACCTCAAATTCAAGGTCGGTCCTCCTCTTATCGGCGTAGGACTTTTGTCTGTCTTGGGCCGTCTTCATCCTTCTTCGTATTAAGTCTAATTTCTCTGAAGTCTCTCGGATCATGTCTGGTCCAAGTATGAGCTTATCAGTAGACTCCCACCAACAAGTGGGCGATCGGCACAGTCTTCCATATAAAGCTTCGAAGGGCGCCATTCCGATGGTTGCTTGATAGCTGTTGTTGTAGGCAAATTCCACTAAAGGAAGATGGTCTTCCCATGTCCCTCCGAAGTCAAGGATGCACAGTCTTAAAAGGTCCTCCAAAACTCTGTTCACTCTTTCTGTTTGGCCGTCCGTTTGGGGATGATAGGCTGTGCTCAAGCATAACTGTGTGCCTACCGCTTCTTGCAGACTCCGCCAAAACTCACTTGTGAAGATAGGGTCTCGGTCACTAACAATGCTGGATGGTATTCCATGGAGTCGAACGATTTCCTTGAGGTAAAGAGATGCTAAGAATGAGGCAGTTCTTTTACTTTTGACAGGTAAAAAGTGGGCGCTTTTAGTAAGCCTATCCACTATTACCCAAATGCTAGTATTGCCTCTTCTAGACCTAGGCAGCCCATCAATGAAGTCCATTGGGATGCTATCCCACTTCCACTGCGGGACCTCTAGAGGATGGAGCAGACCGCCAGGCTTTTTCTGTTCCGCCTTAACCTGTTGGCACACCATACACTTAGAAACAAAATCTGCCACGTCCTTCTTCATGCCGTTCCAAAAGAATGTTCTTTTTATGTCCTTGTACATTTTATCTCCGCCTGGGTGTATCGTCATCTTGGAGTGATGTGCTTCCTCGAGAACCTTCTTTACTAAATCCCTTGTCTGTGGGACGCATAGTCTTCCATTTCGCCTTAGCCAACCCTTATCGTTGATGGAGTATCTATTGAGGTGACTAGAAGTCTCACCCCTAATTAGCCTATCAATCGTCTCCACAAGCTGAGGGTCCTCGAGTTGGGTTGTCCCTATCGAGTCCACTAAAGTCGGGCGTACTTCGAGATATGCTAGCAAGCCTGGTACAAAATCGGAGGAGGGCCTAAAGTCAAAGCTGGCTATAAACTCTAGGCTTTGTCTTTCAACAAACAGCGGGCTTAGGGTCAGTTTCTTTCGGCTCAACGCGTCTGCCACTACGTTGCCTTTACCCGGAGTGTAGGAGATCTCGAAATCGTACGAGGCAAGAAACTTCATCCATCTATGTTGCCTCAAGTTAAGATCTTTCTGCGAGAAAAGATATTTCAACGATTTATGGTCAGTGTAAAGTTCGAACTTCTCACCTAGGAGATAGTGTCGCCAAGACTTGAGTGCAAAGACGATGACAGCTAACTCAAGATCGTGGGTCGGGTAGTTCTTTTCATGCACTTTCAATTGTCTCCCGCCATAAACTACTACCCTTCCTTCTTGCATTAAGACAGCGCCTAGCCCTGTCCTACATGCATCTGTATAAACTGTGAACATCTTGGTTCCATCTGGCAATGTTAAAACTGGGGCTATTGTAAGAGCCCTTTTCAATCGTTGGAAAGCAAACTCGCAATCCAAGTCCCAATTGAACACTAGATTCTTCTTGGTCAACTTCGTGAGCGGATCTGATATCTTTGCGAAGTCTCTGATGAATTTCCGATAGAAGCCTGCTAGCCCGAGAAAGCTTCGGACCTCTGTTGCGTTCTTTGGTGTCTTCCAATCCTGCACCGCTACTACCTTAGCCGGGTCTACAGCTAACCCTTCCTTGGATACTACGTGCCCAAGAAATCTTACTTCCTCTCTCCAAAAGTGGCATTTGGAGAATTTGGCTTTTAGCTGATGGACTCGCAGAGTTTCCATGATTGCCCTTAAGTGCTGAGCATGTTCCTCTTCACTCTTTGAGAAGATATGGATATCGTCTACGAAGACCACTATGAACTTATTGAGGAAATCGCTGAACACCCTACTCATTAGGTCCACAAAGTAAGCAGGTGCGTTTGTCAAGCCGAAAGGCATGACAAGCCATTCGAAGAAGCCGTCTGGGGTTCTGAATGCCGTTTTATCGATGCTATCTTCAGCCACCCTTAGCTGATGAAAACCGGTCGCTAAATCGAGTTGGGAGAAAACAGACGCTCCTACAAGCTGATCAAACAGATCGTCAATTCTGGGGAGAGGGTGCCTATTCTTTTTTGTTAGCTTGTTGAGCTCCCTATAGTCAACACATAGACGGAGTGAACCATCCGCCTTTGTAGCAAACACCACTGGAGCGCCCCATTCTGAAATGCTCCTCTTAATGAACCCCTTCTCTAGAAGCTCTTTAATCTGTTTACTGAGCTCTTTCCTTTCCCGTGGAGCCATGTGTCTAACGGGCAACACAACGGGCTTTGCATTATCTACAAGATATATGCGGAAGTCTATCTCCCGCTTCGGAGGCAAGCCCTTCACCTCTTCGAAGACATCCGGATATTCCCGGACCACTCTAACCGATTGCAAATTTTCAACGGAGGCATCTAGCGATTCAAGATAACTAAGCATAACCGCATACGAGGGATTACAAGAAATTTCCAAAGTGTTACCGAGCTGGGTTAGGAGCCTAACAACCCTTTTCTCACAATCAAGGATGGCCCCATTACTGGATAGCCAATCCATGCCCAAAATCAAACCATATCCGGAAAAGCCCAAAACAAAGGCACTACATTTAAATTCTACGCTTAGAATAGAAATTTTCAATCCCAAACAGATCATAGACAAATGAGCTGGGCCCCCAATTGGGTTTGAAACAATTAAGGGATCCTCTACCATACTAGTTTTTAGGTGCAGAGATTCTACTAAAGCAGACGAGATAAAGGAGTGTGATGCGCCAGAATCAAATAAAGTGCGAACGGGGTGATCATAAAGATAAACTACAATTTCTACAGAAGTATTTATACCTCGTTGTTGCAGAGGTGGCGCCTCTAGCACATGAACCTGCTCCCCTGAGGTGGATCCAGCCCTCTGCCCTTGTCCTCGTTTCTTTGGGCAGTCCTTAGCCATGTGGCCTGTCTCACCGCAAGAAAAGCACCCACCATTCATCTTGGCCTTCTTTTTCCGGCAATCTTTTACTAAGTGCCCCACTTTGCCACAGAAATTACACTTCCTCTTCTCTTTGTTGTCTTTCCCGCCCTTCTTAAAGTCTATCTTCTTAGGCTATAAACCCTCTTTCTTCCCTTGAGAGCTTTCTGCCTTTGTCTCCTTCTTGCCCTTATCCTCTTCGTTCAGCAATGCCATCTGTACCAACCTTTCATATGTAGCTCCCATGGGTATATGGGTCATGGACAAACTGTGTAATGGCTCATTCAACCCTTTGACAAAATGGAGAGCCTTCTTCTGCGGGGTGTTGACTAGGTCCAGTCCGAACCTAGCCAGCTCATCGAACTGATTAACGTACTCATTGACTGTTTTGTTCCCTTGCTTAAGAAATAAGAAATTTTCCAACTGCAAACTCCTTTCCGCGTCTGAGAGAAATTTAGCCTCAAACCTTGCCCTAAAGTCCTCCCATGTTTCCACTGGTCTTTCTGCATTAGTGACTTCCCACCAGTAGGAAGCCTCGCCCTTTAGTAGCCACACTGCCAGTTGTACTTTCTGCCTATCTTCTACCTCAAAGATGACGAATAAGTCCTCGGTTTCTTTCAGCCAATTTCTAGCTACCATGAAGGACTCAGTTCCATGAAAATCCTTTCCTCCCATAGCTTTAAAATCTTTACATATCTTAGCAAAAGTGTTTCCCCGTGGAGGAGGTGGAGGAAGAGGTGCTGCTGCAGCCGGATGATTCCCTGCAGCTGGGGGAGGAGGAACGGTAGGGCCTGGCTGAGTGGCCCTTGCTTCTAAGAATCGTCTAAACCAACCAGGTATTGGTACACCCTCTGGCAAGTTAAGTTCTTCGGACATGCTGAAACAAAAAGGATAGATTCAAAACGAAGGATAAGAGATAGTACTTATGGCTTTGCGGGGGACTTTGCCTTTTTAAAATAAAATAATATTTTATCTTTTAAAAATGCTTCTTTAAATTTTCCTTTGAAAACAAATTTTCAAAACTTTTATCTTATCTGGTAAACCTATGCTCTGATACCAAGTGAAACACCCCACCTCCGTTAGGGTCACTCTCAAAGGGAATGCCCTAATTTTGGTGGAGGTTTATAAGTATAAGTCACAGATATACAAGACAGATATAAGAACACATATTTTTGAACAGCGGAAAACAACAACTTTTATTTCATTAAAATATGTGTTACATAAACCATGCCATAATTTATTTTACAATACTTCCAAAAACATAACATCTTCATAACTGTCTTGATTACATTATTTAAAGAAGCATAAAGAAAACATAAATAAACTGCATAAGTCCCATAATTGCTGTCCAAAGCCATAGTCCAAAATGGAAAAGATCCTAGCAATACATTCTTTCTCTTCAAGCTGGATGTGAAAGCTGGTCAAGCTGCGGTATTCCCTCCCTGTGGACCTAGGGGGGAACGGAAGAAAAGAAGATGAAAGAAAAGTAGAGTCGGACATAAAGCCTGAGTAAGTCTAGGACTATTCAGTCTATGAATAAAGAACTGGGTATGATAAGTATAAACTAGAAATGGGAAAGCACCATAAACTTAGTTAAGTTGTCTAGGGTTGAATATACTATCGTACCCCATATTAATCTCTGTACCCATATAAACTAGTTCCCAACAGGCACCCTATAATCAGGGTGAAGTGATTCATTTTATGATGATCGGCTCCTACTCGCATAGTTACATGTTTCCTACGGCCCCCGATGTTGTAGTTACCTATGGTGGTCCCACCATGGGGTGTATCAACTCCCATGGTGGCGGCCCGACACAATCCTAGAATGCACAGGTATGCTACTGGTGCCCAGTGCCTTATTTTTCTACACCGGAGTGTGTGCACGCCTGCACCCCGTTAGAACCTACACTGCTGCACCACCGCCGTCGATTTGACCTCTTACAGTTAGCCCAGTAATCGTGCCCCACCCTGCCTAGTTCAGGGTATCCTGATACACCTTGTAGGGTTACTGCTGAAAAGGGTCCCCCGCTACTAGGTTTTCTATTTCTAGCCAACATGCTAAGTTGGTTAAGTGTCTTATAAACCTAACCCCCAAATCAGTCTATTTAGTTTAGCATGTTCCATTTTGATTAAGTATTAATTTAATTTACTTAATCCTATCAATCCAGACTCAGCCTTAATTGTCTTATTAAAGCCTTGACCTCTCACATTAGACAGGTATTGTTGTGGTTGCCTGTTGCCGGTTGGGTCTGGGCAGTCTTACGCCAAAACTCAGTCTAACCTCGGGTCCTTATTGGGCTCTGTGTTTAACCACCCACATTGGATAGGTATTGTTGTGACTACTGGACAGCCGGGCGGTTCTGGGCAGGATTACATCACAACTCAATCCAACCTCGGGTTAAACACATCGTATTTTCTACATTTACATATTTTGTCTCTTTTCTTTTTATATGTAAATATTTGCGGCCCATTATTCAAATTCATCTTTATTGGTTAAAATTTATTTATGCCACTTAATTGTTTTTCAAGGTTGTTGGCATGCGTCAAACATGCCAGTACATAAGTTCTATATTTTTAACCCCATCGTCATTACCCCCGTTTTACACGTTTGCTCCAATATAAGATATGTTGGGTTTAACATTTAAACCCAACTTAGCCGTATGAAAAGGGGAGGCTTATAACATGGTGTTTATAAGGTAACATAGAAAGGGGAGTGTGAACGCATGAACTTGCAACATAACGATCTAATTAACATGAATTAGGCACATGTGAACTTGCATTGTATTAACATATAATCATGGCATAAACAATACTTAAACATGAATCATTCTATTCACATAATCATGGCATAAACAAAACATGAATCATTCTATTCATATAATCATGGCATAAATAATACTACTTAAACATGAATCATTCTATTCATATAATCATGGCATAAATAATACTACTTAAACATGAATCATTCTATTTATATAATCATGGCATAAATAATAATACTTATACATGAATCATTCTATTCATGTAGTCATGGCATAAATAATACTTAAACATGAATCATTCTATTCATATAATCATGGCATAAATAATACTACTTAAACATGAATCATTCTATTCATATAATCATGGCATAAATAATAATGCTTAAACATGAATCATTTTATTCATGTAAACTTGCAATTAGAATGTAAGTCTTGTTTAATTATGTGTTACATATATCACCATATGATTTTGATAACAACTTAGGCCTAAAACATGTTTTCAACTAGGCATAATAACAAACAAACATAGTTTAGTCATGTTCATAAAGATGCTTACTTTTGTTTCTAATACAAAAGTATGATTTGCCAATTTCAACACAGATTCATATAAACCATAGTACTTAGCCGAGTCCAATTTCACACTAAAAATGAGCACAAAAGTATGTACATCATATTGGCATAATAGTGAATCATATACTTGCATGAATCCCAGATAAAATATCATAACATATGGTTGTTAACATGAATCATATACTTGCATGAATCCCAAATAAAATACCACAACGTATGGTTGTTAACATGAATCATATACTTGTATGAACCACAACATATGGTTGTCAACATAAACCACATACTTGCAAATATCCAATCGTATACCATAACATTTCCAAATCGTTTAGAATCAAAGCAACATACAAATATAGATTATTATCGCCACAATTCCATTTCTTACTTTACACAAATCAACACAATTATTTAATTCACATCGGAATAACAGTCTACTTACAACGTATGACGGATCTTCAATTCAGGAATCTGAATTCTAAATTTGGAGATGCTATCCTTTGTTGTAGGCGTTGCTTTGATTTGATTAACATTGCTTTAAGCTTTGAATTATCCCCTAATTGCCTCTCAATTTCTGACGGCTATCCTTAGTCTTTCCTCAGCAGCATGACGGTCTCATCTCCATTTTAGTTTGTGTTAATTAGGGTTAGTCTTAGGTCCTTTTTATAGAGTTTGTGAGTTGATTTAGACCGTCGATGAAGCTTGGTTTAATAATAGTTGTTCGTTCAAAGGAGAGACCAACCAGGAGCTGACACCTAGCCCTAATGACAAGGCAAGGCTCAGAAAATCGACCAAACTCAGACTAGGCCAGCCAGGACCTGACCAGCAGGTCATTCTAACCTTGGCGCACTTGGCAGGTGCGCCAGGCTAAAAATGTACTGGCGCACTTCCCAAGTGCGCCAGTTCATTTCTGTTCTGGCGCACTTCCCAAGTGCGCCAGTGCATTCTGACCCGTTTTCCGGTTTTTCGCCCAACTTCGTTCGTCCATTTCTTCTTCATACGATATCCGTTTTATGCAAACTCGGACTCTATCTCTAGCAGAATTCCGAAATGAACGCAATGGCGTATCCCATTTCCCTTAATTCTTTGATTTGAAATTAGTTATACTTTAATTTGTGAATCTCACTGTTATAAAATACACGGGGTGTTACAATAACTACACTTACAAACAAAAAGGAATTCTTGAGTTCTTGGATTTGTATTCTGAAATTGAATTGCTCACCTTTGATGTAGATCGTTTAATTTTCTTAGTTGAATTAGATTAGATTTGATTTTTATGTAGCTTCTATCTTGCCTTTGAATTGAAAGAGATTACGGGTATTCTAGGTTCACCATTGACGGCATAGCGGCTCTTGGTATGAATATTTGTGATTTAGGGTTGAGAGTTAGGTTGCTTTTATAGAGGTTTAATTAATTTAGATCCATCGGACTAACCGTCGAAGTAATCAAGACCATCCAGTCAAGATAGGACAACACTTCAACCCTAATGACTCAGCAAGGAGTCAGAATTCGTCATCCTTTCAGATCTGCCCGGGGGGGGGGGGTAGGTCGACCCCCAGGTCGACCTGTAGGGTAGGTCGACACTAGGGTCGACCCCCTGGTCGACCTGGCCTAGGGCAGGAATTTTCCTGCCCTGCCCTCTTCTGTGTTTAAATTTGAATTTTGAATTTTTGAAACTTCTGAAGGCCATAACTTCTTCATACAAAGTCCAATTCACGCAAACTCGGACTCTTTCTCAACTAGAATTCCGAGATGAACGTAATGGCGTAACCCGTTTCCCTTAATTCACATATCTGAAATTAATTATTCTTTAATTCGTTACTTTAAGGTTTATCGAAAACACGGGGTTTTACAGCAACAAAAGAAGAGTCTTCGCCATCTTTGCCAGTCTCATCCCGTTGACTCCCATCCCCCCTGCCTCTTCATCAACACTTGTGTCTTCTTATTCTTCGTTGTCAGGATCTTCAGGGAACTGCTCAATAAACATAAAGGATGCGAGCTTTATCTTTTCTTTCTGTGGTGCTTTACCTTCTCGCTTAGCCAGCTTGACCCTTTCCAAAACTATTCTCTAAACAGAGGGATGCATTGAAGTAAAGTCAATTCCTGGAAACTTTTTATAGTTATCAGAAAAAGTAAGGAAAAGGGCGTCTTCGTAGTATTTGATAATGATATCATGAAGGTGAACTTTAAGAAAGTCAGATATCCTGTTACTAGCTTCGTAAATTATTCGCTTCATAGTGGAAATCTTGCTGTCTATCTTCTCTAACTTGACAGCATGATTGGGTGCCATCTCTGTCTGCTCATTTTTTAGGTTCTCAACCTGCTTCGACAAGTTTTCCTCAGCCTTCTTCTCCCCTTCTAGTGATGCCCTCAATTTCATGCAATCACCCTCACTCTCCGCCTTCTCTCATGATAAGGCATCAAACTTTGCCGTCAAAGCACAGTTTTCTTCCCTAAGGAAAGCAATCTCTACAGGAGACGAAGGGTCGATTCTCCTGGATAAAATCCAGCTTTTCGTCACCTAAAAGATAAGAAAAAGGCCATATTAAGCCCAATATAAGAATAACATAATGAAGGAGAAGGGAGAAAGAATAAGCTTATACCGAAAGTTGATCTTTGACCAGTTGCTGATAAAAATCCTTTGAATCTAAAGAAACGGGGGGCTGTAGAATGTCACCAACTTCAATGGAAGAAAGGGAAAGATTCACAATATTATTAAAATCCAGGACCTGAGCAGATGGACTAGAAGAGATGGCACATTGAGGAGAGGAAACCAGAAAGGAGTTATGCTCTCTGGGAATAAGCTCGCTTGGAAAGTCATATACTAAGGAGTCACTCCCGGGTTTGCTTTTGGTAGTTGTATCAGGGGATGAATCGAGGTCAAAAACCTTACTAACATCAAAAATGACGGGGATCGGAGGTTATCTGCACGTCACTCACAATGGTAACATTTTTAGAAAAATTGTGGACTTGTCATGCCTCGGCCTTTTGGGTGATGGATCGGTATCGGAATCAGCAAGCCTCTTTAGAGCTTTAACATCAGACTAGGCTAAAACATCAAAGCAGAGGTAATCCTAGAAAATGTGGAACCTAAACAGGGATAGCCATACCAAAAAACTAAAAATCAGAAGACTAACATGTAAAAATGAGAAATCTTGTTTAAAAGAAAGTGCAGTTCTGTTCAACATACCGAGGAATATAGGAGATGTTGCATTAAATGTATTGGAGTTCAGCGATAAACCCTTAGCTTTAGAAAACTAAATGGGTCGTTGTCCCAAAATCTTTCCCCCGAAGGAAGAAGACAATATTGGTGAAGCCTATCAATAGTAAGTAGGGATGACCGACGTCCTAACTCCTCTGGCGCTTTGAAGACTGGTTCAACGATTTAAGTCTCCTCTCCCGATAAGGTTACGTTTTTGGAAGAAGTATCTATGCAAAAGCAAGGGTTAAACAAGAAGTACGAAGATAATATAATTTCTTTCGAAAGATAAGAAACTTACCAAGTTTAATAAAATTCCTCGATATACCAGGAGGCACCTAACGTAGAAGAATTGATCTTCCCAGGACTTAGTCTTGCTAATGTTGTCGCTTATCAACCTCTTTATGGGATTTGCACGCCAAATAAGAGACTATGCGCTTCTGGAGAATCGTATCATGTGACGAATGAGTTTAGGACTAAGAAAGGCTTGACCTAATACAAATGCTAATACCTCTAAGCATAAAAGTAGGGTGTAGGTGTTGGGTGAGAGTTTGATAGGAGCAACAACCAAATCGCCCAAGAGTCTAAGTCGGAAATGTGGGAAAGGAAGGAAACCCTCATGCCAAATATGGATCACTAAGTATGCAAATTACCCATATGGAGTGTTTTGAATGCTACCTTGGACAGTGGTTGCAATAACATCTATACAAGATATTCCAAAGCTATCGAGATTGGTCTTCACCTTGTCTTGAGAATTGATTAAGGAGGAATTTAGAGCAAACTCCTTCTTGGTTCGTGGAGTACTGGAACCCTAGGACTTTGGCGTAATGGGACTCTTTTTATTAGACATAATGCTGCTAGGTGATACCATTTCATAATAAATATGTTTGCACTACATTCCCTTCACATAAACATGCGTATAACATCGTAAACGGATAACTAACAGGGCAACTTGTTAATGTCAAAAAATTAATTTATCGCATACCAAGTTAATCATAAGTATTAATTTTTGGAAGGGTTTATGCATAGAATATCGTTCACCTTGATAAAATTAAGCCTTTGGCGGTGATAAAGTTGGTTATTCTGAGTCGAAGTTAAGAAGAAGAAAGACATATGTCAAGAAAAATGAGCTATCAATTACATTTGGTAACTGTATAACCCAAGACCAATTAATCTAACATTGTCACCAAAGGCTTAATTGAATTTTAAATCCGAAACGAGTAAAATCAAGGTCATGATGACATCAAGTTTACAAATTTTATTGATACTCAGAAAGATAAACCTTTCGACTACACTTTCCGATGACCTGACACCTTTGGGGGAAAGCGTAACAAATACATATGTCGGCATCGGCAAGGTCAAAAGCAAAATGATTGTCGGTGATGTTGTTGAATTAACTCGTTTCGAAGGCATAACATTTCACTTCATAGTAATATTAGCATTTTACATGTCAATATTGGACATTGAGACTCCAAGAAAAGGTACATTAAGTAAATACGTAACCTATCATGTCAGCCATTAATTATCATTCAAGTCATCGTCGATGTTGAATTTACACTAAGCACTTGAAATCTTGGTCGATTTCCTAATCAGTTTAAATCCCTAATTTAGATCTCTACTCATAATTGGAATTGAAATACTTATATAAGATCAAATATGAGATTCTGCGTAAGCTTGAATGATTCTTGAGAAACAGTAAGCTGATTTAGGAAATTAATTCGCAGGTAAAAAAAGTGAAGGAGAAGTATTTATGTCAAATTATCTTTCAAATCCAAGCCGTATAGATGGGAAACAGATCAACAGGTCAGATTAGAGATTACTAAGGGGCAAGGAACCAAAGCACCAAAAGAAATTCAAATTTTTGACTTGAAAAGTCGAAATTACCCCTTCACAAGGGGTGAGTGTTACAACCAAAATCAATACTGAAACAGACAATCGGTAAGGGGGTGTCGAACCAGCACATGTATAAGAAAACAATCCGAAAGCAAGGAAAGTTACTATCAAAAAGAAGAAAGCTTGGATCCAATGAAAAAGGAAGAGTACCGGCAGGGTAGCCCAACACGCAGGACAGTCAGCGGAAGCCCAAGTTCGGAAGGAAAAAATAACCATAGGCCAAGAAAAGTTAAAGGGGCATCGGTATTAATTTGCTTAATACCAACGCATAAAGGAACAGAATTGTCAAAGGAAAGAAAGCCCGTTGGAAGCTAGTTTCCGAAACCAAAAAAACAGCAGACGGTCACCGAAAGGCAGCCCAAGAAACAACTAATTATGCACCCGAAGTACCCTTCCGGAAGGACCAGAACCCACTTTGGGGGTCTACCAAAGGCATGTCAAAGCTTCCAAGAGAAACAAACCATACACCCTAATTCACTTAGTGTCGATGCTGAAGGGGATAACGGATCCTAAAACAACACACTTAAAGCACGAAGGCAAACATCATGAAGAATAAATAAAAAGACCGAGAGCTCATGACCGAAAGCTCATGACCAGGAGCCAAAATCCTTTCTCCCAGCTATTCATACCAACAAATTTGGTATTGGCACAAAGGAGATAGAGGTAACATCAAAAAGGAGCTTCTAGTACCGAGAGCATCCCTCTGAGAGCCGAGATCGGGACACTAAAGGCCATATTGCATTCAGTAACAGAGCCAAAGAACGACAGAGGCTTCTGCTGGCCTAATTGCAAAAGGGGACCCAATTTGTCTATATATAAGACCCTAGGGTCTTATTTTGGGGGAAGCATTCTCATTTCTCATTCTTGTACTCTCTTCTTCTAGAGTAAACCCTAATTTCTAAATCAATTTTGGGATTTCCATTGTAACCACCTATGTACTTCAAATCAAAGATCAATAAAGAGTGGATTAATTATACTTAGAGCGATTTCTATAAGCTTCTTATTTGTTTTCGCCACCAAATGCCTTATGCTCCCTACAAGGCAAAGATTCCTTACATAAGCTTAAACCTTTCCTTAAAACCTTTACATAACCCCTTCCTACAAGCCGTTTAGCTTTATATTTTTTGTTGAGCTTAGGGAACCCTTATCCCAATGTAACTGTTGGTTATTTAGTCGCGTAAGCATGATTCTCACCCCTGATGGAAGAGTAACGATTCTTTTGAACTTTAGACATTGATATCTAGGAAATGTTGAACTAACTTAAATGTGTAGGAACTAAATAACCCCATTTCCCCCTTAGATCCACTTCCATAGACCTATCTCCTGTGTTGACGAAAAATATCTTTAACATATTTAAGTCAAAATTCAATTAACAAATTCAAACTTATAGAATTTAAAACATTTCATTTGACCTAATTTGATGTCTATATTTTAGTTTTCTCCCAATGTACACAAGATTAATTAATTTTAATTTCAATTACACGAGTGTATATCATTTCAATTTATGTCAATGTTATAGGTATACATTATTTCAACAAATTTCTCACTTCAGTTATTCATTGTCCAAGAGATGCTTATAACAATTTATACCATTCCAGTGTTGTACATGGTGATAACATTGATACATCATGGTCAATATTATTGAAGTTAAAATCATCATATCACGGTTATAACAACCAATAATCATAAACGTGCAAATAATGTCCAAATCAACCAATGAATCACAACAGTTACTAGTTATTTAACGATGGTGTCGTACTAGTAATTCAATTTCAATGACAATTTAAATATTGAGTCAATTAAATGTCAATTCAAATTCCATCATTTAAATTCAATTTCAATGTATATTTAGTTTCCAAATAGGCGGCCAAAATAATATATTACACCAATATCAATATTTGTATATTAGGTATCAATTCAAGTTATATTCCGTTTCAATGTCAATTTAAATTCCTGAATAGTGGTTTAATAATCATACCATATCGTATCATATTAGGGATTTACTATAACTATGGTTTGTCTCCTTATTAGCACGGATATATCCCCACGAAGCCACCTCAAAATTAATTCATAGGTATTTCTAATGGGTTAACGGACATGCCTTAAACAAACAGACTAAAACAACCTTGTGGTATTTCCTACCATAATCCATGTCTCGATTGTGAAAGAACTTCATCTATCAGTTTAACCAAGGCACTTTCTCATACTTGATATTGATTGATAATGATTGGTATCCGGGCGACTACTACCTTATGTCCCCTCCCCTACACACACCAAAACCTACAACATACAAATTACCGTGAATACCAAATCACTTGTTAATCTTTAGAATGCCCATGCAATCTAGACATAACCTTTTGATGGACCTACAGACCATGCCTCCATTGGAATGCCATATGCCTACATCGAACGACCATTATAGGGTATCTTCCATGCATCTTTGAAGTCGGTTATCTACCCTAGATGGTAATGCATGTCTCCCTACGAGTATCCTCCACCGCCAGTATGGACTTCCCCTGCTTCAAAAGATCTGCGATGGACTGCTTTGATTGCCTACATTCAGACTCCCTTCGGGCTGCTTCAGACACACCTCATGAGGCTATCACCGTGGCCTCACAATTTTATTAAACCATATATCTAATCTTTTCTTACTCGTTTTATTATCTTTCTTTTCCTTTTATTCACTATATCCTTTTATTATGATATTTTGTCCTATTCTAGTTTCCTTACCACCGTATGATAGTCGCATTCTATATATCATGCTTACCTACCATAAACCATTTTCCATAATAATTACTTTAATTTATTTTATTCTATGCATTCCAAATGCAGATTTTAACCCATTTTCATATTTGTCTTTTTACCTATTTTATTTTTATGTTTTTACTTTTCTTACTGTTATTGCAAGTTTTATCTTTAGGGATTAAGTCATATTCATGTAGGTGGGCTACTGAGTCTTTACCAAAAATCCATTTTATCATTTACTATATAATAATTTCTTAAGAAATATCCCATAGTTAAAAGACATTTTTTTTGTTCTGTTACTTTTTGCTAGGTGGTAAAAAAATACAGTAACGCCTTTATTGTGCACTAATCTTGCTTCCTTTGCCTTTATTCTTGTATCTACTTTTCGTGTTCCTCTATTAATTTTAAAATATGGAAATATATTCTTTTCTAACTAGTCGCTTTCCAAATTAGGTTATATATAATAAATTCCATGTTTATTTTATATTTCATGTTTTGACATTATTACTGTAAATTTTCCCATATTTAAGTTTATGCCTTTTCTTTTACTTTTGAGACTAACGTTATTTATATGGCCAAATTCTATTCCTTTAGAAGAACTTTAACATATAAGTCCAACATATTTAAGATTCGCAGTTTTACATGAATAAACGAATTAACATAACTACTCTAAACATAATGATATCATACATGGTAATCACAGACGGTATATAATTTAAATCCACTCATCTAAAAAAGCACCCTAAATCTTAGATATTATCCATAGTCTTCCCTTTGGTAATCCTTATTTAGAACCACAAATGGAAATTTATGGATTTATAAATTTGGATCTTAAATAATGTATATTAACAAAAGCTGAAAATAGATTAGAAATTTTACCTTATACAAATGATCAGTTTTGAGTAATCTCTTTCAAACATTTATAGTTTCTTCCTCCAATTTGTGATTTAGAAGGCCTAATTCTATAATATATATATATATTCTAAAGAATTGAAGGAGAAAGAAAAGTAAAGTGGCTTACGCACCCATTTCAAAAAAATAGATTTAGAGGCTAGCCTTGTAGATTTATTTATGGGGAATAAAAACTGCACTGTCTGTCCAATTAAAAAAAATCAAAATATGTTCATTAAAAGGCCCTGAAGTATGCGTTTGCAAAGTGAATTTAGTATGAACCACCTTATACATGGGTTGATCTATAGGTAGATCCAACCAAAGCTAGGGTCGACCCTCTCTGGTTGTTATGTCTAAATGACGCATTTGTCATGTCCATGATTTAATTTATTTTTTTGGTTATTTTATAACTTTACATTTTATGTAATGTTAACCTTTTACCGACTTCCATTTATTTCTCTGATTTATTTTGGTTTGTGACGTATATTATATTTTTGAATTCAAACATACGTTTATTTTTCGAATTTACAAGTACGTATATTTATAAAATATACACATGCACATGTATACACACATAATTATTCTCTATTCCAGAACTTCGAGTGTTTGTAAATTTTTCATATGAACTCCCCTCAAAGCGAGTTATATATGTAAATTGATCAAAAATCATCATAAGTGCAGCGCTATGAGTCTCAAGACTAGATTCTAATAAGCCCAAAAATATTTACTTTTCCCAATTCATATTGAATTTAAATAACAATTTATTCTGAAAACATAGGGTGCTACATTCTCCCACCTTTAGGAATTTCCTCTTCAAAATTCGGTAAAGGTAAAACCATGTAATATATCCCATCAACTTACATAATTACACACTAGTGTGCATCCAATTTTGTAACCGTCCGTGACATTATGAAAAATGTGACATATTATGAAATGTATGAATTTACATGAATTTCTAAATGGTAACTGAAAATTTCATGTATGACTTAAGGATATTTGTATATGGAATTAAGCAGAATTGACTATGATATACTAACTTTTCTAATACAAAAGCTATGCAAATAAAACTAAACAATATAGATATATCACAAACAAGTAAAAGCACTAGACTTCCTGTCCTACATCCAGTCCCAGACTCCTTCTGGAATTCATTAACAACATCCTCTCTTCGCCCGGAGGAACAAGTTCACAACAATCCGGGCCCAAACAAGGATTTTTCCCACCTAATCACTGACACAGGACTTCCACAAAATACAAGAGTTTGACTTCTGCTTGTGTTCTTGAAATACTGAATAGCCAATGACTTCGTACGCCCTTTCTATAATCTTATCCTCGATATTATATTTTGAATGTGAAGATTGAAGGAAGTATGTCACTTATTGAATTAAGAGATATGAAATAATTTCAATGATTCAACAAGTAGCTTCAATATATGAAAGCTCTTTAAAATGCTAGAACGTAGAAATGAAAATAAGAAACTAGAATAGAGTTGGAAAGAATTGGTGATTTGGAAGTGAAGATTATGATGTTTATATGATAGTAGAAGAGCAGCAACCTTTCATGAATAAATACTATGAAAAGACATGGTAATATCTATTTAGAAATTAATAGAAATCTATTCATGAAAGGAGACGACTCTTCATATAAATGGATATTGTTTTGAATAAATCAACTGGTTGAAAATACTAAAAATCATTTATATTTAAAAATATATAGAAACTAGCTGTTACTAGCCAGAAATACGCTGACCAGTCGAGTGATGCATTTCGAACCTATTGATTGGTTCAAGTAATTTCTAACTAGTCTAACTGTTTCTAGCTATTATCATACATATATATATATATGTGTGTGTGTGTGTGTTTGTGTGTATAATTTGAGCTTTGTGCATTCGTTTTATACTATGCGGATAGATTTTAATATATATCTAACACGACTAAATACTTATATATATGACACTTAGCTCTTTAATATGATCTCCATTCCTTTGTTGTCATGAATTGAAAATCTCATGAATCAACATTCTCCCCCTTTTTTGATTAGTGACAACACTTTACATTTGCTGAGATAATGAATTGCTCCCCGTGAATATATGCTTGTATATATTCGTCCCCCTATCTAAAAAGCTTATCTGCAATATTTTGTTAGTGTATAATAAACTTATCATTTCCTATAACAAAATGTTAGCGTATAAAATAAATTATATATCTGAAGAAAATGACACATATTTCTCCCCCTTTGCCATCGATTAAAAGAATAAATGCCATGAGAAAAGCAGCAATCAAAAGTAGTAGAGAATAAGTCTTCAAAGATCCTTATAAGAAACAATCCCTAGTTCTCTTCGAAGTTTTATGAAAGTATTCTCTAGTAGGGGTTTAGTAAATATATCAGCAATTTGATTTTCCGAGTTTAAAAATTCTAAATTAATGATTGTAACACCCCGTGTATTTTATAACAGTGAGATTCACAAATTAAAGTATAACTAATTTCAAATCAAAGAATTAAGGGAAACGGAATACGCCATTGCGTTCGTCTCGGAATTCTGCTAGAGATAGAGTCCGAGTTTGCGTAAAACAGATATCGTATGAAGAAGATATGGACAAACGAAGTTGGGCGAAAAACCGGAAAACGGGTCAGAATGCACTGGCGCACTTCGCGAAAAACCGGAAAACGGGTCAGAATGCACTGGCGCACTTGGGAAGTGCGCCAGTGCAGAAATGAACTGGCGCACTTGGGAAGTGCGCTAGTACATTTTTAGCCTGGCGCACCTGCCAAGTGCGCCCAGGTCAGAATGACCTGCTGGTCAAGTCCTGGCTGGCCTAGTCTGTGTTTGGTCGATTTTCTGAGCCTTGCCTTGTCACTAGGGCTAGGTGTCAGCTCCTGGTTGGTCTCTCCTTTGAACGAACAGCTATTATTAAACCAAGCTTCATCGACGGTCTAAATCAACTCACAAACTCTATAAAAAGGAGCTAAGACTAACACTAGTTCACACAAACTAAAATGGAGATGAGACCGTCATGCTGCCGAGGAGAGACTAAGGATAGCCGTCAGAAATTGAGAGACAATTACGAGATAATTCAAAGCTTAAAGCAACGTCAATCAAATCAAAACAACGCCTACAACAAAGGATAGCATCTCCAAATTCAGAATTCAGATTCCTGAATTGAAGATTCATCATACGTTGTAAGTAGAGTGCTATTCCGATGTGAATTAAATAATTGCGTTGATTTGTGTAAAGTAAGAAATGGAATTGTGGCGATAATAATCTATATTTGTATGTTGCTTTGATGCGAAACGATTTGGGAATGTTGTGGTATACGATTTGATATTCACAAGCATATGATTCATATTGAAAACTACATGTTTGTGGTAGTTATTTACAACACCCATTTGATAATTGCAAGTATATGATTCATGTTGAAAGTAACAACTATATGTTGTAATAGTTTATTTGAGATTCATGCAAGTATATGATTTACTGCTATGCCAACATGATGTATAATTTTATGGTCATCTTTAGTGTAATTTGATCCATTTGAGTATTATGATTCATATGAAGTTATGTTGGAATTGGCATCATAGCTCAAGTATAAAAATCATGCTTTTGTGATAGTGACAAAAGCAAGCATCTTTGTGAACTTGTATTAATTTTATGAACATGACTAAACTATGTTTGTTATTATGTCTAGTTGAAAACATATTTTTAGGCTTATGTTGTTATCATAACCATATGATAATATATGTGACACATAAGTTACATTAGAATTACATTAGAATTACATTCCACTTGCAAGTTTACACAGATAGAATAAAAACCATGATTTAAGTTTAGGAATGTTTAACTATAAGTTATGTCGTGACCACATGAATAGAATGACTCATGTTTAAGTATTATTATTTATGCCATGATTATATGAATAGAAGGGTTCATGTTTAAGTATTTTATTCCATGATTATATGAATATAATGATTCATGTTCAAGTATGTTTATGCCATGATTATATGTTAATACAATGCAAGTTCACATGTGCCTAATTCATGTTAATTAGATTGTTATGTTGCAAGTTCATGCGTTCACACTCCCCTTTTTATGTTACCTTATAAACACCATGTTATAAGCCTCCCCTTTTCATATGGCTAAGTTGGGTTTAAATGTTAAACCCAACATATCCTATATTGTAGCGAACGTGTAAAACGGGGGTAATGACGATGGGGTTAAAATATAGAACATATGTGTTGGCATGTTTGACGCATGCCAACAACCTTGAAAAACAATTAAGTGACATAAATAAATTTTAACCAATAAAGATGAATTTGAATAATGGGCCGCAAATATTTATATATAAAAAGAAAAGAGACAAAATATGTAAATGTCGAAAATACGATGTGTTTAACCCGAGGTTGGATTGAGTTGTGATGTAAACCTACCCGGAACCGCCCGGCTGTCCGGTAGTCACAACAATACCTATCCAATGTGGGTGGTTAAACACGGAGCCCAATAAGGACCCGAGGTTAGACTGAGTTGTGGCGTAAGACTGCCCGGACCCAACCGGCAACAGGCAGCCACAACAATACCTGTCTAATGTGAGAGGTCAAGGCTTTAATAAGACAATTAAGGCTGAGTCTTCATTGATAGGATTAAGTAAATTAATACTTAATCAAAATGGAACATGCTAAACTAAACAGACTGATTTGGGGGTTAGGTTTATAAAACACTTAACCAACTTAGCATGTTGGCTAGAGATAGAAAACCTAGTAGCGGGGCACCCTTTTCAGCAGTAACCCTACAAGGTGTATCAGGATACCCTGAACTAGGCAGGGTGGGGCACGATTACTTGGCTGACTGTAAGAGGTCAAATCGACGGCGGTGGTGCAGTAGTGTAGGTTCTAACGGGGTGCGGGGGTGCACACACTCCGGCGCAGAAAAATAAGGCACTGGGCACCAGTAGAATACCTGTGCATTCAAGAATTGTGTCGGGCCGCCACCATGGGACTTGATACACCCCATGGTGGGACCAGCATAGGTAACTACAACATCGGGGGCCGAAAGACACATGTAACTATGCGAGTAGGAGCCGATCATCATAAAATGTATCACTTCACCCTGATTATGGGGTGCCTGTTGAGAACTAGTTTATATGGGTACAGAGATTAATATGGGGTACGATAGTGTATTCGACCCTAGACAACTTAACTTAATTATGGTGCTTTCTCATTTCTAGTTTATACTTATCATACCCAGTTCTTTATTCATAGACTGAATAGTCCTAGACTTACTCAGGCTTTATGTCTAACTCTACTTTTCTTTCGTCTTCTTTTCTTCCGTTCCCCCCCCCCTCCCCCAGGTCCATAGGGAGGGAATACCGCAGCTTGACCAGGCTTCATATCCAGCTCGAAGAGAAAGAATGTATTGCTTGGATCCTTTCCGTTTTGGACTATGGCTTTGGACAGCAATTATGGGACTTTTGCAATTTATTTATGTTTTCTTTATGCTTCTTTAAATAATGTAATCAAGACAGTTATGAAGATGTTATGTTTTTGGAAGTATTGTAAGACAATTATGGTATGGTTGGTGTAACACGTATTTTAATGAAATAAAAGTCGTTGTTGTTTTCCACTATTCAAAAATATGTGTTCTTATATCTGTCTTGTATATCTGTGACTTATACTTATAAACCTCCACCAAAATTAGGGCATTCCCTTTGAGAGTGACCCTAACGGAGGTGGGGTGTTTCACTTGGTATCAGAGCATAGGTTTACTAGATAAGATAAAAAGTTTTGAAAATTCATTTTCAAAATAAAATTTAAAGAAGCATTTTTTTTTAAAGATAAAATGTTATTTTATTTTTAAAAAAGGCAAAGTCCCCCAAAGCCATAGGTACTATCTTTTATCCTTCGTTTTAAATCTATCCTTTCTGTTTCAGCATGTATGGAGACCGTACTCCCCAGATGCTGACACTTTCACTCCTCCTCCTCCATGTGAACCAGCAAACGGAAGAGTCCCAGAGCAGGATGACGAATAATAGTCAAACAAGTAAGGATCGTAATAGTAATGACAAGAAATGTGAAAAAAGGAAATGCTATTTCTGCGGAATTCTTGGACATCTGGAGGGAGACTGCAGGAAGAAGAGGAGGAGGATGAGTGCTACTTGCTTTCAGTGTAGGGATACAGGCCACTGGGCTAGGGACTGCCCAAGGAAGAAGGAGACAAAGGCAGAAAGCTCCCAAGGGAAGAAAGAGGGTTTACAGCCTAAGAAGACAGACTTTAAGAAGGGCGGGAAAGACAACTCACGTGATAAAAGGAAATGCAATTTCTGTGGTACGGAAGGGCACATAGCCAAGGATTGTAGAAAGAGGAAGAGAAAGCAAGGTGAATGTTTTCATTGTGGGGAGACTGGACACATCAGCAAAGACTGCCCTAAGAAGCAGATCGGACCTTCTGGGGGTACATCGTTAACTTCTTCTAGATGCTTTGTTTTATCTTGTTTCTCTCCTCGATCCTATCTTGAGAACCATAGGTGGAATCTTTTTGGATGTAACCATGTAATTGAAACATGTTATGATTGTGAAATGGTTGCAAGTAGTCGCAAGTGGTTGCTCGTGGTTGCATATACACACACAATTTAGGTTTTAGATCGGCTCAGTCACTTCATATTGCATATGCATATATGTTTGCATTCGTATATGGTTGAACTTTAATGTGTTGTCATATGGATGTTGCATTTGTAAGAATGATTGTGCACTCATGTAGAATCATGAATAGGAGAATTTGCATACATAATGGATTCATGACACTTACATAATTCGCATTAAGGAGGTCAACTGAATCAGTAGACCGCCTGATTTTGCATTAGGTAAGTACATGTACATACACACACTTCGCATATGATCATGAAGCATTAGAAGTCTTTTAAGGACAATGGATGCGCGTGTTTGATGGATGAGTAGATGGATGTTTGGATGTTAGGATGTACATTCTTCCTGAACTTGAAGATTTCGGGGATGAAATCCTTTTAAGTTGGGGAGAATGTAACACCCCGTGTATTTTATAACAGTGAGATTCACAAATTAAAGTATAACTAATTTCAAATCAAAGAATTAAGGGAAACGGGATACGCCATTGCATTTGTCTTGGAATTCTGCTAGAGATAGAGTCCGAGTTTGCGTAAAACGAATAACGTATGAAGAAGATATGGACGAACGAAGTTGGGCGAAAAACCGGAAAACGGGTCAGAATGCACTGGCGCACTTGGGAAGTGCGCCAGAACAGAAATGAACTGGCGCACTTGGGAAGTGCGCTAGTACATTTTTAGCCTGGCGCACCTGCCAAGTGCGCCCAGGTCAGAATGACCTGCTGGTCAGGTCCTGGCTGGCCTAGTCTGTGTTTGGTCGATTTTCTGAGCCTTGCCTTGTCACTAGGGCTAGGTGTCAGCTCCTGGTTGGTCTCCCCTTTGAACGAACGGCTATTATTAAACCAAGCTTCATCGACGGTCTAAATCAACTCACAAACTCTATAAAAAGGACCTAAGACTAACCCTAATTCACACAAACTAAAATGGAGATGAGACCATCATGCTGTTGAGGAGAGACTAAGGATAGCCGTCAGAAATTGAGAGACAATTAGGAGATAATTCAAAGCTTAAAGCAACGTCAATCAAATCAAAACAACGCCTACAACAAAGGATAGCATCTCCAAATTCAGAATTCAGATTCCTGAATTGAAGATTCATCATACGTTGTAAGTAGAGTGCTATTCCGATGTGAATTAAATAATTGTGTTGATTTGTGTAAAGTAAGAAATGGAATTGTGGCGATAATAATCTATATTTGTATGTTGCTTTGATGCTAAACGATTTGGGAAAGTTGTGGTATATGATTTGATATTTGCAAGCATATGATTCATATTGAAAACTACATGTTTGTGGTAGTTATTTACAACACCCATTTGATAATTGCAAGTATATGATTCATGTTGAAAGTAACAACTATATGTTGTAATAGTTTATTTGAGATTCATGCAAGTATATGATTTACTGCTATGCCAACATGATGTATAATTTTATGGTCATCTTTAGTGTAATTTGATCCATTTGAGTATTATGATTCATATGAAGTTATGTTGGAATTGGCATCATAGCTCAAGTATAAAAATCATGCTTTTGAGATAGTGACAAAATCAAGCATCTTTGTGAACTTGTATTAATTTTATGAACATGACTAAACTATGTTTGTTATTATGCCTAGTTGAAAACATGTTTTTAGGCTTATGTTGTTATCATAACCATATGATAATATATGTGACACATAAGTTACATTAGAATTACATTCCACTTGCAAGTTTACATAGATAGATTAAAAACCATGATTTAAGTTTAGGAATGTTTAAGTATAAGTTATGTCGTGACCACATGAATAGAATGACTCATGTTTAAGTATTATTATTTATGCCATGATTATATGAATAGAAGGGTTCATGTTTAAGTATGTTTATTCCATGATTATTTGAATAGAATGATTCATGTTCAAGTATGTTTATGCCATGATTATATGTTAATACAATGCAAGTTCACATGTGCCTAATTCATGTTAATTAGATCATTATGTTGCAAGTTCTTGCGTTCACACTCCCCTTTTTATGTTACCTTATAAACACCATGTTATAAGCCTCCCCTTTTCATATGGCTAAGTTGGGTTTAAATGTTAAACCCAACATATCCTATAATGTAGCGAACATGTAAAACGGGGGTAATGACGATGGGTTAAAATATAGAACATATGTGTTGGCATGTTTGACGCATGCCAACAACCTTGAAAAACAATTAAGTGGCGTAAATAAATTTTAACCAATAAAGATGAATTTGAATAATGGGCCGCAAATATTTACATATAAAAAGAAAAGAGACAAAATATGTAAATTTAGAAAATACGATGTGTTTAACCCGAGGTTGGATTGAGTTGTGATGTAAACCTGCCCGGAACCGCCCGGCTGTCCAGTAGTCACAACAATACCTATCCAATGTGGGTGGTTAAACACGTAGCCCGATAAGGACCCGAGGTTAGACTGAGTTGTGGCGTAAGACTGCCCGGACCCAACCGGCAACAGGCAGCCACAACAATACCTGTCTAATGTGAGAGGTCAAGGCTTTAATAAGACAATTAAGGCTGAGTCTGGATTGATAGGATTAAGTAAATTAATACTTAATCAAAATGGAATATGCTAAACTAAACAGACTGATTTCGGGGTTAGGTTTATAAAACACTTAACCAACTTAGCATGTTGGCTAGAAATAGAAAACCTAGTAGCGGGGGACCCTTTTCAGCAGTAACCCTACAAGGTGTATCAGGATACCCTGAACTAGGCAGGGTGGGGCACGATTACTGGGCGGACTGTAAGAGGTCAAATCGACGGCGGTGGTGCAGCAGTGTAGGTCTAACGGGGTGCGGGCGTGCACACACTCCGGCGTAGAAAAATAAGGCACTGGGCACCAGTAGAATACCTATGCATTCAAGAATTGTGTCGGGCCGCCACCATGGGACTTGATACACCCCATGGTGCGACCAGCATAGGTAACTACAACATCGGGGGCCGTAAGACACATGTAACTTTGCGAGTAGGAGTCGATCATCATAAAATGGATCACTTCACCCTGATTATGGGGTGCCTGTTGGGAACTAGTTTATATGGGTACAGAGATTAATATGGGATACGATAGTGTATTCGACCCTAGACAACTTAACTTAGTTATGGTGCTTTCTCATTTCTAGTTTATACTTATCATACCCAGTTCTTTATTCATAGACTGAATAGTCCTAGACTTACTCAGGCTTTATATCTGAGTCTACTTTTCTTTTGTCTTCTTTTCTTCCGTTTCCCCCCTCCCCCCCAGGTCCACAGGGAGGGAATACCGCAGCTTGACCAGCCTTCATATCCAGCTCGAAGAGAAAGAATGTATTGCTTGGATCCTTTCCGTTTTGGACTATGGCTTTGGACAACAATTATGGGACTTTTGCAGTTTATTTATGTTTTTTTATGCTTCTTTAAATAATGTAATCAAGACAGTTATGAAGATGTTATGTTTTTGGAATTATTGTAAGACAATTATGGTATGGTTGGTGTAACACGTATTTTAATGAAATAAAAGTCGTTGTTGTTTTCCACTGTTCAAAAATGTGTTCTTATATCTGTCTTGTATATCTGTGACTTATACTTATAAACCTTCACCAAAATTAGGGCATTCCCTTTGAGAGTGACCCTAACGGAGGTGGGGTGCTTCAATGATTTTTTTTTCAATATTGTCTCTCAAGAAATGATGTCGTATATCAATATGTTTTGTTCCAGAATGGTTAAACAGGTTTTTTGATAAAATTTTTGCACTTGTATTGTCACAATAAAATGTGGAGTTAGTCAAATTTACATTAAAGTCTTTTAGTGTTTGATGCATATATATTACTTGAACATAGGCTAGTGCTGCAGATATATACTAAGCTTCACATGTTGACAGTGAAATGCAACTATGTTTCTTGCTGAACCAAGATACAAGTGATTTATCGATAAAGTGACAAGTTCCACTTGTACTTTAACGATCCGTCCGTGATCCTCAAAAATAAGCGTCACTGTATGAGACTAATTTGAAGGAACAATATTTCGGATAGAAAAGTCCAAAATCTTTGGTACTGCAAAGATAACGTAATATACGCTTTACTGCCCTCAAATTTGATTCTTTTGGATTAGCTTGAAAACATGCACATAAACAAAAACTCATCGTAATATCCGGTCTACTAGAAGTTAAATATATAAGAGAACGTATCATGCTTCGATATAACTTTTGATCGACACTTTGACCATTTTCATCTTTATCTAAATGTGTCGTTGTACACATTGGTGTAGGTTTACTTGAAGTTTTTTCCATTCCAAAACGTTTTATTAGAATGGCATAGCATTTTTCTTGATTTATGAAAATTCCATTCAATAATTGCTTAATTTGTAAACTCAGAAAGTAAGATTGTTCTCCTATATGTGACATTTCGAATTCACATGTCATTATATTTGAAAAATCTTGACATAATTTTTCATTTGTTGAACCAAAAATAATGTCATCGACGTATATTTGCACTATTAAAATATCTTTATCAGCTTTCTTTATAAAAAATGTTTGATCAACTTTTTCAATTTGGAATTCTGAATCTAACAAATAATTTTTGAGACGTTCATACCAAGCACGTAGCGCTTGTTTCAATCCGTATAATGCCTTTTTCTATTTGCAAACATGATCATGAAATTTTTTATGAGCAAATAGTGGAGGTTGTTCAACATACACACTTTCTTTAATATAAACATTTAAGAAAGCGCTTTTAACATCCATTTGATATAGTTTAAAGTTATGAAAACATGCATATAATAATAAAATTCTAATTGCTTTTAGTCGGGGGGACTAGAACAAATTTTTCTTCATAATCTATGACTTTTTCTTGATTATAACCTTGTGCAAAAAATCTAGCTTTGTTTCTAGTAATATTACCTTATTCGTCTGCTTTATTTTTGTAAACCCATTCCATACCAATGACAGTTTGATCACTCGGTCTTGGAACTAGTTACCGGACTTCATTGCATTCAAACTGATTTAATTCTTCTTCCATAGCAATTATCCATTTTTGATCTAGTGATGCCTTTTTTGGGTTTTTTGGTTCAATATTTGATAAGAAAGCAACATTACTTACTAAATTCAATTGGCTTCTGGTTCTTACATTTGAGGTTATTTCTCCAATAATATTTTGAGTCGGATGATCTGTTAATATTCTTGGTGGAGATCTTACTTCATTAGTATGAATATTTTGATTAATATTAATGACATTATCTTGAGTCTCTGTGACATTATTCTCTCTATTAATATAAATAATGTTTTCATCTTCTCTATAAATTAAAATATCATCATCTTGAGAAGATCTATTTTTCACAATATCTGAATCAAAAGAATTGTGAACAAAATTTTCATCAAAAGAAACCTGAAGTGATTCTTCAATTTTACCTGTTCTTTTATTGTTAATACAATAAGCTTTTCTACGTTCAGAATATCCTAAAAATATTCCTTCATCGGATCTTGAATCAAATTTTCCTAACTGATCTTTTGTATTTAAAATAAAGCATTTTGATCCAAACACTTTGAAATATGAAATATTTGGTTTTCTTCCGGTAAAAAGTTCATACGGAGTATTTTTCGTAAATGTCGAATGGGAATACAATTCATGACATAACAAGCCGTTGCAACTGCTTTGGCCTAGAATTGTTTTTTTAGTGTACTTCCATTTAATAATGTTCTGGCACATTCCTGTAAAGTTTGATTTTTACGTTCTACTACCCCGTTTTGTTGTGGAGTTCTAGGAAAATAGAAATTATGAAAAATTTCTTTCTTTCGACAAAATAAATCAAATTTCTCATTTTCAAATTCTGCTCCATGATCACTCCAAATATTTTTAATTTTCAAATCAATTAAATTTTGAATTTATTTGACAAAAGTTTTAAAGAGGTCAAATGTGTCGCTTTTATTTTTCAGAAACATACTCCAAGTATATCTTGAAAAATCATCAACAATTGCAAACACATATCTACTATGGTTTATGGACTGAACCTGAGTTGGTCTAAATAGATCCATATGTAGTAATTCAACTGGTTGTAGTGTTGATATAACCTTTTAGATTTAAAAGAAGATTTAGTTAGTTTACCAAGTTGACAAGCATCACACAAATTTTCAGTTTTGAATTTTATTTTAGGTAAACCTCTTGCAAGTAAATTTTGAGATATCTTGTTTATAGTTTTAAAATTAATATGACAGAACCGTTTGTGCCATAACCATGGATAATTATCTTTGGCTAATAGACACATGCTTAGATTATTATCAACTGCCATATAGAAGATATAAATATTCTTATCTCTGTTTCCCTCAAAAATAAGGTTTTGATTAGAATCTAATAAGCTACATTTATTTTCAGAAAACGATATTTTAAAACCTTTATCACATAATTGACTAATACTTAACATATGATGTTTCAAGTATTTGACTAACAAAACATCAGAAATAATAGGTGAATTAGAGATACCGTAATAGCTCACATCGCCTTTGTCGATGATATATCCTTTGGAATTATCTCCAAATGTGACGGCTCCTCCTTTAGAAAAGATAGTATTGGTTAACATCTCTTTATCTGTTGTCATGTGTTTTGAGCAACCCTCGTCGAGTATCCATTTTTCTCTGTTTTTGTTAAGTGGGACCTGCAAAAAATAATTCAAATTTTATTGGTACCCACTTCCTCCGTTAGGGTCCTAAGAGTTAGATCTTAGGAAACCAAACCCAAGAGGGTTCAGAGTCTCTTTTGAAAATATAAATAATATTATTATGAACAGTATCTAGAAAGTCTTTGATATACTTGTTTCTAATTAACACATTGTTTTTTTTTTTGGTACCCAAATACAAACATTTTTAGATGTTTTTTCTTTGAAATAGGTTTTTTCTTTATACTAGTAGAAATAAACTCAATACTATTTTTAGTACTAATGGATTTGCTAGAAATTTTCTTAGTATTGACTTTTTAAGTAAATCCTAATCCTTTTTTAATATGAGAAGGCTGAGAATTTTCTACAATTCTAGACAAGTTTTCTATTTCTTTATTAATGTTATTTACATTCTTAGATATATCATCTAATCTTAATTTTTAAGACTAGAATTATCTAATTCAATAATTTTAACTTTTGAATTTAAATCATAATTTTCTAAAGCAAGAAAATCATTTTTTCTTTCTGAGTATCAATTTCCTGGCTTAATAAAGAAATCTGAGAATTTGCATTAGATAAAGATTCTTGTAGTTTTCTGATTTCATCCTCTAAAATCTCTTTTTTCATCTTTTAATAAATCTCTTTCAAATTCTGCCTTCTTTCTATCTTCATTTGCTAATTTATATTATATTTTAAAATTATTCCTTAATTCTAGAATTTCCGTATTAATTTCTATTAATTCTTCATAAGTAAAATAACTGACCTCGATATCTTTTGCCATGAAGCATATATTTGCTTGTTCATTGTCACTATCGTTGTTGCTCTCGGAAGATAATGAATTTGAATTATCCAAAGTGATTGAGAAAACTCGCCTTTTCATTTCTCTTTTTTGTTGCGATTCTTCTTTAGTTCTGGACAATTATTTTGATAATGTCTAGTTTTGTGACAGTTGAAACATTCCACCAAGGCCGGATTAGGTTCTTTTGTAGGATTCCATTTTTCATTCTTATTTTGGCTCTTCCTATATTTTAGAAAATTTCGGATTTTTTGGCTATGAAGGCAATGTCTTCTTCGTTCGAATCTGACTCATTTTTTTCAAAATAGAAAGCTATATTTTTCTTGTCTTGAGCACGAGTCTTTTTTGCTTGCAAATTTACTTTGTACAACATAAAATTACCAATTAACTCTTTAAGTTTCATAGCCGAAAGATCATTAGCTTCTTCGATAGCTAAATTTTGTTTTCCCATTCATCCGTCAAAGAGTTTAATATCTTCGAAATAATATCAAAATCAGAATATTTTCCTCCTAAACCTAATAGAGAATGATAAATATTTTGAAACCAAGAGTACATGTCATTTATAGACTCATTTTTATTCATCCTAAAATTTTGAATTTGGTTTTTAAGAATGGATATCTTGCTTTGTTTGACCTTGTTATTTCCTTGGTGGGTTACTTTGAGTGTTCGCCAAATTTCATATGCAGTGCTGCATATACAAACCATTAAACTCGTTTCTATCCCAGGCACAATGCAACATATTCATCGCTTTAGCATTGGTAGTAGCCTCAGCTTTTTCATTTGCGGACCATTTAGTATAAGGTGTAGTGGGTTGGGCATATTCCTTTTGTGTAATATTCCAAGCTTTGAAACTATTGGCTTGCATATATATTCTCATACGTGTAGCCCAATAACTATAGTTCACGCCATTAAAAAGGGGTGGTCATGTAGTAGATTGGCCTTCCGTGTATCTAGTATTTGTGATAGTACTAGTGTTATTATCCATAATAACTAGGTATAAAATAACAGTTTTAAGGTTAGATGATAGCCTGCTCTGATACCAAATGAAAAATCCGTGTATGACTTAAGGATTTTTGTATATGGAATTAAGCAGAATTGACTATGATATATTAACTCATCTAATACAATAGTTATGCAAATAAACCTAAACAATATAGATATATCACAAATAAGAAAAAGTAGTAAGTAAAGTGACACCAGGAATGTTATACTGGTTCGGACTTCCCATTCTACGTCCAGTCCCAGACTCCTTCTGGAATTCACTAGCAACACCATCTCTTCACCCGGAGGAACAGGTTTACAATCCGAGCCAAAACAAGGATTTTCCCGCCTGAGCACCGAGGCAGGACTTTCACAAAATACAAGAGTTTGACTTCTGCTTGTGTTATTGGAACACTGAATAGCCAATGATTTGGTTCACCCTTCCTATAATCTTATCCTCGATAGTACATTGTGAATGTGAAGATTGAAGGAAGTATGTCACTAATTGAATCAAGAGATATGAAATAATTTCAATGATCCAACAAGTAACTTGAATATATGAAAGCTTTTTAGAATGCTAGAACGTAGACAACAAAATCAGAAAATAGACTAGAGTTGGAAAGAATTGGCGATTTTGATGTGAAGATTATGATGTTTATATAGTAGTAGAAGAGCAGCAACCTTTCATGAATAATTACTATAAAAGATATGGTCATTTCTATTCAGAAATGACTAGAAATCTATTCATGAAAGGAGATGACTCTTCATAAAAATGGTTGTTGTTTTGAATCAGTCAACTGGTCTACATTTCACCAGCCAACTGGTTGAAAATACTGAAAATCATTTATATTTAAAAATACATAGAAACTAGCCTTTACTGTCTAGAAATACACTGACTAGTCGACTAGTGCATTTCGAACTAGTCGACGGATTCAGGTAATTTTTGCCCAGTCTAGCTGTTTCTAGCTATTATCATATATATATGTATATAATTTGTGATTTGTGCTTTGTGCTTTGTGCATTCGTGTTATACTATGACAATAGATTTTAACAAATATCTAACACGACTTAATACTTATATGTATGGCACTTAGCTCTTCAACATGATCTCCATTCCTTCGTTGTCATGAACAGAAAATCTCGTGAATCAACAGTAACTTGCATATAATTGCTCTTTTTTAAAAAATTCTTTTTAAAACATGATGCTTGCAATTCTACAAGAATGCAATCTTTTAAAAATCAAGATAGATTTTTATCTAATCTTTCCCATACTTCTGTAGAATAGAAACATATTTCAACAAATTTTTTGCTTCCAAAACTTACCACACATCTTTTAGTACTCGAATTTAAGAAAAAAGTTCCAAACTTGATTTTTTTTTATGTTAGAAAAAGGTAGGAAACAAAAAAAAATCGCATTTTCTGCTTCAATTTTGTGCACCCATTCAATATTCTTGGAACTTTACTCAGTGCTTTATTGAAAATCCTATTTTTTCCAAGCAAAGAATGAATAAGAGAAAAAAAAGTTCTCTTTAAATTCTCCAAACTTCGTATGGAAGAATTCATTTTCCCTTTTCAAGTTTTCATTACTTAGTACGATAACCATATTTAATGCTTTCATTCAAATTTGTCATTTTTTATTTTTACTTTCTCTTTTTATTTATCTTATTAGTTACTTCCTATGTTGTATTCTTTTAGATTGACCATTAAAAAAACACGAAAAAAAATAAAATCTTACTAATAAGCACTGGTTTTTCAACAATAAATACATAATGCTGACATAGGAGTACATACAGATAATTAAAAGAGATCCCAAATCCTATGACAAGGCAATACTAAATACATAGGTACAATAACTAAATATAGCTACTCTCTAGAGCCAAGAGGCGAAGAACTATGTCCCCTATGACACAACAGGGTCCTGATCAAATAATCCAGACAACTCAAATGATCCTCCTACCTCTTATTGCCCTCTACAAGCTCGTGATGCGTATGAGCGATCTCCTTCTTTACACGGAGGATCTCCTGATGCTCTCGACCAAACTGCTCCTATCTCATCGCAATGGTCCTCACCTTCTTTCTCATACCCATTGGCTCTACAGGCTGGGAGATTTCCTCTCCCTTCCACTGGAGTCCATGCCTCTATGGCATATGAAGCTCCAGTCTATATGGCCAAGAACCCCATCGTGGCTCTACATGCATCATTCCCTCTTCGAATGGTGGTGGAAAAGCCTGACCAAGCTCAAAGTATTATACTATCTGGTAGTGCGACGTATGTTGTTAAGGTTCTGGCTCAATGGTTTGTAGAGGCTATAGAGCCACCAACTTTATACTTGTACTCTACAAAATAGAGATATAAATCTATGAGCGGGTTATCTCAATGTTGGTCTCCCTTTTCATGTCGATTCCCACCTATCTAAATTCAATAGTCCAAAGGTGGAAAAACGCTAAGGAAGTCCTACAGCCACAACCTGCTTTTGCATATTTAGCCATAATAACTCTGTTCCAGTTCACCTAAATGCCTCCCAATATGGCATAGGTAGAACGTCTGACTATCGGATAAATCCGATCAAATCTCACTGTCTTATGGATAATATTATAATATAAATTGCATATAACCAATCTGGCTAAAGGGCGCACATGTTCAATGTGCCAAACTAGAAGTCAAGGATCAATAAAAAAACTGCTCCAAGACGGCATCCTTCGCTAGTTGGATCTAGCCTAGATCATTTGCATGCCTGCAATTGCCAAAAGTATTCCTAATAGGGCATCACTGAATACTACGCTTAAGGTTAACTCATCAGCAACTGATGCAGACTTTAAATTAGGATCAAAGAGATGCACTGATGTAGGATATTTATTCCACTCGAGGTATCATGTTTGGGAATTTAAAGCAATCCAACATGTGTGAAAAGCTGTTGCAGTGATGTACCCTGAAAGTCATTGAACTTGACTATTTGCCTTGTAAAATCTGATAAGCGGTCGTTTCTGAATGGGTATGCATGGTACTCTTCTTACCGTAACACCAGGCTCTTTGCTGCGGTGTCAGCTATAAAGAAAGGTCAATCAAAGCTTGCCTCGAAGTAATAGTGAAAAATCTTTAGATTTGGAGAAATAGACTATAGAAAGGTATAGATCTGAGGATAACTTCTATTTGTTATATTTCTTAAACCAGAAGATGCTGTTTTTAGTTATTGAAGATATTTGTCACTTGAAGATAAAGATGGTGTTTTGAGGACCAATATACTACCATTATTTTCGCTGCATTATTGGTATACTTTGTTAAACCTATAACACTTATATATTGTATACTGTACTTAAAACGTATATTGCTAAATTGCTTTAAGAATTGCTTATGTTATCGTTTTGTTTACCCTTCTATTATGAAATTTTGTGTATTGTTAGTTCATCTCTTCTTATTTTCTTTTCTTGTATCAAACCCAATTAATAATTCACCATTTTGGAATGTTTTGAGTTGGACATGTATGATTTATTACTAAGTTATATTATCCTAAAAGGGCAGGTTATTAAATTTGAAATCCAGATCTGGTTAAGAAAATACCAAATTCTGTCAAGGGAGAAAACGAGATGCCGCTTCATGATTTTCTCTCTCTTAGTACTTCGGCGAGTGTGATACAGTGAAGCACTCAGGATTTCACGTTCCACCCAATTTATTAGGCGTTGAGGATAAGGGATTTGACTTTGAAAGGAGAAGTATAAAGAATGGTTTTAGAGGGATAATGATTGTAACGAACAAGGATTTTCGACCCCGAAAATCGACACAAAATCACCATGTCGAACATTCAAGCATCGAAAATACCAGAACGTTAATAGAAAGAAATTAGTGGGTGAGATAAGAAAGAAAGAAAGGTGTAATCGAAGAACAAGAATAACAAACATAACACAGAGTCTCACATCGTAGCGGAACAAAATATAATATATAAAATAAATCTTCATTGAGCTTTGAAATATACTTACAACATCAGAGTACATCAATATACCTGGACAGTTATAATGATATATCCTCATATACAACACACAACGGAAATAATGCTAGGTATCATACGTTTGAACTCCTTAAGCTCGTCTTTGGATTTCACAGCGTCAGATAACCCGAATTTGTACAACCCGATCTAACCCAAACATTACAAACACCGGGTCAGTCCGGTGAACCAGAGTGAGAAAAACTCGCAAAGTTTAAGGGGAATCATCCAACCTGATTTTAAAGTTCGAAAATCTTTTCGAAAGAAAAAAGGTAATCGTAAGACCAAATCCACACATAAATACAGACGGTTTTTACCTTACGATAACCCAAAACATTTTTGAAATCAATACTCGTTTGATATTATAATAGTGTCTAAATACAAATAAATAGAATCTACTGGAATGCTTGCTTCTCACGCTCAACATATGTAGTATACAAACAAAACCGCGGGGACTTATTGGAGATTGGATTCCGACTATGACAAGGTATGGAACCACCTGCCGATAGTGTATCTCTAGAGGCGAATACACTGAGTTCAACAAGAAAGTCTTGTAACCTGACCCACACATGACTGGCCACTCATTTTGCTTGAGTGTATTGAATGTATATCACCAACGGTTGGGAGCTACCTATCGTTTCCCGAAAAGGGACATCATCGAAATTGATTAAAGAAACCAAAGGAATTTCTCTGGATAGGTGATTATACACCCTAATGAGAGCGACCCACATAGCCATGCTGCCTGCTCGATTATTGTAATTTCCCGGTTGATGAGGCTTGAGGTTATAGTTCTTCTCTTAGAACATTTGGCCACCATTCACTTTGAATGTCACATTGTCAAATCCGCCAAATCATAAATTGACGTCCACAAAAATATTTTGGTCAATAAGCTAAGAGAAGTGCCCTTCTCCGCCACTAACAGAAATATGTTTGTAAAAATCAACGTACGTGATCCTTAATAAATACTCTGTTAGACATCAATCCATAAAAGTCATCCAGGAACAGGATGAACCAAAAACACCCTTCTACCACATCCTAGGAATCATCCTATATATTAGTAGGAGTAGTTCTTGCAATCCGTAAATTCCAATCACGATAGAATCGTTGTTAAATCTAGGGATCAGCCAGAGATATTTAACAATATTTCTTCTGCTCATGAAGATTTATGGGCTTCAATTGCTCCATCTTCAATCAGCATATTTCACGTATTTGCCGGTTCGAAATGGTTTTCGAATATAAATTCAATCCCGGTCTTTCCGCACCTATAGCGCATTGGCCACGATTTCGATAGTCTGTTATTTAACTAACAAAATTAACAACCATAAAAATAAAATATATCCACTAGTTCAGAACACAGCGTCACTTGGCCTTTAAAAATAATATATTGGTTGTAATACCAAAAATAATATATTAGTTTTATTATATTAATATTCTCAAATCATTTTATTTCTATACTTAGAAAAATTTCTTAAAATCGTATCAATTCTTCCCTTAACCACCATTTCAAACAATTTACTATAACATTTCTTATTATCTAAAACTGGAAATTGATTCATCTTATTGTTCGTAAATCCGTCATTACGATATCTTCCTTGTTTCGTTATTTGAACACCAAACTCGTCACTTACCTTTTCAGAATAAACTCACTCCAGTCTCGTCTTCTTACTTTGAAAATATCGCTACATTTTCGCAAGCCTTCCTTTATTTCTTTACTTTGGAAATACCATTCCATATTCTCAAGCCCTTTTTAAATCGCTTTTATTTTGGAATCCCGTCGTATATATATATTTCCAAATTCTTCAAATACCGTTACACTATTATTTCTCAAAGTAAATTATTCCTAACAACTCCACCATTACAACTAATATCATCACTCAATAATTCCAAAGTCGTTCAAGTTGGGGTATTTTAATTACCTCTCAGACCTTGATCAACAACATTCTTATCTTAAGATAGACACCGGTCGCAATACCAAAACTGATATTTATTTCCAATATCAAAACAAATCCCATTTTAGTTGTCTTGATGAAACCTCGTCTCTTATTAATATAGTGAATTTAAACCGCATATTTGTAATCTAACTCGTCTAACTACTTTAATTCAAATTCGGGTTTCCGCTTGATTGCCCATTTCATATCTCCATTAGTTCATAACTGTAAATCAGTAAGAAAATAATTTGGTAAATATCGACCCCGAAGGCCGAAACCAACATCAGGTCAATATTCAGAAAATTGGTTATATCAATTGATCCCCAGTTAAGTTTTAACTCTTAAATTTCAAATCTTGGCTTTTTATTTTATTCAAATGTCATTCTAATAACCCATTTCACTAATATGTATTCAAAAATAATTAAATTAAAACTTTGGTTAAATCATCACTTATATTATTATAAACCTTATATCGCTTAAATATTTACTAAACCATATTATGGCTTTAGAACTTCACAACCTTCCATTTCTAGATTTTCATTCCAAATTATCACTTTGATTATTATTAAATGACTAAAAATCAAGTTTCAACACAATTTAAAATAAAACTGGGTAATCTTCACCATTTACTATTCCCATTAAATTAATAAACTTATTTAACAAAATAATCTCAGTTAACACTGCCTTTAAACATGATTTATTCCTTAATCAATCCCACTTAGCTTTTTCCATTTAAATAAATTAATAATATAATTAATTAAAATAACTCCATTTACTTTGATTATTATTAAATTAATAATAATCACTCCCAACTAATCCCATTTTATTTATTACGTAAATTCTGCTCACTTACAGATCAATCTTATTAACTTAATCAAATCATTTAGTAATGAGGCACGTTCTTCGCACACGGCAGATTTTGGCACAAAAATGGTGATTGGTGATTAAAACAAACAATATATATGTGGTTGGTTTATTTCTATTTTATAAACTTCATTTAAATAATATATTTAAAAATCTATATTCAGTTATAAAATAAATTTAAAAATTCATGTTTTATCATTCACTTGACGGTAAATCAAATCTTTATAAAATAGTTTGTATATTGGCCCCCTGCTATAATTTCCTCAACCAATATCACTCATTGGTTAATAACCAAATAAATATTGAATTTAGGTTCAACAATCGATAACCAATTTAATAATCCAATAATATGGGTTCAACAGTTCATATAATGATCAATTCAACTGATAACAGTCGACAATAATAATTATTCAAGCATCCAATTTATTTTAAATACGTTTGTATCATTATAAACGTAACCAACAAGGTAAGTTATCTTGTTTGGAAATCATTGTTTAAAAATAACGATGTCATTTCATTTAAATTAAACAACCGTTTAATTTAAATAATTGATATAAAAATATTTAACAAACATACAAACAACCATCAAATCAACCAATAATTAGCAATCATAGCATATAAATAATAAAACCTGATTTATAAAAATAATAAATGGGATAACTGAGTGAGTTAAACTCACCTTGATTTTCATTCGATGTTAAAATAATTCGTTTTAATTAAATTAAACAAATGTTTAATTTAATTAAAATCCTCAGCTGCACCTAGCTTTGTTCAAACCAACTTCACCAGATGGTGGTCATCGATACGGACTCGGCATCACTTGTTTCATTCCGCTCCGATACTGTATGAAACGATTTAAATTTATACGTTATCCATCATATAAATATTAGTAACTGGGCACCTTGAAACTTAATTGAGCACGTTTCAAAATGGGTTAGGGGATTTAAATCTTCTCACCTGATACAATATTCGTACCCATGCTGTTATTGATTCCTCTCCTATCTGTCAACATAATTTCACCTCACCGTTTGTACCATTAACGCAATTACACTCCTCCAGCTTCTTTTTTCCAAACTTTCCGCGCTCAAAACCAAAACCTTACCTTTTTCACAATTTTTTTAGATCGCTCGAAAGTCCAGCCCACTTTCAATTTTAACCATATGCTGGCGTCAGCCCACCCCAAATGATTCGTTTCCTCTTCTGAACCATTCCTTCTTTAACATTTTTTTCTGTTTCGCATCCCTTCTTTCCTTTTATTATTTCTTTTATTATTTTCCTTTTTGTTTCGAAATGGGCCCTTGCAGTGATAAATCTGTCGGCCCAAAATCTCCAAACAGCAAGGTCCAATAGCCCGCTCCACCATATATCCTTCTTCCCAGGCGACTTTTCCTGCCTCACAGTATTTACCTTCCTGTGTATATGATAAGTCAAATTCTATTCAAGCCCTGACAATTCCTTGATAGTCCCCGTTTTTATGAAAAAATTCAAGGATCAAACTGCCCTTTTTGAATTATTTTTTTAAACTTTCAGCCTACCTTGCAGAGTCTCTACGTGGTTCGTAAGGAAACCACGTAGGAGCACTGCGTGGTACACTACAAAACCACGTAGGGTAGGGGTGGACATTATTTGGTTAAACCGAATAAACCAACCAAACCAATTGAATTTGGTCGGTTTGGTTTGGTTTTGAAATTAGAACGGTTTGTAATCGGTTTGAAAAAATATTTAGTTTGGTTATCGGTTTAACCGAATTAACCGAACTTTTATTATATTTTCAAAATTATTGATATTATAGTAAATATTTTAGGTTAATTTAGTTATCTAAATTAATTTTAATAATCATATATGTAACATAATTACTTTTGAGAAGCATAAAAATCATAAATAATAATACTTTAATCATATATTTATAATTTATTTCAAATTATAGTTAATATTACGAGCATAAAGTCTAAAATAATTTAAGTTCGGTTAAATAGGATAACCAACCGAACCAACCAATCTTAAATTGGTCGGTTTGGTTTGGTTTTCATTTTTATCGGTTTTAGTTTGGTTTGACAAATTTCTTCATCGGATAAACCAAACTAACCAAACGTTCACCTCTAACGTAGGGCCCCTACGTGGTTTTGTAACAAACCACGTAGCACTCTTACGTGGTTTCCTTACAAACCACGTAGAGCTCGTACGAAGGAGGGTATTTTCGTTTTTTTTTTAAATTTTATGGGGGACTACTTAGCAAAGTTGGGGGTATACCAGTTTTTTATATATTTAAACCTACTCCTGCAACTACTGACCACTTCACTGACATCCCCTCTCCCTCCTACTACGCTGCGCCACCCTCGGCTCCGGCGGCCCCACCTGACACCGCCCGGATGATCCTCACCGACCACCCTTCCCTCTACTCCAAAACTCAGACCACTCCGTATTGTTCGAACACAGTCCCCACATCCAGATCACCAACGGACAACACCGGCGACCGTCCAACCTCCTGCCGTGACTGCCCGCTTCCAAAAACATAACCCATGCTCCAATGGTCACTAGAACACCCGCCGCTTCCTCCCACTTCATGGTTGCAGAGTTTCAGATTTATATTAAGTTATTAACATCCTGAGCTTCGGTTTTCCAAGCTTAGATGAGCGAAAACTATTATGCTTTCATGGTTTGCTAGACAGCGAAAATGAAGGAAGGGCTATGTGTATATATGCGCGAGAAATGGAGGGATAACGTATTAACATTGACGTCTTTCAGTACGTACACATAGCTTGGGTTTAGACTGTTGGAGAAATGGGTATGCAGTGAGTTTCCTTTTCACTGTCTGTACTGCGCGTTTCATTTCGGTGGAAGGCCGGACCATGTGCTTCTTTAATTTGACAAGCACTTCGGGTGCGCTCTTAACGAACGCGAACGGGGTATTTGAACGTTACATTTGAACGTGGTACTGTAGCATAGCGGAAATACGGTTTTAGCTACGAACGGGGTATTTAAACGTGAAATTTGAGCGGGGTATTTAATTGTTGAATTAATTGTTATGATTTAATTAAATATTGATTTTTAATTGTACCGTTAAATCTAATTAGCGAATTCGTTAAAACCATTTTAAAAAACAATATAATTGATGCAAATACATTATAATAACATTAATAAATAGTGTAGAGCAAAGTACTAATAAATAGGTTGAAAGTACGACTTGATCTCTGGTCCCTCTCCAACAAGCTATGTGCATTTACCAACCAAGCTACATACATTTTCATTATCAACTGAGATTAAATAAATTAACGGTTTTACGCCAACAGCTTGATTTTCACCGTTGGCGTCCATCGCGTCGGACGGCAACGAAAAACTGAACGTGCCAAAAATGGGCTGCGAACGCACCCTTGGCATGGCTGTGTACATATAGAGTAGGTAAAAGAAATGATATAGGCCTGCATTGAAATTTCCATTTATTTGATGAAGACAAGTCATTTCTGTATATATAGTTATATACGGTTTTAGGGGTGGGGGGGGGGGTCCAATTCTTCTGTACCCAACTCGGGTGTTCCCATGTGCCCGACAAATCACAACCACATATCAACCACACATATTATTAATAATCTAATGAACGGGTCTAACAATGTACTCAAAACCATTAGATTTTGTGCAAATCAGTGGCTAAGATTGATCTGACACATGAGAACACCCAATTTGAGTGTAGAACAATTCATCTCGTTTTAGGGTAGGATAGCTGGGATATATAGGTGAAATAAGTTGTAGTGTTTTAAATTTACTTTGCCTTCACCTTTCCACAGATACTTCACCAATTCTTCTGTCCTCGTTTTCTATATGCGCCGTGTCCCCAGCCAATCACAACCCCCTGATTTCCGCCTTTTGCATTTAAATTTTCTAATTGTCCGGAGATTTAAGTGCAAAAAAGCAGATATTGAAAGATTTGATTGGTGGACACACACGGGACAAGCATGGCCCACGAGGGCACAGGGCCACCCAGAAGTTGTGCTAGTCGTTTTGAAAGCAGGGTCCGCGCGTTGAATGCTGTAGAAAAAAAGTGCGCGTGCAAAAAATAATTCCTACTATTGCCTTTTTGAAAATAATTCTATTATTGCCTTTTCGGAAATAATTCCACTATTGCCTTTTTGAAAATAATTCTATTATTGCGTTTTCGGAAATAACTGCACTATTGCCTTTTTGAAAATAATTCCTACTACCGCCTTTTCGGAAATAATTCGTACTATTGCCTTTTGGCCAAATAAGTCGGCTAGTCCCCTGGTGTTGAAAATTCGTACTAGTCCCCTGGTCTGATAGCAATCCGCGTCTGACCGATCCCTAAACTTTTTGATCTACAAAGGTATGCAAATTCGGTTTTAATCCAATTTCAGGGCTTTGAAAATCAGAAATCCCAGGGTTTAAAAAATCGTGTACTTTTTTTTTAATCTGTTCCAGCTATGTTTTTTTTTTAATGATTCAAATTTGAAACAAATTTAACTATGATTGCCTTTTTTCAGTTTTGGAATTGGTTGCTGGTACCTGGTGCAGTAAAGATTGGTGGAGCCGTGTAGTCCTCTTGTTAAATTGGTGGGGCTAAAGATTGTGACACTATTTGATTCATCCAGGTTTTATTATTATTCTCATCCTCCCATTCGGTGTTGCATTTTAAGTTGAAAATGTTCAATAAAAAACAAATGTCTAGTCATGAGAAAAGAAAACGAAAAAAAGAGGAAGAAGAGAAAACTAAACCCCTTAAAGGATCACTTGAAAAACTTTGGAAAAAAGCCAAACCACCTGAAGAAAAAGAAGCGCCTGATGTTGAAAATGAAGTGCCTAAAATTATAAGAAATTCTGTAGAAGATGAGAATGTGGTTAATGAAGAGACTAAAAATGAAGTAATTGAAGAAGAAATTGATGTGTTTGAAAATATGATTAGTGAAAATAGGGAAGAAACTAATCCAAGTGATCCTGGTTCCCTGTCTTTGAATATTTATGATCCTCGAGTGTGGGATGGATTAAATAATAAAATGAGAGATTTGCTTGTTGAAAAGGGTCCTGTTAGAGAAAATAATATTAATTTTCCTAAAGATAAGTACAATAGGGGGTTCTCTACATATTATTTTGATCAGAAATTAAGAAACGGGGAACTTATTGACAGAAAATGGTTAATTTACTCAAAGGAATTAGATAAAGTGTTCTATTTTTGTTGTAAAGTTGTGAAAAAAGCTCGTTCACAAAGCAATTTAGCAAGTTCTGGCGTAGATGACTGGGTGCATTTGGGTGAAAAATTTAAGCAACATGCAGATAGTCGTGAACATCTTATTAACCTTAGAGCTTGGACTGAACTTCAAATTAGACTGAAAACAAATCAAACTATTGATAAAGAATTGCAAGAGCAAATAAAAAAAGACACTGAACACTGGAGAGATGTTATGATTAGAATAATTGCTGTTGTTAAACGTCTTGCAATGAATAATTTGGCATTTCGTGGGACGCATGACAAAATATTTGAAGATTCAAATGGTAATTTTTTGGGTTTTCTGGAGTCAATAGCTGAGTTTGATCCTGTAATGAAACATCATTTTAGACTCATTCAAAATAGGGATATTCATTATCATTATCTTAGTCATAAAATTCAAAATGATTTGATTGAAATGTTGGCGTCGAGTGTCAAAAGTGTCATAATAAAGAAAATAAAAGAAGCAAAATATTTTTCTGTGATCCTTGATTGTACTCCTGATGCAAGTCGTATTGAACAAATGACTTTGGTGATTAGATGTGTTGATGTCGTGAGCTACCCAATAAAAATAGAAGAATATTTTTTAGAGTTTTTGAAGGTGGAGAACACTTCTGGCTTGGGTCTTTTTGGTGAATTGGAAGCTGCTCTTAGCTCTCTTGATTTAGATATTAATGATCTAAGGGGACAGGGGTACGATAATGGTTCTAATATGTGGGGAAAACATCAAGGTGTTCAAAAAAAATTGCTTGATGTTAATCCTAGAGCTTTTTATATGCCTTGTGGTTGTCATTCTCTTAACTTGGTACTTTCAGATATGCCAAACTCTTGTGTGAAAGGAAAATCGTTTTTTGGAGCGTGTCAAGCATTATATAAGTGTTTGCTAATTCCACTAAAAGATGGCATCTTTTGCTTGAATATGTTGATGATTTGACTTTAAAATCACTATGTGTGACAAGATGGGAAAGTCGAATTGAAAGTGTTAAAGCAATAAGAACTCAAGCTCTTAAAATTAGAGATGCTTTAATGAAACTAGCTGAAGTTTCTGATGATCCAAAAATAAGCTGGGATGCTGAAAAATTAGCTTCTAATGAATTTTCAAGTTTTGAATTCTTACTGAGCTTAATTATTTGGCATGAAATTTTGTACAAAATCAATTTGGTGAGCAAAAATTTGCAATATGAAGATATGTGTCTTGATGTAGCAATTGCAAGTTTAAAAGGGTTGGTTTCTTTCTTTGAGAAATATATGGAAAATGGGTTTGTGTCAGCTATGATTGATGCTAAATAACTTGCAGATGAAATGGACATTGAACCTGTTTTTCAAATAAAGCGTAGGATTAAAAGAAATAGTCAATTTGATGAGAATCCTAACACGGAAAGAGAACAACAATCTGCTTCAGAGAACTCTAGAACTGATTACTTTCTTGTTCTAGTTGATATGGCACTCTCTCAGTTGAAGATAAGGTTCGAACAAATGAAACTTTTCGAGTCTATATTTGGTTTTTTGTTCGATGCTTCCCGGTTGATTTCTTTGGATGATGAAGGATTGAAAGAATGTTGTGTAAAACTTGAAAAGTCCTTGACTCATGGTGATTATTGCGATATTGATGGAAAACGCTTACTTTCTGAATTATAAATATTACAGGAAATGCTTCCTAGTGTAGCATATGAGTGTGAGATTCCATGGAATTCTATCAGAGTTTTGGAATTTGTGAAGAAGATGGACATGTTTCCAAATATTTTGGTTGCTTACAGGGTTTTGTTAACTATACCTATTACTGTGGCTTCTACTGAGCGGAGTTTCTCAAAGTTGAAGTTAATTAAATCTTATTTGCGCACAAGTATGACTCAAGATAGGTTGAATGGCTTAGCAATTTTGAGCATTGAAAAGCATATGCTGAAAAATATTAAAGTTGAGCATATTATCGATGATTTTGCTTCAAAAAATGCAAGAAGATGTCACTTTAAATGAGAATTGATGTTTGTTTTTGCCTATGATCTTTGTACAGGTATACTAACTTCATTTATAATTCATAATATCTTTTTTTTTGCTTAATGTGTCTTATTATATGATGTTCATCCCATATAATTTATGTCAAATTTAGATTAATTTTTATGAGTTATTTACTTAGAGCTGCTTTTTCTTGTCAAGATGCGTAATATATCTCCATTATGATCTGCTCAGTGAGGAAGAATGAGATGCAACGCTTGTTAAGTTTGCTTTAGAAAGGTTAGAAAAATTTATTCAACTTTCTTGTTTCTGCTTATTACCAGTTGTGTTTTTAAACATGTCATGAGTATAATAAAATTTAGTTGACATATTACAGTGATATGACATATGACTTAACTTCAATTTCGTTAAAAAAAAATTAAGGACCCAAAATTTTCTTTCCGCACTAGGCCTACAAATACTCAGGACCGACCCTGGGGACAGGGATACTGGGCATAGAAGAATTACTCTCCTAGGATAGGGAGTAAGAGTTGAAAATTTGCTTAAACACAGGGAGCAGGAGTTGAAAATTTGCTTAAACAAACGCTGCGTGGTACATTTTGATTTAGACTTGCATGCTTCGTACCATGGGTAAATGGCAAATTCAGCTATGAATTGTGTGTGCATAAAGAGAAAAGCCTGCGCATTTTGTATTTTAGTTTTTAGTCTGCGTGTGTACTGGGGTAGGTAAAGCTTTCTTCCTTGGTTTAGAAGGAATCTAATTTTAATATTTTTTATTTTGGTTTAGGGTAGAAGTTTATATTATTTACGATCAATTTAATTTTTACTCGCTACTTATTGTTGCCCGTTAAGTTCGTACCGATAATCATAATCTTCAAAAAATTTGAAAATGGACGTCATAGTATAATTTGACGTTACGATCCTAGTAAAACTAATTTCGTTGAAAACAGTCCCCAATTGCAAAAACAGTGCTATTTAGATCTAAAATTATCGGTCCGTTCACCTTTAAATTTCGTCTACTAATAAAACAACCTCAATTGGCTCCAAACTGGAAATCTAGCAATAACTAACGATATGCATTCCATTAAAATTTGTTTCGTCGAAAACAGTGTTTGTTTGAAAATTGATTATTTCTAAGGCTTTATATAATATCGGTAAAAAAACAATCCAAAATAATCAAAAATAAAATATTATCATCATATATATATATATATATCCAAATAAAATAAGATATCAATTCAAATTGATCTAATATAGCTTTATAACTCGTTTAAATATTTCAAGGCAAACGATATCCAAAAATATATAAAAATCGTTTTATATTATATTAAATAAACGTTATCGTTTATAATCGAATCCACAACGACTATTTTAAAATTTGAATTGGACATATCTTACAATACATATGATAAAATCTTAATTTTTTCTCTTTCATTAGAGAATTATAATCAATATGATTCCAATGTTTCTTATTTCACAGAATTCCAACTTAAAACGAATTATGTATATTCAGTTTAAGTTCAAAACCCAATAATACGAACTACCATGGCATTTCGAGTTCGTTTTAAATTATATATAAATATAAACATTTAAATCGTTGTTTTGAATTCTATATTAATAATCCATTAATATTATAAATATAATATATATAAAATAGATTTAAATATTCAGATCCAAATGGAAAAAAATCCGAGTCGTTACAACGATTGTCCTAATAGGCATGTTTTAGATAATCGCCATGAAATAGATGGAAAGGGAAACATTGAAGGTGGTAATTCGGGTTGGATTAATTCTAGACTGTAAATTGTTGATAAGTGGAAATTGGGTAGGCGATTTCATTTAGGGAGACATGGTCAGAACACGTTTAGAAGTAGTAATTAATTGATGCGAGTAAAAAATAAATCAAGGATGAATCGTTATTTTAAAATGGGACGTCCTAGTGTATCCACATCAACATTGAAGGGATCCTGCTTTGCATTTTAAATAATACATAGGGTTTGGCCTCTCTGCTGTCGGGTTTGTATTGTAGATCATCTTGGTGTAGCTGCGTTTTCCAAATGGTCAGATATGGTAGATTTCCTAGGATGAAATTTATTAGCTATAGACTGTTGGTTTGGAGTGTTGATACTGTTGAAGCCGTGCTATTTTGTGGTATAGGCCCTTGCCTATGTTGTCCTTTACAGTGTTAGCTCACATCAAAAGTCATAGGTCATTGTAATTTTCTACAGTGGAGACTTAGTTATTTCTTCCAATATTGTAATTCGTTATGTTACTAATAGCATTTTGCTTTGTCAAATTGTAATAAACTCCCTACATAGAGTGTGATATTTATAGTAGTCTAGAATTGTAGCCAGCTCCTGGACTATAATCTAGATTAGATATAGTCGACGACCCACTATAAATGTCGTAAGTAGTGGACAGTCCACTTTAAAAACCGATACTAGCCTAATAATCTGCCAAACTCCTGTAATTATCGTAATTATTATTTGTTATAATAATAAGTGTTACAGATCACTATAAAAACCGGTTGGCTATGCAAAAAAGAAAAGCAATAGATATGGTTGTTTGCAATGACTTATTAAGTAAACAACTAAACGTTAATTGATATCTCATCCATCTGGTACACAATTGACATGTGGTTTTCAGCTATGAATTCGTATTCACTTGTAGAACACATTCATACAACCACTGAATCCATATGCAATAGTATACCTTAATGATACATTACAACTTGGAGGGGATAATTACGTTAATTTGTAATTAAATCTGTACCTAACATTTGCTACTAGAATAAATCTCCCATTGCGGTTATAATTAAATAAATCATTTATAATAGACGTGTATTTAATAAAATAAAATGCCATTGTGCTATTATGTTAATTTAAATATGTATTGATCTGCTAATTGATTATATTGGTTGTTGACTATTAACTGGTAATACAAGTTGTTTACATATCTGTCAGTTTTGTTAATACTTGTGTTACGACATAAAAGACGTTTAAATAAAGGCATGTTTTACGTACCATTGGGATTGTTGAGCCTCCTTCCATTATTAGAATAACCTAATGATATTAAAATCAATTTTAAGTGGTAATTTCAAATTAAGCAAATTATTAATTTGTTTAGTGTTTTTAAATGTTAATTTTATGAACTATGAAATAGAAGTTAATTATTATAATGAGTTCTACGGCACAAATTTGATGCGTGATTTTTTGTACAAATTTTTTTACTTAGCATGTGAGTTAAGATACACGCATTGCACATGATGAAAGCATACGTTTCGTAGGCAATTTTTTTATGAAAATTGTTTGTTATTTAGTTATGCTTTTTATTAGAAATGATTTTCATAACTATTTAGCTATGTTTTTGGTTAGATCATGTGTAATTAGTTTGAATTTTGATTTCAAAGTTGCAATTTTTTTACTAATGTGAAATTTTTTATTTTAATATTAAACGTGCATGATGTTTGCTTGAAAGATCCTATTTTTGAATGAGATCAAGTTTGCTAATATATGTGAAATAACGCTTTGAACCTGTAAAAAAAAAAAAATTATCAGATCCCAATTTTAAGCACCGTTAACATTTGTAAAAAAATGATTCTATTTTATTTGGATGTTATTTTTAGGATGAAAAAATTTAAAATGCCAATGAAGGGTAATTTTGAAAGTTTGCACTCAAACTAGAAGTTTTCGCTTCCAAATCCACTACCAGTAAAGATTTAATTAAATACAAGTCATAGAATTCATCTACAACAAACGACTCTATTTCTCAAAAACTACAGCACTTCTCTTTTAGCGATTACCCTCTTCATTGATTTCTTCCTTCGATTTCAACTTGTTCCTAAGCGTTTGTTGCATCTACCAAATCGTGTGTTCTATTTTGCAACGCATCTCTTGTAGCATTGTTTCTCGAATTTCTCCTAATCTGATTTAGGGTTTTACGGCTTCAAATGTTGGCATCTTCAATTATTTTATTATTGGATCTTTCATTGGGTCTTGCCCTGATGCTTGTTTGTTTACAACAAGGTTTGTGCTGTTTCTGTTGGTCTAGTGGCTGCTCTTTTCATCAACGCTTCCTTTTTCCTTGTTCAAGTGATTTCTCTTGTATCTTTCGCGTCTATAACAAGGCATTGGTATCTTTTCGTTGATTGGGCTTTCATGGAGCTGGTTTCTTGTTTTTCTCTGTCGTTGGTCGCCCCTTCTTTGCCTTCAATGTTGAGGGAATTTCGGCTAGAGTCGGCTGTGAAATCGATTCGTGTTGCTTCTCCTGTTATGGTTCTGGAATAGAGGATTTCATCCCCTTATTCGGGTTTTTTCCTAGAATGATAGCAAGAAAGGCGGTCTTTAGCTTGTCAGGGCCGAGTGCTTCCTCTTCCTTTGCAGTTGTTTGATTAGGTTTGTTTTTCGCGGTGGGTTTCCTTATGCCAATGATGTTGAGGTTCCTTCACGGGGGGAGGGGGTGATTGGATAGAGGATCTGACCCCCTTATCTGATACCACCCTAAGAGGATTCCTCTTCTATCATTGCTAATGTCGGAGTGGCCGAAGTTGGAAGAGTGTGGTCATGTCTCTATTCATCATCTTAGTCTTCTTTGGTTACTAGTATTTTGTTGTCTCTTTGGAAGGGGTTGTGTTTGTGTTGTTGTTCCCCGTTCCCAGCGTTGGCATTACCAATTTATTTCATCGGATTGTTTTGGTGTTGTGCCAACGACTTGCTCACTGCTTGGGGTTACGCAGTATTGTTCAAGGTTGGTCTTTGTGCAATTGGATGTGTGTGATTCCTCATTGTTACTTATCAATGTTATTTCCCGTTTTGTTTTGTTTTCTTTATGTATTCCATGACCTTTGTGGGTTGTGTGTTTCAGCTTAACCATCGTCGCCTTGTTTCCTCTGTAGTGTCAGGCTCAGATTTCTCGTGCCTGGGTATTTTGGTTAGCTTTGTTGTTAACACTCGCTGGTTATGTGTGGTCGAAATTTGATTTTTGCTTTAGTGCAAAATAAATATCCTTATCATTTGTTTGTGGTGTGCTGCGTTTTGCTGCTCTTTGGTTCGTTGGTTAGCTTGCTTGTTATCGTTAGTGGGTTAACACGATTTCTGCTTTCGATCATTTTTGTGTAGCTATCACTTGATCTGATTTCTCTATGGTGCCCACTGGAGCGACGACTAATCGATTTATCAATGATTATGTGGATTTAAAAGGGGTTCCTTGTAATCTTACATCTATCAGCTTCCATCGGTTTCTTCGTCCCCAAGCCTTCATGTTAACCATAAAATATGTTCTGGAGAACAATGATAATGTTTTAGTTAATTTATGATTTTAGGTCGTTAGGCTCTTTGGACCGTTGTGTCCTTTCTAGCTCTATGAACTCATTAAATCACATGTGGCTATAGGTCGTTATGGCAGCCTAGGTCGTTCGAACAATATATGATGTTCACAAAAAGCTTTGGCACGTTCGAACATCTTCAGTCGTCATGGCATCTTTGTCCGCAGGTTTCTTGGACCGCTAGCTCGTTAAAGGTTTTAGCCCGTTTCATTAAGGCCCAACCACATCATCTTAGTTCATCCCGCTCCAAGCATGTTTGGGTCGTTCCGCTTTATCCAAGCCTACTCCGCATCCTTTAGCTCACATTAACTTCAAATGGAATGAGTTGGACCGCTCCGCCTTGTTTAGCACGTCTCGCCTTACTTTGGATCGTGCAACATTTACTCCAACCCGCTTATGACCTAAAACAAACACCATATTTACATAACTACCACTTGGTCCGAAATTCACTTATAAATACCCCCTACATTCCTTCATTTTGGGGGGAGGAGAGATCACGAAGTGCTGCCAAATTTCTTCTACTACCATTCTAAACACTTATTCTCTAAAATCAAGTGAAGATCCTGGAGAAGTCCGATTAAGATCTATGGGAGAAAGTGTGATTAATTTGTTGTAAAAGAGAAGTAATATCTTGTAATCAACATATTGATAATGAAATCTCTTATGAAAGCGGACGTAGATCCTCAATGGATCGAACCACTATAAAAAATACGTGTTATTTTTTTTACACTTTTGTGATATTTGTGAGTGTGGCTTCGCTTTGATCTTCCTTACCAATTCGGTGAAGTGCTTTGTCACAACCTTGGTGTTAATTCCAATTCAGAGATCAACATTTGGCGCCCATCGTGGGGCCGCGTTCACATTTCCTACCTCTTTTTGCACCTTGCCATTAAAATTCTAAGCCGCATCCTCCTTCAAAATTATGGCAAAATCTAAGAAGACCACTAGCAAAACCATGGTAGAAGCCAACGATGTTGTCAATGAATAGACACTACTTGTAAACCACTTTGAAGTGGGCAAAAATTCAGAAAGCGGGGACGGTATCACCAGAAACGAGTTAAAAATTGCCATTGCCAACGTCAACAGCCGAATGGATGCCTCTACTAAAATGATGATGGAAAAACTTGACGCCATCCTTAACACTCGGTCAAATCCGATTCCTCTGAAAGTGCTTGTAGATCTCGAAGGGAATGACAAATCGCCTACTTCCGATCATAAGCATCACAACAACGTGGAAGATGGTTATGATGGGGAAAGTGACAGAGATGGTGCTAATATCGAAGAATCGAGATCAAAAGCTAAGAGCCATTATGAAATGAATACCCAAAGGTCATTAACCCTGTCGCAGGGGCACCATTCCGACGAGAAGGCAAAGCACCCCAACTCTTTAGTCACAACCATATCCCTGGACGATGAACGTTAGGTAACGAGCTCAGCTTCGCATATCATCATAGCACCGAGGAATACACCTCGGACATGATATAACGGGCTATGAAAAAGAATCAAGCTAGTAATGATGATGAAAGGGAATGGGACTTCTCTCACGATAGGACTCCATTCACCGAGAGAATCCTCAGAGCAGAGTGTCCGAGGAAGTTCAACCCTGCAACTCTGCCCCTGTATAATGGAATTGTTGACACGAACTACTTTTTGTTTAAATATGAGTGGCATATGAGTGCGGTTAAAGAAACAGATGAGATGAGATGCACGTATTTCCCTCTCTACCTAGAAGGAGCTGCGTCGCTCTAGTTCACAAAGCTCCCTCCAAAATATATCAATCGGTTCTCCGATCTAACCAAAAATTTCAAAGAGAAATTCCGCTTATTGCTACCAAAGGCAAGGATGCTATAATGCTCTCCACCATGAAATAGAAGTCAAGGAAACTGTCAAAGCCTTCCTTATTCGATTCAACATCGCCTTATCTGAAGTAAGAAACCCAGAGCCACACATAGTCGTCATGGCTCTACTCGATGCTATAGAAAAAACGAGTGAATTCGGAAGGTGGATAAAGATGAAAGAACCGACCACGCTCGATAAGTTCTACAAAAAAGTAGAAGAATACATGAGGGTAGATGACAATCCTGTGCCCCTTCAAATCATTGATGGTAACCCACTTCTTGAGGTCCCCGCAAGTGCAGCCATGCAATCCAACCAAAAGAATATTCAGGGCAGAAGCGAATCAATGGTGGAAAGGACAACAAGGTTGCTAAGAAATCTCGCCTTTTCAATCCATCGAAGCTAACTCCTTTGAATGACACTCCTGAAAACATCTATATGGAAACCAAAAACTCTGAGGAGTATGCAGAGCCAAACCCAGTGAGGATAAGCGACAAAGCAGCAAACTCGGGAAAATTCTGCAGGTTTCACAACCAATCTGGTCACAACACTAACGAGTGCCGACACTTGAAGAACCTCATTGAGGAATTGATCAGGAAAAATAGGTTAGAACAATATGTAAATAACCTGTAGGCTTTGAATCCTTCTGCAATTCCTCAGAGGCCTGGGGAATCAAATGATCAGTCGGGTCCCAACAACGTGGCATCAATCCAAGCTAATCCAAGACTGATCATCAGCTAATAGTTGTCAAGGGTGCTCTAACTTGGGTGACTTGGAATGAGCCATCAAAATTGCTATATCCTTACTTTATGATCTATTTCTTGCCTTAGTTCATGCTTTACCTCACATTTTTACTTTCTATTGCATTCAAGACTTATTGTAAAACGGTCTGTAATAACCTGTAGGAGATACACAGAACTTAAGCCCTGCAACTAGGAGCATGTATGTTTGAATGGGTTTCTCGCTTGCGAAGTTACTTGCTAAGTCAAAACTTCACATTGCAAGTTAGCTGTCAAGTGCTTACTCCTGAATCATAGCGACTCTGACAATGCTAGTTCAGGGCTAAATGCTGTAAATTCCCGACATGCACGAATGCAGAAAACATAAAAAAAACCTACCCTGAAAAGTAAACGAAAAAGTCACTATGATTCAAATAGTGAGCAAAAATCACGACAAATAATTGAAAAACTGAAACATTCATCAAAGGGGCACCTCCTTGAGTGAGGAATTCAAAACTTCAGCTCCTAAACCAAAATAACTTGCTGAGTCAAGCATATGGTAAAAAGACTGATTGCCACCCCATGAAATGGTAAAACAGTAAACTCATCACACTTGCAAAGCATCTGAAATCACAGATGCGAAAAGTGTCAAAGTATTCGCGTAACATCTGAAATGTCAAATGTGAAGAATAAAGGAAAATTCATTTGTGTAGCATTTAAAATCTCAGATGCGAAAAGTGTCGAACTATTCGTGTAACATCTGAAATGTCCGATGTGGAGAATAAAGAAAAATTCAATCGCGTAACATTTGAAATGTCAGATGTGAAGAATAAAGAAAAATTCACTTGCGTAGCATTTGAAATCTCAAATGCGAAAAGTGTCGAAATATTCGTGTAACATCTGAAATGTCAAATGTGAAGAATAAAGAAAAATTCATTCGTGTAACATCTGAAATGTCAAATGTGAAGAATAAAGAAAAATTCACTTGCGTAGCATCTGAAATCTCAGATGCGAAAAGTGTCGAAATATTCGCGTAACATCTGAAATGTCAGATGTGAAGAATAAAGAAAAATTCACCTACGTAGCATTTGAAATCTCAGATGCAAAAAGTGTCGAACTATTCGCGTACATCTGAAATGTCAGATGTGAAGAATAAAGAAAAATTCATTCATGTAACATCTGAAATGTCAGATGTGAAGAATAAAGAAAAATTCACTTGCGTAGCATCTGAAATCTCAAATGTAAAAAGTATCGAATCCACTCATAAAAGTCGTTAGTGTGATAATGTCTAGGACCAACGGTCAACCTAAGCTGACAGCTTAGCTTTAAGCGATCAACACAATTTTGAATTATAATACTATGACCGTGCAAGCAATATTTAGTGAGTTTTGGTCCGTCAAATAAGCTGGATCCAAACTAGCAATTAATTCAACGCAGTCAAAATTCGTTATAGTTCTTCACTAACTAATCCGTTATCAACATGGATGATTGATAACGAGTATAAGTTCAAAATTATGTAAAATTTGCCTTGAGTGCAGAATAGGGAAGCACGAGACAGACAAATTCAAAGTCAAAAAGGCTGGCATAGCAAATAATTTTTTACAAAGGTCTGAAGTGCGTCAGGAAAAATACAGTTACGTCACTACATCACAAGTCCAATATGGGGACACTGGACGCAAAATATCATAAGTTTATTAAGCGAGGATCGGCACTCGCATATACAACCGGTCTATAACGTTAAAGAATGAAAGGTAAACAACAAAAGATGAACAAGAAAACCACTTCCTTCCATCAGTGAATCATTCCCCACCTTGAGCGGGAGAAGAAGTACCAGTCACCTCTGCCTTACCACTGGGACTTGAAAGTTCAGCAATGATCTCATCCTGGGACCTAAGGATTTAATGAGCGTGGCCTTGTCCTTCTCTAAGGTGGTGATGAGCTCAATGTTCTCCCTATTCAATCTCTGGAGCTCACAAGCAAAGGTGTTCCAGGCTCCTAGTTTGTGTGCGTAATAATGACCAATTTCATCAAGGCGTTTGTCCGTCCAAGTCCTGATAGAATCGAGTTGCGCCAGCAAATGATTCCTCATGATGGCCAAATCTTTAGAGGCTGTGCAACTATCAGATGGACATATATCCAAGCTAGATTAGTCAAAGGTCACTCCTTGAAGACACCAACCTTCAAAACGTTCAGTAAGCTCGGAGGTATGTGGTTTGGAAGCATAGCTAGGTTTGTCTATGATGGCTTTTAGCTCGGCCAGACTGGGGGCAACATGGATGGCTTCAGTCTCCACCACCATGAGTTTCTCCAACCTGCGATGCTTGCGAGCTACCCCCTCACTTGAAGTTCCTTCGGTTCTTTTAGACATCCTGTGCAAATAGCAATGTTAAGAGGAAGACAATGAATCAGAAGGCAGTTTACTCAAAAGATTTCAGATCGTTCTTACTAGCCCCAGAATCTTAGGTCGTTATGTATAATAACCGATTTAAGGTCGTTTTACACAACCAAGAAGCTTTAGGTCGTTGTAACAGTCCGCTTCCTCATGAAGCCCCTTTTTACTTCAAGCCTTAGGTCATGGACAACCCAAAACTGCAAGGGCTCAACGACTCTAAGCTTGGGATTGAAATAATGACCTAAAGCCTTGAATTGTCACAATGGCCTAAAGTGTGATTATAGGCTAAAGCGTGAAAGTGGTTACAATGACCTTATTCAACGCAGGTCATTGCAAAATAGCAACCTAAGATATACAATAAGTAGATATGCTTTAACCATTAACAGGAACAACAAGGCATGATGTTGTAAATTAAAGACATCAGAAAACTTTGTAATCGGGCAAGATTATTATCTTAGGGTGCATGATTCTTAGCAGTTAGAGCCGCAACCTAATTGTGAGAGCTTGTACATGAAAGTTAAGCAAAACATCGTCACAAACAGGCAAGTTCAAAGTCGCTAAACTCATCAACGTCGTCATCAAACACACAATTGAAACTATATTGAACAGAAATCTCACAAAGTTTATGTAACACCCCACACCCGCTACGGTCACTCACTAAGGGAATGCCATAACATCGGTGGAGTATTTTAAGTGAATATAGAACAGAAAAATTACAACAAGACAGATATAAGTAATACTTGAGAATTTAAACCATCATTTCATTTCACCGGAAAGTAAAACATGTTTGGTTACACCAAAACCATAAATAAGAGTCAAGTACATAATATCCATCCTGATAAAAACAAAAGTACATAATCCCACTACATAACCTAATAGCCATAATAGAAAAGATAAACTGAGCTTTACATCCACGGTCCAAGCTCCAAAAGATAGATAAAGCAGTCTGATCAAAGCCCACTAGTGCTAGGCCCACTCTGAAAACCTGAGGGTTGGGAAAAAGATAAAGAAACAACGGGGTCAGACATAAGTCTGAGTGAGTCCTATAACCCTAACAATGCAATCATTAAAGTAATTAGGGTATGATATAAACAAGGTACGATACCTCTGGGGATAATGACTACACTAAGTAGCCAACTAAACACATGATGTACTAAGATAACCGAAAAGACGCATTTATCCACCCAAGGATAATTACTAGATTGCACCACCCCAGATCTACCCACCCAAGGGTAATTCCTACACTGCACCACACCAGTTCTACCCACCCAAGGGTAATTCCTACTTAAAGGTTGATCCCACTAAGTGTAATTAGTAATTTTACCCAGTAGTTTCTTGTACCCCTAGCTGACTACATAGGTGCCGTCTGCCCCTATCTCCACTAGGTGTACTCACTACCCCCAAGCGATCGGCTCCCTACCGTAGATACCCGTGCTGGCCCCACAGTGGGGTGTATCACTCCCCAAAGTGGCAACCTGATAATCAATGGTGCACGGCTTATACCTACACGATGCAACAACGTCTTACCTACCAGCCCGGGTCCACACACGCATATGAAACCCGTTGGACTCGCGTTGCCACCGCTACCCCGTTTTGGCCTCTTATAGTCAAGCCCAATATGCGTGTCCCGTCCTCGACTTGGGTCGAGTCCACAAAGATACGTTTGGGATATTGGTTGAAATGGGCCCCCACAAGCTACTACTTAAGCTTTCCATTTTATCTAGTGCGTCCCACTTAACCCCTTTTATAATCATGCCCACTTACATGTTAAGGTTTGGTTAAGTCATCTAATCATATTTCAATTGCCATTTAAGGCCCCCCACAAGCTACTACTTAAGCTTGTCATTTAATTATATTTCAATTGCCACTTAAGGCCCCCACAAGCTACTACTTAAGCTTGTCATTTATTTATATTTCAATTGCCACTTAAGGCCCCCGCAAGCTACTACTTAAGCTTGTCATTTAATTATATTTCAATTGCCACTTAAGGCCCCCGCAAGCTACTACTTAAGCTTGTCATTTAATTATATTTCAATTGCCACTTAAGGCACCCACTAGATTTCCGCATGCCACCCAAGGCACTTACTTGATTCCCACATGCCACCCAAGGCACTTACTTAATTCCCACATGCCACCCAAGGCACTTACTTAACCCTTTAATCATGTTTAATTACATGTTCCACTTTGGTTAAGTATTCTAATCGTATTTTCTATTGCCACCCAAGGCAACCCACTAGTTTCCTCATGCCACCCAAGGCACCCCCACTAGTTACTACATGCCACCCAAGGCACCCACTTAACCCCTCATGCCCCTCTACATGCTAATTTGGTTAAGTGTTTCTTAATTAATTAAGATCGTAACCTTTGTAAAGACCTCTCACATTAGACTGTCTTTTATGGCAGCTGGATATGCCGGTTGGTTCCGGGCAGCCTTACACCATAACAGAGTCTAACCTCGTGTCTTTACACTTGTCACGTATTTAGTTTATGACTAAGACCTCTCACATTGGGCCAATCATTTGTAGCCGCTGGATTTGCCGGTCGGTTCCGGGCAGTCTTATGCTACAAAAGGGTCCAACCTCGTGTCTTAGTAGATTAATTACACCTAATTAATCACCCCCATAATTTGTATTAATTATCCCTAATTAATTACAAATATTTAAGAATATGGGTAGACCTAACTCAATAGGTAAATTCCCAATTCCATAATATGGGTAGACCTAACTTAATAGGTAAATTCCCAATTATGTCCATCCACTTTACGGTATGTTTAATCATACCCACTTCACACAATTTTATGTGTTCATTAATTTTTTTACCCCATCGTCCCCACGTAAATACGTTAACATGAAATACTTCAAAAGAGAAGATTCATCATACACACAATGGGTTCAACTTAGCATATCATTAGCATTATCATGGGTTTAAAAGGTGTCAACTTGTATATATGACCATAAACCCAACTTGCATAAATAACCAACCCAAACTTGCATGAATCACATATGTCATAAAGATGGTAACTTGCTTAAATGTTCATGTCATAGACCTATCATAAAGGTGTCAACTTGTATACATGTCATAGGTCTAAAAGGGATGAACTTGCACATGTACTTATGTCATACATAGAGGCAAACTTGCATATGAACTTGCATCATAACTTGTATATGAACTTGCATCATAACTGGCATATGAACTTGCATAACATGCCATACTTAGAGGCAAACTTGCATATATTATGCATATCATAAAAAGAGACAAACTTGCATATGAACTTGCATCATAACTTTCATATGAACTTGCATCATAACTTGCATATGAACTTGCATCATAACTTGCATATGAACTTGCATCATAACTTGCATAAAACCAAACACTTAGCATGCATAAAACCAAATACTTAGCATGCATAAAACCAAATACTTAACATGCATAAAACCAAATACATAACTTGCATAACATGTTACATATAAACTTGCATATAATCTCACATATAGCTTGCATAACATGTTACATATGAATCAATGTTCAACATAGTGTTTTGCATCATAAAACATAGCATTAAACTTGCATATAGCACAAAACTTGCAAAACACACAACATACACTATACTAAACTTGCATAAACACATTGATTCCACAAACATAGCCATATCTTATCATATCCTATCATAATCAATTTAACAATTGATTGTTAAGTCTATAGAAACTCACCACTAAACCCCAATAAGCAAACCCTTGCCAAAAATTACCCAAAAACTCTAGCCTTGAACATAAAGCTTGCAACTTGATGATGAATGCAAGCTAATGATCACTCATACAACTCAAAGATGCTTGTATGAACATGAAAGCCTTCATAGAAATAGTTTTATAAGAGGATGGAGGCTAGGGCTTTGAGTGGAGGCATTATCATAGAAAATTTTGGCATAGTTTAGTTAGAGGATATGATTAGGATCATTTAGGGCTAGCTTTAGGGTCTTATTTATAGGATTAGGTTGTGTTTTAGACCCTTAGATTAACCCTAGGTTAGTTTAGGTCCGTCAGATTTCATCCCAAGCCCTCCAACCCAGCCCAAAACTCAACCAGGTGCACCCAAACCAAAATCAGCCGACAGGGCAAGTCGACAGCCCTGTCGACTGCCAAGTCGACAGGCATGTCGACAGGCAAGTCGACAGCCCTGTCGACAGCCAAGTCGACTTGGCTGGGCGGGAGTTTTCCCACCTGGCCCCTATTTCTGCCTGTTTTGAAATTCAAATTTCCCGAAAACTTCTTTGGGCCTTAACCGGGTCATACGGACTCCGATTTACAAAATTTCGGACTCTATTTCGCGTATTTTTCTGAGACGAACGCAATGGCACAGCCCATTTCCCCCAATCCTCACTTCTGAGATTAAATATTCTGTAATTAGTGAATATTAGTATTAACTGAAATTCGGGGTGTTACATTCTCCCCTCCTTAAAGGATTTCGTCCCCGAAATCTCTAAGCTAAGGAGAATGCATATCCTACCATCCAAACAACCATCTACTCAATCCATCAAACACGGGCATCCATTGTCCTTAAAAAAATTTCTAATGATGTATAAGCATATGCAAAAAGTGTGTGTATATGTTCCCTATCTAATGTATGAACATATGCAAACCATGATAGTGCCATGCATCCAATATGTATGCGAAAGAACCCTATCGACACATACTATATCTACATGAGTGAACAATCATTCACCGAAATGCATCATCCATATGATAAAACAACCATTATACATCCATAAATATAGCTACCTACACACAATTATATGCAATATGCAATATGAAGTGACTGAGCCGATCTAGTGTCTAGAGTGTGTGTATATGTATCCACGAGCAACCACTAGCAAACACTTGCATCCACATGCATCCATCAATCATAACATGTCTCAAACACATGTTTCAACCATAGGTTTACCCTATCTAAAGGTCAAAGGCACTAACAAGAGGACATACTAAAGATAAGATAAGCACTAGACAAACGATAAAGGAGACGTTTAAAGGACATACCCTAAAAAAGGAATGGGTATAACGAACGCATCTTCGCTTCTGTCTCCCAAGTAGCATTGCTCTCTCCTTCTCCCCTTTTCACTTTGATTAGTCGAACCTCTCTGTTTCTCAACTTCCTAATCTCTGACCCAAGGATGCGGGTAGGAGCTCGTCGAATAATCACATCACGCTCTACCTTTACTTCTTTAAGCAAGCTCGGCTCTACTGCCTCTGGGGTCTCATGTAGGCACTTCCTCAAATGTGACACATGGAATACGTCATGTTTCCTATGCAACCGAACTATCTCTCGAATATAAACTGAAGCTAGACATGGAACAGTCCTCTTGCTCTTCATGGGTATGAAATGGGCACTCTTAGTGTGTCTATCTACCACAAACCAAATTCCCGTATTACCCTTCCTTGATTTCGGTAATCCATCGAGACACTATCCCACTTCCATAGCGGAACCTCCAAATGGGTGAAGCAACCCACCGGGTTTCTTCTGCTCCGCTTTCATTTGCTAGCACACCAAGAATCTAGCGACATACTCGGCCACATCTTTCTTCATACCGGTCCAAAAAGAAAACTCGCTTCATGTCTTGGTACATCTTGTCCCCACCGGGATGAATGGTCATCTTTGACCGATGTGCATCATCAAGTATAGCCTTCCTCAAACCCTCGCCTTGCGGTACACAAAGTCTACCGCCTCTACGCAACCACCCCTTACCATCTAGGTAGTACCTACTCAAATGGCTGGACGACTCCCCCTCCTCATGAGCTTCTCTACTAACTCAACCAACCGTGGGTCGTCTCGCTGCGCTCTGCCAATCCGCCCCAAAAGAGTAGGCCTAACCTCCAAGGAGGCTAGCAAACCGGGTACAAAGTCAACGGAAGGTCTAAAGTCAAACATAGAAATAAACTCTAAGCTCCGTCGTTCAACGAACAATGAATTTCTACTTAAGGCGTCTGCTACCACGTTACCCTTGCCATGGGTATACGCTATCTCAAACTCATAGGATGCTAAGAATCCTATCCACTTTTGCTGTCCTAAGACTATGCGCTTGGAGAGTCTCCAACACTTCCCTAGGATGTAGGGCATGCTTTTCTCCTCTTTTAGAAAAAACCAGGATATTGCCCCATCCAAAATCATCACAACTGTCCATCTCTCACGCAGACCACCCTAGTCGAACTCGACATCCCCCAAACGCAAGCCCCAAAGGCCTAAACCAATATCAGAAAAACACCCAAGGGATACCTCCTTCGAATTCAGACGACCTACGTGAGATGATACTAGTAAAAACGGCTAAATAATTAAGCCCTTGTCCAACTCTGGATGTCCCTGCCAGTCTCGCTCCAAAACCACCGTTTATTCCATAACTGGCTTTGCTCAACCTATTGAGCACATACGAAAACTTATTTCGCTCCTAGAAAAGACCATCACGAACTTATTTAGATACTCCCTAAACACCCTTCTCATCAAATCAATAAAGTATGCGGGGGCGTTCGTCAAACCAAATGGCATCACCAGCCACTCAAAAAAAAAACCCATCCGGAGTCCTAAAGGCAGTCTTCTCTATACTATCCTCAGCCACCCTCAACTGACGAAACCCCGTGGCTAAGTCCAACTGCGACAACACTGAGGTGCCCATCAACTGATCAAAGAGATCATCAATCCTCGACAATGGGTGTCTATTCTTCTTTGTGAGTCTATTTAGTTCTCTTTAGCCTACACAAAGTCTGAGGGACCCATCCGCCTTCGTGGCAAAAACTACTGGAGCACCCCACTCCGATATACTTCGTCTTATGAACCCCTTCTCAAGCAAATCGCCTACTTGCTTATGGAGTTCCCTCCTCTCACGAGGAGCCATGTGGCACACTGGCCAAGATACTGGTTTGGCATTGCCTACTAGATATATTCGGAGGTCAACCTCCCGCTCCGGAGGTAAGCCCTTCACCTCCTCAAACACATCCGAGTATTCCCGGACCACTCTAACAGATCGCAAACTCTTGACCGACGTGTCAAGCGATTCTAGATAACTTAGCATAACAGATTCCATGGGATTACAAGAGATCTCGAGAGTGTTACCCAAGCGGGTCATAAGCCTAACAACTCTCCCTTCAAAATCAAGAACGGCACCCCTACTGGATAACCAGTCCATGGCCAAAACTAACCCATAGCCCGTGAAGCCCAAAAAGCATCACATCTAAACTCAACGCTAAGTATAGCAACTTTCAAACCCAAACACATCATGGAGCCCCAATTGGGTTTGAAACAACTAAGGGATCATCTACTAACTGGTGTCTAAGTGCAGTGACTCCACTAACAATGATGAGATAAACGAACTCGATGCGTCAGAATCAAATAAAGTTCGAATCGGATAATAAAGAAATCCAAATTCCAACCTAGACGGTCCTATCCCCATCTGGTACCCTAGTCGTGAGGGAATACAACAATCCTCCAGGAGATTCCGTACCTTGCCCTTGCCTCTTTGGACAATCCTAATAAGATGTCCTATTCCTTCAAAAGGATAACTACTAGCCCTCTTCTTCCCATTCTCCACTCGTAACCTCCCATCAAAATGAGGTTTCGTCCTTCATTAAACATCAACTATTTAAGCCTTCCTCCCATCGTCTATCCAATAGGTACCTACAAGTCCTCCTCCTTCTTGAACCAACTTCTAGTCCGACTAATGTCCAAGTTCCTTGAAGTGGTTTTCCATTCTTATCTATCTTAGAAAGATCATCTATATGCGGAGGGGAAACTCAAAACGAGAGAGGAAGAGATTCAAAACGGAGAATTCGAAAGATAAAGATATGGCTATCGGGGATTATGCTTTTCTTTCAAAAACTTTCCTCTTAAAAGACATGTTTTTGTAAATACTCCTTTCAAAAATATTCTTAGAAAATAGTTTTTCTAAAAAAATTATCTGTTCGGGTAACCTTAAGCTCTGATACCACGTGTAACACCCCACACCCGCTACGGTCACTCTCTAAGGGAATGCCATAACATCGGTGGAGTATTTTAAGTGAATATAGAATAGAAAAATTACAACAAGACAGATATAAGTAATACTTGAGAATTTAAACCATCATTTCATTTCAGCGGAAAGTAAAACATGTTTGGTTACACCAAAACCATAAATAAGAGTCAAGTACATAATATCCATCCTGATAAAAACAAAAGTACATAATCCCACTACATAACCTAATAGCCATAATAGAAAAGATAAACTGAGCTTTACATCCATGGTCCAAGCTCCAAAAGATAGATAAAGCAGTCTGATCAAAGCCCACTAGTGCTAGGCCCACTCTGAAAACCTGAGGGTTGGGAAAAAGATAAAGAAACAACGGGGTCAGACATAAGTCTGAGTGAGTCCTATAACCCTAACAATACAATCATTAAAGTAATTAGGTATGATATAAACAAGGTACGGTACCTCTGGGGATAATGACTACACTAAGTAGCCAACTAAACACAGGATGTACTAAGATAACCGAAAAGACGCATTTATCCACCCAAGGATAATTACTAGATTGCACCACCCCAGATCTACCCACCCAAGGGTAATTCCTACACTGCACCACACCAGTTCTACCCACCCAAGGGTAATTCCTACTTAAAGGTTGATCCCACTAAGTGTACTTAGTAATTTTACCCAGTAGTTTCTTGTACCCCTAGCTGACTACATAGGTGCCGTCTGCCCCTATCTCCACTAGGTGTACTCACTACCCCCAAGCGATCGGCTCCCTACCGTAGATACCCGTGCTGGCCCCACAGTGGGGTGTATCACTCCCCAAAGTGGCAACCTGATAATCAATGGTGCATGGCTTATACCTACACGATGCAACAACGTCTTACCTACCAGCCCGGGTCCACACACGCATATGAAACCCGTTGGACTCGCGTTGCCACCGCTACCCCGTTTTGGCCTCTTATAGTCAAGCCCAATATGTGTGTCCCGTCCTCGACTTGGGTCGAGCCCACAAAGATACGTTTGGGATATTGGTTGAAATGGGCCCCCACAAGCTACTACTTAAGCTTGCCATTTTATCTAGTGCGTCCCACTTAACCCCTTTTATAATCATGCCCACTTACATGTTAAGGTTTGGTTAAGTCATCTAATCATATTTCAATTGCCATTTAAGGCCCCCCACAAGCTACTACTTAAGCTTGTCATTTAATTATATTTCAATTGCCACTTAAGGCCCCCACAAGCTACTACTTAAGCTTGTCATTTATTTATATTTCAATTGCCACTTAAGGCCCCCGCAAGCTACTACTTAAGCTTGTCATTTAATTATATTTCAATTGCCACTTAAGGCCCCCGCAAGCTACTACTTAAGCTTGTCATTTAATTATATTTCAATTGCCGCTTAAGGCACCCACTAGATTTCCGCATGCCACCCAAGGCACTTACTTGATTCCCACATGCCACCCAAGGCACTTACTTAATTCCCACATGCCACCCAAGGCACTTACTTAACCCTTTAATCATGTTTAATTACATGTTCCACTTTGGTTAAGTATTCTAATCGTATTTTCTATTGCCACCCAAGGCAACCCACTAGTTTCCTCATGCCACCCAAGGCACCCCCACTAGTTACTACATGCCACCTAAGGCACCCACTTAACCCCTCATGCCCCTCTACATGCTAATTTGGTTAAGTGTTTCTTAATTAATTAAGATCGTAACCTTTGTAAAGACCTCTCACATTAGACTGTCTTTTATGGCAGCTGGATATGCCGGTTGGTTCCGGGCAGTCTTGCACCATAACAGAGTCTAACCTCGTGTCTTTACACTTGTCACGTATTTAGTTTATGACTAAGACCTCTCACATTGGGCCAATCATTTGTAGCCGCTGGATTTGCCGGTCGGTTCCGGGCAGTCTTATGCTACAAAAGGGTCCAACCTCGTGTCTTAGTAGATTAATTACACCTAATTAATCACCCCCATAATTTGTATTAATTATCCCTAATTAATTACAAATATTTAAGAATATGGGTAGACCTAACTCAATAGGTAAATTCCCAATTCCATAATATGGGTAGACCTAACTTAATAGGTAAATTCCCAATTATGTCCATCCACTTTACGGTATGTTTAATCATACCCACTTCACACAATTTTATGTGTTCATTAATTTTTTTACCCCATCGTCCCCACGTAAATACGTTAACATGAAATACTTCAAAAGAGAAGATTCATCATACACACAATGGGTTCAACTTAGCATATCATTAGCATTATCATGGGTTTAAAAGGTGTCAACTTGTATATATGACCATAAACCCAACTTGCATAAATAACCAACCCAAACTTGCATGAATCACATATGTCATAAAGATGGTAACTTGCTTAAATGTTCATGTCATAGACCTATCATAAAGGTGTCAACTTGTATACATGTCATAGGTCTAAAAGGGATGAACTTGCACATGTACTTATGTCATACATAGAGGCAAACTTGCATATGAACTTGCATCATAACTTGTATATGAACTTGCATCATAACTTGCATATGAACTTGCATAACATGCCATACTTAGAGGCAAACTTGCATATATTATGCATATCATAAAAAGAGACAAACTTGCATATGAACTTGCATCATAGCTTTCATATGAACTTGCATCATAACTTGCATATGAACTTGCATCATAACTTGCATATGAACTTGCATCATAACTTGCATAAAACCAAACACTTAGCATGCATAAAACCAAATACTTAGCATGCATAAAACCAAATACTTAACATGCATAAAACCAAATACATAACTTGCATAACATGTTACATATAAACTTGCATATAATCTCACATATAGCTTGCATAACATGTTACATATGAATCAATGTTCAACATAGTGTTTTGCATCATAAAACATAGCATTAAACTTGCATATAGCACAAAACTTGCAAAACACACAACATACACTATACTAAACTTGCATAAACACATTGATTCCACAAACATAGCCATATCTTATCATATCCTATCATAATCAATTTAACAATTGATTGTTAAGTCTATAGAAACTCACCACTAAACCCCAATAAGCAAACCCTTGCCAAAAATTACCCAAAAACTCTAGCCTTGAACATAAAGCTTGCAACTTGATGATGAATGCAAGCTAATGATCACTCATACAACTCAAAGATGCTTGTATGAACATGAAAGCCTTCATAGAAATAGTTTTATAAGAGGATGGAGGCTAGGGCTTTGAGTGGAGGCATTATCATAGAAAATTTTGGCATAGTTTAGTTAGAGGATAGGATTAGGATCATTTAGGGCTAGCTTAGGGTCTTATTTATAGGACTAGTGTAACACCCCGTAATTCTGTGACATTAAGTTTCTCAAATTAAAGTATAATTAATTTTTAAAAGAAAAATTAAAAGAAAAAGATCCATGCAGTTGTTTAATTTAAGTATTGTAACTAACATGAAAAAAAGAGGTAAGGAGAGAACAATAATTATTATTGTTCTAAGACTTATTAACAAAAGCCTCTGTAGCTCAGTTGGTTAAGGCATTGGATTGGTAGCATGGAGGTCGGGGGTTCGAACCCCGGCGGCGACATAATTTTTTTATCATTGTTTTAGAGAGGGCCAACTAAACATGCAAATATATGTACGTATACAAATTCAAAATTTGAAAGGATAAGAACGTACGTATAAGGAAATAAAGAAAAAAATATATACACATATGAGAAATATATATATATATATATATATATATATATATATATATACAAAAATATATGTATACGAAAGATAAAATTCAAGATAAGGCTACAGTCAATGAAATATGGCAACATCATTTGAATTTTGAAAATAAAATGAAAGTTGTGTGTATATATATACGCGTAAAATGGTCGTTAGAGGAATTGTATACATATAAGAATAATTCATGTGAATAAAACAGTTAAATAAATTCCAGAAATTCAAAAGTTTGAAAATCAAACTTTTACGCCAAAATAGCTTGTGGGACCCAATGCTGACTCAGCACTGCGTGTATGATAAGGTTTGGCTAGATTCATCTACGTACCTGGACTATTTTCTTAACTAGGTTCAATGCTGACTCAACGCTGCGTGTACGATAAGGTCTTGAGCAGCTATATAAACAGCCCTAGTCTTCATTCTCTTTGCACCAATTCTCTTCTATCCTTATGCTGCTAAGATTCATCGCTTCTTCCCCTCCTCTAAATTTTCTTAAATAAATAAAATAAAATATGATTCAAGACGAGGAGATGCTGCTAAAAGACTTTTAAGGAGGGATTCAAATCAAAGTTTCAAGTGAAGAATTCAAAGGCTAGCTCAAACAAGTTTCAAGCAACGACGCACGAATCATAGCCATGCTTTCCTTCTTTTCTAGATCTATTTTCTGTAAGTTGGTTATTTCTAGATCTGAATATTTTGTTTTATTTGTGACATGAAATTAAAGGAATAAAGGAATATGCCAAATCTCTCTCTCTCTCTTCGAATCTGTGTTTATACTCTTGGACTGAATTAAGAACTGTTATGATTCGAGGACAAATAAGACTGTAACCGTGACTATGACTATAGAACTGTGGCCTTTGAAAGCATATGCCTTTGGACTATGACATAAGCCTTTGATTTTGGGACATATAAACATTGCATATGACAATGACTTATGACTATGGGAATTATTTTCCCTTTTGGACTATGAACATCGCATATGACTATGGACATTTCCTATGACTGTGACTGTGACTACAAGGATTATTTCCTTGACTAGGCCTATACCTTTGATTTGGACATAAACTATTACTTATGACATAATGAGGACAACTGTGATTTTGACACCCATGATTTATGATTAGGAAAATATTGCTTTAGTTTTGTGATTGAGAAGTTGGGTCTAAACCCAATTATTTATTCTACCTGTTCCTTGGTTTTTCTTTGGTTTTAAGACAGTGGGAATTTACCTATTAAGTTAGGTCTACCCACGTTCTTGAACCTATTTTGCCCATTCTTTGGTTTTAAGACAGTGGGAATTTACCTATTTAGTTAGGTCTACCCATATTCTTGAACCTACATTGTTATCCAAACCTTTTTATGCCAATTATTCCTTCTTGTCATTTTGATTCATTCCCTTTTTATCTACGAATCTAGATTTATTTATAATCTAGGTTGAATCATGATTATTCGAACGGTGGGAATGCGATTTGGGGAAAAACATGGAAATGAATATGAACGTAATTGTAAACTTGGAAATTGGCATAATTTGGAATATGTATTATGACATGCATATTAAAATGAAAACGGGGAAATTTGACATGGATTAGGGAATATGTGATTTTGACATATTAAATTTAGCGTTAGTAAGTAAGCTGAATTTTAGGCATAAAATGTAAACTAGAAAAATAATTCTAGTTTTGCCATAAATTGTGAATTAGGATGTTAAACAAAGATTGGGTTAATTAAGGTTGATTTGGAATAAGTATATTAGCACAATTTTGAATTTATTCATAATTGTGAGCAATTGTCATGTTTAGAATAAATTATGGTTAGCGACACTAAATTTGGTATAATTTACATACCAAAAAGTATAAATATGATAAATAAGAGAGAATGTGCCATAATAATAAATGTGACAATGTACATTAAAAGAGTAGTAATGAAATCAGTAAATTAGGAGTAATTTACTTATAGAATTCGTCATAAATGTTAAATTGTTCATTTACCACAAAATATGTAACTTGGTTAAATTTTGGCCATAAATTATAAACTAGGATATTTAATCTAGTTTCGGCAATGAAATAGGAAATGGCCTAAACTGCATGTTATGTTAGGACTTGGGCCTAGAATATAAGTATACTAGTAGGCTTGACAAATAAATATAGGCCAAATTTGTCTAAAAAGGGGAAATGGGCTTTTGAAATAAATTGTTAACAATTTATAAACAAAAGAAAAGTATTTTGATAACACCCCTTTTTATAACACATAGACCAGAAGGTTCTAGGGTGACAGAGAGGATAGTGTCTAGGCTTGGGTTTGGAAAATACAAGTTTCCTGCCCTCCCTGGCTATCCCTAACTGATCCGAAGGACGGGATGGTTGTTTTCAAAACCAGATTTGGAAATTAATCAAAAACCCTTTGAACTTAGAAAACATGAATATGCCTAACCCGAGGTTAGACTGAGTTGCGGTGTAAACCTGCCCGGAACCGACCGGCACATCCAGTAACCGCAGCAATATCTGTCTAATGTGAGAGGTTGCGGCTTTAATTTATTAATTAAAGCTAGAATGGGAAGGTTAAGGAACACTTAACCAACTTAGCACAGTTAAAGCTAGAATGGGAGGGTTAAGTCCATTTGAATACTTAGCCAAATTAACATGTTGACTAGACTAGAAGGTGGGGTTAAGTAAAGTTAATACACTTAGCCAATTTAACATGTTAATTAGACTAGAGGTTGGGGTTAAGTAATACACTTAGCCAAATTAATATGTTAGCTGGACTAGACCATAGGGTTAAGTAAACTTGAATGCTTAACCATCAGAATATGATAAATGAATAGGGTTAAGTAAAAAGCATAAAGGGATAACACTTAACCAGTGTAATAGGATAAGGGAAGAGGGTTAAGATAGCTTCAATCGACTAAAGACACTTAACCAACCCAACCTGGCGAGAAGGAAAACTAAATAGTAAACCTCAGTTGAAAAAGACTAAGTAGTAAAACTTAGTTAAGAAAACAAGGAATTTGGAAACTAAGTGGTAAACCTTAGTTAGTAGAACTAAGTAGTAATTCTTAGTATAACACGAAGGAGCGGACATCCATCTGGTTTTAAGAAGGCTCCAACGAATTGGGTTACGAAGCCCGAGGCTTCGAGGGGACGTGAGGGTACTCTTGGTATCCCTCTGTGAGGCTGCAGATGATCATCCTGGGCTCACAGAGGTTAAGGTCTGCGTTAGAAGAACCGAGGGTATGCCTTGGTTGCAATATATATATGTGGCAACCTAAAGACTAGGATGGACCAGCGTGATTCGGCGAAAAGACGGTAGCCCTGTGATAGCAACTCGTCGTCTACCATCCATCTTGAGTCAATCGAGATACGTGAAGCGGAAAGGCGAAGAACTCCAAAAGACCATATACTTGCTATCTAGTTATGGTTGCGGATGGCCATAGGATAGTGGGGCACCGGGGGCCGGCGTATAGTTCTCATTTTACAAGGTGTGCCTTTCATTAGTTGAGGGAGGGGTCAAGTGGGACCATAGACACTGGAATAAAAACAGACATTAGCATCTGCATCGGCAGATACCCGAAAGCTCCCGACCGAGTTCTGTATTCCTTGATTTGCCCTGTCACAGGACTCGGATCGCACATTACAGGACATGTGCATCTAGACAAGCGATAACGATTCGCGATACATGCGTGGGGAAGCCTAGGAGCATATACCACTCTAGGTAGTGTGTCCTAGACTTGGGGGCATTGTTCGACAGGTAGCGTAATCCCTAGTTGGACTAGGTGGCATAAACCCTGAACTCGAAAAGTGTTCAGCAGATAGCGTAAAACTATAGTTAAATCTAAGAAGCACTTGATAGAAAACCCTAGACTAGATCTAGGTAATAAATAATAAATGTATGCCTGAAGACAATGGAAACTACAGGGGTTGGGATCACGTTATCGTTACTAGTTGAACACTAGTTAGGTGGTGCAGAGATATAGAAACCAGTATAACAAGGAAATAGCGAAGCTGCGAAAGTATTAGAGCGTATCCAGTCATCTTAGCATATCTTGTGACTACCTTGTCTAATCTTGTTGACCTTATCGTCATGGTGTAATCTTGTATTCAGTTAATTCATGTCGTTTTGTTTTTCCATGTTCACATGCTAGAAGTTACTGAACTTACTCAGGCTTTATGTCTGACTCTGTTTTTCTTTCGTCTTCTTTTCTTCCGTTCCCCCCCCAGGTAGTTGAGGAGGGAATAGTATAACTCAGGATTAGACTGGACCGTTGCTCTTTCCCAGCTTGTAGATTTGACGAAGTTGTCTTTGGATTCTCTTCCAGATGCTATGGCTGGCTCTTGCTACATTTGGGAATATATAAATGTATTTTCATGCTTCTTTATTTTATAAAGACAGATGATACTCTGATATTGTAAAAGAATCTTGTACAGACTAAATTATCAATAAAGCAAAGTTCTATTTTCCACTGTTTAATAATTTGTCTGTCTTGTAATTTATCTGCATCTTTTACCCAAAATGCTCCACAGAACTTAGTGCATTCCCTTTGTGAGTGACACTAACGGACGTGGGGTGTTACACGTGGTATCGGAGCTGAAGGTTACCGGATCAGATAAAAGATTTGAAAAAAATTATTTTCAAAACGGTTTTTAAAGAAGCATTTTCAAAGAGAAAGGATTTGTTTTAAAGGCATATTCCTCAAAGCCATACGCATTGTCTCCTCTTCCTCTGTTTGAATTCTTGTCTCCTTCTTTCTTGACTCTCTGGGGCTCCTGGCTTTCTGGGAGGTAACCTCATCGAAGGGCGAAGTAGTGCCCGACTTCCATCTATAGTCGTAGTTGTTTTGCTTACGGCCAGTCTTCTTTCAAGTTTATAGGGTTTTTCCGTGCGATAGAGGCAACTTTCGAGAGATTTGCCAACATGGTTACACGCGGAAGTTTGGCAAAGGAGCACGACCCAAGGATGAGGAAATTATGGATGTAGACTTGGCTCACGAAGGAGGAAGGGATTATAAAACCTAAGACAAGAGCAAGTATCTTTACTATGGTATGATAGGACATATACTTTAGGACAAGGGCAAGAACGAGGACGAGATTTTCAGAAGGACAAGTACATGCTTTCGCCACCAAGCGCACCTAGGAGAAAGGTGGTCCGGTTGGAAGAGTCTAGTTTTCTGTTCGTACTATTTCCTTAGGTTCCAGCGCTTCTTAATTGTTCATACCCACTTCCATAGTTGAGTCTCTGCACCATAGTACGTGTATAGTAGAAAGATCCCACTAGAGTCTCAAATCCAATTGGTGGTCCGACCAGTTTTTGGTTAGTAGGGATTTGAGGATAGCTATCGAGTTTGCTTATATCATCTCACGTAGATCGTCTAAATTCGGAGAAGATATTCCTTGGATGCTTGTCTGATATTGGTTTAGGCCTTTGGGGCTTGTACTTGAGGAATGTCGAGTTCGGTTTGGATGGTTTGCGTGAAAGATGAATAGTTGTGGTAGGTACTCTAAAAAGTACGGAGTGATCTTTTGACTCTCATAGTTATGGCGTGATGGATAAGCTAAGAGGGAGGCCTCTAATCATCTTAGTACATATACTTGGCGCCGTGATTGACATCTGTTTATTTTGGAAATGGAGATTAGGAACTTCACAATCGTGAAGATAAATTGGTTAAGATACGGTGGAGTAAAGCTCAAGAAGGCTAGATACTAGCAACATGCCCTTTTTCCTTAAGGGTGCATCCTTGATTTCTCTGTTTAGGAGCTTTACGCGTAGTTGTTTCTCTCTTTCCAAAGTATATCCTCTAGGTCGTATCTGCGATCCTTAGGTAGAAGCCAATGGATGTAAACATGTATTTGAAACATGTTATGGTTGAATGGTTGCAAGTGGTTGCAAATGGTTGCTCGTGGATGCATATGCATACGTATTAGGCACTAGATCAAGTTTGGACGCTCTCATATTGCATTTACATATATGCATTTGTTTATAAGTTGAACTTGATATGATATCATATGGACGTTGCATATGGATGAATGGCTGTGCACGCATGTAGTATTTACATGACTAGGGATGTTTGCATGCATGATTGGACACATGGCACTAACATGATTTGCATTAAGGAGGTCAACTGAATCAGTAGACCGCCTGATTTTGCATTAGATAGAGACATATATACACACTATGCATATGAACATGAAAGCATTAGAAATCTTTTAAGGACAATGAATGCCTGTGATTGAATGGTTGAGTAGATGGGTGACTGGATGGTAGGACACATTCTTCCTAACTTGAAGATTTCGGGGACGAAATCCTTTTAAGTGGGGGAGAATGTAACACCCCGTAATTCTGTGACATTAAGTTTCTCAAATTAAAGTATAATTAATTTTTAAAAGAAAAATTAAAAGAAAAAGATCCATGCAGTTGTTTAATTTAAGTATTGTAACTAACATGAAAAAAAGAGGTAAGGAGAGAACAATAATTATTATTGTTCTAAGACTTATTAACAAAAGCCTCTGTAGCTCAGTTGGTTAAGGCATTGGATTGGTAGCATGGAGGTTGGGGGTTCGAACCCCGGCGGCGGCATAATTTTTTTATCATTGTTTTAGAGAGGGCCAACTAAACATGCAAATATATGTACGTATACAAATTCAAAATTTTAAAGGATAAGAACGTACGTATAAGGAAATAAAGAAAAAATATATATATACATATGAGAAATATAAATATATATATATATATATACAAAAATATATGTATACGAAAGATAAAATTCAAGATAAGGCTACAGTCAATGAAATATGGCAACATCATTTGAATTTTGAAAATAAAATGAAAGTTGTGTGTATATATATACGCGTAAAATGGTCGTTAGAGGAATTGTATACATATAAGAATAATTCATGTGAATAAAACAGTTAAATAAATTCCAGAAATTCAAAAGTTTGAAAATCAAACTTTTACGCCAAAATAGCTTGTGGGACCCAATGCTGACTCAGCACTGCGTGTATGATAAGGTTTGGCTAGATTCATCTACGTACCTGGACTATTTTCTTAACTAGGTTCAATGCTGACTCAACGCTGCGTGTACGATAAGGTCTTGAGCAGCTATATAAACAGCCCTAGTCTTCATTCTCTTTGCACCAATTCTCTTCTATCCTTATGCTGCTAAGATTCATGGCTTCTTCCCCTCCTCTAAATTTTCTTAAATAAATAAAATAAAATATGATTCAAGACGAGGAGATGCTGCTAAAAGACTTTTAAGGAGGGATTCAAATCAAAGTTTCAAGTGAAGAATTCAAAGGCTAGCTCAAACAAGTTTCAAGCAACGACGCACGAATCATAGCCATGCTTTCCTTCTTTTCTAGATCTATTTTCTGTAAGTTGGTTATTTCTAGATCTGAATATTTTGTTTTATTTGTGACATGAAATTAAAGGAATAAAGGAATATGCCAAATCTCTCTCTCTCTCTTCGAATCTGTGTTTATACTCTTGGACTGAATTAAGAACTGTTATGATTCGAGGACAAATAAGACTGTAACCGTGACTATGACTATAGAACTGTGGCCTTTGAAAGCATATGCCTTTGGACTATGACATAAGCCTTTGATTTTGGGACATATAAACATTGCATATGACAATGACTTATGACTATGGGAATTATTTTCCCTTTTGGACTATGAACATCGCATATGACTATGGACATTTCCTATGACTGTGACTGTGACTACAAGGATTATTTCCTTGACTAGGCCTATACCTTTGATTTGGACATAAACTATTACTTATGACATAATGAGGACAACTGTGATTTTGACACCCATGATTTATGATTAGGAAAATATTGCTTTAGTTTTGTGATTGAGAAGTTGGGTCTAAACCCAATTATTTATTCTACCTGTTCCTTGGTTTTTCTTTGGTTTTAAGACAGTGGGAATTTACCTATTAAGTTAGGTCTACCCACGTTCTTGAACCTATTTTGCCCATTCTTTGGTTTTAAGACAGTGGGAATTTACCTATTTAGTTAGGTCTACCCATATTCTTGAACCTACATTGTTATCCAAACCTTTTTATGCCAATTATTCCTTCTTGTCATTTTGATTCATTCCCTTTTTATTTACGAATCTAGATTTATTTATAATCTAGGTTGAATCATGATTATTCGAACGGTGGGAATGCGATTTGGGGAAAAACATGGAAATGAATATGAACGTAATTGTAAACTTGGAAATTGGCATAATTTGGAATATGTATTATGACATGCATATTAAAATGAAAACGGGGAAATTTGACATGGATTAGGGAATATGTGATTTTGACATATTAAATTTAGCGTTAGTAAGTAAGCTGAATTTTAGGCATAAAATGTAAACTAGAAAAATAATTCTAGTTTTGCCATAAATTGTGAATTAGGATGTTAAACAAAGATTGGGTTAATTAAGGTTGATTTGGAATAAGTATATTAGCACAATTTTGAATTTATTCATAATTGTGAGCAATTGTCATGTTTAGAATAAATTATGGTTAGCGACACTAAATTTGGTATAATTTACATACCAAAAAGTATAAATATGATAAATAAGAGAGAATGTGCCATAATAATAAATGTGACAATGTACATTAAAAGAGTAGTAATGAAATCAGTAAATTAGGAGTAATTTACTTATAGAATTCGTCATAAATGTTAAATTGTTCATTTACCACAAAATATGTAACTTGGTTAAATTTTGGCCATAAATTATAAACTAGGATATTTAATCTAGTTTCGGCAATGAAATAGGAAATGGCCTAAACTGCATGTTATGTTAGGACTTGGGCCTAGAATATAAGTATACTAGTAGGCTTGACAAATAAATATAGGCCAAATTTGTCTAAAAAGGGGAAATGGGCTTTTGAAATAAATTGTTAACAATTTATAAACAAAAGAAAAGTATTTTGATAACACCCCTTTTTATAACACATAGACCAGAAGGTTCTAGGGTGACAGAGAGGATAGTGTCTAGGCTTGGGTTTGGAAAATACAAGTTTCCTGCCCTCCCTGGCTATCCCTAACTGATCCGAAGGACGGGATGGTTGTTTTCAAAACCAGATTTGGAAATTAATCAAAAACCCTTTGAACTTAGAAAACATGAATATGCCTAACCCGAGGTTAGACTGAGTTGCGGTGTAAACCTGCCCGGAACCGACCGGCACATCCAGTAACCGCAGCAATATCTGTCTAATGTGAGAGGTTGCGGCTTTAATTTATTAATTAAAGCTAGAATGGGAAGGTTAAGGAAAACTTAACCAACTTAGCACAGTAAAAGCTAGAATGGGAGGGTTAAGTCCATGGGAATACTTAGCCAAATTAACATGTTGACTAGACTAGAAGGTGGGGTTAAGTAAAGTTAATACACTTAGCCAATTTAACATGTTAATTAGACTAGAGGTTGGGGTTAAGTAATACACTTAGCCAAATTAATATGTTAGCTGGACTAGACCATAGGGTTAAGTAAACTTGAATGCTTAACCATCAGAATATGATAAATGAATAGGGTTAAGTAAAAAGCATAAAGGGATAACACTTAACCAGTGTAATAGGATAAGGGAAGAGGGTTAAGATAGCTTCAATCGACTAAAGACACTTAACCAACCCAACCTGGCGAGAAGGAAAACTAAATAGTAAACCTCAGTTGAAAAAGACTAAGTAGTAAAACTTAGTTAAGAAAACAAGGAATTTGGAAACTAAGTGGTAAACCTTAGTTAGTAGAACTAAGTAGTAATTCTTAGTATAACACGAAGGAGCGGACATCCATCTGGTTTTAAGAAGGCTCCAACGAATTGGGTTACGAAGCCCGAGGCTTCGAGGGGACGTGAGGGTACTCTTGGTATCCCTCTGTGAGGCTGCAGATGATCATCCTGGGCTCACAGAGGTTAAGGTCTGCGTTAGAAGAACCGAGGGTATGCCTTGGTTGCAATATATATATGTGGCAACCTAAAGACTAGGATGGACCAGCGTGATTCGGCGAAAAGACGGTAGCCCTGTGATAGCAACTCGTCGTCTACCATCCATCTTGAGTCAATCGAGATACGTGAAGCGGAAAGGCGGAGAACTCCAAAAGACCATATACTTGCTATCTAGTTATGGTTGCGGATGGCCATAGGATAGTGGGGCACCGGGGGCCGGCGTATAGTTCTCATTTTACAAGGTGTGCCTTTCATTAGTTGAGGGAGGGGTCAAGTGGGACCATAGCCACTGGAATAAAAACAGACCTTAGCATCTGCATCGGCAGATACCCGAAAGCTCCCGACCGAGTTCTGTATTCCTTGATTTGCCCTGTCACAGGACTCGGATCGCACATTACAGGACATGTGCATCTAGACAAGCGATAACGATTCGCGATACATGCGTGGGGAAGCCTAGGAGCATATACCACTCTAGGTAGTGTGTCCTAGACTTGGGGGCATTGTTCGACAGGTAGCGTAATCCCTAGTTGGACTAGGTGGCATAAACCCTGAACTCGAAAAGTGTTCAGCAGATAGCGTAAAACTATAGTTAAATCTAAGAAGCACTTGATAGAAAACCCTAGACTAGATCTAGGTAATAAATAATAAATGTATGCCTGAAGACAATGGAAACTACAGGGGTTGGGATCACGTTATCGTTACTAGTTGAACACTAGTTAGGTGGTGCAGAGATATAGAAACCAGTATAACAAGGAAATAGCGAAGCTGCGAAAGTATTAGAGCGTATCCAGTCATCTTAGCATATCTTGTGACTACCTTGTCTAATCTTGTTGACCTTATCGTCATGGTGTAATCTTGTATTCAGTTAATTCATGTCGTTTTGTTTTTCCATGTTCACATGCTAGAAGTTACTGAACTTACTCAGGCTTTATGTCTGACTCTGTTTTTCTTTCGTCTTCTTTTCTTCCGTTCCCCCCCTCCCCAAGTAGTTGAGGAGGGAATAGTATAACTCAGGATTAGACTGGACCGTTGCTCTTTCCCAGCTTGTAGATTTGACGAAGTTGTCTTTGGATTCTCTTCCAGATGCTATGGCTGGCTCTTGCTACATTGGGGAATATATAAATGTATTTTCATGCTTCTTTATTTTATAAAGACAGATGATACTCTGATATTGTAAAAGAATCTTGTACAGACTAAATTATCAATAAAGCAAAGTTCTATTTTCCACTGTTTAATAATTTGTCTGTCTTGTAATTTATCTGCATCTTTTACCCAAAATGCTCCACAGAACTTAGTGCATTCCCTTTGTGAGTGACACTAACGGACATGGGGTGTTACAACTAGGTTGTGTTTTAGACCCTTAGATTAACCCTAGTTTAGTTTAGGTCCATCAGATTTCATCCCAAGCCCTCCAACCCAGCCCAAAACTCAACCAGGTGCACCCAAACCAAAATCAGCCGACAGGGCAAGTCGACTGCCAAGTCGACAGGCATGTCGACAGGCAAGTCGACAGCCCTGTCGACAGCCAAGTCGACTTGGCTGGGCGGGAGTTTTCCCGCCTGGCCCCCATTTCTGCCTGTTTTGAAATTCAAATTTCCCAAAAACTTCTTTGGGCCTTAACCGGGTCATACGGACTCCGATTTACAAAATTTCGGACTCTATTTCGCGTTTTTTTCCGAGACGAACGCAATGACACAGCCCGTTTCCCCCAATCCTCACTTATGAGATTAAATATTATGTAATTAGTGAATATTAGTATTAACTGAAATTCGGGGTGTTACAGTTTAGGAGTATCAAGTTCGACTTAAAATGTACGTATACACACAGTAAGTAAAGCCTCTAAGTCGTACTTGGATTCTGATGATGAAGAGCTTTGAACTTGATTAAAGACTAAGAGATTATCCAGATTTCAATTTCTTTGATGATGATGTGAATTGATGGGTTTAATTGATGTTGGTCTCCATTGTCGAGGGCTTTCAGCTTGAGTGGGGTTTTTAAGCGAATGGGAGCCTAATGAGGGAATGAGGGCGGAGTTTAACAACTAATCCAAGCCCACAGGGCCCTGCAGCAGTCTACTCAGCGGTCCAATCCCAAAAAGAATACCAATGGACACTTGTTAATGTGCGACCCAGAATTCATGACGACTTAAAAACCGTACCACGACCTAAGTGCCTGAGCGACCTAAAAATGAGGTACTTTAAGGGCTCACGCGGTCTGAAGGCCCAAATAACCTAAAATTTTAAATTGCATGTTAATTTAGCCTAGTTCGAAGCCCGTATTATTTTTAATAAATACGAACTTTGAGGGGAAAATGTTAACCCATAAAATATGTTCTAGAGAACCATGAGCATGTTTTGGTTAATTTATGATTTTAGGTCGTTAGGCTCTTTAGGTTGTTGTGTCCTTTCTAGCTTAATGAACTCATTAACTCACATATGGGCTATAGGTCGTTATAGCATCCTAGGTCGCTGAACAATATGTGATGTTCACAAAAAGCCTTGCACGTTCGAACATCTTAAGTCGTCAAGGCATCTTGGTCCGCAGGGTTCTTGGACCGCTAGCTCGTTAAAGGCTTTAGCCCGTTTCACTAAGGCCCAAACCACATCATCTTAGTTTAGCCCGATCCAAGCATGTTTGGGTCGTTCCGCTTTATCCAAGCCAGCTCCGCATCCTTTAGCTCGCGTTACCTTCAAACGGAACGAGTTGGACCGCTCTGCCTTGTTTAGCACGCCTTACTTTGGATCGTGCAACATTTACTCCAGCCCGCTTATGACCTAAAACAAAAGCACCGTATTTACATAACTGCCCTTGGTGGGATCTTCACCTATAAATACCCCGCCACATTCCTTCAATTGGGGGCCGGGGGGGGGGGGGAGGGGGAGGAGAGATCACGAAGTGCTGCCAAATTTCTTCTACAACCATTCTAAACACTTATTCTCTAAAATCAAGTGAAGATCCTGGAGAAGTCCGATTAAGATCTATGGGAGAAAAAGTGATTAATTTGTTGTAAGAGAGAAGTAATATCTTGTAAACAACATATTGATAATGGAATCTCTTATGAAAGTGGATGTAGATCCTCAACGGATCGAACCACTATAAAAACTGTGTGTTATTATTTTTATACTTTTGTGATATTTGTGAGTGTGGCTTCACTTTGTTCTTCCTTAAAAATTCGGTGAAGTGCTTTTTCACGTCTTTGGTGTTGATTCCAATTCCGAGATCAACGCTTCAGGTTTCTCAACTCCATGCAGGGTTGTCAATATGACAACTCATCCGCCATAGGATTTGCATAACATTATGAAATGTCCTCCAGGTTTTTTCCACGTCACCTTTCCTCTTTATTTTCTCCAATGCATTACACAACAAAAGAAAACATAACAACCCATCGGTCGTTAACTCCCAGAACCACGCAACCTCCTACACGTCATTGGCTTTCAATCGGAACACACCACCACGACCGCCATCCCAAACTAAACCCCTGACCAAGTTATGGTCTCCTCTTGTCGTGCCTACAGTTAATAAATGGCACGAACCTACGCATGCTTCACGGTTAGTTTCCGACGATTTGTGACACCATTAGCATCGATCCACCGTGTGGATTTGAAGCTCTCGTCACGATCTACAACTTTGTATTTGAAACTTTTTCGAGTCGCTGCATGGATTGAGAGAAATTAGGGAAATAAGTTTCTAAAATTCATGGCCATTCGAATTTAGGGCCAGCGTTAGGTTTCTGAGAATGTGTTAATATTAAATTATCTCGACTACCATGTTTTAAAGCCAAAAACGGGCCAGAGTCAAACTCAAGCCTGCTAATAGTCAAACTGTAGGTTTAAAGGCATTCTAAACGCAATGGGATGGCAAGGTCCAATTCCAAACTCTACATTAGTTGCACTTAAAAGTTGGATTATTCTAATTAAATTACACACATAATTTCCTACACATTTTAAATTTGAACGATCAAACGGCAGCCCTAATGAATGAAAATTTTTAAACCATACAATAGTTTAATAATCCAGATTCGATGAAAATGGTTTCGTCAAAATTCGAGATCGTTTGAAAAATGGATATTTTAAATCTCAAATTGTTTATAGATATGTGTTTATATCGCACACAATCACTTAACAACTCTGATTGATATGAAACTTGAAATCTTACAATGATTTACAATTTCATATTTAATAAAACTAATTTCGTTAAATTCCGTGATGGTTTACAAAATGGCTATTTTAACAGTTTTATTAATATATTAAAATATTCAGTTTTCATTTATTATGAGGACCCAAACCCTCGGTCCCATGCGGAAATAATAGTCGTTGGAATATAAGACATTAATCATAGCAGCAGAACACAAAATATAACATAACATCAGATAATAATATGCATGAGTTTACGTCAAAAGATAATATCAGAGTTTACAACAACACAGGACCCTAATTAAATTTTAGATAGTGTTTTAATCACAAAATGATCAAACACCAAATACGATGCTTTGAAAGCGCGTCGCCCGTTCAATGGCAAGGTGCTAAGAAAGCACGTTTCCAAATTAAGGGAGAGACACTATGAAAAGCATGTATGAAGAAATGTGAAGACGTAATCACAAAAGTAAAAATGCAAAATAAAGACAAGAGAATTTTTATAGTGGTTCGATTCGAAATGAATCTACATCCACTTTCCAAGCATTTTCATTACGAGATTCCATTTACAATATTTGCTCCTTTGTACATTCATAAGAGAGCTTTGAAATGCATCCATCTCCATGCTTATTTGAGAATGATAGAAATCTTAAAGTGATTATGCCGATCCTTCCATGAAAGCTATGCTTATGCTGATCCTTCCATGAAAGCTATGATAATGAGCTTGAGCATGAAACCCTTATGCTTTTTTATCCATCAATATTATGCTCCATATGCTCCAATGCTCCATAGATTTATGATGAATGATGGAGAAGAAATGTAGAAATGCTTGAAGAAGCTCCAAAAAGCAATTTGATAGCACCTCCTCGTAGCTCCCCCAAAAATCCCCCCTTTTCTTGTGAATTATGAGGGGTATTTATAGTTGGAGTTGAAGGGTAGTGGCAAACTTGTAATTTACAGTGTAAAGTTGGCGCTAGGTTGGCAATTGGTTGGCGCATGGTTGGCATTGTCATATTTACAAAACTGCCACTCCTTTTTTACATTTTGGCCAGTACACTCGTTTTTATCCGGCCATACACTCGTTTTTATGCTGCTGGTCGGTTTTACACTCCTTTTAGGCTGCTGGTCGGTTTTACACTCCTTTTTTATCCTACTGGTCGGTTTTACACTCCTTTTTATGCTGGTGGTCGGTTTTACACTCCTTTTAGGCTGCTGGTCGGTTTTATACTCCTTTTTTATGCTGGTGGTCGGTTTTACACTCCTTTTAGGCTGCTGGTCGGTTTTACACTTCTTTTTTATGCTGCTGGTCGGTTTTACACTCTTTTTTATGCTGGTGGTCGGTTTTATACTCCTTTTAGGCTGCTGGTCGGTTTTACACTCCTTTTTTATGCTACTGGTCGGATTTACACTCCTTTTTTATGCTGGTCGATACACTCTTTTTTATAACTTTGCCACTATTGGCTTTGCATGTTTATGTCTTGTAGTATCGATCCAGCTTTATAGAGTATGGACCGACCAGAGACTAAAGGGATGACCAGGAGGCTTCAACAATGGGAGGATCGACCAGGAGTCTTCCAATATTAAGACGGAGCGGGCTTCCGGAAAGCGGGACCGATCAAATATGTTGAGGTGCCGGAACCGACCAGACGCTCTGATGTGAGAAAGAACGATCCGAAACTGATGAGATCGACCATCCGCTGATGCCATTCCGAACCAATCAGGCTTAAATGAACAGGATGCTCAACCCCGTTCGCTTGCTCGACCAAATCTGTAATGAACGACCGCGTTGTAGAGGCGGAGTACGACCTGGGCTTCTGGGAAGCTATGCACGACCCCTGCTTGCGTGTGCTTGATGGAACGACCGACCAGATTAGCTTCAGCTTGGACCGACCAGATGGTGCTCTTCTCAAGACTGACCAGGTCGCTAGCGAGCAGACCGACCAGATGGTGATGCTGGTGACCGATCTGTTGTGAGCGATCGGAGTTTGCTGTTTTTCAGCTGGTTAACATTTGCCCCTCGAAGCTTGTATTTTTTGCTTGCGAGAAATGCAGGCTTCGAAATGATCATTGCTGTCATGGTCTTCGTTGGAATCCAGTCGTAGCCTTTTGCTTGCTATGGCAAATCTTGCTTTGACTCATTGATTCCATACGCTCCAAGTTATGAACTTGTTGATTGGATTTATATGTTCCATAGCACCTGTCCTGTAATGAAAACAAGCACTTGCACGATTTTGGACTTATACGTTGTTATTGATCGTCCACATCAATAATAGATTAGTTAATCATTAATGAATGATGTATAATAAACTGAATGTCATATCAATGCAGAAATGCCTTACTTAACAGTTATGATTTGTTAAGCATTATTCGCATAAACATGGTATTCGATTTTGAATTTGACTGATAAATTTGGGACTTCTACTCGGAGAAGCCATTGCATCTTTGATCTCTGCTTTGGAGAGATAACTTTTTCTATGGAAAGGATTATTAGATTGTCGCATTGTTTAGTATTGCGAATTTGAGCGACATTTAAGTGAGGGTTGCATTGCTCCGCGCTACAAACTCCCACACCTCGTCTAGCCTTAGCAAGCTCCCGTGTTTCGTTTTGCGTGTACGGATTCCCGCAAACCATTGGGTGAAGGTTATATTGATTCACGGAGCGGGCATCAGTCATCGGCTGCATTCACTTATTGTCATAAGTGCTCACATCCCGACTGAAGGAGCCTGGACCTCCAGAAATTATTGGATGGGTTTGGACCTACGGAGCGGACATCAGTCATCAGCTGTAGTCACTTATCGTCATAAGTGCTCGCATTCCGACTGAAGGAGCCTGGACCTCCGTCTGGTTTTATGGTAAAGGTATTGATCCATGGAGCGGGCATCAGCCGTCGGCTAAAGTTACTTATCGTCATAAGTGCTCGCATCCCAACTGAAGGAGCCTGGACCTCCATGAACCTTTTAAGGTTGGGGTTTTTTATTTTGCCTCTGCTATGGGAGGTCTTTGACCCTGGCTATGGAGGGACTTGTCTCTCTATGGTAGGAATTTGTTTTGCCTCACTATGGGAGGACTTTATTTATTTTCCCCCGGAGAGGTCTTTGGTTTTTTGCCCCTGGAGAGGTCTTTGGTTTTTTGCCCCCGGAGAGGTCTTTGGTTTAGTGCCCCCGGAGAGGTCTTTGGTTTTTTGCCCCCGGAGAAGTCTTTGGTTTAGTGCCCTCGGAGAGGTCTTGGGTTTTTCACTCATTGTTATGAGTGTTTCGTCTCCCGACTGAAGGAGCTGGACCTCTACGAGGTTACGCTTTGTGCTTGTCTCACGGAGCGGGCATCAGTCATTAGCTAAGTTACCCAGTATCATGAGTATTTCGCATCCCGACTGAAGGAGCCTGGACCTCCATGAGGTTACACTTTGTATTTGTTGAATTTTTTCCATCTGACTTTTGGCAGTTTCCCTTGCTCATGTTCCATGATGTTCCCTTCATCGTTACGCTGATATTTTTGCACTATGAAATTTGGAATCATTGGGGGTCGCCATATTTCATTAGATTGTTGAGGAAATCAAGCATTTATTGGATGACCTGTAATGAGAAATCATTCCTTAGCAAAGTTCGAACTTTGAATTGTTCATAACATTATAAGCAAGGAATTCGACTAAGCATATATGCTTTTGGTTACAGGACTATAGTTCAATGCTTTACTTAGCAATTATTACAAACTGTTTACATGAAATTTCAAATGTAACAGAAGGTGAAAGTAAAGCAATAAAATGGTAAGTAAAAGGAGAGCGATGATGATCGCTTATTCTTGGCCCATTTAGAATGACAGTGGTTGTCAGTTGATTATTGGCCTTGAATCATTTTGAGCAGCTCCCTGCCCTTGAGATGTTGTAGCTTGAGGGCTTTTTATGTACTGTTGCAGATGACCTTTCTTGATTAGTTCTTCAAATAACAACTTTAGTTGTCTACAATCATTGGTGTCGTGGCCAGACTGCTTGTGGTAAATACAGTACTTCCCAGATTTGAGCAAATGGTCATTCATCTTTATCGGGCGAGGTTCTGGATAATCTTCGGTATCCTTCGTGGCCAAGTAGATGTTTTCAATAGAGTCATTAAAAGGATTCAATTCGGGAAGATCGGGGAGGCGAGATTTCTTGTTAGCTTTGTTCCCATTCCCATCATTGAATCGTTTTTGCCACTGAGGTTTGTGCGCATTATCACTCCTTTTATCCTCTATAGTATTACTTGGGTCAACTGAAGGATCTTTGTCTATCCTCATGTATTCTTCCGCTTTCTTGTAAAATTTATCAAGCGTGGTTGGCTCTTTCATTTTAATCCATTTGCCAAATTCACTATTTGCATCTATTGCGCTGAGAAGCGACATGAGGATTATGCGAGGCTCCGCATTTCGTACTTCGGAAAGAGCAACATTAAAGCGACTAAGAAATGCTTTGACTGTTTCTCCGGGATTTTGTTTCATCGATGAGAGAGTTATAGCATCCTTAGCCTTAACAACATATAAGCGAAATTGCTCCTTAAACTTTTTGGTCAGATCCGAGAATTGATCAATGGATTCTGGTTGCAGCTTGGTGAACCATAGTGAGGCAGCTCCTTCCAAGTAAAGAGGAAAGTAAGTGCATCTCATCCCGTCGGTAGCTTTAGCTGCGGTCATGCCCCACTCATACTTGAACAAGAAATAATTGGGATCAGTAAGACCATTGTATGGAGGTAAAGTGGGAGGAGTGAACTTCTTTGGACACTCCGCTTGCAGGACCCTCTCGGTGAATGGAGTTCGACTTGGAGAGAAGTCCCAGTCCCTCTCGTCATCCTTGCAAGCTTGGTTCTTTTTCATAGCCTGCTCAATCATTCCTGCAATATACTCTTCAGTGTTGCGTTGTTCCGTGGCACCAACTTCGATCCCTTTACCGAATCTTTGCCTTAGTAAGTCAACACGGTTCAAGGATGTAGGAAGTGCCCTTGCGGGACAAACAACATTTCGAGTATGTCGGGCAGAATGATTGTTAGCACGTGGATTGTCGTCCACAACCTTGGCTCCATTATTATCATGTTCTCGTCCTTCAACATCTTCCATGTCATTGTTAAAATTTTGGTCGGAAGCGGAAGAACCTTCCTTCTCATCGAGATTGACTTGAGCCCTTGGAAGAGTAGGATTAGGGCGAGCACCGAGGACGGCATCCAATTTCTCCATCATAGCTTTGGAAGCGGCATCAATGCGTTGATTTATGTTGGAACCACAACATCTAGCTCGCCTTTTGTGACACCAGCTCCGCTTATGGAATTTTGGCCAACCTCCAAAAGATTAGTTTGAGGTGTAGCTTCGTTGTTGGCGATACCTTCGGCTCCTCCAACGGATTTGCTATTCGCCTTTTTGGATTTCGCCATCATTTCGGTTATAGATACAAACTTCAAAGAAAGCTTCTCCGGTGATTCCAACTCCGGATGCGTGATTGAGATTGAAGATGTGATCACGGCCCCACGGTGGGCGCCTAATGTTTTAATCACAAAATGATCAAACACCAAATACGATGCTTTGAAAGCGCGTCGCCCGTTCAATGGCAAGGTGCTAAGAAAGCACGTTTCCAAATTAAGGGAGAGACACTATGAAAAGCATGTATGAAGAAATGTGAAGACGTAATCACAAAAGTAAAAATGCAAAATAAAGACAAGAGAATTTTTATAGTGGTTCGATTCGAAATGAATCTACATCCACTTTCCAAGCATTTTCATTACGAGATTCCATTTACAATATTTGCTCCTTTGTACATTCATAAGAGAGCTTTTGAAATGCATCCATCTCCATGCTTATTAGAGAATGATAGAAATCTTAAAGTGATTATGCCGATCCTTCCATGAAAGCTATGCTTATGCCGATCCTTCCATGAAAGCTATGATAATGAGCTTGAGCATGAAACCTTTATGCTTTTTTATCCATCAATATTATGCTCCATATGCTCCATAGATTTACGATGAATGATGGAGAAGAAATGTAGAAATGCTTGAAGAAGCTCCAAAAAGCAATTTGATAGCACCTCCTCGTAGCTCCCCCGAAAATCCCCCCTTTTCATGTGAATTATGAGGGGTATTTTTAGTTGGAGTTGAAGGGTAGTGGCAAACTTGTAATTTACAGTGTAAAGTTGGCGCTAGGTTGGCAATTGGTTGGCGCATGGTTGGCATTGTCATATTTACAAAACTGCCACTCCTTTTTTACATTTTGGCCAGTACACTCGTTTTTATCCGGCCATACACTCGTTTTTATGCTGCTGATCGGTTTTACACTCCTTTTTTTATGCTGTTGGTCGGTTTTACACTCCTTTTAGGCTGCTGGTCGGTTTTATACTCCTTTTTTATGCTGGTGGTCGGTTTTACACTCCTTTTAGGCTGCTGGTCGATTTTACACTTCTTTTTTATGCTGCTGGTCGGTTTTACACTCTTTTTTATGCCGGTGGTCGGTTTTACACTCCTTTTAGGCTGCTGGTCGGTTTTATACTCCTTTTTATGCTGCTGGTCGGTTTTACACTCCTTTTTTATGCTGGTCGATACACTCTTTTTTATAACTTTGCCACTATTGGCTTTGCATGTTTATGTCTTGTAGTATCGATCCAACTTTATGGAGTATGGACCGACCATAGACTAAAGGGATGACCAGGAGGCTTCAGCAATGGGAGGATCGACCAGGAGTCTTCCAATATTAAGACGGAGCGGGCTTTCGGAAAGCGGGACCGATCAAATATGTTGAGGTGCCGGAACCGACCAGACGCTCTGATGTGAGAAAGAACGATCCGAAACTAATGAGATCGACCATCCGCTGATGCCATTCCGAACCGATCAGGCTTAAATGAACAGGATGCTCGACCCCGTTCGCTTGCTCGACCAAATATGTAATGAACGAACGCGTTGTAGAGGCGGAGTACGACCTGGGCTTTTGGGAAGCTATGCACAACCCCTTCTTGCGTGTGCTTGGTGGAACGACCGACCAGATTAGCTTCAGCTTGGACCGACCTGATGGTGCTCTTCTCAAGACCGACCAGGTCGCTAGCGAGCAGACCGACCAGATGGTGATGCTGGTGATTGATCAGTTGTGAGCGACCAGAGTTTGTTGTTTTTCAGCTGGTTAACAGATAGCAAATAATTAAACAAGAGAATCAAAGACAATTAACATAGAAGAGCCTGGGACAGTCAAAAGGAAACATCTAAACATTGCTCCAGCTTCAAAACCAACTACCAAAGCTCTCGTACACATCCAAAATAAAGTAAGCTAATGACCTGTTTACTTTACTGCCCGTGTGAATATATGGGCACTCAAGTTTGCAAGGGAAAAACAAACTACGAGTCAGTCATGGGACTAGTATGAGAAACCCTATAGGTAACTTAATTTATTTTAAAATAAGGCATATCACGGGACAACGTCGTATACCATGGAACCGGTTTCCTCCACCGAATGCTAATGCATAAAAAATGTAATGCTTTTGAAAAATGAAGCCATTATAAGACTCAAGTCCCATCACACAATGCAAGTTTAAGCCGGAGGATAGAGTTTTACCTTATAATGGCCAAACATACTTAATATGAGAAAATCAGTTAATATTATTTAATATTATTATTAGTGTCTAAGTGTTGAAAACAAACTCGAAAATAAATGTATCAATCTTAGATGGCATAATATCCCATCCTATTCAATCGCCAAAAGTATACAACTAAAACCGTAAAGTCTCATATTGGAAATTGAATTCCATCATAAGCCGAGGCAAAAGATCTTCCTCATCCGAACTTAGCACATCTCTAGCAAATTGTTCCAGGGAAAACAACACCCTTGGAGCAGAAAAGCCAGTCCATATGTTCTAGTAGATTGGACAATTACCTGAACATAATGTTTCCCGGTCCTATCAGACCTGCCTGGTCAGTACGTCGACCACCTTCTGAGGCGCCTCGATTCCAACATCCATATAAGTAAACTGGCTGGACTTCATACCATAGCATCACTTTTAGATAGAAAGAAACATATGTCCTCTCTGGAGTCCTTCATCCCGGTTTTGGCTCACACTGGGGTGCGAAGCTCGTGAATAAACGCAATACAAAGTTCTGCTTTTCAACAAAAAATTTGATCTATCTTCCAGCAGCACTTATCATGCTATACAGTCATTCCATACCATACAATTGATGTCTATTAACATATAACCTCTAATCTCGTACGTCTCAGAGAAGGGTGTTAAACTAAGAGAATAAATTCTCTGCCACCAAACAGATATATTTTTAGTAGAGATCAATTAATACAGTACAGAAAACCATGTCAAGCTTACATCCATATAAGTTCGTTTTGGGTTTGAACGAAACAGAAGGAACCTTATTCCTTGTCTTATACGTCCAATACAAGAGAGAGGCCCTTGCACATCCAGACAATCAACAAGTATGTCTGGACCACTGCCACTATAACCTCTTCAAGGGAGCTACCCAAATCCAGGGCATCAGCACCTATCAATTCATTGTGAAGATTTACGATCTTGCACCATCTTCAATATCTTCGGCTTTTAGTTGTCTTTTAGATATTTGAATTAGGTTAAACCTGGTCTTTTCGAATAATTCACAACAAAATATATTGAATAAAATCCTTATTGGATTATTGACTCACCAATTAGGTTTCCTTTAATTGGTTTCCTTTCATAAGAATTAAAATTTTATTCTCAAACCTGGCCAAGTCATTTCGCTTTCAAAAATCATTTCTTAACCTTGTAAAAAGGTTTACTTAAGAATTCAGTTCGATTTACAAATTAAAATTCTTATTTCCAAACATCTCTTGAAATATGTTATATAAACTTTTATAGAAAACAACCAAATTTCGTTTAACCATCTTTATTACTTAAAACCAAGAAAAATTGGTTTAAACTCATTCCAATTCATTTATAATAATTTATAATGATTTTTCCATTTTTATTTATATAAAAATGTCAATACACGTAATTTCAAATTACAGGTCATGACGTGGTTTTTATTCAAATTTGGTTTGAGCATTTCTCAAAATCTAACTATTAGACTTCAAATCTTTTCTTATCATCAGAAAGATCTTTTCGATATGAACCCAATGGTTTCAATTTCGAGAAAATCCGATAGTCGGATCTCCCGGTACGTTCATTTAAAGTTACTGGTCAAAATTCGTGAACTACCGTCGCGTAACACGTTCTATTCTTACCAGTATTTGAAAAATAATATAAAATACATCAAATAGCTTCATAAGATTGTTATTTATTATATAAAGTATATATAATAAATTTTCAAAGCATTATTTTAATTTTCCAACCTCAAAATTCAATTATCTCAATATTCCAATATTATAATAATATCTTAATGATTAAAATAATATTATTTTTCAAACTTCATTATTTTTAACCTAAACTTTCTTCACACTTGTTATAAAAATAAATAAGATAGTTTTGTAAAGGAAGTTGTTTTAAAACATTCCCTATATATCCTAACCGAACTTCACTTTTCTCAATTAATATTCATTTCAAAAATAAAACTTGAATAGGCCATTAGGACATGAAAATTACTTCAAAACAACTTGTTATAGATACGAAAATTTATCTATATCTTCGCATCCAACCAGAATCGGACATCAAATTCAAACTTTTATTTTCAATCTATTATTATGTTATTAAAATATTTATTAAAAAATCCAGTTTTCTTGATGAAGACTAAACTAATGAACTGGTAACCACTTTTATCGTTCATTTTCAACTAGTGTATTATATAACACCCAATCAACCATTAAACAATATTCAATTCACACACAAAGTGGAATTCACTTTATAGACCTTAAATAATTAATGCTTGCATGAATTCATTAATCAACAGATTAGCAGCAATTTCAAATAATGGATTAGTGTCAATTATCATCCCAATACCCGTGTGGGGTTTAGATCACACTCAAAAAACAGTAATAAATAAATTACTCAACCAAAACTATTTAAGGTTCAACTACATTCCAATCTACATTTTTTATGTTTTAAGCATCACATACACAAGTGACATCCCATATATCAAATAAAAATGACATTTTATTATACTAATCATCACTTAACATCATGAAAAAATTATATGATCAAACATTAGTCAATTTTTAACAAAACAGTAAACTATAAACAATTAATCCTAACTACCACTTTTAGTGAGTTTTGGTTTCTCACCGTGGGTTTCCACTTGGCCAAATCTTTACGGAAGGACTGCAGACTCTCACACACGATTCCAACACTTCTCCCAAGATTATGATTTTTTTCTCGAGACATGGAGACTTAATTCGAAGGCTACAGGCTTCCTACACCTCACTGATACACTCATGGAGTTTTAAAGCAAACGGAAGTGGTCTTGTGAGTCCAGGGGACACAGGCTAGAAGTGGGGTCCACGGCAGAGGCAGGTCAGTGCTGGCGTAGGGTGGTGGGGCCCTCTTGGGGTAGGGAGGTGTATAGGGGTGAAAAGTGAAGGCTTTTAGGGGTTTATTGCAAATTGGTTGCAAAAATAAGTTTTAGGTTTTGTGGAGGAAAGTGGGGCCACGACAAGGAGGATAATGGGGAGCTGCGCATGCTAGCGAGGGGTAAGCGAGGTCATGGTGGAGGTCAAGTGGAGAGGGGAAGGTGGAGGGTGGCCATGGATGCAAGGGAGAGGAGGAGAAGTTCAAAAGGAAAGTGGAAAAGAAAAGGAGGAAAAGAAAAAAAGGAAAAGAAAAGGAGAAAGGGAAGTTTTATAAAGAATGGGTTGTCTTGGATTAATGACGTGTCGGTAAGGGAGGAGTTGTAAACAAAAACAACTAGGATCATTGAACGCATGACTCCTCTCTTGCCTATTTAGGCTTAAGTTATTTATTTAAACGTTAACATGTTTTAGTTCAACGTCGGTTCTTCTGCTTATGTGACAAAATGACATTTTCGTTTTACACGAAAAATTGAACCCTAACATAAAACATAATTCCAGATCCATCTCGTCGAGTTTGGAGTTTGTTTGACCCTCCATTTTATTTTTTAATTATGTTTCCGCTTAATTTTGATGGGTTGACCTGGTATGCTTTTAATTCTCGCACACTCACATACTAACTCCAAAAATTATGGAATTTGCAGATCTACAATTTTTCGACGTTACAGATCCGATAAAATTAGTTTCGTTGAATTCTGAGATCGATTGAAAAATGTTCATTTGTAAATAATCGAAATCAGCATTAAATCATTGAATTTTTTAAATTGACTGTAAATTCTCATAAAATTAAATTAAAAATAAATATTAAATTGGTTCCAAATTCCAGGTCGTTATAGCCAACCCAGCTTAAAATAATTTTGTCCTCGTAATTAGACGAAAGTAAAGCTGAAATATAAAAGATAAAGTAGACATAAGGTTACCTCTTAGAAGAGCTACCCAGAGATATCGTCTCTGCACCTAGAATAAGCCATTTTAATGCTATCCTCCATTTCCTAAGTATAATCTCTAGGTTTTTCGCTCCATTGAACTTTGGCCAAGTTAACCTTTTTGTTTCCCATTACTCTTGTTTCTTTGACAATTATCTTTAGAGGCTCTCTTCGAACTGCTAAACTCGGGATGATTTCAAAATCCTCTTATACCGCTTTCTCAACAATTAAGTTAGGATCATGCACATACTTTCAGAGATGAGAAATGAGAAACATATCACACACTCCTCGTAACCAATCCAGTAACTGGATCCTATAAGCCAGTGTTCCTATCTTTCCCAATATCGGGAATGGACCTTATCTTAGGTGATAGTTTTCTCATTTTCTCGAAGCGAATAACTCCCCTCAGCGGAGAAACTTTCAGAAGCACCTAACCGCTAACAGCGAATTCTAAATTTCTTCTTCTAGAATCTGCATAACTTTTCTATCAGTTGTGCTGCATTTAACCTCTTTTTAATGAAGCCCATATTATTTGCGGCTTCTCGAATCATATTTGGACTTAATACAAGTCGATTTCCAGGTTCTATCCAGCATGTAGGAGATCTGTAAGGTCGACCGTACAATGCCTCAGACGGTGACATCTTTAGACTAGCTTTGAAGTTGTTGTTGTATGAGAACACAACAAGATGCAAATAATCTTCATATGATGCTTCAAAATCATGGATACAAGCTCGTAATAGATCTTACAGAATTCTATTCGCTCTTTCAGTTTGGCCATTTGTTTGGGGGTGGTAGGCAATGCTAAGATTCAACTTTGTCCCAAATTCCGACTGAAATGCCTCTCAGAACTTATTGGTGAAGATTGGATCTCTATCACCAACAATGTTGCTAGATACTCCATGTAGTCGAACAACTTCCCTTACATATAACTGTGCAAGGCTCTGAGCTATTCTATTTGCTCTCAATGGAAGAAAATGGGCACTTTTTGCCAACCAATCTACAGTAACCCAGATGCTTTCATTACCCTTTCGGTTCTAGGAAGACTATCAATGAAATCCAATAATATTTGGTCCCACTTCCATTTAGGAATCTGTAGCGGTTGTGGAAACCTAATGACCTTCTGTTGATCACTCTTGACTTGTTAGCAAGTTGAACACCTGCTAACATATTTGAGATATTGACTTCCACCGAAATGTGCATTTCAAATCTCAATACAACTTCTGTACCCCTAGATGAATAATGAGCTTAGATTTGTGACACTCATCCAGTATTTCTCTTCTGAGCTATGGAATATATAGAACACAAAACCACCCTTTCAATCTCATAACTCCTTTAATATCAATCTGAAAATTCGAGAAGTCCCTTCCCTGAATTCTCTTGCCAATCTTTTGAATAAACTCATCATCTTTCTATAAGACAGAAATATTCTCTATTAATGAGGGTGTAACAATTAGATTAATAATAATTGCTTTGTTTCTACTGATTGTGTCTGCAACAACATTGGCCTTTCCTGGAATATACAGAATATCTAGATCATATGCCACCAGAAACTCAAACAAATGCCATTGCCTTATATTCAAATCCTTCTGGGTGAATAGGTACATCAAAGATTAATGATCCGTATATAGTTCAAACTTCTCACCCAATAGGCAGTGGCCCCAAAATTTTAAGGCAAATAACACAGCTAGCAATTCCAAATCATGAGTGGCGTAACTTTTCTCATGCAGCTTCAATTGTCAACTTGCATAAGCAATGACTTTACCTCTTTGCATCAACACCGCTTCCACTTCTTCTCCTAAAGCATCAATATAGATGGTTAAATCTTGATTACCATCTATAATTGTCAACAATGGTGCAGTAGTTGGTCTTTATTTTAATTCTTGGAAAGCTGCTTCATAATTTGACATTAAAACAAACTTGGTATGCTTTTTAGTCAACTTCGCCAATGGATAAGTCAACTTCGAAAAATCCTTCACGAACTTTCAATATTAGCTTGCCAACCCAAGAAAACTTCTAACTTCTGTGGGGGTCTTTGGCTGTTTCCAATCCTAAATGGCAGAAATCTTACTTGCATCTATTAAGATTCCTTCCTTCAATACCACATGTCCAAGGAACTTCACTTCTTCTTTCCAAAACTGACATTTGGAAAATTTGGCCTTCAATATTTTCTTTCTCAGAATCTCCAACACTCATTTCAAATGTCTCGCTTTCTCTTCTACTATCTTCGAGAAGATCAGAATATCATCGATAAAGGCCAGCAAGAAATAATTCAATACTTCTCGGAATAACCGATTTATCAAGTCTACGAAATAGGCAGGGATGTTGCACAGTCCGAAAGGCAATACTAATCACTCATAAAATAAATCCAGACCGATGAAAACTGTTAAAGGAACACACTCTTCCGCAATTCTTAATTGATGAAAACCTGTAGCTATTCCCATCTTAGAGAATAATGCGCTGCATTTCAAGCGATCTATCAAGTCATCTCTGCAGGGTAGTGGATACTTATTCTTGAGCTCGGCAATCCACACATAGTCTGAGGGTACCATCCGACTTCAGAATAAATACCGTTGTTGCTTCTCAACTCGAGAAACTAGGTATGGTCAGACCTTTCCATAAATTTGCCGATTTTTATTGCTTTACTCTTCCTTCTCCTTTATCGTCATTTTTTGAATTGGACGCACAACTGGCCTTGCATTCATGACCAAATCAATCCTGAGATCAATATCCGTTCCCAGTGGAAGACTATCTACTTATTCGGACAGGTCCGCATAACCCTTAACTATTGGGATAGTTTCTATAGAAGTGGGGAAACATCAAGAGAAGACCATAACTCCTTTCTATCGAAATTTGGGCCTTCACATGTATGGTTGTGAAATTTCCAAATTTGGTATTAGCCCTAACAATTCTATTAGCGCATTTAACTTCAACTTCATACTAGGTCAACAAATCAAACCCAAGTATAAGGTAAAATTCGATAAAATCCATGATAATCAAATAAAAGGAAAATCAGTAATGGGAATAAGAGACGGACACTTTACAATACAATCAAAGATCAGGGGAACCTCTTATTCGATTATTAACACAAATGGGTTATTCCAGATATTTAATTTTTAGATTCAGTTTCTTAGCCATGTTACTTGAAATATAATTTTGTGATGCGCCCATATCAAATAACACTTTAACTGGGATATATTTACGGTAAGCGTACCTTCCAAACATCTAGCCTCCTCCTGCTAGTAGTCGTTGTTGGAGTGTCTACTACGTTGTAGACGTGAGCCACTTCGGTCTTCTTCAGTAGTGGGCAATTTGGCTTTATGTGCCCCTTTTTATGGCAACTATAACATTCCATTTCTTTAAGTGACTTCCTCGGCTTCTTTGGAGATTTGCAATCCTATACTACGTATTCTTGCTTATGGCAATTGTAACATGTGACATTTTTCGATCGCTTATCCTTAGGTTTCTCTTCTTCCTTACTTGTTTCTGGCTTCTTATATGAAAACTTTCTCTTTTTTCCAGAATAGCCCTTTTCCTTTTCTTCTAAAGCATTTTGTTTATCTATGTTCTCATAACGACAAGCCGTCTCTACCATCTTGGCAAATGGAAACCTCGCATGAGCTATCATTCTTCTTCTGTATCTTCTTTGGAGACCTTCAATGAACCTCACATTTTTTAAGTGGGTTCTGAATTATCTCTGGACCAAAGCGAGAGAGTTCATTGAATTTATTCACATATTCACAGATGGTCATGCCCTTTGCTTCAGGTTGGAGAATTCATAATACATACATTCTATTTCTTCTAGGGGAACAAATCTTTCCTCGAAAACTTCTTTAAAGCTATTCCAAGTAATATTACCTCCTAGATTATGCATTGTAACTGTTTCCCACCAAACAAAGGCTTCATCCTTAAGTAACCATGATGCTAGAAATTTTTTCTGGTCACCTTCAAAAATCCTTTCACAAGTTTACAACCATGCTTGTGCTTCAATAACAAACTCCTTGCTCAAGAATGCCACTCCACCAAGATTTTTATAACTTTTATCAAACATATCTAAATATGGTCCTTGCTGTAGAGGTAAAATTGGCACAATAATAGCTCATATAGGGTTAGGATGCTGAGCTTCATCCTGAACATTGCCCCTTCCTCTACCTCTTCTGCCTTTGTCACTCATTTTCTACTATGTCTGAAAATAACAAGAAAAGAGTTAGGCCAACGGGAAAGATATCTTAAGGAAATTGTAAGAGCATAAAGACATGTGTATAAATAGAAATATGTCTGCTGGGGTGTATGCTGTTATTAATTTGTTATATTCCAACGACCATTCTTTCTGCTCGGGATCGGGGGTTTGAGTCGTCATAGGTTGTATCAAAGGTGGGGGTTAACCTTAATTCTGGAGTATAACACAAAATGGGTTTCCTCCATACGAATGTCAGTGCATAAAACAAATAACGTAATGATTTTGACAAATGAAGCCATTATAAGACTTAAGTACCATTACACAATGCAAGCGCAAGCCGGAGGATAGAGTCTTACCTTATAATGGCCAAATATGCTTAATACAAGAAAATCATTTACTATTATCATTAGTGCCTAAGTTTGAAAACAATTTCAAAAATAAATCTATAAATCTTAGACAACCCCATCCTACTATGTCACCATAGGTATACAACTAAAACTGTAAAGTCTCGTACTGGAAATTGGATTCCATCATGAGCCGAGGAAAAGAAATCTCTAGCAAAACATTCTAGGGAAAACAACATCCCTTGGAGTGGCAAAGTCGATCCACATATTTTTTGGAGAATGGAGTTTTTATGAAAACAACCTTATTTCAATGTTAATTTATTATAAAATATATACTTACACTTTTGTGTACAATATATATATATATATACACACACATATATGCAGGATTTATATATAGGAATTATTACTGAAGACTATACAATTTAAAGATATTAGAGATTCAGAATTCAGAAATGATTCAAGACTCATGAGTATTCAAGATTTTAAGATAAATATAGGAATAGAGTCCAGATTATGTAAGACTCTGAATAGCACTCTCAAACTCAAATTTAAATCCAATTTCTGTTTTTCAATTTCTGATTTCAAATTCTATTTTCAATCTCTATCTTCTCTATTTTATTTCTTTATTTTTGATTTCAAACTCAAGTTTTACAAGTTTTATATATTCATACTTTTATACATACTTTATATTATATTTATATAGTTTTAACTCTATAATTTTATAAATATGTTTATATAGTTTATTTTTATGTTCATATGATTTTCTACTTTATAATATTCATTTATAACACTATGTTTTAATTCAATAATTTCCAGAATTATATATATACATATATATAAATATATCTCTAAACACTTCCAAAATGCTCAAAATTTAGTTTTACACATGTATATGTCGACATACATTTATGTCCATGTCGACATATAACTATCATTTTTTGAAAATTGAAAGGAAGTGTCTTTTCACTGTTTGTGACGCTCCAGAAACGTTGCAAGCTTTCAAATATTATAAATAGGGGATAATTTCGAATTTTTTTTATCATTCTTCTTTTCCATCTTCATTCCCTTTCTTTATGCCATTATATCTTCTCATTTTAACGATTTCTACACTTGTACTCTACCGAATTCAATTCTGTTTTCATTAAACTTCTTCTCTTCTCACTCCCTACTCATTACTCTCTGAATCCACTGCTATCAAAGAGTTACAGGGCTGTTTGTAATTGTTTCGGTTGGGTAAGTAATCAGTGGTATCCCTTGTAGCCATGAAATCAAGGACAGGTAGTCGGTGGTATCCCTTGTAGCCGTGAAATCAAGGAGGATGTACTTGATCAAGTGTGTGTGGAATCAGTGGTATCCGTTGTAGCCGTGAAATCAAAGAGGATTGCAATTAGACATTGATACAGTAATAAAACTTTACGCAATCCAGCGTTGCGTGGGGCTGGACGTAGGAGCAATTCCGAACCAGTATAAAATCCGGTGTGTTCTTTCCTTTTCTGCACTTTATTTTTGTTTATCTTTGTGTTTGTATTTGATTCAATATCTGTGATTGTTTCTGTGGTGTTTGATTTATATAGTAGTTCACATAAGTTTTATATTTTGTTTAGATTCTAAAAAACACTATTCACCCCCCCTCTAGTGTTTGTTTTGCCTTAATGATCCATTCCGCAATCCCTTACAAATGGTATCAGAGCAAGGTCTTTCAAAAAGTTCATAATCTGATTTTTGAAAATAGTGATAATGGCAATCAACATTGGTAGCAATAATAGTTCTTTCGTAGAGGGTCAGTATACTGTTAGACCACCACTGTTTAATGGTAGTAATTATTCATACGAGGCATGTAGAATGAAAATATATTTACAATCAGTAGGATTACGTACATGGAATAGTACACAAAATGAATTTGTTGAACCCACAACTGCTTTTGCACAATGCACAAATGAACAAAAGATTGCTGCACAAAGAAATTCTAAAGCCATGAATATGTTATTTTGTTCATTAGATAGGAATGAGTTTAATAGAGTGTCAATATGTAAAACTGCTTATGAAACTTGGAGAACTTTACATGTTACTCATGAAGGAACTAGTAAAGTTAAACAAACTAAAATAGCAATTTTAGTTATTCAGTTTAAGTAATTCAAAATGAACGAGAGTTACTCTATCTCCGATATGTATTGCATATTTCAAGAGAAAGTGAATTCATTAAAAGCACTTGGAAAAACTTATTTCTAAGTAGATCAAGTTAGAAAAATATTAAGTTCATTGACTCCAGATTGGGATCAGAAAACTGTGGCAATTGAAGAAGCTATTGATGTCAATGAATTAAAGATTGAGGAGTTAATCGGAAATCTGATGTCATATGAAGTTCAATTACATAAGAGAAAAGAAAACATGCCAACTAAGAAGAAATCTATTGCATTAAAAGCAACAACAAATGATTCCGACTCAAGTTGTGAAGATGATGAGTAACAACTCTGATGACAAACCATTTTAGAAAATTTCTGAGATATAGAAGGAAAAATTATAACCAAGGAAGTTCAATAAGTAATGATGGTCGATGTTATAATTGCAACAAACCATGCCATATAAGGAAAATGTGTCCATATACAGATAAATCGACTCAACAAACAGATAACAACAATTCGTCAAGAAAGAGAAAGAAAGCATACGCAACAACGTTCGATGATTCAGATTCATCATCAAGTGATGAAGGGCCAAAAACCGGAAATTCGAATATGTGCTTTACGACAATTCAAAATTCAGAATCTTTCACAGAGTAGGATCTAAAAATTGGGTATGCCTTAATTAATTTTTAATTTTATCTGATTGAATGGTTTCTTTGTTTTGAATTTAAAAACTTTGAAATTTAAACTTGAAAATTTTAAATTCAATTTTGAAATTTGAATTTTAAAATTCAAATTAATAATATAATAATAAATAACAAATAAAATAATAAAAATAATTTTTTGAATGTTTGTTAGGATTATAATTATTTTAGGGAATCGTTAAACCTGAAATATAAATTAGTAATATAAATTTCAATTCACAAAAATTTAATTTCCTTTGAAATTGGCACGTATGTCGACATACATATGTCCATATGTCGACATATATTGACCTGAAATTTGAAATTTAAATTTTGAATTTCAAAGGTTTAAACTTTCAAACTTTCCTCCAACTTTTCACTAACTCCCAAGGTCTGAAAAGGTGTCATCTAAGTTTGAAAAGATGTGCCTATTCAATTTATTTCTATTTAATATCTATATATACACCTATTCTCTCTACCTTTCATTCACAACTCAAATCAATATTTTTCATATCTATTCTCTTTTAAACTATCCATTCAATGGCTTCCTCAAGTTCAACTCAGAAAATGAAGTTAACCAAAACCATCAAAGGTTATCTTCATAATGACAAAGAAGCTATCAAGACTTATGTTAACTATTTAGCGAATGCTAAAGTTAACCCAGGTGCTTTCGCCGTCTTTAGTGATTTTCCGTCTTATGATCTTACATCTCTCTTTTAACACAATGAAGACTTAAGTCTAATTGACTATCTTGATAATGACGAAGTGTGTTATCCTAAACTTTTCAAGATATTTTATGCGAATCTTAATCACTAATTTTACGAAGGCAACGAAGACCAAATCTAGAGTTGTGTCAAAGGCACGAAAATTGTTCTCGATGCCTAACTCTTAGGCACTATTCTAAATTATAGAAGAACGGGCTCGGATTTTTTGAATTTCGTTACCGATGAAACCGAATTGGAGGCCTATCACGATATATTTGAAGACGATGCTCCAATGGAGTCCAAAAACAAGAATTGTCAACCTTCTCCTCCAATATACCATCACTCCCCATTCTGGAAACTTTGATAATCCAGCTCTCAAAGTCGAAAAAGCTCTCTTTGCTATTGTGGGTGGCTATAACATAAATTGGGCCGATATGATCTTAAAAGAGGTCAAACCCATAGAATTATCATCTAGAGAAAACACTCTCTACTATTGTGTTTATCTCACTCGTATCTTCAAATATTTTGGAGTTGATCTTCATGGAGAAGAGTTTATGCCTAGAAAAGTGATTGACTCATCAAACATTCATCTCATGTAAATTCCTCTCACTTTCAAACCGTATGCGACATTTGAAGCCAAACAAGCACGAATGCAATAAGAACAAGTGCCAATGGAATTCGAAGAAGAAGAAGAGACTTCTTTAGAAAGTGTTGAGTGTCCAACCAACACTAGACACATTTCCAAAGAGAAGATTGTTCAAAATAAAGTCAAAATTGTCAACAATCAAAAGAAGCTTAAGAAGAACTTCTAAAAAATGACCAAGTTCATGGTCAAGATTGGAAGAAACCCTGGAATCTCACCTTCCTTATCATCATCTAAAAACTAGTCTATCTAGTTTAATCTATCTTTATGTATTTGCTTATATTTGCTTATATTTTCTTTCGAATCTCGTATTTAGTGTGTCTTAATTTGTTGGATGTATTTGCTTTCTATGAAGTAATGAATGGAGTCTTATTTGTGTTAAAATTATCTTCAGGTTATTGTAAAATTCTTAGAATTAATTATAATATAATGTAAGATGAAAAGATTCAAAATTCAGAAAAAATCAAAATTTTCAATAGCATATATCGACATACATTTATGTATATGTCGATATATAATTGTTAGATTTTCAAATTGTTTTCAAATTTTAAAATTAAATAACTACTCATATCCATTCAAAATCCAACAAATTCCAGACCCTATTTAAGCCTATTTATTCTATAAAAATTCATTATTCCATTTCTCCTTTTTCCTTATCTATTTCCTCTCAAATTCATGGGAAATCCGATTCATATTCTTAATGAAAACCTTGAAGAAACCTTGAATTCTTTTAAGAATATCCTCTCTATAATTCTACGAAACCAGCGTCATCTCGATTTAAGTCAAATAAAGATGTTTGAACAAAGAGAAGAATTTTTATGGAATTTGATGGCTAATCTCTTCTCTTTTCAGAGATGAAGATAACAATCTCGCTTAGGCTCTACAATCAAAGAAGATGAAGATTTTGAAGTCATCAAGAAGGATCCAATCTTTGGAGAAGACGGTTGGGTTGAAGTCCCAAGAAACGTTTAATTGGTTGGTGTGACTGGTATGATTGATTTGTTTTAATTTGATTTGAATTATATGACTTTAAACTTGTATATCTTAAACATATGGTGTGGTGTGCTTTGATTTGATTTGGTTTATATATTTAACATCAAACATATGTAATTATAATACTTGGATTAGTTTGTTTTGATAATCATGTTAGAAATTTCTATTATAGGATTATATTGATTAAGGGGGAGTGTTCTGCTTTGATTTAGAATTTACTTAGTTAATTATAGGTTTTATTTAGATAGTTATACGATTTAGGGGGAGTAGTTTTAGAATTTCTTTTTTTATAATGCCGAAGTGGGGGAAATTATAAAATATAGACATAGTTTATAGGATTCATAGGGACATGGGGAGTATTTGAAGGATCATCATCAATAGGTATATACAAGTATGATATTTTATAAACTAAGGTTGTCATAATCAAAAAGGGGGAGATTGTTGGAGATTGGAGTTTTGATGACAACAACCTTATTTCAATATTAATTAATTATAAAATATATACTAACACTTTTGTCTAGAATATATATATATATATATATATATATATATATATATATATATATATATATATAAACGCATACAGAATTTATATATAGGAATTATTACTGAATATTGTAAAGTTTAAAGGTATTAGAGATTCAGAATTCAAAAATGATTCAAGACTCGGGAGTATTTAAGATTTCAAGAAAAATATAGTAATAAAGTCTAGATTATGTAAGACTTTGAATAGCACTCCAGATTCAAACTCAAATTTAAATTCTATTTTTCAATTTCTGATTTCAAATTCTATTTTCAATCTCTATCTTCTCTATTTTATTTTATTTACTTTTGATTTCAAACTCAAGTTTTATAAGTTTATATATTTATACTTTTATACATACATTATATTTATATTCATATAGTTTTAACTTTATAATTTTATAAATATGCTTATATAGTTTATATTTATGTTTTCATATGATTTTCTACTTTATAATATTCATTTGTAACACAATGTTTTAATTCAAGAATTTCCATAATTATAATTATAATTATATATATATATATATATATATATATCAAAACACTTCCGAAATTCTCAAAATTTAGTTTTACACATGTATTGTCGACATACATTTATTCCCATGTCGACATATAACTGTCATTTTTTGAAAATTTAAAGGAAGTGTCTTTTCACTATTTGTGATGCTCCAAAAACATTGCAATCTTTCAAATGTTATAAATAGGAGTTGATTTTGATTTTTTTATCATTCTTCTTCTCCATCTTCATTCCCTTTCTTTACACCATTATATCTTCTAATTTTTATGATTTGTAAACTTATACTCTGTTGAATTCAATTCTGTTTTCATCAAAAAAATTCTCTTCTCACTCTCCACTCATTACACTCTGAATCCAGTGCTATTGAAGAGCTATAGGGTTGTTTGTAATTGTTTAGGTTGTGTAAGTAAACGGTGGTATCCCTTATAGCCGTGAAATCAAGGACGGGTAATCGGTGGTATCCCTTATAGCCGTGAAATCAACGAGGATATACTTGATCAAGTGTGTGTGGAATCGGTGGTATCCCTTGTAGTCGTGAAATCGAGGAGGATTGTAATTGGATATTGATATACTAATAAAACTCTGTGCAATCTAGCGTTGTGTGGTACTAGACTTAGGAGCAATTCCGAATTAGTATAAAATCCGGTGTTCTTTCCTTTTCTGAACTTTATTTTTGTTTATCTCTGTGTTTTTGTTTGATTCTATATCTATGATCATTTCTGTGGTGTTTGATTTATATAGTAGTTCATATAAGTTTTAGATTTTGTTTAAATTCTCAAAAACACTCTTTACCCCTCTCTAGTATTTGTTTTGTCTTAACGATCCATTTCGCAATCCCTAACAATATTCCCATGGATTGGACAATTGCATGAACATAACATTTCTCAGGCCTATTGGACCTATCTGGTCAGTACATCGACCACCTTATGAGGTGCCTAGATTCCAATATCTACATTATTAAACTATCTGAGCTCCATTTAATGGCATCACTTTTAGCTAGAAAGGAACGTATGTCCTCTTCGCAGTCCTTCATCCCGTGTTTGGCTCATACCGAGGTGTGAAGCTTGCGAATCAACGCACCATAAAGCTCTGCATTTCAACAAAACTTTTGTTCTATCTTCCCGCCGCACTTGGCATGCCACACAGTCATTCCATACCATATAATTGATTTCTATTAATATATAGTCTCTAAGACCGTACGTCTGAGAGAAGGGTGTTAAACTAAGTGAATAAATTCTCCACAACCAAAAATATATATATCTAGTACAAATTAATTAATACGGTACAGAATACCATGTCACACATACATCAGTGCAAGTTCGTTCTGCATTTGAAAGAAATCGAAGGCACGTTATTCCTTGTCCCATATGTCCAATATTGGGGAAAGTCCCTTGCACATCCGAACAGTCAACAAGTACATCCGGACCACTGCCACCGTAACCCCTTCAAGGGATCTACCCAAATTCAGGGCCTCGGCTGCAATCAATTCGATGAGAAGATTTCCGATCTTGCACCGTCCTTAAAATTTTTGACTTTTAACCATCGTTCAATTATTTGAAATGAGTTAAACTCGGTCATTTCGAATAATTCACGCCAAAACAAATTAAATCAATTCCTTATTGGTTTATTGACTCACCGATTAAGTATCCTTTAATTGGTTTCCTTTCATAAGATTTTAAAATCATATTCTCAAATCTGGTTAAGTTATTTGGCTTTTAAAAATCGTTTCTTAACCTTGTAAAAAGGTTTTCTTAGGAATTCGGTTCGATTTACGAATTAAAATTCTTATTCCAAACATCTCTTGAAATCTGATATATAAGCTTTTATAGAAAACAACAAATTTCCACTTAACCTTCTTTATCATTTAAAACCAAGCAAAATTGGTTTAAACTCATTCCATATCATTTATAATGATTTTTCCATATTTTTTTGAAAGTCAAGTGAAAATTTTTATTCACCACTTCAAGAGTTACATCTCAAGGAAAAAAATGCAAGTACAGCTTAATACAGAATCTTGACAATTTCTAGCCTTGAACTACCAAAATAGAAACATTATTACAACAGACAGAATCTCATATTATGCAGCAAACTACCATAAATGCAGCAATGCTGGCACACAAATGACCAAATCATACTCAAATGTCCAAAAACAACTGCACTATGCTGAAGAATAACAAAACTGAAATATCCAAACTTCCAAAATGGAACACACTCATTTAAATTGAAGAGACCCAAGCTTGTAAGTGGGATTGTTTCTCGTGTCTTCCAGATTTCCTTGAATTAGTTGCTGGCATAATGTCTTCTAGTTTATAATCTAACCCATCATTCAAGTCATCATCTTCAGATTGTTGCTTTTTCTTGCCTTTTTGTTTACCACTCATGGATAATGACATAATGAGGCAGAATATGATCTAACAATGGGTAGTGGAGGAATGATGAAATGAGAAGAAGGTGCCAGGTGAGCATAAGGTGATGTTGATGCCATAGTTGTATAAGATGTACTGGCAGTACTAGCAAATGAAGGAGCAGACATTATAGCAGTTATGGCAGAAGAGAAAGCTTTGCTTAAAGAAGAAGGTGTAGATGAAATAGAAGCTCCCAAATCAGAAGGCGTTATACGTGTATTAGTCAAGCCCTCTTCACTATCACAAAATAAGTTTCCAAGAAATGAATCATCACATGCATCAATAGAAGATTTATTCAAGAAGTTTTGGTCTCCAATATTAACCCCTAATCGATGTGTAGAAACTCCATCATTCCAACCCAAAATGTCTTGACCTGAAGATCCATCATTTTGCACATTAGATACCCCAATATTATTATCAGCTTCAGTACCAATCTCAGTTGCCTGTTCAGTTGATACTGCATCATCCCCATTTCTCTATTCCGTGTTATCAGTAGCAAGTGCCTCAACTGGGTTCACATTTGCCTTACCCTCCTTAGAATCAACATCTTCGCTATTGTTATTTACCACTTTTCTTTTCCAAAATTTCTGTGCTTTTTGAATTCACAGTTGTCCATTTACTTTGTTTTGCATTAAACACAGTTTTCTTGTAATTCTGATCTACAGACGCATGATTCCTAACATGCGTAGCAACCGGCTCCTACACTACATTATCCTCCATAGCCTTGGGATTGGTTCACATTTATTTGTATCATAGCTAAAAACTTTGCAAAATGTGCAAATCTGAGGTCTCCAATCATAAATTACCTTAACAAATGGACAACTATCACCTAGCCCTCCAACCTCTATTTTATTAGGTAATTCAAACTCAACTGAAACTTCTACCAAAGCTTTAGCATATCGAAATCTTTGCAATATTTCAGTACTGCTATCAAAACATATAAGCTTCCTAATGTGACAGGCAAGCCAATTAATTCCTATGAGTGTCCAGAGTATGGTTGGAATTCTATAGAAATGAAACCATATAGGCACTTTCTTAATCTATGCTTGGGAATTGCCTATGGAATGATCCCAGTGTGTAATTATGAACATAAGACCTTTAATAAAAATCGGATCCGACTTAAGTATTTTCTCCCTATCCATTTCATTTGAAAATTTGAAATAAAAATGTATACCGTCGGATTTTATGTCTACCTCGCCATCTAATTTCCAATATCGGTTTAGAAAAGTAACTACAGAAGTATAAGACAATGTACCATCTAAGGAGAAGCCAACGAGGTGATTGCTCCAGTACCTCATGCCTTCATCCCTTACCAGATCCAGCAGTTTTTTCGGTTTTCCATCTCTTTCAATATCAAAATGTAGTGGCTTGAATACCCCTGCATTTCGAGGAAGTGAACTAAAAAGTGACGCATAGTCAGATTTGGTGGAAGAATTCAGATCGACATTAATCGTATAATCACCATGAGCTCGAGCAGGGTTAGGTGGTAAATCACTAGAAAAGTTGGAATTACCCCGATCTGAATTTGTAGAGTTCGCTACCAAATTTAAATTTGAGGGGTTATCAGATAATGGATTAACACGAAGAGGTGGTGGATCCGGGGGAATGGGCGGAGATGGATGAGAAGGGAGAGGTGGGAAAACGGCATTGAAAGAGAAGGAGGAAGGCGATGAGAAATTAGGCCTCAAAACTGCTGTTGTCAAAAGAGGAATTGTCAAAAGAGTGAGCTGATTTTTCCATATTTATATTTATATAGAAATTGTCCATACTCGTAATTTCCAATTACAAGTTATTACAGGTCATGACGCTCAAATTTGATTTGAACATTTCTCAAAATCTAGCCACTAGATTTCAAATCTTTTCTTATGATCCAAAAGATCTTTTCAATATGAACCCAATGGTTCTAATTTCGGGAAAATCTGATTGTCAGATCTCTCAGTAAATTTATGTAAACTTATTGGTTGAAATTCGCAAACTAGCACTCCACGACACTTTCTATTCTGACCAATATCCGACGTATAATGTAAAATACTCAAATAGCTTCATAAACATTTTATTTATTATATTAAAAACTTATACTAATTTTCTAAAGCTATATTTTAATTTTCCACCCTCAAAATGCAATTATCTTAATATTATAATAATATTTAAATGATTGTAATAATATTATATTTCAAATTTTATTTTTTTACCCAAACTTTCCTGACACTTGTTATAAAAATAAGGAAGAAAATTTTGTAAAGGCAGTTGTTCTAAAACATTTCCTACATACCCTAACCGAACTTCACTTTTCTCGATTGCTATTCATTTCGAAAATAAAATTTGTATAAGCCATAAGTACATGAAAATTACTTCAAAACAACATGTTACAGTTATGAATATTCATCTATATATTTTATAATCTTCACACCCATCCAAAATAGGACATCAAATTCAAACTTTGATTTTCAACCTATTATTATATTATTAAAATATATATTGAAAATCCATTTTCATGACAGAGATTTAACTAATGAACCGATAACCACATTTGTCGTTCATTTTCAACCAATGTATTACATAACACTCGATCTATCATCGAACCATATTCAGTTCACATACAAAATGGAATTCACCGTACAAAACCTTAAATAAATAACGCTTACATAAGTTCATCAATTAACAAATTAACCGAAAATTCAAACAATTGGGACTAATGTCAATTATCATCTTAATACCCATGTAGGGTTCACATCACATTTAATAAACAATAATTAATAAATTACTCGACCAAAACCAATTAAGGTTCAACTACATTCCAGTCTACACTATTTGTGTTCTAAGCATCGCATACCCAAGTGACATCATATATATCAAATAAAAATGACATTTTTATCATTCTAATCATCACTTAACATCAAAATAAATTTATATGATCAAACACAACTCATTATTTAACACAAACAATTTATTATAAACAATTAATCCTAACTACCTCTTTTTAGTGAGTTTTAGATTCTCACCGTGGGTTTCCACTTCGCCAAATCTTTAAGGAAGGACTACGGACTCTCGCATATGGCTCTAACACTTCTTCGGAGCTTGTGAATTCTCCCAAGACCTATGAGACTTAATTAGAAGGCTACGAGGTTTCTGCACCTCACGGATACACTCACGCTTGTGGATCTGGAGTTTTAGAACAAACATAAGAAGGGTTTGTGGGTCCAAGGAGTAAGGGTTGGAGATAGGGTCCACGGTGGAGGTGGGTCAGGGCAAGCGCAGGGTGGCAGGGCCTTTGCGTGGGATAAGGAAGTGTATAGGGGTGAAAGGTGAAGGCTTTTAAGGGGTTTATTTTAAATTGGGTGCAAATTTGGGTTTTTTAGGGTTTATGGAAGAAAAAGGGGCCACGACATGGAGTAGATGGGGGAGGGGGAGTTGAGCATGCTAGTGAGGTATAGAGGAAGTCACAGCGGCAGTCAGGTGGAGGGGGAAAGGTGGAGGTGGCCATGGTTGCAAGGAACATGAGGAGAAGTTCAAAAGGAAAAGTGGAAAAGAAAAGGAGGAGAGAAGGAGAAAAGGAAGTTTTACAAAGAAGAGGAGGTCTTGGATCAATGACGTGTTGGAAAAAGAGGAGCGGAAGAAAAAAACATCTAGCTCTGTTGATTGCGTGACACCTCATTTCGCCTATTTAGGATTAAGTTATTTATTTAGATGTTAACGTGTTCTAGTTCAACGTCGGTTCTTCTGTTCGTGTGACCAAATGAAAATTCCATTTTATGCGAAAATTGAAACCCTAGCGTAAAACATAATTCCAGATCCAATGGAATAGGTATCGTCATGTTCGGAGTTCGTTTGACACTCCATTTTATTTTTTAATCATGCTTCTGCTTAATTTCGACGAGTTGACCCGGTATGCGTTTAATTCTCGCATGCTCACATACTAACTCCAAAGATTATGAAATTTGGAAAGCTACCGTTTTTCGACGTTACAGATCCAATAAAATTATTTTCGTCATATTCTGAGATCGATATAAAAATGTTCCTCTGTAAATTATCGAAACCAACATTAAATTATTGAATTTTTAAAGTCAACTGCAAATTCTCATAAAATTAAATTAAAAATAAATGTTAAATTGATTCCAAAATTCCGGGCAGTTACATCTATCAGTTCAAATTAAATTCAAAAGTTTATTAACTTTGTTTCAAATTAAAATAGAATTCAAATAAACTTTATAAATCAAATTTCATTTATTTTAAATTCCAAATTTGATTATTAATCAAATTCAATTTATATTTCTATTATAAATTAATTAAATCCATTTCATTCAAATATTTTAATATTTAAATTTCAACTTTCAATATTTATTAATATAAACTAAATCATAACTTTATTTGCAACCAGTACAAGTTACTATTGTCAGAATTTCATTACATAAATTATTAAATTAAGTTTACATCATAAAAATACATAATTGATCCATTAAATTTTATTTTTAAACATAATTATAATTAAAATCATACTAAATTCAAAATTTTAAATGGCCGAAAAATACAGGTTATTTAATATATTCTAGTTCTAATTAATGATTTAAAAAATAGTTCCATGAGTATTCAATGATAATTCAAGAGCCGATGCTAAACATTTGGTTTACCGTTTTAAACAAAAAGGTTTATTTATTTATTTAAAATAATCGGTTATTCACTTGATCATTTCAATAATAATTCTGAAGTATAAACAGTTTAAAAAAAATTCATTTACAGTATTCATTTGGCTTTACAAACCTATTACATGCAATACAATAAGAACAATTGGTAAACAGTTGGAACATGGAAACGAAAAAGAAAAGTGTGTATGCTCAACCGTCGAATTTAACATCCGCTTCCCATTAATTGGATGCACTGTGTAGTAAACTTTATGCTCAGTTATGGAATCAAACACTTCTTTTCTTTTCGTCCCAAATCAAAATAACTACTCGTACTGTATATCAAATATATTACCATTTCCTGCAATAGATGTACTTTTCTTATACTTCTCTCTCTCTCTCTCTCTCTCTCTCTCTCTTTAAACTGAAGTTGAGTGATTAAAGGGTTTGCACTGCGATTTTGGCTAGTTTTAGATCTATTTTTTTAATTCTTATACATATGCTTATGTTTCTACTTTTGCTTTTGTGTTTGTAAATGCATGTTCTTTATGTAGATCTAAGTATAACCATAAAATTCATCTGCTTAGACTTTGAAAAAATTTCAAGACTCGTTGAATTGGGAATTTTTGCTTCGAACAGTTGTTAATATTATCTTCTTAAAAATATTGTCTTGAATTTGGATTTTTTCTGTTAGTTTGATCTTCAGTTATCTCATATTTCGTGGTTGGTTCGTTGATTTGGCTGCAAAGGGTGTTTCTTTATTGTCACCAAGGGGAACTATGAATATTATCCTGGTATTTGCAAATTGGTTGATTAAGTTACAATTTGATATAATGAATATAAAAGAAATACACTTCGTTTTCTGATTAACTAGTTTTCATTGTAAACGAGAGATTTAAACAAATCTGATTATTTGCATTGCCCATTGAATGCTCTTTAATCATGTGTATAATTAGTCTTAAAGGGCCAAGTAAAGCTTAATTATATGTGAATCCCTTTAATTATATCATTAATTTGTTAGGGAATGCAGAATGTAGATCTTAAGGAAAAACTAACATTAGAGGGGGAGGAAGGGGAAGGATCGGTCAAAGCGGATCAGCCAAAATGCAAGATGAAACGTGCAGATTTTTCGGAGATTTTTTTTTAAATATTTAAAAATATTAATTTTTAAATATTTAAAAAAATATTTTTTTTAAATGTTTTTGATGGAAGTGTCCCCCCCTCAAATTTAAAAAAAAAGTTCAAAAAATATTTTTGTTGCAATCTCAGAAAAGTTTGGTTTCGGTTGGATTTTACCAGTTTTTTCGAAAACTGGGCAAATCTAGCTAGAACCATGCTGAAATGTGGGTAATTACAGGAAAGGTTGGTTTTGATGACATGGCTACAAGGAACACATGTTTGCCAAACAATCCAAAATGATTACAAAAGCCCTATAACTCTTCAATAACACTTCGGTTTAGAGAGTAATGAGTAGAGAGTGAGAAGAGAAGAAGTTTTTTGTATTTAGAATAGAAATCAGCAGAATATAAGTGTAGAAGTTATTAAAATATGAAATAATAATGGAGAAATGAAAAGGGTGAAGATGTAGAAGAAGAATGGTTAAAAAATTTGAAATCACCCCTATTTATAAGGCTTGAAAGGTTGCAACGCTTCTGGAACGTTACAAATAGTGAAAAGACACTTCCTTTAAATTTTGAAAATATGACAGTTATATATCAACATAAACTCCTTTGTATGTCGACATATATATTTTTGAAATTTGAAACTGAATATTTTTTAATTGTTTTACTATATGCTTAATTCTGGAAATTTTTGAAATAAAACATAGTGATATAAAAGAGTATTATTGAAACGACCCGAAATCCCCCTTACGGGAGAGCTCGGATTGCTTTGGGAACATGACGCATTAGAACACAAATAGAAGAACATTTCATTGTTATTACAACAATTTACATCAGAATACAAGAATATTACAGAGTATGAATAAATATTATACAGTGGAAAATAAATATCAGAGATTTACAATTCACATAGCAGCGGGAAATAATACATAAGTACAATGCGTAGCGGAAAATAACAAATGACACAACTGAAAGAGATATACAGATACAAAGCCTTTCGAATATAGCTCCAGCTGTAATCCAGGATCCTGGGAAAAGAAGTATCTGGGAAATCCAAAACTACTAGCTGCCCGTATGGAAAATATGGGCACCCAGAGTTTAGGTAGTCACAGTAAAATCTAGGTCAGTCATGGGACTGGTGTGAGAACTAAAACAGTTATTAACTTGATTTTAAAGTTAGGTAAATTACGAGACCACGCCATATAACACAGAACAGGTTTATCCCCCATGAATACCAGTGCATAAAAATAACAGCGCAATGCTAAAGAGAAAAAATGAAGCTATTATAAAACTTAGGTCCCATCACACAATGAACGGAGTCGAGGATAGAGTTTTCCCTTATAATAGCCAAATATGCTTAATACGCAAAATTTCATCTTTTATTATTACTATAAGTGAAGAAATTGACTTCAAATATAGATGTATCAATTATAGGCGGCGTAGGTACCATTATATTACGTCGCCATATAGGTTTACAACTAAAATTGTAAAGTCGCGTACTGGGATTTCCATCTATGAACCAAGGCAAGGGATGGTCTCCTTACCGATTCGAGACACACTACCAATGCCTTAGGATCACATCTACAGGCAACCCTTGGATCTTGCAGAGTCGATCATCCGACGATGATTAGTTATACCATAAACTATATGTTAGTCGGTTCTATCAAACCTCCAAAATGGGTCAGTAATGTCGACCACTCTAGAGCCACTAGGGACTTAAATCATATTCGAGCCTTTCAATTGGCTCGAATTCCGAGGTACCTTGCTTTCTATCAAAGAATATGCAACATCCACATGAGTAAACAGTCCGGGCTCCATACCATGACGTTACTCGTAGCTAGAAACTAACATATGTCCATTTCCCTGCGTCCCTTATCCCGTTTTTGGTTCATATCGGGAAGTGAAGCTAGCGAATTAACGCTACACAAATCTATGCTAATTAGAGCTGTGCTTTGATCATCAACCACAAAGCCTTGCTCTTCAATAAAAGCTTTGATCCATGCAACTCAGCTTGCCACACTGCCAATCCATACAGTACCACTGATTTCCACCAATATATAACCTCTAAGCTCATACGTCTCAGAGAAGGGTGTTAAGCAAGAGAATAAATTCTCTACTACTAAACAGATATATATATTTAGTAGAGATCAATGAATACAATATAAAGGAATAAATTGTCAGACACACTATCCATTTGCAAGTCTGTTCTGGGTCTAAACGAAAACGGAGGAACCTTACTCCTCATCCCATATGTCCAATACAAGAGAGAGGCCCTCGCATAACCGGTTGATCTCCAAGTACGTCTGGACGATCACCACTTATTACCTTGTCTTGGGTGTACATCCCAATCAAGACATCAGTAATCATTCAAATGATGTGAAGATCTCCAGTCTTCAATCACCGCCTTCATATCGTCGACATTTAGTCGTCGTATCAATTATTCAGAATGGGATAAACCCGGTCTTTCCAAATAACTCACGTATTTTATATTCAAGTGTTATAAAAACACATCATATGCCTCATTCAATTCAGAATATTCTTTTATTCACTTATTCACATCATTAGGGAAAGGTTCCTATTAATTTTATCTAAGATAAATTCTTTTAAATTTTTTCTTTAATCTTCCTTTGGATATTAATTTCAAAAGACTATTTCATCTTTTCACAACTCTAAACCAAATTGAGGTTTATAAAACTAGTCGGGATTATCGAGCCATACCGAATTAATCATTTATTTTATGTGTCCAATCCCAACTATCCATCCCATGGAGCGAACTTGTAGTACTCATTATCTAACACTCACTGTGTTATTAGTAAAATTAATTACCATTTCTCATTTCAAATCTAATTGCAGATTTAACTATCGCCTGGAGTAAAACTAGTGGTACCCCGTTATCGATCATTTCATGAATTCGATAAATTTATTTATCCTATTCTCATTCCAGTCTAATTAAAGATTCATTAAAACTTTAATTCAGTTTTAATCTCAAAAATCATTACTTAATGATTTTTCAAATTTAAGAAATTAATCTTATCTTTAATTGGGTTTAACAACTAATGTCATTTAAAACACAGTTCACAATAAACCCAAATCAGCTTCCATCAACTATGGAATCTTCACGGAAAACTGATCAATATATAATCGATATAAATTTCTGTATCCAATCAGTACTATAAATGGAATAACGGCAAAGACTTTTAAATTCCGTATAAACTAACGGTCTTCGTTCGCAAAAGCTCATCTCGATTATTACCGAATCGAATTCTATTCAATTCCAATTTAATATATTAAATTGGAAAACTTTACTTTGAAAATTTTCCATTAAATCTTAATAAAAAGATTTATAAATTACAAATCATCTCTTCACTGTTAATTGGGTTAAAGAACAAATGTTAATTAAAACATCGTTCACGATGAACCCAAAATCCCATTTCGATTCAATTCCAATTAAATATTAGTTAATTGGTAAATTTCTCTAATCTTAATTAAAAGATTTATTATTTTCTCATCGGGGTTTAAGAACAATGTTAATAAAGTTACCGTTCACAACAAACCAAAAGTCCAATTTGATAATAAATACAAGGCTCTAAATCGAAATTATATCGGCTTATATCCAATATCAAATTCTAAAACCGACAAATATCGTATTGGAAATAATCATATATACATATCTTCCAAATTCCTCAACAATATCCATATAATCACGAAATCAAATACCAATATATTCCAAAGATTATTTCTATTCAAATCCATTCCAATTCATATATTGGAAAATTATGGCTATTTTAAAACCCATTTTCAAATAAATTTATTTATTTAAAAATCGTTTGGATTATTATTCTAGTTATTAACTAGTTCATTTCGATAAAAATATATTTTTATCTTTTCGAAAATGGAAATTTTCATCCTAAATCTGTCCAAATCATTTATTATGATTTTACATAATTTTTTCATATTTTTAAGAATTTTATTAAGGCCCGTACAGTCAATTTCCAATAGCGGCCACTGAACTGCATCCATAGCAACCTTTCCTAAAATTGATTTAGATATATTTCCAAATCCAACCATTAGATTTCAAATCTCTTATGTTCATTGGAAAGCTCCTTTTGATACGAACCCAATGGTTTTGGTTTTTGGAGAATCCAACGGTCGGATCTCCCATTACGTCCATTTGAAGTTAATGGTCGAAATTCGCGAACGGTCGCTGCACGGCGCGTTCTATTCAGGCCATAATATATATATATATATATATCGTTGATTTCCATTTAAAACATATTTTATAAATCATTTATAAATTCGTTTTAAAATAATTCCAACTTCATTTTTCAATTTTAAATCAAAACTGAATATTCTATATCATTATAATATTACAATGATAATATTTTCAAAATATCATATTTTGAAACCCATTTCCCTTTCGATATTTATTATAAAATGAATAAAGTCGATCGAAAAAACCGTTCTGGTAAAAATGGCATTTAACTACATAACTCAACTTCCATATTTCAATATTTTCGTGTTCATCCCAAATCGGACATCAAAATCATGTTTTGATTATTATATTATTTTAAAATATTCTTTATTTCTGAATTGGAATGCGACTCAATCAATTACCATATAATTTCAGTTATATGGATTTTATACATCGCATGGATTCAACAATAATGATAAATAGTCATTACACATTCAAACATCATCCAGGGTGCATTCTACAACTATATGAGTGTTAAAATAAATAAATAACGCTCATCACAACCGATCATCCCATCGATTAACATACAACTAAATATTGGGATTAGTGTATGTCAAATATTATCCCAATACTCGTGTGGTGTTTTCAAACAACAAATACGGATTATTATTTGTGCAGTTGGGTGATGTGTAAAATTTATCATCCCAATCAATATCAGTTAAATAAGTGTACATAAACAAGTCGTCCAACTTGTAAATGAATATTTACTTCAATTTATTTTTATAAAAATTTTATATACCTTTTATATAAATAATTTATATATTTCAGTTTCAGAAAAATTCGGCATTATAACGGCGTGATATTAGAACCGGAATAATGTTTAGCATTATCCCTCTCCTGATACTGGCTCGCGCCATACACCACAATCAATCAATCCAATAATTCTACAATGTAGTCAGTTTTTCCACAACACAATCATATCACACAAATCATCCATGGTTTGTACAAAATGTAGTGTCAGGAGCTACTAAGCCCCGTTTGCAACCTAGGAAATAATAACAAAATGAAAATAGTTTGAGTAAGGGAGTTCTCAACTTTGGTTTCCACTCTATCAGTCTTTAATTGACAGTTTTGGTTCTATTCGGGTTTGTATTTACTTGGACCTAGTTGGTTTTGTTGCGAATCTCTCGACTCCATGATAATAACGGATCCAGTTTCATGTAATTTGGAGTTCATATGTGAAAGTTATTAAAGTACGAACACTTGAATACATGATTAAGTTAAAATAAATAAAACAATTTGCATTTTAACCCTTCACCGTGGTTCACCACCACTGCCAGCTGAATGCCGCCGCCTAGGCCCACCTGGGGCCAAGCCACCACCACTAGTCGATGCATCGCTCCGCCATGTGCCTCCAGCCGCTTCCCCCTAGCCTCGTCGTCGATCAGAAATCCCTAAAGCCCCTAATTTCGCTTCGAGCTCAATTCCGGTGCCGCCACCGCCTCTTTCTGTTGCGCACCCCCCAGACCTGACCGTCTCGCCACTAGGAACATTTCTCATTCAGACACCACTGGCCACCTCGATCGGAAATTGGCCAAATCAATTTCGAGCTTCACCCAAAACCGTTACTCCGTTCATCTTCGATTGGCCGCCACCACGTCCACTTTCCGACCGAGCACCCAAAGACAATCTTGTTCACTTCTCTCCCCTCTACAATTTTCTCTTTTGTGCCGTCATCAAACACGCAATGATTTGGCAAGAAATCCACCAAAATCGAAAGTCGGTTTTTGACTTTGACCACCGATTTCTCCCAATCCGTGCGACGATAGGTCATGGAATTTTTGTGGGAGGTAGAGATCATTATGAGCTACAATACCATAAACCGTTCGGGATAATTGCTTGTGGATTGGGAGATATAAACCATTTTGTTTCTGGGGCCTTTTCTAAAATTATACAGAGGGAGATGGAGAGGGTTGGTTGCCAATTTCCAAAGAAGAGGGAGAAGTGATGGTTTGGGAAGTGGAAAAGATATTATATAGGGGGTTTATTATTTTATTATTTTCTTGGTTAATTATTCATTAACAACAACTTCTGATCAAAACAATTGACTTAGTCAACTTTAATCTGTCAGTTAATTTGTTAACTGATTTCGATTATCTCTTTTTCCCAATAGACTAAAACGTCATTATAACATTAAAAAAATTAAAATCTTGTTTCAGTTATGAATAAATTTTATAACTGAACATTGTTAGCTCGCCTAACGACAAATTAACATTTTTAACAAAAAGGTGGATTTTAGACCATTCACAGCCAATCCCTCAATCAGTACCATTTATAAATTCAAACCACAATAACGTTGAATTTAATTTCAACGTCAATATCTGTTGACACACATTTTGGTCAAAGCTGTCACACATGGAATTCCTGGATAATGACGCGCTCAAGCGGTGGAAACAACATCAGAAGACATAGAGTGATTTGGTCGAAATCGCAACATCGACATAAATAGGCTCGAAAATCCTATCAGGTGACCTCTTTTGGGCCTAAAATCATCAATTACAAAGCTTTGCTTGGCAACTCTTATAGCCCTCTGAATTAGCTTCAAGTAGGGCTTTCGTTTGGCTAAAACAGAATTATGGTTTGAAAGTTACACTCGTTTCCGCGAATGGATGTAAACTAGCATCGAAGATTCAGACCATCACACCAGCTCGCCCCCTTTTGGCTTGCCCATCCTTGGATCGTGACACAACCTCGTCTCACGAACCAACACAGTTTGTGGACCACCATCTCCATCCACGACCCGATCGTGGACATCAATTTCACCACTCCAGTCATGACTAGACCTCGGCTCGTGAAGCCCACATCACGACCTGACCACCAATACGAACCACCTCCAGCTGCATACACAATTGCGACCTATTCTCAAGGCTATTCGCACTCCTACTTTCCCTGATCGGGTGCCACGTGCCTCATCATGAACCTGTCATCCCAGAGGCTCGCCTACAGCTACAAATATATCACTACATGGAATGTTGAAAGGACTTTTAGCCATTCTTCTCCGCGCCTTCCACCATTACTGAAGTGCAAGGACTTTGCACCTTTCTATATCTAAATTCTCCTCTTGTAATCTTAATTAATACACAGATTGTGTGTCTACATATCACTGATACTTGTAATCTGTCAGTATAACAATAAGATTATAAAGTGGACGTAGGCTACATCTACAGCCGAACCACTATAAAAACCTCGTGTGTTCCCTTTTATTCACTATTTTCTGCATTTTTGTGATCTGTGATCTACATTTTGGTGTTAGTGCCAATTTTTGGTCTAATATTTTGGCGCACCAAGTAAGGGGCACATGATTCTGCTTCAACTTTCTTCTTAGATTATTTGGCTATTAGATCAACAGAAATCAAAAGGGAGAAGACTGTAACATCCTCCCATGCTGAGGATGCTGACGATAGAGGTACTAGAAACGAGGAAAGTTAGGGAGCATCCTCCTAAGATCCTTCTGCATACTTGACCATAGAAGAGATGGATGACATTCTCACTAAACTGAGAAATCAAATGGCAAGGCAAGATGATCTCTGCCGGAAACAACAAGAGATGATTGATGGATTCTTCTCGGATGGATAAAAGGCCGAGCAATGCCCAAGTCATTGGAAATGAAGCCACAGAAGCGGCTCGTACATCACCTAGACGCGGGGGCAATCCCATTGTTCCTGAAAATGGTCAGGTTCAACCAATTTCGGCTCTGGATCGGATGGATACAAGAGTACACAATCCCACTCGGCAGTAGTAGGAAGCGGTTCGTGATGGTGCTCCAGAACTCGGTCGATTCGCCCCCTTGGCTCACGAAACAAACTCCACAACATGGCCTCACGAGCCAGCCTCCATGACCCGGCCTCGCGAGCTAACCCACATGGACCAGGCCCACGAACCAGCCACCTCGAACCGGGAGCCGCGAGCCAGGACCCGCTTCCAGCAGCTCACCAACAGCTTCCTCACTCTCCTATTCTCAACGCTGGGGGCACCAACTCTGATCGTGGCAACTTGCGACAAATTTTTGTAGGTGATCAGCTCGCTAATCTCAATCAATGCCTCTCGAGAGGCCACACATATTAGAATGACGTGGATGACATTAACCACATTTCTTTCACTCAGGAAATTAGGAATTCTCATAATCCCCCAGATTTCAAACTTCCACAACTGGAGCCCTATAATGGAAGGACAGATCCTACCGTGCACCTGATGCGCTACAAATGGCATATGGAGTTTCAATCGGCATCGGAAAACATCATGGCTGAATGTTTTCCCCTCTTTCTGACTGATATAGCTGCTATACGGATTCGACCGTGCACCTGATGCGCTACAAACGTCATATGGAAGTTCAATCGGCATCGGGAAACATCATGGATTAATGTTTTCCCCTCTTTCTGACTGATATAGCCGCTATATGGATTCGATAGCTAGAAACAGAATCGATCAGCAGTTAGAACATGTTGGTCGTACGCTTCATTGAAAAATTTTGCGTTCACATTGCACGACCTAAGAACGTCATGTCACTCACTACAATCAAGCAGAGACACAGAGAAACTCTGCGTTCATTTCTGGAAAGATTCAACATTGCAGTAGCATCAGTTGATCGACCTGAATCATACATGGTACTGATGGCAGCAGTATCTGGCGTTCTAGTTAACTCGGAGTTCAAAAGTTTTTGTACCTAGACCCACCACGAAATCTCGGCGAATTCTACCTTGAAGCAGATAGAATACTACGGGAAGAAGATGCAACTTCTGAGAAATGCATTCTCGATGTTAACATGCTCGGAGATGGAGAACTGCACAATCCTGGAAAAAGGCAATGACAAGGGTAAAGGAAAGACCCCTGCTACAAATGATCGTAAAACTCCGCCCCGTAGAGGGTCCAGATACGGCAAATACACTAAATTGAATAACACTCTGAGCAACATCTACATGGATACAGTGGGCGTTGCCTCCTATCCGAGGGCTCCCCAGAGGGAGCCAACGCTAGCACATTGCAATTCCGGAAGGCATTGCATATTTCATGACATGGACGGTCATAACTTATCGAGGACCAGGTCAGATGAGAAGAGCTACCCGAGAATGTAACTCAACCAACAGCGCCCACACCTGCGTTGCCCCCACCTATTCCCTGGAGAGGGAACGATCCTGGATTAAGCAATCGCAGGATTATCATTAACTGATCCCACTCTGCGGATCTCTTCAGTTTGCCAGACTTCGGTCCATAGTTCATGTTTTTTTTAGGCTTTTTAGGCGACTTCTCGCCCCTCTTTGTTTTCTCTACATATAATAAGCGCGGCAACATCGGCCCACATTCATGGAACTGACCCGTAGTCTCTAGTCGTGGTCAAGGTTAGAATAACTGTTGCTTAGCTTTCATGAATCAATAAAGATCATTGATGAGCTCCGGCTCCGAACTGGATCCGTCCAGTATAAACATTGAGCTCCAACTCCAAACTGGATCCGTCTAGTATAAACAAATTTTCATAGCATTTCCTTGGTCATCTTACTCCAGTAAGGCCGTTGTGGATCCTCATAGCATTTCCTCAGTTGCCTTACTCCGGCAAGGCCGTCGTGGATCCTCACAGCATCTCCTTGGTCGTCTTACCCGGGTAAGGCCGGCTCGGAACCATTTTTGCATTGTTTGTCTTATCTTTTTGCAGGAACGGAATATGGATTTTACAGACTTCTCTGATTATCTAGAAGACATCTTCCTTCAACTAGAAACATATGTTCTGGGGGGCAAACTGTGAGCCAAAGAGGGTCCCACGAGCCGAGCAGGGGCGAGCCAAAGACGGTCCCATGAGCCGAGGAGGGGTGAGCCAAAGAAGGTCCCACGAGCCGAGGAGGAGGAATCCATATTACACGGATTATCATAGATTATCCAGAACACATCTTCCTTCAACCAGCAAGATATATTCTGAGGGGCAAACTTATTGACACACTTTTTGGTCAAAGTTTTCACACATGGAATTCCTGGATAATGACGCGCTCAAGCGGTGGGAATAACGTTAGAAGACATATAGTGATTTGGTCGGAATCGCAACATCAACATAAACAGGCCCGAAACTCCTATTAGACGACCTCTTTTGGGCCCGAAAACATCAGTTACGGAGCTTTTCTAAATAACTCTTATAGCCCTCTGAATTAGCTTCAAGTAGATCTTTCGTTTGGCTAAAACAGACTTACGGTTTGAAAGTTACACTCGTTTCCTTGAATGGGTGTAAACTAGCATCGAAGATTCAGACCATCACACCAGTTCGCCCCCCTTTGGCTCGCCCCTCCTTGGCTCGTGACACACCCTCGTCTCACGAACCAACCCAGTTCATGGACCACCATCTCCATCCATGACCCGATCGTGGACATCAACTTCACCACTCCATCTCATGACCAGACCTCGGCTCGTGAAGCCCATATCACGACTTGACCACCACCACGAACTGCCTGCTGCTGCACACACAATTGTGACCTATTCTCAAGAATATTCGCACTCCTACTTTCCCGGATCGGGTGCCATGTGTCTCATCACGAACCGGTCATCCCAGAGGCTCGCCTATAGCTATAAACGCACCACTACATGGAATTTTGAAAGGACTTTTGGCCATTCTTCTCCGTGCCTTCCACCATTACTGAAGTGCAAGGACTTTGCACCTTTCTATATCTAAATTCTCCTCTTGTAATCTCAATTAACACACGGATTGTGTATCTATATATAACTGATTCATGTAATTTGTCACTATACTAATAAGATTAGAAAGTAGACGTAGGCTACATCTACATCCGAACCACTACAAAAACCTCATGTGTTCCCTCTTATTTACTATTTTCTGCATTTTTGTGATCTGTGATCTGCATTTGGGTGTTAGTACCAATTTTTGGTCAAATATTTTGGAGCGCCAGGTGGGGGGCACGCGATACTACTTCAACTTTCTGCTTAGATTATTTGGCTATTAGATCAATGGCAATCAAAAGGAAGAAGACTGGAACTTCCTCCCATGTTGAGGATGCTGATGTTGAAGGTACTAGAAACGAGGATAGTCAGGGAGCATCCCCTCGTAGAGATTCTTCTGCATACTTGACCAGAGAAGAGATAGATGGCGTTCTCATAGAACTGAGAGATCAAATGGCAAGGCAAGATGATCTGACAAGAGATGGTTGACGGATTCTTCGCTCAGATGGATGGAAGGTCGAGCAATGCCCAAGTCATTGGAAATGAAGCCACAGAAGCGACTCGTGCATCACCTAGGCTTGGGGGCAATCCCCTCGTTCCTGGAAATGGTCAAGTTCAACCGATTTCGGCTCCGGATTGGATGGATACAAGAGTACACACTCCCACTCAGCAGCACCAGGAAGCGGTTCGTGATGGCGCTCCAAAACCTTGTTGGTTCGCCCCCTTGGCTCACGAGCTGGACTCCACGATCCGGCCTCAACGACCTGGCCTCCCGAGCCGACCACCATGGACCTGGCCCATGAACCGGCCACCTCGAACCGGGAGCCGCGAGCCGCGACCCGCTTCCAGCAGCTCACCAACATCTTCCTCACTCTCTTATTCTCCACACAGGGGGAACCAACTCTAATCTTGGCAACATGCAACAACTTTTTGAAGGCGATCAGCCAGCTAATCTCATTAACCGCCTCTCGAGAAGCCGCGCTTATCAGAATGACGTGGATGACATTAACCACACTCCTTTCACTCAGGAAATCAGGAATTCTTGTAATCCCCTAGATTTCAAACTTCCATAACTAGAGCCCTACAATGGCAGGACAGATCCTACCGTACAACTGATGCGCTACAAACGGCATATGGAAGTTCAATCGGTGTCGGAAAATGTCATGGCTAAATGTTTTCCCCTCTTTCTGACTGATATAGCCACTAGGTGTATTCGGCAGCTAGAAATAAAATCGATTAGCAGTTGGAACATGTTGGTCACACGCTTTGTTGAACAATTTCAGGTTCACATTGCACGACCCAAGAACGTCATGTCACTCACTACAATCAAGCAGAGACCCAGAGAAACACTACGTTCGTTTCTGGAAAGATTCAACGTTGCAGCAACATCAGTTGACCGACTTGAACCATCCATGGTGCTGATGGCAGCAGTATACGGCATTCTAGATAACTCAGAGTTCAAAAAGTCTTTGTACCGAGACCCACCATGAAATTTCGGCAAATTTTACCTTGAAACATATTGATTTCTGCGGGAAGAAGATGCAACGTCTGAGAAATGCATTCTCGATGTTAACAAGCTTGGAGATGGAGAACCGCACAATCCTGGAAAAGGCAATGACAAGAGTAAAGGAAAGACACCTGCTATAAATGATCGTAACACTCCGCCCCGGAGAGGGTCCAGATACGACAAATACACTGAATTGAATGACACTCTGAGCAACATCTGCATGGAGACAGGGGGTGCTGCCTCCTATCCGAGGCCTCCCCAGCGGGAGTCAACGCTAGCACAACGCAATTTCGGAAGGCATTGCATATTTCATGACATGGACGATCATAACACTGATGACTGTAGACACTAACAAGACCATATTGAGGACTGGGTCATACGAGGAGAGCTACCCGAATATGTAACTCAACCAACAGCGCCCACACCTTTGCTGCCACCACCTATTCCATGGAGAGGGAACAATCATGGATCAAGCAATCGAGGGCTTATCATTAACTGATCCCACTCAGCGGATCTCTTCAGTTTGCTAGACTCTGGTCCATAGTTCTTGTTTTTTAGGCTTTTTAGGTGACTTCTCGCCCCTCTTTGTTTTCTCTGCATGTAATAAGCGCGACAACATCGGCCCACACGCACTGAACCGACGCGTAGTCTCTAACCGTGTTCAAGGTTAGAATAACTACCGCTTAGCTTTCATGAATCAATAAAGATTGTTGATGAGCTCCGGCTCTGAACTGAATACGTCCAGTATAAACATTGAGCTCCAGCTCTAAACTGGATCCGTCTAGTATAAACAGATTTTCATAGAATTTCCTTAGTCGTCTTACTCCAGTAAGGCCGTCGTTGATCCTCATAGCATTTCCTCGGTCGTCTTACTCCGCTAAGGCCGTTGTGGATCTTCACAGCATCTCCTTGGTCGTCTTACCTCGGTAAGGCCATCTCGGAACCATTTTTGCATTTTTTGTCATATCTTTTTGCAGGTACAGAATATGGATTTCACAAACTTCTCTGATTATCCAGAACACGTCTTCCTTCAAATGTTTTTGGCGGTAAACTGCAAGTCAAAGAGGGTCGCACGAGCTGAAGAGGGACGAGCCAAAGAGGGTCCCACGAGCAGAGGTGGGGCGAGCTAAAGAGGGTCCCACGAGCCGAGGAGGGGAAGTCCATATTACATGGATTATCACAGATTATCCAGAACACATCTTCCTTCAACCCGCAAGATATGTTCTGGGGGGCAAACTTGTTGACCCACTTTTTGGTCAAAGCTGTCATACATGGAATTCCTGGATAATGACACGCTCCAGCTGTGGAAACAACGTCCGAAGACATAGAGTGATTTGGTCGAAATCGCAATATCGACATAAACAGGCCCGAAACTCCAATCAGACGACCTCTTATGGGCCCAAAAACATCAATTATGGTGCTTTGCTCAGTAACTCTTATAGCCCTCTGAATCAGCTTCAAGTAGAGCTTCGTTTGGCTAAAACGGACTTACGGTTTGAAAGTTACGCTCGTTTCCGTGAATGGGTGTAAACTAGCATCGAAGATTCTGACCATCACACTAGCTCGCACCCTTGGGCTCGCCCCTCCTTGGCTCGTGACACACCCTCGTCTCACGAACCAAACCAGTTCGTGGACCACCATCTCCATCCACGACCCGACTGTGGACACCAACTTCACCTCTCCAGCTCGCGACCAGACCTCGACTCGTGAAGCCCACTTCATGACCCGACCACCATCACGAACCGCCTGCAGCTGCACACACAATTGTGAATTATTCACAAGGCTATTCACACTCCTACTTTCCCAGATCGGGTGCCACGTGCCTCATCACGAACCAGTCATCCCAAAGGCTCGCCTATTGCTATAAATACACCACTACATGGAATTTTGAAAGGAATTTTGGCCACTCTTCTCCGCTCCTTCCACCATTAATGAAGTGCAAGGACTTTGCACCTTTCTATATCTAAATTCTCCTCTTGTAATCTCAATTAACACACGAATTGTGTGTCTACATATAACTGATTCTTGTAATCTGTCAGTATAACAATAAGATTATAAAGCGGACGTAGGCTAAATCTACAGCTGAACCACTATAAAAACCTCGTGTGTTCCCTCTTATGTACTATTTTTTACATTTTTGTGATCTGTGATCTGCATTCAGGTGTTAGTGCCAATTTTTGATCTAACATTTTGGCGCGCCAGGTAAGGGGCACACGATACTACTTCAACTTTCTGCTTAGATTATTTGGCTATTGGGTCAATGGCAATCAAAAGGAAGAAGACTGGAATTTCCTTTCGTGCTGAGGATGTTGATGCCGAAGGTACTAGAAATGAGGATAGTCGGGGAGCATCCTATCGTGGAGATGCTTCTGCATACTTGACCAAAGAAGAGATGGATGGCGTTCTCACTGAACCGAGAGATCAAATGACAAGGCAAGATGATCTCCTCTGGAAACAACAAGAGATGGTTGACGGATTCTTCGCTCGGATGGATGCAAGGTCGAGCAACGCCCAAGTCATTGGAAATGAAGCCACTAAAGCGGCTCGTGCATCACCTAGACTCGAGGGCAATCCCCTCGTTCCTGGAAATGGTCAGGTTCAACCAATTTTGGCTCCGGTTTGGATGGATACAAGAGTACGCACTCCCACTCAGCAGCACCAGGAAGCGGTTCATGATGGTGCTCCCGAAGCCAGTCGGTTCGGCCCGTTGGCTCACGAGCCGACCACCATGGACCTAGCCCACGAACCGGTCACCTCGAACCGGGAGCCGCGAGCCGCAACCCGCTTCCGGCTGCTCGCCAACAGCTTCCTCGCTCTCCTGTTCTCCACGCTGGGGGAACCATCTCTGATCTTGGCAACTTGCAACAACTTTTTAACGGCGATTAGCTCGCTATTCTCATTCAACGCCTCTCGAGAGGCCGCGCTTATCAGAATGACATGGATGACGTTAACCACACTCCTTTCGCTCAGGAAATCTGGATTTCTCATAATCCCCTAGATTTCAAACTTCCACAACTGGATCCCTACAATGGCAGGATAGATCCTACCATCCACCCGATGCGCAACAAACGGCATATGGAAGTTCAATCGGCATCAGAAAACATCATGGCTGAATGTTTTTCCCTCTTTCTGACTGATATAGCCGCTATGTGGATTCAACAGCTAGAAATAGAATCGATCAATAGTTGGAACATGTAGGTCGCACGCTTTGTCGAACAATTTCGGGTTCACATTGCATAACCCAAGAACGCCATGTCACTCACTACAATCAAGCAGAGACCCAGAGAAACACTACGTTCATTTCTGGAAAGATTCAACGTTGCAGTAGCATCAGTTGACCGATTTGAACCATCCATGGTACTGATGGCAGCAGTATCCGGCATTTTAAATAACTCGAAGTTCAAAAAGTCTTTGTACCGAGACCCACCATGAAATCTCGGCGAATTCTATGTTGAAACAGATAGATTTCTGCAGGAAGAAGATGCAATGTCTGAGAAACGCATTCTCGATGTTAACAAGCTTGGAGATGGAGAACCGCACAATCCTGGAAAAGGCAATGACAAGGGTAAAGGAAAGACCCCTGCTATAAATGATCGTAACATTCCGCCACGAAGAGGGTCTAGATACGACAAATACACTGAATTGAATGACACTCTGAGCAATATCTACATGGATATAGGGGGCGCTGCCTCCTATCCGAGGCCTCCCCAAAAGGAGCCAATGCTAGCACAACGCAATTCCGGAAGGCATTGCATATTTCGTGACATGGACGGTCATAACACTGATGACTATAGACATTTACGAGACCATATCTAGTACTGGGTCAGACGAGGAGAGCTACCCGAATATGTAGCTCAACCAATAGCGCCCGCACCTGCGCTGCCACCACCTGTTCCCCATAGAGGGAACGATCTTGGATCAAGAAATCGCGGGCTTATCATTAACTGATCCCACTCAGTGGATATCTTCAGTTTTCCGGACTCCGGTCCATAGTTCATGTTTTTTTAGGCTTTTTAGGCAACTTCTCGCCCCTTTTTGTTTTCTCTACATGTAATAGGCGCGACAACATCGGCCCACACGCATGGAACCGACCCGTAGTCTGTAGTCATGTTTAAGGTTAGAATAACTGCCGCTTATCTTTCATGAATCGGTGAAGATCATTGATGGGCTCCGGCTCCGAACTAGATCCGTTCAGTATAAACATTGAGCTCCAACTCCAAACTGGATCCGTCCAGTATAAACAAAATTTTCATAGCATTTCCTTGGTCGTCTTACTCCAGTAAGGTCGTCATGGATCCTCACAGCATTTCCTTGGACGTCTTACTCTACTAAGGTCGTCATGGATCCTCTCAGCATCTCCTTGGTCGTCTTACCCCGGTAAGGCCGTCTCGGAACCATTTTTGCATTATCTATCTTACCTTTTTGCAGGTACGGAATATGGATTTCGCTGACTTCTCTGATTATCCAGAACACATCTTCCTTCAACTACCAATATATATTTTGGGGGGTAAACTACGAGCCAAAGAGGGTCCCGCAAGCCGAGAAGGGGTGAGCCAAAGAGCGTCCCACGAGCCGAGGAGGGGGGAGCCAAAGAGGGTCCCACGAGCCGAGGAGGGGAAATCCATATTACATGGATTATCACAGATTATCCAGAACACATCTTCCTTCAACCAGCAAGATATGTTCTGGGGGGCCAAACTTATTGACACACTTTTTGGTCAAAGCTGTCATACATGGAATTCCAGGATAATGACACGCTCAAGTGGTGGAAACAACGTCCGAAGACATAGAGAGATTTGGTCGAAATCGCAACATCGACATAAACAGGCCTGAAACTCCTATCAGACAACCTCTTATAGGCCCAAAAACATCAATTATGGAGCTTTGCTCAGTAACTCTTATAGCCCTCTGAATTAGCTTCAAGTAGAGTTTCGTTTGGCTAAAACGGACTTACGGTTTGAAAGTTACGCTCGTTTCCGTGAATGGGTGTAAACTAGCATTGAATATTCTGACCATCACACCAGCTCGCCCCCTTTGGCTCGTGACAAACCCTCGTCTCACAAACCAACCCAGTTCGTGGACCACCAACTCCATCCACGACCCGACCATGGACATCAACTTCACCTCTCCAGCTTGCGACCAGACCTCGACTCGTGAAGCCAACTTCACGACCCAACCATCACCACGAACCTCCTGCAGCTGCACATACAATTGTGACCTATTCACAAGGCTATTCGCACTCCTACTTTCCCGGATCGGGTGCCACCTGCCTTATCACGAACCGGTCATCCCAGAGGCTCGCCTATAGCTATAAATACACCACTACATGGAATTTTGAAAGGAATTTTGGCCATTCTTCTCCGTGCGTTCCACCATTACTGAAGTGCAAGGACTTTGCACCTTTCTATATCTAAATTCTCCTCTTGTAATCTCAATTAACACATGGATTGTGTGTCTACATATAACTGATTCTTATAATCTGTCAGTATAACAATAAGATTATAAAGTGGACGTAGGCTACGTCTACAGCCGAACCACTATAAAAACCTCGTGTGTTCCCTCTTATTTACTATTTTATGCATTTTTGTGATTTATGATCTGCATTTGGTTGTTAGTGCCAATTTTTGATCTAACATTTTGGCGAGCCAGGTAGGGGGCACACGACACTATTTCAACTTTCTGCTTAGATTATTTGGCTATTGGATCAATGGCAATCAAAAGGAAGAAGACTGGAACTTCCTCCCATGCTGAGGATGCTGATGCCGAAGGTACTAAAAATGAGGATAGTTAGGGAGCATCTTCTCGTGGAGATCCTTCTGCATACTTGACTAGAGAAGAGATGTATGGTATTCTCACTGAACTGAGAGATCAAATGGCAAGGAAAGTTGATCTCCTCCGGAAACAACAAGAGATGGTTGACGGATTCTTCGCTTGGATGGATGGAAGGCCGAGCAATGCCTAAGTCATTGGAAATGAAGCCACAAAAGCGGCTCGTGCATCACCTAGACTCGGGGGCAATCCCCTTATTCCTGGAAATGGTCAGGTTCAACCAATTTCGGCTCCGGATCGGATGGATACAAGAGTATGCACTCCCACTCTGCAGCACTAGGAAGCGGTTCTTGATGGTGCTCCCGAGCCCGATCGGTTCTCCCCCTTGGCTCACAAGCCGGACTCCAAGACCTGGCCTCATGAGCTGACCACCGTGGACCTGGCCCGCGAACTGACCACCTCACGAGCCGACCACCATGGATACAAGAGTACACACTCCCACTCAACAGCAACAGGAAGTGGTTCGTGATGGTACTCCAGAACCCGATCGGTTGGCCCCCTTAGCTCACGAGCTGGACTCCACTACCCGGCCTCACGAGCCGGCCTCCACGACCTGGCCCCACGAGCCGACCACCATGGACCTGGCCGACCACCTCGAACCGGGAGCCGGGAGCCGCGACCCACTTCCAACAGCTCACCAACAACATCCTCACTCTCCTATTCTCCACGCTGGGGGCACTAACTCTGTAGCACCCCGTAATTTTATAATATTAAAATTAACAAATTAAAGAATACTTAATTTTTAGAAGAAGAACTAAGGGAAACGGGTTGTGCCATTGCGTTCGCCTCAGAATTCTACTTGAGATAGAGTCCGAGTTTGCGTAAAACGAATATAGTATAAAGAAGTTATGGAGCTTAGAAGATTTTAGTTTAAACTAGAATTAAAATAATAATTAAAATCAAATTCTTAATTCAAACCAGCAAGAAGCGGAATGGGAGGGAATTATCCCGCTCTAGGGTGTCGACCCCCCTAGGGGAGTCAACATAGGTGTCGATCCCCATATAGGGGTGTTGACATAGGTGTCGACTCCCGTGTAGGGGTCGAACCCATCGGCCAGATCTAGGCAGCACCGAATTTTGGAGAATTAGGGCTTATGTGTCATTTTCTGATTTGTTGAGTGATATTTTTTTCTGGTTTGGATGGTTTAGATGGATTCTAACCTAATCTAAAGGCCCTACACTTAAAACACCTATATAAACACACCTAGACCTAACCCTAATTTCATTAAACAAATACTTGGTGCCTCCATGCTGCTAGAATTAAATTAACCTAGCCTCCACTAAAGCAAATCAAATTCAAGTTGGAAGATAAGAATCAAAGCCTACATCAATGGTTTAGCTAATCAACTTCAGAAATCAGAATTCAGAATTATACTCTATCCTTAATCCTATTGCTGTGAGTCCATGTCACTTTCACAAGATAATTACAAAAAAGTGAATGTGATGAGCTGTAAATTTGATTTAATGTGTATGCCTGTAATGAACCTTATCATGTTTGCAAATTGTCACCTTTTTAATTCATATCCATAAACCTGTCATATGCCTTTCTGATATATTTTCTCATTACATGCCTGTTTATGTTCATATGCATGTTCTTATGTTTATGCCAGCTTTGATGTCATGATTATCTTCCCTCCTACTTTTCCTTTTTCTTTTTATGAGATTATGCTAACTTCAAGCCTAACATATTATGTGAGATTTGCATACGAATAACATTTGAACGATTGGGAAAAGTTTAGGAAAATTGAAATAATATGTAATTTGTAAGTAGGCATAAATTGATGATGACTACGAATTGCGCATAATTGTACATAACTTGTAAGTATGAGATTTGGCATAAGTGGGTTTGGGTAAAATTTGGTGCAACTTGTTACATGGGATTATAGGTATAAAATTGGATTAGAATTTGTCACATAAATTTGAATTGGAATTTATGGGTAATTGGGAATCACTATAATCCATAATTTGAGTATGAACTGAAGAAAGTGATAGTGAATGCTTAAGACACGAGGTTAGATTCGAGTTGCGATATAAGACAACCCGGAACTGCCCAGCACATTCAGCAATCGCAATTTGATAATCTAATACAAGAGGTCAAAGGCACAAATTAAATGCGTAATAGTGAAAGGACACGAGGTTAGATTCGGATTACAGTATAAAACTGCCCGGAACCCCTCGACATACCCAGCAACCGCAAGATGACAATGTAATGTGGGAGGTCTTGCAAGATTATAGTTCGAATGAATTAATAAACACTTAACCAAAATAAGACATGTAGTAAGACATGGGAATAGAAAAAGGGGTTAAGTGGGTGACATGTATAGCATGTGAAACACAATTAAAAACACTTAACCAAGATAAGACATGTAGTAAGACATGGGAATAGAAAAAGGGGTTAAGTGGGTGACATGGAAAGCATGTATAACATAAATAATAAGCACTTAACCAAGGTAAGACATGTGGTAAGGCATAAAGGGTTAAGTGGGTAACATGGGTAGCATGTGGAATATAATAAAAACACCTAACCAAGATGAGACATAGGATTAAACATGGGGATAAAGAGGGGTTAAGTGGGAATTCCTAGTGGAGACCAAGCTTAGGAGGGAAGCTTGTGTCAAATGGGTGGACCCTTTTCAACCAGTAAGCATTTAGAATATATGTGAGCTCGAACTAGGTCGAGGACGGGACACGCTTATTGGGTTGATGGTAAGAGGTCAATGAAGAGATAGCGATGGCAGTGCAAGTCCAACGGAGTCATGTGCATACATGGGTCCGGGCTGGTAGGTAAGACACTGTTGCATCGTGTAGGTATAAGCCGTGCATTCTAGTGGTAGCGGGTTTCCACTTCAGGGAGTGATACACCCTACTATTGGACAAGCACGGGTATCTACGAGTTAGAGAGCCGATCGAATGGGGAAGGTAGTGGGTACAACTAGTGTAGATAGGAGCAGGCGACATCTAAGACAGCAGCAACGAGTACACGAAACTACCATTATTATGATTATTATTATGTTTAGTAAGGGGGTACAACTAGTGGAGATAGGAGCAGGCGGCACATATGACAGCAGCTAGGAGTACATGAAACTACCATCATCATCATTATTATTATGATTAGTGGGGAGGGTACAACTATTGGTGGTGGGAGAAAGTCGAGCACCTACGAGAGCAGCTAGGAGTACATAATCGAACAAGGAGGATAGTGGGTACATCTATTAGTGATAGGTGCACAAGGTTACCTATAATGGCTGCTAGAAGTACACGAAACTATCATCATATTATTTAGCCAAGAGGGATCATCTTTTAGAATGAAACTAGTATCGGTGCGGTGCAGAGAATATCTTATAGTGGTTAGAAGCGCAGTCAATGTTACATCATGTCTGTCTTGTAACCTTATCATATCTGCTAATGTTACAGTCATCTCTCATATCTAGTTTATATTCTTATCATGTTGCTTTACTAATTATATTGTTAAAGTAACTGGACTCGCCAGACTTTACGTCTGACCCTTTTTGTTTCGCCTCTTTTCTTTCCTTTCCCCTCCCCCCAAGTTCTCAGGGTGGGCATGTTAAAGCTTGATTCAGACTTTCCTACTTGAAGTGCTGAAAGTAATGCTTAGCTTTGTTTCTCTTTCATATGGCATTTTGGATTGGGGGATTATGGTTTTAAAAATTATGTACTCTGATGAGTTTTGTACAAGACTGATATTATGTACTTGGCTTTGATGCAATGGGTTTAAAGGTGTAACCAAACTTATTTATTTTTTCGCTGCAATAATGTTATAAAATTTTCAAGTACTATTTTATGTATCTGCCTTGTAATATTTTGTTCTGTTTACTTACAACGCTCCATGAAACTTAATGCATTCCCTTTGTAAGTGACATTAACAGACGTTGGGTGTTACATGTGGTATCAGAGCTGAAGGTTACTGGATCAGATAAAAGATTTTGAAAAATGGTTTTAAAACAGTCTTAAAAGAAGTATTTTCAAAAGAAAAATTAGTTTTGAAAGACATATTCCCCAAAGCCATATACACTATCTTTTGATTTTTCTGTTTGAATCCGTGTTTCCTTCTTTTCTGAGTCTCTGGGGCTCCCGACTTTCTGGGAGTTTACCTCATCTTGGCATGGTTCCGTAGGCATGATGAGACTACGACACCTGTCGAAGGGCAAAGAAGTGCCTAACCTCAGTCTGTAATCGCAGTAGTTTCACCTGCGACTAATCTTCTTTCAAGCTTTGTAGGTTTTTCCGTGCGATGGAGGCAGCCTTCGAGAGACTTGTTAACATGTTACACAAGGATGGTAAAAATGGGAATGAGGGAGTTTAGGCTAAGGAGCACAACCCAAGGATGAGAAGCTTGTCGATATGGCTTTAATCCGCGAAGAAGGTAAAAGTGAAAAGAAAGTGGAAGAATCGCAGAACAAGAAAGCAGAACCTTAGAAGGGTGGAAAGGATAATAAACTCCGTGACAAGAGGAAGTGTCTTTATTATCGTATAACGGGCCTTGTAATTAAGGACTGTAAGAAGAAGAAGAATCATGGTTGTTCTCATTACGGTGAGGCAGGATATCTGATTAAAGACTGCCCAAGGAGCCAAGGATAAGGGCAAAGGGTAAAGGACAAAACCTACTTCTGGAGGGCAGGTTCATGCTCTTATGACACCAGGACAGGAGAGAGATAGAAACATTTCTGTCGAAAGTTTGATTTTTCTATTTGATCATCCTGTTCGAACTTTGTTTGATTCTGGGGCTTCGCATTCATTTATATCTGCTTCGCTAGTTGAAACAATGCACCTAAATACTAGTTTAGTTATGGATCCCATTGTAGTCTCAAATCCTATTGGTGGTTCGGCTCATTTATCTCTGTTTTGTCGAGATTTGAAAATGTCTATCTTGAGCGTTAAGTTCGAATGCAACGCCTATGTTCTTGGTTTCATTGGCAATTGTTTGATTCTAGGGATAGATTGGCTAGCCAGATATTGTGCCACCCTAGACTTTGAAAGGAGGGTAGTTAGACTGTTGACTAGTTATGGAAAGACCCTTGATATTTCATGTGACTCTAGGGGTTCGATGATGCTTGGCTACATAGAATCACTTGACGCGTCCATCAATGATTTGCAATCTGTTCTAGTAGTCCGTGAGTATGCAGAAGTCTTTGAGGACGTTAGGGGCTTACCTCCAAAATGCGAGATAGATTTCCGTATATACTTGGTGAACAATGCAAAGCCAGTTGCATTGCTTGTGCGCCACGTGGCTCCACGAGTAAGGAGGGATCTTAGTAAACAAGTGAAAGAGTTGCTTGATAAAGGGTTCATAAGAAGAAGCATCTCGGAGTGGAGTGCTCCCGTTGTTTTTGCTACGAAAGCTGATGGTTCACTTAGATTGTGTGTGGAGTATAGAGAGTTAAATAAACTCACGAAGAAAAATAGACACCCATTGCCGAGGATAGATGATTTGTTCGATCAGTTGGTTGATGCTTCGGTTTTCTCGTAGTTGGACTTAGCTAGAGGATTTCATTAGGTTAGGGTAGCTGAGTATAGTATAGATAAGACTGTTTTTAGGACTCCGGACGGTCTCTTCGAGTGGCTCGTCATTGCCTTTTGGTTTGACGAATGCGCCCGCATATTTTGTAGGTTTGATGAGTAGGGTGTTTAGGGAGTTTCTAAACAAATTTGTGGTAGTCTTTGTGGATGACATCTTGACGTTCTCTAGAAGTGAAGAAGAGCATGCCCTACATCCTAGGGAAGTCTTAGAGACCCTTTGAGCGCATCAACTCAAAGCTAAGTTCTCCAATTGTCATTTTTGGAGGAAGGAAGTGAGGTTCTTAGGACACGTGGTCTCTAAGGAAGGGATAGCAGTGGATCCCAAGAAGGTGGTGGAAATCCAAGATGGGAAGATCCCAAAGAACGCAACAGAAGTAAGAAGTTTTCTTTTGGGCCAAAATGAAGAAGGATGTGGTAGAGTTCATTTCTAAATACTTAGTATGCCAGCAAGTCAAGGCTGAGCAAAAGAATCCTGGTGGTTTGCTTCACCCTTTAGAGGTTGCACAGTGGAAATGGGAATGCGTTTCCATGGATTTCGTTGACGGGTTGCCGAGGTCAAGGAAGGGTAATACAAGTATTTGGGTAAGAGTAAATAGACTTACCAAGAGCGTCCACTTCATTCCCGTTAAGAGTAAAAGAACAGCAGCATGGTTAGCATCTGTTTTTCTCCGAGAGATAGTTCGTCTACACGACATACCTTCTAGTGTTATGAGCGATCGAGATCCCATTTTCACTAGTGAGATTCGTAAGAGTTTGCAAGAGGCGATGGGAACGAAATTGTGTTTGAGCACCACTTATCACTCTCAGACGGACGGCGAAACCGAGAGTGTGAATAGGATCCTAGAAGATCTTTTGAGGTTATGTATCTTTGGCTTTGAAGGGACATAGCAGGAACATCTACCATTAGTAGAGTTCGACTACAACAACAGCTATCAGACTAGTACTGGCATGGCACCTTTTTGAAGCTTTATATGGACGACCTTACCGATCACCTTCATGTTGGTGGGAATTTATGGATAAGATTTTGCTTGGGCCCAAGATGATTAGGGAAACTTTAAAGAAGATAGACTTGATTCGAAACACACGAAGACAGAACATGACCGAAAAAAGTCATATAATGATAAGAGAAGGACTGATCTCGAGTTTAGTGTTGGAGACACACTTTTTATTAAAGTGTCATCATTAAGGAATGTAGTTCGTTTTGGGTCTGTAGAGAAATTGGCACCAAAGTTCATTCCCCATTACAGAGCGAATTGGACAGATGGCCTACAGAGTTAAGTTGCCCGAGAAGCTTAGTGGTGTTCATGACGTATTTCTTGTGTCACATTTGAGGAAGTGTTTACATGATACCGCGGAAGTTGTAGAGCCAAGCATGCTTAGAGAACTAGAAGTAGAACGAGATGCCACGGTTAGACGAGTTCCTACATGCATCCTTGGATCGGAGGTCAAGAAATTACGCAATCGAGAGGTCAAGTTGGTTAAAGTTCAACGAGGAGATGATCAAGGAGATGCGATTTGGGAGACAAGAGACAAGATACGTGCATAGTAGTCTTTCCTTTCTGAGGATATGTTCTTTACTTCTCATTTCCTACCAGGTTTGTTCATATTTGTTTCTGTCGTTTAGTACATCCTCTCGATTATATCTTCTATCCTTAAGTAGAAGCCAATGGATGTAAACATGTGTTTGAGTCATGTTATGTTTGATGGTTGCAAGTGAATGCAAGTGTTTACAAGTGGTTGCTCGTGGACGCATATACACACACTTTAGGCACTAAGATCGGCTCAATCACCATCATATTGCATATGAATGAGTGTGCATATTTAAAATCAATGGATTCATAGTTAATGTGTTATCATATGTATGTTGCATTTGAATGCACTCATATAGGAATGATATGTATCATTAGGATTCTATTGCATACATGTTGGACTCATGGCACTGACATAATTCGCATTAAGGAGGTCAATTGAATCAGTAGACCGCCTGATCTTTGCATTAGATAAGGAACATATACACACACTTTTGCATATGTTCATATAGCATTAGAAATATTTTAAAGACAATGGATGCTTGTGGATGATGGATGAGTAGACGGGTGATTGGATGGTAACTTGGATATTTCAGGGACGAAATCCTTTAAAGAAGGGAGAATGTAACACCCCATAATTTTATAATATTAAAATTGACAAATTAAAGAATGCTTAATTTTTAGAAGAAGGATTAAGGGAAATGGGTTGCGCCATTGCGTTCGTCTCGGAATTCTGCTTGAGATAGAGTCCGAGTTCGTGTAAAACGGATATAGTATGAAGAAGTTATGGAGCTTAGAAGATTTCAGTTTAAACCAGAATTAAAATAATAATTAAAATTAAATTCGAAAGTCAAACCAGCAAGAAGCGGGATGGGCGGGAATTATCCCGCTCTAGGGTGTCGCGACATAGGTGTCGACCCCCGTGTAGGGGTCGACCCCATCGGCTAGATCTTGGCAGTGACGAATTTTGGAGAATTAGGGCTTATGTGGTGTTCTCTGATTTGCTGGGTGATGTGTTTTTCTGGTTTGGATGGTTTAGATGGATCCTAACCTAATCTAAAGGCCCTAATTCACCTAATACACCTATATAAACACACCTAGACCTAACCCTAATTTCATTAAACAAATCCTTGGCGCCTCCATTCTGCTAAAAACTAAATTAACCTAGCCTCCACCAAAGCAAATCAATTTAAGTTGAATAGAAGAATCAAAGCCTACATCAATGGTTTAGCTAACCAACTTTAGAAATCAGAATTCAGAATTAATCTCTATCCTTAATCCTATCGCTGTGAGTCTATGTCACTTTCAGAAGATAATTAAATTAAAAGTGACTGTGATGAGTTGTAAATTGGATTTAATGTGTATGCCTGTAATGAATCTTATGAAGTTTGCAAATTGTCACCTTTTTGATTCATATCCATAAACCTGTCATATGCCTTTCTGATCTATTTTATCATTACATGCCTGTTTATGTTCGTATGCATGTTCTTATGTTTATGCCAGTTTTGACATCATGATTCTCTTCCCTCCTACTTTTCCTTTTTCTTTTTATGAGATTAGGCTAACTTCGAGCCTCATATACTACATGATATTTGCATAGGAATAACGTTTGAACGATTGGGAAAGTTTGGGAAAATTGAAATAATATGTAATTCGGCATAAATTGATTGCGACGACAATGGATTGGGCATAATTGTACATAACTTGTAAGTATGATATTTGACATAAGTGGGTTTGGGTAAAATTTGCAGTAACTTGTATACATGGGATTATAGGTATAAATTGGATTAGAATTTGTCTCATAAATTTGGATTGGAATTTATCTCATGAATTTAATTGGGAATCACTATAATCCATAATTTGAGTATGAACTGAAGAAAGTTGTAACGAACGCATAAGACACGAGGTTAGATTCGAATTGCGGTGTAAGACTGCCCGGAACCGCCCGACACATCCAGCAACTGCAATTTGGTAATCTAATATGAGAGGTCAAAGGCACAAATTAGATGCGTAATAGTGCAAAGACACGAGGTTAGATTCGGATTGCAGTATAAGACTGCCCGGAACTGCCCGGCATATCCAGCAACCGCAAGACGACAATCTAATGTGGAGGTCTTGCAAGATTACATTTATAATGAATTAATAAACACTTAACCAAGATAAGACATGCAATAAGACATGGGAATAGAAAAAGGGGTTAAATATGTGACATGGGAAATTTATTGCATGAGTAGCATGCATAACATAAATAATAAGCACTTAACAAAGGTAAGACATGTGGTAAGGCATAAAGTGTTAAGTGGGTAACATGGGTAGCATGTGAAACGTAATAAAAGTACTTAACCAAGATGAGACATATGATTAGACATAGGGATAAAGAAGGGTTAAGTGGGAATTCCTAGTGGGGACCAATCTTAGGAGGGAAGCTTGTGTCAAATGGGTGGACCCTTTTCAACCAGTAACCCATTTATTATCTATGTGAGCTCAAACTAGGTCGAGGACAGGACACGCTTACTGGGTTGATTGTAAAAGGTCAATGAAGAGATAGCGATGGCAGTGCAAGTCCAACGGAGTCATGTGCATGCGTGGGTTCGGGCTGGTAGGTAAGAAGCTGCTGCATTGTGTAGGTATAAGCCATGCATTCTAGCGGTATCTGGTTGCCACTTTAGAGAGTGATACACCCTATTGTGGTACAAGCACGGGTATCGATGAGTTAGGGAGCCGATCGAATGGGGAAGATAGTGGGGTACAACTAGTGGAGATAGGAGCAGACGACACCTATGACAACATCTAGGAGTACACGAATCTACCATTATTAATATTATTATTATTATGATGTTTAGTAAGGGGGTACAACTAGTGGAGATAAGAACAGGCGGCACCTATGACAGCAGCTAGGAGTACACGTACCATCATCATCATCATCATCATTATTATTATGATTAGTGGGGAGGGTACAACTATTGATGGTGGGAGCAAGTAGTGCACCTACGAGAGCAGCTAGGAGTACATAATCGAACAAGGAGGATAGTGGGTACATCTAGTGGTGATAGGTGCACAAAGGTTACCTATGATGGATGCTAGAAGTACACAAAACTATCATCATTCCATTTAGCCAAGAGGGATCATCTTTTAGCATGAAACTAGTATCAGTGCAGTGAAGATAATATGTTATAGTGGTTAGAAGCGCAGTGAATACTACATCATGTCCATCTTGTTACCTTATCATATCTGCTTATGTTACAGTCATCTCTTATATCCAGTTTATGTTCTTATCATGTTGCTTTACTAATTATATTGTTAAAGTCACTGGATTCACCAAACTTTATGTCTGATCCTTTTTGTTTTGCCTCTTTTCTTTCCTCCCCCCAAGGTTCTCAGGGTGGGCACATTGAAGCTTGATTCGGACTTTCCTACTTGAAGTGCTAAAAGCAATGCTTAGCTTTGTTTCTCTTTCATATGGCATTTTGGATTACGGATTATGGTTTCAAAAATTATTTACTATGATAAGTTTTGTACAAGACTGATATTATGTACTTGGCTTTGATGCAATGGGTTTAAAGGTGTAACCAAACTTATTTCTGTTTCCGCTGCAATAAAGTTATAAATTTTGCAAGTACTATTTTTGTATCTGTCTTGTAATATTCTGCACTGTTTACTTACTACGCTCCATGAAACTTAATACATTCCATTTGTGAGTGACATTAACGGACGTGGGGTGTTACAAACTCTGATTTTGGCAACTTGCAACAACTATTTGAAGGCAATCAGCTTGCTAATCTCATTCAACACCTCTTAAGAGGACGCTCTTATCAGAATGACGTGGATGACGTTAACTACTTTCCTTTCACTCAGGAAATCAGGAATTCTCGTAATCCCCTAGATTTCAAACTTCCACAGCTGGAGCCTTACAACGGTAGGACAGATCCTACCGTGCACCTAATGCGCTAATAAATGACATATCGAAGTTCAATCGGCATCACAAAACGTCATGGCTAAATGTTTTCCCCTCTTTCTGACTGATATAGCCGCTATGTGGATTCGGCAGCTAGAAACAGAATCGATCAATAGTTGGAAAATGTTGGTTGCACGCTTCATTGCACAATTTCGGGTTCACTTTGCACGACCCAAGAATATCATGTCACTCACAACAATCAAGCAAAGACTCAGAGAAACTCTGCGTTCATTTCTGGAAAGATTCAACATTGCAGCAGCATCAGTTGACCAACCTGAACCATCCATGGTACTGATGGCAGCAGTATCCGGCGTTCTAGATAACACGGAGTTAAAAAAGTCTTTGTACCGAGACCCACCACGAAATCACGGCGAATTCTACCTTAAAGAAGATAGATTTCTACGAGAAGAAGATGTAACTTTTGAGAAATGCATTCTCGATGTTAACATGCTCGGAGATGGAGAACCGCACAATCCTGGAAAAGGCAATGAGAAGGGTAAAGGAAAGACCCCTACTACAAATGATCGTAACACTCTGCCCTGGAGAGGGTCCAGATACCACAAATAACTGAATTGAATGACACTGTGAGCAACATCTACATGGATACAGGGGGTGCAGCCTCCTATCTGAGGCCTCCCCAGAGGGAACCAACGCTAGCACAATGTAATTCCGGAAGGTATTGCATATTTCATAACATGGACGGTCATAACACTGATGACTGTAGACATTTACGAGACCTTATCGAGGATTGGGTCAGACGAGGAGAGCTACCCGAGTTTGTAACTCAACCAATAGCGCTCACACCTGCGCTTCCACCACCTATTCCCCGGAGAGGGAACGATCCTGGAACAAGCAATCGCGGGCTTATCATTAACTGATCCCACTAAGCGGATCTCTTCAGTTTGTCAGACTCCGGTCCGTAGTTCATGTTTTTAGGCTTTTTAGGCAACTTCTCGCCCCTCTTTGTTTTCTCTCCATGTAATAAGTGCGGCAACAATGGCCCACATGCACGGAACTGACCCGTAGTCTCTAGTCGTGTTCAAGGTTAGAATAACTGACGCATAGCTTTCATGAATCAATAAAGATCATTAATGAGCTCCGGCTCCGAACTGGATCCCTCCAGTATAAACATTGAGCTCCAGCTCCAAACTGGACCCGCCCAGTATAAACAAATTTTATCGCATTTCCTCGGTCATGTTACTCTAGTAAGGATGTCATGGATCCTCACGAGCCGAAGAGGGTCCCATGAGCCAAAGCGGGTCCCATGAGCCGAGGACGGTCGAGCCAAAGAGGGTCCCACGAGCCGAGGAGGGGAAATCCATATTACATGGATTATCACAGATTATCCAGAATACATCTTCCTTCAACCAGCAAGACATGTTCTGGGGGGCAAACTTGTTGACACACTTTTTGGTCAAAGCTGTCACACATGGAATTCTTGGATAATGACAAGCTCAAACGGTGGAAACAATGTCAGAAGACATAGAGTGATTTGGTTGAAATCACAACATCGACATAAACAGGCCCGAAACTCCTATCAAACGTCCTATTTTGGACCCGAAAACATCAATTACAAATCTTTGCTCGGTATCACTTATATCTCTCTGAATTAGCTTCAAGTAGAGCTTTCATTTGGCTAAAACAGACATACGATTTGAAAGTTACGCTCATTTCCGTGAATGGGTGCAAACTAGCATCGAAGATTCAGAACATCACACCAGCTCACACCCCCTTTGGCTCGCCCCTCCTTGGCTCGTGACACACCCTCGTCTCATGAACCAACCCAGTTCGTGGACCACCATCTCCATCCACAACCCGACCGTGGACATCAACCTCACCACTCCAGCTCGTGATCAGACCTCGGCTCGTGAATCCCACATCACGACCGACCACCACCAAAAACCACCTGCAGCTGCACACACAATTGTGACCTATTCTCAAGGCTATTCGCACTCCTACTTTTCTGGATCGGGTGCCACGTGCCTCATCACAAACCGGTCATCCCAAAGGCTCGCTTACAGCTATAAATACACAACTACATGGAATTTTGAAAGGACTTTTGGCCATTCTTCTCCGCGCCTTCCACCATAACTGAAGTGCAAAGACTTTGCACCTTTCTATATCTAAATTCTCCTCTTGTAATCTAAATTAACACACGGATTGTGTGTCTACATATAACTGATTCTTATAATCTGTCGGTATAACAATAAGATTATAAAGTGGACATAGGCTACATCTACAGGCGAACCACTATAAAAACCTCGTGTGTTCCCTCTTATTTACTATTTTTTGCATTTTTGTGATCTGTCGTCTACATTTGAGTGTTAGTACCAATTTTTGGTCTAGCAATATCCAAACAGGTTTCCAATATCATGGGGTTTCAATCATTTTATAAATAAATAATATGAAATAAAATAGAATGCAAAATATTTGAGGAATCCGGTTGGATTCCTCCAACCTGTTCTTTCGTGCATCATAGTTCACTATAACAATTTATAATGTCATATGAAAAATGAAAATTTCATCCAATGCATTTAAACTATGTCAATATAATTAGCGTCAATTAATCAAACAATAAACAACCAATAATCATTCATGGCATCCAATTATCCAAATTTATATCATCAATTTTAAATTATAATTATATGAATTTAGCAAATCAGAGAATTCCAGAAGGTGTAAGAGTTAACTCACTTTTGTTTCGATTGACGGTTGGTGCATCATTTTGTATAATTTAAAAAGACATTTAAAATTAAACGAAATTTCCAGCAACTCTAGAGCTAACCCAATCAGCACGTACACGAAGGTCTCATTTCTACGATCCCAATAGACCTGTTTTCATGCAATTCCGAATAAGAATGTAAATGTTTTGCTATTCACAAGTTCATATGAATTAAACGATATAATTAAAATTAGCTAATTACCTTACTAAAGTTTAGTATCCACTAATCACCATGATTATGCATTCACACGTCTGTAGCATAGTAGAAACCCAATGCGTTTTCTCCAAAAGCAGGCGCTCGAGCCCGATTCTCCTTCCTAGTTAACCTTGTCTTCACCGATAACGAACCCTACCCGCCACCTAAATCACCCTCCAGCCCCGCCGTCAAATGCATGGAACCCACCTCGCCATCTCCAAATGCTTCGACGTCATCTCCCCATCACCGCCCTCAGACCTGATACCTAAAGACCCTCCAAGCACCCAAAATTCATCCACGACCGAAAATATCTAATCACCTCAATTCTCCGACAGCAGACACCCAACGGCTGCCACACCTCTTCCAGATCCACCGCCTCGTATCCTTCTACAAATCATCTTTAGAGACCTGACACTCTCATGCTCCACAGCCACTAAAAAACACCCGTCTCCGACCATAGTTCAACTTTAAATTCAAACTAGAAGGTCACCGATCAACTCCCCCTACCGATCACCACACCCAATTTCAAACCGACCGTCCAAAATAAAAGGTGTAGTCCTCCTTCCCTGCTACAATATTGCTTAAGACTCGAACTCCTGAAATATACTCAAACCCCTGAAATCGACTCAAAATCCACAAATACGAAAACAAATACTTGACGTACTTCACGATTTCCGGCAATTACAGGCCACGATAGGCTACCAAATTTTGTGTGAAGATAGAGATCATCTAGATCTTCAACTTTCGTATGGAAAGGTCTGATCGATTCGAGCTACAAATTGAGATATAAATTATTTTGTATTTTGGACTTTTCTGTAAAACTGAAGAATGGATGAATGGTTTGGTGAGGATGGCAGTATCTTTGGCCATATATAATCGTAGAAAATAATAGTTCAATGTGATGTGACGGGGGACGATTACTAACGACTTTTATTTCGTGTCTATCTTCATTTTTGAACATTATTTATTCGTTCTTATTACTAATACAAAGTCCGTTCGCGATGAAAATGGACATCATAGTATAATTTGACGTTACAGTCCTAATGAAATTTTTTTCGTTGAATTCCGGGTCTGTTTACTCAAATAGTGCTTGTTCGAGTCCAAATGGTCGTTTTATTTGTATTAAATATTGTTGTGCTCACAAAATAATTCCAATCGACGTGAAACTTGAAATCTAGCAATAATATGCTAATATGGTCCTAATAAAAAAAATCTACTGAAAACGGAGGTCGTTTGAAATAAGTCCCTTGGTCCAAATTAAATTAAAATAAATCAGTTTAAAAATACCTAAATATAATAATAATAAAATATTATAATCAGCCATACTCGATTAGAATTTCATGTAGTTTCAAAATAAAATACTCTGGGTTGAAATCTAAGCCAAATCAATATTATATATTTTCGAAATCCCTTTATTTAATATAAGTAAACATTATAATTTATAAACGAAGTCCATAGCGACTATTTGAAAAATTGACCTAGACATAAAACAAAATCTACAACATGAAAAATTGAATTTTCTCATTCATTAGAAAGATATTATCCAATAGATTCGAATGTTTCTTATTTTAAGAAATTCCGACTTATATTGGACCATGTACATACAATTAAATTTCAAAACGTAATATTACGAAATACCATGCCGCTGCAGCTTGTTTTATAATTAAATTATAAATTAAACGCTCAGCTGTTGTTTAATAAACGAAATTGTTAACATAATTCAAAACCAAACAACATTAAATTCTTTTAAATTCTCTGCTCACGTTATATTGCAATTTCGACAAATCTCGATCATTCCAGAATTTAAATTATTGTTTTATTATTTATATCAATAAAAATATTCAAAATTACTAAACTCGGGCTATTTGAATTTCAAACCAATATTTAAGACCATTTTTAAATATTAAATAAGATGGTTAAAATCTAGGCCGTTGCGACTTCTTTCTTTCCAAACTTCATGAACTATGACCTTTAGCATAATCAAAAACTCGTATGATGTTTCTTGTTTCCACCTAGTTGATTTGCAGATATTCATCCATTCTTCCTTGTTGTCTAACAAGGGAGATGCATAACCTCCTCTTTCTTTTTTCTTCCTCCATAAGAATTGAGTAAATGAACATCTAAAGCATAAGTGATGTATATCTTCCTGTCCAGATCTGCAGAAGACACATTCTTTCGAGACATTCATGCCTTTATGAGCAAGATTCGAGATTGTGTGAAGATCATTTTGATACACTTTCCAGAGAAGAAAGTTAAGCCTTCATTTCTTTTATCATTACATATCCTTTTATACCAAGGGAATTTTTTTAATTACATTTCACAAGTCGAAGAATCATACACCAAGTATATAAAGTGGTTCTTTTTTCCTTCAGTGCAAACATATTCATCATGTAGTACAATAATGTATGGATTATCATTAAATTGCTACCATATACTATGTACTTTGCTGTTACTAGTTCTCGGAAGGCAAATTTTACTATTGATAACATATGAGATAGCTCTTGATTTTAATGGAATTTAACTTTGCACAACATCAACATGATTTTTTCTCTCTGTAAGAATTAGTTTCGGATCCAACAAGTGTTCCAAAACTTTGCTTTGCTGTCATTAGAAATTTGTATCAGGGAATTTGGTTTCAGCTTTTCTCTTACTTTGAGCATAGTCTTCCAAACCCAACTATGAGACTGTTTAGGTTGTGTTGCCCAGATATCGTCATTTTCCATGTTTTTCTTAATACTCCAATCAACCCATAAGGACTTGTTTCTCATTACTAGATTTCGGAAGTGTTTAGAGAGAGTTGTTATGTTCCACTATCTGTTATTATTTATTCCCAACCCCCTTTACTCTTTGGCTTTTCTAGTTTGTGTTAAGCTATAGGAGACAACATGGTAGAGTGGATAGGCCACAGCATATGAAGTTTCTCTTTGTTGCTTTTATCATGGCAAGCAGTTTAGAGGGGAGTATGAAGGTTCTACACCAATAAACAATTATTGATAAAATAACAACATTTAGTATCACAAGTCTGCCAAGTTGTGATTGAAATCTATTTTCCCATCTAGTAAACACCAAAGATTGCAGTTTAAAAATCATAAATTATTATTTTGAAATTCCATTTTATTCATTTTATTAGATCATACTTATTTTAAATAAAATATACAATTTATTTTTCTCAAAATATTACTTTAACCTCATTAAAATGCTCGTTTCTCTTAACGTAAAATGTGTGTATTCTAATGTTAAAATTGTTAATTTCAAATTACTATCTGCTACTTAAATTAAACATTCCACATCTCATTAGTCTCTATCAAAGTTAATATTTAAAATTAATATAGATTCTAATTTCATTTTTGTAATTCAACAAAAGTCATATATTACTAATTTGATAACATTTCACAATACGACAATCAAATTAATCCAAAATGTAATTTTAAACGACTAAAATTTAATTTCAAACAATAATATTCTATTTTTTTTAATATTATAATTTTAATTGGTCATAAATATAGTCGTTACAATATCTGCACAACTTAAGTTAGAAATATATCATAGTTATAAAATCTAGTGTGCATAGTTGAGGTATTCCTTGGGTTTTATTATATATGATTGATAACATTAATTTATTCTTAACAAATGATAGTAAACTAACTTTATATATTTGGTTTTATATCTTGTGAACCTTTTTGCATCTCTTTTACAACCCTAATATATCCTCACTTTATGTCCGTGGTAACTTTTTGCACCTCCACCGCTATAGAGCCGCTAAGCGCTTTAACAACACAACTTCAACATCATAATAAAACATTTAAGAATATGAAATATATTGCACTCTACATGAAATGATTGATTTTTCATTTTAGTGATTGATTTCAAAGATAGTTTTGGTTTACTATTCCGTTCAACATAATATAATATTTATTGTAATTAATCAAACTGAACACTTAATCTCGTAGTATAATATATTTATTTTCTTCGAGTGAACTAATTTGATCGAATTATCATACATTAAGAACAATAATTGTTCACCATACAACACTTACATATGAACGTATATAGATTAAATATCCATAGTCGCGTATTATTTTTAAGTTTGAAACTCATAAAATGCAATATATTGACTTGACCAAAAAAACACGTATGTGACATATTGTTTTGTGTTCAAAACCCATAAAATGCACTGCATGGATTTGACTAATAAACACATATAAATAATATTAATAAAAATGTGGAAAGGAAAATGAACATCTCACTTTGAAAATGGCGACTGCGACAACTCCCTTTTCTTCTTCTTCCACCTCAGCCTTCGACACTCAATTTCCTCCTCTTCCTTCTCTCCCTTCACCACCAATTCCCCCAGATCCACCTCCCTCTAGGGTTAATTCCTCTTCAGCAAACCCCTGTGTGACAAGTTTAGGATCAAATTCCTCGATTCCAGATCTTGGAGCTTCGACGAATAATCTGAATTATCTAAATTCGTCTAAGTTATCTTTTCCTTCATTTACTAAAATTGATTATGCGTCTCTTTTTAATTCTATTATTTGTAATGCGGGTGTTTATAAACTTCCACATTGCGATATTGCAAGGGATGGACTATCGAAGAAGATGCGAGACCTTGTTAAATGGGAAGGCATGATGTACTGGAGCTGTCACCTAGTTGGCTTTTTCTTGGACCCACCATATCGCCGAGGCCTAAGTAAAGTACGTTTACCTGTACACTACAAGTACGTACATAATTGGCTTATAACGTCTGTTCAATAGATTGAAAGTACTATGTATAACATCCTTAGTTTGAGTTTGCTCAATGGATAAGGATCATGAATGTAATTTATATATAGATGACAACATTATATTGAAAGATCATAGCATCTTGATTACTATATCGAGCTATCTACTTATGGAACACTGTATTTCTTTTGAAATACCTTGTAATTCAAATGTTGGCACATCAAAAGTTGTGGTGTACCTATATTTACGTATGTGTTTATTCGTTATTCCTGTTTTGGTTTTTGTAATGTTCCACCTTTAGTTTTCATTCATATATATAATTTTTATATTCATATTAGTTAGATAATATTCATTGCATTGGTTAAATATTATTTAATTAATTTTAATCAATTATCTACTTATAATATATATTTTTGAATTTTTTCAAGAGGAAAACCGATCGGAGTCGTAAAACCCTCCCTAATGCAATAGCCTAGTCTGCAAGCACCACATAAGTGGCTGATCTTAAGCTCTTTATAATATATTATATTAATTATATATTAGTATTACAGTACAAATTTTGTATTGGATTTATCTAACATAGCCTTTATAATATATATTACAATCTTTATAGAATACTTATATATCACATAATTATATACACATGTGTTATAAGTTTATAATTTAACATTCACACTATATGTATGTGTATTTTTATTAAATTAATTGACCTTTATTTAATTTATTTAATCAATAAACCTTTAACTAATTTAATTAATTAAAAAAATTATTAATTTTATTTAATTAAACAAATTTTATTAAATTATTCCAATTTCAAAATTTTATTGTATATACAAACACATATACTTATGTTATCTTAAACACTTGAAAATAACATGACATATATCAATATATATAATACATTTATATAAATATTATTTAATTAACTAACTTAATTTATTTATTTTACTAATCTCATTAATGAGTTTTGAGTTACAAAATTAGCATCTAAATACTTTCAAACATTCTGAAAATTTTATCACCTTCTCAAAAAATTTGAAAATTCATGTTTTGTTATAATCTTTTATAATAAATATGTTTTATTTAAAATTTAATTTTAATTTTCAAAACTATTTCAAAAATTACCCCCAGACCCAATTCAAATAAGGTATTTTGTATAAGAAGCAACCTTTAGTCTAACTTCACCTTTAAGACTGGGTCTGTAACTAAGTAGGTTACGTTATTTGATTACCCAATTTCAGTCCTTGACATTACCTTTCTAAAGTCATGCTAAGTAGGTAAGTTTAATTCTTTAGTCGTAACATAACTGATTTATATCGCATATGCTATTAGGCCTCAAAAACATTATTGGAATAATCCGCCCCATAGTAGAGTTACAAGCTAAAATTTAAAATATATTCTTTTATTGGATCTTCATTAGGCTTATGAAATCTAAATTATTTTAGATATCCTCTAATTTTCTTTTAAATAAATAATTATTTTATTTTATTTGTAAAAAGTGTTTGTTTTTGTACTACATTCATGAACGAGTGTGTCTAATACACCAACAAATTAATGAAACTTATTTAAGAAAAAACATTCTATTACTTTCTCTAGTATTTTGTAATTAATTAAGGAATAAATCACAATAATAAGAAAGAGAAAAACCTTTCATTTCTCTCTCTCTTTCGAATTAGATTGATATTTGTTAAATAGAAACATCAACATTTCATTTAAATATTCTATTAGGAATGCAAAAAACACATTCAAATGTATAACAACATATGAACTAATATGAACATGTGTTTATATATATACACACACACATATGTATATATACATAGGCACGCACACAAATATGGCTAGAATAGGGATATATGTGTATTTTGTGCATAAATTACACTTATATATATATATATATTTACATTCTCGCATGCATACCAAGAGTATAAATTCCTAAGTATATACATATGTTTGAGTATACTACAATATATGTATATGCTTTGTGTATATATATATATATATATATATATATATATTGACCATACCACACACACACATTGTAACAACCCGCCTTTTTGGAAAATTTAAGTAGACAATAAGTCACATATGTCCGACTCAACGCATTCCAAAATGACAAACTTTTAATCGGGTTTAATACAAGAAAAGTAAATACGAAGAGAGGAACTAACAATATATAGAATCTCACAGTGAAAAGATAAAACATAATAATAATGTAACCAATTCTTAAACCTATTTAACTATATATATATATATATATATATATATATCATTTTTGCTTACAATATATCAGAGTTATACATTTGAAATGAACATACCAATAATGCAGAGGAAATAATAGTAGTATATATGAACTTTAAAACTCCGTCTTTATCTTCAAGTAAATAATTCCTTCGATAACTGAAAATAAACTCAGGCTAACCCGAGCGTAATGGAAAAATAAAGTGCTCAAGTCATGACTATATCTTCTTGTGTGAGTAAATTTAAATCATGAAATAAAGATGGAGTAACTAAATGTTGTTTTGAACTAAAATCTTGGTTTTATTTCATAAATATTTGAAATAGTATATATTAAATTTTCGTATCAAACCATACTTTTACTGGGGATTTAAAACAATTATTTTGAAAACATGTTTATTTCAAAATTCAAGTGTATCATCCCAAAAATTTCGTCAGCTAAAATAAGGAATTAATTAGAGATTTAATTATTTATAATCAATTTATATTGATACTTAAGTAAAACCAAATATATCATTTGAATTGAATTCCATATTTTAAGTCAGAATGGTTGATTTAGGATCAAATATTCAATATTGAATATTTGAATGAAATTTGGTTGATTGAATTTGAAATTCGATTGAAGAATTTAAATGATTGGATTAAAATAATAAAATAAATGTTAATCAACATCAAATAAATAGGAGAATTTTATTTGTTGAAATACATGTGTGTATTCGTATGTAAGAGATTAAATTTAACGTTTCAAAATTTAGAACGAAACAGAGTTGTAAGTGAACAAACTAAATAAAATCCATGGACAGTTCGATAATTTAAAATTAAATATCATTGTTCATAAATGGAGTCAGATTACAATTAAAATAATTTTATTAGATCCAGAACGCAAAAATGAAGGATAGATATAGTTTTTTTCATGTTTGGAGATTGTGTTTACAGCTCGTGTTTTGAGCGTTCTGTGATAATTCACGGTAGATTAAATATTAAATTATTTGTAAATAAATTGCTCCAAACCTTACTTACCTAAGGCATGATCTACCACAGTAAAATTTTCAGCTGACCTATGTCTGCAAACGCGAAGCTACCTCATGCATATTTGACAATACTTTGTTCTTATCTCCGACTACTTTTCTTCTATAAAAACATCACACCGTCTTCCATTCCTTTCAGCAAAATCATGTTTTCCCTTTTTCATTTTTAATCGGCCGAAATTCCCTAGTCCATAATCACGTTAATGGCTGAAAGCTATCTTTTCCCAAATCTAATCTGTCCTCTTCGCTTCTAATCAATGATTCAATCCCTCCTCCACTTTTAATTCAAGTCGCCATCACCTGATTACTGTGCCATGTGAGACTGAAGCCACCTGATGCCGCCTCGGTTTACCGCAAAGCTTGGAAAGGACAGAAACCACTCCTGCTTCTTCGGCGTCACCAAAAGTTGCGCCTCCTGAAACTGTTGACGTGCCATGCATAACCAAAGCCGTCTGTCCTTCGAGCCTTGAATCGCTGTTTCAAGGAAAGTCTCGACTCATGATTCATCTTGTTCAAGTGATTTAATTTCAATTCGTAGTGAATATAATAGTTTCCCTTTTTACTCTCCAGTTTGTTGTCGGATTGTCGTATTCTAGTGAAATTGTGTTTTTGGCTTGGTATAAATTAAACTCTATGGACAGATACTACTCATAAACCGGTGATTAGTTCATCTGTAAACACATGATTATTAGGGTATAAATTTGGACCCACGTTCTTTGCCTTGTTTGAACTCTAGTTTAGCCTGATCTGTGTACGGCAGTGAACTGTAACCCACTATGATTCATTTAGTAGATACACTGTGAAACCTGAAGTATATGTAATTGGCATCTTGTGTTTTGAAGCTCTGTCATTCATACTTGACATTTTATAGCTGTGTCATAGTATGGTCTTGGGCTTGTTCTGATTGAATCATGCACCGTCAGTCACTGGTTCATCTTTTATATATGTTTGACTGGTATTACTTGATATAGGTGTAAAATGTTAATATATCTACAACCATCAATGTGCTCATTGTAACAATGACTGTAACGGCCCAGAGATTTCGATATTTAAAATATAATTAAACTTAGATTTGATGATGAAATTAATATTTATGTTTGGTTTCAAATAATACTTTTATTTGTTTTGAGTGTAATGGAAATACTTTTGTAAATATTATTTCCTTTCGTAAATTTAATTTCAATATAAATATTTATGGCAATTCACATCGTTAATAATTTGGATATTTAACAGTGGAAATCTTTTGTTATTTTAATATGAGAGTCAAACAAACGTTATTGACGTCATTTATTCAAAACTTGAAATGTGAGTTTATAATTTAATCAAGAAAAAATAAATTGAAATTAGATTTGAAATCATATAATGTGCTAGTATGATTTGTATATATATATAGGATAATATTTTGTATCTATACTAAAAGAAAATTTCATTTGTTTAATTGTCTTGGACGCTTGGCTCCTTGTTCTGTTTTGCACACCACGTATAGTTCACTTTCCACCGTTTCCTTCGTTGGTTCTAACACGCGTCCCTGTTTTTCCATGCGTCCATCTCCTCACCCTTTTATTTGCCTTTAGCCGTGAGTTTCCTTCATCATTTTTTTTGTTCCTCCACTCAAAAATCATTTTTTTTCTATTTTTTCCAATAGCCGAATCAAAAATCCATTTATCCCCAAATTAGTTTTCCCAAATTGGTTCTTGCTAATTCGAATCCATGGCCACTCAATTTTGCTTCACCGCGTCCCAAATCCGCAACCCCTCTTCGTCAGCAGCTACGCAAGTCGAGCATCGCGCCATGCTGAAGCATCGCTCTGCTCCCATCATTAGTCAGCAACACCACCGTCTGGTTCTGGAGCCACCACCTGCGACCGTTATCACCCAAAACCCCTTCAACCGTGAAGCAAGGCCGAAGCTTTCCGCCTGAAACCCCAGCGTTGCAGATCGGATGCTGCACCAAATCCAGTCGCTGCATGGTCTGCTGTTACAGGTGAGTGCTAGCTCACGATTGATTCTTGGTTTCAAGTAATTTAATTTTTATAAGAACCAAAATATAGTAGTGATTTTTATTTGTTTTGGATTCTTTCTGGTTGCTCTATGATTTTTGTTATATATGGATTTGGATTGCTGCTTTTGAGTTCATCTCAATGACTGATTAATTAAACACTTGACACCGGAAATATGATTAACACCCAACTCTTTGACAATGAGCTTGAATTAACTTCTAAATGAGATGAAATGTATCATGTTAGATGAGTAGTGTGCATCATGTTTTGTATGGAATTCTGGCATGTTCTCAGTTTGCTCATTAGGTGCGTGTTTTAATTCGGCAGTTCCGTAGTACTCTGTCATACAATGAAAAAAAAAGTTGTTATGATTTGCTATCTCAAACTTCATGAAAAAAGCAATAGATTGTTCCCTTTAGTAATCTGGAACTGGTATATCATGTGTGGTTATGAAAGTAATGGCATGTAAATGGCTAAAAATCCATTTAAATTTTTGATGTAGTATTTGTTTGGTTGAACTCATTTTGCAGTACTGGCATGCGTAGTGCATAAGCCATAATAACCACACAAAAAAAGCAGTTTCATTTTTCCTGTCTTACTACACTGGTTTCGTTCGCATGTGTATGGTGTATGAGTATATGTGTGGTGGTGCGTAAGTGTGCATATATATATATATATATATATATATGTGTGTGTGTGTGTGTGTGTGTGTGTGTGTGTGTGTGTTTGTGTGTGTGTGCGTGTGTGTGTGTGTGTTGCATGTGTTCAGTGCGTGCTGCATATGTGTGAGTATAGGTAAGTATGCGTGAAAAATGGGGCACAGTACATGTGTTTTGAAGCACCATTTGGGAACCATTGTATATGCTTTATGAAATAATGCCTGTCATTATTGATAGAACATGCGCCTTATTTTCCGGCAAACTCGTTTGCTACTGTATTGTTTTGTTGACACATTTACTTATAACCATGCGGTACTAATAGTTTGGATATAGTGTTGCATGTAAATTTAGGATTAACTATCATATTTTGGTTTCTATTAAAATTATTTTACTTGAATCAAGTAATCCTGATCCGAGTGTTTGTTGTTTTTTTTATGCAATACGCTCGGGTCAGATATGAGCGTTGCAGATTTTAGAAGTTTTCAGCTCGCAACGAAGTGGAGTGGCACGTAAAGACGCATATGGGGCGCGTTCGACAAAAACCGTAAAGCTTTTACTTATTTAAAAATTCATGTATACATCAGGTTATTCTTACGTTGTGCAAATTTATGTAAACTCTGATAAATATAAGAAAATTTTATTCCGCTGCAATTTTGTACTCTGTGATTCTATATCTGTTCTGTTTAAACCGTGTAAGCCAATAACAATATGACATTTTGAACGTTTCGAGTTAATTTAATTACCGATTTGAGACGGGCAAAATATCTGGTCGTTACAGTTGGTATCAGAGCTTTGGTTCATACAAAGCTTGGCTTATCTGGTTTAAGGTGGAATTGACACTAGAATCAGCGGATTTCGAAGAATAAACATTTTTGAAAGGATTTTCGAAAATAAAGTATTTTTAAAGAAAATTTGGAAATAGAGTATTTTAAAGAAATATTTTTGAAAATAAAACTTCTTTAGGCTCTTTGCGGTAAAGGTTTCTCGAAGTCGTTCGCTGAGTGTTCGGAATTATAAAGGAAAATAAAAGAAAATTTTGAAAATTTCAAGATAATTGAAATGAAAGTTTTCAAAACTTTATGAAAGATACATATAAGGATGTAGTTAATTCAGAAATTCTTGATTTGGAAAGAAATTAAAGTGTAATGAAAATGGTTACAAGAATTTTTATTTGACGTCAAGTCTGGACTATTGAGTACATGAAAATTTTATGGACATACGCCTAGTTAACGTATGTGCTAAATTTTTTGTGTGCTAAATAAATATAGATTCACACTTTAGTCATTTGAGAATGATTTTGTTGATGAGCCAGACATCATCAGTGTTTATTTTCAAGTTTCAGAAGTTAGGAAGATGTATCGTTCTAGTTAAGATGTCGAGAAATACTTAAAAATGTAAAAATGTATGTTGAAAATAACCCCTTACTTCAAAGTTTGACAATCGAATTTAATCAAATTTTAACAAATGATCTAAGTGGGGGAAAAGGTTTAATTACCCCACTTGAAATTGTTATAGTTGAATCGGACGTAAATTATTTAACAAGCAATCGCTTGCTAGGCAAATAAAATGAGATTTTGAAATAGAATTACTTAAGTGAAAAATTAGCGAAGAAAAAAAATCGAGTATTATATGATTGAACAACAATACTTGTATCATTGTGTGCATCCGATTTTCCCATCTTGGTTTAGGATAGTTACATCGCTCGAACCGTTTGTTCTTGGGTAATCTCATTCATACCCTTTATCTTGGAGTTAGATAAGTATTTTTGATTTGAACTATCATGCTTTGTGACGCTCATTTTGATATCAAACTTCTGTTTATACATCTCAACTTGACTGGATCCACCCCTTCATGTCGTGTGTCGAACGAAACCAAGATTTGAGTTCAACTAAGATGACTTCTATTTATTCAAGGTATTATGCTAATGGAACCGCGACAAATAAGAATTGAAAGTATTTGAAATATAAAATCCAACTTATGCGAGAAAATTTGATTTTTGAAATATTAATTTGGAGGATTTGGTTTCGAAAATCTGAATTGGATTTTCTAATGTTTTTGACTAATAATTGGAATAATGCAAGTTTGAAACATACATATGTTTAATCAGAGTGCATAGCAGAAGCGTGATGGTATTTTTATAGAAATGTTTCAAGAGTTTTTCTTTTGACTAGTTGATAATGTAACCTTTTCAACAAGACATGATATTTGAAATGAGAATGAATATGAAGTCCTATATGTTATGGAATGAATTTTGGATGATAGAAAGGGTTATTCGACTATATGACTTGTAAATGATTACTGATATATTGATTTGAAGCTCTTGAACATTTTATCTTGGAAATGTTTTGAAGCTATTTAAATGATATTTGATCTAATGAATTTATACGATTTTTATAAAGAGCTTTTGTTGTGAAAATTGAAAAGCTTACTTGATTTGAGAAATTATTAAGAAAATCGTATTGATTGAATTTGATTTCCAAGTTATTTTGGATATGGGAAAGTGGTGTATAAACAAAAGAAGTTTCGACAACTTGAATCCTGATATTTGAAATGTTTGAAACAAAAATATTATGAATGAAAGTATGTACGAATTATTATTGCGGAATGATTTATACCCTTCGGGATATGAAATGATTTGATATGAACCATGAAATAAGGTAACCCATGACTAAAGAAAGGGTGTATGATTTAGGACTTGAAGAGTCCTTATGATGGTCTTCTCTGGGGAAAGGAGCGACATCATTTATCTATATTATCATGAGCTATAGGTCGCCCTGAGTAACCTTGTCATGGGGGAAGAACTTCTCAAGGAAATGGAACATATATATTGATATTGATTTTATCATAATATGTTTGAAGTTTTTGAAAGCGATTTGGTTTTTGAAATCCCAAGGTGAAGTATAATTCTACATGAAAGAAATGTATAGTACTTCAATGATTTAAAATGAAAATGGGATTCTAAGATCGAAGAATTCGTTTTGGGGTTTTCAAATGTTTTTGCAAATTATGATTTCGAAATATAGTACAAATTTCCTTTATCCAGTTTCAATATAATGATTTAAGTTTAAATTTAAGTTTCGATATATAAGTTTACAAATTCAACTGTATGAAGTTTTCTATTCCTTTGAACTACTTGATAATTTTCAAGTTTGCCAAAAATGATAAGTATTTTGTTTAATACCTTTTATTTTACCTAAGTAAATTTATAACTCTCCTTTTCGAGGTCGAAAAGCTTTAAGTAGGGGACATTGTAACGACCTAGAGATTTCGATATTTAAAATATAATTAAACTTAGATTTGACGATGAAATTAATATTTATGTTTGGTTTCAAATACTACTTTTATTTGTTTTGAGTGTAATGGAAATACTGTTGTAAATATTATTTCCTTTCGTAAATTTAATTTCAATATAAATATTTGTGGCAATTCACATCATTAATAATTTGGATATTTAATGGTGAAAATCTTTTGTTATTTTAATATGATAGTCAAACAAACGTTATTGACGTCATTTATTCAAAACTTGAAACGTGAGTTTGTAATTTAATCAAGAAAAATTAAATTGAAATTGGATTTGAAATCTTATAATGTGCTAGTATGATTTGTATAAATATAGGATAATATTTTGTATCTGTACTAAAATAAAATTTCATTTGTTTAATTGTCTTGGACACTTGGCTCCTTGTTCTGTTTTGCACACCATGTATAGTTCACTTTCCACCGTTTCCTTCGTTGGTTCTAACACGCGTCCCTGATTTTCCATGCTTCCATCTCCTCACCCTTTTATTTGCCTTTAGCCATGAGTTTCCTTCATCATTTTTTTTTGTTCCTCCACTCAAAAATCTTTTTTTTTTCTATTTTTTTCCAACAGCCGAATCAAGAATCCATTTATCCCCAAATTAGTTTTTCCGAATCGGTTCTTGCTAATTCGAATCCATGGCCACTCAATTTTGCTTCACCGTGTCCCAAATCCACAACCCCTCTTCGTCAGCAGCCACGCAAGTCGAGCACCGCGCCACGCTAAGGCATCGCTCTGCTCCCATCGTTAGTCAGCAACACCACCGTCTGGTTCTGGAGCCACCACTCGCGACCGTCATCACCCAAAACCCCTTCAACCATGAACCAAGGCCGAAGCTTTCCGCCTGAAACCCACCAACGCTGCAGATCGGATGCTGCATCAAATCCGGTCGCTGCATGGTCTGCTGTTACAGGTGAGTGCTAGCTCATGATTGATTCTTGGTTTCAAGTAATTTAATTTTTATAAGAACCAAAATATAATAGTGATTTTTATTTGTTTTGGCTGCTTCCTGGTTGCTCTGTGATTTTTGTTATATATGGATTTGGATTGCTGCTTTTGAGTTCATCCCAATGACTGATTAATTAAACACTTGACGCATTAAATATGATTAACACTCAACTCTTTGACAATGAGCTTGAATTAACTTCTAAATGGGATGAGATGTATCATGTTAGATGAGTAGCGTGCATCATGTTTTGTATGGAATTCTGGCATGTTCTCAGTTTGCTCATTAGGTGCGTGTTTTAACTCAGCAATTTCGTAATATTCTTTCATACAATGCAAAAAAAGCTATTATGATTTGCTATCTCAAACTTCATGAAAAAAGCAATAGATTGTTCCCTTTAGTAATCTGGAACTGGTATATCATGTGTGGTTGTGAAAGTAATGGCATGTAAATGGCTAGAAATCCATTTAAATTTTTGCTGTAGTATTTGTTTGGTTGAACACATTTTGTAGTCCTGGCATGCACAGGCCATAATAACAAAAAAAAAAAAAAAAAAAAACAGTTTCATTTTTCCTGTCTTGCTGCACTGGTTTCGTTCGCATGTGTATGGTGTATGAGTATATGTGTGATAGTGCGTAAGTGCGCGCGCGCACACACACACACACACACACACACACATATATATATATATATATATATGTCTATGTGTGTGTGTGTGTGTTGCATGTGTTCAGTGCGTGCTGCATATGTGTGAGTATAGGTAAGTATGCGTGAAAAATGGGACAAAGTACATGTGTTTTGAAGCACCATTTGGGAACCATTGTATATGCTTTATGAAATAATTCCTGTCATTATTGATAGAACATGCACCTTATTTTTCGGCAAACTCGTTTGCTACTGTATTGTTTTGTTGACACATTTACATATAACCATGTGGTACTAATAGTTTGTATATTGTGTTGCATGTAAATTTAGGATTAACTATCATATTTTGGTTTCTATTGAAATTATTTTACTTGAATCAAGTAATCCTGATCCGAATGTATTTTTATGCAATACGCTCGGGTCAGATACGAGCGTTGCAAATTTTAGAAGTTTTCAGCTCGCAGCGAAGTGGAGTGGCACGTAAAGACACATATGGCGCGCGTTCGACAAAAACCATAAAGCTTTTATTTATTTAAAAATTCATGTATACATCATGTTATTCTTCCGTTGTGCAAATTTTATGTAAAACTCTGATAAATATGAGAAAATTTTATTCCGCTGCAATTTTGTACTCTGTGATTCTGTATCTGTTCTGTTCAAACCGTGTAAGCCAATAAAAATCTGACATTTAGAACGTTTCAAGTTGGTTTAATTACTGATTTGAGATGGGCAAAATGCCTGGTCGTTACAATAACATACCCTGTTATCAATTAGAAATTCATTTGTAATATAATACATGTTAATTTAGTGAAGTGCCCATTTTAGTTATGCAGTTGCAAATCAAATTTATATTAATTATTTCTATGAATACGTATACAGTATACCAACAGTGTTGAGTACATGTTAATAAATGGACATTTCGTTTTTGTGAGAAAAATACATTCTTGCCATTGGAACTATAGTTCAGACTGAAATCGTTGATTTGAGTTTTAAAGCTTTCTTATCATTGGTTTGTTTTGAAGACAATAAAGTTTAAATTTAGCAAGTTGGAATAAATATTTAATTAACTGAATTTCATCAGGAAATTGTATGTTTTTCCTTGATGGCATTTTTAATTGGGTTTAAGTTAGAATTTGGTAGTCAAATTGTAAACCATATAATTTACGATTCTTGAAATCATTACTGAAATGGATTTTACTTGGATAGATTATATAGTAGTAGACAACTATCATCAGGTAATCTATTTGGCTTGTGTAAAATTGCATTTGAAATAAATTATTTTCTTTTTAGTTGAGCAGGCAACATCTTTTTAACGTAGGTTGAAATAATCCAACAGTTGCTTTGCTGATAAGCTAAGTTTTTGGTCAAGCGAACAGAACTCTTATTAAATTCCCTAGCCGTTCATGCCTACCCGCTCGTAAGCACATGCATAAGCAATATGTTGGTTTACTGAAACCCAATCACTATGGGTTACACAGTCACAATCATTTAAGCACTGACTTGTTAAACTACCCTGCACACTCCATTATATATATATATATATATATATATACACACACATATACATACATACACACACACGTATGTATACATATGATAGGATGGATTAGGGGTTACTTCAAGCTACACCCACAATATCACACACAAGACAATCAATCAACACACCATTCAAATAAAAAAGATACGGTGAATGTAAAATAGCAAGACACAAGATTTTATACGTGGAAAACCTCTTCAATGTGAAGAGTAAAAAACCACGAGACCTCTTAAGGAGTCTACCCTCTTCTCTTATTGATAAACCAAAAAGGGAAAATAGCCCCAAAATGTTTACAAAAGATTCGCTTCTAATCACCGGAATCCAAAAACAATAAGAGATGAAAAAGGTGTTAGAGAATACCCTATGTGTGCACTTCAGGCCAGCGGTGAATCGAGCAAGAATAAAGCTCAGTCTTGAAGACCAAAACACCTTGAAGAAGATGATAAATGACCAAAAACTGCTACTGCCTTATGTGACCAAATCTGGTTATGTTAACCCTTTTTCTTTTAATGTGCATACCAAAAATGTGAGTAATCTCCCAAATGTCTTTCCTGAAAAGAAAAGACACTGTTGCACAAAAGGCATGCTTGCACAACAAATCTAGGAAAAAGACAAAACTAATAAATCTCACCCACAAATTAAGCATGGCTTGCATAAAAAGATATGCCAAGTATGCCTACATAAATTTATGCCAAATATGCTTGCATAAAATTATGTCAAATATGCCTGCATAAAATTATGCCAAATATGGGCTGGAATACCCAACAATCTCCCCCTCCAGCCCAACTTGGGGAAGATGTGCATGCTTCAATCATCATTTGAAACTCATTCCCGCAAGCTTGCTACAAACATCAAGCTTATTTCCTAGAACCACTTTAGTCAACATATCTGCACCATTCTTGTTTGTATGAATTTTCTTTAACTTGAGCATATTTTCTTCAATCACATTTCTTATCCAATGATACCGAACATCAATATGCTTAGTGCGTGCATGATACATGGAATTCTTGCTCAAATCCATAGCACTATGACTATCACAGAATACTATATACTCTTCTTGTTGCAAACCCAACTCTTGAAGGAACCTCTTCAACCAAAGCATCTCTTTACTTGCTTCCACAGCTGCTATATACTCTGCCTCGGTTGTAGATAAAGCCACACACTTTTGTAACTTGGATTGCCAAGAAATGGCTCCCCCTGAAAATGTGAACACATAACCTGAGGTTGATTTTCTACTATCAATATCACCAGCCATGCCTGCATCTGTATACCCCTCAAGAACATGTTTGCTACCTCCAAAACATAAGCAAAATCTAGAAGTACCACGCAAATATCTGAAAATCCACTTTACTGCATCCTAGTGAACTTTACCAGGATTGGATAAGTATCTACTTACCAAACCAACAGAATGTGCAATATCTGGCCTAGTGCACACCATAGCATACATCAATGAACCAACTGCAGATGAATAAGGAATAGAAGACATACTTTCTTTTTCCTTCTCCGTTGTTGGACAATCCCTCTTACTTAGCTTAAAATGAGATGCGAGTGGTGTACAAACCGGCTTAGCATGCTTCATATTGAACCTTTCAAGCACACGTTCAATATATTTTTCTTGAGATAGCCACAACTTCCTAGCTTTTCTATCACAAACAATCTCCATGCCTAAGATTTGCTTTGCAGGACCCATGTCCTTCATGTCAAATGACTTGGACAAATCTTTCTTCAAGTTGCTAATCAATTCTAAGTTTTGTCCAACTACCAACACGTCATCCACATATAATAGAAGAATAATGAAGATATCGCTAGGAAACTTTCTAAAATACACACGAGGATCTGCAACAGTCCTCTTGTAACCATTGCTTGTCATAAATGAATCAAATTTGTGATACCACTGCCTTGGTGCTTGCTTAAGTCCATAAAGACTCTTCTTCAACTTGCAAACAAGTTTTTCTTTTCCTTTTTCTTCAAATCCTTCAGGTTGTTCCATGTAGATTTCTTCCTGCAAATCACCATGTAAAAATGCGGTTTTTACATCAAGTTGTTCCAATTCAAGGTCACAACTTGCTGCTAAACCCAAAATGGTTCTGATAGAAGTCATCTTGACAACTGGTGAAAAAATCTCATCAAAATCAATGCCCTTTTTCTGATTGCATCCTTTGACTACCAATCTAGCTTTGCGCTTTACTATCTTCTCACCATCTTTCTTGTTCTTGAAAACCCATTTGTTTTTCAAAACTTTCTTGCCTTTTGGAAGTTTCACTAGCTCAAAAGTCTGATTCTTCATCAAAGAATCCATCTCCTCTTTCATAGCCTCAAGCCAAAGATTCTTGTCTCGACTAGACAACACTTCTTGGAAGCTCTCGGGCTCACCATCAGATGTAACTAAAATATAATCTGTGCTTGGATATCTTGTAGATGGTTTATGTTCTCTGGTTGACCTTCTAACTTGAGCATCATCCACTTGTGGGGAAATTTGGTCCCCCTGCTCACAAGCCACTTCTCCATTTGGTTGAGATTCATCATGAACATCATCAAAATGTGCACCATCAAGCTGTGCATCATCAACACCTTCATGTGTTGCATCAAGATCAGCCTGTATTGGTTGTTCAACAAAACCCCGAGTAGGGGACAAAGAAACATCAGTAGTATCAATAAAAAAATCTGAGCTAGTATGATACCTAGCACTCAAAAGTTCTGCACCTTTTTCATGCTCAAAGAACACTACATCTCTTCTTCTTACTACCTTTCCTTTTTCTGGATCATATAGCCTAAACCTATACTCTTCATCACCATAGCCAACAAAAACACATGGATTAGTCTTGGAATCCAACTTTGATCTTTGGTCTTTTGGCACATGCATGTATGCCTTGCATCCAAATACTCTAAGATGTGTATATACATGATCACATCCCTTCCATGCTCTCTCTGGAATGTCAAGCCCCAATGGAATAGATGGAGAACGGTTGATCAGATAAACTGTTGTATTCACTGCTTCAGCCCAAAATGACTTTGGTAGATCGGACATCTTCAACATGCATCGCACCTTCTCCACAATGGTTCTATTCATCCTCTCAGCTACACCATTGTGTTGGGGAGTGCCTGGAACTGTCTACACATGTCGAATACCATATTGCGCACAATAATTCTTGAACTCATGTGAAGTATACTCTCCACCGTTGTCTGAACGAAGGCACTTCAACATGCTTTTAGTCTCCCTTTCCACCATAACATGAAACTTCTGAAAAGTTTCAAACACTTGGCTTTTGGTCTTCAAAATGTAAATCCATGTCTTTCTAGTAGCATCATCAATAAAAGTGACAAAATATTTGTTGCCACCATTGGATTCAACCTCAATAGGACCACATACATCCGAATGTACAAGCTCCAACTTAGCCTGCTTTCTTGTAGACTTTCTAGCAAAAGAAGCTCTATGTTGTTTTCCTGCTAAGCAATGATCACAAGGGTTAAGAGAAATTGTAGTATTGATAGGAATAAGAGATTTACCTGCTAAACATTTCAAACCCTTTTCACTCGTGTGTCCCAATCTTCGATTCCACAAATTAGGGGATTCTTTTTCTTCCACTGCATTGAGCTCACCAAAACATACAGTCAAATATGTCTTGTACAAAGAATAACACAACTCGCCTCTTGCAATTGTCGTGGATCCCTTGGATAATTTCCACTTGCCACTCTCAAATGTGTGACGAAAGCCTTCTTGATCAAGAATATGTGCTGAAAGCAAATTAAGACGCAAATCCGAAATATGACGTACACCTTTCAATGAAAGCATGCATCCAACATTAGTCTTCATACGAATATCACCAATCCCAACTATGCTTGCTGAACTCTGGTTACCCATTTTGACACTGCCAAAATCACCTGCTTGATAATTCAAAAAATACTCTCTCTTAGGAACACAATGATATGAAGCACCTGTATCAACCAGCAACTCAGAATCTGTACTGCTAACATGATGACATTCACTAGTTGTGCAAATTAAAGTGACATCATCATCACTTTTAGAGGCTACTACTGCAACATTTTTATCATCGCCTTCTTTTTTAAAATCATTCTTCTTCCCATGTTCTCTTTTCCAACGAAAACAATACTTTTTAATATGGCCAGGCTTCTTGCAATAGTTGCATATGAAGTGATTCTTTCCATCACTAGACTTGGATCTTCCTCTTGAGTTATCACGGCCTTTGGGTCCTTTGCTCTTGCTTCTTCCTCTATTCTCCACAACAAGAGCTTGTGAATTGTCAACTCCAATCTCCTTTCTTCTAATTTCTTCATTAAACATGCTTTCTTTGATCACATCCAAAGATAACACACCATCTGGAGCTGAATTACTAATGGTCGCAACTAAAGTTTCCCAACTATCTGGCAAAGAACTCAATAAGAACAAAGCTTGCAATTCATCACCAAAAATGATCTTCATAGTTGTCAACTTGTTAATAATGTCTTGTAAATCACTAAGATGCTCAGAAACTGACTTTCCACCTTTCAACTTTAGATTAATAAGCCTTTTAATCAATGAAGCTTTGTTATGGGCAGTTTTCCTCTCATACAAACCTTCTAATTTCTTCCACAAATCATATGGATCGGTCTGTTGTGACACATGGTTAAAAATGCTAATGTCAACCCATTGTCTAATGGTTCCTAATGTTTTCCTTTTCAACTTTATCCATTCATTCTCTTCCATTTTATCGGGTTTAGAAGGTTTAGAGATAATACCACTCGAACTAGTGACGGTTTCAATTGGGTCATGTAAATCCTTGCAATATAACAAGTCTTCCATCATAGGTCTCCAAATAGAATAGTTGGTTGATGTCAACTTAATCATTGAGCTATGATTGCTCGACTCCATAGTGTGATAAATAACCTACCTCAAGCTCTGATACCAATTTGATAGGATCGATTAGGGATTACTTCAAGCTACACCCACAATATCATACATAAGACAATCAATCAACACACCATTCAAATGAAAAAGATACGATGAAAGTAAAATAGCAAGACACAAGATTTTATACGTGGAAAACCTCTTCGATGTGAAGAGTAAAAACCACGAGACCTCTTAAGGAGTCTACCCTCTTCTCTTATTGATAAACCAAAAAGGGAAAACATCCCCAAAATGTTTACAAAAGATTCGCTTCTAATCACCGGAATCCAAAAACTATAAGAGATGAAAAAGGTGTAAGGGAACACCCTATGTGTGCACTTCAGGCCAGCGGTGAATCGAGCAAGAATAAAGCTCAATCTTGAAGACCAAAACACCTTGAAGAAGATGATAAATGACCAAAAACTGCTACTGCCTTACATGACCCGATCTGGTTATATTAACCCTTTTTCTTTTAATGTGCATACCAAAAATGTGAGTAATCTCCCAAATGTCTTTCCTGAAAAGAAAAGATATTGTTGCACAAAAGGCATGCTTGCACAACAAATCTGGGAAAAAGACAAAACTAATAAATCTCACCCGCAAATTAAGCATGGCCTGCATAAAAAGATATGCCAAATATGCCTACATAAAATTATGCCAAATATGCCTGCATAAAATTACGCCAAATATGCCTGCATAAAATTATGCCAAATATGCCTGCATAAAATTATGCCAAATATGGGCTGGAATACCCAACAATATGTTGGTTCATTCCTACCCGCTCGTAAGCACAAGCATGAGAAATATGCTGGTTTACTGAAACCCAATCACTATGGGTTACACAGTCATAATCATTTTAGCACTGACTTGTTAAACTACCCTGCACACTCCATTATATATATATATATACATATACATACATACACACACACACATATACATATACGCTCATATTTCAGTTGCATTTGTTATATAAGTTAAGTGTATTATTGCAAGTTTTCACCTCTGTCAGTTAGGGTGTGTCCAGACGTATTAAAGCGAATTATTTGCCCATAATACCATTGGATTCAACAGGCTATATATTTATGAAGAATGAAATAAAAAGGTGGATGCATTTTGTGCTTGCTTAAATGTGTAGGCTTAATGAGACAACTGGTAGTGTCATTGTTGTTAGTCATGCAACATGTTTTATGTCATATTTGCTTTTGTAGTAAAGTGTGATGTAATTTGTGAGTAGTTCACCCTACGTGGTGATCTGGGATGCTTTCCTCTCATATATTGCAGACTAAGTGAGTAGCTAGACCCCATTGTTTTAGTCCAACTCAGCTGAATGTATTGCCAAATGACATAAACTCCACACTGATAATGTAACCGCATGTTTAAACAAATGGGCCACCATACATTTTGTTTAATAGAAGAAAAACGAAAATTATATACATGTTATGCCCAGGATTTTTAATTTGTTAAATGCCTTATATGCTGTGTGGGTTCCCTGAACAATATTGATCAATCTTAACAAATAATGAGTGTTGTGTTGACATTTCTTAATTAGTTACTATCATGTTTTTTTTAAAATAAAAATCTAAAACTAGGTTCATATGTTAGTCCCTATGTATACTTGCATGAAACCACTTTAGTTATGCTTGTATATACTGAAGTGCATGTGCCTCATGACCTATACTTCCACTGTTATGTCCAATAGGAATGAATATTATAAGTTGTCTAACTTCACCTTGTTCTCTTTCTCCTTTCCTACGGTGTTAAACAGTCATTGACTTTATGGTACATAGTTTAGTTGTGGGTTTTCATCTGTTGGGTTGAGCATTGCTGAATCATCATTTGTAGGATAAATGTTTGCATTTTTAATTTATGTTTGTCGGGCTAGGCATATTTATCCCCCGCTTGGTGCACTTCACCGTGTACGAGCAAGTTCCGTGACCATTTCCCCTAAAATAAAAATTTATATGCATATATAATTACATATTGAACTTATACTACACTAGATCTGTACTTAGTTTAACAAGTTGGAACAGATAGTACACTTGTCTTTATCACTGATATAGAACTGATACGGACAGATACTATACAACTTTTATTTTGTGTAGTCAAGATTAACTATTTTATTTTAGTTTCTATTGAAATTAATTTACTTGAATAAATGATTAATCCTGACTCGGGTGTTTTATGTTTTGCATGGAATGCTCAGGTCAGACCCATGTATTTTAGATTTAAAGAGTATAGCTTAGGATTCATTGATTGGCAAAGCTGGGGTACCAAAGACGGCGCACTCCGAAGATTTCCAACCATAAACATTTTCGTGTATTCAAATGATACTTTCATTCCACTGTATAGAAAAATCTTTGTATCAATGAAATTCTTATTAACATAAATAAAATTTTTATTTCATTGTTCAAACAATGTGTTATTATTTATTCTGTATTTTACTTGTTGATTCTATTTTAAACACTATAAGAAAATAACGATCCGTCGATTTGAACATTTTAAGTTGGTTTAATCACTAATTTGAAGCGGTCAAAAAGATGGGACGTTACATCAAGTATTACAAAAATTCACATCAAGTGACATGAAATTAGATCGGGAGATTCCTCTCAATAATATGGCCAGTGGATTATTGGGTAGCGGATCCTCTAGACCGCATGCCCCCTGAACCCCTGGACCAAACCAATAAAATTGCCCTATTTTGGGCAATTTGCACTTTACCCCCTGAATTTCACCCGAATTTCGGGTGAAATTCAGGGGGTAAAGTGTAAATTTCCCCGAAATCGGGCAATTTCATTGGTTCGAACCAAGGGAACAGGGACCCCCTGGTCCAAGCGATCCACTCCCGGATCATAGCTTATCAAAATGGTTAAAACGGTAAAGTCAATCAGTGTACGACCCTTGTCAGTCTGTGCTTAAGTTCCAATTGAACCCTTGATTCAAATGTCCATCATTCAAATATAATTTATCCATGTTGATAGTCACTTATCATGTCATTTGTTACCCGAAGTGACAAGTCATTTTCACTAATAGTCTTAAACTTCACATATTTTCTTGTTGTTTTATTTTCTATGTCATTGAAAAATCATTTCATCTCATCAAGGTTTACATTTTCAAGACAATACTTCAAAAATCTCATTAATTTATGGATACATTAATAAATTATATTACTTCGTAATATTTTTCTTTCAAATATTTTTATTATATTGAACATTTTCCTTTAATTTTAAACTAATTAGTTTAAATAGTTGAGTGATAACATTACTTGAAAATACTTTATGCTATAAATATTGATGAAAAATGTTAAACTTCGGATTTTATTTCAAAGTAAATTTAAACTTTGATTTAAATCAAATTTAAAAAAGCAATGTAAGTTTTAAATTAAAATAATAATAATTAAATTTCATCTAAAGAAAATTTATAATTAATCTCAATTTTAAATATATTTAATATTCAAACCTAATTTAAAGTAACTTTAATCCATACCAAAACTGACTTAAAACTGAACTAGATTTCAGTTAAATATAAAGCACGTTTAAATGCCAAATTATCATTAAATCAGTTTTAGATTTTCAAATTAAAGTTTAGAAAATTTCATTAAACAAATTTAACTTCAGATTTCTTTAAAATAACTTGATTTAAATAATTCTAATAAAGTTTGATCTACGTAAGTGTACATTATATCAACCCATACTCAAACGTCATATATATATCATTTCAATCTATTTCGGGTTTCCAAATCTAGTAATGGAATATAACATTCAACATCAATTTATATCAACAATATAATGACATGGATATATCACAACCAAATCGACACAACATCATTCGTCATAACAATCAAAAGCTTCAAGCATGCAATCAACATAAAGGTTAACATATGACACAACAATCATATATCCCAATGTTCAATTATCAACAATGTTAAATCTAATATCCAGTTAAAATTAAAATCAATAAATTTCCAATTTAATTTAACCTAATTTTTTCCCAATTAATTTTGAATATTGATACATTCAATTCGTATCCAAGTTCTAACTTTGATTAAAATGAAAATAATGTCCATTTAATTCATTTCAAATTGAATATGAAAAATATTAGTTCAAATTTATCTTAATTGTCAAATATATCAATAGTCAATCAACTAACATTCAATAATTTAGTTTCAAATTCAATGTTAACTATCAATGATGTCAAAATGTCAAGCTCTATTTAAATCATCGATGTTGACTAGCATAACAATATACATACATACATGCATATATATATATCGTTAATTCAATCTATTAGATTTGCAAAAAAAATATAAATCATGAGTTATAACACTCATCTTAGTAGTTTTAAACTTGAAAACTCCTTCGAAGAGAATAGTATGACAATAAGCAGCATACTGGACTCGAATACGCAAAATTGCACATACAAGTTCGTTACACAACCTTTTCATAGAATCCATCCAAACAGTCCTAGCTGCAACCTTTTTTCAAATCACCATGTTCACAACCTTGAATCTTCAACCTCTGCTTCTCATTAAGCATCCTTTCATTTCTGGCGTTAGTGAAACAATGCCCCTATCATATTATTTCATTCACCAACATGCACGCAGCCTCATCAAACATGCACGAGCCAACCTACAGCCATTGCACAACATATCCAAATCCCATAAATCAACCCAGTTATTCACCATTTTAATGCCACTTTTGGTCGCAAAGCACAAGCTACGTAATTGGTGATGAGGTAGGTCAGGTGCATGAGTTTGGAGTTGCTACTGAATCGCGGTTACATGGGGAAGGGGTTTGGGTAAAAGCAGTTAACGACGGACGATTGAGGAAATGATGCACAACTTGGCACAATGGTAGTTGAACATAACAAATAAAGAGAGATTCTTCCAAGAATGTCAAACATTGATTGAAAATCATTACAGGATTAAACTTCTCAGCAACTCAAGGAAAAATATTAACACAACACTAATGGTTGTTTGTGGTATAAGGACAATTTCAGTAGATGGTAGATAAAAAGAGAGGGGATGTTGTAAGTCGCCAAGGGGATGAGAATGAAGCCGAGATGTTGCTCGACTAGTGGTGGTATGTGGCAGTGGAGGTGGAAGCATTGGCATGGGTGAAAACAATTGCATGGAAGAGAAGGCACATGTTTGGTCGTAAGGCAGAGCATGGTGAAACGAGATCAAGTGGGTGAAATGAGGATGGTCAACGGGTGAGGGAGGGAGAAGGCACACGTCAGTCAATGGGATGGAAAGTGTGGAGGGTGAGGGATCTAATTTTCGACATGGAAATGTCGTAGGGAAGAGTGGAACAAATTAGAGCCGTTGGTTTCAACGTGCGAAGCAGTTGCGGGTAGAGGCGGGTTGCACGCATAAAAGTGAAAGAGGCTCGGGCGTCAGGGAAGGCGGTGACCCACATCTCTAGTCAGATTAAAGGGCTTAGAGCTTTTTATTATTATTTACATTTCTTTTTTTGCATGGGTTCGGATACAAAGAGAAGGAAAAAAATGAAGAGGGAGCCTTGGAAATGAAAATGAAAGTTGAAGAGGCATGAGTACTATAAAGGAATAAGAAGAAAGTGGACATTGAGAATGAACATCAGCTTCAATAATTCGAGAACTAAATGTGGGATCCAAATCATTCATTTTACTTTCCACAAAACAGACTAGGTAAAGCAATACAAATTCAACTAGTCGTTTTATGTTTTACACAACCCAAATTTCAAATTTATATTTTATTTTTAACATCAAAAATATTTTTTTGGACTATAAACAGCTATTATTTAATGATCGTAAAATATTTTTTGAAATTAATATTTACTCTTTTTACAAAATTGTATTAACTTAAAAATCGAAAAGTAAATTTATTCTTTATCAAAATATTTTTTAATTTCATAAAACTCTAGTTCAACTTAACATAAAATGTAAGTTACAATTTAATTTTTGGTTTCCTTTAATTTGAAATACTATAATTAATTTGGTCTTAATCTATCTTCAAAAAATTAATTAACCATGATTGCTTATAGTTTTCATTTAAAACCATAAATATTATTTCGAACAAATTTTCATTCAAAGTTATATATAGTTTAATATTTTTAAATTATGGAAAATATGAGTTTTTACCTTCTTTCCTACTCAAGAAATTTCGGCCTCATAAAGGGACGGAACGAAAACTAGCATTTTGATATATTTTAAAAAAATCAAATTGTAAAACATTTAAAACTTTTTCTTATTTTATTATAAAAGATATGCACTATCTAATTGTCCCATTATTGATTTTTTATATATTTTAAAGTCAAAATACTTTTGCAACTCGCTATCTTGACAAGTTTATTTTCTCCCATAAAATTTAAGCGTACGTTGATCAAACGCATGTCAAAAAATCCCTAAGTACTTAACGTACGTGTTTCAATATCTAGTGAGACTTTAAAAATCTTTAAAAATGCATATGGAGAGCACCAACCTCATAGCAGTTATGAAATGGCTACTCCCCTAGAAGATTGAGGCCCAAAATGCAAAGCATTTGAACCGGTACCAATCCATGATGGACCGGTACCAATCCATGGTGGACCGGTACCGATCCATAATACTTGACCTTTTGGGTACCCAACCTATACCAGCACCTTTCTCACCTCGTATGAATATTATGTATCAATTTCCAAGCCAATCCAGCATGCCGAAGTACCATTATGGGCTGAAAGGAAGGGTTAGGATGTTAAGAAGTTGAGGCTCGATACAAAATCAAACTAGGTCCAAATGACACCAGATTACGCCTATAATCCAAACAAGGCATAGGGTTACAATCATGGAGTCAAAGGCATGAAGTATGCTAACTCCAAGGGCTGGTACTGATCCATGATGTCAGTATATCTTGCCTTGAAATTTCATGTGATGGGTCGATATGCTAGAAGAGAGCTCCCTGTCGATGGATCTGGCCAACCTCCCTCCAGAACACCTATAAATACCCCTCAAGCTCCAACATGAATAGGAATTGATTTCCTTTCTCTGCCAAAGTTCTACAAAGACATATCTTCGTCCCCGACAGCCATTATTCTCCTCCTACCGCAAATCTTCTTCTCTAGAGATAACAAATTTAGGTCAACTAGGATGCTTATCGTGATTCTCCAATAACCAATAGTACTAGTGATTGTCTATTACTCTCTACTCTGGGAATCTTCGTACACTAGTACAAAACAAGGTATTTGCGTCCAACATTTTGCATTATTTGCATCTGACCCAGTGTGGATGCAAATGAAACGGACGCAAATGTTTTTTTTTTTTTGCTTCAGTTGTTGGGCAGACGCAAATTCGACATATCTGCGTCTGTTATCACCTGTATTGGATGCAAATACCAATGCATTTGCATCTGCCTAACCATTACAGTAGACGCAAACTAGACATATTTGCGTCCATTACATCATATGTTAGACGCAAACACAGATTAATTAGGGTCTACCTTCCCATTACAGAAGACGCAAGGTGATGAAGTTGGGCTTTGCTTTTCAACGTATCTGCGTCTGATATAATACCACATTGGATGCAAATAACTTCTCTTTTTTAAAAAAACAAACAAACAAAATGACCAGCTTTCTATAAGCTCTAAATTTAATAATACAAAAGGCAGACAATGAAAGTAGATGCAACAATACAAAACAGACTGACCAACAATAGCGCGATCAATGCTACTATAAGTGAGTTTAAATGCAAAATAATTATTCAGCATACTAGCAAAACAAAGACACCATATGCAAACTGAAATTACAACCATACATTAACTGAAAATATAATCATACATATTAGTGCGATCACTGCTATTATAAGTGCAAACCATCAGCTCCCCCAAACTGGAAGTAACTGCGGATTAAGAAGCAGCAATTATGGTACCATCGGCTCCTACAAGAAGCAAAAGATCATTTAATGGTTATTCCAATGGCAATCAAAAAGCATTATATGAAAACTGAAAATTGTTCATAATATACAACAGCAGTTCATAATATAAACTATTCTAAACTGAAAATTGCAAGACACCCGTCGAGCCACAATCACATCAAAAAGCATATCAAATTATGGCTAATAACAAAAGCTTTATTTTTCTGAATTAATTAGTTTAGGATGCTCCCATTATATGATATAACGCTCATGGACAAATCGAAAACGATAGAAATAAAAATGACCATATATGAAAGTGCATCACGATTACAAAATAACAATAACCCACTCTACTGCTTGAAAGAAATTTCAAAAATATCAACTTTTACCCTAACGTAAGCCAAATGAAAATCTAATTATTTGTTAAACAAAAAAAATTATGAAATCTATTTAAAAATATTGCACCAAACGTTGGTGTAACCTGACAAGCCAAACATGAACATGCTTGCCCAATGAGATAACTCTCCTGTCCAAACACTCTTAAACCTCCTTATGCAACGCAACATAGAAAGAAGGATAGCACTAACAGTAATTCTAGATGAAAATCACTTAGACAACAAGGTATTAATTACTTGGCCAGTAAATAGCCAAGCTCCCGTCCTATATTCTCTGATCACAAATAAAAAAGGATGATCAGCTATGAAATCAAATGGGCTTATTGTCCTTGATAATATGCTTCGACACATTGGTACATATCTTTGTTGGTTTACTGAAAATTGAAAATTGTTCTAAAACAAACTTACAAACTGTTCTAAAACTTCGAATAACCCACACAAAAATTTCATATTTATGTATCTAATATAGTAAGCTGTATTTGTCATATCTTTGTTTACGTATCTATATATTTAGTATGCTGTGTAGTTGACAAGGTGCATGAATTCGTTTGACATGCGTAGATCCATAGATGCTTACACATTCCATTGTACATATATATGAAACCTACAACTGTATACGAAAATAAACACGTAGCACAATAAATATGAGAGAAGTTTTGAATTGTGCATATACCATTTGTCTTCCATACACTATCAATAAACCAACTAAAAGATATGGCAACCATTGAACAAATACATGTGATTTATAGCATACAATATGATGCTTACATGCTATGCAGACTCATATTTTGTATAAGAAGCATAACCACAATTTTCTAAGAACAAATACAAGTAACAAATGTGACACCATACTGTGTACTAATGGCAGTTCAATATACTGCATCTTCTTCGCCTCTGCTTCCACAATGCCAAAATATATTTTATCAACCAAAACTACTCTTAGGCTTAAGCACATAATTTGAAGCATAACAAACTAACAGTGGATGAAAATCCAAACTGGATTAGCCGATAATTGAAATGCTTCGACCACATCATGTTAGGTTGTTAGTGAATTTGTCATTTCAACAATTAGTTATGCAAATGGTTGTTGTGTAGTTATCGGCAATAGTTGCGAACTCTTCCAAGCATCCAATACGGTAAGATTGCAACATGATTTGCAAATGATACAGTTGCTCAATTATGGATTGCAATTTTACAATGTCATGTATGACACATACATTAGAGTATGAAATAACAAATCGTTTTCACTATAGCTTCCTTGAAGTCTGTATTCTAATCAAAATGGTTGTACGACCATCTAATTATTTTGTAACTATCATAATATTACAGTAACAAGGAATAGTAGTCATTTATTAAAACTCATAAAAGCAGTTTTTTATGTCGCCACAACTCATTTAACTACTGCAAACAAAAATAATTCCATGTTTCTGTATAATGTATATTTGATAAATATATTTATTTTAACAAATTTTAGTTTTGTGTGGCTAGGTACTATCTCTAGATTCTCTACCGTGGCTTTGACAGGGAAATCATGATTGTGTTTTGGGGATGGAAAATTATTGAAGAGTTTAGCTTATCAATCAGATTCCCGAACTTTAATCCTACTTTAGTTCTTGCTTGTACTCTAGGAAGAACCACCCTCTTTATGTTTCGCAGTAGTTAATGTGTTCTTGGATATATATACATGAAAGAGTAACAGCTGTAACGACCCGCATTCTACCCCTCGCAGGATCATAGAATATTTATTTCCTTCACATACAAAGTCGTATGGTCATGTAACTTTGGGAGACGACTATTGGGGTCATTTCGCATGTTCATGATTTTCGCCGATTTTTAAATGACCATTTTGCCCTGGATGATCTTGTTTTGTCCATAACTTTTGATTGGAAAGGAGTTTTGACCTGAAACCACTTCCATTGGATCCGGATGATGGTTTACAATTCCGTAGAGTCGTCACATTAGCCAAACGGACTCACCTTTTGGGAGATATGGCTGAAACAAGTTTCAGAAGGTGAAAAACTGCTTAACCGGGCCAAATGAGGTGATTAGTAAATGGGCCCATAACCCTTTTCCGGATTAGGGTTAAGGGGAGGCTGAAATGAGTTAGTTTTTTATTTCATTTCAGTTTTCGAGCTGCCACAAACCCTCTCTTCAACCTAACAATGGCCTCCAACATCTAAATGCACCTCTAATCACTTCTTAATCAAGTTTTGGCTTAAACTACATCAAATTAAGGAGAGAAAACACAAAACAAGGTTAGAGCTGCTGTGTTGCATTGGGAACAGCGCCAAACGGAGATTTATTTCAGATTTGATATTTTATTTGTGGCCAAGGTGAGTGATTTGCATAGTTCCTCACTAATTATGGTTAATTAAGGGTAATTAGTGATAATTAGCGAATTTATACGTGTTAAAAAACTGAAAAAATATTGATAAATTTTGAAATATTGTCTTAGGCCTCTGTTAGAAGTTTGCGTTAATTTGGTTAAGTTTTGTTAATCCTATGATTAGTTTTGCCTAAACATGCTTAAGGGAAAATATGGGGTTTTGGCTAAGTTTGATCCAATCTACATGCTATGGTTGTTGTTTTGATGTTTATGGTAACTTCTATATGTTGCTATGACTGTATGATATGCTTTGTGATTGTTTAGAATAGTTAGAATGGTCGAAAATGCTGTCGAATGGCGTAAAACAGCTCGCTGGACAAAGTGCAGTAATTCGGATCGGATGGGGGATTGAGGGCCGGATCGGATCGCCCTATGGGGTCGTAGAGCCACATCACGAAACAAGCCATCTCCTCCAAACCAAACCGTCTATGTGAGGTCCACGAGCATCAACTGTGAGTTGCCTCTCGTACCCGATCCGAACCACTCAAGAGGAGTCCGACTCGAACCGCTTGGAAGCACGTGAAGAGATGGCCATGAAGGATCTAAAGTCGGAGCGCCCTATCCAGACCGAAATGCGTCTTCGAACCAACCCGAGTGGTCACTAGCGACCCGAACCAATGCACCATGGAGGAGCTTGAGGTACCCGATCCGATCCAGTGAAGAGTATTAATCACGAACCATGTTGATGACTGCGAGCTGAAGGCCAAGCCGAACCGATGGCTAGGAGGAGATTCAAACCGATCCGGAGATGGAGACCAAAACCCGAGATGGAAAGGTAGTCCAAATGGGAAGTTTGTACTCAGGATCCAGTTGGGAACCAACGATCGACTTCATGAGTTGGGCTTTGCTGCAGGACATGTGCTAAGAAGTTGTCTATGTATATAACTTTGGATCATTATGTGTAGGGGGTACGTGAACGGATTCAGGGCCACAGTGGCCTAGGTACGACTAAAGAGCTATAGACCAATGAAGTGGGGTCATTTGTAAAGGTTTAGTCATGACTCCATGGGGTGAGCTTGGTAGTAGCAGCGGTTGTACAGGTCGAACTCCGTCACTACTTCGATGGGTCTAGTGATCGAAGCGGTAGATATAGTATGCTTTACGCACTGAGTAAGAGATGTGAGGATGGTTGCTATGTTTGATTTGTTTGCCATCATTATGACATGCACACCCCCACCCCCGTTATCTTTACACCATATGTTCAGTGGCACCTTAGAGTGTTATACGGTATGTAGTGCTAACTTTTTGGTTGCAGGTCCAGGTTCAGGTATGGTTTAGTATACCTGTTATTGTTCTGTTTAGCTGCTTATCACTCATACCAAACTTTTTGTTTGACCCAGAGTTTTATGTTTCTTCTTATTACTCTGGGTGCTCTCACAAGCAGACAAGAGACATGTTAGCTGGTGATGCACGTATAGCTGTACTGGAGATGAGCAGGAGGCTTCCACGTATGATATATAGATATTCTCCCCGTGTCGATGCTGGTCACTACTTTGGGCATTAGTAGTGCACCCTTTCTTTCTTTTGTTTAGAGACAGTAATTTGGAAAGTTGTAATAAGCTGTATTTGGGTTTCCGCTACTTTGATGTTGATGTTGGTTTTAGTGATCAGCTTATGCACTGTCTCACCTATTTTATGTCAAGTACATTATTATTATATTTTGTTCAATGCGCTGTGAGACATTCTACAGGTTTTCGATTAATTCACTCTCTTCTTTCCTTTCTTTGGCGACTGTTTTGTTCTAGTTGGGCATGTGTACAACGCACTTTCGGAGGAAATGCCGGCTGGTGCGGGCGAGCCGTCACACTTGGTATCAGAGCCCAGGTTGCGTAGTTAACCAAGGGAAGTCATTAGGAGAGATAATATACGTATATGAGAGCGCGTATTTGTGATTATTTTGGTTTCAAAAATCTATATATATATATATATATATATTATTAGTATAGCTAAGGATGAAGTCGCACTGCACTAGCACCACTATGGAGATGGTTAATCGTTTTCTCTTTACAGATTGAACGATGAGCCGATATGCAAGAGGTGCCAGTAGAGGAGCCAATAATGGGAATGCGGCTGACATGAGGACGATGTTTACTAACCTCATGAGGGAGATGCTTAGGGATGTGCAGAGGGCAACTCCCAATAATGGTAATGGTGGTGGTCCAATAGTGCAGGCGCCTATGGCCGATTTCGCCAAGCTAAACAAGGATTATACTAGTTTTGGTGGGAAGCCGTTCCACGGAACGAAGTCGGCTACGGATGTTCAGGACTGGTTGGATAGCTGCGTGCGCATCTTCGAAGATTTGGGTATCGAGAATGCGATGAAGAGAAGGCTAGCATCCCGTCAACTGCAAGGACGGGCAATGAATTGGTGGAATGCTATAAAGGCAGCTACTCCCGAAGATCAGATTACTTGGGATCAGTTTAAGGCTCGCTTTAGCAATTAGTTTATCCCAGCTGCTCACAAGTCAGAACTATTTAGGAAGTTTCAGGAGCTTAAGCAGAATGGAAGGGCAGTTTCAGAGTATATTGCTGAGTTCGATACCTTATCGAAATATGGGTTATCTCTTATTGATATTGCTGAGAAGAAGAATGAGAAGTTCATAACTGTCTTGGATGGATACTTAGGGGAAAGGCTTATTAACCACATGGATGAGATGTTTGAATCGATTGTGGGGAAGGCTTTAAGATCAGAAAGTCTTTACCCTGAGTCGAAGATTGAGGTTGCATCTGCAGAGGAGCCAAAGACGCAAGCAATTGGTGGAGGCAAGAGTGGAATAAGAGGAAGTAGAACCAGAATAAGGATGGCCAGAAAAAGAATAAGAAAGATGTTGAGTGCTTCAGCTGTGTTAAGAAGGGCCATATGCTAGTAATTGTCAGGCCAAGCCAGCGGATAGGAAGTGCTTCAACTGTAGCCAAGTTGGGCATCACAAGGACAAGTGTCCGAAACCCCTTAAAGAAAAGCAGATGGTGAAAGCATATGCCCTTAATGCTATTCCTTCTTCGTCGAATGCCCCAACTGCGGCGGAAAAGGGAAAGAATGTCATTATTCAAGGTATGCTTTATGTTTATGATGTTCCTGTTAGAGTTTTGTTTGATACCGGAGCTTCCAGTTCTTTCATATCTAGTGACCTGGTAGATAGGTCGGGATTGGAGCCCGAGATTGTTGATAGACCTTTAGTAGTGACGAACCCGATTGGTGGTTCGACTAACCTTAACATGATTTGTCGTAATGTGGTCTTATCATGTCATGGATGCATGTTTGTTTATGATTGCTTTGTTTTGGGCTTTACTAGGTTTGGCATTATTTTGGGAGTCGATTGGCTCCAAAGATACGGGGTGGTGGTAGACTGTGAGGGCTTTTTGGTGACAGCTAAAGCGGATGATGGGCAGAGGGTAGTATTTGGTGGTCTAGCTAATGATGCGGTAATGGCTAGTTTTCTAAATTTCCCCGACATCCCGCATAGTGAGTTGTCAGGTTTGCCCGTGGTTGGCCAGTATCCGGATGTCTTCGAGGAAATGACCGGGCTTCCACCACACTGAGAGATTGAGTTCCGTATTGACTTAGTGAAAGATGCCAGACCTATAGTGATGCCACTTCGTCGTATGGCACCAAGGGAGCAGCGAGAGATCGTGGTGCAAGTCAGCTATCTTCTAAAGAAGGGATTTATCAGAAGGAGTGTTTCTGAATAGGGAGCACCAGTTGTATTTGCTACCAAGGCGGATGGTTCCCTTTGATTGTGTGTGGACTACCGCGAATTGAATAAAGTGACGAGGAAGAATAAGTATCCTCTACCGCAGATAGATGATTTGTTTGATCAGTTGAGTGGCGCAAGAGTATTCTCTCAGTTGGATCTCGCGACAGGTTTTCATCAGCTTAGAGTGGAAGCTGAGAGTATGGCAAAAACGGCATTCCAGACGCCGTCTGGATTTATGAATGGTTGGTCAGGCATTTGGGTTGACCAATGCACCATCATATTTTGTGGATCTTATGAATATGGTATTCAGAGATCAGTTGAATAAGTTTGTCCTTGTGTTCGTGGATGATATTTTGGTCTATTCGAGGACAGAGGAAGAACACAAGGAACATTTGAGGATAGTGATGGAGGTGTTGAGAAAACACCAGTTGAAAGCAAAATTTTCTAAGTGTCACTTCTGGAGGAGGGAAGTGAGATTCTTGGGCCATGTTGTTTCAGAGAATGGTATTGCTGTGGATCCTGCGAAGGTGGCTACGGTACAAGATTGGTCTACGCCCAAGAATGCGACAGACATAAGAAGTTTCTTGGGGTTAGCTGGATATTATTGTAAGTTTATCCAAGACTTCTCCAAGATAGCAGCACCGTTGACTCAGTTGACCAAGAAGAATCAAGCTTTCGTCTGGGATGAAAAGTGCGAGGATGCATTCAAGAGTCTAAAGGAAAAGTTGACATGTGCACCAGTGTTAGTCATTTCTAAGGGGAATGAAGAGATGACGGTATATACGGATGCATGTGGTACGGGACTAGGTGCTGTATTGATGCAAGGAGGTAGGGTTGTAGCTTATGCAAGCCGGCAACTGAAACCGCATGAGAAAAGATACCCTACCCATGATTTGGAATTGGCAGCGATCGTGTTCGCACTGAAGATGTGGAGACATTATCTCTTTGGAGAAAGATTCGAGTTGTTTACCGATCATAAATCGTTAAAGTATCTTTTCTCTCAAAAGGACCTAAATCTCCGACAACAAAGGTGGTTAGAATTCTTAGCTTCCTATGATTTCGATATCGCATACACATCAGGAAAGGGCAATGCGGTAGCTTATGCATTGAGTAGAAGACACGCCAGCTTAGAGGCTATGTTTCTGGAATGGAAGCAACTGGAGTACATTGCTGGGTATGATTTCAGACCAAAGTGCGAGTTGGATCCAGAAATGTTAGCAAGTTTGACGATCAGACCCACTTTGATTAAGCGGATTGGTTCCGGTCAGAGGGACGATCCTAACCTATTGGAAATCATCTCAAAGTTAAAGATGTGAATCGATGGAGAGATGAACAAGTATGGGCTTGATCGAGATGGATGGCTTAGAAAGAATGGAAGACTAGTTGTACCCAATGTCAATGGATTGAGAGACGAAGTGCTTAGAGAATGTCATCACTCAAAACTGACTATACACCCCGGTGGTAACATGATGTATCGAGACATGAAGCGGACCTAATACTGAGAAGGGACGAAGAGAGACGTTGGGACGTTTATATCCAAATGCATGAATTGCCAGCTAGTTAAAGCTGAGCAAAAGAAGCCTAGTGGTTTGTTACAACCATTAGAAATTCCAGAATGGAAATGGGAACAAGTGTCAATGGATTTCATTGATGGGTTACCAAGGACTAGATCGGGCCATGATAGCATTTGGGTGATTGTGGACCGATTGACTAAGAGTGCAAGGTTTATACCCGTCAAGTCAAATAGGACGGCAGCTAAGTTAGCGGAACTGTATATAAAGTGGGTAGTGAGATTTCATGGAATACCCAAAGGCATTGTGAGTGACCGAGATCCGTTGTTCACTAGTGAATTTTGGAAGAGCTTACAAGAGGCGTTTGGATCAGAACTACATCTCAGTACCGCATATCATCCTCAAACCGACGGACAGACAGAAAGGATGAATCGAGTATTAGAGGATCTCTTGAGAGCTTGCATATTAGACTTTGGTGGATCATGGGATGACCATTTGCATCTAGTAGAGTTTGCATATAATAATAGTTACCAATCCATTATTGGTATGGCTCCATTTAAAGCTTTGTACTGAAGACCGTGCAACTCACCGTCATGTTAGTTCGAAACTGGTGAGAAGTTTATGCTTGGACCAGATGTGATAAGAGAAACTTCAGACATGATCAAGGTTATCCAACAGCGAATGAAGGCTGCCCAAGATAGGCAGAAAATTTATGCTGATAAAAGGAGAAGAGAATTAAAGTTCTCCATTGGCGACTTGGTGTTTGTCAAGAATTCTCCGTTGAAGAGTGTGATATGATTTGGCAGAAGAGGCAAGTTAGCACCAAGATTTGTTGGTCCATTCCCAGTTCTTGAGAAAATTGGGAATTTGGCATATAAAGTTGAATTACCAGAGAAGATGGCAGGAGTTCACAACGTATTTCATGTTTCCCAGTTAAGGAAGTTCGTACACGACCCAGATGTGGCTTTTTCACCTAATCAGTTGGATGATATCGAAGTTGAACCCGAGGCGGTTGGGAACCGCAAGCCTATGCGTATTATTGGGAACGATACGAAGCAACTTCGAAGGAAAGCGGTGAATCTAGTCAAAGTTCAGTGGGGCGAGGATGAGAATGACTGTACTTGGGAGACAGAGGAGAGCATTAGGAAGACGTATCCAGAACTCTTCGCCTAGTAAAATTTCAGTTTCGATTTAGTCTTTCCGCATGCTAGGATAAGTTTGTTTTGTTTCTTTTGCATGATTGATTGATGTATATGACTGGTAGGCATGCGGGATACTTTGTATGTTTTGGGTTAAGGAATTTCGCGGGCGAAATTCCTTAAGGGGGGAGAGTGTAACGACCTGCATTCTATGCATCGCAGGATCATATAATATTTATTTCCTTCACATCCAAAGTCGTATAGTCATGTAACTTTGGGAGACGACTATTGAGGTCATTTTCCATGTTCATGATTTCCCCCGATTTTTAAATGACCATTTTGCACCTAGCTGATCTTGTTTTGGCCATAACTTTTGATTGGAAAGGAGTTTTGACCTGAAACCACTTCCATTGGATCTGGATGAAGGTTTACAATTCCGTAGAGTGGTCACATTAGCCAAACGGACTCACCGTTTGGGAGATATGGCTGAAACAAGTTTCAGAAGGTGAAAAACTGCTTAAACGGGCCAAATGAGGTGATTAGTAAATGGGCCCATAACCCATTTCGGGATTAGGGTTATGGGGAGGATGAAATGAGTTAGGTTTTCATTGCATTTCAGTTTTCCAGCCGCCACAAACCCTCTCTTCAACCTAACAATGGCCTCCAACATCTAAATACACCTCTAATCACTTCTTAATCAAGTTTTGGCTTAAACTACATCAAATTAAGGAGAGAAAATACCAAAAGAAGGTTAGAGTTGCTGTGTTGCATTGAGAACAGCGCTAAATGGAGATTCATTTCAGATTTGATATTTCATTTGTGGCCAAGGTGAGTGATTTGCATAGTTCCTCACTAATTATGGTTAATTAAGGGTAATTAGTGATAATTAGCGAATTTATACATTTTAAAAATCTGGAAAAATATTGATAAATTTTGAAATATTGTCTTAGGCCTCTGTTAGAAGTTTGGGTTAATTTGGTTAAGTTTTATTAATCATATGATTAGTTTTTCCTAAACATGCTTAAGGGAAAATATGGGGTTTTGGCTATGTTTGATCCAATTTACATGCTATGGTTGTTGTTTTGATGTTTATGGTCACTTCTATATGTTTCCATGACTGTAGGATATGCTTTGTGATTGTTTAGAATAGTTAGAATGGTCGAAAACGCCGTTGAATGGCGTAAAACAGCTCGCTGGACAAAGTGCAGGAATTCGGATCGGATGGGGGATTGAGGGACGGATCGGATCGCCCTATGGGGTCGTAGAGCCACATCATGAACCAAGCCATCTCCTCCGAACCGAACCGTCTGTGTGAGGTCCACGAGCATCAACTGTGAGCTGCCTCTCGTACCCGATCCGAACCACTCAAGAGGTGTCCTACCCGAACCGCCTGGAAGCACACGAAGAGATGGCCATGAAGGATCTAAAGTCGGAGCGCCCTATCCGGACCGAACCGCATCTCCGAACCGACCCGTGTGGTCACTAGCGACCCGAACCGATGCACCATAGAGGAGCTTGAGGTACCCGATTCGATCCAGTGAAGAGTATTAATCACAAACAGTGTTGATGACAGCGAGCTGAAGGCCGAGCCTAATCGATGGCTAGGAGGAGATCCGAACCGATCCGGAGATGGAGACCAAAACCCGAGATGCAAAGGTAGTCCAAATGGGAAGTTTGTACTCAGGATCCAGTTGGGAACCAACGAATCGACTTCATGAGTTGGGCTTTGCTGCGGGACGTGTACTAAGGAGTTGTCGATGTCTATAACTTTGGATCACTATGTGTAGGGGGTACGTGAACAGATTCAGGGCCATAGTGGCCTAGTTACGACTAAAGAGCTATAGACCAATGAAGTTCGGTCATTTGTAAAGGATTGGTCATGACTCCATGGGGTGATATTGGTAGTAGCAGTGGTTGTACAGGTCTAACTCCGTCACTACTTCAATGGTTCTAGTGATCGAAGCGGTAGATATCGTATGCTTTACGCACTGAGTAAGAGATGTGAGGTTGGTTGCTATGTTTGATTTTTTTGCCATCATTATGACATGCACACTCCCATCCCCGTTATCTTTACATCATCTGTTCAATGACACCTTAGAGTGTTGTACGGTATGTAGTGCTAACTCTTTGGTTATAGGTTTAGGTATGGTTTAGTATACCTGTTATTGTTCTGTTTAGCTGCTTATCACTCGCACCAGACTTTTTGTCTGACCCAGAGTTTTATGTCTCTTCTTTTTATTCTGGGTGCTCTCAAGAGCAAACTAGAGACAGGTTAGCTGGTGATGCACGAGTAGCTGTACCGGAGACGAGCAGGAGGCTTCCACGTATGATATATAGACATTCTCCCTGAGTCGATGCTGGTCACTACTTTGGGCATTAGTAGTGCACCCTTTCTTTCTTTTGTTTAGAGACAGTAATTTGGAAAGTTGTAATAAGCCGTATTTGGGTTTCCGCTACTCTGATGTTGATGTTGGTTTTAGTGATCAACTTATGCACTGTCTCACCTGTTTTATGTCAAGTACATTATTATTATATTTTGTTACATGCGCTCTGAGACATTCTACAGGTTTTCGATTAGTTCACTCTCTTCTTTCCTTTCTTTGGCGACCGTTCCGTGCTAGTTGGGCATGTGTACAACGCACTTTCGGAGGAAACGCCGGCTGGTGCGGGACGAGACGTCACAACAGCGTTGAGTATTTATGTGCTTTCATATTTTGTAGAGCTATGAGGTTGAACTTTAGTTGTTCATTTTCGTTATTTCGGCGCTTTCTTTAATTTTTTTTATTTAAGTTCTAAGTAACAGCATTGAAGCAGTCTACATAGTTTTTATAATTTTTATGTTAATTTTTGTATAGGACAAATATCTTGAAATTACTCATATTCAGCATCTACATTTTGTTTCTGGTAAATCATCCAAAGAAAACGCGGTTTTGATAAATTCATATGATGCAAAAAAGATGGATCCTTGAGATACATACATAGCCAACCGCGGAGTCAAACCTCTGTACATAATAAAGTGGAACAAATAGTCGTTTTCTAACATGATTGAAATCATCCGTTTTCTGCATTATTGCGTTTATATGTTTTTGCTGTGCACGCCATGAGACGAATGCAACGTGCATGCAGTTTCTCCATTAATAAGCCTGCACTATGCTTCCATGTCCATGTCAAAGTTTTTACATTGTTACATCTAAAAATTATAGTCAGGTTTTCAAAACCAGCTAGCTTTTGTTCCATTCAATTTATTATCAATGTTCAGCCTTTAATAAACATCAGTAAAAGTGTACCATAAATTGTTTTGTGTATATCTTTTACTCACTATTTTCACCTTTATTTCTCACTACTACTATTTTCATTTCTATTTGTGTGATTTTTGTTCTGCAAAGTAATTACATTAACTAATTGGTTCTCGAAACCCAGAAGAAGGCGAGCTTCGACCACAACTTCTTGACCGTTTTGGAATGCATGCACAAGTAGGAACAGTCAGAGATGCATAACATAGAGTCAAAATTGTTGAAGAACGAGCGAGATTTGATAAGAATGCGAAAGGATTCAGAGACTCATATGAAACCGTACAAGAGAAATTACAAGAGCAAATCAAAGTAGCAAGAAGTACATTGGGATCTATTCAGATAGATTGTGATTTGAGAGCAAAAATATCAAAAGTATTTTCTGAATTGAATGTGGATGGATCTAGAGGAGATACTGTGAGTAACAGAGCTGCTAAAGCTTTAGCTGCTTTGAAAGGTAGAGATCAAGTTACTCCAGAAGATATCGCAACTGTCATTCCGAACTGCTTACTGCATCGTTTGAGGAAAGATCCTTTAGAATCGTTTGATTCGCGATATATTATAGAATTTCTGAATATATATGTGAATTTTTTTTGCAACATACATAATGAGATAATGTAACGACCCGCAAATCCGTGCTATCTGAGTTGACTATTAACACCACACATCCAACCCAAATTGCACAGAAATACGAATCATTATTAGAAAGAAGTTAGAGGATGAGAAATAGAAAGAAAGAAATATTAGAATAGAAGAAAACGAAGACCACAACTCACAGCAGAACGAATAAAATATATTATATAACATAACTTTTGAAATACAAATCAGTAACTGTATATATACATACCATGATCAGAGCACAACAGTTATTCCTGGAACAGTTATAAACATCTGTTTCCAGATACAAACCAGGTCCACAGCGGAATATATGATAGCCTATAGCTAACTGGTGAAGCCTCCTGCTTCCAGCTCCTCCAAATGAATCTGTGAAATCCCGACTACTTGACTGCCCGTACAAATTTGGGCACCCAAGAGTTTAGGGAAACAAACAAAATAAACTCTGGGTCAGTCATGGGACTGGTGTGAGTAAACTCCAACCACTTGTTTAACTTTCAAAACCCTTTTCAAAAGAAAAGATAATAGTAAGACCAGCCCACACATAAACATGGACGGTTTTTACCTTACTATAACCCAAAACACTTTGATATCAAATCCAATGATATTATAATAATGTCTACATCAAATAAATAACCAAATAGTAGAACGCTTGCATCTCACGCTCCACACATATAGTATAAAATCAAAACCGCATGGCGCTTATTGGAGATTGGATTCCGACTATGACAAGGTATGGAACCACCTTCCGCTAGTGTATCTCTAGAGAGGAATACACTGGGTTCAACAAGAACATCTTGCAACCCGGCCCACACATGACCGACCACTCATTTCGCTTGAGTGTATCGAATGAATATCACCAACGGTTGGAATCAGCAACCGTCTCCCGACTGGGACAACATCGAATAGAATAAGAAATTAAATGAACCTCTAGATAGGTGATTATACATCCTAATGGGTGCGACCATATTTTCAGATCCGTTAATCACTTTGAATGCCACATTTTCAGATCCGTTAATCACTAGTTAAGTTTGCACAAATATTCTGGATGTTATGCTAAGGGAATAAATCCGTTGCAACCATATATATATTTATACAGACCAACCCATTTGATCATTGGAAATACTCTGTCAGACATTCGTCCATTTACGTTCGTTCTGGGACTGAACGAAACCGAAGGCACTATTTCTATTTAATAGAAAAAGTCCTTGCACTTTACTCCGTCTTCAATATATTCAGCATACTTAGTTCGCAACGCTTATGCCGATACGGAGTGGTTCTTCGAATAATAATCCAACCGGTCTCTCCATATTGACAACGATGGTCAAAACTTCGATAGTCGGTGAATTAACTATCGAATAAAAACAAGTGTTCATCCAAACATATCAACAAATCACTGGGCTCTCTAATTAATATTTCATTAATTAAATCTCTTCTCCGTTTCCTTATCAATATTTGTTACCCAAATAATTTCAATAACCATATTGGCCCTTTACGCTATTTGGAAAGCATTTCCCAATATCAACTTCTTTTATTTTCTATATATTAGAAAATATCTCTATTTGCAATTGGAAACAATTCCAATCACTTATCTCTATCCCGACTATTTTAATTATACTCAGGAAATATTTACTTGTTATATTTCCAAAATTCCATCACTTGGGTTTAAAACGAATGTTGTGTAAAACATTGTTACAACAACCCAAAATATTTTATTCAACTAACTCTTTTTCAAACACTTCTCTTCGAGACTGGATCTTGCTATTTTGTCCATTAAAAATGAAATCAATCAAGTTGGGGTAAAATTTCCTCTCAGACCTTAACTGAAAACATCCTCAACTTCAAAACGGCAAAATCACTTACCTCGAATAAACACACTATACAATCCAATTGTTCATTTTTAAAACATGTATAAAGTTCGCTTTCTATTTCCAATTTATAGATTTCCCTTTCTGTTTCCAATACTCTATTTTGATTTCATTTCCTTATCGAATTCTACATATATCGATACATTGATTTATAACTATCAAATTATCTGAAAAATATTCTATCTCCTTAAATTCCCGGAAAAATTCGCCATAATCTCCCCTGCACCGGGAGCATCGGGAAATTTCAAATAGCTTTCCCGGTCCTTCTTATCTCAAAAAGAAAAAGAAAAAGCCAAGCGGCTTGCCGATACGGCGCATAAAATCTCATATATGAATTAAACATGTACCTTTTTGTCGAGCACATAAATTTAAATCTTCATATACTTCATATCAAACCTGCTTACACATGTTCACCTGTTTGCAATTCAATTCAACTCAAACCAATCGTTTGAATTCAGTTCCGCCCATTTATTCTTTAATTAGCTTCTTAGCCTATTTCACTTGTTATTTGAACATATCATGTTCAAATATATATTAATTTGTTGATACAACAATCGAATGTCATTTCTAATTCAAGTTTCATATTCGATTTCGAATATGAATTTACACACCCCTTGTCTGATTCAAAACCCAAATTTCGATTCTAAAATTCCATTAACTAATTTCTTTAAATTAGTCAATTCTAATCAATAATTAAAAATCTGATTTTTGTTTCAACAATCATCTCATTTACACCACTTGAGTTCGTATTTAATTTACAACTCAAGTCTGGATTTTTCTCATGGCAAATTCGGATTTTATTTCTTTAAAATCCTTTAGTTTATTTAAACAAACCGCTATGGTTTTATAATGGTTCTGGCGCTGCTTTTCTGAAAATTTGATTTTTGACATAACTCAAAATCTATTCGATGAAATCCAGATTTTTCTCCTTCATTAGAAAGCTATTATCAAATCGGTCCTGACGTTTCTTGTTTCAAAGAATTTCGACTTCAATTGAGTTCTGTATATCCAATTGAAGTTCGAATCGCAAATTTACGAACTGCAGCGTAGCGGCGAGTTCGTTATATATATATATATATACATACTTTTAAAACTTTGTTTTTAAAATAAATTCAACTCTATTTTTGATATATATTTAAATATATATCAAATCCATTTTCCTTTTCAATCCAAAATAATATTTTCGATTTTCTATATTCAAATCCCATTTTCATTTCTATTTGAATTTTAAATATTCAAATTTCCAATTTAAATTTCTATTTGAATTCTATAATTAAAATTCATTTCAACTCTATTTGAATTCTATACTCAAGTACCATTTGAATTTCTATATTCAAAATTCTATATTCAAACCTTTTATTCAAATTCCGTTTGAATTCTTTTATCCAAATTCTATATTCAGATTTCATATGAACTTTCTTTATTCAAATCTATTTGAATTCCACTGAATTCAAATTCTATTTCAATTCCTTTGACTTCAAATCTATTTCAATTCCTTTGAATTCAAATCCCATATTTAAATTCTTTTTTTGAAATTCTATAGTCAAATTCTCTTTCAATTATATTTGAATTCAAATTTCATTGCAATTCTATTTTTGAAATTCTATTTTCAAGGTCTATTTCAAATTCTCTTTTGAAAATCTATTTCAAATTCTATTTGGAAATTCTATTTCACATTCTCTATATTCAAACTCCATTTGAAAGTTCTATATTCAAATTTTATATTTAGAATTTCTTCCTTCAAATTCCATTTCACTTTTCTATATTCAAATTCTATGTTTGAATTCCCTTCATATTTTCTCTATTCCATATTTGAATTCCCATTGAATTTCTATATTTCAAATCTATTTGCATTTCAAATATTCGATTCCATTTGAATTTTCATATTCAAATCTCTATTTGAATTTCCTTTATTTGAATTCCTATGGATTCAAACTCTATTTTAATTTCTTAGAATTCAAATTCTATATTTCATTCTAATTTCGTCGATTCAAATTTTATTTGAACTTCTATTTGAATTTCTAATATTCAATCTCCTTTTTTTCTTTTATTTAAAATTCAAATATTTAAACTCCTTTTCTAATTCTACTATTCAAATGTTATACTCAAATTTCATTTGAGTTATATATTTAAAAATTTCTTTTCAAATCCTATTTTAAAATTTCATTTCAAATTCCAATTTCACACTTGTATTTCTATTTCTGAATTATCAAATGATAATTCTTTTCACTTCATTTATAACTTCGTTATAAAAGAACTATTTATAAACTTCGTTTATAAAGAAACTACTTGTTTTATTTTTCAAAAACAAGTTTGTATTTTTATTTCCATTTAAAATTCAAATTCTATTTAAAAATAGAATTTTTCCTTTTTAAATCTCAAATATCCTTCCACGATATTTTAAATAAATTAACACTTGGCCCAGTGATATTTAAAAAAATCAAATCACCCACTTTTCAATCATTTGATTTTTAACACGTCATATATGAAAAAGATATATGGAATCAAACAAACAACAAACAAACAGATAATATATTTTTGAGGAATCCAGTTGGATTCCTCCAACCTGTTTTCCTGCATCCACAGATGTTAGCACATAAATAATACCCATTCTGCTTCATGGCAGAATATCATGGTATAGAAGGTCATCCACTATCATAGCGTGGGGCGTATAGGTTAATCATCCGCTATGAAACTGTGGGCATCCGCTAATGAGACTGCGGGAATCCAACCAATCAATCAACCCAATATATATATAATAGCCTAAATAACTAATATATGTAAAACAACCAGAAATCATTCACACAAGCAACAAACAATTATTTTTAACGAATAAAAATAATTATAAATAAAAGGTGAGTGAGATTTACTCACCAGGATTTTCCATTGTCAAATATCTTGTTTAATTCTGTCTCGTCAGCTATAAATTATTCGAACGAAATTTCCGAATAAAACAATCTCCCTTCATTCTCGTCTGTTTCCAGTTCAAAACCCAGAACCTATTCCCTTTGGATTCCTTCCTGATGCTTGACTGTCCCTCAACACCTTCAACGGTCACCAGTCCACCCAGAGCCCCATCCTCCACTTGCCTTCTCTTGTTCACAAAAAGAACAGTACGCTCCCTTTTCTTCCTTATGAATGCACGGGAGACTTAAGACAGTGGCTTCAAGCCATCACCAGATCCTTCCTCTCCAAACACCTTACCAAAATCCTTAATACCATCGCACCAATTTCCCAGTATCACATTCGAACTCCAGTTGCCCCTAAAAAAAATCAATCCGTTCATCCCTCACAGAAGAGTCGCACCAATTTCAAGAGGTAGCTGAGGGTTTTTGAACGATCGAACTATGCTTTTGCGAAGCCGATTCAGTTCGCGATTCCCTTTTCTTGCTGCCAGGACTAAACGCGACTATCGCGACCTCCCCTCCTTCGATTATACCGAAGTCGAGCAACCAAATAAGCGTCGGACCCATTTGATTTGATTCTTGTTTCCCCCTTTTTCCTTTGATTTATTTCAATTTTATTTTATTTGGTAGGTGGTTTCCATTTCACGAATGACAGAAGGAAAGGGAACAAAAGAAATGAAATGGTTTGAGAATGGAGAACTAAAACCGAAGACGCTGACCATTTTATAGACGTGAATGTGAGACAGACGTACTCGCCATTTCAAATCCTACTTTACTTTGTAACCAAGGTGGAAGACCATTTGTGCAGCTCGATGAAGGCATAGCTGTGTGATTTATTTATGTCTGCATTAGAAAGGAAAGTAGGTCGGCTGAAGAGAAATGGAAAAGATTTTTGATTAGATATTGTTTTAATTGAATAATTAAAATATCTCGCGGCCTCTTACTTGTAATTACTGAACCGCTATTTAACACAACTATTGACGTTACCAGATTCTAGCACTATTCTGGACTTAACAACTGGGTTCTAAAATTAAATTCGATTATCTGGAGAAGATACGAATTTTAAACTGACGGTTTAAATTAAACTCAATTAAATTATTAACTTGATTTCAAACAATGAAATTCATCGATAATAAATTATCATTATTGTTCTGATTCAAATAGAATTTATATTAATCGACGGAATTATTTTGATTCAGTTTTAACCGCGAATTCAATTATTACTGTTTCATATTACGATAGTTAATATATTCGATATTAAATCGTATATCGATTATTAAATCGATAAATTCAATATAAAATTCATTTATATTCCGAAATCAATATTTAAAATAAATTTAAATATTCAATATTAAATGGCTAAAAATCTGGGACGTTACATTCCTTCCCCCTTAAAAGAATTTCGTCCCCGAAATTGCTAAGGTAGGAAAAGTGCTACAAACCTATTAACTTCTTCAACATCTCACTTATGTTGAACTCAACATTTCATATTTCAACAAATTTTAATTCTACCAAAACTTTTGGTTTTCCTTATTTTAATTCGAATGATCTATGATCAATCCATTTATATCCAATCTATATTCTATTAGCACTATTCAAATTGATTGTAGTCAATTGATTCACTTCGATCCATTTAACTAGCTTAAGTTAATTTCCAATTCCAGAATTCAAATCCCAGTGTTTTCATTTCAAATCCTTTGAAATACATAAATATATACTTGTATTTATTTCCATCTAAAACTCAAAACATTTGAATTTTCAAACCACTTGTTTTCCTTTCAAACAAATTCCATCAAAACTTTTCTAAGGTAGTCATTCGTCACTTAGAACTCGAAAATGAATACTGATGAAGCTGCAGTCATCATCAGAAATATTTCCCAGCGACTGAAGAGAGTTCAGTGCTTTATCATTTTAAAAATCAATTCAAAATGATTTTCATTCAAAAACCCTTTCAAAATAAAACTATATTATTTTAATATACTTTGAAAAATATTTTTCAACTTCCCAGGATTTAAATTCCAAATTCTGCTTTGAAATCAAATTTTAATTCATTTCATTTGTATATGTTATATACAAGTTTTATTTTGGTTATATATAACCATTCCAATTTTTATAATCAAATTTGATTATAACGATAACAATCAACACATCCAATAATTTCAGAAAATTATTAGTTATATCAAAATAGAATTTTGGGTAAAATTATTTCATCTACCCATTTTAAAACTATATCGTGTTCAATCTTCTGTTCAAGTATTTAGAAACTCCTATCGACGTCGTGGCGTCCCACGATTCGACCAGAATTCATAAATTACCCAACAGACAAGCCAACACAATATAAAACAATTTTTATATCAACAAACAAATACGTGCTCTCGTATATACACTCAACTCATTCTAGGGTGTTACTGACCCTATCTCTAATGAGCACATCCCACCAAAGCCTAGGTATTCGCTCAACCTAAGCTCTGATACCAACTGTAACGACCCGCAAATCCGTGCTATCTGAGTTGACTATTAACACCACACGTCCAACCCAAATTGCACAGAAATACGAATCATTATTAGAAAGAAGTTAGAGGATGAGAAATAGAAAGAAAGAAATATTAGAATAGAAGAAAACGAAGATCACAACTCACAGCGGAACGAATAAAATATATTATATAACATAACTTTTGAAATACGAATCAGTAACTGTATATATACATACCATGATCAGAGCACAACAGTTATTCCTGGAACAGTTATAAACATCTGTTTCTAGATACAAACCAGGTCCACAGCAGAATATTTGATAGCCTATAGCTAACTGGTGAAGCCTCCTGCTTCCAGCTCCTCCAAATGAATCTGTGAAATTCCGACTACTTGACTGCCCGTACAAATTTGGGCACCCAAGAGTTTAGGGAAGCAAACAAAATAAACTCTGGGTCAGTCATGGGACTGCTGTGAGTAAACTCCAACCACTTGTTTAACTTTTAAAACCCTTTTCGAAAGAAAAGATAATAGTAAGACCAGCCCACACATAAACATGAACGGTTTTTACCTTACTATAACCCAAAACACTTTGATATCAAATCCAATGATATTATAATAATGTCTACATCAAATAAATAACCAAATAGTAGAACGCTTGCATCTCACGCTCCACACATATAGTATAAAATCAAAACCGCATGGCGCTTATTGGAGATTGGATTCCGACTATGAAAAGGTATGGAACCACCTTCCACTAGTGTATCTCTAGAGAGGAATACACTGGGTTCAACAAGAACATCTTGCAACCCGGCCCACACATGACCGACCACTCATTTCGCTTGAGTGTATCGAATGAATATCACCAACGATTGGGATCAGCAACCGTCTCCCGACTGGGACAACATCGAATAGAATAAGAAATTAAATGAACCTCTAGATAGGTGATTATACATCCTAATGGATGCGACCCACATAGACATGCTGCCTGCCCGATTTTTGTCCTTTCCCGGTTGTTGAGGCCTGAGGCTACGAATACTTACCGTTCATTGATAGCACAATCACTTTGATTGCCACATTTTCAGATCCGTTAATCACTAGTTAAGTTTGCACAAATATTCTGGATGTTATGCTAAGGGAATAAATCCGTTGCAACCATATATATTTATACAGACCAACCCATTTGATCATTGGAAATACTCTGTCAGACATTCGTCCATTTACGTTCGTTCTGGGACTGAACGAAACCGAAGGCACTATTTCTATTTAATAGGAAAAGTCCTTGCACTTTACTCTGTCTTCAATATATTCAGCATACTTGGTTCGCAACGCTTATGCCGATACAGAGTGGTTCTTCGGATAATAATCCAACCGGTCTCTCCATATTGACAACGATGGTCAAAACTTCGATAGTCGGTGATTTAACTATCGAATAAAAACAAGTGTTCATCCAAACATATCAATAAATCACTGGGCTCTTTAATTAATATTTCATTAATTAAATCTCTTCTCCGTTTCCTTATCAATATTTGTTACCCAAATAATTTCAATAACCATATTGTCCCTTTACGCTATTTGGAAAGCATTTCCCAATATCAACTTCTTTTATTTTCTATATATTAGAAAATATCTCTATTTGCAATTGGAAACAATTCCAATCACTTATCTCTATCCCGACTATTTTAATTATACTCAGGAAATATTTACTTGTTATATTTCCAAAATTCCATCACTTGGGTTTAAAACGAATGTTGTGTAAAACATTGTTACAACAACCCAAAATATTTTATTCAACTAACTCTTTTTCAAACACTTCTCTTCGAGACTGGATCTTGCTATTTATCCATTAAAAATGAAATCAATCAAGTTGGGGTAAAATTTCCTCTCAGACCTTAACTGAAAACATCCTCAACTTCAAAACGGCAAAATCACTTACCTCGAATAAACACACTATACAATCCAATTGTTCATTTTTAAAACATGTATTAAGTTCGCTTTCTATTTCCAATTTATAGATTTCCCTTTCTGTTTCCAATACTCTATTTTGATTTCATTTCCTTATCGAATTCTACATATATCGTTACATTGATTTATAACTATCAAATTATCTAAAAAATATTCTATCTCCTTAAATTTCCGGAAAAAATCGCCATAACCTCCCCTACACCGGGAGCATCGGGAAATTTCAAATAGCTTTCCCGGTCCTTCTTATCTCAAAAAGAAAAAGAAAAGGCCAAGCGGCTTGCCGATACGGCGCATAAAATCTCATATATGAATTAAACATGTACCTTTTTGTCGAGCACATAAATTTAAATCTTCATATACTTCATATCAAACCTGCTTACACATGTTCACCTGTTTGCAATTCAACTCAACTCAAACCAATCATTTGAATTCAGTTCCGCCCATTTATTCTTTAATTAGCTTCTTAGCCTATTTCACTTGTTATTTGAACATATCATGTTCAAATATATATTAATTTGTTGATACAACAATCGAATGTCATTTCTAATTCAAGTTTCATATTCGATTTCGAATATGAATTTACACACCCCTTGTCTGATTCAAAACCCAAATTTCGATTCTAAAATTCCATTAACTAATTTCTTTAAATTAGTCAATTCTAATCAATAATTAAAAATCTGATTTTTGTTTCAACAAACATCTCATTTACACCACTTGAGTTCGTATTTAATTTACAACTCAAGTCTGGATTTTTCTCATGGCAAATTCGGATTTTATTTCTTTAAAATCCTTTAGTTTATTTAAACAAACCGCTATGGTTTTATAATGGTTCTGGCGCTGCTTTTCTGAAAATTTGATTTTTGACATAACTCAAAATCTATTTGATGAAATCCAGATTTTTCTCCTTCATTAGAAAGCTATTATCAAATCGGTCCTGACGTTTCTTGTTTCAAAGAATTTCGACTTCAATTGAGTTCTGTATATCCAATTGAAGTTCGAATCGCCAATTTACGAACTGCAGCGCTGCGGCGAGTTCGTTATATATATATATACATACTTTTAAAACTTTGTTTTTAAAATAAATTCAACTCTATTTTTGATATATATTTAAATATATATCAAATCCATTTTCCTTTTCAATCCAAAATAATATTTTCGATTTTCTATATTCAAATCCCATTTTCATTTCTATTTGAATTTTAAATATTCAAATTTCCAATTTAAATTTCTATTTGAATTCTATAATTAAAATTCATTTCAACTCTATTTGAATTCTATACTCAAGTACCATTTGAATTTCTATATTCAAAATTCTATATTCAAACCTTTTATTCAAATTCCGTTTGAATTCTTTTATCCAAATTCTATATTCAGATTTCATATGAACTTTCTTTATTCAAATCTATTTGAATTCCACTGAATTCAAATTCTATTTCAATTCCTTTGACTTCAAATCTATTTCAATTCCTTTGAATTCAAATCCCATATTTAAATTCTTTTTTTGAAATTCTATAGTCAAATTCTCTTTCAATTATATTTGAATTCAAATTTCATTGCAATTCTATTTTTGAAATTCTATTTTCAAAGTCTATTTCAAATTCTCTTTTGAAAATCTATTTCAAATTCTATTTGGAAATTCTATTTCACATTCTCTATATTCAAACTCCATTTGAAAGTTCTATATTCAAATTTTGTATTTAAAATTTCTTCCTTCAAATTCCATTTCACTTTTCTATATTCAAATTCTATGTTTGAATTCCCTTCATATTTTCTCTATTCCATATTTGAATTCCCATTGAATTTCTATATTTCAAATCTATTTGCATTTCAAATATTCGATTCCATTTGAATTTTCATATTCAAATCTCTATTTGAATTTCGTTTATTTGAATTCCTATGGATTCAAACTCTATTTTAATTTCTTAGAATTCAAATTCTATATTTCATTCTAATTTCGTCTATTCAAATTTTATTTGAACTTCTATTTGAATTTCTAATATTCAATCTCCGTTTTTCTTTTATTTAAAATTCAAATATTTAAACTCCTTTTCTAATTCTACTATTCAAATGTTATACTCAAATTTCATTTGAGTTATATATTTAAAAATTTCTTTTCAAATCCTATTTTAAAATTTCATTTCAAATTCCAATTTCACACTTGTATTTCTATTTCTGAATTATCAAATGATAATTCTTTTCACTTCATTTATAACTTCGTTATAAAAGAACTATTTATAAACTTCGTTTATAAAGAAGCTACTTGTTTTATTTTTCAAAAACAAGTTTGTATTTTTATTTCCATTTAAAATTCAAATTCTATTTAAAAATAGAATTTTTCCTTTTTAAATCTCAAATATCCTTCCACGATATTTTAAATAAATTAACACTTGGCCCAGTGATATTTAAAAAAATCAAATCACCCACTTTTCAATCATTTGATTTTTAACACGTCATATATGAAAAAGATATATGGAATCAAACAAACAACAAACAAACAGATAATATATTTTTGAGGAATCCAGTTGGATTCCTCCAACCTGTTTTCCTGCATCCACAGATGTTAGCACATAAATAATACCCATTCTGCTTCATGGCAGAATATCATGGTATAGAAGGTCATCCACTATCATAGCGTGGGGCGTATAGGTTAATCATCCGCTATGAAACTGTGGGCATCCGCTAATGAGACTGCGGGAATCCAACCAATCAATCAACCCAATATATATATAATAGCCTAAATAACTAATATATGTAAAACAACCAGAAATCATTCACACAAGCAACAAACAATTATTTTTAACGAATAAAAATAATTATAAATAAAAGGTGAGTGAGATTTACTCACCAGGATTTTCCATTGTCAAATATCTTGTTTAATTCTGTCTCGTCAGCTATAAATTATTCGAACGAAATTTCCGAATAAAACAATCTCCCTTCATTCTCGTCTGTTTCCAGTTCAAAACCCAGAACCTATTCCCTTTGGATTCCTTCCTGATGCTTGACTGTCCCTCAACACCTTCAACGGTCACCAGTCCACCCAGAGCCCCATCCTCCACTTGCCTTCTCTTGTTCACAAAAAGAACAGTACGCTCCCTTTTCTTCCTTATGAATGCACAGGAGACTTAAGACAGTGGCTTCAAGCCATCACCAGATCCTTCCTCTATAAACACCTTACCAAAATCCTTAATACCATTGCCCCATTTTCCCAGTATCACATTCGAACTCTAGTTGCCCCTAAAAAAAATCAATTCGTTCATCCCTCACAGAAGAGTCGCACCAATTTCAAGAGGTAGCTGAGGGTTTTTGAACGATCGAACTATGCTTTTGCGAAGCCGATTCAGTTCGCGATTCCCTTTTCTTGCTACCAGGACTAAACGCGACTATCGCGACCTCCCCTCCTTGGATTATACCGAAGTCGAGCAACCAAATAAGCGTCGGACCCATTTGATTTGATTCTTGTTTCCCCCTTTTTCCTTTGATTTATTTCAATTTTATTTTATTTGGTAGGTGGTTTCCATTTCGCGAATGACAGAAGGAAAGGGAACAAAAGAAATGAAATGGTTTGAGAATGGAGAACTAAAACCGAAGACGATGACCATTTTATAGACGTGAATGTGAGACAGACGTACTCGCCATTTCAAATCCTACTTTACTTTGTAACTAAGGTGGAAGACCATTTGTGCAGCTCGATGAAGGCATAGCTGTGTGACTTTATTTATGACTGCATTAGAAAGGAAAGTAGGTCGGCTGAAGAGAAATGGAAAAGATTTTTGATTAGATATTGTTTTAATTGAATAATTAAAATATCTCGCGGCCTCTTACTTGTAATTACTGAACCGCTATTTAACACAACTATTGACGTTACCAGATTCTAGCACTATTCTGGACTTAACAACATGGGTTCTAAAATTAAATTCGATTATCTGGAGAAGATACGAATTTTAAACTGTCGGTTTAAATTAAACTCAATTAAATTATTAACTTGATTTCAAACAATGAAATTCATCGATAATAAATTATCATTATTGTTCTGATTCAAATAGAATTTATATTAATCGACGGAATTATTTTGATTCACTTTTAACCGCGAATTCAATTATTACTGTTTCATATTACGATAGTTAATATATTCGATATTAAATCGTATATCGATTATTAAATCGATAAATTCAATATAAAATTCATTTATATTCCGAAATCAATATTTAAAATAAATTTAAATATTCAATATTAAATGGCTAAAAATCTGGGACGTTACAGATAATTTATTTGAAATTTTTTCCATTCTCATGGATATGAAACATTCTTTGTTCCTGCTATTTTCCACGTCTATGTCGTTATTTTACAATACAACTAGGCTATGATTTTCTAGTCTTTTAGGTTTGCTGGAGACTTGCTTCTAGTCTTAGAATATTTGGCACAGTTATAATCATATCACAACCGTACCTCATGCAAAAGCAGCGACAAATCGAGGGTGAGGAATGAAATAACTTATAAAATGACTGATATGAATACTGTGAAGCAACGTGTAGTTCAAGTAGGTTTTACATAAATTACCTTGTCCAATGCCACCACCGAATAAAAGGACAACTAAATCCATTTTTGCACGATATAAGTAGATAAATGATCCCAAATTTTATCTATCTCATCTTGGCTATAAGAACGATCTTGTACAAAGTCCTGCAATTAAGAGATTGTTTTGAAAATTGAATCATATAATTAATTAACATTAATATTGAAGGAAAAAAGAAAAAACTAAAGTGGCACCTTTTGTAAGTCGATGCTATGATGGTGTTTTTTTTATTATTTCATACAAATACCTCATCACATAATATACACAATTCGTTGATGTAGATTGTTTAGGACACTAACAACATTAGAAGGAAATTTAATTACTTCAAAATGAATTTATCTCTCAAATGAAATACAATTGTTTATGGTAGAAAGTCAATCATTGTAACATCTTTCCAATTCAACGTTGCTCCTTGAGACTTGCCACCGTATACTTTGTAAAGTTTAAACGCTCTGCACATGCAAGAAAATATTAAAACAATTTATATAACCGCAAAATCAGAAATTGTCTTATTAAAACGAATTATTTTATAAAACTAAGATTGATATTCTACAACTTACACATTCACTTGCGCTTTAATTTCCGAATTATGCTTGCTTTCGGCACGGGAATCAAAAGCATAAACATCGCTCTTTTGTAGATGGAAAACAAGCAGAAGACAATGTTTCCTATAACATAAAATTTGTAAAAGATTAAAATTAGTAAATATATATAAAGTGGTTAACAAATAGTGCAAACTCTTCGTAGTGCGGGGCATAAAGTAGTTTTTTGATTGTGACTCACGCAATGTGTTGAGAATATATGAATTAGTCACGTCGGGAGATTTCCGTACTTGAGAAAGCTTATGAGGACACATAAACCCGATGGTCTCCGCTTCAAGGTCATTGAACCTATGATTTAACCACCTACAAATTATGTGAACATTTCAGTTTATATTATTGGACATAGACCCTGATATCATTTCCAAATTTGCACTTGTCTTATTCCGTACTTAAAATTTGTATTTTTCTAGTATATTTTTTTTTCTTATTTTTTAATATACAATGTCGAACGTTTCCTTTGCCCCATTAATGTCTCATACATGCTCGTAAATTTATAAGGGTACATAAGGATTGTTTTTTTAACAAAAAATTTAAATATAACAAAACAAAATTAGCTATAATACTATATGCTATACTATATGCTCAAGTATACATATATGTCATAGGAGTGAAATTCTTACATGATGTAAATCTGTAAACATGATGCATTCAACCACGCCATACTAAGAAATTTGACAATGTCATTGTTTCTGATCTTGATTTCATAGTCCTCGTCGCACTTAAATAAATCCTTATTCACTTGAATTGTATTAATGATGTTATCAGCTGATGGCCCTTGAACTACCAGGTCATGAAAATATCGGCACTCTTTCGTTAATGTTTTAAGGATTCCTTCACCCATTAGTGTATTGCGCTTTGCAGTCTCATTCGTTATTGCATTAATGACCTTGTCATTATTACTTCCAATCATGCTCTTGCTTGGTTGAGATATAGATCCCTAGTTCAAAAGTGTTTAAGGTGCTTGCTATTAGCAAAATATCAATATTTCAATTATTTGATGTCTGAAATATTAATGTAATAAATTGGAAGACTCTGATGGGAAACTCATATTATCTCAAATATAAAAAAGTAACATAAAACAATGTTATTTCACCATATTTGACTATACAAAATTTTCATATTTACCGTATTATCTCTTAGAAGCACGAGACTTTTAGGCCATTGAACAAAACTACCAACTGTTTCACCTATTGTGCTGAAATATTTAGTTGGAACTGGAAGTGGGGTTCTTTCATGACTAGACTCCACTGCATCAATCCCAACCTACACATGATCAACCATGATTTGTTGACTGTGACATTGGTCTACAGTCTTTGAAGCAGGATGTACCATGCCACTGCTCACAATGATAATATTGGAGTCCAAATTCACAGCTAAATGACAGTTTGTTGGTTTCTAAGATGAAAGCACAAAACCATCGTTGTTCACTTAAGCTTGTCAAATGCATAATATCATATATGTAAATTAAAATCAACTTTTGAATTATTTACCCGCAACTCTGCAAAGGGTTCCGTCACTTGAATTTTGTTTGCAGCTTGTACTTTTGTCAGGTGTATTGATTGACGGCTACTGCGATGACAATCTGATGATATGTTGTTGACCCCCATTGCAATAGGCATCTGGATACCAACCTTGTTCAAAATGTTTGCAACCTGCTGCTCAACCATTGAATGCATCATACCCTCCATTTGGCTCACTTTAGCCTCCATTTCTTGTCTCATTTTAGCCTCTAAATCTTGAGTAATAAGATATAGATGATCTGCAGATAGTACACTTCTTGGACCTTTACTTTTCTCTCCCTCTCCGAATACGTCCTTGATACCGACCGTTCCACCAATTCCTCTAACTCGGCCCGGATGTTCCTTTTTTCCAAGTGCACGACTTAAGACATCATCATGTCTATTTAGAGTCCATTCCCCTTTGATTGCTTTTTGTCTCAAATCATTCTGTAAACAAACAGCAATGCATTAAACAAATAGTAGGTATCTCTAGCATATGAGTGCATCTTCTTTTCATACTTCTCTTTCTTTCATTGCTTGTCGCTGGTTAGGCATATGAGTAATTGGTCTACCCTACTTGTCGTATGGTTTGATTGTCAATTAATTCCTAACTATATCAAAACATTAGTTAGTAAATAAGTATATCATAAATCACATCATGGCAACCACGAAGCATTCAAACATTTTATGGAACTAAAAGAACAAGCCCTTCAATTATTATATTATCGAATATCCTTGTCTACAGCCTCTTGATTTATATATATTAGAAAGAGTAGACACAAGACTATAGGCATCAGTTGTTTTCAGGTTCATTATTCAAGGTCATAGATATGAAAATATAACAGTAGGAAATAAATAGTTTAGCTAACTCCAAAAAATAACAGCTTTGAATAACTTTAAAACTCTAAATCAAAATGGGATACTACATACATACATACATGCATAATAAGGAGTAGGTTAATAGGAAAAAAGACTGATAAGTCTAAATATTTCATAAAATGGCCGTGGAACTCTATACCAATAACATCAAAAGTGTATATAAACAGACTTATTAGCTATGGTATTATCAAGATGTAAATAATACATGAGTATAGAAAGATACTGGTTTATGATCACATTAGGAAAGCACGACCCCAGATAGCTTAAGGGAAGGTAAATCTTCGAAAGCTGCTTGTAACAGCAGTCCAATAACCCCTGCTTCTGGAACCAAAGGAAGTGAAAAATCCAAGATTAAACCGGGTCCGTATGATCACAATAAACCTCCTCCAGGTTACAAAGCGCCTCCGGAACAGATCGTCAACGCACCAATTGCGGTTTCAACGTCTGGTCGTACGTTGGGTAGTACGCATATGACCAGAAGCAAAAAGATTGAGCTTCTCAAAAGGTCTCGACGATGACATAGGCTGATGTTGCTGGTAGCTTCTTTCTTTCGCAAATCTGCATGTCATAAGTATTGTTTGTTTATCATGTTATAGAACTGTATGTCATAATTGTATGCTTTTGGATCTTTAGGTTGGTTTCTTTCGTGTGTGGAAGAACTATTAGCTGATATGTCAATTACATATCACCTGGACTGATTTGTACTTTTTATTTTGTGATAAATAAAAGAGTGTTACGGATCACTATAAAAACCGGTCGGCTTTGCCAAAAAAAAAAAAAAAAGATACTGGTTTTTGCTTCAAATGTTTGGCTTTCATATTTATATCACGTAAACATGAACACGAACAGATGTGAATGCAGCTTTTTCTTGAGCTTTTGTTGCCTTTTGCTTTATACACAATCATAAATTAGATAGTCTGCTAATTACAGAATAAGTGTGTACCAAATTAAGTTGTTTTTTGTATATGCAATCAAATAAATAAAGTTGATCCATACAAGCAACACTAAAGCGCGCTTGGCAATATTTATTGAGTAAGAAATATGGTTGTGTGTGTTATATATAAATAGTGCATTGTTGGTCATATGAAAAGTCTCCATTCATTGAGAGTGGGGGCAGGAAGAAATCAATTGCAAACCTCAAGCCTAAAGGAGATTGAATCACATGGGAAACTGAGGCCATGAAAAAAAGAACAATCAATCAGTTTAAATTTGAATATGCTCATCAGTAAAGAAATAGTACATATATACAATGTTGTAGAACATTTGTGTCGTGACTCCTATATATGAACAAGTTCATGATATGAGGTAACGGTATGAGTACCAAATTTGACAAATTGACAACTAAAATATAGATGTCACTTGGAGCTTGCTCGTACACCAAGCACCCTCATAACAAATCATACGTTACTTACGAGTTGTATTTTATTAGCTTCTGCAACGTAATTTAACTATAAAAACCTTTAATTAATCTCCACACAAGAAACAAACTTACAAGTCTTCTACCTACACACGCATAGATTATGCTCAAAAACAGAAGTGCACATAAAACAGAAGTACTCATAACTAATAAAGTGATACATTTAATTTAAAACAAGTCATACCGCTTTTTCCGCAACTAACTTGGTTTCCTCATTAGGGATTTCATAACTTCCATCAGGTCCTTTCTTAGAGCTTTCCATAATCCAATCAACGCTTCGATCCAAAATTGATCCACTGGGTAATGTGGTTGAGGAATGGTGGCCTTCGACTATCCAAGTAGCCTTCTTCCCGGCATATCCGGCTTGCTCTAAATAGTGAGGATACTTATTGAATGCTTGACACTTCCTAGCCTTCTCGCTTTTTTCCTATTTTAGATTTTGATTAAATAAATATTTTAGTTCATTGTTCATTATTTATGCAAATAGACAATAAAAAAAGAAATATACTTTAAATTCCTCGGTTTCATGAGTCTTTTTGAATGTTTCCCATTGTTCTTGCGTGATAACATCATAATATTCGTAGGGCTCTTCACGGTCGGCTGGAAGCTTTCTTTTCTTCACTATCTAATCTTGTTTTGAAATCTTTCCATCTTTCTCTAACATTTCTTAACACAATGCCTTTCCATTTGTTATCGACCTGAAACTCAGCCTGAGATAATAAAAAGTAAACGTCAAATGGTTAAAATATGAAATTACAATGAAAATAATCCATCTGCAAATAAATAATACCTTAACAACTTCCTAGATAACTTCCTTAAGCCCATCGCTAATGCCTTCCCAGTTATTAATAGGATATCAATTTTGGTTCTAACTATATCGCCTATATATGTCTTATAACAATTAGCTCACTTTCCGATGGGTTTTCCATTATCAGCCCACTCAATGGATCTTCGCTCGTATGTTTTATATTTCTTTCCAATTGTTGGACCTCTTCGCTTCTTCTTAGATGGCTGTGAAGAAGATCCCTGCTCCTCAGTTTGTCCATGCACTGTTTCCATTATTCCTGTATAAATTATCGAATGAAAATCACATAATTTTTTTTAACAAGTCAAGAAATAAATTCTTTTAAATTCAAAGACTCAATCAATCACCACAAATATTGAAATATAAATTACTAGCACAATTCTTGAACTTTGATTAGTCTAGAATCATTTAGTACAAAGTAACACAAAACGAGAAGAAGAAAAAAAACCTACTATGTCGTTCAACTGAACAGGTAGCTCAACAACTTAAAAATAATATGAACATGCATAAGTATCCAACTCGTATAGGATGTTGTTTACCTATAACTGGAATTGATTATTATAAAGATCGAAGTTCCACTACTCTTTTTAATTAAGGTACTTCATATTTTAGAGCATAAGTATCCAATTGAGTTTGTAGTGCAATTCGGTTTTGCAACTGAGTTTGCACAATTTGTTAAATGTTGTACAATTCGTTAAAACAGGAAAAAACATATTACCCATTAGATAAGGGGTAGACTAGACATAGTTATCAAGGCGCGCACTTAGGCGCGCCTAAGTGCAGAAAAGCCCAAAGCTCAAGGTTTGCGCCTTTTTGCAGTTTGAGTGCGCCTTTTGCAGTTTGAGGCGCTTTTTTGGTGCTAGATTCAAAATTTTGTTTATAAATAGTTAAATAAAAAATATAATTGTTTAATAAATTATGAAATATGGTTTAAAATTTAAATCTTGTTAATAAAATATATAGATAATTGAATGAATTATAAAATATGGCCTAAAAATTAATTTGTAGTTAGTAAAATAACAAGTGAAATTCATATAAAAGGCGCACAAAAAATCTCAAGGCCCAAAAAAGCCACAGGCTCAATGCTTGCGCCTTTTTGCACCTTAGCGCCTTGACTACTACGAGACTAGATCGATAACGTTAACTAAGTATTTATTATTGTTTTTTTCTTCCAACCAATACATAACTATGTCCCGATGCAGCATTATTACATGATGAAGAAAAGAAGTGGTTGGATTAAAAAAAGGGAAATAAATGAAAGAGATATACACAAATGGCTAGGATATAATAGAGCATAGGCAGACAAATGAAAAAATGGGAGATACAACAACTAGTAGATGCATGTGGAGTAGAGGAATGGTGGGACTTCCTAGTAGTACTTTAATTTCACTTGTAGTTCTCAGTCTTAACTTAGGGAATAAAAATATAAAACTGGCAAACTATTATTTAAATGCAATGAAACGTTAGGATAAAGAAGAAAAAAAATACGATTAAAACTGCATGAATGGAAGTGACAACAAGTTGTATATGTTCTAATATCCGTCTACTGTTGTTAAAACAATAACTATCACTTTTTAGCCTTTAAGTGGTATTAGAGTTTCCACAAGTATATATATAGGAATAGCACGTAAACATAATAACAAACTGTGAATACGTTGTGCTGTCATAATAATATACATGCACAATATTTAGAATTAAATAGACAATATTAAAAAAACATGCATCCACATAATAGTAAATATGTTTAACACACGTACATGTTAGCCTTGAGACCCGTAGTATTAAGTGTGGCATTTGTTTGCAATTCATCAACCCCGGTTAGCGTAATCTCTAGTTTGTCCATATTGGTCTTCAAACTAGTGGCTTCGTAAAACTTCTCCAAGCACAGGAAGAAGGCCGTAACAATCCCAAGTAAAACTGAGTTGCACTGCAAACTCTATTGCAGACTGAGTTTGTAGTATGTAATCTGAGTTTGCAAACTCAGTTTTGCAGTGTACAAACCAAGTTTGCAGTAGTGTGCAAACTAAGTTTGTAGACGTGTGCAATATGAGTTTGCAAACTCAGTTCTGCATTTTCAGCATGCACAATTCTAACTAGAAAATTAGGCGAGCTAACTACTACAGGAAAAAATTGTGAAGGACAAAAAAAATCAAAAAAATTACCCAAAAGGACAAAGGGCAAAAAACTTGTTCAAAAGGACAAGTTTTAATGCAAAGTGGAAAAACATGGGACCCCCCTGAAATTCACCATTTGCACTAAAACTTGTCCTTTTGGACAAGTTTTTTGATGGTTGTCCTTTTGGGCAAATAATTTGGTGTGTTTGTCCTTGTGGGAAAAAATCCCAGCTAACTAATCTGAAACTGGAAGGGTCGTATGTGAAAGCTATCTTAGTTGATACTTCATGCATTTGCCGGATGATATGCGGCGGATCTTTAAGGAACTTTATTTTTACACTACGCTAATTTCTGAAAACAAGTGAAAAAACCTAAATTCTTTTTTTAGTAATTTTTCAATTCACTTAACAAATAACACGTTCTTTGATAAACCACTGAAAGTCGACATTAAATTTGTACATCCATATAACACGTGTTTATTTTCTAATATGTGTGTATATAATATATATTTGTGCGTCCATATAAGAGTTTAGAGATTTGAAGTGCGTTCGAATTTCATATTCAAGTGTACATTAAATTCAGAAAGAAACTAATAATAATTAACAATGTATTTCAGAATGAGAATGGAGTAAATAACGTTTGTAACATTATATAATGGTATATATTTATGATAACAAAAAAAACCAAAAAGGTAATATTTTATTTTCTCAACCTTCATAGTAGATCCCATACACCAAATTACTCCACTATCCAAACCCCTTCATCGTGATCAGAACGTGGATAATTTGCATTTAATTCGGCTTCTTCTTCTTGTATACTTACACCCGTGGAGAAAGGTGGGTTCTCATCAAATTGATTATACTCTTCTTCATCTACCACATCACCAATCCCAACAATGCGTCTTTTACCGGGAATAACAACATACCACTTATGATCAGTTGGGTCGGTCACATAAAAAATTTGTTTTACTTGACTTGTCAAGATAAGTGGATCATTATCACGACTCACTGCACCAAAGTTAACAAGTGTGAATCCAAGTTCATCCACTTGTACAACACGATGGTTGTCCGCCCATTTACATAAAAATAGAGGAATAGTGAATTCTTTATAATCAAGTTCCCAAATATTCTCAATTATCCCATAATATGGCAACGTCGCATTTACAGGCTTATTATCTTTAGCACTAGCAAACTCTCTTGAAGATGCCACAACAGTAACTCTCCCCTATTTTGCATTTTGCTCTTCTCATCTTGGCGCTTAGTATAAAAGACGAATCCATTAATATCATATCCTTCATAAGATTTGACTTGAACTCGAGGCCCATACGCCAACCATTTTATTGTATCAGAAATATTATGATTTTTTCATTTCAATACCTTGGTTTTAAACCACTAGACGAAGGAGCGGTTATGTTCAATTGTCAACCACATTTCATTCTTTGAAGGGTTCTTAGACTTTAGAACTGCCATGTGCTCCTCCAAGTACGGATTGACCTCACTAAGATGTTGCAAAATAAGTAGCTCTGCTTTGTGTATCATTTCATCACCAATTGAAATCAATTTTAACCCAACTGTGTCTTGACCATCAAGTCGTCCTTCATGCCGAGACCTGCAAAGTCCAATAGGTTCAACACTAGGTAAGTATTGAGTAACAAAGTCAATAACCTCCTTGGCTACAGTACCTTCTATGATACTAGCTTCAAGTCTATATTTATTCTTCGTTTTCCTTTGTAAAGTTCCCATATGCATTTCAAACGGATACATGTATCTCATAAACACAGGACCACAAATCTTGATTTCTCTTACCAGATGAACAACCAAATGCACCATAACGTCAAAAAATGAAGGGGGGGAAATACATCTCAAATTGGCATAAGGGAATGATAATTTCAGCTTGCTGATCATCTAAAATATCAGGATCAATCACCTTGCAACAAATTACGTTAAAAAAGATGCAAAGCTTTGTAATAACACATCTAGCTTGTTTAGGCAATATACCTCGAATTGCAATAGGTAACAAATGTTGCATCAGTACATGGAAATCATGAGATTTAATGCCGATCAATTTCAAATCCTTCATCGATACATGACTGTTAATGTTTGAAGAATAACCTGTGGGAACCTTGACACCACGAAGACACTCACATAAACTAGTTTTCTCTTTTTTGGACAATGTGTAACACGTAGGAGGCAAATAGGCACGCTTACCCCTCTCCATTGGTGCTAAATCTTTTTGAATACCTATTTTTAGCATATCTTGCCTTGCTTTCTCACCATCCTTTGTCTTACCAAGAATATTCAAGAGTGTACCAATGATACTATCACAGAAATTTTTTTCTATATGCATTACATTTAGACAACGCCTAATCTGTAAGTGTCTCCAATATGGAAGTTCCCAAAATAAAGATTTCTTCTTCTACGAGCCTTCTATAAGAGGAATTTTTTTACCAAATGCATTTTCAATATCCTTGACCCATTCATAAACTGCATTTCCTATTAATGGCAAGCGAGCAACTCCGCTCTCTAGGTTCCCATTGAAAGGCTTCTTCTCTTTACGATAAGGATGATCGAGAGGGAGAAATCTACGGTGATGCATATACACATTTTTCTTACAAAAATCCAAGCGCTCAACAACCATATCGTATTGACAAATTGGGCATGCTTTGGCACCTTTTGTACTATAACCAGACAAGTTACCATAGGCAGGAAAATCATTTATGGTACAAAAAACCATGGCGCGTAATGTGAAATTAGTTTTGGTATATGCATCAAACACACGTATGCCTTTATCCCATAAAGGTTTTAGATCATCAACAAGAGGAGCTAGGTAAACATCGATATCATTTCCTGGTTGTCATGGTCCTAAGATTAGAAGAGATAACATGATGCATTTGCACTTCATACTTAAGTGAGGCGGAAGATTGTAAATCACCAAAAGAACCGGCCAAGTACTATGTTGACTACTAAGATTTCCAAACGGGTTTGTGCAATCTGTGCAAAGACCAAATTTGAGATTCCTAATTTCTTTACCAAATCTAGGATACATTGTATCAATATTTCTCCACTGTGGAGAATCAGCTGGATGTCTTAATAACCCATCATCTTTCCTCACATCTGCATGCCATCTCAAGTTCTTTGCATTTTCTTTATTTGCAAATAAACATTTAAACCTTGGTATAATGGGCAAATACCATAATACCTTTGCCGGAGGCCCTTTTTATTTGAGTCGTTATGAACATTCCCTCGCGGCTTGTAAGAGGATAATCCACATTTGGGACACTCATGCATGCTTTCATATTCATTTCGATACAATATACAATCATTTGGACATGCGTGTATCTTTTTGTACCCTCTACCAATTGGGCACAAGATTTTCTTTGCTTCATAATTAGAACTAGGAAGCTCGTTATCTTCCGGAAGCATGCCTTTCAAAAGTTCCAACAGTGTTGTAAAACTTTTATCAGTCCACCTGTGTTTTGCTTTTAAATTGAAAAGCTTGAGCACAACAGATAATACCATGAACTTAGCACAACTAGAATATAATGGCTTTTCAGCATCAATTAATATTCTTTCATAAATTTCTGGATCTTTCATTAAATGTTGTTCAGCATCCTGAAAATCTCATGAACACAATCATTTTCATCATCCACCTTGTTATTCACATTATCTCCTTGATTGCTCTCATCAATCGCATGATCGCTAGAAGGAGTTCTGCTAAGTATGTTTTCACCATGCCATATCCATCGTGTATAATTATCTTTAAACCCATAACGAATTATGTGATCCTTAACATGCTCTATGTTACACAATCTCCTCCTATTGTTGCAACGTCTACAAGGACAAAAAATAGTATCTTCCATTTTTCTTAATTGATCATTCAACGCACAACTGATGAACTCTTCCAATTTGTGTAAAAACTCATTTTCGTTACATTTCAAGTTGTACATCCAAGTACGATCCATGTGCAAATGCTAGAGAGACTGCACAAAAAACAATAAAGAAAATAGAATCATAACTGATGAACTCTTGAGTTGAATACGTCAAAAAAAATTAACAAAATGCTACGTTTGTGTGAGGAAGTTTTCCTGCTTTTCAATCTCAGCCTAACCATCTTGACTTAGACTATGATTGCATTCACGGACACTATATTAAAAGTTGTGGCGTTCGTGGACAAAAATTTAATTAGACTTTGGATTGAAAGTATTATGTAATGCAAATAGTTTTTTATGTACAATTTAGAGTCTTCAACGTAAACATTACACTACTTATAAACTCTCCAACGGTCTAACATACAAAATAAACCATTTTTTAACAAACCTATGGACAACCCTCACAAGCTACCTAACCACTTTTCACAATCCCCATCATTGCATGTCGACGTTCCATTCATGCAAGATCCATAACCAGAGTCGGCTTCAAGGCTCGACATATAAGGCATTGGAATAGAGCAACCCACCAATCAGGGCAACAACCAATTAGAAAATAGTAAGAATGTTGCCAAAAATAATTTCCTAATTGATGTTGCAGATTGTAGAAAAACACAATGATGCATGAAGTGCGTATTGTCCCATCTAGGTTTCATCAGTTTCATAAAGTTTAAACTGTTTATTACTGTAATTTAAATAAAATTTTGAAGAAAATGGGTTTGCTTGAAATGATGCTTATGGGAGAAGAACAAAGCATTAAAACATAATGAGTGAAGTACAACTTTATATGTATAATCAGACACAACTACGTAGGCTAGGCTATTATTTATTTATTTTTTTCTTTTCAGTTGCTAACCATTGAACAGAAGTAGATTACTAGTTATCACCTTTATAACATTGTACTAGACTTTCATTATGGTTCATGATAAACAATAAATTTCACTGTGTTTTCTTTTTCAATAGATTATTTATTTGACTTTTTATCAATTGTTATTTTTCACCAAAAGATATTATATTATCCATTTTTCTAATCATATGGATGTGTGTATATGTATAATCCATTTATCCAAATAATGTAGTCATTTGTAAATAATGTATCAAACTACATACATACTACTGAATTTTTTATGCATTACTCTCTGTAGTTTATTTTTTTACATAAACGTCACTTGGTGTTTATGGTGAATGAATATATAGTCTCAAGAGATCTTAACACAATCAAGTCGATTCGCTTTTTCAAGGGCAACAAAAAATTTAACCGCCTTGGGCAACCCATAACATGGAACCGGCCCTGTCCATAACACATCTTTGGCCGTTGTATCAAACTCAATCGCTCCACTCATCCAAACCACTCTCGTCCAATCATCATTGCCATTTATAGTCAAACTTATATATATTACTTCCACTAGTTGTAATGCTAGCCAAACTTAGCGAACTTTTTAACATGTTACCCCAATTAGTAAAATTAATGTTTCTAACTTATCTTAGAAAAATAGGACATTAACTTGACTGGGAATAGCTTCGTTGTAGATGCTTTTGGCATTAGTCTCCTTTTTTGGTTCAGTTTTATGGACTTTACACAGGGGTAAGCACATTCTTTTATCACTCAACTTTATAGTGATTACACAAAAAAAAGAAATAATCATACAAAAGTATAAATTATAATCAGACCGATCATAGCAGCAAATCAAAATCCAGTCGACCTGCGATAAAATTACATAAACTAATACTTGTTAAAACATGTTTATTTATTTAAGTAATTTTTTTAATCAAATGTCTTTTTAATGCAGGCAAATTTTTCTACAACTGGTGCATCATTTAGCAAAGCCCAAGCAAAAAAGGCAGCTCGGTTCCTTCCAAATCCAGAGAGGCATTGGGGTCCTAAACTCATAGCAGGGTGGAAAATCAAAAGCAAACACGTATCAAAACTTAATGTATCAAAAATAAATGATTCAAGTACATGGATATTAATGCAATACGAGCTAGGAAATAAATTTAATCTACTCTACGAGAAAACGAATAATTTTCATCCCAGCATTAGCAAAAACAACATTAAACAGTTTGTTGTCTCATTCAATTGAAAAGGTACAATTAAAGCAAGCGTCTCAAACAAAATCAACCAATAGAAGCAACTGTATTTAAAATAAACGATTTACAAGTGGTATGAAAGAAAAATAATCATGCTTTAGATGAGCTTTAATTTTTAAGCAAAATTTCCGATTCTATTAAAGAAACAGTTTAATAAATATTTTGAGTATAAACCAATTAGCACAACACCAAGACCAAATAAAGATATAAATTATTTTTATTTGCTAAATTTAAAAAATTCATACAAAATATAATGAAGCAATTAAATTGTACTTATCCTTATACAGATTGATTGAATTCAACTTTAAAGAAATCCGTTCATATAACTCCAATCATACTATGCAATAACTTCCATCCATCATACTGCTATATTTAACGTAATGCTGACTCAATATTTGAATTGAGTTATCGTAAAATAGGTAGGATTTACTAATGTTTGCTTTAGCTCAATAGAAAAATAGGCATTACAATTAGAAGTTGCCTTGAGAATAACAAATGAATTCTGAACCATGAATTATATAATTTAATTTGCTTGATTACATAATTTGAACATGACCACTATCAGTTAAAGCTTGAAGTTTTGATATATTTTAAGATAGATAGGCGATAAATGCTCGTATAAAAGAGCATGATAGTCGTCATTCTTGCTCTGTGATCAATAATGACAGTTATGTTTGTTTTACAAACGTTGGATTGAGCTCTTAATCAAAAAAATAGTCAAATAAGATGAAATATGAGTAAAAATAAAAATTAAATAATAATTAGCTAAGCAAATAATATGAATGCTATAATGTAATTTAATTTCTGGTGTTTTTTTAAGCAATCAAACAATTCCATTATGGTTTGGGACCATTGCCAGTTGACGATAGATACAATGACAGAGAATGCATTATGCCTATAACATAAATATGGGAAAAACGAACAAAAATAGTATAATAAAGCTCAAAACAAGACATGTCTCTGATTCAATACTAGTGTACATAAGTTTAGTGATAACATTACATCAAACATGTCAATTTCATTTTTTAAAACTGGTATACAAACTTCTACATTACTTATGTAAATTCCAATTATGAATAGATGACTGTAAGTTTAATAAATACAAAACTAGATGGATCACACTACATACAGATTTCAAGTACATGTCAATTTCAAACATACGCTATTTTGAAAGCTTTTGCATATGTTGTTTTGAAAGAAAGGAATAATCAAATTTTTGCATTGACCAACTGGTCAGCACCTGTTCTGTATAGCAAAACACGCACACATATTCTATTGAGAATTTCAAGGTTAATACAATATTATTAATTTAAGTTTTAGCTTTCTGGATTGTATTTTTTCTTGTGTGTTTGGATATGTATGAATCAGTTCTATTTATATTTTGTGGATAAAAGTTATAGATAAATATATGATAGTTTGCTTGTATAACAGAAGTTTCTAACAGGATACTTGTCATCCTTTTAAACCAGGTAGGGCTCCATTAGCTCACTACTGTTCAGAGAAAAAAAATAACATGTTTAATATGTTTTACAAAAGATAGCACTAACAACTCCACGCAGAACAAAGTTACATGAATTTGGAATATAAATCTTGTAGTCGTTTACTACCATGATATGCTAATATAGAATTAAGAAAACATGTAGGGTTGAATGAATTAATTATCACATTAAAAGTAAGTTGGTTAGCACAATTGAGAAAAATCTGGCAATAGCATCATTTGTTATCTTTTACCCTGTGCATGTAGATGATACTAGTCATGATGTTAATAATTTATGAAATATATGATGTTGCAGGCTAAATCATTGTAAAAATAATTTCAAATTAAATAAAATACAACAAAGGATTATGAATGTATACTAAAGGAAAGTTGCATAAATTTGGAAAATGCACATTTAGATGGATCATAAGGTGTAATCTAATTTCCTTTATTTGTTTTTAAATGTGAAGAATCGATATGATATAATATTTGTTTTGAGGCTACCTGAATTATCTATTTTTGCAACATATATTTAATCATTAAATATTAGATTCAACTTGTTTATGTTCAAATAATTAGTAGAAATATACACAAAATCGAAGTAAGCTTTATGCTTCTTTGAAACTACTGCAATACCTAAATCGTCAATAGTTCCACATGAATATAGCTTAGTAACAATAAAGATTATGTTCTTAAGGAGACCAAGCAAGACTAAAAAAAAATTAGAAAGATAAAATGAAATGCTAGTAATGATTAAAAAAAACTATTTTTTTATTTACACTGAAACTGTATTAACAGTTACCATCATCATGGCATAAATTACAATATTAAAAAATTCTTTTGAAATAAATGGTAAAGTGCATTAGATTAGTTTCTCTTAGATTATATTTGAAGATAAACACTGTGTTGTAGGAAAAATCTTTGCCCTTGTTAATTTATATTAATTCTATCATATATATTTGTTATCTAAGAATGCGGCCATATGCTTTTATTATGTTCTGTTACTAAAAAAATTGAACCCAATGCAAGCAAATTACCTTTAGCGATTCCTTTTGGCTTGGTTCGCGCACACTTTCCAACCAATACACGAATGTAATTTGTTGAACCACAAAAGTATTTATTATTTAATGCATGGAAGTTGCTTCAGTGAAAAAATCTGGTAAAATATGTAAACTTGAGAAATGAAGTAAGTGTATCGTAGTTCTAGTACCTTTACTCAACTCCAGTAGAATGCTGAACTGGATCTATTGAATTATCGAATTTTGAGCGAACTTTTTGGAATATGAGTTCAAGCCAAAATGAATAGACCTGGTAAATGAGGCGAAAAATAAAAATTTAAGAGGAGTGAAAAAATCATTAATGATTTAACCATATCCAACATAAACATGCTTATATACATTTATATGTGCATTTATTCCACTGAACAATGAATGTACTATGATAAGCATTATACTGAGGCAAGGGACCTAAAAGATAAAATCGTAAATGCACTTTTATATATACTATTTGTGTCTATTAATGTAAGTTCTAGTTGTTAAATATATTATTTGCATCTGTTAAAACGTGGGTCAAGCATTTTAAGACATAACTTATATTCTTTATCTCTCACGCAACTCCTGTTCATATGACTCATACGCATTGTCTGCATCAGGAGGAATAACATGTTTCTAGCCATACATATATACAGTTTCCAGCAATGCATATATGTGTGTTCAAAACTATAATGATTGAACCTTCTGGAATAATCATACTGACTTCTTAAAGATTATAAATATCTTTAAGTCTAAAACAATACAAAATATCAAATAAACCAATCTTCTTCTTGGTTTATCTTATGTTATAGAATGCATACATGTTCATAAAAAAAGGTAAAAAGTAGATATCGACAACTTTTTGTTGACATAAATGTTAGCCCTCTTTTTGGCACTAATCTCATTGGGCCAAAACCAAAGCACAAACGCACAACCATATACAAGTCGCGCTCCAAGAGGCCCATCAGGGGCGCTACATCAAGCAATGGTATATCGGCCCAAATCCAACTCAGTCAGAATGACTGCGCATTACCTGAAAAATCGCTCACCAGGACGACCGAGTTTCTCGCTTCTAGAAAGAACTCATCGACTGATTATCTCGGGCCAGCGTGGAAGAATTCTACAGAGCCAGTCCACTTAATATCCCGACTTCCAAGGAGGTAAAGGCGGTCAACCATACGCGGGCAAAGCTCTGCTTTTGATATACCTCACCACGGATGCCACGTCGGCCACAACTTTCGAGGATACTATTTATGAGTAGTGGAATCAGTCTTCCAGCCGCAATTCGAGCCAATGGATGGATTCCACGTGTCTGGACCTTCCCGAAATGGCCGGACCATTTCGCAACAGCCCAAGCAACATTTTCCACCTATAAATACCTCCAAGCTTAAAGAGAAAAAGGACGACTTCTTTTGGCCAGACGGCTTTCTTCAGACTTTTCATCTCTACTCTCCTCCAGAATCTTAACCTCTCAAAAGGAAGAAAGGAAAATAGTCATTTTCTTTCTTTTCTCCAAACAGAAAAAGCATTGTATTTGTAATAAAAAAAGAGAGAAATAATATATAAAGTGGACGTAGGCATTGTCTTTGCCAAACCACTATAAAAATTCTATGTGTGCTCCCCGTTCTTTTACTTTTTATTGCGTATTTTATCTTTATTCGTGTGCAGATCACGCGATTGGGGGTTGATCATCACTAGTGACCAACTTTTGATGTCAACACTTTGGCGCGCCAGGAAGGGGAAGCGCACCGACACCGCCATCGAGCTCCTGCTTATCCCAGGTCATGGCGAACAAACGAAAGAAAGATGCAACATTCTCTCGTCCCACGAACGCCGATGCAGCTGATGCTGATGCTGCAGAAGCAAGCCACGAAGTTTCCTCTCATGACAACATGTCCTGATTCCTTACCCGGGACGACCTGGATAAAATCATGGCCGAACTCAGAGACCATATGACATCTCAGGGTAAAGTCCTCGAACGACAACAACAGTTGATGGATCACCTTCTCGGTCGACTGGAAACAGGGTTGAACGCTTCAACATCAATTCCTCCATCGACCGAAGCTGGGGCAATAACCGCCCGCTTTTTAGTCAAAGCAGTCACACGTGGAATCTCTTCTCAACAATACACTCAAGCGTTGGGAATATCGTCAGAAGACATGAAGTGATTTGGTTGAAATCGCATCGCAAACAAAGAAAGGCCCGGAACTCCTACCAGATGACCTTTTTTGGGCCCGAAAACAGCGATTACAGAGCTGAGCTTTGTAACTCTTGTAGATCTCTGAATCAGCTTCAGTTTGAGCTTTGGTTTGGCTCAATCGGACTTACGGTTTGAAAGTTACGCCCGTTTCCGTGAACGCATGCAGAACCGAAAACTTAGACTTGGAAATTTGATATCACCTCTAACCGGATCGGATCGGACTATCAGAACCCGACCCGGCTTGCACTCAGCTCAGAAGTATACATCATAACTCCGGTTCGGAGCCTCCTCCTCGGTTCGGTTCGGAGCCGAACCGATCCGACCTCCATCGCACTAACCTGGCACATGAAGTCTTCGGATTGAAGACACCAGCTCGGTTCGGGTCGGACCCGAACCGATACCCCTGTACCTGCTCAGACGCAGCAAGTTTGACCGCTTCTTAAGGGATAACTACCTCCTACTAATACGGATCGGCCGCCACCTGTATGCACACGATCTGAAGGCCACTTCTCCACTCTCTCCGAGATGTCCTCTCCGCTCACCACGTCACACCCGATCCGACCCGGATCAGAGCTCCCAGCAGCTCCTCTACGCCTATAAATACACCATGAGACTGTCATTTCAACGGACTTTTTTCCGGCACTAACACCTCCCGACCTCCATTACCAAGGATTCAAGGACTTTGGGTACTCCTCAACTCAATCAAACACGAGGCTATCGTGCATAAATTCAATCTCTTTTCTCCTCTTCTTCATTACAACACAAGGCTATTGTGTATAATCGAATCTCACAGATTGTGAGACACCATTGTAATTGTAATTCCTCAGGATATGAGAAACTATAAAGTGGACGTAGGCTTGGATTGAGCCGAACCACTATAAAAATCTCGTGTGTTCCCTGTTTTTACTGCTTTTTATCTGTAATCTGTGATTTGTGAGGATTTCACATAGAGTTTGGGTGTTAGGCCCAAATTTCGGTCTAACATTTTGGCGCGCCAGGAAGGGGAGCACACGATACAACTTCTTCTACTAGCTTGAACGGAAGCGGATTATTTGGCTATTGGATCAATGGTCAAGCGAAAGAAAGACGGAACCTTCTCTCGTGCTGAGGATGTTGGCACTGAAGGCACAAGGAACGAGGCAAGCCAGGAGGCTTCCTCTCATGAAAATCCATCAACATACTTAACCAGAGATGAAATGGATGGCGTTCTCGATGAATTGAGAACCCAGATGGCTAGGCAAGATGATCTCCTCCGCAAACAACAGGAGATGATCGACCAATTCTTCGCTCGGATGGAAGGTAGGCCGAGTGGCAACACACAACTCGCTGGAAATAACACGGAAATAGCCCCAGCAGCAGCTGCAAACCGGATCGGTTCGGATCCGATCTGAACCGAGGGCCAAAATCTGAATTCAACGCAGATGGAAATGGGAGATATTCCCCACCGGATCGGTTCGGACCTGATCCGAACAGCAACCCTGCATGAGCATGGGGGCAGCAGCCTCCCCTCTGGAAATCAAGGCTTCGCTCCTGTTCGACCTACATCCGCACCGGTTCGGGTCAGAAATACCACACAAATTCAGCATCAAGCTCCCCGGTTTGGAACAGGTGAACCTGTTCGGATCGGTACCTCCGATCCGAACCGTGCACCTCTCCATAACCTCCCTCGCTTCTCCGAGCCGCAGCAAGGGGGCACCTCCGAACCGAACCGGATGACCTGCCAAGCTCCTTATACCCTTCCACATTCTTCTGAACTCAACGCTGGGGGTACCAGCTCTGGACTTGTCAACTTGCAACAGCTCTTTGAAGGCGATCGGCTCGCCAGCCTTATTGAGCGCCTTTCGAGAGGCCGCACCTATCAAAACGACATGGATGATGTCAATCACAATCCATTCACACAAGAAATCAGGAATTCCCGCAATCCTCCAGATTTCAAACTTCCACAACTGGAACCCTACAACGGCAGGGCAGATCCTACCGTGCACCTAATGCGCTATAAACGGCATATGGAAGTTCAATCGGCGTCGGAAAACGTCATGGCTAAATGCTTTCCCCTCTTTTTGACTGATATTGCTGCTATGTGGTTTCGGTAGTTAGAATCTGAATCGATCAACAGCTGGAACCTGTTGGTCGCTCGCTTCATTGAACAATTTCGAGTCCACATCGCTCGACCCAAAAATGTCATGTCACTCACTACAATCAAGCAGAGACCCAAAGAAACTCTGCGATCATTTCTGGAAAGATTCAACATTGCAGCAGCATCAGTTGATCGGCCTGAGCCATCTATGGTATTGATGGCGGCAGTATCCGGCGTTTTAGACAACTCGGAGTTCAAGAAATCCTTGTACCGAGACCCACCAAGGAATCTCAGTGAATTCTATCTTGAATCGGATAGGTTTTTGCGTGAAGAAGACGCAACCTCCGAGAAGAAAGTTCTCGATGTTAACATGCTCAAAGACGGAGAACCGTCTGATTCTGATAAAGGCAAAGGAAAAGCTGCCGTCAAGAATGACCGCAACGCTCAGCCCCGGAGAGGGCCCAGATATGAAAAGTACACAGAACTCAATTCGTCACTAACCGACATCTACGTGAACACAAACGGTGACGTCTCCTATCCAAAGCCTCCCAGGAGGGAGCCATCACAAAGAGAGCGTGATTCTGGGAAATATTGCATATTTCACGATATGGACGGTCATGACACAAATGACTGTAGACACTTGCGAGATCTGATTGAGGAACGGGTTAGACGTGGAGAGCTACCCGAGTATGTGAAACAACCAACATCACCTATACCTGTGCTGCCACCACCTGCTCCCCGGAGAGGGAATGACCCTGGAACGAGCTCCCATCGGCTCGTTATCAACTGATCTGGATTGGATCACTCCGCGTTTTCAGCATTTCTTAGGATTTAAGATATGTCTCTTTGCTTTCTTTAGGTTTTCCGATTGGCTAAATCGGAGTACACACGTTCGGGGTTAGGATTTAGCTCCAAAACGTGCTCTGCACTCGATGACAAACCAATCAGGATTTGCTTTGGTTTTGTACTTTGAATTGAATAAGGAAGGACTTTCCGAGCATTGATTATGTTTGGCAATTTAAGTATCTTGTCAGGTTGTGGCAGGATTCTCAATCTCAACTAAAGTATGGCTTATACTTATCTCGGACCCCTAGGCATGGATTATGCTTAGGGACAGACTGTCTTGTCAGGTCTTGGCAAGCATAGCTCTATCCCGACATGGGTATGGATTGTACTCACTAGGACTCTTAAGTATGGATTATACTCTGGAACGGCTTATTGTTTTGTCAGGATTCGGCAAAGGAACTCAATAAAACTCGGGTATGGCTTATGCTCAGTTTGAACTTCCTGGTATGGCTTGTACCCGGAAGGTTAGGTCCTTCGTCAGGTTTTGGCAGGATGATTCGAATGTGTCTTGAGTATGGTTTATGCTCAAACAAACGCCCAAGCATGGTTTATGCTCGAAAGTGTAATCGGTTTTGTTAGGTTTTGACATACCTGTTGGCTTTCTCTTCTTCGCAGGTATGAATTATACTTGCAGCTGGTAGGCCCGGCGTGGCCTCGGATTATCCAGAACACATCTTCCTTCATTCAGCAAGATATGTTCTGAGGGGCAAAATGTTGACCCGCTTTTTAGTCAAAGCAGTCACACGTGGAATCTCTTCTCAACAATACACTCAAGCGTTGGGAATATCGTCAGAAGACATGAAGTGATTTGGTTGAAATCGCATCACAAAGAAAGAAAGGCCCGGAACTCCTACCAGATGACCTTTTTTGGGCCCGAAAACAGCGATTACGGAGCTGAGCTTTGTAACTCTTGTAGATCTCTGAATCAGCTTCAGTTTGAGCTTTGGTTTGGCTCAATCGGACTTACGTTTGAAACTTACGCCCGTTTCCGTGAACGCATGCAGAACCGAAAACTTAGACTTGGAAATTTGATATCACCTCTAACCGGATCGGATCGGACTATCAGAACCCGACCCGGCTTGCACTCAGCTCAGAAGTATACATCATAACTCCGGTTCGGAGCCTCTTCCTCGGTTCGGTTCGGAGCCGAACCGATCCGACCTCCATCGCACTAACCTGGCACATGAAGTCTTCGGATTGAAGACACCAGCTCGGTTCGGGTCGGACCCGAACCGATCCCCCTGTACCTGCTCAGACGCAGCAAGTTTGACCGCTTCTTAAGGGATAACTACCTCCTACTAATACGGATCGGCCGCCACCTGTATGCACACGATCTGAAGGCCACTTCTCCACTCTCTCCGAGATGTCCTCTCCGCTCACCACGTCACACCCGATCCGACCCGGATCAGAGCTCCCAGCAGCTCCTCTACGCCTATAAATACACCATGAGACTGTCATTTCAACGGACTTTTTTCCGGCACTAACACCTCCCAACTTCCATTACCAAGGATTCAAGGACTTTGGGTACTCCTCAACTCAATCAAACACGAGGCTATCATGCATAAATTCAATCTCTTTTCTCCTCTTCTTCATTACAACACAAGGCTATTGTGTATAATCGAATCTCACGGATTGTGAGACACCATTGTAATTGTAATTCCTCAGGATATGAGAAACTATAAAGTGGACGTAGGCTTGGATTGAGCCGAACCACTATAAAAATCTCGTGTGTTCCCTGTTTTTACTGCTTTTTATCTGTAATCTGTGATTTGTGAGGATTTCACATAGAGTTTGGGTGTTAGGCCCAAATTTCGGTCTAACATTTTTTTCTTCGGTCTGCACGAAAACGGGCCACTGATCGGGCTACACCTTTATTTCATCCTGGTTTGGTTCCACCAACCGATCGATCCCAGTCGAGAATATCACTTCCAGCAACCAGCGCGGCTGCAACAACAGAACCTCAGGAGGTAGGCGACCAAGATCTAGGTCGTCTGGAAAATATGCCTCTACTCTTTGGAACATCTCGACCTATCGAATCAGTCGAGCTACACCCGGGTCCCTCAGAATCAACGCCATTCCCATTACAACCCGGGATATTGCCGCAGACCAGTCTAACTACTCTTCCTCTTCAACGAAGAGTTGGAGTACCCTTCCCTTTGAATGAGGGAAGCCACCCTACCATGTCGGTCCTTACCGTAGCGGAATAAAACGCTACCTTAGACCCTCCTAACCTCGCTTCAACCGGGGCAACCCTGTCCCCCGAACATCACATGCTATGCTAGATCAACCTAGACCTTTAGCTACAAATATGGCTCGATCCACAACTCATCAGGTTCCAGAGGGGCCATTTTGCCTAGAACCACCCGCCAGATCTCACATTCCCTCACACCTTCACTCAACTCTCGAAGGTCGAGCCAGCAAACGGCCACCCTTTCGAGCATGCTTTTGCCGGATCCTCGTGTGGAACCCCCTCAGGATGCAGAGTTAAGTTCATGGCAACGACTCCTCGGAGATTGGAGTCAGCTTGCAAGCATCATCCGACGTTTCACTCGGGGCAATTCTTCGCAGCAAGACATAGATAATGTCAATTGCAGCCCCTTCACTAGAGAAATAAGAAATTCTCGGAACCCTCCGGACTTCAGGTTCCCTACCATCGAACCATACAATGGTCGCACTGACCCGACCATTCATCTTATGTGATACATGCGACATATGGTAGTACTTGGTGCATCGAACAGCTTCATGGCTAAGTGCTTTCCACTCTTTCTCACAGATATAGCTGGTATGTGGTTTCAGCAGCTAACAACAGAGTCGATCAGTAGTTGGAATACTCTGGTCATCCACTTCGTCGAGCAGTTTCGAGTGCACATCTCTCGACCGAAAAGTGTCATATTTCTATCTACCATCAAACAGCAATCCGGAGAGATGCTAAGATCCTTCCTCGAAAGGTTCAACGCAGTCGTAGCATCTGTCGATCGGCCCGAGCCATCGATGGTGTTGATGGCAGCCATCGCGGGAGTCCAGAAGATATCAGAATTCTCAAACTCCTTAACTAGGGATCCTCCCAAAGATATGGATGATTTCTATTTCGAGGCCGAAAGATTCCTCCGACAAGAGGATGCCAGCCTTGAGATGGAGAGCCTTGAAGTTTTAGTAGCCAAACAACAAGGTCCACTCAACGGCAATGGCCAGAATAAAGGAAGAGGAACGGCCCCGAAAAAGGATAAACGCAATGTACGACCTCGAAATGAAAACAAATATAATTGGTACACCGAGCTCAATTCCTCTTTGCTCGATATCTATCTCGATATGCGCGAGTCCTTCCCCACTCCAAGGCCACCTCAACGAGAGCCGACCCAGATGGAACTTGACTCTGGCAAACATTGTATATTACACAATGTTGCTGGACATAATACAAATGATTGCCGACTTCTATGCGATCTCATCGAAGGGCGAGTCAGAAAAGGGGAACTTGCTGAGTATGTCAAAAATCGCGCCCCGACCATGCCGCCGCGACGTTCTGCCCAAGCTCCTCAAGCTGATCCGCAAGCTCCTAGAAATGGAAAGGACCCTGAGACTATCACTTGCGGCATCATCATTAATTAGATTTTTTATCTTTTCTCTCGATGTATTTCTTTCAATAATAGGGATGCCTTGATGCTATGTAATCAATTGCTGTCCCCGTAGATTTTCTTTGTAATAGTTGCTTAGTTGTTATGAACTTTACTTTTTGCAAAAGTAGATCGATTGTTGTAAAATTTCTAAGCCGAACCAGATTAGTGTTCGCCATTAAGCCGAGCATAGTTAATGCTCGCCCCCTGTTCTATGTGGTTAGCGCGAAAGCCCACCACTACTTCAAACACCTACTCTTTCAAGTGAGAGAGGTCGCTTTTTCTTAAACACAAGTGTAGATTACACTCTCTTTCTTTACACCACGAGCGTGTATAGCTCGTTAAACTAACTAACCCAACATGAGTTGAGCATGAGAAACACTTGCCCTAAGCCGAGTATGGTTAATGCTCGCCCTATCTAAGCCGAGTATGGTTTATGCTCGCCACTAAGCCGAGTATGGTTAATGCTCGCCCTATCTAAGCCGAGTATGATTTATGCTCGCCACTAAGCCGAGTATGGTTAATGCTCGCCCTATCTAAGCCAAGTATGGTTTATGCTCACCACTAAGCCGAGTATGGTTAATACTCGCCCTATCTAAGCCGAGTATGGTTTATGCTCGCCACTAAGCCGAGTATGGTTTATGCTCGCCACCCTCTAAAGCCAAGTGGAATAAAATGCTCGACCCATGGTTTGTTTTGTATTTGCAGGAACCTACTTTTGTACCAGTGGCGATCATCATCTCGGCCTTAATACGGTTTCCGATAGTTGTTGGTTTTCTGGCCTTAATAAGACCTGGCATGGTTGTCGGATTTCTGGTCTTAATACAACATCGGACCGTCGGTTTTCTGGCCTTGATATGGTCCGGCGCGACCACAGCAGCTCGAGCATTTGTGCTTCCGTTCATATTCCAGAATACACCTCCCTCTGTCGATGAAGATACATTCTGAGGGGCAAAGTGTTAGCCCTCTTTTTGGCACTAATCTCATCGGGCCAAAATCAAAGCCCAAACGCACAACCAAATACAAGTCGCGCTCCAAGAGGCCCATCAGGGGCACTACATCAAGCAATGGTATATCGGCCCAAATCCAACTCAGTTAGAATGACTGCGCATTACCTGAAAAATCGATCACCAGGACAACCGAGTTTCTCGCTTCCAGAAAGAACTCGTCGACTGATTATCTCAGGCCAGCGTGGAAGATTTCTACAGAGCCAGTCCACTTAATATCCCAACTTCCAAGGAGGTAAAGGCGGTCAACCATACGCGGGCAAAGCTTTGCTTTTGATATACCTCTCCACGGATGGCATGTCAGTCACAACTTTCGAGGATACTATTTATGAGCAGTGGAATCAGTCTTCCAGCCGCAATTCGAGCCAATGGATGGATTCCACGTGTCTGGACCTTCCCGAAATGGCCGGACCATTTCTCAACAGCCCAAGCAGCATTTTCCACCTATAAATACCTCAAAGCTTAAAGAGAAAAAGGACGACTTCTTTTGGCCAGACGGCTTTCTTCAGACTTTTCATCTCTACTCTCCTCCAGAATCTTAATCTCTCAAAAGGAAGAAAGGAAAATAGTCATTTTCTTTCTTTTCTCCAAAAAGAAAAAGCATTGTATTTGTAATAAAAAAAAGAGGGAAATAATATATAAAGTGGACGTAGGCATTGTCTTTGCCGAACCACTATAAAAAATTTGTGTGTGCTCCCCGTTCTTTTACTTTTTATTGCGTATTTTATCTTTATTCGTGTGTAGATCATGCGATTGGGGGTTGATCGTCACTAGTGTCCAACTTTTGACGTAAACACTTTGGCGCGCCGGGAAGGGGAAGCGCATCGACACCGCCATCGAGCTCCTGCTTATCCCAGGTCATGGCGAACAAATGAAAGAAAGATGTAACATCCTCTCGTCCCGCCAACGCCGATGCAGCTGATGCTGATGCTGATGCTGCAGAAGCAAGCCACGAAGTTTCCTCTCATGACAACATGTCCCGATTCCTTACCTCGGACGACCTGGATAAAATCATGGCCGAACTCAGAGACCATATGACATCTCAGGGTAAAGTCCTCGAACGACAACAGCAGTTGATGGATCACCTTCTCGGTCGACTGGAAACAGGGTTGAACGCTTCAACATCAATTCCTCCATCGACCGAAGTTGGGGCAATAACCGATCTTCGGTCTGCACGAAATCAGGCCACTGATCGGGCTACACCTTTATTTCATCCTGCTTTGGTTCCACCAACTGATCGATCCTAGCCGAGTTTATCGCTTCCAGCAACCAGCTCGGCTGCAACAACAGAACCTTAGGAGGCAGGCGACCAAGATCTAGGTCGTCTGGCAAATATGCCTCCACTCTTTGGAACATCTCGACCTATCGAACCAGTCGAGCTACCCCCGGGTCCCTCAGAATCAACGCCATTCCCATTACAACCCGGGATCTTGCCGCAGACCAGTCTAACTACTCTTCCTCTTCAATGAAGAGTTGGAGTACCCTTCCCTTCGAACGAGGGAAGCCACCCTACCATGTCGGTCCTCACCGTAGCGGAAGATTTGTCGTGATAGAAGGGGTAGAAGAAGTCCGTCGGTAGAAGAAGTCGACCCAAATATAGTGGTTCCACCAAACCTAGCCGCAATGGTACGACAAATTATGAACGATAGTCGCGGGCATAGAAATGAGGATTGGGGAATCGACCGAAGCCATACACCGTTCACTGACGACATTTTGCAAGCGGAATTTCACAGGAGATTCAATATGCCCCAGATGGACCAGTACGATGGGACTTCAGACCCACATCATCATCTAATGAGAAATTCTTGGCACATGGAAGTAGCGGTTGCACCTGACACAATCAAATGCAAGGCTTTTCCACTCTTTCTAAGTAGTATAGCTCTTATGTGGTTTGTTCGTTTACCCGCAAAATCTGTATCTAGCAATAAAGACCTGAATGAAAGTTCCTAACTCAGTTCCGTCTTCATGCCACCAAATCAAACCATGTCATGGCCCTGTCAGCAGTTAAGCAGAGGAGAGGCGAATCCCTAAGAAATTATCTCAATCGGTTTAATTGGGCGGCAACCGAAGTTAGCAACCCCAACCATGAGACCGTTTTGATGGCCATGGTCGATGGCATCGACAGACGAACCGAGTTCGGGAATATGAAAAGTTAAATCTAGTATCATTCAATATAAAGGACTTGCAACGATTTGTTTTAAATGTTTGGAACACATTTTAATATATGATTTATCAAATGATTTTCGCCATTTTATTGTAAGAAGGATTTTAGTAAAAAATGAAATTTGTTAAATTTCAAGTATAAAAGAAACATGCTTGCTTAAGTCATGATGAAAAATGAGTTTTATTAACAAGTCGGGATTTAACAAGTCATCGTCATTTTGATTAACAACTAACGATGAAGTTGTTTAGAAATTTACCATGTAGAAAGGATACGTGAAATGATGTTATGGCCAAATCCCAAACTAGATATAATTTATTCACTTTTTTATTAAATAGGTACAGAATTTTCATTAGAAAATTTTCATTTTTGGTGAAATTCTTTAGGTATGTTTTATAAGTCTGTTGCTTAGATGTTTGCTAAAAAAAACCAATCATAGAAACATATAGATCTTCCAATTTTTTCTTTTACCCTAGCTATGAAAATACAGGTTACATAACAGCATCCCCTTTTATTTTACCTTAGTTTATCATTCCAGCATAACAACATCCCCTTTTATTTTACCCTAGTTTATCTTCCAATTTTTTCATAAGTCTGTTCCAATTTTTTCTTTTACCCTAGTTTATCATTTCAGCATAACAACATACCCTTTTATTTTATCATTCCAGCATCCCCTTTTAAATTATGGTTACATAACACCATTATACCTTATTTGTTCTTAACAATCATAACACCTGATCAGCCTTCCTTAACGGGTATAAAACCTTTAAACTAACTTTTATTGGATTCATTCACATCAATCAAAGGTACTCTTCAGAACCAAATAAAATTACACATATAAATTTATATACCCAAATCAATCCAAATCGAACCTTTAAAAAGTGATAGCGTTAGAAGTTTTCACCTTTGCAGTGACTAGAATCGGAAATTGGATTGGACTGAAGGTAGGGCAGAAACAGATCGACTGCTGGTGGAGATGAAGGAGAGCAGCAGAATTTTATTTCGAATGAAGAAATTTTTTTTTTTTTTTTTGCTTTACTAATTTCATTAAAACTCACGCAAAATGTTTACTTTTCCCTCCACAATCCATTTGTTAGTGGGCTTTTTTATTTTTTTCCCTGTAGAGTAATCTGCGTCTGTTTAACCTAGACGACGGAAAGCCCAAATAATTTGAACCCGTAGCCTTCTTTTTTTTCCCTTCGACCTATTTGCGTCTTCTTGCAATAGATCGGACGTAAAGCCCAAAGTATTATAAACCGTTAGAGCCCTTTTTTTCCCTCGAATTACTTGCGTCTGTTTAAGAATTGGGCGGACGCAAATTATTTTACTGCTTATTTGCGTCCAATTAAAGAACAAACTGATGTAAATATATGCATTTATTTTTTGCAATCATATATTTGCGTCTAATGTTGATTAGAAGCAGATGCAAATTGTATTATTTGCATATGTTGCTTGTACAGCAGATGCAAATGAGGAGATGCAAATACCCTATTTTGTACTAGTGGTAATCATATATAACATATTGTATCTAGCATGGCAAGGTTGTAATAATATCGTTCAAAGTGGATGTAGGCTTGATCTCAAGCTAAACCACTATAAAATTGTCTTATTCTTTCCTACTTTCTATTTCTTTCTCATTTTCATTTATTTTTATTGCTTTACTTTGTTTCCCCATAACAAGGTGGTGCTTTCGCAATTAGTCAGGTGTTATTGCCTTTTTGTGGAGTTAATAAAAACAACCCATTAATCGTATCATACAAGGTTACATCTGTTATCCCACCAGAAACCAGTTACACTATATACAACCTCTCCTCTTGATTACGCTATGGAACAAAACCTGATAGATTGCATCTTGCAAATGGTCATGTCTGTTATACCAATTGAAACCAATAGTACTATAGACAATCACTGCCCTTGAATTATTCAATCATCAATATCGAAAAAGTGTGTTCAAATAATAATCATTTACAGTTTAATCCACCATGTAGGTTTCCAATGTGACCCTATCAAGTGGGATTCCAATGAAATCCTACTGAATAGGATTCTGATGTAACCTCATCAACTGAGATTCCACTATGATCCTACCGAGTAGGATTTCGATTTTCGGTGGAATGTATTTCCTAAATCTTCGATTACAAAACATACCATATTAATAAAGTATCTTCGATTACAAAACATCGTTGTTTTGTACTCAAATCAATATCGGGGTCTATTTTCTTTAATGTTATCAGCGTCTCAATTAAGAGTTACCATTTATTTAGTAACATTTCATTGTAAATTTCAAAATTAGCGAACAAAATATAACAACGCGAATTTTCAGAACCAATTTAAAATTTTCATTTCATCTATTTTAATGAATTTAGAATATTAAAATGATTTATTTTAAATAATAACGAATAAAAATTAATTTTAATCAAAGTTAGAACATACAAATTTATTTTAATTATATAACGAGCCTGAAACGACGCGGTAGTTTAAAAATTCGATTTTAAATTTCAAATGAATGTACAAGATTCAAAATAAATCGGATTTCGGTAAACCCAGAAACTATTGAATTATATCTTTCTAACGGATGTTTAAAATCCTGATTTCATAACGGGAATAAAAAGTTATGTCCAGTTTAAAATTCAGAAAAGTCGTTATGGAATTTATATATTTTTTATATAATATACAACCCTTAAAAATAATCGTCTTGCAAACGACCTCCATTTCCGACGAGACCATTTTTGTTGGATCCAAAATGTCGAATTATTGCTATATTCCGATTTTCATAATTTTTGGAATTAATATGTGAGCATGGTGAATTTAAACGTGTTTGGCAACTTCAGATTGAATTTAATCAACTGGAAAATGACCGTTTTTTAGGCAGTCTCCAAATTCGACGAAATTAGTTTTGTTAGGACCGTATCATTAAAACATAGCCATATTTATTTTTCTGGAATTTTTGGAGCCAGTATGTGGGCCCGATAAATCAAAATGTATGTTGAAATCAATTTAAAGCATTAAATTAATTTATATTTTAATTTCAACGAAAAATGACCATTACAGCAGAATTAGCATACGGGACATATCCCATTATGTTCGGGATGGGGGTAATTAGCTAGGAGTGGCAGTTGTTGGGCTTGATTTGGAGTTCAAATTAAAAAGTTACTTTTTGGGAAATAAATTAAATATTAATATATATTTAAATATTTTAGTCAACCCCTCTTACTTTATCTCTCCCCCTTCACTTCATATCGAACAAAGAAACAAAAAAAGACCGACAAATGAAACCCGTCGCCCCTCCCCAGCGGACGCCTCCCCCACCGTCGCGCCTCCCCAGGTGGAGGCGCACCCCCTCTGACCCCCTCCAATGATCCCCAATGCCTCCATTTATCTCCTCCTTCTAAAACCCTAGACCGCAGCGGACACCCACCACCTGCAGGCCCTCACCACTGCGACCACCACCCATCTCCTCCACCCTGGCTCGCACCACAGCAAACCCCCATTCGATCGATTGTTGATGCTAATTACTTCTACGATTTGAGTTTTCATCGATGATCGGAAAATGCTGTGAGTTTTTATTTTTATTTTTATTCATTTATGTAAATAAAAAATATGATTTTTATATGGAATAACATTAGAATAAAAATGTGATTTTTATTTATGAATACCATATAAAAATGTAATTTTTATTTATATGAATACCATATAAAAATGGATTTTTATTTATATGAATACCATATAAAATTTGATTTTTATTTATATGTATACCATATAAAAATATGATTTTTATTATATGAAGAGCATTATAAAAATATGATTTTTACATTATGAAGAGTTTTATAAAAATACGATTTTTATTATACGAAGAGCGATATAAAATATGGTTTTTTTTATATGGATAACAATATAAAAATATGATTTTTATTATAAGGATAGCAATATAAAAATGTGATTCTTATTTACATAGCAACAATATAAAAATATGATTTATATATATATGGTAGATGTATAAAAATATGATTTTTAATGTACACATAACATTGTAAAAATACGATTTTCAATGTATACATAACATTGTAAAAATATGATTTTTAATGTATACAGGGCATTGTAAAGATGTGATTTTTATATATAATATAGAATTATTAAAAATGTGATTTTTATTTATAATTATCGTTGTTTAAAAATGCGATTTTGAATATATAAACATCATATTAAAAATGTGATTTTTACTATGAACAACGTGAAAAAGATTGCGTTGGAATTCGGGGAAAATCCAAACTGTTCAGAAATTCAAAAATAAAACTGGCGGAGTGGAGCCCAAAGGTGAGAACTTCTCACTCTAATTTTGTTACAGTTAAATATATATTAGGATGCAGACGGTGCTTAGTAGCACCCGACACCTTTGATTGAAACCATGAATGTTTGGTTGTTTGTTTTGATTGATTTTTGAATTTGGTTTGGGATGTGAATTGAACTGATTATGTAATAACCTGGAAATCCGAACCAATTTAAAAATTTTATTTTGGCAATTTTAGTGAATTTTGAATATTTAAAATGAATTATTTTAAATAATAACGACGAGAAATTTATTTTGAATGGAATTCGTAGGTATATATTTATTCGAATCGACGTTAGAATATAAATATTTACTTTTAATTTTAAAAGGAATTGAAAATGGTGCGGTAGTTCCAAAATCCGATTTCAAAATTCAAATGAATGTACAGGATGCAAAACAAACCAGATTTTAGCGAAACCAAAAATATTTGAATCTATTTGAAAATATCTTTTCAACGAATCCGAAAAATTAAAATTTCATAGCGGGAATAAAAAGTTTTGCCCAGATGAAAATTCAGAATAGTCGTTATGGAATTTTGGCCATTAAAAATGGAAATTTTGCAAACGACCTTGTTTTCGACGAAACCACTTTTGTTGGATCCATGATGTCAAATTTTTGCTAGGTTTCAGAATTCATAATTTTCTAAATCAATATCTGAGCGTGGTGAAGTAAAACGTGTTTTAACAGTTTCAGTCAGTTTCGATCGATCAAAAAATGGGCATTTCTCAAACGATCTCAGAAATTGAGGAAATTAGTTTTGTTAGGACCGTATCTTTAATACGAAGCTAGAAAATATTTTTTGGGAATTTTTAGAGTCCGTATGTGGCCCCGGTAAATTGAAATGTGCGTTCAAATTCAATATATAGATTTATATTTTGATTTTGACAGAACCTGATTGAAACAATCGAATCAGCTTACGATACATATCCCATTGTGTTCGTAATGGGGGTAATTAGCTTGGGACGTCAGTCATTGGGCCTTGATTGGAGATCGATTTTAAAAGTTGCTTTTTAGAATGAATTAAATATATATTATAATATAACCCTCTCTCTACTTTCTCTCTCCCTCACTCTTTAATCTCGGTCAACGCTTGTCCCCTCCCTTTCTTTCTTCAACCGCTCGTTCAGAGAGAATAAAAAGGAAAAAAACTGATAATTCCTCCCCGTCGCCCCCTCCAATCTCCAACGCGCCGCTGCCGCTTCCAGGCATGCCAACACTCCACCGTACCCCCCACTGCGTGGCGCCACCTCTGCTTCTTCCCCTCCCCCTTTCTCCGATCTGAAAAGCCCCAAAACCCCTCCCTCCTTCACAAAATCGAGCCGCCATCCTCAAACCCGCCTCCCACCTGAAACCGAACACTGCCTGAAGGCCGCAACGCCACCACCTCTTGCCTTCGACGAATGGCACCCAGCCCCCCAAGCCGATGTGAAACCCCACTTCCACCTAATCAATGTAAGTTCTTCGGTTTTTATTTTTAGAACGTGAAGCATATGATTTTTAAATCATAAAGTAGTGATTTTTAACATGAAAGGTTTAATTTTTATTAACATGAAAGGTTTAATTTTTATTAACATGAAAGGTTTGATTTTTTACTTATAAAGTAGCGGTTTTGAGATTTGGTTTTTATATTTTGAAAGGCGGAATAAAAATACGATTTTTATTTATATAGATTTGAATAAAGATTATATTTTTAAACAAGAAAAGATTATATTTTTATAAAGATAAAGATATGATTTGTAAGATGTTTTCATTGTGATAAAAATACGATTTTTATATATACAATAGCGTTATAGAAATATGATTTCTATAATGAAGTAGCGAAGATAAAGATTTGATTTATATGAAAAAAATATGAAGTTAGATAATTAAAAATATGATCTTTATAGGTAGTAGAGATATAAAAATACGATCTTTATATATAAAAATGTGATTTTTATATAGAGAATGGCAAGAGAAAAATATGATTTTTATTATATGAACATCGATATAAAAATACGATTTTTATATATACGAAGTGAAAAATAAAAATATGATTTTTATGTACACATAGTGATAATAAAAATGTGATTTTTACTATGAACAACGTGTAAAGGACCGCGTTGGAATTGCGGGCAAATCCAGACAGTTTTGAATTTTAGAAATGAAATGGAATAGTGGAACCATCGGTGAGAACTTCTCACTTTCAATTTGTTTTCTAGTTGAAATATATACTAGGATGCAGACGGTGCTTTGCCGCACCCGACACCCGTCGTCCATAGACCATGGATGACTTGTTTGTTTGATTGATGTGTTGTGAAAATTGATTATGCGTTGTGGAATGAAATAAATTATTTAATGGTTAAAAATATAATTTTTAACGTGTATATAAAATAAATATTTATAAACAAATCGGATGATTTGTTTATGTACACATTTGACTAATATGGATTGGGACGATAAATTTTACACATCGCCCAACTGCACAAATAAAACCGGTATTTTATTGTTTGAAAACCCACACGGGTGCTGGGATGAAATTGGACATACACTAGTCCCAATAATTAGCTATATATCGATCGATCGATTGACAGGCTGTTATAAGCGTTAAATATTTATATTTGATGCTTATGCAGTGTAGAATGCACTTTGGGTGATGGTTGACTGTGTTTGATTGTTGTTATGTGCATGTGTATATGAAATCCATATAAATCACATTGTATGGTAATTGACTATGTCTGATTCCAGTTAAGAAAGAATGAATATTTTAAAAATAACGATTATTTTAAAATAACAAATATTTTCAAATGATATGCAGAAAAGAATCAAAATATGATTTTGATGTTCGATTTGGGATGGACACGATTATACTTAAATATATAAAGCCGTGTTGATTAGATTGATGCCATTTTGACGTGAACGATATTTATATCGATTTTATTCATTTTTATAATGAATATCGAAAAGGAATTGATTTCAAAATATAATGTTTTGAAAATATTATCATTTATATATTGATGATATGGAATATTCAATTTTGATTAGAAATTGAATATGAAGTTGAAATCATTTTGAAAACGAACTGAAAACGATTTATAAAATACGTTTTAAATGGAAATCGACGAAGTATATATTATATAATGACCTGAATAGAACGCGCTGCGCTGCGGCAGTTTGCGAATTTCGGCCATTGATTTTGAACGGATATTACAGGAGATCCGACCATCGGATTCTCCTAAAACCAAAACCATTGGGTTCGTATCAAAAAGCTCTTTCTAATGAATACAAGAAATCAAAAATCTAATGGTTGGATTTGGAGTTATGTCCAAATCAAATTTGGAAAAGGTCGTTGTAAGTGCAGTTCAATGGCCGTTTATGGAAATCGATTGTACGGGCCTTGATAAAATTATTAAAAATAGCAATAATTTGTGTAAAATCATAAGAAATGATTTGGAAAGAATAGGATGAAAAATTCCATATTTGAAAAGATAAAAATAGATTTTTATCGAAATGAACTAGTTTTGAACTAGAATTATAATCCATTTATTTTTGAAATAAATAAATTGGATTTGAAAGGGTTTTAAAAGTAACCAGAATTTACAATAATTGAATTGGAATGGATTTGAATCGAAATTGTCTTTGGAATATTTCGATGTTGGGTTTCGTGATTATACAGATATTGTTATGGAAATTTGAAAGATTTATTTATATCGTTATTTCCAATACGATATTTATTGGTTGTAGAATTTGATATTGAATATAAGTCGATATACTTTCTATTTAGAGCCTTGTATTTAATATCAAATGGGATTTGGGTTTGTCGTGAATGGTGTCTTCATTAACACTATTCTTAAACCCAGTTGAGAAAAAGATTAAATCTTTTAATATAGATTTAATGAAGTATACCAATTAAATGGTATTTAACTGGAATTGAATTTGAATTGATTTTTTGGTTTATCGTGAACGGTGTTTTAAATAACACTTGTTCTTTAACCCGATAATTAATGGAATGTGAATTGGGTTTATCGTGAACTGTGTTTTAACGACATTCGTTCTTTAAACTGATTTACAGTGAAAATGTTAAATGTGATTTGGAATTTATAAATCTTTTTTTAATATTTAAAGGAGATTTTCCAAAGTAAAGTTTTCCAATTTAATAAAATAAATTGGAGTGGAATGGAATTCGATTTGCTAATATCGAAGTGAATTTCTGTGGAGGAATACAACTAATATATCTGGAATTTAAAAGGCTTTGCCGTTTTTCCATTTATATTATTAGTCGGATATGGAAGTTTATATCGATTACATATATCAATTTGTTTTCCATGAAGATTCCATTGTAAATGGAATGTGATTTTGGGTTGTCGTGAACGGTATCTTTAATAATACTGTTCTTAGACCCAACGGAGTTAAGAAAATCAAAAACTAACCGAAGATTAGTTAAGTTGAATGGTTTTCTGGGTATTGATCTGACGTTGGTTTCGCCTTTGGGGTTATTACTTAGGGAATTGTTCACTTGCTAATTTATGGTTAAAGGCTGATGGAATGGAATGTGATTTTGGGTTTATAGTGAACCGTGTTTTAAATTACATTGGTTCTTTAACCCAGTTAAAGACAGGATATGATTTCCCAAGTTAAACAATCATTAATATTGATTTTTGGGAAGATTAAAACCAAGTGGAGTTTTAATGAATCTTTAATTAGATTGAAATGATCGAGAATGGAGTATCACCAGTTTTTCTCCAGGCGATAGTTAAATCTTTAATTTGATTTGAACGTGAAATGGTAATTGAACTTACCGATAACATCGTGGTGTTAGATATGAAGTATGACCAGTTTTATTTCATGGGATGAATAGGTTGGGGTTGGGAAATTTAACAAGTGATTACTTCGGTAAGGTTCGCCAATCCCGACTGGAACCATAATTTGGTTTGAATTGATATTCAAAAAAAGATTAAAGAATGAATTTAAAGAATTTATCTTTGATAAAATTAATGGGAACATTTCCCAAAGTATAAGAATATTTGAATAAAAGAATATTCTGAATTGGAATGAGGCGTATGTTGTGTTTGTGTAACACTTGTTGATTATATAAACGAGTTATTCAGAAAGACCGGGTTTATCCCATTCTGAATAACTGATTCGACGTTGTGTCGAGGATGAAGATGGTAGTCGAAGACCGGAGGTCTTTACATCGTTTGGATAATTACTGATGATCTTGATTGGGCTGTAAAGAGGAGGGAATCAGTTAGTGATCGTCCAGACGTACTTGGAGATCGATGGATCTGCGAGGTATAAGGTGCCTCTGGTTTCGTTCAAACCCAGAGCGGACTTGTAAATGGACTGTATGTCTGACATTGGATATCATTCTATGTGATTGATGGATATCGGTTGCATGGAGTGGTTTGCCTGTGTGGCATGCTAAGATGCAAATGATCAAGGCTTTTGTTGAAAAGCAAAGTCTTGTGGTTGATGATCAAAGCACCGCCTGTGTGGCATAGCTTTGTGTATCGTTAATTCGCAAGCCTCACACCCCGGTTGTGAACCAGAAATGGGAGAGGACATCAGACATCAGGGAGGGTATGCGTTTCTTTCTAGCTAGGGTGGTGTCAGTGACCTACCAGCCCTAACATTTATATTATTTTCACCTGTGTGGTTGTTGGATTGCGAGGCGCCTCGGATATATCGGTGACTATGTGTAGCCGATGAAGTCGTTTTGCTCATTTACGCCCCATAGGGTGGGGAAACGTAGTGCTCAAGGTTTAAGTTTAATCCACATCGAGTGGACCGGCCCTAACGATCCAAGGCTTGCCCGCGCGCTTGCCTGATTCATGGTAGGCTAGATTGTCTCGAAGTGGTGAGGACGATCCTTTGCCTCGGTTCACAGATGGAAATCCAACTTCCAATACGTGACATTTGCGGTTTTGATTGTAGATCCTAATAATGGCGACATGATATATGGTACCCATGCCGTCTAGGATTGATACATTTATATTTGAAGTTGTTTTATACACTATGCACTTATAATAGTATCAAATGATTTGTTTTGAACGTACCAAGCATGTTTGGATATTATAAGGGAAAACCCTATCCTCCGGCTTGCGTTGCATTATGTAATGGGACCTGGGTCTTATAATAGCTTCATTTTTCCAAAAAGCATTGCGCTGTTTTGTTATATGCACTGGTGTTCTTGGAAGGTAACCAGTTCTGTGTTTTACGGCGTGGTCCCTTGATATATCTGATTTAAAGTAAAGTTTTAAATAACTGTTTTAGTTCTCACACCGGTCACATGACTGACTTGGAGTTTATTATTTTAACCTAAACTCTGGGTACCCCTATTTTCCGCACGGGCAGGTAGTAGTTTTGGTTTTGCAGATTTATATTCACAGGATCCTGATTTGCAGCTGGAATTATATTCAGAAAGCTCTGTATCTGTATATTCTTTTCAGTTGTGTCTTGTATTATTTTCCGCTACTATGTAATGTATTGTAAATCTCTGGTATTTATTGAATGTATTTTATTCTTTCATACTTTGTATATTCTTATATTCTGATGGAATTGTTGTAATAAGCAATGAAATGTTCTTCTGTTTGTGACCCGATGTGGCTTGTTCTCAAAGCAATCCGTTCTTTCCTTCACGGGGAAGTTCGGGTCGTTTTAGTTTGGTATCAGAGCTCTGGTTTATAGAGCTCGAGAATAAGACACATTAGAACCATACGAAAGGATTCATCAGCGATTGGATTAGTTATATCCAATGAGAATAACTCGTTAGAAATAGGATCAATAGTATCCTAGAACGAGTGTGAAGAGTATATTTTTAAAATGAAAACGTATTTTGTTTTGAAAATTTAAACTTTATTCAACGTATTTGAATATTTATTTATATTGAATTTGGGCAATCCAATATATAAAGATTTTGCATATACGTCTGATCCATGGGTATTCGAAGTTTTAATATATTTGATAGATATAGAATCACACTCTAGTCGCTTGGACATGATTTTGATGATTGATGCGCCATCATTAGAATTTATTTTTGTGTTCCGAAAGTGGGATTTCTATATGATTCCAATTGACTGGTGTGAGAACCAAAGCTAGATAGGGCTTACTGTTGTGATTTGTCATCAAAAATCTGATTTTTGGCTAAGTATTAAAGTTATGTGATTGAAAAGCTAATCAATTAATTGATTGTTGAATGTGTTGTTTGATTATTGGTTGATTAATTAAAATTTGAACCATTTAGCCAAATTGTATCAAATATTGGACTGAATTGAAAATTGCTCGGAAATGCATGCATGTACATATATATATGTGTGAACAGGTCATAGCAAGGAGACTAGAGAAGAGGAATAAAATTGTTTGCCCGACAAATAGGTACATGTTTATTGTATTTCTTTGGGTATTTGATGATTTTATGAGCCGATAGGCTAGCCGCTTGGCTGTTTCGTTTTCTTTTGGGATTTTAGGGGCCTGCATGACAATTTCGGGATTTTCCCGGTGCTCCCGTGTAGGGAAGGTTATGGCGAAATTTTTCGAAAATTTAGGGTGTTAGCCAAATTTTTGAAAAATTTGAAAAGTTCTTAGAAACTGAAGAGTGGAAGAACATAGGCCATAATGAAAATAATGAAAGTTGAGTTGATTAATTAAACAACTTTTAGCTTCGTTCCTTTTCGGGGATGAAAAGTTTTAAGTGGAGGAGATTGTAATAACCCGGAAATTCGAACAAATTTAAAAATTTTATTTTGGCAATTTTAGTGAATTTTTAATATTTAAAATGACTTATTTTAAATAATAACGACGAGAAATTTATTTTGAATGGAATTAGGAGGTATATATTTATTCAAATCGGCGTTAGAATATAAATATTTATTTTTAGTTTTAAAAGGAATTGAAAATGGCGCAGTAGTTCGAAAATCCGATTTCAAAATTCAAATGAATGGACAAGATGACAAACAAACCGGATTTTAGCGAAATTAAAAATATTTGAATCTATTTGAAAATATCTTTCCAACGAATTCGAAAAATTGAAATTTCATACCTGGATTTAAAAGTTTTGCCCAGATGAAAATTCAGAATAGTCGCTATGGAATTTTGACCCATAAAAATGTAAATTTTGCAAACGACCTTCGTTTTCGACAAAACCACTTTTGTTGGATCTATGATGTCAAATTATTTCTAGGTTTCAAAATTCATAATTTTCTGATTAATATGTGAGCGTGGCGAAGTAAAACGTGTTTTAATAGTTTCAGTCAATTTCGATCGATCAGAAAATGGTCATTTTCCAAACGATCTCAGAATTTGACAAAATTAGTTTTGTTAGGACCGTATCTTCGATACGAAGCTAGAAAATATTTTTCGGGAATTTTTAGAGTCCGTATGTGGCCCCGGTAAATTGAAATGTGCTTTCAAATTCAATATATAGATTTATATTTTGCTTTTGATGGAAACTGATCGAAACGATCAAATCAGCTTACAATATATATCCCATTTTGTTCGGAATAGGGGTATTTAGCAAGGGATGTTAGTCTTTGGGCCTTGATTGGAGATCGATTTTAAAAGTTGCTTTTTAGAATGAATTAAATATATATTATAATATAACGCTCTCTCTACTTTCTCTCTCCCTCACTCTTTAATCTCGGTCAACGCTTGCCCCTTCCTTTTCTTTCTGCAACCGCCCGTTCAGAGAGAATAAAAAGAAAGAAAAAACTGATGATTCCGCCCCGTCGCCCCCTCCAATCTCCAACGCGCCGCCGCTGCTTCTAGGCGTGCCACTACTCCACCGCACCCCCCACTGCCTAGCATCGCCGCTGTTTCTTCCCCTCCCCCTTTCTCCGATCTGAAAATCCCCAAAACCCCTCCCTCCTTCATAAAACCGAGCCGCCATCCTCAGTCCTGCCTCCCACCTGAAACCAACCACCGCATGAAGACCGCAACGCCACCACCTCTTGCCTCCGACGAATGGCACACAGCCCCCAAAGCCGATGTGAAACCCCTCTTCCACCTAATCAATGTAAGTTCTTCGATTTTTATTTTTAGAACATGAAGCATATGATTTTTAAATCATAAAGTAGTGATTTTTAACATGAAAGGTTTGATTTTTACTTATAAAGTAGCGGTTTAGAGATTTGGTTTTTATATTTTGAAAGGCGGAATAAAAATACGATTTTTATTTATATAGATTTGACTAGAGATTATATTTTTAAACAAGAAAAGATTAAATTTTTATAAAGATAAAGATATGATTTATAAGATGTTTTCGTTGTGATAAAAATACGATTTTTATATATACAATTGCGTTACAAAAATATGATTTCTATAATGAAGTAGCGAAGATAAAGATTTGATTTTTATGAAATTTTTTTGAAGTTAGAGATTTAAAACTATGATCTTTTTAGGTAGCAGAGAAATAAAAATACGATCTTTATATATAAAAATGTGATTTTTTATACAGAGAATGGCGAGAGAAAAATATGATTTTTATTATATGAACATCGATAAAAAATACGATTTTTATATATATGAAGTGGAAAATAAAAATATGATTTTTATGTACATGTAGTGATAATAAAAATGTGATTTTTGCTATGAACAGCGTGTAAAGGACTGCGTTGGAATTGCGGGCAAATCCATACTTTTCTGAATTTCAGAAATGAAATGGAGTAGTGGAACCCTCAGTGAGAACTTCTCACTTTTAATTTGTTTTCTAGTTGGAATATATACTAGGATGCAGAAGGTGCTTAGCAGCACCCGACACCCGTCGTCCACAGACCGTAGATGACTTGTTTGTTTGATTGATGTGTTGTGAAAATTGATTGTGAGTTGTGCATTGAAATAAATTATTTAATGGTTAAAAATATAATTTTTAACGTGTATATAAAATAAATATTTGTAAACAAATCGGACGATTTGTTTATGTATACACATTTGACTGATATGGATTGGGACGATAAATTTTACACATCGTCCAACTGCACAAATAAAACCGGTGTTTGATTGTTTGAAAACCCCACACGGGTGTTGAGATGAAATTGGACTTACACTAGTCTCAATAATTAGCTGTATGTCGATCGATCGATTGACAGGCTGTTATAAGCGTTAAATATTTGTATTTGATGCTTATGCAGTGTAGAATGCACTTTGGGTGATGGTTGACTGTTTTTTATTGTTGTTATGTGTATGTGTATATGAAATCCATATAAATCACATTGTATGGTAATTGACTGTGTCTAATTCCAGTTCAGAAAGAATGAATATTTTAAAATAAAGATTATTTTAGAATAACGAATATTTTCAAATAATATGTAGAAAAGAATCAAAATATGATTTTGATGTCCGATTTGAGATGGACACGATTATATTTAAATATATAAGCCATGTTGATTAGATTGACGCCATTTTGACGTGAACGATATTTATATCAATTTTATTCATTTTTATAATGAATATCGAAAAGGAATTGATTTCAAAATATAATGTTTTGAAAATATTATCATTTATATATCGATGATATGGAATATTCAATTTTGATTAGAAATTGAATATGAAGTTGAAATCGTTTTGAAAACGAATTGAAAACAATTTATAAAATATGTTTTAAATGGAAATAGACGAAATATATATATATATATATATATATATATGTAGTATAATGGCCTGAAGCGCCGCGCTGCGGCAGTTCGCGAATTTTGACCATTGATTTCGAACGGATATTACGGGAGATCCGACCGTCGGATTCTCCTAAAACCAGAGCCATTGGAGTCGTATCGAAAAGAGATTTCTAAAGAATACAAGAAATTAGAAATCTAGCGGGTGGATTTAGAATTATGTCCAAATCAAATTTGGAAAAGGTCGCTGTAAGTGCAGTTTGATGGCCGTTTATGGAAATTGACTGTACGGGCCTTGATAAAATTATTAAAAATAGCAATAACTTGTGTAAAATCATAAGAAATGATTTGGAAAGAATTGGGATGAAAAATTCCATATTTGAAAAGATAAAAATAGATTTGTATCGAAATGAACTAGTTTTGAACTAGAATTATAATCCATTTATTTTTGAAATAAATAAATTGGATTTGAAAGGGTTTTAAAAGTAACTAGAATTTCCAATAATTGAATTGGAATGGATTTGAATCGAAATTGTCTTTCGAATATTTCGATGTTGGACTTCGTGGTTATACAGATATTGTTATGGAAATTTGAAAGATATATTTATATCGATATTTCCAATACGATATTTGTTGGTCGTAGAATTTGATATTGAATATAAACCGATATATTTTCTATTCAAAGCCTTGTATTTAATATCAAATGGGATTTTGGTTTGTCGTGAATGGTGTCTTCATTAACGCTGTTCTTAAACCCAGTTGAGAAAAAGATTAAATCTTTTTATTTAGATTTAATGAAGTATACTAATTAAATGACATTTAATTGGAATTGAATTTGAATTGATTTTTGGGTTTATCGTGAACGGTGTTTTAAATAACACTTGTTCTTTAACCCGATAATTAATGGAATGTGAATTGGGTTTATCGTGAACTGTGTTTTAACGACATTCGTTCTTTAACCCGATTTACAGTGAAAATGTGAAATGTGATTTGGAATTTATAAATCTTTTGTTAAGATTTAAAGGAAATTTTTCAAAGTAAAGTTTTCCAATTTAATAAAATAAATTGGAATGGAATGGAATTCAATTTGGTAATAATCGAAGTGAATTTTTATGGAGGAAGACAACTAATATATCTGGAATTTAAAAGGCTTTGTCGTTATTCCATTTATATTATTAGTCGGATATGGAAGTTTATATCTATTATATATAACGATTTGTTTTCCATGAAGATTCCATTGTAAATGGAATGTGATTTTGGGTTGTCGTGAACGGTATCTTTAACAGTACTGTTCTTAGAACCAACGGAGTTAAGAAAATCAGAAACTTACTGAAGATTAGTTAAGTTGAATAGTTTCCTGGGTATTGATCTGATGTTGGTTTCGGCCTTCGGGGTTATTACTTAGGGAATTGTTCACTTGCTAATTTACGGTTAAAGGCTAATGGAATAGAATGTGATTTTGGGTTTATAGTGAACCGTCTTTTAAATGACATTGGTTATTTAACCTAGTTAAAGACAGGATATGATTTCCCAAGTTAAACAATCATTAATATTGATTTTTGGGAAGATTAAAATCAAGTGGAGTTATAATGAATCTTTAATTAGATTGAAATGATCGAGAATGGAGTATCACCAGTTTTGCTCCAGGCGATAGTTAAATCTTTAATTAGATTCAGTTAAAGGCTAATGGAATAGAATGTGATTTTGGGTTTATAGTGAACCGTCTTTTAAATGACATTGGTTATTTAACCTAGTTAAAGACAGGATATGATTTCCCAAGTTAAACAATCATTAATATTGATTTTTGGGAAGATTAAAATCAAGTGGAGTTATAATGAATCTTTAATTAGATTGAAATGATCGAGAATGGAGTATCACCAGTTTTGCTCCAGGCGATAGTTAAATCTTTAATTAGATTTGAACGTGAAATTGTAATTGAATTTACCGATAACACTGTTGTGTTAGATATGAAGTATGACCAGTTTTACTTCATCGGATGAATAGGTGGGGGTTGGGAAATTTAACAAGCGATTACTTCGGTAAGGTTTGCTAATCCCGACTAGTTTGGATAAACCATAATTTGGTTTGAATTGATATTAAAAAGAAGATAAAAGAATAAATTTAAAGAACTTATCATTGATAAAATTAATGGGAACCTTCCCCAAAGTATAAGAATATTTGAATAAAAGAATATTCGGAATTGGAATGAGGCGTATGTTGTGTTTGTGTAACACTTGTTGATTATATATGCGAGTTATTCAGAAAGACCAGGTTTATCCCATTCTAAATAATTGATTCGACGATGTGTCGAGGACGAAGACCGGAGGTCTTCACATCGTTTGGATAATTACTAATGATCTTGATTGGGCTGTACACCCAAGAAGAGGGAATCAGTTGGTGATTGTCCAGACGTACTTGGAGATCGATGGATATGCGAGGTACAAGGTGCCTCTAGTTTCGTTCAGACCCAGAACGGACTTGTAAATGGACTGTGTGTCTGACATTGGATATCATTCTGTGTGATTGATGGATATCAGTTGCATGGAGTGGTTTTCCTGTGTGGCATGCTAAGATGCAAATAATCAAGGCTTTTGTTGAAAAGAAAAGTCTTGTGGTTGATGATCAAAGCACTGCATGTGTGGCATAGGTTTGTGTAGCGTTAATTCGCGAGCCTGACACCCCGGTTGTGAACCAGAAACGGGAGAGGACATCAGGGAGGGCATGCGTTTCTTTCTAGATAGGGTGGTGTCAGTGACCTACCAGCCCTGACATTTATATTATTTTCACCTGTGTGGTTGTTGGATTGCGAGGCGCCTCGGATATATCGGTGACTATGTGGAGCCGATGGAGTCATTTGGCTCATTTACGCCCCATAGGGTGGGGAAACGTAGTGCTCAGGATTTAAGTTTAATCCACATCGAATGGACCGGCCCTGACTATCTAAGGCTTGCCCGAGACATGGTAGGCTTGATTGTCTCGAAGCGGTGAGGACGATCCCTTGCCTCGGTTCACAGATGGAAATCCAACTTCCAATACGTGACATTTGCGGTTTTGATTGTAGAGCCTAGTATTGGCGACATGATATATGGTAACCATGCCGTCTAGGATTGATACATTTATATTTGAAGCTGTTTTATACACTATGCACTTATAACAGTATCAAATGATTTGTTTTAAACGTACCAAGCATGTTTGGCTATTGTAAGGGAAAACCCTATCCTCCAGCTTGCATTGCATTGTGTGATGGGACCTGGGTCTTATAATAGCTTCATTTTTCCAAAAAGATTGCGTTGTTTTGTTATATACACTGGTATTCTTGGGAGGAAACCTGTTTCGTGTTTTACGGCGTGGTCCCTTAGTATATCTGATTTAAAGTAAAGTTTTAAATAACTGTTTTAGTTCTTACACCAGTCACATGACTGACCTGGAGTTTATTGTTTTAACCTAAACTCCGGGTGCCCCTATTTTCTGCATGGGCAGCTAGTAGTTTTGGTTTTGTAGATTAAAGAATAAATTTAAAGAATTTATCTTTGATAAACTTAATGGGAACCTTTCCCAATGTATAAGAATATTTGAATAATAGAATATTCTGGATTGGAATGAGGCATACATTGTGTTTTTATAGCACTTGTTTATTATATACGCGTGTTATTCGGAAAGGCAGGGTTTATACCCATTCTGAATAACTGATTCGACGATAAGTCGACGATGAAGGAGGTGATTGAAGACCAGAGGTCTTCACATCGTCTGGATGATTAATGGTGTCTTGATTTGGCGGTACACCCAAGACAAGGTAATAAGTGGTGATCATCTAGACGTACTTGGAGATCGATCGGATATGCGAGGACGTCTCTCCTGTATTGGACATATGGGACGAGGATATGGTGCCTCCGGTTTCATTCAGACCGAGAACAAACTTATAAATTGATGTGTGCCTAACATTGGATTTCATTATGTATTAATTGATTTCTATTAAATATATATCTGTTTGGCAGCGGAGAATTTATTCTCTTGCTTAACACCCTTTTCCGAGACGTACGAACTCAGAGGTTATATATCGGTAGATATCGATTGCATGGCGTGGTTTGTTTGTGTGGCATGCAAAGATGAAGTGATCAAGGCTTCTGTTGAAAAGCAGAGTCCTGTGGTTGATGATCAAAGCACGACCTTAAAGGGCATATCTTTGTGTATAACATTAATTCGCAAGCCGCAAACCTCAGTATGAGTCAAAAATTGGATAAGGGATGCAGTGAGAACATGACGTTTCTTTCTAGCTATGGGTGGTGTCATGGTATGGAGCCCACACATTTATATTTTTTACCTATGTGGATTATGGATAGCGAGGTGCCTCGGATATATCGGCTACTACCGAGCCGATGGATAGGTCCGATAGGACTGGGAAACGTGTGTTCAGGAATAAGCAATCCTCAAACGTAAGAGAGGACCGGCACTGCAGGATCCAAGGGTTGCCCAGAGTGTGTAGTCCTGAGGCATTTTTTAGAGTGTCTCAAAGCAGTTAGGAGTACATCCCTTGCCTCGACTCATGACGGAAATCCAATTCCAATACATGACATTTCAGTTTTTAGTTGTAAACCTATATGGCGACATAATAGCATGGGATACTATGCCATCTATGATTTATACATTTATAATTGAAGCTATTTTTGACACTATACACTTATTATAGTATCAAATGATTTGTTTTAAACATACCAAGCATGTTTGGCTATTATAAGGGAAAACCCTATCCTCCGGCTTGCATTGCATTGTGTGATGGGACCTGGGTCTTGTAATAGCTTCATTTTTCTAAAAAGCATTGCGCTGTATATTTTATGGACTAGTATTCTTGGGAGGAAACCCATTCCGTGTCATACAGTGTGGTCCCTTGATTTACTATATTTTAAAGTAAAGTTTCAAATAACTGTTTTAGTTCTCACACCAGTCACATGACTGATCTGGATTTTATTGTTTTAACCTAAATTCTGGGTGCCCCTATTTTCCACACGGGCAGCTAGTAATTTTGGTTTTGCAAATTTATTTTTACAGGATCCTGGTTTACAGCTGGAGCTATATTCGGAACGCTCTGTATCCGTGTATTTCTTTAAGCTGTTTTATGTATTGTTTTTTCGCTACTTTGTATTTGAATCTATGATATTTGTCAAATGTATATTTTTTACTCATACTCTGTTATATTCTTGTACTTTGATGAAATTGTTGTAATAAGCAATGAAATATTCTTCTATTTGTATTTTAATTTGTCGTGTTCTCAACTCAATCTGGGCTTTCCCGTAAGGGCGAGTTTGGGTCGTTTCACAAAAGTTTTGTGATTTACCATTGTTTGATTTACTTTTTTAAAATTACTTCATAAATCATAACATATTAAAACTTCACACCATCCATCATTATTAGTAACCAAAGATAACTGGTTTTTCTAGGTTCCAAAACTTTCACATCAGTAATGACCTAGAATTTTAGAACTAATTTAAAATTATTTTTAATATAATTTTCTGAGAATTCATGGTTAAATTTCATAATTCGATTATTTAAAGCTGATTTTGTAGCGTTTCAAAGAAACATTATTGAGATGACCTCAAATTTTGAAGAAACCAATTATATTAGATCCATAGCATCAAATAATGGTAGGATTCCAAATTTTGTAATTTTTGAAGCTAGCACATTGGCATGCGAGATTAAAACGCATGCTAAAATCGCACGTTGAAATTAAACTAGAAATGATCGAAAAATAAAACGGAAGGTCAAGAAAACTCGAAATTCGATGAAACCTATCCCGCTAGATTCAAAATTACGTTTAATGCTAAAGTCCAAAATTTCATGACAAACAGAATTACCGTGTGGTCATGAGATCAAAAGGCGTGGAGGTGAACTAGCACACGTTAGCGGTTAATGATAAAGGTGCTTCTATTAACACAAAAGGAGGTACCAACCAGGCCTAGGTGTTTTAGTTGCAACTCACCATGTCGCGCCACCTCAGTGATCCGCGTTCAGGGCTTGGCAAATTTGCAGAAAAACCCTTCCTTCTTTCTCTTTTCTTCCATTTATTTTGAATCCACCTCCTTCACCATTTCTCCTACTCCCATTGCTTTCACCACCCATGCCCGCCCCACCTGCAGACTGCCTGTAACAACCCGGAAATTTGGAACCAATTTAAAATTTAATTTTAATTGAAAATTCAATATTTTAAATGATTTATTTTGAGAATAAACAACTTAAAATTTATTTAAAATGAAGTTTGAACGTATAAATTTATATTAATTATACAACGAGCTCGAAATGGCGAGGTAGTTTGAAAGTTTAGTTTTAAATTTTAAACGAATATATATAATTCGTTATAAGTCAAAATTTGATAAAACTAGAAATGTTAAGATGTAATTAACTGTATCTTTCTAACGAATGTAAAAAACTAAGATTTCGAGTTATAAATTGTTAGATATGTCCAAATTAAAATTTCAAATAGTCGCTGTCGAATTTATTAACATTTTAATATTATTTAAGCCTTAGAAATTTTCATTTTGCAAACGATCCCTTTTTCGATAAAACCACTTTTGTTGGATATCGAATATTAAATTATTGTTAGCTTCAAAATTTCGTAATTTTTGGAGCTAGTATGTGGCTCTGGACAATAAATTGTGAATCGATCAGCCATTTGGGCCTAAACTAGAGTTTTTTGAGCAAACAGACTTGGAATTCGATGAAATAAGTTTCATCAGTGTTTATTTTCATCGCCAATGGAGTTCGTGTGCGATCGGGGCATTGATAAATGTCGAACGGAGAGAGCGTGAACTAAAGAAATAATAAAATAAATATCCCAAAACGCTCCACTATATAATATCTCTTCAAGACCCTAACTCACTTTTCTCTTCTTCACGATTTGCAGCCAACCGCTTCTCCTCTCCCAATACATTTTGCAAATAAGCCCCTCAACACAAAATAATTTATATCTCTCAAATCGTATTGAGCTAGGAGATGAAATTTAAAGGGTTTGTAGAGCATGGGGAGAGGTACCCACGCTTAAAATTTGGTGTTGATTAGAGGTCAGCGTTGACGATGGTCATAGATGAATGGAAAACAGTTCATTTTCACTCTTTTCCCCGCCACGGGTCCCACGGTGAGAGCTAGGCCGAGCGTTTTTTGGGAAGGTATAAGGGGAGAATACAGAACTTTTGGCAGTAGTGGCGAGATCTAAGGTGGTCGAAATTGGTCGTGGTCGATGATTGATCGAAGGGGTGCTGGAATACAAGACAGCCAAATAAATTGTTAATTTCGTGTTGATCAGAGCATTTTCAGATGAATTGTCCAAAGGGAAAGTTTTTTGGAACAACGACATCTAGCTAGTCATAAAATTTGGCGGCATTTAGAGCAATGGAGTGGCCGCAGCGCCTAGATGAACAGAAAATGTTGTTTTCCGTTCATCTATGGACTACGGGGCCTACATGGTGATCTGATGGGTGAGACCGACCAGCTTGAAAAGAGTAGGGGATGCCGGAGACAATGGCGTTGATCTCGTTCGATTATGAACTATGGTTTGGTCATGGCGAGCGTTTAACGTGGAGGGTGTCATTTGAAGAAGAAAGGCAGAAATTAAATTAATTAATTTGATGCGTATTGAATATTCAAAACTTAATATTTCATTTATATGAGGTCGGAATTGGACTGTAATGACCCGAAAATCCGGTCCAACCTGAGCTGACCAAATAACACAAGTCCAACCCTAAATTGCACTGGAAATTCAAGAAATTAATAGAAAGAAGATAGAGGGTGAGGATAGATAAGGTAGAACTATTAGAATAGAAGAAGAAGAAGAACATCATCATCAGAGTAACCACGAATCTCACAGTGGAACGAATAAAATATAACAAAACTTTTGAAATACAAACAGTGTATGTATACAATAACATTTCAGAGTACAACACTTACAACAACAGCGGAAATAATAATAGCTATAGAATCTTGAAGCCTCCTGCTCCAAGTTCTCCAAGTGTATCTGTAAAATCCTGAACTACTTGACTGCCCGTACAAATTTAGGCACCCAAGAGTTTAGGTAGAACAAAACAAAGTAAACTCCGGGTCAGTCATGGGACTGGTATGAGTAAAACAGTTTAAAACAATTTGAACAGGTAAACGATATCTCATAAGACCATGCCGTATAACGGAACGGGTTTTTCCCTTATGAGAATCCAAAATATCTTTATATCAAAACCTTTTGATATTATAATAATGTCTATCAACCACAACTATAATAATCATCTAGCAGAAACGTTTTCATCTCACGTTCTACATATATAGTATACAATCAAAACCGCAAGCACGTATTGGGTAATGGATTTCCAACTATGACAAGGTATGGAACCACCTTACGATCAATGTACTCTAGGAACGATACACTGGAGTACAACAAGAACATCTTGCAACTCAGCCACACATGACCGACCATTCATTTTGCTTGAGTGTATCGAATGTACATCACCAACGGTTGGGATCAGCAACCGTTTCCCGTATATATATGTGGGACAACATTGATAGATTTAAGAAGCAAACGAATATTCTCTAGATAGGTGATTATACACCCTACTTCGGAGCGACCGACTTAGCCATGCTGCCTGCCCGATTTTTGTCATTTCCTGGTTGTTGAGGCCAGAGGTTACGACTACTTTCCATACATTGATAACACGATCATTCTGAATGCCACATTGTCAGATCTGTTAATCACTAATTGATTTGCACAAATATTCTGGATGTTATGCTAAGGGAATAAATCCGTTGCCACCATACATATTTGTACAGTCCAATCATATTCGATCATTGGAAATACTCTGTCAGACACTCGTCCATATACGTTCGTTCTGGGACTGAACGAAACCGAAGGCACTATGCAGTACATCCATCCTAGGTAATCTCTACCTAGGACTTATACAACAGCCCTTACACTTTACTCCGTCTTCAATTTCCTTTGGCATATTTGCAACGCTTATGCCAATACAGAGTGGTTCTTTGGATAAGAATCCAACCGGTCTCTCCATATTAACAACGTTAAAATGGTCAAAACTTTGATAGTCGGTGATTTAACTATCAAATGAAAACATGTCGGTGTTCACACAATGATCTTAATTCCAAATGGAATTATCGATCAACTCATCCAACATATTTATATATATATATATATTTCCTTATTTTCTATATTAAGAAAATATACGTTATTAACATTGGAAACATTTCCAATCCTCATTCATGTTTCACTAACTTTCCAAAATCATTAGTCCCTAACTGTAAACTAGTAAGTGAACAATCCCCTAAGTTTAAATCCCGAAGGCCGAAACCAACATCGGATCGATACTCTGGAAACCGTTCAACTTGCCTAATCTCTAGTCAGTTTCTAAATTTTGCTTAACTCTGTTTGATTTACTCTATTTCGAATAACTAGTATTCGATTAACTCTACTCGTCGATTTACTCTTATTCACTAACTTTATTTGTTTTACAAAGATTTCCTTTTAACAACGTTTATTCCTTTATAAAGATTACCTTACCACAGCGTTTATTCACTTAAAATGATTACCTTTCACAGCGTTTATTTACTTATAATGATTACCTTTCACCGCGTTTATTCACTTATAATGATTACCTTTCACAACATTTATTCACTTAAAATGATTACTTTCATAGCGTTTATCTTTTTATAACATCCTATTCCGTTATAAATAATTCCCTTATCAATTCTATTTATTTTCTAAATAAATATTCCTTTATTCTATTTATTTTCTAAATAAATATTCCTTTATAAAATCCTATCGATTTTATAAATAAATTCATTTTCAATTAAACCTTGGAAATTTCCTTTCTATATTCCAGTATCACTTATGGGGTTTAACGTGTCGTATCACAATGATCAATATCATTCAAACATACAAAATCAACAACAGATTTTATAGCACAACATATATCACAATATATGAAAACAGTAAAAATAAATGTTGGGGAATCCCGCCGGATTCCTCCAACCTGTCTCCCTGTATCCACAGATGTTAAACCATATAATTAATCATCAACTTCGTTTCAGTATAAATTGTTCTGATAAACAACATCAATATTTAATGGTATATATATACATATATATATATATATATATAATTTCAACTAACTGTCTAGCAGTTCAATCAACCAATCTACACACAACAGTCAATCAATATCTAACAGTTCTAAAAGTACGTTATACAAATATAACTGTTCAGAGTTGGTGAGTTTTACTCACATTGTCCTTAATCGTTAAATAACGGTTTACGGTCGATGATTCTGATCATACAATTTGTTTTCCTATAAATTGTAATGAGCTCCTGTCCACTCCTAGTTAGTTCCCTGAGTGTAGTCGTCGTCGATTTTCCGACGGATCCAGTTCATGCAATTCCTCTTCTTCCCGAATCACTTACACAGCAACCCTCACCCATTTGAACGCCACCTCCTTCTACTTCACTTCAAACATACTCCTTCAACACTTAATTAAAAATCATGCCAATACCACCACCAATTATCAAAGCCCGCTCCTGTTCTTTGAATTTCACAGTCCAACTTTTCAATACCCTTTCGAAAATGCCTAGTCCGACATCAAACCTTTCACTGTTGATCCCCTCTTCCCTTAATCCTCTACTAACTTCCATCAGTCTTCCCCTATCTGTAAAATAGGAACCCCATGTTGCTACCTCGCCGTAAGCTCCAACTGCCAAACAACATTCTTCTTCCATATACCACCGTACAAACTCCATTAACTTCATCAGTCCCCCAACACAGACACAAATCCACTATCACTTTAGTCGTCAACGTCTCCTCCTGTACAGTAGACCAGTTCAACGCACACCCTCAACTCCCATGCCTCATTACAATTATGTTCTTCCAGTTCAATACAGTATCCTGGATACAATAACCGACATTTCCCATCACAAATTTCAAAACCAATTTCACCAAAAATCTTCACTCCGAAATCTCTACACACTAATATCCATTTTACCACTCTCATGATCTGCCGTAAACAAATTTCACTCCTATACTTGTTTAGACCAAATTATTCACTTCCAGTAAACACATCTCCATCTTCTTTAACTATACTTGACTGTGAAGCTCCACGCCTACTAGTACCCAAAATATTTGATCATCTTTACAAAGGATTTAAATATCCTGACCTTCCCAAAATACTTCATTAGTTTTAATTAAATCTACCTTCTACTTTGATCTGCTCATCTCAACCACCGATCATCATGAACCCATTACAAACATGAAACAGCACACTACAGGATCCCAATGGCCACAACCGCCTCCTGTTATCCCAACCTCTCCTTCACCGATCATTTATAGCAACCAACCTCCTCCTTCACGACAACTGTTGCCTGACCTTCCTCATTCGATGCCCCCGAACCTCGCTTGGAAGGACGCCGCGAGTCAGCGAGTTGATCGAGCGCATCAGAAATCATACGAGATTGAAGCTCCGGCCATCACGATTTCAATGAACTAACACTTACGATTTTTAGGATTTTACTTGAAATTAGAGAGGATCTGATTTTGGTTTTATTGAGAGGAAGATGGCGGCTCAAAGCAATTTACTGTGAAATGGTTTTTGACCTAGGTTTAGGAAGGGTATGTGGTATTTATAAGGGTTTAGATATTTATTTTAATGTGTCGTGTCTTCTCATTAATCCATTCGAATAAATTATGGTTGTTACCACTCCAGTTGTTTATTTTACCATCCGATTCTTTCTATATATAAAAAAAATGTCACACTCCATTATTTACCATTCTTGCTCCATGTTATACCTTCCCAATTTAACACTTCACGTATTTCTTTGTTTCGGTTTGTAGTATAGCTTGCACCATGTAAATATGAAATTTCTAGCTTAATCCACATTAGAAACGGTTAAATTCCAGGCTTCTCATCGTTTATTTTTATAAAGTCATAGACCTCATTAGGCGGGATTTCAAGAAAACACAAGGTAGACAAAGTTAAAAAAATAAATAAATTATTATCATATCATCCTTCTCAAATTACTTTTGATTATTTCTGAATTAAATATATTACTTAATTATTATTTTAATTTAATATTCACCATTATTTAATTCAACGACCATTTGAATTCTAAACCACTATTTAAATAATTAAATTAATTAATTATTATACCGTTGGAAATGCGGGTCATTACATTGGACGATTCAAGATGCATTGGAATCGCGGAGACGAGAGCTTCACAATAAAATTGGATTGGATGGATTTGGAGCAAGTTGAATTTTGAACTAAATTAAACATCCGTTTAATTTAGTTTGAAAATAAAAGTCAAACAAATCAATGTGAGAGTTCTTCCTTACTCAACTATTTTATGATGTTATTATAATCATATTTAAAAATATATAGATTGCCAGTGTTGATTTTACCAGTTTAATTATCATAAAAAATTATATGGTATATGGTAGCTCACATCATTGTTGTTTGCAAATCCATGGATGAATTATTGATTTGTTGTGTGATGTTTTGATTGTGATTTCGGAATGTTTAACATGTTAAAATAATGTTAATATATTTGTGGTAGTTGAAATTGGATATAGATATCCATTTATAATTGAACAGGGAAAATCGATTAGTTTGATAAATAAGTAGAATTAATTTAGATATGATTAAATTCATGAATCAATAGTTGATTTAGATTCATTGTTTGTTGGTGGAAAACCCCACATGGATCTTGGGATGATATATGACTTACACGTCTCCCTTGTTTGTAATTTGTAGTTAATCGATTTATTGACAAATTGAAACAAGCATCAATTATTTGATTGAAGCTTATGTGAATATAGGTGCACATTGGATGTTATTTGGAATTTGATAGTTGTTTACAGCTATTGTTAATTGTACACAATTCACGATAATGAAATAATATGATGTTTGATTGATTTTCATTCTAATCCGGAATAAATATAAATATTTTAATAATCTGATATCCAGTGAAAAATTGAGGTTTGATTTTGACGTCCGATTTTGGATGGACGCATAGATAAGAATTTGAAGATAAATGATTGAAACGATTTTTCAAAGATGAATAAGTATACCTCATGTAATTGATAAAATTGGTTTCGAAGTATATTGATTTATTTTTAAATTTATAAATCGAATTCGGGTTTGAATAGGAAATGTTGCACAGCGACAGTTCGCGAAGTTCAACCCGTAACTTCGAATGGACGTAACAGGAGATCCGATCGTCGGATTCTCATAAAATTAGAACCATTGGGTTCATATCGAAAAGACCTTTCAAAGGAGTATAAGAGATTTAAATTCTAATGGTCGGGTTTTTAAATATGTCAAAATCAAATTTAGAAAAAGTTGTTATGGATGTAGTTCGGTAGCCGATATTGGAAACCGACTATATGGGCCTTAATAAAATTATTTAAATAGGAATAAATTATGATACATCATAATAAATGATTTGGAAAGAGGTTGGATTAAATATTCTGAGGTTTGAAAGATAAATGCTATTTTTAACTGAAAATGTTGTTTTACGACCAAGGAAAAACCAATGTTTTAATATAACAAATGGATTTGAAAGGTGGTTTTCATAACTAGAGTTTTCCAGCATATAAATTGGAAATGATTTGGATAGAAATTATCTTTATATGTTTCAGTATTGGATTCCGTGATTATACAGATATCGTTGAAGAGTTTGGAAGATATAATTATCGCTATTCCAATACGATATTTGTTGGTTTCAGAATTTGGTATTGAATGTAAGTAGATATGATTTCTATTCAAAAGCTTGTATTTAATATCAAATTTGATTTTGGGTTTGTTGTGAATTTTATCTTTAATAACAGTGTTCTTAAACCCAATTGAAAATGGAATTTGAGATATAAGTCTTTTAATTAAGATTTAATGGAAGCTCTCCAATTTAATAAATTAAGTTGGAATGGAAATGAAAGTGGATCTTGTGTTTGTCGTGAGCAATGTTTTAAATGACATTTGTTCTTTAACCTAGTTAAAGACAGGATTAATTTCCTAAATTGAATAATCATTAGGTAATGATTTTTGAGATTAAAAAATAAGTTGGAGTTTTAATGAATCTTTATATAGATTGAAAGTTAAATGGTATTTAAATTTACCAAACACGAGAAGTGTTCGAGATGGAGTGCCGCCAGTTTTACTCCATGCGATATTTTAACCTTTGATTTGATTTGGAATGATAAATGGAAATTAAATTTACCAAACATGAGAAGTTTTCGAGATGGAGTACCACTAGCTTTACTCCATGCAATAGTTAAACCTTTAATTAAATTTGGAATGATAATTGGAAATTAAATTTACCAAACACGAGAAGTGTTCGCGAGGGAGTACCACCAGTTTAAGTTCATGCGATAGTTAAACCTTTAATTTGATTTGGAAAGTTAAATGGTAATTAAATTTACCAAACATGAGAAGTGTTCGACATGGAGTACCACTCGTTTTACTCCTTGCAATAGTTAAACCTTTAATTAGATTTGGAACGATAAATGGTAATTAAATTTACCGATAACTAATGGATACAGAGTACTACCAGTTTTGCTCTATAGGATGAATAGGTTGGGATAAGGATAATAAAATGAATGATTACTTCGATAAAGCTCGATAATTCCGACTAGTGTTATAAACCTTAATCGAGTCTAAATTGTGAAAAGATATTATAAAATCTTCTGAAATGATTTCCAAGGAATAGATTTAAACAAGAAATTTAAATGAAGTAAATCTTGGATAAGATTAGTGGGATTTTTTCCTGTAGTAAAGAATATTTTAATAAAAGAATATTCTGGATTGGAATGAGATATGTGTTATTTTATATATCACATGATGTTAAAGATGCGTGAGTTATTCAGAAAGACCTGGTTAAACTCATTCTGAATAACTGATACGACGATTAAAAACCAAAGATATTGAAGATGGTGCAAGACCGACAATTTTCACATCGAATGGATTACTATCGATGTCTTGGATTTGAATTGCTGCCTTGGAGGGGTTATAGTGGTAGTTATCTGGATGTAATTGTTGATTGTCCAGACATGTGAGGGCCTCTCTTCTATATTGGACATATGGAATGTGGAATAACAAGCCTCCGGTTTCGTTCAGACCTAGAACGGACATGAAAATGGATTGTATGTCCAACATTGTACTTTGCACTGTACTCATTGATCTCTGCTATATGTATATCTGTTTGGTGGCGGAGAACTTATTCTCTTAGCTTAACACCCTTCTCTGAGATATACGAGCTTAGTTGTTATATATTGGCAGATATCAATGGTATAGTATGGATTGACAATGTGACATACTAAAGTGTAATGATCAATGCTTTCATTGAAAATCAGGGCCGTATGGATGATGATCGAAGCACCACTTTAATTAGCATAGATTTGTGTTTAATGTTAATTCTCGAGCTTTATACCTCAGGATGAATCAAAACGGTATTAGTGACCGCAAGGACTGCATGCGTTTCTTTCTAGCTAGAGGTGAATTCATGGTATGGAGCCCAAACATTTTACTTATATAGATGATGGATAGCGAGGGCCCTCGGATATGATTGGTCGACATACTGACCAGGTGACAGGTCCGATAGGACCAGGAAACGTATTGTTCAGGAATAACTAATCCACAAACGTAGGCGTGGACCGACCCTGAAGATCCAAGGGTTACCTATGGTGTGATCCCGAGACATGTGAAGACTGTCTCGAAACCGATGAGGAAAATCCCTTGCCTCGACTTATAGATGGAATCCAATTTCCAATACAAAACTTTACGGATTTAGTTGTAAACCTATATGGCGACATACTAGGATGGGGTTCTTTTAGGATTGATACATTTATTTTGAAATTGTTTTAAGCACCTAGACACTAATAACAATATCAATTAATATTTATTTTTCACATATCAAGAATATTTAGCCATTATAAGGTAAAACTCTATCCTCTGACTTGCATTGCATTATGTGATGGGACATGACTCTTATAACAGTTTCATTTTTCCAAAAAGCAATACATTGTTAAATATTAAAGAATTCATGTTGAGGAAAACTGTTCCGTGACATACATCGTGGTCCCATGATTTACCCTATTTTAAAGTCAAGTTTCAATAATTGTTTTTAGCTCTCATACTAGTCCCATGAATGACCTGGAGTTTATTGTTTTCACCTAAACTCTGGGTGCCCATATTTTCCACATGGGGAGCTAGTAGTTTTGGTTTTGCAAATCTTTTCTTTTCACAGACCCAAGATTATGGCTGGAGCTATACTTTGGAAAGCTTTGTATCTGTGTATTTCCTTCAGCTGTGTTAGTTGATGTTTTCCGCTGCACATTATATTTATATATTACATTTTTCCATTGCAATGTAATTTATTTATTCTCTGATAATTGTATTTTCACTGTATATTTATGTTTCCACACTTTGATATTCTTGTACTCTGATGTAAATTATTGTAATAGAAACGAAAAATTATGTTGTTATGTGTTCTGATGTGTTGTGTTCTCAAAGCAACCTGTCTTCTTGTTCGATCTAGGCTAGAAAGGAAGTTCGGGTCGTTAAACCGCCGATCTTCCCTGCACTCCCAGCCACCGCGCCGCCGCCTACGTGGGATCCCTTCCCTTCACCAACTCCAAAACACCTCCTTTCATCAAATTTTGCACTTAAACCCCTCCAAGACCCCCTTTCTCCCTCCAAACCTCACGCGTTCTCCCTTCGGGCCCCACGTTTACCCAGTCTGTACCCCCAACCTTGCTTACGTGACCCCCTAAGCCCACCAAACCACCTCCGTTTCATTTCAAACTTGTATATCTATAAATATTCATGTGTGACAGTGTATGTAACGACCTAGATTTTTCGGTCATATGAATTTGAATATTTAATTTGCTTTAAAAATTATAATTGGAAAGTAATGGATTTCAATATTGAATTCGTTTACTAAAACTAGGTTTGAACGTTAAATTTATATCTATTATAAAACAAGCTCATAACGTCGTGGTAGTTCGTAATTTACAATTTGAACTTCAATCTAATATACAGGATTCGATATAAGTCGTAATTTTATTAAACAAGAAACGTCTGAATCTAGTTAATTATATTTTTCATATAAAAGAGAAAAATTGAGATTTCATGTTATAGATTATTAGTTACGTCCAAATCAAATTTTCAAATAGTCTATATGGAATTCGTTAATAAACTATAATGTTTATTTAATATATTTATATAGAAAAATTGTGTATTTGTAAATCATTTTAAATCAGAAACGTGAATATTGGGTTTAAAATATATATCGGTTTGAAGCTATATATGTTATGCTAATCGATTATAAATGATAATAATAATTTATTATTATTAAACTAAATTGTTTTGGAATTTTATAATATTTTATCAATATTTTAAAGGCCTTAGAAATAGCAAATTTTCAGACGATCTCCGTTTGAGATGTAACGAATTTTGTTGGATCCAGAGTTTCTTAACATAGCACACTGCAGATTTTGTGATCAAACGGAGTTATTTTGCGAGCATACAAAATTTAATTATGAATCATTTGTTAATATTAATATTAAAATGTCTTCGATTTTCAAACGGAGTTAGATTTCGACCAAATGTGTTTTATAAGGTTTACATTAGTAAGTTATTGTGCGCTGTCAAGTATGGTGGTGATCTGATTAATCGTGTGAGCGTGGCAGCAGTAAATGCCTTGTATTTAATTAAATTAGTTTAATTTAAAATGTTCAATTTAGTGTGATATCTCACACAGACTTCCGAATTAGCTCATGAGACATCTCCCATTGAGTCCGGAATAGGGTTTTAGTTTAAGATGTCATTTTAAGGCGCTTAAAATAGAGTTTGTAAATCGAATACAAATAAGGTTTAAAATACATTATTTTATTTTAGTGTTGCCTATAAATATCGTTCATAATCCAACCCAAACCGTAGAAAATTATTCCCAGGTCAATATGCATTCTGTGCCACCATTGCTTAACTAATATCCAGAATTTCTTCACCTTCCTCCTTCAATCTCTCAAGATCTGTTCGTTATTCCCTAAATATCTCAACTAAAGAACTGTTGTGCTCATTGAATCCTATCTTTTGATCCGGTGATGATCGGTGCGGAGGCATAGGTAGGTCAGAATCGTGGCCCTTAGGGTTTCGCTTGGCATTGGTTTTTATGGCTTCGGGGACTGTTGTAGTTCACGATGTGTACGGTGGTGAAAAGCGTTGGAATGTATTTTTCTCGACAGTCGTGGATCAGCCCCTGGTGGACGAAGCTTGGAGGCGCGGTGGGCTTTTGTTGATGAAGGCGCGCGATGTAATATGGGTTCAAAGCAATGGTTTGGGAAGAAAGAAAATAAACTATCGGCCTGTTAAGTACTTAGCTATAATCAGTTTTATATTAAAACTAAATTTAGATATTAAATTATTTTAGCTAGAATGTATTAACTTGAGTTGAAAATTGCGTACAAGCGTGTTCGTTTGAGATTTCTGAAGTCAGGACGAAGAGACGAAGAAGGAAGTAAACCCAACAGATTGGCCGCATTTTCTAATTATAACGTAATAATTAATTAGTGTTAATAAAGGATTAATTAAGTTAACTGATTTAATTAAAATCTTATAAGTCTATATATTTATAACCAGTGATTAAATTATCATAATGGAACCAAACCAGTTACGTTGCAATCGTGGCAATGAGCTCAACATCATGGAGCCGTTCTGGACAGAAATAAAGACAACATGAACATACAGTTAAATTAAAGGACTATTTAATTTAACTGTAACCGAACCGTTTCAACGGAAAATCAAATCAAGGTGAGTTAAACTCACTCAGTTCTCCAACTTATATTTACATAAGTTGGGTTTAAATATTAGTGTGCTATGTTTGCTAATTGTTGGATGAGTTAATGATTGTTTGCATATATGGTAAATGTTTTCCATGACTGATTTAAATTAAACATTCGTTTAATTTAATCGAACCAAATCGTTACTTAACGATTATTTCCAATAGAGGTAAGATACCATGTTCATTGCTTTATAATAATATAAATGTATTAAAATTAATTGGATGTTCGTATTATTGTTATTAGTTGACCGTTTTCAGTTGAGTTGATTGTCATGTTTATATTGGCAAATTAGGGCTGCACAAAGTTTGGGTTGGGTCGGGTCAAGCCAAATACTTCATCCGACCCGTATTGGTTTGGGTTGATGAAAATTGAACCCACACCCAACCTCATATAGGGTTGGGTTGGGTTGGGTTGAAGTATGGGTTGGGTCGGATTAAATAGGGTTGGGTTGGGTTGTATGCATGATTAATCCATAACAAAAATTTTGACTTAATAATTTATGTTTTAAGACATGCAAAACATGCCTCATGGAATAACCAACCAATTTCTCACACTAGTACACCACGCAAGAGACTCAGCACACAATATAACTAAATATCCTATGCATATCCAACTAAATATAAGCAAGTTAATAATGTATGAAGACCAAGACCAAGTTAGATGGAAAAGCGGCTGCCTGGAATGAATAAATTTTCATTAATTCGGTGCAGATATCAAACCAGAAGTGTGAAAGGTTTTTTATTTTTTCAAAGTGAGGTTGGGTTGGGTTAATATAGGGTTGGGTTGATTGAAAAATTAAACCCGACCCATATATAGTATGGGTTAAAAATTGAAACCCATATCCAATCCGAACTACTTTGGGTTGGGTCGGGTTTATGTGGGTTGGGTCGGATTGGTGGGTTGGGTCGGGTTGGATATGGGTTGTGTGCAGCCCTATGGCAAATAACATATTGTCATATGAAATGGATTGTTCTATTTTAGATAACGTATTTGGATGTAGGGAAGAACATGTTGGAGGGATCCGACTGGATTCCTCAAATATATTAAATGTTATTTGTTTTTCATATCATAATTATATGAACTGTTCTAGTTAGATGATTGATTTAGTTGTTGACCATTGACTGATAATTAGACGTTTGTTTTGTTTTAACCAATGGGTAATATTGGTTGAGTAATTGGCAGTATATGGTCTATAAATCAATCGTTTTCTAAATATCGATTTACCGTCAAGTGAATCGACATGAACGAAGTTATAAATTTTATTTTATAACTGAAGATAGATTTTTAAATCCATTATTTTGAATGAATGTTTATTAAAAGAAAATAAATATTTATTATTTAAATTTATAAGTGAGTATTAAATGATTTTATAAAGAAAATTCTTATGTTAACAAGATTTATAAGCAAATGAGCTGAAATTAACGTAACAGTTAAGATTTGGGTAATTGTTTTTAAGAAACAATTAAATGGAACTATTTAAATTAATTATATTATTAATTAATTTAAAGGAAAGACTAAATGGAATTGATTGACGAGATAACCGTGTTTTGAGTTGACTACGTAAACCATTTGAACTAGGATTGATAATTTTATTTTACTGAAATAGGTTAACGAATATTTGTTTTAAATTTTAGTGAGTTCTTAAAAAGAAATTTACTGCTTATTTTAGAAGTTAACTACCCTTACAATAGTTAGTGATGAAGTAAATCATTATTTCATTAATAATAATTTAAGTATAGTGATAATGAAATTTAACTGAATTTTGAAAGAAGTTCAACCGAGTTTTCATAACAAAGTTATAAAAGGGATTTTTAAGCAAATACGATAGCTTAAATTAAATATTTATTTAATATTTGTAGTTAGAAAAAAAGAAATTGAGAAGTAGGAAAATAGTATCAAATGGTTAACGAAATGAAATTTATTCCGAGGATCAGAAAGTGGTATTCAGAAGTTCGGAATGTTAAGCGGAGTTGAAATTATTACGAAGTTCAGAATGTTATGTTTCGAAGTTCGGGATGTTAATCGAAGACCAAACTATAAGCTAAGTAAAAGGTTTTGGAAATGGCAACGAATATAAGTTGTCGTAAATGATTTATAAACGATTTTGTAAATAGAAGTTAAGAGTTTAGAAACATAAACGAAATATTAGTTGTCGATAATAATTTACAAATGAGATTTGTAAATGAAGCAAGAGAGTTGAAAATGAATTTGTAACGATTGTTACAAATAATAAATTGAACTATTTGATTTGTAAATTGAAGATCTTTAAAAATATTGTTATGTGGTTGTAGACAATTCATAAGTTGTTGGAATTATTTGAAAAGGGTATAATAAAAGAAAATAAAAAGATTTGAAATTAAATCTATAACATTTGTTACATATGATAAGTTGAATTCTTTTGATAAAAACAAATATAAGGATTCGTAGGCAATGTCAATTATAAGAGTTGTAAAATATAAATGTAAGATTTATAAAGATATTTATATAAGGTTTGTAAACATATTTATATTAGATTTGTTAAAGACAGTTATATATGATTTAAAAACAAATATAGTCTTGTTATTGCAAACAAGTTGAAGAATGTTTATAAGGAGATGTTGAAGAAATTTTATAAAGGATTCTGTTTATAATGAAATAGAAACTCGAGTATAATATTATAAAGGATCATTAAATATTAATAGAGAAGTATAATAATAGTTTAATTAATAATTAATTAAGTAAACATTTTTGAGATTTAAATAAGGTTTTCGAAGGAAAACATGTGGTTAATAAACTTCTATCAATTCTAAAGATATGAATGTTGCTGATCAAGGTCTGAGAGGTTAATAAAATACCCCAACTTGAATGACTTCACGATCATCCAAGAATGGTATTAGTTTATAAACGAGAGCAATTAAGGGATACATAAGTAATGATATCCATAAATAATATTAAAAGCTGTATTCGAAAAAATTTATAAGTGAATGAAATGTTTTTTAAGAATATTCTTATTTATAATATGAGGTAAAAGATAAACTCCAAATACTGGAAGATTTAAAGGATATAATTAACCAATGTTTAATTAACGAGGCCAAGTAATGCTGATTACTGAGTTAGTGAACTCATTTTATTCTCATAATTATTTATTTAATAGTTAAATAACTGACTATCAAATCTAACATATGAGATTGTTGGTATGGAAAAACAAAGTTCGAAATTATATACGAAAACTATTTCGACCATAAAATACGTGGAAGTTGTTTATTGAAGTTGGATCATTGAAGACCATGGATCTTCATAAATGGAAGAACCACTTGTTGAATTTCTCTAGTTTTGTTGCCAGAGATATTTTGGCAGTGATTCTGTCATGACTGAAATCTCCGGATTGCAAGGACTACTCGTTACTGATCCTTGGGGTGATACCTATATAAGATGTGGTAGGTGGGTGCCTTCGTTTCGTCCTGTTCTTGGATGACTTGTATGGATGAGAGCCTGATAGAGTATTTCCAAAGGGATCACGTATGTTGATTTGTTCAAACGTATTTTTGTTGTTGCCGGAGAGGGGCACTTATCTTAGCTTAACAACTTTTGTATTTTTATGAATGTCAATTAGTGATATCCAGCGGATCTGACAATGTGGCATTTAAAGTGAATGGACATGACACGACCCGAACTTCCCCAATAAGGAAAGCACGGATGGCGTTGAGGACAAGACAAATCAGAACGCAAACAGAAGAACATTTCATTGTATATTACAACAATTCCATCAGAATACAAGAATATACAGAATACAACAATTCTATAAATATCATAGATTACAATAAATTACATAGCAGCGGAAAAACAATACAAAACACAACTGACGGCGATACACGGATACAGAGCATTCCGAGCATCGTTTCAGCAGTAAATCAGGATCCTGTGAATATAAATCTACAAAACCAAAACTACTAGCTGCCCGTGTCGAAAATAGGGGCACCCAGAGTTTAGGTTAAAACAATAAACTCCAGGTCAGTCATGTGACTGGTGTGAGACCTAAAGCAGTTATTAAAACTTTACTTTAAAAGAGAGTAATTCAAGGGACCACGCCGTATAACACAGAACGGGTTTCCTTCCAAGAACACCAGTGCATAGAATAAACAACGCAATGCTTTTTCGAAAAATGAAGCTATTATAAGACCCAGGTCCCATCACATAATGCAATGCAAGCCGGAGGATAGGGTTTTCCCTTATAACAGCCAAACATGCTTGGTACGTTTAAAACAAATCATTTGATACTATTATAAGTGTATAGTGTCAAAACAATTCAAATCACGAATATCAATCATAGGCGGCATGGGTACCATCTATCATGTCGCCATACTAGGCTCCACAAATAAAACTAAAATATCTCGTATTGGAAATTGGATTTCCGTCATGAGTCGAGGCAAGGGGCAAGCTCCTCTCCGCTTCGAGACACTCTAGCAAATGTATCAGGACTACACACTCTGGGTAGCCCTTGGAATCAGCTGGGCTGGTTCTCCCTTACGTTTGAGGATTAGTTATTCCAGAACACACGTTTCTCGGTCCTTACAGACCTATAATCGAGGCGCCTCGCATTCCTACAACCACAAAGATGAAAGTAATATAAATGTCAGCCAGTTTAAGCACTGACACCACCATAACTAGAAAGAAATGTCGTGTTCTCCCAGTAGTCCTTATCCCGTTTTTGACTCATACCGAGGTGTGAGGCTCGCGAATCCACACTATACACAAAGCTATGCCACGTAGGCCGTGCTTTGATCATCAACCACAAGACTTTTCTTTTCAACAGAAGCCTTGATCATTTGCCACTTAGGCATGCCACACAAGCAATTCACTCCATGCGATTGATGTCCATCGATATACAACATCTGAGCTCGTACGTCTCAGAGAAGGGTGTTAAGTAAGAGAATAAATTCTCCATCGCCAAACAAATGTATATTTAATAGAGATCAATCAGCACAGAATAAAATCCAATGTCAGACACACAGTCCATTTACAAGTTCGTTCTGGGTCTGAACGAAACCGGAGGCACTTTCCTCGCATATCCATCGATCTCCAAGTACGTCTGGACAATCACCAACTGATTCCCTCCTCTTGGGTGTACAGCCCAATTAAGATCATCAATAATCACCCAAACGATGTGAAGACTTCCGGTCTTCAACCACTGTCTTCATTTTCGACATATCGTCGAATCGGTTATTCAGAATGGGTATAAACCCGGCCTTTCTGAATGACCCGCGTATATAATAAACAAATGTTACACAAACACAACATACGCCTCATTCCAATTCATCAGTCACTAACCGTAAATTAGTAAGAGAACGATTCCCAAAGTATTAACCCCGAAGGCCGAAACCAACATCAGATCAATACCCAGGAAACCATTCTTCTTAGCTAACCTACAGTTAGTTTCTAAATTTCACATTCTTAGGGAAAGGTTCCCATTAGTTTTATCAAAGATAAATTATTTTAAATTTATTCTTTAATCTTCCTTTGGATGTCATTTCAGACCATGTTAAGGTTTTCCAAACTAGTCGGGATTAGCGAACCACACCGAAGTAATTATTTATTTTATTTCCCAATCCCAACCTATTCATCCCATGAAGCAAAACTGGTAATACTCCATATCTAACACCACGGTATTATCGGTAAAATTAATTACCATTTCATGTTCAAATCTAATTAAAGATTTAACTATCGCTTTGGAGCAAAACTGTTGATACTCCATATCTCGCTCACTTTCCAATTTTGATAATTTAAATTATCAATTCACATTTCAACCTAGTTACAGATTCATTAAAACTCCTTTACTGGGTTAAAGAACTAATGTCATTTAAAACACAGTTCACGATAAACCCAAATCACGTTTGATATTAAATACAAGGCTCTAAATAGAAAATATATCGGCTTATATTCAATATCAAATTCTACGACCAAAAAATATCGTATTGGAAATAACGATATGAATATATCTTTCAATTTTCCACAACCATGTCTGTATAATAACGAAATCCAACATTGAAATATTCCGAATATAATTTCGATTCAAATCCATTCCAATTCATATATTGGAAATTCTGATTATTTTTAAAACCATTCACAAGTCCAATTTATTTTATTTAAAAATATTGGATTATTTTTCTAGTTATAAACTAGTTCATTTTGATAAAAGTATATCTTTATCTTTACAAATGTGGAGTTTTTCATCCCGGTTCTTTTCAAATCATTTATTACGATTTTACACAAATTATAGATATTTCTAATAATTTTATCAAGGCCTGTACAGTCGATCTCCAATAACGGTCGTCGAACTACACTTACAACAACCTTTTCCAAATTTTATTTGAACATAATTCGAAATCCAACCGTTAGATTTCAAATTTCTAATATTCGTTGGAAAGCTCTTTTCGATATGAATCTAATGGTTCTGGTTTTAGGAGAATCCGGCGGTCGGATCTCCCGTAATGTCCGTTCGAAGTCAATGGTCGAAATTCACGAACTGCCGTGGCGCGTTCTATTCAGGCCATTATATATATATATATATATATATACACACACACACACATATATCGTCGATTTCCTTTTAAAACGAATTTTATAAATCATTTCAAATTTGTTTCAAAAACAATTTCAACTTTCATTTCAAATCAAAATTGAATTTTCCATTATAAATTCTTTTTACTTTCATTTCTATTTGATTTCAATTCAAATCGATTTCAATTCAATTTCAGTTCGTTTTCAATTCGATTTGAATTCATTCCAAATCGATTACAATTCGATTTGAATTCATTTCAATTCGAATTCATTTTATATTCAATTCAATTCGAATTCATTTTCTAAATATTCGATTTTTAAATCTCTTACCAATATTCATTATAAAAATGAATATAATCGATATAAATATCGTTCGTGTCAAAATAGCGCATCTCTAATCAACACGGCTTTATATTTTTCAATAACTTCGTTATTCTGTTCAACAAATGAATATTTATTCTATTCAACACAGGAATCTATATTTCTTTCAACCCATGACTAATCTCAACACATGAGTACTGTCAACACGTGACTATTTTTGTTATTTAATATAATTTATAAAATTATGATGTCTATCGTTTAATTTTTAAAACAGACTCCAACCGTAAATTAGTAAGAGAACGATTCCCTAAGTATTAACCCCGAAGGCCGAAACCAACATCAGATCAATACCTAGGAGACCACTCATCTTATCTATTTTTCCAGTTAGTTTCTAATTTTATATATGATAAAGATGTAAATTTTATTGTTAAAATATTTCGTTCAACACATGAATCTATATTTCTTTCAACACACGACTAATCTCAACAAATGAGTATTGTCAACACATGAATCTATATTTTATAATATTCTTTATTTTCTCAATTGGAATGAGGCCCAATCAATCACCATATAATGTTAATTATATGGATTCCATTCAACACATGTATATAATAGCAACGATAAATAATCAACCATCATCCAAAGTGCACCACACAACTGCATAAGCATCAAATATAAATAATTAACGCTCACACAGTCTGTCGACCAATCGATCGACATACAACTAAATAATTGGGATTAGTGTACGCCAAATATCATCCCAACACCCATGTGGGCTTTCAATCCACAACCACTGAATATTATTTGTGCAGTTGAGCGATGTGTAAAATTTATCATCCCAATCAATGTCCTTCAAATAGTGTACATAAGCAAACCGTCCGGTTTGTAAATGAATATTTGTTTATTCACAATCAATTCAATCAAATTTATCAGCCAAACAAATAAATCAATCGCTAAACAATTAACTAATCAAACAAGCCGTCCATGGTCTGCGGACGACGGTGTCGGGTGCTGCTAAACACCGTCTGCATCCTAGTATATATTTTTAATTAGAAAAGGAAATTTAAAGTGAGAGGTTCTCACCGACTAGCAAAACCAAACACCGCGACTCTTCATATGTAGAAATCTTCGTCGTGCTCGCCTTTTGTCACTTTCTTCGTCAGTAGCCACTACATATATAAAATCACATTTTTATATTGTTGCTATGTATATAAAAATCACATTTTTATACCGCTACCATATAGATAAAAATTCTATTTTTATACCGCTCTTTTCATAATAAAAATCATAACTTTTTCATAGTAAAAATCTAATCCTTTTCTTAATAAAAATCCGTTCTTTCTTGCGTTAAAAATTAGTTCTTTTCTTTGTTAAAAATCTCTTCTTTATATTGTAAAAATCTAATCCTTTACATATGAAAAAACAAATTTTTATACTTCCTTCACATATAGAAAAATTATATCTTAACACCGCTTTCATGATAATAAAAATAAAATTTTTATTCTAAAACCATATTTATAAAAATCAAATTTTTAAAATCAAAATCAAAACATTTTATCAATAAAAATCAAACCTTTATATTGATAAAAATTACCTCTTCGTATTTTTAATGTAATGTTATTAAAAAATAAATAAAAATCGCATTTGTATTTTCAGATTAAACAAAAATAAATTAAATAAAAGCTCACCAATTGAATCGGGGTCCACAATCGGAAAGGGAGGCGGAGTTGCGTGGCGCTGGGCCTGCCACGGCAAGGAAAGGCGGCAGATGGTCATTCTCGGTCGGAGGGGGGGCGTCAGCAGTGGGCTAGGGTGGTTTGGGGATTGGTCGATGAACCTGGGGATAGGGCGTGGGGTCTCGTACGAGGGTAGGGGAGAGAGGGGCAGAGGAAGGGGCGGTGGTCCCCTCAGGTGGCGGCGCCGGTGGTGCGACAGCCCCGGTGGCCACGACGGTGGCGATTCCTCCCCCATCGCCCTTTTTTTCCAAAGTAACCCACTATCGGGTTTGAAAGGGGGAAAAGGGTTGATCCCCCTTTTTCCCTTTAATTATTATATTTTTTAATTTAATTTTAAAATCCTAAAAAGTAACTTTCCAATTCTAACTCCAAACCAAGCCCAACGACTGTCGCCCTTAGCTAAATACCCCCATTTCGAACTCAATGAGATATGTTTCGTAAGATGATTCAGCTGTTTCGATCAGGTTCCATTTAAATTAAAACATAAATCTATATATTCAATTTGAACGTACATTTCAAATTACCAGGGTCACATACAGTCTCTAAAAATTCCAGAAAAAATATTTCTAGCTTCGTATTGACGATACGGTCCTAACAAAACTAATTTCGCCAAATTCTGAGACCGTTTTAAAAATGGCCATTTTCCAGTCGATTAAAATCAACTAAAACTGGTCAAACGTGTTTTCCTTTGCCACGCTCACATATTGATTCGAAAAATTACGAATTTTGAAACCTAGCAATAACTTGACATCACGAATCCTACAAAAGTGGTTTCGTCGAAAACCGAGGTCGTTCGCAAAATTTCCATTTCTAAGGGCCTATATATATAATAAAAAATATATAAATCCCATAGCGACTTTTCTGAATTTTAAATTGGACATATCTTTCAGCTTCTAAAGAAAAATCTCAGTTTCTTAGATTCATTAGAAAGATATGATTACACAGATTCAAATATTTCTTGCTTCGTCCAATTCCGACTTAAAACGACTGTATATTCAATTGAATTTCGAAATCGAGTTTTCAAACAACCGCGCCATTTCAGGCTCGTTATATAATTAAAATAAAATTATTCGTTTTCACTTCGTCGAAAATAAATTTTTCGTCGTTATTATTTAAAATAATTCATTTTAAATATTTAAAATTCGTTAAATTAGCCAAAATAAAAAAAAATTAACTGGCTCAGAATTTCCGGGTTGTTACAGAGATGTGTTGTTCTAAAGGATAAGCCAGTTGCTCAAAATTAAAAATAAATAAATAAGTTTGACGTCTAGCTTCATCAACTTGAAAATGGCATAAAATCGAGTATGTCACATGGCTATGTGGGTAGCACCCATTAAAAGTGTATATCACTACCTAATCTGGAGAATCAAGCGCCTTTGGTTGCCCCTTTATTTTATTTGTATGCATGTTATCGGTTCGGTTGGCTGGCCCCCAACCGTGGTAATGATATATTTAGAACTTTCAAATAAAGTGAGGGGAGGGTATAGTTTAGCCAGGCTGCAAGATGTTCTTGTGAACCCCAATGTATTCATCTCTGGAGGTACATTGTTGGAAGGTGGTTGCCCGTATCTTTGCCAGGTAATCCATTCACTAATAAGTACTCGCGGTTTTGATTGTATACTATGTATGTGGCGTATTAGATGCAAGCGTTCTGCTAGATTGCTAATTACTTGTATTACATCACTATTATAATATCAGAATAGTATTGATTTCAAAAATGTTTTGGGTTATCGTATGGTAAAAATCGTCCATTTTTATGTGTCGAAATAGTATTACGATTAACCTTTTCTATTGGAAGATTTTAACTTTAAAAATCAAGTTGGATGTTACCTATAAATTTAGTATGTTTTCTCACTCTGGTTCACTAGACTGATTTGGCGTTTGTAATGCTCGGGTTAGACCGGGTTGTATAGGTTCAGGTTATCGGATGCTATGAAGTGAAGAGACGAGCTGGAAGAGTCCAGACGTATGATATCTAGTATTTATTCCACTGTGTGTTGTATATGAGGACAAGTTATTATAATTGTCCAGATGTGTTGATGTACTCTAATGATTGTAAGTTTATCTCAAGCTCTCAATAAAATTTTATTTCTATTTATATTTTGTTCCGCTGTGATGTGAGACTCAGTGTTGTGTTGGTTCTTTTTCTTCTTCTGTTATAATACTTCTTTCTTTCTTATCTTGCCCTCTAATTTCTTTCTATAAACGACCCAGCATTCTCGATGCTTGAATAGTCGACATAGCATTTTGAGTCGACTTTCGGAGTCGAAAATCGTTGGTTCGCTATAGTGCAGGCACGTTGCTCGAGCCTCGAAGTTATTGAGAAGTTGCGTATTAGCCCGATAAATGTTGGCGTCACGTGTTTGAATCCATAATCATCCAGAATGAAGTTTGACGGAGTGGAAACCATTAGTGAGAATTCATAACTCACTTATAAAAAGAGCAAAATAAAAATTAACTTTTGTTAGTTAATTATCTGATGTTATATGATGAGTATTGGTTAATAAAAAAAAATATTGTGATGTTGTATGATTAGTAGTACAATAAAAATATGATTTCTATCTAATATATATGAAAAACCAAAACTCACGAAGATAGGGATTAAATTTAATTGCATGTTAATTGTTGATTAAAAATGTTTAATAATGTTTATCATTGATCATGCGAGATTCATACTATGTGAAACATTGGGTAATGCGATAAAAATGTCATTTTTTATCTATTATATGTGATATCTGAAACACCCCACGTCCGTTAATGTCACTCGCTAAGGGAATGCATCAAGTTCTGTGAAGCATTATAGGTAAACAGACACAGAATAATTACAAGACAGATATAAATAAAGATCGCAGACATAAATCTTAATCCCGTGGTTTATAATACCATACAATTAAAAGAAAACATTATTCCCCAATAAAAGAGTTAGCCATGGCAGAAACAGATACTCGAGCCATACTTCAACAGTATCTCCTAGCAAGATGATATCCAAATCTTGGCTAAGCCTAGGTGTTTCCTCCCTGAGAAACTGAGGGGGGGACGAAAGAGAGAAGGAAAAACAAAAGGAGGTCAGACATAAAGTCTGGCGAGTCTAGTGACTTTTAGCTAGTAAATAAATAAATGTGAACATGACAGGCATAAAGTGGATAAGAGAGATCACTATACAAATGGCAGGTGCGACAAGGCAGATAAGGTGAGGTATATACATGCTTCACTAATGACTACTCTGCACTATTACTAGTATAACTGAAATGAAATGATCCCTTCCACAATAAGCTGGTAGGCTTAGGTCATACGTCCAAGTATACCCTAACCACTATCCTAATCGATCGTCTCCCTACTCTGTAGATATCCTGTGCTGGCCCCACAGTAGGAGGGTATCACTTCCCTAAAGTGGCAACCCAAGATGTGCACAGGGATACCTACTAGTGCCACATTCGTCTTGTCCCCCTCTGCCCGGCCCATGCACGCACATGTCCCCGGTCGGTTTGCGCCGTCTACACCACCCGTCACATTTTGGATCTATTATAATCAATTAGTAAGTGAGCCCCTTCTCTGCCTAGTACGGAGTTTTCGACTCTGATACCAACTACGGGTTACTGACTGAAATGGGTCCTACACAATATGATACAAGCTCTCCCCTTTGTCTTGTATCCCCACTAGGTTTTCCAATGACTATGTATACCCTAAGAGTGATCTTTAATTAAATAGCCCTATATTAGTTACTTATACCCTAAAGGGTGATCTTTAATTACATAACTCCCACACAATATGATACAAGCTCTCCCCTTTGTCTTGCATCCCCACTAGGTATTCCACTGACTATGTACACCCTAAAAGTGTGATCTTTAATTACATAGCCTTTATTATTTTATCTACCCGTTATGTATGCCACTTAGGTGTCTTTAATCACATAACATGTATTAGGTTAAGTATGTGGGCCTATGTGTGTGTGTGTGTGTGTATATCCCATCCCCTCTAACTTACTTAACCCCTCCTCACTACCCATCCAATTTTACTTAACCCTAACTTAAATCCATATTCATATTAAATTAGGTTAAGTAATCCATTTATTTACCATGTTCAATTATGGTTATAATGGGCTAGACCTCCTACATTAGGCCTACAACGTATGGATGTTGGATATGCCAGTCGGGTCTGGGCAGTCTTATTCCATAGTTGGGCCTAACCTCGTGTCTTAGCCCGATTCATATTTTGGTACTTAGACCTCCCACATTAGGTTCAACATTAGTGGCTGCTGGATATGTCGATCGGGTCCGAGCAGACTTCCGCCACTAATGTAACCTAACCTCATGTCATAAGTACAATTAAAATTCTTAATTTTAGTTACTAACATTCCATTTTTAATCAATTTACCAATTAATTAATCTTTTCCATTTATAGGTGTCAATACCTATTTTGCAACAATAATTTGAATTACATATCCATAAATGGTCATATTCAAATTATGCCATTTTTGCCTAATTTTTCCTATGTCATTATAGGTAATTAATTTTATGTTTCCCCATTTGAATTATATGCTCATTTCATATAAATATTATATAAACTATGCCAATTACAAATTCCCTTCATCCCCGTTCCTAACTAACATATTCACACGTATTTTGGCTACAACATGGCTATAAAGTAGCCTCTTCGTAACAATAAAAGGGAACATGATAAGGGTGACAGTTCAATATGCTTTGGCATAAATAATAACATAACTGGCATAGTAACTAAGTGAATGGACATGTGATAATTACCATAATAGACATCAAATTAATAACTTGTGTTTAGGCAAGCAAAATGAGATCTAGATTCAATATTATGTGTCCAATTACCTAAATCTAGCATAGACAGGATGGCATAATAATAAGTTTAGATTCACATGTCAAGTTTACCACATATACCAAGGTATCATAATATAGCAAGTGAAAGTTGATTAACACCAAAATCTAGATCCAAGTAATATCAAATTAATGGATGTACTATCATCCTAACATGGTTACAAATCAATGTTCATATAAACGTCATATCGAATCACCACAATCAGATCTAGAAAGTTAGATCTATATTAACAAGTTCACATGTACCACAATATAATTGTAATTCAAGATTCACATAGGAAACATAGTAGAATGTCCATGTATTAGATCTAGGGAAAATGACATAGTATGCTTGCATAAGTTCATGATTTACAGCATATACCAAATTCATAGTCTACCACAATTCACATTTATCTATTTAAACCTAAAAGTGACTAGCACTCACAGAAAAAGAATGGAGCTTGAATTCTGGGATCTGATTTCTGAATTTTTTAAGATTAACCCTTGATGTAGACTTTGATTTTTATCTTCTAACTTGAATTTGATTTGTTATGGTGGAGGCTAGGTTAGTTTAGGATGCAGCAGCATATAGGCTCATGAATGGTTTTAGCTTAGATTAGGGTTTAGGTTAGATGTGATTATGTAGATGCATAGGATTAGTTAGAGCCTTTAGATTAACTAGGAGATCATCAGAACCACACAGCTCAAAGACACGTCATCCAGCCAATCAAAAGAGGCCACATCAGCCCTAAAACTCAAAAATCGTCATTTACAAATAAAAATGTGCCATGTGTGCAACATAATGCGCAGCAGCAGGGGAGTTGACACCCACATGTCATATATATATACACATACATATATGTATTATATATATATATATATATTTTTCTTTTTAACTATCTTTCCAATTAACCCTCCAATTGACCCTTTTCACGCTAAACCGCTTTTTAATTGAACTGCGTTTACACTAGGTCACTTTTTAGCCATTCCCCTAAAACAAAAACATGGCACCAGCGGGGATTGAACTCAGAACCTCTTTTATACAAGTCATGTGCTCTAACCAAATGAGCCACTAAGTCTTTTGTTTACAAACCTTAGAACAATGCTAAACATTATTCTTTTTCTCATTTCTCTTTTTCATGTTTTGCTGCAATATTTAATTTAAAGATATCTTCTCATTTTAAATCAGTTTTCAACAAACTATAGTTCGAAATTGACTAGAAAATCGCTACGAATGCAATGACGCTAATTTCATGACCAAATTATGGAGGCTCTTCAAATTCTCTTTTTTTAAATGTTCGCATGCATTTCTTCGCATTTCATGTATTGCATGTAATTTCTTTTATTTATCTTTTTCTTCATTTCGCTGCATTAACTTATCACATGCAATTTTATTGTCATTATTTAATTTTTCTCTCAAATATATTTATGCGTACAATATATATACATATTTCCACATTTTTAATTTCATTTAAAATGTGGGGTGTTACATTCTCCCATCCTTAAAGGATTTCGTCCCCGAAATCTTCAAGTTAAGAAGAATATATCCTACCATCCATCATCCATCTACTCATCCATCATCCACAAGCATTCATTGTCCTTAAAAGACTTCTAATGTCATATGAACATATGCAAAAGTGTGTGTACATGTCCCCTATCTAATGCAAAAGATCAGGCAGTCTACTGATTCAGTTGACCTCCTTAATGCAAATTATGTTAGTGCTATGAGTCCAACATGTATTCAATTATTCCTAATGCACTTTATAACTTCTATATGAGTGCACAATCATTCATTCATCTGCAACATCCATGTGATGAGTCAACCATTTTGCATCCATAAAAATTGAAAATGCACACACATCCTTATGCAGTATAGAGTGTTTTTGAGCCGATCTAGTGCCTGGTGTGTGTATATGCATCCACGAGCAACCACTAGCTAACACTTGCATCCACTTGCATCCATCAAACATAACATGTCTCAAAAACATGTTTACAATCATGGGATTTCCTACCTAAAGGTCGAAGATTCGATTGACAGGATATGCTCAAATGATAGAATCAAATGCGAATAAAAGCTTTTGGAAGAGAAGTTAAGAACATTCCCTTAAAAAGGAAAGGGTACGAAGCGTAAAAATCTTGTCTTTGGTCTACCAGGTTGCATCTTCTTGATTGCCTCCCCACTGGACCTTCACCAACTTGACTTCTCGTTTGCATAGCTTCTTAACCTCCGATCCAAGTATGCCAGTCAGAATTCATCCAGTCATTACTTCCTTCTTTACTTTCACTTCCTTTCGCAAGTTTGGTCCCACTATCTCGAACTCTATACATTTTATTGCCACTTGGATGAATAGTCATCTTGGAATGATGGGCTTCCTCAAGTACTGTTTTCAATAGGTTTACCATCCTGATATGATTCACCTATCAAACCTCATCTCAAGTAGCTCCCCTACTTGCTTATCAAGTTCCCTATTTTCTTTTAGGAGTCACATGTCGTACAGGCAATGCAACTGGCTTTGCGTTATCCACCAAGTATATTCGAAAACCAATCTCGTGCCTTGAGGTAAACCCCGAACCTCATAAGAAACATCAGAATAACCTCGGACTACTGGAACAGATTGAAATCATTGATGGATGCATCAAGAGACTCTAGGAAACTAAGCATAACCGACCCTTGTGGGTCACAATAAATTTCGAGGGTCCTCCCATGACAAGTTAGAAGCTTAACGACCCTCCTCTCACCACCCAGAAAGGCACTGTATGTCATAAGCCAACCCATCCCTAGAATTAACCCCTAGCCTATGAAACAAGATGTGCGTCGTACTCAAACTTGATGCCTAACACAGATATTCTCAAACCTCGACAAATCACGAATAAATGAGCCGAACCACCAATGAGGTTTGAGACAACAACGGGATCCACTACCATACCAATAATTAAGTGCAGAGATTCAACTACAGAACTAGATATGAACGAATGCGAATGCGCCAGAATCGAAAAGAGTTTTAACAGGTTGATTGGAAAGAGAAATCAAAATCTTCCACGGAAGCTTTCCTACCTCTATCTGGTGCACTAGCCACGAGAGCATTCGCTTTCCCTCCAAGCCACGAGAGCGTTCGCTTGCCCTCTAGAGGTTCATGTCCTTTGACATTGCCCTTGCTTCCTTGGGCACTCCCCCAGAATAGTGTCCAACCTCTCCGCAAATGAAGCAAGCATTCTTCCTTTTCATGCAGTCCTTGGCCAAGTGACCCTCTTACCCACAACTACAACACTTCCCCTTATCCTTAGCCTTGTCATTTTTTTCCGCTCTTCTTCTGTTGTTGTTGCTTTCCTTTCTTGGGCCATACCTTTTTCTCATCCTTGGGATGTGCTCCTTAGCCATAACTACCTTATACTCCTTTTTACCCACGTTTGTGTAACAAGGTTACGAGTCTTTCGAAAGTTGCCTCCATCGCATGGAAATCCTTACGAAGCTCGAGAAAATTAACTGTAGATGAAACCACTGTGGCTACGGATGGAGGTTAGGCACTTCATTGCCCTTCGACATGTGCTAAACATGCCTACAACATCATGCCGGAATGGGGACACCTTTCGAGAAGAATCAGTTCACCACACAAAAAGGGATAAAGGAATCAAGCGGAGAATCGAGAGATATTACATATGGCTTTGGGGAATATGTTTTTCAAAACAGACTACAACATCATTTCGGAATTGGGACACCTTTCGAGAAGAATCGGTTCCCCAGACCAAAAGGCAAAAGGGAATCAAGCGGAGAATCGAGAGATATTACATATGGCTTTGGGGAAAATGTTTTTCAAAACAGACATGCCTACAGCATCATGCTGGAATTGGGACACCTTTTGAGAAGAATCGGTTCCCCAGACAAAAAGGGAAAAAGGAATCAAGCAGAGAATCGAGAGATATTACATATGGCATTGGGGAATATGTTTTTCAAAACAAACTTTTCATTTTGAAAATGCATTCTTTTAAAACCTTTTTGAAAATATTTTTCAAAAATATTTTTACCTAATCTAGTAACCTTCAGCTCCGATACCAAGTGAAACACCCCACGTCGGTTAATGTCACTCACTAAGGGAATGCATTAAGTTTTGTGAAGCATTGTAGGTAAAAAAACACAGAATAATTACAAGACAGTTATAAATAAAGACAGTAGCGGAAGTTTCAAAATTTTTATTTTAGACATAAATCATAATCCCGTTGCTTATAATACTATAATTCATAAAACCATTACAACAAAATACTTCATTCTTGCATAATCAGAGTACACAGGAGTTAAAATAAAACATTATTCCCCAATAAAAGAGTAAGCCATAGCAAAGACAAAGACTCAAGCCATACTTCAACAGTAACTCCTAGTAAGATGATATCCAAATCCTGGCTAAGCCTAGGTATTTCCTCCCTGAGAACCTTGGGGGAGGGGAACGGAAGAGAGAAGGAAAAACAAAAGGGGTCATACATAAATTCTAGCGAGTCTAGTGACTTTTAGCCAGTAAATAAATAAAGGTGAACATGACATGCATAAAGTGGATAAGAGAGATCGCTATGCAAATGGCAGGTGCGACAAGGCAGATAAGGTGAGGTATATACATGCTTCACTAATGACTACTCTGCACTATTACTAGTATAACTGAAATGAAATGTCTCTTCCACTATAAGCTGGTAGGCTTGGGCCGTACGTCCAAGTATACCCTAACCACTACCTTAATCGATCGGTTCCCTACTCTGTAGATATCCTGTGTTGGCCCCATGGTAGGAGGTATCACTTCCCTAAAGTGGCAACCCAAGATGTGCACAGGGACACCTACTGGTGTCACGGTCATCTTGTCCCCCTTTGCTTGGCCCATGCACGCACAAGTGCCCGGTCGGTTTGCGCCATCTACACCACCCGTCACGTTTTGGATCTCTTATAATCAATTAGTAAGCGTGCCCGCCTAGTACGGAGTTCTCTACTCTAATACCAACTACGGGTTACTGAATAAAATGGGTCTCACACACTGTGATACAATCTCTCCCCTTTGTCTTGTATCCCCACTAGGTCTTCCACTGACTATGTGTACCCTAAAAGGGTGATCTTTAATTACATAGCCCTATACTAGTTATGTATACCCTAAAGGGTGATCTTTAATTACATAACTCCCAAACAATATGATACAAGCTCTCCCCTTTGTCATGTATCCCCACTAGGTTTTCCACTGACTATGTATACCCTAAAAGGGTGATCTTTAATTACGTAGCCTTTATTATTTTATCTAACCGTTATGTATACCACTTAGGTGTCTTTACTTACATAACATGTATTAGGTTAAGTATATGGGCTTATATATATATATATATATATATATATATATATATATATATATATATATATATCCCCTCCCCTCTAACTTACTTAACCCCTCCCCACTACCCATCCAATTTTACTTAAGCCTAACTTAAGTCCATATTCATATCCAATTAGGTTAAGTAATCCATTTCTTTACCATGTCCAATTATGGCTATAATGGGCTAGACCTCTCACATTAGGCCTACAATGTGTGGATGCTGGATATGTCAGTCAGGTCCGGGCAGTCTTATTCCACAGTTGGGCCTAACCTCGTGTCTTAGCCTGATTCGTATTTGCATACTTAGACCTCCCACATTAGGTTCAACATTAGTGGCTGCTAAATATGCCGGTCAGATCCGGGTAGACTTCGGCACTAATGTAACGTAACCTCGTGTCATAAGTACAATAAAATTCTTAATTTTAATTACTAACATTACATATTTAATTAATTTACCAATTAATTAATCCTTTCCTTTTATAGGTGTCAATGCCTATTTTACAACAATAATTTGAATCACATTTCCACAAATGGTCATATTCAAATTATGCCATTTTTGCCCAAATTTTCCTATGTTATTATAGGTAATCAATTCTATGTTTTCCCATTTGAATTATATACTCTCTTCATATAAATATTAAATAAACTACGCTAATTACAAATTCCCTTTATCCCCTTTCCTAACTAACGTATTCACACGTATTTTGACGACATCAAGGCTATAAAGTAGCCTCATCATAACAACAAAAGGGAACATGATAAGGGTGACAGTTCAACATGTTTTGGCATAAATATTAACGTAATTGGCATAGTAACTATGTGAATAGACATGTGATAATTATCATAATAAAGTGAATGCCAAATTAATAACTTGTGTTTAGTAAAGCATAATGAGATCTAGATTCAATATTAGGTGTCCAATTACCTAAATCTAGCATAGACAGGGTGACATAATAGCAAGTTTAGATTCACATGTCAAGTTTACCACATATACCAAGGTATCATAATATAGCAAGTGAAAGGTGATTAACACCAAAATCTAGATCCAAGTAATGTCAAATTAATGGATGTACTATCATCCAAACATGGTTACAAATCAATGTTCATATAAACGTCATATCGAATCACCACAATCAGATCTAGAAAGTTAGATCTGTATTAACAAGTTCAAATGTACTACAATATAAATGTAATTCAAGATTCACATAGGAAACATAGTAGAATATCCATGTATTAGATCTAGGGAAAATGTCATAGTATGCTTGCATAAGTTCATGATTTATAGCATATACCAAATTCATATTCTACCACAATTCACATTTATCTATTTAAACCTAAAAGTGACTAGCACTCACAGAAAAAGAATGGATCTTGAATTCTGGGATCTGATTTCTGAATTTGTTAAGCTTAGCCCTTGATGTAGACTTTGATTTTTATCTTCTAGCTTGAATTTGATTTGTTATGGTGGAGGCTAGGTTAGTTTAGGATGCAGCAGCATATAGGCTCATGAATGATTTTATCCTAAATTAGGGTTTAGGTTAGATGTGATTATATAGATGTATAGGATTAATTAGAGCCTTTAGATTAACTAGGCGATCATCAGAACCACATAGCTCAAAGACACATCATCCAGCCAATCAGAAGAGGATACATCAGCCCTAAAACTCAAAAATCGTCATTTACAAATAAAAATGTGCCATGTGTGCAACATGATGCGCAGCAACAGGGGTCTTAACACCCACATGTCATATATATATATTATATTTATTTATTTATTTATTTTCCTTTTAAATATCTTTCCAATTAACCCTCCAATTGGCTCTTTTCACACTAAACTGCTTTTTAATTGAACTGCATTCACACTAGGCCACTTTTTAGCCATTCCCCTAAAACAAAAATATGGCACTGGCAGGGATTGAATTCAGAACCTCTCGTATACAAGTCATGTGCTCAAACCAAATGAGCCACTAAGTCTTTTGTTTACAAACCTTAGAACAATGCTAAACATTATTCTTTTTCTCATTCCTCTTTTTCATGTTTTGTTGCAATATTTAATTTAAAGATATCTTCTTCATTTTAAATCAGTTCTCTACAATCTATAGGTCTAAATTGACTTGAAAATCTCCACGAACGCATTGACGCTAATTTCATGACCAAATTCTGGAGGCTCTTCAAATTCTCATTTTTATTTCTTTTTTTTTAAATGTTCACATGCATTTCTTTGCATTTCATGTATTTCATGTAATCATTTTTATTTATCTTTTTCTTCATTTCACTGCATTAACTTATTACATGCAATTTTATTGTCATTATTTGATTTTTCTCTTAAATATATCTATGCATACAATATATATACATATTTCCACGTTTTTAATTTCGTTTAAAATGCGGGGTGTTACAATATCCCTTGAGTTCACGACACTTGAATTACACTTAGTGTTGATGGAAAATTGATTGAGCCTTAAATGACATTGGTTGAGTAATTTAATTACTACTATTGTTTGGATGTGACAAAAGCCCCACACCAGTCTGGAGATGACATTACACTTACATGTCTACTTTGTGTGTATATGAGCTACATCGATTGTGATGTAAACCCCACACGGACCTTGGTATGATAATTACACACATCTCCCATGTGTGTATAAGTCACATTGACTAAGTGAAAACCCCACACGGGTCTGGGGATGACAATACGCTTACACTTCTCCCTTGTGTGTATATAAGCTACATGGATTGTGATGTAAACCCACAGGTGTATTGGGATGATATTTTTACACATCACCCGAGTGTGTGTGTAACCCACTTTGAGTGTGATATGATAGTAAACCCCACATGGGTATTGGGTGAATGATAAACACTAATATGAATCCCAAGTGTGTAGACTGTCAATCTGTGAATTGATAGAATGATATAAGCGTTGTTTAATTCTTATATGGTATAGTGCACTTTGTGTGTGAATTGGATGTGGTGTGATGGCTGCTTGAGTGGAATAATATACACTATTTCATAATGAACAATAAAAGTGGTTATTGATTCATTGTTGTCCATAAAGAAAATGGATTTTCAATGAATATTCTACTAATATATTAATAGCTAAAAATTGAAGTTTGATTTTGTTGTCCGATTTGGGCGCGAAGATATAAAAATATCGATGAATATTTCTAACAGTTGCAAATGATTTTGAATTGAATTTAGCATATGGCATGTCAAAGTTTTAGATTACAAAATAAATAGTAACGTTTGAAAGTGAAGTTTAGTTAGGGTATGCAGATTTTAAAAGAAGTTTCTTTTCATAATTTTCTCGTTTATTTTTATTACAAACATCAGGATAAATTGGATTGAAAATATAGATGTCCAAAAAATAATATTAATTTAATCATTCTAATATTATTATAATGTTGTAGTATTGAAATAAAAGATTTCGAAGTAGACAAATTAAAATATCGCTTTGGAAGATTATTATATATATACATTTTATATAATAAATAAAATGGTTTGGAAATGGTTCGACATATATTATATTTATACATCAAATATAAACTAGAATAGAACGTGTCGCGCAACAGTAGTTCGCGTTTTTGACTTGTAACTTTAAACGAATATACAGGGAGATCCGACCATCGGATTTTCCCGAAGTTGGAACCGTTTGATTTTTTTGAAAAGATCATACAAATGATGATAAGAGTTTTAAAATCTAACAGTTAAATTTTGAGAAATGTTAAATTCAAGTTTTAATGAACACAACGCCATTGTAGTTGAATGACCTGAAACATCATTTAACTGAAATGGACTATTTTTATATGTACATAAATATAAATAGTGAAAAATCATTTTAAAATATTATAAATGATTGGGGATGGATTTAAACCAATTTCACATGGTTTGTAACGATAAAGGTGGTTAAGTGAGATTTGGATTTTTTGCGTAAAAAGCTTATACAACCAATTTTTAGCTACGTTTAGAAATAAGAATTTTAATTCGTTAAATTGAATTGAATTCTTGAGTAAACCTTTTAATATAAGGTTATGAAATGGTTTGTGAAAGCCAAACGACTTAACTAGATATGAGAATATGATTTCAAAATCTTATGAAAAGAACCAATTAAAAGGAGGTTTAATTGGTGAATCAATAGTCTGAATAAGAAATTGATTTGTTTTGGCATGAATTATTCAAAAATACGGAGTTAAACTATTTCGAATAATTGATCAAAGATTAAAAGTCGAACGTATTAAAGACGGTGTAAGACCGGTAATCTTCACATCGAAAGGATTACTACTGATGCCCTGGATATGGTTAGCTCTCTTAAAGGGATTTATAGTGGCAGTTTCCCGGACATACTTGTTGATTGTCCGGATATGCGAGGGTCTCTCTCATGGATTGGACATATGGAATAAGGAATAAGGTGCTTATGATTACATTCAGACCCAATGGATTGTAAATGGATTGCATGTCTGACATTGTATTTTATTATGTATTGATTGATTTTTACTAAATATATATATATATATATATATATATCTGTTTGCTAGCAGAGAATTTATTCTTTTACTCAACACCCTTCTCTGAGATATATGAGCTTAGAGGTTATATATTGGTGGACATCAGTTGTATGGCATGGATTGACGATGTGGTATGATGAGATGCAGTGATCAAAGCTTTTGTTGAAAAGCAGACCTTTGTGGATGATGATTGACGCACGGGTAAAATAGCCCAGATTCGTATATAGCTTTAATTCACGAGCTTCACACCCCGGTACGTCTCAAAAATGGGACGAGGGACCGTAGGCAGAACATGCTTTTTTTCCTAGCTAGAAGTGTTGCATGGTACGGAGCCCATGCAATTTAGTTATGTGGATGTTGGGATGCGAGGCACCTTAGATATGGTCGTAGAAGGCCAGGATAGTCGACGTACTGACCAAGAGTTCCTGTTACCAACTAAATCATCTTAGTATAAAACAGTAGTGAATGGATGTTGTATCAATATAAGCATGGAAGAAAGGATCCTAGAGCAACATAAACTAGCACCCCTCAAGAACAAAGGAGCTCAAGACCTTCTGAACAACGGAAAAGCTCAACCGCCAGGGTCCATCCGACGGGGTCTACAAAAAGGAGGGTTCTGTGACGAAAAATAACCTAAGACAAGGATCAGGAAAGAGGAAAGCATTGGCTCTGCTTATCGAAACCCCGGAGGACTATCCGGATAAACCCACTTAACGTCGGAACACCAGAGGAAGAGGAATATCAGACCATTACATAAAGATTGCCCAAGGCCGACTTCTGAGAATAGATTTCATGTATAATGAAGGGCTACCTTCACAAGTAACAGAAATATCACCAGAAGCCACCTTTCGGAAAACCAAACCGTCTCGAAAGTTTTACGGAAAGGTTAAGCTAAGAGCCAAGTAGGGATATAGGCTAGCCATACTAATCCGACTGGTACATAAACCAGCAACTATTTCAAACTGGCAGGTATCTACGCACACCATGAGGATAGGCTCCTCTAAGTACTCACGATAAAGCCGAAGGCCTACATCCGGAAGCTTACTATGAAAGCCAACGCTCGAAAGCTGCTACCGAAGGTTCAAACATCGTCTGCAAATCGCCACGAAAACAAACCCGTGTTAGTCTCGGGGAAGCACAAGTTGTCTGGAACCCTCACTTCGAAGACCGTAATCGGCACAAGGACAACCGAGAGCCAGACGCCCAAGACCAGGAGAAAAGAGCGGCGAGAAAGGCCCGTGCATGCCCAATAGTCTAACAACGAAAGGACCCCGGATTCTCTATAAATAGGACCCCAGGAGTCACATATAGGGGGGACGAATTTTTTATTCCTTAAATCATTTATTCTCTCTTAAGGAGGAGGAGATCATCAATTCTTTTAATACATCTACAATTTTTGAATGGAGAATTTCCAGGTCTTAAGGATCTTGCGATCTGATAATCTTTTTGTGCCATATGATGAAACCGGGAGTTAACACTAACCTTATCTGATGAGAAGATCAGTCTGGATACCTTAGCAATGGAGAAGGAACTCTATAAAAATACAGAGTCTCTTTCCCATCGCCTCAAGGGTTTGTTATGATTGATCGACACTCTCACGATGAGCCTAATATTTCCTGACCCTTGAAAAAGGGAGATCATCTGTGGGTTCATAACTTGGTCTTCGATGTAATTCTGACCCCCCCTCTGGTGTTGGTAAGATGTGGAATGATTGTCGAAGTTAATGAACATCATATGACCTTCTTCCTTGAGGTCGGGGGAGTGTTAGCATGTTTTCTTCTTATTACAGTACATCGCGCCATCTTCATGACTTAAGGAGCTATCAATTTCACAAATCTTAGTGTTAATAAGTTAGATAACCTCCCCAAAAATCAATTCGGAATACCCTCACACAATACGTATGACATTTGTCCCTTGGGAATAAGGTAATTAATCATTAGAGTTGAGATTCTTATACCTAAGGGAAGGCCGTCAAGTTTAGATCTACAGGTCCGAAAACGTATTTTGATAACTCTAAGTCAAGATGATGTCAAATCCCATGAGCATGCGTCTTATATCTCATAATTTGGGTGTTGACGAAAAATATCGTTAACATTTTGATCCTAGAAGGAGGGCGTGAACCTCCGGCCTTATGGTAACTTTGTTAAAGTTAATTTGTTTAAGTTAATTTGGTGAATATATTGCTCCATGGTAGGAAAGATGAAATCGAAAAGATTGGAGGATCGAAACAAAGATCTGGATCCCAACGCCACTCTTGAAAGAAATAAGGGTCCAGCGCTCAACCCAAATAATAACAAGAAGGGAACCACATCCAATCCACAACAACTTCCAGACTCAAATGCCATGGAAGACAATGTCACAAGAATTTTGGTCTTGGAAAAGCATCTTCAAGAAGTACAGGCCCAAATCAATGCTATCCAGGAACAAAAGTCCTCAAAGTTCACCAGATCTATTCAAAGAGAGACGAATGAATCTCCGAAAAGAAAAGCTCCCATTCAACATTCAGAAGCAAAAAAGAAGCTTAAAGAAACCCCTTCCAAGAAGAAGAAGCCCCATATGATGAGGCCATATGATGAGGATAGATCATCAAGGGAACCAGTGCGAGCAGGAACATTATGGGAGCTCTACCTCCAAAGGCTATGATCCCGTGACAGCAAATTATGACAACACAGAGGCTTACATTCAAGATCTCACTTAGAAGACCATCAACGACTTCTTGAGAAGAAAGGGGAAAAGGATAGGAGATGACAAGGTAAATGATACCGAAAGGGTAGCTCCATTCATCGATGAAATTATAAATACCATAATACCATCGAGAGTGAAAGTTCCAACCATAAAGTATCTTGGGACGATTGACCCCGACGATCATCTGATGTCTTTCGATTGTCAGATGGATCTTTACAACGCTTCCGGAGCCGTCAGATGTCATCTTTTTCTGGTCACCTTTCAACGGCCAACAACATAATGGTGTCACCATTATAGGGAAAACACCATTTACTTGTGGAAACAATTCTCTTATGAATTTTCCGCACAGTTCTGCATCAGCGAAGATCCAACCGTCGGTTATACGGTCATTGCTAACATCAAACAGTGGCAAGGAGAGTCCCTCAGGGACTATTTGAAAAGGTTCAACATAGAGGCCTTAAAGGCCAATGATATGAACAGTCGTGACAAGCTAATTTCCGTACACTCAGAGCTAATTGAAAACACCTCCTTCTAAAAGGAGTTATAGGCTGCAAAGAATAGTAGGATTTCCATTTCCAAGCCAAGAAGTATATTCGCATGGATGAATTGTACTTCACAAAAAGGAAGTTTGGGCCTCGAGGGGAAGGAGGAAGGCCGAACTTTGGATGAAAGCCCCAGGAAGGAAATAAAAAGTGGTTACGGTGGGAAGATTATAATACCAACTCGGTTTCCCTGAACAAGCCCATCTCATATGTATATGCTATCACAAAAGAAAGGGTCAATAACTTCCCCATCTTGTTCAAAGCCAAGAATTGCCCAGAACCTCATTTTGGTGGTAAATATTGCGAATTCCACAAAATCAATGGACACAAGACTGATGAGTGCAAGGTATTGGACGGGATCAACTAGATGTTGATTCGAGAGGGATACCTGAAGGAATTTGTTTTAGACAAGACAACATTATCTTAGCATGCAAATGGACAACAAAAGGTTTCGGTAAATGCGATAGGAATTACCGCGGGGGAGAGCAACCTAGATTTGGGGCCACCCATAAATCCAGTGAATGTGATTCATGGAGGACCACACCTTGCCGGAAGTTGCCCGAAAGCCAAAAATCAGTACATGAAAGTAGCCATGGAGTGAGTCTTCTCCATTCAAGAAGAACCATTGTTGAAGAACACGCATTATGCCCTCAAAATGTACAACCCAGTTATTTCACCAGAAGAAATGACGAAAGGGGTCTGCCACCCTCACAACAACCCTTTTATGATAACAGTGCAAATAGGGCTTTCGGTTGTTTCAAAGATTCTTGTGGATAAGGGAAGTGCCGTAAATGTCATCTTTAAGCATGCTTTCGATCAGATGGGAATATCCGAGAAGAAGCTGGAGCCCAGCAACGAACCAATCTTCAGTTTCAGCAATAAGGGTTCGACTCTGGTGGGTCAAATCAACCTGCTGGTTCAAGTAGGACTATCCCCGCTTCACAGGACTTTCGCGACTCTCTTCGTTGTAATCGATCAACCGTCCTATTACAACACTTTCTTTGAGTGACCGACTTTAGAGGAGATGGACGCCTTCGTTTCTGCCAAATATCTCATGTTAAAATTCCTAACTAAACGGGAGTGGGGTACCATTAGTTGCGAACAATTTAGCTCCCGCAAGTTTTACTTCGCAACAGTTGAAAAATACAAAAGGGAGTGTTCTTTGTACTTCGATTCTTCTACTGTTTTTATGCCTTCAGATGGAGGATTCTTACATCCCTCCTTCGAAGCTAAGGTAAAAATAAATAATATTGACAAGCGCGCTAATGGTAGGTATGCTTCTTTGAAAAGGAAAAGGAAAAGGAAAGGATCTGATGAAGTGAACTCGGCTAAGGAAGGAGAAATCATCATAGATTTGGATTCTAGAGGAGATATTGATAGAATAAAACCAATAGAAAAAGTGGAAGTAGTAAATATGGATCCAAAGGATAAATCAAAGGTCGTCCGCATAGGGAAAAGGCTAATGGAGCCCCTTAAAAGTGACTTAATCTGGTTCCTATAGCTTAGCAAAGATGTTTTCGCTTGGACCCGTTCAAACATGGTTGGCATTAACCCTTCAATTATGAGCCATGCCTTAAACATTGACCCTTCGATAACCTCGGTCCGACAAAAGAATATACAATATAACAGAGACCAGATAAAGGCTTTGAAGGAGAAAGTCAAAAGGTTTGAACGAACGAGTTTATCCAAGAGGTCCTTTACCCGAAATAGTTAGCCAATCCCGTGCTAGCGAATAAGTCCAAAGGGAAGTGGAGAATGTGTATTGATTACACAAATTTAAACAAGGCTTGTGCGAAGTATTGCTACCCTCTTCTACAGATTGATCAATTGGTTGATGCCATGAGCATTCACAAGGTACTATACCACATGGATGCTTACTCGGGAAACAACCAAATTCCGATGCACAAAACCCGACGAGGAGCAAACAAGCTTATCACCAACTGGGGAACGTTTTGTTGTAAGGTGATGCCCTTCGGTTTGAGGAACGCATAGGCAACATACCAAAGACTAGCAAAAAAGATGTTTCAAGAGAAAATAAGGCGCTATATGGAAGTATAAGTGAATGAATGTTGGTGTAGTCCACAAAAATGGAGAACCGTCTCAAGGATCTGGGGGAGATGTTCTAAGTCTTAAAAAGTTACCAAATGAAGCTAAACCCTCAGAAACATTCATTTGGAGTTTAATCCGGGAAGTTTTTGGGGTATGTAGTGTAACAACCTGGGGAATTTGCGACCTTGGTTATCGACATAAACTTAATGTCGACTATCCAAGCATCGGAAATACCGGATAGTTAACAGAAAGAAGTTAGAGGGTGAGAATAGATAAGACAGAAAATTTGAATAAAAGAAGAAGAAGAACACACAATACATCAGAGTAACACGAATCTCATAGCGGAATGAATAAAAGATAACATAACTTTGAAATAAAACAATATATATATATACAATAACATTATTAGAGTACAACACTTACAACACATCGGAAAATAACACTAGATAACTAACGCTGAAGTCCCCTGCTCTAAGCTCTCCAAGTATATCTGTAAAGACCTGAACTATTTGACTACCCGTACAAATTTGAGCACCCAAGAGTTTAGAGAAAACAAAACAAAATAAACTCCGGGTCAGTCATGGGATTGGTGTGAGTAAATAATTTAAAACAGTTTGAGAAAATAAACGATATCTCATAAGACCATGCCATATAACACGCAACGAGTTTTTCCCTTTTGAGAATCTAAAACACTTGATTTAACATTTCTAAATCCTTTTGAAAGAACAACGATCTTTTATATCAAAACTCCCTTGATATTATGATAGTGTCTATCAACCACAATGTAATAATCATCTAGCAGAATGCTTTCATCTCATGTTCCACATACATTATATATGATCAAAAACCACGGGCGCTTATTAGTTAATGAATTCCAACTGCAAGGTATGGGACCACATTCCGACAGTGTATCTCTAGAGAGGAATACACCAGGTTCAAGAACATCTTGTATCTCAGGCTAAACATAACCGCTCACCCATTTTGCTTGAGTGTACCGAATGTATTATCACTAATGGTAGGGATCGGCAACCATTTCCCGAAAGGGACAGCATCAAAATAGATTATAGAAGTAAATAGAATTTCTCTAGATCAGGTGACAATACACCCTAATTGACAGCTGACCACTTAGCCATGCAACCTACCCAATTTTATACCATTTCCTAGTTGTGAGTCTAGAGGCTATAACGTAAAAATCACACCTTTATTTACTTTGAATGCCACATCGTCATACCTATCAAATCAAAATTTGATTTCCCCAAAAATACCACGGGTACACAGCTAAGAGAAACGAATTCCTACACCACCAAACGTAAATATGTTTGATGAGATTAACTTACGCGATCTATTAAATATACTCTGTTAGACATTCTTCCATACAGGTCGTCCTGGGACTGGACATACCAAAGGTACTATTTTGTAAGTCCTTCTTAGGAAATTTCTAGCTAGGATCGCCAGAATATCCCTTGCAAAAACTCTGTCTTCAATTATCTTCATCATATTTGATTCGCAACGCTAATGCCCATAAGGAGTGATTTTCAGAAAATAAATCTGATTCCGTTCTATCCGTATTGACAACGGAAAAATGATCAAAACTTCGATAGCTGGTTATTTAACTATCAATGGAAAACATGTGTACAAACAACGGTTGTATTTCCAAATGGAAATCTTACCGATCAATCATCATTTCATTTCCAAATTTCCCATTTATCATTTCCATATATTCATAAATTCCTTATTTTCTAAAATTAGAAAATATATATTATTAACTTTGGAAAACGTTTTGTTTCTGATCCACGCATCGATATCTTCCCACCTTTATCAGTTTCTAACTATAAACTAGTAAGAGAACAACTTCCTAAGCATAAACCCCAAAGGCCGAAACTAACATCAGATCGATACCCAGAAAGCCATTCAACTCAACTAATTTCCAGTCAGTTTCTAATTTCAATTATTCCATTTAAATTCCTAATTCAAACCCCAAATTCCTTTATAATATTTTATTTGCAGAATATTTACTTTAAATCAATATCATGTTACACCCGTATGAGAAGCACGAGTCTAAACCTTCCTAATGTAAAATTCTCTTTTTATATAACTCTCTTCATTTTCCAAATAATTCCCTTTTATAGTTCTATTTACTTTCTGAATCAATATTCCTTTTATAATTCTATTTATTTTATAAATATTTCCTTTTACAAAAATTCTATTTATTCTCTAAATAAATATTCCTTTTATAATTCTATTTGTTTTAAAAATTTCCTTTTATAAAAATTCTATTTATTTTCTAAATAAATATTCCTTTTATAATTCTATTTATTCTATATAAATCCTTTTACATAATTCTATTCCTTTTATATAAATCCTTTTATATAATTCTATTTATTTTATATAAATCCTTTTATATAATTCTATTCATTTCCCAAATATTTCCTTGAATATATTTTCCAATATTTGTTTTCCAAATATTACCTTTTGTAATATCCTATTTATTTCATATATAAATATTTCATTTTCAATATTCACTTTGAAAATTTCCGTTTTACATTCCAGTATTTCATATGGTATTTAAAATACAAAATAACATGACCTGTGTCATCATAATCAATCACATATTATATATCACATCATATCTCACAATATATGAAAATAAACAGTATTATAAGTATTGAGGAATCCAGTTAGATCCCTCCAACCTGTTTCCCTGCATCACATATGTTAAACAATATAAATAACATCGATTTCATTTCAAAATGAAATACTCTGTTAAACAGAATCAATATTTGATTAACGTTTTATATATATAGTTATCTCTAATTTCAACCAATAAATCATAAATTCAACAAAACAATAATACACAACAATTAAACATCATTTATCAATTCTAAAAATATGTTATAAAAATATGACTGGATAGAGTTAGTGAGATTTACTCACTTTGGGCAGTTATCGTTAAATAAAGATTAACTATCATTGATTCAGACGGACATTTTGTTTAGCTATAAATTGTAACGAGCTCCAATTCACTTAAGTCAGTTCCATTGTGTAGTTGCCGTCCATACGATCCCAACGGATCTTGTTTCGCTGAATTTCGATCACGTATGACAAAGATAATAATTTACAATTTATAAATTGTTTTAAATTAAAACGAAACTAATTTAATTCACCCTCGGGCCTTGCTCTACCCACCCGACCCAATACCAACTAGAACCCGCAACCTTTCTTCCACCTCCAACAAGTTTCACACTCCAGTTAACCGCACCCACTACAACGCCAATTCCCTTTGCTTCTTTTCAAAATGCTCCTCCACTAATTATTTAAAAATCAAGGTAAAATTACCATAAATCCTTTCATTTAACACTCTTTATCTACATCCCTGTTTAAGGAAGCCCGCACCATTGAATACAATTCCATTCGACGGCACTTACTCCACTATTCACAGTAAGGTATCGAACCACTTTTCTCCATCTATACACCATGAAACCCAAATCGAACAACATTAATCTCCTCCATTATGAAATCTCCATCACCTCATCCTATTTTCACTTAGCTTGCACCACCGAACCACCCTCCGTTCATCAACTTACACTCACAGTTTACAGCAGACATCCGAACCTCTATATCACAGAATTGCTCAGATTTTCCATAGATGAAGGCAAATTCAACCATAAACCCAATAATAAACTCCAACTGATCACCATCGCACCAAAAATCCAAAGTTTCGAAAACCATAGTTGTTGCTATGTCAAAGTCGAATCGGAGAAATGCATCGCACCCTGATTCTCTAGTACCCAGTTGAAGCTAAACATTATCCAAGCTCAAAATGGAATTGTTCGATTTTCAAGAATTTTTATTTGATTTTCTTAACTTGAAATCTCTCACGTTATTTCTGTTTGTGTCGGCATGGAAAGAGGTTGACTACTGGAAGTAGGAAATTAGGTTTAGCTGCGGTATTTATAGGATAGGGTTGCTTAGAAGTTAAGCATCACATTTTTAAAAATAATTTATATTCAATTATTAGCTCAATTGATCATTTAAAAATTCGTGTGCGCACAAACGAGATCCAAAAATCGTGAAAACGGGCATGCAGCTAGAGTTTGACATTATGGACCCCAACGAAACTTGTTTCATTGAATTCCGAGTCCGTTTGCTCACATAGTGTATTTTTAAAGTCAAATTATTGACTATATTTCACATTAAAATCGCGTAAAGCTACATACTGAATCCAAAAATCATGAAAACTGAAAGCTAACAATAATTTAATATTCTGGATCCAACAAAATTAGTTTCGTCAAAAACGGAGTTCGTTTGCAAAAATAGCTATTTTCTGAGGTCTAAATAAACCCATTTAAGTATATTAATATATTTAAAAACAATTAAATTTAATGTAAATAAATTAATGTTATCGTATATATTCACATAGAATATAATACTACTCCAAAATATTCCTATCTGAATTTATAACTCGATATTTCAAATCCAGATTAAATAAGTATTCAATTTATAATGAAAATCCGTTTATAATATAAATGAATCGTTATAAATTATAAAGGAATTCCATAATGACTTTTCAAAAATTTGATTTGCTCATAAATCAGAATCTACCCCATGAAATTTCCATTTTTCTCTTTCATTAGAAAAATATGATCCAACAGATTCAAACCTTTCTTGTTTCACAGAAATCCGACTTAAAATGGATTCTGTATATTCGTTTAAAGTTCAAATTGCCAAATTACGAAATGCCGCGCCATTTCGAGCTCGATTATAATTATAATATAATGTATACGTTCTAACACCGTTTATCAAATATAAACGTTATTATAATTCAATTCTAAACTGAATTACATCTTATAAACAATCCACTTCACACAATATTGTGAATTTTGTTATTTCCAACTATTACGGAAATTAAATATATTATTCTATTATTTATATTAATTAAATATTCAATAATATTTTATTCCGGTCATTTTAAATTACCAAACCATCTTTTAAATAATTAAATAAATTATTTATTATCCATAAAAAATGCGGGTCGTTACATTCTTCCCCCTTAAAATAATTTCGTCCTCGAAATTGCTAAGGTAGAAAACAGACCCTAACTGGGTTAAAAATTATTTGTTTACTTCTCTAACTTCAGTTTCAATTGAACAAATAAATTTCAATTAAAATATTAATTCATTTCGACTAATGAAATTTTTCAATAATTCTGAAAATTTTCTAACACCTTAAATTTCTGAAAAATTTCGCCAATACCTCCTTTGTACGGCTAAATCGGTATGACTACAACTCACCTCTCTAGGCCTTTTCCAACCCAAAAGAAAATCAAACAGCCAAGCGACTTGCCAAATCGGCTCATAAATCTCATACCTAATAGAAATATAAACTTGTACTTTTTTGTTGGGCATATCATTATATCCTTTCCATCTACTATCAATTCATCAAATACCAATGTCATTCTAAATCAATCTCCAATCCATTTATCCTCAACACAGTTATTTTCTTATAACCAAGCCAAATTCCATTCAAACTCCAATTCCAATCTTAATTCAAAATTCTTACTCAACAAATTATTTCTATTCGAGATTATCTCTAATCAAGTCAAATTCTACTTAATACCATTTATTTCAATACAATTTTCACTTAACTGGCTTTTAATTCAATCTCTATTTGCTTTCACAAGTTTCAATTCAAATTTGGTTTTAATTCAAACAATCTTTCCCTGGGAATTTTAAATAACTTTGCTTTTCACAAAAATCAAACTTTCCTTTTCAGGATTCAAAACAACTTGTTTTTCTCAAAATAATTCAAATTGAATATCTTTGGTAGTAATCCATCACTTAGAACTCGAAAATGAACACTGATGATGTAGCCATCATCATCAGAATTATTTACTAGCTTTCAAAGTGAGTTCAATACTATATCACCTTTCAAACTCATATTTAAACAATTTCATTTTGAAATCAGTTCAAAATACCATTCACACTGCTTGTAAAACAATTTAAAATCTTCTAGGATTTTAAAATTTTCAAATATTTAATCCAAATCCATTTACAAACACTTTTTCACATTTCTATAGTTTAAATTCCAATTCTGAAATTAAATTCAGATTTAATTCATTTCGTATCACTTATACGAATTTTGATTGGTTATTTAGATAACCGTTTCAATTATAATCTTATCTAATTATAATCACAACCTACGCATCCAATATACTACAATATTTCAAATATTTATACTTTGTTTATATCAAAATATATTTTGGGTAAAAATATTTCATTTACCCTCTTTTCAAAACATACAGTGTCGGTTCATCGTATTCAAGTGTTTATTAACCCCTACGGATACAGTGGATCAAACTGATCGACAAGGAATCATAAACAACTCAACCAATAAATCTCCACAATATTTTTTTATAAAATCTACAAATATGTTCACTCGTATATATACACTCAACTCAATCTAGGGTGTTACTAACCTTATCTCTATTGAGTCACGCCACAGAGCCAAGGTAATTACTTAACCTTCAGCTCTGATACCACTATAATGACCCGGGGAATTTGTGACCATGGTTATCGACATAAACTTAATATCGACTATCCAAGCATCGGAAATACCGGATAGTTAATAGAAAGAAGTTAGAGGGTGAGAATAGGTAAGATAGAAAATTAGAACAGAAGAAGAAGAAGAACACACAACACATCAGAGTAACACGAATCTCACAGCGGGACGAATAAAATATAACATAACTTTGAAATAAAACAGTATATATATATACAATAACATTATCAGAGTACAACACTTACAACACAGCGGAAAATAACACTAGATAACAAACGCTGAAGCCTCCTGCTCCATGCTCTCCAAGTATATCTGTAAAGACCTGAACTACTTAGCTACCCGTACAAATTTGAGCACCCAAGAGTTTGGGGAAAACAAAACAAAATAAACTCCGGGCCAGTCATGGGACTTGTGTAAGTAAACAATTTAAAACAATTTGAGAAAATAAACGATATCTCATAAGACCCCGCCGTATAACACGGAACGGGTTTATTGCTTATGAGAATCTAAAACACTTAATTTAACATTTCAAAATCCTTTTTAAAAAAAGAGCAATGATTATACCAAAACTCCCTTGATATTATGATAGTGTCTACCAACTACATTATAATAATCATCTAGCAGAATGCTTTCATCTCACGTTCTACATACATAATATATGATCAAAAACCGCGGGCGCTTATTGGTTAATGAATTCTAACTGGCAAGGTATGGGACCATCTTCTGACAGTGTATCTCTAGAGAGGAGTACACTGCGTTCAACAAGAACATCTTGTAACTCAGGCTAAACATGACCGGTCACTCATTTCACTTGAGTGTACCAAATGTATTATCACCAACTGTTGGTATCAGCAGCCATTTCCCGAAAGGGACATCATCGAAATAGATTATAGAAGTAAATGGAATTTCTCTAGATCAGGTGACAATACACCCTAATTGGCAGCTAACCACTTAGCCATGCGACCTACCCGATTTTATACCATTTCCTGGTTGTGAAGCTAGAGCCATAATGTATAGATCACACCTTTATTTACTTTGAATGCCACATCATCATACCCGCCAAATCACAAATTGATTCCTCAAAAATAAAACGGGTATACAGCTAAGAGAAATGAATTCCTCCGCCACCAAACGTAAATACGCATCAATATCTTCCCACCTCTATCAGTCTCTAACTGTAAACTAGTAAGAGAACAACTTCCCAAGCATAAACCCCGAAGGCCGAAACCAACATCAGATCGATACCCAGAAAGTCATTCAACTCACTAATTTCCAGTCAGTTTCTAATTTCAGTAATCTATTTACTTAAATAGTAAAACAGGATCATTACACTGCTGATGTGGACATCCCAGACCTCTTTATTTCAAAATACTGAACTCCAGCGTATTTCCGCCTTCTCCTTTTCTAACTGACAGTTACGAAGTGTTCCCCATGACCTACCTAAAACCGCTTCCTTCCTCAAAATCAATTTCTTCTTCCCCATTTCCGCTTCATTCATTTCCCTTATACCGCAACGACGTCCATTCCCCAACATTTTATTTTTCTACCTCTTCCCTCACATGACTGGAAAACGTGTCCTCCTTCCTGTTCCACTCTTCTTTCTCCACTCTCCATTTCTTCCGTCGTTCGACAACTGCTCCCATCACCACATCAAATCTGACTTGCTAGCGTCGTTCCCTCCATCCATCATCTGATCAACTGATTTGTTCAACACCTTCATGCTTTATCGAATTTTCCTGCCACCGAAGCCCTAATCTAACTTGCTTGCGCCGTTCCCTCCGTCCATCATCGGATCAACCGATTTGTTCAACGCCTCCATGCTTTACCGACATTTCGTGCCACCAACCCCCTAATTTGTTCCCTCCACTTTTTCCATACCCAATGCCATATGCCCTTATTCCAGGTAAATCTATTCTTTCTCCCTTTGATTACAGTTCCCTCATCAGTTATTCTACTTTTATTGCACCCTTCAACTATTTGCTCCTATCTGCCGACAGTTTTATACTTTTATATTGACAATTTTGTTTTCGTCAGGTTTACAACCACGGATTTCACTCGATTGAAGCGTGTTATTGATTTTCGATTTTGGTACCAATGAACAACATGTTACAATTGTTTGGTAATTCCTCCTCTTCAATCTCTGGTTTAAACAGTAAAAGTAATAATTTAATTAGCGTTTACTCTACTATACATTTACTATGTTCTTTTTACCATCTCTAATTTAGTGACTAAATACCGGGTTGCATTTGTTCTACTTTTGATTTCATCTCCCTACATTTTTATAAAGCATCTCTAGTATTCTCATGATTTTTGTATCGAAAATCACCGGTTCAACTAAATAATTCTGCCTGACTTTGCACTTTAATTACTAATGATGTTACCAAGTACCTGCTAATTTCATATGTAATTTGTTCTGATATCATATCAACTTCTTTTTATGTGTCATTCCTCTTGACAGAACTGAATATCTTTCATCGCATGTACTTACATATTTCTCAGTCGGTTCATTACCCAGTATGTTTATATTGAACACCACAATTGTCATAACTGAGGTGAACAAAAAAGATGAATTTTTTTAAAGATTATCTTTGCTAAAAAATTCTATGATTCACTATAACTTGCGTGTGAACATGTAAACCAATAAATGTTGTGTCTGAGCACATAGTTGTTTCCATATGACAAAGCTGATTAGTTTATATATCCTGCTTAAAACCAGATCATTGATCGTCAAAGTTTCCGCGTGCTGACTGCATACACTGTTTGTGCTACTATTGCTAAGTAATTTAATTCATTCAATTAAAGTGATTGGTACATATTGTAACTTGAAGTCTAATTACATACCTTAAAATGTAGGGGCACCTGATTTAAAACGGATATGAGAATATTTGGTGATATGGAAAGATATAGCGAAAGTCCTCATGCTGGTTAATGTGATTTGCTCGAAAAAGGGCTGTTGTTCCATAAGATTATCGACTTGGGTTACCGGTAAATCCTTTCTATGCATTTTACATAATTATATGACCGCACCCATAGTTTCTTTGCAAACCAGATATTATTTTTTGCCATCAACTTATTTTTTTCTACAATTATACATTGTAATTCTTTTTTGATATGTTGTAATATTCAAACTTTTGTTCACAAAAAATTAAACATCTGTGTGTCTCTTTTGTATCCTTCCATATGACAATTATTTAATGCTGTATAGGTTTAACTGGATTGACATTCCAATCTATTGATTACTTAACAAAAGTTAATAATATGATAATCACCATATATTTGTTTTTTATCATATACTATTGTTACTATATCTTATCTTTTTACAAGATTTATCATCAAACGTTTGTATTTATCACCAACTGTTGTGCCGAATATCCAGCTACCAAAATTTCACATAGTTATGTGTTGTATTATTTTATGCGATTTTTACTTGGGCTTTGATATTTTAATTTACAAGTTAAGACTAACGGCGGGTTATACAGGGTTGACATTTATATTAATTTTTTTTTTCTTTTTATTAATTAAAAAATATCATCTTAGATTCTCATTTAAACCGTAATTACTCGCTTTTCTTTTTTGGTCACTCAGAGACTACAATTTTCTTCTTTTTTCTATGAATCATAATTTTGTGGACAAGGTTATGTTACTACCTTTTTAGATAAAAGTTTGTATTTTTCTATGTTCCCTTTTACTTTGTGTTAAAACCTCGATGATCGTTTGCTGATTTGTAGCTTTCATTAAAATTTCTTTCCAACATTCAATAGTTTGATTACTAAGCACAGGTTCAATAACTCCATGTCGACCATTTCTGCAGTTACTCTCAGTCAATATACAGCGGTCTCCTATCCCTTTCACCCATAATTTTACCCTTAATCCCTTCTACAATTATATTTCAAACCTTTACGAAATACATGCTCATTTATTACATTTTACATTCTGGGAGCCATTTGCGATGATGACCGCTTCCATGTAAGTATTCTATATATTGAGTGCAACACTATTACACTTTTTCGGTTCCAGAAATATTAGAGTAAAGAATTATTTTAACTCCCACGCTTTTGAATTCATTTCAGTGAGGAATAATCATTTCACACGATTCCCATGGTAACATTTTTACTTACACTTTTCTATTAAGCTCAAAACATAATATTTAGACTAAATATTACGCGTTGTAATATTCGAAGATGTAACCTGTTGGAGTTCCTCTAACAATTTACAATATGTAAATAGGCTTATTAAAATTGGTTAATGTAAACAGTAAATAGTATAACGATGTATAACATTTCAATCATGCATACTGTGATTACACAGAAGACACGGGAGCAAAAAATGAAGTGGAATATATGTATACATAGCAAGGTTTAAAATTCCGGTTTTCATTTTCATCCTGGTCATTTGAATTTTTTACATTTTCGTTACATATTTTGTATCAATTTATTTTATTGTTCAGTGTATATTTAATTAAAGCTAGACTGAACCTGCTGCATAATTGTAGCAGCTTACAGATGCATCATGGGTATAACAAATGCTTTATTCTTCTATCTATAAATAGCAGATCTATATTATATTTTCAATAGTTACGGTGAATATCCTCCTTAAACTTTATTAATGTGAAATCAACATCATATTTTTACATCACATATTACCAAGTGGAATAATATCTATGAAAAACTTCAATTAGCCTTTTTTTAAATTTAAGCAAACACGTGTTAACTAATATCTTTTAGATAATAGTAAAATATCAAAATACACAAAAATTACCAAACAAAGTAATGAAAGATAAAAGAACAAATGGTATTGAACAATATTTTTAGATAATGCTATAAAAGCATGCATCAATAAATTCGCTACTGGCAAAGTTCGATAGATGCGGAGAAGTAGGCGCTGAGGATGCTAGGACATTTCACTTAGGTTACATTCTTACTAATTTGTTTTGTTAATTATTGTGTAATTATGACACGGTAAAATTGATGTTTCCTCTTTTCGAGATTTTGTACTGAAATTATTGATGCCCCTGTTTTCTTCAAGAACTCTGTTAATGCCCCTGAGAGTAGAAGGGGCTGTCAAGGCAATCAATGGGGATATCCAAAATTGCATATAATTTATGTTTGTCAATTGTAGTTCATGCATTACACAGTAAAAGGCTGGACAGTAGTAAAATAGATTAGATGATGAGAAAAATGACATATTACACAATAAACGGTTGGTGATATCAATTTATAATTTGAAGTTAAAATGGACTATTTGCGTACAAAAACATGGAGAATATAAAGGAAAAACCCATACTATTTTGAACCTACGACTGGGAATAGTAAGGGTCGTGGTTCAAGAACACAGTAAGGCTGGGTGCATCTTTTGTTCATACTATATTTCATTAATTCTCTAATTCAACAAACACTTGCGCTAATGATTAATGTGGAATTAATTGCTATAAGGAAATCAGTTATGATTTTGTCTTTGTAGTCCACTCATCAATATAATAGCCAATTTATATCTAATCATGTGCAGCATATACACTACTTCGTACTATAGTTTATGTTTTCTTGAAATTGCATTTGTAGTTCTTTTAGGAGGCAATTTATGCTGGGAACAAACATGTTATTGATATTTTGTTGTTTTCTATCCAAAGTAGATATAACTTGAGAAGAAAACCTAAAATTTGAATTTAAAGAATAAAATACCGAAGAATAGAAGTTGGCATAAAAGCATCAAGAAATGGGATTTAACCTGAATATGTCAAAAAATACAACTTGGAAAGCTGTGCAGTGACTATAATATTTTCATTGTTCATTTGGTGATTAAATATCATGTAATACCGTATGTGCTAAAAATATGAATCAGCAAGCATGCCTCTCATTTCATGTCCTTGGTATAGTTAGTTCTATCCTTGCTCACTATTGAAATTCGTACTTATAATTCTCTTTCTGTTCAGCTAATGAGTCATGTCAGATTCGTATTAAATATGGTTCCGTAGGCAATGTTTTCTATTCAAGTAGGGTTAAATTATCACCAATCACAGCTGTACTCATTTTGATGGTTGTACGGTCAGAGGATGAGGAGAAAATGAGAAATAAGTCAACTGAGAGGCTGATGTGATCTGTAGTTAATGCATGATAAAGTATGGTAAGAGGCTTTGATTTGCCTAATTACCTAAGATATTGTGATAATATAATTTTGTACACCTTAGTTTGTTACATTTAGCTTGTGGTCCATCATCCATTTATGTTCCTTATACCGTTTGATTCAGCAATCATGCCTATAACTTTTAACTTTTGCTTTTTATGGATTATTTTGTATTACGATCATTTCAACCTTCTACTTTATGTAATTCCATTATACAACTGCAAAATAATATTTTCGTTAACAATTCAACAGATCACAATGATATGATAAATGTGGTTGCATCTCCGGTTTGTGTTTTGCTACTGATAGTCTTAGTATTCAATGCATATTTTGTCTATTATATGTTTTCGGCTTTTCCTTCGATACCAACATATTCCTTTTCTCGCATTGCAACTGCTTAGTATCAAAATGATCATTTTGATGTATGTGCTTGATTACCCATTAAAATCACTTTCATTTAGACATTTACTTGAAAAATGAAAACTGAATTAGATGTCCTTCTCAAATACTCAAACTTGGCTATTTTTTAACCTTAATCAGTGTAGTGTATGGTATGTATATTATTACAGCGTGCATAAAAATAAAAGGTATGTGTACTGATGAGATGAGATCAAATTTGAGACATGTATGTGTGTATGATACAAGGTATTGGACCGAGTTTGAAATTTTAAATGTGTATAAGAAAGATATATCATTTATAAAATATTCTTTTCTTTCATTACAACTTAGTAACAAAAGTTACTTATTATCTCTTTTTTGGAGATCTTTTGTCATACTGACAAACATTTTACCGTTAACGATGGAAATTATGCTTCCACTTTTATGATGTTACCATTTTCAGATGTATATTCTAAGATTTTTTTTTTTTGTTTTTTTTTAAAAAAAAAACAAAGTTGCACATATTCTTAGTTTTTCCTATAACTGGTTCATATTCTTACACATATAGATGGTAGGAGATATATCTATGCTTCCTAGATCATTGGAGGCTGATGTCGAAATGCTTTTAATCCTTAGAATAATAAAATTAACAAAATGCATTGATAGTGGAAATCAGAAATCGAAATTTCCTCAACCGGCGTAATAAGCATTAGTTGCGGTATCATCCCAATTTAACTACATTTCATTTGAACAGTTTCCTTTTCACCCCTTCAGATATATTCAAAAAAAAGATGTGTTTTCGACAATGGGGAACCAAGTAAAAAAAAATATAATGTGTTAAATGTTACGGCATCTCATCTCCATTTCTTCTTAAATTTCTTTTCACGATCTATCTTTCTTTCTTTCATTCGGCTTTCGAACTGCTTCCCATAATTGTTTTCATGCCAATAAATTATTAGTCAATGAAATTGAAAAAGTAATTCTACAGCTTAAGTATATTATTGAAACCAAAATTTCATGATCCAGTTTGGAATAGAGCATTGCTACTGGGTGATTAGACCCCAAGTTAATTTCTTCATTTCTGCTTCGATATTCATTGCCTGCTTCCATCAGCAACTGTTTGTCACATATCTTCTTTTAGCCTTTTAGGATAATTGCCTTCTAAAATTATATGCACTAATTTGATGTTGAAGCATTTTATACTTTGACTTCATGTTTAACATGGCAATAATGGGGAACTAAAGCAACTTCTGGACTGGAATCAATGCTGAAACCAAACTAAACATATGATCGTGTACACTTAACAAATTATGAAGCAGTGTGAAGTAACCCATTGATACCTAAAGCATGATGAGAATTATGGACTGATAATAGGAAAGCAATAATGAGCCATCGGGAAAAAAACAAGATTTAAAGTTAATAAGGGATTGTATGCAGTGTTGTAAATTTTGGAGCAATAAATTACTACAGCAAAATTATTTATCATTATGGGGACTGCAGACTAAAAACTACATAGAAAATGCACTAATGAATGAAATTAATTTGGAAAGTGACAGATGTGTACAATTAAGTCTTTATAAATAGAAGATCCTTTGATGCATCATTGGACCGAGCGAATATGAATTTTTTTCATTTAATGAAACTTTGTTTTAAACCATGGATTGTTTATTTTGTATTCTATACCTGGAAATTTGGTTATCACCACATGATTTTATGGTTTTAAAAGTTTAATTTTGACAGAAACTATCCATGCAAGTAGAAATAATTGGACGTCCCCATGTTAACATTGTCAGTTCTTTTTAAATAGGCATGTACATTATTCAGTTTCATGATTTCCAAACCACTTCAATACTACAATGGTTCTTGCTTTGATATTTTCATGATAATCCACATAACCAAAATATAACCTCCCAAGTCCAGCAACAACTTACCATCATCTCACATGAAACTCAAACATAAAAATATTGAATTCAAAATAACATAATGAAATCGGACAAAACAAGAACCATATATTTACATCTAACATTATAACTCATTGCAACACACTTGCTTCTAAACTCATACCATGAATTGTCCGAGTTCGTAGCACGAACCACTCACTTATTTACCAACTTATTAGGTTCCCTCCGACTAATATTATCATCAACCGCAATTGCAACGCGTCGACCAAAATTATTTAACATCCTATTGCCATCATCATTTCTATTCTTTCAAATATAGCATAAACATAAACTAAACATTACCCATGTGCGAAGCACGGGATACTCACTAGTTCCATTTAAATTCCTAATTCAAACCCCAAATTCCTTTATAATATTTTATTTGTATAATATTTACTTTAAATCAATATCATGTTACACTGGTGTGTGAAGCACGAGTCTAAACCTTCCTAATGTAAAATTCTCTTTTTATAAAACTCAATTCCTTTTCCAAATATTCCCTTTTATAGTTCTATTTACTTTATAAATCAATATTCCTTTTATAATCCTATTTACTTTATAAATATTTTCCTTTTATAAAAATTCTATTTATTTTCTAAATAATTATTCCTTTTATAATTCTATTTATTTTATAAATATTTCCTTTTATAAAAATTCTATTTATTTTCTAAATAAATATTCCTTTTATAATTCTATTTATTCTATATAAATCCTTTTATATATTTCTATTCATTTTATATAAATCTTTTTATATAATTCTATTCATTTTATATAAATCTTTTTATATAATTCTATTCATTTCCCAAATATTTCCTTAATTATATTTTCCAATATTTGTTTTCCAAATATTGCCTTTTATAATATCCTATTTATTTCATATATAAATATTTTATTTTCAATATTCACTTTGAAATTTTCCTTTTTACATTCCAGTAATTCGTATGGTATTTAAAATGCCAAATAACATGACCTGTGTCATCATAATCAATCACAAATTATATATCACATCATATCTCACAATATATGAAAACAAATAGTATTATAAATATTGAGGAATCCAGTTGGATCCCTCCAATCTGTTTCCCTGTATCACAGATGTTAAACAATATAAATAACAACGATTTCATTCAATATGAAATATTCTGATAAACACAATCAATATTTGATTGACGATTTATATATATCGTTATCTATAGTTTCAACCAATAAATCAGCAATTCAAGCAAACAACAATACACAACAATCAATCATCATTTTTCAATTCTAAAAATACGTAATAAAAATATAACTGGGTAGAGTTAGTGATATTTACTCACTTTGGACAGTTATCTTTAAATAACGATTAAATATCTTTGATTCAGACAGACATTTTATTTGGCGATAAATTGTAACGAGCTCCAATTCACTTCCAGTCAGTTCCATTGTATAGTTGCTGTCCATACGATCACAACGAATCTTGTTTCGCTAAATTTCAATCACGTATGACAAATATATTAGTTTTACAATTTATAAATTTTTTTAAATTAAACGAAACTAATTTAATTCACCTTTGGGCCTTGCTCTTCCCACCCGGCCCAATACGAACTAGAACTCGCATCCTTTCTTGCTCCACCAATAAGTCTCGCACTCCATTAAACTGCACCCATTACAACGCCATTTCCCTTTGCTTCTCTTCAAAATGCTCCTCAACTAATTATTTAAAAATAAAGGTAAAATTACCATATATCCCTTCGTTTAACACTCTTCATCTACATCCCTATTTAAGGAAACCCGCATCATTGAATACAATTCCATTCGACAGCACTTACTCCACTATTCATAGTAAGGTGCCCCACTTTTCTACCTCTGTACTCCATGAAACCCAAACCGAACAACAACAATCTCCTCCATTACGAAATCTCCATTACCTCATCCTATTTTCACTTAGCTCGCACCATTGAACCATCCTCCGTTCATCAGCCTACACTCACAGTTTACAATAGACATCTGAACCTTTATATCACAGAATTGCTCAGATTTTCCATAGATGAAGCCAAATTCAACCACAAACCCAATAACAAACTCCAACTGATCACCATCGCACCAAAAATCGGAAGTTTCGAAAACCCTAGTTGTTGGTGTATCAAAGTCGAATCGTAGAAATGTATTGCACCCTAATTCTCTAGCACCCAGTTGAAGCTAAACATTATCCAAGCTCAAAAATGGAATTGTTCGATTTTCAGGAACTTTTATTTGATTTCTCTTTGATTTTCTTAACTTGAAATATCTCACGTCATTACTGTTTGTGTCGGCATGGAAAGAGGTTGACTACTAGAAGTAGGAAATTAGGTTTAGCAGCGGTTCTTGTAGGATAGGGTTGTTTAGAAGTTAAGCATCATATTTTTAAATATAATTTATATTCAATTATTAGCTCAATTCATCATTTAAAAAATCATATGCTCACACACGAGATCCAAAAATCATAAAAATGGGCATGCAGCTACAGTTTGACATTATGGACCCAACGAAACTTGTTCCATCGAATTCCGAGTCCATTTGCTCATACAATGTATATTTAAAGTCAAATTATTGACTATGTTTCACATTAAAATCCCTTACGGCCATATACTGACTCCAAAAATCACGAAAATTGAAATATAATAGTAATTTAATATTCCGGATCCACCAAAATTAGTTTCATCAAAAACGGAGTTCGTTTGCAAAAATAGCTATTTTCTGAGGTTTAAATAAACCCAATTAAATATATTAATATATTTAAAAACAATTAAATTTAATATTATTGTTTATATTTACATAGAATATAATACAGCTCCAAAATATTCCTATCTGAATTCATAACTCGACATTTCAAATCCAGAATAATCAGTATTCAATTTATACTGAAAATCCTTTTATAATATAAATAAATAGTTATAAATTATTAAGGGATTCCATAACGACTTTTCAAAAATTTGACTTGCTCATAAATCGGAATCTACCCCACGAAATTTCGATTTTTCTCTTTCATTAGAAAAATATGATCCAACAGATTCAAACGTTTCTTATTTCACAGAAATTTGGCTTAAAACGGATTCTGTATATTCGTTTAAAGTTCAAATCGCCAAATTACGAATTGTCGTGCCATTTCATGCTCGATTATAATTATAATATAATTTATACATCCAAACGCCGTTTATCAAATATAAACGTTATTATAATTCAACTCTAAACTGAATTATATCTTACAAATAATCCACTTCACACAATATTGTGAATTCTGTAATTTTTGACTATTTTGGAAATTAAATATATTATTGTATTATTTATATTAATTAAATATTCAATATATTTTATTCTAGTCATTTTAAATTACCAAACCATCTTTTAAATAATTAAATAAATTATTTACTATCCGTAAAAACAGGTCGTTACATGTAGTAAGTGAATAAGGGATTGAAGCTAGCCCTAACCAAATACAAGCTATCAAAGATATGGAGGAGCCTAAAACAAGCAAAGAAGTCATGAGTCTAAATGGGAAAGTGGCAGCCCTCAGCAGTTTCATTTCTAAAGCCACCAATAAATGTGTTCATTTCTTTGATGTTACAAAGAAAAGAGGAATTTCGAATGGACTGAAGAGTGTAGGAAGGCATTCCAGGAATTAATGCCTCCAATTTTATCCAGTCCTAAGAGAGGAGAAGATCTATACCTATATATGGCTGTTTCGGAACATGCAGTGAGCTCGGTCCTAATAAGAGAGAATAATGGGACTCATCATCCCATCTACTACGTTAGCCGAAGGCTAAAGGACGCAGAAAACCGGTACCCTGTTATAGAGAAACTAGCGTATTGCTTAATCCTTACCACCTGAAAGCTCAGAGGTTATTTCTAGGGTCACCCTATTAAAGCTTTGACTATCTTTCCGCTCAAGCAAGTGTTCAGCAAACCAAACACCTTGAGGAGGCTAATTACATCGGATGTCAGCTTAGCCAATACGAGATTGAATTCCGTCCTTGGGCAGCAATTAAAGGACAAGATCTCATAGATTTCGTGACCGAATGCACGAACTTCATTTTAGAAAAATCAGCAAAAGAAAACGACTTAAAGACTAAATGGCATCTCTTTGTAGATAGAGCCTCTAACGAGCAGGAAGCAGGGGGCAGGTTATGTTATAATTACCCCTGACGGACACCGCTTGCACTATGTCATGAAGTTAGGGTTTCCGGCAACCAACAACGTGACCGAGTATGAATCGATGATAGCTGGTTTGAATCTAGCACTACAATTGAAGATACCACGGATAGAAATCTTTAGTGACTCACAATTAATGGTAAACCAAATAAAATAGACATATCAAACCAAGGATAAGCAGTTGATCCTATACATGAAGAGGGTACTAAAGATTCTTACCCTATTTGCGGACTTCTCAGTTCATCGGATACCCCGCGGGGAGAACGTCCAAGAGGATTCGCTAGCCAAATTGGCTATCTCCCGGGGGGACCTGGAAACTCGAATAGTGCCAGTGGGGTATAAAAAACGCCCAACATCGAACATGAAGAATTGGAATCGGGGAGAGAGTTACTAGTCCTAACCAGATCCCAAGCCTCGAGAAGGGGAGACAAAGAAAACCAAGAAAGAAACTTCGAAAGGGAAGCCCCCATAACAGAGATGAACCACCAGCAGGAGACCACATGGATGACTCCCATAGTAGACTACCTCATAAGAGGAACCTTACCCCTTAGTAAGAAGACACGAGAAAGATAAAACACCAAGCTCCTACATTCGTGATTGTAAACGACATACTCTACAAAAAGGGACATTCACTTCCTTACTTTAGATGTGTAAATTCCAAAGATGGACTTATCATGTTAAAAGAAGCTAATGAAGGATGGTACGGGGACCATTCCAGTGGAGTTAAGCTAGCCAAAAGGGTCATGCGATAGGGTTATTATTGGTCGTGGATGGTTAATCAAGTAGTTGAGTACGTCAAGAGATGTGAAAAATGTCAGAAGTACTCAAAGGTGCCACCTTACTTCCAGTGAACTAACCACTATATCAAGCCCCTAGCCATTCGATGTATGGGGAATATATCTAATTGGTCCCTTACCACTCGCCAAAGGTGGAGCTAAATATGCTGTAGTAGCTATTGACTTCTTCACCAAGTGAGTGGAGGCAGGACCCTTTCCGACTATCACCTCCAAAAAGGTATTAAGATTCGTAATAAAAAAATATTATTACCTGCTTCGGAATTCCCCATGAAATCATATCGGAAAACAGAACACTGTTTGAGAGTGAAGAGTTTACCCGATTTTCCGAGAAAAACGGAATCATCAAGAGTTTCTCCTCAATAGCTCATCTGAAATATAATGGAGTTGTAGAAGCCGCCAACAAGACCATTAAGACAATCCTTAAGGAGCGCCTAAATCAAGCTAAAGGAAATTGGGCAGAAGAGCTGCCTTTAGTGCTTTGGGCATACAGAACATCTACCAAAACAGCCGCGAGACATACCCCTTTCTCCCTAACACATGGATGCGAAGCTATGCTTCTGGTTGAGGTTGAAATCTCGTCACATTGAAGGATAGCATACGCGTACGACCCCGACCAAGAGTTAAGGAAGGAATCACTAGACTTAAAACAAGGACCAAGGGATGTGGTTGCAATCAAAACCATTGAATATCAAAGAAGGATTACGAAATACTACAATTCCAAAGTGAAAGCGAGAACCTTCGCTAAAGGCGAATTAGCGCTATGAAGAGTGATGTCTAACACTAAGAACCCAGCGGATGGCGAAGGACCCCTAATCATCCATCAAGAAGTTATGCCCGGAACATACCGGCTATGCAGGCCTAACGGTAATCTTGTTCCAAGAGCATGGAACTCAGAACATTTAAGACTAAATTTCTCGACGGTAAAAGAACAAGAAACAATATCTTCCCCCAAAGATAGTTACACAGCTAAGGGCATGGAAACCCTTTCAATGGCTCAAGAGAGACCCAAAAGGGGTCAAGCTAAAAAAGGGATTAAATTCCTCGTCATCGCCAAATTGGTCGGGGAGAGGCATCCCCCGAAGAGGGATGATGTGTTAGTCTTTCTCCATGCCCGAATCAGAAGGGGCAGGGTTAAAGCATCAAAAGCATAAGCCTCCGCTTCACACCAGAAATGGTCGTGGTGGTGCATTTAACTTTAGCACGCCCTACCTCTACAAACATTAGAGTACGCCCTGCCTCTGCTAGAACTAAGTACGTCCTACCTCTGCTCATAGAAGAGCACGTACTACCTCTGCTTTTGTTCCGCATTACCCGTAGAAGGGAACACAAACCCCTGTAATCGCCTACAATTGTCACGACAGGGCACCCTTGGAGGGGGTGGTGTATAAGCCTCTATCAGAACCTACGATGGTCCGTATAGAGCGTCAAAAGAGTAAACCTTAGTTCTTTGTCTACAATGGCCCTATCTAAGTTTCTAAGACCTTATCATCGCCTACAATTGTCTGGGTAAGGCGCCTCCGGGAGGGAGGTCGGGTAAGTCCTTGGGCCCTTCTTATGGATAAGGTAGCCAAGCGCTCCGGACGCACAGGCCCGAGGGTGGCCAACAAAGCACGTACAACCTTTGCTTTGACATCAGAAGCCCAAGGAGAGGCTTAAAAAGCACGAACAACCTTTGCTTCACCAATTGAATCCAAAAGGGATACCGAAACAACAAATATCGGAGGGGGTTTCGGTCTTCTATTATTAAATACCCGAATCTGGGTCAATTCGGCGCTACACAAATACCGGAGGGGGTTCCGGTTTTCTATTATTAAATACCCTAATCTGGTTCGATTCGGCGCTTCACAAATACTGGAGGGGGTTCCAGTCTTCTATTACTAAATACCTGAATCTGGGTTGATTCGACACTTCACAAATACCGAAGGGGGCTCTGATCTTCTATTATTAAATACCCGAATCTGGGTCGATTTGGCGCTTCACAAATACCGAAGGGGGTTCCGGTCTTTTATTATTAAATACCTGAATCTAGGTCGATTCGGTGCTTCACAAATACTATAGGTGGTTTTGGACTTCTATTATTAAATACCCGAATCTGGGTTGATGTGGTGCTTCCAAAATACCGGAGGGGGTTCCAGACTTCTATTATTAAATACACGAGTCTTGGTGAATTCGGCTCTTCATTAAATACCCGAATCTGGGAGAATGCACTCGTCGTTATTACTGGAACGGACCTCAGTCTTCCATCTATATTAATGCCCAAGTTTGGGCCAATTCATTTCTTCACAAATGATGAAAATGAATCTCCTTACCAGGGCCCATGACTTAATCTAGCATTAAGGGACAACTAGTCAATAAATAGAAGTTAGCTTAGAAAGAGAAGCTTGACTTGGAAAGTAGAAGACACCCCTTCACTAGGGGGAAAATGTTACCACTAAAATAATCTTAGTTTAAAATAGTAGTGAAAGGGATGTTGGATGAATATAACCATCGAATAAATGACCCTTAAGCAACATAGACCAACACCCCTCAGGAACAAAAGAGCTCAAGACATTCAAAATGACTTCAAAGCTCACCCGACATGGACAATCCGGCAGGGTCTACCCAAAGAAGGGTCCCGTGACGAAAAATAACCTAAAACAAGGATCAGGAAAGAGGAAAGCACTGGCTCTGCTTATCGAAACCCCGGAGGACTATCAGGATCAACCCACTTAATGTTGGCACACCATAGGAAGAGGAATATCAGACCAATACATAAAGATTGTCCAAGGACGACTTCTGAGAATCGATTTCATGTATAACAAAGGGATACCTTCACAAGTAACATAAATATCACTGGAAGGCACCTTCCAGAAAAAACAAACCATCTCGAAAGTTTTACGGAAAAGTTAAGCCATGACCCAAGTAGGGATACAAGCTACCCATGCTAATCCACCATGTACATAAACCATCAACAGTTTCAAAACGACAAGTACTTAACTACTCACAATAAAGTCAAAGGCGTACATCCGGATGCTTACTATGAAAGCCAACGCCCGGAAGCTGCTACCGAAGGTGTACACATCGACTGCAAATCGCCACAAAAGCAAACCTGTGTTAGTCTCGAGGAAGCACAAGTCGTCCGGAACCCTCACTTCAAAGACCGTAATCAGCACCACAAGGACAATCAAGAGCCAGATGCCCGAGACCAGGAGAAAAGAGCAGCCAATAGAGGCCCGTGCAGGCTCAATAGTCTAACAACGAAAGGACCACGGATTCTCTTTAAATAGGACCCTAGGAGTCACATATTGGGGGACAAACTTTTTATTCCTTAAATCATTTATTCTCTTCTAAGGACTAGGAAATCATCAATTCTTGTAATACATCTACTATTTATTAAGAGAGAATTTCCGGGTCATAAGCATATTGCAATCTAATAATCTTTTTGTGCCATAATGATGAAACAGGGAGTTAACACCAACTTTACTAATGAGAAGACCAATCTAGATACCCTAGCAATGGAGAAGGAAATTTGTAAAAATATGGAGTCTCTTTCCTCTCGCCTTAAGGGTTCGCCATGATTAATCGACACTCTCACGATGAGCCTAACATTTCCTAACCCTTGAAAAAGGGAGGCCATCTGTGGGTTCATAGCTTGGTCTTCATTGTAATTCTGACCCCCCTCTGGTGTAGGTCAGACTGGAATGATCGTCGAAGTTAATGAACATCATATGACCTTCTTCCCCGAGGCCGAGGGAAAAGTTAGCCTGTTTTCTTCTTATTACAGTACATCGCGCCATCTTCATGACTTGGGGAGCTATTAATTTCAAAAATCTTAGTATTAATAAGATAGATAACCTCCCCCAAAAGTCAATTTGTAATACCCTCACGCAATACATACGACATCCAACCCTTGGGAATAAGATAATTAATCATTAGAGTTGAGATTCTTATACCCAGGGGAAGGGCGTCAGGTTTAGATCTATAGGTCCCAAAACATATTTCGATAACTTTGAGTCATGACGATGTCAAATCCCGTGAACACGCATCTTATATCTTATAATTTGGGTGTTGATGAAAAATATCGTTAATAGGTCTGATAGGACTAGGAAGCGTACTGTTCACGCAATGCTAGTCAGAGACATACTACTGACTGGCCCTGCCGATCCAAGGATCACATGCGTGTGGTCCGGACATCTGGCTTGTGATGGTCGAAATCAGATAAGGAAGGATCCTTTACCTTGGTTCATGATGGAAATCCAAATTCCAATACATGATTTTACGGTTTTACTTGTATACCTATGGCGACATTGTAGGATGGAGTACTATGTCGTCTAAGATTGACACATTTATTTCAAAATTTGTTTTCGACACTAGGCACTTATTATAACATAATAGAAACTCACGTATCAAGCATGTTTGGCCATTATAAGGTAAAACTCTATCCTCCATCTTGAATTGCATTGTGTGATGGTACCTGAGTCTTATAATGGCTTAATTTTTCAAAAAGCATTTAGTCATTTTACATTATTTTATGCACTAGCATTCACTTGGAGGAAACCTATTCTGAGTCATACAACGTGGTCTCGTGATATGCTTTATTTTGAAAAAAAACTTTAGTTAACTATAGGGTTTCTCATACCAGTCCCATGACCGACTCGTAGTTTGTTTTTCCCTTGCTAACTCGGGTGTCCTTAATTTTTATAGGGGCATCCTAGTTATCAAGTTATTAGCTCTCTTTTGGAAATGTACTGGAGCTGCGGATATTGTTTTGGATTGGAACTAAAGAAAGACTTTTATGATTTCTTTTGGAACCTTTTAAGATACTCTCTTATGTTAATTATGTTTGATTTCGCTGCAAACTTATTATCTTTAAGTTGAAACTACATTTGTACTAAGTGAGATCCTGTAATGTTGACGTAACTCTGATACTTATTTCTGTAGATGTAAATTGATGTAAATTATTCTTTGATTAGACATATTAGGCTATGTTCATTGCTCTGCTGATGTGTTTAATGTGTTATATTCCAGAAACTATCCTAGCAGCCCAGGATCTGGGATTTGGAGACATCGTAAGTGGTATCAGAGCTAAGGGTTAACCTTAGTTCTATTGTATAACATATTGAAGGACTCATCAGAGATATAATCAGTAGTATTCTAGGATGAGTAACTCATTAGAGATAGGATTAGTAATGTACTAGAATGAGTACAGTAGAATAGCATACACCTTAGTAGTCATGTTTCTATTTTCGTATATATGTCTTTATGCTCATACAATTCCATAGGATTCCTTTTCTGTTAGCCTAAATCTTTTCTTGCTATTCGCAGATATAGGAGAAAATAAGTAGTAGAGGAAGAGGCGGAAGAAGTAGAGGAAGAGGACAGGGTGATATTCCGGCAGAGGATCAGTAACCTAATCCCGTAGGAGTTGTTAATGCACTGTTATTGCCTCCTCTACAACAGCAACAACCTAAATTAGATGCAATTGCAAAGAAATACAAGAACTTGTGCGGAGTGCCATTTGTGGGCAAGGGATCTATAATCGAAGCGCAAGCATGGATGAGGTCTTGTGAACGAATCTTTGAAGGCATAGAATTGGATGATAATTGAAAGAGGGTTCTAACATCCTTGTTTCTCAAAGACGAAGCCCTGATTTGGTGGGAAGCTGTCACAGTCGGTAATCCAGGAGGACATATGTCTTGAGAAAGGTTCAAGGAAATTTTCGAGGAGAGGTTTGTTCCCTAAGAAGAAGTCGAGCTTTTATACAGTGATTTTTCTAATCTCAAGCAAGGGGATATGACCATCCATGAATATGTGAACAAATTTAATGAACTATCTCGCTATGGTCCCGAACTGATTCCAAACCCGATTAAGAAGAATAAAAGGTTCATTGAGAGTATTCAGAGAAGGTATCGAGGCAGAGTGATAGCTCATATAATTCTCCCACTTACTGGGATGGTAGAGATGGCTTGTCATTATGAGAATATTGATAAGAGAAATGCTCAGGAGAATAGGGATAGAGGCTACTTAGGAAAGAAAAGGAAACTTCCAAACAAGAAGCACAAGACAAGCAAGACTAAAGAAATGAAGCCCAAGGATGATAAATTAAAGGGGATCGAATGTTATAACTGTGACCAGTATGAACATTGGGCTAGGGATTGTAGAGCTCCCAAGTGGTCAAGGAAGAATGAATCTGAATCTACCCGAAAATTTCTTGACAATAGGGAATGCTACAACTGCCATAAGGAGGGGGCACATCAAGCCAAATTGCCCACTACTGAACAAGTACGAAGTGGCTTACATTTATTATGTGGAAGATACTCTAACAACTTCTACTAGCAGGGGAAGGCTAGATATCTTAGAAGGTGCGTTTATAGTTAAAGATATTCCTTTTAAAGTATTGTTTGATACAGGCACATCTCGAAGTTTTATTTCAAGTAACATGGTTAAGAAGTTAAATTTAATACTAAGATGTCTTGAAGAATCTATTAGTGTTAACAATACGTAGGAGGTTCCGTTGGTCTTTTCTTATGTTGTAGAGTGTCAGTCTCTTATTCTCAATTCCGGTTTTCTTTCAATTTGATTGGCATGGATTTTACCGAGTTTGATATTATTCTTGGGTTTGATTAGTTGACCATGTGCGAAGCTGAAGTTAAGTGTGCCGAAAGAATTGTGAAGTTAAGGCCAAGTTTGGGAATATTATCACCATACCATATGAAGGTTCTGATTCAGATAGAAAGTAATTTTGGCCTGCTCTTGATATTTCTCCCACTTCTACAGAAAATATTCCTATTGTTAGGGATTATGCAGATGTGTTTGAAGAAGTTGATGGTATTCCTCTGTGAAGAGAGAATGATTTTAGAATTAATCAAGTTCCGAAATGCAAGGCCGACCGGTTGTTCATGCAATTCAGAGAATGACATTGAAAGAGAAAGAAGAGTTAAGTAAACAATCTCGACAGCTTCTATGGAGAGGTCTGATTAGGCCTAGTTTCTCGAGTTGGGGAACAACTTTTGTGTTCGTTCTGGAGTTAGATGGTACTCTTAGATTATGTGTAGATTACCGAACCTCAATAAGAAAACTTTCAAGAATAAGTATCCACTGTCACGTATTGATGATTTATTGGATTTCTTGAATGAATCGCGGGTATTTTCAAAGATGGACCTAGCTACAAGTTTTCATCAATTGAGAATTGCGGAAGAATGTGTTCCTTTGACCGTATTCAGAGGCCAAGATTTATATCATTTAAGTGACATGGTACGTGGTCCATTGTTACATAGTCCATATATTTACAAAATAGATACATAAAACAGAAAAAACCAATACCATGAGAATTACATAAGTGCGCTCAAAAAATACTAAAGCATAAGCATAATATATAACACATTAGCACGGCAAAATATACCAAGTACGGCAGCGCTGATCAACCTTCAAGCACAACATCCAATAAGCTAATCTCCAGTATGTCATGCGATCATGTACTCTCCCAGCAATTAAGTCAACAAATTTGCATCTTTCTTTGCCTGCCCACATGTAAAACATATGTAAGGATGGTGTAAATGATTTCTTAGCCATATGTCTTAAGGATTTGAATTTTCTACAGTTACGTTCATGCCATAACATCCAAGTGTAAGCGAAGTTTAACAAAACAAATAAGTGATGGTTGGGTGTGTCCTCTAAAGAAGGAAACATATATTGCCAAAAATTAAATTGATCTATGATAAATTCTCCCATTCCAAATACAGATGAAGATATACCATGCACTTCGTCCATACGTAGAAAGAAAAATCGCACTGCCAAAATAAGTGAATGTAGTCTTCCTCGTCCACATCACAAAAAGCATAGCCACCATTAAAAGTCAAACCATTCTGACGTAAGGCATTCATGATGTTCAACCTCCCATGCATTACAATCCACATATGAGTCCTTACTTTCAGGGGAACAGTTGAAAAACTCCATCTGTAGTCAAAACATATCTTCCAGAAAAGTTCATTGTCTTGTACAAGCTTCCAAAATGAAAAACATTGTTCTCTCCTTCTAGTCTCCAAACAAATTCATCATCCTCCACCTATAGGAAAACATTCTCGAGTAACTTGAACAATTGACACAATTGGTAAAGTCCATTTCCAGTTACAATTCTGCAAAATGTTAATCCCCATTTAAATCTAATAGCCTCCAGATTGTACAACTCATCAACAACGGATAATTTGTTGCATGCAATCCCAAACAGATAATCAAATTCATCCTTCAATGGTATAGGAAGTAGCCTACTGCCATACAAAAATGAAACATTGATTCCGCTTCGCACGATAATTTTTGTGCCCATTTTGATCTAGTGTGAATTATCCATAATTCCTCGCCAAAAAAAAGAGCAATGTGAAGAATCACGATTCTAATCAAATCTACCATCATAACAAGTGTTAACGATCTGTTCTTTCTACAAAACCTTTTTGTTGCTCATCATAACCTATAACCATTTGCAAAGAAGGTAAGAGTTCATATTTTTCAAGTTAAGCACACCTAAACCTCCCTGATCTTTGGATTTACAAACCTGATCCCCGCTAATAAGGCAACCGAGTTTTTGTAGTCTCCTTGTCTCCAGTCCAAAAGAAATTCCTTCGTAGTGCATCAATTTTATAAATAACCTCCTAGGGAATTTGAAAAATGACAAGCAATATAGGGGCAATGAGGAGAGAACTGAATTCACTATTACCAACCTTCCCGCCCTTGAGAGAGAGTTTCCTTTCCATCTAGCCAGCCTGATGTCAACTTTTTCAATGAGGTTTTGCCAATCTTTCTTCATCATCATCTTTGGTCTGATGCACATTCCCAAATAATTAAGTGGGAACTTGTCCTCCTTGCAATTGAGAAGTTCAACATAGTTTCTTCTTATCTCTTCACTACAACCAAGAGTGTATACACTACTTTTGTGAAAGTTAATTTTCAATCCTGATAAACTCTCAAAGGCATACAATAAAAATTTAAGAGCAGCAATATATTTACTATCAGGATTACTAAAAATTAAAGTATCATCAGCATATGTAAAGAATTGATACCACAACCACATGCACACTTCCAAATCTTTGAATAATGATATAGCTGCAACTGACCTTCAAAATGATCACAATGCGAAAGAGGGTCTCCCTGCCTTAATCCCCTCTTAGATATGATGGTGCTGCCACAACTCCATTGACTCAAATATTTGATCTGCTTGATGATAAAATCATGTCAATCCACTTAATCCACCTTTAGGGGAATCCTCTTGCCTTCAGAACATCAATCATGAACCACCAATCAACTGTATCATATGCCTTACCAAAACCAAGTTTGATGGCACATGGAACATCAAAACGATCACAATGCGAAATGACTTCTTACACCAACACAACACCGTCCAAAATAAATCTTCCTTTAGTAAATGCCGTTTGAGATTTATCAATTAATTCATCCATTTTCCTTTTCAACCTATTAGCCAAAACCTTAGCAATCAGTTTGAAAGTACTGTTTAAAAGGCTAGTAGGTCTAAAATTTGCTTCTGTAATATTTCCTTCTTTCGTTGGTATTAAAATCACATTTGCATAGCTAAGCATCTCAAGCTTAATTGAGCCATCATAAAATTCATTGAACAATCGTGAAACATCGTTTTTCACCATATTCCAATATTTCTTAATGAAGAAATTAAGAAAATGATCAGGACCATGTTCTTTGTCTCCAGGCATTTCATTAGGTGCAGCTACAATTTCCTCTTTTGAAAAAACACAATCTATCTCTGTTAAGTTTGAATCAATGGGATAAAGCTTTTTCCACTCAACAGAGGCTCGATTATCAATCCTTTCTCCAAAAATTCCTTTATAAAAATCATTAAAGGTATCACTTAACCTCTGATGATTACTGAACTCCTCGCTATTTTTCCAAATGCTGCTAATCAAGTTGGTTCTTCCCCTTCCATCAGCAACACGATGGAAATAACTAGTATTTCTATCTCCTTCTTTAAGCCATTGGGACCTTGATCTTTGCATCCAATAATTTCGTCTTGATCCATCACTTTATTCAGCTCCCTCTCTTTTTGCGTTAATTAATCTTTTTCTTCTTCAGTTAGATTATGTCTCTCGTCCAGAATATTGAATTCTAGAATATCTTTCTAAATCTTATCTTTTTTAATGCTAAATTTTCCAAACACTTCTTTGTTCCATTTCATCAAGAATTTTTGTAATAGCTTGAACTTCCTGCAAATGACGCTGGCTGCATCCCCATTATCACCAAAACAAGCCCATTTTCTACTAAGTGTGTCATCAAAGTTTTCTTCCATACGCCACATCTTTTTAAATCATAAAAAATCCTTTCATTTGAGTAACTCCCCATTGTCTAAAACAATGGGACAATTGTCAGAAATAATCGAGGACATCCCTTTTTGAAATGTGAGTGGATGTAGACCTTCAAAGGTAGGGTTAATGAAAAAATGATCAAGCTTGACCAAATTCGGGGGAAATCTACTATCACTCCGTGTAAAACATCTATTAGAACTGGGTAAGTCAATTAAGCTGCAATCATTCACAAATTCACTGAAGTCATCCATGTCACCCGAATAATTTTCCTTTCTATTACTTCTCTCAAAGGTAAACCTGGTGGCATTAAAGTCTCCACCAAATATCCAAGGGCCATACATCAAATTGTGAAACTCAATCCCCTCTTTCCAAAGGACCTTCCTTTCAGTTCTAGTATTCGAACCATACACATTAGAAAAGAAGTAAAGATTCTTGGATTTTCTACATTCCAGCGCAACATGAAGGCAATGATTTCGCTTGATTTCTTGTTTCAAACTCTAAAGGTTGTTATTCCACCCCGTTAAAATACCTGCTTTGCTCCCCACAGCCGGAATAAAACACCATTCCTCAATAACTCGCCAACCCAAGCATCTAAAGATTTTATTTTCTGGGTTTTCAAGTTTGGTTTCTTGTAACAATACAATTCAGGCTTAATAGATTTAAGATAATTACTGACCCTAAGACAATTATCATAAGTTCCTAGGCCTCTAACATTCCATGTGACAATAATCATGGGGAAACATTGGCCCTCTCTAATTATTTACTTTTAATATAACTAATTACATCAACATTTAACATAAAACCAGATTTATGGGCTAAATCATACAATTGATCTCACTAGATAAATTGTTAAGTAAGGCAGGGACAAAGACGTTACCTTCCTAAGGATTAGGCAGTCCCCAAGCACTTCTTCAAAGCATAACCACTCTAGAATCCAGAGCTTTATTTCCTCTGCCTTTGTTGGTAGAAGAGCATACCCCTGAAATAGTCAATGCTAAAGCTTTGTCTCCCATCACATTCAGATCTTGCGAAGTGTTTTCTTGTTTGTTCCTCAGCACATCATCATCAATGGATTTACTATCTCCCAAGTCAACACAGTCATCCAAGCCAATCCTGCCATTGTTTGATGCCTTACCAACACCTACTACGTTGCCATCAGTATCAATTTCTACCTGAGCTCCATCTTCATAATTGACAACATAATTTCCATTACCATTCCCCCTTGTATTCATGTTCACTTCATCTGATGAAACCACAATCGGATTATCAGCATCGCCATCATTCATCTCCTCCCCTGGCCCAACTTCATAATCATTCATCCCCTTACTAGTTAAATTTTTTAGTCTTCTATCTTTACCCTTCGCAAAGACTCTGATCTTGAAGCTCTGAACATCAGAACTAATTGGTGAGTCCCCATCGCAGCGTTTGATTTGCACTTCATCGTTAAACCCTTCAACAGGAACGGTAATCGAAGGGGGAATCACCGCCGCCTCGTCAATCTCCATCTTAGCCTTTAAAAAGGTGAAATCAGTAACATGCAGTGCCCTACACTGCATCTTTTTGATGTAGACATTGATTTTACGGCACATAAGAGGCGCATTTTTCAAAGATACCCAAATTGTTTTGTAACACCCAACCTCCGCTAGGGTCACGAGCAAAGAAATGCACTAGCTTTAGAGGGGTATTATTGGTAAACATGTACAGAAATATTACAAGACAGAACATATAAAATAGCGGAATTAAAACCAACTTTCATATCATTAATAAATAAGGTCTAAAGCCTTTTACATCAGAGAATTTCTTACATGAAAACCTGTCTTGCAATAGTAAAGAAGCATAAAAACTTTTCATAAATTATTCCCCAAGTGAAACAGTAAAGTAGCCATAGCCAAGAAAAGTCCAAGCCATACATGATGACCTTCAAACAGAAGAAGTCCGAACTAACAATAGCATTTCCTCCCTGTAACCTGGGGGGAAACGGAAGACAAAGAGGCGAAACAAAACGGGGTCAGTCATAAAGACTGGTAAGCCCTATCTACTATCAGTATATAAACTTGTAAAGTTAACTGGCATGAGGAACTGAGATGAACATAAGTATGATGACAAGATAGATAAGCTAAACCAAAATAACAGGATGAACTACTGTACCAAGATAAACAAGTGTGTCATGATAAACTACGGTGGATAAGTCAAGGTATCACATCGTTAGGTTTCTATCAAGTACAATATCGCAAGGGATCTATCATTTGTATTCACTCTACACCTCCCCTTACTAGTATCCCGGCCCGCGTCATGTGTTAACTATGAATGTCTCTTGCCTAATGTCATGTAATGGTCCATGTCATCCTAAAATATCGTATATGTAGGTTTCCTGATTCGTATGATTCTTTCCATGCATAAGTTCAGTCCTTTGCCGTAGGCCGTACGGGCTTTCTTATGTAAATCCATACCACTTCAACGTAGTACCGTTTTATCCTTGAGGTTATTTTGGACTGCTACCCTTGATCTGGTTATGTTTTCTTACCATGAACTGTCGCGTGTTCACTTAGGATTTATGCCACCTAGGGTCACTAGGGATTATGCTACCTAATGAACGTTTCCGTGTTTTGGGTTCAAGCCACCTAGGGCCACTAGGGATTATGCCACCCGTCAACCGCGCCATTTATCCCACGTATGTATCGTGAATCGTTTCCATGTCTAGATGCACATGTATCTCAATGTGCCACCCGAGTTCCGTGCCAGGGCAAATCAAGAAATACGGAACTCGGTCGGGAGCTTTAAGTCGTCTGCTGATGTAGATACCAAGGTCTGTTTTTGTATCTGTGGCTATGGTCCCACGTGACCCCTCCCTCAACTACTGAAAGGCAATCCAAGAAAAATCATGTATGAGAACTACATCCCGGCCCCACTATAGCCCCACTTTCCTATGGGCCAACCTCACCCATGACTCGATAACAAGAACATGGTCTGTTGGGAGTTCTCTGCCTTTCCGTTCGTACACGATTGACTAAAGATGGTAGGTAGTCGGCGACGTGCTATCCAGGGCAAAAACAAGTATCGTCGACTCCACGCTAATCCATCCCAGTCTTTAAGTCGCTCGCATAGCAACCAAGGCATACTCTTGGCTCTTCTACCGCAGACCTTAACCTCTATGAGGCCGGGTTTCATGGACCACCTGCCACCTCACAGAGGGATACCAAGAGTACCCTCACATCCCCCGAAGCTACCGCTTCGTCACCCAGTTCGCTGGAGCTTTTTATCTAAGTCAGATAAGTTGCTCCTCCTCGTATACTAAGCGATGACTTACCGTATCTATTTATGAACTAGTCCCATGTCCTTGGCTAAGAATTATTAATTAGTTATCCTTAACTATGGTTTACCACTTAGCTTCTCTTCCCACTATCCTTGTTAACTATGATTTTCAACCTAGTCCCCTGAGCTAGGGTTTTGTCTAATGGGTTAAGTGTTGTCATTCAAGTTCATGACCTAACCCGCCCACGAATCATGTCTAGATTGGCTAAGTACTCAAGTTCAAGGCTTAGCCCTACAAGTTGGTTAAATGTACCAAGAAGCTCATGACTTATCCCTATCAAGTCAAATTGGTTAAGTATTTATTTGTCTTAACCCTATCAGATTATCATGTTAGATTGATTAAGCATAGATTATCTTAATCCCGTCAGATTATCGAGTCGGATTGGTTAAGTATGGGTTAGCTTAACCCCATCCACTAATCGTATTACAATGGTTAAGCCTAAGTTAAAAGGTCTTGTGACTTAACCCTATCAGGTCCGCATATTAGATTGGTTAAGTATAGGTTACTTAACCTCATCAAATCATCATGTATAATTGGTTAAGTATAAGTTACTTAACCCAATTAAATTATCATGTTAAGTTGGTTTATTGGCTACTTAACCCCATTAAATTACCAAGTTTAGATTGGTTAAGTGTTTAACTTAACCCGATCGAATTACCGTTCTTAGATTAGTTAAGTGAAGGTTACTTAGCCCCATCTAATTACCGTGTTTAGATTAGTTAAGTCTAAGTTACATAACCCCATCTAATTACCAAGTCGGATTAGTTAAGTGTAAATTACTTAACCCCATCGAATTTACCGTGTTAGATTAGTTAAGTATGGATTACTTAACCCCATCTAATTACCGTGTTTAGATTAGTTAAGTGTAGGTTACTTAACCCCATCTAATTACCAAGTCGGATTAGTTAAGTGTAAATTACTTAACCCCATCCCCTAATTGTCTTATATGGTTAAGTGTCATTAAGGAACCAAGTCCGATTTAACTTAACCTACCCATTCGTGTCATATCGGTTAAGTGTCATTAATCAAAATTACTTAACCTTTTCACGTGGCATTAATTAGATTAATGCACCCCAACCTCTCACATTAGACTTTGTTGTGGTTACTAGTTAAGCCGAGCGGGTCCGGGTAGATTTACACCACAACCTAGTCTAACCTCGGGTTTTAAGTGCTATATGACCAACTACCCACATTGGGTCCTATTGTTTGTAGCCACTAGTTAAGCCGAGCGGGTCCGGGTAGATTTATGCTACAAACTCAATCCAACCTCAAGTTGGCCACTTTCATGTTTGGTCTAGTGTCTTATTACACTTACAAGCCATACGTGTCAAGTTTTCAAGTCCCATGTTCATAGCCAAAATTACATGTTGTCATGTTTATACCAATTTACCCAAATCATGTTTCATGTCATTAAAGTTTACCCATAACGTAACCCCAACGCTTTTAAACTCGCATATACATTCGCAACAACGCATAATGGATTAAAAGAAGGAACTTGGCGAAGGTATGACAAAAAAGGGGTATAAGGCCACAAGTTAAACATGGTGGCATATGAGACATAATGTGTTCACAAACTTGCATGTTACATTATTAAGCCCCAAAAACATGCATAACCCCAAAACTTAGCATATAGGTGAATCATGGTGATAGATGACATAGAAAAATGGCTAGAAGTTCGCATCTAGCATTCTATGCCAGTTAACTTAAGGGATAAGAGAGTTCTTATGTTGCATAATGCAACATTTCAACATAAAGCTTATAGCTTTTAGCCCACAAAATCAAGGTGATGAATTTACGAATATGCATAGGATAAATCTACACATAACATGATAGTTCTTAAGCATGTAACCTACTCAAGTTCAAACCCAAAACTTGCAACATGAACATTTAACTTCATAGTTAATATCTAAGAGTAGGAGGGGGCTTACAATGCTATGAAAGCACAAATCAATATATAAAAAGATTGAGACGAAGCCACACTAGCAAAAACCCCAAATCAATAAGCTCCAATAAAACCCTTCAGAAAATAATAAGAAAGATCCTTGCTTTGATGAAGATTTGCCTTGAAATCAAGTTTAGAAGCTCTCATATGAACATAGAAACTCTCATACACTCATATGATCATGTAATCTCTCATGTGAATGAAGATAGAATTTATGACAAGAGGATGGAGGCTAGGGTTTTGAGTGGAGGCCATGATCATTAAATTTTTTGGCATAGTTTAGTTGTAGGATCAAATAACGAGGGTTTAATGGTTAGGTTAGGGGTCTTTTTATAGAGATTAGGACTAGTTTTAGCCACAGGATTAACCTCAATTCAGATCCTAGCCATCAAAATCCGTCACCTGCCAACAAATCAGACCCAAAACATGTCTTGGGGAAGAAGTCAGGTGCACCAGGCCAAAACTGGTCTGGCCACCTGTGTCGACTCCCAAGTCGACTCTAGAGTCGACTTGGGGAGGGGGTGTCGACTCTAGAGTCGACACCACTTTGACCAGGGTTGACTTTTTGAATTTGAACCTGTTTTATACTCTGAAAATTCTGAAAACTTCGACGGACCATATCTTGGTCATACAGACTCCGATTCTCGAAAACTCGGACTCTATTTCGCGTATTTTTCCGAGACGAACGCAATGGCACAGCCCGTTTCCCTTGATTCAGATTTTAAAATTAAATTCTGCCTTGATTCTTGTCTTAACACGTTATAAAAATTCGGGTTGTTACATTCTCCCCTCCTTTAAGGATTTCGTCCCCGAAATCTCCAAGTTAGGAAGAACATATCCTACCATCCATCATCCATATACACAAAACATCATCCATAGGCAACCATTGTCCTTAGACGATTTCTAATGCCATATGAACATATGCAAAACGTGTGTGTACATGCTCCTTAGCTAATGCTAATGATCAGGCCTGAATGATCTTTCTAATGCAAAATACGTTTAGTGCCATGAGTCCAACATGTATGCAAATAGTCCTAGTCATATAAGTACTATATGCGTGCACAAACATTCATCCACATGCAACATCCACATGACAACACACTCGATTTCATCCATATAACAAGTATAAATACTCGTGCATATGCAACATGAAACGTGACCGCGTCAATCTAGTATCTAATGTGTATTCGCGCATCCACGAGCAACCACTTGCAACCATTTGCAACCATATCAATCATAACATGTTTCAAATACATGTTTACATCCATAGAGTTCTATCTAAGGTTCCCAAGATAAGATCGAGGAGATAAACAAGACAAACTCCTTACGGGGTTTGTAACAGAAACAGGACCGAGAGGATATCCACCAAGCGATAGCGTGCAAGCAAGCTCTATAGGAGAACCAGGGATCAACAATATACTCTTACAAAGAGACACGATGCGCGCGTTTAAGCCGCATTTCCTTGAGCTTAATTCCAGTGTGCCTTGACTGCCTTTGACTTCATGATTTCATAGCTCCTTGATTCCTATTTCCAAGGTATGAGTCAGAACTCTTTTCACTGTCGCCTCTCGTTTCACTTTCATTTATTATTTCCCTAGTATACTTGGCTCAACCATATCTACGTACTCATGCAAGCTCTCCAAAATTCACTAGTGAATTCTAGATCTCGTTTACCAATGCCAATCCATGTTACCACGTGCACTTACTAGGGTGATTCCTATAACCCATGCTTAAGCGGAGTGGACCATCCTCCTTAGTGGTGAACGTTACTCGATCGGATCAGAGATTTCCGATAAATTCATCAAGAGATTCTAGGTAACTAACCATGATAGAACCCAAAAGGTTACACAAGACTTCGAGGGTATTACCAACGCAAGCTAAGAGTTTAACTACCCTCCTTTCAAAACCGAGAATGGCATCCCTTACTGGATAACCACTTCATCCCTAGAATCCATCCATAGCTCAACAATAGAAGTATTGCTACTAATCTCAGCACTTGACTTTTACACTCTCAATTCCAAACAAGTCATGAATAAATGGACCGACTCTCCAACCAGATTTTTGGGACAAAAGTGGGATCTTCTACCATGCTAGTACTAAGGTGCAGAGACTTAACTATCGAGGCAAACTTAAATGATGCGATGATCAATACAAAGTCTGGACGGGATGATAGAAAAGAAAGGCTAAGCCTTTAACCGAAACGGTACCATTTCTCTTAGGTACGCTAGAAAGGAGAGCATACAATTGCCCTCCCGCTGATCTTGTCCTTATCTTTCTTTGTGGATTAAGCCATACCAACAAGTTGCTTATTCTTAAGCTTGTGTCCTTTATCCTTTCTCTTATTATCCCTTCTTATAACTTCGGTAACAGGTCTCTCGAGAACTTTCTCCATCGCACGGGGAAAACACTCACGTAGTTAGACAAGGATTAGTCGCAGTTAAAACTACTGTGACTAAAGATGGAGGAAAGAAAGGAAAAGAGATTCAATCAAGGAAACAAAGGATAGTGCTAATGGCTTTTGGGGAATAGCCTTTAAAAACTTTTCTTGAAAAATGCTCCTTCGTAAACGGTTTTTCAAATAGATTTCAGAAGGTTTTAAAAACTTTTTCCCAGTCTGGTAACCTTCTGCTCTGATACCAAATGTAACACCCAACCTCTGCTAGGGTCACTCGCAGCTTTAGAGGGGTATTATTGGTAAACATGTACAGAAATATTACAAGACAGAACATATAAAATAGCGGAAGTAAAACCAACTTTCATGTCATTAATAAATAAGATCTAAAGCCTTTTACATCAGAGAATTTCTTACATGAAAACCTGTCTTGCAATAGTAAAGAAGCATAAAAACCTTTTCATAAATTATTCCCCAAGTGAAACAGTAAAGTAGCCATAGCCAAGAAAAGTCCAAGCCATACATGATGACCTTCAAACAGAAGAATTCCGAACTAACAATAGCATTTCCTCCCTGTAACCTGGGGGGGAAACGGAAGACAAAGAGGCGAAACAAAACGGGGTCAGTCATAAAGACTGGTAAGCCCTATCTAGTATCAGTATATAAACTTGTAAAGTTATCTGGCATGAGGAACTGAGATGAACATAAGTATGATGACAAGATAGATAAGCTAAACCAAAATAACAGGATGAACTACTGTACCAAGATAAACAAGTGTGTCAAGATAAACTACGGTGTCAAGATAAGTCAAGGTATCACATCGTCAGGTTTCTATCAAGTACAATATCGCAAGGTATCTATCATTTATATTCACTCTGCACCTCCCGTACTAGTATCCCGGCCCGCGTCATGTGTTAACTATGAATGTCTCTTGCCCAATGTCATGTAATGGTCTATGTCATCCTAATATATCGTATATGTAGGTTTCCTGATTCGTTTGATTCTTTCCATGCATAAGTTCAGTCCTTTGCCGTAGGCCGTACGGGCTTTCTTATGTAAATCTATACACCTACAACGTAGTACCGTTTTATCCTTGAGGTTATTTTGGACTGCTACCCTTGATCTGGTTATGTTTTCTTACCACGAACTATCGCGTGTTCACTTAGGATTTATGCCACCTAGGGTCACTAGGGATTATGCTACATAATGAACGTTTCCGTGTTTTGGGTTCAAGTCACCTAGGGCCACTAGGGATTATGCCACCCGTCAACCGCGCCCTTTATCCCACGTATGTATCGTGAATCGTTTCCATGTCTAGACGCACATGTATCTCAATGTGCCACCCGAGTTCCGTGTTAGGGCAAATCAAGAAATACGGAACTCGGTCGGGAGCTTTAAGTCGTCTACTGATGCAGATACCAAGGTCTGTTTTTGTATCCGTGGCTATGGTCCCACGTGACCCCTCCCTCAACTACTGAAAGGCAATCCAAGAAAAATCATGTATGAGAACTACATCCCGGCCCCACTATAGCCCCACTTTCCTATGGGCCAACCTCACCCATGACTCGATAGCAAGAACATGGTCTGTTGGGAGTTCTCTGCCTTTCCGTTCGTACACGATTGACTAAAGATGGTAGGTAATCGGCGACGTGCTATCCAGGGCAAAAACAAGTATCGTCGACTCCACGCTAATCTATCCCAGTCTTTAGGTCGCTCGCATAGCAACCAAGGCATATTCTTGGCTCTTCTATCGCAGACCTTAACCTCTGTGAGGCCGGGTTACATGGACCACCTGCCACCTCACAGAGGGATACCAAGAGTACCCTCACGTCCCCCGAAGCTACTGCTTCGTCACCCAGTTCGCTGGAGCTTTTTATCCAAGTCAGATAAGTTGCTCCTCCTCGTATACTAAGAGATGACTTACCGTATCTATTTATGAACTAGTCCTATGTCCTTGGCTAAGAATTATTACTTAGTTATCCTTAACTAAGGTTTACCACTTAGCTTCTCTTCCCACTATCCTTATTAACTACGATTTTCAACCTAGTCCCCTGAGCTAGGGTTTTGTCTAATGGGTTAAGTGTTGTCATTCAAGTTCATGACCTAACCCACCCACGAATCATGTCAAGATTGGTTAAGTACTCAAGTTCAAGGCTTAGCCCTACAAGTTAGTTAAGTGTACCAAGAAGCTCATGACTTATCCCTATCAAGTTAAATTGGTTAAGTATTTATTTGTCTTAACCCTATCAGATTATCATGTTAGATTGATTAAGCATAGATTATCTTAATCCCATCAGATTATCGAGTCGGATTGGTTAAGTATGGGTTAGCTTAACCCCATCCACTAATCGTATTACAATGGTTAAGCCTAAGTTAAAAGGTCTTGTGACTTAACCCTATCAGGTCCGCATATTAGATTGGTTAAGTATAGGTTACTTAACCTCATCAAATCATCATGTATAATTGGTTAAGTATAAGTTACTTAACCCAATTAAATTATCATGTTAAGTTGGTTTATTGGCTACTTAACCCCATTAAATTACCAAGTTTAGATTGGTTAAGTGTTTAACTTAACCCCATCGAATTATCGTGCTTAGATTAGTTAAGTGAAGGTTACTTAGCCCCATCTAATTACCGTGTTTAGATTAGTTAAGTCTAAGTTACTTAACCCCATCTAATTACCAAGTCGGATTAGTTAAGTGTAAATTACTTAACCCCATCGAATTTACCATGTTAGATTAGTTAAGTATGGATTACTTAACCCCATCTAATTACCGTGTTTCGATTAGTTAAGTGTAGGTTACTTAACCCCATCTAATTACCAAGTCGGATTAGTTAAGTGTAAATTACTTAACCCCATCCCCTAATTGTCTTATATGGTTAAGTTTCATTAAGGAACCAAGTCCGGTTTAACTTAACCTACCCATTCGTGTCATATCGGTTAAGTGTCATTAATCAGAATTACTTAACCTTTTCACGTCGCATTAATTAGATTAATGCACCCCAACCTCTCACATTAGACTTTGTTGTGGTTACTAGTTAAGCCGGGCGGGTCCGGGTAGATTTACACCACAACCTAGTCTAACATCAGGTTTTAAGTGCTATATGACCAACTACCCACATTGGGTCCTATTGTTTGTAGCCACTAGTTAAGCCGGGCGGGTCCGGGTAGATTTATGCTACAAACTCAACCCAACCTCATGTTGGCCACTTTCATGTTTGGTCTAGTGTCTTATTACACTTACAACCCATACGTGTCAAGTTTTCAAGTCCCATGTTCATAGCCAAAATTACATGTTGTCATGTTTATACCAATTTACCCAAATCATGTTTCATGTCATTAAAGTTTACCCATAACGTAACCCCAACGCTTTTAAACTCGCATATACATTTGCAACAACGCATAATGGATTAAAAGAAGGAACATGGCGAAGGTATGACAAAAATGGGGTATAAGGCCACAAGTTAAACATGGTGGCATATGAGACATAATGTGTTCACAAACTTGCATGTTACATTATTAAGCCCCAAAAACATGCATAACCCCAAAACTTAGCATATAAGTGAATCATGGTGATAGATGACATAGAAAAATGGCTAGAAGTTCGCATCTAGCATTCTATGCAAGTTAACTTAAGGGATAAGAGAGTTCTTATGTTGCATAATGCAACATTTCAACATAAGGCTTATAGCTTTTAGCCCACAAAATCAAGGTGATGACTTTACGAATATGCATAGGATAAATCTACACATAATATGATAGTTCTTAAGCATGTAACCTACTCAAGTTCAAACCCAAAACTTGCAACATGAACATTTAACTTCATAGTTAATATCTAAGAGTAGGAGGGGCTTACAATGCTATGAAGGCACAAATCAATATATAAAAAGATTGAGACGAAGCCACACTAGCAAAAACCCCAAATCAATAAGCTTCAATAAAATCCTTGAGAAAATAATAAGAAAGATCCTTGCTTTGATGAAGATTTGCCTTGAAATCAAGTTTAGAAGCTCTCATATGAACGTAGAAACTCTCATGCACTCATATGATCATGTAATCTCTCATGTGAATGAAGATAGAATTTATGACAAGAGGATGGAGGCTAGGGTTTTGAGTGGAGGCCATGATCATTAGAAATTTTGGCATAGTTTAGTTATAGGATCAAATAATGAGGGTTTAAAGGTTAGGTTAGGGGTCTTTTAATAGAGATTAGGACTAGTTTTAGCCATAGGATTAACCCCAATTCAGATCCTAGCCATCAAAATCCATCACCTGCCAACAAATCAGACCCAAAACATGTCTTGGGGAAGAAGTCAGGTGCACCAGGCCAAAACTGGTTTGGCCACCTGTGTCGACTCCCAAGTCGACTCTAGAGTCGACTTGGGGGGGGAGGGTTGTGTCGACTCTAGAGTCAACATCCCTTTGACCAGGGTTGACTTTTTGAAGTTGAACCTGTTTTATACTCTGAAAATTCTGAAAACTTCGACGGACCATATCTTGGTCATACAGACTCCGATTCTCAAAAACTTGGACTCTATTTCGCGTATTTTTCCGAGACGAACGCAATGGAACAGCCCATTTCCCTTGATTCAGATTTTAAAATTAAATTCTGCCTTGATTCTTGTCTTAACACGTTATTAAAATTCGGGTTGTTACTTGTTTCCTTCTTTCTGAATTTACACCCCGATCTTTCACTCCTACGCTTAAGGTTAAAGGTTCCATGTGTAGTGATGATTTCATGGTAGAAATTCTTTGTGAGCATTTTAGATGGGAATCAGACAACAAACTCTTCTCCCAACCCCCTAACATTCCAGTTCGAGTAAGGGGCCAACTTCCTAAATCTGGATTTGATTAGTTCTTCTATTCGCGAAACAGAGAAGGAACCGTGTTCAATCAAGATGATAACCATCGATCTCGCCCAGTTGAATTTTTCTGGAAAATTCCTAGTTGTGATCTATGAGTTGTTTCGAGAATTCTCCATTTTTTGAGGAGGAGTGTAAAAAGATTTACAATTAAAACCCTTATGGCCATATTTATTGCATTTAAGACATAAAATTGGATTAAGACATGATCATGCCCAGTGATCTGTCGATCCGCATCTGAAACAGCCATTTTTTTATTTGATATTTCTGATATTAGCATTATAATTGTTAGATTTACAAGGCGCCGGTTGGGGATTTGGAATATTAGATTTATCAAAAAATTTGTTTCGCTTTAGAACTGGATGTAACAGAATGTCCTTGTACGATGTATCTAGAGCCTTCTCTTCAGTAACGTTGTCATTATGTGGATAAATATGGTTTGCAAGATTACGACCATCCAGGATTGGAAATAACCGAGCACTCTCACAGAATCTAGAAGTTTTCTAGGATTGGGTAGTTTTTACAGAAAGTTTGTGAAAGATTTTTCAAAGTTAACCAGTCCGTTGAAAAAACTTATTAAGAAGCATGCCAAGTTTAATTGGAAATCAAAATGTGAAGCCCGCTTTCCAAGAGCTAAAAGAAAATTTAACTATTGCAACAGTGTTGATGATTATAGTTAGTAATCAAGACCTGTCTATCTATACGGATGCTTCTAATGAAGGAGTTGGCACAGTATTAATGCAAAAAGGCAAGGTGATTGCTTATGCAAGTTGTCAGCTGAAGCCACAAGAAAAGAGTTACGCCACTCATGATTTAGATTTGTTAGCTATGGTATTTGCCTAAAAGATTTGGAGGCACTACCTGTTGGGTGAGAAGTTTGAGTTTTACACTGATCGTAAATTTTTGAAGTATCTATTCATCCAAAAAGATCTGAATATAAGGCAACAATGTTGGTTTGAGTTTCTTGCAGCATATGATCTTGATATTTTGTATACTCCAAGGAAGGCCAATGTTGTGAAAGACGCACTTAGTACAAAGAACGGATTATTGCAAATCTTATTATTATGCCCTCGTTGATTGAGAAAATTTCTGTACTCCAAAGAGATGATGAATTCATACAGAGGATTAGAAAAAGGGTTCAAAATCGAGAAGTCTTTAACTTTCAAGTTGATAGTAAAGGGTTATTGTGGTTGAAAGTGCGAATTTGCATTCCAAATATTCCAGAGCTTAGAAGATAAGTGCTGGATGAATGTCACAAGTCTAAGATCAGTATTCATCCAAGTGTTCAGAAAATGCATCGAGATTTAAAACGCACATTCTGATGGAAGTCCATAAAAATAGATATATAGATATATGTTAGTAGGTGTCTAACTTTCCAACAAGTTAAGAGTGATCAGTAGAAGGTTGTTAGGTTGCTACAATTGTTAGATATTCCTGAATGGAAGTTTAACCAGATATCTATGGATTTTATTGTTGGTCTACCAAGAACCAAGAAGGGTAATGAGTGCATTTGGGTTATTGTGGATTGATTAACGAAGAGTGCCCATTTTCTTCCAATGAAAGCAAGTCGAGCAACTTAGAGTATTGATCAGTCATATGTTAAATAAATAATTAGACTACATGGAGTTCTCAGCAGCATAGTCAATGATCGAGATCCGATCTCTACCAATAAGTTCTAGGAAGTTTTTCAGTCTGAATTGGGGACGAAGTTCAATCTTAGTATTGCTTACCATCCCCAGACAGATGGTCAGACTGAAAGAGTAATCGTATTTTTGAAGATCCTTTGAGAGCATGTATCCTTGATTTTGGAGGATCATGGGAAGATCTTTCACATCTTGTTGACTTCTCATATAATAAAAGCTTCCAAGCTAGTTTGAAAATATAACCATTTGAAGCATCATATGGTCAACTGTGCAAATCTCCAGCATGTTAGGTAGAGCATGGTAATCGGCTAGTGTTGGGTCCAGATACGACCCAACAAGACATAGACAAAGTGGACTTAATTAGAAAAAGACTAAAAGCAGCACAGAGCCGACATAAAATTTACGTAGATTCTAGAAGAATAAATTTAGAGTTTGTTATTGGTGATCACGTATATTGTAACAACCCGTATTTTCGGTGAATATTAAAATAACAAATTAAAGAATGCTTAATTTTAAAAGTGGGAATTAAATAAAATGGTTAGCGCCATTGCGTTCGTCTCGGAATTCTGCTTGAGATAGAGTCCGAGTTTGAGTAAAACGGATACGGTAGGAAGAAGTTATGGAGGATGGAAGATTTAAGTTTAAATCATAAATAAATAAATAATAAAACAAAATTCGAAATTCAAACTAGCGAAAAGAAGTGGGTGGGAAAATTCCCGCCAGAGCGTGTCGACCCCCTTAAGGGCTGTCGAGCTAGGTGTCGACCCCCCTATAGGGGTGTTGACATAGGTGTCGACCCCCTGTAGGGGTCGACCCCTGCTGACTGATCTAGACAGTGACGATTTTATGAGTTTTAGGGCTACGTGGCGACTTCTGATTGGCCTGATGATGCATTTTCTTGGACTGGATGGTTTGGATGGATCTTATATTGATCTAAAGGCTCTAGTTAATCCTACACATCTATATAAGCACACATAAACCTAAACCCTAACCTCATAACCCTATACTATGATGTCACCATGTTGTCCATCTCTAAACTAGCCTGGCCTCCTTCTCCAAACTAGAAATCAAATTGGAGAGCTTAAAATTAAAGTAAAGGTTTTCCACTTCAATCAACAAAGAGCGATTAGAATCGCTACAACATCAAATAATTCTCTCTTTCTAATCCTGTCACTGTAAGTTCAGTTATTATTCATATTTGAACACATAATAGAAATCATGACTGTAATGAATCGAATCTAGAACTATGCCTAATTGTAAAGATAATCAATTTTGATTCAATCTTATTCTTTTGTCAAATCTGAGATTATCTATGCCTATGAGACTGTTACTAGTGATACAATTGAATCTATCTTGTTGTACATCAAATTTGTGATTATTTTATGTTCAGTTCTATTGATTCTCTATGCCTATGATGTAACTTGCTCAGTTTGCTCATATTTATTGTTAATGTACAACAAATATATTGGAACCATGATTCTTGTGTTTGGTACACCTTTACATGCTTATTCTCTTATGTCAATTCTTGTGTTTCTTCTATATTCCTCTTTTCATTTTATTTTATGAATACTAGGTTCATTTGGAAACCTAGTTTGAATCTTGTTGTACGTGCGATTGTAACGCGGGGAATTGGGTATAACTTATTGGAGTAATTTTGGACATAACAAGTAAATGAGACATAACTTGAATTGACTACACTTGTGGATAATTGACATATAAACTTGGACATTTATGGTAAATATGTAATTTGGCTAAAAGATGAACATGCCTAACCCGAGGTTAGATTGTGTTGACGTGTAAGGGTGCCCGGAACCACCCGGCACATCCAGCGACCGCAACAACAGATCTAATGTGAGAGGTTAGCGCATTAAGCCCCAAAACCCGAGGTTAGAATGAGTTTGCGGTAGAAGTCTTCCCGGAACCGCCTGGCACATCCAGCAACCATAAACAACAGTTCTAATGTGAGAGGTTGGTGCATTAATGAATGAATTAATGAGAAGACATGCTAAGAATGGTAGGGTTAAGTTAACGTAGGAAAAACTTAACCAATGCAACATGTTAATTAAAAAAATTTGTGGGGTTCGGTTAAATTGAGAACACTTAACCGCTATAACATGTTGCTTAGGAAACCCTAGTAACGGGGATGCATTTCAGCAGTAACCAACATAGAAGTATCACGGTACCCTGAACTAGGCAGGGTGGGGCACAATTAGTGGGCTGATTATACGTGGTCGAAACAGCGGCGGGTGGTGCGTCAGTATAGGTTTCGACAGAGTATGGGCATGCACGTACGCTGGAGTGAAAAAATCAGGCACTGGACATCAGTAGTTATACACTATGCATCTTGAATTGTGTCGGGTCACCATCATAGGGATTGATACAACCCATGGTAAACAAGCTGGGCCGAATGACACAAGTAATTGATACATGTGAGTAGAAGCCGATCGATAAAGGGATCATTGTATTATGAACACATGAGGCTAGTTGAAACAATTATTAGTAGGTGTAGAGAAATAGAAATGGGTGCGATAGCATATTTAGTTTATCTTGCCTTATGTTATCTTATTACTATGGTATTGTCTTATATTTGATTTATTCATGTCATGATCCTTTTTCTTGCTTACATGTTGAAAATCACTGGTCTTACCAGGCTTTATGTCTGACCCATTTTCTTTCGTCTTCTTTTCTTCCGTCCACCCCCCTCCAGGTCCACAGGGAGGGAATACTCCAGCTTAGTTTAGACCTTTTCCGGCTTGAAAGAGAGTAGATGTATTGCTTGGATTCTCCTTTCCGGGGCTATGGCTACACTTTTATTGGGGATTTAGATTGCTTTACTACTGTCTTATGCTTCTTTATGTATTTGGAGTTTTGAATCAAGACAGAAGTTTTATTGTAATGATTTGGAAGTTGGGTTTTGAGACAATGGTTGTAACATTTTGACTAAACCACGTTGCTTATGAAATAATTCCAGTTTTTCTGATGTTTGTATGCCTGTCTTGTAAACTATCTGTATCTTTTATCTATAATGCTTCACCGAAGTTAATGCATTTCCTTCGTGAGTGACCTTAACGGAGGTGGGGTGTTTCACTTGGTATCAGAGCTGATGGTTAACAGATCAGATAAAAGTTTTTGAAACTATAATTTTTAAAGAAGCATTTTGAAGAAAAGTGTTGTTTTATTTTAAAGGCAAATTCCCCAAAGCCATATCCACTATCTTTTTTCCTTTGGTTTGAATCTTTTCTTTTCGTTTTAGCATGTCTGGGGATCTTAATCTTCCAGAGGGAGTCACAATACCAAGATGGTTCCGTAGGTATTTGGAGGCCATGGTACCTGCCGAAGGCCAAGGAAACGTTCCTCCAGCTGTACCTATCATTCCTCCTCCTCCTTCGCGTGTGAATGCTTTCTCGAAGATATATAAAGACTTTCGAGCTATGGGCAGAAAGAACTTTAATGGGACTGAATCATTCGTGGAAGCAAGAAATTGACTTAAGGAAACAGAAGATTTGTTTGTTATCTTCGAAGCGGACGATAGGCAGAAGATACAGTTGGCTATATGGTTACTTAAGGATGAAGCCTCTTTCTGGTGGGAATCAACAAACAAGCTTGTACTTGGGCCCAACATGATCAGAGAAACTTCAAAGAAGGTGGACTTGATACGAAGACGAATGTAGACCGCACAAGATAGACAGAAGTCCTACGTGGATAAAAGAAGGACCGACCTTGAGTTTGAGGTTGGGGACAGGGTTTTCCTTAAAGTATCTCCTTTGAAGAATGTCATTCGCTTTTGATCCATAGGAAAATTGGCACCAAGATTTGTTCGGACATTTCCTATCATTGAGAGGACTGGGACGATGGCTTATAGATTAGAGCTGCCTGAAAGATTGGCTCGAGTTCATAATGTTTTTCATGTTTCTCATCTATGAAAGTGTTTACATGAGTCTGCGGAAGTTGTAGAGCCAAGCATACTAGTGGAAGTAGAAGTGGAACGAGAAGCGATGGTGAGAAGAGTTCCCACTCGTGTCTTGGGAACAAAAGTTAAGAAGCTACACAATCGTGAGGTCAAGCTAGTTAAAGTACAATGGAGTGACACTGAGGAAGACGCGACATGGGAGACTGAATACAAAATACGTGCAGCCTACCCTTCTCTTTTTGAGGGTACATCCATGATCTCTTTTTCCATAATATTATGCATGTTTGTATCTATCTTTTAAGTATATCTCCTCGGTCCTATTCTTGATCCTTAAGTAGAAACCAATGAATGTAAACAGGTATTTGAAACATGTTATGATTGATAGTTGCAAGTGGTTGCTGGTGGTTGCTCGTGGATGCATATACACACATATTAAGTACTAGATCGGCTCAGTCACTTTCATATTGCATATTCATATATGTATTTGTATATGGATTGAAACTTGATGTGTCATCATATGGATGTTGCATTTGTATGAATGATTGTGCACTCATGTAGAAGCTATAAAGTACGATTAGGAATAATTGCATACATGATGGACTCATGGCACTGACATAATTCGCATTAAGGAGGTCAACTGAATCAGTAGACCGCCTGATTTTTCATTAGATAAGGACATATACACACACTATGCATATAATCATAAAAGCATTAGAAATCTTTTTGAGGACAATGGATGCGTGTGATTAATGGTTGAGTATATGGATGTTGGATGTTAGGATACATTCTTCTTAACTCAGAGATTTTGGGGACGAAATCCTTTAAGGAGGGGAGAATTTAACACCCCGTATTTTCTGTGAATATTAAAATAACGAATTAAAGAATGCTTAATTTTAAAAGTGGGAATTAGGTAAAATTGGTAGCGCCATTGCGTTCGTCTCCGAATTCTGCTTAAGATAGAGTCGAGCTTGCATAAAACGGATACAGTATGAAGAAGTTATAGAGGTTAGAAGATTTATGTTTAAATCAGAATTAAATAATTAATTAATAAATCAAAATTCGAAATTCCAACCAGCGAAAAGAATTAGGCGGGATAATTCCCGCCATAGTGTGTCAACCCCCTTATAAGGGTGTCGACATAGATGTCGACCCCCCTATAGGGGCTGACCCCTGCTAACTGTTGTGGACAGTGACGATTTTCTGAGTTTTAGGGATACATGGCGACTTCTGATTGGCCTGATGACACATTTTCTTGGACTGGATGGTTTGGATGGATACTATGTTGATCTAAAGGCTCTAATTAATCCTACACATCTATATAAGCACACATAAACCTAAACCCTAACCTTATAACCCTATTCTATGATGCCATCACGTTGTCCATCTCTAAACTAACCTAGCCTCCTTCTTCTCCAAACTAGAAATCAAATTGGAGAGCTTTAAATTAAAGTAAATTTTCCACTTCAATCAACAAAGAGAGATTAGAATCGCTACAACGTCAAATAATTCTCTCTTTCTAATCCTATCACTGTAAGTTTAGTTATTATTCATATTTGAAAACATAATAGAAATCATGACTATAATGAACCGAATCTAGAACTATGCCTAATTGTAATGATAACCAATTCAGATTCATTCTTATTCTTTTGTCAAATCTGAGATTACCTATGCCTATGAGACTGTTACAAGTGTTACAATTGAATCTATTTTGTTGTACATCAAATTGGTGATTCTTTTCTATCGAATCTCTATGCCTATGATGTAACTTGCTTAGTTTTCTCAAATTTATTGTTGATGTACAAGAAATCTATTGGAACCATGATTCTTGTGTTTGGTACACCTTTACATGCTTATTCTCTTAGGTCAATTCTTGTGTTTCTTATCTATTCCCGTTTTTGTTTTATTTTATTAATACTAGGTTCATTTGGAAACCTAGTTGAATCATGTTGTACGTGCGATTGTAACGCAGGGAATTGGGTATAACTTATTGTTGAGTCAAGGAATTCAAGATGTTTTGATCAATGACAAGGAGAAATTCAAGATCGACAAAAAGAAGAGATTTGATGGTATTCAATGTTAGAGGTTGATTATTTAGTGTTTAGTTAAGTTATATTTGTTAAAATCTATCCTCAAATAATCATATACCTCAATGTTTTTTGAATATATATACAAATATATGTATGCACATTCATAGTGCATACTGCCTAAAACCGGTCGACCGGTTTCATTCTGGATGGTCGACCATTTCTGGGCAGAATGCACAATGAACGTGCACACATGTATATAACGTATATATATTCAAATACCAGTCTACTGGTCATTTTTTACCAGTCCACTGGTCTACGAACCGAAGCCATCTTTTTGAATAGAAACCCTATTTCATCAATGGTTACGATCCTTTCTTTTCACCAAAAATCATCTCTATTCATTGCTTCTCTTCACCAATGATTACATCTCTCCATCCTCTATAAAAGCAACATGAAATCATCATTTTAATTACAACAATTCTTTCTATTCTTGCTATCTAAGTGCTGATTTCATTCTTACTCTTTAAAAGCATACAAAAGCTCACTATTCTCATATATCGTTATTTGAATTCTTGAATCTATATATTATTCTTTAGATTCAAACAATGATATCATCTTCCAAATCTTCATAATATCAAAATCATATCTGAGGATAAGATTATAGGAAGGTTGTACAAGAATTGACAAATTCGTGATATTAAGTACACACATTGTCAAACTACAAGTTTTTATCACGTTTGAAGTCCTCGGTGTTGTAAGAGGCGAGTTGTGAAGTCCTCGTGTTGATAGAGGCGTGAAATCCCGTTCGGCTGCTCGGGTGTTGTGAACCTGTTTTCCTCAGGGTTAAGTGAGGATAGTGTTTAGTGAAATTCTAGATAGGAGATCTGGGACTGGACGTAGGACGGTGCTCCGAACCAGTATAAAAATCCCTAGTGTGATTTTTCTATTATTGCATTTACTTATCTGTGATATTGCTACTGTGAGATCTTTCTTAGTATATATCATATATTCCGCATATCCATATTACTGATCCTGCCTAAAGTCGTCTATCGAAACTTTCATTTGGTATCATAACAAGGTCATCTCATAACCGTAACACAGTTATTTGATATATTCTAGTAATATGGAAAATAACGCAAGCACTAGTAACACCACTTACACAGAAGGTCAGTCAACACAAAGACCTCCTTTTATAGTTATTGGGCAACACGTATGGCTTTTTATATGCAATCAACAAGTTATGATGCTTGGACTGCTACTCAGAAAGAAATAGTCAATCCGACAACTGAGTATGCAGAATGGACAGCTGCTGAGAAAACCGCAGCTGCAGTAAATGCAGAAGCAATAAATATGTTGTTTTGTGCATTAGATCAAAACGAATATAACCGTGTCAGTATCTGTACCTCTGCATATCAAATTTGGCAAACGCTAAAAACAACTCATGAAGGTACTAACAAGGTTAAACAAGCAAAAATAGCTTCGTTGAAAAGTCAAATTCAAAATTTCAAAATGAAGCCAAATGAAACAATCAATGAGATGTATTCAAGGTTTCAAACCATTCATCATGCTCTTATCGGTTTAGGACAAAAATATTCTGATTTTGATGTAGTTTCAACAGTCCTACATTCACTGACTAATGAATGGGAAGGAAAAGTATTAGCAATAGAAGAAGCTAATGATCTATCCACCGTGAAGCCAGATGAATTGATAGGAAATCTTATGTCCTATGAAGCTAACTTGCAGGCTCGAAAAGAGCAAAAAGAAGAAAAGAAAAATGTAGTTTTCATGCTGAGAAAGATGAAGACGTCTCATATTCCGAAGATGAAGATCTAGCATTCATTGCAAAAGGATTCAAAAAATTCTTAAAGCAACGAAAAGCTAGTCGATACAACAGAAAGAAGTTCGGATCAAATAAGCCATCATCATCAAATGTAGAATGCTTTAACTGTCATAAGAAGGGACATATGCAAAAGGATTGTCCAGAACAAAAGAAGAAGACAGAAAATGACAAGTTCAAACACAAAAAGGACAAGTCAAAGGAACGGGCATTCTCGGTGACATGGGATGATTCAGACTCATCTTCATCTGATAGTGAAAGTGACTCAGACAATGGACAAGCTAATGTATGCTTTATGGCTAAAGAAAATGAGGTACAAATTCTGACTTTTGAAGAAGTTCTAGACATAAATGCTGAGTTAATGTATAAATTTAAAGATGTAAAACGACAATGCAAGCAAGCTCAAGCTGATTTAAGTAGAGCAGAATTTGAACGAGATATGTTAAAAGATGAGAAGAAAATATTAGAGGAGGAACTTGAAAAAGCTCAAGAATCATCATCTAATATTGATTCTCAACTATCTCTTTTGAGTCAAGAAATTGAAACTCAAAAAGAGAAAAATGATGCTCTAACTACCGAAAATCATGAGCTTAAGGCAAAAGTCAAGATGTTAGACCTTGAAAAGGCTAGTTTACAAACAAAGTTAGACGACATTACTCAAAATTTTTCTAACTTTAACAAAGGTCGAGAAAATTTGACAAAAATTATTGAAAGTTCACAAACTGTTACAAATAAACAAGGTTTGGGATATAAGAAAAGAAACATCTTGGTAAAAGAAAAAGGAAAAATAAGGAAGTACGAGAAACTAAAGCTAAGAAAAATCTTAGTTTATTATATTCCAAACCAAAACTGATTGTGAAATTTCAAAAGAAGAATGTCAAATCTATAAAAATGTGGGTTCCTAAAACAAATAGCAATTTGATTAGGAACAAGTACATTCAAAAAATTTTAAGTTCTGTGCATCATAATCCAAATTATGTATATAAAGGGGATACCGGACCTGTATGGGTTTGGAATCCTAAGACCTAACTCTTAGGACCCTATAAAAAGGTGGGTACCATGGACTTAATTTTATTTTTTGCAGGTCCCACTTAAGAAAAGAGGAAAGTGGATAATAGACAATGGTTGCTCGAAGCATATGACCGGAAACAAGAGCTTATTAACAAATATCACTTATTCGGATGGTTGCCCAGTCACTTTTGGAGATAATTCAAAAGGCTATATCATCGACAAAGGTGATATGAGCAATTACGGTACATCAAACTAACCTCTTATTACTAATGTCATGCTAGTTAGGAATTTGAAACATAATTTACTACGTATCAGTCAATTGTGCGACAAAGGTTTTATCATTTCTTTTTCGGACAATAAATGTAGTATTTTAGATAAAGATCAAAATATAGCTTTTGAAGGATATAGAGACAGAAACATCTATATTCTGAATATGAATACCAATCATAATTCAGATATGTGTCTTGTAGCAAATGATAATGATCCATGGCTATGGCACAAACGTTTCTGTCACATAAACTTCAGAACTATTGACAAGCTAGCCAAGAATGATCTAGTTAAAGGACTACCCAAAGTTAGCTTTAAGGTTGATAATCTTTGTGATGCATGTCAATTAGGAAAATTGACCAAATCGTCTTTCAAATCCAAGAAAGTCATATCAACGTTACAACCATTGGAGCTATTACATATGGATTTATTTGGACCAACACAGGTTCAGTCAATAAATCATAATCGATATGTGTTTGTAATTGTCGATGATTACTCTCGATGTACATGGGTAATTTTCTTGAAAAACAAAAGTGACACTTTCAAACATTTCAAATCCTTCGTCAAAGGAATTCAAAAATCAAAAGGGCTTAAAGTTAAAAACATAAGAAGTGATCATGGCGGAGAGTTCGAAAATAATGATTTTGAACATTTTTGCACAAAGAAAGGTATAAATCATAATTTTTTATTTCCTAGAACTCCACAACAAGACGGAGTTGTAGAACGGAAAAATCGGACTTTACAAGAATGTGCAAGAACATTATTAAATGGATCTACTCTACTAAAACATTTTTGGGCAGAAGCTATTGCAACTGCGTGTTATGTTTTGAATCGTGTATCTATTCGACCTCTGAACAAAAATACATCCTATGAGCTATTTAATCAAAGAAAACCAAATATCTCATATTTCAAAATTTTCGGTTCTAAAAGCTTTATTTTAAATACGAAAGACCATCTTGGATAATTTGATTCCAAACCCGATGAAGGTATATTTGTCGGATACTCGGAACGAAGCAAGGCCTATCATATATTTAACAAGAGAACTAAAACTATTGAATAATCACTTCATGTTTCTTTTGATGAATTCTTTAAATCATCTCATATCGTATCAGATGACGAAGAAACCATAGTCACTGATAATCCTGTCATCACAAATAATGACTCTGACTCAGAAATTGTTGACGATATCCCTCAACCTACTGTGATACCTTCTCCACTAAGATTTAGATCTCCTCCGAGAATTCTAAGAGATCATCCAGTTCAAAATGTTATTGGAGAAGTAACATCACAAATTAGAACAAGAAGTCAACTAAATTAAATGGGTCATGTCGCATTCCTTTCAAATATCGAACCTAAGAATCCGAAAGAAGCTGCTACTGATGATTACTGGATCTTTGCCATGCAAGAAGAACTAAATCAGTTCGAGTGCAATGATGTCTGGGAACTTGTTCAAAGACCGACTGATCAGTCAGTCATTGGTACGAAATGGGTCTATAAAAATAAGGCTGACGAACAAGGAAATATAACCAGAAAAAAGCAAGATTAGTAGCACAAGGATATAATCTGGAAGAAGGTATCCATTATGAAGAAACCTTTTCTCCCGTAGCTCGATTAGAAGCTATTCGAATTTTACTGTCCTTTGCTTGTCATCATGATTTTAAACTTTATCAAATGGATGTCAAAAGTGCATTTTTAAATGGATTTATCAAAGAGAATGTATATGTCGAACAACCTCCTTTGTTCGTACATGAGAAATATCCTGATCACGTATATAAACTTAAGAAAGCTTTATATGGATTGAAACAAGCACCTCGTGCTTGGTATGAACGATTAAGAAGCTATCTTATCGATTCTAGATTTCGAATTGGTAAAGTTGATCAGACTCTATTCATTAAACATTCTCAAAAAGATATATTAGTTATCCAAATATATGTAGACGACATTATCTTTGGTTCAACAAACGACGAACTTTGCAATGAGTTTGTAAATATTATGACCAAAGAATTTGAAATGTCTCATATGGGAGAACTATCGTATTTCCTTGGTCTTCAAATCAAACAACTTTCTAACGGTATTTTTATTAGTCAAGAAAAATATTGTGGAAACTTAGTCAAATGCTTCGGTTTAGAAAATACCTCTGGTAAACCAACTCCTATGAGTACGACCACACATCTTGAAAAAGATGAACATGGTAAGAATGTTGACCATAAGTTATATAGAAGCATTATTGGTTCTCTCCTGTATCTTACCGTGAGTCGTCCTGATATTATGATGAGTGTTTGTTTATGTGCAAGGTTTCAAGCTAATCTTAAAGAATCACATTTACGAGCTGTAAAACGAATAATACTATATCTTAATAACACCAAAGACTTTGGTCTTTTCTACCCGAAATAATGTCCATTTGAATTAGTATCGTATAACGATGCTGATTTCGGTGGCTCTCGCATGGATAGAAAGAGTACAAGTGGTATGTGCCATTTTATTGGAAAATCACTTGTCTCTTGGTTTAGTAAGAAACAAAATTGCGTTTCACTCTCGACATGTGAAGTTGAATACATATCAGCTGCTCTAACTTGTACTCAAGTTTTATATATGCAACAGACACTTCGAGATTTCGATATTTATTTATCAAAGTCCATCATATATTGTGATAACACAAGCGCAATCAATTTATCAAAAAACCCAGTCAATCATTCCCGAACAAAGCACATTGATATTCGACATCATTTCTTAAGAGATAATATTGAAAAAGGAACAATATGTCTCGGATATGTCCAGACTGACAACCAATTAGCAGACATTTTTACCAAGCCTCTACTCGAATCTAGTTTTATCTTTTTACATAGAGAGCTCGGCTTGATTTCTAGAAACGAACTTGGTGTATAGCGTATATAAATATATATATATATATATATATATATATATATATACACACACACACACTATTGACTTCTTCTCTAGCTGGTACATTCATTTGTTATTTAACTTAGCTAATTAATAGTCTTTTACTATTATTAGCAATTCATTTTGAACTTTACAAACTTTGAGTGGTTCATATTCTCTGAATGCTTTCCATCCATTACTTCCTACTTCGTAAAAGCTATAAATACATACTCCTTCTTATTGTTTTCTGCATCACTTTCTTAGTGTCTAGTTTTAACATTCATACACAAGTCCATATACTCTTATGGCACACATATGTGTTGAATGTGCTCAACGGTCTCACATCTCGGTCACTAGCTCCAAACCGGAGGATTACTACTCTCCGGAAACATCGAAGAGCAGACCGGAATGTTCGCATACCACTAGACTTACACCCAAACCCAAACGAACTAAGAAAGCACTATTTTGTTCTCCGGGTACGAGAGAGAAGATCAATGAAATTCATCACTACCAGATACATCAGTTGGATCTCCAGCGTCAACTGCATTATGAACAAAAACTGACATCTGATCGTTTAACTCTCTCCGAACGAATGGCGTCATTTATCTGTAGCACGGATAGACATGGGGTACACGAACCAATACCAATGCCACACTCTCCGTCTACATCTCAAAGTCCTAACTCATGGGACCGTAATTATGCGAGAAATGAAGGATCAAGAGAGAATTGGTCGCCATGGACGCCAAGAGTTTCGAATATTCAAGAAAAATCCGAAGACAAGTCATCTGCCTCTCATTAAGTTATATCGTTTTTAAAACGTTTATGTTGCAAAATAATTTTTTAGTTTTAATTCTTATTTCTGCATTTGTTTTCATAATCTTCGTTCAAAATTCATGTTGAGTTGTAATAATTTAAAGATCACTATTTTCAAAATTTTCAGAAACTAGAAAAACAAGCATAAACAGGAATGGTCGACCATCTAGAATAGACCAGTCGACCGATAAAGGTCTCTGGAAATGTTTATTTTGTTGAACCGGTCGACCGCCTGAAAACTACCAGTCGATCGTTCAATTCTCTGGAATTTTTTTTTCAACTCAAAAGTACACCAGTCGACCGTTTGTAATCCACCGGTCGACCGGTAATGTTCTCTAGAATTTATTACCCCTAGGAACCTGTCGACCGTTTTTAATCCAACAGTCGACCGACAAAGTTCTCTGGAACTTATTTACCCAGGAACCAGTCGACCGGTCCAAAAATAACGGTCGACCGATCACGCTTTTTTTCAGTTTTTCCTCTCCAAATCAACACATCGAATCATTTTTACTACATCCTTTCACTGATTATTTATTCATCTCCTTCTCTAACTTTTGAAAAACAAAAAAAACCCCAAATCAATTTCTTTTTATTTTCAATGGCACCTCCTCAAAAGAAACCCAAAAAATCATCCTCCACTCCACTTCAACCCATAGATGCTAACATCAAACAATGGCTCATGTATCCTATTGCAGTGAAACGATGGAATGCTATGATGGATTACACCATTCACGAAGGTTCTTTCATAGATTTATCTGCTTTTATCCTCTATGGTTTTGAAGAATTGACGGTTAAGGCTCATATAAAATCACTACTTCCTTTTGATAAGAACAACATAGAGATTAATCATATTATGATTAGGTTGTTCTATGCTAACCTTAACCTGCAGAAATTCAAACCAGAGAATGCTTCTAATTGTCTTTGGTCCGTAGTTTGTGGTCATCATGTTTTCATTTCGAAGGAAAGAATGGCCATGGTTCTCGATTCACCTAATAGTGGTCAAGAATTTTCTTCTGATTTCTGTACAGTTCACACTCGTGATAGAATCAGTTATCTTTTTATCGAGGATCATAAAACGAGTACCCAGGCGATTAATTTACGACCCACGGCTCGAGTTATACATCATGTTCTTACACGATCTTTATTGCCAAGGGTTGGTAATTTTGACGCGGTTTATAAAGAAAATTTCAAAGCACTTTATGCGATCTATGGAGATATCGAGATAAATTGGATAAACATGATTTTCGACGAGATCCTGCTTGTGAATGACCGCACAAGGCCACACTTATTTTACAATGAATATATTATGTGGCTATTACTCGATTGTGGAGTAAAATCTTGCGAATCTAAAATCTCCAAGCCAAAGTGCATTAACAAAGCAACTCGAAAAAGGATGTAGCTTCCTGACCCTTGTATGAGTATTATTCCTTTTGAGCAACACCAACAACAACGTCCTCAAGAGACCACTTATTCTACGATTCCCAAACCTAAGCCCGAAGAAGTCAGGCTTCTTGACACTTCTTCGTCAACTAAGGAATCGCTTGCACAAATTGCACAAAACCAATTCCTTCTAGAAGCTAGACTTAAAAGAACCGACGCCAAACTCGACTGTTTGGATACAAAGCTTGATAAACGGTTCTCCAAGCTTAAGTCCTTCTTTGGTACTATTTGGGATGCAATTTCTTGTGCATCGTCATCCTCCTCTGCTCAAATACAAGATCCGAGAAAACGTCCCATGCCTCCTACATTTACGTGGCCAACATCTGTGGAAAGCACATCCTCAGGAAACAATGTTGGACGTGGTCACGGGACTTATGAGACCGAGGAGGAAGAAGAAGGAACCAAAGATGACGATGAATTGGAAGGAGACAAGGATGAAGGACAAAGTAAAGCCATTGATTTTGAATCTACGAAATCCGATTCTCCACCTCACTAGCTTATTATCATTCGCGTTTTATGATAGTATGTTTTAATTTTATGCAAAATTTAAAACCGGCACTTGTATATAAATAGTGTCGTATTTATTTTGGGTGTGTACGTCTTAAAACTTTAGGTACTTGACTTGCTTTTGGTATGCTTGGGTTGTATTATATGCTAAAATATTGAATGCTTATTGTGCTTTTATAATTTGTGTGATCTCTATTCCTTTTTGTCGATGACAAAGGAGGGGATAAATGTTACTAACAATGTATTTTGCAGACATTTTTTTAAGTATGTATTTCAGGGGGAGTATACATTCAGGGGGACTAATAAACTATTTCAGATCTATATTGTCATCAATCAAAAAGGGGGAGAATGTTGAGTCAAGGAATTCAAGATGTTTTGATCAATGTCAAGGAGAAATTCAAGATCGACAAAAAGAAGAGATTCGATGGTATTCAATGTAAGAGGTTGATTATTTAGTGTTTAGTTGAGTTATATTTTTTAAAATCTATCCTCAAATAATCATATACCTCAATGTTTTTTGAATATATATATGTGAATATATGTATGCACATTCATTGTGCATACTGTCTAAAACCGGTCGACCGGTTTCATTCTGGATGGTCGACCGTTTCTGGGCAGAATGCACAATGAACGTGCACACATGTATATAACGTATATATATCAAATACCAGTCTACTGGTCATTTTTTACCAGTCCACTGGTCTACGAACTGAAGCCATCTTTTCGAATAGACACCCTATTTCATCAATGGTTATGATCCTTTCTTTTCACCCAAAATCATCTCTATTCATTGCTTCTCTTCACCAATGATTACATCTCTCCATCCTCTATAAAAGCAACATGAAATCATCATTTTAATTACAACAATTCTTTCTGTTCTTGCTATCTAAGTGCTGATTTAATTCTTACTCTTTAAAAGCATTCAAAAGCTCACTATTCTCATATATCGTTATTTGAATTCTTGAATCTACATATTACTCTTTAGATTCAAACAGCGATATCATCTTCCAAATCTTCATAATATCAAAATCATATTTCAGGATAAGATTATAGGAAGGTTGTACAAGAATTGACAAATTCGTATTATTAAGTACACACATTGTCAAACTACAAGTTTATATCTTGTTTGAAGTCCTCGGTGTTGTAAAAGGCGAGCTGTGAAGTCCTCGTGTTGATAGAGGCGTAAAATCTCGTTCGGCTGCTCGGGTGTTGTGACCCTGTTTTCCTCAGGGTTAAGTGAGGATAGTGTTTAGTGAAATTCCAGATAGGAGATCTGGGACTGGACGTAGGACGGTGCTCCGAACCAGTATAAAAATCCCTGGTGTAATTTTTCTATTACTACATTTACTTATCTGTGATATTGCTACTATGAGATCTTTCTTAGTATACATCATATATTCCGCATATCCATATTACTGATCCTGCCTAAAGTCGTCTATCGAATTTTCACTTATTGGAGTAATTTTGGACATAACAAGTAAATGAGACATAACTTGAATTGACTACACTTGTGGATAATTGACATATAAACTTGGACATGTATGGGAAATATGTAATTTGGCTAAAAGATAAACATGCCTAACCCGAGGTTAGATTGAGTTGCGGTGTAAGGCTGCCCGGAACCGCCTGGCACATCCAGCGACCGCAATAACAGATTTAATGTGAGAGGTTAGCGCATTAAGCCCCAAAACCCGAGGTTAGAATGAGTTTGCGGTAGAAGTATGCCCGGAACTGCCTGGCACATCCAGCAACCGCAAACAACAGTTCTAATGTGAGAGGTTGGTGCATTAATGAATAAATTAATGAACAGACATGCTAAGAATGGTAGGCTTAAGTTAACATAGGCAACACTTAACTAATGCAACATGTTAATTAAACAAATGGGTAGGGTTAGGTTAAATTAAGAACACTTAACTATTATAACATGTTGGTTAGGAAACCCTAGTAACGGGGACCCATTTCAGCAGTAACCCACATAGATGTATCACGGCACCCTGAACTAAGCAGAGTGAGGCATGATTACTGGGCTGATTATAAGCAGTCAAAATAGCGGCGAGTGGTGCATCAGTGCAGGTTCCGACGAAGTATGGGCGTGCACGTACTCTGGAGTGGAAAAATCAGGCACCGGGCATCAGTAGTTATACACTGTGCATCTTGAATTGTGTCGGGTCGCCATCATAGGGATTGATACACCCCATGGTGGGACCAGCAAAGGTATCTACAAACAAGCAGGGTCGAATGACACAAGTAATAAATACATGCGAGTAGAAGCCGTTCGATAAAGGGATCATTTTATTATGAACACATGAGGTTAGTTGAAACAATTGTTAATAGGTGCAGAGAAATAGAAATGGGTACGATAGCATATTTAGTTTATCTTGCCTTACGTTATCTTGTTACTATGGTATTGTCTTATATTTGGTTTATTCATGTCATGATCCTTTTTCTTGCTTACATGCTGAAAATCACTAGGCTTACCAGGCTTTATGTCTGACCCGTTTTCTTTCGTCTTCTTTTCTTCTGTTCCCCCCCCCCCCAACCCAGGTCCCCAGGGAGGGAATACTTCATCTTAATTCAGACCTTTTCCAGCTTGAAGAGAGTAGATGTATTGCTTGGATTCTCTTTTCCTAGGCTATGGCTGTGATTACACTTTGTTGGGGATTTATGCTGCTTTACTACTATTTTATGCTTCTTTATGTATTTGGGGTTTTGAATCAAGACAGAAGTTTTATTGTAATGATTTGGAAGTTGGGTTTTGAGACAGTGGTTGTAACATTTTGACTAAACCACGCTGCTTATGAAATAATTCAAGTTTTTCTGTTGTTTGTATGTTTGTCTTGTAAACTATCTGCATCTTTTACCTACAATGCTTTACCGAAGTTAATGCCTTCCCTTTGTGAGTGACCTTAATGGAGGTGGGGTGTTTCATATATCTGAAAGTTTCTCCATTGATATGAGTGGTTCGATTTGGGAAGATGGGAAAGTTGTCACCTAAATACATTGGTTCATTCCCCGTATTAGAAAGGATTGTGGCTCTAACCTACCGAGTTTAATTTCCAGATTAGTTGTCCGAAGTGCATGACGTATTTCACATTTCTCGTCTCTGAAATCATGTGCATGATCCAGACTTAATTGTTGAGGAGGCAGCACAAGAAGATTTGGAAATTACTCCGAGTCTAGCAGTTTGTAGAGTGCCAATGAAGATAATTAGCCGAGAAACAAGAGTGCTAAGAAATAAGAAAGTGAACTTAGTCAAACTGCAGTAGAGTTGAGATCCTAGAGACTGTATGTGGGAGAGGGAGGATAGCATTTAACAGGCTTATCCCAGGTGCAGACTGGATGTCTCTGAGTAACTCTTCTGTGAGAGGCAAACCTATATTTATTTCATCGTTTCAATTTTTAGGTTTGCTTTTGTCTTTCTTTTCGACGACGAAAAGTTTTAAGTGAGGGAGACTATAATGACCCAGAATTTTGAAACCAATTTAAAAATAATTTTTAATATAGTTTTCTGAGAATTTCTAGTCAAAATTTAAATTTTGATTATTTAAAGTTGATTGTGTAGCGTTTCAAAGGAACATTACTGAGATGACCTCATATTTTGACAAAACCAATTTTGTTAGATCCATTGTCAAATAATGGTAGGATTTTAAGTTTCGTAATTTTAGGAGCTAGCGGTTGGGCGTGCGAGATTTAAAAGCAATGCTAAAACCGCGCGTTAAAATTAAATTGAAACGCGATTGAAAAATAAAACAGATGGTCAACCTAACTTGGAATTAGACGAAACCAGTTCCGCTGGATACATAATAACATTTAATGTTAGAATCCAAAATTTCCATAACAAACGGAGTTAACGTGTGGTTGTGCGATCAAAAGGCGTGAAGGCGAACTAGCGCACGTTGGAGGTTGTTGAAAAAGGTGCTTCTATTAAAACAAAAGGATTTTTCAACCATCAAACAAACTTAGAAGTTTTAATTGCAATTCACTATGTCGCGCCACCATAGTGATCTACGTGAGGGGCTTGGCAAATTTGCACAAAAACCCTTCCTTCTTTCTCTGTCCTTTCATTTTGCATCCACCTCCTTCTTCACCATTTATCCTCCTCCCATGGCTTCCACCACCCACGCCCGCCCCCTGCTGACTGTCGACCTGCCTCGCACCCCCAGCCACTGCACTGCCGCCTACCACGTCACCCTCTGCCTCTGTGGGCCCCTTCCCTCCTCCTACTCCAAAACACCTCCTTTCATCCATTTTTGCACTTTATCCCCTCCAAAACTTCGTCTTTCTCCCTCCAAATCCCACGCCTCCTCCCCCAGGCCCTACGTCCACCTATTCAACAACACTATGGCCCCACCTTGTTTCCATGAACCCCTAATCCAACCAAACACCCTCCGTTTCATTTCAAACTTCCATACCTATAAATATTCGCATGCATGAGTGCGTGTGCGAGTTGTTCGAGCCCCATAAGCTATCGAGAAGTTGCGTAGCTGCCTGATAAGTGTTAGTTTCAAGCGTGTGAGTCCGTAATCTCCCAGAACGAAGTTTGGCAGAGCAGAAACCGTTGGTGAGAAATCGCATCTCACTTATAAAAAGGGAAAAATTAAAATTAATTGCTGTTAGTTAATTATCTGATGTTATAGGATGAGTATTGTTTACTAATAAAAAAATTATTATGATACTATATGATGAGTAGTACGGTAAAAATAGGATTTTTATCCCGTATATGTGAAAATCCAAAACTCAAGAAGATGGAGATTAAATTTAATTAGCTGTAAAATATTGATTAAGGGTGCTACTATTCACACCCCGGTTTACACTTCCGGCCACCTTTCTAAATTTAATAGAAATGATTACCTTTTATATTCTTCTAGCCACCATTTATTATTTCTTCATTCAATTATTCACCACTGTACTTCTATTAAGAAAGACACATATTTCTTTTCCATTTCAAACTCTAAACCTTAACAAAAACATATATTCTTTTGTACCTAATAGAAATGGGAGATAAAGATAAATAAGAGGTTAGAACTGCTTGGTTTTTATTGTTTTCCATTATGTTATAGAATATGTTAGGGTTTTTTTAATGGTTAGGGTTTTTCATTGATTTTAAGTATATTTTTAATGCTTTGTTGGAAATTTCAAGTTTGGAGGACATTAAATTTGATGACGATGCAATAGAGAATGATAGTGTAAGTTTTGACTGGTAGGTTTTTATCCCTATAACTAACATATCTTCTTTTACAAACTGATACATTAACTTTTTTTTTGCAAGGCAAGTGGGGTTGAGTGGACCCCTACCACTTCTACTAAAGGAAGAAAAAACATAGAAGGCATCACACAGTCAAGACAAAAACTACAAACACACAGGAAAACTCAAAAAAAAAAGCAAAAGAAAGGCTAGAAAAACATTTCCAGCCAACCAGCTACAAAATTATTGGCAAAAGGGAAAGATGACGCAGATAGATCCTTCCTCACTTCAAACTTGAGCAAATTCCACATTTCATCAGATCGATTCTTCTTGTGAGAGAAAGCTCTGCAATTTCGTTCATCCCATACTATCTTCACAATTTTTTTAATGCAAAGTAGAAATAGGATGTGCATGTCTCTTCTCCATCTTTGGATTTAAGGATAACTAGCCACTGCAACGAAGATGTGGTGGGTAGATCATCAAGGCCGAAAAACTGCAAGAGCCTACACCAAAGAAAGTAAACTACATTGCATTCAAAAAATAAGTGGTTGACAATTTCCACAAGTCAGCCTTTATCGGGTTAACAATGTGCTGTTCCTTGCTTTCCAGAACATGAAGTTATCCTTAGGCGAAGCACCTACATTCTAGATTAACTTGAACCAAAGACACATTGGCATAACTTCAAAGCCCATTAGCATATTGTAAACACTCATGCTATTGTGTTCCTTACCTCCCCAAGCGATAATACCCTGCGTAGATAGAGCTGCATACTGAATGAGATTAGTCCATAATAAACGGAGAGCATATATAGAAGTATAAGGTAAAACCACTCTGCCATTAGTAATAAAGGAAGAGACTATAGCATTTTTGGGAATACCCGACTGTACAATTTGCTCATGAAGTATAATTTTCAACAAAATAACTCCTTTCTTTATCCATGGATTGTTCCAGAAACTAACTTTTCCACTACTGTGGATGTCGTACTGTATAAGTGGCAACAACTTTTCACGCAACTTCATCAGGCTACGCCACATCCAACTGGAGTTTGCCGGGATGTCCATGATCCAAAAATTGCCACTCTTGACTTTATACTGCCAAAACCATTGAACCCAAAGGCAATCCTTTCTAGCAATGAAATTATTAAACAGAGAACTAATAGCAGCATGATTCCATTTGGTCAAGGAAATTAGCCCTAAACCTCCTTTACACTTGGGCTTCAACACAGAGGAGAAAGAACAAGGTAACGGTTTTCTATTGTTAATTTTACCAGTCCAGAGAAAGCGTAGCAGTGCCAAACTTATCATGGATTGGAGTTTTTTTGGTAGAACATACGCTCTAGCCCAATAGACCGTCAAGGAGAAACCAATGCTTTTGACAAGTACTAAACCACCGGCTTGCATTAGGAACTTATTCGCCTAGCCATTCAAGACAGCAGTAATTTTGTTGTATAATGGAGTACATGAAGCCTTTGAGATTCTAGAAGTACAAAGAGGTAGCCCGAGATACGTGGAACCTTTGTTCATTGGCAGCATGCCAAGAATAGATTGGAGCGACGAGGAGACGCATTCATTTACACCAGCAAACATGACATGAGATTTTGAACTGTTAATCTTCAACCTAGTCATGGAATGAAAGGAATCCAAAGTCTGGAGAGTATTGGCTAAAGACGAAACGCCAGGTTTGGTAAAAACCTATAACAACCCGAATTTTTATAATATGTAAAAACAAGAAATCAAGGCAGAATTAAAATTTAAAATCAGAATCAGGGGAAACGGGTTACGCCATTGCGTTCGTCTCGAAATTTTACATGAAATAGAGTCCGAGTTTTCGAAAATCGGAGTCCGGATGAAAAAGTTATGGCCTGTACAATTTTCAGCAGTTTTCAGGCAGCACTGGACCAAGGGGTCGACAATAGGGTCGACCTACCCCCCTCCCCCATCCACAGGTCGACCATAGGGTCGACCTACCCCCCAGGTCGACCATAGTGTCAACCTTCCCCCTTACAGGTCGACCTGGTCGGCCTGTTTTGACCCAGAACTCATTTTTGAAGCCTGAGACGTGTTTTGACGGTCCGGATTGATTCTAGGGTTAATCTAAGGGCCTAAACTAGTTGCTACACCTATAAAAACACCCTTAGACCTAACCTAATTCATATCAAATCATTCTTACACTATTATGCTGCTGAACTCCCTCTTGAACCATGGCCGCCGCCCCCAAATTAAAGCTTAAGCATTCAAACTCAAATCAATTCGAAGAACAAAGCTTCAACAATGGTTCAAACAATAAATCAACACTACTACAACGTTCTATGACAATTTCAGTTCCTGATTCACTAGCCATGCTCTGTAAGTTCTAGTTGTTTTTAGATTTAAACATTTAATTATAATATGGTCATGGAATAAAGTGGAATTGGATTTAAGTATGTTTATCGATTCTGATCTATTTCTGTTGCTCCTTGAATCTTGTGTTTTGGGACTTGTCTATCTTTATGCTCATGACAAGTTTATGATCTATTCAGCAGTTTTCTTGATTCGTAATGACGTTATCATCAAGTTGTAAAATTTATGCCTATGATGATGTTTTCCTCTGATCTCATTTTTATTCAATTTCTATCTCCCCCAATTTATTTTCTTTTCATGAACCCTGGTCAATTTCGGACCTTGGCCTAAAATCGCGATTTGCGTATGACATGTATACGTGGAAATTATGGGATTATTGCCTATATGAATATGATGTAATAATTGGCAACATGAAACTGGATATTATCATTGTATTTGCAAGCTTGGGCTTAATCTGTAAATTTTGGTATAATCTTGTTATGAACAAATTTGCATAAATATTATATACATGGAATTTGGCACAAATAGGATCTATGTAATGTAACATGAGATTTGGTATATATAACATGTATGTAATTTGGCATGTAAATTAAACCACGAGTTCGGGCATATGTAAATTAAATCAAAAGATTAGGCTTACGATTGGGCATATGTAGAATTGGGGATTTGAATATAAAAGCGATTGTAAATTTGATAATTGGCATAAATATGTATTATGAACTTGGGTAGTTGGCGTGTGTTGTAATAAAAAGATTACAGTTTGGGATAACTACATTATGAATCATGATTTGGGTTTATTTGTGCATGATACATGCAATTTTGGCTAGAACTCGATATGGGTGAAATAGCATAAACTTGGCATACATGTAAATGGGCAAGAATTGGACATATGTAAACTGACTAGAATTGGGTATATATATATATATCCATACATATATATATATATATATATATATATATATATATATATATAAATTGGCATGTAATTTTGGAACTTGGGCATATGTTTATATATATGTAAAGTTGGGAATTTGAAACATGAAAATGACTGTGTATTGGATAATTGACTTGAACACGAACATGAACATTTCTATATGTTAAACACATGAACTAATATTGGGCTTTTGGGTGGAATACGACCATTAATGAACCTTTGACACGAGGTTAGACTCAGTTTGTGGTGTAAATCTGCCCAGAACCGCCCGGCAAATCGAGTAGCCACAAAGTGTCAGTCTAATGTGAGAGGTCGAAGGCCAAATTGTAGGCGTAACGATTTATGACACGAGGTTAGACCCAGTTTGTGGTATAAATCTGCCCGGAACCGGCCGGCAAATCTAGTGACCACAAAACGCATGGTCTAATGTGAGAGGTCATGATTCGTTCGTCATAATGAATGAATTAAGGAATACTAACCATAATAAGACGTGGGTATGGTTAGAGGGTTAGGTGGGATGACATGGAAATTTGACATGAAAATGTGGACCTAACCAGTATGAGTTAAGAACATGTAAAACTTATAAATGTAGGCTCAACCAATATGATATGAATGGGTGGGTTAAGTAACGTGGCTAGGCAAATGACACTTAACCGTTATAACATGACTAGCGGATGGGTTGGGCTAACTTGAATAGGTTGATATCACCCAATCGATATAACCTGACACGTGGCAGGGTAAAGTCAACTTGAACATATAGATAATACTTAATCAACTTAGCATGATACGTGGGCGGGTTAAGCCATGAATTATTTAAATATACTTAACCAATTGGACACGATGATTTGATAGGGTTAAGTCATGAACCGCTTGAATATACTTAACCAATTGGACACGATGATTTGATAGGGTTAAGTCATGAACCGCTTGAATATACTTAACCAACTTGAAGATGATTCGTAGGGCTAAGTCATGAACTTGAACGACAACACTTAGCTAATTTGACATGACACGTAGGCGGGTTAAGTCACGAACTTGAATGACAACACTTAACCAACTTGACATGTTAGACTGATGGGGTTAAGTCTCGAATTTAAACAAAACACTTAACCTACTGAACGGAAACCCTAGTTGCGCGGTCCTTTTCAGTAGTAACCCACTAGATGTATCACGGTACCCTGGAACTAGGCAGGGTGGGGCACGATTTACTGGGCTGATTGTAAGCGACCAGAACGACGGCTGAGTTGGTGCACCATTGTAGGTTCAGGCGGACTATGGTCGTGCATGGAGTCTGGAGTTGATAAAGCAGGCATTGGGCACCAGTAGGTTTACACTGTGCGTGCTTGATTCGTGTCGATGGTTGGCACCCTAGGACTTGATACACCTATGGTGGACCTAGCACAGGTGACTACATTTCGTGATTGGGCCGTATGACACAAACACATGAAAGAGCTAGGACTTGTAGGGAGCCGATCGATTAATAGATCGTTACGTGGAATTCGTTAGGTAGCATAATCCCAAGTGGTCCTAGGTGGCATAAACCCTAATCGAATCTAGAAAACGTTCAATAGGTAGCATAATCCCTAGTGGTCCTAGGTGTCATAAATCCTAGTTGAACACGCGATAGTTCATGATAAGGAAACCTAGCCAGAACAAGGGTGGGAGTCCAAACGATTTCAAGAATGGTAGTACTACGTTGAAGTAGTATAGAAATACGTGATGAAACCCATACGATGTACGGCAAGGGACTGTACATATACATGGAAAGGATGATACGGGATGTGTACTAGTACAGTTGGTGTAGAGAATATAGGAAGTCAAAGAAAATAGTGGAATGGTGGAGCTTAGAAATCTTGCGATGTTATACTTAATAGAAACCTTGCAATGTTATACTTGATTCATCATGCCTGTAGCTTACCTGGTCATCATGTTTATGTTTACTTTCAGTTTATTCATGCCATATTATCTTCACCTGTTTTTATGGTGAAAGCCACTAGGACTTACTTAGTCTTTATGACTGGCCCAGTTTGTTTTGCCTCTTTTTCTTTCGTCCCCCCCCCCCAGGTTCGCAGGGTGGGAATACAGGTTAGTTCGGATCTTACCAAGCTCCAAGGCTCTTTCATGTACTACTTGGATTTCTCTTGGCTATGGCTTGCTTTGCTATTTTACTTGGGGAATGATTTATGACTATGTTTTTATGCTTCTTTACTATTGCAAGACAGATTTCGATGTCATGGATTTAGTAGCATTTTGATGTAAAAGGCTTTAGACCTTTCTAGATTTTAAAGCAATGAAATTTGGTTCTTCTTCCGCTGTTTTATATGTTCTGTCTTGTAATATTTCTGTGTATGTTTACCTTGATAATGCTCCAACAAAATTAGTGCATTCCCTTTGTGAGTGACCCTAGCGGAGGTGGGGTGTTACAAAACTAAAATATCATCAGCAAAAAGGAGAGAGGATATAGAAGTTCCTTGCACTTGGGGTGGAACTGAATGGAACCATTATCATATTTATTTCTAAATAAGACAATAAGAAGTTTTATAACAAGAATGAAGAGATAGGAGGAGATCGGGTCCCCTTGACGGTTCCCTTGTTTACTCGAAAAATAACCAGATGCTTTGCCATTATATAACTAACGAGAAATGAGGGGTAGAGATGCAACGATATATCTAAGCGACAAAATGCTTAGGGAAGTTCATCTTTTCCATGATTCTAACAATAGAGGTCCATTGAATCGAATCAAAAGTCTTTCGGATGTCGAGTTTCAGAAGGGCAGCTTGGGCCGCATTAGTTCTAGTATAGCCTTTGATTAATTCATGAGTAAGAATGACATTATCTAGCGTACAACGATCCGGTAGAAAAGCAGCTTGATTATTAGAAATCAAAAATGGTAGAACAGAAAGTAGCCGATTAGATAGAATACTGGAGATACACTTGTAGGTCACATTACAACAAGAGATGGGCCTAAAAGAGGAGACAGAGGAAGGATGCTTATTTTTTGGAATTAATACAAGATTAGTGGCGTTGACCTCAGCGAGCATTTTACATTTGTCGAAGAAATTATGAATGGCCAGGTAGAAATCTGAAGCTACAATATCCCATGACGAGAGAAAGAAATTTACGTTAAAACCATCCGGCCCTCCACTGGATTTCTTATTCATGGAAAATAAAGCATGTTTGATTTCGGAGTCAGTGACTTTAGAGATTAGAGAAACAGATTGGGAATGGTTAAGGAAAGGCAAATTTATTTTGTTAATTAGATCAAGTTCAGGCACAAAAGCATCCCCATTGCCTAGCAAATCGAAAAAATAATGGAGCAAAACTGCATCTACCCCATAAGGAGTGTTATGAAGAATACCTGCTTCATCGGCTATGTTATGGATAAATTCTTTGGATTGTTTAATCTTAACGGCTGCATGATAAAACTGCGTGTTCCTATCCCCTTCTTGTTTCCATTTAAGACTAAGCTGCTATCTTTTCGTCGTTGCTTCAGTCTCAAGAGCTTTATTCAGCTCAGTAAAAACTTTTAGTTCCTCCAAAGCAAAAGCCGGATCATTTAGATTGTCATGCATATTGTCCTGGGCATGCTGCAAGGAAAATTTTAAAAGATCAGACATCTTTGACCCAGTACCAAACTTAGATCTAGCCCAACATCTTAATGTTTGCTTAGTTTCCTTCAATTTCCTGCATAGAATGAACATAGGGTTACCAGAAATTTTAAGAGACCAAGAAAATGAAATTTTATCAGAGAACTCAGGATCAAGGATCCACGAGTTAAAAAATTTGAAACTTCTTTTTTCTCCTCTCTTAGGCATTTCTGGGGATATAAGGATGGGTGAGTGATCTAACAGGATGGGGTTGGGAAAAGTAGCATGGAGATTTGGCCAGGTTAAAAGGGCTTTGTAATTTAAGAAGGCATGATCAATATTCGTGAAAGTTCTCAAGCCACTCCTACTACGATTGTTCCAGGAGAACCGAACACCCGATTTACTCATAGGGAAAAGATCTGAGTCATTGATGGCATCGTTTAGAGGCAAGATATCCCTCGGAAGCAAGGGGATAGCACCATGTTTGTCATCAAGATTAAGGCAGCAATTGAAATCACCGAGAACAATCCATGGATTCAAATCTTGTCTAAAGGCAGGCATAGTGTTGAAAAGAATTTGTCTTGCAGCACTCAAATTCTCAGCATGAATTATAGTGAGGTAATAAGTGGAAAGGTCTGCGCGATTAGTAACACAAAAATGCATAAACTATTTACAGGCTAAGATGAGACTGGGGGAGAGAAGAGATGGGTTATGAAGAACTAAGATCCGACCATAGGTGGCATGGTCAAGATTATGGGAAAGAATCCACGAGGAATTAACATAGGAAGCGGAAGCTAAAGTTAGGGGAAGATTTAGCTTAGTTTCAAGGATAGCAAAGAGATGGAGGTCATTTTGGAAGATTGGATTTTTAACTTGATCTCGTTTAGAAGAGTTGTGAGCCCCTCTAATATTCCATGCAACAAGGTTGTGACACATTATTTATACTGTTGGGAAATGTATTATGCATGTCCCATACTCCTAGTGCGAGGAGATTTGTAGCCATCCACTTTGGTGGTAGGGGGTAACTTCCTAATGTTGGAGTTAGAAATAGTAGATAAAGAGGAGGGAGCAGCAGGAGAAATGTGAAGAGGAGAAAGAGGCCAACCAGGATCTGTGATAGGGAAATTGTAAGGAGGTTTGGGAGGCAAGAGGATTGAGGGAGAAGACGAGCATAAGGGAAGATTTATGTCGGTAGAGGAAGATTGCAAGGGGACAAAGGAGACATTAGCAGTAGCATTTGTGATAGGAGCTGAAAAGGGAGTAGAAAGTAAAGGGAGGGTTGGATGAGCATTTAAGATACATAACTGCTGAATTTCATTTTGAAAAGAGGTATCAAAAGCGGATTCATCAAACAACATGACAGAGTTAGGAAGGGGATAAGTGACAATGGGAGAAACAGAGGCAATCATTTCAGATGAGGAAATAGTAGAGTTGTTTGTTGATAACGCAGTATCAATGTTCACTTGCACAACCGATTACGTGCATGCCTCCAGTGCCAGTGTTTTAACGATATCAAACTGAAATCCAATACCATCCGTAGCATTACGTAAGGATTCTCGTAATTCACCATCCTCAATGTCTTCAATGTTATCCAACTCTTCATTTTCAGAGGAAAGCAAACCAAAGCTATTGTTGGTGATTAGAGGGTCTATTAATTTATCAGCCTTATCAATCTCCTTGCCTTTGGTAACTTTTTGAACCACATGTTCCTTTGAAACAGACGCCAGAGCATCTTTCATAGTTTTTGAAACCATACCTATACTTTGAGTTGCAACATTTGAGTTCTGGCCTTGATAACTTGGTAATTTCTTCCCTTGATTTGCATTCATGTCCTTTTCGTGTTCATGTCTATTCATATTATATTGTCTTCCATTATTTTTTGTTATCTTTGACCACATTTTCTTGTTTTGTAGCGATGTAGACATTTGCTTGTTGATATTGTTTTGTTCATAATCAATACGGTTATTCATAGTCACTGCATCCGCAATTCCTTCCGTTTGTGATATTGTTTGCATGTTACCACTATCCTTCTTCTTGTCAGTCGATGTCATACAGCAATTATACAACGTGTGTCCAAAAGCATTACATGAGGAGCATATATTGGTCTCCAGACGTACTCAACTCTAACAAATTGGATACTACCGTCAGGGAGCTCAATAGGACATTCATCTGGTAATTCCGAAGTTGGCGTGATTTCTACTAAACACTTTGCAAAAACCAGCCAACGAATCTTCTTGGTGGACTCATGCATGCATAGAAATTTGGCGATCCTTGTGGCAAGCCAAAAAATTCCCGGCAGAGACCAACAGTACATCGGGATGTTATACAATCTGATCCAAACTGGAACCACTTTAATGGCACTGCTAGAATTACCTAGAGAAGAGTCCCAACTCTTAACGATGAATAATTTGTTCCGCATTACAACTGGATCAGCCTCAAGAATTCTCCGTCTGTCTTCCGCAGAGGACAGAGTGAAAAGGAACAAAAATCCATTAAACTTGACAGTCAACTGGCCTTTGAGTCTCCAGAGGTTATTTAGGTGCGCAATAACAACAGAGTACGGTAGTGGTTGATATAAGAAAAAACCAACCACTGAATTTTGCCAATTCAGGTCACCACCTTTGATAATTGCTTCAGAGGGGACTGTAGCATTCCCATTGAAAACAAGAGGGATCTCAGGCGTAAGGAAAGATCCCGCATTGTGAGGCTTGTTGAGGAAAAGAGAACTGAACTTTGGTTTTGGACTTGGGATAGAGGATGGTAGAGGAGGTGCAAGAGGTGGAGGCGGGGGATCAGGGGAGGGCAGAACAGGGGGCGGGATGGGGACAGATGGAGGCGGAAAAGGGGCGAAATGATGGGTGATGGGACATGGATTTGATTGGGCAGGAAAGTTTGAGGGAGACATGGTATGGGTTTGGGGATGGCAGAGGACGCCATGAAAAGAGTTGATAAACAAACAAATTCTTGCTACTTGATAAATGGAGTATTTGAATGATGATAAATTGGACAGTAAACATGATGGTTGTAATAATATGATGCAAGATGTTCGATGAAATGACTCAAAAGACATAGGTGTTGATTTGACGAATCATTTCACAACCGACGAAGCAAATACTTATTTATAAAAAATAAAATTGCTTATGTGTTTATGAAAATGGATTATGTTAATTTTTTCTTAAAATATTTGATTTTAGGTATTTGATTCGGAGAGTACATTCATGTAGAGAAGGAGCTAGGAGCCTTTGCATTTTTTTGGTAATTAATTTACATGGTAGCTAGCAGAGGAAATTTGAAATATTTTGGGTGCTTTTAGTTTTGGTGGCCAAAAGCGTAAATAGGGATATGAATAGTAGTACCCTTGATTAAAAATGTGTAATAATGTTTATCATTGATCATATGAGTTTTATATTATGTTTAATATTAGGTAATGCGTTAAAAATGTCTTTTTAATCTATTATATGTGATATCCCTTAAGTTCACGACACTTGATTACACTCTATGTTGATTGAAAATTGGTTGAGCCTTAAATGGCATTGACTGAGTAATTTAATTGTTACAGTTGTTTGGATGTGATAAACTCCTCTCCCCCCTCCCCCCGGGTCTGGGCATGACAATATGCTTATACGTCTCCCTTGTGTGTATGTATGCTACATGGGTTGTGATGTAAACCCCACACGGGTCTTGGGATGATAATTTTACACATCTCCCGTATGGGCAGATAAGTCTAATTGACTTAGTGAACACAAAATGCGGGTGGGGGGATGACAATACGCTTACACGTCTCCCTTGTGTGTATATAAGCTATATGGATTGTGATGTAAACCACACACGGGTATTGGGATGATAATTTTACATATCTCCCTAGTGTGTATATAAGTCACTTTAAGTGTGATAGGACAGTAAACCCCACACAGGTATATGGAGAATGATAAACGCTAATCTAAATTCCAATTGTGTAGACTGTCAATCTATGAATTGACAGTACGATATAAGCAGTGTTCAATGCTTGTATGGCATAGTGCACTTTGTGTGTGAATTGGATTTGTTGTGATAGCTGCTTGAGTGTGATAATATAAACTATTTGATAATGAACAATAAAAGTGGTTATTGACTCATTTGTTAAATTTTCATAAAGAAAATGGATTTTTAATGAATATTCTGTTAATATAATAATAGCTAAAAATTGAAGTTTGATTTTGTCGTCCGATTTTCGATGGGCACGAAGATATAAAAAATGTTGATTAATATTTGTAATAGTATCAAATGATTTTGAATTGAATTTTACATATGTATGTCATGTCGAAGTTTTAGATTTCGAAATGAAAAGTAACGTTTGAAAGTGAACTTCAGTTAGGCATTTCAAAAATATTTAAAAAGAAGTTTCTCACTTGTTTTTATTACGAACATCAGGAGAAATTGGATTGAAAATATAAAAATCCAAAAAATAATATTATTTTAATCATTATAATATTATTATAATGTTGCAGAACTAACTAAAAGATTTCAAAGTTGAAAAATTAAAATATCGCTTTCGAAGATTATTGTATATTTTATATAATAAATAAAATGGTTTGGAAATGGCTCGACGTATATTATATTTATAGTCGAATATAAATTAGAATATAATGTGTCGCGCAGTAGTAGTTCGCGTTTTCGACATGTAACTTTAAACAAATATACCGGAAGATCCGACCATCGGATTTTCCCAAAATTGAAACCATTGGATTCGTTTTCAAAATATCTTTCAAATGATAACAAGAGTTTTAAAATCCAATGGTTAGATTTTGAGAAATGTTTAATTCAAGTTTGAATGAAAACGATGTAGTGCAGCTGAATGTCCTGAAATGTCTTTCAACTAAAATGGACCACACGCACACATATATATATATGTATAGTGGAAAATCATTTTAAATAGTATAAATGATTTGGGATGAGTTTAAATCAATTTCACATGGTTAGTAATGATAAAAGTGGTTAAGTAAGATTTGGCGGTTTTGCGTAAAAAGCTTATATAACCGTTTTTTGGCGATGTTTAGAAATTAGAATTTTGATTCGTAAAATTGAATTCTTAAGTAAACCTTTTAATATAAGGTTACGAAATGGTTTGGGAAATCCAAATAACTTAATCATATTTGAGAATAAGATTTTCAATATTACGAAAAGAATCAATTAAAAGGATGTTTAATTGGTGAATCAATAATCCAAATAAGAAACTGATTTAATTTTTTTGCCGTGAGTTATTTGAAAAGATCGGGTTAACCCATTTTGTAACACCCCACCTCCACTAGGGTCACTCACAAAGGGAATGCACTAGTTTTGGAGGAGCGTTATCAAGGTAAACAAACACAGAAATATCACAAGATAGAACATAGATAAAACAGCGGAAGAATCAAAAGATAAATTTCATTACTTTCAAAAAGAGTCAAAACCTTTTACACCAAATAGCCAAGATCATTATTTTCCATTACAACAAATTCTGTCTTGCCTAAATAAAGAAGCATAAACTTAAAACATCAAAAGTAGCTTAATTCCCCAAAAGATAGCAGAAATGCAGATATAGCATAGCTCAAGATCAAACCATACATGAGCTGAAACGAATGCAAGCGAAATCCAAGCTAAGTGCTACAGTTTCCTCCCTGAGAACCTGGGTGTAACACCCCACCTCCGCCAATGCCACTCTTGCAAGGACATTAGCTTTGGAGGGGCGTTAAACAAGGTAAACATGCATGCAGATATCACAAGACAGAACATATAAGTAAAACAGAGTAGTAAAGCAGCGGATAAAACTTAGCATTTCAAAACCATAGTCATGTTACAACAAAGTACTTGGTCATTATTTTCCAACAACAAAGTCTAGATAAAAGAATAAACTGAAAAACTGAAATACATAAAGTACTATCCCCAAAATGAAGTGATAAACCATAGCTAGCTCAATGTCCAAAACCGTACATGAGCAAATCCAGTAAGCAAGCTGTAAAGATCCAAGCTAAGCTCCAGTGTTCCCACCCTGAGAACCTGAGGGGGGGGAAACGGAAGAAAAGAGGCGAAAGAAAACGGGTCAGTCAAAAAGACTGGTAAGCCCTACTACTATATGTCTATGAACTAGTAAAGTTAACTGGCATGAGAAGCTGAGATGAACATAAGGATAACAACATACTGGCATGATGATTGACTAACAAGATAGATAAAGGTGTCATCGCATAATTAAGGTTAAGTTTTGCACCACGGGTGTATTAGCATTCTAACATGTCAAGTAAAAACAAGAATTGATCCCTTGGCCCAAGCTTGGCCCATCATCATGAGGTGACCTAAATTAAGGTCCAACTACACGGTCTAGTCGATCGGCTCCCTATAAGCCTAACTCGTCAAGTGTCGGTGTCATACGGTCCAAACATGAAATGTAGCTAACTGTGCTAGGTCCACCCCAGGGTGTATCAAGTCCTAGGGTGTAGACCTCGGACACCAATCAAGTATGCACAGCCTAGACTACTGGTACCCGTGCCTGATTCTCCAACGCCGGACTATGTGCACGATCATAGTCCGCCTGGACCTACACCGGCGTACCTACACAGCCGTCGTTTTGGTCGCTTACATGTCAGCCCAGTAATCATGCCCCACCCTAGCCTAGTCCTAGGGTCTTATGATACTATCAAGAGGGTTACTGCTGCAAAGGACCACGCAACTAGGGTTTCCTTAATGGGTTAAATGTGGTTAACCCGATCCAAACGTGGATTAAATTGGTTAAGTGTATCCAAGGTTCATGACTTAACCCCGATTAACCCATCCAGCCCAAATTGATTAAGTATTAAGTGGTCCATGACTTAACCCTAATCAGGAGGCATTAATTAACTTAATGTGCTTTAACCTCTCACATTAGACCTTGTTGTGGTTACTAGTTAAGCCGGGCGGGTCCGGGTAGCTTTACACCACAACTTGGTCTAACCTCGGGTTCGAGCACAACATGACCAACTTCTCACATTGGGTCCTATTGTTTGTAGCCACTAGTTAAGCCGGGCGGGTCCGGGTAGATTTATGCTACAAACTCAACCCAACCTCGAGTTGGCCACACTCATATTTTCTAAGTGTCATGTCCATTATGTTTCCAAAACATAATTACAAGTTAACATATCACGTTATGTTATAAAAATCATGTTCATGTCATAATTTTACCCAACCCCAACGTAATCCCATCGTTTACATAATCGCAACAATGCATAAAGGGTAAAATAGGGAACTTGGCATAATCATGACAAAAAGGTGTTGAAGCCACAAGTTTATCATGGTGGCATATGAGATGTACATATGTTCATGTACTTGCATATTGCATCATTGGGCTTCAAAAGCATGCATAAAACCAAACTTAGCATATGAGTGATACATGGTGATAAATGACATGTAGAAGTTGCTAGAAGTTCGCATTTAGCCTCACATGCAAGTTATCATAAGGGATATGATAACTTTCATGTTGCCAAATGCAACCTTTAATATAAAGCTTGGAGCTTTATGCTCACAACATCAAGTTTAACTTGCATAACATGATAACATGATCAACCCAAACTTGCATAACATAGCAACATGTGTCATACATAATGATTAAACCAACTTGCATAATGATCATCCAAACTTGCATATAATGATCAACCAAACTTGCATATAATGATCAACCAAACTTGCATATAATGATCAACCAAACTTGCATATAATGATCAACCCCAAACTTGCATCATTCATTTAACTTTAGAGTTCAAAGAAAGAAAGTAGAAAAGGGCTTACAATGCTATGAAGACACAAATAATTATTTATTATAAAGATTGAGACGAAGCCCTTATGCAAGCACCAAAATATGAAAGCCCCAATTGAAAAACCCTTGCGCCAAATCAATAAAAATCCTTGCTTTGAAATAGAAATGTTGCAACTTGACTTGAATGCAAACTAAGAACACTCATACAAGCTTGAAAGCACTTGTATGAAATCACAATCTCTCATAGAAATAGGCTTAGGAATTTTAGCATGAGAGTGGAGGCCATGAGAGGAACAAATTTGACATAGTTTAGTTGTAGGATTGAATAATGGTGATTTAGGCTAGGTTTAGGGGTCTTTTTATAGAGGATTAGGATAGTATTAGCCATAGGATTAAGCCTAGATTCAATCCAAGCCATCAAAGCATGTCTTGGGGAAGAAGTCAAGTGTAGGAACCATCTATGGCCTTTAGATTAAAGCTGAACCATGAGAACCATTCAAATGCAAAATCTGCATTTGAGCGAATCGGCCCACGGGTTGACAGCCAAACACCCTGGATTAACCCCTAGTCGACCCAGCGAGCTCGGGTCGACCTCAAAAATCGGCCGGTTCGGTTATTCCCCTCTCCCAATTCGCTGTTTTGAACATTTTTGCATATTTATTTATTTAATTTTCAATTATATATATATATATATATATCAATATATATATATATATATATTTCTCTGCGCAACCCATTTCACTTAATTAAGTATACTTTAATTTGTGAATTTTTATGTTCAAATTACGGGGTGTTACATTCTCCCCTCCTTAAAGGATTTCGTCCCCGAAATCTCCAAGTTAGGAAGAACGTATCCTACTATCCATCATCCATCTACTCAAAACATCATCCACGTGCAGTCATTGTCCTTAAAGGCTTCTAAATGTTGTATGATCATATGCAAAGGTGTGTGTATATGTACTTATCTAATGCAAAAATCAGGCGGTTACTGTTACAGTAAACCTCCTTAATGCAAAGCATATTAGTGAAATGAGTCCATATGTATGCAAATTCCTAACATAATTTATAATCTCTACATGAGTGCACATAACATTCATCCATATGCAACATCCACGTGATAGCATAACAAGTTTCATCCATGAATAAGTATAAGCACTCATGCATATGTAACATGAAAGTGTGTGAGCCGATCTTAGTGCCTAATGTGTATCATGCATCCACGAGTATCCACGTGCAAACACTTGCAACCACTTGCAATCATCAAGCATAACATGTTTCAAATACATGTTTCAACCAAGGGTTTCTACCTAAGGTTCTCATGACAAGATTTACGAAACAAGATAAACTAGATAAACGCGGATAAAAAGAAAGATATGCTAATTAGGAAAAGAGATCGAGAATGTACCCTCAAAAAGAAATGGATAAAGCCCATGCATCTTCTCCTCGGTTTCCCAAGTTGCATCTTCGTCGGCTTCACCCCACAGAACTTTCACCAATTTGACTTCTCGATTCCTCAGTTTCTTGATCTCTGTTCCCAAGATACGAATCGGAGCTCTTCTCAAGGTTGCTTCTTTCTCTACCTCAATGTCTTCAAGAATGCTTGGTTCAACCACCTCAGCGGACTCATGAAGGCACTTTCGAAGATGCGAGACATGAAAGACATTATGCACTCCGGCTAGCTTCTCGGGCAATCCCACCTTATAGGCCATCTTTCCAATTCCCTCTATGATAGGGAAGGGTCCTACGAACCTTGGTGCCAGCTTCCCCGCTGCTCCAAAACGTACCACATTTCGCAAAGGAGAAACCTTCACGAAAACCATGTCTCCCACTTCGAATTCCAAATCTGCCCTTCGCTTGTCAGCATAGGATTTCTGTCTATCTTGGGCCGCTTTCATCCTACTTCTTACTAATTCAACTTTCTCGGATGTGTCTCGTATCATATCGGGCCCAAGTATAAGTCTATCTGTTGTCTCCCACCAACAAGATGGTGACCTACACGGCCTCCCATATAAAGCTTCAAATGGTGCCATCCCTATGCTGGCTTGATAGCTATTATTATAAGCAAATTCTACAAGAGGAAGGTGGTCTTCCCAAGTACCACCGAAGTCGAGAACACAAAGCCTCAAGAGATCTTCTAGCACTCTATTCACCCTTTCGGTTTAGCCATCCGTCTGGGGGTGATAGGCTGTACTGAGATTCAATCGTGTACCCATCGCTTCTTGCAAACTGTTCCAGAACTGGCTAGTGAAAATTGGGTCACGATCGCTAACTATGCTAGAAGAAACTCCATGCAACCATACTATCTCTCGAAGATAAACATATGCTAGCCATGATACGGTCCTCTTGCTTTTCACCGGAAAAATGGGTTCTCTTCGTAAGTCTATCAATTATTACCCATATCCCATAAAGCCCAAATATTTTGGTGACGAACTTCTTCACCCCAACCATATATCACAAATAGGCTAGTCATACTCCTTAGGGGGTTTGCAACAGATCTAAGATTGAGGATAGGGCCGAGAGGATATACTTAAAAGATAGCATGCGAGTAAGCTCTACGGAACAATAGGGATCAAGGATATACTCTTAGAAAGAGATTAAATGCGCGTATCTAGTCTTCGATCTTCTAAGCCGCATTTTCTTGTGCTTAATCCCATCGTGCCCTGACCGTCTTTTAACTTCGCAATTCCGTAGTTCTTAATTCTTGTTCCCAAAATATGAGTTAGAACTCATTTCACCATTGCCTCTCGTTCCACTTCCACTTATTCTTTGCCTAAAATACTTGGATTAAACATAACGGCGTGCTCATGGTTTCGTGCAAGCTTTCCAAGATTCGTTAGTGAATCTTGGATCTCATTTACATATTATACGGTATCCCACGCAGAAAACTATCTCTTGAAAACAATGCCAATCCACGTTGCCAAACTATAGCTGAGGTAAGGGCTCTCTTGAGCCTTTGAAAAGCAATCTCACACTCCAAGTCCCATGCAAAGACTAAGTTCTTCTTCGTCAACTTAGTAAGAGGGGCCGAAATCTTAGCGAAGTCCCAGATGAACTTCCTATAGTAGCCCGCCAAACCGAGAAAGCTCCTTACTTCGGTTGCATTCCTCGGAGTCTTCCAGTCTTGAACCACAACTACTTTCGAGGGATCCACCGCTATGCCTTGCTTAGAAACTATATGTCCAAGAAACCGAACTTCCCTTCTCCAGAAATGACATTTGGAGAACTTGGCTTTCAACTGATGCGCTCTAAGCGTATCCATCACTTCCTTGAGATGTCTGGCATGTTCTTCCTCGTCCTTTGAGAAGATCAGAATATCATCCACGAAGACAACAACAAACTTGTTGAGGAACTCCCTAAACACCCTACTCAACAAGTCTACGAAGTAGGCGGGTGCATTAGTCAATCCGAATGGCATGACAAGCCATTCAAAGAATCCATCCGGAGTCCTAAACGCAGTTTTATCAATGCTATCCTCAGCTACTCTAAGCTGATGGAATCCGGTGGCTAGATCGAGCTGAGAGAAAACAGAAGCACCTACAAGCTGGTCAAAGAGATCATCAATCCTCGGTAACGGGTGCCTATTCTTCTTTGTCAGCTTGTTCAACTCTCGATAATCAACACACAGACGAAGCGAACCATCCTCCTTAGTAGCGAATACCACCGGAGCACCCCATTCAGAAATGCTTCGTCTAATAAAACCCTTCTCAAGCAGCTCCTTGATTTGCTTACTGAGCTCCCTTCTCTCACGAGGGGCCATGTGCCTAACGGGCAATGATACTGGCTTGGCATTATCGACTAGATAAATGCGGAAATCTATCTCTCGTTTAAGTGGTAACCCCTTAACTTCTTCAAAGACATCAGGATAGTCTCGGACCACCCTTACAGATTGCAGATCATCGATGGACGAGTCGAGAGATTCAAGATAGCATAACATGACGGGACCTCTAGGGTTACAAGAAATTTCTAGGGTACTACCGAGGCGAGTCATGAGCCTCACCACCCTATGCTCACAGTCAAGAACGGCTCCATAACTGGACAACCAATCCACACCCAAAATCAACCTGTATCACATAAACCCGAGAACCTAAACATTACACATGAATTCTATGCTCAAGATAGAGATTTTCAAATCCATACAAACCACAGGTAGATGGGCGGAACCCCCAATTGGATTTGAAACACAAACGGGATCCTCAACTAAGCTAGTACTTAGGTGCAAACTTTCAACAATACCAGAAGAGATAAAACTATGCGATGCGCCAGAATCAAATAAGGTGCGAACAGGAAAATCAGAAATGTAAACATGAATTTCTATAAAAACTCTACCTCGATCAAAAGCTGGAAGAGCGAGGAGAGCCTGCAATTGCCCTCCAGAGGGTCTTACTTGCCGAGTTTGTCCTTGCCCTTGTCCTTGCTTCTTGGGGCAATCCTTGCTAAGATGTCCAGGCTCTCCACAGTGAAAGCATTCGCCCAACTTCCTCTTCTTCTTCCTACAGTCTTTGGCTATGTGCCCAGTAATCCCACAGAAGTTGCACTTCCTCCTTTCTCTTGACTTGTTGTTCTTGCTATTGTTGTTCTTGCCTACTTTTCTGGAATCTACCTTCTCGCCTTGAGACTCATTTGCCTTGACCTCCTTCTTGCCACTCTTAACTCCCTCTTGAAGCAGGGCCATATTCACCAAACTCTCGAAAGTTGCCCCCAGGGGTATATGAGACATGGCCAAACCGCGCAATGGCTCATTCAATCCTAGAGCAAAGTGTAGGGCCTTCTTCCGAGCTGTGTTAACCAATTTTAGACCGAACTGAGCAAGTTGATTAAACATATCCACGTATTCCCTAACTGTCATGTCCCCTTGCTTTAGAGATAGGAACCTTTCCATCTGAAGGTTCTCTTCTGTCGATGATAGAAACTTTAGTCCAAACCTTCTCCTAAAGTCATCCCAAGTCTCAATTGGTCTAGTAGAGGTGGTGACTACCCACCAATAAGCAGCTTCCCCTTTCAATAGCCATACCGCCAACAGAACTTTCTTACGATCTTCCACATCAAAGATAGCAAAGAGGTCTTCAGTTTCCTTTAATCAGTTTCTTGCCTCCACAGAAGTCTCCGTTCCGACAAAATTCTTGCGACCCATCGCCTTAAAGTCTTTGCAAAGCTTTGCAAAATACTCTTGCGGATGCTGAGGGTGAGGAGGAACCTCAGCTACGGGTGGAGGAGAGATGTTAGCGACCGGGGAAGGAGGAGGAATGTTCGCGGGGCCGGCTTCATTCGCCCTTGCCTCCATAAATCTCCGGAACCAGACTTTTACTTGCACGCCTTCCGGGATGTTAAAGCGATCGGCCATACTAAAACGAAGAAAAAGATAGATTCAGAACGAAGAAACGAAGGATAGTGCTATGGCTTTTGGGGAATAGCCTTTTTAAAATAACTAGACTCTTCTTGGAAAATACTTAATTGGTTTTGAAAATAGTTTTTCAAAAGGTAAGTTTTAAAAACACTTTTGCTCAAATCTTGTAAACCTTATGCTCTTATACCAAATGTAACACCCCACCTCCGCCAATGCCACTCTTGCAAGGACATTAGCTTTGGAGGGGCGTTAAACAAGGTAAACATGCATGCAGATATCACAAGACAGAACATATAAGTAAAACAGAGTAGTAAAGCAGCGGATAAAACTTAGCATTTCAAAACCATAGTCATGTTACAACAAAGTATTTGGTCATTATCTTCCAACAACAAAGTCTAGATAAAAGCATAAACTGAAAAACTGAAATACATAAAGTACTATCCCCAAAATGAAGTGATAAACCATAGCTAGCTCAATGTCCAAAACCGTACATGAGCAAATCCAGTAAGCAAGCTGTAAAGATCCAAGCTAAGCTCCAATGTTCCCACCCTGAGAACCTGAGGGGGGGAAACGGAAGAAAAGAGGCGAAAGAAAACAGGTCAGTCAAAAAGACTGGTAAGCCCTACTACTATCTGTCTATGAACTAGTAAAGTTAACTGGCATGAGAAGCTGAGATGAACATAAGAATAACAACATACTGGCATGATGATTAACTAACAAGATAGATAAAGGTGTCATCGCATAATTAAGGTTAAGTTTTGCACCACGGGTGTACTAGCATTCTAACATGTCAAGTAAAAACAAGAATTGATCCCTTGGCCCAAGCTTGGCCCATCATCATGAGGTGACCTAAATTAAGGTCCAACTACACGGTCTAGTCGATCGGCTCCCTATAAGCCTAACTCGTCAAGTGTCGGTGTCATACGGCCCAAACATGAAATGTAGCTAACTGTGCTAGGTCCACCCCAGGGTGTATCAAGTCCTAGGGTGTAGACCTCGGACACCAATCAAGTATGCACAGCATAGATCTACTGGTACCCGTGCCTGATTCTCCAACGCCGGACTATGTGCACGATCATAGTCTGCCTGGACCTACACCGGCGTACCTACACAGCCGTCGTTTTGGTCGCTTACATGTCAGCCCAGTAATCATGCCCCACCCTAGCCTAGTCCTAGGTTCTTATGATACTATCAAGAGGGTTACTGCTGCAAAGGACCACGCAACTAGGGTTTCCTTAACGGGTTAAATATGGTTAACCTGATCCAAACATGGATTAAATTGGTTAAGTGTATCCAAGGTTCATGACTTAACCCCGATTAACCCATCCAGCCCAAATTGATTAAGTATTAAGTGGACCATGACTTAACCCTAATCAGGAGGCATTAATTAACTTAATGTGCTTTAACCTCTCACATTAGACCTTGTTGTGGTTACTAGTTAAGCCGGGCGGGTCCAGGTAGCTTTACACCACAACTTTGTCTAACCTCGGGTTCGAGCACAACATGACCAACTTCTCACATTGGGTCTTATTGTTTGTAGCCACTAGTTAAGCCGGGCGGGTCCGGGTAGATTTATGCTACAAACTTAACCCAACCTCGAGTTGGCCATACTCATATTTTCTAAGTGTCATGTCCATTATGTTTCCAAAACATAATTACAAGTTAACATATCACGTTATGTTATAAAAATCATGTTCATGTCATAATTTTACCCAACCCCAACGTAATCCCATCGTTTACATAATCGCAACAACGCATAAAGGGTAAAATAGGGAACCTGGCATAATCATGACAAAAAGGTGTTGAAGCCACAAGTTTATCATGGTGGCATATGAGATGTACATATGTTCATATACTTGCATATTGCATCGTTGGGCTTCAAAAGCATGCATAAAACCAAACTTAGCATATGAGTGATACATGGTGATAAATGACATGTAGAAGTTGCTAGAAGTTCGCATTTAGCCTCACATGCAAGTTATCATAAGGGATATGATAACTTTCATGTTGCCAAATGCAACCTTTAATATAAAGCTTGGAGCTTTATGCTCACAACATCAAGTTTAACTTGCATAACATGATAACATGATCAACCCAAACTTGCATAACATAGCAACATGTGTCATACATAATGATTAAACCAACTTGCATAATGATCATCCAAACTTGCATATAATGATTAACCAAACTTGCATATAATGATCAACCAAACTTGCATATAATGATCAACACCAAACTTGCATCATTCATTTAACTTTAGAGTTCAAAGAAAGAAAGTAAAAAAGGGCTTACAATGCTATGAAGACACAAATAATTATTTATTATAAAGATTGAGACGAAGCCCTTATGCAAGCACCAAAATATGAAGCCCCAATTGAAAAACCCTTGCGCCAAATAAATAAAAATCCTTGCTTTGAAATAGAAATGTTGCAACTTGACTTGAATGCAAACTAAGAACACTCATACAAGCTTGAAAGCACTTGTATGAACTCACAATCTCTCATAGAAATAGGCTTAGGAATTTTAGCATGAGAGTGGAGGCCATGAGAGGAACAAATTTGACATAGTTTAGTTGTAGGATTGAATAATGGTGATTTAGGCTAGGTTTAGGGGTCTTTTTATAGAGGATTAGGATAGTATTAGCCATAGGATTAACCCTAGATTCAATCCAAGCCATCAACGCATGTCTTGGGGAAGAAGTCAAGTGTAGGAACCATCTAGGGCCTTTAGATTAAAGCTGAACCATGAGAACCATTTGAATGCAAAATCTGCATTTGAGCGAATCGGCCCACGGGCTGACAACCAAACACCCTGGATTAACCCCTAGTCGACCCAGCGAGCTCGGGTCGACCTCAAAAATCGGCCGGTTCGGTTATTCCCCTCTCCTAATTCGCTGTTTTAAACATTTTTGCATATTTATTTATTTAATTTTCAATTATATATATATATATATATCAATATATATATATTTCTCTGCGCAACCCATTTCACTTAATTAAGTATACTTTAATTTGTGAAATTTTTTGTTCAAATTACGGGGTGTTACACTGTGGGGAAACGAAAGAAAAAGAGGCGAAAGAAAACGGGTCAGTCATAAAGACTGGTAAGTCCAAGTGACTTTCAGCAAAAAAACAGATAAAGGTAACATGACATGTATAAACTGAAAGTAAACATACGGATGATGACAAGATATGCAAGATAGACTAAGATAACATGATAAATAAAGTATAGCATCACGTATTCAAGGTTCGCTACATCAACCGTACTAGAATCCCAAACCCATGTCTTATATAAATCATGAAATAATCCCTTGGCCCAATATCATGAAATGACCCATTTCTAGGCCCAACGAAACGATCCACTAGTCGATCGGCTCCCTACAAGTTCTAGCTCGTCATGTGTCTGTGTCATACGGCCCTATCACGAATGTAGTCACCTGTGCTAGGTCTACCATAGGGTGTATCAAACCCTATGGTGCCAACCACTGACACGAATCAAGAATGCACAGATAAACCTACTGATGCCCAATGCCTGCTTTTTCAACTACGGACCACGTGCACGACCATAGCCCGCCTGAACCTACATTGGCGCACCAACACAGCCGTCGTTCTAGTCGCTTACAATCAGCCCAGTAATCGTGCCCCACCCTGCCTAGTTCCAGGGTACCATGATACATCTAGTGGGTTACTGCTGAAATGGACCGCGTAACCAGGGTTTCCGTCCAGCAGGTTAAGTGTTGTCATTTAAATTCGAGACTTAACCCTTATCAGTCTAGCATGTCAAATTGGCTAAGTGTTATCATTTATGTTCGTGACTTAACCCTGCAATTCACGTGTCAAGTTGGTTAGGTGTTGTCGTTCAAGTTCATGACATAACCCTACCAATCATGTCTAGAGTTGGTTAAGTGTTGTCTTTCATGTTCATGTCTTAACACGATCATGTGGCATTAATTCATTAATGCACCCCAACCTCTCACATTAGACCTGTTGTTGTGGTCACTGGATATGCCGGGCGGTTTCGGGCAGATTTACACCACAACTCAGTCTAACCTCGGGTTTCAAGCGCGATATGACCAACTACTCACATTGGATCTTATTGTTTGCAGTCACTGGATTTGCCGAGCGGTTCCGGGAAAATTTACACTGCAAACTCAACCCAACCTCGAGTTGGTCATTTTCAAGTTCATTCTAGTGTCATGTCCATGTTCAAGTTTTCATGTCAAGTTCGTGTCAAGTATTCAACGCAAGTTTCATGCCAAGTCTCCTATAATTTACAATTTTTCCCAACGTTACCCCGTCTAAATATTAGGCTAACAATCTTAGCCTAATTTCTCGTCCGCATGATTTTTGACATATAATATTAGGCTAAAAACTTAGCCTAATTTAGCGTACACAAAATTGGCATAAAGCAATTTATTAACATAAGCATGACATAGGCGTAAACTTGGCATCATTGGCATAGTCAATATGAAAATCATAGGTGTGAACTTGCAAAATAATCAACATGAATATCATAGGTGTGATCTTGCAGCGTAGACTGAACCAACATACATATATGTGAATTTGCAACATAGACTAAATCAACTTACATGTATGTGAACTTGCGAATCACTCACGAACATATGAATAAGTGTGAACTTGAAATATGACATAGGTTTAACATATACACATAAACATGTAGATCTAACATTTGGTCACATATGTGATATGATTCCACAACCTAAAAGTTGCATAACATGATAAACTACACAACTTGTCATCACGGGTTATACTTCAAGTTCATATACATATGAATAGACTTGTTCATTAATTCCCAATTCAATATGATGATAAAATAGAACCACATGCATAGATCGATATTATTCAATTCCACAAATAACATAATAAACATTATTCTACTATCAATCTATTTTCAAGGCATAACATAACTAAATAAATTGATTAAAACATCGCAGGCATATAGCTTTGATAACATTATTGATCATGAAAAGGTTTGAATAATATTCTAGTTTCAAGAACATAGGTAGATCTAACTTAAATAGAAAAATTCCCAAAATCAAGATCCAAGGACAAAATAAAAAAAATAGGTCTGATTAGAAAATCAAGCTTAGATCCAATTTCATAGTCACAATTCTAGGCAATAACCTCATGGTCATGAATCATATGTGATTAGCCACAATTGTCCTTGTCATAGTCATAGAAAATAGTCTTATTGTTCATAGTCATAGGAAGTGTTATGTTCACCATCATAGTCAAAGGCATAGTCTTATGTTTACCGTCATAGTCATAGGCATAGTCTTATATTCACTGTCATAGTCATAGGCATAGTCTTATATTCTCCGTCATAGTCATAGGCATAGTCTTATATTCACCGTCATAATCTTAGGCCATTAACAATAGTTTCAACGTCATAGGCAATATTCCCAATAGTCAAGATCCAAGAAGAAAACAAGAATAGATATGAATCATACATAAATCACTTCCAATTTATACCATGCTCATATTAGACTTATAGTTTTTATCTAAAAGTAACTGGAACTTACAGATCGTGGTCTAAGAAATTGAGATGCAGAAGTCGAATCTATAAACTAGCCGTCGAATTGTTGAATCGTTGAATCTTGATTTGATTGTAGAAGCAAATCCCCAAATATGCAATTCCTAGCCGTAGTCTTCAAGAAATAGTCTTCGCGATTTATTTTAATTTAATTTAATTTAGAGGAGGAAGAAGAAGCCATGATCATCAAGAGTTTGAGCATCATAAGGTTAGAGAAGAATGGTGTAAAGAGAATGAGGCAAGGGGCTGTTTATATTGGGTTTCAAACTAATTAGAGAAGTCGATGAAGCTAGAGTTAATCAAGGCCATCCATCTCAAGAAAAGCCAATCAGAAAGTGACAAGTTAGCCCTAATGACACACCAGAGCTCAAAAATTCGACCAGAACCCGACCAGGCCAGCCAGGGCCTGACCAATAGGTTTTCTGCTCGTCCTGGGCGCACCTACCAAGTGCGCCAATGCAAAATTGCATGGGTGCACTTCCCAAGTGCGCCAATGCAAAATTGCATGGGCGCACTTCCCAAGTGCGCCAGTGCAATTTCGTTCTGGTGCACTTCCCAAGTGCGCCAGTGCATTCTGGCCGGTTTTTGGTTTTTCTGCCTAACTTCGTTCGTCCATATCTTCTTCGTAAGGTATCCATTTTACGCAAACTCGAACTCTATTTCAAGCAGAATTCGGAGACGAACGCAATGGCGTACCCGTTTCCCTTGATTCTTATTTTAAAAATTAATTCTGCCTTGATTTATGGTTTTAACATGTTATAAAAGTATGAGTTGTTACACATTTTGAATAAATGAACGACAATTAAAATAGAAGATATTGAAGACGGTACAAGACAAGTAATCTTCACTTCGAAAGGAGTACTAATGATTCCCTAGATATGGGTAGCTCCCTTGAAGGGGTTTATAGTGGCAGTCGTTTGGACATACTTGTTGATTGTCCGAGTATGCGAGGGCCTCTCTCTTGTATTGGACATATGGGATGAGGAATATGGTGCCTCCAGTTGTATTCAAACCCAGAACGAACTTGTAAATGGATTATACGTCTGACATTGTATTTCATTACTAATGATTGATTTCTACTAAATATATATCTGTTTAATGGTGGAGAATTTTTTCTTTTTCTTAAAACCATTCTTTGAGACATATGAAACAACCCGGAAAATCAGTACGAAATTAAAAATTTTATATTGGCTATTTTAATGAATTTTGAAATTTTAAAATGATTTTTTTTAAATAATAACGACTAGAAATTTATTTTGAATAGAATTAGAACATATAAATTTATTTAAATTGAAGTTAGAACATAAATATCTATTTTAATTATAAAAGGAACTGGAAATGGCGCGGCAGTTTAAAAATTCGATTTCAAATTTCAATTGAATGTACAGGATACAAGATAAATCGAATCTCAATAAAACCAAAAATATTTGAATTTGTTTAATTATATCTTTTTAACGAATGTGAAATATCCAGATTTCATAACGCGAATAAAAAGTTATGTCTTGTTTAAAATATAAAATAGTCGTTATGGATTATATATATATATTATACAGTATATAGCCCTCAAAAATAGCGATGTTACAAATGACCTCCGTTTTCGATGATACTGCTTTTTTTGGATCCATAATGTCAAATTATTGCTAGAGTAACACCCCACCTCCGCTAGGGTTACTCACAAAGGGAATGCACTAGTTTTGGTGGAGCATTATCTTGGTAAACATACACAGAGATATCACAAGACAGAACATAAATAAAGCAGCGGTAGAAATTAAAAACCAAATCTTATTACATTCAAAAAAAGAGTCAAAACCTCATACATCCAAAGTACAAGTTGCCATTATTCCATTACATCAAGTTCTAAATAAAGAAGCATAAACTTAAAAATAACAGAAGTAAATTATTCCCCAAAAATAGCAGACGTGCAGCCATAGCATAGCTCAAGACCAAACCGTACATGAGCTGACAGAAAGCAAGCTAAATCCAAGCTAAGAGCTAAAGTTTCCTCCCTGAGAACCAGGGGGAAGAAACGAAAGAAAAAGAGGCGAAAGGAAACGGGTCAGTCATAAAGACTGGTAAGTCCAAGTGACTTTCAGCAAAGGTAACATGACATGTATAAACTGAAAGTAAACATAAGTATGATGTCAAGATGGATAAGATAGACTAAGATAACATGATGAATTAAGTAAAGGTCAAGTATAGCATCGCATGTTCAAGGTTCGCTGCACCAACTGTACTAGTAGCCCATCCCATGTCAAGTATTAATCATGAAATGATCCCTTGGCCCAAAATCGTGAATGAACCATTACTAGGTCCAACGGAACGATCCACTAATCGATCGGCTCCCTACAAGTTCTAGCTCGTTGTGTTTTTGTGTCATACGGCCCTATCACAAATGTAGTCACCTGTTCTAGGTCCACCATAGGGTGTATCAAGCCCAATGGTGCCAACCACCGATACGAATCAAACATGCACAGATAAACCTACTGATGCCGAATGCCTGCTTTTTCAACTACGGGCCACGTGCACGACCATAGCCTGCCTGAACCTACGTTGGCGCACCCACATAGTCGTCGTTCTAGTCGCTTACAATAAGCCCAGTAATCGTGCCCCCACCCTACCTAGTTCCAGGGTACCATGATACATCTAGTGGGTTACTGCTGAAATGGACCACGTTACTAAGGTTTCCGTCTAGTAGGTTAAGTGTTGTCATTTAAATTCGAGACTTAACCCCATCAGTCTAGCTTATCAAGTTGGCTAAGTGTTGTCATTTAAGTTCGTGACTTAGCCCTACCATCCACGTGTTAAGTTGGTTAGGTGTTGTCGTTCAAGTTCATGACCTAACCCTACCAATCATATTTCAAGTTGGTTAAGAGTTGTCTTTCATATTCAGGACTTAACCCTATCATGTTGCATTAATTCATTAATGCACCCTAACCTCTCACATCAGACCTGTTGTTGTGGTCACTGGATATGTCGGGCGGTTCTGGGCAGATTTACACCACAACTCAGTCTGACCTCGGGTTTCAAGCGCGATATGACCAACTACCCACATTGGATCCTATTGTTTTCAGTAACTGGATTTGTCGGGCGGTTCCGGGCAGATTTACACTGCAAGCTCAACCCAACCTCGAGTTGGCCATTTTCAAGTTCATTCTAGTGTCATGACCATGTTCAAGTTTCATGTCAAGTTCGTGCCAAGCTTCATGTTTCAACTTATGCCTATTATCAAGTTCATGATTCATGTTTATAACCAGTTCATGTTTTTCCTAATCTACCCAAATCGTATTCCCATCGCATGTAAACGTTAATCGATCTAAATTACAAGCAAATCTAAATCTAGAGATAAAGGGAATAACATCAAAACTATGATAGGCAGAAGGGACAAGCATAAAGCGATAAAGAGATTACAAGACTGGCAGGATATAACTTGAGATAATTGGTTACAACATCACTGGCATATAGAAATTAACAGGGTTTTCAAATCTAGCAAAATAAGACGATAGTCCTGATAAAAACTTGACATGCAAGAATAGGCATGCACAAGCAAGCCAAATACAAGGATAATGGGTCAATGTGTACAGAATAACGAATAAACTAAGCAAGTCACACCCTAGGTATGGGATCCAACTAAATGCCAATTCGGTGTTCAATATGGTTTTAAACTATAGTATTATGAGAAGTCATCTATAATAGTCAATTAACCACAATAGTTATACAATAGTCATGGATAATTATCCAAAAGATTTCTAGGCAACTACCCTAATAGTCATAGGCAATTAACTGTTATAGTTTCAAAGTCATGGTCATAGTCTTATGTTCATAATCATAGGCAGTAATTCATAGTCATGAGTCATAGGTGATTAGCCACAATTGTCCTTGTCATAGTCATAGGCAATGGTCTTATGTTCTCAGTCATAGGCATAGGCATAGTCTTATGTTCTCAGTCATAGTCCTTGGCCATTAACAATGGTTTCAATGTCATAGGCATGATAACATTTGATTTATAAATGCGAATAGGCCCAAACTGATTTCAAAGCAATATTCCAAATGTCATGATCCAAGAAGAACAAGAATAGATATGAATTGATTATCATGCTTAAGTCAAATTTCACTTTATCTCATGTCCAAATTACAATTAACAAGTTTAGATATCAAAGTAACTAGAACTTACAGTGCGTGGATCGAGAATTAGAAAGCAGAATTTGATTGTTGTCTATTTGATTGATCGTGTTCTAATTTAAATCCCCCAATTTGCAAATCTCTAAGCGTAGTCTTGATGGAGAAGAAGCAGTCCTTTTTCTTCCTTTTTATCTTATTATTTTGATTATCTTAGAAGCAGCATAAGAACAGAATGAAATGGTGTGGAGAGAATGAGGCTAGGGGGCTGCTTATATAGGGTTAGGTAGACGAATCTGGTCACGAAACAAGTCTAAATACATCAGAATGCATCTGATTCAGGAAATAGGTTCGGGAGGCAGGTCGACCCCCGGCTCGACTCCCCAGTCGACTTGGTCATGGGGGGGGGGGGTCGACTCCCCAGTCGACCTGGTTGGGAGGGGGTCGACTCCCCAGTCGGCCTGGGTATATGGGCGGGAATTTTCCCGCCAGCCTTCTTTGGGTTTGAATTTCAAATTTCTGGCTTTATTTTCGAGCTGTTTTATTTTATTTAAATTCCTGAAACTTCGGAGGGTCATATCTTGGTCAAACAGACTCCGATTTTCGAAAACTCGGACTCGATTTCATGCAGAATTCCGAGACGAACGCAACGGCGCAACCCATTTCTCCAGATTCTTATTTTAAAATTTTAATCTGCCTTGATTTATGACTTTAGCATGTTATTAAAATATGGGTTGTTACATTCTCCCCTCCTTAAAGGATTTCGTCCCCGAAATTTCTAAGTTAGGAACAATATATCCTACTATCCAATCATCCATCTACTCAACCATCATTCACGAGCAATCATTGTCCTTAAAAGATTTCTAATGCTATATGAACATATGCAGAAAGTGTGTGTATATGTTCCTTATCTAATGCAAATGATCAGGCCTGTTTGATCTTCTTAATGCAAAATATGTTTAGTGTTATGAATCCAATATGTATGCAAATAATCCTAGTCACATAAACACTATATGTGTGCACAATCATTCATCCATATGCAACACCCACATGATAAAACATTCAATTTCATCCATAAACAAGTATAAACACTCATGTATATGAAATATGAAAACGTGTCTGAGCCGATCTAGTGCCTAATGTGTGTTATGCAACCACGAGCAACCACTTGCAACCATTTGCAAACATCAACCATAACATGTTTCAAATACATGTTTCCATCCATATGGTTCTACTTAAGGTTCTCAAGATAGGATCGAGAAGATAAGCAAGATAAAACAAAGCATCAAGGAGGAGAAGTTAAAGATGTACCCCAAGAAGGTCCTGCTTGCGGGGCTTGCCCTTGCTTCTTAGGGCAGTTCTTGCTGATATGTCCAGTTTCACCACACTGAAAGCATGCTCCCATCTTCATCTTCTTCTTTCTACAATCCTGGACTATATGCTCCTCAATACCATAGAAGTTGCACTTTCTTTTCTCACGTGTCATGTTGTCATTATTGTTGTTGTTCTTGCCTCCTTTCTCGGAGTCTTTCTTCTTGTTTTGAGAATCATTCGCCTTGACCTCCTTGTTGCCATTCTCGTCTTCTTTATGAAGTAGGACCATATCCACCAAGCTCTCAAAGGTCGCCCCCCATGGGTACATGAGTCATAGCAAGGTTGTGTAGTGGCTCATTCAAACCTCTGACGAAGCGAAGAGCCTTCTTGTGTTGGGTGTTCACTAAATCCAGCCCAAATCTGGCCAGCTGATTAAACTGATTGACGTACTCCCTGAATGTCATGCTTCCTTGCTTAAGAGTTAGGAACTTCTCCTTCTGCAGGCTTCTTTCAGCTTGGGAGAGAAATTTCATCTCAAATCTCATCCGGAAGTCTTCCCAAATTTCCACTGGCCTCTCAGCGTAGGTAATCTCCCACCAATACGAAGCTTCATCTTTAAGCAACCACACTACTTGCTGTATCTTTTGCCTATCATCAACTTCGAAGATGACGAACAAATCTTCGGTCCAGTTCCTCGCTTCCACAAAGGATTCAGTCCCATAGAAGTCCTTTCCACCAATAGCCTTGAAGTCTCTACACGTCTTTGCAAAAGCATTTCCACGAGGTGGAGGAGGAGGAATCGCTGCAGCTGGAGGAGGAATATCTGCTGGGCCTGCATCGTTGGCCCTAGCCTCTAAGTACCTCCTGAACCAGCCAGGTATTAGCACGCCCTCTGGAAAGTTAAGATTCCCAGACATGCTGAAAAACGAAAAGATAGAGATTCAAACGAGGAAACAAAGGAAAGTGCTAATGGCTTTTGGGGAATAGCCTTTTCAAAATAATTTTTTCTTGAAAAATGCTTCTTTATAAACGGTTTTGAAAATAGTTTCAGAAGGTTTTTAAAAGCTTTTGCCCAGTCTGGTAACCTTCTGCCCTGATACCAAATGTAATACCCCACCTCCGCTAGGGCCACTCACAAAGGGAATGCAGTAGTTTTGGTGGAGCATTATCTTGGTAAACATACACAGAGATATCACAAGACAGAACATAAATAAAGCAGCGGTAGAAATTAAAAACCAAATCTTATTACTTACAAGAAAAGAGTCAAAACCTCATATACCCAAAGTACAAGTTGCCATTATTCCATTACATCAAGTTCTAAATAAAGAAGCATAAACTTAAAAATAACAAAAGTAAATTATTCCCCAAAAATAGCAGACGTGCAGCCATAGCATAGCTCAATACCAAACTGTACATGAGCTGACAGAAAGCAAGTTAAATCCAAGCTAAGTGCTAGAGTTTCCTCTCTGAGAACCTGGAGGAAGAAACGAAAGAAAAAAGGCGAAAGGAAACAGGTCAGTCATAAAGACTGGTAAGTCCAAGTGACTTTCAGCATAAAAACAGGTAAAGGTAACATGACATGTATAAACTGAAAGTAAACATAAGTATGATGTCAAGATGGATAAGATAGACTAAGATAACATGATGAATCAATTATAGGTCAAGTATAGCATCGCATGTTCAAGGTTCACTGCACCAACTGTACTAGTAGCCCATCCCATGTCAAGTATTAATCATGAAATGATCCTTTGGCCCAAAATCGTGAATGACCCATTACTAGGTCCAACGGAACGATCCACTAATCGATCGGCTCCCTACAAGTTCTAGATCGTTGTGTTTTTGTGTCATACGGCCCTATCACAAATGTAGTCACCTGTGCTAGGTCCACCATAGGGTGTATCAAGCCCTATGGTGCCAAATATCGACACGAATCAAGCATGCTCAGATAAACCTACTGATGTCCAATGCCTCCTTTTTCAACTCTAGACCACGTGCACGACCATAGCCCGTCCGAACCTACACCGGCGCACCCACACAGCCGTCGTTCTGGTCGCTTACAAACAACCCAATAATCGTGCCCCACCCTGCCTAGTTCCAGGGTTCCATGATACATCTAGTGAGTTACTGCTGAAATGGACCGCATAACTAGGGTTTCCGTCTAGTAGGTTAAGTGTTGTCAATTAAATTCGAGACTTAACCCCATCAGTCTAGCTTATCAAGTTGGCTAAGTTTTGTCATTTAAGTTCGTGACTTAGCCCTACCATCCACGTGTTCAGTTGGTTATGTGTTGTCGTTCAAGTTCATGACCTAACCCTACCAATCATATTTCAAGTTGGTTAAGAGTTGTCTTTCATGTTCAGGACTTAACCCTATCATGTGGCATTAATTCATTAATGCACCCTAACCTCTCACATCAGACCTGTTGTTGTGGTCACTGGATATGCCGGGCGGTTCTGGGTAGATTTACACCACAACACAGTCTGACCTCGGGTTTCAAGCGCGATATGACCAACTACCCACATTGGATTCTATTGTTTGCAGTAACTGGATTTGTCGGGCGGTTCCGGACAGATTTACACTGCAAACTCAACCCAACCTCGAGTTGGCCATTTTCAAGTTCATTCTAGTGTCATGACCATGTTCAAGTTTCATGTCAAGTTCGTGCCAAGCTTCTTGTTTCAACTTATGCCTATTATCAAGTTCATGATTCAGGCTTATAACCAGTTCATGTTTTGCCTAATCTACCCAAATCGTATTCCCATCGCATGTAAACGTTAATCGGTCTAAATTACAAGCAAATCTAAATCTAGAGACAATGGGAATAACATCAAAACTATGATAGGCAGAAGGGACAAGCATAAAGCCATAAAGAGATTACAAGACTGGCATGATATAACTTGAGATAATCGGTTACAACATCTCTGGCATATAGAAATTAACAGGGTTTTCAAATCTAGCAAAATAAGGCGATAGTCCTGATAAAAACTTGACATACAAGAACAGGCACGCACAAGCAAGCCAAATACAAGGATAATGGGTCCATATGTACAAAATAACGAATAAACTAAGAAAGTCACACCCTAGGTATGGGATCCAACTAAATGCCAATTCGGTGTTCAACATGGTTTTAAACTATAGTGTTATGAGCAATCAACTATAATAGTCAATTAACCACAATAGTTATACAATAGTCATGGATAATTATCCAAAAGAGTTCTAGGCAACTACCCTAATAGTTATAGGCAATTAACTGTAATAGTTTCAAAGTCATGGTTATAGTCTTATGTTCATAATCATAGGCGGTAATTCATAGTCACGAGTCATAGGTGATTAGCCACAATTGTCCTTGTCATAGTCATAGGCAATGGTCTTATGTTCTCAGTCATAGGCATAGGCATAGTCTTATGTTCTCAGTCATAGTCCTTGGCCATTAACAATGGTTTCAAAGTCATAGGCATGATAACGTTTGATTTATAAATGCGAATAGGCCCAAACTGATTTCAAAGCAATATTCCAAATGTCAAGATCCAAGAAGAACAAGAATTGATATGAATCGATTATCATGCTTAAGTCAAATTTCACTTTATCTCATGTCCAAATTACAATTAACAAGTTTAGATCTCAAAGTAACTATAACTTACAGTGCATGGATCGAGAATTAGAAAGAAGAATTTGATTGTTGAATATCTATTTGATTGATCGTGTTCTAATTGAAATCCCCCAATTTGCAAATCTCTAATCGTAGTCTTGATAGAGAAGAAGCAGTCCTTTTTCTTCCTTTTTATCTTATTATTTTGATTATCTTAGAAGCAGCATAAGGACATAATGAAATGGTGTGGAGAGAATGAGGCTAGGGGGTTGCTTAAATAGGGTTAGGTAGACGAATCTGGTCACGAAACAAGTCTAAATACATCAGAATGCATCTGGTTCAGGAAATAGGTTCTGGAGGCAGGTCGACTCCCCGGTCAACCTGGTCACAGGAGGGGTCGACTCCCCAGTCGACTTGGTTGGAGGGGGGGTTGACTCCCCAGTCGACCTGGGTATATGGGAGGGAATTTTCCCACCAGCCTTCTATGGGTTTGAATTTCAAATTTCTGGCTTTATTTTCGAGCCGTTTTATTTTATTTAAATTCCTGAAACTTCGGAGGGTCATATCTTGGTCATACAGACTCCGATTTTCGAAAACTCAGACTCGATTTCATGTAGAATTCCAAGACGAACGCAATGGCTCAACCCGTTTCCCCTGATTCTTATTTTAAAATTAAATTCTGCATTGATTTATGACTTTAACATGTTATAAAAATACGGGTTGTTACTGCTAGATTCCAACTTTCATAATTTTTGGTATCAATATGTGAGTGTGGTGAATTTAAACGCATTTGGTCAATTCATTATGAATTTAACCGACTGGAAAATGACCTTTTTTCAAACATTCTCTAAATTTAACGAAATTAGTTTTGTTAGGACCGTATCATCAAAACATAGCTAGATTTATTTTTCTGGAATTTTTGGAGTCCGTATGCGCCCTCGGTAAATTAAAATGTATGTTTAAATTAAATATAAATTGATTTATATTTTAATTTAAAGAAATACTAATCGTAATAGTCGAACTGGCTTACGAAATATATCCCATTGTGTTAAGAATGGTGGTATTGGCTAGGGCGACAGTTGTTGGGTTCGATTTGGAGTTCGTTATGATTTTGACTTTTAAAATGAATTAAATAATATTTAAATAATTTATATATATTCTTTTCTTAGTCAAAGACCCTAGAATCCAACTCAAAGAGGTCAAACCCGTTGATATTCCGCCTCCACACAACGGACGATCCACGCGATCGATCATTTCTCCCCCTTCTTCTTTCAAATCCGCAATATAATTCCATCAAGTCATTAAGGAAAAAATCGTCATCTCTCTAAGCTTGAGGTTCTCAACGGTGATGATGGATTGTTATTGCTCGGATTGATCGATTATTCGCCTCAAACGGCAGCCGTTTCACGTTATATCTCGGCGCCAGGGCAGCCTCGAACTGCGTGCCAGCTCTGGCGGTGGATGGACTCACGAAGCTCTCTAACGTAGGGCCACTCGATGGAGGTCCGGCTAAACATCGTGGCGGCGCTAATCAATATTGGAAGTCAACGGCTTTTGTTAAGGGGTTCTAGGAATTTGGGGAAGACAATGAACACAGTGATAAGGTGATTAATTAATTTAAATTATAGTTAATTATCTTATATTAATGAAGATTAAAATCCAGTGTTAAAATCAGTTTTATTGTATAAAGAAAGCATAGTTATTTTTAGTTTTCTATTAAATAAAAAGCTGAATTTTTGTATCAATAATATTGTTTTTAAATCAGTTTTATTAAAGAAAAAGCATTAGTTTTAAAAATAAAAATATACATTTTAAAAAAAAATAAAAATAGAATTGTTTAAAAAAATAAAGACATGATTTTTAAACGATATAAAAGTATGATTTTTATATATAAGGACATCAAATAAAAATATGATTTATATATATATATTAGCAAGATAAAAATTTGATTTATATATATATATAATAGCAGTATAAAAATATACTTTTTAATAATGTGAAAATACGGTTTTTATTGTAAAAAGTATATATTTTAGGTTAGATAAAAATATGATTTTTAAATTATATACTTGGTTTTAAAAACACCTTTGTTTTTCAACATAAAAATGGAATTGTTTTTAAAAATATAAACAGAATTGTTTTAAAAAAATAAAAATAGAAATTTAAAAATTTTGGTTTTTATATATAGAGTAGAAAGATAAAAATAGGATTTTAGCATATGTATGCTATTTATAAAATAGTTAAGCTATGAAAATATTTTTGGAAAGATAAAAATATAATTTTTATATATGAAGTAGCATTATAAAAATATGATTTTTATAATATAATAGAGGTGTAAAAAACGATTTTTATATATATAATGGCATTGTAAAAATACGATTATTGATATATATATATAATGGAATTGTAAAAATACGATTTTTAATGTATACATGACACTGTAAAAATGTGATCTTTTATATATATAGCGATAAAAAGATGCTATTTTTAAGTATGAACATCATATTAAAAATTTGATTTTTAATATGAACAGCATGAAAAGATTGCGTTGGAATTTCAGGAAAATCCAAACGGTTCAAAAATTCAGAAATAAAACTGGAGGAGTGGATCCCAAAGGTGAGAACTTCTCATTCTAATTTATTTTCTAGTTAAAAATAAATACTAAGATGCAAACGGTGCTTAGTAGCACCGGACAACTTTGTTTGAAACCATGTTTGTTTGGTTGTTTGGTTGATTGGTTTATTTTTTTGAATTTGGTTTGGAAAGTGAATTGAATTGATTGGAATTGGTATGTGTATGATGCGAGACATTATTAGGCGAGGGATAAGGCAAGACCTTATTCCGGTTCTAGTATCATGCCGTTATGCTGCCGAAATTTTCTAAAAATGTTAGAACAATTAAAAATGCCATTTTTATTATATAAATGAACTGTATAAAATATTAATTAGTTGAAATAAATATTTCGTAGGAAAAAAATTATAATTTGTAACATGTATATGAATAAAATATTCATTTACAAATCGGACGATTTGTTTATGTACACACATTTAACTTATATGGATTGGGACGATAATATTTTACACATCGCCCAACTGCACAAATAGTAATCTGTGTTTGTGGTTTGAAAACCCCACACGGGTATTGGGATGATATTTGACATACACCGATCCTAATAATTAGTGCTACGTCAATCGATTGGTTGACAGACTAAATAAGCGTTATTTATTTAGTTTAATGCTTATACAAATGTAAAATGCACTCTGGATGTTGTATGAATTTTTAATGATTGTTTACCATTATTGTTGTATACATGTGATGTTAAAATCCATATAACTGAAATTATATGGTAATTGATTTGAAATTTGAAATTTGTATATATTATCATTTTAATATTATAATGATAGGGAATATTCAAATTTGATTTGAAATGAAAATGAAATCGTTTTAAAATGAATTTAAAACGAAATAACTAAGTAATATTCAAATTTGATTTGAAATTTGAAATGAAATTGAAATCATTTTAAAATGAATTTATTAAGGAATATTCAACTTTGATTTGAAATTTGAAATGAATTTGAAATCGTTTTAAAATGAATTTAAAACGAATTTATTAAGGAATATTCAAATTTGGTTTAAAATTTGAAATGAAATTGAAATCATTATATAATGAATTTAAATTGAATTTATTAAGGAATATTCAAATTGATTTGAAATTTGAAATGAAACTGAAATCGTTTTAAAATGAATTTAAAACGAATTAACTAAGGAATATTCAAATTTGATTTGAAATTTGAAATGAATTTAGATTCATTTTAAAACGAATTTATAAACGATTTAAAAAATACGTTTCAAATGGAAATTGATGAAATATGTATTATACGTATTATATATATAATATAATGGCCTGAATAGAACGCGCCGCGCCGCGGCCGTTCGCGAATTTCGACCATTGACTTCGAATTGATGTTACGGGAGATCCGACCGTCAAATTCTCCTAAAATTGGAAACGTTGGGTTCGTATCAAAAAGAGCTTTCCAACAAATATAAGAAATTTGAAATCTAACAATTGGATTTGGAATTATATTCAAATCAAATTTGGAAAAGGTCGATGTAAGTGTAGTTCGATGACCATTTATGGAAATCTGCTGAAAGGGCCTTAATAAAATTATTAAAAATATTGATAATTTGGGTAAAATCATACTAAATGATTTGGAAAGAATTAGGATGAAAATTTCCATATTTGAAAAGATAAAAAAATATTTTTATCGAAATGAACTAGTTATTAACTAGAATTAAAATCCAATTATTTTTAAATAAATAAATGGGATTGAGAATGGATTTTAATATAACCAGAATGTCCAATACACGAATCAGAGTGGACTTGAAAGGAAATCATCTTTGGAATATTTCGATGTTGGATTTCGTGATTATACAGATATTGTTATGGAAATTTGAAAGATATATTTATATCGTTATTTCTTTGTTGGTATCAAAATTTGGTATTAAAAATAAGCCGATATATTTTCTATTTAGAGCCTTGAATTTAGTATCAAATGGGATTTTGGGTTTGTCGTGAACGGTGTCTTAAATAACACTGTTCTTAAACTTTGTTGAGGAAAGAATAAATCTTTTTTATTAAGATTTAGTGAAATTTTCCAACTAATTAATATTTAATTGGAACTGAACAAAAGAATTGGATTTTGGGTTTGTCATGAACGGTGTCATCAGTAACACTGTTCTTAAGCCCCGTTTGAAAGGAATTAATATTTTAATTAAGATTATTAGAGTTTCCAGTTACTTTTGGTAATTGGAATAAAATGGAATGTGAATCGAGTTTATCGTGAACCGTGTTTTTAACGACAGTCGTTCTTTAACCCGATTTACAGTGAAATGTGATTTGGAATTTATCAATCTTTTATTAAGATTTAAAGGAAATTTTCTAAAGTAAAGTTTTCCAATTTAATACAATAAATTGGAAAGGAATCGAATTCGATTGGATAATAATTGAAGTGAACTTCTATGGAGGAAGACTGTTAATATATATGGAATTTAAAAGGCTTTGTTGTTATTCCATTTATATTTTTAGTCAGATACAGAAATTGATTTTGATTATAAATATTGATCTCTTTTCCGTGAAGATTCCATAATTAATGGAATGGGATTTTGGGTTTATCGTGAACTATGTTTTAAATGACATTAGTTCTTTAACCCAGTCAGAAGATAAGATTAATTTCTTAACTTTGAATAATCATTAAGAAATCATTTTTGAGATTAAAACTGAATTAGAGTTTTAATGAATCTTTAATTAGATTGGAATGTGAATGGGATAATTAAATTTATCGAATTCATGAAATGATCGAGAATAGAGTATCACCAGTTTTACTGCAAGCGAAAGTTAAATCTTTAATTAGATTTGAACATGAAATGTAATTAATTTTACCGATAACAATGTGGTGTTAGATATGGATTATTACCAGTTTTCTTCATGGGATGAATAGGTTGGGATTGGGAAATCAAATAAATGATTTCTTCGGTAAGGTTCACTAATCCCGACTTGTTTTGATAAACCTTAATTTGGTTTGAATTAATATCCAATGGAAGATTGAAGAATAAATTTAAAGAATTTATCTTTGAAAAAATTAATGGGAACCTTTCCCAAAGGATATGAATATTTAAATAAAGAATATTCAAAATTGGAATGAGGCATATGTTGTGTTTTTATAACACTTGTTTATTATATACGCGAGTTATTCGGAAAGGTCGGGTTTATACCCATTCTGAATAACTGGTTCAACGATAAGTCGACGATGAAGATGGTGGTTGAAGACCAGAGGTCTTCACATTGTTTGGATGATTAGCGAAGTCTTGATTAGGCTGTACATCCAAGACGAGGTAATAAGTGGTGATCGTCCAGACGTACTTGGAGATCGACCAAAAATGCGAGGACCTCTCTCCTGTATTGGACATATGGGACGAGGAATATGGTTCCTACGGTTTCGTTCAAACCCAGAACAAACTTGTAAATAGATATGTGTCTGACATTGGATTTTATTTTGTGTTGATTGATCTCTATTAGATATATATCTGTTTAGTGGCGGAGAATTTATTCCCTTCCTTAACACCCTTCTCTAAGACGTATGAGCTCAAAGGTTATATATTGATAGACATCAGTCGCATGGTGTGGATTGCCTATGTGGCATGCTGAGATGCAAATGATCAAGGCTTCTATCGAAAAGCAGGGTCTTGCGGTTTATTATCAAAGCACGACTTTAATATAGCATAGCTTTGTGCATAACATTAATTCGCAAGCATCACACCCCGATGTGAACCAGAAACGGGAGAGGACATGCGTTTCCTTTTAGCTAGGAATGGTGTCATGGTATGGAGCCCAGACATTTTTAGTTATGTGGATGATGGAAAGCGAGGTGACTCGGTTATATCGCTCACTATGGGGCCGATGGATGGTTTGGTCGATATACGGACCAGTTTTACGCTCCATAGGGCGGGAAAACGTATTGTTCAGGCATTTTAATCCACTTTGTGTCGACCGGCCCTGACGATCCAAGGGTGACCCGAGCTCTGATCCTGGGGGTCGGGCTAGAGAGTATCGAAGCGGTAAGGACGATCCCTTCCCTTGGTTCACAGATGGAAATCCAACTTCCAATACGTGACATTTCGGTTTTAATTGTTGAGCCTAGTATGGCGACATGATAGATGGCACCCATGCCACCTACGATTGATACATTTATATTTGAAGTTGTTTTCTTCACTTATATTAATAATAAAAGATAAAATTTCACGTACCAAGTATTATTTGTCTACTATAAGGTAAAACTCTATCCTCCAGCTTGCGTTGCATTGTGTGATGGGACCTGGGTCTTGTAATCGCTTCATTTTCTTTAATTAGCATTGCGCTATTTGTTTTATGCACTGGAATTCTTGGAGGTAAACCCGTTACATGTTATACGGCTTGGTCCCTCGGTATACCTAACTTTAAAATCAAATTAATAACTGTTTTAGTTCTCAGACCAGTCACATGACTGACCTGGAGTTTATTGTTTTAACCTAAACTATGGGTGCTCCTATTTTCCACATGGGAAGCTAGTAGTTTTGGTTTTGCAGATATTATATTCATTGGATCCTGTTTTATGGCTAAAGCGGTATTCAGAAAGCTTTGTATCCATGTATTTCTTTCAGTTGTGTTTCGTATTATTTTTCTGCTGCTATCTGTTTAAAAGTAATTTAAATCTCTGATATTCATCAAATGTATATTATTTATTCATACTCTGTCATATTCTTGTACTCTGATGTAAATTGTTGTAATAAGTAATGAAATGTTCTTCTGTTTGAGTTCTGATTTGTCCCGTTCTCAAACAATTCGTTCTTTCTCTTCTTTTTGAAGACTGAGGAAGTTTGGGTCGTTTCAACATATGAGCTTGGAGGTTATATATTGGTTGACATCAGTTGTAAGACATGGATTGACGATGTGGCATGCTGAGATGCAGTGATCAAAGCTTTTGTTGAAAAGAAAATCTTTGTGGGTGATGATCAAGACATGGCTAATATAGCATAGCTTTGTGTATATCATTAATTTGCGAGCTTCGCACCCCGGTAGGAGTCAAAAACGGGATGAGGGACCACAGGAAGAACATGCATTTCTTTCTAGCTAGAAGTGTTGCCATGGTATGGATCCCAAACAATTTACTTATGTGGATGTTGGGATGCGAGGTGCCATAGATATGGCCGCATAAGGCAAGGACGATCGACGTATTGACCAAGAGGTTTGATAGGATCGGGAAACGTACTGTTCAGGCAATGTTAATCAGCGTTGCACTGCTGACCAGACCTACCGGTCCAAGGACCACATACGTGTGGTCCTAGACACCTAGCTAGAGATGATCCAAATCAGATAAGGAAGGATAATTTGCCTTGGCTCATGATGAAATTCCAAATTCCAATAAGTGATTTTACGGTTTTACCTATATACATATGACAACACAGTAGGATGGGCTACTGTGTTATCCAAGATTGATACATTTATTTTAGAAATTGTTTTAGTACTACACACTTATTATAAAATGTTTAGCCATTATAAGGTAAAACTCTATCCTTTGGCTTGTGTTGCATTGTGTGATTGGACCTAAATCTTATAATGGCTTCATTTTTCTAAAAGCATTGTGTTGTTTTACTTTGTTTTATGCACTGGCATACATGTGGAGGAAAACATTCCCATGTCGTATGGTGTGTTCCCATGTATGCCTTATTTTAAAAAAAAAAGTTAAGTTAACTGTAGGGTTTCTTATACCAGTCCCATGACTGACTTGTAGTTTGTTTTTCCCTTGCAAACTCGAGTTCCTATAATTTTTACATGGGCAACCTAGTTATCATGTTATTAGATCTCTTTTAGATATGTACTAGAGCTGTGGATGTTGTTTTGGCATGGAGCTGATTAAGGACTTTTATGATTTCTTTTGGGACCTTTTAAGACACTCTCTTATGTTAATTACGTTAGATTCTACTGCAAATTTAATACCTTTAAGTTGAAACTATATTTATATTAAGTGTGATCCTGTAATATTGATGTAACTCTGATACTCATTTCTACTAATATAAAATGATGTAAATTATTCTTTAATATGATATATTACGCTACGTTCTGTGATCTGCTGATGGTTTAATGTGTTATATTCCAAAGACTATCCTTACCACCTGGGAACGGGGGTTTGGGGACGTCACATGATCACATAAAGATGTTAAATAAAAAATTAGCATACCTTATGCTCAACATCCTTGAGTAATTTCTTAGTCCATTATTCATACTACTATGGACAAACTTGAAGTCTTATTTCCAAAACTCCCAATAAGACAACAAAATGTCATTTAAATATTTATGAAGGACTGTATGATGTGCATATATCGTCTACTTTCAACATCAGATCTGATCGTTCGTTCAATCATATAATTTCCCATTGAACTAGTATTGATTACTTTTTTTATCTGATGCAAATTATAATCCAGCTCTTTGATTAAAATTCGATTTTCCATAACTATATATCACGATTGAAAATTTCAAAATCGTAATCTATATTAGAAGCACATTATCAAGAATCAGGTGAAAAATCCATATTTGGATTGGTGTAACACTCCGCATTTTCAAGATAATAAATAAGAATAACTTAATTAAGTATTCAGAATTAAATAAAACGGACAACGCCATTGTGTCTGTCTCGGAATTCTGGTCAAGATAGACACCTGATTTGCGTAAAACGGATAACGTATGAAGAAGTTATGGGCGTTGGACGCTTGTATACATATAAGAAGCTCATATGTATATAAAATAAGTAAAATATATAGAAAAATCAGAACATGCAGCGGGAAAATAGCCCTTTAGGGGTCGACCCATCAACAGGGTGGTCGACCTAGGGGTCGACGCCACCGCAGATCTGGGTACGTTCTGAGAGTGAATGTGGACTGTTTTTGGTCTAAATTCATTTCTAAGCACCTATAAATAAGAACTTAGACCGAACCCTAAACCTCATAATTATGAGGCTACGCTGAAGCTCTACCTTTACTCTCTCTCTCCTCAAATCTATTCAGAAAATTAAAATATTAGTCAAGGAAAAAATCTGAATTCAGATCTGAAGTAAAGAGACTGACGTTTATAAAAGGTGTTTAGAATTATGTGAAACTAAGGTAAACTTCTAGAACCAATCTATTCAAATTCTTCCTCCTTCATTCCCTTCTCTTTTAATGAAAAATAATCAATCCACGATTATTATGTTTTAAAACCAAATTACGGAAATACCATGGATGCTGAAACTGGATCAGATCTAGAATTAGGAAGGCATACGAGGTGAGTGGATTTAAACTATAGATTTTAGATAATAATATGTTATCGTTTACCATTTCCTATTTTTGTATAATTGAAATTCAATATGTTAAATGTTTAACATGTGATAATATTGACTACTGTGATAATTACGGCATGTAGGGATAATTAATATGCTAAGATATTAATTTATTGGGATATAAGCTTGTTAAATTCACATGTAAAATCGGTAAAGTGTTGAATTGTTTGTATGTTGAGAAACAAACTTGTTAGAAATGGGTAGCAAATTTTGTTGTTCGTATTACACATAAGTTTTTCATATTTATATACATGAATTCTTACTCGTATGAATTGGAATAGTTATGTGATTAAAGGGTTTTACGTTAACATAGAATTAAATACATGAAATGGATTTGGGTATAAGTCAAAGTGCAATTAAAGATCTTATTTTTGGGCATACGATATATATATGACTTGGTGAAAAGGACAAGAAAACCAATAATGACACAGGAAAAATGGTTAAAAACCGAATATGCCTAGATTCACAGTAATTTGAAATTGTAACGTGCTTAGACACGACGTTAGATTACACTTGAGGTAAAGCCTGTTCGGACCCTCCCGTCAAATCCGGCATCCACAAGTGGTAAATCTAATGTGATAGGTCTAAGTGCATAATTAAAACCTATAATGGTTCTAAAACACGAGGTTAAGTTAACTTGTGGTAGACGTCTGGCTGGACCCGCCCAGCAAATCCAACATCCACAAGTGTAGGCTTAATGTGAGAGGTCTAGTACATATATATACACACACACACATAAATATATGCATATAACAAGATATGAATAAATGGCAATGATGGTAATTAAATGTCTAACTCATAAAATAATAAAGGAAGAGATATAAAGGGTTGAGTTAGTGTGATGCAAAGGAAAAGTGATGTATTTCCCAAAATGACCTAGTTCTGAGAACGTTGTTGCAAGTAAGCCACCGTAAATAAAGAAAAGTAAAGAAATTACTTGCTACCACAGATTTAGATGGGAATAAGTATGAAAATAAATCATTGATTCCTTCTGTCAAACTGATAAGGTGCATCAAGTGTTTTCCTTAACATAATAAGGAATATATATTACAGTAAATGAAGAATAATGGTTTACAATATTAAATGGTTTAAATGGTGAATGATAGTAACCTATTATAAATTAATAACATTAATAAAAATGTTGTATAATAGGTAGACTTGTCCTAGGGACAAGTGAAGGTTATAACTTAGGTTCTAATAAACTAGTAAGGAGATGGGATAAATGGTGAAATGAGATAAGGGACACTTAATTGTAAATTAAGTAATCAATAAATGAGGAAAACCTGAAACCAGTTGAGAAAAGGGGAAAGATATATGAAATATAAAGAGTTGTACTTAATTATAAATTAAGTAATCCGTAAACATGGAAGTCTCTCACCCGCTGATAAGAATAACATATTTAGACTTGTCCTAGGGACAAGAGGAAAATATAACATAGGTTATAATAAATGGAAAGAGAAAAATATTAATGGGCCTTAGCTAAGAGAACTAAGTTAATAAGTAAACAATGATAAGTTGTAGTAACGGTGTGAAATGGAATTATTATTAAATGAGAAACGATGAGAAAACCTATGAAGTAAGTTATATTTAATCATAAATAATGACTGACATGTTAAACAGAAAACAAGTTAATTAGGATATACTTAATTACATATTAAGTATAACATGTTAATATAATGATGAAATCAAACAAGAATACAAAACGGGTTGTGGACTACATACCTTCGGCCAGAATCTAGAGAATAACATGTTGTGGGCTTATTAACAAACTTAAATGGGTTAAATTATATAACCAAAATTAATAAGCAAGAGGAACTTGGTAACTTGATTAAGAATTCAATATGAATGGGGGTAACCAAGTTAAATGGAAATCTGGTGAGGTAAGGCAAGTGCGTAAAAGAATGTTTAGACATAGGGTCTAACAACATATTAAAGTGAGACGCTTGGACCAGTCCGCACGTTTGAGGGTGAATAACCCAATAGGGTAGATTATATGGTGTTATAAGGCATGAGGGGAGCGCACGTTCATCTGATTATTTTGTTGGCTCCGAAGGACTGGAAGGGGAAGCACGCGGCTTCCTGAGAAACGTAAAGGTGCACTTGGTAGTCCTTTGTGTCATGACAGATGTTTAAGCTATGCTAGCAGAGGTTGGGTCTACGCATAACTACTAGGTGGGTGGGCCTTAACTGCAAAAGTTGCTTTGCAGCAAGAATGTTGTGATGTGCTGACACTAGGGTGATTCGATGGTTGCCTCAATGGGGAGGCAGAGGGTCACGACCAACAAAGATAGTGGATCGTCGGATACCTGTCATCGACAGCCAGTGAGATGTGAAAAGACTAGAGCTAAACCCAAGATGCCATCCACCTTTTACTATCGTGGCACAGTGGTTGAGGGGTGACGCCAAATGGATGTTTAGATTGTTTGTTATTAGGGGCATGTCGCTTAGCTCTGGTAGTCTTTACTGGTTGATGGAAGGGCCGAAGTGGGGTTATAACCACCTTGGAAAACAGACCCTAGGAATATCTGTTATTTTGAGGCTCTTAAAGGCGGGCCTGTACAGATATGGAAAAGCTCCCGACCGAGTTCCGTGTTTCTTGTATCGCCCTGCCAGGGGACTCGTGCACTTTAGAGGACGTGCGGTTATGGCATCGAGCTACGATTGACGATACGAATTTGGGACAGTCTAGATACATGCATGTCGGCTCTAGGTGGTGTATCGTAGGCTTGAGGGCATTACTCTAGTATGGAATCTGATTCGATCGAAGGTAGCAGTCCGTACATTTATGTAGCATAGTAATGACAGATATATGCAAAACTTAATAGTGTTATATAGAGATTTGTATATCACTATGGCGTAGGATGAGGAACTGCGTATATTTCGATGGTGTTACGGTAGAGACCGTGCGAGTGGGGTATCATGGGGTGTACCTTAATATTGGAGGTAGCTACATATATACTGTATTAGGTTAATTCACTGGGAAGCAAATGGGTGCGACGCATGTGTAATCCTTGAGTGTTGTTAACCCAAGAAACCTAATAAATAAGAAAATATGATTGAATGGTATATGTGGTGTTATCCAAAATGTATAATTTAAATCCAGTCACCAGAACTTGTGTTCTGACCCCCTCCTCATAACATACTCGCAGGTTAGATTTGTGGTAGAGACATAAGACATTATAGCTTTGGATACAGGTTATGCAGTATTACTAATATGGTAAGGTTATACTTTGATTATATTATATTTTATCCTTTCCGCTGTAAGTTGCTTTTTGAGCTCTGACATATTTTATGTCTCTGTCTTTCCTGCAGGATACAGAGCACAACAACTTGAGTTTCAATAAATTGGAATTTGGAAAAAAAATTGGTCTGTCGGAATTTGGATTGTTACATCTAGTATCAGAGCTTAGGTTTAGGATTCCTGTATAAATAGTGAGTGAACGTATTTGTATTTTTAAAATATAAATATATTATATATACTTAGATCCATAAAGAAACCCACTAAATAGAAAGAGCGTAATATGGTAAGTATTGGGGTACTTGTTTTGTATACTAAAGGAATAAATACGGAAATATTAGACCCGTTGGTAATTTGGGTGGAAAGTGTGCAATATACTTTGTATAGAAGGAAAGAGAATCTCGTATGATTAATATTTTGGGTTAATGGGTTTGGCAGTAAAACCTTTTAGATTAGAGAAGGTAAAAAAATAGAAAAATGGATTAGGAATACATATATTTGAGAGAATTGACTTTGTCGGAGTGTCTAGGAAAGCCTAGAAATATTGGAAACCCGCTTTGAGTCTAACCCCATTGTTAACTTTTAAAACTTGAAATTGTAAAAGTTTTGTGAGAAGGGTTTATGGTGTTTTCAAGTTTTAATCTTAAAATTTAATGTTTTAAATATGTATAGAAGTACATATTTGGTTTTAAAGTAAAATAGGGTATATTTCAGAAGTAATGATTTACCATGAAAACTTTGTCTAAGGTAAAATTCTCTCAGTAAAAAGGTGCATATTATAAGGCAAGTTTAAATCGCTAGTTTTCTTGTTATATTTCATACAAGAATTTTTAATCAAGAAGTTTTGAAGTCTCTATTCTTTGGACAAACATTTTTGATAAATTGATTAAAAGATAAAATTTTGTTTGATGGAATAAATCACAGAAATTAAGAATAGAGTAGATTTTTGCACCTCGTAGTAAGAGACTAAACCAATCTTATAGATAATAACAAGTCATAAACCCGATTCAGAAATAGTTGCCCGTATCTATTCCAGTTTTTTTTTTTTTTTTGTGATTTGAAAAAAAAATGATGAGTTACATTTTTAAGATGACATGTTTTTTTTTGGTTTGGCAAAAGCAAGTTTCATGAGGAAAATAAATTTTTGACACTTCTGATTTTTGGAAGAAAAATTTAAATGAAAAAGGGCCAAATCGTGTTTTAAAAGTATGGATTAGGTAAGGATTAGTGCCTAGGAAGACGGGAAAATTTTGGAGGTTATAAAGTAAATAGCGAGAATTATCTTGGAAAAATAGCGAGTTCTCGTAGAATGCGTAAGCATTGAAAGCCTAGGGGGTTGCTTGAAATAATTGTTCGTACACAACTAGAATTATTAGTGACTACTAGATAATAAAGGGCAAGTAAGCATTTAGATCCTATTACAGATTTCATGTTAGGGGTAAAACCCGTCACTACGTTTCTGTTGGCATCGTTCCATTATTTAGTTCTTGTTGGGTAATTAGGGTAACACCTATACCTATCCTGGATCCCACAATTTGGACTTTTCTGTCTAAGGGGGACATCGTCCCGAGATTCTTGGCCCTTAGTAGTAGCTGTGCAGGGTGTTTGTTCTTCTGTTTTAGTTGAAAGAATAGAAGGCTTATTTTAAATTTAAACTAAGATTGGATGATTAAATAAGCTAAGAAAAGAGAAATGGTACAACTAAAAAGGAAACAACAAATTCAATAAAGCAACAAACATGATAAGTTATGAGAAAAGATGGATAAAGATTAAAAAAATTCAAGATAAGATGAAAAAGAAAATCAGTAGAAAAAGAAAATTTTCTTACGTGGGATGTGCTTGGATAGAAAAATAGGGAATCTTTATAAATAGTTACATAAAATCCAAGTACAGTTGGAAAAAGGTATATAAAAGAAAAATGGAAAGTGTGAAATTTTCCCTTTTTCACCTCTTTGTAACATAAGAAATCGAACTCATAAAATTAGATATTTCTGAAATTCGAAAAATAAAGTTGATTGGTAGGATTATGGATGAACTACACTCTTACTCAGTAAGAGTGTGGGAAAAATTTGGATGAAAATGTATTTTGATTTACAAAATATTGCATTTACGTAGAACTGCCAGTATATTTAGGATGTGAGCATCATATTTTTAAAAGGATATTTGAGAAATTTGCGTACACATAGAAGGTACTGCTTAGGCATACATGCATTACTATGTTGTATTTCACTCTGCACAGGTGCACAATGTTAGCGAAAATTGGATGAACACATGATGGACGTATATTATGCAAGGGGTTATTTGATTATGCTCTTATCAAATTTCGGGGTCCTAAGGGTGGGAGAATGTAACACCCCGCATTTTCAAGATAAAAAATAAGAATAACTTAATTAAATATTCATAATTAAGTAAAACGGAATATGCCATTGCATTCATCTTGGAATTCTGGTCAAGATAGACACTTAATTTGCGTAAAACAGATAACATATGAAGAAGTTATGGGCGTTGGAAGCTTGTTCACATATAAGAAGCTCATATGTATATAAAATAAATAAAATATCTAGAAAAATCAAAACACGCAGCGGGACTGGGCAGGAAAATGGCCAGTTGGGGGTCGACCCCACCGTAGGTCTGGGTGCATTCTGTGCGTGAACGTGGACTATTTCTGGTCTATATTCATTTCTGAGCACCTATAAATAAGACCTTAGGCCTAACCCTAAACCTCATAATTTTGAGGCTACGCTGAAGCTCTACCATTACTCTCTCTCCTCAAATCTGTTCAGAAAATTAAAATATTAGTCTAGGAAAAACTCTGAATTCAGATCTAAAGGAAAGAGATTGACATTTATAAAAGGCGTTCAGAATTATGTGAAAGTAAGGTAAACTTGTAGATCCAATCTATTCAAATTCTTCCTCTTTCTTTCCCTTCTCTTTTAATGAAAAATAATCAATCCACGGTTATCAGGTTTTAAAATCAAATTAGGGAAAAACCATGGATGCTGAAACTGGATCAGAACCAGAATTGGGGAAGCATACGAGGTGAGTTGATTTAAGCTATAGATTTTAGATAATAATATGTTATCGTTTACCATTCCCCATTTTTGTATAACTGAGAAACAATACGTGATATGGTCAACATGTGATAATATTGACTATAGTGATAAGTACGACATGTAGGGATAATTAATATGCTAAGATATTAATTTATTGGGATATAAGCTTGTTAAATTCACATGTCAAATTGGTTAAAGTGTTGAATTGTTTGCATGTTGAGAGACAAACTTGTTAGAAATGGGTAGCAACTTTTGTTGTTCGTATTACACGTAAGTTTGTCACATTTATATACATGAATCCTTACTTGTATGAATTGGAATAGTTATGTGATTAAAGGGTTTCATGTTAACATAGGGGTATAAATCAAAGTACAATGAAAGACCTTAATTTTAGGCATACGGTGTATATATATATATATATATATATATATATATATATGACTTGGGGGAAAGGACAAGAAAACCTATAATGACATAGGAAAAATGGTTAAAAACCGAATATGCCTAGATTCACAGTAATTTGAAATTGTAATGTGCTTAGACACGAGGTTAGATTACACTTGTGGTAGAAGCCCACCCGGACCCGCCCGGCAAATCCAGTATCCACAAGTGGTAAATTTGATATGAGGGGTCTAAGTGCATAATTAAAACCTGTAATGGTGCTAAGACACGAGGTTAAGTCAACTTGTGGTTGAAGTCTGCCCGGACCCACCTGGCAAATCCAGCATCCACAAGTATAGGCTTAAAGTTAGAGGTCTAGTATATATACACACACACACACATAAATATATGTATATAAAAAGATATGAATAAATGGCAATGATGGTAATTAAATGTCTAACTCGAAAAAAAAAAAAAAGGAAGAGATATAATGGACTGAGTTAGTGTGATGCGAAGGAAAAGTGATGTATTTCCCTAAATGACCTAGTTTTGAGAACGTTGTTGCAAGTAAGCCACCGTGAATAAAGAAAAGTAAAGAAATTACCTGCTACCATGAAGTTAGATGGGAATACGCTATGAAAATAAATCACTGATTCCTTCTATCAAACTGGTAAGGTGCATCAAGTGTTTTCCTTAATATAATAAGGAATATATATTACAGTGAATGAAGAATAATGGTTTACAATAGTAAATGGTTTAAATGGGGACTGATAATTACCTATTATAAATTAATAACATTAATGAATATGTTGTATAATAGGTAGACTTGTCCTAGGGACAAGTGAAGGTTATAACTTAGGTTCTAATAAACTAGTAAGGAGATGGGATAAATGGTGAATTGAGATAAGGGACACTTAATTATAAATTAAGTAATCAGTAAATGGGGAAAACCAAAAACCAGTTGAGAAAAGGGGAAAGATATATGAAATATAAGGAGTTGTACTTAATTATAAATGTTAATCCCTCAAAAAATCCATACGCACATTGAGCAAAGGATGCCGAACGGGCGCCATCACTGTCGGTCATGCATAATGTTGTCTAAGGCGCTTAAACGACTCACAACAAACAGGATGCAACTGATAGAGCCAGATCCAAACGTCAAACCCAAAGCAAGTCAAGACAACCAGTACGACCGAAGATAATGGCGTGATATGAAATGAGAAATGCATCCCCAAAAGGATAGAGATCGCATATCCTATAAAGTCGCTCACTGTTTTCCTATCAAAAGACCAAGCCTGAAATAAAGCTGCAATACGAGTGCTTGCAACATCATATGTGACCATATCTCCAATCAAAATTGGACACGAATCATGACTCGGGTGTGGGAGCCAAAGTCGATCATTCATACTGGGGCAAAGCCGCTTAAACACAGAAGCAAAGCAAATCGCCCATTCAACATAGGCGGGGGCGACCTTGTGGCGTAGCTGTAGGGACAAATAGCGCCATACAAAGGCAGCAAAAAGACGAGGGCTGTGGAGCTAAGAAGTACATTCGCTTAAGGAACAGGGGAGAGCCAAGTCCAATCTTGTGTTCCGCTCTTATAAAAGTTTCCAAGTTTTCCAAAGCATTCATACTCACAGGAACGCCCGCACCTATGGATCCACTCAACCACTTAAGGCGCTCGCTCCACTAAGTCACTCGCGCATGACAACCAAATACAGATCTGGAAAGCTGGCTACAACTAGCCTATGGTATGATTGTAATTAATAGAATGAGCAATCTGTAGTCTCCATAAACGGATTTCAGATCATTTCTCAGAGGGAGCTCACCTATAAATACACCGTGACTATCAACATAAAAGGGATCCAATATTTGAAACCACGAAGTGCTGCTAAATTCTATCATCAACTACTGATTCGGCCATGGTGTCAAGCATAATCTCGTGATCAAGGAAAACATAAGCATCCTCCTCCTTAATTATTCATCCATCCTTCTTTTCCTCAAATTCCACCGTCCCCTTGGGTAATTCCAAGATTGAAATATATAAACGAGGGTATATTGAATGAATGCAAAGATGTATGAAAAGAGAGAATTGATGTGTTCTGTAATCTCTATTATAAGATTGGAAATCACCTTCACCGTGGATGTAGGCCTACTTAATGGCTGAACCACTCTAAATCTCGCCTCTACTTTACTTTTCTTGCCTTTTTCATTTTTAGTTGCTGATTAAACATGGTTCCATTTATTTCTTACCAAATTAGTGAAGTACAGTTTAGTACCTTGGGTGTTTAGACCATTTTTGCTGTAAACATTTTGGCGCCCACTGTGGGGCCATGTTTTGCTTCTTTCCCCATTTCAGGTCCAATGAGATTTTCTGAGAGGCACTGTGCTTGAAATCATGAGCATGCCAAGGAGAATCATCGACGAAGTCAACAACCCCAACAACGGCGTCAACATCGCCACACTATCAGACAGCGACTCCGGCGAAGCGGGGTTGCCATAAGTTAAAGAAGCTGTAATCAGGAAGGAATTGGAGGAGGCGATGACGGTATTAACGAGTCAAATAACCATTGCAAGCGATGCAATGATGAAGAAGCTTGAGTCGATACTCGCCATTCAAGCCGCCATAGCAAAAGCCACTTTAAGCGCCACCTGTTCCTCGCTAGCTCGAACGAATTGCGAGTTAGAAACAGAGCTCCCTGCTTTAAGCTCAAGACAGCGGGATTCCATCCAGAGAGTTGCATGTCGCGCCAATCCAAACTACGAAGGGGGCAAAACACCTGTGCGCGATCACTCTGACGATACAATCGCGGAGTGGGAAACAGTCCCATTATCATTGGGATGTCCTTCCCAAAGGGAAGCCCAAATTCCTTGCCCCCACTTCATGAGGACACATCTAGATCAAATGTCGGTAATTAAAAAAAGTGGTCGATCCATGGATCCAAGCAAGGAACGGAAGTACATCTTGGGAATTGCACGAGCAGTTGTGAAGGAAAGCCTTGAGAAGAAGGATGATCGAAGTGAATGGAAGTCCTTCCCAACTAAAACCTCTCTCACTGAAAGGGTTAAGAAAACTGTATACCTACAAAGGTTCGAACCCCCTCATTACAGTCCTATGGTGGGACAAGCGACCCTGATATATTTCTATATAAATATGACTAGTATGTGAATGGGGCGTGCACTAATGATGAAATCAAATGCTTATATTTCTCAACTTATTTAGAAGGAGTGGCATATGTATGGTTCACATAGCTGCCACCGCAGTCCGTGGATAATTTCATGACCTTGGATAGGCTATTCAATGAGCATTTCTAATCCTAGGCCCTCGAAACTTGGGATGCTACGGAGCTAAGTGAACTACTACAAAGAACAGGAGAGTCCATTAAAGCTTTTCTCACTCGCTTTGATATGGCAGTGGCTAAAGCCAAGAATCTCGAACCTGGCCTAATCTTAATGGCTTTTAATGGAGGATATGTAAAGAAGCCAAGTAGGGGCGGTGGATCAAGAAAAAGAAACCACGTACACTCGAACGATTGCTCAACAAAGACAAAAAATATGCATGTATTGAAGGAAAAAATGCACAAGTAGAGAAGAATGGAAATGCGAAAAGCAACCTAAATAATCAAAAAAGGAGTAGCGAAGAAGAAGACAGTCCAGCAAAAAAGAAGCTGCGTTTCTTCAAGAACTCCGAGTTCACTCCCTTTAATGATACCATGGGAAATATCTTCATGGCAACTAAAAACACCGAGAGATATCCGGTTTTGAAACAAAGACAAGTCAAAAATACCACTATGAAGTTAGGAAGATTCTGCCAGTTCCACAAACAGCTAGGACATGATATAGATGAATGCAAGCACTTGAAGTCAGTAATCGAGGAGCTAATTCGAAAAAAACATTTGCAACAGCATGGTAAAAGCAATCCACCATACGCAGCAAGACTTTGACGGAAAAACCCAGTGCGCACACTAAACGAAGCCGTTTGGGAATCGCGAACATTAAGCAAGATCAAAGGGGAGGAATAGACACATCACCTCAAAAAGAACAAGCTAGTCTAAGACAGACAACAAGGCTGCACCTCTCATTATGGGGTATACTGAATGCTTAGCAGACACCCATTTAAAGGACCACCGCCAGACCTCATTGAAAGTACAGGAATATTACCAAATCTGTCCTCGGATAAAATTGCTAATCCTAAAGAGGCTTTCTCTTAGGTACAGGACATGAACTCCTTAAAACCGGAGTTAAATTCGGTAGCAAGGATTGATGTCCACCTCCTAGGAGTCAACGCCGAAGTGGAAGCAATTCAAAAAGTCCCACGGATAAAATTGTTGAGCTCACCGAAGGAACACCTTCTTAAGTGCTGGACACGGGTTCTCCAACTTGAAAAAAAAATTCAATGAGGCGAACCAGTGTCTGTTTCCTAGGGCAAAGGCACAAAGTTGGAAAAACCGACATGTCCCGAAACGGAAAAAATTGCCGATTCACGAGGTGCACCTTGTTAGGTGAAGGACACGAATTTTATCCCTTCTGAGTCAAGGCTCGATGAGATGAATTAGTGTCCGCTCCTCGGGATGAAGCATAAAAATGGGGAAGGATTAAGCATGCTGGAAGGACTAGCACAAAAACAGAAATCCTAGCCGAAAAATGGGTATCCATTCTTGTTCTTTTTTGTTAACTAAGGCAAACAAAGCCAAGAGTGGATTACAAAATCAGAAATCCTAGCCGAAAGGGGGTATCAGAAATCCTAGCCGAAAGCAGGTATCAGAAATCCTAGCCATATGGGGTGTCCAATTTAGGTCTCTATTTGATCATAATAGCCGGGTCAAATAAGATCGAAATTGGGCCGAAAATTGCAACCAAGTCCTCCTATGGGGGCACGTACTCAAAATCAGTCTCCGAAGGGCTCGGGTCACTGAAATGGTGAGAAATGGGATTGAGTACATAAAAAAAGAAAGCACACATTGAACATACGAAATGCATTTAATCGAGTTTCCGAAGGATTTGGGACGCCAAATCAATGAGGAACAGGATTAAATGTACAGCAAGATACCTGAACCTTATAAAACGCGCGTCCAAAAATAAACTTTAAATGTCTGAATTACTAGGCCGTTAAAGAATGCATTAAAGAATGCGAACATATGCATAATAAGAACTAAACCCCTCAAGGGGAAAAAAAAGAAATATAATGTCCTAAAATTAAAAGCAAACTAACGTTATTAACGATAGACTACGTAAAAACGTAACCATCGCACAACCCATAAAAGCGTAACACGACGTAAATAAATATATATTATGTTAAGTTACAACGTAACAACGCTAACGAGTAATAATAAAATACAAATTCATTACAAAGATACACAGTTATCAAGTTGGTATTGCAAAACGCGAAACAATAGCACATCATTTAGCGGTGTTTTCAGGTACAGGATGGTCATCAACCAAATGAACCTTAAAAGTACCTTCGTTAGCCACGAAAGGTTCTGTCAGGAAAACCTAGGACCAAGAAGCTCTATCTCCTACAGAACTGGGGGCATGATACATTTTGGACTTCTTTTCCAAGGGACTGAGCTCGTTCATCAACCAGTATTCTCCTACCTTTTTCCAACGCATCGCGATCTCTTGCCTCAAGGAGGGCCTCTTGTAGAGCACTGTCATCCTTGTCTTTGGAATAGCTAAGCACTTGCTCCCAGATAAGAGCTAATGTACAGGGGAAGTACTTATTCAAATAGCTCAAGCATCCGCGGGTCATAACACTAAGGGTGTAAAATCGAAATAGGTCTCTTCAGTTTTAATTCTGGCCTGCTCAAGATTGATGGTTAACCTCACTTTATCTTATTCTAAAGTTTCAAGAACCTTATTTTGGGAAGCGAGCTTACCTTCGAGCATTGCCTTCACCTACCGACAAGAAACCACGGCCTGTTGTATAGAAGTTAATTGAGATTCAGCAAACTCGTGGCAGGTTTGGGCCTCATCAAGTTGTATTCTAGTGGCTTCAATCTCTTCTTGAAGCTTTCTATTGTTGGCCTCCATGATGTTCATCGTACTGTTCCCATCCTTAAAGAATGCAACTTCGGCCGCCTGACTTTCGGCCACAAAGATCAATTCAGTTTTATCGTTCTCTAGAAGCTCGATATGCTCAAGATGTTGAGTATTCAAGTTCTGAAATTCGAAGCAGAACCTATTCCAAGACTCGGATTACCCTCTAGAAGAATTTTTGTCCTCTTCTAACTGAGCTTCAAGCTGACCCATGACAGTGGCAAGCTGGGAGGTCACATAATTTTTTATAGTGCTCAACTCCCCGAATGTACTCTGGTCATTGTGTAGAGACAAGTCCAAGTCAAGGTCCATTCCCCTTAGGTCCCAGTCTCTGAACCTGTCCTTCAACTTAGGATTTTCGGGGGCGACTCTGTATGAAGGTATGTAAAGAATCGCTTGGATCTGACAAAGAGCAGGTGCATTAGGTATAGAGGATTTGGGCATCGATTCCACAGGGACTAAAGAACTAGGGCATAAAGGTTCAGTCAGCTTAGAGGACCCACCAAGCCTATCCTTATCTTATTTATCATTACCTTCTCTCCTCTCGTCATCTTGGTTTTCTCCTCCAGATACCCAAGACTAGTCGTGCTTCCTCTTCTTTAGCAAACTCGCCAGTGGTGCTTCAAGAGCATCTTGGGTTAAAAGATCTGAAGGTGGATGGGGACGCTTGAGGCAGTGAGAAAGACTAGATAGCAAGACATTTGTTGGATCGACGAGAGAAAATTGCTAGGAGAAACTATCCGATAAGATGATCCCCTTTTTGGATCTAAGAGAAAAAAGAAGATATAAGCACCTTAATCATAGAAAGATGAGAAAGAAAATCAGGAAAGTGAATATATAGAATATATGAAAACAACGAGGCTAAAGCATTTCCAGACTTTATGAGATATCACTTTGACCCAGAAACAAGGGGTCTTTTCGTAAAATTCTTACGATTAAAGGTTCTTGAAATATAAATGATCAAGTAGCAATCTCACCTTGAACAAGGTCTTCAGCTAAGTTAGGGGGATCAAGACCTTTAAAAGCCTCTGAGCCATCTTCCTCTCAGTTATCCTTAGAAGAATTCTCTCTGCCTTCTGGGTTTTCTTTAGAAGCTACTACAGTTTCATCGAGCTATTCTGCTTCCTGCACTTGATCCTAAATAATCTTTGGAGAAGTCACGCTCGCGTCTCCATGGGTAGTTTCCTCTAAGGAAGATCCATCTTCTTCGCGTAAGACCGATGAGGTCTTAGAACCTTTGTGCCTTGGATGCCTGGATACTACCTTTTTAGCAGAGGTCGCTTTGCTTTTGAAAGATGCATTGCTGCTCCCTTCGGCGCTAGAACATCCCTTTTTCGAAGATTTCTTGGCAGGGGATCTGCTGATAGTTTCTTTTCTATAGGAAGTATCCACCGGGAAGGTGCGCAGAGAGGAAAGCAAATTGTATTTCCTTAATAACCATTCAGTGATAAAGAATTTCCTATTCCTCTGGCCCTCATCGACAGCTAATAATGAGTTGCATAGATCTTGGACAAAGGGTATGCCTTGCTGGGGAAGCGCTGCAGCATATCCAAAAGGTTTTAGTAAATGAAAAGGAAGAGGAAGCAAGATGGGATATTTAAGTAATAAAAATACTCACTGCCTTCCATCCAAAGGCCACAGAAATTGTTGGGGCATCATACAAAGAAGTACTGATTGGGAAATCCTCGCACACTGTCAACCAAACCAATAATTATTTTCGAACCCCGGCTTTCCATAAAAACAAATGTGGGACGCTGGTTTCTTGTCCTGAAAGAATACAATGAGCATATATATACTTAAACGAAGGAGCCCGATGTTTATCCCTCATAAAAAGAATGTAAAGACTTATAAAATCGCATAACCATTAGGATGTAACTGATACGGGGCAATGGCCAAGCTCCGGAGAATCATTTCTATATAAAGATTAAAGGGAGGAACCGCTCTGCTTTTCAACATGCCACGAGTAACAGCAACATACCCTTTGGGAGGTATATCTGTGGACTCTTTTTCCCCAGGCAGCTTGGCCTCTTCTTTTTCCGAAATACCAAATTGTTTGCACAGTTAATGAAACGAGCCGGGAGGAAGCTCCGTCGGGTGCCTCTCGCTGGGTACTCCATAGAGTGCACGAGGTTGTGGAAAACCTTGGGCAACACCTATCGAACAGACGACATGGGGTATAGACACAACTTAATCAAAATTTTCTGCTTGATCAGACCTTTCAACCAGGTCCGACATAGATTGCTTCCTAAAATTATGGATTATAGGTAAGAAGAAACCCTACTTAGAAACTTTAAATCCGCATGGTCAAAATTCATGCTTCAAAATTGGGTCTAGAGAAAATCAAAGGAGGAATTTACCTACAGGCGAGCGAACACTCTCAGATCTATACAAAAAGTACAGTCAAATCGACCTCGAGATTGCGGAGGCCTCGATGGCAGTGCCGTGCACGAATGCAAATCAGAACAATGAAAGAACTAGAGTAATCAGGAGTTATAAAAGGAACCCAAGCAGTGAAAAGGATCACTCAAAATAGTGCCGCCATTAAATCTTTCTTCTGAGAATGAAGAGTATAGCAAAATAATGTATAAAGGACAGGCGAAAGAATTGGCTAACCGAAGTAGTATTTCCATCCGGTCGCTCGCACGAAAGGCAACCATATGTTCAGACTAGTGGGCTTAGCAGTCAGCCCTTGGGGGATTCACTCAAAACAAGCACACATAGGCATGCATGGGTAGGCCAATTAAATGCGCACATATAAGAAAATAAGAAGGAAGATTAAAAGGCATATATCCAGGGTACTCTCACCAGATCAGCTTAGTACTCGAGTACGCAAATAAATGTCCCATCAAGCTCCAGCTAGCATCCCGAAATTCAGCTATTCGCACGATAATCAAAAAAGATACATCAAGCCTCTCGCTCATAGAAAGAGAAAATACCAATCAGCTACAATGAAGCAATCTAAATTTTTAGCACGCATGACCCCTCGACAAGATAGGATAAGTCTACCAAACAATGTGCGATCAAATATGTTGAAGCCAGTAATTTATTACTAAAAGAAATCACGGTCTTCGAGGGGCAAGTGTTAATCCCTCAAAAAATCCATACGCACATTGAGCAAAGGATGAGGAACGGGTGCCATCAGGGTCGGTCGTGCATAATGTTGTCTAAGGCGCTTAAGCGACTCACAACAGACAGGATGCAACCGCACAGAGCCAGATCCAAATGTCAAACCCAAGGCAAGTCAAGACAACCAGACTAAAGATGATGGGGCGATATGAAATGAGAAATGCGGCCCAAAAAGGATAGAGATCGCATATCCTGCAAAGTCGGTCACTGTTTTCCTGTCAAAAGGCCAAGCCTGAAATGAAGCTGCAATACGAGCGCTTGCAACATCATATGTGACCATATCTCCAATCAAAGTTGGACATGAATCGTGACTCAAGTGCGGGAGACAAGGTCGATCATTCATAATGGGGCAAAGCCACTCAAACATAGAAGCAAAGCAAATCGCCTATACAACATAGGCGGGAGCGACCTTGTGGCGTAGCCATAGGGACAAACAGCACCATACAAAGCAGTGAAAAGACGAGCGCCCAGGAGCTAAGAAGAATGGTCGCGCAAGGAGCAGGGGAGAGCCAGGTCCAGTCCCGCGTTCCGCTCTTATAAAAGTTTCCAAGTTTTCCAAATCATTCATACTCACAGGAACGCCCGCACCTATGGATCCGCTCAACCACTTAAGGTGCTCGCTCCACTAAGTCACTCGCGCATGACAACCAAATACAGATCTCGATAGCTGGCTACAACTAGCCGATGGTATGATTGTAATTAATAGAATAAGCGATCCGTAGCCTCCATAAACGGATTTCATATCATTTCCCAGAGGGAGCTCACTTATAAATACACCGTGACTGTCAACATAAAGGGGATCCAATCTTTGAAACCACGAAGTGCTGCTAAATTCTATCAACTACTGATTCGGCCATGGCGTCAAGTATAATCTCGTGATCAAGAAAAACAGAAGCATCCTTCTCCTCAATCATTCATCCATCCTTCTTTTCCTCAAATTCCACCGTCCCCATGTGTAATTCCAAGATTGAAATATATAAACGAGGGTATATTGACACTACACCAAAACAACAAATTTGACACACTAGGATGCAGAGATTTGATTCGGCTCAAAGCCGTATCAGATTTGATACGGCTCACAGCCGTATCAAATTTCATTTGCTACAGCTCTACCAATCTGCACCTCCCTCAGCACTCAAGATCTAACCGTAGATTGGCAATCCTTCAGATCAGTAAATTTAACATGGGCTTGAGCTGTATCAAACCTGCGCTCCAACTTACCCTTTACCCATTTCATTGAATATTTTCTAGGCCGCTCTTTTTTCTTTCCAAATTAGTTTCCCCAAAATCTATTTTTTTTCAAATCCCTAACGCTGCTTCACCCTCCTTCTTTGCCGACGCCTTCAACCACCCGCGCCTCACACGCACCGCCACCGATGTCCCTTGCAAATCCGTTTGTTCCTCTGTTCTCCTTCCACCGCAGTCTCCGGATCAGGTGATGACGACGGTGGTTGACCAAGATGACGAGCTTGCAGCGGGTTAGGAGATGATGACGTGGTTGTTCAAGATTCATTTGGAGGTGATGATCGAGTCAACGTAACAAGTTGTTGATCGATTTTTTATTTTATTTTCACGATTAACGATCCAAAATGTTATATTAAACTGAAATTATCTATAAGTGGGAACACAAATAGCATTAAAATGCTAATTTAACTAAGCATTGCATGTTTATAATATTTAAAATGTAGACTAGTATGGCATTTGAACTATCGTTTTGTTTAATGCTTTTGGATCAACTGAATCTCATCAGAAAAATACTTTATTTGCTAGTTGTCCTGCATATGCTGTTGAAAATACTCCATATTTTTATTATGTGTAAAAACTTCGTATTCTATGAACAAAGATTGCTGTTGAGCATTGAAACATTTTATTTTGTCTTCTGTGCTGCAGGAATGACTACTAGAACTCCTATCCATGTCTTTGTACCAAACACAGATCAAAGAGGAAATGTGAGTGCTCTGACCGACACGGATCTCCAATGAACAAATTTTGTTATCAATGTACTTTAGGGAACTGTTGTTGAAGGAAAAATACATGAACTATTTGAAGGACACCTCGTGTATTATGTAGAGTGTACCCATGCAGAATGCAAAATCTACAAGGAACAATTTTATGGTAATGATAACTCAGGGTAGTTGCTTTTTTTACAATGGTAATAGTGGCGAGGCCTTCATAGATTAGACTATGGATCCACATTAAATTTAATCACTTCCTTTTGATGTCATTAATCCTTTGCAGTAAAATTAATTTTGAAATTTGTTTTGTTATTTATGCGCGGTAGTTGTGTTATTACATAATATGATGCTACATGCATAAATGCAGGCCTTCAGCTTGATGTGAAAGGCTGCCCAGACATTTATGCTTCTTTTGATGAATACCGTGAAGCTGAATGCCTTGAAGGAGATGACGAGTACAGATTGAAAAAGTGTGGCATCCAGGCTTGCTCCTCTTGGCATCGTTTTTTAAAATTGTGAGCAAAAAAATTGTTTAAGTTATTCAAATGTTCAATCCGTGTGGTATAACTATACTAGTGTTGATTTTATTTTTCACTATAATAAAAAAGTAAAAATAAAATTCAGGATGTGAAGAAAGGTTGCCTATTCATCGACTTCCCTCCAGTTTTATTTCTTCATCTAAAATGGTTTGAATATGACTCTCTGGAGAGAGAGGCAATAAAGGCTTGCTTATAACAGATCTGAGCATATAGTCATCTTCATTCTGTGAATTGAAAACGTATTCCTGATATACTTCAATAAATGCATCGCAATGCAGATTTTTGATCGTTATGAATTTCCTATGAAACTTCTCCTTGATAAAGACAACAGAAAATATCTTTCTGCAGACTTGGACAAGAACATTCAGAATCTTTTTACCCTATACAGGTAGTCGATGTAACTCATCGCTTAACAAGTCATATGAATATCTTCATTCCTGTCCTCTGATTCATTATTAAATACATGTGTATGTATTATTGGTACAAACAGTGTTGTTAATCATGTCTTTATCTACTTTCTCCTGACTATATTAATCCTTTTTTGTGCGGGTACAAATATGCCACTTTCATTTTTTAATTTACTTTTCAAATAGGACCAAAAAGATTAAGGTAGGTATGACATATATTTTCTCTTCTTAGAAACGTGTGTTTGGTAATACATTGTTATTTGGTCTTGAAATTTTGGAATATGTTGGGTATTTCTTAATGTTGGGCGGTGACGTAGTTACCGATATTCTTGAAATTTTAAGTAACAGGTGAAGAATACCAAGGCACATAGCAAGCAGCAACTATGTTGGTTGTTAAATTTAATTGTGCATAAAACAAACCACATTGCGAATCTGTAACAAAGACAGACATATAAAAATGCTTGTTCTTTTACCATTTTAATCAGCAAATGTTTTGACTTTTACCTACTTGATCATCATGACACCATCCAGTCTACTTTCTTTCAAGTAATTTCTTTTGCTTTCCCTTTTAACTATCTCATTTTTGAACAAGAATGAGAACCATATGTCATATTTTTTTTGTTCGTAGTGTTTTTGTGCATAGTGGTATTGGGGTGCACGGGGGAAACTACCATGCTTTCATCAGGCAGGCCTTTCTGATCAATGGTATGTCTAATTTATCTTTTTTTTGGCATTTAGCTATACTATTTTGTCTCTTTGTCTGTCTGTGTACCCTTTCATGGTTAAAATGACAAATTATGTAAATTGCATCATGTCTTAGAAAAAGCTATAAATGTTTATCACTCGTTGATTTTCATGAAATTGAATTGATTCTATTGTTTGCTAATTTGCAAATTTTTGACATGTGTTGATGTGCACATTATACTCTTGTATTAACTAAAAAAGTAAGGAATATTCAGATTAAATGCATCTTCCTTTACAACACAACTCGATATGTACCCAATTCTAGTAAGCATTTTCACATTTGGATAACATCAATTATTTCATTCCTTTTAAGATCATACATTCTAAGATCATGTTTCCATGATTTTATAATGGAAAGCATGGGGAAGGTTGGGAGGAATTTTGGTGCAGGTTATATTTCTTTTCAATGGTAAATGCAACACTATCTTGTGATCTTGTTATTTTATTTCATTATACATTTTGATCACTATGAGAATTCTCTTTACACAGAAATTTGTCTAAAACAATGGATTAACAATCAAAACAAAGTATGATTGACTGTTGATGCATAACGATGGCACAAACCGACTCATATGGAAAATATTGCATTTAAGAAGGAAATCTTACCATTAAAAATAAATAACAAAAATGTATGGTGAGCATCAAGTGAAATAACAGAAGGTATTTAAAAATCAGTTTTTAGAAAAGAAACATGAAAAATGTTTTTTTATTTTTTATAAACATGTTTTTACCTTTTATAGGTTGAGCAAATCGATACCATTTTAGCAATGGTTGTAAAATTCCATGCAAACAATTGAAAACTTATAGGCTAATAAATATTTTTAATAGAAAATGGTTTAGATTAGACATGGAAAATGGAATGTTATTCCTATATATAACTGCAACATGCTCATTTTAAAATTTCTTTCTAATACTCATTCTAGCGAGGCTACATTATGCAAAGTTAGAAACTTGAAATCAAAATAAGCAAATAACTCTTTATTTTTAGCTCTCAAAAAAAATTAAATTAGCTACCATATTTAATAATACAATCATGTGAATCAAATATGAAGTACATTTCATAACTTTTATTTCACTAAATTCACGTCAGTCACATCTTACCCTGTAGTTTGCATTCACCATTCATAGGTTTTCTATAGAAATAGAGGAGTTATAGTTCAAATGCATGAGTTATTAAAAAAAGAACATAAGCACACAAACAATGCATTATTTAAACATAATGACTGATAATACTAAAAGCATTCATTTATTGATGCATACCTGTTTTTGTCTTGCAATGTAGCAAATATATATCATTACTACAATTTTATTGGTAAGTTTATAGCCTTAAGATGCTTTAGAAAAACTTATAGTTTTAAAATAATAGTAGATGAGATTGAAACAACAAAGCGACTAATCATATGATATTTGCTTATTTAACATATTTTAGAATAAATGAGATTCTAATATATTTTAATGTACTTTATATAAACGTAATCATGTAGCTAGCGGATTTCATATTGTAGTGTTAACATTGTAAGTTATAACTTTTGGGCCTTGTAAGAAAATCATAATATTTACTTAAATCCTTTATGTTATTGATGGTAATATCAAAATGCAACAAAATCTTTATTACATCCTTTATTTTACATGTTATACTATGAAATTTCAACATAATAACAGACATATTAACGTCTACCGCTTCTTATTAGCAGACATATTGACGTCTACGACTCAGGTATTTTCAAAACAGAATGTAAAAGAAAATGGTTCATAAACGAAGTCACTTGGTAAATAGAAATTAATCGAATAAAATGCGAAGGAGTAATCTGTATATCATATCTTTTATATTACATCTTTTTCTTTCATCGCTACTATCGGTAAAATGAACCATATGAATTTTAATGTTTATCATTTATCATTTATAGTATTTATCTATCATTCCATTGCTGTATTCTACATGTGATGGGCTTAGAATTATAACAGTCTCCGATTTAAAAATATAAACAGTTATTTCAGATATGATGGTAGTAGTCATTTCATTGGTCATCCACTTCGGATTACAGTCTCGTAAGGTTAGTGCATGCAGTGCTTTTATACGAATAATTTAATGTGTATCCTTCCCTATTTATCAAGTACAATTCATCATAATATTAGATAAGCTTGCGTTGAGTGATACAGAAGACTGACGAGGCTATGCATGATTCTCAAGGAGCACGAGCTGATGATATCAAGCATGTAGGAACAACCACTGTCAGAACAAGCAGATCATATAGAGAATTTAATGCCCAAATAGTAAAACATTTGGTATAATTTCAAACTTGGTTCCGTTATACTGAGGCTAGCAAATGCAGTACACAATGATGCACATATAACAGCAAATGTAGCGTATGGCTATGCGGGAATTAAATGCTTCAAGGCCAGCAAATATAGATCAAAAGCAAGAAGGTCTAGCATGGAAGGCCAGCACGTGGAAAAGAAGGTCGACATTCAAGCATGGCAAAAAGCAGACTGGTCGACATGTAGGCCCAGCATTGAAGGGGGTAGCATAGCATGTGCTTTGTTACTTAAGTCATGGTAATTTACGGTAAAATATATATTAGTTGGTTAATAATTATATTTATTATTTTATTGACTGCATACTGAAATTTGAACCTCCCCTCCAAGTAAAGAAAAATTGCACTGGTGATGGGTTCTATGACATCAAGCTAAGAAACACACTAGAAAAGTTCATTGTTCACACTTGCACATCAATGGGTATTGCTAATTATGCAATTGCATAAAGAATATCATTAATATAACTTGCTATAATCCATGCAATATCATCACTTGGTTTATTATCATGTAGATTAAAACCATAAACTGAAGAGATGTACAGTCCGAAACCACCAATATTAATAATTATGCATGTAATGCATTGATTATCCATGTAGGCAGTTTGATGATTCCAATAGTTTTGTTATGTCTGACTAGAATTCAACCCTTGCACTCAGTAAAATTATTATTTTAGAACTCCCAATCTTTAATTTTGTATTGTAATTGACAATAGATTGATTAGAAACTACAGAAAGCTTGTGCATGGTCATAGACATAAAATTGAACTTTGTTTTGTGGAGGATTAAAAAAGTCTCTGTCTTGTGACAGAGTTTACACCTCTTACATTACAAAACAGAAGAGCTATATTTGTTTGATTTTAGAGATTCCTCTGGTTTTCACACTTTCTGGCAGGCAGTATATCTTCTTTTAAGTTTTTTGATATGGATTCAGATTTAATTTGGGAAACCAGGTTATTCCATTTTGCATTTGTCTCAAGAAATGGTTTCCCACCTACAATGATCTTTTCTCCTTTTAAGTTGTTCATATTTTATTTATCCTTTCTTGACTCTGAATAAATCTCAAGTGGTTGTAGCGTTCATTTTAGCATTCTAAGAGGCATTAATGTTGAATAAATAACAAGTTAAAGTAGAACATTATTATTCTTGTAATGTTGACAAGTTAAATGTAAAAACAAAATAGAAAAAAAGAAAAGAAAAATTGAACTCTTGTTATGATCTATACCTTCATCTTAATTTCCATCATTATTTAAAGTAGAACATTATTATTCTTGTAATTTTCTTATGTTTTACTTTTGCAATTATGAACTAAAATGCACCATTTCCCCTCTGATCAAATTTTGTTATGATATATATACAAAAGTAAAACAGTTGCAAAAGTAAAACAGTGGTAAATTTCTTATACAACTAGTTTTATATATACAAAAGTAAAGCGAAATGAATGAAACTGTTTTACTTTTGTATATATATCATAAGTACACAACTAGTCCTAATTAGAATAATATTTTCAATTGACATGGAGACACCTGCAAACTGATTAGTTCGTACTCTTATCAACGTTATCACTAGAAATTAGTGGTAATTTTCTTATACATGTAGCTGAAAGAATATAGGTAGACAGAGAAGCTTTGCACTAAGGTATATATTTGGCCAATTTTCGCATTTTATTGTTGTTAAGCCAGAAAACAATTTTTATATAAGGCACTTTTGTATATTTAGTGGTATCATAGGTGTTCAAGTTAAGAGAGCAATACGTGAAGGCTCTATATAGAAGAGCACAAACTTTTATCATCATATTCCAAATGCAAATTTTACATGATACTTTTTAAGCTATACCACAATGCTAGGATTAAGTTGTTAAAAAAGTAGCCCTGTATTGTGTAAAATAAAAACCATACTACAGTCTGTTGGGAACTTGAAATGTGTCTGTTGGCGTGTTGCAATATTGCAGAAGAGACGCATCATAGCTATTATGCATCATGCATCATAGTATAAAAGGCAATTAATTGGAGACATATTAGTCTGTTGACCATTTTTTTCAATTTCTTTACCTGCTAGCATAGACACTTAAACTTTTTTTTATTGCATCATCCCTTTCCCTAAGTAATATGATGCAATCCTTCTGAACATAGACTAACTTGTTTTCACGTATATTAGTTCAACAATGGCCACTTCATGCCTTGTTTTTGCAAGCTTTAGTTGTGCTTTAGCAGTTGCACTGGATTCATTGGCTATGCCTTGCTCCATCTTTGTTGGATTCATTGGAAGTTTGATTATGCTTATCAGGTGAATATTTGAAGAAAGCAATCCCTTTGTTTATTTTAATATCTAACGTCTGTTATGTTGTTTTCTTATGTAGGAGTTTGTAAAAGCAATGATAGCTTACAGGAAGAAACTGAAGAAAACTGATTGATTTGCGTATACATGTAGTAATGTAACTATAATTTGCAGATTTGGTGATTGATGTCATGTTACATTAATAAAATGGTTTATAGATTTATTTCTTGGACTAGTTTATGTTTGTGTTGATGATGAGTTTTTAAATCCATAAATATTTGTGTTGAATTTTTTTTCTGTGTAAATTCAAATAGCAGCTAATTGTAATTTTTTTATTTTTATTTTCAAAATTAGATACGGCTTAAGGCCGTATCTAATGATCAATTAGATAACGCCATTAGCCGTATCAATATAGGAATTTGATACGGTTTTAAGCCGTATCAATATAGGAATTTGATACGGTTTTAAGCTGTATCAAATTTCTATATTGATACGGCTTAAAACCATATTAAACTGTAAATTTGATACGGTTTTAAGCTGTATTAAATTTGTAAATTGATACGGCTTAAGACCGTATCAAAGTAAAAAAGACGCCATTTTTTGATACGGGTCTGAGCACTGCCAAATTGCATTTGATACGGTTAAAAGCACTGCTTAATGTGCTGTTTTGGTGTAGTGTGAGTGAATGTGAAGATGTATGAAAAGAGAGAATTGACGTGTTCTGTAATCTCTATTATAAGATTGGAAATCACCTTCATAGTGGGCGTAGGCCTAGTTAACGGCTGAACCATTCTAAATCTCGCCTCTACTTTACTTTTCTTGCTTTTTTCATTTTTTAATTGCTGATTAAACACGTTTCCATTTATTTCTTACCAAATTAGTGAAGTATAGTTTAGTACCTTGGATGTTTAGACCATTTTTGGTGTAAACAATAAATTAAGTAATTTGTAAACTTGGAAGTCTGAAACCCACTGAAAAGACTAACATGTTTAGACTTGTCCTAGAGACAAGAGGAAATTATAACATAGGCTGTAATAAATGGGCAGAGAAACTTATTAATAGGCCTTAGTTAAGAGAACTAAGTCAATAAGTAAACAATGATAACTTGTAGTAATGGTGTAAAATGGAATTATGGTTAAATGAGAAAGGATGAGAAAACTTATGAAGTAAGTTATATTTAATCATAAATAATGACTGCCATGTTAAACAGAAAACATGTGAATTGGGATATACTTAATTACATATTAAGTAGAACGTATAATTGTAATTATGAAATCAAACAAGAATATAAAAGGGGTTGTGGATTACAGACCTTGGGCCACAATCTAGAGAATAACATGTTGTGGACTTATTAATAAACTAAAATGGGTTAAGTTATATAACCAAAATTAATAAGCAAGAGGAACTTGGTAACTTGATTAAGAATTCAATATGAACGGGGATAACCAAGGTAAATGGAAACCTGGTGACGTAAGGTAAGCGCATAAAAGAATGTTTAGAAATAGGGTCTAACAACATATTAGAGTGAGATGCTTGGACCAGTCCGCACGTTTGAGGGTGAATAACCCAACGGGGTAGATCATCATGGTGTTATAAGGCGCGAGGGGAGCGCACGTTCATCTGATTATTCTGTCGGCTCCGAAGGACTGGAAGGGGAAGCACGTGGCTTCCTGAGATACATAAAGGTGCTCCTGGTAGTCCTTTGTGCGGTGACAGATGTTTAGGCTGTGCTCGTAGAGGTAGGGTCTGCGCGTAGTTGCTAGGTGGGTGAGCCTTGACTGCAAAAGCAGCTTTGCGGTCAGAGTTCTGTGACGTGGTGACACTAGGGTGATTCGACGGTTGCCTCAACGGGGAGGCAGAGGGTCGCAACCTACGAAGATAGTGGATCATCAGATACCAGTTATCGATAGCCAGTGAGATGCGAAAAGAAAAAAGCTAAACCCAAGACGCCGCCCACCTTTTACTATCGAGGCACGGTGGTTGAGGGGATATGCCAAATGGATGTTTAGATTGCTTGATATTAGGGGCATGTCTCTTAGCACAGGTAGTCTTTATTAGTTGAGGTAAGGGCCGAGGCGGGGCAATAGCCACCCTGGAAAACAGACCTTAGGAATATCTGTATTTTAAGGCTCTTAAAGGCGGCCCTGTACAGATATGGAAAAGCTCCCGACCGAGTTTCGTGTTTCTTATATCGCCGTGCCATGAGATCGGTGCACTTTAGAGGACGTGGGGTTATGGCATCGAGCTATAATTGACGATACGAATATGGGATAGTCTACATACATGCATGTCGGCTCTGGGTGGTGTATCGTAGGCTTTATGGCATTACTCTAGTATAGAATCTGATTCGATCGAAGGTGGCAGTTTGTACACTTACGTAGCATAGTAATAATAGATATATATGGAACGTAACAGTGTAGTATAGAGATTTGTATGTCACTATGGCATAGGATGAGGGACTGTGTATATTTCGATGGTGTTACGTTCGAGGTCGTGCTAGTGGGATACCATGGGGTGTACCTTAATATTGGGGGTAGCTACATATATATTGTATTAGGATAATTCACTTGGAAGTAAGTGGGTGCGACGTGTGTGTAAGCCTTGAGTGTTGTTAACCCAAGTAACCTAATAAATAAGAAAATATGATTGAACGATATATGTAGTGTTATTCAAAGTGTATAATTTAAATCTAGTCACCAGAACTTGTTTTCTGACCTCCTCCTCATAACATACTTGCATGTTAGGCAGTATTATTAATATGGTGAGCATATGCTTTGATTATATTATGTTTTATCCTTTCTTCTGTGAGATGTTTTCTGAGCTCTGACATATTTTATGTCCCTGTCTTTTCGGTAGGATACTAGAGCAAACTTTAGTTCCAATAAATTCGAACTTTGAAAAAAAATTGGTCTTTCGGAATTTGGTTTGTTACAATTCGTGTTTATCACCTTGAAATTATGTACTCAAATCCTGGATCAAACTTTCGTTCAAACAAATTATATATATATATAACAAACCTATTTTGTTGTATTGGTTTCCCATATACACTTATTACTTTCAATATTTTTAATTTTTCATATATCGATACAAAGGTCATCATCTTTAATATTCATTTATTTATATTCATAAATTATTTTTTATTAGGAAATCAACATGCAACCATTTCTTATGTTCATGGATATTATATGAATATTTATCTCCAAAAGACACAATTTAAAATAACTCGTCATTTCAAGTTCATACAAATTTACCAAATCGTATTACTTAAGTTATTTGTAAAATATTATCAAGATCATAAATATCTTCAAAATGATTAATTTTAGTTGTAAACACACTTTCAAAACATTTGAAATCTCGGTTCATTCTATTTAACAAAATATTCAATAGAATTTTAATCATTTTATCATCATATGTTCAGACTTTCATAACTCTCCTTTTATGTTAACTTCATTTTTCTTTACTTGGACTTTAAAAGTTTATACGTTTACTTATATATGCGAAATATTTCTTCAAAATTCAAAACATTTACAAATCTTATATATATATATAATCGTTTGATGTTTAAAGCTATTATATGTAAGAATAAAAAGTACACTCTCATATATAATATACTCAACTCATTCTAGGTTATTAATGAATCCATCTTTGTCGGGTTTACCCCCCAAAAGGCTTTGGTATTTGCTTAACCAGGTTTGGATTTCAACTATAGCAAGCCGCCCTTTTAGGATAATTTAACTTGGTAATAAACCATACATGTCTAACTCAAAACGTTCCAAAATGGTAAATTATCAATGGGATTTGATACAAGAAAAGAAGATAAGAAGAGATGAACTAATAATACACATAATCTCATAGTTAAAGGATAGAACATAATAATAACATAAGAAATTCTTAAAGCAATTTACATTTCAAGTATAGTTTACGATATATTAGTGTTACACATTTAAAAGAATATTCCAATAATGCAACAAAAATAATAGTAGTATACTTGGTCTTCAAAACATCATCTTCATCTCCAAGTGACAAATGCCTTTGAAAACTGAAAACAATCCAGGCTGACCCGAGTGTAATTGAAAAAAAAAGCACTGGAGTTAGATTTATATATTCCTATTATGTAAATAAAGAATCAAGAAGTAAAAGTGCATTAATTAAATCTTGTTATTAGAGAAAAAATCGATTATTAATAATTTCAAATTAATAGTCATTGTTAAGGACAATCCTTTGGAACTAAATTTATAGTTTTCTTTTAAAAATCATTGAAACGATAGTTATTCAGTTTTTATTAAATCGTACTTTTATTAGGGATTTGGAACTAATTATTTTGAAAATATGTTTATTTCATAATTTAAGTATTACGAAAATCATATCAATAGACATGAAATCGGATTAGGATCTCTTAATAATAAGGCCAGTGAGTCATAACGTATTGAAATGAGCAAACAAATAAGCTAATCAGAGTACATCCCTCGATTGTTTGTACTCAAGTTCCAAATGAACCCTCAAATCAAATGCTCATCTTTTAACTATAGGTTATACATATCATTAGTAAAATATCACATTACTTATTACCTAAAGTGAAAAACCATTTTCACTAATATTCATAAACTTTGCAAATTATATTGCTGATTTATTTTCCAAATCATTGAAAATCATTTCATCTCATCAAGGTTTATGTTTTGCAATAACACTTCAAAAATCTCATTAATTTATAAGAACATTTATAAATAAGATTACTTCGCAAATATTTTTATTAAATATTCTCAATATATTAAGCACCATCATTTAATATTAAACCATTTATCCTAAACACTTTAGTTGACAGCATTAGTTTAAAACACTAAGTTTTAAATATCGATTGGAAACCATTAAACCACAGATTTTATTCCATACTAAAATTTAACTTCAATTTAAATCAAATGTAAAACAATGTAAATTTAGAATTAAATAGATTTGATATTTAAATTTCATTTAAAAAGATTTACAATTAATTTTAAGTTTGAACATATTTAACATTCAAAACCAATTCAAAATTAACTTGAAATTGATTCAAAATTTCAACTCTATTTAGAACTAGTTTAAATGCAAAAAAAATCAGTAAGTCAGATTTATATTTTCAAACTAAATTTTAACAAAAATTTTTAAAGAAAATTAATTTCATCTTTTTAAAAATAATTTGATGTAAATAATTCAAATAAATTTTAATTTGGATCAGTATATATTTTTTCACCTCGTAGTTATATATCATTTCAACCTATTTTGATTTTCTAAATCCACTCATTATACAACTATTCAACACCAATCGATAACAATTATAACAGTGACATGAACATATCACAAATAATTCAACATGGTATCATCCATCATAACAATTAATAGGTCCATTCATATTGTCGAAATACGAGTCAAAATGCAACAAAACAATTATATATCGATATGTTCAACTATCGATAATGATAAATTTTAAAATCAAACTAAAATTCAAATCAATAAATTTCCAATATCATTTAACTTGATAATGCAGTGCAAGGAATGTTGGTTTGGTTCCACTCAGTATTCTGCTGTTGTAGTGTTTCTTTCGGTACTTGTAAGTCGCTTTCCGGTGTCGTTTATTTCTTGCTATAAGTGTCGTTTATTTCTTGTTATCGGTGACGTTTATTTGTTTGTTGTAGGTGTCTTTTGTTTTATTTTTCTTTCTGTGTCGTTTTAGTTTGGTTTTAGTGTCATTGTATTTTGGTTTCGGTGTCGGTGTGGTGTTATGAGTGTGATTTGTAAAGGGGTTGTAAAATGCCTATAAATACAGGCATAGAGGGTAAGTAGTAAATGGTCAATTTCTAAAATAAAAACTCTTGGTTGTCGCCATTGTTTCAAAGGTAATTCTTTCTCTCCCAAATTTGGGTATTCCGCGTGAATCAACAAATTTGAAGACCTACTTTCGGCATAGAGAAGAACAATGAAAGATTGGTGAAACTGCCAAATTCATGCCTACCGTGGCAACACTTCAAATGCGTCCAACGTCATTGCCTCATTTTCCAACTTCACTCATGTCATTGGTGAAAGTGGAGTTCCACGTTCATGCGTCAGATGCAAACACAACGGTAATGCTGCATAAAATGATTGTGAACAACATCTAAGTTATGATTTATGTTGAATGCGCATGTTGTGGGCAAACTAATTAACTTTATACACCGGAATTCAAAATCTAAACTGCTCGATAGTCAAAACCAATTGTCCAAACATACGGAATAAAATATCATTGTTTTCACCGTGCTAATACAAAATGAATAACATACAGAAAGCTTATATTTTATTGTTCATGTAAAATTTCATATATTCGTTATATACGATAGCATTAGCTATTAACTGTTATATAAATTGATTTAAATAGAGATAGTGACATCAAAATTTGACAAAACGAATGTCATCATTTTTATTATGAAAATTTCAAGAACATTTTTTGTGTAAAAACATTTATATTTTGGAATTCAATATTTTATTGATTTATTTTATGTCAATATCTCGAAATTGAATAAATTTGCTTATTTAATGATTAATTTAACTTCTTTAATTTAAACTAAACACGTACAACCCATATTTCAAATTCATGTTTTAAGTTTAGTGTCAGAATCGTTTTCTATATCGTACACTACTATTATTTAACGACCGTAAAATATTTTTCGAAATTCAAAATTTGTCATTTAATAGAATTTTATTTAACTTAAAAGTGAAAATGTATATTTAAACTTTATCAAAATATTTTTTAATTTGATTAAAATACTTGTTCAATTTAGTACAAAACATATTCATATGGCTGCTTATTAGCTTCCCTTAATTAAAATATCGTAATTAATTTAATCTTAATCTGTCTTTTGAAATTTTATTAAATATCTAAGCTTATCATTTGTTGAAAAATCATAAATTTTTATTTTAAACAAAATTTTATATAATCTAATATTTTTAAATTATCGAAAACACAGATCTTTGCATGCATACACACATATATGTGCATACATATAGTATTTATTTCCACTTATGTTATATATATATATATATGTACAAATTAAGGTATGAAAATGATTCAATTAAATAGATAATTATTACAATAGTAAATTAGAAGAGTGAAAGTGGAGAGTAATAAAGATGGACTGGAAAAGGGATTGTGTTTGTTAGCCAAAATATTCACCTAGCGCAAAATATGAAAGAAGGATGACAAAAAAGCTAAGGGTGCGTTCTTAATGAACGTGAGCGTGGCATTTGAGCGTGACATTTGAGCGTGGTACTGTAGCAAAGGGGAAATGTGTTTTTAGCTACGAACGGGGTATTTGAGCATGGTATTTTAATTGTTAATTTGTTTGTTTTGAGTTAATTAAATACTAATTTCGGTTGAACAAAGTGACTACATTTCATTACACAAAAGAAAATACAAACATAAATATGACAGAAATACAATAACATGATGACATGAACTTCCTACTTGTTGCTATTTATCAGATAAGTTTGGTATTCTTGGTCGTGGCGTTTGTCTGCAAGCCCTCTAATCAACCAGCTTTTCGCTATCTCATCCAGAAGAGCAGTGAACATATCATTTATTTTGGGGTCCAACACAAATAATAGTGCGTCTGCAACATCAAACTCACCCGTTGCTTCAAGACGTTGCATACGAGCTACCGTATTTGCATAAGTTGTAGAACTTCCCGTTGATTCCACGCTAGTACCCGTATTAGGACTATCAGAGTGCGTCCGAGATTTTTTCATCTGTCTCTCGTGCATTAGGTCAATGAGCATAGCCATCTTATCGTCACTTTCACCATGTTTTCTTCTTGAATTTTGACGTGCAGTTGGTTGAATGGGCGGATTCATTGGAATTTGGGTTGACGGAGGGATTCTTGGAGCTTCACAATTTGGTGTATTCATTGAAGTTTGTTGCAGTGGAGGATTTGATGGCGAATTCAAGTTTGGAATATGATTATTTTGCGTGTCTTCCAATGGTTCCAAAAACCCATCGAAATTCCATGTCCTGTCAAACGTGATTTGTGTTGATGGCGGCGTGCCAGTCTGCGACGGTTGTACACTAGCAGTAGGAGTGTACGACGATTGACCAATTGCATTTGTCCCACGAAATAATTGATGCATCAGCTCTAAGTTTTCTATTGGTCGTTTCTTATATTTCAACACACTCGTTCCAAATTCCTAAATGTAAGAAATAAATTGTAAGAAACTGTCTACAAATGAATGGTAACAAAATAAATTTATAGACCTTAACACGATTTTCCCACCATTCATCGCTTCCAGAGACCGTTCCTTTGTATGCATCCCAACCCGCGCCAGTCTTGTTCATCAGTGCATCCCATTTAATCCAATCCCGTCGAAGACTGTCAGATTTGTTTCGGATGTTGGTTTCGTCAATCGGTACGATGTATGGAATGGTTTCTATTGCATCGTTGAACTTTTCTGCAATTGCTTTATGTACACCTTTTTTGTTGATGCCACAAGCACCATATGCATCAACTGAACATTGCAGCATAATCTGAGTTGCAGTAAACGACCAGTGATGTGCAACCTTTCGATTGGTCATGCTAAAAAATGGAAAATTTAATAATGTGGAAGAAAATTTTAGAAGAGGAATGGAGGAGTGTAGTGTGGATGAAGAGGAAGGTGTAGGTGAGAGGGTTTTATAGGTGTGTGGGAGGAACGTTGAAAATCAAGCCGTCGGCGTCCGACGCGTCAGACGCGTCTGACGCCAACGGCTTGATTTTCAATGTTCAGCAATCGTTTCATTTGAACGTGGGAAATGATATTCGCGTCCGACGCGTCCGATGCGAACAAAAACATCAGCGTGCCATTTATTTGCTGCGAACGCACCCTAAGCCACTAGGGTTAGCGACCGGGAATTACATTGGATGTAGGAGAGCAGGCCTTCGAAGATAGCGAGAGAAGCTTCTGAAGGCATCGAAGCATGAGCTGTTGAAAGCATCGGAATAAAGTAGGTAAGAAGAGACTCTGAAAGGTCCACGGAGAACCATCAAAAAATCAGAAGGGCGTCATTTAAGGCACATCTAAGAGAAAAATTTGGATCCAAGCTTTCGTAGGGATAAAAGCCTAAGGAATGCTCTGGTATCGATTTCTTAGAGCATCGAGGAAACCACCGACAAAGATGAGAAGGTAGCCCATGAGAATACCTAAATTTGAAGTAAAATAAGCCCTCCAGACTAGCGAAAGCTCCAGGGATAACACCAAAAGTCTTATAAAGACAAAAGTAGTGAAAAGGGTTATTCGACCTGGTCAATTGGGGTAATCCCACATCCGTGCGACATCTTCATTAAGGGAATTGTTAAAAGGACTCCACATTTGGTTAAGGGGAGGACCAATTTTTATTTATCGTATAATTGTTATGGGGAGGACAAAATAAATTAGCCTCCCCTTAAACATATAAATTAAATTTTCAATATTAACCCCCTATAGTCCTAATATAAACTATAAAGTCTAAACCTTAATTATTGGTTATAATTTAATGTTGCTCATAAATGTAAAGACCCGTGTTTTTTGACCATTTGAATCTGAATATTTAAATCTAGTTTTAAATATTTTATTTGGAATATAAATGGATTTTAATATTTAATTTGTTATTTAAACAAAGTATGAACGTTATAAATTTATATTTAAATTAAATCGAGCTTGAAAATGGCGTGCAGTTCATAATTTGGAGTTTTGAACTTCAATTGAGAATACAGAGTCCGATATAACTTGGATTTCTGTGAAACGAGAAACGTTGGAACCGTATTGACGATAATTTTCATATGAAAGAGAAAAGTCCAGATTTCGGGTAGAAATTTGCTAGTTATGACCAAATCAAATTTTAAAATAGTCCTTGTGAAAATCGTTATTTAAATATCGGCTTTTAAAATAGCCGTTTTGCAAACGGACTCTGTTTTCGACGAAACTAGTGTCACTAGAACCGTATCGTTAAATTATTGCACGGTGTTAAATGGCGTGACAAACCGATGCCGTATGTGGCCACGGCTGCCACAAACGCCCAATAAATTTCTATAGCTCGTAATTTATTTAACAAAGGGTTATTTTGGTATAACTTGAACAGACGATCGAATTAGGCCGCGAAACCAATTCCGTTGAGTTCGTATCATCGATTAGAGTCAGGATAGGTATATAGTTTGTTATTTTTGGAGACCGTGAAATTGGGTGTCCGAAATAGCATGGCGGTGCGCCTGAAAATAGCCTACCGGAGAAATAGTCTCAGAATGCGACGAAACTGGTACCGTTGGGTTCGTATCGAAAAATTATTGTAGGATATCAAGGTTTCAAGTTGATTTGATTTATCTGGTGATCGTTGAAAAATTAAATGCGTGTTCATTTCTGGTTTTATAAAGGAAATTTTTTCATACGACCTCGGATTACGACGAAACTGGTCCCATTGGGTCTGGAATACCTTTTTACATTAAGATTAGTTTTTTTATCAGTAAACGAAAATCGTCTGTAGTGGTTTTTATCAATGCGAAGTTTCGTTAGATTTTTATATTATTAAATTTCTTTTCATTCTCTATGTAATAAAAACGTCACAGCACCACTGCAGCGACAGATACATCAAAAAGAAACAAGCATACAACTTCCCTGACTTATTCACATGCCAAATCTCTAATTTGGTAACTCTTTTCTTTCAGCTTTCACTTCGGATTTAAGAAGACACCACATGCCTAACGTTGAAAACTGAAACCTACAACGCCTACCCTAAGATTTCTTTTCATCTTGACTCATCAATTCGAATGAAATGAAAATACTGCACAGCTACACCTTCCTACCAATGCAGCAGACCTAGCGTGTACAACATGGAGTGGACGTTGTGCTTACCCCCTATTTTCTCTGCTATATATACGGGTGTCTGCTCTTTTTCTTGGCAAACAAATAAAAAGAAAGGGAAGCTCCATTTTAATACAACCGAAAACCACTCATGCAAACTAAAATCGTATAACTTAAATCAAAACAAAAGGAAGTGCACCAGGTTGCGGAAATACATGAGGGGCGTAAGGAAAGAACAGTAAGAAGGGGTTTTTTTTAGAGTATATGGGAAAGTTAGTTGCGGTGGAAGCATTCAAGTGAGAGGACATGTGGAAACTGGAAAGTGAGGATGCATGGAGAGGTAACATGCGGTGAGAGGAAGTGAGTTTCATTTTTGTACATGAGGGGTTGTTTTCAAAACCAGCAAAAGTGGGAAGGCGTGAGAAGACAGCGGAAGAGGGGAGAAGAGGGACCAACGTGTGGGGAAGTTTGAAGACATGTGCATGCGTTTCCGGTTCAAGGAAGTTAATACGGAAGTGGGAAAGTCTGAACGTAGATGGAGCATGCAGCATATACTGGAAGGTTGCGATGGGTACAATGCTATGAGGAGAGAGGGAGTACGGAGGACTTGGGTTTGAAAATGGAAGATGTGACGTGTTTGTATGGGGCGCAAGGGATCCTGGCAACGTGAACGTGGGATGGGGGAGCAGCCTATCGCATATAGGCGATTTGAAGCAAGGGTTACGTGGCCTAACCACGTTTGATGTGGGTCTAAGTGGGATTTTATTAAGGTAACGGTTAATTGGTTTAAACAATTATTTATTTAGATTATAAAATAAATAGTGTAACATTTCCGTACGAACACAGTATCAGACACGGTCAGAAGAGTTTGAACCATATCGGAGAGCACATCAGGATGGAGCTGATTTGGTTAAAGCCGGTAGCCGATGGGATTTTAATCGAATTAAACGTCTATTTAATTTGATTAAAATGAATCGATCAAATGACGAATCAGATCAAGGTGAGTTAAACTCACTCAGTTTCCCATTTATATTTTTACATAAATTGGGTTTTTATTTGGTATGCTCTGGTTGCTATGATTGACCGTTTGCTGATCATACATTTATCTGTTGATTTAACTGAATAAATTAAACCGTCATTTATTTTTAGTGAAATACCAAATCGTTATTTTAACGAATTGGTTCCAATGAAGGTAATTTACCTCGTTGGTCACGTTTATAAAATAAACGTGTTTTTTTGAATTATGTGAACTGATGAAAATGTTTTGTTGGTTGATGGATATAAAATAGTTGCTAATTACTATGATATATCAGTTAAATGAAATCGTTTGACCTGGGTTGTGATAACCGTTTGTGTACAAGGAAGGATAGGTTGGAGGGATCCAACTGGATTCCTCAAATATCTTATTTATTCTCATATTATCATACATATGAACTGTTCAGTTTGGTGTGATGGATTTGATTCATTGATCATTGATTTGAAAGCCAACATGTGTTGTGTTTTAACCAATGGGCTACATTGGTTGAGTAATCGGCAGTAATGGCCTGAAAGTAAACTATTTATTTTATCGATTTACCATCAGATAAATCGATAGAACTGAAATTATAAAATTTATTTTATAAATAAAGATAGATTTTAAAATATATAGTTTGAATAAAATTTTATTCAAAGGAAACAAGTATTTATGTTTATAACCAATTGTAAATTGATTTTATAAAGTCAGAATTGATGTCAGTCAGATTTGTAATTGTGAGAATAAGGAGATTAACCAAAAGGTTAAGTTGGATAATTGTGTTGTTGAGAAACAGTTCAATGAAATTATTTAAATTATTTAATTTTATTTTTAATTAATTTAAAGGGAAAAACAAATAGAAATTTGTTAATGAGGTAATCGTGTTTTAAGTGAATAAATCAACTCTTTATTTTCATTGATTTCTGAATTATTTTGTTCCAAATAGAAAATAGTTTAATAAATATTGTTAGATTTTAAAAAGGGATTTACTGGTTATTCTAGTTAATAAAGAAATTAACTACTTATGTAGTAAATGGTTGGAATAAATGGTTATTAATAATAATTTAGAAAATTACTTTAAAATGGAAATTTATTTAAAAGGTAAAATAAGTTACAATGGAAATTTGTAAGCAAATATTCTAGCTTAAAATAAATGTTACTTAATTGCTTGAATTAAGTAAAAGGAAATTCAGATGAAAGGGTTTAATGATAAACCAGTATTATATAAAAGAAATTTGAGGTGTTGTATCGTTAATTCTAGATTAACATTATTTAAGGATGTGATTAAGCGGGGGAATTGAAATAGGATTTCCAAAGTTTGAAAACCCTGAATAGATGTGAAAGGAGATTGGTAAATGTGAGTGTGGTTAAAGATATGGGTTGTAGGATTTGATAAACAAATCCGAAATTATAAAGAAGTTTGATTAAAGAGGTCGAGTTAAAATTGGTGTGATACAAAGAAGCTATTTAGTCGAATTGGGAAATGATGGTATTTTCGAAAAGGAGATTTTTAAAGGGATAATAAGGTTTATTAAACCGTATTTTGAATTAAATCGTTAAGTAGAATCTGAATCGATTTAGAATAGAATATTGGGTTTTGGATTACAACCTGTATCTATCCGAAGGTATGAACGTTATTGGTCAAGGTCTGAGTGGTAATTAAAATACCCCAACTTGAACAACATCAGGATTATCTGAAGATGATATTTGTTGGTAATCATAAAGAGGTTAATGACAATTTATTATTTCCGTTAAAGAAATAATAAGGCAAATGTATGGTGGAAGCATATATATACAATGAAATCTAGTGTATTTTGAAATAGTTTTGAAAAAAAATAAAGTCTTTGTCAAATAAGAAGCGAGAAACTATATTTATAATATCGAATGGTTTAAGAGTTATAAATTTTCTTTTGTTTTAAATTAAAAGGCCAGGTAATGCCGAATATGGAACCAGTGAACCCATTGGACTGTGATGTTTGAAACACTGATCATTTTGATAGTTAAATCACCGACTATCAAATCTGCCCAATGCGATTGTTGGTACGGAAAGACCGGGATCGAATGTATATTCGAAAACCATCCCGACCAACAGATACGTGAAGAGATCAGAAGATGATCGAGATGGAGCATTGAAGACCGTAGTTTTTTTGTAAACGGAAGAACTGCTAATAATCTCTGTCTGCAGCCAGAGATGTACTGTGGTTCTGTCGTGATCGGAATCTACGGGTTGCAAGGACTTCTCGCTACTGATCCATGGGGTGATTCCTATATAAGATGCAGTAGAAGAGTACCTTCGGTTCATCCTGTTCCTGGATGACTTGTATGGACGGATGTCTGACAGAATATTTCCAAAAGAATCGCGTACGTTGATTTCTTCAAACGTACGATAGTTGATGGCGGAGAATTGGTTTTCTCTAGCCAAATAACTAGAGTATTTTTGTGGATGTCAATTAGTGATATCTGGCGGATCTGACGATGTGGCATTCAAAGTGAATGATGGCCAGATGTTCAAAAGATTATGACCTCAAGCCTCATCAACCGGGAGAGGACAAAAATCGGGCAGGCAGCATGGCTACGTGGGTCGCTCCCATTAGGATGTATGATCTCCTATCTAGAGAAATTCCTTTTGCTTTTTAATCTATCGATGTTGTCCCTTTTCGGGAAGACGATGGGTAGCGCCCAACCGTTGGTGATATACATTCGATACACTCAAGCGAAATGAGTGGTCGTTCATGTGAGGGCCGGGTTGCAAGACGTTCTTGTTGAACCCAGTGTATTCGCCTCTAGAGATACACTATCGGCAGGTGGTCCCATACCTTGTCAGTTGGAATCCAATCTCCAATAAGCGCCCGCGGTTTTGTTTGTATACTATATATGTAGAGTGTGAGATGCAAGCGTTCTACTAGATTCTATTTACTTGTATTTAGACATTATTATAATATCAGATAAGATATTGGTTTCACAAATGTTTTGGGTTATCGTAAGGTAAAAACCGTCCGTATTTATGTGCGGATTTGATCTTACGATTATCCTTTTATTTCGAAGGGATTTTAACTTAAAAATCAAGTTGTGTGATACCTTAATACTGTGTGTGTTTATCTCACTCTGGTTCACCAGACTGACCCGGTGTTTTGTAAACGCTCGGGTTAGCCCGGGGTGTATAGGTTCAGGTTATCAGATGCTGCGAAGTCCTGAGACTTACTGGAGGTGTTCAGACATATTATATCTAACTACTTTTCCGCTGTGTGATGTATATGAGGACAGGTTATCATGACCGTTAGATGTGTGCTGTACTCTGATATTGTAAGTTTTATTTAAAGCCTTCAATAAAGTATTTTTGTATTATATTTTGTTCCGCTGCGATGTGAGACTCTGTGTTGTGTTGATTCTTCTTCTTCTTCTATTCTAATATTTCTTTCTTTCTTATCTCATCCTCTAACTTCTTTCTTATAGTAATCCATCTTCCGTGCATTTTGAGTTGGACTGGTGTGGTTTGGTCAGCTCAAAAGGTACCGGAAATTTGGGTCACTACATTTGGTATCAGAGCTATTGGTTTAGTGATAACCTTGGCTCTGTGGCATAACTCGATAGAGATGGGATTAGTAATACCCTAGATTGAGTTGGTGATATATATGAGAGCGTGTACTTGTAATTTGATATAAAATTATTTTTGAAATTATTTTTGCTCAATTTATTTTATAGTAATGATTTTCTTAATTTATTATAATATGCGAATCGATTGATTTGTTAATATTGATTTGAATGATATGTTTGGATTATGTTATTGATTGGTTGAATATAAATCTGAAATTGATAGACTTAGTTGAAAATCAATATGAAGTAAATAGTTGGAGAAATCAATCCAGATTAATAAACCCGAATGGATTATCAAATAAATGAAGTGATTATAAATAATTGTAATCTCATATGGATTAGACTGTGTGTAAAACTTATTGGATCATATGATATGGATATTTGAAACTAATTGATGTTGTTTTGGGGGCTAATGAAATTTATTTGAGTTTAGAACAGGTGCAGAAGTGCCAATTCAGCTTTAAAATCCATCCAAGAGAAAATTCTGGAGTTAATTAGGTCCAATTTGAATAGAGCTGCATAATGACTAAGCAGGCTCGAATATAAAATATCGTTTACCGCATAATAACACTCGCAAAAAGGTACGCCTATGCAAAATATGAAATTTTGGTTTTATTTGGGTTTTGATTTTGGTTTTTGGATTTTTCCGACCCTGTTGGTCGATGTATATATATTACCTGAATCTGCAATTTTGCAGATGTCCTCCGTACAGGGGAGACTCTGCCAATTTTTTTTCCAAAATTTAAGGTGTTTGAAGATTTTTTGTAATTCTTTTATTTGGAGTAAATTTGTTTTAAAACCAACTGGATTGTTTTGGAATTAAAATCGAGTTTTAAAATTATTATTTTTGTAAAGATAATTGGTCATAGCAGTTCTTTTACCTTAGCAATTTCGAGGACGAAATTATTTTAAGGGGGGAAGAATGTAACGACCCGTGTTTTTTGACCATTTGAATCTGAATATTTAAATTTAGTTTTAAATATTTTATTTGGAATATAAATGAATTTTAATATTTAATGTGTTATTTAAACAAAGTATGAACGTTATAAATTTATATTTAAATTAAATCGAGCTTGAAAATGGCGTGCAGTTCATAATTTGGAGTTTTGAACTTCAACTGAGAATACAGAGTCCGATATAACTCGGATTTCTGTGAAACGAGAAATGTTGGAACTGTATTGACGATAATTTTCATATGAAAGAGAAAATTCCAGATTTCGGGTTGAAATTTGCTAGTTATGACCAAATCAAATTTTAAAATAGTCGCTGTGAAAATCATTATTTAAATATCGGCTTTTAAAATAGCCGTTTTGCAAACGGACTCTGTTTTCGACGAAACTAGTGTCATTAGAACCGTATCGTTAAATTATTGCATGGTGTTAAATGGCGTGACAAACCGATGTCGTATGTGGCCACGGCAGCCACAAACGCCCAATAAATTTCTATTGCTCGTAATTTATTTAACAAAGGGTTATTTTGGTATAACTTGAACAGACGATCGAATTAGGCCGTGAAACCAATTCCGTTGAGTTCGTATCATCGATTAGAGTCAGGATAGGTATATAGTTTGTTATTTTTGGAGACCGTGAAATTGGGTGTCCGAAATAGCATGGCGGTGCGCCTGAAAATAGCCTGCCGGAGAAATAGTCTCATAATGCGACGAAACTGGTACTGTTGGGTTCGTATCGAAAAATTATTGTAGGATATTAAGGTTTAAAGTTGATTTGATTTATCTGGAGATCGTTGAAAAATTAAATGCGTGTTCATTTCTGGTTTTATAAAGGAAATTTTTTCATATGACCTCGGATCACGATGAAACTGGTCCCATTGGGTCTGGAATATCTTTTTACATTAAGATTAGTTTTTTTTATCAGTAAACGAAAATCATCTGTGGTGGTTTTTATCAGTGCGAAGTTTCGTTAGATTTTTATAGTATTAAATTTCTATTCATTCTCTATATAATAAAAACGTCACAGCACCACTGCAGCGACAGATACATCAAAAAGAAACAAGCATACAGCTTCCCTGACTTATTCACATGCCAAATCTCTAATTTGCTAAAACTTTTCTTTTAGCTTTTACTTCGGATTTAAGAAGACACCACATGCCTAACGTTGAAAACTGAAACGTACAACGCCTACCCTAAGATTTCTTTTCATCTTGACTCATCAATTCGAATGAAATGAAAATACTGCACAGCTACATCTTCCTACCAACGCAGCAGACCTAGCGTGTACAACATGGAGTGGACGTTGTGCTTACCCCCTCTTTTCTCTGCTATATATACGGGTGTCTGCTCTTTTTCTCGGCAAACAAATAAAAAGAAAGGGAAGCTCCATTTTAATACAACCGAAAACCACTCATGCAAACTAAAATCGTATAACTTAAATCAAAACAAAAGGAAGTGCACCAGGTTGCGGAAATACATGAGGGGCGTAAGGCAAGAACAGTAAGAAGGGGTTTTTTTTAGAGTATATGGGAAAGTTAGTTGCGGTGGAAGCATTCAAGTGAGAGGACATATGGAAACTGGAAAGTGAGGATGCATGGAGAGGTAACATGCGGTGAGAGGAAGTGGGTTTCATTTTTGTACGTGAGGGGTTGTTTTCAAAACCAGCAAAAGTGGGAAGGCGTGAGAAGACAGCGGAAGAGGGGAGAAGAGGGACCAACGTGTGGGGAAGTTTGAAGACATGTGCATGTGTTTCCGGTTCAGGGAAGTTAATACGGAAGTGGGAAAGTCTGAACGTAGATGGAGCATGTAGCATATACTGGAAGGTTGCGATGGGTACAATGCTATGAGGAGAGAGGGAGTACGGAGGACTTGGGTTTGAAAATGGAAGATGTGACGTGTTTGTACGGGGCGCAAGGGATCCTGGCAACGTGAACGTGGGATGGGGGAGTAGCCTATCGCATATAGGCGATTTGAAGCAAGGGTTACGCGGCCTAACCACGTTTGATGTGGGTCTAAGTGGGATTTAATTAAGGTAACGGTTAATTGGGTTAAACAATTATTTATTTAGATTATAAAATAAATAGTGTAACATTTCCGTACGAACACAGTATCAGACACGGTCAGAAGAGTTCGAACCATATCGGAGAGCACATCAGGATGGAGCTGATTTGGTTAAAGCCGGTAGCCGCTGGGATTTTAATCGAATTAAACGTCTGTTTAATTTGATTAAAAAGAATCGATCAAATGACGAATCAGATCAAGGTGAGTTAAACTCACTCAGTTTCCCATTTATATTTTTATATAAATTGGGTTTTTATTTGGTATGCTCTGGTTGCTATGATTGACCGTTTGCTGATCATACATTTATCTGTTGATTTAACTGAATAAATTAAACCGTCATTTATTTTCAGTGAAATACCAAATCGTTATTTTAACGAATTGGTTCCAATGAAGGTAATTTACCTCATTGGTCACGTTTATAAAATAAACGTGTTTGTTTGAATTATGTGAACTGATGAAAACGTTTTGTTGGTTGATGGATATAAAGTAGTTGCTAATTACTATGATATATCAGTTAAATGAAATCGTTTGACCTGGGTTGTGATAACCGTTTGTGTACAAGGAAGGATAGGTTGGAGGGATCCAACCGGATTCCTCAAATATCTTATTTATTCTCATATTATCATACATATGAACTGTTCAGTTTGGTGTGATGGATTTGATTCATTGATCATTGATTTGAAAGCCAACCTGTGTTGTGTTTTAACCAATGGGCTACATTGGTTGAGTAATCGGCAGTAATGGCCTGAAAGTAAAATATTTATTTTATCGATTTATCATCAGATAAATCGATAGAACTAAAATTATAAAATTTATTTTATAAATAAAGATAGATTTTAAAATATATAGTTTGAATAAAATTTTATTCAAAGGAAACAAGTATTTATGTTTATAATCAATTGTAAATTGATTTTATAAAGTCAGAACTGATGTCAGTCAGATTTGTAATTGTGAGAATAAGGAGATTAACCAAAAGGTTAAGTTGGATAATTGTGTTGTGGAAAAACAGTTCAATGAAATTATTTAAATTATTCAATTTTATTTTTAATTAATTTAAAGGGAAAAACAAATAGAAATTTGTTAATGAGGTAATCGTGTTTTAAGTGAATAAATCAACTCTTTATTTTCATTGATTTCTGAATTAGTTTGTTCTAAATAGAAAATAGTTTAATAAATATTGTTAGATTTTAAAAAGGGATTTACTGGTTATTCTAGTTAATAAAGAAATTAACTACCTATGTAGTAAATGGTTGGAATAAATGGTTATTAATAATAATTTAGAAAATTACTTTAAAATGGAAATTTATTTAAAAGGTAAAATAAGTTAAAAAGGAAATTTGTAAGCAAATATTCTAGCTTAAAATAAATGTTACTTAATTGCTTGAATTAAGTAAAAGGAAATTCAGATGAAAGGGTTTAATGATAAACCAGTATTATATAAAAGAAATTTGAGGTGTTGTATCGTTAATTCTAGATTAACATTATTTAAGGATGTGATTAAGCGGGGGAATTGAAATAGGATTTCCAAAGTTTGAAAACCCTGAATAGATGTGAAAGGAGATTGGTAAATGTGAGTGTGGTTAAAGATATGGGTTGTAGGATTTGATAAACAAATCCGAAATTATAAAGAAGTTTGATTAAAGAGGTCGAGTTAAAATTGGTGTGATACAGAGAAGCTATTTAGTCGAATTGGGAAATGATGGTATTTTCGAAAAGGAGATTTTTAAAGGGATAATAAGGTTTATCAAACCGTATTTTGAATTAAATCGTTAAGTAGAATCTGAATCGATTTAGAATAGAATATTGGGTTTTGGATTACAACCTGTATCTATCGGAAGGTATGAACGTTATTGGTCAAGGTCTGAGAGGTAATTAAAATACCCCAACTTGAACAACATCAGGATTATCTGAAGATGATATTTGTTGGTAATCATAAAGAGGTTAATGATAATTTATTATTTCCGTTAAAGAAATAATAAGGCAAATGTGTGGTGGAAACATATATATACAATGAAATCTAGTGTATTTTGAAATAGTTTTGAAAAAAAATAAAGTCTTTGTCAAATAAGAAGAGAGAAACTATATTTATAATATCGAATGGTTTAAGAGTTATAAATTTGCTTTTGTTTTAAATTAAAAGGCCAGGTAATGCCGAATATGGAACCAGTGAACCCATTGGACTGTGATGTTTGAAACACTGATCATTTTGATAGTTAAATCGCCGACTATCAAATCTGCCCAATGCGATTGTTGGTACGGAAAGACCGGGATCGAATGTATATTCGAAAACCATCCCGACCAACAGATACGTGAAGAGATCAGAAGATGATCGAGATGGAGCATTGAAGACCGTAGTTTGTTTGTAAACGGAAGAACTGCTAATAATCTCTGTCTGCAGCCAGAGATGTACTGTGGTTCTGTCGTGATCGGAATCTACGGGTTGCAAGGACTTCTCGCTACTGATCCATGGGGTGATTCCTATATAAGATGCAGTAGAAGAGTACCTTCGGTTCATCCTGTTCCTGGATGACTTGTATGGACGGATGTCTGACAGAATATTTCCAAAAGAATCGCGTACGTTGATTTCTTCAAACGTACGATAGCTGATGGCGGAGAATTGGTTTTCTCTAGCCAAATAACTAGAGTATTTTTGTGGATGTCAATTAGTGATATCTGGCGGATCTGACAATGTGGCATTCAAAGTGAATGATGGCCAGATGTTCAAAAGATTATGACCTCAAGCCTCATCAACCGGGAGAGGACAAAAATCGGGCAGGCAGCATGGCTATGTGGGTCGCTCCCGTTAGGATGTATGATCACCTATCTAGAGAAATTCCTTTTGCTTCTTTAATCTATCGATGCTGTCCCTTTTCGGGAAGACGGTGGGTAGCGCCCAACCGTTGGTGATATACATTCGATACACTCAAGCGAAATGAGTGGTCGTTCATGTGAGGGCCGGGTTGCAAGACGTTCTTGTTGAATCCAGTGTATTCGCCTCTAGAGATACACTATCGGTAGGTGGTCCCATACCTTGTCAGTCGGAATCCAATCTCCAATAAGCGCCCGCGGTTTTGTTTGTACACTATATATGTAGAGCGTGAGATGCAAGCATTCTACTAGATTCTATTTACTTGTATTTAGACATTATTATAATATCAGATAAGATATTGGTTTCACAAATGTTTTGGGTTATCGTAAGGTAAAAACCGTCCGTATTTATGTGTGGATTTGGTCTTACGATTATCCTTTTATTTCGAAGGGATTTTAACTTAAAAATCAAGTTGTGTGATACCTTAATACTGTGTGTGTTTATCTCACTCTGGTTCACCAGACTGACCCGGTGTTTTGTAAACGCTCGGGTTAGCCCGGGGTGTATAGGTTCAGGTCATCAAATGCTGCGAAGTCCAGAGACTTACTGGAGGTGTTCAGACATATTATATCTAACTACTTTTCCGCTGTGTGATGTATATGAGGACAGGTTATCATGACTGTTAGATGTGTGCTGTACTCTGATATTGTAAGTTTTATTTAAAGCTTTCAACAAAGTATTTTTGTATTATATTTTGTTCCGCTGCGATGTGAGACTCTGTGTTGTGTTGATTCTTCTTCTTCTTCTATTCTAATATTTCTTTCTTTCTTATCTCATCCTCTAACTTCTTTCTTATAGTAATCCATTTTCCGTGCATTTTGAGTTGGACTGGTGTGGTTTGGTCAGCTCAAAAGGTACCGGAAATTTGGGTCACTACAATAAAAGTAAACAATGGTTATAGTTCATGTAATAGAGACACAAGAAAATTTCATGGGTAATCAGAAGGCATCGGATTAAGTAATTAATTATAATTTTATATTGGAATTGGTATGATTAATTTTAAGTGCAAAAACGAAAATTTTGTTCTAATATGTTGTATCCAATTTTTGTAAAGCAAATTCTATTCATACACCAAAAATTACTTTATGTATACCATTATTTTGCTAAAAATATGTACTACTAAATTACCCTTCTTTTCTATTGCATTTTTTTTTACTTTTTTAATGATAACCCATCAAACTAAAACATTGTAACTAACGATATTTGATTAAATCTTTGTAAAACAATTTGAAGAACATAATGTATTTTTAAACATGAAACCTAAAATTTGAAATACGATAACTTTTACAAGTAAGTGATAATTTAGAGTTATTTAATTTAAAAGCAGTGTCTCTTTTGCTGAAATGAAGATTTTTTTTGTAGCATAATTATCTGTATATCGTACGCTCAAAAAAATTAAAATCCATTTTATTAAATTTAAATTTTTTTAGTGCTATGGGTTTCCTATTTTATGTAAATAACTTTAAAGTTTTAGAGAGGGAAGAGGAAGAAAAAAAATAAGGCTAGTACTGTAAAAAAAAAATAATGGTGTATGAAAAGTAATTTTTAGTGTATATTTTATTTTATGGTGTATACAAAGATGTTATTGATGTATGAAAATAATTAACCTTTTTGTAACTGAGATGTTTTGTAATTTGCACGTTTGTTAGTTGCGCTGAATTTAGTAAGTTGGTGTTTAACATAAGTGATGGATCAGGGTAGTTAGGTCCTTTTTTTTTAAAATAAATCAGACCCCCCTTAACAAAAAAAAATAAGTTGGAGTTCCCTTAAAATTATCCTCCCTTTAACCAAATTTGGAGTCCCTTTAACAATCCCCTTCGTTAAAAGCGCAGATGCAACACTAATTAAAATTTTGAAACATGATCCCCCTTTTGGAGGAACGGAAAGCGATCATCTACTAATATTTCACATCAAGAGAGTGTCTCCAACCAGATCAGGGGTCAAGAATGGAAAAAATACCCCTCGTTAGGATCTCAAAAGAACAACAAGAAGCATCATAAATCCCTTCAAAATGGTTGGAAGGATCTCCTCTCAAAGGCCCAAACTAAGCAGGTAGCATCTTTAGGCGAAGGAATGCGCCTTACAAAAACATCTGATGGGTGAAGGCCTATGGAAGCTCACTTTTGTCATGGCTATCAGATCTTCTTACTAAAAATCATGTGTTGACCGTACTCATCTGTTGAGATTAGTCATGTGTTGAACGAAATAATTTAACAAAAATAGTCACACGTGGACAGTACTCATTCGTTGAGATTAGTCGTGTGTTGACAAAAATAAATATTCATTTGTTGAATAGAATATTTGAAAATAGAAATGTATGAAGCCGTGTTGATTAGATTAACTCCATTTTGACGTAAATGATATTTATATCGATTTTATTCATTTTGAAATGAATTGAATATAAAACGATTTCGAAATGAATTGAATATAAAACGATTTCGAAATGAATTGAATATAAAGCAATTTCGAAATGAATTGAATATAAAACGATTTCGAAATGAATTGAATATAAAACGATTTCGAAATGAATTGAATATAAAACGATTTTGAAATGAATTGAATATAAAGCGATTTCGAATTGAATTGAATAGAAAACCAAATTGAATTGAATTGAAAATGAATTCAAATTGAATTGAAATTTGAATTGAATAGAAATGAATTTTAAAACGAATTTATAAAGAAGAATTCAATTTTGCTTTGGATTGAAATGGAAGTTGAAATTGTTTTTGAAACGAATTTAAAACTATTTATATAATTCGTTTTAAATATAAATCGACGAAATATATATTATATATATTATATATATAATATAATGGCCTGAATAGAACGCGCCGCGCCGCGGCAGTTCGTGAATTTCGACCATTTATTTCAAACGAACATTACGGGAGATCCGACCGTCGGATTCTCCTAAAACCGGAACCGTTGGGTTCGTATCGAAAAGAGTTTTCTAACGAATATTTGAAATTTGAAATATAACGGTTGGATTTGGAGATACGTCCAAATCAAATTCGAAAAAGGTCGCTGTAAGTGCAGTTCGATGGCCATTGGTGGAAATCGACTGTACGGGCCTTGATAAAATTATTAAAAATATCAATAATTTGTGTAAAATCAGAAGAAATGATTTGGGAAAATTTGGGATGAAAAACTCCATATTTGAAAAGATAAAAATAGATTTTTATCGAAATGAACTAGTTTTGAACTAAATTTAAAACCCAATTATTTTTAAATAAATGAATTAGATTTAAAAAGGGGTTTTAAATAATCGAAATTCCTAATATATTTGATTGAATTTGAAATGGGTTTATCGTGAACTGTGTTTTAAATAACACTAGTTCTTTAACCCGATAATAAATAGAATGTGATTCGGGTTTGTCGTGAACTGTGTTTTAAATAACATTAGTTCTTTAACCCAGTAAAAGGAGTTTTAACGAATCTGCAATTAGATTGAAATGTGAATTTGTAATCTAAATTTCCAAATTTAGAAAATGAACGAGAATGGAGTATTACCAGTTTTGCTCCAAAGCGATAGTTAAATCTTTAATTAGATTTGAACGCGAAATGGTAATTAATTTTACCGATAACACCATAGTATTAGATATGGAGTATTACCAGTTTTGCTTCATGGGATGAATAGGTTGGGATTGGGAAATAAAATAAATAATTACTTCGGAGTGGTTCGCTAATCTCGACTAGTTTAGAAAAACCATAATTTGGTTTGAAACGACATCCAAAGGAAGATTGCAGGATAAATTTTAAAGAATTTATCTTGGATAAAATTAATGGGAACCTTTCCCTAAGAATGTGGAATTTAGAAACTAGCTGTAGGTTGGCTAAGAAGAATGGTTTCCTGGGTATTGATCTGATGTTGGTTTCAACCTTCGGGGTTAGTGTTTGGGAAATTGTTCTCTTGCTAATTTGCGGTTAGTGACTAATGAATTGGAATGAGGCGTATGTTGTGTTTGTGTAACATTTGTTTTTAATATACGCGGGTTGTTCGGAAAGGCCGGGTTTATACCCATTCTGAATAACCGATTCGACGATATGTCGAAGATGAAGACGGTGGTCGAAGACCGGAAGTCTTCACATCGTTTGGATAATTACTGACGATCCTGATTGGGTTGTACACCCAAGAGGATGGAAATAGTTGGTGGTCGTCCAGACGTACTTGGAGATGGATGGATATGCGAGGAAAGTGCCTCCGGTTTCGTTCAGACCCAGAACGGACTTGTAAATGGATTGTGTGTCTGACATTGGATTTTATTCTGTGTTGATTGATTTCTGTTAAATATACATCTGTTTGGCGGCGGAGAATTTATTCTTTTGCTTAACGCCCTTCTCTGAGACGTACGAGCTCAGAGGTTGTATATCGATGGACATCAGTCGCATGGCATGAATTGCCTGTGTGGCACGCTAAGATGCAATGATCAAGGCTTCTGTTGAAAAGCAAAGTCTTGTGGTTGATGATCAAAGCACGGCCTTTGTGGCGTAGCTTTGTGTATAATGTGAATTCGCCAGCCTCACACCTCGGTATGAGTTAAAAACGGGATACGGACCGCTGGGAGAGCACGATGTTTCTTTCTAGCTATGGTGGTGTTAGTGACTAACCAGCCCTGACATATATATACTTTTCACCTTTGTGGTTGTTGGAATGAGGCGCCTCGATTATAGGTCTGTAAGGACCGGGAAACGTGTGTTCTGGCATAATTAATCCTCTAACGTAAGTGAGGACCGGCCCAGCCGCATCCAGGGTTGCCCAGAGTGCGTAGCCCTGAGGCATTTGCTAGAGTGTCTCGAACGCGGAGAGGAGCTTGCCCCTTGCCTCGACTCATGACGGAAATCCAATTTCCAATACGTGTATTGCGGTTTTAATTGTAGAACTAGTATGGCGACATGATATATGGTACCCATGTCGTCTACGATTTATATTTATGATTGAAACTGTTTTAACACTATACACTTATTATAGTATCAAATGATTTGTTTTTAAACGTACCAAGCATGTTTGGCTATTATAAGGGAAAACCCTATCCTCCGGCTTGCGTTGCATTGTGTGATGGGACCTGGGTCTTATAATAGCTTCATTTTTCGAAAAAGCATTGCGTTGTTTATTCTATGCACTGGTATTCTTGGGAGGAAACCCGTTCCGTGTTATACGGCGTGGTCCCTTGAATTACTCTCTTTTAAAGTAAAGTTTTAAATAACTGTTTTAGTTCTCACACCAGTCACATGACTGACCTGGAGTTTATTGTTTTAACCTAAACTCTGGGTGCCCCTATTTTCCGCACGGGCAGCTAGTAGTTTTGGTTTTGCAGATTTATATTCACAGGATCCTGGTTTACAGCCGGAATGATATCCGGAAAGCTCTGTATCCGTATATCACCTTCAGTTGTGCTTTGTATTATTTTCCGCTGCTATGTAATTTATTGTAACCTCTGATATTTATCGAATGTAATTTATTCATTTATACTCCGTATATTCCTGTATCTGATGGAATTGTTGTAATATACAATGAAATGTTCTTCTGTTTGTGTTCTGATTTGTCCTGTTCTCAACGTTCAGGGGTTTCGAACGGTCTAGATCGGTTTAACGACTGATTCAGATCGAGCGAAATTCCAGGCCGTCACATTTGGTATCAGAGCTTTGGTTTACAAAGCTCGAGAACAAGACACATTAGAACCATATGAAAGAATTCATCAGATATTGGATTAGTAATATCCAATTAGAATGACTCGTTAGAGATAGGATCGGTAGTATCCTAGAACGAGTGTGAAGAGTATATTTCCCAAATGAAAACAATTTTGTTTTGAAAATTTAAACCATTTTATACGTATTTTATTATTTACTTATTTTGAATATGGGCAATCGAGTATATAAAGATTTTGCATATACGCGTCATGAACGTATATTCGAACTTTTAATATACTGGATAGATATAGAATCATACTCTAGCTAGAACACATTGTTGTGAATTCGAGTAACGAAGGTGTGATATCAATATATTTCCATTAGACTGGTGTGAGAACCAAAACTTATATAGCTAGAACACATTGTTGTGAATTGGCATCAAAAACATGATTTTCTTTATATATAGATATCAAAATTATAAATTTGAAACGTTAATCCACTAATTGATTGATGTTTGTGTTGTTTGTTTATTTGTTTGCTAATTTTGAACCATTATGCCTAATTGCATCAAATTTTGAATATTATTGAAAATTGGTCGCATTTGCTTGCATATACATATACTTGCATTGAACAGGTCATAGCAAGGAGGCTAGAGCAGAGAATAAAATTTGTTTGCCCGACAAATAGGTACATGTTTACTACATAATTTACTGTTTTGTTTGGGTGATGATGATTTTATGAGCCTATTGGCTAGCCGCTTGGCTTTTTCTTTTTCTTTTTGAGATTAGAAGGACCGGGGAAGCTATTTGAAATTCCCCGATGCTCCCGGTGCAGGGGAGGTTATGGCGAAATTTTTCGAAAATTTAGGGTGTTAGCCAAATTTTTGAAAATTTGAAAATTCTCAGAAACTGAAAAGTTGGAGAATGGAAGCCAGATCGAGCTTAGAGTTGATTGATCAAACCACTTTCGGCTTTGTTCCTTTTCGGGGATGAAAAGTTTTAAGTGGGGGAGATTGTAATAACCCGGAAAATCTGGGCCAGTTTAAAATTTTTATTTTGGCAATTTTAGCGAATTTTGAATATTTAAAATGAATTATTTTAAATAATATCGACGAGAAATTTATTTTGAATATAATTCGAACGTGTATATTTATACGCGTCGTCGTTAGAATATAAATATTTATATATAATTATAAATAGAATCGAAAATGGCGCGGTAGTTCGATAATTCGATTTCAAACTTCAATTGAATGTACCGGGAGCAAAACAATCCGGATTTTAGTGAAACCAAAAACATTAGGATCTAATTGAGGATATCTTTCCAACGAATCTGAAAAACCAAAATTTCATAGCGGGAATCAAAAGATATGTCCAGTTGAAAATTCTGAATAGTCGCTATGGAATTCAGGCCCTTAAAAATGGGAATTTTGCAAACGACTTCGGATTTCGACGAAACCACTTTTGTTGGATCCGTGATGTCAAATTATTGCTAGATTCCAAATTTCATGATTTTTCGAATCAATATGTGAGCGTGGCAAAGGAAAACGCGTTTGACCAGTTTCAGTTGATTTTAATCGACTGGAAATTAGCCATTTTTCAAACGGTCTCAGAATTCGACGAAACTAGTTTTGTTAGGACCGTATCGTCAATACGAAGCTAGAAAATATTTTTCTGGAATTTTTCTAGTTAGTATGTGACCCCAGTAATTCGAAATGTACGTTTAAAATTCAATATAATGATTTAAATGAAAATTCAACGGAAACTGATCAAAACAATCGAATCAGCTTGCGATACATATCCCATTGGGTTCGGAATGGGGGTAAAACGCTATGGACGACAGGCGGTGGACCTCGTTTAGAGGTCGTATGTGAAAGTACCATTTCAGAAATTAAATAATTAAATAATTAAAATAAAAAAAACTTCCTTCTCCTTAACTACCCAGGCCCCCGATCATTTCAGAAATAAAAAAAAAAGGAAAAATACAGAAAGGGAGAACGGCGGAGGCGCTTCCCCCTCCACCAATCCCATGTCGCCGCCGCCAGAGGCGCCGAGCCCCCTGCTCCGCCCGTCTTCTTCTTCCTGCTCCCCTCTTCCTTCCACGACCGATTCGAGGTCGCACCCCCCCCCCCCCCCAATTCGATCGACGCACGAGAGCCCCCCCCCCCCTTTTCCTCTACCGCCGAGCACCCCCAAGCGCCGCCATCCTCCTTTTCTTCCCCTTCCTTCGCCTGAGCGATGGCGCACCCCCACCCCCCCTCTGTAAGTCCTCTGTTTATTTTTATTTTGTTTTATTTTTAATTTCTTTTAGGTAAATAGTTTAGAAATTAAACTGGTATGGTTTTAAAAACTGAAATATATTTATATATGTAATTGTAAAGCAAAAAGAATTGATTTTTATACGATCTTTATATTGTTAGAATAATACAACTATGATTTTTATTATATATAAAAGATAAATATATAATATTTACATTATAGGAAGGTTCAAAATATAATTTTTCTAATATAGATAGGATAAAAATACGATTTTTATATGATATAGATAGTAAAAATATCATCTTTATATATGTAACGAAATAAAAATTTGATTTTTATTATATATATATAACGAAGGAGAAAAATATGATGTTTATATTTTTAAAGTATTAAAAATATAATCTCTACTATATAGAAGATGTAGGAATATGATTTTTGCTTAAATAGGAAAGACTATATTTTTATAAAAAAAAAGGGGCAAAATCTTTTTATATAATAGCGAAGTGAAAATTCAATTTTTATATATTGAATAGCATAGTGAAAATTCGATTTTTATATATTGAATAGCGAAGTAAAAATTCAATTTTTACATATGTAGTGGCTACGGGCAACGAAAGCGACAAAAGGCGAAAACGACGAAGATTTCTGTCAAAGAAGAGTCAAGATGTTTGGATAGCTTTCGGTGAGAATTTCTCACTCTTCAATTTCTTTTCTAGTTATATATATATACTAGGATCCAGACGGTGTTTAGTAGCACCCGACACAATCATCCACAGACCATGGACTTGTTTGTTTGGTTGCATAAATTGGTTAGATGATTTGATTTGAATTTGGTTGTTTGGTGAATTTGATTGATGTGTGAATGGCGTGGGCCTTCACTAGACCGGGGATAAGGCTAGGCCTCGTCCCGTTTCTAGTATCGTGCCGTTATGCCGCCGAAATTTTCTAAAATAAGTTAGAAAAATAAAAATATCATTTTATTTAAAGAAAGAACTGAATAGAAATTATATGATAAAATAAAATGTTTTATCGTTAAAAATACATTTTTTAACGTGAATGTGAATAAATAAATATTCATTTACAAACCGGACGGTTTATTTATGTACACCTATTTGAATGACATTGATTGGGACGATAAATTTTACACATCGCCCAACTACACAAATAAAAATTTGTGTTTGATTGTTTGAAACCCCACACGGGTGTTGGGATGAAATATGAAGTTCACTCATCCTGATTGATTAAATATGTCGATCGATTGATTGACAGGCTGTTATAAGCGTTAGATATCTATATTTGATGCTTATACGGTGTAGTGCACTTTGGTTGATGGTTGATTATTTTTCAATGCTATTATATACATGTGTTGTATGAAAATCCATATAATTAACTTTATATGGTAATTGATTGGGCCTCATTCCAATTTAGAAAATAAAGAATTTTATAAAATAAAAGTTCATGTGTTGACTGTACTCATCCGTTGAGATTAGTCATGTGTTGAACGAAATATTTTAACAATAAAATTTATACCTTTGTCACTATAAAATAAAAGTTCATGTGTTGACCGTACTCATCCGTTGAGATTAGTCATGTGTTGAACGAAATAATTTAACAAAAATAGTCACACGTGGACAGTACTCATTCGTTGAGATTAGTTGTGTGTTGACAAAAATAAATATTCATTTGTTGATAGAATATTTGAAAATAGAAATGTATGAAGCCGTGTTGATTAGATTAACTCCATTTTGACGTAAATGATATTTATATCGATTTTATTCATTTTGAAATGAATTGAATATAAAACGATTTCGAAATGAATTGAATATAAAGCGATTTCGAAATGAATTGAATATAAAACGATTTCGAAATGAATTGAATATAAAACGATTTCGAAATGAATTGAATATAAAGCGATTTCGAATTGAATTGAATAGAAAACCAAATTGAATTGAATTGAAAATGAATTCAAATTGAATTGAAATTTGAATTGAATAGAAATGAATTTTAAAACGAATTTATAAAGAAGAATTCAATTTTGATTTGGATTGAAATGGAAGTTGAAATTGTTTTTGAAACGAATTTAAAACTATTTATATAATTCGTTTTAAATATAAATCGACGAAATATATATTATATATATAATATAATGGCCTGAATAGAACGCGCCGCGCCGCGGCAGTTCGTGAATTTCGACCATTTATTTCAAACGGACATTACGGGAGATCCGACCGTCGGATTCTCCTAAAACCGGAACCGTTGGGTTCGTATCGAAAAGAGCTTTCTAACGAATATTTGAAATTTGAAATCTAACGGTTGGATTTGGAGATACGTCCAAATCAAATTCGAAAAAGGTCGCTGTAAGTGCAGTTCGATGGCCATCGGTGGAAATCGACTGTACGGGCCTTGATAAAATTATTAAAAATATCAATAATTTGTGTAAAATCAGAAGAAATGATTTGGGAAAATTTGGGATGAAAAACTCCATATTTGAAAAGGTAAAAATAGATTTTTATCGAAATGAACTAGTTTTGAACTAAATTTAAAACCCAATTATTTTTAAATAAATGAATTAGATTTAAAAAGGGGTTTTAAATAATCGAAATTCCTAATATATTTGATTGAATTTGAAATGGGTTTATCGTGAACTGTGTTTTAAATAACACTAGTTCTTTAACCCGATAATAAATAGAATGTGATTTGGGTTTGTCGTGAACTGTGTTTTAAATAACATTAGTTCTTTAACCCAGTAAAAGGATTTTTAACGAATATGCAATTAGATTGAAATGTGAATTTGTAATCTAAATTTCCAAATTTAGAAAATGAACGAGAATGGAGTATTACCAGTTTTGCTCCAAAGCGATAGTTAAATCTTTAATTAGATTTGAACGCGAAATGGTAATTAATTTTACCGATAACACCATAGTATTAGATATGGAGTATTACCAGTTTTGCTTCATGGGATGAATAGGTTGGGATTGGGAAATAAAATAAATAATTACTTCGGAGTGGTTCGCTAATCTCGACTAGTTTAGAAAAACCATAATTTGGTTTGAAACGACATCCAAAGGAAGATTGCAGGATAAATTTTAAAGAATTTATCTTGGATAAAATTAATGGGAACCTTTCCCTAAGAACGTGGAATTTAGAAACTAGCTGTAGGTTGGCTAAGAAGAATGGTTTCCTGGGTATTGATCTGATGTTGGTTTCGGCCTTCGGGGTTAGTGTTTGGGAAATTGTTCTCTTGCTAATTTGCGGTTAGTGACTAATGAATTGGAATGAGGCGTATGTTGTGTTTGTGTAACATTTGTTTTTAATATACGCGGGTTGTTCGGAAAGGCCGGGTTTATACCCATTCTGAATAACCGTTCGACGATATGTCGAAGATGAAGACGGTGGTCGAAGACCGGAAGTCTTCACATCGTTTGGATAATTACTGACGATCCTGATTGGGCTGTACACCCAAGAGGATGGAAATAGTTGGTGGTCGTCCAGACGTACTTGGAGATGGATGGATATGCGAGGAAAGTGCCTCCGGTTTCGTTCAGACCCAGAACGGACTTGTAAATGGATTGTGTATCTGACATTGGATTTTATTCTGTGTTGATTGATTTCTGTTAAATATACATCTGTTTGGCGGCGGAGAATTTATTCTTTTGCTTAACGCCCTTCTCTGAGACGTACGAGCTCAGAGGTTGTATATCGATGGACATCAGTCGCATGGCATGAATTGCCTGTGTGGCACGCTAAGATGCAATGATCAAGGCTTCTGTTGAAAAGCAAAGTCTTGTGGTTGATGATCAAAGCACGGCCTTTGTGGCGTAGCTTTGTGTATAACGTGAATTCGCGAGCCTCACACCTCGGTATGAGTTAAAAACGGGATACAGACCGCTGGGAGAGCACGACGTTTCTTTCTAGCTATGGTGGTGTCAGTGACTTACCAGCCCTGACATATATATACTTTTCACCTTTGTGGTTGTTGGAATGAGGCGCCTCGATCATAGGTCTGTAAGGACCGGGAAACGTGTGTTCATGCATAATTAATCCTCTAACGTAAGTGAGGACCGGCCCAGCCGCATCCAGGGTTGCCCAGAGTGCGTAGCCCTGAGGCATTTGCTAGAGTGTCTCGAACGCGGAGTGGAGCTTGCCCCTTGCCTCGAATCATGACGGAAATCCAATTTCCAATACGTGTATTGCGGTTTTAATTGTAGAACTAGTATGGCGACATGATATATGGTACCCATGCCGTCTACGATTTATATTTATGATTGAAAATGTTTTAACACTATGCACTTATTATAGTATCAAATGATTTGTTTTTAAACATACCAAGCATGTTTGGCTATTATAAGGGAAAACCCTATCCTCCGGCTTGCGTTGCATTGTGTGATGGGACCTGGGTCTTATAATAGCTTCATTTTTCGAAAAAGCATTGCGTTGTTTATTCTATGCACTGGTATTCTTGGGAGGAAACCCGTTCCGTGTTATACGGCGTGGTCCCTTGAATTACTCTCTTTTAAAGTAAAGTTTTAAATAACTGTTTTAGTTCTCACACCAGTCACATGACTGACCTGGAGTTTACTGTTTTAACCTAAACTCTGGGTGCCCCTATTTTCCGCACGGGCAGCTAGTAGTTTTGGTTTTGCAGATTTATATTCACAGGATCCTGGTTTACAGCTGGAATGATATCCGGAAAGCTCTGTATCCGTATATCACCTTCAGTTGTGCTTTGTATTATTTTCCGCTGCTATGTAATTTATTGTAACCTCTGATATTTATCGAATGTAATTTATTCGTTTGTACTCCGTATATTCTTGTATCTGATGGAATTGTTGTAATATACAATGAAATGTTCTTCTGTTTGTGTTCTGATTTGTCCTATTCTCAACGTTCAGGGGTTTCGAACGGTCTAGATCGGTTTAACGACTGATTCGGATCGAGTGAAATTCCAGGCCATCACAATCGTGGTGTTATAAGTTACGAGGGGAGCGCACATTTATCTGTTTATTCTGTCATCTCCGAAGGACTGGAAGGGGAAGCACGCGGCTTCCTGAGATACGTAAGGCGCTCTTAGTAGTCCTCTGTGCGGTGGCAGATGTTTAGGTTGTGCTCACAGAGGTTGGGTCTGCACAAAACTACTAGGTAGGTGGGCCTTGACTGCAAAAGTAGCTATGCATTCTGAATGCTATGACGCGGTGAATCCAGGGTGATTCGGTGGTCGCCTCAATGGGGAGGCGAAGGGTCAGGACCAACAAGGATAGTAGATCGTCGGATACCCATCATCGGCAGCCAATGGGATGCGAAAAGACAAGAGCTAAAGTCAATAGACCATTCACCTTTCACTATCGAGGTACGGTGGTTGAGGGAAGACGCCAACTGGATGTTTAGATTGTTTGTTAAGGGCCAGTCGTTTAGCTACTATAGTCTTTACTAGTTGAGGGAGGGGCCGAGGTGGGGCCATAGCCACCGTGAAAACACACCCTAGGAATATCTATATATAGAGGCTCTTAAAGTCGGGCCCGTACAGGTATGGAAAAGCTCCCGATCGAGTTCCGTGTTTCTTGTATTGCTCTTCCATGGAAATCAGTGCACCTTAGAGGACGTGCAGTTAAGGCATCCCACAATTGACGATACATATGTGGGACAGTATAGATACATGCATATCGGCTCTAGGTGGTGTATCATAGACTTGAGGGCATTACTCTGATATGAAATCTGATTCGATCGACGATGACAGTCCGTACGCTTACATAGCATAGTATTGAAAGATATGCGGAACATAACATTGTTATGTAGAGATCTATACGTCACTTAGGCGTAGAATGAGGGACTGTGTTCATTTCTGTGTCATTACGGTGGAGATCGTGTGAGTGGGGTACCATGGGGTGTATCATAGTATTGAGTGGTAGCTACATATATACTATATTAGGATAATCCACTGGGAAGTAAATGGGTACGACGTGTGAATAAGCCTTAAGTGCTGCTAACCCAAGTAAACTAATAAATAAGAAAATATGATTGAACGGTATATATATAAGATTATCCAATGTGTATAATTTAAATCCAGTCACGAGCATTTGTGTTTTGACCACCTTCTCACAACATACTCGCAGGTTAGATTTGCGGGATAGACATTATAGCTTTGGATACTGGTTAGGTAGTATTATTAATACGGTAAGGCTATACTTTGATTATATTATATTTTATCCATTTCACTGTGAGATATTTTTTGAGCTCTGACATATTCCATGTCTCTGTCTTTTCTCCAGGATACCAGAGCTAACCAATCCGAGTTTCAGTAAATCAAGATAAATCAATCATTCCTTCAGTAAATCAGTTGTAGTAACGGTGTAAAATGGAAGTATGATTAAATGAAAAAGAATGAGAAAAATTAATGAAATAAGTTATATTTAATCATAAATAATGTCTGACATGTTAAACAGAAAACATGTGAACTGGGATATACTAAATTACATACTAAGTAGAACATGTTATTGCAGCGATAAAATCAAACAAGAATATAAAGGGATTGTGGATTACAGACCTTGGACCACAATCTAGAGAATAACACATTGTGGGCTTATTAGTAAACTTAAATGGATCAAGTTATATAACTGAAATTAATAAGCAAGAGGAACTTGGTAACTTGATTATGAATTCAATATGAATGAGAATAACCAAGTTAAATGGAAACCTGATGAGGTAACCCAAGCGCGTAAAAGAATGTTTAGACACAGGGTCTAACAACATGTTAAAGTGATGCGTTTGGACCAGTCCACACGTTTGAGGGTGAACAACCCAACGGGATAGATCATCGTGGTGTTATAAGGCACTAGGGGAGCGCACATTTATCCGATTATTTTGTCGGCTCCGAAGGACTGGAAGGGAAAGCACACGACTTCCTGAGATACGTTCAATGGGGAGGCAAAGGGTCATGATCAACAAGGATATGAGATCGTCGGATACCCGTCATCAGCAGGCAGTCGGATGCGAAAAGACTACTGCTAAAACCAATAGACCATTCACCTTTCACTATCGAGGTACGGTGGTTGAGGGAAGACGCCAGCTGGATGTTTAGATTGTTTGTTAGATGTCAGTTGTTTAGCTCTTATAGTCTTGACTAGTTGAGGGAGGGGCTGAGGTAGGGCTATAGCCACCGTGAAAACGGACCCTAGGAATATCTTTATATAGAGGCTCTTAAATACGGGCCTGTACAGATATGGAAAAGCTCCCGACTGAGTTCTGTGTTTCTTGTATCACCCTGCCTTGGAACTCGGTACACATTGGAGGACGTGTGGTTAAGGCATCAAGCTAAAATTGATGATACGTATATGGAACGGTCTAGATACATGCATGTCAGCTCTGGGTGGTGTATCGTAGACTTGAGGGCATTACTCGGTATGAAATATGATTCGATAAACGATGGCAGTCCGTACGCTTACGTAGCGTTGTAATGACAGATATGCGGAATGTAACCTTGTTTTGTAAAGATCCATACGTCACTCGGACGTAGGATGAGGGACTGCCTTCATTTTTGTGGCATTACGGTGGAGACCGTGCGAGTGGGGTACCATGGGTGTAACTCGGTATTGAGGGGTACCTACATATATACTATATTAGGTTAATCCACTGGAAAGTAAATGGGTACGACGTGCGAGTAATCCTTGAGTGCTGCTAACCCAAGTAACCTAATAAATTAGAAAATATGATTGAACGGTATATGTAGGATTATCCAAAGTGTATAATTTAAGTTCAATCACTAGAACTTGTGTTCTGACCCCCTCCTCATAACATAATCGTGGGTTAGATTTGTGGCAAAGACATCATAGCTTTAGATACTGGTTAGGCAGTATTATTAATACGGTAAAGCTATACTCTGATTATATTATATTTTATTCATTCTGTGGTGAGATATTTTCTGAGCTCTGACATATTTCATATCTCTGTCTTTTCTGCAGGATACCAGAGCAAACTAATCCGAGTTTTGATAGATTGAAATTAAAGAAAAAAATCAGTCTGTCGGAATTCGGGTTGTTACAGAAGCCATGCTTCTTCTTCAAATAATACAGTTTATCCAAGCGGATGAATTTATATGCCTGAAAATGAAAATCCTACAAGTCTTTGCATCTGTGGATGTATAACTCCTTCCAGAAGGGTGTGTTCTCAATTAATCCTGAATGAACGGCAATGAGCTTATCACGGTCGTTCATGTCCTTTTCTTTTAGAGCTTCCACGTTAAATCTTTTGAGGTAATCGCCCACGTAAGATCCTTGCATTTGCAGAACTGCACAGAAAATTCATTGGAAAGCTGCTTCCAGGAATAAATGGTACTCTCCCAGTATTAGCGGTACCGCTTAGTGGCTACTCCTTGAAGTGTTACCGGAAAGGCCCAATATCAAACAGTTCCCAAAGCATTTTGAAGGTTCATTTGGGTATCAAAGGTCATTAGATGATCATTCGGGTTGGTAGTTCCATGGTATTTCATGGTGGGGATCTTTATACGTGATGGGATTGCCATGTTCATGATTTCCTGGTGAAGGGGGCCACTCTTTCGTTGTTGCTCATCGTTCATCCACTGTTCTTTTCCCTTTACTTCGGAGTAAATCCTTGATAGTTTTTTTCACCATATCCATGCGGTAAGCTTCTACATTTTCATATTTTCACCTTTTAAGACTGTATCCTTCGATAGCTAAACTCCCAGATTGCTCCCTGCTTCTGCTGCGTTGATTTTCAAATGGCTAGCAAATTGAAATAAACTTTCTCTAAACGATTAATCGTCTCAGGATTAAGACTAATTTATTCCAAAAGCAGCCATATATATATAAATCTAAAGGTTACCTCTCTAGTTATTTAAGACTTTTTCATCCACATCTTCCCTCTGGACGCTTTTGAGCAAGCTTCGAAGGAACCTATGAGTAACTTATGTTTTCTCAATTATCTTTCACGGTGTTTAATTTTCCCATCCATAGAGGATCTTTAGATAGTTTTTACTGACTCTTTGATGTCGTTATTGAAGCATCCAAATTTGAATTTGGTGTTTTTCGAGTGAATTTCGATTATGATATGATTCTTCCTAATGATTTTGGATGTGATTCGTTACTAATTGAGCAACTCATATTTCATTAAATTTAGATACTTTTGTAATGTTTCCTTACTATAAATTTTTGCTCATAAGATGTTTTTTACGAATGAGTGTTGATGTCTAATATGTTCATGATTCCTACCCATGAGTTGGAAATTTTAATTTCAAACTTCACATTTGATTGGATTTGATGATTTTTCTATCCATTAACGAGTTTTAATTCCTTCCTAATTCTAATTAAATTGTAACCATGTAGTTGTGATTTTGCATTGGGTGCCTTATTTTTAATTTTGAGCGGCTTATTAATTCAAGATTATTTCATGAATTCTAAAGCTATTATTCTACTTTCTTCCTTTTCAGTTACAATATAATTTATGAGTGGATGATGCATTCATCTTAATGGTTTTTCTCATTGGTGATATTTTTAGTGATTTCGTTATGACTTTTAAGTGTCATGGAATAGTGAAGTTTGGTCTAATTTTGATTTTTATACTTCCAAACTTGTAATGGGTGCCCCAAAACGCCCCTAATATATATTTGTAGCACCTCTACCAGTTCTTGAGGTACACTAATCCCAATCCAACAAGAATTTGTAGATGTTCAATCCACATACATATTATCACCTATTCAAAGTTTGCAGCACCCCTAAGCTACCGTGAGCTACCTCGATCGCTTATATATACACACACACACACAAAAAAAAAAAGAATTGGCTTGATATGTTAGTGGTGTATGTCATGGGAAAGAGACCTCTATATGATGAGCAAAAGTAGCTTGTGTCAAGAGTGTTGAATTCTTTATAAGAATTTTTTGTGTTTTACAAAGCGAATGGATTAACATTTATAAATTTTCTGTCCTTTGTCGATTTGCACTGTAGGTTTGCAAAGGACCCTATATTTTAAATTCAAGAATTACTATTATGAAGAAGTGGACACCAAGATTGTGTTGACCGAGATTACTTTGCTTTGCTTCCATACAAATTGGAATACGCCTTCCTGAATTAGATTTAGCATTTCGGAGCAAAGAAGGTATTGGTAGGATTGGGAGCGGAGTGCTCTTGGTCATCTAATTTGACTAAAGAATATTTGTACTACCGAAACAAGTCTTTAGTTTGCAAAAGTCTTAAAAGAGAATTTTTATATTTTTTTTGCCAAATCCGACCGGGTTTTATAGTGTTCCATAACACTCTTTTATTTATTTCAAAATAAAAAATACAATTGGGTACAGGTGTTGTGCTTTCTACATATCAACTATTGCAGTTTTTAAAGTGGACCGTTCACTGTTTACGGAATTTATAGTGTTTCATCCACATTACAGGTAAAATTTGATTTCAAATGCTCATAACACATAAAAGTAATATCAAGTAACAATCAAATGGAGTATGTGTGTGTTAGCACACAAATATAAACCAAAACCTTACTCGGTCTGTACTCTTACGGACATTCATCAGGCTATCGTTCAGTTAAAGTACATCAAAAATGCCAGCCAAAACAAACAGCTTGGAGTTCACATTCTGATCCTAGCAAACATACATATAAGACTCGAATAAAGCCCATACTACTTTTGATCACAATGTAAAAGCAGAGGGAAAGAGACGTTTCACCTACTCAAGGAAGGGAAAGGATTCATATATTTATGCATCTAACCCATTGGATTGTCTTCAAATAGGTTCTTCATTTGCTCCAAAAGACACCTCAAAGATTACAAAAGCATCAACAAGTTCATCAATAATTGATCATTGACACCCAAGATTTCTCAACTCAGATTCATACAATAAGGCCAACATCATTTACCCATAGATCACCAGTTATAGAGGGAGTATAAACAAAAGATTGCAATATCGAACTGAAGTCTGATAAAATAGTTTTTTTTTTGGACATTAAGCAACAATTTATATATGTGGCTCTGTCAATTCAAGAGAATCCAACCAAAGCTGGAAATGTTTCCCACGTGGTATAGGCAAATCCTAAATATAGTTCAAAACATCATAAAATTACCCTCAAATCCAGTAACTCCTAAAAGATGAACAAGAGGCAAAAAAAAAACTATCAAACGAATTTAATGTGTTCGAATATTAGGGGTACGAATACAAATACCAAAATGTATCATATATTCATCCTATGAAAAATCCACAAGCTCAGTTTTGTGGGTTTGTTGTAGAACAGGATAAATATTCATAGTTTTGCGGAATTTCTGTGCTTTCTTCCAAGGCAGTGGAAAATTATCAAGTAAAGGTTGAATCTAAATTGTTACAAATTCAGTTTTATGGTCTTATGAATTAATTCATAAAAGTGAACATATAACCTCTCAATAAACTAACATGTTGGTCTTCGATGTGCTGTCACTTTTGTTTTTGCTAGTAATTTATATAGAGAAAGAGTTACTTCGTTGGAGCACTTATGTATGAATGCCTTAAGTACATAATTGCCTTTGTTAGTTTGCAAAGATTCTAATAATGCTTAGTCTGAAGGATTAAAAAGGGAGGCCTTCCTATCCCATGTTCTTATATCTCCGAGTTTCAAAAATTTATGACAAAATGTGGATTAGTAGAAACTAATATAGGAGGCGTAAGTTCATGTGGAGAAGGATAAGTGTTGCTACTACCATAGGTAAAGTACTAGAAAATTTTAAACTACTAACCACCTTTCCTAAGTTGATTACTATAGGCTTACCAGATCATAATAGTGATCACCCCTATGTTGATGAAATTGGTCTTCCAGTTATGTTAACCCCTATTTTTAGAAAGATGTTTATGTAGACAACATTCAGCTAGGACTTAAATTTATTGGGAAATTACGCAAATTTCTTATAATTAGATTTGTGGAGAAAAGAAATAAAATTTAGAATGGTAAGATACACAAACTTGATGACGGAGTTCGGCCAATTATGCCTACGTCTCCGGGGTGTTGCAGACCTTTTATTTAAGAGAATATTACAAAGTAATTACACAAAACACTTTTCACTCAACACTCGATCTCACTCTTAAGCTTGCTTTCCTTTTCTTCTTATTCTATTTGAGATAAGATGAGAATTACGAAGGAGGAGGATGTATTTACAAAGTGGGAAGATAATTGGTGACTTGGTTGGTGACCCAATAGCTGGCATGGTTGGTGGCACCCCACGTTGAACACATGTGTGGCTTGGCTGCCTGCTGGACATGCAACATTCTAAATATCTCCAACTTGAAGACCGATTTCAATCCGTCCTTACACCTTGATCGATGCATCAGTCATTCTGATCCTTTTAGTCTAACAAACCAACTGAAGTTGAGCACAACTTCAGTTTATCGATAGTTACCATCTTTGTTAATATATCTGTTGGATTCTTGCTTCCTTCGATCTTCTCCTGTTTTAACATATCATCTTCTAGTAGAGATCTAATGAAGTGGTAATGAAGTACAATATGTTTGGTTCTAGAATGAAATGCTGAATTCTTTGCTAAGTGTATTTCACTTTGATTATCACTGTATTAAACATTCGTTTCATGTTTGAATCCCAACTCAGTTAACAAACCTTGAAATCATATCTTCTCTTTACTAGTTTCGATGATTGCTACATACTCAGCTTCTGTAGTGGATAAAGTAACAATCTTTTGTACCTATGACATCCAACTAACTGTTGTAGTTCCAACCGTGAATACATAACCTGTAGTGCTTCTTCGATGATCTACTTCGCCTCCAAAGTCTACATCTACATAGCAATGAGCTTTTAACTGCCATTTACCAAAGTACAAACCTTTCTGTACGGTGCCTCGTAGATACCTCAAAATCCACTTGACTGCTTCCTAATGAGCTTTCCCCAGATTTTACATGAACCTGCTAACAACTCCCACTGCATGACCAATGTATGGTCTCGTACAGACCATGGCATACATCAAACTCCCAATAGCTGAGGAATAAGGAACATCAGTCATGAAATTTCTTTCTTGCTCCGTTTGAGGGGACTGATCCCTGGATAGGCGAAAGTGATTGGCCAATGGTGTGCTGACTGGCTTAGCATCGTCCATGTTGAATCTTTGCAAAACATGGTTGATATGGTCTTCCTAAGATAGCTGCAAGAACCCTCCTTTCTTATCTCCAGTGATTTGCATTTCAAGAATCTTATTTGCTAGACCTAAGTCTTTCATGTCAAACTCCTCTGATGGTTGCTGCTTCAACCTTCTGATATCATCCATATTTGATCCTGCTACTAACATGTCATCAACATAATGCAGTAAAATGATATAACTAGACCTATATCGCTTGAAGTAGCAACAATGATCAGCACTGCACTTCTGGAACTCTTCCTTGTGCATGAATCCATCAAACTTTTTGTATCATTGTCTTGGGGCTTGTTTCACTACATACAAGCTTTTCTTTATTCTACACACCATTTTCTTCTTCCCTTTCTCAAAGAAACCTTCTGGTTGGTGCATGTATATCTCCTCATCCAAGTCTCCATGAAGAAATGCGGTCTTCACATCTAACTGTTCGAGTTGGAGGTCTTCAATAGCAACAACACTTAATATTGACCTGATAGTATTGAGCTTTACAACGGGAGAAAAATGTCAGTGTAGTCCACTACTTTCTTCTATTGGATTCCTTTGACAACTAGCCGAGCTTTGTATCTCTTGAAACCATCATGCTCCTCTTTCACCCAATACACCCATTTATTATGAAGTGCCTTCTTTCCCACTCGAATGTGACTTCCTTTCTAACAAATTATGGCTCTGATACCAGTTGTTGGGAAATTACACAAATTTCTTATAATTATATTTGTGGAGAAAAGAAATAAATTGTAGAATGATAAGATACACAAACTTGATAATGGAGTTTAGCCAATTATGCTTACATCTCCAGGCTGCTGCAGATCTTTTACTTAAGAGAATATTACAAATTGGTTACACAAAACACTTTCCACTCAACACTCGATCTCACTCTTAAGCTTTCTCTCCTTTTCTTCTTATTGGATTTGCGATGAGAATTATGAAGGAGGATGTATTTATAGAGTGGGAAGATGGTTGGTGGGGGTTGGTGGCTTGGTTGGTGGCCCGGTAGGTGACATGGTTTGTGGCACCCCATATTGAACACATGGGTGGCTTGGATGTCTGCTGCACATGCAACATTCTAACAAAAGCTAATGCATGAGGGACAAATATATGCATGGATTCATTTCAACTTTTATTACATAAAGCACAATCTTTAAATGTGGAACAAGTCAAAAATTAAACCAATATAGTGCAACAATATGAAGAACAATTTCAACGGCTTCTAATGCAAGTTTGTTTAAAACTTGAGGATAGGGAATTATATACTCTGCTAGTATCTGACAAAACTCAACTTCAAAATTCAACTAAGATCTAATGGACAGATAAGGTAATCTTTTCTATGATCGAGACAAGATTTCCCACCTAGGTAAGATTCCCTATCAGGTTGTTTATTATTTTATCTACAATATATAATGAACAAATAACGGAACTTTTCCAACCTGTTCAACCTGGATGCACTATAAATGAAGAGAGGTAGATATGCTTACCTACAGTTGTAACATTTGATGAGACTATGGATGAATCAAAAAGCCCATGCTCTGTGGATTTTCATCCAAATTTTACACGTTGCATTAGGAGAAGCTAAAAAAATTATCTCGTTGCTGCTATTACAGTCCCAGTCACGACAGTTGACAACAGGTCTAAGCTACAATTTCATCTCCTTGATACCTAAAAAGATAAGCTACGTTATAATATCGTATTATAGACTATCTCTTATGCCAGTATGTTATACAAATTAATTTTTAAATTATTAATTCAAGCTAAAGCATTTTCCTTTCATATCCAGTAACAAAAATCAATCAGATTTTGTTCCAAATAAAAATATAAGGTGTGTATGGGTCGACTTCCTAATAGAGTGAAGTTAAAAGTTTGGGGATTACCATTATTACTATTATGCATCATCTGTAGTTAAAGGTAAATGAAATAATCTCTGCAGGAAGGAGATTGGATCACTACAAGAAAAGGTCTATTTAGCGACGGCGAAAAACCGTCACTAGTCGTCGCCAAAAGTCGTCGATATGTATTCGTACGCTAAGAAAATAGCGTCGAGGTTTGTGACGGCTATGGTCTCTTTTATAGCGACGGATGGCGACGGTAAGTATGCCATGTGGACAAACGGTTGAACTTTCTACGTTCGTGACAAGCCGTCACTAACCGTAAGCAAATAAGCTGTCACCAGCCGTGCCTAAACTGGGCCAATAAGCCATCACCAGCCGTCGCTAAACTGGGTAAATAAGTCGTAGCTAGCCGTCACTAGCCGTCGGTAAATTGTATACATTTTTCTATTTTCCAGCAGCCATAAGGCCTTCAAGCCACGCCAACTCAAATCCAACCAATTCACAACTCTTGTACGATCACTTTCACAATACATCACCTCAATATACTCCAATTCACCACATAAATAACATATATGATATAAAACGACGAATACATGACTAAATAGCTAATAAATGATAAATAAAAACAATACAACAGTCCAAAAACCAACATCACTTCCACAAAATATTAAAAAAACTATCATCGTCTCCAAAAAACAACATCACGTCCACATCAAACGAATAACATCACATCAACAACTAGTTTATATATACAAACCAAGTCCAAAATCGAAAAAGAGGACAAGTACCTACTCTTCCTCGTCGTCGTCCTCCTCCTCCTCCTGGTCCTCCTCCTCCTCCCTGGTAGCAGGCTCACTCGACGGCATATGCCCATGCTCCTGGAGATATGCAGGAATCCTCTCATCTAGCATGGTCACAAGCTTATTCTTCTGGAAATCCTGTAAATTTGCCACCTACTGTCGAAGCATGGAAATCTCCTCCTTGTCCTGATGCCTCGTATAGGAGGCATTAGTCAACGCTATCTGTAATTATTATATTATAAGCATGACTTGATAAATGTATTATAAAATTGTTATGTTTAAATATGTCAACACTTTAAACTTTTAATAGCGCTTGGATATGTTTAAATTTTTTAATAAAACACTTTACCTCCATGTTTCTAAAACCATAGCGTCGGCTCCTGGTAGGCTGGTCGATGATGGTGTCCCAAATACGATTGCACTCCGCTACATCCGGCTTGTGACCTAACTGCGCCGCTATAGCATTTAACGCCTCTGTGTATCTGTCCTGCGATAGCGAACAGTTATGAAATATGTTAAATATTCAATTTCTAAATAACAATGTGAAATACAAATTATTACGAATACTAACCATCACTCCATGGGGCTTATCGTCCGTCCATGTATATGAGGTGTTACCCTCCTCGTCGGTCCACTCGACAGCATGAGTCTGTGTAAACACCTCAGCAAGTGTAGGCTCGCGCTGGAGAGATGACATCTGAAATGGTACAATATATATTTGGAATTTATCAATACAATTTAAAAAAATTAGAACTATCTGTAAATGTGATTTATCATCCATACCAATTCGCTATGGTGCTGCGAGAAGGAATTAGACCCACCCCGATGCAAAGCAGGATTCTTGAGTCTGTTTGCCCGGTTTCGCTCTGAAAGCTCCTGTATATTTAATTATATGATTAATTGATTGATATACGAAATAGAAATTAAAAATAAGCTTAATTAATTTACCTTCGCTCTTTCCGTAGCGCACAGTTGCTGGAAAGCGCCGTAGACCTCGCTCATCCATGGAGGCCGCTTTCCTGCTTTTTTTTGCCTTGTGTACGTTGCCTGAATATTTTTCCCTCATATTTTGATTCCATGTGGTGAGGAAAATATCCATATCTTCATCCCTATCCCGTACAACAACCTATAAATTAACAAACAAATTGTATTACATATTTTATATAATTTTGTAAATGAGAAATATTTTTATACTTACAAGAAATATTTTAATTCCATGTGGTGAGGAAATTATCCATATCTTCATCCCTAACCCGTCCCAGTGGGCCCACGCCTGTGTCCACCAGGCGATATATGCATTTCTAGACACAGATAAAACAAGTTCTGCAAGAATAATATCAAAGCCCCTGCAGAAAGTACGATATTAGCATTTAATAAGTTTTGAATACTAAACATTTAAGAAATTAAAAACTTACCCTGCGGCCATGGGTACGAGCTCTACGACCGGATGTAAATCCGATGTTGTGCCGCTCGCACCTGCCTCTGAACTGTGGGTAGGTCGGCGTCTAGGAGGCATATCTGTCACAAACATATTATTTCGTATAATAATAACTCATATATCATTATGCACATCCATTATCAAATAAACTCATACAACATATATTATCAAATGCAACCACAAGACCCATTGACATAAAAGAAGAAGAAGAACCAGATAATGGATAACCGTAGCACATCATATAAGTTCACAACATAGCACATCATATAAAACATATCATTGTACATCATAGCTCGCAACATAGCACATCATATGAAACATATCATTGCACATCGTATGTAAATAACTAATGATACAAATAACATTATTCTTCTTCATTTTCTGATTCAGTCTCGGTCTCAAACTCTATATCGTTGTCCTTTGTACTCTCAAATGCTTCTATTAATTCATTTGATTCATCGTTCAAAGACCCTAAATTAACATCATTAGAAATTATTATTTCATAGTTTTTATTTGCATCCGTTTGATATGCTGTATAGTCTAGAGTAGTAATTCCTTCAAATGTAAATCTTGCCTTTGTTATAATTACAACAGACCAATCTGTTTTATCTCTTTTTATGGACGGATATAGAGCAAAGTAAAATTGTAATGCTTGCTTTTCTAATACAAAAGGATCATGCCTATAGTAATGTGATGTGTGCTTTATATCTATAAGCTTATAATCTTTATGCACGTTGATTCCAGTACCAGGAACATTGTCGAACCAGTTGCACTTGAGTAGAACAACTTTTCAATGGGTTGTACATAATATGTCAACTCTAAAATCTGTGTCAAGACGCCATAAAAGTTTTTTATATGCTCTTTTGGATCATCACTACCTTTGACAAATACACTACAGTTATATGTTAATCAGTCAGTACCATGATCTTTGGTGTTGAATTTAAATCCATTGACGAAGAATATTGGATAAGTCTTAACATTTCTTTTTGGTCCAAGCGCAAGATGTTGCAAACCCTCGTCATTGACGCAGTTTATTGGATCATAAATGTACTTCGAGAACCATTTAGCAAAATCTTTACTGAGATCGCCATTTGGACTTTCTGATTCGTAAATACTGCAAATATATAAACGATTTTATTACTAGTTAACAATTGATGTACACATAACTGTAATAAAGTTAAAAATTTAATACCAAACAAATGGTGCAACTTCAGCACAATTTAGAAGAACATATGTGTGTGCTACATGGTGGTCTCTATCATCTAACCATATTTCTACACATTTTCCAGAAGATCGTCCATGTTGTCTAAAAATAGATAACGTTATCGGACAAAAATTAGGTTCCACGGTTTCATCATTACGAGGACCACTTACAAATGATAGGTTCACATGATCACTGAAGTAATGAGATAAAAAGAACGAAGCTTCTTATTCAAGATAAGATTCGAAAATCGAACCTTCAACTCATGCTTTTTGTTGTACTTTTTTTCCCAGATGATTCAAATACCTAATATAAAATTAATTCAATTTATATGCAATAATGTCACTTTGAATTGTAAGCATAAATTTTACCTTTCAAAAGGATACATCCATCCATATTGCACTGGACCTCAAAGAATTCCTTCGGATGGAAGATGAATAGGTAAATGCTCCATTACATTAAAAAATCCTGGAGGGAAGATTTTCTCCAATTTGCAAAACAATATCGGAATTTCTACTTCAAGTTTACGGAGACGATCAATTTTTAACGTTGCCGAACAAAGATGTTTATAGAATAAGCTTAACTCTGTTATAAACCCCACACTTTTACAGGCAATAATTCTTTGAATACCACTGGTAATAAATATTCCATCATGATATGACAATCATGACTTTTCATCCCACTCAATTTATTGTTTTTATAGTCAACACATCTACGAAGAATAGAAGAAATCCCATTCGGACATTTCAGTCTCTTAACCCATTTCAATACAAGTTTTACTTGTTTGTTGTCTAGTTCATAGCACGCTTTAGGTTTTTTATTTTGGGCTTCATATGAAGTTCTGGACGTTTACAATATTCTTCTATCACGTCTCGAATATATATCGTCCTTTGTCTTTTCTTTGACATTCAAAACAATTAAACACGTTATCAAATACATTTTTTTCATTGTGCATAACATCGATATTATGTCGAAGATTGAGATCTTTCCAATAAGGTAGCTCCCATAATATGCTTTGTTTACACTAATTATGAATGTCAAATTTACTCGGAATTTCTGTCTATTCTCCAGTCTCATGGATCTTGGGATAATCCTTTACAATATCGTATATTTCTTCACTTGTCCAAATTTTGAGTGCTTGCACAGTCATTCCACTGTTAGGTTTAAAGCTTTTTTTATCTCTTCCAAAAGTATGATTGGTACGTAGTAAATAACAATGACAATCAAACCACGAATGCTTCCTTCCATACCGTAAGAAAAATGCTTGTGTTTATTCCATGCATAAAGGACAAGATAGACGACCGACCGTACTCCAACCTGAAAGCATCCCATATGCAGAAAAATCACTAATTGTCCATAACAAAGAAGCAAACAGATGATTTTTTTTTTTTGAAATTTCGTATGTTTCAACTCCTTCATCCCATAGTTTTTTCAACTCTTCTATTAATGGTTGTAGATAAACATCGATGTCTTGTTTTGGATCATTAGGACCACGAACGACAATAGTGAGAAACATATATTGAGTTTTCATACACATCCACGGAGGTAAATTATAAGGAGTAACAATAATAGGCCATGATGAATATTTACTACCAAATTGAGAAAATGGTATAAACCCAATTGTACATAAGCCAAGTCTGACGTTACGGCTCTTTGCGGCAAATGTAGAGTACCTCCTATCAAAATGTTTTCATGCTTCTCCATCCGATGGATGTGTCAAAGTTCCATCTATTATGCAAAAATTGCGCGAATGCGGAAGCGCAATAAGCAGGATCTAGATTTGCCAATTGAACATCAATCTAATCTAATAGTAATTATTCTATTACATCAACAAAATAGTAAATAACTATAATGAAGAAAAGAGACACAATATTTATACTGGTTCCAGTATCATCCATAAGATAGTGTACGTCCAGTCCAAAAGAGAGAGAGATTTTATTCCACATGAGAGAACACAAGAGACTGCAAAATAAGAGTTTGCATATCAAAACCTCAAAGAGGCTTAACTAAAAGAGACACCATTGGGGATCACTGACTCCATGCCAGGATGAGTTTACACTAAAGTCTACCCCTCAATATATAGCCAGTGCAAATCCATGTGAGTCAGCAATTACATTACCAACCAACATACGGTAATAATATAATGGAGAAAAATTACCATAGCAACAAATATGGAAAGATAGAAAGTAAATCAATCCGTTTCTTTTGTATAAATGGAAGAAAGTAATCCCTTCATTTATTTATCTACCATCTCATCAAATGCAATTAATGCATTCCTATTATAAAAATATTTACTTTCCATTTTTTGCAAATTTGTTCCAATCAGTTTGTGATTTTGTATCACCTAAATTTAACACTCCACCTTGACGCAAAATCACATATCTACAACACGCCATCTCGAATCAAATTCTCTTCACATCATAAAACTCTTCAACAGAATTCCACCTTCAATCAAAATCTCACAATGAGATAGAAACCAAAATGAATATTTGTTTGATGGGTTCCAACAAAGCTACCCCCCATCACACCATGTTAACGAGCTCAGACTACGTCCCCGCCCGCTAGCAATAGGCAGACACCAAAGTAATCTCAACACCGCCAAGGCCAAAAATAGTTCTCTCAATCACCAATTCAAATACAGAGCCAAAATCAAATCTATGTACGCACAAAAAATTTCTCTCCTGTCACTTAGTTATTACAAACTTCACCTGTGATAGCCCGTAACTTCCCCGGTAAGGAAAGCCCGGATTATCTTGAGAACACGACAAAATAGAACGCAAACAGAAGAACATTTCATTGTTTATTACCATAATTCCATCAGAATACAAGAATATACAGAGTATGAATAAATATAAATTCGACAAATATCAGAGATTACAATAAATTACATAGCAGCGGAAAAACAAAACAAAACACAACTGAAAGTAATACTCGGATACAGAGCTTTCTGAGCATCGTTCCAGTTGTAAATCAGGATCCTATGAATATAAATCTACAAAACCAAAACTACTAGCTGCCCGTATGGAAAATAGGGGCACCCAGAGTTTTGGTTAAAACAATAAACTCCAGGTCAGTCATGTGACTGGTGTGAGAACTAAAACAGTTATTAATCTTTATTTTAAAGTTAGGAAAATCAAGGGACCACACCGTATAACACGGAACAGGTTCCCTCCCAAGAATACTAGTGCATATAACAAAACAGCGCAATGATTTTTGGAAAAATGAAGCTATTATAAGACCCAGGTACGATCACACAATGCAACGCAAGCCGGAGGATAGGGTTTTCCCTTATAATAGCCAAACATGCTTGGTACGTTTAAAACAAATCATTTGATACGATTATAGGTGTATAGTGTCAAAACAATTTCAATCATAAATATTAATCATAGACGGCATGGGTACCATATATCATGTCGCCATACTAAGCTCTACAAATAAAACCGCAATGTCACGTATTGGAAATTGGATTCCATCATGAGTCGAGGCAAGGGGCAAGCTCCTCTCCGTTCGAGACACTCTAGCAAATGTCTCAGGACCACACACAGCAATCCTTGGAATCGGTTGGGCCGGTCCTCTTTTACTTTTGAGGATTGGCAATTCCTAAATACACGTTTCCCGGTCCTATCGGACTTATATAATGGTCTGTACGTCGGCTCACATAGTGCCAGTTATCGACCATATATTCGAGGCGCCTCGCATTCCAACAACCACACAGGTGAAAAGTATATAAATGTCAGCCAGTTTAAGCACTGACACCACCGCTAACTAGAAAGAAACGTCGTGTTCTCCCAACGGTCTGTATCCCGTTTTAGACTCATACCGAGGTGTGAGGCTCGCGAATTCTCGTTATACACAAGCTATGCCACACAGGTCGTTCTTTGATCATCAATCACAAGACTTTGCTTTTCAACAGAAGCCTTGATCATTTGCCACTTAGGCGTGCCACACAGGCAATTCACTCTATGCGACTGATGTCCATCGATATACAACCTCTGAGCTCGTACGTCTCAGAGAAGGGCATTAAGCAAGAGAATAAATTCTCCACCGCCAAACAGATGTATATTTAATAGAGATCAATCAACACAGAATAAAATCCAATGTCAGACACACAGTCCATTTACAAGTTCGTTCTGGGTCTGAACGAAACCGGGGGCACTTTCCTCGCATATCCATCGATCTCCAAGTACGTCTGGACGATCACCAACTGATTCCCTCATCTTGAGTGTACAACCCAATCAAGATCATCAGTAATCACCCAAACAATGTGAAGACTTCCGGTCTTCAACCACCATCTTCATCTACAACTTATCGTCGAATCGGTTATTCGGAATGGGTATAAACCCGGCCTTTCCGAATAACCCACGTATATAATAGACAAATGTTACACAAACCCAACATACGCCTCATTACAATTCAGAATATTCTTTTATTCAAATTTTCACATTCTTAGGGAGAGGTTCCCATTAATTTTATCAAAGATAAATTCTTCTAAATTTATTCTTTAATCTTCCTTTGGATATCTTTTCAAACCATATTATGGTTTTCCAAACTAGTCGAGATTAGCGAACCACACCGAAGTAATTATTTATTTTATTTTCCAATCCAAACCTATTCATCCCATGGAGCAAAAATGCTATTACCCCATAACGATGTTATCGGTAAATATTAATTACCATTTCACATTCAAATCTAATTAAAGATTTAACTATCGCTTTGGAACAGAACTGGTGATACTCCATCCTCGATCACTTTCCAAATTTGATAATTTAAATTATCAATTCACATTTCAATTTAATTACAGATTCATTAAAACTCCACTTCGTTTTAATCTTTCCCCAAAATCAATATCCTGTCTTTAACTGGGTTAAAGAACCATTGTCACCTAAAACACGATTCACGATAAACCCAAAATCACATTTGATATTAAATACAAGGCTCTGAATAGAAAATATATCGGCTTATATTCAATATCCAATTCTACGACCAACAAATATCGTATTGGAAATAACGATATAAATATATCTTTCAAATTCCCATAACAATATCTGTATAATCACAAAATCCAACATCGAAATATTCCGAAGATAATTTCGATTCAAATCCATTCCAATTCAATTATTAGAAATTCTGGTTACTTTTAAAACCCCTTTCAAATTCAATCTATTTATTTCAAAAATAAATTGATTTTAATTCTAGTTCAAAACTAGTTCATTTCGATAAAAATCTATTTTTATCTTTTCTAATGTGGAATTTTTCATCCCAGTTCTTCACAAATCATTTCTTATGATCCTACACAAATTATTACTATTTTAATGATTTTATCGAGGCTCGTACAGTCGATTTCCATCAACGGTCATCGAACTGCACTTATAGCGACCTTTTCCAAATTTGATTTGGACATAATTCCAAATCCAACCGTTAGATTTCAAATTTCTAATATTCATTGGAAAGCTCATCTCGATACGAACCCAACGGTTCTGGTTTCAGGAGAATGCGATGGTCGGATCTCCCGTAACGTCAATTCGAAGTCAATGGTCGAAATTCACGAACTGTCGCGGCGCGTTCTATTCAGGCCATTTAATATATATTATATATATTTCGTCGATTTCAATTCAAAACGTATTTTATAATTCGTTTTCAAAACAATTTCAACTTCATATTCAATTTCGAATCAAAATTGAATATTCCATATCATTAATATATAAATGATAATATTTTCAAAATATTATATTTTGAAATCACTTTCTTTTCCATATTCATTATAAAAACGAATATAATCGATATAAATATCATTCACGTCAAAATAGCGCAACTCTAATCAACACGGCTTTACATATTTTAACAACTTTGTTATTCTATTCAACAAATGAGTATTTATTCTATTCAACACACGAATCTATATTTCTTTCAACACATGAATATTCTCAACACATGAGCGTCGTCAACACATGACTATTTTTATTATTTAATAGATTTTATAAAATTATGATAAAGATGTAAATTTTATTGTTAAAATATTTCGTTCAACACATGAATCTATATTTTATTCAACACATGACTAATCTCAACAAATGAGTACTGTCAACACGTGAATCTTTATTTTATAATATTCTTTCTTTTTCCAATTGGAATGAGGCCCAATCAATTACCATATAATGTTAATTATATGGATTCCATACAACACATGTATATAATAGCAACGATAAATAATCAACCATCATCCAAAGTGCACCACACAACTGCATAAACATTAAATATAAATAATTGACGCTCACACAGTCTGTCGACCAATCGATCGACATACAACTAAATAATCGGGATTAGTGTACGCCAAATATCATCCCAACACCCGTGTGGGGTTTAAATCCACAAACACCGAATATTACTTGTGCAGTTGGGCGACGTGTAAAATTTAACGTCCCAATCAATGTCCTTCAAATAGGTGTTCATAAACAAACCGTTCGGTTGTAAATGAATATTTATTTATTCATATTCACGTTAAAAATTATATTTTTAGCGATAAAATATTTTTAACTATATAAATGTTTTGTTTTATTTCACATCACACAATCAATTTTCATCACAACAAACAATCAAACATACAAGTCATCCATGGTCTGTGGGCGACGGGTGTCGGGTGCTACTAAACACCGTCTGCATCCTAGTATATATTTTTAACTAGAAAAGAAGATTTAAAGTGAGAAGTTCTCACCGACTAGCTAAACCAACACCACGACTCTTCATATGTAGAAATCTTCGTCGTGCTCGCCCTTTTTTCAATTTCGTTGTCCGTAGCCGCTACATATATAAAAATCACATTTTTATATTATTGCTATGTATATAAAAATCACATTTTTATAACTACGCTATATGGATAAAAATTCTATTTTTACATCGCTACTATATAGATAAAAATTCTATTTTTATAAATCTAACTTCATAATAAAAATTCCATTTTTATTTCGAAGCTATTTAACTAAAATTGACCTTTTTTATTTCAACGCTATTCGAATAAAAATCACATTTTTTTATTCGGCTCTTTTATATAAAAAAATTCTATTTTCCTTCGCTATAAGAATGTATAAAAATCGAATTTTTACTTCGCTAATGAATATATAAAAATCGAATTTTTACTTCGCTAAATGAATATATAAAAATCGAAATTTTTACTTCGCTAATGAATATATAAAAATAGAATTTTTACTTCGCTAATGAATATATAAAAATCATATTTTTACTTCGCTAATGAATATATAAAAATCATATTTTTACTTGGCTACTTCTATAAAGATCACATCTTTATTTCTTCTACTATATAAAAATTATATTTTTAATCTTCTACATCATATGAAAATTATATTTTTAACTGCTACATTATATAAAAATTATATTTTTAAATAATAAAAATCACTTTTTGCTTTGATTAAAAATCACTTCTTTTACATGCTACCAGTATAAAAAAACATACCTTTATTCACTATACATATAAATAAAAATCCTATTTTTATTGGAAAAAAACACATTTTTATCTACATATAGGAATTAAAAATAAAAATAAAACTTACATTCGCTGTCAGAGTGGCGGAGAAGGCTCGGGGAGAGCTGAAACAGACCGGGATGCTAATTACACGCAATGAAGACGATAAAAATCAGATTTTTATCTAGTGGGGGACCCACGGTCGGAGGTGGGTGGCGTAAAGGTGCAGCTACGCCTGCTGATGGCCAAGGGGAGGTGCGTGGTCGGGTGTGGGGCCAGAGTGGCGGGCGACACTGGTTTTCATTGGGTTTTGGGTGACTGGGCTCGCTTCGAAGGGAGCAGGAGGAGGGGGGACGGCTGGGCAAGCGGACGGCGCCTCAGAGGGGGGGGCGGCGCGTCGTGCGGCGGTGGTAGAGGGGCCCGCGCTGTAGTCGATTAGGTTTTTTTATCCGTCGATTTGAATAAGTGAAGGGGGAGGAGAGAGATAAGAGGGAGGAGTGTATATATTATAATATATATGTTTAATTATTTTAATTCAAAAAGTAACTTTTAATTTCGACCTCTAAACGAGACCCACCGCCTATCATTCCTAGCTAATTACCCCCATTTTGAACCCAATGGGATATGTATCATAAACTGATTTGGCCATTTCGACCAGTTTTCCTCAAAATCAACATATAACTCTATATATTGAATTTGAACGTGCATTTCAAGTTACCGGGGTCACATACTAACTCGAAAAATTCCAAAAAAATATTTTCTAGCTTTGTATTGATGATATAGTCCTAACAAAACTAGTTTCATCTAATTATGAGACCGTTGGAAAAATGGTCATTTTCTAGTCGATTAAAATCAACTGAAACTGGTCAAACGCGTTTTCCTTTGCCACGCTCACATATTGATTCGAAAAATTATGAATTTTGAAACCTAGCAATAACTTGACATCATTGATCCAACAAAAGTGGTTTCGTCGAAAACCGAGGTCGTTTGCAAAATTTCCATTTTTAAGGGCCAGAATTCCATAGCGACTATTCTGAATTTTCAATTGGACATATCTTTTGATTCCCGCTATAAAATTTCAATTTTTCGGATTCATTGGAAAGATATTCTCATTTAGATTCAAATATTTTTGGTTTCACTAAAATCCGGTTTATTTTGCACCCAGTACATTCATTTGAACTTTGAAATCGAATTATCGAACTACCGCGCCATTTTCAATTCCTTTTATAATTTAAAATAAATATTTATATTCTAACGTCGAGCTATATAAATATATACGTTCTAATTCTATTCAAAATAAATTTTCGTCATTATTATTTAAAATAAATCATTTTAAATGTTCAAACTTTGTCAAAATTGCCGAAATAAAAATTTTAAATTGGCTCGGATTCTCCGGGTTATTACATCACCTACCACCTGCAAAAGATGCATCTACCACCATGAGCTGCACCGCGCATAAACGAACGGTCTAAAAGTGCATGCAATAACATCGACACCTGTCTAACACTTGACCTCAGCTCCTTCCTCGATTACCTCGGATCTCTCGAGCATCATCAACGTGAAGACCCCTGTCTAAACCACAATGATCTATGTCTCGACACTCGTCTATCACTTGACCTGAGCTCCTTTCCCGATCATCTTGGATCCCTCGAGCATCATCAACATGAAGACCCCTGTCTAAAACATGATCAAAAGTTCCCAAATCCAATGGTCCCTTCAACACAGTAAACTCCATATCACGTCAAAGTTCCCAGACTGAAACGCTCTTCACTCTCAACATAATCTCTTCCATCAGAGTCTTCCGTTTCTCCAAAAAATTAATAGCAAAATTACCATTGAATCTACCAACCTATGTAGAAATAATTAATGAACAATTTAAAACAAATCCCCTCGCTCTGATACCAATCTGTTGGGGTTTTGTACGCAGCGGAAGTTTGACAAAACGCCAAGAAAAATAGAATCTTTATCACATAATCATTTGAAGATGAATGTGACTGAAAATAAATAAACAACACTACAAAAATATTGGAAATATGAGCACATGATACTAATATTCCACCCAACCACCCTCTTTATTGATTCACCAAAAACAAATTTTGTTTACACTCAATGGATTACAATCAAAATAAATAAAATGCAATGAATCAATAACCTTTTTGAGATATGCAAAGAATATCTAGATGACTACAAATATTGTTGGAGCAGAAGAGCGATGAAGAACGACGACAAACCCTTGGACAATCTAGAGGTACCAACTGCGACTTTTAGTAGTAAATAGGAATAGCTACCCTCAACCCAAATTCTTACATCTTCCTCTCCAGGGCGCAAGCCCGTGGAGGCACACAACCTCACCAGATATTCTCACATGGTTTCTTGTTCTTTATTAATTGTCATCACCTAACCAAGAAGGCTGCATATATATAGGAGAATAGAAAGCCTAGACAAATATCCAAGTTGCCCCTTCAAGATATCTCCAAAATATAACCATTCATTTCTTTCTTTTTATGATCAAATCAATCAATTAACCAATAAATCAATCAACCAATCAATTAATCAATCAACCAATTAGTCAATTAATCAATCCAATCAATCAACCATTTAATTCATTACATCCTCTTCATAAAATATTTGAATCAAAAAATTTAACACTCCACCTTGATTCAAATATCACATGTCTCCAACAATCCACAAACAAGTCAACCTAGCTCTTTCAACAACACCTACTCTCGATTAAAACCAACCTCGATTTCAAGGCAACGAGATATACCCCAGTCGATTTGAAAGGACAACGACCACACCTCAATTATAAATATAACCCTCCGCCTGCAAAAGATGCATCTACCACCATGAGCTGCACCGCGCATAAACCAACGGTCTAAAAGTGCTTGCAATATCATCGACACCCGTCTAACACTTGACCTGAGCTCCTTCCTCGATCATCCCGGATCTCTCGAGCATCATCAACGTGAAGACCCTTGTATAAACCACAATGATCTCTGTCTCGACACCCGTCTATCACTTGACCTGAGCTCCTTTCCTGATCATCTTGGATCCCTTGAGCATCATCAACATGAAGACCCATGTCTAAACATGATCAAAAGTCCCCAAATCCAATGGTCCCTTCAACGCAGTAAACTCCATATCACGTCAAAGTTCCCAGATTGGAACGCTCTTCACTCTCATCATAATCTCTTCCCCCAGAGTCGTCCGTTTCTCCAATAAAGTAATAGCATAATTACCACTGAATCTACCAACCTTTGTAGAAATAATTGATGCACAATTTAAAACAAATCCCCTCGCTCTGATACCAATCTGTTATGCAAAAATTGCGCGAATGCGGAAGCGCAATAAGCAGGATCTAGATTTGCCAATTGAACATTAGTCTAATCTGATAGCAATTATTCTATTACATCAACGAAATAGTAAACAATTATAATGAAGAAAAAAGACATAATATTTATACTGGTTCCACTGTCATCTATAAGATAGTGTACGTCCAGTTCAAAAGAGACAGATTTTATTGCACATGAGAGAATACAAGAGATTACAAAATAAGAGTTTACATATCAAAACCTCGAAAAGGCTTAACTAAGAGAGACACCATTGGGGATCACTGGCTCCATGCCAGGATGGGTTTGCACTAAAGTCTATCCCTCAATATATAGCCAGTGCAAATCCATGTGAGTCATCAATTACATTACCAACCAACATATGGTAATAATATAATGGAGGAAAATTACCATAGCAACAAATGTGCAAAGATAGAAAGTAAATCAATCCGTTTCTTTCGCATAAATGGAAGAAATTAATCCCTTCATTTATTTCTCTCTCATCTCATCAAATGCAATCAATGCATCCCTATTATAAAAATATTAACTTTCCATTTTTTGCAAATTTATTCCAATCAATTTGTGAGTTTGTATCACCTAAATTTAACACCATCTTCTTGTGTTCGCACACTATGTCATCGCACATGACATGCAGTGACTGAGGATGCATATAACCGTTGCAATCTAGGGATAATTGGTAAATAATGCATTCTCGTATACGGAAATTCCTTACCTTTCTTTTTTCTAGGTTTATACCTTTCCCCGCCACATTTTTTACGGTTTCTAATATTAGTATCATCTTTAGAATACAGCATGCAACCTATAACACAAGTATCTATTTTTTGGTATGACAAACCAAAAGCCGACATTAGTATTTTCACTTTGTAATGACTATCGCATATCAGATTATTGGGTGGCATATATCATTTTGCAGCTTGTACAACCACTGTAAATGCAGCTTCTGTAAGGTTAAATTTTGATTTCATGGTGATGTACTCAGTAGTTACCGATAATTAGTTCCACTTTCACAACCATTCCATAATGGCCGCTTAGTTGAAGCCAATAAATCATATATTTTTTTGGCTTCCGCATTCGATTCTTCTTCAATATTGACGTCATCGTCGTCAACCTGACCGGTAGGGAACATTGGCCGTGTTGCATCTTCCACCATATCTTCTATTGGATTCGTCATAACTAATTTGACCTCTGACACTACGGGATTTACTGTAGGCGCAATAAGTTCTCCATGACGATCCCATGAATAATAATTTGGTACAAAACCTGATTTATACAAATGTACTTTAACGATGTCTGGTTTATGAAACCTCATCAGTTTACACTTACTATACGGACAACGAAGCTCCTCGTAATTTTGATTATTAGATACTGCCACTACGCCATAGATTGCCTATCGCAACGAAAACCCATGTTGTTGCTAGCTACAACGTTGCCATTGCTATACTGTTTTTTGTCTATTGCAATGCACGCTTCAATGTGTTAGCATAAATATCAGCAGTGTGTTGCGATAGCTATAGATATATTCTAAGTTAAAAAATAAAGATAAAAATTACACCTCAGCGATCCGCACAATTAGTTAAAATCAAATCACAACCGTTTATCCGCAACATCAATCAACACCTCATTCATCTCTATTTCTTACTTCATTCCCCCACTTTTATTTTCATTCCCTTCCCGCCTTCAAAACTTCGCAAATATTTTGGAATCCCTAATTTTCATTTTCTGCCTCTTTTCATCCCCTTTCTATCTATCCACAACCCTAAACTATCAAATCGAAACCTACAGAAATCCTCAAATAAGAAAAAAGGGTATTTGAAAACCCTCGTCATCATCATTAGATTTAGATTCAGGATGTCGTCAGTTCTTCTTCCCTCTGCAGCTATTTCGCGTGCGCTCGTTCCCTTGTCGATCGATCCAGTTATGCGCAGCAGCTCCTTCGAGAACCAAGGCTGAATCGAGAATGAAGAAGGGGGAAGTCGAGAGTTTAGGTGAGTATTCTCACTTTCTATTTGGCATTAAGCCCTAATTATAGGCAGCCTTAATTCTTCTAGTCACTGGCATGTCTGTTTTGTTTAGTGCTATGCTTGATTGGGTTGGATGAATTGGATGATTGGCTGTGATGAATTAGTTAAACATTTTGGTGATGGGTATGCAATGGTTGTAAATTCTATGCTATGACCCATAAAGGTATTAATGAAGATAAATGATGAAAACCCTGTTTATAAGTCCTATACACTAAGTGCTCCTGATCTCATTTATGCTATGATATTTCTAGCCATTCTTTGTTGTTGCTCTGACTGTTATTTGTGCCTGTATATATGTTTTTTTATTGCTGAAAGAAATGAGTATGGGAAAACTGATAAGCACCCACACGTCCTATATCATGACTGTGCCATGTGAAACAAGTACCTAGAAACTGCCAATACCCCTGTATGTATACATATAGGTAACACACTTGGCTAATTTAACAAGCTCAATGTCATGTATTAAGTGAATTTACTCGCACCAGGCAATAGTCTGACTATATCATGCTCTGTTTTAAGTACATTAATGTATGATATTCCTGTATATCTTAGAGAAACTTCCTTGGTTAATCTGTTGTGACTTAAGAATCGAATGAATCTGAATTGCAGCAAAAGCTCTCTTAAGTTGAATGCTCTTTGCATGGGTCATTCTAAATATTTACCTGAGCGCAATTGCTTGAAAGTTTTAGGAATCGGGTAGTAGTGCAGTGATATATATACTGCTAGTTTTTGATGTTACTGCTCATTGCTTGTATATGTGTATATATAAGTATGGCCGAATTCAGGTGCTTTATAGCTAGTGCAAACTAGGCAATATGACAGACCCATCCATGTTTATAGAACTGATGCACAAAGACAAAGGGTACAAACCATATTTTAATTCTAAAAGTTGTATGATTCTAAGACTTAGTTTGGCTTCCATAGAAAATGGATGAATAAAAGAGCCATGTTTTGTATAAAAATAAGTGTTGTGTCTAAGTGAGTGGCGTGGTACTTCTTTTGAGAAGTAATATTCTGTTTTTCAATGTACTGGAATCATAAAATGAGGCATACAGTTTGTTTAAATTCCTTTGATGATATCACCTTGTTTTGGTGTAACATTTGTATTAAAATTTTGTATATCTACTTGAATAATAACACAGTAATATGACACTGTGGCAGTGTACATATGATATGTACCTAAGTGAGAGTAAACCAATGTAAGATTTTTCCCTGTATAAAGCATTTAACTGAGTACATATGCAGACTTTGAAGTTTCACTTAACTGCGGAAGTGCAAATGAATTGCCACCTTGGGTTTCTTCAACCCAATTTGCAAAATATTTGGTAGTTGGTCTCTTGGAAACTTAGGGGGTATGCATTCTTATCATTCATGCAAATTCAACCAAGAAATGGTTTGTTTTATTTTATTTTGTTTTTCTATTTGTGATTATGATAACCTTGTTTATTGTTACTTTTGCAGCCTTGCAGGACATGTGAAGATGTTGTGGAGACATTTAATGACATTCTTATTAAGGTGAAACTGAAGTTACATTCAAGTAATCTTTCTTCTATATTCAATTACATGCTTTATCGATAACATTTTTGCTTTCTTTAAAAAAAAAGAATCAGGTGAATTAGGATTTAGGAAATGAGTAATAGAAAAATAGAGCATGAAAATTATGTTATAAGAAAGACTTCACGTAAACATCCTAAAGAGTACCCTAATGCTAAGAACCATCCTCATGTGCAGGTAAATATTTCTTGCGATGGTTAGTTGATATATAAATGGAACCTGTATCTTATTTCTTCATTAATATCTTGTTTTGCCATCACACTGGTTGCACTTAAATTAGAGCAACATAATCACACAGTCTGCACCCTTAGGGATATAATTCCTTGTGTCATTGTTGTCGGTAGGATACAATCCTCATTTTATAAGTCGAGGGAAATAGAGATTCTAGCTCTGATAGTTTGTTTCAGTAGATGGAGATATACAACCGTAAAGGCTAAGGTCATATTAGTGGGTTTGATTGCCTTTCAGTTGAGACAACGGTCGTTATTCGATTCACCGACCTTTCTTATGTTTTTTAATTACTAGTTTGATAATTATTATCTATTTTAAAATTATCAAATCTAGTTTTAGTCTTTAACTCTTCTCATATTACAGTTATATGTGTCCTGCTCATTTATGATTGAACTAGAGAAGTTGTGCATACTTTGCGAGCAAATCATCCAAAAGGAAAAAATAAAGGTAGTAGTTTACATAATCATTTTCGTGTATTTTTTCTTGCTTATGATTGTATGTGTGAGTCTGTATATGAGTGAATAGAGTGACAATGTAATGAGGAATGTATGTAAATATAATTGATAGTGTAATATACGAGTGAATTTACAATAGTGGAGTCAAAAATTTTGTACTATTTGAAATGTTGAAATAAAATATTATTTTCGATAAAATACCGTGTTATAACAATATTTATTATAATATTATGGAAATTTTAATTAATAGCAGTTGAGATATAATTGCTTTTAGCAGTTGTAAAATAAAATTTAACAACTGCTAGAAACAGTTGTAAAAAGGTTGACTTTATTACGATTGCAATATAACTAGTGATGCATGCCAGCTGTAATAGACATATTACAACTGTTTTTGGCAGTTGTGAAAGGGTATTTTTTGTTGTATTGGTACCTGTGGCAACACCTGTACTGATATTTCCATAGGGTCGCAAAGGTGTTGTCTTTGACTCTAAGGCAACGCGGCAAAAGGCAACCCCAAAAAAGTGTTGTCACAGATCATTTTTCGCCTGTAGAACATTTTTTGGCACCTACTGCGTCACTTCTCTGGGGTTGCCGTAGGCCATCTATGGCGTAGTGTGCGAATCTAACAAATTCATTTATACCATTATAGAAATGTTCTTTTACTGAGTCTTTCATTCCAATTCTAACTTCATACATCCAACTATGGTCAATGTAATAATCGAACATTTTTCCTGATTCAAAAATATATGTCAGTGATTTCGATAACACATACATATATTATTGTAAAGCCTTTTGGGACTAAAACTTTTACACACCACAATGTTATATCTCGACAGTATTTCATTTTGGATTTCTCAACTAAACGATGAACTTTAAAACATACTTTCTGGAAATTCCTATGCATTACCAAACCGTTTTAACAAAATTTACCATTACAATGACCCCATTTTGTAGCACCGGAGTAACATCTATGCATTACCCCTCTCCTTAACTTCGCTTGCACCATTAACAAAATTTTTATCCAATAACGTATATACCAACAATTCCTTTAATAGGATTACCAAACCCGTATACAACAATTTCAGAACCATAGCTTTTAAATAGCTATATCCAATAACCTATATACCAATCTCATATCCAACAATTACAAAACCCATATCCAACAACGTATATATACCAATCAACTTTAAAACTTATCTTTCTAAAAATTCCTATGCATTACCAAACTGGTTTTTTTTTTTAAATTGCCATTACAATGGCGCCATTTTGTAGCATCGGAGTAACGTCTATGCATTACCTTTCTCCTTACTTGGCTTGCACCATTAACAACAATTTTATCCAACAACTCCTTTAATAAGATTACCAAACCCATATACAACAATTTCAGGACCATATACAACACCATATTTTAAATAGTTTTACTTCAACTATTTAAAATTTCCAACACCACAAAACCAACTAACATACAATATTCACCGCGATAAACAACTAAATCCACATTTTAGGGTTCAATCAGGGTTTAATTAACAACATTAATCCAACAATCATTACCTGAACACATAACATATATATTTAAATAATTATTAACAAACTAATTTAAAAAATAGGTTAGAAATTATACCCAATTAAAAGGGGGCAGCAAGTGGATGATCGTCAGCGTCGGTCGGCGACGGAGGGTGATGGCGGCGTGGGGAAGGAAGCGGCGGCGCACGGTTGATTAGGTTTTTATTAATTTTGGTCTCGGCAGAACTATTGGGGATTGGGGAAAATTTGGAGGCGACGGGAGTAATGAGAGAATTCCTGTAGACTCATGGTTTTTATTTAATTTGGTGACGGCCGTTGACGGCGGCTTTTTTTAGCCGTCACCCGCCGTCGCTAGCATTAGTAACCATTTAACCTTTCCTTGTAGTGGATGCAAACCAAAACCCGATTTAAAACCTGCAAGTCTCCCTCCTACTGCACATGTTTACAGGTTTAGATGCACGCGGATTCATACCAATTAGTCTACCCTTAAGTCTTAATATCGCATTTGTTTAGTATACCTGGTTAAATGACTAAAAAGATACAGCAGACTGTGGCTTATTCTATGATATATATCATACATTAGTATGTTTATATGAGTTCTTTCATCAGGATACCTTGTAAGATAGCCATAGGCTTCCTTTGTAATGTTTTATGCGGAATTTTAATGAGGATCTAGTATTGTTTATTTAGATACCAATGGAGTATAACAAAAATAATTATGAAATCTCACGAAAAATCAAAGAACAAAAAAAGGACACAGAAGATTTAACGTGCTTCGGATATGAATATCCTACGTCCACGGAGACCCAACAACTTTTATTTCTCAATGAAGAAATGAGTACATAAGAGAGGAGGAAGATTACAATAGAGAGAAGATTAATGGTGGATTGTCTTGTTCATACAATAACATGACCTCTATTTATATAGAGGGATTTCTTGACCTCCAAGTAAACTTGGCACCAAAGTTTTCTTGATTTCCAAGTAAACTTGGCACCCAAGTTTACTTGACCTCCAAGTAAACTTGGCACCCAAGTTATTCCATATAGGAGCCAATTACATGATTGACAATTAATCTTTCCTTCTCTACAAATATTTGAATCATCAATTTCAACACTCCACCTTGATTCAAATATGACAGTCTTTCTTCATCATCTCATCTTCAACAATCAACATAGAAGTCGTTGGGCCCAACGCCCCATGGCGCTCAAGTAACAGGAAGCAAACTGATCAAGTTTGAGCAATGCTCAAACTTGTCCTTTGGAAGTGACTTGGTCATCATATCTGAAGGATTATCCGAAGTACCCACATTCAATAATTTGATCTTGCTCTGTTCTTCCTCAAGCATAAGAAAGAAACCTCTAACATCAATGTGCTTTGTCCGTGAACTATAGGCTTGATTCTCAACAAGATGAATAGCACTCTGACTGTCTCAAAATAGCTCCACTGTCCGCTGCACCATTGAAAGATCATCCAATAACTGAAGTAAGTAAAATCCTTCCTTTGTTGCTTCCACAATCGATATCAACTCTGCTTCGGTAGTCGACAAAGCTACGATAGATTGCAGCTTTGATCTCCACGAAATCGAGCCTATGCCAAGTGTAAAAACATAGCCCGACACTGACCTTCTAGCATCTCTATCCCCAGCATAATCAGAATCACAGTATCCTCTAAGAAGGATGTCACCATCTACTCCACCATATAACAAACCCACCGAAGAAGTGCCTCGAAGATATCTAAGAATCCACTTCACTGCTTGCCAATGTTCTTTGCCTGGGTTAGACATATACCAACTGACAACACCAACTGCATGGGCCAAATCTGGTCTCGTGCACACCATCGCATACATGAGACTACCAACAACACTAGAATAAGGTATATTAGCCATATACCTTTTATCTTCTTCCGATGTAGGAGAATGGTCTTTCGACAACTTAAAATGAGAGCCTAAAGGAGTGCCTACCGGTTTGGCTTTCTCCATCCCAAATCGAGCGAGGACTTCTCGTTGTACTGTGCCTGAGTGAGCCTTAACTCTCTCCGCTTCCTATCCCTGCTTATCTCCATACCCAATATTCTTTGTGCCTTTCCCAAATCCTTCATATCAAACTCTCTACTGAGCTCCGCTTTCAACTCCTTAATTTTGACCAAAGTCTGGGATGCAATCAAGATATCATCAACATATAACAACAAATAAATCATGTCATCATCACATCTCCTAAAATAAACACACTGGTCTTTGAAGCTTCTGGAGTATCCCTGTGAAAGAATAAACTTATCAAATCTCTTGTACCATAGTCTAGGAGACTGCTTCAGTCCATAAAGAGATTTGTTAAGTTTACAAACATAGTCTGGCCTGCTGCTATCAGTGAACCCTTCCGGCTGCCGCAAATAAATCTCTTCATCCAGATCACCATGCAAGAAAGCAGTTTTGACATCTAGTTGCTCTAACTCCATGTCATAATGAGCAACTAATGCCAAAAGAATACGAATGGAAGTATGTCTAACAACTGGAGCAAAGATGTCATGATACTCTACCCCTTTCTTCTGAACATACCCCTTTGCTACTAGTCTTGCTTTATATCTAAAATCTCCACTGCCGCCGTTTTTTTACTCTATAGATCCACTTACATCCAATAGCTCTCTTGTCGGCAGGAAGTGGCACCAAATCCCAAGTGTGATTTTTCCGTAAAGATTCGATCTCCTCTTCCATTGCTACTAACCAACTGGAACTGTCAACTGATGCAATAGCGTCTCTATAATCTCTGGGCTCATCATGGACAACATTTAATGCATATGTTGCCATATCATCAAAGTCAATGTCTTTGATGCTCAAACAAACAAACTCATCAAGCCATCTGGGCTTTCTTCTTTCTCTAACAGGTCTGGTCTCTGTATGAGCTCCACCTTGAGTTTGATCTTCTGTGCCAGTATCCATACTATCCTCATCAACCATGACGTCATCGGAAACGCCATTTGAATGTCTATGGAAAGAATTAACAGATGATTTGCTTTGTGTTTGGTATTCTTCAAATGTCCTCTCATCATCATCCGATGAGGAAGGCTCCACCTTCAACATAGCCTTCTCATCAAAAGTTACATGCCCGCTTATAATAAGTTTCTTGCTAATAGGACACCACAACCTATATCCTTTTACTCCTCTTCTATAACGTAGAAAGATACACTTGTGAGCTCTAGGTTCCAGCTTTCCTCGACTCTCATGCACATAAGCTGGACAACCAAACACCTTGAGGAATGAATAGCTAACAGGCTCTCCTTTCCATACTTCTTCAGGGATCTTCATATCTATGGCAGTAGAAGGCGTGCGGTTGATGAGGAAAGCCGCCATAGATAAAGCTTCGGCCCAAAATCCCTTCTTTAACTTAGCAGTCAATCTGAGGCACCTAGTTCTCTCCAACAATGTCCGATTCATCCTTTCTGCAACTCCATTGGACTGGGGGTCTCCTGGTATGGTGTAATGCCTCTTAATGCCTTCGGACTCACAATATCGATGAATTCCTGTGATATGAATTCACCACCATTATCTGAACGAAGAACTTTCAACTTCTTCCCTGACTGCTTCTCCACCATGGATTTCCATTTACGAAATCTAGTAAAGGTTTCGCTTTTGGACTTCAGAAAGTATACCCATACTTTACAACAGAAATCGTCTATAAATGAAACAAAATAACTGGCTCCACCTAAGGATGGGCAAGGAGAAGGTCCCCAAACATCAGTGTGAACATAATCCAAAACAACTTTTGCCTTATGCTCACCAAAACCAAAAGAAATCTTCGTCTGCTTACCAAGAACACACTCTTCACAAAAACCAAGCTTTGAATGGCAAACTCCGTCAATCAAACCTCGCTTTCTTAGCTCATCCATGCTGCGCTCGCCAATGTGGCCCATCCGCAAGTGCCATAATCTGGAAGAATCTGAATCAGCTGAAGTAACTGAAGCTGATTCACCAACTACAGTAGTGCCCTTTAGTAAATAGAGATTTCCTGCCCTCACTCCTTTCATAACGATCATGGAACCCTTAGATATTTTCATCTTCTCTTCTTCAACTACAATCTTTAGTCCAAGTCTACTCAACGCCCCAACAGAAATCAAGCTCCTCCTTAAATCAGGTACATGCCTAACATCAGTAATGGTTCGAATAACACCGTCAAACATCCTGATCTTTACACTACCAACACCAACCATACGACAAGAAGCATCATTTCCCATCAGAACTTCTCCTCCATCAATCTCACGGTAAGTGGAAAAAGAGTTCCTATCAGGTGTCATATGATAGGATGCGCCAGAATCAATCAACCATAGGGTGCTCTTCCCAGAAGAACTAGAAGTTGTTAACACATCAGTGTCACTCTCTGTATCTGATTTCTCTGCTGTAGAGGCTGAAGCTTGCTTTGGGTCTTTTCTTTTTCCTTCAAGCTTGGGACATTGTGCAATAAAGTACCCGGGCTTTTTACAATAATGGCAAGTCAATTTCTTAGCCCCCCTAGACTGGGACCTCGAAGAATTCCGTTCTTCACCATTCTTTGACTTGCTTTGACTTCTACCTCTCTGAACAGATAAGCCTTCGGTATCACTATCAATGCTAGTGCTCGCCAATCTACCTCTTAACGCTTCATTATGAAGGCCAGCCTTTACATCAAAAAGGCTAATTTTACGGCGGCCATAAATCATAGAATTGACAAAAGCAGTATATTCTTTAGGCAAGGAACAAAGGAGGATCACAACTTGAGCCTCATCAGTAATATCAACATCTGCTGCCTTCAGATTCATAACTAAAGTGGTCAAGGCATCTACATGCTTCATAAGATCGGCTCCAGGCTTCATCTTAAACGAATAAAGTTGTTGTTGTAGAATAATCCGATTTATGAGAGACTTGTCTTGATATGCATCTGATAATGCATCCCATAGTTCCTTCGCCATCTTCTTCTGAGAAAATTCTCTAAGCACTTCATCTGAAAGACTCAACTGAATTGTTGTGAGAGCTTCGTCTTCCATTTCCTCCAATTCAGCTGCATCAACATCTTTCAATTTCTCAGGCGCAGAAACAACTTTAAAAGTCTTCTCCTTTTTCAATACGGCCTCCATCTTTATCTTCCAAGTACCAAAATCTCCTTTTCCGTCCAAACGTGTTACTCCATAATTGATGCCAGATCTTCCAACAGACTTACTAGAAGTAGCCATTAATATCCAAATAGAAACAATAACACCAGCTCTGATACCAAACTGTAGCGTTTTATGCGGAATTTTGATGAGGATCTAGTATTGTTTATTTAGATACCAATGGAGTATAACAAAAATAATTATGAAATCTCACGAAAAAACAAAGAACAAAAATGGATACAGAAGATTTAACGTGGTTCGAATATGAATATCCTACGTCCACGGAGACCCAACAACTTTTATTTCTCAATGAAGAAATGAGTACATAAGAGAGGAGGAAAATTACAATAGAGAGAAGATTAATGGTGGATTGCCTTTTTCATACAATAACATGACCTCTATTTATATAGAGGGATTTCTTGACCTCCAAGTAAACTTGGCACCCAAGTTTTCTTGATTTCCAAGTAAACTTGGCATCCAAGTTTTCTTGATCTCCAAGTAAACTTGACACCCAAGTTATTCCATATAAGAGCCAATTACATGATTGACAATTAATCTTTCCTTCTCTACAAATATTTGAATCATCAGTTTCAACATCATAAAAAAAGTAGGAATTAAACGTGGGTAATAGGCTGGCTTCTGGTTCATCGTTCTCAAATCAAAGATCTTAAAAGAAAGGCGGAAGCCAAGACCCATGGCTGCCGAACCCAAAGATGCACCTGTACATGTGTTGGGGAGTACACACGACCTTAATGTTGGTGTAGGAATTCCAGAGTTGTAGCCAAATTAATGAGTCTGCGAATAACTTTTTTGAAATTGCAAGTGCATTTACACTAGCTAAATTTCAAAGCTTCCTCCAGGCTAATCCTTATTAGTGATTCACCGATTCCTCTGAATTTTAAGATGCTTTAATTCCCGTGGAAAATGAATTGAAACTTCTTACAATGTTGTCATTCTATATTTCTATTGGATGGATGCTTTATCAATGCACAAATTTAGCGTAACAGTACCCTTTGTACTGTTATATTATTTAGATGTAAAAAATGTTAACATTTGCAATGAAAATTCAAATCTATCAATGCACAAATTTATCACTAATTCCTCTGATTAGGTTTTTTTTATTTATTTTTTTCGGTCTCAGCAGTACAATTGGGAATTGGGGAAAATTTGGAGATGATGGGAGTAATGAGAGAATTCCTGTAGACTCACGGTTTTTATTTAATTTGGTGACGGCCACTTTTTTTAGTCGTCACCCGCTGTCGCTAGCATCAATAACCATTTAAACCTTCCCTTGTAGTTGATGCAAACCAAAACCCGGTTTAAAACCTGCAAGTCTCCCTCCTACCGCACATGTTTACAGGTTTATATGCACGCGGATTCATACCAATTAGTCTACCCTTAAATCTCAATATCGCATTTGTTTAATATATCTGGTTAAATGACAAAAAAGATACAGCTGACTGTGGCTTATTCTATAATATTATATCATACATTAGTACGTTTATACGAGTTCTTTCATCAGGATACCTTGTAAGATAGCCATAGGCTTCCTTTTTATGGAAGATGAAACAGAAGTAGGAATTAAACGTGGGTAATAGGCTGGCTTCAGGTTCATCGTTCTCAAATCAGAGATCTTAAAAGAAAGGCAGAAGCCAAGACCCATGGCTGCCGAACCTAAAGATGCACCTGTACATGCATTGGGGAGTACACACGATCTTAATGCTGGTGTAGGAATTCCAGAGCTGTAGCCAAATTAATGAGTCCGCGAATAACTTTTTGAAATTGCACTGTAATTAATTTTTGAAATTGCAAGTGTATTTACACCAATCATATGCTATTATTAGTTTTCGTTTAGCTAAATTTCAAAGCTTCCTCCAGGCTATTCGTTATTAGTGATTCACCGATTCCTCTGAATTTTAAGATGCTTTAATTCCCATGGAAAATGAACTGAAACTTCTTACAATGTTGTCATTCTATCGAACGGAACAGTACCCCTTGTATTGTTATATTATTTAGATGTAAAAAATGTTAACATTTGCAATGAAAATTATAATTACGTATGATCTAAATTTCAATAATGTGTGTGCAACCCTTTGCATAGGTGAGAATATGTGCACGTGAGTTAATAATAAGTGGTCACGCTTAGTTCAGTGCCTGCGTGTGAATGATTGTGATGTGTGTGTACTGGGTTTGTGTGCATGAGTGTGTGGCTTCCCATGTGATGCGTGTGTGAGTTTATGAAAGCTTATATGGGATTTGTGTTTATAAGAGCTCAGGTCAGATTATACAATGGGTGGCACTTGAATTGATTGTAGCTCCCTTGAGTAGCTTCACATGAACTTGGTTTGTGCACAATATGGATATCAATGCATGAACAGTGTCACACTGTGTATTAATTCACTAGCGTATATTTATATGCATGTTTTTCGGCATTAAATTTAATTTATCTCTCTAATAAGTGTTGGATGAACATACATGTTGCATTAATCAAGATTCATTTGGGCACTACTAAGACATGAAGAAAAATGAATAATATGTACATATGAATGTTGTGATTTGTGGCATAAAATCATATATGTTGATAGAGACGAGGCGTGAATGTGCTTCGCGGTAGAGGAGATGGTGCAGCAACAGAAAGAAGGTTAGAAGGAGCAGTTTGGTGTTTGAGCGGATTTATTGCTGGATTTTGATCCGGTCATTTTGTGACTTATCTGCAAGTATTGAGGGGATATATTCCTAATATATCTCTAAGAGGAAAATTATATATTTTTCCTAGGTCTTCTATTCTCTTATAAAAGAAGCACATTGGGTTGAATTAATGTATGACCGAATAGAGTGGCAGTTGTGTGCCTCTAGGGCTTGATGCCCTAGAGATGATTGGTGCCTCCAGTTAATCCAAGTCTTAGCCGTCGTTCTTCATTGTTCTCCTTCTCCAACAAAGAGTGTTAGTCATCTAGATATTCTTTCCCTTTCTCAATAAGGTTATTTCCCTTTCTCAATAAGGTTATTAACTCTTGTAATTTTAATTATTGTTGGTTTTGATCAATTGAATGGAAACAAAATTTGTTTTTATGAATCAATAAAGATGGTGGTTGGGTGAAATATCTTGTGTTTGTGCGTGTGATTTCATATCTGTATTTGTTTCCATAGAAACCATCTTTAAGTAATTGGGTGAATAAAATTATGGTCGCTTCCACAAAGGCGCAGTTTACATAACAACAGAGCCGGCTGGGGGGCTAGGAGGAGCAGGCGGCCGCGTAGGGCAACCCCCCGGCCGGGGCAACAGTCACTGATGGTTGTCAGTGATGAAGAACTTTCTTCTATAATTAACACTTAATGGTAATGGTTTAACAAGACAGTAGTGGGTGGGTAGGATGTGTGCTGGAATGCTAACTACAAGGTGATGGGTTCAAACATGGGTAGCATCAAATTTTCGAAAGCTTTGTATCCTCAGCTGAGGTTTTTGCAGGCTTTTTAGTCCCAGCAGGGCAACATTTGCCAGTATGCTAGCTTACTAACTTTGCATGTTGCCTAGGGCAACCCATATTGTAGCACCGGCCCTGCATAACAATGAAAGCTGCTGCTGTTTGTTATATGTGGCAGCACAGTCAAAGGGAAAAAAAGAAAAATAATAGCATAGGGAAAGGAAAGAAGAAAAATAAAAAAAATAAAAATAACAGCACTGTAGTATGTAGCGACCACCAGTAGTGGCCAGCTGCTACTGTCATCGAGAAGCAGTTCGTATATGGAGAAAAAAATTAAATCCAATTAACATATGCAATTGTATGGTAGATGCCAAAAATCATTTTTAGATAAATTCCAAGACTTCCTCCAGATTATTCATTATTAATCCTTGTCTGGGCAAAATTATATTTCAGACTTATATGTTATATTTAATAGCACCTGCACCAATCAACTTTTATTATTATTTTCCTAATATAAATCCTCTAATTGTATCGCATACCCACATATCAATGGTTAACAGTACCCTTTGTACTGTTATATTGGATGCAAAAAATGTTAACATCTGCAATGAATAATTATCTGGGATCTAAATTCCAGAAAGGTGCCACAGTCTGCTCGTGAAGAATATACAGGCCTACAAGTTCCAATAGAGCTTGAAATATGTGCATACTTACTAATAGTAGCAACAAAGAGCTTTGTAACATTCCAATTAACATTCAGATTCTTGCACGTAGCGATGCATACATGCAAGGGATATCGGCTTACAATCTAATATTCAGCTCCCTGGAGCTATCTATCTGCACCTTCAAAGAAGCAAGTTTGCAATGCAACCCCAAAAAATTGGGCTTACGGCGATGCCTGCTCTAGAGTTTGAAATGTAACACTAAACTCAAAAAGGTAGCAAGGAAAAGTAACTGAAAACATTGTAGGACATTCAGGTTTAGCATTGAATCTCTTTAACATCATCGTTGCTTGCTTGCATGGGACGAAAATACAAAGGAAGAAGCCAACACCCAGATCACAAACTAGAAAAAACCAACAACACTGGGAAGAACCAGATATCACACCAATCAAGGAAGAAGCCAGCACCAGACCAAACAAAAACAAAGCACAGCCTGAAATTGTCCTACAAGTAGTGTCTTTCCCCAGGGCACTATCATAATAATTTGCATTCCTTTTGCTCTTAAAGCAACAATGGGTTTCTTAAATCCCCCGTCTCTAGAGATGAGAATAATGGTTGATTGCTTGCACATAGGATGGCTTGCGAAGTTTTGCATCTTCTTTATTATCCTCTGGTCCGCGGAATGCTTTATCTTGCTGTACGTATAACACAGCTCGTCGAATCCGGCTTCATTGTATTTTTTTTTGGGGCAGAAGAGTAGGGAAACCACTGGCGCAAGCAAATGCATAAATGGTCCCATGAAGCTCCGGCAAATGATGCTCTTTCTGAATTGTTGTAAAGATGACATCAGCTATGATTGTGAAGTTGACGCATGTTGGAATCTGAGCATTTTCCGCATCCCAAAATAGCCCAATTCGGCTGAATACCTTGGGTTTGGGCTGTATAACCTGCAAAATGATAATAAAAACCGTTATTTTGGCATAAACAGTGGCGGATCTAGCTTTAAGTTTGAGCTAAGGCCAAATAAATAGTCCCACATTGCAAAAGTTATTCAAAATTTTCTATACATATATCAACTTATATTACACTATAACAACCCTGCTAGCAAACAAAAGTATATAGGTAGCCTCCCACCATTTATGACACGTTCAGCCGTTCCATGTATTAAACGATAAACAGGATAGTCCAAATTCTAAACGTGTACGACATAATAGATCAAACGCATAAACAAAAGGAACACGCCATGTAAGTTTCAAGTTTGACGTCCCCTTCTCAAACATCAATACGCCAAAGTCATTCCAAGTTTGCTTGTTATTTTATCCAGTATGTATGGGTTGCCTATAGAGAGGATAAACGAATATTTAGCATACTGGATAGTTCACAGGGTATCATTTTGACCACCCCATGTAAGTTTCAAGTTGACATCCCCTTCTCAAAGATCAATACGCCAACCTTCCATGGTTTATTTAATTCTAAAACACCAAGTTTTTGAATAAGTCATCATTATAATTTTCGGAAAAAGTCATTCCAAGTTTGCTTGTTATTTTCTCCAGTATGAATGGGTTGCCTGTAGAGACGATAAACGAATATTTAGCATACTACCACATTCAAATTAATCAAAATGGCCAAACTGAGATGCATGAAACTTTTCTTAACATCTATGTTGCAATTTGAGGCCAGGGGCTTCTTTCTTCACTGGACTCTTCCCTCCCTGATTTACAGCTTGGTAAATTTAAAACTGTAACAGATTCATGATCATTAATTTTGTTTGCAGAAATGTCAAACGGACCGGGTGAGGAAGAAACAGCATGTGATGAACAAACTGTATTATCAGACTGGAATGATTTTGCCCAAACAAACGGACTACATGATGAACAAACAATGCCAGCAGACCCGAATATAAATTATCAACTGAATCCAGGAATATGTTTTCTATTCCCACTTTTAATGTTCCCTTGAGTTGTTTAATGCACATTAATTACCGTTCATGATGGTAGGGGATAGAAGTAGTGGGGGACAACAAGCACCGTACAATCTTGAGGTTTTAGCACCCTTACCGATTCGTACAGCACCTCATCCTTTAGTGATTGGCACAGCGCCACAGCCCTGAATGCTTGAAGTCCCCCTTCCAAATTACAATAATCACTACCAGCAACAACTGCAACAGCAGCATCAGTACAATCATAATGCAATGCTGCCTTATCATAACCCTAATAATGCATTGCCTCATGGTAAGCCAAAATTTCTCAATTCTTCTGAAAAAATGCTTAGGTTAAAAGCTTGTGCCATGAACTATATAGGTGTATCAGGGTACTTATTACCACCTGAACGGTTTGCTGTTAGGCCATCAGATATTCCTCTCTATAGGCATTGAATCGTGAAGATAAAATCTGATATGCATTAGTGATATTAATTGTGTAATGATGTCACTGTAATATAGTATTGTTTCATAATATTCCATTGGTAAGCAATCTTTTAGAGCATGTTTACATTTTATATTAAATAAACAACACTTCAACAATTATTTTGAAATAATACACAAGGGGGAGGATAGGATATACTTGGTTATTCGGGTTGAACATTGAATCTCATCAGTGTCATCATCTTCTACGTCATCATTGCAATCACCGCCGTCGTCGTCGACATCAACATAAGCACTCTCCAGTCTGAACTAATCAAATTAACAATGAAAAGGTGAGTTTTTGTCCCTCCAAAAGACTGCATGTACAGAGTTAATGTAAAAAATTAAAAAATATAAAAGGAAATAATCCGCTATTGAAGGTAAAAGGAGCACATGATTTAAGCACCAGAGAATCACGTGTAAGGTAAAACTTACAATCCAACATTTATAAATCTCATCCCTAGTGCAAATGTGAAAGAAATTTTCAACAATAACAAACTTGTGTCATTCTAAATCAATTTAAGAGAGATTTTAACTAAAATCAAGGTTTTAAATATCGCTCATCTCGCCCGAGATGAAAATCCGAGATTTTCCCCGAGATCCGATATTTGGTGGCATTTTCAGCTATAAGTGTTTTAAATATCATCCATTTTGAACGAGATATAATCCCGAGATTCTCTCCAAAATTCGAGATCTGAACCTTGCTAAAATCACAAGAGAATTCCATAAGAACTAATAAATAACTTGTACAAACAACTCAACGCAGTATGAAGGTTCAGACGAATACCAAGGATGAATGTCATCGAGATTAATATAACAGGTGAAATTAGGACAAAACACTAGTTTAATATACATAACTAAATTTTGCAGTAATGTTTGTCAAAATGGTTGCATGTGAAATTCTTTATTATTATTACACTTAATGAGTATTACAAAGAGAATGTAATTTAATTTGACAAGCATTCATCTTATAGTGCTCTAACTACTACTTCTAAGAAAAATATATTAAGATATTTATTTTATTTTATTGATTAGAGCATAAAAAATTGATAAATTAGGGTAAACAATATATGATTCTTAGATGAATCATCATCTATACAAATGAATGCAATGAAGTAATTAATATCTAAACAAAGAAGAAAAAAAGACCATCTTTGTAACTTGATATGCATTCAACTTTTAGTTCGCGAAAGAAAGGTTTTAGAAACATATCAACGAAGAGAGTATGATAAATATTTTCGCATTACATAGAACATAAATGAATTATTTAGTTGACATATGACATTTATCCATGAAAAAACATTTATAGCTACAATTTCAAATTACCTTATTACAAATTATAGACAAATTTAACAATCAATCGTCAGTAATTACAGCTCAACACACAAGGTTTCATTTATCTAGAAACATTGATGTTGTAGAAAATTTGATATGCATAAAATAATATCAAAACTGTTGCACTCAAGCGAAACAACATCCTCATTAGTTTCATGAATACTGTATTCGATAGATGAAATCTCAAAAGTAGCAAATCCATTGTATTTGATTGTATTATGTGCCAAATTTGAACAAATAATATAAAAAAATAGCGCTTTAAGAGTGGCTAGGCATTTGAGTATATATTAGAGATTGCTCCCATGGGAAATATGGCCAAAGAATGACGGTCTTGTATCATTTGGCATTTAACCATATAGAAATTTGGTTATGCTCCTTATTGTTAGTTTAATATGCGAAAAACTCTTAAAAAAATGTCAAAAATGCACATATTTTTAATTTGGTCAAAAGCAAATTTAAAATAAATATAAACATTAATTGCATATTTCTATGGTCAAAATATATTTTTTGTTGAGAAAATGCAAATATTTGTGGCGTTCCATGCAAATATTTATAGTCCAGAAATTTCAATTATTTGCAACTTTCTCTATAAAATATTTGCAGAGTTCTGCATAAATATTATGATATTTAAAAATAGAGGTTTATTTTAAAACATGAGAGGGTGTTTTTACGAAAGTTTCATTTACTCATTTTATACTCTGTTGAACACTTATCACATAAACTTGTTACCTATGACTTATAAATGACTTACTGCGTAGATATGGTTACTAGCGGATCAATAAGTTTTATTATGCTTCATTGAACATAGGTTTTTGGCAGAATAATATATTTTCAACTAACCATACATTTTGACTTTATTAATATGAATATATTTTATGGAACAATAACTTTAAGATGAATTACATATCAAGCATAATTGATTATAATATGAAGTCATTCTAATCTACTAATCAACACATTTATAAAATACAAAATCTTGTTTTCCTATAAGAGAAGTGTGAGATTACCGCTAAATTCCCTTTCGAGACCAATCAATTAATCATCCAACATTTTTACATAGTTCCAATTGAATATGGCGAAAAAACCAAACAAAACTTTCCGACTATAAATGAAAGATTAACATAAAATCACCCAGAATGGTATTTTAATATGTATGTTTTACAATTATGGAAAAAATAACGCTCCTTATCTACATTTTATAGATATTTATATTAATTAGAAAGTGCTTGAATGTTTAAATGTATTTTTGGATAACTTAATTATACATGTCTGAGTTCATTTAATTAAGGATATTTGGCAGCACATGTATTAAGCAAATCGAAAGAGTTTGTAGAACAAAAATCAAGCTGACAAAATCTGGATGTTTATATTACCAATATGAATGAACATCCACTGTATATGTGAAGAAAATAAACAATAAGCGCCTTTATCATTAAAGGAATTAAAGCATTTTTTCAACCCAAGCGAACTTAAAAACAAATCTTGAGCGATCGAATCTTTTAGTAGTTCAGATCATTTTTACAATATTAAAAGATAGCATAAGGAATGAGCTTGACAAATATTATATCGTATCGCATCAAGCAAACCAAGGAATGAGATTTCGGCCGGTATCTTCAAATTTCGGGGTACTGGATCGGTTTGGTTTGTCTACGGCCCGAAACTGGCGGAGAAACCGAAAATGTTGAATCATTTTTTAACATCGTATCATTTTATTTTATTTTTTCCTCAGAAAAAGTTGAATCTATCAGTGCGACAAGCGAAGGAACAGTGGAAGTGAAAGTGGCAGCAATGAAAAAAAAAACAGCAATTAAATAGCACTTAAAATCAAACAATTTATTCACCCAAGCGTGAATCAACGGAAAAAAAAAAAAATGAATGATTAATCCAGATTGAAAGCCTATAAAAAATACAGCGATTCAGGTACTTACAGCATCTAATTATTTGTACTCCCGATTGCTGCTCAGTGGTCGATCAATCTTGTCGTAGAACGCGGTAGACTTTAGCGATTTAACTGTGCTTTTCGCAATTTTATTTTTTCTGGACTGGAAATTGTAATTTGCGGCAGAAAGCAAATGGGAAACGTGAATATATAGTTAGAAGAGGCAATAAGTGGGCTGGGTTAGCTGGGCTAAAACACTGTGGGTTTAGTTAAGCTTTGTTGTTTATTCTTTAGGACTGAAAAGCGAATTTGTAGCTTATGGCTGATTATGAAAAGCGAATTTGTAGCTTATGGCTGATTATGCTATTGGGTTTAGTTAAGCTTTGTAGTTTATTTTTTAGGACTGAAAACCGAATTTGTAGCTTATGGCTGATTATGCTGTATATCTTTACTAATAATCGGTACTAATAATCGGAATAGGTTTAGTATCACACTTTTTTGGTGTACACGCAAACTACCGAAAATGAAAAAAACGGAAAGTAGTTAAAATTAAATAGCAATGTTCCTTTAATTAGCCATGCGCGTCATTAATAACATTAATAGAGACGTAAATGGGAATAATGTTAAAATTGAAAGCAGAAAACTAAATCTATAATGGTAACGTAAATGGAATTAAATCACGCGTATGTTTGAATTCGAAAATAAATGTGCATCGTAAATGGAATTAAATCACGCGTATGTGTGAAAATATTTATTTCAAGAGTATGTGCACGCGTATTAAGAATGGAACTTTTAAAATTAGAAATAAAAATAAATGTTTTGAATAACGGACCATGTACTAACGGACCATGTACTAACGACTAATCTTTATTTGGTCCTAGGTCTTTCTTTTTATGTGATTTCTGTTTGTTTAAACATTACCTTTAGCATCAAATTTGTTAACCATTTTGATTTCTTTTTAAATATTATTTTCCTGTTTTGATGCGCACTCCTATTATAATTCAAATTCATGTGTTTCTATTTCACTATTAATTTCTTTCTCTGACTTAATTTAATTCTTTCACACTCATTTGTTTTCATATTTACTAAATGGTTTAGTTTGTTAATATTATTTATTAACACTATTCAAACTTCCTTTTATTTGATTGTTTTATACCATTTATGACGCTTGTTTATTTTGAGCACTATTATTATAATTTTATTTTATGCCTAGATATATCCATATTATTTCAATAACAATTGTTAAATGATGTTAATTGTTATCCATTAATATCATTCAACACATGTGTGGATACAATAAGTTAATTTACATGTTCTCAATATTATTATGACGATATGATGATATGAGGATAAGCGGTTCATTTCTTATTCGGCCATTTTGAATTACATATCGTAGTTTGCTTGAATGACAGTTTATCTAAAAGCAAGGCGTTGGTGAGGATTGACTTGATGAATTAGTTATGGAGGGACAGGTTTTCCTTCCTACTATAGCATAGACGAGCTTAGCATATTCTGGTCTCTTGAGTTTGAGGCTGAACAGTCTACTTAGGTTGTAATGGTATTTTTCAGCTTTACGTCGACCAAGCCTTTACAAGATGTTGTCTTTGTGCTTAACAGTACCAGTTCGAGGCAAACACAGGGAGGATGACATTTCGATTGTAGGTTTTTTTTAAAACCAATTAGTGATTCAACTGATAATGGTAAAACGTATAAAGTAACACAAGGAAAGTCTAACATGACTTATCTTCAATCTCTAGGATGGTTGCTGCATAACTGAATTATGTTACTTTCTTTTTGTGGGAGCAAGGGAAGAAAATGACCAAAATTCTTGACAGACATTTTTTTATTTCGAGAGTGCCCACTTTTTGAGTTATATATAAAGATAGGTTTTATTACCGTTTTGAGTTACCTACAACCAATAACCTAATATGAGGTACCTGGACCTTTGTGACTATAGTACATCTTATATGACATATTTTTCATAACATGAACGAAGTGCGTCATATAACTGCATTACTGATGAGTTTGGATTCTAAAATAACAACAATATGGATCAAAATTACTTAAATCTATGCAGATAATAGATAGACATCATTTTTTCCAGTTTATGCATGCATCTGTATGTATGTTTGTATATCTATTTGTTTTGTGGTGTTATTTTGTTTTTAGCACAACAACCATTATCTGGAATAAACCATGTACACGAGGGCTTATTAATATTTCAAATTCATTCACCTTCCATTTATAAAATAAGTGAATTATTTGGTTCCTTTTTTCTCTATATCTTAAATGCTGCATCTTGAATGCGATTAATAAGTGGTTTTTGCTCCTATTAACTAAAATCAATATATTTAAAATAAAAAATGATTTTCATTTGCTTAATTTCTCGCTAATGTCAAACTGTTGCTTTTATGTTCTTAACCAATAAATATGGTCATGTTTGACTAAAATTTACGGTCATCCAATAAGAATTATGATTTTTTTTAATGGAAATTGATTTATTTTTTTTATTATTATAAGCAAAATTGTTGTGTGTGTATAATAGACACAGCAATCTACTACAAATATTTTGAAATGCCAAATCATAATCATGATCAATATATATATGATGACATCATATAAACTTTTTTGCTTCACCAAAAAGGTTAACATACTATAGTTTGTATATAATTTGTATAATATTACTTGAATTGTATCACTTATAATTTTAATGATTGTTTGTTCAATTTTTCACATTTAAAGATCACAAAATAAGTTTAAATTGTAATGAATTAAGAATATGTTTTCAAAATAAAATCAGAAATAATTTTTTTTATATCTATACCAAAAAATAAGCATTCATAACAAAAAATTTAGATGGATAACAGAATAATTAATCAAATAATCATCCACGGCAAAATTATTGTTGGGTGAACAACATGAAAATTAATTATTATTACTACATAAATTATTAGATGAATAACAGAACAATTAATCAAAATAATCATCCATGAAAAATTATTTTTGGATGAACAAAAGAACAATTTATTATTGTTGCCGCATAAATTATAATTTTTAAATATATATATAACTATTTAATATTAATTCCAATAGTTATTTTTCTTTTATTTTTAACATTCAATCATTGCAATATGTTTTTTTTTAAGTAAGATCAATTTTAGTGCCCAGCAAAGCGAGCAAAAAATACTAGTGGTTTATAATTACTTAACTATTTGGTTTTATTATGTAATATTCGTTAATGGTTGCGAATGATAAAAGTAAATTGCAAAATGTCATTAAAATAAATTAATACACTTTCAAATTCAAATACATTTTAAAAAGTGGAAAATAGGGAGAAGGACAAACTTAACAAAAAAATTGGTTAAAAATATGGAAAGTTAAGAATTTAGTGAGAAGAACAAATATAAGTGTAAATAGGGAAATGATAGTGGACCCCCTGAATTCCACTTTTAGTGTAAATGTGTCATTCTCCTTAAATTTGAAACTTTCCATATTTTTCATCAAGTTTTTTTGTAAAGTTTGTCTTTTAAAAGAAAATCATCCTCTACTTTATTGGTATTTTTTTCAAAAGTAGCGTAAGCATATGAATATTTAAATTCAAATATCATACACTATGTGCACAAATATAGTACAATGGATGAAAGGCCTGGTTTTCAGAGTACGGTGCATTATAAAAATCAAAGAGCAACCAAATTCTATTTTTTTTATATTTAGTAGATTTAGTGCTAATTATTAAGTTTTGAGAACCATCTTATAACACTAAATCGGTGACTATGGTTGCAAGTCAATAATTGGTTATACTTCCATAAAATAACCATTTTACAGTTTTATATGAACATATCTCAGAAGCATGACTGAATTAACCGAATTTTATGGATTAAGATAGAAAAAACAAATTTCTATATTTTTAAAGGTATTAACACAAAAGTATATATTTTTTACAACCGTGCATCTGCACATAACTTACCTAATTTGAAAAAAATAAAAGAGCAAGCTTTAGATCCATGAAGAGAGTGGAGAGCAAAGAATAGGTAAAGTAATGAATTGATAAACAACATTGCTACAATAGCCGAAGAAACTTATATTAAAATCCGCGAATAGTGAAAATTTACAGCAGATTCATAGATTGAAATTCAGGAGGGGTCCACTATTTTATCGCTTATTTGCACTATTTGACCAAAAAAAAAAAAAAAAGAATTCAGGTGAAGTAGAATTGTTGATCAATAGAGGAAAGAAAAAGGGAAATAACGGTTCAAATTCGGATTCGTAGACCAATTCATTTTACCATAAGAGGTGGATTGCTTCACATCGATTCATTGAAATATTCGTTGAAGTACAATTAATTATTCGCTACAAACGGTGGAATGCCACTTCACACAAATAGAAGAGATTCTGAAAAGTGTCCATCTTCAAACCCAAAGTATCTCGTATTTCGCATGTTCAGCTTTGGGAATTTATTATTGTTTTTTTCAGCGGGTACACAACTTGGATATTATGGAAAAATTGATGGATGAAAAATTATCCAAATTTATAATATACCAGTTGGATTTGTTGTATACTCATTTTCAACTTCTTTTAAAGGACAAACTTTGGAAATTTTACGGTGAAAAGTATGGAAAGTTTTAAAATTAGGGAGGAGGACACATTTACACTAAAGGTGGAATTCAGGGGACCCACTAACCTTTTCCCATTTACACTATCATTTGGCCTTCTCACTAAATTCTAAACTGCCCATACTTTTCACCAATTTCTTTTTTAGTTTGTCCTTCTCTCTATTTTCCACTTTTATAAAATTATAAACAAAAAACATTTTTGTGGATCTATATTGTGTATGATTTACTGCCAAAGTTTTTTTTTTTTTTTGCTACGAAGTAATACAAAACCAAAGTATGTAGCAAGGTTTTGAGTTGAAATAAAAAAATGAAACAAAACACAAACAATTTTCATATATCATTGAATCACATGATTTTAAAAAAACATCTAACATGAAATTAATTCCCGTAAAGTTTTTTTTAATAAATTCAACTATTAGTTTGAATGGACTAAACCATAGGTAGATCAGCTTTTTCTTAGGTAGCTCACCTTTTTCTTAGACACGAAATAGTGAGAACTCCACTTTCCATTGTATTTTTCATCTGAGCCACCTTTCTAGGGCTGTAAATCAAACCAAACTGTTTGTTGTCCGTCCGCGTCCGACCCGAATAATCGTCTGACTGATTGTTTGTTCGAACAAGGAACGGTCCAAAATTTAACACAGTTTTTCGTCCGCCCGAATAGTTCGGACCGAGCCCAAACTTGCCATGTCCAGTCCGTGTTTGTCCGTAAACAAATGAATCTGAGTGCATGAAGCTAATATTTCTTGAAAACGAAACAAGTGCAAATTCTGTTTACTATTTGCGTTGTTTACTTCATGAAGTTATCTTTTGTTACATTCCTTTCAAAACTACGTAACTCACTGCAGTCCTCTAAATAGTCAATTCTAGTAACATCATTTTTCACTCCATTATAATCAATATATATTCATTTTTAATACATTCTTTATCCTGCTCAAATCCATCTTGCATGTTCTCTTTAGTAGCAGATGACATTTTCACAATGTTAGAAATAACATATTAATTTATGTTCATGATATGTAAAATTCTGAACTTATTACCTACTGCAACATGTTTTTAAATGATTACCATTTCTTGATAACTACGATTACTAACACGCTATATAACTTATAATTTCAGTAACCAAGTATGATCTTATAAAATATTTTGCTTGCTATCTTTTGTGATCAGTAGATTTCCCACTACTAAACCCATGTTCTTTGTTATCATTCTGATCATCTTTGACATTTACTATTCAACCAAATGGGATAACCAGTAACTAAACATATCATTGAACTTACAACATAGATAAGTGTTAATTAAGAGTGAATACTCGTAACATTGAAAAAACTAAAAAAATTACAACAAATGACCAGGCGTATTTTCGGGCGGAATTTTGTTTACTGTTTACCCTTGCAAACTTTTTTTTGCATCAAAACCAGTATGTGCGTTTACTTGTAAACAGTAAACTTCTTTCTAATTTACTTCATCTAGCTCACAATATTTTTTGATGCAAATTCTGTTTACTATTTACACTTTCAAACTTCTTTCTAATTTAGTTAAGCTTTGTAGTTTATACTTTAGCTAGAAGAGGCAATAAGTGGGCTGGGTTAGCTGGGCTAAAACACTGTGGGTTTAGTTAAGCTTTGTAGTTTATACTTTAGGACTGAAATGGGGTGCATATGAGGTGCTCCAAAATAGGGGTATCATGAAACTCTCCTCATATATATATACGCGCACGCGCGCGCGCGCACACACACACACACATACACACATATATATATATATATACACACACACACACACACATACGCACACGCACATATATAAATAAATATATATATATATATATACATATATCTTTATTAATAATTCTCTTAGGAGCACAAAGTTTTGGTCCGACCATGAACTTCCCAAAATGCCCTTACGTATAAGCTTTTAAATATACAAAATTATTATTTAACCTAATATCCCAATAAATTAGGCATTTAATGTCACCTAATTTAGGATTTAATAAACCTTTTCAACAAATTCAAATTGCCTCTTTAATATCACTCAAAAAGAGGATCTCTAAATAGGCTTTAATTGCAAATTTTGATCGCTTCTCATTTTAGTTGCTATTTCCCATTTTTTCTTGCAATAAATTAGGAAAATTTTGCATTTATTCAATTTACTTGAATTATAGATTTGAAATACATGCTGGGTTTTGTAACACGTTTTTTTATTAATCAAATTAGATTTAATACTTTACAAAACATATATGAACAATTATTAAATTGTATACGCTGAGTTATTTGTATTTTTGATTTGATGTACATCATGGTTTTAAATAAGTTTTTTTCAAATATGCCCTTTATCTCAATCTATTTCCTAATTTTTCTCGCAATAAATAAAGAAAAAAATTCCATTTATTCAGTTTACCTGAATTAAATTTGAAATCCAAGATGGGTTTTGTTTTGCATTTTGTTATTAATCAAATCAGATTTAATACCTTATAAAACATATATGGATAATCATTAAATTGTATACGCCGAGCTATTTGTATTTAGGATTTGACGTATGTGCTAATTTTAAATAAGCATTTTCAAATATGCCCTTTATCTCAATCTATTTCCTAATTTTTCTCGCAATAAATTAAAAAATAAATTCCATTTATTTAGGTTACTTAAATCAAAAATTTGAAATACAAGCTAGGTTTTGTTGTGCATTTTTATATTAATCAAATCTGATTTAATAACTTATAAAATGTCTATGGACAATTATTAAATTGTATTTAGGACTTGACGTATTAGCATTTTCAAATTAAAATGGAAAGTGTTTAATTTCCTTCATTGTCCATTTCCACGTTATCCACAAAAATAAAGGAAATTGACTTATATGCTGATTTTAAATAAGCATTTCAAATATGCCCTTTATCTCAATATATTTCCTATTCTTTCTCACAGTAAATTAAGAAAATTTTCCATTTATTCAGTTTACTTAAATTAAGGATTTGAAATACATGCTAGGTTTTGTTGTTTATTAATCAAGTCAGATTTAATAACTTATAAAATGTATATGGATAATTATTAAATTGAATTTAGGATTTGATGTGTTAGCATTGTGAAATTAAAATGGAAAGCATATAATTTCCTTCATTGTCCATTTCCATGTTCTCAACAAAAATAAAGGAAATTCAGTCAAATTAAATAAAATCTTCAAAATATGCTAATAAAGGAAGGTTGGCCGAATCCCCACAAGAATAAGGAAGTATTTATTTTTTGACTTTTTCTCGGGTACTCAAATATCCACAAAAATAGCACAATAGAATATCTTATAACCCTTTAAATACCAATTGTGATCCCCACTTCTCTCTTCATTTTCACTAATCTTTATTGTTCACTTCTCTTGGCTACTGCTGTTATGGTTTCAAACTTCAGGTTAGATTGCGTACGTCATTAAAACTTTTCTTTTGGTATGTTACTATATATAAACATATGTAGTGTCTTATTTACAAATATTTTTCTTATTCAAATTAGTACTGCGCACCTACCACCATAACTCAGGTACTTTTCATACCTTGATGAGCTGAAGCTTCATTGTTGTTAGGATTTTTGCCTGATGCCCTTTTTTTGTTTCCAGCAAAAATTTTAGGGGCTTCTCTTTCCTTCTACATCGGGCATTTAATTTTCCGAAGTTCAAAATCAGCGATGGACTAGGCCGAAAGCAGTAAATACTTTCATCTACTCACTTAAGGAGTCAAAAAGGATGGTTGGAGCTGCAGTATCTTCTTCTACTGGCTAACAGAAAGATTTCATTATATCTCTTTTCTTTAATTGGAATTGGTTCCAATATATTGATATCTTTGAGGATTAAGAAATACTCCTCTGGATTTGTCCGAAAGAAGCAATTGAGATTGTGAACATTTGACATTGTAATTATTTGTTGTTCTTGCTGTTTTATGATGATGAATGTTAAGATTTCTCACAAACTCTGAGAATAGATTGAACTTGCATTGATCTTAGATTTTATACCACTGATCTTAGATTTTTTTTCTTTTAAAACTTTATTTTTGTATGCGTTGGCCGTTGAATAATGACTCAATAACAATCCACGCGCGGAGCGCGTGCCATGATCATGCGTGGAGCGAGTGCCGTCGTCACGCGTGGAGCGCGTGCCTTCATCACGCGCGAAGCGCGTGCCGTGACGCTCGTATATATATATATATATATATATATATATATATATATATATAATAATTCTCACTAATCTTTATTTGGTCCTAGGTCTTTCTTTCTATGTGATTTCTGTTTGTTTAAACATTACCTTTAGCATCAAATTTGTTAACCATTTTGATTTCTTTTCAAATATTATTTTCCTGTTTTGATGCGCACTCCTATTATAATTCAAATTCATGTGTTTCTATTTCACTGTTAATTTCTTTCCCTGACTTAATTTAATTCTTTCACAATCATTTGTTTTCATATTTACTAAATGGTTTAGTTTGTTAATATTATTTATTAACACTATTCAAACTTCCTTTTATTTGATTGTTTTATACCATTTATGACGCTTGTTTATTTTGAGCACTATTATTATAATTTTATTTTATGCCTAGATATATCCATATTATTTCAATAACAATTGTTAAATGATGTTAATTGTTATCCATTAATATCATTCAACACGTGTGGATACAATAAGTTAATTTACATGTTCTCAATATTATTATGACGATATAATGATATGAGGATAAGCTGTTCATTTCTTATTCGGCCATTTTGAATTACATATCGTAGTATGCTTGAATGGTAGTTTATCTAAAAGCAAGGCGTTGGTGAGGATTGACTTGATGAATTAGTTATGGAGGGACAGGTTTTCCTTCCTACTATAGCATAGACGAGCTTAGCATATTCTGGTCTCTTGAGTTTGAGGCTGAACAGTCTACTTAGGTTGTAATGGTATTTTTCAGCTTTACGTCGACCAAGCCTTTACAAGATGTTGTCTTTGAGCTTTACAGTACCAATTCGAGGCAAACACAGGGAGGATGACATTTCGATTGTAGGTTTTTTTTAAACCAATTAATGATTCAATCGATAATGGTAAAACGTACAAAGTAACACAAGGAAAGTCTAACATGACTTATCTTCAATCTCTAGGATGGTTGCTGCATAACTGGATTATGTTACTTTCTTTTTGTAGGAGCAAGGGAAGAAAATGACCAAAATTCTTGACTGGCATTTTTTTATTTCGAGAGTGCCCACTTTTTGAGTTATATATAAAGATAGGTTTTATTACCGTTTTGAGTTACCTACAACCAATAACCTAATATGAGGTATGGTTTCACAGGATAACAAAAACAAAAATCTATGCATCGAAGCCACCCACTAGCATAAGTCAGCAAGTCTTAATTTCACCGGAACATCTTTTCTCTTATTTTGTTTTTTTGTCTTATCCATTAACTTTGGTCAAAATACTTTTTAACTGATATAGATTAGAAGTACCTGGACCTTTGTGACTATAGTACATCTTATATGACATATTTTTCATAACATGAACGCACTAAATCATATAACTGCATTACTGATGAGTTTGGATTCTAAAATAACAACAATATGGATCAAAATTACTTGAATCTATGCAGATAATAGATAGACATCATTTTTTCCAGTTTATGCATGCATCTGTATGTATGTTTGTATATCTATTTGTTATGTGGTGTTATTTTGTTTTTAGCACAACAACCATTATCTGGAATAAACCATGTACACGAGGGCTTATTAATATTTCAAATTCATTCAACTTCCATTTATAAAATAAGTGAATTATTTGGTTCCTTTTTTTCTCTATATCTTAAATGCTGCATCTTGAATGCGATTAATAAGTGGTTTTTGCTCCTATTAACTAAAATCAATATATTTAAAATAGAAAATGATTTTCATTCGCTTAATTTCTTCCTAATGTCAAACTGTTGCTTTTATGTTCATAACCAATAAATATGGTCATGTTTGACTAAAATTTATGGTCATCCAATAAAAATTATGATTTTTTTAATGGAAATTGGCTTTTTTTTTTTAATTATAAGCAGAATTGTTGTGTGTGTATAATAGACACAGCAATCTACTACAAATATTTTGAAATGCCAAATCATAATCATGATTAATGTATATATGATGACATCATATAAACTTTTTTGCTTCATCAAAAAAGTTAACATACTATGGTTTGTATATAATTTGTATAATATTACTTGAATTGTATCGCTTATAATTTTAATGATTGTTTGTTCAATTTTTCACATTTAAAGATCACAAAATAAGTTTAAATTGTAATGAATTAAGAACATGTTTTCAAAATAAAATCAGAAATAAATTTTTTTATATCTATACCAAAAAATAAGCATTCATAAAAAAAAATTTAGATGAATAACAGAATAATTAATCAAATAATCATCCACGGCAAAATTATTGTTGGGTGAACAACATGAAAATTAATTATTATTACTACATAAATTATTAGATGAATAACAGAACAATTAATCAAAATAATCGTCCATGAAAAATTATTTTTGGATGAACCAAAGAACAATTTATTATTGTTGCCGCATAAATTATAATTTTTAAATATATATATATATATAACTATTTAATATTAATTCCAATAGTTATTTTTCTTTTATTTTTAACATTCAATCATTGCAATATGTTTTTTTAAGTAAGATCAATTTTAGTGCCTAGCAAAGCGAGCAAAAAATACTAGTGGTTTATAATTACTTAACTATTTGGTTGTATTATGTAATATTCGTTAATGGTTGCGAATGATAAAAGTAAATTGCAAAATGTCATTAAAATAAATTAATACACTTTCAAATTCAAATACATTTTAAAAAGTGGAAAATAGGGAGAAGGACAAACTTAACAAAAAAATTGGTTAAAAGTATGGAAAGTTAAGAATTTAGTAAGAAGAACAAATATAAGTGTAAATAGGGAAATGATAGTGGACCCCCTGAATTCCACTTTTAGTGTAAATGTGTCATTCTCCTTAATTTTGAAACTTTCCATATTTTTCATCAAGTTTTTTGTAAAGTTTGTCTTTTAAAAGAAAATCATCCTCTACTTTATTGGTATTTTTTTTCAAAAGTAGCGTAAGCATATGAATATTTAAATTCAAATATCATACACTATGTGCACAAACATAGTACAATGGATGAAAGGCCTGGTTTTCAGAGTATGGTGCATTATAATAAACAAAGAGCAATCAAATTCTAATTTTCTTTATATTTAGTAGATTCAGTGCTAATTATTAAGTTTTGAGAACCATCTTATAACACTAAATCCGTGACTATGGTTGCAAGTCAATAATTGGTTATACTTCCATAAAATAACCATTTTACAGTTTTATATGAACATATCTCAGAAGCATGACTGAATTAACCGAATTTTATGGATTAAGATAGAAAAAACAAATTTCTATATTTTTAAAGGTGTTAACACAAAAGTATATATTTTTTACAACCGTGCATCTGCACAGAACTTAGGTAGTTTGAAAAAAATAAAAGAGAAAGCTTTAGATCCATGAAGAGAGTGGAGAGCAAAGAATAGGTAAAGTAATGAATTGATAAACAACATTGCTACAATAGCCGAAGAAACTTATGTCAAAATCCGCGAATAGTGAAAATTTACAGCAGATTCATAGATTGAAATTCATGAGGGGGCCACTATTTTATCGCATATTTGCACTATTTGACCAAAAAAAAGAATTCAGGTGAAGTAGAATTGTTGATCCATAGAGGAAAGAAAAAGGGAAATAACAGTTCAAATTCGGATTCGTAGACCAATTCATTTTACCATAAGAGGTGGATTACTTCACATCGATTCATTGAAATATTCGTTAAAGTACAATTAATTATTCGCTACAAACGGTGGAATGCCACTTCACACAAATAGAAGAGATTCTGAAAAGTGTCCATCTTCAAACCCAAAGTATCTCGTATTTCGCATGTTCAGCTTTGGGAATTTATTATTGTTTTTTTTTAGCGGGTACACAACTTGGATATTATGGAAAAATTGATGGATGAAAAATTATCCAAATTTATAATATACCAGTTGGATTTGTTGTATACTCATTTTCAACTTCTTTTAAAGGACAAACTTTGGAATTTTTATGGTGAAAAGTATGGAAAGTTTTAAAATTAGGGAGGAGAACACATTTACACTAAAGGTGGAATTCAGGTGACCCACTAACCTTTTCTCATTTACACTATCATTTGGCCTTCTCACTAAATTCTAAACTGTCCATACTTTTCACCAGTTTCTTTTTTAGTTTGTCCTTGTCCCTATTTTCCACTTTTATAAATTTATAAAAAAAAACATTTTTGTGGATCTATATTGTGTATGATTTACAGCCAAAGTTTTTTTTTTTTTTTTTTTTTTTGCTATGAAGTAATACAAAACCAAAGTATGTAGCAAGGTTTTGAGTTGAAATAAAAAAAATGAAACAAAACACAAACAATTTGCATATATCATTGAATCACATGATTTTAAAAAAACATCTGACATGAAATTAATTCCCGTAAAGTTTTTTTAATAAATTCAACTATCAGTTTGAATGGACTAAACCATAGGTAGCTCAGCCTTTTCTTAGGTAGCTTACCTTTTTCTTAGACACGAAATAGTGAGAACTCCACTTTCCATTGTATTTTTCATCTGAGCCACCTTTTTAGGGCTGTAAATCAAACCAAACTGTTTGTTGTCTGTCCGCGTCCGACCCGAATAATCGTCCGACCGATTGTTTGTTCGAACAAGGAACGGTCCAAAATTTAACACAGTTTTTCGTCCGCCCGAATAGTTCGGACCGAGCCCAAACTTGCCATGTCCAGTCCGTGTTTGTCCGTGAACAAACGAATCTGAGTGCATGAATCTAATATTTCTTGAAAACGAAACAAGTGCAAGTTCTGTTTACTATTTGCGTTGTTTACTTCATGAAGTTATCTTTTGTTACATTCCTTTCAAAACTACGTAACTCACTGCAGTCCTCTAAATAGTCAATTCTAGTAACATCATTTTTCACTCCATTATAATCAATATATATATATATATATATATATTCATTTTTAATACATTCTTTATCCTGCTCAAATCCATCTTGCATGTTCTCTTTAGTAGCAGATGACATTTTCACAATGTTAGAAATAACATATTAATTTATGTTCATGATATGTAAAATTCTGAACTTATTACCTACTGCAACATGTTTTTAAATGATTATCATTTCTTGATAACTACGATTACTAACACGCTATATAACTTATAATTTCAGTAACCAAGTATGATCTTATAAAATATTTTGCTTGCTATCTTTTGTGATCAGTAGATTTCCCACTACTAAACCCATGTTCTTTATTATTATTCTGATCATCTTTGACATTTACTATTCAACCAAATGGGATAACCAGTAACTAAACATATCATTGAACTTACAACATAGATAAGTGTTAATTAAGAGTGAATACTTGTAACATTGAAAAAACTAAAAAAAATTACAACAAATGACCAGGCGTATTTTCGGGCGGAATTTTGTTTACTGTTTACCCTTGCAAACTTTTTTTTGCATCAAAACCAGTATGTGCGTTTACTTGTAAACAGTAAACTTCTTTCTGATTTACTTCATCTAGCTCACAATATTTTTTGATGCAAATTCTGTTTACTATTTACACTTGCAAACTTCTTTCTAATTTACTTCATACAGTCCGCCCGAAAATTTTCAGTATGTGTGTTTACTGTTTGCGAATTTTGTATCTAATTAATCAAGTACAAGAATGATGGTGTATATGAGATTTGATGCAATCGTGGTTGTCTCCTAAATGTGCCAAGTCATGCTACACTCAGTTTAGTGTATTATGCATTAAAAAGTTTAGATCTCCTGTTGCAGTGTATTCAAAAGTCCGCCTGAGTCATACTACAGCTTGCTGTAAATTTTAGTCATGCACAATAAACAATTTAATATACTTTGTCCGTCCGAGTCCGATCGTGTCCATACGGAGACTGAGATCGAACAAATTTTATGTTGTCCATACATTCACCGAGTTAGACATTTGTCCGTCTGATTTGTAATTCGCTCCGACTTCGGACAATCCAATGTCCGATCCGGTCTGTCCGATTTGCAACCCTACACCTTTTCCTTCTTAGGCAACATACAAATTTAACATGCAATCACAATCTGCCTAACATGAAAACCTAGAAATACATAATCCAAATAAATTAATCGTACTATCAACTCAAAACTAGAGCAAGATCTTTGAAAAAAACAACTAATTAGAATATTTTTACCTATAGTCGATTCACTTGCAACTGATTAAATAAAAATTCATGAAGTTGACCATTAGATCTTTGATCCACACTTAGAGTAGTAGCAAGTTTTTGTACAAAGTCTAAATAAGGATTCTAACTGAGATTAAATATCTATATGATTATCTTTGATCCAAACTAAAAATCAATGTTCGTTTTTTAAGTGTTGTAAATTTTAACTGAGATAAAATATGCTGAAAATAGAAATAACATTCATTTTTTGGCTAAATTATAGTGTTTATGCAGCCTAGATCAAAAGTGGAGGAAAAGAGGGAATATGATGTCTTCCCCAAAAAGTGCACAATCGAATGTTCATTATGTTTCTCTTTCCATTAAATTTGTAGAAGAATAAATAAAATTCACTTAGCTCCTCTCCTAAATGATACATTTATAGAATAAATATGTTATTTTTCTGAATAAATCCCAAAATAGATAGACTGTGTACTGTAAAATGTATAGGAGTAGAAGAGAAAATTACTTTAGCGAAGAGCATAACACAACCTGAGAAAAATCTAAAATTTTGCACATCTAAACAGTTAAGATAACAAATATAATCCAAAATATGCAAAGGTGCCAAGGAGAACTACAAAGAATTTTATAAAAAAATCATAAGCATATACAACACATCCGCGAACTTCCATAGATGTTAATGGTTTTTTATTTTTTGTGGAATGCTAGGATTCACTTTCCCAACATCAGTCAATGGACAATCCTCTAGAAAACAATAACAATAAATCTGTATCCAATAACCTATTAGTAAAAAAAGAATCTAAATTTATGTGTTATTGTTACAGTTATAATGCATTATAAATCCCAAACAAACCCATATTGTAAAAATTATTATTTTACATTATTATTTAAAGAGAAATTTAGCTGCTAACTTCGTTCAAAAGAAATCTCATATTTCATAAGATGCTATCCATGAATGCCACATGGAAACACTCTTCAAAGTATTATAATAATGTAATTATCAAGATATTACTCTTTTTTTTAGTGCTTGTAGATGCATTGATATATTAAAAAATGACATTTTAATTCATGATAACGATAATAACCTACATAATATTTTATGTGATCTTGAATAAATTAGATTGTGGAAAAAAATTATATCAGCATAATAATGATAATAATAGATGAAAATTTTGTTTTCTTTAAGAGATTATAACATGTAATAAGTTTGCTTTCAGAATCAAATAACAATATTTATGTAACATGCAGTGGGGCCAAAGGTTAGCAATTCATAATGATAATATATGAGGACAATTAACATCATATTTAACATACAGATATAGAAATGGTTGAAAACATTATTGCTTTGCATGGTATAACTACCCACCTGAGCTGCCTTGAACACAACTGGAGGATTTCTCGAAATAGGATTTCGACTCCATTCCGAAGAGTCTGTCTCTTATCTCAAACCCGGTTCTCCTGAGCCACCACAAGTTGTTCCTTTGGTGTTCTTCCGATCTCTACGCATTTCACCGCTCCACCGCAAATTCCCTCTGCCCCGACCATACTCTAGCTTGGTAGTTTCCACCGCCTGTCCAGAGTTGAGACCTGGGATTCGACGGCGGACTTATTACTGCAATCATAAAGAATACTGATTAACAAGGCGGTAAACTGTACTGCTTATTATTGAACGTTACACGTGCAATTCTGTATGTCCTATAGTTTGACTGGAATGTTGCACGTCCTCATGTTTCAGATTTAAATACATGCGCCTGAAAATAGCATAGCTTAAATGAATGCAGAGAATATCATGGATAGTTACTTGGTGTTGATTCATGAGATTTTTGATTCACGACAACGAAGAAATGAAGATGAAATGAAGAGTTGGTTAGTAAATTTATTTGTGTTTTAGTTGTGTTATAATTTTTAAAAATCTATCCTCATATATTAACACTAGAACACAAACACAAAAAGCAAAAAAAACAATATTTATTTTGAAGTCACACAAAGTGCCTTGAGTGGAAGTGTTTACACCTACCAATCGACTGGTTCAAAATGGACCAGTCGACTGGTAGAGTAAAAACCCTCCAGTTTAGGCAATTGTGTGCACAATATATATATATATATATATATATATATATACACATGCTTTATTTTTATCCAGTTGACTGGTGAATTTTTGACTAGTCGACTAACTTAACAATAACTGTCATTTTTATGAAATGACACTTCCTTTCGTAAAAAAAAATTCTGTCCATTTTTGAATACAAATGGCTTCTTCTTTTCATCATAATTCTTTATGAAATGTCACTACTCTTCAATTACTATTTAAACATCATAAACTTCATTTCCAAGTCACTAAATCTTCTTTTAATTTCTGATCTTAACTTTTGTATACTCTTGCATTCAAAAAGCTTTCTTAAACATACAAATTGCTTTTGAATCTTTGAATCTATTTCATATTTCTTGATTCAATAGCAATGTACTTCCTTCAAATCTTTACAAACATGTTATATATCTGAGAAAAGGATTGTAGGAAGGGTGTACTCAAACTATTGGCTAATCAATGTTATTCAAGAACACATTCGAAGTCAAACTATTGTTGTATTGTTGAAGTCCTGTTCGGTTGCTCATGCGTGAAATCTCGTTTGGCTGCTCGGGTGTGTTATAAACATGTTCCTCCAGGAGAAGAGAGGGCATTGCTAGTGAAATTTTAGAAGGAGTCCGGAACTGGATGTAGGACAGGAAGTCCGAACTAGTATAAAAATCCCTAGTGTCGTTTTACTTTATTTACTGCATTGCTTATATGTGATATCATAATATCTATATCATTAAATATTTATTTGCATAACTATTGTTTAAGTTAGAATATCATATCACATACACTTCCGCTAAGACTGCTTATATTCCATATTAGTCGGTTCCACTCTAAGCACTGACTTTTCATTTGGTATCAGAGCAGGACATCATATAATCGTAAAACCGTTATTTGATATTTCGATACTATGGAAAATAACACTAACACAAAGACTAGCACAAACACATGATTCACAAAAGGTCAATCTACTGCACGACCTCCATTTTTTAATGGAATGAACTTTAGTTATTAGGCTACATATATGAGAATATATATGCAATCAAATGGTTTTGACCCTTGGAATATTACTCGAAAAGAATTATACCACCACTAGAAATTATTTCGAGTGGTCAACAAATGAAAAAGCAGAAGCTACTGCTAATGCTATAGCCATGAATATGTTGCATTGTGCCTTGGATAGAAATGAGTTTAACCAAATTTGTATGTCAACACTGCATATGAAATTTGGCGAACACTCAAAGTAACACATGAACGAACTAACAAGGTTAAACAAAGCAAGATATCAATGCTTAGAAATCAATTCCATAAATTTAAAATGAATGAAAATGAATCTATCAATGATACGTAATCATGATTTCAAAATATTTATCATTCATCATGGGCTTAGGTGAAAAATATTCTGATTTTGATATTGTAACAACCCAAAAAGTCAAAACCAATTAATTTTTTTATATTTTAGGTATTTTAATGAATTCTGAATATTTAAAATGATTTATTTTAAATAATAACGATTTAAAATTTATTTAAATCGAAGTTAGAACGTATATTTTTATTTTAATGATAAAACGAGCCTGAAATGGCGCGGTAGTTTAAAATTTTGATTTCAAATGAATGTACATAATTCAAAATAAATCGGATTTCCGTAAAACCAGAGATATTTGAATCTGTTCAATTACACCTTTCTAGCGAATTGAAAAGTCCAGATTTCATAACGGGAATTGAAAGTTATGTCCAGTTTAAAATTTAAAATAGTCGCTATGAAATATAATATAATATATAGCCATTAAAAATAGCCATTGTGCAAACGACCTCCGTTTTCAACGAAACCAATTTGGTTGGATTCGGAATGTCAATTTATTACTAGGTTTAAAATTCCATAATTTTTGGAATTAATATGTGAGCGTGGTAAATTAAAATGCGTTTGGTATTTTTTGTTGAATTGGATCGACCATTAAAAAGACCATTTTTCAAACGGTCACCAAATTTGACAAAATTAATTTTGTTAGGACCGTATCGTCAAAACATAGCTAGATTTATTTTTGCGAATTTTTGGAATCAGTGTGCGGCCTCGGTAAATTAAAATGTACGTTCAAATCTAATATTTGATGTTTTAAATTTTAATTAAAAGAAAAACTGACTGAAACAGTCGAATAGGCTTACGAAACATATTCCATTGTGTCCGGAATAGGGGTATTTAGCTAGAGGCATTAGTCGTTGTGTTTGATTTGGAGTTCGTATGGATTAGTGAGTATTTTTGGAATTAAAGAATAAATAAATTAAAAAATATATATGGCCCAATGAAAATCATCCAACCCTAATTTCATTAAATCATAAACCGTCGCCTCGTTCACAAAACCAACACTCTGAAGCTCAATCCGTTCTTCCTCAATATCTTTCGATTCTCTCCACAAAATCAATCGGTTCTTTAAGGAATTCTGTAGTAAATCTTGAGAGCTTCACATCTGCACAAGTCTCTCCCTCCATCACTCAGTATTGTGCTCGAAATCAACCCGTAAACTACCACCGTTCATTGTTGGAATTCGCCACTTCCCTGTGCGCGAGTTCGACGAGGCTTCCACCGATCAGCGCGCCGTTCCAAGCCCTTCAACGTGGTGAAGGCCGATCCTTCTCACGTGCTACAGATTTGGAGAAATTAGTCGACCTAGTTTTGAACAAATCTGAAAGGTATCGGCTTACATATAATTAACTGTTTATAACACTTTAAAGCGTTGTGAAGTTTTATTTATTAATAAAAATCATATCTTTTTCATGTGTTGTCGAAATTCGATTAAACATTAGACATTGGACTCGTGGCATCATACACGACATTCTAGAAGGGACCGGGAGAATTTTAGAGCCATCTACAATTTTAGGCGAAGTAAAAACCAACGTGAGATTTCTAACTTCAAATAAAATTTAGAAAAATATTATAGGTTGTAGATGGGGCTTAGTAGCTCCTAACACCATCGTCCACAGACCATGGACGATTTGTTTGATAGTATTGTGTGGTACAAATTGATTGTGGTTGCAACAAAGTTGGTTGTGTTTTGTGGTAAATTCATTATGTTGTGAAAATGAATTGTATTGTAGAAATTATGAAAATGAAACTCTTGTATCGCCGCGAGGCCTAGGATAGCAAAGGAGCCGTGCTGGACACGGTGCCGGTGTTAATTACCCTACCGTTATAATGCCGAAATTTTCTGAAATATTCATGTGTTGTAAAATATTCCTGTATGAAATAAAAATTGTTTGAACAATAAAAATTTACATTTCTATTGTATATAAGAAATGATGAAAAATATGCATTGTTTGAAATACAAAAGTTTAACAATAAAAATTTACATTTTTATTGTATATAAGAAATGATAAAAAATATGCATTGTTTGAAATAAAAAAGTTTAACAATAAAAATTTACATTTTTATTGTATGTAAGAAATGATGAAAAATATGCATTGCTTGAAATTGAAAAGTTTAACAATAAAAATTTACAATTTTTATTGTATATAAGAAATTATGAAAAATATGCATTGTTTGAAATAGAAAAGTTTAACAATAAAAATTTACATTTTTATTGTGTATAAGAAATGATGAAAAAAATGCATTGTTTGAAACAGAAAAGTTTAACAGTAAAAATTTACATTTTTATTGTCTATAAGAAATGATGAAAAACATGCATTGTTTGAAATAGAAAAGTTTAACAATAAAAATTTACATTTTTATTATGTATAAGAAATGATGAAAAATATGTATTATTTGAAATAGAAAAGTTTAACAATAAAAATTTACATTTTTATTGTATATAAGAAATATGTATTGTTTGAAATAGAAAAGTTTAACAATAAAAATTTACATTTTTATTATATATAAGAAATGATGAAAAATATGCATTATTTGAAATAAAAAAGTTTAACAATAAAAATTACATTTTTATTGTATATAAGAATGATGAAAAAAATATTCATTGCTTGGAATTACATGATTGGACAATAAAAATTACAATTTTTACTGTATGTTTAATTCATTAAAAAGATTCATGCTTTAGATTAAATGATTGGACAATAAAAATTACATTTTTTTATTGTATGTTATTCATTAAAAAGATTCATATTTTAGATTAAATGATTGGACAATAAAAAATTATATTTTTATTATATTTTTAATTCATTAAAAAGATGCATGATTGAAGAAAATATTTTTGACATAAAAAATTACATTTTATTGTATTATTTATTCATTAAAAAGAATCATGTTTTAAATAAAATGATTGGACATGAAAAATTGCATTTTTATTATATTATTGATTCATTAAAAAGAATCATGTTTTAAATAAAATGATTGGACAATAAAAATTATATTTTTATCGGATGTTTGATTCATTAAAGAGATTTTGCTAAATTAAAATGTAACCATTTACATATTAGCGAAATAGAAAAATGTTCATTTGTTAAATAATGTCATTAAAATGTTAGTGATGTTAGAAAAATAATAATATGTCTTGATTCATTAGAATGTAACCATTTACATTAGCGAAGTAGAAAAATGTTCATTTGTTAAATAATGTCATTTACATGTCAGTGATGTTAGGAAAATAATAGTATGTCTTGATTCATTAGAATGTAACCATTTACATATTAGCGAAGTCGAAAAATGTTCATTTGTTAAATAATGACCTTTACATGTTAGTGATGTTTAAAAAATAAATTCATATGTTTTGTTCATTATTCTTAATATGTTAGCAAGGTTAGAAAAAGAGTAATTTGTTAAATATGTTTTGTTAGATAAAAACATTATTCATCAACATGTTAGCAGAGTTAGAAAAAGAACCATGTGTCAAAATATATTTTTGTTAGATAAACATATTCTTTTTAACGTGTGTATGAAGTGTACAAAATTATTTAAAGAATAAATAGTTTGAGATCATAGAATGAATTATATATATATATATATATTAAAATAAAATGAATCGCGCGCGGTAGTTCACATTTTGAAATCGTAACTTTAAACGATTATATCGAGAGATTCGACTGTCGCATTTTCCCAAAACTGGAATCGTTGGGTTCGCTTTGGAAAGATCCTTCCAACGATATTAAATTTGTTAAAGATCCAATGGTTAGATTTTGAGAAATGTGTAATTCAAATCTGAATAAAAACAATGCTTGGGCCGCGTAATGACCTGAAACGTCGTTCGAATAAAATGGGCTATTTTTTATATATATAAATAAAAATAGAGATAAATCATTATAAAATATTATAGATGATATGGAATGGTAATAAACCAATTTCACTTGGTTTATAAAGTAACATGGATGATTAGATTCTTTGACATTAATTTATAGAATTGAATTGAATTTAACTAAAGAAAAGAAATGATTTGAATAATATATATTCGAGAATTATTTGAAAAGGCCGAGTTAAGTCTCATTTCAATTAATTAAACGACGATTGAAAGTCAAAGATATTGTAGACGGTGGTTGAAGACCGACGATCTTCACATCGAATGGATGACTACTGATGCCTTTGATTGCAGTTGCTGCCTTGAAAGGGTTATAGTGGTAGTTGTCCGGACGTATTTGTTGATTGTTCGGATGTACGAGGGCCTTTCTCCTGTATTGGACATATCGGAAGACGAATAAGGTGCCTATGGTTTCGATCAGACCTAGAACGGACTTGTAAATGGATGTGTGTCTGACACTGGATTTTATTCTATATTGATTGATTTATATTAAATATATATTTGTTTGGTGACGAAGAATTTATTCTCTTGCTTAACACCCTTCTCTGAGACGTACGAGCTCAGAGGTTATATATTGATAGACATCAGTCATATGGCGTGAATTGTCAATGTGGCATGCTAAGATGCAAATGATCAAGGCTTTTGTTGAAAAGCATAGCCTTGTGGTTGATGATCAAAGTACAACTTTAATTAGTATAGCTTTGGGTATAGCGTTAATTCGCGAGCCTCACACCCCGGTATAAATCAGAAACGGGAGAGGACTGCAGGGAGGACATGTGTTTCTTTATAGCTAGGAGTGGTGTCATGGTATGGAGCCTAGACATTTTTACTTATGTGGATAGTGGAAAGTGGAAAGAGAGGCACCTCAGATTTGAGTCCCTAGCGGCTCTTGATTTACGCCCCATAGGGCTGGGAAACGTATTGTTCATGAATTATCAATCCTCAAACGTAAGAGAGGACCGACTCTGAAGATCCAAGGTGCAGTTGCGACTGATCCTAAGGCACGGGTTAGAGTGTCTCGAATTCGGTAAGGACGATCCCTTGCTTTGGTTCATGATGTAAATCCAACTTTTAATACGTCATTGTGCGGTTTTGATTGTAAAACTAGTATGGCAACATAGTATGTGGTAGCTATGCCATCTATAATTGATACATTATGATTGTAAATGTTTTTGAAACATATATGCACTAATAATAATATCAAATGATTTTGATTATACGTATCAAGCATATTTGGCCATTATAAGGTAAAACTCTATCCTTCGGTTGGCGTTGCATTGTGTGATGGACTTGAGTCTTATAATGGCTTCATTTTTCTAAAAAGAATTGCGTTGTTTAATGATTTACTTTGTTTCATGCACTAGTAATCCAATGTAAACCCGTTCCGCGTTAGCGGCATGATCCTGTGATTGACCTTATTATTAAACCAGTTAAGTAAGATTTCTCATACCAGTCCCATGACTAAATCATAGTTTGTTTCACTTTGCAAACTCAGGTGCCTCTTATTCTACACGGGTAGCCTTGTATTCAGGTTTTAGCATATTCATTCTAGATAGCTATGAAGCTGAGATGGGTCCTATCATTTCTATTTTGTTGTTCAGACTTCATTAAGTATATTATGTTTGATTCCGCTGTAGACATTTTATATTAAGCTGAAACTGTATTTTGTACTAAGCATGATCCTATTATGCTGTGTAACTCTGATGATATATTATTTCCAGTGTAATTTGATGTACATGATCTGGTGTAATGCTATGTTTCTGTTCTGCTGTTATTGTTTATGTGTTATATTCCAATGGTTATCCTTGCTTCCGTGGCATGGGGGTTTAGGGTTATCACAGTTGGTATCAGAGCTTTTGTTAACCTTAGCTCCGGAATATAACATGTTAACGAACTCGTCAGAAATAGAATCAGTGGTATTTCTAGGATGAGTGGCACATCATATATAGGATTAGTAATATCCTAGAATGAGTATAGCAGAATAAAATACACCCCAATAGATGCATTTATACCTAAATATATGTCTCTATGCTTTGCAATATCTTTTCTGTTGGCCTGACTCTTTGTCTACTATTTGTAGACATAGTAGAAAATGAGTGGCAGAAACAGAAGAAGTAATTCTATGGTTCAACAATATACTGAACCAATTGTGCTCCCACAATCAGAATCAAAGCTAGAAGTTCTAGTAAATAAGTATTGAAATCTGGATAGAGTACCATTCTTGGGAAAAGAGTCAGTTATTGAAACACAAGCATGGATGCGCTCTTCTGAGAGAATTTTTAAAGGATTAAAGCTGAGAGATGATCAAAAAAGATTACTGGCATCCTGGGCACTCAAAGATGAGGCTTTAATCTGGTGGGAAATTGTTACTAAGGAAAATCCAGAAGGTAATATTACCTTGGATAGATTTAAAGAAATTTTCAAAGAAAGGTTTATTCCTCCGGAAGTAGCTGAGCGACTATATGATGAGTTCGATCATCTGAAATAAGGAGATATGACCATCCAGGAGTATCAGAATAAATTCAATAAACTTTCTCATTTTTCCCCGAAGCTAATTGAAGATCCTTTGAGGGAGAACCTGAGATTTATTAATGGACTTCAAAGGTACGAAAGTAGAATAATTGCTCATGTGAATCTTCCTTTTTCTAAGATGATACAAATAGCTTATCGCTATAAGGATCTTGATAAGTAAGGTGTTTTGGAAGATAAAGAGGAAGGCAGCTCTAGCAGCAAAAGGAAGTTTGAAACTGATAGACCTGAGGCAAGTACGAAGCATGAGGTCAGTAAGAAGCCTAAAGCTGATAAGAAATGGGTTAAATCTAAGAAAGAACCGTTAACGACTGCCATATGCGATAGCTGCAATAAGAAAGGACATTTGTCAATAAATTGCAAATCTTTGAAGAAACGAAAGAATGATGGATCTAAATTCAATAAGAAGTCTCAAGAGACCAGGGAATGCATTCTTTGCCATAAGTCAGGTCATATAAAGCAAGATTGCCGGCTTTTAAAAATCACAAAGGTGGCTCAAGTCAATAACACAACAGATGCTGCAATGCCCTCAGCTTGTAGGGAAAGGCCAGATGTTTTGGAAGGCATGCTCACTGTTAAAAATATTCCTGTTACAGTATTGTTTGATATGGGCACATCATAAAGCTTTATCTCAAGCAACACGTTTAAGAAGTTGAAGTTAAAGCTAAGGAATCTTAAAGAATCAATTAGAGTTCATAATCCGATAGGGGTTTCTCTTGTTCTCGGTTTGTATTGTAGAGTGCCCGTTTCTTATTCTTGTTACCGGTTTTCCTTTGATTTAATTGTTATGGATCTTTCTGAATTTGATATCATTCTCGGGTTGGATTGGTTAACCAAATTTGAAGCCGAAGTTAAATGTGCAGAAAGAGTTGTTAAAGTTAAAACGAAGCTTGCGAATATTGTTATACCATGCGTATGCTCAAATTCAGACAGAAAAGAATTTTGGGCTGCTCTTGAGGTTTCTCCCACTGCTATTGAAAATATTCATGTCGTTAAGAATTATGCAGATGTGTTCGAAGAAGTTGATAGCTTACCTCCGCAGAGGGAAATTGACTTCAGGATTGATTTAGTTTCGAATGCAAGGCCAGTTGTGCAAGCTATTCAAGGATGACATTGAAAGAGAAAGAAGAATTGAGTAATCAAACTCGACAACTTTTATGGAAATGTCTGATCAGGCCTAGCTTTTCGAATTGGGGTGCAGTAGTAGTGTTTGTTCCAAAGTCAGACGGTACTCTCAGATTGCGTGTGGATTGCCGAGATTTAAATAAGCAGGCACTAAAGAATAAATATACGTTATCGCGTATTGATGATTTATTAGATCACTTGAATGAAGAGCAAGTATTTTCTAGAATGGACCTAGCTACAGGATTCCATCAACTGCAGATTGCCTAAGTGCGTGTTCCTTTAACAGCTTTCAGAGGCCCAGGCATATTCTATGAGTGTTTAGTAATGTCGTTCGCCTTATGTAATGCTCCTGCCTATTTTGTCGGTTTAATGAACAAAGTATTCCACATTGTCTTGAATAAATTTGTGCTGGTTTTCATTAACGACATTTTAATCTTCTCTAAGTCAATTGCCGAGCATGCAAAACATTTGGAAGAAGTTTTGGAAATTCTGAGAAAGAATGTATTAAAAGCCAAATTTTCTAAATGCATATTCTGGCAAGAAGAAGTAAAGTTCCTTGGTCATGTAGCATCGAAGGAAGGAATTTCAGTGGATCCAAGTAAAATCACAGCCATTTGAGATTGGAAGCAGCCTAGCACGCCTACAGAAGTCAGAAGTTTTCTAGGATTGGATGGCTATTATCGGAAGTTTGTTATAGATTTTTCGAAGCTGTTTAGTCCATTAATGAAACTTACCAAGAAGCATACAAGGTTTAATCGGACGCCTGAATGTGAGGCAGCTTTCCAAGAGCTGAAATTAAGGTTGACTAATGCACCAGTGTTGACTATTATAAATGGCAATCAAGATTTGACAGTTTATACAAATGCTTCTCTTGAAGGTGTTGGTGCAGTATTAATGCAAAGAGGCAAATTCGTTGCTTATGCTAGCCATCAATTGAAGCCGCATGAGAAGAGTTACCTACTCATGATTTTGAGTTGTTAACCGTCGTGTTTGCTTTGAAAATATGGAGGCACTATCTTTTGGGTGAGAAGTTCGAATTATATACATAGCATAAGTCATTAAAGTATTTATTCACCCAAAAGGACTTGAATTTGAGGCAGGTTAGAATTTCTTGCGGCATACGATCTAGATATTTTGTATACTCCAGGGAAAGCCAATGTAGTAGCAGATGCTCTTAGCAGAAAGGATGCAATTATCGCTTATCTCATTATTACGCCTTCATTGATTGACAAAATCTCTATTCTTCAAAAGGATGATGAGTTTATTCAGAGAATTAGTAAAAGAGTTCAGGAAGGCGGACCCTCGAGTTTCCAGATTGATAACAAAGGAGTTCTAAGGTTATTAGGCTGAATTTGTGTTCCGATATTCCTAAGCTCAGAAGGGAAGTGAGGGATGAATGTCACAAATCCAAGCTTAGTATTCATCCAGGGGTGAGTAAGATGTATCATGATCTCAAGCGTACGTTCTGGTGGAAATCTATGAAAAGAGACATTTCCATTTATGTTAGCAGGTATTCTACTTGTCGACAAGTCAAAAGTGATCAGCAGAAACTCGCAGGACTGTTGCAACCATTAGAGGTTCCAGATTGTAAGTGGGATCAAATCTCTATGGATTTCATTGATGGCTTGCTCCGAACCAAGAAAAGCAATGACAGTATATTGGTGATCGTAGATCGCTTCACGAAGACTGCTCATTTTATTCCCGTCGAATCAACTAGAACAGCTCAAAGTCTAGCGTAGATTTATTTCAAAGAAATTATCATACTACATGGAGTTCCCAGTAGTATTGTTAGTGATCGTGATCTGATATTCGCTAGTAAATTCTGAGAAGCATTTCAGGTAGAGTTGGGGACAAAGTTAAATCTGAGCACCACATATCATCCTCAAACAAATGGCCAAACTGAGAGGGTGAATCATATACTAGAAGACTTGTTGCGGGCATGTATTCTTGGTTTTGGCGAATCATGGGAAGATCACTTGCATTTGGTTGAGTTTTCATGTAATAACAGTTATCAAGCAAGCTTTAAAATGTCACCATTTGAAGCATTGTATGGTAAACCATGTAGATCTCCTGCATGTTGGGTAGATCAGGCAAGCGACTAGTATTGGGTCTCGACATGATTCGAGAAGCTTCGGATAAAGTCGATTTCATTAAGAAGCGACTGCAAACCGCTCAGAGCCGACAGAAGAGTTATGCAGATTCAAGAAGAAGAGATTTATCATTTGTTGTTGGTAATTATGTATATTTGAGAGTTTCTTTGAAGAGGAGTAGTCCAATTTGGTAAAACAAGGAAGTTGGCGCCTAGATTTATTGGTCCATTTCCTATACTTGAGAGGATTGGAACTCTTTCTTACAGGGTTCAGTTACCTGACTGGTTGCCAGGAGGACATGATGTATTTCACGTGTCTCAACTTCGAAAGCACGTGCATGATCCAGACTGGATTGTGGAAGAAGCAACGCAGCAAGATTTGGAAATCACTCCAAGCTTAGCAGTGAGAAGAGTGCTAGTAAAGATTATTGGCAAAGAAACAAGGGTTCTAAGGAACAAGAAGATACATTTAGTCAAAGTGCAATGGAGCGAAGATCCTAGAGACTGTACGTGGGAGACCGAAGATAGCATTAAGCAGGCTTATCCCAAGTGTAGAGTGGACATCTCTGATTAGCTCTGGTGCAAGGTACATTTACAATATTTTGCATTTCCATTTTGTTTCCTACTTTACTGTTGTTTCCTTTTCGGGGACGAAAAGATTTAAGTAGGGGAGATTGTAACAACGCGGAAAATCAGAACCAATTTAAAATTTTTATTTTAGCTATTTTAATGAATTTTGAATATTTAAAATGATTTATTTTAAATAATAATGATTTAAAATTTATTTAAATCGAAGTTAGAACGTATATTTTTATTTTAATTATAAAACGAGCCTGAAATGACGCGATAGTTTAAAATTTGATTTCAAATGAATGTACAGAATTCAAAATAAATCGGATTTCCGTAAAACCAGAAATATTTGAATCTATTTAATTATATCTTTCTAATGAATATGAAAAATCCAGATTTCATAACGAGAATTGAAAGTTATGTCCAGTTTAAAATTTAAAATATTCGCTATGGAATTTAATATAATATATGGCCTTTAAAAATAACCATTGTGCAAACGACCTCCGATTTCGATGAAACCACTTTGGTTGGATTTGGAATGTCAATTTATTGCTAGGTTTAAAATTCCATAATATTTGGAATTAATACGCGAGCGTGGTAAATTAAAACACGTTTGGTAATTTCTATTGAATTGAATCGACCATTAAAAAGACCATTTTCAAACGGTGTCCAAATTTTACGAAGTTAATTTTGTTAAGACTGTATCATCAAAACATAATTAGATTTATTTTTCGGGAATTTTTGGAATTAGTTTGTGGCCTCGGTAAATTAAAATGTACGTTCAAATCTAATATTGGATGTTTTATATTTTAATTTAAAGAAAAACCGACTAAAATAGTTGAATGGGCTTACGAAACATATTCCATTGTGTCCGGAATAGGGGTATTTAGCTAGGGGCGTCAGTCGTTGGGTTTGATTTGGAGTTCATATGGATTAGTGGCTATTTTTGGAATTAAATAATTAAATAAATTAAAAAATATATATGGTCTAATGAAAATCGTCCAACCTTAATTTCATTAAATCATAAACCGCCGCCTCGTTCAGAAAACCAAACGCTGAAGCTCAATCTGTTCTTCCTCAATATCTTTCGATTCTCTCCACAAAATCAATCGGTTCTTTAGGGAATTCTGTAGCAAATCTCGAGAGCTTCACATCCACACAAGTCTGCCCTCCATCGCTCAATATTACGCCCGAAATCTACCTGTAAATTGCCGCCATCCATCGGGAGAATTCGCCACCGCCCTTCTTGTGAGTTCGATGAGGCTGCCACCGATCAGTGTGTCGTTCCAAGCCCTTCAACATGGTAAAGACCGATCCTCCTCACGTGCTACGGATTTGGAGAAATTAGTCGACCTAGTTTTGAACAAATCTGAAATGTACTGGCTTATATATAATTAATTGTTTATAACACTTTAAAGCGTTGCGAAGACCGATTAATTAATAAAAATCATATCTTTTTCATGTGTTGTCGAAATTCAATTAAACATGAGACATTGGACTTATGGCATCGTACACGACATTCTGTAAGGGACCGGGAGAATTTTAGAGCCATCTACAATTTTAGGAAAAGTCAAAACCAAAATGAGATTTCTAAATTCAAATAAAATTTGGAAAAATATTATAGGTTGCAGACGGAGCTTAGTAGCTCCTGGCACCATCGTCCACAGACCATGAACGATTTGTTTGATAGTATTGTGTGGTAGAAATTGATTGTGGTTGCAACAAAGTTGGTTGTGTTTGTGGTAAATTCATTATGTTGTGAAAATGAATTGTATTGTGGAAATTATGAAAATGAAACCCTTGCATCGCCGTGAGGCCTAGGATAGCAGAGGAGCCGTGCCAGACACGGTGCCGGTGTTAATTAACCTGCCGTTATAATGCCGAAATTTTCTGAAATACTCATGTGTTGTAAAATATTCCTGTATGAAATAAAAATTGTTTGAACAATAAAAATTTACATTTTTATTGTATATAAGAAATGATGAAAAATATGCATTGTTTGAAATAAAAAAGTTTAACAATAAAAATTTACATTTTTATTGTATGTAAGAAATGATGAAAAATATGCGTTGCTTTAAATTGAAAAGTTTAACAATAAAAATTTATATTTTTATCGTTGTTACCTGCTTTACAAACTAGGCTGCACAAAGCTAAGAGATTTCTCGATGGATAAGTTTGAAGAAAGAGTTCACATCAAAGGCCCGGATCGGTTCGGAGGGCCTTGACTCGGTCCCTTTGGTTATGCAGCGAACAAAGCAGAGAATGGCATATAGGAAGCACAATCAGATCAATTCAGAGGTCACCGACCCGAACCCTTGTGTGAACGCGGATCCGATCCGAGAACAGGAAGTTGCAGCAGTTACAGCCCACGATTCCTTCATATGCGGAGCGGTTGTGAATCCACTCTCCCACGTTCACCCTGAACGTAATGTGCTGGCACCACCTCAAAGCTTCCGAACCCGAATCTAAAGGGATGAACATCACGTATACCCGAACCGGAGGCCCTCCAGAGGAATTTTCTACCTATAAATACACCATCAAGCCCCATTTGAGAGGATCTTTTGGCAAATTATTAACCCTCTCTACCATAGAAACCAAATTCTACTATTTTACTCAGATCATCATCAACCTTTAGAGCATATTTCAGAAAAGATTGAGTGAAATAATTCATTGTAAAAGTGAGGTTGAGTAAAGACAATCATTGTACTTGCATTCCATCATCAATCAAATAAATTTAAAATGGACGTAGGCTCTTTAACGCCGAACCACTATAAATCATGTGTTTTCATTGTTTTTCTCTTTTATCTATCATTGAAGTGGGTGTTAGAACCATTACTGGATCTAACATTTTTGTTGCTTTCACTGAGAAGATTCTCAAATTCTCCATATTTTGGGCTACCATTCTACTATTTGGGTTTGTATATCCGAAGAAGATAGTCCGTACAGTGAATATTTCTGAAATTTTCCTCAAAAAAGATTTTGACAGATTGAATATTATGACCAAGGGAAAAGGAAAAGAAGTGCAGAATGTGCGGGAAGGCGGAGTAGGTGAGGATCAACAAGCTATGATTATTACTAGATCAAGAGGACAAGGCTCAGGAGCTAACCGATCCGGCAGGACATCTCCAACTCCATCTGAACAAGCTCCGAACTGACCCGGTGGATCCGAACCGATCTGCTTCCCAGAATTCTGTTGGCAGTTCTCCACTGATCCGACTTGCAGTGGCGGAGGAAGGCCGATCCAAACCGAATTTGGATGAAGTTGGTACCTCTACTCGAGTTCTTACAAATGCTCCGATACCAACCGTGGCAACTGATAATAAACCCACACCTCCTGCACTCGTAACCCATGGGGAATTTTCCCACTTGCTTGATATGCTTAAGAGCACTAGGGATGCTTTGGAAGATCACAAACGCGATATTGTCCTCATGAGGGAAAACATGTGGGTTATGAACGAAGAAATAAACGAACTTCGCAGACAAAGGATGTCATCTCCAGTTCATCATCCTACTATGGACCATTCATCATCTTATGATGAAGAGCACCCACGTGAAAGGAGTCCATACGAAAGGCCCATAAATATGGACCAACTGACATTCAGATCATTGGGGTCTCGTGAAGATGCAGCGCGCGTTCAGGGACCCGATGATCTTAGTTTGAGGGAACCAATGCTGCTACCGATGCGAGGTTCACATGTTCTCCCCAGGGATCCAAATATTACCAATCCTACCCAGGGACAACTCCTTCAGCCTGTTCATCCTGTGAATGACCAAGATCGTTGGAGGCGGGGAGGTTCTGTTATCAACTGAAGTCCAAGGGAGTCACCTGAAGTAGGTGGTAGGCGCATGAGAAGAGAAAGATGTAGGGATCCTGAAACGACTCTAACCAACGCGAAAGTAGAAGCGATGGTGCGTAAAATCATGGCCGATAGTCGCCAATATACCAATGAAGATAGGGGTATCAAACGAAGTCATACTCTGTTTACTGATGACATTCTGAACTTCCAATTCCCTTGACGATTCAATTTACCACAAATGGATCGATATACTGCAAGAACTGATCCGAAACAACATCTGATGAGGTATGCGTGGTATATGAACACTGCAGCTGCACCTGACGCTATAAAGTGTAAAGCCTTCCTGATATATTTAGAAGATGTTGCATTAATGTGGTTTACGCAACTTCCCCTGCGGTCAGTGTCGAGTTTTCAAGAACTAAGCGAGCTTTTTATGAAACAGTTCTGTCTCCATGCCCGAAGAACTAAAAGTGATATCGAACTATCCAAAATTAAGCAGGCCCCTGGAGAATCTCTGAAATCTTACTTGGATCACTTCAACTTAGCAGTTACTGAAATCAACGATCCTCACGAACCAACTATTTTGATGGCCTTGATTGAGGGGGACGATTCAGATACTGAATTCAGAGGTTATTTAGCTGGGAAGCCACCATTGACCAGGGAGGCTTTCTATAAAAAGGCCAATATTCGTCTATGGCAAGAAGAGATATACGCCAATCGAAAGAGAAAGTATGATGGATCTTCAAGAAAAGATATTCAAAGTGATGCTGCTATGAAACAGTCCGGAGACAGTTCAAGGAAAGTTGAGGTAAATGTGGTAGCAAAAACGAAAGAAGTAACAATAGGAATGGAAACAACAATAGGAGGAATAGGAATCGAGGAAACAACTCTGGTAAAAGACCTCGATTCCGAACTTTTGAAAACTATTCTTCGCTGAATGACACATTGAAAAATATCAACCTGGATACTTACATCATCTTGCAATTTAAAACGCCTCTGCCCAGAGACTCCACGGAGGAGGAGGTGGCGACCGGAAATTTTTGTCTATTTCATGGAACCCACGGACACTCTACTAATGAGTGCCGGCATTTGAGAGACGTTGTTGAAAAGATATTATGGGAAGGAAAGTTAGATGAATATAAGGTTGCCCCAAGAGATAAGGGGCAAGGAGGGCAGACCCCGAATCAAAATCAGGCCGCTTCCAAATCCACAACTCAACAAAAATGTAAAGGAATTGTCATCAACACTATAGTGGGAGGACCCCATCTGGCTGCCCATAGCTACAGGGCAATGGAACAATATGGGAATGCAGCTAAACATCTTGACGTAGGGGAATGTAGTAACTTCGAGGACATTTCTCCAGTGAAACAACAGAAAACGATGTCAGATGATGTCATATTTCGTAATAGAGATGATACTAGAGTTCAATCACCCACCGAAGACCCACTGGTGATCACTACCACTATCGTTCCGTCTCTGGTTCATAAAGTGTTAGTGGATAATGGGAGTTCGGTTATTATTCTCTTTAAAAAAGCGTTCGATCAGATGAGACTCGAAGCGAAAGACTTGAAGACTTGCGAGGGATGGATACATGGCTTCAATGGGGCCTCAATAGCTCCAATGGGATATATAGAATTATCAGTTACATTAGGACAAGGAGAACACCAGAGAGTGAGAATACTCCCGTTTGTAGTTTTGGACATCAACTCCCCCTATAATGCCTTCTTGGGTCGACCAGCCCTCGCAGAATTCAGGGCTTGCATTGCGCCCTGGTGCCTATTGTTGAAATTTCCAACCGAAGCTGGAGTGAGAGTAATGAGAGGTGATCAAGCCACCGGACGAGCCTGCTACATGGTTGAACTAAAGATGCTGCTGAAGGGATAAAGCATTAAAGCTAAAGGCACCTCCTCCCCTGTGAAGGAGGGTTTGACATAGCAATTAAAGGGACCAACCACGAGGGAGTCGCCTAGAGAACTGCCCGAGGATATCGATCCCAGAGAAGATGAAGAGCCTGGGGATAGAAAGGCGACCCCCGATGAAACGACTGTAGACATCTCCATTGATGATGTTGATCCGACGAAGGTTTTGAAGATTGGATCCCAACTGGATCCGTTCCAAGCAAAGGAATTAACTGACTTTTTGAAGGCAAATTTAGATGTGTTTGCCTGGACCCATGCTGATACGTGTGGGATATCTCTCTCTGTTATGAGTCACTCATTGAGTATTAATCCAAAGCATCCACCAGTTAAGAAGAAGAGATGTATGTTAGGCCCGGAGAGGTCATCATCCCTAAAGGAAGAAGTGGAGAAGTTGAAAGATAATGGGTTCATTAGAGATTCGACATATCCCGACTGGATATCGAATCATGTTCTAGTCAAGAAATCAAATGGGAAATGGCGAACGTGCATTGATTTTTCAGATTTAAACAAAGCCTGTCCGAAAGATAATTTCCCACTTCCTAGGATCGACCAGCTGGTGGACTCAACGGCCGGACACGAACTTCTTTCCTTCATGGACGCATACTCCGGATATAACCAGATCCCCATGCATGTGCCGGATCAAGAGCACACGAGTTTTATAACAAACTTGGGATTATACTGCTATGTGGTGATGCCGTTTGGACTAAAGAATGCCGGAGCCACGTATCAGCGCCTGGTGAACTGAATGTTCTATAATAAGATTGGAAAAACTATGGAAGTTTACGTAGATGACATGCTCGTAAAATCCAGGCAATACTCTAGTCATACACAAGATCTGGCAAAATGTTTGACATCCTATGAACGTACAGAATGAAGTTAAACCACTTAAAGTGCTCATTTGGGGTTGCATCAGGGAAATTTCTCGGTTTCATCATAAGTTCTCTAGGTATTGAAATTAATCCTAGCCAAATAGCAGCAATAAGGAATATAGAAGAGCCACAGAAGATTAGGGACGTTCAAAGCTTGTCAGGGAAGGTTGATGCATTAAGCAGATTCATTTCTAAAGCTACAGACAAGTGTGTCCCATTCTTTGATTTAATCAAACAAGGGAAACGTAATTTCAAATGGACTCCCGACCATGTAGAGGCCTTCCAAAGTCTTTTTGACTTATTAGAGAAGCCCCCGATATTTTTGAAACCGGTGGATCATGAAGATCTGTTTGTCTAGGTGTCATCTCATGCCATCAGCACAACCTTAGTGCATGAAAAAAACAAGGTCCAGAGGCCAGTATACTATGTAAGTAAGAAGTTAGCAGCTGCAGAACGCAATTATCCAAGAATAAAAAAGATTGCTTATAGCCTCTTGATTGCCTCCTGAAAGCTCCGTCATTATTTCCAAGCTCATCTCATAGTCATATACACTGATCAGCCTCTAAGACAAGTGTTGCAAAGACCCAAATAATTGGGACGATTACTTAAGTGGAATATCGAATTGAGCCAATTCGATTTGAATTTTCAACCAAGGAGGTCAATAAGGAGCAGGATTTAGTCGACTTCATAGCAAAAATCACAATTCCCGAAGAATAAACAGTGGATGACAAAGTTGTTATTTCAGAACATAATTTAGAGCTTAGTCCATGGAACACTACAAGAATATGATCTTTCAATAGAACTAGCTTCATACATGGTTAAAATGCTATTCACTATGAACGCTATTTGATTACAAGGCTGGACAGTCAACACTATTTTAGAATAACGCGAGAACTAAAATTTCAGCGGGAAAGTAAAGTAACGTGTATTGCATTCACTCCACAGATCTCCGCCAAAAATCCCCTCCCAAAATCGATTAAACGTAGTAGCTAATCTCGGCCATCATCCCCTCCCAAAATAAAAAACATTCACTCCACAGATCTCGTTCGTGTAACCCTAATCGCCCTCGTCGAAGCCGTCGGTGCCCTAATTCCTCAATCGAGCAGTTAGTCCCAGTGTCTAATCGCAGACGTCATTTCAACTACCTTGCTATGCCTCCCATATTCGAACAACCACAAGGTATTAATATATATTTTTCATATAATTTGATTGGCTGTAGGGACTGCCAAGTGCGAAAACCGATCGGTCCGAATCCCGCAGTCTGATCTCTTGGGTTGTTTTTGATGTGGCCTCCCTTTGTTGGCGTTTAAGGTTTATAAATACCGACTTTGGTGCCAGTTCCAATTTAAAGCTTTTTGGCTATTGGATTTTGAGTTGGACTATCTTGTTTGTGCAATTATCTGCTTCTTGTTGAAGCTGTGAAATTTATAATTTATCCACCTTTACTCTCGAAGCAGTGCATGTACTGTTGGGGTTGTTATCCTTTGTGTTGTGGTTTTATATTGCGCATGTGCAACTAGTTTTAGGATCTCACTGGGCGCTGTGTTGTATTAGAGGTTATTGTTTGCAATTCGTTCTGCATGGTGTTTTTAGACTAACCAGTGCAGATGGTCTTAGATAGCAAAATAAAAAATAAAAAAAATATAGTTTTGCTTGAAGCATATTCATCCTAACCAGATATGTCTGGCTAATATTACAGATGCGAGTCCAATATTGTACTTTTAAGTTTTAGACTATGTTTCCACCACATCTTTGCTTGATCTGGAAAAATAATAACAAGTAATAAACCATTTGCATGAGTCAATGTTGTTGCATATATTATAGAGATTATTGATGATGTTATCTATTTTTGGTACTCAAGGAGATTAAATGTGTTTATGTTTTATTATATTAAACCTGATTTGACTTTTGTTATGTAATACACTATGGTATTGGTGATGTAGTATTTGATTTTCCTTATCAATGCTATGAAGTAAAGAAGACCAGACAAGGAATTGTACTTACGCTCTAGCGTAATTTTATAACTACTTTACTAGAAATGCTAAAACTGGAAAAATATTTACTTTTACTAATCAATTTTTTTTTATATCCGACTTTTATGCTAAAACTGAAAAAGTATGCAGTGGGAGCTTATAAGTGAAACACATGCTGACTTGAATTCATCATTAAGCTAAGAATTACCTTTACCTTTCCTATAACAGGGATCATGTGAACTAATATAATAATGTTATAGAGTATTGTTAATGCCACTGAAAAAAGAAATTATTTTTTGTTCTTTTAAAAATTTACTAAGGGGATGATCATTTAACATAGTCTCCCTTAACAGTTTTACCTGGTATCCATGTTATACCATGTAAGTTGTTTATGTGTGAGCATGATCTATGTTATTTGTAATCGTCCTTTTATTGTTATAAATAATGTGTCACACTTGTTGTCATATTTTCTTATGTTTTAGCTGTAATCTTCTGTTAGTAGGATGTCTAGCTGGTCTGGAACGGTACTGAAATATTATTTAGAACTATAGATGGAGCAAGCAAATCTGTTGTTCTATGTGTTGGAATTGATTTTATATTTATTGAGTTATTAACAATTGGAAAGAGCGTACATGAGTTTTTAATGAATGGTTTGTAATAAAGAGTCAAGTATTTGTGCTTTATTAAAAGTTAATTGGACCGTTTGAGCATCCGGTAATGCTCTTTTGCTAACAGGTCATGCTTGATTGTAGTTTGATCTTGTAGTTCACTTACTAGTTGAGTTTATGTTAAACATGAAAATTGTTAACATTATCAGCTTTGCTGTTGAATTCAAACTATTGATTAGAAAATAGTTGAACTGGGAAATTTTACCATTGTTAAGATAACTGAATTTGAATTGTTTGTTGGCGCTATTTGAAATGTCGCTTCAGTTTTTCTTTATAGGTTTTAAAACAAAAACATCTCCTCTCATTGTACCAAATTAGATACAATCGAATCGGAACTCTGGCTACTCTTATCTTTGTATTCTATGCAATCTCGCATAGAAATTGTGTGAATGTTACGAGTTTGCGTTATAATCTAGCATAGTTTTAAGTAGTTCAAGTCTTTTTTTTAAATGTTTGCTCCTTCGTAAATTCTTTATCTTTAGTGCTGTTGGATAAATGAATTATAGATGAAGAGATACTAATGAAATACTGTGATCATTTGGAATATGCATCTACAGTCCATGCAGTCGATGCATGATATATACTTAAAACTCAAGGATCATCGAGTTTGCAACCATGTGGATTTGTAGTCAAAACTTAAGTCAATGTTGAGGCAAATCGGCATTGATCCAATACTTTACTGATCAGAAATGGAACCAGGTTCATGAGAGGTCATGGCATTTCGTGTCTCAGTCATCGACGATCGTAAAGCTTAATTCCAATTCCAATGCTTATGATGATTGCTTTATGTTTGTTGTGACAAGAAATATATTTCTTTAAAAGCTCTTTTTTAGCACAAGGATCATTTATAAATACAGATTTATTTACTTTCAGTTCCAATTCTTATCCCACACCGAACTTCATCACTGATCACACTCAACTGATCATAATATGCATACTCACGCTTATAACATAAAACCTCAACTCAAGAAGAATAGCGTTTGGTTAGTAGGACATTTTGTATACTTGGACAAATGCTATCAGCTTTAAATCATCGGTTGAATGGATACAGAATCCCTTGATCTTGTGATGCTCAAATTGTTAGAGATGTTGATCTGACAGGTTCTGATGTACTATGGGGTCGTAAGAGCATCCAGTAACAAGAACAACTGAGCATCTACTTAGCTTTATGTTCTAATCTAACATGTTATTTTTTCCCATTTGTTAAAAGGCAAAGATATGAAATTGTACGATTGTGGTATGCCACCAAATTGTCCATATACTGCAAGGGGGACAGAATCATAATAATCCATGTGCTTAGTACCTTTGGTTTGCTTCTTAAATGTGATCATATGTTCCATGCTACAAAAAAAAACCCATCTCATTAAACTGCCTTCATTGAGTTTAAACAGTGGAATGTTGGACCCTTTTAAATGTGGTTTCACTTCTTTTGATTCTTATTCTTTTGCAAGCATAAAAAGTATAATAAGTGGAGACACCAATACTTGTATGATATGTTCACAATGGTGTACTGATTCGTACTACTTCCATATATTTCCTAAATCATGCATCTGGTAATCAGTTTCATGCCTATGCTATTGAGTCAACCAACTTTAAACAAATACCAAATCAGTTGAGCAAATAAGTTTTTGATTGTTCACATAAATGCCAAGCAATTTTGTGCATATTTTTTATCCTCTAGATAGGTATCCACTAATAAGAGATGCAGCTGTATATTACCCTTTGCCAGTGCAGGTAACGTTGAATATGGGCCGAATACATTTTCGCATTTCCCATTATGTTTTGTACATATATCATGCAAATCGAGTGCATTGTATCTCATTTGAATGCATCAATATAGATTACAAATTCATGTCTCATTACAAAATCAATCCCGATCTCCTTGAATACCAGTTAACACCGCAATTTGTGCTACGCCTAATTATTTGCAAAAGTCAACTCTTTAAGCTAAACGATTAAAAAAAATTAATTGAAGATTATGTTGTGTTCATTATATTTTATTGTTATCATTTTATGGTATAGTCAATACTTGTTTTCTTTAGTATTGGTCTTGTTGAAAGTTACACTTTGCAGGCAAGATTTAAACTAGATGAGGAATGGCAGAAAGTGCTTATATTTCAACAAACGAGATGAATCTGGAGGGCTTCAAAAATCAGACTAGTTAGGTAAATAGTGAAAGGAAAGAACATAGAGGAAAGGATTAAGCTCAAACCTAACAATGCCGAAAATATGAACGATTGGAGGGATTTTATAAAGAAAAAAAGAAATTCAAAGTTTAAGGTAAATAAATATAAAATTCAATTATATGTAATAATTATAATTAATAAATTTATGATATCTTTTCATCTTAGGCACAAAGCGATAAAAAAGCTATCAAAAGTTTTCAACTGCCACATACAGTTAGTCGCAAAGGAATGGCTCGACTAGCGGAGGACAAAGTAAGAAAGAACAGTCGATTTAATTATTTTACATGTCACTTTTTTCAGTTACAACCATTCATTTTATTTATCATTCTTACTAATAGAGAAATAAGAGTGGTAATACTATCTCCATTCCTAGAGCTCAAATTTGGATTAAATCCCGCATTCGGAAAAATGGCAAACCGGTGAATACATATGTCCAGGATACTATTGTAAGACACTACAGTATTGATAAAAATCCTATAATACTATTTTTCTAACATTTATTCGTATTTTGTCTAGTACTTATAAATATGTAACAAAATGTTAACTTTTGTAGGAAAAGATGAAAAAAACTGAATCTGAAATACAATCAAACTCAACAAAAAGTTCTGTAAGAGAAGATGCTGTCTCTCAAGTGTTAGGACAAGATATGTAATCACTGTTATATAGATATAATTTTTTTAAATGTATACACATTTGATGTTTCGCCACATTTATATAGGTAATCACTGTTAAAGTTTGTTAGCTGATCAGAAGGAAAAAAAGATATTTTCGTCCTAAATGTAAGTTTAGGACTCCTACATTTTTTTAGTATTGAGGTCTTATGGCTCAATTTGTAGTATATAAATTTACGGCTCAATTTTATTTTCACTCTAAGTAAAATTGGTAATAATCCATAATCCATGCAACAAAAATGTTATGATGATATAATGAAGTTATATGCCTCAAAATTGTAAAAAGATATGCAATATTATTTAAAGAATGAAACGTATACATTGAATAAACATTCCTCTCTACCTAAAAATTGCAAGTTGAATCGAAATGTCGTCAATTCTTATGTCGACTATCACCCGCGTCCTATACACGCGCACTCATGTTAATGCACTTATGGTGTATTCTCATATTTCAAAATGAGAGTAATTAGGAGCCTAAGCCAAAATAGGAGCTCGATACAGTTTCATGCATCATAACAATATAGACATCATTTTGTAAAGTAAGTTAAGAGAAATTTAACTTTCAAAGAAATCATTGACATCAATAATTTGAATCCCAAATAATGTCATATATCACATGCTAGATGTTAAATTAAAGATATTCTTCAATATTATTTACCATAGTTTTAAATCATAATATTTCATTAAAATATGTAACAAAAGTGGAAAGGATATTATCATGATTTAAGAATTCCTATTAGTCATTTGAAATTCATAGAAAATTAAGAAGAAATTAACAATGTTGAATTGCAATCAGATTTAACCATCAAACAGAAGTATATTAACACATTTTTTTTTGAAAAGCTATATTAAAGGAAAGCTTAATAATCTCTGCAACAACAAAAGGTTAATCATATCTGCAGTACAGTTATTGCAATATATTCCTTGACAATTATATAATACTATCGTAAATATGCATGGTTGTAAAATAAAAAACAACTTTCTTAGTAAAACTGTGAATTTCGGGTAAGAGGATAATATATTGTTATTTATCATGCATACGGTTACATTATACTATTGAGTCAGAAGATGTTGAGCAACCCCATAGCCAATAACAGTATAAGTAGTAAATTTGAAGCTTGTATTTAATAGTACATTATTGAACACAAGTTCAAATCCTCTATTTACAGAGGAATTCAGGGGATAAAATACCATATTTTATAAACTTAACATGAAGAAATGCGAAAGCTAATACCCTTTTATCAAGAAGCTAGATAGTATAGTGGGGCTGCAATAAAAAAAGGAAGAAAAAACTGCCTATTTAACGCATGCTCCTGAAGGAAATTTCCTTCGAAAGCAACCACATATCTGTTAAGAAAAGAATGATGTCTCACTATCTCACTCCAGTGTAACAGTTGTATCAGACTATTGTTTAAATAGGGTAAGTTACATACATTGCCCTGTTTTATCCTACAATTTTGTTATGCTCATTCAATTATCAGAACGGATTTTTTTTACAATATATAACATTTTTACTTAGAGTGAAAATAAATTTATATACTACATTTTTACTTAGAGTGAAAATAAATTACTATTAGAAAAAACAGGAAGAAAACGAAAGAGAAAAAACTAACCAGATCTCATGGCTATCATGGTTAGAATTACTGTTATTCAATTTATTTTTTAGTATTGAGGTCTATTTATAAAAATAATCGGGTCAGTCTTACATGGACGCAAAGTTGCTCCACCTAAGCAACCTTCTCCTTTTTGCTTATATTTCACAGGTGCTGTATTCTTTCTTTATCAAGCGTAAAGTTTCCTTTTGATCCGAGAGAACTTAAATCAAATATTAATTGTTTCGTCCTTTTAATCAGACAAGATAGAACCTTCTTAAATTGTCAGTTGATTCTGTATTTTCATATGTAATTGTCACGAGTTCTTTGAATTTTGAAACTCCAATCTTTGGGTTAAGTAATGAATTTGTTTTGAATTCTTTTAAGCAGGACATATTTGAAGGCATGTGGAAGGGGAAAGGCAAAGAAGCGGTTGCTGAAAGTGATGTAGGAATAACAAGTCGATTTGTTAATAAAGTTGCCAACCCTAATTTCTATATGTTGATTGCACTGTTTTTTATTGGTTGAATAGGGTAATTGTTTGGGAATTTGAAATTAGAAGCTTGATAAGCACATTTAACCACCTTAATCGTGTGTATTGATTCTGAAATAGTATTATCATAATTACCCTACAATATTGGGGACATATATTAATGTAGTGAGCATATTTATGAAAAGGAAGCTTTTATTTTTTATAATTTTCTAAATTGGCCTCCAATTTTATTATGCCTCATTATCTGACTAGCAGTTTTTATTTATCTATTTTTATATGGTTTACATGGTTACATGTATTGAGTTCATGCGCTGGAAGTACTGGTCAAGCAATTTAATGCTTTGGGTGATTTCTTCATTATCAGACAGTTTAAAGAATTAATAGTTGCACTACAACCATGTTACTCCACAAAATATCGTACACACATTGATAGATCAAGCATGTGGAAAGAGGCCCAACTTGAACGCCATTAACGAAAGCATTCTGGTCGGCCTGAATCCAAGTATATCGGTCGGTCTAACTTCAAGCATACCAACCAGTCGGTCACAACTTCATAGCAGAACGAACCCAAGTGAAGAGAAAGAGGGACACACCCACCGATTGGTCAAAAGCAAAGTGCACCGACCGGTTGCCCCTGGAACAAGGTGTTGAATTCAGACATTTCCATACCGTTAGTCTGGAGAGCGGACGACCGACCAGCCGTAATGCAAAGCCCACACTAGGTCGCTCGCGCAAGGGAGAAAAGGAACCATATCGACTAGTCGGTCCTATTTCTGACTGACCGGTCCTCTAGACAGCTATTGCCAACCTGGCATCTGGACAGCTATTACCAGGCTGGCCAGTGGCAATTCCGTAAATAAAGTCCAACCGGATGGTGGCTCTGAAGGCTATATCACTCCATTTATCCACTTTTATAAATAGAGCTCCAATCCCACTTTAAAGGGGAGGATTTTGATGACCTCGAAGGGCTGCTAAATCCGATTCTCAACATTTACTTAGTGATTTCATCATCTCTAATCATCTCAAAGTGAAGATTTAACTCCGAATTCATCATGAACATGTGGGAATTCATCAAAGTTTGTTTGAAAGCCTAAATTTTATCTACCACTTGCTATATTTGAAGGATCTCATCGGTTTTCCTTTTTAATCTCCACCGAGTTCTAAGAGAGTGTAATGATGAATGTAATGAGAGAATTTGATTGTTTTGTAATTCTAAGTGCAATAATGGAGTTACTATTCAAAGTGGACGTAGATCGCACGTGATCGAACCACTATAAAACGTTGTATCTTCTTTTACTTGCATTTTTTCTATTGAAATGGCTCCACATTTCCTATTCACAAGTGCATTGTGAAGTATTCTTTGTAATTTTGGTGTTGATCCTAATTTCGAGATCAACATTTGGTGCCCATCGTCGGGCTGCGTTCGCATCTCCTTCCTTTACATTGAAGTTGTAAGCCTATTTCTACCATAAATCCCGCAAATCTAAGATCTAGGCCAATCGATGAATTTTCATCAAAAATCAAGGCCTTGTCCGAGATTTTGGCTAAATCTAAGAAGACCACTAGCAAAACCATGGTAGAAGCCGATAATGTTGCTAATGAAGAAACACCGCTCGCGAATCGCTTTGAAGTTGGAGAAAATTCAGAAAGCGGAGCCGGTGTGACCAGAAATGAATTAAAAATCGCTATTGCCAATGTCAACAACCAAATGGATACTTCTACTAAAATGATGATGGAGAAATTTGATGCCATTCTTAACGCTCGATCAAATCCAGTTCCTCCGAAAGTCCATGTTGATCTCGAAGAGAATGACAAATCTCCCGCTTCCGATCATAGCCATAACGATGACATAGAAGACAATTATGATTGAACAAATGACAAGGACGAAGCTAACATCGAAGAATTGAGACCGAAAGCTAAGAATCATTCTGAAGTGAATGCTTGAAAGATCGCTGACCTTATCATGGGGGCACACCCTCATCGGGAAGGCAAAGCACCTAAGCTCGCTAATCGAGATCATATGCCTAGACAGACATTTGGTAAAGAGCTCAGCTTCACAGAACGCCATAACACCGAAGAATACATTTCAGATATGATAGAACGAGTCATGAAAAAGAACCAAGCTAGCAAAGACGATGAAAGAGAATGGGATTTCTCTCCAGGTAGGATTCCATTCACCGAAAAAATCCTTGAAGCAGAGTGTATGAAAAATTAAATCCTCCTACTTTGCCTCCGTACAGCGACCTTGTTGATCCAAATTATTTTCTGTTCAAATATGAGTGGCATATGAGTGCGGCTAAAGCGACGGATGGGATGTGATGCACATACTTTCCTCTTTACTTAGAAGGTGCTGCATCGTTATGGTTCACGAAGCAGCCACCTAAATCCATTGACCGTTTCTCTGACCTAACCAAAAAATTCAAAGAGCAGTTCCGCTTGTATGCTACCAAAGCCAGGGATGCTATAACGCTCTCAGCCATAAAGCAGAAGCCAGGGGAAACTGTCAAAGCCTTCCTCAGTCGATTCAATATTGCCCTGTCTGAAGTAAGGAATCCGGAACCACGCATAGTCCTCATGGCTCTACTCGATGCTATAGACAAAACAAGCAAATTCGGAACATGGATAAAGAGGAACTGACTATGCTTGACAAGTTCTATAAGAAAGCAGAAGAGTACATAAGAGTGGACGATAATCCTATACCTGTTCAGATCATTGATGGTAACCAACTCCTTAAAGCTCCTAAAAGTGCAGCTGTTCAACCTAATCAGAAGAGTACGGCGGGGCAGAAGCGTACCAATAATGGAAATGACAACAAAGCTAATAAAAGTTTCGTCCTTTTGACTCGTCTGATCTAACACCTCTGAATGATACTCCTAAAAACATTTACCTTGCCACAAAGGATGCCGAAGATTATACTGGGCCTCAGCCAATGAGAATGAATGATCATCTGACCAAATCTGGGAAGTTTTTTCGGTTTCATAATTAGCCAGGCCACAACACCAATGAGTGCAGGCAATTGAGATCATATGTTGAAGAACTAATTAAGAAGAACCGTCTGCAATAGTACGTGAAGAATTCCCAAGATGCAAATCCTTCTGCAACTACCCAGGGGCAAGGGGCATTAAATGACCAATCCGATCCAAGCAACGTAGCTTCTGCTCACACTATCCCAAGGCTGATAATCAACTAATGACTGTTGATGATGATCTAATATTTACAGCTCAACATAAGTGATCACTATCGCATTCAGTTTACTTCTTGCATTACTTTACTCTTTGCTGTGATTTACTTTCTTGTAGATAGCCTGTAATGATTTACATGCAATGTACCAAACAAAAACTCTATGGATGAAGCATTGCCCGCTTGTATAAATATCTGACTTGCCAAATTTACATGAAAATTTGCTAATAGACGATTTTTCATTACAGGCTATCCGACGAGCACTTGCTTTCTCACAACCCGACTAAGTGAGACAACTCCGGTAACACCGATTCAATGGTATATCGAAAAAGTCCCGATGAGTCAAACACTCAATAGAACAGCGAGTAATCCCAAATTCTAAACCTCATCCCCAAAGGTTCGCAAGAGCCTAGGGCACCTTAGTTGGTCAACGATCACTTACCAAGTTAAGTGACTCCAACCGATGACTGAGGCTCGCTTTGTGGATCGATGCAACCTTAACCTTTGCCTCATAGTTCATGGAGGCCCAGGATGCTTCAATCGGGCAGCAATCACTTACCAAGTTAAGTGACTCCGACCGATGACTGATGCCCGCTCCTTGAATCAACATTAACCTTTACCTCATTGTTCATGGAGGTCCTGGATGCTTCAGTCGGGCAGCGATCACTTACCAAGTTAAGTGACTTCGACCGACGACTGATGCCCACTCCGTGAATCAACCTTAACTTTTACCTCATGGTACATGGAGGTCCAGGATGCTTCAGTTAGGAAGCGATCACTTACCAAGTTAAGTGACTCCGACCGATGACTGATGCTCGCTCCGTGAATAAACATTAATCTTTACCTCATGGTTCATGGAGGTCCAGGATGCTTCAGTCGGGCAACGATCACTTACCAAGTTAAGTGACTCCGACCGATGACTGATGCCCACTCCGTGAATCAACCTTAACTTTTACCTCATGGTACATGAAGGTCTAGGATGCTTCAGTTGGGAAGCGATCACTTACCAAGTTAAGTGACTCCGACTGATGACTGATGCCCGCTCCGTGAATCAACCTTAACCTTCATCTCATGGTTCATGGAGGTCCAGGATGCTTCAGTCGGGCAGCGATCACTTACCAAGTTAAGTGACTCCGACCGATGACTGATGCCAGCTCCGTGAATCAACCTTAACCTTTATCTCATGGTTCACGGAGGTCCAGGATGCTTCAGTCGAGCAGCGATCACTTACCAAGTTAAGTGACTCCAACCGATGACTAATGCCCACTCCGTGAATCAATTTTAACCTTTACCTCATGGTTCATGGAGGTCCAGGATGCTTCAGTCAGCCAACGATTACTTACCAAGTTAAGTGACTCCGACCGATGACTGATTCCCGCTCCGTAAATCAACCTTAACCTTTACATCATGGTTTATGGAGGTCTGGGATGCTTCAATCGGGCAGTGATCACTTACCAAGTTAAGTGACTCCGACCGATGACTGATGCCCGCTCCGTGGATCAGCCCAACCTTCACCCAAAGGTTCGTGGGAGTCTAGGGAACCTCAGTCGGGCAGCGATCACTTACCAAGTTAAGTGACTATGATCAATGATTGAGGTTCGCTCTGCAAATCGATGCAACCTCACCCAAACTTCGCGCAAGTTCGCACTGCGAAACGATGCGACAACCAAATTTTTTTTCCATAGAAGAAATAACCTCTCCTTAGCAGAGATCAACATTCAATGAACTCTACAATGTCAATTCAATCAATGAGAGAAAACGAACATTGGATTATAAGCAGCCTCTTCAAAGTCGGGGAATCCTATGGAGTTTTCAATGTCTAAACTGATCACCAAAACAAACACTGAGTAATAAAGATTTGTCTCATAGTAAGGACCCGAGTTAAAACTGGGGCAATCACACATCTATACAACACTTTTAGCAATTAATTCTGGTGTTTAAAGTCAAAGTGTCATCGTACATGAGTGGTCAGTGTGTTGCTAATAGATAGCGACTCAGGTCGGCTTCGAGCAAAAGACAACCGATCGTCGTGCCTCCAGCAACCGATCGGTCGTTGCCTCCAGCAACCGGTCGGTCATAAATCGATCGGCCGTCATCTCTAAACTACCAGTCGGTTAGTTTGCAAATATCGACGGACTGGTTTCAAATGAAAAGTGCAAGGCATGTCGAGTGAAAGCATATGAAAGAAAATGAGCTGTGAGCTAAGTAACCTAACTAATTAAGCATGGATTGTGACGATCAACATGCCACTACCATCAAAATGGGTCAACAAACACAGTCACAATAGTCATAGTAGCCACAACAATTACAGTGCATCAACATAAAACCAGCTTAGAGATTAAAGGCGAGTATCGGAACTAGCTTAAGTACAACCGGTCTAAAGACAGAGTTCATAAAACTAAAGACTGTCAAGTACCAAAAGTGAGGATCTACGCATTCTAGTTCTTTCGAGGCCTTCCCACCTTCCTTTTCATTGGAGTAGAACCCAATAGGGAAGCATCAGAAGCTGGCCTCTTCCCAAATGAACCCACCAGCTCGACATTTCCCTTGGGGAAGGCAACAATGACAGCATCCCGGTCTCTCAAAGCATGGATCAGTTTTTCCTTATCATCTTCCAGAACCGCAATGCGCTCAAGGTTCTCTTGGTGGAGTCTCTGTAAATCTCCAGCCAATGTGTGTCAGTTCTGAAGCTTTTGGCATTCTGTTCTTTGAGCATATCCATCTGCCTCTCAAACTGGTGTAGGTTATCCTCCATGCGATTGAGCAATCTAGAATTAATGACAACCATTTGGCTGGATGTCACTTGCCGATCAGAGGGTGACAAATCCAGGTTAAAGGAGACCCCCTGCAAGTTCCAACGCAAGATTCGTCTGGCAAGTTTGGCATTGCAAGCTCCTGGAGTGTAGCGAGGCCTGTTCACAATCGTCTGAATCTCCGGATAGGAAGTGTAACACCCTACCTCCGCCAATGCCACTCTTGCAAGTACACTAGCTTTGGAGGGGCGTTAAACGAGGTAAACATGCATGCAGATATCACAAGACAGAACATAAAAGTAAAACAGAGTAAGTAAAGCAGCGGATAAAACTAACATTTCAAAACCATAGTCAAGTTACATCAAAGTACTTGGTCATTATTTTCCCACAAAACAAAGTCTAGAAACAAAAACAGAAAACTGGAAGAAAATCACAAAATAACTATCCCCAAGGTAGAATAAAGCCATAGCGAGCTCAAGTCCAAACCGTACATGAGCTATCCAGAAAAGAAGCTAAAGATCCAAGCTAGGTACCAGTGTTCCCACCCTGTAAACCGGGGGGGGGGGGGGGAACGGAAGAAAAGAGGCGAAAGAAAACGGGTCAGTCAAAAAGACTGGTAAGTCCTATCTACTATTAGTATAAAAACTAATAAAGTTAACTGGACATGTAAAACAGAGATGAGATGTAGGGTGATAACTGGCATGGTGAAAAGTTAACAAGATAGATCAAGTGTGGCATCGCATATACAAGGTTAAGTTTTTGCACCAAGTGCACTAGTATTCCAACCCATGTCAAGTATAAACAAGAAATGATCCCTTGGCCCAAAGCTGGCCCGCATCATGAGATGACCTAAATCAAGGTCCAACTACTCGGTCTAGTCGATCGGCTCCCTATAAGCCTAACTCGTCGTGTATCGGTGTCATACGGCTTAATCGTGGAATGTATTTAACTGTGCTAGGTCCACCCCAGGGTGTATCCAGCCCTAAGGTGTAGACCACAGACACAATTCAAGCACGCACAGTCTAAACCTACTGGTGCCCAAGTTCAACTCCGGACTTAATGTGCACGACCATGGTCCGCCTGAACAACCGGTGCACCCTTCAGCCGTCTCTTTTGGTCTCTTACAATCAGTCCAGTAATCGTGCCCCACCCTAGCCTAGTCCAGGATACCCATGATACTTCCAAGTAGGTTACTGCTGAAAAAGACCACGTAACTAGGGTTTCAAGCGGGTTAAGTGTGGTTAACCCTATCCTAACCATGTATTGAGTTGGTCAAGTGTATTCAAGCAGTTCATGACTTAACCCTATCAATACATCGGGTTTAATTGGTTAAGTATTCAAGTAGTCAATGTCTTAACCCTACCAATCCATCGTGTTTAATTGGTTAAGTATATTCAAGTAGTTCATGACTTAACCTTACCAATCCATCGTGTTTAATTGGTTAAGTATTCAAGTAGTCCATGACTTAACCCTATCATGTGGCATTAATTAATTTAATGCACCCAACCTCTCACATTAGACCTTGTTGTGGTTACTAGTTAAGCCGGGCGGGTCCGGGTAGCTTTACACCACAACTTAGTCTAACCTCGGGTTTCAAGTGCGACATGACCAACTACTCACATTGGGTCCTATTGTTTGTAGCCACTAGTTAAGCTGGTCGGTTCCGGGTAGATTTATGCTACAAACTCAACCCAACCTCGAGTTGGCCACACTCATATTTTCTAAGTGTCATGTCCATCATTATGTTTATCATCACAAGTCAATGTTCATGTCATATTTTAAAACCATGTTTTCATGTCATTAATATTACCCAAACCCAACGCATTCCCATCGCATGTACGTTTCGCATAACATAGCATAGATCAAAAAGAGGGAACTTGGCAAAAGCATGACAAAAGGGCATAAGATAATAAGGTTGGCCACAAGTTAAACATGGTGGCATATGAGGCATAAACATGTTCATTTAAACTTGCATGTTACATGCATAACATTCAAACTTAGCGAATAGGTGATACATGGTCCTAGATGACATAGGATGATGACTAGAAGTTCGCATATAACATTATATGCAAGTTATCATAAAGGTTATGAGAGTTCTCATGTTGCATAATGCAACATTTCAACATAAAGCTTATAGCTTTTAGCCCACAAGGTCAAGGTGATAGCTTTACAAACATGCATATAATAAACCTATGCATAACATGTTAGAATCAAAGCACATATCATACTTAGGCCCAAACTCAAACTTGCAACATGTCACATTTAACTTCATAATTAGAATCTAAGAGTAGTATAGGGCTTACATTGCTATGAAGACTTATAAAATAAAATAAGATTGAGACGAAGCCACTAGCAACTCTAAACACTCCCAATGATAAGCTCCAATGAAAACCCTTGAGAACCAAGCAAAAGATCATTGCTTTGATGAAGAAAGATTGAACTTTGGCCTTAAATCAAGCTTAGAAACTCTCAAACAAGCTTAGGAACTCTCATATGAATGAAGATGGAGGCTATGACAAGAGGGTGGAGGCCATGATTAAACATTTTGGCATAGTTTAGTTATAGGATTGATTTATGATGATTTAGGCTAGGTATTAGGGTCTTTTTATAGAGTTTAGGATTAGTTTTAGCCATAGGATTAACCCTAAATCAAATCTGAGCCATCAAATCATGTCACTAGCCAACAAAACAGGTCCAAACAGCCCAATTAAGTGCACTAGGCCGACCTGGCCGACCAGGGAGGTCGACCCCCAGGTCGACTCTAGTGTCGACCTGGTTGGGGGGAGGTCGACCCTAGTGTCGACCCCCCTATCGACCTGTCTGGGCGGGAATTTTCCCGCCCAGTATGTTTTGGCTGAATTTGAATTCTAAATTCAATTTTGAACTGTTTTTGAACTTGAAATTTTCTGAAAACTTTGACGGGCCATAACTTGATCATACGGACTCCGATTTTCGAAAACTCGGACTCTATTTCGCGTATTTTTCCGAGACGAACGCAATGGCACAGCCCGTTTCCCCTGATTCAGATTTTAACATTTAATTCTGCCTTGATTTATGTTATAACATGTTATTCAAAAATACGGGTTGTTACATCCTCCCCACCTTAAAGGATTTCGTCCCCGAAATCTTCAAGTTAGGAAGAACGTATCCTACCATCCATCATCCATCTACTCAAAACATCATCCACAAGTAATCATTGTCCTTAAAAGATTCTAAATGCTGTATGAACATATGCAAAGGTGTGTGTTTATGTACTTATCTAGTGCGAAAATCAGGCGGTTACTGATTCAGTAAACCTCCTTAATGCAAAATATGTTAGTGTAATGAGTCCATATGTATGCGAATTCCTAATATAATCCATAGTCTCTATATGAGTGCACATAACATCCATCCATATGCAACATCCATGTGATAGCATACAAGTTTCATCCATGAATAAGCATAAACACTCATGCATATGCGGTATGAAAGTGTGTGAGCCGATCTTAGTGCCTAACGTGTATCATGCATCCACGAGTATCTACTTGCAAACACTTGCAACCACTGGCAAACATCAAGCATAACATGTTTCAAATACATGTTTCAACCAAGGGTTTCTACCTAAGGTTCTCATGACAAGATTTACAAAACTAGATAAACATGGATAGCAAAAGAAAGATATACCAACTAGGAAAAGAGATTGAAAATGTACCCTCAAAAAGAAATGGATAAAGCCCACGCATCTTCTCCTCGGTTTCCCAAGTAACGTCTTCCTCTGCTTCACTCCATTGCACCTTAACAAGCTTAACTTCTTTGATTCTTAGCTTCTTTGTCTCCGTTTCCATGATACGAATCGGAGCTCGTCTCAGGGTTGCCTCTTTCTCCACCTCCATGTCTTCAAGAATGCTGGGTTCAACCACCTCAGCGGACTCATGTAGGCACTTTCGGAGATGAGAGACATGAAAGACATTATGTACTCTGGCCAGCTTCTCGGGCAATTCCACCTTATAAGCCATCTTCCCAATTCTTTCTATGATAGGGAAGGGTCCTACGAACCTTGGTGCCAGCTTCCCTACTGCTCCAAAACGAACCACATTACGCAAAGGAGAAACCTTCACGAAAACCATATCTCCAACTTTGAATTCCAAATCTGTCCTTCGCTTGTCAGCATAGGATTTTTGTCTGTCTTGGGCCGCTTTCATCCGTCTTCTCACCAATTTAACTTTCTCGGATGTGTCCCGTATCATATCGGGCCCAAGTATAAGCCTATCCGTTGTCTCCCACCAACAAGATGGTGACCTACATGGCCTCCTATACAGAGCTTCAAATGGTGCCATCCCTATGCTAGCTTGATAGCTATTATTATAAGCAAACTCTACAAGAGGGAGGTGGTCTTCCCAAGTAACACCAAAGTCAAGAACACAAAGCCTCAAGAGATCTTCTATCACTCTATTCACCCTTTCGGTTTGGCCATCCGTCTGGGGGTGATAGGCTGTACTTAGATTCAATCGCGTACCCATCGCTTCTTACAAACTATTCCAGAACTGGCTAGTGAAGATAGGGTCACGATCGCTAACTATGCTAGAAGGAACTCCATGCAATCGCACTATCTCTCGAAGATAAATAGATGCTAGCCATGATGCGGTCCTCTTGCTCTTTACTGGAATGAAATGAGCACTCTTCGTAAGTCTGTCAACTATGACCCATATGCTCGTATTCCCTTTCCTTGACCTAGGCAATCCATCCACAAAATCCATAGAGATACTTTCCCACTTCCATTGCGGGACCTCCAATGGATGTAATAGCCCACTGGGTTTCTTCGACTCGGCTTTCACTTGTTGGCACACCATGCACTTTGAAACATACTCTGCCACATCCTTCTTCATTCCAGCCCAAAAGAAAATGCGCTTCATATCCCTATACATCTTATCTCCTCCAGGATGTATAGTCATCTTCGAGTGATGCGCTTCTTCGAGAACTTTATGCACCAAGTTTCCCACTTATGGGACGCATAGCCTTCCATCATGCCTTAGCCAACCCTTGTCATCAATAGTATATCTAGCAAGGTGACTAGACGTCTCACCACGAATCAATTTGTCCATGATCTCGACTATCTGCGGATCTTCCTTCTGCGAAGTCCCTATTTGATCAAGAAGTATAGGTCTAAGCTCAAGAGATGCCAACGAACCCATCATCGACTCAACAGCTGTTGTAAAATCAAAGGTTGCCAAGAACTCTAGGCTCCTCATCTCAACAAACAAGGGACTCAAAGTCAACCTACTTCTGCTTAGTGCATCTGCCACAACATTACCCTTGCCAAGGGTATAAGCTATCTCGAAGTCATAAGATGCCAAGAATTCCATCCACCTTTGCTGCCTTAGATTCAGATCTTTCTGCGAGAAGAGGTACTTGGGTGACTTGTGATCAGTATACAACTCAAACCTTTCGCCTAGAAGATAGTGGCGCCAGGATTTGAGAGCAAAGATGATCACCGCCAACTCCAAATCATGAGTGGGATAGTTCTTCTCATGAACTTTAAGTTGCCTACCCCCATAACATATCACTCTTCCTTCCTGCATCAAAACAGCACCTAAACCCGTGCCACATGCATCGGTGTACACGGTAAACATCTTACCGCCATCGGGTAATGCGAAAACTGGAGATGTAGTAAGGGGCCTCTTGAGCCTTTGAAAAGCAAGCTCACATTCTAAGTCCCATGCAAAGACTAAGTTCTTCTTCATCAACCGAGTAAGGGGGGCTGAAATCTTAGAGAAGTCCCTGATGAACTTCCTATAGTAACCCGCTAGACCGAGAAAGCTTCTTACTTCGGTTGCATTCCTAGGAGTCTTCCAGTCTTGAACCGCAACCACTTTCGCGGGATCCACAGCTATGCCTTGCTTAGAAACTATATGTCCAAGAAATCGAACTTCCCTTCTCCAAAAATGGCATTTGGAGAACTTGGATTTCAACTGATGTGCTCTCAGCGTATCCATCACTTCCTTGAGGTGTCTAGCATGTTCTTCCTCATCCTTTGAGAAAATCAGAATATCATCCACGAAGACAACTACAAACTTGTTAAGGAACTCCCTGAACACCCTACTCATCAAATCTACGAAGTAGGCGGGTGCATTAGTCAAACCGAATGGCATGACAAGCCATTCAAAGAATCCATCTGGAGTCCTAAACGCAGTCTTATCAATACTATCCTCATCCACTCTAAGCTGATGGAATCCGGTGGCTAGATCGAGCTAAGAGAAAACAGAAGCACCAATAAGCTGGTCAAAGAGGTCGTCTATCCTCGGTAACGGGTGCCTATTCTTCTTTGTCAGCTTGTTCAACTCTCGATAATCAACACATAGACGAAGCGAACCATCCGCCTTAGTAGCGAATACCACAGGAGCACCCCATTCTGAAATGCTTCGCCTAATAAAAATTTTCTCAAGCAACTCCTTGATTTGCTTACTGAACTCTCTTCTTTCTCGTGGGGCCATGTGCCTAACTGGCAATGATACCGGCTTGGCATTATCGACTAGATAAATGCGGAAATCTATCTCTCGTTTAGGGGGTAACCCCTTAACTTCTTCAAAGACATCAGGATAGTCTCGGACCACCGTTACAGATTGCAGATCATCGATGGACGAGTCAAGAGATTCAAGATAACATAACATGACGGGACCTCTAGGGTTACAAGAAATTTCTAGGGTATTACCGAGGCGAGTCATGAGCCTCACCACCCTATGCTCGCAATCGAGGATGGCTCCATAACTGGACAACCAATCCATGCCCAAAATCAACCCGTATCTCGTGAACCCAAGAACATAAGCATTACATGTGAATTCCACGGTCAAGATAGAAATCTTCAAATCCACACAAATCATAGATAGATGGGCGGAACCCCTAATTGGATTTGAAACACTAACGGGATCCTCAAATAGACTAGTACTTAGGTGCAAACTTTCAACAATGTCATAAGAAATAAAACTATGCGATGCGCCAGAATCAAATAAGGTGCGAACAGGATAATCAGAAATATAAACAAGGCTTTCTACGGAAATACTACCTCAGTCCTGAACTGGAGCAGTGTTGAGGACATGCACTTGCCCTCCAGAAGGTCCTGCACGCTGAGTCTGTCCTTGCCCTTGTCCTTGCTTCTTGGGGAAATCCTTGCTAAGATGTCCAGGCTCTCCACAGTGAAAGCATTCGCCCAACTTCCTCTTCTTCTTTCTGCAATCTTTGGCTATGTGCCCAACAATCCCACAGAAGTTGCATTTTCTTGGGTCCTTTGCCTTGCTGTTGTTGGCCTTATTGCCCTTGTTGTTCTTGTTGTTCTGATTGCTTTGATTTCCTCCCCACTTGGAGTCCGTCTTCTTGGCTTGAGTCTCATTAGGCTTGACTTCTTTCTTGCCATTCTTATCGTCTCCTTGAAGCAATGCCATGTCCACTAGGCCTTCAAAAGTGGCCCCCATGGGTATATGAGACAGGGCTAAACCTTGTAATGGCTCATTCAACCCTCGTGCAAAGCGTAAATCCTTCTTCTGAGGAGTATTAACCATGTCCAAACCGAATCGAGCAAGTTGGTTAAACTTATTCACATACTCCCTCGCTGTCATATCCCCTTGCTTCAAAGATATAAACTTCTCCAACTGCAGATTCGCCTCAGCTGATGATAGAAATTTAAGCCCAAGCCTCGTCCTAAAGTTGGCCCAAGTCTCTATAATTCTAGTAGCGTTGGTGATCTCCCACCAATAAGCAGCTTCTTCTTTTAATAGCCATGCTGCCAATAAAACCTTTCTATGGTCTTCCACATCAAAGATGGCGAAGAGATCTTCAGTTTCTTTCAACCAATTTCGCGCCTCAACAAAAGTCTCCGTCCCAATAAAATTATGGCCACCCATCGCCTTAAAATCTTTGCAAACCTTTGCGAAATCTGCTTGTGGATGCTGAGGAGGAGGAGGAGGAACCTCAGTTACGGTGGGGGTATTTACTGGGCCCGCATCGTTGGCCCTAGCTTCCAAGTACCTCCGGAACCATCTGGGAATGGTTACTCCCTCGGGAAGGTTAAGATCGGCCATACTGAAAAAGAAAAAGATAGATTCAGAACGAGGAAACGAAGGATAGTGCTAATGGCTTTCGGGGAATAGCCTTTTTTAAAACAAAAATTAACTAGACTTTTCTTGGAAAATACTTCATTGGTTTTGAAAATATTTTTCAAAAGGTAAGTTTTAAAAACCTTTTGCTCAAATCTTGTAAACCGTATGCTCTGATACCAAATGTAACACCCCACCTCCGCCAATGCCACTCTTGCAAGTACACTAGCTTTGGAGGGGCGTTAAATGAGGTAAACATGCATGCAGATATCACAAGACAGAACATAAAAGTAAAGCAGAGTAAGTAAAGCAGCGGATAAAACTAACATTTCAAAACCATAGTCAAGTTACATCAAAGTACTTGGTCATTATTTTCCCACAAAACAAAGTCTAGAAACAAAAACTGAAAACTGGAAGAAAATCATAAAGTAACTATCCCCAAGGTAGAATAAAGCCATAGCGAGCTTAAGTCCAAACCATGCATGAGCTATCCAGAAAAGCAGCTAAAGATCCAAGCTAGGTACCAGTGTTCCCACCCTGTAAACCTAGGGGGGGGGAGGGAAACGGAAGAAAAGAGGCGAAAGAAAACGGGTCAGTCAAAAAGACTGGTAAGTCCTATCTACTATTAGTATAAAAACTAATAAAGTTAACTGGACATGTAAAACAGAGATGAGATGTAGGGTGATAACTGGCATGGTGAAAAGTTAACAAGATAGATCAAGTGTGCATCGCATATACAAGGTTAAGTTTTTGCACCAAGTGTAATAGTATTCCAACCCATGTCAAGTATAAACAAGAAAAGATCCCTTGGCCCAAAGCTGGCCCACATCATGAGATGACCTAAATCAAGGTCCAACTACTCGGTCTAGTCGATCGGCTCCCTATAAGCCTAACTCGTCGTGTATCGGTGTCATACGGCTTAATCGTGGAATGTAGTTAACTGTGCTAGGTCCACCCCAGGGTGTATCCAGCCCTAAGGGGTAGACCACAGACACAATTCAAGCACGCACAGTCTAAACCTACTGGTGCCCATGTTCAACTCCGGACTTAATGTGCACGACCATGGTCCGCCTGAACAACCGGTGCACCCTTCAGCCGTCTCTTTTGGTCTCTTACAATCAGTCCAGTAATCGTGCCCCACCCTAGCCTAGTCCAGGGTACCCATGATACTTCCAAGTAGGTTACTGCTGAAAAGGACCACGTAGCTAGGGTTTCAAGCGGGTTAAGTGTGGTTAACCCTATCCTAACCATGTATTGAGTTGGTCAAGTGTATTCAAGCAGTTCATGACTTAACCCTATCAATACATCGGGTTTAATTGGTTAAGTATTCAAGTAGTCCATGTCTTAACCCTACCAATCCATCGTGTTTAATTAGTTAAGTATATTCAAGTAGTTCATGACTTAACCTTACCAATTCATCGTGTTTAATTGGTTAAGTATTCAAGTAGTCCATGACTTAACCCTATCATGTGGAATTAATTAATTTAATGCACCCAACCTCTCACATTAGACCTTGTTGTGGTTACTAGTTAAGCCGGGCGGGTCCGGGTAGCTTTACACCACAACTTAGTCTAACCTCGGGTTTCAAGTGAGACATGACCAACTACTCACATTGGGTCCTATTGTTTGTAGCCACTAGTTAAGCCGGTCGGTTCCGGGTAGATTTATGCTACAAACTCAACCCAACCTCGAGTTGGCCACACTCATATTTTCTAAGTGTCATGTCCATCATTATGTTTATCATCACAAGTCAATGTTCATGTCATATTTTAAAACCATGTTTTCATGTCATTAATATTACCCAAACCCAACGCATTCCCATCGCATGTACGTTTCGCATAACATAGCATAGATCAAAAAGAGGGAACTTGGCAAAAGCATGACAAAAGGGCATAAGATAATAAGGTTGGCCACAAGTCAAACATGGTGGCATATGAGGCATAAATATGTTCATTTAAACTTTCATGTTACAGGCATAACATTCAAACTTAGCGAATAGGTGATACATGGTCCTAGATGACATAGGATGATGACTAGAAGTTCGCATATAACATTATATGCAAGTTATCATAAAGGTTATGAGAGTTCTCATGTTGCATAATGCAACATTTCAACATAAAGCTTATAGCTTTTAGCCCACAAGGTCAAGGTGATAGCTTTACAAACATGCATAGAATAAACCTATGCATAACATGTTAGAATCAAAGCACATATCATACTTAGGCCCAAACTAAAACTTGCAACATATCACATTTAACTTCATAGTTAGAATCTAAGAGTAGTATAGGGCTTACAATGCTATGAAGACTTATAAAATAAAATAAGATTGAGACGAAGCCACTAGCAACTCTAAACACTCCCAAATGATAAGCTCCAATGAAAACCCTTGAGAACCAAGCAAAAGATCCTTGCTTTGATGAAGAAAGATTGAACTTTGGCCTTAAATCAAGCTTAGAAACTCTCAAACAAGCTAAGGAACTCTCATACGAATGAAGATGGAGGCTATGACAAGAGGGTGGAGGCCATGATTAAACATTTTGGCATAGTTTAGTTATAGGATTGATTTATGATGATTTAGGCTAGGTATTAGGTCTTTTTATAGAGTTTAGGATTAGTTTTAGCCATAGGATTAACCCTAAATCAAATCTGAGCCATCAAATCACGTCACTAGCCAACAAAACAGGCCCAAATAGCCCAATTAAGTGCACCAGGCCGACCTGGCCGACCAGGGAGGTCGACCCCCAGGTCGACTCTAGTGTCGACCTGGTTGGGGGGGGGGGGAGGTCGACCCTAGTGTCGACCCCCCTGTCGACCTGTCTGGGCAGGAATTTTCCCGCCCAGTCTGTTTTGGCTGAATTTGAATTCTAAATTCAAATTTGAAATGTTTTTGAACTTGAAATTTTCTAACAACTTTGACGGGCCATAACTTGGTCATACGGACTCCGATTTTTGAAAACTCGGACTCTATTTTGCGTATTTTTCCGAGACGAACGCAATGGCACAGCCCGTTCCCTTGATTCAGATTTTAACGTTTAATTCTGCCTTGATTTGTGTTATAACATGTTATTCAAAAATACGGGTTGTTACAGGAAGGGCTGGCGTGTGAAGGAGAATTCACCGAAGTTGATCGGTTGCCTGACTGTCCAGGTCAAAAAACCTCTTTGCCCTAAGCTCTTCAGGAGATGGTTCCATCCTGCATGAAAAGGGAAGTACTCAAACACTTTTTGTCAACTTCCTAATCATTAAAATGAACAAGGATAAGAGAGCAATTGGCCGACCTCCAAAAGCAACTGGTCGGTATTGATTGTAGCCCAGGCCGACCGGTGCCTCCAAAGAATCGCCCAGAAAAGCAGAAATAATCAGTCGGACGGTATTAGTCCTATATCAAAGAGTCATAGAATTGACCGGCACATGAGATAAACTGGTCGGTACGATTAACTTCCCAGGAGAATGGAACCAACCGATCGGTATGCAATACAGACCGACCTTTGCCTTCACTCCCTCGAGAACTTAATACGGACCGATCCGTATCCCAAGCCGACCAGGCAGCACGATGACTCCTCATGGAAAAGACCGACTGACGCTAATGTAATTCTAGAATCCACAGCTATTACTAAACCATTCACAACTTCAATCATGGGCATTAGCACTAAAAGAAGCGCAAGAATTAAACTGAAAGTCAATGTGGATCACAAACACGTCAAATCAAAGCAAGTAGAATCAGGTCTTTAGCAAAACTTTGGGCGAAACGAGAAGATTAAAGCATAACACAAAAACAAATCAAAGCAAATTTTCGGCTTAACTAGCAACATGATCAAATCGTTCCACCCATGGCCCGATTCTACGCTAAGCGGCGGTTTTGTGATTATCTAATCGAGTGTTGCAAAATTAAAGCAAAAAAATCATTTCAAGATGGATCGATGGAGAATAAAAGGAAGTTAATAGAGAACCTGGCGGCTGAGAATTCAACTCGAAGCTCGAAGGCAAGAGATTGATTAACAAGAAATCTAAAAGAAAAAGAAAGCTCCATTTTTGATTTTCTTCTATTAGGGTTTGTCCGCCATTAATTTTTCTAGAAAAAGAAAGTAAAAATAGTGTGGAAATAATCTCTCAAACGGCCGCATTATATAAAGTGCATCGGGGAACTCAACCGCCATGAGAGAGAAAGGTGTCACATCATTCAAGGGCTGAGTCAAATCCACAAAGCCAGATGATGATGCACCGATCGGCCAAGCTTAAGGAAGCCCATGAAAATCCATTAGATTAGACCAACCGGTCACCTTCTAAGCAAATGAAATCCGTTGACTGGTCGTGTAATCGACCACTGCAAATATATACATAATCTAACCAAGACGCGATGTCCGTGCGAATGATCCATCAATTATCTGATATAAGCATTCATTTCGAAGCCCACAATTTTCCCAAGCAGAAAATTGTGAACTTCGAGGGGGAAAATGTTACTCCACAAATATTGTACACATATTGATAGATCAAGCATGGGTAAAGAGGCCCAACTTGAACACCATTAACGAAAGCATACCGGTCGGCCTGAATCCAAGTATATACAGGTCGGTCTAACTTCAAGCATACCGACCGGTCGATCACAAATTCATAGTAGAACGACCGTAGGTGAAAAGAAAGAGGGACACACCACCGGTCAGTCAGAAGCAAAGTGCACCAACCGGTTGCCCTTGGAACAAGGCGCTGAATTCAGACATTTCCATACCGGTTGTTTTAGAGGGAGAACGACCGATTGGCCATAATGAAAAGCCCACACCAGGTTGCTCGCGCAAGGGAGAAAAGGAACCATACCGACCTGTCGGTCCTATTTCTGACCAATCGGTCCTCCAGACAGCTATTGCCAACCTAGCATCTGGACAGCTATTGCTAGGCTGACTAGTGGCAATTCCATAAATAAAATCCGACTGACTGGTGGCTCTGAAGGCTATATCACTCCATTTCTCCACTTCTATAGTTAGAGCTCCAATTTCACTTTAAAGGCGAGGATTTTGAGGACCCCTAAGGGCTACTAAATCCAATTCTCAACACTTACTTAGTGATTTCATCATCTCTAATCATCTCAAAGTGAAGATTCAACTCCGAATTCATCATGAACATGTGGGAATTAATCAAAGTTTGTTTAAAAGCCTAGATTTGATCTACCACTTGCTATATTTGAAGGATCTCATCGGTTTTCCTTTTTAATCTCCCCCGATTTCTAAGAGAGTGTAATGGTGAATGTAATGAGAGAATTTTCTTGTTTTGTAATTCTAGGTGCAATAATGGAATTAATATTCAAAGTGGACGTACAATGCATGTGATCGAACCACTATAAAACGTTGTGTCTTCTTTTACTTGCATTTTTTCTATTAAAGTGGCTCCACATTTCCTATTCTCAAGTACATTCTGAAGCATTCTTTGTAATTTTGGTGTTGATCCCAATTTCGAGATCAACAAACCATTTGAGTAGTCACAAATATGTTAAATTTCTAACAAAAAGTTGCACTTATATGTTAAAATTTTGAATCGTTTGACATCTTATATCTTTTAAACGTAGGCATTTGAGTATCCACAAATACGTTTTCTATATTTCGGCTCAAAGATAAGTTTCTGAGTTATGCTGTATTGGATCCAAATGGAATAGTCTCTAGCGTAAAATTTAAAGCAATGCAGGCATTACATTTGTCTAACTTGAAGTATAATGTACATGGTGTCATAGAATTCAAAGCACTACAGACTTTACTTTTACATTTTTTTGTCCTATTTTAACAACCTGTAGCCTAACCTGAAGGCCAATGAAGATGGTACACATACTGAATTATTCATGATTATTCAGTGCGCTATAGCCTAACCTGTTTCCTAACCTGTGATGTCATAAAATTAAAATAATAGGGGGCAGATTTAGTGCAGTAACATAAAAACAAAGAAAGAGGATGAATCCTAATTTCCACTTCACTGTTGTTATGAGTTGCATTATATTTTCGTAAGTGTGAATTATCCTGTCCATTTGCTTATAGATAGGCTAAAAGTCACATTCCACGATCGTTATAGTTTGCTTTGAGATAAAGCACAATGTTAACATTGTATGTTTTCTCATTTGTTATTTGTCATTGTTTGATTACTAGAATTTGGCATGCGTAGCCTGACTATGACTTATCTTATGTTATTTACATAATTGAAAACAAATGTAATCTTGTCAGTTGTCACTTTTATCCAGTCATGTAAAACTTAAAATTTGAAATCACTTTTGGGTCTACAGTGGCTCGTTATTCCTTTCTGAGAAAGCACTATTATTAATCTTCAATTCTCATGAGGCTTGTATAGCTGTACAAGTGTTATGTTGTATCTGAATTAATTGGCTTTTGTTTAAACTTTAAAGTAGAATTTATCCCTGCAAAAACATATAGTTCTTAGCATGAACTGTCGATATTATGGTATATTTATGGAAGGAAATATGTGCAAAAGCATATAAATATATATATGCAAATTTAAATATTTGATCTAAATATTGCTTATTTTTTGTTGTGAGAGGACCAAATTGCTCATGTTTTAGACAATATCAGAAGAAAAGCAAGATTAAGTATTTGACTACTATGTAAGTAACTATTTAACGCAAATATATATGACGTATTATGGACATAGAAGAGTTATAACTCTATGTATGAATTGCTAAATTTGGATATGTGAGAAGTAATTTGAATTATATGTATGAAATATTAAGTTTGAATGTATGAATGTTGTTTCAATGATATATATGAAATATTATGTTGTAGTTTACATGTTTGTTTGTAAAATATGTTATGTTTGTATATATTTGAGAAATAGATTGATATATATGAGCATTGTCTGAATGGTACGCATATATTTAAAATTAACGAAAGAGGTAAAATGGTGATATACAATGGTAAATGCTAGGAATTTGAATGCAAGATAATAACGTTTTTAAAACGCTGTAAAATGATCTGCACAAACACTATAAAACGATCTGCACAAACGCTTAGTAACATAAAGTAAACGCTATTCAAACGTACATCAAAACGCTATAAAATTATTGTCATAAACGATGTAGAAATAAAAGAAAATGCTATAGAAGAAGGTGTAGAAAAGCTATAAAAAATAGGCATCAACACTATAAAAAGTTGCTGTTGGCTATGATTTCATATAGCATTTATGTTTGATAGCAAAGGAAAACGCTATAGAATATCAATTTTTAATAGTGTTTTGACCAGTGCTATTTAAAGTCGACGGCCTAAGATAGCATGTCATTCTCTGAAACACTATATTAGGCTATAATAGTGTTTTTCAAACGCTATAAAATCCCTTTTTTGTTGTAGTGGAAGTTATATATGGATGGGGCTAAGAATGATCGAAGATTCGGCGCCGGAGTTGTTTTAACCACTCCTAAAGGACAATCAATTTACTACGCCCTGCGATTTAAATTTTCTGCCACCAACAATGATTCCGAGTGTAAGGCCTTGATTACCGGGCTGAAACTCGCTAAGGAATTAGAGGTAAGAACATTGGACATATTCTGTGACTCCAAGATAGTTGTTATCCAAGTTCAAAAGGAATTTGTGACCAAGGGGCCTCGACTTGTTACTCATCTTGAAAAAGTAGAGTTACTAGGTAACCTGGAGCACTATAGTATAACACACATTCCGAGAGCAGAAAACTAGATGGCATATCGACTGGCTAAGCTAGCAAGTTATGATAACCCTGAGGAAACCGAAATGGTTCCAATAGAGATATTGGAATCACCAAGCTTTAACTTAATGGAAGTCGAATTAGCCCTGGAAGCTGAACCAGAAAGGCAGTCATGGATGACACCAATTAAGAACTTCCTTAAGAGCAGAATTTTCCCATCAAAGAAAAGTGAGAGACGAGCTGTAACACGTAGGGCTGCAAGATACATTTTATAGGACTACGTCCTTTATCGTTAAGGATTTTCCATGTATCCGTTATATAACACACGATGACATCAGGCGTGCACTAAAAGAAGTGCATGAAGGTAAGTGTGGAGATCACACTAGGGGTCAAACTCTGGTAAAGAAATATTGCGATATGGTTATTTTTGGCCTACCTTGAATAAAGATGCGGCTGATCACTCACGACGCTGCGAAAAATGCCAGAGATTCTCTAAAGTTCCAAGAGCACACCCAAGGCATCTCAAATCAATGGTCAGTCCATGGCCATTCGCAATGTGGGGATTAGACATCATCGGAACCATACCAGCTAAAGGAGGAGCTAAATATGTGATCATGGCTGTGGGTTATTTCACGAAATGGGTAGAGGCTGAGCCCTTAACCTTGATCACGACAACAAAGATGATAAGCTTTGTGGCCAGTAATATCATTTGTCGATTTGGGATACCAAATACCATTATAACCGATAATGGAACCCAATTCAATAGTGCAGAATTTAGAAACTTCTGTCAGAAGTATAAAATTGATAAGAGGTATACCGCCGTAGCTCACCCGCAGTTGAATGGACAGGTTAAAGCAATAAATAAAGTCATTAATTCTATTCTTAAAAAGCAGCTGGATTGAGCAATAGCTATGTGGGTTGATGAATTACCGCTAGCTTTATGGGCCTATCGAACAACCTTTAAGATGGCTACTGGTCATACTCCTTTTTCACTCTCCTTCGAGTCAGAAGTGGTAATTCCGGTGGAGCTCAAAGTCCCTTCTCATAGGGTGACATATTATGACACAATGACGAACAAAGCACTCCTCCTAGAGTCCCTGGATACGGTTGAAGAGAAGAGGGACGAAGCAGACTTACGTGCTTCAAGGCATTGACGCCAAATGGCACGCTACTATGATAGAAATGTTTGCTTTAGAACTTTCGAACTTGGAGACCTGGTGCTGAAGCGAGTCTTTCTACCTACCGTTCATCTAGGCCCAAAGTGGGAAGTACCATTCGCCATCTGATGGAAACTTGACAAAGGAGATTTCAAGTTAGCGACTGTGGATGGTGAAGAAATCCTAGAGCATGGAACGCCCAACATTTGCGGCGATACTTGACTTGAAGTTGTACTGTTTTCTTTTGTTTTATAGGCCATGTAAAAAGGCATGACTTGCCTAGAAAAGTTTGGTTAATATAAACAAAAGATTATGAAGTGGACATAGGTCACGACTTGGCCGAACCGCTATAAAATATTGTGTGTGATTTACTTTATCCGTTCAAACCTTGTTTTGTATGTTTTCTGTGTTTGTCATAAAGCAAGTCGAAATATCAGACGTTTGAGTCGATACGAAAGCAAATGAAATGACCATTTGCCTGGCAACATAAAAAAGATGGGAAGACGACATCCCAAACTCTAACTCTCATGAGTCGAGAGAGTATATAAAGGATGGGAAGAAGACGTCCTCGAGGCGTGAAGGTGCACCATGACAAAAGAGCGCCTTGAATCTACTCTAAACTGATCATACGATAGGAGAGTATAAAGGTACAAAGAATGTGTACCAATGAAAAAGAATTTTAACCCTACCCAAAAGACCTAGAGGCATTTTAATCAATCTCGAACAAACCTTAGCTAAATGCTATATTCAAGATTGAATGGGGGCATATACATCATGCACCCTGCTGTTAATCATTCATTTTTATGATCGTTCATTTTATTTAATTAAGCGGCAATTTATGTGAATGATATTTTCTTTGTTTATGCATTTGCAGGAAATCATGGCTGTGACTTAAATCATTACTTATGTTTATTAATTTCTCAGCACTAATAGAAACAAGTGACAAACTTGCAAGCATTTGACATAGTGGGAAATGAACTACTTTATTAACACAAGTGTAGGTTTATACAAAAGAACTAAATAAACAAAGGCGAGGACCGCAGTCGCTACAACAACAACGGGCCAAGAAACATGCAAAATGAAAAATAGAACCGCCTGTCATTTGGGCTTTGGAGGTAGATTTCGATTTCTTGGCAGCTTCAAGTTTTTCTTTCTCCTCTTTTTCAGCCTCGGTCTGGATCCTCTTTGGTCTCTTCTTCCCTGAAACTGAAGCGCTGGGATTAGTAGAAGATTTTTTAGCAAGCTCTTCAGTGATAGATCTGGTTGAAAGTCAAACAACTAACCTTGACTTAGAAGGTACTGTCGCAAGAGGTTTAAGACTTTCGGGATCTATTTCCTCAGCTTTCAGCTGCATAATCTTATCCTGCTTGGCCTTCATCTCGATCAAAGTTAGATCATCGACATTCTCTGAATCCCCAGTTATAACAACATCAACATCTTCTTCATGTCCACTGTCACCGCCGTCATCTTTCAGAGTATCTATCATCTCCCCAGCGCGAGTAGTCTCGGTATAAGGTGGCACAGGAGTTTTATCGGCAACCACCTCCTGCTCGCCTATAGATATCCCCCAAGATTTTACAGCAGTGACCTCATCCCATTTCTCCTGAGTCTCTTTGTTTTCACCAAAATGGTTAAAACACCAAGGGTACAATGAATTTACTTCACCAATATGGTTAGAAAATAAGTGGATCCATAATCAACAACAATCGAAAGTAAAAATGCCAGGAAAACAAAATGGAGACGAGGTTTTAGAGTGGTTCAGCCTTGCATTAGGCCTACATCCACTGTGAATGGAATTTGCATTATCATGATGATGATTACAAGACATATCAGCTCTTGATCATTGTACATCTTTTTATTCACTCAATATATTTTCACTTTTACATAGAAATTTCGTTTAGATTCACAAGATTCAATGGAGGAATGGAAGGATTTATGATGGAGTAGGATGGATAGGTGACAGAGAAGGAGGAGGTCTTCGATCTTCTGCACCTATAGGAATTTAATGGACGCCATGGCCAAATTGATGAATGTTCTTCGAATGGTGATGATGATCATAGCCAAAAATTTTAAGGAATGGCTAAGGATGGAATTTAACAGCACTTCATGGTGGCCATCGGTCCCCCTCTACAGTGGAAGCCATGGCTTATTTATAGGTGAGCCTCCCTAGAAGAAATGAATCAGAATTCCCCCTTCTAGGTTACAGATCGCCTGCCTCACTAATCACGAACATGCCCCCGCTTAGCTGTAGCCAACTGGTGACAGCTGTTTCTAGCTTTCCTGTATGAAGTGACTTTACAAGAGCGAGCGACCGCATAGGTCTTGGTATACTGAATGGACGGACGAGCGATGAGTGTACATGCGACCTGTCAAAGCTTTCTGGCTTGTACAAGAATGATTGACCGATGGATGACATTTGGTTGATGCTGCTTGTTTGACTATGAACGGGTGAATGGTACCGTAGTCTGAGATGTGAGTATGACCATTTGAGAACTGATATCCATCCGACTTTTGAGCAGAATTTGGTATTAACAACTGATCCAGTATCAAGTCGGCGATGGGAGTTGCACTCTATGAGCGAAATGGAATATATGTGCAACCTCTGATTTTCTTTGCATTTCCTACTATGCACGATCAATCAGTTTATTATGAATGAACAACTGCAGAACAGATCATGTAACCGATCTTGACTGTGCTGAGTGGACGACTCAACTCGCTTTTTCCTTGCCATGTTTAACCGTGGAGCTGGCGCTTGAACCTTATTCTATGCGATCGCCCCTTACCTTTTGTAACTATCCAAGTGTACTAGGTAGAACAAGATACGACCGACCTTAACGATGTTTGTCCCACAATTTTCATACAGACTTAATATACCAATATGCGTGTGTTTTTAAGGGATTCAACAATCCATATTGTATGGATTAACATTTTCCCCTCGAAGTTTGTATTCATTGAAGATAATGCAAGATTCGATTTGAACAATTTTGACATGTGTTAGGTCGCTTTATGTTCCAATTCGTATAATCTTGCGAATTGCTTTTGGGCTTTTAGCTTGAATTTGGACAATTTATTTTCCACCCGTATATTATTCTTTGACTCAAGCCGTCATCCTTTTTTTTATATTTCACCTTTTCTTTTACTTCGATCTTACTGATGGCGTCTCTTTGAAGTAAATTTTTAACCATCATTGATTCTTCAACGAATTCGATTGGCCAAACTACTCAGCCTTAAAGCTTCATGACTTAGGTTTTATTTTGATTTGATTTTTTTCTATAAGACTCTAAAGGTCGTCGGTTATTTGCGATGCCCTCTACTGATGATGATTATGCTGTGATGATAATTTTGCGTCCTCTTACTGTTCACCAGCGATCTTAGTCTGCACATCCATGTCTTGTTAGTTCTCTAAAAGCCGAAAACAACTTTGTTATATGTCTCCAATTATTGTGCTTTTAACAGTTTGCAAAGGGTACTCCAAATTAGGTTGTTTCCATCCCCTTGGGCCTAATTTGTAATTAACTTCATTCTTCTCCTAGGTCCGAGGATGAAGCTTTTTTTGGTAAAAAGATTAAAGAGAAAAAGGGTGGAGAAGATTCATAGGGAAAGGAAGAAGAAAAGGTATCCGAATGGAGGCAGTCTTAGGAAATGCCCCAAGCTAGACAAGTCGACATGCCCTGAGCTGGATAAGTCTTCCATGCCACAAACTCAAACCAGCTCTCTTCAACCATCTCTAACTTCTCCATTTTCTATTTCAACCTCTGCGGATCTTCAAGCAATTGTGCAAAGGCCTCGTTATGCCCCTGATCCATGCAATCTGGTGCTTGCTGCACGATTGGAGGGTTCGTGTTTGCAAGGCACGGATCTTGATTTGGAAGTTGACCCGTACGACAATTGGGTTGTGGCAAGTAAGATGGACACCATGAAAGACTTTGTGTTGGATCAACTTGAAGCCATCAAAGATCAGATGAAAGAGGGAATTGATACGGTCAGGAATCATGTTGTGAGACGGTTGGGTGCCTGGCATACGCTTGCCTGTGATCTCCAAAGATTGAACAGGGAAAACATTAGACGGATCCGTACTTTAGACAATGATAAGACTGAGCTCATCAAGGCCCATGAATCACTGCATCTTTCTTCTAAGGAAGAGTGAAACCAAGCAGGTCTGGTAGTAGGAGGAAATGGAACCGTAGGCTACGATTATCTTGCTTTGTCTTTTATCTCATGCTTTTGATCGGTTGTACATGCGGGTGTTGGTCCTTGCTAACTACTTTTATGTTGGTTTGTGTTTGAACCTTCCGCGCTGGACTTGCGATGTGGGGGTGGTAATGCATTTTGCTTGTTGTACTCTAAGCCTTTGCTTTAACTTTTCCATACTTTTACTTTGCATTAAGATCCAGCAACGTTTTTTTTAGATGATCCATGCTTTATATCATTATCTTTCGTCGAGACAGACATTTTCCAATATTGATGATCAATCGAGCGTTTGCTATTCCCCACATCCGAGGTTTTGAATGTTATACAGACTTATTGTTCACTCCTCACATTTGATCTTCCAGATGTTACGCGATGGATTGATCATTGTTCTTTAATTACAAACATGCCCTGCTTAGCTGTAGCCAATTGGCGGCAGTTGTTTCCAACTTTCTTGGACGAGCGGCTTCATAGGAGAGAATAGATGCATAGGAACAAGTGATTGCATCGGTCCTGGCACATTGAACAAATGGACATGCAATAAGTGCAGGCGCGACTTGTCAAAACTTCCCGGTTAATGTAAGAATGGTCAACCCGATCTTGTTGAGCCTTTTGCAAGTGCCTTGTTGGAGCATCTGTGATTGATGGTAGATGGGCGACCGATCGAAACTTGTAAAGATATTGTATGTGCGAACACTCTTAGCATCTTTGCGTTTCATGAGTGACCGATTTCTTTAGACATTGACAGCCGGCTCTCTAGGCTACGCTTGTTCGCTATTCTCTAGGTTACGCGCAAACAACCCATGGATATTAGAGCGGGCGATCCATATTTTAGGTACGAATCTCCTAAGCTTGCTAGGGCCGCCATGCCCTTTGGCATATTCGAGCCTAACTGTATAACTGGTGCGGGACCCATCAACTTCGATGTTATGTGTTCTTCACTGATATGCTCACCTTTGGTTATGTGAGACTACCTTCTACTTTATTTGAACGATCTGAATATCTTAGGTCGTTCATGTAAGTCTAAACTTTGCAGCGATTTTCTTGTGTGTTTTGTGAATATTTGTTACACCAATTAGGGATAAACATTTTTGTTCTTCGAAGTTCATGATTTCCTAGTTTCATAGAAGATTACGGACTTCGAAAGAAGAAAGAAAAGAAAGACTGTAGTAGTTTGGTGAATTAAATCTTCACTTTCTAAGGTGTTACATGGCTCTCGATTGTTCTGGATTGACCAAGATCAAGTCGCTCACACTGTCAGGCATAACATGACGGGTCGAACGAGTTAGCTTTCGGGGGTTAATATACACGTTTAGCTGGTTCGTCTTGATTTTGACAAGGCTGACGTGGCAAGAACAATATGGAATAGCTTTCTTTATATGCCTTCTCCATTCCATATTTTCCCGAAGAAATCTATTGATGGTAGCACTGTTCTGGAGAACTTTACATGGTAATCCATACTCTTTAACTTTTGCCTTGGTTTTCCTTAAAAAATTCTCAGTTCTCTTAGCTCACTATTCTGTTTCATGCTTCCAGTAACTTTCGGTTGATTAAGGCAAATTTTCTTTTAATCCAAAATACCATGATTTTCTTTAGACGAGTTTTCGCTTTTTACCTTGTCTTGCTTTGCTCGAGTAGTTGCCGATTTCATAAATAGTTTCGAGCTAGGGAGTTCTTAAGTGAGGTTCGATCAGTTTGAATATGGATTGGGATTTTGGAAACAATTAGGTCTTTTTGATGAAGATGTTGCTTCAATGCGAACCTGGATGACATGTAACTTCCTTCTTTTAAAAAAAAAAGAACTTTGACTTTGATTTTGCCTATAAGCCGCTTGCTGGAATGCCCCAGACATTGTTGGCTTAAACCAAGCGGAGCTTCGGCTCCCGCTTAAAATTAGTTGGGCTGTTCTGACAATCATCCAAACTTCAGATTTAAATAGCCTTTTGGTGTCCGATATATACTGAATATCTTTTGGTCTTTTCTTCAGGCTCAAGGATGAAATTATTTATGTCAGAAAGACCAAGGAAGAAAATAGTGAAGAAGGATGGTAGGAGAAATAGGCCCAAGAGTCGAAGAAATTTGGGAAAAAGTAGTCCTTAGAGATGTCGTTCACTGGATGAACCTCTCGTCCTGGATATTCAAGTTGATTCCACCCAACCACCGTTGGCTTGTCTGTCCTTTACCTCAAACTCTGCCGATCTTCAAACAACCATTCATAGGCCTCTTTACATTCCTAATCCATGTCATCCAACACTTGCTAAACGATTCGAGGGTTGGTGTTTAGAAGGTATATACCCTGACTTGGACATAAACCCGTATGACAAATGGATTGTTGCTGGCAAGATGGATGCTATGAAAAACCGCGTGCTGGCTGAATTTAACCAGTTGGAGCTGCGCTCGAGTTTGATTGGAGGCCTTATTGTAGAAGTCAGGGATTATATTGTAAAGCAATTAGGTGCTTGGCACACTCTTGTTGGTGATCTTCAGAGGTTGAACAGAGAGAACACCGGCCGAATCCATGCTTTGGAGAAAGACAAGTTTGAGCTTATCAAGGCCTTTAAATCCTAGGAGAGGGCCACTGCTTTTTCCACCTGAAAATTATAACTGGCTAGCTTTATCTTTAATTATTCCTGCCGTTTGTCTTAATGTGCCGTGTTTAGACTGGCTTGTTCATACGAGTGCTAGCCCTGTCGATTACCATATGCTTTATTGGTGATTTTATGACTGATTTAGGTCTTGGTTCATGGCACCATAATTTTTCTTTACATATACATATATGGTTTAATTATCTTCTCGTTGATGCGCTGCGTGTTGCATCTTTATCGCTGGTTATTTGTATGGTTTACTACTTTTATAATCGTATGACTGCGCCCGACTTATGGCGTGTAAGATTATCGTTACAGGTTAGTTGTAATCTTAGATATTCATATATTTGCCCATGTTTTAATAACTTGTTAATTCAAATTCTTCGAAGTTTGGACTTGAAAATGTGCCCGTTGGAGAGGTTTATGCTTTCCATATTTAATTTTTGTTTTTCGCTCGATTGAACACACTTTCTTATATATATATATATATACATGTTTGTTGTTTTTAAAATGTATTCAACCCCACTCCTCACTGACTCGGTGACCCAAGCCCTTTAGAGACTGGTCTTGAATACGTGCCCCCAAGGGAGGACTTGGGTTTCAAGTTTTCAATCCATTCTAGGTCCTTGCTCGATCTGGTTATTTTAAATTCAAGAAAGACCTAGAATGAATACTCCCTTTTAGCTAGGATTTCTGATACCCCGTTTCGCCTAGGATTTCTATCACCCTCTCCGGCTAGGATTTCTTTGTTATCCCCTTTCGGCTAGGATTTCTGTTATACTGGCCTTTCCAACTTTATGCTTCATCCCGGGAGGTGGACACTAATTCTTCTCATCGAGTATTTGCTCGATTTAAAGACTTCGTATCCTGCACCTAACAAGTTGCCTCTTTTGGGACTAACAATTTACATCCGTGGGACAAATTCGATAGTTTTCTTTGTAATTTTCCTCAAAGCTTAACGCTGACTTCTCCTACGGCGTTTGCTAAGTGTTTGGCGTGTTCCACAGTGAAAAGTGTGGCCTTTTGACTTAGGAATATAGTGAAAAGTGTAGCCTTCTAACTTGGAGTTTGTTTGCTACATCTTTCTAGAACAATTTTTTCAAAGCGAAGTGCTTATTTATCCAACTCAATTTGCATGATATTTTTTGGATCCCAAGTTGTTTTTCTTGAAACAAGTTTTTGGAAACCTTCCGGTATGGTTTTAGCTGTCAATGGGCGACCATTCCGATCATGTCTACATTTTAAGAAACTGATTTTTAGTATGAGCTTACAAGTATGCTCGTCGGGTAAGTTCATGACTTTTATTTTGTAAGGCATTTTGTAGGTAAACTACTATCGATTACTTTCATGAATATAACAAGTAACAAAGTAGATTAGAGTGATTTAAGTAATAAGGCTAGACAGAAACAATAAAACAAGGTAAAGCATAGAAGTTGTTCATTCGGGGTCGCTGACACTAGTAGGCTGACTTTTGGTCCTTAGGTAAGTATTGGTTTTTGCTTGGCATGAGCGATCCACCCATTACTTGTTTCCCCTTGCGTGCATAGGATTGACGCAGTGTTCATGAGCTCATATATATTATTGTAAACGATTCCTCCTGATCAGCCCCTCAACTAATGATTTTAAATGCTTGCAATCATTTGTATCGTGCCCTGGCTGGCTATGAAATTGACAAAACCTTCCTGATCTCATAGCGGCTTTTTTGACTTGTATTTGTTTAAGGATCGGATATTTCTCTGTATCCTTAGTTGCTATGAAAATATTCCCTATGGTGTCATCGAGGGGAGTGAGTTCAGAATTCTTGAAGAAGCGCATCTTTTTCCTAGCTCGGTTATTTTTTCTTTCATTGCTCCTCTTCTGACTGTCAACACTGCCTTGCGCACTATCTTTCCTTTTTAGCCTATCACACTCCGAGTTCTCATCAATACTCATATATTTTTCAGCTTTATTAAGTATCTATTCGAGTGTACTTGGTTTCTTTTTCTTAATCTATCGTCCTAACTTGGTCTTTTAACATACGTCCCCCTTCAAGGCCATCATCACCAGTCAGGGCTCATCATTTTCAACTTCGGCCACTGCCATATTAAAGCGGCTGAGAAAATCTTTGACAAAGCCTCCTGGTCTTTATTTTATTTCACTTAACTCCATGACATTCCGGTTTCTGGCTGCTTGGATTCAGAATTTCTTACTGAATAATTTGGCCAAGGTAGCAAAGTCGTCCACAGATTTTGGCGGTAGATTTGTGAACCAGAGGTAGGCCACCCCCTCTAAATAAGTCGGAAAGTATAGTCATTTGATCTCATCAGTGGTGCGCCTCCCGTCCATATGTTGATCATATTGGCACAGGAATACATTGGGGTCGCTTGTTCCTTCATAGGATTGCAGTGCTAGAGGTTTAAATTCCTACAAATATATGGCCATTTTAATTCTTTCGGTGAGTGGAGTCTTAGTAGGAAGAAATTCCCACTCCCTTCGATTGTCCACTTGTTTCAAGCTCTTATTCACAATTTCACACGCCATTTCCGAGATATATTCATGCACTTTGTTCCGACCCATGGAATGAGTACCTTTTTCCTTGCCACCTTCTTGCCTAAGCGTGTAATTACAATTTGGAGACGGGGAATATGGGGTTTCCTTCGAGAGGAATTCCCCTTTCATAGTATCATCCGATCGTCGAGAGGTTGTGCCATCAGAGGAACTGCACATAGGTGCTTTAGCTTTTCCGTGGTCCAGATTAACATGATATGTAATTTCTCGAACAGAATTTCCCTGTTCTGTACTCGAAGTAGAGGATTCTGTATCGCAGGCTTGACTTGTTCCAGTAGGTAGAAAACAAGTGGCACTTAGCGTGGCTTTTGCAGTAGCGGCTTGAATAGCGAACATTGACTCAAGTTTTTTCATCATTGCGTTGTTTGCGATTGTTATCTGACTCGTCAGTCCTGCAATTGCTTCTTCCAATTCTCCTTTGTTTACAATAACCTCGACTCTTGACGATCCTCCTGTTTCGAAATGAGTGGCGGGCAATGTGACAATATTAGTATTGTTGGTGAGGTCATTGACTCCGTGGATGGTCTCCTTTGGTATACCCATTATTTCAAGCAGAGTTTTCTAAGAAGATCTCGTAAAATTTATACAGGGAAGGATGCAAATACGGCCCCACGGTGGGCGCCAAATGTTTTAACCAAAAATGGTTCAAACACTAAGGGTACAATGAATTTACTTCACCAATAAGTTAGAAAATAGGTGGAGCCATACTCAACAATAATTGAAAGTAAAAATGACAAGGAAAACAAAATGGAGATGAGGTTTTAGAGTGGTTCAGCCTTGTGTTAGGCCTACATCCACTGTGAATGGAATTTGCATTATCATGATGATGATTACAAGACATATCAGCTCTCGATCTTTATACATCTTCTTATTCATTCAATATATTCTCACTTTTACATACAAATTTCTCTTAGATTCACAAGATTCAATGGAGGAATGGAAGGTTATATGATGGAGTAGGACGGATAAGTGATGGAGAAGGAGGAGATCTTCGATCTTCTACACCTATAGGATTTTGATGGACGCCATGGCCAAATGGATGAAAGATCTTTGGATGGTGATGATGATCATGGCTGAAATGTTTAAGGAATGGCTAAGGACGGAATTTAGCAGCACTTCGTGGTGGCCATCGATCCCCCTTTATAGTGGCAGCCATGGTTATTTATAGGTGAGCCTCCCTTGAAGAAATGAATCGGAGTTCCCCCTTCTACGTTACAGATCGCCTGCCTTACTAATCATGAACATGCCTCCGCTTAGCTGTAACTAACTGATGACAGATGTTTCCAGCTTTCCTATGTGAAGTGACTTTACAAGAGCGACCGACTGCATAGGTCTGGGTATATTGAATGGGCGGGCGACCGATGAGTGTACATATGACCTGTTAAAGCTTCCTGGCTTGTACAAGAATGATTGACCGATGGATGACATTTGGTTGATGTAGCTTGTTTGATTATGAACGGGCGAATGGTACCGTAGTCTGAGATGTAAGTATGACCCTTTGAGAATTGATATCCATCCGACTAGCGAGAAGCAATTGGTAATAATAGCTGATCGAGTATCAAGTCGGCGATTGGAGTTGCACTCTATGAGCGGAAATGGAATATATGTGCAACCTCTGATTTTCTTTGCATTTCCTGCTATGCGTGATTGATCAGTTTATTATGAACAAACGACTGTAGAACAGATCATGTGACCGATCCCGACTGTGCTGTGCGAACGACTCAACTCGGGTTGCCATGTTTAACCTTGGAGCTGGTGCTTGAACCTTATTCTGTATGATCGCCCCTTACCTTTTGTAACTATCCAAGTGTACTGGGTAGTACTAGATACGATCGACCTTAACGACGTTTGTCCCATGATTTTCATATAGACTTAATATACCAATATGTGTGCGGTTTTTAAAGGATTCAACCATCCATAATGTATGGATTAACACTCTTCAACAAACTTCTCATCGATGACTGTCTTCTGTTGCCCATCAATCCTTTCAGTCGGCTCAGTACCTATAGAACGAGAGGTGACAGTTATTAACTCATGGGAAAGCGAGGGATCTTCAATTGATCGTCTAATAATATGACGGAAGGTCGAAATAGCCCTGACAAATTAGAGTGAAAAGGTAGAGATACCTTCGGATGATTTCTCAATTGGGGTGGCTAGAGTTTCTGATGCTAATTCGGGTATATGAGACAAAAGGGAGGCCTTAGGAATTCCTGGATTTTCAGGATCATATTCCTTTATTTCGGTACCCCCGGGAGCAGCAGAAGAAGAACCGGTTTCAATGATATCTTTTCCTTTGGCCTGACGTCCCTCTTCCTCCACGACAGCAGAAATAAGTCGATGCCCTTTGGCCAGACGTGACCCCTAAGGAACTTCTATATAAGTTTGTTTTCGTCGATGGAATCCTCCTTGGTCTCTTTCTTTTCCCATTCGATGATTTGGTCCCATACATAAACCAGAGTTGTCGGGTAATCCTCGATCCAAGAATGTCCCAACAACAGATCGCCTGAGCAAAGAATTCTATCATCAGCTCATCATAGACATCCAATTCCTTCTGCGCCGCGGAGAGTTTCTCTTGAACTTCTTTGGCAGATTTAAGGGCGATGCTTGTATTCCCCTCAGCCAACACTGCTCTAGATTCAGCCTCCAGTAATTTGGCTTCCAGTTCGGCATTCCGCTTTGCTAAATCAGTGTTTTTCTTCTTTAGCTCAGCCTTCTCCTATTCAAGGGAAGTGCAAGCTAACTGTACTTTAACACTCTTAGACTTAGCATCCTCTGCTTGCTTCTTTAGATCCAAGCGCTCTTGGCTATGGGAATCCAAGAGCGTGTGATAACACCTTTGTAGTTTTTCGTGTTGTTTTTTGTAATTGTAGGCATCCCGTTAAGCGAGAGCAAGATGAGCTTTTGCATCTTCCAAATCCTTCCCCAAATTCTTCAAAATCCTTGCATCATAATCGACCACTTCCTTCATGTGGCCAATATCAGTAATAAGATCCTTGATAATCTTAGAAAGCTTGGGCGAATATTTATACATTTCTGTATATTGCTTGTCCACTAAATCAATTTTTTCTTTAGCATCATTAGCCCAATTCGAAGGAATAGGTTCAAGCGCGGGAACAGACGCCATACGATCAAAATAATTATTCGAAAATTGTTTTTTCAGAGTTGCTAGTCTTTCCTTATTCTCAGAATCGAGAGACACAGGCTTGGATACGAATAATTCAATATTTTTCCGCTTAGCAGGTACAATGGACATATCACATTTTCCTGACCTCTTCTCAGGGACTTTAGGTTTATCCTGTAAGTCAACGTGCTTCGACAATGGCCTCTCTTGGGGATGCTTCTCTTTAGGAGGAGTCGGATCTTTGGAAGGTTGTTTGTCCCCTTCATGACAATTTTGATGGCTCTTGTACTTATCTAGATCAGAACGATGAGGAGAACGAGAACACAAAGAACGAGGACGGTTGGAATCATAATGCCTCCTGTCATCCTTACCACGTCTTTTGCGATGGTCCGGTTCAGTGTTAGAGTCATATCTGGGCAAGCTGACATGGATTTTCCTGATATCATAGCGGGGATGCACCATGATTCCTGTAAAACAATGTATGTAGAATTCAGAACTAATGTTTACACAAAGCATAAGTGCTGTGACATGCAATACTATTGTGTTATGTGCATCCTAAGTGATATTTCCCCCAACCAACCAGAGCCCGAAGTTAGGCTAGCATGTGTGGTCTCCTTAGCCTTCACGAGAGCAGTTTCTTCTGAGGAAGTAAAGGTCAAAGGCTTGTTTCCAAAATCTTCTAAAGTGTAAAGAGTCTCAGGCAAGGGAAGATTTCCTAAACCCCGAAATGTAGAGTCATCCATAGTGGAGGCATCTCCTTGAGGAGTATCAAACGGAAATTCTTTTGGAGATATCGGTTTTTAAGGAGTGGCAGCATCCTTGGGAGTAATGTATTTATCTTTATCTTTTTCTGCTATATTTGCTAATATATCATCTTGAGTTGTGGAGGGAGAAGGAGGATCCCTAAGGGGCACTGTCGGATCTTTTGAAATTTATCCCCTCTCAAGTGGAGTGTCGATTGGCCCTTCAACTGGAGTTATGTACACGTAAGGGTCTTCCCCGAGGCCTATGCTACAAGTTATAGCAATTAGACGATGGCGATGGAGATATTCATCTAATAAGCACTCCTTGATAGTCAAAAATTTTTGATCACCATTAAGTAATTGATTTAAACGATCGATTTGCACCGGATGCTTCTCTTATGGTGGGTTAGGAACTACAAGTGAAAACAGGCAATGATTAATGAATTTATGATAAAGGCTGGGACTAAAAATTAAAAAACCAAGGTCCTTACTTGACTTAAGCCATTTTCCGGCACACCCGGGCTGTTGCTTGATATAAAACCATTCAGGTTTTAAGTCCACAGCTTTGCTGCTAAACGGAACGGTGGTGATTTTCCTTTTTGGCACCGATTCAAAATATACAAAAGATGAGGTGTCATTGGTTCGATGTTTAAAATTGTAAAAGAAATGAACATCCTCAAAAGTTAGCTCTACACCTAGAATTTCTTTATAAGCTATGTATAGAGTATATAGATAAGCGTAGGAATTGGGATGAATTTGCATGGGGGCAATCCGCAGTTGTCTCAGAAAATCGACGAAGAATGGTGGAAATGAAGATATCGCCCCAACTAGGCACATCAACCTGGTGATGGCCATGTACCCTTCCGGTGGATTATGAGGACGATCTATTTTTGAGGGCAACTCAGTATCTCTTCGAAGAATCCCATGCTTTAGGCATATCCGCGCAAGTCTGTCATTGTCAATCGTTGACTCGACCGAATTGTTAGGTGGATCCAAGATTTCAACATTTACAAACTCATCCGGGGAACGATCATCTCCTACCCCTCCTTCTTCCTCGCCTAGATAGACATTACCACTGGATGACACATCATTTTCATGACTTCCCGTTTCATAGTCTGGACCCGTACTATTCCAACCCTAATCTGAAGTGGAAGATATGTCTTTAACAGTCGGATTCTCAGATGATCTGGCAGCATCTCTCCTTTCTACTATTCTAGACGAGCGTCTTTCAGCCATAGTTGTTAAACTATCAAAGAAATAATGGCAGAGATTAAAGCAATGTTGCCCGTGTCTTCCTATGCATGTGTTGAAGCTAAAAGTGTGCAAGTGTACATGTATTGATGGAATTAGAATGTACAAGATCAACACAAAAGAAAGCAGTGGAAAAAAATTAAAGCAATTATGTACTCATGATAGTCTAGGAGTTCATTCATAATCGTAAGGCTCTATCCTAACTGTCCATAAAGTTACAGGCCATAGTCATTATTTGATTAAGTTAGTTGAACCATTCTTGCACATTATGTTGAATCATTTCGGATCGGTTCAGATATGTACACCACAAGCGGATCGGTACAAGTCCTCCTTTCTAGGTTAAGATTGAATCGGTTCGGATGCAAAATTATGAGCATATCGGATTTGACGTGTCATCTTCATGGATCGGTTCAGAACATACGAAGGAGAAGATAACGAATTAGATAGGATTAAAGGAAGGCAATTGTGGTTGGATCGGTTGGCACCGAACCGAACCACATCAACACCCCAAAAACCTATCCATTCAATCCAACTTTTTTCTGCAATCACCATCGTCTTCTCCGACCCAAACCAACGCCGCGTGCCTGGACCCAAGTACTCCTGGATCTTCCATTCTGCATTGAACCGATCCCATCTCTCTTCTCCCTCTACTTCTACTTCGCTTCCCCAACGTCACCTAACCCATTTCTCTCAAAAGCCCATTCATGGCTAAGCACTTACAAACTAACTTGACTAATGCTGACTTTGACCTCCTCCACAATCATCTTGAGGTGGCGACGAGCAAACAACGACGATGGTGAGGGGATAGCAGATAAAGCATTAAAATTAATGTGGTAGCGATTGGAATTACTCAGATTGCTCCTAAATTCGGATTAGAATCGATTAAACCGGAGTTAATCAAAGATTAAAGACGCACCTATGAATTTGATTTGAAAACTGGAAGGAGTTCTAGAGATTTGAAAATTAGGTTTTTTTTAATTCAAAATTTTGAGGAGAACGGAAATGAAAAAGAAAAGTAAAAAATGAAGAGAAGGGCGTGAATTTATATGAGAAGAAGAGGCCCCTTCATGTTCTTGTGGATTTGATGTTTTGGCCCGATCCGATTAGCATATGGTCCTCGTCAATATAAGCTAGGCCTTTCAGCCCATGAGTGCAGCAATGGATGGGATTGGGCGAGACCAATCCGAACCATAGCGTAGTCGTCACTATCAACTCAACACAGAAAATGAATCCAAAGAGGATTGAAAGATTCATAAAAATGTATTATAAGAGCTCACCTGAAAGAATGGCTCAGACGTTGAACGTAATCTCAAGATTATTAAAAGCAATTGGAGTGGTTCATACATCCAACATCATATTTATAGACACCAAGAGACGCGACTTGATGAGACGTCACAACTTTACGGATGAATGGAAGTAACTATTCAATGACTTTAATTCAGAAACCAACGGGCAGAATATTTTGAAGCACGCTGTATTTTCAATAAACACGTACTTTAAGGGGGCAAAATGTTAACCTACTTTGTGAACTAGGCTACATAAAGCTAAGAGATTGCTCGATGAATAAGTTTGAAGAAAGAGTTCACAGCAAAGGCTCAGATTGGTTCAGAGGGCCTTGACTCATTCCCTTTGGTTATGCAGTGAACAAAGCAGAGAAGGACATATAGAAAGCGCAACCAGATCGGTTCGGAGGTCCCCAACCCGAACCCTTTGTGTGAACGCCGATCCGATCCGAGAACAGGAAGTTGCAGTAGTTACAGCCCACGATTCCTTCATATGCAGAGTGGTTGTGAATCTACTATCCCACGTTCACCTACGAACATAATGCGCTGGCACCACCTCAAAGCTTTTGAACCCGAATCTAAAGGGATGAGCATCACGTGTACCCGAACTGGCGGCCCTCCAGGGGAATTTTATGCCAATGAATACACCATCAACCCTCATTTGAGAGGATCTTTTGGCAAATTATTAGCCCTCTCTACCATAGAAACCGAATTCCACTATCTTATTCAGATCATCATCAACCTTTAGAGCATATTTCAGAAAAGGCTGAGTGAAATTATTCATTGTAAAAGCGAGGTTGAGTGAAGACAATCATTATACTTGCATTCCCATCATCAATCAAATAAATTTAAAGTGGACGCAGGCACTTTAACGCTGAACCACTATAAATCGTGTGTTTTCATTGTTTTTCTCTTTTATCTATCATTGAATTGGGTGTTAGAACCATTTTTGAATCTAACAATTGCATATAAGAAATGATGAAAAATATGCATTGTTTGAAATAGAAAAGTTTAACATTAAAAATTTACATTTTTATTGTATATAAGAAATGATGAAAAATATGCACCATTTGAAATAGAAAAGATTAACAATAAAAGTTTCCATTTTTATTGTATATAAGAAATATGCATTGTTTGAAATAGAAAAGTTCAACAATAAAAAATTACATTTTTATTGTATATAAGAAATGATGAAAAATATGCATTGTTTGAAATAGAAAATTTTAACAATAAAAATTTACATTTTTATTGTATATAAGAAATGATGAAAATAATATTCACTGTTTGGAATTAAATGAATGGACAATAAAAATTGCATTTTTAATTGTATGTTTAATTCATTAAAAAGATAAATGATTGGACAATAAAAATTACATTTTTAATTGTATGTTCAATTCATTAAAAAGATACATGTTTTAGATTAAATGATAGGACAATAAAAAATACATTTTTTTATTGTATGTTTAATTCATTAAAAAGATTCATGTTTTAGATTAAATGATTGGACAATAAAAAATTACATTTTTATTGTATTTTTAATTCATTAAAAAGATGCATGATTGAAGAAAATATTTTTGACATAAAAAATTATATTTTTATTGTATTATTGATTCATTAAAAAGAATCATGTTTTAAATAAAATGATTGGACATTAAAAATTACATTTTTATTGTATTATTGATTCATTAAAGAGAATCATGTTTTAAATAAAATGATTGGACAATAAAAATAATATTTTATCAGATGTTTGATTCATTAAAGAGATTTTGCTAAATTGATATGTAACCATTTACATATTAGCGAAGTAGAAAAATGTTCATTTGTTAAATAATGTCATTAATATGTTAGTGATGTTAGGAAAATAATAATATATCTTGATTCATTAGAATGTAACCATTTACATATAAGCGAAGTAGAAAAATGGTCATTTGTTAAATAATGTCATCTACATGTTAGTGATGTTAGGAAAATAATAATATGTCTCTATTCATTAGAATGTAACCATTTACATATTAGCGAAGTAGAAAAATGTTCATTTGTTAAATAATGACCTTTACATGTTAGTGATGTTTTAAAAAAAATCATATGTTTTTTTTCATTATTCTTAACATGTAAGCAAGGTTAGAAAAAGAGTCATTTGTTTAATATGTTTTTTTAGATAAAAGCATTTTTCATTAACATGTTAGCAAAGTTAGAAAAAGAACCATCTGTCAAAATAAATTTTTTGTTAGATAAAATATTCTTTTTAACGTGTGTATGAAGTGTATAAATTTTTTAAAGAATAAATAGCTTGAGATCGTCAAAGGAATTATATATATATGTATATATATAAATTAAAATAAAACGAATCGCGCGTAGTAGTTCGCGTTTTGGAATCGTAACTTTAACCGATTATACCGAGAGATCCGACGGTCCGATTTTCCCAAAATTGGAATCGTTGGGTTCGCTTAGGAAAGATCTTTCAATGATATTAAATTTGTTAAGATCCAACGGTTAGATTTCAAGAAATGTGTAATTCAAATCTAAACAAAAACAGCGCTAGAGCCGCGTAATGAACTGAAACGTCATTCGAATAAAATAGGCTATTTTCTATGTAAATAAAAATAGCGATAAATCGTTATAAAATATTATAAATGATATGCAATGGAAATAAACCAATTTCACCTGGTTTATAAAGCAATATGGTCAGTTAGATTCTTTGACATTAATTTATTGGGTTGAATTGAATTTAACCAAAGAAAAGAAATGATTTGAATTATATATATTCGAGAATTATTTGAGAAGACCAAGTTAAATCTCATTTCAATTAATTATGCGATGATTAAAAGTCAAAGATATTGAAGACGTTGGTTGAAGACCGGCGATCTTCACATTGAATGGATGACTACTGATGCCTTCGATTAGAGTTGCGGCCTTGAAAGGGTTACAGTGGTAATTTCCCGAACATACTTGTTGATTGTTCAGATGTGCGAGGGCTTCTCTCCTGTATTGGACATATGGGACGAGGAATAAGGTGCCTCTGATTTCGTTCAGACCCAGAACGGACTTGTAAATGGATGTGTGTCTGACATTGGATTTTATTCTGTATTGATTGATTTCTATTAAATATATATATATATATATATATATGTATATATATATCTGTTTGGTGGCGAATTTATTCTCTTGCTTAACACTCTACTCTGAGACGTACGAGCTCAGAGGTTATATATCGATAGACATTAGTCGTATGATGTGAATTTTCAATGTGGCATGCTGAGATGCAAATGATCAAGGCTTTTTTTTGAAAAGCCGAGCCTTGTGGTTGATGATCAAAGCATAACTTTAATTAACATGACTTTGTGTATAGCGTTAACTCGCGAGCCTCACACCCCGATATGAACCAGAAACGGGAGAGGATTGCAGAGAGGACATGCGTTTCTTTCTAGCCAGGAGTGGTGTCATGGTATGGAGCCCATAAATTTTTACTTATGTGGATATTGGAAAGCGAGGTACCTCGAATTTGAGTCCCTAGTGGCTCTTGATTTACGCCTCCATAGGGCGGGAAAACGTATTGTTCAGGAATTACCAATCCTCAAACATAAGAGAGGGCCCTCCCTGAAGATCTAAGGTGCAGTTGCGACTGATCCAGAGGCATGGGCTAGAGTGTCTCGAATTCGTTAAGGACTATTCCTTGCCTTGGTTCATGATGGAAATCCAACTTCTAATATGTCATTGTGCGGTTTTTGTAAAACTAGTATGGTGACATAGTATAAGGTAGCTATGCTGTTTATGATTGATACATTATGATTGAAAATATTTTTGAAACATATATGCACTAATAATAGTATCAAATGATTTTGATTTATACGTATCAAGCATATTTGGCCATTATAAGGTAAAACTCTATCCTCCGGTTTACGTTGCATTATGTGATGGGACTTGAGTCTTATAATGGCTTCATTTTTCTAAAAAATATTGCGTTGTTTAATGATTTACTTTGTTTCATGCACTAGCAATCCAATGGAGTAAACTCATTCCGCGTTAGCGGCTTGGTCCTATGATTGACCTTATTATTAAATTAGTTTAGTAAGATTTCTCATACCAGTCCCATGATTGACTTGTAGTTTGTTTCACTTTGAAATATCGGGTGCCCCTTATTTTACATGGGCAACCTTATATTCAGGTTTTAGCTGATTCATTCTGGATAGATATGGAGCTGAAGATGGATCCTACCATTTCTATTGTGTTGTTCAGACTACATTAAGTATATTATGTTTGATTCCGCTGTAGACATTTTATATTAAGCTGAAACTATATTCTGTACTAAGTATGATCTTATTATGCTATGTATCTCTGATGATATATTATTTCCAGTGTAATTTGATGTACATCATCTGATGTAATGCTATGTTTCTGTTCTGCTGCTATTGTTTATGTGTTATATTCCAATGTTTATCCTTGCTTCCGTGGCGTGGGGTTTCTGGGTTATCACAGATATAGTATCGAAAATCCTAAACTCTTTGACGAAAGAATAAGAAAGGAAGGTTTTGGCTATTGAAGAAGCTAATGATATTTCAACCATGAAACCTGAAAAGTTGATAGGAAAACTAATATCATATGAAGTGAATTTGTTGGCTAACAAGGTTCATGCTCAAGATAAAAAGAATTTGTCTTTCCATGCTGAAAAAGATATGTATATATATAAAGATAAATTGTTAGAGAATATGAAGGTAAACACATATATGTATAATTATTTTGTTATATGTATGCATGTATGTATGTATAGGCTAATGTGAATCTTAGAGCAAATAAATATAATTTTTGGGACAAACGGTGTTTCTATAAGCTTTAAGTTTAAAAGTATAAAATGTTAATTTTTTTGAAAATATATAAATGCATGTGTTAAAAATAAATTTGTAAGTGTGTAAAAAAATTCAATGTCAAAGTAAAGCTATTTGAATTATTGACGCATTTATCATCGTAAATGTCTTTCACGAGAAATGTACTTTTTGAACAATTATAAATTTGTAAACATTTATAAATAAATGCTTTACTGATAAATCTTTATAAATAATTTTTAAAGAGTGATTTAAATAAGAATTGGTATTTTGTTATGTGTTCATGGTGTGACTTGTAACAAACAATTGGAATTTATGTGTTAATGGTTGTTTAAGCATGGCATAACTAGAGTATTTAAGACAATTTAATTACTAAAGGCTTATTTATCTCTTAGTAGCCTTAATTAGGCTAAACGGGCCATAGTTGTTAAATAAAAGGAAAGAAAAGTTTGGAGAATTTTCTCTGATACGTTTTTTCTTTCTCTCTAGGAGTCCTTCATTTTCCATGCTTGGGAACTAAAACTAAGAATGAAAATCAATTTCCAGCGAAATCTAAATTCCTAAATATTTCAAGTTATTGAAACACACGTTGTAAACTGTGTCTCTAGATAGTACCATCCTAGAAACTAATTTTATTTCATCAATAATCTCTTTTGTGAATTCCAGTTCTTGTGTTTTAATGATTTGGGGTTGCATGTTACAGTAACCTTTCCTACAGGCTTTGAGAAGGCTTTTTGAAGCTTTAAGTTCAAATGGTCCTTCAAATTTCTTGCTTTAGATTTCTACTTTTGAAATCTAGGTGAGTGAAACTAGCCTATTTTAGTTGAAATCATATGCGTGTAGTGTTCATGGTTTTATCCGATTAGTTTTAATAAATCAGTACTCGGTACGTACCAATTCCGGTGAAATTTTAACTCTTGTGGTCATCTAAGTTTAGTGCCTAATTTGAAAAATTATATCTCCTTCAATTTATAATGAAATGCTTCTAGTCTTGTTTCGGATCTTGTTTGGACTCTTATCTTTGTGCATGCTAAATGTCATAGCCTTCCAATGTTGTTTGTACTTTAATTTATGCTGTTGAGGTTGTTTTCATCACTTGCAGAAATCTCATACCCTATTCTTTCATTTACCCAAAGAAGAGTCAACCTTGATGTCGACCCCCGTGGAAGGAATGTTGACCATAGGTCGACCTCTTGCCAAGGCATGTCGACACTAGGGTCGACCCTATATTGGTGAGAGTGTGGGCTTTCTTTTGGTGAGTAGGGTGATGTTTCGGGCTTTGCTTAGTTGGGTTCTGCACTTTGGAAGTTTGGTGGTTTGTTTTGGCCCTTTTTTATTAATGATATTGTATATTTTAATATGGCAATTAACTCAATTGTGGGGTGCCTATAGTAGCTATGATTCGTATATTGAATCAATAGTGTTTTGGGTGAATGTTTGCTTGAAATTCCATTGGTATCTATCATTTCCATGTATGTTTTGAAACTATTTTTCTACAAAATGTTTTTAGACGAGTTTCGTACTCCATAATTATTTAGTATATGCATTTTAAGCATTTTATAAGTATATAAACTACATTATCCCCGTTCTATGGGGAGAGAACTTTCATAAGTAAACGATTTTGCATATTTTTCGAAAAACTAATTTAAACTCTTTTTTCCTCCAGAACTAGTTTCAATATATATCTTGAATACTTAATAGTTTTGTTGATGAGTTTAATTTGCATTTATAGTGATGTTTCTATTGTATTTCCAAATACACATACATGGTTTTTGGATCATTTTAAAATGTTTTTTAGCATAGAAATATGGTTTTGAAATGAACTATTGTTTAAACAAGATTCTATAAACTTTTTAAATAATTTGATCTATACAAAGATTTCAGGAACTTCTCAATTCTCAAAAATATTTCCTGAAAACAATGTTTCAAGCCATTTTTATAAGGTATATTTTCTAATATAAAATCACACCTTTTTGCACCCTTCGAGAAGGTGTGTCCGTGATCAAATGGTATAGTGAACCTCATGGTATTGGACACGAAGGTATATTTTGTTGGTTAATTATAGACTCGTCTAATTGAAGCCATGTTTCTTTTATTTTTGTAATTTCTTTTGTTTCTTGTGATTTCTATTGTGTAGTGGACTAACCAGTAGTAAACTGGTAGTAAGAATATGTGGTAGAGGATGCATGGATACCACTACCCAGGTTATTGAATGTGATTTTTTGACACATTGATGTTGTTTCGATAGTGTTCGACCTTCGGGTAAATAGTGTTGTTAAACCTTTGGGTTAATCATGTTGTTTGACCTTCGGGTCAATCATGTTGTTCGACCTATGGGTCAATCATGTTGAAATTATGGGTAGATCCAAAAATATTTTTGAAAACATTTCCCCTCATGTTGATATTAGTATTAGCTATGACCTTTGAGCCATCATGTTATTAGCACGTGCAGGCATAGCTTCAGAAGTTTGCCAATTCTGGTTTGGATGCAAATCATGTTAATTTTGTATTTTTGTTTATTGATGATTTCACCATTCATGATGAGTATTATGCATACATGTTGCTTCCAGTATTTGAAGTCTCTTGTGTCTATACGGTGATTTCAATTTTATGGTTACGAACTCTTATTCAAGTTCCGGGTTTAGTCACTCTAGTGATTTTCAAGAATATGTTGATTTGAATGCTTTCACCTGATCAATGTGATTTTATTTATATATCTCTCAAGTGGATGATTGATGGTGAGTTATTAGGTGATTTCATTCATGACTTTTAGAACTCTTAACGAGTTTATGTTGCCCTGATGGTGTTAATAGTGTTGTTTTCCTTGTGTAGAAAGACACGATAACACCGTTATGTTTATCTTTAAGTTAGTATATTATGTTGTACCTAATCCTTTTGGTTTAGTTTATTTGACAAATGTTTCTTAACAACTTCACGACGGTAAGTATTTCACATTGTAACATCCATTTGCAAAATATCATCTCCAAAATTTACTATCTTACTATCTATTGACCCATTATTTGGCAAAACAGTCACATGCCAAGATTATGGGTAGCGCTGTGTTCGAGTCTCGAGAACGTCGTCGTATTACACAAAGCGATTTGGTCAAAGTTGCGATGTGTTCGTAAAAGGTTGAAAATATCTTCGATTCCCGAAATCATCGTACGGATTGGAAAAGTCGTTAATAAACTAGGAAAATCTGGCATGGTATGAATACGTGATCGACTTACTTCGATCAGCTCGAAATCTTAAGCGCTCCGACTAGATCATGTGGAAAAAAAATCTTCGACGGAAAATATTTGGAATTTGGTAAATTCTAGTTTCGCTCACTCAAAAACTGCTGATCGGCATGGTACGATCAAGGAAAATTGCTTGTGCAATTCAATTTGGCAATGATCAGCCAAATAGTTCGGCACTAAAAAATTGTGTGATCGACACATGAAAATCAACAATTTCCATGTGCGCGCCTCTGCAGCGACACAGTTTTAGTTTTATAAGGCAGGATACTAAAATCTCAGGGGTCGAGATCTAGCGTCTCGAAATCATCTGATCACATCAGTAGGCACTGTGATTTTCTCCTGTACGCAACAGGGGATTAGATACGAAATCATGGTATGATTCTTGGACCTAGCATTTGGCATGAGTGGGAGGTGATGCGAAATAGCTGATCGCATCAGTATGGGACGTGATTTCCAGGAGCGTGCATCATGGCATATGATGAGAAATTTTGGCATGTAGTAGGGGATGCGAAATCGTGTATTTGGCAACGCAAAGTGGCGATGCGAAAATCCATATGCGGATCACTTGTTTTGGCGTGATCCATGGGAATCACTGTGTTTCATCACTTTTTTCCAAGATATGATTTTTTTGGCTCGAAATGCAATTTTTGGCTAAGTTTTCTAGATTCAAATTTCACATCCCATCAGGATATGAAATTTGGGTTGATGCCTTCAAACCTCATCTATAAAAACCCCTATGCTTGGCATTTTAATGGGTTGACATTTTTGGACTTTGGCTATACTTTGCATATGTGATTGGAGCTCCAAGACACCATTAATGGCTTCCATGGTGATTCTCGGGAGTTTGGATTTCTCCAAGGACTTGTAAACTTCACATAGAAATTTGCCTACAACTTTTTGGCACTCACTTGGATTTTTGGCTTGCTTTTGGATATATTTGGACTTTCTTGGATATTGATGCTATTTCTTGGACATTGTTCATCATACTAATGCATTTTGGCTCAACGAAGAAAAAGAAGGGCATTTTGGTCAAAGTTATGAATTAACAAGTTATATGTTATTATATTGCACAACTTTGTTCATTCAAATTGTTTGAACTTCAATAACCATTGTAATCGACAAATCTATGATGAATGATTACTATAAAGTGGATGTAGGCGTTAGTGCCGAACCACTATAAATGTTGTGCGTCCCTTTATATTTCTCGTACTTTGGATATTTGGATTGCGAGTTCACTATTGAACTAATACTTGGGTGTTGGCGTATGCAAATAACCAATTTCCCACGTCAACACTTTGGCGTGCTCGGAAGGGGGAGCAACAACTTCGTCTTTTGCTTTGGTTTTGGTTTTTGTATTTGGTTTTGGTTTTCGACTTCGGTTTTTGTTTTCAAATTCGACTTTGTTTCAAAATCAGATCTTGCTCGCTTTTCATCATGGTTAAACGAAAGAAGCCCGACGCTTTTACCAATGTTCAAGGTACTCGAGGTGAAGGAAGTCAAGAAATTTCTTCGATTTGGAACCCCTCCAACTTTGTTACTCGAGAGGATGTGGATGAAATCGATAAGGGTTTAGCTATAGATTTGAATCCTTGAATCGAGCGATTGGAGGACACGATGACTACTTTTCTCGCTGGGATTAAGGCTAGACTTGGAAGCTCAAGAAGGCTGTCAGTCCAGGAAGATATTATTGGGACAAGAACTAGTGTTCTGCAAGTTATGATTCGGGACTTGGTCCAACCCCACAAACTAATCAGCATGGCAACACTGATCCTTGGACTGGTGTCGTTCTGGCTACACTCGAGGGAAGGACCTCTAATGCCGACATCGCTCAAACCCAATGCTTTTCTTTGTCAATTCGTGGGTTCCGGCAATGGAAATGTCGCTAAAGTGCCTCTACGCATTGGTTTTGATAGAAGCGCTCCCACCTTCCCGAGGGTATGGATTGTGCCCGATGCGTCTCCTCTGTTCGGGATTCAACAGATGTTCTTCTTGTAAATCAACTAGTTGCTACCATGGACTTAAACACTATGAGCAAAAATGTCGCTTTGGATAACTTGAACTAGTTTCTTGCATTTGGTAAAGGATCCCAAATTGCAGATGTCATTCGTCGATTTACCCGAGCCGGTGCCTCTTTTTCGGATTTGGAATATGTTACTGGCAGTTTGTTCTTTTTGGATATGAGGAATTCTCGTAACCTATCAAAATTCAAATTGCTAGTATTGGAAGCTTATGATGGTTAAAGGATCTGACTGCTCACTTGATACCCAACATACGTCATATGGAAGTTCTCTCAACTTCAGATAGTGGCATAGCAAAGTGTTTTCCGCTTTACTTGACAGACGTTGCTTCCATGTGGTTTAGCCAATTGGAAACGGGTTCTATTCACTCTTGGAATGCTTTGGTTAGCAAGTTCATCGAGCAGTCTAGAATTCACATTGCTCGTCTATAAAGCAATATGACTCTAACAATAATTAAGAAGAAATTCGGCGAGACTTTGCTTAAGTTTATGAAAGGTTTAATGAAGCAGTGGCTTCATTCAACGGCCTCGATTCGTCCATGGTTTTGATGGCTGCAGTCCCTGGCGTTTTGGATAAATATGACTTCAAAACTTCATTACATCAGGACCCACCGAGGGATCTCAATGAGTTCTACTTTGAAGTGGAAAGATATCTTTGTGAAAAGGATGCGAGAACTGATAAAAAGGTTCTTAAGGCTAATGTGGTTAAGGGCGGGGCATCGCCTGACTCTGGTAAAGCTAAGGATTCTGGCATAAGTAAACTTCCTTCAGGGAATGATCGAAACATGGTTTGGAAGCAACCTAAGTTCCTGTCTTATTCGGAACCTACTCACACCCTCGAAGATATTTACGTAGAGGTTCATCCCACTACTTCTTTCAGAAAGCCTCCTGCAAGGGCATCAACTCAAAGAGAAAAGGATTCTGGTCAGCATTGCTCATTTCATGATCTCGATGGTCATAACATGTGACGCCTCCACCCCTCCCCGAACCAGCTGACATTTCCCTGAAATACATTGTACTAATGCCCGACTAGCACTGGACAGTCGTCGAGGAAAAGGGTTTTGAAACTAAGAATCACCAAAGAACCTGTAGTATATCTTACAACGCATGGAATAAAATATAATAATAACATAACTTGACATAAAACATGCGAGACAACGCATAAGCTGAAAACTAAATCATATCCATCAGAGTAGCGGAATCCAAAATACAGCTTATGATCCAAACCATTATTAAAACTTCAAAATACCATCTCTAAAGAAAAATAGAAAAGGTAAACTACTAATGCCCAAAGTAGTGACTAACAACAACACAAAAAGAATATATGTAAATAGTACTTGGAAGCCTCCTGCTCGTCTCCGGACAGCAACTCGTGCCTAACCACCTAACCTATCTCTAGTCTGCCCGTTTAGGAGCAACCAGAGTAATAAGGCGATACATAAAACTCTGGGTCAGACAAAAGTCTGGTATGAGCGATAGCAGAAAAATAAAACAATAATAGGTACAAATAATCATACCTGAACCAGGACCTGCAACCAAAGAGTTAGCACAACAAGATGTATAGTACTCTAAGGTAACAGTAACATAAAGTGTAAAATGGGAGTGTTCATGTCACGGTGATAGCAAACATAAAACAAAGCAATCATCCCCACATCACTCACTCAATGCATAAAGCATACAATATCCGCCGCTTTGATCACCGAATCCATTGGGGCCATGACGGCAACTCCGTACAATTATTGCTATGACCATACTTCCTTGGTTTATAATCAATAACCCTACCCAGTCCACACATCCCTGGCTCTAGGTTAAGGGCCAACCAGTCTGCACTTCCCTGGCTCGGGTTCGTCTACATGCGCCCTCTCTTCAATGTTGAACTAAAGTTATAAATATCGATAACCCCTTTGCACACGTCCTGCAACAAAGTCCAACTCTAGAGGTTAACTCTTTGGTTCCCATCTGGATCCTGAGTAATAACTTCCTACTTGGATTTCCTTTACATCTCGGGTCTGGTCTGATTGGAATTGGTCTTCAGAAGAATCCACAATTGTCGTCGCATAGTCTAAGTTCGATTTCAGTTCGGTTTGGAGTCATCATCTCGGTTCGAGTCATGATCATCGAGGAGGATAGGCCGCAATCCCGGTCGCCCCGCCAGCTCGCCACCCTCCCGGGCCTTGCCCTCCCTTTGCTTCATGGCACTCCTTCTGGTTAGCTCGTGACCCTTTCCTGGTGGCGGTTCATGACCCTCTCTTGGTGGCGGTTCGTGAGCCTTTTTTGGTGGCGGTTCGTGAGCCTCTCCTGGTGGCGGTTCGTGAGTCTGGTGGCGGTTCGTGATCCCTACCCCCTTCAAGAACCAAATTTCTACAGTTTTCCTACGTGCTAATTTCACCACACGACGGCGTTTTCAACCAATCTAACCTTCCTACGACATCTCAAAACATTCCAAATAGCAGTAACAACATATAGAATCAATCAAAAATACTAAAACATCATTCACATGAAATATTTTGGATCAAACATACCCAAAAAGCATGATTTTCTCCTTAATCCCCTTAACCATGTTTTAACTATAGGATTTGCAAACTTAATCCAAATTAACCCAAATTTTCACCAGTGCATTAAATAATATTTCAGAATTTCTACATATTTTTCCAAATTTTTATGATGCATAATTTCTCTAATTATCACTAATCACCCTTAATTAGCCGTAATTAGCGTATAAAAGTGGAAATCACTCATCTTAACCATAAATAAATTTCAGATCTGAAAACTCCACTGATTTGGCATGGATTCCTATGTATAGTAGCGGCTCTATCTCTGATTCAATGCTAATTTCTCTTGATTTGATGTAGTTTTGGTTAATTAGCGATAGGAAGCGATTAGAATGAGATTTGGAGGATGGAGGCCATTACTAGGTTTAGAGAAATGTTTATAGCGGCTGAAAAAGTGAAAAGGAATGTTTCTCCAAACCCTTTAGCCCTCCAATAACCCTAATCCCGAAATGGGTTATGGACCTAACCACTAATCATTAAATTAAACCCGGCTGTTTTCCATCTTCCAAACTTTATTTCACCATATCTCCCAAACTTGTAAGTCCGTTTGATTAATGTGACTACTATACGGAAAGGTAAACCATTATCTGAATTCAATGGAAGTGGTTTCAGGTCAAAATTCCTTACCAATCAAAATTTATTGACGAAACAAGATTCACCAGTGGCAAAACGGTCATTTAAAATTCGGCAAAAATCGTGAACATGGGAAATGACCCTAATAGTCGTTTCCTAAAATTACACGATCTATGACTTCGTACGTAAATGAAATAAATATTCTACGATCCTTCGAAGTGTAGAATGTGGGTCGTTACATAACATGAATGATTGTATACATTTTCTGGATATAATCGAAGAGTGTTTCAGATGCAGTAAGCTAGCATGGTTTGTTCAGACTCGAGTTATGGTGTCGGATAGGCACAATCTCCTCATGCTACTCAGGATAGGCGCGGGCCCAGTGCTCGTGGCAACATTATTATTAATTGAACTTAGTTATTGCTTAGTATCTCGGATTCTGGCCTCCCGGACATTAGTATCTTTTGGCTTTTAGTTTATAATCTTTTGGCATTGTGGATTCTTTGGTTGCTTAGCTCTTAGTTTTGCTTTGTTCTTTGGATTCTGCTCTCGAATTTTTGATATCACGGTTTTAGCTCTGGCTATTTCTTTGGCTTTTGGTGTTTCGGCCTTCTCTAGTTCTTAGTTATCTGGCCTGTGGCCTTCTTGGTTCTTATGGTTTGGTTCAGGCTTCTTCTCCATTTTGGATATTTGGGCTTCATCCCATGGCTTTGGCTTTGTAGGCTCGTCCCTTTGGATGTATCTTTTTGGCTTTTTGGCTATAGATGGCTGAGTCGACCTACCCATGTACGGGAGCTATTATAATCCCTAAGAATGCTCTTTGTTCGATAAAACACCATTACCTCCTTGGATGTTAATAAAATGGAACTATTCTTGCTTTTATTAGCTGTCTTGCTTCGACAAGACCGCCTTGAACGCTTCTGGCTACTCCTAGTCATCTTGCTTCGGTAAGATCGCCTTGAATCCTTCAGGCTATTCTTGGTCGTCTTACCCTAGCAAGGCGGCCTTGAACTCATTTTTGTTTTGGATTTTGAGTGGCTAAGTTTGCTTACCTTGTAACAGGAACTTGCGAGTTCTTAGGCATGCTCTTCGCAAATGATAAACTGTTTAGTATCCTTCACAAATTAATTTGAAATCAATGATGGATAAGTCTACATACCCATGTACGGGAATAGGCGAGTCACTATGAATTCTCCTTACGGATGAGAAACAATTAAGTTTTCCTTTTGGTTTTACTAAAAAATCCTAAGTTCTATGACTTTAATAAAAATTACTTTGTTTGTTAGGATGTCGATTGCGAAGTAAGGAAACTTGAAATCTAATTTGCGAACTGTAAGGACTCCGGTCCATAGTTTTTGGACTTGGTTCGCCAAGTTCACACTCTGTCTATTCTTGGTCGCTTTGCCATGACAAAGTCACCTTGAACTCTTTTGGCTATTCTTGGTCGTCTTGCCTCGACAAGATCGCCTTGAACTCATCTAACTATTCTTGGTCATCTTGCCTCGGCAAGAACGCCTTGAACTCCTCTGGATATTCTTGGTTGTCTTGCTCGGTAAGATCATCTTGAACACTTCTCGCTATTCTTGTCGTCTTGCCTTGGCAAGATTGCCTTGAACTACTCTAGTTATTCTTGGTCGTCTTGCATTGCCAAGATCACCCTGAACTCTTTCAGCTATTCTTAGTCATCTTGCCTTGGCAAGATCGACTTGAACTTTTTTGGCTATTCTTCGTCGTCTTGCCTTGGCAAGATCGCCTTGAACTCTTCTGGCTATTCCTGGCCGTCTTGCCTCGGCATGATCGCCTTAAACTTATCGGGTACTTGGTTATTGATTATTCTAGATTTGTGGATCTCGGGTTTTCCCGATTTTCTAGCTATGTTATTCTGATACTCAGGTTCTCAGACCCTTGCGATCTTTCGGCTATTCTGGCTACTTCAGTTATTCTGTTTATCTCTCAATTCATGATCTGCAACGATTGTCAGCTTTCATTTGATTTCATGCTTTAGTTTTATGGTTAATATGATCCAACATGATCATGGATTTCTACTTCAAATGATCTAGCGCGATCGCGGCTCTTCGGGTTTTTGGTTATTGGATCTCCCATTGGTCTTCTCCTGGCAATGATTTATGGATTCCTAGATTTTTGGTTTACTCGCAAATCACCTCTCCCTTTGGTCAAGGCAAAAATGTTTTGAGAGGCAAAGTGTTGACCCACTTTTTGGTAAAGCAGTCACACGTCAAGATTATGGTTAGGGACGCGCTCGAATCCCGAAAACATCATCGGAAAACAAAAGGCGATTTGGTCCGAAGTCGCGACGTGTTCGGAAAAGGTTGAAAATATCGTCGATTCCCGAAATAATCGTTATCGGATTTGGAAAAGTCATTAATAATCTTGGAAAATCTAGCATGCTAAGAACGCGTAATCAAGTCGGTCCGACCAGTTTGAAATCCTTAAGCGCTTCAGTCCGATCACGTAGCAAACTCGTCGAGGAAAAATATTTGGATTTTGGTAAATTTTGGTTTCGCTCACTCAAAAACTAATGACCGGCAAGGTATGATCAAGGAAAATTGCTTGTGCAACTTGATTTAGAAAGGATCAACAAAATTGGTAAGGATTGACCAAATTGGCAAAGGCAAGTTCGACACTCAAAATTTGAGTGATCGACACCTAGAAATCACTAATTTCTGTGAGCGCCTCTGCCTCGGCACATGGTACGATCAAGGAAAATTGCTTGCGCAACTTTATTTAGAAAGGATCAGCAAAATTGGTAAGGATTTGCCAAATTGGTAAAGGCAAGTTCGACACTCAAAATTTGCGTGACCGACACCCAAAAATCACTAATTTCCGTCAGCGCCTCTGCCTCGGCACAGTTTCGATTTAGCATGACAGGATTCAAAAATCCCGTTAGTCGAAATCTGGCATCTCAAAATAATATGATCACATCGGGAGGCCGTGTGGTTTTCTCTTGTGCGCATTAGGGGATTGGATACGAAATCAAAGTACGAATTCTTGGATCTGGCATTTGGCGCAAGTGGGAGGTGAAACAAAATAGCTGATCACATAGGATGGGATTCGATTCCAGGAGCGCACATCATGGGATGCGATGCGAAATCTGGGCATGGAGCAGGGGATGTGAAATCGTGTATTTGTAAGGTAAAGTGGCAGATGCGAAAATCCATATATAGATCACTTGTTTTTGCGTGATCACTGTTTGTCATCTCCTTTTTCCAAGATATGATTTTTTGGCTTGGGATGCGATTTTTGACTAAGTTTTCAAGATGCGAATTTCGCATCCCCTTGGGATACGAAATTCGGGCTAATGCCTCAAAACCTCACCTATAAGTACCCCCATTCTTTGCATTCTAAAGGGTTGGCATTTTTGGACTTTGGCTATACTTTGTCAAATGGGATTTATAAACTTCCTCATGGACTTTGGACTTCTTCATGGTGAACCTCAGGACTTTGGACTTTGAAAATGGCTTCCATGGTGATTCTCAAGACTTTGGACTTCTTCATGGACTTATTAACTTCACATAGAAATTTTCCTACAACTTTTTGATAATCACTTGGACTTTTGGATTGCTTTTGGACATATTTGGACTTTCTTGGACATTGAAGCTATTTCTTGGACATTGTTGCTCATACCAACATACTTTGGCTAAACAAAGAAGAAGAAGAAGAAGGGAATTTTGGTCAAATTTATGAATTAACAAGCTATTTGTTATTATATTGTACAACTACGTAGATTCAAAATTTCCGAACTTGGATAAATATTGTGATCGACAAATCTATGATGAATGATTACTATGAAGTGAACGTAGGCGTTACTATCGAACCACTATAAAAGTTATGTGTCTCTTTACATTTCTCGTACTTTGGATATTTGGATTGCTTGTTTATTATTAAATTTACACATGAGGGGTTGGCGTATGCAAATAACCAATTTTCGAGTTTAACATTATCTTATGGACTGTCTGTGTCATTTTGTTCGCTTTAGCAATTTTTGGTTGTAACATGTAATCGTGCTATACACTTTTTGTTGTACATATCTAGTTTTGAGGATGGACTTTATGTGTATTATTTTGTACTGTACCCGATGTATGTATATAGATATATTTGTGGTTGTGATACTGTCATGTAAACTATGAATTATCATGTAGTATTTTCTTGTTCTGAATTGATCGTGTAGCAATTGTAGTATTGTATTACATAAACGTTAAGTATGTCGAACCATATGGAAAAGAAATGAAAAAGGGCATACCATCGTTGTACTTAAGACTTATTTAATACAAGACTATGAATGGTCGCTCCTAACCAGCCCTATTCTTTACTCTTGTAAACAATATTGCTCGATAATGCTCCTTATTAGAGTGTGTCTTATAGTAGAGCGTCACAAGTTGGTATCAGAGCCATGTTCCGAAAAAAAATGAAATGCAAAACAATATACATATTACATTACATTGTGGTACAATACTAACAGTATATTATCCCTATCTCATGTTTTTTTTAACTGAGTCCTCAACCTTCCTTGTGTCTTTAAGGAATTCGTCTAAAAATATTGTTTCCAATTCTGTTGTATTACTTATATAGTATTCTTGTGTTTTATTTCTGCATGTGATCCATGTTTAACCTTATTAACAATATTTTTCGTTAATACCGGAATTTGGTCTATGTATATGGATCTAAGGAAAGTGAGGGGGAATTTAGTTCCCATAAGTTTGAGTTAGTTCACCGTTTCCTAGATATCAAGGTCAAAATCCCGAAGATTAGTTACTCTAATCTCAAGAGGTGAGTATCACGCTTACGAGATTTTGTCTTAAGCCCGAAGATGAGTTACTCTTCCATCAAGGGGTGAGTATCATGCTTACGAGACTCAAGGACCAACAGTTACCTTGGGATAAGGGTTCCCTAAGCGCAACACAAGTTAGGAAGCTAAACAGCTTGTGGAAGGGTTTCTTAATGATTTAAGGTTAAAAGTAAGGTTTGTGTGGAAAGGCTTTTGTTTTGAGGAAAGCATAAGGTTGCTAGGTAGTTTTTAGGAAAGTTGAATGGAGAAAAGTGAATCAGTAGTAGCACAACAATATATAATGTAATATGCAAAATAGTAAATAACACAACAATTTATAGTGGTTTGGTTCAGATTGAACCTACGTCCAATCAAAGGGTTTTGACGATTTTATTCATGGAGGAGGTTACATAAGAAATCCCCAATTTGATTTGAAAATTAGGGTTTTCTCTCTTTGAAAAGAGTACAAGATTGTAGAATGAGAAAAGCCCCCTAACATGTGACCCTTGGGGTCTTATTCATAGAGGATTTGGCTCCTTTCTGTTGCTTCTTGTTTCCCCCCTTATTTGCCAATTTTTTGGTAACACCTTTTTGCTTTTGTTTTTGGTTTTCTCTCGCTAACTCCAGATTTCTCTAGCTGTCTCCAACTTCCTCTTCCTTTCTCTACCATTCTGGTGTCAGTTGCAGCTCTCTCTGGCTATCTCCAGCTTTCTCTGGTTTTCTCCACCAGTTCGGTGTCGGTTGCAGCTTTCTCTAGCAGTCTCTAGCTTTCTCTGGCTTTCTCCACCATTCTGGTGTCGATTGCAGCTCTCTCTGGCTGTCTCCGGCTTTTTCCACTCTTTTTTTGTCGGTTGTAACTTTCTCTAACTGTCTCCAGCTTTCTCTTACTCGCTCCATCATTCTGGTGTTGGTTGCAGCTTCTCTATCTGTCTCCATCTTTCTATGGCTTTCTCCACCTTCCTACACCATTCTGTTGTCGGTTTTGTCTTCTTCTGGCTTTCTCCAACTTTCTACACCATTTTAGTGTCGGTTTTAGCTTTCTCTGCCTTTCTTGTTTCAGCAATCATTCCCAAACGATACGTCTGTTTGTTTAATTTGACCACTCTATGGAATGGGAAACCATCATCTGAATCAAAATGAAGTGAGTTCAGGTCTGAATCTATCACCAATCAAAAGTTATAGAAGAAACAAGATTTTATTTTCTTCTTTTGGTGTCAACATAGTTGTACTCAAGGCTTTTCCTTTTATACTTGTGGTATTAGAGCTTCTTCTTCTTTATATTTGGCCAGTGCGAATTTTGGTGTTAACAGTTAGCCCCCCTAAGTACAAATAAGCTCTTGTTCTTTAGGACAAATTCCCATGGCTCCTACACATCTTGCCTGTCACTCAAGAATCATTATAAAAATCTTTGGTATTAGTTTCGTATAACCAAGAGTAATGATGCAAAGGGAAGCATAAAATTTCCTTAATCAAATAGGGCCTGAACATAAATTCCAAATTATGGACTTAGTGTGTAAATTCAAACATGTATTAATTTTGGATCTTATGATTTAAAGCTTAGAATTCTTCTACCAGTGTTGGATGAGCATTTCATTGTTGTTACTTACGGATTCAATTATCAAGAATTCATTCTTAAAAGTACAATATAACAAATTCAAAATTTACATTTGGATATTTGCAACCAGGGGTCATCATTGACGAACATAATGTGTTAATAAAAGTAATACGACTTGCATAGTGCATGGGATTTCACTTATAATGTCCCGAATATAACCTTTTGGGTAGGATTCATAGTAATGAATGTTAAAGGTAGACATGTCATAAGTATAGGAAACCTCCCTATTATGAGGTGTCACGAGATCACAACCACTGTTGGAAGACTTCGAATGAGATGCCCAAAAAGGGTTAGCCTGGATGCTAACTAACACATCTCATAATAAAGAGAGTATGTCTGAACTTCACATAGCAAAAGGAAATTACATATTATTTTTTGGAATAGAAATAAGGGATTCTTAACTAAACTTGGTTGTCAGAATAATGTGGATTTAAAGGTTTATTTTCTGAGAATATAATAAGATTGGAATAACTGTTAGAAATAGCAAAGAAATAGCTTCAGGATTAAAACATGAACTTATGTAACAAAAATTTGAAAACCATAGTAGGAATCCCTAGAGTTATACTTGGTTAGGGTATAAGATTCCAAAATCCTTACATGAAAGTAGCACGTATCCAAGACTCATACTTGGCGAAAAAGGAATTAGAAATCACATATGAACTTTGAGACTTACATTCGGGATAGTAGAAATTAGAAATCATACATAAACCCGGAGACACACACTCTAGTAAGCAGAAAGCCAAAAATCATTTAGAAACCTCGAGACTCACACTCGGGTAAGAAGAAAGCCAAAAATCATTTAGAAACCCCGAGACTCACACTTGGGTAAGCAGAAATCCAAAAATCATATAGAAACCCGAAGATTCATACTCGGGTAAGCAAAATGCAATAAATCATTTAGAAATCCGGAGACTCACACTCGGGTAAGTAGAAACCTAAAAATCATATAGAAGCCCCGATACTCACATTCGAGTAAGCAGAAAGCCAAAAATCATATAGAAACCCCGAGACTCACACTCGGGTAAGAAGAAAGTCAGAAAACATTTGAAACCCCGAGACTCACACTTGGGTTAGCAGAAAGACAAATATCATATAGAAACCCCGAGACTCACACTCGAGTAAGCAGAAAGCCAAAAATCATATAAAAACCCCGAGAATCACACTTTGGTAAGAAGAAAAACAAAAATTACATCAGCAAATCACACCCTAATTGGGATATACAGAGAAACATCATGGTTAAACAAATCATCTTAACGAGAGCACCAAAGAATCATCAACTATTATAAAAAGTCATCCAATAGGATCATTAAACACCATCCAAAGGTTAATCATGCAAACAATGTTAAACGACTCAAACATCATTGAAAGTGATCAAGAAATTAAGAATAATTGGCGGGTTTCTCGAAAGCACAATAGAGAAAACGTGTGGGTGAAAGAATCTTACATATTCTGAGAAGTAACTTTTTCAGTTGCGTATGTAGAGGATTGCTTTCAAAATAAATTAACCCTATCCTGCATTGATTAATCGTCTAGCGGATATTTCGTTTAGCTTTCTAGCCATTGGGTATCTAACATCTAATCTTAATCCTAACCCATAGGATATGCAGATGAATGATACTCCCTAAGAGAGTGACATGTGTCCCTTTAGGGGAAGATGCATGCATTATAACTAGCCTCACTTAGGGGGCGACTCCACTAGTTGGAGATGAAGTATTTAGCCCTACTCAAAGGTGACTCTTTTGCAAGAGATGAAGGTATTGTAGCCCTACCCCAAAGGTGACTCCTTTGTAGGAGATGAAGGTATTGTAGCCATACCCCAAAGGTAACTCCATTATAGGAGCTTTTCTTAGAAGCTTTATTTGGCGCTCCTCTTCCAGAAGATTTGTTTAGCTCTAGCTCCTCTTCTGGAGGCTTTGTTTGTTATTGCTTCTCTTTTTGGAAGCTTTGTTTGTTATTTCTCCTTTTCTTGGAAGCTTTGATTGATGGTGCTTCTCTTATTAGAAGCTTTGTTTTTTTTTTCCTTTTCTTCTAAAGGCTTTATTGGTTTGCTTTTCCCTCTGAAGGCTTTGTTGATTTTCCTTCTCTTCCGAAGGTTTTAGTGGTTCGCCTTTTCTTCTAAACGCTTTGTTGATTTACCTTCATTAGAGGTATGCTCCACACCGTCCACTTTATAGTTGTTTTCAGGCATATTAGTATAATGCATTTGAAAAGAAATATTTATGAAAATTTTCAGACAAAGGAGATAAGGTTTTAAGCAATCTCATTTAAGCCAAGAAATGATTGGCATTTGATCGTCTCTTCGTTGCATATTTCTTTGGGCTTTGGGTGGCTTCCATCAAAGCTTGCCATTGTTTGATAAATAAGTCGTACATTTATTCATGCATTGCGTTCTTTAAGTGCTCATATTTGAGCTTTCATTCTCCTATAGAATGATACATAAACTGAAATTGGACATGCTTTAATTGCTCCCCTTGAGCTTTCATTCCCTTCTATGGGACGAGACATAAGCAGTGGTTGCGCGCGTTTTAGGTGCTTCCCTTGAGCTCTTATTGTACACATAAGCCTGAACAAGGTTTGGTTTTTACCTGTAATAGCACTTGAATATATATTAATATCTGTTTGATTATAAGTAAAAAGACAATATTAAACGACTAATAAAAGTAATCATTTGAGATAGGAGATTTATTGTTAAGTCCTCATTCCCATGTTGCGTTGCTTCTGACCATCTTTCTCATTGGTCTTACTTTAAATTTCTTAGTTAGGCTTTCTTTTCTTTTCATCTTGGTGTATCTTTATCAAATTACGACATTGACTAGTCTTGTGTCCTTCTGTCTTGTGATGGGAATAATAGTCTTCCCCTTTGCTTGATTTTGAAGAGCCTTCTATAAGGAGATTGGAACCAAGTCCTTTTGCTTTTTGTTCTTGCTTTAAGCTTTTCCTCACATTAAGTATTTCTTCCATACGAATGAATTTACTAGCTTTGGAGTACAAATCATTCAAACTTTCACATTCATTTAAGATAAGCTCCTTCCAAAAGGGGGATAGTATAAGCAACCCTGATTGCACAACTCTTAGCTTCCCTCTATCCGTTGCCCCTTTCACTTTAAGTGAATTATTATGAAACCTCTTTAGATAGCAGTTAAGCGACTCCTCCGGTCTATGTTTGATTCTAGCTAAGTCATAAATACAATTTGTCGAATCCTTTTGCATATGGAATTTGGTGTCAAATGCGGTGGAAAATTATTTCCAAGTTGTAATGACCGGGCTATGATAATGTTTGTGCCATTTAAGAGCTATTCCACGAAGAGTTGTCTCCAAGACCTTGCATCGAAGGGCTTCAAAAGCGTTATACGTATCCATGTAATTCTCGGACATGGCAAGGTATTCTTCAGGGTCTGTAGTCCCATCGTACGTGGGTTTGTACTCTTTCATTTCAGATGGTACCTTTACCATCATTATCTCTTTGGAGAAGGGGATTCCCTGCAACTTCCTGTCTTCTATCAATGTTAGGATTTCGTTTTCTTTTGAAGTGACCAACTCTTTTGAGGCTTGGTTATTTCTCCATGAAACTGGACCACTCTGTAGATTTGATGAAGATTTTATTTAGTTATAAAGCTCTCGAGGTGATATTATTCTTGACTCTGCTTCATAAGGTTCACCTTCAAGGGACCTTCAGACTAAGTCTTCTTCAACAAATTCTCTAGCTGCATCAATCTGCATAGCCAAGTGTAGTATTTCCAATTCATTACTTGCTCTTTTCGTTAAGGTTGAAGGTCCTCCAGTTTCTAGTTTTGCTGAGTTGATGTTGTTTTCTAGGATGGATGACGCATTGGAACCTTCTTTACCACTCCTCCCCAATTGAATCATCCTTTAATTGATTTTCAGAGTATCTTATTATGATGGAATGAGAAATAAGGTTGAAAGGTTCAAGATAAGTACGGAGGGCAGGAGATTTAAGGGTTAACTATAAGGCAAAGGTATGAGAAATAAAGTAGGCAGTTCAAGGTTATATTATTCTTCAAATAGCTTAGATCAATGATGTTGAAGTATCCATTCGGTACTCAGAAGCTCCTTGTCAAGACTTTATATATAACTTTGCTTCTTCAAAGCCTATTCCAACCCGGGACAGAACAACACAGTTAGAAATATGGATGTTAACCACAAGGTCGAAGGTTCATTCCCTCTTTCTAGCACCAAAATGTTAATGATATTTTTCATTAACACTGGAATTAGGTCTACAGATATGGACCTAAGGAAAGTGAGGGGGTATTTAGTTCCCACAAGCTTGAGTTAGTTCACTGTTTCCTACATATCAAGGTCAAAAGCCCGAAGATTAGTTACTCTTCCCTCAAGGGGTGAGTATCACACTTACGAGACTTTGTCTTGAGCCCGAAGATTAATTACTTTTCCATCATGGGGTGAGTATCATGCTTATGAGACTCGAGGACCAACAGTTACCTTGGGATAAGGATTCCATAAACGCAACACAAGTTAGGAAGCTAAACGGGTTGCGAAAGGGTTTCTTAATGATTTAAGGTTAAGGGTAAGGTTTGTGTGGAAAGGCTTTTGTTGTGAGGAAAGCATAAGGTTGCTACGTAGTTTTTGGGGAGGTTGAATAGAGAAAAGTGAATTGGTACAAGCACAAAAATATGCAAAATAGTAGATAACACAACAATTTATAGCAGTTTAGTTCAGATTGATCCTACATCCACTTTAAGGGTTTTAATGATTTTATTCATGGAGGAGGTTACATAAGAAATTTCCAATTTGATTTACAAATTAGGGTTTTCTCTCTTAGAAATGAGTGCAAGGTTGTGGAATGAGAAAAGCCCCCCAAATGTGACCCTTAGGGTCTTTTTTATAGAGGATTTGGGCCTATTCTATTGCTTCTTGTTGCCACCCTTTTTTGCCAATTTTTTGGTTTCACATTTTTGCTTTCATTTTTGGCTTTCTCTAGCTGTCTCCCGCTTTATCTAGCTGTCTCTAGCTTCTTCTGGGTTTCTCACCATTCTGGTGTCGGTTGCAGCTCTCTCTGGTTGTCTCCATCTTTATCTGGCTTTCTCCACTATTCCGGTGTCGGCTTGCTCCACCATTCTGGTGTCGGTTGTAGCTCTCTCTGGCTGTCTCCAGCTTTCTCCATCATTTTGTTGTCGGTTGCATCTTTCTCTAATTGTCTCCAGCTTTCTCTGGCTTTTTCCACCATTCTAGTGTCGGTTGAAGCTCTCTCTGGCTGTATCCGGCTTCCTCTAGCTTTCTCCACCATTCTGGTGTTGGTTGCAGCTCTCTCTAGCTATATCTAGCTTTCTCTGGCTTTCTCCAACTTCCTACACCATTCTGGTGCCAGTTATGTCTTCTTCTGGCGTTCTCCAGCTTCCTACACCATTCTGGTGTCGGTTTCTTCTTCTTCTTCTGGCTTACTCCAGCTTCCTACACCATTATGTGTCAGTTTTGTCTTCTTTTGGATTTCTCCAGCTTCCTATACCATTCTGGTGCCGGTTTCAGCTTTCTTCGCCTTTCTTGTTTCAACCATTACTCCTAAATGATACGTCCGTTTATTTATTGTGATCACTCTACGGGATGGGAAACCATCATCTAAATCCAATGGAAGTGGTTTCAAGTTTGAATCTCTCACCAATCAAAAGTTATAGAAGAAATAAGATTTAATTTTCTTCTTTTGGTGTTGACATAGCTATACCCAAGGCTTTTCCTTTTATACTTTTTGGTATTGGACCTTTTTCTTTTATATTTGGCCAGTGCGAATTTTGGTGTTAACAACCCTATTCTATTTTAATCATGGCTGCAGTAATAGAGTTAGCCATACTATCATATGATTAGCCAGCTACACATCTCCAGCTGACATTCATATGACTACTGACTATTTCCTTAAGCTTGTTACCAGTCTTTGGCCTCTAGTTGTTGTCCTCTCATCCCCTCACCACAAATAAGAATTGTTCTGATCTGTAGCGACTTCTCTTACCTTTGGGGAACACCCTTCTGTGGATCAGAGAGTGTTCCTAGGATCTTGGATTGGCTCGGGTCGTTTGAGCGCATCATTACTGAGATGGATTTGTTTGACCGACAACGTGTCATAGTAGGATCAGTATGCTATAAGAAGAAGCCCTCGATTGTTACGAGTCCTTATTATAAAAAACATATGAGGCTCACTTGGGTTAGGACCAACTCAAGGAATGTTTCTGGCAGTTCTTTTTTTTTTAGATCTTGTGAAGAAACTCTTAGTTGACAACGTCAAGAAGAGGCGATCATTCTTTGACTCTGCATCATCTCCTCTTATAAAAAATTTAAGAATCTTTCTCTCGGTTCCTTTATTGTTTCTTACTCCAGGGTAACCCGACCATTGCAACGTCGGTGTTTTAACTGTGGTTCCTCTAGACAGCTTGTCGGATGGTGTCCTAAGCCACTTATTTATCAACTTTGCAATCCGAGGGCTACCTAATTTCTTCTTTCCCTAGAGTGGTGAAAGGTACTTATTCACTCCTTATGTTGTTTTTATTCTATTTCTAGATTTCATGTCGGGGCATTTGAATTTATTATTTGTTAAAATTTTGATGATATACATTGTTGACTACCTCTTGTGAAATTTCCCTGCTCTTTGTCCTTGTGTTGTGTAGTGCCGATTATGTTATCAAGCATCCTTATTTTTCCCTTGGTTCGTGAGATGTGATACCACATCTCGTATTCTTTGCATTCTATGTAGTTTCTTGCCCTTGCATATTGGCATGTAATTCCTTCATTGGCTTATTAATATATTTTAAGAAGAGGTTGAATCGCGCGATTTGGAGTCACATCCCGAGATTTGAAAACCCTAAGACTCGAGTAGCTTAAAACAATCAATCAATTATCTTTTAGAAGTCATTGTGATTTCAGTGCCTCTTGCTTTTCTTGAAATTCCGAGAGAACGTGGATGTTTATCATACTTGTATTGTGTGTAAATCTCTTTAGTGTTAGGATTGTCCTATTCTTTGAGCTTGCCTTGTCGGATGCCCTCATGAGAGGATGATTATTTTAGGGAATATGGGACCTATGTTGATAATGAGGGAATTGGCAACCTCATTCTTTAGTGCCTTTGTGATTTCCTTCCCACATCACATCCTCTTATTTATCATGAAGCTTAGACACCCAACTGACTTTATGGGATCCTCGTATTCAAATATTAATTGTTGAGTTCTTTCTTATGGAGGTAAATGGGTTTATACTTTGTTAATAATCGATATGGATAGATTTAAATTAATTATATTATGCACAAAAAATTAATTATTCTGGCTAGGCACCAAGATTAATAATATACCTTAAGGATTGTTTAAAGAGTGTTTTTCTCTAGTTAGTAAGATGTTAAGAAGTAAGTATTAAATTGTAAATGTTTGAAGATAAAATCATAAAGCGATTTTGTTAATAAGAATAATTATAATCAAAGTGTAAAGTCTAATTATCGATTGTGTCGATGTGCCTAGATGTAGTTTAAGAATACTTGTCGAGATAGGGACGCCTTTGGTCGATAGGGGTTCCAAAATGACATATGAGGCATTGTTGACACGGGAAATAATCGGTATATAATTTTGGAGTAAAGAATTGATTTTTATAGTTGATTGATTTATGAATCTAAGTTGATATAAAGAGTTTAGTGGAATTTGAGTTTTAGCAAATAATAAGGAATGATTTTGTAATCATTCAGTGGTTTGACTCATAATTTATATTTTGATGAAATTTGAAATTTAATCAAAGTTAATAGAATTAGATTTATTTATGAAAAATGTAGAAATTTCATAATTAACATATAACAGATAAAATTTTGTGTGATAATCGAGGTTTTATAAGTGATGAAATAAGATTTAAATTTTAGCAATAATGGCGAAAGAAGTTTTTTGTGTAATTTAAAGTTTTAATGACCTTATGACCTTTTATAAATATGAAGTAAGTGGTTATTTGGAACTTGGAATGGTTGTGATATCTTTAGTAAATTAAGAAGTTGAAGTAAAATCTAAAGGCAGTGGTGAACTTAGTTAAGTGGACTTTTGGAGAATAAATTGAAGATTATTATTTAAAAAAATGATAATATTTGAACTTCTTCTGGTCTACTGAATCGTAATGTCGATTCTTTGAGGCAAGGTCCAGAACTTGCGTATCTGATCCTACTGTGTAAGTTTGAAGTTGTGACATGATTTCGAGGGATTTCAAAATCAATGCCCTTCGTGGCTTCACATGGAGGATCAAATGGCTATCTTTTGAAATTGATCATCCTTACCTGTCAAATCCAATCGTCCTCCATTTCCCCTCACAATTTCTGTATTGGAAAAAAATGTCAAGAGATTTCCATGTATTGGTACTTGTGTTGTTTCTAATCATGATTCATTAGTCACCCGTGAGTGCTGGTGGAATCTTCAGAAACCTTTAATTATAGAACTTACTTTCTAGATTGCTACTACCATTGGATTTTTTGTCTTTATATTAAGGGTGGAAGGCAGAGGGAGATGCAATGGTGTAGATCAATTGTGTCCCCAATTATGTCAAATATTTGTATCTATATAGACTTTCTCATATATATATATATAAGATAAGTTGTTGGAGCATATGAAGGTATACACATATATGCATACATATTATGTTTGATATATATACACACACACACACATACATACATACATATATATATATATATACATATATGGGGTTGATGTGAAACTTAATATAAATGAATTTAATGATGGTCTTTGGAAATTTAAGAAAGTTAATAAAATGTAATATATACTTGGTCTTTGAAATCAAATTAAAATTCTTAATTAATAATAAAAGTTGGGTGGTAAAATGAATGTTTGAAAATGCCTTTGCAAATGATTTTGGAGTAAGAGCATGTGTTTTGAGAATTCCGGATTAATAAGTTTGGATAAATTGCAAATCTTAAGCAAATAATAATTTTTGTGATAAATGGGATATTCCTAAGTTTTAAGTTAAAAAATGTATATAATGTTAATTTTGTTGCAAAAGTATAATTGCATGTGTTAAAAATAATTTTATAAGTTGTAAAAAATTTCTATGTTAAAGTATAGCTTTGAATTATTATAATATTTATTTTGTAAATGTCTATCAACAGAAATGTAATTTTTGAACAAATGTAAATTTGTAAACATTTATAAATAAATACAAACTTTAGTGATAAATCTTTAAAAATAAATTTTAAATAGTGATTTAAGACAGAATTGATATTTTATTATGTGTTCATAGAGTGATTTATAACAAACAATTGGAGTTGATGTGTAATGGTTGTTTAAACATGACATAACTAGTGTAGTTAAGTCAATTTTTATTAGTAAAGGCCTAATCATCTCTTAATAGCCTTAATTGGGCTAAATGGGCAATAATTGTTAATTAAAAGGAACGAAAAGTCCGGAGAATTTTCTCAGTACGCTCTTTTTCTCTCTCCGGGACTTCGTTCTTCATTTTTAATGCCTGGGAACTAAAATTAAGAAGGAAAATTAATTGTGATAATGTAACAACTTGGAAATCCGCAACCAATTTAAAAATTATTTTTAATATAATTTATGTGAAAATACGAACGAATTTCAAAAATTAGTTTTAAATAATGCTGCATAACCTGAAAAAGTGAAATTTTTCTAGAGACCTCAGAATTCGACGAAACCAGATCCGTTGGATTTGAAATTATGTATTTTATTGTAGTCCGAAGTTTCATAGAAAATGGAAATAATTTGTGATTGGGCAATTCGAGGGGGGGAATCTGCAATAAAACCCTCCTCTCTTTTCCTTTTTCTTTCTTCCCTTTCTTTAATTCTTCCTCCTACCTCTTCTCCTCCTTCCCTCCTCAAAAATGGTGACCACCTTCCTTCCCCTCGCTGCCACCACCTCCCCCGTGCCCTAGTCACCCGTCGTCACCCACGCTGGCGCCACCCCTACGATCGACGGATGAATCCCCCTTCCCCATTCAAGCTCCAAAACTCCATGTTTCTCCACCCCGAAGCTTCATACACCTCCCTACTCCTTTATACCACCTAATATCACTTCTAAACCCCTAAAGCTCTCTCCTTTCACCAATTTTATTCAAGATAGCGGAGGCTCCGCCTTCGAGAATCCCATTTGTACCCGTTTTAACCTCTAGTTAGCTTCATACCTCCAGATCTACCAATACACAGGTGCTGGTGAGCGTTAAAGCGAAGCTCGAGCACCGTGAAGTTGAAACAAGAGCTCGGCAAGGTCACAATCCTCCACTTTAAACATTTGGCAGAGTGGAACTCTCGGTGAGAAATCTAAACTCACAAATACGAAAGGGTGGATTAGAAATTAACTTTCTGCAGGTTAATTATAAAATTAATCGAGGAGTACTTGTTAGTAGATAAAATTTATTATGATGTTAAATAATTTTTAGAAAGTTAAAATATCATTTTTAACTATTATATGCGATGTAGATTCATTATGTGAAACGTATAAATAAAACCATATCGATAACAAGAAATAGTAACTAGAAAATAATTAAATAAAATTAACAGTTATTTATTAATTGATCGTAGTTAAATATAAAATTTACTACAAAGTTATACGATGAATATGGATTAATAATAATAATAATTTATTAAGATATTAGCTAACGATTAGTGATATAAAAATATTATTTTTAATCAATTTGCCAGTGATTAAATACGTTGCGTGAAACTAGAATTTGCGGTAGTGTAGAGAATTTAATTTGACTGTCAGTTGTAGATTAGAAATAGTTAATCATGCTTATCACTGATCATGCAAGTTTTATTGATGTTTTAAACACTATGTAGTGCACCAAAAATGTGATTTTTATTTGTTATTTGAAGCTTTGTTTGAATATACGGCACCCGTATTCCAAACAATGTGGATGGACACTTTATGGCGCCTTAAATGACATTGGTTTAGCAATTTATCTATTATTGTTTGTGTGTGAATTAGATGCATGTGATGGATCCATGGATGAAATTGAACATACGCCATAGGAGAGTAAATAGGTATGGACTACACTGCATAGCATAACATACCCATATAAGCATGTAGTTGCTTGATGATTATATGTTGTGAACTGTGCGTATTGCACACAATTATTTGGTACTGTACGGCGAGAACAAAGGACTGGAGAACAAGCATATGGCAGAATGATTATTAGGTGTGGACTGGACATGGTATGGACTAAATAAACTTATAACGAAAATTGCAAAATTTAATAACAAACCCCACACAGGTCTGAAGACGACAAAAATATACATGTCTCTTTGGTAGTAGATAAGGCACATGGATCTCGACTAATTCCCCTAACCGGGTCAAGGGTTGATTTCTCACACATCTCCCTTGGGTGTATATAGGTCACAATGGATGTTCACATGATTTTTAAATCCCACACGGGTGTTAGGATGATTTATTTTTATACATCTCCCAATGAACAATAGTTAGATGAGTATTTATTATTTTATAGGGGCCTGTGAGGCGATTTGTGTTTTTCCCGAGCCCTCCGTACAAAGGAGGTTATGGAGAATTTTTCCAAAAATATAAGGCATCAGCCAAATATTTAATAAATAAAATAGTTTAGAAGTTATTCGTCATATAAATATATATATATATATATACGTTGAATATGAATTAAATTAAACATATCGCGCATCAGTAGCTCGCATTTTCGACTCGTAATTTTAAACGAGTATACCGGGAGATCCGACCATCGGATTTTCCAGAAATTAGTTTTTTAGAAATGTTTAATTCAAATCTGAATGAAAACAGCTTTAGTGCAGCTGAATGACCTGAGAAGTCATTCGACTGGCTTGAGCTATATATATATATATATATATATATATATCGAAAAATCATTTTAAATTATTATAAGCGATTTAGAATGTGTATAAAGCAATTTCACTTGGTTTATAAAATAAAAATGGTTAAGTGTGATTTGGCATGAAAATTTATAAAATAGATTTTGGCAATATTTTGAAATGAGAAATTTAATTCGTAAATATTTTGAATGAGAAATTCAGTTCGTAACTCGAATTGAATTCTTGAGTAAACCTTTTAAAATAAGGTAATGAAATGAATTGTGAAAGCCAAATGACTTAAGCAACGAAAAAATTGATTTGATTTTTTATGCGAGAATTATTTGAAAAGCCCGGGGTTAAACCCATTTCAAATAATTAAACGACGACTAAAAGTCAAAGATAATGAAGATGATGCAAGACCGACAATCTTCACATCGAATGGATTACTATTGATACCCTGAATTTGGGTAGCTCTCGTGAAGGGGGCTATAGTGGCAGTTGTCCGAACGTATTTGTTGATTGTCTGGATATGCGAGGACATCTCTCCTGTATTGGACAAATGGGATAAGGAATAAGGTGCCTCCGATTTTGTTCAGATTCGGGACGGACTTGTAAATGGATTGTGTGTATTCTATATTGATTGATTTCTGGTAAATATATATGTTTAGTAGCGGAGAATTTAGTCTCTTAGCTTACCACCATTCTTTGAGACGTACGAGCTTAGAGGTTATATATTGGTACACATCAGTTGTATGGTATTGATTGATAATGTGGCATGCTGAGATGCATGGAGCAAAGCTTTTGTTAAACAACAGATCTTTGTGGATGATGATTAAAGCGTATATTTAATATAATGAAACTTTGTGTATAGCATTAATTCACGAGCTTCACAACCCGGCATGAACCAAAAAGGGATGAAGGAATGTAGGAGGACATGCGTTTCTTTCTAGTTAAGTGTGATGTCATGCTATGGAGCCCAGACATTTTACTTATGTCGATGTTGGATAGCAAGGTACTTTGAATATGGCCGCACAAGGCCAAGATAGTCGACATACTGACTAGATTTTAGGTCCAATAGGATTAGGAAACATATTGTTCAAAAATTGCCAATCCACAAACGTAAGAGTGGACCGGCCTTGCAACTCCCAAGGTCTCACTTGTGTCTGGGTCCTGGGGAACGTGCTAGACTATCCCGAATTGGAAGGAAGATCCCTTGCCTTGGTTCATGATGGAATCCAATTTCAAATACGAAACATTATGGTTTTAGATGTAAAACTATATCGCGACATAGTAGGATGGGGTACTATGCCGTCTTGGATTTGTACACTTATTTTGAAATGATTTTAAATCACATAGACACTAATAATTATAACAAATGATTTTATATCTCGTATGAAGCATGTATGGCCATTATAAGGTAAAACTCTATCCTCTGGTTGTGTTGCATTGTGTGATGGGACCTGAGTCTTATAACGATTTCATTTTTCTAAAAAGCATTGTGATTGTGTAACACCCCACATTTTTAATGAAATTAAAAAGTCGAAATATGTATATATATTGTATGCATAGATATATTTGAGAGAGAAATTAAATAATGACAATAAAATTGAATGTAATAAGTTAATGCAGTGAAATGAAGAAAAACACAAATAAAAGAAATTACATGCAATACATGAAATGCGAAGAAATGCATGCGAACATTTAAAAAATAAATAAAAGGAGAAATTGAAGAGCCTCCAGAATTTGGTCATGAAATTAGCATCATTGCATTCGTGGCGATTTTCTAGTCAATTTAGACCTATAGTTCATAGAAAACTGATTTAAAATAAAGAAGATATCTTTAAATTAAATATTGCAGTAAAACATGAAAAAGAAGAATGAGAGAATAATGTGTAGCATTGTCCTAAGTCTTGTTAGCAAAAGACTTAGTATCTCATTTGGTTAGCATGTGTGACTTGTACGCAAGAGGTTCTGAGTTCTATCCCCGCCAGTGCCATATTTTTATTTTTGGGAAATGGCTAAAAAGTGGCCTAGTGTGAACGCAGTTCAATTAAAAAGCGGTTTAGTGTGAAAAGGGCCAATTAGAGGATTAATTGAAAAGATGGTTAAAAAGAAAAATAAATAAATAACTATATATATAATGATATATATATATATATATATATATATATATATATGACGTGTGGGTGTCAACACCCCTACCGCTGCGCATCATGTTGCACACATGGCACATTTTTATTGGTTAATGACGATCTTTGAGTTTTAGTGCCGACGTGGCCTCTTCTGGCTGGCTAAGTGATGTGTCTTTTTAATCTGAATGTTTTAGATGAATCCTAGTCGGATCTAAAGGCCTTTATTCATCTAATACCCTTATATAATCATACCTAGACCTAAACCCTAATCTCATTACACAAATCCATGGCGTCTTCATGTTGTTCATATCTAAATTAAAAATAAGTCCTTCTTCTTCTTCAAGTCAGCTTAGAATTAAAAGAGAATAGATCTACAACTGCAACACCTATTTAGATCCAACCGAGGTGATTTCATGTTACTTTCAGATATGAAATTTAATTGTGATCCTGACATTGATAATAAATCTGAATCTGAGATTATGCCTATTTCTATTTAGATCTGTCCTTCTATACCCATTGGATCTAGTTTATTATTCTACGCCTGCTCATATTTCATATGTCTATTTTATGCCAGTTTTGATGACACTCTTCCCTTCTCTTATTTTCCTTATTTTTTAATGAGATTAGGCTAACTTCGAGCCTAATTATATTTTACCTTGAATTATACGTACGAATGACGTCGGAAAAGTTTGGGAAAATATTGAATGATGCGCAAATGGGGCATAAATTGAATTGTAAACATGTAATTGATTTAAGGGCATAACGCATGTTGTAATTTAAGACCTAAATTTGGGGCATACTATATATGATGGTTCATCACTTGGAAGAAGGGGATTATTGTGTATAGTGATATATGACTTAGCATGAAAACCTATATTAAAATAGGGATAACTGTTAAATATGAACACGCCTAAATTGTGATTTTGGGTAATTGGCATACACTGTAATCAAAGGCGATAATTTGGCATAACTTGTATTATGAATTATGACTGGGGTTTTCGGAGCATAGTTGTACTGTGTAATTTGACTAAAACTTGGGGCAAAGTTATATTGAGAATTATGACCATAATTTGGGGTATGTAAATTTGTAGGCTTAATTTATGATTAAGCGAAATATGTTAATCGAATGGAAAAGAGTCTGTGAAGCCCGTTTAATCTGTTGAAACTTAATACTGTAATTGGAAACCCTACGATGTAAATTAATAAAATTGGCTAAGATAAGCATGCTGAGACACAAGGTTAGACTACATTTGCGGTAGAAGCCTGCCTGGAACCAACCAGCCTAACCAGCAACCTCAAACGGTCTGACTAATTTGAGAGGTCGTAGGCATAACTTAAAGATACTTAGACATACGGTTAAGTCTAGCTTGTGGCAGAAGTCTGCTCGGAACCGCCGGGCACATCCAACAACCACAAGCTAACGACCTAATGTGAGAGGTCTGTGCACTAATAACTAATTAATGCTGATCAAAGATGAATACGATAACTAAAACATGTTAGGTAGGCGGGGTTAAGTTAACCTGAGTAAGATGACAACTTAACCAATATTACATGAATAAGTGGGTAAGGTTAAGGCAAGCTTAACCAATAATATATATTGATTTGATAAGTGGATGGGGTTAAATCAACTAGGTGGATGATTCTGATTAACCCATTTCATAAATCTGTAGGCTTAATGCAAGGTTAAGTGAAACATGTTAATCTGTAAGTCTATTAATCCGTACATCTGATCTGTTAATCTGAAAGTCTGTTAATCTGTAAATTTGATCTGTTAATCTGTAAACCTATTAATCTGTATGTCTGCTTTGTAAACTAGTTAATCTGAAATTTGTAAGTCTGGGGGCACAAGGTTAGGAGGGGTATTTACTTGTGTCGTCTGTTGTGTGGGACCCATATTAGTCAGTAATCCTTTCTGGTATCAAAACAGTGACCCAACAATAGGTAGGGGTCAGGGCATGCTTACTGAACTAATTATAAGAGGTTCATTCTGATAATGGCGAGGGGTGTTGATGGTGCGTTCCAACCGGGTCATGTGCGTGCATGGATCTGGTCTGCTCTGGGGAAGTTAAGACGCCATGACATCTGTAAATAGGTCTGTATCTTTCTGTAGGTTGCTAGTTTAAGGAACGATACACCCTTCCATGGGGCTGACAAAGGGTATTTATGAATTAGGGAGCTGATCGCTTAGGGTAAAATTTAGGGTACAGCTAGTTCTGTCTGGGGTACCATCTGTTCCTGTTGGGTAGTAATACCTATCTGTTTCTATTTGGTACCGTCTGTTGGGGTGGAAAAGGCCCGTCACTAGTTTACACCTAATACTAGCATTCTGTTTCTGTACCGTTTGTCTCTGTTTGGGTGGTAAAGGCCCATTACTAGCGTTCTATTTCTGTACTGTCTGTCTCTGTTCGGGTGGTAAAGGCCCATTACTAGCATTCTGTTTCTGTACTGTCTGTCTCTGTTAGGGTGGTAAAGGCCCATTACTAGCATCCTGTTTCTGAAGAGATCATTCTGTTTCTGTTTCTGTTTGGACATTAGGACAACACTTAATTCTGTTATACTAGTATTAGTGCAAAGAAGTGAAAAGTAAGTAAGAAGCATAGCTTGGTCCAGATTATTCTGTTCTGTTTACCCAGTTTATACCTGTTATTCTTGTTCCTGTTATCTTTCATCCAGTTTTATTTTCCTAACATGATACTATTATCTGTTTATATGCCGAAAGTCACTGGACTCACCAGACTTATGTCTGACCTAGTTTGTTTCGCCTCTTTTCTTCTGTTCCCCCCTCCAGGTTCTCAGGGAGGAAATACTCAAGCTTAGTTCAGATATCTCTTTCTTCCTGCATGAAATTGAAATACGTATTGCTTGGCTTTGATTCTGCTTATTTATGGCCTTTTTTGTTGGGGATTATGGCTTTAAAATTATGTACTCTGAAGTCTTTTGTACAAGACTGATATTATGTACTTGGTTTTGTTATTTTGAAGATGTGACTACACTTATTTCTGTTACCACTGCAATAAAGTTATAAATTTTTCAAGTACTACTTTATCTGTCTTGTAATATTCTATTCTGGTTACTTATAATCCTCCACGAAACTTAATGCATTCCCTTTATGAGTGACATTAACGGATGTGGGGTGTTACATGTGGTATCAGAGCTGAAGGTTACCAGATTAGATAGAAGTTTTTGAAAACTATTTTTAAAAAAAGGGTTTTAAAAAGGAAGTATTTTCAAAAGGAAAGTTTATTTTGAAAAACATAATCCCCAAAAGCCATATATCTCTCTTTCAATTTTCTACTTGAATCTCTTTTTCCTTTCTTTTCTCCATAGTTCCGTAGGCATGTTAAAACTATGGCACATGTCGGAGGGCAAAGAAGTGCCCCACCTCCATTTGTAACCATGGTAGTTTCATCTACTGCTAATCTTCTTACAAGCTTCGTAGGGTTTTCCATGCTATGGAGGCAGCTTTCGAGAGACTTGTTAACATGTTACGCAAGGATGGGAAAAAAATGAGAATGGGGGAGTTTAGGCTAAGGAGCACAACCCAGGGATGAGAAACTTGTTGATATGGCTTTAATCCACGAAGAAGGTAAAGGTGGAAAGAAAGATGTGAAAGTGGAAAAATCACAAAATAAGAAAGTAGAACCTAAGAAGGGTAGAAAGAATAATAAACCCCGTGTTAAGAGGAAGCCAAAGGAGAGAAGAAAGAGGAGAAGCTCGAAGAACCACAGAACAAGAAAGTGTGGCCCAAGAAGGAAACAAAAAAGATGGATGAAAAGCCTGAGAATAAGAAGGATAAAAAGTGCTTTACTTGTGGAAGCTTGAGTCATCTAAACAAGGATTGCAGAAAGAGGAAGGTCACTTGCTTCAACTGTGGTGAAATGGGACATTTCACTAGGGACTGCCTGAAGAAACGAGGATAAGAGCAAAGGGTAGGTGAATGCTCTCATGGCTGGTTGACAGGATAGAAGTAGGAAAATTTCTGTAGAAGGATTAATTTCCTTATCTAATTATTGAGTTGGAGCTCTTTTTGATTCTGGCATTTTGATTCTATAGTTGAGTCTCTACACCATAATACTAGTCTTTTTTCTCATCCTAATATAGTCTCAAACCCCATAAGGGTTACGGCTCATCTGTTTGTGATAGGTTGGGGTTTGAGGGTATCTGTGTTAGGCGTCAAGCTGACTGTGACGCGTATGTTCCGAGTTTTGTGGGATATGTTTTGGTTTTAGAAATGGATTTGTTATAACCCGAAAAGCGTCTATCATGCTTAGTTTCCTAGAATCATTTGATAATCTGCGATCTGTATCCGTAGTCTGTAAGTGTCCGGATTTTCTTGACAAGGTTAGGGGCTTACCTTGAGGCATGAGATAGATTTCTAGTTTTGACATTGCCTCATAGGAACAAAGTTTATATTTTATTTCTACTTGCTTCTATCACTCGACTGTATCCTATTGATCGAGTCTTCGACCTTTAGGTAGAAACTAATGGGTGTAAACATGTGTTTGAGACATGTTATGTTTGATGGTTGCAAGTGGCTGCTAGTGGTTGCTCGTGGATGCATATACACACACTAGGCACTAGATCGGCTCAAAAACACTCTCATACTGCATATGAATGTGTGCGCATTTTGAATTTTTATGGATGCAAAATGGTTGACTCATCACATGGATGTTGCATATGAATGAATCATTGTGCACTCATATAGAAGTTATAAAGTGCATTAGGAATAATTGCATACATGTTGGACTCATGAAACTAACATAATTCGCATTGAGGAGGTCAACTGAATCAGTAGACCACCTGATCTTTGCATTAGATAAGGGACATATACACACACTTTTGCATATGTTCATATAGCATTAGAAATCTTTTAAGGACAATGGATGCTTGTGGATGATGGATGAGTAGCTGGATGATGGATGGTAGGATACATTCTACTTAACTTGAAGATTTCGGGGACGAAATCCTTTAAGGAGGGGAGAATGTAACACATCGCATTTTTAATGAAATTAAGAATGTGGAAATATGTATATATATTGTATGCATAGATATATTTGAGAGAGAAATTAAATAATGACAACAAAATTTCATGTAATAAGTTAATGCAGTGAAATGAAGAAAAAGATAAATAAAAGAAATTACATGCAATACATGAAATGCGAAGAAATGCATGCGAACATTTAAAAAAATGGAGAATTTGAAAAGCCTCCAGAATTTGGTCATGAAATTAGCGTCATTGCGTCCGTGGCGATTTTCTAGTCAATTTAGACCTATAGTTCATAGAAAACTGATTTAAATTAAAGAAGATACCTTTAAATTAAATATTGCAGCAAAACATGAAAAAAAGGAATGAGAGAATAATGTGTAGCATTGCCCTAAGTCTTGTTAGCAAAAGACTTAGTAGCTTATTTGGTTAGTACATGTGACTTGTACGCAAGGGGTTCTGAGTTCAATCCCTGCCAGTTCCATATTTTTGCTTTAGGGGAATGGCTAAAAAGTGGCCTAGTGTGAACGTAGTTCAATTAAAAAGCGATTTAGTGTGAAAAGGGCCAATTAGAGGATTAATTGAAAAGATGGTTATATATATATATATATGACGTGTGGGTGTCAACACCCCTGCTGCTGCGCATTATGTTGCACACATGAAGCATTTTTATTGGTTAATAACGATTTTTGAGTTTTAGGGATGACGTGGCCTCTTCTGGTTAGCTGAGTGATGTGTCTTTTTAATCTGAATGATTTAGATGAATCCTAGTCGGATCTAAAGGCCTTTATTCATCTAATACCCCTATATAATCATAACTGAACCTAAACCCTAATCTCATTACACAAATCCATGGCGTCCTCATGTTGTTCATATCTAAATTGAAAATAAGTCCTTCTTCTTCTTCAAGTCAGCTTAGAATTAGAAGAGTATAGATCTACAACTACAACACCTATTTAGATCCAACTAAGGTGAGTTCATGTTACTTTCAGATACGAAATTAAATTGTGACCCTGACATTGTTAATAAATCTGAATCTGAGATTATGCCTATTTCTGTTTAGATCTGTCCTTCTATACCCATTGGATCTAGTTTATTGTTCTTTGCCCGCTCATACTTCATATGTCTATTTTATGCCAGTTTTGATGACTCTCTTCCCTTCTCTTCTTTTCCTTTTTTTTTATATGGGATTAGGCTAACTTCGAGCCTAATTATATTTTACGTTGAATTATACGTACGAATGACGTGGGGAAAGTTTGGGAAAATAATGAATGATATGCAAATGGGGCATAAATTGAATTGTAAACATGTAATTGATTTGGGGGCATAACGCATGTTGTAATTTAAGATCTAAATTTGGGGCATACTATATATGATGGTTCATGACTTGGAAGAAGGGGATTATTGTGTATTGTGATATATGACTTAGGCATGAAAATGTATATTGAAATAGGGATAACTGTTAATTATGAACGCGCCTAAATTGTAATTTTGGGTAATTGGCATACACTGTAATCAAAGCCAATAATTTGGCATAACTTGTATTATGAATTATGACTAGGGTTTTTGGAGCATAGACGTACCGTGTAATTTGACTAAAACTTGGGGCAAAGTTATATTGAGAATTATGACCATAATTTGGGGTATGTAAATTTGTAGGCTTAGTTTATGATTAAGCGAAATATGTTAATGGAATGGTAAAGAATCTGTGAAGCTTGTTTAATCTGTTGAAACATAATACTGTAATTGGAAAACCTACGATGTAAATGAATAAAATTGGCTAAGATAAGCATGTTGGGACACGAGATTAGACTCCATTTGCGGCAGAAGCTTGCCCGAAAGACAGCGGCCTAACCAACAACCGTAAACGCTCAGACTAATGTGAGAGGTCGCAGGCATAACTAAAAGATGCTTCGATAAGAGGTTAAGTCTGGCTTGTGGCAGAAGTCTACCCGGAACCGCCCAGCACATCCAGCGGCCACAAGCTATCGACTTAATGTGAGAGGTCTGTGCATTAATAACTAATTAATGTTAATCAAAGATGAACATGATACCTAAAACATGTTAGGTGGGTGGGGTTAAGTTAACCTGAGTAAGATGACAACTTAACCAATATTACATGAATAAGTGGATAGGGTTAAGGCAAGCTTAACCAATAATACATATTGATTTGATAAGTGAATGGGGTTAAATCAACTAGGCGAATGAATCTGATAAACCAATTTCGTAAATCTGTAGGCTTAATGCAAGGTTAACGGAAACATGTTAATATGTAAGTCTGTTAATCCATACATCTGATCTATTAATCTAAAAGTCTGTTAATCCGTAAATCTGATCTGTTAATCTGTAAACCTATTAATCTGTATGTCTGATTTGTAAACTAATTAATCTGAAATCTGTACATCTGAAATCTATTAGTCTGGGGACACAAGGTTAGGAGGGGTATTTACTTGTATCATCTGTTGTGTGGGACCCATATTAGTCAGTAACCCTTTCTGGTATCAAAACGGTGACCCCACACTAAGTAGGGGTCAGGGAATGCTTACTGAACTAATTATAAGAGGTTCATTCTAATAATGCCGAGGGGTGTTGATGGCGCGTTCCAACCGGGCCATGTGTATGCATGGATCCGGTCTGCTCTGGGGAAGTTAAGACGTTATGACATCTGTAAATAGGTCTGTGTCTTTCTGTAGGTTGCCACTTTAGGGAGTGACACACCCTTCTGTGAGGCCGACACAGGGTATTTATGTATTAGGGAGCCGATTGCTTGGGGTAGAATTTAGGGTACAACTAGTTATGTCTGTTTCTGAGGGGTACCGTCTGTTCCTGTTTGGTGGTAACACCTGTCTGTTTCTGTGTGGTACCATCTGTTGGGGTGGTAAAGATCCGTCACTAGCATACACCTAATACTAGCATTTTATTTCTGTACCGTCTATCTCTGTTCGGGTGGTAAAGGCCTATTACTAGCGTTTTGTTTCTGTACTGTCTGTCTCTATTCGGGTGGTAAAGGCCCATTACTAGCATTTTGTTTCTGTACCGTCTGTCTCTGTTAAGGTGGTAAAGGCCCATTACTAGCATCCTGTTTCTGAAGAGATCGTTATGTTTCTGTTTAGACATTAGGAAAACACCTAATTCTGTTATACTAGTATTAGTGCAGAGAAGTGAAAAGTAAGTAAGAAGCATAGCTTGGTCTAGATTATTCTGTTCTGTTCTGTTTACCCTGTTTATACCTGTTATTCTTGTTTCTATTATCTCTCATCCAATTTTATTTTCCGGTCATGATACTATTATCTGTTTATATGCTGAAAGTCATTGGACTCACCAGACTTATGTCTGACCTAGTTTGTTTCGCCTCTTTTCTTCCGTTCCCTCCCAAGGTTCTCAGGGAGGAAATACTCAAGCTTAGTTCAGATATCTCTTTCTTCTAGCTTGAAGTTGAAATATGTATTGCTTGGCTTTGATTCTTCTTATTTATGGCATTTTCTATTAGGGATTATGGCTTTAAAATTATGTACTCTAAAGGCTTTTGTACAAGATTGATATTATGTACTTGATATTGTTGTTTTGAAGATGTGACCAAACTTATTTCTGTTACTGCTGCTATAAAGTTATAAAATTTTCAAGTACTACTTTATTTGTCTTGTAATTTTCTGTTTTGGTTACTTATATCGCTCCATGAAACTTAATGCATTCCCTTTGTGAGTGACATTAACGAACTTGGGGTGTTACATATTGTTTTATTTTATCTTATGCACTGGTATTCGTGGGAGGAAACCTGTTCCGTGTCATACAACGTGGTCCCATGATGTGCTTATTTTAAATAAGTTAAGTTAAATATAGAATTTCTCATGCTAGTCCCATGACTAACTTGTAGTTTGTTGTTCCCTTGCAAACTCGGGTGCCTATATTTTTATACGGGCAGCCTTGTATTCAGGTTGTAGCTTGATTCGATTTGGACTTGGAGCTGAAGATGGACTTTTGTCATTTCTGTTGGACCATCTCAGATGTTACTATGTTGATTATTTTTTATTCCACTGTGTAACCATTTGTTATCTCGAACAGTGTTATGTACTTAGTATGATCCTGTAGTATTGATGTAACTATAATATTATTTTCCACTGTTATCTGATGTACATTATGTTGTGTAATGTAATGTTTATGTTCTGCTATTATGTTTATGTGTTATATTCCGTTGATTCTTTATTCTTTCTTGGAGCGGGGGTTTGAGTCATGTCACATCAAAATTCTAAAAACAAGTTGCAAATTTTGTCTCCACCAGTTAATCATCCTAGAAACTAATTTTATTTCATCAAAAATCTTTGTTGTGAATTCCAGTTGTTCTGTTTTTATAATTTGGGGTTGTAGGTTACAGTAACCTTTCTTATAGGCTTTGAGAAGGCTTTTTGTAGTTCCATGTTCAAATTTTCCTTCTAATTTCTTGCTGTAGATTCCTAATTCCGAATTCTAGGTGATTGAAACTGACTCATTCTAGTTGAAATCATCTGCATGTTGTATTCTCTATTTTATCTGAGTAATTTTAATGAATCAATACTCGGTACATACAAATTACTGTGAAATTTTTTGCTCTTATAATCATCTTAGTTTTGTGCCTACTTTAAGAAATCATATCTCCTTCAATTTATAGCAAAATACACCAAAAATTGTTTTGGATCATTGTCCAAACTCTTTTATTTGTGCATGCTATTTCATAGCCTTTCAGCGTTGTTTGCAACTTGAATTATGGTATAAAGTTGAACACGAACCCGTTTTCACCCCTTGTAGCAATCTCGTAACCCAGTCTTGCATTTCCCCTAAGAGGGTCGACCTTGATGTCGGTCCCTGCAGGAGGGAGGTCGAACCAGCAGTCAACCTCCTGCCAAGGCATGTTGACCCTAAGGTCGACTCCTATACATTGTTAAAAGCATGGGCTTTCTTTTGTTGAGAAGGTGATGTTTCAGGCTTTATTAAGTTCGTTTGTGCACTTCATTTTCTGAAGTTTGATGATTTTTTTTGCACTTTTTGTTGACGATACTGAATATTTTAAAATGGCAAATAACTCAATTATGGAGTGCTGACTGTAACTATGATTCACATATTTAATCAATAATGTTTTGGGTGAATGTTTGCTTGAAATTCCATTGGTTTTTGTTATCTTCGTGTACATTTCTAAACTATCTTTTTACCAAATGTTTTCAAACAAGTTCCAAAATCCATAATTATTAAGTGTATACATCTTAAAACATTTTATAAATAAACTATATTATCCCCGCTATAGATAGAAGATTTCAAAAGTAAATGGTTTTGCATATATTTTTTTCAGAAAAACCAATTTAAACTCGTTTTTCCTCCAGAACTGTTTTCAATATATATCTTGAATCCTTAGTAGTTTTGTTGATGAGTTTATTGCGCATTTATAGTGATGTTTCTATTGTATTTCCGAATACACATACACGGGTTTTTGAATTGTTTTGAAATGCTTTTGAATATAGAAATATTGTTTTGAAATGAAGTGTTATTTAAATAAGTTTCTATAAACTTAAAAATAATTTGATCTATATAGAGAATTTAGGAACTTCACGATTCTCTAATATTTTCTAAAAACCATGTTTCAAGCCATTTTTGTAAGGTATATTTTTTAAATACAAAATCATAACTTTCTGCACCTTTCGACAAGGCATGTTCGTGATTAAACAATGTAGTAAACCTCAAGGTATGAGATACGAAGGTATATTTTATCGGTTAATTATAGACTTGTCTAATTGATGCCTTGTTTCTTATGTTCTTGTGATTTCATGTGTTTTTGTGGTTTTTAGTGTGCTGCTGACTCAGCTGATAGTAAACCAGTAGCGATAGCATGTGCTATGGGATGCCCGGTTACCACTACCTAGGTTATTGACTGTCATTTTGATACACATTCATGTTGTTTTTCCAATTCAGTCTTTTTGTTAGACCTTCAGGTCAATCATGTTGTTAGACATTTGGGTCAATCATGTTGTTAGACATTTCGGTCAATCGTGTTGTTCGACCTTCGGTTCAATCATGTTGAAATTTAGGGTAGATCCAAAAATCTTGTTAAAAAAGGGTGCCCCTCATGTTGATATTAGTACTGGCTATGTCCTTGAGCCACCATATTGTTAGCACATGTAGAAAAAGCTCCGACTTGCCAATTCTAAGTTGGATTCAAATTATGTTGATTCTATGCTTTGTGTTTATTGATGGTTTCACCATTTCGTGATGAGTAATACATATATATACATGTTACTTCGAGTATTCGAAGTATCTTTGTGTTTATATGGCGATTTCATTTATGTGGTTATGAAATCTTATTCGAGTTCCCAGGTCAGCGACTCTAGTGATTTTCGTGAATGTGTTGATTTGTATGTTTTCACCTAATCAACGTGATTTTAGTCATATGTCTCGCCAGCGGGAAATTGGTGGTGATTTATTAGGTGATTTCATTCATGACTTTTAAAACTCTTACTGGGTTCCTGTTCTCTTGATGATGCTGATATTGTTGTTTTCCTTGTGTAGAGAGATCTGATAACTTTTACCGTTATGTTTATATTTAAGTCGGCGAATTATGTGGTACCTAATCCCTTTGGTTTAGGTTAAATGACATATGTTTCTTAATAACTCCACGATGGGAAGTATTTCACGTCATCGCATCGCTTGAGAGAATGGCATCTCCAATTTTTATTATCTTATTATCTTATGCTCTGATATTTCAACTAGACTGACCCGTGTATTTATTGCTCAGATTAGACCGAGATCTTGCAGGTAGTGCTTGATGTAGTCCCTTTGCAGCTTAGCCTTACTTATAGATGGTCTACTTTATTTTGTTCGCTTTAGGGATTTTTGGTTGTACTATGTAATCATGCTAGACAATTTTTGTTGCACATATTCATTTTTGGACATGGACTTAGGTATATTATTTTGTACTGTAGCTGATGTATATATATAGATATGTCTATGGTTGTGATATTGTCCTATGAACTATCACTACACCAAAACAACAAATTTGGCACATCAGGATGTGCAGATTTGATACGGCTTAAAGCCGTATCAAATTTGATACAGCTCATAGCCGTATCAAATTTTATTTGCTACAACTCCGCCAATCCGCACCTCCCCCAACACTTCAAATATAACCGTAGATGGACAAACCTTCGGATCAGTTAATTTAATACCCGTTTAAGGCGTATCAAACCTTCATCTTATTTTCACTCCAATTTCCCCGCTAGCGGCTTCCTCCCATTTCGGTGAAATATTTTCTGGGCCACTCATTTCACTTTCCAATTTCAACTTTTCCCCCAATAATAGAGAAATCCATAAACAAAAGAGACCCTAAAATTCCTCTTTCTAATCTGATTCTCGTTCACCCTTCTTCTACTCTTTCCGGATCCTCTATCATCTCAACAAAAGTAGCTTCTTATGTGATCACGTGATGTCTTTCCAAGTATATCTACTAATTTGTTTTCATTCATTTATTGATTCTATTTTGTAAATTTGGTTGTTTTGCTTAAATATATTATTAGTTTGATGTTAATACTTGATTTTATTTTAATTGATTAAAATTAGGTTTGATTAGTCATCTATTGCTTGATTGAAAAGTGAAAATTTATATAATAAAATTCCTAGGTTTTAACCGTAGAGACAAAGAAAGAACCATGGATTTATAGATAGTCATGGTTCAAAAAGATGTACGATGCTGGACTTACGCCAACCGATTTGGTGTATAACTGGAGTCTTTGCTTAGGACAAAAGTTGAGTAATGATTTTGGTGATATATTGAGTCTCCGATGTAGTGTTTTCTTATGTGTATGGTACTGAATTAGTTAGTTATTAATGCATGTTTACTAAGATATTCTGTATATTTTTTGTTGCGGAGTCTACTTTACGAATTCATTAAAGCACTAACATTTAGCTGCTGCTAATTGGAGATCGACCATCAAGCATGATTTAGGTACTTACTTATTTGCTATTTAGATATTGATTTGTCTTCTTCTCTAAACTAGAGAAGGCATTCCAATACTTGCTTAATTTTTCGATATTTGTTGTTAATTCACGTATTGATGTGAATGTGAAGTTTGGTTGCGTGTACGGTGATGAATGGTTATTAATCATTACATGTTTATATATGATATATATTCAATATATTTTTGGTTATAGAGTCCATAAACAGTCGACTGATATAGAAAATTGAAATTTCATTTATAACAGCTAAAAAAATAATTTGAGATGCTTGTTGCTTATACTCAACTAGCAAAATATAAAAACTAAAGACAACTAATATTAGTAGCAAAGCAACCAAAACAGAGGTATCTGTCAATAATTTCAAAGGTACGTAAATACATTCAAAATTATGTCATGTTACTTTCTTCCATGTAATAAATTTATTTCATGTTTTCATTAATAGGAGACAATTTTGAATGTACATTCAGTTTGTTATTGGATGTTAAATCACAAGTAGAGTGTAGAGTTTTATCGCGCGTGTAGTGATGTATTTATTGACTATTATGTGTTCGCAAACAATAGATATTCATATTTTGAATATAGTCGTTATAGAGTCTGTAAATAGTAAACTGACATAGAATTTGAACTTAAATATATAACATGAAATAAATTTCTTATACAATGACGTAGTGGTTGAACTACGTTTTGTTGTCAGATAATAAATAGAAAAATACAGTCAAACCAACGACGACTTGCTACTGCGAACAACAACAATTCATTGTTGCTACTGCGAAAAGAGGCAGCAATGAATTTCTGTTGTTTGCAGCAGCAGATCGCTTCGCTGCTGCTGTGAATAACGGAAGCAAAGATAATTTGCTGCTGCGAAGGATATCAATTCATCGCAACTGTTATTCGCAGCAGTAGATCGCTTCGCTGCTGCTGCGAACAGCGGAAGCAACGAAGATTTGCTGCTGTGAACAACAGCAATTCATACTTTAATAGGTATTATTTGTAAGGATATTAACTTATTACCTTGCAATTTAATTCAAGTATTGTTCTAAACAGATTCTTCTTCAATGCGCAAAACAGCTGCCGCACAAAATTCCTTCCAGCTTTCTATGATGTAGTGGTATGTCTTTATGTATAAGTAGTTTTAAATATTTACAAGTTTTCACTTTTGAATAATGCTTGAGTTATATATTACCAGCATTTATAATCTTAACTTTTGAAGAATGTGAGGTTATGTTTGCATTTTTCTTTTTGTTTGTTGACTAGGAAGGTTGATACATACTATGTAAAAGATACTAATGGATTTATCCAAATTATATGCAGTTATCTGTCCAAATCATTTTTACAAACATGAAAATCGAGAATGAACTGATCATGCATTGAACCCTCATGGAAGCTTTTAATATCAATATGAAGATGATGCTAGAATGTTCCTTGCTTCTGGCTTCTCTAGATGTCAAGTATGCCAACTATAGCTCTTTATTTTTACACTTTTATTCTAATTTCTATTTGTTTGGTCTTGGCTAATTAGTTGAATATGACTAAACATGCATTTATTTAAGTTATGACTTAAAGTAATTTGAAGTTCATGTGCCTTTGTTTATAGTAAGGGATAATTGGCAATTTCTTTTTGTACATGTTCTTAAAATTTGCCCAGTTTTCTTATACGTTGAGTTAGACAATATGTTTTTATTTAGACTGTCTATACGTATTGGTCAAGAATCATGTGTAATATATATTGTATGAATTTTCTATAATGAAGCAGCTAATTGTATTTTTAAATTTTAAATTTGATAGGGCTAATGGCCGTATCTTTTTTTAAATTTGGTACGACCATTAGCCGTATCAAATTCTCAACTTGATACGACTAATGGACGTATCAAATTGACAAAGACGCCAAAATTTAATATGGCCCATATCACTGCCAAATCGAATTAGATACGTCCGCGAGCACTGCCTAATTGGCATTTCTGGTGTAGAGTATGAATTATCATGCAGTATATGTCTTGTTCTGAATTGATCCTATAGCCATCGTAGTATTCTATTACATAAGTATTAAGTATGTCGAACCACATGGAAAAGAAATGAAAAATAGGCACAACATAAACATACTTAAGACTTGTTTAATATAAGATTACAAATAGTCGCCCCTTACCATTCGTATTCTCTGCTCTAATAGACAATATTACTCGATAATGCTCCTTATTAGGGTGGGTCTCGGGGTAGGGCGTCAAAGTGGCCATGCTTCCTATTAAATAGTCCAGACCTACCCAGTGGCTTCCACACATGCTTGATGAAGGCTGGGAGATGAATGAAATATGGACGAGATCCAGCGATGTATAACACAATCAAAATTCCCCAATTGTTGGATAGATCGTTGACTCATGATTCAGATGCAAAGGTACGCCTCTCCTCATTTAGGCAACGAGGCACGATAAACCTAGCAGAGTAGCCAAAACCATTCATAGCCTGCCCACCAAGCATTTCTGATTTACAGTCCATAAGACAAGACCCAACAACCTTAAGTGGAGGTGCTTCAATAACCACAACACGCTTTGTAAAATAGTTTTTATGAAAAAACCAATTTCTATTTCAAATTTTTATATCACAAATATCGATAGTCAAAGAAATCTTTATATTCAAATATATGGACCTAAAGAGTTTGATTGGGAGTAGACTTTTATTTAAAAATAGTTAAATTTGATACCAAATAGCTTAATTTAGAACAGTTGTTAAATAGTTATAACTAATATATAATTATTTTTTTGATGCAAAAGGTAGTGAATCGCGAGATTCACGCTTACTATTCATTAAACATAACATACTAATACAGTATAGAGTCCAGTACATCTTACATATATTTACACAAATATACACAGCACAAAAAATATCACATGCACGCAGGCATGGCAGAAGCGTAGCAAAAAGTAATATAGTTACATAGTACAACAGATAGAAACTTAGCATCCACACAAAATGAACCAAAGCATGTTGTAGCAACATCATAACCTCCTGCCGCGAGCACGATCCTCCACTCTAGCTGCAATCGTATCCATAAACTACACTTCGTCATTTCCTGACCATAGGAAGACAAATTTAAGAATGCTGTAAATAAATGAGTTAGACGTTTTCATTTTACATTTAAACTTTCGTAAGTTTCTTTCGTGCCAAAGTATCCATACACAAGCAAAATTCAAAATAGCAAACAGATGATGCATGGGTGTATAAGGGAGAGATGTATATATGATGTGCCAAAAAGTAATGTTGATCAGCGATAAAGTCCGACCAATATAAGGTAATATTCAAGCAAACTAAGCACTTCATCCAAACATGGAAAGTGAAGTCACAGCTAATGAACAAGTGCGGATAATTCTCATCATATTCATCGCAGAATAAGTAACCACCAGCGACACAAACTCCTTTTTGTCATGGTCTGCTAACCGTATTAAGCTTATTATGCATGATCGTCTACATATGAGTTTTAACTTTAGTAGGCACTGCTTTAACATTCCACATGCACTCGAAACCAACATACCTCCTTCCTGCGAAATTCATAATCTTATAAAGGTGGCTAACCCAAAAAGATTTGTTTTTTCCTTCAAGCATCCAAACAAATTCATCATCTCCATCATCAGACAGCCGTATATCCTCAAGCATTCGAATCACAACACAACTGAATCAATGCATTGCCAGAAACTAATCAACAAAAAGGTAGTCTCCATCTGAAGTTGACAGCATCTATGTTGTACATTTCCTTAACCATGAAGTTCTTATTGCATGCAATATTAAAAAGATCAGCGAACTCGAATCTCAAAGGAATGGGAAGAAGCCAACGATCATAACAAAACGTAGCATTACACCTACTCTTTACAATGATGCCCACACCAATTTTAATCCAATGAATGTTACTAATTATGCCATGCCAAAAAGCCGAGCAATGAGTAACATCTGCATTCCAGTCAAATCTTCCTCCATAACAAGTGCTAATAATCCAATCTTTCCAGAAAACTTTCTTGTCACTTAGCATAGTCCACAACCATTTGCAAAGTAAAACCGAATTCATGTTTCTCAAATTTAAAACTCCTAATTCACCCGGATCTTTGGATTTGCATACCTGATTCCAAGACATAAGATAACTTATTTGTGCATATCCTTTGTGCCGGTCCAGAAAAAATTACGATGAAATGCATCTATCTTCTCAATCACCCACCCAGGACATTGGTAAAAATAAAACCAATACAAGGGGATTGCAAAAAGGACTGAGTTCACCAACACAAGTCTGCCAGCTTTAGATAAACAATTCCCTTTCCACCTCGCCAGTCTCCGATCAACTTTGTTAATAACTAGCTATCAATCTCTCTTCAGCAATCTTTTTGGACAGATGCAAGCTCCCAGATAATTAAGTGGAAATGAATCAGCCTTATAATTGAGCATCTCAGCACATTTCCTATTCACATCAACGCTACAACCCAGAGAGTAAACACTACTCTTGTGAAAATTAATTTTTAAACCAGATAAAATTCCAAAAGCATAAAGCAAAAATTTTAGAGAAGCAATGTATTTGCATTTTGGATTGCTAAATACGATAGTATCATTAGCATATTGCAACGAGTTAATACGCCCGATAATATGATCTCTGCCAAAGCTCTGAATGATACCGCTAGCACTCGCCACCTGAAGGATCTGACAGAAAACATCCACGGCCAAATCGAATAGTAAAGGGGAGAGTGGGTCCCCTTGTCCCAACCCTCTTATGGAAACAATAGTATTACCCAAAATACCATTTACACATATATTTGATCTACTTGATGTTAGAATGTTGTGAATCCAATCTATCCATCTTGTAGGAAAACTCCTCACTCTAAGCAAATCAATGATGAATCTACAATCAACAGTGTCAAATGCTTTGGCGAAATCCAGCTTTAAAATCGCACAAGGAACATTATGCCGATCACTGTGGGAGATGACTTCTTGCACAAGCACTGGACCATCAAGAATGAATCGTCTTTGATAAACACAGTCTGCGATTTGTCGATAAGTTCATCCATTTTTTACTTTCAACCTATTCGCGAGGACTTTAGTGACTAACTTGAAGCTACTATTCAGAAGGCTAATCGGTCGGAAGTCCGCAGTAGAAACATTTCCTTCTTTTTTGGGTATCAAAACTACATTTGCATATCCCAACATATCCAATCTCAAAGTATAATCATGAAATTCTTTTAAAATGTTTAATACATCTTGCTTAATCAAGCTCCAGTATTTCTGGTAAAAAAAATTTAAAAAACCATCGGGGCCGGGTGCTTTGTCACTCGGCATCTCGTTCAAAGCTGCTACAATTTCTTCTTCTAAAAATTCAGAATCATAGTCACTTAAATCAATATTTGAGGGTATAGCTTATTCCAGTCCACAGACACATGAATTTCGTTTCGTTCTCTAAATATACCCTTGTAATATTCAGTAAATGCTTCTCCAATCTTCAGTTGGTCACAAATCTCTTCCCCATCGATCCAAATGCTGCAAATCGTATTCGTTCTTCTTCTACCATTTGCAACTTTGTGAAAATGGCTCGTGTTAATATCTCCTAACTTTAGCCATTGAGTTCTTGATCGTTGCTTCCAAAATATCTCCTCTTAATCTGTCACCGTAAGGGTCTCCTTTTCTTTACTTTTTAGCAATGCACACTCAACTGCATCCAAATTTCTTGCTTCATCCAACACATTTATCTCCATAATCTCAGCTTAAAGTCTCTATTTCTTAATTATGATGTTACCAATAACCTCTCTATTCCATTTGGTCAGGAATTTACGTAAAAGCCTCATCTTACGACAAAAATTACTAGCCCCATCACCATAGCTGCGAAACTCCGACCATTTCTGATGAAGCAGATTATCCAAAATTGGCTCAATACACCACATGTTTTCAAATTTAAAAAAAGTTTTCCTTTTCACAATAGCGCTAGTGTCCAAAACCATTGGGCGATGGTCAGAAATGAGGGATGTGAGACCTTTTTGGATGGTCTGGGGGTGTAAATCCTCGAACTCAGAGTTAATAAGGAAGCGATCAAGACGAACCAAAGTTGGAGGGGATCTACCATCACTCCACATAAGTTTTCTATTGGACATGGGTAAATCAATCAAGCCACAATCACTAACAAAGTCACTGAAATCATTCATGTCACCCATTCCAAAAGCTTTCTCAATATTTATTTCAAAGTCAAATATTGTAACATTTAAATCCCCGCCAATTACCCAAGGTCCATACATAAGATTATGAAAAACAACTCCCTCTTCCCACAAAGTCCTTCTTTCTCTTCCTGTATTTGGTCCATACACGTTAGAAAAGAAATACAGAACATTGGTTGACTTGCATTCAAGGGCAACATGCAGACAATAAGTTTGTTTAATTTCTTGCTTTGCATTCCAAGAGTTACTACACCAACCAGTAAACATGCCTCCAAAAGTCCCCACAACGGGTATATAGGCCCATTCATCAATTACACCCCACCCTAAACATTTCGACTAATATATAATATATAATAGTTTGATAAAATGTAGTTATAAAATATAATAGTTAAGTTAAATATATAAAATAGTTTTATTAAAATAGATATAAAATATATAATAATTAAATTAAGTATACAAAGTAGTTAAAGAAATACTTGTAAAATATATAATGATTATGAAAACAAATAGTAAAATAGAAATCAGTTTTAAATAAAATAGTTTAATATATAACAATGATAATTCAATGTGAATGAATTATTTATTTTGTCCAAATTTCGACTTATCACTAATTCGAATTTCGAATTTTAATTCATATCAGTTTGCATTTAAATAGCACAAATTTTCTAATTTAAACATATTGGTAAAATTAATTTATGACTTAAATTTCGGTTATAGACCATTTACTAAATTAGTTTTGAAACTTATAATCATTTTCATTTCAGTAGTTTGAAACATCATTCAAAGTTTAGTTATCATGGTTTATCACTTAAATCTGATTCAAAAATTAATCTTTAAATCAATTAAACAATTAGATCTAACTAAAAACCCTTCATTAATTAAGCCTTTAAATTAAGCCAATTCTTTTCATTTAACTATGCAAATTAAATCTTAAAAATAAATCTTTTTGTTAAATTAAAGTTATTAAATTAAACTGAGTCATTATATTATGTTAAATTAAATCTTTAGTTTTAAATTTCAACTTTTAAGTTAAATTATCATATTAAATTGAATTTATATTATATTAAATGAATTTATATTAAATCATTTAAAAGTAATTAAAATCTTTAAATCTAAATTAAATTTATAAATTAGCTATAAACTACCACTACAACAAAAACACTTTATTACAACGTCCATTTTATAGTGGGTACTGGTTGCCCATTGCAATAAAATTCTATTACAACGGTCACTTTATGAACTGTTGCAATAGAGGCCTGTACAATACCCTTTTACAATGGGCGTTGACTTCCCGTTGTAATAAAATGTTATTACAATGGTCATTTCTAGAAGTCGTAACTGGTATTCTTTACAACGCACTTTTTACAACTCGTAAAAATTGCATGTTGTAATAGTGTTATTACAATTGTCATTTCTGGCCCGTTGTAATAGATGTCAATTTTGCAACATTCATAAAATGTCTGTTGTCATAGTTGTCTATTTTATTATAAAATAGTTCTGTATTATAACTAATATTTACATTGATATAAAGTATTCGATAGTAATAAAAATCAATAAACTAATAAAGATAACATAATTGTTAAATTCAATGTAATAACTTGGAATTTCATTGACTTATTTTTGAATATTTAGTTTAGAATAATTGCTCAAATTTTTTTTAACCATTAATTTTTTATTTATTTATAATAATGATATGGAAGCCTTTTTTAGTTATATATGTATATATATATATATATGTAAAGGCTTTGACCGTAAAATTATTACCGATTATGTTTTATTATTTAATAGTTAATCATTAATCATATATAACTAATTATTAACAATAATATTAAACTACTAATTACTAATCATTAATAATATTATATTATTTATTAAAATATAATAATTAATCATTGATAATAATATTATATTATTTATAACATGATTGTAAAAGTAATAATATCTACAATGTCTACCCAAATAGCTATAAAAAAATTTAAATAATATTTTCTACAATAGCTGCCCGTTGTAATAGAATATATACTATTAATGATTTATAGTTTACTGTAACAAATGGTTATTCGAAAATAATTCATAATTAATAATTAATTAATAACCACTAATAACTTATGACAATATTTTGTTAGTTCCATCTTTTGTTCAAGTGTAACGTTAAACAATCCTTGCTGCAAATCAAACTTCCGCACCTTTGATTTTCAATTCCCGCTTCTACTTTTCGTTCCCCGCCTTTCACCGCCAATATCCTAATTACCTAGAAACCCTAACTCTCAATCATCGATTTTCCTAAATCGGTGAATTCATTTCCCTCCCTCGCCTCCAAATTTCAGAGCACAAGTAGCCCAAAATTCATCGTATTTACGCACCAAATCCATCTCCTGTGTCATTACATGCTTCTGTTTAGCTCGATTCTCCTCTTTCTTTAGATTCATGGATCCTGGTATTAATTGGAGTTGTTGTCAGCATTGTTAGGGTCTCATTGACCCCTTTATTTCCTTCTAAATCTCGCGCTCCTATCTTATACCATATTTCCTCAAGGCTTCCAATACATGGCGACGGAGAAGCTAATTGATTTTTCGCCTCAATTTTGGAAAGATGGAGTTTAGGTCATCCATTTTCCTCTATTTTTCCCCATTATTTTGATGGTTTTGAACCATTCCATAAAATTAAGTCTAGATGTCACATTTTTTCTTATTTATCACCTCAATTTTGATGGAGTTTTGGTCACTCCCATTTTTCTTATTTATTGCCTCAATCTGGATGGAGTTTGGGTCGCTCCCATTTTTGCTTATTTATCACAGGAAAATTTTTGAGGTAAACCTTAGTCCAAATGGCACATGCCATGGCTTTCAATGAATGCGAATTTCACTAGCTTATTTTTGGTTGATATGCTACTTTCTTTAGTCCAAATGAGACACATGATCATTAAAAGATTTTAAAGCAGTGAAAATTAAGTAGCAGATCTTATCTTGTTTAATCTCGAGAGGTAAATGGAGGTGGATTTTGATCGATTCCTGATTTTATTTTTAGTTAGAAGCGAAGCAGCAACAACAATTTTCTTACCTTTTTTTATGGTTAGTTCTATTCCTATAGTTTATTCCTCAAAATGATAATACTTTGTTGCAAGTATTTTCCACAAATGCATTATTTTTAATGAACAAAATTGCTTTAGTAACAACATTAAGATCAATACATCTTACACTGATGATTCTCACGGGAAAGGGAAATAAATACACATAAAACCTTTACTACATAAATTGTGTTGCTTTAATACAACTAAAGATGTCTACGTATGTGTTTTTGCACATGTGACAGTCACAGATTTTTAAATATAACCTCCAAAAATGCATTATAGTTCACATCCTCACATCTCAATACCGTCCCAGTTGACTGACTTGTCATCCATCATTGAATCCGGATGCTGAAGTTAGTTTCGTGCCAGTCTACTCATCATTGCAAAACCTTCTACTACTTTATAGAGAGATGCCCGCCATCTATCTCTAGGAATAGTGTGTCGTTTGAGTGTTTCTTCAATCTCATTATCATGCTTTCCTTCTAGAGCACTCTGTAAGGTGATGACAGCATCCTTTGTTTTATTAAGTATGTTGTTCTGATCTTGGCTCCCTAAACTTTGCAGGTCACTCTGTGACGAAGAAAGGCTAACGCCAAGTGCAAATTGAGTAGTAGTTGCCCATCTCGATGATGCAAGCCATCTCTTTTTCCCATCTTGTCTTTTCGCATCTTCCTTGTTTGATATCTCAGTAAACACAATATTCAAACGATGCGCTAAAATTAGCATTGTGCAAGACTTGAACTCTTCTCTGGTTGTTTTCTGAATAAGAGAATCAGTGCAAGACATGATCAGCCAATAAGAGTTTACAAGGGTCATTGGAACCTGGCCAAAGGAAAGAAGAGCATAGACTAGATTATAGAAACCAGCTCCATGACCTTTAGGTGAACTTTGATCTGTCCACATACTTAACCATGTGCTACTAGAAACTCTAAGAGATTCATAAAGTGCGTAGCAAAAGAAGAGTATTACAATAACCTAAGTCCCTCATGCTTATAACACCAGTTTCATGCTCCTCTTGTTTTATCAACACTAACTTTCCTCCTTTCCCTTTCTTGACATCATCAGTTTTCCCTATTCCATTTTCTATTTTTAAGCTTACACCATTTTCCGTAGACACTGGAATCTCTTCATCATTCTTCTCACTTTGTTTTCCTCGGTCTCTTCCTCCATTTTCCCTGCATTTTCCATTAGCTTTTTGAATAATATGCCTTTAGCATTGAGTTCATCAAAAGTTCTTTCCTCTTTGATCATCCCTTCATGAAACAACATAATTTTATCCACATTTGGTAGAATATGTATTTGGTTTATAACTAGCACACTGTTTTTCTTCTGAGCTTATCTTTAACACAGTGATCAAAAAACATTCGACCAACATGAGCATCTAGTGCACTCAAAGGATCATAAAAAATATAGACATATGAATTGGCATATGTTGGAATTCGTAAGTATAGAATGAAATATACTTTTTCCATTAAGCGAATAGGTGCGACGGTTAAGTGAAAGGATGTGACTATTAGAAGCATGCTTTTCCGCGAAAAGACACTTCGTGAAAAGACGCTTCGCGAAAAGACACTTCGCGAAAAGACACTTCGTGAAAAGACACTTCGCAAAAAGACACTTCCTTTCACCAACGGTCATATTTCCCAACGGTCATATCTCAGCAAAAAGACACTTCGCGAAAAGACACATCATGAAAAGACACTTCGCGAAAAGACACTTTATTTCGCTTAACGGTTACATTTCAGCGAAAAGACACTTCGCGAAAAGACACTTCCTTTTATAGAAAGAGATGCGTCTATACGAAGAGGTACGAGTACAACCGTTCGAAAGAGATGCAATCGTACGAAGAGGTACGGGTGCGACCATTCAAAAGAGATGCGATCGTACGAAGTGGTACGGGTGCGACCGTTCAGAAGGGATGCAGATAAACTATAAATAAGGAGGAAACCTGATCACTTTCCTCACTGAATTTCCAATCCGAACTTCCTTCTCTCTTCTGTAATACTCTTATAAATAATCACATAGTGACATACTCATTACAATCTTGTGCAGAATATGTCTGTTGTATCTTGGGAGAATTTTGAAATAAAATTCTTAAGGAAATTGTTACGACAAGCCTCAGACATCATCGGGTTAGACTTCAAGTTTATTATTCTATAATCTCTCCTTTCTTTATGTTGTGCTATTACTTAAAATAGTATAACATTGTTGTTGTAAATCGATTACAACATACTTATTGCGAATATTGAATTCCAGAGTAGTGGAAATTCAACTTATAAACTTGTGCGACGGGTTTAGAATTGATTATTCTCTGTTTTGGTATACTAGACGGATAACAGCATATACAGCCCTTGCCATGGAAACTCTTTGTCCACCACTCATAGTCACACCCCTCTCACCTATCACTGTTAAGTCGCCCCGGGGAGTAATTCAAGATCGTGCTGAAGTTCAGTTACTTTTACTGCCTCTTGGTAGCGTACTTGTTCAAATGGCGCTCCAAAAAGAATAATATCACGGACAGTGGCATTGAAAATCCAAGAAACTTTTGGAACATAAGAAACTGTGCCTCTAATGGCAACATCCGTATTTGTTCCAGGTTTTGGTGGTAATTTACTAATCATTGTTGATATTAGGGATCTTTTTCCTTCCCCAGTACTACTGACAATTACAACCAAACTACCAACATGAATTTCCAAATTTATATTCAATAGAGTGGGGCGTTCATCATTTATGTGACCACCAGTAATATTTTTAGCAAATGCATTCTTGAACTATTATCGACTAATATCTATTGCAAGTTACACACTACATTATTTTTGCATCTCTTAATGCTGCTTGTACTTCCTACTAGGCAAAAATGAATTGTTGCTAGCTCTAGAAGTAAACAGTGGATTCGTGCTATTTTGCGATTTTATTTTGCTTTGTTTCTAAATTTTATGTTTTTTTGCAGAGGCACAAAATTTGCCGTCAAGATGTGAAGAAAGTGCGACATCAATATTTGATTTTAATTTATTTCTATGTAAACTTATACTGTTATATGGGACTAATGTTAGTTTCTAGAATGTAGGTGATTTGTTTGGTATGTGATACAGAGCAAGAAGTAAGATATTTTGATTTATAGCATTATATTTTTGTGCTTAATCCATTATAGTTATATAGATAAGTTTGTGCACGATCCCAAGTGCACAATCCCAAGTGTTGTTTGGTTGATTTGCGATTTTCATGTTCGAGCTTAGCTTGGTATTGTGGTTACTGAGCTTTTGTTATAGCAGCTCTAAACATCCAATTATTTCAATGGGTTTACTTTTTGTAGGAATTGATACAAGGCATTACTTGCAAATGAGGCTAAGTCCTCTTTAGATGGTTTGTTATAAAATTGATCGATCAATCAACGAAGGTGAAGATATTGAATGTGAGAGGATGTGAGTAAGTGTAATTGAGTGTCTGTAGCGAGCCAATATTTGTACAAATGAGTATTTTGTACATTAATTATGTAACAAAAAAAAATAAAACTGTGAATTATTCAGAAGTGTAATAAAATATTTATTTAAATAAGAAATTACGAGTTCAATATTTAATTTTTACAATTTTTTTATGTTACAACGATAAGATCCCTTTTAAAGTTTTAACATTTTACAACAAAACAGACTTATTACAACGGCAATGCCCGTTGTAATAGGGTTTTCGCAACGGGCAATGCGTCCGTTGTATTAGCCCATGTTGTAAAAGGGGACCAATTACAACATGGGCTAATACAACGGACGTATTGCTCGTTCCGAAAGCCATATTACAACGGGCATTGCCCGTTGTAATAAGGCTATTTTGTTGTAGTGAATTAATAAATTAAATCTAAAAATCATATTTAAATCTCTTCGTTAAATTAATCAAACTTAAATTCATATATTCAAGTTAATTGTTTCAAACATCAGTTTGAACTTAAGAATATTTAAATTTAATTTATAAATCAATTTATTTAAATCAAAGTGTACTTATAAAGTTACAAATATAGTTTTATCAACCAACGGTGTTTGTACGTAATTTCCTATCTTATGGTCAAGCGATTCAGATAAGTATTATCCTATAGTATTTTGATTTCTGGGCATGTACTATTTCAACCTATATCCTAAATCAGTGTCATAATGGTATAATAATTTGGGTATGTATGATTTCAACCCCATAGCGATTTTTATATATAACATGTCATAATACTGGGAACTTACTGTATAATAACAAAACATAACTAATATATTATATCAATCCTTGTGCACATATTAAACGTTGTGTTGACGTCAAAAGTTGGTTACTAGTGACAATCAACCCCTAATCGTGTGATCAACACATGAGTAAAGATTACAAATTGCAGTAAAAGCAAAAAGAATGAGGAGCACACACATAATTTTTTATAGTGGTTCGGTAAAGACGGTGCCTACGTCCACTTTATATATTATTTCTCTTTTTTGATTACAAGTACAATGCTTTTTTTTTGTTTGAAGAAGAAAGAGAAGATGGTCATTTTCCTTTCTTCTTTTTGAGAGAGATTAAGAGGAATGAACTCCAAAATCGAAGTGCAAAAGAAGTTGGTGGAAGATAAGTGTCTTCTTTTCTCTTTTAGCTTGGGGGTATTTGTAGGAGGAAAGTGCAGCTTGGGCTGTTGCAATATGATCCGGCCATTCCGGGAAAGCCTGGACACGTGGAGCCCATCAGTTGGTTTGAATAGCGGTTGGGGACTGATTCCGCTGTTCATAAATAGTATCCTTGGAAGTTGCGGCTATCGTGGCCTCCACAAAAAGGTATATCAAAAGTAGAGCTTTGTCCGGATGTGGTTTGACCGCTTTTATTGCCTTGGAAGTTGGGATATATGGTGGAATGACTCTGTAGAAGATTTCCACGCTCGCCCGAGAAAATCGGTTGATGCGCCTTTCACGGAAGCGAGATACTCGGTCGACTGGGAGAGCGATACTTCCGGAGTGAGTTGTGGATTGACTAGGCTGGACATAGGCCGATATGTGTCTGCTTCGGACCGTGCGTCTGCTGGGCTTCCTGAAGTGCGGCTTATATCCATTTGCGCGTTTGGGCTTTTGTCTAGCTCGTTGAGACTCTTTTTAAGAGGGTTAACACTTTGCCCCTCAGAATGCATCTTCATCGGTAGAGGGAGGTGTGTTCTGAAATTTGAACCGAAGCGCAAACGCTCGAGCAGCTATGTTCACACTGGACCATATTAAGGCCAGAAAACCGACGGTTCCGATGTTGTAGTAAGGCCAGAAAACCGACGGTTCCGATGATGTATTAAGGCCAGAAAACCGACGACCATACCAGGTCGTATTAAGGCCGGAAAACCGACAACGATCAGGAACCGTATTAAGGTCGAGGTGACGATCGCCATTTGTATGAGAGTTAGTTCCTGCAAATACAAAATAAACCATTCTCGTTTTGGAGAAGGCTAATGGGCCGAGCATTTTATTTCACTTGACTTTGAAGGGTGGCGAGCATTAACCATGCTCGGCTTTGTAGCGAACATTAACCATGTCCGGCTTAATGGCGAACGCTTAACCAGGTTCGGTTTAATGGCGAACGCTTAACCAGGTTTGGCTTAGTGGTGAGCATTAACCATGCTCGGCTTAGAGAAGTGGCGAGTATTAATCATACTCGGCTTACGGCAAGTGTGTTTTTAATGCTCGACTCATGTTAAGTTAGTTTGTCCAGCGAGCTATGAATGCTCGTGGTGTAAAAAGAAAAGAGGGAGTATAATCTATACTTCGTATTTAGAAAACATGGCCTCACTTGGTTAAGGGAGTACGCGTTTAGAAGAAAAGAAAGGGTGGTAGGCTTTCGTGCTGACCACATAAAACAAGGGGCGAGCGTTATTCATGCTCGGCTTAGAGGTTTCCAAACATGATCGATATTTGGAAAAATAAAATTCATAATTGTTAAACAACTATTACAAAGAAAAGAAATTGTAAGGTGACATCAGTTGATCTCAGAGCATGCCTAGGAGCTAAATCCTAACCCCATACATGTGTATATCAAGTTATACTTATTATTGAAAGGAATACATCAAAAGAAAAGAAATCTAATTAATGATAATGCCGCGAGTGCTAGTCTCGGGGTCCTTTCCGTTTCTAGGAACTCGAGGACCGACCTGAGGAACTTGGGAAGAAGGTCGCGGCGGCATGGCCGAGGTGCGATCTTTGACATATTCGGGGAGCCCTCCTTTTCTGACTCGCCCTTCGATGAGATCACGCAGATGTCGGCATTCATTTGTATTATGTCCAGCTACGTTGTGGAATATACAATGCTTGCCAGAATTGTGTTCCGTCTGGGTTGGCTCTCGTCGAGGTGTTCTTGGAGTTGTAAGGACTCGTGTATGTCGAGATAGATATCGAACAAAGAGGAATTGAGCTCGGTGTACTGATCGTATTTATTTTCATATCGAGGTCACACATTGTGCTCGGTTTTCTCCGGGGCCTTTCCTCTTCCTTTATTCTGGCTGTTACCATTGAATGGACCTTGTTGTTTGGCTACTAAAACCTCGAGGCTCTCCATTTCAAGGCGGGCATCTTCTTGTCGGAGGAATCTTTCGGCCTTGGAGTAAAAGTCGTCTATATCCTTAGGAGGATCTCTGGTTAAAGAGATGGAAAATTCTGATCGATTTTGAACTCCTACGATGGCAGCCATGAATACCATCGATGGTTCGGGCCGATCGATAGATGTTATAGCCGCGTTGAATCTTTCTAGGAATGACCTAAGCGTCTCTCCGGATTGTTTCTTGATGGTAGACAAGAACATAACACTTTTTGGTTAGGAGATATGCACTCGGAATTGTTCGATGAAGCGAGTGACCAGGGTGTTTCAACTGCTGATCGACTCCGTTGTTAGCTGCCGAAACCACATGCCAGCTATATCTGTGAGAAAGAGGGGAAAGCACTTAGCCATGACATTGGTCGATGCACCTAGTACTTCCATATGTCACATGTATCGCATGAGATAAATGGTCGGGTCAGTGCGACCGTTGTACGGCTCGAGAGCTGGGAACTTGAAGTCCGGAGGGTTTCGAGAATTACTGATTTCCCTGGTGAAGGGGCTGTGGTTGACATTGTCTATGTCTTGCTGCGAAGAGTTTCCCCGAGTGAAGCGTTGGATAATGCTTGCAAGCTAGCTCCCATGTCCGAGGAGTCATTGCCATGAATTTAACTCTGCATTTAGAAGAGCTTCTATGAGGGGATCAGGCAAAAGCATGCTCGGAAGGGCGGCTATTAGTAAGGCTCAGCTTTCGAGAATTGAGTGAAGGTGTAAGGGAAGGAGAGCCACAGTAGGTGGTTCGGGGTAGAATGGCCCCTCTGGAACCGGATGAGTTGTTGGTCGAGCCATGCATGTAACAAATGGTCTAGGCTGATCCAGCATAGCATGTGATGTTCGGGGCTCGGGGTTGCCCCCGTATGGAGCGAGGTTAGGAGGGTCTACGATAGCGTTTTCTTCCGCCACGGTGAGGACCAATATAGTAGGGTGGCTTCCCTCGTTCGAAGGGAAGGCTGCACCAGCTCTTCGTTGAAGGTAAAGAGTGGTTAGACTGGTCTGTGGTAAGATTCCGGATTGTAATGGAAATGACGTTGATTCTGAGGGACCCGGAGGTTTCTCGACTGGTTCGATAGGTCGACTTGCTCCCAAGTGTGGGGGTAAATTTTCCAGATGACCTAGATCTCGATCGCCTGCCTCCTGAGCTTCTGCTACTACACCTGCGCTGGTTGCTGGAAGTGATACTCCTAGTTGTGAAGGATTGGTTGGTGGGACCAAAGCAGGATGAAATAAAGGTGTAACCTGGTCAGTGTCCTGATTCTGTGCAGACCGAAGATTAGTTGTTGCCCCAGTCTCGGCCGGTGGAGGAATTGATGTTGAAGCGTTCAATCCTGTATCCAGTCGACCGAGAAGGTGATCCATCAACTGCTACTGTCGTTTGAGGAGTTTACCCTGAGATGTCATTTGTTCTCTGAATTCAACCATTATCTTATCCATGTCATCCTGGGTAAGGAATCGAGACATGTCGTCATGGGATGAAACTTCGTGACTTGCTTCCGCAACATCTGTATTGGCTGCATCAGTGTTTGCAGGATGAGAGGATGTTGCATCTTTCTTTCATTTGTTCGCTATAAACATAAGTGAGCAGAGGCTCTAACGGAATACCAGTACTTAGCACTTTCCTGGCACGCCAAAAGTGTTGACGTCAAAAGTTGGTTACTAGTGACAGTCAACCCCCAATCATGCGATCAACACACGAGTAAAGATTATAAAATGCAGTAAAAGCAAAAAGAATGAGGAGCACACATAGAATTTTTATAGTGGTTCGGCAAAGACAGTGCCTACGTCCGCTTTATATATTATTTCTCTTTTTTTATTACAAGTACAATGTTTTTTTGTTTGAAGAAGAAAGAGAAGATGGCTATTTTCCTTTCTTCTTTTTGAGAGAGGTTAAGAGAAATGAACTACAGAATCGAAGTGCAAAAGAAGTTAGCGGAAGAGAAGAGTCTCTTTTTCTCTTTTAGCTTGGGGGTATTTATAGGAGGAAAGTGCAGCTTGGGCTGTTGCAATATGATCCAGCCATTCCGGGAAAGCCTGGACACGTGGAACCCATCAGTTGGTTTGAATAAGGATGGGGACGGATTCCGCTATTCATAAATAGTATCCACGGAAGTTTCGGCTGCCGTGGCCTTCACGGAAAGATATATCAAAAGTACAACTTTGTCCGGATGTGGTTTGACCGCTTTTATTGCCTTGAAAGTCGGGATATACGGTGGAATGGCTATGTAGAAGATTTCTACGCTGGCCCGAGATAATTGGTCGACGCACCTTTCACGGAAGCGAGATACTCGGTCGACTGGGAGAGCGATTCTTCCGGAGTGAGCTGTCGATTGACTAGGCGGGACTTGGGCCGATATGTGATTGCTTCGGACCATGCATCTGCTGGGCTTCCTGAAGCGCGGCTTACATCCATTTGCGCATTTGGGCTTTGGTCTGGCTCGTTGAGACTCTGGCCAAAAAGAGGGTTTACATGTTGCGTGTGTCATATATCAAATCAACATAATATAATCATGTCATATATTTGTACTAACATGATCATGTGTTAACATTTCAAGTAGCTCAATTAATTTAACCATAAGAACGATAACTGTGAGTGATTTCTCATCTTTCATGGTTTTGAGATTCGCAGTTTTGATATTTATCGACAACCCGACACTGACACAAATATGAACAACATCGATATGGACTTGAACTCGGACATGACTCGGCACAGCTCAAGACATGAACACGAGTGGCATAGGACTACAACGATTCGAGATGGAAAACTAGCGTTAGGCAGTGACAATCAAAACCGTATAGATAAATTGATGCAACATGCATAAGGTTTCTTTCCTTTTCCTTTTTATATATAATAAAGAGAAGCAAAGGAAAGAAGAGTAGACAATAGCTATACTTCAAATGCAGTGGTTCGAGGAGGAGTAGGGTGGCTATGCAGACCAGAAGGGGCATGCAGGTGGTGGTTCGAGTTAGGCAGTGGGTTTCCAAATAAAGGTTTGAGTTTGTCGGAAGAAGGAGGTCAGGATGGTCTTAGGGTTATAGAGCTTGGCCGGAGTAGGGAGGAAAAGACGCACGGGTGTTAGGGATAACAGTGATGGATGGGAGGAGGCATAGGTTTGGATGATGGTTTTCAAGAAAAATGGTTTTCAGAAAGAGGTGGTTTGAGCAATAAAGGGGTAGTGCTAGAGCTTCAGATGGCAGTTGGAGGGAGGTCACAGATAGGTAGGCTGACGGTGATAGGTTGCGGTTGGACTGGAGCTCGTTGTAGGGTTGTAGCATTAGGATATGGAAATAGAGTTTTTTTTCTTTATGGGTTCAGATTGCTGTGGTGAAAGAAGGCTGGTAGATGGTGGTGCAAGAGGTGGCTGCTGGATGTTGCGGAGCAAGGTAATAGAGTGCCAGAGGTAGTGTAGGCGGAGGTAAAGAGAGAACGCTAGGGTAGTGAAGGTAATGGGTTATTGTATGAATAGAAATAAAAGAACGATTTTTTTATTTAGGCTATGCTAGTTTCAAAACTAATTACAGAAATAGACCAGTTTTATTTGTACATGCATTATCATAGATAACGCTATGGTAAAATTTTGTATTTTACACTTGCGTTATCTGTGATAACGCTTTTTTTCCTAGCATTATCCGCAATAATGCCCATACGCCTTCAGCCGCTGTTCCACTTATCCATTTCTTTTTTTCTAAAATTTCTGCCACTCGTTCCCTCTCCTTCCCCTTTGCGATTTTAGACCAAAAATTGAAAATTTTCCTCCAATATTCTGTTTAATGGCCTCCTCTTCTCATCCTACTATTGGTAAGTATTCTTAAGTTTATGTGACTAAAGTTGATAATTTTGGAAATTTAGGTTTTATCATGTGTTGGGATTTCAACTCTATTCTGATCTATGGTGAAATTGATTCGAATCGTGGTTCCTATGGCCTACAAGTTAGTGATTTCATGAACAAATTCATGATTAAGGGTTTCACATGTGTTTGTGTTTTGTTATATTGGTGAATAAAGTTACATTTATGCATGTTTACAATGAGTATGTGTATGCTTATGTATATGTGTATGTGCATGTGTATGTTTATTTTTAGTATGAGATGGAGGATAATGCGGCCTAAAGTACTGTGAAAATAGCGCTAATACTTGGTTATGAAATGAGATTATTGAATCTTGGTTGTGTTGTATGCGCTAATACTAGAATGTGATATTTGATAAGTATATATATGTTGCATTTCGAAAGACTTTGTGTCAGAGAGTTGTGTAATTGCTTGTTAATTAATGGACTAATGTGTGCATCTTAACTGTTTATAGAATATGAAGAGACGGAGCCTGGATCAGTCAATATAGATGTCCTTTACTTGCAGGCAGATCGTAGGACTAGTAAAAATGAAGTGATGGCGGTAACAATATTTGATTTATTTTTTAAGATTTATGTTTTTGTTAAAGTTCGTCTATTGGCTTATATAAGATTAAATTCGTTGTAGAAGGAGTCTGTTGATCCAGAGGGAACTGTTGACCATACATCAACTCTAAGGCAAGTTACGTCCAATCATCCGGAGGTTTTAGCATTGTTAGATAGAGCCAAATTTGGGTTGGTGCACAAGGTTGGGTATGCATAACTTGATCGAACCTTGATCACTGCCTTGCTTGATAGGTAGAGACCGGAGACGTCAATATTACATCTACGATTTGGTGAGATAACGATAATGCTAAAGGATGTGGCCATATTATTTGTGTTGCCAGTAGACGGGGAGGCAGTTCTTAGAGTTCCTTGTTTACAGAATTACAAGGTAATGCTTGAGAATTTGGTTGGCATGACTCCTCATGTGGATGTTTAGTCTGGGAATGAGAACATTTTGAGTAGTTGGTATCATTCTCAATTGGTGGGTGATATTCCGGGGAATGCAAGTCCACTGCAAATTCAGCAACGAGCTCATGCCATCATGTTGCACATTATTACTCAGCGCCAGTTTTGCGATAGGTCGAAATCTAGCGTGGCGCTTCATTGGCTCCCACTGACTGCGGACTTTGATGAGTGTAGAACATATGCTTGGGGAGCGGCGTTTCTAGCTACTACATATTCAAAGTTCAGTAGGACAACTTTAAGGCAACAAAAGGAGACGGGTGGATGCTTGAGTCTCATTCAGTTGGACCTACCTTCCAATCGGTCGTGTATTCATGAAGAGACTGGTAGTGGGCAACACGAAGCGGTATGCACCAAGGTACACATATAATTATTGTTTTCGTTTGATAAACATTTGCAATCTTGGTGATTTGTATACGCCTCTGTGTACATGCTGGTGGATTGGACCCAAAAATAACAAAAGGGCTCCTAGACGCATTTTATTGTCCTATAGGAATGAATTGTATGTTCTTTCCGCTGGTGCAGTAACGGGGAATCCTTACAGTGAAGAAGACCTCCAAGCGCTACTCGCACTGTACACCGAGTCAAGAGGGCTATGGAGAGCTAGATTGCTTTTGTTTCTTTTGACAGACCATGCATACCATCTTCCAGATAGAGTCATGAGGCAGTTTGGATTACGTCAGCATATTCCGCAGCCCGCTCCTCCGTATTAGTTGAAGTAAACGATGAGATGTACGGCTCCGGGATTGAGTTGTGAGACAATCGCCATGATTGTGAGGAACAAGAACGTGAGGCAACACTTTTGCTTGTCCAGGTACAAAATGGATAGACCGCAACCTCCTACACCTCCTCCGGCGCCAAGTGCTCAAATGGAAGGTCTTCAGAAACAAATGCGTCCTCGACAAGCGAAGAAGACAGTAATCCGGGGGAGAGGCAAGACAGATGCGTCAGGTGAGTCGTCTTCGCAGCACTACACGCTGGTCTGTCCTTCGCAACCACCACCAGAGCAAGTAGTGGAGGGCATCCAGGAAGAAGAAGTATCAATATTGGAGGAGTTTAGACTTAAGCCACGACAAAATAAGAAAACGCCTTGAATTTTGAGGGAATTGAGGTGATTAGTTAATTTTACACTTGTACCGAACAATTTGCTACCGTTTTGTCTTTGTAATGGTTCTGTACGATAAATTGGGTTGGTTGGATATTTGTTAACGTTTTGTTGGGCGGATGCGCGGTTCAAATGTTTGTTAATGTTTTGTTGGTCGTTATGTAACTTGAATATCGTATTGTTTTGTTGGGTATGTATTTTGGATATGATTATATTTCGTTGTTGGATATGTATTTGTCATGTATGTCAAATTGTATATGTGGATAGCATTGTCATTTTGTAATTTGACATGTTATTTTATTGTGTGCGACAGACTAAATTTTATCACTGCCTCTTAGTGAGGCAATGAGTAACTAACAGAGCATTATCTCAAATAACGCCCCAAAGCGTGATCCGATTTAACGCTAATAAAAATGCTCGCTGCTTTAATGGGGACAGTGAGCTCTCAATGAAGCGTTATCTAAGATAACGCCTTTGTAAAAAATGGCAAAAATGAGCTTGCGTTATTCTAGATGACGCTTTTGAAAAAAAAGTGGTCTATTTTCGTAATTATTTTTGAAAGTGACCTATTTTTGTTATAAGTTTTCAAAATCGGTCTAAAACAGAAAATTTTCCATAAAAGAAAGGAGAAGAGGAACTGTAGAAAGAAAGTGTAAATGAGGAAAGAAAGTTCACACAAAATGGAAATCCCGAAAGAAATATGAAACATGTGAGCCTGTTTTGTAAATAGGGGTAATAGGAAACCGACGGCTGACAATTAGAAAAATTTTGAAAATTTTTCGCACAGCGCAGAAAACCAAAGTTTCAGAATTCAATGAATCATTTCATGAATGGACAAGAACAGATACAGAGAGTTTAGCTGAAAGTATACTATATATGTATTGACTAATTTTACATATCTTTTAGTCAAAACTGTAAATTCGAAGCAATAAACTTTGAATTTCATGAAACCAAGAATGACTCTTTCTGAGAAATTGATCTAGTATTCAAAAAGATGCTTGAATTTCTAGAACATTTTATTTTTCCAATGATTTATTGAAATTTAAGTAAAATTTGCGAATAGAAAAACTTGCATGTTCTACTAGGAATTTATGCCTCTGCTAAGTTTAGTTAAACGTATCTAAAATATCAAATTTAATAATTTAATTCAAAATTTAATTTTAATCTTAATTATGTTATAGTCACTATGGTAAATCAGTCGTATAAACAGATTTAAACGGAACAAGCGAAATAGGAATTCAACAAAAAGAACTTCGACGTTTTCATTATAAAATTTCTCTAAGTTAATTTTATCCAATATAGAAATTTAATAATCAATATTTCAATGTTTTGCTATTAATTGATTTTACGTCATTTTCAAAAAAATGACGTCTGAATTAAACAAACGACTTAATTTATTATTCAAATTAGTAGTATGGATTTCATGTTTGTACCTAGAAATCAAAACCAATCATTCATTATAATTTAAAATAAATTAAATTTTAAGTTTTTAAGCTAAATTTCTTTTAAATCATTAAAATTCTCAAGTCGTTACTATCTCCCCCAGTTAGACATTTTCATCTCCAAATGGGAACAAGATAGGGAAAAATAGAAATCAAGCAATTTAAATTATTTAGAAGTCAAGTAATTCACAGTAAATTACTTACTTAATTTTATATACTTGGAGATGATTTTAAAATTAAAAGTTTTGATACTTTCCAAATGTTCTCAAACTATCTTTAAGTATACACTCGACATTTCGATTGAGACTATATATCTATCTTACAACGTTTGACAAATTTTGTCAATGCATATCAACAACATTTTTGCTGACGTTGTGATATGCATAGTTGCATAAAATATGAGTTTTTAACATCGTTTACTTATTGTAGCGGGAACGTTACAGATTGTGCGTTAACAACATTATTTAATTGTAGTGTATGTTCCATATATTAATTATACGGTTTTTCACAATAATCCAAAAGTTTTGTAAAACTAAAACTTTAATAATGTATTATGGACATTGACCTAATGTCTTCCACGTCTACTGTAATAAGTCGTTAATTGCTCATACAACAATTTTACAATGATTTTTGTGCATCTTAACATTAGAACATAAAACCCTTTTTGCAACAGGCAATATTTGTTGTAGTAGACCTATTGCAACAGACCCCTGCTTGTCTATATAGCTGAAGTTGTAATAAGTCGGTCTCTTTTTGCAACAATTTTTGCCTGTTGCTGTATATTTTTTTTGCAACTGGCCTCTGTTGTTGCAACAGTCCTTTTGTAACAACAAATACTAGTTGCAAACATGGAATAGACGTTGAAAAAAAATGAGATAATACAAATATTTCGGACACTTGCAAAGGACTCAGCTACAACTGTTTAAGACAGTTGCAAATTGATTATTTCCAACACTCCGTGCCCATTGTAAAATTCGAAAAACCTATTTATTGACTGTAATTCACCATCTGCATTTAATAATCTAATAATGAAAGTATATTTGACCAAGAAATAAGTGAACATACATTTCCAAAAGACACAAACAAGATAAAATCAGATTCATTAAATTCCAACAGACATTCCAAAAGGTTAATTAAAGTTACATTCGAAGTTCTACCATATTGAAACATATAATCCATACACATAATATAAACGCATACTATTATACACATAATCTAAACGCATACTATAGTGATGATTCCAAAATATAATACAACACAAAACCATAAAACTAAAAATATACATACTACTATAGCGAAATGAATTCTTTGTCTCCTCAGTCTTCATAATATTCACCATAAATGTTAAAGAATATCATTATTCCTGTACATTAGAAAATAATCATCAAAACTATAAAATACGTGAACTTAAATGAACTAACTTAATTTTCATTATTACTACTGAAAAATTCATTTTAACAACTAGTGAGGAACGTCCGATCCCAAGAACCATACCCCGTACTTATAGAGTTCAACCACAAATATGAAATTTATATCTTCCTTATTATATTTACTGAAATAATAAGAGATAACCATGCTAAAAGTATATACAAGCGGTAATCCATGCAACTACGCATCTCACAGTGCTATTAGGCTTTTAGTGACCAATGGACATATAAAAAAGGCAGTGGGACACGGTCAGAAATTGACACCCACACTGAGATCTAATATATAATTAGAACCAAAGAGCCATTTCAACATGAAATCAAGTAAAATCTGCATTGTCAGTGTACATAACACTATAGCAGAACTGACCAGAACTTTGAAATACAAAAAACTATAGAGCAAAACAGAAATGTCACCTGAATGAGACTGTTCTCAGCAGCATTGCGCTAACGGAGATTACAACTGAGCGTGCAATTTATATCTGCTCCTACTGAATTTATATCTAGAATCATATCTGCCAGCAAATATCCACAGACAGAGAGTAGTCCCCTTTAAAATAAGTTTTTGAAACCAGTCTCTAATTGATAAAATATTTTTCTATTCGACTTCATTAAAATTTATCTTAATTCGATTAGTTACCTGCACTAGAGCTTGAGCTGAAATATCATCACATGTCAACAGGGCTGCAAACAGTTTTCAAAAAGGAAATGTAGCATTACATGCCTGATTTAAAACCGTTAATGCTAGATTTCTGTACCAAATAGAAAAAAATGCCATCTAATACGCCAAAGTTGTAAGAAATCCAGATATAAAACTGTTAATATGCTATTGTAGGAAATCCAGGCACAATTATCATATATTGTGAAAATTATATTAAGTGAGAAAAAAGGTTAAATTATTCAACTTATATAGAAAAGATACTTGTCATGTAATCCAAGTGGGAAGTCGTCAACTATAGCTGCAATTTTCTGTATCAAATAGGAAAAATAATTTATTTAATAAATTAAGCACTTGAAAAGGGAGAAAATTGCTACTTACCGGATTCTATATGATTTGTTTACGTGTTTTGTATATGTATTTCCTAGAAAGAATATACAAGCAACTATGGTGCAAAGGCGGTGCAATAATGATATAATCTAAATATGGCTTGTGGACTAAGATCCAAAGGAAAGAAAGAAAATGAAGCCATCATGATTTTGTGAAGTGCCAACATGAAAAGAGACAAAATATCTCTACTAGTTCAGAGAGTGCTTTTGAACTGGTATTTTTTTAGGAGATAAAATACATGTATATTTTTTCATTGGAAACAAGGAAGGTCTAAGTTTCTTTCAGGCCTTGGGCAAAAATAAATAACTGACAGATAATTTATTTGGCTGTTTGTTTAGAAAATGCATGGAGGGGATCTGGGATAAAATTTCTAATTTTATTCAATATCATTTCTCTCAATCTTCATGATACCATAATTTTTATACAATACCTAACAGAAACCAATTTCATTGTCAGATCATAAATTACTATTTAAGGATGAATGTTGTATTCATAAGATTTGTTATTTACATAAGATTCCTTGTTTGCATAAGATTCGAATTTGTAAGAATTTCGTTTTAAGTATTAATTTTTTATTTATTTATTTTGTATAAAAGTTGAAATAATGACCAATCATCACCTTGAAAAATATGGTACAAAAGCTATTCAAATAATTAAATTTCAACTTTATTTTTTTCCATGAGAAGAATAAACTTCCCTGAAGTGTTAAAAAAAAACTTCCATCTCATAATATGAAGAAAGATGTCTTCTTTTTCAGAAAAGAAAAATCATTCTCCTTATCGAATAATGGGAAAAATGTATCAATTTCCTTCTCAAACCGTGAAGAAGTGTTATCTTCGTACTTAAACTACATTAAAAAAACACCTTTTGCCTTTTTCAAAAAGAAATATCACTCTTCTTTCTCTATTTAATAGTCAATGAAGAACAGGTTTCTCCTAAAATTGTGAATAAGTTTCTATTTTTAGAATGGAATGTATTTTTCTTCTTGAACTGTAAAAAGAAAAAGATACGTTCATCCTTGAACTGTGGAAGAAAAATATCACACTACTTGGGCAACAATCACCTTCCTTCCCAGTTTGCAAAAGGAAGACAATCTTATGAAGAAAGGTCCCTTTTGTCAAACAATTGATGGTAATCAGTGAGCTGTATATCAATAGAATATACACATTTGCATGTGTAAATGATGAAGATAGACCAACATAGTAATTTTTTAAAAAGACTCTGAATTTAGAAAGAAAATTACTAATATAAATATAGTGCACAGTTTTAGATATAGGATGATCAAAACAACTATGACGAAAAAATGTCACTGCAAGCTTATTACATAAATGGATCTAATTTTCTCCAGAACTACCTTTTGAATGTGCTAATTTTAAAATTGCTCATATGCACTTTTTTATTAGAAAAAATATGTAATAAAATGCAAATTCGTACATGTGCCCTTTGAAACAAGCATGTACAAGCTCTAAAAGGTCACACTTATTTTTATAGCAAATTTCCAATAGAGCTTATTTTTTAAATAAGTTTTTCGACGATTCCATATTTGAAATCTACATGTAAATTTATCTATTGTGATTCACTTTAAAAAGCTTGTTAAATTCGTAATTAACTGGTGGAGACAAGCTTTCGTTGCAAGTTCTTTTATATGAAATTCATAATATTTTAAAGTTCAAGTTGTTTTACTAATGCCACAGGTGAGTGTTATTTAAAAACATTTTACAGAGTTTGTTTTTAGTTCATGCTGAAACTGAAAATGGAATTAGATAGTGAAGTTAGTATTAAATCAAATGGAGTTCATTTCTATTTCAAGTTTACAAATGAATCAGATCGAGAAAGAATTCTAAAATCTAATCCTATTTTTATAAGAGGTCGAATCTTTATTACAACTAGTTGGGATCCATCTATAGGAAATTCACAAGCGCAGATTAAAAAGGTTCCTATATGGGTCCATTTTTATCGAATCCCGACTATTCTTTCGACGTTATAGGGTATAAACTGGCTTGCTTGTCATGTGGGGAGATTGATATGTTTTGATAATAGCGCTGAATTTTTTTAGAGATTTAGATACGCAAAGTCTTTAATTGAGATCTCTTCTGAGTTTGAACTACCAGATAGAATAGTGGTTGATGGTTTAGGTAAGGATTTCGCATCAGTATCCTATGCTTGGAGACACAATACTGTAGTGGAGGAATTTTGATTCAAGACCGCTCAAATCAAAAATCCCCAACGCCGCGGAAAACGAGATCGTGGTAATAGTGCAAAAACAACCAATCGAACAATCTCAATCTTATCCAAGCCAATCACAATCACCAAATAATGGAAATAATAGAGCAATAATGAGAAACTAAATCACACAGGGATTTATAGTGGTTCCACCGACGTCTTGTCAGTGTACGTCCACTTTGAGAGAGAAACCTTTATTAATATCAATAGAAGAGTACAAGAGATTGATTACAATGATCAAATTTACTAGAAAAATTTGATTTTGTGGAGAAAAGAATTGAAGAAGATTAGGATTACCAAAACCCTAATTAGAATAAATCTTTATCTAATCTCTTGATTTGTCATATCTCCTTTTGGATTTGATGTAGCTTATATAGGCATAGAGAAGTATATGGAAATTCCAAAAATTTCCTCTAGATCCGAAATATTCTCCAGATCCAAAATATCCTCCAGATCCAAAATATTTTCCAGATCCAAAATATCCTCCAGATCCAAAATATTCTCCAGATCCAAAATATTCTCTACAATAGTATCGCATACTTCAACACTCCACCTCGATACTATATCCATCTACATCACAACCTTCAATGCACCCAAGCATTTCCTTCTATTTTCAATCAAGAAAGCTTGAATGTTTCCCCAATGAACTCCGGCATAGCCACCGCCCATTGCACTTCACTAACGAGTTCAGGCATAGCCCCCACCCGTCAATAAAGTGTTGAAACATCCAACTCCTAAACCAGTCCCACCGAAAGACAATGTACTCGGGAGTGAAATCGAGTACTTACCATGAAGATAGAACAACAACCTCTCACCGATACTCTTCTACACCCAAGTTTCTCTCTCAACTGTGCCACCTCGTGGCACCTAGCATCTCTCCAAGCGAATTAAGTTCTAGTAATGCTCGAACTTCCCAACCGGCAATGTCTTAGTGAACATGTCTGCCGCGTTATCCTTTGTGTGCACTTTCTGAAGGCATACTTGCTTGTCTCCGTCCATGGCTACTAGAAATGACTCTCTCACTTCAATATGCTTCGTTCATGAGCTAAACGCCAAATTCTCCGCCAAATGTATAGCACTTTGGCTATCACATCGAACATCAATACTCTCATGTTCGAAACCCAAGTCACACAATAGTCGCTTCAAATAGAGTGCCTCCTTTGCCGCTTCCACAGCGGCTATCAACTCCGCCTCCGTAGTGGATAAAGCAACTACGGTCTGCAATCTCAATCTCCAACTAATGGCCGTACCACCAAGTGTGAAGACATATCCGGAAGTTGATTTCCTCCGATCCCTATCACCGGCGTAGTCCGAGTCACAATAACCAACTAACTTGCAACTCAATCCATCACTACCACCAAAAACAAGACCATGAGATGTTGTGCCTTTCAAGTATCTCAATATAGCCTTCACGACTTCCCAATGCGATTTCCCCGGATTAGCCATATATCGAGTAACCACCCCGACGGCATTTGCAATATCGGGCCTTGTACACACCATGGCATACATTAAGCTACCAACCGCACTTGCATATGGCACCTTTCCCATATAAGCCTTGTCTTTCTCTCCGATAGGTGATCCCTTATCCGAAAGCTTCATATGTAAAGGTAAAGGTGTATTTAACGCCTTTGCATTCTCCATGTTAAACCGGCAAAGCACCTTCTTAATGTACTCCTTTTGAGTCAATCTCAACTCAAAACGCTTTCGGTCCCTTACAATATCCATGCCCAATATCTTCTTTGCTTCTCCAAGGTCTTTCATCTCGAACTCCGCCTTTAATTTCTCTTTCAACTTGTTGATTTCTGCCTTGTCCTTAGAAGCAATGAGCATATCGTCCACATACAAGAGTAAATACACCCAACAATCATTTCCTAACCTCTTGAAGTAAACGCAAACATCCTTGATGCTTCGATGGAAGCCACTTTCAAGCATGAAATGATCAAATCTCTTGTACCATTGCCTAGGTGATTGCTTCAAACCATGTAGTGATTTCTTCAACTTGCAAACTAGTTCTGACTTACCTTCTACAACAAACCCTTCTGGTTGCTCCATGTAGATGTCTTCATCCAAGTCTCCATGCAAGAAGGCGGTTTTCACATCTAGTTGCTCCAACTCCAAGTCATAAATAGCAACTAATGCAAGTAGTATCCGGATAGAAGCATGTCTCACAACCGGTGCGAAGATCTCATCATACTCCTTTCCTTTCCTCTGTGCAAACCCCTTAGCCACTAGCCTAGCTTTGTATCTTCCATCATCCTTCACCTTATATATCCATTTGCACCCAATAGCACGGTTTCCTTGAGAAAGTGGAACCAACTCCCAAGTCTGGTTCTTCATCAATGATTGCATCTCTTCCTCCATGGCGCAAATCCACTTCGAGCTATCACTCGAACCCATGACGTCATCAAGGTCCATCGGCTCATTTTGGACTACATGAAGAGCATAGTCCAAATTCTCACAAAAGCTAAGATAGTTCCAATCACCATATCTTTCGGGTGGCCTTATAGCACGCCGACCAACCCGAGTAGCAATACCATCACCCGGTCTTTCTTCAGCTCCACCTTGAACTGAATCTTCTCTAGGCTCGTGCACATCACCAACACTAGTAGAGGAATCTTGTGGACTATGTGATGTAACATCAACCGCATTAACCTCGCAAGCACCTCCAACAACTCTACTCTCTCTAGGTCTGAAAGTGGGAATAAATTTCTTCTCCTTTGATTCACCATGAACCAAATCCGGAACCTCCGATGAACCTTCGTTCTCCTTGAACATAGCCGACTCATCAAAAGTAACATGACGAGAAACCATAGCCTTCTTCGTTTCCGGATTCCAAATCCGATAGCCTTTGATGCCATCCATATATCCGAGAAAAATCCCTTTGAAAGCTCTAGGCGAGAGCTTATCATTCCCCGGATCATGCACATAAACAGGACTGCCAAATACACGAAGATAACTCAAGTCAATGCTCTTCCCTTTCCACACTTCCTCCGGAATTTTGTTATCAATAGCCGAGCACGGAATTCGATTAATAATATGCACCGCGGTTGACAAAGCTTCGGCCCAAAATCCCTTAGACAAACCCGATGTCAATCTCAAGCATCGAGCTTTCTCTAGTAGAGTTCGGTTCATTCTCTCCGCCACTCCATTAGATTGCGGATCTCCCGGTGTAGTAAAATGCCTCCGAATACCATGATGCTTGCAAAAATTCAGAAACTCTCCGGAAACATACTCGCCGCCATTATCGGACCTAAGAACCTTCAAAGATTTTCCACTCTCATTCTCAACAAGAGCCTTCCATTCTTTGAATCTTGCAAATGCCTCCGACTTGGCCTTCATTACATACACCCAAATCTTCCGAGAAAAATCATTAATGAAAGAAATATAATATCTTGCTCCTCCCAAAGAAGCTACAGGCGCTGGTCCCCAAACATCCGTGTGCACATACTCAAGAATCCCTCTTGAATCATGTTTTCCTTCACCGAATGATACTCTAGTTTGCTTCCCCATGACACATTCCTCGCAAAACTCCAACTTGCTGAAACTCTCACCATCAATCATCTCCCTTCGACGAAGAACATCTAAACTCTTCTCCGAGACATGACCCAATCTCAAATGCCACAGCCGTGTAGCATCTAAGCCACGAGAACTATCAACACTGACACAAGTTTCGCCTTGCACGGTCACTCCTTGAAGCAAATAAATACCATGAGTTCTAGCACCCCTCATAACCACAAGCACACCCTTCGAAACCCTCAAGCTATCATTCTCAATCGTGATCTTGCAACCTAAAGAATCCAACTGTCCCAAAGAGATAAGTGACTTCCGTAGTCCCGGAACATAGCGCACATTAGTGAGAGTACGAACCACTCCGTCAAACATTCGAATTTGCACGGATCCAATGCCCTTCGACTTGCAAACTGCACCATTTCCCATAACAATTGATTTTCCTTCCCGTTCAACATAAGAAGAAAAACAATTCCTATTAGGCGTCATGTGATATGAAGCCCCCGAATCAAGCACCCAATCGCTGCCCAAAACATCTGATGCTACTGCCGACAAAACATCTACGTCTCCCTCACCAACATCTCTCTCCACCGCAACTGATGAAGACGCTACTTCCTTCTTCCCCTTCTCTGGACAATCATTCTTCCAGTGACCAGGTTTCTTACATATAAAGCACTTGCCATTTCTTTCCTTTGACTTTCCTCTTCCACCGGGCTTCTTAGACTTAGAACGCCCCCGGTTTCCCTTCTTCTCTGACTTTTCTTTCTCCGCAGATAAACCTTGACCATTACCAGCACCACTACTACCATCACTCAGCTCCTTCATCTGATCTAGCAATTCCTCACTAAGAAGACCCGTCTTGACATCATTTAGAGTCAATGTATCCCGGCCATAGATCAAACTGTTTGAGAACCCAGTATAGCGCTCAGGCAACGAACATAGCAATGTCATCGCCTTCTGCTCCTCCTCAATCTTCAAATCTACTGCCTTCATCTTCATTAGCAAATCATCAAACACATTTAAGTGCGCCTTTAGCGAAGTTCCTTCCTTCATCTTGTAGGTAAAGAAAGTCCGCAACAAGATCAGTCGATTTGTGAGTGATTTCTTCATATACAACTCCTCCAACTTGTTCCAAATACCTTTAGCAGTCGTCTCACCACTAATTTCAGAAATAACATTCTCTCCCATGGCAAGTTGAAGTGTAGTGAATGCCCACTCTTCCATTTCTTCTCTTTCCACATCTGAGGTGTCCTCTGGCAATAAATGTGTATCAAACACTACGCGATGTACCCGATTCCGCCTAAGAACCGCTTTCATCTTCCACTGCCACTTTTCGAAATCATTATCGCCATTCCACTTGTCGATAACCAATTGTGAACCAGCACGTACATAAGGAGCTACACCACTTGGACCAACTGTTGATGAATTATTTGAACCTGATTCCGGCATTTCTACAACTATCTACCAACACCAATGCTCTGATACCAAATGTAGTGGAGGAATTTTGATTCAACACCGCTCAAATCAAAAATCCCCTACGCCGCGGAAAACGAGATCGTGGTAATAGTGCAAAAACAACCAATCGAACAATCTCAATCTTATCCAAGCCAATCACAATCAACAAATAATTGAAATAATAGAGGAATAACGAGAAACTAAATCACACAGGGATTTATAGTGGTTCCACCGACGTCTTGTCAGTGTACGTCCACTTTGAGAGAGAAACCTTTATTAATATCAATAGAGGAGTACAAGAGATTGATTACAATGATCAAATTTACTAGAAAATTTTGATTTTGTGGAGAAAAGAATTGAAGAAGATTAGGATTACCAAAACCCTAATTAGAATAAATCTTGATCTAATCTCTTGATTTGTCATATCTCCTTTTGGATTTGGTGTAGCTTATATAGGCATAGAGAAGTATATGGAAATTTCCTCTAGATCCAAAATATTCTCCAGATCCAAAATATCCTCCAAATCCAAAATATTCTCTACAATAGTATCGCATACTTCAACAAATACATGTACCACTAGTAAGTATTTTGGTCATACAACTAATAAATGTGAATTTAATGCAAAGACAGATGTGGATGGAGACCATGTTGAGGATCTTGGAAATAATTTTCATGATATTCCTCATGATCAAACTGGATAGAATAATAGGAGGTTCACAACAAATACTAATAAAAGTAATCGGACATCAGTTAATACAAAATCTATAAAGTATTGGAGAAAGAAGGGTATTGTTAATGATAAGGCTAATGTTAATGTTGACACTAACGTTACTAATGTTAATGCAAATCCTTTTGATGCTTTAGCAAATGAGAATGATGGAAATGGTAATACTGAGTTGGTTAACGATGATGCTAATACTAACAATAATGTGCAAGTTAATAGTCTACAAGTTGATCATAATATGGAGGTAATGCTGAAGCTGCTACTGGCTTTGTAGCACTAATCAATACTATTCAGGAGGCTGCAGCTCAAAATATAGAGCAAATAAATCAAGTTGAAGAGGAGGAGTGTCTGCGAGATAATCTCTTTGATGAAAATTCCATTAATGTTGACAAATCCCCAAAAGGAAATTCAGGCATGGGCAATACTTCTGCATCATGTGGTCTGATGCGTACAACGTAATAAATCCAGTCTCTTCTAAATCCTCTCCTATTGCCACAAAATCAACACCTTTAGCTTCTACACCCTCAAAATCTTCCCCATATGGAAACTTGAAACCTCCTTCAAACTTTCAACTACCTCCTCCTAATGTAACAGGAGTAGGTTTGACATTTCCCATTGTTGACAAAGCCCTGCTTTCAACTACAGTGCCCACTACCTCCTTTCCATCATTTAATTCCAAGAACAATAAAATGAAAGAAAATTTTTCGGCTGATGATGATTTAGATGAAGGCAATGATTATGGTCCAAAGGATGTGATGCCTCTCAGTAGTAAGCTGAAATCTACTAGAAGGCATACGAGGAAAAATCCGCTGTATGACCCTTCTCTTACATGATGTGATAAGGCTGTACTACTTTTAATTGATGTAGGTGCAGTGACAATTCATTGATGTTAAGTGATATGCTAGTTTTTGGGATCTCTTATGGTTGCATGAGGCTTCATTTTTCAGATTTCATGTTATGTTGTTTATCGGAAGATGTTCTGAGGTCGACTAATCGGATACATCGAGCTTCAATGAGCTATGCATCAAGTTACTGTTATTTTCATTTACCACATTAGTATTTTGATTTGTGGGCCATGTAATTTGCTATAGTGAGATTAGTAAATTTTTGCAATTATTCATTTTGTAAGCCTTGCATATGCTTGCATATGCTTGAGAGCTTAAAATTGTAAATATTACGTTGATTAATAAAATTAGTGCTTAACTTTCAGAAAATGGAATTTTGCATGGTAATGAAATATAGGACCAGAAATATAGAAAGATACATGAGGCAAGGTGGACATTCTTTAGTGGATGATGGAACTAATGGTACAGTATCTGGTGCTGGAAAATACCTGAAAATGAAAAATCCTACGAGGAAGGTCATTTGGGTTGAGCCTGCTGAAAGCCCGATTTTTTCAAGTAATTGCTTATGAACTAATGATTTCAGATCCATGTAAGACAGAATAATATACTTTAAGCAGTACAAGGTTCTAGCAACAAAAAATCAATTGTATTTCTTAAACCAATGATTTTCAAAGTTGACTCGCTCTAAATTGATTCACAGCAGCAATGCACTGCTACACTATAACTCAGAGCAGTTACAATGAGTTATGCCCTATGCAGCTTCAACAAGTAACATAAACCGAGTGCTAGCATTATCATCACTAGCCAATGGTTCATCTTCACTTAATAAGATTACACTTTTACATAACATAGTTTGCAATTTAGGATCAATAGTGAAATCAAAAGTGCAAATGCATGTACTTAAGGAAAAAAATTGAAGAGACATGCAAGTCCTTAAATTGCATCATTGTACCAATGTATTACATGAATAAAAGTTTAGAATAAAAAGGTTTAAATAAACGAGAAATAAAATGGCACTTACCTATTTATTTTACACCAACCAAAAATCCAAGAATGTAACAACATATTGTTCCAGTAATTTCAGCTCATCCAGATCCAATTTGTCAATCGCAAAAACGCAAAACCATTTTGTTTCTTCTTCGACTCTTTCACTAAGAACTCGAACCAAAAGTGAATGCTCTTCCTTGTAGGAGAAAAAACCAATGCTAACACCTCATCCCCACAAAGCTAGAAACTTCATTCACCTTCTTGAACAATCCTTTTCTACTTTTAGAAAAGGCAACTATCAATGACTTTCTGTTATTAATTTTGGCTATTGCAATCTTTCTTCTCCCTAGGTATACTTTCCTGCTTCATGATGTTTCCATTCCAATATAAGTAATTAACTGTATAGAAAATGAAATAATGGAATTTGGAAGACTGAAATGTCCTAAAGCAGATCGAGATGGTCACGAAGCAAAGAAATATCATGGAAAAGTCACGCTCGATTATCTTTTCAATGGAGGCGACGTACGAATCTTCATATAAGACGGAAGGATCGAGTTTTTGCTAGTAGGGTTTGGGGTGACGGTGGAATTGGGGTTAGGGTTTGTGATGGAAATAGGTTCATTAGGATTTGGGGTGATGGTGGAATTGGGGTTAGGGTTTGATGAATGAGAAAATGAACGATAAGAACTCTGAAAAAAATGGCCATGCTTTCTCTGGATGACGCGGATTGCTAAATTGTGATAGTGATCGGATGGTTAAGGCTCCTCCAGTGCTAGCACAAATGTGCTTTCTCCGGGTGACTTAGATCACTAGTTGGATAATTACAGATCCAACGGTTGAGGGCCCTCCAATTATAGCAAGTGGATTGATTAAGATGTAGGATAAATGATTTGTACTAGCAATTGGTAAATGATTATCTATGGGCTGTAGATCCAACGGTGGGTAATTTAGGAAATACAAAACCAGGGATGGATCTATGTAGGTTGATACCTGGGCTATAGCTCGGGTGTCTTTTCTTAAAACAAACATTACATACCATTGTATCCAATAACCCGGTAAAATCAGAGCCTATAGTTAAAAACCTATCAAAATAGGATACCTATTTAATCTTCTGCTGGTTTCATAAAGCATAAAATATTAGCAATCCCAAAGGTTTTTTGAAATACTTTGTGAGGAGTAAAGTAAATCATGGCTTTCGGACTCTTCTTGCTTTTCCATCCTAAATTCATTTCAGCTGCCTACAAACTACCGCCATTTGTTCCTAGTTGCATTGATGTTGAACAGTGTTGTAATGAACATTACTCATTTTTTTCCTCTCTTTTTTTACTTAGCCCGTGTAAAAATAAAATCCTGGCTCCGTCCATGTTCAATACTCAATGCTTGTCAACAATTGAAAAAAAATTTGAAGCAAATCTTGAATTCAAGTTTTGAAACTGTTAGACGCCAAAACAAACAGACTTAACATAAAATATTTTCTCAATTTTTTTCCTTTTAAGATTCTCAATATTTCCTGGATTTTCTTTAAGATTCAATATTCAAATGCAATTTTTTTTGTTTTGAATTTTATACAATTTTTAAAATTCAATATTTTTTAACACTCGTACTTTTAAATTTTCCATTGTATTCGCTTTTGTGATTCAAAACTTTTATAGGATCGTGATTTTAAATGTATTTTTTGCAAGTTCAAATGTTTTGAATATTTTAGAAGTGTATTCTCTTTATGATGAGTAAAATAAAATTGAGTTTATAAACTTCCATAATAATAAATGTGTTTTATTATTTAATGATGTAATTTCTCTCTATCGTTGGATATATCTCTTTCTGAACCCGTGACTACCATTGGATATTCAGTGAGAATGTGATTTTCTAACACAAACCACTTTGATAAAAAATGGAAGACTAATAACACTGTTAATGATAAATTTGAATTTTGATATTTACTTAACAAAAACATTTGGTGCGCTTATGATTTGCTAATGGATTTTAATGTTAAAATCATGTGTTTTTATAATTTTTGTTATTGTAATATCTTATGGTTTGGAAGCATCAATCTTCGTTTTCTATTATTTGTGTTAACCTTCTATGTGAGGAGACTATTGCTTTTGATCTAGGACATTCGGATCGCTCATGACTAGAGTGCGGACTCGTAAGCATCTGTAACGTCCCAGATTTTCCTGTCATTTAAAATTGAATATTTAAATCTGTTTTATATATTATATTGGAAATATAATGGATTTTATATCGATTTTATTTTATAAAATGGAGTTTGAATATACATAATTTATAATATAATTAAAACGAGCTCGAAACGACGTGGTAGTTCGTAATTTACGATTTGAACTTCAATTGAATATACCAGATCCGAGATAAGGCCAATTTCTGTGAAATAAGAATCGTCAGGATCGATTTGATTATATTTTTCTAATGAAAGAGAAAAATAGAGATTTTCAATTTATAGATTTGTTAGTTATGTCCAATTCAAATTTTCAAATAGTCGCTATGGAATTTCGTTAATAAAGGATAGCGTTTATTTAATAAATATAAAGGAATTTCTATATATTAAGATATCATTTCAACCTGAATTTCTAAACATTAAGTTTTAAAATCTATATTTGCTGAAATTGAAGATATTCGTATTGATAAATACGATAATATTAATTTATTATCGCTAAACTGGGTTGTTTCAGAATTAATTTATATTATATAGGCCTTAAAAATGTTTTCTTTCCAAACGACCTCCGTTTCCGATGAAATGAGTTTTATTGGAATAAGTATAATTAATTATTACTAGATTTCCGGTTTGCAGCCAAACAAAGTTGTTTTGTTTATAGACGAAATTTTAATGTGAACGAATAAATTAAAATAATTCCGTTGTGCAAATGGAGTCCGTTTTCAACGCAATAAATTTTATTGGGACCAGAACGGTGAGACGTAGTGGTACGACCATCTTCGTGATGATTAGAGTCTGTATGAGTCGTCAAGAATATAGAACATCCAACGACCGTTAGAGATAAAATTAAATAACCACGCATATAATAACTGCATCAAATCAAAGCAAATTAAATAGCATATCCGTTCCTTGTGTATACCCACACATGTCTTACACAACCCTAAACTTTTTGAAACAATGTAAACCGTGTATTTGAACATAACCGGAGTGGACGACTACAAAAAGGATGGTCGTCCTTCTGTTCATTGCAAGCGAAGCTGAACAAGAAAGAAAAAAAAGATTAGATAGTACTAATTATTCATCTGTATCAGTTCCACCTATAACTGCATCAAATTAGTATTGTAACATAAAGTTACATAGTGATTTTCAGCACATATTTAATGTAATGCATCGAAATATAGGTGTAACGACCAAGAAATTTTGGTGTTTAAAATGTAAATTAAATTTAGAATTTATGTAAATTAGATATTTATATTTAGAATTTTTGTCTATGGTGAACAATATTTAAATAAATCATTTTCGTAATTTTAAACATTTTATGAAATCTACAACTTTAGAATCACTTTGTCGTGTAAAGTGAACGTTATGAGAAACAAGAAGTTATTACCATTAGTCATTTATTTGGTATATTAATTTAAAGAATGAGTTATTTTGATATTGATCTCATAATTTGGTTAAGAAAGGAATATATGCTCATATTTGAGAATCACATCTTTAACTTGGACATTTATTTATTTTTGAACAAAGTATTCACTTTTAAATTAAACGACATTTGCAGATATAAGCTTAAGTATTTTGCCAAGATTTAGCGGTATTACATGTTTTGAACCGTAATGATGAAAATGAAATGAAATTCAAATGAATCTTGAATATGATCAAGAAACAATTTATCGATTTGAACAAAGGATTATTAGTAAAATCTCATTAAGATTTGTTTATTTCAAACCAAACCTTTAAGTATAAATAACATAATAGAACGTTAAATTAATTTGGTTTCAAATAAAATATAAGTTGAAATTTTAAATTTTAGTAGTAATTAATTTTGTAAACCGCTAAAGTTTAAATCTATTACGGTATTAGTTGTGATACAGTTAGTGAAATGAAAGCAACGAGTGGATTTTTGAAGTACAAAAGGTTAAATTTAACTAAAAATATATGACGCATATTTATATAAGAAATGAGTAATAAAAGAAAAAAATTTGTGTAATTAATTTGTATATTTTGAGGTACCATTTAAATTTAATTCACGGTGCATAACAATTGAATTTATAACGTTTTGGAAATAACGTAAATCGTTAGATTACATTTTAGTCTAGCGTTCTCGTACTCCTTTTTAAAGAGATATCGCGTACAAAAATATCTGAGAAAATCTGGTCTAAGATATGGCACCAACCCCTAAAAATATGGCAGCAGCTTAAATCGTACCATATTAATCAAAGATTCTTGAAACAGTGACCAAAGATTGTAAATAGTTGGTAGGCAGAGAACCAATACCACATGCTATTCTTTGTCTCCCCTTTTCTGCATTATATAATGCGAGCTTCTTCCTCCTACTCGCACACCTTATCTCTTCCTCTTTTCAAAAAAACAAGCACCTATTTCTTCTTTTAACACAACTTACTCCTCACCAAAATTCTCAGCCTTCTGCCCTTTCTCCCTTCTTTTTCCATGTATCAGTAATATTCCTGTAGTGCTACTTCCACCGCACTTGCCCCTTTCACTCATTTTCATCAACTGTTCCACATGACAACCACGCCACCACATACACCTTTGCTCCAACCCATTCTTCTCAACACCTCTTTCTCCTTTCCTTAAAGTTGCTCTCGGCCTCCCCTTTTCTCTAAGCTAAACCGCTACCTCGTACACCCTTCAACAGCCGTATCTGCTACCACCACCTCCCAAGCCAGGTTTTTCTGCACCGGAAACACATTTGGTCCCTCTCCTAATGGCCTCCACCCGCTATCAAACCTCCACTGTATGCTCCATGTTAACGGATGAACTTGGGTTTATATAGATCAATATTGTTGCACCACTCACACACTGTAGTTGTGGAATAACGATTGGTTAATAATATAAAATTTGTAGTTATTTTGAATTGAGATTTTTAAATAATTTGAGATCTAACTCATAAATAACCAGACAATTTTGCCATAACGACGAAACAAATATGGAATGTCTTAAAATGTTTTTGACTCTTAATGTTGAATCCAGTATTTAAATCTAACTAGAAGTTTGATTTTGAGTTATGTTTGTTTTATGTAAATGTTTGGCTATTCATAAGTTTTTAAAATTTAATTAAAGAGGAAATTTGATTCAAGTATGTAACTAAACACTAGTTTACCAAATACACTTAGTTCTATTATTTTGAAGACCATTTATATGCTTGAAGTCAGTTATGCAAGTTTTGAAACTTATTTAAAAGGGAAATTGATTTTGATTACCAACTGGTTTATATAAACATTTGTTACATAAGCATTGAGATTTAATTTGGAAGTGAGATTTGAGTTTCATGACTAAATATTGGTTTGCTTGATGCACTCGATACTATTTCCTTAAAAGACCATTTGTAAGCTTAAATAATTAGGATAATGTCATATTTAGTTTCCAATGAATTTTTAAAATGGTTTTCAATAAAGTTATGAAACTTTAATGTAAATTTGTGAAGATGGGACAAATTTTAATCGTTACCAACTACATAATTATGTATTGACAATAACTCTTTGATAATATTACATATATGCCAGAACGTTCTAGGGTGACAGAGAGGATAATGTCCAAGGCTTGGGTTTGGAAAATACATTTTCCTACTCTCCCTGGCTATCCCTAACCAATCCGAAGGACGGTATGGTTATTTCAAAATCTAATTTGAAATTTAATTAAAATCCTTTGAACTTAGAACAAATCTAGAATTTAATTTAAAGCTTATTAGAATTTAAACAATTTTGAAATTCAAAAAGTGCTGTTTATTTTGAATTTTTGAATGGTTCTTGAACCTAATTGGTTAAGTGACTATTTTATAGCACTTGAGTAAAGATTGAACACTTCCTGGAAATAATTTGGATTTGTCTAATGTATGAAATAATAACTACCCTGCCAACTATAAAGAGGTTTCTTAAATATTTCGGAAAGTTTCAAGTGATTAGTATGCGTGAATGAAACTATGAATCCAAATTTAGATTCGATAATAATAAATGGAAATATGAATATCAGATTTGTAAAGAAGAAAATGAGATGGCAAGAGATTTAAAGAATTTGTAATGAATTCAAACTTATCATAAAATAACTTGATAACATTGGGAAGGAGATTTGGATTGAAACCAGTATAGTCCATCGCTTGTTTTAAATATGCTTGATACTTAGAAAGACCGAGATCGGGTTCATGTCCGAAAACCATTCCAAGTAATAATACAACGTTATTTGAAGACGTGGAAATGGCAAATGAAGAACGGGAATCTTTGGATTATTCGGGCTGATTGTTGATATATGGAATCGGGCTGATCACCTGGTACGGGGTTATAAGTGGCATGAGGTCTGAATATATTTGAGGATTTTCAGATTTTGTTCCGTTCAGACCCAAAATGGACTTGTATGGATTGCGTATTTGGCATTGTAATTGACCACTTAGCACTAATTCCTGTGAATATATATCGGATTTGTGGAAATAATTATTCCTGTCTCTAAGTTACGTTCTCAGAGTTATGTATTTATTTGAATCAGTGACATGCGGAAGATTGACAATCTAGCATACTCAAGATATATAACGAGCTAGTGATGATCAAAGCATGGCCTACTGAAGCGTAGCTTTGTATATACCGCAACATCAACAAACCTCACACCCCGAATGATGAGAAACTGACAGTTAGGTTGTGGACATATACATGATTTTGTGATTGATAGCTGCAGCGGTGGTACTACTTTTGAATTTGGGAATAGCGTATGTTCGGGGGTCCGTGTCTGGACGAAAACCGTTGATCTATCTCGCGATTTGTAGTTGGTGTCCATGTCTGGATGAAAAAGTCGTGTTATACTTCGTTTGTGTTCCGATTGATCTTTCGTGTCAGAAATCATCAAGTTGGAAACCAATCTACAATACGAGCCCCTAGGGTTTATTTGTATGTATGTATGTATATATATATGGCGACATAGTAGGATTGGGTACTATGCCGTCTAAGGTTCATACATTTATTTCCGAAATTGTTTCCACACTATGCACTAATAATAATATAAAAGAGGATTTTCACGTATGAAAGCATGTTTGGTTATCATAAGGCAAAACTCGTTAATCTGGTGTGCGCTTGCATTGTGTGATATGGGACGAGCTTATGATAGCTTCGTTTTCCAAATGTCATTGCGATTTTATATGCAAGAGTATTCACATGGAGTAAACCAGTTTGGCATTAGCGGCGTGAACCGGTGAATTTCCCAACTTCAAAATAAACCCTAAAAAAAATATTGTTTTATGTTCTCACACTAGTCCCATGAATGACCTGGAGTTTATTGTTCCTTCCTAAACTAGGGTTCCCATTAATTTCCACATGGACAACTAGTAGTTTAGTTTTACAATTATAGGTCTTGGAGCAAGATTCAGAGCGCTTTTGAGTTGGAGTCCACGCTAGAGTTTGGAGCTTCCGCTATGTTGTACTATCTCTTCCGCTGAGAATATATTTATTTCTTCTATTGTACATGTTGTAACTCTGATATTCCTTGTAACTGAAACGACCCGCAAATCTGTACTATCTGAGTTGACTAATAACACCACACGTCCAACCCAAATTGCACAGAAATACAATTCATTATTAGAAGGAAGTTAGAGGATGAGAAATAGAAAGAAAGAAATATTAGAATAGAAGAAAACAAAGAAGAAAAATCTCACAGCGGAACGAATAAAATATATTATATAACATAACTTTTGAAATACAAATCGGTAAATTTATATACATACCATCATCAGAGCACAACAGTTATTCCTGGAACAGTTATAAACACTTGTTTCCAGATAAAAACATGGTTCACATCAGAATATATGATAGTCCATAGCTAACAGGTGAAGCCTCCTGCTTCCAGCACTTCCAAGTGAATCTGAAAAATCCCGACTACTTGACTACCCGTACAAATTTGGGCACCCAAGAGTTTAGGGAAAAACAAACAAAATAAACTATGGGTCAGTCATGGGACTGGTGTGAGTAAACTCCGACCATTTGTTTAACTTTCAAAATCTTTCGAAAGAAAAGATAATAGTAAGACCAGCCCACACATAAACATGGACGGCTTTTACCTTACTGTAATCCAAAACACTTTGATTCAAAAATCCAGTGATATTATAATAATGTCTACATCAAATAAATAGAATCTAGCGGAACGCTTGAATCTCACGCTCCATATATAATATAAAATCAAAAACCGTAGGGTGTTATTGGAGATTTGGATTTCCAACATGACAAGGAATGGAACCACCTTCCGCTTGTGTATCTCTAGAGAGGAATACACTGGGTTCAAAAAGAACATCTTGCAACCCGGCCCACACATGACCGACCATTCATTTCGCTTGAGTATATCAAATGTATATCACCAACGGTTGGGATCAGCAACCGTTTCCCGAATGGGACAGCATCGAATAGAATAAGGAATTAAATGAATCTCTAGATAGGTGATAATACACCCTAATGGGAGGGATCCACATAGCCATGCCGCCTGCCCGATTTTTTTCATTTCCCGGTTGTTGAGGCCTGAGGCTACGATTACTTTCTAATCATTGATAGCACAATCACTTTGAATGACACATTGTCATATCCGTTAATCTCTAATTGATTTGCACAAATATTCTGGATGTTATGCTAAGGGAATAAATCCGTTGCCACCATATATATTTATACAGACCAACATATTCGATCATTGGAAATACTCTGTCAGACATTCGTCCATATACGTTCGTTCTGGGACTGAACGAAACCGAAGGCACAATTTCTATTAATAGAAAAAGTCCTTGCACTTCACTCCATCTTCGATTATCTTCATATAATCTGATTCGCACGTTACTGCCAATACGGAGTGGTTCACGGATAATAATCCAACCGGTCTCTCCATATCGACAATGATATTGGCAAACACTTCGATAGTCAGTTCTTTAATTATCAAAGAAAAATAAACAAACATCCATTCATAACATACATCAATCACTGGGCCTGTTAATTTATATTTCATTAATTAATTCACTTCCTCATTTCCCTATCAATATTCGTTAACCAAATATTTTCAGTGATCTTGTCGGATTCTTATGTTATTTGGAAAAAAAACATTTCCCTATATCACCTCCTTTTATTTTCTACACTTAGAAAATATATTCTATTTGAAATTTAAAACAATATCAATCACTTATCTCTTTCCCGACTACTTTAATTAGATTCAGGAAATATTTACTTTTATATTTCCAAAATTCCATCACTTGGGTTAAAATGAATGTTGTATAAAATATCATTATAACAACCCAAAATATTTTATTCAACTAACTCTTTTTCAAACACTTCTCTTCAAGACTGGATCCTTCTATTTATCAATTAAACATGAAATCAATTAAGTTGGGGTAAAATTACCTCTCAGACCTTGACTGAAAACATCCTCAACTTCAAAACGGAAAAACCACTAACCTCGAATAAACACGCTATAAAACCCAATTATTCATTTTTAAAACATGTATATGGTTCGCTTTTTATTTCTAATTTATAGATTTCCCTTTTTGTTTACAATATTCTATTTTTATATTCGTTTCCTTATCGAATTCTATATATATCGATACATTTATTTCTAACTATCAAATTTTTCTTAAAAATATTCTAACCCCTTAAATTCACGGAAAAATTCGCCATAACCTCCCTTGTACCGGGAGCATCAGGATATTTCAAATAGCCTCCCATGGCCCTCACGAATCCAAAAGAAAAAGCCAAGCGGCTTGCCGATACGGCGCATAAAATCTCATATATGAATTTAAAAATGTACCTTTTTGTCGGGCACATATATTAAAATCTTCATATACTTCATCCCATACCTGTCTAACGTATGTTCACCTGTTTCAATTCAATTCGACTCAACCTAATCGTGTGAATTCAGTTTCGCCCATTTATTCTTTAATTAGCTTCTTAGCCTATTTTACTTCTTTGTTTGAACATAACAAGTTCAAATAAAATATTTTGCTTGCTCATTACAAAACTGAATTCCCATTTTAATTCAGGTTTCTTTTCGATTTCGAATATAAATTTCCAAATCGAATTCACTTATTCAAAGCCCAAATTCAATTTAAAATCTCATTAACTAATTATTATTCAAATTAGTTAATTCTATTCAATAATCAAAAATCTGATTTCTGTTTCAAAAATTAATTCATTACTTCACCTGAGTTCACATATAATTTACGACTCAAAATCTGAAATTTTCTAAATAGACATTCAGATTTTATTCGCTTAAAATCCTTTTATAAAATTAAATAAACCGTTATGGTTTTTAAATAGTTATGGCGCTGCTTTTCTAAAAATTTGATTTTGACATAACTCAAAATCTATTCGATGAAATCCAGATTTTTCTCCTCCATTAGAAAACTATTATCAAATCGGTCCTGACGTTTTTTGTTTCAAAGAATTCCGACTTCAATTGAGTTCTGTATATTCAATTGAAGTTCGAAACGACCATTTAAGAACTACCGTGCTGCGGCGAGTTCGTTTTAATTATATTTAAAAATATAAGCGTTTAAACTTCGTCTATAATAAATTCAACTCCATTCTGATATATTTTTAATATATATCAAATCAAATTTTCCAATTCAACTCAAAAATTCTGACTATCTAAAATTGTCGATTTTCACTTACTCGGTTATAATTTAGAGAACGTTAGGCTAACATCCCTATTAACTTTCAAAATTAAAGAAAAGTCCAGCCACTGTAACATTAAAAATTTGGTCCCTATTTTTGAATGCGGGTCTATTATTTCCAGTTTTACCCTTATGTCGCCTCATAAACCTAACCGCGACTACATACAACAAATCAATGTTCTAAATCAGTCGATCAACAAAATAAATCAAACCCTAATCGCGATCTTCACTTAATCTCGATCTTCTGAAAACTGGAAAATCATTGTCGTTTTATCAACAATGGTGCGAGGGAAGGTATATTTTTGTATTCTTTATTTCATATTTCAGTGTTTATGAAAAATGTATATTATAGATTGTAAACAACAGTAATCGAAAGTGATTGTGGCAAATATTGTACTTAGTTACTAAAAAACTTCAGTATTTACTGATTTTTCGAATTATTATCAAAATTTGCTGTTACTTAAAATTGTTGCATCCTTGAATGCTGTTATTGTAAATTCTTGCACGTTTGTGTGGTTTTATTAATGATAGTCGCATGCGTAAATGTTGTTATTCATAATTTTATTCCGGATAAAATTATTAATATGGTTTTATTAATGTTTGTTGCTTGATTACATAATTTTATTCCTGATAGTTGCACACTTTTGTGCTATTATTCATGATAGTTGCACACATGTGTGTTTTTATTCACAATAGTTGCATTCTTGGATGATTTTATAATGGATAGTTGCATACTTGTATGCTTTTATTCAGCATAGTCGCACGCTTGTGTGCTTTTATTCAGGATAATTGCACACTTGTGTGCTTTTATTCAGGATAGTCGCACACTTGTGTGCTTTTATTCAGAATAGTTGCACGCTTGTGTGCTTTTATTCAGGATAGTCGCACGCTTGTGTGCTTTTATTCTGCCTAGTTGCACGCATGCGTGCTTTTATTCAGGATAGTTGCACGCTTGTGTGCTTTTATTCAGGATAGTTGCACACATGTGTGATTTTATTCACGATAGTTGCATTCTTGGATGATTTTATTACGGATAGTTGCATACTTGTATACTTTTATTCAGCATAGTCGCACGCTTGTGTGCTTTTATTCAGCATAGTTGAACGCTTGTGTGCTTTTATTCAGAATAGTCGCACGCTTTTGTGCTTTTATTCTGGATAGTCACACGCATGCGTGCTTTTATTCAGGATAGTTGCACGCTTGATTGCTTTTATTCAGGATAGTTGCACGCTTGTGTACTTTTATTCAGGATAGTTGCACGCTTGAGTGCTTTTATTCAGGATAGTCGCACGCTTGTGTGCTTTTATTCAGGATAGTCGCACGCTGGTGTGCTTTTATTCAGCATAGTTGCACGCTTGTGTGCTTTTATTTAGGATAGATGCACGCTTGTGTGCTTTTATTTAGGATAATTGCAAGCTTCTGTGCTTTTATTCAGGATAGTCGCACACTTGTGTGCTTTTATTCAGGATAGTTGCAAGCTTATGTGCTTTAATTCAGGATAGTTGCACGCTTATGTGCTTTTATTCAGGATAGTCGCACCCTTGTGTGCTTTTATTCAGGATAGTTGCAGGCTTGTGTGCTTTTATTCAGGATAGTCGCACGCTTGTGTGCTTTTATTCAAGATAGTCGCACCCTTGTGTGCTTTAATTTAGGATAGTCGCGTGCTTGTGTACATTTATTCAGGATAGTTGCATGCTTGTGTGCTTTAATTCAGGATAGTTGCACGCTTGTGTGCTTTTATTCAGGATAGTTGCATGCTTGTGTGCTTTAATTCAGGATAGTTGCACGCTTGTGTGCTTTTATTCAGGATAGTCGCACCCTTGTGTGCTTTTATTCAGGATAGTTGCAGGCTTGTGTGCTTTTATTCAGGATAGTTGCACGCTTGTGTGCTTTTATTCAGGATAGTCGCACCCTTGTGTGCTTTAATTTAGGATAGTCGAGTGCTTGTGTGCATTTATTCAGGATAGTCGCACACATGCGTGCTTTTATTAAGGATAGTCGCACGCATGCGTGCTTTTATTCAGGATAGTCGCACGCTTGTGTGCTTTTATTCAGGATAGTCGCACGCTTGTGTGCTTATATTCAGGATAGTCGCACCCTTATGTGCATTTATTTAGGATAGTCGCATGCTTGTGTGCATTTATTCAGAATAGTCGCACGCACGCGTGCTTTTATTCAGGATAGTCGCACGCATGCGTGCTTTTATTCAGGATAGTGGCACGCATTTGTGCTTTTATTCAGGATAGTCGCACACTTGTGTGCTTTTATTCAGGATAGTTGCACACTTTGTGTGCTTTTATTCAATATAGTCGCACGATTGTGTGCTTTTATTCAGGATAGTCGCACGCTTGTGTGCTTTTATTCAGGATAGTCGCACGCTTGTGTGCTTTTATTCAGCATAGTAGCACGCTTGTGTGCTTTTATTTAGGATAGTTGCACGCTTGTGTGCTTTTATTTAGGATAGTTGCAAGCTTTTGTGCTTTTATTCAGGATAGTCGCACACTTGTGTGCTTTTATTCAGGATAGTTGCATGCTTGTGTGCTTTAATTCAGGATAGTTGCACGCTTGTGTGCTTTTATTCAGGATAGTCGCACCCTTGTGTGCTTTTATTCACGATAGTTGCAGGCTTGTGTGCTTTTATTTAGGATAGTCGAACGCTTGTGTGCTTTTATTCAGGATAATCGCACCCTTGTGTGCTTTAATTTAGGATAGTCGCATGCTTGTGTGCATTTATTCAGGATAGTTGCATGCTTGTGTGCTTTAATTCAGGATAGTTGCACGCTTGTGTGCTTTTATTCAGGATAGTTGCACGCTTGTGTGCTTTTATTCAGGATAGTTGCATGCCTGTGTGCTTTAATTCAGGATAGTTGCACGCTTGTGTGCTTTTATTCAGGATAGTCGCACCCTTGTGTGCTTTTATTCAGGATAGTTGCATGCTTGTGTGCTTTTATTCAGGATAGTCGCACCCTTGTGTGCTTTAATTTAGGATAGTCGCATGTTTGTGTGCATTTATTCAGGATAGTCGCATGCATGCGTGCTTTTATTAAGGATAGTCGCACGCATGCGTGCTTTTATTCAGGATAGTCGCACGCATGCGTGCTTTTATTCTGGATAGTCGAACGCTTGTGTGCTTTTATTCAGGATAGTCGCACGCTTGTGTGCTTATATTCAGGATAGTCGCACCCATATGTGCATTTATTTAGGATAGTCGCATGCTTGTGTGCATTTATTCAGGATAGTCGCACGCACGCGTGCTTTTATTCAAGATAGTCGCACACATGCGTGCTTTTATTCAGGATAGTGGCATGCATTCGTGCTTTTATTCAGGATAGTCGCACGCTTGTGTGCTTTTATTCAGGATAGTTGCACACTTGTGTGCTTTTACTCAATATAGTCGCACGATTGTGTGCTTTTATTCAGGATAGTCGCATGCTTGTGTGCTTTTATTCAGGATAGTCGCACGCATGCGTGCTTTTATTCAGGATAGTCGCTCGCATGCGTGCTTTTATTCAGAATAGTCGCACCCATGTGTGCTTTTATTCAGGATAGTGGCACGCATGCGTGCTTTTATTCAGGATAGTTGCACGCTTGTGTGCTTTTATTCAGGATAGTCGCACCCTTGTGTGCTTTTATTCAGGATAGTTGCACGCTTGTGTGCTTTTATTCAAGATAGTCGCACGATTGTGTGCTTTTATTTAGGATAGTATCATGCTTGTGTGCTTTTATTCAGGATAGTCGCATGCATGCGTGCTTATATTCCGGATAGTAGCACGCATGCATGCTTTTATTCAGGATAGTGGCATGCATGTGTGCTTTTATTCAGGATAGTGGCATGCATGCGTGCTTTTATTCAGGATAGTCGCACGCATGCGTGCTTTTATTCAGGATAGTCGCACGCATATGTGCTTTTATTCAGAATAGTCGCACCCTTGTGTGCTTTTATTCAGGATAGTTGCACTCTTGTGTGCTCTTATTCAGGATAGTCGCACGATTGTGTGCTTTTATTCAGGATAGTCGCACGCTTGCGTGCTTTTATTCAGGATAGTCGCACGCTTGCATGCTTTTATTCAGGATATTCCAACGCTTGCGTGCTTTTATTCAGGATAGTTGCACGCTTGCGTGCTTTTATTCAGGATAGTCACACGCTTGCGTGCTTTTATTCAGGATAATCGCACGCTTGCGTGCTTTTATTCAGAATAGTCGCACGCTTGCGTGCTTTTATTCAGGATAGTGGCACGCATGCGTGCTTCTATTCAGGATAGTCGCACGCTTGTGTGCTTTTTTTAAGATAGTCGCACGCTTGTGTGCTTTTATTCAGGATAGGTCTAAGCTTGTGTGCTATTATTCAGGGTAGTTGCATGCTTGTGAGCTTTTATTAAGGATAATTGCGTTATTGTGTTCTTTTATTCAGGATAGTTGCATGCTTCTATGATTTTACTCACGATGGTTGCATTCCTATATTCTATTATTCAGGATATTTTCTTTCTTATATGCTTTTATTCAGGATAGTTGCACACTTCTGTGCTATTATTCAGGATAGTTGCACACTTGTGTGTTATTATTTATGATAGTTGCATGATTGTGTAATTTTATTAAGAATAGTCGCACAAAAGTGCTCAAATATCTTCATATATTCAAAACCTATTTAAATTTTTTTTTAACCCTTATTACAGAGAGCAAATGTTGAACAAGGAGATAATGAAGAGATTCAAAAAGAAACAACAATAATTCTCACAAAAAACCTTTCAAAACATGCACCAATAATCAAACGAAGGAAAATTGAAGATGAACAAATGCATCCCAGGAAGGACAATGTTTATAGAAATAATATTAAGGCGTTCATTGAGTTGGTGGAAAACATAAACAAAGATCAACTATTTACAGCACAACATTCAAAATATTTGAAAAAACTGCCGCTCTACAAGTTTATTAACATGATTTTTGATGGGCTCATTTCACCTGCAGAAACCATTAAAAATTCTACAACTTTAGATCTCATCATCAAGAACTACAAGAAGAACTTAAAATATTTTCAGTTTGGTGATATCATGCTAACTTTTACACAAGAAGATGTTGCAGATTTACTAGGTGCTCCAATACAAGGACAGATAATAAAAACAACAGGGCACTTGAAAAAGAACGAGAAGGAAGATGAAGAATATAAATCGTTCATGGAAAGACATTTAAAAGGAGAAGCCTCAGTCAACAAGAAAAATATAAAGAGACAGATTTTTTTGACATTAAAAGAAGACACAGCCGAAGCAAAATTTGATGTAGTGAAGCTTGTTCTTCTTTATTTGGCCGCAACATTTCTTCTAACAAACACAAAATACAGCTTACCATGGACCTTGATTCCATATTGTGTATGCAGCCAAAAATTAATGAAAATATCTTGGCCAAAAACCATACACAACCATCTCATAACCCAGGTGGAAAAATACTGTGATACACCACGCAAGATTAATGCTTGTGTGACACTATTGCTGGTACTATTTTGAACTTTTTTGTGTGTTTCTTATTTAATTATTGTTCATTCTAATAATAAATATATTTTTTTCAGTGGTGGGTTTGCGAAAAAACCTATGTTCTAAAAAATACAAAGAAAGAATACAGTGATGTATATCCCCTGGCTGCAAAATGGGATATAAAATTGTTGAAGCCAAACATGTTAATAAACATCAAATACACAACTGTAAGTGATATTTAATTTTGAATAATTTTTTAGTGTCATATTAAAAATGTTGCATACAACTATGCAGATATATAGGAATAGTTACATACTTGTATGCATCTATTATAAAGAGGTGCATCCATATATGATTATAATCATAACAATTGCACGCATCTATGTGTCTATTCACAACAGTCAAATTCAGTTTCAGATATTTGTGCATATATTTTGAACAGATGCATCTATGTATTCATCTGTATAAAAAATGCGTGGATGTATGCACTTATTTTCTACAGATGCATACTTTATTGCATTTATTTTTAGTATTAGTTGAACATTTGCTCCCTTTGTTTTCAGGAGTCCCAAGGAAAGGATTTAGAACTGTTAGAACAAGCTATTTACAAAGACAAAGAGTACGAAACGGTTTACCAAAAACGGGTGGAAAATTACATGAGCTTGATAGTAAAGCTACAACAAGAAAATAAACAACTTAAACAGGAAAATTTAAGGTTAAAAAAAAAGAATACAAGGACTTGCTGACAGTGATGAATCTAAAGAAGATGAAAGTGAGGAAAATAAGGAGAGTGACGAAAACGCTGATAGTGAGAAAATTAATGAGAGTGAATGACGAAAGCACCGAGAGTGAAGAAAAGGGAAGAAAAGTACAACTTCGAATAAAAGATGCAAATGCAATTGAAAATGAGGATAATGATGAAAGTGAGGATAATGACAATGAAAGTGAGGATAATGAAGAGGAAGAGGATAATGAGGATAAGATTGAGAATGAAAGTGACAATGAAAGTGAGGCTGAGTATGACGATGAGAGTGAGAATGAAAAGCAGAAAAATAATAATATGAACGATGACAATGAAAGTGAAAATAATGACGAGAGCGAGGATGAAAAGCAGGAAAAGCTTAATATGAACGATGAAAATGAAGATGAGAATAATAATGCCGATGATGATGAGAATAAAAGTGCCAAAGGTGACAAGAATGAAAATGTTGACAGAGATAATGTAGAAAAAGAAAACACTGCAGAAGAAGAAGGAAATGAAGAACTGCAAAAAAATTTAGATGTTGGCATGCAGGATAAAGATAAAAAAGCTGATACAAGAAATATTGATCAGATTGATAACATGGAAGTAGATACAGAGAAGAACAATGATGAGGTTGGACAGAAGAAAGAGGAGCCAGAGAAGGAGGCGGAGAAAAAACAGAAAGATGTGGAGAAGAAACAGGAGCCAAAGAAGCCAGAGAAGGAAATGGAGAAAGAAAAGAACGTGGTGGACAAAGAACAGAAGGAGGTGGAGAAAGAACAGAAGGAGGTGGAATAGGAAAAAGGTAAAAAATAATTATAGTATTCTGATGGTAATAAATAATGAACACATTATTTAGTTTCAAGCAATACAGTATAACAAAATTATTGCATTCTTATGTGCATCTATTACTAATTGTTGCATGCTTGGGTGCATTTGTTCAGAATAGTTCTATGCTTGTTTGCAACTATTCAAAAATAGTTGCATGTTTGTGTGCAGCTATTTCTGAATAGTTGCTTGCTTGTGTGCATCTATTCACTTATTGATGAGATTAATAATATGTAAATAGATAACATGGAAAAGAATAATGATCATAAAATTGATGATGAAAAATCAAAAGACATAAAAGAGCTGGAGAAGAATAATGACAACAGGAAGCAAAAGAAGCTGAAGCTTCAAAATGTTAGAAATCAAAAAGGTAAAAAAAATAAAAAAAATTTCTAATGGTAATAATGTTCCAAATAGAAAGTTTCCATCAATACATTGCTGATATCTTATATTATTCTCAGCTGCAGCCCAAAAAAACAGAAAAAAACAGGAACAAACAGAAACCGTGATTGTTGAGGATTATGAGATGAGAACAACATCAGAAGAAATGAATGTACGAACAAAAATGGACGTCAGGAAATTTAACAATGTTAAGCAACTACCAGATGATCAAATCCAGAAACTAGAAGCATATTTTTCAAATTCAGACCTGGGGTAAAATTACTTAAAAACTTAATTAAATTTTCTAAATGTTTTAATTAAAAATAAAAGTTGTATATATATATATATATGCAATTATTAAGATTAGATGCATAGGTCAGTGCTAATATGTAACACCCCACACCCGCTAAGGTCACTCATAAGAGGGGAATGCCTTAGTTTCGGTGAAGTATTTTAAGTGAATATAGAACAGTAAAATTACAACAAGACAGATATAAGTAATACTTGAAAATTTAAATCATCATTTCATTGCAGCGGAAAGTAAAACATGTTTGGTTACATCACAAAACCATACAAGAGTCAAGTACAAAATATCCATCTTAATAAAAATAAGTACATAATCCCACTATGTAAACAATAGCCATAAAAGGAAGGATGAACTGAGCTTTACTTCAACGGTCCAAGCTCCAAAGGATAGATACAGCAATCTGATCAAAGCCCACTAGCACTAAGCCCACTCTGATAACCTGGGTTTGGGGGAAAAAGATAAAAACAACGGGGTCAGACATAAGTCTGAGTGAGTCCTATAACCCTAACAATACAATCGTTAAAGTAATTAGGGTATGATATAAACAAGGTATGGTACCTCTGGGGATAATGACTACACCACGTAGCCAACTAATCACGGGATGTACTAAGATAACCGGAAAGACGCATTTATCCACCCAAGGATAATTACTAGATTTCACCATCCCAGACTTATCCACCCAAGGGTAAATCCTACACTGCACCACACCAGTTCTACCCACCAAGAGTAATTCCTACTTAAAGGTTGATCCCACTAAATGTACTTAGTAATTTAAACCCAGTAGTTTCGTGTACCCCTAGCTAACTACATAGGTGTACCCACTACTCCCTAGCGATCGGCTCCCTAACGTAGATATCCGTGCTGGTCCCACAATGGGGTGTATCATTCCCCCAAAGTGGCAACCTGATAATATCAACGGTGCACGGCTTTATACCTACACGATGCAACAACGACTTACTAACCAGCCCGGGTCCACACACGCATATGAAACCCGTTGGTCCTACGTTGCCATCGCTAACCCGTTTTGGCCTCTTATAGTCAAGCCCAATATGCGTGTCCCGTCACTCGACTTGAGTCGAGCCCACTAAGATACGTTTGGGATATTGGTTGAGATGGGCCCCCACAAGCTACCACCTAAGCTTGTTATTCTATCTAGTGTATCCCACTTAACCCTTTTTAATAATCATGTCTACCTTCATGTTATAAATCCTGGTTAAGTCATTTAATCATATTTGAATTACCACTCAAGGCACCCACTAGACTTCCACATGCCACCCAAGTCATTTACTTAATTCTCACATGCCACCCGAGGCACTTACTTAACCCTTTAATCATGTTTAATTACATGTTCCACTTTAGTTAAGTATTCTAATCGTATTTTCTATTGCCACCCAAGGCAACCCACTAGTTTCCTCATGCCACCCCAGGCACCCCACTAGTTATCACAAGCCACCCATGGCACCCACTTAACCCTCATGCCCCACTACATGCTTATATGGTTAAGTGTTTCTTAATTAATTATGACCGTGATCCTCATAAAGACCTCTCACATTAGACTATCTTTTATGACCGCTGGTTAAGCCGGTTGGGTCCGGGCAGCCTTATGTCATAACCGAGTCTAACCTCGTGTCTTTACATTAATCACGTATTTAGTTTGTGCCTAAGACCTCTCACATTGGGCTAACATTTGTAGCAACTGGTTAAGCCGGTTGGGTCCGGGCAGTTTTACACTACAAATGAGTCCAACCTCGTGTCTTAGTCGATTAATTACATCTAATTAATCATCCTCCTAATTTATATTAATTAACCTTAATTAATATCAAGTTTTTCATAACATGGGTAGACCTAACTCAATAGGTAAATTCCCATGGGGTAGACCTAACTCAATAGGTAAATTCCCACTTATGTTAATTTATTTTTATGGTATACTTAATCATACCCAATCATACTTTTATTAACATATTTATTAACCCCATCGTTCCCCACGTAAATCGTTCTCATTTCACGACATAATAAAGGGAAGATGCATCACAAATATCATGGGTTTAACCAAATCTTAGCATATAACTTTGTCATGGGTTAAGAGGATGTCAACTTGCATATATGAGCATATATTAACCCAACTACATTTAATCCCAAACTTGCATATATGAGCATATATTAACATGTTAAACTTGCATATAAGCATTCACATAACTTGCATGACATGTTAAACTTGCATATAAGCATTCACATAACTTGCATGACATGTTAAACTTGCATATAAGCATTCACATAACTTGCATATGAACTTGCATAACAACATACATGTAACTTACATAACATCATACACATAACTTGCATATGAACTTGCATAACAACATACATGTAACTTACATACATCATACACATAACTTGCATATGAACTTGCATAACAACATACATGTAACTTGCATACATCATACACATAACTTGCATATGAACTTGCATAACAACATACATGTAACTTGCATACATCATACACATAACTTGCATATGAACTTGCATAACAACATAAATGTAACTTGCATAGCATATCATCATGAACTTACATATTAACATACATGTAACTTGCATAGCATATCATCATGAACTTACATATTAACATACATGTATCTTGCATAACATGTTAAACATGCATTTACCCACTTATTAAATATGCATAACCCACTTATTAAACATGCATAAACCCACTTGTTAAATATGCATAAACCCACTTATTAAATATGCATAACCCACTTATTAAACATGCATAAACCCACTTGTTAAATATGCATAAACCCACTTATTAAATATGCATAATATCACATACTTAGCATGCATAGAATCACATACTTAAACTTGCATAATAGATCAATGTTCAACTTAGTATTTTGCATCATAATCATCATGAAACATAGCACCAAACTTGCATATAGATGTCATGACTACATAACATTAAACTTGCATGACATATGGTATATAACTTGCAAAACACATAACATACACTACACAAAGCTTGCATAAACGCATTGATCCTCAAACATATCCATACATCATCATATCCTATCTTAATCAATTTAACAATTGATTATTAAGGAGATAGAATCTCACCAAAACAAAATTAGCAAACTAATGAAGAAGATTAAGAGGCTAGAAGTTGATTTGGAATGCTATCCCTCCTCTAATTTTGATGGAGGCTCCTTCAAGTTTCATTTTGCCATAGTTTAGTTACTAGATTTAATTATGAATGAATTAGGGTAGGGTTAGGGTCTTATTTATAGGATTAGGTAGTGTTTTTAGGCCCTTAGATTAACCCTAGATTGGTTTAGGACCCTCAGATCCAAGAAGCTTCCAGAAACCAGCCCTCCAAGCCAGCCTAAAACCCAACCTGGTGCAACCTGGTGCACCCAGGTACTCTGGACGCCACCCCCTGTCGACAGGCAAGTCGACAGGCAAGTCGACACCCCCTGTCGACAGCCCTGTCGACATGGGTAGGGCGGGAATCTTCCCGCCTGACCCCGCCTGCTTTATTTTAAAATCTGAATTTAAATTATTAAATCTGTTTTTAGCTTAGAATTTTCTGCAAACTTCATCGGGCCATAACTAGGCCATACGGGCTCCGATTTCCGAAAACTCGGACTCTATTTCGCGTATTTTTCCGAGACGAACGCAATGACGCAGCCCGTTTCCCCCAATTCTCACATCTGAGATTATTTATTCTGTAATTAGTGAATTTTAGCATTAACCGAAATTCGGGGTGTTACATAATATATTTCTAGAAATTCTCTAAATATATTACATAAATAAGCAGTAGAAGTGCATACCTTAATGGCGACGTAGACATATACATTTTTGGAGTTTCATTGGCTGATTTAATAGCTGGAGGATTCCTTGACTCACAGGTATAGTCGCAGTCAAATTCAAATATAGTATCATATGATGATTATTAGCTGGAAGTTTTCCTTAACATTTACAATCTACTAATTTAAACAGATAAATGACTGGTGTGCACATGAGCTCAACAACGACCATCCAGAAATCATGTACATCAGAACTATTGCTTCTTTAAGTTTTTATTAATTTTCTAGCAAAATTTTCTTGTAACATCAAAAATTTTGCTCACTAAAATGATTGCAATTACAGGCATTAATTAAGAATGAATCATCAGAAAACAGAGAGTATTTGATAGATAAAAAAGTGCAAACATTCTACAACACAAGCACAAAAATATTGATTCCTATCCACGAGGGAAACCATTTTTCATTGTTAGAATTTATAAAAGACAGTAGAAGATGGATACATTACGATTCCAACAAAAATCGTCGTGAAGGAGGAAATCACCAAAGACTTGCAAGAGATTTTGTATGTAAATTGAAGATAATTGACATTCAAACTAGTATATAAACTGTTATAAATAGTCATATGTATGTGTTTTTTTTATACATATACAGAGAATTTACATCAGTGGATTGCTCAAAAAGCTAGAGAACAAGAATTTTCAGAAACATGGACAACTTGAAATTGCTAATTGCCCACAACAAGGCGCCACGTAAGTAAATAAAAATAATTGCATACTTGTATTTACAATTATTTTACACTTGTATGCAAACTTGTATTTACGTACTTGTATTTACAATTATTTACTGATATAGTATGAATATGTGCATACTTGTATGCAACTTTCTTAAATACTAGCATAATATTAATCATGTTTTACAAATTCTGCAGGGTCGATTGTGGAATGTTCGTTATTAACATGATGAAACAGAGAAGCGAGTACAAAGAAATTGATAAACAGGATGAAATGTACAAGCCTGCGACTATTTATCTACAACGGGCCAAGCTTGCTTACGAACTTCTCAATCGCAAACCTCATAGTTGGACTCCAGAAGAAGACCTGACACAGAACTTTATATTTTCAGATGCAAACAAACCTTCTGCTTAAATTTATGGAAAATGGTATTTTCACTTCTTGTAAATATTTTGGCTAAAATACACTGATCAAAGTATTGTAAATATTCTGACTAAAGTACAATGTATGAACTACTGGCAAGTGATTATCTAGTTTTCAAGCTGAATCAATGTGTAATTTTTTGTATTGAGTTAAGTTCGTTCAATTTTACTTATATTTCTTACATTATTGTTGCTGATTCAATTAATTGTTAAAAAATCGCATACTATTATGTACATATCCAAAATAGTTGCATACTTATATGCGTATATTTAGAAAACGTGAATTTATGTTCTTTATACCAATTTATTACTCGAATGTATGCATCTAATCATTGTAAATGCAAAATCATATGCTCATATTAAGAAAATCTGAATATATATGCACTGTATACAAATTTGTAGCCGGAATGTATGCATCTATATAGCAAAGTTACATACTAAAATGCTAATATTCCAAATAGCAGCATACATGTATGCATATATACAGGAAAAAAAACTGGCTACTTACATTCATACACAGTATTCACATAAACAATAAACCAAACTTCATCACAAAACACTAAACACAAATTCACAGTATGTATGTGTACTGTATACAAATCTATAGCCGGAATGTATGCATCTATACAGAAAAGTTGCATACTAGAATGCTAAACATTCTAAATAGCAGCATACATGTATGCATATATACAGGAAAACAACAGGCTACTTACATTCATTCACAGTATGCATATATACATGTATGCAAAACAAAACACATATATTGACAATAATATTCAAAATACAAAACCAAACTTTAGCACAGAAACATTAAAATAATAAACCAAAGTTACAAACATAACAGAAATATTCAACTTGGTTACAAACAGTAAACAACAAAACAGAAAAATTCAAACTAGTTACAAACATATCAAAATACTAAACCAAATTGCAATTAGTTTCCTTGTGAAGAACAAGTCCTTTTGTTATGCCCCAACTTTTTGCATAACCCACATCTAATAGTCTTTGTAAATTCACCAGCAGATTTTAACCTTTTAGAAGACGAAGGACGACCGAGCATTCTTCTACCTTTTGGAGGAGCTATAATTGCATCTTCAATTGCAACATCTTCACCCATAAAGTCTATGATAGGATTGATTGCATGAGAATAAGCTAATCGAAAATAAGAAACTTTGAAGTAATCTTCGATGTAGTCATACACATCCAACTTCTCACAACTTAAAATACATCGTATAGCATGAGAGCAAGGAAAACCATTAATTTGCCACATGTTACAAGAACACACTCGACTATGTAAATCAACGGATTGATGGACCGGAGAATGAACTTCAAACACATATTCACTTGATTTGATAACAAACCACGAAGCTCCTTCCAAATAAAGGTTTCTTAATCGAGTTTCAATCACAGGACATAAAACACTATTCCAAGTAGAAGCAACTTCACGACGATCAGACATAAGTTTCATTAACTTCATTCTAATTTTATCCAAACAAGCAGTAATTGGTAAATGTATTTCCTCCAAAATCCATTTGTTAAAACTCTCCGAACAATTAGAAGACATCTCACCATAACGACAACCAGGAAAAAAAACATTTGCAAACTTCTCAAAAGGAATTCCGCTCAAAAAATTTACCACTTTGAATCCTCCAACATCTCTAAAAATCTTCAATGCAGCATTAAAATCAATCAAATTAGAAGCATAAGCAACTCGTGCAAACAAATCTAACAACAACTTCTTGTTTGATTTGGAAAATTCAGATTTTAGAGTAACCTTTAAATTGTTATTCAAATGATAAAAACAAGAACCATGAACTGAATTTGGAAACACTTTTGGAATAGTAACAAGAATACCAGGATGAAGATCAGAAATGAAAACAAAGCTTCTACTATCATCCTTAAGAAACTCTTTCAGTTGTTCACAATACCAAATCCAATTGTCTTCATCTTCCCCAGACACAATAGCAATTGCTAAAGGAAAAAAACCTGTTAACAGAAACAAACATATTATCAAACAAAAAATAAAATCAGCAACAATTATAAATAATTTATGCAAATTTTTAGATCGGTTGCATTATTGTGTATTCCAAATAATAGCATACTTGAATGCAAATTTACAAAACAGATGCATACAAGTATGCACTTATTCAGAACAGATGCATGCAAATGAATGCATGTATATATGCACTTATTCAGAACAGATGCATGCAAGTATGCACATATTCAGAATATATGCATGTAAATGAATGCATGTATTCATAATATTTACACTTATTCACAATAGATGCTTGCATATATGCACTTATTCAAAAAAGATGCATGCAAGTATGCACTTATTCAGAATAGATGCATGCAAATGAATGCATGTATTCATAATATTTACATACTTCTATGAATGTATTAAGAATAGCTGCATAATTGTATGCATACATATAGAAGATTATTATATCCCTATGCATTCATCCAGAGTAGTTGCATACATGAATGCATATAATAAATATAAATGCATACTTTTATGCATACACATACAGTTATAAACTGACAAAACACCATACCTTCATTTCCATTTTTACCAGTAGCAGCCATCAAACAACCTTGAGCTCTTCCTTTCATAAAAGTAGCATCAACAAAAATTAAAGGACGACAATATTGAAATCCATGTGCACAAGCTTCGAAACCAATAAAAACCCTTTCAAATTGACGTGTATCATCAATACACTCCAACACAACTTTACTCCCAGGATTAGTAGTAACAACAGCATCACAAAATGACTGCAAATGATGATAAGACATTATATCGCTTCCATGTAACTCTTCTAATGCCAACTTCTTCCCACTATAAGCATAGTAATACTTCAACATAACATTATACTTGGTTTGAAACAAATTAATAATATCCTTGGTCTTCATTAATGGATTAGAATGAATATGATCATAAACTAACAACTTAATGAATTTGCTGGATACAACAGGATTGTTTATATCATGAATTCCAGCACCACAGGTATGATCAGGTTGAAATCTCTTTAAAACAAAATAGCCAGGAAGATTGAACTTAACAGAAGCATGAATCCTAAAAGTACAATTTTGCTTAGAACAAACAGCTGTAATTCTTTCCTTGTCATTCTTAACCAAATTAAGCTTGTATCCAGTCTTCATACTATACATCATCACATACAACCTAAATTCAGTAACACCTCCTGGAAATTGCTGACCAACACCAGAAAAAACAGGTTGATTCAAATCACTTCTCAACAATTGTTTCAATTGATTGTTTGAATCACATGTACTAGAAAAAGAAGAATCACTACCACAAGAAACATCATCTGACCTAGCATTGTTAACTGACGAACTACTACGATTGACCTCAACAAAAAAAACCAAATAATCCTCATGATTATGTGCAGCCAACAATAGAATAGATCGAAGATCAGAATTACTTTGAATATTCCTTCACAAGCCATCTCTAATGTGATACAATTCAAATGACAATGGACTTAAATCAATCCATTTACCACAAACAGCATCTCTCACAATATCAACAGTACTATCAAAATAAAGACGTATAGAAAAGCTATCATTCCCAAACTTCAACAAGACCAATACACCAACATTAGCAGGAACACTGTTATACAAAGAAGAGAATTATTAATAAACCTTATCAGCATTAATCAAATAAAACTACACACACGTTTGCAGCATATTATAATTATATGCATACATGTACACATATATCCAGAATATCAGCATACTTTTATGCAACTGTTAATAATAGTTGTATTACATATATTCAGAATATTTGCATATCTGTATGAACATATAGGGAACAATTGCATATCTGTATGCACATATTCAAATTAGAAGCGCACAATTTTATCCACTATTTAAGAAAAGTTGCATATTTATATGCACATATACAAAATAGTTGCATACTTATATGCACATATTCAGGACAATTGCATACATTTGTTATCCAAAATACAAAATAGTTTCATACTTGTAAGCACATAATAAAAATATTAGCATACTTGTAAGCACAGTTGTACAAATGTATTGAAATTTAATCTCACAAAAGAAGCCTTACAAATAATAATAAATACATCAAAACAAATCGAAAATAATAATAACACACGTATGAAAAAAGAAGAAGAAGCGCAAATTACCTTGAAGATGAAACATTCATTATATCTCTCAATCGCTGAAGAAATCGAATATTAGATTCTTCAACAAATCGCAATTAGATCGAATATTGAATCTCAGAAAAAAAAACACTGACGACAGCAACATTAAATCAACTAAAATATTATCTCTAAATAATAGTCGTATGAATCAAATCCATGAAGCCGCCATGAAAAGAAAAATGCGTTAATTTGAACAAGGGTATTTGTGGAAAAAGAATACCCGAAAAAAAATAGGGATGCGAAAAGTATAATTTAAAGCGGGAGGATTACATGTTAATTAACTTTAATTTTAGGGATGTATGCCTAATTTTCAATATAATTTATTTATACTTCGATCTTTTATATTTAAATTCCAATTCAATTCTATTTAAATTTCCCATATGCAATTTTCATTTCAACTCTACTTAAATTCTATGTTCGAATTCCCCTTTCAACTCTATTTGAATTATATATTCAAATTCCCATTTCAGTTCTATTTGAATTTTTATTTAAACTTTCTTTATTCAAATACTATATTCAAATTCCATTTGTATTTCTATATTCAAATTCTATATTTGAATTCATATTTGAATTTTCTATATCCAAACTCCATTCAATTTCTATAAACAAATTCCATTTAAATTTCTATATTCAAATTCTAATTTTGAATTCCCTTTGTTTAAATTCCATTTGAATTCTATTTGAATTCTATATTCAAATTACATTTGAATTTTTATATTTAACTCCATTTCACTTCTATTTTCAAATTGTATATTTTAAATTTCATTCGAACTTTCTTTATTCAAATCCATTTGAATTCCTTTGAATTCAAATTCTATTTGAATTACATTAAATTCAAATTCTATTTCAATTCCTTTGAATTCAAATTCTATTGCAATTCCTTTTTAAATTTTATGTTCATTCTTAAACAAGTCTCGATTTCAATTTCTTTTGAAATCGATATTTCTACTTTTGGAAAATAGATTTCCCTTTTCAATTCCACACTCGTGTTTTTATTTTTGAATTATCCAATGATAATTCTTTTCACTTCATTTATAAACTTCGTTTATACAAGAACTACTTGTTTTTATTTTATTAAAACAGGTTAATATTTTTATTCTATTCAAATTTCAAATTCTATTTTAGAAAAATAGAATTTTTCTTTTTAACTCTGGAAATTTCCTTTTTCGATATTTTTAAAAATATCAACATTTAGGCCTAGTGATATTTAAACACCATATTTATTTTTCTAACACATTATATATGACAGTATATATGCAAACAAATAAACAAACAGATAATATATTTTTTAGGAATCTAATCGGATTCCTCCTTCCTGCTTTCCTGCATCCACAGACGTTAGTCAACATAGTAATACCCATCCTGCTTCGAGGCAGGATATCGCGGTATGAAGGTCATCCACTAATATATATTTATGGGGCGCAGAGGGAAATCATCCGCTATGAAATTGCGGGCATCCGCTAATGAAACTGCGGGAATCAATCCAATCATCAACCCAATATATATATATATAGTAGTCAAACCTAAATAACTAATATATTCAAATCAACCAGAAAGCATTCAAACAAGCATCAAACAATTAATTTTAACGAATAAAAATAATTCAAAATAAAAGGTGAGTGAGATTTACTTACCGTGATTTTTATTCGTCGAAACATCGATTATTTTCCGATTAAATTAAACAAGTGTTTAATTTAATGGAAAATCCCAATTAACTCCAATGACTTTGAATTCAACTCGAATGCACAGCCTTATCCATACAGTTCCAACGTAATTTGTTTTACTGGCATCTGTTATCATATGAATTTGATTTTATAAGAATCGATCTATTTACACTACAACAATAAAGGGATATCATAGCGTTTAAAAAACTCTATTGTAGTCATACATAGCGTTTCAGAGTACGCCATGTAACGACATGCTATGTTAGACCATCAGCTTTAAATAGCACAGAGGGAAACGCTATAAAAATTAAAAATTCTATAGCATTTTATTCTGCTATTAAAAAAATACGCTATATGAAATCCTACCCTACTATGAGCTATGATAGCGTTTTTTGTTAATTTTTATAGCGTTTAAACTATTTCTGTTGTAGCATTTCATGTTATTTCTATGGCGTTTATTACTACAATTGTACAGCGTTCTGAAGTATAACAATAGCGTTTTTCCTTCATATTGATAGCGTTTTTTAAACGCTATAATATCATACACAATTTGAATACCATTTGCCTACCAGCATTTCTGTTCTTTCATTACTTTCAAATGCATACCATTCAAACAACGTTCATATGTATCATTATCTCTATCTCAAATTTATACAAACATAACACATTTTTACAAACAACAAACATGTGAACTACAACATAATATTTCATACATACCATTTAAACAACTTTCATATATTCAAACTTAATATTTCATACATATAATTCAAAATACTTCTCACATATCCAAACGTAACAACTCATACATATTGTTTGATCAACTCTTTCATGTCCATAATACGTCATATATACAAGTTACTTACGAAGTTGTCGAATGCTTGATTTACTCTTGCTTTGCTTTTGATATTCTCTTCAAAACATAGGCAATTTGATCCTATTACAACAAAAATTAACAATATTTAGTTCAAAATATTTAAACTTGCATATATACATCACACATGCTGTTCCAACATATACATATGCAATTCAGCGTGCATCACAAAAATCATGTGCATCACAAAATCCTGATATTTCATCCCCTACTATAATGTGGCATAGAGTACTAATTGTGACTGAGGTATAGAAAGGAGTAGTAATAATGATCCAATTAAATACCATCAGCTATATATATCAGCTCATTGAAAATAGTGTATATGTTAAAACTTATGATTCTCAAACAATAGGCAAAGGCTAATATGAAGCCATGTCAGGTGTTAACAAATGAAATATTAAAGATTTGGTTTGCATATCATAATCCTTAAAAACTAAAATATATAAGATGCCGACTTTGAGAAAAGTGTCAATTTCTCGTTTATTTTTAGATCACAAAAAGGGAAGGTGCATCAAACTGACAAACATTAAAGTAAACTCACACAGCAAGGACCTTATTAATGCAGATTTTCATAAATAAATGGCATCTTAATGTCAAAGACTATAAGTAAAAAGAACCATATTGTCCATAGGGTTAGAGTTGATGCGATAAACGGTGATGTTATAAACGTTGCTACAGAAATACGTAGCATTACATATATTGATCATGAGGGAGTGAAATATGCAGCTTACCCCTACTGCATCACCCATAGTCGATGCATCACATACGAACCAAGGTTGATATTTTATGTGTTGTTGTTGGTTGGTGCCGAGTTTGATAGAGGTGAGATGAGTGAAGAGCAACATCCCCTGTGCTGAAAATGGAAGCAACGTAGTTTACATAAAATAAGCAAGAGATTAGTCTAAAATCTAAAATAGGCAATGTAGTTTATGTAAAATAAGCAACGTAGTTTACATCAGAGGACCAAGACGATTACGGGTAACTTTTGATATAATTTTAAAAATAAAATTACAGTAAGAGATTGGTCTAAAATCTGAAATATCCAACAAACCTTTGACATTTAGAATTAGACAAATTAAAGTACGGTTTCATTCCATAATTCAGGATTAGACAAATTGAAATATCCTGCAAGAGACTGGTTGATATTTTATGCCAGCGTCAAAAACCTGTTGCACAGTGTGAGGTCTAGCCTGAGATCAGTCCAGTGCATTTTATAAAATTCTATGTTAAAACCATCGTGAAAACTGCTTTATTTTTGTTAATTCTGAACTCTGCCTCTTTAACTTTCGATACATCAAAAGCATCATTAAAAAAAATCTACCATAGCCTTAGAAAATTTTCTTGCAAACTATCTCAGTCATGCTAGAAACGACTGAAAAATTATAAATTCTTGCAAAGTATTCACCAGCATTTCTATTAAATTGGACATCATCCAAACAAGACACACTATCTATCATGATATTTCTATTCCTCCAGTCCTATATCGTTTAGCAGCCACTTTTGCATAAAAATAAGCCAAGGATTCATCATTATTAAGAAGCCATTATATCTTAGATTTTTGTAATACATCCTTGAGTTCTTTGTCAAGAGCTGTTCCAACTGTGTCTTACAATTCAAAAAAGATGTAACATTCGATCATTTCCTAGCTCTCTTTGCATCACCCTACACCACTCTATAAGCATTTTAACATACTACAACTCTTCAAACTATCATAACTTTTCATGGAAGTTTTCCTAACATTCTAAGCAGAGACCGAAATTACAGTTTTGTATTAGTCTTTTGGTCTCTGATTTCTGTTACCTAATATTGTCTAGAAATAAAAAGCTTTCAAAATCAATTCCTTACTTCCTAAATTTTGCATGTTCATTTCAGTATCGCCAAATGATATTATAGGAAGTGCACACACAAAAAGAAAAAAAAAGACTTACTAGTGTTCTCAAGACTGTATTAAACTTAAAGTATGCATTTACCCTGATAAGTGTGTTGTATATAACGGTGTTGTATACACAATTATATGATTTTTGTTTGATGATAACAACCAAATATATTTTATAAATGTGTTTGTTACTGTACTGTTCTATATTTACATCACAGACAAGAATGTAATATTTATATTTAAATAAAATACATCTGTACAGAAAATTAAATATTTACTGTATTTTATTTAAAATATAAATATTATCTTTCTAACATTCAAACAGTACATCTATTTTAACTTCACTATTTAATCACTTCACATATTTGTACTTATAAATTAACAGAATAGAATAGACAAGTCTGTTAGACAACAATGAAACAATATTTTTTTTCAAACAGATTTTGTTTATTACAAATAATCAGTACAATCATATTAGCTTCTCACTATCTCACTGCAACATTCACTCAATTTGCATTTCAATATACAGATTTTTTTTGACACATTCATACTAACTTCTATACTTTCTCCAACACTGTCCTTTCTGCCTTCTGTCTTCTTGTCTTCTGTTTTTTACAGCTTTCAGTCCAGTCACTTCAGTCCAGTCATCATCACCTGTCACATGAAACAGAAACACACAGTACACTGCAATAGAAATAAAACTGTATACATGCAAATATAAATTTTATTAAAAAAAAAAATTTGCCTCAGTTTTTTGGTGTGTTTCTCATCATTTTTCTGACTTGATCTGATTTGTAAATTCGACTGTGTCTAGACAGTTTGTATATGTACAGGGACAAGAATTTTTCTGAATGGCTGCATATACACACGTGTATATATATACATGTGTGCACTGCCACGCCAATTCAGTGTGCAACTGAGGAGTAGCCACGTGGACCTTCTCGACTCAGTGCACATGAAAACAAAGTGAACACATCTCAAAGTAAAAAAGCAAATATATGTGACATTTCAGCCGGTGAAAGTGAAGACAGACCAAACATCACACAGGAAGGGTCGAGCTAAAATGCAAACAAGAAATGACATTAGTGATGCAGCAAAGTACATCAAGCCAGGAAAGCATGGTCGAACCAAACAAGTATGACAATGGACAAAATTCATGTGCAGCATTCATGGTGGTTCAGCAAAGAAGAGAGCATGGTGCAATGTTAACCGCAACATGGTTGCACATCCAAATATGGCTGCTAAAAACAGGATGGGTAAGCATAAATGACGAAGACATGGCATGGATGACAAATTGTTTTTCAGCAAAACCAGAACGATAGTTAAGGTCAACACGAGTACACTTATACACAAATGATCATTCAGTAAGTATGTGAACAACATCATGTACAGCAAGCAGGCTCAAGACAACACATTGGTGCAGCTACAAGCTAATGTGGACATGCAGCATATTGCAAGTCTAAGCAGTAACAAAAGTGCACGGTTTCAAGTATCAAAGTGTAAACAGAGTTGATCATGCATACAAGAAGATGCTCAGTGACATATAAATGAAAGAAACTTCAATATCAAACCAGATGATCAAAACTGAAAACAGAGTCATAGGTGGTGCTCACAGTGTGTTATGGATACATGTCTAAAAAATTTCATGATCAAGTGAATGTTCAGTTTGATACAGCTACAAATGATTCAACACATTATACATGAAGTCATGCACATGAATAAACAGCTCGACCAAATGATATCACAAGATAAGGCAAGAGTTTATGTTTCCAGAAATGGTAAAATCAGCTTGAATCAAAACAGGTAAGTGATTATCTTTGTTTCCAGAATGCTGTATAACATATTAGGCAAGGTGAATTGAATTGCAATGGAATCAAGGCATTAGACAAAAAAGAAAAAATCCTTATTCCATTTCCAGAATTCATTCATGTCATTCTCAGCAATTTTTTAAATTGTTTTAAAATGGAAAAGCAGTTTTGGAATATCAAAGCCGAGATTTTTTTCAAAAGAGGAAACCAATTAAATAAATTGGCAAACTGTTTTTGGCAATTAAATTTTCCAGAATCGGTTTGAAGGCCAAAGTTTTTTTAGTTTCATCACAAATTAATTCACGCAAGGGAAAATTATCAAGGGGCCACAATTTTGATTTGTTTCCAGTTTTTTTTATCTCGACTAATCTACAGAGAATTCAAAAGGGACAAGTTCATTCAAAAATCATTCACGCAAATAAATCAAAGCAGAAAAAGGAACAACTCAAAATCAGAGGAAGTGATTCTTTGAAATCAGAGTAATTAGGATTTTTATAATCCTATTTAACACAACCAATTCATCATAGGCAGGGGTGATTTTTTTTTCTGAAACCGAAAAACAATTCGATCGAGATCGAAACCCACAAAAATCAATTCAACCATTTTCAAAGCAGTAATCGATTAAATCAGAAGCTACTCACTTGTCTTTCGATCAAGAGAAAGCCAAAATCAGAGAAGAGCATCAATCGACCAGCATCAACGACGTGAAGCAACAGCAATCTACCATCAGCGAATAAAGTTCCAGATTTCCAAGAAATCGATCTGATTTGGGGCAAAGACTAGAAACCCTAGTTGTTTCTTTGAAGCCGCCATTTTTTTCTTGGCAAAGGGATCGGATACAATGAATGGGCCGGCTTTCGTTAAAGGGCTTAAGTGTTTTTCATGTTAAAAGGGGATGACCCCTTATATTTAAACTCCTAGGGTTTTCTTTATTTATTTAATTTTGTTTTGTTTTTAATTTTCTTCTGTAAACAATTCTGAACTGTTTTTCTAGAAGTCTGTAAAATTCTAGAGTTCCAGTCAGGATGTTGACTGGCAGTCCACTAGAGTCTGTAAATTCTAGGGTTACGAGTTACAGGGTTTGTAATTCGGGAAATCTGATCGAGGGGATATCAGTCAGTCTAGGGTTTTGAGTGTAGGGTTAGGACAGGAGCAGGTGCTGCGAGTGTACATGGTCTTGTATGCAGGATTTGTTTATAACACCTAGTAGAAACCTTAAGAATGCAGCAGTAGGCAGGGTTTTGCCGAAGCTGGGTATATCTGTGTGTGATTTATTTTCTGCACTTTTATTTCTGCTGCATTCTGTGATCTGTTTATTATTTTAATATCCTGTCAGTTTTTTTAATTCAGTTTAAAAACTGTGATAAACCCTATTCACCACCCCTCTAGGGTTAATCTAGATCCAACAAAGTGAAGTCCAGTTTTTGATCGTAGGGGAAGATATTGAAGTGCTATTCAGACGCTAGTTCAAACCAGTATAAAGGTTGCTGGTGCAATCATTTTTTACTACTTATTTTTTAGCTTATTTATATGTTTAATTTCATTTCATTTGGCATATAAGTCACATCGCATATGTACTTTCAATAAAGACTCTTCAAAGTTTATGTATTTCCAGAAAGTTTTTTTAATCATGATTAGTTTTTTATTTACGTGGCATGCCCATAACATCCATTTCTTCGGAAAATAATTATTTGGTGACCTGATCAGCGCACAATGGAAAAAACACCCTTTGCAACTCTATTCTCCAAATACAAACAGCTCATCAAACCTGAAACTGCTCATCAAACTTTGGTCACCAGAAAATCAATCAACCACCCATAATCACTCTCCCGTCATCATCATCAAACCTGCCAATTCCCTGCACCAAAACAGATTCATCCCACTCACCATCTATCACTTGAAACATCTCTTCCACACAACTGAAACCACACTGCCACAAACCCTCTTCATTCAACAATCATAGACCACTTTCTGCCACAAAGTACCACTACATTCAACTCAGTTCATCAACCGCAACAACAAAACACCGCCTCTACAAACCTGACAGAAACCACCATCCACAAACCAGACTACCACTGACCAATCAAGAACTCCATTCCACTGACAGAAAACACAATTCCCTTATACTTAACTTTGTTATTAAATAAGTTTATTTATAGAATAAGTGTTAGGAAATATTCTATGTAAGACTAAGTTAGAGAACTAAAATAAGGGATAAATGATGCAACATGAGAATGGGTGAGCTGTCAAGCGAGGCTATAATATAAGAATGGGTGAACTGTTGCATGATACCAAACAGAAGTGAGGTTGCAACATAAGCGAATGTGGTAAGTAATGAGGCAGCTGCCACATGATTAGTTTGAGTGAGTATGCATAGTGTCCTTATGAAATCCAACCGACCTAGCTTTCTTATTTTTAAATCAAATAATAAAAGGATTTAAGTTGATTTGTATATATGATACACAGTTTGAAGAAAGAAAATTTGAACCCAATTGATAATGTTCAATTATTTAATGATCTTTTTTTCCGACAACTTGCGTCAACAATGACAACTTTGAGAGAAAGCCATGCACCGGACACTTCACATACCCTCAGCCTTCAACAGTGTCAAAAGCGGCAACTCCGACACATGCAAAACACTTCTGCCAACACACACCTCAGCCTTCATCATGCACAGACACCCTCAACAAGTCGGAACCCAAAACCCTACTAAATCGACACTAAATCGACACAAAATCGAACCACCTCAACGATCTCACCAAAACAATCATTGAACAATTCACATTTTCGCTCCAAGTATTCCACAGAAATATCATCTCCTACCCTCTATTCCTATAAAACAACCATCACCACCACAAGTAATCGAACTCTGATCTAATGTGAAGCTCAACGCCGTAGCAACCATACAACTCTCCCTCCCTCTCTCTCTCTCTCTCTAACACCACTAGATTTGATCAAAATGTTCAATATATGATTCGTTAGTTGATCTATCTTTTAGCTTTTGGTTTGAATTTTGGCTTTATATAAAGAAACTAAAGTTATTTTTATACTTATTTCATTTCATTTCCTTCAGCTATTTTTCATTATAGTTCCACGGAGGTTATCAAGAATTTCGGGTTACCCCCCCCCCCCCCACACACCCCCAACAAGATAAACCCATACCCTAAATCAATCTCCAACATCACGTTTTAGTGGGAAATATTTCGGGTTAAGCTGGGGTGATATATTTTCATGTCACCATACATATGTTCTTGTTTTCTTAGCGTTAGAACATACTGCTAAGCATGTTCTTGTATTCCTAGTGCTCATGCATTTGAGGCTGAACTACTATTCACAGTGATCAGGCTTCAATAGTTAAGGCAGTGAAAAAAATGCAGCTTCTGAGTTTGTGTGGTGGCAAGTGTTGTTGAAAAATTATAGTTAGATGCATTAAAAAAAATCATATGAAAAAACAAAATAAAAATTATATCTAGTATTATTACACAATTAGTACAACAGAGATTGAAGTTATATACCAAATTTTTCTTCATCATGCCAATCTCTTCTTCCAACTGTGAAATTCTCGCATCTTTTTCTTGTAAGAGCAAGGACTTAGTATAGTACTTGCACCTCTCTCCATTGTCCGTAGTCGTCCAAGTCTATCTTGTCCTAACACTTGAGAGACAACATCTTCTCTCACGGAACTAGCTATTGAGTTCAATTGCTTTTCCGATTCAATTTTTTTCATCTTCTCCTACAAAACTTAATATTTTGTTACATATTTATAAGTACTAGACAAAACACGAATACATGTTAGAAAAATAATATTATAAGATTTTATCAGTATTGTAGTATTGTTGGCTAGCTTTTTGACCAAGCCACCAAGGTTCAACACATAAGAAGAAAATATGAGATTTCTCTCTTCTAGTTCACAGAAAGGCGGATCGCCCATACGGATCGCCCCTCTTTGGATCGCACAATCGGATCGCTGTAGTGGATCGCGACCTGATCCCTCCTTCGCCATCACGAACTGATCCGATCCCCGAGGACGTGGTGAAGCTCCTGACTAAGTCCATTACGATCCGAGATGCATGGATCTCGCGACACCTGTCTACAACTGTCATATTGGCCAACTCTTCCTCAAGCTACGATCTGATCCGATATTCTCGAGATTTGCGCCACGTGTGACCGCGATCCGCCTGACAGAATCAGCTATAAATAGTCCAGAGATTGGCATTTTTCAGGATCTTTTGGCAGTATTGAGTATTGATTCTATCATTACTGTCATATCACTATTTCTTATCAGTTTTATTTCGAGATTACTGAGAGAAATCATAATTGTAAGAGTGATTTTGAGAGAAATCGTTGGTTGTACTAGCATTCAAAGTATAATCAATAGCATATAAAGTGGACGTAGGCTCGTTAACGCCGAACCACTATAAACCTTGTGTGTTCTCTGCTTTTTCCTCATTTTTCAGTTATAATTTTCTATGAATCAGAACAATTTGGGTGTTAGAGCCAAATTTTGATCTAACATTTTGGTGCTTTCACTGAGAATTGTACCTAGGATATTGGATTGTTTCTCCGTTATTTGGATATTCAAGTCCGAAGAAAACAGTCCCGAAACCTCACTGTTCAGACCTTTGAAGATTTCAACAATACCTGATATCATGGCTGGAAAGAAGTCTAAGGAAGTGCGAGCTTCACAGGCGAGTGAAGCTGCGAATGAAGCGATTGAAGAAAGCGTGCATGAACAGGTCAACGAAAGACCCTCGGATCGCGGAACGGAGATGGCGAACCGAACCGTGGAGGGCGATCCGAACTGAACCGTTGAAGGAGTCGTCACCCGGTCCCACGATAACACCACGAACCCCCCTCCCAATGTTACCACGATCCGATCCCAAGGGGGTGCTGCGAGCCACCGACACCGATCCACCATGATCCGAGGTGATGACCGGATTACAACTCGACCTGGAAAGGAGCCTATGGCTCGCTCTTCCCGTCCTGGTCCCTCTGTTCGACCTGGCTCAAGCTCTCTGCGCATAAGGGAAAATGTTGATGATCAGTATGACCCCTCTGCTCCAGTTACTGAAGGAGATCTCTCTCGCTTCGTTGAAATGTGGGATAGGCTGTTTGATGAAATAGCTTCTCAAAGGCCGAAAAACTCCATGCTGCGAAAGAATTTGACTGCTATGGATAGACGTCTGGATGATCTTGTAAGGCAAAGAACGCCTCCTCAAGTCCGTCCGCTCACCCCAGAGTACTCTTCTTCATCGGAGGAATCGCCAAGACCTCCGCGGCGACCGTATGAGCGGGCTGAAAACATAGAGCAGCTCCTATTTGGAACCTTGCCATCACGGGTGGAAGAGACACTTGGTGAGGGACCCTCAAACTGCAACTTGAATAATCATGCCGCAACTCCTAGAGCTCGAGTTGTGAATAATCATGTTGAGAATAGACCACCTCAGCTCCTCCGCCATGCAAATACTCATTGTAACAGGGGGCAGCGAAGCCCAATCCGAGCTCCGGACTTCGCGGATGTTCCTAGAAGAGAGATCAGAGAATTCCACCGAGCTAGAAGCACTGACCCCGAGCCCCCGATGACCAGTGCAAATGTTGCAGCTATGGTCCATCAAATCCTGGTGGATAGTCGTGGACAAAGGAATGAAGATTGGGGAATTGATCGCAGCCACACCCCTTTTACCGACGACATTCTAGATGTAACATTCCCGAGGCACTTCAACATGCCTCAAGTGAACCGTTACGCGGGTAGATCTGATCCAATCCAACATCTAATGAGATATTCTTGGTCAATGACCGCTGCCGCAGCTTCCGACGCTGTAAAGTGCAAAGCATTCCCTATATTCCTGGAGGATGTAGCGTTATTATGGTTTACTCGCTTACCAGCAAGATCAATTTCCAGTTTCAGGGAATTGAATGAAAAGTTCGTAGAACAGTTCCGCATTTACGCACAAAGGTCGAAAAGTGTGATTGACCTGTTCCTTGTCAAACAACGACCAAGTGAGAGTTTGAGGGGGTATCTGGATCGTTTCAATCTAGCCGCCACCGAAGTGAAGGATCCCCATGAGCCGACCGTTGTGGCAGCCCTAATTGATGGGGTAGATAAAGATACTGAATTTGGGAGATACCTGGCCGGCAAACCACCACATACTAGAGAATTGTTTTACAAGAAAGCAAACGTATGCTTACGTCAGGAGGAGGTATATGCTAACCGGGAGATGAAAAAGGCAAATAAGGAGGAAATTCAAAGTAATGTCGCCATCAAGCAAACCGGAGACAACTCGGGAAAGGTTGAAGTCAACGTTGGAAACCGAAACCAGGGTGGCGGCCGCCAATCAGGAAACAATGGTAACAACAGTAATGGCAATAGTCGGAAGAGAAATCGGGGGAACGATTCCCAGAGAAGGACCCGTCCCAGGTCTTTCGAAAGTTATACGCCAATAAATGATACTTTGGAGAATATATTCGTCGACTCGTATAACGTTCTCCAACATAAAAGGCCTCCTCCAAGAGATTCGACGGAGAAAGAACATGAGACGGGGAAGTTTTGTCTCTTCCATCAAACTCACGGCCACTCTACAAATGAATGCCGTCATCTGAGAGACGTAGTTGAGAGGTTGCTCCGAGAAGGGAAGTTGGATGAGTACCGGGTGACTCCTAGAGACAGGGGGCAAGCTATTCAGACCCCGAACCAAAACCAGAATCAACCTACCGCCAGGCCAACTGTCCAACAAAAAGGAAAGGATCTTGTTATCAATACCATAATCGGAGGGCTTCACCTAGCCGGGCATAGTTTCAGGGCGATGGACCAGTACGTAAACGCAGCAAAGCATCATCTCGAGGCAGAAGATTGCAGCAACCCTGAAGACAATGTCCCGGTAAAACATCAAAAGATGATATCGGAAGACGTCATTTTCCGCTACCAAGAGAGTATTGGAGTCCACGCTTCGACCGAAGATCCATTTGTAATCACAGTTCTTATTGGCCCGGCCACTGTCCATAAAGTTTTAGTGGATAATGGGAGTTCAGTCAACATTCTATTCAAAAAGACGTTCGATTTAATGAACCTTGAATTGAAAGATTTAAAGCCATGTGAAGGATGGATCCGTGGATTTAACGGGGCTTCAACTACTCCAATGGGATATGTAGAACTGCCGGTGACACTTGGGGAAGGAGAACGCCAGAGAGTGAGAATTCTTCCCTTCGTAGTTTTGGATATTGAATCGCCTTATAATGCCTTCTTGGGCCGACCGACCCTAGCAAAGTTTAGAGCTTGTACAGCCCCCTGGTGCTTATTACTGAAGTTTCCTACGGAAGCTGGTGTTGGCATAGTCGGAGGAGATTAGGTTGCTGCACGTGCATGTTACATTGTAGAGCTAAAGCTACTCCGTAAAGGAAAAGATATTGAGATTAAAGGCGCTTCTTCCCCCACGAGGGAGGAGACGTCATGGCAATTAAAGAAAATCACTATAGGTGAGTCGCCCAGAGAACTGCCCGAGGATATAGATCCCAGAGAGGACGAAGAGACTGGGGGCAGAATGGCGGCTCCCAACGAAACGACTGTGGATGTACCAATCGATGATAGCGACCCATAGAAGGTCCTGAAGATTGGATCCCAGTTGGATCCAGTTCGAGCTAAAGAACTGACGGATTTCCTGAAAGATAACTTGGATGTATTTGCTTGGACCCACGCGGACATGTGTGGGATATCTCCATCAATCATGAGCCATTCATTGAACATTAACCCAAAGCACCACCCCTGTAAACAAAAAAGGCGAATGCTGGGCCCAGAGAGGTCCGCAGCCTTGAAAGAAGAAGTTGAAAAGTTAAGGAGTAACGGGTTCATCAGAGACTCAACCTACCCAGATTGGATTTCAAATCCAGTTTTGGTAAAGAAGGCCAATGGAAAGTGGCGTACATGTATTGATTTTTTGGATTTGAATTAAGCCTGCCCAAAAGATAGCTTTCCGTTACCCAGAATTGATTGGTTGGTAGATTCAACAGCAGGTCATGAGCTTCTCTCTTTCATGGATGCTTATTCAGGATATAACCAGATTCCTATGCATGTTCCAGATCAAGAACACACTAGCTTCATTACTGATCTGGGATTATACTGCTACGTGGTAATGCCTTTTGGTTTGAAGAACGCAGGCGCTACATATCAACGGTTAGTGAACATAATGTTCTATAACCAGATTGGGAAAACGATGGAGGTGTACGTTGACGACATGTTGGTTAAGTCCAGACAATCGTCCGATCACACTACAAACTTGGCAGAGATGTTTGGTATTCTTCGAAAGTATGGGATGAAACTCAACCCAACGAAATGCTCATTTGGAGTTGCATCCGGGAAATTCTTGGGATTCATTGTCAGCTCGCGCGGGATTGAAATTAATCCAGACCAGATTGCAGCCATCAGAGATATTCAGGAGCCTAGACAAATCAAAGATGTGCAGAGCCTTGCGGGGAAAGTAGCGGCATTAAGTAGATTCATCTCTAGAGCGACAGACAAATGCATCCCGTTCTTTGAATTGATAAAGCGAGGAAAACGCAATTTTAAGTGGACCCCTGATTGCACTGAAGCATTTCAGAACCTGCTGAATCATCTGGAGAGACCTCCGATACTGTCTAAGTCGGTGGATCACGAGGATTTATTCGTGTACTTAGCAGTGTCGTCCCACGCGATCAGCTCAGCGTTAGTGAGAGAAGAAGACAAGGTTCAAAGGCCAGTGTACTACGTGATTAAAAAATTGGCGGCAGCTGAACGCAATTATCCGAGGATCGAAAAGCTGGCGTATAGTTTATTGATTGCATCTTGGAAACTTCGACATTATTTCCAAGCTCATCCTATCACCGTGTACACAGATCATCCGCTCAAGCAAGTTCTACAGAGACCAGAAGCTTCTGGAAGGTTGCTCAAGTGGAACATTGAACTGAGTCAATTTGAATTAAATTTTCAGCCCCGACGGTCAGTACGGGGGCAAGTGCTGGCAGATTTCATAGCAAAATTTACTGCCTCGGAGGACGATATGGTAAACGAAGAGACTGACCCACCAAAGTTACTTCTCGATCCTAGTGCATGGAAATTGTATATTGATGGTGCTAGGAATGATAAATGATCTGGTGCCGGAGTGGTGTTTGAAACTCCTGAGAAAAGATTGATATCCTATGCTATCCGGTTGGAATTTCATGCCACTAACAACGACTCCGAATATGAAGCCCTGATAGCCGGGTTGAGGATCGCAAAGGAATTAAAGATCGCGAAGCTGGACATATTCTGCGACTCCAAGTTGGTTGTAAATCAGGTTTCTGGAAAATTTCGAGCTAAGAGCCTAAGATTGATTTCGTATTTGGAGAAAGTAAATGAGTTGCTGATAGATTTTGATCACTGCAGTATCTCTCATATTCCGCGGTCAGAGAACCAACAGGCAGATAAATTAGCCAAGATGGCTAGTTCCAACGATCCTGAAAAGACCAGGCTAGCCCCAGTTGAAGTGCTTCGGTTCCCTAGTATAGATCAGATGGGAATTGATCTGGTACTGGAAACTGAGCCAGAAAGGGAATCATGGATGACCCCACTAAAGAATTTCCTAATGAATGGAACGCTTCCGACCAAGAAGAGCGAGAGGCATAAAGTAATTCGTAAAGCTTCCCGATATGTTCTGCAAGACGAAGTCCTGTATAGACAGGGATTTTCGATGCCTCTCCTTCGGTGTATAGCCCATGACGACATCAAACGTGTACTACAGGAAGTGCACGAAGGTGAATATGGCGATCACACTGGAGGACAAACTCTGGCAAAAAAGGTGTTGCGGTATGGTTATTTCTGGCCTACCATAAACAAAGACGTGACAAAGTACGCGCGATGTTGTGATGCTTGCCAAAGATTTTCAAGGATTCCCAGGGCACCTCCCGGTCAGTTAAAAACAATGACAAGCCCGTGGCCTTTCGCTATGCGGGGAATTGATATCATTGGAACCCTCCCTATAGCAAAAGGTGGAGCAAAGTTCGCCATTGTAGCTGTAGACTACTTCACCAAGTGGGTTGAGGCCGAACCGTTGACTGCAATTACAACCAAGCGAGTGATCAATTTCGTTGTTAGGAACATTATTTGCCGGTTCGGGATTCCGAAGATCGTCGTAACTGACAATGGAACCCAATTTGACAGTAGCGAATTCAGGAACTTCTGCCAGAAATACCACATTGAGAAACGGTACACCTCTGTGGCACATCCGCAGTAGAACGGACAGATCGAAGCAGAAAATAAAGTGATTAAGTCCATTATCAAAAGAAGATTGAAGCGAGCCAAAGCTATGTGGGTCGATGAGTTACCCTTGGCATTATGGGCCTATAGGACGACATATAAATCGACAACAGGCCATACCTCCTTCTCCCTTGCTTTTGGAGCGGAAGTGGTCATCCCAGTTGAGCTAAAAGTACCATCTCACCGAGTTACTTATTACGATCCGATGTCTAATAACGAATTGCTCCTTGAATCCCTAGATTCAATAGAAGAGAAGAGGGATGAAGCAGACTTGCGTGCCTTGAGACACAAGCAACAGGTCGCTCGATACTACAACAAAAAGGTTCGAGCCCGAACCTTTGAACCCGGAGACTTGGTTCTGAAGCGTGTCTTTCCACCCCCGAATCATATGGGTGCGAAGTGGGAAGGACCGTACTCCATTCTACGAAAGCTTGATAATGGAACCTTCAAGATAGCTACAGTGGATGGATAAGAAATCCCCAGAGTGTGTAATGCCCAACATTTGCGGCCTTATCTGATATAAAGATGCTGGATTCATTCTTTTGTTTCATAGGACCATGTAAAAGGCATGACTTTCCTAGAATAGTCCAATTTTTTTTAAGCAAAGGATTTTAAAGTGGATGTAGGTTACGATTTGACCGAACCACTATAAAAATACCGTGTGTCGTTTACCTTTATTGCATTATTATTTATCCGCTCTTCTATCTTTATGAAATTTGCTGAAAACTATGCGGCAATCACAGGAACATGTGACTCCAGGTGCCTTCCATCGGGATGGAGAGCAATCCGCAGCTAGAACTTTGAAGGTACAATAGAGTTAATCACATCATTGACAGAACTCTAACTTGGGCGACCGCCGGGAGAGTATAAAAGCATCCATGATTGAGTGCTGAGAAAGAGCTCTTACCCCGCGGAAGGATCGGGGGGTGACTGAACAGCTGAGCTCGAAATCTAACCTTTGCGACCGCCAGGAGAGTATAAAAGCGTCCATGATTGAGCGTTGAGAAAGTGCTCTTACCCCGCTGAAGGATTGGGGGGCGACTGAACAGCCGAGCTCTAACTCTAACCTTGGCGACCGCCAGGAGAGTATAAAGGCATCTATGATTAAGCGCTGAGAAAGAGCTCTTACCCCGCTGAAGGATCGGGGGGCGACTGAACAGCCGAGCTCGAGCTCTAACCTTGGCGACCGCCAGGAGAGTATAAAAACATCTGCGATTAAGCGCTGACAAGGATGCTAGAGACTCAGCGTCCCCAGAATTCCTGCCCCGTTAAAGGATCGGTGAGCAGATCATGATACGAGTTCGAACTTTAACCCGCTGATGGATCGGGAAAGCATAGAGGCATCGGAGATTCGGCGCCTCAAGGACTATAATTCTACTAAAAAAATCCTAGTCCCCGGTGCTCAAATATAGGGGGCAACATGCATACAAATTGTTAAATTCTTTCTATTGTGTGAATGATTTGTGATATAATTTTAGTTTGGTTATAGCCAAATGACTTGTGACTAAGTATGAAGAGTTTATTGACTGCAGGTACACGATGACGCAAAAGAAATAAACTTTCATTCATAAACTGCAAACCTACAAGATAAAGAGGAACCAAAACAAAAGTGAGGGCCATTCTCACAATTACATTTCATGGCCAGTGGAAAGCCTAAAAATCCTAAGGACAAAATATGAACTGATATCTGCATCCTACTTATGCTGGGGGGAGGGGGCTATGTAGGCTTCTTGCTCTTTTTCTGCTTCCCCGACTCCTCCTTCTCAACATCCGAACGACCACCTTTTTTTTCTCTTCCCCTTATCAACAAGAGGCTACGGTGAAGAACTAGAGGATTGAGAGGCTAGTTGTGAAGTTATTGATCGGGAGGAAAATCTTACGACCAACCCAGTTTTGGGGTCGATCTCGGAAATAGGGGGCACATATACTGGAACCTGTCCCCCTCTCATAAGAAGCAACTGCTCCTCCTCTTCGGCCGGTTGTTCAGCCATGGTTTCCTCATCATCGCCTCTGCTCTCTTTGGTAATGGCGACTTCCTCTTCATCGTCATTGTGGCGTCCGTCCATGTCTCTCAAAGCCTCGATGGGTTCAGCATCTGGGGGACATCGGCACCAACACTTGGCAGGACGTCAATCTTCTCTGCCTCTGCCTTCTTTTCAGCATCCTTGTCAACTGGCCCACCACCTGTATCATGAGAAACAAATGTTATTTTGGGAGAAAATGCGGTTTGCTCAGTTGATTGTCCGACAAGACGACGACAAGTGACAATTGCTTTGGCAAGTTGCGGAGAAAATATAGAGATACCTTCCGCCGATCCTCCATCCAAGCTAGCAGCAGAACCCCCGACAGCTGGAGGAGTTGGACCCAGAGGAATCAATGGATAATCTGGATTGTATTCCTCAATTTCGGAGGCCTTGGGCTCTGCAGCTGAGCTCGAGCCTTCTTCCATTTTTTCTTTGCCCTTCGCCTGAGTTTTCTCTTTTTCAATTTCTTCTTGGAGTAGGCGTCTGCCTTTCTCTAAATCCTCAGGTTCATTATCCCTAAGAATGGTCCGCATCAACTCATTCTCATCAGTCTCATCAACTCCTAATCGTTGTTTCTCGCTCTCAACGAATGCATCCTATATGTGGGCTAGAGTGACATGGTAGTCTGGGATCCAGGAAATGTTACGGGTCTTGATGACCTGACCAAGGAAGTCGAACAACATTTCTTCAAATCCTTCGATCTCCTTCTCTCTCTCGAGGAGCTTTTCATTAGAAACAGTGGCCATTTCAATGGCACTCTCCACATTATTTTCAGCAAGAATAGCGCGCTACTCTGCACGCGCGAGTTGATCATTCAGAATCGCCTTCTCCTTTTCGGCCAGAGCTAAGCTATCTTTCAAACTTGCCTTTTCTTTCGCCCAAGCAGCTCTTTCGGCCTCGAAATGATCCTGTGTTGTTTTCAGTTCGGTGTTGGCCATCCTGAGATCTTCCACCTCTTTCTTCAATAACGCTCTCTCTTTGCTGTTAGAATCGAGCTCATTATGAAAACGTTGCCTCGCCTCCTCCAACTCTGTTTTGTAATTTTTGGCATCTCGTTGAGCCAAGGCAAGCAAAGATTATGCATCTTCTAAGTCCTTCTCCATTTTTGCCCTAGCCCTTTCATTGTTATCTATCTTTACTCTGGACCTATGCGCTTCCATCTCAAGCGTTCGGATGACGTCTGAAAGATTGACAACATGTTTCTTCATCACCTCATATTGCTTGGCTACATGGCGAACATGTCCGATGACTTCGGTATCCTAATTCCTAGGGACTGGTTCCAAGGTTGGAACGAATATCATCCTTTCGAAAAAGATATCGGGGAATTGTTCTCGTAATTTTTCCAGCTTGGCCTGAGTCTCTGGACCATGGATATAGTCTCGTGACCCGGGGGCACTCAAACCTTGTTGGCTGGAAGGGACAATGTCAATTTTCTCCTTCTCAGAATCCTTGTTTGGATCCTTGCTTTTATCCTTGGGCTCGTGGTGCCTTTTGGATGATCTGCTGTGAGAGGGTGCACTCTTCGGAGGGGTTAAGTCTTTGGGAAGTTGTTTTCCCCCTGTAGACGGCACCGGATGACTGGGAGGCTTACCAGAGGTTGGTTTTGATGGAGACCTGGATTGTGAAGAAGTAGGCTTGTGAGAATGACCGCGAGCACGCTCAGGATTTGGATGAAGACTAGGTGTGCCTTCACGGAGAGAGCGATAGGAATAAGATCGTCTGCGAGACATCTTTCCTGCAAAAGAAACAAGTACGTATTAAAACCTTGAATACTATTGATATAAAAGTGTGGGGGCAGACAGTGCATGTGATTTGTGCATCCCATACAATTCCCCCTAACAGACCAGGGCCCGAAGTCAGGCTCATCTGAGTAGTCTCTCGTTCTCCAACTGGAACAGTTGTTTCCTCAGAAACAGGGAAAAATGGCTCCCCTTCGAAGTCTCCCTGTGTATATACATCATCAGGTAAAGGAATCTTGCTCAGTTCTTTAAATAACTGCTCCTCTGTTAAATCATTGGGAGCAGCTGGTTCAACTGGTAGAGAGGCCCTTGAGGGGAAACCCCTCGGAGAGACTGGGATTTCCTTAGACTTGTCAGCACGGGCCTCATCTCCTTTATATATGTTTAGGTCTTCGTTGTCCTGGATGATTATCGGCGAAGGACTCTTACGAAATTTAGTTGTTTCTACTGCCCGTGACGTTCCTTCTCCCTCAGTCGGGGGCACGTATTTGTAGGGTTTGTCGCCTGCACCAAGTCCAAACCCTATATCCAGAAGGCGGTGCTTGTGAAGATTCTCGTTAGTAATACATTTCTTGATCTTTAGGAAGTTGAATTTGCTTTGCAGAAGAAAGGACAGTCGATTATTGTACACCGAACCTTCCATCTTTGAAAAAAAAAGCATGTTAGCACTTCGATTTCTTAAACAAGTTATTCATTCAAGGGTTTAAAATTTACTTGATTTAAGCCATCTTCTTGAACACCCGGCCTGTCTCTTTATATAGAACCAATCGGCCTTGGGATCCCCTATGTTGCTATAACCATCAGACAAAACCTTCCTATTTGCTACCGATTCGAAGAAAGAAAAATTTGGGGTTGCCGTGGAGCGATTCTTGAAAAGGTAAAAAAATTTCAAATCTTTAAACGTGAGCTCAGTTTGCAGGATTTCCGCATATGCGATGTATAGGGTGTATAGGGCTGCGTAAGCATTGGGATGAAGCTGCATTGGAGCAATACCCAATCGTTTTAGGGTCTCAATGACGATTGGAGGAAATGGAGGAATAGCGCCTACCCAGCACATAAGTCGACTAACTGTCATATACCCCTTCGGAGCCAAATGAGATCTATCTTCGTTGCCAGGTGTCCTCACATCATCCCAGGGGATCCCGTGTCTCAAGCAAATTCTCTTAAGCTTTATGTCATCAAGTTTGGAAGCTAAAGAGTCAGTGAATTTCTCTATTTCTATTGCACCAGGAATTTCGTCGGGAGCTCGGTCGTCTACTTCGGACTCCTCATCAAGCGAGGTACTCTCGGACGGATCCGGTTCTGTTTCTGCCTTATATTCGGATCCAGAATCCGCACCCTCTGGATTAATTGGAAGAACCTCGGGGTTGTTGTGCTCATACACCTCGGGATCCGTCTCTGTATCAGATCTTGAAGGGGAATGATTATCCGACATTACTGTTTAGGCGAGTAAACATGAGAAATAAGAATATAATTACCCGTCCCCCGTGTGTGCAAGTGGAAGTGTGTGCATGTGCATGTCTTAAAGAAAAAACGTAAAGGTTATCAAGATCATCGAAGTATTAGTCGTCATATGCGGTCAAGTTATGCATCTGGTCATTCCAGAAAGTCCGTCTTGAAGGCTCTAACCTAACTGTCCATTGATGTACTGGAATTAAGTTGCGCGGCTTATTTTACAAGTTCGTTGGATCGTTCATTATTTGGTTCATGATACCCTTTCGGATCGCGAGTTGGGGATCGGATCGTGGCGTGTTCCTGGATTCGCGAGGCAAGCATGGATCCGCAGCGGAAGCGCAAACTCATGGGAGTGTATCGGTTCGGATCGCCATGTGCTCATAGCGAACCGTGCTCCTGCCATCACTGCGATCCGCCACCTGCTCCTCCTTTTTCCCTTTTGACTTTCACCACGATTCACTCCCAGATCTCGGACACGATCCGATCCAATAGCTGAATCCATACTTCATCATTATCTCCTCTCCCGTCACCTCGCGCACGAATCGAACCGACCATCCCTTTCCCTTCCTTCACCTTCTACTTCCTCCTCCCCTCAAGCAACTGAAACCCATCAGCCATGGCGTCTCCACGATCTCCAACACCTCAAAAACCATCAAATTCCGCCCTTTTCTTCCTCAAATCAGCAAAAAATTCAGAGAAAATGAGGGAGAGAGTTTTTAATGAGATTACCTTTCTTAAAAATGGAGAAACCGAGTAAGTATTGCCTCGAAGAATGAAGATTGGGGTCTGAATCGGAAAGAAAGACGGTAGCAAAGGAAAAAGAAGGGGAAGAATGGAGTGGGTTCGGGTTTATATAGCCAAACCCGTGACCGTTAGTCTCCCCGTTTTTGTCTTATACGAACCGTGGGCTTTGGTGGATCGCGGATACAAGTCCACCGGGTCCAGCAAAGAAGAAAAGGCCGATCCCTGGATTGGCTCGCTACGAAGGATGGCCCACCATGCGTAAAGCCCACACGAAGGTTGTAATGAAATGAGCACCTCGTATCGCTGGACCGTGACAAGGGGCGCTCCCATGAATCGCGAAACGCTGGGGCGATCCGAACCATCGAGCAATGTACCGAAGTGAAAATTCAGAAATGTTTGCAAAAAAATCTGAAACTTATCTGGTAAATTCAACAACGAAGTCTCCAAAAAATTCCAGAGATAAGAATTATCCGGAAAGCAGGGAAATGATTGAAGATTTAACCAATATTTATACTTGTCAAAGGATACGACTCTTTGAAGAAACGCGACGTTTCAGACAGACACGACCACTGATTCACATCGCTTCGTGTAAAAGATAGCTCAGTAATTTCGAAGCATGTTCCATCCTTGATAAAACATACTTCGAGGGGGCAAAATGTTGGCTAGCTCTTTGACCAAGCCACCAAGGTTCAACACATAAGAAAAAAATATGAGATTTCTCTCCTCTAGTTCATAGAAAGGCGGATCGCCCATACGGATCGCACCTCTTTGGATTGCACAATCGGATCGCTGTAGTGGATCGCGACCCGATCCCTCCTTCGCCATCACGAACCGATCCGATCCCTGAGGACGTGGCGAAGCTCCTGACTAAGTCCATCACGATCCGAGATGCATGGATCTCACGACACCTGTCTACAACTGTCATATTGACTAATTCTTCCTCAAGCTACGATCCGATCAGATATTCTCGGGATTTGCGCCACGTGTGACCGCGATCCGCCTGACAGAATCAGCTATAAATAGTCCAGAGATTGGCATTTTTCAGGATCTTTTGGCAGTATTGAGTATTGATTCAACCATTACTGTCATACCATTATTTCTTATCAGTTTTATTTCGAGATTACTGAGAGAAATCATAATTGTAAGAGTGATTTTGAGAGAAATCATTGGTTGTACTTGCATTCAAAGTATAATCAATAGCATATAAAGTGGACGTAGGCTCGTTAACGTCGAACCACTATAAACCTTGTGTGTTCTCTTCTTTTTCCTCATTTTTCAGTTATAATTTTCTATGAATCAGAACAATTTGGGTGTTAGAGCCAAATTTTGATCTAACAAGTATCTTACAATAGTATCGTGGACATATGCATTCACTGGTGCGCCATTTTTTCCGAATGCGGGATTTAATCCAAATTTGAGATTTAGGAATGGGAATATTATTGCCACTCTCATTTCTCTATTTGTAAGAATGATAAATAAAATGAATGGTTCAGCTCCTTGGTTGGTGGTTTCTAAATTTGCTTCATGATTCTCACTGGTTTGTAAATCTACATCATGTTGCACATTGATTTTTACATTTGCTTCAAGTTGCTCATTGGGTTTATTATTTGCTTCAAATTCTTCATGGGGTCCTCGGTTTGTTTTTGTCTGCGAGTAATCTTCCTCTTCTTCGCCATTTCCTGCATTCGCAAAATAAAATTCTCAAACGGAATGATACTGCATAAACTGCTATTGTGCACAGTTCTAAATATGGTTTGCAGTATGGAAAAGAGGCCAACCTTCTTCACAAAAGTATACAGGAATCATAGTTACAAGCTTGCTACGCTTAAAAGACATTGTTGAACTTCTCAAAGAAAAATCCACTAAAATAAAATTAGTATTGTTTCATAATATTGTACTCAATCGTTGTTCCAGATATTTGTAGTATAAACTTTCAGCTTGAACCAACAACAGTCGACCTTAACAACAGAACTATGTAATTCAATTGTGTACAGTAAAATGCAAACAACATCTGCCAAAATAATAGCGAAATATAAAGTTAAAAGAAACCTTCGCATTCAGTTCATTAACATATTTCAGCACAATAAAGGTCGGGTCTTATTATGCAAAAAAACTCAATAATCCAAAATTTGCAATTTGTTCATTAGTTTAGTTAATAAGCCAGCTATATCCACCATAGCCATTACAAGGTCACTAGCTCTTTATCCATCGATATAAATAATATATACTTTATCCTGACGATCCTGTCATTTCAACTAATGTATATAATATATGAAATATTTTCAGGATAAAGAAGAATGTGCACAGGAAAAGGTTGTTTTCCTGGTTATATATCATTATATTTCAAATTACCAAAGGGAATTTAATGTACCATCCATATTTTACATACCTTAATTGAAGTAAAATACTAATGTGAAAACTTAAATCACTTTCAGGGGAAGTTACTTGAACTATACGTGGTTAGTAAAACAAGCATAAACAAACCATAAATGCACAATTACTAAAGCCTGAACCACCTTATAAGAAGGATACATAATGAAAAACGTTAATCACACTCTCCATTAGGAAAAATGTGGATATAATACTCTCTAGTTAATTGGACGAGCGTGTAAATCATCATTGTTCTGGGTCACAGACTAGTGATTGATGGACCTAAAACCTCCACCAACACAGTGGAGAGTATATGTGAACTCTTAATAAGGGAGAGTATGTTTGGCATTCCTCTAACCATTTTATTGATTACCATACAAATATATGATTAATGGTCCTTTACCTCTTTCAACTCTATTTCTCAATTGGGAGAAAGTACATGTGAACTCTATTTTTTTTTACTATTATAAACAAGATTGCAGAAATTTAAATGAATTTTTTTTTTCATTTCTCTTTCGCCAGCTTGCTGCTGCAGCTTAGTTGCTTACAGTAGCAGTTAATGATGCATTATTATTACTTTCTTTCCAATATGTAGCTGTTTTTTCTTCTAGCATATAAAATAACTATAAAGACAAAATTCAAAAAAATAGCGTTAAAATCTTTAACAAAACATTTCAAGACATTACATGTTTGTTTAAAACATTATGTGTAATGAAATTTTTTCTCTATGGATTTCTTTTTAACTAAACCAAAATATTTGAAACACACACTTAAATGGAAAACACACAAAAATAACATTTGAACACAAAATAATCTATTTACTCTCGCCCTTGTTTAATCCTCTTTCGGCAAAACCAATCGCCAAAACCAAAATTAGATCTGTCAACAACTTTCTCGTCTTGAACTGGACCTGTTAGAGCCATCTGTTTCTAGTTTGATTGTCTTTAGACAAAATTGAAAATGCCTAATCAATAATACCTAAGATCGCAATTCACTCCAATCATCAATCGCTCCCTAGTAACTACTGCTGACTTTACCTCTCTTCCTCGAGTTCATCTACAAATTCAATTTGAGCTCTAAGCCCTTAAATAAAATTACGACTATTGCTACAGTTAATGAATCTGATGGTGTCTTTTTTCCCTCTGAGTTGACAAGAGTTCATCTTGTCGGTGCTAAAACATATGTCTTGACAAGGGAAGAACAATTGTACCCTTGTTTAACCTAACTCCACTCGCAACCCCTCTGAGTTGACCGGAGTTCGCTTCTTCACTTCATCCACTAACCGCTTCCTCAACATTCACATCAGCCTATACGACCTGGTCTCTACACATTTTACTATCATTTCCACCACTGCCAGGTGCCTACACCGGCTTTATCATCTTTTACACCACCACAATCCGCCAGCTACTCTAGTCCACTACTGATATCATTACACAACCAGCCACTAACCTGCGCTTCACCCACCCCAAAATTCACTTAAGCAATCATTTGCAAAGTTGTGCGCATTATCAACCTCACAGCATGCAGTATCCCTACCTACTATCTCTTAATTTGAACCCAATCAAACACATAACACAAACAGTGCACAATAATACCTATGCCGAATTTCATTCAACACACTACCTCCCTTACCAACAACCTCTCAATCCACTTCCGTGCCATTGTACTTCCATAAATTTCTTCTATAACGGTACGAAAACCTCCAGACTGCTTGATCAGTAATGTAGAGATACACGTCAATTTTTAAACAAATATTGGTGGCACCTAGAGTATCGATTCAATATTCACTACCAGTCACCCTCTGCATATTTGAAGGCTTCCATTACTCAATGATTTTAGCCACTAGAACATCAGGTGCAGTGTTTGGCTTACAAATGAGTTCTGTGTTTTGCATTTTCAATATGCATGTCAATGCCTTAGGAGCAAGGGTTGAAAAATCCTAGTCCTTCCTAAGGGGAGAAGGAAAGAGGAAGGTAATTTTTTATATTTCTCAAAAAGTGGAAGACAAAAATAGATGGAAGATAGTTTTTTGACATTTGTAGCAAAAACACAGAACACAAGTAACTCATCTTCGGACCAAATGCTACCTTAAAGTTCTATTCAAGGATTTTGTACAACCTACATGCCCTGCGTAAAGATCATTTTATGATATAAAAATAACGTCCGCTCATCGCCCTATTTTTTTCATGGGGTTTGGCTATTAAAAACTTGCCCCAAGAAGAAAGTGGTACAATTATAAAGACACAAACTATGTTTTAGTTTCTGCAGGCAATTACCCCATTTGCATTTCCTTTTGATATGGGCCAAATAATATGAAAATAGTGTCTTTATTATGCTTTTATCTACTTGTATGTGATTCACTACTTATAGTATTGGTATCTTATGATAAATAAAGTTTTTATTCCGCTATTATTATATATGTCTATCTTGTAATATTTCCATTCTGTTTACTATAACGCTTCATGAAACTAAATGCATTTCCTTTGTGAGTAACATTAACGGACGTGGGGTGTCACACTTGGTATCAAAGCTGAAGGTTACCAGATTAGATGAAAGTTTTCGAAAATTATTTTCGAAAAGGTTATAAAAGAAAGTATTTTCAAAAACAAAAGTCTTTATTGAAAGACATTCCTCAAGAAGCCATATGTAATATGCTTCGGTCCTTTGTCTAAATCTCTTCCCTTTTTCTTTTTAGCATGTCTGGGGAACCAAACATTCCTAATACCCCAAAGTGGGTTACAATACCTGGATGGTCCCATAGGTATCTAGAGGCCACGGTGCCAGCCGAGGGCCAAGGAAACGTTCCTCCCCCAACTGCACCACTTATTCCTCCTACTCCCCCTCTAAGAGCAGATAATTTCGCTATGATCTGCTAAGACTTCTGTGCTATAGGAGAGAAGCCATTCCATGGGAACGAGACATTCGTAGAAGTTCGGAATTGGCTCAAGGAGATGGAGGACTTATTCGTATTCTTTGAAGTAGAGGACAGAAGGAAGGTTCAGTTAGTCGCCTGGCTACTGAAGGACGAAGACTCATTTTGGTGGGAAGTTACCCAGGCTGGACGTCCGATGGAAACTTGGGAAGATTTTAGACAAAGATTTGAAATAAAGTTTCTTTACCTAGCCGAGAAAAGCATGTAGATGGAGAAGTTCTTGGCACTCAAACAAGGGAACTTGACAGTGAAAGAGTATGTGAACTAATTCAACCAGCTAGTAAGGTTCGAGTTAGAATTAGTGGATACTTCGCACAAGAAGGTGTTGCGGTTTGATAAAGGGCTAAATGAACCCCTTCATGGGTTAGCCATGTCCCATATTCCAATGGGAGCCACTTCTAAAAAGCTTGTTGATATGGCCCTAATGCATGAGGAAGACAAGGGAGAAAAGAAGGAAGTGAAGGCTGAGGAAACATCGCAAAACAAGAAGGTGTGGCCCAAGAAAGAGCAACAACAACAACAACAAAAGAAAGGTGGAAAGAATGACAAGGGCAAGTATAAGAGAAAATGTCACAGTTGTGGGAAAGAAGATCATTTGATCAAAGACTATAAAAGAAAGAAGAATACTTGCTTTAATTGTGGAGAAGTCGAACACTTTGCTAGAGAATGCCCGAAGAAACAGGGATCATAGGGACAAGGTCAAAGGGTAGGAACTTCTGAGGGTAGGTGCACGCTTTCGCGATCAGTTCTCTTGATAGAGGTAGAAAAATTTTTGTGGAAGGTTTAGTTTCTCTTTCTAATCATCCAATTAGAACACTTTTTTATTCTGGCACTTCACATTCATTTATATTTAGTTCTGTGGTTGAATCTCTGCACTTAATTAATAGTATGGTAGTGGATCCCATAGTTGTTTCAAACCCCATTGGTGGTTTGGCTCATTTATCTATGACTTGTCAGGGTTTGAAAATATATGTGTTAGGCATCAAGTTTGAATGCGACGCATATGTGCTCGGATTTATGGGCTATAGGTTGATTCTAGGAATGGATTGGCATATCATGTATGGTGTCATTCTGGATTGCGAGAGGAGGGTCGTTAGGCTTTCGAATTGTCATGGGAGGACCCTCGAGATTTCTTGTGACCCTCGAGGGTCTATTATGCTTAGCTTCCTAGAGTCTCTTGATGCATCTATAGATGATTTGCAATCTGTTCCGGTAGTCCGAGATTATTCTGATGTTTTTGATGAGGTACAGGGTTTACCTCTGAGGCACGAGATCAATTTTCGTATATATCTGGCGGACAATGCAAAGCTAGTTGCATTACCAGTGCGTCATATATCTCCAAGGGAAAGAAGGGAGCTGAGTAAGCAAGTAGGGGAGCTACTTGGGAAAGGATTTATCAGACGAATCATATCTGAATGGGTGCTTCAGTTGTATTCATAACTAAGGTGGGTGGTTCACTTCGTTTGTGTGTCGATTACAGAGAGTTGAATAAACTCACCAAGAGGAATAGACACCTGCTTCCGAGGATTGATGATTTACTTGATCAGCTTGTTGATTTTTTTGATCAGTTGAGGGTGGCTGAGGACAGCATAGATAAAACTACTTTTAGGACTCCAGATGGTTTCTTTGAATGGCTAGTTTTGCCTTTCGGGCTGACGAATGCACCCGCCTATTTTGTCGATCTGATGAGTAGGGTGTTTTGGGAGTTCCTAAATAAATTTGTAGTATTCTTTGTTGATGATATTTTGATCTTCTCCAAGAGCAAAGAAGAGCATGCCCAGCATTTGAGAGAAATCTTGAAAACTCTCCATGCGCATCAGCTTAAGGCGAAATTCTCCAAATTCCACTTTTGGAGAAAAGAGGTGAGATTCTTAGGGCATGTGGTCCCCAAAGAAGGGATAGCTGTAGATCCCGCAAAGATGATTGCAGTGCAAGATTGGCAGATTCCTAAAAATTCAACAGAAGTGAGAAGCTTTCTTGGGTTGGTAGGTTATTATAGGAAGTTCGTTAAGGACTTCGCGAAGATATCAGCCCCACTTACCAGGCTGATGAAGAAGAACATGGCATTTACATTGGATATAGATTGTGATGTTGCTTTCCAACATTTGAATAGGGCTCTTACAATAGCCACGATCTTGACTTTGCCCGATGGGAACATAGTGTTTACAATTTACACTGATGCGTGGTACAGGGCTTGGTTTCGTTCTGATGCAAAAGGGAAAGTGGTGTTTAATGGGGGTAGACAGTTGAGAGTTCATGAGAAGAGCTATCCCACCCATGATCTAGAGCTAACTGCCATAGTATTCGCGCTTAAGACATGGTGCCATTATTTACTTGGGGAGAAGTTAAAGTTATACACCGATCATAAATCTCTCAAGTATTTGTTCTCGCAGAAGGATCTCAATTTAAGGCAATAACGGTGGATGGAGTTTCTAGCTTCTTATGATTTTGAGATTGCTTATACCCCTAGCAAGGGTAACGTGGTAGCAGACACACAAAGTGGGCAGGGGATGGCCTTGAGTCCTCTGTTTGTGGAGAGGAAGAGCTTGGAGTTCATATCAGCTTTTGATTTTAGACCCTCCATCGAGATTTTGCCTGATTTGTTTGCATCCTTGGAGATACGACCAACTCTTATGGATCAGATAGGAGCTTCGCAACAAGTTGACCCACAGATTTTAGACATTATGGAAAAGATCAGAAAAGGTAGACTTCTAGTCACCTCAGTAGATATGCCATAGACGAAAAGGAGTAGTTACGACGAGATGGACGGCTTTGTGTTCCTCAAACTGGAAGCTTGATAAAGGAAGTCCTAGAAGAAGCCCACCATTCTAAGATGACCATTCATTCAGGCGGTGATAAGATGTACAGAGACATAAAGAGGGTTTTCTTTTAGACTGGGATGAAAAAAGATGTGGTAGAGCTTGTTTCTCAAAGTTTAGTTTTCCAGCAAGTTAAAGCTAAGCAAAAGAAGCCCGGTGGTTAACTTCATCATTTGGAGGTTCCTCAGTGGAAATCGGAGAGGTCTTCATGGATTTCATAGATGGTTTGTCTGGATCGAACAAAGTCAACACCAGTATTTGGGTAGTAGTGGACAGATAGAATAAGAGTGCTTATTTCATTCCAGTAAAGAGTAAGAGGACGACATCATGGTTGGTAGTAATTTATGTTCGTAAGATAATTGGTCTTCATGGAGTACCTTCCAGCATCATGAGCGATCGTGACCCCATCTTCACTAGTGAATTTTGGAGGAGCTTTCAAGAAGCATTAGGTACACAGTTGTGTTTTAGCACCACTTATCATCCTCGGAACGATGGGAAGACGGAGAGAGTGAACAAAATTCTAGAAGATTTTTTGAGGCTGTGTATCCTAGATTTTGGGTGGACTTGGGAAGAGCACCTTCCTTTAGTAGAGTTCGCCAATAACAATAGCTATCAATCCGGCATGGGACCCTTCGAAGCATTGTATGGACGACCCTATAGATCACCAACTTGTTAGTGGGAATTTACAGAAAGATTATTACTTGTACCAGATATGGTGATAGAAACGTCCAAAAAGATTGACCTTATTCGACGATGGATGAAGACAGCCCAAGATAGGCAGAAGTCCTATGCAGATAAGAGAAGGATTGACATCGAATTTGAAGTGGGAGACTTAGTTTTTATCAAAGAATCACCTCTTAGGAATGTGGTTCGCTTCAGATCGATAGGGAAGTTGGCACCTAGGTTTGTGGGACCATTTCCCATAACCGAGAGGAGTGGCCAAATGGCTTATAGAGTAAAGCTCCTAGAAAATCTATCCGGCATTCATGATGTTTTCCACGTGTCTCATCTGCAGAAGTGCCTGCATGACGCCGCAGAAGTTATTGAGCCGAGTGTATTGGAAGAGATAGAAGTAGAACGGGAGGCGACAGTCAGGCGAGTCCCTACCCGTATTCTTGGATCAGAAGTTAAGAAGCTACGCAATAAAGAGATCAAGTTGCTAAAGGTTCAATGGGGAGATAACCCAAAGAATGCGACTTGGGAGACCGAAGCCAAGATTCGTGCTTCATACCCATTTCTTTTCGAGGGTATGTCCTTAACTCCTTTTCCTAAATTTTATCTATGCTTGTTTCTATCATTTGAATATATCTTATCCATAGTATTTTTGACCTTTAGATAGGAATCATATAGATGTAAACATGTGTATTGAGACATGTTATATTTGATGGATGCAAGTGGATGCAAATGTTTACTAGTGATTGCATGTGGATGCATAGACACACACATTAGGCACTAGATCAGCTCAATCACTCTCATACTGTGTATGGATGTGTATGCATTTTCTTTTCTTTTATGGATGGAAATGGATGTATTACCATATGGATATTGCATTTGGGCGAATGCGTGTGCACACATATAGAACTTACATGTTATAATATGATTATTTGCATACATATTGGATCATGGCACTAATATATATTGCATTAAGGAGGTCAACTGAATCAGTAGACCGCCAGATCTTTCGCATTAGTGTTGGGACATATACACACACCTTTGCATATGCTCATATAAGCATTAGAAAGCTTTATGGACAATGGATGCCTGTGATTGGTGGATGAGTAGATGGATGATGGATGGTAGGATACATTCTTCTCAACCTTAAGATTTCGGGGACAAAATCCTTTAAGTAGGGGAGAAGTAACACCCCGAAATTTTAGCAATACTAAAAGAGGATAAATTACATAATAATTAATTTAATATTCAGGATAAAGGAAAACGGACTATGTCATTGCGTCCGTCTCGAAATTCTGGTCAAGATAGACATTTGGTTTGCGTAAAACGGACAACGTATGAAGAAGTAATGAGGGTTTTTAGTTTGTATACGCGCAGAAGAAATATGTAAATATGCATAATACACCTATGAGTCAGCACCTATCCAGAAAGCGTTCAAAACTCAAAATTTCGTATGGCGGCAAAATTCCCGTTCTAGGGGGTCCACACCCTAGAGGGGTGTCGACACCGAGGTCGACCCACCTATAGGGGTGTCGACACCCCTAGGGATGACGAGGAAGTCAGTTTCAGGGTGGATGGCAGCTATAAATAGGTGTCCATTTATCCTGTTTTCTTCATTGAGAATCCGTGGGGGCTAAACTCTACAGGTGTTTGAACTGAATTGGATCTGTTAATCTCCTACAACTATCAACCTGAGCAAATCATTTTGAGATTCAAGATCCATTATTTCTCTATTTTCTAATCCAAACTCTATGAGTTCCTAGTTGCTTTTAGATTTAGATATATAAAAGTAAACGTGATATGATAATAGTTTGGATTTGTTCATGTGCCTATATTATATTGGATCCATTATAAACTGCGAACATATGACATCCTAAATTGTGTATAACTTAGATCTAAATCTCTATCTTGTTGGATCCATTGTAACTTTTATAGCATTCTATGATGTGGATCTTGACCTTATTTGTGTTAGATCTATTTTTAACTACTGATCTAAATTCCTATCTTGTTGGATCTATTGTAACATTCTATGATGTGGATCTTGACCATATTTGCATTAGATCTAGTTTTAACTATTGGATCTGAATTATGTGGACATCTAAATTGCTAATCAAATCCAGTTTATTATCTTATGCCTATCATATTAAATCTAAACTAGTTGGACATCCAAATTGTTAATTTAGATCTTATTATGATTATTATGACATCATAGTTATGTTAGAATCAATTAACTGCCACAATTTCATCAGATTTATGCTTATATGTTTACCTTATCACCATGCAAGTTTATGTTTATGCCAAAACAATCACCTTTGTCATATTCCCATCACTTTTCCCTTTTCATTGTGTATGACTAGGCCACTTTCTAGCCTAGCTGTCGCCAAATACATGCGAATGCGTTAGTTAGGGAACGAGGGAAAAAAGTTTAGAATTGGCATAATTTAAAAATGTTTATATGAATTGGACATATAATTCAAATTGGGGAAGTGAGGACATAATCACCTATAAAGACATAGGTAAGAATTGGATAAGAATGAAATGTCTAATAATTACAAATAAAAAATTGTAATTGCACTTATGACACAAAGTTATGTTGCAATTGTGGTGGAAGTCTGCCCGGACTCGACCGGCATATCCAACAGCCACTAATATTGAACCTAACGTGAGAGGTCTAAGTGCGCAAATACGAGACGGGCTATGACACGAGGTTAGGCCCAACTTGTGGGATAAGACTGCCCGGGCCCGACCGGCATATCTAGCATCCACAAGTTGTGGGCCTAATGTGGGAGTTCTAGCCCATTATAAACCATAAATGGGCATGGTAATAAATTGGACTACTTTACCAAATCTAATCCATAGGGATTGTATGATTGTGAACTAAAGTTAGGGTTAAGTAAATTTGGTTGGACAGTGGATTGGTTAACCAAATCTGAGGGGGTGGGTAATATTTACATATAGGCCCACAAATTTAACCTGATAATATTATGTAATTAAAGACATCAAGTGGTAAACATGACTGGGTAGAATAATAAAGTTATGTAATTAAAGACACCTTTTAGGATAAGCATAACTTGTAGAGATGATATGGTTATGTAATTAAAGACACCTAGTGGTATACATAGCCAAAGAAAACCTAGTGGGGTATACAAGACAAAGGGGAGAGCTTGTATCATATTATATGGGACCCGTTTCAATCCAATAACCCGGAGTAGGTATAAAAACATGTACTCCTTACTAGGTCGGAGACGGGGCACGCTTACTGGACTGATTGTAAGAGATCCAAACGTAGAGGACGGTGTGGGCTGCGCAATCCGACCGAGCCATGTGCGTGCATGAGCCAGGCAGAAGGGGATAAGACGGCCGTGACACCTGTAGATAAGGGGGTTGTGGATATCAATGAGGGGTTGCCACTTTAGGGCGTGACACATCCTAAGGTGGGGTCGGCACGGAGTATCTACACGGTTAGGGAGCCGATTGATTAGGGTAGTAGTTAGGGTACACTTGGACGTATGCCTAAGTCTACCACCTTATAGTGGAAGGGATCATCTCATTCTGGATATACTAGTAGTAGTGTAGAGTAATCATTAGAGAAGCGTATACACCCTATCATGTCTACCTTGTCACACCTGCCACTTATATAGTGATCTCTTTTATCCACTTTATATGTATGTCATGCTACTTTTATTTACTTTCTAAAAGTAACTAGACTTGTCAGACTTATTGTCTGACCCTTGTTGTTTCTCCTTCTTTCTTCCGTCCCCCCCCCCCCCCCGGGGCCGGGGGGTTCTTAGGGAGGAAACACTCAGGCTTGACCGTGATTCTGCTTACTTTTGCTGGAGCTGCTGATATGTATGGCTCAAGCTTGCTATGGCTATACTTTGTTTCTAGGGAATTTTATTTCTTTTATATACTCAGATATTTTTGAAGTACAAGACAGTAGCTTTTATGTTGTAATGGGCTTTTGTGTTTCAGACATGTGATGTTTTTGGACCACGACATCTTATGATAAATAATTTTTTTTATTCAGCTGTTATTATATATGTCTGTCTTGTAATATTTCCGTTCTGTTACCATAACGCTCCACGAAACTTAATGCATTCCCTTTGTGAATGACATTAACGGACGTGGGGTGTCATAGGGACATTGAAAGGATGAAAACAATAGAAGACATGGAGGAAGTAAATGTTGACTCAAAAGATCAATCGAAGATCGTCAACATAGGAAAAAGCCTGACAGAGCCCGTTAGCAGTGACCTAATTCAATTCCTACGACACAACAAAGACGTTTTCACCTGGAACTATTCAGACATGATGGGTATCAATCCTTCTATTATGAGTTATGCCTTGAACATTGACCCCTCAGTGATCCCTATCTAGAAAAAGAAGAGCCAATACAATAGAAACCGGCTAGAAGCCTTAAAGGAGGAGGTCAAAAGGTTAGAAACAAATGGGTTCATCAGAGAAGTCCTTTACCCGAAATGGTTTGCCAATCTCATGCTAGTGAAGAAGTCCAATGAGAAGTGGAGAACTTGTTTCGATTATACGGAGCAAAGCTTACCTGAAGGATTGTTATCCCCTTCCACGGATTAACCAGTTGGTCGATTCCACGAGTGGTCACAAGATACTATCCCTTATGGATGCCTACTCAGGGTACAACCAAATTCTGATGCGACATGGAGCATACAAGCTTTATCACTGACTGGGTAACATTTTGCTATAAAGTGATACCCTTCAGATTGAAGAACATGGGTGAAACATACCGAAGATTGGTAAATAGTATTTTCCAAGAGAAAATAGGGCGCAACATGAAAGTATATGTGGCTGACATGCTAGAGCAGTCCACCGAAACGGAGAATCGTCTAAAGGACTTGTAGGAAATGTTCGATGTCTTAAGGAGTTACCAAATGGAGTTAAACCCACAAAAGTGTTCTTTTGGGTTTCAATCTGGGAAGTTCATGGGGTATTTGGTAAGTGAACAAGGGATTGAAGCTAGCCCTGACCAAATCCAAGCTATAAAAGATATGGAGGAACCTTAGACAAGCAAGGAGGTCATGAGTCTGAACGGGAAAGTAGCGGGCCTCAGTAGGTTCATTTCCATAGCAACTGACAAATGTGTCCATTTCTTTGATGTTATAAAGAAAAAGAAGAATTTCGAATGGAATGAAGAATGTAGGAAAGCATTCCAAGAATTGGAAGTTTATATGGGAACGCCTCCGGTTTCATCCAGTCCCGAGAAAGGAGAAAAGCTATACCTATATATGGTTGTTTCAGAACATGCTGTAAGCTCAGTCCTGATAAGAGAGAGTAATGGGACTCAGCACCCTATTTACTACGTTAACCGAAGATTGAAGGACGAAGGAAACTAAGAGGGAAACTCCAATCGGTAATCTCCCTTAAAGAAAACGAACCGCCATCCGGAAATTACATGGATGACTCCCATAGTAGATTACCTACTAAATGGGACTTTACCCCCTAGTAAGCAAGATGTGTGAAGGATAAAACACCAAGATCCTACATTTGTGATTGCAAATAATATACTCTATAAAAAGGGACATTCGCTTCCTTATTTAAGATGTGTAAGTTCCAAAGATAGACTTAGCTTGTTGAAAGAAGTTCATGAGGGATGGTGTGGGGACCATTCCAGTGGAGTTAAGCTGGCCAAAAGGGTTATGCGACAAAGTTATTATTGACCGCGGATGGTTAGTCGAGCAGTTGAGTACGTCAAGAAATGTGATAAGTGTCAAAAGTACCCTAGGGGACCGCGACTTACTCCTAGCGAACTAACCACTATATCAATCCCCTGGCCATTCGATGTATGGGGAATAGATCTAATTGGACCCTTACCAATCTCCAAAGGTTGAGCTAAATATGTTGTGGTAGCGGTCGACTACTTCATCAAGTGGGTGGAGGTAGAACCCCTTCCGATATTCACATCCAAAAAGGTGTTAAGGTTCATAATAAAGAATATAGTTACCCACTTCGGAATCCCTTATAAAATCATATCAGATAATGGAACACAATTCGAGAGTGAAGAGTTCACTCGATTTTGTAATAAAAATAGAATCATCAAAAGTTTCTCCTTGGTAGCCCATCCGAAAGCTAACGGAGTTGTGGAAGCTGCCAACAAAACCATAACAACAATTCTTAAAAAAAAAGCCTAAATCAAGCCAAAGGAAATTGGGTCGAAGATTTGCCTTTAGTACTTTGGGCATACAGAACCTTTACCAAAACAGCATGGGACACACCCCTTTCTCCCTGACATATGGATGTGAAGCTATGATTTCGGTTGAAATCGATATCCCATCGCATAGAAGGGTATTATACGTGTTTGATCCCAATCAAGAGTTGAGGAGGAACCACTAGACTTAGTACAAGGATTAAGGGACACTACACCAAAACATCAAATTTGGCGCACCAGGGTATGGAGATTCAGTTATAAGTCATATCAAATTTGATACAACTCATAGCCGTATCAGGTTTCATTTGCTACAGCTCAACCAATCCGCACCTCACCCAACCCCTAAAATCTAACCGTAAATCTTCAAAGGTTCGGATCACTTCCTATGATATAGCTTTGAGTCGTATCAAATTTATTTTTCGTGCTTCTCAATTTTGGCTCCCTTCTCAATTTTATTTTTTGTTTCTCGACCAAAAAAAAATCCCAAATGAAAAAAGGCGTGTTCTTCTTTCTCCAAATCAAAACAGCTTCCCCAATCGCGTCTTCAAAATAGATTGCTCAGCTTCATCAAACAGCGCTTACCAGAATCATGTAATCGTCACTTGAGAGCAGGACTCGCTTCAGATCCCAAATCCTTCTCTCGAGACGATACCTAAACCTCTTACTCTGTTTGAGAAAGAAGGGTTTGGATATCGGATTCTGATTCATCTCATGGAGCAGATGAAGTTACTAACTGTTTCCTTTTCCCGTTATGTATCTATATTCATGTTTTGTTGATCATGCATGCGTGGGTTATAAACTAGGATTCTTCATCTGTGACAAAATATGACATGGCTATGAATTATTGTACTTTGCAAGCTTGACCCTTTTTATGTGGACATTATTAATGAAGATTAGAGAGGAAGATGATGAGATCATTATCTTAGGTAAACACTTTTAGTTTGACACTACTAATATTTTAAAGTGTAAACACTTATAATTTTTGCAAATTTGACCCTTTTTATACGAATGATGATTACTTTGTTAAATAATTGCAATTTGAATACGTAATGTGCTACCATACCGGTTTGACACATGAATAGGAATTTTTTGGTTAATTTAAAGTGTAGTTATATATTTTTTTCATTAACAATATTGATGGATATCACAGATATAATGCTGAGCTATGAAAGGTCTGGGATTTGATTGGAAGGCCTATTATCTGGTATTACCTTTAATAAATCATTCATGACTAAAATCAACAAGTTTCTTGCTTGCATCTTACTAAATCAGGTATGTAATACCGTTATTCCAAATCTTTGCTTATAGTCATAACTACACATAGTCATAATTCAATAGTAGACTCAAAGATTTAGCCTTTAGATCATAATTTTAGGTAAACACTTTTAGTGGTGGCTTATAATTCTTTACCAAGTTTTCTATAATACTTGAAGTTTGTATGCACTGTCATAATTTTTTCCACATAAACATGGATGTATAAAAAAGTCATGTGTACTTAGATTGTTATATCTTTAATTTCTATTCTAAGTTGTATACTATTAATAAATTTTACCTCATTTGTTGATTTCAAATAAAAATATGCAATTAATTTTTCTATTTAATTAACGCAAGAGTTGCTACCTTCTCATTTGAATGCATTAAAATTTGGACATTCACACCTATTTTCTTATTTATTCATTTTCTTGTGCTTCTTTCTGTTTTAAATATCCCTTTTAGTTGTTTCTTTTGGTTGAACAATATATTATATAATAAGTTTCCTTTAAGCTCAGGGAAAACTTTGATTCTTTTTTGTCTTAGCTATTACTTATTTATGATTTCCTTAGGCAGAACATAATATATATCAAAGAGGGCCGTTTTCAATAAACATATCCTTCAATGGTCAAAAATGGCGGAAGTTCTAAATTCCTCTTCGTCATCCTCTCAACCTAGCCCCTCTCCTCCTCTAATAAATCCCCCAATCGTTCCTCCTCCTGATCCCCCAGACCCCTCTAGCAACCCTCTATCCCATCCACCCCCTCATGCTACCATCCCATAGTTGCGTTAGAGATCTTTCTCGTCGCTCTTTCAATACTTGCCGAGGAACGCAGGAAAATTCAAGCCTACTGAAATGGTTCCCTCCTTCACTGCTGAAGGAGCAATGAAGCACACCCCGACGGTAATTGAAGCTGGATCTAGGGTTTGGAAAGAATCTCTCGTGGGTTTTTTTCCTAGATACCCCGCTTCCTTACTCAGTTGTCACGCAAATATTAGACTCACTATGGAAGCTCAAAGGTACAATGACAATAAAATCTGATGGAATACTGTTTTTGCTTCAGTTTACGTGTCAGGAGGACAAGGAAAAAATCCTCATTAGTGACCCAATTATTATGCGAAATAAATTATTCATAATAAAGCCATACAACCCCAATTTCAGTAATGTATGTGGGTGAATTAAGGCTATGCCGATTTGGGTTCAAATTACGAATATCCCCCTCTTCTCATGGTCGCACGTTGGTATTAATTGGCTAGCTAGCAGATTCGGGAAGCTGATTTGTCTAGACGAGATGACGGAAAAACTTGAGAGATTGCACTTTGCAAGATGCCTAATTGAGATTAAACCGGACAAAGAATTAGTGGACGACTTCCTTGTTGAGCTTCCAGATGGCGGAACTCAGCGTGTAAGGGTTACTTATCTATGGAGACCAATGATTTTTGAAACTTGCAAGGTCTTTGGACATAATGTTGATAACTGTGAAAATACTACTGAAGGGGAAGCCAACCAAGAAGCAAACAAAGGAAAAAAGCAAGCTTTCGATAATGCTCAGGTGATCACTATGAAAGGGAAGGAAAAAGTAGATACTAGAGTAAGAAGGGACTATTCGAGTAAAGTGCCAATCCAACCAAGAAATACCTATGCTTCCACAAGTAGACCAACTCAACAAAATACCTCTAGCTGGCACAGGGTTCATAGCAGGAAGTACTTCACCTTTAAAAGCCAGAAGTGGAGGGAAAAAGCAGTCCAACTCAAGAAAATAACAGTGGTGAACAACAATGTGATAGACATAGTGGAGGGGGAAAAGGACGAAGCAACTCAACGAGACAAAGAAACAACTATCATAGTGTGTGAAAACAATGAAAGCTTGCTGAACACACAAAATGGAATTCATGAGCAACATGAAAAGGAAAATAATGAAGCTGAAATGAATAAAGGAGATACCATAATCGAAGAGGGAGAAATTATTGAGATGCATGAAGTTGAAGAATAGAACAAAGAAACTCAAATACAAGTGAACAATGAAGAACGGAATGGAAAGGTTAAAGACATTAACAGCGAAGACAAGGATTTAAATGATCTACCAGGAAATCAATGCAACCAAGAAACGCAAGCAATGGGCAGCAATGATAGTGAGGACATAACCTGTTCCAGTATAGTAGTATACAACGCTGGGCATGGTACGCAACCCGAGAGAACAGACCAAACTAAAGATAATTCGAATGACATGAAGAAAATTGTTAACGAAGGAATTGCAGATATACCTCCTGACAAACCACCTTTACCGCTTGGCCTCTTAAATTTTGAAGCCAACAGCTGTAGTTTTAATGATGACCAATCCATGTCAGAATACGAACCAGCTTTGCAGGAATGCTTACCTGCACACAGCGACTTTCACCTCCTTTTTGAGCTTTATGACAAGGAGGAGGAACTCTCGAAGGACCCTAACAGTACAGGAAAAGATGCACATGCTAGTGATGAAAATAAAGCAGTGTTGCAACTGAGAAGCAATGGCGCAAGCAACAAAGAACAACCATATGATAATATTTCTCCCCCGCCAGGCTACAAACCAGCATTTGAATCTCAAGATTTTGATGTTAATAAAATTAGAGATTTCAAGAAAGGAAGCAAAGCAACTAGTTCAAGCCCCATCTTCAATGAGGTACCACCGTATGTTACTGTGAACCAAACAGGAACAGGATCGTCAGGGGTCATCACACGATCCCAAGCAAGCAGCAAATCAAAAAACCCAGAGTTTCTTAATGTCACAAAAAATCTGCGTCTGGAACATAAGAGGAGTGCACCTGGATCTCAAACTCGATCAATGTAAGAATCTAATAAGAAAGCACAATCTCTCTGCCCTCGCCATTCTAGAAACAAAATTGGACACTCCATTAACCGAGAGAGCCGCCAGTTATATTAACCCTAATTGGTTACTCATTCATAATTTAATTGATGCTGTTTATGGTAGAATCATACTAATTTTTAATCCTTCAACACACAACTTCACAGTCATAACTTCGTCGAAACAACACATACACTGCCATGACTTTCATATACCATCGTCTTTATCTTACTACATTACATTTGTGTATGCTTTTAATTCCGCTAACGCCAAGAACTCGTTATTTACTGAAATACCGCACTTCAGGAAAAACACGCATCCATGGCTTGTCTGCGGTGATTTTAATTCTCCTCTGCAATCAATTGATAGGACCAGCGGTAGCCCCGTTAGTCTTAATGAAATTAGATCGTTAAACATTGCAAACTCATATCTCCTACCGATAACCACGTATGGGCCTGAATTTACTTGGAATAACAGTAAGAGGGTTGGTGCCCGTACCATTTCTAAAATTGACCAAGCTTTCTGCAACTCTGTTGCGCTTAACCAATGGCCCACTCTTTATAACGAGTTGCCTCTTCCAATCCTTTCTGACCACTCACCTCAAATAATTCACATGAGTGTTGATAATATAGCTAGGAACTCCAGCTTTAAATTTTTTAATGTTTGGACGGAAGAACGAGATTTCCATACTATTGTTAAGAACGAGTGGGAAACGGTGTGCTATGGAAACCCCATGTTCGTCTTGCACAAAAAACTGAAATCCCTAAAATATGTTTTGAAAGAATGGGCGAAATCCAAATTTGCGAACGGTAGTGGCCAATCTGCTCACTGGTTGTCCCTTTTGTCCCAAACTCAGTCCCAAATGCTAGCTGACACCAGTAACACTAATCTTGCTAGTATAGAAGTTGTATATTTGAACAATTACAGGAATGCTTTTATACTAGAAGCCAACATGAGGAAGCAGAAGGCGAGAATAAGATGGTTTGAAGAGGGTGACAGAAACTCGGCTTACTTTCATGCTGCTTTAAAAGCAAAACAAATAGAGAAAACACTCACACCATCACTAATCAGCAAGGACAGGTTTGCACTACAACTCTTGACATTCAGGAAGCATTTACTTCTTATTTTGCTGACCTCTTTGGCAATGTTGATAATTTTATCCCTGTTATCGATGGGATTAACCCCATGATACTTCCTACCATTAGTACGGAACATAAATTTTTTCTTGGCACTGCTATCAGCGATAACGAAAAAAAGGATGCTATGTTTTCCCTTAACAGAAATTCTAGTGGTGGACCAGACGGTTTTAACGCTTACTTTTTTAAAAAGAGTTGGAATATTGTAACTAATTCTATAACGAAAGCTGTGCAACAATTTTTCAAAAGAGGCAAGCTCATGAAGTCTTTTAATACATAGTGATTTCTCTCATCCTTAAAGTGAATAATGCTTCTCACGTCAAAGATTTCAGACCTATATCTTATTGTAACACCATCTATAAGTGCATAGCTAAAATTATCGCTAACAGGCTTAAAATTGTTTTGCCATCAATCATTTCTTCAAATCAAAATGCTTTCCTTCCCGCAAGAAAGATTTTAGATAATATCACTCTTTCTCAAGAACTTTTGAAAGGTTATAATACTACGAATATCTCCACTCGTATTATGCTTAAATTAGACATTCGGAAAGCCTTCGATACCGTGCAGTGGTGTTCTTTAATCAGGATTCTTAGTTATATGAAATTTCCTACTTGCTTTATTACATGGATACATGAATGTATTAGCACGGTCAATTATTATGTCAATGTTAACGGTAACTTAGTGGTTTCTTTCCTAGTAAACAAGGTGTTAGACAAGGCGACCCGATTTTTTCATATATTTTTATCATCATCATGGAGTTCCTCACTAGGCTGCTTGACGAACATGTTAATGCCGATCAGTTCGACCTGCATCCTAAGTGTAAGAATCCAAGAATAACTTCTCTTATGTTCGCCGATGACCTCATAATTTTTTGCAAACCAAATGTTAAAACTCTTTCAAATATAATGAGCACCCTGGACAATTTTTACATGATGACAGGTCTTCGGATTAATCATGAAAAACCCGAGTTTATGGCAACCGGGGTCCCCCGTGCTGTCATAACTCAGATTCAAAACATTACCGGCCTAAAATATAATGACAACTCAATCAACTATCTAGGCCCGCCTCTAACTACTTCCAGAATTACTACTCTCCAATGCCTCCGCTTTATAACAAAATTACTGTCAAACTTCAATGCGGGTCCGCTAGACTGCTTAGTCAAGCAGGGAGACTCACTCTAATTAAATCGATTGTTAATGCAATGCAAGTGTATTGGGCGCATGCGTTTATTTTACCTCAGAAACTGATTTCTATGATAAAAACTACTTTTATGCGATACTTCTGGAAAGGTAACACGCACCAAAAATACCTCGCGCCTACGTCTTTCGCAAAAATTGAAAATCCCATAAACAAAGGGGGGATAGGCATTATTAATACTGGTAAATGGAACCAAGATGTTATGGGTAAACTTATCGATGACATTTTGAATAAGAAAGACAACTTATGGACTCATTGGTCCCTTAATCATATTATTAAACATGAAAGTTACTGGACTCTCAATACCCGTCAATGGCACAGCTGGGTATGGAAATCCATCCTTAAGCTCAAGTCAAAAATCCTACCTTTTTTCAAATTTGGTGTGAGGTCTTTCGCCAGTACTCTTTTCTGGAAAGAGCCATGGCTCGGACACGGTTACATTTTAGCTAATGGGGTATCATATTTGGAGATGTGTCAATCTGGGATAGATTTAAACAGCCAAGTTTCATCAATTATGGATGGCACAACTTTCAACTTGCTAATCATGTCTAACCAAAAGCTTACTGCAATTTGGAACAAGATTCATAACTACAACACTCAGCATGCAAACAACTCGCATAACTCTTGGCTTTGGCAAGGTAATTGTTTTTCCATTAATAAACTTTATCTTGAACTGCTTGGTGCTTCTCGAGTTATTGATTGCAGGTGGCACAAGACAATCTGGAGGAGAGACAGAAGTGCTAAGGATAACCAGACCTTATGGAAAACTCTTAACAGTGCAATTCACACCAAGGAAAAACTTATCAGACATGGCATCACTATTGAACCAACGTGCAGGCTCTGCAGCATTGAAGATGAGACACGACAGCATTTATTCTTCAGATGTAATGTGACCAACCAACTCCGGAATGATGCTCAACAACAACTTCGGCACTCTAACAAAGCCCATGTCTTCGAGGGGCTTCAAATCCGAAAGCGTGCTTCTGGCAAGGACAGGAGATCTCGGCTATTCAACCATGTGCTTAAGAGAATTGTAGTTGCTATTTGGAAGGAAAGAAACCAGCTAACTTTTGATCCTACTAGAATATTGAATTACGGCCATTGGAAACTACTGGTTTGGCGTGACATCCGGGAAAGCCTCAAATTCTTGAAATTTACTTATGATCCTGGAATTTTTGGCTTGTAATATTTTTCTTTTTTTGAACTTTCTTCATTTTTCTCTTTTTCTAGCTTCGTTAGGCATTGATATACCGGTGTTTCCCACTGTCTTCTTTTGTGTTTGTTTCCTGCCTTGTTTCTATGTACTCTTCTTTTTGGTATATCAATAAAGTGGAAGGGGACCACTGAACCCCGTCGGCTTTGCCAAAAAAAACATAGTATCTATCAAGAGTTAAAATAAACAGGACTTACAAAGGACTATTGATAAAGAGGGATATACAGCAAGCCATATCAAATATAAAAAAGTCTAAAAAAAGTAATGTTTCCAATTATTTTAGATGGTGTCTGCAATGTTTAATAATGGTTATTTTCGTATGTCATGATTTATGGATAAAAAATTGTACTTATTATTTTCTTTATATTTCTTTGAATTATAAATGCGACACAAATCATTTACTATATATAATTTTTTAAGCCAGTATTATAAAAGATCACCACACTCGAATGATTAACAATTAAATTAGAAGTAATTCTTTCAAATTTCAGCAAATTCATTGTATAGTAATATTTGGAAACCAAAAATTACAAACGTTTATTAAACCTTTACTTAGAATGACATTTTGGTTCCATTGTTTGACTCAAAATGGTTAACGAAGAGTACTATTGTTGTATTATTTGTAGCCATGAGAATGCAACTACAGGAAACTGCTATGATTTGTGACATAAAATCACATGTGATTGATAGAGACAAGGCGTGGATGTGCTTGGCGGTAGAGGAGATGGAGCAGCAACAGAAAGAAGGCTAAAAGGAGCAGTTTGGCATCTGAGGGGATTTATTGCTGGATTTTGACCCGGTCTTTCTATGACTTATCTGCAAGTATTAAGGGGATACATTCCTAATATATCTTTAAGGGGAAAATTGGATATTTTTCCTAAGCCTTCTATTCTCCTATAAAAGCAGCACATAGGGTTGGATTAATGTATGACCGAATAGAGTGGCGGTTATGTGCCTCTGGGGCTTGGTGCCCTAGAGGGGATTAGTGCCTCCAGTTAATCCAAGGGTTAGCCGTCGTTCTTCATTGTTCTCTTTCTCCAACAAGTGTGCTAGTCATCTAGATATTCTTTCCCTTTCTCAATAAGATCAATGATTCTTGTAATTTTGTTTATTGTTGGTTTTGATCCATTGAGTGTAAACAAAATTTATTTTTGTGAATCAATAAAGAGGGTGGTTGGGTGGAATATCTTATGTTTGCACATGTGATTTCATATCTGTGTTTGTTTCATAGAAATCATCTTTAAGTAATTGGGTGAAGAAGATCCTAGTCGCTTCCGCAAAGGCGCAATTTTCCTAACAGTTGGTATCGGAGCTAAATCATGGCAAAGCTTAGAGTGATTTTGGATTGGAAAAAAATTGATTTTTGTTCCGAAAAAAATTGATTTTTTGTTGAAAAATTGATTTTTTGTTGAAAAATTGATTTTTTTATGTCGGATATGATGGCGCTGTTGGTGATGACTAATTTTGATTGGGGATTTGAAGGCCTCAATTGTATGGTTGATGGAGATGAAGAGAAGCCCTCAGATGTGGATGAGGGAAGATGGAAGAAGATGAAGATGTTGGCAATTGGTTTGATTTTCCTATACCTTGGTAATTCGGTTCATATTTTCGGCAGGGGTCTTCATGTTGATGATGCTCGAGGGATCAGGAGTGATCGAGGAAGGAGCTTAGGTCAAGTGTTAAACGGGTGTCGATGTGGAAGACGAGTAGCGGTTTAAGAACCTAGTCCACATCAAGGTGGAGAGGTTAATTTGGTCAATGTTGATGTGTTCGATAGGGGTCTTCATGTTGATGATGCTCGAGGGATCCGGAGTGATCGAGGAAGGAGCTCAGATCAAGTGGTAGACGGGTGTCGTTATGGAATTGCAAGTACTTTTAGACCATTGGTTTATGCGTGGTGCAGCACATGGTGGTAGATGCATCTTTTGCAGACGATGGGTTGTGTTTGTAATTGAAGTGTGATCATAGTCCTTTCAAATCGACTGGGTATGATTGTTGCCCTGAAATCAATTGAGTCCCTGTACTCAGAACAGGTGGGGTGTATCTCATTGCCTTGAAATCGAGGTTGGTTTAATTGAGAGTAGGTGTCATTGAAATAGCTAGATGACTTGTGTGTTGGAAGTTTGTTTGATATGAAGTGATTTCATATCAAGGTGGACTGTTGTGATTTGTGACATAAAATCATATGTGATTGGCAGAGACGAGGCGTGGATGTGCTTGGAGGTAGAGGAGATAGTACAGCAACAGAAAGAAGGTTAGAAGGAGCAGTTTGGCATCTGAGGGGATTTATTGCTGGATTTTGACCCGGTCTTTCTGGGACTTGTCTGCAAGTATTAGAGGGATATATTCCTAATATATCTTTAAGGGGAAAATTGGATATTTTTCCTAAGCCTTCTATTTTCCTATAAAAGAAGCACATGGGGTTGGATTAATGTATGACCGAATAGAGTGGCGGTGGCGTGCCTCTAGGGCTTGGTACCCTAGAGAGCATTGGTGCCTCCAGTTAATCCAAGGGTTATCCGTCGTTCTTCGTTGTTCTCCTTCTCCAACAAGCGTGCTAGTCATCTAGTCATCTAGATATTCTTTCCCTTTCTCAATAAGCTTATTGATTCTTGTAATTTTGTTTACTGTTGGTTTTGATCCATTGAGTGTAAACAATTTTTTTTTTTGTAAATCAATAAAGAAGGTGGTTGGGTGGAATATCTTGTGTTTGCGCGTGTGATTTCATATCTGTGTTTGTTTCCATAGAAATCATCTTTATGTAATTGGGTGAAGAAGATCCTGATCGCTTCCACAAAGGCGCGGTTTTCCTAACAGAAACTATATAAGACAATAATAGGTAAGGAGTAAAACAAAAACATGTCAATGGTATTTGATGAAATGATAGACCAAATGACAGTGATAATTAATGAATTAGTACAACTGTCAAAAATAGCCCAAAAGAAACTATATTTGTCATAGTAATGATAAAATGACAATTGCATATGATCTTTATATAGATTTAAATTTTCATTAAAGTATAGTAAATATTACAAATGAGAATTGCATATTACAATTGTGATTAATGAGAATATATTCACAAACAACTGTGTTTAACGGGAATATATCTCTCCTATTAATGATTAACCTTTTATAAAATTGCAAGTATTATCTATATTAATAACAAAAAAATAATGAATACGGTAGCTAATACAAACAAAACCATCACAATGGCATCTCTTTTATTTATGTTTCATTGTTATTCTTCTAAACCGATCATAGGTGCCTAATATTTTTTGAAAGTGATTTTTAATATCTATTAGCTTAATTGCTTGTTGTTAAATCTTTATTGCTAAAAATGCTATTTGGTTTGTTAATTTATGTAAGTCTATAAAAATGCTATTTGGTTTGTTAATTTATGTAAGTCTATGAATACATTCTTAATGAATTTGGATTACTTACAATACAAAATATCTATCAAATTGCGATGTATTTGATATGAATGAAGGTTCACTATTAGGTTTTATAGTGTATACATTTTTTTTACCATCTACAGTGCACCAGAAGATGGAAATCTTTAAGGGAAATTGAATTCTTCAGTTATTGACTCATTTTAATGAATTGTTTTCTAGATCGGTTATCCTTGCAGTGGTGCATATTAACTATTTAATCTCCTACATATCTCATATTTGTTAAATGCAAATAATTTTTAAGTTTATTTCTATATTTGGAGAAACTAATTTTCATTATCATATCACAAATTATATATTTTTTGTTAGGTTTCAACTAGAAGGTTGATCAATAAATGTTCTGCAATAATTGTATGAGAGAAAACATATTTACAATTTAGTATCTTTAATTAAAAACTGAAGCAAATATGTACATAACAAGATTATTAATTAATCTTAGCTGAACTATGTGCTCAGGACACATAAACATTATTGTAGAATAACATATGTTACTAACTTACTATACTATGACTTTGATCTGATATTTAGTGATCATATACATTCACAACTGTAGCAATGATAAAAATTACCATTATTTTTTTTCTCTAAATACTAACATAACATTTTTTCATGTCAGTTATATTTGTAAATTATTTGAATTCAAAACTAAGTGGGGCTGTAAGAAAATAGTGTTACAGCGTGCATTATTGCTCATCCTCTTCATTACCTCTAAATCTCTAATGTTTGGTATTTATTTGGGACAGCAGTTTTGTCTAGGTGAAATAATGCCTTAAAAGATTAGGATAACAGTTATATTCATACATAATTTTCATTTTTGATTTTTCCTTTATTTGTGAATCCCTGGCAATTACTGTAAGCACTCAACCTGTCATATACATTACTTGCAATGAAACAGTTTGTGTCAGATTCTATTCTAACGAAGATGTTATTATGTTCTTTTGGATATAATCCTTCTTCTTTTTTTATAAAAAAATACGTTTTGCTTGTTTTTTCCCCTACCTTTGTCTATATTTTTTCTCTCTAATTTGTAAGTTTCTGGGATTTGAGCTAATGGATTTTGGCAACCAATATTTCATTTCATGTCGATATTCATTCAAATTTTGGTGTTAGCAAGGCTAATCAATCCAATAATATCCTTCTTCTTATTCAAGATATTAATTTGTAATTATCCACAAGGGACTTTAAGTTGAAGCACTAGTCGAAAGAAGATTTACAGAATGTTGCATGGTAATTCGTGAAGTTGCCTTCTAGAAGTTAGATCTGAAAATTATAAAACATCCATTAAATTAGAGTAGATGGTTCTTCCATTTGAAGGAGCTTTTCTGCACAGTCAACAGGAAAATAAATAAATATGATTTCAAAATTGGGGCTTTGAGGAAGTCTTCGTAGTTTGTTTGGGATGTAGCTGTAAATATAGTCTTTGTACCAGTGAACATATAAATTTAGTGTGCTGCTATTCACACCCTCATTTAGACTACGGGCCCCCTATACTAAAGACCACCTCTTTTTTGTGTCTCTCTACTTCTTTACACCATCTAAATTATTCAATTTCTAATCGGCTACCACCTCTGCCTTTAATTTTTCATCATTTCAACAAAAAAAAGTCTTCTTCTTGAATTTTTCTCCATCGCTCTACAAGCTTGGAGATTTCCATAAATTATCAACGCAATTTCAAGCGTCCAATCAGCTGATTAACACCATCGAATCGCTTTACAACAACATTCAACTTTTTTCATATTGTTTTACACCATTGAATCAGCGCGTTCTACGAATCAAATACCTGAAATCACATAGTTTAACAAAAAAAATTAACATACTTCCAATTTTACATGAATGATAGTGATTGTAAATTAAGTACAAACTACATACTTCATCAGTTGTAAAATGATCTATCAAATCAACTTTTGTGTCTTCAACTGCATTTAACCGATCATCTTGTGGCCTATTGCTATCATTCACATAGTTATCACGTTTATTGTAAATCACATTATCTTCCTACAAAAATCAAATAAAAATAATTAAAATGATTTTTTTTATAACTTTTGACATATAAATTGTTGTTATATGAAGAAAACCCTAAAATTCAATAACTTACAATGTCATTCTCGATTACAACGTCATCAAAATTAATGTCTTCCAAACTCGAAGTAGAGAGAAGGGTGAAAGAAAGCTCCTACAAAAATTAATACAAAATCCTTTTAAAAAAAATTCTATAACAACAGAATAGATTATGCAACATGATATACAAAACTAACCACTTTTTTGTCTTTATCTTCCATCCTCTACTTAGCCAAAAAATATATCTTTTTCTTATGGTTTAGGGTTTGATATATGAGAATTTACGTTATTTAAGAAGAGAAAGAAGAGAAGAGACAGTATGGCTGTTATTGACTGAGTGAAAAGAAATAAAGTGGTGGTAGGAAGTAGGTCAAAAATAATACAATCTATTAATTTTTTAAAGGTGGCCATTAGTCTAAATGGGGGTGTGAATAGAAGCACACTAAATTTAAGTCCCTGTATTTCTACAATAAAAAACACAAGCTAGTTTGTACTTCTCTTATTGACAGTGCAAGTTAACATGCATTACTCGGAGAAAAAACAAAATAAAAACAAAAAATTTGTTATTCTTAAGTTATACATGAGTCTCTCTCGTAGTAATGAGTAACGAATCCCTTTGAAGTTATATGGCATGGGGTTTTTATATCAACTAAGACATATGATGGATGGATGACATATAATTGTCGGTTCTGTTTGTGCCATAAAACTTCAACTGATCAGCCAGCATGTCAAATGCATCTAATATACAAAATGCATTGGACAATCAGAGATCGATCGATGAACTGATGAGTCTGTACAATAATAGCATTCACTCTTGATGAAGTGGTAAATCTGGATTTAATATTGTTGAGAATGACAATTAGCACTTTACAAGGCATATGCTTTGTCATCCTCTAGTGTACAAAGATTCTATCATCAAATATTTGAATAAGTTTTTATGGTTAAAACATACCATTGATCAGTAAATATTATTCGCAGTGTCATTTAAAAAGCAGTAGCACCTAACTCTAAGTTGGCTCCAAATCTATAAAGATAATTGTTTTCCAGTTCTTTGTGAACTGAAGCGCAATAGTTAAGTAGAATGTGAAATCTCATTTCGCGATTCTATAGATTGTATTTTTAATATTTTCATTTTCATTTTTTTCTCATTACAAAATCCTACCTTGAAACATCTACATTGATGTTTTTTAAAGGCATTAGTGACTAAAAAGTGAAATTGGACTTTGTTTGGTGCTTGAATTATTTGTCCCATTGACTTTTTGTGGAGAACACATGCTCATAACAATCTCAAAAAATGGAAAATTCGTTTGTGTTTGCTACGTTATTTTTATGCTGCTATTTCTGCATTTATTTGAAGGTAAGTTCTATACGCATCCACGTTTTTAGTCTCCTAATCCACCAAAAACCAACATCTTTGATCATTCATATTATTCTAAAATACAATTAGTTTATCCATCCGTCGTTTCTTTCTTTCATCTTAGAGTCCATACTGTTACTTTTTTAGTATACCCACATTTTTATTATCATGATCTATTAGACTAATCTATTCAGAACTTCTAAATCCATGTAACCTATAGGTAATCCCTCACTGCATTATTTTGATTATCATCCTCTATTAATTTATTATTTATCTACATGTTTGTGATGCTTGTTTAGCTTCATCTTATATAAATAGTATTACCAAAATCAACTAGTGAAAGAGATTTCCCAGTTTAGTTGAGTGTGTAGCAATAAAGAAATGCGTAGCCTAGACCTGCCGCACTTATATTGGAATTATAGCTGAGGAATGCAATACTTGAATTAAATATTAGGATTAATTGTCAAGAATAATCCGAAGTTTAAAGTGTCTTCCCATATTAATCCGAAGTTTGAATTATTTCTGAATAATCCGAAGTTTGGGGGGGTCTTCCCATATTAATCTCATTTACTTGGTTCTTCTCATATTAATCCGAAGTTTAGGGGTGTCTTCCCATATTGATCCCAAAATAACACGTCAGGGGGTCATTGGGATCAATATGGGAAGACACCCCCTAGACTTCGAATTATTCAGAAATGATCCAAACTTGGGATTATTTTGGGAAGACACGTTAAACTTCGGATTATTCTTGACAATTAATTCTAAATATTAACTGTACTAAACTTATGTTGAGTGTTGCCCTTGTATTGCACAAACTAGCCATGTCATGCTGAGGAATACACAACAAATTTAAATGAGAGTGGAAACTAGCCATGTCATGCTTGAAGTTGCAAACTCGACTCAGTTTGCAAATGAGTTGTAAACTTAGAGTTTGCAACACAGTTGCAAACTAAGTCTCAGTTTGCAACACAGTTGCAAACTAAGTCTCAGTTTGCAACTGAAGTTGCAAACTCGACTCAGTTGCAAACTGAGTCCAGTTGCAAACTGAAATTTATTTCTCTGAAAGTTTATGAAATTTTGAATATTTTATGACAAATTTAATATCTTTAAAAGCTTTGTTTGTAATTTTATTCACCGATGTAATCACGTACAATGTTGATTGCAGCATGAAGTTGATGCTAAAGCCGCCATCTTGCCTTTCAAACATGTAGCGATGAAGTTCCTACAGTGCTCATTTCTATCGGGACTAAGGTTAGTACTGCTAAATTATGATTACCAAATAATTTCAATTTATTTTCTCTGTAATACCTTCTAAATTATTAGCTTTTAACTTACTAACTCTTGTTTACATGACTTGTTGTGGAGTCGAAACTAAACTGATGCTTGTTATTTTTATTTCTTTTCAGGATTTTGAACAAGCATGGGTTACATGGGCTTGACTACTGCAGTTTAGTTGTCTCATTTTTTTTTTTAGAGCAAGAACTGTGAACATTAATTATGCTTTGTATAAATTGTGTTATGTGGTGTGTATTAACTGAAGTTATGGTTTGTGTATTAATTGAATTATGGTTTGTGTATCTTCTTTATATACTGTTATATGGGTGCAGCGTATCTTATTTATTGTGCATATATATATATATATATATATCAATGGGTTTAGTGTTTCTGCGTATGGCATATATCAATGATATTGACAGTGCCAATATATATCAATATACCAATTTGATACGGTTTTAAGCCGTATCAATATAGCAATTTGATACAGCTTAAAGTCGTATCAATCCATAATTTTGATGCGACTTTAAACCATATCAATCTACGTATTTGATACGGCTTTAAGCTGTATCAATCTATAAATTTGATACGGCTTAAGCCCATATCTAAGTGACAAAGATGTCGTTTTTTGATACGGTCCAGAGCACTGCCAAATCGAATAAGGTATGGCCAAAAGCACAACTTAATTTGCATACATGATGTAGTGGGATGAGGCTGCAATCAGAACCCCTGAATATCAAAGGAGGATTACGAAATATTACAACTCAAAGGTCAGGACTGGAACCTTCGCCAAAGGAGAGTTAGTGTTACGAAGAGTGATGGCTAACATGAAGAACCCAGCAGATGGCCCTCACGGTCCAAAATGGGAAGGACCCCTGATCATCCATCAAGAAGTTATACCCGAAAAATATCGGCTATGTAGACCCAACGGTGATCTTGTTCCGAGAACATGGAAATCGGAGCATTTAAGAACAAACTTCACAACGATAAAGGAATAAGGAAAAATACTTTCCTCCAAAGATGATTACGTAACTAAGGGCACAGAAACCCTTCCAGTAGCTCAAGAGAGAACCAAAAGGGGTCGAGCTGAAAAAAGGACCAAATCCCTCGTCATCGCCAAATTGGTCAAGGCGAGGCATCCCCCGGACGGGGATGGTGTGTTAGTCTTTCTCCATGCCCAAATCAGAGGAGGCAGGTTTAAAGCATCAAAAGCGTAAGCCTCTGCTTCACACCAGAAATGGTTATGGCGATGCATCTAAAATTAGCATGCCCTGCCTCTGCTCGCAGAAGAGTACGCCCTGCCTCTACTAGAATTAAGCACGTCCTACCTCTGCTCACAGAAGAGCACGTCCTACCTCTGCTTATGTTCCACATTACACGCAGAAGGGAGCACAAACCTCCATAATCGCCTACGATGGTCAGTATAGGGCACCCCTCGGAGGAGGGTGGCATATAAGCCTCTATTAGAGCGTACGATGGTCAGTATAGAACATAAAAAGAGTGACCCTTAGTTATGTGCTTACGATGGCCCCGTCTAAGTTTCTAAGAACTTATCATCGTCTACGATGGTCAGGATAAGGCGCCTCCTGGAGGGAGGTTGGGTAAGTCCTTGGGCCCTTCTTGTGGATAAGCTAGCCAAGCGCACCGGACGCACAAGCCTAGAGAGTGGCCAACCAAGAACGTACATCCTCTGCTTTGCCATAAAAAGCCTAAGAAGTGGCTCAAGACGCACGTACAACCTTTGCTTCACAAATCAAGTCCAAAAGGAATGCCAAAACCACAAATACCCGAGGGGGTTCCGGTCTTCTATCTATATTAATACCCGAATCTGGGTCGATTCGGCTCTTCAGAACTACCGGAAGGGATTTCTAGTCTTCAATCTGTATTATTACCCGAATTTGAATCGAGTCGGGTCTTCAAAAATGTCGGAAGAGATTTCCGGTCTTTTGTCTATATTAATACCCGAATCTGGTTCGATTCGGCTCTTCACAAATGCCGGAAGGGATTTTCGGTCTTCTGTCTATATTAATACCCAAATCTGGGACGATTCGGCTCTACACAAATGCCGAAAGGGATTCCGGTCTTCTGTCTAAGTACCCAAATTTGGGTCGATTTGGCTCTTCACAAATACCGAAACAGGTTTCTGGTCTTCCATCTATATTAATGCCCTAATCTGGGTTGATCCAGTTCTTCACAAATACCGAAAGGGATCTCCGGTCTTCCATCTATATTAACGCCCGAATCCGGGTTGATTCACTTCTTCACAAATACCGGAAGGGGGTTTCTGGTCTTCAAGCTTCAGACAATCTGAGTAAAGGCTAGTTTAAAGATACTTTCATGGCAGGGAATAAGCTGATGGCCCACAACCCTGAACGGATAAGAAAAAGCTAGTCCGAAAGCAATGCCTCATGGGTTACATAACATAATCCAGCATTAAGAGACATCTCATAAACGAATGGAAAAGAGCCTAGAAAGAAAAAGTGCAACAACGCCAAATCCGACGGACTGGTTTTTTTCTCGAAATTCTAATCTATCGAAACTCGTGTTGGTTTCCTTTGGTATCCTACAAGAAAGACAGAGACATAAAATATGTCAGAGATCAGAAAATATCTCACAATGAAATGGATAAAATATAATATAATCGAAGTATAGCCTAACCGTATTAATAGTACTTCCTAACCAGTATCCAAAGGTATCATGTCTCTGCCACAAATCTAACCTGCGAGTATGCTATGAGGAGGCGGTCAGACACAAGTTCTGGTGACGGTATTTAGGCTATACACTTTGGATAATCCTACATATACCATTCAATCATATTTTCTTATTTATTAGGTTACTTGGGTTAACAGAAATCAAGGCTTACACACACGTCATACCCGTTTACTTCCCAATGGATTAACCAAATATAGTATATATGTAGCTACCCCTCAATATTAAGGTACACCTCATGGTACCCCACTCGCATGGTCTCCACCGTAATGCCACAGAAATGAACGCAGTCCCTTATCCTATGCCGGAGTGACGTACAGATCTCTACATAACAATGTTACGTTTCGCATATATCTTTCATTACTTTGCTACGTAAGTGTACGTACTGCCATTGTCGATCTAATCAGATTTCATACCGGAGCAATTCCCTCAAGTCTACGATACACCACCCAGAGCAGACATGCATGTATCTTGTCCCACGTACATATCATTAAACGTGTTTGATACCTTAACCGCACATAATATGCACCAAGTTCCGCGGAAGAGTTATACAAGAAACGCGGAACTCGGCCGGGAGCTTTTCCATATCTGTATAGGCCCGCCTTTAAGAGCCTCAAAATACAGATATCCCTCAGGTTTGTTTTTCATGGTGGCTATGGCCCTACCTCGGCCCCTCCGTCAACTAGTAAAGACTACAAGAACTAAACGACTTGCCCCTAACAAACATTCTAAACATCCAGTTGGCATCTTCCCTCAATCACCGTACCTCGGTAGTGAAGGGTGAATGGTCTATTGGTTTTAGCTCTATTTTTTCGCATCCCACTGGCTACCAATGACGGGTACCCAACGATCTACTATCTCTGTTGGTCCTAACCTCTTCCTTCCCATTGAGGCGGCCACCGAATTACCCTAGTGTCACCACGTCACAACATTTTGACTGCAAAGCTACTTTTGTAGTCATGGCCCACCCACCTGGTAGTTGCACGCAGACCCAACCTCTGCGGGCACAGCCTAAACATCTGTCGCTGCACAGACGGCTACTAGGAGCACCTTACGTATCTCAGGAGGTTGCGTGCTTCCCCTTTAAGTCCTTTGAAGCCATCAGAATAATCAGATGAACGTGCGCTCCCCTCGTGCCTCATGACACCACGATGATATACCCTCTTGGGTTATTCACCCTCAAACGTGCGGACTGGTCCAAGCGCCTCCTTTTAATATGTTGTTATACCCTATGTCTAAACATTCCTTTATGCGTTTTCTTTACCTCATCAGGTTTCCATTTAACTTAGCTATCCCCGTTCGTATTGACTTCTTATTCAAGTTACCAAGTTCCTCTTACTTATTAATTTCAGTCATATAACTTAACTCATATAAGTTTATTAATAAGCCCATAACATGTTATTCTCTAGATTGTGATCCAAGATCTGTGATCCACAATCCCTTTATATTCTTATTTGATTTCATAGATACAATAAAATGTTTTACTTAATATGTAATTAAGTATATCTCAATTCACATGTTTTTTGTTTAACATGTCAGTCATTATTTATGATTAAATATAACTATTTTCATTTTATAAGTTTTCCTTGTTCTTTCTCATTTAATCATAATTCCAATTTACACTGTCACTGCAACTTATTGTTGTTTGCTTATTAACTTAGTTCTCTTAACTAAGATTTACTGATAAGTTCCCTTTCCATTTATTATAACCTATGTTATAATTTCCTCTTGTCCCTAGGACAAGCCTAAACATGTTATTCTTATAAGCAGACTTGAGACTTCCAAGTTTACAGATTACTTAATTTATAATTAAGTACAACTTCTAACATTTCATAAACTTTCCCCCTTTTCTCTACTTATTACAAACAACTGATTTCATGTTTTCCCCATTTATTGATTACTTAATCTAAAATTAAGTGCCACTTATCTCATTTCACCAGTTATCTCATTTCCTTGCTAGTTTATTATAACCTAAGTAATAATCTTCACTTGTCCCTAGGACAAGTCTACCTATTATACAACATTCCCATTAATGTAATTTATTTATAATAGGTTATTATAATTCCCCGTTTATTCCAAACCATTTACAGTCGTAACCTATTATTCTTCATTCACTGCAATATATGTTCCTATTTTATTAAGGAAAACACTTCATGCACCTTATCAGTTTGATTTAAGAAGGAATCAGTGATTTATTTTAATAACGTATTCCCATCCAAATCCGTAGTGGCAAGTAATTTCTTTTTTTTTCCATACTTTGTTCACTGTGGCTTACTTGCAACAACGTTCTTAGAAATTGGTCACTTAGGGAAGTACACCACTTTTCCTTCGCATCACACTAACTCGGTCCATTACATCCCTTCCTTTCTTATTTTCTGAGTTAGTCATTTAATTACCATCATTGCCATTTATTCATATCTTGTTATATATATATATGTGTGTGTGTGTGTGTGTTTGCATATGCACCAGACCTCTCACATTAAGCCTACACTTGTGGACGCTGGATTTGTCGATCGGGTCTGGGCAGACTTCTACCACAAGTTGACTTGTGTCTTAGTACCACTACATGTTTTATTTATCCACTTGGACCCATCACATTAGATTTACCACTTGTGGATGCTGGATGTGGCGGGCGGTTCCAGGCAGACTTCTACCACAAGTGTAATCTAACCTCGTGTCTAAGCACAGTTACAGTTTCCTATTTACTGTAAATTTTAGGCATATTATCCTTTTTGCATGTTTACTGTAATTTAATTTACATGTCATCAAATTATGCCTATGTTATGTTGCATGTCCATTTTAACATGTATTTAATTCTATCTTGACATGTAATCATTTAATCGGTTAACTGTTCAAATCCAACAAGTTAACATGTCATTTTCTCAATTCTATATCTAATAATTCAAATACATAATATACCATAAGTAAATCATGTAATTATAACAACAGTAGTCGCTACTCATATTCTAACAAGTTTTTTTTTCAACATGTAAACATTCAACACTTTAACTGATTCAACATATGAACTTTCCAACATATTCATTGTAATATCTCAACTTGTTATGACGACATCTTAACACTTTCAATTATTCTGGAAAATTCACATTTCATGATAACGGGGAATGCTAAACGATAATATATCATTATCTAAAATGATATAACTTAAATGCACTCACCTCATATGCTTTACAAATCCTGGATCTGGACCAGATCTAACATTCCATGGTTTTTCCCTTAAATGGATTCAGAACTTAACAACCATGGATCTACAATCTTTACTAAAAGAAAAAGGAAGGAAATAAAAGAGAATTGAAATAGACCAGATCAAGAAAATTACTTCACTTTGATAAGAGATCTGAACACCTTCTAATTGGTTTTCATTCTTTTCTCCAGATTTAGATTCAGAATTTTCCTAAACTAATAATCTAAATTCTCTGAGGAGATTTGAGAATGAAGAGGAATGGCAAAGCTTCTACATTGTCTCAGAAATATGAGACTTAGGGTAGGCTCAACAGGCTTATTAATAGGTGTTCAACACCGTATTTGGTAAAAGAAATAATCCATGTTCGCGCAAAAATAATCTGCCCAGATCTGCCATAAAAGAAATATGGGTCGACACCAGGGGTCGACACCCCCTTAATGGGGTTGACACGCTCGGGTAGGAATTTTCCCGCTCCCTTTTTCTATTTGAATTTGAACTGTTTTGAATTTCTGGACTTATTTTATTCATATATGCTCTTCTTATGCATATACAAACTTCAAACCTTAATAACTTCTTCAACGGTGTCTGTTTTAAGCAAACCAGGTGTCTATTTTGACAAGAAATCCGAGATGAACGCAAAGGCGCATCCCGTTTCACTTAATTCTGAATATTTAATTAAGTTATTCTTATTTTATTATCTTGAATTAAAAATGCGGGGTGTTACAAAAAGTTTGACTTGGAAAGTCAAAAACATCCCTTCACTAGGGGGAATGTTACTACCAAAATAAACCCCCAACATAGGCCGACAATGAAGGGGTATCGTAGGAACACAAACACAGAAGAACCTTCCGAAGGAACAAATGGAGATGACCGAAAGTGGGAAAGAATGATTTGAGAGCAACACAAACCGGCGTCCCCCGAGAAGAAAGGAGTTCTAAGCCTATAAAATGATATTGAAGTTTATCCGACCGAGTCTATCTGATATGGTCTACCCGACTAGAGAGTCCTGAAGCAAAAGGTCTCAAGCCAGAAGTACATAAAGATTATTTGGAACCAGCTTCCAAAGTAGCTACTACACGAACGACGAAAGGTCACATCGATAGACAACAGACACATCACCGAAAGCTATCTTCCAGTAAACCAGATTGTCCCAAAAGCTCCACCGAAAGGCTAATCGAGACCCTAGTAGTGATATAGGCTATCGATACTGATTTACCTAGTATAGGAACCAGTAACGGTTTCAAACCGGCAGCTATCTACATACGTCACAAGGGAAAGCTCCTCTAAGTTTTCAATAGAAAGCCAGAAGCCTATATCTAGAAGCTTGCATCTGGGAACCTTCACCCAGGAGTTGCTAATGGGAGTTCAAATGTTATCTGAAAAACCACCATAGCAATAAGCTCATGTTAGTTTCGGAAAAGCTCCCGTTGACTGGGACCCTCACTTTGAAGACTATAATTTGCACCACAAGGACGACCGAGAGCCAAGCGCCCAAGACCAAGGAAAAAAGTGGCCGGCCATGGCCCATGTAGGCCTAATAGCCTAGCAGTGGAAGGGGCCCCGAATTCTCTATAAATAAGACCCTAAGAGCCACACAAAGGAGGACGAACTTTTTGTTTCTCAATCTATTTATTTTCTTCTAAAAAGGAGCAAATCCTCAACTCTTGTAATACATCTAAAATTTATGAATGGAGAATTATGGGTCGTAAACATGTTGCAATTTGATAATCTTGTTGTGTTGTAATGAAGAAGCAGGGAGTTAACACTAGCGTTTCTTATGAGAAAATCAATCATGGCGCCTTAGCAATGGAGGTGGGGCTTTGTAGAAATGAAAAGTCTCCTTTCCCCTGCCTCAAGGGTTTGCCGCGATGATTGACACTCTCATGATGAGCCTAACGCCTTCTGAACTCAGAGGAAGGGAGTCATCTATGAGTTCGTAACTCGATCTCTGACGCAATCCAGACCCTTTTTTGTGTCAGCCCGGTGTAGAATGATTATCTGAGTTAATGAACATTGCAATGCCTTCTTCCCCGAAACAGGGGGGTGCGTTAGCCTGTTTTCTTCTTATCACAGCACATAGCATCACTTTCATGATTTGAGGAGCAATCGATTTCATAAAACCTGGCAATATCAGGCCAAATAACTTTCCAAACGTCATTTTGGGACACCACCGCACAACATATGATGTCCGCCCTTCAGGTGCAACATAGTTAATTGTTAGAATCGGAATTCTGATGCCTAAGGGAAGGTAGATTAGCTTGTATTCACAAGCTTCAGAAAGACTTTCGATAACTCTAAGTCATAACGGTGTCAAATTCCATGAACACCTGTCCTAAATAACTTAATCCGGGTGTTGAAGGAAAATATTTTTAACAAATCCATTTGTAAGTAATTTCCTTACTTCCTCCTTCAAGGATTCCGAGCTGTATTTGTTATATTGCTTTTTCTTTTGACGGTTAGGGGGTTACAGCTGGGTTAATGTTTAGAGTGTGGCTCATAACTGATGGGTTGAAACCTATCATATCTGAATGGGTTCAGGCGAACACATCTTTGTTGTCCTATAGAAACTAAATCAAATCCGTTCTTACTGATTCTCCCAACCTTTTCCCTACTTTGATAATCTTGGTTGAATCGGTTGGATCTACGCTTATTCCTTCTAAATACCTTATAGGTTTGATTCTATCTGTATCGCCTCAAGAATCTAGCTTTGTTATGATTTCCCCTTCTTCGGTTGAGTTTATTTCTTCAGCTCGCTTCCTTTTGTTTCCTAAGGGATTGTACCTATCATTCATACGATTATTAGTCTTATTAATTCTTACTTTAGCTTTGAATGTCGGATGTAGAAATCCGTCATCCAAAGGATAAAAATGGTAGAAGAATCAAATTAAGTGAAATACTCCTTTTTATACCGATTAAGTGTGGAAAAATACAATTCGCGGGAGCTGAACTGTTCTCCCCTAATAGTAACCCAGCCTTGCTTATTTAAGAACTTCATAATAGGACACTTCGATGAAACAAAAGCATCTAGTTCATCAAGTGTTGGGCGATCAAAGAATTCGTTGTAGTAGGAAGGTTGATCAATGATGACAAAACGAGTCTCAAAGGTTTGGCTTTGAGGAGGTAATCCCACCTAAATCAATAACTTAATTCCCCCAGTTAGAGTAGATCCTTTATTGTTGAACCCAAAGATGGTTTCGCTGCTAGGATGAAGCTCTTGCTCCGAGAGACACATGCGACCGAATGCATGCTTGAAGATTACATTCACTGCACTCCCAGTATCAACAAGAATTTTGGAGACCGTTGAAAGTCCAATCTGCGTTGTTAACATCAAGGGCCATTATGTGGGTGGTGAACACCCTTCTACATCTTATTTTGGGATACCATTAGGTTGTGCATCTTGATGTTGAATCGGGTATTCTTAAGTGGTGGCTCATGCTCATCCTGAATAGAAAATATTCTCTCTCAAGCCTCTTCAAATATCTATTGCGGACAGGTTGACCTTCCCAGCAAGTTGTGGCCCTCCATGGTTCACATTTATTCAGTTTATCATAAAGAGTAGACTTAGTTGAGCTTCTTCAATCAAGACCTCCGCTGTATTGGCTAAAAAAATTTTGGCGTCTGTTGACACACTTTTTGTCTAAGCTGTCACACATCAAGAATATTATTGGAAAATGTAAAGTGATTCAATCGAAGTCGTGACGCATTTGGAAAAGGATTGGAAATAGCGTCTATTGTTGCGCTGTTTTGTTAAAGCCGTCGCATGTTAAGTCTCTAGTTAGCAAAACGCTCAGGCATTGGTATCATCGCTAGCAAAAATAGCGCTGCAACTCTTGTTGAAGGCGAGCCTAGCGCCGAGCCGATGGCGAGCCATCAGTGGGTCCGGGCGCAATGCTGGTAGGGGTCCTAGGTCCCACAGTCCCGGTGGCGGTCGACCTAACCAGTTAGGTCAAACAAGTGGGCATCGCTCTGATTCATTCGATTTCTACAAGCAGGACGAAAGATTTTTATATCCCTCCAGATCATCTCGCCTTGCCTGCCTGGTCTTGCATCGCATCACCCTATACATCATATCCTCCATCATTTCTCCTCACACTGCATCACTCACTGGGATTTCGCATCCCTTAACTTCGCCTTCTACACTTCGCATCACATCCAAAACTTCGTTTCCATGAATTCGCATCCTTCAAGGATGCGAAAATCTGCATCCCTCGAATGCGAATTTTCATATCTCTTATATGCGAAAATTTGCATCCCCTAGGAGTGATGCGAGGCTTTCTTCTGATGCAGGCTCTAGGGATGCAAGATGAGATTTTTAACACATGAGCTCGTATGATGTAATTTTTCGGATGCGGGCATGTAGGATCCGAAATTTTGGATGGTGTTGCTTATGTGATGCAATTTTCATCCATGTGGTCCCCAGATCTCACCTACTCCACTACCAACTCCTCCCTATAAATACTCCAAGCCTTGGCCTTCATTGGGAGCCTTTTTGGCTCGCATTTTTTTGACCTACGGAGCTCCAAAAGCATTATTAATGGCCTTCACCTTCTTCCCTAAGGCTATTGGACATTGCTTGGATAATTGAAACGTTGCATACATGTTTTTCACCATCATTTGGACATCGACAAGGATCATTATGCTACTTTTGGATGGTGTTGGACTCTTTGGATACGAAGCTAAGCCTAGGCGTAGTTGACCAAGTCAACCCTCCCAACGAAGAAGGACAACTTAGTCAAACTTTAGCATTTATACAACTTTGTACACAAATATCATCCGAATTGTACATATTGTAATCGACAAGCATACGATGAATGATGACTATAAAGTTGACGTAGGCGTTAGTGCTGAACCACTATAAAGTTGTGTTATCCTGCATTACATAACTTTTCTTTCACATTATTGTGTTGCTAACGCACTTGCATACAGATTGGGTGTTGGCGGGCGGATAATTTTCCCTGTCACCAGCGTCCATCAGAATGCTGAGTTGTCTATTGTTTATCCTAGAAGAACTCATTTAAATGTCTCTCGTGGATAAGCTTTTGAATTATTCCTTCAAGCACTATGCACTCGTAATTCCAGTGCCCATTTGTTTTATGGTACGCGTAATACTTTCCCCCGTTGAACGGTTCTGGGCAAGTTTTAGCCCTGAAAAAGACTGGGAAGTTGACCCTTTCCTTTGCCACAGCATATACATATACGAATGAAACCTGTTTATTCAGAGCTGCAACATTAGTATTGGAGTCTTCCCATCCAGGTTTCTTTTGATTCTTATCAAATTTGAACCTCACACTTTGAGATTTATGACTTCGATTAAACCTAGATTTCCTTTCTTCCCTGCGGAAGCTGTAACACCCCACATTTTTAAGATAATAAAATATGAATAATTTAATTAATCATTCAGAATTAAATAAAATGGATTATGCCATTGCGTCTGTCTTTAAATTCTAGTCAAAATAGACACCTAGTTTGCGTACAACGGGCACCGTATAAAGAAGTTATGAGCATTAGATGTTTGTATACATATATGGAACTTATATGTATATATATTAAATAAAAACTTATCCAAAAAATCACAACCACGAGCGTGAAAGTTCGGAAGGAAAATAGACTGTTGAGGGTCGACCTATGGGTCTACCCACCAACATAGGGGTCGACCCCACCGCGGATCTGGAAACTTCCTCTGACGTGGTCAGTTCTAATGTTTTAAAATTGGATCTAAGGGACCGGGTTTCTCTAATAGACCTATAAATAAGTCTATAGATCTAACCCTAAACCTCATATTTCTGAGGCTACGTTGAGGCTCTGCCGTTTCCTCTCCCTCCTCAAATCTATTCAGAAAATTAAGAAAATTATTCTAGGAAAAATTCTAAATCCAGATCTAAAGGAAAGAAACATATACTTGTAAATGGGTGTTCAGATCTCGTATTGAAGTAAGGTAACTTTCTAGATCCGATCTATTCAAATTCCTTCCTCTTTCTTTCCTTTCTCTTTTAATGAAAATAATCAATCCATAGTCGTTAGGTTTTGAATCCGATTAAGGGAAAAACCATGGATGCTAAAACTGGATCAGATCCAGAATTGGGAAAGTGTACGAGGGAAGTGGGTTTAAGATATAGCATTTTAGATAATAGTATGTTATCATTCACTATTCCCCATTTTTTATAACTGAATTTGCCAGAATAATTAAGAAATACTGTTATAAGTTGAGATGTTAATATGAATAATTCATATGTCGAGTCGGTTAAAATGTTGGAATGATTACATGTAAAACAAATAAACTTGTTATAATATGGGTAATGACTACTATTACATGATTCACTTGTGGCATGTTATTGAGTAAATGACATGTTAACCTGTTAGATTTGAATAATTACCCGATTAAATATTTACATGTCAAAATAGAATTAAACACATGTTAAAAAAGGCATGCGACAAAATATAGGCATAATTTGATGACATGGAAATTGGATTGCAGTAAACATATGGAAAGGAAAACATGCCTAAAATTTATATGAAATAGGAATAACTATTAAAGAACGAACATGCATAGATTCACAGTAATTCGACACTGTAACGCTCTTAGACACGAGGTTAGATTGCACTTGTGATAGAAGTCTGCCCGGAACCGCCCGGCATATCTAGCATTCATAAGTGGTAAATCCAATGTGAGGGGTCTAAGTGCATAATTAAAACATGCAATGGTACAAAGACACAAGGCTAAGTCAACTTGTGGTAGAAGTCTACCCGGATCAGCCCAGCAAATCTAGCGTCCACAAGTGTAGGCTTAATGTCAGAGGTCTAGTGCATATATATATATATATGAATAAATGGAAGTACTGGTAATTAAATATCTAGCTCAGAAAATAAAAAAGGAAGGGATGTAATGGACTGAGTTAGTGTGATGCAAAGGAAAAGTGATGCATTTCCCTAAATGACCTATTTTTGTGAACATTGTTGCAAGTAAGCCACAGTGAACAAAGTAAGAAAAAAAAGAAATTGCTTGCCACCACGGATTTGGATGGGAATATGTTATCAAAATAAATCAATCATTCCTTTAGTAAATCAGTTGTAGTAACGATGTAAAATGGAATTATGATTAAATGAGAAAGAATGAGGAAAACTTATGAAATAAGTTATATTTAATCATAAATAATGACTGACATGTTAAACAGAAAACATGTGTATTGGGATATACTTAATTACATATTACGTAGAACATCTTATTGTGGTAATAAAATTGAACAAGAATATAAAGGGATTGTGGATTATAGACCTTGGACCATAATCTAGAGCATAAAATGTTGTGGGCTTATTAATAAACTTAATTGGGTTAAGTTATATAACTGAAATTAATAAGCAAGATGAAGTTGGTAACTTGATTAAGAATTCAATATGAATGAGAATGACCAAGTTAAATGGAAACCTGATTTCGTAAGGCAAGCGCGTAAAAGAATGTTTAGACATAGGGTCTAATAACATATTAAAGTGAGGCGCTTGGACCAGTCCGCACGTTTGAGGGTAAACAACCCAACGGGGTAGATCATCGTGGTGTTATAAGCATGAGGGGAGCGCACATTTATCTGATTATTCTGTCAGCTCCGAAGGACTGGAAGGGGAAGCATGCGGCTTCCTGAGATACGAAAGGTGCTCCTAGTAGTCCTCTGTGCAGTGGAAGATGTTTAGGTTGTGCTCGCAGAGGTTGGATCTGCGCATAACTACTAGGTAGGTGGGCCTTGACTGCAAAAGTAGCTATGCAGTATGAATGCTATGACGCGGTGACTCTGGGGTGATCCAGTGGTCGCCTCAACGGGGAGGCGAAGGGTCAGGACCAACAAGGATAGTAGATCGTCGGATACCCGTCATCGGTAGCCTGTGGGATGCGGAAAGACAAGAGCTAAAGATATAGACCATTCAACTTTCACTATCGAGGTACGGTGGTTGAGGGAAGACGCCAACTGGATGTTTAGATTGTTTGTTAGGGGCTAGTCGTTTAGCTACTACAGTCTTTACTAGTTGAGGGAGGGGCCGAGGTGGGGCCATAGCCATCGTGAAAACACACCCTACGAATATCTATATATAGAGGCTCTTAAAGTCGGGCCCGTACAGGTATGGAAAAGCTCCCGACCGAGTTCCGTGTTTCTTGTATCGCCCTTCCATGGAACTCAGTGCACCTTAGAAGACATGCGATTAAGGCATCCCACAATTAACGATATATATGTAGGACAATATAGATACATGCATGTCGGCTCTAGGTGGTGTGTCGTAGACTTGAAGGCATTACTCCGATATGAAATCTGATTCGATCGACGATGGCAGTCCGTACGCTTACGTAGCGTAGTATTGAAAGATATGCGGAACATAACATTGTTATGTAGAGATCTATACATCACTTCGACGTAGAATGAGGGACTGTGTTCATTTCTGTGTCATTACGGTGGAGACCGTGCGAGTAGGGTACCATGGGGTGTACCACAGTATTGAGTGGTAGCTACATATATACTATATTAGGATAATCAACTAGGAAGTAAATGGGTATGACGTGTGAATAAGCCTTAAGTGCTGCTAACCCAAGTAAACTAATAAATAAGAAAATATGATTGAACGGTATATGTAGGATTATCCAATGTGTATAATTTAAATCCATTCACCAGAACTTGTGTTCTGACCACCTTCTCATAACATACTCGCAGGTTAGATTTATGGGACAGACATTATAGCTTTGGATACTGGTTAGGCAGTATTATTAATACGGTAAGGTTGTACTTTGATTATATTATATTTTATCCATTTCGCTGTGAGATATTTTCTGAGCTCTGACATATTCCATGTCTCTATCTTTTCTACAGGATACCAGAGCTAACCAATCTGAGTTTCGGTAAATCAAGATAAATCAATCATTCCTTCAGTAAATCAGTTGTAGTAACGGTGTAAAATGGAAGTATAATTAAATGAAAAAGAATGAGGAATACTTATGTAATAAATTATATTTAATCATAAATAATGTCTGACATGTTAAACAGAAAACATGTGAACTGGGATATACTAATTTACATATTAAGTAGAACATGTTATTGCAGCGATAAAATCAAACAAGAGTATAAAGGGATTGTGGATTACAGACCTTGGACCACAATCTAGAGAATAACACATTGTGGGCTTATTAATAAACTTAAATGGATCAAGTTATATAACTGAAATTAATAAGCAAGAGGAACTTGGTAACTTGATTATGAATTCAATATGAATGAGAATGACCAAGTTAAATGGAAACCTGATGAGGTAACCCAAGCACGTAAAAGAATGTTTAGACACAGGGTCTAACAACATGTTAAAGTGAGGCGCTTGGACCAGTCCACACGTTTGAGGGTGAACAACCCAACGGGGTAGATCATCGTGGTGTTTAAGGCACGAGGGGGAGCCCACATTTATCTGATTATTTTGTCGGCTCCGAAGGACTGGAAGGGAAAGCACATGACTTCCTGAGATACGTAAGGTTCTCCTAATAGTCCTCTATGCGGCGGCAGATGTTTAGGCAGTGCTCGTAGAGGTTAGGCCTGCGTGTAACTACTAGGTGAGTGGGCCTTAACTGCAAAAGTAGTTATGCAGTCAGAATGCTATGACGCGGTGACACCAGGGTAATTTGGCGGTCGCCTCAATGGGGAGGCAAAGGGTCACGATCAACAAGATTAGGAGATCGTCGGATACCCGTCATCAGCAGGCAGTAGGATGCGAAAAGACTAGCGCTAAAACCAATAGACCATTTACCTTTCACTATCGAGGTACGGTGGTTGAGGGAAGACGCCAACTGGATGTTTAGATTATTCGTTTGATGCCAGTCGTTTAGCTCTTATAGTCTTGACTAGTTGAGGGAGGGGCCGAGGTGGGGCCATTGCCACCGTAAAAACGGACCCTAGGAATATCTTTATATAGAGGCTCTTAAAGACGGGCCTGTATAGATATGGAAAAGCTCCCGACCAAGTTCTGTGTTTCTTGTATCACCGTGCCTTGGAACTCGGTACACATTGGAGGACGTGTGGTTAAGGCATCAAGCTAAAATTAATGATACGTATATGGAACAGTCTAGATACATGCATGTCAGCTCTGGGTGGTGTATCGTAGACTTGAGGGCACTACTCCGGTATGAAATATGATTCGACAAACGATGGCAGTCTGTACGCTTACGTAGCATTGTAATGACAGATATGTAGAACGTAACATTGTTGTGTAAAGATCCATATGTCACTCCGGCGTAGGATGAGGGACTACCTTCAATTTTGTGGCATTACGGTGGAGACCGTGCGAGTGGGGTACCATGGGTGTACCTCAGTATTGAGGGGTAGCTACATATATACTATATTAGGTTAATCCACTGGAAAGTAAACGGGTACGATGTGCGAGTAAGCCTTGAGTGATGCTAACCTAAGTAACCTAATAAATTAGAAAATTTGATTGAACGGTATATGTAGGATTAACCAAAGTGTATAATTTAAATTCAATCACCAGAACTTGTGTTCTGACCCCCTCCTCATAACATAATCGTGGGTTAGATTTGTGGCAAAGACATTATAGCTTTGGATACTGGTTAGGCAGTATTATTAATTCGGTAAGGCTATACTTTGATTATATTATATTTTATTCATTCCGTTGTGAGATATTTTCTGAGCTCTGACATATTTCATGTCTCTGTCTTTTCTGCAGGATACCAGAGCAAACTAATCCGAGTTTCGATAGATTGAAATTAAAAAAAATCGGTCTGTCGGAATTCAGGTTGTTACAGAAGCCATGCTTCTTCTTCAAATAATACAGTTTATCCAAGCGGATGAATTTATATGCCTGAAAATGAAAATCCTACAAGTCTTTGCATCTGTGGATGTATAACTCCTTCCAGAAGGGAGTGTTCTCAATTAATCCTGAATGAACGACAATGAGCTTGTCACGGTCGTTCATGTCTTTTTCTTTTAGAGCTTCCACGTTAAATCTTTTGAGGTAACCGCCCACGTAAGATCCTTGCATGTGCAGAACTGCATAGAAAATTCATTGGAAAGCTGCTTCCAGGAATAAATGGTACTCTCCCGGTATTAGCGGTACCACTTAGTGGCTACTCCTTGAAGTGTTACCGAAAAGACCCAATATCAAACAGTTCCCGAAGCATTGTGAAGGTTCATTTGGTTATCAAAGGTCATTAGATGATCATTCGGGTTGGTAGTTCCATGGTATTTTGTAACACCCCGTATTTCTGTTAACACTAAAGTTGTTAATTAAATAATAAATGTGTAAAGGGGAGATGTATCTAATGTGCATACAAATAAATGTGTAAAGGGGAGATGTATCTAATGTGCATACAAATAAATGTGTAAAGGGGAGATGTATCTAATATGTACGTATTTATATTTGATGGATTGACAAATAGTAATAAATGTTGATAATGTACATTAAGAAAGTAATTATGACATAATTTGAAATAGGAGTAATTTGCAGCCCTTAAATTGTGAACATAATTGGCTTCTCTTTAGAACGGGTGGCATTGATTAACCCTGGCTTCATCGACGGCTCAAATTAACTTGCAATTCTATATATACACCCTAGGTCTCTAGACTAAAATTCACATAAAAAATAAGAACTGGAGCCGCCAAACTGTTGGGAGAAAACTAAGGAGAGCCTCCACTTGAAGAGACGAACAAAAAATCAATTCAAAGCTAATCTATTCAACTCATATCAAAGAACAAAGCTTCAACAATGGTTCAAACAATAAATCAGCAACGCCGCAACATTTCTACAACAAAACCAATTCTTAATTCATTAGCCGTGCTATGTAAGTTCTAGTTATTTTCAGATCTAAATACTTAATTATAATATGGCGATGAAATAAAGTGAAATTGATGTAAGTTTAGCTACATTTGTGGAATGTGAAATAAGATGAATATCATGTTTTGCGATGAAATGATAATAGTACGATGCTCGTTATGTTATTAATATACGTTTGTGATTTAATTCTATTATCATGTTGAATTGGGAATTATTAAGTATGATGTTTGTTATGTTGTATAATATTAATCTTTGCCAGTGATTTAATTCTATTATTAGGTTGAATTGGAAATTATTTGATAAGTTTATTTGTATAAGTATGGACTTGGATTTGTAACATCTTATGAGGGTTGTATAATCTATTATGCAAGTTTATGTTGTAAAGTCATGCGACCAATTGTCAAAATCTATATGTTTATGTTTATGCGAAACATATACCATATCTCAAGTTCACACTTATCATATGTTGTGATTAATTTGCAAGTATGTTGAATCCATGTTACTAAGTAACACATGCGTATGATGATTAGCCTATGTCGCTAACTCACATATACGTATGTTGATTTGTCTACGTTGCAAATTAACATATGTATATGGATTAGTTCATATTGCTAATTCTCATGTATGTTGTTAATATAGCCTATGTTAAAAAACACACATATATGTTGAATTGGCTTATAATTGCAAGTTCACATCTATGACATTTTGATGTTCATATTAGTCATTTTGCAAGTTCACCCCTGTAATGTTCATGATGGCTATTTTGCAAGTTCTCCCCATTATGTTCATATTTATTATGTCATCAATGCCAAAATTATACCATGTCATGTTTATGCTAATTTATGCCAATTTATGTACATAAATTAGGCTCCCCATTATGTTCATATTTATTATGTCATCAATGCCAAAATTATACCATGTCATGCTTATGCTAATTTATGCCAATTTGTGTACATAAATTAGGCTCCCCATTATGTTCATATTTATTATGTTATCAATGCCAAAATTATACCATGTCATGTTTATGCTAATTTATGCCAATTTGTGTACATAAATTAGGCTCCCCATTATGTTCATATTTATTATGTCATCAATGCCAAAATTATACCATGTCATGTTTGTGCTAATTTATACCAATTTGTGTACATAAATTAGGCTAAGCTTTTAGCCTAATATGTATACCAAAAACCATGCGAACGTAAATTAGGCTAAGTTGGTTAGCCTAATGTTAGACAGGATAACGTTGGGTTAAAATGGTAATTTTAGGAAGACTGCCATAAATTAGTAATTAATCACATAAGTGATTGATGGCATAAATGGCGTTAATTATATACCTAAATTAATGAGATTTATTGAGAATAAATGTAGCAGTAATTTGAATTTGAATAATTTACATAATTAAAATGTAAATTAGAAAATACGAATATGCTTAGCACGAGGTTGGATTTAGTTGTGATGTAAACCTGCCCGGACCTGCCCGGCTGTCCAGTAATCACGACGATACCTATCCAATGTGAGTGGCTAAGCATTGGGCCCAATAAAGACCCGAGGTTAGACCGAGTTGTGGCGTAAGACTGCCCGGACCCAACTGGCATACAGGCAGCCACAACAATATCTGTCTAATCTGAGAGGTTGGTGCTCTAATAAGACAATTAGAACTGAGTTAGGACTGATAAGGTTAAGTCATTTTAATAAATACTTAACCAAATTCAACATGTTAACTAAATTGGTGGGTAGGGTTAGGTTAATCTGGACACTTAACCAATTTAATATGTTGACTAGGGGAGTGGGTAAGGTTAAGCAAATGTTTAACCATTATAACATGATTAACTGGACTAGTGATTGAGGTTAAGTTAATTAGAACACTTAACCATAGAAACATGTTAGTTAGACAAGTGATTGAGGTTAAGTAAGTTAGAAACACTTAACCAATATAACATGAATAACTAGGGTTAAGGCCGCTTAACCAGTATAACAAGATGGGTGACTGGGGTTAGGTTAACAGGAAACACATAACCGCTGTAACAGGTTAGTTAAACAGATGGTGAGGTTAAGTTAACACCAGGAGGCAACACTTAACCAGAGTAACATGATAAGTAGGAGGGTTAAGTTAACTGGAATTTATTAATGACATTTAACCACAACAATCTGAGGAACACGTGGGGTTAAGTTAACAATTAAAAACACTTAACCAATATGATATGAGGAATGGGCAGGTTAAATTAACATGAACAAACAAACACTTAACCATAAAATAAATATGATTGAATCAGTGGAAGGGTTAAGTACATATAAGGGTTGGTGGGTAATATCAGTAAATATAAGCCCACAAACTTAACCGTTAATGAACATGCTTGAATCGGTGGGAGGGTTAAGTACATCACGGGTAGATGGGTAATATCTGTATATATAGGCCAACAGACTTAACCAATAGGAAACCCTAATATCGGGGACCCATTTCAGCAGTAACCCAATTAGGTATCAATGATACCCTGAACTAGGCAGGGTGGGGCACGATTACTGGGCTGATTGTAAGCGGTCAAAGCGACGGCGGTTGGTGCACAGTGTGGGTTCTAACGGAGTGCGGGCGTGCACACACTCCGGAGCAGACAAGTCAGGGCACTGGGGCATCAATAGTATACCCTATGCATTCTAGGAATTGAGTCGGGCCGCCACTATGGGACTTGATACACCCCATGGTGGGACCAGCATAGGTATCTACAATCGAATAGGGCCGTATGACACACGCGACACAGGCGTACAGATAGGGAGCTGATCGATAGGGTAGTAAGGGTACATCTAACATCTTCATAGCAATTGGTCTGATTGAGGTGGAATCCTCATACTAGATGTATACCTAAAGGCAACCACAACTGTGGGGATTGGGATCGCGTTGCAATATTAGCATTTGATATAAATGACTAGTTAGGACACTTGTCAGGTAGTGCAGAGCAATTAGATATCATTTTAATGGTGAAGACTAAGAAACCTTGGGATGTTATTCTTGATAGAAACCATGCGATGTAATACTTGATAGGAATTATGGGATGTTATACTTGATTTATCATGCCTGTAGCTTTCCTTGCCACCATGCTTATGTTTACTTTCAGTTTATTCATGCCATGTTATCTTTACCTATTTTTATGCTGAAAGTCACTAGGACTTACTCAGTCTTTATGACTGACCCGTTTTGCTTTGCCTCTTTTTCTTCCAATCCCCCCTCCCCCCCCCCCCCCCCCCAGGTTCACAGGGTGGGAATACAGCTTAGTTCGGATCTTACCAAGCCCCAAGGCTCTTTCATGTAAGGCTTGGATTCCTCTTGGCTATGGCTTGCTTTGCTTTATTGGGGAATACTACAGTTTATTTTTATGCTTCTTTGTTTTTTAGCAGGACAGATATTTTAGCTATGTATTTGGGTATTGAAAGTTGATGGGCTTTTATTGTAAACAATTCTACTTAATAAATGATTTGAAGTACTTCTACTTTACTTTCCGCTGTTTTATATATGTCTGTCTTGTAATATTTCTGTTCCAGTACCCATAATGCTCCATTGAAGTTAAGGCAATCCCTTTGTGAGTGACCTTAACGGATGTGGGGTGTTACATATTTCATGGTGGGGATCTTTATACGTGATGGGATTGCCATGTTCATGATTTCCTGGTGAAGGGGCCCACTCTTTCGTTGTTGTTCATCGTTCATCCACTGTTCTTTTCCCTTTGCTTCGGAGTAAATCCTTGATAGCTTTTTTCACCATATCCATGAGGTAAGCTTCTACATTTTCATATTTTGACCTTTTAAGACTGTACCCTTCGATAGCTAAACTCCCAGATTGCTCCCTGCTTCTGCTGCGTTGATTTTCAAATGGCTAGCAAATTGAATTAAACTTTCTCTAAACGATTAATCGTCTCAGGATTAAGACTAATTTATTCCAAAAGCAGCCCTATATATATAAATCTAAAGGTTACCTCTCTAGTTATTTAAGACTTTTTCATCCACATCTTCCCTCTGGACGCTTTTGAGCAAGCTTCGAAGGAACCTATGAGTAACTTATGTTTTCTCAATTATCTGTCACGGTGTTTAATTTTCCCATCCATGGAGATGATCTTTAGATAGTTTTTACTGACTCTTTGATGTCGTTATTGAAGCATCCAAATTTGAATTTGGTGTTTTTCGAGTGAATTTCGATTATGATATGATTCTTCCTAATGATTTTGGATGTGATTCGTTGCTAATTGAGCAACTCATATTTCAATAAATTTAGATACTTTTGTAATGTTTCCTTACTATAAATTTTTTCTCATAAGATGTTTTTTACGAATGAGTGTTGATGTCTAATATGTTCATGATTCCTACCCATGAGTTGGAAATTTTAATTTCAAACTTCACATTTGATTGGATTTGATGATTTTTCCATCCATTAACGAGTTTTAATTCCTTCCTAATTCTAATTAACTTGTAACCATGTAGTTGTGATTTTTCTTTGGGTGCCTTATTTTTAATTTTGAGCGGCTTATTAACTCAAGATTATTTCATGAATCCTGAAGCTATTATTCGACTTTCTTCTTTTTCAGTTACAATTTAATTTATGAGTGGGTGATGCATTCATCTTTATGGTTTTTCTCATTGATGATAATTTTTAGTGATTTCGTTATGACTTTTAAGTGCCATGGAACAGTGAAGTTTGGTCTAATTTTGGATTTTATACTTCCAAACTTGTAATGGATGCGCACACACATGCACGTGTGCGCACACACACACACACACATGCACACACACAAAAAGAACTGGCTTGATATGTCAGTGGTGTATGTCATGGGAAATAGACCTCTATATGATAAGCAAAAGTGGCTTGTGTCAAGAGCGTTGAATTCTTTATAAGAATTTTTTGTGTTTTACAAAGCGAATGGATTAACATTTATAAATTTTCTGTCCTTTGTCGATTTGCACTGTAGGTTTGCAAAGGACCCTATATTTTAAATTCAAGAATTACTATTATGAAGAAGTGGACACCCAAGATTGTGTTGACCGAGATTACTTTGCTTTGCTTCCATACAAATTGGAATACGCCTTCCTGAATTAGATTTAGCATTTCGGAGCAAAGAAGGTATTGGTAGGATTGGGAGCGGAGTGCTCTTGGTCATCTAATTTGACTAAAGTATATTTGTACTACGGAAACAAGTCTTTAGTTTGCAAGAGTCTTAAAAGAGAATTTTTATATTTTTTTAGAAAATTCGACCGGAGAGAATTTTTATATTTTTTTAGAAAATTCGACCGGTTTTTACAGTGTTCCGTAACACTCTTTTATTTATTTCAAAATAAAAAATACAATTGGGTACAGGTGATATGCTTTCTACATATCAACTAATGCAGTTTTTATGGTGGACCGTCCACTGCTTACGGAATTTGTAGTGTTCCATCCACATTCGGGCTAAATTTTGATTTCAAATGCTCATAACACATAAAAGTAATATCAACTAACAATCAAATGGAGTATGTGTGTGTTAGCATACAAATATAAACCAGGCTATCGTTCAGTTAAAGTACATCAAAAATGGCAGCCAAAACAAACAGCTTGGAGTTCACATTCTGATCCTAGCAAAGATACATATAAGACTCGAATAAAGCCCATACTACTTTTGATCACAATGTAAAAGCAGAGGGAAAGAGACGTTTCACCTACTCAAGGAAGGGAAAGGATTCATATATTTATGCATCTAACCCATTGGATTGTCTTCAAATAGGTTCTTCATTTGCTCCAAAAGACACCTCAAAGATTACAAAAGCATCAACAAGTTCATCAATAATTGATCATTGACACCCAAGATTTCTCAACTCAGATTCATACAACAAGGCCAACATCATTTACCCATAGATCACCAGTTATAGAGGGAGTATAAACAAAAGATTGCAATATCGAACTGAAGTCTGATAAATTAGATGTTTTTTTTTATATATATATAAATTTTTTTTTATATATTTATATATACATTAAGCAACAATTTATATATGTGGCTCTGTCAATTCAAGAGAATCCAACCAAAGCTGGAAATGTTTCCCACGTGGTATAGGCAAATCCTAAATATAGTTCAAAACATCATAAAATTACCCTCAAAGCCAGTAACTCCTAAAAGATGAACAAGAGGCAAAAAAAACTATCAAACGAATTTAATGTGTTCGAATATTAGGGGTACGAATGCAAATACCAAAATGTATCATATATTCATCCTATGAAAAATCCACTAGCTCAGTTTTGTGGGTTTGTTGTAGAACAAGATAAATATTCATAGTTTTACGGAATTTCTGTGCTTTCTTCCAAGGCAGTGGAAAATTATCAAGTAAAGGTTGAATCTAAATTGTTACAAATTCAGTTTTATGGTCTTATGAATTAATTCATAAAAGTGAACATATAACCTCTCAATAAACAAACATGGTGGTCTTCGATGTGCTGTCACTTTTGTTTTTGCTAGTAATTTATATAGAGAAAGAGTTACTTCGTTGGAGCACTTATGTATGAATGCCTTGAGTACATAATTGCCTTTGTTAGTTTGCAAAGATTCTAATAATGCTTAGTCTAAAGGATTAAAAAGGGAAGCCTTCCTATCCCATGTTCTTATATCTCCGAGTTTCAAAAATTTATGACAAAATGTGGATTAGTAGAAACTAATACAGGAGGCGTAAGTTCATGTGGAGAAGGATAAGTGTTGCTACTAGCATAGGTAAAGTACTAGAAAATTTTAAACTACTAACCACCTTTCCTAAGTTGATTACTATAGGCTTACCAGATCATAATAGTGATCGCCCCTATGTTGATGAAATTGGTCTTCCAGTTATGTTAACCCCTATTTTTAGAAAGATGTTTATGTAGACAACATTCAGCTAGGACTTAAATTTGTTGGGAAATTACGCAAATTTCTTATAATTAGATTTGTGGAGAAAAGAAATAAAATTTAGAATGGTAAGATACACAAACTTGATGACGGAGTTCGGCCAATTATGCCTACGTCTCTGGAGTGCTGCAGATCTTTTATTTAAGAGAATATTACAAAGTGATTACACAAAACACTTTTCACTCAACACTCGATCTCACTCTTAAGCTTGCTTTCCTTCTCTTCTTATTCGATTTGAGATAAGATGAGAATTACGAAGGAGGAGGATGTATTTACAAAGTGGGAAGATAATTGGTGACTTGGTTGGTGACCCAATAGCTGGCATGGTTGGTGGCACCCCACGTTGAACACATGGGTGGCTTGGTTGCCTGCTGGACATGCAACATTCTAACGATCTCCAACTTGAAGACTGATTTCAATCCGTCCTTACACCTTGATCGATGCATCAGTCATTCTGATCCTTTTACTCTAACAAACCAACTGAAGTTGAGCACAACTTCAGTTTATCGATAGTTACCATCTTTGTTAACATATCAGCTGGATTCTTGCTTCCTTCGATCTTCTCCTGTATTAACATATCATCTTCTAGTAGTGATCTAATGAAGTGGTAACGAAGTCCAATATGTTTGGTTCTAGAATGAAATGCTGAATTCTTTGCTAAGTGTATTTCACTTTGATTATCACTGTATAAAACATTCGTTTCATGTTTGAATCCCAACTCAGTTAACAAGCCTTGAAATCATATCTTCTCTTTACTAGTTTCGATGATTGCTACATACTCAGCTTCTGTAGTGGATAAAGTAACAATCTTTTGTACCTGTGACATCCAACTAACTGTTGTAGTTCCAACCGTGAATACATAACCTGTAGTGCTTCTTCGATGATCAACTTCGCCTCCAAAGTCTACATCTACATAGCCATGAGCTTTTAACTGCCCTTTACCAAAGTACAAACCTTTCTGTACGGTGCCTCGTAGATACCTCAAAATCCACATGACTGCTTCCTAATGAGCTTTCCCCAGATTTTACATGAACCTGCTAACAACTCCCACTGCATGACCAATGTATGGTCTCGTACAGACCATGGCATACATCAAACTCCCAATAGCCAAGGAATAAGGAACATCAGTCATGAAATTTCTTTCTTGCTCCGTTTGAGGGGACTGATCCCTGGATAGGCGAAAGTGATTGGCCAATGGTGTGCTGACTGGCTTAGCATCGTCCGTGTTGAATCTTTGCAAAACATGGTTGATATGGTCTTCCTAAGATAGCTGCAAGAACCCTCCTTTCTTATCTCCAGTGATTTGCATTTCAAGAATCTTATTTGCTAGACCTAAGTCTTTCATGTCAAACTCCTTTGACGGTTGCTGCTTCAACCTTCTGATATCATCCATATTTGATCCTGCTACTAACATGTCATCAACATAATGCAGTAAAATGATAAAACTAGACCTATATCGCTTGAAGTAGCAACAATGATCAGCACTGCACTTCTGGAACTCTTCCTTGTGCATGAATCCATCAAACTTTTTGTATTATTGTCTTGGGGCTTGTTTCACTACATACAAGCTTTTCTTTATTCTACACACCATTTTCTTCTTCCCTTTCTCGAAGAAACCTTCTGGTTGGTGCATGTATATCTCCTTATCCAAGTCTCCATGAAGAAATGCGGTCTTCACATCTAACTGTTCAAGATGGAGGTCTTCAATAGCAACAACACTTAATATTGACCTGATAGTATTGAGCTTTACAACGGGAGAAAAATGTCAGTGTAGTCCACTACTTTCTTCTATTGGATTCCTTTGACAACTAGCCGAGCTTTGTATCTCTTGAAACCATCATGTTCATCTTTCACCCGATACACCCATTTATTATGAAGTGCCTTCTTTCCCACTCGAATGTGACTTCCTTTCTAACAAATTATGGCTCTGATACCAGTTGTTGGGAAATTACACAAATTTCTTATAATTATATTTGTGGAGAAAAGAAATAAAATGTAGAATGATAAGATACACAAACTTGATAATGGAGTTTAGCCAATTATGCTTACATCTCCAGGCTGCTGCAGATCTTTTACTTAAGAGAATATTACAAATTGGTTACACAAAACACTTTCCACTCAACACTCGATCTCACTCTTAAGCTTTCTCTCCTTTTCTTCTTATTGGATTTGAGATGAGAATTATGAAGGAGGATGTATTTATAGAGTGGGAAGATGGTTGGTGGGGGTTGGTGGCTTGGTTGGTGGCCCGGTAGGTGACATGGTTGGTGGCACCCCATGTTGAACACATGGGTGGCTTGGATGTCTGCTGCACATGCAACATTCTAACAAAAGCTAATGCATGAGGGACAAATATATGCATGGATTCATTTCAAATTTTATTACATAAAGCACAATCTTTAAATGTGGAACAAGTCAAAAATAAAACCAATATAGTGCAACAATATGAAGAACAATTTCAACGGCTTCTAATGCAAGTTTGTTTAAAACCTAAGGATAGGGAATTATATACTCTGCTAGTATCTGACAAAACTCAACTTCAAAATTCAACTAAGATCTAATGGACCGATAAGGTAATCTTTTCTATGATCGAGACAAGATTTCCCACCTAGGTAAGATTCCCTATCAGGTTGTTTATTATTTTATCTACAATATATAATGATCAAATAACGGAACTTTTCCAACCTATTCAACCTGGATGCACTATAAACGAAGAGAGGTAGATATGCTTACCTACAGTTGTAACATTTAATGAGACTATGGATGAATCAAAAAGCCCATGCTCTATGGATTTTCATCCAAATTTTACACGTTGCATTAGGAGAAGCTAAAAAAATTATCTCGTTGCTGCTATTACAGTCCCAGTCACGACAGTTGACAACAGGTCTAAGCTACAATTTCATCTCCTTGATACCTAAAAAAGATAAGCTACGTTATAATATCGTATTATAGACTATCTCTTATGCCAGTATGTTATACAAATTAATTTTTAAATTATTAATGCAAGCTAAAGCATTTTCCTCTCATATCTAGTAACAAAAATCAATCAGATTTTGTTCCAAATAAAAATATAAGGTGTGTATGGGTCGACTTCCTAATAGAGTGAAGTTAAAAGTTTGGGGATTACCATTATTACTATTATGCATCATCTGTAGTTAAAGGTAAATGAAATAATCTCTGCAGGAAGGAGATTGGATCACTACAAGAAAAGGTCTATTTAGCGACGGCGAAAAACCGTCACTAGTCGTCGCCAAAAGTCGTCGATATATATTCGGACGCTAAGAAAATAGCGTCGAGGTTAGTGACGGCTATGGTCTTCTTTATAACGACGGCTGGCGACGGTAAGTATGCCATGTGGACAAACGGTTGAACTTTCTACGTTCGTGACAAGCCGTCACTAACCGTAAGCAAATAAGCTGTCACCAGCCGTCACAAGTCGTGCCTAAACTGGGCCAATAAGCCATCACCAGCCGTCGCTAAACTGGGTAAATAAGTCGTAGCTAGCCGTCACTAGCCGTCGGTAAATTGTATACATTTTTCTATTTTCCAGCAGCCATAAGGCCTTCAAGCCACGCCAACTCAAATCCAACCAATTCACAACTCTTGTACGATCACTTTCACAATACATCACCTCAATATACTCCAATTCACCACATAAATAACATATATGATATAAAACGACGAATACACGACTAAATAGCTAATAAATGATAAATAAAAACAATACAACAGTCCAAAAACCAACATCACTTCTACAAAATATAAAAAAAACTATCATCGTCTCCAAATAACAACATCACGTCCACATCAAACGTATAACATCACATCAACAACTAGTTTATATATACAAACCAAGTCCAAAATCGGAAAAGAGGACAAGTACCTACTCTTCCTCGTCGTCGTCCTCCTCCTCCTCCTGGTCCTCCTCCTCCTCCCTGGTAGCAGGCTCACTCGACGGCATATGCCCATGCTCCTGGAGATATGCAGGAATCCTCTCATCTAGCATGGTCACAAGCCTATTTTCTGGAAATCCTGTAAATTTGCCACCTGCTGTCGAAGCATGGCAATCTCCTCCTTGTCCTGATGCCTCGTATAGGAGGCATTAGTCATCGCTATCTGTAATTATTATATTATAAGCATGACTTGATAAATGTATTATAAAATCGTTATGTTTAAATATGTCAACACTTTAAACTTTTAATAGCGCTTGGATATGTTTAAATTTTTTAACAAAACACTTTACCTCCATGTTTCTAAAACCATAGCGCCGGCTCCTGGTAGGCTGGTCGATGATGGTGTCCCAAATACGATTGCACTCCGCTACATCCGGCTTGTGACCTAACTACGCCGCTATAGCATTTAACGCCTCTGTGTATTTGTCCTGCGATAGCGAACAGTTATGAAATATGTTAAATATTCAATTTCTAAATAACAATGTGAAATACAAATTATTACGAATACTAACCATCACTCCATGGGGCTTATCGTCCGTCCATGTATATGAGGTGTTACCCTCCTCGTCGGCCCACTCGACAGCATGAGTCTGTGTAAACACCTCAGCAAGTGTAGGCTCGCGCTGGAGAGATGACATCTGAAATGGTACAATATATATTTAGAATTTATCAATACAATTTAAAAAAATTAGAACTATCTATAAATGTGATTTATCATCCATACCAATTCGCTATGGTGCTGCGAGAAGGAATTAGACCCACCCCGATGCAAAGCAGGATTCTTGAGTCTGTTTGCCCGGTTTCGCTCTGAAAGCTCCTGTATATTTAATTATATGATTAATTGATTGATATACGAAATAGAAATTAAAAATAAGCTTAATTAATTTACCTTCGCTCTTTCCGTAGCGCACAGTTGCTGGAAATCGCCGTAGACCTCGCTCATCCATGGAGGCCGCTTTCCTGCTTTTTTTGCCTTATGTACATTGCCTGAATATTTTTTCCTCATATTTTGATTCCATGTGGTGAGGAAAATATCCATATCTTCATCCCTATCCCGTACAACAACCTAAAAATTAACAAACAAATTGTATTACATATTTTATATAATTTTGTAAATGAGAAATATTTTTATACTTACAAGAAATATTTTAATTCCATGTGGTGAGGAAATTATCCATATCTTCATCCCTAACCCGTCCTAGTGGGCCCACGCATGTGTCCACCAGGCGATATATGCATTTCTAGACACAGATAAAACAAGTTCTGCAGGAATAATATCAAAGCCCCTGCAGAAAGTACGATATTAGCATTTAATAAGTTTTGAATACTAAACATTTAAGGAATTAAAAACTTACCCTGCGGTCTTGGGTACGAGCTCTACGACCGGACGTAAATCCGATGTTGTACCGCTCGCACCTGCCTCTGAACTGTGGGTAGTTCGGCGTCTAGGAGGCATATCTATCACAAACATATTATTTCGTATAATAATAACTCATATATCATTATGAACATCCATTATCAAATAAACTCATACAACATATATTATCAAATGCAACCACAAGACCCATTTACATAAAAGAAGAAGAAGAACTAGATAATGGATAACCGTAGCACATCATATAAGTTCACAACATAGCACATCATATAAAACATATCAATGTACATCAAAGCTCGCAACATAGCACATCATATGAAACATATCATTGCACATCGTATGTAAATAACTAATGATGCAAATAACACTACTCTTCTTCATTTTCTGATTCAGTCTCGGTCTCAAACTCTATATCGTTGTCCTTTGTACTCTCAAATGCTTCTATTAATTCATTTGATTCATCGTTCAAAGACCCTAAATTAACATCATTAGAAATTATTATTTCATAGTTTTTATTTACATCCGTTTGATATGCTGTATAGTCTAGAGTAGTAATTCCTTCAAATGTAAATCTTGCCTTTGTTATAATTACAACAGACCAATCTGTTTTATCTCTTTTTAAGGACGGATATAGAGCAAAGTAAAATTGTAATGCTTGCTTTTCTAATACAAAAGGATCATGCCTGTAGTAATGTGATGTGTGCTTTATAAGCTTATAATCTTTATGCACGTTGATTCCAGTACCAGGAACATTGTTGAACCAGTTGCACTTGAATAGAACAACTTTTCAATGGGTTGTACATAATATGTCAACTCTAAAATCTGTGTCAAGACGCCATAAAAGTTTTTTATATGCTCTTTTGGATCATCACTACCTTTGACAAATACACTACAGTAATATGTTAATCAGTCAATACCATGGTCTTTGGTGTTGAATTTAAATCCATTGACGAAGAATATTGGATAAGTCTTAACATTTCTTTTTGGTCCAAGCGCAAAATGTTGCAAACCCTCGTCATTGACGCAGTTTATTGGATCGTAAACGTACTTCGAGAACCATTTAGCAAAATCTTTACTGAGATCGCCATTTGGACTTTCTGATTCGTAAATACTGCAAATATATAAACGATTTTATTACTAGTTAACAATTGATGTACACATAACTGTAATAAAGTTAAAATTTTAATACCAAACAAATGGTGCAACTTCAGCACAATTTAGAAGAACATATGTGTGTGCTACATGGTGGTCTCTATCATCTAACCATATTTCTACACATTTTCCAGAAGATCGTCCATGTTGTCTAAAAATAGATAACGTTGTCGGACAAAAATTAGGTTCCACGGTTTCATCATTACGAGGACCACTTACAAATGATAGGTTCACATGATCACTGAAGTAATGAGATAAAAAGAACGAAGCTTCTTATTCAAGATAAGATTCGAAAATCGAACCTTCAACTCATGCTTTTTGTTGTACTTTTTTTTCCAGATGATTCAAATACCTAATATAAAATTAATTCAATTTATATGCACTAATGTCACTTTGAATTGTAAGCATAAATTTTACCTTTCAAAAGGATACATCCATCCATATTGCACTGGACCTCAAAGAATTCCTTCGGATGGAAGATGAATAGGTAAATGCTCCATTACATTAAAAAATCCTGGAGGGAAGATTTTCACCAATTTGCAAAACAATATCGGAATTTCTACTTCAAGTTTACGGAGACGATCAATTTTTAACGTTGCCGAACAAAGATGTTTATAGAATAAGCTTAACTCTGTTATAAACCCCACACTTTTACAGGAAATAATTCTTTGAATACCACTGGTAATAAATATTCCATCATGATATGACAATCATGACTTTTCAGCCCACTCAATTTATTGTTTTTATAGTCAACACATCTACGAAGATTAGAAGAAATCCCATCCGGACATTTCAGTCCCTTAACCCATTTCAATACAAGTTTTACTTGTTTGTTGTCTAGTTCATAGCACGCTTTAGGTTTTTTATTATCATTCGTCTTCATATGAAGTTCTGGACGTTTACAATATTCTTCTATCACGTCTCGAATATATATCGTCCTTTGTCTTTTCTTTGACATTCAAAAAAATTAAACACGTTATCAAATACATTTTTTTCATTGTGCATAACATCGATATTATGTCGAAGATTGAGATCTTTCCAATAAGGTAGCTCCCAGAATATGCTTTGTTTACACCAATTATGAATGTCAAATTTACCCGGAATTTCTGTCTATTCTCCAATCTCATGGATCTTGGGATAATCCTTTACAATATCGTATATTTCTTCACTTGTCCAAATTTTGGGTGCTTGCACAGTCATTCCACTGTTAGGTTTAAAGTTTTTTTATCTCTTCCAAAAGTATGATTGATACGTAGTAAATAACGATGACAATCAAACCACGAATGCTTCCTTCCATACCGTAAGAAAAATGCTTGTGTTTATTTCATGCATAAAGGACAAGATAGACGACCGACCGTACTCCAACCTGAAAGCATCCCATATGCAGAAAAATCACTAATTGTCCATAACAAAGAAGCAAACAGATGATTTTTTTTTTTTGAAATTTCGTATGTTTCAACTCCTTCATCCCATAGTTTTTTCAACTCTTCTATTAATGGTTGTAGATAAACATCGATGTCTTGTTTTGGATCATTAGGACCATGAACGACAATAGTGAGAAACATATATTGAGTTTTCATACACATCCACGGAGGTAAATTATAAGGAGTAACAATAATAGGCCAAGATGAATATTTACTACCAAATTGAGAAAATGGTATAAACCCAATTGTACATAAGCCAAGTCTGACGTTACGGCTCTTTGCGGCAAATGTAGAGTACCTCCTATCAAAATGTTTTCATGCTTCTCCATCCGATGGATGTGTCAAAGTTCCATCTATTATGCAAAAATTGCGCGAATGCGGAAGCGCAATAAGCAGGATCTAGATTTGCCAATTGAACATCAATCTAATCTAATAGTAATTATTCTATTACATCAACAAAATAGTAAATAACTATAATGAAGAAAAGAGACACAATATTTATACTGGTTCCACTATCATCCATAAGATAGTGTACGTCCAGTCCAAAAGAGAGAGAGATTTTATTCCACATGAGAGAATACAAGAGACTGCAAAATAAGAGTTTGCATATCAAAACCTCAAAGAGGCTTAACTAAAAGAGACACCATTGGGGATCACTGGCTCCATGCCAGGATGAGTTTACACTAAAGTCTACCCCTCAATATATAGCCAGTGCAATCCATGTGAGTCAGCAATTACATTACCAACCAACATACGGTAATAATATAATGGAGAAAAATTACCACAGCAACAAATATGGAAAGATAGAAAGTAAATCAATCCGTTTATTTTGTATAAATGGAAGAAATTAACCCCTTCATTTATTTCTCTACCATCTCATCAAATGCAATTAATGCATTCCTATTATAAAAATATTTACTTTCCATTTTTTGCAAATTTGTTCCAATCAGTTTGTGATTTTGTATCACCTAAATTTAACACTACACCTTGACGCAAAATCACATATCTACAACACGCCATCTCGAATCAAATTCTCTTCACATCATAAAACTCTTCAACATAATTCCACCTTCAATCAAAATCTCACAATGAGATAGAAACCAAAATGAATATTTGCTTGATGGGTTCCAACAAAGCTACCCCCCATCACATCATGTTAACGAGCTCAGACTACGTCCCCGCCTGCTAGCAATAGGCAGACACCAAAGTAATCTCAACACCGCCAAGGCCAAAAATAGTTCTCTCAATCACCAATTCAAATACAGAGCCAAAATCCAAATCTCTATATGCACAAAAAAATTCTCTCTTGTCACTTAGTTATTACAAACTTCACCTGTGATAGCCCGTAACTTCCCCGGTAAGGAAAGCCCGGATTATCTTGAGAACACGACAAAATAGAATGCAAACAGAAGAACATTTCATTGTTTATTACCATAATTCCATCAGAATACAAGAATATACAGAGTATGAATAAATATACATTCGACAAATATCAGAGATTACAATAAATTACATAGCAGCGGAAAAACAAAACAAAACACAACTGAAAGTAATACACGGATACAGAGCTTTCTGAGCATCGTTCCAGTTGTAAATCAGGATCCTGTGAATATAAATCTGCAAAACCAAAACTACTAGCTGCCCGTATGGAAAATAGGGGCACCTAGAGTTTAGGTTAAAACAATAAACTCCAGGTCAGTCATGTGACTGGTGTGAGAACTAAAACAGTTATTAATCTTTATTTTAAAGTTAGGAAAATCAAGGGACCACGCCGTATAACACGGAACAGGCTCCCTCCCAAGAACACTAGTGCATATAACAAAGTAGCGCAATGATTTTTGGAAAAATGAAGCTATTATAAGACCCAGGTACCATCACACAATGCAACGCAAGCCGGAGGATAGGGTTTTCCCTTATAATAGCCAAACATGCTTGGTACGTTTAAAACAAATCATTTGATACTATTATAGGTGTATAGTGTCAAAACAATTTCAATCATAAATATTAATCATAGACGGCATGGGTACCATATATCATGTCGCCATACTAGGCTCTACAAATAAAACCGCAATGTCACGTATTGGAAATTGGATTACATCATGAGTCGAGGCAAGGGGCAAGCTCCTCTCCGTTCGAGACACTCTAGCAAATGTCTCAGGACCACACACAGCAATCCTTGGAATCGGTTGGGTCGGTCCTCTTTTACTTTTGAGGATTGGCAATTCCTAAACACACGTTTCTCGGTCCTATCGGACCTATATAATGGTCTGTACGTCGGCTCACATAGTGCCAGTTATCGACCATATATTCGAGGCGCCTCGCATTCCAATAACCATCCAGGTGAAAAGTGTATAAATGTCAGCCAGTTTAAGCACTGACACCACCGTTAACTAGAAAGAAACGTCGTGTTCTCCCAACGGTCCGTATCCCGTTTTAGACTCATACCGAGGTGTGAGGCTCGCGAATTCACGTTATACACAAAGCTATGCCACACAGGCCGTTCTTTGATCATCAATCACAAGACTTTGCTTTTTAACAGAAGCCTTGATCATTTGCCACTTAGGCGTGCCACACAGGCAATTCACTCTATGCGACTGATATCCATCGATATACAACCTCTGAGCTCGTACGTCTCAGAGAAGGGCGTTAAGCAAGAGAATAAATTCTCCGCCACCAAACAGATGTATATTTAATAGAGATCAATCAACACAGAATAAAATCCAATGTCAGACACACAGTCCATTTACAAGTTCGTTCTAGGTCTGAACGAAACCGGAGGCATTTTCCTCGCATATCCATCGATCTCCAAGTACGTCTGGACGATCACCAACTGATTCCCTCATCTTGAGTGTACAACCCAATCAAGATCATCAGTAATCACCCAAACGATGTGAAGACTTCCGGTCTTCAACCACCGTCTTCATCTACAACTTATCGTCGAATCGGTTATTCAGAATGGGTATAAACCCGGCCTTTCCGAATAACCCACGTATATAATAGACAAATGTTACACAAACCCAACATACGCCTCATTCCAATTCAGAATATTCTTTTATTCAAATTTTCATATTCTTAGGGAGAGGTTCCCATTAATTTTATCAAAGATAAATTCTTCTAAATTTATTCTTTAATCTTCCTTTGGATATCTTTTCAAACCATATTATGGTTTTCCAAACTAGTCGAGATTAGCGAACCACACCGAAGTAATTATTTATTTTATTTTCCAGTCCCAACCTATTCATCCCATGGAGCAAAAATGCTATTACCCCATAACTAACACCACGATGTTATCGGTAAATATTAATTACCATTTCACGTTCAAATCTAATTAAAGATTTAACTATCGCTTTGGAGCAGAACTGGTGATACTCCATCCTCGATCACTTTCCAAATTTGATAATTTAAATTATCAATTCACATTTCAATTTAATTACAGATTCATTAAAACTCCACTTCGTTTTAATCTTTCCCCAAAATCAATATCCTGTCTTTAACTGGGTTAAAGAACCAATGTCACCTAAAACACGATTCACGATAAACCCAAAATCACATTTGATATTAAATATAAGGCACTGAATAGAAAATATATCGGCTTATATTCAATATCCAATTCTACGACCAACAAATATCGTATTGGAAATAACGATATAAATATATCTTTCAAATTCCCATAACAATATCTGTATAATCACAAAATCCAACATCGAAATATTCCGAAGATAATTTCGATTCAAATCCATTCCAATTCAATTATTGGAAATTCTGGTTACTTTTAAAACCCCTTTCAAATTCAATCTATTTATTTCAAAAATAAATTGATTTTAATTCTAGTTCAAAACTAGTTCATTTCGATAAAAATCTATTTTTATCTTTTCTAATGTGGAATTTTTCATCCCAGTTCTTCACAAATCATTTCTTATGATTTTACACAAATTATTACTATTTTAATAATTTTATCGAGGCTCGTACAGTCGATTTCCATCAACGGTCATCGAACTGCACTTACAGCGACCTTTTCCAAATTTGATTTGGACATAATTCCAAATCCAACCGTTAGATTTCAAATTTCTAATATTCATTGGAAAGCTCTTCTCGATACGAACCCAACGGTTCTGGTTTCAGGAGAATCCGATGGTCGGATCTTCCGTAACGTCAATTCGAAGTCAATGGTCGAAATTCACGAACTGCCACGGCGCGGCGCATTCTATTCAGTCCATTTAATATATATAATATATATATTATATATATTTCGTCGATTTCAATTCAAAACGTATTTTATAATTCGTTTTCAAAACAATTTCAACTTCATATTCAATTTCGAATCAAAATTGAATATTCCATATCATTAATATATAAATGATAATATTTTCAAAATATTATATTTTGAAATCACTTTCTTTTCCATATTCATTATAAAAACGAATATAATCGATATAAATATCGTTCACGTCAAAATAGCGCAACTCTAATCAACACGGCTTTACATATTTTAATAACTTTGTTATTCTATTCAACAAATGAGTATTTATTCTATTCAACACATGAATATTCTCAACACATGAGCGTCGTCAACACATGACTATTTTTATTATTTAATAGATTTTATAAAATTATGATAAAGATGTAAATTTTATTGTTAAAATATTTCGTTCAACACATGAATCTATATTTTATTCAACACATGACTAATCTCAACAAATGAGTAATGTCAACACGTGAATCTTTATTTTATAATATTCTTCATTTTTCCAATTGGAATGAGGCCCAATCAATTACCATATAATGTTAATTATATGGATTCCATACAACACATGTATATAATAGCAACGATAAAAAATCAACCATCATCCAAAGTGCACCACGCAACTGCATAAGCATTAAATATTTATAATTGACGCTCACACAGTCTGTCGACCAATCGATCGACATACAACTAAATAATTGGGATTAGTGTACGCCAAATATCATCCCAACACCCGTGTGGGTTTTAAATCCACAAACACCGAATATTATTTGTGCAGTTGGGCAACATGTAAAATTTATCGTCCCAATCAATGTCCTTCAAATATGTGTTCATAAACAAATCGTTCGGTTGTAAATGAATATTTATTTATTCACATTCACGTTAAAAATTATTTTTTTAACAATAAAATATTTTTTAACTATATAAATGTTTTGTTTTATTTCACATAACACAATCAATTTTCATCACAACAAACAATCAAACATACAAGCCATCCATGGTCTGTGGACGACATGTGTCGGGTGCTACTAAACACCGTCTGCATCCTAGTATATATTTTTAACTAGAAAAGAAGATTTAAAGTGAGAATTTCTCACCAACTAGCTAAACCAACACCACGACTCTTCATATGTAGAAATCTTCGTCGTGCTCGCCATTTTGTAAATTTCGTTGTCCGTAGCCACTACATATATAAAAATCACATTTTTATATTTTTGCTATGTATATAAAAATCACATTTTTATAACTACGCTATATGGATAAAAATTCTATTTTTACATCGCTACTATATAGATAAAAATTCTATTTTTATAAATCTAACTTCATGATAAAAATTCCATTTTTATTTCAAAGCTATTTAACTAAAAATCACCTTTTTTATTTCAACGCTATTCGAATAAAAATCACATTTTTTTATTCGGCCCTTTTATATATAAAAATTCTATTTTACTTCGCTATAAGAATGTATAAAAATCGAATTTTTACTTCGCTAATGAATATATAAAAATCGAATTTTTACTTCGCTAATGAATATATAAAAATCGAATTTTTACTTCGCTAATGAATATATAAAAATCATATATTTACTAGGCTACTTCTATAAAGATCGCATCTTTATTTCTTCTAGTATATAAAAATTATATTTTTAATCTTCTACATCATATGAAAATTATATTTTTAACTTCTACATTATATAAAAATTATATTTTTAAATAATAAAAATCACTTTTTGCATTGATTAAAAATCACTTCTTCTACATGCTACTAGTATAAAAAAACATACCTTTATTCACTGTACATATAAATAAAAATCCTATTTTTATTGAAAAAAACACATTTTTATCTACATATAGGAATTAAAAATAGAAATAAAACTTACATTCGCTGTCGGAGTGGCGGAGAAGGCTCGGGGAGAGCTCAAACAGGCCGGGATGTTAATTACACGCAATGAAGACGATAAAAATCTGATTTTTATCCAGTGGGGGACCCACGGTCGGAGGTGGGTGGCGGGGAGGGGCGGCTACGCCTGCTGATGGACAAAGGGAGGTGCGGTGGTCGAGTGTGGGGCCAAAGTGGCGGGCGGCACTGGTTTTCGTTGGGTTTTGGGTGACTGGGCTCGCTTCGAAGGGAGCCGGAGGAGGGGGGACGGCTGAGCAAGCGGACGTCGCCTCAGAGGGGGCGACGCGTCGTGCGGCGGTGGTAGAGGGGGCCCGCGCTGCAGTCAATTTGGTTTTTTTTATCTGTCGATTTGAATAACAGAAGGGGGAGGAGAGAGATAAGAGGGAGGAGTGTATATATTATAATATATATATTTAATTATTTTAATTCAAAAACTAACTTTTGATTTCGACCTCTAAACGAGACCCACCGCCTGTCGTCCCTAGCTAATTACCCACATTCCAAACCCAATGGGATATGTATCGTAAACTGATTTGGCCGTTTTGATCAGTTTTCGTCAAAATCAACATATAACTCTATATATTGAATTTGAACGTGCATTTCAAGTTACCGGGGTCACATACTAACTCGAAAAATTCCAGAAAAATATTTTCTAGCTTTGTATTGACGATATCGTCCTAACAAAACTAGTTTCATCGAATTCTGAGACCGTTGGAAAAATAGCCATTTTCAAGTCGATTAAAATCAATTGAAACTGGTCAAACGCGTTTTCCTTTGCCACGCTCACATATTGATTCGAAAAATTATGAATTTTGAAACCTAGCAATAACTTGACATCACGGATCCAACAAAAGTGGTTTCATCGAAAACCGAGGTCGTTTGCAAAATTTCCATTTTTAAGGGCCAGAATTCCATAGCGACTATTCTGAATTTTCAATTAGACATATTTTTTGATTCCCGCTATGAAATTTCAATTTTTTGGATTCATTGGAAAGATATTCTCATTTAGATTCAAATATTTTTTGTTTCACTAAAATCCAGTTTATTTTGCACTCGGTACATTCATTTGAACTTTAAAATCGAATTATCGAACTACCGCGCCATTTTCAATTCCTTTTATAATTTAAAATAAATATTTATATTCTAACGTCGAGCTATATAAATATATACGTTCTAATTCTATTCAAAATAAATTTTCGTCGTTATTATTTAAAAAAATCATTTTAAATGTTCAAACTTTGTCAAAATTGCCGAAATAAAAAAATTAAATTGGCTTGGATTCTCCGGGTTATTACAATCTCCCCCACTTAAAAATTTTCGTCCCCAAATAGGAACGAAGCCGAAAGTAGTTTAACTAATCAACTCAACTTCCATTATTTTCTTTACGGCTTAAGTTCTTCAGCTTTTCAATTCCTAAGAACTTTTCAAATTCTTCAAAAATTTGGCTAACACCCTAAATTTTCGAAAAATTTCGCCATAATCTCCCCTGCACCGGGGACTTCGGGATATTTCATATAGCCTCCCATGGCCTTCTTCAATCAAAAAGAAAAGGAAAAGCCAAGCGCCAAGCCAATCGGCTCATAAAATCATCATCACCTAAACAAAACAGCAAATTATGGTAAACATGTACCTATTTGTCGGGCAAACAATTTTATTCTTCTGCTCTAGCCTCCTTGCTATGACCTGTTCGATGTAAGTACATGTATACGCAAGCAAATGCGACTAATTTTCAATACACTCACTATTTGGTTCAATTTGGCTAAAATTTCAACATTTAATTAATCAAACAATAATCAATCAATTAGTGAATTAACGTTTCAAATTCATAATTTTGATATATATACAGAAAATCATGTTTTTGATGCCAAATCACAACAATAAATCTATATACTTTTGGTTCTCACACCAGTCTAATGGAAATATGTAGATATCACACCTTCGAAACACGAATATAAATGCTGATGATGTTTCGAACCACCATCCGGACATCTTCGGGCTACTAGAGTGTGATTCTATATCTATCCAGTATGTTAAAACTTCGAATATAAGTTCATGACGCGTATATGCAAAATCTTTATATACTCGATTGTCCAAATTCAATACAAATAAAATATTCAAATACGAATAAAACGATTTAAATTTTCAAAACAAAGTTTGTTTTATTTGAAAACATACTCTTCACACTCGTTCTAGGATACTACTGATCCCATCTCTAACGAGTCATTCTAATTGGATATTACTAATCCAATATCTGATGAATTCTTTCGTTTGGTTCTAATGTGTCTTGTTCTCGAGCTCTGTAAACCAAAGCTCTGATACTAACTGTGATAGCCCGTAACTTCCCCGGTAAGGAAAGCCCAGATTATCTTGAGAACACGACAAAATAGAACGCAAACAGAAGAACATTTCATTGTTTATTACAACAATTTCATCAGAATACAAGAATATACAGAGTATGAATAAATATACATTCGACAAATATCAGAGATTACAATAATTACATAGCAACGGAAAAACAATACAAAACACAACTGAAAGTAATACACGGATACAGAGCTTTCCGAGCATCGTTCCAGTTGTAAATCAGGATCCTGTGAATATAAATCTGCAAAACCAAAACTACTAGCTGCCCGTGTGGAAAATAGGGGCACCCAGAGTTTAGGTTAAAACAATAAACTCCAGGTCAGTCATGTGACTGGTGTGAGAACTAAAACAGTTATTAATCTTTATTTTAAAGTTAGGAAAATCAAGGGACGACGCCGTATAACACGGAACGGGTTCCCTCCCAAAAACACTAGTGCATATAACAAAACAGCGCAATGCTTTTTGGAAAAATGAAGCTATTATAAGACCCAGGTCCCATCACACAATGCAACGCAAGCCGGAGGATAGGGTTTTCCCTTATAATAGCCAAACATGCTTGTTACGTTTAAAACAAATCATTTGATACTATTATAGGTGTATAGTGTCAAAACAATTTCAATAATAAATATTAATCATAGACAGCATGGGTACCATATATCATGTCGCCATACTAGGCTCTACAAATAAAAACGCAATGTCACGTATTGGAAATTGGATTCCATCATGAGTCGAGGCAAGGGGCAAGCTCCTCTCCGTTCGAGACACTCTAGCAAATGTCTCAGGACCACACAAAGCAATCCTTGGAATCGGTTGGGCCGATCCTCTCTTACTTTTGAGGATTGGCAATTCCTGAACACACGTTTCCGGGTCCTATCAGACCTATATAATGGTCTGTACGTCGGCTCACATAGTGCCAGTTATCGACCATATATTCGAGGGGCCTCGCATTCCAACAACCACACAGGTGGAAAGTATATAAATGTCAGTCGGTTTATGCACTGACACCACCACTAACTATAAAGAAACGTCGTGTTCTCCCAACGGTCTGTATCCCGTTTTTGACTCATACCGAGGTGTGAGGCTCGCGAATTCACGTTATACACAAAGCTATGCCACACAGGCCGTGCTTTGATCATCAACCACAAGACTTTGCTTTTCAACAGAAGCCTTGATCATTTGCCACTCAGGCGTGCCACACAGGCAATTCACTCTATGCGACTGATGTCCATCGATATACAACCTCTGAGCTCGTACGTCTCAGAGAAGGGCGTTAAGCAAGAGAATAAATTCTCCGCCGCCAAACAGATGTATATTTAATAGAGATCAATCAACACAGAATGAAATCCAATGTCAGACACACAGTCCATTTACAAGTTCGTTCTAGGTCTGAACGAAACCGGAGGCACTTTCCTCGCATATCCATCGATCTCCAAGTACGTCTGGACGATCACCAACTGATCCCCTCATCTTGGGTGTACATCATAATCAAGATCATCAGTAACCACCCCAAACGATGTGAAGACTTCCGGTCTTCAACCACCGTCTTCATCTTCGACTTATCGTCAAATCGGTTATTCAGAATGGGTATAAACCCGGCCTTTTAGAATAACCCATGTATATAATAGACAAATGTTACACACACCCAACATACGCCTCATTCCAATTCAGAATATTCTTTTATTCAAATTTTCACATTCTTAGGGAGAGGTTCCCATTAATTTTATCAAAGATAAATTCTTCTAAATTTATTCTTTAATCTTTCTTTGGATATCTTTTCAAACCAAATTATGGTTTTCCAAACTAGTCGGGATTAGCGAACCACACCGAAGTAATTATTTATTTTATTTCCCAATCCCAACCTATTCATTCCATGGAGCAAAAATGTTATTACCCCATAACTAACACCACGATGTCATCGGTAAATATTAATTACCATTTCACGTTCAATTCTAATTAAAGATTTAACTATCGCTTTGGAGAGAACTGGTGATACTCCATCCTCAATCACTTTCCAAATTTGATAATTTAAATTATCAATTCACATTTCAATTTAATTACAGATTCATTAAATCTCCACTTCGTTTTAATCTTTCCCCCAAATCAATATCCTGTCTTTAACCGGGTTAAAGAACCAATGTCACCTAAAACACGATTCACGATAAACCCAAAATCACATTTGATATTAAATATAAGGCTCTGAATAGAAAACATATCGGCTTATATTCAATATCCAATTCTACGACCAACAAATATAGTATTGGAAATAACGATATAAATATATCTTTCAAATTCCCATAACAATATCTGTATAATCACGAAATCCAACATCGAAATATTCCGAAGATAATTTCGATTCAAATCCATTCCAATTCAATTATTGGAAATTCTGGTTACTTTTAAAACCCCTTTCAAATTCAATCTATTTATTTCAAAAGTAAATTGATTTTAATTCTAGTTCAAAACTAGTTCATTTCGATAAAAAACTATTTTTATCCTTTCTAATGTGGAATTTTTCATCCCAGTTCTTCCCAAATCATTTCTTATGATTTTACATAAATTATTACTATTTTAAATAATTTTATCAAGGCCAATACAGTCGATTTCCATCAACGGTCATCGAACTGCACTTACAACGACCTTTTCCAAATTTGATTTGGACATAATTCCAAATCCAACCGTTAGATTTCAAATTTCTAATATTCTTTGGAAAGCTCTTCTCGATACGAACCCAACGGTTCCGATTTCAGGAGAATCCGACAGTCGGATCCCCCGTAACGTCAATTCGAAGTCAATGGTCGAAATTCACGAACCGCCGCGGCGCGGCGCATTCTATTCAGGCCATTTAATATATATAATATATATATTATATATATTTCATCGATTTCAATTCAAAACGTATTTATAATTCGTTTTCAAAACAACTTCAACTTCATATTCAATTTCGAATCAAAATTGAATATTCCATATCATTAATATATAAATGATAATATTTTCAAAATATTATATTTTGAAATCACTTTCTTTTCCATATTCATTATAAAAACGAATATAATCGATACAAATATCGTTCATGTCAAAATAGCGCATCTCTAATCAACACGGCTTTACATATTTTAATAACTTTGTTATTCTATTCAACAAATGAGTATTTATTCTATTCAACACACGAATCTATATTTCTTTCAACACATGAATATTCTCAACACATGAGCGTCGTCAACACATGACTATTTTTATTATTTAATAGATTTTATAAAATTATGATAAAGATGTAAATTTTATTGTTAAAATATTTCGTTCAACACATGAATCTATATTTTATTCAACACATGACTAATCTCAACAAATGAGTACTGTCAACACGTGAATCTTTATTTTATAATATTCTTCATTTTTCCAATTGGAATGAGGCCCAATCAATTACCATATAATGTTAATTATATGGATTCCATACAACACATGTATATAATAGCAACGATAAATAATCAACCATCATCCAAAGTGCACCACACAACCGCATAAACATTAAATATAAATAATTGACGCTCACACAGTCTCTCGACCAATCGATCGACATATAACTAAATAATTGGGATTAGTGTACGCCAAATATCATCCCAACACCCGTGTGGGGTTTAAATCCACAAACACCGAATATTATTTGTGCAGTTGGGCGACGTGTAAAATTTATCGTCCCAATCAATGTCCTTCAAATAGGTGTTCATAAACAAACCGTTCGGTTGTAAATGAATATTTATTTATTCATATTCACGTTAAAAATTATATTTTTAGCGATAAAATATTTTTAACTATATAAATGTTTTGTTTTATTTCACATCACACAATCTATTTTCATCACAACAAACAATCAAACATACAAGCCATCCATGGTCTGTGGGCGACGGGTGTCGGGTGCTACTAAACACCGTCTGCATCCTAGTATATATTTTTAACTAGAAAAGAAGATTTAAAGTGAGAAGTTCTCACTGACTAGCTAAACCAACACCACGACTCTTCATATGTAGAAATCTTCGTCGTGCTCGCCCTTTTGTCAATTTCGTTGTCCGTAGCCGCTACATATATAAAAATCACATTTTTATATTGTTGCTATGTATATAAAAATCACATTTTTATAACTACGCTATATGGATAAAAATTCTATTTTTACATCGCTACTATATAGATAAAAAATCTATTTTTATAAATCTAACTTCATAATAAAAATTCCATTTTTATTTCGAAGCAATTTAACTAAAAATCACCTCTTTTATTTCAACGCTATTCGAATAAAAATCACATTTTTTTATTCGGCTCTTTTATTTAAAAAAATTCTATTTTCCTTCGCTATAAGAATGTATAAAAATCGAATTTTTACTTCGCTAATGAATATATAAAAATCGAATTTTTACTTCGCTAAATGAATATATAAAAATCGAAATTTTTACTTTGCTAATGAATATATAAAAATCGAATTTTTACTTCACTAATGAATATATAAAAATCATATTTTTACTTCGCTAATGAATATATAAAAATCATATTCTTACTTGGCTACTTCTATAAAGATCACATCTTTATTTCTTCTACTATATAAAAATTATATTTTTAATCTTCTACATCATATGAAAATTATATTTTTAATTGTTACATTATATAAAAATTATATTTTTAAATAATGAAAATCACTTTTGCTTTGATTAAAAATCACTTCTTTTACATGCTACCAGTATAAAAAAAACATACCGTTATTCACTATACATATAAATAAAAATCCTATTTTTATTGGAAAAAAACACATTTTTATCTGCATATAGGAATTAAAAATAAAAATAAAACTTACATTCGCTGTCGGAGTGGCGGAGAAGGCTCGGGGAGAGCTGAAACAGGCCGGGATGTTATTTACACGCGATGAAGACGATAAAAATCGGATTTTTATCCAGTGAGGGACCCACGGTCGGAGGTGGGTAGCGGAGAGGGGCGGCTACGCCTGCTGATGGCCAAGGGGAGGTGCGGTGGTCGGGTGTGGAGCCAGAGTGGCGGGCGACACTGGTTTTCATTGGGTTTTGGGTGACTGGGCTCGCTTCGAAGGGAGCAGGAGGAGGGGGGACGGCTGGGCAAGCGGACAGCGCCTTAGAGGGGGGGCGCGTCGTGCGGCGGTGGTAGAGGGGGCCCGCGCTGTAGTCGATTAGGTTTTTTTTATCTGTCGATTTGAATAAGTGAAGGAGGAGGAGAGAGATAAGAGGGAGGAGTGTATATATTATAATATATATATTTAATTATTTTAATTCAAAAAGTAACTTTTAATTTCGACCTCTAAACGAGACCCACCGCCTATCGTTCCTAGCTAATTACCCCCATTCTGAACCCAATGGGATATGTATCATAAACTGATTTGGCCGTTTCGATCAGTTTTCGTCAAAATCAACATATAACTCTATATATTGAATTTGAACGTGCATTTCAAGTTACCGGGGTCACATACTAACTCGAAAAATTCCAAAAAATATTTTCTAGCTTTGTATTGATGATACGGTCCTAATAAAACTAGTTTCATCTAATTCTGAGACCGTTGGAAAAATGGTCATTTTCCAGTCGATTAAAATCAACTAAAACTGGTCAAACGCGTTTTCCTTTGCCACGCTCACATATTGATTTGAAAAATTATGAATTTTGAAACCTAGCAATAACTTGACATCATGGATCCAACAAAAGTGGTTTCGTCGAAAATCGAGGTCGTTTGCAAAATTTCCATTTTTAAGGGCCAGAATTCCATAGCGACTATTCTGAATTTTCAATTGGACATATCTTTTGATTCCCGCTATGAAATTTCAATTTTTCGGATTCGTTGGAAAGATATTCTCATTTAGATTCAAATATTTTTGGTTTCACTAAAATCCGGTTTATTTTGCACCCAGTACATTCATTTGAACTTTGAAATCGAATTATCGAACTACCGCGCCATTTTCAATTCCTTTTATAATTTAAAATAAATATTTATATTCTAACGTCGAGCTATATAAATATATACGTTCTAATTCTATTCAAAATAAATTTTCGTCATTATTATTTAAAATAAATCATTTTAAATTCTCAAACTTTGTCAAAATTGCCGAAATAAAAATTTTAAATTGGCTCGGATTCTCCGGGTTATTACATCACCCACCACCTGCAAAAGATGCATCTACCACCATGAGCTGCACCGCGCATAAACGAACGGTCTAAAAGTGCATGCAATAACATCGACACCTGTCTAACACTTGACCTCAGCTCCTTCCTCGATCACCTCGGATCTCTCGAGCATCATCAACGTGAAGACCCCTGTCTAAACCACAATGATCTATGTCTCGACACTCGTCTATCACTTGACCTGGGCTCCTTTCCCGATCATCTTGGATCCCTCGAGCATCATCAACATGAAGACCCCTGTCTAAAACATGATCAAAAGTTCCCAAATCCAATGGTCTCTTCAACACAGTAAACTCCATATCACGTCAAAGTTCCCAGATTGGAACGCTCTTCACTCTCAACATAATCTCTTCCATCAGAGTCTTCCGTTTCTCCAAAAAATTAATAGCAAAATTACCACTGAATCTACCAACCTATGTAGAAATAATTAATGAACAATTTAAAACAAATCCCCTGCTTTGATACCAATCTGTTGGGGTTTTGTGCGCAGCGGAAGTTTGACAAAACGCCAAGAAAAATAGGATCTTTATCACATAATCATTTGAAGATGAATGTGACTGAAAATAAATAAACAACACTACAAAAATATCGGAAATATGAGCACAGGATACTAATATTCCACCCAACCACCCTCTTTATTGATTCACCAAAAACAAATTTTGTTTACACTCAATGGCTTATAATCAAAATAAATAAAATGCAATGAATCAATAACCTTATTGAGATATGCAAAGAATATCTAGATGACTACAAATATTGTTGGAGCAGAAGAGCGATGAAGAACGACGACAAACCCTTGGACAATCTGGAGGCACCAACTGCGTCTTTTAGTAGTAAATATGAATAACTACCCTCAACCCAAATTCTTACATCTTCCTCTCCAGGGCGCAAGCCCGTGGAGGCACACAACCTCACCAGATATTCTCACATGATTTCTTGTTCTTTATTAATTGTCATCATCTAACCAAGAAGGTTGCATATATATAGGAGAATAGAAAGCCTAGACAAATATCCAAGTTGCCCCTTCAAGATATCTCCAAAATATAACCATTCATTTCTTTCTTTTTATGATCAAATCAATAAATTAACCAATAAATCAATCAACCAATCAATCAACCAATTACTCAATTAATCAATCCAATCAATCAACCATTTAATTCATTACATCCTCTTCATAAAATATTTGAATCAAAAAATTCAACACTCCACCTTGATTCAAATATCACATGTCTCCAACAATACACAAACAAGTCAACCTAGCTCTTTGAACAACACCTACTCTCAATTAAAATCAACCTCGATTTCAAGGCAACGAGATATACCCCAATCGATTTGAAAGGACAACGACCACACCTCAATTATAAACATAACCCTCCGCCTGCAAAAGATGCATCTACCACCATGAGCTGCACCGCGCATAAACCAACGGTCTAAAAGTGCTTGCAATAACATCGACACCCGTCTAGCACTTGACCTAAGCTCCTTCCTCGATCATCCCGGATCTCTCGAGCATCATCAACGTGAAGACCCCTGTATAAACCACAATGATCTCTGTCTCGACACCCGTCTATCACTTGACCTGAGCTCCTTTCCTGATCATCTTGGATCCCTCGAGCATCATCAACATGAAGACCCATGTCTAAACATGATCAAAAGTCCCCAAATCCAATGGTCCCTTCAACGCAGTAAACTCCATATCACGTCAAAGTTCCCAGATTGGAACGCTCTTCACTCTCATCATAATCTCTTCCCCCAGAGTCTTCCATTTCTCCAATAAAGTAATAGCATAATTACCACTGAATCTACCAACCTTTGTAGAAATAATTGATGCACAATTTAAAACAAATCCCCTCGCTCTGATACCAATCTGTTATGCAAAAATTGCGCGAATGCGGAAGCGCAATAAGCAGGATCTAGATTTGCCAATTGAACATCAGTCTAATCTGATAGCAATTATTCTATTACATCAACGAAATAGTAAATAACTATAATGAAGAAAAAAGACATAATATTTATACTGGTTCCATTATCATCTATAAGATAGTGTACGTCCAGTTCAAAAGAGACGGATTTTATTGCACATGAGAGAATACAAGAGATTACAAAATAAGAGTTTACATATCAAAACCCCGAAAAGGCTTAACTAAAAGAGACACCATTGCGGATCACTGGCTCCATGCCAGGATGGGTTTGCACTAAAGTCTATCCCTCAATATATAGCCAGTGCAAATCCATGTGAGTCATCAATTACATTACCAACCAACATATGGTAATAATATAATGGAGGAAAATTACCATAGCAACAAATGTGCAAAGATAGAAAGTAAATCAATCCGTTTCTTTCGCATAAATGGAAGAAATTAATCCCGTCATTTATTTCTCTCTCACCTCATCAAATGCAATCAATGCATCCCTATTATAAAAATATTTACTTTCCATTTTTCGCAAATTTATTCCAATCAATTTGTGAGTTTGTATCACCTAAATTTAACACCATCTTCTTGTGTTCGCACACTATGCCATCGCACATGACATGCAATGACTGAGGATGCATATAACCGTTGCAGTCTAGGGATGATCGGTAAATAATGCATTCTCGTATACGGAAATTCCTTACCTTTCTTTTTTCTAGGTTTATACCTTTCCCCGCCACATTTTTTACGGTTTCTAATATTAGTATCATCTTTCCAATACAGCATGCAACCTATAACACAACTATCTATTTTTTGGTATGACAAACCGAAAGCCGACATTAGTGTTTTCACTTTGTAATGACTATCGGACATCAGATTATTGGGTGGCATATATCTTTTTGCAGCTTGTACAACAACTGTAAATGCAGCTTCTGTAAGGTTAAATTTTGATTTCACGGTGATGTACTCAGTAGTTACCGATAATTCAGTTCCACTTTCACAACCATTCCACAATGGCCGCTTAGTTGAAGCCAATAAATCATATATTTTTTTGGCTTCCGCATTCGATTCTTCTTCAATATTGACGTCATCGTCGTCAACCTGACCGGTAGGGAACATTGGCCGTGTTGCATCTTCCACTATATCTTCTATTGGATTCGTCATAACTAATTTGACCTCTGACACTACAGGATTTACTGTAGGCGTAACAAGTTCTCCATGACGATCCCATAAATAATAATTTGGTACAAAACCTGATTTATACAAATGTACTTTAACGATGTCTGGTTTATGAAACCTCATCAGTTTACACTTACTATACGGACAACGAAGCTCCTCGTAATTTCGATTATTAGATACTGCCACTACGCCATAGATTGCCTATCGGAACGAAAACCCATGTTGTTGCTAGCTACAACGTTGCCATTGCTATACTGTTTTTTGTTTATTGCAATGCACGCTTCAATGTGTTAGAATAAATATCAGCAGTGTGTTGCGATAGCTATAGATATATTCTAAGTAAAAAATTAAAGATAAAAATTACACCTCAGCGATCCGCACAATTAGTTAAAATCAAATCACAACCGTTTATCCGCACCATCAATCCACACCTCATTCATCTCTATTTCTTACTTTTATTTTCATTCTCCCGCTTTTCTTTTCATTCCCTTCCCGCCTTCAAAACTTCGCAAATATTTCGGAATCCCTAATTTTCATTTTCTGCCTCTTTTCATCCCCTTTCTATCTATCCACAACCCTAAACTATCAAATCGAAACCTACAGAAATCCTCAAATAAGAAAAAAGGTTATTTGAAAACCCTCGTCATCGTCATTAGATTCAGATCTAGATTCAGATTCAGGATGTCGTCAGTTCTTCTTCCCTCTGCAGCTATTTCGCGTGCGCTCGTTCCCTTGTCGATCGATCCAGTTATGCGCAGCAGCTCCTTTGAGAACCAAGGCCGAATCGAGAATGAAGAAGGGGGAAGTCGAGAGTTTAGGTGAGTATTCTCACTTTCTATTTGGCTTTAAGCCCTAATTATAGGCAGCCTTAATTCTTCTAGTTACTGGCATGTCTGTTTTTTTTAGTGCTATGCTTGATTGGGTTGGATGAATTGGATGATTGGCTGTGATGATTGAGTTAAACATTTTGGTGATGGGTATGCAATGGTTGTAAATGCTATGCTATGACCCATAAAGGTATTAATGAAGATAAATGATGAAAACCCTGTTTATAAGTCCTATACACTAAGTGCTTCTGATCTCATTTATGCTATGATATTTCTAGCCATTCTTTGTTGTTGCTCCGACTGTTATTTGTGCCTGTATATATGTTTTTTTATTGCTGAAAGAAATGAGTATGGGAAAACTGATAAGCACCCACACGTCCTATATCATGACTGTGCCATGTGAAACAAGTACCTAGAAACTGCCAATACCCCTGTATATATACATATAGGTAACACACTTGGCTAATTTAACAAGCTCAATGTCATGTATTAAGTGAATTTACTCGCACCAGGAAATAGTCTGACTATATCATGCTCTGTTTTAAGTACATTAATGTATGATAAATGATTCCTGTATATCTTAGAGAAACTGCCTAGGTTAATCTGTTGTGACTTAAGAATCGAATGAATCTGAATTGCAGCAAAAGCTCTCTTAAGTTGAATGCTCTTTGCATGGGTCATGCTAAATATTTACCTGAGAGCAATTGCTTGAAAGTTTTAGGAATCGGGTAGTAGTGCCGTGATATATATACTGCTAGTTTTTGATGTTACTGCTCATCGCTTGTATATGTGTATATATAAGTATGGCCGAATTCAGGTGCTTTATAGCTAGTGCAAACTAGGCAATATGACAGACTCATCCATGTTTATAGAACTGATGCACAAAGAAAAAGGGTACAAACCATATTTTAATTCTAAAAGTTGTATGATTCTAAGACTTAGTTTGGTTTCCATAGAAAATGGATGAATAGAAGAGCCATGTTTTGTATAAAAATAAGTGTTGTGTCTAAGTGAGTGGCGTGGTACTTCTTTTGAGAAGTAATATTCTATTTTTCAATGTACTGGAATCATAAAATGAGGCATACAGTTTGTTTAAATTCCTTTGATGATATCACCTTGTTTTGGTGTAACATTTGTATTAAAATTTTGTATATCTACTTGAATAATAACACAGTAATATGACAATGTGGCAGTGTACATATGATATGTACCTAAGTGCGAGTAAACCAATGTAAGATTTTTCCCTGTATAAAGCATTTAACTGAGTACATATGCAGACTTCGAAGTTTCACTTAACTACGGAAGTGCAAATGAATTGCCACCTTGGGTTTCTTCTACCCAATTTGCAAAATATTTGGTAGTTGGTCTCTTGGAAACTTAGGGGGTATGCATTCTTATCATTCATGCAAATTCAACCAAGAAATGGTTTGTTTTATTTTATTTTATTTTTCTATTTGTGATTATGATAACCTTGTTTTTTGTTACTTTTGCAGCCTTGCAGGACATGTGAAGATGTTGTGGAGACATTTAATGACCTTCTTATTAAGGTAAAACTGAAGTTACATTCAAGTAATCTTTCTTCTATATTCAATTACATGCTTTATCGATAACATTTTTGCTTGCTTTAAAAAAAAGAATCAGGTGAATTAGGATTTAGGAAATGAGTAATAGAAAAATAGAGCATGAAAATTATGTTATAAGAAAGACTTCACGTAAACATCCTAAAGAGTACCCTAATACTAAGAACCATCCTCATGTGCAGGTAAATATTTCTTGCGATGGTTAGTTGATATATAAATGGAACCTGCATCTTATTTCTTCATTAATATCTTGTTTTGCCATCACACTGGTTGCACTTAAATTAGAGCAACATAATCACACAGCCTGCAACCTTAGGGATATAATTCCTTGTGTCATTGTTGTCGGTAGGATACAATCCTCATTTTATAAGTCAAGGGAAATAGAGATTCTAGCTCTGATAGTTTGTTTCAGTAGATGGAGATATACAACCGTAAAGGCTAAGGTCGTATTAGTGGGTTTGATTGCCTTAAGTTGAGACAACGGTCGTTATTCGATTCACCGACCTTTCTTATGTTTTTTAATTACTAGTTAGATAATTATTATCTATTTTAAAATTATCAAATCTAGTTTTAGTCTTTAACTCTTCTCATATTACAGTTATATGTGTCCTGCTCATTTATGATTGAACTAGAGAAGTTGTGCATACTTTGCGAGCAAATCATCCAAAAGGAAAAAATAAAGGTAGTAGTTTACATAATCATTTTCGTGTATTTTTTCTTGCTTATGATTGTATGTGTGAGTCTGTATATGAGTGAATCGAGTGACAATGTAATGAGGAATGTATGTAAATATGATTGATAGTGTAATATACGAGTGAATTTACAATAGTGGAGTCAAAAATTTTGTACTATTTGAAATGTTGAAATAAAATATTATTTTGGATAAAATACTGTGTTATAACAATATTTATTATAATATTATGGAAATTTTAATTAATAGCAGTTGAGATATAATTGCTTTTAGCAGTTGTAAAACAAAATTTAACAACTGCTAGAAACAGTTGTAAAAAAGGTTGACTTTATTACGATTGCAATATAACTAGTGATGCATGCCAGCTGTAATAGACATATTACAACTGTTTTTGACAGTTGTGAAAGGGTATTTTTTGTTGTATTGGTACCTGTGGCAACACCTGTACCGATATTTCCATAGGGTCGCAAAGGTGTTGTCTTTGACTCTAAGGCAACGCGGCAAAAGGCAACCCCAAAAAAGTGTTGTCACAGATCATTTTTCGCCTGTAGCAACACTTTTTGGCACCTACTGTGTCACTTCTATGGGGTTGCCATAGGCCATCTATGGCGTAGTGTGCGAATCTAACAAATTCATTTACACCATTATAGAAATGTTCTTTCACTAAGTCTTTCATTCCAATTCTAACTTCATACATCCAACTACGGTCAATGTAATAATCGAACATTTTTCCTGATTCAAAAATATATGTCAGTGATTTCGATAACACATACATATATTATTGTAAAGCCTTTTGGGACTAAAACTTTTACACACCACAATGTTATATCTCGACAGTATTTCATTTTGGATTTCTCAACTAAACGATGAACTTTAAAACTTACTTTCTGGAAATTCCTATGCATTACCAAACCATTTTAACAAAATTTACCATTACAATGACCCCATTTTGTAGCACCGGAGTAACATCTATGCATTACCCCTCTCCTTAACTTCGCTTGCACCATTAACAAAATTTTTATCCAACAACGTATATACCAACAATTCCTTTAATAGGATTACCAAACCCGTATACAACAATTTCAGAACCATAGCTTTTAAATAGCTATATCCAATAACCTATATACCAATCTCATATCCAACAATTACAAAACCCATATCCAACAACGTATATATACCAATCAACTTTAAAACTTATCTTTCTAAAAATTCCTATGCATTACCAAACTGTTTTTTTTTTTAAATTGCCATTACAATGGCGCCATTTTGTAGCATCGGAGTAACGTCTATGCATTATCTCTCTCCTTACTTGGCTTGCACCATTAACAACAATTTTACCCAACAACTCCTTTAATAAGATTACCAAACCCATATACAACAATTTCAGGACCATATACAACACCATATTTTAAATAGTTTTACTTCAACTATTTAAAATTTCCAACATCACAAAATCAACTAACATACAATATTCACCGCGATAAACAACTAAATCCACATTTTAGGGGTTCAATCATGGTTTAATTAACAACATTAATCCAACAATCATTACCTGAACACATAACATATATATTTAAATAATTATTAACAAACCAATTTAAAAAATAGGTTAGAAATTATACCCAATTAAAAGGGGGCAGCAAGTGGATGATCGTCAGCGTCGGTCGGCGACGGAGGGTGATGGCGGCGTAGGGAAGGAAGCGGCGGCGCACGGTTGATTAGGTTTTTATTAATTTTGGTCTCGGCAGAACTATTAGGGATTGGGGAAAATTTGGAGGCGACGGGAGTAATGAGAGAATTCCTGTAGACTCACGGTTTTTATTTAATTTGGTGACCGCCGTTGACGGCGGCTTTTTTTAGCCGTCACCCGCCGTCGCTAGCATTAGTAACCATTTAACCTTTCCTTATAGTGGATGCAAAACAAAACCCGGTTTAAAACCTGCAAGTCTCCCTCCTATCGCACATGTTTACAGGTTTAGATGCACGCGGATTCATACCAATTAGTCTACCCTTAAGTCTTAATATCGCATTTGATTAGTATACCTGGTTAAATGACTAAAAAATTACAGCAGACTGTGGCTTATTCTATAATATATATCATACATTAGTATGTTTATACGAGTTCTTTCTTCAGGATACCTTGTAAGATAGCCATAGGCTTCCTTTGTAGTGTTTTATGCGGAATTTTGATGAGGATCTAGTATTGTTTATTTAGATACCAATGGAGTATAACAAAAATAATTATGAAATCTCACGAAAAAACAAAGAACAAAAAAGGACACAGAAGATTTAACGTGGTTCGGATATGAATATCCTACGTCCACGGAGACCCAACAACTTTTATTTCTCAATGAAGAAATGAGTACATAAGAGAGGAGGAAGATTACAATAGAGAGAAGATTAATGGTGGATTGCCTTGTTCATACAATAACATGACCTCTATTTATATAGAGGGATTTCTTGACGTCCAAGTAAACTTGGCACCCAAGTTTTCTTGATTTCCAAGTAAACTTGGCACCCAAGTTTTCTTGACCTCCAAGTAAACTTGGCACCCAAGTTATTCCATATAGGAGCCAATTACATGATTGACAATTAATCTTTCCTTCTCTACAAATATTTGAATCATCAATTTCAACACTCCACCTTGATTCAAATATGACAGTCTTTCTTCATCATTTCATCTTCAACAATCAACATAGAAGTCGTTGGGCCCAACGCCCCATGGCGCTCAAGTAACAGGAAGCAAACTGATCAAGTTTGAGCAATGCTCAAACTTGTCCTTTGGAAGTGACTTGGTCATCATATCTGAAGGATTATCCGAAGTACCCACCTTCAATAATTTGATCTTGCTCTGTTCTTCCTCGAGCATAAGAAAGAAACCTCTAACATCAATGTGCTTTGTCCGTGAACTATAGGCTTGATTCTTAACAAGATGAATAGCACTCTGACTGTCTGAAAATAGCTCCACTGTCCGCTGCACCATTGAAAGATCATCCAATAACTGAAGTAAGTACAATCCTTCCTTTGTTGCTTCCACAATCGATATCAACTCTGCTTCGGTAGTCGACAAAACTACGATAGATTGCAGCTTTGATCTCCATGAAATCGAGCCTATGCCAAGTGTAAAAACATAGCCCGACACTGACCTTCTAGCATCTCTATCCCCAGCATAATCAGAATCACAGTATCCTCTAAGAAGGATGTCACCATCTACTCCACCATATAACAAACCCACCGAAGAAGTGCCTCGAAGATATCTAAGAATCCACTTCACTGCTTGCCAATGTTCTTTGCCTGGGTTAGACATATATCGACTGACAACACCAACTGCATGGGCCAAATCTGGTCTCGTGCACACCATCGCATACATGAGATTACCAACAACACTAGAATAAGGTATATTAGCCATATACCTTTTATCTTCTTCCGATGTAGGAGAATGATCTTTCGACAACTTAAAATGAGAGTCTAAAGGAGTGCCTACCGGTTTGGCTTTCTCCATCCCAAATCGAGCGAGGACTTCTCGATGTACTGTGCCTGAGTGAGCCTTAACTCTCTCTCCGCTTCCTATCCCTGCTTATCTCCATACCCAATATTCTTTGTGCCTTTCCCAAATCCTTCATATCAAACTCTCTACTGAGCTTCGCTTTCAACTCCTTAATTTTGACCATACTCTGGGATGCAATCAACATATCATCAACATATAACAACAAATAAATCATGTCATCATCACATCTCCTAAAATAAACACACTGGTCTTTGAAGGTTCTGGAGTATCCCTGTGAAAGCATAAACCTATCAAATCTCTTGTACCGTAGTCTAGGAGACTGCTTCAGTCCATAAAGAGATTTGTTAAGTTTACAAACATAGTCTGGCCTGCTGCTATCAGTGAACCCTTCCGGCTGCCGCAAATAAATCTCTTCATTCAGATCACCATGCAAGAAAGCAGTTTTGACATCTAGTTGCTCTAACTCCATGTCATAATGAGCAACTAATGCCAAGAGAATACGAATGGAAGTATGTCTAACAACTGGAGCAAAGATGTCATGATACTCTACCCCTTTCTTCTGAACATACCCCTTTGCTACTAGTCTTGCTTTATATCTAAAATCTCCACTACCGCCGTCTTTTACTCTATAGATCCACTTACATCCAATAGCTCTCTTGTCGGCAGGAAGTGGCACCAAATCCCAAGTGTGATTTTTCCGTAAAGATTCGATCTCCTCTTCCATTGCTACTAACCAACTGGAACTGTCAACTGATGCAATAGCGTCTCTATAATCTCTGGGCTCATCATGGACAACATTTAATGCATATGTTGCCATATCATCAAAGTCAATGTCTTTGATGCTCAAACCAACAAACTCATCAAGCCATCCGGGCTTTCTTCTTTCTCTAACAGGTCTGGTCTCTGTATGAGCTCCACCTTGAGTTTGATCTTCTGTGCCAGTATCCATACTATCCTCATCAACCACGACGTCATCGGAAACGCCATTTGAATGTCTATGGAAAGAGTTAGCAGATGATTTGCTTTGTGTTTGGTATTCTTCACATGTCCTCTCATCATCATCCGATGAGGAAGGCTCCACCTTCAACATAGCCTTCTCATCAAAAGTTACATGCCTGCTTATAATAATTTTCTTGCTAATAGGACACCACAACCTATATCCTTTTACTCCTCTTCTATAACGTAGAAAGATACACTTGCGAGCTCTAGGTTCCAGCTTTCCTCGACTCTCATGCACATAAGCTGGACAACCAAACACCTTGAGGAATGAATAGCTAACAGGCTCTCCTTTCCATACTTCTTCAGGGATCTCCATATCTATGGCAGTAGAAGGTGTGCGGTTGATGAGGAAAGTCGCCATAGATAAAGCTTCGGCCCAAAATCCCTTCTTTAACTTAGCAGTCAATCTGAGGCACCTAGTTCTCTCCAACAATGTCTGATTCATCCTTTCTGCAACTCTATTGGACTGGGGGTCTCCTGGTGTGGTGTAATGCCTCTTAATGCCTTCGGACTCACAATAATCGATGAATTCCTGTGATATGAATTCACCACCATTATCTGAACGGAGAACTTTCAACTTCTTCCCTGACTGCTTCTCCACCATGGATTTCCATTTACGAAATCTAGTAAAGGTTTCACTTTTGGACTTCAGAAAGTATACCCATACTTTACGAGAGAAATCGTCTATAAATGAAACAAAATAATTGGCTCCACCTAAGGATGGGCAAGGAGAAGGTCCCCAAACATCAGTGTGAACATAATCCAAAACAGCTTTTGCCTTATGCTCACCAACACCAAAAGAAATCTTTGTCTGCTTACCAAGAACACACTCTTCACAAAAACCAAGCTTTGAATGCCGAACTCCGTCAATCAAACCTCGCTTTCTTAGCTCATCCATGCTGCGCTCGCCAATGTGGCCCATCCGCAAGTGCCATAATCTGGAAGAATCTGAATCAGCTGAAGTAACTGAAGCTGATTCACCAACTACAGTAGTGCCCTTTAGTAAATAGAGATTTCCTGCCCTCACTCCTTTCATAACGATCATGGAACCCTTAGATATTTTCATCTTCTCTTTTTCAACTACAATCTTTAGTCCAAGTCTACTCAACGCCCCAACAGAAATCAAGCTCCTCCTTAAATCAGGTACATGCCTAACATCAGTAATGATTCGAATAACACCGTCAAACATCCTGATCTTTAAACTACCAACACCAACCATACGACAAGAAGCATCATTTCCCATCAGAACTTCTCCTCCATCAATCTCACGGTAAGTGGAAAAAGAGTTCCTATCAGGTGTCATATGATAGGATGCGCCAGAATCAATCAACCATAGGGTGCTCTTCCCAGAAGAACTAGAAGCTGTAAACACATCAGTGTCACTCTCTGTATCTGATTTCTCCGCTGTAGAGGCTGAAGCTTGCTTTGGGTCTTTTCTTTTTCCTTCAAGCTTGGGACATTGTGCAATAAAGTACCCGGGCTTCTTACAATAATGGCAAGTCAATTTCTTAGGCCCTATAGACTGGGACCTCGAAGAATTCCGTTCTTCACCTTTCTTTGACTTGCTTTGACTTCTACCTCTCTGAACAGATAAGCCTTCGGTATCACTATCAATGCTAGTGCTCGCCAATCTACCTCTTAACACTTCATTATGAAGGCCAGCCTTTACATCAAAAAGGCTAATTTTACTGCGGCCATAAATCATAGAATTGACAAAAGCAGTATATTCTTTAGGCAAGGAACAAAGGAGGATCACAGCTTGAGCCTCATCAGTAATATCAACATCTACTGCCTTCAGATTCATAACTAAAGTGGTCAAGGCATCTACATGCTCCATAAGATCGGCTCCAGGCTTCATCTTAAACGAATAAAGTTATTGTTGTAGAATAATCCGATTTGTGAGAGACTTGTCTTGATATGCATCTGATAATGCATCCTATAGTTCCTTCGTCGTCTTCTTCTGAGAAAATTCTCTAAGGACTTCATCTGAAAGACTCAACTGAATTGTTGTGAGAGCTTCGTCTTTCATTTCCTCCAATTCAGCTGCATCAACATCTTTCAATTTCTCAGGCGCAGAAACAACTTTAAAAGTCTTCTCCTTTTTCAATACGGCCTCCATCTTTATCTTCCAAGTACCAAAATCTCCTTTTCCGTCCAAACGTGTTACTTCATAATTGATGCCAGATCTTCCAACAGACTTACTAGAAGTAGCCATTAATATCCAAATAGAAACAATAACACCAGCTCTGATACCAAACTGTAGTGTTTTATGCGGAATTTTGATGAGGATCTAGTATTGTTTATTTAGATACCAATGGAGTATAACAAAAATAATTATGAAATCTCACGAAAAAACAAAGAACAAAAAAGGATACAGAAGATTTAACGTGGTTCGGATATGAATATCCTACATCCACGGAGACCCAACAACTTTTATTTCTCAATGAAGAAATGAGTACATAAGAGAGGAGGAAGATTACAATAGAGAGAAGATTAATGGTGGATTGCCTTGTTCATACAATAACATGACCTCTATTTATATAGAGGGATTTCTTGACCTCCAAGTAAACTTGGCACCCAAGTTTTCTTGACTTCCAAGTAAACTTGACATCCAAGTTTTCTTGATTTCCAAGTAAACTTGACACCCAAGTTATTCCATATAAGAGCCAATTACATGATTGACAATTAATCTTTCCTTCTCTACAAATATTTGAATCATCAGTTTCAACATCATAAAAAAGTAGGAATTAAATGTGGGTAATAGGCTGGCTTCTGGTTCATCGTTCTCAAATCAGAGATCTTAAAAGAAAGGCGGAAGCCAAGACCCATGGCTGCCGAACCCAAAGATGCACCTGTACATGTATTGGGGAGTACACACGACCTTAATGTTGGTGTAGGAATTCCAGAGCTGTAGCCAAATTAATGAGTCTACGAATAACTTTTTTGAAATTGCAAGTGCATTTACACTAGCTAAATTTCAAAGCTTCCTCCAGGCTAATCCTTATTAGTGATTCACTGATTCCTCTGAATTTTAAGATGCTTTAATTCCCATGGAAAATGAACTGAAACTTCTTACAATGTTGTCATTCTATATTTCTATTGGATGGATGCTTTATCAATGCACAAATTTAGCGTAACGGTACCCTTTGTACTGTTATATTATTTAGATGTAAAAAATGTTAACATTTGCAATGAAAATTATAATTACGAATGATCTAAATTTCAATAGTGTGTGTGCAACTCTTTGCATAGGTGAGAATATGTGCACGTGAGTTAATAATAAGTGGTCGTGCTTAGTTCAGTGCCTGCGTGTGGATGATTATGTGTGAGTATGTAAGTGTGCTGGGTTTGTATGCATGAGTGTGTGGCTTCCCATGTGATGCGTGTGTGAGTTTATGAAAGCTTATATGGGATTTGTGTTTACTGTTTATAAGAGCTCAGATCGGATTATACAGTGGGTGGCACTTGAATTGATTGTAGCTCCTTTGAGCAGCTTCAGATGAACTTGGTTTGTGCACAATATGGATATCAATGCATGAACAGTGTCACACTGTGTCTTAATTCACTAGTGTATATTTATATGCGTGTTTTCGGCTTTAAATTTAACTTATCTCTCTAATTTTGGCACTACTAAGACAGGAAGAAAAAAAAGGAAAACATGTACATATGAAAACTGCTGCGGTTTGTTATATGTGGAGCACAGATAAAGGGAAAAAAGAAAAATAATAGACTAGCAGCAGGGAAAGGAAAGAAGAAAAAAAAAACAGCACTGTTGTATGTAGCGACCACCAGTGGTGGCCAGCTGCTACTGTCATCGAGAAGCAGCTCGTATATGGAGAAAAAATAAATCCAATTAACATATGCAATTGTATGGTAGATGCCAAAAATCAATTTTTAGATAAATTCCAAGACTTCCTCCAGGCTATTCATTATTAATCCTTGTCTGGGCAAAATTATATTTCAGACCTATATGTTATATTTAATAGCACCTGCACCAATCAACTTTTATTATTATTTTCCTAATATAAATCCTCTAATTGTATCGCATACCCACATATTAATGGTTGACAGTACCCTTTGTACTGTTATATTGGATGCAAAAAGTTGTTGACATCTGCAATGAATAATTAACAGGGATCTAAATTCCAGAAAGGTGCCACAGTCTGCTCGTTAAGAATATACAGGCCTACAAGTTCCAATAGAGCTTGAAATATGTGCATACTTACTAATAGTAGCAACAAAGAGCTTTGTAACATTCCAATTAACATTCAGATTCTTGCACGTAGCGATGCATACATGCAAGGGATATCGGCTTACAATCTAATATTCATGATGTACATATACGCATACATTGCAATTTAGTCTTGAATATCAGCTCCCTGGAGCTATCTATCTGCAACTTCAAAGAAGCAAGTTTGCAATGCATCCCCAAAAAATTGGGCTTACGGTGATGCCTGCTCTAGAGTTTGAAATGTAACACTAAACTAGGTAGCAAGGAAAAGTAACTGGAAACATCGTAGGGCATTCAGGTTTAACATTGAATCTCTTTAACATCATCGTTGCTTGCTTGCATGGGACGAAAATACAAAGGAAGAAGCCAACACCCAGATCACAAACTAGAAAAAACCAACAACACTTGGAAGAACCAGATATCACACCAAACAAGGAAGAAGCCAACACCAGACCAAACAAAAACAAAGCACGGCCTGAAATTGTCCTACAAGTAGTGTCTTTCCCCAGGGCACTATCGTAATAATTTGCATTCCTTTTGCTCTTAAAGCAACAAGGGGTTTCTTAAATCCCTCGTCTCTAGAGATGAGAATAATGGTTGATTGCTTGCACATAGGGTGATTAGCGAAGTTTTGGATCTTCTTTATTATCCTCTGGTCCGCGGAATGCTTCATCTTGTTGTACGTATAACACAGCTCGCCAAATCCGGCTTCATTGTATTTTTCTGGGGGCAGAAGAGTAGGGAAACCACTGGCACAAGCAAATGCATAAATGGTCCCATGAAGCTCCGGCAGATGATGCTCTTTCTGAATTGTTGTAAAGATGACATCGGCTATGATTGTGAAGTTGACGCATGTTGGAATCTGAGCATTTTCAGCATCCCAAAATAGCCCAATTCGGCTGAATACCTTGGGTTTGGGCTGTATAACCTGCAAAATGATAATAAAAACCGTTATTTTGGCATAAACAGTGGCGGATCTAGCTTTAAGTTTGAGCTAAGGCCAAATAAATAGTCCCACATTGCAAAAGTTATTCAAAATTTTCTATACATATATCAACATATATTACACTATAACAACCCTGCTAGCAAACAAAAGGAACATGCTGCTAGTAATAATGAGAATTAACTATTTGCTAGGCACGTCCCCATCAAGAAATTATTCTATCTAACATTGGATAGTTCACAGGATGTTATTTTCACCATCCCATGTAAGTTTCAATAGTCTTTGACGTCCCCTTCTCAAACATCAATACGCCAACCTTCCATGGTTAATTTAATTCTGAAACACCAAGTTTTTGAATAAGTCATCATTATAATTTTTTGAAAACACGGCACGAAACATGAAATCTGGCAATGTACATGCAAAGATCTGATTAACAGATACATCCAGAAAGTCATTCCAAGTTTGCCAGTTATTTTCTCCGGTATGTATGGGTTGCCTATAGAGAGGCGAAACATGAAATCTGGCAATGTACATGCAAAGATCTGATTAACAGATACATCCAGAAAGTCATTCCAAGTTTGCCAGTTATTTTCTCCGATATGTATGGGTTGCCTATAGAGAGGCGAAACATGAAATCTGGCAATGTACATGCAAAGATCTAATTAACAGATACATCCAGAAAGTCTTTCCAAGTTTGCTTGTTATTTTCCCCAGTATGTATGGGTTGCCTATAGAGAGGATAAACGAATATTTAGCATACTACCACATTCAAATTAATCAAAATGGCGAAACTGAGATGCTTGAAGCTTTTCTTAACATCTATGTTGCAATTTGCGGCCAGGGGCTTCTTTCTTCACTGGACTTTTCCCTTCCTTATTTACAGCTTGGTAAATTTAAAACTGTAACAGATTCATGATCATTAATTTTGTTTGCAGAAATGTCAAACGGACCGGGTGAGGAAGAAACAGCATGTGATGAACAAACTGTATTATCAGACTGGAATGATTTTGCCCAAGCAAACGGACTACATGATGAACAAACAATGCCAGCAGACCCGAATATAAATTATCAACTGAATCCAGGTATATGTTTTCTATTCCCACTTTTAATGTTCCCTTGAATTGTTTAATGCACATTAATTACCGTTCATGATGGTAGGGAATAGAAGTAGTGGGCGACGACAAGCACCGTACAATCTCGATGTTTTAGCACCCTTACCGATTCATACAGCACCTCATCCTTTAGTGATCGGCACAGCACCACAGCCCTTAATGCTTGAAGCCCCCCTTCCAAATTACAATAATCACTACCAGCAATAACTGCAACAGCAGCATCAGTACAATCATAACGCAATGCTGCCTTATCATCATCCTAATAATGCATTGCCTCATGGTAAGCCAAAATTTCTCAATTCTTCTGAAAAAATGCTTATGTTAAAAGCTTGTGCTATGAACTATATAGGTGTATCAGGGTACTTAACCACCACCTGAACGGTTTGCTATTAGGCCATCAGATATTCCTCTCTATAGGCATTGAATCGTGAAGATAAAATCTGATATGCATCAGTGATATTAATTGTGTAGTGTTGTCACTGTAATATAGTACTGTTTCATAATATTCCATTGGTAAGCAATCTTTTAGAGCATGTTTACATTTTATATTAAATAAACATCACTTCAACAATTATTATGAATTAATACACAAGGGGGAGGATAAGATATACTTGGTTATGCGGGTTGAACATTGAATCTCATCAGTGTCATCATCTTCTACGTCATCATTGCAATCACCGCCGTCGTCATCGACATCAAACATAAGCACTCTCTATTCTGAACTAATCAAATTAACAATGAAAAGGTGAGTTTTTGTCCCTCCAAAAGACTGCATGTAAAGAGTTAATGTAAAAAATTAAAAAATAAAAAAGGAAACAATAATCCGCTATTGAAGGTAAAAGGAGCAACTGATTTAAGCACCAGAGAATATACATAACTAAATTTTGCAGTAATGTTTGTCAAAATGGTTGCATGTGAAATTCTTTATTATTATTACACTTAATGAGTATTACAAAGAGAACATAATTTAATTTGACAAGCATTCATCTTATAGTGCTCTAACTAATACTTCTAAGAAAAATATATTAAGATATTTATTTTATTTTATTGATTAGTGCATAAAAAATTGATAAATTAGGGTAAACAATATATGATTCTTACGGATGAACCATCATCTATACAAATGAATGCAATGAAGTAATTAATATCTAAACAAAGAAAAAACAAAGACCATCTTTGTAGATTAACTTGATATGCATTCAACTTTTAGTTCGCGGAAGAAAGGTTTTAGAAACATATCAACGAAGAGAGTATGATAAATATTTTCGCATTACATAGAACATAAATGAATTATTTAGTCGACATATGACATTTATCCATGAAAAAACATTTATAGCTACAATTTCAAATTACCTTATTACAAATTATAGACAAACTTAACTATCAATCGTCAGTAATGACAGCTCAACACACAAGGTTTCATTTATTTAGAAACATTGATGTTGTAGAAAATTTGATATGCATAAAATAATATCAAAACTATTGCACTCAAGCGAAACAACATCCTCATTAGTTTCACAAATACTGTATTCGATAGATGAAATCTCAACAGTAGCAAATCCATTGTATTTGATTGTATTATGTGCCAAATTTGAACAAATAATATAAAAACAATAGCGCTTTAAGAGTGGCAAGGCATTTGAGTACATATTAGAGATTGCTCCCATGGGAAATATGGCCAAAGAATGATGGTCTTGTATCATTTGGCATTTAACCATATAAAAATTTGGTTATGCTCCTTATTGTTAGTTTAATATGTGAAAAACTCTTCAATAAATGTCAAAAATGCACATATTTTTAATTTGGTCAAAAGAAAATTTAAAATAAATCTAAACATTAATTGCATATTTCTACGGTCAAAATATATTTTTTGCTGAGAAAATGCAAATATTTGCGGCGTTCCATGGAAATACTTATAGTCCAGAAATTTCAAATATTTGCAACTTTCTCTATAAAATATTCGCAGAGTTCTGCGTAAATATTACGATATTTAAAAATAGAGGTTTATTTTAAAATATGAGAGGGTGTTTTTACGAAAGTTTCATTTACTCATTTTATACTCGTGTTAAACACTTATCACATAAACTTGTTACCTATGACTTGTAAATGACTTACTGCGTAGATATGGTTACTAGCGCATCAATAAGTTTTATTATGCTTCATTGAACATAGGTTTTTGGCAAAATAATATATTTTCAACTAACCATACATTTTGACTTTATTAATATGAATATATTTTATGGAACAATAACTTTAAGATGAATTACATATCAAGCATAATTGATTATAATATGAAGTCATTCTAATCTACTAATCAACACATTTATAAAATACAAAATCTTGTTTTCCTATAAGAGAAGTGTGAGATTACCACTAAATTCCCTTTTGAGACCAATCAATTAATCATTCAACATTTTTACATAGTTCCAATTGAATATGGCCAAAAAACCAAACAAAACCTTCCAACTATAAATGAAAGATTAACATAAAATCACCCAGAATGGTATTTTAATATGTATGTTTTACAATTATGGAAAAAATAACGCTCCTTATCTACATTTTATAGATATTTATATTAATTAGAAAGTGCTTGAATGTTTAAATGTATTTTTGGATAACTTAATTATACATGTCTAAGTTCATTTAAGGATATTTGGCAACACATGCATTAAACAAATCGAAAGAGTTAGTAGAACAAAAATCGAGCTGACAAAATCTGGATGTTTATATTACCAACATGAATGAACATCCACTGTATATGTGAAGAAAATAAACAATAAGCGCCTTTATCATTAAAGGAATTAAAGCATTTTTTCAACCCAAGCAAACTTAAAAACAAATCTTGAGCGATCGAATCTTTTAGCAGTTCAGATCATTTTCACAATATTAAACCAAGGAATGAGAATTCGGCCAAGCAGTCCGAAACTGGCAGCGAAACCGAAAATGTTGAATCATCTTTTAGCATCGTATCATTTTATTTTATTTTTTCCCCAGAAAAAGTTGAATCTATCACTGCGACAAGCGAAGGAACAGTGGAAGTGAAACTGGCAGCAGTGAAAAAAACAACAGCAATTAAATAACACTTAAAATCAAACAACTTATCCACCCAAGCGTTAATCAACGGGAAAAAATGATTAATCCAAATTGAAAGCCTATAAAATACAGCGATTCAGTTACTTACAGCATCCAGTTATTTCAACTCCCGATTGCTGCTCAGTGGTCGATCGATCTTGACGTAGAGCGCCGTAGACTTTATCGATTTAACTGCGCTTTTCGCAATTTTATTTTTTCTGGGTGTGTGGACTGGAAATTGTAGTTTGCAGCAGAAAGCAAATGGGAAACGTGAATATATAGTTAAAAGAGGCAATAGTGGGCTGGGTTGGCTGGGCTAAAAAACTGTGGGTTTAATTAATTTCCAATAATCTTTATTTGGTCCTAGGTCTTTTTTTTCTATGTGATTTCTGTTTGTTTAAACATTACTTTTAGCATCAAATTTGTTAACCATTTTGATTTCTTTTCAAATATTATTTTCTTGTTTTGACGCGCACTCCTATTCAAATCCAAATTCATGTGTTTCTATTTCAATATTAATTCTTTCCCTTACTTAATTTAATTCTTTCACACTCATTTGTTTTCATATTTACTAAATGGTTTAGTTTGTTAATATTATTTATTAGCACTATTCAAACTTCCTTTTATTTGATTGTTTTATACCATTTATGACACTTGTTTATTTTGAGCACTATTATTATAATTTTATTTTATGCCTAGATATATCCATATTATTTCAATAACAATTGTTAGATGATGTTAATTGTTATACATTAATATCATTTAACACACGTGTGAATACAATAAGTTAATTTACATGTTCTCAATATTATTATGACGATATGAAGATATGAGGGTAAGCGGTTCATTTCTTATTCGGCCATTTTGAATTACATATCGTAGTTTGCTTAAATGACGGTTTATCTAAAAGCAAGGCGTTGGTGAGGATTGACTTGATGAATTAGTTATGGAGGGACATGTTTTCCTTCCTACTATAGCATAGACGAGCTTAGCATATTCTGGTCTCTTGAGTTTGAGGCTGAACAGTCTACTTAGGTTGTAATGGTATTTTTCAACTTTACGTCGACCAAGCCTTTACAAGATGTTGTCTTTGAGCTTTACAGTACCAATTCGAGGCAAACACAGGGAGGATGACATTTCGATTGTAGGTTTTTTTTAACCAATTAATGATTCAACTGATAATGGTAAAATGTATAAAGTAACACAAGGAAAGTCTAACATGACTTATCTTCAATCTATAGGATGGTTGCTGCATAACTGGATTATGTTACTTTCTTTTTGTGGGAGCAAAGGAAGAAAATGACCAAAATTGTTGACTAGCATTTTATTATTTTGAGAGTACCCACTTTTTGAGTTATATATAAAGATAGGTTTTATTACCGTTTTAAGTTACCTACAACCAATAACCTAATATGAGATATAGTTTCACAGGATAACAACAACAAAAATCTATGCATCGAAGCCACCCACTAGCATAAGTCAGCAAGTCTTAATTTCACCAGAACATCTTTTCTCTTATTTTGTTTTTTGTCTTATCCATTAACTTTGGTCAAAATACTTTTTAACTGATATAGATTAGAAGTAGCTGGAACTTTGTGACTATAGTACATCTTATATGACATATTTTTTCATAACATGAACGCACTAAATCATATAACTACATTACTGATGAGTTTGGATTCTAAAATAATAACAATATGGATCAAAATTACTTGAATCTATACAGATAATAGATAGACATCATTTTTTCCAGTTTATGCATGCATCTGTATGTATGTTTGTACATCTGTTTGTTTTGTGGTGTTATTTTGTTTTTAGCACAACAACCATTATCTGGAATAAACCATGTACACGATGGCTTATTAATATTTCAAATTCATTCAACTTCTATTTATAAAATAAGTGAATTATTTGGCTCCTTTTTTCTTATCTTAAATACAACATCTTGAATGCGATTAGTAAGCGGTTTTTGCTCTTATTTACTAAAATCAATATATTTAAAGTAGAAAATGATTTTCAATTGCTTAATTTCTCGCTAATGTCAAACTGTTGCTTTTATGTTCTTAACCAATAAATGTGGTCATGTTTGACTAAAATTTATGGTCATTCAATAAGAATTATGATTTTTTTAATGGAAATTGACTTATTTTTTTATTATTATAAGCAGAATTGTTGTGTGCGTATAATAGACACAACAATCTACTACAAATATTTTGAAATGCCAAATCATAATCATGATCAATATATATATATATGATGACATCATATAAACTTTTTTGCTTCAAAAAAGTCAACATACTATAGTTTGTATATAATTTATATAATATTACTTGAATTGTATCACTTATAATTTTAATGATTATTTGTTCAATTTTTCACATTTAAAGATCATAAAATAAGTTTAAATTGTAATGAATTAAGAACATGTTTCCAGAATAAAATCAGAAATAATTTTTATACCAAAAAATAAGCATTCATAACAAAAAATTTAGATGGATAACAGAATAATTAATCAAATAATCATCCACAGCAAAATTATTGTTGGGTGAACAACATGAAAATTAATTATTATTACTACATAAATTATTAGATGAATAATAGAACAATTAATCAAAATAATCATACATGATAAAATTATTTTTGGATGAACAAAAGAACAATTTATTATTGTTGCCGCATAAATTATAATTTATATATATATATATATATAACTATTTAATATTAATTACAATAGTTATTTTTCTTTTATTTTTAACATTCAATTATTACAATATGTTTTTTTTAGTAAGATAAATTTTAGTGCCTAGCAAAGCGAGCAAAAAATACTAGTGGTTTATAATTACTTAACTATTTGGTTTTATTATGTAATATCCGTTAATGGTTGTGAATGATAAAAGTAAATTGCAAAATGTCATTAAAATAAATTAATACACTTTCAAATTCAAATAAATTTTAAAAAAATAACCAAAAGAGATGAAAATGAGCATACAACAAATCCAACTGGTATATAATAAATTTGGATAATTTTTCATCCATCAATTTTTCCATAATATCCAAGTTGTGTACCCGCTGCAAAAAACAATACTAAATCCCCAAAGCTGAACATGCGAAATGCGAAATACTTTGGGTTTGAAGATGGACACTTTTCAGAATCTCTTCTATTTGTATGAAGTGGCATTCCACTATTTGTAGCGAATAATTAATTGTACTATAACGAATATTTCAATGAATCGATGTGAAGCAATCCGCCTCTTATGGTAAAATGAATTGGTCCACGAATCCGAATTTAAACTGTTACTTCTCTTTTTCTTTCCTTTATTAATCAACAATTCTACTTCTGCTGAATTCTTTTTTTTTTGTCAAATAGTGCAAATAAGAGATAAAATAGTGGACCCCTCCTGAATTTCAATCTATGAATCCGCTGTAAATTTTAACTATTCGCGGATTTTAATATAAGTTTCTTCGGCTGTTGTAGCAATGTTTTTTATCAATTCATTACTTTACCTATTCTTTGCTCTCCACTCTCTTCATGGATCTAAAGCTTCCTCTTTTATTTTTTTCAAACTAGGTAAGTATCCATGCAGATGCACGGTTGTAAAAAATATATAATTTTGTGTTAATACTTTTAAAAATATAGAAATTTGTTCTTTTTATCTTAATCCATAAAATTCGGTTAATTCTGTCATGCTTCTGATATATGTTCATATAAAACTGTAAAATGGTTATTTTGTGGAAGCATAACCAATGATTGACTTGCAACCATAGTCACTGATTTAGCGTTATAAGATGGTTCTCAAAACTTAATAATTAGCACTGAATCTATTAAATATAAAAAAAAGTAGAATTTGATTGCTCTTTGTTTTTTATAATGCACCATACTCCGAAAACCAGGCCTTTCATCCATTGTACTATGTTTGTGCACATAGTGTATGATATTTGAATTTAAATATTCATATGCTTACGCTACTTTTGAAAAAAAATACCAATAAAGTAGAGGAGGATTTTATTTTAAAAGACAAACTTTACAAAAACATTGATGAAAAAATTGGAAAGTTTCAAAATTAAGGAGAATGACACATTTACACTAAAAGTGAAATTCAGGGGGTCCACTATCATTTCCCTATTTACATTATATTTGTCCTTCTCATTAAATTCTAAAGTTTCCATATTTTTCACCAATTTTTTTGTTAAGTTTGTCCTTCTCCCTATTTTCCACAAAATATCTAATACCAAGGCAAATACTCGATATACGCTCGAACAAGGGTTGTCTATATTTCTAAAAAAACCACCGCTTAAAGCATGTGTGTTAATACTTTTAGAAATATTTAATTAGTACCCATGTAGATGCACGGTTGTAAAAAAATACAATTTTGTATTAATACTTTTAGAAATATAGATATAAATAATTGTAGATGCATGATTACATAGTAATACATCAAGGCTAAAAGTTACTAGTATAACCGCATAACGGTGGAAAAACCAACCGTTAAGTTATGTGGTATTAAACAAAAAAGTTCTATTAATTATTTTCTTAAATAAGAAATTACTGAAAAATTCATTGTCTTACTTAAAGAAAGAAAATGATTACAAATATATAAATTCAATTAACATATTTCATATAATTGACTTCTTCACGCCTCTAAATCAATATTGAATTTATAATATGAAATGATAAAGCAAATTATTTCATATCCAAGCACATTCCAACAAAAAGTTTAATGTTAACTCATTCATCATCAATTAGCTTTAAATATGTAATTAATATTACAAAGTAAAATTAACATTAATCATGTTTTCATATATCTTAACAATACAATAATATATTTATTATACATGACATATATCACGCTAGCAAATTAAAAGGAAAATCACGCTAATATCATATATGGCTACTACTTCTGCATTCAGGAGCTTTCTGACCTATGTCTGGAATTATTCCAAAGCCACGTTAAAATATACTTTTTTGTCCATGATAAATCAATCTGCAAAATAGTCATGCAAGTAAGATTAATTGATAACTAACTTTGAAAAAATAAGATACTTTAATTACTTTGTTCTCGAAAACCATACATGATATTCTGAATAAATTTAGCTTATGAACAACCTAGCAGATCCATGTACCTTTAGTATCAATATCAACAATTATATCCCAAACATGACATTTCCCTTCTCAACTAATAACTGGACAAAAAGCAAAATCAGGTTAATATCAAATATGTCAATTACTTCTGGACTCAAAAGACTTCTCACCTCTATTTGGAACTAATTTAATTCACTGTATAACTTTCATCTTTAAGCTACAGGCTAGCATCAAAATAACATCAAAGCCAAAATAAAGATATCCATGAGAAAACTGAGCATCATGTAACATGATGTTTAGTTAACATATCTGATTTATGATAATAGAAATATACCACCTACAACGATAAGTAAGTCTATAAAAGGAGGGAAATTATAACTTAGCTATCAGAAATATATGCATTTTTTTTTTGATCAGCAAACATTGCCTCCCAAATGCTAGAGTTTATAATAAATAATACACGGGTTGCACAAACAAGATAAAAAACAAAAAAGTCAACTAAAGAATTCCAAAATAAAATTACCATATCCCAAAATAAAATAATCAAACAGCAGAAAAAACGCCACAGCAAACCAAAACAGATCACATCTCATTGTTCAACATAGCCCTAAATATAGTGTGGGAAGACCATTCATATTATAAAGTTCTGATCATTCAAAGCGAATACATACAACAAACTTTATCTATATGGAAACTAAAAAGTATTAACTATCACATACGTTATGTATCTTCATAAAATATAATCCTATATCGTATACATATCCTAAGTACTTTGCTTATCAAAAATATATATACATTTTTGAAATCACACTTTCATCCAAGATTATATACAGGAAGCCAAATGCTTAGTGCACATACAATTGCGCCCTCTTGAAACTGATATATCTTTGAAAGCAGTCATTAGCATAGTACTCTTATTTACAAAATTAAGGGGCAAGAAACTGATAAGGATACAAAAATATATGTGCTTAAAATTAATTTGGTAAATAAAACTGCGTAATTAAATGTAAATAACAATTCAAAGACTTAGTATCAGATATTGTAATATATGACAATTACCCAGTTTATCTAAACTAAATATCAACTGTGGAAATGTATAAGTATAATTTTGATCATACTTTCAGTATATTTGAAGTATATAACGAATTGTATAGCTCATTTTTCAAAGGACGGGATGTTGTGCGAGAAGATTGCGCGAATGCGGAAGCACAATAAATAAAATCTAGATTTGCCAATTGAACATCAATTTAATCTGATAGCAATTATTCTATTACATTAAACAAATAATAAATAACTATAACAGAGGAAAAAAGAGACACACAATATTTATACTAGTTCCACTATCATCGAGATAGTGTACGTCCAGTCCAAAAGAGAGAGATTTTATTCCACATAATAGAGAGAATTACAAGAGATTACAAAAATAAGAGTTTACATATCTTAACAAGAAGAGACACCATTGGGGATCACTGGCTCCACGCCAGGATGGGTTTACACTAAAGTCTACCCCTCAATATATAGCCAATGAAATGTATGTGAGTCATCAATCAAATTACCGACATATGGTAATAATATAATGAAGGTAAATTACCATAGCAACAATTGTGCAAACATGGGAAGTAAATCAATCCGTTTCTTTAGCATAGATGGAAGAAATTAATGCCTGCATTTATTTCTTTCCATTTCATGCAAATGCAATCAATTAATTCGTGCATTTCCATATTAAACAAATATTTACTTTTCATCAATTTGTGATTTTGTATCACTTAAATTTAACACTCAACCTTGATGCAAAATCACATCTTCAACACCCCATCTCCAATCAAATTTTCTTCACATCATAAAACTCTTCAACAAAACTCCACATTAAATCAAAATCTCACAATGAGATAAAAAACAAAAATGAATATTTGCCAAATGGGTTCCAGCAAAGCTACCCCCATCGCATTTTGTTAACGAGCTCAGACTACATCCCCACCCGCTAACAAAATGTTGTAAATATCCAAAATAAAAAAAGGCAGATCCCAAAAATAATCTCCACACTACCAAGCCCAAAAATAATACTTTCAATCACCAATTCAAAAACAGAGCCAAAATTCAAATCTCTGTATGAAACATAATTCTCTCTCCTTCCACATATCTGCATGTAGCACCTCCTTTAAAACGGCATCACAAAATCGACGATGTATCACAGTGGCAACAAATCCGCCAAAATTAGCTCAATGAACTGAAATATCTAAGACGACATCAAAAAAGTCGATAAGTCTGAGTGGCGTCAAAATCCGTCATCAAAATCAGCTACATCAGATACAATTTCTGAACCCAGTGGTCCTTCAACACATTAAACTCTTTATCTCTCAAACAATGAGAGCATTTCTCAACAGTTTTTGAAGTTATACAAAGTCCTCAAACACTTGGAAAGGTCGCTAACACCTCCAGTAGTTCGTCTTCGGTCGCTTCCACCTCTAAGCAGTTTCGCCAAGCTGTTTCTACAAAGTGTTATCTTTTCAACGGTTGGGTCAGGCCGTGAACAAAGATATAACTCACCTTAATGAGAATCCAAAGCTCAAGCTACATCAAAGTTCCAAGCCTGGAACACTCTTCTCTCTCAACATAATCTTCTCCACCAAAGTCTCTTTTTCTCCCAAATAATAATAGCATAATCACTACTAAATCTACCAACCTTTGTAGAAATAATTGATGCACAATTTAGAACAAATCGCCTTGCTCTGATACCAATCTGTTGTGCGAGAAGATTGCACGAATGCGGAAGCACAATAAACATGATCTAGATTTGCCAATTGAACATCAATTTAATCCGATAGCAATTATTCTATTACATTAAACAAATAGTAAATAACTATAATAGAGAAACAAAGAGACACACAATATTAATACTGGTTCTACTATCATCGAGATAGTGTATGTCCAGTCCAAAAGAGAGAGATTTTATTCCATATAACAGAGAGAATTACAGGAGATTACGAAAATAAGAGTTTACATATCTTAACAAGAAGAGACACCATTGGGGATCACTGGCTCCCTGCCAGAATGGGTTTACACTAAAGTCTACCCCTCAATATATAGCCAATGAAATGTATGTGAGTCATAAATCAAATTATCGACATATGGTAATAATATAATGGAGGTAAATTACCATAGCAACAATTGTGCAAACATGGGAAGTAAATCAATCCGTTTCTTTAGTATAGATGGAAGAAATTAATGCCTGCATTTATTTCTTTCCATCTCATGCAAATTCAATCAATTAATTCACGCATTTCCATATTAAACAAATATTTACTTTTCATCAATTTGTGATTTTGTATCACCTAAATTTAACACAGGAGACCAACCTTTGCTAGTCACATGTTAAAAGTTGATATGAGATGAGACGATGCTACAACTCTACATTTTTTATCTGAGCATCCAAATCCATTCATATGTAGAACACAACACACATATATACCTTATTATGTCTGCTAATCACTTCGTTAGGCCGTCCGCACTAAATTTTATTTCATTAAAGTTTGTATCTTATGAAAGTGTGAACAAGAAGAGGATTGAACGAACCAAAAATAGCAGCTCCAGTGGTTCCTAGAAGTGCATAACTCCATTCAGCAAAACTTATCTGTGTAAGTCTCCAAAATGATCGCGGGTGCCTGGTGATCTGAAATATTTGATTTCAAAGAAGTACCAAGCTTCAGCCTTTGAATGTAAATAGTTTTATATGTACTGACTTCATATATATCTTGCTTTCAAATACGAATTGGCAATATATATTTTTCAGGCTTCAAGAATGCAAGGTTTAGTATATAAAACTGGTATGTATGTATGTGTGTGTGCGCGCGCGTGCGCGTGTGTAGACTGCAGTAAAATATATGAGTAGAAGCAGGTTTTTAATTTACTGCAGTAAAGCTGAAAAATGAGCAAAAACTTATTTGAAAGATATGCAGTACTAAAATATTGCATAAAACATAAAAAATATTGTAGAAACAGGTTTTTAATTTACTGCTAATAATTTGCTGCAGTGTCGGGTTGCATTAATTATTTTCCTATTCGTAAGCTATTTTCTTATTGTTGTGGTGCCATAGTGCATAAATTATCTAACAATCACGCATTGCCTAATTTATTACAGCATGAAATGCACTTTCCAAGAATTTGACTGGATTGATAATTAGTAAATAATAAAGGATATAGCACCTAAAATTAATTTATGAATTTCAAACAGCAACTATACTGCCTTAAATAGTAAAATATAGCATTAAGGTTTAAACACTGAAACAAATACGTACGTCCAGCGAATTACCTCACATTTACGGAAATGTACGGGTGACTGTTGCCACGATCTTCCAAGTGATTTGCTGAGATTTCATTGCAAATATAATGTAACTGGAAAAAGAAGTACGTGAAATGCTGAAACTTTCACGGACATTATGCTTTTGTTTCATGTATGATAGCATGCCGAACTAAGTGTGTTAGGGGTTGTGTCATTAACTTTAAATAAAATAAAAGCTAATAATTTTTATCATCATACCCACTGTAATAACATAGGTTAATGCATATTTATGACATACCAAAAGTTCATGCAACTTGCGAATATCTCATTTACTGTCATCGAATGTAAGATAGCTAATATAAAAATAACTCACTTGAAAAAATCTGAACCAAAATATATGTGTAGATTGCTGTAAAGCTGAAAAATGAGCAGAAACTTATTTGAAAGATATGCAGTACTAAAATATTGCATAAAACATAAAAATATCGTAGAAACAGGTTTTTAATTTACTGCTAATAATTTGCTGTAGTGTCGTGTTGCATTAATCATTTTCCTATACGTAAACTATTTTCTTATTGTTGTGGTGCCATAGTGCATAAATTATCTAACAATCACGCATCACCTAATTTATTTTTAAGTAAATAAATAGCCCACTGATTATCATAACATCCTAACAGAGGCTTCTCAACAATTCCCCAATTTCTAGCTTGTAGTAAAAGAATTTGCTATTTTCTGTATAAAGACAAAAAAAAGGCACCAGAAATAAGTGTGAATTAGATCATTCCAGTTGATTGTGTTAATATCTCTAAATACGAAACAACATGTAGGTGATGAATGCCATACACATTGCCCAATGCTATAAATTTAAAAGTTACAATGCTTCACAATGTTGGAGAAAAGAAGGTCTCAGTGCGTCATAGATGTTGATGATCAATTAAACTTAATAATTTTCTGTGGACGCCAAATAATCTTCACTGCAGGGTGTCAGATAAGTTGAAAACTCATCATATAATGTTTTACCTCATTCTTATTAATAATTGTATGCACCAGGTTTATCTTCAAGTATCGTAAGCATCAGACATAAGAAGTTGTCCTAAATACTTTAATGAATTTCAAGATACTGTTTAGCACAGAAAATATAAATTATGTCTGCTACAGTGATTTTTTTTAAAGCAAGAAGGTAGTATGTCTATATCTTTGGGAGCAAAATCATGAAGCTAATAACAATTTATAAATAAAAAGACATGAGTGTCTAATTTAATTATTACATCATAAGGTCTCATAACAATTTTATAGCACGGGTCCAACTTTATAATTATGCATAATTCATCCATTTTGCCCCATTAATTAGGCATGCGTATTAATTTCTTTCCTATATCATACCTTCACCTTGCTTCATTCATAATGAATTTTGGGAAATCAATCTACACCATCATTAACTGTAATAGAAGAGATACCGAAAGACGTAATGAAAAGATGTCAAAACTAAAGGGTACCAATCATTTCATCCTAACGATCACAAAGGAATCAAGCCTAACAGATAATTTTGAAGTACTTCATCGATTCATTAAACTATACAGTAACAATTTCTTCTTCTTTTGGTTCTTCTTTTCTTTCAGTGAATTGTCTACACTGAAAAGCATCAAGTACTCCAACCAACTTAGAAAACTCTTAAAAACAAACAAGTTTTACATTAGCACAATACAAAAGGTGTCAATTTCCTTCCATTGAGCAAAAACAACTTCAAAGTGCTAAACAAAGTATTTGTTCTGAAGTAAATACATTTTGCAAGGGTCGAAAAACTATGACAACCTTAGTGATCTCAATGGCATTTTTCCCGGTTGACAGTGAGAACCGGCATCAGCAAAGATAGCTAGGAAGCCATGAATTGTCGATAAGAATTTTATGTGATTACAGTGGCTTAGTGTTTAAGAAGAAGGCATCTGAGTTAACACAAATTATCGTTGAGAAAGCTAACTCAAAAGTGGGGATAAATATCCAGGTAGTACCTTTTTACTGAAGCAACAATTAAAACCAAACAAAATGCTAAAGATAACGAATAAGATAAATGAATTACCTGTTTGGCAGCATCTTGAATCCGCCGCGGAGCATCTTTCTTCTTCAAGTCGAATTCCATCTTTAAAAGGAATAAAATCAGGAAATTGTAAGTAGGGTTTTAGCATGGAACGGAACGTAATAGAAAAAGCCGAGGTCGCTGATTTAGGAAAACGCAGATTTGAGGAAGAGAAAGAAGGAAACGATGGAGATAAGTTGAGCGAAAATTAGAAAAAGCCGAGGTCGCTGATTAAGGAAAACGTATATTTGAGGAAGAGAAAGAAGGAAACGACGGAGATAACATTATTGTTGAGCGAAAATTATGCCTAAATTTATTGGCTCAGACAATTTGTTTTTGGCTCTTACAGTAGGGAAACCTCCCTAACGGTCGGTTTGATTACAAAAATGCTACTTTGACAAAGAAAGTTTTTGTCAAAAAATACACCAAGGACAAAAAAAATAGGAGACCCACCCCTTGAATTATACAAATACCCCCCTGAATTCAATGTTTACCCTTTGAATTCCGGATTTACCCCTATTTCTTAGTTTTTGACAGTAACTTTTTCGGGTATTCTAGCATAACTCAAGTTATTATTGTGATGTTATTGAATAAACATATTATTAGCCAACATTGTTTTTTCCAACTCATTTCATGTTTTAGTATTGATGTAATTTTGTCATTTCTAACCTATATTATATATGATTAGTCAGCGTTGTCCTTTTCAACTCATATTGTTTTATTCGTAGTAGAGCAAACTCGTGATACGCACATGGTTTGGCCATAATTCGTTGATAAAAATATGAACATGTGAACATTATTATAACACATAAATATGCTCTTTTTCCAATTTTATAAAGAGGATTTTCTTTTAATGGACAAACTTTGGAATTTTTTTGGTGAAAAGTATGGAAAGTTTTAAAATTAGGGAGGAGGACACATTTACACTAAAGGTGGAATTCAGGGGACCCACTAACCTTTTCTCATTTACACTATCATTTGGCCTTCTCACTAAATTTTAAACTTCCCATACTATTCACCAATTTTTTTGTTAAGTTTGTCCTTATTCCTATTTTCCACTTTTAGAAAACTATAAAAAAAAACATTTTTGTGGATCTATATTGTGTATGATTTATTGCCAAAGTTTTTTTTTTTTGCTATGAAATAATACAAAACCAAAGTATGTAGCAAGGTTTTGAGTTAAAATAAAAAAAATGAAACAGAACACAAACAATTTGCATATATCATTGAATCACATGATTTTAAACAAATACCTGACATGAAATTAATTCCCGTAAAGTATTTATAATAAATTCAACTATCAGTTTGAATGGACTAAACCATAGGTAGCTCAGCTTTTTCTTAGGTAGCTCACCTTTTTCTTAGGCACGAAATAGTGAGAACTCCACTTTCCATTGTAGTTTTCATCTGAGCCACCTTTTTAGGGCTGTAAATCAAACCAAACTCCATATCATGTCTAAACATGATCAAAAGTTCCCAAATCCAACGGTCCCTTCAACGAAGTAAACTCCATATCACGTCAAAGTTCCCAGATTGGAACGCTCTTCACTCTCATCATAATCTCTTCCCCAGAGTCTTCCGTTTCTCCAATAAAGTAATAGCATAATTACCACTGAATCTACCAAGTAGAAATAATTGATGCACAATTGAAAACAAATCCCCTCGCTCTGATACCAATCTGTTATGCAAAAATTGCGTGAATGCGGAAGCACAATAAGCATGATCTAGATTTGCCAATTAAACATCAGTCTAATCTGATAGCAGTTATTCTATTACATCAACGAAATAGTAAATAACTATAATAAAGAAAAAAGACATAATATTTATACTGGTTCCACTATCATCTATAAGATAGTGTACGTCCAGTTCAAAAGAGACGGATTTTATTGCACATGAGAGAATACAAGAGATCACAAAATAAGAGTTTACATATCAAAACCTCGAAAAGGCTTAACTAAAAGAGACACCATTGGGGATCACTGGCTCCATGCCAGGATGGGTTTGCACTAAAGTCTACCCCTCAATATATAGCCAGTGCAAATCCATGTGAGTCATCAATTACATTACCAACCAACATATGGTAATAATATAATGGAGGAAAATTACCATAGCAACAAATGTGCAAAGATAGAAAGTAAATCAATCCGTTTCTTTCGCATAAATGGAAGAAATTAATCCCTTCATTTATTTCTCTTCCATCTCATCAAATGCAATCAATGCATCCCTATTATAAAAATATTTACTTTCTATTTTTTGCAAATTTATTCCAATCAATTTGTGATTTTGTATCACCTAAATTTAACATCATCTTCTTGTGTTCGCACACTATGCCATCGCACATGACATGCAGTGACTGATGATGCATATAACCGTTGCAGTCTAGGGATGATTGGTAAATAATGCATTCTCGTATACGGAAATTCCTTACCTTTCTTTTTTCTAGGTTTATACCTTTTCCCACCACATTTTTTACAGTTTCTAATATTAATATCATCTTTCCAATACAACCTGCAACCTTTAACACAACAATCTATTTTTTGGTATGGCAAACCGAAAGACGACATTAGTGTTTTCACTTTGTAATGACTATCGCACATCAGATTATTGGGTGGCATATGTCTTTTTGCAGCTTGTACAACCGCTGTAAATGCAGCTTCTGTAAGGTTAAATTTTGATTTCATGGTGATGTACTCAGCGGTTACCGATAATTCAGTTCCACTTTCACAACCATTCCACAATGGCCGCTTAGTTGAAGCCAATAAGTCATATATTTTTTTGGCTTCGGCATTCGATTCTTCTTCAATATTGACGTCATCGTCGTCAACCTGACTAGTAGGGAACATTGGCCATGTTGCATCTTCTATTGGATTCGTCATAACTAATTTGACCTCTGACACTACATGATTTACTGTAGGCGCAACAAGTTCTCCGTGACGATCCCACAAATAATAATTTGGCACAAAACCTGATTTATACAAATATACTTTAACGATGTCTGGTTTATGAAACCTCATCAGTTTACACTTACTATACGGACAACGAAGCTCCTCGTAATTTCGATTATTAGATACTGCCACTATGCTATAGATTGCCTATCGCAACGAAAACCCATGTTCTTGCTAGCTATAACGTTGTCATTGCTATACTGTTTTTTGTCTATTGCAATGCACGCTTCAATGTGTTAGCATAAATATCAGCAGTGTGTTGCGATAGCTATAGATATATTCTAAGTAAAAAAATAAAGATAAAAATTACACCTCAGCGATCCGCACAATTAGTTAAAATCAAATCTCAACCGTTTATTCACACCATCAATCCAAACCTCATTCATCTCTATTTCTTACTTTTATTTTCATTCTACCGCTTTTCTTTTCATTCCCTTCCTGCCTCCAAAACTTCGCAAATATTTCGGAATCCCTAATTTTCATTTTCTGCCTCTTTTCATCCCCTTTCTATCTATCCCCAACACTAAATTATCAAATCGAAACCTACAGAAATCCCCAAATAAGAAAGAAGGGTATTTGAAAACCCTCGTCATCGTCATTAGATTCAGATCTAGATTCAGATTCAGGATGCCGTCAGTCTTCTTCCCTCTGCAGCTATTTCGCGTGCGCTCGTTCCCTTGTTGATCGATCCAGTTATGCGTCATTTGACTTCCAGAATCAAACTTCAACGCTTTCTCGCAATAGAAATAGGAAGCCAAATCGTGGAATCGAAGGCTATCTCCTCGCAAAACAAAGTGCGGACGGAATCGACATGAAGGCAGCAGCTCCTTCGAGAACCAAGGTCGAATCGAGAATGAAGAAGAGGGAAGTCGAGAGTTTAGGTGAGTATTCTCACTTTCTATTTGGCATTAAGCCCTAATTATAGGCAGCCTTAATTCTTCTAGTTACTGGCGTGTCTGTTTTGTTTAGTGCTATGCTTGATTGTGTTGGATGAATTGGATGATTGGTTGTGATGATTGAGTTAAACATTTTGGTGATGGGTATGCAATGGTTGTAAATGCTATGCTATGACCCTTAAAGGTATTAATGAAGATAAACGATGAAAACCCTATTTATAAGTCCTATACACTAAGTGCTTCTGATCTCATTGATGCTATGATATTTCTAGCCATTCTTTGTTGTTGCTCCGACTGTTATTTGTGCCTGTATATATGTTTTTTTATTGCCGAAAGCAATGAGTATGGGAAAACTGATAAGCACCCACACGTCCTATATCATGACTGTGCCATGTGAAACAATTACCTAGAAACTGCCAATACCCCTGTATATATACATATAGGTAACACACTTGGCTAATTTAACAAGCTCAATGTCATGTATTAAGTGAATTTACTCACACCAGGCAATAGTCTGACTATATCATGCTCTGTTTTAAGTACATTAATGTATGATAAATGATTCCTGTACATCTTAGAGAAACTGCCTTGGTTAATCTGTTGTGACTTAAGAATCGAATGAATCTGAATTGCAGCAAAAGCTCTCTTAAGTTGAATGATCTTTGCATGGGTCATGCTAAATAATTACCTGAGAGCAATTGCTTGAAAGTTTTAGGAATCGGGTAGTAGTGTCGTGATATATATACTGCTAGTTTTTGATGTTACTGCTCATTGTTGGTATATGTGTATATATAAGTATGGCCGAATTCAGGTGCTTTATAGCTAGTGCAAACTAGGCAATATGACAGACCCATCCATGTTTATAGAACGGATGCACAAAGAAAAAGGGTACAAACCATATTTTAATTCTAAAAGCTGTATGATTCTAAGACTTAGTTTGGCTTCCATAGAAAATGGATGAATAGAAGAGCCCTGTTTTGTATAAAAATAAGTGTTGTGTCTAAGTGAGTGGCGTGGTACTTCTTTTGAGAAGTAATATTCTGTTTTCCAATGTACTGGAATCATAAAATGAGGCATACAGTTTGTTTAAATTCCTTTGATGATATCACCTTGTTTTGGTGTAACATTTGTATTAAAATTTTGTATATCTACTGAAATAATAACACAGTAATATGACAATGTGGCAGTGTACATATGATATGTACCTAAGTGCGAGTAAACCAATATAAGATTTTTCCCTGTAAAAAGCATTTAACTGAGTACATATGTAGACTTTGAAGTTTCACTTAACCACGGAAGTGCAAATGAATTGCTTCTACCCAATTTGCAAAATATTTGGTAGCTGGTCTCTTGGAAACTTACGGGGTATGCATTCTTATCATTCATGCAAATTCAACTAGGAAATGGTTTGTTTTATTTTATTTTGTTTTTCTATTTGTGATTATGATAACCTTGTTTTTTGTTACTTTTGCAGCCTTGCAGGACATGTGAAGATGCTGTGGAGACATTTAATGACCTTCTTATTAAGGTAAAACTGAAGTTACATTCAAGTAATCTTTCTTCTATATTCAATCGATAACATTTTTGCTTGCTTTAAAAAAAAAAGAATCAGGTGAATTAGGATTTAGGAAATGAGTAATAGAAAAATAGAGCATGAAAATTATTTATAAGAAAGACTTCACGTAAACATCCTAAAGAGTACCCTACTGCTAAGAACCATCCTCATGTGCAGGTAAATATTTCTTGCGATGTTTAGTTGATATATAAATGGAACCTGCATCTTATTTCTTCATTAATATCTTGTTTTGCCATCACACTGGTTGCACTTAAATTAGAGCAACATAATCACACAGTCTGCACCCTTAGGGATATAATTCCTTGTGTCATTTGTTGTCGGTAGGATACAATCCTCATTTTATAAGTCGAGGGAAATAGAGATTCTAGCTCTGATAGTCTGTTTCAGTAGATGGAGATATACAATCGTAAAGGCTACAGTCATATTAGTGAGTTTGATTGCCTTTCAGTTGAGACAACGGTCATTATTCGATTCACCGACTTTTCTTATGTTTTTTAATTACTAGTTAGATAATTATTATCTATTTTAAAATTATCAAATCTAGTTTTAGTCTTTAACTCTTCTCATATTACAGTTATATGTGTCCTTCTCATTTATGATTGAATTAGAGAAGTTGTGCATACTTTGCGAGCAAATCATCCAAAAGGAAAACATAAAGGTAGTAGTTTACATAATCATTTTCGTGTATTTTTATTGCTTATGATTGTATTTGTGAGTCTGTATATGAGTGAATCGAATGACAATGTAATGAGGAATGTATGTAAATATGATTGAAAGTGTAATATACGAGTGAATTTACAATAGTGGAGTCAAAAATTTTGTACTATTTGAAATGTTGAAATAAAATATTATTTTGGATAAAATACTGCGTTATAACAATATTTATTATAATATTATGGAAATTTTAATTAATAGCAGTTGAGATATAATTGCTTTTAGCAGTTGTAAAACAAAATTTAACAACTGCTAGAAACAGTTGTAAAAAGGTTGACTTTATTACGATTGCAATATAACTAGTGATGCATGTCAGCTGTAATAGACATATTACAACTGTTTTTGGCAGTTGTGAAGGGGTATTTTTTGTTGTATTGGTACCTGTGGCAACACCTGTACCGATATTGTCATAGGGTCGCAAAGGTGTTGCCTTTGACTCTAAGGCAACGCGGCGAAAGGCAACCTCAAAAAAGTGTTGCCACATATCATTTTTCGCTTGTAGCACCACTTTTTGGCACCTACTGCGTCACTTCTCTGGGGTTGCCGTAGGCCATCTATGGCGTAGTGTGCAAATTTAACAAATTCATTTACACCATTATAGAAATGTTCTTTCACTGAGTCTTTCATTTCAATTCTAACTTCATACATCCAACTACGGTCAATGTAATAATCGAACATTTTTCCTGATTCGAAAATATATGTCAGTGATTTCGATAACACATACATATATTATTATAAAGCCTTTTGGGACTAAAACTTTTACACACTACAATGTTATATCTCGATAGTATTTCATTTTGGATTTCTCAACTAAACGATAAACTTTAAAACTTACTTTCTGGAAATTCCTATGCATTAACAAACCGTTTTAACAAAATTTACCCTTACAACGACGCCATTTTGTAGCACCGGAGTAACATCTATGCATCACCCCTCTCCTTAACTTCGCTTGCACCATTAACAAATTTTGTATCCAACAACGTATATACCAACAATTCCTTTAATAGGATTACCAAACCCGTATACAACAATTTCAGAACCTTAACTTTTAAATAGCTATATCCAATAACGTATATACCAATCTTATATCCAACAATTACAAAACCCATATCCAACAACGTATATATACCAATCAACTTTAAAACTTATCTTTCTAAAAATTCCTATGTATTACCAAACTGTTTTTTTTTAAAATTGTCATTATGACGGCGCCATTTTGTAGCATCGGAGTAATGTCTATGCATTACCTCTCTCCTTACTTGGCTTGCACCATTAACAACAATTTTATCCAACAACTCCTTTAATAAAATTACCAAACCCATATACAACAATTTCAGGACCATATACAACACCATATAATAGTTTTACTTCAACTTTTTAAAATTTCCAACACCGCAAAATCAACTAACATACAATTTTCACCGCGATAAACAACTAAATCCACATTTTAGGGTTTCAATTATGGTTTAAACAACAACATTAATCCAACAATCATTACATGAACACATAACATATATATTTAAATCATTATTAACAAACCAATTTAAAAAATAGGTTAGAAATTATACCCAATTAAAAGGGGGCAGCAAGTGGATGATCGTCAGCGTCGGTCGGCGACGGGAGGTGATGGCGGCGTGGGGAAGGAAGCGGCGGCGCACGGTTGATTAGATTTTTATTAATTTTGGTCTCGGCAGAACAATTGGGGATTGGGGAAAATTTGGGGGCGACGGGAGTAATGAGAGAATTCCTGTAGACTCATGGTTTTTATTTAATTTGGTGACGGCCGTTGACGGCGGCTTTTTTTAACCGTCACCTGCCGTCGTTAGCATCAATAACCATTTAAACTTTCCTTGTAGTGGATGCAAACCAAAACCCGGTTTAAAACCTGTAAGTCTCCCTCCTACCGTACATGTTTACAGGTTTATATGCACGCGGATTCATACCAATTAGTCTACCCTTAAATCTCAATATCGCATTTGTTTAGTATATCTGGTTAAATGACTAAAAAGATACAGCAGACTGTGGCTTATTCTATAATATATATCATACATTAGTACGTTTATACGAGTTCTTTCATCAGGATACCTTGTAAGATAGCCATAGGCTTCCTTTTTATGGAAGATGAAACAAAAGTAGGAATTAAACGTGGGTAATAGACTGGCTTCAGGTTCATCGTTCTCAAATCAGAGATCTTAAAAGAAAGGCAGAAGCCAAGACCCATGGCTGCCGAACCTAAAGATGCACCTGTACATGCATTGGGGAGTACACACGGCATTAATGCTGGTGTAGGAATTCCATAGCTGTAGCCAAATTAATGAGTCTGCGAATAACTTTTTGAAATTGCACTGTAATTAATTTTTGAAATTGCAAGTGTATTTACACCAATCATATGCTATTATTATTTTTCGTTTAGCTAAATTTCAAAGCTTCCTCCAGGCTATTCGTTATTAGTGATTCACCGATTCCTCTGAATTTTAAGATGCTTTAATTCCCATGGAAAATGAACTGAAACTTCTTACAATGCTGTCGTTCTATCGAACGGATGCTTTATCAAATTCCACAAATTAATGTAACAGTACCCCTTGTACTGTTATATTATTTAGATGTAAAAAATGTTAACATTTGCAATGAAAATTATAATTACGTATGATCTAAATTTCAATAATGTGTGTGCAACCCTTTGCATAGGTGAGAATATGTGCACGTGAGTTAATAATAAGTGGTCGTGCTTAGTTCAGTGCCTGCGTGTGAATGATTGTGTGTGAGTATGTAAGTGTGCAGATATGTGCACGTCTGTTAATAACATGTTGCATTAATCAGGATTCATTTGGGCACTACTAAGACATGAAGAAAAATGAATAATATGTACATATTAATGTTGTGATTTGTGACATAAAATCATATATGTTGATAGAGACGAGGCGTGGATGTGCTTCACGGTAGAGGAGATGGTGCAGCAATAGAAAGAAGGTTAGAAGGAGCAGTTTGGTGTTTGAGCGGATTTATTGCTGGATTTTGATCTGGTCTTTCTGTGACTTATCTGCAAGTATTGAGGGGATATATTCCTAATATATCTCTAAGAGGAAAATTATATATTTTTCCTAGGTCTTCTATTCTCCTATAAAAGAAGCACATTGTGTTGGATTAATGTATGACCGAATAGAGTGGCAGTTGTGTGTCTCTAGGGCTTGATGCCCTAGAGATGATTGGTGCCTCCAGTTAATTCAAGGCTTAGCCGTCGTTCTTCATTGTTCTCCTTCTCCAACAAAGAGTGTTAGTCATCTAGATATTCTTTCCCTTTCTCAATAAGGTTATTTCCCTTTCCCAAAAATTGACTCTTGTAATTTTGTTTATTGTTGGTTTTGTTCCATTGAATTGAAACAAAATTTGTTTTTATGAATCAATAAAGAGGGTGGTTGGGTGAAATATCTTGTGTTTGTGCATGTGATTTCATATCTGTGTTTGTTTCCATAGAAATCATCTTTAAGTAATTGGATGAATAAGATCATAGTCGCTTCCACAAAGGCGCAGTTTACATAACAATGAAAGCTGCTGCTGTTTGTTATATGTGGCAGCACAGTCAAAGGGAAAAAAAGAAAAATAATATTATTTATTATTTTTAGATGAATTCCAATTAACATATGCAATTGTGTGATAGATGCCAAAAATCATTTTTAGATAAATTCCAAGACTTCCTCCAGGCTATTCATTATTAATCCTTGTCTGGGCAAAATTATATTTCAGACCTATATGTTATATTTAATAGCACCTACACCAATCAACTTTTTTTATTATTTTCCTAATGTAAATCCTCTAATTGTATCGCATACCCACATATCAATGGTTAACAGTACCCTTTGTACTGTTATATTGGATGCAAAAAATCTTAACATCTGCAATGAATAATTAACTGGGATCTAAATTCCAGAAAGGTGCCACAGTCTGCTCGTGAAGAATATACAGGCCTACAAGTTCCAATAGAGCTTGAAATATGTGCATATTTACTAATAGTAGCAACAAAGAGCTTTGTAACATTCCAATTAACATTCAGATTCTTGCACGTAGCGATGCATACATGCAAGGGATATCGGCTTACAATATAATATTCAGCTCCCTAGAGCTATCTATCTGCACCTTCAAAGAAGCAAGTTTGCAATGCATCCCCAAAAAATTGGGCTTACGGCGACGCCTGCTCTAGAGTTTAAAATGTAACACTAAACTCAAAAAGGTAGCAAGGAAAAGTAACTGAAAACATTGTAGGACATTCAGCTTTAGCATTGAATCTCTTTAACATCATCGTTGCTTGCTTGCATGGGACGAAAATACAAAGGAAGAAGCCAACACCCAGATCACAAACTAGAAAAAACCAACAACACTGGGAAGAACCAGATATCACACCAATCAAGGAAGAAGCCAGCACCAGACCAAACAAAAACAAAGCACAGCCTGAAATTGTCCTACAAGTAGTGTCTTTCCCCAGGGCACTATCGTAATAATTTGCATTCCTTTTGCTCTTAAAGCAACAAGGGGTTTCTTAAATCCCCCGTCTCTAGAGATGAGAATAATGGTTGATTGCTTGCACATAGGATGACTTGCGAAGTTTTGCATCTTCTTTATTATCCTCTGGTCCGCGGAATGCTTCATCTTGCTGTACGTATAACACAGCTCGTCGAATCCGGCTTCATTGTATTTTTTGGGGGCAGAAGAGTAGGGAAACCACTGGCGCAAGCAAATGCATAAATGGTCCCATGAAGCTCCGGCAGATGATGCTCTTTCTGAATTGTTGTAAAGATGACATCGGCTATGATTGTGAAGTTGACGCATGTTGGAATCTGAGCATTTTCAGCATCCCAAAATAGCCCAATTCGGCTGAATACCTTGGGCTTAGGCTGTATAACCTGCAAAATGATAATAAAAACCGTTATTTTGGCACAAACAGTGGCGGATCTAGCTTTAAGTTTGAGCTAAGGCCAAATAAATAGTCCCACATTGCAAAAGTTATTCAAAATTTTCTATACATATATCAACATATATTACACTAAAACAACCCTGCTAGCAAACAAAAGTATATAAGTGGCCTCCCACCATTTATGACACGTTCAGCCATGCCATGTATTAAACAATAAACAGATAGTCCAAACTCTAAACGTGTTTATTCTATGCAACACTGGATAGTTCACAGGATATCATTTTGACCACCCATGTAAGTTTCAACTTGACGTCCCCTTCTCAAACATCAATACGCCAACCTTCCATGGTTTATTTAACTCTAAAACACCAAGTTTTTGAATAAGCCATCATTATAATTTTCGGAAAGAGTCATTCCAAGTTTGCTTGTTATTTTCTCCAGTATGTATGGGTTGCCTGTAGAGACGATAAACGAATATTTAGCATACTACCACATTCAAATTAATCAAAATGGCGAAACTGAGATGCATGAAACTTTTCTTAACATCTATGTTGCAATTTGCGGCCAGGGCCTTCTTTCTTCACTGGACTCTTCCCTCCCTTATTCACAGCTTGGTAAATTTAAAACTGTAACAGATTCATGATCATTAATTTTGTTTGCAGAAATGTCAAACGGGCCGGGTGAGGAAGAAACAGCATGTGATGAACAAACTGTATTATCAGACTGGAATGATTTTGCCCAAACAAACGGACTACATGATGAACAAACAATGCCAGCAGACCCGAATATAAATTATCAACTGAATCCAGGTGTATGTTTTCTATTCCCACTTTTAATGTTCCCTTGAGTTGTTTAATGCACATTAATTACCGTTCATGATGGTAGGGGACAGAAGTAGTGGGGGACGACAAGCACCGTACAATCTTGAGGTTTTAGCACCCTTACCGATTCGTACAGCACCTCATCCTTTAGTGATTGGCACAGCGCCACAGCCCTTAATGCTTGAAGCCCCACTTCCAAATTACAATAATCACTACCAGCAACAACTGCAACAGCAGCATCAGTACAATCATAATGCAATGCTGCCTTATCATCATCCTAATAATGCATTGCCTCATGGTAAGCCAAAATTTCTCAATTCTTCTGAAAAAATGCTTATGTTAAAAGCTTGTGCTATGAACTATATAGGTGTATCAGGGTACTTATTACCACCTGAACGGTTTGCTGTTAGGCCATCAGATATTCCTCTCTATAGGCATTGAACCGTGAAGATAAAATCTGATATGCATTAGTGATATTAATTGTGTAGCGATGTCACTGTAATATAGTATTGTTTCATAATATTCCATTGGTAAGCAATCTTTTAGAGCATGTTTACATTTGATATTAAATAAACATCACTTCAACAATTATTTTGAAATAATACACAAGGGGGAGGAAAGGATATACTTGGTTATTCGGGTTGAACATTGAATCTCATCAGTGTCATCTTCTACGTCATCATTGCAATCACCGCCGTCGTCGTCGACATCAAACATAAGCACTCTCCATTCTGAACTAATCAAATTAACAATGAAAAGGTGAGTTTTTGTCCCTCCAAAAGACTGCATGTACAGAGTTAATGTAAAAAATTAAAAAATATAAAAGGAAACAATAATCCGCTATTGAAGGTAAAAGGAGCACATGATTTAAGCACCAGAGAATCACGTGTAAGGTAGAACTTACAATCCAACATTTATAAATCTCATCCCTAGTGCAAATGTGAAAGAAATTTTCAACAATACCAAACTTGTGTCATTCTAAATCAATTTAAGAGAGATTTTAACTCAAAACAAGGTTTTAAATATCGCTCATCTCGCCCGAGATGAAAATCCGAGATTTTCCCCGAGATCCGATATTTGGTGGCATTTTCAGCCATAAGTGTTTTAAATATCGTCCATTTTGAACGAGATATAATCCCGAGATTCTCTCCAAAATTCGAGATCTGAACCTTGCTAAAATCACAAGAGAATTCCATAAGAATTAATAAATAACTTGTACAAACATCTCAACGCAGTATGAAGGTTCAGACAAATACCAAGGATGAATGTCATCGAGATTAATATAACAGGTGAAATTAGGACAAAACACTAGTTTAATATACGTAACTAAATTTTGCAGTAATGTTTGTTAAAATGGTTGCATGTGAAATTCTTTATTATTATTACACTTAATGAGTATTACAAAGAGAATGTAATTTAATTTGACAAGCATTCATCTCATAGTGCTCTAACTAATACTTCTAAGAAAAATATATTAAGATATTTATTTTAATTTATTGATTAGAGCATAAAAAATTGATAAATAAGGGTAAACAATATATGATTCTTACGGATGAACCATCATCTATACAAATGAATGCAATGAAGTAATTAATATCTAAACAAAGAAAAAAAAGACCATCTTTGTAGATTAACTTGATATTGTAACACCCCGCCTCCGCTAGGGTCACTCGCAAAGGAATGCACTAGCTTTAGAGGGGCATTATTGGTAAACATGCACAGAAATATCACAAGACAGAACATATGAAATAGCGGAAGTAAAATCAAACTCTCATAAATTCAATAATTAAGGTCTAAAGCCTTTTACATCAGAGTACATCAAAACCTGTCTTGCAATAGTAAAGAAGCATAAAGACTTTTTAATAAATTATTCCCCAAGTAAAACAGTAAAGTAGCCATAGCCAAGAGAAGTCCAAGCCATCCATGATGACCTTCAAGCAGAAGAAGTCCGAACTAAACAGCATTGTTTCCTCCCTGTAACCTGGGGGGGAAACGGAAGAAAAGAGGCGAAACAAAACGGGTCAGTCAAAAAGACTGAGTAAGTCCTATCTACTTCCAGTATAAAAACAGTTAAAAGTAACATGACATGCATAAACTGAAAGTAAACATAAGGATAACTACAAGATAGATAAACTAAACCAGGGTAGCCGGTTGAACTACTGTGGCAAGGTAAACTAAGGTATCATGATAAACTACGGTGTTATGATAAGTCAAGGTATCACATCGTCAGATTTCTATCGAGTACATTATCCCAAGGTATCTGCCCCGTCTAACATCCCAAGGTATCTATTATGTATATTCTTCCTAGTTCTAACATGTATATTTGCTCTGCACCCTTCGTACTAGTATCCCAGCCTTGTTATGTGTTAACCATGAATGTCCCTTACTCAAAGTCGTGTAATGGTCCATGTCAACCTAATATATCACATATATAGGTTACTCCAATCATATGTTTCTTTCCATGTATATAAGTTCAGTCCTTTGTCGTACCTCGTACGGGCTTCCTCATGTCGTATTATCCTTGAAATCGTTTGGACTGTCACCCTTGTTCCAGCTAGGCTCTTCCATATGAATCATCGTTTGAACTACTAGGACTTACGCCACCTAGCACCACTAGGGATTACGCTTACCTATTGCACGCTTTCGTATTTCGGTTTGGGTTAAACCACCTAGGCCACTAGGGATTACGCTAACCCTCAACCGCGCCCTTTTTCCCACGCATTCATCGTGAATCGTTTTTCTATAACTGTATGCACATGTATCACATCGTGCCATCCGAGTCCTGTCACAGGGCAAACCAAGAAATACAGGACTCGGTCGGGAGCTTTAGATTTATCTGCCGATGCAGATACTAAGGTCTGCTTTTCTACACGTGGCTATGGTCCCACGAGACCCCTCCCTCAACTAGTGAAAGGCAACACAAGAGAAAATCTTGCATGAGAACTACACTCCGGCCAGCCCACATCCTACGGCCTTCCTCACCCATAATTAGATAGCAATTATGGTCTGTTGGGTGTTCCCTGCCTTTCCGTACGTACACGCTTGACTCAAGATGGTAGATGATCGACGAACTTGCTATCTCGGGCACCTTATGTATTCGTCGACTCACTGCTATCCACCCCAGTCTTTAGGTCGCTCGCATAGCAACCAAGGCATATTCTTGGTTCTTCTAACGCATACCTTAACCTCTTGTGAGCCCAGGATGATCATCTACGACCTCACAGAGGGATACCAAGAATATCCTCACGTTCCCCGAAGCCGCTGCTTCGTTACCCAGTTCGCTGGAGCCTTTATCTAAATCAGATAGCCTGCTCCTACACGTATACTTAAACGATGACCTACCGTATCGGGTTACTCATCTATCTAAGAGGTGGTCCAAATTTCCTTGACTAAGAATTATTACTTAGTTTCTTTTAACTAAGGTTTACCACTTAGCCTTATTTCCATAATCCTTGTTAACTATGGTTATTTACCTAATCCTCCGAATTAGAGTTTATCTAATGGGTTAAGTGTCACTTAAGTTCACAACTTAACCCGTCTACAAACCACGTCAAAATTGGCTAAGTATCCAAGTCCAAAGCTTAACCCTACAAACCATGTGTCAAGTTGGTTAAGTATATCAAGCAATTCATAACTTAACCTCGTCTAATTATCATTTTAGATTGGTTCAGGATATGTATTAACTTGAACTTATCCAATTACTGAGTCATATCGGTCAAGCGCATTCAAACGATTCGTGACTTAGCCTTATCATGTTTTCACGTTAGATTGGTTAAGTATAGGTTAACTTAACCTCATCAAATTAATGAGTTAGATTGGTTAAGTATAGGTCACTTAACCTCATCAAATCATCGTGTTAAATTAGTTAAGTGTTTAACTTAACCCCATTAAATTACCAAGTTGGATTAATTAAGTCTAGGCTAACTTAACCCCATCCGATTACCATGTTTAGATTAGTTAAGTCTAATCTTAACCCCATCCATTAACTGTATTATACGGTTAAGTGTCATTAAGAAAATTTACTTAACCTTATCCATTCGTGTCATATCGGTTAAGTGTCATTATCCTAATCAAATTACTTAACCCGTTTGTCCATGTCATATTTGGTTAAGCCTCATTAATCAAATTAACTTAACCCTATTATGTGGCATTAATTATTTAATGCACCCCAACCTCTCACATTAGACTTTGTTGTGGTTACTAGTTAAGCCGGGCGGGTCCGGGTAGATTTACACCACAACTTGGTCTAACCTCGGGTTCAAGCACAACATGACCAACTTCTCACATTGAGTCCTATTGTTTGCAACAACTAGTTAGGCCGGTCGGTTCCGGGTAGTTTTACGTTGCAAACTCAACCCAACCTCGAGTTGGCCACTTTCATGTTTAGTCTAGTGTCATGTTCATAGTCAAGTTTTCAAGCAATTGGGTAGACCTAACTTAATAGGTAAATTCCCAATGGGTAGACCTAACTTAATAGGTAAATTCCCAAGCTTATGTTTTTATGCATACTTACATGTCAACTTCCATGTTATATTTAATGTTACATGTTGTCATGTTATACCCATTTAACCCAAATCATGTTTCACATCATATTTTTATGAAACTTCAAGTTAAGTTTTTCATGTATATTCATGCTCGTCTAACCTAACCCCAAAACGTGTTTCCAACGTAAGTATAGACGAGTCAACATAATAGGAATACTATGACTACAAATTGGCCTCGATCATGCATAGTGTCATAAAAAGGGGTTTTGGCCACAAACACACAAAATGTCACAAGGGAATTTGGCCACAAACATGCATATTATAAGGGTTTGGCCATAAACATGCACAACTTAAAAGAGGGGATTGGCCACAAGCATGCATAATCTCATAAAGGATTTGGCCACAAACTTGCATGATAGCATAAGGGTTTTGGGTTCATAAACATGCATAAGCCCCAAAATCTTGCCTTAGCCAATGTTTCACAAGTAAAATGGTTCCTAAAGGTTCATGCTAGCATTTCATGCATAAAGATCCAAACTTGCAAGTTAAACTAGGTTATGCATAGCATGAGAGGCATGATTAAGTCACTCACATGGCCTAAAATCATAAACATGAACACAAGAGGCAAGGTAAGGTTCATATAGGTTCGCATAATCATGTTTAGCCTCATTTTATCCCATGTCATTATCAAAACTACCGTTTCCATCTAAAAGTAGCTAGAACTTACATAGTTAGGCCTAGGGAAAGGAGCATGAATCATCTTGGCTAAGAAAGGTGCCTCCTTTGTAGAAGAATCGTCATGGAACTCGCATAGCAATGTTGATTTGGCCTTGATTTGGTGTAGCAAGCTTGCACCTTTTAATTTGAACTTGATTTGAGTGCATAGGCTCTAGGGATTGGAGATGGAGGCCATGATCAAAATTGATTTTGGCAGCACTTAGTTGCTAGGTTTGATTTTTAGGGATTTAGGTTAGGTTTAGGGTCTTTTTATAGAGATTAGGATAGTTTTAGGCCCTTAGATTAACCCTAGGATAGATCAGGACCATCAGATCTCGGAAGCTTCCAGAACCAGCCCAAGAACAAGACCAGGTGAGACAAACAGGTGCGCCAGGCAACTTGCCCCGGCCACCCCCTGTCGACAGGCAAGTCGGCAGGGCTGTCGACTTGGTCTGGGCCCAAGTCGATAGGCCTGTCGACAGCCCTGTCGACGTGGCCTAGGCGGGTAACTTCCCGCCTAACCCCAGATCTGATTTTCAAAGCTATTTCCGAAGTTCAAATTTCCAGAAATCTTCTTTGGGCCTTTAACGGGTCATACGGACTCCGATTCTCGAAAACTCGGACTCTATTTCGCGTATTTTTCCGAGACGAACGCAATGGCACAGACCGTTTCACTTGATTCAGAATTTATAATTTAATTCTGCCTTGATTTTCGTTTTAACATGTTATTGAAATACGGGTTGTTACATTCTCCCCACCTTTTAGGATTTCGTCCCCGAAATCTCTAAGTTAGGAAGAACATATCCTACCATCCATCATCCATCTACTCAAACCATCATCCACAAGCAACCATTGTCCTTAGACGACTCCTAATGCTTTATGAATGTATGCAAAACGTGTGTGTACATGTTCCTTAGCTAATGCTAATGATCAGGCCTGAAAAATCTTTTGAATGCAAAAATATGTTTAGTGTTATGAATCCATCATGTATGCAAATAGTCCTAGTCATATACACTATATGCGTGCACAAACATCCAACCATATGCAACATCCGCATGATAACACATTCAATTTCATCCATAAACAAGTATAAATACTCGTGCATATGCAATATGAAATGTGACCGAGTCGAGCTAATATCTAATGTAAATTCGCGCATCCACGAGCAACCACTTGCAACCATTTGCAACCATATCAACCATAACATGTTTCAAATACATGTTTACGTCCATAGGGTTCTACCTAAGATTCCCTGAAACAGGGTCGAGAAGATAAACAAAACAAACTCCGTACGGGGTTTGTAACAGAGACAGGACCGAGAGGATATCCATAAAAGATAGCCTACAAGCAAGCTCAACAGAAAAAAAACAGGGATCGAGGATATATTCCCAAAAGAGATATCTTGCACGTATCTAGTCTTCATCCTTCTAAGTCGCATTTTCTTGAGCTTAGTTCCATCGTGCCTTGACCGTCCTTTAACTTCACGATTTCGCAGCTTCTTATTTTCTGTTTCCATAACATGAGTTGGAACTCATTTCCTCGTCGCCTCTCGTTCCACTTGCACTTATTCTCCTTCTAGAATACTTGGCGCAAACAGGACTGCGTACACATTATTCCATGCGAGCCCTCAAAATTCACTAGTGAATCCTGGACCTTGTACCATAAGGTATTCCACGTAGAAAAACTTTCTCTTAAAAGTAAACAAGTTACCGTGCGCACTTACTAGGGTAATTCCCATAACCCATACATGATCGAAGTAAACCATCCGTCTTATTAGCGAACACCATTCGATCGGGTTTCTAATTTCCAACAAAGGCATCTAGGGATTCTAAGTAACTAATCATGACAGAACCCAAAAGGTTACGCGATACTTCAAGGGTATTGCCAAAGCAAGCCAAGAGTCTAACTACCCTCCTTCTAAAACCGAGAGTGGCACCCCTTACTGGATAACCACTTCATCCCTAGAATCCATCCACAACTTATAAACATAAGCATTATTTCCAAGCTCAATACTTGACATAGACATTCTCAAATCCAAACAAGTCATGAATAAATGGACCGATCTTCCAATAGGACTTGAGACAAAAAACGGGATCCTCTACTACGCTAGTACTAAGGTGCAAAGACTCAACTATCGAAGCGGACTTAAAAGATGCGGTGATCAAAACAAAGTCCCGACAGGGTGATAGAGAAGAAAATCTAAACCTTTAACAAGATCGTTACCCTCCTTCTGAGGTACCCTAGAAATGAGAGCATACTATTGCCCTCCGAATGATCTTGTCCCTGTTCCATGATACTTAACTATCCGTCCCGTTTCATCATGCCAAAGGTACTTTCTCGTCATGGGTTTCATTGTTCATCTTTCTCCCCTTTTTTTTCTTTTTTTTTAGGACTCAGCCATACCAACATGTTGCTTATCCCTGAGCTCGTATCCTTTATCCTTGTTCTTACTATCGCTTCATGCATAACTCTGCAACGGTCTCTCGAGAACCACCTCCATCGTACGGGAAACACTTACGCAGCTAGAAAGACTAGTCGCAGTCAAAACCACTGTGACTACAGATGGAGGAAAGAAAGGAAAAGAGATTCAATCAAGGAAACAAGGATAATGCTAATGGCCTTTGGGGAATAGCCTTTTTCTTTTTAAAAGAAAATTTTCTTGAAAAATGCTTCTTTGTAAACGGTTTTTCAAATAATTTTCAGAAGGTCTTTAAAAACTTTTGCCCAGTCTAGTAACCTTCTGCTCTGATACCAAATGTAACACCCCGCCTCCGCTAGGGTCACTCGCAAAGGAATGCACTAGCTTTAGAGGGGCATTATTGGTAAACATGCACAGAAATATCACAAGACAGAACATATGAAATAGCGGAAGTAAAATCAAACTCTCATAAATTCAATAATTAAGGTCTAAAGCCTTTTACATCAGAGTACATCAAAACCTGTCTTGCAATAGTAAAGAAGCATAAAGACTTTTTAATAAATTATTCCCCAAGTAAAACAGTAAAGTAGCCATAGCCAAGAGAAGTCCAAGCCATCCATGATGACCTTCAAGCAGAAGAAGTCCGAACTAAACAGCATTGTTTCCTCCCTGTAACCTGGGGGGGAAACGGAAGAAAAGAGGCGAAACAAAACGGGTCAGTCAAAAAGACTGAGTAAGTCCTATCTACTTCCAGTATAAAAACAGGTAAAAGTAACATGACATGCATAAACTGAAAGTAAACATAAGGATAACTACAAGATAGATAAACTAAACCAGGGTAGCCGGTTGAACTACTGTGGCAAGGTAAACTAAGGTATCATGATAAACTACGGTGTTATGATAAGTCAAGGTATCACATCGTCAGATTTCTATCGAGTACATTATCCCAAGGTATCTGCCCCGTCTAACATCCCAAGGTATCTATTATGTATATTCTTCCTAGTTCTAACATGTATATTTGCTCTGCACCCTTCGTACTAGTATCCCAGCCTTGTTATGTGTTAACCATGAATGTCCCTTACTCAAAGTCGTGTAATGGTCCATGTCAACCTAATATATCACATATATAGGTTACTCCAATCATATGTTTCTTTCCATGTATATAAGTTCAGTCCTTTGCCGTACCTCGTACAGGCTTCCTCATGTCGTATTATCCTTGAAATCGTTTGGACTGTCACCCTTGTTCTAGCTAGGCTCTTCCATATGAATCATCGTTTGAACTACTAGGACTTACGCCACCTAGCACCACTAGGGATTACGCTTACCTATTGCACGCTTTCGTATTTCGGTTTGGGTTAAACCACCTAGGCCACTAGGGATTACGCTAACCCTCAACCGCGCCCTTTTTCCCACGCATTCATCGTGAATCGTTTTTCTATAACTGTATGCACATGTATCACATCGTGCCATCCGAGTCCTGTCACAGGGCAAACCAAGAAATACAGGACTCGGTCGGGAGCTTTAGATTTATCTGCCGATGCAGATACTAAGGTCTGCTTTTCTACACGTGGCTATGGTCCCACGAGACCCCTCCCTCAACTAGTGAAAGGCAACACAAGAGAAAATCTTGCATGAGAACTACACTCCGGCCAGCCCACATCCTACGGCCTACCTCACCCATAATTAGATAGCAATTATGGTCTGTTGGGTGTTCCCTGCCTTTCCGTACGTACACGCTTGACTCAAGATGGTAGATGATCGACGAACTTGCTATCTCGGGCACCTTATGTATTCGTCGACTCACTGCTATCCACCCCAGTCTTTAGGTCGCTCGCATAGCAACCAAGGCATATTCTTGGTTCTTCTAACGCAGACCTTAACCTCTTGTGAGCCCAGGATGATCATCTGCGACCTCACAGAGGGATACCAAGAATATCCTCACGTTCCCCGAAGCCGCTGCTTCGTTACCCAGTTCGCTGGAGCCTTTATCTAAATCAGATAGCCTGCTCCTACACGTATACTTAAACGATGACCTACCGTATCGGGTTACTCATCTATCTAAGAGGTGGTCCAAATTTCCTTGACTAAGAATTATTACTTAGTTTCTTTTAACTAAGGTTTACCACTTAGCCTTATTTCCATAATCCTTGTTAACTATGGTTATTTACCTAATCCTCCGAATTAGAGTTTATCTAATGGGTTAAGTGTCACTTAAGTTCACAACTTAACCCGTCTACAAACCACGTCAAAATTGGCTAAGTATCCAAGTCCAAAGCTTAACCCTACAAACCATGTGTCAAGTTGGTTAAGTATATCAAGCAATTCATAACTTAACCTCGTCTAATTATCATTTTAGATTGGTTCAGGATATGTATTAACTTGACCTTATCCAATTACTGAGTCATATCGGTCAAGCGCATTCAAACGATTCGTGACTTAGCCTTATCATGTTTTCACGTTAGATTGGTTAAGTATAGGTTAACTTAACCTCATCAAATTAATGAGTTAGATTGGTTAAGTATAGGTCACTTAACCTCATCAAATCATCGTGTTAAATTAGTTAAGTGTTTAACTTAACCCCATTAAATTACCAAGTTGGCTTAATTAAGTCTAGGCTAACTTAACCCCATCCGATTACCATGTTTAGATTAGTTAAATCTAATCTTAACCCCATCCATTAACTGTATTATACGGTTAAGTGTCATTAAGAAAATTTACTTAACCTTATCCATTCGTGTCATATCGGTTAAGTGTCGTTATCCTAATCAAATTACTTAACCCGTTTGTCCATGTCATATTTGGTTAAGCCTCATTAATCAAATTAACTTAACCCTATTATGTGGCATTAATTATTTAATGCACCCCAACCTCTCACATTAGACTTTGTTGTGGTTACTAGTTAAGCCGGGCGGGTCCGGGTAGATTTACACCACAACTTGGTCTAACCTCGGGTTCAAGCACAACATGACCAACTTCTCACATTGAGTCCTATTGTTTGCAACAACTAGTTAGGCCGGTCGGTTCCGGGTAGTTTTACGTTGCAAACTCAACCCAACCTCGAGTTGGCCACTTTCATGTTTAGTCTAGTGTCATGTTCATAGTCAAGTTTTCAAGCAATTGGGTAGACCTAACTTAATAGGTAAATTCCCAATGGGTAGACCTAACTTAATAGGTAAATTGCCAAGCTTATGTTTTTATGCATACTTACATGTCAACTTCCATGTTATATTTAATGTTACATGTTGTCATGTTATACCCATTTAACCCAAATCATGTTTCACATCATATTTTTATGAAACTTCAAGTTAAGTTTTTCATGTATATTCATGCTCGTCTAACCTAACCCCAAAACGTGTTTCCAACGTAAGTATAGACGAGTCAACATAATAGGAATACTATGACTACAAATTGGCCTCGATCATGCATAGTGTCATAAAAAGGGGTTTTGGCCACAAACACACAAAATGTCACAAGGGAATTTGGCCACAAACATGCATATTATCAAAAAGGGTTTGGCCATAAACATGCACAACTTAAAAGAGGGGATTGGCCACAAGCATGCATAATCTCATAAAGGATTTGGCCACAAACTTGCATGATAGCATAAGGGGTTTGGGTTCATAAACATGCATAAGCCCCAAAATCTTGCCTTAGCCAATGTTTCACAAGTAAAATGGTTCCTAAAGGTTCATGCTAGCATTTCATGCATAAAGATCCAAACTTGCAAGTTAAACTAGGTTATGCATAGCATGAGAGGCATGATTAAGTCACTCACATGGCCTAAAATCATAAACATGAACACAAGAGGCAAGGTAAGGTTCATATAGGTTCGCATAATCATGTTTAGCCTCATTTTATCCCATGTCATTATCAAAACTACCGTTTCCATCTAAAAGTAGCTAGAACTTACATAGTTAGGCCTAGGGAAAGGAGCATGAATCATCTTGGCTAAGAAAGGTGCCTCCTTTGTAGAAGAATCGTCATGGAACTCGCATAGCAATGTTGATTTGGCCTTGATTTGGTGTAGCAAGCTTGCACCTTTTAATTTGAACTTGATTTGAGTGCATAGGCTCTAGGGATTGGAGATGGAGGCCATGATCAAAATTGATTTTGGCAGCACTTAGTTGCTAGGTTTGATTTTTAGGGATTTAGGTTAGGTTTAGGGTCTTTTTATAGAGATTAGGATAGTTTTAGGCCCTTAGATTAACCCTAGGATAGATCAGGACCATCAGATCTCGGAAGCTTCCAGAACCAGCCCAAGAACAAGACCAGGTGAGACAAACAGGTGCGCCAGGCAACTTGCCCCGGCCACCCCCTGTCGACAGGCAAGTCGACAGGGCTGTCGACTTGGTCTGGGCCCAAGTCGACAGGCCTGTCGACAGCCCTGTCGACGTGGCCTAGGCGGGTAACTTCCCGCCTAACCCCAGATCTGATTTTCAAAGCTATTTCCGAAGTTCAAATTTCCAGAAATCTTCTTTGGGCCTTTAACGGGTCATACGGACTCCGATTCTCGAAAACTCGGACTCTATTTCGCGTATTTTTCCGAGACGAACGCAATGGCACGGACCGTTTCACTTGATTCAGAATTTATAATTTAATTCTGCCTTGATTCTCGTTTTAACATGTTATTGAAATACGGGTTGTTACAGATATGCATTCAACTTTTAGTTCGCGGGTTTTAGAAACATATCAACGAAGAGAGTATGATAAATATTTTCGCATTACAGAGAACATAAATGAATTATTTAGTTGACATATGACATTTATCCATGAAAAAACATTTATAGCTACAATTTCAAATTACCTTATTACAAATTATAGACAAATTTAACAATCAATCGTCAGTAATGACAGCTCAAAACACAAGGTTTCATTTATCTAGAAACATTGATGTTGTAGAAAATTTGTTATGCATAAAATAATATCAAAACTATTGCACTCAAGCGAAACAACATCCTCATTAGTTTCATGAATACTGTATTCGATAGATGAAATCTCAAAAGTAGCAAATCCATTGTATTTGATTGTATTATGTGCCAAATTTGAACAAATAATATTAAAAAAAATAGCGCTTTAAGAGTGGCAAGGCATTTGAGTATATATTAGAGATTGCTCCCATGGGAAATATGGCCAAATAATGATGGTCTTGTATCAATTGGCATTTAATCATATAGAAATTTGGTTATGCTCCTTATTGTTAGTTTAATATGCGAAAAACTCTTCAAAAAATGTCAAAAATGCACATATTTTTAATTTGGTCAAAAGCAAATTTAAAATAAATCTAAACATTAATTGCATATTTCTATGGTCAAAATATATTTTTTGTTGAGAAAATGCAAATATTTGCGGCGTTCCATGCAAATACTTATAGTCCAGAAATTTCAAATATTTGCAACTTTCTCTATAAAATATTCGCAGAGTTCTGCGTAAATATTATGATATTTAAAAATAGAGGTTTATTTTAAAACATGAGAGGGTGTTTTTACGAAAGTTTCATTTACTCATTTTATACTCTGTTGAACACTTATCACATAAACTTGTTACCTATGACTTATAAATGACTTACTGCGTAGATATGGTTACTAGCGCATCAATAAGTTTTATTATGCTTCATTGAACATAGGTTTTTGGCAGAATAATATATTTTCAACTAACCATACATTTTGACTTTATTAATATGAATATATTTTATGGAACAATAACTTTAAGATGAATTACATATCAAGCATAATTGATTATAATATGAAGTCATTCTAATCTACTAATCAACACATTTATAAAATACAAAATCTTGTGTGAGATTACCACTAAATTCCCTTTTGAGACCAATCAATTAATCATCCAACATTTTTACATAGTTCCAATTGAATATGGTGAAAAAACCAAACAAAACCTTCCAACTATAAATGAAAGATTAACATAAAATCACCCAGAATGGTATTTTAATATGTATGTTTTACAATTATGGAAAAAATAACGCTCCTTATCTACATTTTATAGATATTTATATTAATTAGAAAGTGCTTGAATGTTCAAATGTATTTTTGGATAACTTAATTATACATGTCTAAGTTCATTTAAGGATATTTGGCAACACATGTATTAAGCAAATCGAAAAAGTTAGTAGAACAAAAATCGAGCTGACAAAATCTGGATGTGTATATTACCAACATGAATGAACATCCACTGTATATGTGAAGAAAATAAACAATAAGCGCCTTTATCATTAAAGGAATTAAAGCATTTTTTCAACCCAAGCGAACTTAAAAACAAATCTTGAGCGATCGAATCTTTTAGCAGTTCAGATCATTTTCAAATTTCGGCCCATATCCTCAAATTTTAGGGTACTGGATGGGTTTGGTTTCCCTACGGTCCGAAACTGGCAGCGAAACCGAAAATGTTGAATCATTTTTTAGCATCGTATCATTTTATTTTATTTTTTCCCCAGAAAAAGTTGAATCTATCACTGCGACAAGCGAAGGAACAGTGGAAGTGAAACTGGCAGCAGTGAAAAAAACAACAGCAATTAAATAACACTTAAAATCAAACAATTTATTCACCCAAGCGTTAATCAACGGAAAAAAAATGATTAATCCAAATTGAAAGCCTATAAAATACAGCGATTCAGTTACTTACAGCATCTAATTATTTCTACTCCCGATTGCTGCTCAGTGGTCGATCAATCTTGTCGTAGAGCGCCGTAGACTTTATCGATTTAACTGTGCTTTTCGCAATTTTATTTTTTCTGTGTGTGGGGACTGGAAATTATAATTTGCAGCAGAAAGCAAATGGGAAACGTGAATATATAGTTAGAAGAGGCAATAGTGGGCTAGGTTGGCTGGGCTAAAACACTGTGGGTTTAATTAAGTTTTGTAGTTTATGGCTTATGCTATTTTCAGTGTTATAAAACTGAAAAGCGAATTTGTAGCTTATGGCTGATTATGCTATTTGTTAATTCTCTCTCTCTCCCTCTCTCTCTCTCTCTCTCTCTATATATATATATATAATATATATTTTTATACACACATATATATATATATATGTACATATATACATACATACATATATATATATACATATAAATATAAATATATATATATATATATCTTTATTAATAATTCTCTTGGAAACACATATTTTTGGTCCGACCGTAAAATGCCAAAATTGCCCTTTATTTAAAATTAAAAACTATCCCATAAAAATAGGGTTTGTGCAGTTGATTTTTTTTAAAATTTAAATAAAGGGTCTCATAAAAATAGAATCTGTGCAGTTGATTTTTTTTAAATTTAAATAAAGGGTCCCATAAAAATAGGATTTGTGCGGTTGATTTTTTTTCTTTTCAAAACTTCATTTATGTATGCGTTGGCCTTTGAATAATGGGTCGATAATAATCCACGCGCGGAGCGCGTGCCACGATCACGCGCGGAGCGCGTGCCGTTACGCTCGTATATATATACGAGCATCACGACACGCGCTTCGCGCGTGATCATGGCACACACTTCGCGTAAGGATTATTGTTCCTTAAGTACTGCGTATTTTACATATGCAAAAAATATTTGTATTAATATTTGGTTTATTATTCTCATTAAACGTGCTTTATCTATTGAAGACAAAACATATTCTTATTTCCTTTACCTTCCTAACTTCTTTCAGACAACATTCACTTTTATTTACACATATACTAAGACATTCACTTTTATTTGAACATATACTGAGACGTTCACTTCTCACGTTCATGGTCTCACGCAAGCAACAGGGGACAATGCTCCCATTTACTTTACTATTTAAAATGAACATAAAACATTATTTTTCATACAAATCACGAAAAAAACGTTAGAAGCAAAGTACATAGGTTGAGGGCAAAGAACGCTGGTTAAACTTAAATGTGGTGTAATCTTATTTATGCGTTTACCTGGGAAAAAAAATCACCTTTTGAATGAGGTGAAGCTTCAAAAATTTAAACCCAATAAATAAAAAAGTAAATTTGTTGTGCAGTGTATTCAATTTAATGAGGCAGTGAGTATTGGGAAGATAGGTGTGAAAGAGGAGAGAATTTCAAGCAAAGCGTAGAGGAAATGAGGAAAGAAGCGTGAAAATTCATTGGATGGTGTGCCATATTTGAAGGTGAATGGATGTTTCTAGAATAGCGCATTTGCAGGGGAGACTGACCTTTCAAATGCACCTAAGCTGATGTCAGATTTGAATAAAAATCATTAAGATTTTATTTATTTGACTTTAGCACGTTCTACTATTTATTAATTGCTAATTTATATCGTAATACGCAATAATAAATGTCGTTATTCAAATTTAAATGCCTATTCAAATTGTCGTTGGATATGGAAAGAGTAATCTAATTACATTAATTGCCTATTTATAAACGTTACAACACTTATTTTATAAACACATATTTTTTTCAAATAATTTCAATTAGAGGGTAATAGGTGGCAGTGAATAATACTGGTAATGTTAATATAAAAATTCAAGGTTTTATACTTATAGCTAATAAAATAAGCAGTGAAACATTCAATGCAAAATTTATATTAATTGCCTATTTATTAATTTCATATTCATAAACGTTACAACACTTATTTATAATTGCATTTTTTTTATTAGTTGCCTATTTATTAATTTCATATTCATAAACGTAACAACACTTATTTATAAATGCATATTTTTTTTTAAAATAATTTTAATTAGAGGGTAATAGATGGCAGTGAATAATATTGGTAATGTTAATATAAAACGTCAAGGTTTTATATTTATGGCTAACAGAATAAGCAGTGAAACATTCAATGAAAAATTTATATTAATTGGCTATTTATTAATTGCCTATTTATAAACGTTAAACATTTATTTATAAACACATATTTTTTTAAATAATTTTAATTAGAAGGTAATAGATGACAGTGAATAATATTGGTAATGTTAATATTATGTTAAATGCGTAAAGAATTTAAAGTCTGGTAATAGTGCATAAAAGAAACAAATTCTAGTATGCTGGTTATGGTATTCTTGAATAAGATGGAGTAATTATTGCCAATGCAATATTATGTTAAATTGACCTATTATGTCGCTGATGCAATATATTACGAAGTCAATATGATTGTTTTCCAAATATTTTAAGGGGCATTTTCGGTAGTTTGCGTGTACACCAAAAAAGTGTGACACCAAACCTATTCCAACTATTTTTTTTTAAATAATTTTAATTAGAAGGTAATAGATGGCAGTGAATAATATTAGTAATGTTAATATTATGTTAAATGCGTAAAGAATTTAAAGTCTGGTAATAGTGCATAAAGGAAACAAATTCTAGTATGCTGGTTATGGTATTCTTGAATAAGATGGAGTAATTATTGCCGATGCAATATTATGTTAAATTGACCTATTATGTCGCTGATGCAATATATTACGAAGTCAATATGATTGTTTTCCAAATATTTTAAGGGGCATTTTCGGTAGTTTGCGTGTACACCAAAAAAGTGTGACACCAAACCTATTCCAACTATTATTAAAAATATATATATATATATATTCCCACTAATCTTTATTTGGTCCTAGGTCTTTTTTTTTTTCTATGTGATTTCTGTTTGTTTAAACATTACTTTTAGCATCAAATTTGTTAACCATTTTGATTTCTTTTCAAATATTATTTTCTTGTTTTGACGCGCACTCCTATTAAAATCCAAATTCATGTGTTTCTATTTCAATATTAATTTCTTTCCCATACTTAATTTTATTCTTTCACACTCATTTTAGTTTTCATATTTACTAAATGGTTTAGTTTGTTAATATTATTTATTAGCACTATTCAAACTTCCTTTTATTTGATTGTTTTATACCATTTATGATGCTTGTTTATTTTGAGCACTATTATTATAATTTTATTTTATGCCTAGATATATCCATATTATTTCAATAACAATTGTTAGATGATGTTAATTGTTATACATTAATATCATTTAACACACGTATGGATACAATAAGTTAATTTACATGTTCTCAATATTATTATGACGATATGATGATATGAGGGTAAGCGGTTCATTTCTTATTCGGCCATTTTGAATTACATATCGTAGTTTGCTTGAATGATAGTTTATCTAAAAGCAAGGCGTTGGTGAGGATTGACTTGATGAATTAGTTATGGAGGGACATGTTTTCCTTCCTACTATAGAATAGACGAGCTTAGCATATTCTGGTCTCTTGAGTTTGAGGCTGAACAGTCTACTTAGGTTGTAATGGTATTTTTCAGCTTTACGTCGACCAAGCCTTTACAAGATGTTGTCTTTGAGCTTTACAGTACCAATTCGAGGCAAACACAGGGAGGATGACATTTCGATTGTAGGTTTTTTTTAACCAATTAATGATTCAACTGATAATGGTAAAATGTATAAAGTAACACAAGGAAAGTCTAACATGACTTATCTTCAATCTATAGGATGGTTGCTGCATAACTGGATTATGTTACTTTCTTTTTGTGGGAGCAAAGGAAGAAAATGACCAACATTGTTGACTGGCATTTTATTATTTTGAGGGTACCCACTTTTTGAGTTATATATAAAGATAGGTTTTATTACCGTTTTAAGTTACCTACAACTAATAACCTAATATGAGATATAGTTTCACAGGATAACAACAACAAAAATCTATGCATCGAAGTCACCCACTAGCACAAGTCAGCAAGTCTTAATTTCACCAGAACATCTTTTCTCTTATTTTGTTTTTTGTCTTATCCATTAACTTTGGTCAAAATACTTTTTAACTGATATAGATTAGAAGTAGCTGGAACTTTGTGACTATAGTACATCTTATATGACATATTTTTTCATAACATGAACGCACTAAATCATATAACTGCATTACTGATGAGTTTGGATTCTAAAATAATAACAATATGGATCAAAATTACTTGAATCTATACAGATAATAGATAGACATCATTTTTTCCAGTTTATGCATGCATCTGTATGTATGTTTGTACATCTGTTTGTTTTGTGGTGTTATTTTGTTTTTAGCACAACAACCATTATCTGGAATAAACCATGTACACGATGGCTTATTAATATTTCAAATTCATTCAACTTCTATTTATAAAATAAGTGAATTATTTGGCTCCTTTTTTCTCTATATCTTAAATACTACATCTTGAATGCGATTAGTAAGCGGTTTTTGCTCTTATTTACTAAAATCAATATATTTAAAGTAGAAAATGATTTTCAATTGCTTAATTTCTCGCTTATGTCAAACTGTTGCTTTTATGTTCTTAACCAATAAATGTGGTCATGTTTGACTAAAATTTATGGTCATTCAATAAGAATTATGATTTTTTAATGGAAATTGACTTATTTTTTTATTATTATAAGCAGAATTGTTGTGTGCGTATAATAGACACAACAATCTACTACAAATATTTTGAAATGCCAAATCATAATCATGATCAATATATATATGATGACATCATATAAACTTTTTTGCTTCAAACAAGTCAACATACTATAGTTTGTATATAATTTATATAATATTACTTGAATTGTATCACTTATAATTTTAATGATTATTTGTTCAATTTTTCACATTTAAAGATCATAAAATAAGTTTAAATTGTAATGAATTAAGAACATGTTTCCAGAATAAAATCAGAAATAATTTTTTTTTCATATCTATACCAAAAAATAAGCATTCATAACAAAAAATTTAGATGGATAACAGAATAATTAATCAAATAATCAACCACAGCAAAGTTAATGTTGGGTGAACAACATGAAAATTAATTATTATTACTGCATAAATTATTAGATGAATAACAGAACAACTAATCAAAATAATCATACATGATAAAATTATTTTTGGATGAACAAAAGAACAATTTATTATTGTTGCCGCATAAATTATAATTTATATATATATAACTATTTAATATTAATTACAATAGTTATTTTTCTTTTATTTTTAACATTCAATTATTACAATATGTTTTTTTAGTAAGATAAATTTTAGTGCCTAGCAAAGCGAGCAAAAAATACTAGTGGTTTATAATTACTTAACTATTTGGTTTTATTATGTAATATCCGTTAATGGTTGTGAATGATAAAAGTAAATTGCAAAATGTCATTAAAATAAACTAATACACTTTCAAATTAAAATAAATTTTAAAAAATATAACCAAAAGAGCTGAAAATGTGCATACAACAAATCCAACTGGTATATTATAAATTTGGATAATTTTTCATCCATCAATTTTTCCATAATATCCAAGTTGTGTACCCGCTGCAAAAAACAATAATAAATCCCCAAAGCTGAACATGCGAAATACGAAATACTTTGGGTTTGAAGATGGACACTTTTCAGAATCTCTTCTGTTTGTATGAAGTGGCATTCCACTATTTGTAGGGAATAATTAATTGTACTTTAACGAATATTTCAATGAATCGATGTGAAGAAATCCGCCTCTTATGGTAAAATGAATTGGTCCACGAATCCGAATTTGAACTGTTACTTCTGCGGATTTTAATATAAGTTTCTTCGGCTGTTGTAGCAATGTTTTTTATCAATTCATTACTTTACCTATTCTTTGCTCTCCACTCTCTTCATGGATCTAAAGCTTCCTCTTTTATTTTTTTCAAACTATGTAAGTATCCGTGCAGATGCACGGTTGTAAAAAATATATAATTTTGTGTTAATACTTTTAAAAATATACAAATTTGTTCTTTCTATCTTAATCCATAAAATTCAGTTAATTCTGTCATGCTTCTGATATATGTTCATATAAAACTGTAAAATTGTTATTTTATGGAAGTATAACCAATGATTGACTTGCAACCATAGTCACTGATTTAGTGTTATAAGATGGTTCTCAAAACTTAATAATTAGCACTGAATCTACTAAATATAAACAAAAGTAGAATTTGATTGCTCTTTGTTTTTTATAATGCACCATACTCCGAAAACCAGGCCTTTCATCCATTGTACTATGTTTGTGCACATAGTGTATGATATTTGAATTTAAATATTCATATGCTTACGCTACTTTTGAAAAAAAATACCAATAAAGTAGAGGAGGATTTTATTTTAAAAGACAAACTTTACAAAAACATTGATGAAAAAATTGGAAAGTTTCAAAATTAAGAAGAATGACACATTTACACTAAAAGTGAAATTCAGGGGGTCCACTATCATTTCCCTATTTACATTATATTTGTCCTTCTCATTAAATTCTAACCTTTCCATATTTTTCACCAATTTTTTTGTTAAGTTTGTCCTTCTCCCTATTTTCCACTAAATATCTAATACCAAGGCAAATACTCGATATACGCTTGAACGAGGGTTGTCTATATTTCTAAAAAAAACCACCGCTTAAAGCATGTGTGTTAATACTTTTAGAAATATTTAATTAGTACCCATGTAGATGCACGGTTGTAAAAAAATACAATTTTGTATTAATACTTTTAGAAATATAGATATAAATAATTGTAGATGCATGATTACATAGTAATACATCAAGGCTAAAAGTCACTAGTATAACCGCATAACGGTGGAAAACCGACCGTTAAGTTATGTGGTATTAAACAAAAAAGTTCTATTAATTATTTTCTTAAATAAGAAATTACTGAAAAATTCATTGTCTTACTTAAAGAAAGAAAATGATTACAAATATATAAATTCAATTAACATATTTCATATAATTGACTTCTTCACGCCTCTAAATCAATATTGAATTTATAATATGAAATGATAAAGCAAGTTATTTCATATCCAAGCACATTCCAACAAAAAGTTTAATGTTAAATCATTCATCATCAATTAGCTTTAAATATGTAATTAATATTACAAAGTCAAATTAACATTAATCAAGTTTTCATATATCTTAACAATACAATAATATATTTATTATACATGACATATATCACGCTAGCAAATTAAAAGGAAAATCACGCTAATATCATATATGGCTACTACTTCTGCATTCAGGAGCTTTCTGACCTATGTTTGGAATTATTCCAAAGCCACGTTAAAATATACTTTTTTGTACATGATAAATCAATCTGCAAAATAGTCATGCAAGTAAGATTAATTGATAACTAACTTTGAAAAAATAAGATATTTTAATTACTTTGTTCTCGAAAACCATACATGATATTCTGAATAAATTTAGCTTATGAACAACCTAGCAGATTCATGTACCTTTAGTATCAATATCAACAATTATATCCCAAACATGACATTTCCCTTCTCAACTAATAACTGGACAAAAAGCAAAATCAGGTCAATATCAGATATGTCAATTACTTCTGGACTCAAAAGACTTCTCACCTCTATTTGGAACTATTTTAATTCACTGTATAACTTTCATCTTTAAGCTACAGGCTAGCATCAAAATAACATCAAAGCCAAAATAAAGATATCCATGAGAAAAATGAGCATCATGTAACATGATGTTTAGTTAACATATCTGATTTATGAGAATAGAAATATACCACCTACAACGATAAGTCAGTCTATAAAAGGAGGGAAATCATAACTTAGCTATTAGAAATATATGCATTTTTTTTTTATCAGCAAACATTGCCTCCCAAATGCTAGAGTTTATAATAAATAATACACGGGTTGCACAAACAAGATAAAAAACAAAAAAGTCAACTAAAGAATTCCAAAATAAAATTACCATATCCCAAAATAAAATAATCAAACAGCAGAAAAAACGCCACAGCAAACCAAAACAGATCACATCTCATTGTTCAGCATAGCCCTAAATATAGTGTTGGAAGACCATTCATATTATAAAGTTCTGATCATTCAAAGCGAATACATACAACAAACTTATCTATATGGAAACAAAAAAGTATTAACTATCACATACGTTATGTATCTTCATAAACTATAATCCTATATCGTATACATATCCAAAGTACTTTGCTTATCAAAAATATACATTTTTGAAATCACACTTTCATCCAAGATCATATACAGGAAGCCAAATGCTTAGTGCACATACAATTGCGCCCTCTTAAAACTAATATATCTTTGAAAGCAGTCATTAGCATAGTACTCTTATTTACAAAATTAAGGGGCAAGAAACTGATATTGATACAAAAATATATGTGCTTAAAATTAATTTGGTAAATAAAACTGCGTAATTAAATGTAAATACAATTCAATGACTTAGTATCAGATAGTGTAATATATGACAATTACCCAGTTTATCTAAACTAAATATCAACTGTGGAAATGTATAAGTATAATTTTGATCATACTTTTAGTATATTTGAAGTATATAACGAATTGTATAGCTCATTTTTCAAAGGACAGGATGTTGTGCGAGAAGATTGCGCGAATGCGGAAGCACAATAAATAAAATCTAGATTTGCCAATTGAACATCAATTTAATCTGATAGCAATTATTCTATTACATTAAACAAATAGTAAATAACTATAACAGAGAAACAAAGAGACACACAATATTTATACTAGTTCCACTATCATCGAGATAGTGTACGTCCAGTCCAAAAGAGAGAGATTTTATTCCACATAATAGAGGGAATTACAAGAGATTACAAAAATAAGAGTTTACATATCTTAACAAGAAGAGACACCATTGGGGATCACTGGCTCCACGTCAGGATGGGCTTACACTAAAGTCTACCCCTCAATATATAGCCAATGAAATGTATGTGAGTCATCAATCAAATTACCGACGTATGGTAATAATATAATGAAGGTAAATTACCATAGCAACAATTGTGCAAACATGGGAAGTAAATCAATCCGTTTCTTTAGCATAGATGGAAGAAATTAATGCCTGCATTTATTTCTTTCCATCTCATGCAATTGCAATCAATTAATTCATGCATTTCCATATTAAACAAATATTTACTTTTCATCAATTTGTGATTTTGTATCACCTAAATTTAACACTCAACCTTGATGCAAAATCACATCTTCAACACCCCATCTCCAATCAAATTTTCTTCACATCATAAAACTCTTCAACAGAACTCCACATTAAATCAAAATCTCACAATGAGATAAAAAACAAAAATGAATATTTTCCAAATTGGTTCCAGCAAAGCTACCCCCCATCGCATTTTGTTAACGAGCTCAGACTACGTCCCCGCCCGCTAACAAAATGTTGTAAATATCCAAAATAAAAAAAGGCAGATCCCAAAAATAATCTCCACACTACCAAGCCCAAAAATAATACTTTCAATCACCGGTTCAAAAACAGAGCCAAAATTCAAATCTCTATATGAAACATAATTCTCTCTCCTTCCACATGTCTGCATGTAGCACCTCCTTTAAAACGGCATCACAAAATCGACGATGTATCACAGTGGAAACAATTCCGCCAAAATTAGCTCTATGAACTGGAATCTCTAAGACGACATCAAAAAAGTCGATAAGTCTGAGTGGCGTCAAAATCCGTCATCAAAATCAGCTACATCAGATACAATTTCTGAACCCAGTGGTCCTTCAACACATTAAACTCTTTATCTCTCAAACAATGCGAGCATTTTTCAACAGAACTTGAAGTTATACAAAGTCCTCAAACACTTGGAAAGGTCGCTAACACCTCCAGCAGTTCGTCTTCGGTCGCTTCCACCTCTAAGCAGTTTCGCCAAGCTGTTTCTACAAAGTGTTCTCTTTTCAACCGTTGGGTCAGGCCGTGAACAAATATATAACTCACCTTAATGAGAATCCAAAGCTCAAGCTACATCGAAGTTCCAAGCCAGGAACACTCTTCTCTCTCAACATAATCTTCTCCACCAAAGTCTCTTTTTCTCCCAAATAATAATAGCATAATCACTACTAAATCTACCAACCTTTGTAGAAATAATTGATGCACAATTTAGAACAAATCGCCTTGCTCTGATACCAATCTGTTGTGCGAGAAGATTGCACGAATGCGGAAGCACAATAAACATGATCTAGATTTGCCAATTGAACATCAATTTAATCCGATAGCAATTATTCTATTACATTAAACAAATAGTAAATAACTATAACAGAGAAACAAAGAGACACACAATATTAATACAGGTTCTACTATCATCGAGATAGTGTATGTCCAGTCCAAAAGAGAGATTTTATTCCATATAATAGAGAGAATTACAGGAGATTACGAAAATAAGAGTTTACATATCTTAACAAGAAGAGACACCATTGGGGATCACCGGCTCCATGCCAGAATGGGTTTACACTAAAGTCTACCCCTCAATATATAGCCAATGAAATGTATGTGAGTCATCAATCAAATTACCGACATATGGTAATAATATAATGGAGGTAAATTACCATAGCAACAATTGTGCAAACATGGGAAGTAAATCAATCCGTTTCTTTAGCATAGATGGAAGAAATTAATGCCTGCATTTATTTCTTTCCGTCTCATGCAAATTCAATCAATTAATTCACGCATTTCCATATTAAACAAATATTTACTTTTCATCAATTTGTGATTTTGTATCACCTAAATTTAACGCAGGAGACCAACCTTTGCTAGTCACATGTTAAAAGTTGATATGAGATGAGGCGATGCTACAGCTCTACATTTTTTATCTGAGCGTCCAAATTCATTCATATGTAGAACACAACACACATATATACCTTATTATGTCTTCTAATCACTTCGTTAGGTCATCCGCGCTAAATTTTATTTCATTAAAGTTTGTATCTTATGAAAGTGTGAACAAGAAGAGGATTGAACGAACCAAAAATAGCAGCTCCAGTGGTTCCTAGAAGTGCATAACTCCATTCAGCAAAACTTATCTGTGTAAGTCTCCAAAATGATCGCGGGTGCCTGGTGATCTGAAATATTTGATTTCAAAGAAGTACCAAGCTTCAGCCTTTGAATGTAAATAGTTTTATATGTATTGACTTCATATATATCTTGCTTTCAAATATGAATTGGCAATATATATTTTTCAGGCTTCAAGAATGCAAGGTTTAGTATATAAAATTAGTGTGTATGTATGTATGTGTTTGTGCGCGCGCGTGCGCGTGTGTAAACTGCTGTAAAATATATGAGTAGAAGCAGGTTTTTAATTTACTGCAGTAAAGCTGAAAAATGAGCAAAAACTTATTTGAAAGATATGCAGTACTAAAATATTGCATAAAACATAAAAATATTGTAGAAACAGGTTTTTAATTTACTGCTAATAATTTGCTGCAGTGTCGGGTTGCATTAATTATTTTCCTATTCGTAAGCTATTTTCTTATTGTTGTGGTGCCATAGTGCATAAATTATTTAACAATCACGCATTGCCTAATTTATTACAGCATGAAACGCACTTTCCAAGAATTCGACTGGATTGATAATTAGTAAATAATAAAGGATATAGCACCTAAAATTAATTTATGAATTTCAAACAGCAACTATACTGCCTTAAATAGTAAAATATAGCATTAAGGTTTAAACACTGAAACAAATACGTACGTCCAGCGAAGTACCTCACATTTACAGAAATGTACGGGTGACTGTTGCCACGATCTTCCAAGTGATTTGCTGAGATTTCATTGCAAGTATAATGTAACTGGAAAACGAAGTACGTGAAATGCTGAAACTTTCACGGACATTATGCTTCTGTTTCATGTACGATAGCCTGCCGAACTAAGTGTGTTAGGGGTTGTGTCGTTAACTTTAAATAAAATAAAAGCTAATAATTTTTATCATCATACCCACTGTAATAACATACGGTTAATGCATATTTATGACATACCAAAAGTTCATGCAACTTGCGAATATCTCATTTACTGTCATCGAATGTAAGATAGCTAATATAAAAATATCTCACTTGAAAAAATCTGAACCAAACCGAGCAGTGTTGAAACTGAAAAGCAAAATATATGTGTAGATTGCAGTAAAGCTGAAAAATGAGCAGAAACTTATTTGGAAGATATGCAGTACTAAATTATTGCATAAAACATAAAAATATCGTAGAAACAGGTTTTTAATTTACTGCTAATAATTTGCTGTAGTGTCGTGTTGCATTAATCATTTTCCTATACGTAAACTATTTTCTTATTGTTGTGGTGCCATAGTGCATAAATTATCTAACAATCACGCATCGCCTAATTTATTTTTAAGTAAATAAATAGCCCACTGATTATCATAACATCCTAACAGAGGCTTCTCAACAATTCCCCAATTTCTAGCTTGTAGTAAAAGAAATTGCTATTTTCTGTATAAAGACAAAAAAAAGCACCAGAAATAAGTGTGAATCAGATCATTCCAGTTGATTGTGTTAGTATCTCTAAATACGAAACAACATGTAGGTGATGAATGCCATACACATTGCCCAATGCTATAAATTTAAAAGTTACAATGCTTCACAATGTTGGAGAAAAGAAGGTCTCAGTGCGTCATTGATGTTGATGATCAATTAAACTTAATAATTTTCTGTGGAAGCCAAATAATCTTCATTGCAGGGTGTAAGATAAGTTGAAAAATCATCATATAATGTTTTACCTCATTCTTATTAATAATTGTATGCACCAGGTTTATCTTCAAGTATCGTAAGCATCAGACATAAGAAGTTGTCCTAAATACTTTAATGAATTTCAAGATACTGTTTAGCACAGAACATATAAATTTTGTCTGCTACAGTGATTTTTTTAAAGCAAGAAGGTAGTATGTCTATAACTTTGGGAGCAAAATCATGAAGCTAATAACAATTTATAAATAAAAAGACATGAGTGTCTAATTTAATTATTACATCATAAGTTCTCATAACAATTTTATAGCACAAGTCCAACTTTATAATTATGCATAATTCATCAATTTTGCCCCATTAATTAGGCATGCGTATTAATTTTTTTCCTATATTATACCTTCACCTTGCTTCATTCATAATGAATTTTGGGAAATCAATCTACACTATCACTAACTGTAATAGAAGAGATACCGAAATAAGTAATGAAAAGATGTCAAAACTAAAGGGTACCAATCATTTCATCCTAACGATCACAAAGGAATCAAGCCTAACAGATAATTTTGAAGTACTTCATCGATTCATTAAACTATACAGTAACAATTTCTTCTTCTTTTGGTTCTTCTCTTCTTTCGGTGAATTGTCTACACTGAAAAGCATCAAGTACTCCAACGAACTTAGAAAACTCTTAAAAACAAACAAGTTTTACATTAGCACAATATAAAAGGTGTCAATTTCCTTCCATTGAGCAACAACAACTTCAAAGTTCTAAACAAAGTATTTGTTCTGAAGTAAATACATTTTGCAAGGGTCGAAAAACAATGACAACCTTAGTGGTCTCAATGGCATTTTTCCCGGTTGACAGTGAGAACCGGCATCAGCAAAGATAGCTAGGAAGCCATGAATTGTCGATAAGAATTTTATGTGATTACAGTGGCTTAGTGTTTAAGAAGAAGGCATCTGAGTTAACACAAATTATCTTTGAGAAAGCTAACTCAAAAGTGGGGATAAATATCTAGGTAATACCTTTTTACTGAAGCAATAATTAAAACCAAACAAAACGCTAAAGATAACGAATAAGATAAATGAATTACCTGTTTGGCAGCATCTTGAATCCGCCGAGGAGCATCTTTCTTCTTCAAGTCGAATTCCATCTTTAAAAGGAATAAAATCAGGAAATTGTAAGTAGGGTTTTAGCATGGAAAGGAACGTAGTAGAAAAAGCCGAGGTCGCTGATTTAGGAAAACGCAGATTTGAGGAAGAGAAAGAAGGAAACGACAGAGATAAGTTGAGCGAAAATTAGAAAAAGCCGAGGTCGCTGATTTAGGAAAACGTATATTTGAGGAAGAGAAAGAAGGAAACGACGGAGATAACATTATTGTTGAGCGAAAATTATGCTTAAATTTATTGGCTCAGACAATTTGTTTTTGGCTCTTACAGTAGGTAAACCTCCCTAACGGTCGGTTTGATTACAAAAATGCTACTTTGACAAAGAAAGTTTTTGTCAAAAAATACACCAGGGACAAAAAAAATAGGAGACCCACCCCTTGAATTACACAAATACCCCCCTGAATTCAATGTTTACCCCTTGAATTCCAGATTTACCCCTATTTCTTAGTTTTTGACAGTAACTTTTTCGGGTATTCTAGCATAACTCAAGTTATTATTGTGATGTTATTGAATAAACATATTATTAGCTAGCATTGTTTTTTCCAACTCATTTCATGTTTTAGTATTGATGTAATTTTGTCATTTCTAACCTATATTACATATGATTAGTCAGCGTTGTCCTTTTCAACACGTATTGTTTTATTCGTAGTAGAGCAAACTCGTGATACGCACATGGTTTGGCCATAATTCGTTGATAAAAATATGAACATGTGAACATTATTATAACACATAGATATGCTCTTTTTCCAATTTTATAAAGAGAATTTTCTTTTAAAGGACAAACATTGGATTTTTTTTGGTGAAAAGCATGAAAAGTTTTAAAATTAGGGAGGAGGACACATTTACACTAAAGGTGGAATTCAGGGGACCCACTAACCTTTTCTCATTTACACTATCATTTGGCCTTCTCACTAAATTCTAAACTTCCCATACTTTTCACCAATTTTTTTTGTTAAGTTTGTCCTTCTCCCTAGTTTCCACTTTTAGAAAACTATTAAAAAAACATTTTTGTGGATCTATATTGTGTATGATTTACTGCCAAAGTTTTTTTTTTTTTGCTATGAAACAAAACAAAACCAAAGTATGTAGCAAGGTTTTGAGTTGAAATAAAAAAAATGAAACAGAACACAAACAATTTGCATATATCATTGAATCACATGATTTTAAACAAATACCTGACATGAAATTAATTACCGTAAAGTATTTATAATAAATTCAACTATCAGTTTGAATGGACTAAACCATAGGTAGCTCAGCTTTTTCTTAGGTAGCTCACCTTTTTCTTAGGCACGAAATAGTGAGAACTCCACTTTCCATTGTAGTTTTCATCTGAGCCACCTTTTTAGGGCTATAAATCAAACCAAACTCCATATCATGTCTAAACATGATCAAAAGTTCCCAAATCCAATGGTCCCTTCAACGCAGTAAACTCCATATCACGTCAAAGTTCCCAGATTGGAACGCTCTTCACTCTCATCATAATCTCTTCCCCCAGAGTCTTCCGTTTCTCCAATAAAGTAATAGCATAATTACCACTGAATCTACCAAGTAGAAATAATTGATGCACAATTGAAAACAAATCCCCTCGCTCTGATACCAATCTGTTATGCAAAAATTGCGTGAATGCGGAAGCGCAATAAGCATGATCTAGATTTGCCAATTAAACATCAGTCTAATCTGATAGCAGTTATTCTATTACATCAACGAAATAGTAAATAACTATAATGAAGAAAACAAACATAATATTTATACTGGTTCCACTATCATCTATAAGATAGTGTACGTCAAGTTCAAAAGAGACGGATTTTATTGCACATGAGAGAATACAAGAGATCACAAAATAAGAGTTTACATATCAAAACCTCGAAAAGGCTTAACTAAAAGAGACACCCTTGGGGATCACTGGCTCCATGCCAGGATGGGTTTGCACTAAAGTCTACCCCTCAATATATAGCCAGTGCAAATCCATGTGAGTCATCAATTACATTACCAACCAACATATGGTAATAATATAATGGAGGAAAATTACCATAGCAACAAATGTGCAAAGATAGAAAGTAAATCAATCCGTTTCTTTCGCATAAATGGAAGAAATTAATCCCTTCATTTATTTTTCTCCCATCTCATCAAATGCAATCAATGCATCCCTATTATAAAAATATTTACTTTCTATTTTTTTCAAATTTATTCCAATCAATTTGTGATTTTGTATCACCTAAATTTAACATCATCTTCTTGTGTTCGCACACTATGCCATCGCACATGACTTGCAGTGACTGAGGATGCATATAACCGTTGCAGTCTAGGGATGATTGGTAAATAATGCATTCTCGTATACGGAAATTCCTTACCTTTCTTTTTTCTAGGTTTATACCTTTCCCCACCACATTTTTTACAGTTTCTAATATTAATATCATCTTTCCAATACAACATGCAACCTTTAACACAACAATCTATTTTTTGGTATGGCAAACCGAAAGACGACATTAGTGTTTTCACTTTGTAATGACTATCGCACATCAGATTATGGGTGGCATACGTCTTTTTGCAGCTTGTACAACCGCTGTAAATGCAGCTTCTGTAAGGTTAAATTTTGATTTCATGGTGATGTACTCAGCGGTTACCGATAATTCAGTTCCACTTTCACAACCATTCCACAATGGCAGCTTAGTTGAAGCCAATAAGTCATATATATTTTTTGGCTTCGGCATTCGATTCTTCTTCAATATTGACATCATCGTCGTCAACCTGACCAGTAGGGAACATTGGCCATGTTGCATCTTCTATTGGATTCGTCATAACTAATTTGACCTCTGACACTACATGATTTACTGTAGGCGCAACAAGTTCTCCGTGACGATCCCATAAATAATAATTTGGCACAAAACCTGATTTATACAAATGTACTTTAACGATGTCTGGTTTATTAAACCTCATCAGTTTACACTTACTATACGGACAACGAAGCTCCTCGTAATTTCGATTATTAGATACTGCCACTATGCTATAGATTGCCTATCGCAACGAAAACCCATGTTGTTGCTAGCTATAACGTTGTCATTGCTATACTGTTTTTTGTCTACTGCAATGCACGCTTCAATGTGTTAGCATAAGTATCAGCAGTGTGTTGCGATAGCTATAGATATATTCTAAGTAAAAAAATAAAGATAAAAATTACACCTCAGCGATCCGCACAATTAGTTAAAATCAAATCTCAACCGTTTATTCACACCATCAATCCACACCTCATTCATCTCTATTTCTTACTTTTATTTTCATTCTACCACTTTTCTTTTCATTCCCTTCCCGCCTCCAAAACTTCGCAAATATTTCGGAATCCCTAATTTTCATTTTCTGCCTCTTTTCATCCCCTTTCTGTCTATCCCCAACACTAAATTATCAAATCGAAACCTACAGAAATCCCCAAATAAGAAAAAAGGGTATTTGAAAACCCTCGTCATCGTCATTAGATTCAGATCTAGATTCAGATTCAGGATGCCGTCAGTCTTCTTCCCTCTGCAGCTATTTCGCGTGCGCTCGTTCCCTTGTTGATCGATCCAGTTATGCGTTAGTTGACTTCCAGAATCAAACTTCAACGCTTTCTCGCAATAGAAATAGGAAGCCAAATCGTGGAATCGAAGGCTATCTCCTCGCAAAACAAAGTGCGGACGGAATCGAGATGAAGGCAGCAGCTCCTTCGAGAACCAAGGCCGAATCGAGAATGAAGAAGAGGGAAGTCGAGAGTTTAGGTGAGTATTCTCACTTTCTATTTGGCATTAAGCCCTAATTATAGGCAACCTTAATTCTTCTAGTTACTGGCGTGCCTGTTTTGTTTAGTGCTATGCTTGATTGTGTTGGATGAATTGGATGATTGGCTGTGATGATTGAGTTAAACATTTTGGTGATGGGTATGCAATGGTTGTAAATGCTATGCTATGACCCTTAAAGGTATTAATGAAGATAAGTGATGAAAACCCTATTTATAAGTCCTATACACTAAGTGCTTCTGATCTCATTGATGCTATGATATTTCTAGCCATTCTTTGTTGTTGCTCCGACTGTTATTTGTGCCTGTATATATGTTTTTTTATTACTGAAAGAAATGAGTATGGGAAAACTGATAAGCACCCACACGTCTTATATCATGACTGTGCCATGTGAAACAATTACCTAGAAACTGCCAATACCCCTGTATATATACATATAGGTGACACACTTGGCTAATTTAACAAGCTCAATGTCATGTATTAAGTGAATGTACTCACACCAGGCAATAGTCTGACTATATCATGCTCTGTTTTAAGTACATTAATGTATGATAAATGATTCCTGTACATCCTAGAGAAACTGCCTTGGTTAATCTGTTGTGACTTAAGAATCGAATGAATTTGAATTGCAGCAAAAGCTCTCTTAAGTTGAATGCTCTTTGCATGGGTCATACTAAATAATTACCTGAGAGCAATTGCTTGAAAGTTTTAGGAATCGGGTAGTAGTGTCGTGATATATATACTGCTAGTTTTTGATGTTACTTCTCATTGCTGGTATATGTGTATATATAAATATGGCCGAATTCAGGTGCTTTATAGCTAGTGCAAACTAGGCAATATGACAGACCCATCCATGTTTATAGAACTGATGCACAAAGAAAAAGGGTACAAACCATATTTTAATTCTAAAAGCTGTATGATTCTAAGACTTAGTTTGGCTTCCATATAAAATGGATGAATAGAAGAGCCCGGTTTTGTATAAAAATAAGTGTTGTGTCTAAGTGAGTGGCGTGGTACTTCTTTTGAGAAGTAATATTCTGTTTTCCAATGTACCGGAATCATAAAATGAGGCATACAGTTTGTTTAAATTCCTTTGATGATATCACCTTGTTTTGGTGTAACATTTGTATTAAAATTTTGTATATCTACTGAAATAATAACACAGTAATATGACAATGTGGCAGTGTACATATGATATGTACCTAAGTGCGAGTAAACCAATATAAGATTTTTCCCTATATAAAGCATTTAACTGAGTACATATGCAGACTTTGAAGTTTCACTTAACTACGGAAGTGCAAATGAATTGCCACCTTGGGTTTCTTCTACCCAATTTGCAAAATATTTGGTAGCTGGTCTCTTGGAAACTTACAGGGTATGCATTCTTATCATTCATGCAAATTCAACCAGGAAATGGTTTGTTTTATTTTGTTTTGTTTTTCTATTTGTGATTATGATAACCTTGTTTTTTGTTACTTTTGCAGCCTTGCAGGACATGTGAAGATGCTGTGGAGATATTTAATGACCTTCTTATTAAGGTAAAACTGAAGTTACATTCAAGTAATCTTTCTTCTATATTCAATCGATGACATTTTTGCTTGCTTTAAAAAAAAAGAATCAGGTGAATTAGGATTTAGGAAATGAGTAATAGAAAAATAGAGCATGAAAATTATTTATAAGAAAGACTTCACGTAAACATCCTAAAGAGTACCCTACTGCTAAGAAACATCCTCATGTATAGGAAAATATTTCTTGCGATGTTTAGTTGATATATAAATGGAACCTGCATCTTATTTCTTCATTAATATCTTGTTTTGCCATCACACTGGTTGCACTTAAATTAGAGCAACATAATCACACAGTCTGCACCCTTAGGGATATAATTCCTTGTGTCATTTGTTGTCGGTAGGGTACAATCCTCATTTTATAAGTTGAGGGAAATAGAGATTCTAGCTCCAATAGTCTGTTTCAGTAGATGGAGATATACAACCGTAAAGGCTACGGTCGTATTAGTGAGTTTGATTGCCTTTCAGTTGAGACAACGGTCGTTATTCGATTCACCGACTTTTCTTATGTTTTTTAATTTATGATTGAATTAGAGAAGTTGTGCATACTTTGCGAGCAAATCATCCAAAAGGAAAAAATAAAGGTAGTAGTTTACATAATCATTTTCGTGTATTTTTCTTGCTTATGATTGTATTTGTGAGTCTGTATATGAGTGAATCGAATGACAATGTAATGAGGAATGTATGTAAATATGATTGATTGTGTAATATACGAGTGAATTTACAATAGTGGAGTCAAAAAATTTGTACTATTTGAAATGTTGAAATAAAATATTATTTTGGATAAAATATTGCGTTATAACAATATTTATTATAATATTATGGAAATTTTAATTAATAGCAGTTGAGATATAATTGCTTTTAGCAGTTGTAAAACAAAATTTAACGACTGCTAGAAACAGTTGTAAAAAAGGTTGACTTTATTACGATTGCAATATAACTAGTGATGCATGTCAGCTGTAATAGACATATTACAACTGTTTTTGGCAGTTGTGAAAGGGTATTTTTTTGTTGTACTGGTACCTGTGGCAACACCTGTACCGATATTGTCATAGGGTCGTAAAGGTGTTGCCTTTGACTCTAAGGCAACACGGCGAAAGGCAACCTCAAAAAAGTGTTGCCACATATCATTTTTCGCCTGTAGCAACACTTTTTGGCACCTACTGCGTCACTTCTCTGGGGTTGCCGTAGGCCATCTATGGCGTAGTGTGTAAATTTAACAAATTCATTTTCACCATTATAGAAATGTTCTTTCACTGAGTCTTTCATTTCAATTCTAACTTCATACATCCAACTACGGTCAATGTAATAATCGAACATTTTTCCTGATTCAAAAATATATGTCAGTGATTTCGATAACACATACATATATTATTATAAAGCCTTTTGGGACTAAAACTTTTACACACCACAAAGTTATATCTCGATAGTATTTCATTTTGGATTTCTCAACTAAACGATAAACTTTAAAACTTACTTTCTGGAAATTCCTATGCATTAACAAACCATTTTAACAAAATTTACCATTACAACGACGCCATTTTGTAGCACCGGAGTAACATCTATGCATTACCCCTCTCCTTAACTTCGCTTGCACCATTAACAAATTTTGTATCCAACAACGTATATACCAACAATTCCTTTAATAGGATTACCAAACCCGTATACAACAATTTCAGAACCATAGCTTCTAAATAGCTATATCCAATAACGTATATACCAATCTTATATCCAACAATTACAAAACCCATATCCAACAACGTATATATACCAATCAACTTTAAAACTTATCTTTCTAAAAATTCCTACGCATTACCAAACAGTTTTTTTTAAAAAAAAAAAATTGTCATTATGACGGCGCCATTTTGTAGCATCGGAGTAATGTCTATGCATTACCTCTCTCCTTACTTGGCTTGCACCATTAACAACAATTTTATCCAACAACTCCTTTAATAAGATTACCAAACCCATATACAACAATTTCAGGACCATATACAACACCATATAATAGTTTTACTTCAACTATTTAGATTTTCCAACACCGCAAAATCAACTAACATACAACATTCACCGCGATAAACAATTAAATCCACATTTTAGGGTTTCAATCATGGTTTAAACAACAACATTAATCCAACAATCATTACATGAACACATAACATATATATTTAAATCATTATTAACAAACCAATTTAAAAAATAGGTAAGAAATTATACCCAACTAAAAGGGGGAAGCAAGTGGATGATCGTCAGCGTCGGTCGGCGACGGAAGGTGATGGCGGCGTGAGGAAGGAAGCGGCGGCGCACGGTTGATTAGGTTTTTATTAATTTTGGTCTCGACAGAACAATTGGGGATTGGGGAAAATTTGGGGGCGACGGGAGTAATGAGAGAATTCCTGTAGACTCATGGTTTTTATTTAATTTGGTGACGGCCGTTGACAGCGGCTTTTTTTAACCGTCACCCGCCGTCGTTAGCATCAGTAACCATTTAAACTTTCCTTGTAGTGGATGCAAACCAAAACCCGGTTTAAAACCTGCAAGTCTCCCTCCTACCGCACATGTTTACAGGTTTAGATGCACGCGGATTCATACCAATTAGTCTACCCTTAAGTCTCAATATCGCATTTGTTTAGTACACCTGGTTAAATGACTAAAAAGATACAGCAGACTGTGGCTTATTCTATAATATATATCATACATTAGTACGTTTATACAAGTTCTTTCATCAGGATACCTTGTAAGATAGCCATAGGCTTCCTTTTTATGGAAGATGAAACAAAAGTAGGAATTAAACGTGGGTAATAGGCTGGCTTCAGGTTCATCGTTCTCAAATCAGAGATCTTAAAAGAAAGGCGGAAGCCAAAACCCATGGCTGCCGAACCCAGAGACCTTAATGCTGGTGTAGGAATTCTAGAGCTGTTGCCAAATTAATGAGTCTGCGGATAACTTTTTGAAATTGCACTGTAATTAATTTTTGAAATTGCAAGTGTATTTACACCAATCATATGCTATTATTATTTTTCGTTTAGCTAAATTTCAAAGCTTCCTCCAGGCTATTCGTTATTAGTGATTCACCGATTCCTATGAATTTTAAGATGCTTTAATTCCCATGGAAAATGAACTGAAACTTCTTACAATGTTGTCATTCTATCGAACGGATGCTTTATCAAATTCCACAAATTAATGTAACAGTACCCCTTGTACTGTTATATTATTCAGATGTAAAAAATGTTAAACATTTGCAATGAAAATTATAATTACGTATGATCTAAATTTCAATAATGTGTGTGCAACCCTTTGCATAGGTGAGAATATGTGCACGTGAGTTAATAATAAGTGGTCGTGCTTAGTTCAGTGCCTGCGTGTGAATGATTATGTGTGAGTATGTAAGTGTGCAGATATGTGCACGTCAGTTAATAACATGTTGCATTAATCAGGATTCATTTGGGCACTACTAAGACATGAAGAAAAATGAATAATATGTACATATTAATGTTGTGATTTGTGACATAAAATCATATATGTTGATAGAGACGAGGCGTGGATGTGCTTCGCGGTAGAGGAGATGGTGCAGCAATAGAAAGAAGGTTAGAAGGAGCAGTTTGGTGTTTGAGCGGATTTATTGCTGGATTTTGATCTGGTCTTTCTGTGACTTATCTGCAAGTATTGAGGGGATATATTCCTAATATATCTCTAAGAGGAAAATTATATATTTTTCCTAGGTCTTCTATTTTCCTATAAAAGAAGCACATTGTGTTGGATTAATGTATGACCGAATACAGTGGCAGTTGTGTGCCTCTAGGGCTTGATGCCCTAGAGATGATTGATGCCTCCAGTTAATTCAAGGCTTAGCCGTCGTTCTTACTTGTTCTCCTTCTCCAACAAAGAGTGTTAGTCATCTGGATATTCTTTCCCTTTCTCAATAAGGTTATTTCCTTTCTCAAAAATTGACTCTTGTAATTTTGTTTATTGTTGGTTTTGTTCCATTGAATGGAAACAAAATTTGTTTTTATGAATCAATAAAGAGGGTGGTTGGGTGAAATATCTTGTGTTTGTGCGTGTGATTTCATATCTGTGTTTGTTTCCATAGAAATCATCTTTAAGTAATTGGATGAATAAGATCATGGTCGCTTCCACAAAGGCGCAGTTTACATAACAATGAAAGCTGCTGCTGTTTGTTATATGTGGCAGCACAGTCAAAGGGAAAAAAAGAAAAATAATAGTATAGGGAAAGGAAAGAAGTAAAATAAAAAAATAAAAATAACAGCACTGTAGTATGTAGCGACCACCAGTAGTGGCCAGCTGCTACTGTCATCGAGAAGCAGTTCGTATATGGAGAAAAATATTAAATCCAATTAACATATGCAATTGTATGGTAGATGCCAAAAATCATTTTTAGATAAATTCCAAGACTTCCTCCAGGCTATTCATTATTAATCCTTGTCTGGGCAAAATTATATTTCAGACCTATATGTTATATTTAATAGCACCTGCACCAATCAACTTTTATTATTATTTCCCAAATATAAATCCTCTAATTGTATCGCATACCCACATATTAATGGTTAACAGTACCCTTTGTACTGTTATATTGGATGCAAAAAATTGTTGGCATCTGCATTGAATAATTAACAGGGATCTAAATTCCAGAAAGGTGCCACAGTCTGCTCGTTAAGAATATACAGGCCTACAAGTTCCAATAGAGATTGAAATATGTGCATATTTACTAATAGTAGCAACAAAGAGATTTGTAACATTCCAATTAACATTCAGATTCTTGCACGTAGCGATGCATACATGCAAGGGATATCGGCTTACAATCTAATATTCAGCCCCCTGGAGCTATCTATCTGCACCTTCAAAAAAGCAAGTTAGCAATGCATCCCCAAAAAATTGGGCTTACGGCGATGCCTGCTCTAGAGTTTGAAATGTAACACTAAACTCAAAAAGGTAGCAAGGAAAAGTAACTGAAAACATTGTAGGACATTCAGGTTTAGCATTGAATCTCTTTAACATCATCGTTGCTTGCTTGCATGGGACGAAAATACAAAGGAAGAAGCCAACACCCAGATCACAAACTAGAAAAAACCAACAACACTGGGAAGAACCAGATATCACACCAATCAAGGAAGAAGCCAGCACCAGACCAAACAAAAACAAAGCACAGCCTGAAATTGTCCTACAAGTAGTGTCTTTCCCCAGGGCACTATCATAATAATTTGCATTCCTTTTGCTCTTAAAGCAACAATGGGTTTCTTAAATCCTCCGTCTCTAGAGATGAGAATAATGGTTGATTGCTTGCACATAGGATGACTTGCGAAGTTTTGCATCTTCTTTATTATCCTCTGGTCCGCAGAATGCTTTATCTTGTTGTACGTATAACACAGCTCGTCGAATCCGGCTTCATTGTATTTTTTTGGGGGCAGAAGAGTAGGGAAACCACTGGCGCAAGCAAATGCATAAATGGTCCCATGAAGCTCCGGCAGATGATGCTCTTTCTGAATTGTTGTAAAGATGACATCAGCTATGATTGTGAAGTTGACGCATGATGGAATCTGAGCATTTTCAGCATCCCAAAATAGCCCAATTCGGCTGAATACCTCGGGTTTGGGCTGTATAACCTGCAAAATGATAATAAAAACCGTTATTTTGGCATAAACAGTGGCGGTTCTAGCTTTAAGTTTGAGCTAAGGCCAAATAAATAGTCCCACATTGCAAAAGTTATTCAAAATTTTCTATACATATATCAACATATATTACACTATAACAACCCAGCTAGCAAACAAAAGTATATAGATAGCCAGTAGCCTCCCACCATTTATGACACGTTCAGCCATGCCATGTATTAAACAATAAACAGATAGTCCAAATTCTAAACGTGTACGACAGAATAGATCAAACGCATAAACAAAAGAAACACGCCATGTAAGTTTCAAGTTTGACGTCCCCTTCTCAAACATCAATACGCCAAGCACCATACAATCTTGAGGTTTTAGCACCCTTACCGATTCGTACAGCACCTCATCGTTTAGTGATTGGCACAGCGCCACAGCGCTGAATGCTTGAAGTCCCCCTTCCAAATTACAATAATCACTACCAGCAACAACTGCAACAGCAGCATCAGTACAATCATAATGCAATGCTGCCTTATCATCATCCTAATAATGCATTGCCTCATGGTAAGCCAAAATTTCTCAATTCTTCTGAAAAAATGCTTAGGTTAAAAGCTTGTGCTATGAACTATATAGGTGTATCAGGGTACTTATTACCACCTGAACGGTTTGCTGTTAGGCCAACAGATATTCCTCTCTATAGGCATTGAATCGTGAAGATAAAACTGATATGCATTAGTGATATTAATTGTGTAGTGATGTCACTGTAATATAGTATTGTTTCATAATATTCCATTGGTAAGCAATCTTTTAGAGCATGTTTACATTTTATATTAAATAAACATCACTTCAACAATTATTTTGAAATAATACACAAGGGGGAGGAAAGGATATACTTGGTTATTCGGGTTGAACATTGAATCTCATCAGTGTCATCATCTTCTACGTCATCATTGCAATCACCGCCGTCGTCGTCGACATCAAACATAAGCACTCTCCATTCTGAACTAATCAAATTAACAATGAAAAGGTGAGTTTTTGTCCGTCCAAAAGACTGCATGTACAGAGTTAATGTAAAAAATTAAAAAACATAAAAGGAAACAATAATCCGCTATTGAAGGTAAAAGGAGCACATGATTTAAGCACCAGAGAATCACGTGTAAGGTAAAACTTACAATCCAACATTTATAAATCTCATCCCCAGTGCAAATGTGAAAGAAATTTTCAACAATAACAAACTTGTGTCATTCTAAATCAATTTAAGTGAGATTTTAACTAAAATCAAGGTTTTAAATATCACTCATCTCGCCCGAGATGAAAATCCGAGATTTTCCCCGAGATCCGATATTTGGTGGCATTTTCAGCTATAAGTGTTTTAAATATCGTCCATTTTGAACGAGATATAATCCCGAGATTCTCTCCAAAATTCGAGATCTGAACCTTGCTAAAATCACAAGAGAATTCCATAAGAATTAATAAATAACTTGTACAAACAACTCGACGCAGTATGAAGGTTTAGACAAATACCAAGGATGAATGTCATCGAAATTAATATAACAGGTGAAATTAGGACAAAACACTAGTTTAATATACGTAACTAAATTTTGCAGTAATGTTTGTCAAAATGGTTGCATGTGAAATTCTTTATTATTATTACACTTAATGAGTATTACAAAGAGAATGTAATCTAATTTGACAAGCATTCATCTTATAGTGCTCTAACTAATACTTCTAAGAAAAATATATTAAGATATTTATTTTATTTTATTGATTAGAGCATAAAAAATTGATAAATAAGGGTAAACAATATATGATTCTTACGGATGAACCATCATCTATACAAATGAATGCAATGAAGTAATTAATATCTAAACAAAGAAAAAAAAAGACCATCTTTGTAGATTAACTTGATATGCATTGAACTTTTAGTTCCCGAAAGAAAGGCTTTAGAAACATATCAACGAAGAGAGTATGATAAATATTTTCGCATTACATAGAACATAAATGAATTATTTAGTCGACATATGACATTAATCCATGAAAAAACATTTATAGCTACAATTTCAAATTACCTTATTACAAATTATAGACAAATTTAACAATCAATCGTCAGTAATGACAGCTCAACACACAAGGTTTCATTTATCTAGAAACATTGATGTTGTAGAAAATTTGATATGCATAAAATAATATCAAAACTATTGCACTCAAGCGAAACAACATCCTCATTAGTTTCATAAATACTGTATTTGATAGATAAAATCTCAAAAGTAGCAAATCCATTGTATTTGATTGTATTATGTGCCAAATTAGAACAAATAATATAAAAAAATAGGGCTTTAAGAGTGGCCAGGCATTTGAGTATATATAAGAGATTGCTCCCATGGGAAATATGGCCAAAGAATGATGGTCTTGTATCATTTGGCATTTAACCATATAGAAATTTGGTTATGCTCCTTATTGTTAGTTTAATATGCGAAAAACTCTTCAAAAAATGTCAAAAATGCACATATTTTTAATTTGGTCAAAAGCAAATTTAAAATAAATCTAAACATTAATTGCATATTTCTATGGTCAAAATATATTTTTTGTTGAGAAAATGCAAATATTTGCGGCGTTCCATGCAAATACTTATAGTCCAGAAATTTCAAATATTTGCAACTTTCTCTATAAAATATTCGCAGAGTTCTGCGTAAATATTATGATATTTAAAAATAGAGGTTTATTTTAAAACATGAGAGGATGTTTTTACGAAAGTTTCATTTACTCATTTTAAACTCTGTTGAACACTTATCACATAAACTTGTTACCTATGACTTATAAATGACTTACTGCGTAGATATGGTTACTAGCGCATCAATAAGTTTTATTATGCTTCATTGAACATAGGTTTTTGGCAGAATAATATATTTTCAACTAACCATACATTTTGACTTTATTAATATGAATATATTTTATGGAACAATAACTTTAAGATGAATTACATATCAAGCATAATTGATTATAATATGAAGTCATTCTAATCTACTAATCAACACATTTATAAAATACAAAATCTTGTGTGAGATTACCACTAAATTCCCTTTTGAGACCAATCAATTAATCATCCAACATTTTTACATAGTTCCAATTGAATATGGCGAAAAAACCAAACAAAACCTTCCAACTATAAATGAAAGATTAACATAAAATCACCCAGAATAGTATTTTAATATGTATGTTTTACAATTATGGAAAAAATAACGCTCCTTATCTACATTTTATAGATATTTATATTAATTAGAAAGTGCTTGAATGTTCAAATGTATTTTTGGATAACTTAATTATACATGTCTAAGTTCATTTAAGGATATTTGGCAACACATGTATTAAGCAAATCGAAAAAGTTAGTAGAACAAAAATCGAGCTGACAAAATCTGGATGTGTATATTACCAACATGAATGAACATCCACTGTATATGTGAAGAAAATAAACAATAAGCGCCTTTATCATTAAAGGAATTAAAGCATTTTTTCAACCCAAGCGAACTTAAAAACAAATCTTGAGCGATCGAATCTTTTAGCAGTTCAGATCATTTTCAAATTTCGGCCCATATCCTCAAATTTTAGGGTACTGGATGGGTTTGGTTTCCCTACGGTCCGAAACTGGCAGCGAAACCGAAAATGTTGAATCATTTTTTAGCATCGTATCATTTTATTTTATTTTTTCCCTAGAAAAAGTTGAATCTATCACTGCGACAAGCGAAGGAACAGTGGAAGTGAAACTGGCAACAGTGAAAAAAACAACAGCAATTAAATAACACTTAAAATCAAACAACTTATTCACCCAAGCGTTAATCAACGAAAAAAAAAAAGGATTAATCCAAATTGAAAGCCTATAAAATACAGCGATTCAGTTAGTTACAGCATCTAGTTAATCTACTCCCGATTGCTGCTCAGTGGTCGATCAATCTTGCTTGTCGTAGAGCGCCGTAGACTTTATCGATTTAACTCTGTGTGTGTGGACTGGAAATTGTAATTTGCAGCAGAAAGCAAATGGGAAACGTGAATATATAGTTAAAAGAGGCAATAGTGGGCTGAGTTGGCTGGGCTAAAACACTGTGGGTTTAATTAAGTTTTGTAGTTTATGGCTTATACTATTTTCAGTGTTATAGGACTGAAAAGCGAATTTGTAGCTTATCGCTGATTATGCTATTTGTTAATTCTCTCTCTCTCTATATATATATATATATATATATATATATATATATATATATATATATATATATATATATATATATATATTCACTAATCTTTATTTGGTCCTAGGTCATTTTTTTCTATGTGATTTCTGTTTGTTTAAACATTACTTTTAGCATCAAATTTGTTAACCATTTTGATTTCTTTTCAAATATTATTTTCCTATTTTGACGCGCACTCCTATTCAAATCCAAATTCATGTGTTTCTATTTCAATATTAATTTCTTTCCCTTACTTAATTTAATTCTTTCACACTCATTTGTTTTCATATTTACTAAATGGTTTAGTTTGTTAATATTATTTATTAACACTATTCAAACTTCCTTTTATTTGATTGTTTTATACCATTTATGACGCTTGTTTATTTTGAGCACTATTATTATAATTTTATTTTATGCCTAGATATATCCATATTATTTCAATAACAATTGTTAAATGATGTTAATTGTTATCCATTAATATCATTTAACACACGTGTGGATACAATAAGTTAATTTAAATGTTCTCAATATTTTTATGACGATATGATGATATGAGGGTAAGCGGTTCATTTCTTATTCGGCCATTTTGAATTACATATCGTAGTTTGCTTGAATGACAGTTTATCTAAAAGCAAGGCGTTGGTGAGGATTGACTTGATGAATTAGTTATGAAGGGACATGTTTTCCTTCCTACTATAGCATAGACGAGCTTAGCATATTCTGGTCTCTTGAGTTTGAGACTGAACAGTCTACTTAGGTTGTAATGGTATTTTTCAGCTTTATGTCGACCAAGCCTTTACAAGATGTTGTTTTTGAGTTTTACAGTACCAATTCGAGGCAAACATAGGGAAGATGACATTTCGATTGTAGGTTTTTTTTAACCAATTAATGATTCAACTGATAATGGTAAAATGTATAAAGTAACACAAGGAAAGTCTAACATGACTTATCTTCAATCTATAGGATGGTTGCTGCATAACTGGATTATGTTACTTTCGTTTTGTGGGAGCAAAGGAAGAAAATGACCAAAATTCTTGACTGGCATTTTATTATTTTGAGAGTACCCACTTTTTGAGTTATATATAAAGATATGTTTTATTACCGTTTTAAGTTACCTACAACTAATAACCTAATATGAGATATAGTTTCACAGGATAACAACAACAAAAATCTATGCATCGAAGCCACCCACTAGCATAAGTCAGCAAGTCTTAATTTCACCAGAACATCTTTTCTCTTATTTTGTTTTTTTGTCTTATCCATTAACTTTGGTCAAAATACTTTTTAACTAATATAGATTAGAAGTAGCTGGAACTTTGTGACTATAGTACATCTTATATGACATATTTTTTCATAACATGAACGCACTAAATCATATAACTGCATTACTGATGAGTTTGGATTCTAAAATAATAACAACATGGATCAAAATTACTTGAATCTATACAGATAATAGATAGACATCATTTTTTCCAGTTTATGCATGCATTTGTATGTATGTTTGTATATCTGTTTGTTTTGTGGTGTTATTTTGTTTTTAGCACAACAACCATTATCTGGAATAAACCATGTACACGATGGCTTATTAATATTTCAAATTCATTCAACTTCTATTTATAAAATAAGTGAATTATTTGGCTCCTTTTTTCTCTATATCTTAAATACTACATCTTTAATGCGATTAAAAAGCGGTTTTTGCTCCTATTTACTAAAATCAATACATTCAAAGTAGAAAATGATTTTCAATTGCTTAATTTCTCGCTAATGTCAAACTGTTGCTTTTATGTTCTTAACCAATAAATGTGGTCATGTTTGACTAAAATTTATGGTTATTCAATAAGAATTATGATTTTTTTAATGGAAATTGACTTATTTTTTTATTATTATAAGCAGAATTGTTGTGTGCGTATAATAGACACAGCAATCTACTACAAATATTTTGAAATGCCAAATCATAATCATGATCAATATATATATATATGATGACATCATATAAACTTTTTTGCTTCATCAAAAAAGTCAACGTACTATAGTTTGTATATAATTTATCTTTACTAATAATCTTTACTAATAATTGGAATAGGTTTGGTGTCACACTTTTTTGGTGTACACGCAAACTACCGAAAATGCCCTTTATTCAGAATTATATCCTACATTTCATCTTTTCTGAATCAAAATTAATTGCTCTATTTCCGGAAACAGTCAATTCCTTGAAATTCTCATACTCATTCCTATAATATTAATTTCTCTATTTTCAGAAACAGTCATTTCCTTAAAATTCTCATATTCATTCCTATAATATTAATTGCTTTATTTCTAGAAACAGTCAATTTTTTAAAATTCTTATATTAATTCCTATCTTTATTAATAGTTCAAAGGGGTTTTTAGCCTCAAGGACAAAATGAACAAAAAATTGTTCCATAAGGACAAGGAGCTAAGATTTTATCCATAAGGACAAATTTTAGTGTAAAGGGAGGAATTCAGGGGCCCACTATAATTCATCCCTTTACAATGAAAGTTGTCCTTATGGATAAAATTTTAGCCCTTTGTTCTTATGGAACAATTTCTTGTTCATTTTGTCCTTCGCACTATTTTCCTGTAGTTCAAAATATCACCTTAAATTTTGCAACTTGACAGTTTCTTACTTTTAAATGCACTTTTCTAGCATTTACTGCGTTTCTGATAAGCATTGAATTAGCTAAAATTCGGTTACCCGTGCATGAACAATTCAAAATATAACCTTAATTTTTGTAATTGGACGGTTTTTTATTTTTAAATGCTTTAACTCTATAAATATCGCCTAAGATTCTCCACCATTTCTCTACTCCACCATTACTCCTATTGTTCTTCACGGTTTCTCTTTACAACAATAAAAAAAGATCTTTGTAAAATTTTACAACATTTTACATCGGCTTACACTGTAGCAAATAAGACATACGTTTGTAGAGGAGTATAACGTCATTAACAGGTGAGAATCCACTCGCAAACATGTTTTGATATATTAGGATGTTTTGCCTTTTGCTTTGTCTCATTACTGCACTTATTGTTTGAGCGATGCTGAGCAAAGTTGGTGCTTTCAAACAACTTTTCTACTTTGATAAATATAATTAAACTTAAAATATTCGGTTGCTTTATTAATTTGACGAAGCTTCTCATTTTCTAACATGACTGGAAGGAGTTTGGTGATTTTGGTTGGAGTCGTGGCTTAGGAGTGTGATGGTAGCAGGGAAGATTTGTTTCCTGTGTACGTTGTAGTAATTGTGATGAGGTGGATTCATTAAGGATATGGTCGTTTGTGCCGGTAGGGGAGGCCACAGTGACGTTCTTGGGGCGGTCAATGGCAAGGAAGTTGATGATCAACTCGGCGACATTTTAACGTTTGCAGATAGGGAAGAGGATTCGATAAAAGGCTTAGAGGTCGGAGGAGCTACGTTAGCACACTGGAGGTTGGCAAGGGGGGTGGAGAGTTAGAACTGGTGGCTGACGGAGGTGCGAGTGTGCGAGGGAGGGATGGTGGAGAGGGTGCAGTGTGCTTAGATGAGAATGTTTAAAACAACTAGGCTTTGAGAGTATGTTTGGTAGTATTTTTATACATGCCTTTACTTCGTAGGCCAGATCAATTTTTTATTGTATATCTTTACATTTGTTGTATAATTTTTTTAATATTATTAAGTTGCTTATGCCTGCATATGTTCCACTCCTTTAGTCTGCTTTTAATTATTTTGAGCACATGCCCCCACTTGGTAAAAATTGAATCATTCCATCTATTCATGCATTTCCATACTTATTGCATTATGACAATTATTGGCTAGCGGAAAGACTCTTTTTTTTTTCATTTTCAATCAAAGAAATATGCCATGGATTATGCTTATCTATAGAAGTATTAAAAATATTGACTTTGATATTTTAAAAATAATAATCCACATGCGAAGCGCGTGCCACGACCACGCGCGAAGCGTGTGCCGTTACCACGTGCGAAGCACGTGCCGTGGCGCTCGTATAATATTACTTGAATTGTATCACTATAATTTTAATGATTATTTGTTCAATTTTTCACATTTAAAGATCACAAAATAAGTTTAAATTGTAATGAATTAAGAACATGTTTCTAGAATAAAATCAGATTTTTCTTTTTCATATCTATACCAAAATATAAGCAATCATAACAAAAAATTTAGATGGATAACAGAATAATTAATCAAATAATCATCCACGACAAAATTATTGTTGGGTGAACAACATGAAAATTAATTATTATTACTGCATAAATTATTAGATGAATAACAGAACAATTAATCAAAATAATCATATATGATAAAATTATTTTTGGATGAACAAAAGAACAATTTATTATTGTTGCCGCATGAATTATAATTTTTAAATATATATAACTATTTAATATTAATTACTATAGTTATTTTTCTTTTATTTTTAACATTCAATTATTACAATGTTTATTTTAGTAAGATAAATTTTAGTGCCTGGCAAAGCGAGCAAAAAATACTAGTGGTTTATAATTACTTAACTATTTGGTTTTATTATGTAATATTCCTTAATGGTTGTGAATGATAAAAGTAAATTGCAAAATATCATTAAAATAAATTAATACACTTTCAAATTCAAATACATTTTAAAAAAATAACCAAAAGAGCTGAAAATGAGCATACAACAGATCCAACTGGTATATTATAAATTTGGATAATTTTTCAACCATCAATTTTTCCATAATATCCTAGTTGTGTACCCGCTGCAAAAAACAATAATAAATCCCCAAAACTGAACATGCGAAATACGAAATACTTTGGGTTTGAAGATGGACACTTTTCAGAATCTCTTCTATTTGTGTGAAGTGGCATTCCACCGTTTGTAGCGAATAATTAATTGTACTTTAACGAATATTTCAATGAATCGATGTGAAGCAATCTGCCTCTTATGGTAAAATGAATTGGCCCACGAATCCGAATTTGAACTGTTACTTCCCTTTTTCTTTCCTTTATTAATCAACAATTCTACTTCACCTGAATTTTTTATTTTTTTTTGTCAAATAGTGCAAGTAAGAGATAAAATAGTGGACCCCTCCTGAATTTCAATCTATGAATCCGCTGTAAATTTTAACTATTCGCGGATTTTAATATAAGTTTCTTCGGCTGTTGTAGCAATTTTTTTTTATCAAATCATTACTTTACCTATTCTTTGCTCTCCACTCTCTTTATGGATCTAAAGCTTCCTCTTTTATTTTTTTCAAACTAGGTAAGTATCCGTGCAGATGCACGGTTGTAAAAAATATATAATTTTGTGTTAATACTTTTAAAAACATAGAAATTTGTTCTTTCTATCTTAATCCATAAAATTCGGTTAATTCTGTCATGCTTCTGATATATGTTCATATAAAACTGTAAAATGGTTATTTTATGGAAGTATAACCAATGATTGACTTGCAACCATAGTCACTGATTTAGTGTTGTAAGATGGTTCTCAAAACTTAATAATTAGCACTGAATCTACTAAATATTAAGAAAAGTAGAATTTGATTGCTCTTTGTTTTTTATAATGCACCATACTCCAAAAACCAGGCCTTTCATCCATTGTACTATGTTTGTGCACATAGTGTATGATATTTGAATTTAAATATTCATATGCTTATGCTACTTTTGAAAAAAATACCAATAAAGTAGAGGATGATTTTGTTTTAAAAGACAAACTTTACAAAAAATTTGATGAAGAAATTGGAAAGTTTCAAAATTAAGGAGAATGACACATTTACACTAAAAGTGGAATTCAGGGGGTCCACTATCATTTCCCTATTTACATTATATTTGTTCTCTCATTAAATTCTAAACTTTCCATACTTTTCACCAATTTTTTTGTTAAGTTTGTCCTTCTCCCTATTTTCCACTAAATATCTAATACCAAGGCAAATACTCGATATATGCTTGAACAAGGGTTGTCTATATTTCTAAAAAAAACCACCTCTTAAAGCATGTGTGTTGATACTTTTAGAAATATTTAATTAGTACCCATGTAGATGCACGGTTGTAAAAAAAATACAATTTTGTATTAATACTTTTAGAGATATAGATATAAATAATTGTAGATGCATGATTACATAGTAATACATCAATGCTAAAAGTTACTAGTATAACCGCATAGCGGTGGAAAAACCGACCGTTAAGTTATGTGATATTAAACAAAAAAGTTCTGTTAATTATTTTCTTAAATAAAAAATTACGGAAAAATTCATTGTCTTAATTAAAGAAAGAAAATGATTACAAATATATAAATTCAATTAACATATTTCATATAATTGACTTCTTCACGCCTCTAAATCAATATTGAATTTATAATATGAAATGATAAAGCAAGTTATTTCATATCCAAGCACATTCCAACAAAAAGTTTAATGTTAAATCATTCATCATCAATTAGCTTTAAATATGTAATTAATATTACAAAGTCAAATTAACATTAATCAAGTTTTTGTATATCTTAACAATACAATAATATATTTATTATACATGACATATATCACGCTAGCAAATTAAAAGGGAAATCACACTAATATCATATATGGCTACTACTTCTGCATTTAGGAGCTTTCTGACCTATGTCGGGAATTATTCCAAAGCCACGTTAAAATATTCCTTTTTGTCCATGATATATCAATCTGCAAAATAGTCATGCAAGTAAGATTAATTGATAACTAATTTAAAAAAAAATAAGATACTTTAATTACTTTGTTCTCGAAAACCATACATGATATTCTGAATAAATTTAGCTTATGAACAACCTAGCAGATTCATGTACCTTTAGTATCATTATCAACAATTATATCCCAAACATGACATTTCCCTTCTCAACTAATAACTGGACAAAAAGCAAAATTAGGTTAATATCAAGGGGTTTTTAGGCACAAGGACAAAGTTAACAAAAAATTTATGCATAAGGACAAGAGGCTAAAATTTTAACCATAAGGACACTTTTTAGTGTTAAGGGAGGAATTCAGGGGTCCACTATTATTTCATACTTTATACTAAAGTTTGTCCTTGTGGTTAAATTTTTTGTCTCTTGTCCTTATGGATAAATTTTATGTTAATTTTGTCCTTCACACTATTTTCCTATAATAATAATATCAAATATGGCTATTACTTCTGGACTCAAAAAACTTCTCACCTCTATTTGGAACTATTTTAATTCACTGTATAACTTTCATCTTTAAGCTACAGGCTAGCATCAAAATAACATCAAAGCCAAAATAAAGATATCCATGAGAAAACTGAGCATCATGTAACATGATGTTTAGTTAACATATCTGATTTATGAGAATAGAAATATACCACCTACAACGATAAGTCAGTCTATAAAAGGAGGGAAATTATAACTTAGCTACAAGAAATATATGCATTTTTTTATTTTATTTTGATCAGCAAACATTGCCTCCCAAATGCTAGAGTTTATAATAAATAATACACGGGTTGCACAAACAAGATAAAAAACAAAAATGTCAACTAAAGAATTCCAAAATAAAATTACCATATCCCAAAATAAAATAATCAAAACAGCAGAAAAAACGCCACAGCAAACCAACAGATCACATCTCATTGTTAAGCATAGCCCTAAATATAGTGTGGGAAGACCATTCATATTATAAAGTTCTGATCATTCAAAGTGAATACATACAACAAACTTTATCTATGTGGAAACTAAAAAGTATTAACTATCACATACATTATGTATATTCAGAAACTTTAATCCTATATCGTATACATATCCAAAGTAATTTGCTTATCAAAAATATATATACATTTTTGAAATCACACTTTCATCCAAGATCATATACAGGAAGCCAAATGCTTAGTGCACATACAATTGCGCCCTCTTGAAACTGATATATCTTTGAAAGTAGTCATTAGCATAGTACTCTTATTTACAAAATTAAGGGGCAAGAAACTGATGTTGATTTAAAAATATATGTGCTTAAAATTAATTTGGTAAATAAAACTGCTTAATTAAATGTAAATAACAATTCAAAGACTTAGTATCATATATTGTAATATATGACAATTACCCAGTTTATCTAAACTAAATATCAACTGTGGAAATGTATAAGTATAATTTTGATCATACTTTCAGTATATTTGAAGTATATAACGAAATGTATAGCTCATTTTTCAAAGGACAGGATGTTGTGCGAGAAGATTGCGCGAATGCGGAAGCATAATAAACAGGATCTAGATTTGCCAATTGAACATCAATTTAATCTGATAGCAATTATTCTATTACATTAAACAAATAGTAAATAACTATAACAGAAAAACAAAGAGACACACAATATTTATACTGGTTCCACTATCATCGAGATAGTGTACGTCTAGTCCAAAAGAGAGAAATTTTATTCCACATAATGGAGAGAATTACAAGAGATTACAAAAATAAGAGTTTACATATCTTAACAAGAAGAGACACCATTGGGGATCACTGGATCCACGCCAGGATGGGTTTACACTAAAGTCTACCCCTCAATATATAGCCAATGAAATGTATGTGAGTCATCAATCAAATTACCGACATTTGGTAATAATATAATGGAGGTAAATTATCATAGCAACAATTGTGCAAACATGGGAAGTAAATCAATCCGTTTCTTTAGCATAGATGGAAGAAATTTATGCCTGCATTTATTTCTTTCCATCTCATGCAAATGCAATCAATTAATTCATGCATTTCCATATTAAACAAATATTTACTTTTCATCAATTTTTGATTTTGTATCACCTAAATTTAACACTCCACCTTGATGCAAAATCACATCTTCAACACCCCATCTCCAATCAAATTCTCTTCACATCATAAAACTCTTCAACAGAACTCCACCTTAAATCAAAATCTCACAATGAGATAAAAAACAAAAATGAATATTTGCCAAATAGGTTCCAACAAAGCTAGCCCCCATCACATTTTGTTAACGAGCTCAGACTACGCCCCCGCCCACTAACAAAATGTTGCAAATATCCAAAATAAAAAAAAGGCAGATCCCAAAAATAATCTCCACACTACCAATCCCAAAAATAATACTTACAATCACCAATTCAAAAACAGAGCCAAAATTCAAATCTCTGTATGAAACATAATTCTCTCTCCTTCCACATATTTGCATGTAGCACCTCCTTTAAAACGGCATCACAAAATCGACGATGTATCACAGTGGCAACAAATCCGCCAAAATTAGCTCTATGAACTGAAATCTCTAAGACGGCATCAAAAAAGTCGATAAGTCTGAGTGGCGTCAAAATCCGTCATCAAAATCAGCTACATCAGATACAATTTCTAAACCCAGTGGTCCCTTCAACACATTAAACTCTTTATCTCTCAAACAATGCGAGCATTTCTCAACAGAACTTGAAGTTATACAAAGTCCTCAAACACTTGGAAAGGTCGCTAACACCTCCAGTTGTTCGTCTTCAGTCGCTTCCACCTCTAAGCAGTTTCGCCAAGCTGTTTCTACAAAGTGTTCTCTTTTCAACGGTTGGGTCAGGCCGTGAACAAAGATATAACACACCTTAATGAGAATCCAAAGCTCAAGCTACATCAAAGTTCCAAGCCTGGAACACTCTTCTCTCTCAACATAATCTTCTCCACCAAAGTCTCTATTTCTCCCAAATAATAATAGAATAATCACTACTAAATCTACCAACCTTTGTAGAAATAATTGATGCACAATTTAGAACAAATCGCCTTGCTCTGATACCAATCTGTTGTACGAGAAGATTGCGCGAATGCGGAAGCACAATAAACAGGATCTAGATTTGCTAATTGAACATCAATTTAATCTGATAGCAATTATTCTATTACATTAAACAAATAGTAAATAACTATAACAGAGAAACAAAGAGACACACAATATTTATACTGGTTCCACTATCATCGAGATAGTGTACGTCCAGTCCAAAAGAGAGAGATTTTATTCCATATAATAGAGAGAATTACAAGAGATTACAAAAATAAAAGTTTACATATCTTAACAAGAAGAGACACCATTGGGGATCACTGGCTCCACGCCAGGATGGGTTTACACTAAAGTCTACCCCTCAATATATAGCCAATGAAATGTATGTGAGTCATCAATCAAATTACCGACATATGGTAATAATATAATGGAGGTAAATTACCATAGCAACAATCGTGCAAACATGGGAAGTAAATCAATCCGTTTCTTTTGCATAGATGGAAGAAATTAATGCCTGCATTTATTTCTTTCCATCTCATGCAAATGCAATCAATCAATTCATGCATTTCCATATTAAACAAATATTTACTTTTCATCAATTTGTGATTTTGTATCACCTAAATTTAACACAGGAGCCAACTTTGCTAGTCACATGTCAAAAGTTGATATGAGATGAGACGATGCTACAGCTCTACATTTTTTATCTGAGCATCCAAATCCATTCATATGTAGAACACAACACATATATATACCTTATTATGTCTGCTAATCACTTAGTTAGGCCGTCCGCGCTAAATTTTATTTCATTAAAGTTTGTATCTTATGAAAGTGTGAACAAGAAGAGGATTGAACGAACCAAAAATAGCAGCTCCAGTGGTTCCTAGAAGTGCATAACTACATTCAGCAAAACTTATCTGTGTAAGTCTCCAAAATGATCGCGGGTGCCTGATGATCTGAAATATTTGATTTCAAAGAAGTACCAAGCTTCAGCCTTTGAATGTAAATAGTTTTATATGTACTGATTTCATATATATCTTGCTTTCAATTATGAATTGGCAATATTTTTTTTTCAGGCTTCAAGAATGCAAGGTTTAGTATATAAAACTGGTATGTATGTATGTGTGTGTGTGTGTGTGTGCGCACGTGTGTGTGTGTGTGTGTGCGCACGCGTGCGCGTGTGTAGACTGCAGTAAAATATATGAGTAGAAACAGGTTTTTAATTTACTGCAGTAAAGCTGAAAAATGAGCAAAAACTTATTTGAAAGATATGCAATACTAAAATATTGCATAAAAAAAAATATTGTAGAAACAGGTTTTTAATTTACTGCTAATAATTTGCTGCAGTGTCGGGTTGCATTGATTATTTTCCTATTCGTAAGCTATTTTCTTATTGTTGTGGTGCCATAGTGCATAAATTATCTAACAATCACGCATTGCCTAATATATTACAGCATGAAACGCACTGTCCAAGAATTTGACTGGATTGATAATTAGTAAATAATATAGGATATAGCACCTAAAATTAATTTACGAATTTCAAACAACAACTATACTACCTTAAATAGCAAACTATAGCATTAAGGTTTAAACACTGAAACAAATACATACGTCCAGCGAATTACCTCACATTTACAGAAATGTACGGGTGACTGTTGCCACGATCTTCCAAGTGATTTGCTGAGATTTCATTGCAAATATAATGTAACTGGAAAAGGAAGTATGTGAAATGCTGAAACTTTCACGGACATTATGCTTCTGTTTCATGTATGATAGCCTGCCGAACTAAGTGCGTTAGGGGTTGTGTCGTTAACTTTGAATAAAATAAAAGGTAATAATTTTTATCATCATACCCACTGTAATAGCATTCAGTTAATGCATATTTATGACATACCTAAAGTTCATGCAACTTGCGAATATCTCATTTACTATCATCGAATGTAAGATAGCTAATATAAAAATAACTCACTTGAAAAAAAACTGAACCAAACAGAGCAGTGTTGAAACTGAAAAGCAAAATATATGTGTATACTGCAATAAAGCGGAAAAATGAGCAGAAACTTATTTGATAGATATGCAGTACTAAAATATTGCATAAAACATAAAAATATTGTAGAAACAGGTTTTTAATTTACTGCTAATAATTTGTTGTAGTGTCGTGTTGCATTAATCATTTTCCTATACGTAAGCTAATTTCTTATTGTTGTGGTGCCATAGTGCATAAATTATCTAACAATCATGCATCGCCTAATTTATTTTTAAGTAAATAAATAGCCCACTGATTATCATAACATCCTAACAGAGGCTTCTCAACAATTCCCCAATTTATAGCTTGTAGTAAAAGAAATTGCTATTTTCTGTATAAAGACAAAAAAAGCACCAGAAATAAGCGTGAATCAGATCATTCCAGTTGATTGTGTTAATATCTCTAACTACAAAACAACCACTACTACAAAACAGGTCATTTGCTTCGCTTCATTTGCTTCGGTTTGTCCTTACAACAGAAGCAATGGTGTTATTTTGCTTCTGTTATCTTTGCAACCGAAGCAAATGACAGAAGCAAATAGTGCTATTTGCTTCTGTTATGCTCGCAACAAAAGCAAATAGTATCATTTACTTCCGTTCTCCTTACAACCGAAGCAAATGCACCGAAGCAACTACTGTCATTTGCTTCTGTTTCTTAGAAACCGAAGCAACTAGTGTTATTTGCTTTGGTTTCTTAGCAACAGAAGCAAATGCAACAAAGCAAATATTATTATGTTCATATATTCCGTTGGAAATGAAGCAAATACAAATTATTTTAATCAAAACTAATGCGTGTACAAACAATCATACATAATAACTTTATATGTTACTTTTCATGGTTGATTAACAATTAATAAATTCTAATTTCTAATCATTGTTAATCAATCATCATTTTTTATATACAATATTTAAAAGAATAAAATTTTGAATTTAACAAATAAAAATTTCTATTTAATGATTAATATTAAATGAATAGTGTCTTGCCAAAAAAAATTAATGAATACTATTAATTATGTTATGAGAAATATTAATTACTTAGTAATTAATAATTAGTATCGAATAATTATTATCAATATTCCATAACTAATGTTTAAATGATTAATATAAAAGAATTAATAATTAAATATAATTAATATGTGATATTTAATAATAAATATATAAGAAATAAAAAGTTAAAATTAATAATTACCATTAAATTATTAATAATATTAAGTATTGTTTTGATAAAGTTCGAAAATTTTGTAATAAATTTAGAATAATTCATAAAAATAAAAAACAAAATTTTAAATTTTCATCGAATTACAATATGAAATAGAATTAGAACTTCTAGAAATTTTGAAATATTATAAGATTTAATCATTTATATATAATTACTTGTTATTGTTGGCTATTCGTGGTTTGTAATTAAGTCATATTTAATTTTTATTAATTATGTTTAATAGTTAAAAACTATAATTAGTAACACTTTATTAATAAACTCGAAATAGGTACTAATAATTAATTATTATATTTCACCATTTATTGTCAGTAGTTAATAGCTAATAAACATAATTAATAAGATAAAAGAAATCCCACCAACTTTTCGTTTGGAAGGTATGCACGGATGAGACAGCGTAGGTCTGCACATATGAAACAATTCCACGCAACATTACGTTCTCTCCCCATAACTTTTCGTTTCCCGCTGCATTATTTCGTTTCCCTCCATCTTTTTGTTGGTGCTTATCCTTTCGCTTTATGTAACGACCCGTATTCTACACATCATAGGATTGTAGAATATTTATTTCTTTCCCGTGTGAAGTCATATGGTCATGTAACTTTGGGAAATATCTATTAGAGTCATTTCCCATGTCCATGATTTTTGTCGATTTTTAAATGACCATTTTGCCCCTAGTCGGTACTGTTTTGGCCATAACTTTTGATTGGAAAGGAATTTTGACCTGAAACCACTATCATTTGATTCGTTTGATAGTTTCTCTTTCCGTAGAGTGGTCATAATAGCCAAACGGACTTACCGTTTGGGAGATATGGCTGAAACAAGGTTCGGAGGGTGAAAAACTGCTTAACCGGGCCAAATCGGGTGATTAGTGAGTAGGCCCATAACCCATTTCGGGATTAGGGTTATGGGAGGGCTGAAATGAGATGGAGAATCATTCCATTTCAGTTTTCTAGCCTCCACTTATCACCAAGGATCCCTAAAAATGGCCTCCAACCTCTAGATCACCTCCAAATCATCTTTTGGTCAAGGATTTGGCTTAGCAACCCCTAATCAAAGAAGATCTTCACCTAATCAACCTTGAAGCTGCTGTTAGCACTGGGATTCGCATCAAATCAGAGCATTATTTCAGATCTTAGTTTGTTTTGTGGCTAAGGTGAGTGATTTGCTTAGTTTTGCACTAATTATGGCTAACTAGGGGTGATTAATGTTAATTAGCGAATGTAAACATGATAAAATTCTGGAAAAATGTCTATAAAATTCGGAATGATGTTTTAGACCTTTGATACGAATTTGGGTTAATTTGGTTAAGATTTGCTAATCCTATCATCAGTTTCACCTAAATATGCTTAAGGGGAAAATATGGGATTTTGGGTATGTTTGATCCATTTTTACCTATCATATTGATGTTTTGATGTTTGTGGTTGATTATGTATGTTGCTATGACTGTATGAAATGCTTTGTGACTGTTTAGAATAGTTAGAATGGTCGAAAACGCCGTCGAGGGGCGTAAACAGCTCGCTGGACAAGGTGCAGGGGTTCGGATCGCATAGGGGGTTGAGGGACGATCGGATCGCCCTATGGGATCGTGGGGGCATCCCCACGAGTCAAGTCACCTCCTCCGAACCGAACCATCTGCGCAAGGCCCACGAGACGAATCGATGCAGCGCCGTGCCCAAATTGAAGTACTCCGACCCGGATCGCCAATGAGCATTACAACCCGATCCGATCCACTCGTGCTTTATATCACGATCCGACTAGAAGAAGGCAGCATCTACGATCCGATGCACAACGAGACGATGGAGGAGCGCGATCCGATCCGTGTGGGGTGTCCCGATCCGAATCGAGAAGGGGAGCACGATCCGAAGCAAAGGAAGGGAGGACCACGACCCGATCCGACGTAGGAGGCGCAACCCGATCCGCTGAAGGATGTGAAGGCTGATCCGATCCGATTCGATTGTGATGACCAATAACCCGAGATGCAAAGGTAGTCCAAATGGAAGCTAGAGCTCAGGATCCCGGAACCAGTTGGGAACCAATGAGTCCACTTCATGGTTGGACTTTGCTGCGGGACGCGTGCTAAGGAGTTGTTGACGTTCATAACTTCGATTCACCACTAAGAATGATGGGCTACTTATCAGTGCAGTAGGGTCATTATGACCTGAGGGGCAAAGTGATGGTAGCAAGACTACGTTATCAGTGCAGTAGGGTCATTATGACCCGAGGGGCAAGGTGATGCGTAGTAAGACTATGAGCCAGCGCAGATGGGGTGAATAACTCCATGGGGCAAGTGGACATAGTAAGGATTAGTAAGGCTATGAGCCAGCGCAGATGGGGTGAATAACTCCATGGGGCAAGTGGACATAGCGAGGAATTAGTGGCTACGTTACCAGTGCAGTGAAGCCATTTATGACTTCATGGGGCAAAGTGATCGTAGCAAGGAATGTTGGGTGATCGAAGTGGTGAATGTCGTATGCTTTATGCGCTGAGTGAGAGATGTGAGGATGGATGCTATGCTTGATTGTTTGCCATCATTATGACATGCACACCTCCCCCACCTCCGTATCTTTATATTGATTGATGTGATACCTTAGAGTGTTGTACAGTATGTAGTGCTAACTCTTTGGTTGCAGGTCCAGGTTCAGGTATGTTTTAGTCTACCTGTTATTGTTCACTTTAGATGCTTATCGCTCATACCAGGCTTTATGTCTGACCCAGAGTTTTATGTCTCCTCTTATTACTCTGGGTGCTCACACGAGCAGACTAGAGACAGGTTAGCTGGTGATGTGCGAGTAGCTGATTCGGAGGCGGGCAGGAGGCTTCCACATATGATATATATATACACATTCTCCCTGTGTCGTTGGTGGTCGCTACTTGGGCATTAGTAGTGTACCTCGTTTATCTTGCTTTTGCTTTGAGACAGTTTGGAAGTTGTAATAAGCTGTATTTTTGGATTTCCGCTGCTTTGATGTTTAGTTCTGATTTTCAGCTTATGCACTATCTCTCCTGTTTATGTCAAGTATGTTACTATTATATTTTGTTCTATGCGCTGTGAGACATTCTACAGGTTCTTTGTATGTTCATTTCCTTCTTCCTTTTTCCTTCTGACGACCCGTTCCGTGCTAACTGGACACGTGTACAGCGCACTTTTGGAGTAAATGTCGGTTGGTGCGGGGCGGGCCGTTACACTTGGTATCAGAGCTCTAGGTTGCGTAGTTAACCTAGGGAAAGACACTAGGGAGAGTTAGTACGTATATGAGAGTGCGTATTTGTGATTACTTTGGTTTTCAAAAGCTATGTATATATTTACTACTAGTAGTATAAGAATGAAGTTGCACTGCACTAGTACCACTATGGGGTCGTTGATCGTTTTCCTTTTACAGATTGACGATGAGCCGATATGTGAGAGGTACTGGTAGAGGGGCCAATAATGGAAATGCCGCTGACATGAGGGCGATGTTTACCGACCTCATGAGAGACATGCTTAGAGAAGTGCAAGGGGCAGTTCCTAATCCCGGAGTTGGTGGTGGCCCAGTGGTGCAAGCGCCTAGGGTCGATTTCGCCAAGTTGTGCAAGGATTACACCAATCTTGGAGGGAAGTCGTTCCACGGAACGGAGTCGGCCACGGATGTTCAAGATTGGATGGATAGCTGTGACCGTATCTTTGATGACTTGGGTCTTGAGGATGCGATGAAGAGAAGGCTAGCGTCTCGTCAGTTGCAAGGGCGAGCGATGAATTGGTGGAATGCCATTAGAACAGCTACTCCAGAGGACCAGGTTACTTGGGTTCAGTTCAAAGCTCGCTTTAGCGAGAAGTTTATTCCAGCTGCCCAGAAGTCGGTGTTGTTCAAGAGGTTCTTAGAACTCAAGCAGGGTGGCAGGGCAGTTTCTGATTATATTGCTGAGTTCGACACTTTGTCGAAGTATGGACTGTCTCTTATTGATACTCCTGAGAAGAAGAATGAGAAGTTCATTGCTGGTTTGGATGGATACTTGGGGGAAAGGCTTATTAATCACATCGATGAGACTTTTGAATCGATCGTGGGGAAAGCTTTGAGATCAGAGAGTCTTTACCCTAAGTCAAAGACCGAGGCTGCATCTGCAGAGGGGCCGAAGCCGCAAGAAGGCGGTGGAGGCAAGAATAGCTCTCAGAATAAGAGGAGGCAGGACCAATCAAAAGGTGGCCAGAAAAAGAGCAAGAAGGATGTTGAGTGCTTCAGCTGTGGAAAGAAGGGCCATTATGCTAAGGAATGTCGGGCAAAGCCAGCGGAAAGGAAGTGCTACAACTGTGGTCAAGTGGGACATCAGAAGGATAAGTGTCCGCAACCTCTTAAGGAGAAGCAGATTGTGAAAGCATATGCTCTTGATGTTATTCCTTCTTCGTCGAATGCCCCAACTGCGGCGGAGAAAGGGAAGAATGTTGTTATTCAAGGTATGCTTTCTATTTATGATATACCAGTTCGGGTTTTGTTTGATACTGGGGCTTCCCGTTCCTTCATATCTAGTGACCTGGTAGATAGGTTGGGACTGGAACCCGAGATAGTCGATAGACCATTGATAGTGACGAACCCGATTGGTGGTTCGACTAGCCTTAGTATGATTTGCAGGAATTTGGTCTTATCGAGTCATGGATGTATGTTTGAATGTGATTGCTTTGTTTTGGGCTTTACTGGGTATGGCATTATATTGGGAGTCGATTGGCTCCAAAGATACGGGGTGGTGGTAGACTGTGAGGGCTTTTTGGTGACAGTGAGGGCGGACGATGGGCGGAGGGTAGTGTTTGGTAGTCTACCCAGTGATGGGGTTATGGCTAGTTTTGTAAATTCCCTCGACATCCCGCAGGATGAGTTGTCAGATGTGCCCGTGGTTGGCCAGTATCCGGACGTCTTCGAGGAGGTGACCGGGCTTCCACCACACCGAGAGATTGAGTTCCGTATTGATTTAGTGAAAGATGCCAGACCTATAGTGATGCCACTTCGTCGTATGGCACCAAAGGAGCAGCGAGAGCTCGGGGTGCAAGTCAGCAATCTTTTGAAGAAGGGATTGATTAGAAGGAGTGTCTCCGAGTGGGGAGCACCAGTTGTGTTTGCCACTAAGGCAGATGGTTCCCTTCGTTTGTGTGTGGACTATCGCGAGTTGAATAAGGTAACGAGGAAGAATAAGTATCCTCTACCGCGGATAGATGATTTGTTTGATCATCTGGAAGGAGCAAGAGTGTTCTCCCAGTTGGACCTCGCGACAGGATTTCATCAGCTTCGAGTAGCAGATGAGAGTGTTCCGAAAACGGCATTTAGGACACCGTCTGGATTTTATGAGTGGTTGGTCATGCCGTTTGGGTTGACCAACGCACCAGCCTACTTTGTGGATCTTATGAATCGAGTATTCAGAGATCAGTTGAATAAGTTTGTTCTTGTGTTCGTGGATGATATCCTTGTTTATTCAAGGACAGAGGAGGAACACAAGGGGCACTTGAGGATAGTGATGGAGGTGCTGAGGAAACACCAATTGAAAGCGAAATTCTCTAAGTGTCATTTTTGGAGAAGGGAAGTAAGATTCTTGGGTCATGTTGTTTCAGAGTGTGGTATTGCCGTAGACCCTGCGAAGGTGGCTACGGTACAGGATTGGCCTACACCCAAGAATGCTACAGATGTAAGAAGTTTCTTGGGATTAGCTGGATATTATCGTAAGTTTATCCAGGACTTCTCCAAGATTGCAGCACCGTTGACTCAGTTGACTAAGAAGAATCAGTCCTTCGTCTGGGACGGAGTGTGTGAGGATGCCTTCAAAAGTCTAAAGGAGAGGTTGACGCGTGCGCCAGTGTTAGTCATTCCTAAGGGGAACGAAGAGATGACGGTATACACAGATGCTTGTGGTACCGGACTGGGTGCAGTATTGATGCAAGGAGGTAGGGTTGTAGCTTATGCTAGTAGACAGCTAAAGCCGCATGAGAAAAAGTATCCTACCCATGATTTGGAATTGGCAGCGATTGTATTTGCGCTGAAGATGTGGAGACACTATCTCTTGGGAGAAAGATTCGAGTTGTTTACCGATCATAAATCGTTAAAGTATCTCTTCTCTCAGAAAGACCTGAATCTCCGTCAGCAGAGATGGTTAGAGTTCTTGGCTTCGTATGATTTTGATATCGCGTATACACCTGGGAAGGGTAATGCGGTAGCCGATGCCTTGAGTAGGAGACATGCCAGCTTAGGGGCAATGTTTCTTGAATGGAAGCAACTGGAGTTTATCGCGGGGTTTGATTTCAGACCAAAGTGCGAGTTGGATCCAGTTATGCTAGCTAGTTTGACGATCAGACCTACTTTGATAGAGCGGATTGGTTCTAGCCAGAGGGACGATCCTAATCTATTGGAAATCATCTCCAAGTTAGAGATGGGTATCGATGAGGAGATGAATGTGTATGGACTTGATCGAGATGGATGGCTTCGAAAGGACGGAAGACTAGTTGTGCCCAACATGAATGGTTTGAGAGATGAAGTGCTTAGGGAATGTCATCACTCAAAACTGACTATACATCCCGGTGGTAATAAGATGTATCGAGACATGAGACAGACCTACTACTGGGAAGGGATGAAAAGAGACGTTGGGAAGTTTATATCCAAATGCATGAATTGTCAGCTAGTTAAAGCCGAGCAGAAGAAGCCTATTGGGTTGTTGCAACCACTAGAAATTCCCGAATGGAAATGGGAGCAAGTTTCGATGGATTTCATCGATGGCTTACCAAGGACTAGATCGGGACATGATAGCATTTGGGTAATTGTGGATCGATTGACTAAGAGCGCAAGATTTATACCAGTCAAATCGACCAGAACGGCAGCCAAGTTGGCAGAATTGTATATGAAGTGGGTAGTGAGATTTCATGGAGTACCCAAAAGCATTGTGAGTGACCGAGACCCGTTGTTCACTAGTGGGTTTTGGAAGAGCTTACAAGAGGCTCTAGGGTCAGAATTACATCTCAGTACCGCATATCATCCTCAGACCGACGGTCAGACAGAGAGGGTGAATCGTATATTGGAAGATCTCTTGAGAGCTTGTATATTGGAATTTGGTGGATCATGGGATGACCATTTGCATCTAGTAGAGTTTGCATATAATAATAGCTACCAATCCAGTATCGGTATGGCTCCATATGAAGCTTTGTACGGAAGACCGTGTAACTCACCATCATGTTGGATAGAGACTGGCGAGAAGTTTGTGCTTGGACCAGATGTGGTGAGAGAAACTTCAGATAAGATCAAGATCATTCAGCAACGAATGAAAGCTGCTCAGGATAGGCAGAAGAGTTATGCCGATAAGAGGAGAAGAGACTTGAAATTCTCCGTTGGTGACTTGGTGTTTGTCAAGATCTCTCCGTTGAAGAGCGTGATACGATTTGGCAGGAGAGGCAAGTTAGCACCAAGATTTGTTGGCCCGTTCCCTGTTCTTGAACAAGTCGGGAATTTGGCGTACAGAGTTGGCTTACCAGAGAAGATGGCGGGAGTTCATGATGTGTTTCATGTTTCCCAACTAAGGAAGTTCGTTCACGACTCAGATATGACTATTTCACCTGATCAGTTGGAGGACTTCGAGGTAGAACCCGAGGCGGTTGGGAACCGCAAGCCGATCCGTATTGTGGGGCACGATACAAAGCAACTTCGAAGGAAGTCGGTGAAGCTAGTCAAGGTTCAGTGGGGCGAGAACGAGAATGATTGTACTTGGGAGACAGAGGAGAGCATTAGGAAGGCTTATCCAGAACTCTTTGCCTGGTAAGATTTACTTTGCGATTTAGTTATTCCGCATGCTAGGATAGACTTGTTTTGCTTGTTTTGCATGTTTGATGGTTGTTTTATGATTGATAGGCATGCGGGACCTTTGTGTGTGTTTGGATTAGGGAATTTCGGGGGCGAAATTTCTTAAGGGGGGAAGAGTGTAACGACCCGTATTCTACACATCATAGGATTGTAGAATATTTATTTCTTTCCCGTGTGAAGTCGTATGGTCATGTAACTTTGGGAAATATCTATTAGAGTCATTTCCCATGTCCATGATTTTTGTCGATTTTTAAATGACCATTTTGCCCCTAGTCGGTACTGTTTTGGCTATAACTTTTGATTGGAAAGGAATTTTGACCTGAAACCACTTCCATTTGATTCGTTTGATAGTTTCTCTTTCCGTAGAGTGGTCATAATAGCCAAACGGACTTAACGTTTGGGAGATATGGCTGAAACAAGGTTCGGAGGGTGAAAAACTGCTTAACCGGGCCAAATCGGGTGATTAGTGAGTAGGCCCATAACCCATTTCGGGATTAGGGTTATGGGAGGGCTGAAATGAGATGGAGAATCATTCCATTTCAGTTTTCTAGCCTCCACTTATCACCAAGGATCCCTAAAAATGGCCTCCAACCTCTAGATCACCTCCAAATCATCTTTTGGTCAAGGATTTGGCTTAGCAACCCCTAATCAAAGAAGATCTTCACCTAATCAACCTTGAAGCTGCTGTTAGCATTGGGATTCGCATCAAATCAGAGCATTATTTCAGATCTTAGTTTGTTTTGTGGCTAAGGTGAGTGATTTGCTTAGTTTTGCACTAATTATGGCTAACTAGGGGTGATTAGTGTTAATTAGCGAATGTAAACATGATAAAATTCTGGAAAAATGTCTATAAAATTCGGAATGATGTTTTAGACCTCTGATACGAATTTGGGTTAATTTGGTTAAGATTTGCTAATCCTATCATCAGTTTAACCTAAATATGCTTAAGGGGAAAATATGGGATTTTGGGTATGTTTGATCCATTTTTACCTATCATATTGATGTTTTGATGTTTGTGGTTGATTATGTATGTTGCTATGACTGTATGAAATGCTTTGTGACTGTTTAGAATAGTTAGAATGGTCGAAAACGCCGTCGAGGGGCGTAAACAGCTCGCTGGACAAGGTGCAGGGGTTCGGATCGCATAGGGGGTTGAGGGACGATCGGATCGCCCTATGGGATCGTGGGGGCATCCCCACGAGTCGAGTCACCTCCTCCGAACCGAACCATCTGCGCAAGGCCCACGAGACGAATCGATGCAGCGCCGTGCCCAAATTGAAGTACTCCGACCCGGATCGCCAATGAGCATTACAACCCGATCCGATCCACTCGTGCTTTATATCACGATCCGACTAGAAGAAGGCAGCATCTACGATCCGATGCACAACGAGACGATGGAGGAGCGCGATCCGATCCGTGTGGGGTGTCCCGATCCGAATCGAGAAGGGGAGCACGATCCGAAGCAAAGGAAGGGAGGACCACGACCCGATCCGACGTAGGAGGCGCAACCCGATCCGCTGAAGGATGTGAAGGCTGATCCGATCCAATTCGATTGTGATGACCAATAACCCGAGATGCAAAGGTAGTCCAAATGGAAGCTAGAGCCCAGGATCCCGGAACCAGTTGGGAACCAATGAGTCCACTTCATGGTTGGACTTTGCTGCGGGACGCGTGCTAAGGAGTTGTCGACGTTCATAACTTCGATTCACCACTAAGAATGATGGGCTACTTATCAGTGCAGTAGGGTCATTATGACCTGAGGGGCAAAGTGATGGTAGCAAGACTACGTTATCAGTGCAGTAGGGTCATTATGACCCGAGGGGCAAGGTGATGCGTAGTAAGACTATGAGCCAGCGCAGATGGGGTGAATAACTCCATGGGACAAGTGGACATAGTAAGGATTAGTAAGGCTATGAGCCAGCGCAGATGGGGTGAATAACTCCATGGGGCAAGTGGACATAGCGAGGAATTAGTGGCTACGTTATCAGTGCAGTGAAGCCATTTATGACTTCATAGGGCAAAGTGATCGTAGCAAGGAATGTTGGGTGATCGAAGTGGTGAATGTCGTATGCTTTATGCGCTGAGTGAGAGATGTGAGGATGGATGCTATGCTTGATTGTTTGCCATCATTATGACATGCACACCTCCCCCACCTCCGTATCTTTATATTGATTGATGTGATACCTTAGAGTGTTGTACAGTATGTAGTGCTAACTCTTTGGTTGCAGGTCCAGGTTCAGGTATGTTTTAGTCTACCTGTTATTGTTCACTTTAGATGCTTATCGCTCATACCAGGCTTTATGTCTGACCCAGAGTTTTATGTCTCCTCTTATTACTCTGGGTGCTCACACGAGCAGACTAGAGACAGGTTAGCTGGTGATGTGCGAGTAGCTGATTCGGAGGCGGGCAGGAGGCTTCCACATATGATATATATACACATTCTCCCTGTGTCATTGGTGGTCGCTACTTGGGCATTAGTAGTGTACCTCGTTTATCTTGCTTTTGCTTTGAGACAGTTTGGAAGTTGTAATAAGCTGTATTTTTGGATTTCCGCTGCTTTGATGTTTAGTTCTGATTTTCAGCTTATGCACTGTCTCTCCTGTTTATGTCAAGTATGTTACTATTATATTTTGTTCTATGCGCTGTGAGACATTCTACAGGTTCTTTGTATGTTCATTTCCTTCTTCCTTTTTCCTTCTGACGACCCGTTCCGTGCTAACTGGACACGTGTATAGCGCACTTTTGGAGTAAATGTCGGTTGGTGCGGGGCGGGCCGTTACACTTTAACTTTTCAATTCCTCCGCAACTCCATTTCATTTCTATCGTTTCACCTTTTCTAAACGATTTTTTTTTGGACAAGCTGCTCGGTCCCGGTCCCGATTTCATGGAGTCCCAGCGGTACGGAGGCAGTCCCCATTTGAGACGAAGCTACTTGGACTTGGAGCCTTTCGGTTACGCGCGCGGCTTCTGCAAGAATGGAAGCGCCTGCCGGTTCCAGCACGGGTTATTGCCGGACGCTGACGTTGATAGGATGAACGGTATAGAGCAAGAGTTTCTTCTTTTGAGATCGAGAAGTCAGAGGCTGGACTTTCCCTATTCGCCTCTTTCTCCTTCTTACGCTCCTTACTTGTTTCAGCAAATTGACAGGTAATTAATTTTTATTTTCTTCTGCTCATATATATTTTTTCCTTCTGCCAATTATTGTTACTTAATTCATAGAGTTAATGCATTTGATAATCACAATAAATGGTCCACTGCATATACAAAGAAAAAGCAGTATTGGAAGAGGAAAGAAGTTGATAAGAGGAATGTTAATGGTGATTCTGATGTGTGTAATGAGAATATTAATCAGTTTGAGGCTTTGGTAACTGATGGTAATATTGGTACTAGTGTTCACGATCCAGCTGTTGGTGTAGAACGAGATACAGGGGTGATTAATGAGAATAGGGATAATGTGGATCTTGCTAATAATTCTATTATTGATAAGAGTAATAATGAGTCAGTGGAAATGTTTTCAAAAATTGCATAGGAGGTTCAAGTTCAATATGCGTCTGCTGGTATGCATAGTGCTGGTAATGAAATGAATAGCACTTCAACGCCTGCTAATGATGATTTGGCGACTTCTCATTTTAATTCTGCTTCACAGGATTCAACTAAAGCTGACTCTGCTTCACAAAGTGGTTCTAAGTTCATTTCGAAAAGTAGTAAAATGCATGCTAAAAGGGAAAAGACCGCTGAGCGTAATGCTTCTCAAAAATGCTGAAGAGAATCAGGAATTTAGATCTTGTTTTCTGGTTTGTAAGTATTAGTAACACAGATCGGTAATGTAGTTGGGAGTATTAGTAATGCAAATATGTTGTGTATATTGGAGCTTGGATTCTGGCATTTTGGTGCTAAGTTACGTGAATTAAAAGTTTTATGTAGTTCGATATATGTAAATTGGTGCTTGGTTGATGGCTTGCTTATCTTCTAGCTGGAAGTGGATATTTCTTCAATATTTTCGATGCTGAAGCAGTCTCATGCTTTCAGATAATCATTTTGGAGCTTGTTATTTTAGTTTCATGCTTATAATGTTTTCGATGCTGTAGTATTTGTTTTGTTCAGTGTGCAAGTGAGCAAGTGTGTTGAGTAAGTGAATAATTGTATTGTCACTTTAGGTTAATGCAAGTGTTTGTATTGAGAGTCATGGTTAACCTGGGTATTGGGTGTGTTTATTTTAGTAAGTCTGTTATGTTGTAATGTTGCATTGTTTAATAAAAAAATCCTGAGCTGCCTTTCAAAAAAAAGTATTGTTACTTAACTAAAGTCATCTTTGCAGAGCAACTACTACAGCTGTAGCAGCGGTCATGATGCTTGGAGGAGATGATGGTTACAGGAAATGAGCAGGCCAAGGATGGATCCCTGGTCCAGACAGATTTACTTGACCTTTCCAGCTGATAGCACTTTTAGAGAGGAGGATTTTTCAAATTACTTCAGGTAAAATTTATTTTGAAAACAAATAATGGTTTGTTTGTACATAGTTTCTTGACTAAATGTTTGTGGTTAAAAATAGCATATGTGGACCAGTACAAGATGTGAGGATACCATATCAGCAAAAGAGAATGTTTGGGTTTGTGACTTTTCTATATCCATACTACCAAGCTAATTCTAGCAAAGGGAAACCCTCATTTTGTTTGTGATGCGAGAGTTCTTGTTAAGCCATACAAGGAGAAAGGCAAAATCCCAGAGAAGTACTTTCTTCTTTTCTTAATAAACCTCAATATGACTTCAAAATAACCTTCATTATGATGATGCAAATTTCTTTGTACTTGCTTATAGGAAGATACAAGGTGAAAGAGGGGACTTTTCAGCAGGAAATACTCCAACTGAATTTGACACTAGAGACTTTTCAATAGATGAAGAGCATTTTTATTTACAGTCATACTTTGAGTGAGTACAAAAATTAATTCAGTCTGTTTGCTCCTATAATTATCTAGTATTGAAGTAGAAGGTACTCATCATGAGCACATGGGTTTAGCTTTAGTAGTGTTGAAATGATGTTTTTGAAAACATAGTTGTAAACATTTCAACTTTATTCACTCACAGTCATTCCGGGGGCATGACCGTGAGTTCTTTTTACCTGTTCAAGTTTTATATGCAATGAGAAAGCATCCCAAATCCCAACGGATGAGTAATAAGTTTAGGTATTATTCTCTCCCGTGGTTTGCTTCCCTTGCCGATAACAACAAACATGAACTTTCTTCATGCTCAGGACATTGGTAAATCCATATAAATAGTATACTCCTATTAGTTTAGGTGGTAGTTTATATACAAGCATGATTAAACTTGATAGAATGATTGTTTATTGTACATAAAATATAGTTTATTTGCATTTGCATGACACTAGAGACTTTTTAGCATGATCATAGGAAGATACTTGCTAGTTTGATTTGCAACATATGCAAGACGAGGATGGTGGAAGGCCTTACAGAAAGTTCTTGTCAGGACGCATAACAGGTTTTTTCTTATTTTTTGCATGAAATAAAAAATGTTACTGACATGTTTTTTATTTTTATTTTCCAAAAACAAAACGCAGGAAAAGACTTGTTATTGAGTTCATGTTTGAATTTGTGAGAAGGAAATGTTTATGGTTTTAAAATGTATGTTTATGAACTTGGATGATGGCTGCAATTCAAATTATAATAATTTTTCTACAACCATGCAGGTTGGATGTCATAGATGGGATTTTATGCAAAATTATTTGTTGGTTTATATATATATATATATATATATATATATATATTGGTGGTGTTTCTTTCTATTTAAATATTATTGGTGGTGTTTCTTTATATTTAAATATAATAAATGACTAACTTAGAATGTGCTAAATTTCTATGAATATCTAAATAAATATTGTTGTAGACATAATGATATATAGTTGCATGTAGATAATCTGTTCCATTACCTCATTGTTTTTATACATATTTGTTTCCTTTTTGTGTCTTAAGCTAATAATCTATAATTTTCCATCTTTTCAGGGATATTTTGAAGCACAGTGGACTCTAGGCACTATATTCAATAAGACATTGGGTTTGTTTTTAAAAGATTGCCTTTAGTGAGAAGTTGCATTTAGTGAATACTGCACTCTCATCTTTTTGAAGCCATGATTTAGTAAGTTAGAATTCGTAACTTGTATGACTCTTTCTGGTATTAAGACCGGATTACTAACAATAACTATGAATTATATTGCTTTATAATATGTTGTTGCTCTTAAAAGTACGTATTATTATTAACACTATCAATGAAATTATTGCATTTAGTAATGTCCAATTTGAATTGTTTTATAGTTTGAATATATAAATGCAAGGAATAATTATTTCCTTTGATATATATATATTTATATAGCTGCATGCTTGAGAATAATAATGATTTGTAAGGAGGTGTTTTTTTTAGTCAAAAAGGATTTTTTGCTCCTGTTGGAACTACAACCGAAGCAACAAGTAGGGTGTTAGGTGATATGAGCAAAAATGAAATTTTTTTGTTGCTTTGGTTGCTTATCCGAAGCAACAGTTATTTTTTTGTTGCGTCTTCTACATTTGTTTCGGTTGTTGAACCGAAGTAACAGGGGGTAAACAATTGAAGCAATTAAGTCTATTTGCTTCGGTTGTTTATCTGAAGCAATAAATTTTGGTCTGTTGCGTCGTTTGCGTTTGCTTTGGTTGTAGAACTGAAGCAACAGAGGGTAAATAACCGAAGCAACAGACCTGTTTTGTAGTAGTGAATATGTAGGTGATGAATGTCATACACATTGCCCAATGCTATAAATTTAAAGGTTACAATGCTTCACAATGTTGGAGAAAAGAAGGTCTCAGTGCGTCATAGATGTTGATGATCAATTAAACTTAATAATTTTCTGTGGATGCCAAATAATCTTCACTGCAGGGTGCAAGATGTAACAACCCGGAATTTGGGGCCAATTTAAAATTTTCATTTTAGAGATTTTAAAGGTGTTTAAATAGTTGTAATGAATTATTTTAAATAAAAATGACAAGAAATTTATTTTGATTGAATTTAATGCGAATATATTTAATTTAATCACAAAAGGAATTAGAAAAAGGACAGTAGTTTGAAAAGTCAAACCTGAACTTTGACTGACCACACAGGATGCAGAATAAACCGGATTTTGGTGAAACAAAAAATATTTAAATCTGTTAATGAATATCTTTCTAACGAATCTGAAAAATCGAAGTTTCACAGCAGGAATCAAAAGTTATGGCCAAATGAATTTTCAGAAAGGTCGCTATAGAGAATATATCGCCCTTGAAAATAGATATTTTGCATACGACCTCGAAATTCGACGAAACCACTTTTGTTGGATCCGGGATGTCAAATTGTGGCTAAGTTTCAAATTTCATGATTTTTGAAGTTAATATGTGAGCGTGGCAAAGGAAAATGTGTTTTGGTCAATTATAGTTAAATTGGATCGACCAGAAAATGGCCATTTTACAAACGATCTCAGAATTCGACGAAATTAGTTTTTTTAAGACCGTATCATCAAAACATAACCAAAAATAATTTTTTCGGATTTTTCTGACTTCGTAGGTGACCCCGGTAAAATTAGAAAGTACGTTCGAATTTAATATCAAAGAACTAATTTGAAAATAAAGAAAACATACTGTAAACTTTAGAATTGGACTTCGGCAATAGCGCCATTGCGTTCAGAAGGCGTCAAAACCTATTGATCGACAGTCGTTGGGCTCCGTTTGGAGATCGGACGGAAAAACCCTAATTTCTAGAATTAATTAAATTAAAAATAAAATAAAATACCCTAGAAATACCGTATAAATACGGGATGAACAGTGCGTCGTTCTTCCCCATTTCAAAGCGCCGAAACCCATGAACAGCTCAAATTTTTGAGCTCCGATTTCTCCCAATCCATGGCGAATTGACATATGCCTCTTTGGACATTTTTGAAGAACTTTGAACGCTCTTCCATCTCAGACAAACCCCGCCCCTCCTCGTTGCCTGAGCCGCCTCCACCACCTCCGCAAAGTCCAGCTGAACGCGGGCCCATCGCGCCACCCACGAGCCGCTGCACCTCCCCCCTTTTCCGGCGTTCAGGCGCCTCTCCACCCCCTTTGACCTCCAGCAATCGGTTCCTGAAAACATCAACTACAGCTCGCGAATCCTTGATTCAAAGTTTTGAACAAACTGAAATTTTAAAGGTAAAATTCAACTCAGTTTTGCGACGCTTTTAATCGTTACAGTGACAGTTGTAATAAGTCAGTTTTCTAATTTATACATATGAATTTCAAATTGAGATCTTTCAGATCCGAAACCGCCGTGACTTTGAACACGAGATCTGATCGAGTTCGAACCTTCTTTTCAAATCTAAACAAGGTGAGAATTTATTTTTAATTAAATTTAATTAATTTAATTATTATCCTAGAGTTATGTGAAGTTTGAATGGTAAATATCATGCTTACGATACAGATCTATTTTGTTTTGTCATATTTGATGATGGTTGGTATGTGTTTGTGATGGATAGTTTAAATCCGTATGATTTGAATTGGATTTGGATTGATTTGGATTGATTTGGATTGGATTAATCAAACTTTTCGATTCATAATAAAAGAGACATGGTTTGCCATCGTTATGTTAGTGCTTTTGTTTTACTTGAATTGATCTAGATTATCAATTCAACATAGAAAATAAAGATTTGTCTTTTTATTTGAATTGATCTAAATTATCAATTCAACATAGTAAATAAAGTTTACATTCTTTTTTTTATATGATATAAAAAGTAGGATTTGGCGATGTAATAAAATTGACATTTTTATATGATATAAAAATTAGGATTTTACGACATAAAAAAATTACATTTTTCTATGTAATTAAAATGTGAATTTACACCGTATGATCAAAATTACATTTTTCTATGTAATTAAAATGTGAATTTACACTACATGATAAAAATTACATTTTTCTATGTAATTAATATGTGAATTTACCCCGTAGGATAAAAATTACATTTTTCTATGTAATTAGAATGGAAGTTTGCATTGTAATTAAAAAACATATTTTTACAATGTAAATAAGAAATGGAGTTTGCATTGAAATTAAAAATCATATTTTTACAATGTAAATAAGAAGTAGAGTTTGCATTGAAATTAAAAATCATATTTTTACAATGTAAATAAGATGTAGAGTTTGCATTGTAATTAAAAATCATATTTTTACAATGTAAATAAGAAGTAGAGTTTGCATTGTAATTAAAAATCATATTTTTACAATGTAAATAAGAAGTAGAGTTTGCATTGAAATTAAAAATCATATTTTTACAATGTTAATAAGAAGTAGAGTTTGCATTGAAATTAAAAATCATATTTTTACAATGTAAATAAGAAGTAGAGTTTGCATTGTAATTAAAAATCATATTTTTACAATGTAAATAAGAAGTAGAGTTTGCATTGTAATTAAAAATCATATTTTTACAATGTAAATAAGAAGTAGAGTTTGCATTGTAATTAAAATTACATTTTTGTATGTAAATTTAGAATAGGATTCACACTGCAAATATAAGTTACATTTTTATTATGTAACTAAGATGAGAATGTACATTGAAGTTGAAATCTACATTTTTATATGAAATTTAAAAGTAGGATTTTGCAATGTATCAAAATTTACATTTTTACATGTAAATAGAAAATAGGAATTTGCATAGGAATTAAATTTACATTTTTACATGTAAATGAAAAGAATGGAATTCACATTTTTAATGTAAGTAAAGAATGAATTTAGGATGCGGTAATATTATCTTCATTTTCAAATGAACTAAAATTTAATAAGGACCGGTAGTGGTTTTAGAGCGTTGTTTAAATCAAACGACGTTATCACGATTAAACGATTATATATATATATATAATTAAAATTAAACGAATGGAGCGCGGTAGTTCGCATTTTGAAATCGTGCCTTTAAACGACTATACAAGAAGATCCAACCGTCGGATTTTCTAGAAACTGAAACCGTTAGAACCGTCTTGGGAAAATCTTTCCAACGATATATATTACGTTAAGATCCAACGGTTAGATTCTGAGAAATGTAAAAATCAAAATTGGTTGAATGCAGCGCCATAGTCGCCCATTGACTCAAGGCGTCGTTATATAAAAATTTAATTATTTTAAATAATTAAAATAGGAAGTAATCATTATAAAATGATATCAGCAAAAACGAAGGATTTTCATATATATATATATATATATATATATATATATATATATATATACGAGGATTATTTGGAAAGTCCGAGTTCTCTCATTCCAAATAATCAAACGAAGTTAATTGAAGTATGAAGATGGCGTATGAAGACCATAAATCTTCCCTCGAATGGACAATGATCGAGGCCCTGATTTGACTTGCTCCCAATTCAAGGGTCATGGCCATTGCCTAAACGTACGTGTTGATTTCACGAGTTTGGTTTTCGCTCAGACCCAGCACATAAGCTAATAAATGGATTGTGTGTCTGACATCGTACTCCATTAAATATCATGTTATTAATCTTCTGTCGAATGTATGGATGTTTGGTGGCGGAGAATTTATTCTCTTGCTTAACACCCTTTCATATATTTCGGCAAAGGATTGGTAGTGCGATATGGAGTGACGATGTGGCATGCTAAGATGCATACGATCAAGGCTTTGTTGAAAAGCAAACCTTGTGGGATGATCAAGTCATAGCCTGTTTAGGCATAGCTTTGTGTATAGCGTGAATTTGCGAGCCTCACACACCGGCGGAGTCTAAAACAGGAGAAGGGAACGCAGGGAGAGCAGCACGTTTCTTTCTAGCTAGAAGTGGTGATTGGGCTTTAACACGGCCCAACATTTTACTTATGTGGATGATGAAATGAGGCCCCTCAGATGATAGCTCCTATAGGATCGGGAAACGTGTGTTCAGGAATTGCCAATCCACGAAGCTGTATGTGTGGACCGGCCCTGCAGCTATCCAAGGGTTCACTGCGGGGGATCCTGAGACATTAGCTAGAGTATCTCGTATCGGTAAGGAGCTCCTCCCTAGCCTTGACTCATGATGGAAACCAAAATCCAAATACGACCCTACGGATTTGATTGTATTACTAGTATGGAAGCATAGTATTATGGTATCTATGTGTCCTAGGATTGATACATTTATTTTGAAATGTTTTCCATATATACTAATAATAATATTAAACTCGTATTTGCCGTATTTAGCATGTTTAATCACCATAAGGTAAAACCCTATCCTCTGGTTTGTGTTGCATTGTGTGATGGGACTTGGGTCTTATGGTGATTCCATTTTTCTCAAAAGCATAGCGTTGTTTTACGATTTACTTATTATTTGTTCTGACACTTTAAATTATGCACGGCAATCCATTACAGTAAACCCGTTCCGCGTTAGCGACGTGGTCTTTGGATTTGCCTTATTAATAGTGATTAATTAGTTAAGAATTCTCACACCAGTCCCACGACTGACCCGTTGTTTGTTTCCACCTTTTTGCAAACTCGGGTGCCCTCCTTTCTACATGGGCAGCCAAGTAAATAGGTTCATTCTTTGCTTGGAGTCTTTTCTTTGGAGCTGCTTATTATCTTTCTTGGATTTGCTTTCGTGGAGGGGTGATGACTTGGAGCTTGAAGACATCTATCATTTGCTGCTATTGCATTTTTCTCTTTTTAATTCCAGACATCAAACTTGTTTCATTTCACGTTGTTTAAGTTGGAGTTGGAACTTATTTCTTTTTCTGCAAACTTGATGTAATAATTTAGAATTCTGCGACTGTGGACTTTCTGTGGTTGATGACGTTATATTTCCGCTGTTATGATGTTGTTACTCTATGAATTTCCTATGCTATGTTGTATCTGTGATTTGTATTATTGTATTTATGTTGTATTCCAAATGATTATTCCTTACTTTCATTCCATGGAAGTTTGGGGTCATCACAGTTGGTATCAGAGCTTTGGTTAAACTTAGCTTTGGAATATAACATATTTATGATAAGGGTGCGTTTTTTACAGGTCCCTATTAAGTTTCAAAATATAAAAAAAACCTGGTGATAAAAATAATATAGAATACATCCCTATTTTTGAATTTCGGCTAAAAAAATTCCTGATCTACCCTTACACACCTAAAAAATTTCATTTACTCAGTCTATTGCTCCTATAATCTCGCCCAAAACCTAATCCTACAATTATGGAAAACCGTTGATCAGTACAACAGCTTTTTTTTAATTATTTTTTTTGATTTTTTTTGAAAAAATAGACAATTAGATACAGATATTACATAAATTTGCATACAGTTATGCAACTAAGTGAAATAATTGCATACACGTGCATATGTTAATTTTATATTGAAAAAAATTATTACTTGAATGTAGTGACTACATTTTTTTAATCAAGTTTTTTGATTTTTACGAAAAACTAGACATTTAGATACAAATATTGCATAAAATTGCATACATTTATGCAACTACGCTAAATAATTGCGTACATATACAGAACTGTACTGCATAATTGCAGAAACAAAAAAAATGACAACAAAATAAATACATATAATTATAACAAGATGCATATATATATATGCAAATAACATAAATATGTGCATACTTACATGAAAAAATTCTTAACATTTACATTTACTACATCAAGAAATAAATACAGACCACATTTACATGTACTAAATCAAGAATTTCAGAACATTTACAAAGCAGAGCTAATGGTCTTTTGTAGAACAAATAATTTTGTTGAGACCCAGCTTATTGCACAAACCACATCTACTCGTCTCTGTAGAAACAACTGCAGATTTCAATATTTTGGAATAAGATTGCCGACCAAGCTTCAACAACACCACTACACCAATATCCGCCGGAACACTGTTATCAAAAAAAGAAAATCACCATTAATAAGCTTATTGTGCAGTAACCTAACTTACAAAAACAGCTTCAGATTAACATAAATACATGCGTACAATTCAGCAAAATAACAATATTTTTTGAATATTTATATGCAAGAATTCGACATATATGCATAGAAATATGAAAATATTTGTAAAAAAAATATGATTTTCTGATTGTTTGATAAAAAATTGCATACAGATATGCATATATTAGGAATAGATGCATATTTCTCCGAAACTTTTTATCAGAATTTCAGCAAAAATCCACAAATTCTAACAATAGTTTCATGAATTTATGTTTTTTCAGGTCCTTATCATATGAAAAATCGTATTTTTATGCTAATAAAAACCATATATGTATCCTGCAAATAAAATCATAAAATATAGGGAAAAAACTCACATATTTGCATAGAAATATGAATATATTTGTAATTTCTGAATAATTATATGCAGATTTCAATCATTTGAAAAAAAAGGAACATCTGTAAAAATAATTTCTGAATATTTATATGCAAGTGTTCTACATATATGCATAGAAGTATGAATATATTTGTAAAATAATATGTTTTTCATATTGTTTGATAAAAAATTGCATACAGATATGTATATATTTAGAATAGATGCATACTTGTCCGTAACTTTTTATCAGAATTTCAGCACAAACCCACAAGTTCTAACAATAACTTCATGAATTTATGTTTTTTTCAGGTCCTTATCATATGAAAAATCGTATTTTTAAGCTAATAAAAACCTTATATGTATCCTACAAATAAAATCAGAAAGAAAAGAAAAAAAACAGCTTAAGATTCATATAAAATACATGCGTACAATTCAGCAAAATAACAATAATTTCTGAATATTCATATGCAAGTATTCTACATATAAGCATAGAAATATGAATATATTTGAAAAATAATATTTTTTTATGATTGTTTGATAAAAAATTGCATACAGATATGTATATATTTCGAATAGATGCATATTTGTCCGCAACTTTTTATCATATTTTCAACACAAACCCACAAGTTCTAACAATAGCTTCATGAATTTATGTTTTTTTCCAGGTCCTTATCATATCAAAAATTATATTTTTATGCTAATAAAAAAGTTATATGTATCCAAATAAAATCAGAAAGAAAAGGAAAAAAACTCACACAATTTTAGGTTTTGGATCGCCGGATCCGTAAAGGGTGGAGTGTTTGCTGTGGACGGTTTGTTGCCTTCGACTGAAGGGGGTCTGGTCGATGGTGGTCGTCGCTGGTTGCTGAAGGTGGGGGTGCGCCAGTGGGTAGCAGCGCGTTGGAGGATCCTGGTGCTGGAGCGGCAGTCGAGGGTTTGGGGTCTGGTGATTTGGGGCTGACGCGTCTCGTGATTTAGGTTTAGGTGCTGGAGCCGCCGCCGCCATGTTTTTGATTTAGGGTTCGGTGCTGGAGCCGCCACCATGCCTTCGTTGCTGGAGCCGCCGCCGCGGATTTAGGTTGAGCCGCCGCCATGGATTTACGTTTACAGAAATTTGTATTTCTGTAAAAAATTGGGAACGATGGAGGCGCCGCCATGCCAAAGAACAATATGATACTGGAAAAAATAAAACCCTAATACTTGTTTCGAAATACATAAATGACGGCTAGAATTAGGTGAAAAAGGGCAGTTCTATAAAAAACCTAGTGGCTATTTGAAAATAGGGATGAAATTTAAATGTTTCTAAAGGGGAGGATGTGAGCCTAATTAAGTTTGCTTTTAAGGATGTGTGCCTAATTTTCACTTATGATAATTCGTTTACATAGAATCACAATATTCTATGACGAACATTTCATGTGAATACATAATAGTCAGTCATTCCATCATCATCTTTTCATCCGTCCTTTTATCTTTAGCACTTCTTCAAATCACCATTATAGTTGTTCTGACTATTTCCTTGATCGTACAGAACTAACTAAAAATGAGTACCGCTGCCGCTAGAGCCGCTAGAGCTAGAGCAAGGAGGCAAAATATTGCTGAAACTGAGGAGGCCACAGTTCAACAGCCACCACCACCACCGCAGCCCTTTGATTTGGATAAGGTGGCAAAGAAGTTCAAAAACCTGGGAGGAGTGTCATTCAAGGGTACTGAAACTGTGGCACAAGCTCAAGCTTGGCCGAGGAACTGCGAAAAGATTTTTGGAGGATTGGAGCTGGAGGATCAGAGGAAAAGATTAGTGGCTTCATGGCTGCTACAGGAGGAAGCTCAAAACTGGTGGGACACAGTCACGGTTGGAGGGACTGCAGATAATATGACTTGGACAAGGTTTAAGGAGATCTTCAATGACAAATGCATTCCAAGGCAGGAGGTAGAAAGACTACATGACGAGTTCGCCAATCTGATGCAAGGCGACAAGACCATCTCAGAATATGTACGAAGATTTGAAGACCTCTCCCGTTATGCCCCTGAATTGATTCAGGATGACTTTCAGAAGAACAAGAGGTTCATAAATTGGCTTGCAAGGAAATATATTGATAGAGCCACTGCCCACATCGACCTTTCTTTCAATAGGTTGGTGGAGTTTGCTTGTCGATATGAGGAGAATGATAAGAAGAATTCCAACAAGACAGAGAAAGGAGCTTGGCCAACAATAAAAGGAAGCAAACAGTGAAGAAGACGGAAGGAAGCAGTTCTGGAGCTGCTAAGACTCATGATAAGTCTAAGGTGCAATGCAACAACTGCCAAAAGTTTGGACACTACAACAAGGACTGCAGAAATCCAAATAAGGCCCGAAGCGACGACACCAAGGAATGTTATAACTGCCACAAGAAGGGTCATATCAAGCCTAATTGTCCGCTGTTGAAAGGAGCGCAGATTGCACATGTGTATGAGGGGGTAAGTGAACCATCTTCTTCCGCTCCTACTTCTTCCGAAGGAGCAGGTAAGCCTGATATTTTAGATGGTACCATTTCTGTTAAAAACATTCCCGTTACTACCTTGTTTGATACGGGTGCATCAAGAAGTTTTATTTCTAGCAACACGGTCCAGAAATTGAAACTAAAACAAAGAAATCTTAAAGAGCCGATTAATGTTCATAATCCTGTAGGAGGTTCTATCGTCCTTGATTTGTACTGTCGGGTGCCTATCTCCTACTCTTACTTTAAGTTTCCTTTTGATTTGACCATTATGAATTTTTCCGAATTTGATATCATCCTCGGTCTTGATTGGCTAACCAAATATGACGCTGAAGTGCTATGCTCAGAAAGAGTGGTTAAGGTGAAAACAGGATTCGGGAACACTGTTACTATACCTTGCCATGGGCCAAAATCTGATAGAAAGGCATTTTGGTCTTCTCTGGAGATCACTCCTATTTCTTTAGAAAATATACCCGTGGTCAATAATTACGCGGAAGTATTTGAAGAAGTAGACAGCCTACCCCCGCGAAGGGAAATCAATTTAGAGATTGATCTTGTTCCAAATGCAAGGCCTGTAGTCCATGCTATTCGAAGGATGACCCCTAAAGAAAAGGAAGAGTTGCAAACCCAAACTAAGCAGCTCTTGTGGAAAGGACTCATCCGACCTAGCTTTTCTAATTGGGGTGCAGCTGTGGTGTTTGTCCCCAAATTCGACGGAACTCTAAGACTCTGTGTTGATTACCGCGATCTTAACAAGCAAACCTTAAAGAACAAATACCCCTTGCCCCGCATAGATGACTTAATGGACCAATTAAATGGAGCCAAGGTGTTTTCAAAGATGGACCTAGCCACAGGTTTCCACCAACTCTGCATAGCCGAAGAATGCACACCTTTGACTGCCTTCAGAGGTCCTGACATATTCTACGAATGGTTAGTGATGTCGTTCGGTCTATGCAATGCTCCAACCTACTTTGTTGACTTGATGAATAGGGTCTTCCGTGAGGTCCTAAATAAATTCGTCCTAGTCTTCATTGATGATATTCTAATCTATTCTGAAACTAAGGAGGAGCATGAAGGGCATTTAAGGGAAGTGTTGGAATCCTACGAAGAAATGTTTTAAAAGAAAAGTTTTCCAAATGCACATTTTGGCAAGAGGAAGTAAAATTCTTGGGCCATGTTGTGTCAAAAGAAGGAATTGTTGTTGACCCAAGTAAAATTGCCGCCAATCGAGATTGGAAGCAGTCCAATACACCCACTGAAGTAAGAAGCTTCCTTGGATTGGCCGGATATTACAGGAAATTTGTCAAAGACTTCGCCAAGCTGTCTAGCCCATTAACGAAGCTCACCAAGAAGCATACCAAGTTCAATTGGACATCGGATTGTGAGGAGGCATTCCAAAAGCTAAAAGTGAGTTTGACCACTTCTCCCGTACTTACCATCATCGATGGCAACCAAGATTTAAAGGTCTACACCGATGCTTCACAAAGTGGTGGTCTTGGCGCAGTACTGATGCAAAGGGGCAAGGTTGTTGCCTATGCAAGTCGTCAATTAAAGCCGCATGAGAAAAACTATCGTGTCCACGACTTAGAGTTGTTGGCCGTAGTCTTTGCTTTAAAAATTTGGAGGCATTATCTTTTGGGCGAAAAATTTGAATTATTCACAGACCATCAATCTTTGAAATATCTCTTCGATCAAAAGGATCTGAATTTAAGGCAGCAACGATGGCTAGAATTTCTGGCGGCATACGATCTTGACATCTTGTATACGCCGGGGAAAGCCAATGTTGTGGCGGACGCGCTTAGTAGAAAGGACATCATTGTCGCAAGCCTCATCATTACCCCTTCCTTGATTGATAAAATTTCTGCTCTTCAAAAGGATGATAAATTCATTCAGATAATGATCAAGAGAATTGAAGCAGGTGAAAACACGAACTTCCAAATAGATGGCAAGGGAATTCTTAGATTTCAAGGGCGGATTTGTGTTCCATATATCAAAGACCTAATAAGGGAAATTTTGGATGAGGGTCACAAATCAAAGCTTTGCATCCATCCCGGTGTGAGCAAGATGTATCAAGACTTAAAGCGCACATTTTGGTGGAGATTTATGAAGAGGGATATATCCATTTATGTGAGTAGATATCCCACATGCCAACAAGTGAAAAGTGATCAACAAAAGCTTGCGGGGTTGTTGCAACCATTGGAAGTTCCAGATTGGAAGTGGGACCAAATCTCCATGGATTTTATAGATAGTCTGCCTCGTACTAGGAAAGGAAATGACGGCATATGGGTGATAGTGGATCGCTTCACAAAGTCCGCTCATTTCATACCTGTCAAGTCCACTAGAATTGCTCAAAGTCTGGCGCAAATCTATTTCAAAGAAATCGTCAGGCTACATGGGTAATAAAACTAAATCTTCCCTTTTCATCATAATCTGAATGAAAATTTTCATTTGCAAATTAAATAATAATTTTTTGTTTTAAACAGAGTTCCTAGTAGCATTGTTAGCGACCGTGATCCTATCTTTGCTAGCAAATTTTGGGAAGCATTCCAAAATGAGTTGGGAACGAAGTTAAATCTCAGTACCGCATATCACCCTCAGACTGACGGCCAAACTGAGTGGGTGAATCGCGTTCTTGAAGATCTATTGTGAGCTTGCATACTCAATTTTGGAGGTACTTGGGAGGATCACTTGCATTTAGTTGAATTCTCATATAACAATAGCTATCAAGCAAATTTGAAAATGTCTCCATATGAAGCCTTATATGGTAGGCCATGTAGATCGCCAGCGTGTTGGGTTGAAAAAGGAAATCGGCTTGTATTGGGTCCAGACATGATCCGAGAAGCTTCGGACAAAGTTGATTTTATTAAGAAGCGATTATTGGCTGCCCAAAGTAGACAAAAGAGCTATGCAGATGTAAGAAGGAGAGAGTTGGCTTTTGAAGTGGGTGACTATGTCTATTTGAAAGTTGCTCCAATGCGAGGTGTAATCTGTTTTGGAAAGACAGGAAAATTAGCACATAAATTCATCGGCCCTTTCCCTATCCTTGAAAAGATTGGCACCCTAGCCTACAAAATTCAGATGCCCGACTGGTTGCCTGGAGTGCACGATGTATTCCATGTATCTCAACTTCGAAGGCATGTCCATGATCCAGATCTGATTGTGGAAGAAGCAGCACAACAAGATTTGGAGATTACCCCAAGCCTTGCAGTGAGAAGGGAACCACTGAAAATCATTGGCAAGGAGACTAGGAAGCTGAGAAATAAAAGTATCAACCTAGTCAAGGTGCAATGGAGCGGTGATCCTAGAGACTGCACTTGGGAAACCGAGGAGAGTATCAAACAAGCCTATCCAAAATGCAGAGTGGATATCTCCGATTAGATTTTATTTTGAGTTACGCTTAAAATATTTCACATTCTCTGAGTTGGTTCCTACTCTTCTACTCTTCCTTTTCGAGGACGAAAAGTTCTTAAGCGGGGGAGATTGTAACAACCCGGAATTTGGGGCCAATTTAAAATTTTCATTTTAGAGATTTTAAAGGTGTTTAAATAGTTGTAATGAATTATTTTAAATAAAAATGACTAGAAATTTATTTTGATTGAATTTAATGCGAATATATTTAATTTAATCACAAAAGGAATTAAAAAAAGGACGGTAGTTTGAAAAGTCAAACCTGAACTTTGACTGACCACACAGGATGTAGAATAAACCGGATTTTGGTGAAATGAAAAATATTTAAATCTGTTAATGAATATCTTTCTAACGAATCTGAAAAATCGAAGTTTCATAGCAGGAATCAAAGTTATGGCCAAATGAATTTTCAGAAAGGTCGCTATAGAGAATATATCGCCCTTGAAAATAGACATTTTGCATACGACCTCGGAATTCGACGAAACCACTTTTGTTGGATCCGGGATGTCAAATTATGCCTAAGTTTCAAATTTCATGATTTTTGAAGTTAATATGTGAGCGTGGCAATGGAAAACGTGTTTTGGTCAATTATAGTTAAATTAGATCGACCGGAAAATGGCCATTTTACAAACGATCTCAGAATTCGACGAAATTAGTTTTGTTAAGACCGTATCATCAAAACATAACCAAAAATAATTTTTCCGGATTTTTCCGACTTCGTAGGTGATCCCGGTAAAATTAGAAAGTACGTTCGAATTTAATATTAAAGAATTAATTTGAAAATAAAGAAAACATACTGTAAACTTCAGAATTGGACTTCGGCAATAGCGCCATTGCGTTCAGAAGGCGTCATAACCTATTGATCGACAGTCGTTGGGCTCCGTTTGGAGATCGGACGGAAAAACCCTAATTTCTAGAATTAATTAAATTAAAAATAAAATAAAATACCCTAGAAATACCGTATAAATACGGGATGAACAGTGCGTCGTTCTTCCCCATTTCAAAGCGCCGAAACCCATGAACAGCTCAAAATTTTGAGCTCCGATTTCTCCTAATCCATGGCGAATTGACATATGCCCCTTTGGACTTTTTTGAAGAACTTTGAACGCTCTTCTATCTCAGACAAACCCCACCCCTCCTCGTTGCCCGAGCCGCCTCCACCACCTCCGCGAAGTCTAGCCGAACGTGGGCCCACCGCGCCACCCACGAGCCACTGCACCTCCCCCCTTTTCCGGCGTTCAGGCGCCTCTCCACCCTCTTCGACCTCCAGCAATCGGTTCCTGAAAACATCAACTACAGCTCGCGAATCCTTGATTCAAAGTTTTGGACAAACTGAAATTTTAAAGGTAAAATTCAACTCAGTTTTGCGACGCTTTTAATCGTTACAGTAACAGTTTTAATAAGTCAGTTTTCTAATTTATACATGTGAATTTCAAATTGAGATCTTTCAGATCCGAAACTGCCGTGACTTTGAACACGAGATCTGATCGAGTTCGAACCTTCTTTTCAAATCTAAACAAGGTGAGAATTTATTTTTTAATTAAATTTGATTAATTTAATTATTATCCTAGCGTTATGTGAAGTTTGAATGGTAAATATCATGCTTACGATACAGATCTATTTTGTTTTGTCATATTTGATGATGGTTGGTATGTGTTTGTGATGGATAGTTTAGATCCGTATGATTATCACCTCGTATGTAATCACTTGTGTTGATTTGGATTGATCTAATTTATCAATTCAAAATAATATAAATATGATTGTCACATTCTTATGTTATCGCTTTTGTATGATTTGAATTAATCAAACTTGTCGATTCATAATAAAAGAGACATGGTTTGCAATCGTTATGTTAGTGCTTTTGTTTTATTTGAATTGATCTAGATTATCAATTCAACATAGAAAATAAAGATTTGTCTTTTTATTTGAATTGATCTAAATTATCAATTCAACATAGTAAATAAAGTTTACATTCTTTTTTTTGTATGATATAAAAAGTAGGATTTGGCGATGTAATAAAATTGACATTTTTATATGATATAAAAAGTAGGATTTTACGACGTAATAAAAATTACATTTTTCTATGTAATTAAAATGTGAATTTACACCGTATGATCAAAATTACATTTTTCTATGTAATTAAAATGTGAATTTACACTGTATGATAAAAATTACATTTTTCTATGTAATTAAAATGTGAATTTACCCAGTAGGATAAAAATTACATTTTTCTATGTAATTAGAATGGAAGTTTGCATTGTAATTAAAAAACATATTTTTACAATGTAAATAAGAAGTAGAGTTTGCATTGAAATTAAAAATCATATTTTTACAATGTAAATAAGAAGTAGAGTTTGCATTGTAATTAAAAATCATATTTTTTTCAATGTAAATAAGAAGTAGAGTTTGCATTGTAATTAAAAATCATTTGTTTACAATGTAAATAAGAAGTAGAGTTTGCATTGAAATTAAAAATCATATTTTTACAATGTAAATAAGAAGTAGAGTTTGCATTGAAATTAAAAATCATATTTTTACAATGTAAATAAGAAGTAGAGTTTGCATTGTAATTAAAAATCATATTTTTACAATGTAAATAAGAAGTAGAGTTTGCATTGAAATTAAAAATCATATTTTTACAATGTAAATAAGAAGTAGAGTTTGCATTGTAATTAAAATTACATTTTTATATATAAATTTAGAATAGGATTCACATTGCAAAAATAAGTTACATTTTTATTATGTAACTAAGATGAGAATGTACATTGAAGTTGAAATCTACATTTTTATATGTAATTTAAAAGTAGGATTTTGCAATGTATCAAAATTTACATTTTTACATGTAAATAGAAAATAGGAATTTGCATAGGAATTAAATTTACATTTTTACATGTAAATGAAAAGAATGGAATTCGCATTTTTAATGTAAGTAAAGAATGAATTTAGGATGCGGTAATATTATCTTCATTTTCAAATGAACTAAAATTTAATAAGGACCGGTAGTGGTTTTAGAGCGTTGTTTAAATCAAACGACGTTATCACGATTAAATGATTATATATATATATATAATTAAAATTAAACGAATGGAGCGCGATAGTTCGCGTGTGCCTTTAAACGACTATACAAGAAGATCCGACCGTCGGATTTTCTTGAAACTGAAACCTTAGAACCGTCTTGGAAAAATATTTCCAACGATATATATTACGTTAAGATCCAACGGTTAGATTTTGAGAAATATAAAAATCAAAATTGGTTGAATGCAGCGCCATAGTCGTCCATTGGCTCAAGGCTTCGATATATAAAAATTTAATTATTTTAAATAATTAAAATAGGAAGTATTCATTATATAATGATATCAGCAAAAACGAAGGATTTTAATATATATATATATACATATACATATATATATATATATATGAGAGGATTATTTGGAAAGTCCGAGGTCTCTCATTCCAAATAATCAAACGACGTTACTTGAAGTATGAAGACCGTAAATCTTTCCTCGAATGGACAACGATCGAGGCCCTGATTTGACTTGCTCCCAATTCAAGGGTCATGGCCATAGCCCAAACGTACGTGTTGATTTCACGGGTTTGGTTTTCGCTCAGACCCAGAGCATAAGCTAATAAATGGATTGTGTGTCTGACATCGTACTCCATTAAATATCATGTTATTAATCTTCTGTCAAATGTATGGATGTTTGGTGGCAGAGAATTTATTCTCTTGCTTAACACCCTTTCATATATTTTGGCAAAGGATTGGTAGTGTGATATGGAGTGACGATGTGGCATGCTAAGATGCATACGATCGAGGCTTTGTTGAAAAGCAGACCTTGTGGGATGATAAAAGCATAGCCTGTTTTGGCATAGCTTTGTGTATAGCGTGACTTCGCGAGTCTCACACACCGGCGGAGTCTAAAACGGGAGAAGGGAACGCAGGGAGAGCAGCACGTTTCTTTCTAGCTAGAAGTGGTGATTGGGCTTTAACACGGCCCAACATTTTACTTATGTGGATGATGGAATGAGGCGCCTCGGATGATGGGTCCTATAGGATCGGGAAACATGTGTTCAGGAATTGCCAATCCATGAAGTTGTATGTGTGGACCGGCCCTGCAGCTATCCAAGGGTTCACTGCGGGGGATCCTGAGACATTAGCTAGAGTGTCTCGAATCGGTAAGGAGCTCCTCCCTAGTCTTGACTCATGATGGAAACCAAAATCCAAATACGACCATACGGATTTGATTGTATTACTAGTATGGAAGCATAGTATTATGGTATCTATGTGTCCTAGGATTGATACATTTATTTTGAAATGTTTTCCATATGTACTAATAATAATATTAAACTCGTATTTGCCGTATTTAGCATGTTTAATCACCATAAGGTAAAACCCTATCCTCTGGTTTGTTTTGCATTGTGTGATGGGACTTGGGTCTTATGGTGATTCCATTTTTCTCAAAAGCATAGCATTGTTTTACGATTTACTTATTATTTGTTCTGACACTTTAAATTATGCACGACAATCCATTAGAGCAAACCCGTTCCGCGTTAGCGGCGTGGTCTTTGGATTTTCCTTATTAATAGTGATTAATTAGTTAAGAATTCTCACACCAGTCCCACGACTGACCCGTTGTTTGTTTCCACCTTTTTGCAAACCCGGGTGCCCTCCTTTCTACACGGGCAGCCAAGTAAACAGGTTCGTTCTTTGCTTGGAGTCTTTTCTTTGGAGCTGCTTATTATCTTTCTTGGATTTGCTTTGGTGGAGAGGTGATGACTTGGAGTTTGAAGACATCTATCATTTGCTGCTATTGCATTTTTCTCTTTTTAGTTCCAGACATCAAACTTGTTTCATTTCACGTTGTTTAGGTTGGAGTTGGAACTTATTTCTTTTTCTGCAAACTTGATGTAATAATTTAGAATTCTGCGACTGCGGACTTTCTGTGGTTGATGACATTATATTTCCGCTATTATGATGTTGTTACTCTATGAATTTCCTATGCTATGTTGTATCTGTGATTTGTATTATTGTATTTATGTTGTATTCCAAATGATTATTCCTTACTTTCATTCCATGGAAGTTTGGGGTCATCACATAAGATAAGTTGAAAACTCATCATATAATGTTTTACGTCATTCTTATTAATAATTGTATGCACCAGGTTTATCTTCAAGTATCGTAAGCATCAGACATAAGAAGTTGTCCTAAATACTTTAATGAATTTCAAGATACTGTTTGGCACAGAACATATAAATTATGTCTGCTACAGTGATTTTTTTTAAAGCAAGAAGGTAGTATGTCTATAACTTTGGGAGCAAAATCATGAAGCTAATAACAATTTATAAATAAAAAGACATGAGTGTCTAATTTAATTATTACATCATAAGGTCTCATAACAATTTTATAGCACAGGTCCAACTTTATAATTATGCATAATTCATCAATTTTGCCCCATTAATTAGGCATGCGTATTAATTTCTTTCCTATATCATACCTTCACCTTGCTTCATTCATAATGAATTTTGGGAAATCAATCTACACCATCATTAACTGTAATAGAAGAGATACTGAAAGAAGTAATGAAAAGATGTCAAAACTAAAGGGTACCAATCATTTCATCCTAACGATCACAAAGGAATCAAGCCTAACAGATAATTTTGAAGTACTTCATCGATTCATTAAACTATACAGTAACAATTTCTTCTTCTTCTGGTTCTTCTTTTCTTTCGGTGAATTGTCTACGCTGAAAAGCATCAAGTACTCCAGCGAACTTAGAAAACTCTTAAAAACAAACAAGTTTTACATTAGCACAATACAAAAGGTGTCAATTTCCTTCCATTGAGCAAAAACAACTTCAAAGTGCTAAACAAAGTATTTGTTCTGAAGTAAATACATTTTGCAAGGGTCGAAAAACTATGACAACCTTAGTGATCTCAATGGCATTTTTCCCGGTTGACAGTGAGAACCGGCATCAGCAAAGATAGCTAGGAAGCCATGAATTGTCGATAAGAATTTTATGTGATTACAGTGGCTTAGTGTTTAAGAAGAAGGCATCTGAGTTAACACAAATTATCTTTGAGAAAGCTAACTCAAAAGTGGGGATAAATATCCAGGTAGTACCTTTTTACTGAAGCAATAATTAAAACCAAACAAAACGCTAAAGATAACGAATAAGATAAATGAATTACCTGTTTGGCAGCATCTTGAATCCGCCGCGGAGCATCTTTCTTCTTCAAGTCGAATTCCATCATTAAAAGGAATAAAATCAGGAAATTGTAAGTAGGGTTTTAGCATGGAACGGAACGTAATAGAAAAAGCCGAGGTCGCTGATTTAGGAAAACGCAGATTTGAGGAAGAGAAAGAAGGAAACGACGGAGATAAGTTGAGCGAAAATTAGAAAAAGCCGAGGTCGCTGATTTAGGAAAACGTATATTTGAGGAAGAGAAAGAAGGAAACGACGGAGATAACATTATTGTTGAGCGAAAATTATGCCTAAATTTATTGGCTCAGACAATTTGTTTTTGGCTCTTACAGTAGAGAAACCTCCCTAACGGTTGGTTTGATTACAAAAATGCTACTTTGACAAAGAAAGTTTTTGTCAAAAAATACACCAACGACAAAAAAATGGGAGACCCACCCCTTGAATTATACAAATACCCCCCTGAATTCAATGTTTACCCTTTGAATTCCGGATTTACCCCTATTTCTTAGTTTTTGACAGTAACTTTTTCGGGTATTCTAGCATAACTCAAGTTATTATTGTGATGTTATTGAATAAACATATTATTAGCCAGCATTATTTTTTCCAACTCATTTCATGTTTTAGTATTGATGTAATTTTGTCATTTCTAACCTATATTACATATGATTAGTCAGCGTTGTCCTTTTCAACTCATATTGTTTTATTCGTAGTAGAGCAAACTCGTGATACGCACATGGTTTGGCCATAATTCGTTGATAAAAATATGAACATGTGAACATTATTATAACACATAGATATGCTCTTTTTCCAATTTTATAAAGAGGATTTTCTTTTAAAGGACAAACTTTGGAATTTTTTTGGTGAAAAGTATGGAAAGTTTTAAAATTAGGGAGGAGGACACATTTACACTAAAGGTGGAATTCAGGGGACCCACTAACCTTTTCTCATTTACACTATCATTTGGCCTTCTCAATAAATTCTAAACTTCCCATACTATTCACCAATTTTTTTGTTAAGTTTGTCCTTATTCCTATTTTCCACTTTTAGAAAACTATTAAAAAAAATATTTTTGTGGATCTATATTGTGTATGATTTACTGCCAAAGTTTTTTTTTTTGCTATGAAATAATACAAAACCAAAGTATGTAGCAAGGTTTTGAGTTGAAATAAAAAAAATGAAACAGAACACAAACAATTTGCATATATCATTGAATCACATGATTTTAAACAAATACCTGACATGAAATTAATTCCCGTAAAGTATTTATAATAAATTCAACTATCAGTTTGAATGGACTAAACCATAGGTAGCTCAGCTTTTTCTTAGGTAGCTCACCTTTTTCTTAGGCACGAAATAGTGAGAACTCCACTTTCCATTGTAGTTTTCATCTGAGCCACCTTTTTAGGGCTGTAAATCAAACCAAACTCCATATCATGTCTAAACATGATCAAAAGTTTCCAAATCCAACAGTCCCTTCAACGAAGTAAACTCCATATCACGTCAAAGTTCCCAGATTGGAACGCTCTTCACTCTCATCATAATCTCTTCCCCCAGAGTCTTCCGTTTCTCCAATAAAGTAATAGCATAATTACCACTGAATCTACCAACCTTTGTAGAAATAATTCATGCACAATTTAAAACAAATCCCCTCGCTCTGATACCAATCTATTATGCAAAAATTGCGCGAATGCGGAAGCGCAATAAGCAGGATCTAGATTTGCCAATTGAACATCAGTCTAATCTGATAGCAATTATTCTATTACATCAACGAAATAGTAAATAACTATAATGAAGAAAAAAGACATAATATTTATACTGGTTCCACTATCATCTATAAAATAGTGTACGTCCAGTTCAAAAGAGATGGATTTTATTGCACATGAGAGAATACAAGAGATTACAAAATAATAGTTTACATATCAAAACCTCGAAAAGGCTTAACTAAAAGAGACACCATTGGGGATCACTGGCTCCATGCCAGGATGGGTTTGCACTGAAGTCTACCCCTCAATATATAGCCAGTGCAAATCCATGTGAGTCATCAATTACATTACCAACCAACATATGGTAATAATATAATGGAGGAAAATTACCATAGCAACAAATGTGCAAAGATAGAAAGTAAATCAATCTGTTTCTTTCGCATAAATGGAAGAAGTTAATCCCTTCATTTATTTCTTTCCCATCTCATCAAATGCAATCAATGCATCCCTATTATAAAAATATTTACTTTCCATTTTTCACAAATTTATTCCAATCAATTTGTGATTTTGTATCACCTCAATTTAACACCATCTTCTTGTGTTCGCACACTATGCCATCGCACATGACATGCAGTGACTGAGGATGCATATAATCGTTGCAGTCTAGGGATGATTGGTAAATAATGCATTCTCGTATACGGAAATTCCTTACCTTTCTTTTTTCTAGGTTTATACCTTTCCCCGCCACATTTTTTATAGTTTCTAATATTAATATCATCTTTCCAATACAACATGCAACCTTTAACACAACAATCTATTTTTTGGTATGGAAAACCGAAAGCCGACATTAGTGTTTTCACTTTGTAATGACTATCGCACATCAGATTATTGGGTGGCATATGTCTTTTTGCAGCTTGTACAACCGCTGTAAATGCAGCTTCTGTAAGGTTAAATTTTGATTTCATGGTGATGTACTCAGCGGTTACCGATAACCCAATTCCACTTTCACAACCATTCCACAATGGCCGCTTAGTTGAAGCCAATAAATCATATATTTTTTGGCTTCTGCATTCGATTCTTCTTCAATATTGACGTCATCGTCGTCAACCTGACCGGTAGGGAACATTGGCCGTGTTGCATCTTCCACCATATCTTCTATTGGATTCGTCATAACTAATTTGACCTCTGACACTACAGGATTTACTGTAGGCGCAACAAGTTCTCCATGACGATCCCATAAATAATAATTTGGCACAAAACTTGATTTATACAAATGTACTTTAACGATGTCTGGTTTATGAAACCTCATCAGTTTACACTTACTATACGGACAACGAGGCTCCTCGAAATTTCGATTATTAGATACTGCCACTACGCCATAGATTGCTTATCGCAACGAAAACTCATGTTGTTGCTAGCTACAACGTTGCCATTGCTATACTGTTTTTTGTCTATTGCAATGCACGCTTCAGTCTGTTAGAATAAATATCAGGAGTGTGTTGCGATAGCTATAGATATATTCTAAATAAAAAAATAAAGATAAAAATTACACCTCAGCGATCCGCACAATTAGTTAAAATCAAATCTCAACCGTTTATCCACACCATCAATCCACGCCTCATTTATCTCTATTTCTTACTTTTATTTTCATTCTCCCGCTTTTCTTTTCATTCCCTTCCCACCTCCAAAACTTCGCAAATATTTCGGAATCCCAAATTTTCATTTTCTGCCTCTTTTCATCCCCTTTCTATCTATCCCCAACCCTAAATTATCAAATCGAAACCTACAAAATTCCCCAAATAAGAAAAAAGGGTATTTGAAAACCCTCGTCATCGTCATTAGATTCAGAACTAGATTCAGATTCAGGATGCCATCAGTTCTTCTTCCCTCTGCAGTTATTTCGCGTGCGCTCGTTCCCTTGTCGACCGATCTAGTTATGCATCAGTCTGACTTCCAGAATCACACTTCAACGCTTTCTCGCAATAGAAATAGGAAGCCAAATCGTGGAATCGAAGGCTATCTCCTCGCAAAACAAAGTGCGGACGGAATCAAGATGAAGGCAGCAGCTCCTTCGAGAGCCAAGGCCGAATCGAGAATGAAGAAGAGGGAAGTCGAGAGCTTAGGTGAGTATTCTCACTTTCTATTTGGCATTAAGCCCTAATTATAGGTAGCCTTAATTCTTCTAGTTACTTGGCATGTCTGTTTTGTTTAGTGCTATGCTTGATTGTGTTGGATGAATTGGATGATTGGCTGTGATGATTGAGTTAAACATTTTGGTGATGGGTATGCAATGGTTATAAATGCTATGTTATGACCCTTAAAGGTATTAATGAAGATAAATGATGAAAACCCTGTTTATAAGTCCTATACACTAAGTGCTTCTGATCTCATTTATGCTATGATATTTCTAGCCATTCTTTGTTGTTGCTCCGACTGTTATTTGTGCCTGTATATATGTTTATTTTATTGCTGAAAGAAAAGAGTATGGGAAAACTGATAAGCACCCACACGTCCTATATCATGACTGTGCCATGCGAAACATGTACCTAGAAACTGCCAATACCCCTGTATATATATACATATAGGTAACACACTTGGCTAATTTAACAAGCTCAATGTCATGTATTAAGTGAATTTACTCACACCAGGCAATAGTCTGACTATATCATGCTCTGTTTTTAGTACATTAATGTATGATAAATGATTCTTGTACATCTTAGAGAAACTGGCTTGGTTAATTTGTTGTGACTTAAGAATCAAATGAATCTGAATTACAGCAAAAGCTCTCTTAAGTTGAATGCTCTTTGCATGAGTCATGCTAAATAATTACCTGAGAGCAATTGCTTGAAAGTTTTAGGAATCGGGTAGTAGTGCCGTGATATATATACTGCTAGTTTTTGATGTTACTGCTCATTGCTGGTATATGTGTATATATAAGTATGGCCGAATTCAGGTGCTTTATAGCTAGTGCAAACTAGGCAATATGACAGACCCATCCATGTTTATAGAACTGATGCACAAAGAAAAAGGGTACAAACCATATTTTAATTCTAAAAGCTGTATGATTCTAAGACTTAGTTTGGCTTCCATAGAAAATGGATGAATAGAAGAGCCCTGTTTTGTATATAAATAAGTGTTGTGTCTAAGTGAGTGGCGTGGTACTTCTTTTGAGAAGTAATATTCTATTTTCCAATGTACTGGAATCATAAAATGAGGCATACAGTTTGTTTAAATTCCTTTGATGATATCACCTTGTTTTGGTGTAACATTTGTATTAAAATTTTGTATACCTACTGAAATAATAACACAGTAATATAACAATGTGGTAGTGTACATATGATATGTACCTAAGTGCGAGTAAACCAATATAAGATTTTTCCCTGTATAAAGCATTTAACTGAGTACATATGCAGACTTTGAAGTTTCACTTAACTACGGAAGTGCAAATGAATTTCCACCTTGGGTTTCTTCTACCCAATTTGCAAAATATTTGGTAGCTGGTCTCTTGGAAACTTAGGGGGTATGCATTCTTATCATTCATGCAAATTCAACCAAGAAATGGTTTTTTTTTTTTATTTTGTTTTTCTATTTGTGATTATTATAACCTTGTTTTTTGTTACTTTTGCAGCCTTGCAGGACATGTGAAGATGCTGTGGAGACATTTAATGACCTTCTTATTAAGGTAAAACTGAAGTTACATTCAAGTAATCTTTCTTCTATATTCAACTACATGCTTTACCGATAACATTTTTGCTTGCTTTAAAAAAAAAGAATCAGGTGAATTAGGATTTAGGAAATGAGTAATAGAAAAATAGAGCTTGAAAATTATGTTATAAGAAAGACTTCACGTAAACATCCTAAAGAGTACCCTAATGCTAAGAACCATCCTCATGTGCAGGTTAATATATCTTGCGATGTTTAGTTGATATATAAATGGAACCTGCATCTTATTTCTTCATTAATATCTTATTTAGCCATCACACTGGTTGCACTTAAATTAGAGCAACATAACCACACAGTCTGCACCCTTAGGAATATAATTCCTTGTGTAATTTGTTGTCGGTAGGATACAATCCTCATTTTATAAGTCGAGGGAAATAGAGAATCTAGCTCTGATAGTTTGTTTCAGTAGATGGAGATATACAACCGTAAAGGCTACGGTCGTATTAGCGAGTTTGATTGCCTTTCAGTTGAGACAACGGTCATTATTCGATTCACCGACTTTTCTTATGTTTTTTAATTACTAGTTAGATAATTATTATCTATTTTAAAATTATCAAATCTAGTTTTAGTCTTTAACTCTTCTCATATTACAGTTATATGTGTCCTGCTCATTTATGATTGAATTAGAGAAGTTGTGCATACTTTGCGAGCAAATCATCCAAAAGGAAAAAATAAAGGCAGTAGTTTACATAATCATTTTCCTGTATTTTTTCTTGCTTATGATTGTATGTGTGAGTCTGTATATGAGTGAATCGAGTGACAATGTAATGAGGAATGTATGTAAATATGATTGATAATGTAATATACGAGTGAATTTACAATAGTGGAGTCAAAAATTTTGTACTATTTGAAATGTTGAAATAAAATATTATTTTGGATAAAATACCGTGTTATAACAATATTTATTATAATATTATGGAAATTTTAATTAATAGCAGTTGAGATATAATTGCTTTTAGCAGTTGTAAAACAAAATTAAACAACTGCTAGAAACAGTTGTAAAAAAGGTTGACTTCATTACGATTGCAATATAACTAGTGATGCATGCCAGCTGTAATAGACGTATTACAACTGTTTTTGGCAGTTGTGAAAGGGTATTTTTAGTTGTATTGGTACCTGTGGCAAAACCTGTACCGATATTGCCATAGGGTCGCAAAGGTGTTGCCTTTGACTCTAAGGCAACGCGGCAAAATGCAACCCCAAAAAAGTTTTGCCACAGATCATTTTTCGCCTGTAGCAACACTTTTTGGCACCTACTGCGTCACTTCTCTGTGGTTGCCGTAGGCCATCTATGGCGTAGTGTGCAAATCTAACAAATTCTTTTACACTATTATAGAAATGTTCTTTCATTGAGTCTTTTATTCCAATTCTAACTTCATACACCCAACTACGGTCAATGTAATAATCGAACATTTTTCCTGATTAAAAAATATATGTCAGTGATTTCGATAACACATACATATATTATTATAAAGCCTTTTGGGACTAAAACTTTTACACACCACAATGTTATATCTCGATAGTATTTCATTTTGGATTTCTCAACTAAACGATAAACTTTAAAACTTACTTTCTGGAAATTCCTATGCATTACCAAACCGTTTTAACAAAATTTACCATTACAACGACGCCATTTTGTAGCTCCGGAGTAACATCTATGCATTACCCCTCTCCTTAACTTCGCTTGCACCATTAACAATTTTTTTATCCAACAACGTATATACCAACAATTCCTTTAATATGATTACCAAACCCGTATACAACAATTTTAGAACCATAGCTTTTACATAGCTATATCCAATAACGTATATACCAATCTCATATCCAACAATTACAAAACTCATATCCAACAACGTATATATACCAATCAACTTTAAAACTTATCTTTCTAAAAATTCCTATGCATTACCAAACTGTTTTTTTTTAAATTGCCATTACAATGGCGCCATTTTGTAGCATCGGAGTAACGTCTATGCATTACCTCTCTCCTTACTTGGATCGCACCATTAACAATAATTTTATCCAACAACGTATATATCAACGACTCCTTTAATAAGATTACCAAACCCATATACAACAATTTCAGGACCATATACAACACCATATTTTAAATAGTTTTACTTCAACTATTTAAAATTTCCAACACCACAAAATCAACTAACATACAATATTCACTGCGATAAACAACTAAATCCACATTTTAGGGTTTCAAACATGATTTAATCAACAACATTAATCCAACAATCATTATATGAATACATAACATATATATTTAAATCATTATTAACAAACCAATTTAAAAAATAGGTTAGAAATTATACCCAATTAAGAGGGGGCAGCAAGTGGATGATCGTCAGCGTCGGTCGGCGAGGGGGGGGGGGGGGGTGACGGCGGCGTGGGGAAGGAAGCGGCGGCGCGCGGTTGATTAGTGTTTTTTTTTAATTTCGGCCTCAGCAGTACAATTGGGGATTGGGGAAAATTTGGAGATGATGGGAGTAATGAGAGGATTCCTGTAGACTCACGGTTTTTATTTAATTTGGTGACGGCCGGTGACGGCCACTTTTTTTAGTCGTCACCCGCTATCGCTAGCATCAGTAACCATTTAAACCTTCCGTTGCAGTGGATGCAAACCAAAACCCGGTTTAAAACCTGCAAGTCTCCCTCCTACCGCACATGTTTACAGGTTTATATGCACGCGGATTCATACCAATTAGTCTACCCTTAAGCCTTAATATCGCATTTGTTTAGTATATCTGGTTAAATGACTAAAAAGATACAGCAGACTGTGGCTTATTCTATAATATATATATCATACATTAGTACGTTTATACGAGTTCTTTCATCAGGATACCTTGTAAGATAGCAATAGGCTTCCTTTTTATGGAAGATGAAACAAAAGTAGGAATTAAACGTGGGTTATAGGCTGGCTTTAGGTTCATCGTTCTCAAATCAGAGATCTTAAAAGAAAGGCGGAAGCCAAGACCCATGGCTGCCGAACCCAAAGATGCACCTGTACATGCATTGGGGGAGTACACACGACCTTAATGCTGGTGTAGGAATTCCAGAGCTGTAGCCAAATTAATGAGTTTGCGAATAACTTTTTGAAATTGCACTGTAATTAATTTTTGAAATTGCATGTGTATTTACACCAATCATATGCTATTATTATTTTTCGTTTAGCTAAATTTCAAAGCTTCCTCTCCAGGCTATTCGTTATTAGTGATTCACCGATTCCTCTGAATTTTAAGATGCTTTAATTCCCATGGAAAATGAACTGAAACTTCTTACAATGTTGTCATTCTATGGCTATTGGATGGATGCTTTATCAATTGCACAAATTAATGTAATAGTACCCTTTGTACTGTTATATTATTTAGATGTAAAAAATGTTAACATTTGCAATGAAAATTATAATTACGAATGATCTAATTTTCAATAATGTGCGTGCAACCCTTTGCATAGGTGAGAATATGTGCACGTGAGTTAATAATAAGTGGTCGTTCTTCATAATATTGCTGGATTTATTGCTGGATTTTGACCCGGCCTTTCTGTGACTTATCTGCAAGTATTGAGAGGATATATTCCTAATATATCTCTAAGAGAAAATTAGATATTTTTTCTAGGCCTTCTATACTCCTATAAAAGAAGCTCATTGGGTTGGATTAATGTATGACCGAAAAAAGTGACAGTTGCGTGCCTCTAGGGCTTGGTGCCTTAGAGATGATTGGTGCCTCCAGTTAATCCAAGGCTTATCCGTCGTTCTTCATTGTTCTCTTTCTCCAAAAAAGAGTATTAGTCATTTAGATATTCTTTCCCTTTCTCAATAAGTTTATTGACTCTTGTAATTTTGTTTATTGTTGGTTTTGATCCACTGAGTGTAAACAAAATTTGTTTTTATGAATCAATAAAGAGGATGGTTGGGTGGAATATCTTGTGTTTGTGCGTGAGATTTCATATCTGTGTTTATTTCCGTAGAAATCATCTTTAAGTAATTGGGTGAGTAAGATCATGGTCGCTTCCACAAAGGCGCAGCCTACATAACAAAGAAAACTGCTGCTGTTTGTTATATTTGACAGCACAGTCAAGAGGGAAAAAAAATAGCATAGAGAAAGGAAAGAAAAAAAAAACAGCACTGTAGTATGTAGCGACCACCAGTAGTGGCCAGCTGCTACTGTCATCGAGAAGCAGTTCGTATATGGAGAAAAAAATTAAATCCAAATAACATATGCAATTGTATGGTAGATGCCAAAAATCATTTTTAGATAAATTCCAAGACTACCTCCAGGCTATTCATTATTAATCCTTGTCTGGGCAAAATTATATTCCAGACCTATATGTTATATTTAATCGCATACCCACATATTAATGGTTAACAATACCCTTTGTACTGTTATATTGGATGCAAAAAGTTGTTGACATCTGCAATGAATAATTAACAGGGATCTAAATTCCAGAAAGGTGCCACAGTCTGCTCGTTAAGAATATACAGGCCTACAAGTTCCAGTAGAGATTGAAATATGTGCATATTTACTAATAGTAGCAACAAAGAGCTTTGTAACATTCCAATTAACATTCAGATTCTTGCACGTAGCGATGCATACATGCAAGGGATATCGGCTTACAATCTAATATTCATGATGTACATATACGCATACATTGCAATTTAGTCTTGAATATCAGCTCCCTGGAGCTATCTATTTGCAACTTCAAAGAAGCAAGTTTGCAATGCATCCCCAAAAAATTGGGCTTACAGTGATGCCTGCTCTAGAGTTTGAAATGTAACACTAAACTAGGTAGCAAGGAAAAGTAACTGGAAACATTGTAGGGCATTCAGGTTTAACATTGAATCTCTTTAACATCATCGTTGCTTGCTTGCATGGGACGAAAATACAAAGGAAGAAGCCAACACCCAGATCACAAACTAGAAAAAACCAACAACACTTGGAAGAACCAGATATCACACCAAACAAGGAAGAAGCCAACACCAGACCAAACAAAAACAAAGCACAGCCTGAAATTGTCCTACAAGTAGTGTCTTTCCCCAGGGCACTATCGTAATAATTTGCATTCCTTTTGCTCTTAAAGCAACAAGGGGTTTCTTAAATCCCCCGTCTCTAGAGATGAGAATAATGGTTGATTGCTTGCACATAAGATGACTTGCGAAGTTTTGCATCTTCTTTATTATCCTCTGGTCCGCGGAATGCTTCATCTTGCTGTACGTATAACACAGCTCGCCAAATCCGGCTTCATTGTATTTTTCTAGGGGCAGAAGAGTAGGGAAACCACTGGCGCAAGCAAATGCATAAATGGTCCCATGAAGCTCCGGCAGATGATGCTCTTTCTGAATTGTTGTAAAGATAACATCGGCTATGATTGTGAGGTTGACGCATGTTGGAATCTGAGCATTTTCAGCATCCCAAAATAGCCCAATTCGGCTGAATACCTTGGGTTTGGGCTGTATAACCTGCAAAATGATAATAAAAACCGTTGGCATAAACAGTGGCGGATCTAGCTTTAAGTTTGAGCTAAGGCCAAATAAATAGTCCCACATTGCAAAAGTTATTCAAAATTTTCTATACATGTAGAGGTCGACCTAAAATGACATGGGAGGAGATAATAAAGAGAGATTTAAGTAACTGGAGTTTATCGGAAGAACTGGTAGTTGATAGGAGTGCATGTAAATTGGCAATCCATGTACCAAAACCATGGTGTTTTTTTTTTTTTTTTTTTGACTTTATTTCACGTTTACTGAACATTTTTACTTTTATTTACTATTTTAAATTTTATTTCACTTTTATTGAACATTTTTACTTCTTCTTCTTACTATTATTATTTAAAAAAAACCTTTATCGGACGACTTTTTATTTGATTGGTTATTTTAAACCCTTTATATATATATATTATCATCATTATTTATTTTATTTTAATTTAATTTTTGGTTCCATATCTAGCCAACCCCGACTTGTTTGGGATATATGGCTTTGTTGTTGTTGTATATATCAACATATATTACACTATAACAACCCTGCTAGAACGTGTACGACAGAATAGATCAAACGCATAAACAAAAGGAACACGCTGCTAGTTATAATGTTCCCTTGAGTTGTTTAATGCACATTAATTACCGTTCATGATGGTAGGGGATAGAAGTAGTGGGGGACGACAAGCACCGTACAATCTTGAGGTTTTAGCACCCTTACCGATTCGTACAGCACCTCATCCTTTAGTGATTGGCACAGCGCCACAGCCCTCAATGCTTGAAGCCCCCCTTCCAAATTACAATAATCACTACCAGCAACAACTGCAACAGCAGCATCAGTACAATCATAATGCAATGCTGCCTTATCATCATCCTAATAATGCATTGCCTCATGGTAAGCCAAAATTTCTCAATTCTTCTGAAAAAATGCTTATGTTAAAAGCTTGTGCTATGAACTATATAGGTGTATCAGGGTACTTATTACCACCTGAACAGTTTGCTGTTAGGCCATCAGATATTCCTCTCTATAGGCATAGAATCGTGAAGATAAAATCTGATATGCATTAGTGATATTAATTGTGTAGTGATGTCACTGTAATATAGTATTGTTTCATAATATTCCATTGGTAAGCAATCTTTTAGAGCATGTTTACATTTTATATTAAATAAACATCACTTCAACAATTATTTTGAAATAATACACAAGGGGGAGGATAGGATATACTTGGTTATTCGGGTTGAACATTGAATCTCATCAGTGTCATCATCTTCTACGTCATCATTGCAATCACCGCCGTCGTCGTCGACATCAAACATAAGCACTCTCCATTCTGAACTAATCAAATTAACAATGAAAACGTGAGTTTTTGTCCCTCCAAAAGACTGTATGTACAGAGTTAATGTAAAAAATTAAAAAATATAAAAGGAAACAATAATCCGCTATTGAAGGTAAAAGGAGCACATGATTTAAGCACCAGAGAATCACGTGTAAGGTAGAACTTACATTCCAACATTTATAAATCTCATCCCTAGTGCAAATGTGAAAGAAATTTTCAACAATACCAAACTTGTGTCATTCTAAATCAATTTAAGAGATAAATATCGTTCATCTCGCCCGAGATGAAAATCCGAGATTTTCCCCAAGATCCGATATTTGGTGGCATTTTCAGCTATAAGTGTTTTAAATATCGTCCATTTTGAACGAGATATAATCCCGAGATTCTCTCCAAAATTCGAGATCTGAACCTTGTTAAAATCACAAGAGAATTCCATAAGAATTAATAAATAACTTGTACAAACAACTCGACGCAGTATGAAGGTTCAGACAAATACCAAGGATGAATGTCATCGAGATTAATATAACAGATGAAATTAGGACAAAATACTAGTTTAATATACGTAACTAAATTTTGCAGTAATGTTTGTCAAAATGGTTGCATGTGAAATTCTTTATTATTATTACACTTAATGAGTATTACAAAGAGAATGTAATTTAATTTGACAAGCATTCATCTTATAGTGCTCTAACTACTACTTCTAAGAAAAATATATTAAGATATTTATTTTATTTTATTGATTAGAGCATAAAAAATTGATAAATTAGGGTAAACAATATATGATTCTTAGATGAATCATCATCTATACAAATGAATGCAATGAAGTAATTAATATCTAAACAAAGAAGAAAAAAAGACCATCTTTGTAACTTGATATGCATTCAACTTTTAGTTCGCGAAAGAAAGGTTTTAGAAACATATCAACGAAGAGAGTATGATAAATAATTTCGCATTACATAGAACATAAATGAATTATTTAGTTGACATATGACATTTATCCATGAAAAAACATTTATAGCTACAATTTCAAATTACCTTATTACAAATTATAGACAAATTTAACAATCAATCGTCAGTAATTACAGCTCAACACACAAGGTTTCATTTATCTAGAAACATTGATGTTGTAGAAAATTTGATATGCATAAAATAATATCAAAACTGTTGCACTCAAGCGAAACAACATCCTCATTAGTTTCATGAATACTGTATTCGATAGATGAAATCTCAAAAGTAGCAAATCCATTGTATTTGATTGTATTATGTGCCAAATTTGAACAAATAATATAAAAAAATAGTGCTTTAAGAGTGGCTAGGCATTTGAGTATATATTAGAGATTGCTCCCATGGGAAATATGGCCAAAGAATGACGGTCTTGTATCATTTGGCATTTAACCATATAGAAATTTGGTTATGCGCCTTATTGTTAGTTTAATATGCGAAAAACTCTTCAAAAAATGTCAAAAATGCACATATTTTTAATTTGGTCAAAAGCAAATTTAAAATAAATCTAAACATTAATTGCATATTTCTATGGTCAAAATATATTTTTTGTTGAGAAAATGCAAATATTTGCGGCGTTCCATGCAAATATTTATAGTCCAGAAATTTCAAATATTTGCAACTTTCTCTATAAAATATTCGCAGAGTTCTGCATAAATATTATGATATTTAAAAATAGAGGTTTATTTTAAAACATGAGAGGGTGTTTTTACGAAAGTTTCATTTACTCATTTTATACTCTGTTGAACACTTATCACATAAACTTGTTACCTATGACTTATAAATGACTTACTGCGTAGATATGGTTACTAGCGGATCAATAAGTTTTATTATGCTTCATTGAACATAGGATTTTGGCAGAATAATATATTTTCAACTAACCATACATTTTGACTTTATTAATATGAATATATTTTATGGAACAATAACTTTAAGATGAATTACATATCAAGCATAATTGATTATAATATGAAGTCATTCTAATCTACTAATCAACACATTTATAAAATACAAAATCTTGTTTTCCTATAAGAGAAGTGTGAGATTACCACTAAATTCCCTTTCGAGACCAATCAATTAATCATCCAACATTTCTACATAGTTCCAATTGAATATGGCGAAAAAACCAAACAAAACCTTCCAACTATAAATGAAAGACCAGAATGGTATTTTAATATGTATGTTTTACAATTATGGAAAAAATAACGCTCCTTATCTACATTTTATAGATATTTATATTAATTAGAAAGTGCTTGAATGTTTAAATGTATTTTTGGATAACTTAATTATACATGTCTGAGTTCATTTAATTAAGGATATTTGGCAGCACATGTATTAAGCAAATCGAAAGAGTTTGTAGAACAAAAATCAAGCTGACAAAATCTGGATGTTTATATTACCAATATGAATGAACATCCACTGTATATGTGAAGAAAATAAACAATAAGCGCCTTTATCATTAAAGGAATTAAAGCATTTTTTCAACCCAAGCGAACTTAAAAACAAATCTTGAGCGATCGAATCTTTTAGTAGTTCAGATCATTTTTACAATATTAAAAGATAGCATAAGGAATGAGCTTGACAAATATTATATCGTATCGCATCAAGCAAACCAAGGAATGAGATTTCGGCCGGTATCTTCAAATTTCGGGGTACTGGATCGGTTTGGTTTGTCTACGGCCCGAAACTGGCGGAGAAACCGAAAATGTTGAATCATTTTTTAACATCGTATCATTTTATTTTATTTTTTCCTCAGAAAAAGTTGAATCTATCAGTGCGACAAGCGAAGGAACAGTGGAAGTGAAAGTGGCAGCAATGAAAAAAAAAACAGCAATTAAATAGCACTTAAAATCAAACAATTTATTCACCCAAGCGTGAATCAACGGAAAAAAAAAAATGAATGATTAATCCAGATTGAAAGCCTATAAAAAATACAGCGATTCAGGTACTTACAGCATCTAATTATTTGTACTCCCGATTGCTGCTCAGTGGTCGATCAATCTTGTCGTAGAACGCGGTAGACTTTAGCGATTTAACTGTGCTTTTCGCAATTTTATTTTTTCTGGACTGGAAATTGTAATTTGCGGCAGAAAGCAAATGGGAAACGTGAATATATAGTTAGAAGAGGCAATAAGTGGGCTGGGTTAGCTGGGCTAAAACACTGTGGGTTTAGTTAAGCTTTGTTGTTTATTCTTTAGGACTGAAAAGCGAATTTGTAGCTTATGGCTGATTATGCTATTGGGTTTAGTTAAGCTTTGTAATATATATACATGCAGGTCAAGAGCACCCTAAATAGAAGAGATTCTGAAAATTATATTAACATTGCTACAATAGATGAAGAAACTTATATTAAAATCCGCGAATAGTGAAAATTTACAGCAGATTCATAGATTGAAATTCAGGAAGGGTCCACTATTTTATCGCTTATTTGCACTATTTGACCCTAAAAAAAAAAAGAATTCAGGTGAAGTAGAATTGTTGATCAATAGAGGAAAGAAAAAGGGAAATAACAGTTCAAATTCGGATTCGTAGACCAATTCATTTTACCATAAGAGGTGGATTGCTTCACATCGATTCATTGAAATATTCGTTGAAGTACAATTAATTATTCGCTACAAACGGTGGAATGCCACTTCACACAAATAGAAGAGATTCTGAAAAGTGTCCATCTTCAAACCCAAAGTATCTCGTATTTTGCATGTTCAGCTTTGGGAATTTATTATTGTTTTTTTCAGCGGGTACATAACTTGGATATTATGGAAAAATTGATGGATAAAAAATTATCCAAATTTATAATATACCAGTTGGATTTGTTGTATACTCATTTTCAACTTCTTTTAAAGGACAAACTTTGGAATTTTTATGGTGAAAAGTATGGAAAGTTTTAAAATTAGGCAGGAGGACACATTTACACTAAAGGTGGAATTCAGGGGACCCACTAACCTTTTCTCATTTACACTATCATTTGGTCTTCTCACTAAATTCTAACCATACTTTTCAACAATTTCTTTTTTAGTTTGTCCTTCTCCCTATTTTCCACTTTTATAAAATTATTAAAAAAAAAAATATTTTTGTGGATCTATATTGTGTATGATTTACTGCCAAAGTTTTTTTTTTTTTTTTTTTTTTTTTTGCTATGAAGTAATACAAAACCAAAGTATGTAGCAAGGTTTTGAGTTGAAATAAAAAAAAAATGAAACAAAACACAAACAATTTGCATATATCATTGAATCACATATTTTAAAAAAACATCTGACATGAATTTAATTCCCGTAAAGTATTTTTAATAAATTCAACTATCAGTTTGAATGGACTAAACCATTGGTAGCTCAGCTTTTTCTTAGACACGAAATAGTGAGAACTCCACTTTCCATTGTATTTTTCATCTGAGCCACCTTTTTAGGGCTGTAAATCAAACCAAACTATTTGTTGTCCGTCCGCGTCCGACCCGAATAATCGTCCGACCGATTGTTTGTTCGAACAAGGAACGGTCCAAAATTTAACACAGTTTTTCGTCCGCCCGAATAGTTCGGACCGAGCCCAAACTTGCCATGTCCAGTCCGTGTTTGTCCGTGAACAAACGAATCTGAGTGCATGAAGCTAATATTTCTTGAAAACGAAACAAGTGCAAATTCTGTTTACTATTTGCGTTGTTTACTTCATGAAGTTATCTTTTGTTACATTCCTTTCAAAACTACGTAACTCACTGCAGTCCTCTAAATAGTCAATTCTAGTAACATCATTTTTCACTCCATTATAATCAATATATATTCATTTTTAATACATTCTTTATCCTGCTCAAATCCATCTTGCATGTTCTCTTTAGTAGCAGATGACATTTTCACAATGTTAGAAATAACATATTAATTTATGTTCATGATATGTAAAATTCTGAACTTATTACCTACTGCAACATGTTTTTAAATGATTACCATTTCTTGATAACTACGATTACTAACACGCTATATAACTTATAATTTCAGTAACCAAGTATGATCTTATAAAATATTTTGCTTGCTATCTTTTGTGATCAGTAGATTTCCCACTACTAAACCCATGTTCTTTGTTATCATTCTGATCATCTTTGACATTTACTATTCAACCAAATAGGATAACCAGTAACTAAACATATCATTGAACTTACAACATAGATAAATGTTAATTAAGAGTGAATACTTGTAACAATGAAAAAACTAAAAAAATTACAACAAATGACCAGGCGTATTTTCGGGCGGAATTTTGTTTACTGTTTACCCTTGCAAACTTTTTTTTGCATCAAAACCAGTATGTGCATTTACTTATAAACAGTAAACTTCTTTCTAATTTACTTCATCTAGCTCACAATATTTTTTGATGCAAATTCTGTTTACTATTTACACTTGCAAACATCTTTCTAATTTACTTCATACAGTCCGCCCGAAAATTTCCAGTATGTGTGTTTACTGTTTGCGAATTTTGTATCTAATTAATCAAGTACAAGAATGATGGTGTATATGAGATTTGATGCAATCGTGGTTGTCTCCTGAATGTGCCAAGTCATGCTACACTCAGTTTAGTGTATTATGCATTAAAATTTTTAGATCTCCTATTGCAGTGTATTCAAAAGTCCGCCTGAGTCATACTACAGCTTACAGTAAATTTTAGTCATGCACAATAAACAATTTAATATACTTTGTCCGTCCGAGTCCGATCGTGTCCATACAGAGACCGAGATCGAACAAATTTTATGTTGTCCATACATTCACCGAGTTAGACATTTGTCCGTCTGATTTGTAATTCGCTCCGACTTCGGACAATCCAATGTCCGGTCCGGTCTGTCCGATTTGCAACCCTACACCTTTTCCTTCTTAGGCAACATACAAATTTAACATGCAATCACAATCTGCCTTACATGAAAACATAGAAATACATAATCCAAATAAATTAATCATACTACCAACTCAAAACTAGAGAAAGATCTTTGAAAGAAACAACTAATTAGAATATTTTTACCTATAGTCGATTCACTTGCAACTGATTAAATAAAAATTCATGAAGTTGACCATTAGATCTTTGATCCACACTTAGAGTAGTAGCAAGTTTTTGTACAAAGTCTAAATAAGTATTCTAACTGAGATAAAATATCTATATGATTATCTTTGATCCAAACTAAAAATCAATGTTCGTTTTTTAAGTGTTGTAAATTTTAACTGAGATAAAATATGCTGAAAATAGAAATAACATTCATTTTTTGGCTAAATTATAGTGTTTATGCAGCCTAGATCAAAAGAGGAGGAAAAGAGGGAATATGATGTCTTCCCCAAAAAGTGCACAATCGAATGTTCATTATGTTTCTCTTTCCATTAAATTTGTAGAAGAATAAATAAAATTCACTTAGCTCCTCTCCTAAATGATACATTTATATAATAAATATGTTATTTTTCTGAATAAATCCCGAAATAGATAGACTGTGTACTGTAAAATGTATAGGAGTAGAAGAGAAAATTACCTTAGCGAAGAGCATAACACAACCTGAGAAAAATCTAAAATTTTGCACATCTAAAGAGTTAAGATAACAAATATAATCCAAAATATGCAAAGGTGCCAAGGAGAACTACAAAGAATTTTAAAAAAAAAATTATAAGCATATACAACACATCCGCGAACTTCCATAGATGTCAATGGTTTTTTATTTTTTTGTGGAATGCTAGGATTCACTTTCCCAACATCAGTCAATGGACAATCCTCTAGAAAACAATAACAATAAATCTGTATCTAATAACCTATTAGTAAAAAAAGAATCTAAATTTATGTGTTATTGTTACAGTTATAATGCATTATAAATCCCAAACAAACCCATATTGTAAAAATTATTATTTTACATTATTATTTAAAGAGAAATTTAGCTGCTAACTTCGTTCAAAAGAAATCTCATATTTCAGAAGATGCTATCCATGAATGCCACATGGAAACACTCTTCAAAGTATTTATAATAATGTAATTATCAAGATATTACTCTTTTTTTAGTGCTTGTAGATGCATTGATATATTAAAAAATGACATATTAATTCATGATAACGATAGTAACCTACATAATGTTTTATGTGATCTTGAATAAATTAGATTGTGGACAAAAATTATATCAGCATAATAATGATAATAATAGATGAAAATTTTGTTTTCTTTAAGAGATTATAACATGTAATAAGTTTGCTTTCAGAATCAAATAACAATATTTATGTAACATGTGGTGGGGCCAAAGGTTAGCAATTCATAATGATAATATATGAGGACAATTAACATCATATTTAACATACAGATATATAAATGGTTGAAAACATTATTGCTTTGCATGGTATAACTACCCACCTAAGCTGCCTTGAACACAACTGGAGGATTTCTCGAAATAGGATTTCGACTCCATTCCGAAGAGTCTGTCTCTTATCTCAAACCCGGTTCTCCTGAGCCGCCACAAGCTGTTCCTTTGGTGTTCTTCCGATCTCTACGCATTTCACCGCTCCACCGCAAATTCCCTCTGCCCCGACCATACTCTAGCTTGGTAGTTTCCACCGCCTGTCCAGAGTTGAGACCTGGGATTCGACGGCGGACTTATTACTGCCATCATAAAGAATACTGATTAACAAGGCAGTAAACTGTACTGCTTATTATTGAACGTTACACGTGCAATTCTGTATGTCCTATAGTTTGACAGGAATTTTGCACATCCTCATGTTTCAGATTTAAATACATGCGCCTGAAAATAGCATAGCTTAAATGAATGCAGAGAATATCATGGATAGTTACTTAGTGTTGATTCATGAGATTTTTGATTCACGACAACGAAGAAATGAAGATGAAATGAAGAGTTGGTTAGTAAATTTATTTGTGTTTTAGTTGTGTTATAATTTTTCAAAATCTATCCTCATATATTAACACTAGAACACAAACACAAAAAGTAAAAAACAATATTTATTTTGAAGTCACACAAAGTGCCTCGACTGGAAGTGTTTACACCTACCAATCGACTGGTTCAAAATGGACCAGTCGACTGGTAGAGTAAAAACCCTCCAGTCTAGGCAATTGTGTGCACAATATATATATATATATATATACATGCTTTATTTTTATCCAGTTGACTAGTGAATTTTTGACTAGTCGACTAACTTAACAATAACTGTCATTTTTATGAAATGACACTTCCTTTCGTAAAAAAAATTTCTGTCCATTTTTGAATACAAATGGCTTCTTCTTTTCATCATAATTCTTTATGAAATGTCACTACTCTTCAATTACTATTTAAACATCATAAACTTCATTTCCAAATCACTAAATCTTCTTTTAATTTCTGATCTTAACTTTTGTATACTCTTGCATTCAAAAAGCTTTCTTAAACATACAAATTGCTTTTGAATCTTTGAATCTATTTCATATTTCTTGATTCAATAGCAATGTACTTCCTTCAAATCTTTACAAACATGTTATATATCTGAGAAAAGGATTATAGGAAGGGTGTACTCAAACTATTGGCTAATCAATTTTATTCAAGAACACATTCGAAGTCAAACTATTGTTGTATTGTTGAAGTCCTGTTCGGTTGCTCATGCGTGAAATCTCATTTGGCTGCTCGGGTGTGTTATAAACATGTTCCTCCAGGAGAAGAGAGGGCATTGCTAGTGAAATTCTAGAAGGAGTCCGGAACTGGATGTAGGACAGGAAGTCTGAACTAGTATAAAAATCCCTAGTGTCGTTTTACTTTATTTACTGCATTGCTTATATGTGATATCATAATATCTATATCATTAAATATTTATTTGCATAACTATTGTTTAAGTTAGAATATCATATCACGTACACTTCCGCTAAGACTGCTTATATTCCATATTAGTCGGTTCCACTCTAAGCACTGACTTTTCATTTGGTATCAGAGCAGGACATCATATAATCGTAAAACCGTTATTTGATATTTCGATACTATGGAAAATAACACTAACAGAAAGACTAGCACAAACACATGATTCACAAAAGGACAATCTACTACACGACCTCCATTTTTTAATGGAATGAACTATAGTTATTAGGCTACACGTATGAGAATATATATGCAATCAAATGGTTTTGACCCTTGGAATATTACTCGAAAAGAATTATACCACCACTAGAAATTATTTAGAGTGGTCAACAAATGAAAAAGAAGAAGCTACTGCTAATGCTATAGCCATGAATATGTTGCATTGTGCCTTGGATAGAAATGAGTTTAACCAAATTTGTATGTCAACACTGCATATGAAATTTGGCGAACACTCAAAGTAACACATGAACGAACTAACAAGGTTAAACAAAGCAAGATATCAATGCTTAGAAATCAATTCCATAAATTTAAAATGAATGAAAATGAATCTATCTATGATACGTAATCATGATTTCAAAATTTTTATCATTCATCATGGGCTTAGGTGAAAAATATTCTGATTTTGATATTGTAACAACCCAAAAAATCAGAACCAATTAATTTTTTATATTTTAGGTATTTTAATGAATTTTGAATATTTAAAATGATTTATTTTAAATAATAACGATTTAAAATTTATTTAAATCGAAGTTAGAACGTATATTTTTATTTTAATTATAAAACGAGCCTGAAATGGCGCGGTAGTTTAAAATTTTGATTTCAAATTAATGTACATAATTCAAAATAAATCGGATTTCCGTAAAACCAGAGATATTTGAATCTGTTCAATTATACCTTTCTAGCGAATTGAAAAGTCCAGATTTTATAACGGGAATTGAAAGTTATGTCCAATTTAAAATTTAAAATAGTCGCTATGAAATTTAATATAATATATAGCCATTAAAAATAGCCATTGTGCAAACGACCTCCGTTTTCAACGAAACCAATTTGGTTGGATCCGGAATGTCAATTTATTACTAGGTTTAAAATTCCATAATTTTTGGAATTAATATGTGAGCGTGGTAAATTAAAATGCGTTTGGTATTTTTTGTTGAATTGGATCGACCATTAAAAAGACCATTTTTCAAACGGTCACCAAATTTGACAAAATTAATTTTGTTAGGACCGTATCATCAAAACATAGCTAGTTTTATTTTTGCGAATTTTTGGAATCAGTGTGCGGCCTCGGTAAATTAAAATGTACGTTCAAATCTAATATTTGATGTTTTATATTTTAATTAAAAGAAAAACTGACTGAAACAGTCGAATAGGCTTACGAAACATATTCCATTGTGTCCGTAATAGGGGTATTTAGCTAGATGCATTAGTCGTTGTGTTTGATTTGGAGTTCGTATGGATTAGTGGGTATTTTTGGAATTAAAGAATTAAATAAATTAAAAAATATATATGGCCCAATGAAAAACGTCCAACCCTAATTTTATTAAATCATAAACCGTTGCCTCGTTCACAAAACCAACACTCTGAAGCTCAATGTAACAACCCGTATTTCTGATAACCTGTTATAACGTAAATTGAGGCAGAATTTAATTTAAAAATCTGAATCAAGGGAAACGGGCTGTGCCATTGCGTTCGTCTCGGAAAAATACGCGAAATAGAGACCGAGTTTTCAAAAATCGGAGTCCGTATGACCCGATTAAGGCCCATTGAAGTTCTCAGAAAATTCCAAAGTAAAAACAGATTTAAAATTCAGGTTTAAATTTCGAGATTAGGGCAACTGGGCGTGGGGGGGAAATTTCCCGCCAGACCACCCATGTCGACAGCCCTGTCGACTGGGCAGTCGACATGGTTAGGCCCAAGTCGACAGCCCTGTCGACTTGGGTGTCGACATGGACAGCACGGGCAGTTTTGCCTGGTGCACCATTTTGGGGTTTTGGTTAGGTTTTGGGGCCAGATTCGGTTTTAAGGGCTGAGATTGGAATTAGGGTTTAATCCTAAGGTTGAAACTAATCCTAATCTCTATAAATAAGCCCCTAACCTAACCCTAAATCATCATTATTCAACCCTACAACTAAACTATGGCAAAATCATTCCTCTCATGGCCTCCACTCTCTTCATAAAATTCTAAGTTATTTCTATGAGAGATTTTCCATGCATACAAGTGTTTTCAAGCTTGTATGAGTGTCATTAGCTTGCATTCAAGTCAAGTTTCCATATTTACATATAAAGCAAGGGTTTTGATCATTTTGGCTCAAGGGTTTTTCTATTGGAGCTTGCATTTTGGGTTTATTTGATTGCATAAGGGCTTTGTCTCAATCTATATATATTTTTGTGTCTTCATAAGCATTGTAAGCCCTTTTCTACTTTCATATTTAAACTCTAAAGTTAAATGAATGATGCAAGTTTGGTTGATCGTTATGATATGCAAGTTTTCCATGATATGCAAGTTTGATATGTTGTGATATGCAAGTTAGTCATGTTATGTATGCAAGTTTGGGTGGATCATTTTACTCATGTTATCATGTTATGCAAGCTTACCTTGAGTATATGAACATAAAGCTTCAAGCTTTATGCTAAAGGTTGCATTTTGGCAACATGTAAGTTATCATATCTCTTATGATAACTTGCATGTGAGGCTAAATGCGAACTTATGGCCATTTCTACATGTCATTTATCACCATGTATCACCAATATGCTAAGTTTGGTTTTATGCATGCTTTTGAGGCCTAAAAATGTAATATGCAAGTATATGAACATATGTACATTTCATATGCCACCATGTTAAACTTGTGGCTTCAACACCTTTATGTCATGATTATGCCAAGTTCCCTCTTTCTATCCTTTATGCGCTATTGCGATATGTAAGCGATGGGATTGCGTTTGGGGTTGGGTAAACTGAAAAGACATAAAAACATAAGATTGGGAATTTACCTATTAAGTTAGGTCTACCCATTGGGAATTTACCTATTAAGTTAGGTCTACCCAAATGCTTGAAAACTTGTAATATGTTTTGTAAACATAATGGACATGACACTTAGAAAATATAAGTGTGACCAACTCGAGGTTGGGTTGAGTTTGTAGCGTAAACCTACCCGGAACCGACCGGCTTAACTAGTTGCTACAAACAATAGGACCAAATGTGAGAAGTTGGTCATGTTGTACCTTGAACCCGAGGTTAGACCAAGTTGTGGTGTAAAGCTACCCGGAACCGACCGGCTTAACTAGTAACCGCAACAAAGTCTAATGTGAGAGGTTAAGGCACATTAATTAATTAATGCTACATGATAAGGTTAAGTAAATTTGACTTATGACACTTAACCAATCTGAACTCGGTAAATTAACGGGGTTAAGTTAACCTACAATTAACCAATCTAAACTCGGTAATTTAACGGGGTTAAGTTGAACTATACTTAACCAATCCAACTCGGTAATTTGATAAGGCTGAGAACCAATTTGATACCTGGTCTGGATAAACTAACTTGATTGATAAATTAAACGAACCTGTTTTGCGGATCTGTAGGACCCACACCAAGTTAGGCAAGTTTGTAAATCTGTTATCTGATCCGTTAGTCTGAAAACTGATCGTCTGAACTCTGTTAATAAGTTAATCTGAATCTGATAGTCTGGGGACACAAGGGGGAATACTTGTGTCATTTGTTGTTTGGGACCCATATTAGTCAGCAACCCTTTCTGGTATCAAAACTTTGACCCAACTGTAGGTAGGGTCCGGGCACGCTTACTGAACTAATTATAAGTGGTTCATTCTGATAATGGCGATGGGTGTTGATGGTGCGTTCCAACCGGGTCATGTGCGTGCATGGATCCCGGTCTGCCTCTGAGGATGTAAGACGCCGTGACATCTGTAAATATGCCTGTGCCAATTGGTTGCCACTTTAGGGAGTGATACACCCTATCGTGGGGCCGACACAGGGTATTTATGTATTAGGGAGCCGATCGCTTGGGTAGGATTTAGGGTACACTTAGCTCTGTCTGATTCTGTTGGTACCGTCTGTTTTGTTGGGTGGTAACACCCGTCTGTTTCTGCGTGGTACCGTCTGTTAGGGTGGTAAAGGCCCACTACTAGTGTACACCTAATTGTAGTATTCCGTTTCTGTACTCTGTTCTGTTAGGGTGGTAAAGGCCCATTATTGTTAGCATTCCGTTTCGGTACTTTATCTGTTAGGGTGGTAAAAGCCCATTTTTCCCAAACTCTATCTCTGTATGGACCATTCTGTTCCGTCCTGTTTCGATGTAAACATTGGGGTAACACCTAATCCTGTTATACTAGAATTGGTATCAAGAAGTTGGATCTTGATTTAAGTCAAACACCTGATACTGGGCCAAGTTTAGGCCAAGGGATAAATTCTTGTTTATACATGACATGTTAGAATGCTGGTACACCGGTGGTGAAAAACCTTAAACCTGATTATGCGATGACACCTTAATCTACCTTGTTAGTTAATCATCATGCTAGTATGTTGTTATCCTTATGTTCATCCCTGCTTCTCATGCCAGTTAACTTTATCAGTTTACATTGATTGTAGTAGGGTTTACTCAGTCTTTTTGACTGACCTGTTTTTCTTTCGCCTCTTTTCTTCCGTTTCCCCCCCCCAGGTTCTCAGGGTGGGAATACTGGAGCTTAGCTTGGATTTCTGATCGCTTGCTTGTGGGATTTTAGCTCATGTACGGTCTTGACATGAAGCTAGCTATGGTTATCGCTTATTTTGGGGATAGTACTTATGTATTTCAGTTTTTCAGTGATGTTGTTTTTATCTAGACTTGTGTATTTGGAAAGTTGACATTATGTTGTACCAGACTTGTTTTGAAATAGTTTGAAATCTTCCGCTGTTTTACTTATCTTATTTACTCTGTTTACATATATACATATGTTCTTGTTCTGCCTTGATATATCATTATGCATGTTTACCCGGTACAAACGCACCTCCAAAGTCAGAGTGCTTGCAAGAGCCACCCTGACGGAGGTGGGGTGTTACATTTGGTATCAGAGCATATGGTTTACGAGAAGGAACAAAAGCTTTTGAAAAACTATTTTCAAATCAAGTATAAAGTATTTTCCAAAGAAAAGTCTAGTATTTTAAAAAAAGGCTATTCCCCAAAAGCCATTAGCACAATCCTTAGTTATCTATTCTTAGTTTCCTCGTTCTGAATCTATCTTTTCCTTCGTTTCATTATGGCAGATAACTTTGTTATCCCAGAGGGAGTGCAAGTTCCTGTTTGGTATAGGAGACTTATGGAGGCTAGGGCGACCGAAGCCGGCCCCGCAAATGTTACTCCTCCTCCGGTGGTTAATGTTCCTCCTCCTCCTGTCGCTGAGGTTCCTCCTCCTCCCCCTCAGCATCCTCCAGTAGAGTTCACGAAGATTTGCAAGGACTTCAAAGCAATGGGTGGCAAGAACTTTCTAGGTACCGAGACTTTTGTAGAGGCCCGGAATTGGTTGAAAGAGACCGAGGATTTATTCGCTATCTTTGGATTAGATGATCAGAGAAAGATCTTGCTGGCGGTTTGGCTTATGAAGGATGAAGCCGCTTATTGGTGGGAGATCACCACCGCGACTAGGCCCGTTGAGACTTGGGCCGATTTCAGGACAAGATTCAGGCTTAAGTTTCTGTCTTCTGCTGAAGAGAATTTGCAAATGGAGAGGTTTATTGCTTTGAAGCAAGGAGACATGTCTGTCAAAGAATATGTGAACAAGTTCAATCAGTTAGCTCGTTTTGGCTTGGATATGGTGAGTACTACTCAGAAGAAGGCTCTTCGTTTTGCTAGAGGATTGAATGAGCCGTTACAGGAGTTAGCTATGTCTCATGTGCCCATGGGGGCCACGTTTGAGCGTTCGGTAGATATGGCCCTACTCAATGAAGAGAACAAGAGTGCAAAGAAGGAGGTCAAGGTGAATGAGTCTCAAAACAAGAAAACGGGGCCCAAAAAGGAAATGCAAAAGAAGGAGGAGAAGTCTGAAGATAAGAAGGAAAAGAAGTGCTTTACTTGTGGAAGCTCAACTCATCTAAACAAGGATTGCAGAAAGAGGAAGGGCACTTGCTTTAACTGTGGAGAGATGGGACACTTCACTAGGGACTGCCCGAAGAAGAAAGGGACTACATCGGAAGGAACGGTGAATACTCGCATGGCGAGTGAATAGATTAGGGCTAGAATAATTTGTCTGTAGGATGTTTAATTTTCCTTGTCTGATTTTCAGTTTGAAACTCTTTTTCTGGTATTTTGATTCTGTAATGGAAACTCGGTACTTTAATGCTAGTCTTGCTTCTGATCTGGTAATAGTCTCAAACTCCCTGAGAGTTATAACTCATCTGTTTGTGATAAATTGGGGTTTGAGAGTATCTGTGTTGGGCATGAGGGTGACTATGACGAATACATTCTGGGTTTCTACCATGCTTAGTTTCCTAAGAATCATTTGGGGAAATCTGATCTGTACTAGTAGTCTGTAAGTATATGTACCAAGTTTTTGTTTTATCTGTACTCGCTTCCATCACTCGACTGTATCTTGTTGAGATAGGAATCCTATGGATGTAAACATGTGTTTGAGACATGTTATGTTTGATGGTTGCAAGTGGATGCAAGTGGTTGCTAGTGGTTGCTCGTGGATGCATAAACACACACTAGGCACTAGATCGGCTTGAAATACACTTTCATATTGCATATGGACGTGTGTACATTTTCAATTCTTATGGTTGCAAGACGGTTAATTCAGCACATGGATGTTGCATATGGACGAATGTTTGTGCACACATATAGTATTATATGATTAGGACTATTTGCATACATAATGGATTCATTTCACTAACATACTTTGCATTGATGATCTTTGCATTAGAAAAGAACATATACACACACCTTTTGCATATGTTCATACTGCATTAGAATCTTTAAGGACAATGATTGCTCGTGAATGATGATTTGAGTAGATGGATGATGGATGGTAGGATGCGTTCTTCCTAACTTGAAGATTTCGAGGACGAAATCCTTTAAGGAGGGGAGAATGTAACAACCCGTATTTCTGATAACCTGTTATAACGTAAATCGAGGCAGAATTTAATTTAAAAATCTGAATCAAGGGAAACGGGCTGTGCCATTGCGTTCGTCTCGGAAAAATACGCGAAATAGAGACCGAGTTTTCGAAAATCGGAGTCCGTATGACCCGATTAAGGCCCATTGAAGTTCTCAGAAAATTCCAAAGTAAAAACAGATTTAAAATTCAGGTTTAAATTTCGAGATTAGGGCAACTGGGCGCGGGGGGGAAATTTCCCGCCAGACCACCCATGTCGACAGCCCTGTCGACTGGACAGTCGACATGGTTAGGCCCAAGTCGACAGCCCTGTCGACTTGGGTGTCGACATGGACAGCACGGGCAGTTTTGCCTGGTGCACCATTTTGGGGTTTTGGTTAGGTTTTGGGGCCAGATTCGGTTTTAAGGGCTGAGATTGGAATTAGGGTTTAATCCTAAGGTTGAAACTAATCCTAATCTCTATAAATAAGCCCCTAACCTAACCCTAAATCATCATTATTCAACCCTACAACTAAACTATGGCAAAATCATTCCTCTCATGGCCTCCACTCTCTTCATAAAATTCTAAGTTATTTCTATGAGAGATTTTCCATGCATACAAGTGTTTTCAAGCTTGTATGAGTGTCATTAGCTTGCATTCAAGTCAAGTTTCCATATTTACATCATAAAGCAAGGGTTTTGATCATTTTGGCTCAAGGGTTTTTCTATTGGAGCTTGCATTTTGGGTTTATTTGATTGCATAAGGACTTTGTCTCAATCTATATATATATTTTTGTGTCTTCATAAGCATTGTAAGCCCTTTTCTACTTTCATATTTAAACTCTAAAGTTAAATGAATGATGCAAGTTTGGTTGATCGTTATGATATGCAAGTTTGCCATGATATGCAAGTTTACTATGTCATGTTATGCAAGTTTGATATGTTATGATATGCAAGTTAGTCATGTTATGTATGCAAGTTTGGGTGGATCATTTTACTCATGTTATCATGTTATGCAAGCTTACCTTGAGTATATGAACATAAAGCTTCAAGCTTTATGCTAAAGGTTGCATTTTGGCAACATGTAAGTTATCATATCTCTTATGATAACTTGCATGTGAGGCTAAATGCGAACTTATGGCCATTTCTACATGTCATTTATCACCATGTATCACCAATATGCTAAGTTTGGTTTTATGCATGCTTTTGAGGCCTAAAAATGTAATATGCAAGTATATGAACATATGTACATTTCATATGCCACCATGTTAAACTTGTGGCTTCAACACCTTTATGTCATGATTATGCCAAGTTCCCTCTTTCTATCCTTTATGCGCTATTGCGATATGTAAGCGATGGGATTGCGTTTGGGGTTGGGTAAACTGAAAAGACATAAAAACATAAGATTGGGAATTTACCTATTAAGTTAGGTCTACCCATTGGGAATTTACCTATTAAGTTAGGTCTACCCAAATGCTTGAAAACTTGTAATATGTTTTGTAAACATAATGGACATGACACTTAGAAAATATAAGTGTGACCAACTCGAGGTTGGGTTGAGTTTGTAGCGTAAACCTACCCGGAACCAACCGGCTTAACTAGTTGCTACAAACAATAGGACCAAATGTGAGAAGTTGGTCATGTTGTACCTTGAACCCGAGGTTAGACCAAGTTGTGGTGTAAAGCTACCCGGAACCGACCGGCTTAACTAGTAACCGCAACAAAGTCTAATGTGAGAGGTTAAGGCACATTAATTAATTAATGCTACATGATAAGGTTAAGTAAATTTGACTTATGACACTTAACCAATCTGAACTCGGTAAATTAACGGGGTTAAGTTAACCTACACTTAACCAATCTAAACTCGGTAATTTAACGGGGTTAAGTTGAACTATACTTAACCAATCCAACTCGGTAATTTGATAAGGATGAGAACCAATTTGATACCTGGTCTGGATAAACTAACTTGATTGATAAATTAAACGAACCTGTTTTGCGGATCTGTAGGACCCACACCAAGTTAGGCAAGTTTGTAAATCTGTTATCTGATCCGTTAGTCTGAAAACTGATCGTCTGAACTTTGTATGTCTGAACTCTGTTAATAAGTTAATCTGAATCTGATAGTCTGGGGACACAAGGGGGAATACTTGTGTCATTTGTTGTTTGGGACCCATATTAGTCAGTAACCCTTTCTGGTATCAAAACTTTGACCCAACTGTAGGTAGGGTCCGGGCACGCTTACTGAACTAATTATAAGTGGTTCATTCTGACAATGGCGATGGGTGTTGATGGTGCGTTCCAACCGGGTCATGTGCGTGCATGGATCCCAGTCTGCCTCTGAGGATGTAAGACGCCGTGACATCTGTAAATATGCCTGTGCCAATTGGTTGCCACTTTAGGGAGTGATACACCCTATCGTGGGGCCGACACAGGGTATTTATGTATTAGGGAGCCGATCGCTTGGGTAGGATTTAGGGTACACTTAGCTCTGTCTGATTCTGTTGGTACCGTCTGTTTTGTTGGGTGGTAACACCCGTCTGTTTCTGCGTGGTACCGTCTGTTAGGGTGGTAAAGGCCCACTACTAGTGTACACCTACTTGTAGTATTCCGTTTCTGTACTCTGTTCTGTTAGGGTGGCAAAGGCCCATTATTGTTAGCATTCCGTTTCGGTACTTTATCTGTTAGGGTGGTAAAAGCCCATTTTTCCCAAACTCTATCTCTGTATGGACCATTCTGTTCCGTCCTGTTTCGATGTAAACATTGGGGTAACACCTAATCCTGTTATACTAGAATTGGTATCAAGAAGTTGGAACTTGATTTAAGTCAAACACCTGATACAGGGCCAAGTTTAGGCCAAGGGATAAATTCTTGTTTATACATGACATGTTAGAATGCTGGTACACCTGTGGTGAAAAACCTTAAACCTGATTATGCGATGACACCTTTATCTACCTTGTTAGTTAATCATCATGCTAGTATGTTGTTATCCTTATGTTCATCCCTGCTTCTCATGCCAGTTAACTTTATCAGTTTACATTGATTGTAGTAGGGCTTACTCAGTCTTTTTGACTGACCTGTTTTTCTTTCGCCTCTTTTCTTCCGTCCCCCCCCCAGGTTCTCAGGGTGGGAATACTGGAGCTTAGCTTGGATTTCTGATCGCTTGCTTGTGGGATTTTAGCTCATGTACGGTCTTGACATGAAGCTAGCTATGGTTATCACTTATTTTGGGGATAGTACTTATGTATTTCAGTTTTTCAGTGATGTTGTTTTTATCTAGACTTGTGTATTTGGAAAGTTGACATTATGTTGTACCAGACTTGTTTTGAAATAGTTTGAAATCTTCCGCTGTTTTACTTATCTTATTTACTCTGTTTACATATATACATATGTTCTTGTTCTGCCTTGATATATCATTATGCATGTTTACCCGGTACAAACGCCCCTCCAAAGTCAGAGTGCTTGCAAGAGCCACCCTGGCGGAGGTGGGGTGTTACACTCAATCCGTTCTTCCTCAATATCTTTCGATTCTCTCCACGAAATCAATCGGTTCTTTAGGGAATTCTGTAGTAAATCTCGATAGCTTCACATCTGCACAAGACTCTCCCTCCATCGCTCAGTATTGCGCTCGAAATCAACCCGTAAACTACCACCGTTCATTGTTGGAATTCGCCACTGCCCTGTGTGCGAGTTCGACGAGGCTTCCACCGGTCAGCGCGCCGTTCCAAGCCCTTCAACATGGTGAAGGCCGATCTTTCTCACGTGCTACGGATTTGGAGAAATTAGTCGACCTAGTTTGAACAAATCTGAAAGGTATCGGCTTATATATAATTAACTGTTTATAACACTTTAAAGCGTTGTGAAGTTTTATTTATTAATAAAAATCATATCTTTTTCATGTGTTGTCGAAATTCGATTAAACATGAGACATTGGACTCGTGGCATCATACACGACATTCTAGAAGGGACCGGGAGAATTTTAGAGCCATCTACAATTTTAGGCGAAGTAAAAACCAATGTGAGATTTCTAAATTCAAATAAAATTTAGAAAAATATTATAGGTTGCAGATGGGGCTTAGTAGCTCCTGACACCATCGTCCACAGACCATGGACGATTTGTTTGATAGTATTGTGTGGTACAAATTGATTGTGGTTGCAACAAAGTTGGTTGTGTTTTGTGGTAAATTCATTATGTTGTGAAAATGAATTGTATTGTGGAAATTATGAAAATGAAACCCTTGTATCGCCGCGAGGCCTAGGATAGCAAAGGAGCCGTGCTGGACACGGTGCCGGTGTTAATTACCCTGCCGTTATAATGCCGAAATTTTCTGAAATATTCATGTGTTGTAAAATATTCTTGTATGAAATAAAAATTGTTTGAACAATAAAAATTTACATTTATATTGTATATAAGAAATGATGAAAAATATGCATTGTTTGAAATAGAAAAGTTTAACAATAAAAATTTACATTTTTATTGTATATAAGAAATGATAAAAAATATGCATTGTTTGAAATAAAAAAGTTTAACAATAAAAATTTACATTTTTATTGTATGTAAGAAATGATGAAAAATATGCATTGCTTGAAATTGAAAAGTTTAACAATAAAAATTTACATTTTTTATTGTATATAAGAAATTATGAAAAATATGCATTGTTTGAAAAAGAAAAGTTTAACAATAAAAATTTACATTTTTATTGTGTATAAGAAATGATGAAAAATATGCATTGTTTGAAACAGAAAAGTTTAACAGTAAAAATTTACATTTTTATTGTCTATAAGAAATGATGAAAAATATGCATTGTTTGAAATAGAAAAGTTTAACAATAAAAATTTACATTTTTATTGTGTATAAGAAATGATGAAAAATATGTATTGTTTGAAATAGAAAAGTTTAACAATAAAAATTTACGTTTTTATTGTATATAAGAAATATGTATTGTTTGAAATAGAAAAGTTTAACAATAAAAATTTACATTTTTATTGTATATAAGAAATGATGAAAAATATGCATTATTTGAAATAGAAAAGTTTAACAATAAAAATTACATTTTTATTGTATATAAGAAATGATGAAAAAAATATTCATTGCTTGGAATTACATGATTGGACAATAAAAATTACAATTTTTATTGTATGTTTAATTCATTAAAAAGATTCATGCTTTAGATTAAATGATTGGACAATAAAAATTACATTTTTTTATAGTATGTTATTCATTAAAAAGATTCATATTTTAGATTAAACGATTGGACAATAAAAAATTATATTTTTAATTCATTAAAAAGATGCATGATTGAAGAAAATATTTTTGACATAAAAAAATTACATTTTTATTGTATTATTTATTCATTAAAAAGAATCATGTTTTAAATAAAATGATTGGACATGAAAAATTGCATTTTTATTATATTATTGATTCATTAAAAAGAATCATGTTTTAAATAAAATGATTGGACAATAAAAATTATATTTTTATCGGATGTTTGATTCATTAAAGAGATTTTGCTAAATTAAAATGTAACCATTTACATATTAGCAAAATAGAAAAATGTTCATTTGTTAAATAATGTCATTAAAATGTTAGTGACGTTAGAAAAATAATAATATGTCTTGATTCTTTAGAATGTAACCATTTACATTAGCGAAGTAGAAAAATGTTCATTTGTTAAATAATGTCATTTACATGTCAGTGATGTTAGGAAAATAATAGTATGTCTTGATTCATTAGAATGTAACCATTTACATATTAGCGAAGTAGAAAAATGTTCATTTGTTAAATAATGACCTTTACATGTTAGTGATGTTTAAAAAATAAATTCATATGTTTTGTTCATTATTCTTAATATGTTAGCAAGGTTAGAAAAAGAGTAATTTGTTAAATATGTTTTGTTAGATAAAAACATTATTCATCAACATGTTAGCAAAGTTAGAAAAAGAACCATGTGTCAAAATATATTTTTGTTAGATAAACATATTCTTTTTAACGTGTGTATGAAGTGTACAAAATTATTTAAAGAATAAATAGTTTGAGATCATAGAATGAATTATATATATATATATATATTAAAATAAAATGAATCACGCGCGGTAGTTCACATTTTGGAATCGTAACTTTAAACGATTATATCGAGAGGTCCGACTGTCGCATTTTCCCAAAACTGGAATCGTTGGGTTCGCTTTGGAAAGATCCTTCCAACGATATTAAATTTGTTAAAGATCCAATGGTTAGATTTCGAGAAATGTGTAATTCAAATCTGAATAAAAACAACGCTTGGGCCGCGTAATGACCTGAAACGTCGTTCGAATAAAATGGGCTATTTTTTATATATATAAATAAAAATAGAGATAAATCATTATAAAATATTATATATGATATGGAATGGTAATAAACCAATTTCACTTGGTTTATAAAGTAATATGGATGATTAGATTCGTTGACATTAATTTATAGAATTGAATTGAATTTAACTAAAGAAAAGAAATGATTTGAATTTTATATATTCGAGAATTATTTGAAAAGGATGAGTTAAGTCTCATTTCAATTAATTAAACGACGATTGAAAGTCAAAGATATTGAAGACGGTGGTTGAAGACCGACGATCTTCATGTCGAATGGATGACTACTGATGCCTTTGATTGCAGTTGCTGCCTTGAAAGGGTTATAGTGGTAGTTATCCGGACGTATTTGTTGATTGTTCGGATGTACGAGGGCCTTTCTCCTGTATTGGACATATGGGAAGACGAATAAGGTGCCTATGGTTTCGATCAGACCTAGAACGGACTTGTAAATGGATGTGTGTCTGACACTGGATTTTATTCTATATTGATTGATTTATATTAAATATATATTTGTTTGGTGATGAAGAATTTATTCTCTTGCTTAACACCCTTCTCTGAGACGTACGAGCTTAGAGGTTATGTATTGATAGACATCAGTCATATGGCGTGAATTGTCAATGTGGCATGCTAAGATGCAAATGATCAAGGCTTTTGTTGAAAAGCATAGCTTTGTGGTTGATGATCAAAGCACAACTTTAATTAGTATAGCTTTGTGTATAGCGTTAATTCGCGAGCCTCACACCCCGGTATGAATCAGAAACGGGAGAGGACTGCAGGGAGGACATGCGTTTCTTTATAGCTAGGAGTGGTGTCATGGTATGGAGCCTAGACATTTTTACTTATGTGGATAGTGGAAAGTGGAAAGTGGAAAGAGAGGCACCTCAGATTTGAGTCCCTAGTGGCTCTTGATTTACGCCCCATAGGGCTGGGAAACGTATTGTTCATGGATTTCCAATCCTCAAACGTAAGAGAGGACCGGCTCTGAAGATCCAAGGTGCAGTTGCGACTGATCCTGAGGCACGGGTTAGAGTGTCTCGAATTCGGTAAGGACGATCCCTTGCTTTGGTTCATGATGGAAATCCAACTTCTAATACGTCATTGTGCAGTTTTGATTGTAAAACTAGTATGACAACATAGTATATGGTAGCTATGCCGTCTATAATTGATACATTATGATTGTAAATGTTTTTGAAACATATATGCACTAATAATAATATCAAATGATTTTGATTATACGTATCAAGCATATTTGCCCATTATAAGGTAAAACTCGATCCTTCAGTTTGCGTTGCATTGTGAGATGGGACTTGAGTCTTATAATGGCTTCATTTTTCTAAAAAGAATTGCATTGTTTAATGATTTACTTTGTTTCATGCACTGGTAATCCAGTGGAGTAAACCCGTTCCGCGTTAGCGGCGTGATCCTGTGATTGACCTTATTATTAAATCAGTTAAGTAAGATTTCTCATACCAGTCCCATGACTGAATCATAGTTTGTTTCACTTTGCAAACTCAGGTGCCTCTTATTCTACACGGGTAGCCTTGTATTAAGGTTTTAGCAGATTCATTCTAGATAGCTATGGAGCTGAGATGGGTCCTATCATTTCTATTTTGTTGTTCAGACTTCATTAAGTATATTATGTTTGATTCCGCTGTAGACATTTTATATTAAGCTGAAACTGTATTTTGTACTAAGTATGATCATATTATGCTGTGAAACTCTGATGATATATTATTTCCAGTGTAATTTGATGTACATGATCTGGTGTAATGCTATGTTTCTGTTATGCTGTTATTGTTTATGTGTTATATTCCAATGGTTATCCTTGCTTCCGTGGCATGGGGGTTTGGGGTTATCACAGTTGGTATCAGAGCTTTTGTTAACCTTAGCTCCGGAATATAACATGTTAACGAACTCGTCAGAAATAGAATCAGTGGTATTTCTAGGACGAGTGGCACATCATATATAGGATTAGTAATATCCTAGAATGAGTATAGAAGAATAAAATACACCCCAATAGATGCATTTATACTTAAATATATGTCTCTATGCTTTGCAATATCTTTTCTGTTGGCCTAACTCTTTGTCTGCTATTTGTAGACATAGTAGTAAATGAGTGGCAGAAACAGAAGAAGTAATTCTATGGTTCAACAATATACTGAACCAATTGTGCTCCCGCAATCAGAATCAGAGCTAGAAGTTCTAGTAAATAAGTATTGAAATCTGGATGGAGTACCATTCTTGGGAAAAGAGCCAGTTATTGAAACATAAGCATGGATGCGCTCTTCTGAGAGAATTTTCAAAGGATTAAAGCTGAGAGATGATCAGAAAAGATTACAGGCATCCTGGGCACTCAAAGACGAGGCTTTAATCTGGTGGGAAATTGTTACTAAGGAAAATCCAGAAGGTAATATTACCTTGGATAGATTTAAAGAAATTTTCAAAGAAAGGTTTATTCCTCCGGAAGCAGCTGAGCGGCTATATGATGAGTTCTATCATCTGAAATAAGGAGATATGACCATCCTGGAGTATCAGAATAAATTCAATAAACTTTCTCATTTTTCCCCGAAGCTAATTGAAGATCCTTTAAGGAAGAATCTGAGATTTATTAACGGACTTCAAAGAAGGTACGAAAGTAGAGTAATTGCTCATGTGAATCTTCCTTTTTCTAAGATGATACAAATAGCTTATCGCTATAAGGATCTTGATAAGTAAGGTGTTTTGGAAGACAAAGAGGAAGGCAGCTCTAGCAGCAAAAGGAAGTTTGAAACTGATAGACCTGAGGCAAGTACGAAGCATGAGGTCGGTAAGAAGTCTAAAGCTGATAAGAAATGGGTTAAATCTAAGAAAGAACCGTTAACGACTGCCATATGCAATAGCTGCAATAAGAAAGGACATTTGTCAATAAATTGCAAATCTTTGAAGAAATGAAAGAATGATGGATCTAAATTCAATAAGAAGTCTCAAGAGACCAAGGAATGCATTCTTTGCCATAAGTCAGGTCATATAAAGCAAGATCGCCGGCTTTTAAAAATCACAAAGGTGGATCAAGTCAATAACACAACAGATGCTGCAATGCCCTCAGCTTGTAGTGAAAGGCCAGATGTTTTGGAAGGCATTCTCACTGTCAAAAATATTCCTGTTACAGTATTGTTTGATATGGGCACATCATAAAGCTTTATCTCAAGCAATACGGTTAAGAAGTTGAAGTTAAAGCTAAGGAATCTTAAAGAATCAATTAGAGTTCATAATCCGATAGGGGTTTCTCTTGTTCTCGGTTTGTATTGTAGAGTGCCCGTTTCTTATTCTTGTTACCGGTTTTCCTTTGATTTAATTGTTATGGATCTTTCTGAATTTGATATCATTCTCGGGTTGGATTGGTTAACCAAATTTGAAGCCGAAGTTAAATGTGCAGAAAGAGTTGTTAAAGTTAAAACGAAGCTTGCGAATATTGTTATACCATGCGTATGCTCAAATTCAGACAGAAAAGAATTTTGGGCTGCTCTTGAGGTTTCTCCCACTGCTATTGAAAATATTCATGTCGATAAGAATTATGCAGATGTGTTCGAAGAAGTTGATAGCTTACCTCCGCAGAGAGAAATTGACTTCAGGATTGATTTAGTTTCGAATGCAAGGCCAGTTATGCAAGCTATTCTAGGATGACATTGAAAGAGAAAGAAGAATTGAGTAATCAAACTCGACATCTTTTACGGAAATGTCTGATCAGGCCTAGCTTTTCGAATTGGGGTGCAGTAGTAGTGTTTGTTCCAAAGTCAGACGGTACTCTCAGATTGCGTGTGGATTGTCGAGATTTTAATAAGCAGGCACTAAAGAATAAATATACATTAACGCGTATTGATGATTTATTAGATCACTTGAATGAAGCGCAAGTATTTTTTAGAATGGACCTAGCTACAGGTTTCCATCAACTGCAGATTGCTGAAGTGTGTGTTCCTTTAACAGCTTTCAGAGGCCCAGACATATTCTATGAGTGTTTAGTAATGTCGTTCGCCTTATGTAATGCTCCTGCCTATTTTGTCGATTTAATGAACAAAGTATTCCACGATGTCTGGAATAAATTTGTGCTGGTTTTCATTAACGACATTTTAATCTTCTCTAAGTCAATTGCCGAGCATGCGAAGCATTTGGAAGAAGTTTTGGAAATTCTGAGAAAGAATGTATTAAAAGCCAAATTTTCTAAATGCATATTCTGGCAAGAAGAAGTAAAGTTCCTTGGTCATGTAGCATCGAAGGAAGGAATTTCAGTGGATCCAAGTAAAATCACAGCCATTTGAGATTGGAAGCAGCCTAGGACGCCTACAGAAGTCAGAAGTTTTCTAGGATTGGATGGCTATTATCGGAAGTTTGTTAAAGATTTTTCGAAGCTGTTTAGTCCATTAATGAAACTTACCAAGAAGCATACAAGGTTTAATCGGACGCCTGAATGTGAGGCATCTTTCTAAGAGCTGAAATTAAGGTTGACTAATGCACCAGTGTTGACTATTATAAATGGCAATCAAGATTTGACAGTTTATACAGATGCTTCTCTTGAAGGTGTTGGTGCAGTATTAATCCAAAGAGGCAAAGTCGTTGCTTATGCTAGCCGTCAATTGAAGCCGCATGAGAAGAGTTATCCTACTCATGATTTTGAGTTGTTAGCCGTCGTGTTTGCTTTGAAAATATGGAGGCACTATCTTTTGGGTGAGAAGTTCGAATTATATACATAGCATAAGTCATTAAAGTATTTATTCAACCAAAAGGACTTGAATTTGAGGTAGGTTAGAATTTCTTGCGGCATACGATCTAGATATTTTGTATACTCCAGGGAAAGCCAATATAGTAGCAGATGCTCTTAGCAGAAAGAATGCAATTATCGCTTATCTCATTATTACGCCTTCATTGATTGACAAAATCTCTATTCTTCAAAAGGATGATGAGTTTATTCAGAGAATTAGTAAAAGAGTTCAGAAAGGCGAACCCTCGAGTTTCCAGATTGATAACAAAGGAGTTCTAAGGTTATTAGGCTGAATTTGTGTTCCGATATTCCTAAGCTCGGAAGGGAAGTGATGGATGAATGTCACAAATCCAAGCTTAGTATTCATCCAGGGGTGAGTAAGATGTATCATGATCTCAAGCGTACGTTCTGGTGGAAATCTATGAAAAGAGACATTTCCATTTATGTTAGCAGGTATTCTACTTGCCGACAAGTCAAAAGTGATCAGCAGAAACTCGCAGGACTGTTGCAACCATTAGAGGTTCCAGATTGTAAGTGGGATCAAATCTCTATGGATTTCATTGATGGCTTGCTCCAAACCAAGAAAGGCAATGAAAGTATATGGGTGATCGTAGATCGCTTCACGAAGACTGCTCATTTTATTCCTGTCGAATCAACTAGAACAGCTCAAAGTCTGGCGTAGATTTATTTCAAAGAAATTATCATACTACATGGAGTTCCCAGTAGTATTGTTAGTGATCGTGATCTGATATTCGCTAGTAAATTCTGGGAAGCATTTCAGGCAGAGTTGGGGACAAAGTTAAATCTGAGCACCGCATATCATCCTCAAACAAATGGCCAAACTGAGAAGGTGAATCGTATACTAGAAGACTTGTTGCGGGCATGTATTCTTGATTTTGGCGAATCATGGGAAGATCACTTGCATTTGGTTGAGTTTTCATATAATAACAGTTATCAAGCAAGCTTTAAAATGTCACCATTTGAAGCATTGTATGGTAAACCATGTAGATCTCCCGCATGTTGGGTAGATCAGGCAAGCGACTAGTATTGGGTCCCGACATGATTCGAGAAACTTCGGATAAAGTCGATTTCATTAAGAAGCGACTGCAAATCGCTCAGAGCCGACAGAAGAGTTATGCAGATTCAAGAAGAAGAGATTAATCATTTGTTGTTGGTAATTATGTATATTTGAGAGTTTCTCTGAAGAAGAGTAGTCCAATTTGGTAAAACTGGGAAGTTGGCGCCTAGATTTATTGGTCCATTTCCTATACTTGAGAGGATTGGAACTCTTTCTTACAGGGTTCAGTTACCTGACTGGTTGCCAGGAGGATATGATGTATTTCACGTGTCTCAACTTCGAAAGCACGTGCATGATCCAGACTGGATTGTGGAAGAAGCAACGCAGCAAGATTTGGAAATCACTCCAAGCTTAGCAGTGAGAAGAGTGCTAGTAAAGATTATTGGCAAAGAAACAAGGGTTCTAAGGAACAAGAAGATACATTTAGTCAAAGTGCAATGGAGCGGAGATCCTAGAGACTGTACGTGGGAGACCAAAAATAGCATTAAGCAGGCTTATCCCAAGTGTAGAGTGAACATCTCTGATTAGCTCTGGTACAAGGTACATTTACAATATTTTGCATTTCCATTTTGTTTCCAACTTTACTGTTGTTTCCTTTTCGGGGACGAAAAGATTTAAGTGGGGGAGATTGTAACAACGCGGAAAATCAGAACCAATTTAAATTTTTTATTTTAGCTATTTTAATGAATTTTGAATATTTAAAATGATTTATTTTAAATAATAACGATTTAAAATTTATTTAAATCGAAGTTAGAACATATATTTTTATTTTAATTATAAAACGAGCCTGAAATGGCGCGATAGTTTAAAATTCGATTTCAAATGAATGTACAGAATTCAAAATAAATCGGATTTCCGTAAAACCAGAAATATTTGAATCTATTTAATTATATCTTTCTAATGAATATGAAAAATCCAAATTTCATAACGAGAATTGAAAGTTATGTCCAGTTTAAAATTTAAAATAGTCGCTATGGAATTTAATATAATATATGGCCTTTAAAAATAGCCATTGTGCAAACGACCTCCGATTTCGACGAAACCACTTTGGTTGGATTTGGAATGTCAATTTATTGCTAGGTTTAAAATTCCATAATTTTTGGAATTAATACGCGAGCGTGGTAAATTAAAACACGTTTGTTAATTTCTATTGAATTGAATCGACCATTAAAAAGACCATTTTCAAACGGTGTCCAAATTTTACGAAGTTAATTTTGTTAAGACTGTATCATCAAAACATTATTTTTCGGGAATTTTTGGAATCAGTTTGTGGCCTCGGTAAATTAAAATGTACGTTCAAATCTAATATTGGATATTTTATATTTTAATTTAAAGAAAAACTGACTAAAATAGTTGAATGGGCTTACGAAACATATTCCATTGTGTCCGGAATAGGGGTATTTAGCTAGGGGCGTCAGTCGTTGGGTTTGATTTGGAGTTCATATGGATTAGTGGCTATTTTTGGAATTAAATAATTAAATAAATTAAAAAATATATATGGTCTAATGAAAATCGTCCAACCCTAATTTCATTAAATCATAAACCGCCGCCTCGTTCAGAAAACCAACAACGCTGAAGCTCAATCCGTTCTTCCTCAATATCTTTCGATTCTCTCCACGAAATCAATCGGTTCTTTAGGGAATTCTGTAGCAAATCTCGAGAGCTTCACATCCACACAAGTCTGCCCTCCATCGCTCAGTATTACGCCCGAAATCTACCTGTAAATTGCCGCCATTTATCGGGAGAATTCGCCACCGCCCTTCTTGTGAGTTCGATGAGGCTGCCACCGATCAGTGTGCCGTTCCAAGCCCTTCAACGTGGTAAAGGCCGATCCTCCTCACGTGCTACGGATTTGGAGAAATTAGTCGACCTAGTTTTGAACAAATCTGAAATGTACTGGCTTATATATAATTAATTGTTTATAACACTTTAAAGCATTGCGAAGTTCGATTAATTAATAAAAATCATATCTTTTTCATGTGTTGTCGAAATTCGATTAAACAGGAGACATTGGACTTGTGGCATCGTACACGACATTCTATAAGGGACCGGGAGAATTTTAGATCCATCTATAATTTTAGGAAAAGTCAAAACCAAAATGAGATTTCTAAATTCAAATAAAATTTGGAAAAATATTATAGGTTGCAGACGGAGCTTAGTAGCTCCTGGCACCATCGTCCACAGACCATGGACGATTTGTTTGATAGTATTTTGTGGTAGAAATTGATTGTGGTTGCAACAAAGTTGGTTGTGTTTGTGGTAAATTCATTGTGTTGTGAAAATGAATTGTATTGTGGAAATTATGAAAATGAAACCCTTGCATCGCCGCGAGGCCTAGGATAGCAGAGGAGCCGTACCGGACATGGTGCCGGTGTTAATTACCCTGCCGTTATAATGCCGAAATTTTCTGAAATACTCATGTGTTGTAAAATATTCCTGTATGAAATAAAAAAATTTGAACAATAAAAATTTACATTTTTATTGTATATAAGAAATGATGAAAAATATGCATTGTTTGAAATAGAAAATTTTAACAATAAAAATTTTCATTTAATATAAGAAATGATAAAAATATGCATTGTTTGAAATAAAAAAGTTTAACAATAAAAATTTACATTTTTATTGTATGTAAGAAATGATGAAAAATATGCATTGCTTGAAATTGAAAATTTAACAATAAAAATTTACATTTTTATTGTTGTTACCTACTTTACGAACTAGGCTACACAAAGCTAAGAGATTTCTTGATGGATAAGTTTGAAGAAAGAGTTCACATCAAAGGCCCGGATCGGTTCGGAGGGCCTTGACTCGGTCCCTTTGGTTATGCAGCGAACAAAGCAGAGAATGGCATATAGGAAGCACAATCGGATCAATTCGGAGGTCACCGACCCGAACCCCATGTGTGAACGCGGATCCGATCCGAGAACAGGAAGTTGCAGCAGTTACAGCCCACGATTCCTTCATATGCGGAGTGGTTGTTGTTGTTGTATATAACGATGTTGTATACACAATTATATGATTTTTGTTTGATGATAACAACCAAATATATTTTATAAATGTGTTTGTTATTGTACTGTTATATCACACTACAGACTGGAATATAATATTTATATTTAAATATAATATTTCAATATCAAAACAGTACAGAATTCAACTCCACTATTTAAACTCTTCACAGAATATTTGTACTTGTAAATATCAGAATAAATTAGACAAATTTGTTTAAGTAATATTTTTATTTCAAATAAATTTGTTTAAATACAAATAACAATACAATTCCAATACACAGCTCCTCACTACGACACTCACACTCTGTTTACAATTTCATTTATACATTCACTTGACTATACTGACACTGTTGTATACACACAGTCTTCATCTTCTGTCTTCTGCTTCAATCCAGTCCAATCAGCACAGTCTGTCCAGTTTTCTTACCTGTCATCACAGAAACACACACACAGCATCCGGTACAGAAATAATTTCTAAAATTCTAAGTAGATTTTTTAAATTTTATTTGCCTCAGATCTCGGTGTGTTTCTCATCATTTTTCAGACTTGAACAGCCACGCCATAACCATACTGGTTTGCTGATCAGAACCGACTGATTCTGACCAACCTCAACACAGTACAGTTTGACTGCTTTTTTTGTGTCTTTTGTTTCAGGGTCAAAAGACAAGGTAAGAATACAAAAAGAAATGTAAGGCAAAATTTCAGAAAAATGGAATGATGTATATCAGCAAACATAGTACAAAGATGATCGAGGAAAACAACATAACAAGTCAGCAAGAAGCAAACAAGGAATGGCAGATCACATATATGCATGACAAAGTCAAGAAACATAGTGATACAGCAGCAAGTGTGGGTGAAGTGTAAGTGCACAAACCAGAAAAGTGTCAAGCAAGCCTTATGGCAAGGCTCGGCTTTAACAAAGTCAAAATGATCGAAAAATTTCCAAAGGTGATGCAAGTATACAAAAGAGCCGAGAAAGCAAGTAATCAATCCAACACTGGCGCATGCAAAAACAGGGAGATGCACAAATATGGAGCAGGCATATACATGAATTTCAGCAACTCAGGAAAATATATGGTGATGGAGCATTTCAAGTGATCAAATGGTGCTGCTACGTGTGGACAAGCATGGATGGTGATGCACTAAACAGTGATGACAAGTATTAAGACATGCACAAGTTTGAAGTGCAAGTGCATGCTCAAGGCAGCAGCTAAATATGTTGTTATCAAATGAATGGTGCAGTTTTACACTGGTGAAGCCAGGAAATGCCACACAGTGATTTCAGCAAGCATGCATGAATTTTCAAGTATGCTCAACAGTGGAACAAAGCATGTCAACCAGAACTGTGCAATACGTCATGTGCAGCATGTACATGGAGTAGTAAGGTCAACCAAGTTCAAGACAGGGTCAAGCTAACACAAAACAAATGGGAAAATTCAAAGAACTCAAGTAAACAGTGTGCATCAACAATTATAGGTGAAACAGAGAAATCAAAAGTTTAATTACAAAATCATTTCAGATTTCAATATGGGACCAATCAATGGTTTCAAATTTGGCAAGAAATCTCTTTTGAGTTTCTGTTTTTTTGAAACAATTCAGTTTTCACAAATATTTTTTGGGAAGTTCTCAAAATCAATCAGAAAATGGACAGAGTACCTTTTAGGCCGAATTCATTCAAGAATCCAAAAGAGGAAAGCAGAAAGTTTTCTGTTTTAATTCAGAAATATTTGGAAAGTGTTTAATGTATAATCTCAGCAAACATTTTCATGTCAAGAATGAGTTCACAAATATATCCAAATACACATTTTTTTTTTTGGCAATCAAAGATGGGATTCTCGGCAACAAATCATGGTTACTACACAAGAAATTCAAGGCAGCAGTTTCAGTTTTCAGTCATGGAGCATATATGGAAAATGATTTTCAGAAACCAGTGAAATACTTTTGGAAAATCTTTTAATTGATTCCATTTTTTACTCACGGCAGAACATATTTAGCAAGCATGTTTATGGGAAAATTAATTTGCAGAAAATCAAATCATTTCCTTCTGTAAATCATTCAGTACTCAGGTGAAAAAGGGCAACAGTTTGAAATCAAGTTAAGTATGGATTCATTCAAGGGAAGAATCAATTCTCGGTTGAGCAAATTCACTTTGTTTTCTATGCCGAGGTGATTAAAATCAAAAGAGGAAAACACGCAGAATTAAAATCAAGCCATATAATGAAATCAGAGAGCAAGTTACGGATTATATAATCCTATTTATCACTGATTCATCACAGGCAGATGGAAATCGAAACCAACAACAACTAAATCAGAGAGCAACAATTGTTTAAATCAAAGAACACTCACAATTTCATTAGGGTTTCGATCGCCAGAGTGAAGAATCACATAGCCACACAACAATCGAGCAAGACAGAGAAGCAATCGGAGATTCGAGCACCAGAAATCATTTCCAGAGCTAAAAATTAACAACATCGACTTCGATTTGGAACTCAAAGAAGAAACCCTAGAGCCGCCGCCATTTCTTTTTCCACATAGCAAAGAGATCGGGTTAAACAATAAAGAGAATGGGCCGGACTATTTCTTTGAAGTGTGGAAAGGGGATGACCCTTTATCACTAAACTCCTTTAGGGTTTTATTTGTTTAATTCATGTTGTACTTTATTTTGCTTTGTAAAAACCATCGAACAGTTTCTAGAAGTCTGCAAAATTTCTAGGGTTCCAGTCAGGGTGTTGATTGGCAGTTCACTAGAGTCTGTAAATCTAGGTTACGTGTTACTGGTTTGTAATACGGGAAATCTGATCGAGGGGATATCGATCAATCTAGGGATTTGAGCGTAGGGTTAGAATAGGAGCAGGGTTTGCAAGTGCACATGGTCTTGTATGCGGGATCTGTTCTATCACCTAGTAGAAACCTTAGAAATGCAGCAGTAGGCAGGGTTTTGCCGAAGCTGGGTATATCTGTGTGTGATTTATTTTCTGCATTTCTGTTTCTGCTATATTCTGTGATCTGTTTATTTTTATTTATCTCGTTTGATTTTTAATTCAGTTAAAAACTGTGAAAAACCCTATTCACCCCCCCTCTAGGGTTATACTAGATCCAACAGTGGTATCGGAGCTGGTATAAGGTTACAACATGATAGGGAGTTCTCGCTCTATGATCTAGTGGCGAAGTAGTGACTCTTATCCCTACATGTCCGTGGGTGGTTGTCCGTGTCGAGAGGCAGGACGTGAAATCAGTCTCTGAGGTACCTTTGTTTGCCACCGGGGTGTCATTAAAATCCTCGAGAGAGCGAGAACAAGTGGTATCAGAGCCAGGTATTTTTTGTTTAACTCTAGAGTAATGGGTAATCCTTGTTGTCAGATCGTTGAGAGTCAGTCCAGTCACATTCCAAATATTTTCGATGGTACAGATTTTTTAATTTGGAAATCAGAAATGGAATCCTATTTAAAATCTGTTAATTTAGAATATTGGAATATTATTGAAAATTCGGGAGATATGTTAGATAAGAGGAATAAAGCTTTTAATGGTCGTGTTATGCATATTATTTATTCTTTTCTTGGTAATGATCAATTAGTATTTATCTCTCATTGTTTAACTGCGCAGGATATTTGGAAAACTCTCAGTATGTTGTATGGAAAGTCTGACGACTGCTCTAAACCCCAGAACGACAACTCAGCTTCAGATCTGTGCTTAACAAGCCATGCAAACGAAACTTCAGATGGAACAGATGATGGAGAATCAACAAGTGCTGAAACAGAAAATTTCTCATATGAAGATCTGGTTTACATGTGTCTTGATTTAACAAAATCTGTTGATAAACTCCAACTGAAAAATAAGTCTCTGAAATCTAGGAATTCTGAGTTGGTCAGCAAAATTGATTATTTGGAATCACAACTTGAACATTTTAAAAATTCTTCAAATTCAGATTGCAAAAATTGTTTGAAATTGAAAACCAATCTTGTTCATCTCAATAAAAATATCCAAAAGTTTGAAAAGGAAATTCTGATCCTAAAAGAGAACAAGATTGAGTTATCAAGTTTGAATAACTTTTTACAAGAGGAATTTGAAATTTTTAAGACTGATATATATTCCAAATTTGAAATTGCTGAAAATGAAAATTTGGTGAAAAGTGGTTTGATTTTAAAAGAACTTGAAAATGAGATTGAAAAATCCAAGAAGTTTGAGTCGGAAAAGCAAAAACAATTTGAACTTGAAATTTCCGAATCCCAAGCCAAAATTAGATCGTTAGAAAATGAGAATTTGATTTTGAAACAGACCAATGCTGAACAGATGATCGCTATAAATAATTGCTCAAATGTATTAAAAGAAAATAGCGATCTGAAATCCAAAATTCAACGATTAGAATCAACATTGGATAAATTTTCTAAGGGGGAAAAATCGTTGAATATGCTGTTACAAAACCAAGTTTATCGTGGAAATAAATCTGGACTTGGATTCGGGAAAAATGATGTTTTTAGAAATCAAAATTCTTGTGATTTTAAAAATCCCTCAATTCACTTTAGAAATGTTTGTTTTGAAAATTTTAAATCTGAAAACTTCAAAGGATTTGTAAATCACAATCGAGATGAGGATTTGTTTTATAACAAACCATTTAAACCTTCTTGGATCTCAAATGAAAATAAAACGGGTTTTGTTAAATTCAAATCGATTTGGGTTCCTAAGGGTACGAAAGTTAATTCTAACGGATTGTTATACAAACAGATTTGGGTACCTAAAGCTGTGAACAAAACTGTGAGTGGTTTTACAAATTTTGTTAGACCACTCAATCCTATAAACTGTTAGTTACCGAAGGTGGCTGAGGAACTGCGGTGCTGAGAAGAAATTTGAAATCAAGCTGGCTTGTACTTTTGTATCATTTACAGTTCCTTCTGCCAAGATCTGTTGAGTTAGAGATTCTGCTTTACATTGGATTCTGGTATGATCTCTAAACTCACCTTTGTATATTCTTTTTGTTTGTTTTTATTTTCTGTTGTTATTCCTTTCTCTATCTTCTTCTGTTTTTTGTTTTTTGATTTGACACTGCCATATTCTTCTTTGTCTGTACTTCTTAAACTTCCAGTTGCAGAATTCATAATCTTTCTGAAAATATGCTTTATTTGTATATAATCATCGTGTGTTAATCATTCTGAATTTAATCTTGTAAATATCTGCAATTGTTTCGAGGTTTATTTTTCTGATTTCTGAATTCATAACAGTGTTGATGAATTCTTGTCATATCTTGAACACTGTTAATTTGAATTCTAAATTTTTGAAGATCTGAAAGTTTAATGGAAATTCACACATCGTTGCTGTTTTGAGATTCTTCTAATTCATTTTAGAAAAGCTTGAAATATTACACTCATTACAGCACTCTATTATTTATCAGTAGTGATATTTTCATTATTTTTCAGATTGGCTTAGAAATTTTAAATTGTCTAGAATCTCAGTGATACATCTTGAAAATCATTGTAATTCATGATCATCATGGTTAGAATTTGTTTGTTTGAAATCATCTGAAATTATTAATATTTTGAATAATCACACACCTCCTAAATTTGAAATTATCAACCTTGTGTGACTGATTCATTATATTTCAAAACTTGACATTGATTCAAGTGATTTCAAATAAATTATTTTGGATCATGAATATCTATCAAACCTGATGTAAATGATCTGATTTTTTTTATGGGTTTGTCAGAAATACTTGTGAAAATTTCTTTGAAAATATGGTCTTAAAATTCTCTATTATTTCATGGTTATTTGATTTTAATATATGTTTGTTTAAAATCATTTGAAATTATTGATTTATTGAATCACACACATTTCTTGAATCTGAAATATAATATTGTGTGGTTGATTCATTACATCCTGATATATTCACATTTCTTCAAATGATTTAAAATAAACTAAATTTTATAATCATGGATCATGGAATATATTGCTTATGTGACCTTCAGAAACATCATCTTGACAAGTATGGTTTGAAACTATGTTCTGTGTTGATCAAATACTGTTTTGAAGAATGTTTGTTCTGGAATCACATGCTTGCTGCTCTGATACATGTGCATAATCTATTATCTCATCTGTTTGGGCTTGGTACTTAATAATTCTTTTGTCTATAACATTCTTGTTCAGTATCATGTTAAAATTCCTCGTAAATAGAGACACCAAGTGGTATCAGAAGCGCCTTATATTTGTCTCACCCATCCATACTTAGATTCAAATCTTCACCATGTATAAATCCACACACTCTTTTTGTCTTGTACGTTTTTTTTCCTCTTGTCGTGTATAGATCAGCATATTCCTCTTGTAATTGATTTTCAATTTTAAAATTATTTATTTTTTATTCATTCACAAATTGAAATCAATATCCAAATTGTTCTGTATTTATAATTCATCAAAATATATCAGAATTTGAAATTGTGATGAATTATGACTACAATATATTTCACAACAAGAGGAGATTTTATTTAGATTTTCATGACGGTTGAATATTTATTATAATATCTTTGAACTGGGAATTATTTCACGAACATATTCTATGCCTCTCATCATTCTGTCATCCATTATGAGTTTATATTAATGTGGAGAGTTAATAATCTTAAAAATCTTTGTGAATAAACAGTGAAAATTTGTGATAGAGATGGGACTATATTATTATTCAGAATTAGTGAGAATTGAAAATTTTCAATAATCCCTGTACAGTCGAGCTTATTTCATAATATAATCAATTTAGAAATTTATTTCACAGTCCATTTCTGTGCCTACCACATTTCTATCATCCATATTGGTTGTATATACTGAGGAGTCTTTCTATTTAAAGCTGAAATGATAAATATATATAATTAATATATAAGTGTGTCTCTGACCTCATTTAAAAATCCAAGCTCTGGTCATGCATGGTTAAGAGACAACTTATAATTTAAGCTGCGACTGACCTCATTTAAAAATCCAAGCTCTGGTTATGCGTGGTCAGTGTGCTCTTAAACAAAATAAAAAGAAAAAGGAACTATTATGCTATAAATTAAAATTAATCTGAAACTCTCCTCGGTGTATAAAAACCAGTCAATCAATCCATCCTTCTATTCGGTGAAATATGTTGAAATTTTATGACGTATTATGATTTGTTGATTGATAGCTACTGGGATTTGAGATTATCTGATTTTGTCACTTAAGTTGAATTTATAATTATAGTCCAAATCCACCACAATATTTTGTGCTTTATCTTTTATAAAATTCTTTTGGAAAATAATTGAAAAATATTTTTTAAAACTCTCTCCATTTTATATAAAATTCTTCGTATATTCGTCATTCTCTACAATGTGAAATATGCCACTTGTTCTTAGAATATTATGATTTTTGTTTGACTGATTGAAATTTATGGTGATCGTTCTTCCTCTTAAGATGAAATTATATTTTTAGTCAATTTTTTCATATGTATTTTAAAATCTGTATCCTTTTGATGATAACAAAAGGGGGAGAATGGATTAGATTTTGATTTATGAGTGAATATTTTATAAATAGTTTTACCTTTGAAAAATTCATTATCATTCAATTCAATTCACTCATGCACAGTTATAGGGGGAGTTTTCTGTTGTAGGGGGAGCTAATAAATAGGGGGAGTTCATTTTTCATTGTAAAACACATTTGTTGGATTCAAAATCTTTTATTTGTTTGTCATCATCAAAAGGGGGAGATTGTTGTATATAACGATGTTGTATACACAATTATATGATTTTTGTTTGATGATAACAACCAAATATATTTTATAAATGTGTTTGTTATTGTACTGTTATATCACACCACAGACTGGAATCCACTCTCCCACGTTCACCCAGAACGTAATGTGCTGGCACCACCTCAAAGCTTCCGAACCCGAATCTAAAGGGATGAACATCACGTATACCCGAACCGGAGGCCCTCCAGAGGAATTTTCTACATATAAATACACCATCAAGCCCCATTTGAGAGGATCTTTTGGCAAATTATTGACCCTCACTACCATAGAAACCGAATTTTACTATTTTACTCAGATCATCATCAACCTTTAGAGCATATTTCAGAAAAGATTGAGTGAAATAATTCATTGTAAAAGTGAGGTTGAGTAAAGACAATCATTGTACTTGCATTCCATCATCAATCAAATAAATTTAGAGTGGACGTAGGCTCTTTAACGCCGAACCACTATAAATCATGTGTTTTCATTGTTTTTCTCTTTTATCTATCATTGAAGTGGGTGTTAGAACCATTATTGGATCTAACATTTTTGGTGCTTTCACTGAGAAGATTATCAAATTCTCCATATTTTGGGCTACCATTCTACTATTTGGGTTTGTATATCCAAAGAAGATAGTCCGTACAGCGAATATTTCTGAAATTTTCCTCAAAAAAGATTTTGACAGATTGAATATTATGACCAAGGGAAAAGGAAAAGAAGTGCAGAATGCGCGGGAAGGCGGAGTAGGTGAGGATCAGCAAGCTATGATTATTACTAGATCAAGAGGACAAGGCTCAGGAGCTAACTGATCCGGCAGGACATCTCCAACTCCATCTGAACAAGCTCCGAACTGACCCGGTGGATCCGAACCGATCTGCTTCCCAGAATTCTGTTGGTAGTTCTCCACAGATCCGACCTGCAGTGGCGGAGGAAGGCCGATCCAAACCGAATTTGGATGAAGTTGGTACCTCTACTCGAGTTCTTACAAATGCTCCGATACCAACCGTGGCAACTGATAATAAACCCACACCTTCTGCACTCGTAACCCATAGAGAATTTTCCCACTTGCTTGATATGCTTAAGAGCACTAAGGATGCTTTGGAAGATCACAAACGCGATATTGTCCTCATGAGGGAAAACATGTGGGTTATGAACGAAGAAATAAACGAACTTCGCAGACAAAGGATGTCATCTCCAGTTCATCATCCTACTATGGACCATTCATCATCTTATGATGAAGAGCGCCCGCGTGAAAGGAGGCCATACGAAAGGCCCGTAAATCTGGACCAACTGACATTCGGATCATTGGGGTCTCGTGAAGATGCAGCCCGCGTTCAGGGACCCGATGATCTTAGTTTGAGGGAACCAATGCTGCTACCGATGCGAGGTTCACATGTTCTCCCCAGGGATCCAAATATTACCAATCCTACCCAGGGACAACTCCTTCAGCCTGTTCGTCCTGTGAATGACCAAGATCGTTGGAGGCGGGGAGGTTCTGTTATCAACTGAAGTCCAAGGGAGTCACCTGAAGTAGGTGGTAGGCGCATGAGAAGAGAAAGATGTAGGGATCCTGAAACGACTAACCAACGCAAAAGTAGAAGCGATGGTGCGTAAAATCATGGACGATAGTCGCCAATATACCAATGAAGACAGGGGTATCAAACGCAGTCATACTCTGTTTACTGATGACATTCTGAACTTCCAATTCCCTTGACAATTCAATTTACCACAAATGGATCGATATACCGCAAGAACAGATCCGAAACAACATCTGATGAGGTATGCGTGGTATATGAACACTGCAGCTGCACCTGACGCTATAAAGTGTAAAGCCTTCCTGATATATTTAGAAGATGTTGCATTAATGTGGTTTACGCAACTTCCCCTGCGGTCAGTGTCGAGTTTTCAAGAACTAAGCGAGCTTTTTATGAAACAGTTCCGTCTCCATGCCCGAAGAGCTAAAAGTGTTATCGAACTATCCAAAATTAAGCAGGCCCCTGGAGAATTTCTGAAATCTTACTTGGATCACTTCAACTTAGCAGTTACTGAAATCAACGATCCTCACGAACCAACTATTTTGATGGCCTTGATTGAGGGGGACGATTCAGATACTGAATTCAGAGGTTATTTAGCTGGGAAGCCACCATTCACTAGGGAGGCTTTCTATAAAAAGGCCAATATTCGTCTACGGCAAGAAGAGATATATGCCAATCGAAAGAGAAAGTATGATGGATCTTCAAAAAAAGATATTCAAAGTGATGTTGCTATGAAACAGTCCGGAGACAGTTCAAGGAAAGTTGAGGTAAATGTGGTAGCAAAAACGAAAGAAGTAACAATAGGAATGGAAACAACAATAGGAGGAATAGGAACCGAGGAAACAACTCTGGTAAAAGACCTTGATTCCTAACTTTTGAAAACTATTCTTCGCTGAATGACACATTGAAAAATATCTACCTGGATACTTACATCATCTTGCAATTTAAAAAGCCTCTGCCCAGAGACTCTACGGAGGAAGAGGTGGCGACCGGAAAATTTTGTCTATTTCATGGAACCCACGGACACTCTACTAATGAGTGCCGGCATTTGAGAGATGTTGTTGAAAAGTTATTATGGGAAGGAAAGTTAGATGAATATAAGGTTGCCCCAAGAGATAAGGGGCAAGGAGGGCAGACCCCGAATCAAAATCAGGCCGCTTCCAAATCCACAACTCAACAAAAATGTAAAGGAATTGTCATCAACACTATAGTGGGAGGACCCCATCTGGCTGCCCATAGCTACAGGGCAATGGAACAATATGGGAATGCAACAAAACATCTTGAAGTAGGGGAATGTAGTAACTTCGAGGACATTTCTCCAGTGAAACAACAGAAAATGATGTCAGATGATGTCATATTTCGTAATGGAGATGATACTAGAGTTCAATCACCCACCGAAGACCCACTGGTGATCACTACCACTATCGGTCCGTCTCTGGTTCATAAAGTGTTAGTGGATAATGGGAGTTCGGTTATTATTCTCTTTAAAAAAGCGTTCGATCAGATGAGACTCGAAGCGAAAGACTTGAAGCCTTGCGAGGGATGGATACATGACTTCAATGGGGCCTCAATAGCTCCAATGGGATATATAGAATTATCAGTTACATTAGGACAAGGAGAACACCAGAGAGTGAGAATACTCCCGTTTGTAGTTTTGGACATCAACTCCCCCTATAATGCCTTCTTGGGTCGACCAGCCCTCGCAGAATTCAGGGCTTGCATTGCGCCCTGGTGCCTATTGTTGAAATTTCCAACCGAAGCTGGAGTGAGAGTAATGAGAGGTGATCAAGCCTCCGGACGAGCCGGCTACATGGGTGAACTAAAGATGCTGCTGAAGGGATAAAGCATTAAAGCTAAAGGCACCTCCTCCCCTGCGAAGGAGGGTTCGGCATAGCAATTAAAGGGACCAGCCACGAGGGAGTCGTCTAGAGAACTGCCCGAGGATATAGATCCCAGAGAAGATGAAGAGCCTGGGGATAGAAAGGCGACCCCCAATGAAACGACTGTAGACATCTCCATTGATGATGTTGATCCGACGAAGGTTTTGAAGATTGGATCCCAACTGGATCCGTTCCAAGCAAAGGAATTAACTGACTTTTTGAAGGCAAATTTAGATGTGTTTGCCTGGACCCATGCTGATACGTGTGGGATATCTCTCTCTGTTATGAGTCACTCATTGAGTATTAATCCAAAGCATCCACCAGTTAAGAAGAAGAGATGTATGTTAGGCCCGGAGAGGTCATCATCCCTAAAGGAAGAAGTGGAGAAGTTGAAAGATAATGGGTTCATTAGAGATTCGACATATCCCGACTGGATATCGAATCATGTTCTGGTCAAGAAATCAAATGGGAAATGGCGAACGTGCATTGATTTTTCAGATTTAAACAAAGCATGTCCGAAAGATAATTTCCCACTTCCTAGGATTGACCAGCTGGTGGACTCAACGGCCAGACACGAACTTCTTTCCTTCATGGACGCATACTCCGGATATAACCAGATCCCCATGCATGTGCCGGATCAAGAGCACACGAGTTTTATAACAAACTTGGGATTATACTGCTATGTGGTGATGCCGTTTGGACTAAAGAATGCTGGAGCCACGTATCAGCGCCTGGTGAACTGAATGTTCTATAATCAGATTGGAAAAACTATGGAAGTTTACGTAGATGACATGCTCGTAAAATCCAGGCAATACTCTAGTCATACACAAGATCTGGCAGAAATGTTTGACATCCTATGGACGTACGGAATGAAGTTAAACCCCTTAAAGTGCTCATGTGGGGTTGCATCAGGGAAATTTCTCGGTTTCATCATAAGTTCTCTAGGTATTGAGATTAATCCTAGCCAAATAGCAGCAATAAGGAATATAGAAGAGCCACAGAAGATTAGGGACGTTCAAAGCTTGTCAGGGAAGGTTGCTGCATTAAGCAGATTCATTTCTAAAGCTACAGACAAGTGTGTCCCATTCTTTGATTTAATCAAACGAGGGAAACGTAATTTCAAATGGACTCCCAACCATTTAGAGGCCTTCCAAAGTCTTTTTGACTTATTAGAGAAGCCCCCGATATTGTTGAAACCGGTGGATCATGAAGATCTGTTTGTCTATCTGGCGGTGTCATCTCATGCCGTCAGCACAACCTTGGTGCATGAAAAAAACAAGGTCCAGAGGCCAGTATACTATGTAAGTAAGAAGTTAGCAGCTGCAGAACGCAATTATCCAAGAATAAAAAAGATTGCTTATAGCCTCTTGATTGCCTCCTGAAAGCTCCATCATTATTTCCAAGCTCATCTCATAGTCATATACACTGATCAGCCTCTAAGACAAGTGTTGCAAAGACCCAAATAATTGGGGCGATTACTTAAGTGGAATATCGAATTGAGCCAATTCGATTTTAATTTTCAACCAAGGAGGTCAATAAGGGGCAGGATTTAGTCGACTTCATAGCAAAAATCACAATTCCCAAAGAATAAACAGTGGATGACAAAGTTGTTACTTCAGAACATAATTTAGAGCTTAGTCCATGGAACAGTACAAGAATATGATCTTTCAATAGAACTAGCTTCATACATGGTTAAAATTCTATTCACTATGAATGCTATTTGATTACGAGGCAGGACAGTCAACGCTATTTTAGAATAACGCGAGAACTAAAATTTCAGCGGGAAAGTAAAGTAACGTGTATTGCATTCACTCCACAGATCTCCGCCAAAAATCCCCTCCCAAAATCGATCAAATGCAGTAGCTAATCTCGGCCATCGTCACCTCCCAAAATCAAAAACATTCACTCCACAGATCTCGTTCGTGTAACCCTAATCGCCCTCGTCGAAGCCGTCGGTGCCCTAATCCCTCAATCGAGCAGTTAGTCCTAGTGTCTAATCGCAGACGTCATTTCAACTACCTTGCTATGCCTCCCATATTTGAACAACCACAAGGTATTAATCTATATTTTTCATATAATTTGATTGGCTGTAGGGACTGCCAAGTGCGAAAACTGATCGGTCCGAATCTCGCAGTCTGATCTCTTGGGTTGTTTTTGATGTGGCCTCCCTTTGTTGGCGTTTAAGGTTTATAAATACTGACTTTGGTGCCAGTTCCAATTTGAAGCTTTTTGGCTATTGGATTTTGAGTTGGACTATCTTGTTTGTGCAATTATCTGCTTCTTGTTGAAGCTGTGAGATTTATAATTTATCCACCTTTACTCTCGAAGCAGTGCATGTACTGTTGGGGTTGTTATCCTTTGTGTTGTGGTTTTATATTGCGCATGTGCAACTTGTTTTAGGATCTCACTGGGCGCTGTGTTGTATTAGAGGTTATTGTTTGCAATTCATTCTGCATGGTGTTTTTAGACTAACCAGTGCAGATGGTCTTAGATAGCAAAATAAAAAATAAATAAAAAAATATAGTTTTGCTTGAAGCTTATTCATCCTAACCAGATATGTCTGGCAAATATTACAGATGCGAGTCCAATATTGTACTTTTAAGTTTTAGACTATGTTTCCACCACATCTTTGCTTGATCTGGAAAAATAATAACAAGTAATAAACCATTTGCATGAGTCAATGTTGTTGCATATATTATAGAGATTATTGATGATGTTATCTATTTTTGGTACTCAAGGAGATTAAATGTGTTTATGTTTTACTATATTAAACCTGATTTGACTTTTGTTATGTAATACACTATGGTATTGGTGATGTAGTATTTGATTTTCCTTATCAATGCTATGAAGTAAAGAAGACCAAACAAGGAATTGTACTTACGCTCTAGCGTAATTTTATAACTACTTTACTAGAAATGCTAAAACTGGAAAAATATTTACTTTTACTAATCAATTTTTTATATATCCGACTTTTATGCTAAAACTGAAAAAGTATGCAGTGGGAGCTTATAAGTGAAACACATGCTGACTTGAATTCATCATTAAGCTAAGAATTACCTTTACCTTTCCTATAACAAGGATCATGTGAACTAATATAATAATGTTATAGAGTATTGTTAATGCCACTGAAAAAAGAAATTATTTTTTATTCTTTTAAAAATTTACTAAGGGGATGATCATTTAACATAGTCTCCCTTAACAGTTTTACCTGGTATCCATGTTATACCACGTAAGTTGTTTATGTGCGAGCATGATCTATGTTATTTGTAATCGTCCTTTTATTATTATAAATAATGTGTCACACTTGTTGTCATATTTTCTTATGTTTTAGCTGTAATCTTATGTTAGTAGGACGTCTAGCTGGCCTGGAACGGTACTGAAATATTATTTAGAACTATAGATGGAGCAAGCAAATCTGTTGTTCTATGTGTTGGAATTGATTTTATATTTATTGAGTTATTAACAATTGGAAAGAGCGTACATGGGTTTGTAATGAATGGTTTGTAATAAAGAGTCAAGTATTTGTGCTTTATTAAAAGTTAATTGGACCTTTTGAGCATCCGGTAATGCTCTTTTGCTAACAGGTCATGCTTGATTGTAGTTTGATCTTGTAGTTCACTTACTAGTTGAGTTTATGTTAAACATGAAAATTGTTAACATTATCAGCTTTGCAGTTGAATTCAAACTATTGATTTGAAAATAGTTGAACTGGGAAATTTTACCATTGTTAAGATAACTGAATTTGAATTGTTTGTTGGCGCTATTTGAAATGTCGCTTCAGTTTTTCTTTATAGGTTTTAAAACAGAAACCTCTCCTCTCATTGTACCAAATCAGATACAATCGAATCGGAACCCTGGCTACTCTTATCTTTGTATTCTATGCAATCTCGCATAGAAATTGTGTGAATGTTACGAGTTTGCGTTATAATCTAGCATAATTTTAAGTAGTTCAAGTCTTTTTTTAAAATGTTTGCTCCTTCATAAATTCTTTTCTTTATCTTTAGTGTTGTTGGATAAATGAATTATAGATGAAGAGATACTAATGAAATACTGTGATCATTTGGAATATGCATCTACAGTCCATGCAGTCGATGCATGATATATACTTAAAACTCAAGTATCATCGAGTTTGCAACCATGTGGATTTGTAGTCAAAACTTAAGTCAATGTTGAGGCAAATCGGCATTGATCCAATACTTTACTGATCAGAAATGGAACCAGGTTCATGAGAGGTCGTGGCATTTCGCGTCTCAGTCATCGACGACCGTAAAGCCTAATTCCAATTCCATTGCTTATGATGATTGCTTTATGTTTGTTGTGACAAGAAATATATTTCTTTAAAAGCTCTTTTTTAGCACAAGGATCATTTATAAATACAGATTTATTTACTTTCAGTTCCAATTCTTATCCCACACCGAACTTCATCACTGATCACACTCAACTGATCATAATATGCATACTCACGCTTATAACATAAAACCTCAACTCAAGAAGAATAGTGTTTGGTTAGTAGGACATTTTGTATACTTGGACAAATGCTATCAGCTTTAAATCATCGGTTGAATGGATACAGAATCCCTTGATCTTGTGATGCTCAAATTGTTAGAGATGTTGATCTGATAGGTTCTGATGTACTATGGGGTCGTAAGAGCATCCAGTAACAAGAACAACTGAGCATCACCTTAGCTTTATGTTCTAATCTAACATGTTATTTTTTCCCATTTGTTAAAAGGCAAAGATATGAACTTGTACGATTGTGGTATGCCACCAAATTGTCCATATACTGTAAGGGGGACAGAATCATAATAATCCATGTGCTTAGTACCTTTGGTTTGCTTCTTAAATGTTATCTTATGTTCCATGCTACAAAAAAAAAACCATCTCATTAAACTGCCTTCGTTGAGTTTAAACAGCGGAATGTTGGACCCTTTTAAATGTGGTTTCACTTCTTTTGATTCTTATTCTTTTGCAAGCATAAAAAGTATAATAAGTGGAGACACCAATACTTGTATGATATGTTCACAATGGTGTACTGATTCGTACTACTTCTATATATTTCCTAAATCATGCATCTGGTAATCAGTTTCATGCCTATGCCACTAAGTCAACCACAAAGTAGGTGTTTCACTCTCACCCACCAACTTCAAACAATTACCAAATCAGTTGAGCAAATAAGTTTTTGATTGTTCACATAAATGCCAAGCAATTTTGTGCATATTTTTTATCCTCTAGATAGGTATCCACTAATAAGAGATGCAACTGTATATTACCCTTTGCCAGTGCAGGTAACGTTGAATATGGGCCGAATACATTTTCGCATTTCCCATTATGTTTTGTACATATATCATGCAAACCGAGTGCACTGTATCTCATTTGAATGCATCAATATAGATTACAAATTCATGTCTCATTACAAAATCAATCCCGATCTCCTTGAATACCAGTTAACACCGCAATTTGTGCTACGTCTAATTATTTGCAAAAGTCAACTCTTTAAGCTAAACGATTAAAAAAAATTAATTGAAGATTATGTTGTGTTCGTTATATTTTATTGTGATCATTTTATGGTATAGTCAATACTTGTTTTCTTTAGTATTGGTCTTGTTGAAAGTTACACTTTGCAGGCAAGATTTAAACTAGATGAGGAATGGCAGAAAGTGCTTATTTTTCAACAAACGAGATGAATCTAGAGGGCTTCAAAAAGCAGACTAGTTAGGTAAATAGTGAAAGGAAAGAACATAGAGGAAAGGATTAAGCTCAAACCTAACAATGCCGAAAATATGAACGATTGGAGGGATTTTATAAAGAAAAAAACAAATTCAAAGTTTAAGGTAAATAAATATAAAATTCAGTTATATGTAATAATTATAATTAATCAATTTATGATATCTTTTCATCTTAGGCACAAAGCGATAAATTCAAAGCTATCAAAAGTTTTCAACTGCCACATACAGTTAGTCGCAAAGGAATGGCTCGACTAGCGGAGGACATAGTAAGAAAGAACAGTCGATTTAATTAATTTTACATGTCACTTTTTTCAGTTACAACCATTCATTTTATTTATCATTCTTACTAATAGAGAAATGAGAGTGGTAATACTATCCCCATTCCTAGAGCTCAAATTTGGATTAAATCCCGCATTCGGAAAAATGGCAAACCGGTGAATACATATGTCCAGGATACTATTGTAAGACACTACAGTATTGATAAAAATCCTATAATACTATTTTTCTAACATTTATTCGTATTTTGTCTAGTACTTATAAATATGTAACAAAATGTTAACTTTTGTAGGAAAAGATGAAAAAAACTGAATCTGAAATACAATCAAACTCAACAAAAAGTTCTGTAAGAGAAGATGCTGTCTCTCAAGTGTTAGGACAAGATATGTAATCACTGTTATATAGATATTTTTTTTAAATGTATACACATTTGATGTTTCGCCGCATTTACATAGGTAATCACTGTTAAAGTTTGTTAGCTTATCAGAAGGAAAAAAAGATATTTTCGTCCTAAATGTAAGTTTAGGACTCCTACATTTTTTTAGTATTGAGGTCTTATGGCTCAATTTGTAGTATATAAATTTACGGCTCAATTTTATTTTCACTCTAAGTAAAATTGGTAATAATCCATAATACATGCAACAAAAATGTAATGATGATATAATGAAGTTATATGCCTCAAAATTGTAAAAAGATATGCAATATTATTTAAAGAATGAAACGTATACATTGAATAAACATTCCTCTCTACCCAAAAATTGCAAGTTGAATCGAAATGTCGTCAATTCTTATGTCGACTATCACCCGCGTCCTATACACGCGCACTCATATTAATGCACTTATGGTGTATTCTCATATTTCAAAATGAGAGTAATTAGGAGCCTAAGCCAAAATAGGAGCTCGATACAGTTTCATGCATCATAACAATACATACATCATTTTGTAAAGTAAGTTAAGAGAAATTTAACTTTCAAAGAAATCATAGACATCAATAATTTGAATCCCAAATAATGTCATATATCACATGCTAGATGTTAAATTAAAGATATTCTTCAATATTATTTACCATAGTTTTAAATCATAATATTTCATTAAGATATGTAACAAAAGTGGAACGGATATTATCATGATTTAAGAATTCCTATTAGTCATTTGAAATTCATAGAAAATTAAGAAGAAATTAACAATGTTGAATTGCAATCAGATTTAACCATCAAACAGAAGTATATTAACACAATTTTTTTTGAAAAGCTATATTAAAGGAAAGCTATATAATACTATCGTAAATATGCATGGTTGTAAAATAAAAAACAACTTTCTTAGTAAAACTGTGAATTTCGGGTAAGAGGATAATATATTGTTATTTATCATGCATACGGTTACATCATACTATTGAGTCAGAAGATGTTGAGCAACCCCATAGCCAATAACAATATAAGTAGTAAATTTGAAGCTTGTATTTAGTAGTACATTATTGAACACAAGTTCAAATCCTCTATTTACAGAGGAATTCAGGGGATAAAATACCATATTTTATAAACTTAACATGAAGAAATGCGAAAGATAATACCCTTTTATCAAGAAGCTAGATAGTATAGTGGGGCTGCAATAGAAAAAGGAAGAAAAAACCGCCTATTTAACGTATGCTCCTGAAGGAAATTTCCTTCGAAAGCAACCACATATCTGTTAAGAAAAGAATGATGTCTCACTATCTCACTCCAGTGTAACAGTTGTATCAGACTATTGTTTAAATAGGGTAAGTTACATACATTGCCCTGTTTTATCCTACAAATTTGTTTTGCTCATTCAATTATCAGAACGGATTTTTTTTACAATATATAACATTTTTACTTAGAATGAAAATAAATTTATATACTACATTTTTACTTAGAGTGAAAATAAATTACTATTAGAAAAAACAGGAAGAAAACAAAAGGGAAAAAACTAACCAGATCTCATGGCTACCATGGTTAGAATTACTGTTATTCAATTTATTTTTTAGTATTGAGGTCTATTTATAAAAATAATCGGGTCAGTCTTACATGGACGCAAAGTTGCTCCACCTATGCAACCTTCTCCTTTTTGCTTATATTTCACAGACGCTGTATTCTTTCTTTATCAAGCATAAAGTTTCCTTTTGATCTGAGAGAACTTAAATCAAATATTAATTGTTTCGTCCTTTTAATCAGACAAGATAGAACCTTCTTAAATTGTTAGTTGATTCTATATTTGCATATGTAATTGTCACGAGTTCTTTGAATTTTGAAACTCCAATCTTTGGGTTAAGTAATGAATTTGTTTTGAATTCTTTTAAGCAGGGCATATTTGAAGGCATGTGGAAGGGGAAAGGCAAAGAAGCGGTTGCTGAAAGTGATGTAGGAATAACAAGTCGATTTGTTAATAAAGTTGCCAACCCTAATTTCTATATGTTGATTTCACTGTTTTTTATTGGTTGAATAGGGTAATTGTTTGGGAATTTGAATTTATAAGCTTCATATGCACATTTAACCACCTTAAACGTGTGTATTGATTCTGAATTAGTATTATCATAATTACCCTACAATATTGGGGACATATATTAATGTAGTGAGCATATTTACGAAAAGGAAGCTTTTACTTTTTATAATTTTCTAAATTGGCCTCCAATTTTATTATGTCTCATTATCCGACTAGCAGTTTTTATTTATCTATTTTTATATGGTTTACATGGTTACGTGTATTGAGTTCATGCGCTGGAAGTACTGGTCATGCAATTTAATGCTTTGGGTGATTTCTTCATTATCAGACAGCTTAAAGAATTAATAGTTGCACTACAACCATGTTACTCCACAAAATATCGTACACACATTGATAGATCAAGCATGTGGAAAGAGGCCCAACTTGAACGCCATTAACGAAAGCATACTGGTCGGCCTGAATCCAAGTATACCGGTCGGTCTAACTTCAAGCATACCGACCGGTCGGTCACAACTTCATAGCAGAACGACCCCAGGTGAAGAGAAAGAGGGACACACCCACCGATTGGTCAAAAGCAAAGTGCATCGACCGGTTGCCCCTGGAACAAGGCGTTGAATTCAGACATTTCCATACCGTCAGTCTGGAGAGCGTACGACCGACCAGCCGTAATGCAAAGCCCACACTAGGTCGCTCGTGCAAGGGAGAAAAGGAACCATATCGACTGGTCGGTCCTATTTCTGACTGACCGGTCCTCTAGACAACTATTGCCAACCTGGCATCTGGACAGCTATTACCAGGCTGGCCAGTGGCAATTCCGTAAATAAAGTCCAACCGGATGGTGGCTCTGAAGGCTATATCACTCCATTTCTCCACTTCTATAAATAGAGCTCCAATCCCACTTTAAAGGGGAGGATTTTGAGGACCCCGAAGGGCTGCTAAATCCGATTCTCAACACTTAGTGATTTCATCATCTCTAATCATCTCAAAGTGAAGATTTAACTCCGAATTCATCATGAACATGTGGGAATTCATCAAAGTTTGTTTGAAAGCCTAAATTTTATCTACCACTTGCTATATTTGAAGGATCTCATCGGTTTTCCTTTTTAATCTCCACCGAGTTCTAAGAGAGTGTAATGATGAATGTAATGAGAGAATTTGATTGTTTTGTAATTCTAAGTGCAATAATGGAATTACTATTCAAAGTGGACGTAGATCGCACATGATCGAACCACTATAAAATGTTGTGTCTTCTTTTACTTGCATTTTTTCTATTGAGGTGGCTCCACATTTCCTATTCACAAGTGCATTGTGAAGTATTCTTTGTAATTTTGGTGTTGATCCTAATTTTGAGATCAACATTTGGTGCCCATCGTGGGGCTGCGTTCGCATCTCCTTCCTTTACATTGAATTTCTAAGCCTATTTCTACCATTAATCCCGCAAATCTAAGATCTAGGCCAATCGACGAATTTTCATCAAAAATCAAGGCCTTGTCCGAGATTTTGGCTAAATCTAAGAAGACCGCTAGCAAAACCATGGTAGAAGCCGATAATGTTGCTAATGAAGAAACACCGCTCGCGAATCGCTTTGAAGTTGGCAAAAATTCAGAAAGCGGAGCCGGTGTGACCAGAGATGAATTAAAAATCGCTATTGCCAATGTCAACAACCAAATGGATGCTTCTACTAAAATGATGATGGAGAAACTTGATGCCATTCTTAACGCTCGATCAAATCCAGTTCCTCCGAAAGTCCATGTTGATCTCGAAGAGAATGACAAATCACCCGCTTCCGATCATAGCCATAACGATGACATAGAAGACAATTATGATTGAACAAATGACAAGGATGAAGATAACATCGAAGAACTGAGACCGAAAGCTAAGAATCATTCCAAAGTGAATGCTCGAAAGATCGCTGACCTTATCATGGGGCACACCCTCATCGGGAAGGCAAAGCACCTAAGCTTGCTAATCGAGATCATATGCCTAGACATACATTTGGTAAAGAGCTCAGCTTCACAGAACACCATAACACCGAAGAATACATTTCAGATATGATAGAACGAGTCATGAAAAAGAATCAAGATAGCAAAGACGATGAAAGGGAATGGGATTTCTCTCCAGGCAGGATTCCATTCACCGAAAAAATCCTTGAAGCAGAGTGTATGAAAAATTTAATCCTCCTACTTTGCCTCCGTACAGCGACCTTGTTGATCCAAACTATTTTCTGTTCAAATATGAGTGGCATATGAGTGCGGCTAAAGCGACGGATGGGATGTGATGCACATACTTTCCTCTTTACTTAGAAGGTGCTGCATCGTTATGGTTCACGAAGCAGCCACCTAAATCCACTGACTGTTTCTCTGACCTAACCAAAAAATTCAAAGAGCAGTTCCGCTTGTATGCTACCAAAGCCAGGGATGCTATAACGCTCTCAGCCATAAAGCAGAAGCCAGGGGAAACTGTCAAAGCCTTCCTCAGTCGATTCAATATTGCCCTGTCTGAAGTAAGGAATCCGGAACCACGCATAGTCCTCATGGCTCTACTCGATGCTATAGACAAAACAAGCAAATTCAGAAGATGGATAAAGAGGAACTGACTATGCTTGACAAGTTCTATAAGAAAGCAGAAGAGTACATAAGAGTGGACGATAATCCTATACCTGTTCAGATCATTGATGGTAACCAACTCCTTAAAGCTCCTAAAAGTGCAGCTGTTCAACCTAATCAGAAGAGTACGCCGGGGCAGAAGCGTACCAATAATGGAAATGACAACAAAGCTAATAAAAGTTTCGTCCTTTTGACTCGTCTGATCTAACACCTCTGAATGATACTCCTAAAAACATTTACCTTGCCACAAAGGATGCCGAAGATTATACTGGGCCTCAACCAATGAGAATGAATGATCATCTGACCAAATCTGGGGAGTTTTTTCGGTTTCATAATCAGCCAGGCCACAACACCAATGAGTGCAGGAAATTGAGATCACAGGTTGAAGAACTGATTAAGAAGAACCGTCTGCAATAGTACGTGAAGAATTCCCAAGATGCAAATCCTTCTGCAACTACCCAGGGGCAAGGGGCATTAAATGACCAATCCGGTCCAAGCAACGTAGCTTCTGCTCACACTATCCCAAGGCTGATAATCAACTAATGACCATTGATGATGATCTAATATTTACAGCTCAACATAAGTGATCACTATCGCATTCAGTTTACTTCTTGCATTACTTTACTCTTTGCTGTGATTTACTTTCTTGTAGTTAGCCTGTAATGATTTATATGCAATGTACCAAACAAAAACTCTATGGATGAAGCATTGCCCGCCTGTATAAATATCTGACTTGCCAAATTTACATGAAAATTTGCTAATAGACGATTTTTCATTACAGGCTATCCGACGAGCACTTGCTTTCTCACAACCCGACTAAGTGAGACAACTCCGGTAACACCGATTCAATGGTATATCGAAAAAGTCCCGATGAGTCAAACACTCAATAGAACAGCGAGTAATCCCGGATTCTAAACCTCATCCCCAAAGGTTTGCAAGAGCCTAGGGCACCTTAGTCGGTCAACGATCACTTACCAAGTTAGGTGACTCCAACCGATGACTGTGGCTCGCTCCGTGGATCGATGCAACCTTAACCTTTGCCTTACAGTTCATGGAGGCCCAGGATGCTTCAATCGGGAAGCAATCACTTACCAAGTTAAGTGACTCCGACCGATGACTGATGCCCGCTCTTTGAATCGACATTAACCTTTACCTCATTGTTCATGGAGGTCCAGGATGCTTCAGTCGGGCAGCGATCACTTACCAAGTTAAGTGACTTCGACCGATGACTGATGCCCACTCCGTGAATCAACCTTAACTTTTACCTCATGGTACATGGAGGTCCAGGATGCTTCATTTGGGAAGCGATCACTTACCAAGTTAAGTGACTCCGACCGATGACTGATGCTCGCTCCGTGAATCAACATTAATCTTTACCTCATGGTTCATGGAGGTCCAGGATGCTTCAGTCGGGCAGCGATCACTTACCAAGTTAAGTGACTCCGACCGATGACTGATGCCCACTCCGTGAATCAACCTTAACTTTTACCTTATGGTACATGGAGGTCCAGGATGCTTCAGTTGGGAAGCGATCACTTACCAAGTTAAGTGACTCCGACCGATGACTGATGCCCGCTCGGTGAATTAACCTTAACCTTCACCTCATGGTTCATGGAGGTCCAGGATGCTTCAGTCGGGCAGCGATCACTTACCAAGTTAAGTGACTCCGACCGATGATTGAGGTTCGCTCTGCAGATCGATGCAACCTCACCCAAACTTCGCGCAAGTTCGCACTGCGAAACGATGCAACAACCAAAGTTCTTTTCCATAGAAGAAGTAACCTCTCCTTAGCAGAGATCAACATTCAATGAACTTTACAATGTCAATTCAATCAACGAGAGAAAACGAACATTGGATTATAAGCAGCCTCTTCAAAGTCGGGGCATCCTATGGAGTTTTCAATGTCTAAACTGATCACCAAAACAAACACTGAGTAATAAAGATTTGCCTCATAGTAAGGACCCGAGTTAAAACTGGGGCAATCACACATCTATACAACACTTTTAGCAATTAATTCTGGTGTGTAAAGTCAAAGTGTCATCGTACATGAGTGGTCAGTGTGTTGCTAATAGATAGCGACTCAGGTCGGCTTCGAGCAAAAGACAACCAATCGTCATGCCTCCAGCAACCGATCGGTCGTTGCCTCCAGCAACCGGTCGGTCATAAATCGATCGGCCGTCATCTCTAAACTACCAGTCGGTTAGTTTGCAAATATCGACGGACTGGTTTCAAATGAAAAGTGCGAGGCATGTCGAGTGAAATCATATGAAAGAAAATGAGCTGTGAGCTAAGTAACCTAACTAATTAAGCATGGATTGTGACGATCAACATGCCACTACCATCAAAATGGGTCAACAAACACAGTCACAACAGTCATAGTAGCCACAATAATTACAGTGCATCAACATAAAACCAGCTTAGAGATTAAAGGCGAGGACCGGAACTCGCTTAAGTACAACCGGTCTAAAGACAGAGTTCATAAAACTAAAGACTGTCAAGTACCAAAAGTGGGGAGCTACGCGTTCTAGTTCTTTCGAGGCCTTCCCACCTTCCTTTTCATCGGAGTAGAACCCAATAGGGAAGCATCAGAAGCTGGCCTCTTCCCAAATGAACCCACCTGCTCGACATTTCCCTTGGGGAAGGCAACAATGACAGCATCCTGGTCTCTCAAAGCATGGATCAGTTTTGCCATATCATCTTCCAGAACCGCAATGAGCTCAAGGTTCTCTTGATGGAGTCTCTGTAAATCTCCAGCCAATGTGTGTCAGTCCTGAAGCTTTTGGCAGTCTGTTCTTTGAGCATATCCATCTGCCTCTCAAACTAGTGTAGGTTATCCTCCATGCGATTGAGCAATCTAGACTTGATGACAACCATTTGGCTGGATGTCACTTGCCGATCAGAGGGAGACAAATCCAGGTTAAAGGAGACCCCCTGCAAGTTCCAGCGCAGGATTCTTCTGGCAAGTTTGGCATTGCAAGCTCCTGGAGTGTAGCGAGGCCTGTTCACAATCGTCTGAATCTCCGGATAGGAAGGGCTGGCGTGTGAAGGAGAATTCACCGAAGTTGACTGGTTGCCTGACTGTCCAGGTCAAAAAACCTCTTTTCCCTAAGCTCTTCAGGAGATGGTTCCATCCTGCATGAAAAGGGAAGTACTCAAACACTTTTTGTCAACTTCCTAATCATTAAAATGAACAAGGATAAGAGAGCAATTGGCCGACCTCCAAAAGCAACTGGTCGGTATTGATTGTAGCCCAGGCCGACCGGTGCCTCCAAAGAATCGCCCAGAAAAGCAGAAATAATCGGTCGGACGGTATTAGTCCCATATCGAAGAGTCATAGAATTGACCGACACCTGAGATAAACTGGTCGGTACCATTAACTTCCCAGGAGAATGGAACCAACCGATCGGTATGCAATACAGACCGACCTTTGCCTTCACTCCCTCGAGAACTTAATACAGACCGATCTGTATCCCAAGCCGACCAGGCAGCACGATTGACTCCTCATGAAAAAGATCGACTGATTCTGATGTAATTCTAGAATCCACAGCTATTACTAAACCATTCACAACTTCAATCATGGGCATTAGCACTACAAGAAGCGCAAGAATTAAACTGAAAGTCAATGTGGATCACAAACACGTCAAATCAAAGCAAGTAGAATCAGGTCTTTAGAAAAACTTTGGGCGAAACGAGAAGATTAAAGCATAACACAAAAACAAATCAAAGCAAATTTTCGGCTTAACTAGCAACATGATCAAATCATTCCACCCATGGCCCGATTCTACGCTAAGCGGCGGTTTTGTGATTATCTAATTGAGTGTTGCAAAATTAAAGCAGAAAAAACATTTCAAGATGGATCGATGGAGAATAAAACGAAGTTAATAGAGAACCTGGTGGCTGAGAATTCAACTCGAAGCTCGAAGGCAAGAGATGGATTAACAAGAAATCTAAAAGAAAAAGAAATCTCCATTTTGATTTTCTTCTATTAGTATTTGTCCGCCATTAATTTTTCTTGAAAAAGAAAGTAAAAACAGTGTGGAAATAATCTCTCAAACGGCCGCATTATATAAAGTGCATCGGGGAACTCAACGGCCATGAGAGAGAAAGGTGTCACATCATTCAAGGGCTGAGTCAAATCCACAAAGCCAGATGATGATGCATCGATCGGCCAAGCTTAAGGAAGCCCACGAAAATCCATTAAATTAGACCAACCGGTCACCTGCTAAGCAAATGAAATTCGTTGACCGGTCGTGTAATCGACCACTGCAAATATATACATAAGCTAACCAAGACGCGATGTCCGTGCGAATGATCCATCAATTATCTGATATAAGCATTCATTTCGATGCTCACAATTTTCCCAAGCAGAAAATTGTGAACTTCGAGGGGGAAAATGTTACTCCACAAATATTGTACACATATTGATAGATCAAGCATGGGTAAAGAGGCCCAACTTGAACACCATTAACGAAAGCATACCGGTCGGCCTGAATCCAAGTATATACAGGTCGGTCTAACTTCAAGCATATCGACCGGTCGATCACAACTTCATAGTAGAACGACTGTAGGTGAAGAGAAAGAGGGACGCACCACCGGTCAGTCAGAAGCAAAGTGCACCGACCGGTTGCCCTTGGAACAAGGCTCTGAATTCAGACATTTCCATACCGGATGTTTTAGAGGGAGGACGACCGATTGGCCATAATGCAAAGCCCACACCCGGTTGCTCGCGCATGGGAGAAAAGGAACCATACCGACCTGTCGGTCCTATTTCTGACCAATCGGTCCTCCAGACTGCTATTGCCAACCTATATCACTCCATTTCTCCACTTCTATAGTTAGAGCTCCAATTTCACTTTAAAGGCGAGGATTTTGAGGACCCCGAAGGGCTACTAAATCCAATTCTCAACACTTACTTAGTGATTTCATCATCTCTAATCATCTCAAAGTGAAGATTCAACTCCGAATTCATCATGAACATGTGGGAATTAATCAAAGTTTGTTTGAAAGCCTAGATTTGATCTACCACTTGCTATATTTGAAGGATCTCATCGGTTTTCCTTTTTAATCTCCCCCGAGTTCTAAGAGAGTGTAAAGGTGAATGTAATGAGAGAATTTTCTTGTTTTGTAATTCTAAGTGCAATAATGGAATTAATATTCAAAGTGGACGTAGATCACATGTGATCGAACCACTATAAAACGTTGTGTCTTCTTTTACTTGCATTTTTTCTATTAAAGTGGCTCCACATTTCCTATTCTCAAGTACATTGTGAAGTATTCTTTGTAATTTTGGTGTTGATCCCAATTTCGAGATCAACAAACCATTTGAGTAGTCACAAATATGTTAAATTTCTAACAAAAAGTTGCACTTATATGTTAAAATTTTGAATCGTTTGACATCTTATATCTTTTAAACGTAGGCATTTGAGTATCCACAAATACATTTTCTATATTTCGGCTCAAAGATAAGTTTTTGAGTTATGCTGTATTGGATCCAAATGGAATAGTCTCTAGCGTAAAATTTAAAGCAATGCAGGCATTACATTTGTCTAACTTGAAGTATAATGTAGATGGTGTCATAGAATTCAAAGCACTACAGACTTTACTTTTACGTTTTTTTGTCCTGTTTTAACAACCTGGAACCTAACCTGAAGGCCAATGAAGATGGTACACATACTGAATTATTCATGATTATTCAGTGCGCTATAGCCTAACCTGTTTCCTAACCTGTGATGTCATAAAATTAAAATAATAGGGGGCAGATTAAGTGCAGTAACATAAAAACAGAGAAAGAGGATGAATCCTAATTTCCACTTCACTGTTGTTATGAGTTGCATTATATTTTCGTAAGTGTGAATTATCCTATCCATTTGCTTGTAGATAGGCTAAAAATCACATTCCACGATCGTTATAGTTTGCTTTGAGATAAAGCACAATGTTAACATTGTATGTTTTCTCATTCGTTATTTGTCATTGTTTGATTACTAGAATTTGGCATGCGTAGCCTGACTGTGACTTATCTTATGTTATTTACATAATTGAATACAAATGTAATCTTGTCAGTTGTCACTTTTATCCAGTTATGTAAAACTTAAAATTTGAAATCACTTTTGGGTCTATAGTGGCTTGTTATTCCTTTCTGAGAAAGCACTATTATTAATCTTCAATTCTCATGAGGCATGTATAGCTGTACAAGTGTTATGTTGTATCTGAATTAATTGGCTTTTGTTTAAACTTTAAAGTAGAATTTATCCCTGCAAAAAAATATAGTTCTTAGCATGAACTGTCGATATTATGGTATATTTATGGAAGGAAATATGTGCAAAAGCATATAAATATATATGCAAATTTAAATATTTGATCTAAATATTGCTTATTTTTTGTTGTGAGAGGACCAAATTGCTCATGTTTTAGACAATATCAGAAGCAAAGCAAGATTAAGTATTTGACTACCATGTAAGTAACTATTTAACGCAAATATATATGACATATTATGGACATAGAAGAGTTATAACTCTATGTATGAATTGCTAAATTTGGATATGTGAGAAGTAATTTGAATTATATGTATGAAATATTAAGTTTGAATGTATGAATGTTGTTTCAATGATATATATGAAATATTATGTTGTAGTTTACATGTTTGTTAGTAAAATATGTTATGTTTGTATATATTTGAGAAATAGATTGATATATATGAGCATTGTCTGAATGGTACGCATATATTTAAAATTAACGAAAGAGCTAAAATGGTGATATACAATGGTAAATGCTATGGATTTGAATGCAAGATAATAGCGTTTTTAAAACACTGTAAAATGATATGCACAAACACTATAAAACGATCTGCACAAATGCTTAGTAACATAAAGTAAACGCTATTCAAACGTACATCAAAACGCTATAAAATTATTGTCATAAACGCTGTAAAAATAAAAGAAAATGCTATAGAAGAAGGTGTAGAAAAGCTATAAAAAATAGGCATCAACACTATAAAAAGTTGCTGTTGGCTATGATTTCATATAGCATTTATGTTTGATAGCAAAGGAAAACGCTATAGAATATCAATTTTTAATAGCGTTTTGACGAGTGCAATTTAAAGTCGACGGCCTAAGATAGCATGTCGTTCTCTGAAACGCTATAAAATCCCTTTTTTTGTAATGGAAGTTATATATGGATGGGATTAAGAATTATCGAAGATTCGGCGCCGGTGTTGTTTTAACCACTCCTAAAGGACAATCAATTTACTACGCCCTGCGATTGAAATTTTCTGCCACCAACAATGATTCCGAGTGTAAGGCCTTAATTACCGGGCTGAAACTTGCTAAGGAATTAGAGGTAAGAACATTGGACATATTCTGTGACTCCAAGATAGTTGTTATCCAAGTTCAAAAGGAATTTGTGACCAAGGGGCCTCGACTTGTTACTCATCTTGAAAAAGTAGAGTTACTAGGCAACCTGGAGCACTATAGTATAACACACATTCCGAGAGCAGAAAACTAGATGGCAGATCGACTGGCTAAGCTAGCAAGTTCTGATAACCCTGAGGAAACCGAAATGGTTCCAATAGAGATATTGGAATCACCAAGCTTTAACCTAATGGAAGTCGAATTAGCCCTGGAAGCTGACCCAGAAAGGGAGTCATGGATGACACCAATTAAGAACTTCCTTAAGAGCAGAATTTTCCCATCAAAGAAAAGTGAGAGACGAGCTGTAACACGTAGGGCTGCAAGATACATTTTATAGGACTACGTCCTTTATCGTTAAGGATTTTCCATGTCTCTGTTATATAACACACGATGACATCAGGCGTGCACTAAAAGAAGTGCATGAAGGTAAGTGTGGAGATCACACCAGGGGTCAAACTCTGGTAAAGAAATATTGTGATATGGTTATTTTTGGCCTGCCTTGAATAAAGATGCGGCTGATCACTCACGACGCTGCGACAAATGCCAGAGATTCTCTAAAGTTCCAAGAGCACACCCAAGGCATCTCAAATCAATGGTCAGTCCATGGCCATTCGCAGTGTGGGGATTAGACATCATCGGAACCCTACCAATTGCTAAAGGAGGAGCTAAATATGTGATCATGGCTATGGGTTATTTCACGAAATGGGTAGAGGTCGAGCCCTTAACCTTGATCACGACAACAAAGATGATAAGATTTGTGGCCAATAATATCATTTGTCGATTTGGGATACCAAATACCATTATAACCGATAATGGAACCCAATTCAATAGTGCGGAATTTAGAAACTTCTGTCAGAAGTATAAAATTGATAAGAGGTATACCGCCATAGCTCACCCGCAGTTGAATGGACAGGTTAAAGCAATAAGAAAAGTCATTAATTCTATTCTTAAAAAGCAGCTGGATCGAGCAAAAGCTATGTGGGTTGATGAATTGCCGCTAGCTTTATGGGCCTATCGAACAACCTTTAAGATGGCTACTGGTCATACTCCTTTTTCACTCTCCTTCGAGTCAGAAGTGGTAATTCCGGTGGAGCTCAAAGTCCCTTCTCATAGGGTGACATATTATGATCCAATGACAAACAAAGCACTCCTCCTAGAGTCCCTGGATATGGTTGAAGAGAAGAGGGACGAAGCGGACTTACGTGCTTCAAGGCATCGACGCCAAATGGCACGCTACTATGACAGAAATGTTTGCTTTAGAACTTTCGAACTTGGAGACCTGGTGCTGAAGCGAGTCTTTCCACCTACCGTTCATCTAGGCCCAAAGTGGGAAGTACCATTCACCATCCGATGGAAACTTGACAAAGGAGATTTCAAGTTAGCGACTGTGGATGGTAAAGAAATCCTAGAGCATGGAACACCCAACATTTGCGGCGATACTTGACTTGAAGTTGTACTGTTTTCTTTTGTTTTATAGGCCATGTAAAAAGGCATGACTTGCCTAGAAAAGTTTGGTTAATATAAACAAAAGATTATGAAGTGGACGTAGGTCACGACTTGGCCGAACCGCTATAAAATATTGTGTGTGATTTACTTTATCCATTCAAACCTTGTTTTGTATGTTTTCTGTGTTTTTCATAAAGTAAGTCGAAATATCAGACGCTTGAGTCGATACGAAAGCAAATGAAATGACCATTTGCCTGGCGACATAAAAAAGATGGGAAGAAGACATCCCAAACTCTAACTCTCATGATCCGAGAGAGTATATAAAGGACGGGAAGAAGACGTCCTCGAGGCGTGAAGGTGCACCATGACAAAAGAGCGCCTTGAATCTACTCTAAACTGATCATACGATAGGAGAGTATAAAGGTACAAAGAATGTGTACCAATGAAAAAGAATTTTAACCCTACCCAAAAGACCAGGAGGCATTTTAATCAATCTCGAACAAACCTTAGCTAAATGCTATATTCAAGATTGAATGGGGGCATATACATCATGCACCCTGCTGTTAATCATTCATTTTTATGATCGTTCGTTTTATTTAATTAAGCGGCAATTTATGTGAATGATATTTTCTCTGTTTATGCATTTGCAGGAAATCATGGCTGTGACTTAAATCATTACTTATGTTTATTAATTTCTCAGCACTAATAGAAACAAGTGACAAACTTGCAAGCATTTGACATAGTGGGAAATGAACTACTTTATTAACACAAGTGTAGGTTTGTACAAAAGAACTAAATAAACAAAGGCGAGGACCGCAGTCGCTACAACAACAATGGGCCAAGAAACATGCAAAATGAAAAATAGAACCGCCTATCATTTGGGCTTTGGGGGTAGATTTCGCTTTCTTGGCAGCTTCAAGTTTTTCTTTCTCCTCTTTTTCAGCCTCGGTCTGGATCCTCTTTGGTCTCTTCTTCCCTGAAACTGAAGCGCTGGGATTAGTAGAAGATTTTTTAGCAAGCTCTTCAGTGATAGATCTGGTTGAAAGTCAAACAAATAACCTTGACTTAGAAGGTACTGTCGCAAGAGGTTTAAGACTTTCGGGATCTATTTCCTCAGCTTTCAGCGGCATACACTTATCCTACTTGGCCTTCATCTCGATCAAAGTTAGATCATCGACATTCTCTGAATCCCCAGTTATAACAACATCAACATCTTCTTCATGTCCACCGTTAACGTCGTCATCTTTCAGAGTATCTATCATCTCCCCAGCGCGAGTAGTCTCGGTATTAGGTGGCACAGGAGTTTTATCGGCAACCACCTCCTGCTCGCCTATAGATCTCCCCCAAGATTTTACAGCAGTGACCTCATCCCGTTTCTCCTGAGTCTCTTTGTTTTCACCAAAAATGGTTCAAACACCAAGGGTACAATGAATTTACTTCACCAATATGGTTAGAAAATAAGTGGAGCCATAATCAACAACAATTGAAAGTAAACATGCCAGGAAAACAAAATGGAGACGAGGGTTTAGAGTGGTTCAGCCTTGCATTAGGCCTACATCCACTGTGAATGGAATTTGCATTATCATGATGATGATTACAAGACATATCATCTCTTGATCATTGTATATCTTTTTATTCACTCAATATATTTTCACTTTTACATAGAAATTTCGTTTAGATTCACAAGATTCAATGGAGGAATGGAAGGATCTATGATGGAGTAGGATGGATAGGTGACAGAGAAGGAGGAGGTCTTCGATCTTCTGCACCTATAGGATTTTAATGGACGCCATGGCCAAATTGATGAATGTTCTTCGAATGGTGATGATGATCATGGCCAAAATTTTTAAGGAATGGCTAAGGATGGAATTTAACAGCACTTCATGGTGGCCATCGGTCCCCCTCTACAGTGGCAGCCATGGCTTATTTATAGGTGAGCCTCCCTAGAAGAAATGAATCAGAATTCCCCCTTCTAGGTTACAGATCGCCTGCCTCACTAATCACGAACATGCCCCCGCTTAGCTGTAGCCAACTGGTGACAGCTGTTTCTAGCTTTCCTGTATGAAGTGACTTTACAAGAGCGAGCGACCTCATAGGTCTTGGTATACTGAATGGACGGACGAGCGATGAGTGTACATGCGACCTGTCAAAGCTTCCTGGCTTGTACAAGAATGATTGACCGATGGATGACATTTGGTTGATGCAGCTTGTTTGATTATGAACGGGTGAATGGTACCGTAGTCTGAGATGTGAGTATGACCATTTGAGAACTGATATCCATCCGACTGTTGAGCAGAATTTGGTATTAACAGCTGATCCAGTATCAAGTCGGCGATTGGAGTTGCACTCTATGAGCGAAATGGAATATATGTGCAACCTCTGATTTTCTTTGCATTTCCTACTATGCACGATCAATCAGTTTATTATGAACGAACAACTGCAGAACAGATCATGTAACCGAGCTTGACTGTGCTGAGTGGACGACTCAACTCGCTTTTTCCTTGCCATGTTTAAACGTGGAGCTGGCGCTTGAACCTTATTCTATGCGGTCGCCCCTTACCTTTTGTAACTGTCCAAGTGTACTGGGTAGAACAAGATACGACCGACCTTAACTATGTTTGTCCCACGATTTTCATACAGACTTAATATACTAATATGCGTGCGTTTTTTAGGGATTCAACAATCCATATTGTATGGATTAACATTTTTACCTCGAAGTTTGTATTCATTGAAGATAATGCAAGTCGATTTGAACAATTCTGACATGTGTTAGGTCGCTTTATGTTCCAGTTCGTATAATCTTGTGAATTGCTTTTGGGCTTTTAGCTTGAGTTTGGACAATTTATTTTCCACCCGTATATTATTCTTTGACTCAAGCCGTCATCCTTTTTTTTATATTTCACCTTTTCTTTTACTTCGATCTTACTGATGGCGTCTCTTTGAAGTAAAATTTTAACCATCATTGATTCTTCAACGAATTCGATTGGCTAAACTACTCAGCCTTAAAGCTTCATGACTTAGGTTTTATTTTGATTTGATTTTTTTCTACAAGACTCTAAAGGTCGTCGGTTATTTGCGATGCCCTCTACTTATGATGATTATGCTGTGATGATAATTTTGCGTCCTCTTACTGTTCACCAGCGATCTTAGTCTGCACATCCATGTCTTGTTAGTTCTCTAAAAGCCGGAAACATCTTTGTTATATGTCTCCAATTATTGTGCTTTTAACAGTTTACAAAGGGTACTCCAAATTAGGTTGTTTCCATCCCCTTGGGCCTAATTTGTAATTAACTTCATTATTCTCCTAGGTCCGAGGATGAAGCTTTTTTTTCTAAAAAGATTAAAGAGAAAAAGGGTGGAGAAGATTCATAGGAAAAGGTAGAAGAAAAGGTATCCGAATGGAGGCAGTCTTAGGAAATGCCTTAAGCTAGACAAGTCGACATGCCCTGAGCTGGACAAGTCTTCCATGCCACACACTCAAACCAGCTCTCTTCAACCATCTCTAACTTCTCCATTTTCTATTTCAACCTCTGTGGATATTCAAGCGATTGTGCAAAGGCCTCGTTATGCCCCCGATCCATGCTATCTGGTGCTTGCTGCACGATTGGAGGGTTCGTGTCTGCAAGGCACGGATCTTGATTTGGAAGTTGACCCGTACGACAATTGGGTTGTGGCAAGCAAGATGGACACCATGAAAGACTTTGTGTTGGATCAACTTGACACCATCAAAGATCAGATGAAAGAGGGAATTGATACGGTCAGGAATCATGCTGTGAGACGGTTGGGTGCCTGGCATACGCTTGCCTGTGATCTCCAAAGATTGAACAGGGAAAACATTAGACGGATCCGTACTTTAGACAATGATAAGACTGAGCTCATCAAGGCCCTTGAATCACTGCATCTTTCTTCTAAGGAAGAGTGAAACCAAGCAGATCTGGTAGGAGGAGGAAATGGAACCGTAGGCTACGATTATCTTGCTTTGTCTTTTATCTCATGCTTTTGACCGGTTGTACATGCGGGTGTTGGTCCTTGCTAACTACTTTTATGTTGGTTTGTGTTTGAACCTTCTGCGCTGGACTTGCGATGTGGGGGTCGTAATGCATTCTGCTTGTTGTACTCTAAGCCTTTGCTTTAACTTTTCCGTACTTTTACTTTGCATTAAGATCCAGCAACGTTTTTTTAGATGATCCATGCTTTATATCATTATCTTTCGTCGGGACAGACATTTTCCAATATTGATGATTAATCGAGCGTTTTCTATTCCCCACATCCGAGGTTTTGAATGCTATACAAACTTATTGTTCACTCCTCACGTTTGATCTTCCAGATGTTACACGATGGATTGATCATTGTTCTTTAATTACAAACATGCCCTGCTTAGCTGTAGCCAATTGGCGACAGTTGTTTCCAACTTTCTTGGACGAGCGGCTTCATAGGAGAGAATAGATGCATAGGAACAAGTGATTGCATCGGTCCTGGCACATTGAGCAGATGGACATGCAATAAGTGCAGGCGCGACTTGTCAAAACTTCCCGGTTAATGTAAGAATGGTCAACCCGATCTTGTTGAGCCTTTTGCAAATGCCTTGTTGGAGCATCTGTGATTGATGGTAGATGGGCGACCGATCGAAACTTGAAAAGATATTGTATGTGCGAACACTCTTAGCATCTTTGCGTTTCATGAGCGACCGACTTCTTTAGACATAGACAGCCGGCTCTCTAGGCTACGCTTGTTCGCTATTCTCTAGGTTACGCTCAAACAACCCTTGGATATTAGAGCGGGCAATCCATATTTTAGGTACGAATCTCCTAAGCTTGCTAGGGCCGCCTTGCCCTTTGGCATATTCGAGCCTAACTGTATGACTGGTGCGGGACCCATCAACTTCGATGTTATGTGCTCTTCACTGATATGCTCAGCTTTGGTTATGTGAGACTACCTTCTACTTTATCTGAACGATCTGACTATCTTAGGTCGTTCACGTAAGTCTAAACTTTGCAGCGATTTTCTTGTGTGTTTTGTGAATATTTGTTACACCAATTAGGGATAAACATTTTTGTTCTTCGAAGTTCATGATTTCCTAGTTTCATAGAAAATTACGGACTTCGAAAGAAGAAAGAAAAGAAAGACTGTAGTAGTTTGGTGAATTAAATCTTCACTTTCTAAGGTGTTATATGGCTCTCGATTGTTCTGGATTGACCAAGATCAAGTCGCTCACACTGTCAGGCATAACATGACGGGTCGAACGAGTTAGCTTTCGGGGGTTAATATACACGTTTAGTTGGTTCGTCTTGATTTTGACAAGGCTGACGTGGCAAGAACAATATGGAATAACTTTCTTTATATGCCTTCTCCATTCCATATTTTCCCGAAGAAATCTATTGATGGCAGCACTGTTCTGGAGAACTTTACATGGTAATCCATACTCTTTAACTTTTGCCTTGGTTTTCCTTAAAAAATTCTCAGTTCTCTTAGCTCACTATTCTGTTTCATGCTTCCAGTAACTTTCGGTTGATTAAGGCAAATTTTCTTTTGATCCAAAATACCATGATTTGCTTCAGACGAGTTTTCGCTTTTTACCTTGTCTTGCTTTGCTCGAGTAGTTGCCGATTTCATAAATAGTTTCGAGCTAAGGAGTTCTTAAGTGAGGTTCGATCAGTTTGAATATGGATTGGGATTTTGGAAACAATTAGGTCTGTTTGATGAAGATGTTGCTTCAATGCGAACCTGGATGACATGTAACTTCCTTCTTTTTTTTCAAAAAGAACTTTGACTTTGATTTTTCCTATAAGCTGCTTGCTGGAATGCCCCAGACATTGTTGGCTTAAACCAAGCGGAGCTTCGGCTCTCGCTTAAAATTAGTTGGGCTGTTCTGACAATCATCCAAACTTCAGATTTAAATAGCCTTTTGGTGTACGATATATACTGAATATCTTTTGGTCTTTTCTTCAGGCTCAAGGATGAAATTCTTTATGTCAGAAAGACCAAGGAAGAAAATAGTGAAGAAGGATGGTAGGAGAAATAGGCTGAAGAGTCGAAGAAATTTGGGAAAAAGTAATCCTTAGAGATGTCGTTCACTGGATGAACCTCTCGTCCTGGATATTCAAGTTGATTCCATCCAACCACCGTTGGCTTGTCTGTCCCTTACCTCAAACTCTGCCGATCTTCAAACAACCATTCATAGGCCTCTTTACATTCCTAATCCATGTCATCCAACACTTGCTGAACGATTCGAGGGTTGGTGTTTAGAAGGTATATACCCTGACTTGGACATAAACCCGTATGACAAATGGATTGTCGCTGGCAAGATGGATGCTATGAAAGACCGCGTGCTGGCTGAATTTAACCAGTTGGAGGTGCGCCCGAGTTTGATTGGAGGCCTTATTGTAGAAGTCAGGGATTATATTGTAAAGCAATTGGGTGCTTGGCACACTCTTGTTGGTGATCTTCAGAGGTTGAACAGAGAGAACACCGGCCGAATCCATGCTTTGGAGAAAGACAAGTTTGAGCTTATCAAGGCCTTTAAATCCTAGGAGAGGGCCACTGCTTTTTCCACCTGAAAATTATAACTGGCTAGCTTTATCTTTAATTATTCCCGCCGTTTGTCTTAATGTGCCATGTTTAGACTGGCTTATTTATACGGGTGCTAGCCCTGTCGATTACCATATGCTTTGTTGGTGATTTTATGACTGATTTAGGTCTTGGTTCATGGCACCATAATTTTTCTTTACATATACATATATGGTTTAATTATCTTCTGGTTGGTGCGCTGTGTGTTGCATCTTTATCGCTGGTTATTTGTATGGTTTACTACTTTTATAATCGTATGACTGCGCCCGACTTATGGCGTGTAAGATTATCGTTACAGGTTAGTTGTAATCTTAGATATTCATATATTTGCCCGTGTTTTAATAACTTGTTAATTCAAATTCTTCGAAGTTTGGACTTGAAAATGTGCCCGTTGGAGAGATTTATGCTTTCCATATTTAATTTTTGTTTTTCGCTCGATTGAACACACTTTCTTATATATATATATATATATATATACATGTTTGTTGTTTTTAAAATGTATTCAACCCCACTCCTCACTGACTCTGTGACCCAAGCCCTTTAGAGACTGGTCTTGAATACGTGCCCCCAAGGGAGGACTTGGGTTTCAAGTTTTCGATCCATTCTAGGTCCTTGCTCGATCTGGTTATTTTTAATTCAAGAAAGACCTAGAATGAATACCCCCTTTCGGCTAGGATTTCTGATACCCCCTTTCGGCTAGGATTTCTATCACCCCCTTCGGCTAGGATTTCTTTATTATCCCCTTTCGGCTAGGATTTCTGTTATACTGGCCTTTCCAACTTTGTGCTTCATCCCGGGAGGTGGACATTAATTCTTCTCATCGAGTGTTTGCTCGATTTAAAGACTTCGTATCCTGCACCTAACAAGGTGCCTCTTTTGGGACTAACAATTTTCATCCGTGGGACAAATTCGATAGTTTTCTTTGTAATTTTCCTCAAAGCTTGACGCTGACTTCTTCTACGGCGTTTGCTAAGTGTTTGGCGTGTTCCACAGTGAAAAGTGTGGCCTTCTGACTTGGGAATATAGTGAAAAGTGTAGCCTTCTGACTTGGAGTTTGTTTGCTACATCTTTCCAGAACAATTTTTTCAAAGCGAAGTGCTTATTTATCCAACTCAATTTGCATGATATTTTTTGGATCCCAAGTTGTTTTGCTTGAAACAAGTTTTTGGAAACCTTCCGGTATGGTTTTATCTGTCAATGGGCGACCATTCCGATCATGTCTACATTTTAAGAAACTGATTTTTAGTATGAGCTTACAAGTATGCTCGTCGGGTAAGTTCATGACTTTTATTTTGTAAGGCATTTTGTAGGTAAACTACTATCGATTACTTTCATGAATATAACAAGTAACAAAGTAGATTAGAGTGACTTAAGTAATAAGGCTAGACAGAAACAATAAAACAAGGTAAAGCATAGAAGTTGTTCATTCGGGGTCGCTGACACTAGTATGCTGACTTTTGGTCCTTAGGTAAGTATTGGTTTTGGCTTGGCATGAGCGATCCACCCATTACTTGTTTCCCCTTGCGTGCACAGGATTGACGCAGTGTTCATGAGCTCGTATATATTATTGTAAATGATTCCTCCTGATTAGCCCCTCAACTAATGATTTTAAATGCTTGCAATCATTTGTATCGTGCCCTGGCTGGTTATGAAATTGACAAAACCTTCCTGATCTCATAGCGGCTTTTTTGACTTGTATTTGTTTAAGGACCGGATATTTCTCTGTATCCTTAGTTGTTATGAAAATATTCCCTATGGTGTCATCGAGGGGAGTGAGTTCAGAATTCTTGAAGAAGCGCAGCTTTTTCCTAGCTTGGTTATTTTTTCTTTCATTGCTCCTTTTCCGACTGTCAACACTGCCTTGCGCACTATCTTTCCTTTTTAGCCTATCACACTTCGAGTTCTCATCAATACTCATATATTTTTCAGCTTTATTAAGTATCTATTTGAGTGTACTTGGTTTCTTTTTCTTAGTCTATCGTCCTAACTTGGTCTTTTAACATACGTCCCCCTTCAAGGCCATCATGACCAGTTAGGGCTCATAATTTTCAACTTCGGCCACTGCCATATTAAAGCGGCTGAGAAAATCATTGACAAAGTCTCCTGGTCTTTATTTTATTTCACTTAACTCCATGACATTCCGGATTCTGGCTGCTTGGAATCAGAATTTCTTACTGAATAATTTGGCCAAGGTAGCAAAGCCGTCCACAGATTTTGGCGGTAGCTTTGTGAACCAGAGGTAGGCCACCCCCTCTAAATAAGTTGAAAAGTATAGTCATTTGATCTCATCAGTGGTGCGCACCCCGTCCATATGCTGATCATATTGGCACAGGAATACATTGGGGTCGCTTGTTCCTTCATAAGATTGCAGTGCTAGAGGTTTAAATTCCTGCGGATATATGGCCATTTTAATTCTTTCGGTGAGTTGAGTCTTAGTAGGAAGAAATTCCCACTCCCTTCGATTGTCCACTTGTTTCAAGCTCTTATTCACAATTTCACACGCCATTTCCGAGATATATTCATGCTCTTTGTTCCGACCCATGGAATGAGCACCTTTTTCCTTACCACCTTCTTGCCTAAGCGTGTAATTACAATTTGGAGACGGGGAATATGGGGTTTCCTTCGAGAGGAATTCCCATTTCATAGTATCATCCGATCGTCGAGAGGTTGTGCCATCGGAGGAACTGCATATAGGTTCTTTAGCTTTTCCGTGGTCTAGATTAACATGATATGTAACTTCTCGAACAGAATTTCCCTGTTCTATACTCGAAGTAGAGGATTCAGTATCGTAGGCTTGACTTGTTCGAGTAGGTAGAAAACAAGTGGCACTTAGCGTGGCTTTTGCAGTAGCGGCTTAAATAGCGAACATTGACTCACGTTTTTTCATCATTGCGCTGTTTGCGATTGTTATCTGACTCGTCAGTCCTGCAATTGCTTCTTCCAATTCTCCTTTGTTTACAATAACCTCGACTCTTGACGATCCTCCTGTTTCGAAATGAGTGGCGGGCAATGTGACAATATTAGAATTGTTGATGAGGTCATTGACTCTGTGGATGGTCTCCTTTGGTATACCCATTATTTCAAGCAGAGTTTTCTAAGAAGATCTCGTAGAATTTCTACAGGGAAGGATGAAAATACGGCCCCACGGTGGGCGCCAAATGTTTTAACCAAAAATGGTTCAAACACTAAGGGTACAATGAATTTACTTCACCAATAGGTTAGAAAATAGGTGGAGCCATACTCAACAATAATTGAAAGTAAAAATGCCAAGGAAAACAAAATGGAGATAAGGTTTTAGAGTGGTTCAGCCTTGTGTTAGGCCTACATCCACTGTGAATGGAATTTGCATTATCATGATGATGATTACAAGACATATCAGCTCTCGACCTTATACATCTTCTTATTCATTCAATATATTCTCACTTTTACATACAAATTTCTCTTAGATTCACAAGATTCAATGGAGGAATGGAAGGATATATGATGGAGTAGGACGGATAAGTGATGGAGAAGGAGGAGATCTTCGATCTTCTACACCTATAGGATTTTGATGGACGCCATGGCCAAATGGATGAAAGATCTTTGGATGGTGATGATGATCATGGCTGAAATGTTTAAGGAATGGCTAATGACGGAATTTAGCAGCACTTCGTGGTGGCTATCGATCCCCCTTTATAGTGGCAGCCATGGTTATTTATAGGTGAGCCTCCCTTGAAGAAATGAATCGGAGTTCCCCCTTCTAGGTTACAGATCGCCTGCCTTACTAATCACGAACATGCCTCCGCTTAGCTGTAACCAACTGATGACAGCTGTTTCCAGCTTTCCTGTGTGAAGTGACTTTACAAGAGCGACCGACCGCATAGGTCTGGGTATATTGAATGGGCGGGCGACCGATGAGTGTACATATGACCTGTTAAAGCTTCCTGGCTTGTACAAGAATGATTGACCGATGGATGACATTTGGTTGATGCAGCTTGTTTGATTATGAACGGGCGAATGGTACCGTAGTATGAGATGTAAGTATGACCCTTTGAGAATTGATATCCATCCGACTAGCGAGAAGCAACTGGTAATAATAGGTGATCGAGTATCAAGTCGGCGATTGGAGTTGCACTCTATGAGCGGAAATGGAATATATGTGCAACCTCTGATTTTCTTTGCATTTCCTGCTATGCGTGATTGATCAGTTTATTATGAACAAACGACTGTAGAATAGATCATGTGACTGATCCTGACTGTGCTGAGCGAATGACTCAACTCGGGTTGCCATGTTTAACCTTGGAGCTGGTGCTTGAACCTTATTCTGTGTGATCGCCCCTTACCTTTTGTAACTGTCCAAGTGTACTGGGTAGTACTAGATACGATCGACCTTAACGATGTTTGTCCCACGATTTTCATACATACTTAATATACTAATATGTGTGTGGTTTTTAAAGGATTCAACCATCCATATTGTATGGATTAACACTCTTCAACAAACTTCTCATCGATGACTGTCTTCTGTTGCCCATCAATCCTTTCAGTCGGCTCAGTACCTATAGAACGAGAGGTGACAGTTATTAACTCATGGGAAAGCGAGGGATCTTCAATTGATCATCCAATAATATGACGGAAGGTCGAAATAGCCCTGACAAATTTGAGTGAAAAGGTAGAGATACGTTCGGATGATTTCTCAATTGTGATGGCTAGAGTTTCTGATGCTAATTCGGGTATATGAGACAAAAGGGAGGCCTTAGGAATTCCTGGATTTTCAGGATCATATTCCTTTATTTCGGTAGCCCCGGGAGCAGTAGAAGAAGAACCGGTTTCAATGATATCTTTTCCTTTGGCCTGACGTCCCTCTTCCTCCACGACAGCAGAAATAAGTCGATGCCCTTTGGCCAGACGTGACCCCTAAGGAACTTCTCTATAAGTTTGTTTTCGTCGATGGAATCCTCCTAGGTCTCTTTCTTTTCCCATTCGATAATTTGGTCCCATACATAAACCAGAGTTGTCGGGTAATCCTCGATCCAAGAATGTCCCAACAATAGATCGCCTGAGCAAAGAATTCTATCATCAGCTCATCATAGACATCCAATTCCTTCTGGGCCGCGGAGAGTTTCTCTTGAACTTCTTTGGCAGATTTAAGGGCGATGCTTGTATTCCCCTCGGCCAACACTGCTCTAGATTCAGCCTCCAGTAATTTGGCTTCCAGTTCGGCATTCCGCTTTGCTAAATCAGTGTTTTTCTTCTCTAGCTCAGCCTTCTCCTATTCAAGGGCAGTGCAAGCTAACTGTACTTTAACACTCTCAGACTTAGCATCCTCTGCTTGCTTCTTTAGATCCAAGCGCTCTTGGCTATGGGAATCCAAGAGCGTGTGATAACACCTTTGTAGTTCTTCGTGTTGTTTTTTGTAATTCTAGGCATCCCGTTAAGCGAGAGCAAGCTGAGCTTTTGCATCTTCCAAATCCTTCCCCGAATTCTTCAAAATGCTTGCATCATAATCGACCACTTCCTTCATGTGGCCAATATCAGTAATAAGATCCTTGATAATCTTAGAAAGCTTGCGCGAATATTTATACATTTCTGTATATTGCTTGTCCACTAAATCAATTTTTTCTTTAGCATCATTAGCCCAATTCGAAGGAGTAGGTTCAAGCGCGGGAACAAACGCCATACGATCAAAATAATTATTCGAAAATTGTTTTTTTCAGAGTTGCTAGTCTTGCCTTATTCTCAGAATCGAGAGACACAGGCTTGGATACGAATAATTCAATATTTTTCCGCTTAGCAGGTACAATGGACATATCACCTTTGCCTGACCTCTTCTCAGGGACTTTAGGTTTATCCTGTAAGTCAACGTGCTTCGGCAATGGCCTCTCTTGGGGATGCTTCTCTTTAGGAGGAGTCGGATCTTTGGAAGGTTGTTTGTCCCCTTCATGACGATTTTAATGGCTCTTTTACTTATCTAGATCAGAACGACGAGGAGAACGAGAACACAAAGAACGAGGATGGTTGGAATCATAATGCCTCCTGTCATCCTTACCACAGCTTTCGCAATGGTCAGGTTTAGTGTCAGAGTCATATCTGGGCAAGCTGACATGGATTTTCCTGATATCATAGCGGGGATGCACCATGATTCCTGTAAAACAATGTATGTAGAATTCAGAACTAATGTTTACACAAAGCATAAGTGCTGTGACATGCAATACTAATGTGTTGTGTGCATCCTAAGTGATATTTCCCCCAACCAACCAGAGCCCGAAGTTAGGCTAGCATGTGTGGTCTCCTTAGCCTTCACGAGAGCAGTTTCTTCTGAGGAAGTAAAGGTCAAAGGCTTGTTTCCGAAATCTTCTAAAGTGTAAAGAGTCTCAGCCAGGGGAAGATTTCCTAAACCCCGAAATGTAGAGTCATCCATAGTGGAGGCATCTCCTTAAGGAGTATCTAACGGAAATTCTTTTGGAGATGTCGGTTTTTAAGGAGTGGCAGCATCCTTGGGAGTAATGTATTTATCTCTATTTTTTCTGCTATATTTGCTAATATATCATCTTGAGTTGTGGAGGGAGTAGGAGGATCCCTAAGGGGCACTGTCGGATCTTTTGAACTTTATCCCCTCTCAAGTGGAGTGTTGATTGGCCCTTCAACTGGAGTTATGTACACGTAAGGGTCTTCCCCGTGGCCTATGCTACAAGTTATAGCAATTAGACGATGCCGATGGAGATATTCATCTAATAAGCACTCCTTGATAGTCAAAAATTTTTGATCACCATTAAGTAATTGATTTAAACGATCAAATTGCACCAGATGCTTCTCTTATGGTGGGTTAGGAACTTCAAGTGAAAACAGGCAATGATTAATGAATTTATGATAAAGGCTGGGACTAAAAATTAAAAAACCAAGGTCCTTACTTGACTTAAGCCATTTTCCGGCACACCCGGGCTGCTGCTTGATATAAAACCATTCAGGTTTTAAGTCCACAGCTTTGCTGCTAAACGGAACGGTGGTGATTTTCCTTTTTGGCACCGATTCAAAGTATACAAAAGATGAGGTGTCATTGGTTCGATGTTTAAAATTGTAAAAGAAATGAACATCCTCAAAAGTTAGCTCTACACCTAGAATTTCTTTATAAGCTATGTATAGAGTATATAAATAAGTGTAGGGGTTGGGATGAATTTGCATGGGGGCAATCCGCAGTTGTCTCAGAAAATCGACGAAGAATGGTGGAAATGAAGATATCGCCCCAACTAGGCACATCAACCTGGTGATGGCCATGTACCCTTCCGGTGGATTATGAGGACGATCTGTTTTTGAGGGCAACTCGGTATCTCTTCGAAGAATCCCATGCTTTAGGCATAACCGCGCAAGTCTGTCATTGTCAATCGTTGACTCGACCGAATTGTTAGGTGGATCCAAGATTTCAACATTTACAAACTCATCCGGGGAACGATCATCTCCTACCCCTCCTTCTTCCTCGCCTAGATAGACATTACCACTGGATGACACATCACTTTCATGACTTCCCGTTTCATAGTCTGGACCCGTACTATTCCAACCCTAATCTGAAGTGGAAGATATGTCTTTAACAGTTGGATTCTCAGATGATCTGGCAGCATCTCTCCTTTCTACTATTCTAGACGAGCGTTTTTCAGCCATAGTTGTTAAACTATCAAAGAAATAATGGCAGAGATTAAAGCAAAGTTGCCCGTGTCCTCCTGTGCATGTGTTGAAGCTAAAAGTGTGCAAGTGTACATGTATTGATGGAATTAGAATGTACAAGATCATCACAAAAGAAAGCAGTGGAAAAAAATTAAAGCAATTATGTACTCATGATAGTCTAGGAGTTCATTCATAATCGTAAGGCTCTATCCTAACTGTCCATAAAGTTACAGGCCATAGTCATTATTTGATTAAGTTAGTTGAACCATTCTTGCACATTATGTTGAATCATTTCGGATCGGTTCAGATATGTACACCACAAGCGGATCGGTACAAGTCCTCCTTTCTAGGTTAAGACTGGATCGGTTCGGATGCCAAATTATGAGCAGATCGGATTTGATGTGTCATCTTCATGGATCGGTTCAGAACATACGAAGGAGAAGACAACGAATCAGATAGGATTAAAGGAAGGCAATTGTGGTTGGATCGGTTGGCACCGAACCGAACCACATCAACACCCCAAAAATCTATCCATTCAATCCAACTTTCTTCTGCAATCACCATCATCTTCTATGACACAAACCAATGTCGCGTGCCTGGACGCAAGTACTCCTGGATCTTCCATTCTGCATTGAACCGATCCCATCTCTCTTCTCCCTCTACTTCTACTTCGCTTCCCCAACGTCACCTAACCCATTTCTCTCAAAAGCCCATTCATGGCTAAGCACTTACAAGCTAACTTGACTAATGCTGACTTTGACCTCCTCCATAATCATCTTGAGGTGGCGACAAGCAAACAACGACGATGGTGAGGGGATAGCAGATAGAGCGTTAAAATTAATGTGGTAGCGAATGGATTTACTCAGATTGCTCCTAAATTCGGATTATAATCGATTAAAGCGGAGTTAATCAAAGATTAAAGACCCACCTATGAATTTGATTTGAAAACTGGAAGGAGTTCTAGAGATTTGAAAATTAGGTTTTTTTAATTCAAAATTTTGAGGAGAACGGAAATGAAAAAGAAAAGTAAAAAATGAAGAGAAGGGCGTGAATTTATATGAGAAGAAGAGGCCCCTTCATGTTCTTGTGGATTTGATGTTTTGGCCCGATCCGATTAGCATATGGTCCTCGTCAATATAAGCTAGGCCTTTCAGTCCATGAGTGCAGCAATGGATGGAACATGGATGGGATTGGGCGAGACCAATCCGAACCATAGCGTAGTCGTCACTATCAACTCAACACAGAAAATGAATCCAAAGAGGATTGAAAGATTCATAAGAATGTATTATAAGAGCTCACCTGAAAGAATGGCTCAGAGGTTGAATGTAATCTCAAGATTATTAAAAGCAATTGGAGTGGTTCATACATCCAATGTCATATTTATAGACACCAAGAGACACGACTTGATGAGACGTCACAACTTTACGGATGAATGGAAGTAACTATTCAACGACTTTAATTCAGAAACCAACGGGCAAAATATTTTGAAGCACGCTCTATTTTCAATAAACACGTACTTTAAGGGGGCAAAATGTTAGCCTACTTTGTGAACTAGGATACATAAAGCTAAGAGATTGCTCGATGAATAAGTTTGAAGAAAGAGTTCACAGCAAAGGCTCAGATTGGTTCAGAGGGCCTTGACTCGTTCCCTTTGGTTATGCAGTGAACAAAGCAGAGAAGGGCATATAGAAAGCGCAACCGGATCGGTTCGGAGGTCACCAACCCGAACCCTTTGTGTGAACGCCGATCCGATCCGAGAATAGGAAGTTGCAGTAGTTACATCCCACGATTCCTTCATATGCAGAGCGGTTGTGAATCTACTCTCCCACGTTCACCCACGAACATAATGTGCTAGCATCACCTTAAAGCTTCTGAACCCGAATCTAAAGGGATGAGCATCACGTGTACCCGAACTGACGGCCCTCCAGGGGAATTTTATGCCAATGAATACACCATCAACCCTCATTTGAGAGGATCTTTTGGCAAATTATTAGCCCTCTCTACCATAGAAACTGAATTCCTCTATCTTATTCAGATCATCATCAACCTTTAGAGCATATTTCAGAAAAGGCTGAGTGAAATTATTCATTGTAAAAGTGAGGTTGAGTGAAGACAATCATTATACTTGCATTCCCATCATCAATCAAATAAATTTAAAGTGGACGCAGGCAATTTAACGCTGAACCACTATAAATCGTGTGTTTTCATTGTTTTTCTCTTTTATTTATCATTGAATTGGGTGTTAGAACCATTTTTGAATCTAACAATTGCATATAAGAAATGATGAAAAATATGCATAGTTTGAAATAGAAAAGTTTAACATTAAAAATTTACATTTTTATTGTATATAAGAAATGATGAAAAATATGCACCATTTGAAATAGAAAAGATTAACAATAAAAGTTTCCATTTTTATTGTATATAAGAAATATGCATTGTTTGAAATAGAAAAGTTCAACAATAAAAATTTACATTTTTATTGTATATAAGAAATGATGAAAAATATGCATTAATTGAAGTAGAAAATTTTAACAATAAAAATTTACATTTTTATTGTATATAAGAAATGATGAAAATAATATTCACTGTTTGGAATTAAATGATTAGACAATAAAAATTGCATTTTTAATTGTATGTTTAATTCATTAAAAAGATAAATGATTGGACAATAAAAATTACATTTTTAATTGTATGTTTAATTCATTAAAAAGATACATGTTTTAGATTAAATGATTGGACAATAAAAAGTACATTTTTTTATTGTATGTTTAATTCATTAAAAAGATTCATGCTTTAGATTAAATGATTGGACAATAAAAAATTACATTTTTATTGTATTTTTAATTCATTAAAAAGATGCATGATTGAAGAAAATATTTTTGACATAAAAAATTACATTTTTATTGTATTATTGATTCATTAAAAAGAATCATGTTTTAAATAAAATGATTGGACATTAAAAATTACATTTTTATTGTATTATTGATTCATTAAAGAGAATCATGTTTTAAATAAAATGATTGGACAATAAAAATAATATTTTATCGGATGTTTGATTCATTAAAGAGATTTTTCTAAATTGAAATGTCACCATTTACATATTAGCGAAGTAGAAAAATGTTCATTTGTTAAATAATGTCATTAACATGTTAGTGATGTTAGGAAAATAATAATATATCTTGATTCATTAGAATGTAACCATTTACATATTAGCGAAGTAGAAAAATGGTCATTTGTTAAATAATGTCATTTACATGTTAGTGATGTTAGGAAAATAATAATATGTCTCTATTCATTAGAATGTAACCATTTACATATTAGCGAAGTAGAAAAATGTTCATTTGTTAAATAATGACCTTTACATGTTAGTGATGTTTAAAAAAAAATCATATGTTATTTTTCATTATTCTTAACATCTAAGCAAGGTTAGAAAAAGAGTCATTTGTTTAATATGTTTTGTTAGATAAAAGCATTTTTCATTAACATGTTAGCAAAGTTAGAAAAAGAACCATCTGTCAAAATATATTTTTTGTTAGATAAAATATTCTTTTTAACGTGTGTATGAAGTGTACAAAATTATTTAAAGAATAAATAGTTTGAGATCGTCAAAGGAATTATATATATATATATATATATATATGTATATATATAAATTAAAATAAAACGAATCGCGCGTAGTAGTTCGCGTTTTGGAATCGTAACTTTAAACGATTATACCGAGAGATCCGACTGTCCGATTTTCCCAAAATTGGAATCGTTGGGTTCGCTTTGGAAAGATCTTTCAATGATATTAAATTTGTTAAGATCCAACGGTTAGATTTCGAGAAATGTGTAATTCAAATCTAAACAAAAACAGCGCTAGAGCCGCGTAATGAACTGAAACGTCATTCGAATAAAATAGGCTATTTTTTATATAAATAAAAATAGCGATAAATCGTTATAAAATATTATAAATGATATGCAATGGAAATAAACCAATTTCAATTGGTTTATAAAGTAATATGGACAGTTAGATTCTTTGACATTAATTTATTGGGTTGAATTGAATTTAACCAAAGAAAAGAAATGATTTGAATTATATATATTCGAGAATTATTTGAGAAGACCAAGTTAAATCTCATTTCAATTAATTATGCGACGATTAAAAGTCAAAGATATTGAAGACGGTGGTTGAAGACCGGCGATCTTCACATTGAATGGATGACTACTGTTGCCTTCGATTAGAGTTGCGGCCTTGAAAGGGTTACAGTGGTAATTTCCCGGACATACTTGTTGATTGTTCGGATGTGCGAGGGCCTCTCTCCTGTATTGGACATATGGGACGAGGAATAAGGTGCCTCCGATTTCGTTCAGACCCAGAACAGACTTGTAAATGGATGTGTGTCTGACATTGGATTTTATTCTGTATTGATTGATTTCTATTAAATATATATATGTATATATATATCTGTTTGTTGGCGGAAAATTTATTCTCTTGCTTAACACTCTACTCTGAGACGTACGAGCTCAGAGGTTATATATCAATAGACATTAGCCGTATGATGTGAATTTTCAATGTGGCATGCTAAGATGCAAATGATCAAAGCTTTTGTTGAAAAGCCGAGCCTTGTGGTTGATGATCAAAGCATAACTTTAATTAACATAACTTTGTGTATAGCGTTAACTCGCGAGCCTCACACCCCGATATGAACCAGAAACGGGAGAGGATTGCAGAGAGGACATGCGTTTCTTTCTAGCTAGGAGTGGTGTCATGGTATGGAGCCCATACATTTTTACTTATGTGGATATTGTAAAGCGAGGTACCTCGAATTTGAGTCCCTAGTGGCTCTTGATTTACGCCCCCATAGGGCGGGAAAACGTATTGTTCAGGAATTACCAATCCTCAAACATAAGAGATGGCCCTCCCTGAAGATCCAAGGTGCAGTTGCGACTGATCCTGAGGCACGGGCTAGAGTGTCTCGAATTCGTTAAGGACGATTCCTTGCCTTGGTTCATGATGGAAATCCAACTTCTAATACGTCATTGTGCGGTTTTTGTAAAACTAGTATAGTGACATAGTATAAGGTAGCTATGTTGTTTATGATTGATACATTATGTTTGAAAATATTTTTGAAACATATATGCACTAATAATAATATCAAATGATTTTGATTTATACGTATCAAGCATATTTGGCCATTATAAGGTAAAACTCTATCCTCCGGTTTACGTTGCATTATGTGATGGGACTTAAGTTTTATAATGGCTTCATTTTTCTAAAAAGTATTGCGTTGTTTAATGATTTACTTTGTTTCATGCACTAGCAATCCAATGGAGTAAACTCATTCCGCGTTAGCGGCTTGGTCCTATGATTGACCTTATTATTAAATTAGTTTAGTAAGATTTCTCATACCAGTCCCATGATTGACTTGTAGTTTGTTTCACTTTGAAATATCGGGTGCCCCTTATTCTACATGGGCAGCCTTATATTCAGGTTTTAGCAGATTCATTCTGGATAGCTATGGAGCTGAAGATGGATCCTATCATTTCTATTGTGTTGTTCAGACTACATTAAGTATATTATGTTTGATTCCGCTGTAGACATTTTATATTAAGCTGAAACTATATTCTGTACTAAGTATGATCTTATTATGCTATGTATCTCTGATGATATATTATTTCCAGTGTAATTTGATGTACATCATCTGGTGTAATGCTATGTTTCTGTTCTGCTGTTATTGTTTATGTGTTATATTCCAATGTTTATCCTTGCTTCCGTGGCATGGGGTTTTGGGATTATCACAGATATAGTATCAAAAATCCTAAACTCTTTGACGAAAGAATAAGAAAGGAAGGTTTTGGCTATTGAAGAAGCTAATGATATTTCAACCATGAAACCTGAAAAGTTAATAGGAAATCTAATATCATATGAAGTGAATTTGTTGGCTAACAAGGTTCATGCTCAAGATAAAAAGAATTTGTCTTTCCATGCTGAAAAAGATATGTATATATATAAAGATAAATTGTTAGAGAATATGAAGGTAAACACATATATGTATAATTATTTTGTTATATGTATGCATGTATGTATGTATAGGCTAATGTGAATCTTAGAGCAAATAAATATAATTTTTGGGACAAACGGCGTTTCTATAAGCTTTAAGTTTAAAAGTATAAAATGTTAATTTTTTTGAAAATATATAAATGCATGTGTTAAAAATAAATTTGTAAGTGTGTAAAAAAATTCAATGTCAAAGTAAAGCTATTTGAATTATTGACGCATTTATCATCGTAAATGTCTTTCACGAGAAATGTACTTTTTGAACAATTATAAATTTGTAAACATTTATAAATAAATGCTTTACTGATAAATCTTTATAAATAATTTTTAAAGAGTGATTTAAATAAGAATTGGTATTTTGTTATGTGCTCATGGTGTGACTTGTAACAAACAATTGGAATTTATGTGTTAATGGTTGTTTAAGCATGGCATAACTATAGTATTTAAGACACTTTAATTACTAAAGGCTTATTTATCTCTTAGTAGCCTTAATTAGGCTAAACGGGCCATAATTGTTAAATAAAAGGAAAGAAAAGTTTTGAGAATTTTCTCTGATACGTTTTTTCTTTCTCTCTAGGAGTCCTTCATTTTCCATGCTTGGGAACTAAAACTAAGAATGAAAATCAATTTCCAGCGAAATCTAAATTCCTAAATATTTCAAGTTATTGAAACACACGTTGTAAACTGTGTCTCTAGCTAGTACCATCCTAGAAACTAATTTTATTTCATCAATAATCTCTTTTGTTAATTCCAGTTCTTGTGTTTTAATGATTTGGGGTTGCATGTTACAGTAACCTTTCCTACAGGCTTTGAGAAGGCTTTTTGAAGCTCTAAGTTCAAATGGTCCTTCAAATTTCTTGATTTAGATTTCTACTTTTGAAATCTAGGTGAGTGAAACTAGCCCATTCTAGTTGAAATCATCTGCGTGTAGTGTTCATGGTTTTATCCGATTAGTTTTAATGAATCAGTACTCGGTACGTACCAATTCCGGTGAAATTTTAACTCTTGTGGTCTTCTAAGTTTAGTGCCTAATTTGAAAAATTATATCTCCTTCAATTTATAATGAAATGCTTCTAGTCTTGTTTTGGATCTTGTTTGGACTCTTATCTTTGTGCATGCTAAATGTCATAGCCTTCCAATGTTGTTTGTACTTTAATTTATAGTGTTGAGGTTGTTTTCATCACTTGCAGAAATCTCATACCCTATTCTTTCATTTACCCAAAGAAGAGTCAACCTTGATGTCGACCCCCGTGGAAGGAATGTCGACACTAGGGTCGACCCTATATTGGTGAGAGTGTGGGCTTTCTTTTGGTGAGTAGGGTGATGTTTCAGGCTTTGCTTAGTTGGGTTCTGCACTTTGGAAGTTTGGTGGTTTGTTTTGGCCCTTTTTTATTAATGATATTGTATATTTTAATATGGCAATTAACTCAATTGTGGGGTGCCTATAGTAGCTATGATTCGTATATTGAATCAATAGTGTTTTGGGTGAACGTTTGCTTGAAATTCCATTGGTATCTATCGTTTCCATGTATGTTTTGAAACTATTTTTCTACAAAATGTTTCTAGACGAGTTTCGTACTCCATAATTATTTAGTATATGCATTTTAAGCATTTTATAAGTATATAAACTACATTATCCCCGTTCTATGGAGAGAGAACTTTCATAAGTAAACGATATTGCATATTTTTCGGAAAACTAATTTAAACTCTTTTTTCCTCCAGAACTAGTTTCAATATATATCTTGAATACTTAATAGTTTTGTTGATGAGTTTAATTTGCATTTATAGTGATGTTTCTATTGTATTTCCAAATACACATACATGGTTTTTGGATCATTTTAAAATGTTTTTTAGCATAGAAATATGGTTTTGAAATGAACTATTGTTTAAACAAGATTCTATAAACTTTTTAAATATTTTGATCTATACAAAGATTTCAGGAACTTCACAATTCTCAAAAATATTTCCTGAAAACAATGTTTCAAGCCATTTTTATAAGGTATATTTTCTAATATAAAATCACACCTTTTTGCACCCTTCGAGAAGGTGTGTCTGTGATCAAATGGTATAGTGAACCTCATGGTATTGGACACGAAGGTATATTTTGTTGGTTAATTATAGACTCGTCTAATTGAAGCCATGTTTCTTTTATTTTTGTAATTTCTTTTGTTTCTTGTGATTTCTATTATGTAGTGGACTAACCAGTAGTAAACTGGTAGTAAGAATATGTGGTAGAGGATGCATGGATACCACTACCCAGGTTATTGAATGTGATTTTTTGACACATTGATGTTGTTTCGATAGTGCCCGACCTTTGGGTAAATAGTGTTGTTAGACCTTTGGGTTAATCATGTTGTTTGACCTTCGGGTCAATCATGTTGTTCGACCTATGGGTCAATCATGTTGAAATTATGGGTAGATCCAAAAATATTTTTGAAAACATTTCCCCTCATGTTGATATTAGTATTAGCTATGGCCTTTGAGCCATCATGTTATTAGCACGTGCAGGCATAGCTTCAGAAGTTTGCCAATTCTGGTTTGGATGCAAATCATGTTGATTTTGTATTTTTGTTTATTGATGATTTCACCATTCATGATGAGTATTATACATACATGGTGCTTCCAGTGTTTGAAGTCTCTTGTGTCTATACGGTGATTTCAATTTTATGGTACGAACTCTTATTCAAGTTCCGGGTTTAGTCACTCTAGTGATTTTCAAGAATATGTTGATTTGAATGCTTTCACCTGATCAATGTGATTTTATTTATATATCTCTCAAGTGGATGATTGATGGTGAGTTATTAGGTGATTTCATTCATGACTTTTAGAACTCTTAACGAGTTCATGTTGCCCTGATGGTGTTAATAGTGTTGTTTTCCTTGTGTAGAAAGACACGGTAACACCGTTATGTTTATCTTTAAGTTAGTGTATTACGTTGTACCTAATCCTTTTGGTTTAGTTTATTTGACAAATGTTTCTTAACAACTTCACGACGGTAAGTATTTCACATTGTAACATCCATTTGCAGAATATCATCTCCAAAATTTGCTATCTTACTATCTATTGACCCATTATTTGGCAAAACAGTCACACGCCAAGATTATGGGTAGCTCTGTGTTCGAGTCTCGAGAACGTCGTCGTATTACACAAAGCGATTTGGTCAAAGTATCGATGTGTTCGTAAAAGGTTGAAAATATCTTCGATTCCCAAAATCATCGTACAGATTGGAAAAGTCATTAATAAACAAGGAAAATATAGCATGGTATGAATACGTGATCGACTTACTTCGATCAGCTCGAAATCTTAAGCGCTCCGACTAGATCATGTGGAAAAAAATCTTCGACGAAAAATATTTGGAATTTGGTAAATTCTAGTTTCGCTCACTCAAAAACTGCTGATCGGCATGGTACGATCAAGGAAAATTGCTTGTGCAATTCAATTTGGAAATGATCAGCCAAATAGTTCGGCACTAAAAAATTATGTGATCGACACATGAAAATCAACAATTTCCATGTGCGCGCCTCTGCAGCGACACAGCTTTGGTTTTATAAGGCAGGATACTAAAATCTCAAGGGTCGAGATCTAGTGTCTCGAAATCATCTGATCACATCAGTAGGCACTGTGATTTTCTCCTGTACGCAACAGGGGATTAGATACGAAATCATGGTACGATTCTTGGACCTAGCATTTGGCATGAGTGGGAGGTGATGCGAAATAGCTGATCGCATCAGTATGGGACGTGATTTCCAGGAGCGTGCATCATGGCATATGATGAGAAATTTTGGCATGTAGTAGGGGATGCGAAATCGTGTATTTGGCAAGGCAAAGTGGCGATGCGAAAATCCATATGCGGATCACTTGTTTTGGCGTGATCCATGGGAATCACTGTGTTTCATCACTTTTTTCCAAGATATGATTTTTTTGGCTCGAAAAGCGATTTTTGGCTAAGTTTTCTAGATTCAAATTTCGCATCCCATCAGGATATGAAATTTGGGTTGATGCCTTCAAACCTCACCTATAAAAACCCCTATACTTGGCATTTTAATGGGTTGGCATTTTTGGACTTTGGCTATACTTTGCATATGTGATTGGAGCTCCAAGACACCATTAATGGCTTTCATGGTGATTCTCGGGAGTTTGGATTTCTCCAAGGACTTGTAAACTTCACATAGAAGTTTGCCTACAACTTTTTGGCACTCACTTGGATTTTTGGCTTGCTTTTGGACATATTTGGACTTTCTTGGACATTGATGCTATTTCTTGGACATTGTTTATCATACTAACACATTTTGGCTCAACGAAGAAAAAGAAGTGCATTTTGGTCAAAGTTATGAATTAACAAGTTATATGTTATTATATTGCACAACTTTGTTCATTTGTAATCGACAAATCTATGATGAATGATTACTATAAAGTGGATGTAGGCGTTAGTGCCGAACCACTATAAAAGTTGTGCGTCCCTTTATATTTCTCGTACTTTGGATATTTGGATTGCGAGTTCACTATTGAACTAACACTTGGGTGTTGGCGTATGCAAATAACCAATTTCCCACGTCAACACTTTGGCGTGCCCGGAAGGGGGAGCAACAACTTCGTCTTTTGCTTTGGTTTTTGTATTTGGTTTTGGTTTTCGACTTCGGTTTTAGTTTTCAAATTCGACTTTGTTTCAAAAGCAGATCTTGCTCGCTTTTCATCATTGTTAAACGAAAGAAGCCCGACGCTTTTACCAATGTTCAAGGTACTCGAGGTGAAGGAAGTCAAGAAATTTCTTCGATTTGGAACCCCTCCAACTTTGTTACTCGAGAGGATGTGGATGAGATCGATAAGGGTTTAGCTATAGATTTGAATCCTTGAATCGAGCGATTGGAGGACACGATGACTACTTTTCTCGCCGGGATTAAGGCTAGACTTGGAAGCTCAAGAAGGCTGTCAGTCCAGGAAGATATTATTGGGACAAGAACTAGTGTTCCGCAAGTTATGATTCGGGACTTGGTCCAACCCCATAAACTAATCAGCATGGCAACACTGATCCTTGGACTGGTGTCGTTCTCGCTGCACTCGGGGGAAGTACCTCTAATGCCGACATCGCTCAAACCCACAATGCTTTTCTTGGTCAATTCGTGGGTTCCAGCAATGGAAATGTCGCTAAAGTGCCTCTGCGCATTGGTTTTGATAGAAGCGCTCCCACCTTCCCGAGGGTATGGATTGTGCCCGATGCGGCTCCTCCGTTCGGGATTCAACAGATGTTCTTCTTGCAAATCAACTAGTTTCTACCATGGACTTAAACACTATGAGCAAAAATGTCGCTTTGGATAACTTGAACTAGTTTCTTGCATTTGGTAAAGGATCCCAAATTGCAGATGTCATTCGTCGATTTACCCGAGTCGGTGCCTCTTTTTCGGATTTGGAATATGTTACTGGCAGTTTGTTCTTTTTGGATATGAGGAATTCTCGTAACCTATCAAAATTCAAATTGCTGGTATTGGAAGCTTATGATGGTTAAAGGATCTGACTGCTCACTTGATACTCAACATACGTCATATGGAAGTTCTCTCAACTTCAGATAGTGGCATAGCAAAGTGTTTTCCGCTTTACTTGACAGACGTTGCTGCCATGTGGTTTAGCCAATTGGAAACGGATTCTATTCACTCTCGGAATGCTTTGGTTAGCAAGTTCATCGAGCAGTCTAGAATTCACATTGCTCGTCTATAAAGCAATATGACTCTAACAACAATTAAGAAGAAATTCGGAGAGACCCTGCTTAAGTTTCTGAAAGGTTTAATGAAGCAGTGGCTTCATTCAACGGCCTCGATTCATCCATGGTTTTGATGGCTGTAGTCCCTAGCGTATTGGATAAATATGACTTCAAAACTTCATTTCATCAGGACCCGCCGAGGGATCTCAATGAGTTCTACTTTGAAGTGGAAAGATATCTTTGTTAAAAGGATGCGAGAACTGATAAAAAGGTTCTTAAGGCTAATGTGGTTAAGGGCGGGGCATCGCCTGACTCTGGTAAAGCTAAGGATTCTGGCATAAGTAAACTTCCTTCAGGGAATGATCGAAACATGGTTTGGAAGCAACCTAAGTTCCTGTCTTATTCGGAACCTACTCACACCCTCGAAGATATTTACTTAGAGGTTCATCCCACTACTTCTTTCAGAAAGCCTCCTGCAAGGGCATCAACTCAAAGAGAAAAAGATTCTGGTCAGCATTGCTCATTTCATGATCTCGATGGTCATAACATGTGACGCCTCCCCCCTCCCCGAACCAGCTGACATTTCCCTGAAATACACTGTACTAATGCCCGACTAGCACGGGACAGTCGTCAAGGAAAAGGGTTTTGAAACTATGAATCACCAAAGAACCTGTAGTATATCTCACAACGCATGGAATAAAATATAATAATAACATAACTTGACATAAAACAGGCGAGACAACGCATAAGCTGAAAACTAAATCATATCCATCAGAGTAGCGGAATCCAAAATACAGCTTATGATCCAAACCATTATTAAAACTTCAAAATACCGTCTCTAAAGAAAAACAGGAAAGGTAAACTACTAATGCCCAAAGCAGTGACTAACAACAACACAGAAAGAATATATGTAAATAGTACGTGGAAGCCTCCTGCTTGTCTCCGGACAGCAACTCGTGCCTAACCACCTAACCTATCTCTAGTCTGCCCGTTTAGGAGCAACCAGAGTAATAAGACGATACATAAAACTCTGGGTCATACAAAAGTCTAGTATGAGCGATAGCAGAAAAATAAAACAATAATAGGTATAAATAATCGTACCTGAACTAGGACCTGCAACCAAAGAGTTAGCACAACAAGATGTATAGTACTCTAAGGTAACAGTAACATAAAGTGTAAAATGGGAGTGTGCATGTCACGGTGATAGCAAACATAAAACAAAGCAATCATCCCCACATCACTCACTTAGTGCATAAAGCATACAATATCCGCCGCTTTGATCACTGAATCCATTGGGGCCATGATGGCAACTCCGTACAATTATTGCTATGACCATACTTCCCTGGTTTATAATCAATAACCCTACCCAGTCCGCACATCCCTGGCTCTAGGTTAAGGGCCAACCAGTCTGCACTTCCCTGGCTCGGGTTCGTCAACATGCCCCCTCTCTTCAATGTTGAACTAAAGTTATAAATATCGATAACCCCTTTGCACACGTCCCGCAACAAAGTTCAACTCTAGAGGTTAACTCTTTAGTTCCCATCTGGATCCTGAGTAATAACTTCCTACTTGGATTTCCTTTGCATCTCGGGTCTGGTCTGATTGGAATTGGTCTTCAGAAGAATCCACAATTGTCATCGCGTAGTCGAAGTTCGATTCAGTTCGGTTTGGAGTCATCATCTCGGTTCGAGTCATGATCATCGACGAGGATAGGCCGCAATCCCGGTCGCCCCGCCAGCTCGCCACCCTCCCGGGCCTTGCCCTCCCTTTGCTTTATGGCGCTCCTTCTGGTTAGTTCGTGACCCTTTCCTGGTGGCGGTTCATGACCCTCTCTTGGTGGCGGTTCGTGAGCCTTTCCTGGTGGCGGTTTGTGAGCCTCTCCTGGTTGCGGTTCGTGAGTCTGGTGGCGGTTCGTGAGCCCTACCCCCTTCAAGAACCAAATTTCTACAGTTTTCCTACGTGCTAATTTCACCACACGACGGCGTTTTCAACCATTCTAACCTTCCTACGACATCACAAAACATTCCAAATAGCAGTAACAACATATAGAATCAATCAAAAATTTTAAACATCATTCACATGAAATATTTGGATCAAACATACCCAAAAAGCATGATTTTCTCCTTAATCCCCTTAACCATGGTTTAACTATAGGATTTGCAAACTTAGTCCAAATTAACCCAAATTTTCACCAGTGCATTAAATAATATTTCAGAATTTCTACATATTTTTCCAAATTTTTATGATGCATAATTTCTCTAATTATCACTAATCACCCTTAATTAGTCGTAATTAGCGTATAAAAGTGGAAATCACTCATCTTATCCATAAATAAATTTCAGATCTGAAAACTCCACTGATTTGGCATGGATTCATATGTATAGTAGCGGCTCTATCTCTGATTCGATGCTAATTTCTCTTGATTTGATGTAGTTTTGGTTAATTAGCAATAGGAAGCGATTATAATGAGATTTGGAGGATGGATGTAACACCCCGCCTCCGCTAGGGTCACTCGCAAAGGAATGCACTAGCTTTAGAGGGGCATTATTGGTAAACATGCACAGAAATATCACAAGACAGAACATATAAAATAGCGGAAGTAAAATCGAACTTTCATAAACATGAATACATAAGGTCTAAAGCCTTTTACATCAGAGTACATCAAAACCTGTCTTGCAATAGTAAAGAAGCATAAAGACTTTTTCATAATTTATTCCCCAAATAAAAATAGTAAAGTAGCCATAGCCAAGAAAAGTCCAAGCCATCCATGATGACCTTCAAGCAGAAGAAGTCCGAACTAAACAACAATGTTTCCTCCCTGTAACCTGGGGGGGAAACGGAAGAAAAGAGGCGAAACAAAACGGGTCAGTCAAAAAGACTGAGTAATCCCTATCTACTATTAGTATAAAAACTAGTAAAGTTAACTGACATGAGAAACTGAGATGAACATAAGCATGATAACAAGATAGATAAGCTAAATCAAAATAACAGGATGAACTACTGAACTCAGATAAACTAAGATGTCATGATAAATTACGATGTCAAGACAAAACAAGGTATCACATCGTCAGGTTCCTATCAAGTATAATATCCCAAGATATCTATCACGTATAACGTCCCATGGTATATATCCTGTATATTTGCTCTGCACCCTCCGTAGTAGTATCCCAGCCTTGTTATGTGTTAACCATGAATGTCCCTTACTCAAAGTCGTGTAATGGTCCATGTCAACCTAATATATCGCATATATAGGTTACTCAAATCATATGTTTCTTTCCATGTATATAAGTTCAGTCCTTTGCCGTACCTCGTACGGGCTTCTTCATGTCGTATTATCCTTGAAATCGTTTGGACTGTCACCCTTGTTCTAGCTAGGCTCTTCCATATGAATCATCGTTTGAACTACTAGGACTTACGCCATCTAGCACCACTAGGGATTACGCTTACCTATTGCACGCTTTCGTATTTCGGTTTGGGTTAAACCACCTAGGCCACTAGGGATTACGCTAACCCTCAACCGCGCCCTTTTTCCCACGCATTCATCGTGAATCGTTTTTCTATAACTGTATGCACATGTATCACATCGTGCCGTCCGAGTCCTGTCACAGGGCAAAACAAGAAATACAGGACTCGGTCGGGAGCTTTAGATTTATCTGCCGATGCAGATACTAAGGTCTGCTTTTCTACACGTGGCTATGGTCCCACGAGACCCCTCCCTCAACTAGTGAAAGGCAACACAAGAGAAAATCTTGCATGAGAACTACACTCCGGCCAGCCCACATCCTACGGCCTACCTCACCCATAATTAGATAGCAATTATGGTCTGTTGGGTGTTCCCTGCCTTTCCGTACGTACACGCTTGACTCAAGATGGTAGATGATCGACGAACTTGCTATCTCGGGCAACTTATGTATTCGTCGACTCACTGCTATCCACCCCAGTCTTTAGGTCGCTCGCATAGCAACCAAGGCATATTCTTGGTTCTTCTACCGCAGACCTCAACCTCTCGTGAGCCTAGTATATTGACCTGGCAGCTCACAGAGGGATCCCAAGAATATCCTCACGTTCCCTGAAGCCGCTGCTTCGTTACCCAGTTCGTTGGAGCCTTTATCTAAATCAGATAGCCTGCTCCTACACGCATACTTAAACGTTGACCTAACGTATCGGGTTACTAATCTATCTAAGAAATGGTCCAAATTTCCTTGACTAAGAATTATTACTTAGTTTCCCTTAACTAAGGTTTACCACTTAGCCTTATTTCCATAATCCTTGTTAACTATGGTTATTTACCTAATCCTCCGAATTAGGGTTTATCTAATGGGCTAAGTGTCACTTAAGTTCATAACTTAGCCCGTCTACAAACCATGTCAAAATTGGCTAAGTATCCAAGTCCAAGACTTAACCCTACAAACCATGTGTCAAGCTGGCTAAGTATATTAAGCAATCCATAACTTAACCTCGTCTAATTATCATTTTAGATTGGTTAATGATATAAATTAACTTGACCTTGTCAAATTACCGAGTCAAATCGGTCAAGCGTATTCAAGTGATTCGTGACTTAGCCTTATCATGTTTTCACGTTAGATTGGTTAAGTATAGGTCACTTAACCACATCAAACTAACGAGTTGGATTAGTTAAGTGTAAATTAACTTAACCCCGTCCAATTACCATGTTTAGATTAGTTAGGTCTGAGTTGACTTAACCCCATCCATTAACTGTATTAAACGGTTAAGTGTTACTAAGAAAATTTACTTAACCTTATCAAGTTATCGTGTTGGATTGATTAAGTGTTGGTTAACTTAATCCCGTCCCCTCGTCGTATAAAAATGGTCAAGTGTCGTTAGGCAAATCAAGTTACTTAACCTACCCAACCCTGTCATTTTTGTTAAGTATCATTAGCCTAATCAAATTACTTAATCCATTTGTCCATGTCATATTTGGTTAAGCCTCATTAATCAAATTAACTTAACCCTATTATGTGGCATTAATTATTTAATGCACCCCAACCTCTCACATTAGACTTTGTTGTGGTTACTAGTTAAGCCGGGCGGGTCCGGGTAGATTTACACCACAACTTGGTCTAACCTCGGGTTCAAGCACAACATGACCAACTTCTCACATTGAGTCCTATTGTTTGCAACTACTAGTTAGGCCGGTCGGTTCCGGGTAGTTTTACGTTGCAAACTCAACCCAACCTCGAGTTGGCCACTTTCATGTTTAGTCTAGTGTCATGTTCATAGTCAAGTTTTCAAGCAATTGGGTAGACCTAACTTAATAGGTAAATTCCCAATGGGTAGACCTAACTTAATAGGTAAATTCCCAAGCTTATGTTTTTATGCATACTTACATGTCAACTTCCATGTTACATTTCAAGTTATGTTTTCAAGTATAAACACATGTCATATTTAACGTTACATGTTGTCATGTTTATACCCATTTACCCAAATCATATTCATGTCATTATGTTTCCCCATAATGTGACCCCAACGTTTTTTTTTAACTCGCATATACGTTTGCAACAACGTGATGGATTAAAAGAAGAGACTTGGCAAAGGCATGACAAAAATGGATATTAAGCCACAAGTTAATCATGGTGGCAAATGAGGCACACATGTGTTCCTTAACTTGCATGTTACATTCCTACACCTCAAAAACATGCATAAACCCAAACTTGGCACATAAACGAATCATGGTGACAAAAGACAAGGAATGATGACTAGTAACTCTCATATATCATCATATAAGGGTTATGACTTCATATGCAAGTTGACATAATGATTATGAAGGTTTTCATGTTGCATAATGCAACATTTCAACATAAAGGTTGTGGCTTTTAGCTCATATGATCAAGATAATGACTTCATAAACTTGCATAACATGATAGCATGCATCATTCTCAATGATCAAACCCAAACTTTCAACATGAACTTTTAACTTCATAGTTAATACCTAAGAGTAGGGAAGGGCTTACATTGCTATGAAGGCCTAAATCGATTAAACCAAAGCTTATGATGAAGCCTATGCATGCCATCACCCAAAAACCCAAAGATGGATGCACCAAATCACTAAAAACACCATCTTTATGAACAAAGATCATAGCTTTTGCCTTGAAATCAACTTGAGAAGCTCTCATACTAACATAGGGACTCTCTAACACTCTCATGATCATGAAACCTCTCATAGAAATGAAGTGGAGGCTAGGATAGTTGAGTGGAGGCCATGAGAGTAGAAATTTGGCCATAGTTTAGTTACATGAGTGAATAATGAGGGTTTAGGGGTAGGTTAGGGTCTTATTTATAGATTAGGCAAGTGTTTTAGGCCATAGGATTAACCCTAGATTCAATCCAAGCCATCAAAGCATGTCTTGGGGAAGAAGTCAAGTGTAGGAACCATCTAGGGCCTTTAGATTAAAGATGGACCATGAGAACCATTCAAATGCAAAATCTGCATTTGAGCGAATCGGCCCACGGGTTGACAGCCAAACACCCTGGATTAACCCCTAGTCGACCCAGCAGGCTCGGGTCGACCTCAAAAATCGGCCGGTTCGGTTATTCCCTTCTCCCAATTCGCTGTTTTGAACATTTTTGCATATTTATTTAATTTTCAATTATATATATATATATATATATATATATATATCAATATATATATTTCTTTGCGCAACCCATTTCACTTAATTAAGTATACTTTAATTTGGGAATTTTTCGTGAAACTTCGTGAGGCCATAGCTTGGTCATACGGACTCCGATTTTCGAAAACTCGGACTCTATTTCGCGTATTTTTCCGAGACGAACGCAATGGAATAGCCCGTTTCCCTTGATTCAGATTTTACAGTTTAATTCTGCCTCCATTTATGTTATAACATGTTATTCAAAAATACGGGTTGTTACATTCTTCCCTCCTTAAAGGATTTCGTCCCCGAAATCTCCAAGTTAGGAAGAACATATCCTACCATCAATCATCCATCTACTCAAAACATCATCCACGAGCAACCATTGTCCTTAGATGATTTCTAATACTGTATGAATATATGCAAAACGTGTGTGTACATGTTCCTTAGCTAATGCTAATGATCAGGCCTGAATAATCTTTCTAATGCAAAATATGTATAGTGCCATGAATCCAACATGTATGCAAATAGTCCTGGTCATATAGATACTATATGCGTGCACAATCATTCATTCATATGCAACAACCGCATGATAACACATTCGATTTCTTCCATAAACAAGTATAAATACTCGTGCATATGCAATATGAAATGTGACCGCGTCGAGCTAGTATCTAATGTGTATTCGCGCATCCACGAGCAACCACTTGCAACCATATCAATCATAACATGTTTCAAATACATGTTTACATCCATAGGGTTCTACCTAGGATTCCCTGAAACAGGGTCGAGAAGATAAACAAGACAAACTCCTTACGGGGTTTGTAACAGAAAATAGGACCGAGTGGGTGTCCACAAAAGATAGCCTACAAGTAAGCTCTTCAGAAACAGGGATCAAAAAGAGGTATCATGCGCGCATCTAGTCTTTGACCATCGAAGTCGTACTTCCTTGAGCTCAATTCCATTGTGTCTTGATCATCTTTTAACTTCACGATTTCGTAACTGCTTATTTCCTGTTCCCATAACATGAGCTGGAACTCATTTCTTTGTCGCCTCTCGTTCCACTTGCACTTATCTTTTTTTCTAAAATACTTGACGCAAACAGGACTGCGTACTCATGATCTCATGCAAGCCTTCCAAAATTCACTAGTGAATCTCGGACCTCGTACCACAAGGTATTCCACGTAGAAGAACTTTCTTTTGAAAGTAAACAGATGCCAACCAGGTTATCAAGTGCACTTACTAGGGTGATTTCCATAACCCATGCATAAGTGAAATAAACCATCCGTCTTATCGGCGAACACCACTCGATCGGGCTTCAAATTTCCAATAAAGGTATCAAGGGATTCTAGGTAACTAATCATGACCGAACCCAAAAGGGTTACACGAGATTTCGAGGGTTACCAAGGCTAGTCAAGAGTCTAACTACCCTCCTATCAAAACCGAGAGTGGCACCCCTTACTGGATAACCACTTCATCCCTAGAATCCATCCATAGCTTATAAACATAAGCATTATTTCCAAACTCAACACTTGGCATAGACATTCTCAAATCCAAACAAGTCATGTATAAATGGACTGATTCTCCAATAGGACCTTGAAACAAAATGGGATTCTCTATTTCGCTAGTACTTAAGGTGCAGAGACTCAACTATCGAAGCAGACTTAAATGATACGAACACGACGTCCTAACGGGATGATAGAGAAGAAAAGCTAAACCTTTAACAAGATCGTTACCCTCCTTCTGAGGTACCCTAGAAATGAGAGCATACTGTTGCCCTCCGAATGATCTTGTCCCTGTTCCATGATACTTAACTATCCGTCCCGTTTCACCATGCCAAAGGTACTCTCTCGTCATGGGTTTCATTGTTCATCTTTCTCCCTCCTTTTAGGACTCAGCCATACCAACATGTTGCTTATCCCTGAGCTCGTATCCTTTATCCTTGTTCTTACTATCCTTTCATGCATAACTCTGCAACGGTCTCTCGAGAACCACCTCCATCGTACGGGAAACACTTACGCAGCTAGAAAGACTAGTCGCAGTCAAAACCACTGTGACTACAGATGGAGGAAAGAAAGGAAAAGAGATTCAATCAAGGAAACAAGGATAATGCTAATGGCCTTTAGGGAATAGCCTTTTTCTTTTTAAAAGAAAATTTTCTTGAAAAATGCTTCTTTGTAAACGGTTTTTCAAATAATTTTCAGAAGGTCTTTAAAAATTTTGCCCAGTCTAGTAACCTTCTGCTCTGATACCAAATGTAACACCCCGCCTCCGCTAGGGTCACTCGCAAAGGAATGCACTAGCTTTAGAGGGGCATTATTGGTAAACATGCACAGAAATATCACAAGACAGAACATATAAAATAGCGGAAGTAAAATCGAACTTTCATAAACATGAATACATAAGGTCTAAAGCCTTTTACATCAGAGTACATCAAAACCTGTCTTGCAATAGTAAAGAAGCATAAAGACTTTTTCATAATTTATTCCCCAAATAAAAATAGTAAAGTAGCCATAGCCAAGAAAAGTCCAAGCCATCCATGATGACCTTCAAGCAGAAGAAGTCCGAACTAAACAACAATGTTTCCTCCCTGTAACCTGGGGGGGAAACGGAAGAAAAGAGGCGAAACAAAACGGGTCAGTCAAAAAGACTGAGTAATCCCTATCTACTATTAGTATAAAAACTAGTAAAGTTAACTGACATGAGAAACTGAGATGAACATAAGCATGATAACAAGATAGATAAGCTAAATCAAAATAACAGGATGAACTACTGAACTCAGATAAACTAAGATGTCATGATAAATTACGATGTCAAGACAAAACAAGGTATCACATCGTCAGGTTCCTATCAAGTATAATATCCCAAGATATCTATCACGTATAACGTCCCATGGTATATATCCTGTATATTTGCTCTGCACCCTCCGTAGTAGTATCCCAGCCTTGTTATGTGTTAACCATGAATGTCCCTTACTCAAAGTCGTGTAATGGTCCATGTCAACCTAATATATCGCATATATAGGTTACTCAAATCATATGTTTCTTTCCATGTATATAAGTTCAGTCCTTTGCCGTACCTCGTACGGGCTTCTTCATGTCGTATTATCCTTGAAATCGTTTGGACTGTCACCCTTGTTCTAGCTAGGCTCTTCCATATGAATCATCGTTTGAACTACTAGGACTTACGCCATCTAGCACCACTAGGGATTACGCTTACCTATTGCACGCTTTCGTATTTCGGTTTGGGTTAAACCACCTAGGCCACTAGGGATTACGCTAACCCTCAACCGCGCCCTTTTTCCCACGCATTCATCGTGAATCGTTTTTCTATAACTGTATGCACATGTATCACATCGTGCCGTCCGAGTCCTGTCACAGGGCAAAACAAGAAATACAGGACTCGGTCGGGAGCTTTAGATTTATCTGCCGATGCAGATACTAAGGTCTGCTTTTCTACACGTGGCTATGGTCCCACGAGACCCCTCCCTCAACTAGTGAAAGGCAACACAAGAGAAAATCTTGCATGAGAACTACACTCCGGCCAGCCCACATCCTACGGCCTACCTCACCCATAATTAGATAGCAATTATGGTCTGTTGGGTGTTCCCTGCCTTTCCGTACGTACACGCTTGACTCAAGATGGTAGATGATCGACGAACTTGCTATCTCGGGCAACTTATGTATTCGTCGACTCACTGCTATCCACCCCAGTCTTTAGGTCGCTCGCATAGCAACCAAGGCATATTCTTGGTTCTTCTACCGCAGACCTCAACCTCTCGTGAGCCTAGTATATTGACCTGGCAGCTCACAGAGGGATCCCAAGAATATCCTCACGTTCCCTGAAGCCGCTGCTTCGTTACCCAGTTCGTTGGAGCCTTTATCTAAATCAGATAGCCTGCTCCTACACGCATACTTAAACGTTGACCTAACGTATCGGGTTACTAATCTATCTAAGAAATGGTCCAAATTTCCTTGACTAAGAATTATTACTTAGTTTCCCTTAACTAAGGTTTACCACTTAGCCTTATTTCCATAATCCTTGTTAACTATGGTTATTTACCTAATCCTCCGAATTAGGGTTTATCTAATGGGCTAAGTGTCACTTAAGTTCATAACTTAGCCCGTCTACAAACCATGTCAAAATTGGCTAAGTATCCAAGTCCAAGACTTAACCCTACAAACCATGTGTCAAGCTGGCTAAGTATATTAAGCAATCCATAACTTAACCTCGTCTAATTATCATTTTAGATTGGTTAATGATATAAATTAACTTGACCTTGTCAAATTACCGAGTCAAATCGGTCAAGCGTATTCAAGTGATTCGTGACTTAGCCTTATCATGTTTTCACGTTAGATTGGTTAAGTATAGGTCACTTAACCACATCAAACTAACGAGTTGGATTAGTTAAGTGTAAATTAACTTAACCCCGTCCAATTACCATGTTTAGATTAGTTAGGTCTGAGTTGACTTAACCCCATCCATTAACTGTATTAAACGGTTAAGTGTTACTAAGAAAATTTACTTAACCTTATCAAGTTATCGTGTTGGATTGATTAAGTGTTGGTTAACTTAATCCCGTCCCCTCGTCGTATAAAAATGGTCAAGTGTCGTTAGGCAAATCAAGTTACTTAACCTACCCAACCCTGTCATTTTTGTTAAGTATCATTAGCCTAATCAAATTACTTAATCCATTTGTCCATGTCATATTTGGTTAAGCCTCATTAATCAAATTAACTTAACCCTATTATGTGGCATTAATTATTTAATGCACCCCAACCTCTCACATTAGACTTTGTTGTGGTTACTAGTTAAGCCGGGCGGGTCCGGGTAGATTTACACCACAACTTGGTCTAACCTCGGGTTCAAGCACAACATGACCAACTTCTCACATTGAGTCCTATTGTTTGCAACTACTAGTTAGGCCGGTCGGTTCCGGGTAGTTTTACGTTGCAAACTCAACCCAACCTCGAGTTGGCCACTTTCATGTTTAGTCTAGTGTCATGTTCATAGTCAAGTTTTCAAGCAATTGGGTAGACCTAACTTAATAGGTAAATTCCCAATGGGTAGACCTAACTTAATAGGTAAATTCCCAAGCTTATGTTTTTATGCATACTTACATGTCAACTTCCATGTTACATTTCAAGTTATGTTTTCAAGTATAAACACATGTCATATTTAACGTTACATGTTGTCATGTTTATACCCATTTACCCAAATCATATTCATGTCATTATGTTTCCCCATAATGTGACCCCAACGTTTTTTTTTAACTCGCATATACGTTTGCAACAACGTGATGGATTAAAAGAAGAGACTTGGCAAAGGCATGACAAAAATGGATATTAAGCCACAAGTTAATCATGGTGGCAAATGAGGCACACATGTGTTCCTTAACTTGCATGTTACATTCCTACACCTCAAAAACATGCATAAACCCAAACTTGGCACATAAACGAATCATGGTGACAAAAGACAAGGAATGATGACTAGTAACTCTCATATATCATCATATAAGGGTTATGACTTCATATGCAAGTTGACATAATGATTATGAAGGTTTTCATGTTGCATAATGCAACATTTCAACATAAAGGTTGTGGCTTTTAGCTCATATGATCAAGATAATGACTTCATAAACTTGCATAACATGATAGCATGCATCATTCTCAATGATCAAACCCAAACTTTCAACATGAACTTTTAACTTCATAGTTAATACCTAAGAGTAGGGAAGGGCTTACATTGCTATGAAGGCCTAAATCGATTAAACCAAAGCTTATGATGAAGCCTATGCATGCCATCACCCAAAAACCCAAAGATGGATGCACCAAATCACTAAAAACACCATCTTTATGAACAAAGATCATAGCTTTTGCCTTGAAATCAACTTGAGAAGCTCTCATACTAACATAGGGACTCTCTAACACTCTCATGATCATGAAACCTCTCATAGAAATGAAGTGGAGGCTAGGATAGTTGAGTGGAGGCCATGAGAGTAGAAATTTGGCCATAGTTTAGTTACATGAGTGAATAATGAGGGTTTAGGGGTAGGTTAGGGTCTTATTTATAGATTAGGCAAGTGTTTTAGGCCATAGGATTAACCCTAGATTCAATCCAAGCCATCAAAGCATGTCTTGGGGAAGAAGTCAAGTGTAGGAACCATCTAGGGCCTTTAGATTAAAGATGGACCATGAGAACCATTCAAATGCAAAATCTGCATTTGAGCGAATCGGCCCACGGGTTGACAGCCAAACACCCTGGATTAACCCCTAGTCGACCCAGCAGGCTCGGGTCGACCTCAAAAATCGGCCGGTTCGGTTATTCCCTTCTCCCAATTCGCTGTTTTGAACATTTTTGCATATTTATTTAATTTTCAATTATATATATATATATATATATATATATATCAATATATATATTTCTTTGCGCAACCCATTTCACTTAATTAAGTATACTTTAATTTGGGAATTTTTCGTGAAACTTCGTGAGGCCATAGCTTGGTCATACGGACTCCGATTTTCGAAAACTCGGACTCTATTTCGCGTATTTTTCCGAGACGAACGCAATGGAATAGCCCGTTTCCCTTGATTCAGATTTTACAGTTTAATTCTGCCTCCATTTATGTTATAACATGTTATTCAAAAATACGGGTTGTTACAATGGAGGCCATTACTAGGGTTAAAGAAATGTTTGTAGCGGCTGAAAAAGTGAAAAGGAAAGTTTCTCCAAACCCTTTAGCCCTCCAGTAACCCTAATCCCGAAATGGGTTATGGACCTAACCACTAATCATTAAATTAAACCCGGCTGTTTTTCATCTTCCAAACCTTATTTCAGCCATATCTCCCAAACTTGTAAGTCCGTTTGATTAATGTGACTACTCTACGGAAAGGTAAACCATCATCTGAATCCAATGGAAGTGGTTTCAGGTCAAAATTCCTTACCAATCAAAAGTTATTGACGAAACAAGATTCACCAGTGGCAAAACGGTCATTTAAAATTCGGCAAAAATCGTGAACATGGGAAATGACCCTAATAATCGTTTCCTAAAATTACACGACCTATGACTTCGTACGTAAATGAAATAAATATTCTACGATCCTTCGATGTGTAGAATGTGGGTCGTTACATAACACGAATGATTGTATACATTTTCGGGATATGATCGAAGAGTGTTTCAGATGCAGTAAGCTACCATGGTTTGTTCAGACTCGAGTTATTGTGTCGGATAGGCACAATCTCCTCATGCAACTCAGGATAGGCGCGGGCCTAGTGCTTGTGGCAACATTTTTATTAATTGATCTTAGTTATTGCTTAGTATCTCGGATTTTGGCCTCCCGGACATTAGTATCTTTTGGCTTTTAGTTTATAATCTTTTGGCATTGTGGATTCTTTGGTTGCTTGGCTCTTAGTTTTTCTTTGTTCTTTGGATTCTGCTCTCGACTTTTTGATATCACGGTTTTAGCTCTGACTATTTCTTTGGCTTTTGGTGTTTCGGCCTTCTCCAGTTCTTAGTTATCTGGCCTGCGGCCTTCTTGGTTCTTATGGTTTGGTTCAGGCTTCTTCTCGATTTTGGATATTTGGGCTTCATCCCATGGCTTTGGCTTTGTAGGCTCAGCCCTTTGGATGTATCTTTTTGGCTTTTTGGCTATAGATGGCTGAGTCGACCTACCCATGTACGGGAGCTATTATAATCCCTAAGAATGCTCTTTGTTCGATAAAACACCATTACCCCCCTGGATGTTAATAAAATGGAACTATTCTTGCTTTTATTAGCTGTCTTGTTTCGACAAGACCGCCTTGAACGCTTCTGGCTACTCCTAGTCATCTTGCTTCGGTAAGATCGTCTTGAATCCTTCAGGCTATTCTTGGTCATCTTACCCTAGCAAGGCTGCCTTGAACTCATTTTTGTTTTGGATTTTGAGTGGCTAAGTTTGCTTACCTTGTAACAGGAACTGGCGAGTTCTTAGGCATGCTCTTCGCAAATGATAAACTGTTTAGTATCCTTCACAAATTAATTTGAAATCAATGATGGATAAGTCTACATGCCCATGTACAGGAATATGCGACTCACTATGAATTCTATTTACGGATGAGAAACAATTAAGTTTTCCTTTTGGCTTTACTAAAAAATCCTAAGTTCTATGACTTTAATAAAAATTACTTCGTTTGTTAGGATGTCGATTGCGAAGTAAGGAAACTTGAAATCTAATTTGCAAACTGTAAGGACTCTGGTCCATAGTTTTTGGACTTGGTTCGCCAAGTTCACACTCTGTCTATTCTTGGTCTCTTTGCCACGACAAAGTCACCTTGAACTCTTTTGGCTATTCTTGGTCGTCTTGCCTCGATAAGATCGCCTTGAACTCATCTAGCTATTCTTGGTCATCTTGCCTCGGCAAGAACGCCTTAAACTCCTCTGGATATTCTTGGTTGTCTTGCTCGGTAAGATCATCTTGAACACTTCTGGCTATTCTTGTCGTCTTGCCTTGGCAAGATTGCCTTGAACTACTCTAGTTATTCTTGGTCGTCTTGCATTGCCAAGATCACCCTGAACTCTTTCAGCTATTCTTAGTCATCTTGCCTTGGCAAGATCGACTTGAACTTTTTTGGCTATTCTTCGTCGTCTTGCCTTGGCAAGATCGCCTTGAACTCTTCTGGCTATTCCTGGCCGTCTTGCCTCGGCATGATCGCCTTGAACTTATCGGGTACTTGGTTATTGATTATTCTAGATTTATGGATCTCGGGTTTTCCCGATTTTCCAGCTATGCTATTTTGATACTCAGGTTCTCAGACCCTTGCGGTCTTTCGGCTATTCTGGCTACTTCAGTTATTCTGTTTATCTCTCAATATATGATCCGCAGCGATTGTCAGCTTTCATTTGATTTCATGCTTTAGTTTTATGGTTAATATGATCCAACACGATCATGGATTTCTACTTCACATGATCTAGCGTGATCACGGCTCTTCGGGTTTTTGGTTATTGGATCTCCCATTGGACTTCTCTTGGCATTGATTTACGGATTCCTAGATTTTTGGTTTACTCGCAAATCACCTCTCCCTTTGGTCAAGGCAAATATGTTTTGAGAGGCAAAGTGTTGACCCACTTTTTGGTAAAGCAGTCACACGTCAAAATTATGGTTAGGGACGCGCTCGAATCCCGAAAACATCATCGGAAAACAAAAAGCGATTTGGTCCAAAGTCGCGACGTGTTCGGAAAAGGTTGAAAATATCATCGATTCCCGAAATAATCGTTATCGGATTGGAAAAGTCATTAATAAACTTGGAAAATCTAGCATGGTAAGAACGCGTAATCAAGTCGGTCCGACCAGTTTGAAATCCTTAAGCGCTTCAGTCCGATCATGTAGCCAACTCGTCGAGGAAAAATATTTGGATTTTGGTAAATTTTGGTTTCACTCACTCAAAAACTAATGATCGGCAAGGTATGATCGAGGAAAATTGCTTGTGCAACTTGATTTAGAAAGGATCAACAAAATTGGTAAGGATTGGCCAAATTGGCAAAGGCAAGTTGGGCACTCAAAATTTGCGTGATCGACACCTAAAAATCACTAATTTCCGTGAGCGCCTCTGCCTCGGCACATGGTACGATCAAGGAAAATTGCTTGTGCAACTTGATTTAGAAAGGATTAGCAAAATTGGTAAGGATTTGCCAAATTGGTAAAGGCAAGTTCAACACTCAAAATTTGCGTGATCGACACCCAAAAATCACTAATTTCCGTCAGCGCCTCTACCTCGGCACAGCTTCGATTTGGCATGACAGGATTCAAAAATCCCGTTAGTCGAAATCTGGCATCTCAAAATAATATGATCATATCGGGAGGCCGTGCGGTTTTCTCTTGTGCGCATTAGGGGATTGGATACAAAATCAAAGTACGAATTCTTGGATCTGGCATTTGGCACAAGTGGGAGGTGAAACAAAATAGCTGATCACATGGGATGGGATTCGATTCCAGGAGTGCACATCATGGGATGCGATGCGAAATATGGGCATGGAGCAAGGGATGTGAAATCGTGTATTTGTAAGGTAAAGTGGCAGATGCGAAAATCCATATATAGATCACCTGTTTTTGCGTGATCACTGTTTGTCATCTCCTTTTTCCAAGATATGATTTTTTGGCTTGGGATGCGATTTTTGACTAAGTTTTCAAGATGCGAATTTCGCATCCCCTTGGGATACGAAATTCGGGCTAATGCCTCAAAACCTCACCTATAAATACCCCCATTCTTTGCATTTTAAAGGGTTGGCATTTTTGGACTTTGGCTATACTTTGTCAAATGGGATTTATAAACTTCCTCATGGACTTTGGACTTCTTCATGGTGATCCTCAGGACTTTGGACTTTGAAAATGGCTTCCATGGTGATTCTCAAGACTTTGGACTTCTTCATGGACTTATTAACTTCACATAGAAATTTTCCTACAACTTTTTGATAATCACTTGGACTTTTGGCTTGCTTTTGGACATATTTGGACTTTCTTGGACATTGAAGCTATTTCTTGGACATTGTTGCTCATACCAACATACTTTGGCTAAACAAAGAAGAAGAAGAAGAAGAAGGGAATTTTGGTCAAATTTATGAATTAACAAGCTATTTGTTATTATATTGTACAACTACGTAGATTCAAAATTTTCGAACTTGGATAAATATTGTGATCGACAAATCTATGATGAATGATTACTATGAAGTGAACGTAGGCGTTACTGTCGAACCACTATAAAAGTTATGTGTCTCTTTACATTTCTCATACTTTGGATATTTGGATTGCTTGTTTATTATTAAATTTACACATGAGGGGTTGGCGTATGCAAATAACCAATTTTCGAGTTTAACATTATCTTATGGACTGTCTGTGTCATTTTGTTCGCTTTAGCAATTTTTGGTTGTAACATGTAATCGTGCTATACACTTTTTGTTGTACATATCTAGTTTTGAGGATGGACTTTATGTGTATTATTTTGTACTGTACCCGATGTATTTATATAGATATATTTGTGGTTGTGATACTGTCATGTGAACTATGAATTATCATGTAGTATTTTCTTGTTCTGAATTGATCGTGTAGCAATTGTAGTATTGTATTACATAAACGTTAAGTATGTCGAACCATATCGAAAAGAAATGAAAAAGGGCATACCATCGTTGTACTTAAGACTTATTTAATACAAGACTATGAATGGTCGCTCCTAACCAGCCCTATTCTTTACTCTTGTAAACAATATTGCTCGATAATGCTCCTTATTAGAGTGTGTCTTATAGTAGAGCATCACAAGTTGGTATCAGAGCCATGTTCAGAAAAACAAAATGAAATGCAAAACAATCTACATATTACATTACATTGTGGTACAATACTAACATTATATCATCCCTATCTCATGTTATTTTTAACTGAGTCCTCAACCTTCCTTGTGTCTTTAAGGAATTCGTCTAAAAATATTGTTTCCAATTCTGTTGTATTACTTATATAGTATTCTTGTGTTTTATTTCTGCATGTGATCCATGTTTACCCTTATTAACAATATTTTTCGTTAATACCGGAATTTGGTCTATGTATATGGATCTAAGGAAAGTGATGGGGAATTTAGTTCCCATAAGTTTGAGTTAGTTCACCGTTTCCTAGATATCAAGGTCAAAAGCCCGAAGATTAGTTACTCTAATCTCAAGAGGTGAGTATCACGCTTACGAGATTTTGTCTTAAGCCCGAAGATGAGTTACTCTTCCATCAAGGGGTGAGTATCATGCTTACGAGACTCAAGGACCAACAGTTACCATGGGATAAGGGTTCCCTAAGCGTAACACAAGTTAGGAAGCTAAACGGCTTGTGGAAGGGTTTCTTAATGATTTAAGGTTAAAAGTAAGGTTTGTTTGGAAAGGCTTTTGTTTTGAAGAAAGCATAAGGTTGCTAGGTAGTTTTTAGGAAAGTTGAATGGAGAAAAGTGAATCAGTAGTAGCACAACAATATACAATGTAATATGCAAAATAGTAAATAACACAACAATTTATAGTGGTTTGGTTCAGATTGAACCTACGTCCAATCAAAGGGTTTTGACGATTTTATTCATGGAGGAGGTTACATAAGAAATCCCCAATTTGATTTGCAAATTAGGGTTTTCTCTCTTTGAAAAGAGTACAAGGTTGTAGAATGAGAAAAGCCCCCTAACATGTGACCCTTGGGGTCTTATTCATAGAGGATTTGGCCCCTTTCTGTTGCTTCTTGTTTCCCCCCTTATTTGCCAATTTTTTGGTGACACCTTTTTGCTTTTGTTTTTGGTTTTCTCTCACTAACTCCAGATTGCTCTAACTGTCTCCAACTTCCTCTGCCTTTCTCCACCATTTTGGTGTCAGTTGCAGCTCTCTCTGGCTATCTCCTGCTTTCTCTGGTTTTCTCCACTAGTTCGGTGTCGGTTGCAGCTTTCTCTAGCAGTCTCTAGCTTTCTCTGGCTTTCTCCACCATTCTGGTGTCGATTGCAGCTCTCTCTGGCTGTCTTCAGCTTTTTCCACTCTTTTTTTGTCGGTTCTAACTTTCTCAAACTGTCTCCAGCTTTCTCTTACTCGCTCCATCATTCTGGTGTTGGTTGCAGCTTCTCTAGCTGTCTCCATCTTTCTATGGCTTTCTCCACCTTCCTACACCATTCTGTTGTCGGTTTTGTCTTCTTCTGGCTTTCTCCAGCTTTCTACACCATTTTAGTGTCGGTTTTAGCTTTCTCTGCCTTTCTTGTTTCAGTAATCATTCCCAAACAATACGTCTGTTTGTTTAATTTGACCACTCTATGGAATGGGAAACCATCATCTGAATCAAAATGAAGTGGTTTCAGGTCTGAATCTATCACCAATCAAAAGTTATAGAAGAAACAAGATTTTATTTTCTTCTTTTGGTGTCGACATAGTTGTACTCAAGGCTTTTCCTTTTATACTTTTGGTATTGGAGCTTCTTCTTCTTTATATTTGGACAGTGCGAATTTTGGTGTTAACAGTTAGCCCCCCTAAGTACAAATAAGCTCTTGTTCTTTAGGACAAAATCCCATGGCTCCTACACATCTTGCCTGTCACTCAAGAATCATTATAAAAATCTTTGGTATTAGTTTCGTATAACCAAGAGTAATGATGCAAAGGGAAGCATAAAATTTCCTTAGTCAAATAGGGCCTGAACATAAATTCCAAATTATGGACTTAGTGTGTAAATTCAAACATGTATTAATTTTGGATCTTATGATTTAAAGCTTAGAATTTTTCTACCAGTGTTGGATGAGCATTTCGTTGTTGTTACTTAGGGATTCAATTATCAAGAATTCATTCTTGAAAGTACAATATAACAAATTCAAAATTTACATTTGGATATTTGCAACCAGGGGTCATCATTGACGAACATAATGTGTTAATAAAAGTAATACGACTTGCATAGTGCATGGGATTTCACTTATAATGTCCCGAATATAACCTTTTGGGTAGGATTCATAGTAATGAATGTTAAAGGTAGACATGTCATAAATATAGGAAACTTCCCTGTTATGAGGTGTCACGAGATCACAACCACTGTTGGAAGACTTCGAATGAGATGCCCAAAAAGGGTTAGCCTGGATGCTAACTAATACATCTTTACTTCATAACAAAGAGAGTATGTCCGAACTTCACATAGCAAAAGGAAATTACATATTATTTTTCGGAATAGAAATAAGGGATTCTTAACTAAAATTGGTTGTCAGAACAATGTAGATCTAAAGGTTTATTTTCTGAGAATATAATAAGATTGGAATAACTGTTAGAAATAGCAAAGAAATAGCTTCAGGATTAAAACATGAACTTATGTAACAAAAATTTGAAAACCATAGTAGGAATCCCTAGTGTTATACTTGGTTAGGGTATAAAATTCCAAAATCCTTACATGAAAGTAGCACGTATCCAAGACTCATACTTGGCGAAAAAGGAATTAGAAATCACATATGAACTTTGAGACTTACATTCGGGATAGTAGAAATTAGAAATCATACATAAACCCCGAGACACACACTCTAGTAAGCAGAAAGCCAAAAATCATTTAGAAACCTCGAGACTCACACTCGAGTAAGAAGAAAGCCAAAAATCATTTAGAAACCCCGAGACTCACACTTGGGTAAGCAGATATCCAAAAATCATATAGAAACCCCAAGATTCATACTCGGGTAAGCAAAAAGCCATAAATCATTTAGAAATCCCGAGACTCACACTCGGGTAAGTAGAAACCTAAAAATCATATAGAAACCCCAATACTCACATTCGGGTAAGCAGAAAGCCAAAAATCATATAGAAACTCCGAGACTCACACTCGGGTAAGAAGAAAGCCAGAAATCATTTGAAACCCCGAGACTCACACTTGGGTTAGCAGAAAGCCAAAAATCATATAGAAACCCCGAGACTCACACTCGAGTAAGCAGAAAGCCAAAAATCATATAAAAACCCCGAGAATCACACTTTGGTAAGAAGAAAACCAAAAATTACATCAGCAAATCACACCCTAATTGGGATATACAGAGAAACATCATGGTTAAACAAATCATCTTAACGAAAGCACCAAAGAATCATCAAATATTATAAAAAGTCATCCAATAGGATCATTAAACACCATCCAAAGGTTAATCATGCAAACAATGTTAAACGACTCAAACATCATTGAAAGTGATCAAGAAATTAAGAATTATTGGCGGGTTTCTCGAAAGCACAACAGAGAAAATATGTGGGCGAAAGAATCTTACATATTCTGAGAAGTAACTTTTTCGGATGCGTATGTAGAGGATTGCTTTCAAAATAAATTAACCCTATCCTGCATTGATTAATCGTCTAGCGGATATTTCGTTTAGCTTTCTAGCCATTGGGTATCTAACATATAGTCTTAATCCTAACCCATAGGATATGCAGATGAATGATACTCCCTAAGAGAGTGACATGTGTCCCTTTATGGGAAGATGCATGCATTATAACTAGCCTCACTTAGGGGGCGACTCCACTAGTTGGAGATGAAGTATTTAGCCCTACTCAAAGGCGACTCTTTTGCAGGAGATGAAGGTATTGTAGCCCTACCCCAAAGGTGACTCCTTTGTAGGAGATGAAGGTATTGTAGCCATACCCCAAAGGCGACTCCATTATAGGAGCTTTTCTTAGAAGCTTTATTTGGCGCTCCTCTTCCAGAAGATTTGTTTAGCTCTAGCTCCTCTTCTGGAGGCTTTGTTTGTTATTGCTTCTCTTTTTGGAAGCTTTGTTTGTTATTTCTCCTTTTCTTGGAAGCTTTGATTGATGGTGCTTCTCTTATTGGAAGCTTTGTTTTTTTGCCTTTTCTTCTAAAGGCTTTGTTGGTTTGCTTTTCCCTCTGAAGGCTTTGTTGATTTTCTTTCTCTTCCGAAGGTTTTATTGGTTCTCCTTTTCTTCTAAACGCTTTGTTGATTTACCTTCATTGGAGGTATGCTCCACACCGTCCACTTTATAGTTGTTTTCAGGTATATTAGTATAATGCATTTGACAAGAAATATTTATGAAATTTTTCAGACAAAGGAGATAAGGTTTTAAGCAATCTCATTTAAGCCAAGAAATGATTGGCATTTGATCGTCTCTTCGTTGCATATTTCTTTGGGCTTTGGGTGGCTTCCATCAAAGCTTGCCATTGTTTGATAAATAAGTCGTACATTTATTCATGCATTGCGTTCTTTAAGTGCTCATATTTGAGCTTTCATTCTCCTATAGAATGAGACATAAACTGAAATTGGACATGCTTTAATTGCTCCCCTTGAGCTTTCATTCCCTTCTATGGGACGAGACATAAGCAGTGGTTGCGCGCGTTTTAGGTGCTTCCCTTGAGCTCTTATTGTACACATAAGTCTGAACAAGGTTTGGTTTTTACCTGTAATAGCACTTGAACATATATTAATATTTGTTTGATTATAAGTAAAAAGACAATGTTAAACGACTAATAAAAGTAATCATTTGAGATAGGGGACTTATTGTTAAGTCCTCATTCCCATGTTGCGTTGCTTCTGACCATCTTTCTCATTGGTCTTACTTTAAATTTCTTAGTTAGGCTTTCTTTTCTTTTCGTCTTGGTGTATCTTTATCAAATTACGACATTGACTAGTCTTGTGTCCTTCTGCCTTGTGATGGGAATAATAGTCTTCCCCTTTGATTGATTTTGAAGAGCCTTCTATAAGGAGATTGGAACCAAGTCCTTTTGCTTTTTGTTCTTGCTTTAAGCTTTTCCTCACGTTAAGTATTTCTTCCATACGAATGAATTTACTGGCTTTGGAATACAAATCATTCAAACTTTCACATTCATTTAAGATAAGCTCCTTCCAAAAGGGGGATAGTATAAGCAACCCTGATTGCACAACTCTTAGTTTCCCTCTATCCGTTGCCCCTTTCACTTTAAGTGAATTATTATGAAACCTCTTTAGATAGCAGTTAAGCGACTCCTCCGGTCTATGTTTGATTCTAGCTAAGTCATAAATACAATTTGTCGAATCCTTTTGCATATGGAATTTGGTGTCAAATGCGGTGGAAAATTATTTCCAAGTTGTAATGACCGGGCTATGATAATGTTTGTGCCATTTAAGAGCTATTCCACGAAGAGTTGTCTCCAAGACCTTGCATCGAAGGGCTTCAAAAGCGTTATACGTATCTATGTAATTCTCGGACATGGCAAGGTATTCTTCAGGGTCTGTAGTCCCATCGTACGTGAGTTTGTACTCTTTCATTTCAGATGGTACCTTTAACATCATTATCTCTTCGGAGAAGGGGATTCCCTGCAACTTCCTGTCTTCTATCAATGTTAGGATTTCGTTTTCTTTTGAAGTGACCAACTCTTTTGAGGCTTGGTTATTTCTCCATGAAACTGGACCGCTCTGTAGATTTGATGAAGATTTTATTTAGTTATAAAGCTCTCGAGGTGATATTATTCTTGATTCTGCTTCATAAGGTTCACCTTCAAGGGACCTTCAGACTAAGTCTTCTTCAACAAATTCTCTAGCTGCATCAATCTGCATAGCCAAGTGTAGTATTTCCAATTCATTACTTGCTCTTTTCGTTAAGGTTGAAGGTCCTCCAGTTTCTAGTTTTGCTGAGTTGATGTTGTTTTCTAGGATGGATGACGCATTGGATCCTTCTTTACCACTCCTCCCCAATTGAATCATCCTTTAATTGATTTTCAGAGTATCTTGTTATGATGGAATGAAAAATAAGGTTGAAAGGTTTAAGATAAGTACGGAGGGCAGGAGATTTAAGGGTTAACTATAAGGCAAAGGTATGAGAAATAAAGAAGGCAGTTCAAGGTTATACTATTCTTCAAATAGCTTAGATCAATGATGTTGAAGTATCCATTCGGTACTCAGAAGCTCCTTGTCGAGACTTTATATATAACTTTGCTTCTACAAAGCCTATTCCAACCCGGGACAGAACAACACAGTTAGAAATATGGATGTTAACCACAAGGTCGAAGGTTCATTCCCTCTTTCTAGCACCTAAATGTTAATGATATTTTTCATTAACACCGGAATTAGGTCTACAGATATGGACCTAAGGAAAGTGAGGGGGTATTTAGTTCCCATAAGCTTGAGTTAGTTCACCGTTTCCTAGATATCAAGGTCAAAAGCCCGAAGATTAGTTACTCTTCCCTCAAGGGGTGAGTATCACACTTACGAGACTTTGTCTTGAGCCCGACGATTAATTACTTTTCCATCATGGGGTGAGTATCATGCTTACGAGACTTGAAGACCAACAGTTACCTTGGGATAAGGGTTCCATAAACGCAACACAAGTTAGGAAGCTAAACGGGTTGCGAAAGGGTTTCTTAATGATTTAAGGTTAAGGGTAAGGTTTGTGTGGAAAGGCTTTTGTTGTGAGGAAAGCATAAGGTTGCTACGTAGTTTTTGGGGAGGTTGAATAGAGAAAAGTGAATTGGTACAAGCACAAAAATATGCAAAATAGTAGATAACACAACAATTTATAGCAGTTTGGTTCAGATTGATCCTACATCCACTTTAAGGGTTTTGACGATTTTATTCATGGAGGAGGTTACATAAGAAATTTCCAATTTGATTTGCAAATTAGGGTTTGCTCTCTTAGAAATGAGTGCAAGGTTGTGGAATGAGAAAAGCCCCCCAAATGTGACCCTTGGGGTCTTATTTATCGAGGATTTGGGCCTATTCTGTTGCTTCTTGTTGCCACCCTTTTTTGGCCAAGTTTTTGGTTTCACATTTTTGCTTTCATTTTTGGCTTTCTCTAGCTGTCTCCCGATTTACCTAGCTGTCTCCAGCTTCTTCTGGCTTTCTCACCATTCTGGTGTCGGTTGCAACTCTCTCTGGTTGTCTCCATCTTTATCTGGCTTTCTCCATTATTCTGGTGTCGGCTTTCTCCACCATTCTGGTGTCGGTTGTAGCTCTCTCTGGCTGTCTCCAGCTTTCTCCACCATTTTGGTGTCGGTTGCATCTTTCTCTAATTGTCTCCAGCTTTCTCTGGCTTTTTCCACCATTCTGGTGTCGGTTGAAGCTCTCTCTGGCTGTATCCAGCTTCCTCTAGCTTTCTCCACCATTCTGGTGTTGGTTGCAGCTCTCTCTGGCTATATCTAGCTTTCTCCAACTTCCTACACCATTCTGGTGCCGGTTATGTGTTCTTCTGGCGTTCTCCAGCTTCCTACACCATTCTGGTGTCCGTTTCTTCTTCTTCTTCTGGCTTACTCCAGCTTCCTACACCATTATGTGTCAGTTTTGTCTTCTTTTGGATTTCTCCAGCTTCCTATACCATTCTGGTGCCTGTTTCAGCTTTCTTCGCCTTTCTTGTTTCAACCATTACTCCCAGATGATACGTCCGTTTGTTTATTGTGATCACTCTACGGGATGGGAAACCATCATCTAAATCCAATGGAAGTGGTTTCAAGTTTGAATCTCTCACCAATCAAATGTTATAGAAGAAATAAGATTTAATTTTCTTCTTTTGGTGTTGACATAGCTATACCCAAGGCTTTTCCTTTTATACTTTTTGGTATTGGACCTTTTTCTTTTATATTTGGCCAGTGCGAATTTTGGTGTTAACAACCCTATTCTCTTTTAATCATGGCTGCAGTAATAGAGTTAGCCATACTGTCATATGATTAGCCAGCTACACATCTCCAGCTGACATTCATATGACTACTGACTATTTCATTAAGCTTGTTACCAGTCTTTGGCCTCTAGTTGTTGTCCTTTCATCCCCTCACCACAAATAAGAATTGTTCTGATCTGTAGCGACTTCTCTTACCTTAGGGGAACACCCTTCTGTGGATCAGAGAGTGTTCCTAGGATCTTGGATTGGCTCGGGTCGTTTGAGCGCATCATTACTGAGATGGATTTGTTTGACCGACAACGTGTCATAGTAGGATCAGTATGCTATAAGAAGAAGCCCTCGATTGTTACGAGTCCTTATTATAAAAAACATATGAGGCTCACTTGGGTTAGGACCAACTCAAGGAATGTTTCTGGCAGTTCTTTTTTTTTGGATCTTGTGAAGAAACTCTTGGTTGACAACGTCAAGAAGAGGCGATCATTCTTTGACTCTGCATCATCTCCTCTTATAAAAAATTTAAGAATCTTTCTCTCGGGTCCTTTATTGTTTCTTACTCCAAGGTAACCCGACCATTGCAACATCGGTGTTTTAACTGTGGTTCCTCTAGACAGCTTTTCGGATGGTGTCCTAAGCCACTTATTTATCAACTTTGCAATCATAGGGCCACCTAATTTCTTCTTTCCCTAGAGTGGTGAAAGGTACTTATTCACTCCTTATGTTGTTTTTATTCTATTTCTAGATTTCGTGTCGGGGCATTTGAATTTATTATTTGTTAAAATTTGGATGATATACATTGTAGACTACCTCTTGTGAAATTTCCCTGCTCTTTGTCCTTGTGTTGTGTAGTGCCGATTATGTTATCAAGCATCCTTATTTTTCCCTTGGTTCGTGAGATGTGACACCACATCCCGTATTCTTTGCATTCTATGTAGTTTCTTGCCCTTGCATATTGGCATGTAATTCCTTCATTGGCTTATTAATATATTTTAAGAAGAGGTTGACTCGCGCGATTTGGAGTCACATCCCGAGATTTGAAAACCCTAAAACTCGAGTAGCTTAAAACAATCAATCAATTATCTTTTAGAAGTCATTGTGATTTCAGTGCCTCTTGCTTTTCTTGAAATTCCGAGAGAATGTGGATGTTTATCATACTTGTATTGTGTGTAAATCTCTTTAGTGTTAGGATTGTCCTATTCTTTGAGCTTGCCTTGTCGGATGCCCTCATGAGAGGATGATTATTTTAGGGCATATGGGACCTATGTTGATAAAGAGGGAATTGGCAGCCTCATTCTTTAGTGCCTTTGTGATTTCCTTCCCACATCGCATCCTCTAATTTATCATGAAGCTTAGACACCCAACTGACTTTATGGGATCCTCATGTTCAAATATTAATTGTTGAGTTCTTTCTTATGGAGGTAAATGGGTTTATACTTTGTTAATAATCGATATGGATAGATTTAAATTAATTATATTATGCAAAAAAAATTAATTATTCTGGCTAGGCACCAAGATTAATAATATACCTTAAGGATTGTTTAAAGAGTGTTTTTCTCTAGTTAGTAAGATGTTAAGAAGTAAGTATTAAACTGTAAATGTTTGAAGATAAAATCATAAAGCGATTTTGTTAATAAGAATAATTATAATCAAAGTGTAAAGTCTAATTATCGATTGTGTCGATGTGCCTAGATGTAGTTTAAGAATACTTGTCGAGATAGGGACGCCTTTGGTCGATAGGGGTTCCAAAATGACATATGAGGCATTGTTGACACGGGAAATAATCGGTATATAATTTTGGAGTAAAGAATTGATTTTTATAGTTGATTGATTAATGAATCTAATTTGATATAAAGAGTTTAGTGGAATTTGAGTTTTAGCAAATAATAAGGAATGATTTTGTAATCATTCAGTGGTTTGATTCATAATTTATATTTTGATGAAATTTGAAATTTAATCAAAGTTAATAGAATTAGATTTATTTATGAAAAATGTAGAAATTTCATAATTAACCTATAACAGATAAAATTTTGTGTGATAATCGAGGTTTCATAAGTGATGAAATAAGATTTAAATTTTAGCAATAATGGCGAATGAAGTTTTTGTGTAATTTAAAGTTTTAATGACCCTATGACCTTTTATAAATATGAAGTAAGTGGTTATTTGGAACTTGGAATGGTTGTGATATCTTTAGTAAATTAAGAAGTTGAAGTAAAATCTAAAGGCAGTGGTGAACTTAGTTAAGTGGACTTTTGGAGAATAAATTGAAGATTATTATTTTAAAAATGATAATATTTGAACTTCTTCTGGTCTACTGAATCATAATGTCGATTCTTTGAGGCAAGGTCCAGAACTTGCGTATCTGATCCTACTGTGTATGTTTGAAGTTGTGACATGATGTCGAGGGATTTCAGAATCAATGCCCTTCGTGGCTTCACATGAAGGACTAAATGGCTATCTTTTGAAATTGATCATCCTTACCTGTCAAATCCAATCGTCCTCCATTTCCCCTCACAATTTCTGTATTGGAAAAAATGTCATGAGATTTCCATGTATTGGTACTTGTGTTGTTTCTAATCATGATTCATTAGTCACCCGTGAGTATTGGTGGAATCTTGACAAACCTTTAATTGTAGAACTTAATTCCTAGATTGCTACTACCATTGGATTTTTTGTCTTTATATTAAGGGTGGAAGGCAGAGGGCGATGCAATGGTGTAGATCAATTGTGTCCCCAATTATGTCAAATATTTGTATCTATATAGACTTTCTCATATATATATATAAGATAAGTTGTTGGAGCATATGAAGGTATACACATATATGCATACATATTATGTTTGATATATATATACACACACATACATACATACATACATACATACATACATACATACATACATACATACATATATATATACATACATATATGGGGTTGATGTGAAACTTAATATAAATGAATTTAATGATGGTCTTTGGAAATTTAAGAAAGTTAATAAAATGTAATATATACTTGGTCTTTGAAATCAAATTAAAATTCTTAATTAATAATAAAAGTTGGGAGGTAAAATGAATGTTTGAAAATGCCTTTGCAATTGATTTTGGAGTAAGAGCATGTATTTTGAGAATTCCGGATTAATAATTTTGGATAAATTGCAAATCTTAAGCAAATAATAATTTTTGTGATAAATGGGATATTCCTAAGTTTTAAGTTAAAAAATGTATAAAATGTTAATTTTGTTGCAAAAGTATAATTGCATGTGTTAAAAATAATTTTGTAAGTTGTAAAAAATTTCTATGTTAAAGTATAGCTTTGAATTATTATAATATTTATTTTGTAAATGTCTATCAAGGGAAATGTAATTTTTGAACAAATGTAAATTTGTAAACATTTATAAATAAATACAAACTTTAGTGATAAATCTTTAAAAATAAATTTTAAATAGTGATTTAAGATAGAATTGATATTTTATTATGTGTTCATAGAGTGATTTATAACAAACAATTGGAGTTGATGTGTAATGGTTGTTTAAACATGACATAACTAGTGTAGTTAAGTCAATTTTTATTAGTAAAGGCCTAATCATATCTTAATAGCCTTAATTGGGCTAAATGGGCAATAATTGTTAATTAAAAGGAACGAAAAGTCCGGAGAATTTTCTCAGTACGCACTTTTTCTCTCTCCGGGACTTCGTTCTTCATTTTTAATGCCTGGGAACTAAAATTAAGAAGGAAAATTAATTGTGATAATGTAACAACCTGGAAATCCGCAACCAATTTAAAAATTATTTTTAATATAATTTATGTGAAAATACGAAGGAATTTCAAAAATCAGTTTTAAATAACGCTGCATAACCTGAAAAAGTGAAATTTTTCTAGAGACCTCAGAATTCGACGAAACCAGATCCGTTGGATTTGAAATTATGTATTTTATTGTAGTCCGAAGTTTCATAGAAAATGGAATTAATTTGTGATTGGGCAATTCGAGGGGGGGGGAATCTGCAATAAAACCCTCCTCTCTTTTCCTTTTTCTTTCTTCCCTTTCTTTAATTCTTCCTCCTACCTCTTCTCCTCCTTCCCTCCTCAAAAATGGTGACTACTTTCCTTCCCCTCGCTGCCACCACCTCCCCCATGCCCTAGTCACCCGTCGTCACCCACGCCGGCGCCACCCCTACGATCGACGGATGAATCCCCCTTCCCCATTCAAGCTCCAAAACTCCATGTTTCTCCTCCCCGAAGCTTCATACACCTCCCTACTCCTTTATACCACCAAATATCACTTCTAAACCCTCTAAAGCCCTCTCCTTTCACCGATTTTATTCCGGATAGCGGAGGCTCCGCCTTCGGGTCCCCCATTTGTGCCCGTTTTAGCCTCTAGTTAGCTTCATACCTCCAGATCTACCAATACACAGGTGCTGGTGAGCGTTAAAGCGAAGCTCGAGCACCGTGGACCTCCATGAAGTTGAAACAAGAGCTCACAAGGTCACAATCCTCCACTTTAAACATTTGGCAGAGTGGAACTCTCGGTGAGAAATCTAAACTCACAAATACGAAAGGGTGGATTAGAAATTAACTTTCTGCAGGTTAATTATAAAATTAAACGAGGAGTACTTGTTAGTAGATAAAATTTATTATGATGTTAAATAATTTTTAGAAAGTTAAATATATCATTTTTAACTATTATATGTGATGTAGATTCATTATGTGAAACCTATAAATAAAACCATATCGATAACATGAAATAGCAACTAGAAAATGATTAAATAAAATTAACAGTTATTTATTAATTGATTGTAGTTAAAGATAAAATTTACTACAAAGTTATACGATGAATATGGATTATTAATAATAATAATAATTTATTAAGATATTAGCTAACGATTAGTGATATAAAAATATTATTTTTAATCAATTTGCCAGTGATTATATACGTTGTGTGAAACTAGAATTTGCGGTAGTGTAGAGAATTTAATTTGACTGCCAGTTGTAGATTAGAAATATTTAATCATGCTTATCACTGATCATGCAAGTTTTATTGATGTTTTAAACACTGTGTAGTGCACCAAAAATGTGATTTTTATTTGTTATTTGAAGCTTTGTTTGAATATACGACACCCGTATTCCAGACAATGTGGATGGACACTTTGTGGCGCCTTAAATGACATTGGTTTAGCAATTTATCTATTATTGTTTTTGTGTGAATTAGATGCATGTGATGGATCCATGGATGAAATTGAATATACGCCATAGGAGAGTAAATAGGTATGGACTACACTGCATAGCATAACATACCCATATAAGCATGTAGTTGCTTGATGATTATATGTTGTGAACTGTGAGTATTGCACACAATTATTTGGTACTGTACGGCGAGAACAAAGGACTGGAGAACAAGCATATGGCATAATGATTATTAGATGTGGACTGGACATGATATGGACTAAATAAACTTATAACGAAAATTGCAAAATTTAATAACAAACCCCACACAGGTCTGAAGACGACAAAAATATACATGTCTCTTTGGTAGTAGATAAGGCACATGGATCTCGACTAATTCCCCTAACCGGGTCAAGGGTTGATTTCTCACACATCTCCCTTGGGTGTATATATGTCACAATGGATGTTCACATGATTTTTAAATCCCACACGGGTGTTGGGATGATTTATTTTTATACATCTCCCAATGAACAATAGTTAGATGAGTATTTATTGTTTTATAGGGGCCTGTGAGGCGATTTGTGTTTTTCCCGAGCCCTCCGTACAAAGGAGGTTATGGAGATTTTTTCCAAAAATATAAGGCGTCAGCCAAATGTTTTATAAATAAAATAGTTTAGAAGTTATTCGTCATATAAAATATATATATATATATATATATATATACGTCGAATATGAATTAAATTAAACATATCGCGCATCGGTAGCTCGCATTTTCGACTCGTAATTTTAAATGAGTATACCGGGAGATCCGACCATCGGATTTTCCAGAAATTAGTTTTTTAGAAATGTTTAATTCAAATCTGAATGAAAACAGCTTTATTGCAGTTGAATGACCTGAGAAGTCATTCGACTGGCTTGAGCTATATATATATATATCAAAAAATCATTTTAAATTATTATAAGCGATTTAGAATGTGTATAAAGCAATTTCACTTGGTTTATAAAATAAAAATGGTTAAGTGCGATTTGGCATGAAAATTTATAAAATAGATTTTGGCAATATTTTGAAATGAGAAATTTAATTCGTAAATATTTTGAATGAGAAATTCAGTTCGTAACTCGAATTGAATTCTTGAGTAAACCTTTTAAAATAAAGTAATGAAATGAATTGTGAAAGCCAAATGACTTAACCAACGAAAAAATTGATTTGATTTTTTATGCGAGAATTATTTGAAAAGCCCGGGGTTAAACCCATTTCAAATAATTAAACGATGACTAAAAGTCAAAGATAATGAAGATGGTGCAAGACCGACAATCTTCACATCGAATGGATTACTACTGATACCCTGAATTTGGGTAGCTCCCGTGAAGGGGGCTATAGTGGCAGTTGTCCGAACGTATTTGTTGATTGTCTGGATATGCGAGGACATCTCTCCTGTATTGGACATATGGGATGAGGAATAAGGTGCCTCCGGTTTTGTTCAGATTCGGGACGGACTTGTAAATGGATTGTGTGTATTCTATATTGATTGATTTTTGCTAAATATATATATATATGTTTAGTAGCGGAGAATTTAGTCTCTTAGCTTACCACCATTCTCTGAGACGTACGAGCTTAGAGGTTATATATTGGTACACATCAGTTGTATGGTATGGATTGATAATGTGGCATGCTGAGATGCATGGAGCAAATCTTTTGTTAAACAACAGAGCTTTGTGGATGATGATTAAAGCGTAGATTTAATATAGCGAAACTTTGTGTATAGCATTAATTCACGAGCTTCACAACCCTGCATGAACCAAAAAGGGATGAAGGACTGCAGGAGGACATGCGTTTCTTTCTAGCTAGGTGTGATGTCATGCTATGGAGCCCAGACATTTTACTTATGTCGATGGTGGATAGCAAGGTACTTCGAATATGGCCGCACAAGGCCAAGATAATCGACATACTGACTAGATTTTAGGTCCAATAGGATTAGGAAACATATTGTTCAAAAATTGCCAACCCACAAACGTAAGAGTGGACCGGCCCTACAACTCCCAAGGTCTCACTTGTGTCTAGGTCTTGGGGAACGTGCTAGACTATCCCGAATTGGAAGGAAGATCCCTTGCCTTGGTTCATGATGGAATCCAATTTCAAATACGAAACATTATGGTTTTAGATGTAAAACTATATCGCGACATAGTAGGATGGGGTACTATGCCATCTTGGATTTGTACACTTATTTTGAAATGATTTTAAATCACATAGACACTAATAATTATAACAAATGATTTTATATCTCGTATGAAGCATGTTCGGCCATTATAAGGTAAAACTCTATCCTCTGGTTGTGTTGCATTGTGTGATGGGACCTGAGTCTTATAACGACTTCATTTTTCTAAAAAGCATTGTGATTGTGTAACACCCCACATTTTTAATGAAATTAAAAAAGTGGAAATATGTATATATATCGTATACATAGATATATTTGAGAGAGAAATTAAATAATGATAATAAAATTGAATGTAATAAGTTAATGCAGTGAAATGAAGAAAAAGATAAATAAAAGAAATTACATGCAATACATGAAATTCGAAGAAATGCATGCGAACATTTAAAAAATAAATAAAAGGAGAAATTGAAGAGCCTCCAGAATTTGGTCGTGAAATTAGCGTCATTGCATTCGTGGCGATTTTCTAGTCAATTTAGACCTATAGTTTGTAGAAAACTGATTTAAAATAAAGAAGATATCTTTAAATTAAATATTGCAGTAAAACATGAAAAAGAAGAATGAGAGAATAATGTGTAGCATTGTCCTAAGTCTTGTTAGCAAAAGACTTGGTAGCTCATTTGGTTAGTACGTGTGACTTGTACGCAAGAGGTTCTGAGTTCTATCCCCGCCAGTGCCATATTTTTATTTTAGAGAAATGGCTAAAATGTGGCCTAGTGTGAACGCAGTTCAATTAAAAAGCGGTTTAGTGTGAAAAGGGCCAATTAGAGGATTAATTGAAAAGATGGTTAAAAAGAAAAATAAATAAATAAATAAATATAATGATATATTATATATATGACGTGTGGGTGTCATCACCCCTACCGCTGCGCATCATGTTGCACACATGGCGCATTTTTATTGGTTAATGACGATCTTTGAGTTTTAGGGCCGACGTGGCCTCTTCTGGCTGGCTGAGTGATGTGTCCTTTTAATCTGAATGGTTTAGATGAATCCTAGTCGGATCTAAAGGCCTTTATTCATCTAATACCCCTATATAATCATACCTAGACCTAAACCCTAATCTCATTACACAAATCCATGGCGTCCTCATGATGTTCATATCTAAATTAAAAATAAGTCCTTCTTCTTCTTCAAGTCGGCTTAGAATTAAAAGAGAATAGATCTACAACTGCAACACCTATTTAGATCCAACCGAGGTGATTTCATGTTACTTTCAGATATGAAATTTAATCGTGATCCTGACATTGTTAATAAATCTGAATCTGAGATTATGCCTATTTCTATTTAGATCTGTCCTTCTATACCCATTGGATCTAGTTTATTATTCTACGCCTGCTCATACTTCATATGTCTATTTTATGCCAGTTTTGATGACACTCTTCCCTTCTCTTATTTTCCTTATTTTTTAATGAGATTAGGCTAACTTCGAGCCTAATTATATTTTACCTTGAATTATACGTACGAATGACGTGGGAAAAGTTTGGGAAAATATTGAATGATGTGCAAATGGGGCATAAATTGAATTGTAAACATGTAATTGATTTAAGGGCATAACGCATGTTGTAATTTAAGACCTAAATTTGGGGCATACTATATATGATGGTTCATCACTTGGAAGAAGGGGATTATTGTGTATAGTGATATATGACTTAGCATGAAAACCTATATTGAAATAGGGATAACTGTTAAATATGAGCACGCCTAAATTGTGATTTTGGGTAATTGGCATACACTGTAATCAAAGGCGATAATTTGGCATAACTTGTATTATGAATTATGACTGGGGTTTTCGGAGCATAGCTGTACTGCGTAATTTGACTAAAACTTGGGGCAAAGTTATATTGAGAATTATGACCATAATTTGGGGTATGTAAATTTGTAGGCTTAATTTATGATTAAGCGAAATATGTTAATGGAATGGAAAAGAGTCTGTGAAGCCCATTTAATCTGTTGAAACTTAATACTGTAATTGGAAACCCTACGATGTAAATTAATAAAATTGGCTAAGATAAGCATGCTGAGACACAAGGTTAGACTACATTTGCGGTAGAAGCCTTCCTGGAACCAACCGGCCTAACCAGCAACCTCAAACGGTCTGAATAATTTGAGAGGTCGTAGGCATAACTTAAAGATACTTAGACATACGGTTAAGTCTAGCTTGTGGCAGAAGTCTGCCCGGAACCGCCGGGCACATCCAACAACCACAAGCTAACGACCTAATGTGAGAGGTCTGTGCACTAATAACTAATTAATGCTGATCAAAGATGAATACGATAACTAAAACATGTTAGGTAGGCGGGGTTAAGTTAACCTGAGTAAGATGACAACTTAACCAATATTACATGAATAAGTGGGTAGGGTTAAGGCAAGCTTAACCAATAATACATATTGATTTGATAAGTGGATGGGGTTAAATCAACTAGGCGGATGATTCTGATTAACCCATTTCATAAATCTGTAGGCTTAATGCAAGGTTAAGTGAAACATGTTAATCTGTAAGTCTATTAATCCGTACATCTGATCTGTTAATCTGAAAGTCTGTTAATCCGTAAATTTGATCTGTTAATATGTAAACCTATTAATCTGTATGTCTGCTTTGTAAACTAGTTAATATGAAATCTGTACATCTGAAATCTGTAAGTCTAGGGGCATAAGGTTAGGAGGGGTATTTACTTGTGTCATCTGTTGTGTGGGACCCATATTAGTCAGTAACCCTTTCTGGTATCAAAACAGTGACCCAACAATAGGTAGGGGTCAGGGCACGCTTACTGAACTAATTATAAGAGGTTCATTCTGATAATGGCGAGGGGTGTTGATGGTGCGTTCCAACCGGGTCATGTGCGTGCATGGATCTGGTCTGCTCTGGGGAAGTTAAGACGCCATGACATCTGTAAATAGGTCTGTATCTTTCTGTAGGTTGCCAGTTTAAGGAATGATACACCCTTCTGTGGGGCCGACAAAGGGTATTTATGTATTAGGGAGCCGATCGCTTAGGGTAAAATTTAGGGTACAACTAGTTCTATCTGGGGTACCATCTATTCCTGTTGGGTGGTAATACCTGTCTGTTTCTATTTGGTACCGTCTGTTGGGGTGGCAAAGGCCCGTCACTAGTGTACACCTAATACTAGCATTCTATTTTTGTACCGTTTGTCTCTGTTTGGGTGGTAAAGGCCCATTACTAGCGTTCTATTTCTGTACTGTCTGTCTCTGTTCGGGTGGTAAAGGCCCATTACTAGCATTCTGTTTCTGTACCGTCTATCTCTGTTAGGGTGGTAAAGGCCCATTACTAGCATCCTGTTTCTGAAGAGATCATTCTGTTTCTATTTCTGTTTGGACATTAGGACAACACTTAATTCTGTTATACTAGGATTAGTGCAAAGAAGTGAAAAGTAAGTAAGAAGCATAGCTTGGTCCAGATTATTCTGTTCTGTTTACCCGGTTTATACCTGTTATTCTTGTTCCTGTTATCTTTCATCCAGTTTTATTTTCCTATCATGATACTATTATCTGTTTATATGCTGAAAGTCACTGGACTCACCAGACTTATGTCTGACCTAGTTTGTTTAGCCTCTTTTCTTCTGTTCCCCCTCCAGGTTCTCAGGGAGGAAATACTCAAGCTTAGTTCATATATCTCTTTCTTCCTGCATGAAATTGAAATATGTATTGCTTGGCTTTGATTCTGCTTATTTATGGCCTTTTTTGTTGGGGATTATGGCTTTGAAATTATGTACTCTATTCCGTGAAAGATACGTTCGCAACTATCCAACCAATCTTGAACATCCGTGGCCGACTCCGTTCCGTGAAATGGCTTCCCACCAAGGCTAGTATAATCCTTATTCAGCTTGGCGAAGTCGACCCTCGGCGCCTGCACTATTGGACCACCACCATTTCCACCATTGGGAGCTGCCCTCTGTACATCTCTAAGCATCTCTCTCATGAGGTCAGTAAACATCGTCCTCATGTCAGCAGCATTCCCATTATTGGCTCCCCTACCAGCACCTCTAGTATATCGGCTCATCGTCAATCTGAAAAAGGAAACGATTAGCGACTCCATAGTGGTGCTAGTGCAGTACGACTTCATCCTTATACTAGTAATAGTATATATATATAGCTTTTAAAAACCAAAGTAATCACAAATACGCTCTCTCGTATACGTATATTATCTCTCCCTGATAACTTCCCTAGGTTAACTACGCAACCTAGAGCTCTGATACCAAGTGTGACGGCCCGCTCCGCACCAGCCTGCATTTCCTCCGGAAGTGCGCTGTACACATGCCCGACTAGCACGGAATGGTCGCCACAGAAAGGAAAGAAGGGAATGAACTAATCAAGGAACCTGTAGAATGTCTCACAGCGCATGGAATAAAATATAATAATAATAATATACTTGACATAAAACAGGTGAGACAGTGCATAAGCTGATAACTAAAATCAACAGCAATCATCAGAGCAGCGGAAATCCAAATACAGCTTATTACAATTTTCCAAATTTACTGTCTCTAAACAAAAGAAAGCTAAAGTAGAAGATGCACCACCAATGCCCAAGCAGTGATCTTCAACAACACAGGGAGAATATTATATATATTACGTGGAAGCCTCCTGCTCGTCTCCGGATCATCTACCCGTGCATCACCAGCTAACCTGTCTCTAGTCTGCTCGTGTGAGCACCCAGAGTAATAAGAGGAGACATAAAACTCTGGGTCAGACATAAAGCCTGGTATGAGCGATAAGCATCTAAACAGAATAATAACAGGTATACTAAACCATACCTGAACCTGGACCTGCAACCAAAGAGTTAGTACCACATACCGTACAATACTCTAAGGTGCCATAATAAACAGTGTAAGAGTACGGGGGTGGGGTGTGCATGTCATAATGATAGCAAACAAATCATCCATAGCAACCATCTGAAACTTGTTTCAGCCATATCTCTCAAACGGTGAGTCCGTTTGGCTAATGTGACCACTCTACGGAAAGAGAAACCATCATCCGGAGCCAATGGAAGTGGTTTCAGGTCAAAATTCCTTTCCAATCAAAAGTTATGGCCAAAACAGTGCCAACTAGGGGTAAAATGGTCATTTAAAAATCGGGAAAAATTATGAACATGGGAAATGACCCCAATAGTCGTCTCCCAAAGTTACATGACCATACGACTTCGTACGTGAAAGAAATAAATATCCTACAATCCTATGATGCGTAGAATACGGGTCGTTACACTCTCCCCCCCTTAAGAAATTTCGTCCTCGAAATTCCTTAACCCAAAACATACAAAGGATCCCGCATGCCTAACAACCACATACAACAATAAAACATGCAAAACAAGCAAACAAGCCTATCCTAGCATGCGGAAAACTAAATCGCTAATAAAATCTTACCAGGCAAAGAGTTCTGGATACTTCTTCCTTATGTCCTCCTCTGTTTCCCAAGTACAATCTTTCTCATCCTCACCCCACTGGACTTTGACTAGTTTCACCGCTTTCCTTCGAAGTTGCTTCGTATCGTTCCCAACGATACGCATAGGCCTACGATTCCCAACCGCCTCAGGTTCAACCTCGATATCGTCCAACTGATCAGGTGAAATAGCCACATTAGGGTCGTGCACAAACTTCCTTAACTGGGAAACATGAAATACGTTGTGAACTCCCGCCATCTTCTCCGGTAAGTCAATTTTGTATGCCGAATTCCCGACTAGTTCAAGAACAGGGAATGGGCCAACAAATCTTGGTGCCAACTTGCCTCTCCTGCCAAATCGTATTACGCTCTTTAATGGAGAAATCTTGACAAACACCAAGTCACCAACGGAGAATTTTAGGTCTCTTCTCCTCTTATCAGCATAACTCTTCTGCCTATCTTGGGCAGCCTTCATTCGTTGTTGAATGATCTTGATCTTATCTGAAGTTTCCCTCACCACATCTGGTCCAAGCATAAACTTCTCGCCAGTCTCTATCCAACATGATGGTGAGTTGCACGGTCTTCCGTACAAAGCTTCAAACGGAGCCATACCGATACTGGATTGGTAGCTATTATTATATGCAAACTCTACTAGATGCAAATGGTCATCCCATGATCCACCAAAATCCAATATACATGCTCTCAAGAGATCTTCCAAAATACGATTCACCCTCTCCGTCTGACCGTCGGTCTGAGGATGATATGCGGTACTGAGATGTAACTCTGACCCTAGAGCCTCTTGTAAGCTCTTCCAAAACCCACTAGTGAACAACGGGTCTCGGTCACTCACAATGCTTTTAGGTACTCCATGAAATCTCACTACCCACTTCATATACAATTCTGCTAACTTAGCTGCCGTTCTGGTCGATTTGACTGGTATAAATCTTGCACTTTTAGTCAGTCGATCCACAACTACCCAAATGCTATCATGTCCCGATCTAGTCCTTGGTAAACCATCAATGAAATCCATCGAGACTTGCTCCCATTTCCATTCGGGAATTTCTAAGGGCTGTAACAACCCACTAGGCTTCTTTTGCTCGACTTTAACTAGCTGGCAATTCATGCACTTGGATATAAACTTCCCAACGTCTCTTTTCATCCCTTCCCAGTAGTAGGTCTGCTTCATATCTCGATACATCTTATTACCACCGGGGTGTATAGTCAGTTTTGAGTGATGACATTCTCTAAGCACTTCATCTCTCAATCCATTGACATTGGGTACAACAAGCTTTCCATTCTTTCTAAGCCATCCATCTCGATCAATCCCATACTTGTTCATCTCCTCATCGATATCCATCTTTAACTTGGAGATGATTTCCAATAGGTTAGGATCGTCCCTCTGATTAGAGCCGATCCGCTCAATTAAAGTGGGTCTGATCGTCAAACTTGCTAACATTTCTGGATCCAATTCGCACTTTGGTCTGAAATCAAATCCCGCGATATACTCCAGTTGCTTCCATTCAAGGAACATAGCCCCTAAGCTGGCATGTCTTCTACTCAATGCATCAGCCACCGCATTGCCCTTTCCCGGTGTTTATGCGATGTCGAAATCATAGGAAGCCAAGAATTCTAACCACCTTTGTTGCCGGAGATTTAGATCCTTCTGGGAGAAGAGATACTTCAACGACTTATGATCTGTAAACAACTCAAATCTTTCTCCCAAGAGATAGTGTCTCCACATCTTTAACGCGAACACGATCGCTGCCAATTCCAAGTCATGGGTAGGGTATCTTTTCTCGTGCGGTTTCAATTGCCGACTTGCATAAGCTACAACCCTACCGCCTTGCATCAATACAGCACCCAGTCCGGTACCACAGGCATCCGTGTATACCGTCATCTCTTCATCCCCCTTAGGAATGACTAACACTGGTGCGCTTGTCAACTTGTCCTTTAGACTCTTGAATGCATTCTCGCACCTTTCATCCCAGACAAAAGCTTGATTCTTCTTGGTCAACTGGGTCAATGGTGCTGCTATCTTGGAGAAACCTTGGATAAACTTTCGATAATATCCAGCTAATCCCAAGAAACTTCTTACATCTGTTGCATTCTTGGGCGTAGGCCAATCTTGTACCGTAGCCACCTTCGCTGGGTCCACGACAATACCATTCTCTGATACAACATGACCCAAGAACCTCACTTCCCTCTTCCAGAAGTGACACTTAGAAAACTTTGCTTTCAGTTGGTGTTTTCTCAACACCTCCATCACTACTCTTAAATGTTCCTTGTGTTCTTCCTCTGTCCTCGAATAAACCAAAATATCATCAACGAACACAAGGACAAACTTATTCAACTGATCTCTGAATACCCTATTCATAAGATCCACAAAATATGCTGGGGCATTGGTCAGCCCGAATGGCATGACCAACCATTCATAAAATCCAGACGGCGTTCGAAATGCCGTTTTAGCTATACTCTCAGCTTCCACTCTAAGCTGATGAAAACCTGTCGCGAGATCCAACTGAGAAAATACTCTCGCGCCACTCAACTGATCGAACAAATCATCTATCCGCGGTAGAGGATACTTGTTCTTCCTCGTCACTTTATTCAACTCGCGGTAGTCTACACACAAACGAAGGGAACCATCCGCCTTGGTAGCAAACACAACTGGTGCTCCCCATTCAGAAACACTCCTTCTGATAAATCCCTTCTTCAAAAGATCACTGACTTGCACCTCGAGCTCTCGCTGCTCTCTTGGTGCCATACGACGAAGTGGCATCACTATAGGCCTGGCATCCTTTACCAAATCAATACGAAACTCAATCTCTCGGTGTGGTGGAAGTCCGGTCACTTCTTCGAAAACATCCGGATACTGGCCAACCACGGGCAAACCTGACAACTCACTATGCGGAATGTCGAGGGAGTTCAGAAAACTAGCCAATACCCCCTTACTGGGTAGACCACCAAACACTATCCTCCGCCCATCATCCGCTCTAGCTGTCACTAAAAAGCCCTCACAGTCTACCACTACCCCGTATCTTTGGAGCCAATCTACTCCCAAAATAATGCCAAACCCAGTAAAGCCCAAAACAAAGCAATCACAAACAAACATGCATCCATGACTCGATAAGACCACATTACGACAAATCATGCTAAGGCTAGTCGAACCACCAATCGGGTTCATCACTACTAAAGGTCTATCGACAATCTCGGGCTCCAATCCCAACCTATCTACCAAGTCACTAGATATGAAAGAACTGGAAGCTCCGGTATCAAACAAAACTCTAACAGGAACATCATAAACAGAAAGCATACCTTGAATGACGACATTCTTTCCCTTCTCCGCCGCAGTTGGGGCATTCGACGAAGTAGGAATAGCATTGAGAGCATATGCTTTCACCATTTGCTTTTCTTTGGGGGTTTGTGGACACTTGTCCTTGTGATGTCCCATTTGGCCACAATTGAAGCACTTCCTATCCGCTGGCTTGGCCCGACAATTACTAGCATAATGGCCCTTCTTACCACAGCTGAAGCACTCCACATCTTGCTTATTCTTCTTCTTCTGGTCATCCTTAGTCTGATTCTGCTTTCTCTTATTCTGGGAACCACCCTTGCCTCCACCACTTGCTTGTGGTTTTGGCTCTTCCGCAGATGCAACCTCAGTCTTCGGCTTAGGGAAGAGACTTTCTGATCTTAATGCTTTTCCCACAACCGATTCAAACATCTCATCGATGTGGTTAATAAGTCTTTCCCCCAAGCACTGATCCAAACCAGTTATGAATTTCTCATTCTTTTTCTCGGCAGTATCAATAAGAGATAACCCATATTTTGACAAAGTGTCAAATTCAGTAATGTACTCCGAGACAGCTCTGCCAATTTGCTTGAGCTCCAAGAATTTCTTAAACAGCACTGACTTCTGAGCAGCTGGAATGAACTTCTCGCTAAAGCGAGCCTTAAACTGCTCCCAAGTAATCTGATCTTCGGGAGTAGCTGCCTTTATAGCATTCCACCAATTCATTGCCCGCCCTTGCAGCTGACGGGACGCTAGCTTTCTCTTCATCTAGGGCTGTCAATGGATATCCGAAAAATCCGAAATCCGTCCGCATCCGCATCCGAAAAAGAGATAAATATCCGATATCCGGGAATGCGGATGCGGATATAGGCATATCCGCATCCGAAAATTATTCGTCCGCTTTTTTTCTCACGATTATAGCTTAAGTTACGTGTATTTTAGCATAATTAAATATAATAATTTACTGTTTTGCAAAATTAAAATTCTACTAAATGCATGTTAATTGCTCAAAATTTTATATTATCATCATATTTATTTATTTTTAGCGCTTTAGTAATTAATTAGGTTGAAAAAGCTTAATGTTAAGCCAAAAAAATTCAATAATGTTCACTGATTTATTGATCGTTGGCGGAGCGGATAATTATCCGATATCCGTCCGTATCCGCGGATGCGGATATCCGATATCCGAAAATGGTTCCGGATGCGGATACGGATATGGCACTATCCGAATCCGAAAGTATCCGTTGACAGCCCTATCTTCATCGCATCCTCGATACCCAAATCCTCGAAGATACGTTCGCAACTATCCAACCAATCTTGAACATCCGTGGCCGACTCCGTTCCGTGAAATGGCTTCCCACCAAGGCTAGTATAATCCTTATTCAGCTTGGCGAAGTCGACCCTCGGCGCCTGCACTATTGGACCACCACCATTTCCACCATTGGGAGCTGCCCTCTGTACATCTCTAAGCATCTCTCTCATGAGGTCAGTAAACATCGTCCTCATGTCAGCAGCATTCCCATTATTGGCTCCCCTACCAGCACCTCTAGTATATCGGCTCATCGTCAATCTGAAAAAGGAAACGATTAACGACTCCATAGTGGTGCTAGTGCAGTACGACTTCATCCTTATACTAGTAATAGTATATATATATATATAGCTTTTAAAAACCAAAGTAATCACAAATACGCTCTCTCGTATACGTATATTATCTCTCCCTGATAACTTCCCTAGGTTAACTACGCAACCTAGAGCTCTGATACCAAGTGTGACGGCCCGCTCCGCACCAGCCTGCATTTCCTCCGGAAGTGCGCTGTACACATGCCCGACTAGCACGGAATGGTCGCCACAGAAAGGAAAGAAGGGAATGAACTAATCAAGAACCTGTAGAATGTCTCACAGCGCATGGAATAAAATATAATAATAATAATATACTTGACATAAAACAGGTGAGACAGTGCATAAGCTGATAACTAAAATCAACAGCAATCATCAGAGCAGCGGAAATCCAAATACAGCTTATTACAATTTTCCAAATTTACTGTCTCTAAACAAAAAAAAGCTAAAGTAGAAGATGCACCACCAATGCCCAAGCAGTGATCTTCAACAACACAGGGAGAATATTATATATATTACGTGGAAGCCTCCTGCTCGTCTCCGGATCATCTACCCGTGCATCACCAGCTAACCTGTCTCTAGTCTGCTCGTGTGAGCACCCAGAGTAATAAGAGGAGACATAAAACTCTGGGTCAGACATAAAGCCTGGTATGAGCGATAAGCATCTAAACAGAATAATAACAGGTATACTAAACCATACCTGAACCTGGACCTGCAACCAAAGAGTTAGTACCACATACCGTACAATACTCTAAGGTGCCATAATAAACAGTGTAAGAGTACGGGGGTGGGGTGTGCATGTCACAATGATAGCAAACAAATCATCCATAGGACCCATCTGAAACTTGTTTCAGCCATATCTCTCAAACGGTGAGTCCGTTTGGCTAATGTGACCACTCTACGTAAAGAGAAACCATCATCCGGAGCCAATGGAAGTGGTTTCAAGTCAAAATTCCTTTCCAGTCAAAAGTTATGGCCAAAACAGTTCCAACTAGGACTAAAATGGTCATTTAAAAATCGGGAAAAATTATGAACATGGGAAATGACCCCAATAGTCGTCTCCCAAAGCTACATGACCATACGACTTCGTACGTGAAAGAAATAAATATCCTACAATCCTATGATGCGTAGAATACGGGTCGTTACACTCTCCCCCCCTTAAGAAATTTCGTCCCCGAAATTCCTTAACCCAAAACATACAAAGGATCCCGCATGGCTAACAACAACATACAACAATCAAACATGCAAAACAAGCAAACAAGCCTATTCTAGCATGCGGAAAACTAAATCGCTAATAAAATCTTACCAGGCAAAGAGTTCTGGATACTTCTTCCTTATGTCCTCCTCTGTTTCCCAAGTACAATCTTTCTCATCCTCACCCCACTGGACTTTGACTAGTTTCACCGCTTTCCTTCGAAGTTGCTTCGTATCGTTCCCAACGATACGCATAGGCCTACGATTCCCAACCGCCTCAGGTTCAACCTCGATATCGTCCAACTGATCAGGTAAAATAGCCACATTAGGGTCGCGCACAAACTTCCTTAACTGGGAAACATGAAATACGTTGTGAACTCCCGCCATCTTCTCCGGTAAGTCAATTTTGTATGCTGAATTCCCGACTAGTTCAAGAACAGGGAATGGGCCAACAAATCTTGGTGCCAACTTGCCTCTCCTGCCAAATCGTATTACGCTCTTTAATGGAGAAATCTTGACAAACACCAAGTCACCAACGGAGAATTTTAGGTCTCTTCTCCTCTTATCAGCATAACTCTTCTGCCTATCTTGGGCAGCCTTCATTCGTTGTTGAATGATCTTGATCTTATCTGAAGTTTCCCTCACCACATCTGGTCCAAGCATAAACTTCTCGCCAGTCTCTATCCAACATGATGGTGAGTTGCACGGTCTTCCGTACAAAGCTTCAAACGGAGCCATACCGATACTGGATTGGTAGCTATTATTATATGCAAACTCTACTAGATGCAAATGGTCATCCCATGATCCACCAAAATCCAATATACATGCTCTCAAGAGATCTTCCAAAATACGATTCACCCTCTCCGTCTGACCGTCGGTCTGAGGATGATATGCGGTACTGAGATGTAACTCTGACCGTAGAGCCTCTTGTAAGCTCTTCCAAAACCCACTAGTGAACAACGGGTCTCGGTCACTCACAATGCTTTTAGGTACTCCATGAAATCTCACTACCCACTTCATATACAATTCTGCTAACTTAGCTGCCGTTCTGGTCGATTTGACTGGTATAAATCTTGCACTTTTAGTCAGTCGATCCACAACTACCCAAATGCTATCATGTCCCGATCTAGTCCTTGGTAAACCATCAATGAAATCCATCGAGACTTGCTCCCATTTCCATTCTGGAATTTCTAAGGGCTGTAACAACCCGCTAGGCTTCTTTTGCTCGGCTTTAACTAGCTGGCAATTCATGCACTTGGATATAAACTTCCCAACGTCTCTTTTCATCCCTTCCCAGTAGTAGGTCTGCTTCATATCTCGATACATCTTATTACCACCGGGGTGTATAGTCAGTTTTGAGTGATGACATTCTCTAAGCACTTCATCTCTCAATCCATTGACATTGGGTACAACAAGCTTTCCATTCTTTCTAAGCCATCCATCTCGATCAAGCCCATACTTGTTCATCTCCTCATCGATATCCGTCTTTAACTTGGAGATGATTTCCAATAGGTTAGGATCGTCCCTCCGATTAGAGCCGATCCGCTCAATTAAAGTGGGTCTGATCGTCAAACTTGCTAACATTTCTGGATCCAATTCGCACTTTGGTCTGAAATCAAATCCCGCGATATACTCCAGTTGCTTCCATTCAAGGAACATAGCCCCTAAGCTGGCATGTCTTCTACTCAATGCATCAGCCACCGCATTGCCCTTTCCCGGTGTATATGCGATGTCGAAATCATAGGAAGCCAAGAATTCTAACCACCTTTGTTGCCGGAGATTTAGATCCTTCTGGGAGAAGAGATACTTCAACGACTTATGATCTGTAAACAGCTCAAATCTTTCTCCCAAGAGATAGTGTCTCCACATCTTTAACGCGAACACGATCGCTGCCAATTCCAAGTCATGGGTAGGGTATCTTTTCTCGTGCGGTTTCAACTGCCGACTTGCATAAGCTACAACCCTACCGCCTTGCATCAATACAGCACCCAGTCCGGTACCACAGGCATCCGTGTATACCGTCATCTCTTCATCCCCCTTAGGAATGACTAACACTGGTGCGTTTGTCAACTTGTCCTTTAGACTCTTGAATGCATTCTCGCACCTTTCATCCCAGACAAAAGCTTGATTCTTCTTGGTCAACTGGGTCAATGGTGCTGCTATCTTGGAGAAACCTTGGATAAACTTTCGATAATATCCAGCTAATCCCAAGAAACTTCTTACATCTGTTGCATTCTTGGGCGTAGGCCAATCTTGTACCGTAGCCACCTTCGCTGGGTCCACGGCAATACCATTCTCTGATACAACATGGCCCAAGAACCTCACTTCCCTCTTCCAGAAGTGACACTTAGAAAACTTTGCTTTCAGTTGGTGTTTTCTCAACACCTCCATCACTACTCTTAAATGTTCCTTGTGTTCTTCCTCTGTCCTCGAATATACCAAAATATCATCAACGAACACAAGGACAAACTTATTCAACTGATCTCTGAATACCCTATTCATAAGATCCACAAAATATGCTAGGGCATTGGTCAGCCCGAATGGCATGACCAACCATTCATAAAATCCAGACGGCGTTCGAAATGCCGTTTTAGCTATACTCTCGGCTTCCACTCTAAGCTGATGAAAACCTGTCGCGAGATCCAACTGAGAAAATACTCTCGCGCCACTCAACTGATCGAACAAATCATCTATCCGCGGTAGAGGATACTTGTTCTTCCTCGTCACCTTATTCAACTCGCGGTAGTCTACACACAAACGAAGGGAACCATCCGCCTTGGTAGCAAACACAACTGGTGCTCCCCATTCAGAAACACTCCTTCTGATAAATCCCTTCTTCAAAAGATCACTGACTTGCACCTCGAGCTCTCGCTGCTCTCTTGGTGCCATACGACGAAGTGGCATCACTATAGGCCTGGCATCCTTTACCAAATCAATACGAAACTCAATCTCTCGGTGTGGTGGAAGTCCGGTCACTTCTTCGAAAACATCCGGATACTGGCCAACCACGGGCAAACCTGACAACTCACTATGCGGAATGTCGAGGGAGTTCAGAAAACTAGCCAATACCCCCTTACTGGGTAGACCACCAAACACTATCCTCCGCCCATCATCCGCTCTAGCTGTCACTAAAAAGCCCTCACAGTCTACCACCACCCCGTATCTTTGGAGCCAATCTACTCCCAAAATAATGCCAAACCCAGTAAAGCCCAAAACAAAGCAATCACAAACAAACATGCATCCATGACTCGATAAGACCACATTACGACAAATCATGCTAAGGCTAGTCGAACCACCAATCGGGTTCGTCACTACTAAAGGTCTATCGACAATCTCGGGCTCCAATCCCAACCTATCTACTAGGTCACTAGATATGAAAGAACTGGAAGCTCCGGTATCAAACAAAACTCTAACAGGAACATCATAAACAGAAAGCATACCTTGAATGACGACATTCTTTCCCTTCTCCGCCGTAGTTGGGGCATTCGACGAAGTAGGAATAGCATTGAGAGCATATGCTTTCACCATTTGCTTTTCTTTGGGGGGTTGTGGACACTTGTCCTTGTGATGTCCCATTTAGCCACAATTGAAGCACTTCCTATCCGCTGGCTTGGCCCGACAATTACTAGCATAATGGCCCTTCTTACCACAGCTGAAGCACTCCACATCTTGCTTATTCTTTTTCTTCTGGCCATCCTTAGTCTGATTCTGCTTTCTCTTATTCTGGGAACCACCCTTGCCTCCACCACTTGCTTGTGGTTTTGGCTCTTCCGCAGATGCAACCTCAGTCTTCGGCTTAGGGAAGAGACTTTCTGATCTTAATGCTTTTCCCACAACCGATTCAAACATCTCATCGATGTGGTTAATAAGTCTTTCCCCCAAGCACTGATCCAAACCAGTTATGAATTTCTCATTCTTTTTCTCGGCAGTATCAATAAGAGATAACCCATATTTTGACAAAGTGTCAAATTCAGCAATGTACTCCGAGACAGCTCTGCCATTCTGCTTGAGCTCCAAGAATTTCTTAAACAGCACTGACTTCTGAGCAGCTGGAATGAACTTCTCGCTAAAGCGAGCCTTAAACTGCTCCCAAGTAATCTGATCTTCGGGAGTAGCTGCCTTTATAGCATTCCACCAATTCATTGCCCGCCCTTGCAGCTGACGGGACGCTAGCTTTCTCTTCATCTAGGGCTGTCAATGGATATCCGAAAAATCCGAAATCCGTCCGCATCCGCATCCGAAAAAGAGATAAATATCCGATATCCGGGAATGCGGATGCGGATATAGGCATATCCGCATCCGAAAATTATCCGTCCGCTTTTTTTCTCACGATTATAGCTTAAGTTACGTGTATTTTAGCATAATTAAATATAATAATTTATTGTTTTGCAAAATTAAAATTCTACTAAATGCATGTTAATTTCTCAAAATTATATATTATCATCATATTTATTTATTTTTAGCGCTTTAGTAATTAATTAGGTTGAAAAAGCTTAATGTTAACCAAAAAAATTCAATAATGTTCACTGATTTATTGATCGTTGGCGGAGCGGATAATTATCCGATATCCGTCCGTATCCGCGGATGCGGATATCCGATATCCGAAAATGGTTCCGGATGCGGATACGGATATGGCACTATCCGAATCCGAAAGTATCCGTTGACAGCCCTATCTTCATCGCATCCTCGATACCCAAATCCTCGAAGATACGTTCGCAACTATCCAACCAATCTTGAACATCCGTGGCCGACTCCGTTCCGTGAAATGTCTTCCCACCAAGGCTAGTATAATCCTTATTCATCTTGGCGAAGTCGACCCTCGGCGCCTGCACTATTGGACCACCACCATTTCCACCATTGGGAGCTGCCCTCTGTACATCTCTAAGCATCTCTCTCATGAGGTCAGTAAACATCGTCCTCATGTCAGCAGCATTCCCATTATTGGCTCCCCTACCAGCACCTCTAGTATATCGGCTCATCGTCAATCTGAAAAAGGAAACGATTAACGACTCCATAGTGGTGCTAGTGCAGTACGACTTCATCCTTATACTAGTAATAGTATATATATATATAGCTTTTAAAAACCAAAGTAATCACAAATACGCTCTCTCATATACGTATATTATCTCTCCCTGATAACTTCCCTAGGTTAACTACGCAACCTATAGCTCTGATACCAAGTGTGACGGCCCGCTCCGCACCAGCCTGCATTTCCTCCGGAAGTGCGCTGTACACATGCCCGACTAGCACGGAATGGTCGCCACAGAAAGGAAAGAAGGGAATGAACTAATCAAGAACCTGTAGAATGTCTCACAGCGCATGGAATAAAATATAATAATAATAATATACTTGACATAAAACAGGTGAGACAGTGCATAAGCTGATAACTAAAATCAACAGCAATCATCAGAGCAGCGGAAATCCAAATACAGCTTATTACAATTTTCCAAATTTACTGTCTCTAAACAAAAAAAAGCTAAAGTAGAAGATGCACCACCAATGCCCAAGCAGTGATCTTCAACAACACAGGGAGAATATTATATATATTACGTGGAAGCCTCCTGCTCGTCTCCGGATCATCTACCCGTGCATCACCAGCTAACCTGTCTCTAGTCTGCTCGTGTGAGCACCCAGAGTAATAAGAGGAGACATAAAACTCTGGGTCAGACATAAAGCCTGGTATGAGCGATAAGCATCTAAACAGAATAATAACAGGTATACTAAACCATACCTGAACCTGGACCTGCAACCAAAGAGTTAGTACCACATACCGTACAATACTCTAAGGTGCCATAATAAACAGTGTAAGAGTACGGGGGTGGGGTGTGCATGTCATAATGATAGCAAACAAATCATCCATAGGACCCATCTGAAACTTGTTTCAGCCATATCTCTCAAACGGTGAGTCCGTTTGGCTAATGTGACCACTCTACGTAAAGAGAAACCATCATCCGGAGCCAATGGAAGTGGTTTCAGGTCAAAATTCCTTTCCAGTCAAAAGTTATGGCCAAAACAGTGCCAACTAGGGCTAAAATGGTCATTTAAAAATCGGGAAAAATTATGAACATGGGAAATGACCCCAATAGTCGTCTCCCAAAGTTACATGACCATACGACTTCGTACGTGAAAGAAAGAAATATCCTACGATCCTATGATGCGTAGAATACGGGTCGTTACATGGTTGCTCGTGGATGCATATACACACACTAGGCACTAGATCGGCTCAAAAACACTCTCATACTGCATGTGAATGTGTGTGCATTTTGAATTTTTATGGATGCAAAATGGTTGACTCATCACATGGATGTTGCATATGAATGAATCATTGTGCACTCATATAGAAGTTATAATGTGCATTAGGAATAATTGCATACATGTTGGACTCATGGCACTAACATAATTCGCATTGAGGAGGTAAACTGAATCAGTAGACCACCTGATCTTTGCATTAGATAAGGGATATATACACACACTTTTGCATATGTTCATATAGCATTAGAAATCTTTTAAGGACAATGGATGCTTGTGGATGATGGATGAGTAGCTGGATGATGGATGGTAGGATACATTCTTCTTAACTTGAAGATTTCGGGGACGAAATCCTTTAAGAAGGGGAGAATGTAACACACCGCATTTTTAATGAAATTAAAAATGTGGAAATATGTATATATATTGTATGCATAGATATATTTGAGAGAGAAATTAAATAATGACAACAAAATTTCATGTAATAAGTTAATGCAGTGAAATGAAGAAAAAGATAAATAAAAGAAATTACATGCAGTACATGAAATGCGAAGAAATGCATGCGAACATTTAAAAAAAATGGAGAATTTGAAAAGCCTCCAGAATTTGGTCATGAAAATAGCGTCATTGCGTTCGTGGCGATTTTCTAGTAAATTTAGACCTATACTTCATAGAAAACTGATTTAAATTAAAGAAGATACCTTTAAATTAAATATTGCAGCAAAACATGAAAAAAAAGGAATGAGAGAATAATGTGTAGCATTGTCATAAGTCTTGTTAGCAAAAGACTTAGTAGCTCATTTGGTTAGTACATGTGACTTGTACGCAAGAGGTTCTGAGTTCAATCCCTGTCAGTTCCATATTTTTGCTTTAGGGGAATGGCTAAAAAGTGGCCTAGTGTGAACGTAGTTCAATTAAAAAGCGATTTAGTGTGAAAAGGGCCAATTAGAGGATTAATTGAAGAGATGGTTATATATATATATATGACGTGTGGGTGTCAACACCCATGCTGCTGCGCATTTTGTTGCACACATGAAGCATTTTTATTGGTTAATGACGATTTTTGAGTTTTAGGGATGACGTGGCCTCTTCTGGTTAGCTGAGTGATGTGTCTTTTTAATCTGAATGATTTAGATGAATCCTAGTCGGATCTAAAGGCCTTTATTCATCTAATACCCCTATATAATCATAACTGGACCTAAACCCTAATCTCATTACACAAATCCATGGCGTTCTCATGTTGTTCATATCTAAATTGAAAATAAGTGCTTCTTCTTCTTCAAGTCCGCTTAGAATTAGAAGAGTATAGATCTACAACTGCAACACCTATTTAGATCCAACCAAGGTGAGTTCATGTTACTTTCAGATATGAAATTAAATTGTGACCTTGACATTGTTAATAAATCTGAATCTGAGATTATGCCTATTTCTGTTTAGATATGTCCTTCTATACCCATTGGATCTAGTTTATTGTTCTATGCCCGCTCATACTTCATATGTCTATTTTTTGCCAGTTTTGATGACTCTCTTCCCTTCTCTTCTTTTCCTTTTTTTATATGGGATTAGGCTAACTTCGAGCCTAATTATATTTTACGTTGAATTATACGTACGAATGACGTGGGGAAAGTATGGGAAAATAATGAATGATATGCAAATGGGGCATAAATTGAATTGTAAACATGTAATTGATTTGGGGGCATAACGCATGTTGTAATTCAAGACCTAAATTTGGGGCATACTATATATGATGGTTTATGACTTGGAAGAAGGGGATTATTGTGTATAGTGATATATGACTTAGGCATGAAAACGTATATTGAAATAGGGATAACTGTTAATTATGAACGCGCCTAAATTGTAATTTTGGGTAATTGGCATACACTGTAATCAAAGCCAATAATTTGGCATAACTTGTATTATGAATTATGACTAGGGTTTTTGGAGCATAGACGTACCGTGTAATTTGACTAAAACTTGGGGCAAAGTTATATTGAGAATTATGATCATAATTTGGGGTATGTAAATTTGTAGGCTTAATTTATGATTAAGCGAAATATGTTAATGGAATGGTAAAGAGTCTGTGAAGCCTGTTTAATCTGTTGAAACATAATACTGTAATTGGAAAACCTACGATGTAAATGAATAAAATTGGCTAAGATAAGCATGCTGAGACACGAGATTAGACTCCATTTGCGGCAGAAGCTTGCCCGGAAGCAACCGGCCTAACCAACAACCGCAAACAGTCAGACTAATGTGAGAGGTCGTAGGCATAACTAAAAGATGCTTCGATAAGAGTTTAAGTCTGGCTTGTTGCAGAAGTCTGCCCGGAACCGCCCAGCACATCCAGCGGCCACAAGCTATCGACTTAATGTGAGAGGTCTGTGATTTAATAACTAATTAATGTTGATCAAAGATGAACATGATACCTAAAACATGTTAGGTGGGTGGGGTTAAGTTAACCTGAGTAAGATGACAACTTAACCAATATTACATGAATAAGTGGATAGGGTTAAGGCAAGCTTAACCAATAATACATAATGATTTGATAAGTGAATGGGGTTAAATCAACTAGGCGAATGAATCTGATAAACCAATTTCGTAAATCTGTAGGCTTAATGCAAGGTTAAGTGAAACATATTAATCTGTAAGTCTGTTAATCCATACATCTGATCTGTTAATCTAAAAGTCTGTTAATCCGTAAATCTGATCTGTTAATCTGTAAACCTATTAATCTGTATGTCTGATTTGTAAACTAATTAATCTGAAATCTGTACATCTGAAATCTATTAGTCTGGGGACACAAGGTTAGGAGGGGTATTTACTTGTGTCATCTGTTGTGTGGGACCCATATTAGTTAGTAACCCTTTCTGGTATCAAAACGGTGACCCGACACTAAGTAGGGGTCAGGGCATGCTTACTGAACTAATTATAAGAGGTTCATTCTGATAATGCCGAGGGGTGTTGATGGCGCGTTCCAACCGGATCATGTGCATGCATGGATCCGGTCTGCTCTGGGGAAGTTAAGACGTTATGACATCTGTAAATAGGTCTGTGTCTTTCTGTAGGTTGCCACTTTAGGGAGTGACACACCCTTCTGTGGGGCCGACACAGGGTATTTATGTATTAGGGAGCCGATTGCTTGGGGTAGAATTTAGGGTACAACTAGTTCTGTCTGTTTCTGAGGGGTACCGTTTGTTCCTGTATGGTGGTAACACCTGTCTGTTTCTGTGTGGTACCATCTGTTGGGGTGGTAAAGGCCCGTCACTAGCGTACACCTAATACTAGCATTTTGTTTCTGTACCGTCTGTCTCTGTTCGGGTGGTAAAGGCCTATTACTAGCGTTTTGTTTCTGTACCGTCTGTCTCTGTTCGATTGGTAAAGGCCCATTACTAGCATTTTGTTTCTGTACCGTCTGTCTCTGTTAAGGTGGTAAAGGCCCATTACTAGCATCCTGTTTCTGAAGAGTTCGTTATGTTTCTGTTTCTGTTTAGACATTAGGAAAACACCTAATTCTGTTATACTAGTATTAGTGCAGAGAAGTGAAAAGTAAGTAAGAAGCATAGCTTGGTCTAGATTATTCTGTTCTGTTCTGTTTACCCTGTTTATACCTGTTATTCTTGTTTCTGTTATCTCTCATCCAATTTTATTTTCCGGTCATGATACTATTATCTGTTTATATGCTGAAAGTCATTGGACTCACCAGACTTATGTCTGACCTAGTTTGTTTCGCCTCTTTTCTTCCTTTCCCTTCCAAGGTTCTCAGGGAGGAAATACTCAAGCTTAGTTCAGATATCTCTTTCTTCTAGCTTGAAGTTGAAAGATGTATTGCTTGGCTTTGATTCTGCTTTTTTATGGCATTTTCTATTAGGGATTATGGCTTTAAAATTATGTACTCTGAAGGCTTTTGTACAAGATTGATATTATGTACTTGATATTGTTGTTTTGAAGATGTGACCAAACTTATTTCTGTTACCACTGCAATAAAGTTACAAAATTTTCAAGTACTACTTTATCTGTCTTGTAATATTCTGTTTTGGTTACTTATATCGCTCCACGAAACTTAATGCATTCCCTTTGTGAGTGACATTAATGATCTTGGGGTGTTACAGATTGTTTTATTTTATCTTATGCACTGGCATTCGTGGGAGGAAACCTGTTCCGTGTCATACAACGTGGTCCCATGATGTGCCTATTTTAATTAAGTTAAGTTAACTATAGAATTTCTCATGCTAGTCCCATGACTAACTTGTAGTTTGTTGTTCCCTTGCAAACTCGGGTGCCTATATTTTTATACGGGCAACCTTGTATTCAGGTTGTAGCTTGATTCGATTTTGACTTGGAGCTGAGATGGACTTTTATCATTTCTGTTGGACCATCTCAGATGTTACTATGTTGATTATTTTTTATTCCACTGTGTAACCATTTGTTATCTCGAACAGTGTTATGTACTTAGTAAGATCCTGTAGTATTGATGTAACTATGATATTATTTTCCACTGTTATCTGATGTACATTATGTTGTGTAATGTAATGTTTATGTTCTGCTATTATGTTTATGTGTTATATTCCGTTGATTCTTTATTCTTTCTTGGAGCGGGGGTTTGGGTCATGTCACATCAAAATCCTAAAAACAAGTTGCAAATTTTGTCTCCACCAGTTAATCATCCTAGAAACTAATTTTATTTCATCAAAAATCTTTGTTGTGAATTCCAGTTGTTCTGTTTTTATAATTTGGGGTTGCAGGTTACAGTAACCTTTCTTATAGGCTTTGAGAAGGCTTTTTGAAGCTCCAAGTTCAAATTTTCCTTCTAATTTCTTGCTGTAGATTCCTAATTCCGAATTCTAGGTGATTGAAACTGACTCATTCTAGTTGAAATCATCTGCATGTTGTATTCTCTATTTTATCTGAGTAATTTTAATGAATCAATACTCGGTACATAAAAATTACTGTGAATTTTTTTGCTCTTATAATCATCTTAGTTTTGTGCCTACTTTAAGAAATCATATCTCCTTCAATTTATAGCAAAATAATCCAAAAATTGTTTTGGATCGTTGTCCAAACTCTTTTATTTGTGCATGCTATTTCATAGCCTTTCAGCGTTGTTTGCAACTTGAATTATGGTATAAAGTTGAACACGAACCCGTTTTCACCCCTTGTAGCAATCTCGTAACCCATTCTTGCATTTCCCCTAAGAGGGTCGACCTTGATGTCGATCCCTGCAGGAGGGAGGTCGAACCAGCAGTCAACGTCCTGCCAAGGCATGTTGACCCTAAGGTCGACTCCTATATATTGTTAAAAGCATGGGCTTTCTTTTGGTGAGAAGGTGATGTTTCAGGCTTTATTAAGTTCGTTTGTGCACTTCATTTTCTGAAGTTTGATGATTTTTTTGGCACTTTTTGTTGACGATATTGAATATTTTAAAATGGCAAATAACTCAATTATGGAGTGCTGACTGTAACTATGATTCGCATATTTAATCAATAATGTTTTGGGTGAATGTTTGCTTGAAATTCCATTGGTTTTTGTTATCTTCGTGTACATTTCTAAACTATCTTTTTACCAAATGTTTTCAAACAAGTTCCAAAATCCATAATTATTAAGTGTATACATCTTAAAACATTTTATAAATAAACTATATTATCCCCACTATAGATAGAAGATTTCAAAAGTAAATGGTTTTGCATATTTTTTTCAGAAAAACCAATTTAAACTCGTTTTTCCTCCAGAACTGTTTTCAATATATATCTTGAATCCTTAGTAGTTTTGTTGATGAGTTTATTGCGCATTTATAGTGATGTTTCTATTGTATTTCCGAATACACATACACGGGTTTTTGAATTGTTTTGAAATGCTTTTGAATATAGAAATATTGTTTTGAAATGAAGTGTTATTTAAATAAGTTTCTATAAAATTAAAAATAATTTGATCTATATAGAGAATTTAGGAACTTCACGATTCTCAAATATTTTCTGAAAACCATGTTTCAAGCCATTTTTGTAAGGTATATTTTTTAAATACAAAATCATAACTTTCTGCACCTTTCGACAAGGCATGTTCGTGATTAAATGATGTAGTAAACCTCAAGGTATGAGATACGAAGGTATATTTTATCGGTTAATTATAGACTTGTCTAATTGATGCCCTATTTCTTGTGTTCTTGTGATTTCATGTGTTTTTGTGGTTTTTAGTGTGCAGCTGACTCAGCTGATAGTAAACCAGTAGCGATAGCATGTGCTATGGGATGCCCGGTTACCACTACCCAGGTTATTGACTGTCATTTTGATACACATTCATGTTGTTTTTCCAATTCAATCATTTTGTTAGACCTTCAGGTCAATCATGTTGTTAGACATTTGGGTCAATCATGTTGTTAGACATTTCGGTCAATCGTGTTGTTCGACCTTCGGGTCAATCATGTTGAAATTCAGGGTAGATCCAAAAATCTTGTTAAAAAGGGTGCCCCTCATGTTGATATTAGTACTGGCTATGTCCTTGAGCCACCATATTGTTAGCACATGTAGAAAAAGCTCCGACTTGCCAATTCTAAGTTGGATTCAAATTATGTTGATTTTATGCTCTGTGTTTATTGATGGTTTCACTATTTCGTGATGAGTAATACATATATATACATGTTGCTTCGAGTATTCGAAGTATCTTTGTGTTTATATGGCGATTTCATTTATATGGTTATGAAATCTTATTCGAGTTCCCAGGTCAGCGACTCTAGTGATTTTCGTGAATGTGTTGATTTGTATGTTTTCACCTAATCAACGTGATTTTAGTCATATGTCTCGCCAGTGGGAAATTGGTGGTGATTTATTAGGTGATTTCATTCATGACTTTTAAAACTCTTAATGGGTTCTTGTTCTCTTGATGATGCTGATATTGTTGTTTTCCTTGTGTACAGAGACCTAATAACTTTTACCGTTATGTTTATATTTAACTCGGCGAATTATGTGGTACCTAATCCCTTTGGTTTAGGTTAAATGACATATGTTTCTTAATAACTCCACGATGGGAAGTATTTCACGTCGTCGCATCGCTTGAGAGAATGGCATCTCCAATTTTTATTATCTTATTATCTTATGCTCTGATATTTCAACTAGACTGACCCGTGTATTTATTGCTCAGATTAGACCGAGATCTTGCAGGTAGTGCTTGATGTAGTCCCTTTGCAGCTTAGCCTTACTTATAGATGGTCTACTTCATTTTGTTCGCTTTAGGGATTTTTGGTTGTACTATGTAATCATGCTAGACAATTTTTGTTGCACATATTCATTTTTGGACATGGACTTAGGTATATTATTTTGTACTGTAGCTGATGTATATATATAGATATGTCTATGGTTGTGATATTGTCCTATGAACTATCACTACACCAAAACAACAAATTTGGCACATCAGGATGTGCAGATTTGATATGGCTTAAAGCCGTATCAAATTTGATACAGCTCATAGCCGTATCAAATTTTATTTGCTACAACTCCGCCAATCCGTACCTCCCCCAACACTTCAAATATAACCGTAGATGGACAAACCTTCGGATCAGTTAATTTAATACCCATTTAAGGCGTATCAAACCTTCATCTTATTTTCACTCCAATTTCCCCGCTAGCGGCATCCTCCCATTTCGGTGAAATATTTTCTGGGCCACTCATTTCACTTTCCAATTTCAACTCTCCCCCCAATAATAGAGAAATCCATAAACAAAAGAGACCCTAAAATTCCTCTTTCTAATCTGATTCTCGTTCACCCTTCTTCTACTCTTTCCAATCCTCTATCATCTCAACAAAAGTAGCTTCTTATGTGATCACGTGATGTCTTTCCAGGTATATCTACTAATTTATTTTCATTCATTTATTGATTCTATTTTGTAAATTTTGTTGTTCTGCTTAAATATATTATTAGTTTGATGTTAATTAAATGATGATACTTGATTTTATTTTAATTGATTAGAATTAGGTTTGATTAGTCATCTATTGCTTGATTGAAAAGTGAAAATTTATATAATAAAATTCCTAGGTTTTAACCGTAGAGACAAAGAAAGAACCATGGATTTATAGATAGTCATGGTTCAAAAAGATGTCCGATGGTGGACTTACGCCAACCGATTTGGTGTATAACTGGAGTCTTTGCTTAGGACAAAAGTTGAGTAATGATTTTGGTGATATATTGAGTCTCCGATGTAGTGTTTTCTTATGTGTATGGTACTAAATTAGTTAGTTATTAATGCATGTTTACTAAGATATTCTGTATATTTTTTGTTGCAGAGTCTACTTTACGAATTCATTAAAGCACTTACATTTAGCTGCTGCTAATTGGAGATCGACCATCAAGCATGATTTAGGTACTTACTTATTTGCTATTTAGATATTGATTTGTCTTCTTCTCTAAACTAGAGAAGGCATTCCAATACTTGCTTAATTTTTCGATATTTGTTGTTAATTCACGTATTGATGTGAATGTGAAGTTTGGTTGCGTGTACGATGATGAATGGTTACTAATCGTTACATGTTTATATATGTTATATATTCAATATATTTTTGGTTATAGAGTCTATAAACAGTCGACTGATATAGAAAATTGAAATTTCATTTATAACAGCTAAAAAAATAATTTGAGATGCTTGCTGCTTATACTCAACTAGCAAAACATAAAAACTAATGACAACTAATATTAGTAGCAAAGCAACCAAAACAGAGGTATCTGTCAATAATTTCAAAGGTACGTAAATACATTCAAAATTATGTCATGTTACTTTCTTCCGTGCAATAAATTTATTTCATGTTTTCATTAATAGGAAACAATTTTGAATGTACATTCAGTTTGTTATTGGATGTTAAACCATGAGTAGAGTGTAGAGTTTTATCGCGCGTGTAGTGATGAATTTATTGACTACTATGTGTTCGCAAACAATAGATATTCATATTTTGAATATAGTCGTTATAGAGTCTGTAAATAGTAAACTGACATAGAATTTGAACTTAAATATATAACATGAAATAAATATCTTATACAATGACGTAGTGGTTGAACTACGTTTTGTTGTCAGATAATAAATAGAAAAATACAGTCAAACCAACGACGACTTGCTACTGCGAACAACAACAATTCATTGTTGCTACTGCTTACAGAGGCAGCAATGAATTTCTGTTGTTTGCAGCAGCAGATTGCTTCGCTGCTGCTGTGAATAACGGAAGCAAAGATAATTTGCTGCTGCGAAGGATATCAATTCATCGCAACTGTTGTTCGCAGCAGTAGATCGCTTCGCTGCTGCTGCGAACAGCGGAAGCAACGAAGATTTGCTGCTGTGAACAACAACAATTCATACTTTAATAGGTATTATTTGTAAGGATACTAACTTATTACCTTGCAATTTAATTCAAGTATTGTTCTAAACAGATTCTTCTTCAATGCGCAGAACAGCTGCCGCACAAAATTCCTTCCAGCTTTCTATGATGTACTGGTATGTCTTTATATATAAGTAGTTTTAAATATTTACAAGTTTTCACTTTTGAATAATGCTTGAGTTATATATTACCAGCATTTATAATCTTAACTTTTGAAGAATGTGAGGTTAAGTTTGCATTTTTCTTTTTGTTTGTTGACTAGGAAGGTTGATACATACTATGTAAAAGATACTAATGGATTTATCCAAATTATATGCAATTATCTGTCCAAATCATTTTTACAAACATGAAAATCGAGAATGAACTGATCATGCATTGAACTTTCATGGAAGCTTTTAATATCAATATGAAGATGATGCTAGAATGTTCCTTGCTTCTGGCTTCTCTAGATGTCAAGTATGCCAACTATAGCTCTTTATTTTTACACTTTTATTCTAATTTCTATTTGTTTGGTCTTGGCTAATTAGTTGAATATGACTAAACATGCATTTATTTAAGTTATGACTTAAGTAATTTGAAGTTCATGTGCCTTTGTTTATAGTAAGGGATAATTGGCAATTTCTTTTTGTACATGTTCTTAAAATTTGCCCAGTTTTCTTATACGTTTAGTTAGACAATATGTTTTTATTTAGACTGTCTATACGTATTGGTCAAGAATCATGTGTAATATATATTGTATGAATTTTCTATAATGAAGCAGCTAATTGTATTTTTAAATTTTAAATTCGATACGGCTAATGGCCGTATCTTTTTTTAAATTTGGTACGACCATTAGCCATATCAAATTCTCAACTTGATACGACTAATGGCCGTATCAAATTGACAAAGACGCCAAAATTTAATACGGCCCATATCACTGCCAAATCGAATTAGATACGTCCGCGAGCACTGCCTAATTGGCATTTCTGGTGTAGAGTATGAATTATCATGCAGTATATGTCTTGTTCTGAATTGATCCTATAGCCATCGTAGTATTGTATTACATAAGTATAAGTATGTCGAACCACTTGGAAAAGAAATGAAAAATAGGCACAACATAAACGTACTTAAGACTTGTTTAATACAAGATTACAAATAATCGCCCCATACCATTTGTATTCTCTGCTCTAATAGACAATATTACTCGATAATGCTCCTTATTAGGGTGGGTCTCGGGGTAGGGCGTCAAAGTGACCATGCTTCCTATTAAATAGTCCAGACCTACAAAGTGGCTTCCACACATGCTTGATGAAGGCTGGGAGATGAATGAAATATGGACGAGATCCAGCGATGTATAACACAATCAAAATTCCCCAAATGTTGGATAGATCGTTGACTCATGATTCAGATGCAAAGGTACGCCTCTCCTCATTTAGGCAACGAGGCGCGATAAACCTAGCAGAGTAGGCAAAACCATTCATAGCCTGCCCACCAAGCATTTCTGATTTACAGTCCATAAGACAAGACCCAACAAACTTAAGTGGTGGTGCTTCAATAACCACGACACGCTTTGTAAAATAGTTTTTATGAAAAAACCAATTTCTATTTCTATTTTTTATATCACAAATATCGATAGTCAAAGAAATCTTTATATTCAAATATTTGGACCTAAAGAGTTTGATTGGGAGTAGACTTTTATTTAAAAATAGTTAAATTTGATACAAAATAGCTTAATTTAGAACAGTTGTTAAATAGTTATAACTAATATATAATTATTATTTTGATGCAAAAGGTAGTGAATCGCGAGATTCACGCTTACTATTCATTAAACATAACATACTAATACAGTATAGAGTCCAGTACATCTTACGTATATTTACACAAATATACACAGCACAAAAAATATCACATGCACGCAGGCATGGCAGAAGCGTAGCAAAAAGTAATATAGTTACATAGTACAACAGATAGAAACTTAGCATCCACACAAAATGAACCAAAGCATGTTGTAGCAACATCAGAACCTCCTGCCGCGAGCACGATCCTCCACTCTAGCTGCAATCGTATCCGCAAACTACACTTCGTCATTTCCTGACCATAGGAAGACAAATTTAAGAATGCTATAAATAAATGAGTTGGGCGTTTTCATTTTAAATGTAAACTTTCGTAAGTTTCTTTCGTGCCAAAGTTTCCATACATAAGCAAAATTCAAAATAGCAAACAAATGATGCATGGGTGTATAAGGGAGAGATGTATATATGATGTGCCAAAAGTAATGTTGATCAGTGATGAAGTCCGACCAATATAAGGTAATATTCAAGCAAACTAAGCACTTCATCCAAACATGGAAAGTGAAGTCACAACTAATGAACAAGTGCGGATAATTCTCATCATATTCATCGCAGAATAAGCAACCACCAGCGATACAAACTCCTTTTTGTCGTGGTCTGCTAACCGTATTAAGCTTATTATGCATGATCGTCTACATATGAGTTTTAACTTTAGTAGGCACTGCTTTAACATTCCACATGCACTCGAAACCAACATACCTCCTTCCTGCGAAATTCATAATCTTATAAAGGTGGCTAACCCAAAAAGATTTGTTTTTTCCTTCAAGCATCCAAACAAATTCATCATCTCCATCATCAGACAGCCGTATATCCTCAAGCATTCGAATCACAACACAACTGATTCAATGCATTACCAGAAACTAATCAACAAAAAGGTAGTCTCCATCTGAAGTTGACAGCATCCATGTTGTACATTTCCTTAACCATGAAGTTCTTATTGCATGCAATATTAAAAAGATCAGCGAACTCGAATCTCAAAGGAATGGGAAGAAGCCAACGATCATAACAAAACGTAGCATTACGCCTACTCTTTACAACGATGCCCACGCCAATTTTAATCCAATGAATGTTACTAATTACGCCATGCCAAAAAGACGAGCAATGAGAAACATCTGCATTCCAGTCAAATCTTCCTCCATAAAAAGTGCTAATAATCCAATCTTTCCAGAAAACTTTCTTGTCACTTAGTATAGCCCACAACCATTTGCAAAGTAGAACCGAATTCATGTTTCTCAAATTTAAAACTCCTAATCCACCCTGATCTTTGGATTTGCATACCTAATTCCAAGACATAAGATAACTTATTTGTGCATATCCTTTGTGCCGGTCCAGAAAAAATTATGACGAAATGCATCTATCTTCTCAATCACCCACCCAGGACATTGGTAAAAATAAAACCAATACAAGGGGATTGCAAAAAGGATTGAGTTCACCAACACAAGTCTGCCTGCTTTAGATAAACAATTCCCTTTCCACCTCACCAGTCTCCGATCAACTTTGTTAATAACTAGCTATCAATCTCTCTTCAGCAATCTTTTTGGACAGATGCAAGCTCCTAGATAATTAAGTGGAAATGAATCAGCCTTACAATTGAGCATCTCAGCACATTTCCTATTCACATCAACGCTACAACCCAGAGAGTAAACACTACTCTTGTGAAAATTAATTTTTAAACCAGATAAACTTCCAAAAGCATAAAGCAAAATTTTTAGAGAAGCAATGTATTTGCATTTTGGATTGCTAAATATGATAGTATCATTAGCATATTGCAACGAGTTAATACGCCCGATAATATGATCTCTGCCAAAGCTCTGAATGATACCGCTAGCACTCGCCACCTGAAGGATCTGGCAGAAAACATCCACGGCCAAATCGAATAGTAAAGGGGAGAGTGGGTCCCCTTGTCCCAACCCTCTTATGGAAACAATAGTATTACCCACAATACCATTTACACATATATTTGATCTACTTGATGTTAGAATGTTGTGAATCCAATCTATCCATCTTGCAGGAAAACCCCTCACTCTAAGCAAATCAATGATGAATCTACAATCAACAGTATCAAATGCTTTGGCGAAATCCATCTTTAAAATCGCACAAGGAACATTATGCCGATCACTGTGGGAGATGACTTCTTGCACAAGCAGTGGACCATCAAGAATGAATCGTCTTTGATAAACACAGTCTGCGATTTGTCGATAAGTTCATCCATTTTTTACTTTCAACCTATTCGCGAGGACTTTAGTGACTAACTTGAAGCTACTATTCAGAAGGCTAATCGGTCGGAAGTCCGCAGTAGAAACATTTCCTTCTTTTTTGGGTATCAAAACTACATTTGCATATCCCAACATATCCAATCTCAAAGTATGATCATGAAATTCTTTTAAAATGTTTAATACATCTTGCTTAATCAAGCTCCAGTATTTCTGGTAAAAAAAACTTTAAAAAACCATCGGGGCCGGGTGCTTTGTCACTCGGCATCTCGTTCAAAGCTGCTACAATTTCTTCTTCTAAAAATTCAGAATCATAGTCACTTAAATCAATATTTGAGGGTATAGCTTATTCCAGTCCACAGACACATGAATTTCGTTTTGTTCTCCAAATATACCCTTGTAATATTCAGTAAATGCTTCTCCAATCTTCAGTTGGTCACAAATCTCTTCCCCATCGATCCAAATGCTGCAAATCGTATTCGTTCTTCTTCTACCATTTGCAACTTTGTGAAAATTGCTCGTGTTACTATCTCCTAACTTTAGCCATTGAGTTCTTGATCGTTGCTTCCAAAATATCTCCTCTTAATCAGTCACCGTAAGGGTCTCTTTTTCTTTACTTTTTAGCAATGCACACTCTACTGCATCCAAATTTCTTGCTTCCTCCAACACATTTATCTCCATAATCTCAGCTTAAAGTCTCTGTTTCTTAATTATGATGTTACCAATAACCTCTCTATTCCATTTGGTCAGGAATTTACGTAAGAGCCTCATCTTACGACAAAAATTACTAGCCCCGTCACCATAGCTGCGAAACTCCGACCATTTCTGATGAAGCAGATTATCCAAAATTGGCTCAATACACCACATGTTTTCAAATTTAAAAAAATCCTTTTCACAATAGCGCTAGTGTCCAAAACCATTAGGCGATGGTCAGAAATGAGGGATGTGAGACCTTTTTGGATGGTCCGGGGGTGTAAATCCTCGAACTCAGAGTTAATAAGGAAGCGATCAAGACGAATCAAAGTTGCAGGGGATCTACCATCACTCCACATAAATTTTCTATTGGACATGGGTAAATCAATCAAGCCACAATCACCAACAAAGTCACTGAAATCATTCATGTCACCCATTCCAAAAGCTTTCTCAATATTTCTTTCAAAGTCAAATATTGTAACATTTAAATCCCCGCCAATTACCCAAGGTCCATACATAAGAATATGAAAAACAACTCCCTCTTCCCACAAAGTCCTTTCTCTTCCTGTATTTGGTCCATACACGTTAGAAAAGAAATACAGAACATTGGTTGACTTGCATTCAAGGGCAACATGCAGACAATAAGTTTGTTTAATTTCTTGCTTTGCATTCCAAGAATTACTACACCAACCAGTAAACATGCCTCCAAAAGTCCCCACAGCGGGTATATAGGCCCATTCATCAATTACACCCCACCCTAAACATTTCGACTAATATATAATATATAATAGTTTGATAAAATGTAGTTATAAAATATAATAGTTAAGTTAAATATATAAAATAGTTTTATTAAAATAGATATAAAATATATAATAATTAAATTAAGTATACAAAGTAGTTAAAAAAATACTTGTAAAATATATAATGATTATGAAAACAAATAGTAAAATAGAAATCAGTTTTAAATAAAATAGTTTAATATATAACAATGATAATTCAATGTGAATGAATTATTTATTTTGTCCAAATTTCGACTTATCACTAATTCGAATTTCGAATTTTAATTCATATCAGTTTGCATTTAAATAGCACAAATTTTCTAATTTAAACATATTGGTAAAATTAATTTATGACTTAAATTTCGATTATAGACCATTTACTAAATTAGTTTTGAAACTTATAATCATTTTCATTTCAGTAGTTTGAAACATCATTCAAAGTTTAGTTATCATGGTTTATCACTTAAATCAAATTCAAAAATTAATCTTTAAATCAATTAAACAATTAGATCTAACTAAAAATCCTTCATTAATTAAATCTTTAAATTAAGCCAATTCTTTTCATTTAACTACGCAAATTAAATCTTAAAAATAAATCTTTTTGTTAAATTAAAGTTATTAAATTAAACTGAGTCATTATATTATGTTAAATTAAATCTTTAGTTTTAAATTTCAACTTTTAAGTTAAATTATCATATTAAATTGAATTTATATTATATTAAATGAATTTATATTAAATCATTTAAAAGTAATTAAAATCTTTAAATCTAAATTAAATTTATAAATTAGCTATAAACCACCACTACAACAAAAACACTTTATTACAACGTCCATTTTATTGTGGGTACTGGTTGCCCATTGCAATAAAATTCTATTACAACGGTCACTTTATGAACTGTTGCAATAGAGGCCTGTACAATACCCTTTTACAATGGGCATTGACTGCCCGTTGTAATAAAATGTTATTACAACGGTCGTTTCTAGACAGTCGTAATTGGTATTCTTTACAACGCACTTTTTACAACTCGTAAAAATTGCATGTTGTAATAGTGTTATTACAACTGTCATTTCTGGCCCGTTGTAATAGATGTCAATTTTGCAACATTCACAAAATGTCTGTTGTCATAGTTGTCTATTTTATTACAAAATAGTTCTGTATTATGACTAATATTTACATTGATATAAAGTATTCGATAGTAATAAAAATCAATAAACTAATAAAGATAACATAATTGTTAAATTCAATGTAATAACTTGGGATTTCATCGACTTATTTTTTAATATTTAGTTTAGAATAATTGCTCAAATTTTTTTTAACCATTAATTTTTTATTTATTTATAATAATAATATGGAAGCCTTTTTTAGTTATATATGTATGTATATATATATATATATGTAAAGGCTTTGACCGTAAAATTATTACCGATTATGTTTTATTATTTAATAGTTAATCATTAATCATATATAACTAATTATTAACAATAATATTAAACTACTAATTACTAATCATTAATAATATTATATTATTTATTAAAATATAATAATTAATCATTGATAATAATATTATATTATTTATAACATCATTGTAAAAGTAATAATATCTACAATGTCTACCCAAATAGCTATAAAAAAAATTAAATAACATTTTCTACAATAGCTGCCCGTTGTAATAGAATATATACTATTAATGATTTATAATTTACTGTAACAAATGGTTATTCGAAAATTATTCATAATTAATAATTAATTAATAATCACTAATAACTTATGACAATATTTTGTTAGTTCCATCTTTTGTTCAAGTGTAACGTTAAACAATCCCAACTGCAAATCAAACTTCCGCACCTTTGATTTTCAATTCCCGCTTCTACTTTTCGTTCCCCGCCTTTCACCGCCAATACCTAATTACTTAGAAACCCTAACTCTCAATCATCGATTTGCCTAGATCGGTGAATTCATTTCCCTCCCTCGCCTCCAAATTTCAAAGCACAAATAGCCCAAAATTCATCGTATTTACGCACGAAATCCATCTCCTGTGTCGTTACTTGCTTCTGTTTAGCTCGATTCTCCTCTTTCTTTAGATTCCTGGATCCTGGTATTAATTGGAGTTGTTGCCAGCACTGTTAGGGTCTCATTGACCCCTTTATTTCCTTCTAAATCTCGCGCTCCTATCTTATACCATATTTCCTCAAGGCTTCCAATACATGGCGACGGAGAAGCTAATTGATTTTTCTCCTCAATTTTGGAAAGATGGAGCTTAGGTCATCCGTTTTCCTCTATTTTCCCCCATTATTTTGATGGTTTTGTACCATTCCATAAAATTAAGTCTATATGTCACATTTTTTCTTATTTATCACCTCAATTTTGATGGAGTTTTGGTCACTCCCATTTTGCTTATTTATTGCCTCAATCTGGATGGAGTTTGGGTCGCTCCCATTTTTGCTTATTTATCACAGGAAGATTTTTGAGGTAAACCTTAGTCCAAATGGCACATGCCATGGCTTTCAATGAATGTGAATTTCACTAGCTTATTTTTGGTTGATATGCTACTTTCTTTAGTCCAAATGAGACACATGATCATTAAAAGATTTTAAAGCAGTGAAAATTAAGTAGCAGATCTTATCTTGTTTAATCTCGAGAGGTAAATGGAGGTGGATTTTGATCGATTCCTGATTTTATTTTTAGTTAGAAGCGAAGCAGCAACAACAATTTTCTTACCCTTTTTTTATGGTTAGTTCTATTCCTATAGTTTATTCCTCAAAATGATAATACTTTGCTGCAAGTATTTTCCACAAATGCATTTTTTTAATGAACAAAATTGCTTTAGTAACAGCATTAAGATCAATACATCTTACATTGATGATTCTCATGGGAAAGGGAAATAAATACACATAAAACCTTTACTACATAAATTGTGTTGCTTTAATACAACTAAAGATGTCTACGTATGTGTTTTTGCACATGTGACAGTCACAGATTTTAAAATATAACCTCCAAAAATGCATTATAGTTCACATCCTCACATCTCAATACCGTCCCAGTTGACTGACTTTTCATCCATCATTGAATCCGGATGCTGAAGTTAGTTTCGTGCCAGTCTACTCATCATTGCAAAACCTTCTACTACTTTATAGAGAGATGCCCACCATCTATCTCTAGGAATAGTGTGTCGTTTGAGTGTTTCTTCAATCTCATTATCATGCTTTCCTTCTAGAGCACTCTGTAAGGTGATGACAGCATCCTATGTTTTATTAAGTATGTTGTTCTGATCTTGGCTCCCTAAACTTTGCAGGTCACTCTTTGATGAAGAAAGGCTAACGCCAAGTGCAAATTGAGCAGTAGTTGCCCATCTCGATGATGCAAGCCATCTCTTTTTCCCATCTTGTCTTTTCGCATCTTCCTTGTTTGATATCTCAGTAAACACAATATTCAAACGATGTGCTATAATTAGCATTGTGCAAGACTTGAACTCTTCTCTGATTGTTTTCTGAATAAGAGCATCAGTGCAAGACATGATCAGCCAATAAGAGTTTACAAGGGTCATTGGAACCTGGCCAAAGGAAAGAAGAGCATAGACTAGATTATAGAAACCAGCTCCATGACCTTTAGGTGAACTTTGATCTGTCCACATACTTAACCATGTGCTACTAGAAACTCTAAGAGATTCACAAAGTGCGTAGCAAAAGAAGAGTATTACAATAATCTAAGTCCCTCATGCTTATAACACCAGTTTCATGCTCCTCTTGTTTTATCAAAACTAACTTTCCTCCTTTCCCTTTCTTGACATCATCAGTTTTCCCTATTCCATTTTCTGTTTTTAAGCTTACACCATTTTCCGTAGATGCTGGAATCTCTTCATCATTCTTCTCACTTTGTTTTCCTCGGTCTCTTCCTCCATTTTCCCTGCATTTTCCAATAGCTTTTTGAATAATATGCCATTAGCATTGAGTTCATCAAAAGTTCTTTCCTCTTTGATCATCCCTTCATGAAACAACATAATTTTATCCACATTTGGTAGAATATGTAATTGGTTTATAACTAGCACACTGGTTTTTCTTCTGAGCTTATCTTTAACACAGTGATCAAAAAACATTCGACCAACATGTGCATCTAGTGCACTCAAAGGATCATCAAAAATATAGACATCTGAATTGGCATATACAGCCCTTGCCATGGAAACTCTTTGTCCACCACTCATAGTCACACCCCTCTCACCTATCTCCGTTAAGTCGCCCCGGGGAGTAATTCAAGATTGTGCTGAAGTTCGGTTACTTTTACGGCCTCTTGGTAGCGTACTTTTTCAAATGGCGCTCCAAAAAGAATATTATCACGGACAGTGGCATTGAAAATCCAAGAAACTTTTGGAACATAAGAAACTGTGCCTCTAATGGCAACATCCGTATTTGTTCCAGGTTTTGGTGGTAATTTACTAATCATGGTTGATATTAGGGATCTTTTTCCTTCCCCAGTACTACTGACAATTACAACCAAACTACCAACATGAATTTCCAAATTTATATTCAATAGAGTGAGGCGTTCATCATTTATGTGACCACCAGTAATATTTTCAGCAAATGCATTCTTGAACTATTATCGACTAATATCTATTGCAAGTTACACACAACATTATTTTTCATCTCTTAATGCTGCTTGTACTTCCTACTGGGCAAAAATGAATTGTTGCTAGCTCTAGAAGTAAACAGTGGATTCGTGCTATTTTGCGATTTTATTTTGCTTTGTTTCTAAATTTTATGTTTTTTCGCAGAAGCACAAAATTTGTCATCAAGATGTGAAGAAAGAGCGACATCAGTATTTGATTTTAATTTATTTCTATGTAAACTTATACTGTTATATGGGACTAATGTTAGTTTCTAGAATGTAGGTGATTTGTTTGGTATGTGATACAGAGCAAGAAGTAAGATATTTTGATTTATAGCATTATATTTCTGTGCTTAATCCATTATAGTTATATAGATAAGTTTGTGCACGATCCCAAGTGCACAATCCCAAGTGTTGTTTGGTTGATTTGCGATTTTCATGTTCGAGCTTAGCTTGGTATTGTGGTTACTGAGCTTTTGTTGTAGCAGCTCTAAACATCCAATTATTTCAATGGGTTTACTTTTTGTAGGAATTGATACAAGGCATTACTTGTAAATGAGGCTAAGTCCTCTTTAGATGGTTTGTTATAAAATTGATTGATCAATCAACGAAGGTGAAGATATTGAATGTGAGAGGATGTGAGTAAGTGTAATTGAGTGTCTGTAGCAAGCCAATATTTGTACAAATGAGTATTTTGTACAGTAATTATGTAACAAAAAAAAATAAAACTATGAATCATTCAGAAGTGTAATAAAATATTTATTTAAATAAGAAATTCCGAGTTCAATATTTAATTTTTACAATTTTTTTATTTTACAACGATAAGATCCCTTTTAAAGTTTTAACATTTTACAACAAAACAGACTTATTACAACGGCAATGCCCGTTGTAATAGGGTTTTCGCAACGGGCAATGCGTCCGTTGTATTAGCCCATGTTGTAAAAGGGGACCAATTACAACATGGGCTAATACAACGGACGTATTGCTCGTTCCGAATGCCATATTACAACGGGCATTGCCCGTTGTAATAAGGCTATTTTGTTGTAGTGAATTAATAAATTAAATCTAAAAATCATATTTAAATCTCTTCGTTAAATTAATTAAACTTAAATTCATATATTCAAGTTAATTGTTTCAAACATCAGTTTGAACTTAAGAAAATTTAAATTTAATTTATAAATCAATTTATTTAAATCAAAGTGTACTTATAAAGTTACAAATATGGTGTTATCAACCAACGGTGTTTGTACGTAATTTCCTATCTTACGGTCAAGCGATTCAGATAAGTATTATCCTATAGTATTTTGATTTCTGGGCATGTACTATTTCAACCTATATCCTAAATCAGTGTCATAATGGTATAATAATTTGGGTATGTATGATTTCAACCCCATAGCGATTTTTATATATAACATGTCATAATACTGGGAACTTACTGTGTAATAACAAAACATAACTAATATATTATATCAATCCTTGTGCACATATTAAACATTGTGTTGACGTCAAAAGTTGGTTACTAGTGACAATCAACCCCCAATCGTGCGATCAACACATGAGTAAAGATTACAAATTGCAGTAAAAGCAAAAAGAATGAGGAGCACACACAGAATTTTTATAGTGGTTCGGCAAAGACGGTGCCTACGTCCACTTTATATATTATTTCTCTTTTTTGATTACAAGTACAATGCTTTTTTTTTGTTTGAAGAAGAAAGAGAAGAGGTCATTTTCTTTTCTTCTTTTTGAGAGAGGTTAAGAGGAATGAACTCCAAAATCGAAGTGCAAAAGAAGTTGGTGGAAGATAAGAGTCTTCTTTTCTCTTTTAGCTTGGGGGTATTTGTAGGAGGAAAGTGTAGCTTGGGCTGTTGCAATATGATCCGGCCATTCCGGGAAAGCCTGGACACGTGGAACCCATCAGTTGGTTTGAATAGTGGCTGGGGACTGATTCCGCTGTTCATAAATAGTATCCTTGGAAGTTGCGGCTATCGTGGCCTCCACAAAAAGGTATATCAAAAGTAGAGCTTTGTCCGGATGTGGTTTGACCGCTTTTATTGCCTTGGAAGTTGGGATATATGGTGGAATGGCTCTGTAGAAGATTTCCACGCTCGCCCGAGAAAATCGGTTGATGCGCCTTTCACGGAAGCGAGATACTCGGTCGATTGGGAGAGCGATTCTTCCGGAGTGAGCTGTGGATTGACTAGGCTGGACTTGGGCCGATATGTGTCTGCTTCGGACCGTGCGTCTGCTGGGCTTCCTGAAGTGCGGCTTATATCCATTTGCGCGTTTGGGCTTTGGTCTAGCTCGTGGAGACTCTTTTCAAAAGGGTTAACACTTTGCCCCCTCAGAATGCATCTTCATCGGTAGAGGGAGGTGTGTTCTGAAATTTGAACTGAAGCGCAAACGCTCGAGCAGCTATGGTCACACTGGACCATATTAAGGCCAGAAAACCGACGGTTCCGATGTTGTATTAAGGCCAGAAAACCGACGGTTCCGATGATGTATTAAGGCCAGAAAACCGACGACCATACCAGGTCGTATTAAGGCCGAAAAACCGACAACGATCAGGAACCGTATTAAGGTCGAGGTGACGATCGCCATTTGTATGAGAGTTAGTTCCTGCAAATACAAAATAAACCATTCTCGTTTTGGAGAAGGCTAATGGGCCGAGCATTTTATTTCACTTGGCTTTGAAGGGTGGCGAGCATTAACCATGCTCGGCTTTGTAGCGAACATTAACCATGTCCGGCTTAATGGCGAACGCTTAACTAGATTCGGTTTAATGGCGAACGCTTAACCAGGTTTGGCTTAGTGGTGAGCATTAACCATGCTCGGCTTAGAGAGGTGGCGAGTATTAATCATACTCGGCTTAGGGCAAGTGTGTTTTTAATGCTCGACTCAGGTTAAGTTAGTTTGTCCAGCGAGCTATGAATGCTCGTGGTGTAAAAAGAAAAGAGGGAGTATAATCTATACTTCGTATTTAGAAAACATGGCCTCACTTGGTTAAGGGAGTAGGCGTTTAGAAGAAAAGAAAGGGTGGTGGGCTTTCGTGCTGACCACATAAAACAAGGGGCGAGCGTTATTCATGCTCGGCTTAGAGGTTTCCAAACATGATCGATATTTGGAAAAATAAAATTCATAATTGTTAAACAACTATTACAAAGAAAAGAAATTGTAAGGTGACATCAGTTGATCTCAGAGCATGCCTAGGAGCTAAATCTTAACCCAATACATGTGTATATCAAGGTGTCCTTATTATTGAAAGGAATACATCAAAAGAAAAGAAATCTAATTAATGATAATGCCGCGAGTGCTAGTCTCGGGGTCCTTTCCGTTTCTAGGAGCCCGAGGACCAACCTGAGGAACTTGGGCAGAAGGTCGCGGCGACATGGCCGAGGTGCGATCTTTGACATATTCGGGGAGCTCTCCTTTTCTGACTCGCCCTTCGATGAGATCACGTAGATGTCGGCATTCATTTGTATTATGTCCAGCTACGTTGTGGAATATACAATGCTTGCCAGAATTGAGTTCCGTCTGGGTCGGCTCTCGTCGAGGTGTTCTTGGAGTTGGTAAGGACTCGTGTATGTCGAGATAGATATCGAGCAAAGAGGAATTGAGCTCGATGTACTGATCGTATTTATTTTCATTTCGAGGTCACACATTGTGCTCGGTTTTCTCCGGGGCCTTTCCTCTTCCTTTATTCTGGCTGTTACCATTGAATGGACCCTGTTGTTTGGCTACTAAAACCTCGAGGCTCTCCATTTCAAGGCTGGCATCTTCTTGTCAGAGGAATCTTTCGGCCTTGGAGTAAAAGTCTTCTATATCCTTAGGAGGATCTCTGGTTAAAGAGATTGAAAATTCTGATCGATTTTGAACTCCTGCGATGGCAGCCATGAATACCATCGATGGTTCGGGCCGATCGACAGATGTTATGGCCGCATTGAATCTTTCTAGGAAGGACCTGAGCGTCTCTCCGGATTGTTTCTTGATCGTAGACAAGAACATAACACTTTTTGGTTGGGAGATATGCACCCGGAATTGTTCGATGAAGCGAGTGACCAGGGTGTTTCAACTGCTGATCGACTCCGTTGTTAGCTGCCAAAACCACATGCCAGCTATATCTGTGAGAAAGAGGGGAAAGCACTTAGCCATGACATTGGTCGATGCACCTAGTACTTCCATATGTCACATGTATCGCATGAGATAAATGGTCGGGTCAGTGCGACCGTTGTATGACTCGAGAGCTGGGAACTTGAAGTCCGGAGGATTTCGAGAATTACTGATTTCCCTGGTGAAGGGGCTGTGGTTGACATTGTCTATGTCTTGCTGCGAAGAGTTGCCCCGAGTGAAGTGTTGGATAATGCTTGCAAGCTAGCTCCCATCTCCGAGGAGTCGTTGCCATGAATTTAACTCTACATTTGGAAGAGCTTCTATGAGGGGATCAGGCAAAAGCATGCTCGGAAGGGCGGCTATTAGTAAGGCTCAGCTTTCGAGAGTTGAGTGAAGGTGTAAGGGATGGAGAGCCATAGTAGGTGGTTCGGGGTAGAATGGCCCCTCGGGAACCAGATGAGTTGTTGGTCGAGCCATGCCTGTAACAAATGGTCTAGGCTGATCCAGCATAGCATGTGATGTTCGGGGCTCGGGGTTGCCCCCGTTTGGAGCGAGGTTAGGAGGGTCTACGATAGCGTTTTCTTCCGCCACGGTGAGGACCGGTATAGTAGGGTAGCTTCCCTCGTTCGAAGGGAAGGCTGCACCAGCTCTTCGTTGAAGGTAAAGAGTGGTTAAACTGGTCTGTGGTAAGATTCCGGATTGTAATGGGAATGGCGTTGATTCTGAGGGACCCGGAGGTTGCTCGACTGGTTCGATAGGTCGACTTGCTCCCAAGTGTAGGGGTAAATTTTCTAGACGACCTAGATCTCGATCGCCTGCCTCCTGAGCTTCTGCTACTACACCTGCGCTGGTTGCTGGAAGTGATACTCCTGGTTGTGAAGGATTGGTTGGTGGGACCAAAGCAGGATGAAATAAAGGTGTAACCTGGTCAGTGTCCTGATTCTGTGCAGACCGAAGATTAGTTGTTGCCCCAGTCTCGGCCGGTGGAGGAATTGATGTTGAAGCGTTCAATCCTGTATCCAGTCGACCGAGAAGGTGATCCATCAACTGCTGCTGTCGTTTGAGGAGTTTACCCTGAGATGTCATTTGTTCTCTGAATTCAACCATTATCTTATCCATGTCATCCCGAGTAAGGAATCGAGACATGTCGTCATGAGATGAAACTTCGTGACTTGCTTCCGCAACATCTGTATCGGCTGCATCAGTGTTTGCAGGACGAGAGGATGTTGCATCTTTCTTTCATTTGTTCGCTATAAACAGAAGTGAGCAGAGGCTCTAATGGAATACCAGTACTTAGCCCTTTCCTGGCACGCCAAAAGTGTTGACGTCAAAAGTTGGTTACTAGTGTCAGTCAACCCCCAATCATGCGATCAACACACGAGTAAAGATTATAAAATGCAGTAAAAGCAAAAAGAAGGAGGAGCACACATAGAATTTTTATAGTGGTTCGGCAAAGACAATGCCTACGTCCACTTTATATATTATTTCTCTTTTTTTATTACAAGTACAATGTTTTTTTTGTTTGAAGAAGAAAGAGAAGATGGCTATTTTCCTTTCTTCTTTTTGAGAGAGGTTAAGAGGAATGAACTACAGAATCGAAGTGCAAAAGAAGTTGGCGGAAGAGAAGAGTCTCTTTTTCTCTTTTAGCTTGGAGGTATTTATAGGAGGAAAGGGCAGCTTGGGCTGTTGCAATATGATCCAGCCATTCCGGGAAAGCCTGGACACGTGGAACCCATCAGTTGGTTTGAATAAGGATGGGGACGGATTCCGCTGTTCATAAATAGTATCCTCGGAAGTTGCGGCTGCCGTGGCCTTCACGGAAAGGTATATCAAAAGTAGAGCTTTGTCCAGATGTGGTTTGACCGCTTTTATTGCCTTGGAAGTCGGGATATACGGTGGAATGGCTATGTAGAAGATTTCTACGCTGGCCCGAGATAATTGGTCGACGCACCTTTCATGGAAGCGAGATACTCGGTCGACTGGGAGAGCGATTCTTCCGGAGTGAGCTGTCGATTGACTAGGCGGGACTTGGGCCGATATGTGATTGCTTCGGACCATGCATCTGCTGGGCTTCCTGAAGCGCGACTTATATCCATTTGCGCATTTGGGCTTTGGTCCGGCTCGTTGAGACTCTGGCCAAAAAGAGGGTTTACATGTTGCGTGTGTCATATATCAAATCAACATAATATAATCATGTCATATATTTGTACTAACATGATCATGTGTTAACATTTCAAGTGGCTCAATTAATTTAACCATAAGAACGATAACTGTGAGTGATTTCTCATCTTTCATGGTTTTGAGATTCGCAGTTTTGATATTTATCGACAACCCGACACTGACACAAATATGAACAACATCGATATGGACTTAAACTCGGACATGACTCGGCACAGCTCAAGACATGAACACGAGTGGCATAGGACTACGACGATTCGAGATGGAAAACTAGCGTTAGGCAGTGACAATCAAAACCGTATAGATAAATTGATGCAACATGCATAAGGTTTCTTTCTTTTTCCTTTTTATATATAATAAAGAGAAGCAAAGGAAAGAAGAGTAGACAATAGCTATACTTCAAATGCAGTGGTTCGAGGAGGAGTAGGGTGGCTATGCAGACCGGAAGGGGCATGCAGGTGGTGGTTCGAGTTGGGCAGTGGGTTTCCGAATAAAGGTTTGAGTTTGTCGGAAGAAGGAGGTCAGGATGGTCTTAGGGTTACAGAGCTTGGCCCGAGTAGGGAGGAAAAGACGCATGGGTGTTAGGGAAAACGGTGATGGGTGGGAGGAGGCATAGGTTTGGACGATGGTTTTCAAGAAAAATGGTTTTCAGAAAGAGGTGGTTCGAGCAATAAAGGGGTAGTGCTAGAGCTTCAGATGGCAGTTGGAGGGAGGTCACAGATAGGTAGGCTGACGGTGATAGGTCGTGGTTGGACTGGAGCTCGTTGTTGGGTTGTAGCATTAGGATATGGAAATAGAGTTTTTTTTTTCTTTATGGGTTCAGATTGCTGTGGTGAAAGAAGGCTGGTAGATGGTGGTGCAAGAGGTGGCTGCTGGATGTCGCCGAGCAAGGTAATAGAGTGCCAGGGGTAGTGTAGGCGGAGGTAAAGAGAGAACGCTAGGGTAGTGAAGGTAATGGGTTATTGTATGAATAGAAATAAAAGAACGATTTTTTTATTTAGGCCAGTTTCGAAAAGTAATAACACAAATATGCCAGTTTCAAAACTAATTACAGAAATAGACCAGTTTTATTTGTACATGCATTATCACAGATAACGCTATGGTAAAATTTTGTATTTTACACTTGCGTTATCTGTGATAACGCTTGTTTTCCTAGCATTATCCGCAATAATGCCCATACGCCTTCAGCCGCTGTTTCACTTATCCATTTCCTTTTTTCTAAAATTTCGGCCACTCGTTCCCTCTCCTTCCCCTTTGCGATTTTAGACCAAAAATTGAAAATTTTCCTCCAACATTCTGTTTAATGGCCTCCTCTTCTCATCCTACTATTGGTAAGTATTCTTCAGTTTATGTGACTAAAGTTGATAATTTTGGAAATTTAGGTTTTATCATGTGTTGGGATTTCAACTCTATTCTGATCTATGGTGAAATTGATTCGAATTGTGGTTCCTATGGCCTACAAGTTAGTGGTTTCATGAAGAAATTCATGATTAAGGGTTTCACATGTGTTTGTGTTTTGTTATATTGGTGAATAAAGTTACATTTATGCACGTTTACTTTGAGTATGTGTATGCTTATGTATATGTGTATGTGCATGTGTATGTTTATTTTTAGTATGAGATGGAGGATAATGCGGCCTAAAGTATTGTGAAAATAGCGCTAATACTTGGCTATGAAATGAGATTATTGAATCTTGGTTGTGTTGTATGCGCTAATACTAGAATGTGATATTTGATAAGTATATATATGTTGAATTTCGAAAGACTTTGTGTCAGAGAGTTGTGTAATCGCTTGTTAATTAATGGACTAATGTGTGCATCTTAACTGTTTATAGAATATGAAGAGACGGAGCCTGGATCAGTCAATATAGATGTCCTTTACTTGCAGGCAGATCATAGGACTAGTAAAAATGAAGTGATGGCGGTAACAATATTTGATTTTTTTTTAAAGATTTATGTTTTTGTTGAAGTTCGTCTATTGGCTTATATAAGATTAAATTCGTTGCAGATGGAGTCTGTTGATCCAGAGGGAACCGTTGACCATACATCAACTCTAAGGCAAGTTACGTCCAATCATCCGGAGGTTTTAGCATTGTTAGATAGAGCCAAATTTGGGTTGGTGCACAAGGTTGGGTATGCATAACTTGATCGAACCTTGATCACTGCCTTGCTTGAAAGGTAGAGATCGGAGACATCAATATTACACCTACGAGTTGGTGAGATGACGATAATGCTAAAGGATGTGGCCATATTATTTGGGTTGCCAATAGACGGGGAGGCAGTTCTTAGAGTTCCTGGTTTATAGAATTACAAGGTAATGCTTGAGAATTTGGTTGGCATGACTCCTCATGTGGATGTTTAGTCTGGGAATGAGAACATTTTGAGTAGTTGGTATCATTCTCAATTGGTGGGTGATATTCCGGGGAATGCAAGTCCACTGCAAATTCAACAACGAGCTCATGCCATCATGTTGCACATTATTACTCAGCGTCAGTTTTGCGATAGGTCGAAATCTAGCGTGGCGCTTCATGGCTCCCACTGACTGCGGACTTTGATGAGTGTAGAACATATGCTTGGGGAGCGGCGTTTCTAGCTACTACATATTCAAAGTTCAGTAGGACAGCTTTAAGGCAACAAAAGGAGACGGGTGGATGCTTGATTCTCATTCAGTTGGACCTACCTTCCAATCGGTCGCGTATTCATGAAGAGACTGGTAGTGGGCAACACGAAGCGGTATGCACCAAGGTACACATATAATTATTGTTTTCGTTTGATAAACATTTGCAATCTTGGTGATTTGTATACGCCTCTGTGTACATGCTGGTGGATTGGACCCAAAAATAACAAAAGGGCTCCTAGACGCATTTTATTGTCCTGTAGGAATGAATTGTATGTTCTTTCCGCTGGTGCAGTAACGTGGAATCCTTACAGTGAAGAAGACCTCCAAGCGCTACCCGCACTGTACACCGAGTCAAGAGGGCTATGGAGAGCCAGATTGCTTTTGTTTCTATTGACAGACCATGCATACCATCTTCCAGATAGAGTCATGAGGCAGTTTGGATTACGTCAGCATATTCCGCAGCCCGCTCCTCCGTATTAGTTAAAGTAAACGATGAGATGTACGGCTCCGTGCTTGAGTTGTGAGACAATCGCCATGATTGTGAGGAACAAGAAAGTGAGGCAACACTTTTGCTTGTCCAGGTACAAAATGGATAGACCGCAACTTCCTACACCTCCTCCGGCGCCAAGTGCTCAAATGGAAGGTCTTCAGAAACAAAGGCGTCCTCGACAAGGGAAGAAGACAGTAATCCGCAGGAGAGGCAAGACAGATGCGTCAGGTGAGTCGTCTTCGCAGCACTACACGCTAGTCGGTCCTTCGCAACCACCACCAGAGCAAGTAGAGGAAGGCATCCAGGAAGAAGACGAGGAAGAAGAAGTGTCAATATTGGAGGAGTTTAGACTTAAGCCACGACAAAATAAGAAAACGCCTTGGATTTTGAAGGAATTGAGGTGATTAGTTGATTTACACTTGTACCGAACAATTTGCTACCGTTTTGTCTTTGTAATGGTTCTGTACGATAAATTGGGTTGGTTGGATATTTGTTAACGTTTTGTTGGAGGATGCGCGGTTCAAATGTTTGTTAATGTTTTGTTGGTCGTTATGTAACTTGAATATCGTATTGTTTTGTTGGGTATGTATTTTGGATATGATTATATTTCGTTGTTGGATATGCATTTGTCATGTATGTCAAATTGTATATGTGGATAGCATTGTCATTTTGTAATTTGACATGTTATTTTATTGTGTGCGACAGACTAAATCTTCTCACTGCCTCTTAGTGAGGCAGTGAGTAACTAACAAAGCATTATCTCAAATAACGCCCAAAGCGTGATCCGATTTAACGCTAATAAAAATGCTCGCTGCTTTAATGGGGACAGTGAGCTCTCAATGAAGCGTTATCTAAGATAACGCCTTTGTAAAAAATGGCAAAAATGAGCTTGCGTTATTCTAGATGATGCTTTTGAAAAAAAAGTGGTCTATTTTTGTAATTATTTTTGAAAGTGACCTATTTTTGTTATAAGTTTTCAAAATCGGTCTAAAACAGAAAATTTTCCATAAAAGAAAGGAGAAGAGGAACTGTAGAAAGAAAGTGTAAAGGAGGAAAGAAAGTTCACACGAAATGGAAATCCCGAAAGAAATATGAAACATGTGAGCCTGTTTTGTGAATAGGGGTAATAGGAAACCGACGGCTGACAATTAGAAAAAATTTGAAAATTTTTCGCACAGCGCAGAAAACCAAAGTTTCAGAATTCAATGAATCATTTCATGAATGGACAAGAACAGATACAGAGAGTTTAGCTGAAAGTATACTATATATGTATTGACTAATTTTACATATCTTTTAGTCAAAACTGTAAATTCGAAGCAATAAACTTTGAATTTCATGAAACCAAGAATGACTCTTTTTGAGAAATTGATCAAGTATTCAAAAAGATGCTTGAATTTCTAGAACATTTTATTTTTCCAATGATTAATTTAAGTAAAATTTGCGAATAGAACAAACTTGCATATTCTACTAGGAATTTATGCCACTGCTAAGTTTAGTTAAACGTATCTAAAATATAAAATTTAATAATTTAATTCAAAATTTAATTTTAATCTTAATTATGTTATAGTCACTATGGTAAATCAGTCGTATAAATAGATTTAAACGGAACAAGCGAAATAGGAATTCAACAAAAAGAACTTCGACGTTTTCATTGTAAAATTTATCTAAGTTAATTTTATCAAATATAGAAATTTAATAATCAATATTTCAATGTTTTGCTATTAATTGATTTTACGTCATTTTCAAAAAAATGACGTCTGAATTAAACAAACGACTTAATTTATTATTCAAATTAGTAGTATGGATTTCATGTTTGTACCTAGAAATCAAAACCAATCATTCATTATAATTTAAAATAAATTAAATTTTAAGTTTTTAAGCTAAATTTCTTTTAAATCATTAAAATTCTCAAGTCGTTACTATCTCCCCCAGTCAGACATTTTCATCTCCAAATGGGAACGAGATAGGGAAAAATAGAAATCAAGCAATTTAAATTATTTAGAAGTCAAGTAATTCACAGTAAATTACTTACTTAATTTTATATACTTGGAGATGATTTTAAAATTAAAAGTTTTGATACTTTCCAAATGTTCTCAAACTATCTTTAAGTATACACTCGACATTTTGATTGAGACTATATATCTATCTTACAACGTTTGATAAATTTTGTCAATGCATATCAACAACATTTTTGCTGACGTTGTGATATGCATAGTTGCATAAAATATGAGTTTTTAACATCGTTTTCTTATTGTAGCGGGAACGTTACAGATTGTGCGTTAACAACATTATTTAATTGTAGTGTATGTTCCATATATTAATTATACGGTTTTTCACAATAATCCAAAAGTTTTGTAAAACTAAAACTTTAATAACGTATTATGGACATTGACCTAATGTCTTCCACGTCTACTGTAATAAGTCGTTAATTGCTCATACAACATTTTTACAATGATTTTTGTGCATCTTAACATTAGAACATAAAACCCTTTTTGCAACAGGCAATATTTGTTGTAGTAGACCTATTGCAACAGACCCCTGCCTGTCTATATAGCTGAAGTTGAAATAAGTCGGTCTCTTTTTGCAACAGTTTTTGCCTGTTGCTGTATATTTTTTTGCAACTGGCCTCTGTTGTTGCAATAGTCCTTTTGTAACATCAAATACTAGTTGCAAACATGGAATAGACGTTGAAAAAAAAATGAGATAATACAAATATTTCGGGCACTTGCAAAGGACTCAGCTACACCTGTTTAAGACAGTTGCAAATTGATTATTTGCAACACTCCATGCCCATTGTAAAATTCGAAAAACCTATTTATTGACTGTAATTCACCATCTGCATTTAATAATCTAATAATGAAAGTATATTTGACCAATAAAAAAGTGAACATACATTTCCAAAAGACACAAACAAGATAAAATCAGATTTATTAAATTCCAACAGACATTCCGAAAGGTTAATTAAAGTTACATTCGAAGTTCTACCATATTAAAACATATAATCCATACACATAATATAAACGCATACTATTATACACATAATCTAAACGCATACTATAGTGACGATTCCAAAATATAATACAACACAAAACCATAAAACTAAAAATATACATACTACTATAGCGAAATGAATTCTTTGTCTCCTCGGTCTTCATAATATTCACCATAAATGTTAAAAAACATCATTATTCCTGTACATTAGAAAATAATCGTCAAAACTATAAAATACGTGAACTTAATGAACTAACTTAATTTTCATTATTACTATTGAAAAATTCATTTTAACAGCTAGTGAGGAACGTCCGATCCCAAGAACCATACCCCGTACTTATAGAGTTCAACCACAAATATGAAATTTATATCTTCCTTATTATATTTACTGAAATAATAAGAGATAACCATGCTAAAAGTATATACAAGCGGTAATCCATGCAACTACGCATCTCACAGTGCTATTAGGCTTTTAGTGACCAATGGACATATAAAAAAGGCAGTGGGACACGGTCAGAAATTGACACCCACACTGAGATCTAATATATAATTAGAACCAAAGAGCCATTTCAATATGAAATCAAGTAAAAGCTGCATTGTCAGTGTACATAACACTATAGCAGAACTGACCAGAACTTTGAAATACAAAAAACTATAGAGCAAAACAGAAATGTCACCTGAATGAGACTGCTCTCAGCAGCATTGCGCTAACGGAGATTGCAACTGAGCGTGCAATTTATATCTGCTCCTACTGAATTTATATCTAGAATCATATCTGCCAGCAAATATCCACAGACAGAGAGTAGTCCCCTTTAAAATAAGTTTTTGAAACCAATCTCTAATTGATAAAAGTTTTTTCTATGCGACTTCATTAAAATTTATCTTAATTCAATTAGTTACCTGCACTAGAGCTTGAGCTGAAATATCATCACATGTCAACAGGGCTGCAAACAGTATTAAAAAAGAAAATGTAGCATTACACGCCTGATTTAAAACCGTTAATGCTAGATTTCTGTACCAAATAGAAAAAAATGCCATCTAATATGCCAAAGTTGTAAGAAATCCAGATATAAAACTGTTAATATGCTATTGTAGGAAATCCAGGCACAATTATCATATATTGTGAAAATTATATTAAGTGAGAAAAAAGGTTAAATTATTCAACTTATATAGAAAAGATACTTGTCATGTAATCCAAGTGGGAAGTCGTCAACTATAGCTGCAACTTTCTGTATCAAATAGGAAAAATAATTTATTTAATAAATTAAGCACTTGAAAAGGGAGAAATTGCTACTTACTGGATTCTATATGATTTGTTTACGTGTTTTGTATATGTATTTTCCTAGAAAGAATATACAAGCAACTATGGTGCAAAGGCGGTGCAATAATGATATAATCTAAATATGGCTTGTGGACTAAGATCCAAAGGAAAGAAAGAAAATGAAGCCATCATGATTTTGTGAAGTGCCTACATGAAAAGGGAAAAAATTATCTCTACTAGTTCAGAGAGTTAGGCTAGGTTGTGGTGTAAATCTACCCGGACCCGCCCGGCTTAACTAGTAACCACAACAAAGTCTAATGTGAGAGGTTGGGGTGCATTAATCTAATTAATGCCACATGAAAAGGTTAAGTAATTTTGATTAATGACACTTAACCGATATGACACGAATGGGTAGGTTAAGTTAAACCAGACTTGGTTCCTTAATGACACTTAACCATATAAGACAATTAGGGAATGAGGTTAAGTAACCTACACTTAACTAATCTAAACACGGTAATTAGATGGGGTTAAGTAATCCATACTTAACTAATCTAACACGGTAAATTTGATGGGGTTAAGTAATTTACACTTAACTAATCCGACTTGGTAATTAGATTTGGTTAAGTAACTTAGACTTAACTAATCTAAACACGGTAATTAGATAGGGCTAAGTAACCTTCACTTAACTAATCTAAGCACGGTAATTCGATGGGGTTAAGTTAAACACTTAACCAATCTAAACTTGGTAAATTAATGAGGTTAAGTAACCAATACTTAACCAACTTAACATGATAATTTAATGGGGTTAAGTAACTTATACTTAACCAATTATACATGATGATTTGATGAGGTTAAGTAACCTATACTTAATCAATCTAATATGCGGACCTAATAGGGTTAAGTCACAAGACCTTTTAACTTAGGCTTAACCATTGTAATACGATTAGTGGATGGGGTTAAGCTAACCCATACTTAACCAATCCGACTCGATAATCTGATGGGATTAAGATAATCTATGCTTAATCAATCTAACATGATAATCTGATAGGGTTAAGACAAATAAATACTTAACCAATTTGACTTGATAGGGATAAGTCATGAGCTTCTTGGTACACTTAACCAACTTGTAGGGCTAAGCCTTGAACTTGAGTACTTAGCCAATCTTGACATGATTCGTGGGCGGGTTAGGTCATGAACTTGAATGACAACACTTAACCCATTAGACAAAACCCAAGCTCAGGGGACTAGGTTGAAAATCGTAGTTAACAAGGATAGTGGGAAGAGAAGCTAAGTGGTAAACCTTAGTTAAGGATAACTAAGTAATAATTCTTAGCCAAGGACATGGGACTAGTTCATAAATAGATACGGTAAGTCATCGCTTAGTATACGAGGAGGAGCAACTTATCTGACTTGGATAAAAAGCTCCAGCGAACTGGGTGAGGAAGCGGTAGCTTTGGGGGACGTGAGGGTACTCTTGGTATCCCTCTGTGAGGTGGCAGGTGGTCCATGAAACCCGGCCTCACAGAGGTTAAGGTCTGCGGTAGAAGAGCTAAGAGTATGCCTTGGTTGCTATGCGAGCGACCTAAAGACTGGGATGGATTAGCGTGGAGTCGACGATACTTGTTTATGCCCTGGATAGCACGTCGCCGACTACCTACCATCTTTAGTCAATCGTGTACGAACGGAAAGGTAGAGAACTCCCAACAGACCATGTTATTGCTATCGAGTCATGGGTGAGGTTGGCCCATAGGAAAGTGGGGCTATAGTGGGGCCGGGATGTAGTTCTCATACATGATTTTTCTTGGATTGCCTTTCAGTAGTTGAGGGAGGGGTCACGTGGGACCATAGCCACGGATACAAAAACAGACCTTGATATCTGCATCAGCAGACGACTTAAAGCTCCCGACCGAGTTCCGTATTTCTTGATTTGCCCTAGCACGGAACTCAGATGGCACATTGTGGAACATGTGCGTCTAGATCTAGAAAACGATTCACGATACATACGTGGGATAAAGGGCGCGGTTGACGGGTGGCATAATCCCTAGTGGTCCAAGGTGGCTAAAACCCAAACCAAGTCACGAATACGTTCATTAGGTAGCATAATCCCTGGTGGTCCTAGGTGGCATAAATCCTAAGTGAACACGCGGTAGTTCATGGTAGGAAAACATAACCAGATCAAGGGCAGCAGTCCAAAATAACCTCAAGGATAAAACGGTACTACGTTGAAGTGGTATAGATTTACATAAGAAAGCCCGTACGACCTACGGCAAAGGACCGAACTTATGCATGAAAAAAAATCATACGAATCAGGAAACCTACATATACTATATATTAGGATGACATGGACCATTACATGACATTGGGCAAGAGACATTCATAGTTAACACATGACGCGGGCCGGGATACTAGTACGGGAGGTGCAGAGCGAATATACATGATAGATACCTTGCGATATTGTACTTGATAGAAACCTGACGATGTGATACCTTGACTTATCTTGACACCATAGTTTATCATGACACACTTGTTTATCTTGGTACATTAGTTCATCCTGTTATTTTGGTTTAGCTTATCTATCTTGTCATCATACTTATGTTCATCTCAGTTCCTCATGCCAGTTAACTTCACTAGTTTATATACTGATAGTAGATAGGGCTTACCAGTCTTTATGACTGACCCCGTTTTGTTTCGCCTCTCTGTCTTCCGTTTTCCCCCCAGGTTTCAGGGAGGAAATGCTGTTGTTAGTTCAGACTTCTTCTATTTGAAGGACATCATGGATGGCTTGGACTTTTCTTGGCTATGGCTACTTTACTGTCTCACTTGGGGAATAATTTATGAAAAGGTTTTTATGCTTCTTTACTATTGCAAGACAGGTTTTCATGTAAGAAATTCTTTGATGTAAAAGGCTTTAGACCTTATTTATTAATGATATGAAAGTTGGTTTTACTTCCGCTATTTTATATGTTCTGTCTTGTAATATTTCTGTACATGTTTAACCAATAATACCCCTCTAAAGCTAGTGCATTCCTTTGCGAGTGACCCTAGCGGAGGTTGGGTGTTACATTTGGTATCAGAGCAGAAGGTTACCAGACTGGACAAAAGTTTTTAAAACCTTCTGAAAACTATTTGAAAAACTGTTTACAAAGAAGCATTTTTCAAGAAAAGTTTTTAAAGGCTATTCCCCAAAAGCCATTAGCACTATCCTTTGTTTCCTTGATCGAATCTCTTTTCCTTTCTTTAATCCATCTGTAGTCACAGTAGTTTTAACTGCGACTAATCCTTGGCTAGCTACGTAAGTGTTTTCCCGTGCGATGGAGGAAGTTCTCGAGAGACCTGTTACCGAAGTTATAAGAAGGGATAATAAGAGCAAGGATAAAGGACACGAGCTTAAGAATAAGCAACTTGTTGGTATGGCTTGATCCACAAAGGAAGATAAGGACAAGATCAGCGAGAGGGAAATTGTATGCTCTCATTTCTAGCGTACCTAAGAGAAATGGTACCGTTTCTGTTAAAGGCTTAGCCTTTCTTTTCTATCATCCCGTCCAGACTTTGTATTGATCATCGCATCATTTAAGTCTGCCTCGATAGTTAAGTCTCTGCACCTTAGTACTAGCATGGTTGAAGATCCCACTTTTGGCCCAAAAATCTGGTTGGAGAGTCGGTCCATTTATTCATGACTTGTTTGGAATTGAGAGTGTAAATGTCAAGTGTTGAGATTAAAACAATACTTCTATTGTTGAGCTATGGATGGATTCTAGGGATGAAGTGGTTATCCAGTAAGGGATGCCATTCTCGGTTTTGAAAGGAGGGTAGTTAAACTCTTAGCTTGCCTTGGTAATACCCTCGAAGTCTCGTGTAACCTTTTGGGTTCTGTCATGGTTAGTTACCTAGAATCTCTTGATGCATTTATCGGAAATCTCTGATCCGATCGAGTAACGTTCGCCACTAAGGCGGATGGTCCATTCCGCTTAAGCATGGGTTATAGGAATCACCCTACTAAGTGCACGTGGTAACATGGATTGGCATTGGTAAACGAGATCCAGAATTCACTAGTGAATTTTGGAGAGCTTGCATGAGTACGTAGATATGGTTGAGCCAAGTATACTAGGGAAAGAATAAATGAAAGTGAAACGAGAGGCGACAGTGAAAAGAGTTCCGACTCATACCTTGGAAATAGGAATCAAGGAGCTACGAAATCAAGAAGTCAAAGGCGGTCAAGGCACAATGGAATTAAGCTCAAGGAAATGCGGCTTAGACGCGCGCATCATGTCTCTTTTTACGAGTATATCTTTGATCCTTGGTTCACATATAGAGCTTGCTTGCATGCTATCTCTTGGTGGATATCCTCTCGGTCATGTTTCTGTTACAAACCCCGTAAGGAGTTTGTCTTGTTTATCTCCTCGATCTTATCTTGGGAACCTTAGGTAGAACCCTATGGATGTAAACATGTATTTGAAACATGTTATGATTGATATGGCTGCAAATGGTTGCAAGTGGTTGCTCGTGGATGCGCGAATACACATTAGATACTAGATTGACGCGGTCACGTTTCATGTTGCATATGCACGAGTATTTGTACTTGTTTATGGATGAAATTGAATATGTTATCATATGGATGTTGCATGTGGATGTATGGTTGTGCACACATGTAGTACTTATATGACTAGGACTATTTGCATACATGTTGGACTCATGGCACTAAACATATCTTGCATTAGAAAGATCATTCAGGCCTGATCATTAGCATTAGCTAAGGAACATATACACACACTTTCTGCATGTGTTCATAAAGCATCAAGAGTCTTTTAAGGACCATGGTTGCCGGTGGATGATGTTTTGAGTAGATGGATGATGGATGGTAGGATACGTTCTTCCTAACTTGGAGATTTCGGGGACGAAATCCTTTTAAGTTGGGGAGGATGTAACAACCCGGATTTTTACAACATGCTAAGACGAGAATCAAGGCAGAATTTAATTATGACATCCGAATCAGGAGAAACGGGCTGTGCCATTGCGTTCTTCTCGGAAAAATACGCGAAATAGAGTCCGAGTTTTCGAGAATCGGAGTCCGTATGACCAAGATATGGTCCGTCGAAGTTTTCAGAATTTTCAGAGTTTAAAATAGATTCAAATTCAAAAAGTCAACCCTGGTCAAGGGGGTGTCGACTGCCAAGTCGCACCCCCCCCCCCAAGTCGACTGCCAAGTCGACTGGGGAGTCGACACAGGTGGCCTGGCCAGTTTGGCCTGGTGCACCTGATTTCTTCCCCAAGACATGCTTTTGGTCTGGTTTGTTGGCTTGTGACGAATTTCAGTGGCTAGGATCTAAACTAGGGTTAATCCTATGGCCTGAACTATCCTAATCTTCTATAAAAAGACCCCTAACCTAATCTAAAAGCCTTCATAAATTGATCCTACAACTGAACTATGCCAAAATGTTTAGTCATGGCCTCCATCCTCTTGTCATAAATTCTATCTTCATTCACATGAGAGATTACATGATCATATGAGTGTATGAGAGTTTCTATGTTCATATGAGAGCTTCTAAACTTGATTTCAAGGAAAATCTTCATCAAAGCAAGGATCTTTCTTATTATTTTCTCAAGGGTTTTATTGGAGCTTATTGATTTGGGGTTTTTGCTAGTGTGGCTTCGTCTCAATCTTTTTATATATTAATTTGTGCCTTCATAGCATTGTAAGCCCCCTCCTACACTTAGATATTAACTATGAAGTTAAATGTTCATGTTGCAAGTTTTGGGTTTGAACTTGAGTAGGTTACATGCTTAGAAACTATTATGTTATGTGTAGATTTATCCAATGCATATTCGAAAATTCATCACCTTGATTTTGTGGGCTAAAAGCTATAAGCTTTATGTTGAAATGTTGCATTATGCAACATAAGAACTCTCTTATCCCTTAAGTTAACTTGCATAGAATGCTAGATGCGAACTTCTAGCCATTTTTCTATGTCATCTATCACCATGATTCACCTATATGCTAAGTTTTGGGGTTATGCATGTTTTTGGGGCTTAATAATGTAACATGCAAGTTTGTGAACACATTATGTCTCATATGCCACCATGTTTAACTTGCGGCCTTATACCCCTTTTGTCATACCTTTGCCAAGTTCCTTCTTTTAATCCATTATGCATTGTTGCGAATGTATATGCGAGTTTAAAAGCGTTGGGGTTACGTTATGGGTAAACTTTAATGACATGAAACATGATTTGGGTAAATTGGTATAAACATGACAACATGTAATTTTGGCTATGAACATGGGACTTGAAAACTTGACACATATGGGTTGTAAGTGTAATAAGACACTAGACCAAACGTGAAAGTGGCCAACTCGAGGTTGGGTTGAGTTTGTAGCATAAATCTACCTGGACCCGCCCGGCTTAACTAGTGGCAACAAACAATAGGACCCAATGTGGGTAGTAGGTCATATAGCACTTAAAACCCGAGGTTAGGCTAGGTTGTGGTGTAAATCTACCCGGACCCGCCCGACTTAACTAGTAACCACAACAAAGTCTAATGTGAGAGGTTGGGGTGCATTAATCTAATTAATGCCACATGAAAAGGTTAAGTAATTTTGATTAATGACACTTAACCGATATGACACGAATGGGTAGGTTAAGTTAAACCGGACTTGGTTCCTTAATGACACTTAACCATATAAGACAATTAGGGAATGGGGTTAAGTAACCTACACTTAACTATTCTAAACACAGTAATTAGATGAGGTTAAGTAATCCATACTTAACTAATCTAACACGGTAAATTCGATGGGGTTAAGTAATTTACACTTAACTAATCCGACTTGGTAATTAGATGGGGTTAAGTAACTTAGACTTAACTAATCTAAACACGGTAATTAGATAGGGCTAAGTAACCTTCACTTAACTAATCTAAGCACGGTAATTCGATGGGGTTAAGTTAAACACTAAACCAATCTAAACTTGGTAATTTAATGAGGTTAAGTAACCAATACTTAACCAACTTAACATGATAATTTAATGGGGTTAAGTAACTTATACTTAACCAATTATACATGATGATTTGATGAGGTTAAGTAACCTATACTTAACCAATCTAATATGCGGACCTAATAGGGTTAAGTCACAAGACCTTTTAACTTAGGCTTAACCATTGTAATACGATTAGTGGATGGGGTTAAGCTAACCCATACTTAACCAATCCGACTCGATAATCTGATGGGATTAAGATAATCTATGCTTAATCAATCTAACATGATAATCTGATAGGGTTAAGACAAATAAATACTTAACCAATTTGACTTGATAGGGATAAGTCATGAGCTTCTTGGTACACTTAACCAACTTGTAGGGCTAAGCCTTGAACTTAAGTACTTAGCCAATCTTGACATGATTCGTGGGTGGGTTAGGTCATGAACTTGAATGACAACACTTAACCCATTAGACAAAACCCTAGCTCAGGGGACTAGGTTGAAAATCGCAGTTAACAAGGATAGTGGGAAGAAAAGCTAAGTGGTAAACCTTAGTTAAGGATAACTAAGTAATAATTCTTAGCCAAGGACATGGGACTAGTTCATAAATAGATAAGGTAAGTCATCGCTTAGTATACGAGGAGGAGCAACTTATCTGACTTGGATAAAAAGCTCCAGCGAACTGGGTGACGAAGCGGTAGCTTCGGGGGACGTGAGGGTACTCTTGGTATCCCTCTGTGAGGTGGCAGGTGGTCCATGAAACCCGGCCTCACAGAGGTTAAGGTCTGCGGTAGAAGAGCCAAGAGTATGCCTTGGTTGCTATGCGAGCGACCTAAAGACTGGGATGGATTAGCGTGGAGTCGACGATACTTGTTTATGCCCTGGATAGCACGTCGCCGACTACCTACCATCTTTAGTTAATCGTGTACGAACAGAAAGGCAGAGAACTCCCAACAGACCATGTTCTTGCTATCGAGTCATGGGTGAGGTTGGCCCATAGGAAAGTGGGGCTATAGTGGAGCCGGGATGTTGTTCTCATACATAATTTTTCTTGGATTGCCTTTCAGTAGTTGAGGGAGGGGTCACGTGGGACCATAGCCACGGATACAAAAACAGACCTTGATATCTGCATCAGCAGACGACTTAAAGCTCCCGACCGAGTTCCGTATTTCTTGATTTGCCCTGGCACGGAACTCGGATGGCACATTGACGAACATGTGCGTCTAGATCTGGAAAACGATTCACGATACATACGTGGGATAAAGGGCGCGGTTGACGGGTGGCATAATCCCTACTGGTCCTAGGTGGCTAAAACCCAAACCAAGTCACGAATACGTTCATTAGGTAGCATAATCCCTGGTGGTCCTAGGTGGCATAAATCCTAAGTGAACACGCGGTAGTTCATGGTAGGAAAACATAACCAGATCAAGGGTAGCAGTCCAAAATAACCTCAAGGATAAAACGGTACTACGTTGAAGTGGTATAGATTTACATAAGAAAGCCCGTACGGCCTACGGCAAAGGACTGAACTTATGCATGAAAAAAAATCATACGAATCAGGAAACCTACATATACGATATATTAGGATGACATGGACCATTACATGACATTGGGCAAGAGACATTCATAGTTAACACATGACGCGGGCCGGGATACTAGTACGGGAGGTGCAGAGCGAATATACATGATAGATACCTTGCGATATTGTACTTGATAGAAACCTGACGATGTGATACCTTGACTTATCTTGACACCGTAGTTTATCATGACACACTTGTTTATCTTGGTACAGTAGTTCATCCTGTTATTTTGGTTTAGCTTATCTATCTTGTCATCATACTTATGTTCATCTCAGTTCCTCATGCCAGTTAACTTCACTAGTTTATATACTGATAGTAGATAGGGCTTACCAGTCTTTATGACAGACCCCGTTTTGTTTCGCCTCTCTGTCTTCCGTTTCCCCCCCAGGTTTCAGGGAGGAAATGCTGTTGTTAGTTCGGACTTCTTCTATTTGAAGGACATCATGTATGGCTTGGACTTTTTTTGGCTATGGCTACTTTACTGTCTCACTTGGGGAATAATTTATGAAAAGGTTTTTATGCTTCTTTACTATTGCAAGACAGGTTTTCATGTAAGAAATTCTTTGATGTAAAAGGCTTTAGACCTTATTTATTAATGATATGAAAGTTGGTTTTACTTCCGCTATTTTATATGTTCTGTCTTGTAATATTTCTATACATGTTTAACCAATAATACCCCTCTAAAGCTAGTGCATTCCTTTGCGAGTGACCCTAGCGGAGGTTGGGTGTTACATAAAGCACTTGCCATTTCTTTCCTTTGACTTTCCTCTTCCACCGGGCTTCTTAGACTTAGAACGCCCCCGGTTTCCCTTCTTCTCTGACTTTTCTTTCTCCGCAAATAAACCTTGACCATTACCAGCACCACTACTACCATCACTCAGCTCCTTCATCTGATCTCGCAATTCCTCACTAAGAAGACCCGTCTTGACATCATTTAGAGTCAATGTATCCCGGCCAAAGATCAAACTGTTTGAGAACCCAGTATAGCGCTCAGGCAACGAACATAGCAATATCATCGCCTTCTGCTCCTCCTCAATCTTCAAATCTACCGCCTTCATCTTCATTAGCAAATCATCAAACACATTTAAGTGCGCCTTTAGCGAAGTTCCTTCCTTCATCTTGTAGGTAAAGAAAGTCCGCAACAAGATCAGTCGATTTGTGAGTGATTTCTTCATATACAACTCCTCCAACTTGTTCCAAATACCTTTAGCAGTCGTCTCACCACTAATTTCGGAATTAACATTCTCTCCCATGGCAAGTTGAAGTGTAGTGAATGCCCACTCTTCCATTTCTTCTCTCTCCACATCTGAGGTGTCCTCTGGCAATAAATGTGTATCAAACACTATGCGATGTACCCGATTCCGCCTAAGAACCGCTTTCATCTTCCACTACCACTTTTCGAAATCATTATCGCCATTCCACTTGTCGATAACCAATTGTGAACCAACAGCTGCATACGACCCACGTACATAAGGAGCTACACCACTTGGACCAACTGTTGATGAATTATTTGAACCTGATTCCGGCATTTCTACAACTATCTACCAACACCAATGCTCTGATACCAAATGTAGTGGAGGAATTTTGATTCAAGACCGCTCAAATCAAAAATCCCCAACGCCGCGGAAAACGAGATCGTGGTAATAGTGCAAAAACAACCAATCGAACAATCTCAATCTTATCCAAGCCAATCACAATCAACAAATAATGGAAATAATAGAGCAATAACGAGAAACTAAATCACACAGGGATTTATAATGGTTCCACCGACGTCTTGCCAGTGTACGTCCACTTTGAGAGAGAAAACTTTATTAATATTAATAGAAGAGTACAAGAGATTGATTACAATGATCAAATTTACTAGAAAATTTTGATTTTGTGGAGAAAAGAATTGAAGAAGATTAGGATTACCAAAACCCTAATTAGAATAAATCTTGATCTAATCTCTGGATTTGTCATATCTCCTTTTGGATTTGGTGTAGCTTACATAGGCATAGAGAAGTATATGGAAATTCCCAAAATTTCCTCTAGATCCAAAATATTCTCCAGATCCAAAATATCCTCCAAATCCAAAATATTTTCCAGATCCAAAATATCCTCCAGATCCAAAATATTCTCCAGATCCAAAATATTCTCTATAATAGTATTGCATACTTCAACAAATACATGTACCACTAGTAAGTATTTTGGTCATACAACTAATAAATGTGAATTTAATGCAAAGACAAATGTGGATGGAGACCATGTTGAGGATCTTGGAAATAATTTTCATGATATTCCTCATGATCAAACTGGACAGAATAATAGGAGGTTCACAACAAATACTAATAAAAGTAATCGGACATCAGTTAATACAAAAGCTAAAAAGTATTGGAGAAAGAAGGGGATTGTTAATGATAAGGCTAATGTTAATGTTGACACTAACGTGACTAATGTTAATGTAAATCCTTTTGATGCTTTAGCAAATGAGAATGATGGAAATGGTAATACTGAGGTGGTTTACGATGATGCTAATACTAACAATAATGTGCAAGTTAATAGTCTACAAGTTGATCATAATATAGGAGGTAATGTTGAAGCTGCTACTGGCTTTGTAGCACTAATCAATACTATTCAGGAGGCTGCAGCTCAAAATATAGAGCAAATAAATCAAGTTAAAGAGGAGGAGTATCTGCGAGATAATCTCTTTGATGAAAATTCCATTAATGTTGACAAATCCCCAAAAGGAAATTCAGGCATGGGCAATACTTCTGCATCATGTGGTCTGATGCGTACAACGTAATAAATCCAGTCTCTTCTAAATCCTCTCCTATTGCCACAAAATCAACACCTTTAGCTTCTACACCCTCAAAATCTTCCCCATATGGAAACTTGAAACCTCCTTCAAACTTTCAACTACCTCCTCCTAATGTAACAGGAGTAAGTTTGACATTTCCCATTGTTGACAAAGCCCTGCTTTCAACTACAGTGCCCACTACCTCCTTTCCATCATTTAATTCCAAGAACAATAAAATGAAAGAAAATTTTTCGGCTGATGATGATTTAGATGAAGGTAATGATTACGGTCCAAAGGATGTGATGCCTCTCAGTAGTAAGCTGAAATCTACTAGAAGGCATACGAGGAAAAATCCGCTGTATGACCCTTCTCTTACATGATGTGATAAGGCTGTACTACTTTTAATTGATGTAGGTGCAGTGACAATTCATTGATGTTAAGTGATATGCTAGTTTTTGGGATCTCTTATGGTTGCATGAGGCTTCATTTTTCATATTTCATGTTATGTTGTTTATCGGAAGATGTTCTGAGGTCGACTAATCGGATACATCGAGCTTCAATGAGCTATGCATCAAGTTACTGTTATTTGTATTTACCACATGAGTATTTTGATTTGTGGGCCATGTAATTTGCTATAGTGACATTAGTAATTTTTTGCAATTATTCATTTTGTAAGCCTTGCATATGCTTGTATATGCTTGAGAGCTTAAAATTGTAAATATTACGTTGATTAATAAAATTAGTGCTTAACTTTCAGAAAATGGAATTTTGTATGGTAATGAAATATAGGACCAGAAATATAGAAAGATACATGAGGCAAGGTGGACATTCTTTAGTGGATGATGGAACTAATGGTACAGTATCTGGTGCTGGAAAATACCTGAAAATTAAAAATCCTACGAGGAAGGTCATTTGGGTTGAGCCTGCTGAAAGCCAGATTTTTTCAAGTAATTGCTTATGAACTAATAATTTTAGATCCATGTAAGACAGAATAATATACTTTAAGCAGTACAAGGTTCTAGCAACAAAAAATCAATTGTATTTCTTAAACCAATGATTTTCAAAGTTGACTCGCTCTAAATTGATTCACAGCAGCAATGCACTGCTAAACTATAACTCAGAGCAGTTACAATGAGTTATGCCCTATGCAGCTACAACAAGTAACATAAACCGAGTGCTAGCATTATCATCACTAGCCAATGGTTCATCTTCACTTAGTAAGATTACACTTTTAGATAACATAGTTTGCAATTTAGGATCAATAGTGAAATCAAAAGTGCAAATGCATGTACTTAAGGAAAAAAATTGAAGAGACATGCAAGTCCTTAAATTGCATCATTGTACCAATGTATTACATGAATAAAAGTTTAGAATAAAAAGGTTTAAATAAATGAGAAATAAAATGGCACTTACCTATTTATTTTACACCATCCAAAAATCCAAGAATGTAACAACATATTGTTCCAGTAATTTCAGCTCATCCAGATCCAATTTGTCAATCGCAAAAACCCAAAACCATTTTGTTTCTTCTTCGACTCTTTCACTAAGAACTCGAACCAAAAGTGAATGCTCTTCCTTGTAGGAGAAAAAACCAATGCTAACACCTCATCCCCACAAAGCAAGAAACTTCATTCACCTTCTTGAACAATCCTTTTCTACTTTTAGAAAAGGCAACTATCAATGACTTTTTGTTATTAATTTTGGCTATTGCAATCTTTCTTCTCCCTAGGTATACTTTCCTGCTTCATGATGTTTCCATTCCAATATAAGTAATTAACTGTATAGAAAATGAAATAATGGAATTTGGAAGACTGAAATGTCCTAAAGCAGATCGAGATGGTCACGAAGCAAAGAAATATCATGGAAAAGTCACGCTCGATTATCTTTTCAATGGAGGCGACGTACGAATCTTCATATAAGACGGAAGGATCTAGTTTTTGCTAGTAGGGTTTGGGGTGACGGTGGAATTGGGGTTAGGGTTTGTGATGGAAATAGGTTCATTAGGATTTGGGGTGATGGTGGAATTGGGGTTAGGGTTTGATGAATGAGAAAATGAACGATAAGAACTCTGAAAAAAATGGCCATGCTTTCTCTGGATGACGCGGATTGCTAAATTGTGATAGTGATCGGATGGTTGAGGCTCCTCCAGTGCTAGCACAAATGTGCTTTCTCCGGGTGACTTAGATCACTAGTTGGATAATTACAGATCCAACGGTTGTGGGCCCTCCAATTATAGCAAGTGGATTGATGAAGATGTAGGATAAATGATTTGTACTAGCAATTGGTAAATGATTATCTATGGGCTGTAGATCCAACGGTGGGTAATTTAGGAAATACAAAACTAGGGATGGATCTATGTAGGTTGATACCTGGGCTATAGCTCGGGTGTCTTTTCTTAAAACAAACATTACATACCATTGTATCCAATAACCCGGTAAAATCAGAGCCTATAGTTAAAAACCTATCAAAATAGGATACCTATTTAATCTTCTGCTGGTTTCATAAAGCATAAAATATTAGCAATCCCAAAGGTTTTTTGAAATACTTTGTGAGGAGCAAAGTAAATCATGGCTTTCAGACTCTTCTTGCTTTTCCATCCTAAATTCATTTCAGCTGCCTACAAACTACCGCCATTTGTTCCTAGTTGCATTGATGTTGAAAAGTGTTGTAATGAACATTACTCATTTTTTTCCTCTCTTTTTTACTTAGCCCGTGTAACAATAAAATCCTGGCTCCGTCCATGTTCAATACTCAATGCTTGTCAACAATTGAAAAAAAAAATTGAAGCAAATCTTGAATTCAAGTTTTGAAACTGTTAGACGCCAAAACAAACAGACTTAACATAAAATATTTTCTCAAATTTTTTCCTTTTAAGATTCTCAATATTTCCTGGATTTTCTTTAAGATGCAATATTCAAATGCAATTTTTTTGTTTTGAATTTTATACAATTTTTAAAATTCAATATTTTTTAACACTCATACTTTTAAATTTTCCATTGTATTCGCTTTTGTGATTCAAAACTTTTATAGGATCGTGATTTTCAATGTATTTTTTGCAAGTTCAAATGTTTTGAATATTTTTGAAGTGTATTCTCTTTATGATGAGTAAAATAAAATTGAGTTTATAAACTTCCATAATAATAAATGTGTTTTATTATTTTATGATGTAATTTCTCTCTATCGTTGGATATATCTCTTTCTGAACCCGTGACTACCATTGGATATTCAGTGAGAATGTGATTTTCTAACACAAACCACTTTGATAAAAAATGGAAGACTAATAACACTGTTAATGATAAATTTGAATTTTGATATTTACTTAATAAAAATATTTGGTGCGCTTATGATTTGCCAGTGGATTTTAATGTTAAAATCATGTGTTTTTATAATTTTTGTTATTGTAATATCTTATGGTTTGGAAGCATCAATCTTCGTTTTCTATTATTTGTGTTAACCTTCTATGTGAGGAGACTGTTGCTTTTGATCTAGGACATTCAGATCGCTCATGACTAGAGTGCGGACTCGTAAGCATCTGTAACGTCCCAGATTTTCCTGTCATTTAAAATTGAATATTTAAATCTGTTTTATATATTATATTGGAAATATAATGGATTTTATATCGATTTTATTTTATAAAATGGAGTTTGAATATACATAATTTATAATATAATTAAAACGAGCTCGAAACGACGTGGTAGTTCGTAATTTACGATTTGAACTTCAATTGAATATACCAGATCCGATATAAGGCCAAATTCTGTGAAACAAGAATCGGCAGGATCGATTTGATTATATTTTTCTAATGAAAGAGAAAAATAGAGATTTTCAGTTTATAGATTTGTTAATTATGTCCAATTCAAATTTTCAAATAGTCGCTATGGAATTTCGTTAATAAAGGATAGCGTTTATTTAATAAATATAAAGGAATTTCTATATATTAGGATATCATTTCAACCTGAATTTCTAAACATTAAGTTTTAAAATCTATATTTGCTGAAATTGAAGATATTCGTATTGATAAATACGATAATATTAATTTATTATCGCTAAACTGGGTTGTTTCATAATTAATTTATATTATATAGGCCTTAAAAATGTTTTCTTTCCAAACGACCTCTGTTTCCGATGAAATGACTTTTATTGGAATAAGTATAATTAATTATTACTGGATTTCCGGTTTGGAGCCAAACAAAGTTGTTTTGTTGATATACGAAATTTTAAGGATTAAAATAATGCCATTGTGCAAATGGAGTCCGTTTTCAACGCAATAAATTTTATTGAGACCAGAACGGTGAGACGTAGCGGTACGACCATCTTCGTGATGATTAGAGTCTGTATGAGTCGTCAAGAATATAGAACATCCAACGACCGTTAGATATAAAATTAAATAACCACGCATATAATAACTGCATCAAATCAAAGCAAATTAAATAGTATATCCGTTCCCTGTGTATACCCACACATGTCTTACACAACCCTAAACTTTTTGAAACAATGTAAACCGTGTATCTGAACATAACCGGAGTGGACGACTACAAAAAGGATGGTCGTCCTTCTGTTCATTGCAAGCGAAGCTGAACAAGAAAGGAAAAAAAGATTAGACAGTACTAATTATTCATCTGTATCAGTTCCGCCTATAACTACATCAAAATAGTATTGTCACATAAAGTTACATAGTGATTTTCAGCACATATTTAATGTAATGCATCGAAATATAGGTGTAACGACCTAGAAATTTTGGTGTTTAAAATATAAATTAAATTTAGAATTTAAGTAAATTAGATATTTATATTTAGAATTTTTGTCTATGGTGAACAATATTTAAATAAACCATTTTCGTAATTTTAAACATTTTATGAAATCTACAACTTTAGAATCACTTTGTTGTGTAAAGTGAACGTTATGAGAAACATGAAGTTATTACCGTTAGTCATTTATTTGGTAAATTAATTTAAAGAATGAGTTATTTTGATATTGATCTCATAATTTGGTTAAGAAAGGAATATATGCTCATATTTGAGAATCACATCTTTAACTTGGACATTTATTTATTTTTGAACAAAGTATTCACTTTTAAATTAAACGACATTTGTAGATATAAGCTTAAATATTTTGCCAAGATTTAACGGTATTACATGTTTTGAACCGTAACGATGAAAATGAAATGAAATTCAAATGAATCTTGAATATGATCAAGAAACAATTTATTGATTTGAACAAAGGATTATTAGTAAAATCTCATTAAGATTTGTTTATTTCAAACCAAACCTTTAAGTATAAATAACATAATAGAACGTTAAATTAATTTGGTTTCAAATAAAATATAAGTTGAAATTTTAAATTTTAGTAGTAATTAATTTTGTAAACCGCTAAAGTTTAAATCTATTACGGTATTAGTTGTGATACAGTTAACGAAATGAAAGCAACGAGTGGATTTTTGAAGCACAAAAGGTTAAATTTAACTAAAAATAAACGACGCATATTTATATAAGAAATGAGTAATAAAAGAAAAAAAATTGTGTAATTAATTTGTATATTTTGAGGTACTATTTAAATTTAATTCACGGTGCATAACAATTAAATTTATAACGTTTTGGAAATAACGTAAATGGTCAGATTACATTTTAGTTTAGCGTTCGCGTACTGTTCACAAGTAACAAACCAGTTAAAGAGATATTGCGTACAAAAATATATGAGAAAATTTGGTCTAAGATATGGCACCAAGATTGTAAATTGTTGGTAGGCAGAGAACCAATACCACGTGCTATTCTTTGTCTCCCCTTTTCTGCATTATATAATGCGAGCTTCTTCCTCCTACTCGCACACGGCACACCTTATCTCTTCCTCTTTTCAAAAAAACAAACACCTATTTCTTCTTTTAACACAACTTACTCCTCACCAAAATTCTCAGCCTTCCGCCCTTTCTCCCTTCTTTTTCCATGTAATACTCCTGTAGTGCTATTTCCACCACACTTGCCCCTTTCACTCATTTTCATCAACTGTTCCACATGACAACCACGCCACCGCAAACACCTTTGCTCCAACCCATTCTTCTCAACACCTCTTTCTCCTTTCCTTAAAGTTGCTCTCGGCCTCCCCTTTTCTCTAAGCTAAACCGCTACCTTGTACACCCTCCAACAGCCGTATCTGTTATCACCACCTCCCAAGCCAGGTCTTTCTGCACCGGAAACACATTTGGTCCCTCTCCTAATGGCCTCCACCCGCTATCAAACCTCCACGGTATGCTCCATCATACCAAGATAGCTCTACCACCTTATCCTTGTCTTGTGTCACCTAAGCCATCTCTACTTGAACAGTGACCGTCACCACCCCATCGACGGTTCCAGCACTAGTTTACCCTTCCTCCCGCTGTAGCCGATCACCTGAAGCCTCCGCCAACGCACACTCCGACGCCTAGCAACAGCTTCATCGGACGCCACCCTTATTTTCCCCTAACTTCTTCTTTCCTCTCAAATAGAATTGGCCCTCCTCCTGTAGTCACCCAGTTACCAGTCCCACCGTCGTCACCGTGTCTGCCACCTTCACCGACCCTGTAGCACCACCTAGTTATGTCCTTAACCTGGTTGTTTGGCCTTGCACTCGTTCCCTCCTCCAAAGCAACTGCAGCCTTCATTAACTCCACGCAAGAATTCTTCTAGCCACCAATTCTCGCTCTTACTTGCCACATTATCGCCACATAGCACCCTACACCTAGACTTGTATGCTCCTACTCTGTCCAGTCGAAGAAGCCGTAGCCTTCCCGCGAGTAAGAGTTAGCGCAACATATAAAGTATTGCGAAGTGGTGTATACAAGCAGTTGTGGCCCAAAGGAGTGTACAAGAATCGTAGAACGGATACGAGTTTCATTAGAGGCTGGTTACTGTAGATACGAGGGTTGACAGTGAAGACTTGGATAACTTTGGGGTGAGAACATTAATTTAAAATTTATAAGTAGTTAATTTTGGTTCGTGGATAGCTATAATTATCGTTATGATCAATTGATGTTGAAATTGATTGCTATCATATGTGATGGATGTTGTAGCTAGAACACACCAAATACTAAGCGTTATTTAACGTAACGCTTGCACACCGTTTATGATTGTTTGAAATGTTGCCATGTTAACGGATGAACTTGGGTTTATATAGATCAATATTGTTGCACCACTCACACATTGTAGTTGTGGAATAACGATTGGTTAATAATATAAAATTTATAGTTAAAGTTTTGAAGTGAGATTTTTAAATAATTTGAGATCTAACTCGTAAATAACCAGACAATTTTGCCATAACGACGAAACAAATATGTGTCTTAAAAGTGTTTTTGACTCTTAATGTTGAATCCGATATTTAAATCTAACTAGAAATTTGATTTTGAGTTATGTTTGTTTTATGTAAATGTTTGGCTATTCATAAGTTTTTAAAATTTAATTAAAGAGGAAATTTGATTCAAGTATGTAACTAAACACTAGTTTACCAAATACACTTAGTTCTATTATTTTGAAGACCTTTAATATGCTTGAAGTTAGTTATGCAAGTTTTGAAACTTATTTAAAAGGGAAATTGATTTTGATTACCAATTGGTTTATATAAACATTTGTTACATAAGCGTTGAGATTTAATTTGGAAGTGAGATTTGAGTTTCATGACTAAACATTGGTTAACTTGATGCACTCGATACTATTTCCTTAGAAGACCATTTGTAAGCTTAAATAATTAGGATAATGTCATATTTAGTTTCCAATGAATTTTTAAAATGGTTTTCACTAAATTTATGAAACTTTAATGTAAATTTGAGAAGATGGGATAAATTTTAATCGTTACCAACTACATAATTATGTATTGACAATAACTCTTTGATAATACTACATATATGCCAGAACATTCTAGGATGACAGAGAGGATAGTGTCCAAGGCTTGGGTTTGGAAAATACATTTTCCTACTCTCCCTGGCTATCCCTAACTAATCCGAAGGACGGTATGGTTATTTCAAAATCTAATTTGAAATTTAATTAAAATCCTTTGAACTTAGAACAAATCTAGAATTTAATTTAAAGCTTATTAGAATTTAAACAATTTTGAAATTCAAAAAGTGTTGTTTATTTTGAATTTTTGAATTGTTCTTGAACCTAATTGGTTAAGTGACTATTTTATAGCACTTGAGTAAAGATTGAACACTTCCTGGAAATAATTTGGATTTGCCTGATGTATGAAATAAAAACTACCCTGCTAACTATAAAGAGGTTTCTTAAATATTTTGGAAAGTTTCAAGTGATTAATATGCGTGAATGAAACTATGAATCCAAATTTAGATTCGATAATAATAAATGGAAATATGAATATCTGATTTGTAAAGAAGAAAATGAGATGGCAAGAGATTTAAAAAATTTGTAATGACTTCAAACATATCATAAAATAACTTGATAACATTTGGAAGGAGATTTGGATTGAAACTAGTATAGTCCATAGCTTGTTTTAAATATGCTTGATACTTAGAAAGACCGGGATCGGGTTCATGTCCGAAAACCATTCCAAGTAATAATACAACGTTATTTGAAGACTTGGAAATGGCAAATGAAGACCGGGAATCTTTGGATTATTCGGGCTGATTGTTGATGTCTGGAATCGGGCTAATCACCTGGTACGGGGTTATAAGTGGCATGAGGTCTGAATATATTTGAGGATTTTCAAATTTTGTTCCGTTCAGACCCAAAATGGACTTGTATGGATTGCGTGTCTGGCATTGTAATTGACCACTTAGCACTGATTCCTGTGAATATATATCGGATTTGTGGAAATAATTATTCCCATCTCTAAGTTACGTTCTCAGAGTTATGTATTTATTTGAATCAGTGACATGTGGAAGATTGACAATCTAGCATACTCAAGATATATAACGAGCTAGTGATGATCAAAGCATGGCTTACTGAAGCGTAGCTTTGTATATACCGCAACATCAACAAGCCTCACACCCCGAATGATGAGAAATTGGCAGTTAGGTTGTGGACATATACATGATTTTGTGATTGATAGCTGCAGCGGTGGTACTACTTTTGAATTTGGGAATAGGGTATGTTCGGGGGTCCGTGTCTGGACGAAAACCGTTGATCTATCTCGCGATTTGTAGTTAGTGTCCATGTTTGGATGAAAAAGTCGTGTTATACTTCGTTTGTGTTCCGATTAATCTTTCGTGTCAGAAATCATCAAGTTGGAAACCCAATCTACAATACGAGCCCCTAGGGTTTATTTGTATGTATGTATGTATATATATATATATATATAGCGACATAGTAGGATTGGGTACTATGCCGTCTAAGGTTCATACATTTATTTCCGAAATTGTTTCCACACTATGCACTAATAATAATATAAAAGAGGATTTTCGCGTATGAAAGCATGTTTGGTTATCATAAGGCAAAACTCGTCAATCTGGTGTGCGCTTGCGTTGTGTGATATGGGACGAGCTTATGATAGCTTCGTTTTCCAAATGTCATTGCGATTTTATATGCACGGGTATTCACATGGAGTAAACCAGTTTCGCATTAGCGGCATGGACCGTTGAATTTCCCAACTTTAAAATAAACCCTAAAAAATATTGTTTTATGTTCTCACACTAGTCCCATGACTGACCTGGAGTTTATTGTTCCTTCCTAAACTAGGGTTCCCATTAATTTCCACGTGGGCAGCTAGTAGTTTAGTTTTACAATTATAGGTCTTGGAGCAAGATTCAGAGCGCTTTTGAGTTGGAGTCCATGCTAGAGTTTGGAGCTTCCGCTATGTTGTACTATCTCTTCCGCTGAGAATATATTTATTTCTTCTGCTGTACATGTTGTAACTCTGATATTCCTTGTAACTGAAACGACCCGCAAATCTGTACTATCTGAGTTGACTAATAACACCACACATCAACCCAAATTGCTCAGAAATACGACTCATTATTAGAATGAAGTTAGAGGATGAGAAATAGAAAGAAAGAAATATTAGAATAGAAGAAAACAAAGAAGAAAAATCTCACAACGGAACGAATAAAATATATTATATAACATAACTTTTGAAATACAAATCAGTAAATTTATATACATACCATCATCAGAGCACAACAGTTATTCCTGGAACAGTTATAAACACATGTTTCCAGATACAAACATGGTTCACATCAGAATATATGATAGTCTATAGCTAACAGGTGAAGCCTCCTGCTTCCAGCTCTTCCAAGTGAATCTGAAAAATCCCGACTACTTGACTGCCCATACAAATTTGGGCACCCAAGAGTTTAGGGAAAAAACAAACAAAATAAACTCTGGGTTAGTCATGGGACTGGTGTGAGTAAACTCCGACCATTTGTTTAACTTTCAAAATCTTTCGAAAGAAAAGATAATAGTAAGACCATCCCACACATAAACATGGATGGCTTTTACCTTACTATAATCCAAAACACTTTGATTCAAAAATCCTGTGATATTATAATAATGTCTACATCAAAAAAATAGAATCTAGCGGAATGCTTGAATCTTAAGCTCCATATATAATATAAAATCAAAAACCGCAGGGCGCTTATTGGAGATTTGGATTTCCAACATGACAAGGTATGGAACCACCTTCCACTTGTGTATCTCTAGAGAGTAATACACTGGGTTCAACAAGAACATCTTGCAACCCGGCCCACACGTGACCGACCACTCATTTCGCTTGAGTATATCGAATGTATATTACCAACGATTGGGATCAGCAACCGTTTCCCGAATGGGACAGCATCGAATAGAATAAGGAATTAAATGAATCTCTAGATATGTGATAATACACCCTAATGGGATGGACCCACATAGCCATGCTGCCTGCCCGTTTTTTGTCATTTCCCGGTTGTTGAGGCCTGAGGCTACGATTACTTTCTATTCATTGATAGCACAATCACTTTGATAGCCACATTGTCATATCCGTTAATCTCTAATTGATTTGCAAAAATATTCTGGATGTTATGCTAAGGGAATAAATCCGTTGCCACCATATATATTTATACAGACCAACATATTCGATCATTGGATATACTCTGTCAGACATTCGTCCATATACGTTCGTTCTGGGACTGAACGAAACTGAAGGCACAATTTCTATTAATAGAAAAAGTCCTTGCACTTCACTCCGTCTTCGATTATCTCCATATAATCTGATTCGCACGTTACTGCCAATACAGAGTGGTTCACGGATAATAATCCAACCGGTCTCTCCATATCGACAACGATATTGGCAAACACTTCGATAGTCGGTTCTTTAACTATCGAAGAAAAATAAACAAACATCCATTCATAACATACATCAATCACTGGGCCTGTTAATTTATATTTCATTAATTAATTCACTTCCTCATTTCCCTATCAATATTCGTTAACCAAATATTTTCAGTGATCTTGTCGGATTCTTATGTTATTTGGAAAAAAAACATTTCTCTATATCACCTCCTTTTATTTTCTACACTTAGAAAATATATTCTATTTGAAATTTAAAATAATTTCAATCACTTATCTCTTTCCCGACTACTTTAATTAGATTCAGGAAATATTTACTTTTATATTTCCAAAATTCCATCACTTGGGTTAAAACGAATGTTGTATAAAATATCGTTATAACAACCCAAAATATTTTATTCAACTAACTCTTTTTCAAACACTCCTCTTCGAGACTGGATCCTTCTATTTATCAATTAAACATGAAATCAATCAAGTTGTGGTAAAATTACCTCTCAGACCTTGACTGAAAACATCCTCAACTTCAAAACGGCAAAACCACTAACCTCGAATAAACACACTATAAAACCCAATTATTCATTTTTAAAACATGTATATGGTTCGCTTTTTATTTCTAATTTATAGATTTCCCTTTTTGTTTACATTATTCTATTTTTAAATTCGTTTCCTTATCGAATTCTATATATATCGATACATTTATTTCTAACTATCAAATTTTTCTTAAAAATATTCTAACTCCTAAAATTTCCGAAAAAATTCGCCATAACCTCCCTTGTACCGGGAGCATCGGGATATTTCAAATAGCCTCCCATGACCCTCACCAATCCAAAAGAAAAGGAAAAAGCCAAGCGGCTTGCCGATACGGCGCATAAAATCTCATATATGAATTTAAAAATGTACCTTTTTGTCGGGCACATATATTATAATCTTCATATACTTCATCCCATACCTGTCTAACATATGTTCACCTGTTTCAATTCAATTCGACTCAACTCATTCGTTTGAATTCAGTTTCGCCTATTTATTCTTTAATTTGCTTCTTAGCCTATTGCACTTCTTTGTTTGAACATAACAAGTTCAAATAAAATATTTTGCTTGCTCGTTACAAAACTGAATTCCCATTTCAATTCAAGTTTCTTTCCGATTTCGAATATAAATTTCCAAATCGAATTCACTTATTCAAAGCCCAAATTCAATTTAAAATCTCATTAACTAATTATTATTCAAATTAGTTAATTCTATTCAATAATCAAAAATCTGATTTCTGTTTCAAAAATCAATTCATTACTTCACCTGAGTTAACATATAATTTACGACTCAAAATCTGAAATTTTCTAAATAGAATTTCGGATTTTATTTGCTTAAAATCCTTTTATAAAATTAAATAAACCGTTATGGTTTTTAAATAGTTATGGCGCTGCTTTTCTAAAAATTTGATTTTGACATAACTCAAAATCTATTCGACAAAATCCAGATTTTTCTCCTCCATTAGAAAACTATTATCAAATCGGTACTGACGTTTTTTGTTTCAAAGAATTCCGACTTCAATTGAGTTCTGTATACTCAATTGAAGTTCGAAACAACCATTTACGAACTGCCGTGCTGCGGCGAGTTCATTTTAATTATATTTATAAATATAAACGTTTAAACTTCGTCAATAATAAATTCAACTCCATTCTGATATATTTTTAATATATATCAAATCAATTTTCCCAATTCAACTCAAAAATTCTGATTATATAAAATCGTCGATTTTCACTTACTCGGTTATAATTTATTTATACTTCGATCTTCTATATTTAGATTCCAATTTAATTCCATTTAAATTTCCCATATTCAATTTCCATTTCAACTCTATTTAAATTCTATATTCGAATTCCCCTTTCAACTCTATATGAATTATATATTCAAATTCCCATTTCAATTCTATTTGAATTTTTATTTAAATTTTCTTTATTCAAATTCCATTTGAATTTCTATATTCAAATTCTATATTTGAATTCATATTTGAATTTTCTATATCCAAACTCCATTCAATTTCTATAAACAAATTCGATTTAAATTTCTATATTCAAATTCTAAATTTGAATTCCCTTTGTTTAAATTCCATTTGAATTCTATATTCAAATTACATTTGAATTTCTATATTTAACTCCATTTCACTTCTATTTTCAAATTCTATATTTTAATTTTCATTCGAACTTTCTTTATTCAAATCCATTTGAATTCCTTTGAATTCAAATTCTATTTGAATTCCATTAAATTCAAATTCTATTTCAATTCCTTTGAATTCAAATTCTATTGCAATTCCTTTTTAAATTTTATGTTCATTCTTAAACAAGTCTCGATTTCAGTTTCTTTTGAAATCGATATTTCTACTTTTGGAAAATAGATTTCCCTTTTCAATTCCACGCTCGTGTTTTTATTTCTGAATTATCCAATGATAATTCTTTTCACTTCATTTATAAACTTCGTTTATAAAAGAACTAGTTGTTTTTTTATTAAAACAGGTTAATATTTTTATTCTATTCAAATTTCAAATTATTTTAGAAAAATAGAATTTCCCTTTTTAACTCTGGAAATTTCCTTTTTCGATATTTTTAAAAATATCAACATTTAGGCCCAGTGATATTTAAACACCATATTTATTTTTGTAACACATCATTTATGACAGTATATATGCAAACAAATAAACAAACAGATAATATATTTTTGAGGAATCCAATCGGATTCCTCCTACCTGCTTTCCTGCATCCACAGATGTTAGTCAACATAGTAATACCCATCCTGCTTCGAGGCAGGATATCGCGGTATGAAGGTCATCCACTAATATATATTTGTGGGGTGCATAGGGAAATCATCGGCTATGAAAGTGCAGGCATCCGCTAATGAAACTGCGGGAATCAATCCAATTATCAACCCAATATATATATAGTAGTCAACCCTAAATAACTAATATATTTAAATCAAACAGAAAGCATTCAAACAAGCATCAAACAATTATTTTTAACGAATAAAAATAATTCAAAATAAAAGGTGAGTGAGATTTACTCACCGTGATTTTTATTCGTCGAAACATCGATTATTTTTCGATTAAATTAAACAAGTGTTTAATTTAATGGAAAATCCCAATTAACTCCAATGACTTTGAATTCAACTCGAATGCACAGCCTTATCCATACAATTCCAACGTAATTTGTTTTACTGGCATCTGTTATCATATGAATTTGATTTTATAAGAATCGGTCTATTTATTTATTAAAAAAAATTAAACACTAATCAAAATGGTTTAATCTATTTTATTGATTAAATTAAATTACTCAATACACAGTCCACTTCTTCTCTAAAACCTACTACATCAATTCTCCACCGCCAACCCAAAACCGACAATCTTGTTTCAGCAAACAGTTACTTAGCACTAACATGAGCTTCACCTTCATCTCCTATGTCATCCTGCCAAAATCACACTTTTAACCACCCACATTTTATCGACCCCATCTTTACCGAGCAAGGCTTGGTCGCCCTCAAACAATAGTAGCTTAAACTGCCATTCCCCGAACTTTACAAAAACCAAGCTATCAAACACCCCAGGGCAAAAGTGGTGACCTGGACTGCTGCCACAGTAAAGATACTAACAATATCATTCCTTAGTTTCCACTAACTATTCACCTCACAAGTTATAAGATCTTCAGAACTCAAAACTACACCCTAAAATCACTACTACAGGTATCGTCCCAAAAACAAGTCGAACCTCCTGATGCTACCTCCACAAAGCCGACCTCACCATTGCTCAGCCTCGCCTAAAATTGATCGTGACTTCCATCCCCAATTCCACCTCGTCGACTTCATCACGCTGCTACCAAGGCAGGGAACTCGAACCCTTAAAACCCATCATCGAATCACCTCCCACCACCCGCAAGACCCTCAACGCGCCCATTCAAGCATCGACTCCAGTTTGTCCCAAAATCGAACAACCCTAATCTCATTATACCTAAATTCGAGCGACATCCATGTGCTTAGAAATAAATCACTCACGCAACTAAACACGCACCTAACCCCTACAGCTTCTACCAGAACATGTTCAACCATGCCTCCCTTCAAACCATACGCGAGCATCTCCACCCCTGATGAGATCGAAGCCCCTACCAGTCAAGTCGACGTTGCCAGCAACCCCTCAAGCTTTACTCGATGACATCCTTTCCTGCTGCGTCGCCCTACTCTGTTTGCCCTAGATCGTAACATCGCCTGACCCCAAATTGAACAGTCTGGTCCTCCTTTTAACTCATCGCGACTCCACAACAACGTCGAACTCCCCATCAACACCCCCAAATCCTTGCGAAATCGAATGCCCAAATCATCGGTTATTGAGAACCCTGGCTCGCCCCTTGTTACCCGCTACACGATGTCAGTGTTTAAGGGGTGCGACCATTAATTGATTTGTTTCGAAAGCTTTAGGTTCGAAATGAGGCAATTTGTGGATCTTTGAATCGTAGAAATCTGTGGAGGCCATTTTTAATTTCCTCTTGAACAAATTTTAAGTTGTTTGACAGACAGAAGAGAAAGAAAAGAAAGGATCATCGCATTCTTTATAGATGAATTCAGGGGGTAGGCCGGCTTCAGTACATTAGGTAGGGTAGCTTAAGTACGGAAAATTAAATTCGATTTGATTTCGTATTTAATTCGACTTGATATAAAGAGATTTTTACCCTTTTTAAACAGATTCCGATTTGATTTCGATCCTATCCACAATCTAATTTTTCGGGGTTCGTTAATTGAAATCACGAACCGCTATTCTAGCGTACCGACCGACATTTCAATGTAATAACCCTATTCTGATCTCAACAATATATATTCTAAAATTTAATTTGAACGTATATACAATATTAAATTAATATAATATAATTTAAATAAACAAATAAATTCTTCAATAATAAATTACTATTATTGTCGTTTATATTCAAATAGAATATATATTGATCATCTGAACCATTTCGATTCAGTTTTATCATCGAATTGAATTATTTCATTTCTCGTATTTCGATAATTATATGTATTCGAAATAAATCGTATATCGATTATAAATCGATAATTCAATATAAAAATTCTTTTATATTATTAATTCAATATTTAAACGATACTAAATATTTAAAATAAACCGACCAAAAATACGGGTCGTTACAGTAACTTTGATGTAATATTGCATTATGATATGAAAAGTCCTGTTATTTTCTTCAATATATGTTAGTACCCATAACAATCCGCCTTTATGAACGTTTTAAGTTGGTTTAATTACCGGTGAAAACCGGGCAAAAAGACGGGTCGTGACAGACGTGGTATTAGAGAGCTTTGGTTATACAAAGCTATAGGGTACAACATATGTTGAACAAAGGATAGAACTCATCAGGGTTATCATGTCTCATTAGAGATAGGGTGAGGAGTACCCTAGAATGAGATCCTCGAATATTTCGGTTGAGAGAGCGTATTTTGAAAATTTTAACCTAAGTAATTGATTTTTGAAAAGCGTGATTATTCGAAAATACAACTTAAATAAGAATCCTTGAGTATTTTATTCGACGTCACGATTGGACTATTAGTATATGAAGATCCCAAATATATGCCTGGCTAGCATATGTACGAAACCTTGTATGTACTCAACAGGTATAGAATCACGCTCTAGTCGCCCGAGGATGGACTGATGATGGTTGCAACATCATCAGCACTCATTTTCGAATTTCGAAAGTGGATAACTGTATGGTTCCGATTGAGACGTTGAGAAATACCTAAACTATTTCGACAAATGATTGTGAATGTTAAGCTAAGTCAATATAAGGTAATTATGCTAAAAATATCCTTAAGTTGGATAATAAGTATAAGTGAAAAATCAAACTATTTTGTCGACAATTGAGAATATACAATTTGGAAGTGCACGCAAGTGAAATAGTTCATAAGAAATCATGTTTAAGGCATGTTGAAAATACCACCTCATCTTTTAGAATGACAATAGTAGTAGACCAAATTTTGATAAGGTTTTGTATATGAAGATCTAATAAGATATCATCTTACCCACATTGGCAAATGTAAGAATTAGATTCAGATATATACCTAGCATGAATTGTAAATGATAAAATGCAAGACAAACTAATTTGCTTAGTAATTTGAAGGCAATTTTGACTTAAGTTATGTAACAGCCTAACTCAAAAATCCGAGCATGAAAAAATTTCTAATTTTTTTGAATAAATTAGTTCAATCCGATACAAATGTTTAAGTATGATAAATACATATATATATATATATATATATATGTATGATATATATGTATGAAGAGGAGGGTTCCATGGCACCCCTATTTGGGAGCACCCCAAATGCATCTCATTAATAGCCACACATTTATATTAAAAAAATTAGAGGGAGGAGAGAGAGTTAGTGGGAGGAGAGAGAAACGGAAATGTATGGTGGAAATTAAGGGGCTAAAGGGGTGTTGCACTATTTGAGGTGTTCTTGATCCTATCTCATGTATGAATATATACATAATACAGTTTAAAAATGGTTTATGTTTACTAATTCAAGAATGAGAAAAATGGATTAAAATGATAGGGACACATGTCGTCAAATGAAAGGAACACATGGCTAGCAAATAAATAAGGTAAATACACATACATACATTAGATGTCCATGTGTAGAAACATCTAAAAACATCTAAGGAGGCATGTGTCTTCATCCTAAAGCAAGCATGAAGATAAGGAGGACAAGTGACCAAAACTAAATTACCAAATTAGCCTTGAAAACAACTATATAAAGGGTGGAAAGGTTCACTTCATTTCACACATTTTGAAAACAAAAATAAAATAAGATAAAGAGGAGAGGTTTAGGAGAAGGCAGGAGGATAAATACAAGATCAAGATACAAGTCTAAGGTGAGAAAAACTATTTAAGTTCATGTATTCATTTCATATTTTGAAGAAAAGTTGACAAATTTATGAATGAATGTTTGGATGTGAACCCCTGAAAATGATGTTTGGTATTTGGGCATAAATTTTGCAATTCTTAATGAAATTACAGCTTCTCTATCAATTTGGAAAGCTAATTCAAAGGGCTATAGCTTTCACCTAGGTATTTTCTTTCTAATTCAGCCGTTTGCATACCTAAAAACTGGATGCAAAGTAAGGTAAAAATCAGCCCAAATTAGACTTGTTAAAAACACCTTGTATTGTTGAATTTTATTTATTGAATAATAAATAATTTTAATGGTTTATTTTTATGATAATTGAGTAGAAAAAGATAGATTTATACTGTAAAAAATTTGGAGTCAAAATCTATTTTTATCATAGAGAAACAGCGTCAAACATGTCACCAAAAAACTGGAAAAAAGCTGATTTTCAGAAATTTGAGACACTTTGGAAAATTGAAACGCTTTACGAATGTTTCTAACGTTGAAGTGCATCAAAATGGAGTTTTCTATAGCACTTCTGAAGTGCTGTCTTTCCACTGAATTGATTATAAAGCCTTATAACACGACCAGAACTTTTTTATAGCGGCTAGAAACGCTGTACTAGCTGAATTTAGTCTAAAACCATTATAAACCACCTAGAACTTTTCATAGCATGCCTGAAACATTGTAGATAGCTGTTTTGAGCCTAAAACCATCCTAAACTTGTCGTAACACTTTTAAAACGCTGCAATTTTTGTTCTATGATGCTGAAACTTTTTATAGTACTTTTTAAATGTTACCTTTTCATTGTTTCAAGCAGTTTCGAGGTTCAACTTAACATAGATTGGAATAATTTGAGATAGTTTGGTTTTGTCTTAAACCCTTAAAAAGCATGAATTTAAAAGTAGGAGATTTTCCTATTACCAATATAATACCCTAATTGTTGCGCGACATATATTTATAAAGTATCTTTAAAAATGAATGACTGGAATGTTCTGGGGTGACGAGAGGATAGTGTTTAGGTTTGAGTTTGGAAAATATAGTTTCCTCCTCTCGCTGGCTATCCCTAACTGATCCGACGAATCAGATGGTTAATTCAAATCTAATTTGAGATTATTTGAATTTATAAAGAATTTAGAACTTTATTCAATATTAAAGAAAAGTAATTTAAGATTACTTTTGAAAATCATTTTTCTTAACTATATTTCTTTTATGGCGTGCGGTATAAGACAATAGATCTTGGGTAGTGCACTATTATTCTATGTTGGTATCGAGCCGAGTAGAGTACATCTTATTTGATGACGGGATGCCGACTGCAATATGATAACATATTCTAACATCTAAACCAAACTGAGCGTGTGGTTTAGATTTATAACTATAAATTGGATAAATTATGAGTTTTGATGAAAGGAAGTTATCATAAATTTGTTTGATTTAGTATTTCGAAGTCTTCCTTGATTTTTTTTTAAACTTTGGATTGAAGAAACCTTCGAAGTAAAGAGTAATGATGAAACTATAATACAACCACAAAGAAATGATGTGAAAACTAAGCTTAAATAGCTATCTCATTGGGTCTGTGTTGCTCATGTTGCTACACTTAAAACTTTTCAGGTTTAGATGCTTAGTTGGAAGCTTTGAAGTGAAGACTTACATTATGTAGATTATCATTTTATGTACTCATATGTTTAATTATTAGACTCGTGAATCTTTGTAACCATATTCTATGATGGAATGATTGTATAATAGCTTTTCCATTTAAAATCACGTACTAAGAATGATTTTATGTTCCGACAAGTTTCTGTTAAGTTGTGATACTGTTCTATTAGTACCATAGCATATATATAGCATCACCGCTTCTGAACAAGTATATCAGAGTGGGGGTGTTACAAAGTTGGTATCAAACCAAGGTTTAAGGGGTGATTTTGAAAAACTTTATAGTATCACAATTTAGTTTATCAGAATAGGAAGTTTATACATTATTGACATCTTTATGACTATTTGCAGTTATAAGTTATGGCTAGCAACAGAACTTGGTGTACGGGGGATACATGGGGTGGTACTAAGTGCACCACCACACCAAACGAACAATTAGTTACTGCAAGTCGCACAATAGAGAAGCATGTGCTTAAGAGGAGAGCAAGGACGATTCTCCTTGATGAGATATATGAAGTTTATAATAGGGCGAACGATTATGAAAATGGTCTAAAAAGAGATTTTATTCTTTATCGTCTGCACCAAAAGATGAAACCCTTTGCAATGGCAATTAAACAGGCATAACGTACCGACTTTGGAGATGCTTTAGAATATCTAAGGAAAGAAGGAGCATTACCACCACAAGGAGGGAACATAAGACGTAAACGACTTCCAAACAAAATAGCGGAACAATATGATGAAGAGTAGTCTGAGACAATTGTCTCAAATGATTACTCTCTAGAAATCACTAGACCTTCTCGAGTAGTAAAGGAGGAAACAGGCCCTTCTACATCAAAGGAAATAATAGTGATAGATAAAGAATGAAATAGGAAGTTAAGTATTAGATAATATATCAAGTAGTATGGATGACTATCTATAGTTTGGAAAGGTTGTGGATAAACACCCAAATTTTGTTTGTAAATAAGGGTTATAAGAAATACAATATGTTTGTGTGTTCATGACTTGAGTATGTTATTAGATATTCTTCATAACTTAAGGTGTATTTCATCTATGACCATAACAAGATATTTTTCTTGAAGGTTATGGAAAATCAAAATAACTTAACAACTCAAAGTCAAGAGGCTCGGTCCTCCGCACAAACAAATGCTACAGAACTGTTTGCATCTTTCATCAATCAGATGGAGCAAGTTTCTTCAACATCTTCAACAAACCACCTTTTAAGCCGTTTTAAAAGCTTGAAACCTGACAAATTTGTTGGAGGTGCAGATCCAGTTAAGGCAGAGCAATGGATTCAACATCTAGAGGATATATTTGAAGTTTTGGAATGTAATGAAGTTGACAAGAGGAAGTTGGATGTCATTCAATTATCAAAGGAGGCTCGAAATTGGTGGGAGCTAGTTTGAACAACAACCAATTCAAGGTGAAGTTTTTGGATAAGTATTTCCCAGAGAATGAGAGAGAGAAGATGGAGACAAAATTTCAAAATCTTACTCAAGAAGGTATGTCAGTAGCTCAATATCGAAATAAGTTTGAAGCACTATCCCGAATTGAAAATCACTTAATTGATATACCTGAAAAGCGTGCTAGACGATTTGCGAAATGGTTAATTCCCCATAAGAAGACATGTTATTGGTGATAGCCATAAAACTTATGAGATGATAGTAAGTGAAGCTTTAAATTTGGAAGAAGACAATCTTTAGTTCCAGCAAGAAAGGAAGGTTTCAAATAAAAGGAAACTGGACAATCTTTCTGAAAATCAAAAGAAACCAGATGAGAAAAAGAAGAAATCAAATGGAGGAAGCAAAGGACCAACGGGACAGGAAAAGGAGCATGATAAAGTGAAGAGATGTTTCTGGTGCAATGAGACTGGACACATTTCTCCGAATTGTACAAAGCAAATTGTGTGTTACAATAGCAATGAACCTAGGCACATTAGTCAAAATTGCAAGAAGCCGAGGAAGGATAAAAAGGGACAACAAGGACGAGTGTATGCAGTTGTTTCTGAACAAGCTCAAGTAGAAGGTACTGTGTTTATTTTTGACTTTCAAGCTAGAATTTTATTCGATACTGGTGCCATGCATTCTCTTATATCTAAAATATTTGCTACTAAGATAGGATTACTTATTGAACAACTATCAAATCGTTTGATAATATATAGCGTAGTAGGAGGGAGAACTAAACATGAGAAATTATGTAGGAACTGTATCCTTAACATTAACGGTAAAGATATGGTGGCTAATTTAATTATCTTTCCAATGGAACGTTTTGATATCATCCTTGGTATGGATTGGCTCTCAAAATATCAAGCCATCTTAGATTGTCACAACAAGACCATATGTTTGATAATTCGAGAACATGAAACCTTTGTTTACTCATGTGATAAAGCTGAAGACGCTTTTATAACTGGATATATTGCTCATATCAATATTGAGGATAAAGGTTCAATGGTGGATCAAATCCCCATAGTAAAGGAATTTAAAGAAGTTTTTCAAAAAATACCAGGGTTACTACCAAAAAGAGAAATTGATTTTTGCATCAAGTTAATCCCTGGTATAACTCCTATTGCTAAAGCAGCTTACCGTATGTCTCCTATAGAAATTCAAGAATTAAAGAGACAAATTAAGGAGATGGAGTATCAAGGATTTATTAGACATAGTAAATCCCCTTGGGGAGCACCAGTGTTATTTGTAAAGAAGCATGATGGGAGGTTTCGTTTATGCGTAGATTATCGAGAGCTTAATAAGGTAACAATTAAGAACAAATATCCATTACCTCGAATCGATGACTTATTTGATCTCCTCCAAGGAGCTACAACATTTTCGAAAATTGACTTAAGATCAGGGTATCATCAATTAAGAATAAAAGAAGAAGATACTCCAAAGACATCTTTTCAAACACGATACAAACACTACGAATTCTTGGTGATGCCTTATGGCCTTACAAACGCACCAGCGGTATTCATGGATCTAATGAATCGTGTGTTCCGTCCATATCTTGATCATTTTTTTATTGTGTTTATTAACGATATCCTTATCTATTCTAGGACAAAGGAGGAACATCAATGCCATTTGCGTTTATGTCTCCAAACACTAAAAGAGCATCAGCTATATGCAAAATTTAGTAAATGTGAATTTTGGTTGGAGGAAGTAAAATTTCTTGGACATGTTGTCTCAAAGAATAGAATAGGAGTAGACCCATCAAAGGTTTAGGCGGTGTTGAAATGGAATCCTCCGACAACACCAACAAAAGTTCAAAGTTTTCTAGGATTAGCCGGTTACTACCGAAGATTTATTATTCAAGATTTGTTAAAGATTGGCAGAGGCACAAATTCTGTCTTTGCCAAGGAGTGGAGCCCCATATAATGTATATTCGGATGCATGCGGACAAGGATTAGGATGCGTACTAATGCAGGATGATAAAGTTATTGCTTATGGATCTCTTCAATTAAAGCCCCATGAAGCTGATTATCCAATTCATGACTTAGAATTGGCCGCAATTGTGTTTGCCTTAAAAATTTGGAGACATTACCTTTATGGAGAACAATTCTGTAACGACCCGCATTCTACGCATTGGAGGATCGTAGAATATTTATTTCATTTTCATACGAAGTCGTATAGTCGTGTAACTTTGGGGAACGACTATTGGGGTCATTTCCAACGTTCACGATTTTTGCCAATTTTTAAATGACCATTTTGCCCCTAGCTGATCTTGTTTCGGCCATAACTTTTGATTGGTAAGGAATTTTGACCTGAAACCACTTCCATTAGATCTGGATGATGGCTTACCTTTCCGTAGAGTGGTCACATTAACCTAATGGGCTTACCGTTTGGGAGATATGGCTGAAACAAGGTTTAGAAGGTGAAAAACAGCTTAATTGGGCCTAACCGGGTGATTAGCAACTAGGCCCATTGGGGGACTTTGGGATTAGAGCTATATGAGGGCTGGCTAGGGTTAGAGAAACCTTTTCCTTGTCGTTTTCTAGCCGCCACTTACATCCCTTCAACCCTAACAATGGCCTCCAACTCCTAAAATACCTTCTAATTACCGTTTAATCAAGGACTAAGCTAATCTACGTCAAATCAAGGAGAAATAGCACCAAATTAGAGTTGTAGCTGCTGTGTTGCATAGAGATTCGACCTAAATTAGAGATAGTTTCAGATCTAAGTTTTATTTGTGGCTAAGGTGAGTGATTTGCATTGTTTTAAACTAATTACGACTAATTAGGGGTGATTAGTGTTAATTAGCGAAATTATAACTTAGAAAAATCTGGAAAAATTTTGTAAAATTCTAAAATATTATTTTAGGCCTCTGTTATAAATTTGAGTTAGTTTGGTTAAGTTTTGCTAATCCTATCATTAGATTTTTTTAAACATGCTTAAGCGGAAAATATTGGTTTCTGGGTATGTTTGATCCATTTTAACATATCAAATTATTGTTTTGGTGTTTGTGGTTGATTTCACATGTTGCTATGATTGTTTGGAATGTTTTATGATTGCTTAGAACAGTTAGAATGGTTGAAAACGCCATCATATAGCGTAAAACAATCGCTGGAAAAGTTGTAGGAAAATGTGTAGGGCTTCGGATCGAATCGGATTATATGGCTCGGATCGGATAGGAGACTCGGGCAAGAAAGTGCGAACCTGACCGAAACTTAGCACAAGTGGAAGCAAAGGAAATAAGGAAGGCCCGGATCGGATTGGGAAGGAGGAATCAGATCGAATGAAGAAGCCATGACCTGGATGAAGTGTCACGAGTCGATCTAGAGCTTGGAGGAGACCATGACCAAACCGAAGCTCGACTGATGAAGGCTTGACCCATGAGACAATGGAGAATCCCGACCCGAAGTTGGAGCTACGACCTGACGCTCTGGAGAGGACACCACGAACCAAGGAGCTTGACCCGACCCGATGGGGGCAATCACGGCCAAACCGAACCGAAGGAGGAAGGGAGACCTATCTGAATGGAAGCTTGTTTCCGAATCGATACGGAGGAGACCAAAACCCGAGATGCAAAGGTAGTCCAAATGGGAAGTGGAACTCAGGATTCAGTTGGGAACCAACGAGTTAACTTCATGAGTTGGACTTTGCTGCGGGACGTGTGCTAAGGAGTTGTCGACCTCCATAGCTTTGATTGACCACCGAGAGACGAATGTTAGGCTACGGATTAGTGCAGTGGGGTAGTTATTACTTCATAGGGCAGAGTGATCGTAGCATGGCTATGAGCCAGTGAAGTGAATTCTTCATGACTTCATGGAGCAGAGTGGACATAGCAAGGACTAATAGCTATGGATCAGTGTAGTGGAGTCGCCATGACTCCACGGGGCAGAGTGATCATAACAAGGATTTGGGTGATTAAAGCGGTGGATATCGTACGCTTTACGCACTGAGTGAGAGATGTGATGATGGTTGCTATGCTTGATTGTTTGATATCACTATGACATGCACACCCTCCTCATATCTTTAGACCATATGTTAGTGTCACCTTAGAGTATTGTACACCTTGTTGTGCTAACTCTTTGGTTGTAGGTTCAGGTATGGTTTAGTATACCTGTTATTGTTCTGTTTTGCTGCTTATCGCTCATACCAGACTTTTGTCTGACCCAGAGTTTTATGTCTCTTCTTATTACTCTGGGTGCTCTTAAACGGGCAGACTAGAGACAAGTTGGCTGGTTATGCACGAGTAACCGATCCGGAGACGAGCAGGAGGCGCCCATGTATGACATATATATATATATATATATATTCTCCCTGTGTCGCTGCTGGTCACTACTTTGGGCATTAGTAGTGTACCTTTCTTATTTTGCTTTGGAGACAGTTATTAAAAGTTGTAATAATGATGATGTGGAATATAAGTTGTATTTTGGATTTTCCGCTGCTATGATGGTTTAGTTTTCAGCTTATGCACTGTTTTACCTGCTTATTGTCAAAGTTATGTTATTATTATATTTTGTTCCATGCGCTGTGAAATATACTACAGGTTCCTTGCTAGTTCAAATTCCTTTATTTTCCTTTCTTTGGCAACCGTCCCGTGCTAGTCGGGCATTGGCACAGCGCACCTTCATTGGAAATGTCGGCTGGTGCGGGGCGGGTCATCACAAATTCCATGTTTACTCTAACCATAAGAGTTTAAAATATTTGTTCTCTCAAAAGGAATTAAATATGAGACAAAGAAGGTGGATAGAATTCATAAAAGATTATGATTTTACATTACATTATCATCCAGGAAAGGCAAATATAGTTGCAGATGCATTAAGTCGAAAGAGATATGGTGTAATAGCTCATTTAATGATAAGAGAATGGAGAGCTCTAAAGACTCTTGCTGAGATGAATGCTTGCACAAGGATGGTTAACGGGTCCATGATTAACGAAGTAGCACTTCTATGTAATCTTATTATTCAACCAATTCTGATAAGTAAAATACTGAAAGCCCATGAAGAAGATGAGCAACTAAAAGAGTTATTTATGAAAACGAAGGATAAGGAATCTGTGGATTGGAACACTGATAAAAATGGCAGTTATAGATTCAAAAATCGACTTTGTGTCCCAAATCATACTGAAATGAAAAATGAAATTCTTAGTGTAGCACATCGTTCAAGGCTAATAGTGCATCCAGGAAGCACAAAAACGTTTAAGAATCTTAAGCGTTAATTTTGGTGGAACAGAATGAAGAAGGATGATGCTGAATTTGGTGCAAAGTGTCTTACGCGCCAACAAATTAAAGCAGAGCAGCAACGACCAGCAAGACTCCTGCAACCACTTCCTATTTATGAAAGGAAATGGGAGCATATAATAATGAATTCTATCACTGGATTACCAATGACAAAACAAGGTCATGATGCAATATGGGTAGTGGTGGATCGCTTGACAAAGTCAACACATTTCATACCTTACAACATGACTTACTCAATGGAGAAATTGAGTAGACTCTATTTGAAAGAAATTGTTCGACTACATGGTATACAAGTTACCGTAGTTTCAGATAGAGATTCACGATTCACTTCGAGGTTTTGGAGAAGTCTATAAAAAGCATTAGGGACATCAATAAACCTGAGTATAGCCTTTCATCCTCAAATTGATGGACAAACTAAAAGGGTAAACCGGATTATAGAAGATATATTAAGGTCTTGTATAATGAAATTCGAAATCACCTGGGAAACTCACATACCATTAATTGAATTTGCATATAACAATAGTTATTATGAAAGCATTAGTATGGCCCCATATGAAGCATTGTACGAAAGGCCTTGTCGCTCTCCAGTATGTTGGGCAGAAGTTGGAGATCGTGAACTTTTTGGTCCAGACCTAATAAAAGAAACAACTAAGAAGATTTCTATCATAAAGGAAAGAATGCAAGCGGCTCAATGTAGGCAAAAGAGTTATGCAGATCATAGAAGAAAGGATTTGGAATTCGAAGTAAGAGATCAAGTCCTTCTTAAGGTTTCTCCAATACAAGAAGTAATGCGATTTGGAAAGAAGAAAGTAAAACTATCATCGAGATTTATTGGACCATTTCGTATTACCAAGAAAATTGAAAAAGTTGCATACGAACTCAATTTACTTGAGAAATTATCAGGTATACATAATGTTTTCACATATCAATGCTATGAAGGTACATTTTTGACCCATCTCATGTGATTGATTTAAGCAGCATTGAAGTTAAAAATGGGACCAAGTACATTGAAAGACCTTTTCGAATTCTTGAATTCTTGACAGAAAAGTTAGAAACTAAGAACGAAATAAATTCCCTTATTAAAAGTTCAATGGAACCATTATAACGAAGACGAAGCATCATGGGAAGTGGAGTCATAAATTCGTAAAGATTATCCAGAATTGTTTGAAGCCTAGATTTCGGGGATGAAATCTTTTTCTAGGGATGGTAGAGTGTAACAACCTAACTCAAAAATCCGGGTATGAAAAAGTTTCTAGAAATTTTTAATATATTAGTTTAATCCGATACAAATATTTAATTATGATAAATACATACATATATATGTATATATGTATGATATATATGTACGAATATATATAATACATTGTTTACAAATGGTATATGTGTTCAAATTGTAGAATGAGAAAAATGGCTTAAAATGATAGGGACACGTGTCGTCAAATGAAAGGAACACATGTCTAGCAAATAAATAAGGTTAAGACACATAAACACATTAGGTGTCCATGTGTAGAAACATCTAAAGACACCTAAGGAGGCATGTGTCTTCATCATAAAGCTTGCATGAAGACAAGGAGGACAAGTGTCCAAAACTAAATTACCAAAATAGCCTTGAAAACTACTATATAAAGGGTGGAAAGGTTCACTTCATTTCACACATTTTGAAAACAAAAATAAAATAAGATAAAGAGGAGAAATTTAAGAGAAGCCAAGAGGATAATAACAAGATCAAGATACAAGTCTAAGGTGAGAAAAACTATTTAAGTTCATGTATTCATTTCATATTTTGAAGAAAAGTTGACAAATTTATGAATGAATGTTTGGATGTGAACCCCTAAAAATGACGTTTGGTATTTTGGGCATAATTTTTGCAATTCTTAATGAAATTACGACTTCTCTATCAATTTGGAAAGCTAATTCAAAGGGATACAAATTTCACCTAGGCATTTTCTTTCAAATTCGGCCATTTTCATACCTAAAAACTGGATGCAAAGTAAGGTAAAAATCAGCCCGAATTAAACATGTTAAAAACGCCTTGTATTGTTGAATTTTATATATTGAATAGATAAATAATTTTAATGGTTTCTTTTTATGATAATTGAGTAGACAAAGACAGCTTTATACTGTAAAAAAATTGAATTAAAATCTTTTTTATCATAAAGAAACAACGTCAAACATTTCACCCAAAAACTGGAAAAAAAGCTTATTTTCAAAAATTTGAAACACTTTGGAAAATTGAAGCGCTTTATAAATGTTTCTAACACTGAAGTGTGTCAAAACAGAGTTTTCTATAGCACTTCTGAAGTGTTGTTTATCCACTGAATAGATTATAAAGCCGTGAACATGAACATAACTTTTTATAGCAGCTAGAAACGCTGTAGTTGCTGAATTTAGTCTAAAACCATTATAAACAACCCATAACTTTTCATAGCATGCCTGAAATGCTATAGATAGCTGATTTGAGCCTAAAACCATCTAAAACTTGTCGTAACACTTTTAAAACGATGTAGTTTTATGTAACACCCCAAATTTTCTGTTAACTGTAACTTAAAAATTAAAGTATAATTAATTCTAAATGATGGAATTAATGGAAACGGGTTATGCCATTGCGTTTGTCTCAGAATTCTGCTTGAGATATAGTCCGAATGAAGAAGATATGGACGAACGAAGTTAGGCAGAAAAACCAGAAACGGGTCAGAATGCACTGGCGCACTTGGGAAGTGCGCCAAAACAAAATTGCACTGGCGCACTTGGGAAGTGCGCCAGTACAAATTTGCACTGGCGCGCCTGCCAAGTGCGCCCAGGCCGAGCAGAAACCTGGTTGGTCAGGCCCTGGCTGGCCTGGTCGGGTTTTGGTCGATTTCTGAGGCTTGGCTGTGTCACTAGGGCTTACATGTCGCTTTCTGATTGGTTTGTCTTGAGATGGATGGTTTGGATTCACTCTAGCTTCATCGACGGCTCTAATCAGTTTAAAATTCTATAAATATAACTCAAGTCTAAACCTAAATTCACACAAATAATATAGTACTAGAGCTGCCATGCTGCTCGAAAGAAACTAGGAGTGGCCGTCAGTTAGAAAGCTTAGAGGCAAGCCAATACTAAAGTAAAACACGAATCTAAACAACGTTAGTCTACCCAAAGGAAAGCATATCAAATTCAGAACTCAAAATCCAGAATTCAAGTTCGTCGTTCGTCGTTCGTTGTAAGCATAGTGATTTTTCCGATGAGAATAAAACTAAGACTTGATTCGATGTAAATTGGAAATGGAATTGTGCTATTATGTAACGACGATGTTAATTCATATCTATGTATTGCAATGATTGTGTTGTGAGCGAAGTTGGGATGTTTGTGGTATAATTAAGATTGTTGTTGACCCTATTGTACTTTTAGATTGACAATAACATCACAAGCAAGTTGTATAGTTCATGTTTATGTGATTATATAGGTCGTTTGTGATTAGAACCTCATGTATATACTTTATGCTAGAACCTTTATACCTAAATGGTTATGTTCATATACATGCTCCTATGTTTATACAAAAGTTGCAAGTTCCTAATTGGATCCATGTTAAGATCCACTTTAGTACATGTTTCATGTTGTAATTAGATATGCGATTGGATCTAGTTCACACCCTTGTCATAAAGTTATACATACTTATGAAAATGTCATATTCTTGTCATATGCTAGTGATGTTCGATGTTATGCCTAGATCCAAAACATGTTTAGGCTTAAATCATATGCTAATTCATGTGACACATATTTGGTTAGACCCTTATTTCAGTGCAAATTCGCGTATATGTAAGTTGATTTAGGCTATGTTGCAAATTCACATATATGTATATTGACTATTTTAGTTCACACCTATGACATTCATATTGACTATTTTGCAAGTTCACACCTATGATGTTCATATTGATTATGCCAAAAATGCCAAGTTTACACCTATGTAATATTTATGTTAATGAACTTCCTTATGCCAATTTTGTGTACGCTAAATTAGGCTAAGTTTTTAGCCTAATATTATATGTTGAAAATCATGTGAACGTAAAATTAGGCTAAGATTGTTAGTCTAATATTTAGACGGGGTAACATTGGGAAAATTTAAAAATATATGAAATTGGCATGTTTGTCACATGCCAAAATTGGTGGCATTTAAATGGTATAAATTCTTATACCAAAAATGTTAAACTTGGAATGTGGGCCATAACATTTAATTGTTGACAAATTTACATATAACAAGTTATAAAGACAAATATGTAAATTTAGAAAATACGAATATGCTTAACACGAGGTTGGATTGAGTTGTGATGTAAACCTGCCCGGACCCGCCCGGCTGTCCAGTAGTCACAACAATACCTATCCAATGTGGGTGGTTAAGCATTCAGCTCATTAAGGACCCGAGGTTAGACTGAGTTACGGTGTAAATCTGCCCAGAACCGACCGGCACGTCCTGTAACTGTAACAATATCTGTCTAATGTGAGTGGTCGGTGCTTTAAAAAGCTAAGGACAGACAAGTCAGGATGGTAGTGTTAAGTTAACTAAAACACTTAACCAATTCAACATGTTAATTAAACTGATGGGTGGGGTGAGGTAAATACAGGCACTTAACCACTTAACATGTTTGACTAGAAAACCCTAGTGACGGGGACCCATTTCAGCAGTAACCCAATTAGGTATCATGGTACCCTGAAACTAGGCAGGACGGGGCACGATTACTGGGCTGATTGTAAGCAATCAAAGCGACGGTGGTGGGTGAAATAGTGTGTGTTCTAACGGAGTGTGGGCGTGCACACACTTCGGAGCAGACAAACATGGCACTGGGGGCACCAGTAGTATAACCTATGCGTTCTAGAATTGTGTCGGGCCGCCACCATGGGACTTGATACACCCCATGGTGGGACCAGCATAGGTATCTACAATCTTTGGGGGCCGTAAGACACAAATGATTATGCGTGTAGGAGCCGATCTTTAGAAAAAGGGATCACTTCACCTCCTGCATGGGGTTCCAGTTAAGACAGTACAAATAGGTGCACAGTTATAGTGTGGGGTGCGATAGTATATTCGTTTCAAAACTACTTTATCTTAGTTTATGATACTTTCATGTTTCCAGTTTATAACTATTATGCCCTTATTCTTATTCTCATGCTGAAGAGTCACTAGACTTACCAGGCTTTATGTCTGACCCTATTTTCTTTCGCCTTCTTTTCTTCCGTTCCCCCCCGGTCCACAGGGAGGAAACAACCCAGCTTAATCAAATTCTTTGAAAGCTTCAAGATAGTAGATGTACGGTTTGGACTCTCTTTCCTTGGCTATGGCTGTTGGATACACTCTATGGGGATTTATGCAGTTTTAATTATGTTTTTATGCTTCTTTATTTAATAACCAAGACAGAAATGATGATGTAAGGTTTTGGGAGTTATTATGTGACAGTTACGGAAATATTTTGTATGAACACGTATTTATGAAATAAAAAGTCTGTTGTTTTCCGCTGCTTATATATATGTGTTTATATCTGTCTTGTGTTTTATCTGTGACTTTTACTTACAAACCTCCACCAAAGTTAAGGCATTCCCTTTGTGAGTGACCTTAATTTGAGGGTGGGGTGTTTCACTTGATATCAGAGCATAGATTTACCAAACTAGATGAAAATTTTTGAAACTATTTTCAAAAAGAATTTTAAAGAAGCATTTTTGTCAAGAAAAAGTGTTGTTTTTAAAACGCATAATTCCCCAGAGCCATATGCACTATCCCTCTATCCCTTTATCTTGAATACTTTCCTTTTTGTTCCAGCATGTCTGGAGATCTTAACCTTCCAGAAGAAGTACCGATCCCTGGTTGGTTCCGAAGGTACCTAGAGGCTAGGGCCAATGGTGCGGGCCCAGCAGACATTCCTCCTCCTACAGTGGCAGCGGTTCCTGCTCCTCCTCCTCGTGGGAACACTTTCGCTAAGACGTGTAGAGACTTCAAGGCTATAGGAGGAAAGGACTTTTATGGAACTGAATCATTTGTGCTAGCAAGGAAATGGCTGAAGGAGACTGAAGACTTATTCGTTATCTTCGAAGTTGATGTTAGGCAAAAGATACAGCTAGCAGTGTGGTTGGTCAAAGATGAAGCTTTCTATTGGTGGGAAGTTACGCATGCTGAGAGGCCAGTGGGAACTTGGGAAGATTTCAGGATGAGGTTTGAGATGAAATTCCTCTCCCAAGCTGAAAGAAGTCTGCAGATGGAGAAGTTCCTAACTCTTTAGCAAGGGAGTATGACGATCAGGGAGTACGTCAATCAGTTTAATCAGCTGACCAGATTTGGACTGGATTTAGTAAACACCCAACACAAGAAGGCCCTTCGCTTCGTCAAAGGCCTAAATGAGCCTCTACATAGCCTTGCTATGACCTATATACCCATGGGGGCGACCTATGAAAGCTTGGTGGACATGGCGCTACTACACGAGGAAGATAAAGGCAAGAAAGAGGCAAAGGCAGAAGTGCCTCAAGAAAAGAAGGAGGGTTTACAGGCTAAGAAAACAGACTTCAAGAAAGGCGGGAAGAACAACAAATCACGTGAAAAGAGAAAGTGCAATTTCTGTGGCATTATGGGACATATAGCAAAAGACTGCAGAAAGAAGAAGGCAAAGACGAATCGTGGTTGCTTCAGTTGTGGCTAGACTGGACACTTGGCTAAGGACTGCCCAAAGAAGCAGGTGCAGGGACAGAGGACTGGATCCACCTTAGGCGAACAAGTTCACGCGCAGGTGGCACCTCCATAGGAACGAGGTAGAAATATTTCTGTAGAAAGCTTAGTCTATCTATATGATCATCCAGTTCGCACTATCTTTGATTCTGGTGCATCACACTCCTTTATTTCTTCTGCTTTAGAAGAATCTCTGCACCTATACACTAGTATGGTAGAAGATCCCTTGGTTGTTTCAAATCCAATTAGGGGCTCAGATTATTTGTCGATGGTTTGCTTGGATTTGACAATCTCTATTTTAAGTGTTGAATTTAGATGTAGTGCCTTTGTTTTGGGCTTCTAAGGATATGGGTTGATCTTAGGCATGGACTGGTTATCCAGTAATGGTGCCATTCTTGATTGTGAGAAAAGAGTGGTTAGGCTCTTGACTCGGCTCGGAAACACTCTATAAATTTCTTGTAATCCCTTGAATGCTGTTATGCTTAGTTATCTAGAGTCGCTTGATGCTTCTGTTGAGAATTTGCATTTGGTTAGGGTGGTCCGGGAATATCCGGATGTCTTTGAAGAGGTGAAAGGCTTACCTCCGAAGCGTGAAATAGACTTCCGCATATATCTTGTTGATAATGCAAAGCTCGTAGCTCTGCCTGTTAGACACATGGATCCAAAGGAGAGAAAGGATCTCAGTAAGCAAGTTAAGGAGCTTCTCGAGAAGGGGTTTATAAGGCGGAGTATCTCGGAATGGGGTGCTCCAGTGGTGTTCGCCACCAAAGTAGATGGTTCACTACGTCTTTGTGTGGACTATAGGGAGCTAAACAAGCTGACTAAAAAGAATAGACACTCGCTTCCCAGAATAGACGATTGTTTGATCAACTTGTAGGTGCGTCGGTCTTCTCCCAACTTGGTCTAGCTACTGGGTTCAATCAGCTAAGGGTAGCTGAAGATAGCATTGATAAAATGGCGTTCAGAACCCCAGACGGTTTCTTCGAGTGGCTTGTCATGCCTTTCGGCCTGACAAACGCACCTGCTTATTTCTTAGACCTGATGAGCAGGTTGTTCAGAGAATTCCTCAATAAGTTTGTGGTGGTCTTCGTAGACGATATTTTGATCTTCTCAAAGAATGAGGAAGAACATGCTCATCATCTGAAAGAGATCATGGATACTCTCCGTTCGCATCAGCTAAAAGCCAAATTCTCCAAGTTCCACTTTTGGAGAGAAGAAGTAAGATTTCTGGGGCATATAGTGTCCAAAGAGGGGTTTGCTGTGGACCCGGCGAAAGTGGTGGCAGTGCAAGATTGGAAGACACCAAGAAATGCAACCGAAATTCGAAGCTTTCTTGGATTAGCCGGTTTTTACCGAAAGTTCATTAGGAATTTCGCGAAAATCTCAGCTCCACTCACAAGGTTAACAAAGAAGAATCTGGAGTTCACTTGGGATTTGGATTGCGAGTTTGCTTTCCAACGATTAAAAAGGGCTCTCACAACAGCCCCAATTCCGACTTTGCCGGATGTAAGAAAAATGTTCACAGTATATACGGATGCTTGTGGTACGGGGCTAGGCGCTGTTCTGATGCAAGAAAGGAGGGTAGTAGCTTATGGTGGAAGACAACTGAAAATTCATGAAAAGAACTACCCAACCCACGATCTTGAGTTGGCCGCCATCATCTTTGCGCTTAAGTCTTGGCGCCACTATCTCCTAGGTGAGAAGTTCGAATTATATATTGACCATAAATCATTGAAGTTTCTTTTCTCGCAGAAAGATCTTAACTTAAGGCAGCAAAGATGGATGGAGTTCCTTACCTCATATGATTTTGAAATTTCCTATACTCGTGGCAAAGGAAACGTAGTAGCAGACGCGTTGAGCCGAAAGAAACTGACCCCAAGCCCTCTCTTTGTAGAAAGGCAAAGCTTGGAGTATATAACCAGTTTTGAATTTAGGCCCTCCTCAGATTTTATACCTGGTTTATTGGCATCCCTAGAAGTACGGCCCACTCTTTTAGACTCAATAGGGGCCGCACAATGCAAAGACCCTCAGCTTGTGGATGTGATTGATAAGCTAATTAGGGGTGAAACTTCCAGTCACCTCAATAGGTACTCCATCGATGATAAGGGTTGGCTAAGACGGGATGGAAGGCTATGCATCCCACAAGCTAGGGAGTTAGTGAAGAAGGTTCTCGAGGAGGCACATCATTCCAAGATGACAATACACCCAGGTGGAGACAAGATGTACAAGGACGTAAAGAGAGTTTTCTATTGGAGCGGCATGAAGAAGGACATGGCAGATTTCGTTTCTATGTGCATGACATGTCAACAGGTCAAGGCGGAACAAAGGAAGCCTGGAGGACTGCTTCATCCTCTAGAAGTCCCGCAATGGAAGTAGGATAGGATTTCAATGGACTTCATTGACGGGTTTCCTAGGTCAAGAAGAGGCAATACTAGCATTTGGGTAATAGTGGACAGGCTTACTAAAAGCGCCCACTTTATACATATCAAGAGTAGAAGGACTGCTTCGTCTCTAGCTTCTCTTTATCTCAAGGAAATAGTTCGACTCCATGGAATACCCTCCAGCATAGTGAGTGACAGAGATCCCATCTTCACGAGCGAATTTTGGCAGAGTCTGCAAGAAGCTGTCGGCACACAGTTATGTCTGAGCACGGCCTATCACCCCCAAACTGATGGTCAGACAAAGAGGGTGAATAGAGTACTAGAAGATCTTATAAGACTGTGTGTTCTTGACTTCGGAGGGACTTGGGAGGATCACCTTCCTTTAGTGGAATTCGCCTATAACAACAGTTACCAAGCCACCATCGGTATGGCGCCCTTTGAAGCTTTGTATGGAAGACCGTGCCGATCACCAACTTGTTGGTGGGAGTCTACTGAAAAGATTATACTGGGGCCAGACATGATTAGAGATTCAGAAAAAGTGGACTTGATATGAAGGAGAATGAAGACGGCCCAAGACAGACAGAAATCCTACGCCGACAAAAGAAGAACCGACCTTGAGTTTGAGGTTGGGGACAGAGTTTTCCTTAAGGTATCTCCCTTAAGGAACGTCGTTCACTTTGGATCCGCAGGAAAGCTAGCACCAAGATTTGTAGGACCGTTCCCTATCATCGAGAAGATTGGGAAGATGGCTTATAGAGTATACCTGTCTGAAAGGTTGGCTGGAATTCACAACGTCTTTCACGTTTCTCATCTCCAAAAATGTCTACATGAATCCGCGGAAGTGGTGGAGCCAAGCATTCTGGAAGAAGCCAAAGTGGAACGCAAAGCAACTGTGAGGAGAGTTCCAACTCGAATTGTAGGAACTGAAGTGAAAAAGCTACGCAACCACGAAGTCAAGCTCGTTAAAGTTTAGTGGAGCGACGCCAAGGAGGATGCAACTTGGGAAACTGAGGACAGAATACGCGCAGCCAACCCTTTTCTTTTTTAGGGTACATCCTTGACCTCTCTTTTTTCTTAAGTTGTGCTTGTATCTATCTTTTTAGGTATGTCTCCTCGATATTATCCTTTATCCTTAGGTAGAAACCCCTTTGGATGTAAAAATGTATTTGAGACATGTTATGGTTGATGGCTGCAAGTGGTTGCAAGTGGTTGCTAGTGGTTGCTCATGGATGCATATACATACACAACCTAGGTTTTAGATCGACTCAGTCACTTCATACTGCATATGCATATATGTATTCATATTTGTATGTGGTTAAAACTTGATATGTTGTCATATGGATGTCGCATTTGTATTGATGGTTGCGCAATCATGTAGAATTATGAGTAAGGACAAATTTGCATACATAATGGATTCATGACACTTACATGATTCGCATTAAGGAGGTCAACTGAATCAGTAGACCGCCAGATTTTACATTAGTTAAGGACATATACACACACTGTGCATATAATCATAAAGCATTAGAAGTCTTTTAAGGACAATGGACGCCTATGTTTGTCGATTGTAAATGGACGATTGGATGTTAGGACTTACGTTCTCCTAGGCTTGAAGATTTCGAGGACGAAATCCTTTAAGGAGGGGAGAATGTAACACCCAGAACTTTCTGTTAACCGTAACTTAACAAATTAAAGTATAATAAATTCTAAAAGATGGAACTAAGGGAAATGGGTTATGCCATTACGTTCATCTCGGAATTCTGCTTGAGATAGAGTGCGAGTTTGCGCAAAACGGATACCGTATGAAGAAGATATGGACGAACGAAGTTCGGCAGAAAAACCAGAAACGGGCCAGAATGCACTGGCGCACTTGGGAAGTGCGCCAGAACAAAATTGCACTGGCACACTTGGGAAGTGCGCCAGTACAAATTTGCACTGGCGCACCTGCCAAGTGCGCCCAAGCCAAGCAGAAACCTGCTTGGTCAGGCCCTGGCTGGCCTGGTCGGGTTCTGGTCGGTTTCTGAGGCTTAGCTGTGCCACTAGGGCTTACATGTCGCTTTCTGATTGGTTTCTCTTGAGATGGATGGTCTGGATTCACTCTAGCTTCATCGACGGCTCTAATCAGCTTAAAATTCTACAATTATAACTCAAGTCTAAACCTAATTTCACACAAATATAGTACTAGAGTCGCTATGCTGCTGGAAAGAAACTAGGAGTGGCTGTCAGTTAGAAAGCTTAGAGGCAAGCCAATACTAAAGTAAAACACGAATCTAAACAACGTTAGTCTACCCAAAGGAAAGCATATCAAATTCAGAACTCAGAATCCAGAATTCAAGTTCGTCGTTCGTTGTAAGTATAGTGATTTTTCCGATGAGAATAAAACTAAGACTTGATTCGATGTAAATTGGAAATGGAATTGTGCTATTATGTAACGACGATGTTAATTCATATCTATATATTGAAATGATTGTGTTGTGAATGAAACTGGGATGTTTATGGTATAATTAAGATTGATGTTGATCCTATTGTACTTTTAGATTGACAACAACATCACAAGCAAGTTGTATAGTTCATGTTTATGTGATTATATAGGTCATTTGTGATTAGAACCTCATGTATATACTTTATGCTAGAACCTTTATGCCTAAATGGTTATGTTCATTTACATGCTCCTATGTTTATACAAAAGTTGCAAGTTCCTAATTGGATCCATGTCAAGATCCACTTTAGTACATGTTTGATGTTGTAATTAGATATGCGATTGGATCTAGTTCACACCCTTGTCATAAAGTTATACATACTTATGAAAATGTCATATTCTTGTCATATGATAGTGATGTTCGATGTTATGCCTAGATCCAAAACATGTTTAGGCTTATGTTGTCTAAATCATATGCTAATTCATGTGACACCTATTTGGTAAGACCCTTATTTCAATGCAAATTCACATATATGTAAGTTGATTTAGGCTATGTTGCAAATTCACATATATGTATATTGGCTATTTTAGTTCACACCTATGACATTCATATTGGCTATTTTGCAAGTTCACACCTATGATGTTCATATTGATTATGCCAAAAATGCCAAGTTTACACCTATGTCATGTTTATGTTAATGAACTTACTTATGCCAATTTTGTGTACGCTAAATTAGGCTAAGTTTTTAGCCTAATATTATATGTTGAAAATCATGCGAACGTAAAATTAGGCTAAGATTGTTAGCCTAATATTTGGACGGGGTAACATTGGGAAAATTTAAAAATGTATGAAATTGGCATGTTTGTCACATGCCAAAATTGGTGGCATTTAAATGGTATAAATTCTTATACCAAAAATGTTAAACTTGGAATGTGGGCCATAACATTTAATTGTTGACATATTTACATATAACAAGTAATAAAGACAAATATGTAAATTTAGAAAATACGAATATGATTAACACGAGGTTGGATTGAGTTGTGATGTAAACCTGCCCGGACTCGCCCGGCTATCCAGTAGTCACAACAATACCTATCCAATGTGGGTGGTTAAGCATTGAGCCCAATAAGGACCCGAGGTTAGACTGAGTTAAGATGTAAATCTGCCCGGAACCGACCGGCACATCCTGTAACTGTAACAATATATGTCTAATGTTAGTGGTCGGTGCTTTAAAAAGCTAAGGATAGACAAGTCAGGATGGTAGGGTTAAGTTAACTAAAACACTTAACCAATTCAACATGTTAATTAAACTGATGGGTGGGGTTAGGTAAATACAGGCACTTAACCACTTAACATGTTTGACTAGAAAACCCTAGTGACGGGGACCCATTTCAGCAGTAACCCAATTAGGTATAATGGTACCCTGAAACTAGGCAGGACGGGGCACGATTACTGGGCTGATTGTAAGCAGTCAAAGCGACGATGGTGGGTGCAACAGTGTAGGTTCAAACGGATTGCGGGCATGCACACACTTCGGAGCAGACAAACAGGGCACTGGGGGCACCAGTAGTATAACCTATGCATTCTAGAATTGTGTCGGGCCGCCACCATGGGACTTGATACACCCCATGGTGGGACCAGCATAGGTATCTACAATCTTTGGTGCCGTAAGACACAAATGATTATGCGAGTAGGAGCCGATCTTTAGAAAAAGGGGATCACTTCACCTCCTGCATGGGGTGCCAGTTAAGACAGTACAAATAGGTGCAGAGTTATAGTGTGGGGTGCGATAGTATATTCGTTTCAAAACTACTTTATCTTAGTTTATGATACTTTCCTGTTTCCAGTTTATACCTATCATGCTCTTATTCTTATTCTCATACTGAAGAGTCACTAGACTTACCAGGCTTTATGTCTGACCCTATTTTATTTCGTCTTCTTTTCTTCCATTTCCTCCCCCCTCCCCCAGGTCTACAGGGAGGAAACAACCCAGCTTAGTCAGATTCTTTGAAAGCTTCAGGATAGTATGTGTACGGTTTTGACTCTCTTTCCTTGGCTATGGCTGTTGGACACACTCTATGGGGATTTATGCAGTTTTAATTATGTCTTTATGCATCTTTATTTAATAACCAAGACAGAAATGATGATGTAAGGTTTTGGGAGTTATTATGTGACAGTTATGGAAATGTTTTGTATGAACACGTATTTATAAAATAAAAAGTCTGTTGTTTTCCGCTGCTTATATATATATATATATATATATGTGTGTGTGTGTGTGTGTGTGTGTGTTTATATCTGTCTTGTGTTTTATCTATGACTTTTACTTACAAACCTCCACCAAAGTTAAGGTATTCCCTTTGTGAGTGACCTTAATGAAGGTTGGGGGGTTTCATTTTTATTTTATGATGCAGAAACTTTTTATAGTACTTATTAAATGCTACCATTTCTTTGTTTCAAGTAGTTTAGAGGTTCTTCTTATCATAGATTGGAATAACTTGAGGTAGTTTGGTTTATTCTTAAACCCTTAAAAACTATGAATTTAAAAGTAGGAGATTTGCCTATTACAAATATAATACCCTAAATGTTGCGCTTATACACATATATTTATAAAGTGTCTTTCAAAATGAATGACTGGAACGTTCTAGGGTGACAAAGAGGATAGTGTATAGGCTTGAGTTTGGAAAATATTGTTTCCTGCTCTCCCTGACTATCCCTAACTGATCCAATGAACGGGATGGTTATTTCAAATATAATTTGAAATTATTTTAGTTTAGAAAGAATTTAGAAGTTTATTCAATATTAAAGAAAAGTAATTTAAGATTACTTTTGAGAATCATTTTTCTTAACTATATTTCTTCGATGGGGTGCGGTATAAGGCAGTACATATTAGGTAGTGCACTATTACTCTATGTTGGTATCAAGCCAAGTAGAGTGCATCCTATTTGATGACGGGATGCCGACTACAATAGGATAACATATTCTAACATCTAAACCAAATTGAGGGTGTGGTTTAGATTTATAACTATAAATTGGATAAATTATGAGTTTTGATGAAAGGAAGTTATCATAAATTTGTTTGATTTAGTATTTCGAAGTCTTCCTTGATTTTTGTTTTAAACTTTGGATTGATGAAACCTTCGAAGTAAAGAGTCATGATTAAACTATAATACAAACCACTAAAAAATGATGTGAAAACTAAGCTTAAATGGCTATCTCATTGGGTCTGTGTTGCTCATGATGCTACGTTTAAAACTTTTCAGGTTTAGATGGTTAGTTGGATGCTTTGAAGTGAAGACTTACATTATATAGATTATCTTTTTTTGTACTCATTTGTTTAATTATTAGACTCTTGAATCTTTGTAACCATATTCTATGATGGGATGATTATATAATAGCTTTTCCGTTTAAAATCATGTACTAAGAATGATTTTATGTTCCGACTAATTTCTATTAAGTTGTGATACTGTTCTATTAGCACCATGGCTTATATGTAGCATCACCACTTCTGAATAAGTATATCAGAGTGGGGGTGTTACAAGTTAAGAAACTTGTTTAATTTATAACAAACATCTAAGTAGGGGAGAAGACTGTATTTGTATGGAAGTACTTAACAAATAATCACGTAGGATGCAAGAAAATGAAATTTGGAAAGGTTTATTGAAGAAAATGGAGTACCTCAGGATTTAACTACCTATAGTTATATCCTTAAGTGTAATTGACCTTCCTATCTTAGCCTAAGTTAGCCCTACCATTTAAATGCGAACCGTTGAGTAGCGTCATTTACTCCCTTCTATCTTGTTGACGTAGCCCAACATTTTGACTCGAATCATTGTGCTTTTGGTATTCGGTGAACTCTTATATGTATCTACGTAACTTGAATACATGGAATTTAACTCATACCATGTACGTATACCCTCTACGACATTTTGTCGAACGGAACCAAGACTAAATTTAAACTTGATAATATTGATGATTTCTTTAATGAGTTTCACCCAGCAAATTGGATTTTTGAAATATTAATTTTGAAAATGTGGTTATGGAAATTTTAGGTTAATGTTTTGGAATGTTTTACCAATACTAGATTTAATATACGCATAATCAGAGTGGCATAGCGAAAGCGTGATAAAATTTTCAATAAAAAACTGTTCCAAGAGATTTTTCGACTAGTTGTATAATGTAACCTTTTAACAAGATTACATATATTGAAACAAAAGAAGAAAAAATCATAAGCTTTATGGATTTTTAGGAAAGGTTATTCGATGTTATGAATATGACTTCTTAATTATGGAATTAAACTCTTGGAAATATTATGGAAATCAACTGGAAGAATGTTTGGAATAAATTGAAATTCATATGATTTAAAAGACTTGAAGTGTTTCGATGACTTGAATCCCGATACTTTGAAACATTTGAAAATAACAAAATTTTGATATTTGTAAATTATGGATTGAGAAATGATTTACAACTTCGGGACATGAAATGGTTGGGTCTGTTCGAGTAACCCATGACAGAACTGAGATGAGATTGGACTGTATGTAAGAGGTGATACTTAGTAGCCTGTCATGTGAGAAAACTTCTCGAACTAATATTAATATATAGTTGATTTGAATTTATGTTTGAAATTTTGATTTTGAGATCCCGAAGTGAAGTATGATTTTCTATATGAAAGAAAATATGTAGTATTTAAATGGTTTGAAATAAAATAGGATTCTAAGTTTGGAGAGATCAATTTGAGGCTTTCTAATATTTTGAATCAAAGTAACTCATATAACACTTTAATACTATATTTTGTAATTGTACCTATGATTTATTTATTCACATATATTTTCGAGGTGCGCGGAGGAGCAAAATTGTGTATATTTTCAAATGGAGGAGAAGAAGTTCGCGTGAGCCTAATTATATATCAAACTGGCCTAATCGTGTTTTATTAAGGTAACGAACATTTAGGATTTAATAATTATACTTATTATATACTTTATCCGGTTTGCCTTAAGTGCCTAACTACTTCGAATATACCGTGTAACGTATCATGATACGCATGGCCTACAGTTTTATAAATTTCATAATCCCTAAATTTATTTATGGCTAATTATTATATTCATACCGGTCCAAATCAGCACCTAATAGGTGTGTTATTTTTAAGTTACGTAAGCAGGGGAATAGTAAATATGTATATAAAGTTATTACAAAGTAGTACACGTACCTGATAGTTTTATTATCGTCACGATTTGCATATATATAACGTATATTATGGATTAATAAACAAATACCATTAAGGCGCTTATAATGATGATATATACATGGCGATGACATAGGGTGGTTGTCATGCTTCTGTGCTTATATGGTTAGAAATTCAGTTTTAACAATAGTTCTACTAACTTGAGCAGTGTGCCTAAAACATGTTTAAATTGCCTAATAATGCTGAAACGGACCTAAGTATATTTATTATTTTAATATAAATTAGAAATTAGGAATTAAAATATTATTTAAAATATTAATGATACTGTTTTATATAGAGTAAATATCGTATTAAATTTATAATTGTGTATACAGCAACGAAATTGGACAAACCAAGTGATGTCGGATCATAACATTTGGAAATTAGGACAAACGAAGTTAAAAGCAACAAGAATCTTGTTTTGACGATGAATGGGAACCCAAGGTGAGTTTAACTCACTCAATTTATCCCGTTTATATTTTATATAAATTAGGTTTTTATATTGTGTGCACTGTTTGCTAATGGTTGATGGTTGGATCACTGTTTGTTTGTATGTTGAATATTATTTAATATTCATGGATTAAATTAGGTGTTTGTTTAATTTTATTGAATTAAATCATAATTTTAACGATTTGATTCCAACAAGGTAACTTATCTTGTTGGTTACGTTTATAATAATATAAACGTATTGAACAAATAATTGAATGATTGATTGATTGTAATAAATTGTTCGTTGACTGTTATCAGTTGAATTATTATTTCTGTTTACCGTGATAAATAAATGTATTGTCATAACCCATTTTAATAAAGGGAAGGATAAGTTGGAGGAATCCAACTGGATTCTTCAAATAAGTTGTTTACTTATATAACTGTTTAATCAATCTGATTGATTGTTGATTGTTGAAACCAAATTCAACACTTGTTTGATATTAACCAACGGGTGATATTGGTTGAGTAATTATCGGCAGATGGCCTCTAAACGAACCGTTTTATAGAGATTGATTTATCATCAGGTAAATCGATAGAGAGAAAGTTATAAAATTTGTTTATATAACTAAAGATAGATTTGAAATCTATTTCATATAGATTATTTCTAAATGAAGTATTAAAGAAAACAAATAAATATTTATTTTTTTCTTGTAATTATAAAACAAGTTTATAAAGCAATATTTGTAAGTTAATGAGTTTTGTAAGCAAATGAGTAGCAATTAACAAAATAGTTAAAGGTTGAATTAATTGTTTCAATAAACAATAAAATGAGATTATTTAATTTAATTAGATCGTTACATAAATCAAATGAAATTATTTAAATTAATTTTATTTATTAATTTGAAAGAAATAACTAAGTGGAAATGGTTAACAGAGTAACCTTGTTGGAGATGATCAAGTCGACTACTTGCACAAGAATTGATTATTAAAAGCTATTATTGGATTTTTAATATTTATTGAGGTTAAGTATCATTTTAAAATAACCTTTTAAGAAGTCTTATTATTTTCTTTTGAATAATGAAGTAAACTATTTGATGTAAAGGGTGTTAAATAATTAACAAGAGATTGACCCGTAAATGAGGTTTTTAAATAAAGTGTAATATGAAATGAACTTATAAGTGACTCGATAAATGAGTTTTGAACCTATAATTGTGTTTTCAAATGAAAGCAAGTTGTTTTGATATATTGAGTCCAAATTTCTATAAAAGAAATAATATTAACTTTCAATGGGAAAAATGTTTTGAAAGTAAACATATTGAGATGGAAATAGTTATAAAGGAAATGGAGTTGATTAAGACCTGCTTTTATAATTAGAAAGAATTTTATATAAGTATTTTTATGTGTTAGACTTTTGGTCCAAGATCATGGAAGGCATTATATAATGGGGGAGTTTTAATATAAGTCGAAATCGAACGGAAACTTTAGTTAATTGAATCTGATTATAAAAGTGAAGTTGTAATGATAGGATTTTGAGATAATTGTTTAGATATGAAAGAATTTAATTGAAACAAAACAAAGATAAGTGGGGAAATTATATAGAAAATAAAACTGTTGGGAAAACTATTGGAATGAAATTTCGTTGATAAACTTATGTCCATTCCAAAAATAAAAATGTTGTTGTCTCAAGGTCTAAGAGGTAAATAAAATACCCTAACTTGAACGACTTTATAATTTTCCAAGGATGATGTAAGTTTAGATAATGATGGTGGGTGACGAGATTAAAATAATATTTCCATGAAGAATACTTTAAGCTAAAATGTAAAGATTTATTGAAAAGAGGGATTCCGAATATTGGAAGATTTAGAAATTTAATTAAACAACTGTTTGACTAAAAGGACAAGTGATGTTGTATACTGAACCAATGAATCCATTTTATGTTTCTATGGATGATGGTTGTTTATTTTGATAGTTAAATCACCGACGATCAAAATCTGGCAAAATGATTGTTGGTATGGAAAGACCAGGATCAAATTTATATTCGAAAACCGTTCTGACCAGCAAATACATAAACGTTAAAGATATCAGAAGATGATTGAGATGGAGCAATGAAGACCGTAGATCTTCATAAGTGGAAGAACTACTCATTGGATTTCTAAGGGTAGCTCCCGCAGATATTCCGACTTGTGATTCTGTCGTGACTGGAATCTTCGGATTGCAAGAAATTCTTGCTGCTGATCCTTAGGGTGATTCCTAGGATGCAGTAGGAGGGTGCCTTCGATTCATCATGTTCCTGGATGGCTTGTATGGACGAGTGTTTGACAAAGTATTTCCAGATAGTCACGTACGTTGATTTCTTCAAATGTGCCCAGTGTATTTTTGAGGACGTCAATTAGTGATTTGATGGATCTGACGATGTGGCATTCAAAGTGAATGGTGGCCAGATGTCCTAGAAGATTTAAATCCTCAAGCCTCATCAACCGGGAAAAGGCAAAAATCGAGCAGGCTGCATGACTATCTGGGTTGCTCCCATTAGGGTGTAACACCCTACCTCCGCTAAGGTCACTCACAAAGGGAATGCACTAGCTTTGGTGGAGCATTATCTAGGTAAACATACACAGAAATATTACAAGACAGAACATATAAAACAGCGGAAGAAGAACCAAATTTCATTGCTTTAAAATCTAGAAAGGTCTAAAGCCTTTTACGTTAAAATGCTACTAAATCCATTACATCGAAATCTGTCTTGCAATAGTAAAGAAGCATAAAACCATAGTTATAAATCATTCCCCAATAAAGCAGTAAAGCAAGCCATAGCCATGAGCAATCGAAGCCTTCATGAAATAGCCTTGGAACTTGGTAAGATCCGAACTAAGCTGTATTCCTACCCTGCGAACCTGGGGGGGGGAACGGAAGAAAAAGAGGCGAAACAAAACGGGTCAGTCATAAAGACTGAGTAAGCCCTAGTGACTTTCAGCATAAAAATAGGTAAAGATAACATGGCATGAATAAACTGAAAGTAAACATAAGGATGACGACAAGACAGGCAAGTTAAACTAGGATAACAAGATAAACTACGGTAACAAGATAAACTGAGGTCACAAGAAAACTAAGGAAACAAGATAAACTAAGGTCATAAGAAAAACCAAGGTAGCAAGATAAACTACGTATAACATCGCATGTTTAACATTCTCTGCACCAACTGTACTAGTACCCCAACCTGTATCATCCTTTCCATGTATATGTACAGTCTCTTGCCGTATATCGTACGGGTTTCATCATGTGTTTCAAAACTACTTCAACGTAGTGCTACCATTCTTGAAATCGTTTGGACTGCCACCCTTGTTCTGGCTAGGTTTCCTTATCATGAACTATCGCGTGTTCAACTAGGATTTATGCCACCTAGGACCACTAGGGATTATGCTACCTATTGAACGTTTTCTAGATTCGTTTAGGGTTTATGCCACCTAGGACCACTAGGGATTATGCTACCTAAAGAATTCCACGTAACGATCTATTAATCGATCGGCTCCCTACAAGTCCTAGCTCGTTCATGTGTCTGTGTCATACGGCCCAATCACGAAATGTAGTTACCTGTGCTAGGTCCACCATAGGGTGTATCAAGCCCTATGGTGCCAACCATCGACACGAATCAAGCATGCACAGATAAACCTACTGATGCCCAATGCCTGCTTTTTCTGCTCTGGAGTGTGTGCACGCCCGCACTCCGTTAGAACCTACACTGGCGCACCTACACAGCCGTCGTTCTGGTCGCTTACAATCAGCCCAGTAATCGTGCCCCACCCTGCCTAGTTCCAGGGTACCATGATACATCTAGTGGGTTACTGCTGAAACAGACCACGTAACTAGGGTTTCCGTCTAGTAGGTTAAGTGTTGTTATTTAAATTCGAGACTTAACCCCATCGGTCTAGCATGTCAAGTTGGTTAAGTGTTGTCATTCAAGTTCGTGACTTAACCCGTCTACGTGTCACGTCAAATTGGCTAAGTGTTGTCGTTTAAGTTCATGACTTAGCCCTATGAATTATGTGTCAAGTTGGTTAAGTATATTCAAGCGGTTCATGACTTAACCCTACCAAATCATTGTGTTCAATTGGTTAAGTATATTCAAGCGGTTCATGACTTAACCCTATCAAATCATCGTGTCAAATTTGTTAAGTATATTCAAGCGGTACATGACTTAACCCTATCAAATCATCGTGTTAAACTGGTTAAGTATATTCAAGCGGTTCAGGACTTAACCCTATCAAATCATTGTATCAAATGGGTTAAGTATATTCAAGCGGTACCTGACTTAACCCTATCGAATCATCGTGTCCAGTTGGTTAAGTATATTCAAATAATTCATGGCTTAACCCGCCCACGTATCATGCTAAGTTGGTTAAGTATTATCTATATATTCAAGTTGACTTAACCCTGCCACGTGTCAGGTTATATCGATTGGGTGTTATCAACCTATTCAAGTTTGCCCAACCCATCCGCTAGTCATGTTATAACGGTTAAGTGTCATTAGCCTAGCCACGTTGCTTAACCCACCCATTCATATAATATTGGTTGAGCCTATATTTATAAGTTTTACATGTTCTTAACTCATACCGGTTAGGTCCACATTTACATGTCAAATTTCCATGTCATCCCACCTAACCCTCTAACCATACCCACGTCTTATTATGGTTAGTATTCCTTAATTCATTCATTATGACGAACGAATCATGACCTCTCACATTAGACCGTGCACTTTGTGGCCACTGGATTTGCTGGGCGGTTCCGGGCAGATTTACACCACAAACTGGGTCTAACCTCGTGTCATAAGTCGTTACGCCTACAATTCGACCTTCGACCTCTCACATTAGACTGACACTTTGTGGCTACTGGATTTGCCGGGCGGTTCCGGGCAGATTTACACCACAAACCAAGTATAACCTCGTGTCAAAGCTTCATTAATGGTCGTATTCCACCCAAAACCCCAATATCAGTTCATGTGTTTAACATATAGAAATGTTCATGATTCACGTTTTTTGCCCCAAAACGTGTTCCCAAATTATTATCATAATTCGCTACAAGGTTATGCCAAGTTATAGCCTTTTATTTACAATACATGCCAATTACCCAAAACCCAACTTAGGCGCGTTCATATTAAACCTCAACTAAGTCATAAATTATCATATATGTTTCAACTTCAAATTTTACCTAATTAACATATGCCCAAGTTCTAGATTACATGTAAATTTTACATATGCCCAATTCGTACCAAATTTACATATGTTCAATTCATGCTGTTTTACATGTATGCCAACTTTATTCCAATTTACACATATACCAAGTTTCATGCTGCTTTACATACGTCAAGATTCATGATTTACATGTTTACAAAGCTATGCCCAATTTACATAGATCAAGTTTTATACCCAAAATTACATGTATACTACGTTTACACCAATTTACTAATAACAAGTTCTAGCCAAATTACATATATCAAGATCCATGTCAAATTATATATATATATATATATATATATATATATATATATCAAGATCCACATCAAGTTATATATATCAAGATCCATGTCAAATTATGTATGCCAATCCCCATTCTTGCAATTACCATTATAATGAGAATACCCAAATATCAAGTTTCATGTTAATGATAAATTATCCCCCAAACATCCAATTTTCATATTATGCCTTCGATCCCACCAAACACATATATTCTACTAGGCAGTATTCCAATATTTTCCCCGTATACCATCGCAAGTATATCGTAGTTTAGGCCTAGGTCCGAAATTGACCTAGGTTCATCAAAAGAAAATAAATAGGGGGAGGTAGAAGTTGCAATAAAAACAAGATCAGAGAGAAAACGACATAAAAGCATCATCTCAGGCATAAAGAATAGATCTTGATAATAAAACATGAACCAAGAAAAATTGATTTACAACAGGCTGAATAGACCATAAACTTGTCATGCGAATAAAGATAGAAAAGTTCTCAAGATCGAGATCCAAGAAGAAACAAGAATTGAATCAAAAGTCCAATTTCATTTCATCACATGTCCATATTAAATTTAATTATTTTAATCTGAAAATAACTAGAACTTACAGAGCGTGGCTAATGAATTAAGAACTACAATTGTCGTAGAACGTGGCAGAGACATTGATTTATCTTCTTGAATTGTTGTAGAATTGCTGTAAAAGTTTTAATCTAGTTTGGAGGCTAAGAGAAAAGTTTAGAGAGCGACGGCCATGATCAAGAGGAAGTCCAGCAGCATGATAGTGTAAGAATGATTTGATATGAATTAGGTTAGGTCTAAGGGTGTTTTTATAGGTGTAGCAACTAGTTTAGGCCCTTAGACTAAACCTAGAATCAATCCGGACCGTCAAAACACGTCTTAGGCTTCAAAAATGAGTTCTGGGTTAAACCAGGCCGACTTGTAAGGTGAGGGGGTCGACACTATGGTCGACCTGGGGGGTAGGTCGACCCAATGGTCGACCTGGGGGGAGGGGGGTAGGTCGACCCTATGGTCGACCTGGGGGGAGGGGGGTAGGTCGACCCTATGGTCGACCCCCTGGTCCAGTCTGCCTGAAAACTGCTGAAACTTGTACATGCCATAACTTCTTCATCCGGACTCCGATTTTCGAAAATCCGGACTCTGTTTCATGTAAAATTTTGAGACGAACGCAATGGCGTAACCCGTTTCCCCTGATTCTGACTTTAAAATTTAATTCTGCCTTGATTTCTTGTTTTAACATGTTATAAAAATACGGGTTGTTACATTCTCCCCTCCTTAAAGGATTTCGTCCCCGAAATCTTCAAGTTAAGAAGAATGTGTCCTACCATCCAATCATCCATCTACTCAATCATCAATCACAGGCATCCATTGTCCTTATGAGATTTCTAATGTTGTATGAACATATGTAGAAAGTTTGTGTATATGTTCCTTATCTAATGCAATGATCAGGCCTGATTGATCCTCTTAATGCAAAATATGTTTAGTGCCATGAGTCCAACATGTATGGAAATAGTCCTAGTCACATAAACACTATATGTGTGCACAAACATTCATCCATATGCAACATTCACATGATAACACATTCAATTTCATCCGTAAACAAGTATAAACACTCATGCATATGCAATATGAAAGTGTGTCTGAGCCGATCTAGTGCCTAATGTGTGTTATGCAACCACGAGCGACCACTTGCGACCACTTGCAACCACTTGCAACCATCAATCATAACATGTCTCAAACACATGTTTCACTTAATTGTTCCTACCTAAAGATATAGCCGAATGATAGAAGCAAGTAAAAACTTTGTGCCCATTAGGCAATGTCAAAGCTGGAAATCTACGTCACATATATACTGAATAGGAGAAGAACTCCCTAAGCACTAGTCCATATCCTATAAAACCCAAAAAGTTTAGTCAACCCAACGGACACCCTCAAGCCCCAACATGTATTACTAACAGATAAGTCATACCCCCTATGGGGTTTGCAACAAAAATAGGATTGAGAATAGGACCGAGAGGATATACTTGAAAGATATTATGCAAGTGAGCTCTACAGGAAAAGAGGGATCAAGGATATACTCTTAAAAAGAGATATGATGCGCGTGTCTAGTCTTCAATCTTCTAAGTCGCATTTCCTTGAGCTTAACTCCATTATGTTTCGTCCGTCTTTAACTTCAAAATTTCTTAATTCTTGTTTCCAAAATATGAGTTGGAACTCATTCCACTGTTGTCTCTCATCCCATTTTCCCTTATCCTCCTTCTAGTATACTCGGCTCAAACATAACTGCGTACTCATGGTTTCATGCAAGCTCTCCAAAATTTACTAGTGAATCTTGGATCTCGTTAACTTACTAGAAGGTATTCCACATAAATGAATTATCTCTTGAAAATAAACAAATGCCAACCATGTTGCCAAGTGTACTTACTAAGGTGGTTTTCTATGACTCATGCATAAGCGAGATGAACCATCCGCCTTAGTGGCGAACACTACTCGAGCTAATAAATAAATGTATCAAGAACGGATCGATAAATGTATCAAGAGATTCTAGGTAACTAAACATGGCAGAACCCTAAGGGTTACACTAGACTTCAAGGGCATTACTAAGGCAAGTCGAGCGTCTAAGTACCCTCTTTTCATACTCGAGAATGGTACCATTTCTGGACAACCACTCCATCCCTAGAATCAACCCATAGCCCAAAAACATAAGCTTTACGTCTAAAATCAACACTTAGCATAGACATTCTCAAATCCAAACAAGTCATGAATAAATGAGTTGATTCCCCAACAGGATTTGAGACAAAAATGGGATCCTGTACTACGCTAGTACTAAGGTGCAGAGACTCAACTATCGAAGCAGAAATAAAAAGGATGCGATGTACCATAATCAAAAAGGGTACAAACATGATAGAAAGATAAATTAGACTTTCCTACAGAAACATTTCTACCTTCTTGTTCTGAGCCACTTTCACCTTAACCACCCTTATCCCCTCTTATTAAACGTGTTAATAGCTCTCTCGAGAACTACATCCATCGCACATCAACCCTTCAAAGCTTGAAATAAGGTTAGTCGCAGATGTAACTAATGTGACTATAGATGGAGGAAAGAAAGGAAAAGGGATTCAAACAAGGAAACAAAGGATAATGCTAATGGCCTTTGGGGAATAGCCTTTAAAAATAAAACTTTTCTTGAAAAATGCTTCTTTGTAAATGGTTTTGAAAATAATTTCTAAAGGTTTTAAAAACTTTTGCCCAGTCCGGTAACCTTCTACTCTGATACCAAATGTAACACCCCACCTCCGCTTGGGTCACTCACAAAGGGAATGCACTAGCTTTGGTGGAGCATTATCTAGGTAAACATACACAGAAATATTACAAGACAGAACATATAAAACAGCGGAAGAAGAACCAAATTTCATTGCTTTAAAATCTAGAAAGGTCTAAAGCCTTTTACATCAAAATGCTACTAAATCCATTACATTGAAATCTGTCTTGCAATAGTAAAGAAGCATAAAACCATAGTTATAAATCATTCCCCAATAAAGCAGCAAAGCAAGCCAAAGCCAAGAGCAATCCAAGCCTTTATGAAATAGCCTTGGAACTTGGAAGATCCGAACTAAGCTGTATTCCCACCCTGCGAACCTGGGAGGGGGGAACGGAAGAAAAGGAGGCGAAATAAAACGGGTCAGTCATAAAGACTGAGTAAGTCCTAGTGACTTTCAGCATAAAAATAGGTAAAGATAACATGGCATGAATAAACTGAAAGTAAACATAAGGATGATGACAAGACAGGCAAGTTAAACTAGGATAATAAGATAAACTACGGTAACAAGATAAACTGAGGTCACAAGAAAACTAAGGAAACAAGATAAACTAAGGTCACAAGAAAAACCAAGGTAGCAAGATAAACTACGTATAGCTTCGCATGTTTAACATTCTCTGTACCAACTATACTAGTACCCCAACCCGTATCATCCCTTCCATGTATATCGTACGGGTTTCATCACGCATTTCTAAACTACTTCAATGTAGTGCTACCATTCTTGAAATCGTTTGGACTGCCACCCTTGTTCTGGCTAGGTTTCCTTATCATGAACTATCGCGTGTTCAACTAGGATTTATGCCACCTAGGACCACTAGGGATTATGCTACCTATTGAACGTTTTCTAGATTCATTTAGGGTTTATGCCACCTAGGACCACTAGGGATTATGCTACCTAATGAATTCCATGTAACGATCTATTAATCGATCAGCTCCCTACAAGTCCTAGCTCGTTCATGTGTCTGTGTCATACGGCCCAATCACGAAATGTAGTTACCTGTGCTAGGTCCACCATAGGGTGTATCAAGCCCTATGGTGCCAACCATCGACACGAATCAAGCATGCACAGATAAACCTACTGATGCCCAATGCCTGCTTTTTCTGCTCTGGAGTGTGTGCACGCCCGCACTCCGTTAGAACCTACACTGGCGCACCTACACAGCCGTCGTTCTGGTCGCTTACAATCAGCCCAGTAATCGTGCCCCACCCTGCCTAGTTCCAGGGTACCATGATACATCTAGTGGGTTACTGCTGAAACAGACCACGTAACTAGGGTTTCCGTCTAGTAGGTTAAGTGTTGTTATTTAAATTCGAGACTTAACCCCATCGGTCTAGCATGTCAAGTTGGTTAAGTGTTGTCATTCAAGTTCGTGACTTAACCCGTCTACGTGTCACGTCAAATTGGCTAAGTGTTGTCGTTTAAGTTCATGACTTAGCCCTACGAATTATGTGTCAAGTTGGTTAAGTATATTCAAGCGGTTCATGACTTAACCCTACCAAATCATTGTGTTCAATTGGTTAAGTATATTCAAGCGGTTCATGACTTAACCCTATCAAATCATCGTGTCAAATTTGTTAAGTATATTCAAGCGGTACATGACTTAACCCTATCAAATCATCGTGTTAAACTGGTTAAGTATATTCAAGCGGTTCAGGACTTAACCCTATCAAATCATTGTATCAAATGGGTTAAGTATATTCAAGCGGTACCTGACTTAACCCTATCGAATCATCGTGTCCAGTTGGTTAAGTATATTCAAATAATTCATGGCTTAACCCGCCCACGTATCATGCTAAGTTGGTTAAGTATTATCTATATGTTCAAGTTGACTTAACCCTGCCACGTGTCAGATTATATCGATTGGGTGTTATCAAACTATTCAAGTTAGCCCAACCCATCTGCTAGTCATGTTATAACGGTTAAGTGTCATTAGCCTAGCCACGTTGCTTAACCCACCCATTCATATCATATTGGTTGAGCCTATATTTATAAGTTTTACAAGATCTTAACTCATACCGATTAGGTCCACATTTACATGTCAAATTTCCATGTCATCCCACCTAACCCTCTAACCATACACACGTCTTATTATGGTTAGTATTCCTTAATTCATTCATTATGACGAACAAATCATGACCTCTCACATTAGACCGTGCACTTTGTGGCCACTGGATTTGCCGGGCGGTTCCGGGCAGATTTACACCACAAATTGAGTCTAACATCGTGTCATAAGTCGTTACGCCTACAATTCGACCTTCGACCTCTCACATTAGACTGACACTTTGTGGCTACTGGATTTGCCGGGCGGTTCCGGGCAGATTTACACCACAAACCGAGTCTAACCTCGTGTCAAAGGTTCTTTAATGGTCGTATTCCACCCAAAACCCCAATATCAGTTCATGTGTTTAACATATAGAGATGTTCATGATTCACGTTTTTTGCCCCAAAACGTGTTCCCAAATTATTATCATAATTCGCTACAAGGTTATGCCAAGTTATAGCCTTTTATTTACAATACATGCCAATTACCCAAAACCCAACTTAGGCGCGTTCATATTAAACCTCTACTAAGTCATAAATTATCATATATGTTTCAACTCCAAATTTTACCTAATTAACTTATGCCCAAGTTCTAGATTACATGTAAATTTTACATATGCCCAATTCCTACCAAATTTACATATGTTCAATTCATGTCGTTTTACATGTATGCCAACTTTATGCCAATTTACACATATACCAAGTTTCATGCTGCTTTACATATGTCAATATTCATGATTTACATGTTTACAAAGCTATGCCCAATTTACATAGATCAAGTTTTATACCCAAAATTACATGTATACTACGTTTACACCAATTTACTCATAACAAGTTCTAGACAAATTACATATATCAAGATCCATGTCAAATTATATATATATATATCAAGATCCACATCAAGTTATATATATCAAGATCCATGTCATATTATGTATGCCAATCCCCATTCTTGCAATTACCATTATAATGACAATACCCAAATATCAAGTTTCATGTTAATGATAAATTATCCCCCAAACATCCAATTTTCATATTATGCCTTCGATCCCACCAAACACATATATTCCACTAGGCAGTATTCCAATATTTTCCCCGTATACCATTGTAATAACCCGAAAATCTGGTGTAACAACCCGGAAAATCTGGGCCAGTTTAAAATTTTTATTTTGGCAATTATAGCGAATTTTGATTATTTAAAATGAATTATTTTAAATAATATCGACGAAAATTTATTTTGAATATAATTCGAACGTATATATTATATACGCGTCGTCGTTAGAATATAAATATTTATTTATATTTATAAATAGAATTGAAAATGGCGCGGTAGTTCGAAAATTCGATTTCTAATTTCAAATGAATATACAGAATTCAATATAAGTCAGAATTGAACGAAACAAGAAATATTTGAATCTGTATAATTATATCTTTGTAACGAAGTTAACAAACTGGGATTTCATCTTAGAAATGATAAGATATGTCCAATTTAAAATTAGAAATAGTCGCTGTGGAATTTATATATATTTTTTTATATATAAGGCCCTTAAAAATAGACATTTTGCAAACGACCTCGGATTTCGACGAAACTAGTTTTGTTGGGTCCGGGATGTTAAGTTATTGCTAGGTTTCAAATTTCATAATTTTTAGAATCAATATGTGAGCGAGGCAAAGGAAAACGTGTTTTGACCATTTCAGTTGATTTTAATCGACTGGAAATTGGCCATTTTTCAAATGGTCTCAGAATTCGACGAAACTAGTTTTGTTAGGACCGTATCGTCGATACGAAGCTAGAAAATATTTTTATGAGATTTATAGAGTTAGTATGTGACCCTGGTAATTTGAAATGTACGTTTAAAATTCAATATAATGATTTAAATGTAAATTCAACGGAAATCGATTGTAACAAATGAATCGGCTTGCGATACATATCCCATTGTGTTCGGAATGGGGGTAAAACGCTATGGACGACAGGCGGTGGGTTCGATTCTGAAGTCGACAGAAAAAGTTACTTTATGAGAATATAATTTAATAATAAAAAAAAATCTCTTCCCTTTCCTTTATCTCTGCCCCCCCCCCCAAAAATTTCATTTTAATCGAGATTTAAAAAAAAAAAAAGAAAGGAGATCGAGGGCGCCAGCGCTAGGGCCGACGCCTCACCACCGCTCCGACCCTCCCCCTCACCCGCACCCTCTCCGTCAACGCCCCCTCGCACCGCGCGCCGCCCCTCCAACGAAGTCCGCCATCGGAGACCTCCCCCCCCTCTTCCCCCTCGCCTGCGCACACTGCCACCCCCACACCCCGACCTACCACCTGCGATGAACCCCACCCCCCCTTTTCGACGATCTCGAGCCGCAAGGAACCCCCCCCTCTTCGCACAGAAAGAAAACACTGTAAGTTATATGATTTAGATTTTATTAGTTAAATCTGTTTTTTTATATACGTTAAAACTGTTTTTTTTAATAATTTAAAAACTGATTTTATTTTGTTAGAAAACTGATTTTATTTTGTTAGAAAACTGATTTTATTTTGTTAGAAAACTGATTTTATTTTGTTAGAAAACTGATTTTATTTTAAGGTTTAAAATAGGAAAAAGGTTTAAACTTTGAAATAAGAAAAAGGTTTTAACTTTAAAAAGGTTTTAACTCTAAAAGATTTGATCTTTATTAGAAAAGAGGAAAACTTTTTATTAGAAAAGAGGAAAACTTTTTATTAGAAAGGGCGAAGTCTATATTTTTGAAATGGAATTTTTTTATCTATATGGCATCGCAATAAAAATATTATTTTTATATATTGAACTTCGATAGAAAAATAGGATTTTTATACATTGAACTTCGAAAGAAAAATATGGTTTATATATTGAACTTTGAACTAAAAATTCGATTTTTATATATTGAACTTTGAACTAAAAATTCGATTTTTATATATTGAACTTTGAACTAAAAATTCGATTTTTATATATTGAACTTTGAACTAAAAATTCGATTTTTATATATTGAACTTTGAACTAAAAATTCGATTTTTATATATTGAACTTTGAACTAAAAATTCGATTTTTATATATTGAACTTTGAACTAAAAATTCGATTTTTATATATTGAACTTTGAACTAAAAATTCGATTTTTATATATTGAACTTTGAACTAAAAATTCGATTTTTATATATTGAACTTTGAACTAAAAATTCGATTTTTATATATTGAACTTTGAACTAAAAATTCGATTTTTATATATTGAATAGCGAAGTAAAAACTCGATTTTTACATATGTAGTGGCTACGGGCAACGAAGCTGACGAAGATGCGATAGCGGTGAAGATTTCTATCAATGAAGTGCCGTGGAGCTAGGATAGCTATATGTGAGAATTTCTCACTCTTCAATTTCATTTCTAGTTATATATATATATACTAGGATGCATACGGTGCTTAGTAGCACCCGACACAATCGTCCACAAACCATGGACTTGTTTGTTTGGTTGCATAGATTAGTTTGATTATGTGATTGAATTGAATTGGTTGAGTGAAATTGAATGGTTTGATTGATGTGTGAATGGCGTGGGCCTTCACTAGACCGGGGATAAGGCTAGGCCTCGTCCCGTTTCTAGTATCGTGCCGTTAAGCCGCCGAATTTTCTAAAATATGTTAGAAAAATAAAAATATCATTTTATTGAAAAAAGAATGAACTGAATAGAAATTCATAGGTTGAAATAAAATGTTTTATCGTTAAAAATATAATTTTTAACGTGAATGTGAATAAATAAATATTCATTTACAAACCGGACGGTTTGTTTATGTACACCTATTTCAAGGACATTGATTGGGTCGATAAATTTTACACATCGCCCAACTGCACAAATAAAATATTTGTTTGATTGTTTGAAACCCTACACGGGTGTTAGGATGAAATATGCAGTTCACTCATCCTGATTGATTAAATATGTCGATCGATTGGTTGACAGGCTGTTATAAGCGTTAGATATCAATATTTGATGCTTATACAGTGTAGTGCACTTTGGTTGATGGTTGATTATTTTTCAATGCTATTATATACATGTGTTGTATGAAAATCCATATAATTAACGTTATATGGTGATTGATTGGGCCTCATTCCAATTTGAAAAATAAAGAATATTATAAAATAAAAGTTCATGTGTTGACAGTTTCATCCATTGAGATTGGTCATGTGTTGAACGAAATATTTTAATAATAAAGTTTACATCTTTATCAATATAAAATAGAAGTTCATGTGTTGACAGTCTCATCCATTGAGATTGGTCATGTGTTGAACGAAATATTTTAATAATAAAGTTTACATCTTTATCAATATAAAATAAAAGTTCATGTGTTGACAGTACTCATTCATTGAGATTGGTCATGTGTTGAACGAAATATTTTAGTAATAAAGTTTACGTCTTTATCAATATAAAATAAAAGTTCATGTGTTGACAGTCTCATCCATTGGGATTGGTCATGTGTTGAACGAAATATTTTAATAATAAAGTTTACATCTTTATCGATATAAAATAAAAGTTCATGTGTTGACAGTACTCATCCATTGAGATTGGTCATGTGTTGAACGAAATATTTTGATAATAACAACTATTTTGAAAAAAAGAAATATTTGAAATAGAATATTTGAAAATAGAAATTTATGAAGCCGTGTTGATTAGATTGACGCCATTTTGACGTGAACGATATTTATATCGATTTTAAACGATTTTCGAATTGAATTGAAAACGATTTTGAAATGAATTGAATTGAAAACGATTTTGAAATGAATTGAATTGAAAACGATTTCGAAATGAATTGAATTGAAAACGATTTCGATATGAATTGAATTGAAAACGAATTCAAATTGAATCGAAAGTAAATTGAAATGAATTCAAATTGAAATTGAAATTTGAATTGAATAGAAATGAATTTTAAAGCGAATTTATAAAGGAGAATTCGATTTTGATTTGAATTGAAATGGAAGTTGAAATCTCTTTTGAAACGAATTTAAAACTATTTATATAATTCGTTTTAAATAGAAATCGACGAAGTATATATTATATATATTATATATATAATATAATGGCCTGAATAGAACGCGCCGCGCCGCGGCAGTTCGTGAATTTCGACCATTTATTTCAAACGGACATTACGGGAGATCCGACCGTCGGATTCTCCTAAAACCGGAACCGTTGGGTTCGTATCGAAAAGAGCTTTCTAATGAAAATTAGAAATTTGAAATCTAACGGTTGGATTTGGAATTATGTCCAAATCAAATTTGAAAAAGGTCGCTGTAAGTGCAGTTCGATGGCCGTTGATGGAAATCGACTGTACAGGCCTTGATAAAATTATTAAAAATAGTAATAATTTGTGTAAAATCATAAGAAATGATTTGTGAAAGTTTGGGATGAAAAACTCCATATTTGAAAGGATAAAAATAGATTTTTATCAAAATGAACTAGTTTTGAACTAGAATTATAATTCTATTTATTTTTAAATAAATAAATTGAATTTGAAAAGGGTTTTAAAAATAACCAAAATTTCCAATGATTGCATTGGAGGGGATTTGAATCGAAATTGTCTTCGGAATATTTCGATGTTGGAATTCGTGATTATACAGATGTTGTTATGGAAATTTGAAAGATATATATTTATATCGTTATTTCCAATACGACATTTGTTAATCGTAGAATTTGATATTGAATATAAGCCGGGATATTTTCTATTCAGAGCCTTGTATCTAATATCAAATGTGATTTGGGTTTGTCGTGAATGGTGTCTTCACTAACACTGTTCTTGAACCCAGTTGAGAAAAGATTAAATCTTTTTATTTAGATTTAATGAAGTGTACCAATTAAATAATATTTAATTGGAATTGAATCGATATTGATTTTTGGGTTTATCGTGGACAGTGTTTTAAATAACACTCGTTCTTTAACCCGATCATTGATGAAATGTGATTTTGGGTTGTCGTGAACGGTATCTTCAATAATACAGTTCTTAGACCTAAAGGAGTTAAGAAAATCAGAAACTAACTGGAGATTAGTTAAGTTGAATAGTTTCCGAGGTATTGATCTGATGTTGGTTTCGGCCTTCGGGATTCATACTTAGGGAATTGCTCACTTGCTAATTTACAATTAGGGACTGATTGAAATGTGATGTGATTTTGGGTTTATCGTGAACCGTGTTTTAAATGACACTGATTCTTTAACCCAGTCACAGATTAAAACTAAGTGGAGTTTTAATGAATCTTTAATTAGATTGAAATAATCGAAATGGAGTATCACCAGTTTTACTCCAGGCGATAGTTAAATCTTTAATTAGATTTGAACGTGAAATGGTAATTGAATTTACCAATAACACTGTGGTGTTAGATATGAAGTATTACCAGTTTTACTTCATGGGATTAATAGGTTGGGATTGGGAAATTAAAACAAATGATTACTTCGGTAAGTTTCGTTAATCCCGACTAGTTGAATCGAAATTCAAAAGATAGAATAAAGAATAAATTCAAGGAATTTACCTTGGATAAAATTAATGGGAACCTTTCCCTATGAATGTGAAATTTAGAAACTAACTGTCGGTTAGCTAAGCAGAATGGTTTTCTGGATATTGATCTGATGTTGGTTTCGGCCTTCGGGGTTAATATTTGGGGAATTATTCTCTTGATTAACTTACGGTTAGTGACTAATGAATTGGAATGAGGCGTATGTTGTGTTTGTGTAACACTTATTCAAAATATACGCGAGTTATTCGGAAAGACCGGGTTTATCCCATTCTGAATAACTGATACGACGATAAGTCGAAGATGAAGACGATGGTCGAAGACCGGAGGTCTTCACGTCGTTTGGGTAATTACTGATGATCTTGATTGGGCTGTACACCCAAGAAGATGGAAACAGTTAGTGATCGTCCATACATACTTGGAGATCGATGGATATGCAGGGTACTCGGTGCCTCCGGTTTCGTTCAGACCCAGGACGGACTTGTAAATGGACTGTGTGTCTGACATCGGATTTCATTCTGTGTGACTGATATCGGTTGCATAGGATGGTTTGCCTGTGTGGCATGCTAAGATGCAAATGATCAAGGCTTCTGTTGAAAAGCAAAGTCTTGTGGTGATGATCAAAGCACGGCCTTTGTGGCGTAGCTTTGTGTAACGTTTACTTCGCGAGTTTCACACCCGGTATGAACCAAAAACGGGAGACGGACCTCAGGGAGGGCCTGCGTTTCCTCCTAGCTAGAAGTGGCATCAGTGGTTTTACACGCCCTGACGAGTTTGACTTATGTGGTTGTTGCTGTTGCGAGGCGCCTCGGTTAGATCGGACGATCCGGGTCCGATGGAGTCATTCGTTGGCTCGCTTACGCCCCAAAGGGCGGCGAAACGCAGTGTCCAGGGTTTAAGTTTAATCCACATCGGTGGACCGGCCCTGACGATCCAAGGTCACTCGAGCTCTGACCTGAGACTCGGGCTAGGCAGTCTCGAATCGGTTGAGGACTATCTTTTGCCTCGGTTCATAGATGGAAATCCAATTTCCAAATACGTGACATTTGCGGTTTTATTTGTAAACCTATATATGGCGACATGATATATGGTACCCATGCCGCCTATGATTGATACTTATGATTTGAAGTTGTTTTATACACTATGCACTTATAATAGTATCAAATGATTTGTTTTAAACGTATCAAGCATTCTTTGGCTGTTATAAGGGAAAACCCTATCCCCCGGCTTGCGTTTGCATTGTGTGATAGGACCTGGGTCTTATAACAGCTTCATTTTTCTTTATTTAGCATTGCGCTGTTTGTTTTATGCACTGGTATTCTTGGGAGGAAACCCGTTCCGTGTTATACGGCGTGGTCCCTTGATTTACCGAACTTTAAAGATAAAGATTAATAACTGTTTTAGTTCTCACACCAGTCACATGACTGACCTGGAGTTTATTGTTTTAACCTAAACTCTGGGTGCCCTTATTTTGACACGGACAGCTAGTAGTTTTGGTTTTGCAGATTTATATTCACAGAATCCTGGTTTACAGCTGGAACGATATCCGGAAAGCTTTGTATCCATATATCTCCTTCTAGTTGTGTATTGTATTATTTTCCGCTGCTATGTATTTAAATGTAATTTAAATCTCTGATATTTCTGTGTAATATTCATTTATACTCTGTAAATTCTGGTAATCTGATGCATTGTTGTAACATACAATGAAATGTTCTTCTGTATGCATTCTGTTTTGTCCTGTTCTCAAACGATAGGGCGTTTCGAACGGCCTGGATCGGTTTAGCGACTGGTTCGGACCGAGCGAAATTCCTTGCCGTCACATCTGGGCCAGTTTAAAATTTTTATTTTGGCAATTTTAGCGAATTTTGAATATTTAAAATAGAATATTTTAAATAATATCGACGAGAAAATTTATTTTGAATATAATTCGAACGTATATATTATATACGTCGTAGTTAGAATATTAATAATTATATATAATTATAAATAGAATTGAAAATGGCGCGGTAGTTCGAAAATTCAATTTCAAACTTCAATTGAATGTACCGGGTGCAAAACAAACTGGATTTTAGTGAAACCAAAAATAATAGGATCTATTTGATAATATCTTTCCAACGAATCCGAAGAATCGAAATTTCATAGCGGGAATCAAAAGATATGTCCAGTTGAAAATTCTGAATAGTCGCTATGGAATTCAGGCCCTTAAAAATGGAATTTTTGCAAACGACCTCGGATTTTGACGAAACCACTTTTGTTGAGTCCGCGATGTAAAGTTATTGCTAGATTCAAAATTTCATAATTTTTCGAATCAATATGTGAGCGTGGCAAAGGAAAACGCGTTTGACCAGTTTTAGTTGATTTTAATCGACTGGAAAATGGCCATTTTTTCAACGGTCTCAGAATTCGACGAAACTAGTTTTGTTAGGACCGTATCGTCAATACGAAGCTAGAAAATATTTTTCTGGAATTTTTCTAGTTAGTATGTGACCCCGGTAAATTGAAATTCATGTTCAAATTCAATATATAGAAGTATATGTTGATTTTGACGAAAACTGATTGTAACTACCGAATCAGCCTACGATACATATCCCATTGTGTTCGGAATGGGGGTAATTAGCTAAGGACGACAGGCGGTGGGCCTCGTTTAGAGGTCGTATGTAAAAGTCAACTTTTTGAATTTAAAATTAATTGAAAATTAATTTCCTCTCTCCTCTCTTTATCCTCTCTCTAACCCCCACCGTATCATTTCAAAACAGATTCACAAATAAAAAAAAGAAGAAGAAAAGGAAGGGGGCGGAGCGCCGCCCCACCGCTCATCGCGCCGCCGTGGGAGGAGCCGCCGCCCTCCTCTCTTCCTCCACCACACCAAGTCCCCCCCCCCCATCGACACCCCCTCTCGCGCCAGAGCGCGATCCCCTTCCCCCCCCTCGTTCGATTTCCCTCAGCCCAGAACCCCCGCCACCAGCGCCCACCTCCGACATCCCCGACCCCCCCTGCGTGCCTCAACCCTGTCCCCCTCTTCTCCTTTTTCCTCCTCTTCCTCCTTTGAAATCCGCAGCCCATCTACACCAAAACCCGCACCCATTTCGCCACCTCGGGCCCTGACCGCGACCACCGCCCCTCCACCCCCTCTTCGGGTCCTCCGACGACTGAAATGCTGTAAGTTTTCCTTTTTATTCGTTTATTTTATTTACTTTAAAACTGAAAACTTATTTACTTTAAAATAGAAAAGAATAGATTTTTAAAATAGAAAAGATTATATTTTTAAAATAGAAAAGATTAGATTTTTTAAAATAGAAAAGATTAGATTTTTGAAATTGAAAAGGCGAAATCTTTTTAGTCGAAAGGGCAAAATCTTTATATTTGAAAAGGCGAAATCTTTATGGTTGAAAAGGCGAAATCTTTATGGTTGAAAAGGCGAAATCTTTATGGTTGAAAAGGCGAAATCTTTATGGTTGAAAAGGCGAGATTTTTATATATTGAATAGAAAAGTAAAAATTTGATTTTTATATATTGAATAGCGAAGTAAAAATGTGATTTTTACATATGTAGTGTCTACGGGCGACGAAAGTGATAAGAGACGAGAACGACGAAGATTTCTAGTTAAGAAGAGTCGTGGAATTGCGATAGCTATCGGTGAGAATTTCTCACTCTTCAATCTCCTTTTTCTAGTTATATATATATACTAGGATGCAGACGGTGTTTAGTAGCACCCGACACCCGTCATCCACAGACCATGGATGGCTTGTTTGTTTGATTGATGTATTGTGAAATTTGTTTGTGAAATTGATGTGAAATAGATAATGAAATATATTCATGTGTTGAAAGGAAATAAAATATTTATATAGTTAAAAATATTTTATCGTTAAAAAAAAATAATTTTTAACGTGAAAGTGAATAAATAAATAATTATAAACAAATTGGCCGATTTGTTTATATACATTGATTTGACTGATATTGATTGGGTCGATAAATTTTACACATCGCCCAACTGCACAAATAAAATATGCATTTGATTGTTTGAAACCCCACACGAGTATTGGGATAATATATGACATACACTAATCCCAATAATTAGTTGTATGTCGATCGATTGATTGACAGGCTGTTATAAGCGTTAGATATCTATATTTGATGCTTATGCAGTGTAGTGCACTTTGGATGATGGTTGATTATTCATCGTTGCTATTATATACATGTGTTGTATGGAATCCATATAATTAGCTTTATATGGTAATTGATTGGGCCTCATTCCAATTTAGAAGATAAAGAATATTATAAAATAAAGGTTCATGTGTTGACCGTACTCATCCGTTGAGATTAGTCATGTGTTGAACGAAATATTTTAACAATAAAATTTACATCTTTATCATATAAAATTAGAAACTAACTGGAAAATAGATAAGATGAGCAGTCTCCTGGATATTGATCTGATGTTGGTTTCGGCCTTCGGGGTTAATATGCAGGGAATCGTTCTCTTACTAATTTACGATTGGAGTCTGATTTTAAATCAAACGACAGATACCATAATTTTATAAAATGTATTAAATAACAAAAATAGTCACACGTGGACAGTACTCATTCGTTGAGATTAGTCGTGTGTTGATAAAGATATAGAGTCGTGTATTGAAAGAAATATAGATCCATTTGTTGAATATAAAGCCGTGTTGATTAGAGATGCGCTATTTTGACGCGAACGATATTTATATCGATTATATTCGTTTTTGAATTCGAATTGAATTGAATAGAAAACGAATTGAATTTGATTTGAATAGAAAATGAATTTGATTTAATTAGAAAACGAATTGAATTTGATTTGAATAGAAATCGAATTGAATTGAATAGAAAACGAATTCGAATCGAATTAAAATCGATTTGAATTGAAATCAAATAGAAATGAAAGTAAAAAGGATTTATAATAGGAAATTCAATTTTGATTTGAATTTGAAATAAAGGTTGAAATTGTTTTTGAAACGAATTTAAAACTATTTCTAAAATTCGTTTTAAATAGAAATCGATGAAATATATATTATATATATTATATATATTATATATATAATATAATGGCCTGAATAGAACGCGCCGCGCCGCGGTAGTTCGCGAATTTCGACCATTAACTTCGAACGGACATTACGGGAGATCCGACCGTCGGATTCTCCTAAATCCGGAACCATTGGGTTCGTATCGAAAAGAGTTTTCTAACGAATATTAGAAATTTAAAATCTGACGGTTGGATTTGGAGATACGTCCAAATCAAATTTGGAAAAGGTCGCAATAAGTGCAGTTCGATGGCCGTTGATGGAAATCGACTGTACGGGCTTTGATAAAATTATTAAAAATAGTAATAATTTGTGTAAAATCATGAGAAATGATTTGGGAAAAATTGGGATGAAAAATTCCATGTTTGAAAAGATAAAAATAGATTTTTATCGAAATGAACTAGTTTTGAACTAAAATTAAAATCCATTTATTTTTAAATAAATAAATTGGATTTGAAATGAGTTTTAAATAGAATTGATTAGTGGGTTTATCGTGAAGGGTGTTTTAAATAACACTTGTTCTTTAACCCGATAATAAATAGAATGTGATTTAGGTTTATCATGAACTGTGTTTTAAATGGCATTAGTCCTTTAACCCAGAAAAAAAAGAGTTTTAAGGAATCTGCAATTAGATTGAAATGCGAATTGATAATTTAAATTATCAAATTTAGAAAGTGAGCGAGAATGGAGTATCACCAGTTTTGCTCCAAAGCGATAGCTAAATCTTTAATTAGATTTGAACGTGAAATGGTAATTAATTTTACCGACAACACTATGGTGTTAAATATGGAGTATTACCAGTTTTGCTTCATGGGATGAATAGGTTGGGATTGGGAAATAAAATAAATAATTACTTCGGTGTGTTTCGCTAATCTCGACTAGTTTGGAAAAACCATAATTTGGTTTGATACGACATCCAATGGAAGGTTAAAGAATAAATTTTAAAGAATTTATCTTGGATAAAATTAATGGGAACCTTTCCCTAAGAATTGAAATTTAGAAACTAGCTGTGGGTTAGTTAAGAAGAATGATTTCCTGGGTATTGATCTGATGTTGGTTTCGGCCTTCGGGGTCAATATTTGGGGAATTGCTCTCTTACTGATTTACGGTTGGTGACTGATGGATTGGAATGAGGAGTATGTTGTGTTTGTGTAACATTTGTTTTAATATACGCGGGTTGTTCGGAAAGACCGGGTTTATACCCATTCTGAATAACTGATTCGACGATATGTCGAAGATGAAGACGGTGGTAGAAGACCGGAAGTCTTCACATCGTTTGGGTGATTACTGATGATCTTGATTGGGCTGTACACCCAAGATGAGGGAATCAGTTGGTGGTCGTCCAGACGTACTTGGAGATCGATGGATATGCGAGGAAAGTGCCTCCGGTTTCGTTCAGACCCAGAACGAACTTGTAAATGGATTTTGTGTCTGACATTGGATTTTATTCTGTGTTGATTGATTTCTGTTAAATATATATCTGTTTGGCGGCGGAGAATTTATTCTCTTGCTTAACGCCCTTCTCTGAGACGTACGAGCTTAGAGGTTATATATTGATCGATATCAATCGCATAGCATGAATTGCCTGTGTGGCACGCTGAGTTGCATGGATCAAGGCTTATGTTGAAAAGCAAAGTCTTGTAGTTGATGATCAAAGCACAGCCTACGTGGCAGCTTTGTGTATAGCGTGGATTCGCGAGCCTCGCACCACGGTATGAGTTAAAAACGGGATACGGACTGTTGGGAGAACACGACGTTTCTTTCTAGCTTTGGTGGTGTCAGTGACTTACCAGCCCTGACATTTATATACTTTTCACCTTTGTGGTTGTTGGAATGAGGCGCCTCGATTATAGGTCTGTAAGGACCGGGAAACGTGTGTTCAGGAATAACTAATACTCAAACGTAAGAGAGGACCGGCCCAGCCGAATCCGGGGTTGCCCAGAGTGTGTAGTCCCGAGGCATTTACTTGAGTGTCTCAAAGCGGAGAGGAGCTTGCCCCTTGCCTCGACTCATGACGGAAATCCAATTTCCAATACGTGTATTTCGGCTTTATTTGTAGAGCCTAGTATGGCGACATAGTGGTATGGGGCAATTATGCCGTCTATGATTTATATTTATGATTGAAATTGTTTTGACACTATACAGTTATTATAGTATCAAATGATTTGTTTTAAACGTACCAAGCATGTTTGGCTGTTATAAGGTAAAACCCTATCCTCCGGCTTGCGTTGCATTGTGTGATGGGACCTGGGTCTTATAATAGCTTCATTTTTCGAAAAAGCATTGCGTTGTCTTTCCTATGCACTGGTATTCTTGGGAGGAAACCCGTTCCGTGTTATACGGCGTGGTCCCTTGAATTACTCTCTTTTAAAGTAAAAGTTTTAAATAACTGTTTTAGTTCTCACACCAGTCACATGACTGACCTGGAGTTTATTGTTTTAACCTAAACTCTGGGTGCCCTTATTTTCGACACGGGCAGCTAGTAGTTTTGTTTTGCAGATTTATATTCACAGGATCCTGATTTACAGCTGGGACGATGCTCGGAAAGCTCTGTATCCGTGTATCACTTTCAGTTGTGTTTTAAATTATTTTCCGCTGCTATGTAATTTATTGTAATCTCTGATATTTATCGAATGTAATTTATTCATTTATACTCTGTATATTCTTGTATCTGATGGAATTATTGTAATAGAAATGAAATATTCTTCCGTCTGCGTTCATTTGTGTGTTGTTCTCAAAGTATCCGCTCTTTCCTTGACGGGGAAGTTACGGGTTCTCACAACCATCACAAATATATCGTAGTTTAGGCCTAGGTCCGAAATTGACCTAGGTTCATCAAAAGAAAATAAATAGGGGGAGGTAGAAGTTGCAATAAAAACAAGATCAGAGAGAAAACGGCATAATAGCATCATCTCAGGCATATAGAATAGATCTTGATAATAAAACATGAACCAATAAAAATTGATTTACAATAGGCTGAATAGACCATCAACTTGTCATGCGAATAAAGATAGAAAAGTTCTCAAGATCGAGATCCAAGAAGAAACAAGAATTGAATCAAAAGTCCAATTTCATTTCATCACATGTCCATATTAAATTTAATTACTTTAATCTGAAAATAACTAGAACTTACAGAGCATGGCTAATGAATTAAGAACTACAATTTTCGTAGAACGTTGTAGAGACATTGATTTATCTTCTTGAATTGTTGTAGAATTGCTATAAAAGCTTTAATCTCTAGTTTGAATCTAGTTTGGAGGCTAAGAGAAAAGTTTAGAGAGCGGCGGCCATGATCAAGAGGAAGTCCAGCAGCATGATAGTCTAAGAATGATTTGATATGAATTAGGTTAGGTCTAAGGGTGTTTTTATAGGTGTAGCAACTAGTTTAGGCCCTTAGATTTACCCTAGAATCAATCCGGACCGTCAAAACACGTCTCAGGCTTCAAAAATGAGTTCTGGGTCAACCCAGGCCGACCAGGACGACCTGTAAGGTGAGGGGTCTACACTATGGTCGACCTGGGGGTAGGTCGACCCTATGGTCGACCAGCAGGGGTGGGGGGGGGGGTGGGGGTAGGTCGACCCTATGGTCGACCCCCTGGTCCAGTCTGTCTGGAAACTGCTGAAACTTGTACAGGCCATAACTTCTTCATCCGGACTCCAATTTTCGAAAAATCGGACTCTATTTCATGTAAAATTTTGAGATGAACGCAATGGCGTAACCCGTTTCCCCTGATTCTGACTTTAAAATTTAATTCTTCCTTGATTTCTTGTTTTAACATGTTATAAAAATACGGGTTGTTACATAGGGTGTATAATCACCTATCTAGAGAAATTCCTTTTGCTTCTTTAATCTATCGATGTTGTCCCATTTCGGGAAATGGTTGGTGATCCCAACCGTTGGTGATATGCATTCGATACACTCAAGAAAAATGAGTGGTCGGTCATGGTGGACCATGTTGTAAGACGTTCTTGTTGAACCCAGTGTATTCCCCTCTAGAGATTCACTATCGGCAGTCGTTCCATGCCTTGTCATAGTCAGAATCCAATCTCCAATAAGCACCCGCTGTTTTGATTATATACTATACATGTGGAGTGTAAGATGAAAGCATTCGGCTAGATTACTATTTTTTGTAATTGGACACTATTATAATATCAGACTAATATATGATTTTCAAAATGTTTTGGGTTATCGTAAGGTAAAAACCATCTGTATTTATGTGTTGATTTGGTCTTATGATTACTCTTTTCTTTCGAAAAGAAATTTTGAACTTTAAAATTAAGATGGATGATTCCCCTTAAAACTTTGCGAGTTTTTTCTCACTCTGGTTCACCAGACTGACCCGGTATTTGTAATGCTCGGGTTAGACCGGGTTGTAGAGGTTCAGATCATTGGATAATACGAAGTTCAGAAGATGTGCTGGAGGAATTCAGATGTATGATTTTATCTAGTATATTCTGCTATGTAATGTGTATGAGGACAGATTGCTATAGCTGTCCAAGCGTATTGATGTACTCTGATGTTGTAAGTCTTTTTTTCAAGCTCTCAATAAAGATTATTTCTATGTTATATTTTATTCCGCTGCGTTGTGATATTCTGTGTTGTGTGGTAATTCTTCTTCTTCTATTCTAATATTTCTTTCTTTCTTATCTCACCCTTTAACTTCTTTCTATAGGCATTTGGGTTTCCAGTGCAATTTGGGTTAGACTGGTGTTGTTTAGTCAGCTCAGAAGGTACCAGAAATCTACGTCGTTACAGCATCGAAATTGATGTTCCTTGAAAATTGGACAATGACTCGACTCGGAACAATCATATATGTGCATTGCTTAATTACGTAGAGATAGCCTAATTAGCCCATTAAACCACTCAGTATTTATTTGATCGATCGCACAAAGAATCGGATTGATCACCTTGAAAAAGCACAATTGGCATGGTCCGATCACTAAAAAAGACATGATCGCCACATGGGATCGCTCAAAGTTCATTGGTCGATCATCTTCGGATCAGACTATTATGGCAAATTTCGATCCGAACTATCGTGCTCGATCTCTTATTTCTGATTATCACATCTTGTAGACTAAGTGTTTTTGCATGATATGCTTCATCTTTAAGTGATTGATCACTAGCCTCTATCGGATCCAATCGAGATTTCATATCCGGGAATTAGTGATTTTCGTATCCGAACAACTAGCCTACGATCACTTGATTTTATGTGATTATGTCATCACGATCACTTGATTTTATGTTATCGTGCCATCCCAATCACTTGATTTTATGTGATCGTGTCGTCTTGATCACTCATTTTTGCGTGATCTGAAGTAATGGACGATATGTTCAAAACCAATACAATCTGACATAGGATTCGTTCTAATCCCTTAATTTCCATCAATAATGTCAATCCTTATAAATGATCAGGCAAATTTTCCATATCTCGATCCTTAATTTTTGAGCGTTCGCGTCATGTTGATCACCAATTTCTGACGTGATATGAAATTGTGTCGATCTGGGTTTCCAACGTCATCGGGAAAGCTTGATGAAATGATTTCTGTATAATGGTTCATGTGTTTTGAGTGACTATGTTGATCTTGCTTTTCATGATATTGATCCAGACTTTCCAAAGTGATCGAGCAAATGTCGGATCGATCTGATTTTTGGTTTTCGTAGTGATCGAAATGTGCCGATCATGCTTTTCTGAAGTGATCCATCAGGTCCTTTGTGTGATCTACCAAATGAATATGGAATGATCCAGCGAGTTGAATAAGCTATTTTCGAGTGATCAAACGATGCATGAAGGAGGTCATTACGAGCCGAGTTTTTTTTCCAAATAAACGTCAATTCTGATGCTTAGTTCAAGTTCATACGAGTCCACGTCTGAATCAAAAGCGATCTAGATATTTAAGTCCAAAAGTAATAGCCTTGTCAAAAGGTGGATTAACAATGTGATAGTCAAAAGTCATGGACTATTGTTATAAACCATAACGGTTTATTTAATAAACAAATTGGGGTTTTAATAAATTGAATATCGTTGTAACCTGGAATTGAATTAAAATGGTTTTTGAATAGTTATATACTCAACTGGGAATATAATAAAAGAAGATGGTGGTTTGAAAATTCAATTTAATGTAGATGGAGAATGACTATGATATGAAATACATTTGATAAACATAAGATGCTTGTTTCAGGCCTCACACCTTAGGCTCATGCTATGCTTTGGAAATAATTTATTTGAAAAAAAATAACATTGTCTGAAATTCAAAAATACTTAAGCAAAAAAAATGAAATGAATGAAATATTGCAAATCATTTAATGATCCTTTAATTAAAAAGTATACCACAATCCATGCGATGACAATCGAGGTTATTCCTCGGATTCTATAACACCTATTATATGCTTAATTGTAAACTAAATATATACTACTATTATATCCCAAATTTTATGCATTTAGTTCCAGGAACCTAGAGTTATTTCTTTGGGTTGTCTACCTTGATAGCTTTTGAGCCTAACTTGTTCAACATATATCCAAATATAGTCGGTTCAAAAGGTCGGACAATAAAGTTATGGTGAGACATCCTTAGCAAAAGAATTGCAATAGCAATTAAATTTATTAAGTCCGATGTCCTTCATAATCCAATATGTTTTTATCAAATACGAAATATTTCACAATATCAATAAAACACTTTGTATTACAAAAATTACAACATCAATTTAACGTGTCAACAATCACTACAAGAAAACCAGAAATAGCTGCAGATTTTAGCAGCAGAAAATTCTGTCGCAAATTAGTGACGGATTTTCGTGGAACCTTTAAGGGATATTATGTAGGATTTTTTATTTCAACTTGTTTTAAAATATTACCATCGAGTTTTGATTTCCGTCGCAAAACCGTAGCAAATTGCAACGCTTTAACATCATCATTTTTTTCGTCGCTGAATTCCGTTGCAATTTGAGACAATTAACCGTCATATGTTTTTTGAAGCTATTTTGCAGCAGATTTTCAAGGGATCTACAAGGGATTCTTCATAAAATGATTTATTTTTATGTTTTGAATAAATAATTGATAAGTAAAAATAATTTTCAAATAATTAATGTTAATAATAATATACTAATAACAAAAAATAAATAATTACTATTAGTAGTAATTAAAGTTCAATAGTTAGTATTGGTTAATTAATAATTACTAAATAGTTAAAAGGTAATAATATTGATTAATAAGTAATCTTTAATAATTAATGACTAATAATTGTTTTTAATAATTAAAAAGTAAAATGTATTATCTAGTATCTAAAATTTAATAATTATAATTGATAATTATGTTTAATACATATTAATTCAAAAAAAATCAGAATTTCGTATTTTCTAAAATAAATGTAAGTTTAAATATAAACTTTTAAAGTGTAACGACCCGAACTTTCCCTTACGGGAAAGCCTGGATTGTAATGAGGACAAGACGAATCAAAACACAAGCAGAAGAACATTTCGTTGCTTACTACAACAATTTACATCAGAGTACAAGAATTTACAGAGTACGAACAAATAATATACAGTCGATAAATATCAGAGATTTACAAATTACAATGCAGCGGAAAATAATACAAAACACAACTGAAAGAGATACATGGATACAGAGCTTTCCGAATACGTTCAAGCTGTAAACCAGGATTCTGTGAATATAAGTCTGCAAAACCAAAACTACTAGCTGCCCATGTGGAAAATAGGGGCACCCAGAGTTTAGGTTAAAACAACAAACTCCAGTCATGTGACTGGTGTGAGAACTAAAACAGTTACTAAATCTTTACTTTAAAAATAAAGTAAATCAAGGGACCACGCCGTATAACACGGAACGAGTTTACTCCCGAGAATACTAGTGCATAGAATAAACAACGCAATGCTTTTTCGAAAAATGAAGCTATTATAAGACATAGGTCCCATCACACAATGCAACGCAAGCCGGAGGATAGAGTTTTACCTTATAATAGCCAAACATGCTTGGTACGTTTTAAAACAAATCATTTTGATACTATTATAGTGTAAAGTGTATGAAAACAACTTCAAATATAAATGTATCAATTATAGACGGCATAGTGCCCCATACCACTATGTCGCCATATTAGGCTCTACAATCAAAACTGAGATGTCACGTATTGGAAATTGGATTTCCGTCATGAGTCGAGGACAAGGATGGCTCCTCACCACTTCGAGACACTCTAGCCAATGTCTCAGGACTCCCGGCAGAGAACCCTTGGATCTGTTGGGCCGGTCCTCCCTTACGATTGAGGATTGGCAATTCCTGAACACACGTTTGCTGGCCCTATTGGACCTATATCCATTGGCTCTGAAGAGACCGATATATCTGAGGCGCCTCGCAATCCAACAACCACATAGGTAAAAACATAACAATGTCAAGGCGTGCAAAACCCGTACACCACCCATAGCTAGAAAGAAACGTCATGTTCTCCCAACAGTCCTTATCTCGTTTTTGACTCATACCTGGGTGTGAGGCTCGCGAATTAACGCTATACACAAAGCGGTGCTATAATAAAGCTATGCTTTGATCATCAACCACAAGACTCTGCATTTCAACAAAACCTTGATCACTGCATCTCAGCATGCCACACAGGCAATTCACTCCATGCGACTGATGTCTATCGATATATAACCTCTGAGCTCGTATGTCTCAGAGAAAGGCGTTAAGCAAGAGAATAAATTCACCATCGCCAAAAGAAACCAATCGACACAGAATAAAATCCAATGTCAGACACATATCCATTTACAAGTTCGTTCTGGGTCTGAACGAAACCGGAGGCACCTTATTCCTCGTCCCACATTTCCAATACAATTGAGAGGTCCTCGCATATCCAGTCGATCTCCAAGTACGTCTGGACGATCACCGCTTATTACCTTGTCTTGGGTGTACAGCTCAATCAAGACATCAGTAATCATCCAAACGATGTGAAGACCTCTGGTCTCCAACCACCGTCTTCATCGTCGACTTATCGTCGAATCAGTTATTCAGAATGGGTATAAACCCGGCCTTTTCGAATAACTCGCGTATATGATAAACAAGTGCCATAAAAACATAACATACGCCTTATTCCAATTCAGAATATTCTTTTATTCAAATACTCACATCCTTAGGGATATGTTCCCATTAATTTTATCAAAGATAAGTTCTTTAAAATTTATTCTTTAATCCTCCTTTGGATATTATTCAAACCGGATTAGGGTTTTCCGAACTAGTCGGGATCAACGCACCTTACCGAAGTAATCATTTATTTAATTTCCCAATCCCAACCTATTCATCCCATGGAGAAAAACTGGTATTACTCCATAACTAACACCACGGTGTTATTGGTAAAACTAATTACCATTTCCCGTTCAAATCTAATTAAAGATTTAACTATCGCTTGGAGCAAAACCGGTAATACTCCATTCTCGACCATTTCCCAAATTTGATAATTAAAATTATCAATTCACATTTCAATCTAATTAAAGATTCATTAAAACTCCACTTAGTTTTAATCTTCCCAAAAATCAATATTAATGATTATTTAACTTTGGAAACTCCAACATGCCGCATCGACAATCTACACCGTACTATTGATTTCTGCTGATATATAACCTCTAAGCTCGTACGTCTCAGAGAAGGGTGTTAAGCAAGATAATAAATTCTCTGCTACCAAACAGATATAAATTTAGCAGAGATCAACCATACAGTTCGAAATACAATGATAGACATGTAATCCTGCCTTTAACTGGGTTAAAAAACAAATGTCATTTAAAATGCAGTTCACGATAAACCCAAATCACATTCCATTAATTATGGAATCTTCACGGAAAAACAATTCAATATATAATCGATATCAATTCACGTATTCGACTAATAATATTAATATAATAACGACAAAGCCTTTTAAATTCCATATGTATTAGTAGTCTTCCTCCACAGAAGTTCACTTCGATTATTATCAATCGAATTCCATTCAATTCCAATTTAATATATTAATTTGGAAAAGTTTACTTTAGAAAATTCCCGTTTAAATATTAATAAAAAGATTTATAAATTCCAAATCACATTTCACTATAAATCGGGTCAAAGAACGAATGTAGTTAAAAACCCAGTTCACAATAAACCCAATTCACATCCCATTTTCAGTTCCAATTAAATGTTAATTAATTAGTAATTCTTCTTTAAATCTTGATTAAAAGATTTATTTTTTTCACGCTGGTTTTAAGAACACTGTTACTGAAGACCCCATCCCATCAGTCTCTAACCGTAAATTAATAAGAGTACAATTCCCTAAGTATTAATCCTGAAGTCCGAAACCAACATCAGATCAATACACAGGAAACGATTCAACTTAGATAATCTCCAGTCAGTTTCTAATTTTCTTAACTCCATTGGGTTTAAGAACAGTATTATTAAAGATACCATTCACGACAAACCCAAAATCTCATTGTTAATCGGGTTAAAGAACAAGTGTTATTTAAAACACCGTTCACGATAAACCCAAAAACCAATTTCAATTTAATTCCATTTAAATGTTAATTAATTGGTAAACTTCATTAAATATTAATAAAAAGATTTACATATTTTTCTCAACTGGGTTTAAGAACAGCGTTACTAAAGACACCGTTCATGACAAACCCACAATCCAATTTGATATTAAGTACAAGGCCCTGAATAGGAAATATATCGGCTTATATTCAATATCAAATTCTGAAACCAACAAATACCATATTGGAATAACGATATATATCTTCCAAATCCCTCCACAATATCTGTGTAATCACAGAATCCAATATTGAAATATTCTGAGGATACTTTCGGTTCGAATCCATTCCAACTTTTATATTCAAAATTTCTGGTTATATTAAAACCATTTACAAATCCAATTTATTTATTTAAAAATTATTGGATTTCAAATCTAGTTCATAACTCGTCCATTTCGATAAAAATATAATTTTATCTTTTCAAATATGGAATTTTCCATCCCAATTATTTACAAATCATTTATTATGATTTTACATAGATTATCGATATTTTTAATAATTTTATCAAGGCTCGTACAGTAGGTTTCCATAAACGGTCATCGAACTACACTTACAATGACCTTTTCCAAATTTGATTTGGACATAATTCCAAATCCAACCGCTAGATTTCAAATCACTTGTATTCTTTAGAAAGCTCTTTTCGATACTGTAACACCCCGTAGTTATGTAACATTAAGTTTCACAAATTAAAGTATAATTAAATTTTAGAAGAAGAATTCAGGGAAACGGGCTACGCCATTGTGTTCGTCTTGAAATTCTGCTTGAGATAGAGTCCGAGTTTGCATAAATCGGACTCCGTATGAAGGAGTTATGGCCTTCCGAAGTTCCAGAATAAAATTTAAAATTCAAATAGCTTGGTTTCACGTTCAAAATTCGAAAATAAGCTCAGACTGGGCTGGGCGGGAAAATTCCCGCCCAGGGACCAGGTCGACCATAGGGTCGACCATAGTGTCGACCTGGTCACCCCCAAGTCGACCATAGTGTCGACCTGGGTGTCGACCTGCCTGGTCGGCCTGGTTTGTCTGGTTGGGTCCTGGCTCGAATTTCTGGGCCTGACCTTGTCACTTGGGCTGAGTTGTCTTCTTTTGATTAGCTTCTCTTTAGAACGAATGGCTTTGATTAAACCTGGCTTCATCGACGGCTCTAATTAACTTGCAACTCTATAAAAACACCCTAGGTCTCCAACTAAAATTCACACAAAAATAAGAACTTGAGTCACCATGATGTCAGAAGAAAACTAAGGAGAGCCTCCGCTTGAAAAGAGACGAACAACGATTCAAGAAACAAAACTCTAATCTAATTTCTACGCAATGTTTCCAACTCTAAGAGGAAGCTTTGCAAATTCAGAATAAAAGAAACCAGAAAACAAGTTTCAGCGCCCATTGTAAGTATAGTGGTTTTCTGAATATGAATAGAAATTGCAATGTGATTCGATGTAAATGAAATTGGGATTTTACTATCGTGAAATATTGATGTAAATTCTGTGTATTGCGTTGATTATGTCATATTTTTTATTGGGTGTTTGTGGCATAAATTGGTTGATGCGAGCCAATTGACATTTGTATATGAAAATAAATATCACTTGCAAGTTTGTAGTAAAACACTAGAATTGACATCTTTATGTTATGTCATTAACATGGTTAGCATACATTCTTTTGTTAGGCCTACGTTGAGACTCATGTAAACATGTTCCAAGTTGAAACCTTTTATGCCTACACGACTCAAAACCTTTGTATACATTATTATGTTTATTTGCAAGTGATAATTGGGTTTATGCAAGTACCTTTTGGTTACACAAATTATACTAGTTTCATGTTGAAATAGGCTACTTGATGTAAAGTTAGTTTACAGCTTTGGGTTATGTCAAAAAGTGGACGTTTTTATGCTAGTTTGGTGTTTGACATTATGCCTAGTTATATGTGTATAAAACCATGTTTAAACAAGTCTAAAAGTACGCCATTTCATGTGACACCTATTATGCTATACCATGTTATACCATGTTATATCTTTATAATAGTCCAGAATTTATGATTTACATGACACCTATCTAACTAGATCCAATATTCATGTGCAAGTTTGTGACATGTTATGCAATATTATGATTCATGTTATGCGAGATCACCTTATTTATCTAGTTACACCTTTATGTCACATGCTAATCGATAATTATGTTTAGGCCAAATTTCATAGTATAGGTTCATTGAACCTATGCTCCCTTCTTTACTTTGTTTAGGGATTGGGCCTATTAGCGGGCCCAATATCTTCATACGATTAATATGAATAATCGAGCGAGGGTAACGTTGGGACTAACTATTAAATTAAAGTATGTTAACATGTCGGCGGGCCTAAAAACCATGAAATTGGTTAAGGCCATATAAATTATGTACCATTAGTTTGGAATAAAACATGTGACATGAGATATTTACATAAGTAAAAGTGTAAGTCTAGAAAATACGAGTATGCTTCACCCGAGGTTGGATTGAGTTGTGATGTAAACCGGCCCGGACCCACCCGACTGTCCAATAGTCACAACAATACCTATCCAATGTGGGTGGTTAAGCATTGAGCCCAATAATGACCCGAGGTTAGACTGAGCTACGGTGTAAACCAGCCCGGAACCGACCGGCACATCCAGTAACCGTAGCAATATCTGTCTAATGTGAGTGGTCAGGTGCTCTAAGAGGTTAAGGACAGATGGTAGGGTTAAGTTAACTAAAACACTTAACCAACTTAACATGTTAACAAGACAAGACTTGTACGGGTTAAGTAACTAAGAAAACACTTAGCCAATTTAACATGTTAACTAGACTAGAAGGTGAGGTTAAGTAAAGTTAATACACTTAACCAATTTAACATATTAACTAGACTAGAGGGTAAGGTTAAGTGAATTCAGGACACTTAACCGTTATAATCTGATAATTAGATAAGTGAGTGAGGTTAAGTAAATTTAGAATACTTAACCATTATAACACGTTAGCTAGATAAGTGGGTAAGCTTAAGTAAATACACTTAGCCAATGTAACATGTTAGCTGGACTAGAGGGTAGGGTGAAGTAAACTTAGAACACTTAACCATCAAAGTGTGATAAATTGAACAGGGTTAAGTTGAAACATGAAGGGACAATGCCTAACCATTAGAACATGTTAATTAAACACATGTTAGGGTTAAGTTAACCAAGGGAACACTTAACCGTTATAACATGTTAGTTAATACAGATGGGCAAGATTAGGTTAGGGGACACTTAACCAATACAAGATGAATGGGTTGGGTTAAGTAATAAGAAATACTTAACCAATATAACTTGGTTTGTGATAGGGTTAAGTCAACATGAACTACTGATAACACTTAGCCAGTTTAATATGACAAAGGAATGGGTTAAGCTAACCTGAATTGACTAATGACACTTAACCAATCGAAATTGACGAGAAAGAGGGCTAAGTAGAAAACCGTAGTTAAGAAACAATCGAGAACGGGAGCTAAGTTGAAATCCCCAGTTAAAGAAACTAAGTGATGAACCTTAGTTAACAAGATTTATGGGAAAAGAAACTAAGTGGTAAACCTTAATTGAAAACAACTAAGTAATAATTCTTAGTCAAGAAAACTGAGCCGGTCAATAATAGATGAATAACCCGATATGGTAGATCATCGCTTAACAAGTGCATGAGAAGGAGCAAACGTTTATCCGATTTCGAAAAAGGCTCCAGCGGACTGGGTTTAGAAGCACGTAGCTTCGGGGAACATGAGGGTACTCTTGGTATCCCTCTGTTAGGTTGCAGATGATCCGCCTGGGCTCACAGAGGTTAAGGTCTGCGTTAGAAGAACCAAGGGTATGCCTTGGTTGCAATTTAAGGCAACCTAAAGACTGGGATGGACCAGCGTGATTCGACGAGACCAGTAGCCCTGTGATAGCGACTCGTCGTCTACCTACCATCTTGAGTCAATCGTAGTACGTATGCAGAAAGGCAGAGAACTCCCAACAGACCATATACCTGCTTTCTAGTTATGGATGAGGCTGGCCAATAGGAAAGTGGGGCATAGGTGGCAGGAGTATAGTTCTCGTGCTTGATTTTCTTGGATTGCCTTCCATTAGTTGAGGGAGGGGTCACGTGGGACCATAACCACTGGTAGAAAAACAGACCTTAGCCTCTGCTTCAGCAGATATCTGAAAGCTCCCAACCGAGTTCCGTGTTTCTAGAATAGCCCCGCCACGGGACTCGGGTCGCACATTTCAGGACATGTGCATCTAGACAGCGATAAACGATTCGCGACACTTACGTGGGGAAAGTCTAGGAACATATACCACTCTAGTTAGTGTGTCCTAGATTAGGGACATCGTTCGATAGGTAGTATAATCCCTAGTGGACTTAGGTGGCATAAATCCTGAATCCGAGAAATATTAGATAAGACGCATAAACCCTAGTTGAATCTAGGGAACGCTCGATAGAAAACCCTAGATTAAATCTAGGTAGTAAATAATAAATGAGTGCCTGATGGCAACCACAGTTACAGGGACTTAGATCACATTATCATTTTATACAGATTACTAGTTAGGATACTAGTTAGGTGGTGCATAGATTAGTATGGGGTGCGATAGTAATTTCGATTCTAAACCGCTTTGCCTTAGTTTATGGTATTTTCCCATTTTCAATTTATGCCTATCATGTCCTTTTCCTTATTCATATACCGAAACACCATTAGGCTTAGCAGGCTTTATGTCTGACTCTATTTTTTTTTCGTCTTCTTTTCTTCCGTTCCCCCCCCGGTAGTCAGGGAGGGAATAGCTCAGATTTGTATGGACCTGTTACTCTTTCCAAGCTTGAAGACTCTTTGATGTGCTGCTTTGGACTCTCTTTTCCACTGCTATGGATGGCTAATGTTTTATTGGGGAATATCATTGTATATTTATGCTTCTTTATTTTGTTAAACAAGATAGATACTCTGTTGTTGGAAAACAATCTTTGTACAAGCTGTTTATAAATGAAATAAAGTTTTATTCACTTTTCCGCTGCTTTATTTATCTGTCTTGTAATTTATCTGCATCTTTTACCTATAATACTTCACAGAACTTAGTGCATTCCCTTTGTGAGTGACACTAACGGATGTGGGGTGTTACACGTGGTACCAGAGCTGAAGGTTACAGGATCAGATAAAAGATTTGAAAAAATATTTTCAAAACGGGTTTAAAAGAAGCATTTTCAAAAGAAAAGTTTTGTTTTAAAGGCATATTCCCCAAAGCCATATGCACTATCTTTTGATTCTCTGTTTGAATCCTTGTTTCCTTCTTTCTTGAGTCTCTGGGGCTCCTGGCTTTCTGGGAGGTAACCTCATCGAAGGGCGAATTAGTGCCCAACTTCCATCTATAGCCGTAATAGTTTCACCTGCGGCTAGTTTTCTTTCAAGCTTTGTAGGGTTTTCTGTACGATGAAGGCAGCTTGCGAGAGATTTGTAAACATGATTACACAAGGAAGAGGAGTTTGGCTAAGGGGCACAACCCAAGGATGAGGAATTCATGGATATGGACTTGGCTCACGAAGGAGGAAGGAATTATAAAACCTAAGACAAGAAGAAGTAGCTTTTCTGTGGTATAATAGGGCATATAATTAAGGACAATGGCAAGGACGAGGGAAAGGATTTTCAGGAGGACGAGTGCGTGCGTTCACCACCAGAATACCTGGGAGAGAGATAGTAAAAGTCTCCATTAGGAAAGTTTAGCTTTTCATTTGATCAACCTGTTAGTACTCTTTTGATCTTAGCGCTTCGCATTCGTTTATACCTGCTTTTATAGTTGAGTCTCTGCACCTAGGTACTTGTATAGTAGAATATCCCAATTAGTCTCAGACCCAAATTGGTGATTCGGCCCGTTTACCTTTGGTTTGTAGGCATTTGAGAACGGCCACATTAGTGTTGAGTTTAAGCGTAATGTTTTGGTTCCATGGGCTATGAGTTGATCCTAGGCATGGGTTGGTTGGCTAGTAATTCTGAAAGTTAGACTTTTGACTTGCCTTGGAAATACCCTTGAGATTTCGTGATCCTAAAAGGATCAGTTAGGCTTAGCTATCTAGAATCGCTTAATACATTTATCAATGATTTGCAATCCGTTAGAATAGTCCATGAGTACGCAGATGTTTTAATTAGGTTAGGGGTTTACCCCTAAAACGCGAGATAGACTTCCGCATATATCCAGTTGACAATGAAAAACCAGTTATCCGATCAACGATAATTTTGGAAATGGAGGTCAAGAAACTTCGCAATCGTGAAGATTAACTAGATAAGATACGGTACAGAGAAGCTCAAGAAGATGCGACTTAGAAGACTGAAGACTAGATACGTGCATCATACCCTTTTCTTAAGGGTATATCCTTTCTCTAGGAGTTTTATGCCTACTTGTTTCTAGCTTTTAAGGCATATCCTCTAGGACGTATCTTCGATGCTTAGGTAGAAGCCAATGGATGTAAACATGTATTTGAAACATGTTATGATTGATGGTTGCAAGTGGTTGCTCGTGGATGCATATACACATCGTATGCGCTAGAACGACTTAGTCACTTTCATATTGCATTCGTATATATGTATTTTCTTAACGGATTTAACTTGATATGTTATCATATGGATGTTGCATATGGATGAATGGCTATGCACACATGTAGTATTTACATAACTAGGGATGCTTGCATACATGGTTGGATGCATGGCACTGACATAATTCGCATTAAGGAGGTCAACTGAATCAGTAGACCGCCTGATTTTGCATTAGATAAAGACATATACACACACTATGCATATGAACGTGAAAGCATTAGAAATATTTTTAAGGACAATGAATGCCTGTGATTAAATGGTTGAGTATATGGGTGATTGGATAGTAGGACACATTCTTCCTAACTTGAAGATTTCGGGGATGAAATCCTTTTAAGAGGGGGAGAATGTAACACCCCGTATTTCTGTAACATTAAGTTTCACAAATTAAAGTATAATTAAATTTTAGAAGAAGAATTAAGGGAAACGGGTTACGCCATTGCGTTCATATCGAAATTCTTCTTGAGATAGAGTCCGAGTTTGCGTAAATCGGACTCCGTATGAAGGGGTTATGGCCTTCCGAAGTTCCAGAATAAAATTTAAAATTCAAACAGCTCGGTTTTACGTTCAAAATTCGAAAATAAGCTCAAACTGGGCTGGGCTAGAAAATTCCCGCCCAGGGACTAGGTCGACCATAGGGTCAACCATAGTGTCGACCTGGTCGCCCCCAGGTCGACCATAGTGTCGACCTGGGTGTCGACCTGCCTGGTCGGCCTGGTTTGTCTGGTTGGGTCCTCGCTCGAATTTCGAGGTCTGACCTTGTCCCTAGGGCTGAGTTGTCTTCTTTTGATTGGCTACTCTTTAGAACGGATGGCTTTGATTAAACCTGGCTTCATCGACGGCTCTAATTAACTTGCAACTCTATAAAAACACCCTAGGTCTCTAACTAAAATTCACACAAAAATAAGAACTTGAGTCGCCATGATGTAAAAAGAAAACAAAGGAGAGCCTCCGCTTGAAAAGAGACGAACAACGATTCAAGAAACAAAACTCTAATCTAATTTCTATGCAACGTTTCCTACTCCAAGGGAAAGCTTTGGAAATTCAGAATAACAGAAACCAGAAAACATGTTTCAGTGCCCGTTGTAAGTATAGTGGTTTTCTGAATATGAATAGAAATTGCGATGTGATTCGATGTAAATGAAATTGGGATTTTACTATCGTAAAATATTGATGTAAATTCTGTGTATTGCGTTTATTATGTCATATTTTGTATTGGGTGTTTGTGGCATAAATTGGTTGATGCGAGCCAATTGACATTTGTATATGAAAATAAATATCACTTGCAAGTTTGTAGTAAAACACTAGAATTGACATATTTATGTTATGTCATTAACATGGTTAGCATACATTCTTTTGTTAGGCCTACGTTGAGACTCATGTAAACACGTACCAAGTTGAAACCTTTTATTCCTACACGACTCAAAACCTTTGTATACATTATTATGTTTATTTGCAAGTGATAATTGGGTTTATGCAAGTACCTTTTGGTTACACAAATTATACTAGTTTCATGTTGAAATAGGCTACTTGATGTAAAGTTAGTTTACACCTTTGAGTTATGTCAAAAAGTGGACATTTTTATGCTAGTTTGGTGTTTGACATTATGCCTAGTTATATTTGTATAAAACCATGTTTAAACAAGTCTAAAAGTACACCATTTCATGTGACACCTATTATGCTATACCATGTTATATCTTTATAATAGTCCAGAATTTATGATTTACATGACACCTATCTAACTAGATCCAATATTCATGTGCAAGTTTGTGACATGTTATGCAATATTATGATTCATGTTATGCGAGATCACCTTATTTATCTAGTTACACCTTTATGTCACACGCTAATCGATAATTATGTTTAGGCCAAATTTCATAGTATAGGTTCATTGAACCTATGCTCCCTTTTTTACTTTGTTTAGGGATTGGGCCTATTAGCGGGCCCAATATCTTCATACGATTAATATGAATAATCGAGCGAGGGTAACGTTGGGATAACTATTAAATTAAAGTATGTTAATATGTCAGCGGGCCTAAAAACCATGAAATTGGTTAAGGCCATATAAATTATGTACCATTAGTTTGGAATAAAACATGTGACATGAGATATTTACATAAGTAAAAGTGTAAGTCTAGAAAATACAAGTATGCTTAACTCGAGGTTGGATTGAGTTGTGATGTAAACCTGCTCGGACCCGCCCGGCTGTCTAGTAGTCACAACAATACCTATCCAATGTGGGTGGTTAAGCATTGAGCCCAATAATGACCCGAGGTTAGACTGAGCTACGATGTAAACCTGCCCGGAACTGACCGGCACATCCAATAACTGTAGCAATATCTGTCTAATGTGAGTGGTCAGGTGCTCTAAGAGGTTAAGGACAGATAGTAGGGTTAAGTTAACTAAAACACTTAACCAACTTAACATGTTAACAAGACAAGACTTGTAGGGGTTAAGTAACTAAGAAAACACTTAGCCAATTTAACATGTTAACTAGACTAGAAGGTGAGGTTAAGTAAAGTTAATACACTTAACCAATTTAACATAATATCTAGACTAGAGGGTAAGGTTAAGTAAATTCAGGACACTTAACCGTTATAATCCGATAATTAGATAAGTGAGCGAGGTTAAGTAAATTTAGAATACATAACCATTATAACACGTTAGCTACATAAGTGGGTAAGGTTAAGTAAATACACTTAGCCAATGTAACATGTTAGCTGGACTAGAGGGTAGAGTTAAGTAAACTTAGAACACTTAACCATCATAGTGTGATAAATTGAACAGGGTTAAGTTGAAACATGAAGGGACAATACCTAACCACTAGAGCATGTTAATTAAACAGATGTTAGGGTTAAGTTAACCAAGGGAACACTTAACCGTTATAACATGTTAGTTAAAACAGATGGGCAAGATTAGGTTAAGGGACACTTAACCAATACAAGATGAATGGGTTGGGTTAAGTAATAAGAAATACTTAACCAATATAACTTGGTTTGTGATAGGGTTAAGTCAACATGAACTACTGATAACACTTAGCCAATTTAATATGACAAAGTAATGGGTTAAGCTAACCTGAATTGACTAATGACACTTAACCAATCCAACTTGATGAGAAAGAGGGCTAAGTAGAAAACCGTAGTTAAGAAACAATCGAGAACAGGAGCTAAGTTGAAATCCCCAGTTAAAGAAACTAAGTGATAAACCTTAGTTAAGAAGATTTATGGGAAAAGAAACTAAGTGGTAAACCTTAGCTGAAAACAACTAAGTAATAATTCTTAGTCAAGACAACTGTGCCGGTCCATAATAGATGAATAACCCGATATGGTAGATCATCGCTTAACAAGTGCATGAGAAGGAGCAAACGTTTATCCAATTTCGAAAAAGGCTCCAGAGGACTGGGTTCAGAAGCACGTAGCTTCGGGGAACGTGAGGGTACTCTTGGTATCCCTCTGTTAGGTTGCAGATGATCCGCCTGGGCTCACAGAGGTTAAGGTCTGCGTCAGAAGAACCAAGGGTATGCCTTGGTTGCAATTTAAGGCAACCTAAAGACTGGGATGGACCAGTGTGATTCGACGAGACCAGTAGCCCTGTGATAGCGACTCGTCGTCTACCTACCATCTTGAGTCAATCGTAATACGCATGCGGAAAGGCAGAGAACTCCCAACAGACCATATACTTGCTATCTAGTTATGGGTGAGGCTGGCCAATGGGAAAGTGGGGCATAAGTGGCAGGAGTATAGTTCTCGTGCTTGATTTTCTTGGATTGCCTTTCATTAGTTGAGGGAGGGGTCACGTGGGACCATAACCACTTGTAGAAAAACAGACCTTAGCAACTGCAGCGGCAGATATTTGAAAGCTCCCGACCGAGTCCCGTGTTTCTAGAATAGCCCTGCCACGGGATTCGGGTCGCACATTTCAGGACATGTGCATCTAGACAGCGATAAACGATTCGCGACTCTTACGTGGGGAAAGTCTAGGAACATATACCACTCTAGGTAGTGCGTCCTAGATTAGGGGCATCGTTCGACAGGTAGCATAATCCCTAGTGGACCTAGGTGGCATAAATCCTGAATCCGAGAAATATTAGATAAGACACATAAACCCTAGTTGAATCTAGGGAACGCTCGATAGAAAACCCTAGATTAAATCTAGGTAATAAATAATAAATGAGTGCCTGATGGCAACCACAGTTACAGGGACTGAGATCACGTTATCATTTTATAAAGATTACTAGTTGGGATACTAGTTAGGTGGTGCAGAGATTAGTATGGGGTGCGATAGTAATTTCGATTCTAAACCGCTTTGCCTTAGTTTATGGTATTTTCCCATTTTCAGTTTATGCTTGTCATGTCCTTTTCCTTATTCATATACCGAAACACCACTAGGCTTACCAGGCTTTATGTCTGACTCTATGTTTTCTTTCGTCTTCTTTTCTTCTGTTTCCCTTCCCCGCCGGGTAGTCAGGGAGGGAATAGCTCAGATTTGTATGGACCTATTATTCTTTCCAAGCTTGAAGACTCTTTGATGTGCTGCTTTGGACTCTCTTTTCCACTGCTATGGCTAGCTAATGTTTTTTTGGGGAATATCATTATATATTTATGCTTCTTTATTTTGTTAAACAAGATAGATACTCTGTTGTTGGAAAACAATCTTTGTACAAGCTGTTTATAAATGAAATAAAGTTTTATTCACTTTTCCGCTGCTTTATTTATCTGGCTTGTAATTTATCTGCATCTTTTACCTATAATACTTCACAGAACTTAGTGCATTCCCTTTGTGAGTGACACTAACGGATGTGGGGTGTTACAGATACGAACCCAATGGTTCCGGTTTTAGGAGAATCCGACGGTCGGATCTCCCGTTATGTCCATTCGAAGTCAATGGTCAAAATTTGCGAACTGCAGCGGCGCAGCGCGTTCCATTTAGGCCATTAAATATATATTATATATATTTCGTCGATTTCCATTTAAAACGGATTTTATAAATCGTTTTAAATTCGTTTTCAAAACGATTTCAACTTCATATTCGATTTCAAATCAGAATTGAATATTCCATATCATCGATATATAAATGATAATATTTTCAAAACATTAGAATTTAAAATCACTTGCTTTTCGATATTCATTATAAAAATGAACTAAATCGATATAAATATCGTTTATGTCAAAATTGCAATAATCTAATCAACACAGCTTCATATATTTCAATATTTTAGTGTCCATCCCAAATCGGACATCAAAATCATATTCGATCCATTACTGAATATTATTTTAAAATATTTGTTAATTTCAAATATTCGTTCTTTCCGAATTGGAATCAGGCACAGTCAATTACCATATAATTTTATTTATATGGATTTCACACACACATGTACACAACAATAATCAAATATAGTCAACCATCATCCAAAGTGCATCGCACAACTGCACAGGCGTTTAATATAAATATTTAACGCTTACAACAGCCTGTCAACCCATCGGTTGACAAACAACTAAATATTGGGATTAGTGTATGTCCAATATCATCACAATACCCATATGGGGTTTTCAAACAACAAACACTGATTATTATTTGTGTATTTGAGCGATGTGTAAAATATATCGTCCCAATCAATATCAATCAAACGTGTGTACATAAACAAATCGTCCGATTTGAAAATGAATATTTATTTAATTCATATACACATTGAAAATTATATTTTTAACTACAAACTATTTATTTCAACACATGAATATTTTATTTATTCCATTCCACATCACAATTAATTTTCACAACACAATCAAATCAAACAAGTCGTCCATGGTTTGTGGACGACGTGTGTCGGGTGCTGCTAAGCACCGTCTGCCTCCTAGTATATATCTTTAACTTGAAAATAAATTAAAGTTAGAAGTTCTAACCTTTGGGATCCACTCTTCCATTTCATTTTTGAATTTCTGAATAACTTGAATTTGACCGAAATTCAACGCAGTTGTAACACCCCACCTCCGCTAGGGTCACTCACAAAGGGAATACACTAGCTTTGGTGGAGCATTATCTAGGTAAACATACACAGAAATATTACAAGACAGAACATATATAAAATAGCGGGAGAAAAACCAAATTTCATTTCTTTAAAAGCTAGTAAGGTCTAAAGCCTTTTACATCAAATTGCCATTAAATCCATTACATCGAAATCTGTCTTGCAATAGTAAAGAAGCATTAAACCATAGTCATAAATCATTCCCCAAGTAAAATAGTAAAGCAGCCATAGCCAAGAAAGGTCCAAGCCATATATGATGATCTTGAAGCAGAAAGAAGTCCAAACTAAATAGTTGTAACACCCCGAATTTTAGTTAATACTAAAATTCACTAATTACAGGATAAATAATCTCAGATGAGGGAATTGGGGGTAACGGGCTGCGTCAGTGCGTTCGTCTCGGAAAAATACGCGAAATAGAGTCCGAGTTTTCGAGAATCGGAGTCCGTATGGCCCGGTTATGGCCCAAAGAAGTTTTCAGAAAATTCAAAGTTAAAAACAGATTTAAAATTCAGTTCTAAAACAAGTTTGGAGCCAAAAGTGGAAAGGGTGGGAAAAGCTCCCGCCTAGCCCCGTGTCGACATGCATGTCGACAGGGGTGTCGACAGCCCTGTCGACAGGGGTGTCGACACAGGGTGTCGTGTAATAACCCGAAAATCTGGGCCAGTTTAAAATTTTTATTTTGGCAATTTTAGCGGATTCTGAATATTTAAAATAGATTATTTTAAATAAAATCGACGAGAAATTTATTTTGAATATAATTCGACGTATATATTATATACGTCGTCGTTAGAATATAAATAATTATTTATAATTAGAATAGAATTGAAAATGACGCGGTAGTTCGATAATTCGATTTCAAACTTCAATTGAATGTACCGGGTGCAAAGCAATCCGGATTTTAGTGAAACCAAAAACATTAGGATCTATTTGATGATATCTTTCCAGCGAATCCGAAAAATCAAGATTTCATAGCGGGAATCAAAGGATATGTCCAGTTGAAAATTCTGAATAGTCGCTATGGAATTCAGGCCCTTGAAAATGGACATTTTGCAAATGACCTCGGATTTCGACGAAACCAGTTTTGTTGGGTCTGTGATGTCGAATTATTGCTAGGTTTCAAATTTCATAATTTTTCGAATCAATATGTGAGCGTGGCAAAGGAAAACGTGTTTGACCAGTTTCAGTTGATTTTAATCGACTGGAAATTGGCCATTTTTCATACGGTCTCAGAATTCGACGAAACTAGTTTTGTTAGGACCGTATCGTCAATACGAAGCTAGAAAATATTTTTCTGGAATTTTTAAAGTTAGTATGTGACCCCGGTAATTTGAAATGTACGTTTAAAATTCAATGTAGTGAATTAAATGTAAATTCAACGGAAACTGATTCAAACGATCAAATCAACCTACGATATATATCCCATTGTGTTCGGAATGGGGGTAAAACGCTATGGACGACAGGCGGTGGGCCTCGTTTAGACGTCGTATGTGAAAGTCAACTTTTTATAAAAATAAAATAATTAAATAATAGAAATAAAATAATAAAAAAATAGCACTACCTCTCTCCTCCCCTTATTTCTCTCTGGCCCCCCCTTCTTCGAATTCATTTCAGAAAGAAAGAGAAAAAAAAACGACGGCAACCCATCATCGATCCACCGCCCCCGAGACCACCGCGCCTTCCCCGACGCCATCGCCACACCTCCGTCGACCCCCCCCCCTCCTCTCCGTTCTGCCACCTCGCTCGAAACCCCCAAATCGCACAGAAACCCCCCGAAACCCAACGCAACCGCACCGACCCCCTGACCGATCGCCGCGCCTCCTTTGGCCCCCTCCTGAACTCGAGCGCGCCCCCCTACCGAATACTGTAAGTTTTTTTTTATTTATCTAAATTTTATTTTTTATATAAACTGAATTTTTAGAAATATGTAAACTGATTTTTAGAAATATGTAAACTGATTTATAAAGAAAATATGTAAACTGATTTATAATGAAAATATAAAAACTGATTTATAATGAAAATATAAAAACTGATTTATAATGAAAATATAAAAACTGATTTATAAAGAAAATATAAAAACTGATTTATAATGAAAATATAAAAACTGATTTATAATGAAAATATAAAAACTGATTTTATTTTGAGGTTTAAAATAGAAAAAAAGTTTAAACTTTGAAATAGAAAAAGGTTTAATCTTTTAAAGGAAAAAGATTTGAACTTGCAAAAAGAAAGATCATATTTTTAAAAATAGAAAAGACGGAATTTTTGTTAAGTAGAAGAAGTAAGATATGATTCTTATATTTTTAAAGCAATAAAAATATAACTTTTATACGAGTGGCAAAATAAAAATATGATTTTTATATTTTTTAAAGTATTAAAAATATAGTCTTTACTATATAGATGATGTAAGAATATGATTTTTGGTTAGGTAGAAAATTAAAAATATAATTTTTACATGATAGGAATATTAAAAATATCATCTTTATATAGGTAGCAAAAGAAAAGGCGATATTTTTAAAAAAGAAAAGGTGATATTTTTAAATATGAAAAGGCGAGATTTTTAAATTAGAAAAGGCAAGATTTTTATATATTGAATAACATAGTAAAGATTCAATTTTTATATAAAGTATAACGAAGTGAAAATTCTATTTTTACAAATATGAAATAGCGATGAAAATTCTATTTTCACAATATGAAGTTGGCGATAAAAATATGATTTTTATATAATAGAGAATATAAAAATGTGATTTTTATATATATAGTGACTACGGGCAACGAAGATGGCGAAGATAGGATAACGACGAAGATTTTCTACAAAAGAAGTGTCGTGAAGTTGGATAGCTATTGGTGAGAACTTCTCACTCAAAATTCTTTTTCTAGTTATATATATATACTAGGATGTAGACGGTGTTTAGTAGCACCCGACACCCGTCATCCACAGACCATGGATGGCTTGTTTGTTAAATTGTTTGGTTGAGTAGTTAGTTAGAATATTTGATTGAATTGAATTGTTTGGTGAGATGAAATTGACTTGATTGATGTGTGAATGGCGTGGGCCTTCACTAGACCGGGGATAAGGCTAGGCCTCGTCCCGTTTCTAGTATCGTGCCGTTATGCCGCCGAAATTTTCTAAAATATGTTTGAAAAATAAAAATATGTTAGAAAAATAAAAATATCATTTTTATTTAAAGAATGAACTGAATAGAAATTCATATGTTGGAATAAAATGTTTTATCGTTAAAAATATAATTTTTAACGTGAATGTGAATAAATAAATATTCATTTACAAACCGGACGGTTTGTTTATGTACACCTATTTAAAGGACATTGATTGGGTCGATAAATTTTACACATCGCCCAACTGCACAAATAAAATATGTGTTTGATTGTTTGAAACCCCACACGGGTGTTGGGATGAAATTTGAAGTTCACTCATCCTGATTGATTAAATATGTCGATCGATCGATTGACAGGCTGTTATAAGCGTTGAATATCTATATTAGATGCTTATACAGTGTAGTGCACTTTGGTTGATGGTTGATTATTTTTCAATGCTATGATATACATGTGTTGTATGAAAATCCATATAATTAACTTTATATGGTAATTGATTGGGCCTCATTCCAATTTGAAAAATAAAGACTATTATAAAATAAAAGTTCATGTGTTGACAGTTTCATCCATTGAGATTGGTCATGTGTTGAACGAAATATTTTGATAATAACAACTATTTTGGAAATAGAAATTTATGAAGCCGTGTTGATTAGATTGACGCCATTTTGACGTGAACGATATTCATAACGATTTTTAAATGAATTGAATTGAAAACGATTTCGAAATGAATTGAAAACGATTTCGAAATGAATTGAATTGAAAACGATTTCGAAATGAATTGAATTGAAAACGATTTCGGAATGAATTGAATATAAAACGATTTCGAAATGAATTGAATATAAAACGATTTCGAAATGAATTGAATTGAAAACGATTTCGAAATGAATTGAATTCAAATTGAATTGAAATTTGAATTGAATAGAAAGGAATTTATAAAGAAGAATTCAATTTCGATTTGAATTGAAATGGAAGTTGAAATTGCTTTTGAAACGAATCTAAAACTATTTATATAATTCGTTTTAAATAGAAATCGACGATATATATATTATATATATAATATAATGGCCTGAATAGAACGCGCCGCGCCGCGGCAGTTCGTGAATTTCGACCATTTATTTCAAACGGACATTACGGGAGATCCGACCGTCGGATTCTCCTAAAACCGGAACCGTTGGGTTCGTATCGAAAAGAGCTTTCTAACGAATATTAGAAATTTGAAATCTAACGGTTGGATTTGGAACTATGTCCAAATCAAATTTGAAAAAGGTCGCCGTAAGTGCAGTTCGATGGCCATTGATGGAAATCGACTGTACGAGCCGTGATAAAATTATTAAAAATAGTAATAATTTGTGTAAGATCATAAGAAATGATTTAGAAAGAATTGGGATGAAAAACTCCATATTTGAAAAGATAAAAATAGATTTTTATCGAAATGAACTGGTTTTGAACTAGAATTATAATTCTCTTTATTTTTAAATAAATAAATTGAATTTAAAAAGGGTTTTAAAAATAACCAGAATATCCAATGATTGCATTGGAGTGGATTTGAATCGAAATTGTCTTCGGAATATTTCGATATTGGATTTCGTGATTATACAGATATTGTTATGGGAATTTGAAAGATATAGATATATATATCGTTATTTCCAATATGATATTTGTGTGTCGTGGAATTTGATATTGAATATAAGCTGATATATTTTCTATTCAGAACCTTATATTGAATATCAAATGTGATTTGGGTTTGTCGTGAATGGTGTCTTCACTAACACTGTTCTTGAACCCAGTTGAGAAATGATTAAATCTTTTTATTTAGATTTAATGAAGTGTACCAATTAAATAATATTTAATTGGAATTGAATTGATATTGATTTTTGGGTTTATCGTGAACAGTGTTTTAAATAACACTCGTTCTTTAACCCGATAATTAATGAATGTGATTTTGGGTTTATCGTGAACCGTGTTTTAAATGACATTGATTCTTTAACCCAGTTAACGATTAAAACTAAGTGGAGTTTTAATGAATCTTTAATTAGATTGAATTAATCGAAATGGAGTATCACCAGTTTTGCTCCAGGCGATAGTTAAATCTTTAATTAGATTTGAACGTGAAATGGTAATTGAATTTACCGATAACACTGTGGTGTTAGATATGAAGTATAACAAGTTTTACTTCATGGGATGAATAGGTTGGGATTGGGAAATTAAAACAAATGATTACTTCGGTAAGGTTCGCTAATCCCGACTAGTTTGAATTGATATTCAAAAATAGATTAAAGAATAAATTCAAGAAATTTATCTTGGATAAAATTAATGGGAACCTTTCCCTATGAATGTGAAATTTAGAAACTAACTGTCGGTTAGCTAAGCAGAATGGTTTTCTGGATATTGATCTGATGTTGGTTTCGGCCTTCGGGGTTAATATTTGGGAAATTATTCTCTTGATTAATTTACGGTTAGTGACTGATGAATTGGAATGAGGCGTATGTTGTGTTTGTGTAACACTTATTTAAATATACGCGAGTTATTCGGAAAGACCGGGTTTATCCCATTCTGAATAACTGATACGACGATAAGTCGAAGATGAAGACGATGGTCGAAGACCGGAGGTCTTCACGTCGTTTGGGTAATTACTGATGATCTTGATTGGGCTGTACACCCAAGAAGATGGAAACAGTTAGTGATCGTCCAGACGTACTTGGAGATCGATGGATATGCGGGGTACTAGGTGCCTCCGGTTTCGTTCAGACCCAGAACGGACTTGTAAATGGACTGTGTGTCTGACATTGGATTTTAGTCCGTGTGATTGATCTCTATTAAATATATATCTGTTTGGCGGCGGAGAATTTATTCTCTTGCTTAACGCCCTTCTGTGAGACGTACGAGCTCAGGGGTTATATATTGATGGATATCAAACGCATGGAGTGAATTGCCTGTGTGGCATGCCTAAGTGGCAATTGATCGAGGCTTCTGTTGAAAAGCAAAGTCTTGTGGTGATGATCAAAGCACGGCCTTTGTGGCGTAGCTTTGTGTAACGTTTGCTTCGCGAGTTTCACACCCGGTATGAACCAAAAACGGGAGAAGGACCTCAGGGAGGGCATGCGTTTCTTTCTAGTTAGAGGTGGCGTCAGTGGTTTTACACGCCCTGACGAGTTTGACTTATGTGGTTGTTGCTGTTGCGAGGCGCCTCGGTTTGATCGGACGATCCGGGTCCGATGGAGTCATTCGTTGGCTCATTTACGCCCCATAGGGCGGGGGAACGCATGTTCAGGGTTTAAGTTTAATCCACATCAGTGGACCGGCCCTGTCGCTCCAAGGGCCCACCTGAGTCTGGGTCCTGAGGGGCGGGCTAGAGCGTCTCGAATTCGGTGAGGACTATCTTTTGCCTCGGTTCATAGATGGAAATCCAATTTCCAAATACGTGACATTTGCGGTTTTATTTGTAAACCTATACATGGCGACATAGTGGCATGGGACGCTCATGTCGTCTATGATTGATACTTATGATTTGAAGTTGTTTTATACACTATGCACTTATAATAGTATCAAATGATTTGTTTTAAACGTATCAAGCATTCTTTGGCTGTTATAAGGGAAAACCCTATCCTCGGCTGCGTTGCATTGTGTGATGGGACCTGGGTCTTATAACAGCTTCATTTTTCTTTATTTAGCATTGCGCTGTTTGTTTTATGCACTGGTATTCTTGGGAGGAAACCCGTTCCGTGTTATACGGCGTGGTCCCTTGATTTACCTAATGATTTAAAATAAAGATTAATAACTGTTTTAGTTCTCACACCAGTCCCATGACTGACCTGGAGTTTATTGTTTTAACCTAAACTCTGGGTGCCCCTATTTTCGACACGGACAGCTAGTAGTTTTGGTTTTGCAGATTTATATTCACAGGATCCTGGTTTACAGCTGGAATGATATCCGGAAAGCTTTGTATCCGTATATCTTCTTCTAGTTGTGTATTGTATTATTTTCCGCTGCGATGTATTTAAATGTAATTTAAATCTCTGATATTTCTGTGTAATATTCATTTATACTCTGTATATTCTTGTAATCTGATGCATTGTTGTAATAAGCATTGAAATGTTCTTCTGTATGTGTTCTGATTTGTCGTGTTCTTAAACGATAGGGCGTTTCGAACGGTCTGGGTCGGTTTAGCGACTGGTTCGGACCGAGCGAAATTCCTTGCCGTCACAGTTGGTATCAGAGCTTTGGTTTACAAAGCTCAGAGAACAAGACACATTAGAACCCTACGAAAGAATTCATCAGATATTGGATTAGTAATATCCAATTAGAATGACTCGTTAGAGATAGGATCAGTAGTATCCTAGGACGAGTGTGAAGAGTATATTTTTGAAAATGAAAACAAATTTTTGTTTTGAAAATTTGAATCAAGTATTCGTATTTGATTATCTATTTATATTGAGTTGGACAGTCCAGTATATAAAGATTTTGCGTATACGTCTGATCCGCATGTATTCAAAATTTTAATATATTTGATAGATATAGAATCACACTCTAGTCGCCCAGACCTGATTCTGATGATTGACGCGTCATCATTAATAATTAGTTTCGAGTTTCGAAGGTGTGATTTTCTATATATTTCCATTAGACTGGTGTGAGAACCAAAACTAATATAGCTAGAATACATTGTTATGATTTAGCATCAAAAACATGATTTTTGTATATGTATCAAAATTATCAATTTGAAACGTTAAATTCACTAATTGATTGATGTTTGTGTTGTTTGTTTGATAATTTTGAACCGTTATGCCTAATTGAACCAAATATGGAATTATATCGAAAATTGGTTGCGTTTGCTTGCATATACATATACTTATATTGAACAGGTCATAGCAAGGAGGCTAGGGCAGAGAATAAAATTTGTTTGCCCGACAAATAGGTACATGTTTACTACATAATTTCCTGTTTTGTTTGGGTGATGATGATTTTATGAGCCTATTGGCTAGCCGCTTGGCTTTTTCTTTTTCTTTTTGAGATCTGAAGGACCGGGGAAGCTATTTGAAATTCCCCGATGCTCCCGGTGCAGGGGAGGTTATGGCGAAATTTTTCGAAAATTTAGGGTGTTAGCCAAATTTTTGAAAATTTGAAAATTCTCAGAAACTGAAAAGTTAGAGAATGGAAGCCAGATCGAACGTAGAGTTGAATAATCAAACCACTTTCGACTTTGTTCCTTTTCGGGGACGAAAAGTTTTAAGTGGGGGAGATTGTAATAACCCGAAAATCTGGGCCAGTTTAAAATTTTTATTTTGGCAATTTTAGCGGATTCTGAATATTTAAAATAGATTATTTTAAATAAAATCGACGAGAAATTTATTTTGAATATAATTCGACGTATATATTATATACGTCGTCGTTAGAATATAAATAATTATTTATAATTAGAATAGAATTGAAAATGACGCGGTAGTTCGATAATTCGATTTCAAACTTCAATTGAATGTACCGGGTGCAAAGCAATCCGGATTTTAGTGAAACCAAAAACATTAGGATCTATTTGATGATATCTTTCCAGCGAATCCGAAAAATCAAGATTTCATAGTGGGAATCAAAGGATATGTCCAGTTGAAAATTCTGAATAGTCGCTATGGAATTCAGGCCCTTGAAAATGGACATTTTGCAAATGACCTCGGATTTCGACGAAACCAGTTTTGTTGGGTCCGTGATGTCGAATTATTGCTAGGTTTCAAATTTCATAATTTTTCGAATCAATATGTGAGCGTGGCAAAGGAAAACGTGTTTGACCAGTTTCAGTTGATTTTAATCGACTGGAAATTGGCCATTTTTCATACGGTCTCAGAATTCGACGAAACTAGTTTTGTTAGGACCGTATCGTCAATACGAAGCTAGAAAATATTTTTCTGGAATTTTTAAAGTTAGTATGTGACCCCGGTAATTTGAAATGTACGTTTAAAATTCAATGTAGTGAATTAAATGTAAATTCAACGGAAACTGATTCAAACGATCAAATCAACCTACGATATATATCCCATTGTGTTCGGAATGGGGGTAAAACGCTATGGACGACAGGCGGTGGGCCTCGTTTAGAGGTCGTATGTGAAAGTCAACTTTTTATAAAAATAAAATAATTAAATAATAGAAATAAAATAATAAAAAAATAGCACTACCTCTCTCCTCCCCTTATTTCTCTCTGGCCCCCCCTTCTTCGAATTCATTTCAGAAAGAAAGAGAAAGAAAAAAAAAACGACGGCAACCCATCGTCGATCCACCGCCCCCGAGACCACCGCGCCTTCCCCGACGCCATCGCCTCACCTCCGTCGACCCCCCCCCCCTCCTCTCCGTTCTGCCACCTCGCTCGAAACCCCCAAATCGCACAGAAACCCCCCGAAACCCTAACGCAACCGCACCGACCCCCTGACCGATCGCCGCGCCTCCTTTGGCCCCCTCCTGAACTCGAGCGCGCCCCCCTACCGAATACTATAAGTTTTTTTTTATTTATCTAAATTTTATTTTTTATATAAACTGAATTTTTAGAAATATGTAAACTGATTTTTAGAAATATGTAAACTGATTTATAAAGAAAATATGTAAACTGATTTATAATGAAAATATAAAAACTGATTTATAATGAAAATATAAAAACTGATTTATAAAGAAAATATAAAAACTGATTTATAATGAAAATATAAAAACTGATTTATAATGAAAATATAAAAACTGATTTTATTTTGAGGTTTAAAATAGAAAAAAAGTTTAAACTTTGAAATAGAAAAAGGTTTAATCTTTTAAAGGAAAAAGATTTGAACTTGCAAAAAGAAAGATCATATTTTTAAAAATAGAAAAGACGGAATTTTTGTTAAGTAGAAGAAGTAAGATATGATTCTTATATTTTTAAAGCAATAAAAATATAACTTTTATACGAGTGGCAAAATAAAAATATGATTTTTATATTTTTTAAAGTATTAAAAATATAGTCTTTACTATATAGATGATGTAAGAATATGATTTTTGGTTAGGTAGAAAATTAAAAATATAATTTTTACATGATAGGAATATTAAAAATATCATCTTTATATAGGTAGCAAAAGAAAAGGCGATATTTTTAAAAAAGAAAAGGCGATATTTTTAAATATGAAAAGGCGAGATTTTTAAATTAGAAAAGGCAAGATTTTTATATATTGAATAACATAGTAAAGATTCAATTTTTATATAAAGTATAACGAAGTGAAAATTCTATTTTTACAAATATGAAATAGCGATGAAAAATCTATTTTCACAATATGAAGTTGGCGATAAAAATATGATTTTTATATAATAGAGAATATAAAAATGTGATTTTTATATATATAGTGACTACGGGCAACGAAGATGGCGAAGATAGGATAACGACGAAGATTTTCTACAAAAGAAGTGTCGTGAAGTTGGATAGCTATTGGTGAGAACTTCTCACTCAAAATTCTTTTTCTAGTTATATATATATACTAGGATGTAGACGGTGTTTAGTAGCACCCGACACCCGTCATCCACAGACCATGGATGGCTTGTTTGTTAAATTGTTTGGTTGAGTAGTTAGTTAGAATATTTGATTGAATTGAATTGTTTGGTGAGATGAAATTGACTTGATTGATGTGTGAATGGCGTGGGCCTTCACTAGACCGGGGATAAGGCTAGGCCTCGTCCCGTTTCTAGTATCGTGCCGTTATGCCGCCGAAATTTTCTAAAATATGTTAGAAAAATAAAAATATGTTAGAAAAATAAAAATATCATTTTTATTTAAAGAATGAACTGAATAGAAATTCATATGTTGGAATAAAATGTTTTATCGTTAAAAATATAATTTTTAACGTGAATGTGAATAAATAAATATTCATTTACAAACCGGACGGTTTGTTTATGTACACCTATTTAAAGGACATTGATTGGGTCGATAAATTTTACACATCGCCCAACTGCACAAATAAAATATGTGTTTGATTGTTTGAAACCCCAAACGGGTGTTGGGATGAAATTTGAAGTTCACTCATCCTGATTGATTAAATATGTCGATCGATTGATTGACAGGCTGTTATAAGCGTTGAATATCTATATTTGATGCTTATACAGTGTAGTGCACTTTGGTTGATGGTTGATTATTTTTCAATGCTATGATATACATGTGTTGTATGAAAATCCATATAATTAACTTTATATGGTAATTGATTGGGCCTTATTCCAATTTGAAAAATAAAGACTATTATAAAATAAAAGTTCATGTGTTGACAGTTTCATCCATTGAGATTGGTCATGTGTTGAACGAAATATTTTGATAATAACAACTATTTTGGAAATAGAAATTTATGAAGCCGTGTTGATTAGATTGACGCCATTTTGACGTGAACGATATTCATAACGATTTTTAAATGAATTGAATTGAAAACGATTTCGAAATGAATTGAATTGAAAACGATTTCGAAATGAATTGAATTGAAAACGATTTCGAAATGAATTGAATTGAAAACGATTTCGGAATGAATTGAATATAAAACGATTTCGAAATGAATTGAATATAAAACGATTTCGAAATGAATTGAATTGAAAACGATTTCGAAATGAATTGAATTCAAATTGAATTGAAATTTGAATTGAATAGAAAGGAATTTATAAAGAAGAATTCAATTTCGATTTGAATTGAAATGGAAGTTGAAATTGCTTTTGAAACGAATCTAAAACTATTTATATAATTCGTTTTAAGTAGAAATCGACGATATATATATTATATATATAATATAATGGCCTGAATAGAACGCGCCGCGCCGCGGCAGTTCGTGAATTTCGACCATTTATTTCAAACGGACATTACGGGAGATCCGACCGTCGGATTCTCCTAAAACCGGAACCGTTGGGTTCGTATCGAAAAGAGCTTTCTAACGAATATTAGAAATTTGAAATCTAACGGTTGGATTTGGAATTATGTCCAAATCAAATTTGAAAAAGGTCGCCGTAAGTGCAGTTCGATGGCCATTGATGGAAATCGACTGTACGAGCCGTGATAAAATTATTAAAAATAGTAATAATTTGTGTAAGATCATAAGAAATGATTTAGAAAGAATTGGGATGAAAAACTCCATATTTGAAAAGATAAAAATAGATTTTTATCGAAATGAACTTGTTTTGAACTAGAATTATAATTCTCTTTATTTTTAAATAAATGAATTGAATTTAAAAAGGGTTTTAAAAATAACCAGAATATCCAATGATTGCGTTGGAGTGGATTTGAATCGAAATTGTCTTCGGAATATTTCGATATTGGATTTCGTGATTATACAGATATTGTTATGGGAATTTGAAAGATATAGATATATATATCGTTATTTCCAATATGATATTTGTGTGTTGTGGAATTTGATATTGAATATAAGCCGATATATTTTCTATTCAGAACCTTATATTGAATATCAAATGTGATTTGGGTTTGTCGTGAATGGTGTCTTCACTAACACTGTTCTTGAACCCAGTTGAGAAATGATTAAATCTTTTTATTTAGATTTAATGAAGTGTACCAATTAAATAATATTTAATTGGAATTGAATTGATATTGATTTTTGGGTTTATCGTGAATAGTGTTTTAAATAACACTCGTTCTTTAACCCGATAATTAATGAATGTGATTTTGGGTTTATCGTGAACCGTGTTTTAAATGACATTGATTCTTTAACCCAGTTAACGATTAAAACTAAGTGGAGTTTTAATGAATCTTTAATTAGATTGAATTAATCGAAATGGAGTATCACCAGTTTTGCTCCAGGCGATAGTTAAATCTTTAATTAGATTTGAACGTGAAATGGTAATTGAATTTACCGATAACACTGTGGTGTTAGATATGAAGTATAACCAGTTTTACTTCATGGGATGAATAGGTTGGGATTGGGAAATTAAAACAAATGATTACTTTGGTAAGGTTCGCTAATCCCGACTAGTTTGAATTGATATTCAAAAATAGATTAAAGAATAAATTCAAGAAATTTATCTTGGATAAAATTAATGGGAACCTTTCCCTATGAATGTGAAATTTAGAAACTAACTGTCGGTTAGCTAAGCAGAATGGTTTTCTGGATATTGATCTGATGTTGGTTTCGGCCTTCGGGGTTAATATTTGGGAAATTATTCTCTTGATTAATTTACGGTTAGTGACTGATGAATTGGAATGAGGCGTATGTTGTGTTTGTGTAACACTTATTTAAATATACGCGAGTTATTCGGAAAGACCGGGTTTATCCCATTCTGAATAACTGATACGACGATAAGTCGAAGATGAAGACGATGGTCGAAGACCGGAGGTCTTCACGTCGTTTGGGTAATTACTGATGATCTTGATTGGGCTGTACACCCAAGAAGATGGAAACAGTTAGTGATCGTCCAGACGTACTTGGAGATCGATGGATATGCGGGGTACTAGGTGCCTCCGGTTTCGTTCAGACCCAGAACGGACTTGTAAATGGACTGTGTGTCTGACATTGGATTTTAGTCCGTGTGATTGATCTCTATTAAATATATATCTGTTTGGCGGCGGAGAATTTATTCTCTTGCTTAACGCCCTTCTGTGAGACGTACGAGCTCAGGGGTTATATATTGATGGATATCAAACGCATGGAGTGAATTGCCTGTGTGGCATGCCTAAGTGGCAATTGATCGAGGCTTCTGTTGAAAAGCAAAGTCTTGTGGTGATGATCAAAGCACGGCCTTTGTGGCGTAGCTTTGTGTAACGTTTGCTTTGCGAGTTTCACACCCGGTATGAACCAAAAACGGGAGAAGGACCTCAGGGAGGGCATGCGTTTCTTTCTAGTTAGAAGTGGCGTCAGTGGTTTTACACGCCCTGACGAGTTTGACTTATGTGGTTGTTGCTGTTGCGAGGCGCCTCGGTTTGATCGGACGATCCGGGTCCGATGGAGTCATTCGTTGGCTCATTTACGCCCCATAGGGCGGGGGAACGCATGTTCAGGGTTTAAGTTTAATCCACATCGGTGGACCGGCCCTGTCGCTCCAAGGGCCCACCTGAGTCTGGGTCCTGAGGGGCGGGCTAGAGCGTCTCGAATTCGGTGAGGACTATCTTTTGCCTCGGTTCATAGATGGAAATCCAATTTCCAAATACGTGACATTTGCGGTTTTATTTGTAAACCTATACATGGTGACATAGTGGCATGGGACGCTCATGTCGTCTATGATTGATACTTATGATTTGAAGTTGTTTTATACACTATGCACTTATAATAGTATCAAATGATTTGTTTTAAACGTATCAAGCATTCTTTGGCTGTTATCAGGGAAAACCCTATCCTCGGCTGCGTTGCATTGTGTGATGGGACCTGGGTCTTATAACAGCTTCATTTTTCTTTATTTAGCATTGCGCTGTTTGTTTTATGCACTGGTATTCTTGGGAGGAAACCCGTTCCGTGTTATACGGCGTGGTCCCTTGATTTACCTAATGATTTAAAATAAAGATTAATAACTGTTTTAGTTCTCACACCAGTCCCATGACTGACCTGGAGTTTATTGTTTTAACCTAAACTCTGGGTGCCCCTATTTTCGACACGGGCAGCTAGTAGTTTTGGTTTTGCAGATTTATATTCACAGGATCCTGGTTTACAGCTGGAATGATATCCGGAAAGCTTTGTATCCGTATATCTTCTTCTAGTTGTGTATTGTATTATTTTCCGCTGCGATGTATTTAAATGTAATTTAAATCTCTGATATTTCTGTGTAATATTCATTTATACTCTGTATATTCTTGTAATCTGATGCATTGTTGTAATAAGCATTGAAATGTTCTTCTGTATGCGTTCTGATTTGTCGTGTTCTCAAACGATAGGGCGTTTCGAACGGTCTGGGTCGGTTTAGCGACTGGTTCGGACCGAGCGAAATTCCTTGCCGTCACATGTCGGCCCTGTTGATCTGGGTGCACCAGATCTGGTTTTTGGTTGAGTCTTGGGCTGTGTTCTAGAGATTTCCGAAATCTGATGGTCCTAATCTAATTTAGGGCTAATCCTATGGTCCTAAAACATCTAACTAATCTATATATACACCCTAATACCCCCCTAATCCTTACTAAAAATAGATCTAAGGCCATTATGCCACCACTTTGAAACTTGAAGGAGCCTCCATCAAAAATTAGAGAAGGGATAGCATTCCAAATCAACTTCTAGCCTCTTAATCTTCTTCATTAGTTTGCTAATCTTGATTTTGGGTGAGCTTCTATCCCCTTAATAATCAATTGTTAAATTGATTAAGATAGGATATGAGGATGTATGGTTATGTTTGTGGACTAATGTGTTCATGCAAGTTTAGTGTATGTGTTCATGACATCTTTATGCAAGTTTGGTGCTATGTTTCATGATGCTTATGATGCAAAACACTAAGTTGAACATTGATCTATTATGCAACATGCTTATGCAAGTTATGTGAATGCTTATGCAAGTTATGTATATGCTTAAATGCAAGTTTAACATGTTATGCAAGTATGAATGCTTATGCAAGTTATGTGAATGCTTATGCAATTTATGTATATGCTTAAATGCAAGTTTAACATGTTATGCAAGTATGAATGCTTATGCAAGTTATGTGAATGCTTATGCAAGTTATGTATATGCTTAAATGCAAGTTTAACATGTTATGCAAGTATGAATGCTTATGCAAGTTATGTGAATGCTTATGCAAGTTATGTATATGCTTATATGCAAGTTCAACATGTTATGCAAGTTATGCATGCTTATGCAAGTTATGTATATGCTTATGTGCAAGTTCAACATGTTATGCAAGTTATGCATGCTTATGCAAGTTATGTGAATGTTTATATGCAAGTTTAACATGTTATGCAAGTTATGTGAATGCTTATGTGCAAGTTCAACATGTTATATATGTGTATGATAATATGCAAGTTCATATGCAACATGTTATGCAAGTCATTTGTATGATAATATGCAAGTTTAGGTTAAATGTAGTTGGGTTAATATATGCTCATATATGCAAGTTGACATCCTCTTAACCCATGACAAAGTTGTATGCTAAGATTTGGTTAAACCCATGATATTTGTGATAGATCTTCCCTTTATTATGCCATGAAATGACAACGATTTACGTGGGGAACGATGGGGGTTAATAAATATGTTAATAAAAGTATGATTGGGTATGATTAAGCATACCATAAAAATAAATTAACATAAGTGGGAATTTACCTATTGAGTTAGGTCTACCCCATGGGAATTTACCTATTGAGTTAGGTCTACCCATGTTATGAAAAACTTGATATTAATTAGGAATAATTAATATGGGGGTGATTAATTAGGTGTAATTAATCAACTAAGACACGAGGTTGGACCCTTTTGTAGCGGAAGTCTGCCCGGAACCAACCGGCCATCCAGCGGCTACAAATGACTGGCCCAATGTGAGAGGTCTTAGTCATAAATTAAATACGTGATTAAAGTAAAGACACGAGGTTAGACCCTTTTGATGACGGAAGTCTGCCTGGAACCAACCGGCATATCCAGCAGTCATAAAAGACGGTCTAATGTGAGAGGTCTTTACGAGGTCATGATCTTAATTAATTAATTAAGAAACACTTAACCATATTAGCATGTAGAGGGACATGAGGGGTTAAGTGGGTGCCTTGGGTGGCAGGTGGAAATCTAGTGGGTTGCCTTGGGTGGCAATGGAAAATACGATTAGAATACTTAACCAAGTGGAAACATGTAATTAAACATGATTAAAGGGTTAAGTGGGATACACTAGATAAGTGACAAGCTTAGGTGGGAAGCGTGTGGGGGCCCATTTCAACCAGTAACCCATTTTTATCTTTGTGGGCTCGACCCATGTCGAGGACGGGACACGCGTACTGGGCTTGATTATAAGAGGCCAAACGGGTTAGCGGTGGCAACGCAAGTCCAACGGGTTTCATATGCGTGTGTGGGCCCGGGCTGGTAGATAAGCCGTTGTTGCATCGTGTAGGTATAAGCCGTGCACCGTTGATAGTATTGGGTTGCCACTTTAGGGGAGTGATACACCCCACTGTGGGACCATCACGGGTATCTACGTTAGGGAGCCGATCGCTTGGGGAGTAGTGGGGTACACCTAGTGGAGATAGGGGCAGACGGCACCTATGTGGTCAGCTAGGGGTACATGAAACTACTAGTTATATCTTTCTTTTTAAATCCTTGGGTGGGATCAACCTTTGAGTAGGAATGACTGGTGTGGTGCAGTTAGTAATTATCCTTGGGTGGGTAGATGCGTCTTTACGGTTATCTTAGTTCACCCTATGTTTGTTGGCTACTTAGTGTAGTCATTATCCCCAAAGGTACCGTACCGAGTTCATATCATACCCTAATTACTTTAATAATTGTATTGTTAAGGTTATAGGGCTTACTCAGGCTTATGTCTGACCCCGTTGTTTTTATCTTTTTCCCAACCCTCAGGTTCTCAGGGTGGGCCCAGCACGAGTGGGCTTTGATCAGGCTGCTTTTATTTCTCTCTTGGAGCTTGGACCCTAGATGTAGAGCTCAGTTTACCCTTTTCATTTATGGCTATCTGTTCATGTATTGGGATTATGTATTTTCATTTAGCACGATGGATATTTGTACTTGACTTCTATTATGGTTTTGTGATGTAACCAGACATGTTTTATTTTCCGCTGCAATTGAAATGATGTTTTAAATTTTCAAAGTATTACTTATATCTGTCTTGCTGTAATTACTCTGTTCTATATTCACTCAAAATACTCCACCGATGTTATGGCATTCCCTTAGAGAGTGACCATAGCGGGCGTGGGGTGTTACACGTGGTATCAGAGCAAAGGTTACCGGAACAGATAAAATTTTTAGAAAACTATTTTTCTAAAAACATTTTTGGAAGAGATATTTTCAAAAACATGTCTTTAAAGAGAAAAGTTTTTGAAAGAAAAGCATAATCCCTAATAGCCATATCTTTATCCTTCGAATTCTCCGTTTTGAATCTTTCCTTTTTCGTTTCAGCATGGCTGAGGATCTTAACTTTCCGGAGGGTGTGACGGTACCAGTATGGTATAGGAGATTGATGGAGGCTAGGGCCACCACTGCGGGTCCAGCAAATGTTCCTCCACCGACCGTAGCACCCGATCTTCCTCCTCCCCCTCCTCCTCGTACGGATACTTTTGCTAAGACTTGCAAGGAGTTTAAAGCTATGGGAGGGAAACCTTTTCAAGGATCTGAAACTTTTGTGGAAGCCAGAGATTGGCTTAAGGAGGTGGAAGAGTTGATAGATATCTTCGAAATGGAAGAAGGAAAGAAAGTCAAGTTAGCTGCTTGGTTAATGAAGGGAGAGGCCTCATTCTGGTGGGAGGTCACTAATGGGGAACGCCCCGTTGACTCTTGGGCGGATTTTAGGCAAAGATTTGTGGCAAAGTTTCTCTCAAGGGCGGAGGAAAACTTGTATATGGAAAGATTCTTGACTCTAAAGCAAGGAAATCTCTCAGTGAAGGAATATGTCAACAAGTTTAATCAATTAGCAAGGTTTGGCCTAGACATGGTAAATACACCGGAGAAGAAGGCTTTGAGGTTCGTGAAAGGCTTGAATGAACTGATGCATGGGTTGGCTATGACTCATATCCCTATGGGGGCCACCTTCGAGAAGCTAGTTGACATGGCACTCATGCATGAAGAAGAGAAGGGTCCCAATGCTAATAAGGCACCCGAGAAGAAGGGAGATCAAAAGAAACCTCAGCAACAACAGCAAAACAAAGGTGGGAAAGGCAACGGTGGCAAGGGGAAGAAGAAGTGCTTCAATTGTGGGATACCCGGCCACATAAGCAAAGATTGTAGAAAGAAGAAGAAGACTGGTTGCTTTCATTGTGGCGAAGCAGGGCATCTAGTGAAGGATTGCCCTAAGAAGGGGCAAAGGACGGGATCTACCTCAGGAGGACAGGTGCAAGCTCTTATGGCACCGGGTCAGGCTAGGGGGCAAGTACAGGCTCTCGCGGTTCCACCGATTCAGGAAAGAGGTAGAACTATTTCCGTTGAAAGTCTGGTTTTTCTATTTGATCATCCTGTCCGTACATTGTTTGATTCAGGCGCATCGCATTCGTTTATCTCATCATCATTAGTTGAGTCACTGCACTTAGACACCAGTCTGGTAGATGATCCCTTGGTTGTTTCAAACCCAATTGGGGGCTCCACTTATTTGTCCATGATATGTTTGGGTTTGAAGATTTCTATACTTAGCATTGAATTTAGATGTGATGCTTTTGTGTTGGGCTTCACGGGCTATGGGTTGATTTTGGGCATGGACTGGTTATCCAGTAATGGTGCCGTTCTTGATTGCGAAAGGAGAGTTGTTAGGCTCATGACCCGCTTGGGTAACACTCTCGAGATCTCTTGTAATCCCATGGATTCTGTTTTGCTAAGTTATCTTGAATCGCTTGACGCTTCGGTCGAAAGTTTGCAATCTGTAAGAGTGGTCCGGGAATACTCGGATGTGTTTGAGGAGGTGAAAGGCTTACCTCCGAAGCAGGAGATTGACTTCCGAATATATCTGGTAGATAATGCTAAACCTGTATCTTTACCAGTGCGCCACATGGCTCCTCGTGAGAGGAGGGAACTCCATAAGCAAGTAGGGGAGTTGCTTGAGAAGGGGTTCATAAGACGAAGTATATCGGAGTGGGGTGCTCCAGTAGTTTTTGCTACGAAGGCGGATGGGTCCCTCAGACTTTGTGTAGACTATAGAGAACTCAATAAGCTCACAAAGAAGAATAGACACCCATTGCCGAGGATTGATGATCTTTTCGATCAATTGGTTGGCGCTTCAGTATTTTCTCAATTGGGCTTAGCCACGGGGTTTCATCAGTTGAGGGTGGCTAAGGATAACATAGACAAGACTGCCTTTAGGACTCCGGATGGTTTCTATGAGTGGCTGGTGATGCCATTTGGGTTGACAAACGCCCATGCATACTTTGTTGATTTGATGAGTAGGGTGTTCAGGGAGTTCCTTAATAAGTTCGTGGTGGTCTTTGTGGATGATATCTTAGTATTTTCTAAGAGTGAAGAAGAGCATGCCCTACATCTTGGGGAGGTGTTGAAGACTCTTCGAGCACATAGCCTTAAGGCTAAATTCTCTAAGTGTCACTTCTGGAGGAAGGAAGTGCGGTTCTTGGGGCACGTGGTCTCCAAGGAAGGGATAGCTGTGGATCCCGCGAAGGTAGTATCAATTCAGGATTGGAAGGTTCTGAAGAATGCTACCGAAGTAAGAAGTTTCTTGGGGTTGGCAGGTTATTATAGGAAGTTTATTAAAGACTTCGCGAAGATATCAGCCCCATTAACCCGCTTAACAAAGAAGAATCTTGTTTTCGCATGGGACGTAGATTGTGATGATGCGTTCCGACGGTTAAAGAGAGCTTTAACCACTGCTCCAGTTTTAGTGTTGCCAGATGGGAGCAAGCCATTTGTTGTTTATACTGATGCTTGTGGGACAGGACTTGGCGCAGTCTTAATGCAAGAGGGAAGGGTGATAGCCTATGGTGGAAGGCAGTTGAGAGTGCATGAGAAAAATTACCCTACCCATGATTTAGAGTTGGCCGCTATTGTTTTTGCGCTTAAGATTTGGCGCCATTATCTTCTTGGCGAGAGATTCGAATTGTTCACTGACCACAAATCATTGAAGTACTTGTTTTCTCAAAAGGATTTGAATTTAAGACAGCAAAGGTGGATGGAGTTTTTAGCATCCTATGATTTCGAGATAACGTATACCCCTGGCAAGGGTAACGTGGTGGCGGACGCCTTGAGCAGAAAAAGGTTGTCCTTGAGTCCATTGTTCGTGGAACAACGAAGCTTGGAATTTATCTCGATGTTTGATTTCAGACCTTCCATTGATTATGTACCCGGTTTGCTAGCTTCCTTGGAAGTTAGACCTACTCTTTTGGGGCGGATTGGAGAAGCACAGAGGGACGACCCACAATTGGTTGAGTTGGTGTAGAAGCTCATAAGGGGGGAGTCGTCCAGCCATTTGAGTAGGTACACCCTAGACGATAGGGGGTGCTTGCGTAGAGACGATAGACTTTGTGTACCGCAAGACGAGGGTTTGAGGAAGGTTATTCTTGATGATGCACACCGTTCTAGGATGACCATTCATCCCGGTGGGGACAAGATGTACCAAGATATGAAGAGGGTTTTCTTCTGGGCCGGTATGAAGAAAGATGTGGCCGAATATGTCGCTCGATGCTTGGTGTGCCAACAAGTGAAAACGGAGCAAAAGAAACCAGGTGGGTTGCTTCACCCATTGGAAGTTCCGCAATGGAAGTGGGATAGCGTCTCGATGGATTTTATTGACGGGTTACCCAGATCAAGAAAGGGTAATACGGGAATTTGGGTGGTGGTAGACAGACTTACTAAAAGCGCCCATTTCATACCTGTGAAGAGCAAGAGGACTGCTCCATGGCTAGCTTCAGTATATCTTCGAGAGATAGTTCGATTGCATGGGGTACCCTCTAGTATAGTGAGTGATCGAGATCCTATCTTCACTAGCGAGTTCTGGAGAAGCTTGCAAGAATCAGTGGGGACTCAATTATGTCTGAGCACCGCATATCATCCTCAGACGGACGGCCAAACTGAGAGGGTGAATCGTGTCCTAGAAGACCTTTTGAGGCTTTGTATCTTAGATTTTGGAGGTACATGGGAAGAGCATCTTCCATTGGTGGAGTTCGCATATAATAACAGCTTTCAGTCTAGTATTGGTATGGCTCCTTTCGAAGCTCTTTATGGAAGGCCTTGTCGATCACCTGCATGTTGGTGGGAATCCACGGATAAGATCTTACTTGGGCCTGATATGGTTAGGGAGACTTCTGAGAAGATTGACTTGATTCAAAGGAGGATGAAAGCAGCGCAGGATAGGCAAAAATCTTATGCGGACAAGAGAAGGACGGATCTTGAGTTTGAAGTTGGGGACATGGTCTTTGTCAAAGTATCTCTGTTACGAAATGTGGTTCGCTTTGGACCTGTTGGGAAGTTAGCACCAAGGTTCGTAGGGCCATTTCCTATTAAGGAAAGGATTGGACGGATGGCATACAGAGTGGAGTTGCCCGACAGACTTAGTGGTGTACATGATGTATTCCATGTGTCCCATTTGAGGAAATGCTTACATGAGACCGCAGAGGTGGTAGAGCCGAGCTTGCTTAAAGAAGTGGAAGTAGAGCGTGATGCGACTATTCGACGAGCTCCTACCCGCATCCTTGGGTCAGAGACTAGGAAATTGAGGAATCGAGAGGTTCAACTAGTCAAAGTACAATGGGGAGAAGACGAGAGCAACGCAACTTGGGAGACGGAAGCGAAGATGCGTTCATTGTACCCATTTCTTTTTGAGGGTATGTCTTTACTTTCTCCTCTATTGTTGTCTAGTACTTATCTTATCTTTAGTATGTCCTCTCATTAGTACCTTTGACCTTTAGATAGGGTAAACCTATGGTTGAAACATGTGTTTGAGACATGTTATGTTTGATGGATGCATGTGGATGCAAGTGGTTGCTAGTGGTTGCTCGTGGATGCATATATACACACTCTAGGCACTAGATCGGCTCAATCACTTCATATTGCATATTGCATAAAATTGTGTGTAGGAAACTATATTTATGGATGTATAATGATTGTGTTATCATATGGATGATGCATTTTGGTGAATGATTGTGCACTCATGTAGATATTGTATGTGTCGATAGGGTTCTTTCGCATACATATTGGATGCATGGAACTATCATGGTTTGCATATGTTCATACATTAGATAGGGAACATATACACACACTTCTTGCATATGCTCATACATCATTAGAAATTTTGATTTAAGGACAATGGATGCTCGTGATTGATGGATTGAGTAGATGGTTGTTTGGATGGTAGGACATGCATTCTCCTTAAACTTAGAGATTTCGAGGACGAAATCCTTTAAGGAGGGGAGAATGTAACACCCCGAATTTTAGTTAATACTAAAATTCACTAATTACAGGATAAATAATCTCAGATGAGGGAATTGGGGGTAACGGGCTGCGTCAGTGCGTTCGTCTCGGAAAAATACGCGAAATAGAGTCCGAGTTTTCGAGAATCGGAGTCCGTATGGCCCGGTTATGGCCCAAAGAAGTTTTCAGAAAATTCAAAGTTAAAAACAGATTTAAAATTCAGTTCTAAAACAAGTTTGGAGCCAAAAGTGGAAAGGGCGGGAAAAGCTCCCGCCTAGCCCCGTGTCGACATGCATGTCGACAGGGGTGTCGACAGCCCTGTCGACAGGGGTGTCGACACAGGGTGTCGGCCCTGTTGATCTGGGTGCACCAGATCTGGTTTTTGGTTGAGTCTTGGGCTGTGTTCTAGAGATTTCCGAAATCTGATGGTCCTAATCTAATTTAGGGCTAATCCTATGGTCCTAAAACATCTAACTAATCTATATATACACCCTAATACCCCCCTAATCCTTACTAAAAATAGATCTAAGGCCATTATGCCACCACTTTGAAACTTGAAGGAGCCTCCATCAAAAATTAGAGAAGGGATAGCATTCCAAATCAACTTCTAGCCTCTTAATCTTCTTCATTAGTTTGCTAATCTTGATTTTGGGTGAGCTTCTATCCCCTTAATAATCAATTGTTAAATTGATTAAGATAGGATATGAGGATGTATGGTTATGTTTGTGGACTAATGTGTTCATGCAAGTTTAGTGTATGTGTTCATGACATCTTTATGCAAGTTTGGTGCTATGTTTCATGATGCTTATGATGCAAAACACTAAGTTGAACATTGATCTATTATGCAACATGCTTATGCAAGTTATGTGAATGCTTATGCAAGTTATGTATATGCTTAAATGCAAGTTTAACATGTTATGCAAGTATGAATGCTTATGCAAGTTATGTGAATGCTTATGCAAGTTATGTATATGCTTAAATGCAAGTTTAACATGTTATGCAAGTATGAATGCTTATGCAAGTTATGTGAATGCTTATGCAAGTTATGTATATGCTTAAATGCAAGTTTAACATGTTATGCAAGTATGAATGCTTATGCAAGTTATGTGAATGCTTATGCAAGTTATGTATATGCTTATATGCAAGTTCAACATGTTATGCAAGTTATGCATGCTTATGCAAGTTATGTATATGCTTATGTGCAAGTTCAACATGTTATGCAAGTTATGCATGCTTATGCAAGTTATGTGAATGTTTATATGCAAGTTTAACATGTTATGCAAGTTATGTGAATGCTTATGTGCAAGTTCAACATGTTATATATGTGTATGATAATATGCAAGTTCATATGCAACATGTTATGCAAGTCATTTGTATGATAATATGCAAGTTTGGGTTAAATGTAGTTGGGTTAATATATGCTCATATATGCAAGTTGACATCCTCTTAACCCATGACAAAGTTATATGCTAAGATTTGGTTAAACCCATGATATTTGTGATAGATCTTCCCTTTATTATGCCATGAAATGACAACGATTTACGTGGGGAACGATGGGGGTTAATAAATATGTTAATAAAAGTATGATTGGGTATGATTAAGCATACCATAAAAATAAATTAACATAAGTGGGAATTTACCTATTGAGTTAGGTCTACCCCATGGGAATTTACCTATTGAGTTAGGTCTACCCATGTTATGAAAAACTTGATATTAATTAGGAATAATTAATATGGGGGTGATTAATTAGGTGTAATTAATCAACTAAGACACGAGGTTGGACCCTTTTTTAGCGGAAGTCTGCCCGGAACCAACCGGCCATCCAGCGGCTACAAATGACTGGCCAAATGTGAGAGGTCTTAGTCATAAATTAAATACGTGATTAAAGTAAAGACACGAGGTTAGACCCTTTTGATGACGGAAGTCTGCCCGGAACCAACCGGCATATCCAGCAGTCATAAAAGACGGTCTAATGTGAGAGGTCTTTACGAGGTCATGATCTTAATTAATTAATTAAGAAACACTTAACCATATTAGCATGTAGAGGGACATGAGGGGTTAAGTGGGTGCCTTGGGTGGTAGGTGGAAATCTAGTGGGTTGCCTTGGGTGGCAATGGAAAATACGATTAGAATACTTAACCAAGTGGAAACATGTAATTAAACATGATTAAAGGGTTAAGTGGGATACACTAGATAAGTGACAAGCTTAGGTGGGTAGCTTGTGGGGGCCCATTTCAACTAGTAACCCATTTGTATCTTTGTGGGCTCGACCCATGTCGAGGACGGGACACGCGTACTGGGCTTGATTATAAGAGGCCAAACGGGTTAGCGGTGGCAACGCAAGTCCAACGGGTTTCATATGCGTGTGTGGGCCCGGGCTGGTAGATAAGCCGTTGTTGCATCGTGTAGGTATAAGCCGTGCACCGTTGATAGTATTGGGTTGCCACTTTAGGGGAGTGATACACCCCACTGTGGGACTAGCACGGGTATCTACGTTAGGGAGCCGATCGCTTGGGGAGTAGTGGGGTACACCTAGTGGAGATAGGGGCAGACGGCACCTATGTGGTCAGCTAGGGGTACATGAAACTACTAGTTATATCTTTCTTTTTAAATCCTTGGGTGGGATCAACCTTTGAGTAGGAATGACTGGTGTAGTGCAGTTAGTAATTATCCTTGGGTGGGTAGATGCGTCTTTACGGTTATCTTAGTTCACCCTATGTTTGTTGGCTACTTAGTGTAGTCATTATCCCCAAAGGTACCGTACCGAGTTCATATCATACCCTAATTACTTTAATAATTGTATTGTTAAGGTTATAGGGCTCACTCAGGCTTATGTCTGACCCCGTTGTTTTTATCTTTTTCCCAACCCTCGGGTTCTCAGGGTGGGCCCAGCACGAGTGGGCTTTGATCAGGCTGCTTTTATTTCTCTCTTGGAGCTTGGACCCTAGATGTAGAGCTCAGTTTACCCTTTTCTTTTATGGCTATCAGTTCATGTATTGGGATTATGTATTTTCATTTAGCACGATGGATATTTGTACTTGACTTCTTTTATGGTTTTGTGATGTAACCAGACATGTTTTATTTTCCGCTGCAATTGAAATGATGTTTTAAATTTTCAAAGTATTACTTATATCTGTCTTGCTGTAATTACTCTGTTCTATATTCACTCAAAATACTCCACCGATGTTATGGCATTCCCTTAGAGAGTGACCATAGCGGGCGTGGGGTGTTACAAGAGTAGTGCTTCCTCCCTGAGAACCTGGGGGGGGGGGACGGAAGAAAAAGAGGCGAAACAAAATGGCTCAGTCATACAGACTGGTAAGTCCTAGTGACTTTCAGCTTAGAAAAAAGTAAAGGTAACATGACATGTATAAACTGAAAGTAAACATAAGGATGATGACGAGATAGGCAAGTTAAACTAAGATAACAAGATAAACTATGGTAACAAGATAAACTACGGTAACAAGATAAACTATGTAAACCAGGTAAACTACGTATAGCATCGCATGTTTAACATTCTCTGCACCAACTGTACTAGTACCCCAACCCGTATCATCCTTTCCATGTATATGTACAGTCCCTTACCGTATATCGTACGGGTTTCATCACGCATTTCTATACTACTTCAACGTAGTGCCACCATTCTTGAAATCGTTTGGACTGCCACCCTTGTTCTGGCTAGGTTTCCTTATCATGAACTATCGCGTGTTCAACTAGGATTTATGCCACCTAGGACCACTAGGGATTATGCTACCTATTGAACGTTTTCTAGATTCGTTTATGGTTTATGCCACCTAGGACTACTAGGGATTATGCTACCTAATGAATTCCACGTAACGATCTATTAATCGACTGGCTCCCTACAAGTGTTTGCTCGTTCATATGTCTGTGTCATACGGCCCAATCAAGAAATGTGGTCACCTGTGCTAGGTCCACCATAGGGTGTGTCAAGCCCTATGGTGCCAACCATCGACACGAATCAAGCACGCACAATGTAAACCTACTGGTACCCAATGCCTGCTTTTTCAACTCCGGACTACGTGCACGACCATAGTCCGCCTGAACCTACAATGGCGCACCAACTCAGCCGTCGTTCTGGTCGCTTACAATCAGCCCAGTAATCGTGCCCCACCCTGCTTAGCTCCAGGGTACCGTGATACATCTAGTGGGTTACTGCTGAAAAGGACCGCGTAACTAGGGTTTCCGTTCAGTAGGTTAAGTGTTGTCATTTAAATTCGAGACTTAACCCCATCAGTCTAAATGTCAAGTTGGTTAAATGTTGTCATTCAAGTTCGTGACTTAACCCGCCTACATGTCATATCAAATTGGCTAAGTGTTGTCGTTCAAGTTCATGACTTAGCCCTATGAATCATGTGTCAAGTTGGTTAAGTATATTCAAGCAGTTCATAACTTAACCCTATCAAGTCATCGTGTCAAATTGGTTAAGTATATTCAAGCGTTTCATGATTTAACCCTATCATGTGGCATTAATTCATTAGTGCACCCAACCTCTCACATCAGACCTGTTGTTGTGGTCACCGGATATGCCGGGCGATTCCGGGCAGAATTACACCACAACTCAGTCTGACCTCGGGTTTTCAAGTGCGATATGACCAATTACCCACGTTGGATCCCATTGTTTGCAGTAACTGGATTTGCCGGGCGGTTCCGGGCAGAATTACACTGCAAACTCAACCCAACCTCGAGTTGGCCATTTTCTAGTTCATTCTAAGTGTCATGACCATGTTCAAGTTTCATGTCAAGTTCGTGTCAACTTTTCAAGGCAAGTTTCATGTCCAGTCGATGTCAAGTTCGTGTCCATATCCAGTTTCAAGTTATAATAGCGTTCATGTTTCAAGTTTTGCCTTTTATCAGGTTCATAATTCATGTTCATAACCAATTCATGTTTTGCCTATTCTACCCAAATCGTATTCCCATCGCACGTAAACGTGAATCGATTCATACTACAAATAAATCCAAACCTCAGAATAAAGGGAATAACATCAAAACTATGATTGGCAAAAGGGACGAGCATAAAGCGATAAAAGGGGTTACAAGACTAGCATTACATAACTTGAGATAATTGGTTACAACATCACTGGCATAAAGGATTCCAAATCTAGCAAGATAAGGCGATAGTCATGGTGAACGCTGACATAAAAGAATAGGCATGCAAAAGCAAGCCAAATACAAGGATAATGGATCCAATGGTTTTGGTGCACATAATAGCGAAAAAACTAAGCAAGCCACACCCTAGGTATACGATCCAACAAAATGCCAATTCGGTGCACATCATGGGTTTCAACTATAGTGTTATGGTCATGAACAATCAACTATGATAGTCTTAAGTAATTAACCCCAATAGTCATAGGTAGAAATCTCATAGTTATGAATGATAAGCGACTCATCACAATAATCATGGACAATTATCAAAAATAGTTCTTGGCAAATAGTCATAGGCAATTAACAGTAATAGTTTCAAAGTCATGGTCATAGATAATGTCCTTATGTTCATAATCATAGGTAATAATCCTCAGAGTCAAGAGTCATAGGTGATTAGCCACAATTGTCTTTGTCATAGTCATAGGCATAGTCTTATGTTCACAGTCATAGGCATGGTCTTATGTTCTGTCATAGGCATAGGTATAGTCTTATGTTCATCGTCATAGTCATAGGCATAGGTATAGTCTTATGTTCATCGTCATAGTCATAGGCATAGGTATAGTCTTATGTTCATCGTCATAGGCATAGGTATAGTCTTATGTTCATCGTTATAGTCATATGCATAGGCAAAACCTTATGTCCATAGTCATAGGCATATTAAGGTTATAGTCTTGAAAGAATTTGATTTACAACATGAATAGGCCCCAAATAGAAATATTCCCACAAGTCAAGATCCAAGAATTTATGTTACAATCTAGCGTTTGAATAATAAACTAGGTCCAACAACATGAATGGCCATGATTCAGTCGATAAGAAATAATCCCAAAATCATAGATTCAAGAAGAGACAAGAACAGATCCAAATAGATAATCGAGCTTAGGTCCAATTTCATTTTATTCCATGTCCATATCAAATTTAACAAGTTTCAATCTCATAGTAACTAGAACTTACAGAGCGCGGATCGAGAATTAGAGTGCATATATTTGATTGTTGAATCTCTATTTGATTGATCGTGTTCTAATTGAAATCCCCCAATTTGCAAACCTCTAAGCGTAGTCTTGATGGAGAAGAAGCAGTCCTTTTTTCTTCCTTTTTATCTTAATATTTTGATTATCTTAAAAGCAGCATAAGGACAGAAAGAAATGGTGCGGAGAGAATGAGACTAGGGGTGAGTTTATATAGGATTAGGCAGACGAATCTGGACAGAAAGCGAGTCTAAATACATCAGGATGCATATGGTTCAAGAAGTGGGTTCGGGAGGCAGGTCGACACTATGGTCGACCTGGTCCCTGGGATGTCGACTCTATGGTCGACCCCCAGGTCGACCTGGTCTATGGGCGGGAGTTTTCCCGCCCTGCCTGCTGCGGGGTTTGAATTCGAATTTCGAATTTGAAATTCGAGCTGTCTTTGATTCTGAAAATTTCTGAAACTTCAGAGGGTCATATCTCCCTCATACGGACTCCGATTTTCGAAAACTCAGACTCTATTTCATGTAAAATTTTGAGACGAACGCAACGGCGTAACCCGTTTCCCCTGATTCTGATTTTAAAATTTAATTCTGCCTTGATTTCTAGCTTTAACGTGTTATAAAAATTCGGGTTGTTACATTCTCCCCTCCTTAAATGATTTTGTCCCCGGAATCTTCAAGTTAAGAAGAATGTGTCCTACCATCCAATCACCCATCTACTCAATCATCAATCACAGGCATCCATTGTCCTTAAGAGATTTCTAATGCTGTATGAACATATGCAGAAATTGTGTGTATATGTTCCTTATCTAATGCAAATGATCAGGCCTAATTAATCTTCCTAATGCAAAATATGTCTAGTGTCATGAATCCAACATGTATGCAAATAGTCCTAGTCACATAAACATTATATGTGTGCACTAACATCCATCCATATGTAACATCCATATGATAACACATTCAATTTCATCCATAAACAAGTATAAACACTCATGCATATGCAATATGAAAATGTGTTTGAGTCGATCTAGTGCCAAATGTGTGTTATGCAACCACGAGCAACCACCAGCAGCCACTTGCAACCACTTGCAACCATCAATCATAACATGTCTCAAAAACATGTTTACACCCAATTGTTCCTACCTAAAGGTATAGCCGAATGATGGAAGCAAGTAAAAACTTTGTGCCCGTTAGGCAATGTCAAAGCTGGAAATCTACGTCACATATATACTGATTTGCAGAAGAACTCCCTAAGCACCAGCCCCGAAGACCGAAATCAACATCAGGCTGACACCCAAAGAATTAACCAACCAATACATACATGTTTCTAGGAAACTAAGCATGATGGACTCCTTTTTGGTCACAAGAAATCCCTTCCTAAGACCAACCCATTTCCTTTAAAACCCAAAAAGTTTAGTCAACCCAACGGACGCCCTCAAGCCCCAACATGTATTACTAACAGATGAGTCATACTCCCTATGGAGTTTCCAACAGAAATAGGATAGGGAATAGGACCGAGAGGTTATACTTAAAAGATAGCATACAGGTAAGCTCTACAAGAAAAGAGGGATCAAGGATATACTCTTAAAAAGAGATATGATACGCGTATTTATTCTTCAATCTTCTGAGTCGCATTTCCTTGAGCTTAACTCCATTGTGCTTTCACCGTCTTTAACTTCATAATTTCGTAGCTTCTTAATTCTTGTTTCCAAAATATGAGTTGGAACTCATTTCACTGTTGTCTCTCGTTCCACTTTCACTTATTCTTTTTCTAGTATACCTGATTCAAACATAACTGCGTACCCATGGTTTCGTGCAAGCTCTCCAAAATTCACTAGTGAATCCTGGATCTCGTTTATAGGGTATTCCACACAGAAGGATTTTCTCTTGCAAATAAACAGATGTCAACCATGTTGCCAAGTGTACTTACTAAGGTGATTTTATATAACTCATGCATAAGCGAGATGAACCATCCGCCTTTGTGGCGAACATTACTTGAGCGGACCAATAAATGTGTCAAGAGATTAAGCCTGGCAGAACCCTAAGGGTTACACTAGACTTCGAGGGAATTACCAAGGCAAGTCAAGCGTCTAACTACCCTCTTTTCATACTCGAGAATGGTATCATTTTTGGAAAACCACTCCATCCCTAGAATCAACCCAATGCCCAAAAACATAAGCATTACTTCTAAACTCAACACTTAGCATAGACATTCTCAAATCCAAACAAGTCATGAAAAAATGAACCGATTCCCCCATAGGATTTGAGACAAAAACGGGATCCTCTACTACGCTAGTACTAAGGTGCAGAGACTCAACTATCGAAGCAGAAATAAAAAGGATGCGATGTACCATAATCAAAAAGGGTACGAACAAGATAGAAATATAAACTAGACTTTCCTACAGAAACATTTCTACCTTCTTGTTCTGAGCCTCATTCGCCTTAACCACTCTTATTCCTTCTTATATAACGTGTTAACAGGTCTCTCGAGAACTACCTCCATCGCACGGCAACCCTACAAAGCTTGAAATAAGATTAGTCGCAGATGGAACTAATGTGACTACAGATGGAGGAAAGAAAGGAAAAGGGATTCGAACAAGGAAACAAAGGATAATGCTAATGGCCTTTGGGAAATAGCCTTTAAAAATAAAACTTTTCTTGAAAAATGCTTCTTTGTAAATGGTTTTGAAAATAATTTCAAAAGGTTTTAAAAAGCTTTTGCCCAGTCTGGTAACCTTCTGCTCTAATACCAAATGTAACACCCCACCTCCGCTAGGGTCACTCACAAAGGGAATGCACTAGCTTTGGTGGAGCATTATCTAGGTAAACATATACAGAAATATTACAAGACAGAACATATATAAAACAGCGGGAGAAAAAACAAATTTCATTTCTTTAAAATCTAGTAAGGTCTAAAGCCTTTTACATCAAAATGCCATTAAATCCATTACATCGAAATCTTTCTTGCAATAGTAAAGAAGCATAAAACCATAATCATAAATCATTCCCCAAGTAAAACAGTAAAGCATCCATAGCCAAGAAAGGTCCAAGCCATATATGATGATCTTGAAGCAGAAAGAAGTCCAAACTAAATAGTAGTGCTTCCTCCCTGAGAACCTGGGGGGGGGGGGAACGGAAGAAAAAGAGGCGAAACAAAACGGGTCAGTCATACAGACTGGTAAGTCCTAGTGACTTTCAGCATAGAAAAAAGTAAAGGTAACATGACATGTATAAACTGAAAGTAAACATAAGGATAATGACGAGATAGGCAAGTTAAACTAAAATAACAAGATAAACTATGGTAACAAGATAAACTACGGTAACAAGATAAACTATGTAAACCAGGTAAACTACGTATAGCATCACATGTTTAACATTCTCTGCACCAACTGTACTAGTACCCCGACCCGTATCATCCTTTCCATGTATATGTGCAGTCCCTTGCCGTATATCGCACGGGTTTCATCACGCATTTCTGTACTACTTCAGCATAGTGCCACCATTCTTGAAATCGTTTGGACTGCCACCCTTGTTCTGGCTAGGTTTCCTTATCATGAACTATCGCGTGTTCAACTAGGATTTATGCCACCTAGGACCACTAGGGATTATGCTACCTATTGAACGTTTTCTAGATTCGTTTAGGGTTTATGCCACCTAGGACCACTAGGGATTATGCTACCTAACGAATTCCACGTAACGATCTATTAATCGATCGGCTCCCTACAAGTCCTAGCTCGTTCATGTGTCTGTGTCATACGGCTTAATCAAGAAATGTAGTCACCTGTGCTAGGTTCACCATAGGGTGTATCAAGCCCTATGGTGCCAACCATCGACACGAATCAAGCACGCACAGTGTAAACCTACCGGTGCCCAATGCCTGCTTTTTCAACTCCGGACTACATGCACGACCATAGTTCGCCTGAACCTACAATGGTGCACTAACTCAGCTGTCGTTCTGGTCGCTTACAATCAGCCCAGTAATCGTGCCCCACCCTGCCTAGTTTCAGGGTACCGTGATACATCTAATGGGTTACTGCTGAAAAGGACCGCGTAACAAGGGTTTCCGTTCAGTAGGTTAAGTGTTGTCATTTAAATTCGAGACTTAACCCCATCAGTCTAGCATGTCAAGTTGGTTAAGTGTTGTCATTCAAGTTCGTGACTTAACCCGCCTACGTGTCATGTCAAATTGGCTAAGTTTTGTTGTTCAAGTTCATGACTTAGCCCTACGAATCATGTGTCAAGTTGGTTAAGTATATTCAAGCGGTTCATGACTTAACCCTATCAAGTCATCGTGTCAAATTGGTTAAGTATATTCAAGCGGTTCATGACTTAATCCTATCATGTGGCATTAATTCATTAGTGCACCCCAACCTCTCACATCAGACCTGTTGTTGTGGTCACTGGAAGTGCCAGGCGGTTTCGGGCAGAATTACACCACAACTCAGTCTGACCTCGGGTTTTAAAGTGCGATATGACCAACTACCCACATTGGATCCTATTGTTTGCAGTAACTGGATTTGCCGGGCGGTTCCGGGCAGAATTACACTGCAAACTCAACCCAACCTCGAGTTGGCCATTTTCTAGTTCATTCTAAGTGTCATGACCTTGTTCAAGTTTCATATCAAGTTCGTGTCAAGTTTTCAAGGCAAGTTTCATGTCAAGTCGATGTCAAGTTCGTGTCCATATCCAGGTTCAAGTTATAACAGCGTTCATGTTTCAAGTTTTGCCTTTTATCGTGTTCATAATTCATGTTCATGACATGTTTTGCCTATTCTACCCAAATCGTATTCCCATCGCACGTAAACGTGAATCAATCCATACTACAAATAAATCCTAACCTCAGAATAAAGGGAATAACATCAAAACTATGATAGGCAAAAGGGACGAGCATAAAGCGATAAAAGGGGTTACAAGACTGGCATTACATAACTTGAGATAATTGGTTACAGCATCACTGGCATAAAGGATTTCAAATCTAGCAAGATAAGGCGATAGTCATGGTGAACGCTGACATAAAAGAATAGGCATGCAAAAGCAAGCTAAATACAAGGATAATGGATCCAATGGTTTTGGTGCACATAATAGCGAATAAACTAAGCAAGCCATACCCTAGGTATACGATCCAACAAAATGCCAATTGGTGCACATCATGGGTTTCAACTATAGTGTTATGGGCATGAACAATCAACTATAATAGTCTTAAGCAATTAACCCCAATAGTCATAGGTAGAAATCTCATAGTTATGAATCATAAGTGACTCATCACAATAATCATGGACAATTATCAAAAATAGTTATAGGCAAATAGTCAGAGGCAATTAACAGTAATAATTTCAAAGTCATGGTCATAGATAATGGCCTTATGTTCATAATCATAGGTAATAATCCTCGTAGTCAAGAGTCATAGGTGATTTGCCACAATTGTCATTGTCATAGTCATAGGCATAGTCTTATGTTCACAGTCATAGGCATGGTCTTATGTTCTGTCATTGGCATAGGTATAGTCTTATGTTCATCGTCATAGTCATAGGTATAGGTATAGTCTTATGCTCATCGTCATAGTCATAGGCATAGGCAAAACCTTATGTCCATAGTTGTAACACCCCGTAATTTTATAACATTAAAATTCACAAATTAAAGTATACTAAATTTTTAGAAAAGAATTAAGTGAAATGGGTTGCGTAGAGAAATATATATATATTGATATATATATATATATATAAATTAAAAATTGAATAAATAAATAAATATGCGAAAAAGTTCAAAACAGCGAATTGGGAGGGGGAATAACCGAACCGGCCCATTTTTGAGGTCGACCCGAGCTCCGCTGGGTCGACTAAGGGTTAATCCAGGGTGTTTGGCTGTCAACCCGTGGGCCGATTCGCTCAAATGCAGATTTTGCATTTGATTGGTTCTCATGGTTCAGGGTTAATCTAATGGTCCTAAATAACTTCCTACACCTATAAATACATCCTAATGCTAACCCTAAACCTAATTAAAAATTGGAACTAAAGCCGTTATGCCATCGCCATGGAACTCAGTGTAGCTGCCGCCAACTAAAGAGGAAGATAGTTAATCAATTCAACCTAATTCAAGCTTAGAGCTTCAACAACGAATCAACTAACGTCGCTACAATTCTGCATCAAGTTTGATCATTTGTTCATAATTCTTTAACCACGAAAGGCAAGTTCGATTTCTCTAATCAAGATAATTATTAAATTAAGTAAGATTAGATATAATTGTGGATTATATGGATATGATGTGAATTATTGACCGTATGACATGATTACGTTGTAAAATTGTGATGTTATCATACGTGTTGTAAATTCTATAATTTTATGTTGTCATCTATGTTGTAAAGTTATGATCTATGTTGTAATTCTATGATTGGCTTATGTATAATCAAATCATCATGTTGTTTAAATGCTAGTTTGGTTATGTTGATTCATATGATAGATCATATGTATGTATGCAAGTTTAGATGTTGATTTAGACATAAATCACATGCAAGTTAGTAAAGATTATGACATCTATTTTAGATCAAAAGTTAGGCTATGACATGTATGAGTTATATGTTAAATCTTTACATGCTAGTTTATATGTTTAGAGGTAAATTTACACCATTGTTATGTTGTATAAATCACATATGCAAGTTTATATAAAAATATGAGTTTGGAATATGAATCATGTTATGCAAGTTAGTGGTTATTGCCTATGTAAATTTTGTGATGAAAATCTTATTCATAACATGCAGGTTCATACCTTTTAGGCCTATGTTTAGATCTATGATTTTATGCAAGTTATGTGGTAAATTCTCATATGCAAGTTAGGCCTATTTTGTATGTTATGTGAATATGTGGTGTTTTTTCCTTTTTCATGTGTTAGACTATTTCTTAGTCTATCATATATTCTATGCGAACGGACGCCGCAGGGGTTATGGGAAAAATATTTATTATGTTAATAAATGTGAATTGGCATGTAATGGCCTTAAAAAAGGCATATATGTAAATTGAGATATTAATTGGCAAAGTGATATATGGACATAATTAATGTGAATTATGGTCATAAAGATAATGGGAATTTTATTAACATATTTGATTAGGAATAATTAATCCAAATATGGGATGAAAATATTGATTATGTTAATAAATGTGAATTGGCATGTAAATGAGGCATATAACGAATTTGAGATATTAATTAAGGTGAATTGCCTTAAAAGGCGAAAAATTTAATGAAGGCATTAATTGGAAAATTAATGTGTAGTAATGGACATAGTTTAATTATGGACATAGATTAATTTGAATTTGAATAGGGATATTAAATATTGAGAATTGGCATAAATGCCTAAAAAGGCATGAAATTAATTTGAGATGTAAATTGGTACAATTTATGTACCGTAAATAGTGGACATAATTAAGGTGGCATATTTATACATAAATAAATATGGAAATGATTTGTAATTTGAATAGGGAAAGTAATTCAAATATTGGGGGAAATTAATTATGTATAATTAATTGCCTAAGACACGAGGTTGGACTCATTTGTGGTGTAAGACTGCCCCGACCCGCCCGGCAAATCCAGCAGCCACAAATGGTAGCCCAATGTGAGAGGTCAAAGGCCCAAACTAAATGCGTAACAATTGTATGGACATGAGGTTAGGCTCGTTTGAGGTGTAAGACTTCCCGGACCTGCCCGACAAATCCAGCAGCCACAAATGTCAGTCTAATGTGAGAGGTCCTACAGGGGTTACGATAGTAATAAATTAAGAAACACTTAACCAAAGTAAAACATGTGGTGGTACATGGGGGTTAAGTGGGTGCCTTGGGTGGCATGAGAAAATACGACTAGTAACACTTAACCAAAGTAAATATGTAGTGGGACATGAGGGGGTTAAGTGGGTGCCTTGGGTGGCATGAGGAATCTAGTGGGTGACATGTGGATGTTATGAGAAATACGATTAGAAAAATGGAGTAATTTGAATCTAAACAATTATGACATGTAATTCAAATTATTGGATAAAATAGGTATTGACACCTATGAAGGGAAAGGTTTTAATTAATTGATTAATTAATTAAAAATGGACATGGTAAATGAAATGGACTACTTAACCAAATCTGATCCCTAGGGATTGTAAGAACTTAAGTTTAAGTTGGGGGTTAAGTAAACTGGGTTATACGGAATGAGTGGGTTAAGTAAATCTTGGGTAGGTGGGTAACATTAGTACATATAGGCCCATAAACTTAACCGTAAATTAAATATGTCTGAACCAGTGAGAGGGTTAAGTAAATCTTGGGTAAGTGGTAATATTTGTGTGTATAGGCCCACAGACTTAACCAATACAACCTGTTAATTAAACAAAAGGGTGATACTAGTTTAAATTAGAAAACACTTAACCAAATTTATACATGTATGTGGACATGGGGTTAAGTGGGATGTATTAGAGGGGACCAAGCCTAGGTGGGAAGCTTGGTGGGGGCCCTTTTCAGTCCAGTAGCCCATTAAGTATCTTTATGAGATCGACCCAAGTCGAGGACGGGACACGCCTACTGGGCCTGATTGTTAGAGGCCAAAATGGGTTAGCGGTGCCAACGCAAGTCCAACGGGGTCATGTGCGTGCGTGGGCCCGGGCTGGTAGGTAAGACGTTCTTGCATCGTGTAGGTATAAGCCGTGCATCCTTAAGTTGTATTGGGTTGCCACTTTAGGGGAGTGATACACCCCACTGTGGGAACAGCACGGGTATCTACGAGTTAGGGAGCCGATCGAATGGGGCTGGGTAGTGGGTACATCTATTGGAGATAGGAGAAGACGGCACCTATGTAGTCAGCTAGGGGTACACGAAGCTACCATTATTAATTAATCATTAAAGGGGTACACCTAGTGGAGATAGGAGCAGGCGGCACCTATGACGTCAGCTAGGAGTACATGGAATTACCATTGAAGGGGTACATCTAGTGGGGATAGTGGGTACATCTAGTAGTACACGAAGCTATCATCATTCTATGTAGTCAAGAGGGATCAAGTTTCTAGAGTGACTAGTATGGGTGCAGTTAGTGTTAGTACAGTACAGTACAGTACAGTACGGTACGGTACGGTAGAGTATAGTAATTATCCTATATTAATTAGGAAAACGCCATTAACGTTATCTTTGCTCATCCTATTATCTTTGGTTGCTTGGTCTTGCCATTAGTTCACAGTCATTTCCTTATTTACCATGCTTATGTCTTATCCTAGTTACTTTGATGATTATATTGTTGGAGTTATCGGACTTGCCAGACTTTATGTCTGACCCCCTTTGTTTCCACCTCTTTTCTTCCTTCCCCCCCCCAAGGTTCTTAGGGTGGGAAGCTTGATTTGGATCTCCTTGGGAGCACTTGGATTTGGATTGCTGAAGTGAAGCTTAACATATCTCTTTTATGGCTATTTATGGGATTATGCTTTTTATATTATGTACTCTGATTTTGTCAAGATGGATATTATGTACTTGACTTTAGTCTTTGGGTTTTGGTGATGTAACCAAACATATTTACCTTTCGTTGAAATAAATAAAGTTTTAATTTTTCAAGCACTATTTCATATCTGTCTTGTTGTGATTTTCTGTTCTATATTCACTTGAAACGCTCCATAGAAGTTAATGCATTCCCTTTGTGAGTGACATTAATGGACATGGGGTGTTACACGTGGTATCAGAGCTGAAGGTTACCAGAACAGATAAGATATTTTGAAAAACTATTTTTCAAAAGCATTTTTATAAAGAATACTTTCGAAAATATTTTTGTAGAAGAGTATTTTTGAAAGAAAGGTTTATTTTAAGAACATAATCCCCAAGAGCCATATATCCTTCCTTCGATTCTCCGTTTTGAACCTCTTCCTCTTTCTCTTTTTGGATTCCCCCTCCGCGTATAGATGCTTTTTCTAAGATAAATAGGGACTTCCATACGAAGGAAGAAAAACCACTTCAAGGGACTTAGACGTTTGTCGGGCTAGAAGTTAGTTCAAGGAAGTGGAGGGCTTGTTGATACCTTTAAGGTAGACCGTGGGAGGAAGGTTCAAATAGCTGTTGGTTAATGAAGGACGAAACCTCATCTTGGTGGAAGGTCACGAATGGGGAATGTGAACAAGATGGCTAGTAGTTATACTTTTGGAGAAATAGGACACCTTATTAGGATTGTCCAAAGAGGCAAGGGCAAAGTACAAGATCTTCTGGAGGGTAGTTATATTCCCTCACGGCTGGTATACCTGATAGGGCTAGGACCGTCCAGGTAGAAATTCGATTTCCTTTATCATCCTGTTCGAACTTTGTTTGATTCTGGCGCTTCATACTCGTTAGTATCTGCTTTGTTAGTTGAAAACACTGCACCTAAATACTAGTCTGGTTAAGGATCCCATCCTAGTCTCAAATCTTTTTGGTGGTTCGGCTTATCCTTCAATGGTTTGTCGGGATTTGAGAGTGTCTATCTTGGACGTTGGATTTGAATGCAACGCCTTCGTCCTTGGTTTCACGGGCTATAGTTTGATTCTAGGGACGGATTGGCTACCCAGGCGGGGTGCCATCCTAGATTGTAAAAGGAGGGTAGTTAGACTATTGATTCATTATGGAAAGACCCTCATATTTCTTGTGACTCTAGGGGTTCAGTGATGTTTAGCTATCTAGAATCTCTTGACGTATCCAAAGGTGATTTGGAATCTTTTCGTGTGGTCCGTGAGTATAGTGACGTCTTCGATGAAGTGCGGGGTTCACCTAGAGGCACGAGGTATTCGTGTGTGCCTAGGGGATAATGCAAAGTCAGTTAGGTGATTAGTGATTGTTTTGAAGCAAGACCGGCGAGGACAGCCAGAGTCGGTTAAGTGCCCAATTATTTGTTTTGCTAGTATCATCTCACGTAGACTGTCTGAAATCGGAGGAGGTATTCCTTGGGTGCTTGTCTGATATTGGTTTAGGCCTTTGGGGCTTGTGCTTGGGGTATTTCGAGTTCGAATAGGACGGCTTGCGTGGGAGATGGATAGTTGCAATGAGTTCACATGGATAGCATCTCGATAGATTTTTTGATGGATTACCAAAATCGAGAAAAAGGTCAAGTAATGGATTATTTAGGACCCTATGTTGATACCATTTTGGGAAAAGTCCATAAAGAACTTTGTAAAGATATTACCTTCACGGTTGACGAAGGAAAAACTTAACTTTTTGGGAGTGGGAGACTTTGCGAGGGCTTGGGGAAGGCGAACCTTGAAGAAGCACATCACTCTAGGATGATCTAACATAGGATTGGTTGGGTTGAGTAATTCTCCGAGTGTCAATCTGATGTTGATTTCGGTCTTCGGGGTTGATGCTTAGGGATTTACTCTCTTAACCGATATTTATGTGAGTTAAGATGTGCCTAATTATAAATTGGGTAGAACATGTTCGATCGAGATTCCATTCTCACAAGTGAATTTTGGTGAGCTTGCATGAAACCATGAGTACGCAATTATATTTAAGCCAAGTAAACTAGAAGGAGAATAAGTGAAAGTGGAACGAGGGGCAACAGTGAAATGAGTTCCAACTCATATTTGGAAATAAGAATCAAGAAGCTACGAAATTGTGAAGTTAAAGACGGACAAAGCACAATGGAGTTAAGCTCGAGGAAATGCGACTCAGAAGATTGAAGACTAGATACGCGCATCAAATCTCTTTTTAAGAGTACATCCTTGATTCCTCTTTTCCTGTAGAGCTTACTTGCGTGCTATCTTTTAAGTATATCCTCTCGGTCCTATTCTCAATCCTATTTCTGTTGCAAACCCCATAGGGAGTATGACTCATCTGTTAGTAATACATGTTGGGGCTTGAGGGTGTTCGTTGGGTTGACTAAACTTTTTCGGTTTTATAGGATATGGGTTGGTTTTAGGAGTCCATCATGCTTAGTTTCCTAGAATCACATATATATTGGTTGGGTTGAGAATTTCTTTGGGTGTCAGTCTGATGTTGATTTCGGTCTTCGGGGCTGGTGCCTAGGGGGTACTTCTCCTAATCAATATATATGTGACGTAGATTTCCAGTTCGAATATTGCCTAATGGGCACAAAGTTTTTACTTGCTTCTATCATTCGACTATATCTTTAGGTAGGAACAATTGAGTGTAAACATATGTTTGAGACATGTTATGATTGATGGTTGCAAGTGGATGCAAGTGTTCGCTAGTGGTTGCTCGTGGATGCATATACACACACTATTAGGCACCAGATCGGCTCAGTCACTTCATATTGCATATTGCACATATATGGATGTATTTAGTAAAATGGATATATAATGGTTGTATTATCATATGGTTGCTGCATTCGGGTGCATGGTTGTGCACGCATATAGAATTAATATGTATCATTAGGAATCTTTTGCATACATATTGGACGCATGGCACTATCATGAATTGCACTAAGGAGGTCGACTGAATCAGTAGACCGCCTAATTTTGCATTAGATATGGACATAAACACACACTGTGCATATAAACATTAAAGCATTAGAAGTCTTTTAAGGACAATGGATGTTGGTGTTTGATGGTTGAGTAGATGGACGATTAGATGGTAGGATATACATTCTTCTTGACTTGGAGATTTCGGGGACGAAATCCTTTAAGGAGGGGAGAATGTAACACCCCGTAATTTTATAACATTAAAATTCACAAATTAAAGTATACTTAATTTTTAGAAAAGAATTAAGTGAAATGGGTTGCGCAGAGAAATATATATATATTGATATATATATATATATATATGTATAAATTAAAAATTAAAAAAATAAATATGCGAAAAAGTTCAAAACAGCGAATTGGGAGCGGGAATAACCGAACCGACCAATTTTTGAGGTTGACCCGAGCCCCGCTGGGTCGACTAGGGGTTAATCCAGGGTGTTTGGCTGTCAACCCGTGGGCCGATTCGCTCAAATGCAGATTTTGCATTTGATTGGTTCTCATGGTTCAGGGTTAATCTAATGGTCCTAAATAACTTCCTACACCTATAAATACATCCTATTGCTAACCCTAAACCTAATTAAAAATTGGAACTAAAGCCGTTATGCCATCGCCATGGAACTCAGTGTAGCTGCCGCCAACTAAAGAGGAAGATAGTTAATCAATTCAACCTAATTCAAGCTTAGAGCTTCAACAACGAATCAACTAACGTCGCTACAACAATTCTGCATCAAGTTTGATCAATTGTTCATAATTCTTTAACCACGAAAGGCAAGTTCGATTTCTCTAATCAAGATAATTATTAAATTAAGTAAGATTAGATATAATTGTGGATTATATGGATATGATGTGAATTATTGACCGTATGATATGATTACGTTGTAAAATTGTGATGTTATCATACATGTTGTAAATTCTATAATTTTATGTTGTCATCTATGTTGTAAAGTTATGATCTATGTTGTAATTCTATGATTGGCTTATGTATAATCAAATCATCATGTTGTTTAAATGCTAGTTTGGTTATGTTGATTCATATGATAGATCATATGTATGTATGCAAGTTTAGATGTTGATTTAGACATAAATCACATGCAAGTTAGTAAAGATTATGACATCTATTTTAGATCAAAAGTTAGGCTATGACATGTATGAGTTATATGCTAAATCTTTACATGTTAGTTTATATGTTTAGAGGTAAATTTACACCATTGTTATGTTGCATAAATCACATATGCAAGTTTATATAAAAATATGAGTTTGGAATATGAATCATGTTATGCAAGTTATTGGTTATTGCCTATGTAAATTTTGTGATGAAAATCTTATTCATAACATGCAGGTTCATACCTTTTAGGCCTATGTTTAGATCTATGATTTTATGCAAGTTATGTGGTAAATTCTCATATGCAAGTTAGGCCTATTTTGTATGTTATGTGAATATGTGGTGTTTTTTCCTTTTTCATGTGTTAGACTATTTCTTAGTCTATCATATATTCTATGCGAACGGACGCCGCGGGGGTTATGGGAAAAATATTGATTATGTTAATAAATGTGAATTGGCATGTAATGGCCTTAAAAGAGGCATATATGTAAATTGAGATATTAATTGGCAAAGTGATATATGGACATAATTAATGTGAATTATGGTCATAAAGATAATGGGAATTTTATTAGCATATTTGATTAGGAATAATTAATCCAAATATGCGATGAAAATATTGATTATGTTAATAAATGTGAATTGGCATGTAAATGAGGCATATAACGAATTTGAGATATTAATTAAGGTGAATTGTCTTAAAAGGCGAAAAAATTAATGAAGGCATTAATTGGAAAATTAATGTGTAGTAATGGACATAGTTTAATTATGGACATAGATTAATTTGAATTTGAATAGGGATATTAAATATTGAGAATTGGCATAAATGCCTAAAAAGGCATGAAATTAATTTGAGATGTAAATTGGTACAATTTATGTACCATAAATAGTGGACATAATTATGGTGGCATATTTATACATAAATAAATATGGAAATGATTTGTAATTTGAATGGGGAAAGTAATTCAAATATTAGGGGAAATTAATTATGTATAATTAATTGCCTAAGACACGAGGTTGGACTCATTTGTGGTGTAGGACTGCCCGGACCTGCCCGGCAAATCCAGCAGCCACAAATGGTAGCCTAATGTGAGAGGTCAAAGGCCCAAACTAAATGCGTAACAATTGTATGGACACGAGGTTAGGCTCATTTGAGGTGTTAGACTTCCCGGACCCGCCCGGCAAATCCAGCAGCCACAAATGTCAGTCTAATGCGAGAGGTCCTACAGGGGTTACGATAGTAATAAATTAAGAAACACTTAACCAAAGTAAAACATGTGGTGGGACATGGGGGTTAAGTGGGTGCCTTGGGTGGCATGAGAAAATACGACTAGTAACACTTAACTAGAGTAAATATGTAGTGGGACATGAGGGGGTTAAGTGGGTGCCTTGGGTGGCATGAGGAATCTAGTGGGTGACATGTGGATGTCATGAGAAATACGATTAGAAAAATGGAGTAATTTGAATCTAAACAATTATGACATGTAATTCAAATTATTGGATAAAATAGGTATTGACACCTATGAAGGGAAAGGTTTTAATTAATTGATTAATTAATTAAAAATGGACATGGTAAATGAAATGGACTACTTAACCAAATCTGATCCCTAGGGATTGTAAGAACTTAAGTTTGTGTTGGGGGTTAAGTAAACTGGGTTATACGGAATGAGTGGGTTAAGTAAATCTTGGGTAGGTGGGTAAATTTGGACATATAGGCCCATAAACTTAACCGTAAATTAAATATGTCTGAACTAGTGAGAGGGTTAAGTAAATCTTGGGTAGGTGGGTAATATTTGTGTATATAGGCCCACAGACTTAACCAATACAACCTGTTAATTAAACAAAAGGGTGAGACAAGGTTAAATTAGAAAACACTTAACCAAATTTATACATGTAAGTGGACATGGGGTTAAGTGGGATGTATTAGAGGGGACCAAGCCTAGGTGGGAAGCTTGGTGGGGGCCCTTTTCAGTCCAGTAGCCCATTAAGTATCTTTGTGAGCTCGAACCAAGTCGAGGACGGGACACGCCTACTGGGTCTGATTGTTAGAGGCCAAAATGGGTTAGCGGTGACAACGCAAGTCCAACGGGGTCATGTGCGTGCGTGGGCCCAGGCTGGTAGGTAAGACATTGTTGCATCGTCTAGGTATAAGCCATGCATCCTTAAGTTGTATTGGGTTGCCACTTTAGGGGAGTGATACACCCCACTGTGGGACCAGCACGGGTATCTACGAGTTAGGGAGCCGATCGAATGAGGCAGGGTAGTGGGTACATCGAGTGGAGATAGGAGCAGATGACACCTATGTAGTCAGCTAGGGATACACGAAGCTACCATTATTAATTAATCATTAAAGAGATACACCTAGTGGAGATAGGAGCAGACGGCACCTATGACGTCAGCTAGGAGTACATGGAATTACCATTGAAGGGGTACATCTAGTGGGGATAGTGGGTACATCTAGTAGTACACGAAGCTCTCATCATTCTATGTAGTCAAGAGGGATCAAGTTTCTAGAGTGACTAGTATGGGTGCAGTTAGTGTTAGTACAGTACAGTACAATACAGTACGGTACGGTACAGTACGGTAGAGTATAGTAATTATCCTACATTGATTAGGAAAACGCGATTAATGTTATCTTTTGCTCATCCTATTATCTTTGGTTGCTTGGTCTTGCCATTAGTTCACAGTCATTTCCTTATTTACCAAGCTTATGTCTTATCCTAGTTACTTTGATAATTATATTGTTGGAGTTACCGAACTTGCCAGACTTTATGTCTGACCCCCTTTGTTTCCACCTCTTTTCTTCCTTCCCCCCACCCCATAAGGTTCTTAGGGTGGGAAGCTTGATTTGTATCTCCTTGGGAGCACTTGGATTTGGATTGCTGAAGTGAAGCTAACATATCTCTTTTATGGCTATTTGTGGGATTATGCTTTTTATATTATGTACTCTGATTTTGTCAAGATGGATATTATGTACTTGACTTTAGTCTTTGGGTTTTGGTGATGTAACCAAACATATTTACCTTCCGTTGCAATAAATAAAGTTTTAAATTTTCAAGTACTATTTCATATTTGTCTTGTTGTGATTTTTTGTTCTATATTCACTTAAAACGCTCCATAGAAGTTAATGCATTCCCTTTGTGAGTGACATTAATGGACATGGGGTGTTACACGTGGTATCAGAGATGAAGGTTACCAGAACAGATAAGATATTTTGAAAAAATATTTTTCAAAAGCATTTTTATAAAGAATACTTTCAAAAATATGTTTGTAGAAGAGTATTTTTGAAAGAGAGGTTTATTTTAAGAACATAATCCCCAAGAGCCATATATCCTTCCTTTGATTCTCCGTTTTGAATCTCTTCCTCTTTCTCTTTTTGGATTTCCCCTCCGCGTATAGATGCTTTTTCTAAGATAAATAGGGACTTCCATACGAAGGACGAAAAACCACTTCAAGGGACTTAGACGTTTGTCGGGCTAGAAGTTAGTTCAAGGAAGTGGAGGGCTTGTTGATACCTTTAAGGTAGACGATGGGAGGAAGGTTCAAATAGCTGTTGGTTAATGAAGGACAAAACCTCATCTTGGTAGAAGGTCACGAATGGGGAATGTGAACAAGAAGGCTAGTAGTTATCCTTTTGGAGAAATAGGACACCTTATTAGGATTGTCCAAAGAGGCAAGGGCAAAGTACAGGATCTTCTGGAGGGTAGTTATATTCCCTCACGGCTGGTATACCTGATAGGGGTAGGACCGTCCAGGTAGAAATTCGGTTTCCTTTATCATCCTGTTCGAACTTTGTTTGATTCTGGCGCTTCATACTCGTTAGTATCTGCTTCGTTAGTTGAAAACACTACACCTAAATACTAGTCTGGTTAAGGATCCCATCCTAGTCTCAAATCTTTTTGGTGGTTCGACTTATCCTTCAATGGTTTGTCGGGATTTGAGAGTGTCTATCTTGGACGTTGGATTTGAATGCAACGCCTTCGTCCCTGGTTTCATGGGCTATAGTTTGATTCTAGGGATGGATTGGCTACCCAGGCGGGGTGCCATCCTAGATTGTGAAAGGAGGGTAGTTAGACTATTGATTCATTATGGAAAGACCCTCATGTTTCTTGTGACTCTAGGGGTTCAGTGACGTTTAGCTGTCTAGAATCTCTTGACGTATCCAACGGTGATTTGGAATCTTTTCGTGTGGTCCGTGAGTATAGTGACGTCTTCGATGAAGTGCGGGGTTTACCTAGAGGCAAGAGGTATTCGTGTGTGCCTAGGGGATAATGCAAAGTCAGTTAGGTGATTAGTGATGGTTTTGAAGCAAGACTGGCGAGGACAGCCAGAGTCGGTTAAGTGCCCAATTATTTGTTTTGCTAGTATCATCTCACGTAGACTATCTGAAATCAGAGGAGGTATTCCTTGGGTGCTTGTCTGATATTGGTTTAGGCCTTTAGGGCTTGTGCTTGGGGGATATCGAGTTCGAATAGGACGGCTTGCGTGGGAGATGGATAGTTGCGATGAGTTCACATGGATAGTATCTCGATAGATTTTGTTGATGGATTACCAAAATCGAGAAAAAGGTCAAGTAATGGATTATTTAGGACCCTATGTTGATACCATTTTGGGAAAAGTCCATAAAGAACTTTGTAAAGATATTACCTTCATGGTTGACGAAGGAAAAACTTAACATTTTGGGAGTGGGAGACTTTGCGAGGGCTTGGGGAAGGCGAACCTTGAAGAAGCACATCACTGTAGGATGATCTAACATAGGATTGGTTGGGTTGAGTAATTCTCCGAGTGTCAATCTGATGTTGATTTCGGTCTTCGGGGTTGATGCTTAGGGAGTTACTCTCTTAACCGATATTTATGTGAGTTAAGATGTGCCTAATTATAAATCGGGTAGAACATGTTCGATCGAGGTTCCATTCTCACAAGTGAATTTTGGGGAGCTCGCATGAAACCATGAGTACGCAGTTATGTTTAAGCCAAGTATACTAGAAGGAGAATAAGTGAAAGTGGAATAAGGGGCAACAGTGAAATAAGTTCCAACTCATATTTGGAAATAAGAATCAAGAAGCTACGAAATTGTGAAGTTAAAGACGGACAAAGCACAATGGAGTTAAGCTCGAGGAAATGCGACTCAGAAGATTGAAGACTAGATACGCGCATCAAATCTCTTTTTAAGAGTACATCCTTGATTCCTCTTTTCCTGTAGAGCTTACTTGCATGCTATCTTTTAAGTATATCCTCTCGGTCCTATTCTCAATCCTATTTCTGTTGCAAACCCCATAGGGAGTATGACTCATCTGTTAGTAATACATGTTGGGGCTTGAGGGTGTTCGTTGGGTTGACTAAACTTTTTCGGTTTTATAGGATATGGGTTGGTTTTAGGAGTCCATCATGCTTAGTTTTCTAGAATCACATATATATTGGTTGGGTTGAGAATTTCTTTGGGTGTCAGTCTGATGTTGATTTCGGTCTTCGGGGCTGGTGCCTAGGGGGTACTTCTCCTAATCAGTATATATGTGACGTAGATTTCCAGTTCGAATATTGCCTAATGGGCACAAAGTTTTTACTTGCTTCTATCATTCGACTATATCTTTAGGTAGGAACAATTGAGTGTAAACTTGTGTTTGAGATATGTTATGATTGATGGTTGCAAGTGGATGCAAGTGTTCGCTAGTGGTTGCTCGTGGATGCATATACACACACTTTTAGGCACCAGATCGGCTCAGTCACTTCATATTGCATATTGCACATATATGGATGTATTTAGTAAAATGGATGTATAATGGTTGTATTATCATATGGATGCTGCATTCGGGTGGATGGTTGTGCACGCATATAGAATTAATATGTATCATTAGGAATCTATTGCATACATATTGGACGCATGGCACTATCATGAATTGCACTAAGGAGGTCGACTGAATCAGTAGACCGCCTAATTTTGCATTAGATATGGACATATACACACACTGTGCATATAAACATTAAAGCATTAGAAGTCTTTTAAGGACAATGGATGCTGGTGTTTGATGGTTGAGTAGATGGACGATTAGATGGTAGGATATACATTCTTCTTGACTTGGAGATTTCGGGGACGAAATCCTTTAAGGAGGGGAGAATGTAACACCCCGTAATTTTATAACATTAAAATTCACAAATTAAAGTATACTTAATTTTTAGAAAAGAATTAAGTGAAATGGGTTGCGCAGAGAAATATATATATATATTGATATATATATATATTGATATATATATATATATATAAATTAAAAATTAAATAAATAAATAAATATGCGAAAAAGTTCAAAACAGCTAATTGGGAGGGGGAATAACCGAACCGGCCCATTTTTGAGGTCGACCCGAGCCCTACTGGGTCGACTAGGGGTTAATCCAGGGTGTTTGGCTATCAACCCGTGGGCCGATTCGCTCAAATGCAGATTTTGCATTTGATTGGTTCTCATGGTTCAGCGTTAATCTAATGGTCCTAAATAACTTCCTACACCTATAAATACATCCTAATGCTAACCCTAAACCTAATTAAAATTGGAACTAAAGTTGTTATGCCATCGCCATGGAACTCAGTGTAGCCGCCGCCAACTAAAGAGGAAGATAGCTAATCAATTCAACCTAATTCAAGCTTAGAGCTTCAACAACGAATCAACTAACGTCGCTACAACAATTCTGCATCAAGTTTGATCAATTGTTCATAATTCTTTAACCACGAAAGGCAAGTTCGATTTCTCTAATCAAGATAATTTTTAAATTAAGTAAGATTAGATATAATTGTGGATTATATGGATATGATGTGAATTATTGACTGTATGATATGATTACATTGTAAAATTGTGATGTTATCATACATGTTGTAAATTCTATAATTTTATGTTGTCGTCTATGTTGTAAAGTTATGATCTATGTTGTAATTCTATGATTGGCTTATGTATAATCAAATCATCATGTTGTTTAAATGCTAGTTTGGTTATGTTGAATCATATGATAGATCATATGTATGTATGCAAGTTTAGACGTTAATTTAGACATAAATCACATGCAAGTTAGTAAAGATTATGACATCTATTTTAGATCAAAAGTTAGGCTATGACATGTATGAGTTATATGCTAAATCTTTACATGCTAGTTTATACGTTTAGAGGTAAATTTACACCATTGTTATGTTGCATAAATCACATATGCAAGTTTATATAAAAATATGAGTTTGGAATATGAATCATGTTATGCAAGTTAGTGGTTATTGCCTATGTAAATTTTGTGATGAAAATCTTATTCATAACATGCAGGTTCATACCTTTTAGGCCTATGTTTAGATTTATTATTTTAAGCAAGTTATGTGGTAAATTCTCATATGCAAGTTAGGCCTATTTTGTATGTTATGTGAATATGTGCTGTTTTTCCCTTTTTCATGTGTTAGACTATTTCTTAGTCTATCATATATTCTATGCGAACGGACGCCGCGGGGGTTATGAGAAAAATATTGATTATGTTAATAAATGTGAATTGGCATGTAATGGCCTTAAAAGAGGCATATATGTAAATTGAGATATTAATTGGCAAAGTGATATATGGACATAATTAATGTGAATTATGGTCATAAAGATAATGGGAATTTTATTAACATATTTGATAAGGAATAATTAATCCAAATATGGGATGAAAATATTGATTATGTTAATAAATGTGAATTGGCATGTAAATGAGGCATATAACGAATTTGAGATATTAATTAAGGTGAATTGCCTTAAAAGGCGAAAAATTGAATGAAGGCATTAATTAGAAAATTATTGTGTAGTAATGGACATAGTTTAATTATGGACATAGATTAATTTGAATTTGAATAGGGATATTAAATATTGAGAATTGGCATAAATGCCTAAAAAGGCATGAAATTAATTTGAGATGTAAATTGGTACAATTTATGTACCATAAATAGTGGACATAATTAAGGTGGCATATTTATAGATAAATAAATATGGAAATTATTTGTAATTTGAATAGGGAAAGTAATTCAAATATTGGGGGAAATTTATTATGTATAATTAATTGCCTAAGACACGAGGTTGGACTCATTTGTTGTGTAAGACTGCCCGGACCCGCCCGGTAAATCCAGCAGCCACAAATGGCAGCCCAATGTGAGAGGTCAAAGGCCCAAACTAAATGCGTAACAATTGTATGGACACGAGGTTAGGCTCGTTTGAGGTGTAAGACTGCCCGGACCCGCCCGGCAAATCCAGCAGCCACAAATGTCAGTCTAATGTGAGAGGTCCTACAGGGGTTACGATAGTAATAAATTAAGAAACACTTAACCAAAGTAAAACATGTGGTGGGACATGGGGGTTAAGTGGGTGCCTTGGGTGGCATGAGAAAATACGACTAGTAACACTTAACCAAAGTAAATATGTAGTGGGACATGAGGGGGTTAAGTAGGTGCCTTAGGTGGCATGAGGAATCTAGTGGGTGACATGTGAATGTCATGAGAAATACGATTAGAAAAATGGAGAAATTTGAATCAAAACAATTATGACGGGTAATTCAAATTATTGGATAAAATAGGTATTGACACCTATGAAGGGAAAGGTTTTAATTAATTGATTAATTAATTAAAAATGGACATGGTAAATGAAATGGACTACTTAACCAAATCTGATCCCTAGGGATTTTAAGAACTTAAGTTTAAGTTGGGGGTTAAGTAAACTGGGTTATACGGAATGAGTGGGTTAAGTAAATCTTGGGTAGGTGGGTAATATTAGCACATATAGGCCCATAAACTTAACCGTAAATTAAATATGTATGAACCAGTGAGAGGGTTAAGTAAATCTTGGGTAGGTGGGTTATATTTGTGTATATAGGCCCACAAACTTAACCAATACAACCTGTTAATTAAACAAAAGGGTGATACTAGTTTAAATTAGAAAACACTTAACCAAATTTATACAAGTACGTGGACATGGGGTTAAGTTCGATGTATTAGAGGGGACCAAGCCTAGGTGGGAAGCTTGGTGGGGGCCCTTTTCAGTCCAGTAGCCCATTAAGTATCTTTGTGAGCTCGACCCAAGTCGAGGACGGGACACGCCTAGTGGGCCTGATTGTTAGAGGCCAAAATGGGTTAGCGGTGCCAACGTAAGTCCAACGGGGTCATGTGCGTGCGTGGGCCCGGGCTGACAGGTAAGACGTTCTTGCATCGTGTAGGTATAAGCTGTGAATCCTTAAGTTGTATTGGGTTGCCACTTTAGGGGAGTGATACACCCCACTGTGGGACCAGCACGGGTATCTACGAGTTAGGGAGCCGATCGAATGGGGCAGGGTAGTGGGTACATCTAGTGGAGATAGGAGCAGACGACACCTATGTAGTCAGCTAGGGGTACACGAAGCTACCATTATTAATTAATCATTAAAGGGGTACACCTAGTGGAGATAGGAGCAGGCGGCACGTATGACGTCAGCTAGGAGTACATGGAATTACCATTGAAGGGGTACATCTAGTAGGGATAGTGGGTACATCTAGTAGTACACGAAGCTATCATCATTCTATGTAGTCAAGAGGGATCAAGTTTCTAGAGTGGCTAGTATGGGTGCAGTTAGTGTTAGTACAGTACAGTACAGTACGGTACAGTACGGTAGAGTATAGTAATTATCCTATATTGATTAGGAAAACGCCATTAACGTTACCTTTGCTCATCCTATTATCTTTGGTTGCTTGGTCTTGCCATTAGTTCACAGTCATTTCCTTATTTACCAAGCTTATGTCTTATCCTAGTTACTTTGATAATTATATTGTTGGAGTTATCGGACTTGCCAGACTTTATGTCTGACCCCCTTTGTTTCCATCTCTTTTCTTCCTTCTCCCCCCCCAAGGTTCTTAGGGTGGGAAGCTTGATTTGAATCTCCTTGGGAGTACTTGGATTTGGATTGCTGAAGTGAAGCTTAACATATCTCTTTTATGGCTATTTATGGGATTATGCTTTTTATATTATGTACTCTGATTTTGTCAAGTTGGGTATTATGTACTTGACTTTAGTCTTTGGGTTTTGGTGATGTAACCAAACATATTTACCTTCCGTTGCAATAAATAAAGTTTTAAATTTTCAAGTACTATTTCATATCTGTCTTGTTGTGATTTTCTGTTTTATATTCACTTAAAACGCTCCATAGAAGTTAATGCCTTCACTTTGTGAGTGACATTAATGGACATGGGGTGTTACAATAGTCATAGGCATATTAAGGTTATAGTCCTGGAAGAATTTGATTTACAACATGAATAGGCCCCAAATAGAAATATTCCCACAAGTCAAGATCCAAGAATTTATGTTACAATCTAGCGTTTGAACAATAAACTAGGTCCAACAACATGAATGGGCATGATTCTGTCAATAAGAAATAATCCGAAATCATAGATTCAAGAAGAGACAAGAACAGATCCAAATAGATAATCAAGCTTAGGTCCAATTTCATTTTATTCCATGTCCATATCAAACTTAACAAGTTTCAATCTCAAACTAGAACTTACAGAGCGCGGATCGAGAATTAGAGTGCAGATATTTGATTGTTGAATCTCTATTTGATTGATCGTGTTCTAATTGAAATCCCCCAATTTGCAAACCTCTAAGCGTAGTCTTAATGGAGAAGAAGAAGCACTTTTTTCTTCCTTTTTATCTTAATATTTTGATTATCTTAGAAGCAGCATAAGGACAGAAAGAAATGGTGTGGAGAGAATGAGACTAGGGCTGAGTTTATATAGGATTAGGCAGACGAATCTGGACAGAAAACGAGTCTAAATACATCAGGATGCATCTGGTTCAAGAAGTGGGTTTGGGAGGCAGGTCGACACTATGGTCGACCTGGTCCCTGGGAGATCGACACTATGGTCGACCCCCAGGTCGACCTGGTCTATGGGCGGGAGTTTTCCTGCCCTGCCTGCTGCGGGGTTTGAATTCGAATTTCGAATTTGAAATTCGAGCTGTCTTTGATTCTGAAAATTTCTGAAACTTCAGAGGGTCATATCTCCCTCATACGGACTCCGATTTTCGAAAACTCGAACTCTATTTCATGTAAAATTTCGAGACGAACGCAATGGAGAAACCTGTTTCCCCTGATTATGATTTTAAAATTTAATTCTGCCTTGATTTCTAGTTTTAACGTATTATAAAAATTCGGGTTGTTACAGCAGTCTTTTCCACGCTGTTCATATTGAAAATCATATTTTTATTTCGATTCTAAAAATTATATTTTTACTTCGCTAAAAATTATATTTTTTACTTCACTATGTAAATAAAAATCATATTTTTATAGTGTTACAAATCATATCTTTACAACGCCACTACATGTATAAAAATCGTATGTTTATACGGTCACTCTATATATAAAAACTGTATTTTTATAACGCTACATACATAATAAAAATCATATTTTTATTATAAAATAAAAATCATAACTTTATAAATTCGTTTACATTATAAAAATCAAATCTTTACAATGCTGCTTACATAAAAATCAAAATTTTATGCGAATAAAAATCAAAGCTTTATTCTATTGAAAATCAAATCTTTCTTCTATTTATAAAAATCAATAAAAACCTAATCTTGTTCATTATAAAAATCTAATCTTGTTCTACTTTAAAGATCTAATTTTTATCTAAAACTATTTATAAAAAAATCATATTCCTTTTCTAAAATTATCTATATATAAAAAACATATTTTTATTCTAAAAAAATTAAAATTAACATAAGTGAATAAATAAACTCACAGTGGCGCGGTTGGTGGTCGGAGGAGGATTGCTGGAGATCGCGCCGGACGTCATCAGGGTGGGGGAGGCATCGTGGCAGGGGGGTGCGGCAAGGGAGTGGCTGTTGCAAGTTTCAGAGGATTGGGGGGCGTTAGGGTTTTTGGATGGTCGGATTTCGAGAGGAGGGAGGGGGAGATCGACTGCGGAGATGGAAGAGGGGGGTGGTCCGGCGAATCTGGCGGTGACGGGATTGGTGGTCCGGTGAAAGGGAGAACGCTCCTTTTTTTTAATCAAGACTTTCTGATTTGGGGAAGAAGAGGTTACGGGGGGAGGGCGTTATGTGGAATGTATATTTAATTTTTTTTTTCCTTTTTTAATCCCCAAAAGTTGACTTTTATTCCGAACTCCAAACGAGACCCAACGACTGCCGCCTTTAATTAATTACCCCCATTCCGAACACGATGGGATATGTTTCGTAACCCAATTCGGCTGTTACGATCAGTTTATGCTAAATTTAAAATATAAATTATTATATTTTAAATTCAAACGCACATTTTAATTTACCGGGGCCAAATCCGGACTCCAAAAATTTCAGAAAAACAAATCTGGCTATGATTTGATGATACAGTCCAAACAAAACTAATTTCGTCGAATTTGGAGACCGTTTGAAAAACGGTCATTTTTCAGTCGATTAAATTCAAACTGAAATTGCCAAACACGTTCAAATTCACCACGCTCACATATTGATTCCAAAAATTAAGAAAATTGGAATCTAGCAATAACTTGACATTCCAAGTCTTGCAAAAGTGGATTCGTAAAAAACGGAGGTTGTTTGCAAATTGGCTATCTTTAAGGGCTATATTTCCATAACGACTATTCTGAATTTTCAACTGGGCATAACTTTTTAATCCTGCTATGAAATTTGGATTTTCCAGATTCGTTGGAAAGATATTTTCGAACAGATTTAAATATTTTTGGTTTTGCTAAAATCGATTTATTTTGAATTCTGTACATTCATTTGAAATTTGAAATCGAATTTTTAAACTACCACGCCATTTCCAATTCCTTTTATAATTAAAATAAATTTTTAGTCGTTATTATTTAAAATAATTCAATTTAAATATTCAAAATTCATAAAAATAGTCAAAATTAAAATTTTAAATTGGTTATGATTTTTCGGGTTGCTACAATCTCCCCCACTTAAAATATTTTCGTCCTTGAAAAGGAACGGAGCTGAAAGTTGTTTTACCAATCAACTCAACTTTCAGTTTGGTGTTCATTCTTCAACTTTTCAGTTTTTAAGAATTTTCAAAATTTTCAAAAATTTGGCTAACACCCTAAATTTTCGAAAAATTTCACCATAACCTCCTTTGTACGGGGAGCACCGGGAAAATCCCCAAACCTCCACACAGGCCCTCTCATCTCAAAAAGAAAAAGAAAAAGCCAAGCAGCTAGCCAATTGGCTCATAAAATCATCCAAACCCAATAAATTAGTAAACTTGTACCTATTTGTTGGGCATACAATTTTATTCCTCTTCTCTAGCCTCCTTTCTATGACCTGCTAAATGTATATTCATGTATATGCATGCAATTTTAAACAATTTCCAAATCCGTTCAATATTTGATACAATTTCTGTAAGGACCCGAAACGTCCCCGTGAAGGAAAGCCCGGATTGCTTTGAGAACAAGACAAATCAGAACACAAACAGAAGAACATTTCATTGCTTATTACAACAATTTCATCAGAATACAAGAATATACAGAGTATGAATAAATATTACATATCAGAAAAATATCAGAGATTTACAATTTACAATGCAACGGAAAATAATACAAAACACAAATGAAAATAATATATGGATATAGAGCTTTCTGAATATCTTTCCAGCTGTAAATCAGGATTCTGTGAATATAAATATGCAAAACCAAAACTACTAGCTTCCCGTGCGAAAATAGGGGGACCCAGAATTTAGGTTAAACCAATAAACTCCAGGTTATTCATGTGACAGGTGTGACAACGTAAAAAGTTATTAATCTTTATTTTAAAGTTCAGTAAATCAAGGGACCACGCCATATAACACAGAACGGGTTACCTCCCAAGAATACCAGTGCATAAAACGAACAGCGCAATGCTACATAAAGATCAATGAAGCTATTATAAGACTCAGGTCCCATCACACAATGCAACGCAAGCCGGAGGATAGAGTTTTTACCTTATAATAGCCAAAAATGCTTGGTACGTGAAATTTCATATTTTATTATTACTATAAGTGTATAGTGTCAAAACAATTTCAATCATAAGTATCAATCGTAGACGGCATAAGTGACCCGTACCACTATGTCGCCATATATAGGTTTACAATTAAAACCGAAAAATGTTGTATTGCAAGTTGGATATCCATATGTGAACCAAGGAAAGGGATCGCCCTTACCGCTTCGAGACGCTCTAGCCCGCCCCTCAGGAACAGAACGCATCGTCCCTTGGATCATCAGGGCCGGTCCACTCGATGTGGATTAAAATGCCTGAACAATGTGCTTCCCCGTCCTATGGGGCGTCAACTGGTCATATCCCGACCAAACAATCGGCCCCGGAACGACCGATATAACCGAGGCGCCTCACAATCCATCATCCACATTAGTAAAATGTCAGGGCTAGTAAAATGCTGACACCACTCCTAGCAAGGAGGAAACACATGCCCTTCCTGATGTCCTCTCCCGTTTATAGTTCACACCGGGGTGTGAGGCTAGCGAATTAACGCTACACAAAGCTATGTTGTATTAAAGCCGTGCTTTGATCATCAACCATAAGACTCTGCTTTTCAACAGAAGCCTTGATTATTTGCATCTCAGCATGCCACACAGGCAATTCACGCTATGCAACCGATGTCTATCAATCACACAGAATGAAATCCGATGTCAGAAATACATCCATCTACAAGTTCGTTCTAGGTCTGAACAAAACCGGAGGCACCTTATTCCTCCCCCATATGTCCAATACAAGGGGGAGGCCCTTGCATATCTGTCGATCTCCAAGTACGTCTGGACGATCACCACTTATTACTTTATCTTGGGTGTACAGCCCAATCAAGACATCAGTAATCATCCAAACGATGTGAACACCTCCGGTCTTCAACCACTGTCTTCATCCTCGACATATCGTCGAATTAGTTATTCGGAATGGGATAAACCCGGTCATTCTGAATAACTCGCATATATAATAAACAAGTGCTATAAAAACACAACATACGCCTCATTCCAATCCAGAATATTCTTTTATTCAAATATTCTTATACTTTGGGAAAGGTTCCCATTAATTTTATCAAAGATAAATTATTTAAATTTATTCTTTAATCTTCCTTAGGATATCATTTCAATCTAATTAATGATGCATTAGAACTCCACTTGGTTTTAATCTTCCCAAAAATAAATATTAACGATTGTTTAACTTAGAAAATCATATCCTGTCTTTAACTGGGTTAAAGAACCAATGCCATTTAAAACACGGTTCACGATAAACCCAAAATCACATTTCATTCCATCATCCTTTAAACGTAAATTTGCAAGTGAACAATTCCTTAAGTATTAACCCCGAAGGCCGAAACAAACATTAGATCAATAGCCAGGAAACCATTCAACTTAACTAATCTCCAATTAGTTTCTGATTTTCTTAACTCCATTGGGTCTAAGAACAATATTATTAAAGATACCATTCACGAAAACCCAAAATCTTATTCCATTGTTAATCGGGTTAAAGAACAAGTGTTATTTAAAACACCGTTCACGATAAACCCAAAGACCAATTTCAATTGCATTCCAATTAAATATCACTTAATTGGTATACATCATTAAATCTAAATAAAAAGATTTAACCTTTTCTCAACTGGATTCAAGAACAGTGTTAAAGAAGACACCATTCACGACAAACCCAAAATCATATTCCATTAACAATGGAATGTTCAGGGATAACAAATCGATATATATATATATATAATCGATATAAACTTCCATATCCAACCGATAATATCAATGGAATAACGACAAGGTCTTTTAAATTCCATACATATTAACAGTCTTCCTCTATAGAAGCTTACTTCGATTATTAGCAAACCGAATTCCATTCAATTCCAATTTAATATGTTAAATTGGAAAACTTTACTTTGGAAAATCTCCTTTAAATCTTAACAAAAGATTTATAAATTCCAAATCCCATTTCACTGTAAACCAGGTTAAAGAAAAAATGTCGCTAAAATGCAGTTCACAACAAACCCAATTCACATTCCATCAGTCTCTAACCATAAATTAGTAAGAGAATAATTCCCTAAGTGTTAACCCCGAAGGCCGAAACCAACATCCGATCAATACCCAGGAAACCATTCAACTTAACTAATCTCCAGTCAGTTTCTAATTTTCTTAACTCCGTTGGGTTTAAGAACAGTATTATTAAAGATACCATTCACGTAAAACCAAAAATCCAATTTGATATTAAATACAAGGCTCTGAATAGAAAATATACCTGCTTATATTCAATATCAAATTCTATAATAAACAAATATCGTATTGGAAATAACGATACATATATATATATATATATATATATATATATATATATATATATATCTTTCAAATTTCCATAACAATATCTGTATAATCACGAAATCCAATATCGAAATATTCCGAAGACAACTTCGATTCAAATCCATTTCCAATTTATATATTGGAAATTCTGGTTATTTTTAAAACCATTTCAAATCCAATTTATTTATTTATAAAAATATTTGGATTATAATTCTAGTTCATAACTAGTTCATTTCGATAAAAATCTACTTTTATCTTTTCAAATATGGAATTTTTCACCCTAATTCTTTCCAAATCATTTCTTACAATTTTACACTAATTATTGATATTTTTAATAATTTTATCAACGCCCGTACAGTTGATTTCCATAAATGGCCATCGAACTGCACTTACAACAACATTTTCCAAATTTGATTTGGACATAATACCAAATCAACTGTTAGATTTCAAATATCTCATCTTCGTTTGAAAAATCTTTTCGAAATGAACCCAACAGTTTCGGTTTTGGGAGAATCCGATGGTCGGATCTCACGTAATGTCCGTTCGAAGTCAATGGTCAAAATTCACGAACTGCCGTAGCGCGGCGCGTTCTATTCAGGCCTTTAAATTATATATATAATATATATTTCGTCGATTTCCTTTTAAAACATATTTTATAAATCGTTTTAAATTCATTTTCAAAACGATTTCAACTTCATATTAAATTTCAAATCAAAATTGAATATTCCATATCATTGATATATAAATGATAGTATTTTCAAAACATTATATTTTGAAATCAATTCTTTTTCGATATTCATTATAAAAATGAATATAATCAATATAAATATCGTTCACGTCAAAATGGCGTTAATCTAATCAACACGGCTTTATATATTTAAATATTTTCGTGTACATCCCAAATCGGACATCAAAATTATATTTTGATTCTTTTCTGAATATTATTTGAAAATATTCGTTATTTTAAAATAATTGTTATTTGAAATATTCCTTCTTTTATGAACTGGAATCAGACACAGTCAATTACCGTATAACATGATTATATGGATTTCATACAACACATGTACACAACAACAGTGATAAATAATCATCCATCATCCAGAGTGCATTCTACACTGTATAAGCATTAAATATAAATATTTAACGCTTATAACAGTCTGTCAACCTACCGATTGACATACAACTAAAAAATTGGGATTAGCGTACGTCAAATATCATCCCAATACCCGTGTGGGGTTTCAATCAACAAATAATGATTTTATTTGTGCAGTTGGGCGATGTGTAAAATTTATCGTCATAATCAATATCAGTCAAATCAGTGTATATAAACAAATCGCCCGATTTGTTTATGGATATTTATTTTATTTGTATACACGTTAAAAATTATATTTTTAACTATAAAATATTTTGAACCATAAAATATTTTATTCCATTCCGCATCACCCAATCAATTTTCTCAACATAAACAAACAAACAAGTCGTCCATGGTCTGTGGACAATGGGTGTCGGGTGCTGCTAAGCACCGTCTGCATCCTAGTATATATTTTAACTATAAAATAAAATAAAAGTGAGGATTAGTTCGAAATTCCAATGCATCCTTTTCACGCTGTTCATATATAAAAATCACATTTTTATTTAAATGCTAAAAATTATATTTTTACTTCGCTAAAAATTATATTTTGCAAAAAAATGTTTTTTTTACTTCGCTAAAAATTATATTTTTACTTCAAAACAATATGTGTAAAAATCACATCTTTAACACGATGTTTACATTATAAAGATAATATTTTTATTTCGATGTTCATACAATAAAAATCATATTTTTATTATCTCTATAATATAAAAATCATATTTCTATTATCTCTATAATATAAAAAGAATATTTTTATTATATCTATAATATAAAAATCATATTTTTATTACAAATATGTATATTACTGATTTTATAATTGTTATACATATTTAAATTAACTAATTTAACAGATACGTTTTTAACATAACAGAGAACTCAGATTTAAAATTAAAAATCAAAAACTTACATCGGGTAGAGGAAGGGCTTGCTGGTGGAGAGGGAGGCGCGCGCCGGTCATGGAAGGGCCAGGATGGTCGGCGGCGGAGCTAGGTGGCCGGCGGTGAAGTCTGGGTGACGGATGGGTTCGACTTAGGTAGAGTTGAGAAGGGGCTTCGCGCACTCGACAAAGAGGAAGGGGCCAACGTCCGATGGCAGCGGAAGCATCTGAGGGGAGGGGAGCGGTTGACCTCGGCGGTGGCGGAGCACGATGGTGGCGGCTAGGGTTAGGCGACAGGTTGCAGCGTTTTTTTTTTTAGAAAGAAGTCGGGGAGAAAGAAAGAGAGAGGGGTTGGAGAGTTTTAAAATGTATATTTATATAATTTAATATTATTATTTTCCATAAAAGTTGACTTCTCATTCAAGCTCCAAACGAGACCCAAAACTGTCGCCTCTAGTTAGTTATCCCCATTCCGAACATAATGGGATATGTTTCGTAAACCAATTCGACTGTTTCCATCGGTTTTTCTCAAAATTAAAATACGAATCAATATATTGAATTTTAACATACTTTTTAATTTATTGGGGCCACATACTGACTCCAAAAATTCCAGAAAAATAAATCTAGCTTTGTATTGACGATACTGTTCTAACAAAACTAATTTCGTCAAATTTGGAGACCATTTGAAAAATGGTCATTTTCTAGTTGATTGAAATTGACTAAAACTGTTAAAACACGTTTTACTTCGCCATGCTCACATATTAATTCCAAAAATTATGAATTTTGGAATCTAGCAATAACTTGAAATCCCGAATCCAACAAAAGTGGTTTCATAAAAAACGGAGGTCGTTTGCAAAATTTCCATTTTTAAGGGCCAAAATTCCATAGCGACTATTCTGAATTTTCAACGGGGCATAACTTTTTATCAATGAAATTTCAATTTTTCGGATTCGTTGGAAAGAAATTTTCAAATAGATTCTAATATTTTTGGTTTCGCCAAAATCCAGTTTATTTTGAATCCTGTACATTCATTTGAAATTTGAAATTTGAAATTGAATTTTCAAACTACCGCGCCATTTCCAATTCCTTTTATAATTACAATAAATATTTATTTTCTAACGTCGATCTATATAAATATATACGTTCTAATTTTATTCAAAATAAATTTCTAGTTGTAATTATTTAAAATAAATCATTTTAAATATTCAAAATTCATCAAAATTGCAAAAATAAAAATTTTAAATTGGTTCGAATTTTTCAGGTTGTTACAATCTCCCCCACTTAAAATCTTTTCGTCCTAAAAAAGGAACGGAGCTGAAAGTTGTTTAACTAATCAACTCAACTTTCATTATTTTCATTATGGCTTAAGTTCTTCAACTTTACTGTTTTTAAGAACTTTTCAAATTTTCAAAAATTTGGCTAACACCCTAAATTTTCGAAAAACTTCGCCATAACCTCCTCTGTACGGGAGCACCGGGAAAATCCCGAAATCGTCATACAAGCCTCTCCAATCCAAAAAGAACAAGAAATAGCCAAGCGGCTAGCCAATCGTCTCATAAAATCATCCAAATCCAATAAATTTGTAAACATGTACCTATTTGTTGGGCATACAATTTTATTCCTCTGCTCAAGCCTCCTTGCAATGACCTTTTCACACACACACACACACACACACACATATATATATATATATGTATATATATGTACATGCATGCATTTCCAAACAGTTTTCAGTATAGTTCAATATTTGATTCAATTTGGCCTTAATTTACCGTACATTCACATAATGGTATAAATGAATAATCACATAACACAATCAACAATCAGCAATCAATTAGTTGATTATCTTTTCAAATTCATAATTTTGATATATATACAAAAATCTATTTTTGGTGCCAAATCACAACAATAAGCCCTATTTTGGTTCTCACACCGGTCAATTGGAAATATATAGACGTCCCACTTTTGAAACTCGAACACAAACTGTTGATGCTACGTAGTCATCAACAGAATCATCTCTGGGCGACTAGAGTGTGATTCTATATCTATCCAGTATATTAAAACTTCAAATATACATTTGCAAGGCATACATGCAAAATCTTTATATATTGGATTGTCCAAATTCAATACAAATAAATATTCAAATACGTTGAATAAGGTTTAAATTTTCAAAACAATATTGGTTTTCATTTTAAAAATATATTCTTCACACTCGTTCTAGGATACTGCTGATCCCATTTCTAACAAGTCATTCTTATTGGATATTACTAATCCAATCTCTGATGAATTCTTTTGTTCGGTACTAATGTGCCTTGTTCTCAAGCTCTGTAAATCAAAGCTTTGATAGCAACTGTAAGGACCCGAAACTTCCCCATGAAGGAAAGCCCGGATTGCTTTGAGAACAAGACCAATCAGAACACGAACTGAAGATCATTTTATTGCTTATTACAACAATTTCATTAGAATACAAGAATATACAAAGTATGAATAAATATTACATATCAGACAAATATCATAGATTTATAATTTACAACGCAGCAGAAAATAATACAAAACACAACTGAAAAGAATATACGGATACAGAGCTTTCTGAATATCGTTCCAGCTGTAAATCAGGATCCTGTGAATATATATCTGCAAAACCAAAACTATTAGCTGCCCGTGCGGAAATAGGGGCACCCAGAGTTTAGGTTAAAACAATAAACTCTAGGTCAGTCATGTGACTGGTGTGAGAACTAAAATAGTTATTAATCTTTATTTTAAAGTTCGGTAAATCAAGGGACCAAGCCGTATAACACCGAACGGGATACCTCCCAAGAATACCAATGCATAAAACAAATAGCGCAATGCTATATAAAGAACAATGAAACTATTATAAGACTCAGGTCCCATCACACAATGCAACGCAAGCTGGAGGATAGAGTTTTTACCTTATAATAGCAAAAAATGCTTGGTACGTGAAATTTCATATTTTATTATTACTATAAGTGTATAGTGTCAAAACAATTTCAATCATAAGTATCAATCATAGACGGCATAAGTGCCCCATACCACTATGTCGCCATATATAGGTTTACAATTAAAACCGCAAAATGTCGTATTGGAATTTGGATTTCCATCTATGAACCAAGGCAAGGGATCGTCCTTACCGCTTCGAGGAGCTCTAGCCCGCCCCTCAGGAATAGAACGCATCGTCCCTTGGATCGTCAGGGCCGGTCCACTCGATGTGGATTAAAATGCCTGAACACTGCGTTTCCCCGCCCTATGGGGCATCAACTGGTCATATCCCGACCAAACTATCGGCCCCGAAACGACCGATATAACCGAGGCACCGCACAATCCATCATCCACATAAGTAAAATGTCAGGGCTGGTAAAACGCTGACACAACTCCTAGCTAGAAGGAAATGAATGCCCTCCTTGATGTCCTCTCCCATTTCTGGTTCACACCGGGGCATGTGGCTCGCGAATTAACGCTACACAAAGCAAAGTTGTATTAAAGTCGTGCTTTTATCATCAACCACAAGACTCTGCTTTCCAATAGAAGCCTTGATTATTTGCATCTCAGCATGCCACACAGGCAATTCATGCTATGCAACCGATGTCTATCAGTCACATAGAATGAAATCCGATGTCAGACACACATCCATTTACAAGTTCGTTCTGGATCTGAACAAAACCGGAGGCACCTTATTCCTCCCCCAATGTCCAATACAGAGAGAGGCCCTCGCATATTAGTCGATCTCCAAGTACATCTGGACGATCACCACTTATTACCTTGTATTGGGTGTACAACCCAATCAAGACATTAGTAATCATCCAAACTATGTCAAGACCTCCGGTCTTCAACCACCGTCTTCATCCTCGACATATCATCAAATTAGTTATTCAGAATGGGATAAACCCGGTCTTTCTGAATAACTTGGGTATACAATAAACAAGTGCTATAAAAACATAATATACGCCTCATTCCAATCCAGAATATTCCTTTATTCAAATATTATTATACTTTGGGAAAAGTTCCCATTAATTTTATCAAAGATAAATTCTTTAAATTTATTCTTTAATCTTCCTTTGGATATCATTTCAATCTAATTAAAGATGCATTAAAACTCCGCTTGGTTTTAATCTTCCCAAAAATCAATATTAACGATTGTATAACTTGGGAAATCATATCCTCTCTTTAACTAGGTTAAAGAACCAATGTCATTTAAAACATGGTTCACGATAAACCCAAAATCACATTTCATTCCATCGTCCTTTTATCGTAAATTTGCAAGTGAACAATTCCCTAGGTATTAACCCTGAAGGCCGAAACCAACATCAGATCAATACCCAGAAAACCATTCGACTAAACTAATCTCCAGTTAGTTTCTGATTTTCTTAACTCCATTGGCTCTAAGAACACTATTATTAAAGATACCATTCATCACAACCCAAAATCTTATTCCATTGTTAATTGGGTTAAAGAACAAGTGTTATTTAAAACACCGTTCACGATAAACCCAAAGACCAATTTCAATTCCATTCTAATTAAATATCAATTAATTGGCATACTTCATTAAATCTAAATAAAAAGATTTATCCTTTTCTCAACTGGGTTCAAGAACAGTGTTAACGAAGACACCATTCCCGACAAACCCAAAATCATATTCCACTAACAATGGAATCTTCATGGAAAACAAATCGATATATATATATATAATCGATATAAACTTCCATACGCAACCGATAATATCAATGGAATAACGACAAGGTCTTTTAAATTTCATATATATTAACAGTCTTCCCATAAAGAAGCTTACTTCGATTATTACCAAATCGAATTACATTCAATTCCAATTTAAAATGTTAAATTGGAAAACTTTACTTTGGAAAATCTCCTTTAAATCTTAAAAAAAGATTTATAAATTCCAAATCCCATTTCACTGTAAATCGGGTTAAAGAATGAATGTCGCTAAAACGCAGTTCACAACAAACCCAATTCACATTCCATCAGTCTCTAACCATAAATTAGTAAGAGAATAATACCCTAAGTGTTAACCCCGGAGGCCGAAACCAACATCAGATCAATACCCAGGAAACCATTCAACTTAACTAATCTCCAGTCAGTTTCTAATTTTCTTAACTCCGCTGGGTTTAAGAATAATATTATTAAAGATACCATTCACGAAAAATCCAAAATCCAATTTGATATTAAATACAAGGATCTGAATAGAAAATATAACGTCTTATATTCAATATCAAATTCTACAACATACAAATATCGTATTGGAAATAACGATATATATATATATATATATCTTTTAAATTTCCGTAACAATATCTGTATAATCACGAAATCCAACATCGAAATATTCCGAAGACAATTTCGATTCAAATCCATTTCCAATTTATATATTGGAAATTATAGTTATTTTTAAAACCATTTCAAATCCAATTTATTTATTTATAAAAATATTTGGATTATAATTCTAGTTCATAACTAGTTCATTTCGATAAAAATCAATTTTTATCTTTTCAAATATGGGATTTTTCATCCCAATTCTTTCCAAATCATTTCTTATAATTTTACACATATTATTGATATTTTTAATAATTTTATCAAGGCCCATACAGTCGGTTTCCATAAACGGCCATCGAACTGCACTTACAACGACCTTTTCCAAATTTGATTTGGACATAATTCCAAATCCAACCATTAGATTTCAAATCTCTCACCTTCGTTAGAAACCTCTTTTCGATACGAACCCAACGGTTCTGGTTTAGGAGAATTCGACGGTCGGATCTCTCGTAATGTCCATTTGAAGTCAATGGTCGAAATTCACGAACTACCGTGGCGCGGCGCGTTCTATTCAGGTCGTTATATTACATATATATAATATATATATTTCGTTGATTTCCTTTTAAAATGTATTTTATAAATAATTTTAAATTCATTTTCAAAACGATTTCGAATTCATATTCAATTTCAAATAAAAATTGAATATTCCATATCATCAATATATAAATGATAATATTTTCAAAACATTATATTTTGAAATCAATTCCTTTTCGATATTCATTATAAAAATGAATAAAATCAATATAAATATCGTTCACGTCAAAATGGCGTTAATCTAATCAACACGGCTTTAAATATTTAAATATTTTTGTGTCCATCCCAAATCGAACATCAAAATTATATTTTGATTCTTTTCTGAATATTATTTGTAAATATTCATTATTTTAAAATAATCGTTATTTTAAAATATTCATTCTTTCCTGAACTGGAATCAGACATTGTCAATTACCATATAATGTGAGTATATGGATTTCATACAACACATGTACACAACAACAGTGATAAATAATCATCCATCATCCAGAGCGCATTCTACACTGTATAAGCATTAAATATAAATATTTGACGCTTATAACAGTCTGTCATCCTACCGATTGAGATACAACTAAACAGTTGGGATTAGTGTACGTCAAATATCATCCCAATACCCGTGTGGGGTTTCAATCAACCAATAATGAATTCTATTTGTGTAGTTGAGCGATGTGCAAAATTTATCGTCCCAATCAATATTATTCAAATCAGTGTACATAAACAAATCATTCGATTTGTTTATGGATATTTATTTTATTCGTATACACGTTAAAAATTATATTTTTATCTATAAAATATTTTTAACTATAAAATATTTTATTCCATTCCGCATCACACAATCAATTTTCTCAACAAAAACAAACAAGTAGTCCATGGTCTGTGGACAACGGGTGTCGGGTGTTGCTAAGCAACGTCTGCATCCTAGTGTATATTTTAACTATAAAATAAAATATATGTGAGGAGTTCTCACATTGGGGTTCCACTCTGCCAGTCTTTCTTTCTGAACTGTTTGGATTCGTTCGAAATTCCAACGCATCCTTTTCACGTTGTTCATATAAAAAAATCACATTTTTATTTCAATGCTAAAAATTATATTTTTACTTCGCTAAAAATTATATTTTGCTAAAAAATATATTTTTTACTTAGCCAAAACTTATATTTTTACTTCAAAACCGTACGTGTAAAAATCGCATCCTTCGCACGATGTTTACATTATAAAGATAATATTTTTATTTCAAAACCGTACGTGCTGCTAAGCTAGGTGGCCGGCGGTGAAGTCAGGGCGGCGGATGGGTTCAATTTGGGTAGGGTTGAGAAGGGGGTTTGCGCGCTCGATGGAGAGGATGGGCCCAACGTCCGAGGGCAGCGGAGGCGTCTGAGGGTAGGGGAGCGGTTGACCTCGGCGGTGGCGGAGCACGATGGTGGCGGCTAGGGTTAGGCGACGGGTTGCAGCATTTTTTCCAGAAAGAAGTCGGGGAGAGAGAAAGAGAGAGGGGTTGGGGAGTTTTAAAATGTATATTTACACAATTTAATAGTATTATTTTCCATAAAAGCTGACTTCTCATTCGAGCTCCATACGAGGCCCAACGACTATTGCCACTAGCTAATTACCCTCATTCCGAACACAATGGGATATGTTTCATAAGCTAATTCGACTGTTCCCATCAGTTTTTCTCAAATTAAAATATGAATCAATATATTGAATTTTAGCGTACATTTTAATTTACTGGACCCACATACTAACTCCAAAAATTACAGAAAATTAAATCTAGCTTTGTATTGATGATACCGTTCTAACAATACTAATTTCGTCAAATTTGGAGACCGTTTGAAAAATGGCCATTTTCTGGTCGATCGAAATTGACTGGAACTGTTAAAACACGTTTTACTTCGCCACGCTCACATATTGTCTCCAAAAATTATGAATTTTGGAATCTAGCAATAACTTGACATCCCGGGTAACGACCCAAATTTTTTGACCGTTTGAAATCGACAATAAGCCACACATGTCGACCCAAACAAATCGCAAATGCAGGTAGTTAGTGGGAAAAGAAGGAAAAGAAAGAAAGAAGAGAAAACAATAACAGAATCTCACAGCGGAAGGACAACATATAATAAACAAATAGCAGTTAAAAAGCAGTTGAAATGTATACTGTGGTTATAACATTCAATGATTTTCAGAGTTACATATACATACTGATGTACATAATAAGCAGCGGAAATAATGCAGCGGAAATACTTATGTTTGATATATATATCAAATCCTTGTCTTCGTCCTCCAAGCTATTGAGATCTTCGCTAACTGCAACTTCTGCTGACCCGAGCATATTGCATAAAAGAAACACAACAAACACTCGGATCAGCACTAAATCATTTCATATTAGTCAAATCAAAATATGAAATAACATCAGTGTCATGGCTACAGTAACTCAAGAGATGTTACGGGATTTTTCCATCTCTCAAGGATCCGTTAAACTAATACATATATAATATAGTACGCTATTATGATAGTGTCTATCCAGTAAAGTATAAATACTGAAAATAGCGTAAGCGGTATTACCATATTACCCTTACGCCGTTTATAGGCATCAACAGCCTATACAGTACCATAAATTCACCGTACTGGTGTTATCAGAGGGCACTCCATAGAAGGCAATGCTAAATCAAAATCGTATGGGGCTCGATATGGATATATATGACAAGGCACTCGAGGCAATGCCCAGGGTAGGATTCTACCAATTGCACTCCCGGAACGGTGGTAACGCATAGCAGCCACTACCGCCCACCTCGGAACACACTCCCAAAGTCATAAATGGACCCAAATCATCATCATCATAGTCATAGAAATAGTATCGAAGAAGTGTGTCTGATCAAAGGTGCTACCTCAGTTAGTCACGGTATAGCTCCTGTTTTAGTCATTTCAATTCTGACCCTAAGGTCAGGGCTATTTCGTCCTCGATCATCTTCTTCGATTCAATAATCGACTCCAAGTCATCATATCGCGTTCTGGATACGTCCAAACATTCATGGTTGTCAAAGTGGTATCGACACTGACAGAGAGTATGCCTTATGTCGACTCCGGTCTCTTTGACAACCAACGTTTACATTTTTCCACATCGGTTGGTTCTTTTACATTTCAAAGGTTCGCTTTCATCTCAAATATCATATTTGTTTCGAACCCATTTTTTATTCAAATAGAATATAGTTTCATATCAACGTATCGTAATCATTCCAAATCGTTTATATTCTAAACTAGAATATATTTCATATCATTATATTATAATCATATAATATTTTAAAACGACTTATATTCAAATAGAATATAATTTATCTCAAAGATTTCACATTATCACGGATACTTATCTCAACTCCATTTGAACCAGCGGTTCAAACTCAAGCATTTCCATTCGGAAGAACTTATACTTTAAAAGAAATATAATTTTAAAAGATAGATACTCATAAGGAAAACCTTTATATAAATAATGTGTATATATATATATAATATCATAGTTAGAATAGGACAAGATAAATTTTAAACACTATATATACATATAAATTGAAAGTTTACTAAATAATTTAATAATAGAATATAAGAAAAAAAATTGTTGTTATACAAATAGTTATAGATAAAAGTTAATAAATAAATTCCTGAAGAGAGGATAATAATTTGAAATCAAACGGTGTAAATATATATAAGAAATTTTTTAACTAAAAATTTACTCTTCCTCCCGAACTTCAATACTTGAATCTAAACTCCAGTCTCAATAGAGTTGTTTAGCTCAAAGGACTTGTTTCAAATCCCATTTCAACCCATTTTCAAATTCAAGGATTAAATGTTATATTCGTATTAAGTTGAAAACAATCCCGAGTATTCTCGATTATCTTAATTCCGAAATTAAATTCAATAAGAGTTTGTTTTATTCGAGTCCGCCCAATCTTGAAAATCCCAAATCGTATAAATTTAACTCTTAAACTTTTAAACTCACTTTGGGAAAATACTTAAATCATTTCAAATAATCTTTAAGATTCAGATTTTCAAAGGGAGAATAAAGCTTATCGAAGTCGATACATTTCCTTTAAATGAAATTTCCATCAAAATAAAAATTTCAAATATTTAAATCATTTAACCAATCGATGTCCATATATAATTTGCTACCCTATGGCCAAGTGGTTTAAAATTTAATTTCTCGATATTCAAGGATGGATCTATCATTTCAATCCAAATCAGGGTCACAGAGATTTATCATTTCACTCTGTGTTCTTAATTCATTTCAAATCGATTAATCCCGGGTTTATTCGATGCCCGTAACATCAAGGGTGAAATGGGATTATTCGTCACAATAAAATACAACATCCATATACTGAGTAATAGAACATACAGTATCAATACCAATTTAGTAACCAACCAAGGCATCCATCACACCAATTTATTCCAATAGTAAATATTTAAATCTTTTGACCGGTTAACAAGTAACCGGTTTCAACTAGAAATTTAATTTAACTTAAATAACTAATGGTCGAATTATTTGCATGTAACACACTTGCATGTCAAATTTTTAAGCAACCAATCACAGCCAATCACAACCATGCAACCAAAACTTACTTCATAATTTAATTCGATGAATACGGCGATAATTTAGTTATTCGTGAGCAAAGAATCACTCACCTTTGGTCTTTAAATCAAAAGAACATCCAACCATAGCCCAAAATTTCACAGTCTCTAAACAAAGCCAGGTTAGTGCCAAAACGTCCGCAATCTCGCCACGATCCCAACGCAACAGACCACGTCCAAATCCGAGTTAAAACGAGAAAGTTATCAGCATTTCTTCATTTGAATTTCGAATTATATAAAATAATTAAATAATACTCTCACCAAATAAGATTCCGCCACGTCATCCTCTCTTCTCTCCCGCTCGTCCACTACAGGCGTGAACAATAATTCATAGAAAAAGGACCCGTAACCGTGAATTTTGACTGTCTAGTACCATCGATTCTGCCCACGAAATCGACCAAGGTCACCACCATTCTGACTGTCACCTCGCGCCGCGTCTCCCGATGCCAGAACCTCCACCTCCGATCAACTCTAGAGTCACCAGCCATTTAGAGAACGAAAGGGGGTTTCAACCCTAAAACTCTAATTCCGACCACTACACCGACTTCCAGACAGAACCGACACCACCATTGGGTTCGTATTGACCTCCTCTTCAAAACGCATATGCCAATTTCTTCGATTAACTTTCAGATCAAAAACCCCTAATTTTGATTTAAGGATTTCAAAAACTGCTTCCTTTGACCTCGATTTCTGCCCAAGCCGATCATTGCATGTCAAAACTGAAGGTACCCACAGGTGTCGTCAAGAGATTCAGTTTGACATATAATTCGTTGGGTTTTGAAGAGATTTGATTTTAAAGTCTGTATTTTTTTCTCTTCTAGCATTTTTGAAATTTTATTTTCCATTAGAGAAAGAAGAGTCGGTGGAAGAAATATACGTAGAATGAGAAATGGGCTGGTGGAGAGGAGGAAAGAATTTTATTTATATAAATATAGGGGCCCACTAAGAGGAACTAACCAAATTAAAATACACGGATTCCATTCACAATCTCTTCAGTACGATCAAACGGTAAGTCAGATCGTAACACAAATTGAAATCCTATCATATTTCACCGTTCCGGTTCCGATGGCACCAGTTTCGTCGAATTCCGAGACAGCCGCCAAAACAGTTAAATTTCACCGTTAATTAATTAATTAATTAATTATTCAATTATTCAATTAATCGTTTTAAATTCAAATTAAATATTCATTGAATTCAAATTTAAATCAAATTATAACTTAAATAATTTCTACAAATAAGTTTCACACATTTTCAAATCATAATTTGATTATTTGAATCTTGATTGAAATTTCAGTTATAAATTAACGCCTTAAAATTCCACCATTAAATCAATTAAATTTGAATTCCCTTTTTAAATTAACTCACTTACATTAATTTAATTATTTAAATATTCAATTTCAAATTACTGCTTTTCAAAAACTAAATTTGAAAAATATATTTACTCAATTTAAACAATCATCATCATTAAAAATTAACACAAATTTGATTTTCCCTATATATTCCAATTTATTTATTTTAAATTGAAATTTAAATATACTGAAGATTATGGGACGTTACATTCTCCCCCACTTAAAATCTTTTCGTCCTCGAAAAAAGAGCGAGATAAGGTATTAAACAAGTCATACTTCCAAATCCATACTTATAAATAACAGTTATAAAATAAGTATATAGTTATAAAATCTCATAAATTTTCTAACTCCCGAAATCAAGAAAAATTTCGGCAGCATCTCCTTTGTACGGAGAGGTCCGAAAAATCACCACATATATAAAATCCCAATATAAATCTCATCATTTGATGAGGCATCCCAAAAATGGCGAAGAACAAAAATATAAACCACCAAAACTTTGTAACACAGTTATGTACCTTTCTTTAGCGTTTATTTGCATTTTTATTACCTTAGCATTTAGCGTTTTGTGCAAGCGAGCTTCGAAGCGTAGCGCACACTCCTTACACCTGTTACAACTCGCATACACATGAGATTCAAGCATATATACAATATATAACAAACATATGCAACTTACACAACATACATTAATCATTTTAACCCCAAAACCAATATATCTATGGCTGGCTGGCAAACAAAAATGAAGTTTATCACCCATTAAATGTTGGAATTTGACTAGAATAGGTAAAAGTTGTAGCATTTCTTTTAAGCTTTCCGAATTGTCCGGATTCATCGAATTCCGACCACTTGTTCAAAAGTTATGACTGTTTTGATAAAACCGAACGCTTCAGCCCGTACCCTGAAAATGCAGGTCTGAAATGTTCTATCCACTTTTTAGCCCTCTAAACATCAGAATTTGACTCAGCATATTAAGAGAAAGTCTTAGTTTACATTCTGGCCTTTCCGAATTGTACTCGCACATCCAAATCCGACGCTTGGTTAGGAAGTTGTGGTCCAAACAATATTGGTATTCAGTTCAGATTTTTATTTTCTGTGCGCTGAACTACAACTAACGCTTTGATTCCAGGCAAATAAACATGAGAATTAGACAGGGTCCCGACAAAAGTTTTAGTTCAGTTTCCGAGGTTTCCAAAAAGTCTGGAATCGTCGAATTTTGATGAACCATTCAAAAGTTATGGCTGTTTTGCTTTAGCCTATCAAACATTTCAGATTTTCTCATAAACGTTGATTCATTTTACTTGAAGTTTCAAACTTTTCGCTTCCAAAATTTTACGCAAAGCTTAACCATCACAAAAGGGTTATCAATCCATTATGTACATAACATGGTTCATTCTTTTATCGCTTAAATACATTAACATTCGTTCCATTTATATTAAATAACTTTCATTCCATTTACTCAAGTTCCATTCCCGTCTGTCTTATATTAATTTCATTCATACTCATCCATTTCCGATTATTCTTGTTCATCCATTAAATAACTTATATTCACTTCACTATTCAAGAAATGGATTTGCATTTAATTTCTTACTTCATTCCCATATATTCACTATTCATTTTTTTTTCACGTTTCATTCCAAGCATTAACTTTAGTTGAGATTTTTAATCCATTTTAACTTTTCCAACTTCTTGACTCTGTTGAATTCCTTACTCATTAACATGGATTGATTTGCCACATTTCATTACTTATTACTGTTTACTTCAACTAGATTCCATTGAATTATCATTCCAATTTCCATTTTCGATTAGCCATCTACTTGAATTAATTCAGATTTCTTGAGTTTACTTTCATTTATTCAAATTCATTTAGCTTACTTGAATCTAGTTGGTTTCAAATTCTCTCGATATTCAACTTTAATGACTTAAACTTTTATATTCCAACACCTCATTTCATTCCGAATATTACCTCGACGCTAAGACTTTAATTTGCTTTAACATTTCCAACTAACTCGATAGTATTAAATCTTTAAATCTATCAGTAGGAAATCAATTTGCTACATTTCAAGGTTTTTATTTTCTTTCCTAAATACTAAATTCTTGATCGACCTTATATGTTTTTTTCTTTTCCTTAAGTTAACTCATATTGATTTAACTTTGCCGAACCCGACTCGCTTCCATGCTTTTCTCAAATTGGTACATATACCAAATCATCGTGTTGTCAGTGGAATTGAATCAAGTTTGAATCGTACGTCATTTCATTCTCTCATAAATTTTCAGTGACTCTAATAAATTCCTTAAGTTTCCTTCCATTTATCGTAGTTCATCGACTTAAATTGATTCACTTTCCAATTCAAATTCCATCGAATGTTCCATTTAACAAAATTCAAATTTCCTTATAACACTTTTCAAAGTCTTCAACTCCAAAAATTAGAATTCATTCCTTAAACATTACCCATTTATTTCTATTCTCAAGAGCTTATATATTAATAATATATATATATATAAATTCCATAGCGCTATCTCTAAATTTTAATTTAGTCATAACTCACAATTTGTAAAGTGAAAACTAAATTTCTTACATTCATTAAAGGGATATGATCAATTCGATCCTAACGTTTCTTGTTTTATCCAATTCCGACTTATATTGAATTTTATATATTTATTCAAAGTTAAAGATCGAATTTTCAAACTACCGCGCCATTTCAGGCTCATAATATAAGTTTTTATAAATTTCGAACTCAAGTGTCGTTTTAAATAAATTTACAATTGTTACTAGTTAAAGTAAACTCAATACTTGATTCCGGGTTTCCAAATCAAGTTTAAAATAACATACGTTTAATATTTATACTATTTATAAACCATACTATATGAAATTTCAAATCCAAACTTTTAAATTTAAGAAGAAATTGAAATCCTGGTTTTAAATTAAATTCAACTTAAATATGGTATGCTAATACCTTTATATAAAATTCTATGCCATATGGAAATCGAGCCCAAAAATCCTTGTAAAACCAAATTTTAATGATCATTGAATGGTCTCTCCCCCACTTAAACTCTTCAGAATAACCATCGATAACGCGTGCACTCATTACTAAGGCTATTTCGAAGATCCAAGCAAGGGATTATCCACTTGTTTCATACTTTTTGAAATCATTTCCAGAACCACTCTTATAATATAATATTATCTCAATTTTGGCAAAAACTCCTTTAAATACCCCAGGATCAAGTTTCGAGTTCACTTTTATTTCAATCACAACCTTTCTCCTTCGATTATACTTAAAGATATCATTTTATTTCCAAGTATTCGCAACACCTAGTTATTATCTCTTATTATTTAATCGACCATAATAGATAATACTTAATATTACTACCTACCAACGACCAATGATTATACACTTAAAACCATTAGTAGTATATAATATAATATATAAAAAATATAATCGAAAATCATATTATGTCGATCATTATGTTCGATTATCTAGGAATTCTTATCGATTCTGTGGCGTCCCATATATCGACTAGAATCCATAAATATTCAACAGAATAAGTCAACACAACATAAACCACTATATCAAAATACAAGTACGCTCTCTCATATATACTCTCAAACTCATTCTAGGGCGTTTCTAACCCTATCTCTAATGAGTTAATTCCAAAATAGAGCCAAGGTTATCGCTAACCATCGCTCTGATACCAAATGTAACGACCCAAATTTTTTGACCGTTTGAAATCGACAATAAGCCACACATGTCGACCCAAACAAATCGCAAATGCAGGTAGTTATTGGGAAAAGAAGGAAAAGAAAGAAAGAAGAGAAAACAATAACAGAATCTCACAGCGGAAGGACAACATATAATAAACAAATAGCAGTTAAAAAGCAATTGAAATGTATACTGTGGTTATAACATTCAATGATTTTCAGAGTTACATATACATACTGATGTACATAATAAGCAGCGGAAATAATGCAGCGGAAATACTTATGTTTGATCTATATATCAAATCCTTGTCTTCGTCCTCCAAGCTATTGAGATCTTCGCTAACTGCAACTTCTGCTGACCCGAGCATATTGCATAAAAGAAACACAACAAACACTCGGATCAGCACTAAATCATTTCATATTAGTCAAATCAAAATATGAAATAACATCAGTGTCATGGCTACAGTAACTCAAGAGATGTTACGGGATTTTTCCATCTCTCAAGGATCCGTTAAACTAATACATATATAATATAGTACGCTATTATGATAGTGTCTATCCAGTAAAGTATAAATACTGAAAATAGCGTAAGCGGGATTACCATATTACCCTTACGCCGTTTATAGGCATCAACAGCCTATACAGTACCGTAAATTCACCGTACTGGTGTTATCAGAGGGCACTCCATAGAAGGCAATGCTAAATCAAAATCGTATGGGGCTCGATATGGATATATATGACAAGGCACTCGAGGCAATGCCCAGGGTAGGATTCTACCAATTGCACTCCCGGACCGGTGGTAACGCATAGCAGCCACTACTGCCCACCTCGGAACACACTCCCAAAGTCATAAATGGACCCAAATCATCATCATCATAGTCATAGAAATAGTATCGAAGAAGTGTGTCCGATCAAAGGTGCTACCTCAGTTAGTCACGGTATAGCTCCTGTTTTATTCATTTCAATTCTGACCCTAAGGTCAGGGCTATTTCGTCCTCGATCATCTTCTTCGATTCAATAATCGACTCCAAGTCATCATATCGCGTTCTGGATACGTACAAACGTTCATGGTTGTCAAAGTGGTATCGACACTGACAGAGAGTATGCCTTATGTCGACTCCGGTCTCTTTGACAACCAACGTTTACATTTTTCCACATCGGTTGGTTCTTTTACATTTCAAAGGTTCGCTTTCATCTCAAATATCATATTTGTTTCGAACCCATTTTTTATTCAAATAGAATATAATTTCATATCAACGTATCGTAATCATTCCAAATCGTTTATATTCTAAACTAGAATATATTTCATATCATTATATTATAATCATATAATATTTTAAAACGACTTATATTCAAATAGAATATAATTTAACCCGACACTCCTAGCTCGGTTGGTTAGAGGTGGGCGAATTGGGATGAGACATAGGTCTCAGGTTCGAGGGCCACCTCTGCCAATTTCTAGGGGTGACTACCTAGGTAGTGTGAAGGCGTTGAAAAATCGGGGTATATCACTACCCGTGGGGTTTACTAAGACCGACAAGCAATGGCTTGAGTGAAGTCTTAGGTTCCACACGTAAATCAAAAAAATAGAATATAATTTATCTCAAAGATTTCACATTATCACGGATACTTATCTCAACTCCATTTGAACCAGCAGTTCAAACTCAAGCATTTCCATTCGGAAGAACTTATACTTTAAAAGAAATATAATTTTAAATGATAGATACTCATAAGGAAAACCTTTATATAAATAATGTATATATATATATAATATCATAGTTAGAATAGGACAAGATAAATTTTAAACACTATATATACATATAAATTGAAAGTTTACTAAATAATTTAATAATAGAATATAAGGAAAAAAAATTGTTGTTATACAAATAGTTATAGATAAAAGTTAATAAATAAATTCCTGAAGAGAGGATAATAATTTGAAATCAAACGGTGTAAATATATATAAGAAAATTTTTAACTAAAAATTTACTCTTCCTCCCGAACTTCAATACTTGAATCTAAACTCCAGTCTCAATGGAGTTGTTTGGCTCAAAGGACTTGTTTCAAATCCCATTTCAACCCATTTTCAAATTTAAGGATTAAATGTTATACTCGTATTAAGTTGAAAACAATCCCGAGTATTCTCGATTATCTTAATTCCGAAATTAAATTCAATATGAGTTTGTTTTATTCGAGTCCGCCCAATCTTGGAAATCCCAAATCGTATAAATTTAGCTCTTAAACCTTTAAATTCACTTTGGGAAAATACTTAAATCATTTCAAATAATCTTTAAGATTCAGATTTTCAAAGGGAGAATAAAGCTTATCGAAGTCGATACATTTCCTTTAAATGAAATTTCCATCAAAATAAAAATTTCAAATATTTAAATCATTTAACCAACCGATGTCCATATATAATTTGCTACCCTATGGCCAAGTGGTTTAAAATTTAATTTCTCGATATTCAAGGATGGATCTATCATTTCAATCCAAATCAGGGTCACAGAGATTTATCATTTCACTCTGTGTTCTTAATTCATTTCAAATCGATTAATCCCGGGTTTATTCGATGCCCGTAACATCAAGGGTGAAATGGGATTATTCGTCACAATAAAATACAACATCCATATACTGAGTAACAGAACATACAGTATTAATACCAATTTAGTAACCAACCAACCAAGGCATCCATCACACCAATTTATTCCAATAGTAAATATTTAAATCTTTTGACCGGTTAACAAGTAACCGGTTTCAACTAGAAATTTAATTTAACTTAAATAACTAATGGTCGAATTATTTGCATGTAACACACTTGCATGTCAAATTTTTAAGCAACCAATCACAGCCAATCACAACCATGCAACCAAAACTTACTTCATAATTTAATTCGATGAATTTGGCGATAATTTAGTTATTCGTGAGCGAAGAATCACTCACCTTTGGTCTCTAAATCAAACGAACATCCAACCATAGCCCAAAATTTCACAGTCTCTAAACAAAGCCAGGTTAGTGCCAAAACGTCCGCAATCTCGCCACGATCCCAACGCAATAGACCGCGTCCAAATCCGAGTTAAAACGAGAAAGTTATCAGCATTTCTTCATTTGAATTTCGAATTATATAAAATAATTAAATAATATTCTCACCAAATAAGATTCCGCCTCGTCATCCTCTCTTCTCTCCCGCTCATCCACTACAGGCGTGAACGGTAATTCATAGAAAAAGGACCCATAACCGTGAATTTTGACTGCCTAGTACCATCGATTCTGCCCACGAAATCGACCAAGGTCACCACCATTCTGACTGTCACCTCGCGCCGCGTCTCCCGATGCCAGAACCTCCGCCTCCGATCAACTCTGGAGTCACCAGCCATTCAGAGAAGTAAAGGGGGTTTCAACCCTAAAACTCAAATTCCGACCACTACACCGACTTCCAGACAGAACCGACACCACCATTGGGTTCGTATCGAAATCCTCTTCAAAACGCATATGCCAATTTCTTCGATTAACTTTCAGATCAAAAACCCCTAATTTTGATTTAAGGATTTCGAAAACTGCTTCCTTTGACCTCGATTTCTGCCCAAGCCGATCACTGCATGTCAAAACTGATGGTACCCACAGGTTCGTATCGTCAAGAGCTTCAGTTTGACATATAATTCGTTGGGTTTTGAAGAGATTTGATTTTAAAGTCTGTATTTTTTTCTCTTCTAGCATTTTTGAAATTTTATTTTCCATTAGAGAAAGAAGAGTCGGTGGAAGAAATATACGTAGAATGAGAAATGGGCTGGTGGAGAGGAGGAAAGAATTTTATTTATATAAATATAGGGGCCCACTAAGAGGAACTAACCATTATTAAATTACACGGATTCCATTCACAATCTCTTCAGTACGATCAAACGGTAAGTCAGATCGTAACACAAATTGAAATCCTATCATATTTCACCGTTCTGGTTCCGATGGCGCCAGTTTCGTCGAATTCCGAGAAAGCCGCCAAAACAGTTAAATTTCACCGTTAATTAATTAATTAATTAATTATTCAATTATTCGATTAACCGTTTTAAATTCAAATTAAATATTCATTGAATTCAAATTTAAATCAAATTATAACTTAAATAATTTCTACAAATAAGTTTCACACATTTTCAAATCATAATTTGATTATTTGAATCTTGATTGAAATTTCAGTTATAAATTAACGCCTTAAAATTCCACCATTAAATCAATTAAATTAGAATTCCCTTTTTAAATTAACTCACTTACATTAATTTAATTATTTAAATATTCAATTTCAAATTACTGCTTTTCAAAAACTAAATTTGAAAATTATATTTACTCAATTTAAACAATCATCATCATTAAAAATTAACACAAATTTGATTTTCCCTATATATTCCAATTTATTTATTTTAAATTGAAATTTAAATATACTGAAAATTATGGGACGTTACATCCCGGATCCAACAAAAGTTGTTTCGTCGAAAAAGGAGGTCGTTTGCAAAATTTCCATTTCTAAGGGCTAAAATTCCATAGCGACTATTCTGAATTTTCAACGGGGAATAACTTTTTATTCCCGCTATGAAATTTCAATTTTTCGGATTTGTTGGAAAGAAATTTTCAAGTAGATTCTAATATTTTTGGTTTCGCCAAAATTCGGTTTATTTTGAATCTTGTACATTCATTTGAAATTTGAAATTGAATTTTCAAACTACCGCGCCATTTCCAATTCCTTTTATAATTAAAATAAATATTTATTTTCTAACGGCGATCTATATAAATATATACCTTCTAATTTTATTCAAAATAAATTTCTAGTCATAATTGTTTAAAGTAAATCATTTTAAATATTCAAATTTCATCAAATTTACCAAAATAAAATTTTTAGATTGGTTCGGATTTTCCGGGTTGTTACAATTTGGTTATATGTTCCGTTCTTTCACATAATGGTTTTATTAGATAACAAATAATCATATAACACAACAATCAATCAATTAGTGAATTAACGTTTCAAATTCATAATTTTGATACATATACAAAAAAAATGTTTTTGATGCCAATTCACAACAATAAACCCTATCTAGTTTTGGTTCTCACACTAGTGAGTTGGAAATATATAGATATCCCACTTTCGAAACTCGAAAATAAATACTGATGATGCACGTGCTATCATCAGTATCATCTCCGGGCGATTAGAGTGTGATTCTATATCTATCCAGTATATTCAAACTTCGAACACACGTTTGCAAGGCGTATATGCAAAATCTTTATATACTCGATTGTCCAAATTCAACATAAAATTAATATTCAAATACGTATAAAATGGTTTAAATTTCCAAAACAAAATTCGTTTTCATTTTTATTTAAAAAAACACTACTCTTCACACCCGTTCTAGGATACTATTGATCCGATCTCTAACGAATCATTCCTTATTGGATATTACTAATCCAATCTCTGATGAATTCTTTCGTTCGGTTCTACTATGTCTTGTTCTCGAGCTCTGTAAACCAAAGATCCAATACCTCATGTAACGACACGAACTTGCCCTTACGGGAAAGCCCGGATTGTAATGAGGACAGGACAAATCAGAACACAAGCAGAAGAACATTTCATTGCTTATTACTACAATTTACATCAGAGTACAAGAATATGCAGAGTATGAACAAATAATATAAATTTGATAAATATTAGAGATTTACAAATTACAATGCAGCGGAAAATAATACAAAACACAACTGAAAGAGATACACGGATACAGAGCTTTCCGAATATCGTTCCAGCTGTAAATCAGGATCCTTTGAATATAAATCTGCAAAACCAAAACTACTAGCTGCCCGTGTGGAAAATAGGCGCACCCAGAGTTTAGGTTAAAACAATAAACTCCAGGTCAGTCATGTGACTGGTGTGAGAACTAAAACAGTTATTAAATCTTTACTTTAAAAATAAAGTAAATCAAGGGACCACGCCGTATAACACGGAATGAGTTTACTCCCGAGAATACCAGTGCATAGAGTAAACAACGCAATGCTTTTTGGAAAAATGAAGCTATTATAAGACCCAGGTCCCATCACACAATGCAGCGCAAGCCGAAGGATAGAGTTTTACCTTATAATAGCCAAACATGCTTGGCACGTTATAAAAGAAATCATTTTGATATTATTATAGTGTAAAGTGTATGAAAACAACTTCAAATATAAATGTATCAATCATAGACGGCATAGTGCCCCATACCACTATGTCGCCATACTAGGCTCTATAATCAAAACCGAAATGTCACGTATTGGAAATTGGATTTCCGTCATGAGTCAAGGCCAGGGATGGCTCCTCACCGCTTCGAGACAATCTAGCCAATGTCTCAGGACTTCCGGTAGAGAACCCTTGGATCGGTTGGGCCGGTCCTCCGTTACATTTGAGGATTGGTAATTCCTGAACATACGTTTCCCGGTCCGATCGGACCTATATCCATCGGCTCGACGAGACCGATATATCTGAGGCGCCTCGCAATCCAATAACCACATATGTAAAAATATAACAATGTCAGGGCGTGCAAAACCCTGACACCACCCATAGCTAGAAAGAAACGTCATGTTCTCCCAATGGTCCTTATCCCGTTTTTGACTCATACCGAGGTGTGAGGCTCGCGAATTAATGCTATACACAAAGCAGCGCTACATTAAAGCTGTGCTTTGATCATCAACCACAAGACTCTGCTTTTCAACAAAAGCTTGATCACTGCATCTCAGCATGCCACACAGGCAATTCATGCCATGCGACTGATGTCTATCGATATATAACATCTGAGCTCGTACGTCTCAGAGAAGGGCGTTAAGCAAGAGAATAAATTCTCCGCCACCAAACAGATATATATTTAATAAAAATCAATCGACATAGAATAAAATCCAATGTCAGACACACGTCCATTTACAAGTTCGTTCTGGGTCTGAACGAAACCGGAGGCACCTTATTCCTCATCCCATATGTCCAATAAAGGAGAGAGGTCCTTGCATATCCGAACGATATCCAAGTACATCTGGACGATCACCACTTATTACCTCGTCTTGGGTGTACAGCCTAATCAAGACATCAGTAATCATCCAAACGACGTGAAGACCTCCGGTCTTCAACCACCGTCTTCATCATCGACTTATCGTCGAATGAGTTATTCAGAATAGGTATAAACCCGGCCTTTCCGAATAACTCGCATATATGATAAACAAGTGCTATAAAAACACAACATACGCCTTATTCCAATTCAGAATATTCTTTTATTCAAATACTCACATCCTTAGGGATATGTTCCCATTAATTTTATCAAAGATAAATTCTTTAAAATTTATTCTTTAATCTTCCTTTGGAAATCATTCAAACCATATTAAGGTTTTCCAAACTAGTCGGGATTAACATACCTTACCGAAGTAATCATTTATTTAATTTCCCAATCCCAACCTCTTCATCCCACGGAGCAAAACTGGTATTACTCCATAACTAATACCACGGTGTTATCGGTAAAAATAATTACCATTTCCCGTTCAAATCTAATTAAAAATTTAATTATCGCTTGGAGCAAAAATGGTGATACTCCATTCTCGATTATTTCCCAAATTTGATAATTTAAATTATCAATTCACATTTCAATCTAATTAAAGATTCACTAAAACTCCACTTAGTTTTAATCTTCCCAAAAATCAATATTAATGATTATTTAACTTTGGAAACTCCAACATGTCGCATCGACAATCTACACCGTACTATTGATTTCTACCGAAATATAACCTCTAAGCTCGTACATCTCAGAGAAGGGTGTTAAGCAAGAGAATAAATTCTCCGCCACCAAACAGATATATATTTAGCAGAGATCAACCATATAGTTCGAAATACAATGACATACATGTAATTCTGCCTTTAACTGGTTTAAAGAGCTAATGTCATTTAAAACACAGTTCACGATAAACCCAAATCACATTCCATTAATTATGGAATCTTCACGGAAAAACATATCAATATATAATCGATATCAATTCCTGTATTCGACTAAAAATATAAATGGAATAACGGCAAAGCCTTTTTAATTTCATATGTATTAACAGTCTTCCTCCACAGAAGTTCACTTCGACTATTATCAATCGAATTCCATTCAATTCCAATTTAATATATTAAATTGGAAAACTTTAATTTGGAAAATTCCCGTTTAAATCTTAATAAAAAAAATTCATAAATTCCAAATCACATTTCACTGTAAATCGGGTCAAAGAACGAATGTCGTTAGAAACACAGTTCACAACAAACCCAATTCACATCCCATTTTCAGTTCCAATTAAATGTTAATTAATTGGTAATTCTTCTTTAAATCTTGATCAAAAGATTTATTCTTTTCACACTAGGTTTAGGAACAGTGTTACTGAAGACCCCATCCCATAAGTCTCTAACCGTAAATTAGTAAGAGAACAATTCCCCAAGTATTAATCCCGTAGGCCGAAACTAACATCAGATCAATACCCAGGAAACGATTCAACTTAGCTAATCTCCTGTCAGTTTCTAATTTTATTAACTCCGTTGGGTTTAAGAACAGTATTATTAAAGAAACCATTCACGACAAACCCAAAATCTCATTCCATTATTAATCGGGTTAAAGAACAAGTGTTATTTAAAACACCGTTCATGATAAACCCAAAAACCAATTTCAATTTAATTCCAATTAAATGTTAATTAATTGGCAAACCTCATTAAATCTTAATAAAAAGATTTATATTTTTTTCTCAAGAACATTGTTATTGAAGGCACCGTTCACGACAAACCTACAATCCAATTTGATATTAAATACAAGACTCAGAATAGAAAATATATCGGCTTATATTCAATATCAAATTTTGAAACAAACAAATATCGTATTAGAATAACGATATATATAAATCTTCCAAATTCCACCACAATATCCGTATAATCACGGAATCCAATATCGAAATATTCCGAAGATACTTTCGATTCAAATCCATTTCAATTTTTATATTGGAGATTTCTTGTTATATTAAATCCATTCACAAATCCAATTTATTTATTTAAAAATTATTGGATTTCAAATCTTGTTCATAACTCATCCATTTCAATAAAAATATATTTTTATCTTTTCAAATGTGGAATTTTTCATCTCAATTCTTTCCAAATCATTTATCATGATTTTACACAAATTATCAATATTTTTAATAATTTTATCAAGGCCCGTACAGTCGGTTTCCATAAACGGTCATCGAACTGCACTTACAGCGACCGTTTCCAAATTTGATTTGGACATAATTCCAAATCCAACCGTTAGATTTAAAATCTCTTGTATTCTTTGGAAAGCTCTTTTCGATACAAACCCAACGGTTCCTGTTTTAGGAGAATTCGACGGTCGGATCTCCCGTAATGTCCATTCGAAGTCAATGGTCGAAATTTTCGAACTACCGCAGTGCGGCGCGTTCTATTCAGGCCATTAAACATATATAAAATATATATTATATGTATTTCATCGACTTCCATTTAAAACGAATTTTTTAAATTGTTTTAAATTCGTTTTCAAAACGATTTCAACTTCATATTCAGTTTCAAATCAAAATTGAATATTCCATATCATCGATATATAAATGATAATATTCTCAAAACATCAGATTTTGAAATCACTTCCTTTTCGATATTCATTATAAAAATGAATAAAATCGATATAAATATCATGCACATCAAAATGGCGTTAATCTAATCAACACGGCTTCATATATTTCAATATTTTAGTGTCCATCCCAAATCGGACATCAAAATCATATTTCGATCCATTACAGAATATTATTTTAAAATATTTGTTATTTTATAATATTTTTTAATTTAAAATATTTGTTCTTTCCGAATTGGAATCAGGCACAGTCAATTACCATATAATTTTATTTATATGGATTTCACACACACATGTACACAACAATAATCAAAACATAGTCAACCATTATCCAGAGTGCATCACACAACTGCATAAGCATTAAATACAAATATTTAACGCTTACAACAGCATGTCAACCCATCGATTGACATACAACTAAATATTGGGATTAGTGTACGTCCAATATCATCCCAATACCCGTGTGGGGTTTTCAAACAACAAACACTGATTACTATTTGTGCAGTTGGGCGATGTGTAAAATATATCGTCCTAATCAATATCAATCAAATGTGTATACATAAACAAATCGTCCGATTTGTAAATGAATATTTATTTAATTCATACACACGTTGAAAATTATATTTTTAACTATAAACTATTTATTTCAACACATGAATATTTTATTTATTCCATTCCACATCACAATCAATTTTCAAAACACAATCAAATCAAACAAGTCGTCCATGGTATGTGGACGACAGGTGTCGGATGCTGCTAAGTACTGTCTGCTTACTAGTATATATCTCTAACTAGAAAATAAATTAAAGTGAGAAGTTCTCACCTTTGGGATCCACTCCTCCATTTCATTTCTGAATTTGTGAATAGCTTGGATTTGCCTGAAATTCAACGTAGTGTTTTCCACACTGTTCATATTGAAAATCATATTTTTATTTGAATTCTAAAAATTATATTTTTACTTCGCTAAAAATTATATTTTTACTTCACTATGTAAATAAAATCATATTTTTATAGTGTTACAAATCATATCTTTACAACGCTACTACATGTATAAAAATCGTATTTTTATACCATCACTCTACATATAAAAATTGTATTTTTATAACGCTACATACATAATAAAAATCATATTTTTATTATAAAATAAAAATCATAACTTTATAAACTCATTTACATTCTAAAAATCAAATCTTTACAAAGCTACTTACACAAAAATTAAATTTTTATGGGAATAAAAATCAAAGCTTTATTCTATTGAAAATCAAATCTTTCTTCTATTTATAAAAATAAATTCTTGTTCATGATAAAAATCTAATCTTGTTCATTATAAAAATCTAATCTTATTCTACTTCAAAGATCTAATTTTATTCTAAAATTATTTATATAAAAATCATATTCCTTTTCTGAAATTATCTATATATAAAAAAGCATATTTTTATTCTTAAAAAAATAAAAATCAACATATATAAATAAATAAACTCATAATGGCGCGGCTGGTGGTCGGAGGAGGGTTGCTGGAGGTCGCGTCGGACGTCAGCAGGGTCGGGGAGGCGTCGCGGTAGGGGGGTGCGGCAAGGGAGTGGTGGTGGCAAGTTTCAGAGGATTGGGGGCGTTAGGGTTTTTGGATGGTCGGATTTCGAGGAGAGGGAGGGGGAGTTCGACTGTGGCGATGGAAGAGGGGGGTGGTCCGGCGAATCTGGCGGCGACGGGATTGATGGTGCAGTGGAAGGGAGCACGCTTCTTTTTTTTAATCGAGACTTTCTGATTTGGGGAAGAAGAGGTTACGGGGAGGGGGGTTATGTAGAATATATATTTAACTATTTTTTTTCTTTTTTAATTGCCAAAAGTTGACTTTTATTCCGAACTCCAAACGAGACCCAATGACTACCGCCCCCAGCTAATTACCCCCATTCCGAACATGATGGGATATGTTTCGTAACCCAATTCAGCTGTTACGATCAGTTTCCGCTAAATTTAAAATATAAATCATTATACTTTAAATTCAAACGCTCATTTTAATTTACCGTGGCCACATCCGAATTCCAAAAATTTCAAAAAGTAAATAAATCTGGCTATGTTTTGACGATACGGTCCTAACAAAACTAATTTCATCGAATTTGGAGACCATTTGAAAAGCGGTCATTTTTCAGTCGATTAAATTCAAACTGAAATTGGAAAACACGTTTAAATTCACCACGCTCACATATTGATTTCAAAAATTAAGAAAATTGGAATCTAGCAATAACTTGACATTCTGAATCCAACAAAAGTGCTTTCGTCAAAAACGGAGGTTGTTTGCAAAATGGTTACTTTTAAGGGCTATATTTCCATAGCGACTATTCTGAATTTTCAATTAGACATAACTTTTTATTCCCGCTATGAAATTTGGATTTTTTAGATTCATTAGAAAGATATTTTTAAACAGATTCTAATATTTTTGGTTTTGTTAAAATCCGGTTTATTTTGAATCCTGTACATTCATTTGAAATTTGAAATCGAATTTTCAAACTACCGCGCCATTTCCAATTCCTTTTATAATTAACATAAATTTCTAGTCGTTATAATTTAAAATAATTCATTTTAAATATTCAAAATTCATTAAAATAGCCAAAATAAAAAATTTAAATTGGTTCTGATTTTCCAGGTTGTTAAATAAAGTTTTCATAATTTTGAAATAAAAAAAAAAATTAAAATTTCAAAATTTAAAAATAAGAATTTTATAAATATTAAAGAACTCGAAAATTCAAAGAATACAAACATTACCTTACAGGTTATAATTTCCATGCCCGTTTATAAACATTTGAATCGAAATATAAGCGAAGCAGTGTATTGAATAAATCTAAACAAGTAATATTTATTGTCTAATATCTGAAAATCAATAATTATAATTAGCAACATACTTAAATAAATATACTTAGAAATTATTAAGAATTAATAAGTTGTATGTAATATTTAATAGTTATTAACTAATAAGTACGATTAAATAATTAATTATTAATAATTACATAATATTTAAGATTAACGAATAATAATTAATAATTAAATTTAATATTTATGAATTGAAATTTATTATTTAAATGTTAATTTCAAGTAATTGTTAATAAATAATGACTATTAAAGAAAAGTAACAAATAATCAATAATTAAGAAAAATATTTAATAGTCTATTATTAATAAGAAATATTAATAACTATGAAATAACATTTAATATTTTGTAATTATAACTAATATCTAAAAAATGAAATTTTCTAAAATAAATTGAAATAATGAATGTATTTTACTAATCATATGAAAAATTGAAAAAATATAAAAGGAGAAAAAGGAAACTTCCTAAATTTTAATAGCACTTAAAATATGTTAACAAATGTTATCAATGACTATTTATTAATGATTATTAATAAATAATTTTAAATTATAGTTAATAATTAATAGTTTATTATAATTAATTTTTAATAAATAAATCATAATTAATAGTATAGTATATATTGATAATGCTAAATTGCAATATATACTTAATAATATAATACCTTATTATAATGTTAGTTAGTTTCTTTTTGCAAAACTGTTATGAATCTTATTTTGTTAATTACCGTTTAGGTTCTATAAATATACAAATTGCTTGTTTTAACGTGTAAAACAAAAAAAACCATCAGGCCGTCCAAAAGAAATGGGTCCGACCCGATGCCCAAACTGAGATATTCCAGCAGTCATCGTAGCCTCCACGTGCTTTCGTTCCCATTTCCAGAACCCTAACCAAAAGGAAGAAAAATCATGGTGGCTTATAATTTTTTTCTCGAATCCTATCTTCCCTTTCTTCTCCTTCTTATTTACATTCTCATAGGTATGTTCGCCTCTCCTCTTTACCGAGTTAGCGAAACAACCTCTATCATTTTAATTAGTTATTCCTTCGCTTGACTTGGCATCTTGTAGATGTCGATAAACCGAATTGGCTTCCAGGGATGGGAAAGTGATTATAAATAATTTTATTGCTTCTATATGTTTTACAAAAACGATAAAGTTCATAACATGACAAGTGAAGAAAGTCTTTGCAAGAGAAGTGTAGCTGTATTGCAGTATTGTGCATTTCATACGAGGATTTGGTTGATTAAAGGTACAAATAATTTCATAAAGGAGTATTTTACAATAAAATTTTGACCTGAAAAGGAATTGGATTTTCAATAGTTCCTTTAGTTTTAGTGTTTACTGCTATGGAGCAAAGCAGAAGTATAAATCTGATGTTCCATTTGAACTTGCAGTGACGCTCATCTTTCACCTGACGAAGAAGCAAAGAATAAAGAAGAAACTCGAGAATATTTTGAGAATATTCCTTCATAGCGCCATACTTAACCATTAAGAAGTGAATACCCTACACATATTTTGATGCACAAGACCATTCCGATCTAACTCTATCCCCAAGTTTCAAATAATAAAAAATCTAGAGACAAATGATTCTGAGGTATTCAAGGTTTATCCGTTGAACTTGAAAAATTATTTCCATTTTCAGACATGAAAGTTTTTTTTATTGTTTCTTAAAGTTTTGTTACAAAATAAATAGTATTAAAAATGGTGGTACTGTTTCTGAATACTGTTAGCAGAAACTAACATGCGAGGGGAGTGAAGTAATTTATGAATATGTGGAGATAAATTACTACAAAGATCTCAATTGTGCAGACAAACACCATCACATAATATGGATTTCTTCTATGTACTACCTTTCTGGACCGTGTTGTCAACTCAAAACTGTTTTGCATAATATAGACAGTCTTACAGATATGGTTTTTTTATGGATAGGTACTGGATTCATCAAGATGGACAAAACTAGTGACGGTTCTTTTGAGATCAAATCAGAAAGTTGAACTGGGTCTGATTATCATCCATCGGGCAAGGGAAATCCAGCAACTAATAAGTGGATACCATCTACTGAAAATGTATAACTCTTTACTCTTTTCCTAAAAGAATTTTTGTAAATTTGACTTAAAACTGATAGAACTATATATGATCATCGTGCAAATTTTAGAAAAAGAATATAATAGTAGGATATCTTCTATACTGGAAAATTACAAAGTACGGTCATTTGGAACATATTTCGTATTTGATGAACACACTCACAATAAGTGATCTAATTCCATTGTTACGAATATATGCAAGTTTGAACTAATTTTTAGATTCAATTATTTTTTATCATTACATGAATAAAATAAAACTCCAATACTATATACCTGATTTCGTATGCACCATTTCACCTATAGGTGTTTCAAAAGTGGATGTGATGTTCAATTAAATGCAAACTGAGATGATCTGCATGTTCAATTAAATGTTGCACAAAATAAATGAAATATGAAGATTTTCATTACTTACATTTTCTCACTTGGACCAAATGTTCAATTAAATGAAAACTGAGATGATCTGCATTCATTTTTAACAATCGTGTCACCCATTTTCTATCTGATTTTGATCTGAGGTCTTTTAGGGGAGGTGAAGTATTTTTCTTGCATTGATGCTTCTTGTCCCTAACTGATCGAAGAAGGTATGTCTAATAGGATTTCTATATCTTTAGAGTTAGTAATGTTTCTTTGCCCATTTAGACCATAAAGCAATGTAACTTTCAAAATAAAATATAACTAATTTATATTGGATATTATTATATTCCAAAGCCCTATCTTCTTTTTTTAGATCTAATTTTGGTTATTATAAGGATGGGAATAGAATAGACAAGCTTTTCATTTAGGTTGTCCATGCTATATCTTTAGGTACCTAGACTAATTTAATATGCTTTTCCTAACCATCTGCACATCTACTGCATAAAATGATTCTCCATATTAACCTAATCAAATGAAATCATCCACATATTGCAAGTTGCAACTCAAGATGATTACAAGTAATTTGATTTCTTTTGAAAATTTTCGTTTACACTGAACTTACCTATTGTTTTCAAATTCTTTGGGCTGCTATTATTTCTAATTTTAGTGTTTTAGTTTATAATTTTAATTTCCATAAGTTTATGTTTGCCTTTCTTCTAGATTCCGTATAGCTTAGCTTCATGTGGTGATATGCGCTAGTATATTATTGTTGTCACTAAAGCTAGCATGGATTCGAAAAGTATCATTAGAATAACATATGGCTATTCCAACGGCTCGCCGTTGGCGACCGTTGGAAGCAGTTGGAATAGTGTTCACGACTTCCATCGGAAACAACGGAAAGATTCCAATGGCTTTTTCAACGGATTCCAAAAGAAAAAACCATTGGAAAACAATGTCCATATTGTCGTTGGAAACCGATGATAGTCATTGGAAATACTGGGTATTTTTTTATATAACAACAAGCAAGCTACTTTCCAGCCTCCCCAACTCATTTCCTTTCTAATCTGTTTTCATTTTCAATCCATTTCCAACCAATTCCACATATATTCGACACATATATACCACAAGCAACACAGACAACCAAAATAAAACGCATAAACATCAATATATACAACAAAAACTATCTACACATCCAAAATACCATCCAAGCATGTCTACAAAGCGTACCATTATAAACAAACATCCAAAAAACCCTATAAACATGTCAACAAAGTGTACCAATATATACAAACCATCGAAATACAACCAAACTTGTCTCGTCATATATCAAAACAAAACACAACCCAAAACCAAGCATCAAAACACATACCTCAAGCTGCATCGTCGCTATGTTCTCTAGAAGCAGACGTTGAAGGAAACTCACCATGATTATGCATGTACTCTACAACCTTTTGATTCAGCTGCTCAATCTGCATACCATGTACGCGATTCTGGTCCTGCAAGTGCTCAATCAACGCTCGCAACTCCTTAATTTCTTCCTTGTCTTGTGCCTTCTTCTCTTGTCGAACCTGCAAATATATATTTGCAATTGAAAACTATAAAAAGATACTCTTGGATAGAAATGAATTGAAAGCATAACAAAATGAAATCATAACAATATTATAGCAAATACTAGTATTATTTACAAAGGGTGGATTAGGCCATTTTTTATAACATGCAATTTTTATACAAGTAATTTCAATAAGCAATTTTTATTTAAAAGTAATTGTTATAACACACAATTTCATAGTCATTTTAACAATGCTAACATAAAAATTTTAAACATACAAAATGAATTCATAACAAAATCATATTATTGAATATACAATTTTTATAACTTACAATTTTTATACAAGTAATTTGTTATACATACATCATTATTAGTGAACGAAGGCATTTCTAGTAGAAGTAAGTCTTAACATAGACGATTGTTGATGTAAATAATTAAAAATATGATGATTAAGGTTTTTAAGTAGAAGTAAGTCTTAACAGAGAAGAAAACAGTTAATAATGTAGATGTAAATAATTTATACTATACAAATATTATCGTCAGGTTACCAAATCGATAATGCCTGCTCCGCTATTATTTTTTCATAACAGCATCAAATAGATTGTCTTCCTCCTCCTGTATCAACTCATCATGGCCCAACTCCTCAAGCACATGAGCCCGTGTGTAACACCCCGAATTTTAGTTAATACTAAAATTCACTAATTACAGGATAAATAATCTCAGACGTGGGAATCAGGGGAAACGGGCTGCGTCATTGCGTTTGTCTCGGAAAAATACGCAAATTAGAGTCCGAGTTTTCGAAAATCGGAGTCCGTATGGCCCAGTTATGGCCCGATGAAGTTTGCAGAAAATTCAAAACTAAAAACAGATTTAAAAATTTTAAATTCAGATTTGGAATGGGACAGGCGGGGTCAGGCGGGAAGATTCCCGCCCTACCCATGTCGACAGGGCTGTCGACAGGCCTGTCGACAGGGGTGTCGACATGCCTGTCGACTTGCCTGTCGACAGGGGCCTGGCGTCCAGTGAACCTGGGTGCACCAGGTTGCACCAGGTTGGGTTTCAGGCTGGCTAGGAGGGCTGGTTCTAGAGATTTCCTAAATCTAAGGGTCCTAATCTAATCTAGGGTTAATCTAAGGGCCTAAAACACTCACCTAATCCTATAAATAAGACCCTAACCCTACCCTAATTCATTCATAATTAAATCTAGTAACTAAACTATGGCAAATTGAAACTTGAGAGAGCCTCCATCAAAATTAGAGAAGGGATAGCATTCCAAATCAACTTCTAGCCTCTTAATCTTCTTCATTAGTTTGCTAATTTTGTTTTGGTGAGCTTCTATCCCCTTAATAATCAATTGTTAAATTGATTAAGATAGGATATGATGATGTATGGTTATGTTTGTGGATCAATGTGTTTATGCAAGCTTAATATTGTATATGTTATGTGTTTTGCAAGTTATATGCTCTATGTCATGCAAGTTTAGTGTATGTGTTCATGACATTTTTATGCAAGTTTAATGTTATATCTTTATGCAAGTTTGGTGCTATGTTTCATAATGATTATGATGCAAAACACTAAGTTGGACATTGATCTATTATGCAACATGTTATGCATGCATATGAAGTTATGTGAATAAATATGCAAGTTATGTGTATGTTCAAATGCAAGGTTAACATGTTATGCATGCATATGAAGTTATGTGAATAAATATGCAAGTTATGTGTATGTTCAAATGCAAGATTAACATGTTATGCATGCATATGAAGTTATGTGAATGATTATGCAAGTTATGGGTATGTTCAAATGCAAGATTAACATGTTATGCATGCATATGAAGTTATGTGAATGATTATGCAAGTTAGGTGTATGCTCAAATGCAAGATTACCATGTTATGCATGCCTATGAAGTCATGTGAATAATTATGCAAGTTATGTGGATGCTTAAAAGCAAGTTGGGTTAATATATGCTCATATATGCAAGTTGACACCCTCTTAACCCATGACAAAGTTATATGCTAAACCCATGATATTTGTGATGGATCTTCCCCTTTTACTATGTCATGAAATGAGAACGATTTACGTGGGGAACGATGGGGTTGGTAAATATGTTAATAAATGTATGTTTGGGTATGATTAAGCATACCATAAAGATAAATTACCATAAGTGGGAATTTACCTATTGAGTTAGGTCTACCCCATGGGAATTTACCTATTGAGTTAGGTCTACCCATGTTATGGAAAACTTGATATTAATTAGGGATAATTAATATGGGGGTGATTAATTAGGTGTAATTAATCGACTAAGACACGAGGTTGGACTCATTTGTAGTGTAAAACTGCCCGGACCCGGCCGGCTTAACCAGTTGCTACAAATGTCAGCCCAATGTGAGAGGTCTTAGCCATAAATTAAATATGTGATTAAAGTAAAGACACGAGGTTAGGCCCTGTTATGACGTAAGACTGCCCGGACTCTACCGGCTTAACCAGGCGGTCATAACAGCCAGTCTAATGTGGGAAGTCTTTATGGGAGATCACGGTCTTAATTAATTAATAAACACTTAACCATAGTAGCATGTAGTGGGACATGAGGGGTTAAGTGGGAGCCTTGGGTGGCATGAGGAAATTTTGTGGTTGCCTTGGGTGGCATGTGGAATCTAGTGGGTTGCCTTGGGTGGCAATAGAAAATACGATTAGAATACTTAACCAAGTGGAAACATGTAATTAAACATGATTAAAGGGTTAAGTGGGATACACTAGATATTTGACAAGCTTAAGTGGGTAGCTTGTGGGGGCCCATTTCAACCAATATCCCCAAACGTATCTTTGTGGGCTCGACCCATGTCGAGTGACGGGACACGCATATTGGGCTTGATTATAAGAGGCCAAAACGGGTTAGCGGTGGCAACGCAAGTCCAACGGGTTTCATATGCGTGTGTGGGCCCGGGCTGGTAGATAAGCCGTTGTTGCATCGTGTAGATATAAAGCCGTGCACCGTTGATAGTATTGGGTAGCCACTTTAGGGGAGTGATACACCCCACTGTGGGACCAGCACGGGTATCTACGGTAGGGAGCCGATCGATGGGGAGTAGTGGGTACACCTAATAAAGATAGGGGCAGACGACACCTATGTAGGGGTACACGAAACTACTGGGTAAGAATTACTGAGTACACCTAGTGGAGATAGGGGCAGACGGCACCTATGTAGTGGGCTAGGAGTACATGAAATTATTGGGGAAATTTTCTAAGTCCTTGGAAGGGATCAACCTTTAAGTAGGAATGACTGGTGTGGTGCAGTTAGTAATTATCCTTGGGTGGGTAGATGCGTCCTGACGGTTATCTTAGTTCATCCTATGTTGTTGGCTATTTAGTGTAGTCATTATCCCCAAAGGTACCGTACCGAGTTCATGTCATACCCTAATTACTTTAATAATTGTATTGTTAAGGTTATAGGGCTCACTCAGACTTATGTCTGACCCCGTTGTTTTATCTTTTTCCCAACCCTCAGGTCCTACGGTGGATCCTAGCGGTAGTAGAGCTTGATCGGATTGCTGTTCCAGCCTTTGGGAGCTTGGGTAGATGTAAAGCTCCAGTTATCCAGTAGTCTTTTCTTTTGTCATGGCTATTGTATGAGAGAGTGGGATTATGTACTTCTTTATTTTTACGGATATTGTACTTGACTTTTATCATGGCTTTATGATGTAACCAGACATGTTTATTTCCGCTGTTATGAGATGATGTTTTAAATTTCAAGTACTATTTATATCTGTCTTGGTGTAATTTTTCTGTTCTATATTCACTAAAATACTCCACCGATGCTATGGCATTCCCTTAGTGAGTGACCATAGCGGGTGTGGGGTGTTACACGTGGTATCAGAGCAAAGGTTACCGGAACAGATAAAATTTTTAGAAAACTATTTTTCTAAAACATTTTTGGAAAAGATATTTTCAAAAACATGTCTTTTAAGAGAAGAGTTTTTGAAAGAAAAGCATAATCCCCAATAGCCATATCTATATCCTTCGAATTCTCCGTTTTGAATCTTTCCTTTTTCGTTTCAGCATGGCCGAGAATCTTAATTTTCCGGAGGGTGTGACGATACCAGTATGGTATAGGAGATTGATGGAGGCTAGGGCCACCACTACGGGTACAGCAAATGTTCCTCCACCAACCGTAGCACCCGATCTTCCTCCTCCCCCTCCTCCTCGCACAGATACTTTTGCTAAGACTTGCAAGGAATTTAAAGCTATGGGAGGGAAATCTTTTCAAGGATCTGAAACTTTTGTGGAGGCTAGAGATTGGCTTAAGGAGGTGGAAGAGTTGATAGATATCTTTGAGATGGAAGAAGGAAAGAAAGTCAAGTTGGCTGCTTGGTTAATGAAGGGAGAGGCCTCATTCTGGTGGGAGGTCACTAATGGAGAACGCCCCGTTGACTCTTGGGCGGATTTTAGGCAAAGATTTGTGGCAAAGTTTCTCTCAAGGGCGGAGGAAAACTTGTATATGGAAAGATTCTTGACTCTAAAGCAAGGAAATCTTTCGGTGAAGGAATATGTCAACAAGTTTAATCAATTGGCAAGGTTTGGCCTAGACATGGTGAATACACCGGAGAAGAAGGCTTTGAGGTTCGTGAAAGGCTTGAATGAACCGATGCATGGGTTGGCTATGACTCATATCCCTATGGGGGCCACCTTTGAGAAGCTAGTTGACATGGCACTCATGTATGAGGAAGAGAAGGGTCCTAATGCTAATAAGGCACCCGAGAAGAAGGGAGATCAAAAGAGACCTCAACAACAGCAAAGCAAAGGTGGGAAAGGCAACGGTGGCAAGGGCAAGAAGAAGAAGTGTTTCAATTGTGGGACACCTGGCCACCTAAGCAAGGATTGTCGCAAAAAGAAGAAGACTGGCTGCTTCCACTGTGGTGAAGCAGGGCATTTAGTGAAGGATTGCCCTAAGAAAGGGCAAAGGACGGGGTCTACCTCAGGAGGACAGGTGCAAGCTCTTATGGCACCGAGTCAGGCTAGGGGGCAAGTACAGGCTCTCGCGGTTCCACCAATTCAGGAGAGAGGTAGAACTATTTCCGTTGAAAGTCTGGTTTTTCTATTTGACCATCCTGTCCGTACATTGTTTGATTCAGGCGCATCACATTCGTTTATCTCATCATCATTAGTTGAGTCACTGCACTTAGACACCAGTCTGGTAGATGATCCCTTGGTTGTTTCAAACCCAATTGGGGGCTCCACTTATTTATCCATGATATGTTTGGGTTTGAAGATTTCTATACTTAGCATTGAATTTAGATGTGATGCTTTTGTGTTGGGCTTCACGGGCTATGGGTTGATTTTGGGCATGGACTGGTTATCCAGTAATGGTGTCGTTCTTGATTGCGAAAGGAGAGTTGTTAGGCTCATGACCCGCTTGGGTAACACTCTCGAGATTTCTTGTAATCCCATGGACTCTGTTATGCTAAGTTATCTTGAATCGCTTGACGCTTCGGTCGAGAGTTTGCAATCTATGAGAGTGGTCCGGGAATATCCGGATGTGTTTGAGGAGGTGAAGGGCTTACCTCCGAAGCGGGAGATTGACTTCCGAATATATTTGGTGGATAATGCTAAACCGGTATCTTTACCAGTGCGCCACATGGCTCCTCGTGAGAGGAGGGAACTCCATAAGCAAGTAGGGGAGTTGCTTGAGAAGGGGTTCATAAGACGGAGCATATCGGAGTGGGGTGCTCCAGTAGTATTTGCTACAAAGGCAGATGGGTCCCTCAGACTTTGTGTAGACTATAGAGAACTCAACAAGCTCACAAAGAAGAATAGACACCCATTGCCGAGGATTGATGATCTTTTCGATCAGTTGGTTGGCGCTTCAGTATTTTCTCAATTGGACTTGGCCACGGGGTTTCATCAGTTAAGGGTGGCTGAGGATAGCATAGATAAGACTGCCTTTAGAACTCCGGATGGTTTCTATGAGTGGCTGGTGATGCCATTTGGGTTGACGAACGCCCCTGCATACTTTGTTGATTTGATGAGTAGGGTGTTCAGGGAGTTCCTTAATAAATTCATGGTGGTCTTTGTGGATGATATCTTAGTATTTTCTAAGAGTGAGGAAGAGCATGCCCTACATCTTGGGGAGGTGTTGAAGACTCTTCGAGCGCATAGCCTTAAGGCTAAATTCTCTAAATGTCACTTCTGGAGGAAGGAAGTACGGTTCTTGGGGCATGTGGTCTCCAAGGAAGGGATAGCTGTGGATCCCGCGAAGGTAGTATCAATTCAGGATTGGAAGGTTCCGAAGAATGCTACCGAAGTAAGAAGTTTCTTGGGGTTGGCGGGTTATTATAGGAAGTTTATCAAAGACTTCGCGAAGATATCAGCCCCATTAACCCGCTTAACAAAGAAGAATCTTGTTTTCACATGGGACGTAGATTGTGATGATGCGTTCCGACGGTTAAAGAGAGCTTTAACCACGGCTCCAGTTTTAGTGTTGCCAGATGGGAGCAAGCCGTTTGTTGTCTATACCGATGCTTGTGGAACAGGACTTGGCGCAGTCTTAATGCAAGAGGGAAGGGTAATAGCCTATGGTGGAAGGCAGTTAAGGCCACATGAGAAAAATTACCCTACCCATGATTTAGAGTTGGTTGCTATTGTTTTTGCGCTTAAGATTTGGCGTCATTATCTTCTTGGTGAGAGATTCGAGTTGTTCACTGACCATAAATCTTTGAAGTACTTGTTCTCTCAGAAGGATCTAAACTTAAGACAGCAAAGGTGGATGGAGTTCCTAGCATCTTATGATTTCGAGATAGCGTATACCCCTGGCAAGGGTAACGTAGTGGCGGACGCCCTGAGTAGGAAGAGGTTGTCCTTGAGTCCATTGTTCGTGGAACGACGAAGCTTGGAATTTATCTCGATGTTTGATTTCAGACCTTCCATTGACTATGTACCCGGTTTGCTAGCTTCTTTGGAAGTTAGACCTACTCTTTTGGGGCGAATTGGAGAGGCACAAAGGGACGACCCACAGTTGGTTGAGTTGATAGAGATGCTCATAAGGGGGGAGTCGTCCAGCCATTTGAGTAGGTACACCCTAGACGATAAGGGGTGCTTGCGTAGAGACGGTAGACTTTGTGTACCGCAAGATGAAGAGTTGAGGAAGGTTATTCTTGATGATGCACACCGTTCTAGGATGACCATTCATCCCGGTGGGGATAAGATGTACCAAGACATGAAGAGGGTTTTCTTCTGGGCCGGTATGAAGAAAGATGTGGCCGAATATGTAGCTCGATGCTTGGTATGTCAACAGGTGAAAGCGGAGCAAAAGAAACCTGGTGGGTTGCTTCACCCATTGAAAGTTCCGCAATGGAAGTGGGATAGCGTCTCAATGGATTTTATTGACGGGTTACCCAGATCGAGAAAGGGTAATACAGGAATTTGGGTGGTGGTAGACAGACTTACTAAGAGCGCCCATTTCATACCTGTGAAGAGCAAGAGGACTGCTCCATGGCTAGCTTCAGTATATCTTCGAGAGATAGTTCGATTACATGGGGTACCCTCTAGCATAGTGAGTGATCGAGATCCTATCTTCACTAGCGAGTTCTGGAGAAGTTTGCAAGAAGCAGTGGGGACTCAATTGTGTCTGAGCACCGCATATCATCCTCAGACGGACGGCCAGACTGAGAGGGTGAATCGTGTTCTAGAAGACCTTTTGAGGCTTTGTATCTTAGATTTTGGAGGTACATGGGAAGAGCATCTTCCATTGGTGGAGTTCGCATATAATAACAGCTTTCAGTCCAGTATTGGTATGGCTCCTTTCGAAGCTCTCTATGGAAGGCCTTGTCGATCACCTACATGTTGGTGGGAATCTACGGATAAGATCTTGCTTGGGCCTGATATGGTTAGGGAGACTTCAGAGAAGATCGATTTGATTCGAAGAAGGATGAAAGCAGCACAGGATAGGCAAAAATCTTATGCGGACAAAAGAAGGACGGATCTTGAGTTTGAGGTTGGGGATATGGTTTTTGTTAAGGTATCTCCGTTGAGAAATGTTGTTCGCTTCGGATCAGTTGGGAAGTTAGCACCGAGGTTTGTTGGGCCGTTTCCTATCAAGGAAAGGATTGGACGGATGGCATATAGGGTGGAGTTGCCCGACAGACTTAGTGGTGTTCATGATGTATTCCATGTATCACATCTGAGGAAATGCTTACATGAGACCGCAGAGGTGGTAGAGCCGAGCTTGCTTAGAGATATAGAGATAGAGCGTGATGCGACTATCCGACGAGCTCCTACTCGCATCCTTGGGTCAGAGACTAGGAAATTGAGGAATCGAGAGGTTCAACTAGTCAAAGTGCAATGGGGAGAAGATGAGAGTAACGCAACTTGGGAGACGGAAGCGAAGATGCGTTCATTGTACCCATTTCTTTTTGAGGGTATGTTTTTACTTTCTCCTTTATCGCTTGTCTAGTACTTATCTTATCTTTGGTATGTCCTCTCGTTAGTACCTTTGACCTTTAGATAGGGTAAACCTATGGTTGAAACATGTGTTTGAGACATGTTATGGTTGATGGATGCAAGTGGATGCAAGTGTTTGCTAGTGGTTGCTCGTGGATGCATATACACACACTCTAGGCACTAGATCGGCTCAGTCACTTCATATTGCATATTGCATAAAATTGTGTGTAGGAAAATATATTTATGGATGTATAATGGTTGTATTATCACATGGATGATGCATTTTGGTGAATGATTGTGCACTCATGTAGATATTGTATGTGTCGATAGGGCTTTCTTGCATACATAATGGATGCATGGCACTATCATGGTTTGCATATGTCCATACATTAGATAGGGAACATATACACACACCGTTTGCATATGCTCATACATCATTAGAAACTGTCTAAGGACAATGGACGCCCGTGGTTGATGATTTGAGTAGATGGTTGTTTGGATGGTAGGATATGCATTCTCCTTAGCTTAGAGATTTCGGGGACGAAATCCTTTAAGGAGGGGAGAATGTAACACCCCGAATTTTAGTTAATACTAAAATTCACTAATTACAGGATAAATAATCTCAGACGTGGGAATCAGGGGAAACGGGCTGCGTCATTGCGTTTGTCTCGGAAAAATACGCAAATTAGAGTCCGAGTTTTCGAAAATCGGAGTCCGTATGGCCCAGTTATGGCCCGATGAAGTTTGCAGAAAATTCAAAACTAAAAACAGATTTAAAAATTTTAAATTCAGATTTGGAATGGGACAGGCGGGGTCAGGCGGGAAGATTCCCGCCCTACCCATGTCGACAGGGCTGTCGACAGGCCTGTCGACAGGGGTGTCGACATGCCTGTCGACTTGCCTGTCGACAGGGGCCTGGCGTCCAGTGAACCTGGGTGCACCAGGTTGCACCAGGTTGGGTTTCAGGCTGGCTAGGAGGGCTGGTTCTAGAGATTTCCTAAATCTAAGGGTCCTAATCTAATCTAGGGTTAATCTAAGGGCCTAAAACACTCACCTAATCCTATAAATAAGACCCTAACCCTACCCTAATTCATTCATAATTAAATCTAGTAACTAAACTATGGCAAATTGAAACTTGAGAGAGCCTCCATCAAAATTAGAGAAGGGATAGCATTCCAAATCAACTTCTAGCCTCTTAATCTTCTTCATTAGTTTGCTAATTTTGTTTTGGTGAGCTTCTATCCCCTTAATAATCAATTGTTAAATTGATTAAGATAGGATATGATGATGTATGGTTATGTTTGTGGATCAATGTGTTTATGCAAGCTTAATATTGTATATGTTATGTGTTTTGCAAGTTATATGCTCTATGTCATGCAAGTTTAGTGTATGTGTTCATGACATTTTTATGCAAGTTTAATGTTATATCTTTATGCAAGTTTGGTGCTATGTTTCATAATGATTATGATGCAAAACACTAAGTTGGACATTGATCTATTATGCAACATGTTATGCATGCATATGAAGTTATGTGAATAAATATGCAAGTTATGTGTATGTTCAAATGCAAGATTAACATGTTATGCATGCATATGAAGTTATGTGAATAAATATGCAAGTTATGTGTATGTTCAAATGCAAGATTAACATGTTATGCATGCATATGAAGTTATGTGAATGATTATGCAAGTTATGGGTATGTTCAAATGCAAGATTAACATGTTATGCATGCATATGAAGTTATGTGAATGATTATGCAAGTTAGGTGTATGCTCAAATGCAAGATTACCATGTTATGCATGCCTATGAAGTCATGTGAATAATTATGCAAGTTATGTGGATGCTTAAAAGCAAGTTGGGTTAATATATGCTCATATATGCAAGTTGACACCCTCTTAACCCATGACAAAGTTATATGCTAAACCCATGATATTTGTGATGGATCTTCCCCTTTTACTATGTCATGAAATGAGAACGATTTACGTGGGGAACGATGGGGTTGGTAAATATGTTAATAAATGTATGTTTGGGTATGATTAAGCATACCATAAAGATAAATTACCATAAGTGGGAATTTACCTATTGAGTTAGGTCTACCACATGGGAATTTACCTATTGAGTTAGGTCTACCCATGTTATGGAAAACTTGATATTAATTAGGGATAATTAATATGGGGGTGATTAATTAGGTGTAATTAATCGACTAAGACACGAGGTTGGACTCATTTGTAGTGTAAAACTGCCCGGACCCGACCGGCTTAACCAGTTGCTACAAATGTCAGCCCAATGTGAGAGGTCTTAGCCATAAATTAAATACGTGATTAAAGTAAAGACACGAGGTTAGGCCCTGTTATGACGTAAGACTGCCCGGACTCTACCGGCTTAACCAGACGGTCATAACAGCCAGTCTAATGTGGGAGGTCTTTATGGGAGATCACGGTCTTAATTAATTAAGAAACACTTAACCATAGTAGCATGTAGTGGGACATGAGGGGTTAAGTGGGAGCCTTGGGTGGCATGAGGAAATTTTGTGGTTGCCTTGGGTGGCATGTGGAATCTAGTGGGTTGCCTTGGGTGGCAATAGAAAATACGATTAGAATACTTAACCAAGTGGAAACATGTAATTAAACATGATTAAAGGGTTAAGTGGGATACACTAGATATTTGACAAGCTTAAGTGGGTAGCTTGTGGGGGCCCATTTCAACCAATATCCCCAAACGTATCTTTGTGGGCTCGACCCATGTCGAGTGACGGGACACGCATATTGGGCTTGATTATAAGAGGCCAAAACGGGTTAGCGGTGGCAACGCAAGTCCAACGGGTTTCATATGCGTGTGTGGGCCCGGGCTGGTAGATAAGCCGTTGTTGCATCGTGTAGATATAAAGCCGTGCACCGTTGATAGTATTGGGTAGCCACTTTAGGGGAGTGATACACCCCACTGTGGGACCAGCACGGGTATCTACGGTAGGGAGCCGATCGATGGGGAGTAGTGGGTACACCTAATAAAGATAGGGGCAGACGGCACCTATGTAGGGGTACACGAAACTACTGGGTAAGAATTACTGAGTACACCTAGTGGAGATAGGGGCAGACGGCACCTATGTAGTGGGCTAGGAGTACATGAAATTATTGGGGAAATTTTCTAAGTCCTTGGAAGGGATCAACCTTTAAGTAGGAATGACTGGTGTGGTGCAGTTAGTAATTATCCTTGGGTGGGTAGATGCGTCCTGACGGTTATCTTAGTTCATCCTATGTTGTTGGCTATTTAGTGTAGTCATTATCCCCAAAGGTACCGTACCGAGTTCATGTCATACCCTAATTACTTTAATAATTGTATTGTTAAGGTTATAGGGCTCACTCAGACTTATGTCTGACCCCGTTGTTTTATCTTTTTCCCAACCCTCAGGTCCTACGGTGGATCCTAGCGGTAGTAGAGCTTGATCGGATTGCTGTTCCAGCCTTTGGGAGCTTGGGTAGATGTAAAGCTCCAGTTATCCAGTAGTCTTTTCTTTTGTCATGGCTATTGTATGAGAGAGTGGGATTATGTACTTCTTTATTTTGACGGATATTGTACTTGACTTTTATCATGGCTTTATGATGTAACCAGACATGTTTATTTCCGCTGTTATGAGATGATGTTTTAAATTTCAAGTACTATTTATATCTGTCTTGGTGTAATTTTTCTGTTCTATATTCACTAAAATACTCCACCGATGCTATGGCATTCCCATAGTGAGTGACCATAGCGGGTGTGGGGTGTTACACCGTGCCTCCTAGAACTTTGCTTATAATGCAAAAAACAATTTCATTTGAAAATCAATAAAATGATGATTTTATTTTACATTAACTAATAATTAATAAACTAATCAATTCATGTTTGTAGTATTTAAAATACACATACGTATGCATGTGTCGCCTTGTCATGATCATCCCACTGATATGTGACGTTGCCAGCCATGTCTACCTGCCTGGATGCATGGGTGTGAGTAAAGACATCCATGTATGACACGGAATGTCCATAAAATCATTCCTGCAGTTGGTAATTTGAATAATTCAATTCCACATAATCAATCACTGAACTAATCAATATACATGTAATAATTAACAAATTTACCAAGTCCTTGTGGTGATGCTGGAAAGACTTGGATCCTCCATGATGAGTTACTGGATTCTTGTTCCTGTTTGCGGCGTTCCTTTCTGACTCAGCCTGGAAATGTACACTGACAAATTATCTAAAATCGGTAAAAAAAATCATATACGTTACAAATTTACCTTGAACTCAGGTGTGTCCCACCATGCAACCATCTTCTTAAACACTTCATCTACCATCCACTTTGGTTGCTTTTCCTTTTTCTTAAGCTTGTTCATCTTCTCTTTCTTATTCTTGGCGACCTTCGAGTTCCAGTGTCGCTGAACTAGCTTTATGTCATTCTCTTGCACATCTAATGCTCCTTGTATAATGAGAAAATCTTACTAATCTCCTTTATTTGTGTTTAATTAATTAGTCTCTTTGACGTACCGAGCGGTATAAACATACCAGAAAATCTTGCCAGATAGTCTCTTTGAGATCTGCTGGGACCTTGCTCCACTTAGGCCAGAAATCGCTTTTTCTGGCCATATACGCGTCCTTAAAGATATCTAAAACAATCTGAGATGGCTCCAACTCAAATCCCCTGAATTAAATATAAATTAGAACTTTATAAAATATAGTTATAGTATGCAAAAAAAAACATTAAATTGTTATTTTGCTAATTTTTATACTTGTGCCCTATCAGCCTTAGGCTTTAAATAAACAACCGGACGAGCTCACTGTCCGCCACTACCCTCACTAGCGTGATGGGTAATGCTACATCGTCTAGAGCCAAATCCCGAGCCAGAGCACGCGCCAGGGCCAGAAGCAGGGTCAGACGACATAATATACCTGCAGCATATATGAATATTTAACTAGCACTGACTTTGAGAATATGTAATTAAAATGCGCAAGTAATATGAATATGAATATGAGCAACACAACATGAATGAATAGAGATGCATTTTGAGAATATTTAAATGGAAAAAGATAGATAATATGCTATATGAAGTAAAATATACATTTCTTGTTTTTACATATAAGGCATACTATATCAAAACTTCAAAGTTATTTAAAAAATAATTTTAATGACATATTTGACTTCGTATAATTTTCATGGCATACTATACCAAAACTTCAAAGTTATTTAAAAAATAAATTCGTACAAACATACTATATCAAAACTTCAAAGTTATCGGACTTCAAAGTTATTTAAAAAATAAATGTGTACAAACATACTATATCAAAACTTCAAAGTTATTTGACTTGGTACAAGCATACTATACAAGCTCATTCATAAATTTCATGACATATTTGAGTAAAGTAAATTTATTTGTTTTTAAAGAACTACGTATGCATAAATCATTGTTCAACATTCAATCACAAACTTTAATATTTCTATATATAATACACATATGACATATGTTTTCACTAGTATATGACATATGACATATATTTAAACCATTCAATCCAACAAATTTGACAATTACAGTGACAACAATAGCAATTCAAGAATAATATGATGTAATATACGTATGCAAACAACTAGGAATAAAATCAAAGACATTAAATAGAAATTAGTGGAAAACCTAAAAATTAGGTTTAAGAATTTCACCTAAATCCAAGAGCAACAACTGAGGAGGAGGGATGGAGGAGCTTGCGGTTGACGTCTGAGGCGATGGCGGTGGTTGTTTGTAATGTCCCAGAAATTTTGACAATTGGAATGAGAAATTAATTGAAGAATTGGTTTCAGACAATCAATTTTTATATTTATATTGGAATTAGAAATTTAAAATCAAAAATATATTATTTGGGTATGGAATGAATTGAATATTTAGAATGGTTGGTTAGAAATAAAATATTTACTGTTGTAATAGTTGAATTGGATTTGGAATTTCAACTGGGAAAATATGAACGGCTAAACTATAGATAAAACGTAGCTGACGTTAAATGAATTGGAGAATTTTAATTTGTTAAAAATATATGGAAAATTGATCAGAATATGTGTGTATAAAGAAAATAAAATTTAATGTTTCAAATTTGGAATGAAATGGAGTTGGTTGGAGAATAAATGAGATAAAATCAGTGAACCAATAAAAATATATAAAAATAAAATATCGTTGTACACAAACGAAGTCGAATTACAATTTAAATAATTGGATTCAGTACGCGATTACGAAAAGATTCGTATAAATTTTGTCGCGTTTAGTTTTTGTGTTGATAGTATAAATATCGAGCGTTCGACGATAGTTTGCAGTAAAACTTAATATTTAAATTATTTCAAATATACTTACCTCAGTTACATTTAAGCCGACCTATCTCTGATATCTGCACCGCTACTTTAAGCCTATTGATTGACGCTATTCTTATCCCGAACCTTTCCTCTATAAAAATCATGCTTTGCTACCAATTTTCTGAGCAAGAAATCGTTTCCCTTTTTCAATTTTAAATGGTCACCGTAGTTGATTTTCCCAAACCCAAATTGCAATCGCCGTCCCCAATTCGAAGTAAAATCGCGTCCTCCCCTTCTCCATCGTTCGCTGACTCCGAGCCACCGCTTTCACCTTCACCGATCGAAGTCCAGTATCATCCTTCTTGTTCACATCAAAGCCTGAGGTCATTTCAATTTCACCATCCTTCGTCCGAGCAACCGTTTTTCCGCTTGTTTAAGGTGAGTTTCTAAACTCATGATATACTTGGTTTAAGGATTTTAACATCGTTATTAAACTGAAATAATTGATTTCACTTGTGGTTTGACTACCGTGATTTTTGATTTGGGTATGTGATTGTTCTGTATATGAATTGATGACTGATGTGTCCCTAATCTCCATTTCAGTTATACACTAAAACCTCATGCCTCATTTGGGCATGCGAAACTGTTGGAAATTTAGAGGTGTATGAAAAATTTAGATAGGAGGAGGTAGATGGAGGACAATATTTAGCAAACTTTAATTACTTTCTTACTTACTTTTTTTCTTACAACTAAAATGACCACCACTATATATATAGTGGACTAAACACCCTTACAATACTAAGAGACACCATTTCACTTAATGGACACATTACTTAATGGACATGTCTCTTAACCTTAAAAGACACAACAATACCAATGATATTATTATTCTACCTAAGCACATGCCTTTTGACTTTCCACATGTCAATGACAATTAATGCTTGGTTTATTTTCCACATTGCCTCCCTTAAACCAAGCTGATATCTTCAAACGTCAAAGCTTTTGAGAACATCAGGGATTTGATTCCTTTTATATCTCACACTTTTTGGTAAAAGTATAGAAATCATCCAAGTTTTCTTTCTTCTTTTCTTCTTTTCAATCACAAAGATCTTCGGTGCAGTTTCTTGAATCCTTGCTGCAATCCATTCATATCGTCCTCCTTCATTGTCATAAAATTCTCCAAAAAGTATGCTCATCAGCCTCCAACTTGACCCAGTGTCAAAAATTTGAATGAATCATATATAATATGTTTCCATTCAATCTCTGCTTCAAGATCTCCCTTGTACTTCTCAATTTGATCAAGCTCACTTTTTATTTGTATGGACTCATCCTCAACTTTGTACTTCTCTGCTTCCTGCACCATCTTCTCTATTTCTTCTTTGTTCAATCTTCCCTTATCATTCGTGATCATGATCTTGCTCTTCTGCCCCATTGTCTTGTCTTCAGCGGTCACATTTAATATACCATTCACATCAGAACTAGCACCATCACCAGGCATTGGAGGAGCATCATCATCTATGTCAGAAGCTCCTCCCTGTTGATACATCTTTGCAATAATTTGATTGAACAATCCCTCCAGCTCCTTCATTTTGTCCTCAAACTCTTTTGCTTCAGCCAGTTGGTTGCCATCCAACCACTGTATTGCAGCTTCAACTGTGTCCACAACTTTCTTCTTATCACCAGAATTTAGCTTCCCACCGATCTTCTCATCCTTGATCGTGTTCCTCATATTGTAAGCATAGTTATCCAATGCATTCTTAGCTTCCACCTTCTTCTTGTGCGTCTCATCCTCAGGCTCATTGTCCTCAAGCTCTAACCTTTCCTCTGGTTCTTCTTCTTTAGCAGCTTTCTCTCCCATCAGCTCTTCTTCAGCTTCTTCGACCTCTTCTTCATCTTCTTCTACTACTTTTGTGTTATCCTTTGCATACACCTCTTTCAATAATTTCCACTAATCTTTTACAAATTTTTCTCCAAGAATATGGTCTGTAGCTTCTTGATTGACGTTATAACACATCACAACATGAGCTTGGAAATCTTTCCATCTCAAACTTTTGAACTCCATACTCTCTTTCTCCATCATATGTTTAACATCTTTTGGCCATTCATAGCCACACTCAAAAATCTCCCATAACCCTTTGGGGATTAGCTCTTCTTTTTTTTATTACTCCACTTTTCAAAGTTTTCTTTTGTGAGAACGATCGACATAAAAAATTGAAATGCCATCGTTTCAACCAGGCTCCGATACCAAATGTTGGAAATTTAGAGGTGTATGAAAAAATAGATAGGAGGAGGATATATGGAGGACAATATTTAGCAAACTTTAATTACTTTCTTACTTACTTTTTTTCTTACAACTAAAAATGACCACCACTATATATATAGTGGACTAAACACCCTTACAATACTAATAGACACAATTTCACTTAATGGACACATTACTTAATGGACATGTCTCTTAACCTTAAAAGACAAAACAATACCAATGACATTATTATTCTACCAAAGCACATGCCTTTTGACTTTCCACATGTCAATGACAATTAATGCTTGGTTTATTTTCCATAGAAACCCATACTGTATCGCACTTATATCTATAGCTTTTATATACATATATAGGTTCCACCTACTATAATACATGTGAAATTAAATATGTAAGGTACTTTTCTGCCCTTTTTCTACACTTGCCTGCGTTGGTACTGTAATAACAAAATAAGCACTTGGTTTTATTGGCAAGTGATGTTGCCCACCTGAACTTGGAATAACTTTGTTGCGTTAAATCTTATTGTCATTCATGCTTTGTATACATCTGTATAGGTATATTTTTCTGGTTAAATTAATATAATAGCTAGGGTATAGTTGGATAATAACTTAACCATCAAACATTAACCAGTTGCCTAAACATATATTAGGATGTGTAGTTGCCTTATTACTACATTTTAAACCAAGAACATGTTTTATTGATATACGCATGTACATTGGGCGGATCACAGCTTGAATTAGGAACTGTCAGTTTGCATTTTATTTGCATGTATACCCTTGTGCATTTAAACCAATACCAGTTGGAGTCAGCTACTGTTTTTGTGAAAATGTTAATAAGTATAATTCCTTATTTCGGCCAAGGACATTCTGGAATCTAACCTTACCATCACCAGCCGTAAGGACAAGCACATGAGGAAGCATTGTGGTTCTTAAATTTAGAATGGCCCTTTACTCTATACTGATGGTATAATTTTGAGAGGCTTGCATGGTTCAAATTTTTTTTTCAACATTTCTTTATTTTATTTTTTTGCCCAGCCAAGCTAGATGTTATCCATTTTGTTAATCAAAATTACAAAATATTTATTAAAAGTAGCCAAATTTTGTATGTGCAAGTTGTAAGGACCAATACCACTATACTTATTTGGCATGACAATTTTAGGAAGAGTAACAGGAGTAACCTTGGATGAGTTGACATTACCAAACCAAAGGAAGTTGCTAACAAACCCCTAGATGTGTATTAATAAACACAAGGAATCAGCAATTCCCCTGACCAGTCTATCAGTGTTGTGTAAATCTTTGTTATTGAATATGGACCAACGTTTATGTTCTATGATTGTGCTTTATTATGATATTTGTTTTCACATGGGCTTGTAAAAGGTGAATATCTTTCTTTTGAATCAAAGTCCTTTTTATGGTTTTGATTATGTTTGCAAATGTTTTATCCTAGCGGAAAATAATAATACAATACTATGTTTTATATTGTTTTTGTTGTTTTCGATTAGATAATTTGATTTTTGATATGACCTTTGCCAGAGTCAATGAGCATGAATGTTTTGGCACTTTGAATACACTCAATATGCACTTAAAAATCTGATTGATACTTATGCTGCATGTACAGTGTACAGTGAAGCCTGAGTAATTAGATTTTAAGCAAAGCATCTTTCAGTATATAGTCGCCATAATAGGCATGTTGGACCATTTATATAAATATACCAAATTAAAATGCAGCATATTAGACTTGATATTGATGCTTTTTTTATATGGGGAACATAAATGGAAATGCTAACAGATTGGACTATGTTTGTAATTAAACCATTAATTTTAAATTAAGTGAATCAAAAATAATAGTGGAGGCACTAATCAGCTGCGGCCTTCTAAAATAACTAAGAGTATAATGACTCATTCACTAGAAAGATTTTCTTTCAGTTGTCTTCAGTGAATGATAGCCACCCTGTTTTGTTGCATTACCATTCCAATTGCATGGTTTCCTCTCTATCTTAATTTGGTTGCACATCACCACTTTATACAAATACACATTACCTTTCATGTTTAAGTTAGTAAATGTGCACCACACACTCTATCCTTTCCAGTGAACATCATTATATTATTACTCATACAAAAGCCTGCAAGATGCTTTGTGTTAAACGTAGGCTGTGGTACCTCAGGAAAAATGCCGAACTAAATTGAGAACTGAATCATGAACCCTATATGAGTTGTTTTCCGTCACCTAAATATGTTAGGATTTCGACAGTTTTAACATTATACACTCTAATTTAATTTTTGAGATTAACTTATCTATACATGGATATTGGTGCCTACATATATGTGGTCTGTATAAGTGTATACTCATACTCTTGTCATATTTGTGAACTGCTACCTGATTCATGCATCATTTAGTGCTGTCTTCAACCGACTTGTGTACATGCTTTGCCCACACGGTCCCACTATTTGATATAGTGCTTCATTTGATATTATTTTCTTTGCTTATGCCTTGGTGAGTTGCTGATCAAAATTTTTAGCACGTTTCTTTGATATGCTACATGTCCTAAACCTATATATGTGAGCCATTTTCTATTGAGCTCCCCATATATGTATATACATATACTCATATATGTGAAGTGCATGCATTTAGTTAGTTGCCATTTATGTTCCCTGCCTTGTGCTCTTTTACTAATTTAAACCCTGTACTGGGCATAGTCAAATGTTAGTATTGTATATATATATAGGTAATGAAAATGCATGTATAGTGTTAATTAGATCCCCATTTTTTGTGGCCAAAAGAATTCTATATCTACATTACATACTGCCACGTTGCCTGTGAAATTTGCATATGGTATATTAAATGTTGGGATTAACTTTAAATTTCAGTTTATATTAAAGTTAATTTACTTGAACTATGATTAATCCTGACTCGAGTGTTTTATGTTTTTGCATGGAACACTCGGGTCGGACCCAAGAAATGCAAATTTTAAAGATCATCGCTTAGGATATAAGGATTGGCAAAGCTGGGGTTCTAAAGACGGCGCACTCTGATGTTTTAAACCAATAAATATTTTTCTGTATTCAAATTGTATTTTCAATTCCGCTGTATATAGAAAAGTTTGTATTCAAAAATTCCGATTATAAATAAAAGTTTTACTCCGCTGTTCAATACTGTTTTATTATTTATTTTGAATTTCGGTGTTGATTCTGATTTAAACTCTGTAAGCTAAACAACGATCCGTCGATTTGAACATTTTAAGTTGGTTTGATTTACCAATTTGAAGCGATCAAAAAGGCGGGACATTACACTGTTTGGGTGGAGGAATTGAAATTGGATGAGGTAAGGTGGTGGGATGGGGTGGAAAATCGGATTCGGGGATGGACATGAGGGAAATAAAGTAGCAAGTCGGGGTCTCTGGACATATGCGGGAAAAATTCCAATGGTTTCCAATGGCCGCCAATGGTCTTTATTACATCGGCTTCCAACGGTTACCACGGATTCTATTTAGCCATCGGCGGCCGTTGGAAACACGGCGTTGGAATACACTGTTTCTCTAGTAGTGTATTCTGATGAGCTTGGAACATACAAAATTTTAATATTATTTTTGTTCCCCACTGTATTTCAGTAATAATATTTGTTATTGTTATGGTTTCCTGATGTAATATGTAATGAACAGTAGATTCATGTATGGTCACTGAGAATTTCATTTAATATCATTAGTTATTTTACTCATACTGCCAAATATTAGAATACTGACTTCTAAATGTTAACATGTTGTATCCGTGAGTCTGTTTTTCCACAGTATTGTTTGCTCTGTACTTATATAAATATTTTATTTACTATATTCATCGATTTTTTCCATTTATCTACGCACATGTCTGTGTACATATATACATATACATACATATATATATATATATATATGTATGTATGTATGTATATAGGAAGACCAGAAGGGGAATAACAGCGGATTACTAACAAAAAAAGGAAGGTTAAGTTTAACTCAATTTAATTTTCGTTGGAAATCCCTTGGCAATTAGTTTGGATTTACCAACAACTTTTATAAATAATAATTTATTATAAATTAATTATTCATTGGTAAATAGTCGGTATATAAATTAAAATTAAATTAATAAATAAATTTTATTTTTATTATATAATTAGTAAAATGACGGAAAATTGTTGGAAAACTCATGCTAAATTCCGTCACAAAAATCGGACATAGATACTGTCATGCTTTTTACCGACCATAACATTATGTAGGAAATCCGTCGCTAAGACCAATTTAGCGACGGATTAGAAGAGGATACTGCCACTGCTATATGCGAGTTTTTTTGTAGTGAATACTGTTTTTATAACATTTACAGTTTGTTGTCACTATTAATACCATTAACAATACAATGTAAAAATTATAAAACATACCCATGGCAATGTTAATAATGTATTTTTAAAATATAAAAAACAATAACATCAACTAAGAGTTATTAAATATAATGTTGTTAACAGCTTAAAATAAACATTGTTCTAAATATGAATTATATTAACACTAAGTCGATGTTGTAAAATAAAAAAATAAATGTAATCCACAACAATATTTTGATGTTGTTTACCTTTGGGTCTGCAATGTTTGATAAATAATGTCGAAACTATAAATTTACAATGTTAAACAAATATTCTTAATTTATGTATTCTAATAACATGAGAAATAAGTCATGAAAGAACAAGTATAAAACAACGTACAAAAGTCATCATCAAAAATTAGTTTCTACAAAAGTTTAAACAAATATTATAGAATTTTTTTATTTACAAGTTTTGTACATAGAACACTTTCTGAAAGAATCTATTACAACATTTTTCTTAACAAATGTTGTGAAAGATATACCTTTTTTACAACACTTGACAAACTGTTGCAAAACCAATGTATAGTATTTTTGTTGTAGTAATATGATTTCAAATAAAAATAGCCATGGTGTGAAAAATAAAACAATTGATTGTTAAATAGGCCAGGTATGGTTATTGACATACTCTTTGTCAATATTGAGAACCACTTTAATAACTGTGCACGTGGTGGAGAATCCAATACGAAGTAGGTTGGTTTGGCAGACGCTACTAATATAAAGTAAGAGAACAATAATGGACAGCTTTGACCTTTGGGTCATAACTAAAATGACTAAAACAAAAGCTATATTGTGACCAACTGAGTTAGCTACTTCGATCGGACACATTTCTTCAATACCATATCTCATACTTTGTAATTTATTGGGGCTCCTTTGATTTTGGGAGTAATTTTTCAGGTTAGCAGTAGTTGCGGCTATGTGTTACCACTTATCTAAGCATGCAATTGGTAGAATTTTTCCCAGCGTATTGTCTTATGTGCCTTGTCATATTATCCTAATCGAGCCCCTATGATTTTGAATTGTATCGTACCTATGGAGTGTCATGTGATGACCACTAACTTATGATGGACTTTATGGTATATACTATGGTGTTGTAAACGGTGAAAGGGTAAACATGCAATCCCATTTACACTATTTTGAATATTATATTTACCATAAACATTATTATAATAACTTATTGTATTATATAATATCTTGGTTAACGGATCCTTAGAGGTTAGAAATCCCAAACAACCTTTAAATTACTTGTAAATTTTATTTGAACAATTCACTTGATTTGATTGAATTTCGTGAGAATGTTAGTCTAGACTCAAATGTTCTGTTTTACTTTATCCGGGTCAAACTAGGTACCGCAATATTGAGAGTGAACCTTTCAGAGCTAGAGACTTATTAAAGACCTCATTTCTTTCTATTTTAATTCAGTATTGCTTATGTATAATAGATCTAATATATTTAGCCTTCCTCTGTATTATGTTCTATAACTCTGACATTATGTATAAAATTTCAGATTTAGTATTTAGTAACTTCATAAATTACTATTGTATTTTATTTATTACGCTGCGAGATATCCCAGTATGTGACTCTGTGATGATTTTATATTTAACCCCTTAACAATAACAGTATGTTATTTCTAATGATTGAGTTAGTTTTATTGCCGACATAAATGCTTAGATATAGTTGGTCATTACAGTTTGGCAACGATAACGAGCCTTTTGGGATTTTGTATCTCTTTGGCCAACAGTCATATTGTTGCATATAAATATATAACTAATCTGTAACCCTAACATCCTACATGTAATAACTCAAGTTTTGGTGGTTACCTGCTGTAATTATTAACAACTTATAAATGAATATTAAAGTGATAAGAAGGTTAAATTTGTTAATTTAATTGGTAATTTGACTTAATTGTTTAGGTTGGTATTTTAATGGGTGTCTTGGAGATTTAATTGTGTTAAATGAGTATTTAATCATTTAATGATAAAATTTGGGGTTTGGAGGTGATTAATTGGAAAATGTGGTTTTGGTAAAATCTTGGTGCAAATTGGTGAATATTGAGAAATTTTGATGTTTGGGTTGGCAATAAATCAATTTGGTAGAAGCCAAAGTTTGTTTATAATAACTATTTGTTAGAAATAAATTTTGACTTCATAAATTGATATAATAGGTAAATAATAATAATAATTTGTACAGTTGAAATTAGAGGTTTAAATTGTAGTGTTACATAAAACCTTGTATAAAATATATGTTTTGTAGTTTGTGTCCAAATAAGTATGGTTTACGACTTTTTGATAATAAACATTGCAACTGTTGAAACAAAATGTAATTTTTAAGGAATTTATATAATAATATGACACAAAAATACAATTGAATTTAGATAATACTATTAATTAACTTATAACTTTTAGTTAATTATGTTATACTTATGTATGCAACATTTGTTTTATCATCATGGTCCCAAAAGTATGAAACTTTGCTAGAATTGTTGGTCTTACTCATCACAGTCGTATGTGTGAAAACATCCCAATAAAATACAAGAGCACCATACCCTCTCTCTTGAAATATGTACATACAAATATATAATATAAATTATGATATTATCTATATTTTAACAACTTAGAACTTAAAATCAAAAAATCTAATAACTATTTATCTTAATTAATGAATTTACTAAGTCCTCGCGGTGATGGTGGAATGACTTGGAACCACGATATGTGACGGGTTTCTCGCTCTTATATGTGACGGGTTTCTCGCTCTTATATGTCAAATTCCTTTCTGACTTCCTCTGTAAATTTAAATAAAAAAATGTTTTACGGTTCAAATTCATGTATTAATTACATAGAAAAAATTAAATTAAATATATGGAAAATTTACCTAAAACTCCTCAATGCCCTACCATCTGACAAAATCATCCCACACAACAGTATCTATCTAATTTATAAACATGAAACTAAGAGTTATACATTTTTATTAATAGTACAAACATGAATTGATATAACATGTTCCTTGTGAACATTGCAATGCTGTATAGATAACATGACATTATATTAAGTTTTTTATATACAACATGGCAATGTATAAAGTGTTCTATAAATAATATGGCAGTGTCCAATAAATTGTTCCCTATAAACACAAATTGATATTAAAACCTAGGAAGTAAAATATACAACAAATCAACATGCATGACTACATGATGTAATAATTAATATATCACAATTTTGTAAATTCGCACAAACCAAGAAGTCCTGTCAAATGGTCTCTTTCACATTATCTGGAATCCTCGACCATTTGGGCCAACATGTTGTCATGCGATTCATATATGCCTGCCGTCAGATACCAAGAACTATGGTACACGACTCTTGCTCAAGACCATTGTGTTGAACGAGAAAAAAACATTTAATAGTGACTATTAAATACATACATACACACATATATATATATAATAGGATGTAAAGAAATAAAATTTAATTTTAAAATTTAATATTTACTTCCAATGGCTTTGGCTTTGGATTGCATCCACACCACACGATACGTTAGCTCCTATAATGGGCCATTGTCACCCGTTGGAGGAGGACCAGTTCCTTTATGAGAAGAGGTACGTCTACGTGACAACATGTAACGACCCGGGGAATTAGCGACCTTGGTTACCGACATAAACTCAATGTCGACTATCTAAGCATTGGAAATACCGAATAGTTAATGAAAGAAAATTGAGGGTGAGAATAGACAAGATAGAAAATTAGAATAGAAGAAGGAGAAGACCATCATAACATCAGAGTAAACCCGAATTTCACAGCCAAATGAATAAATATATTTCATAATATAACTTTGAAATAAAGCAGTATCTGTATACAATACCATTATTAGAGTATAACACTTACAACACAGCGGAAATAACAATAGCTATATAATCCTGAAGCCTCCTGCTCCTTCTCTTCAAGTAACTGTAACATCCCGAATACTTGACTGCCCGTACAAAATTGGGCACCCAAGAGTTTAGGGAAAACAAAACAAAATAAACTCTGGGACAGTCATGTGATCGATGTTAGTAAACTCAAATCATTTTTTTAACTTCTCAAAATCCTTTTGAAACAAAGGATAATCGTAAGACCGATCCACACATAAACACGGATGGTTTTTACCTTATGATAACCCAAAATATTTTTCTAAAACAATATTTGTCTGATATTATAATAATGTCTAGATCAAGTAAATAGAAATCTAGCAGAACGTTTTCATCTCATGTTCTACATATATAATATACAACCAAAACCATGGGCTCTTATTGGGTAATGGATTTACAACTCTGTCAAGGTATGGAACCACCTTCCGATCAGTGTACTCTAGAAGCGATACACTGGAGTTCAACAAGAACATCTTGTAACTCGGCCACACATGACCGGCCATTCATTTCGCTTGAATGTTCCAAATATATTATCACCTAATGGTTGGTATACCAACATAACCGTTCCCAGGAGATACATAATTGAAAGAAGTAACAAATATGAATATTCTCAAGATGGTGACAATATACCCTAATTGGGTGCAGCCCACTTAGCCATGCTGCCTGCCCGATTTCTGTCATTTCTCGGTTGATGAGGCTTGAGGTCATAACGTATCTTTTAACAGATCACTCCTTGATTCAATTTGAATGCCACATCGTCATACCCGTCAAATCACAAATTGATTTCCCCAAAAATACCACGGGTATAAGCTAAGTGAAACGAATTCCTCCGCCACCAACGTAAATAATTTTGAACGATCAACTTATGCGATCTGCCAGATATACTCTGTAAGATATTCATCCATTCAAGTTGTCCTGGGACTGGACAACCCGAAGGCACTATTCTGTAAATCCATCTTAGGCAATTTCTAGCTAGGATTTACTGAACAGCCCTTGCATAACTCCATCTTCAATTATCTTCATCATATTTTATTCGCAACGCTAATGCCATATGGAGTGGTTTTCAGATAATATATCTGATCCCGATCTCTCTGTATTGACAACGGAAATGGTCAAAATCTTTGATAGTCGGTGATTTAACTATCAAAGGAAAACATGTGTACAAACAACGGTTGTATTTCCAAATGGAAATCTTATCGATCAATCATCTATCAACATTTATCCCTTTAAATTAATTAATCATTAATTTATTCCATTTCCCTATTCCCGTTTTTCCATATATTCGTATATTCTTGTTTTCTGAATTTAGAAAATATACGTTATTAATCATTGGAAAACATTTCCAAATTTACTCTCGTTTCTTATTTTCTATATTAGAAACAATTCTAATTCTTATTTGGAAAACATTTCCAAAACTCCTTCATTGGATTTAAACAGATGTTTAAATAAAACATTGCAATGTCAACTGAAACCATTACACTCATTAACTAAATTTACAGAAGCAGCCTTCACCATCGAACCTTAACCCATTCCTTAGTTAAAAATGAAGACAATTAAGTTGGTGTATAACTACCTCTCATACCTTAACTGAACAACATTTCCAACCTCGAAATAGACAAAGTTCACCTTTTTAAATCTTCAACAAACTTCCTTATGTAACCCGCGGCTTCTATTTACGAATCCACTTCTTTTACATGAATCATTTGATTATAACAATAGTGTTATAGTCCCATGTTTCCGAAATGTAATAACTTAAATATAACTTTTATTTCTTAATTTGAATAGATAAATGTTTTATTAAGTAAATAAATCTTGATTTAAAACCCGAAAAGTAAATAGAACTTCCCTACGTTCGATATAATCGAATTTCAATGTATAACCCTTTCTCGAATAATCTCTATTCGATAATTCTCTTTCAAATAAACTATATTCGAAAATCTCCCTTCGAATAACTATATTCGATTAACTCTAATTCAAATAACCAATATTCGATTAACTCTAATTCGAATAACCAATATTCGATTAACTCCAATTCGAATAACTAATTCGAGTAACTAATATTATTTTAACCCTATTTCTTATCTTATTCGAATTCTCATTTGAATTCCTATTTCAAAAGCCAATTTTCCTTATAAATGTTTAATTTATAAAATATTCATTTTAATCCAATATTCACATCGAATGTGAAAAATATTTCTTTTATATAATTCCTTAAGTTTGATTTCGTATTTTAAAGTAATATCTCATTCCCAAATTCTATTTATACTTCTATTTATAAAATTATTCATACGAAATCTCCTTTTTATTTCTAACACTTAAATCTCATTTATAATTCCCTTTATAAATGCTTAGTTCACGTTCTATTTAAAATATCGGTGTCAAAACAGATTTCTACTTCTCTATATAAGTTCAGACTTATATATTCCAATTATCAAATGATAAATAATTTACTTAATTTATAAAACATTTTTTGTAAATTAATCTTCTCCATTTTATCTGTTAAAACAAATTTCTATTTAATTCTACTTTAAATTAATCTTTTCCATTTTATCTGTTAAAACAGATTTCTATTTAATTCTACTTTAAATTAATCTTTTCCATTTTATCTGTTAAACAGATTTCTATTTAATTCTATTTTAAATTAATCTTTTCCATTTTATCTATTAAACAGATTTCTATTTAATTTTACTTGTTTTCCAAAAATATTCCTTTTATAATTCTATTTATTTTCTAAATAAATATTCCTTTTATAAATTCCTTTGATTTTATAAATATTTCCTTCTACAAAATCCTTTGATTTCATAAATATTTTATTCTCGATATGCACTTTGAAAATTCCCTTTTAATTCCAGTATTCTATACGGTATTCAAAATACCAAATAACAAGTATCAATATTATCCAAACACACATAATCATGAACAGATTATATATCACATCATATATCATAATATATGAAAACAGTAACATAAATGTTGACGAATCCAGTTGGATCCCTCCAACCTATTTTCCTGCATCCACAGATGCTAAACAATATAATAAACATCAACTTCATTTCAATATGAAATACTCTGATAAACAGAATCAAGATTTAATTAACGATATATATATCGTTATCTATAATTTCAACAAATCAATTAACAGTTTATCCAAACAAAAAACACAGAAATCAACCAACATTTATCAGTTCTAAAAATACGTTACAAAAATATAACTGTGCAGAGATAGTGAGATTTACTCACATTGTACGTTATAGTTAAATAACGATAACTGTCGCTTGATTCAGACAGAAAATTTATTTCGCTATAAATTGTAACGAGCTTTGATTCACTCCCAGTCAGTTCCATTGTGTAGCCGTCGTCCATACGATCCCAATAGATCTTGTTTCGCTGAAAACTGATATCGTACGATATAGTTATTCAATTAACAAGCGCATATACCATTTAAATTAAATTATACTTAACTTTACATATCAATATTGGGCTTTAGTAAATAACAATGGCCCATACCCCATTGGTTTGAACCCAGGCTCGCGTTAGGACCCTTCTTCCTCACGGATAAAAATCGCGGTCTAGAACTCTTCGATGGCCATCAGTGCACGATCTTCCCCCAACAACTCCTTCATCCCTTCATTAAAATTCAAACAAAAGACATCCCTACGTTTCTCTTCACATAAGCTCCATCCTCATACCAAAAATACACAACTCGAGTTTTCTATTGGAAATGCATTCCGCGACTTCTATCACCAGTCAAAGTACATCAAGCGAATTTTGTTTCCATGAAATCACTTCACAAATTGAACGCAGGTGCTAAACGCACCCATGAACCTGAATCTAGACTCCAAATCCTCAAACGATTCTTCTATTTCTAGAGTACGTGGACCCTAGCACCATTGTACATGAAGACAACGAACCCTAACCTCGCATCGAACAAAACCATGAACCTGGAATTTCCATCGAGCTTCACAAAACTGGTACCAACGCGAAGCCCATACTTTTCCGATCTCTACAAATTAGTTTCATGAATTAAGAGATTTTATTTCGATTTCTAGAAATTTTCAAAGATGGATCTTCATGTTTGGAAATGAAAAACTGTCGGCGGAAAAATTGTTTGACCGTAGAAAAAAGTGAGTTTAGGTTTAGAAAGTTTAGGGGTATTTATAGGATAAATATAATATTTTTATATTTGATTTTATATTCTATTTTAATCGATCGTTGCTTGTACTTGTCTTCTGAAAATTCCTATAATCACACATGATATCTAAAAATCATGAAAATGGACATACAACTAGAATTTGACATTACGGACCCAACGAAACTTGTTTCGTCGAATTCCGACTTCGTTTGCTCACACAGCGTATTTTTAAAGGTCAAATTATCGACTGTATTTCACATTAAAATTCTGTAAGGCCACATACTGAGCCCAAAAATGATGAAAATTGAAATCTAACAATAATTCAATATTCCGGATCCAACAAAATTAGTTTCGTCGAAAACAAAGGATGTTTGCAAAACTGGCTATTTTTTAAGCTCTAAATAAACCCACTTAAATAAATATATTTAAAATAATTAAATTAAATATAAGTAAATTTATATTATCGTATATGTTCACAATCGAATATCATACAACTCCAATTGGATTTATAACTCGATATTCAAATCTCGGTTGAATTGATATTAAATTTATATTGAAAAATCCATTTATAATATAAATAAATCGCTATAAATTATAAAGGAATTCCATAACGACTTTTCGAAAATTTGATTTGGACATAACTCACAATCTACACGACGAAATCTCGATTTTTCTCTTCCATTAGAAAAATATACTTCACCAGCTCCGAACGTTTCTTGTTTCGCATAAATCAGATTTAAAACGGATTCTGTATATTCGTTTAAAGTTCAAATCACCAAATTACGAACTACTGCGCCATTTCGAGCTCGATTATAAATATAATGTAAATTATACATTCAACTGACATTTATAAATAAATTCTTTAATATAATTCAACTCTATATTGAATTACATATTATAAATGATCCAATTCACACAATATTGTGAATTCCACTATTTCCGAGTATTTCGGAAATTAAATATATTATTATATTATTTATATTAATTAAATATTTAATATTATTTAATTAAACAACCTTTTAAATCTCTAAATCAATATTTAAATAGTTAAATAAATTAATTATTATATCAATAAAAATGCGGGATGTTACATTCTTCCCCCCTTAAAATAATTTCGTCCTCGAAATTGCTAAGGCAGAAAACAAACCCTATTAACTGGTTTAAAATTTATTTGTTTACTTCTTAACCCCAGTTTCAATGAACCAATTTATTTTAATTAAATTATTAATTCATTCCTATAAACGAAAATTTTCAAAAATTCTGAAAATTTTCTAACAACCGAAATTTTCGAAAAAATTCGCAAACACCTCTTTTGTACGGGTCAATCGGTACAACTCGCCTCTCTAGGCCTTATCCAACCCAAAAGAAAATCAAATAGCCAAGCGGCTTGCCAAATCGGCTCATAAGTCACCAAACTCATATATAGATAAACTTGTACCTTTTTGTTGGGCATATCATTATATCCTTTCCATCTGATATCAATCAAGCATAAACAAATGTCACTCCAATCAATTTATCCTCAAAACAATTATTCGCTTATACCATAGCCAAATTTCATTTCAAACTCTAGTTCCATTCTTTATTCCAAACTCCTAACTCACCAATCCAATATCATTTCAGATTCCTATCTCATAATTGAAAATCTGATTCTACTAGATATATTATATTCCAATTCAATTTCCCGTTAATTGGTTTCAATTCATATTTTCTTTCACAAATTTCTTTAAATTTGGTTTTTAAATCAAACAATCTTTCACTGGGAATTTTAAATAACTTAGCTTTTCTAAAACCAAATACCCCCATTTGGAATTCAAACAACATGCTTTTCTCAAAACAATTCAAAAACAATCTCTTTGGTAGTAATCCGTCACTTACACACTCGAAAATGAACACCGATGATGTCCGGATCATCATCGGAATTATTTTCCAGCGATCGAAGCGAGTTCAATACTATAACATTTTCAAAACCATTTCTAAACTCGTCCATTTTGAAATACATTTCAAAATACCATTCACAATGCTTGTACAATAATTTAAAATCTCCCAGGATTTTAAAATTCATGTATATTTAATCCAAATTCATTGTTAGACACCATTCCAAATTTCCAGGGTTTTAATTTCAATTCTGATTTTAATTTCAGATTTAATTCACCTGATTTCATATATCACACCCATATGAATTCTAACTGGTTATTTACATAACCATTTTAATTATAATCTTACTCGATTATAACAACTAACACATCCAATACTATAATATCTCCAATATATAAATTTTCCTTATATCAAAATATATGTTGGGCAAAATTATTTCGTTTACCCTCTTTTTAAAAGATACTATGTCGGTTCATCGCGTTCAGGTGTTTAGAAATTCCTACTGATACAGTGGATCAAACTGATCGACCAGAACCCATAAACAACTCAACCAATAAATCTCCACAATACAAAAGAATTTTTATAAAATCTACAAATACGCTCTCTCGTATATACACATTCAACTCAATCTAGGGTATTGCTAACCCTAAGCTTTGATACCACTGTAACGACCCGGGGAATTAGCGACCTTAGTTATCAACATAAACTCAATGTCGACTATCCAAGCATCGGAAATACCAGATAGTTAATGAAATAAAATAGAGGGTGAGAATAGATAAGATCGTAAATTAGAATAAAAGAAGGAGAAGAGCATCACAACATCAGAGTAAACACGAATCTCACAACGGAACGAATAAATATATTTCATAACATAACTTTGAAATAAAACAGTATCTGTATACAATACCATTATTAGAGTATGACACATACAACAGAGCGGAAATAACAATAGCTATATAATCCTGAAGCCTCCTACTCCAGATCTTCAAGAATTTATAACATCCCGACTACTTGACTGCCCGTACAAAATTGGCCACCCAAGAGTTTAGGGAAAACAAAACAAAATAAACTCTGGGTCACTCACGTGGCTGGTGTGAGTAAACTCAAATCATTTGTTTAACTTTTGAAAATCCTTTTGAAACAAAGAATAATCGTAAGACCGATCCACACATAAACACGGATGGTTTTTACCTTATGATAACCCAAATTATTTTTCTGAAACGATACTTGTCTGATATTATAATAATGTCTAGATCAAGTAAATAGAAATCTGGCATAACGTTTTCATCTCACGTTCTACATATATAATATACAATCAAAACCGCGGGCTCTTATTGGGTAATGGATTTCCAACTCTGACAAGGTATGAAACCACCTTCCGATCAATGTACTCTAGAAGCGATACACTGGAGTTCAACAAGAACATCTTGTAACTCGGCCACACATGACCTGCCATTCATGTCGCTTGAGTGTTCCGAATATATTATCACCTTATGGTTGGTATACCAACATAACCGTTCCCGGGAGATACATAATTGAAAGAAGTAACAAATATGAATATTCTCTAGATGGTGACAATATACCCTAATTGGGTGCAGCCCACTTAGCCATGCTGCCTGCCCGATTTCAGTCATTTCTCGGTTGATGAGGCTTGAGGTCACAACATATCGTTTAACAGATCACTCCTTCATTCACTTTGAATGCCACATCGTCAAACCCGTCAAATCACAAATTGATTTCTTTAAAAATACCATGGGTATAAGCTAAGAGAAACGAATTCCTCCGCCACCAACGTAAATACATTTGAAACGATCAACTTACGTGATCTACTAGACATACTCTATCAGACATTCTTCCACTCAAGTTGTCATGGGACTGGATAACCCGAAGGCACTATTCTGTAAATCCATCTTAGGTAATTTCTACCTAAGATTTACTGAACAGCCCTTGCATAACTCCGTTTTCAATTATCTTCATCATATTTGATTCGCAACACTAATGCCATACGGAGTGGTTTTCAGATAATATATCTGATCCTGATCCCTCCGTATTGACAACGGAAATGGTCAAAATCTTTGATAGTCGGTGATTTAACTATCAAAGGAAAACATGTGTACAAACAACGGTCGTATTTCCAAATGAAAATCTTATCGATCAATCATCTATCAACATTTATCCCTTTAAATTAATTTATCATTAATTTATTCCATTTCCCTATTCCCGTTTTTCCATATATTCATAAATTCTTATTTTCTAAATTTAGAAAATATACGTTATTAATCATTGGAAAACATTTCCATATTTACTCTCATTTCTTATTTTCTATATTAGAAACATTTCTAATTCTTATTTGGAAAACATTTCCAAAACTCCTTCATTGGATTTAAACAGATGTTTAAATAAAACATCACGATGTCAACTCAAACCATTCCACTCATTAACTAAATTTACTTAAGCAACCTTCACCATCGAACCTTAACCCATTCCTTAATTAAAAATAAAGACAATCAAGTTGGGGGTATAACTACCTTTTAGACATTAACTGAACAACATTTCTAACCTAGAAATAGACAAAGTTCACCTTTTTAAATCTTCAACAAACTTCCTCACGAAACCCTCAGATTCTATTTGTGAATCCACTTCTTTTACATGAATCATTTGATTATAACAATAGTGTTATAATCCCATGCTTCCGAAATATAATAACTTAAATATAATATTTATTTCTTAATTTGGATAAATAAATGCTTTGTTAAATAAATAAATCTTGATTTAAAACCCAGAAAGTAAATAGTACTCTCCTATGTTCGATATAATCGAATTTCAACATATAACCCTTTCTTGAATGACTATATTCAATTAACTCTAATTCCAATAACGAATATTTGATTAACTCTAAATCGAATAACCAATATTCGATTAACTCTAATTCGAATAACCAATATTCGATTAACTCCAGTTCGAATAACCAATTCGAATAACTAATATTATTTTAACCCTATTTCTTATCTTATTCGAATTTCCATTTGAATTCCTATTTCAAAACCCAATTTTCCTTATAAATGTTTAATTTGTAAAATATTCATTTTAATCAATTATTCACATCGAATGTGAAAAATATTTCTTTTATATAATCCTTTAAGTTTGATTTCATATTTTAAAGTAATATCTCATGCCCAAATTCTATTTATAATTCTATTTATAAAATTATTCATAGAAATCTTCTTTTTATTTCAAACACTTAAATCTCATTTACAATTCCCTTTATAAATGCTGAGTTCACATTCTATTTAAAATATCGGTGTCAAAACCGATTTCTACTTCTCTATATAATTTCAGACTTATATATTCCAATTATCAAATGATAAATAATTTACTTAATTTATAAAACATTATTTATAAATTAATCTTCTCCATTTTATCTGTTAAAACAAATTTCTATTTAATTCTACTTTAAATTAATCTTTTCCATTTTATCTGTTAAAACAGATTTCTATTTAATTCTAGTTTAAATTAATCTTTTCCATTTTATCTGTTAAACAGATTTCTATTTAATTCTACTTTAAATTAATCTTTTCCATTTTATCTGTTAAACAGATTTCTATTTAATTCTACTTGTTTTCCAAAAATATTCCTTTTATAATTCTATTTATTTTCTAAATAAATATTCCTTTTATAAAACCCTTTGATTTTATAAATATTTCCTTCTACAAAATCTTTTGATTTCATCAATATTTTATTCTTGATATGCACTTTGAAAATTCCCTTTTAATTTCAGTAATCTATATGGTATTTAAAGTACCAAATAACAAGTATCAATATTATCCAAACGCACATAATCATGAATAGATTATATATCATATCATATATCACAATATATGAAAACAGTAACATAAATGTTGACGAATCCAGTTGGATCCCTCCAACCTGTTTTCTTGCATCCACAGATGCTAAACAATATAATAAACATCTACTTCATTTCAATATGAAATATTCTGATAAACAGAATCAAGATTTGATTAACGATATATATATATATATATATATCGTTATCTGTAATTTCAACCAATCAATTAGCAGTTCATCCAAACAAACAACACACAAAAATCAACTAACATTTATCAGTTCTAAAAATACGTTACAAAAATATAACTGTGCAGAGTTAGTGAGATTTACTCACATTGGACGTTATCGTTAAATAACGATAACTGTCGGTTGATTCAGACATAAAATTTATTTCGCTATAAATTGTAACGAGCTTTGATTCACTCCCAGTCAATTCCATTGTGCAGCCGTCGTCCATACGTCCCAACGGATCTTGTTTCGATGAAAACCGATATCGTATGATAAAGTTATTCAATTAACAAGAGTATATACTATTAAAATTAAATTATACTTAACTTTATATATCGATATTAGGCTTTAGTAAATAAAAATGGCCCATACCCCAATGGTTTGAACCAGGCCCGCGTCCGGACCCTTCTTCCTCACTAATAAAAATCGCGCTTCTGAACTCTTCGATGGCCATCAGCACACGATCTTCCCCCAACAACTCCTTCATCACTTCATTAAAATTCAAACAAAAGACATCCCTACTTTTCTCTTCACATAAGCTCCATCCTCATACCAAAAATACACAGCTCGAGTTTTCCATTGGAAATGCATTCCGCGACTTCTATCACCAGTCACAGTACATCACGCAAATTTTATTTCCATGAAATCACTTCACAAATTAAACGCAGGTGCTAAACGCACCCATGGACCTGAATTAGACTCCAAATCCTCAAACGATTCTTCTATTTCTAGAGTACGTGAACCCTAGCACGACTGTACATGAAGATAGCGAACCCTAACCTCGCATCGAACAAAACCATGAACCCGAAATTTCCATCGAGCTTCAAGAAACCTGTTCCAACGTGAAGCCCTTGCTTTTTCGATCTTTACAAATTAGTTTCATGAATTAAGAGATTTTATTTTGATTTCTAGAAATTTTCAAAGATGGGTCTTCATGTTTGGAAATGAAAAACTCTCGACGGAAAAATTGTTTGACCGTAGAAAGAAAGTGAGCTTAGGTTTAGAAAGTTTAGGGGTATTTATAGGATAAATATAATATTTTTATATTCGATTTTATATTCCATTTTAATCGATCATTGCTTTTACTTGTCTTCTAAAAATTCCTGTGATCACACATTATATCTAAAAATCATGAAAATGGACATACAACTAGAATTTGACATTATGGACCCAACGAAACTTGTTTCGTCGAATTCCGACTTCGTTTGCTCACACAACGTATTTTTAAAGGTCAAATTATCGATTGTATTTCACATTAAAATTACGTACGGCCACACACTGACCCCAAAAATCATAAAAATTGAAATCTAACAATAATTCAATATTCCGGATCCAACAAAATTAGTTTCATCAAAAACGGAGATCGTTTGCAAAACTGGCGATTTTTAAAGCTCTAAATATGCCCATTTAAATATTAACAAATTTAAAAATTATTAAATTAAATATAAATAAATTTATATTATCGTATATATTCACAATCGAATATCATACAGCTCCAATTGGATTTATAACTCGATATTCAAATCTCGGTTGAATCGATATTCAATTTATATTGAAAATCCATTTATAATATAAATAAATCGCTAAAAATTATAAAGGAATTCAATAGCGACTTTTCGAAAATTTGATTTGGACACAACTCACAATCTTCACGATGAAATCTCGATTTTTCTCTTTCATTAGAAAAATATACTTTACCAGCTTTGAGCTTTCTTGTTTCACATAAATCCGACTTAAAACGGATTATGTATATTCGATTAAAGTTCGAATCGCCAAATTACGAACTACCGCGCCATTTGAGCTCGATTATAATTATAATATAAATTATACGTTCAGCTGACATTTATAAATAAATTCGTTAATAGAATTCATCTCTATACTGAATTATATATTATAAATGATCCAATTAACACAATATTGTGAATTCCACTATTTCCGACTATTTCGAAAATTAAATATATTATTCTATTATTAATATTAATTAAATATTTCATATTATTTAACTAAACAACCTTTTAAATCTCTAAATCAATATTTAAATAATTAAATAAATCAATTATTATATTGATAAAAATACGGGATGTTACACGACATATATATAGTACCCATTACAAACGTACATTATGGCAGAACATAAAAGGACTATGTAAACCACACATTATGTTAGAACATAAAAGGACCATGTGATACATATCATGTTAGCATAACATATCATTTTTATTGAAAATAGTACAATGGTAAAAAAATAAAATTATCTTTTTAAAACGTAGAATATTTATCATTCCTTGTCACTTTCGGATTCGAACTCCATTTTCTACTCTACATTTTGTTTCTCTATAGTCCTAAATGCTTTAATTAATGCATTTGATTCATCTTTTAAAGGTTCAAAATCGGTTTGATCGTCGGTTATAACTATTCCTGTGACAACCCCAATTTTGACAGACTGATTTTTTTTTCCAAAATTCCAATCTATCGAAACTCGGATTGGTTTGCTCTGGTATCCTGCAGAAAAGACAGAGACATAAAACATGTTAGAGCCCAGAAATTATCTCATAGCGGAATGGATAAAATATAGTGTAATCAAAATATAACCTTACCGTATTAATAATACTGCCTAACCAGTATCCAAGGCTATCATGTCCCTGCCACAAATCTAACCTGCGAGTATGTTATGAGGAGGGGGTCAGAACACAATGTCTGGTGATTGGATTTAAACTATACACTTTGGATAATCCTACATATACCGTTCAATCATATTTTCTTATTTATTAGGTTATTTGGGTTAACAGCACTCAAGGCTTACACACTCATCGTACCCATTTACTTCCCAGTGGATTAACCTAATACAGTATATATGTAGAACATCGAGGTATACCCCGTGGTACCCCACTCGCACGGTCTCCATCGTAACACCATCAAAATATACACAGTCCCTCATCCTACACCATAGTGATGTACGGATACAATATTACGTTCCGCATATATCTTTCATTACTACATAAACGAACTGACTGCCACCTTTGTTCGAATCAGAGTCCATACCGGAGTAATGCCCTCAAGTCTACGATACACCACCCAGAGCCGACATGCATGTATCTAGACTGTCCACCATACATATTTTCAATTATAGCTCGATGCCTCAATCGCACGTCCTCTAATGTGCACCGAGTTCCGTGGCAGGGCGATACAAGAAGCACGGAACTCAGTCGGGAGCTTTTCCATATCTGTACAGGCCCGACTTTAAAGAGCCTCTATATATAGGTATACCTAGGGTCTATTTTTGTTGTGGCTATGGCCCTACCTCGGCCCCTCCCTCAACTAGTAAAGACTACCAGAACCTAAGAGATTGCCCTTGGGCAAACTATCTAAACATCCATATGGCATCTCCCCTCAACCCCTTACCCCGATAGTAAAGGGTGAAATAGTATCTTGGGTTTAGCTCGAGTCTCTCTGCATCCCACTGGCTGCCGATGATGAGTACTTGACGGTCTACAATCCTTGTTGGTCGTGACCCTCTGCCTCCTCATGAGGCAACCGCCGAACCACCCTGGTTTCACCTCTTCACAACATTCTAACTGCATAGCTACATCTGCAGTCAAGGCCCACCCACCTAGTAATTACACGCAGACCCAACCTCTACGGACACAGCCTAAGACATCTGCCGCCACACAGACTACTAGGAGCACCTTACGTACCTCAGGAAGCCGCGTGCTTCCTCTTCCAGTCCTTCGGAGTAGTCAGAACAATCAGATGAATGTGCGCTCCCCCTCGTGCCTTATAACACCTCGATGATCTACCCCGTTGAGTTATTCACCCTCAACCGCACATACTGGTCTAAGCACCTTACTTTAGCATATTGTTAGACCCTATGTCTAAACATTCTTTTGCGCGCTTGTCTCACCTCATCGGATTACCAATTAACTTGGTTATTCCAATTTATATTGAATTCTTATTCAAATTACCAAGTTCTCTTGCTTATTAATTTCAGTCATGCAACTTAATCCATTTAGGTTTATTTATAAGCCCACCACATGTTATTCTCTAGATTGTGGCCCAAGGTCTGTAATCCACAACCACTTTTTATCTTCTTTTTGATTTCATCATTACAGCAACATGTTTTACTTAATATGTAATTAAGTATATCCAATTCTCACATGTTTTATACTTAACATGTCACTTACATTTATGATTAAATATTACTTATTTCATCTCATAAGTTTTCCTCGTCCTTTCTCATTTAATCATAATCCCATTTTACATTGTCAATACAACTTATCGTTGTTTATTTATTAACTTAGTTCTATTAATTAAGGCCCATTAATAAGTTTCTCTACTCGTTTATTACAACATATGTTATAATTTCCTCTTGTCCTTAGGACAATCCTAAACATTCTTATCATGGGTTTCAGACTCCCAAGCTTATAGATTACTTAGTTTATAATTAAGTACAATATATTTCCCCCTTTTCTTAACTGGTTTCAAGTTTTTCCCTTTACTGATTATTTAATTTATAATTAAGTGTCCCTTAACTCAATTCACCAGCTATCCCATTCCCTTACTAGTTTATTATAACCTAAGTTATAATATTCACTTGTCCTTAGGAAAGTCTACCTATTATACAACATGTTATTTATTTATAATAGGTTATTATCATTTCTACAAGTAATGCTTATCCTAAAGGGTGTCTTTAATTACATAAGTTTATTATTTCTACCGGTTATGTATACCACTAGGCGTCTTTAATTACATAACCTTATCGGGCTAAGTTTGTTGGCCTATATGTAAATATTACCCACTCCCTTAGATTTTCCTAGCCCACCCACTGTCCAACCAATTTTTATTTAAACCTAACTTTAGTTCATATTCATACAATCCCTATGGATTAGATTAGGTTAAGTAGTCCAATTCATTACCATATCCATTTATAATTTAGAATGGGCTAGACCTCCCATATTAGGCCTACAACTTGTGGATGCTGGATATGCCGATCGGGTCCAGGAAGACTTCCACCACTAATGCAACCTAACCTCATGTCATAAGTGCAATTACAATTTCTTACTGTAATCCTAGGAATTCATTATTAATCAATTATTTAAACCTATGCCTTTATTTGTGTTAATGCCCATTTACCCAATTATATTCATGATGGGTTATATGTCCAAATTCATATTATTCGAATTATGCCAATTCATATTTTACGTATGATCCCCTTTGCATCCAAATCATTTTTCTATACTTATGATCCGATTTAAGATCTTTAAACATAATTTGGTCGATGCCCCAAACCCATAGTTTTTCAATTCTATGTTAACACGAATCCATATAGTCATATACTTACTCCAATTATTCCTTGTATATAATTGGAACAAATTTACATGTAAACTTTTTAGCACTCCAACAAATCCAATATATGTATTTTTCCCACATGTTCAAATTAATATTATAACATGTAAACATTCCAACATTCAACTGATTCAATATATGAATTATTCATATTAACAATTTGACGTTATATCATGCTAATCATTCCCGCAATTTAATAGATTCAACATATGAATTTCCTGATCTATTCATATTAACGTCTCAACTTGTTATAACAATAATTTATAATTAAATTGGCAATTTCACAATTTATTAAAAGGGTAATGCTAAACGATAGTCATAACATTATCTAAAGACTATAGTTTAAACCCACTCACCTTTCATGCTTTCCCGAAATCTTGGATCTGTTTTGTTCTATCATCCGTGGTTTCCCCTTTTCCTTTTAATTTGATTTGAAACCTAATAACGTGGATAGATTATTTTCATTAAAATAGAAGGGAAAGAAATAGGAAGAATTGAATAGATTGGATCAAGAAGTTTACCTTGCTTTCTTGATTAAATAATCTTTTTATTGATGTTGATTCTCTCTTCCAGATCTGAATTCATAATTTTCCAAGGCTAGCATTTTAATTTCAGAATAGATTTGAGAAGAGAGAGAGAGCAATGGCAGAGCTCCAGCATAGCCACCAAATTATTATGTGTAGGGTTAGGTCTAGGGTCTTATTTGTAGGAGTAGTGGAGGAACCAGGACCCTCAGTTCAGAATCTAAAACACCAGAATCGTCCACGTCAGAAAAGAAGGTTCCAGATTCGAGGGTGGGTCGACCCCTAGGTCATCCCCCCTTTGGGTGGGTCGACCCTTAGGTCGACCCCTAACGATCCATTTTCCCTCCGAACTTTCCCGCCCACTATTTTGATTTTTGAACTGATTTTTGAATTTTCTGGATATATTTATTTAATATATATATATATACATATAAGTTCCTTATATGTATACAAACTTCTAATGCTCATAACTTCTTCATACGGTATCCGTTTTACGCAACCAGATGTCTATCTTGACCAGAATTTTGAGACGGACATAATGCCGCAGTCCGTTTTACTTAATTCTGAATATTTAATTAATTTATCCTTATTTTATTATCCTATATTAAAAATACGGGGTGTTACATTCTCCCACCCTTAGGAAATTTCGTCCACGAAATTTGATAAGGGTAAAATAAATTAACCCCTCGCATAAAATACATCCATCATGTATGCATCCAATTTTTTCAAACATTATGAGCCTGTGCAAAGTAAAGTGCAACATAATAATGCATGCATGCCTAGTCGGTACCTCCTATGTGTATGTAAGCTTTTCAAAAATCTTTTTAAATATGATGCTCACATCCAAAATATACTAACAGTTCTACATGAATGCAATATTTTGAAAATCAAAAAAGCTTTTTCATATAAATTTTCCCACACTCTTACTAAGTAAGAGCATAGTTCATCCAATTTTTGCATCCATAATCCTATTAACTAACTTTATTTTTTGAAATTCAAAAAAAATCTAATTTTCTAGATTTGATTTCTTATGTCACAAAAAGGTGGAAAACAGAAAACTCTGCATCTCCCGCTTTTCTTTTTCAAACCATACTTGGATTTTTATGTAACTATTTATAAAGATTCCCTAATTTCCTATCCAAGTACAGCCCACATAAGAAAATTTCCCTTTTGTCACTGATTTTTTTTCATCTTATCTTGGAATTTTTTTGTAACAACCATGAAAATCAGAACAAATTTAAAATTTTATTTTAATGAAATTAGAATATAATAATTCATTTTAAATAATAACAACTAAAAATTTATTTTAAATGAAGTTAGAATGAATATATTTATTTTAATTATAAAAGGAATTAGAAATAACATAGCAATTTGAAAATTTGATTTCAAACTTTGACTGAATGTACAGGATTCAAAATAAATCGGATTTCAGTAAAACCAAAAATATTTAAATCTTTTTAAAAATATCTTTCTAACGGATCTAAAAAATTGAAATTTCATAGTGAGATTAAAAAGTTATAGCCAACTGAATATCCATAATAGTCGTTATGGAATTTAATATAAATATAGCACTTAAAAATAGACATTTTGCAAACGACATCCATTTTTAATGAAACCACTTTGGTTGGATCCGGAATGTCAAATTGTTGCTAGATTCCAATTTCCATCATTTTTGGAATTATACGTGAGTGTGGCAAAGGAAAACGCGTTTGGTAATTTCAGTTTGAATTGGATCGACCAGAAAATGGCCATTTTTCAAATGGTCTTCAAATTCGATGAAATTAATTTTTTTGGGACCGTATCGTCCAAACATAGCCAGATTTATTTTTCAAGAATTTTGGGAGTCTATATGTGGCCCCGGCAAATTAAAATGTACGTTCAAATCTAAAATTGAATGTTTTATATTTTAATTTGAAGAAAACTTGACTGAAACGTCGAACGGGCTTACGAAACATATTCCATTGTGTCTGGAATGGGGGTATTTAGCTAGGGCGACAGTCATTGAGTTTGATTTGGAGTTCGGATAGGAAAACATTATTTTTGGAATTTAAATATATATGGGCCAATCAAAATATTCCTTCATTAATTAAAATTTTCCAAAAATCGCGGAAAACCCCTGACACCCTCATTCGAATGATGGAAAACTTTTCCCACCTTCTCTCCTAGATTACTCAAAATCCGTGCTATAAAATCCAATGCTCCTTCAGGGAATTTTGTAGAGGAGCTCGAGATCTTCAAATCCATACCAGATTTGTTGATAATCGTTGCGTATTGGTTGAGATTCGAGCCCTCGAAGTTTCGGACTTCATCGCGCTGCCAAGGCCAAACCCCACTGTCGCACCTGACCGCACCACCACTGATAGACGTGCGCCTCCTCCCTCTTCAACGTGGTGAAGTCTGATCATCTCCAAGTGCTACGGATTTCGAGAAAAGTTGAGACCTAGTTTTGAACCCAATTGAGAGGTAATGGTAGTAGTTTAATTAAATGGTTAAAACACTTCAAAGCATTACAAAGTTGGTTAATCGAATAAAAATCATATTTTTTCGTATGTTGTCGAAATCCAGTGAAACAAGAGACATTGGAACCGTGACATCATGTGCTACATTCTAGAAGAGACTAGAGAATTTTTGGAGCTTTCTACAATTTTAGAAGGAGTGGAACCCAATGTGAGATTTCTAAATTCAAATTGGAATGCATACGCATTGTATAAATTATATAACTGACATATAAATTATATATGCGTTATATATCTCATATATGGGCGCTGTATAAATTATATAAGCGATGTATAAATTATATAAGCATTGTATAAATCATATATGCGTTGAAAGGAATTGAGTTGAAATTGAAATGGAAATAAATATATTCATATACATACATACATATACATATATATATATAATCCCCTCGTCCACAGACCATGGACGATATAAATTGTATGGGTTGTGATTGTGAATGATTGATTGTGTTTGCAACAAAATTGGTTGTGTTTGTGGTATATTCATTGTATTGTGAAAATGAATGATGTTGTGGAAATCACTGAAATGAAAGTACTGTAATGGTACAAGGCCTAGGATAGCAAAGGAGCCGTGCTGGACACGGTGCCGATGCTAAATACCCTGCCGTTGTAATGCCAAAATTTTCCAAAATATTCATGTTTGAAATAAATTGTTTAAACGATAAAAATAACATTTTTATTGTATGTATGAAGTATATAAACTATTCATGTTTGAAATAAATTGTTTGAACAATAAAAATCACATTTTCACTGTATATATATATATCACTAATAATATTCATGTTTGAAATAAAATGTTTTAACAATAAAAATCACAATTTTATTGTATGTAAGAACCTTTAAAAATAACCAAAGGTTGAAATGAATATTTGTTGAATGAAAATAATATTTTTAACATGTATATGAACTGTTAAAAATAACCAAAGGTTGAAATAAATATTTGTTGATTAAAAATATTTAATATTTGTTGATTGAAAATAATATTTTTAACATGTATATGAACTGTTAAAAATAACCACAGGTTGAAATAAATATTTGTTGATTGAAAATAAATTTTTTACCATATATATGAACTGTTAAAAATAACCAAAGGTGGAAATAAATATTTGTTGATAGAAAATAATATTTTTAACATGTATATGAACTGTTAAAAATAACCAAAGGTTGAAATAAATATTTGTTCATCGAAAATAATATTTTTAACATGTATACGAACTGTTAAAAATAACCACAGGTTGAAATAAATATTCGTTGATTGAAAATAATATTTTTAACATGTATACGATGTGTTAAAAATCATCATGTATAGAAATAAATATTGGTTCGCTAAAAATATTATTTTTAGCTAAAATATGCACATGTATACATGTGCTGAACAGGTAAATGGATTTGCTATTGAGTAAAGAATTTATTTGCGTGCCCGACAAATAGGTAAACCTTAATGAGTTGGCTACGCAATTTTATTTATATATCAACTCATGTGAATGCCATTGGATGCGGTGTGCTGGTTATTCTGTGTGAGATTATAAACAATACCATAGGATAGTAACAATTAATTTTGAACTACACTACATGGCATACTTTGTGAAGATAGCATACTCTATCATATTACATATAGGCCATTGGAGCTTGTATGACGAGGTTGGAATTACCATACAAGCGAGAGGCTTGTATGGCGATGACTGCATTTCAGGTTGAACAGAAGACGAACTATTAATGTCATCGCATATCATATTCCACATAAGCAATTGGAGCTAATGTGACGAGGTTGTGATTACCATACGGTTAAGATGCTCGTATGGCGATGACTGAATTACAAGTTGAACTGAGGACTGATATGGACAAAATAAATATAACGGTAAATTGCCAGATTAAATAAAAACCCCACACGGTGTAGAGATGACAATAATCGCGTCTCTCTAGTTATTATATACGGCACATGGATTATTTATTTCCAACACTGGATGAGGTGACGAGATTTATCTCTGGAGTAATTTACACACTCCCTCGGGCATAGAATAGGTCACTAAAAATTATGTGTGTTTATACTGGATTTATTGGATATCTAATACGGCCCAATAAATTTCCAAATCCCTCCATGAACAAAAGAGGTTATGGCGAAAATTTTCAAAATTTAAAGGCGTTAGCCAAATTTTTGAAGTGAAAACGGTTTAGAAATCGTCGATTAAATTATATTTATATATATATATAATTAAAATAAAACGAATAACGATGCTACAGTTCGCGTTTTTAAATCGTATTTTAAACGATTATTACGGGAGATCCAACCGTCAGATTTTCCCAAAACCAGAACCGTTGGATCCGCTTTGTAAAGATCTTTCCAACGATATAAAATTTGTTAAGATCCAACGATTAGATTTAGCGAAATGTTTAAACCAAATTTGGGCGAGAGCAGCGCTAGTTCCATCGAATGACCTGAAACGTCGTTCGATGGAAATGGACTATTTTTTAATAAATAAAAATAGTCAAAAATCATTTTAATATATTATAAGCGATGTGGAATGGTGATAAACCGATTTTACTTGGTTTATCAGATATATTGATGGTTGGATGTATTTGACATGAAAATTATACTAATGAACTAAAATGTGGATGTCGAATAATTTAACCACATAAAGAATTGATTTGAATTCTATACATGCATGAATTATTTGAAAAGGCCGAGTTAATTCTCATTTCAAATAATTGATCGACAATGAAAAAGTTAAAGGTACGAAGATGGTGCAAGATCGATAATCATCGCATCGAATGGATGGCTATTGATGCCTTTGATTGGAGTTGTTTTCTTGAAAGGGTTACGGTGGTATTTGTCCAGACGTATTTGTTGATTGTTCGGATGTGTGAGGGCCTCTCTCCTGTATTGGATATATGGGACGAGGAATAAGGTGCCTCCAGTTTCGTTCAGACCCAGAACGAACTAGTAAATGGATGTGTGTCTGACATTGGATTTTATTCTATGCCGATTGATTTCTATTAAATATATATTTGTTTGGAGGTAGAGAATTTATTCTCTTGCTTAAAACCCTTCTCTAAGACGTACGAGCTTAGAGGTTGTATATCGATAAACATCAGTTGAATGGCGTGGAATATCAATGTGGCATGCTGAGATGCAGTGATCGGGGCTTTTGTTGAAAAGCAGAGCCTTGTGGTTGATGATCAGAGTACGGCTTTAATATAGCATAGCTTTGTGTATGGCGTTAATTCACAAGCCTCACACCCCGGGTATGAACCAGAAACGGGAAAGGACTTCAAGGAGGACATGCGTTTCCTTCTAGCTAGGAGTGGTGTCATGGTATGGAGCCCAGACATTTTTACTTATGTGGATGATGGAAAGCGAGGTGCCTCGGTTATATCGGTCACTACGGGGTCAATGGATGGTTTGGTCGATGTACTGACCAGTTTACGTCCCATAGGGCGGGAAAATGTATTGTTCAAGCATTTTAATCTGCTCCGTATGGACCGGCTCTGCCGGTCCATGGGTCACTCAAGCTCTGATCCTGAGGCTCAGGATAGAGTGTCTCGAAGTCGGTAAGGACAATCTCTTGTCTTGGTTCATGACAGAAATCCAGTTTCCAATACAACATTGTGCAGTTTTGATTGTAAAACTAGTATGGCGAAATAGTAGTATGGGGTACTATGCTGTCTATGATTGATATTATGATTGAAATTGTTTTTGAAACATGTATGCACTAGTAATAATATCAAATGATTTTTATTTATACGTATCAAGCATATTTTGGCCTTTATAAGGTAAAACTCTATCCTCCGGTTTGCGTTGCATTGTGTGATGGGACTTGAGTCTTATAATGGCTTCATTTTCTATGAAAAGCATTGCATTGTTTAAATGATTTACTTTATTTATGCTTTGGCAATCAAATGGAGTAAACCCGTTCCGCGTTAGCGGCATGGTCCTGTGATTGACCTTATTGTTAAATAGGTTAAGTAAGATTTCTCATACCAGTCCCATGACTGACTCGTAGTTTGTTCCACTTGCAAACTCGGGCACACCTACTTTCTACACGGACAACCTTGTGTTCATGTTTTAGCAGGCTCATTCTGGATAGCTATGGAGCTGAAGATGGATTCTATCATTTTTATTATGCTGTTCAGACTTCGTTATGTATATTATGTCTTTTCCGTTGTAGACATTTTGTATGAAGATGAAACTGTATTTTGTACTAAGTATGATCCGGTTATACTGTGTAACTCTGATGATTATATTTGTTCCAGTGTAATTTGTTGTACATTATCTAGTGTAATGATATATTTCTGTTCTGCTGTTATTGTTTATGTGTTATATTCCAAAGATTATCCTTGCTTCCGTGGCGTGGGGGTTTGGGGTCATCACATTTTTATTCTTATCCATCTTTCTCCATTTTAGTTGCTTTTCTGAATTTTCTGTTTCCTTTTTCAGTTGTGCGTTTTCTCTTTTCTTAGCTTATTTAATTATCTAATCTTAGTTTAAATTTAAATAAGCCTCTAGTCTTCCAACTAAAACAGGAGAACAGACACCCTACACAGCTACTACTTAGGGCCAAGAATCTTGGGACTATATCCCCTTCAAATAGAAATGTCCAAACTATGGGATCCACGACAGGTTTAGGTGTTACCCTAACTACCCAACAAAATAACGGAACGATGCCCACAGAAATGTAGTAACGGTTTTTACCCCTAACATGAAAATTAGCAACATGATCTAAACACTTGCTTGCCTTGTACTATCTAGTAGTCATTACTAGTCCTAGCTGTGTACCAACAATTATTTCAAGCAACACCCTAGGTTATTCAATGCTTACACATTTACGGGAACTCACTATTATTCCAAGATAATTTTCATTATTTACTTTATAGCCTCAAAAAATTTCCCCTCTTCCCTAGACACTAAGCCTTACCTACTCCATATAAAACATGGTTTGGCCTTTCTTTTTCATTTAAATTTTCTTCTATAAATTTGAAAGTGTCAAAATTTCGTCTTCCTCATGAAAACTTACTTTTGCCAAACCGCAAAAACATATCATCTAAAAAATGTAAATCATCATTTTTCTCAAATCACAAAACTAGAGTAGATACGGATAACTATTTATTCCATCGGGTTTATGACTTACTCACACCTATAAGGTCAATTTAGTCTCTTACTACAAGGTGTAGACATCCACTCGATTCTTAATTCCTGCACTTATTTTATCCACCCAACAAAATTATCTTAAAATAACTTATCAAAAAGGGTTGTCATAAGAATAGAGATTTAAAATCTTTCTTTATTAAAGATTCTTGTATGAAATATAACAAGAAAAATAGCGAGCTATACATGCTCTATATTATGCACCTTTTATTGAGAAAATTCTACTTTAAATAAAAAGTTTCGCAAGAAATCACTGTTTGTAAAATATACCCCATTTTCCTTTAAAAACCCAATATATATACTTTACATATTTAAAACTTATAACTTTTAAGATTAAATCTTGAAAACATCGTAAATCATTTTCCCAAAACTGTTATAATTTCAAGTTCTTAAAAGTTAATAATGGGATTAGACTCAAAGCGGGTTTCCAATTCTTCTAGGCTTTCGTACACACTCCCCAAGGTCAATTCTCTCAACTATTTATATTCCTAATCCTTTTTTCTCTTTTCAACTTTTTCCAATTTATAAGGTTTTCAAACCCACTAACCCAAAATACTAATCATATGGGATTCACTTTCCTTCCATACAAAATACATTGTACACCTTCAACCCAATTATCTAAGGGTCTCAAATTTCCTTATCCATTCTTTCAGTGTGCAAAACAAACATCCCATTTATACTCTTTTTATTTAGTGGGTTCCTTTATGGATTTAGGTACTTATATAATATATTTATATTTTAAAAATACAAATAGGTTCACTCACTATTTATATAGGAATCCTAAACCTAAGCTCTGATACCAGATGTGACAACCCGAATGGAGATGGCTACATTCCGTCGTGGGCATCACACTAATACCCCAGCTCCTTGTTTTATGGTCAGCCTCTCGATTGTCTAGGCCCCCTTGCCTAACCAACCCCCTTGGGATGCGTACAGGTAAGAGTCTCCCGCTTGCCACTAAGCCAAGAGTGAGAACCCCCTATCACGCTGTCTTGGACAAACAAGGACTGGTCTAAGCACCATACTTTATCATGTTGTTAGACCCTATGTCTAAACATTCTTTTACGCGCTTGTCTCACCTCATCAGGTTTCCAGTTAACTTGTTTATTCCAATTTATATTGAATTCTTATTCAAATTACCAAGTTCTCTTGCTTATTAATTTCATTCATACAACTTAATCCATTTAAGTTTATTAATAAGCCCACCACATGTTATTCTCTAGATTGTGGCCCAAGGTCTGTAATCCACAACCCCTTTTTATCTTCTTATTGATTTCATCATTACAATAACATGTTTTACATAATATGTAATTAAGTATTTCCAATTCACATGTTTTCTAATTAACATGTCACTTACCATTTATGATTAAATATAACTTATTTCTTCTCATAAGTTTTCCTCATCCTTTCTCATTTAATCATAATCCCATTTTACATTGTCAATACAACTTATCGTTGTTTACTTATTAACTTAATTCTATTAACTAAGGCCCATTAATAAGTTTCTCTACCTGTTTATTACAATCTATGTTATAATTTCCTCTTGTCCTTAGGACAAGCTTAAACATTCTTATCATGGGTTTCAGACTCCCAAGCTTACAGATTACTCAATTTATAATTAAGTACAATAAATTTCCCCCTTTTCTTAACTGGTTTCAATTTTTTTCCTTTACTAATTACATAATTTACAATTAAGTGTCCCTTAACTCAATTCAACATCTATCTCATTCCCTTACTAGTTTATTATAACCTAATTTATAATATTCACTTTTCCCTAGGACAAGTCTACCTATTATACAACATGTTGTTTATTTATAATAGGCTATTATCAATTCTACAAGTTATGCTTACCCTAAAGGGTGTCTGCAATTACATAACTTTATTATTGCTACCGGTTATGTATAACACTAGGTGTCTTTAATTACATAATCTTATCAGGCTAAGTTTGTGGGCATATTTGTAAATATTACCCATCCCCTTAGATTTGCCTATCCTACCCACTGTCCAACCAGTTTTTACGTAACCCTAACTTTAGTTCATATTCATACAATCCCTATGGATTAGATTAGGTTAAGTAGTCCAATTCATTACCATGTCCATTTATGGTTTATAATGGGCTAGACCTCCCACATTAGGCCTATAACTTGTGGATGTTGGATATGCTGGTCGGGTCTGGGAAGACTTCTTCCATAAGTTGGGCCTAACCTCGTATTATAACCCGTCTCGTATTTGCGCACTTAGACCTCCCACGTTAGGTTCAACATTAGTGGCTGCTAGATATGTCGGTCGGGTCCGGACAGACTTCCACCACTAATGCAACCTAACCTCATGTCATAAGTGCAATTACAATTTCTAATTGTAATCCTAGGCATTCATTATCAATCAATTATTCAAACCTGTGCCTTTATAGGTATTAATGCCCATTTACCCAATTATATCCATAATGGGTTATATGTCTAAATTCGTATTATTTGAATTATGCCAATTCATATTTTACATATTATCCCCTTTGCGCCCAAATCATTGTCCTATATTTATGATCCAATTTAAGATCTTTAATCATTATTTGGTTGATGCCCCAAACCCATAGTTATTCGATTCTATGTTAACATGAATCCATATAGTCATATACTTACTCCAATTATTCCCTGTATATAATTGGAACATATTTACATGTAAACTTTTTAGCACTCCAACAAATCCAATATATGAATTTTTCCCACATGTTCAAATTAATATTATAACATGTTAAACATTCCAACATTTCAACTGATTCAATATATGAATTATTCATATTAACAATTTGATGTTATATCATGCCAATCATTCCCCTAATTTAATAGATTCAACATATGAATTTCCTAATCTATTCATATTAACGTCTCAACTTGTTATAACAGCAGTTTATAATTAAACTGAAAATTTCACAATTTATTAAAAGGGGAATGCTAAACGATAGTCATAACATTATCTAAAGACTATAGTTTAAACCCACTCACCATCCATGCTTTCCCCAAATCTTGGATTTGAACCGTTCTATTATCCATGGTTTCCCCTTTTCCTTTTAATTTGATTTGAACCTAATAACATGGATCGACTATTTTCATTAAAAGAGAAGGGAAAGCAATAGGAAGAATTGAATAGATTGGATCAAGAAGTTTACCTTGCTTTCATGATTCAGTAATCTTTTTTTATTGATGTTGATTCTCTCTTCTAGATCTGAATTCATAATTTTTTTATGCTAGCATTTTAATTTTAGAATAGATTTGAGAAGAGAGAGAGAGAGAGCCATGACAGAGCTCCAACGTAGCCGCCGAATTATAACATTTAGGGTTAGGTCTAGAGTCTTATTTATAGGAGTAGCAGAGGAACCAGGACCCTTAGATCAAAATCTAAAACACCATAATCGTCCATGTCATAAAAGAAGGTTCCATTTTCGAGGGTGGGTCGACCCCTAGGTCAACACCCCTGTTGGTGGGTCGACCTCTAACGGTCCATTTTCCTCCGAACTTTCCCGCCCGCGATTTTGATTTTTGAACTGATTTTCGAATTTTCTGGATATATTTATTTAATTTATATATATACATATAAGCTCCTTATATGTATACAAACTTCTAATGCACATAACTTCTTCATATGGTGTTCGTTTTACGCAAACTAGGTGTCTATCTTGACTAGAATTTCGAGACGGACGCAATGGCGCAGTCCGTTTTACTTAATTCTGAATGTTTAATTAAGTTATCCTTATTTTATTATCTTATACTAAAAATACGGGGTGTTACAATTCCTCTATTTTCCTTGATATTTTCTTAGTAAACTTGTTCATCTGGATTATTATGTCCATCATATATAAACCTTGCCTTTATTTTAAAAATAGCTGACCAAACTATTTTATCCCTTATTAGAGATGGATAAGGGGCATAATAAATTTGAAAAGCTTGGTTGTCTGGCACAAAAGGATCGTACTTATAATAACACAAAGTATGTTTTATTTCTATAAGATTATATTCTAGATGCACGTTAATTCCCTAACCTAGAACGTTGCTAAACCAGTTGCATTTAAACAAAAAATACTTCTTCTGTAGGTCTCGTGAAATATGTTGATTAACTCACCATAAAAATCATTTATTTAATCATTTGGATCATCACTATTTTTAACAAATACATCAGCATGGAGAATATATATATTGGGGGATTCCTCGGAACATAGTAAAAAAAATTAATAGCGGCAATCTCTCACTTCAATGGCGACTAGGGTTTTCTATCTTATTTTTCCACTTTCCCTTCCTATCTCCCTTCTATATCTTTATCATTCTGCCTCCCCCCATATTCACAACCCCCAAACTTGTTGTGCCTCCTCTTAACCCTAACCCTAGCTTTCTCCTTGTAGTCTTAGATGCCTGCCAGTCATATCTAGGTCTTGTCGTATATTTTCTTCTAGCCTAGCAGATCCACCGGCTCCTCCCTCCCTATTGCTTCTTTTTGACAACATATCGACCCACACCTTTCTTCCCTTCCCATACCTTAGATCTGTCTTCCTTTGTACCTCCTCTAATAACCTTGCTGCAACCCCCTCTTACTTCCAGTACCGATAGCTTCTTTCTTGGCTTCGCTGGCCATTGAGAGATGCTAGGGTCCTCCATATGTTGATTGCTCCTACAGTCAACCAACGGTAGCCTCTTTATATCCTTATGACCACTATGTTGGTAGCAATATAGTGGTAGAAGCTTGTGTTGTATAGGTTTGTTTTTGGGATTTCGCTATGGTTGTTTTGAGTTGTTGAATCAGTTAGCTTACTATCTTTGGTGTTTTGTGTGGTTCGTACCTTTATTGTGTGTGTCATCTTGAGTTTCTCTAGTTTGTTAGAGAGGTGTGTATTGGTACTCTACGTTTTGGGTGTATCTTTTTGTGGCTTCTCCTTGGATCTGACATTGATCTTGGCATGCATAGTAGTTGTTTCTTTTCCTCTATCTTCGTTATTATCTGAGCCTTTCAATATCTGCTTATAGCTTCAACTCCTTGTACCTACTTTTCTTCTCTGCACTTCAGTCCTCTACGGTTAGTATGGTGCTTGTAGTTGTTTGTTGTTTTCTTATGGTCTGGTTGTCTTAGAGCTTCTCCGGTGCTACTTGAATTTCTACTCACTTCAATCCTATGCCTGGTAATAGCAATCCCATTTCTTTTAGCTGCTTGCTTTGGAGTTTGTATGATATGTTCTATTGCCTAATTCATGTTTGGATCTAGCAATATATGAAGACTTAATCTATATGGGTGGATTGTTTTGAGAACTGAGATCATACTGTGTTGTAATTTATTGTATTCATTATGTCTGTAATTTATTGAAACTATTTCACACCCTGCGTGGTGTTAGAATTCCAGTTTATATTGAAATTACATCAGAATGTCCGTAGCAAATAAGCCCATAGCTTATCTCCTATTATACTTTGTACTCATTATTTGCTAATGAAAAAGTTGTATGGTCCACTATAAAAACTGGTTGGCTTTGCCCAGAAAAAAACAAATACACCAGTATTTTTAGTTAATTTTCTAGCACTGTATTCCTTAGTATCAAATTTATATCCATTGATGAAGAACGTTGGATAGGTCTTTCCTTTACTTTTTGGTCTCGTGGCTAAATGTTTCAATCATTCGTCTACTACATAATTTATTGTATCAGAAACGTAATTAGAAAACAAACTAGAGAAATATTTGCTGTTATCGCGTATTGGGAGTTGTGATTCGTAATCACTCCAATTACAGAAAAAATATTGTATTATAATTATGATCTACTTGCGCATATATGTATAGCATATGTGGATGATATAAATGCATTTGGATGAATATAAGTACATTACTTAATAAACGGTGCAACTCCAGCACAGTTGGGAAGAATATATTTGTGTGTTACATGGTAACATTTATCATTCAACCATACTTCCACATATTTACTAGTAGGTCTACCATGTTTTTTAAACAATAAATAAAGTCGCTTGGCAATCGTCTTGGTCAATGCCTTCAACATTACACGTAGCACTTTCAATTGATATGTTCGTATGGTCACAAAAAATATGAGAGAAAAAAAAAATTAAGCTTCTTCTTCGATATATGATTTGCCAATCAAACCTTCAACTCGAGATTTCTATCTAACTTTTTTCTTTAGATGATTTAAGTACTATTTACTTTTAATTATATTTTTATATGTTTGATTAAACTAATATTTAATGAACTAAATATCAATATACCTTTCAAATGGATACATTTATCCATATTGCACAGGCCCTCGAAGATGTGATTCAAATTGAAGACAAATAGGTAAATGCTCCAATACATTGAAAAACCCTGAAGGAAATATTTTCTCCAGTTTGTAGAGCAATATAGGGATTTTTTTTTACTCTAGTTTACGTAGACAATTATAAAACAAACTAAGTTCTGTTATGACCATCCAAATTTTTACCCGTAACAGTTCTTTGAAAGCGACGGATAATAAATTTCCATTATAACATGATAATCGTGGCTTTTGAACCCGCTAAGTTTATTGTTCTTATAGTCGAAACGTCAACGAAGATAAGAAAATATATCATTTGGGAATATTAATCCTTCCACCCATTTTAAATGTACTTTAACTTGATTATTGTCTACCTCATAGTATACATTTGGCTTTTTTTGGTATTATTTAGCTTTATTTAAAGCTCAAGAAGTTTCCATATTACTTCTATATCACGTGTTGTTTTCAAATCATCCGTCGTCATCTATTTAACATTCAGAGTTGTATTAAACACGTTTTATTCATTTTGAATCACATCAATATTATGACAAATCCAGAGAATTTTCTAGTAAGATAACTCCCAAAATATGCTTTATTTACACCAATTATGAATCGATGGTTTACCTTGAATTTCAGTTTGTTCTCCGGTTTCATATGTCTTTGGATAATCCTTTACAAGTTCATAAATATATTTGCTTGACCAAACCATAGGTTGTAGCAAAGTGTCATGTCTATTAGCTATAAATTTTTTCTTATCTCTTCTAAAACGATGATGAATATGAAGAAAATATCGATGACAGTCAAACCACGAATTTTTTTTTTCCATGAGGCAAATAAAATGTTCATGTTTCTTCCATGTAATAAGGACAAGCTAGACGACCGACCACACTCCAACTTGAAAGCATTAGATAAACAGAAAAATCGCTAATTGTCCACAATAAAGTAACAAAGATGCGAAAGTTATTTCTTTTTTAAAATATTGTATGTGTTTACTCCTTCATACCACAATGTTTTTAATTCTTCAATCAAATATTGTAAATAAACATTGATTCCTTGTGTCAGATCATCATGACTAGGGATGACAACTGTGAGAAATATATATTGAGTTTACATACACATTCATAGAGATAAATTATAAGGTGTGACAATTAACAGTATGATGATTAAAATTGCATTGACAATTTATCAAAACAATTTTATAGGTGAATGTTATAATAATTGACCATTGACATTTTGTTGATAGGTCATCCTAGCTCCCATTACAAATACAATAGTGTAATTAAATAATGTAATCTTTTTAATTTAAAAGATTCAACAAAATTTTGGCAGTATTTCGCTTTAGTTTCCTTAACAATACACAATTGGATGTACATAGAGAACATAAAAAAGCATTATTGAAATTTTGTGAACCATTTTAAAATGAAATGATTTGCGAGATTTAATTAGATTATTGTGTTTGTAACTTATCCAATATAAGGACAAATCTAATAAGTATTATATACGATGAATATATATGTCCATTCTGTTAAAAAAACGAATACCCACATAATGACCATGTACAATACTTATCAAACGAGACCGAAAAACACTCTTAAGGTCTTTATGAATATAATATAATACATATTTTATACTTACTAAACAAACTGGCTTTGGACTAGATAAAGGAAATTTTCCTAAAATCAAAATCATGGTAATTTCCTCTTCGGTGGATTTCAAAAATTTAATAATAAGGATGTGCATACTAAAAATCAACTAATTCGATGGTCGCTCTTGTTTTCAATCATCTGCACGACGCAACAAATTTTAAACAAAATAATCATTAAACAGCTTAATTCCAATCTAATCGTATGTATATGGAGTATATCACATATACGCACATATTTAAACTTAATCAACCTACCATACATTATATAACGTCCTTGAAATTTCGACAAATGTAATATGGAATCAATTAAAGATTTAACTATGAATAATGAATTTTATGTTGATACTTCGAACAAAAATCAAATATATGATTTTGTGTATGAATTGAACTCAATATTTAATTCAGAATGGTTGGTTGGAGTCAAATATTTAAAATTTTATTTGTGGAAACATATGAAAATTGGTTTATTTATGTGTGTATTTGTGTATATAAAGAGATTATATTTAGTGTTTTGAAATTTAAAACGAAACGGTTGTAGATGAACAAATAAGATATAATCAGTGAACGAATAAATAATTAAATTAAATAAGATATCGTATTATACAAGCAAAGTCAAATTACAATCGGAATAATTTTATTGGATTCAAAACGCGAAGAAGAAGAGGTACGTATAAATTTTGTCGCATTTGAAAAGTGTGTCGGCGGTTTGAGTTTAGGGCGTTACGGGGTAATCCGCGGTACGGTTTATATTTAACTAAAACAAATATAACCTTCATCAGATAAAACCCCGCCGACCTATAACAGAATTTCGCAGCTAACCCCTAGTGTCATTACGTTGTTCTAATCTTTTAATCTCCGCTTTTGTAAATCACACTGCTTTCCTAAATTCTTCAGCCAACAATCAATTTCTCCTTTCTAAATTATTAATGGATGAAGCCCCTTCGTTTTTTCCCCTTTTCAATTTATGATTTCATCCATCTTCAAAAAAATCAAGATCCGATCCTCTCCTAAAAATCAAAATCAAGATCGCGACTTTCTTCTTGCAAACCTATATTGAACGCTACTCAAATAAAAATTCGCAACCACCAATTATGAAATCACCAGCACCCTTTACTCTTCTCGCGATTGAAGCTGCCACCTTCTGTTCAAAATCGAAGCGCTCCTAACTAAAAGAAGCGATCTTTGTTAGCAACGTCGAAGACCAGTGCCTTCACCTTCGATCGAATTGTGGGCCTTCATGCAAGCCACCACATTGAGCCCGTTGCCTTCTTCTGAATCACTATCCTAAGGTGAGATATTCACTCACGATTAAATCTTATTTCAAGTAATTTGACTTGGGTTTTAAACTAAAGTTAATGGTTGATTTTGGCTTGTGTTTATTATTGAGTTTTGAATGATTATCGTGACTTGCTCTCGCGAAATTCTCTGGTAAATTCTAGGAACAAATTTGTGATATCATGCTAAATATATTTCCTAGGAATGAATCAATGTCCCTTTTTCGTGATTGAAATGACCTCTTCAACTTGATAATATTCTGTAATTGTTTGTTCGGCTTTTGAGTTAAAGTCAAATAATCATCCTTTGTTTTTTCATGTTGTAGCTAGATTACTAGTTAATATTAAAGTTTCAGACTGGCTTTGCTATAAATTTGAAATAGGTCCGTCGGTGTATCCATATATTGTTAAACCAAGCGACTTTGCATTATTACAGAGCCGTAGCTGAGCAAAATAATGTTACATCTTTGTTGAATAGAATGATTTTTCAGTAGGAAATGGGTATTACTGCAGCTCCTTGCAAACTATAAAATTTGCATTATTAGACAATTGTTCATTAGTGTCTCTTTGTTTTAGAAATCGTTACAGTAAGTTAAATTCACTTGGTCCATTATTAGGCAGTTGGTAATTTGTAAAGTTCAGCTGAATAAAGTATATTATCCATCATTCATCAAGTATTTTTAAACATTAAAACTAAACTGTGAAGACTAACACTCCAGAACAAATTTACCAAACTATAAATGTAGAATGTACATTAGCACTTCCTTTGAAGAGGAATGATCTGTCATGGTTTGACATGATCACGGATAAATTAATGTTAATCAATGTTCTCAACTATAACTCCACTCAGTGTAAATTTTGTTTTTCCATATATATGTATGTACTCGGCTAATATTTATGTTGTTAGTTCTTTGACAATCAAGACATATATTTTTTATGATTATCACTTATTCCATTCTTTGATTTTGAGTAACCATCTACATACTGCTTGGATGCTTGACTAGATGAATATATATATGTTCACGCATGAAATTTCTGTCTGCTTTGAAACATATGGACTCAATCATTACCTGAAGAAATGGATTAATTACCGGCCTCATTAGAAACTCACTCACTTGTTCTTCATATATCTGGTATTCTTTGGAATTCTATACTGGTTGATACGTTGCCTGGAGTCATTTCCTCATTCTTGAAGTTTCCCCTTAGTTGCATGCTTTATGTTTTCATGTGCATGGTCAGTAGTAGCATATTAAATTTAGTACATTGTAGATAATAGAGTATTATGGCCATGAAATTTCTCTATTATGTACTGTGTTAGATAATGTGACATTGATGGGTTTGCATAGATAAAATGTTTTGTAACATGTATATCCAGCATATGAAAATTCAACAGGCTAGAAGAATTCAATTATTTTGAAGTGTTTTGTTCCCCTCCAATACTATAATCTGGAAAGGGACAAGTCTTATTTGCCCACTATGTTATGACAAAAAGCTTTGCCCACCAAGTTTCATCAACCTTTGAGACTTGCATTGTTGTACTTGACATTATATTTACACCCTTTAAGGATACTCAGGATAGGATTAAATTATAGAAAATTAATAATATGCAAACCCTGCTGCATGCATTGTTTAGAACTTGCGAAATGGTATTTGGTACCATATTTATCCTGCCACTCCCTCTTTTGTTAACTGGCTATTGTTTTTTTTCATTGCATCCCTTAATGTCTTTATGGATTATGTATATTTGACTCTCTAAGTTCCTGTTTGGAAGCATTACCTTACCTATGTACTGAATCATTTTGAACTATTAGGTTTTAACCTACCTGTTTCACTGTTGATTGCTCACCTCTGTGTTGCACCCTTTGAACTACTGCGTCTGATACTGACGTGGAGCATTTTGTTGATATTTAGTTCCCTATATTTTTATCCCACCACTATTCTTTTAATCTTGGCTGCACTAATATTTTTGGGTCCCTGGAACGTTAGGACAGTGCACACGTGTACCTGTACACGTGTGTGCGTGCAGGCTTCCATGACCGTCTGTTCCTGAAATAAATGTGATATAGACAGCTATTACACCACTTATATCTCGCGAATGCGTAGCGATCCGGATTTTTCGTTGAATGTTTAAATTTATTTTAAATATTATATTTGGACTACTAATGGATTCTAATACTGAATTTATTTATAAAACAATGGTCGTTTTCAATACATTATTTTCAAATTTAAGACAATCTTTACAAATTGCGGTCAATTGTCTTCATGTCATTTTCAATCTTAGCCTAAAAATCTCCATAAATCTTTTCAGCAAACATCGGCCAAAACATTTCAAAGTTGTTCATAGTGTGAGCGAATCGTCATATAACGTCTGTTAAATGTTGGATATGATTTTTTTCGTTCCTTTTGTTGAACAAAAAAAGGAAAATGTGTGCCCATCCCGTAATCTCATACATGACAAAACCAAAATTGTGATGAATTTTTTTGACTCAGGGGTATGTATACACGTTCGTCACTTCAAATAAAAATTTAATTCTTCGGTCCATCTGAGTGCTCGTACATACCAACTGTGAGTTGAAAATTCGCTATGTAAGCTGGTAAGATAAAAATCATTGGTCATATCTTTGTTTAAAACTTCTGTCATTTCCATGTTACCGCGTTAGTGCCTTCCCCGCATGTTACTTCTTTCCATCATATACTACTGCCGTATTTTTTCTTATCAGTCCACGTGCCATCTGCAAAACAAAAGAAAAAGAAATATACATATTACCAATGTTACTCGTACACCTACACTACATACAACTTTTCCTGTAGCGTTCTTCTATTTGTTGAGAAAGTATGTGCAGAGTATTGTAGGATCAAAGTGATATCATGTAGCCTATCCTAAGCCTATCCTTTATCAACATCGTGCAACTCAAATGAACAGCTAATGAACTGAGACTTCATACATAGCTAAGCCTATTCTGTTCCTTTTCAGACTTTCGCATATGCCTTCTTCTGCATAGCTATTGCCTACCACCTACTCAACGGAATGACCTTGTTCTCATCCACCCATCTGCCTTCTATAAATACCACGCGCTGTCTTCTTTTTCCAGCAAACAAAATAAAATAAAATGGCAACTCAGATAATGAAGTGTGTGTGTATATATATATAATGAGTGAACAAGAATCGGATGGGGTAGGAAAGGTTGAAAGGGAAGTTTGGACTTGGGTGGTCTGCGCATTGTCTTGGATGGTGGACAGGAGGCGCACTGTTGCCATAGAGGATCGTGCCTGCGAAGTTGGAATACTGTACGGTCTTGGTTTAAACATGGGGACGAGGGATTAGTGTTGTCTGCATGTGAATGAATTAAAATGGGAAGTAGCGGTTCACAGGGATGGAGTGAAGCATTGTAAAAGAAGGTGGCGTCTTGGTTTTGGTTGGAGAAGAATTTGAATTGAAGTCTAAGCGAGCAAGTAGTAGAAAAGCTCCAGGATCATTAAAAAAACATGAAATGAAGATAAGTGAATGAAGAGGGAGTTGGGTGGTAACAAAAAAGAACGGGGATGGAATGGGACACATGACGCGGTGATGGTGAGGATATTGGGTTCGATACTGTTTCGTGGAAGACACTACAGTACAAAAGGTGATGGAAGGGAATACTGCGGTGGAGTGTCAAGGAGTAGAAGAGTTTCAGTAATGTGGCAAGAAGAATTGGGGAAGTATACATTAGACGTGGAAGTGAAATAAGATGGAGTTGTAACGGGAGAGGGAAGGCTAAAGAAATGATCGTTGGAAAGAAGGAGGTCTCTAGTGGGTTTTAGCAATGGGAATGTGGGCTCTCTAGAATGATGGGCTTCAGACTTTACTTTAAAAAAAAAGAATTTAAGTGTGAAGTGCGGACGGAAATGGCACAAAGAAGGGAGGGTCACGACTGGTTTATGGAAGGGAGAAGTGATCATTGTGACAGGTAGGGCAGATTTTATCCATGCTTAGTAAGTTAAAATGCTGGTATATTTATTTTATAATATAAAGTAAATCTTAACGTTCTAATCTCCTTTAATTTGCTTAATTAAAGCTTAGAGTATATACATAGGTAAATTAATGTTTTGATTATGCATGACAATTTTATTTTTTTGTCTGATAAAATGGTAAACGGACCGAATTATGAAACCTAACCGGAAAATAGTTAACAATGTATGAATATATATAATTAAGGTTAAGTTAGTTTAATTTAAGACCGTGACTATATAATGTGTATAACATACCCGTATGTCAACAGAATCAGATAAAACAAGGGACGTTGAAATAGTAACGACGGACGTAGGATTTTGGAAGGGAAACAGACGGAGTGAACACAGCTGGGAGCATATAAAACAAACGTTCTGACAACAAATGGAAAATCAAGGTGAGTTAAACTCATTCAGTTCTCCCACTTATAATTATTATAAGTCGGGTTTATTATTTATGTTCTATGTTTGCTTATTACTGGTTGATTAGCTGATTGTTCGGATGTTTGTTAAATATTTTTATATCGATTATTTAAATTAAACATTGTTTAATTTAAACAAAAATACATCGTTATTTTTAACAATGATTTCCAAACAAGGTATCTAACCTTGTTGGTTACGTTTATAATAATATAAATGTATTTAAATAAAACTGGATGCTTAGATTATTATTATTGGTTGACCACTATCAGTTAAATTGATTATTTAATTGCATATGATCATTATATGAACTATTTAACCAACCTTAGTGGATTATTGACTTGGTGGTTGTTTGTTGAATCTAAATTCAACATTTATGTTGTTATTAACCAATGGGTAGTATTGGTTGGAGAACTAATAGCAGATGGCCAAAATATACACTGTTTATAAAGACTGATTTACAGACAGGTAAATCGATGAAAAGCAGTTATAAAATTTATCTTATAACTGAGTATCAATTTTAGAAATCAATTATTTTAAATGAAGATTATAAAAAGGAATAAACCAACCATATATATGTAAATTAAATCCCCAATCACCATTTTTGTACCAAAATCTGACCGTGTGTGAGGCACGAGCCTCATCTAAATTATTTCTAAAACTAATTATTTTATACCGTGTGCGAAGCACGTGTATCATCTAAATTAATAAATGATTTATAAAACTAATTATTATATCACTAAGATGGATAAGCAAGTGAGCGAGGTTTAATGTAATGATTAATAATTGGGATTAATGGTTTTAAGAAAATAATTAGAATGGAATTTTATTGAATCGATGATTAATTATTAAATAAAAATCGAAGTAAATGAGATGATTTAAATTAATAATATTATTTATTAATTTAAATGAAAAGACGAGTTAGGGTTGATCAACGAGTTAGTCATGTTTTAAATTTACCCAACCAACTGTTTTTAACAGAAATTGATTATTAAATTGAATTAATTTGTGCCGGTTATTCTATAATTTAGCGAATGGTGTTTAACTTAATAATGATTAAAAAGGAAAATTGATATTTATTCCATTGAATGATTAAGTAAATTAATAATAATTTAAAAGAATATCTTCTTAAATGAAGTTCATTTAAGAATGCAATCGAAGTTAGTAATGAAATATAATTGAAGTTTAAAGTGAGTCTATGAACGGGTTTACCTTTAAACCGAGTTGGGTAAATTAAGTTATAAAGGTATTTTAAGTGAATATGATAAGCTTAAAATCAGTGTTTTAGTGGAGAAAGGGAAATCGAGTCGAAAAGGGGTTATATTAAACCAGAATTTTATAAACAAGTTTATAAAAAGAGATGGGAAGTTAAAGCGTTAATTTCAAATTAACGTTACTTAGTAATGGTATTAAGTGAAATTGATGAAATTTAAAGTAAGATTTCCCAAGGTAAATGATTGAAAGGATTATAAAGAGAGATTATTGTAAATGAATTGGGTAAAAGGTCGAGTAATGGGATTTTGTAATAAAAATATAGATAATGAAAAAGATAGTTTAAAGACGTTAAAGTTTAAAAGTTAATGTTTTATTAATCATTACTAAATCAATAAATTTAGTAATGATATTGTATTTAAAAAGGATATTTCAAAAGTAAGAAGGGATATAAAACCGTATGTTAAGTAAAATAGTGAAATAGTAATTATTAGTATTAGAACGGATACGGGTTTTTGAATTGCAATCCATATTTATCTTAAGATAAGAATGATGTTGATCAAGGTCTGAGTGGTAACTAGAATATCCCAACTTGAACGACTTCAGGATTATCGAAGGATGATATTAGTTTTAATGGGGGAAATGTCTTGAGAAATAATAATATAACATTATGGAAATATATATAATAGGATTCCTGATAAAATGGAATTAAAAAGGGGCTTGAGAAGATAAAGTGATATTTCCATAAAAAAAGGAATAAAAGGATATTTGTGAAAATATAATGATATTTTCAAAAGAATAAAGAGACGAGATTTAGAATGGATATTCTAAAAAAATAAGTGACAATTATGGTGTTCAAATAACGAGAACAAAGGAGATATCGTAATAATGGTTTAAAAAGGATAAGTTGAATCGGGTTCCCAATTATAGACAATAAGTAATGTGTAGCAATGGTTTGAAAAGATAGTTAATGGGAAATTTGGATATGGAATTAGATATGATTTTAAGATATTTTTCTAAGTATATAATAAAATAATTTGAGAATATTTATATATTAAAACTAATATATTATGTTTGGTATTACAACTGATATATTATTTTGATGGCCAAGTGACGCTGTGTAATAAACCAATGGATCTATTTTATTTTGTTTGTTTATTTTGATAGTTAATAACCGACTATCAAAATCTGGCCCAATGGTATTGGCACGGAAAGACCGGGATCGAATTTATATTCGAAAACTATTCCGACCAATAAATACGAATACGTGAAAGATGCTGATTGAAGATGGAGCGTTTGAAGACCGTAACTCTTCATGAGCGGAAGAACTATTGTTAAGTACCTCTGGTTGATCCCTAGAGTTAACAATGATTCTGTCGTGATTGGGATCTACGGATTGCAAGGACTACTCGCTACTGATCTATAGGCTGATTCCTAGGATGTGGTAGGAGACACTACACCATATATGCTGATTAAGCTGTGTTTTTAGCCGTATCTAAGGCTCTTAAATACGGCCAATAACCGTATCAAAAAACGGCGTGTTAAATTTTTAGATACGGCTACAAACCGTATCTCATAAGTAATAACATACGGCTTATAGCCGTATCTAAGTAGTATTCAGACACGGCCTTTGACCGTATCGAATTATATCTACGTGTGCACACACACACACACACACACACACACACACACACATATATATATATATACACAGAAACTATAACACATATTTTTCATATAACATAGCATATATACCACAATTTATACACAAGAATAACACTATTTATATTTTATATATATACTCAAAGCATTTACAAGATTTTTCATAACACGAACACAATGTATAACATACTAACGTATACAAAGGAAACTATCAAAGATTTTCATAATAGTACGAACTAACAAAAAAAGATAAAAACATATGATCAGCCTGATATATATATAACTCCAGTAGAGGCCGGGAAGATTGAGCGTACGTGCTGATCAATATGCCGATGAAATCCATGTGTTTGCTGTAAATCAAAGCAGTACTACTATGAGAATAAGCTACCTCATGATGCTGATCATAAAGTTTTATATATAGCAGCATAAATATTTATATATGTTACTATGTACACAGTTTAAAACAAAAACTTAAAAGTCCAACCTGATGATTGGCAGTAAAACTGAATCGTGATAGCCAGCGCCTGAGTTCCAGCAACACAAAAGCGCCCAAAATCTATAGGAAAAAAGAAGTAATTTTATGCCTAATTGAACACAAAATATCGTGTCTTTGTGTTCGCACTGATAACAGTGAAGGGCATATCGTGTCCTTGTATTCGTGTGTTCATATTTGTCAATTATATGTATAACATGTTTATGTAATGCTACATGACATGATTTCATTCTCCAAACAATTCCTTTGCTTTGAACCAGTTTATTTTTCATTCTCCAAAATCTCCGCAAACATGATTTTCACGTAATGACTCACTAATTCGCTCTAAAAGTATTAAACCACAAACTCATTATAATTCTCCTTGTCACTTGGCTGCAATGTTGTAGATATAACATTGCTATAGCCTTGCCCTTTCTATTCTATCACCCTAATCTAGCTAATGTAGTGTATCCGAGATGAGGGGATGGAAAAAAGCGAGATATTACCTGAAGTTTATATAAAAAATGCTCTGATTTTTCCTGTTAAGTACCAGGAAAGAAATCCCAATCCAGCAGACCCTGCACAATTAAGGTTTTACTTCATAGTTATAACCTATTATACGTTTCAAAACACTAACAACTTCTCATATTACATGAAGGGTCATATACCTTGAAATCCATCTATCTATGATTACACATAAAATAGAAACAATGCAACTTGGCTGCCTGCATGGTTCTCTTACATTTCAAGATAGGAGATCCGTAACACCCCGTATTTTCTGTAAATGTTAATGTAATAAATCAAAGTATACTTAATTTTTAAGAGAAGAATTAAGGGAAACGGGTTATGCCATTGCGTTCGTCTTGGAATTTTGCTTGAGATAGAGTCCGAGTTTGCGTGAATCGGACTTCGTACGAAGAAGTTATGGCCTTCGGAAGTTTCAGCTCAAATTTAAAAACAGCTCAGTCCAAATTCAAAACACACAGCCGGGCTGAGCGGGAAATTTCCCGCCCAGGACCCAGGTCGACCAGGGGGTCGACCTACCCTGGTTCGGCCAGACCAGATCTGTAGCGAATTTTTGGCTTGTGTTGTGTCATTAGGGCTACGTGGTAACTCCTGATTGGTCTGATGATGATTTTTGATGTGTTGGACGGACCTGGTGGCTTCTATGATGATCTAAGGGCTCTAAAACACTCTCTACACCTATAAAAGAATGCCTAGACCTAGGGTTTCTCCACATAAATTCTTTTAGGCGTCTACATGTTGTTTCTCTCTAGCCTCCACCATTAAAATAAATTACTCCATTAAAACAAGTTATAGTTCTTCTTCAAATTGGAGATTCAAATCAAGTTAAAGCTTCAAGTTGGACCATACGCATTCCGCTTCAAGCAACGTCACTCGAATCATAGCAAATCGCCTTTTCTAAACTGATCACTGTAAGTTCGGTTATTCCTTAGATTTGAACGTGTAATTGGAATTGTGAATGTAATGAATCAAACTATAGAACTATACCAATTTGCAAGTTAATTATCTTTGACTCGTGCTTATGTCAAATTGAAAGTTACCTATGCCTTTGGATCTGATTTACGACTATGACTATGAGACTTTTTCCTAAGACTATGACTATGAGACTTTTACCTAAGACTATGACTATGAGACTTTTGCCTAAGACTATGAAACTGTTGCCCATGAAGTTATTGCCTATGACTATGACTATGACTATGAGACCTTTGTCTAAGACTATGGCCATGAACTGTCGCCTATGAAATTATTGCCTACGACTATGAATCATGACAATAAGACTATTGCCTATGACATTGGTTAAGAAATTATTGTCATTAGTCGCCCATGACTATTGTGGTTAATTACCTATGACTATTGTAGTTAGTTGCTTATGACTATTCCCATTGTTACAATTAACCGATCATGTTGTTCCTTGAACTGGCATTATGTTGGACCAAACCACCTATGCATATTCCCTTGATTATGTGGATCTCATATTTTGTGTGTAACTTGGCTAGTTTATTCCTATTCACTATTATGTACATCGAACCTGTTGGAGCCATTATTTTTGCATGCCTAATCTTTTATATCAATTCTTGTGCTTATCCCCTATTCCTTTTTATTAGTGCCATTTCATGAGTACATAGAAAACTTGTGAAATCATGTTATATGTACGATTATAATGCGGGGATTGGGCGTAGCTTAATTAAGTTAATTTGGCATAATAAATATGTGGGCATAATCTAAATTTGCTATAATAGTGAATGATTTACATGCATATTAGACTTGGGCATAAATTGATAAATTTAATTGGCCGCAAAGTGTGTAATTGGCGTGTAAACCAAATTTTGGACATAAACGGTAAACTAGAATATTAAATCTAGTTTTGACATGAACCATAAATTGGAATATTAATCTAGATTGGGCATGAATTGAAAAGGGGGAATATTGGTATAAGGTACAAGTTTGGTTAATTGATTGGTAAATCAAGTTTTGGCATAGAATATAAGTATGTTAATTTGCATGATAGTTGAATATGATCTAGGCTAAATTGGTTTACGGAAAAATTTACATAAATAGTAAATATGTAAATTTAGTAAGAGACGAATATGCCTAACCCGAGGTTAGACTGAGTTGTGGTGTAAAACTGCACGGAACCGACCAGCACATCCAGTGACCACAACAGTACCTATCTACTGTGGGTGGTTAGTGCATCAAGCCCAGAAAGACCCGAGGTTAGACTGAGTTGTGGTGTAAACCTACCCGGAACCGACCGACACATCCAGTAACCACAACAACATCTGTCTAATGTGAGTGGTTGGTGCTTTAATTAATTAATTAATTAAAGCTCATGAATAAATCAAGCTAGAAATGGTGAGGTTAAGTAATTAGGGAAACACTTAACCGTAATAACATGTTAACAAAGAGAAGAAGGGCGGGGTTAAGTAATCGAGAAAACACTTATCCAATTCAACATGTTAACTTGACAAGGTTGATAGGGGTCAAGTTAATTTGGACACTTAACCAACTTAACATGTTAACAAGGCAAGACTTGTGGGGGGTTAATTAACTAAGGGAACACTTCACCATAATAACATGTTAACAAGACAAGTGGGTAAGGTTAAGTAAGCGTTTAACATGCTAACTAGACTAGATGGTGAGGTTAAGTAAATTTAGAACACTTAACCGTCATAACATGTTTACTAGGCAAGTGGGTGAGGTTAAGTAAAATCAGAACGCTTAACTATCATAGCATGTTAATTAGACAAGTGGGTGAGGTTAAGTTAACAGGACACACTTAACCAATATATATATATATAACATGATGTGTGATGGGGTTAAGTAACACAAGAGGAACACTTAACCAAAATATATATATAACATGATATGTGATAGGGGTTAAGTAACACAAGGGGAACACTTAACCAATATATACAACATGATGTGTGGGCAGTTTAAGTTTACTTGAATAAATGGATAACACTTAACCAAGAATATATATCAACTTGAATCAGTGGGAGGGTTAAGTACATATTGGGTTGGTGGGTAATATTAGTTATATAGGCCCACAAACTTAACCATTTAATAAACATGCTTGAACCAGTGGAAGGGTTAAGTACATATCGGGATCAGTGGGTAATATTAGTATATATAGGCCCACAAACCAAACCATTAAATAGAAATGCTTGAATCGGTGGGAGGGTTAAGTACATCACGTGTAGGTGGGTAATATTGTATATATATAGGCCCACAAACTTAACCAGTAGGAAACCCTAGTAAAGGGGACCCATTTCAGCAGTAACCCACATAGATGTATCATGGTACCCTGAGCTAGGCAGGGTGGGGCATGATTACTGGGCTGATTATAAGCGGTCAAAATAGCGGCAGGGGGTACGTCAGTATAGGTTCCGATGGTTTACGAGCGTGCACGTACTCCAGAGTGGAAAAAGCAGGCACTGGGTACCAGTAGTTATACACTGTGCATCTTGAATAGTGTCGGGTCGCTATCATAAGGCTTGATACACCTTATGGTTGGGCCAGCACAGAGTATCTACACGCAAGAAAGGGATGACTGACACAGACACATGGAAAATTAATACAAAGTAGGTAGCATAATCCCTAGTTGGACCTAGGTCGCGTAAACCCTGAATCCGAGAAGCGTTCAATAGGTAGCATAGACCCTAGTGGCCGTGGGTAGCGTAAACCCTGGTTGAATCTAGGATGCGCTCGATAGTAAACCCTAGATTAAATCAAGGTAATAAATGGAATCCCCATAATAGATGTACACCTGAAGGCAACCGCAAATACGGGGATTGGGATCACGTTATCATATGATCATAGATTACTAGTTTGGACACTAGTAGGTAGTGCAAAGATAAAGAAATCAGTATAACAGGGTAGTTGCGAAGTAGAGAAGGAGTAGAGGCGCATTCAGTTTATCAGTACATTCAGTTTATCTTGCCATATCCCATGTTATCTTGTTACTATGGTTTAGTCTTATATTTAGTTTATTTCATGTCATGACCCTTTTCCTCGTTTAAGTACTAAGAATCACTGGACTTACCAGACTTTATGTCCGACCTAGTTTGCTTTCGCCTCTTTTCTTCCGTCCCCCCTCCCCCCGGTTAGTCAGGGAGGGAAAAGCTCAGCTCATTTTGGGACCGTTACTCTTTCCGAGATTGAAGATTCTTTGGCGCATTGCTTTGAACTCCATTTTCCACTATTGTGGCTGGCTCATGCTTTATTGGGGAATAACATTGTCAGTTTGTGCTTCTTATATATTAAATAGGACAGATGCTTTCTTGTAATTGTTGTAAAACAATCTTTGTACAAGCTGTTTTAATCAATAAAGGTTATTTATTTTTCGCTGCTTTATTTGTCTGTGTTGTAATTTTTCTGCATCTTGTACTAAAAATGCTCCACCGAAGTTAAGGCATTCCCTTGGTGAGTGATCTTAACGGAGGTGGGGTGTTTCACTTGGTATCAGAGCTGAAGGTTACCAGATCAGATAAAAAGATTTGAAAAATTATTTTCAAACAGTTTTAAAAGAAGCATTTTCAAAAGAAAAGTATTGTTTTAAATGCATATTCCCCAAAGCCATATGCACTATCTTTTGATCCTCTGTTTGAATCCTTGTTTCCTTCTTTCTTGAGTCTCCGGGGCTCTTGGCTTTCTGGGAGGTAACCACATCACGGCATGGTTCCGTAGGCTTGATGAGACTACAACACTTGTCAAAGGGCAAATAAGTGCCTAACTTCCATCTGTAGCCGTAATTTCCTTTCGAGCTTTTTAGGATTCCCCGTGCAATGGAGGCAGCTTTCGAGAGACATGTCAACAAGTTACACAAGCATGAAAAAGTTGAGAATAAGGGGGTCTAGCTATGGAGCACAACACAAGGATGAAGAACCCATGGATATGGACTTGGTTCACAAAGGAGGGGAGGAAAAAGTAGTAAAACCTAAAACAATAGGAAGTATTTTATTTTGGTATAACGGGTCATATAATTAAGGGCAAGGGCAAGAACAAGGGACAGGATTTTCCGGAAGGCGAGTGCATACTCTCACTGCCAGCATGCCTGAGAGAGAGAGGCAGTAAGATTTTGGTTGAAAGAGTTTTTCCTTTTTGATTATCCTGTTAGTACTCCTTCCGATTTTAGCACTTCACATCTGTATATATATCTGCTTCCATAGTTGAGTCTCTGCACCCTAAATATTGTGTAGTAGAGGATCCCATTATAGTCTCAAATCCAATTGTTGGTTCGACCCATTTATCTTTGACTTGTGAGGATTTGAGAATAGCTATATTTATGCTTATGTTTTTGGGTTATGGGTTGATTCTAGGCACTGATTGGTTAGCTAGTAATTATGAAACAAGGGTTGTTAGACTTTCGACTTGCCTTGGGAATACCCTTGAGATTTCGCACGATCCTAAGGGATCAGTTTGTCTTAGCTACCTAGAATCACTTTACTTATCTATCGACGATTTTCGATCCGTTAGGGTAGTCCATGAGTACGCAAGATGTTTTGACTAGGGTAGGGTTTTCCCCCTAAAAACTCGAGACATACTTCCGCATGTATCTAGATGACAATGCAAAGTCAGTTATGCGATTAACGATAATTCTGGAGCAAGATTGGCGAGGATAGCCAGAGTCGGTAAAGTGCTCAATTGTTTGGTTGTTTTGTTAGTATCATCTCACATAGATCATCCAAATTTGGAGGTATCCCTTGGGTGCTTGTCTGATATTGGTTTAGGCCTTCGGGTCTTTCACTTGACGGATGTCGAGTTCGACTAGGATGGTTTGCGTGAGAAATAAATGGTTGGGGCTGGCACCCTAAGTTAGACTGACCTTAAAAGAGGTAATAAGCACATAGTAACCATTAGCTTTAGACCCTCAGATTTGCAGCATGATGGATAAGCTAAGTAGAGGAGACACCTCCAATCATCTTAGGTATGTACACTTGGTATCATGATTAACATATGTTTTTCTCGGGAAGATAGTTCGAATACATTGGATACCCTCTAGTATAGTAAGTGAGCGAGGCCCTATCTTTACTAGTGGATTTTGGAAATGGAGGCCAAGAAGCTTCGCTGTCATGAAGTTAAATTTGTTAAGGTACAATGGAGTGAAGCTCAACAAGATGCGACTTAAAAAGACTGAAGAACAGATACGCGCATCATACCTTTTTGAGGGTATATCCTTGATTCCACTTTCTCTATAATGTTTATCTTTTAAATATATCCCCTAGGTCGTATCTTTGATCCTTAGGTAGAAGCCAATGGATGTAAACATGTATTTGAAACATGTTATGATTGATGGTTGTAGGTGGTTGCCAGTGGTTGCTATTGGTTGCTCGTGGATGCATATACACATTAGGCACTAGATCGGCTCAGTCACTTTCATATTTGCATATGCATATATGTATTGATATATGGATTAAAACTTGATGTGTTATCCTATGGACGTTGCATTTGTATGAATGATTGTGCACTCATGTAGGGAATTTTGAGTAGAAAAAATTGCATTCATAATGGACTTATGGCACTGACATAATTTTCATTAAGGAGGTTAACTGAATCAGTAGACCGCCTGATTTTGCATTAGATAAGGACATGTACACACACACAATGCATATGATCATGAAGCATTAGAAATCCTTTTAGGGACAATGGATGCCTATGATTGAATGGTTGAGTAGATGGATGCTGGACGTTAGGATACATTCTTCTTAACTTGAAGATTTCAGGGACGAAATCCTTTAAGGAGGGGAAAATGTAATACCCCGTATTTTCTGTAAACGTTAATGTAAAAAATCAAAGTATACTTAATTTTTAAGAGAAGAATTAAGGAAAACGGCTTATGCCATTGCGTTCGTCTCGGAATTCTGCTTGAGATAGAGCCCGAGTTTGCGTGAATCGGACTTCGTATGAAGAAGTTATAGCCTTCGGAAGTTTCAGCTCAAATTTAAAAATAGCTCAGTTCAAATTCAAAACACACAGCCGGGCTAAGCGGGAAATTTCCCGCCCAGGACACATGTCGACTAGGGGGTCGACCTGGGGGTCGACCTGGGTACCCAGGTCGACCAGGGGGTCGACCTACCCTGGTTTGGCCAGACCAGATCTACAGCGAATTTTTGGCTTGTGTTGTGTCATTAGGGCTACGTGGTAAGTCCTGATTGGTCTGATGACGATTTTTGATGTGTTGGACGGACCTGGTGGCTTCTATGATGATCTAAGGGCTCTAAAACACTCTCTACACCTATAAAAGAATGCCTAAACCTAAGGTTTCTCCACATAAATTCTTTTAGGCGTCTACATGTTGTTTCTCTCTAGCCTCCACCATTAAAATAAATCTTATTCTCCATTAAAACAAGTTATAGTTCTTCTTCAAATTGGAGATTCAAATCAAGTTAAAGCTTCAGGTTGGACCATAGGCATTCCGCTTCAAGCAACGTCACTCGAATCATAGCAAATCGCCTTTTCTAAACTGATCACTGTAAGTTCGGTTATTCCTTAGATTTGAACGTGTAATTGGAATTGTGAATGTAATAAATCAAAATATAGAACTATACCAATTTTCAAGTTAATTATCTTTGATTCGTGCGTATGTCAAATCGAAAGTTACCTATGCCTTTGGATCTGATTTACGACCATGACTATGAGACTTTTTCCTAAGACAATGACTATGAGACTTTTGCCTAAGACTATGACTATGAGACTTTTGCCTATGACTATGACCATGAAACTGTTGCCTATGAAGCTATTTCCTATGACTATGACTATGACTATGTGACCTTTGTCTAAGACTATGGCCATGAACTGTCGCCTATGAAATTATTGCCTATGACTATGAATCATAAAAATAAGACTATTGCATATGACATTGGTTAAGAAATTATTGTGATTAGTCGCCTATGACTATTGTGGTTAATTGCCTATGACTATTGTAGTTAGTTGCTTATGACTATTCCCATTGTTACAATTAACCGATCATGTTGGACCTTGAACTGGCATTATGTTGGACCAAACCACCTATGCATATTCCCTTGATTATGTGGATCTCATATTTAGTGTGTAACTTGGCTAGTTTATTCCTATTCACTATTATGTACATCGAACCTGTTGGAGCCATTATTTTTGCATGCCTAATCTTTTATATCAATTCTTGTGCTTATCCCCTATTCCTTTTTATTAGTGCCATTTCATGAGTACATAGAAAACTTGTGAAATCATGTTATACATACGATTATGATGTGGGGATTGGGCGTAGCTTAATTAAGTTAATTTGGCATAATAAATATGTTGGCATAATCTAAATTTGCTATAATAGTGAATGATTTACATGCATATTAGACTTGGGCATAAACTGATAAATTTAATTGGTCGCAAAGTGTGTAATTGGCATTTAAACCAAGTTTTGGACATAAACGGTAAACTAGAATATTAAATCTAGTTTTGACATGAATCGTAAATTGGAATATTAATCTAGATTGGGCATGAATTGAAAACGGGGAATATTAGTATAAACTGCAAGTTGGGTTAATTGATTGGTAAATCAAGTTTTGGCATAGAATATAAGTATGTTAATTTGCATGATAGTTGAATATGATCTAGGCTAAACTGGTTTATGGAAAAATTTACATAAATAGTAAATATGTAAATTTAGTAAAAGACAAATATGCCTAACCCGAGGTTAGACTGAGTTGTGGTGTAAAACTGCCCAGAACCGACCGGCACATCCAGTGACCACAACAATACATGTCTAATGTGGGTGGTTAGTGCATTAAGCCCAGAAAACCCCGAGGTTAGACTGAGTTGTGGTGTTAACCTGCCCGGAACCGACCGGCACATCCAGTAACCACAACAATATCTGTCTAATGTGAGTGGTTGGTGCTTTAATTATTTAATTAATTAAGGCTCATGAATAAATCAAGCTAGAAATGGTGAGGTTAAGTAATTAGGGAAACACTTAACTGTAATAACATGTTAACAAAGACAAGAAGGGTGGGGTTAAGTAATCGAGAAAACACTTAGCCAATTCAACATGTTAACTAGACAAGGTTGATAGGGGTCAAGTTAATTTGGACACTTAACCAACTTAACATGTTAACAAGGTAAGGCTTGTGGGGGGTTAAGTAACTAAGGAAACACTTAACCATAATAACATGTTAACTAGACAAGTGGGTAAGGTTAAGTAAGCGTTTAACATGCTAACTAGACTAGATGGTGAGGTTAAGTAATTTTAGAACACTTAACCGTCATAACATGTTAACTAGGCAAGTAGGTGAGGTTAAATAAAATTAGAACACTTAACTATCATAACATGTTAATTAGACAAGTGGGTGAGGTTAAGTTAATAGGACACACTTAACCAATATATATATATATATATATAACATGATGTGTGATAGGGTTAAGTAACACAAGAGGAAAACTTAACCAAAATATATATATATAACATGATATGTGATAGGGGTTAAGTAACACAAGGGGATCACTTAACCAATATATATATATAACATGATGTGTGGGCAGGCTAAGTTAACTTGAATGAATGGATAACGCTTAACCAAGAATATATATCAACTTGAATCAGTGGGAGGGTTCAGTACATATCGGGTTGGTGGGTAATATTAGTAATATAGGCCCACAAACTTAACCATTTAATAAACATGCTTGAACCAGTGGAAGGGTTAAGTACATATCGGGATCGGTGGGTAATATTAGTACATATAGGCCCACAAACCTAACCATTAAATAGACATGCTTGAATCGGTGGGAGGGTTAAGTACATCACGTGTAGGTGGGTAATACTGTGTGTATATTATGTGTGTATATATATATATATGCCCACAAACTTAATTAGTAGGAAACCCTAGTAAAGGGGACCCATTTCAGCAGTAACCCACATAGATGTATCACGGTAACCTGAGCTAGGCAGGGTGGGGCACGATTACTGGGCTGATTATAAGCGGTCAAATTAGCGGCAGGGGGTACGTCGGCGTAGGTTCCGATGGTTTACGGGCATGCACGTACTCCAAAGTGGAAAAAGCAGGCACTGGATACCAGTAGTTATACACTGTGCATCTTGAATAGTGTTGGGTCGCTATCATAAGGCTTGATACACCTTATGGTGGGGCCAGCATAGAGTATCTACACGCAAAAGAGGGCCGACTGACACAGACACGTGGAAAATTAATACAAAGTAGGTAGCATAATCCCTAGTTGGACCTAGGTCGCGTAAACCCTGAATCCGAGAAGCGCTCAATAGGTAGCAGAAGCCCCAGTGGCCTTGGGTAGCGTAAACCCTGGTTGAATCTAGGAAGCGCTCGATAGTAAACCCTAGATTAAATCTAGGTAATAAATGGAATACCCATAATAGATGTACACCTGAAGGCAACCGCAAATACGGGGATTGGGATCACGTTATCATATGATCATAGATTACTAGTTTGGACACTAGCAGGTAGTGCAGAGATATAGAAATCAGTATAACATGGTAGTTGCGAAGCAGAGAAGGAGTAGAGGCGCATTCAGTTTATCAGTACATTCAGTTTATCTTGCCATATCCCATGCTTACCCCATGTTATCTTGTTACTATGGTTTAGTCTTATATTTAGTTTATTTCATGTCATGACCCTTTTCCTCGTTTAAGTACTAATAATCACTGGACTTACCAGACTTTATGTCTGACCTAGTTTGCTTTGGCCTCTTTTCTTCCGTTCCCTCCCCCCCTAGGTAGTCAGGGAGGGAAAAGCTCAGCTCATTTTGGGATCATTACTCTTTCCGAGCTTGAAGATTCTTTGGCACTTTGCTTTGAACTCCATTTTCTACTGTTGTGGCTGGCTCATGCTTTATTGGGGAATATCGTTGTCAGTTTGTGCTTCTTATATATTAAACAGGATAGATGCTTTCTTGTAATAAGTACTGGTGTTGTAAAACAATCTTTGTACAAGCTGTTTTAATCAATAATGGTTATTTATTTTTCGCTGCTTTATTTGTCTGTCTTGTAATTTTTCTGCATCTTGTACTAAAAATGCTCCACCGAAGTTAAGGCATTCCCTTGGTGAGTGGCCTTAACGGAGGTGGGGTGTTTCGAGATCCTGTTTCAATCTTCTATGTTTTTAACAAAGCGCATAAAACTGCCAACCCAACTACATCCCCAAATCTACTCTGTGAAGAACCAAGTAAATGTGGTTATCTAAATTTCATTTGCCTACAAGTATAAATGTTTATTCTTATCCCCAAATATACTATGTGAATGACGTTATTATAATCAAGATCGCTCCTTTTTTAATTAATCTTTTACTTGGCCTGGCAGAAATTAAAATCCTGGCTCCGTCCTTGAGAGTGACATTAAGATAATATGAACAAGTAAAAAGAATTACCTGAATGTAATGATATAAATTAATAATAAGTTGATTAGCACATCAGAATTACCCAAAGTCCACAATCTTCAAATTACCCAAATTTGGGGTCTCTAGCTTTGCGCTGGTCGATCATTGGTGCCAGCGATGTCAGTGATCTAATCAATGCAAAGCTGGAGACACACAAATCGAATCATCTCTGCCGGAGGAGGAGATTCCAGAGAAAGGTGGAGGCACGATTTGGTCATCGATCGAAAACCCTAATTTGGGTTTTTGGTCACCATTAAACTAAAACAAAAGGAAAAGGGAGCGGCCAAAATTTGTTTTTGGAGTGCCTGAAGGGATGCACAATATGATACGAATTAGATTTGGCCAAAGGCCGTGTCAAATGATCCGATCTGGAGCATCCCTGATGGACGGTCAGATTTATGGTGTTTAGGGTGGTGTGGATCACAAAATATAGTTTGCTACGGCTCTAAGATCTATCAAACATGATACGGCTATAAACCGTATTTTAACCCCGCAACGTTGTGTGCCAAATTGGTTGATATGGAGTAGTGAGAGTGCCTTCGGTTTATCTAGTCCCAGAACAACTTGTATCGACGGATGTCTGACTTAGTATTTCCAAAGGAATCACGTAAGTTGATTTCTTCAAATGTACCAAGTTGTCGGCATAGAAGGGAAACTTCTTTAGCTTAACAACTAAGAGTATTTTTGTGGACGTCAATTAGCGGTATCTGGCGAATTTAACGATGTGGCATTCAAAGTGAATGGTGGCTAGATGTTCTGGAAAGAAGATTCAAAACCTCAAGCCTCATCAACTAGGAAATGACAAAAATCAGGCAGGCAGCATGGCTATGTAGCTCGCACCCATTAGGGTATATAATCGCCTATCTAGAGAAATTCCTTTTGCTTCTTTAATCTATTGATGTTGTCCCTTTTCAGGAAATGGTGGATAGCTACAAACCGTTAGTGATATACATTCGATACACTCAAGTGAACTGAGTGGTCGGACATGTGTGAGCCGGGTTGCAAGACGTTCTTGTTGAACCCAGTGTATTCACCTCTAGAGATACATTATCGGCAAGTGGTTCCATACCTTGTCATAATCAGAATCCAATCTTTAATAAGCACTCACGATTTTGTTTGTATACTATATATATGGAGTGTAAGATGCAAGCATTCTGCTAGATTTTATTTATTTGTATTTAGACACTATCATAGTATCAGAATAAGATATTGTTTTCAAAATGTTTTGGGTTATCGTAAGATAAAAACCGTCCGTATTTATATGTGGATTTGGTCTTACGATTATACTTTTCTTTCAAAAGGATTTTAACTTTAAAATCAAGTTGGATGATATTATAAACTTAGCGAGCTTTTCCTCACTCTGGTTCACCAGACTGACCCGGTATTTGTAAACCTCGGGGTAGACCGGGTTGTACAGGATCAGGTTATCGGATGTTGTGAAGTCCAAAGACGGGCTGAAGGAGTTCAAGCGTATGATGTTATATCGATATTATTCCGCTATATGAGGATAGGCTATTATAACTGTCCAGATGTATTGATGTACTCTGATGTTGTTGGTAATATTTCAAGCTCTCAATAAAAAAATTCTATATTATATTTTGTTCCATTGTGATGTGAGAATCTGATGGTGTTGTGTTGTTATTCTGCTTCTTCTATTCTAATATTTCTTTCTTATCTCACCCTCTAATTTCTTTCCAATAACGATCCGGTGATTTCGATGCTTAAATGTTCGACATGGTGTATTTCTGTCGATTTTCAGGGTTGAAAATCCATGTTCGTTACAGAATGTTTTCGGAAATCAGAATTAACTATTTATTTAGTTTCTATTGAAGTTAGTTTGCTTGAACTATGATTCAATCCTGACTTGAGTGCTTTATGTTTTTGCATGGAACGCTCAGGTCAGATCCGAGCATTTCAGATTTAGAGATTACAACTGCGGATTCGAAGATTGGCAAAGAAATGGGGTTCCAAAGACGCGCATTTTGAAGATTTCAAACCAGTAAATATTTTTCTCATATTTAAACTATATTTTATAATTCCACCGTAAAGAAAAGTTTTGTATTCAAAATTCCGATCAATATATAAAAGATTATTTTGCTGTTCGATACCGTGTTATTCATTTATTCTGTATTGATTCTTCTTTAAACTCTGTAGGCTAAATAACGATCGATTTGAACGTTTTAAGATGGTTTTATTACCAATTTGAAGTGGTCAAAAAGGCATGACGTTACAAGTGGTATCGGATCTTTGGTTTATTCAAAGTTTAGATTTATTGGGTTTAAAAACGGATCTTGAAAATAAAAAGTTTGAAAAATAATTTTTTTTAAAGATAAATTATTTTAGAAATATCAAGTATTTTGGAACTAGTGCTTTGAAACTAATACAGCGGAAATAAAATTTTATTTTGAGATTGGAAAATTTTGTTCGGAATTCCCAGTCTTTGGAAGTCTTTAAATCCATATTTGCAAGAGTTATTCTTTGATAGAGTCCCCTTAGATTTGAATCTCGAGTCCATCAATGAATGGTATCAAAGGAAAATTAGTATAAGTGAATCAATGAATCGATCTCTCTAGTTGTGTGTTTTAGCATTCCTAGACAATTGAAATTTATTAAAAATAAGAAATTCGTTCGGAATTTAAATAAAAAGGAGAAATTTTAAATTATTTCAAAAATGAAACGAAGGATTTTATTTTGATATTTGGGATAGATGTAAATGGAATTAAAATTGAAAAAAAAGATAACTGGAATACAACTATGCTAAATTTGATTAATTTATTCAAAACATGACAAGGTAAATTATAATTGGTTTCAAACCAATAACGTATTATCGAATATATGAATTCGATAGTGAATTATAAACGTGTAGATTGAGTAACAAGAGGTGAACTGTAAATGAGAACTGTGAATGAATATGTTGAAGAGACTTGAACCGGTATTTGAATGGAATGAAAATTAATTTGACGAAACGAGTTCGGATTTCGATAATATTTACTTTTTAGAAGTAAATAACGTTTGAAAGCGGAAATGTCGCAAATGAAATTGGAAACAGAGGAAATGAAGTTAACTAGTACGGTAAGGTCATTCTGAAGTTCTGAATGTAAATAAAATGAGATTTTTCCGAAGTTCGAAATAGATGATCGGAAAAGAGGTTATCCGAAAGGAAATTGTTTATGAAAGTCGATGGTCTAACTCCCGGAAAATATTATCCACTTTCCGTTTTAATCAAAAATTTAATATAATATTAAGATTAATGAATAAAGTATAATTTTAAAGTTAAATATTTTGAAGGCGTGAATTATGATTATAATCAACGATTTTCGTAAAAGAAGTAAATTCTCAACTTGAATTTGAAAGTCATGAGAATGAATGTTTTGTAGCTACAAACTTGATCTGTTTCAAAGTTAATAATGTTGTTCAGTTATGGTCTGAGAGTTAAATATACCACAACTTGACTGACTTCTTTGTTGACTAAGAAATGATTAAGGTTCGATAACAAGATTAGTTAAATGAAGTAAGTAAATGAGTGTCAACGGTTAATTGAAAATAGCGGTGTTTTATTTAATATTTTTTGGGTTGAAATCACGAATGTAGAAATGTTTTCCCCCGAGAATAAGGGTATTTTAAAGATGTGTGAATGTTTGGGAATGTTTTTCTAATGGTAATAAGTGATTTTCTATAAATAATGATAACTGGAAATGTTTTTCGAAAGATCATGAGAGGCTAACAGGTTTTGATAAATCAGAATGGCAAGAACTGAAGAAAAAACCGCACATCGAGAACGACGAACGGCAAAACATAAGAGAAGTATATCCGGAAATTGAACTCGGAAATTGCGTAAGCAATGATTTGGTAAAGCATAGAGCTAAGTAAAGTGGGAACCGACTGGAGATTGGTCAAGTGGGTGGCTTTTTGAGTGTTGATCTAATGTTGGTCCAGCCTTCGGGATTGATACTTAGAGAGTCGTTCACTAACTAATTAACGGCCAGGGATTGATGAATATGGAAGGATAGAAATGTGTGATAACACGTATAACCATTTGGTTATACATAGTGATATTTTATAACAATGAAAATAATATGAAGAGAATTAAGAGGAAAAAAATAATGGTGTAAACAGATTGATTGAAGATCGTAAAATTTTCAAGAATTACGATAAATGAGGGTGATGAATACCGTGAAGACGATTATGCATAGATGGGGACTGTTGATCAAGAAACAGAAAATCACCAATGATTGTAGATCCCCATTAATGAAAATTTGTGAAAGCATGAAAAGTTTTGAAAAATGATAAAATCAGGTAGGTATATTCTCGTCTTCTTGTTTACGAGCCCTATCAAAATAAGATAGAAGGAAAAAAATAGATGTTGAATATAAGTTTGAAGACGTTAAACCATTAAATGAGGTGAAAGAGGAGTGTATTCCGATTACCGAATAAATTTAAAATAAATTAACATCAAATTGGTTATAGTTAAGAAAACCATTGAAGAAGGTAAACGGTGTGTATTCGAAATGAAGCCAAAATGTGAAGGAAATTGCATGCCAATTTAATTGCAATTAAGGAGATTGTTTGACAAGATTTTAGAATTTCATTCAGTTGTTTTAAAAAATCAACCTTAGTAGTATATACAAACATTTTTTTTTAGAAATATTTCCAAGTGGACCAGACCATATTAGTAGTTTTGCTACCTATTTGTTTTGAAAAACAGAAGTGATTTTGAAGTATGATTTGGTACACAAAATATGTATACATATTTTTGAATAGTTAAAATAGAATCCGGAAATTTATTATGGAGTTAGGTTAAATGATAATCCAATATACCAGGATTTGGAAGTTATACATCTTAAGAAATGTCTGAGGAGAAGATTGAATTTGTAATTTTCAATTATGGAATTGAAAGGTCAAGTTGCCGACTTTTGTATAAGTCAAATTTGGTCAGTGGAATTTAAATTGAGATTCAAATTCAAATGAGTTTAAGAGCAAGTTAAATATGGTAATTCGAAATGAAGAGAATTGTTTGAATAAACTCAGTAAATTAGTTTCATTAGGAAATTAGTTGATTGTTTTGAAAAGCTGAAAAGAAAAGCAAGATTTAAATAGAATTTGAATTTGAGTCTACTAATACGAGAATATATGAAATCTGATAGTTAATAAATATGGAAAAAAAAATTAATTAGCCAGATTGAATTAAGGGATGAACCTATAAATTGGATATTTAGAGAGAATTTTTGTTTTACAACCAATAATATGAGATGTTGAAAAAGGCGATTTGGAAAATGTGAATTTGTTGAGAAAAATCTTATGTCAATATACATAAGTACGAGTTATATGAAATATGAAATACTATATATATAGTATTATATGTTTTCAAATCAGGATAAGGAAAGTACCTTCCTTCTTCTATGAATTTTGAGCTTAGCTGAAATATGTTGTTGGTGGTAGTAGGTTGTCCGGACATAAAACTCATGAGTTGCCATTGAGCGCGACTGCTAACGTAATTCGCAGGGCTGCAGATAGCCTACGGCGGACATGTTACTTGGGGGAACCAGGTGTAGCCATTGTGATCGTTGCGATCTAGAGTCATTGGAATTCGACCGTGTAGCGAAACTCGTAGGGATGTAGATAGCCTACGACAGACGGATGTTTCTTGGGGGAACCAAGTGTAACCATTGTGACTGTTGCGATCTACAGTCGAATTATAAGGGTGTAATCCGCAGAGCTGTGAAAGCTTACGGGTATGGATGTTTCCTGGGAAACCCACGCATAACCATTGTGTACCTGCAGTCCATGTGATATATCTACAAGTGAAAGAGATGTAACCACTAGAGTTACTAAAGATAGAATGTAGCCACCTGTTTAATGCAGCAGTTTGTCTTCGTGACTTGATTGTCTCTGTAACTTGATTGGTCCCCTTTTATCTTTGTAATTTGATTATTTGTTTCCGGGGATCCTGAGATAGAGCAACCAACGCTCAAAGACCTAATGTTGTCCTTTGATTCCTAAATATCTTCCATTGATCTGTCCATGACGAAATTCGCAAGGAAGTGATTTCCTAGGATACAGATGTTTTCTACGGGACCCAAACGGAACCATTGTGTATCTGCGATTCATGAACAATCAATATATCAATATCACATTGGTACTTCCCGTATCAGTTTTCTATTAAAAAGAATATTTGAAATATTTTCACTGGGGTTTGAAGTAAGGATATTTAGTACTTGGAGATTTTAGTCATGCGTCTGGCCAGCGTATGCCTAACATCTGTAAGAACGAAAATAGACTTGTCAAACTTCAAGTTATCATATATTATCAAATAAATAATTTGAAATTAAAATGTACCTGACTTAATAAATTAATAAAAAGGATTTCGAAGTATTTTTAAGTCCATAGCTTTGGAATAATAATACAAATATTGTCTGTATAAAAATTATAAATGACTTCAGATTTTGCAAATTTTCAAGTCAATAATTTGTGACTTGAAATGGAAATGTTATTTACACTCCTCAATGAGTGTTGTGGAAGATTAAAAGGATTGAATATATGGTGATGTGGTTAACTTGTGAAACGATGGATAAGTAAATATTGACAGAAAGGGTTATAAAGGAATTTGGAATAATTTGCAGAATTTGAAATTTAAGAAGAGATTAATTTTGAAAGGAAATGTGATTTTCCAAATTAATTGAATATGAAGGAAAATAATGAGGATTGATAGCTTAAATATCAATATTTAAATTAATGTGGAAAAAAATTCCACATAAATATGAAATTTGAAGTATACATTGGTGATCTGTCCTTTTCGAGGACGAAAAGTTTTAAAGCGTAGAAGATTGTAACGTCCCAGAAATTTCGACAAATGTAATATGGAATCAATTAAAGATTTAACTACGAATTATCAATTTTATATTGATACTTCGGACAAAAATCGAATATATGGTTTTGTGTATGAATTGAACTCAATATTTAATTCAGAATGGTTGGTTAAAGTCAAATATTTATAATTTTATTTGTGGAAACATATGAAAATGGGTTTATTTATGTATGTATTTGTGTATATAAAGAGATTATATTTAACGTTTCGAAATTTAAAACGAAACGGTTGTAGATGAACAAACGAGATAAAACCAGTGAACGAATAAATAATTAAATTAAATAAGATATCGTCATATACAAACAAAGTCAAATTACAATCAGAATAATTTTATTGGATTCAAAATGCGAAGATGAAGAGGTATATATAAATTTTGTCGCGTTTGAAAAGTGTGTTGGCAGTTTGAATTTAGGGCGTTACGGGGTAATTCGCGATACGATTAATATTTAACTAAAACAAATATAACCTTCATCAGATAAAAACCCGCTGACCTATAACTGAATTTCGTAGCTACCCTAACCCTAGCGACATTACATTTTTCTTAGAGCATCTCCAGCAGCTGTGTGGAGGTTGGGTGGCGAAAGAGCTTTAAAAGCGTGGAGAATCCCCGTTCCTCTAGCAGTGAACAGGGATCCGAAAGCCTTTTTTTATTTTTTATTCACATAAACGGGTTAATGTTAACCGTTTAGTGATATGAACAGTTTATTGGAAAACCGTTTAACACTAAGACGGTCTTCGATTACCCGTTTATGTTTTGGTTATTTTTTTTTTAACTCCAGCTGTCCGATGTCATAACAGAAACTAAACCGCTTCTCGTTGCTTATGCTTTAATGGGGACGATGGCGATTTCCGGTTGAGAAACAGAAAACCCCAAAATTTCCGCAAATTCTATTCAAATTCGATTATTCTCTGACCATCCCCCGATCTCTCCCCTTTCCTACCAATTTAGCTCAATTCAAGTTAGGGTTTGACCTCTAGATTTGGGTATTTTGTGAATTTTGGATGGCAGACGTCAATGTTGAAGCTTCGAGCACTGCCGGCCCTATCAGAAGAAGGAAATCATCTAGAAAAAACATACGGTCCATTGGTGGTGATGATGGAGGGTATGGTGTTGGTGTGGAGAAATGATTTCAAACACATTTCCATTTCGGTCCATTACTAGTTTGCATGAAGGGATACATCACATTTTCGAGACCGAAAAAGAGTTGACGGTAAATTTAGTATTGTAATCTTATTTTTTTCTTTTAATTCCTGTTATTGTTATGGTACGAATTAACGTTAAAATCATGCTTGTCATAGAATCTCGATAATATGAGATGTCACGGATCGTTTACAACAATGAAAAAAAAGTGGAAGTATTTAAAAGTCCATCCGCAGATTAGAGAGCCGATAGTCAATATATTTGGGAGGTTCATGGATGTTGAGCTGCGGAATTCTGATAATAGATGCATACACGCCATAGTTGAGCGTTGATGGCCGACCACGCATACTTTTTTATTTCCTAATGCTGAAATTGGGTTTACGCCGTTTGATTTTACGATGCTGACATCAATACCGGTTGGATTGAATAATCATAGTATACAGTATGATGAGAGTTGGAGCGAATTTAGTAATGCTAGTGAGTTTTTACCTTTGCTTGTTGAAAAAGATATCAGGAAGGGTAATGTTGCCATACCACATTTGAGTAAATATTTAACTGAGGAGTATGTCGCAGCTAATATGAACAACCTTGACCATATTGCAAGCATTTTTGTGTTGTATATGATGGGGACTCTTTTCTTTACGTTGACTAATGACACAATAAGTCTCGGGTATATAGAAACAGTTATAAATTTGGAGATAGCTAGGCTGTTTGACTGGAGTTCAGCTATTTTGGGCTACCTGTACCAGAGTCTTGATGTGGCTGTGATCCGTTTTGGTCATCTTACTGGTTTTGTCGAGTTATTACAGGTCTCATTACAATAATTATGTTCAATTTAATTTAGCAAACCTTATCAATACGTCAATTAACTAACAATTTTAATCTTTAATTTCGCAGTATTGGTTCTTTGAGTACATGAGTGTGGGGGGATATATTGTAAAAGGAGATGTAAAGCAGGCGGCGTATCCCAGATTAAAAGCTTAGGAGAAAGAAAATAGAGCAAGAACACGCGATACAGTAGCACATTTGTTCTCTGTTACACGATATCATATTGATCACCGACAAGCTAGCCATATTAACTTGAACCCTGGTTAATTCGATTGTTATTGAAGAAAATGAAGTTCAGGTTGCCCATAATTTGTCAATGAAGCACTTGCCTTTGCTTGTGCCGCCTGGTGACTGTTATGAGTTATTTTTAGGAGAGCGATGCTATAGACAGTTGACTGGCCAGATTGCTATTCCTAATGATCCCTCAATTCTTATGACACGTACTATGACGTACGATACTTATGCGGAAATGCAAACAGCGCTGTATCAGGACAATTGCCAGCAATATTTGTACGTTTGTGGGGAAATTGATTACGATACTTATTGGCGACAGAGTGCTATAGACGTTGGGCCATTACTAGATGCTGCAGTCTGGGTAGGGAATATGGATTATTTTGGGCCTGCCGCATTGAAGTTGGGTATTCATGCTCCAGTTGTTACGTCTTCGGAAGTTAATTATTTGTCGCAGTTTAAATCAGATCTGCCTCGTCAGCAAGCCGGTTGGTCAAAAGATCCTAGGTGGTTTATGCAGTGGACTGGACGTGATGATCCATTGCCTATTCCGCATTTACCGTATGTGCCGCCATTTCTGCCACGTTATACTGTGGAGAGCCTTTGGGAGATGAATCTAGGCATGCGACATTTAGTTATTCAGGAATCGCGGTACTACGAGGAAGGTTTGCAGAGGATAAACGACATAGCATCAATTGTTGTAAGTTTTTCTATTTGAAGTAAATTTCAGTTCGTTTATAATATATTGTACGTTTTGTTCAAGTTTATGTTGATAAGTTCCTAATTGCTTATTTCGTACAGAATATGCATGTTATTCGGAAGCCGTGTTTGAGTTTTGCAACGAAGGGCAGTGCTAGATCCAAAGTTTCAAAGAAAAGGAAAGCAATGGCAGAAATGCAAGCAGGTGAAGAAGAGAATGATTACGAAGAAGGTGGGGACGATGAAGAGGAGCATGAAGATGATGATGAGAGTGAGGACGAAGAGGATGATGAAGACGATGACGAGGACGATGAAGCCGAAGACGAGGACGATGAAGCCGAAGACGAGGACGATGAAGACGAAGACAACGGAGGCGACATTGATGATGACAATGATGGTGAAGAGAATGATGATGGTGGACCTTACGGTCAGGAGGAGCAGACAAATAGATATGGTGTTCGGATAAGAGTACCCACTCTGTCACAGTCATCTTCTACAGGTTCTTTAATCGAGCTTCGAATAAGTAATACATACTAATTAAATAACGGTATTTGTTTTTAACACCGGACGTTATTAGGTTCCGATAAGTTATACATAGTAGTTATTGGAAGGTACAAGTGCTAGTAAAATACTAGCTTCGAACAAGTTATAAATGGTAGTCATGTGACTTTTTATTGGTAATAGGAGTAGGATTCCTTAAGCGCGTAGCATGTGGCAAGCTTGGTTGCATTTCATAGATATTTAATTCGCAATGAGGTCTCTCTTTCTCAAGTGCTCGATATGAGTCTCCTCACATTACCATTTTTTGGACATTAATATAATATTGTGCATAACCAATTTTATGCAAACAATTTTTTGCAATATCAATTTCCTCCTCACTGTAACATAATTCTGTTCATTACCAATTATTGACATTAACATAATTTTCTGCGATAAAATAAATTCCAAAATTCTTTTTATTCATTATGTAAGGGATGCCAAATAAATGCCAAACTTCTTTTTATACATAATGGAAGGGATGCCAATTAAATTCGAAAATCCTTTTTGCTACTCATGGATGCAAATAAAATCCAAATTTCTTGTATACATTACGCAAGGGATGCCGCATAAGTTAATTACTTTTCGTTCAAGTCATCGCTGCGATGGTTTTGGAGATAATAAGACATGAAATAAAAAAGATATTCAATGTCCGTGTAACACGAGGATAAATGACATAGACGTGTACATAATTTGAAAGAATTTTCTGAATGGGAGATGATTTGTTATGAATTCATCGATGCAAAGGTTTACTCCATGAAATATATAGGAATTGCATTCAAATATTTGTTTTATCCTCAACCATGACCCCTTGTAATCATGCATTTCTTGTATAAATAGGTTATGGCCGCGGCGAAACTACGGTCGAAGGAAATGAAGGAGCGGGGGTATGTACAGCAAACTAAAATCGCTAGTAAAAGGACGGTCAAGCAATAGGAAAAACAAGAGTCCCATTGGGTCGGAAGATATTCGAATGTCCAAGTAGGTATGTAGTTCTGTTGAGTATTTAGTAGGTTGTTGGGATGAATTAGCACGCTTGCTGGTAGCGGGTATCTTCTGCAATGTTATGTTGTTGGTATGTTTTGTTGGACTTGTGTATTGATGTAGTGTTGTACATGTTTTGATGTAGTGTTGTACATGTAAGGACTTGCCTTGTGTATTGATGTGGTTGTGAACATGTTTTGAATCGGAAATCTGTTAGATGCAGTGCTGTATTTTGCCTGCTGTACAATACCACTGTCGGGCTTGGCTCGATTGAGCTGCTGCATTTGTTAAGAAAAAAACAGAAGAAAAACCTATAGACGGTTAACAGAAAACCGTTTAATCATTAAACGGTTTAAATTTCACTGTTTTAAAGCTAAACGATTTTATGTTTACCGTTCAAACGAGAAAGGGATTTCAGAAATCCGTCTAAAGGAAAAAAATGGTTTCAGCTTTCAAATACATATAAATGGGTTTATATCGGATGGGGTAATTAAAAATATTGGTATGTTAGGTATTTATATAATTAATACTCCGACAAAAGAAAAAAATTGGTGAGTGCTTTTCAAAAGGATACAACATACATTAACATACAAAGTATACAAGGTTGCTATATTACGTACGAAATGGGAAGTCCAACTAGTTATAACCAAACTGGAAAAATTGAAGTTTACAAACAAAGTCCAGGTCAAAACAGAAGTTAGCTAGAAATATGGTAGATAAATCAAAGGATACAACATGCATTAACTAGGCAAAAGCTACTTCAACTAAGGGTACAAGGGATCTTAGACAGGAAAATAAAACTACAAGTAAACTAATTGTTACGATCAATATTCAGAGATTCAAATCCAATTCGGAGTCACCTGATCTCTTGTTCTAACTCGTTGGTATACGATATAGCCCGTGGGGTGAAACGTTCGTCAATCCATTCAAAGTAATTACAACCGTTTGGCCATAATGAGATAAGCATAAGGCGACGATCAATGTCTTCTCCATCCACCCTTACGACTACTTCCACCTCGTACCCACAGTGACAACAAACAGGATACGAGTTTACCTCCTGCTCAGATATCATGTCGGTAACTGTAGGTTCGGGACCTCTTGTTCGTAAGGGTTCTGTTGAACTGCAGAGGATTGATCCAGCACGTCCGCTACTAGTGGTTGACGTTCTGTTGGGGCTACAACCTCCTGTTCTACTTATGGTTGAGCCACATGCTGAATGAAATCTGGGTTATACTCAAGTGAGTCAAGTAGAATTGGGGTTCGTATAAGCTCTGGGTGATCGCGTTCCAGTTTTGCGTAGTGTCGTTGTTGGTATTCTATTAACCAATCAATATCTGTCCTTGGACTACCCGTCGGAGCTTGATCCCAACCCCAACCCCAAGGAAAGTCGGAATCCATGGATGAGGGCCATGAAGGCATGTTTTTTGGTATGGTTTGAGGAGCAGGATCAAAAATTGTATGAGTGAAGAGAGGATAGGAAAAACCTTTCAAGTTAAATAGCCATTTAGGACCAAATGAAAAAAAAGGTATGATGTGATTAGTCAGCGGTCCTCGTGGCAGTTAAATGAAGTGAATCTGCTTTTCATAATAACTTCCAGCGCTGCAACACTGTAGTACGTACAGTAGCGAATAACCTTGTCACTTTTGCTTTTGCACTATTTCACGTTATACCAAGTTTTGGCCGATTTCTTTATTGTCGTTTTATGACTAACATTGTAGAGGAAATATTTATATAAAAGTGAATATCTTTTATGCAAACTGTGTTGTCTATAGGTTATATTATTTGAAGTACGTATAATGTCAAATCTCATACTCCATTTTCAGGACAAATTACACTGGATACAACATACAAACATCATAATCACGTACACTACAACATAAACACAATACAAACAGAAGGGAGTAATTCGACCCTGAACCAAGTACGTACTATTATCAATTTCTGGTAAACTATAACACCCACGAAGCATTTCATTCTTTATTGCCACATTCATTCTTTCCAAGCGACTAACCTCAGCCTGCATTTCGAGTGCATATTGCACATCCCTCTCCGTCAATGGTGGATCGACCCAAGAGAAAAAATTGCAGCTGTTCATCCCTTGGCGATTTTTGGCTTCAATGTACGCTCTGCAAACATAAAAGCGGCGACCTGCATTGGTTTGGCTTTTAGAAACAAGCACATTACATTCCAATCCGCAATAACATTCCACTAAACGACCCATCATGCTAGAGCTTGACCTTTCGGGGTTCTGTCGCGCAAGTACCTCCTTCAGCTGAGCGTTGAGTGTTTTTTGAACTGGTCCGATACGTTGAACTGCAACGTTTGGTTGTGATGCAATGAACAGTTCAGATTCGACCTCTGCAGCATCCACTATGGATCCCATATGTGTTTCGGGAACGAAATCGACATTTTCCACATGTTGCTTACCACGTTCGTACTCCTCGTACATTTGAACCATAACGTCGTCGTCGTATTCCCAATTCGACATGTTGTACCAACAAAACTAGGTCTCAATAAATACTAAACAAAAATTAATGCAGGGAGAACTAGAGTATGGATGGTATTTTATAAGGGCAAGAGGAAAAGACAAAGACGTACGCAAATTGGAGCACTTTACTTTAAGCCTATCAATTAAGCCTGTCAGTACTTTACTTTAATGTTGTCAATACTTTACTTTAAGCCAGTTTATCACAGTCTGTAAGTACTTTACTTTAAGCATGTCAGCACTTTACTTTAAGGCAGCCTTAAACATTAGGACCGGTCAATTCACCTTTACTCAGTCTGCTTGACACTATTGATCAGATTGGGATAATGTTGCAAATTGGAGTGTTTAATATTACCATGTTCTGTATTATAGTGTAGTCAACTCAACCCCAATATGCCAGACTGAAATTGCATCACAAAGTAAATAGTGCGAAATAAAGTTGGACTGTTCAGTGAACAGTATATCAGCATGCTTAATTGGTTGTATTCTCTAGGACCAATCACAGCAATATTCATTTTATTCATTTGGCACACTATTGTTGTTATACTGTTCGTGTTGAATATAGCTGTTAGAACACGCCAACGACTATATTCACCACTATATTAAGTGTGACGCTCCACTAATGTGTATACATTCTACCACAAAAAAATGTCATATAATAACAGTTTTACCTATCCTAACTCTTCTGAGCATGACGGGTTTGATGTTTCATACAACAACAACAGTTACGTCGAGGAAGAAAGCCAACTTGATTCTGATCTGGAGTATGACCTATCCACGCAGTCAGCTTCTGTGCAGTTATCTTCAGAGAGCAACACCGATAGCAATGAATTAGAGCTTATGATGCAAGCAGTAACTGTACATACTCTAAACATACACCGGTTCATAATGGAAGGATCTTCAAGTGGAAGTCCTGGAGGCAGTTACTTTGGGCGAGCAGACAAAAGAAAGACGCGTGATCACCGAGGCGGGACGGTATGATTGCTCAAAGACTATTTCAATAACCCTTGCACGTACGGCCCTGATGATTTTCGTCGACGATTCCGAATGAGTAAAAATATGTTTATGCGTATTTTTAATGGAGTTGTTTCTCATGATAACTACTTTGTTCAAAAACGAAATAGTGCTGGTACCTTAGGATGTTCTCCTTATCAAAAAATAATAGGAGCATTACGTGTAATGGCTTACGGGATTGCTCCGGACGCATTCGATGAAGTGGTAAGAATGGGTGAGAGTACCATCCATTTAAGTTTGGTGCGGTTCTGCGTGGCTATTATTGAATTATATGGGGAAGAATACCCGAGATCCTCGATGCAAAGCGACGTGAGTAAACTTAAACGATTAGGAGCAAAAAGAGGGTTTCCGAGCATGTTAGGTAGTCTGGATTGCATGCATTGGGAGTGGAAAACTTCCCTAAAGCTTGGCATGGTCAATTTATTGGTCATTACCCCATAGCAACTTTGATCCTAGAAGCTGTAGCCTCCCACGATCTCTGGTTTTGGCATGCGTACTTCAGTTGTCCTGGGTCCATGAACGGCATTAGTGTTTTACACCAATCTCATCTTTTTAAGGATCTGACACATGGTAATGCACATGCTTGTAACTTCAGTATAGGTGGAAATGCTTACAACATGGGATGCTATTTAGCAGATGGTATTTATCCTTCTTGGGGAACCCTAGTCCAAACAATTGCAGATCCTAAGACAGAAAAAGAAAAACATTTCGCTAAAAACCAAGAGGTTGTAAGAAAAGGTGTGGAGAGAGCGTTCGGAGTTTTACAAGCACGTTTCGCAATAGTTAAAAAAACCCATCAAATTGTGGAAGCCGCAGGCGCTCAGCAACATTATGCGCACTTGTATCATTATGCATAATATGATAACTGAAGAAGAGAGAGGCACATTCCCATCTTACTTGGGCTACGATCCGGACAACACAACCCACGTTGTTGCCGAGAGAGATCCGGACACCATTGACGCGTTCTTACGACGCTTGCGTCGAATTAGGTCGAGAGACACTGATGAAAAACTTCGAGCTGATTTAGTTGAACATCTTTGGCACACGAAGGGAAATCAGTGACTGGTGGTGGTTTTTGTCGTATTTATGTTACGTACTAGAAGAATGTATTTTTTTACTTTTCCCTATTAGGTTCATCAGGTATTATCCAGTATGCATTGTACTATCATGAGATGCTCCACCGTTTAGTTTTGTATTAACGAGTATTAAGTTATGTCTTTTAATGTTGTAATCAGGTCTGTTATGTATTACTATGTTACCATATTTTTAATATGCACTATGAAAAACAACCTATCCATTCTACAGTAAAGTTGTTACAGTCTATAGGACAGACTATTTTGCATAATAAAACAAGGATACAGTCTTTATAGCAGTGTGTTGTCTACAACGTTGAATTGTCGAATCAATCCCCTTTTTTCATATGATAAGGAGTTTCAAAGAAGCCCAATGCATTTCACTCAAATCATACGTAATACAATTAAAGATAGAACATAAATAAAAAACTTAAATGACTATTGTTCTGCTACTCAAATTGTAACACATATCTGTTCCATAGTTCAAAAGCATCATGACCCACGAAGTGTGTACGGTAAACGTAGTGATAACGGGAGTCATATGTTGAAAGTTTTTCCTGGAAAACGTCTTCCTCCTTCACCTCTGCTATTATTTTGCGGTAATTCATGCAGGACCTACTGAACATGACAAACTCACTCCCAGTTTCTAGAGTCGTGCGCACCACCCTACAATCTTGACGCTTGTTGAACTCTTCATTCAGGGTAACCCAAAAATCTTGATCAACTTCTTCCTCCATATGTAAGGTATCTGCCTTAATGTACGCTTTTACCAAAGGGAGGTAATTTGTTGGAATCCAGGCTTGAGTTGCCATTTTACATAATCTTGGTTTACCAAATTAGGCTGGTATGCAACGTGTACTTATAGTAGAAGATAAATGTTTGGGGTTCCTACACACTACCAGATAAAAGTTGATTTGACACTACCACGTTGGTTGCAGTCCCCAAATTTAAGCAATAAAGAGTTTTGTAAGCATTTCCCTGTCAACTTTCCTATCATAAATGATGCAAATTGTGATCACAATAAATGTGAACTTCATTGTGTATTTGACTATACGCTGCATGAAAAAGTTGACAAGGCAATACACATTGCCCTAGGTGCTATGACTTTATCATATGAATGGACACAACAATGCCATACACACTGCCCTAGGTGCTATGACTATACTATACGAATGGACAAAACAATGCAATACACAATGCCCTATGTGCTACAATAAAGGATTGCAAGAAAACCTCTCTCCCCTGAACAGTGCCCCAGTAAATTTTTGAATAGATAACACTCAGCTGTATACAGTCCAAATATTTCAAGTAATACACCACCTTTATCCCGCACAGTTGCTTATATATAACACTACACATCTAGTTATTTTCAGAACAATCAACCTCCTCTTTCTTTGTTTACCAAAACAAACTATCTTTTTCCATGGATAACCAGAATACCAGTGAAACCGGCTTGTACGATGATGGTCTTACGAATTATACAAGTTTACTTTCACAGTACGACAATCATCCAGTGACACCGACGCAGTTCATGGCTCACCAACAGAGTCAAATGTTTGCTTTTGCACAACAAAGCGGAATGTTTAATCCATCTTCTCAGACCTCTAATGTGTTTGCCTCACAACCAAATTTACAAACGCCCAGTCCGTCTTCCAACGCAAAAATCAGAAATAAAGGAAAGCGACCGTGTACAAAAAAAAACCCGACTATGTGCCAACTCAACGGTTTAATCGACACCAGCTCTGATAGTGGCAAGACGTGGAGGCCTCATGACTACAAAGTGTTAGCCGATGCTTGGTGTAGGGCGTCTGAAGTTCCAGATGGTCGTTCAACCGGCAAGTACTTTTACTCACAGGTAAATGAGTACTATAATCACGACCGAGAATGTCAAAAAAAAAAAGATCTTACGAGACCACCAAAACGGCTTGGTATAACCTTAATACGATGTGTACTAGATACAAAGGGGTTATTGCACTATGAGGCGATAGACTAAGAAGTGGACAAACAGTCAGTGACTTGAGATCTGACTACGACAAAATCTATAATGATTCATACAGTTCGGAATTCAAGGCAAACGATGCTCTTGAAATCTTGAAGTTGAGGCCATGCTGGGCGACACTTGGTGAAGACGATAATGTTGGAATGGGGGACACCGATGAAACTAATTTCCGAAATGTGGCATCGAGAATCTCGATGGAGTCATCTCCCGGAAATTCAAATAACTCTCCAATATCAATGGATGCTGAAGGTAATACCAGTAGCCCAGTAACTCCAAGTTCAGGAATGTTGTATGGGGGAGTTAACCAGCGGCCAGAGGACATAAAGTCTAGTAAACGAGCATTGTTGAGAAACAAGGAATCTAGTGAGTTGATGATACAAAGTGAAAGAATAACATCACTTTTAAGTGATTTTTTTATTGCTTCTAACTCCCAACGGGAAGAATGATTAAAGCTAAAAGAGCAAAAGTTACGGATCCTAGAAGCCCAAGTACAACAAGACGCTGAACGAACTAGGGTCTTTCAGTCCCGTGGAAGACGTTTGCGTGAGGAGAAGGATGAAGAGTTTTTTGCAAAGGATGTTTCTCAATTAACCGGAGAATACCTAGAGTACGTTATGACAAAAAAACGTACTATTCTGCAAGCACAAAAACAGAGGTACGGCTAATGAAGGGGGTTCAGACTTTTGAAGACAACGGGACTACTATATGCTTATCTTAAGTATTACGCTATTTGCTTTGGTATCTTCGTCTAGTTTGGTTTCGAATTAGGTTGTTTTGCTTTCAGAATGTATGCTTATTTCTATCATGTTTTGCTTTCAGAATGTATGCTTATTTCTGGTTTGGCTTCGAATCAGCTTGTTTTAGTTCGCATAAAAAAACAAGCCAAAAATGACTAACATAAACAGTTAAGTAACCTACGTAATGAAACAAATTAAATTGAAACAATTACATTAGTTTAATATAAATTCCTTTACATTAAAATATTTAATCATTCACCACTTCTTCAAACCCTCCTACTTTGCGGAAAACATTGAAGTCCCCTGTAAACATCCAGGCACAAAAGATGGGAAAAAAAACATCTTAGACGGATTACAGAAAACCGTTTAAAGAGAAGGGATTTCTGAAATACGTTCACACATTAGACGGGTTTCATAAACCCGTTTAGCTTAAGACGGATTTCGCTTTCCCGTCTACGGATCGCCGCAGAAAAAAATAAATGGGGATTTCCCCCGTTCGAACCACCTCCCCACGCTTAAATCACCACTGTTGGAGCGTGGGGACGCGATTTAAAACAGGGGGAATCCACTTTTGCCCCATCCCCACGCTGCTGGAGATGCTCTTATCTTTAAATCTCCGCTTTTATAAATCACACTGCTTTCCTAAATTCTTCAGCCAACAATCAATTTCTCCTTTCTAAATTATTAATGGACGAAGCCCCCTTCGTTTTTTCCCCTTTTCAATTTATGATTTCATCCATCTTCAGAAAAATCAAGATCCGATCCTCTCCAAAAAATCAAAATCAAGATCGCGCCTTTCTTCTTACAAACTAGGGCTGTTATGGTAATGGTTACCATTACCGATTGACAGTTTTTTTTACCATACCGATATTGTCGGTAAATCTAAAATCACAACCGTTACCGCTACCGAAGCCATCGGTAAACCGACTGTCGGTATACCAATAAGTCGCGATACCAATTTCCAGTAACGGTAAAATTACCGCTAAAGAACATGAAAATTAACTGTATAAATTAGACACTAGTTAGAACTAACAAAATAATAATAACATGAGAACAAATTTATACTCTTGATTCCATACATAAGCAGCTACTTTCATTACACAAAATAACTTAAATGATAACAATAATCAGAAGTGTCTGCATGTACATGCATTTCTACTTAAATAGCACTTCTACATGTACATGATAACACTAATCAGACAGAACTGCCAAAATAAGATACATAAGCAACTACTCATTATACTTAAATATGACTTCTACAGTTCTACGCTTCTACTTGTACATGCATTTTCCAAAATGTAAGCATGCTAAATATATATTTTGTTATACTGTCTTGCAGGCATTTACAAGCAAGCTGAAGAAGTGTCCGCCAAAAATGTGTACAACTACACCCTTTTAACTTCAGGGATGAATCGGTGGACGAGAAGAAGAGGGTAGCTCAACAGATGAAACTTGTGTACTACTTCCCATACCTACAGCAAAAGAAGACAAGTATATAAAAAAGGAACACTAGCAAAAATGTGTGATAAATTATATGTGATAGTGATACTGATCGTAATAACTAATAAATGAAGTTTGGCTTACTAGACATTTGTGTGACTTTATTAGTTTATTACATGAAGAAAGAAGACATTTGTGTGATGGTGATAAATGATACTGCAATATAATTATATACATAAAAACAAATAGGCTTAATACTGCAAATCACATTGTTTTTAATTTTTTATAGCTATTGTTTTAGTTTGGACTTGCAAACCAGCAAGTGGACTTTCTCATTGTTGTTCACATTTTTTAGTTTTTGCACTTAGTAGTGCACTCAGTAATAGTTTTTACACCTAGTAATGGCTAAAAACAATAGCTATTGTTTGAATTACATAATGATTCTCATTGTTGTTCAGATTTGATACTGCAAGTCCGAATTAAAATAAATAGGCTTAAACTAAAAGTGCAAAACTATTGTTAAAGTACTTGGAAAACTAAAAGAGCTTGCTGGTTTGCAAGTAACAAATGCATTATGCAGTTATGCAGTAGCAAAATATTCAAAGAAGTGTCTTTCTTTTGCAATTTGCATGCCTAGTTCAATTCATACCAGCAAATCATTTTATGCGCCTGTCCCAATTCCATGTTTAAATTGAAACTAACAGGCCTAAAGCAGCTAATCGAAGGTAGGAACAAGCAAATAACAAATCGGAGGTAGAAGGACTAAATCGAAAATTACAGCAACTAAAACTAAATGGAAAAATTCTTACTCGCAGTAGCAGTAGCACCGATTTGATCTCCTTCAGCCACGGTTTGATCAGGACTATTCGAATGCACTGACTCCATTGCAAGAGAATTAAAATTTTTAGGTTGAACTTGAATTTGGTCACCGAATTGGGGAAGAGAAGGAGAAAGCAACGAAAAGCAAAAAGTGAAAATTGAATGCGGCTGCAGTGAACTAAAACCCTAGCATCAGTAAAAAAACAAAGCAGTGGCTTTGATTCAATGTAGCAAAAGTAAATGTATTAAAATAAATGGCTCAGATCAGTTTTGTTATATGCACTAATAAAGTATCGGTAAATATACCGTTACCAACGGTTGGAACAATTTGCTACCGTTATTTTTACAGTTTTCAATGGTAAATTTACCGTTACCGTACCGACGATACTGGTAAGCAAATTCTGCAATTTACTGGTAATAAATAATACGGTACTGGTATGGTAACGGTAAATTTACCGTTATCATAACAAACCATATATTGAACGCTACTCAAATAAAAATTCGCAACCACTAATTCTGAAATAACCAGCACCCTTTCCTCTTCTCGCGATCTAAGTCGCCACCTTCTATTCAAAATCGAAGCGCCCCCAACTAAAAGCAACGATCTTTGTTCAGCGTCGAAGACCAGTGCCTTCACCTTCGATCGAACTGTGTACCTTCACGCAAGCCACCACATTGAGCCCGCTGCCTTCTTCTGAATCACTATCCTAAGGTGAGATATTCACTCACGATTGAATCTTATTTCAAGTAATTTGACTTGGGTTTTAAACTAAAGCTTGATGGTTGATTTTGTCTTTTGTTTACTGTTGAGTTTTGAACAATTACTGTGACTTGCTCTCGTGAAATTCTCTGGTAAATTCTAGGAACAAATTTGTGATATCATGCTAAATATATTTCCTGGGAATGAATCAATGTCCCTTTTTGTGATTGAAATGACCTCTTCAACTTGATAATATGTTGTAACTGTTTGTTCGGCTTTTGAGTTAAAGTCAAATAATCATCCTCTGTTTGTTCATGTTATAGTTAGATTACTATTTAATATTAAAGTTTTAGACTGGCTTTGCTGTAAATCTGAAATAGGTCTGTCAGTGTATCCTTATATTGCTGAATCAAGCAGCTTTCCATCATTACAGAGCCGTAGCTGAGCAAAATAATGTTACATCTTTGTTGAATAGAATGATTTTTCAGTAGGAAAAGGGTTTTACTGCAGCTCCTTGCAAACTGGAAATTTTGCATTATTAGACAATTGTTCATTGGTGTCTCTTGGTTTTAGAAATCGTTACAGTAAGTTAAATTCACTTGGTCCATTATTAGGCAGTTGATAATTTGTGAATTTCAGTTGAATAAAGTATATTATCCACTATTCATCAAGTAATTTTAAACATTAAAACAAAACTGTGAAGACTAACACTCCAGAACAAGTTTACCAAACTGTAAATGTAGAATGTACATTAGCACTTCCTTTTGAAGAGGAATGATCCGTCATGGTTTGACACGATCACAGATAAATCTGTGTTAATTAATGTTCTCAACTATAACTCCAGTCAGTGTAAATTTTGTTTTTCCATATATATGTATGTACTCAGCTAATATTTATGTTGTTGTTAGTTCTTTGACAATCAGGACGTATATTTTTTATGATTATCACTTATTCCATTCTTTGATTTTAAGTAATCATCTACATACCGCTTGGATTCTTGACTAGATGAATATGTATTTGTTCACCCATGAAATGTCTGTTTGCATTAAAACATATGGACTCAATCATTACCTGAAGAAATTGATTAATTACTGGCCTCACTAGAAACTCACTCACTTGTTCTTCATATGTCTGGTATTCTTTGGAATTCTGTACTGGTTAATACATTGTCTGGAGTCATTCCTTCATTCTTGAAGTTTCCCTTTAGTTGCATGCTTTATATTTTCATGTGCATGGTCAGTAGTAGCATATTAAATTTAGTACATTGCAGACAATAGTGTATTGTGGCCATGAAATTTCTCTACTACGTGTTGTGTTAGATAATGTGACATTTATGGGTTTGTATAGATAAGATGTTTCGAAACATGTATATCCAGCATATGAAAATTTAACAGGTTAGAAGAATTCAAATATTTTAAAGTGTTTTGTTCCCCTCCAATACTATAATCTGGAAAGGGACAAGTCTTATTTGCCCACTATGTTATGACAGAAAGCTTTGCCCACCATGTTTCATCAACCTTTGAGACTTGCATTGCTGTACTTGACATTATATTTACACCCTTTAAAGGATACTCAGGATAGAATTAAATTATAGAAAATTAATAATATGCAAACCCCTGCTGCATGCATTGTTTAGAACTTGCAAAATGGTATTTGGTACCATATTTATCCTGCCACTCCCTCTTTTATTGACTGGCTGTTGTTGTTTTTCCATTGCATCCCTTAATGTCTTTATGGATTATGTATATTTGACTCTCTAAGTTCCTGTTTGGAAGCATTATCTTACCTATGTACCGAATCATTTTGAACTATTGGGTTTTAACCTACCTGTTTTAGTGTTGATTGCTCACCTCTATGTTTTACCCTTTGAACTGCTGCATCTGATGCTGACGTGGAGCATTTTGTTGATATTTAGTTCCCTATATTTTTATCCTACCACTATTCTTTTAATCTCGGCTGCACTTATATTTCTGGGTCCCTGGAACGTTGGGGCAGTGCACAAGTGTACTTGTACACGTGTGTACGTGCAGACTTCCATGACCGTCTGTTCCTGAAATAAATGTGAAATGGACAGCTATTACACCACTTATGTTTTGCTAATGTTTTCGGAAATCAGGATTAACTATTTATTTAGTTTCTATTGAAGTTAATTTACTTGAACTATGATTTAATCCTGACTTGAGTGCTTTATGTTTTTGCATGGAACGCTGGGGTCAGATCTGAGCATTTCAGATTTAGAGATTACAGCTGCGGATTCGAAGATTGGCAAAGAATTGGGGTCACAAAGGCGCATTTTGAAGATTTCAAACCAGTAAATATTTTTCTCGTATTTAAACTGTATTTTATAATTCCGCTGTAAAGAAAAGTTTTGTATTCAAAATTCCAATCAATATATAAAAGGTTATTTTGTTGTTCGATACAGTGTTATTCATTTATTTTGTATTTTTCGGTATTGATTCTGCTTTAAACTCTATAAGCTAAATAACAATTCGTCGATTTGAACGTTTTAAGATGGTTTAATTACCTATTTGAAGCGGTCAAAAAGGCGGGACGTTACACATTATATATAATTAAATGTCGTTTTCTACATTTTCTAAAATATATAAACTAAATTATGCTCATACGGACTAAATGTACCCAAAAAAAATATCCTAAAACACTGAAATATTCAATTTATATGCACACAAACAACAAACTTGCAATACTTAGGTTAATAACAATAATTAGGCTTCAACAAGCCACACTACATATACAATAAGGCAATATAATTTTGAAAATTAAACAACTAACCATAAATTAACAAATGTAATTAAATATGGTTTAGGGTTTATACCTTTTCTAGAGGAGATTAGTAGGATAAAGAGAAAGTAAGGGAGATTTTCACGTGTTGGAGAGCTAATGGAGAGGTGCAAGGCAGCTGGTGGCGAAATGTGGAGGAGGAGGAGATTCGGGAGAAATTGAAGGAGGAAAATGAAATAAGGAAGAAGAAGCAGGCTACGGATATTTGTTCGTGACTTAGCTAAGCTTCCAACAATCGCAAAAGGCATATTATTAAAGGCTTTCAACGAATATATTTTACAATTCGTAGAAAGATTCCAGAATGTACAGGCCATTGGTAGTTGTTGCTAAGCTGTCGTTGGCGGCCGTTGCTCCTATCCGTTGGCATAAACTGCTTGTTCATCTTATGAAAATATGAAATTTGGAATCTGAACCTGATAATAAACCAACTTGTGACTTGAAATATGATGTTTATTTAAAATGCAGAATGAACACGGTGTGGAAAATGACGATTGGTTGTCAAAGAGACTAGAGCTGCATATTGGTGTACTCTCTGCCAATACTGGAACCGCTTTAACAACTATTTACGTGGGAGATGTTTAAGAATGAAGTGATTGGATTGATGAACATTTTTCTGGATTCAAAGAAAGAAAATGATAGTGAATAGCTTTGACATATGTGTCATGATTGAAATGATTAAGACAAGAGCCTACGCTTGGCCGTCGAAGCTAACTATATCTAATGGACACACCTCTTGTATTACTTTATTGACGTATGATTTAACTGGTGCACCTTGATTTGATTTGGAGTGTTGCTTAGGGTCAGTCGTTAGGTATTACGACCAACCATAAATTGGAAGCTGGTACAATCCTACCTTGAGCATCACCTCACATGTTTTGTCATATTTTATCTCTATATGAACTCACTGTGATTTTGTTTTAGCATTGTACATATATGGAACGCATTGGCTGTCGACATTGTTGTTCGTGTTAAGGACCTGCAAAAATTACATGCTTTAAAATGTGTTAAAATAGATTAATGTAAAGCCTTAACGTTACTTTAATATTTGTTTTACTGACTCATATAGCATATCGTATTATATATAGATAGTTTAATGGATCCTCAAGGGATGGAAATTCTGTAATATCTCTTGAGTTATTTGAAACTTTAGTTCATACTTTTGATTCGATTACAAGAGAAATTTTAGTCTTGACTCGAATATATTATTTTTCATTATGCTCCGGTCAATTGAGTTGTTTCAGTTTATTCGAAGGTATTGTCCTAAAAAAGAAGATAAAAACTACACCATATCTGCTGATTAGGCTATGTTTTTAGCCGTATCTAAAGCTCTTAGGCACTGTAAAAAGCCGTATCAAAAAGTGGAATGTCTAAATTATTAGATACAGCTATATGCCGTGTCTAACTTAAAATTTGACATGCCCACGTAGCCGTATCAAAAGGTAAAATAGAAACGGCTCGCTGCCATATCTAAAGGGCAGCTAGATACGAATGTAAACCGTAGCTAATTTCCGATGGACGCTGCTTTAATATATTTTAGAAACGGTTTTAGACCGTATCTATGATGTCAGGTAGACACGGTCTTAAACCGTATCTTATTATATATACGTATATATATAAACATATACATATTATATATATATATATAAACAGAAACTACAACACATATTTTCCATAACACAGACCATATCACAATTTATACAAAGCATATATAGCACAAATTATACACAAAGCATAACAAGAATTTTCATAACACAATTTATAGAGTGTCGTACAATTATTAAACGGAAACTGTCACAGATGTTTCATCTAATTACAAAGTCTGATATAACTGAGCTGGTTATTGAAAGTAGCAAATTTAATCAAAGAATAAAATGTGAGAAAACTGCAGGATCGGACCGGGAAGATTGAGCGTGCTGATCGTGCTGTGGTCCATGTTGCTGTAAATTAAAGCAATGATGAGCAGATGCTGATATTGAATGTACAAAATTTATATGTTTCAAAGCTTGCGTTGATAAGCATAAGTTAGATGTACACACATGAATTACCAGCAGATCAATTAATTTGTAAAAACATTAACAAATAATATTTGTGTGTGCATATTGTGTCTCATGTGTATGCCACCGAAGAGAGTTCATGAAACTAATGCAAATACAAGTGTCATGGAATTCTTATTTCATAAGTAAATCAAGAGTCAAGTGTAAAATTATATATACCTGGTCCAACGTCTAAGGATAGTGAATCAGGGACTTCACGTGACACACAAACCCACCCACTCCGACTTCATCAAAGGTCTCTGCTAATTGACGATTCAGTTTGGAGGTTTTCTCATCTGGTAGCAGTATACTGTCCAAAACCACTTTTTCATGTGTAGGTGGTACAGGAATCCCATGGCATCTGGATGACGTAGGATCTCGACAGACAGTACCTGTTGCAATAAAGTCGAGAATTTCAAAGGATGGTATTAATAAAATATGCTTAATTTTATTAAAACAGGAAAACTGGAGTACGTATCAATTAGACTTTAAGCACTCGCTTTAGATAAGAGTGCAATAAAATATGCAACACCCTTTGATTTTATTATTAAAACATACATGTTGCTATTATGTCTAGATCAGAGTTGAGAATTTCACATCGTTGATTGTTCACCGCATTGGTCGTATCCTGGATCGGAGAAGGAACACCCTTTGATGCACTGATGTGTGTACTGCTGCGTCCTCCATCCGATGTAGTTAACGGTGCCTGAGTTCCTTGATCAGTCAAAGTTCCTACCATGTTGATTAGAACCTCCATTTTTTCAGACAAATTTCCCACTTTACCCTTCGTATCAGTCATCATACCCTCCAAGCTACCCACCCTCATTTTCAACTCATCATTGTCTTCATGAACATGTTTGAATCGTTTCTGAGCAAACATGCATCTTTGGTATGATGCTCCCAACAGCGCGGCTCCTACCCCTTGTATGCTTACCCAACACTTGTGATAAGATATCTTCATCAACAGGCAATTTTTCTTCATCACTATCGGTGATCTTTTCCTTCAATTTGGCAATTTGATCCTGGGATAAAAATTAAATGTGTTTACACCAACATTTACTTGTAACAGCTTGTAACTATAGTATGTTACTCCTAACTGAATAAATTCAATCCAGACATAACACCATAACAATAAAAACACGTACTGAAGAAATTGTCATGAGAAACTAATTAATCACAATTATGGAAAGCCTGAAATGAAAGTCCAAACAATAGACTGCTCCATGTTAACTGTAATAACCATAATAAAAGTAAAAACTTACGAAGTACACAGACGTGGCATCTGATATGCTACCATCTTTTTTCCTATGTGTCTTCTCCCACACTTGACGACGGTTGATATTTGCAGATGGACTTGCAATGATGTGCAATATATTCCAGTTCATGTATATTCTCTCCCTTAATTGTGTTTTTTTTTACTACTGTTGAAAGAAATTGATCAAATAAGTTATCAATTTGTGTTCTACTCTAGCGTGACTTTTACGTCCTGCATGGTGGGCATAACTTAGAGTGGATCTAATTTTTTTTGCCTGCCGTCCTTCTTCCGCTTGCTTCAGGCGTTGCTTCATTCTTTATGAACTCGTTCCAATCATCTTGAGCAATTGAAGGTGGACAATGTTTCATCCGTTCTTCGTCATTGTCGAAAATGTCATAATAGGTTGCTCTCGAGTTTTTTTTGTGTCTCCTAAAAGCCTCGGCCATTCTTTTTGAAAACATTTCCTTTGAAAGCGGCTCAAGCATATACATTTTCTGCAAAAATTAAGAGTCAGAGACTGTAAAAATAAACGGTAACATTTACATGCAATTTTTCACAAATTTACCACCAAATGGTTCCAAACGTCGTCCTTATATGTTTTGGGTACTTTATCCCAACCTGTGTAAGAGATCGGCACATAAGATCGTACTAGTTTACCAAGCGTTGTAGCGATTTTTAGAGCGTTTTCTGAGACTGGAATATCAAATAGGTTTTGTTCAACTTGTTGATCTTTCGAACACGATGCATGTGGATCTTGCGACGTATTTTCCTGCAAAATAGAAGCAACATTAAGAATCATGACAAACACCATGAATAAGAATATTATTCACATTTGTTACTGATCGTGTTCTCTATTACAATTTCACTTATGCATACACCATGAATATGAAATAGTTAAAAGAAATAATAAAAGCATAATGGATTATGATCAGAAAATGTAAGTCATGACATTCCAAATACATATGATTCCCTGGTAAAAAAAGCATTCAACAATTCATAGGTTAACGCATGAGTTTGGTTAGATCTTCTAGTTTTTCATTGTCTTCAAAAGTTGAATGATAGACGGTAGGAGACTCAATGTCATCCACATTTGTAGTCAACCGTTTTGGTGTATGTAAAACCACAAACCAGCTGTCATTTTCTTAATCTTTTGAGTAGAACACTTGGCTCGCTTCTGATGCAAGAATAAATGGCTCATCATTCACGTTGTCCCTATTCTTTAATTTTCCTAAATTAACCATGATCAGGTTTAACCGGGGTCTATTTGCAACCATTGATCTTATTCTCGACTTTTACCCAATCGCAATAAAAAACTGTTTGTTTAAAATCAATGTAATCTAACTCAAGTATCTGCTGAATGACTCCATAATACGTTGTTTCTGCTTCCTTATAATTTATATCTTTGCCACTCGCTCTAAATTTTGTAATTGCTCTCATGCATACACCGCTATCCTGTGTTACCATATGGTCTTCGTACATTTTCGTGGGAAATAAAAACTCATTCACTTGGTACTTCGTATAACTAAGCGCCGTGAAATTCAACCCGTGTATTAGCCGCCAAAGAGTTGGGTCTACATCGCTGCAATTCAACAACTACATAAAACACAAGAAGAAAAATCAATCTTGTTCACGATGGTGTATTGAAAACTTATAAAAACGTGAAATACTGTGGATGATGTAATACCTCATTACGTAACCATATAGTAAAAGGTTTAACGACTTCGACGGTTGTACCTCTGCCTCGTGGTTGAAATTTAGTGTTTTTCACATAGGAGTTGTACCTTATGTACGTAGATAACACATATTGAAATGAATATATAAATTGAATTAAAAAATGAAAATTCGAAACCTACATCATAAACTTACTTCTTCCATGGATCAATCCATCATACTTACTTAGGACCCATCTACGCACTTGTTCGAATTGCACTTGGGTTAAACTTATATCTTTACCATTATCCAAAGGTATCTCACCAGCAAACTCATCATCCTCGTCTAAAAAAGCTTCGCAGGTATGTTTATGGTTGCCATAACCTCAGTTGAGATATATTTCATGCAATAAAGGCTAGCTTCTTGTATGATATATCCTTCTGCAATACACCCTTCAATGTATCTTTTGTTGCGCACACCCTTTATATGTTGTCATCAACCTATGATTGTGATCAATTATAACTTGCACACGATAGCCATTTATACCGAATAATAATGTACATAACTAAAATTAGTAATTTACCGTTCAAAAGGGTACATCCATCTATATCTGACACGGCCACCAACCAATGCTTGATCGGCTAAATGAACCATGACATGGATACTGATATCAAAAAATGCAGGTGGAAAATGTTTTTCAAAAAATGCATTGCTTCCACCAACATAGCCTTTGCTTTTATAAGGTGTTCCCTATTGATAATCTTCGAGCACAAAATGTTAAAGATTAGACTAATACGATGAATAGCATTTTGTAGATCCTTATGTTGTGTATAAGTATATTGAAGCAATACCGGAAGCAGATGTTGCATTATGACGTGGTAATCATGTGACTTCATATTTCTTAATTCGAGAGGATTGATGCATACGTTGTTGCGGATGTTAGAGGAGAATTTGTTAGGTACTTTCAAATTTTTCAATATGGTGCAAAATCTTATCTTTTCTTCTTTGCTCAAGGTGAAATTTGTCTTTGGTATGATTGTTTTTTTGGTTTCGGGATCTACCCTCACCCACAACTTTTGGTTTATACCCATGGTTTTCATATCCTTGCGTGCATTGATGCCATCTTTTGACTTCTCTTTATGGCCCATAATGGTGCCGATGAGATGCTCTGCGACATTCTTCTCCGTATGCATAACATCAATATTATGTCGAATCATATTTGCTTTCCAATATGGTAAATCAAACAAGATAGACCTCCTATACCCAGCAGAAACATTGTCGCCTTCTTCAACGGCCGACTTTTTCCTTTTTTGACCAACTTCTTCTTTGTGTTTACCGATTTTCATTTTGACATTCGCTACTCTCTTTTCAACTTCAAAACCATTCAATGGCCTTTTAGGACGACTAAGTTCTTGTTCATTGTTGAAATTTGTCTTGTCGTATCGAAACCTATGTCGGTTAGGAACATACATTCGATGTCCCATAAAACACATCTTCTTACTTTCAGGAAGATGATAAGAACAAGTGTTTTCCCCACAAATGGGACATGCAAAGTAACCGTGAGTTGTACATCCCGATAAAGTCCCAAGAGCAGGGTGATCATGGATCGCCCACAACACCCTAGCTCTCATTGTAAACTCGGATTTACTTGATGAATCATATGTAACAACTCCTTCCCATAACTGCTTTAACTCGTCTACCAACGGCTCTAAATAAACATCAATATCCTTCCCCGGTTGTTTTGGCCCAGAAATCAACAGTGTTAACATTGAAAACTCTCATTTCATGCACATAGACGGAGGAAGATTATACGGTACTACAATTACCGGCCAAAACTGTAAGGGTTAGTAAGAGAAGCATTCGGATAGAAACCATATGTTGCTATTCCAAGTGTGACATTTTGTGGCTCGACTGCAAATGTTTTGTCAAAGGAATCCACGACTTTCCATTGAGAAGTGTCACATGGATGACGCATTGCGTTTGGATCAGACTTGGCACGACCATGCCAGGTCATTGCATCTGCTATCCATGGTACAGTATACAATCTCTTCAATCTAGAAATTAATGGAAAATGTCTTAATGTCTTTCGTGGTACTTTGGTTCCTTTTCTCTCATCGTTAAAAGATATCCTATATCTTAGTTCTTTGCAATTTGTACAAGAAATTCTACTCGCATCATCTTTCCAGTACAACATGCAATCATTGATGCATGCGTCATAAGTTGTGTAATTCATCCCAACTTTCTTAATGAACTTCTTCACGTCGGGGTATTTTGTTGGCAGTGTGTTACCTTCGGGGAGTAACTCCTTCATTAGTTCGAGTAGTGCAGTCACACCATTATCTGAGAAGCTGCATTGGGTCTTCAAGCTATTCAGTTTCACAATGGCATACAGCTTCGTTATCCCTTTTGAACATGAAGGATCAGTGGCTCTTTTGCGCTTACATAAAGTGGTGTATACTTCTTACTTTCATTGGCCTATCAATTGTCATCATCCGTACACTGCTCTCCAACATTAGCATGATCAAACAACGGATTTTCAGGTTGAAAATCATGAAATCTATTTGCATCATTGACTAGATCTTCCATCACAATATGTTCAGCCTCGTCAATACTTGTGGAATTACTAATTGGTTGTTGTTTCCCATCTCCACCCTTTTTTCCCCATGAAAATACCACACGCTATATGATTGGATAAAACCCCATCTAAGCAAATGAAAATGAATTTCATCTAATTTGAACATCTTCATATTTTGGCACCGATTGCAAGGGCATAAATACACCCCTTTCTTACCACCGTTTTCTTCAACAAAACAAATAAACTTTTTCACCCCATCAATATAATATGGAGATCTTTGATTAGATTCATTTATCCACTTTTTGTCTATACCGAATGGCATGTTGCCAGCCTATAAATTCAGAAATTGTTACAACTTACAAATTGCATCAATCACTGGATGTTTTCATTGGCAAGTTTTGTTTTTTTTTTTTTTTACTGGTTAACCTAAAACTAGTTTTATTTACTGGAATGGGTATGGCAGTTGTTGGGAAACAAAACATTTCCAACAGCAATTTAACAAACAAAATTCAAGGTTCATATTTTACATATTCAGTATCATGACTAGCTAATTTAATACAAGGAAATAGATCGAATAATGTGCGCACTAACCATGGTGTACTATGACCAACTTGAAAAAACCTAACTTTCTTCAACGTTCAACCTTGCTTTGTAACCGCCCTTGGGTAAAAACCAATAAATTGGTCTCTGGCCTACAACATGTTGAGCATGAATTGAAACAATAGCGCAAAAAATATTGATTACAAGAAACTGAATCAAACCAAAATTTTACCAGCAATAGAGGTGCACGATTTGCAGGCAATGACAAAGAAGCAGATATGAGCAGACAACCACCGGATTTTTGTAATTTTTTGGGAGCAATTTTCAGAAATGCAAAAATGGCACGGGATACAATATTAGACGAGGGAAATAAAAAAAAGAGAGGGAGATAACCTGAAAGGATTAAAAAATTGGAGGGATGAGTGTGCTTTTTCGGGTAAAAGTTTTACACAAAAAAAGCACGAATTTGGAACGACCAACAATCAAATCATATTAACTGATCCGGAGCATTCGCGATGGACGGTCAGATTTGGGGTACTTGTGGTGGTGCGGATCGCAAATCGTTGTTTGATACGGACCTGAGCATTATCAAATTCGATACGGCTATTAGCCAAATTTTACGCCCACATCCGTGTGTGTCAAATTGGCTGATATGGTGTAGTGAAAGATTGAAAGTTGTATTATTCCTCTCATTTACTTGGTATGTATGACGATTGTTAACTCTAATATTGTAAAATGTATACGGTAATGTAAACAACCCTATGATTTATATAAGTCACTAGACTCACAACACCAGAAAAGCTATTTTACCATGGCAAATTGATTTCGCCATGACTTTAAGCCACGAAAATTACCGATGATAGAAATTATACGATGGCTTGGATCCATGACAGAATAAAATTAAACACAGCTTGGAGCCATGGCGAAATATCGTTCGACCACGGCTTTGAGACGTGTTGGGATGGCAGTCAGCCACAGCTCGGAGCCATGACTGAATTTCAATTAGCTACGGGTTTTGACCATGGCAAATTTGTGTTTATATAACATTACAGTTACTATTTTTTAACCATCTAACGACCATTACTGATTCGCAGTTAGAAGATTATAAGAAATACATTTAGCATCATTCAACAATATTACATTACTCAACAACATAGAACAACTATCAACAACAGTGCAATGTAACTATTATGAGGATTGAGAATTATGTGATATTAATACACCAGTTAAACAGGAGACAAATATTTATTATTTTTCTAAATGAAAAGCAAAATGCGACCATCATGGCACTTAGATGATAGCACAACCAGAAAACATATTGGTAACATCATCAAATCCTCTTAGCATCTCATTAGCACACCGTCCACTAATAAAGACAAAACCAGGTTGCAGTTGTTTTTAATAGTCAGAACTTCCTCAACTCTATCCCCGCGTGTGCCCACCAATCAAATCTTCACATTTTCCTTTTTTTGCATTTAAGTCCCCAGACAATTAAAGGGTTTAACTGCAAAAGGCAAAAATCAAAGAGCTGTGATTGGTTTGAGGCAACGGACACGACAAATTTTGGCACAGAAGAATTGGTGTGCATTGACAGTAGTTTGCAAATCAAGCATCTAAGTAACCATAGACTCACCTACAAATATATCCCCTTGTCAACTTCTGATACTTCATTAAACCTTACACCCCTTCCCCAAATTCTCATAAAATTCATGCAGTTGAGCAAGGCATCACTCATTTCAATTTGCACTTCTTTTGATTCTAACTGCAACTTTGCTAGTTCTTTTGACTGTTGAAAAATTGCAAAGAGTGCATTGTAGCATATATACAATGCATAATGGATTGTACACGACTGACATATCATCATATTAAAAAGGGCTTCTGGCCAGTTCACCTTTTGTGGGTCGTTCTCCCTTGAGATGATCTTGGAGCTGTATTTACTGACATAAAACATAAGTCAGATCAGATGGCAATAAATAACAGTTCATTTATGCCAAGCGATAACTAGAGTGGTTCAAGTTCATAGCAGAAATGAAATTATTTTAAATATTTATGAGAAAATACTTTAACAAAAGACTCAAAACAACCAGGTAGAACGTAACACAGAAATAAAAACAACTTACCAAGATTAATAGCTTACTAATAATAAAATGGGAATCACAGAAAACAAGTAGAATAGTGAAATAAAAACAGCATACCAAGATTACAATAGCTTATGAACTCTTCATCAGGTGGAGCCATCAGCAAGAGCCAACAAACATTCTGCACATACATTTCATAAGACAAGCGCTAGTTCATGTCCTATTCTATATCGGATTAATACAAAAAGGATCCAAGTTGATAAAAATGCAGGGCATTTCAACTATTGGTTACCATTTTACTCCTAGTTTAGGATAGTTCAGTTGTTTTGCTGACCAACCATATTGAAAATATTCACTGAACATAATAAAATAGTAGTCAAACTTACCGTATATCCAAAAGGAATAAAGATCGTCCTTTTTTTTTTTGGACAAGCCGTTGTAAACATATGCGGCCAGCAGGTCAAGTAACAGCAGTCCAAACTATTTTTGACCATAAGATAGCTGTTCTATGTCCTCTTTCGCACAGGGCTGTATCAATACGCCAAGAGTACATGCAGGCTTTCACGATTATGTATATATTTTATGGAAATGAAAGACTAATATTTTAAAAAAAAAGTCAGCCGCTATGATACTAAATTCCCAACAGGGGGGGGGGGGGGGGGGGTGTACGTGCGCGCGCGCCAAATTATTAATGTATTATGCATGGGCCTTGAACATAGCAATAGAGAGGGAATGTGCTGTTCTTTCTTTTCTATTTTATAATGTTAGGCATATTTGGGTTACTCGTAATATTTTTGTTACGCTGTATGTATATAATATACAGTACACATTCAGAACAATTTTTGTCTTAACTGCAGCAGTTACAATGTATATAGTAAATTCTCTAACTTGAGACAAAGCCACTTCATACAATATCACGTTTACTTTTACATATGTACAATACAGACATATTTATTTAAAAATATACATTAATAAAGTAATTAAATAGGAAATACAAATAGATGAAACCATCTTGTTTCCTTGGCAATTTAAATACATAAATCATAACTTAAAGCTTTCTACAAACTATTCCTTATAACAAAGTAACTAAACACAAAATATGAACACAGAATACATGGAACCATTTGGTTCCTTAATAACTTCAATGCATAAATCATAATGTGAAGTTGTATACAAAATATACAAAGAATTGTAACATATTCATCCTGGCAAGCTATATGGCTTTAGAACGTACAAAACTCTACATAAATTTTACCTAATATTGAACACACTGCATATACTATAACCAGCTGTTTCTTCGAGTAATCTACAGGCTGGATGTAATCGTCCTGGCAAGTCAAAGCCCTCTCCTCCTGGAACAAATCTTCTTAATTTTTCACCCCTCAAAATTTGAACTGTTAGAAGCACTTTTTTTTTTGGGCAACCTTCTTAGATCATTGACGTTAGTTCTTGTGCTCTTGGAATCACACTTCTCATTTTCTGTATACTTTCATAAACTAAAGTGCATACAAACATTTAACTCAAATGTAAAGACAATATTATGATCAGAAATAATGCTCAGTTAAATGCCTGTGTTAGATATAAGCTTCAATAATAAAAATTAATCCATTTTAAGAAGGAAATAATCAGGTTAATAATCAGCTATGATAATGGGTAGCCATGAATTTTGAATTGGAAAACAAAATTTATAAGATCACAGTATCATTTCTAGCTTCAGTCTATGACAATACAGAAAAGCAAAGAATGAAATAAAGCCAGCACATAAATAAAATTTAGGACAATCTCAAGTATGCATGAATTTGTATGGATAAGGCGTTGCATCTGCAAATTATTATTGTACATGTAAACTACAGTATAATAAAATTTCCTCCCTAGTCTGTTGTGAACAAAGTAGGTTACATTGTGTTTGCTCTTGTTTATGATGTTAATTTCTCATTGTTTCTTATCCCATATCAACGTAACTTTAGCTTTTGTCATGAGATCTGAGCGGCTTATGTATTCCCACTCCATGTTAAGAAACAGAGCCACCTCCGTATTTTAACTAGTTTATACTTTAGTTTCTAATAGTCCAAGCACGACTCTGTTTAATAGTTTGGGAGACATCACATTGCTTATATGTATACCATATCAACATAATTAGTATCATGTTGTGTAAAGTTTTGGCTACTTGAATTATAACCGCATTTTCTGTGCACTGTGTACATTATTGTTAGAATAATTTGATGTATATCTCCAGATTAGCACTGAAAACGTAATTATTAGAATGAGTGGCTGCATTTACCATGTTTGAATTTAATGATCATGTTTGGTTTGCGCTTGAATTTATTGTGAGACCTATCTTTAGGAGCCTCTGTGATGAATTTGTCCAAAACAAACTTTCCTAACTAAAATAAATCATGCTTTGATTGTGATAATTTTCGTGTTTTCTACAACAAATCAAGCAATCTTATTGTAGAAATTCAAATTTTATGATCACAAATTATTAGAAACATATCAACTGGGAGGAAGATTTGGCAACATATGCAAATTCTGGATGCGTCAAAATAAAGATATTAACAGTTACTACAATATAATGATAATGATTACCCTCGAATCTACAAATAACAAGCAAATGGCTTTCCCAAACTCATGAAATTTTCAAGTTTGAACACTTGTAGAGAATAAATAATAACTGAACACTAGAAAATAACAAGGCAACCGGTGGAAATTAACTTCACCTTAAGAATGTGGGTAACTACTTCACCATCCTTGGATGCTTTGACAGGCAATGTAGTAATAAGCGAAGACCGGTTAAATTCATTTAACGTCGAAAGGGTAATTAACAACATTCCTCTTACTAAGGAAGTCAACGTTTTTCAAGATGATTATGTCATCCAATTTCTAAATCCTCAAAGGCAAGCTTCAATTCAGGCAAATACATGGGTTATCAGTGGTATTTGCCAGACAAACAATTACAGGGCATTCTACCATTCATATTCAACCATAGAGAAAGTAGCAGCATAAGCAAAAGCTTTTCCGTGCTAGTCTTCGTTTAGCATTTTATTCTGGTTTGACTTCTGTTTGCTCTTACCTTGAATGTACTATCAAAAGTATTATCGTTATTTTTACCAAATTGAATTTTATTTATTTGTGTTTTTAAAAAACTACTAGCAAAATGAAATGTTCAGTGGCGACAACACTAGCTGAAATCCTTGTTTCTTAACATGAAAATATATGTTTCATTCATTTCACAACATTAGTCTAACACATACCCATGGACATCGTTATAATATACACGTCCATTCATCTAACTCTTATTATCCATTCTACATACAAAAGACCAATAAAAATCAGTGTAAATAAACATCTTTACTCTTCCTTCCCTTCAACTTGGAAGAAACCATTTTGATTAAATCAGAATTTGACTTCTCTACATTAAAAGCATCACTTCCTCTGCCTCGATCATCTACTATTAGTCTCTTACTGTGAACGTTACTACCATTTGTTGAGGTAGATTGTTTTAATGAGGAGAACATTAAGTTCCACATCACCAAGTCTTTTGGACTATTCCAAGATATATAACAAAACCTTGTATATGATATTGTGAATTAAAATGATTGGGTCTTGAGTAGTGGTTTGGATGGGTATGCATATGAGCTTAGGCCTATAAATACTTATTATAGGTCAAAAATTGGGCACTTGAAGCATATGGACGCGTGCGTGACCGTACGGAAGTGTTGTGACCTGAAAGCAAACAGTCATATTTTTTGAATTTGAACAGATAGACGCGTCTGTTTGAATGCATCTACTCCAGAACGGTCATGACTCTTCGCCTTTTATAAATGCATCTCCTTTTCGCCCAGTTAGTCATTATCTCTCGCCCTTCTTCTCTCTTCTCATCTAAATATAGTTTCTGTTTCATCTGCTACCGATAATATATCCCATAAAACTCACAGGCATTGCCACTCCTTTGGGTTTAGGTTTTGCTCTATCTTGGGAAGCAGTCTGTCGTTCTACCCGTTGGCAAACTCAGACGAGTGGGGGCAGATATTGCTTTAAGGAAAGCGAGACCGCGCCTCAAAACCATCTAAACCTGATTCTTCACTGTTCAACAACATTTGCTCCTATCTAAATGTGAATACTGACAAGCATCTCTACTCCTTCCCTAATCCAAGTTCACATAATAATTATTTGTTGTACATAATGGTATTGTAAGTGCATGCTTAAAAATAGCACAAGCCTTGACACAGGAAAACGTAAAAAAGCAATACATCAAACCTCCTAATCTAAGAATGCAGTCATTCGGGGCTCCTGAAATCCTTCTTCAACTCAGAAACTATTTTCACATACTCGTCCTTATTCCTCCCTTCCACTGTTGTTGCCACCTTCTCCTACCTCATACCACTACCTAAGGAGGTGTTGTACTGTTGTCAGTTTTGTGAGAACAGGAGCAATATAGAAGGCGACTGACTTTGGGATCTAAACACAATTTTCGGTATGGGGTCAAAAAAGATTGGACAACTTTTGCCAGGAATATGAACGTGGCTTTATGTTAAGTCAATAGCAAGGAATAGAAGAAGAGATATGGTAAGTTGCAATTTCCAGAAAATTGTTTCAAAATATGTTGATAAGCTTAGCTTTACACTAATTGCCACTGATAAAAATGTCCACTTTTGATGACATAAAAACGTCGTATGCAAATTAAAAGGTGCAGATACAGTATATTAGTTTAGGACTACATGGTGAAAGGAAATAGTTGTTTCCAAGTCCTCCGGCTTTGAGACTCCGTAAGCACACACATCTATGAATTAAAAAGTCCGAATGATCAACCTTGCAATCATAGAATCAATAGGCGTTCAAATCGTTCATTTGAATAAATTGAAACCGTCTCTGTACAATTTTCTAAATCATTTGAGATCCCAAACAAAGAGGGAAAAAGGCGCAAACCTGAATAGAAAGTTGTTTTTCTCAGATTTACAATATGAAGCAACAAACATATTCCATGGCCCCTGTAATCGAACCAGTGACGGACCGAACTAATGGGCCGGGTGGGTAATTGCCCACCCCAAGATTTTGCTGAAAATCAAATATCGATGCTCAAGCGCATATCGAAATCACACCAAATGAAATGAAAAAAGAAAAACTAATGCATCCGTGACTCCGTGAGCCTCTCCCATTGCTGTGCGGCTGCTCCTCTCTCATCTCTGCGCATCTTCGCTTCTCAGGTCCTCAGTGTGCTTGCCATCTTGTTCCTCTTCCAATCAGCATAAATGTCTCACTTTCAAGTTTCAAGGTACCGTTTTCATCAATTTTTATTTGTGGTGAATTTGATTGCACTTTGCAGCGAATCAATATAGCAGTACCGGAATATGAAACATAGTATTGAATTTTATTTGCAGTGAATTTTGTTTGCAGTGAATTTTGGGTGAATTTAGTGGCGAATTTTGCGGTGAATTTTGATTGAGTGGATCACTGGATAATAGGCTGAATGTTAAATAAAGATGAAATGAACATAACCTGAAGCGAGATGGAGGAACCTAGCAAATATCAATGAATTTTATGGTGAATTTTTATGATAGAGCAGTCCTAAGATTAGTCATATCAATGATCAGGAACCTAGCAAATAACATTATAAACTGCTGCTTTGTTTTATAATAAACTTACATAGGAGATAGGTTGCACCAATTTTTTTATGTAGGAAGATACGAAGACACAGCTTTGTCTGTTTGTTTGTTTGTTTTGTTTGTTTGTCTGATGCTAAAATTGCCTAAAATTAAAATGGTTAGTTTCAGTGTTTATATAAACAAATACTTGATTTTTTGAAGCTATGTCGAATAAACCATCAAAGACGTTATTTTCATTTTATACAAAATAAAAATAAAAAAAAATGATGTATCGAGACTTCATCTCCTGGTTTTCCTCTGAATTTGAAGCAAGTGGAGTTTTACATGGAATGAATACATTTCATTTTGTCTTTATATTGCATTAATGGTCGAAGTAATGGGTTACCGAAGTCCTTTGTCAAATGCTTCAAAAGAAATCTCAAGATATCTTAAATGGAATTAACTCAATCTCGATCACAAAAAATCTTCTTCTCAATTTGAAAAGTGATGACAAATGGCAAAGTTTTCTGAAAAGTGTGATATCATTTTGTAATAGTAACTCAATTGTTACATCTGATATGAGCTCTTGTTATTTAGAAGGAAGAAGATGCTCATGTCAACAACGAGATGAAATCACAGTAGAACATTACCGTTATGATATATTAAATGAAACTGTTGACACACAAGTAATGCAGTTGACTACGAGATTTTCGGATACTGCAATTGGTCTTTTAAGCCTTATCTCATTTTTAGAGCCAAAAAACAACTTCGACTAGCTGAAAAATGTTATCTAGGAGATTTTAGTGAATTGGATATTAGTTTTCAATTGAGGCACCAGCTGCAACATTATGAGCAAGATGTGCGACTTGATCCTCGATTTCATAATATTTCTACGCCTTTAGATTTAACTGTCGAGTTGGTTAAATCAAAAAAAGCCGAAAGATATCCTCTCGTTTATCGATTAATTTGTCTTGTATTAACTCTTCCTGTATCAACTATAACCACAGAGTGAGCATTCTCAGCTATGAAGTTAATCAAAACACCACTTCATAATAAGGTGGGCAATGATTTGCTTGGAAATCATATGATAATATATATTGAAAGGGAAATTGCTAAAAATCTTGATCTTGAAGTGATTGTAGATGAATTTGATTTTCGTGAAGTTCGTAGAGCACGCCTTAAATAGATTATCTAGTATTTGATGTTTTTGTATGCAAACTTGCCAATATTTGCTAAGTTAATGCAAATTTGTAAGCGTTTCTATTTCTATGCATGTACAATAGTCTCATATTCCAGTATATTTTCATTAGTTTAATTGTTTTTGTAAAACATTTGAACATTATTCTAGTTTTGCCCACCGTAAACAAAAATCGTAGTTTCGTCGCTGAATCGAACATGACAGAAAATAGAAATGGCAAGGTGACAATAGCAAATACACCAGGAACGTCTTCTTGATGTTTGGCAAACCTAAAATTAGATTTTTGAAAACATAATATCGTACAAGTGCAAGCATAATTCGCTGTAAAATACATGCATATATAGGGCTAGTCAAAGCTGGTCCTAAAAATGGATAGCTTAAATGGTTGTTGTAGGACCATTACTACAAGGCTAAGAATGGGTATGCAAATATTAGTTCATCTTTTTATCCATTTCAAATCCATCCTTGAAACCAAGCTAAAAATAGCTGCACACAAAACCAATAATATATGCAAAGTACGCATAGATCCGCTTATGCCGGTACTTGCAAGAACAGCAGGCAACCTATGAATTTTAATTAAAAATTTGCATGTAACTGCATCAAAAAACAACGCCATGACAGCCTAGAACTAGGTTAGAAAAATTACAAAAACTAATAAACGTATCATGTAACAGTGTTTACATCCTCTTCCAGTGCTAGCTAAAAAAAATTGCATCGCATTATGGTAGCATTTTCTACCAAGCCTAGATATGCTAAACCTTCAGCAAAAGAAGTATGCAATGCATTTCATTTTCAGTAACCACTACAAAACGAGAATAACATAATTTGCTACCATTATTTTTAGGGTAAGAAGAAAAAAACATGATAAAAGGGGGAAAAAACATGATAACTAAAATAAAAGAGCACCAAAATTCTTGATTAAAATAAAAAATAAAATGACTGATAAGAAAGATGTAATACTAAAAGCAATTCACATAATATCGAAGTGACACACAAGAAGTCATATTCATCGATAAACCATAACATTATCAACATTTATTTTCAGGTTTCAAAAGTGAGAAAGGTATAATACACCGATTTAAGATATCTAATTTATAGATAAACTAAACTATTTTGAAAGATATCTGAAAATATTAAAGGCTTTGCCTCCTGGTTTATAATAAAATTAAATAGGAAGTTTAAATGTTTATAAGTTGATTATTTGATAAAATATATCAAATTGCTAGATTCGTGCTTCATTCCTTTTCGAAAATGAAAAGTTTTAAGTATCTTATTGATCAAGTAGATTATTAAGTTAAAAAAAAATATACATACTTGTTAAAAATTAAAATTTCATTGATTTAAAATTGTAATTTGGATTAATTTGACTGTAGTGATATGAAAAAAAAATTGGTAAGACCAACCGGCTTTCATAATGGATCATCCACTTTTCTATTACAAGTAATAAAAGCGTTACAAAGTTCAGGAGTTAAGTTGAAAGCCTAACTACTATAAAGTAGAAACAGCTTGCACAGGGGATAGGCAAACTAGCTTAAACCTAAACCATTAAATCAAAACATACATACCGAGGGTGAAATTCCAGCTCCGCTCAAGGGGGAGAAAAAAACAGTACGCAAAATTCATAGAAGCATCAAGCTTTCACAAGTCAACTGACCAACTTCAGGCAGGGAGTGAAAGTTGCAAGAACACAATGAAAGGAAGCACTACTTCCCAACATAAGGAGAGAAGATTACAAGATAATGAAGCGGTAGGCAATCACTAGGCTACTAATAAACTCCAAGGATGGAGTAAGGATAACAAGTTCACTTCAACAAACATAGCACCAATGCATCACATCCACCGTCCAGCTTACACAACAGTATACAATAACCAACACCAACTGGATGTAAACAAGCTCCAACAAAATCACAGCCAAGAACCAAGAGCCACAATAAGTTTCGAAATAAGAGGATCCAATTATAACTGCATTTTCCGTGCACTGTGTACCTTATTGTTAGAATAATTTGATGTAAATCCTATGTTTGGAGTGAATGAAGTGCTTTGACCCAGACTAGCACTGAAAACGTAATTATCAGAATGAGTGGCTGCATTTACCATGTTTGAATTTAATGATGATGTTTGGCCTGCATTAGAACAGTTAATGTGATTTGCATTACATAGAGGGAGATTCCCGAGGTTGCAAAGTATCACAGTTTGTCTTTTATTTTGTGAATGTCAACTAGATTTTCTGTGCACTCTAAATCCATCCCAGCATCAATATTTTAAGATCAACCTTATTGCAAAAATGCTATTTTACCCGAATAAAAATCGGCTGAAATATCCGAACATGAGTGTGCAGGGATTACCCATGAATTGCTTAAATTCAACCTTAAAATTAAATTGTAAAATTCCATATTTTTCTCTCTGAAACACCCGAAACTATTTCGGGTATTGTAGCAAAATTGAACTTACTGTATTAAATTCACATTTCAGGCCCACATAGGCCACACTCATGCAACCATTTTACCTCCCCAAGTATCTCACGTGCAATTCAAAACCTGTTTTAAAACCTGCTAGTCTCCCTCCTGCTGCATATGTTAACTACACTTGCACATGCACACAGATTTCTACTAATTAGTCTTCCTTTAATATCAAACTAGTGTGTAACCCGTGCGTTGCACACGATAATGTTATAAAAGACAGATTTTAAAATTTTAATGCTATAATTGAAACTATATTATACAACACACGTTAATTTGTCAAAATAAATATATATTATTGTTTTTGTTGCTTATACATGATATGTGTTTGTAATTTGTATTTCTTTGAAGGAAAACAATAATTTTATTATTCTTACTACTATTCAAGTATTCTAGTTGAAATTAACATATTATAAATATTTTAGATGAATTAACATATTATAAATATTTTAATAGGGGTAAATCTTTTTTGGGATGAAAAATAAATAATTGCAGGTAGTCATTTCAGTAAATAATGATACAATTAAATTCTAGAATAAACTATGATACATCCCTTACTGCATCACATATTGATACAGAAAACCCTATTCTTGTCAAGTATAGAAATTACGATACAACCCTTTGTGAATTAAACATATATATATATATATATATATATATACGTATATATATATATATATACGTATATATATATATATATGTATGTATGTGTGTGTGTGTGTGTGTGTAGACACACATACATACACATATGATTGTGTGTATTTGTGTGTGTACATATATGTTTAAATGTGAGTGTGTATATGTGTGTGCGCATATATATAAGGAATGTTCGGCTATACCTCGGTTTCGCTACACCAGGATTCCTCCTGAATTACAGCCATAAGTTTCTATTTGAATAATGTTTATTTCTTTCTCCTTACTAATTAAACAATGTAGTGTAGTGGAACTCCACTTACCCAAACCTATCGTTCCAAAAGCATGGACTTCTAAACTTGCTTTAAGCATTCTGTCGCGCCGCTCTTCTGACTTTTGACAGTTGTCCCTCAGCTTTGTCTTAAGCCTAATACACGAGACTTCGGATCATCACTCTAGGTCATCCGCTCGATAATCATCAAATTGTATTTGTTTGAATAGTCTGGAGTAGCAGGGCCAAAAGCCGGGGTAGCATCAAGTTGAAAGTATTTTGCTCGGTTATGAAAATTAATATCTTGCATTTGAACCGACCCACAAAAGGCTTTCTCAAAGCTTAATTGTTACCTAATAATTTAACGTATTATGTTGGTATTCAGTTAAACTAAGCATGCCTTTCTCAAAATATTTGAAAAATCATATAAAGTGACTTACACACCATAAAAAAGAAAAGGATGCGACCATGACTTGCATATTGAGTTGGAGACTACATACCAATATATATGTTGACGAAAAAAAGAATATTATTTAATTGCCATCAATAGTAAGTTAGTATGCTTTATTTTGTGTATTTATACCGTAACAGAGTTGAGAAAAACTCTTAAAAGGCTAAGGAGGGTTAAAAAATAATATTTTGAAATAGAAGCAACAGTTGATGTATTAGTTTGTGTAAGCTTGGAATTCACATCATATTTACCTTATGTAGTTGCATATTATTGTATATTATATTGTCTTCTAATTAATCAATCTTTTTGTGAAGGTTTGAGCATGTTTAAAGTGCTCGCCAAACAAAGCCATTTCAGTAGCTATGGTAATAAATTATCTACCTATATATGTGTGTATAAATGAATGTATGCATGTATGTACTATGTATATGTGTGTTTGTGTGTGTGTGTGTGTATGTCTCTCTGTGTGTGTGTGTGTGTGTGTGTGTGTGTGTGTGTGTGTGTATATATATATATTGTTAGATCGAAATTTGGACCTAACACCCAAATTATTATAAACAGTAGAGAACTTCAAATGAAGAACAAGGAAAAAGAAAATAACACTCAGAATTTATAGTGGTTCGGCGTTAACGAGCCTACGTCCACTTTATATATTATTGATTATGCTTTAAAAGCTAATACCACAATGATTTCTCTCAATATTTCAGTAGTTTGACAATAATGGCGGATTCAATACTCAAAATTGCCAAAAAGCTCCCGAAAAATGCCAAGCTCTGGACTATTTATAGCTGATTTTGTCAGGCGGATCGTGGACACGTGGCACGAATCCCGAGAGTATCGGATCGGATCGCCGCCGTTGAGGAAATGGTCAAATTAGCCGTTGTGGACAGGTGTCGTGATCTGCTTGAAAATCGGATCGTGCAGATGGGGAGAATCGGTCCAAGTGACGGTTAGAGACACGCGTCGCCAGATCCGTGCGATTCGGATCGCTGAAGACTAGCTCGTGCTTGAACAGGTCAGAGGGTTCGCCATGCACCAGGGGATCAGATCGGTTCGCTCGGGGTAACAATGTAAGTTTGGATCGGATCGCCCGGCTGCGTCGTTTGCTGATGAGATGGGGCGATCCGATATTGGGCGAGACGATGGCGCGCGATCCGACGGTGGTCGAGACGATGGTACGCGAATCGATTTTGGGCGAGACGATAGAGTGCGATCCGTTCCTTCATATTCTTGGGGAACGTGATTTCTTGCTTTCCTCTTACGAATGATCCTGGGTGGCTTGGTCAAAAAGCGAGCCAACATTTTGCCCCCTCGAAGTATGTTTTATCGATGATGGAACATGCTTCGAAAATTCTAATCTATCTTTTCTTGAAGGGACGTAAATCAACAGTCGCATCGGTTCAAATCAACGCATGCATGAATCGGATCGCCATAGAGCGCCACGGTCCGAGTGGTCACGTGCTCGTCTCGAGTTGAGTATCTAGGCCTTTGTGCGAAACGAGGTGGACTTTCCTTCGAGTCGTATCGGGCTTTGAGTTTGGTGGGCCATCGTTTGAGGCGGTCCGTGGGCTTCTATGCGATACAAGCTTTGGATCGTGGCCTGCATGATGTTTCGTGGACCGAATAGGACAAAGAAAGGGAGACAAACGGTCGCCCTCTTTGCCTATATAAGCCGACCCACCCCTCTTCATTCCCCTTCTTCTTTCTCTCTGCCGAATCGTCTCGCGTTATTGAAGAACGAACCCAAATTTTCCAAACCTTCAAAAATCCGAACATTCTCTCAATCTTTAGAAAGGTAATTCCACAAAAAGTATTCTTATTCGTGAACGCCGCTTTTTCATGAACTTTCTCGACTAGAAACGATGGAAATTTGTGCTTTTCTAACGAAATCATCAAAACGCCATGGCAAATGGGCGTGGAACTTGGAGTTCGAGGGTGAGAAGAAGAGACGGAAGACAAAAGACGAAGAAGAAGAGAGGAGGCCGGTTCGGATCGTGGGCAAGGAGAGAAGACGAAAGCGAGTGGCGAGACGAAAGATCGTGGTGGCAGCAAGGGACGTATCGTGGGGGTCGCAACGGTTCGTGAAGGAGCAATCCCTTCGCCCGGCGACTCGGTGGGGGGCGATTCCTATACCCTGCGATCCGAAAGGGGCGATCCCCCTCCTATGCGATCCGACTCCTAGCTGACAATACGAAGAAATTTCAGACTTTAATCAACGCCTTGTCACCATAAAACTCTGAACAGTTAGGCTAGAGCCGTGACGTTGAACTCTCTGGACTAAATGACCTCATAATTTGACTGCATATGACGACTAATGCTCCTGATAACCTTGATTGCTCTCATGCTTTATTTTTTGTTAATACGCACACACAAGTACACATACCGGCACTTGCACACACGGGGGACGGGTAGTGTTAATCTTATTGTTCATATTTTCTCGTCCTAGCAGCAATGTCGAACGATCATTCTTCTTCAAGATCCGTGACAGAAGCGGAATCCAAGATTCCCGAACAGTACAACCCTGAAATTCCTCCAGTCAATCCGGGAGGTGAAGATTCTGGATCTGAGTACGAAGCCACAGAATCAGATCAGACAGAAAGTACTTCATCCAACAACGATTCTGAGACTGATGAGCGAGCTCCTGACGAGATCCCAGGCGCACTTGAGATAGATAAATTTTCTGATTCTTTAGCATCCAAGCTTGACGAAATAAAACTTAAAAGAATCTGCTTAAGACACGGCATTCCTTGGGACGATGTCTTGACGCCTGGAAACGAAGATAGACCCCACCTAGCACCGGAAGGGTATATGGCGATTAGCCGAGCAATGTGTCTAGTAGGAGTCATCCCTCCGTTTCCCCCGATTGCCATCGACACTTTAAGACGACTAGGCATTGCTCCGATGCAGCTTCATCCAAACGCCTACGCATCCCTATACTCACTGTATGTTGCATATGCGGAGATCCTGCACGCCGAACTTAAATTCAAAGATCTGGTATTCTTCTTTCTTTTCAAGCACCGTTCTTCGGCAACTCCAAACTTTTCTTTCTTCGAATCAGTGGCGAACAGAAAGATTCTGTATGATGGGTATAGCAATATAGGGGACCCTAAATCTGATTGGTTTTATATAAGGAAACAGGCCGGATGCTCACGAAGATGGCTCAAATCAAGTAAACTTCGATCTTCTAATCGAATATCTTGCTCAAGGAGTCTATGTATTAACATTTTTCCGCCTTTTTCTTTGTCTTAAACAGATGATATCTTCCCGAAAACGGAGGGTCCGTTATATAACCATCGATTATCCATTCTTTCACAGAGCAGATCCGACTTTCTAAGGATCAAAAAATGCATTACAGATGACAATCTTCACAATCATCGCCTTCTAGACAGAAGATTTGGTCTTGGCATTGGCGGCAAACCTTATAAGTACGTGCCCCCAACGGAGGGAGAGGGAACTTCACAAGCAACAAAAACAACTACATTTCGCAAGAGTCCCTCTCCGATAGTCATCCAAGACGATGAAGACTTGAACATATACAGAGGGGATGAGGTCCGCGATGACGTGTCCAAGGAAATTCCTATTTCTGCTCCAATAGAAACTGTTGCTGACGATGACTTCACAGAAGAGCAGTTATTTGATGAGCTGAATAAAATCCCTCTACCCGACGATGTATATACGGAGAAAGACTTCGGAGAGGGGCCTCTCTTCTCTGCTTCCGAAGAGGCGATCGCTTCAACTAGGAGACGAGAAAATGGCCAGATGAGCCTGTCTCCAGGCCCGGGTCTGTTAGGGGGAATTATATGGGATGCACACATCACACACATTGCCTGACCCTGCACTATTATATCGTGGGTATTCAAAGCTTTAATATACTCTTTTCTTTTTTGCAGGAACGATGTCCCGCAGGAAATCTTATTCGTATCGTTCTCTCCGCGAGGGCACACCCAGCCTTCGCCCGGATACTGAGCGCCCTCGCGGTCCTCCTCATAGGCCGAGTTCCTCGCAACCTCGATCTCCACCCAAATCAACCTCTACCAGGCCTTCGAGTCATCCGACAATTCCAACCGGGGGAAAGAAACTTCCAAAAGAGTTGACTCCTCCAAAGAGTGCACCTTCCCACAGTCGGTCGTCCAAAAGGCGTCACGAATCCAAAGATAGGGACAAAGATTCATCCAAAGAAACTGAGAAGGAGAGAAGTGACATTGTCCCCACCAGTCAACCAGAGTTAGTTGCCCCCGGATCACGGGATTACGTCCATGGTCCCGAGATCCAAGGTAGGCTGGAAAAGCTGCGGGAACAATTTCCAGGCATGTTCTTTGACAGGATGGTCTTTGTTCCTGCCTTGGAACCGGTCCCTAAAAATTGGGATAACGAAGTTATCGGGCACATCCGTCATGTTGCCAGACAATATGAGATGATGAAAAAACACGCGGTTAATCTTTCGGAAGTCATCCGAACACTTGAAATAGAAGCTCACAGATCTAAAGCAAAGCTTGAAAATAACGAGAGGGCTAGGACAAAATTGGAGAAGGACCTGGAAGATGCTTAGGCCCAGCTTGCCTTAGCACGGAGGGACGCTGAAAATTATAAGACTGAATTAGAGAATGCCAAGCAGCGCTTTCATTCAGAGCTGGACTCCAACAGTCAAGAGAAAATGACGTTAAAGAAGGAGGTTGAAGATCTAAGAATGGCCAACATCGAGTTGAAAACAACACAAGGCCATTTTGAAGCTGAGAGGGCTACTTGGGAGGCGGAAAAAGCGAGTCTAAAAGAAAGTTTGGCTCTGGCAAAAGCAGAAAAGGTGATCTTGAATGACCAGGTTGCAGACGCGGAGAGACGGGCAGCTCTCGCCGAAAAGAATGTTGAAAGTGCCATCGAGTTGGCCACTGCTTCTAACAACAAGCTCCTCGAAAGAGAGAAGGAGATCGAGGGGTTTGAAGAAATGATTTTTGATTTCCTTGGCCAGGTTCTCAAGACTCGCAACATCTCGTGGATCCCGGATTATCATGTTACTTTGGCCAACTTATGGGATGCCATTGTGGAGGGCGAGAAACATAGACTGGGGGTCGAAGAGATCAATGAGGATGAATTGATGAAGAGCATCCTAAGGGACAACGAGCCTGAGGACCTGGCAGAGGGTCGTCGCCTAATCCTGGCGGAAATGGAAAAGGAGAGAACATTGGCCAAAGGTAAAAGCAAAATTGACGAAGGTTCCAGTTCCGCCGCGAAGCCTAAAACCTCCGGAGTTGAGGAGTACCATCCTGATGACCCGCTAATCCCTTTGGGCCTAACTCCCGTGGTTGTTGGAGCATCTGGAACTACTCAAGAAGGAGCATCTGCTGAAGGTATCTCTCTCTTTTCCCCGCAATTTGCTAAAGCAATCGCGAATTGTCGTCGTCTGGCAGAACAACCAATTGAGTTAGTACCGTGTGTCTCTTGTAATGCAGGTGGCGAGCCCGTCGACAAGGATGCTGAAAAAGAGAGAGAAGTGGAGAAGGAGGCTGTCCTGCCGGGTGCTGGTATTGATGTTTCAGAGCGGGTCGAGGTCTCAACAGTAGAAGGAAGCATCCCGGCACCTAGCACCGATGTACCCAAAGATGCTGAGACTATCGAAGCTTTAAAAGACATGGATGGTCGTCATGTGGATGACGAAGAGGACATTACCGGTACCAAAAAGGCCGATGATGATGATGAGGAACCTCTGGCCAGCCGAAAAGCCAGACAAGAGAAAGAGTTGGCTTCAAAGAAGGGGGGAGATGAGGCTTTGGACGTAGTCCCTCTTGCAGAATTCGATCCCAAAACTGGGATGATTGTGAAAATCCAGCCCAAGTCCATCAGCAGGCAGCTTCACTTCGCAAACCCCGATGACTTCCCGGCTTCCCTCTCCAGTAGAAGCAAGAGAAAAGAGATGGAAGAGGAGACTTCAGAGGAGTCGGATGTTCCCCTCGTAGACAAGCGAAAGAGGAAGAAAGGGGATCCATCTGAAGCCGACAAGGAGAGGCTGGAGAGGCAGAAGCAAGAGAAGAGGTCAAAGCGTAAATAGAGTGTTTGTTGTTTGTTGATATTTTGTCTTTAGGTCTTCCACTGGCCAGGAAGTGTAATTGTGAGACTGGTCCTCACTTTTGTTTCTAGGTTGTTTTTCACTTTGTTGATTCGCAGTATGTAAATAAAAGTTTATCTCTTTTTGCATCATTGTGTACCTGTATTCAGAGAAACTTTCCATGTTTAGTCATTAGCCAATTATTAATAATTATAAATCAGTCAATCAACAGGAAGAAGAATGTTCATGCTATGTTACACTGTTGTATCAGAGTTTAGTGTTTGCATATGAGTGCATGGTGTCCCCCAATCAGTTGTTACCGTAGCATCTGATTGGGGTTTACTAGGGGTTTATTAGTATTGTCGGCAAGTTGCCCCCTATTTCTGAATATGGGGGCTTAGGAAATTTCATGGGATAACAGCAGTTCAGTCAGCCCTTGTTCATTTAGCAGGGAATATGTTCTTTCTCAGCGCTCAATCGGAGACGCTTTTATACTCTCTCTCCCTCTGGAGAGTTAGAGTTTTGTGCTCGGCGATTCATTCGCTCCCCGATCCTTCAGCGGGGAAGGAGCTATTTCTCAGCGCTCAATCGGAGACGCCTTTATACTCTCTCTCTCTCTCTGGAGAGTTAGAGTTCGAGTTCAGCGATTCACTCGCTCCTCGATCCTTCAGCGGGAAAGGAGCTCTTTCTCAGCGCTCAATCGGAGACGCCTTTATACTCTCTCTCTCTCTCTGGAGAGTTAGAGTTCATGCTTAGGCAGCTCCGATCATGGTACACTGCCGTTATTCGTGGATGTCGATTTTCGTGTCCTTTATACTCTCTCTCTACTCTGGAGAGTTAGAGTCATGGATCAAGCAGTCTGCAATCATGCATTCTCATCAAACCCATCCTAGGCGTATACTCTAACCCATGCTCCGTGGATTAAAGCTAGTCGGACAAGCAGTTGGAGCCTTTGCCAAAGCTTTGAGTTCCTCCGATTAGTCTACGGGAGGAACGGTTGGCACCGGACTTGGGGTACCTGCATTATTCACATTGATTTTCACAAAAATAAGTAGGCAAATAAATAAAGATGCAATAAAGGCAAATAACACACAGTATTTTTATAGTGGTTCGGTCGAATCATGACCTACGTCCACTTTATAATCTCTTGCTTTAAGGAATCAGACTGTTCTAGGCAAGTCATGCCCTGTACATAGTTTTTTAACAAAGCAAAAGAATAGATTTGAAACTCTCATGTTAAATATGGCCGTAAATGTTGGGCATTCCACACTCTGGGTACTTCCTTTCCATCTACGGTTGCCAGCTTGAAGGTTCCATTATCAAGCTTGTTCAGAATAGAGTACGGTCCTTCCCACTTCGCTCCCATATGAGTTGGGGGTGGAAAAACACGTTTCAGAACCAAGTCTTCGGGTTCCAGGTTCGGACTCGGACCTTTTTGTTATAATATCGGGCGACCTGTTGTTTGCATCTCAGGGCACGCAGGTCTGCTTCATCCCTCTTTTCTTCGATCATATCCAGGGACTCAAGGAGCAATCCATTATTGGTCATCGGATCATAATAAGTCACCCGGTGAGAAGGTACCTTTATCTCAACCGGGATGACTGCTTCCGTTCCAAAAGCAAGGGAGAACGGGGTATGTCCCGTTGCCGATTTATATGTTGTCCTGTAGGCCCATAGTGCCAAGGGCAATTCATCAGCCCACATGGCTCTAGCCCGCTTCATTCTTCTTTTCAGAATGGACTTAATTACTTTATTTGCCGCTTCGACTTGCCCGTTCGATTGTGGATGCGCCACAGAGGTGTACCGATTCTCGATGTGGTATTTTTGGCAGAAATTTCTGAATTCAGCACTATCGAACTGAGTTCCGTTGTCTGTTATTACAATCTTTGGAATCCCAAATCGACAGATGATGTTTCTCACGATGAAGTTGATCACTCGTTTAGTTGTGATTGTAGTTAGTGGTTCTGCCTCGACCCACTTAGTGAAATAATCTACGGCCACAATAGCGAACTTTGCTCCGCCCCTTGCTATGGGGAGACTTCCTATGATATCAATTCCCCACATAGCGAAAGGCCATGGACTCATCATTGTTTTTAACTGGCTTGGAGGCGCTCTAGGTATCTTTGAAAATCTTTGGCACGCATCACATCGTCGTGCATATCTTACTGCATCCTTGTTTATGGTAGGCCAGAAATAACCATGCCGCAATACCTTTTTCGCCAAAGTTTGCCCTCCGGTGTGGTCGCCACATTCGCCTTCGTGGACTTCTTGCAGCACACGCTTGATGTCATCGTGGGCTATACACCGAAGGAGGGGCATTGAAAACCCTTGCCTATAAAGAACTCCGCCTTGCATAACGTATCGGGCGGCTTTACGAATCACTTTACGCCTTTCGCTTTTCTTGGTCGGAAGCATTCCATATATTAGGAAATTCTTTATAGGGGTCATCCAGGACTCCCTTTCTGGTTCCGTCTCTAGTACTAGGTCGATTTCCATCTGATCTACGCTGGGGGACCGAAGTACTTCAACGGGGGCTAGCCCAGTCACTTCAGGATCGTCGGAACTAGCCATCTTTGCCAACTTGTCTGCCTGCTGATTCTCTGACCGTGGAATATGAGATATGTTGTAGTGATCAAAATCATTCAGCAGTTCTTTCACTTTCTTTAAGTATAAAATCAATCTTGCACTTTTAGCTTGGAATCTTCCAGTGACTTGATTCACAACTAACTTGGAGTCGCAGAAGATGTTCAGCTTTGTGACTTCCAATTCCTTTGCAATCTTTAATCCGGCTATCAGAGCTTCATATTCGGAATCGTTGTTAGTGGCATGAAACTCCATTCGGATTGCATAGGTTATCAATCGTTTCTCGGGGGTTTCAGGCACTATTCCAGCGCCGGATCTTTCGTCGTTCCTAGCGCCATCAGTATACAATTTCCAGGCATTGGGATCGAAAAGTAACTTTGAAGGATCAGCTTCCTCGTTTGCTATATCTTCCTCAAGGACAGTAAACTCTGCTATGAAGTCAGCTATCACTTGCCCCCGAATTGATCGTCTGGGCTGAAAGTTCAAATCAAATTGACTCAACTCAATATTCCATTTGAGTAACCTTCCAGATGCCTCCGGTCTCTGTAGAACTTGCTTGAGTGGATGATCGGTGTATATGGTGATAGGATGTGCCTGAAAATAATGCCGAAGTTTTCTAGAGGCAATCAGTAAACTATACGCCAACTTTTCTATCCGTGGATAATTACGCTCTGCTGCTGTCAATTTTTTGCTCACATAATACACAGGTCTCTGGACCTTATCCTCTTCCCTTACCAATGCTGAGCTGATCGCATGGGATGACACTGCCAAATACACGAATAAATCCTCGTGATCTGTTGGTTTAGATAGAATCGGAGGTTTCTCCAAGTGCCTGAGCAAATTTTGAAACGCTTCTACGCAGTCAGGTGTCCATTTAAAGTGGCGTTTTCCTCGCTTTATTAATTCGAAGAATGGGATGCACTTATCCGTAGCCCTGGAGATAAATCTGCTTAGTGCGGCCACTTTTCCGGCAAAGCTTTGCACATCCCTAATTTGCCTAAGTTCCTGAATGTTTCTGATTGCCGCGATCTGGTCTGGATTAATCTCGATACCGCGGGAACTGACAATGAATCCCAAGAATTTTCCAGAAGCAACACCGAATGAACATTTGGTTGGATTGAGTTTCATTCCATACTTTCGAAGAATGCCGAACATCTCTGCCAAGTCAGTAGTGTGTTGAGAAGACTGCCTGGACTTAACCAACATATCGTCGACGTATACTTCCATTGTTTTCCCGATCTGGTTATAAAACATTCTGTTGACTAAACGTTGATACGTAGCGCCCGCATTCTTCAAGCCAAAGGGCATCACCACGTAACAATACAATCCCAGATCAGTGATAAAACTAGTGTGCTCTTGATCTGGAATATGCATCGGAATCTGGTTGTATCCTGAATAAGCATCCATAAATGAGAGAAGTTTGTGACCTGCCATCGAGTCTAACAACTGGTCAATTCGAGGTAATGGGAAACTATCTTTTGGACAAGCTTTGTTCAAATCCGAGAAGTCGATACACGTTCGCCACTTCCCGTTAGCCTTCTTTACCAGGACTGGGTTCGAAATCCAGTCTGGGTAGGTTGAATCTCTGATAAACCCATTACTCTTTAGCTTTCCAACCTCTTCTTTCAAAGCAGCGGACCTCTCTAGGCCCAGCATTCGCCTTTTTTGCTTTACTGGAGGATGTTTGGGGTTAATGCTCAAGGAATGGCTCATGATTGGTGGAGATATCCCACACATGTCCGCGTGGGTCCAAGCAAATACGTCCAAATTGTTCTTTAAGAAATCTGTCAATTCTTTAGCAAGATTCGGACTTAACTGGGATCCAATCTTAAGGACCTTCTCCGGGTCACTGTCATCGATTGGTACATCCACAGTTGTCTCGTTGGGAGTCGCCATTCTGCCCCCGGGTTCTTGATCCTCTCTGGGATCTATATCCTCGGGCATCTCTCTGGACGAATCTCCAACGATTATCCTCTTTGATTGCTATAAGGTCTCCGCCCCCGAAGGGGGAGAGGTGCCTTTAGTTTCGATATCCCCTACGTTGCGAAGTAACTTTAGTTCGGCAACATAACACGCTCGCGCAGCAACTTGATCCCCTCTGACGATACCGATGCCAGCTTCTGTGGGGAATTTCAACAACAAGCACCAGGGGGCTATACAGGCTCTGAACTTTGCGAGAGCCGGTCGGCCCAAGAAGGCATTGTATGGCGATTCAACATCCAAAACTACAAAGGGAAGGATTCTCACTCTCTGGCGTTCTCCTTCCCCAAGTGTAACTGGCAATTCTACATAACCCATTGGAGCGGTGGATGCTCCGTTGAATCCACGAATCCATCCTTGGCAGGGCTTCAAGTCTTTTATTTCAAGATTCATCTGGTCAAAGGCCTTTTTGAAGAGAATATTAACGGAACTCCCGTTGTCCACCAGAACCTTATGAACAGTGGTTGGCCCAATGGGTATCATAATTACAAGTGGATCTTCAGTTGGAGCATGGACTCCGATGCTTTCTCGTTCTCGGAAAACAACATCCTTAGTCATCATCTTCTGCTGCTTCACCGGGATACTGTCCTCGGGGTTGCTACATTCCCCCACCTCGAGGTGTTGTTTGGCCGCATTGACGTATTGATCCAATGCTTTGGAACTGTGCCCAGCAAGATAAAGTCCTCCGATCACGGTATTGATAACAATATTCTTTCATTTTTGCTGAGCAGTCGGCTTAGCAGCAAGTTGATTTTGATTCTGATTCGGGGCCTACACTGCTTGCCCCCTGTCCCTAGGCGTTACTCTGTATTCATCTAGCTTTCCTTCTCGAAGCAGCCTTTCGACTACATCCCTCAGGTGACGACATTCATTCGTCGAATGGCCGTGGATTTGATGAAAGAGACAAAACTTCCCTGTCTCGCGCTCTTTCTCTGTCGACTCTCTAGGAGGTGGCCTCTTATTTTGGAGGACTTCGTACGCATCCATGAAGATATTTTCCAGAGTATCACTTATGGGTGTATAACTTTCAAAGGCCCTGGGACGAGTCCTTCTCTGGGAGTCGTTCCCTCGGCCCCTCTTCCGGTTGTTGTCGTTACCATTGTTGTTGTTGTTACTTGGTTGGCGACCACCCTGGTTCTGATTCCCGACGTTAACCTCAACTTTCCCCGAGCTGTCTGCAGTCTGTTTGATGGCGACATTGCTCTGAATTTCTTCCTTATCAGCTGTTTTAACCTTTCGGTTTGCGTATACCTCTTCCCGGCGTAGATGTACGTTGGCTTTCTCATAGAATAACTCTCTAGTGTGGGGCGGTTTGCCTGCCAAGTACCTCCCGAATTCAGTGTCCTTATCCACTCCGTCAATCAGTGCTGCGACAATGGTCGGTTCATGAGGATCTTTAACCTCAGTGGCGGCCAAATTGAAACGATCCAGGTACATCTTTAGACTCTCGCCTGGTCGCTGTTTGACAAGGAATAAATCGATTACGCTTTTTGTCTTCTGTGCGTAGATACGGAATTGTTCTACGAACTTCTCGCTCAGCTCCCTGAAGCTAGAAATCGATCTCGCCGGCAGGCGAGTAAACCATAACAAAGCCACGTCCTCCAGGAATATGGGAAACGCTTTACACTTAACCGCGTCAGAAGCGGCGGCAACGGTCATCGACCAAGAGTATCTCATTAGGTGCTGGACAGGATCAGATCTTCCCGCATATCGGTTCATTTGTGGCATGTTGAAACGCCTTGGAAAAGTCGCATCCAAAATATCGTCAGTAAAAGGGGTATGACTGCGGTCGATCCCCCAATCTTCGTTCCGCTGTCCACGGTTGTCGGCCAGAATCTGGTGGACCATGGCTGCAACATTTGCACTGGTCAAAGGAGGTTCAGGGTCAATGCCTCTGGCCTGGCGAGGTTCTCTGATCTCTCTTCGGGGTGCAGTCGCAAAATCTGGGGCTCGGATGGGGCTACGCTGCCCCCTGTTATCATGAGTATGCGTGCGGCGACGGGGCTGAGGTGGTCTGTTATGCACAGGACTGTTCACATCTCGAGTCCTGAGAGCCATTGCTTGTTCATTAACATTACGGTTCGAAGGCCCCTCCCCTAGCGCTTCTTCTTCCTGTGAGGGCAGGGTTCCGAACCGAAGCTGTTCTATGTTTTCGGCTCTCTCATATGGTCGCCGCGGAGGTCTCGGCGATTCTTCAGACGAAGAAGAATATACTGGGGTGAGTGAACGAACCGGCGATGTTCTTTGCCTTGCTAGTTCATCAAGTCTTCTATCCATAGCCGTCAAATTCTGCCGTAGGATGGAACATTCCTGCCTTTGGGCAGCCAACTCATCAAACAACCTATCCCACATTTCGGCGAAGCGAGAGAGATCCCCCTCAGTGACAGGAGCAGCGGGATCATATTGGTCATCATCACTCTCTCTTATGCGCAAAGAGCTCGAACCGGGTCGAGCAGAGGTTCCAGGACGATAAGAGCGGGTCATAGGTTCTTTTCCGGGTCGAGTTGTAGTCTGACCATCAGTTCGGATAGCTGCGGTTCGTGGAGGTCGATTCGCTACGCCCCCCTGAGATCGACTCGTGGTCGTGGTACGCAGAGGTTGCGAGGCGTTACCTCGAGATCGAGTAACAACCCCTTCAGCGTCCTGGATCGTCTCGTTCTCATCGACTCGGAACGCGGTGTCTTCATCAGATCGGTTCGCCGCCGGCGCTCCGCGATCCAGAGTTTCTTCATTGCCCAATTCGTGCACACTCTACTCAATCGTTTCGTTGGTCTGCGAATCTTTAGATCTTTTTCCAGCCATGATATCCGAATCGCTGGAATCCTCAAAGAAGCGAATAGTGAAACTTTAGAACTGAGTTTCTCAGTGAAAGCACCAAAAATGTTAGATCGAAATTTGGACCTAACACCCAAATTATTATGAACAGTAGAGAACTTCAAATGAAGAACAAGGAAAAAGAAAATAACACTCAGAATTTATAGTGGTTCGGCGTTAACGAGCCTACGTCCACTTTATATATTATTGATTATGCTTTAAAAGCTAATACCACAATGATTTCTCTCAATATTTCAGTAGTTTGACAATAATGGCGGATTCAATACTCAAAATTGCCAAAAAGCTCCCGAAAAATGCCAAGCTCTGGGCTATTTATAACTGATTTTGTCAGGCGGATCGTGGACACGTGGCATGAATCCCGAGAGTATCGGATCGCCGCCGTTGAGGAAATGGTCAAATTAGCCGTTGTGGACAGGTGTCGTGATCTGCTTGAAAATCGGATCGTGCAGATGGGGAGAATCGGTCCAAGTGACGGTTAGAGACACGCGTCGCCAGATCCGTGCGATTCGGATCGTTGAAGACTAGCTCGTGCTTGAACAGGTCAGAGGGTTCGCCATGCACCAGGGGATCGGATCGGTTCGCTCGGGGTAACAATGTAAGTTTGGATCGGATCGCCCGGTTGCGTCGTTTGCTGATGAGATGGGGCGATCCGATATTGGGCGAGACGATGGCGCGCGATCCGACGGTGGTCGAGACGATGGTACGCGAATCGATTTTGGGCGAGACGATAGAGTGCGATCCGTTCCTTCATATTCTTGGGGAACGTGATTTCTTGCTTTCCTCTTACGAATGATCCTGGGTGGCTTGGTCAAAAAGCGAGCCAACATATATATATATATATATATATATAATCTCTCTATGGCATCTTGAAATATATTTCAAATAAAGCCAGATCTCATATTACATCTTGAAGTATAATGAAGTTTGCAAATTTACATAATCACTTTGCATCTATTGCTATAATATTATATTGTATAAATAATTTAATCAGTTAACTGAATGCTGATATATTACTCCAACTATTGCTATATTGTAATACAAAAATATTGCCATATTCTTACATAATAGATACTAATATGGTATACTATACCAATCAGTATTACATGGTAAAAATAGGAAATCAATTTAATGAGTAACCCATACACAAACTGTATTATGAAATAGTAAATATTATATTCCATTAATAGTGTTAAACAGTCCAAGTGGTAGTGGGCCTGTATTTATCAGTGACACCATACAAAAACTTTAAAACTATCTGTTGTAATGCAGAGTAGCAAACTAACAGAATGTTAGCAAGCATGTTTTGAAAATAGGTTTTTTGATGCAAACTTAACTTTCTGGTGGTAAACGCGGATATCAAAATGCATCCACCAAAATCACTGGAAAAATCCTTTATTATGTATCATAATAGCAAGAAAGCAAGCAAACAAACACTATAATAAAAAAAACATCAAATATATGTAATCTATTGCACGGTAACATTTTTAAAGGACCATTTTATACTTTATTATACATGCATTTCATAATAAATTTCTTATGCAAATACAATTACATGGATATTTACAATATGTTGCTTTGCTTTTCAAGAGATCGTTGACTGAAACAGAGTACGGTGCAAAAAAAGACGATTTGTATTATAAATTGTTTATTATTGTTATTGTTATTATTATTATTTAAGGTTTAAACCATTATCGCTATTAGTTAAATATATCATAGAAAATGTTTCTGAAAATGAATTTAGCAAATAAAAAATACATTATTAATTTGTAACTTTGTTTCTTTATATTAGGTAGAAAAACTTTTTCAGAAGGTTTCAATGAAATGTTACTGCATGTGCAATGATTTTTTTTGGGCATTTCATGTTGAGGTACATTTTTGGCAGTTCCTAATTAATTGGTCTTATGTCACCATCAAGAATAATAGCATATAAAGGTTTTTGTAAGACAAAATTATGAGGTTAGCACTATGAAATTTTAAGAATACCCAACATCATGCAGTATTCAAATATTAAATTCTAATGGTATGAAAATTTTATTTAACCAAGGAGAAGACTACATAAACAAAAACATAGTCTAATTAATTTTAAAACTATATTCACACAGTTATACTCGAGCGCATATATATCAACGATTATATTTCGAAATAGGGTAATAGTTGGTCTTTTTCTCTATGCTGATTATAAAAAAATTAAAATAACGAATTGGTTAATTATTCAATAACAAAAATTAAAGAAAGCATGATTATTCCACCAAGCTGATATATGTACAAAAATAGTTAATCAATCAAGATTTTAAATAGCTTAAGATAAAACTAAATATAATTTAATTAGTCAAAGGTTTATTTACAAATTGTCTTTAATATTTTTCCATTCTTGCATTATAAATAGTAAATAAAATATATATTATTGACTGCCATTTCTTTTAATTATTTTTCTTTGTATGCTCATTCTATGTACGAATTATTTTGCATTGAATGCATGAAAAGTGCACCTTTATATCTCATTACTGTAATAATTCATCTACTGATTACCATAATCCTCCCACTTCAAATAATATATACCAACTCATTTTTTTATAGGCAGGTTGGCATGGTGATTACCTTCTTTCATTTCACTTTTTACACCTCAAGAAATGATCAACTACATATACATATATACACACATTTTGTGTGCATTATGGATTGCATATTCTCGCTTTAAGTACAATCAAGTTATTCATGCAATGCACACTTCATAATGTTCCACTCTTAAGCAATATATTATAGACTCTGTAAATACAATATTGTTTCTATAGTGCACTTGTAAAATAATTCTAAATCAAACTACCTATGGTGGTAAGGTATTAATCAATGCATGCAAAGTAAAAACAAAATCTATTGCTTTGCACAAACTGGGTAAATATTTGATTTAAGCCATGTACCATATGGCATGCTTATTATTACAGGGTCTCCATGTAGTCTGATCCATTTACAGAGTATGATATATAACTCTCATTGTTTGAAGTTGGAAATTAGTCAGGTATGTCATACAACATTTTGTTCAAGATTCAACCATGACATGTATAGGAACATCCAAGAAAGTTTCTTTTCACTACAAAGATGAATTTTCATTTTTCTTTTAGTACATATAATCAAAAAATCAAGTGCCTATCATATACATCAAATTTATTAAAAAAAATAGATCACAAGAAAGGAAAAGGTAATAAACTATATTAGTACATGCAAAACCATTGCGAAGCAGATGAAGAACGGTTGTAGCACTAAACATAAGAAGACAAAAAATGTTTATTGTTTTCAATTCTTAGAGCTATTTTTCCCAAAAATGAAGCTTTTAATTAGTTCAAACAAACCCAAAGGTACTGCTAATATGCTCAGTATAATCAAATCGTTTAATTTTCAGAACAAAAAAGACAAATTTGATAATTATAATTTTTTTATTTTCTCAAATCTATGTCTATTGCAGGACGTGCATAATTCTTTGCAAGTGAGCAAGAACAAATTAGGTAAAAGCTTGAATGACAACAAACTACTAAAAGTATTGGAGTAACTTTTCTTACAAATTTTAGGTAATCGTAAAGAAGATTACTTAAATTTTGCATTAGATATTCTACCATTTATGATGACATATTCCAATTCTATAGGTTAGGCAACCAAACCTGAAACTAAATAACGTATGAATCTGGGAATAGCTGACATTTTTAAAATAAATTATACTGTATAGCTTAAACACAAAAAATAAAAAATAAAAACAGAAAATGTGTGTCTATATCCACATACACACACGATGTGTATGTGTGTATGTATATGGATATGTATTTTATATGTACATGGATATGTGTGTGTGTATATGTGTGTGTGTGTGTGTGTACACCACGTGAATACATGGACCATGTATAACATTACGCAAAGAACTACATAACTCACTATCGACCTTGATAATCCTTGATATCTTTATATAACATCAACTCGAATATAATTACCAATTCAACCAACGACTTTATAGTTACCGTATTAATAGACTGTTTTAATGGTTTGAAAATAGTTAATAATTATATGCCCATGATTATATTTTGTTTTATAGCACCAAGATTATCCAGATCTATCTAAAATCAAATGTTTTTATACGTAACTGTTAAAAAACATTTTAAGTAGTATCACTTGAAACATTATCATATCAAGATTTCTAATTTGTAGTCTGTATAGCCACTTTGGTCGTCAACAAACCAAATAATTATTTTTGGTTTTGAAAAAATGAAGACTGAAAATCTAAAGGCAATTACATTAAGAAATTAAAGCCTATATGTGGGTATAAGACGATACTGGTAATTTAAAATTAGCATATGCATTGGCAACTGATTTTGTTTTCCAAAAGTATTCCAAATATAGAATAATCAGTTGGAATGAAAATTGATCAAAAATTTGCTCTAAACAAATCAATTTTACCAATAACTTCCATATAACTACACCAATTATGTACAAAACTATGTACAACGAAACACTAAATTCTTAAAAAAAAAAAAAAAGGAGTAGAAATATTTCAATGTGAAAAGCATAATTTCCGTTTTGAAAAGCTCAACGTTATTTCAACTGCATAAATGCCAAAAAAAAAACATTTTTGCATTATTTTGTTTTAGATTAAGAAAATGAATTATTATGGCATTCATATCAATATTTAATGAAAAGAACATAACTTAGGATTTTTACATCAAATGTGAACTCTAAATAAATTTCAAGGCATAAATTTGGATCATTTATAGTAAATGTGAATAACAAAAATGAATTAGATCTGATCGGTATTAAAGCTAACTTAGTATGGGATACGAATATAATTTCATTTAAATGAATAATTAAAAGTATGTTTCAATCAATAATTCTACATAAAAGGATTAAGTAGCAGTTAAAATTCAAAAAAAAACAAAAAAAACAAATCACTAATCAATTATTAAAATGTAGAGGATAAACAACGAAGCAACAATACAACTTGGCAAAATTATTGTAACATCCAAACTATTAAAGTTACTAAAAGTAACTAAGGATAATATTATTAGACTAATTGAATTTAAAATCATAAACCATCTGAACTGATGCAATATATGTTGAAATTTGTATAACATGAAAGGGAAAGGAAGACAAAATCCAAAAATCATATTTAACAATCATAAAAAAGGACTTATCTACTATTACTCAAGGATCTAATGAGTTAAGAAATAGTGTTGGCGTGTGTAGACGCGCACATAGAGCAGGAAACAAATGTTTACCGTAATGAAACAGAACATAATATGATCTCATTCAGAACTATATCAGAGGCGTCAAATATACATTTCAAGGTCAAAGGAATCTGCCAAATATACAATGTGAGAATGAAATAATACGCCAGTCTTGCTAAAATTTAATTTCCCAAATATGAAAACATGTGACAATCGCACATTAGGACATTACATTATCATCATAATGGAAAATCTGGCTCATAAAATGTAGAATGAAGGAAAAGTAATTAATTTATTTCATTGCATTATAATTATTAAGCCAGTTCTCAAAGTAGACTTATTAAGTTCCAACGATGAATTGTGTTAAAGAAGCTTGGATAAAACCAATGTTTATTTTTCAACCATTGAAGCATATAATCGATGAAAAGAAGAATGGAAACGAAAATTTATTTGAACGAAAGATAAATTGATTTTACCTTTGGGCAAAATCATATACCTGAAGAAGCATCCAATATATGGATCAATGATTTTTTTCAATCTGCAATTGCATAATGATGTTTTAATGTAAGAGTTATACTCATTTAGAAAATAGTCGGTTGAACAAATGAATGCTATAACAATAATGATGGCAGGCTGATGGAGCATTCGATTAATAAAGTAAGCAAATTATTTGAAATTGATGAAACCACATCCAGTAATAATAGCCACAAAAAATGATTTCAGTATAAAATTCCATGAAATTAACAGTATAGATGAAGGCAGATAATAACACCTTCATAGATTCAGTTGTAGGAAGCAGGTGATTCAATATTATCGAACCGAACAATAAAGGCAGTGTGATTTGAACATAGTTTTAATGGTACTGATGTGATAATGAAGGATGAAGGGGGTTAGTTATCTGTAGAGGCACATTAGCCTTGAACAATGTATATTGTAGTGTGTACCAAAAGTAATGTATAATTTTTTTTATTTTATTTTTCATGCATCAACTAATCTCAAGCAGTACATATGCCCAAAAAAATATGTAACTTATGAGTCCTAATGCTCATAACCTATTACCTAATAGCAATAAGATACTCTGTAATCTATTTCGTTTCCACCATTAGTTATTTTCTTCACTTCTTATGCATGCACGAAGAAAAATGTAGGTTGAAATTAGAATTTCTAATCATCACAAAGCTGATATTTGTCATAAATCATAATTATGTGGATATGTGGATTTTAACGGTACTGAACCTTCGGGAAATTTTCATATATAGTATTATAAATTGAAGATTCCTTACTGTTTGCATATTCATTAATTTCAATGTTTTTCTAACCATGTTATACCTTGATTTCACTACTTCCTGTTTCCATCTGCAGTGGCTTTAAAACCGCATTCTTCATCAACCAAATTAAATTATATTGCTAACGGTGTACCTTTCAATGTCATATTTCTACCTTCAAAAACTGGTAAAAGACATTATTATGATCATAGTTTTGTAAAAGATGAATTTATTTTCAACCAAGATAAAAAGATTATGATGTAGTAAAATTAATCTATTGCGGGTGAAAATTTCAGTTGTTAAAATTATAAAGTTAAATATAACTAAAAATATGTGCAAAAAACATATACTTTTCGTAAAACACACTTTGGTAGTGTCTCTTAACTATTCAACAGTTAGCATGTCAAAAAATTGCAATATAAAATGTAGAGTCATTAAATTCTTCTATATTAAGTAAAAGAAGGAACTCAGGATTATTCACATTAAGGAAAAAAAAACTATGAGCTAAATTTTTAAATGGTTAAAATGGGAATAATTTTTCATATTTCGTGTTAGTTGATATTAACATTTTATTAACAATATACTGTATGTCTCAAGGATTAATAAACAGCAAGAACTAATTACTGATACTATTTTAAACAACAGGAAAGGGACATATAGTTATAAGTATAACTTTTGATGTATGGACTGCGCAATTACACAAATCTATCAAAAAAAAATGGAAGACAATGTAATGTTATACCGCATTTTATTGCAAAACATGATATAAAGTTGCACAATCGATTATCCAACTGATGGGAAACCAATCACCCAATTAGCAGTTAAATACCATTAAAGGTGGTTCCTTCCAGCTAAATGAATTTCAATTGATAGGGAACCAATTATCCAATTATTAGTTGAATACCATTAAAGGAGTTTCCTTTCAATTAAATGAATATCAATTGATAGGAAACTGATTATCCAAGTGTCTGAAATGATTCTTTAATGCAAATATAATTCAATATCTAATCTGAAAACAGGTCATTAACTGAAAATAATCACTGAGTTCGCTAACTTTTCTATTACAGCGATTAAACATTTGTTGTTGTATAGCAAATAAGAAATTAATGGTAGACAAATTGCAAACAAAAAAATATAAGGTAATGTAAAACCAAGTGCCCACACATTAACAGCCACTTAGACATTAGCAAGAACCAGATCTTTGACAATACAATAAGCTATAAAATACCAAACGATCAAGAGGTAGATCAGTTTAAAAATGGGTTAAGCAACCAACCATAGATCTGTAAGTTGATAAATCCAATGATGAGTGGAAGGCCGATCCAGTATTTTGCAGCGTAGAGTAACTCGTATGTGATTTGTCCTGAAAGGTTAGTAGTTGATGGATAAATACTGGCCGAGGGTTTCAACGATCAGAGGAAGAAGTAGATAACAAAGAAAAAGGAGTAAGAAAAAGCTGTCGATTAAGGCATGTCCGTGTGAGAAGAGGAAACGGAGGGGATGACATGGGGGCGTTAGTATCTAGACCCTAGGATTCGGAGGAAAAGAAAGAAAGCGGAGGGCGAGGTCCAGAAAGAAAGTTAAAAAAAAACGACGGTAGATATTATTATTTTATAAAACAATTAAAGGTTTAGTTAAATAATATAATTGATAATTAAAAGATTCAAACAGTAATATCAATAGAGAATTAAATAGAAGAGATATAACTCCTCAAGTCAAGGATAAAGTTTTTATGAATTAAAATTAAATAGAATTAAATAGAAAAGTTTTTATTTTACTATTATTTAATAGATTTAATGGATATCTTGAGAATTTTAAGGTGAATAAAAAGAACTTAATTTTGAATAAAATATCATGAGAGTTTTAAGGTGAATAGAGAGAATTGAGAGAATTAAGGTGAATAAAGAGAATTGAAAGAATAAAGGAGAGAGCTTGAAAAGCTTCTGCTTTACTATTATTTAATAGATATGTTTAATATATCAGGTTAAACGCCTAAAAAGACAGACCAGACTGCGATATTCTAGACATCCAGAAATAAAATACAAACACAAAGCATAGATTAGCATGTAATGAACTTACACAGAATATTACTAGCACTGATATTTTGAATTATCATAGAAAATACTTGTACTAAAATTGCTTTATAGTATGAAATTATTGCTTGAGTTTTTTAATTATTGTTGCAAGTCACCGGTCCTCATCTACATTTTCTCTTGATAAGGGTTTTTATCTATACTAGCTCACATGCATGCACGTATGTGTAACATCCAAGTTTACCAAATTCTCTTCATCAAAGGTAGAAATACTAGCTTGATATGCATTGTAAATTAAGCACCATTCAAAATTAGCTTGATATGCATTCAACTGTCAATTCGCAGAAGAAAAGTTATAAGAACATATCAACGAAGAGAGTACAATAAATATTTTCACAGTCTTCACATAGAACATAAATAAATTATTTTAGTCTACATATGACAATTATTCATTAAGAAACATTTATAGAGACAATTTCAACAAATTACCTTATTACAAATTAGACACAAATGTAATTTAACTACCAATCATCAGTAATGACGGCTCAACACATAAGATTTCAATTATTTACAAACACTGATGTTGTAGAAAATTTGATATGCATAAGATAATATCCAAACTAGTGTACTCAAGCGAATCAACGTCCTCGTTAATTTCACGAACAATGTAATCGACATATGAAATCTCAACAATAGCGAATCAATCATGTTAGATGGTATTATGTGCCAAAATTGGACAAATAATAACAAAAATACAATAGTGCTTTAGGAGTTGTAAGGCATTGAAGTATATATTAGAGATTGTTCCCTCGGGAAATATAGCTACAACAAAATGGACTTGTATGGTTTGGCATTTAATCATATAGAAATTTGGTTTCACTCCTTATTTTCAATTTAAATACGTGAAACCCCTTCAAATACCATGCTTAAGATGCACAAATTTTTAATTTTAGCAAAAAAATAGTAATAAATTAAATCTAAGCACTAATCGTATATTTCTATGCCCAAACCCTTTTTTTTCTTTTTGAGAAAATGCAAATATTTGCAAATTTCTCTACAAAATATTCGCAGAGTTGTCTGTAAGTATTCTAATGTTTAAAAATAGAGGTCTATTTTAAAACATGTCTTTTCAGGAGGGACGGTTGTATAAATTGAAACTTGAGAGGCTGTTTTTAAGAAAGTTCTGTTTATTAATTTTATACTCGTGTTGAATAATTATCACATTAACTTGTTACCTATAATTTATAAATGGCTTACTATAGATATGATTAGTAGCACATCAATAAGTTTTAAAATACTTCACTGAAGATCTCACTTTTACATATCTTAGAACAATAACTTTAGATAAATTCATACCCAGCATAGTTGACTTCAATACAAAGGGATTCTAATTTATTAATCAATACATTTAATAACATAAAAAATCTTGTTTTCCTATAAGAGAAGTGCGAGCTTACAATTAAATTCCCTTTTAGGACTAATCAATCAACGATCCAAGATTTTACTTAATTAGTACTAATTGAATATGGCTAGATGTCGAACAAAACCTTTCGCTTATAAATGATAGATTAAAATAAAATAACCCAGAATGGTATTTTAAAATGTACGTTTTACAATTATGAAAAAAAAACATCTTCTTATCTACATCTTATTGATATCTATATTGATTAGAAAAGTGTTTGTATATACACAGGGAGACTTCGAAGGGGAGTCATTTTTCCATGTTTCTGAGGAAACAACTGTTCCAGTTGGAGAACAAGAAACTACTCAGATGAGCCTGACTTCGGGCTCTGGTCTGTTAGGGGGAATTATATGGGATGCACAAATCACATGCACTGCCTGACCCCACACTTTTATATCAACAGAATTCAAGGTTTTAATATGCTCTTGTTTCTTTTGCAGGAAAGATGTCTCGTAGGCGATCTTATTCCTATCGCTCTCTCCGTGAAGGTACACCCAGCCTTCATCCAAATCCTGAGCGTGCTCGCGGCCTCTCTCACAAGCCTACTTCTTCAAAATCCAGGTCTCCATCAAAACCAACCTCTGGCAAGCTTCCCAGTCATTCGGTGCCACCTACAGGGGGAAAACAACTTCCCAAAGACTTAACCCCTCTGAAGAGTGCATCCTCTCACAGCAGGTCATCAAAAAGACACTATGAGCCTAAGGATAAAAGCAAGGATCCAATCAAGGATTCTGAGAAGGAGAAATTTGACATTGTCCCTTCCAACCAACAAGGTTTGATTGCCCCCGGGTCACGAGATTACATCCATGGTCCTGAGACTCAGGCTAAGCTGGAAAAGTTGCGAGAACAATTCCCCGACATCTTCTTCGAAAGGATGATGTTTGTTCCAGCCTTGGAACCAGTCCCTAGGAACTGGGATACTGAAGTCATCGGGCACATTCGCCATGTAGTCAGGCAGTATGAGGCGATGAAGAAACATGCTGTTAATCTTTCAGAGGTCATCCGAACGCTTGAGATGGAAGCACATAGATCCAAAGTGAAGATAGATAACAATGAAAGGGCCAAGGAAAAAATGGAGAAGAACTTAGAGGATGCACAATCTCTGCTTGCCTTGGCTCAACGAGACGCTAAAGCTTACAAAACAGAGCCGGAGGAGGCCAGGCAACGTTTCCATAATGAACTTGATTCTAATAGCAAAGAGCGAGCGTTATTGAAGCAAGAGGTGGAAGATCTCAGGATGGCCAACTTCGAACTGAAAACAACACAGGATCACTTCGAGGCCGAAAGAGCTGCTTGGGAGAAAGAAAAGGAAAGTTTGAAAGATAACTTAGCTCTGGCCGAAAAGGAGAAGGTGATCCTGAATTATCAACTCGCGCGTGCAGAGAAGCACGCTATTCTTGCTGAAAATAATGTGGAGAGTGCCATTGAAATGGCCACTGTTTCTAATGAAAAGCTCCTTGAGAGAGAGAAGGAGATCGAAGGGTTTGAAGAAATGTTATTCGACTTCCTTGGTCAGGTCATCAAGACCCGTAACATCTCCTGGATTCCAGACTATCATGTCACTCTAGCCAACATATGGGATGCAATCGTTGAGAGCGAGAAACAGCGATTAGAAGTTGATGAGATTGATGAGAATGAGTTGATGCAGACCATTCTGATGGATAATGAGCCTGAGGATTTAGAGAAAGGCAGACGCCTGCTTCAAGAAGAAATTGAAAAAGAGAAAACTCAGGCGAAGGGCAAAGAGAAAATGGAAGAAGGCCCGAGCTCAGCTGCAGAGCCCAAGGCTTCCGAAATCGAGGAATACAATCCAGATTACCCATTGATTCCTCTGGGTCCAACTCCTCCAGCTGTCGGGGGTTCTGCTGCTAGCTTGGATGGAGGATCGGCGGAAGGTATCTCTATATTTTCTCCGCAACTTGCCAAAGCAATTGTCACTTGTCGTCGCCTTGTCGGACAATCAACTGAGCAAACCACATTTTCTCCCAAAATAACATTTGTTTCTCATGATACAGGTAGCGGGTCGGTTGATAAGGATGCTGAAAAGAAGGCAGGGGCAGAGAAGATTGACATCCAGCCAGGCGATGGTGCTGATGTCCCCCCAGATGCTGAAACTATCGAGACTTTGAGAGACATGGACGGGCGCCACGACGGTGATGAAGATGAAGTCGCCATTACCAAAGAGAGCGAAGGCGGTGATGAGGAAATCTTAGCTGAACAACAGGCCGAAGGGGAGGAGCAGTTGCTCCTTACAAAAGGGAGACAGGATCCAGTATATGTGCCCCCTATCTCTGAGAACGACCCCAAAACTGGGTTGGTCGTAAGATTTTCCTCCCGATCGATAACTTCGCAACTAGCCTCTCAGTCCTCTAATTCTTCACCGGAGCCTCTCGTTGATAAGAGGAAGAGGAAAAAAGGTGGTCGTTCGGATGTTGACAAGGAGGCATCGGGGAAGCAGAAAAAGAGCAAGAAGTCTACATAGTCCCCTCCCCCCAGCATAAGTAGGCGGCAGATGTCAGTTCATATTTTGTCCTTAGGATTTTTTAGGCTTTCCACTGGCCATGAAATGTAATTGTGAGAATGGCCCTCACTTTTGTTTAGGTTCCTCTTTATCTTGTAGGTTTGCAGCTTATGAATGAAAGTTTATTTCTTTTTACACTACTGTGTTCCTGCAAGTTTATCATACTTAGTCACGAACACAAATACTCAAATCATGAATCATTCTAACAATATTTTTTTTTTAATTTCTGCACTACACTTCTGCGTGCATATACGTGTATGGGTGTGTCCCCAATCAACCATTAATATGATGCCTGGCCAGGGTTTATTAGGGATTGGTTAGAGTCATGTGTGTGCCGCCCCCATTCCCCGAGATGAGGGGTTCGGGCTCCATTTTTCATTCTTGTTCCCAGTCGTGTAACGGGATAGGAGCCCTTTAGCGGCATACGTCATCATGCCTGTTTGCTCCCTGATTCTTCAACGGGGTAGAAATTCTCGTGATGCTAAGTCTCTAACGCCTTGATACTCTCCCGATCCTTCAGCGGGTCAGAGTTTGTGTGGCGCTAAGTCTCTAGCACCTTTATACTCTCCCGATCCTTCAACGGGTTAGAGTTCGAGCTCAGTTTTCATTCTGCCCCCCGATCCTTCAGCGGGGAGGGAGTTCTGGGGGCGCTGAGTCTCCAGCATCTTCTCAGCGCTTAATCATAGACGCTTTTATACTCTCCTGGCGGTCGCCAAGGTTAGAGTTCGAGCTCAGCTGTTCTGTCGCTCCCTGATCCTTCGGCAGGGTAAGAGCTCTTTCTCAGTGCTTAATCATAGATGCTTTTATACTCTCCTGGCGGTCGCCAAGGTTAGAGTTCGAGCTCAGCTGTTCTGTCGCTCCCCGATCCTTCGACGGGGTAAGAGCTCTTTCTCAGCGCTTAATCATAGACGCTTTTATACTCTCCTGGCTGTCGCCAAGGTTAGAGTTCTGTCAATGATGTGATTCATTCCATTGTACCTTCAAAGTTCTAGCTACGGATTGCTCTCCATCCTGATGGAAGGCACCTGGAGTCACATGTTCCTGTGATTGCCGCATGGTTTGCAGCAAATTTCATAAAGATAAAAAAGCGGATAAATAATAGTGCAATAAAGGTAAACGACACATGGTATTTTTATAGTGGTTCGGTCAAATCATAACCTACGTCCACTTTATAACATTTTTCTCAAAAAATAGGACTATTCTAGGAAAGTCGTGCCTTTTACATGGTCCTATGAAACAAAAGAATAAATTCGACATCTTTATGTCAGATAAGGCCGCAAATGTTGGGCATTCCACACTCTGGGGATTTCCTCTCCATCCACTGTAGCTAGCTTGAAGGTTCCATTATCAAGCTTTCGCAGAATGGAGTACGGTCCTTCCCACTTCGCACCCATATAAGTCAGGGGTGGAAAGACACGCTTCAGAACCAAGTCTCCGGGTTCAAAGGTTCGGGCTTGAACCTTTTTATTGTAATATCGGGCGACCTGCTGCTTGTGTCTCAAGGCTCGCAAGTCTGCTTCATCCCTCTTCTCTTCTATTGAATCTAGGGATTCGAGGAGCAACTCGTTATTAGTCATTGGATCGTAATAAGTAACTCGGTGAGACGGTACTTTTAGCTCAACCGGGATGACCGCTTCCGCTCCAAAAGCAAGGGAGAAGGGGGTATGGCCTGTTGCCGATTTATATGTCGTTCTATAGGCCCATAATGCCAAGGGTAACTCATCGTCCCACATGGCTTTGGCCCGCTTCAATCTCCCTTTGATAATGGACTTAATCACTTTATTTGCTGCTTCGATCTGTCCGTTCGACTGCGGGTGTGCCACAGAGGTGTACCGTTTCTCAATGTGGTATTTCTGACAGAAGTTCATGAATTCGCTGCTGTCAAACTGGGTTCCAATGTCAATTATAAGGATCTTCGGAATCCTGAACCGGCAAATAATGTTCCTAACAACGAAATTGATCACTCGCTTGGTTGTAATTGCAGTCAATGGTTCGGCCTCAACCCACTTGGTGAAGCAGTCTACGGCTACAATGGCGAACTTTGCTCCGCCTTTTGCTATTGGGAGGGTTCCAATGATATCAATTCCCCACATAGCGAAAGGCCACGGACTTGTCATCGTTTTTAACTGACCACGAGGTGCCCTGGGAATCCTCGAAGATCTTTGGCAAGCATCGCAACGTAGCGCGTACTTTGTTGCGTCTTTGTTTATGGTAGGCCAGAAATAACCATACCGCAACACCTTTTTTGCCAGAGCTTGTCCTCCTGTGTGATCGCCACATTCACCCTCATGCACTTCCTGTAGTACACGTTTGATGTCGTCATGGGCTATACACCAAAGGAGAGGCATCGAAAATCCCTGTCTATACAGGACTCCGTCTTGCAGAACATATCGGGAAGCTTTACGAATTACTTTACGCCTCTCGCTCTTCTTGGTCGGAAGCGTTCCATTCATTAGAAAATTATTTAGTGGGGTCATCCATGATTCCCTTTCTGGCTTAGGTTCTAGTACCAGATCAATTTCCATTTGATCTATACTAGGGAACCGAAGCACTTCAACTCGGGCTAGTCTGATCTCTTCAGGATCGTCGGAACTAGCCATCTTGGCTAATTTATCTGCCTGTTGGTTCTCTGACCGTGGAATATGAGAGATACTTTAGTGATCAAAACCTATCAGCAACTCCTTTACTTTCTCCAAATACGAAATCAATCTTGGGCACTTAGCTCGAAATTTTCCAGAAACCTAATTTACAACCAACTCGGAGTCACAAAATATGTCCAGCTTCGCGATCTTTAATTCTTTTGCGATCCTTAACCCGGCTATCAGGGCTTCATATTCGGAGTCGTTGTTAGTGGCGTGAAATTCCAGCTGGATAGCATAAGATATCAGCCTTTTCTCAGGAGTTTCAAACACCACTCCGGCACCAGATCGTTTATCATTCCTAGCGCCATCAACATACAATTTCCATGCACTAGGATCGAGAAGTAACTTTGGTGGGTCAGCCTCTTCGTTTACCATGTCGTCCTCCGAGGCAGTAAATTCTGCTATGAAATCTGCTAGCACTTGCCCCCGTATTGACCGTCGGGGCTGAAAATTTAAATCAAATTGACTCGGTTCAATGTTCCACTTAAGCAACCTTCCAGAAGCTTCTGGTCTCTGTAGAACTTGCTTGAGCGGATGATCTGTGTACACGGTAATAGGATGAGCTTGGAAATAATGTCGGAGTTTCCTAGATGCAATCAATAAACTGTACGCCAGCTTTTCAATCCTCGGATAATTGCGTTCAGCTGCCGCCAATTTTTTACTCACGTAGTATACCGGCCTTTGAATCTTGTCTTCTTCTCTCACTAACGCTGAACTGATCACGTGGGATGACACCGCTAAGTATACGAATAAATCCTCGTGATCCATCGGCTTAGACAGTATCGGAGGTCTCTCCAGATGGGTCAGCAAGTTCTGGAATGCTTCAATGCAATCAAGAGTCCACTTAAAGTTGCGTTTTCCTCGTTTTATCAATTCAAAGAACGGAATGCATTTGTCTGTCGCTCTAGAGATGAATCTTCTTAATGCCTCTACTTTCCCCGCAAGGTCTGCACATCTTTGATTTGTCTAGGCTCCTGAATGTCTCTGATGGCTGCAATCTGTTGTGGATAAATTTCAATCCCGCGCGAGCAGACAATGAATCCCAAGAATTTCCCGGATGCAACTCCCAATGAGCATTTTGTTGGGTTGAGTTTCATCCCATACTTTCGAAGAATGCCAAACATCTCTGCCAAGTTTGTAGTGTGATCGGACGATTGTCTGGACTTAACCAACATGTCGTCAACATACACCTCCATCATTTTCCCAATCAGGTTATAGAACATTCTGTTCACTAACCGTTGATATGTAGCACCTGCGTTCTTCAAACCAAAAGGCATTACCACGTAGCAGTATATTCCAAGATCAGTAATGAAGCTAGTGTGCTCTTGATCTGGAACATGCATAGGAATCTGGTTATATCCTGAATAAGCATCCATGAAAGAGAGAAGCTCATGACCTGCCGTTGAATCTACCAACTGATCAATTCTGGGTAACGGAAAGCTATCTTTTGGGCAAGCTTTATTCAAATCTGAAAAATCAATGCACGTACGCCACTTTCCATTGGCTTTCCTTACCAAAACTGGATTTGAAATCCAATCTGGGTAGGTTGAATCTCTGATGAACCCATTACTCCTTAACTTTTCAACTTCTTCTTTTAAGGCTGTGGACCTCTCCGGGCCCAGCATTCGCCTTTTTTGTTTTACAGGGGGATGCTTTGGGTTAATGTTCAACGAATGGCTCATGATTGATGGAGATATCCCTCACATGTCCGCGTGGGTCCAAGCAAATAGTCTAAGTTATCTTTCAGGAAATCCGTCAGTTCTTTAGCTCGAACTGGATCCAACTGGGATTCAATCTTTCGGACCTTCTCTGGGTCACTATCATCGATTGGTACATCCACAGTCGTTTCGTTGGGAGCCGCCATTCTGCCCCCAGTTTTTTCGTCCTCTTTGGGATCTATATCCTCGGGCAGTTCTTTGGGCGACTCACCTATAGTGATTCTCTTTAATTGCTATGACGTCTCCTCCCTCGTGGGGGAAGAAGCGTCTTTAATCTCAATATCTTTTCCTTTACGGAGCAGCTTTAGCTCTACAACGTAACATGCACGTGCAGCTACCTGATCTCCTCTGACTATGCCAACACCAGCTTCTGTAGGAAACTTCAATAACAAGCACCAGTGGGCTATACAAGCTCTAAACTTTGCTAGGGCCGGTCGGCCCAAGAAGGCATTATAAGGTGATTCAATATCCAAAACTACGAAGGGAAGAATTCTCACTCTCTGGCGTTCTCCTTCCCCAAGTGTCACTGGAAGTTCTACATGTCCCATGGGAGTAGTTGATGCCCCATTAAATCCACGGATCCATCCTTCACACGGCTTTAAATCTTTCAATTCAAGGTTCATTAGATCGAACGTCTTTTTGAATAGAATGTGGACTGAACTCCCGTTATCCACTAAAACTTTATGGACAATGGCCGGGCCAATAGGAACTGTGATTACAAATGGATCTTCGGTCGGAGCGTGGACTCCAATACTCTCTCGGTTGCGGAAAATGACGTCGTCCGACATCATCTTTTGTTGTTTTACCGGGGCATTGTCTTCAGGGTTGCTGCAATCTTCTGCCTCGAGATGATCCTTTGCTACGTTTACGTACTGGTCCATCGCCCTGAAACTATGCCGGCTAGGTGAAGCCCTCCGATTATGGTATTAATAACAAGATCCTTTCCTTTTTGCTGGGCAGTTGGCCTGGCGGTAGGTTGATATTGGTTTTGATTCGGGGTCTGAATAGCTTGCTCCCTGTCTCTAGGAGTCACTCGGTACTCATCCAACTTCCCTTCTCGGAGCAGCCTCTCAACTACGTCTCTCAGATGACGACACTCATTTGTAGAGTGGCCATGAGTCTGATGGAAGAGACAAAACTTCCCTGTCTCACATTCTTTCCCCGTCGAATCTCTTGGAGGAGGCCTTTTATGTTGGAGAATGTTGAACGAGTCGACGAATATATTTTCCAAAGTATCATTTATTGGCATATAATTTTCGAAAGACCTGGGACGGGTCCTTCTCTGGGAATCGTTCCCTCGATTTCTCTTTCGATTATTGCCATTACTATTGTTACCATTGTTTCCCGACTGGCGGCCGCCACCCTGGTTTCGGTTTCCAACGTTGACTTCAACCTTTCCCGAGCTGTCTCTGGTTTGCTTGATGGCGACATTACTTTGGATTTCCTCCTTATTTGCCTTTTTCATCTCTCGGTTAGCATATACCTCCTCCTGACGTAATTGCTTTCTCGTAAAACAATTCTCTAGTACGAGGTGGTTTACCGGCCAGGTATCTCCCAAATTCAGTATCTTTATCTACCCCATCAATTAGGGCTGCCACAACGGTCGGCTCATGAGGATCCTTCACTTCGGTGGCGGCTAGGTTGAAACGATCCAGATACCCCCTCAAACTCTCACCTGGTCGTTGTTTGACAAGGAACAAGTCGATCACACTTTTCGATCTTTGAGCGTAGATGCGGAACTGTTCTACGAACTTTTCACTCAATTCCCGGAAATTGGAAATTGATCTTACAGGTAAGCGAGTAAACCATAATAACGCTACATCCTCCAGGAATATAGGGAATGCTTTGCACTTTACAGCGTCGGAGGCTGCGGCAGCGGTCATTGACCAAGAATATCTCATTAGAAGTTGGATTGGATCAGATCTACCCGCGTAACGGTTCATTTGAGGCATGTTGAAGCGCCTAGGGAATGTTACATCTAGAATGTCATCGGTAAAAGGGGTGTGGCTGCGATCAATCCCCCAGTCTTCATTCCTTTGTCCGGCTATCTGCCAGGATTTGATGGACCATAGCTGCCACATTTGCACTAGTCATCGGAGGCTCGGGGTCAGCGCTTCTAGCTCGGTGGAATTCTCCGATCTCTCTTCTATGAACATCCACGAAGTCCGGAGCTCGGATTGGGCTTCGCTAGCCCCTGTTATTGTGAGCATTTGCATGGCAGAGGAGCTGAGGTGGTTTGTTCTCAACAGGATTATTCACAACTCGAGCTCTAGGAGTTGCAGCGTGATTATTCAAGTTGCAGTTTGAGGGTCCCTCACCAAGTGCCTCTTCCTCCCGTGATGGCAAGGTTCCAAATCGGAGCTGTTCTATGTTTTCAGCCCGCTCATATGGTCGCCGCGGAGGTCTGGGCATTTCTTCCAATGAAGAAGAATATTCTAGGGTGAGCGGACGGACTGGAGGAGGTGTTCTTTGCCTTACAAGATCATCCAGACGCCTATCCATAGCAGTCAAATTATGTCGCAGCATGGAGTTTTCTTGCCTTTGAGCAGCTATTTCATCAAACAGCCTATCCCACATTTCAATGAAGTGAGAGAGATCTCTTTCAGTAACTGAAGCAGAGGGGTCATACTGATCATCAATATTTTCCCTCATGCGCAGAGAGCTTGAACCAGGTTGAACAAAGGGACCAGGATGGGAAGAGCGAGCCATAGGCTCCTTTCCAGGTCGAGTTGTGATCCGGTCATCGTCTCGGATCGTGGTGGATCGGTGTCGGCGGATCGCAGCATCCCCCTGGGATCGGATCGTGGTAACATTGGGAGGGAGGTTCGTGGTGTTATCATGGGACCGGGTGACAACCCCTTTAACAGTTCGGTTCGGATCGCCCTCCATGGTTCGGTTCGCCATCTCCGTTCCGCGATCCGAGGGTCTGTCATTGACCTGTTCATGCACGCTTTCTTCAATCGCTTCATTCGCAGCTTCATTCGCCTGTGAAGCTCGCACTTCCTTAGATTTCTTTCCAGCCATGATATCAGGTATTGTTGAAATCTTCGAAAGCCTGAACAGTGAGGTTTCGGGACTGTTTTCTTCGGACTTGAATATCCAAACAACGGAGAAACAATCCAATATCTTGGGTTCAATTCTCAGTGAAAGCACCAAAATGTTAGATCAAAAGTTGGCTCTAACACCCAAATTGTTCTGATTTGTAGAGAATTATAACTGAAAAATGAGAAAGAAGCAGAAAACACACAAAGTTTATAGTGGTTCGGCGTTAACGAGCCTACGTCCACTTTATATGCTATTGATTATACTTTGAATGCTAGTACAACCAATGATTTCTCTCAAACTCACTCTTACAATTATGATTTTTCTCAGTAATCTCGAAGCAATACTGATAAGAAATAGTGGTGCGACAGTAATGGTGGAATCAATACTCAATACTGCCAAAAGATCCTGAAAAATGCCAGTCTCTAGGCTATTTATAGCTGATTCTGTCAGGCGGTTCGCGGTCACACGTGGTGTAGATCCCGAGAAAATCGGATCGGATCGAGCAATGAGGAGGAATTGGTCAATATGACAGTTGTGGACAGGTGTCGCGAGATCCGTGCATTTCGGATCGCTGAAGACCAGTTTGTGGTTGAACAAGTCCGGGGCTTCGCTGCGCGTCGAGGGATCGGATCGGAGCGAGGTAGTGGCGCAGGTGCGGATCGAGTCGTGATGAGGTGGACGAATCGATGATGTGATAGGGACGATCCGAGGAGGATAGCGATCCGTTCTTGCGATCCGAGGAGGGTAGCAGGGCCAAGACCAAACCTTTCATGAATTAAAGGAACGTAGTTTCACACTTTCTTCTTGTGTGCGAGCCTTGGTGGCTTGGTCAAAAAGCTAGCCAACAATATCTGAATTATTTAAGGATATTAGCCAACACATGTGTTAAGCAAATTAAAAGAGTTGGTACAATAACAAAAATCTAGAGCGATCAAATCTACACCGGTTTGGTTTGTCTACGGTCCAAAATGGACAGTGAAAATGGGTTTCGGATATAGGGTTAAAAAAAAATCGAAACAGTTTATTAAAATCGTATCATTCTTCTTCGTCATGAAAAGATGAAAATATCAGTACGGCAACTAAAAAACAACAAAAATCAAAAAACACTTCAAATCAAACAATTTATTCACCTAAGTGTGGATCAATGGTTAATCCAAATTGAAAGCCTATAAAATACAACAATTCAATTACATACTTATAGCATCTAATTATTTTTACTCCTGATTCCTATTCAGATCAATCTTGTCGTCGCACAGTAACTTCTTCTTCGATCGCTGCAGACTTATTCGGTTTACAGCGCTTATCCCGATTTTATTTTTTGTGTGTGTCGAGATCTGTAATTTGTAATCTGGGGCTGAAAGCGAACGAGAAACGTGAATTAATCGCTAAAAGAGGGATAGTGGGTTGGGTCAAAAAGAGGTGTACTGTGGGCTTAACTAGGTTTTATTATTTAGTGCTAAACGTGAATGTAGTGTTTAGCTGGCCTGGAGCGTGAATGTAACACCCCACACCTGCTAAGGTCACTCACTAGGGGAATGCCTTAGTTTCGGTGGAGTATTTTTAGTGAGTATAGGACAGAAAAATTACAACAAGACAGATATAAGTAATACTTGAAAATTTTTGAACATCATTTCATTGCAGCGGAAAGTAAAACATGTTTGGTTACATCACAAAACCATAACAAGAGTCAAGTACATAATATCCATCCTGATAAAATAGAAGTACATAATCCCACTACATAGATAATAGCCATAATAGAAAAGATAGACCAAGCTTTACTTCTACGGTCCAAGCCCCAAAGGATAGATAAGTAGTCCGATCAAAGCCCACTAGTGCTAGGCCCACTCTGAAAACCTGAGGGTTGGAAAAAAAAGATAAAGAAACAACGGGGTCAGACATAAGTCTGAGTGAGTCCTATAACCCTAACAATACAATCATTAAAGTAATTAGGGTATGATATAAACAAGGTACGGTACCTCTGGGGATAATGACTACACTAAGTAGCCAACTAAACACAGGATGTACTAAGATAACCGAAAAGACGAATTTATCCACCCAAGGATAATTACTAGATTTCACCACCCCAGATCTACCCACCCAAGGGAAATTCCTACACTGCACCACACCAGTTCTACCCACCCAAGGGTAATTCCTACTTAAAGGTTGATCCCACTAAGTGTACTTAGTAATTTTACCCAATAGTTTTTTTTTGTACCCCTAGCTGACTACATAGGTGCCGTCTGCCTCTATCTCCACTAGGTGTACTCAGTAATTTTTAATAGTAGTTTCGTGTACCCCTAGCTGACTACATAGGTGTCGTCTGCCCCCATCTCCACTAGGTGTACCCACTACTCCCCAAGCGATCGGCTCCCTACCGTAGATACCCGTGCTGGCCCCACAATGGGGTGTATCACTCCCCAAAGTGGCAACCCGATACAACAAATGGTGCACGGCTTATATCTACACGATGCAACAACGTCTTACCTACCAGCCCGGGTCCACACACGCATATGAAACCCGTTGGACTCGCGTTGCCACCGCTACCCCGTTTTGGCCTCTTATAGTCAAGCCCAATATGCGTGTCCCGTCCTCGACTTGGGTCGAGCCCACAAAGATACGTTTGGGATATTGGTTGAAATGGGCCCCCACAAGCTACTACTTAAGCTTGCCATTTTATCTAGTGCATCCCACTTAACCCCTTTTATAATCATGCCCACTTACATGTTAAGGTTTGGTTAAGTCATCTAATCATATTTCAATTGCCACTTAAGGCCCCCACAAGCTACTACTTAAGCCTGTCATTTAATTATATTTCAATTTCCACTTAAGGCCCCCACAAGCTACTACCTAAGCTTGTCATTTAATTATATTTCAATTGCCACTTAAGGCCCCCACTAGATTTCCGCATGCCACCCAAGGCACTTACTTAATTCCCACATGCCACCCAAGGCACTTACTTAACCCTTTAATCATGTTTAATTACATGTTCCACTTTGGTTAAGTATTCTAATCGTATTTTCTATTGCCACCCAAGGCAACCCACTAGTTTCCTCATGCCACCCAAGGCACCCCCACTAGTTACTACATGCTACCCAAGGCACTCACTTAACCCCCATGCCCCACTACATGCTAATTTGGTTAAGTGTTTCTTAATTAATTAAGATCGTAACCTTTGTAAAGACCTCTCACATTAGACTGTCTTTTATGGCAGCTGGATATGCCGGTTGGTTCCGGGCAGCCTTACACCATAACAGAGTCTAACCTCGTGTCTTTACACTTGTCACGTATTTAGTTTATGACTAAGACCTCTCACATTGGGCCAATTATTTGTAGCCGCTGGATTTGCCGGTCGGTTCCGGGCAGTCTTATGCTACAAAAGGGTCCAACCTCGTGTCTTAGTCGATTAATTACACCTAATTAATCACCCCCATAATTTGTATTAATTATCCCTAATTAATTACAAATATTTAAGAATATGGGTAGACCTAACTCAATAGGTAAATTCCCAATTCCATAATATGGGTAGACCTAACTTAATAGGTAAATTCCCAATTATGTCCATCCACTTTACGGTATGTTTAATCATACCCACTTCACACAATTTTATGTGTTCATTAATTTTTACCCCATCGTCCCCACGTAATTACGTTAACATAACATACTTCAAAAGAGAAGATTCATCATACGCACAATGGGTTCAACTTAGCATATGATTAGCATTATCATGGGTTTAAAAGGTGTCAACTTGTATATATGACCATAACCCAACTTGCATAAATAACCCACCCAAACTTGCATATGTCATAAAGATGGTAACTTGCTTAAATGTTCATGTCATAGACCTATCATAAAGGTGTCAATTTGCATACATGTCATAGGTCTAAAAGGGATGAACTTGCACATGTACTTATGTCATACATAGAGGCAAACTTGCATATATTATGCATATCATAAAAAGAGACAAACTTGCATATGAACTTGTATCATAACTTTGCATATGAACTTGCATCATAACTTTGCATATGAACTTGCATCATAACTTTCATATGAACTTGCATCATAACTTTGCATATGAACTTGCATCATAACTTGCATATGAACTTGCATCATAACTTGCATAAAACCAAACACTTAGCATGCACAAAACCAAATACTTAGCATGCACAAAACCAAATACTTAGCATGCATAAAACCAAATACATAACTTGCATAACATGTTACATACAACTTGCATATAATCTCACTTATAGTTTGCATAACATGTTACATATGCATAAATGTTCAACATAGTGTTTTGCATAGTGAGCATCATAAAACATAGCATTAAACTTGCATATAGCATACAACTTGGAAAACACACACATACACTATACTAAACTTGCATAAGCACATTTATCCACAAACATAGCCATATCTTATCATATCCTATCATAATCAATTTAACAATTGATTATTAAAGCTATAGAAACTCATCACTAACCCCAATAAGCAAACCCTTGCCAAAAATCACCCAAAAACTCTAGCCTTGAACATAAAGCTTGCAACTTGATGATGAATGCAAGCTAATGATCACTCATACAACTCAAAGATGCTTGTATGAACATGAAAGCCTTCTTAGAAACGGTTTAGAAATAGGATGGAGGCTAGGGTTTTGAGTAGAGGCCATGATCATAGAAAATTTTGGCATAGTTTAGTTAGAGGATAGGATTATGATGCATTTATGGGTAGTTTAGGGTCTTATTTATAGGATTAGGATGTGTTTTAGACCCTTAGATTAACCCTAGGTTAGTTTAGGTCCATCAGATCTTGGAAGCTTCCAGAAAACAGCCCCAAAACACAGCCAAACCTTAAAATGGTGCACCAGGCCAAACTGGCCGAGCACCCCCTGTCGACACCCAAGTCGATAGGGCTGTCGACTTGGTCCTAGCCAAGTCGACTGCCCAGTCGACAGGGTTGTCGACTTGGGTAGCCAGGCGGGAATTTTCCCGCCTGCGCCCAATGGCCCCAATTTCTAAATTTAAACCTGAATTTTTAAATCTGTTTTGAACTTTGAATTTTCTATAAACTTCATTGGGCCATAACTGGGCCATACGGACTCCGATTCTCGAAAACTCGGACTCTATTTCGCGTATTTTTCCGAGACGAACGCAATGACGCAGCCCGTTTCCCCCAATTCTCACATCTGAGATTATTTATTCTGTAATTAGTGAATTTTAGTATTAACCGAAATTCGGGGTGTTACATTCTCCCCTCCTTAAAGGATTTCGTCCCCGAAATCTCTTAAGCTAAGGAGAATGCATATCCTACCATCCAAACAACCATCTACTCAATCCATCAAACACGGGCATCCATTGTCCTTAAAACAATTTGTAATGATGTATGAGCATATGCAAAGAGTGTGTGTATATGTTCCCTATCTAATGTATGAACATATGCAAACCATGATAGTGTCATGCATCCATTATGTATGCGAGAGAACCCTATCGACACATATAATATCTACATGAGTGCACAATCATTCACCAAAATGCATCATCCATATGATAACACAATCATTATACATCCATAAATATATCTACCTACACACAATTATATGCAATATGCAATATGAAGTGATTGAGCCGATCTAGTGTCTAGAGTGTGTGTATATGCATCCACGAGCAACCACTAGCAACCACTTGCATCCACATGCATCCATCAAACATAACATGTCTCAAACACATGTTTCAACCATAGTTTTACCCTACCTAAAGGTCAAAGGTACTAATGAGAGGACATACTAAAGATAAGATAAGCACTAGACAAACGATAAAGGAGACGTTTAAAGGACATACCCTCAAAAAGGAATGGGTATAACGAACGCATCTTCGCTTCTGTCTCCCAAGTAGCACTGCTCTCACCTTCTCCCCTTTTCACTTTGACTAGTCGAACCTCTTTGTTTCTCAACTTCCTAATCTCTGACCCAAGGATGCGGGTAGGAGCTCGTCGAATAATCACATCACGCTCTACCTTTACTTCTTTAAGAAAGCTCGGCTCTACCGCCTCTGCGGTCTCATGTAGGCACTTCCTCAAATGTGACACATGGAATATGTCATGTACACCACTCAGTCTGTCGGGCAACTCCACCAATGGAAGATGCTCTTCTCATGTACCTCCAAAATCTAAGATACATAGCCTCAAAAGGTCTTTTAAAATACGATTCACCCTCTCGGTCTGGCCGTCCGTCTGAGGATGATATGCGGTACTCAAACACAACTGAGTCCCTACCGCCTTTTGCAAACTCTTCCAAAACTCCCTAATGAAGATAGGATCTCAATTGCTCACTATACTGGAAGGTACACCATGCCATCTAATAATCTCTTGAATGTAAACTGAAGCTAGCCATGGAGCAGTTCTCTTACTTTCCACGGGTATAAAATAGGCGCTCTTAGTAAGTCTGTCTACCACAACCCAAATTCCCGTATTACCTTTCCTCGATCTCGGTAATCCATCGAGACACTATTCCACTTCCATAGCGGAACCTCCAATGGGTGAAGCAACCCACCGGGTTTCTTCTGCTCCGCTTTCACTTGCTAGCACACCAAGCATCTAGCGACATACTCGGCCACATCTTTCTTCATACCGGCCCAAAAGAAAACTCGCTTCATGTCTTGGTACATCGTGTCCCCACCGGGATGAATGGTCATCTTTGACCGATGTGCATCACCAAGTATAGCCTTCCTCAAACCCCTGTCTTGCGGTACACAAAGTCTACCGTCTCTACGCAACCACCCCTTACCACCTAGGGTGTACCTACTCAAATGGCTGGACGACTCCCCCTCCTCATGAGATTCTCTACTAACTCAACCAACTGTGGGTCGTCCCGCTGTGCTTCGCCAATACGCCCCAAAAGAGCAGGCCTAACCTCCAAGGAGGCTAGCAAACCGGGTACAAAGTCAACGGAAGGTCTAAAGTCAAACATAGAAATAAACTCTAAGCTCCGTCGTTCAACGAACAATGAACTCAAGGACAACCTTTTTCTACTTAAGGCATTCGTCACCACGTTACCCTTGCCATGGGTATACGCTATCTCCAACTCATAGGATGTTAAGAATCCCATCCAAAATCATCACAACTGTCCATCTCTCATGCAGACCATCCTAGTCGAACTTGACATCCCCCAAATGCAAGCCCCAAAGGCCTAAACCAATATCAGACAAACACCCAAGGGATACTTCCTTCGAATTCAGACGACCTACGTGAGATGATACTAGTAAAAATGGCTAAATAATTAAGCCCTTGTCCAACTCTGGATGTCCTTGCCAGTCTCGCTCCAAAACCACCGTTTATTCCATAACTGGCTTTGCTCAACCTATTGAGCACATACGAAAACTTATTTCGCTCCCAGAAAAGACCAAGGTGTCATTCACAAAGACCATCACGAACTTATTTAGGTACTCCCTGAACACCCTTCTCATCAATAAAGTATGATGTATGCGGGGGCGTTCGTCAAACCAAATGGCATCACCAGCCACTCATAAAAACCATCCGGAGTCCTAAAGGCAGTCTTCTCTATACTATCCTCAGCCACTCTCAACTGACGAAACCTCGTGGCTAAGTCCAACTGTGAAAATACTGAGGCGCCAACTAACTGATCAAAGAGATCATCAATCCTCGGCAATGGGTGTCTATTCTTCTTTGTGAGTTTATTTAGTTCTCCTTAGCCTACACAAAGTCTGAGGGACCCATCCGCCTTCGTGGCAAAAACTACTGGAGCACCCCACTCCGACATACTTCGTCTTATGAACCCCTTCTCAAGCAAATTGCCTACTTTCTTATGGAGTTCCCTCCTTTCACGAGGAGCCATGTGGCACACTGGCCAAGATACTGGTTTGGGATTGTCTACCAGATATATTCGGAAGTCAATCTCCCGCTCCGGAGGTAAGCCCTTCACCCCCTCAAACACATCCGAGTATTCACGGACCACTCTAACAAATCGCAAACTCTCGACCGACGTGTCAAGCGATTCTAGATAACTTAGCATAACAGTTTCCATGAGATTACAAGAGATCTCGAGAGTGTTACCCAAGCGGGTCATAAGCCTAACAACTCTCCCTCCAAAATCAAGAACGGCACCCCTACTGGATAACCAGTCCATGCCCAAAACTATCCCATAGCCCGTGAAGCCCAAAAAGCATCACATCTAAACTCAATGCTAAGTATAGAAACTTTCAAACCCAAACACATCATGGAGCCCCAATTGGGTTTGAAACAACTAAGGGATCATCTACCAAACTGGTGTCTAAGTGCAGTGACTCAACTAACAATGATGAGATAAACGAACTCGACGCGTCAGAATCAAATAAAGCTCGAACCGGATAATAAAGAAATCCAAATTCCAACCTAGACGGTCTTATCCCCATCTGATACACTAGCCGTGAGGGAATACAACTACCCTCCAGGAGATTCCGTACCTTGCCCTTGCCTCTTTGGACAACCCTAATAAGGTGTCCTATTCCTCCCAAAAGGATATCTACTCGCCTTCTTCTTCCCATTCTCCACTCGTAACCTCCCACCAATGAGGTTTCATCCTTTCTTAACCAAACAGCTATTTGAGCCTTCCTCCCTCTTGAACCAACTTCTAATCCGACTAACGTCTAAGTCCCTTGAAGTGGTTTTCCATTCTTGTCTATCTTAGAAAGATCATCTATACACGGAGGGGAAACTCAAAACGAGAGAGGAAGAGATTCAAAACGGAAAATTCGAAAGATAAAGATATGGCTATCGGGGATTATGCTTTTCTTTCAAAAACTTTTCTCTTAAAAGACATGTTTTTGAAAATACTCCTTCCCAAAAATATTCTTAGAAAATAGTTTTTCTAAAAATTTTATCTGTTCTGGTAACCTTAAGCTCTGATACCACGTGTAACACCCCACACCTGCTAAGGTCACTCACTAGGGGAATGCCTTAGTTTCGGTGGAGTATTTTTAGTGAGTATAGGACAGAAAAATTACAACAAGACAGATATAAGTAATACTTGAAAATTTTTTAACATCATTTCATTGCAGCGGAAAGTAAAACATGTTTGGTTACATCACAAAACCATAACAAGAGTCAAGTACATAATATCCATCCTGATAAAATAGAAGTACATAATCCCACTACATAGATAATAGCCATAATAGAAAAGATAGACCAAGCTTTACTTCTACGGTCCAAGCCCCAAAGGATAGATAAGTAGTCCGATCAAAGCCCACTAGTGCTAGGCCCACTCTGAAAACCTGAGGGTTGGAAAAAAAGATAAATAAACAACGGGGTCAGACATAAGTCTGAGTGAGTCCTATAACCCTAACAATACAATCATTAAAGTAATTAGGGTATGATATAAACAAGGTACGGTACCTCTGGGGATAATGACTACACTAAGTAGCCAACTAAACACTGGATGTACTAAGATAACCGAAAAGACGAATTTATCCACCCAAGGATAATTACTAGATTTCACCACCCCAGATCTACCCACCCAAGGGTAATTCCTACACTGCACCACACCAGTTCTACCCACCCAAGGGTAATTCCTACTTAAAGGTTGATCCCACTAAGTGTACTTAGTAATTTTACCCAATAGTTTTTTTTTTGTACCCCTAGCTGACTACATAGGTGCCGTCTGCCTCTATCTCCACTAGGTGTACTCAGTAATTTTTAATAGTAGTTTCGTGTACCCCTAGCTGACTACATAGGTGCCGTCTGCCCCCATCTCCACTAGGTGTACCCACTACTCCCCAAGCGATCGGCTCCCTACCGTAGATACCCGTGCTGGCCCCACAATGGGGTGTATCACTCCCCAAAGTGGCAACCCGATACAACAAATGGTGCACGGCTTATATCTACACGATGCAACAACGTCTTACCTACCAGCCCGGGTCCACACATGCATATGAAACCCGTTGGACTCGCGTTGCCACCGCTACCCCGTTTTGGCCTCTTATAGTCAAGCCCAATATGCGTGTCCCGTCCTCGACTTGGGTCGAGCCCACAAAGATACGTTTGGGATATTGGTTGAAATGGGCCCCCACAAGCTACTACTTAAGCTTGCCATTTTATCTAGTGCATCCCACTTAACCCCTTTTATAATCATGCCCACTTACATGTTAAGATTTGGTTAAGTCATCTAATCATATTTCAATTGCCACTTAAGGCCCCCACAAGCTACTACTTAAGCCTGTCATTTAATTATATTTCAATTTCCACTTAAGGCCCCCACAAGCTACTACCTAAGCTTGTCATTTAATTATATTTCAATTGCCACTTAAGGCCCCCACTAGATTTCCACATGCCACCCAAGGCACTTACTTAATTCCCACATGCCACCCAAGGCACTTACTTAACCCTTTAATCATGTTTAATTACATGTTCCACTTTGGTTAAGTATTCTAATCGTATTTTCTATTGCCACCCAAGGCAACCCACTAGTTTCCTCATGCCACCCAAGGCACCCCCACTAGTTACTACATGCTACCCAAGGCACTCACTTAACCCCCATGCCCCACTACATGCTAATTTGGTTAAGTGTTTCTTAATTAATTAAGATCGTAACCTTTGTAAAGACCTCTCATATTAGACTGTCTTTTATGGCAGCTGGATATGCTGGTTGGTTCCGGGCAGCCTTACTCCATAACAGAGTCTAACCTCGTGCCTTTACACTTGTCACGTATTTAGTTTATGACTAAGACCTCTCACATTGGGCCAATCATTTGTAGCCGCTGGATTTGCCGGTCGGTTCCGGGCAGTCTTATGCTACAAAAGGGTCCAACCTCGTGTCTTAGTCGATTAATTACACCTAATTAATCACCCCCATAATTTGTATTAATTATCCCTAATTAATTACAAATATTTAAGAATATGGGTAGACCTAACTCAATAGGTAAATTCCCAATTCCATAATATGGGTAGACCTAACTTAATAGGTAAATTCCCAATTATGTCCATCCACTTTACGGTATGTTTAATCATACCCACTTCACACAATTTTATGTGTTCATTAATTTTTACCCCATCGTCCCCACGTAATTACGTTAACATAACATACTTCAAAAGAGAAGATTCATCATACGCACAATGGGTTCAACTTAGCATATGATTAGCATTATCATGGGTTTAAAAGGTGTCAACTTGTATATATGACCACAACCCAACTTGCATAAATAACCAACCCAAACTTGCATATGTCATAAAGATGGTAACTTGCTTAAATGTTCATGTCATAGACCTATCATAAAGGTGTCAATTTGCATACATGTCATAGGTCTAAAAGGGATGAACTTGCACATGTACTTATGTCATACATAGAGGCAAACTTGCATATATTATGCATATCATAAAAAGAGACAAACTTGCATATGAACTTGTATCATAACTTTGCATATGAACTTGCATCATAACTTTGCATATGAACTTGCATCATAACTTGCATATGAACTTGCATCATAACTTTCATATGAACTTGCATCATAACTTGCATAAAACCAAACACTTAGCATGCACAAAACCAAATACTTAGCATGCACAAAACCAAATACTTAGCATGCATAAAACCAAATACATAACTTGCATAACATGTTACATACAACTTGCATATAATCTCACTTATAGTTTGCATAACATGTTACATATGCATAAATGTTCAACATAGTGTTTTGCATAGTGAGCATCATAAAACATAGCATTAAACTTGCATATAGCATACAACTTGCAAAACACACAACATACACTATACTAAACTTGCATAAGCACATTTATCCACAAACATAGCCATATCTTATCATATCCTATCATAATCAATTTAAACAATTGATTATTAAAGCTATAGAAACTCACCACTAACTCCAATAAGCAAACCCTTGCCAAAAATCACCCAAAAACTCTAGCCTTGAACATAAAGCTTGCAACTTGATGATGAATGCAAGCTAATGATCACTCATACAACTCAAAGATGCTTGTATGAACATGAAAGCCTTCATAGAAATGGTTTAGAAATAGGATGAAGGCTAGGGTTTTGAGTAGAGGCCATGATCATAGAAAATTTTGGCATAGTTTAGTTAGAGGATAGGATTATGATGCATTTAGGGGTAGTTTAGGGTCTTATTTATAGGATTAGGATGTGTTTTAGACCCTTAGATTAACCCTAGGTTAGTTTAGGTCCGTCAGATCTTGGAAGCTTCCAGAAAACAGCCCCAAAACACAACCAAACCTTAAAATGGTGCACCAGGCCAAACTGGCCGAGCACCCCCTGTCGACACCCAAGTCGACAGGGTTGTCGACTTGGTCCTAGCCAAGTCGACTGCCCAGTCGACAGGGCTGTCGACTTGGGTAGCCAGGCGGGAATTTTCCCGCCTGCGCCCAATGGCCCCAATTTCTAAATTTAAACCTGAATTTTTAAATCTGTTTTGAACTTTGAATTTTCTGTAAACTTCATTGGGCCATAACTGGGCCATACGGACTCCGATTCTCGAAAACTCTGACTCTATTTCGCGTATTTTTCCAAGACGAACGCAATGACGCAACCCGTTTCCCCCAATTCTCACATCTGAGATTATTTATTCTGTAATTAGTGAATTTTAGTATTAACCGAAATTCGGGGTGTTACAGTGAATTTCTTGTTTAGGGCTGCTTTATATTAAACAAATAATAACATAGGTAACGTGTTTCTCACTTGTTTCATTTAGTTTAGGCAGTTTTATTCAATTTAATTTGACTTGTTTAATTGTTACAACAATTATTTATCATTTTTCACAATATCGTTAACAATGTACTAGTATTACCATACAACAGTGGAAAAAACCGACTTTTAAAATATTTAATATGACATATAAAATTATTTGTTAAAACTTATTTCAAAGTAGATTTTATTTATAAATTTATAGTATACTTTTAAAAAAATTACAATATGAAATATATTAGCATGAAGCAAACCATTCTAACACTCATAGAACTCTTCATCAACAATCATGCTAGTCTTGAAACAAAATAATAATAATAATCCAAATGAAGACTACATATCCAGGCAGAGGAATGACAAATAGGTAGAAAAAAATGCTATACTGAGCAACAAATAATAATATTTGCCAAAGCCAACAAATGAAAACAAACTGAATGCAAGCTAATGAGTCATGAAACATACAATAGATAATTAATATAACAAGCAGAGTATAAAATAGAAGATCAAGCTGATAACACATGCTAATAGCTGATAAAAACATAATACAAAATTGTTAACAACCAAAATGACTAGAGATTAGCAAGCAAAATTGCTACATGATACAAGCAAGCTGACTCAATAAAACAAACAAGCAAACTAGAAATTCAAACATTAAGTTCACATTTCATGCAAATAATCTAACTAACTATTTTTAGAGCAGTATTACTACAACTTTTAATTCCAAGCCAAGAAACCTATTCACCTGCAAAGCAAAAGACAACATCTATAAGTAGCTCAAAATTTTGAAGACATACAAAATCTTATTCTATTCAGTTTATGTAACACCCCACCTCCATACCCATATTATCCAAGAGTATTACTAAGTAATAACATCAGACAGTACGGAGAATGAGGTTGTAGGGGCACACACGTGCAAATTCTCTTGGACTAATACTAGTACGCATTAAAATTTTTGAAATATCACTTACTCTTACGTACTCAATGTCGATACAAAAAAATTACACGTGTGCCTCCAGGACAGAACAATACAGAATATACAGAGATCACATAGTCAGTCGCAGCGATAAAATTAAAACATTCATATACATTGATTTATTATAAACCAAAATATATACATCATTATATTCAACACATGATAATAAACAATTTACTAGATTACTATACTCCTCTAAACCCCGTAAATTACCATTTAGTCTTTGTGTCCCCATACCTGTAATGTCTCGGTTTAACCCGAGTATTATATAAATAATAAACGGATCAGTCTATGTTTAAATCTATTATAGTTAATATATAATGTTTGGGTACTCTAAACAAGAATAATAACATAAAGGGGTACAACATTATTTAATCCACAGTGATCATTCAAGTCATAAACCTAATCATTAGCTTTACTCAAATATCGAGATTAATGATTTATGCCTCATAGTTAAATATTATGGAAACATTACAATGTATAAACATATGCAAATAAGAACATAATTTTATTCAAATGAATCCCATTTAAGAGTTATAACACATTATGAAATCGCCAAAATATTACAATCACATGATAGCTCACAGACCATCAAAATACAATAACATGATGAAATCATAAACAAGTATATATATATATATAATCACCAAAATATCACAATCACATGATAGCTCACAGGCTATCAAAATACAATAACATTATGAAATCATATATGTAAATCACATCAAAATATAAGAAAAATCATAAAAGACCATATGGATCCATACCAACGTTGGCGAGACTCAGCAATGCCGCACGCATATCAACATTGGCGAGACTCAGCAACTCCGCACGCATATCAACATTGGCGAGACTCAGCAACGCCGCACGTGCAATGAAAATATCATATACTAGTACTAAACAAATTTTGATACTTATAATGGAAGATACTCAGATCTTCATAAGTTAGACTCTCAGGTCCAATATGACAGTCACTCAGGACTACCTCGATGGTCGCTTAAGACTACCTAGTACTGGTAAGGAGATAGTCGCTCCGGACTTCTCAGTATAGAAAATGATTTACACTACACTTATCATTCAATACTCTATATAACAAGTCCAATGAATAACCAGGACAGTGATACCGAAAGTCTCATACCAGACGGTTTCATCAAACCGTTTATTCAAATTTCTCGTTATACAGAATATAAATATTATAAAATTAGACAAAGATGTTACCATTTGTAACGACCCTTCTCTATACCCACTATCGTCCAGTTCATTTCATAGAAATGTCGTAGTCCATAACGGAGAATGAGGTTTGTGAAGAACGATCGATTGTATGATTACTCCATGTGAGGAATGCACATCGAATTCTGATACCGATTAAAATTTCGACACGGCCATTCGGCACATAGGGCAACTACACAACGGCTATATGCATTCCGGAAAGCAGTATAAAATAGACAACAACAATAATATAAATATGGTACATCACAAAGCCAGACACAAAATAATCACATCACAAAAGCGGAATAGTTATGAATAAACCAAGAATGTGTACAACAAAATAGTGGTCAACAAAGATCCACTAATCCCAAAAGAATAGATACATGCACCAAGATCTAAATACAAGACGATGTACACAACAAATGATAATGTCATGGGTACAAAAGTACATAAAACTACGGAGACCGAGTAGCAAGCTGAAAGCGGAAGATCAATCCTACGAGGAGTACCTAAAATGACTCGGCGGTCTGACCCGAGTATTATTTATAAGAATAAACAATAAACGGACCAGTCTTGCTGTACTCATCAAATAAACCGAGATAACAAGACATATAACAAAGGATGACATGATTCTAGTAATAATATCGAATCATAAATAAATATGAAACATGACATGTCAACGCGACCAGGAAATGACAACGGAATGTCAGCATACAAATATCTCTAAATAATCTCCTAACTAATATACAATGCAACATTTAAATAATAGCACACAACAGTAAATGACAGTGGAATACCAAATAAATTAAACACATGACGATCATAATGACAAGGCTGCTGACACCACCCATAAGCAATTCTGTCAATAATGGTCAGGTTGCTAACACCTTCCACAAGCAGTTCGATCATAATGACAAGGTCACTGAAACCACTCACAAGCAATTCTGTCAATAATGATCAGGTTGCTAACACCTTCCACAAGCAGTTCGATCATAATGACAAGGTCGCTGACACCACTCATAAGCAATTCTGTCAATAATGGTCAGGTTGCTAACACCACTCATAAGCAGTTCGATCATAGACCTGTTCATAGATGAGATACAATCTCTAGGTAGCGAACCCATAAGTTTGAGCTGAAGCTCCCCACGAAGCCGAGTCGTGACCCCAAAAGAGAGAAAACACATAATCGTGAAATCCCTAGAAAACATCATAAATCATAGAAAATCATAGAAAGTTGGATCGAAGTCCATCAGGTGAAATCTAAGAATCGTAAATCCCACTCAGGCGATCGAGGACCACAAAACATAAATCATCAAAGGACCGCATCGGTCCGGTGAGTATAAATTACACCGAGATAGTTAATATAAGAAAATAGCTAAATGTCCCATAACCAGTCGCTATTCTCAAATATTTACAAACCCGTTGTTGATTCATACTAAAAACAACAAGAATTGTCACAACGTGTTCGAACGTACTAGTCCAAGAGTTATTCGCCGAAGTAAACATATAAGGGGTCATAGTCCTCAGTTTTACTAAGTAAATAAACTAAATTTCTCGCCCGATCGAGTAAAAAAGATCCGTACACTCTAATAGATTGGAATCCGTAGAAGGATTCGTAGTCCATTAATAATATATAAACCCTCGCATAAGTCCGACGTGACAATGTACACGAGCACGATTGCCGAAGTAACTGGATCAAGGGAATTCACGTTGCAATAACGTAAATTCAAGTCATAAATCATCAAATATAAATTCGATAAATCGAATAAATACATAGCTCGTTAGTGAATCTAATGACGTTAAGGAACGATTAGAAATCACTTTGAGCGACAGGAAGCAAAGACACAAAACTGGGTGCCACAGATCAAAGTACGATCACCAAGGTGATCGGTCACTCGTAATTCACATTACAACAATCATATAAGAAATAAAAGGGATAACGGTTGTAATTTCGATCAACGAACTAATCGAAATCTCAAACTAGCACCCGAAGGTTTTAAACTACATCGGAATAGACCCGAAGGATATCGAGTCGATAATTCACGTTTTAATGCCACGAGTTATATTAACAAGAGTATCGAATAAATTCGATATACAAAATAGAGCGCACGGGCTCTAGAATGATCACTTATTCAATTCACATCATAAACAATGTGAATAGGCCAAAAGAATCAACATCGGAAGAATCACTTGAGAATCAAATACGACGAATCGAGCTGCTGGAATCTGTGAATTCGTGAAGCTGAAGTTCACAAACGAAGTCCGAAAGGCCCGAGCTCCGGCCGGGAAAGAGCCTGGATGGGGGTAGGCTGTAGACCGAGGTGCCCTCTGGTCCACAGCAGAAAAACAGATTCAGACATCTGAATCATTTGGGTCAGACGTCTGAACTGGGATTTTCAGAAACCAGAAAGGATTTAGTTCATTTTGGCCCCCTTTCAGACGTCTGAATTATTCCGACCAGACGTCTGAATTACAATTCAGACTTCTGAGCTAAAATTTTCAGACTTCTGGATTTTCTTACTTGGTTCTATAATTATTTGAAGCAGGTCAGATGTCTGATATATAATATTCAGACGTCTGAATCCTGTTCCAGAGCACAATTTGCCTTGAAAACATGTTCAAAACGACATCGACGAATGCCCGAAGGCCTATGATGTTATGTACATGTATATGAGGCTTCAAGGACTTGCCGAAACACTTATAACACCCAAATACGCATGCACAAACATTCATACCAGAGATTAGCAATGCCTATGATTATAAATTCTAAAATGGACGAATTTTCAAACCAAAGCGATCAAATACGATTCAAGCGACTTGTGAAGATTTAGAACTTTGCCGGGGTGGCAACGGAGCATCACAATATCACCAAAACAACCCATAGTATATGAATTAGATTGTATGGACAATTCTAATCATAATTTCCAATTCAATGAAAACATGAACACATGAAATCAACTAAGCTACACTAGATGCATACACAACATATACAAGGTATAAATGCACAAAATTACACTTTACAAGCACAAAATCTTGAGGCATAGATGTGAGTTCATCAAAGAACTCACCTTTGGCTCTTGAATGTCAAGAACAAGCTCCAACAAGGAAGAACAAGCACACAAACGAGCAAAGCTCCTCTCTTTCATCAATTTCTCCTCCGAAATCAGCTCATACATTCACATGAAGACACATGAGTGTTAGGGCACACTATAAATCCGAAATTGATGATCTATGGAGATAGAGAAGGGGATAGAGAAGCTTACCCATGTCTTAGAATTGGATTTGCACTTGAATTGAGCTTGGATTTGCAAACCCTTGCCTAGGAATTTCTATTTCCCATTCCACTCTCCATTTTCTAATTTCTCTCTAGGTGTTGAATGAATGAAGAGGAGAGAGCTATTGGGGGGTTTACAAGGTAGGCTAGGTTAGCCAAACCAAGATCTAACCAAAGTCCCAAATTTCCGAAGCTCGGAATATATCGAAGTTTATACTTTTCGAACACCTAAACGACGTTTTGAACTCAATGGAAGTGGTTTCGGGTCCAAATTCATTCATATGCGAAAAGTGATATTTTAGTCATACACTCAAATGAGAAAACAACCAAATTTTACCTAACTCCAAATGTATCAATGCTTATAATCAACAAGGTCGTAAACAATGATCCGGACTCAATGGAAGTGGTCCCGAATCCTAATTTTATCGTTTGTGAAAAACGAAATTTTGTGTGACACATAAGATACGGCTATATTTTTAAATAAAATATTTAAATCTAAAATCATCGAATGAGCGGGTTGTTACACCATTTTACCATCTTTAAATAATTAGTCAAATCAGTATTAACAATGAATCATTCATAATATAAAAGTTCATACAAGCACTTGGAATAGAATAAAAAAAGATATAAAAATAATGAATGAAATTCCAACACAATAGTCAAGAAAAATATTAATGCTTAAGGATGGAAAGATACAAACATTCATCGTAAATCTGCATAAATCAATAAAAAGACATTATTTGATGGAGTAAACTAAATAGAATGTTATCTGAAACAAATTCATGATATAATGGAAATATAAATTTCTCAAATGACTTATTTAAAAATAATTGTAAAATACCTTAGTTAACTATGTAAAACTAGATTGCGTTATTCTATACTGCATTTAAAGAAAATGAAATCACACAATAAAATCCATATAATCAAATTAACTTGTCTTATATATATATTCCAAATGTATAAATGCTACTATTTAATAAAAATATACATATTAGGTTCAATCGAGCTATAACCCAAACTATACATTAACATTGATAAGTATGTAATATACTTCAACTCATATTTTGATATAATAATAAAAAAAGTATATGAAGTTTAAACATGTATCTTAAAATAATAAAATTCATCAACCATCTAAAGTTGCTGAATTTGATTATGATAAAATGAAATGTCTTAAACTTGAGGGTGCGATTTTAATAAAATGAACAACAACCCTTTTTATATGATTTTAACATCCCAAAAAAAAAACCTCAAGCCCTCAACCAAAGTAGACAACAATTATCTCAATTAAATGATTCTAAAACTACCTAATCAATATTCACAAGCAACTTAATTTCAAGCAACCAATTCAACCGAATAACCCTACCAACCATCGAGAGAGCAGCATAATATGTTAATGAATTAAAATATGGCAGGAAATGTAAAACACTCACAAAATTATACCCAGCAATCCACCACAACTATCATTAGCAAATGAATTTCAGCTTTTACATGTTTACTCTCATTGCTGCTCCTCATCCTTTTGCAAGTTCCATTCGTCGACGTCCTCGATCACCCAAAAGTTGCCCCCTTCCCCTACCAACCCTCCTTTAGCTCCAGCGTCGCGTGGCTGACAAGTCGCTAGCAAAAGCCTACGCCCTCTCTAATCAACATTGCCTCGATGGGAGATTGAAGCAGCAACGCCTCATCTTCTTGTCTTTTTTTTCTGAAGCCGATTTAGGGTTGGAGATCGATAGGGGAAAAATAAGTTTTCCCGTTCGTATATGAAGTTCGGCCGGCTCTCGATGCTTCCAGGGAAAGAGCAAAATGAATAATATTGTTTTGGGCTTTAGGGTGAGATTGGTTTGAGCTCGTTTTATTTTAGACTAGTTTTAATTGATTTCTTAAGTGTTTACTTACAAGTTTTAGTTCTCAAATTGATTGTTGATATAATATAAGTTTATTCACGTCTTCTTTTATAATTTACAACCTTGTTAACTGATAATTTAATCAATTCGGCGCACATCTACTTATTTATTAATTCAATGTATAGTAGAATAATATGTTTATCATCTTACTATCATATATATACATATAATTATTCCAATAATTCACAGCTATTTTATATCCTTTACAATTTAATTCACGTCATATCTAATAATTTGTTTGTCGATTACATATGATTTTATTTAATTCAACCCTTGATGATTCACTTTTATAATACAATATTCATTATAAAATAACTATGTATATATTTATAGTTATATATTTAATCATCATATATATAAAGAAAATTAAAATTACTTACTATCATAATAGTCTTTTAATTTAATCCACTAGCTAGCAAAACCATCATAATTCCAACTTATCACTTCTATTTTAATTAAACAAACGCATAATTTTGACGAGGAAAAACAGCGTTGTTACAGACTCCCCCTTAACAAAATTGCGTCCTAGCAATTTCTTATAGGGAAAATTAAACGGGCTACATTCTAATCCTAATGTAATCTATATTCTACATAAATTGTTTCAATATATGGCTTATACACTCGATTCAATTTCATGCACAATTTGGATAATTGAATCATTTTTAATGTCTTACATTTCTATATAAAATTTTAGTGTAGGAAAATTTTCTATCTCCCGAACTTTTGAAAAACTTCGGCAGAATCTCCTTTGTACGGAGGACGTTTCGGAAAAACCGAATACAATATAAACACAAAATATGCATCTTCGAAGAGGCATCCCAATCCGGGGCATCCCGAAACACGGGGAAACAAAACAACAACGCAACATAACAACATTTTGCAATATTTAATTTGAGAACGTACCTTTTAATTAGCATATTTAGCAATTTTGCTTATCATTGAGCGACAAAAGCGAGCTGACACCGTCCATTTATCTGAAATACTTCAAACGTACCTATGCTCATCTCAATTTTACACATTAGTCACATAGCAAAAATGAAAGATTAATATATGCTAATTTATCATCATACAATAAAATAACTTCTTCTCCTTAAATGTTTATAATATTATTTTCCATGTGCCACAATACAAAATTTGTTGACGGTTTCAAGGGATTACTTGTAGCATAATACTTCAGCATCAAAATAAGACGAATATGAAAACAAGGGTTAGAATATGAGATAAGGTGAAAATTGCTATAGTAAAATAACAGGTTCTTTTTTTTCTTTTTTTCTTTTTTTCTTTTTAAGTGCAGGTCTGCGTTATAAAAAGGCAATTTTGGGCAATTAAACAGTAAAATTTTGAAAATCACCACAAATGAAAGTTGTAGCTCAGGCTCCGAGCTTTCCGGAAAGTCTAAGATCGTCAAATTCAGACAAATGAGTCAAAACTAATGACCATAATGGTTTCAGCTCAAAATTTATTTTCTGTGTATGTATATATGCAGGTCAGCCATGAAAAAGCGGGTTTTCGAGATAAGAAACAACAAAATTTCATGAAACACTTCAAACAAAGTTGTAGTTTACATTTTAAGTTTTCTGTAACACCCCACGTCCGTTAATGTCGCTCACTAAGAGAATGCATTAAGTTTCGTGAAGCGTTATAGGTAAATAAGAACATAATACCATAAGACAGACATGTAAAATAGCAGCGGAATAAAAAACTTTATTTAATTCAAAACGTCATGGTCCCAAATACTGAGTTTACATCGTAAGTAACTAATTATATTAATAATCTTTCGTGCCAAAAATATCAGAGTACAAAAGCATAGAACCAGATTTCCCTTGTAGAGCCATAAGAGAGTTGACAATGTCAAAGCAGTACATCTATGTCCAAAATCCAAGTTAATCTGAAAGAATCCAAATCAACTCTAAGTACTTCCACCCTGAGAACCTGGTGGCGGGGGGGGGGGGAATGGGGAGAAGATGAAACAAAAAGGGTCAAACATAAAGTCTGGCGAGTCCAGTTACGTTTAAATAAAAATAAATAAAAGTATCATGGCAGGTATATAAAACTGGAAGAATAAAATAACAGTAACAATAACAAGCGTGAACTGAGCAAGATAAGATGAACATGATATATTGCGCTTCTTAAATACATTTCTCTGCACCGCGCAGATACTAGTATATCAGAAGTAGAATGATCCCTACTAATACTGTTCCATTACGTTTTCTTGATTATTAGGTTACTTAGGTAAATAACACTCAAGACTTATATGCGCATCGTATCCATTTACTTTCCCACGGATCCACCTAATACAACATATGTAGATATCTCCCTATATTGAGATACACCCCATGGCAACCCACTCGCACGGTCTCCACCGTAGCGAACGCAGCCCCTCATCCTATGCCGGAGTGAAGTACAGATCTCTATATAAAATGTTACATTCCGCATATATCTACCATTACTACGCTACGTAAGCGTATGGACTGCCACCATCGACCAAATCAGATTCCTTATTGGAATAATGCCCTCTAGTCTACGATACACCATCCAGAGCAGATATGCATGTATCTAGACTGTCCCATGTATGTACTGTAATTATAGCTCGATGCCTCAATCGCACGTCCTATAATGTGCACTAAGTTCTGTGGCAGGGCAAAACAAGAAACACGGAACTCGGTCGGGAGCTTTTCCATATCTGTACAGGCCGCCTTTAAGTGCTTTCAAATACAGATATTCCTCAGGTCTGTTTTTCATGGTGGCTATTACCCACCTCGGCCCCTCCCTTAACTAGTAAAGATTATAGAGCTAAGCGACCATCCCTAATAACAACCAATCTAAACATCCATGCGGCGTCTACCCTCAACCCCACACCTCGATAGTAAAAGGTGAAATGATATCTTGGGTTTAGCTCTAGTCTTTTTGCATCCCGCTGGCTGTCGATGACGGATATCTGATGGTCTATTATCCTTGTTGGTCATGACCCTCTCTACCTCCTCGTGAGGCACCCGTCGAATCGCCCTGGTGTCACCTCATCACAGCATTCAGACTGCATAGCTACATCTGCAGTCAAGGCCCACCCACCTAGTAGTTACGCGCAGACCCAACCTCTGCGAGTACAGCCTAAGACATCTATCACCGCATAGAGGTCTACTAGAAGCACCTTACGTACTTCAGGAAGCCGCGTGCTTCCCCTTTCCATTCCTTTGGAGCCGTCATAACAATCAGATGAATGTGCGCTCCCCTCGTGTCTTATAACACCTCGATGATCTACCCCGTTGGGTTATTCATCCTCAAATGTACGAACTGGTCGAAGCATCTTTATTTAATATGTTGCTAGACCCTATGTCTAAACATTCTTTTATGCGCTTGCCTTACCTCATCAGGTTTCCATTTAACCTGGTTATTCCCATTCATATTGAATTCTTATTCAAATTACCAAGTTTCTCTTGCTTATTAATTTAAGTCATATAACTTAATCCATTTAAGTTTATTAATAAGCCCACAACATGTTATTTTATAGATTGTGGCCCAAGGTCTGTAATCCACAATCTATCTTATATTCTTGCTTGGTTACATCATTACAATAACATGTTCTCCTTAATACGCTGTTAAGTATATCTCAATTCACATGTTTCCTAATTAACATGTCACTTACCATTTATGATTAAATAAAACTTATTTATTTTATAAGTTTCCCTCATTCTTTCTCATTTAATCATAAATTCAATTTACACATTCACTACAACTTATCATTATTTACTTAGCAGATTATTACGCATATCTAATTATATCATTTCTACAAGTTATGCTTACCCTACAAGGGTGTCTTTAATTACATAACTTTATTATATTTTCCACCGGTTATGTATAGCACTAGGTGTCTTTAATTACATAACCTAATTGGGTTAAGTTCGTGGGCCTATGTGTAAATATTACCCACCCCTTCTATTTTACTTAACTCACCAACTACCCATCCATTTTTACTTAATCCTAAATCAAGTTCATAATCATACAATCCTTACGGATTAAATTAGGTTAAGTAGTCCAATTCATTACCATGTCCAATTATGGTTATAATGGGCTAGACCTCCCACATTAGGCCTACAACGTGTGGATGCTGGATATGTCGGTCGGGTCCGGGCAGTCTTATTCCACAGTTGGGTCTAACCTCGTGTCTTAGCCCGATTCATATTTGCCCACTTAGACCTCCCACATTAGGTTCAACATTAGTGGCTGCTGGATATGCCGGTCGGGTCGGGGCAGACTTCCACCACTAGTGCAACCTAACCTCGCGTCATAAGTGCAATTACAATTCCTAATTGTAATTACTAGACATTCCATTTTTATCCAAATCTACCTATGCCATTATAAGTGATTATTTCTCTTTTATTCCCCATATTTAATTATATGCCCAATTCACTATTCAAATCATAGGCTTTTACGCCTCTTTTCAATTAACCTTTTAATTATGCACCATATGCTCTTTTTCCCAAGTTATAAGTCAAGACATATATTATATTATATATATATATATGTGTGTGGGTGGGTGTGTGTGTGTGTTATGCACAAGCCCAAATCTACATATTTTCCAATTTATGTCCCTAGTCCATATTCACCTATTTCAATACAAGTTATACCCAAATCCATATTCACATATTTTCCAATGTATGCCTAAAATTCGTATTCACATATGTCCCAATTTATGTCCAAAATCAGTATTTAGACATGTCCCATTTTGTACCCAATTCCATATTTACATTTATTCCAACGCGTGCCTAAATTCGTATTATTCAACAAGACATATGCCTCCAAACCCATATTCGTATATTTCTAAATTTATGCCCAAATTTAGATCCATGTTTTCCAATATCAATCATGCCCCCAAATTATGTCTTTCCCAATCGTTCCCCATTTTGCATGTTCGCATTTCTCAGTGTTAGGCCTAGGCTCGAAGGTAGCCTGGCTATATAAAAATAAAAAGGGAAAAGAGGAAGAGAAGAGAATCGAGAACATGCATAATAACGAATCAATAATAAACTAATAGAAATAGGAATAAACTAAATAGGCATATTATGACAAGACTTAACATGGCGGCGGTATGAACATATAAAAGCAGATCTGATAGCTATGTCATAATAGAACTGATTAGGCACCAATTCAAGATCTAATTTTTATATACATATCAAGATTACTTTTAAATATTCTGATCTAAAAATAACACGAACTCACAGTTAATAGATCTAAGGAAATGGGTCCAAACTACTGCGAAGAACATGTTGAATAAGTTGTTGTTGCCATCGCTGAATTTGTTATAGCAAACGTTGAATCTGTATAATGTTTGCTGAATTAGAATTGGAGTAGATTAGGTCGTTCAATCTTCATTGCAGCGGAGCTTCGCCAGATGAATAAAACCTAGGTCTAGGGTCCTTTATATAGCCTAGGGTTCATGAATCTAGCTCCAAAGTCGTCCAGGTTCAGAAAAGAAGTTTCCAGAGCCATGGGTAAGTCGACCCCCCTTCAGGTGGGTCGACCCCTAGATCGACCCCCCTTCATGGGTGTCGACCCCTAGGTCGACCCCCATAAGCCTGAGTCGACCCCTAGGTCGACCCATCAGGTCTCGGGTCGACTTCAAATTGTTGGCCCTTCCTCGATTTGCACGCCGGATTTCTGGTTTTGCTGATTTTTGAATATTTTTGAATTTATATGTATATATATCTTCCTTATATGCATACAAACTTCAAACCTTAATAACTTCCTCATATGGTGTCCAATTTACACAAACCAAATGTCTATCTTGACCAGAATTTCGGGACAGACGCAATGGCGCAGTCCGCTTTACTCAATTCTGAATATTAATTAAGTTTTCCTTAAATTCATTGTTAATTGTGTATTTCACACTAATTATTCTTTAATTCATCATCTTTAGCGTCGTTAATATTTCGGGGTGTTACACTTTCCAAATTGACCAAAATCATCGAAAACGGATAAACGAATCAAAAGTTATGCCAAAAAATACCATGGCCTTTTGGCTCAGGAATTTTCAATGCATAACCGCAGCAGGTCAGCGACATAAACTGTCGCTTTTGACCAAACAAGCTTCGAAATTTCATGAAATGTTTTGAATGAAAGTCATAGTCCTATGGTCTTAGCTTCCCGGAATGTGCTAATTCATCGAATTCGGCTAAACCGTTCAAGAGTTATGAGGAAAATAATTTCAACTCAGTTTTTTTCCTTTTTCCCTCAAACTGTTATGTGAATAAATTTCAGCAAACCAAACCACACAAAAATAAAATTAATACATCAACATTAACATACCATACAGAGGACACACTCACCATCCTATTTGGTACGAAACAACACAAAAAAAGTACATTACGAACTTGGTAAAATTCTCAACTACTAGTTTCCTTATATCTACTACTTTGTTTTGAGTAATGGAAATCTAATCTCAACTGGATTATTTTCTAGAAGCAATATAGAAGTCATTCCCATGAATTTTAATTTAAAGAGGACCCATACAAGAGACAAAATGAATATAAATTTAACATAATAAATAATTAACTGAACACATTATATATATATATATATCTTTTTTTTTTAAATCGCAATATCAAAACATTATAACCCCAAGTATAGTGAAGAATTACATTGTAATGCAATAAAAATTCAGATCTGAACCGTAATTTGAATGCAGGTCAGAAGTATAAATTAGCGTGTTCAAACTAGCAAACTTCAAATTTTCATGAAATACATTAAACAAAAGTTATAGCTTAAGTTTTTGAGTTTTCTGGATTGACCAAAACTGTTAAAATCGGATTAATCGTTTGAAAGCTACAATCAAAACAATTCAACCCCTGTTCTGAATGGTTCCATTTTCGGGACAACAATATTGAATCACTTTTTTTCGGGTCTCTATTCCATAGCAGCAGCCACCATGCGGGTGGATGGCAGCACCTGCTGCAACTGCTACATGCAGTAGTTTCAGGTTTTTTTCACTATCTCACTATTCAATTGGTGCTTGGTGACAGGATTCTTTCTATCATTAAATTTAACACCAAATTAACACCTAATCCAATTTCAACTGCAGAAATAAGTCCCTCTTCAATACCTGTTCGTATTATAAGCTTAGAATAATTATAGCAATATATAAACTACATTTACATAATTTGACACACAACAAATGCGTATTATATAGTGACATACAATTGATGTTTATGTACTGATAAACCTGTACAATTAACATGAGAACCAGCTTTATAAGCTAAAAGTCTTCCCTTAATAAAAAAAAGAAACTCTTATTTACTATGTCAAAGCATGAAATAGAATCAGTTCAAGCCATAATAGACAAGTCTTTATAATTCCTGCCTTCAATTATCCACATTATGAGAGTTTATTCTTTTCCCCTATCATTTAGCCTTCACGCACTTCTATATCTCTATTGGTTATTTCTCTTTTACATTTCTCCATTCAATATTTTCCATTCTAGGTAACCCAAATTAATGACCATGAAAAGGTCATCTAGTGAACCAATATAGTGGAATCAGCCATCGATAAATTCTCAATATCTTTGCTTATCCTTAGGGACTCTAGACTAACTAAGGTTTTCAACATCAAATCGGTGGTGACATAAGCTATTCCTTTAAGTATTTACTTGATGGTGTGTGTGTGTGTGTGTGTATATATAACACAATTCACATCATTATTATTGTCGTTGTTGTTATTATTAATTTATTTGATTGAATTTAATAATTATTTCCAACTTGCTTGTTTGTACACTAAATTCAACATCTATAACATTTATTAAACAATCAGCAATCAAATAACAACAAGCAATGCCATCAGTGGAAATTTTATATTAGTTTTTGCTGCGCAACTTCTTATTTTCTAACCACACACAAAATTATTTAAATTCTAAGTGAAATTAAATATCGAAATTGTGGGGGAAGCAAATCAATATATTATTATATAATAGAAAAATAACAAATAAGTCCTCAGATGATTATCCTAGTAATCATCGTATACTTCTACAATTATATAATTGTAATAAAATCTACTGCGCACCCACGGAGATAGGGACTAAGTCACTTCTAAGGTCTAGACTCATGTCTCTTTTATATACATAATGTATTGTTTTAAACCTGCTCCGATACCAATTTGTAACACCCAACCTCTATACCCATATTATCCAAGAGTATTACAAAGTAATACCGTCAGATAGTATGGAGAATGAGATTGTAGGGGCACACATGTGCGAATTCTCTTGGACTAATACTGGTATAAGTTAAAATTTCTGAAATATCGCTTACTTTTATGTACTCAATGTCGGTACAAAATAATTACATGTATGCTTCCAGGACAGAAAAATACAAAATATACAGAGATCACATAGTCAGTCGCAACGATAAAATATTATAAACATAATATTTAACATTTCAAAAACATTGATTTATTATGCACCAAAATATATACATCATTCTATTCAATACATGGTAATAAACAATTTACTAGATTACTATACTCCTCTGAACCCCGTAAATTACCAGTTAGTCTTTGTGTCCCCGTACCTGTAATGTCTAGGTCTAACCCGAGTATTATATAAATAATAAATGGATCAGTCTATGTTTAAATCCATAAAAGTTAATATATAATGTTTAGGTACTCTAAATAAGAATAATAACATAAAGGGGTACAACATTATTTAATCCACAGTGATCATTCAAGTTATAAACCTAATCATTAGGTTTACTCAAATATCGACGTTAATGATTTATGCCTCATAGTTAAATATTATGGAAACATTACTATATATAAACACACGCAAATAAGAACATAATTTTATTCAAATGAATCCCATTTAATAGTTAAAACACATTATGAAATCGCCAAAATATCACATCACATGATAGCTCACAGGCCATCAAAATAAAATAACATGATGAAATCATAAACAAGTGTCATATACATACATACGTATATATATATATATATATATATATATATGAAATCCCTAAAATATCACATTCACATGATAGCTCACAGGCCATCAAAATACAATAACGTTATGAAATCATATATGTAAATCACATAAAAATATAAGAAAAATCATAAAAGATCATATGGATCCATACCAACATTGGTGAGACTCAGCAATGCCGCACGCATATCAACATCGGAGAGACTCAGCACTGCCGCATGCATATCAACATTGGCAAAACTCAGCAACGCCGCCCGCATATCAACATTGGCGAGACTCAGCCACGCCGCATGCATATCAACATTGGCGAGACTCAGAAACGCCGCACGTGCAATGAAAATATCATATACCAGTACTAAACAAAATTTGATGCCTATAATGGATGATACTCAGATCTCTATAAGTTAGACTCTCAGGTCCAATATGACATAGTCACTCAGGATTACCTCGATAGCCGCTTTGGACTACCTAGTACTGGTAAGGAGATAGTCGCCCAGGACTTCTCAGTAAAGACAATGGTTTACACTACATTTATCATTCAATACTCTATATAACAAGTCTAATGAATAACCAGGACAGTGATACCGAAAGTCCCATACTAGACAGTTTCACCAAACCGTTTATTCAAATTTCTCGTTATACAGAATATAAATATTATAAAATTATACAAAGATGTTACCATATTACCATCTTTAAATCATTAATCAAATCAGTATTAATGGCGAGTCATTAATAATATAAAAGTTCATACAAGCACTTGGAATAGAATAAAATAAGATATAAAAATAATGAATGAAATTCCAATACAATAGTCAAGAAAAATATTAATGCTTAAGGAAGAATTAAAATATTGGAAAGATATGAACATTCATTATAAATCTGCATAAATCAATAAAAAGACTTTATTTGATGGAGTAAACTAAATAGCATGTTATCTGAAACGAATTCATAATATAGTGGAAATATAAACTTCTCAAATGACTTATTTAAAAATAATTGTAAAATACCTTAGTTAACTATGTAAAACTAGATTGTGTTATTCTATACTGCATTTAAAGAAAATGAAATCATACAATAAAATCCATATAATCAAATTAACTAGTCTTATATATATATATATATTTCAAATGTATAAATACTACTATTTAATAAAAATATACAGATTAGGTTCAGTCGAGCTATAACCCAAACTATACATTAACATTGATAAGTATGTAGTATACTTCAACTCATATTTTGAAATAATAAAAAAAATTATATGAACTTTAATCATGTATCTTAAAATAATAAAATTCATCAACCATCTAAAGTTGATAAATTTGATTATGATAAAATGAAATGTGTCAAACTTGAGGGTGCGATTTTAATAAAATGAACAGCAACCCTTTTTATATGATTTTAACATCCAAAAAAAAACTCAAACCCTCAACCTAAATAGACAACAATTATCTTAATCAAGTGATTCCAAAACCACCTAATCAATATTTACAAGCAACTTAGTTTCAAGCAACCAATTCAACCAAATAACCCTACCAACCATCGAGATAGCAACATAATATGCTAATGAATTAAAATATGGCAAGAAATGAAAAACACTCACAAAATTATACTCAGCAATCCACCACAACTGCTATTAGCAAATGAATTTACGCTTTTACATGTTTACTCTCATTGCTACTCCTCGTCCTCCCGCAAGTTCCATTCGCCGAAGTCGTCAATCACCCAAAAGTTTCCCCCTTCCCCTGTCGACCTTCCTTTTAGCTCCAGCGTCGCCTGGCTGAAAAGTCGCCAGCAAAAGCCTGCGCCCCTCTCTGATCAACATCGTCTCGACTGGAGATTGAAGCCGCAGCGCCTCATCTTCTTGTCCTTTTTTTCAATAGCCGATTTAGGTATGGAAATCGATAGGGGGAAAATGAGTTTTCCCGTTTGTATATGAAGTTCGGTCGGCTCTTGATGCTTCCAGGGAAAGAGCGAAATGAATAATATTGTTTTGGGCTTTGGACGGAGATTGGTTTGAGCCCGTTTAATTTTAGACTAATTTTAATTGATTTCTTAAGTGTTTATGTAACACCCCATATTTCCTGTGGATATTAAAGTAAAAAATTAAAGAATAATTAATCTTTAAAAGAAGAACTAAGGGAAACGGGTTGCGCCATTGTGTTTGTCTCGGAATTCTGCTTGAGATAGAGTTTGAGTTTGCGTAAATCAGACACTATATGAAGAAGTTATAAGCCTTAGAAGTTTGCATACGCACTAGGAAGATTATATATGAATATTATAAGCCAGAAGGTTCATAACAGGTCTAAAATTCGAAATCAGCCAAAGGGAAGTGGGCGGGAAAATTCCCGCTCAACAGGTATCGACCCCCCTAGGGGGAGTCGACATAGGTGTCGACCCCCCTTAAGGGGAGTCGACATAGGAGTCGACCCCCCTATAGGGGAGTCGACATAGGTGTCGACCCCCCTATAGGGGAGTCGACCCCTTTTCCAGATCTGGACGAAATTTCTGGACTGGCGTGTTTTGGCTGATGTGTCGCTCCCTGATTCGTTGTGTGATGTATTTTTCTGCTATGAGCGATTCTGATGACTTCTAGGCTGATCTGAAGGCTCTAAATCTCTCTATACACCTATAAAAAGACCCCCAAACCTATTGTTTTCTACACACGAATTCATAGGCATTTATATGCTGCTAAAACTTGAAGTGACCTTGCCTCCACCTTAATCAATCAAATTAGAGTTTTCAAGTTAACAATCAAAGTCTACATTAAACGAATAGCTAATCAAATTTAGAAATCAGATCCTAGAATTCAAGACCATTCTGTAATTAGTGAGTTCATGTTACTTTCGGAAATAAAATTTAATTGTGATTATGACATTGTAATAAATCTAAATCTGTGATTATGCCTATTTCTATTTATCTTTCTATATCCATTGGATCTATCTCATTTGATATTATTATGTCCATTCTTTGTCTCTACTTTCCTTCTTCCCTTTTTGTTTTTATAGCCAGGCCACTGCGAGCCTGAGCCAAATCTCATAAGAGATGAACGTACGTTGGAAATAATTGGACATAATATATGATTTGGACATGACCAGCGCTAAAATTGGGAAAAGCATTAAATTATGTATAATTGGGCATAGCTGATTTGTAACTGATTTGAGGAAATAACACATGTTGTATTTAAAGCATAAAGTGTATCGAACATATGACTTAAGATTTGAGGCATAAAGTGGGTTTGGGCGTAAATTGAACTTGAACATGTAAGGCATAGTACATGTTGTGGTTTAAGACCTAAAATTGGGGCATATTATATATGATTGTTTATGACTTGGAAGAAGGAGATTATTGTGTATAGTGATCTATGGCTTAGGCATGAAAACCTATAGTAAGATAGGGATAACTGTTAAATGTGAACACGCCTAAACTGGGATTTTGGGTAATTGGCATGCGGTGTAATTAAAGGCTATAAATTTGGCATAGTTTATACTGCAAATCAGGATTGGGGGTTTTTGGAGAATATATTGTATGGTGCAATATGATTAAACCTTAGGGGATGCGTTATATTGTATTTTTGGGGCATGACTATTAATGCAAATTTGGGAAAATTGGGTGTAACCAATTTTGAGTAATAACTTGAATTTGAATTTGTGAGGCATAACTTGCAATCAACTTCGTTGGGGTATAACTTGAGAATTGGATCATGACTAGTTTTGTGATTTTGGGATGATTAGCATATAAAATCTAGACTTGGACATGTATGGTAAATATGCTAAATGATAAACATGTCTAACCCGAGGTTAGATTGAGTTGCGGTGTAAAACTGCCCGGAACCGCCCGGCACGTCCAGTAACCACAGCAACACAGATCTAATGTAAGAGGTTAGCGCATTTAGCCCAATACCCTAGGTTCGAATGAGTTTGCGGTAGAAGTCTGCCCGGAACCGCCCAGCACATCCAATAACTGCAAACAACAGTTCTAATATGAGAGGTTAGGGCATTAGTAACTAATGCCAATAAACAGACATGCTAAGAATGGTAAGGTTAAGTAAATTTAGAACACTTAACCGTTATAACATGTTAATTAGACAAGTGAGAAGGGTTAAGTTAATAAGAAACACTTAACCAATATGACATGATGAATGAGAAGGGTTAAGTTAATAAGAAACACTTAACCAATATGACATGATGAATGAGTAGGGTTAAGTTAACAAGAAACACCTAACTAATATGATATGATGAATGGGTAGGGTTAAGTTAAAACAAGAGAGCAACACTTAACCAACATAATATGATGAATAGGAAGCGTTTAGTTAACACAAGAAGGCAATACTTAACCAATGTAACATGACAAGTGGGTGGGTTAAGTTAACTTGAATTGATTGATGACACTTAACCAATACAACATGATGAACGCGTGGGGTTAAGTTAATAAGAAACATTTAACCAATGTAACCCGATGAACAAATGGGGTTTAGTTAATGGGAAATATTTAACCAATATAACATGACGAATGAATGGGGTTAAGTTAATAGGAAACACTTAAACAATCCAACATGACGAGTGAGAAGGATTAATAAGAAACACTTATCCAACATAACATGACGAGTAGATGGGTTAAGTTAATATGAATGGACAACATTTAACCAATATGACATAATGTGTGGGAGGGTTAAGTACATATCGGGTTGGTGGGTAATATTAGTAAATATTTGCCCACAAACTTAACCATAAATAAACATGCTTGAATCAATGAGAGGGTTAAGTACATAATGGGTTGGTGGGTAATATCCATGTGTATAGGCCCACAAAACTTAATCAGTAAGAAACCCTAGTCACATGGACCTATTTCAGCAGTAACCCACATAGATGCATCAAGGTACCCTGAAACTAGGCAGGGTGGGGCATGATTACTGGGCTGATTATAAGCAGTCAAAATAGCGGCAGGGGTACATCATTTTAAGTTCCGACGGATTACGACGTGCACGTACTCCGGAGTGGGAAAAAGCAGGCACTGGGTAGCAGTAGTTATACACTGTGCATCTTGAATCGTGTCAAGTTGCTATCATAAGGATTGATACACCTTATGGTTGGACTAGCACAGGGTATCTACACGCAAGAGAGGAACGATTGACTCAGACACATGGAACATTAATACAAGTAGGGAGTCGATCGATAGGGTAGTAAGGGTACATCTAACATCTTCATGGTAATTAGGCTGATTGAGGTAAGATACTCATACTAGATGTACACCCGAAGGCTACCACAGTTGTGGGGATTGGGATCACGTTATCATGTTATCATTTTACATAGATTACTAGTTGGGACACTAGTTAGGCGGTGCAGAGATATAAAAATCAGAATAACAAGGTAGTAGTGAAGCAGAGAAAGAGTGGAAGCGCATTCAGTTTATCTTGCCTTATCATATCTATGCTAATCATGTGTTATCTTGTTATCCTTGTTATCACGGTATTGTCTTATATTCAGTTTATTCATGTCATGATGTTTTTGCCTATTTACATGCTGAAAGTCACTGGACTTACCAGACTTATGTCTGACCTAGTTTGTTTCGCCTCTTTTCTTCCGTTCCCCCCCCCCCCCCACCCCCAGGTTCACAGGGAGGAAATGTTACCACTTAGCTCAGTTTTCTTTCCAAGCTCGAAGATAGTCGATGTATTGCTTTGGACTCTCTCCTCCAATGCAATGGCTAGTTCATGCTTTATTGGGGAATATCATTGTTACTTTTATGCTTCTTTTATACTTGGGAGTTTTTGAATCAAGACAGAAGTTCTATGTATTGTTTTAAAGTATGATTTAGACAAATTGTTGTAAAAGCTTGACTAAACCACATTGTTTATAAAATGACTTTATTTTCCGCTATTTTATTTGTCTGTCTTGTAATTTATCTGCATCTTTTACCTAAAATGCTCCACCGAAGTTAAGGCATTCTCTTCGTGAGTGACCTTAACGGAGGTGACACAATTAAGGTATCCGATCTTCCGTGATTGGATCAGGTACTCAAATGCATAAGGTCGGCCATATTGTGATGCATGGACGCATGTTTAAAAGACAAACCGTTCCTTGGAACGGAGTCGACTATTGTGATGTAAGATCCATATAGCTTAGTCTCTTGCTAAATGTTCTTCGATGACTTAAAGTTAGGTAGTGTTGTAAGGATGAGGGACACCTTCAGGAAACTCCAAGTATGAACCCAAATACGTTGGAAGTTCTTATTATTTTGATTTTCTGTAGATCAATCCGCACAGGAAAAGTTCATGATCCAATTCAAAGGAGTTTTTGGACTTCTTAGGAGTCAGCATCTTGAGGAAGTTCGCTGATTTAGGCGACATGTCTATGTTGGAGTATATGACCGAACTCGATGTTATCGAAGCATGGTTCATTCTTCCACGAATACTTCACACAAACGGATAAAGGTTCCATTGCTCAATTGAAAAGAAAGATTTCATTCAGAGAGGATATTGGCGTAAAGAAGTTGATTATAAATCTCTCGATGCTTGAGCTTGTACCCAGTATTGGTGGTCACCCTATTTTTTAAGGATGAAGCACGAAGGCGTATGCATTAATCGTTGTTTCTGCTTCGTCGTGTGTTCCCACGAGAGAAGAAATGGAAAACGATGTCACCACTTTAGGTATGCTTTCCACAAATGGTGTTTCCAAGTGTGTTTTATTTTAACATCGAGAATTTATTGTTCCATCTTATCTTGTTGGTGACGGACGGAATGAGTTTTGTTACTTGAGAATATTGATTTGCCTTCGTTGATTGTGGCTTACCATGTTTAGGGTTCAGTTAGACTGTATGTTATAACATCCCATGTTTGGACGCCAAGAAGTAATACTATAGACGACTACAACATCCATATTGATTGGTTTCGAGCCTCAAGGTAGGAAAGTGGTACTTCGTACAGTTTATACTTAGTAGTATATGCTTCATCAAAACTTTATCTCATCGAGCCATGCTTGCCTTATTGTTAGTTTGGTTGTTATTCATTTCTTAGCCTCAACTAAGCCTAGTACTAGAGTTTAGGAATTTTGTTGTTGGGTAGATATGGAACGCCAGTGGTAGTGAGAGGTTGTCAGTGACGATAGTGGGCTAGGATATTTTTCTCCTCGGTAGTGAGTCGCCGTGGACCTAGAGATAGTGAGGAGCGAGTCCTTTATAATTGGACGATAGCGGGCAAAGACAAGGAATTCTCTAGTAGTGGGTTGTTATTCGAGCTTGTAGCTTGAAAGTATCTGCACGCATTCAATGAGGTGACTAAGTTGCCACTATATTTGATTTGAGTTAAAGTATTGCAAGCATTCGATGAGGTGATTAAGTTGCCACTATATTTGAGTTGAGTTACATATCGATTTGGCCATTGATATTGGACCGATGGTTACTCCATCGGTAGGGCATACATAGCTCGAGAGCGGGAGACGAGCCAGTATCCGTTTTTGTTTCAAAGCACCTATCCGAGTTAGCTCTAGCGTACGAGAGGATAAGGGTGAGAAAATGGTTGATTCGGTTTCAAACCGATCAAAAATGTTGAAACTAAAATAACCATTCAGGAAATATAATCTGAACTAAACCAAACTGATATTTGTTTAAACCAAAACCAACCGAACTGATAAAATTTGATTCGGTTTGGTTTATGTTAAAATTAAATAGATCTACTAGTTTTTGATATAACAAAGGATTAAAATGTAACAACCCAAAAAATCTGAGCCAATTTAAAAAAATTATTTTGGCAGTTTTAGTGAATTTTGAATGTTTAAAATGATTTATTTTAAATAATAATGACGAGAAATTTATTTTGAATAGAATTAGAATGTATTTATTTATTTGAATCGTCTTTAGAATATAAATATTTATTTTTAATTATAAAAGGAAATGGAAATGGCGTAGTAGTTTGAAAATTCGATTTTAAATTTCAAATAAATGTACAGGATTCAAAATAAACCGCATTTTAGCGAAATCAAAAATATTAGAATCTACTTAGAAATATCTTTCCAATGAATCAAAAAAATCAAAATTTCATAGCAGGAATAAAAAGTTATGCCTAGATGAAAATTTAGAATAGTCGCTATGGAAAATATAGCCCTTAAAAATGGAAATTTTGCAAACAACCTCCGTTTTCGACGAAACCACTTTTGTTGGATCCGAGATGTAAAATTATTGCTAGATTCCAAAATTCATAATTTTCTGAATTAATATGTAAGTGTGGCGAAGTAAAATGTATTTTGACGGTTTCAGTTAATTTGGATCGACCAGAAAATGGCCACTTTTCAAACTATCTCCAAATTTGACGAAATTAGTTTTGTTAGGGCCGTATCGTCAATACGAAGCTAGAAATAATTATTCTGGAATTTTTGGGGTCCGTATGTGGCCCCCCGTAAATTGAAATGTGCATTCAAATTCAATATATAGATTTATATTTTGATTTTGACGGAAACTAATCGAAACAGTCGAATTGGCTTATGAAACATATCCCATTATGTTCGGAATGGGGCTATTTAGCTATGGGCGACAGTGGTTGGGTTCGAATCGGGGTTCGACTGAAAAAGTCCACTTTTTGAAAAAATTAAATTAAATATTTAATATATATTCCCTTCCCCTCTTTGTTCTCTCTCCCCTCACTTTTCAAAACGAACAGTCAACGGTGTAAAAATACCCCCCCCCCCATCCCAAAAACTTGTCGCGCCCTCCCTCCATTCAGCGCGTCGCGCCCCGCCACCATCGCCATTTCTTGTGGCCGACCTCCCTCCGCTTCCCTCCGATGATCGCCGCGCCCCCTTATCTCCTCGATCCAATTGAAGGACCGCGAGCCTCGGCCACCGTGACCAGTCCCTGTTCAAACCCTTGCGCTGCCACCCTTCTAGCCACCACTAGGCTACTGCGCGCCGCCTCCCTGGCCTGGCTGCACCCTCTCCGACCTCCCCTCTCTCTCCCTCTTCCCTCGACAACTGAAAACCGCCCCCTTCCTTCTCCGTAATCCGACAAACCCCTTCCTCCGATTCCTCGACGCAGCAAAACCCCCTTTTCGGCGATTCGATGCAAGTAAATTCAGTTTGAATTTTATTTCATATTTTTTATTTATTAGAACATTATAAAAATCCAATTTTTATCTATATGATAAGGAAGATAAAAAGGCGGTATGTATATATATATATATATATATATATTAGCGAATTAAAAATATAGTCTTTGTTCAATTAAAATTATAATCTTTGTTTAGTTAAAAATATAAATTCTCATCGATTATTCTCTGATTTTTCTTTAAACAAAGTTTTGATTTTTAAAGTGAACAAGATTTGATTTTTATGAAATAAAAAGATTTGATTTTTGAAAACAAAAAGGTTTTGTTTATATAAACGGATATGATTTTGTTTATATAACAGAGAATATAAATAAATTATTTTTATATGAGTAGCGAATTAAAAATAGGATTTTTATATAATAGAGAATATAAAAATATGATTTTTATCGCTTATATGGTGTTTATAAAATGGGCATGCAAAGAAATAATTACTAATGGGTTAAAAATATAATCTTTAACGTACATATGCTATGTGAATTGGCAAATCTGAAATTCAGAAAAGAATGACAGAGTGGAACCCACGGTGAGAACTTCTCACTTTTTTTTATTTTCTAGTTAAAATATATACTAGGATGCAGACGGTGCTTAGCAGCACCCGACACCCGTCGTCCACAGACCATGGACGGCTTGTTTGTTTGATTGATTATATTGTGAAAATTGATTGTGTGATGTGAAATGGAATAAAATATTTTATAGTTAAAAATTGTTTATAGTTAAAAATATAATTTTTAACGTGTATATGAATAAAATAAATATTTATAAACAAATCGGACGATTTGTTTATGTACACACATTTGACTGATATAGATTGGGACGATAAATTTTGCACATCGCTCAACAGCACAAATAAAACCTGTGTTTGATTGTTTGAAACCCCAAACAGGTATTGGGATGATATTGGACATAAACTAGTCCCAGTGATTAGTTGTATGTTGATCGATTGATCGACAGGTTGTTGTAAGCATTGAATATTTAATGCTTATGCAGTATAGAATGCGGTCTGGATGATGGTTGATTGTGTGTGGTTGTTGTTGTGTACATGTGTGTATGAAATCCATATAAATCATTATATTGTAATTGACTGTGTCTGATTCCAGTTCAGAAAGAATGAATATTTTAAAATAATGAATATTTTAAAATAACGAATATCTTAAAATAATGAATATTTTAAAAATAATATTCAGTAATAGATCAAAATGTGATTTTGATGTCCGATTTGGGATGGACACGAATATATTTAAATATAAAGCCGTGTTGATTAGATTAATGCCATTTTGATGTGAACGATATTTATATCGATTTTGTTTATTTTTATAATGAATATCGAAAAGGAATTGATTTCAAAATCCAATGTTTTGAAAATATTATCATTTATATATCGATGATATGGAATATTCAATTTTGATTTGAAATTGAATATGAAGTTGAAATCATTTTGAAAACGAATTTAAAACGATTTATAAAATACATTTTTAAAAAAGGAAATCGACGAAATATATATTATATATATAATGTAATGGCCTGAATAGAACGCGCCGAGCCATGGCAGTTCGCGAATTTCGACCATTGACTTCGAACGGACATTACGCGGAGATCCGACCGTCGGATTCTCCTAAAACTGGAACCTTTGCTTCGTATCGAAAAGAGCTTTCTAAAGAATATTAGAGATTTGAAATCTAATGGTTGGATTTGGAATTATGTCCAAATCAAATTTGGAAAAGGTCATTGTAAGTGTAGTTCGATGACCGTTTATGAAAATCGACTATACGGGCCTTGATAAAATTATTAAAAATATCAATAATTAGTGTAAAATCATAAGAAACGATTTGGGAAGAATTGGGGTGAAAAATACCATATTTGAAAAGATAAAAATAGAATTTTATCGAAATGAACTAGTTATGAACTAGAATTATAATCCAAATATTTTTAAATTAAATAAATTGGATTTGAAATGGTTTTAAAAATAACTAGAATTTCCAATATATAAATTGGAAATGGATTTGAATCGAAATTGTCTTCGGAATATTTCAATGTTGGATTTCGTGATTATACAGATATTGTTATGGAAATTTGAAAGATATATATATATATATCGTTATTTCCAATACAATATTTGTTGATTTCAGAATTTGATATTGAATATAAGCCGATATATTTTCTATTCAGAGCCTTGTATTTAATATCAAATTGGATTTTGGGATTGTCGTGAACGGTATCTTTAATAATATTGTTCTTAAACCCAATGGAGTTAAGAAAATTAGAAACTAACTGGAGATTAGTTAAGTTGAATGGTTTCCTGGGTATTGATCTGATGTTGGTTTCGGCCTTCGGGGTTAACACTTATGGAATTGTTCTCTTACTATTTTACTGTTAGAGACTGATGGAATGTGAATTGGGTTTGTTGTGAACTGTGTTTTAGCGACATTCGTTCTTTACCCGATTTACAGTGAAATGGGATTTGGAATTTATAAATCTTTTGTTAAGATTTGAAGGAGACTTTCCAAAGTAAAGTTTTCCAATTTAACATATTAATTTGGAATTGAATGGGATTCGATTTGGTCATAATCGAAGTAAGCTTCTGTAGAGGAAGACAGTTAATATATATGGAATTTAAAAAACCTTGTCGTTATTCCATTGATATTATCGGTTGGATATGGAAGTTTATATCGATTATATATCGATTTGTTTTTCATGAAGATTCCATTGTTAATGGAATGTGATTTTGGGTTGTCGTGAATGGTATCTTTAATAATACTGTTCTTGGACCCAACGGAGTTAAGAGAATCAGAAACTAACTGGAGATTAGTTAAGTTGAATGGTTTCCTGGGTATTGATCTGGGGTTGGTATCAACCTTCGGGGTTAATATTAGGGAATTGTTCACTTGCTATTTGCGGTTAAAGGCTGATGGAATGGAATGTGATTTTGGGTTTATCGTGAACCGTGTTTCAAATGACATTGGTTCATTAACCTAGTTAAAGGCAGTATATGATTTCTCAAGTTAAACAATCGTTAATATTGATTTATAGGAAGATTAAAACCAAGTGGAGTTTTAATGCATCTTTAATTAGATTGAATTGATATCCAAAGGAAGATTAAAGAATAAATCTAAAGAATTTATCTTTTATAAAATGAATGGGAACCTTTCCCAAAATATATGAATATTTAGATAAAGAAGTATTCTGGATTGGAATGAGGCGTATGTGGTGTCTTTATAGCACTTGTTTATTATATACGCGAGTTATTCAGAAAGACCGGGTTTATCCCGTTTTGAATAACTGATTCGACGATCTTTCGACGATGAAGACGGTTGTTGAAGATCGGAGGTCTTCACATCGTTTGGATGATTACTGATGTCTTGATTGGGTTGTACACCCAAGGCGAGGTAATAAGTGGTGATCGGCCAGGCGTACTTGGAGATCGACGGATATGCAAGGGCCTCTCCCCTGTATTGGACATATGGGGGAGGAATAAGGTGCCTCCGGTTTCGTTCAGACTCAGAACGAACTTGTAAATAGATGTGTGTCTGACATCGGATTTTAGTCTGTGTGATGGATAGACATCGGTTGCATAGCGTGGATTGCCTGTGTGGCATGCTGAGATGCAAATGATCAAAGCTTATGTTGAAAAGCAGAGTCTTGTGGTGGATGATCAAAGCACGACTTTAATATAGCGTAGCTTTGTGTAGAGTTAATTCACGAGCCTTATACCCCGGTGTGGACCAGAAACGGGAGAAGACTTCAAGGAGGACATGCGTTTCTTTCTAGCTAGGAGTGGTGTCAGCGTTTTACTAGCCCTGGCATTTTACTTATGTAGATGATGGATTGCGAGGCGCCTCTGTTGTATCGGTCGATCCAGGGCCGATGGAGTCATTTGGCTCATTTACGCCCCATAGGGCGGGGAAACGCAGTGTTCAGGCATTTTAATCCATTCCGTATGGACCAGCCCTGACGATCCAAGGGTCACTCGAGCTTTGATCCGGAGACATGGTAGGCTAGATTGTCTCGAAGCAGTGAGGACGATCCCTTGCCTCGGTTCACAGATGGAAATCCAACTTCCAATACGTGACATATGCGGTTTTGATTGTAGAGCCTAGTATTGGCGAAATGATATATGGTACCCATGCCGTCTAGGATTGATACATTTATATTTGAAGTTGTTTTATACACTATGCACTTGTAATAGTATCAAATGATTTGTTTTAACGTATCAAGCATGTTTGGCTATTATAAGGGAAAACCCTATCCCCCGGCTTGCGTTGCATTGTGTGATAGGACCTGAGTCTTATAATATCAAGCGTTGCGCTGTTTTGTTATATGTTCTAGTATTCTTAGGAGAAAACCTGTTCCATGTTATACGGCGTGGTCCCTTGATAAGTCTGATTTAAAGTAAAGTTTTAAATGACTGTTTAAGTTCTCACACCAGTCACATGACTGGCCTGGAGTTTATTGTTTTAACCTAAACTCTGGGTGCCCTTATTTCCACACGGGCAGCTAGTAGTTTTGGTTTTGCAGATTTAAATTCACAAGATCCTGGTTTACAGCTGGAATGATATTCGGAAAGCTTTGTATCCGTATATTCTTTTCAGTGGTGTTTTGTATTATTTTCCGCTGCATTGTAACTTGTAAATCTCTGATATTTAGTAAATGTGTATTCTTTATTCATACTCTGTATATTCTTGCATTCTGATTAAATTGTTATAATAAGCAATGAAACGTTCTTCTGTTTGTGTTCTAATTTGTCGTGTCCTCAAAGCAATCCGGGCTTTCCTTCACGGAGAAGTTTGAGTCGTTTCATAAAACAAATAATTGAGTTCCAATGATGCAAATATTTTAGACATCATACTATTCTTCTAAAAATGTCAATATGAAATTAAATAAAAAATAACATCGTTATGAAAATATTGTAAATAATAAAATTGATAGTCGTAATTTTTTAACATTTTAAATAAATAATTTTTTAAGGTTGGTTTAATTGGTTGGTTCAATTTTTAAATATTAAAAACCAAAACTGACCAATAAATCGAAGTAATATAAAAATAAAAATCAAAACCAACCAATTATCTTACAAAACCAAACCAACCAAACTTTACTCATTCGGTCGGTTTAATTGGTTCCAACCAGTAAATGCTCACCTCTACGAGCGGAAGTTTTCTCGGTTGGATTTCCCAAGTGGATTTTTCCAACGGAGAAACTGGAGGATGTATGCCGATTTCGGCATCTTATGCTGCTTTAATTTTATTGGTTGATTATGTAGTTCGGGGTAACTGATGAATCAACATATTTTTTGAGTTTCCGGATCGTATTCCAAGATCGCCTGAATTTTCTTTTGCTACTTGATGGAATTTTTGTCTTCTCATGGACAAAATTAAAGCATGATGGATGGCTATATTGCCGGTGTGAAAAGTGCACCAATTGTTGATTGGTTTATAAGACTTTCACTTCAGGATGAGTAAAGTGAGGTACTTAGGTCACATTATCTGGAGTAGGAGGTCGATGTCAATCTTACGAAGGCTATCGTAATAGAATCAAAAGGTAAGATTGACGCATGCTAGTTAACGATCGAAGTTGCTAGTGATGGAGTATTCGACCCTTGACCTAGAGTCGATGGCGATAGAGTTAGCTAGTTTTGGAGGCACTATTTATGAGGATAGAGTTGGACTTGGAGTTGCCGCTGGCGTTTGTAAAGATTTAAGATTTTTGACCAATTTAAAACAAGGATTTTGAATATAAAATAAGTTTAATTTGGTTTAAATATGAATTTGGATTTAAAAATGATTTTTTTAAGTAATAAAATAGATATTTGAATTTGTCAAATATGACGATAAGAATTTATCAGCATTTGCTACAACGAATTTTCTAAGTACATATTAATTAAACTGTTCTTGTTGACATGATCTTTTTGATTAATTATATGTATAAACTATAAAATAAAATAATTATGTTGAATTGTTCAAGTATAAGATAAACATCATTGGAATTTGTAGATGCAAGTCGTTGGTTCTTACGGTTTCTAATTGAAAAACCTATATACTTAGACTTTGAAACACTAATGGGAAGAAAAATTAGCAACTTTAAAGTGTTGGAAATGTGTGACAAATGAATGGAAAGGTGGATAGTGTAGAACATTAACAAGTGTCCCTCTTATATGTCCTTATGCATGCAACCTAAAGGACATGTGTCCATGCCTAATGACCAAAATGCTCTTAAACTCATCTACATAAGGCACCCTCCCTTTATCGTTCTTTCCATCCCACTTTCCTACCTCTCATCTTCTTCTTTTTCTTTTTAGTTCCTTACTTTCCCTCTTCCTCCCCTCCTTCCCCTCTTTTTTTGTCCTAAGAGCCTTCCCTTCCCCCCTTTGGCAATCCTCGACCGCCACCACCTCCTCCTTCCCAACGCCCTCCTCAATTCACTAACCTCGACCTACCCTCCACCTCCATGACCCCACTTCACCTCCGATCAAGCTCCACCCGCCACCACCTCCCAAGACAATTGCCATACCTTCCTATCCATGCCACTACCACACCAAGCCCACGACCGTACCCTCCTACCCTTACCACCCACCTAGCTCGACTATCGTACCCCCATCCTCCTTCCATTTATTAATATATTATAATTATTATTACTATTACTATCGAAGAAGTCGGTGCAGGATAACAGTCACTCCAAAGCGTTCACAATAAGCTAGGTTGTCCTACAGTAAAGTTAGAAGGAGTGGAAATGCCAATAAGAAACTCTACACAGTTATTATTATATACAGTTAAATCTAGTCATCGAATATATTGTCGAATACATCTCCTTGTTGTTGGATGAATGGTTGTATAGTTAATGACGCTTACACACTGATAAGTGTTGATTAGCGTAACGCTTGCACCATAATTAAGAGCATTCATGTACGATATTGATTGATGGTTGTTATGGATGTACATATGATTGTAATTACTTCTTGTATGTCATCACACACCTATTATACTTTGATTATGGAATTATGAAGGTGATTAGTTAAGCTCCTTCCCCATTTAAAAATATAAACGGGTTTTATATTAAATTAAAGTAAAATCTGTCCAAAAATAAAATCTGAAAATTTATATATGAAATGGTAAAAAATGAAATTAAGGTGATTATAAATAGCTTTCATAAAGGAGGAAAGTGAAATTGAAAAATATTTTGATATAAAACGGCTTGTCCAAGTTTGAAATAGATTTTGAATAGTAAATTCCAAATTTGAATATGAGTTAGAAATATAAACAATGTTTTAAACTCGATCCAATTATTTCGATAATCTTGTATAATATTTAATTCCGATAGTCTTGTAGAATATAAACAATATTTAATTTATATCTGGATATTTTATTTAAATTATAAACTTAACTTTCTAATTATAATAAATTAGATTTGGATAGAAATAATCTTTGGATATTCGATGTTACAATCTGTAGTTAAACTTGTACTATTTGAGGAATTTAAAAGGTATTTATACCAGTATTCCACTTATGGTTTTTTCGATTATGAGATTTGGTATGGTATAAAAGCTGATATAATCTCTATACAAATCTTATATTTGATATCAATCGGTTTTGGTTGGATCAAGGATTAGTGAATGTTTTTTGAAATAATTCTTAATCAAGGAAACAATGAAGATTTTTAATACATTGGTTTAACGTAGGTTAAACTATGGGAATTGTTTATTAAGAATAACAAAGCTTATTTACCCTGGGTTTAGAATGGTATGTTTTTGAAATAAAACTTTTAAGTAAAAATTTAGTAGAAATAAGAATTCAAAAAGAACCTTGGTCAAGTTTTGGTTTAAAGAAATGGATTTATAGGTTAACGATTTTTTCTCAAATAAGGACTTTGTTAAAGAAAATTGTTTCAAGGAGGTTTTTATTAACTAAGATTAAGTGAAGGGAGACTTAATTGAAATCTGGTATAATCCATAATTGTTTTTAAAATTGCGTGGATAATTCGGAAAGATCGAGATCGGATTTCTATCCGAAAACCATTTCGAATAATGATAAGACAAAATGCAGCAAATAAAGATACTGAAGATGGTGGTTGAAGACCGGAGATCTTTACATCGAAATGACTTCTTGTTGATGTTTCTATTGGGTCGTACACCCAATGAAATTATTTATAGTAGTGGTCCCCACGTACTTGAAGAGATTCGAGATATGCAAATGTTTCCCTCCTTCATTGGGCAAGTAATAAAAAGCCTTTGGTTTCGTTCAGACCCAGAACGGACTTGTATGGATGTTTGTATGACATTGTAATTTGTAATGTATTGGTTAATATTTACTAAGCATATTGCTGTTGGTGGCGGAAAATATGTTATCTTAGCTTAACACGTTTCTTTGAGACATACGAGTCAAAGGTGATATGGTTAGTAACTACGAATTATATGTTATGAAATGATGGTGTGGCACACCAAGTGATTGAGCTGCTGATGATCAAGGCATGTCTTTATGGTAAAGCATAGCTTTGTGTAACGAAACTTCGTCAAGCCTTACATCCCGAAAATGACCAAAACAGGAAAAAATGTAGCAAGGTTATGAGTGTGTCGTTTCCTTCTAAATAAAAAGTGTATCATGGTATGGGGCTTAGGTATTACTTATGTGGCAACCTCCACTAATGTGGGTATTGATTGTAGGTCCCCGGTTAAAGGTTGGTAACAACCGGGAGACGGCATACTTAGGCCTGCTCTTAGTTATCCAGTTAAGGGATAACCCGACCATGTGTTGACAGAGAATTGGTCAGGATCTTGGGACATCCCTCTAGAGGTGTACCCATCGAAGAAGGAAGTTCCTTAACCTGGTCATTTGTTGGAAATCCATTTTCCACTACGAGCCATAAGATTTCAGTTGTATACTATATGTCAACATAATAGTTTGGGATATTATGTTGGCGAGGATTGATACATTTACTTGTGAAATGATTTTCCACACTATGCACTAATAATAATATATAAGGATTTTCCACGTATCAAACATTTTTGGTTACCAAAAGGAGAAACCTCACCCAAATTTGCATTGTTTGTGCCATGAGGTAAATTCATTTTCCAAAAAGCATTGCGAATTTTCTGCACTAGTATTCATAATGGTAAAACTCGTTCCATATGACATGGTCTTATGATTTACCTCACTTTAAAATAAACATAACTATTTTTCAGTTTTTCACACTAGTCGCATGACTGACCTAGAGTTTATTGTTCCTCCAACTAAACACTAGGTGCCCATAATTTTCCATATGGGCAGCCTGGTAGTTATGGTTTATAGATTAGTCTTGAAGTCCATTTTAGAGCTAGTGTCAGATTAGGATTGGAGCTGATAATTGGGATCATATTAATATACTTCCGCTAAGCTTTAGTGTTTTTCGCTGTGTATTTTCATTATACTTTGAAATATTTTGTAACTCTGATGTAAAATGTTGTTATAGCAATAAAAGTTCATTTTGTTTTGTTCTAGTGTTTTACTACCTCAATAACAATCCGTCTTTGTAACGTTTCGAGTTGTTTTAAATACCGACGTGAAATGGTCAAAAAGGCGGGTCATTTCATTGGTCATATTGGAGCTTGGGTTTGTACAAAGCTTATGGAATGACTCATTAGAACTGGCGGTAAGGACTCATCAGAGATAGGATTAAGAGGAGTAACTCATTAGAGATAGGGTTAGCAATACCCTATAATGAGTTTGAGAGTATTATATATGAAAAGAATGTATTTTCATATAAAAACGGTTTGGGTTTTTGAAAGATTATATTCTAAATATTAAAAAAAATTGAAACATACATATATATAATTATAGCTTGGATAATTAATTAAACAATTAAGATGGCTAAAATTTTGAATCTGAACATCTTATGATTAGAATTTCGTTGTTTTACTAAGGATGTTCATATGGAGTTAGAATAAATAATTCTAGTATAAAAAGCTTTGTAAATTTAATAGGGCTAAGAGCTTGGTTAAAAGAATGTTTGGAAAATGATTAAGGTAATTTTGACTTAAAAAGTTAGGTTAAAACTTAAGTGTTTGATTGAAATAGAAAGAGCAGGATTATCGACGATTTTGGACTGTCGATAAATTCTGGTAAATGAACAAATTTAAAGTTAAGAAGTTTGAATATGAAAAGTAACAATAGGCTACAGGTATTGATATTAGACTTATTTTTAGAATAGACGTGACTGTTCAAATTTTTTTAGTAGGTAATCTAAAAAGATAAAACAATTTAAACAAAACGAGCTAACTTAAGGTTAGCCAAACGATAAAGAACTTAAACTGTAGATAATCCCTATAAGAAATTGGGTTAAGGATCAGTATTCTCAACAAATTTTGACCGTCATCGAATTCTGGGATACATTTGAATAAGGAATAAAATACTTAAGAACAAATACCTATGAATTAATTTTCATAATTTGACTTGAAGGTATTCGGCAAATAAGGAACAACTGAACGTTGTCTGAACTAAGGTTTTTAAATAAGATAAGTCGTAAGATAACATATAAAGTTAAATAATGATTTTTGAACTGATATATGTTTGATAGAAATAACACCAGATAAGGAGTTAAATTGGCTACTTATGGTCTCATTTGGGATTAAATTGGCTATCAAATAGAATAGGTAAACTGATATGTTTTGATTATGCAACTGAAACATTGGAAAGAATTCAAGAAGCTAAGTGTTTGATAAAAATAACACTAAATAAGGAGTTAATGGAAAATTTTGAAGTTGAAAACCCAGATGGATCCACACAAGAAATTCGAGTAACTTATGTATGGAAACCTGATGTGTGTGTCCACTGCATGGTTTTTGGGCATAAAAAATATGAGTGTAAACATAAGAAGGTATCTGCAGGAGATGGTGAAGTGAATAAAGTACCAGTAAGAGAAGAAAAGTGGAAAAAGCTCATATAAACAAGACAAACCAGAACTTGGGTACAAGGAGAAATACTGGTTTTGAAGTAAGAAACGCTCAAAATGGACAAAGCAATGCATGGAATAAAGTCACTTCCAGTAAATTTAAGGGTAAAGCTAAACTAAATGAAGAAGTGGTAACAGGGAAAAGCAAAATAAATGAGGCAACCATAAAGGAAAATGTGGAGACTGACAAGCAGCAAATGAAAGACACAAACTTATCCACAAGTCAAAAATCTCAAGAGGGAAAAGAACAGCTACACAACATTTTTAGTGCTCTGCATGACTTGGAAGAGGGTGAAACACAAATAAGTGATGAGGAAATAGGGGGTGATGATGAAGAAGATCTAAACTGTGAAAAGGAAGTGCAAAAAGGAATAAATACAAAAAGCAAAAAGAAGCATGCACAAGAGAACAAAAGCAGAACTAATAAAATAAAGGAAAAAGGAATGTGTAGCAATTCAAAGCAAAACAAGGAATATAAGGCAATGGCCATAAAGACAAATGATCAAGTGCATGCAAACAATGTTTCCAACCTGCATGGCAACATTAATGATATTGTTTTACCTGCCCACCAACCTCCTGAAATTATTACCATTCTCAAACCCAATCACTCAAAACCTTTCCTCAAATCCACTTCCTCCTATTCTCATTGATCCTCCTACATTCCTACCTTCACATCCCTCTGCTCCTCCTCCTCTATCTAAACCTTCATCAACTCCTGTGTTTCCAGTTAATGATATCATCATTGATCCTCCTCCTGACCCCATCATTGGTTCTCCTTCCTCTCCAACTTCTCCACCTCTTATCTCCCCTCCACTTTCTGTTTTATGCAAAAGGCAATTCAAGAAAAATGAAAAAAAAAGGTTTTGATCAGAGTATCTGATATAAAAGGAAATCAGAAATATAAGGCAAGGAAAAAAATGCCCATCTCCTAACCCATCATCTATCATGTCACCTTTTTCCTCTAATCCTATGTCCCCTCTGAAATCTGATGAAGAATCAGATGACTCCTTCCATACCATGCCAGAAAAAACTCCAACTTCTTCTCCTAGAAGAACTAGAAACTCCTCAAAAACTCCACATGTTTAATTATGTTACACAATGTAGCAGCATGAACATTCGTGGAGCCCATAAATAACCAAAACTTGATCAAATTAAAATCCTAATCCATAATCCTCATCTTTCCCTTATCTCTATTTTTGAATCTAAACTTAACTCAATTCAGTCTCAGTTTCCCTGCAACTACATTAATCCTTCATGGCAATACACAACCAATCTTTTGCAAGCTCCTTACGGAAGATTACTCATTCTCTTTGACCCCTCTATTTTCTCCATTAACCCTATCCTATCTGATTACCAATATATTCATGCCTTTGTGTCTCACATCCCCTTAGCTTCATCTTTTTATGCGACCTTCATATATGCTAGTAACTGCACTATGGTTAGAAATCAATTCCTGGATCATCTTCCTCATCTGTCCCAATCCTCTCACCCTTGGCTGCTTTTGGGAGATTTCAATTGTTCTTACAAATCTGAACATAAAAGTGGTGGTATCCCGCTATCTATCTCTGATATGGATCCACTAAATTGCGCAATGCATGATGCTGCTCTCATTGAAATTCCTTTTTCTGGCTGTGAATATACTTGGAGTAACAAAAGCATATCCAATCCAATAACTTTAACCAAGATTGACCATGGTCTGATGAAGTCCTCCTCCCTCACCTTCTGGCCATCTATCCATATCCACATCCCTATGCCATCACTTTCTGACCACTGCCCGCTCATCCTAACCTTTGGTTCAGCAGCCATTTTTAAACAAGTAAACTTTAAAAAAAATTGATGAATGGATAAATAATGTAAATTTCTTACAGGTCGTACATGATGCTTGGAGCCTATACACTTATGGTAACCCTATGCTCATACTGCAAAAGAAGTTGAAAAATACAAAGGAAGCATTAAAAATCTGGTCTAAAAACACATATGGCTTTGGGAATAAACTATCTACTGAATTGGCTGAAAAGCTTGAACAAATTCAAATGCGGAACTTCCAACTGACTGCTAATAATTCTTCTTATATATCAGAGAGAGATTTAGTGGAGCAACTAGATAGTGCGCTGTAGATTGAGGCTAGTATGGTGCAACAAATAAAGCAGAAATGGTCTACTAGTGGAGATAGGAATACAAAAGTCTTTCATGTCTCTTTGAAAATTAAACAAGCTAAGTCTTTGGTTCACTCTATTTCTGATACTCAAGGCATCTTTCATGATTCCCCCTCCTAAATTGATGAAGCTTTTCTCAATTATTACACCAACCTCCTCTCCTTGATCTTTCTTTCACCTCAAATTTGTGTTTCCAATCCCTTTCCCCTAGTATGCAGCTTACCCTGATAGCTCCTGTATCTGACGAGGAAATAAAAAAATGTTTCTTAACCATGAGGAAATCAGCGTCTCCTGGACCTGATGGTTTCACAGCCTCCCTTTATATTCACTATTGGCATATTATATCAAGAGATGTTCTTTGTGTTGTGCACAATTTTTTTGATAAAAGTAAGATGTTGATGTCCATCAACTCTACGAACTTAGCATTAGTTCCAAAAATTCCAAACCCTTCCAATGTGACTCATTTTGGCCCTATTGCATGTTGCAATGTGATCTATAAAGCCATCTCTAGGATATTGGCTCATGGAATGTAAGCTGCTTTAACTTCCATGATATCATCAAATCAGGCTGCTTTCTTGCCTAACAGAAATATTATTGACAACATCCTTCTCTCCCATGAGCTATTGAATGGCTACTCCAGGAAGTATATTTCACCTCGTGCTATGATGAAAATTGACATAAGAAAAGCGTTTGATACGCTAATCTGGAAATCCATTCTCAATATCATGCAGTGTATGAATTTTCTAGTCAAGTTCATTCTATGGATACATCTTTGTATATCGACAGTAAGATACTCCTTGGTGATCAACGCTCATAATGTGGGGTATTTCGGAAGTAGTAATGGCCTTAGACAAGGCGATTCTATCTCGCCATACTTGTTTATACTCGTTATGGAAGCATTAACTCTTAAAATTCAAAGACAAGTGAGCTATAGAATTTTATATTGCATTCGAAGTGTAGAGATCCTCTGATTACTACTCTTGCATTTGCAGATGACCTTATGATATTCATAAAGCCAACGACTAAATCTCTGCATACCATCAAGAATACATCTTTTCAAAGTTTCTCGGGGTTATGTCTAAACAATGGAAAATCTAGCATTCTTCTAGCTGGAGTTATTACTGAACATGCTTCTCTGTGTTTAAATATCACTAAAATGGCTAGAATGAATACTGGAGCTTCCTATTTAGGAGTATCGTTGGCTACAAAAAGAATTACACTGGCTCAATGTATACCTCTATATGAGAAAATAACTGCTATCATGAGTAGATGGGAGAATAGAAATACTTCTCATCCTGGAAGGTTGGTCATTATAAATTCAATCATATTTTCCATGTCAGTCTATTGGTGCAGGTCATTTATGCTACCGATGAAACTGATTGCCATGATCAAAACTGCAATGCGTAAATTTCTATGGACGGGATCTATCTACTCTAACAAGTTTCCTCCCTTGGCATATCATAAGTTGGAGAAACCAAAGATAAAAGGAGGGTTAGGTATTAAAAACACCAGCATTTATAATTATGCTGCACTTTCTGTTCATTTCGTGAGGCATGTAACGAGAGAGAAATCCCTGTGGGTGGACTGGAGTGTCAAGCATAATTTAAAAAATGAAGAAATCTGGACTGTTGTTTCTAAATCTTCATACAGTTGGGAGTGGAAAACTATTCTGAAAGTAAGAGATAAAGTGTTGCCGCTATTTCGACTCATTATCTCACATGATTCAAATGAAAAATTTCTGGCATTTTCCTTGGCTGAAAAGGGGAATTATCTTGAGTAAGCTTTTCACATACGACGAGATCATGAGTAGCAATATTCCTATAAATGCTAAAGCTAAGGCATATGTAGTCGATGGTACTATTAGTATTCCTAGATGCGGTGTTGCAAGAACAAATGAAGTATGGAATATATACAATGGTTATCATTATTGCATGGGTAATCAACTCAAATACGGATGGTCGGATGATATGTCTATGCATTCCACAGGACTAATTTACTCATTACTGTCAAAAGAAGAAAGAATGCCAAGATTTAAATGGTGCAGACGGATCTGGAATAACAATATGAATGAAAGGCTCAATTTCTTTGCATGGAGAGTGATGAGTGATGCACTGCACACAAGAAGTAAATTACACAGCAAAGGGCTTGATGTTCCAATGGAATGTATTTTCTGTGGGTCTAATTCTGAAAACAATCAACACTTGTTTTTTGAATGTCACTATTTTTATTTCTTATGAAACAAGATCAAGCGCAAGGGAGGGTATGCAAAAGCAAAAAGAAATAGCATGGAGGAATGGTGCACCATTTACAAGGCAACAAGATGGAAACAAAGTTCTACCTATGAATTACTGATTATGTTCAAAGCTACATTGTCGGCAATTTGGTTGGAAAGAAATGATAAAATTTTCAACAGAAGCTCTAATTTCAGGCTGCATGTGTACAATTCTATATGTAGGAAAATTAAACACGAAATTACTATGTCCAAATTTTCTTTCGATTTGGTTGTGTAAGGCAAATGGATGTAATTTTCTTATCCCTTTCTCTTCTATCCCTTGTATTTCTTATTTCTTCTCTTTACCCCATTTATATTGTAAGTTCTGCTTATATATATATATATATATATAATATGGTAGGGGCCATTTAACCCTGCCGGCTTTGCCAAAATAATGATTTTGGAACTTTAATTGGAAAGGAAATAAGTTTCATAGCTTTTGGACCAAGAATAATTAGCAAGTTAAGATCAAATCCTAGTAAAAACAAGGTCGTAACTCTAAATTTCCTAGTAAATTATAGGAAGGTAAGCCTTTGAGTGTTAGTCAATATTTGGCTCAGTTTTATTCTAGTAGTAGTTCGGGATCTGATGACTCAAATGGACGCATGTTTGACTTCCCGAGCGATAGTGATAGTGATCAGGACAATATTGAGGCAGAGGCTTCCCCTTCTGGAGAGCCGGAGCCAGTAGGGCCAGCCGAGCTAGTAGAGCCCATACCGAGAGATGATGTTTTAGAGCGACAGATGAGATATGATAACGAGAGAATTGACTCAAGGGTTGATAAGCACAATGTATGGGAGATTGGTATCCCCATCAGCGACGATGAGGAGGTCCTTGGTGAGTTAGGTGAGGATGTACCTGGTGATGAGGAGACGTTAGATCCAGAGGGTGCCTCGCAAGGCCCATATGAGAGTTTGATAAAGTGTGAGAGTTTGATGGACCCATAGACGATCATGTAGAGCTTGTTCCTAATGATAAGCTTCCACAGTGGGACTTAGTGCCTGAGTTCGATGATGATGATGAGGGTGAGGTTATTGATGAGGATGGATATCTAGTGGATGATGCAGATGAGGATTTGCTGACAATGATACCGAGGAGATGAGTTTATCAGGACCGTTTGATGATAAGTCGGATACTTAGTTAGTGGGAGGTCATTGTTTGGTACATATTATGTGTATATGATTATTTTAAGTGCTTAGTTCGCTCTAAGATATTTTTGTGGGCTAGGATATTTTATGGGACTAGCACACTTTTTGACCGTATGCTTTTTGTTGTTGTATATAGACCACCTCAAGTGCGTAGTACGTGCTTAGATTGGTAAGACAGGACTATGTATATAACTCATACTGCAAATGGATTTTTTGCGCTCTGGCATAGATATTGATATGGCATTTTTGGCTGACTATAGCATGGTATTTTGTGGGTAACTTGTGCTTGTTTGCCATTCAAATTTTAATGTTTCTTTATTTTCAAAGGCAACAAATTTTATTTAAATTTAGTATACTCTTTTTTAACAGTCTCGAGTTTGAAAACCTATAAATTATTTTATAAGGTTTATTACAAATTTAACATCCTCACCTTTCCAAGAAAAGAAAGTTTTAAGGGGGATGATTGTAACGATCCAGGATTTTTGACCAACTCAAAACTAGGATTTTGAATATAAAATAAGCTTAAGTTGGTTTAAATATGAATTTGGTTTTAAAAATGAATTTTGTTTAAGTAATAAATAGATATTTGAATTTGTTAAATAAGACGATAAGAACTTATCAGCTTTTGTTACAATGAATTTTCCAAGTACCTATTAATTAAACCATTTTTTTATATGACCTTTTTGATTGATTATAGGAATAAATTATAAAATAAAATAATTATTTTAAATTGTTCAAGTAGTAGATGCAAGTCGTTGCTTGTTGAGATTTCTAATTGAAATACCTATATACTTAAACTTTGAAACACTAATGGGATGTAGCAAAATTAGTAAAACTTTAAAGAAATGGAAATGTGTGACAAATGCATGGGAAGGTGGATAGTGTAGGACATTAACAAGTGTACCTCTTATGTGTACTTATGCATGCAACCTAAAGGACACGTGTCTATGTGCCTAATGACCAAACTGTCCTTAAACTCACCTATATAATGCACCCTCCCTTTATCATTCTTTTCATCCCACTTTCCTACCTCTTCTTCTTATTAGTTCCTTACCTTCCCTTTTCCTCCCCTCCCTCTCTTTTTTCGACCTAAGAGCCTTCTCTCCTTCGTCCATCCTCGGCTTCCACCACCCTCCTCCCTCCGACCATCCCCTCCTCCTTTCCAATGCCCTCCCCACTTCCCTAACCTCGGCCTACCCACCTCCACAGCCCCCTTTCACCTCCGACCAACCTCCACCCGCCACCACCTCCCAAGACCGTAGCTACACCTCCCTACCCACACCACTACCCCACCAAGCCCACGACCATACCCTCCTACACTCATCACCCACCTAGCATGGCCACCCTTCCTCCTTCCACTTATTAATATATATATATATATATATATATATATATTATAATATTACTAATGTTATTATTGTCGAAGAAGTCAGTATGTGATAACAGTCAGTCTGGAGCATTCGCAGTTAGGTCGTCTTACAGTAAAAATAGGAGTGTAAATGCTGGTGAGAAACTCTACACACTTATTTTTATATACAGTTAACTATAGTCATTAATACATCATTGAATATATATATATATATGCTTAATGTTGGACGAATGGTTGTATAGTTAGTGACACTTATACACTGATAAATGTTGATTACCGTAACGCTTGCACCGTAGTTAATAACATTCATATGTAATATTGATTGATAGTTGCTATGGATGTGCATATGATTGTAATTGCTGTTTGTATGTCATTGCACACCTGTTGCACCTTGATTATGGAATTATACAGATGATCGGTTAAGTCTCTTCCCCATTTTAAAATATAAACGGGTTTTATATTAATTTAAAGTGCAAATAATGTCCAAAAATAAAATTTGAAATTTTATATCCAAAATGGTTTGAAAATGAAATTAAGGTGATTATAAACAACTTTCGTAAAGGAGGAAATGATACTGAAAAAGAATTTGATATAAAACGGCTTATTCAAGTTTGAAATCGATTTTGAATAGTAAATTCCAAAATTGAATTTGAGTTAGATATATAAACAATGTTTTAAACTCGAACCGATTATTCTAATTGTCTTGCATAATATTTAATTTGATTTCTACAAAGTTTGAGGTTCAATGGATTAATATTTGAAAAATAATATTATTTTATTGATATTATATTAGTGAAGTACCCAATTTTGATTTATAATTAAATTTGAAGTGAAAATTTGAAAATATTGTTTTCAAATAAGTTCATATATGTTTTATAAAATTTATAATCATATTAGAAGTAACTCAAATGAATTTTGTTTTGAAGTTACAATATGGTCTGAAGAGGACTAGTCGCGCTACAACAGTTCGCGAATTTCCACCATAAACTTTAAATGATTATAGTAGATACAATTTAAATTGAATTTACATGAAATGAAAAACGTTTGCTTTCTAATAATAATAGTTTTCAAATAGAAAAGGAAAATTTGAGTTTCAATGTATAGATTTCAAATTATGTTCAAATCTATTTTTAAATAGAATCGCGGTTTTGCAGTTCAGTGATTGTAACTGGAAACCGATAGAAACGGCTTTATAAAAATTATTAAAAATATGCAAAATTTTGTTAAATCATAATTAATTAATTAAAACTGATTTGAATTGGAAATATTAAGTTTTGGATAATAAAAAAGGTTATTTTTTTCAGACTAACTTATTTGAAACACATAAAACGCTTTTACAATGCTTTTTACCAATATTGAAATTTAATGGTTTTAACTTAAAGAATTCTATCCAAACCTTTTCTAATCATTTTCAAATGGTTAATGAAATGTTTTAAAGATAAGTTGGATATTTTATTTAAATTATAAGCTTAATTTTCCAATTCTAATAAATTGGATTTGGATACAAATAATCTTTGGATATTCAATATTAAAATCTGCAGTTAAACTTGTATTATTTTAGGAATTTAAAAGGTATTTATACCAGCATTCCACTTATAGTATTTTTCGATTATGAGATTTGATATGGTATATAAGCTGATATAATCAATATACAAATCTTATATTTGATATCAATCGATTTTTGTTGGATCAAGAATTAATGAATGATTTTTGAAATAATTCTTAGTCAAGGAATTAATGAACGTTTTAAATACGTCGGTTTAACGTAAGTTAAGCTATGAAAAATGTTTATTAAGAATAACAAAGCTTATTTACCCTGGGTTTAGAAAGGTATGTTTTTGAATTAAATCTTTTAAGTAAAAAAATAGTTGAAATAAGAATTCAAAGGAACCTTGGTCAAATTTTGGTTTAAAGAAATGGTTTTATGGGTTAACAAAATTTTCTCAAATAAGGACTCTGTTAAAGAGAACTATTTTAAGGAGGTTTTGATTAACTAAAATTAAGTGAAGGGAGACTTATTTGAAATCTTGTATGGTCCATAATTGTTTTTAAAATTGCCCTGATTATTCGGAAAGATCGGGATCAGATTTCTACCCGAAAACCATTTCGAATAATGATATGACAAAATGGAACAAATAAAGATAATGAAAATGGTGGTTGAAGACCAGAGATCTTCACGTCGAAAGGACTACTTGTTGACGTTTTTATGGGTCGTACACCCAATGAAATTATTTATAGCAGTAGTCCAAATGTACTTGAAAAGATTCAGGACTTGCAAGGACTTCTCCCCTTTATTGGACGAGGAATAAAGCGCCTTCGGTTTCATTCAAACGCAGAATGAACTTGTATGGATATGTGTCTGACATTGTATTTTGTAATGTATTAATTAATCTTTACTAAACATATTTCTGTTTGTGACAGAGACTATGTTCTCTTAGCTTAACGCCCTTCTGTAAGACATACGAGCTCAAAGATGATATGGTTAGTAATTATGAATTATATGTGATGGAATGACAACATGGCATACCAAGTGATTGAGTTGCTGATGATCAAAGCATGACTTTATGGTAAAACACAGCTTTCTGTAACGAGAATTCGTCAAGCCTCACATCTCGAAAATGACCAAAACAGGAACAAATGCAGCAAGGTTATGGGTGTGTCGTTCCCTTCTATAAATATTGTACCATGGCACGGAGCCCGGATATTACTTATGTGGCAACGTCTACTTATGTGGATGTTGATTGCGAGTCCCCGGTTAAAGGTTGGTAACAACCGGGAGATGGCATAATCAGGCGTGCTCTAAGTTGTTATGTTAAGGGATAGCCCGCTCTTGTGTTGGCAGAGAGCCGGTTAGGATCTCGGGACATCCCTTTAGAGGTGTAACCATCGGATAAAGAAATTCCTTAACCTGATCATTTGTTGGAGATTCATTCTTTACTATGAGGCCATAAGATTTTAGTTGTATACTATATGTCAATATAATAGTAGGGATATTATGCTGGCTAGGATTGATACATTTAACTGTGAAATGATTTTTCATACTATGCACTAATAACAATATCAGAAGATCTTTCACGTATCAAGCATTTTTTGTTATCATAAGGGAAACCTCATTTAAGCCTGTGTTTGCATTGTGTGTTTACCGCGAGACCTTATGGTAGCTTCATTTTCCAAAAGGCATTGCGAATTTTCTGCACTAGTATTTATAAGGGAAAAACTCGCTCTGTGTTATACGGCATAGTATTATAATTTACCTCACTTTAAAATAAACATAACTATTTTTAAGTTTATCACACCAGTCCTATGATTATCCTAGAGTTTATTGTTCTTCCACCTAAACGCTAGGTGCCCATAATTTTCCAAATGGACAACCTCATAGTTATTGTTTGAAAATTAGTCTTGGAGTCGGTTTTAGAGCAAATGGTGGATAAGAAATGGAGCTGATAATTGGGATAATATTAGTATTCCCCTGCTGAGCTTTAGCATTTTCCGCTGTGTATTTTCGTTATACTCTGATATATATCTTGTAACTCTGATGTAAAATGTTGTTATAGTAATAAAAGTTTTTTTTTTTTGTTTTATTCTAATGTGTTACTACCCCCAATAACAATATGTTCTTTGTGAACGTTTCCAGTTGGTTTAAATACCAACTTGAAGCAGTCAAAAAGGCAGGTCGTTACAATGTTACCTCAATGGGGTTTTTCCTCTCCAGGTGGAATCTTAACCTTCATTGATAATGATAGTTCGGATTCCTAGCCTCCTATCGTTGTTGTTTAGGAGCGATATTCCAGTAGTGGGTGTTGTTCATTTTATTAGTGGTTATAGCTTCAAGGTTTTAAGTGTTGTACGGATTATGCTAAGGTGATTTGCTCTGTATTGAAGAGGTGCAGTTGTTCCTAGCATTGTTGGAGGGTGTTTGGACACTCATTCTTTGATGAGTGAATGGTCAGCTAGCTAATGTTAAGTGGGAAGAGCCGTGTAATTCTCTATAGCTACTTGAGATTCCCATGTAGATGCGGGAGCAATTTTTTCAATGGTATTTATTGATAAGTTGCCAAGATTTGAGGGTAGCATGATAGCGCTTGAGTTGTGCTTGATTCGATGACCAAAATTGCTAGACTTACTTTCCTCATTTTAGCAGAATGACAACCGAACTTGTTGAGTCATATATGGATTAGATGTCTTTTGTTGACTAGACTAGTATCCTGCATGTTATGGTGGACATGGATGTTAGTTTTCATGATTGCTATTGTGTTTTGGATAACATGACCACTTATGCTTGCATGATTATTAGGCATGCAGGGTAGTTATTTTTGTTGTGCCTCGTTTGTTTTCATACATGACTTGATATGTTTGTTTTCCTTGTTGGTCTCTGCTGTTGTGTTTAAACTTGTTTGTTGAGTACATGTTTAGGTACATGAAGCATGAACTTTTTGTTTACATGCGCACACACTTTTATTTGCATCTAAATGCTAAGTTTGTTTTAAAAAGAAGTATATAGTAGATGTAGTGTTCTACTTTTGCCATTGGTGCATTTTTTATAGTTTTGTTCCCCTGATATGGGTGGCCACTTTTGGGCCATTGTTTTCTTTTGTTGTTTTAAGCTATGTTTGGCGAGTTGTGTTTTTTCTGGATCGAGCTGCGCAAAGGAGATGCTGTTAAATTTTTCCATTAATTTATCCAAAGTTGGAAGGAAAGTCAAGATTTGATTTTTGGATTGAGATTGTCATCCAATTAATGGATTGATACTTTTCCCAAGGTTGGGCAAGTGTACAACTTAGGTGTTTGACATGGTCACGATGATTCCGGATTTGATAGGGGTATACTTAGAGATGGAAATTTTGGCTTCATGAAAATTGCAAGTCTATTTTCATTGTTGTGATCATTTTCTTGTGTGGTTGTTGAGAGCGATAAGGGGCGATTTGTTTTGTATCGTCGCTTACTCGAGAGTGATGGATTGCGTTGTTCAGTCCTTGAGGATTTCATGGATAAAATCCTATAAGGGAGAAAAATGTAACGACCTGTATTTTAACGATTGGATATTTAATTACTTTATTTAAATATTGATCGTTAATTAATTGAGTGACAGTTCCAAAAGGCAACTTTTCACAAACGTTTGAATTAGAACTCAAGATTAGTTCAATTGAGTTTGGATTGTTCACTATGTAAAGAAAAAGAATATGGATTGCTATATTTTAAGATCTGACGACTTGAGAGTCAAAACCGTCTTGAAATATGCGTAATATTGTTGTTTTGGAGTGCAGTCTCGAATTACGACAAAACTTGTACTACCGAAACTGTATTGCTAGAATGATATATGTCGTCAAGTAATATTAAAATAGCTATAACCCAAACGTGACCGATACATCTACTTTTTATTCTTTTCACTGTTCCATTGAGTTATGGTCGCCTTCTCCCTTATTTCTAAAATTAGAATCAAATCACTTTCTCCACGATAAATAACGAGATCTTCGTTGTAGAATTCGTGCTTTCGATGGCTACATATCCGTACCCGATTTGGAGCGTTTCAATGTATGTGACCGAACGTCTATTTTTTTGCCCATGCAAACTAAAGTTTTAGTTTGCGGAGGATGTGGTCGTAGATAAGGGCAAGGTGATCATCGTTGACATCAACATGACAATACGCAGCAATGCCCGGGGCTCAAAGGAGCTCGATGACCATTTGGGGAGACCGACATTTGATTTGTCATGACTTGGGTGTGTGAATTTCTTAGGTGTCACGTTTCAAGGAAAGAGACTGAGTTGCATGAGATTGCTACGCACATGTCAAGCATTGAATGGGAGTTCATAGACACACTCAGATTTAAGATTTGTTTATCAGAGTGGTGTGTCATTGGTGAGTGATGCACGATTTTTTGGTGCAGCATCAGATAGAGAGGGAAGAAGGATTAAGGTTTAAATAAGGTAATTAATCTAAATTTAAGTGTGATTAGAGAATTAATTACTTGATTAAACTTATTAAACTTCTAGTTTTTGTGCCTTTTGCATATGATGTCCGATTTGGACGTTGTCTTTTCCGTTTGACATGTATTGACGAGCTTAATTAAACAATTTTTGGACAACTTCGATAAATTTCGCTATTTCGCTTGGAAGGGACATCGATATCCTTACCAAGATTTAGCTTAGCATTCGGACCTTGCTTTTTTCAAATGAAAAAAAATTAGGTTCTTGGTGGTTCTAAATTGTGCTGCAAGTAGCATTATGCAAGATTTGAACAGTGACCTCACGGATGATGACTAAGCCTCGACAACACTGGACAACATTTTGAGCTAAACCCAGTGGAAATACTAACCTAAAAACAGTAAAATTAATTTGGTAACTATCTTAACAAAAGTATAACAGAAAAGAAAAAAAAATGCTGCTTAGAGCAGAAAACGCTGATTGCGATTGAGCTCAACTTCACCTGAAATCAGGGCCGGCCCAGGAGCATCTTGGGCCATAGGCAGGCTTCAAATTTAGGCCATTCCTAAAATGAAATTGAAATAAAAATAATTAACTTGCTAAATAATTGTAAAATGCACAATCTTCAAGTGTAAATATTTCAATACACAAACAATTTCATGTAAATGTTTTTACTTCATATTCTATGGCAAAGTTGTTGCTCAGTTTGTTTACCATGCTATCTTATGCATTACAGACATGCCTTTCTTTGGCTGATTATCTTGACACAAAAAATCTCATATATGACCACGCTAACCAAAAGATGGATTCGCTAAGCATATATTATAATGAAAATGATCTTTTATTTTCCTCATAAAAACATAAATTTAAAATTTCCTCGTAAGCCAAAAAAATATTAAATTAATACTGCTTTATTTATTTGTTTAATTTGTCATGTCTCCTAACTTCGCAAATTGATCATCTCCAACTAAGTAATAATACATTTCAGATATACTGCAATCCTGAAGTAACACAATAACATAATAATTTTTCAACAAGTAACAATCGACAGTTTATTAATATCAGAAAAATAGCATCAAGGACAAAGTTATGAGCTTTTTTAACCGTAATGACTGCCGGTTGAAATTTTATTCTAAAGGAAAAAGCATCAGATTTTAGGTATCAGTTTTACAGTGTGCATGGTATCAGACTTAGACTACAAGTTTTTAAGTATCAGTTACAGTGTGTATGATATCAAAATTTAACTAATAGCTTTTAAATATCAATTTTTTATAGTGTGTATGGTATTAGTTTTAAAGTTGTAATTTATTTATTTTATGACATCCAGATTCAGGTTGTGTGGGGGCTACAAGAGAACATGTCTTCCAAGAATAAATGTTTGAAAAAAAAAAATGTCTGTTTTTTCTGTTTCCGTGAAGATAATTTTCTCTCTGATTTAACTTTAATACTTGTTTACAAACAAAATATACGACGGATCTAGCAAAAGTACTAACAAAACTAATGTGCCAAGCTGGTGCAGGTTTTGTCCCGTAGACTGAGTCAGGACTGTATTTACTCAAAATTTTAAATATCGTGACTATAATACATTAATCTTCAGAGAATTTTAATGGGTCAGCATACACAAAACTAAAAGGCATTCCTAAATGCACTAAATTGTAACATAATAATATTATATGACAATGACGCAGAAAGCATACTCTTCAGAGATGTTATACATAAATAAATAAATAAACCTGCACTGTACTAACTGTCCATGATCTTGAAATCCATAGTGCAAAGGCGGCTGTTTAAATTATATGCAAGTTTGCATTTCAGATAAGGGAATGAATATCATGTCTCTATCAAATTACTTCATCATGTGTATATAATCAAAAATAATAAGCAGATTAGAAACTATATAAAAGACTTCATTGAAATTTATCTTCTTTTACAAATAGTAAGATGACAACCAATAGCCTAAGGTACATGTTCAATGCATCAGAATTTGCCAAATGGAAGTGGCAAGTTAAAGTGACATGGTCTTCCAAAATAAATCATGTACTTCTACATATGAATTACATACAAGTATATAACCATCAAAAACACATACAAAAAGGTGAGGAAGAAAGAGATATGGAAGGATGGAGAAAAACAGAAAGCAAAGGATCAGTGATATTGGTGGCAGTAGATGTCACAAAAGAAATAACAGATAATGCATTAGAATGGGCAATTCAAAACATTGTGAAATCTAAGGATAGGTTAATATTATTAGCACTACTCAGAACAACATTTACATCCGGAAAGCTACATACGCAAAACCAGGTTTCATCTGATATGAATAGCCAATCCAGCTTCAACCAGTTTGTTGCTTGTAAGTTATCTTGCATGAAATATTTCTTCCTTTGCTCTGCATAGACTTATCGGATTACTGAGGTACTCGCATATTAATCAGAAATTTTTACATATTTATTTATTTATTATTTGATTAGCTGCTATAAAGAAGTTGAGTCGAAGAAACAGTTCTATCAAAGAGGAGAAAAATTATTGTTCACTGGAAAGCAGAAATAATAAGAAGTCAAATAGTTTTGAGCTTGGAGTAGACGAAGAAGAAATGAGGCGAATAATAGAAGTTTGTTTACAGATGATGAATGATTTGTGCAAAGAAAACAGGGTGAAGCAAGTCAGAGCTCAAGTAAAACTCCTTCCATGTGCCGAGCTAAATTCGGTCGCCAATAAGGCTGAAGAATATAAAGCAAGCTGGGTAGTAATTGACAGGTAAGTACAATACCATTGAATCATTATCTAATGCATGATGCAGTTCATTTGTGTTTGGTGGTTATACATATGAGTCGGATATACGGTAGAAATGTCACATGATATGAGCGAAGTATACTTGTAAATTATAACACTGTAGGCTGAATGAAGTGAACAAATGTACAGGCGTTTAAGGAAGGAGAGTGGATATTGCACCAGACAACTAAACTGTAACATAATCATGGTGGACGTTCCCATACCAAAAATTCTGCAATTGGTAAATGAATCTAAAACGGAAGAAGGCGGAGAAGAATCTACAAGCATCAGTTCCTTTCAAACAAAAAACCAAAACGGTCCAAAAAAAATAAGCCCAGGTTTAAGCAGTAACATGATGAGTTCTAGCACTAATGCTAGTAGCAGTATTGGGTTTAGTTCTGAGCGAGATGGTTCTACTACAATTTCTACAATGGATGCTTCGCCTATTATTCCAAGACTTAACGATTTTATCAAAATAGTACCTGAGGGGCAGAAGAGAGATAAAAGGATACCGGTGCCAGAATACAATAACCAGAAGTCTGCAAAATTTTCGAGTAAAACAGGTATAACTGTTAAAATCTATGAAAAATACTTGTACTGCGAAAATCTCTATATCCAGACTGAACAGTTTAAATGGAACTTGAAAAGAAAATTTCATCTTAATACATACACGAAACATAAATAACAGAATTTCACAAGTTTCTCATTCCACACATTATACAAATTTAACACAACTACACAAGTTATAATCACACATTAAGATTCCTCTTATTTGTTGTGTATATAGAGTCTTCCCTAAACATTCCAAGGCTTGCACATCTCTACTGCAATTCAGTTAGAATTTAGCAGGTGTCTGATGTATTTCTTGTTCCTGTGTGTGCATGTTTATGTGTACATGTGCATGCAATTAGTGATCAATTCGATCTTTATAACTTACCCTAGCATATATGATACTCTAAGCCTACTTCCAAGAATATTTCATTTAGCATTATCGAACCTAGCAAGCATTAGCTTTTATCACAGGCAGCATACATGGGTCAGGCAGAAAAGGAAAGTTTGAGGATACTGCAGCCACAAACAATATAAAAACTCAGCGGTCTTTTAAAGACAATGGGGCAGGTAAGTTAATATTCTAATAGTAACAGGCATTTATCTCCATAACGATGCAATTTTAAGTATGATTCTGTCATGTACTTGAGAAAAAGGCTTGTTTGACCAGTGTGTTTATAAAAATATCAATATTTAACAAAAATCATTATTTTTTTAAATTGCAAATCGTTATGAGTTCCAACCAAATATGTTTCAACAATTATAAGATAGTCCATTTTTCAAAACACAATGTAGTACCATTTTTACAATGCCAATGTGATTATCACATACATTTCACGTTGTTATTTTGGATATTCAATATGAAACAACGATGGTTGTTAACATGTAATCAATAAAACAATTTTTGTTTCTAAATAAGAGAAACGATACCAGCACTCTTCCTGAAGGCAAGAGTGGATATATTCTCCCCCCAGTTATTGGAGAGTAAAAACAATAATTGTGCGTGCTACGCAAAAATATTGACGGGTACTCAGCTAACCAATTAAACGGAGAGTATGGCCATTCCCTACCTAAGGGAGAGAGTGCTACTACAATTTTTCTTCTCAATAACTAGAAATAGAAGCCACTTTCCATTACAAATAATCGTATTTAAGTTAGACTGTTGCAGCATAATATAAGATACAAAGTGCAATACAATATGAGATATAAAGTGGAATATACTCAACCAGGAACCACCAGAACCAACGAAAACGCAAAACAAGAAACAATCACAAAAGGCAGATGGTCAGTTGATTCTTCAGCCATCAAAGAGGAAGAAAAGCCCACCATTGAACCAAGAAGATCTTTCACAGAAAACGAAACAAACATATCATCTAGATTTGATCGAGCATCAAGTATTCGCAAAGCAATGTCGCTGTCAATGAAACAACCTCTAGTGCCGCCGCCTCTTTGCACTGTCTGTAAAAACAAAGCACCCGTTTTTGGGAATCCACCAAGGAAATTCACATATGAACAAATCAAGAAAGCAACAGATGGATTTTCAGAAGATAATTTTTTGGCTGAAGGAGGGTATGGGCCTGTATACAAAGGAGTTTTGGAAGATTTTCAAGTGGTGGCGGTGAAAAAGCATAATGTAAGCGCACAAGGTGCGTCGGAGTTTTGTGCAGAGGTGGAAGTGTTGAGTTGTGCTCAACATAGAAATTTAGTGATGCTTGTGGGTTACTGCATTGAAGAGTGGTTGCTTGTGTATGAATTTGCTTGCAATGGTTCACTGGACAAACATTTACATGGTAGGTTTTCTAAAGATCATTTTTTATGCAAAAACCAATTACGATCATCTCAAGAAACTCAGACGGATACCTAGTATTTCAGAATAAAAAGTAGATTTAAGTTGTGCTAGGATCACATTGCAATAGCGTCAGAGACTTACTGTTGGTGCACAAGGTCTTCAAAATCGGTTTACCACTGCATTTTACCCCTGTTGCAGTTTACCCACTTTGGTTAGCAACACATTGCTCAGTGCAGTGTAGACTTTACTCAACAATGTAATATCAAATAATAATGTCACTCAACAAAATAATAACAATAAACAAAATGTATATGTTTCCACTCGAAAACATTTTTGATAAGCGGATAGTAAGAAATGGATGTAGTTGCAGTATTTTTGCTGTGCATATAAAAACGTTCATAAACAAATAGATAAATCTAAACGGATTGGCAAGTCAAATAAATGATAAATATAGATGCAGTTTCAAATTTGTGATTTGTTGTCTAAAACATTCCTACATCGATTATACAAAAGTTCCTTTATATTTTAACATCCTATTGTTGAAGACGATGAGTCACAATAAGTGTATGTTGTCAAAAAAAAATAGCAAAAGAGGAAAACAAGGCAATGGGATGGAAACAGAGACAAAAGGTAGCAATTGGGTCAGCAAGAGGTCTAAGATACCTTCATGAAGATTGTCGTGTTGGTTGTATTGTGCATCGTGATCTCAGACCGAAAAATATTCTGCTCACACATGATTTTGAACCCATGGTTATTTCACTTCCCCTTCATAGATTGATTTTCTTTTCCTCATATTTTAGTCAATGTTATTCATATAAAATATAGGTAGGTGATTTTGGATTAGCAAGGTGGCAAATGGATGGCCAAATACCCGAAGAAACGCATATTGTTGGTGCATTTGGGTAACATTGCTTCTTCTACACATAGGCAAACTACCAAATATGTCAGTAACATAACACTTTTTGCAGAAAGGATGTTTTAGTTTCTAGTTTGAAACGTCAATAAAACTACTAAAATGGAAATGATAAGGGAAGTCAGGGAGAGCTTTCTTGTAACACGCCATGTTCATATGTCATACATATGTCATGTATACTGCATTAATAATATATAAAACATGTGCATGTGTACACAGATATTTGGCACCTGAGTATACACAAACAGGTCAAGTAACCGAGAAAACTGATGTGTACGCATTTGGATTGCTGCTGATAGAGCTCGTGAGCGGTTTAAAGATCACTGATTTAGTGAGACGTGAAAAGCTGTATAACCTTCAATGGGTATGCAATAACATGTTTCTGGTAGCAAGTAGTATATCATCTATAGGAGGCATTATAAAATTTCAAGACTTATGTACTATATCAATGATACTGTAGGGTGTTTTGCTGTTAAAGAGCACAAGGATACTTGACTTAATCGATACAAGACTAAATGGAAATTATGTGGAGAAAGAAATGATGCACATGGTGCACGTAGCAAGCCTGTGTGTCTCATCAGATCCTGAAATGAGACCCCGAATGTCTCAGGTGTGTATCAGTTATGTATCTTTAAAATCTTTTAATATGCAGTTTCTCATATCTTTCACAAAGTTAAAATTTGACAAAGTTGGTCTTAATTTGAGATGTAATATTGTAAGAAAAACATATTTTCTAGTGGAATAATAAGAACTTAAAATCTAGCGGCATTTGTATGAAGTGCATTGTTCTATCAAAAAGAACTTATAAAAGTAGAACTTGAAAACACTTGCATTTGTTGAACTTTACCTTAAGAACAAAAAAAACCAAATTGCAAAACTGGGCCCAAGAATCCATCAAGTCATTCAGTGACAGCTGAACACAATTTTGCATGCAGGTATCAAGGATGTTGGAAGGAGACATTCCAAGCAATAATTTTCCATATCAGCAAGATGCAGATTTTTTGCAAGCACCAAGGCCAAGTGATTTGCATCAACACTCTGAGACAAAGAATGCTTCTATGCAAACATCGAACAACAATTCATCTAGCCAATGGGGTCAAATACCACCACGAGTCTCACAAATCAATGAAAACACATATGATCCAGAATACCATTCACATTTCGGTTTTAAAGCTTTCAAACAATCTAACTTTGTGAGAAAAAGATATGGTCTAAAATTTGAAGACTATTGTGCAGAATAGAAGAAATGGAGACCATGATTCACTTGAGAACTCATGAATAACAGGCATGCCACCTGGGAACATATTGCTAGTTCAAATGAGAAACTGGGTGCTTAAAGGGATACATGAGAATTTTCCAGTAAGAAAAAAATTGTCACACTTCGTTAATGTACTAAATAGAATGAAGCATATGTCTAAGTAATGCTTCAAAAATTTGTTGTTGGGAAAAAGTAATACTGATGCATAAGGAGGCTTATGATTTTGAAACTACTCGAATGCCCAATATAAAAGACAACGAAATGCATTGTTTAAACAGTAATGGAAACGGTTAAAAATACAAAGATAAAAACTATTGCTCTCACAAGAACTCAGGTTACATGCCACCAGACAAACAGTAACCCTTGCATCCAAGAGCCATCAAAACAAACCAAGAAGTTTTTAGAGTCCACTGAACCAAAACACTTTGGAACTCTTTGAAATCAGCTTCAGCTTCTTTTTTCCTCCCTTTTTCCTTTTTCTTTAATTAACAATAAAAGGGAACAATGTGACTTAGAAGACAAACTCATCTATGCATACAGTTCAAAATGACAATTCTTACATTACAGCAGAAACAATAGATCGTTTTGTAACCATAGTTTGAACTCTTTCATCAGCCATGAATAGATAATTTACATCATTCTGAATCCCTAATGTGTCACGACAAAATTGCACCCCTATTCATTCAACAACTGTGCTAACCTCCCTTAAAAATAACAATATCCACCAATATTACAAAACTCAACTAATGTTATACAATGATTTCATATGGGGTAATTTCACTATCGAATATCATGCTTCCATGTTCTTAAACTTCTCCGTCGTCTTCAATTAACAGAAACAGATTAGCTACCAATGTCGTACAAAGCCATGGTCTGCTTCATCATCACTGGATTCATGAGATCTCTACCTTGATGCAATTTTACTATCGAATATCATACTTTCATCTTCTTAAACTTCTCGGTCGTCTTCTGTTAACAGAGATAGTTTCGCTATCGATATGTCTTACAAAGCCATGGTCTGTTTCATCATCGCTAGATTCATCAGATCTCCATCTTGATGCAGTTCTGTTGGCGCCTTCAGTAAGGGAGCCTCTCCCCCGTAAACTGGTGAAAGGAATAATAAAAATGATACCATAAGAGCATGTTTGGCAACCAACCATAAAGTAACCAAACCAACTTGTAACTTATAAGTTATTTCTACATTTGAATGTTCCACAACTAAAAAGGGATTCAAGTTACTCAAAAGTTGACAATTTCAAATTTTTGATGATTTTTCAACATCTTCAGGAACAATGCCTTAATATAAACTGTGATTTGGTGGGTTATTCTCAAGGTTCAAGATTCCATCCAGCACTCCAAAATTCCGACCATCTCAGCCCAGTTCCAGCAGTGATTGGGATGGAACTGCCTAAAAATTTTGATTCCGTTCAAACTGATTAAAAAAATTTCTAAGTTTATGCTGTATAATATGGTGGAAGAATCAAAACAGCTGTGAAATACTAAATGACTTGAAGAACAAATACCCACATATTTAAATTTTAGAAAAAGCACCAATTTCAGGATTATATTAAGTAGATGCATTGAATTTGAGTATAGAAAAGAGACATCTTTGAACTTGCACAGGGCTATACGATTTGAAATTTTGAACCAAATTAAAGGTATCATGACGCTGCTTCATGAGATGATGAAAGAATGGGGAGATGGAGCTAGGGCTTCATGCAGCTGAAGGACCTACTCATCTTTACAATTGAAAACAGATTTGAGCTTTAGAAGGGAATACGAGATATTGGGTTGCAATTTCTTAATTGATAATTTTATATGTATGTATGTATGTATGTATGTATAAGGTCTTATGCAATCTCCAGGATATCCGAAACGAAACAAATTTGTAAAAATGTCAAATGAATGGAACAGAACCGAAAACCAGAATTTAAAACCTTGGTTATTTTTAGAAAATCCCCTTAGGTAGTTATCTAAATAACAATTATATCTTATTGATGATATCGATATTGATGATAGCGACGATATCCATATTGATGATAGTGACGATATTGATGATGACCTTGATACAGAGCTGCTAACTATGACGAATATGCTAACTATGTATATGACGCTGAAAATAGACCGATTTGATATCACCCCATTTTCCAATTATTCAACCATTTCATTTTACCAAGTTCAACGTTAGCCAGATTAGTCAACATTTCTCAAATCAAAGGGGCGATGTGAAAGCTCTTACTTCTGTCTCCTAAGTCAGTTAGTTGATTCAAAAAGCTCCGCCCAAAGGTCCTCCCGATTTCGCTCTTTCTTTATCAGTTGACAAGATACAAGCTATACTACCTAACTATTTTCATAGATAGTTTTTTTTTCATAATGAGATAGAAAGTCATATATTAATTATAATATTTTTGAAACTATTCGCTGTACAACGAAAAAATAATAATAAAGTGAATTAGAAAGACGTATCGTGAGTTTTTAGGAACTGTTTGAATCTTACCTCCATGTGTTTGAATAATTAAGTGAGTTTCTCCATTCTGTGCCCGGAGTTGAATCTTTGAGAAGCCCGTTACTATCTGACATATCCACTGGACTGTGGTAATCTTCAGTCAAAATTCTTGAATTCTGTGTTTGAAATCTTTCCTCAAGATCTACTTCGGCATTTTTACTTGGATGTCCATTCTGCAAGTCTCTTGTCACGGTTACCTTGTGAGGTGTACTTTGAAAATCATGGCTGTCGTATGTATTTGAAAAAAGTCCATTTAAGGTATTCATCCTGGAAGCAGGACTACTGACCAAAGAAGAACTCAACCGCTGTTGAAGAAATGATTGATTGTTTTTACCCAACTCAAATAGGACACTACTGGTGCTGCTAATAGAATGTACTGGTTGAACAATTTGAGAATTTTTTGGAGTGGGATCAAAAGAATTTTGAATAGAAAATGTAGTTTTAGATGGTGGAGTCAATGTCGCATTAGGGAATGATGAGATATTGGATGGATCTAAATCAAGAGGCGTTTGAACATCCTGTATGAAAGTAACATCCTCATTTGCTGCACTCATAGAGACTACTTCTTGTTTTTGAACTGCAGGAAGCAATTCTAGGCTCTTTTCCTGTTGTAATACCAATATGTAAGATAAATATGTTCCACAATTAATTTGCAGATTAAAATATTTAAAAGGTGACATGAAAAGTAAGAAAAAAACAATGAGAGCGAACAAATGAAAATTTGATATTCCTTCATCAAAAGAATCTCCAGTATCATTTTCTTAAAAACACACGTTCAGTTTTTGTAATAATTACCCAGAAAAGAAGATATTATATCCAGTGTCTGTTCTTATATATTTTCACTAAAGAAAAAATTGGGGATCTTCTTTTCAAATGATAATTGTCAGAAAAAAAAACACTGGGATGTGTCTTCCACGTCCATCGCATGACACATAGGACATTTTGCAAGTTAACGTTGCAACAGTAGATAGGTTTCAAAAATATCTTGGCAACTCACCATGAGAAATTTGAGAAAAAAATTCATGTATTACTCCCCCCCCCCCCCCCCCCCCAAACCAATTGACAGTTTAGCTGTGTATCAATATGACAGTATCAGAACTTGCACCAAACCCTATGGGGCACAAGTAGGTGACTCAAAATGGGAATGGGAATGTGAACCAAACAACTATATAAACTTAACTTCCTCTATAGACTTTCAGCTATTAGGGAAAATTGTGAAGCATGGTTTGATTTTATATCTAAGAGAAGTTTTACTATAATTTTTTACCAGGACATAGAGTATTACTTAGGTAAGACCCAAAATCATTTATCTGTGAGTTATACGATATATGGACACTTCCCAACTCCCAAGTTGAAACTAGCTAAAATCTATATGGGCTTTCGGATATAATTCAAAAATTACGAGCAAAAAAAGAAAAATATTATGTTACAAAATTACAACCAACACCAAGCTGCTGCAGAACTGTACTGGGGAATAAATGATTAAATGAAATATGGAAGTTGATTCATATATAACACAGGTAAAATGCAGCAGCATCACCTCTTAATTAGATTTACCACATTATCCCATTTCCAGCGGGAGAAAACAACTGCATTATGCTGTTTGTTCCTTTCTTTTTCCCCTTACAGTAAGGATTCGAACCCATGACCTCTACACTCTACAGCACGTACCATCAACCATTTGAGTAGTAGTCCTCAATGTCTTCTTCAATTTTTTTGGTGGGTTTCTTTTTTATTTTATTTTATTTTGGGGGGGGGGGGGGGGATTGAAAAAACAATCACTGTATCATGCTTATATTACAATGAAATACGTTTTCCATGCGTGCACGTCTATATATAGTATACACATAACAAAATCAACTGAATGGATTGACAAGGGACCAAAATAATGCAATAACCATAAATGATTATGACAAGAAATAGGTCAAATAAAATAACAGTTTAGATGACATACAACTAATCCTGTTCTCCAGCAGCCAACTGATCTTATTTTCTGTATAGTTTCCACATCAGCTGTCTCCAAGAACTTCTGCTCCACGTTATGAAGTCTACGGTGAACTCTGTATGCTTCTATATAGCGATACCGCTGATATAACGTTCAAAAAAAAAAAAAAAAAAACTAAACTTGTCAAATTTCTTTCACAGTATAATTCATATAAACAGGTCCGATAGTGAGGCTTTAACTCTAATATACGCAAGATTCATTATTCACATACACATACATGTGAAACATTGTAAACATACATGGACCACGCAATGTAGCTGTGCATGTCCACACAAGAACTAGCAGATGTGCATGATGCATACACTTACATGCACACATATATTATGTAAACTGGATTTGTTCATGTTCATATCTTCAAAACAGAAACTACCCCAGGCCCAAATGGTTCTCAACCTAATCCAGTAGAAGCATTGTGGGTAAATCATATAGAACTGGCAATAATTTGATAAGTTTCTCTATGTTTTAAAGGCAATCCGAATGGTCTGGAAATCATATTCTCTAATCAAAATGTCCAGTAAAGATTGTTATTATTATTATCATTATTATTTTAAATTAACTTCAAAACAGAAACTACCCCAGGCCAAAATGGTTCTCAACCTAACCCAGTAGAAGCATTGTGGGTAAATCATATAGAACTGGCAATAATTTGATAAGTTTCTCTATGTTTTAAAGGCAATCCGAATGGTCTGGAAATCATATTCTCTAATCAAAATGTCCAGTATAGATTGTTATTATTATTATCATTACTATTTTAAATTAACTTAAGTTCGGAATGTGGAATTCCAGTATGAAATTATTTTCCGAGCTCATATAATACAGTAAGTGCTAGGTATACTGAAGTTGCATTTTGAACATAGTAGTCGAGGCGCTAAGGCACAAAAAGGCGCAAGCATTGAGCCTGGAACTTTTCTGAGCCTTGGGCTTTTTTGTGTGCCTTTTATATGAGTTTGATCTGCTATTTTACTAACTACAAATTGATTTTTAAACCATATTTTATATTTCATTCAATTATCTACATATTTTATTAATAAGATTTAAATTTTAAACCACATTTTATAATTTATTGAACAATTAAATTTTTTATTTAACTATTTATAAACAAAATTTTGAATTTAGCCGAAAAAGCCCTCAAGCTGCAAAAAGACGCACTCAAACTGCAAAAAGGCGCAAGCCTTGAGCTTTTCTGTGCTTAGGCGCGCCTAAGCGCGCGCCTTGATAACCATGATTTTGAACTGTAGTTACCTGTAAATAGTAAACCACAAGGAGACTCCCGCAAACAGAAGCAGGGTCCCGAGAAGCATAATCAAAGAGACATTTATGGATAACTTTCTCTTCATCAAAATTCCAAGGTAATTCAATCAGTCTATCGATGATGTTCCTTCTGATGCAAAGCCGGCAAATTTCAGCCACCAAAACCTCAGACCGGTACACCCAAGACTCCAAACGTGAACTTCCAGATAAATGAAATCTTTTTTGAGACTCCAGCTCCTTCACTTTTAAGCAGTGATTCCTCTGATACATAAAGGACTCAGATATGAGGCCACACTCAATCCTTACACGAATAATTGTTATTGCCACTCTTAGTGATACAAATGGTGCAGATTCGTTTCCAGAATTTGGACAGATAGAGAAACCATCATGACCGCAGCATCTTAAAACTGTTAGAGCAGTTTCTGGCTGTTGGCGCTCTAATAATACTTGCGCTATCTTCGGATGTGTATCTGGACAAGCAATTTCAGGGAGAAGATGGATGGCCTCCTATCATAAGAAGCATAAACATATAAATACGGTATGCACTTTCATACACAAAATTCACCAGCAAAGTGATTAAAGAATTATGTAGAGTTAAACCTGAAAAGACTCATCAGCATGGTCATCCAAAAGATAAAACGTTAATGATTCTAGCACCAACTGTCTACTTATACCAAATGAAGCGGCAAAATCATCTATTAAGTGTCTCCATTCTGCATCAGGCCTAGTCCAATGTCTGTCAAATAAATAATATAAAAACTGCAAAAGAATTAAGGACCATAATCTGTTTGCAAATGAAAATAAATACCCAATAGAAGTGTATGATAAAATAAGGATACTGTTGCAAGTTTTGCGACCACCATATCAGAGGTACCATGCAGAAAGAGAATATCAGCTGCAGCCCTCACACTCTTAAATGGATAATAGGCTATAACATCATTATTATTCATGTGGTATTGCAAATACAGTAGGGAATTTTTATCTTGCAGGCACAAAATATCTACGCCCTCGGTTTCTGCAATATCAGTTTGTCCAATGCCAAGATTTGATAATGCTTCTTCAATAAATAATGCAGGTTTGAATGGCAAAGAATCAGTGTTGTCTAATACGTCAGGCCATGCTCTTTTGATTGCAGCTTCTTTGTTTTCATTAAAATGATTATTCCATGACGAAAAATCTGGAAAGCGAGGTGGAGTAGCCTTCAAAAATTGATGTCGAATACACCAAATCATGATCTCCAAGTGCTGAAAATGTTAACGATATTAGCCACGTTGTGCATGTGAGACAACAAAAGGTTATCCCAGTACAGTAAATACCAGTTGTAAATAACAGCTAAGTATGAAATAAGCTACCGGACATGGCCTGGATAATCACAGGTTGGAACTTCAAATTGATATTTTTATTTTTAATGATGGCTTTCAAAATCGATATTACAGTGGAAGTATCTGTGTCATCATTGTACGATTAGAAGAAAAAATATTAGGCTTTAAAATGAAATTCTGTTCAGAGCATTCTTTTTTTTTTTTATCCCTCACCGCTGTAAATCTTGAAGTAACAATAACCCCAGTAAGTGCAGTGCATAAAACCCAAGTAATCAAAACACAGCTACCACAAGTAAACATTAATCCAAGCAAGCCACAAAGCATACAACTGATGTAATCAAAAACAAAATCCAAAGCATGATGTTGAAGTATCACTAGTAGTCCCTAATTTAAATATATAACGCACAGAATTTTCAGATCTGTAACCGAACTTATAGCCACTGAGACGTGGTATATTTCGAATTATTTAGAATAAGTTTGAGACAGCAACGACATACCATATAGATCTAGCAAGGCAGTCAAAATAGTAAATTCGCAAATGCACTACTAGAAAAAAGAAAAAGCCTTCTAGATCAACCTGCTTAGCCTTTAAAGTGCACTCCAACAAGCGTTGTAAGTCATCTACAGGCTCAGAGAAAGTTTCTTTAAATGATGAAGACATGACCTCAAGAACATTAGAAATTCCATTCAACTTTAGCGCCAGCTTTTGAAGTGAACACAAGTTTGATTTCATATCATCCTCTCCAACAAAATCTAACACATCATTCGTCTAAATATTAGTTTAATTACAGCAATAACGCAAACTAAGAAATTATAAATGTTTTAACAAATACATTTTTTCTGGAGTTCACTGATAATTTCAATAAATGTTTGTTTGCACCAATCTTTCACAACTACTTCATCCAAAAGAAAAGCGAGAACAGGGTCACTTGATACAGCAGTTTCATCCATACATACATCTGTAATATCTGTTGATTTCGTTCAAGGCAACACAAAGTATAGTCAAATATCATAAGAAACCCTGTAAAGAAGGGAAAAAACAACAAAAGGATACAGTGGCATATCAAAGACACCAGATTGTTTTCTAATGCAACATCAAACAGAGAATATAGTCTCTGAATATCCGCCATCGCATGCCCCCCATTCTCATTCTTATCATGGAATCTTTCATCGTGTCTTTTAGATATAAGACCAGCTTCAATGCATTTATAATATAGGCGAAGTCGAACCCTTATTCCAGTATTTGGAATCGAGGTCCTGCAGATTGGGCAAATATCACATCTTTGGTTGCATTCAGCACATAACGATGCATGTCCACATGAAGTAAGAACATGGTGCACATAACGACCACAGCTACTTAAATCTCTTGTAGCACGACAACGTTCAATTTTCGCTTCCTTGCATAAATCAATTGGATCGATTGATGCCAAGTGCTCCAGTGCCTAAAACAGTGAAGCAAAATTACAATTAAATTGTCTATTAGTTTGATTAAGCAGACTGTAGAATTTTGAACACTCATGTTAATGCAGTAAAAGGATTATCCTGAAAGAAAATTAGTGAGGACAAATTTAGTGACTGCTCTACGTTGCCCTCTCAACTACAAAGAAGATAACAGAACAGTTCCGTTCCTTCGCCTATCACGTAAACACATGTGAGGCATATGATAAAAGGACTTTCCATTGAACTTTGAGTTTGGTACACAACAACGGAGGAGGGTAAATTCACATTTACTTGAACAGCGGATAAAAGTGTTTTGATCTACTTCATTAACATATTGGGGTGAATCTATATGAAGCTAACAGCGAGAAGCTGACCCCTCTCGAGCATTGACTTGTTGGCATTTCTTTATGATTCATTGGTGGAACTAAATTTAATTAACCATGTATTATCTACATTATACACTAGTTTCTGCCCTCTCTCGAATCTGATCATCCTAAAATGGATATTTAGATTCGCTCTTGTTACAAGGAATACCTATCACCATATAAGTGACGTGCGAGAGAACGAGCGGTTGGAAAATCCAAGATATTCCAACAAAGGGAAAAGATGGTTTTGATATTTTCCAAAATGTGGAAAACAAAAAGGCTAAATCATTTTCTAAATCGGCCTTTTCCCACCCGTTCTACTTTCCCCATATATTTTAACATACATGTTGAAAACACGAAATACAAAACTTGCTTTCAAACCAATCACTACCTTAACTTTCCTGAATTTATGTTTGGACCACCATGTAATCAAACATAATGGACTGTAACTAATATTGCTTATTCCAAACGTACCACTAATAAGCTAACCAATCAACAGCAGCTTCTACTACCTACATGTCCAAATTCCAAACAGCCGCATGCTTACTTTTTTTTCCATATTTTTCAGATCTCTACATTGTTACGGGACGGTAATTTATGACATTATTTGTCCATAAAAAAGCCTAAGTGTCGTGTCCACCTTGCAATTGTATATTTTCACAAATGCGATTGTTTTCCTTACTCCAGGGAGTGAACATAAACTAATTTTACTATAGTCGCATGGAATAGCAATTGCAAAGGTTCTGCAAATAAAATGGATATCAACCAACTCTCATGAAGAGAAAATTTATCATTGATATCACTTTTTGAGCAACGAGGAGAAATAAGGCTCCGACTTATATGTATATTCGGATTCCATTAACTAACAATAATAGAATAAGCAAATGAGTAGTCAGTTTGGTTGAAAAAAGAGCTGACCTCGTTGAGACTCGTCGTCGATTTTGTCGTCTGCGTCATAATCAACAGCGTCTAGGGTTTTGCTAAGTTGCCGATTTTGGGAGATTTAATTGCGAAAATGGAGAGAGAGAGAGAGAAAAGACCGGGAACGGGTTTGGACACTTTTAGTTTTGGGCCTGATATGCCAAGATTAGGCCGTTTTCAACTTCTGCGCTCGGTACCTTCTCAATTACTCATGCTACATAAAGAAAACTAATTTAATCAAATGCTATAATGATATTTATATGTTCTACGGTAAATATACGAAAAAACATATTTTATATCAGTCTAAAGTTGATAGAATTTGACTAAGATATTTTATAAAGCATTTTAATGTCTTTTGACACGAAACTCAGGGTGCGTTTGCAAACGAACCGAAAGGAGCATTTGGAAAGGGTTGAGGAAGGAGCATTTTCGCGAACGGAGAATGCGTTTTTTTTACGAAAGAGTTAATTGAAATTGGTATTGTTATTATTTTATTATTTGTTTGTTTGTGTTTAATAAAGTAGTAGAATGCAAAATACAAATTGTAGAATACAAATTGCGAAATATAATTGCAGAATTAAAAATTCAAAATACAAATCATTGTAGAATGCAAAGTGCAGAAATTAAAATGCAGAATTAAAAAGCATAAAATATGAAAACAACACTACAGAGTATTACTCTTAAGCTTATCAACAGAATAACGGACACATTTCTTGAGCTGCTCCGGCTTGTCCAACAGAAAAAGAAAAGGGTTGTGCCCTCTGTTCTGATACTCCGTCACGCTCACCGCCACCTCCCAATTCTCATAGTCGCCTCTATCGCGAGCAACAACCGTGCAAGCAGCGACAATATCATCCTGTGACATGGCAGGAGGAGCAGAATTGATTTGAGTTTCATTAAATTAAAGAATATGACACCTTATATTTCAATAAGAGAGTAAATAATGTTCCATCAATGAATATACCAAGTCAAATAAACATTGCCCCTGTGGAAAACATGGAAAGTTTGAGTCAATATCATTTATTGCAACATAATAATTCTGCTGCCATGTGCACTTCCTCTCAAACTAGCCATCACATATGTAAATGTCTTATTGAACGAGCGTACATTAATAATATTTTGTGTCATGTATCTTTTTCAAGTAGTGTGAACCTGTGCTATGCACACAGGTTGTCACTATAAGGTTGTACCGAAAATATTGTATATATTTGATTACTTGATCTTGCAATGATTTGTTTTTGACATAAATTCACTATATAATATCGAAAATAAGCCACGGTATAAAATCGAAGAATAATCTAGCTAAGTACAAAATGCAATTTCATCGATGTTAGCTGTAAGTCTATAATGGTGCATTAGATGATCAAAATAGCATACAAAGATGAATGTTTTAATAGAGTATGCGAAGTGTGCGGATCAAAATCATATTAACTAAGCAGAGCCACATAATTATATCTACAAATAAACTTAAAGATGGTACTCTGCAAACTGCGTTACAATGTAAACTTATGCAGTTGTAGATTACTCTGCAAACTGCGTTACAATGTAAACTTATGCAGTTGTAGAATACAATCAGCGCATGATGGGAACAATATAAAGCATGTGCCATTAGGCAGCCACATAAGTTGATCTGGAAACTATGCAGGGGAAAGCTAAACTTTTACATAAGTCAAAGATGTAGCATTTTCAGTTTAATTTACAGAGCAAGTAGGAACAAACAATTTTACTGTATCCGGTATCAAATAAGATTGGACAATAATTCAATTACAAATATCGCCAAAGCAACCGAATATAAAATTGCTAATACAGTAAAGTTCAGCTAGTGTATCATGCGCTATTCATACGTGAATACTTCTATTCACAATAAATACGTGAATACTTCTCTCTTACTCTACAATACATATAGCAGGTTTACATGTTAAAAAATTTGTAATACCAGTGATGTCTCCATGTCACCTATATGAAAATTATAATGCTAACACATCTGTTGTCTAACATTGCACTAATTTGCTGCTTCATTGTTGACATCCCTCGTCTATTGTTGACATCAAATCCAGTTGTACTTCGAGCTACATACAACATTCAATGTACAATGGTCAGTGATAATATATTGCAAACTATGCCACATTGGCAATGGTTAGTGATAATATATTGCAAATTATGACACACTGGCTTACAGATGGACTTGGTTCAAGGACAAATACTTGTTAGTCTGTTAAAATTACACTTAGATCCTATATATTTTGCAAGTATTTCAACCACTATTAAATAATGTGACATCTTCTAAGTAAGAACACCGAACTTCTGGTTCATATACAATTTGTATTTTACTCCTTGAGCGCTTCACCTGATGGTTTATGTCTTCAAGTTTTTATCAATGCAAAGGTTTCTCATTAATATATTTGTGTACAATGAGATGATACACACTTTTGTGTACATCATCATTTCTGCGTACGGTTTTATTATTTTTACATAACCTTTGTTACTTAAAATCAAGCTAAGGTATGTTACGTATGTAAGAATATGTGCAGCCTGTACACGGGACCAACTTAAATAGTTACTGTCTAAGAAAAAGCTTTGGTAGTCGGTGTGAAGCAAATCAGTTACCTCTCTCATGTAGGTCATATATTAGGAGCCACTGGATAAAGACTTCACTATCAACTCGCCAAGTAAGGTCGATTCATTTTTTAGTTAACTCGAAAATTCTATAAATAAAAGGCTCTTAGTCTTCTACTCTCAAAAAATAGAATGAATAATGTAATTGAATCTTCATTTGAATTCCCCTGTTATTGTTAGGTATCTAGTAATTTTTACATTATTCGTATAATACCTTCATGAATAGGAATGTGCATAAATAATGCATTATCAAGATGGATAGTAATATGGGGAAAAGGTGTTCATAACTTCATGTTCACATAACTCTTTCATCAATCACAGGTATTGCTGGTTAACAAAATGTCAAAATTCAGATTCATCAAAGTATTAAATAAGGATAATAAATAGCAAATTCCTGCAAAGAATGTTCAATTGTGTTTCGTTGACCAATGTTTAGGAAACTGGGCCAACCAAACAATCTTAATCAAACAAAATAAAAAATAACCATAATATAATCAACTTGAATTTAGAAGCTAAAATATATACCAGGTTCAAGTTAGACTACGACAGTCAAAATAAATTAATTAGACTATTATTGGTGATTTGATAAGATAAGTTACTAACCAAATCCAATAACATCTCTAATGTTAAACTTTGTATACTATTTTTTCTTAACATGTTAAAAAGAATTAAACTAAAACATGTAAGAAAGCTAAATGAAAAAATTAATCTTTTGATAATACACTAAAAGTTGATCAATAAAGAATCATATTTCAAAGGAAAAAAGGTGATTTATTAATTCTTGCAGTACAACTTAGGAATTAATATTTTCTCAGATGTTTCTTTTTATAATCTCAAAAGAGTGGGCTGGAGCAAGAGTTAAAGATTTCTGTGAGTTGTAATAATTCAAAGTAAATTTACAATTGTCTTTATGAAACATTAACAAAACCATATCACACTCATTTTACAAAGAAAAAGTATACTGAAATCAACATATACGATAACTGAGCAAAGTTTGAAGCACATAAACAAATTTGTTGTAGCTTCAAGCATATATCATTGCATATCAAGCAGTGAAGCAGAAACTACACGAACAGTGGGGCTGCTTCTACTGGGACATGAAGCTGCAGTAACTTAGAGATCAGAGTTGCAGCTCGATGCATGAAGCTGTTGTAGTTCGATATGCAGAGCTACTGTAGCTTGGTTAGCAAATCAAGATCCTCAATGACGGTGATCCCACTCAAGTTGTTAATTACAAAATTACAACACCATGGATTTCATGTATCCATTGTATATCTCTTAGTGCACACACTTACCGAGGTAATAACCATGTCCAATCCCATCTATTCGCAACTTGAACATCCATGCAATGCCCAAATTAATATGGATAAAAAGACTGGAAGTCGCAAAGGTTCAAGTGAAGTTACTGGGACAAGGTAAAATAATAATTATCAAATAGTCCATTTTCATGATATTTTACATCACAAAGGTGTAAAATTACACAAAATTAATTTGCAAGATGATGTCGTAATTGGAACAGTAAAGCAAACAATAAAGACAGACGAAATCATAAGCATATGTAAGTACTTGGATTGGAGCAATAATTGAATTTTAGGATGGATTGTCTTTACGATGGAAAAACGGAAGTCAACAACAGCCGTTAGTGCAGTTGTGGTTTTTTCCATAATATAATTAATGAGAAGGTGAGGTGAATATAACATATTTGGTTTTGGGTGCTACTATTCATGCTCCTATTTATACTTTTGGCCACCAAAACTAAAAGCACCCCAAATATTTCAAATTTCCTCTATTGGCCATCGTTTAAATTAATAACCAACAGTACAAGAAAAAAATTAACATAATCCATTTTCAAAACCACATTGGCAATTTTAATTTTTATAAATGAGTACTTACTTCATCGGTTATGAAATGATTCGGCAAATCAACATTTATGTCTTATGAGTCATTTGATCGAACATCTTGCATCATATTATAACTACCATCATGTTTATCGTCCAATTTTCATCATTAAAATACCCCATCTATCAAACGACAAAAAATGTATCAATTTCTAAAAGAAGATACGTAAGTTATACAGATAAAAACCCTACAAGTCAAAACTTATGTTGTCATTCTCTATTACAACATCATCAAATTTAATGTCCTGCAAACTTGAAATTCCCAACTGAACGGAAAAAATATCCTAAAACATAATGGAAAATCCTAACCACTAAAAAAACCTAACAACATATTCTATAACATAACAGAAAACAATAAAAATCAAACAATTATAACCTATTTTTTATCTTCATCTTCCATCTCTATTAGGCACAAAAAAATATATGCTTTTGTTAGGGTTTAGGCTTTGAAATTGTAGAGAAGTACGTGTTTTTTGAAGGGAAGTAGAGTGGTGAATAACTGAATGAATGAATAACATATGGTGGTTGGAAGAATATAAAAAAACTCATTTGTATTAAATTTAGAAAGGTGGCCGGAAGTGTAAACCGGGATGTGAATAGTAGCACCCTTGGTTTTTTTAATCTCTCATTGTACGTGTGTGTCTTTCGAAGAGGCATTCATAAAAAGGACGAATCCGTGCAACGCACACGGATTGATATATTAATGTATAAAAAAGTATACATAGTACATTCTACTTGGATTATCGATCACAATCAAGTTCTACACAAACATACGTATATAAAAATTTGTTAAATTATTACACTATGGAAAACCAAAGAGTACCCATATTCAAATTGGCTAAATAAGCAAACTGGTAGGCACATGGGTATCCCTATAAATGTTACTAAAGTATCATGATTAAAATACTGTGTCTTGGAGTCATAAGTGAAGCCAGATGTTTATTTTAATAGTAACATCGAAGACGGTGTTAATATGTTGCACGTACAATTTTGAAAAAAAGTTGGATTTCTAAAAGAAGATACGTAAGTTATACAGATAAAAACCCTACAAGTCAAAACTTATGTTGTCATTCTCTATTACAACATCATCAAATTTAATGTCCTGCAAACTTGAAATTCCCAACTGAACGGAAAAAATATCCTAAAACATAATGGAAAATCCTAACCACTAAAAAAACCTAACAACATATTCTATAACATAACAGAAAACAATAAAAATCAAACAATTATAACCTATTTTTTATCTTCATCTTCCATCTCTATTAGGCACAAAAAAATATATGCTTTTGTTAGGGTTTAGGCTTTGAAATTGTAGAGAAGTACGTGTTTTTTGAAGGGAAGTAGAGTGGTGAATAACTGAATGAAGGAATAACATATGGTGGTTGGAAGAATATAAAAAAACTCATTTGTATTAAATTTAGAAAGGTGGCCGGAAGTGTAAACCGGGATGTGAATAGTAGCACCCTTGGTTTTTTTAATCTCTCATTGTACGTGTGTCTTTCGAAGAGGCATTCATAAAAAGGACGAATCCGTGCAACGCACACGGATTGATATATTAATGTATAAAAAAGTATACATAGTACATTCTACTTGGATTATCGATCACAATCAAGTTCTACACAAACATACGTATATAAAAATTTGTTAAATTATTACACTATGGAAAACCAAAGAGTACCCATATTCAAATTGGCTAAATAAGCAAACTGGTAGGCACATGGGTATCCCTATAAATGTTACTAAAGTATCATGATTAAAATACTGTGTCTTGGAGTCATAAGTGAAGCCAGATGTTTATTTTAATAGTAACATCGAAGACGGTGTTAATATGTTGCACGTACAATTTTGAAAAAAAGTTGGATCTTTAATCCATGAAGCATGGTTATTTCATACTGAAAGAGGTTTACATATCATATATTCACTTAGATGTAATGTCAACTTTGGAATATACTGCAAATACATCCCAACAAAGCTGAAGAAGCGGCATTTAACTCCATAAAAGGCTATATGAGGACTATACATTAACATAGGGGAAATAAGAAACGGACATTCATGGAGCCTATTCTTGATAATGTATACATATTTTGTCATTACAGTCGTAAGCATATGAATTGAGAAGTCATTGCTTGATATACTGTGCTATTTGTTATAGCAAAAACAACATGAAGTATTTTAAAGTAAACTTTAAAGAATTTTATTGCTTCCATTCTAAAAAGTTTGTTGCTTCAAAGCTCGTCAAATGGGCAATCTAAATGGGTTCCTGCACATAAAGCAAAATGTTTGTTATAAATTAAACTATAAATACCTGTTTCTCTGTCTGTAGTTCGTAGTCTAATTTTAACGTGCAGAAGATATTTATATATTTCATGTAACATTATTATAAAAGAGATGTAACAAAAGTATGAAATTTATAAGATTTCATTCTATCCAGTCAAATTATGTAAAATGCGTAATGCAATGCCTTCATTATCATCTTTAAGATCATATAATGTTGCACATAAAGCATTGACAACTAATGTTCCTAGGTTGCAGTAATGTCTCACCGCAGAAGGTTTTAGTGATCCTTTCTTTATAATATATAAAGTTCAAGTGTGGATAAACCATGAGCATCGAAATTGCAAAATTGTTTTCTAGTCACTACATTAGAATTAAACTCCTAAAATGCTGCCATATGATTCATAAATTTCCAAATTTGTAACGTTGGTAAATGTTATGAGCTATGTGAATAAAAAGAATTACAATGGGAAATTAATGGGTATAATCCAAGACTAAATAAATTAAGCTAAAGAAATTTAAGATGGAAGTTTTGAGGCAGTCCATCTCATTTATTTTTTTGGTTTTTGAACTACATGATATTTTTGTACATATATAAATCCACTTCTAGCAATAGACAAAGAATGACCCAAAAGATACGGTGGCTAATATAATTTACTGCCTAATTTACTTATGTCTGATGACATGATATACTAACAATTTAGTCTCTTTTCAAAAAAAAAAAAAAAGGTAGTATATGGAATTTAATAGCAACTATCACAAGTAACAACGTGACCTGGTAAATAAAGTGGAAATTATCTAATATTTCGGCAAACAAAGGAAGTCAGAACAATAATGATATTCATTTAGCGAAGAGGAAATCTATGATTATATTGATAACTGCAATTAAATGAAATTAACTTAATCTCAAACATTCAATACTTGTAAATTTGATTATATGTAACAAATATTTAGCAATATAAATTAATGAAAACATGTCGAAAATTATGACTTAAGCTGTACAAATTATTATGCATTCGCACAAAATATGCTTCATATGTTATGTATTATCAAATAGGTAGGTAAAAAAATATCATGAAAAAATGGACAAAAAATTTGTTTTACGTAGTTAGCAGTAATTATGTAGGCCATTCTATGTGGATATGGAATTATATTTCAAAAGGCAATTTGCTAGATCAAATGGAGTAAACTTTTGTGATTTCTAAAGTGCAGGGAGGGGTTAAAATTTTCTATAAGAAAAGGAGGAGAAGCATGTAAGACATAAAAAGTAAGAAACATCTAAAATTTAGTATATTTTGTGCATTAATTTTGGAAGTGATACTATAATATGCGATGAAAATGTTTTTTAGTTATTGACGTGAAAAATGCAATTATATGCGATTTCAAAATTCCAGACTATTTCATAAATTTCACATTTTCAGTTAAACTCGCAAACTCCAAAAATTTCTGTTATGAATCTGTTTAAGATATCTATAACGATGCACTAACAGTTTGTACATATTTTGTTTGTAAAGCCTTAAAAGTTGGATATGGTTCAAAGTTCTAAACCATTTCATTAATTTTTAAATTTTCACATTTCTAATTAAGTTTGCAAATTCCAAAATTTCAGTTATGATTCAGGTTAATAATATATTATTTTATCTATTAATATATACTAATTGGATGTACGTATTTCATATGAAAAGCATAAAAATGGAGATTCCATTGTTGATTTTTCGCTATGTTTTTAATGTAATTTCTATCAAATTATTAGATCTGAATTGACATAATACCATAACATTTAATTGAAGAAAATTAATCATTCGTCCATTCCTTTATCATCTTTACTCCTTTACTGTCTTTTTTTACTTTTTTTACATGATCATACAAAAAGATCAAATGTTATTTGTCTTTTTTACAAAAAATATTCAGCCATTAATAAGAAAAATTGGAATGTATATCGGATTTGATAACTATCATTACCCTGCTTGGAACCAAATTGATAGAATATATCTAAAATCAGCTAGTATTTTAAACCTTGAATCGCATGTCTTTAACAAAAATCGAACAAAAAATGGTAGGTACAGAAGCATTCATGCTTTACACCGCAAACAATGGTTCAAAATTCTGTTACCCATTTTCATTTGGGCCATTAACGGATTTTGGAACTTAGGTTCTATTTCATTACACCGTAATGGTCATTTGGCAACCCTATTTTTTTCAATCGTCAGCACTTATTTGTGTTGCCGTGTAATAACAAAAATAAGCGTTGCAATGTTCAAAAAGTGTTACCAAAAATACATTATTTCAAATTTTTTATTACCAACACTTATTTGTGTTGTTAAGGCTGATTTGTTGGGGGTAAAAAAAGTAAACTTACACCGGTAAACCTATTTCCCATTTCTCCATCGTTGCCCAACGCTTTTGCTAGAATCGGCCGCCAAAATCACAAATCTCAAATCCACAATTTTAGAACGACGGAAAAAAACTCGAATCCAAATCCAAGAAGTCCAACATGGGCGGAAATTAAAAAACTGTTTTAGGGTTCGATTTTAGGGTTCGATTTGTGCTCGGTTTCAAATGGAATTCATCACATTCAGTTGCTTTAGGTGAATTTTGTTCCATTTGTGCTTTTGTTGATTTGGATATACATGAGTTAAGTATCTCTACACCTTAATTTCTATATTTAAATCTGCACAAAAGCTTAAACATATGCAACTAGTTGTAAATCTGAGACTAGGTTTGACATTGAATTATAATTGAAACCGGTATAAGTGTTTGCTGATGAATTCAATTATAGGGGTAGATACTTTCCAGAAAAGGGAAAGAAATGATCGCAGTTCATTGTTTCCAGACTTTATCGATATTTCAATGCCAACGTTGTATACTCGCATACATAACTAAACTTTTAGTGAAGCATGCTAACAGAATTTAATTGTTCTTCCATTTTTTTGTTTATTAAGAGGATTGGCTGACTTGAAATATTAACTGAAGTTAGTCTTCAATTTTCCACTAGCTATTACTTGAGATGAGATCTCGCATCTCCTGTTTTACATATTCCCATTTGAGATGAAATTTCAGTTTGCGAATTTCTATATTTTTCTTTATAAACATGTAGATACATATTTCACATGAATATAATTTTATATTATATTCTTTGTATAACATTTAAAATATTAACTGAAGTTAGTCTTCAATTTTCCACTAGTTATTACTTAAGATGAGATCTCGCATCTCTTGTTTTACATATTCCCATTTGAGATGAAATTTCAGTTTGCGAATTTTTATATTTTTCTTTATAAACATGTAGATACATATTTCACATGAATATAATTTTATATTATATTCTTTGTATAACATTTAAAATACATGCTTGGACCCTAAAAATGTACTTACCACATTTAACAATTTTAATACAAATTCTAACCTAAGTTAATTCATGTGGTCGGTTAACAAATTAAATATTACTTAAACAAATTAAATTGTACAGTGATCAAGATTTTGACTCTTCATTTTGGCAATATCTGATAAAAAGTTTGAATTTTTGGTTGGTTTTGGAATTTTCACTATGGTCCTATTTTGGATTCTAATATTTTTTTGTCAACAAAATCAAAACAAAAATTATAACATAATTGCAACATTCATTGGAAGTAATTTTAGTAGAAGTAATAGCGAAAGATGGGTTGCAGGAAATGGAATGTTAAAACGATGCATTAAATGCTGAAAACAAAATCAACATACATTAATTAGTCCACTTCTGTAACACCCCACCTCCGCCAATGCCACTCTTGCAAGGGCACTGGCTTTGGAGGGGCGTTAAACAAGGTAAACATGCATGCAGATATCCCAAGACAGAACATATAAGTAAAACAGAGTAGTAAAGCAGCGGATAAAACTAACATTTCAAAACCATAGTCAAGTTACATCAAAGTACTTAGTCATTATTTTCCCACAAAACAAAGTCTAGAACATAAACTGGAAACTGAAAGAAAACATAAAGTAACTATCCCCAAAGTAGTAAAGCCATAGCATGCTCAAGTCCAAACCGTACGTGAGCTATCCAGAAAAGCAGCTAAAGATCCAGCTAGGTAACAGTGTTCCCACCCTGCAAACCTGGGGGGGGGAACGGAAGAAAAGAGGCGAAAGAAAACGGGTCAGTCAAAAAGACTGGTAAGTCCTATCTACTATTAGTATAAAAACTGATAAAGTTAACTGGACATGTAAAGCAGAGATGAAACATGAGGTTATAACTGGCATGGTGAAGAGACAGATCAAGTGTGGCATCGCATATACAAGGTTAAGTTGCACCAAGTGTGTACTAGTAATCTATGTCAAGTATAAACTAGAAATGATCCCTTGGCCCAATCTTGGCCCAATATTCCGAGGTGACCTAGATCAAGGTCCAACAATACGGTCTAGTCGATCGGCTCCCTAAAAGCCTAACTCATGAAGTATCGGTGTCATACGACCCAATCACGAAGTGTAGTCAAACTGTGCTAGGTCCACCCTAGGGTGTATCAAGCCCTAGGGTGCCAACCACAGACACAAATCAAGCACGCACAGTCTAAACCTACGGGTGCCCGTGTCTGCTTTTTCAACTCCGGACTATGTGCACGACCATAGTCCGCCTGAACCTACACCGGCGCACCTACTCAGCCGTCGTTTTGGTCGCTTACATGTCAGCCCAGTAATCGTGCCCCACCCTAGCCTAGTCCCTAGGGTATCATGATACACTCAAGAGGGTTACTGGTGAAAAGGACCACGTAACTAGGGTTTCTAACGGGTTAAAAGTGGTTAACCCTACCCAATCAAGTTGGTTAAGTGTACCCAAGGTTCATGACTTAACCCTGTCAACCCATCGTGTTTAATTGGTTAAGTATTCAAGTGGTCCATGACTTAACCCTATCATGTGGCATTAATTAATTTAATGCACCCAATCTCTCACATTAGACCTTGTTGTGGTTACTAGTTAAGTCGGGCGGGTCCGGGTAGCTTTACACCACAACTTGGTCTAACCTCGGGTTTCAAGTGCGACATGACCAACTACTCACATTGGGTCCTATTGCTTGTAGCCACTAGTTAAGCCGGTCGGTTCCGGGTAGATTTATGCTACAAACTCAACCCAACCTCGAGTTGGCCACTCTCATGTTTTCTAGAAGTCATGTCCAAATTCATGTTTACAAACATAATCACAAGTCAATGTTCATGTCATATTTTAAAATCATGTTTCATGTCATTAATATTACCCAAACCCAACGCATTCCCCTCGCATGTACGTTTCGCATAACATAACATAGATCAAAAGAGGGAACTTGACGAAACATGACAAAAAGGGCATAAGGTAATAAGGTTGGCCACAAGTTAAACATGGTGACATATGAGGCATAAATATGTTCATAAGCTTGCATATTACGTCATAGGCCTCAAAACATGCATAATATCAACTTAAGCAAAATAGGTGAAACATGGTCATAAATGACATAGGATGATAGCAAGTGATTCGCATATAACACCATATGCAAGATAGCAACTTGCATATTACATCATGAGCCTCAAAATATGCATGATGTCAAACTTAAGCAAATAGGTGAAACATGATCATAAATGACATAGGATGGTGGCTAGTGATTCGCATATAACATCATATGCAAGATAACACAAGGTTTATGAGAGTTTCTATGTTGCTTTATGCAACATTTCTAATCAAAGCTCATAGCTTTCTATGCATAAGGCAAAGGTGATAGCTTTACAAACATGCATAGAATATATTTATGCATAACATGATAGGATCAAAGCACATATCATACTTAGGCCCAAACTCAACTTGCAACATGTCATATTTAACTTCATAGTTAGAATCTAAGAGTAGTATAGGGCTTACAATGCTATGAAGACTTATGAAATATAAATAAGATTGAGACGAAGCCACTAGCAACTCTAAAAACCCCAAATGAATACAAGCTCCAAGAAGCTCCTTTGATTATATGAAGAAAGATCCTTGTTTTAATGAAGAAAGATTGAACTTTGGCCTTGAATCAAGCTTTGCAACTCTCAAACAAGCTTAGGAACTCTCATATGAATGAAGATTGAGGCTATGACAAGAGGGTGGAGGCCATGATTAAACATTTTGGCATAGTTTAGTTGTAGGATTGATTTATGATGACTTAGGCTAGGTATTAGGGTCTTTTTATAAATGATTAGGTTAGTTTAGACCATAGGATTAACCCTAATTCAGATCTGGGCCATCAATTCACGTCACTAGCCTCCAAACATGTCTTGAGAAACAAGTCAGGTGCACCCAGGCCAGACTGGCCGACCACCCAAGTCGACAGGGGTGTCGACTGGGCAGTCGACACAGCCTAGGGTGTGTCGACTCCCAAGTCGACCCCCCAGTCGACTTGGGGTGGCGGGAATTTTTCCCGCCTGCCCTGCCCAGCTGAATTTGAAATCTGTTTTTAAATTTGAATTTTCTGAAAACTTCTATGGGCCATAACTGGGTCATACGGACTCCGATTTTCGAAAACTCGGACTCTATTTCGCGTATTTTTCCGAGACGAACGCAATGGCACAGCCCGTTTTCCTTGATTCAGAATTTATCATTTAATTCTTCCTTGATTTATGTTATAACTTGTTATTCTAAATATGGGTTGTTACATCCTCCCCACCTTAAAGGATTTCGTCCCCGAAATCTCTAAGTTAGGAAGAACGTATCCTACCATCCATCATCCATCTACTCAAAACATCATCCACGTGCAGTCAATGTCCTTAACAAATTCTAAATGCTGTATGATTATATGCAAAGGTGTGTGTATATGTACTTATCTAATGCGAAAATCAGGCCGTTACTGATCCAGTAGACCCCCTCAATGCAAAGTATGTTAGTGGAATGAGTCCATATGAATGCAAAATCCTAACATAATTTATAATCTCTACATGAGTGCGCATAACATTCATCCATATGCAACATCCACATGATAGCATAACAAGTTCCATCCATGAATAAGTATCAGCACTCATGCATATGCAATATGAAAGTGTGTGAGCCGATCTTAGTGCCTAATGTGTATCATGCATCCATGGGTATCCACTTGCAAACACTTGCAACCACTTGCAAACATCAAGCATAACATGTTTCAAATACATGTTTCATCCAAAGGGTTTCTACTTAAGGTTCTCATGACAAGGTTAACGAGATAACAAGATAAACAGGATAAACATGGATAGCAAAAAGGAAGACATGTAAAAGGAAAAGAGGTCGAGAATGTACCCTCAAAAAGAAATGGATAAAGCCCACGCATCTTCTCCTCGGTTTCCCAAGTTGCATCCTCTTCGGCTTCACTCCACTGAACTTTCACCAATTTGACTTCTCGATTTCTTAGCTTCTTGATCTCTGTTCCCAAGATACGAATCGGAGCTCTCCTCAAGGTTGCCTCTTTCTCTACCTCTATGTCTTCAAGAATACTAGGTTCAACCACCTCAGGGGACTCATGTAGGCACTTTCGGAGATGCGAGACATGAAAGACATTATGCACTCCGGCTAACTTCTCGGGCAATTCCACCTTATGGGCCATCTTTCCAATTCTCTCTATGATAGGGAAGGGTCCTACGAACCTTGGTGTCAGCTTCCCAACTGCTCCAAAACGAACCACATTACGCAAAGGAGAAACCTTCACGAAAACCATGTCTCCCACTTCGAATTCCAAATCTGTCCTTCGCTTGTCAGCATAGGATTTCTGTCTGTCTTGGGCCACTTTCATCCGTCTTCTCACCAATTCAACTTTCTCGGATGTGTCCCGTATCATATCGGGCCCAAGTATAAGCCTATCCGGTGTCTCCCACCAACAAGATGGTGACCTACACGGCCTCCCATACAAAGCTTCAAATGGTGCCATCCCTATGCTGGCTTGGTAGCTATTATTATAAGCAAACTCTACAATAGGAAGGTGGTCTTCCCAAGTACCACCAAAGTCAAGAACACAAAGCCTCAAAAGATCTTCTAGCACTCTATTCACCCTTTCGGTTTGGCCATCCGTCTGGGGGTGATAGGCTGTACTCAGATTCAATCGCGTACCCATCGCTTCTTGCAAACTATTCCAGAACTGGCTAGTGAAGATTGGGTCACGATCACTGACTATGCTAGAAGGAACTCCATGCAACTGCACTATCTCTCGGAGATAAATAGATGCTAGCCATGATGCGGTCCTCTTGCTCTTTACTGGAATGAAGTGAGCACTCTTCGTAAGTTTGTCAACTATGACCCATATGCTCGTGTTCCCTTTCCTTGACTTAGGCAATCCATCCACAAAATCCATAGAAATACTCTCCCACTTCCATTGCGGGACCTCCAATGGATGTAATAGCCCTCCGGGTTTCTTCAATTCGGCTTTCACTTGTTGGCACACCATGCACTTTGAAACATACTCTGCCACATCTTTCTTCATTCTAGCCCAAAAGAAAATGCGCTTCATGTCCCTATGCATCTTATCTCCTCCAGGATGTATAGTCATCTTCGAGTGATGTGCTCCTTTGAGAACTTTATGCACCAAGTCTCCTACTTGTGGAACGCATAGCCTTCCATCACGCCTTAACCAACACTTGTCATCAATAGTATATCTAGCAAGGTGACTAGACGTCTCACCACGGATCAACTTGCCCATGATCTCCACTAACCGCGGGCCTTCCTTCTGTGAAGCCCCTACTTGATCAAGAAGTGTGGGTCTAAGCTCAAGGGATGCTAATGAACCCGTCATCGACTCAACAGCCGTCGTGAAATCAAAGGTTGCCAAGAACTCTAGGCTCCTCATTTCAACAAACAAGGGACTCAAAGTCAACCTACTTCTGCTTAGTGCATCTGCCACAACATTACCCTTGCCAGGGGTATAAGCTATCTCGAAGTCATAAGATGCCAACAATTCCATCCACCTTTGCTGCCTTAAATTCAGATCTTTCTGCGAGAAGAGGTACTTGAGTGACTTGTGATCAGTATACAACTCAAACCTTTCGCCTAGAAGATAGTGGCACCAGGATTTGAGTGCAAAGACGATCGCCGCCAACTCCAAATCATGAGTGGGATAGTTCTTCTCATGAACTTTAAGTTGCCTACCTCCATAACATATCACTCTTCCCTCTTGCATTAGAACAGCACCTAACCCCGTGCCACATGCATCGGTGTACACGGTAAACATCTTACCACCATCGGGTAATGCCAAAACTGGAGCTGTAGTAAGGGCCCTCTTGAGCCTTTGGAAAGCAAGCTCACACTCTAAGTCCCATGCAAAGACTAAGTTCTTCTTTGTCAACCTAGTAAGAGGGGCCGAAATCTTAGCGAAGTCCCTGATGAACTTCCTATAGTAGCCCGCCAGACCGAGAAAGCTTCTTACTTCGGTTGCATTCCTAGGAGTCTTCCAGTCTTGAACTGCAACCACTTTCGCGGGATCCACCGCTATGCCTTGCTTAGAAACTATATGTCCAAGAAACCAAACTTCCCTTCTCCAGAAATGGCATTTGGAGAACTTGGCTCTCAACTGATGAGCTCTAAGCGTATCCATCACTTCCTTGAGGTGTCTGGCATGTTCTTCCTCATCCTTTGAGAAGATCAGAATATCATCCACGAAGACAACCACGAACTTGTTAAGGAACTCCCTGAACACCCTACTCATCAAATCTACGAAGTAGGCGGGTGCATTAGTCAAACCGAATGACATGACAAGCCATTCAAAGAATCCATCTGGAGTCCTAAACGCAGTCTTATCAATACTATCCTCAGCCACTCTAAGCTGATGGAATCCGGTGGCAAGATCGAGCTGAGAGAAAACAGAAGCACCAACAAGCTGGTCAAAGAGGTCATCAATCCTCGGTAACGGGTGCCTATTCTTCTTTGTCAGCTTGTTCAACTCTCGATAATCAACACATAGATGAAGCGAACCATCCGCCTTAGTAGCGAATACTACCGGAGCACCCCATTCCGAAATGCTTCGCCTAATGAAATTATTCTCAAGCAGCTCCTTGATTTGCTTACTGAGCTCTCTTCTTTCTCGTGGGGCCATGTGCCTAACGGGCAATGATACTGGCTTGGCATTATCGACAAGATAAATGCGAAAATCTATCTCTCGTTTAGGGGGTAACCCCTTAACCTCTTCAAAGACATCAGGATATTCTCGAACCACCCTTATAGATTGCAGATCATTGATGGACGAGTCAAGAGATTCAAGATAACATAACATGACGGGATCCAACGGGTTGCAAGAAATCTCTAGGGTATTACCGAGGCGAGTCATGAGCCTCACCACCCTATGCTCACAATCGAGGATGGCTCCATAACTGGACAACCAATCCATGCCCAAGATCAACCCGTATCCCGTGAACCCGAGAACATAAGCATTACACGTGAATTCTACGGTCAAGATGGAAATCTTCAAATCCACACAAATCATAGATAAATGGGCGGAACCCCCAATTGGATTTGAAACACTGACGGGATCCTCAACTAGACTAGTACTTAGGTGCAAACTTTCAACAATGTCAGACGAAATAAAGGTATGCGATGCGCCAGAATCAAATAAAGTGCGAACAGGAAAGTCAGAAATATAAACAAGACTTTCTACAGAAATACTACCTCGGTCCTGAACTGGAGCAGTATTGAGAGCATGCACTTGCCCTCCAGAAGGTCCTGTGCGCTGATTCTGCCCTTGCCCTTGTCCTTGCTTCTTGGGGCAATCCTTGCTAAGGTGTCCAGGCTCTCCACAGTGAAAGCATTCGCCCAACTTCCTCTTCTTCTTTCTGCAATCCTTGGCTATGTGCCCAACAATCCCACAGAAGTTGCATTTTCTTGGGTCTTTTGCCTTGTTGTTGTTGGTCTTATTGCCCTTATTGTTCTTGTTGTTCTGATTGCTCTGATTTCCTCCCCACTTGGAGTCCATCTTCTTGGTTTGAGTCTCATTAGGCTTGACTTCTTTCTTGCCATTCTTATCGTCTCCTTGAAGCAATGCCATGTCCACTAGGCCTTCAAAAGTGGCCCCCATGGGTATATGAGATAGGGCTAAACCTTGTAATGGCTCATTCAACCCTCGTGCAAGGCGTAAAGCCTTCTTCTGGGGAGTATTAACCATGTCCAAACCGAATTGAGCAAGCTGGTTAAACTTATTCACATACTCCCTCACTGTCATGTCCCCTTGCTTCAAAGATATAAACTTCTCCAATTGCAGATTTGCCTCAGCAGATGATAGAGACTTAAGCCCAAACCTCGTCCTAAAGTCGGCCCAAGTCTCTATAGGCCTAGTAGCATTGGTGACCTCCCACCAATAAGCAGCTTCTTCTTTTAATAGCCATGCTTCCAATAAAACCTTTCTATGGTCTTCCACATCAAAAATAGCGAAGAGATCCTCAGTTTCTTTCAACCAATTTTGTGCCTCCACAAAAGTCTCCGTCCCAACAAAATTCTTGCCGCCCATCGCCTTAAAGTCCCTGCAAACCTTTGCGAAATCTACTTGTGGATGCTGAGGAAGAGGAGGAACCTCAGTTACGGTGGGGGTATTTGCTGGGCCCGCGTCGTTGGCCCTAGCTTCCAAGTACCTCCGGAACCATCCGGGAATGGTTACTCCCTCAGGAAGGTTAAGATCGGCCATGCTGAAAAAGGAAAAGATAGATTTAGAACGAGGAAACGAAGGATAGCGCTAATGGCTTTTGGGGAATAGCCTTTTAAAATAACAAGACTTTTCTTGGAAAATACTTAATTGGCTTTGAAAATAGTTTTCCAAAAAGGTAAGTTTTAAAAACACTTTTGCTCAAATCTTGTAAACCTTATGCTCTGATACCAAATGTAACACCCCACCTCCGCCAATGCCACTCTTGCAAGGGCACTGGCTTTGGAGGGGCGTTAAACAAGGTAAACATGCATGCAGATATCCCAAGACAGAACATATAAGTAAAACAGAGTATTAAAGCAGCGGATAAAACTAACATTTCAAAACCATAGTCAAGTTACATCAAAGTACTTGGTCATTATTTTCCCACAAAACAAAGTCTAGAACATAAACTGGAAACTGAAAGAAAACATAAAGTAACTATCCCCAAAGTAGTAAAGCCATAGCATGCTTAAGTCCAAACCGTACGTGAGCTATCCAGAAAAGCAGCTAAAGATCCAGCTAGGTAACAGTGTTCCCACCCTGCAAACCGGGGGGGGGGGAAACGGAAGAAAAGAGGCGAAAGAAAACGGGTCAGTCAAAAAGACTGGTAAGTCCTATCTACTATTAGTATAAAAACTGATAAAGTTAACTGGACATGTAAAGCAAAGATGAAACATGAGGTTATAACTGGCATGGTGAAGAGACAGATCAAGTGTGGCATCGCATATACAAGGTTAAGTTGCACCAAGTGTGTACTAGTAATCTATGTCAAGTATAAACTAGAAATGATCCCTTGGCCCAATCTTGGCCCAATATTCCGAGGTGACCTAGATCAAGGTCCAACAATACGGTCTAGTCGATCAGCTCCCTAAAAGCCTAACTCGTGAAGTATCGGTGTCATACGGCCCAATCACGAAGTGTAGTCAAACTGTGCTAGGTCCACCCTAGGGTGTATCAAGCCCTAGGGTGCCAACCACGGACACAAATCAAGCACGCACAGTCTAAACCTACGGGTGCCCGTGTCTGCTTTTTCAACTCCGGACTATGTGCACGACCATAGTCCGCCTGAACCTACACCGGCGCACCTACTCAGCCGTCGTTTTGGTCGCTTACATGTCAGCCCAGTAATCGTGCCCCACCCTAGCCTAGTCCCTAGGGTATCATGATACACTCAAGAGGGTTACTGGTGAAAAGGACCACGTAACTAGGGTTTCTAACGGGTTAAAAGTGGTTAACCCTACCCAATCAAGTTGGTTAAGTGTACCCAAGGTTCATGACTTAACCCTGTCAACCCATCGTGTTTAATTGGTTAAGTATTCAAGTGGTCCATGACTTAACCCTATCATGTGGCATTAATTAATTTAATGCACCCAACCTCTCACATTAGACCTTGTTGTGGTTACTAGTTAAGCCGGGCGGGTCCGGGTAGCTTTACACCACAACTTGGTCTAACCTCGGGTTTCAAGTGCGACATGACCAACTACTCACATTGGGTCCTATTGCTTGTAGCCACTAGTTAAGCCGGTCGGTTCCGGGTAGATTTATGCTACAAACTCAACCCAACCTCGAGTTGGCCACTCTCATGTTTTCTAGAAGTCATGTCCAAATTCATGTTTACAAACATAATCACAAGTCAATGTTCATGTCATATTTTAAAATCATGTTTCATGTCATTAATATTACCCAAACCCAACGCATTCCCCTCGCATGTACGTTTCGCATAACATAACATAGATCAAAAGAGGGAACTTGACGAAACATGACAAAAAGGGCATAAGGTAATAAGGTTGGCCACAAGTTAAACATGGTGACATATGAGGCATAAATATGTTCATAAGCTTGCATATTACGTCATAGGCCTCAAAACATGCATAATATCAACTTAAGCAAAATAGGTGAAACATGGTCATAAATGACATAGGATGATAGCAAGTGATTCGCATATAACACCATATGCAAGATAGCAACTTGCATATTACATCATGAGCCTCAAAATATGCATGATGTCAAACTTAAGCAAATAGGTGAAACATGATCATAAATGACATAGGATGGTGGCTAGTGATTCGCATATAACATCATATGCAAGATAACACAAGGTTTATGAGAGTTTCTATGTTGCTTTATGCAACATTTCTAATCAAAGCTCATAGCTTTCTATGCATAAGGAAAAGGTGATAGCTTTACAAACATGCATAGAATATATTTATGCATAACATGATAGGATCAAAGCACATATCATACTTAGGCCCAAACTCAACTTGCAACATGTCATATTTAACTTCATAGTTAGAATCTAAGAGTAGTATAGGGCTTACAATGCTATGAAGACTTATAAAATATAAATAAGATTGAGACGAAGCCACTAGCAACTCTAAAAACCCCAAATGAATACAAGCTCCAAGAAGCTCCTTTGATTCTATGAAGAAAGATCCTTGTTTTAATGAAGAAAGATTGAACTTTGGCCTTGAATCAAGCTTTGAAACTCTCAAACAAGCTTAGGAACTGTCATATGAATGAAGATTGAGGCTATGACAAGAGGGTGGAGGCCATGATTAAACATTTTGGCATAGTTTAGTTGTAGGATTGATTTATGATGACTTAGGCTAGGTATTAGGGTCTTTTTATAAATGATTAGGTTAGTTTAGACCATAGGATTAACCCTAATTCAGATCTGGGCCATCAATTCACATCACTAGCCTCCAAACATGTCTTGAGAAACAAGTCAGGTGCACCCAGGCCAGACTGGCCGACCACCCAAGTCGACAGGGGTGTCGACTGGGCAGTCGACACAGCCTAGGGTGTGTCGACTCCCAAGTCGACTCCCCAGTCGAGTTGGGGTGGCGGGAATTTTTCCCGCCTGCCCTGCCCAGCTGAATTTGAAATCTGTTTTTAAATTTGAATTTTCTGAAAACTTCTATGGGCCATAACTGGGTCATACAGACTCCGATTTTCGAAAACTCGGACTCTAATATTTTTCTAAGACGAACGCAATGGCACAGCCCGTTTCCCTTGATTCAGAATTTATCATTTAATTCTTCCTTGATTTATGTTATAACTTGTTATTCTAAATATGGGTTGTTACAACTTCAGTACATGTAAATGTTTCAGATATATTAAAAAAGATGTAACACATTGTACAATGATCATTATTATTTAAGTTATTTAAAAAAAATTCAAAAGCTTGATAGTTTGAATGTTTCTTCAAATTTTGTTTGATCAACCTAATGTCTAGCTGACCACCACCACAAACAATCTCTTAATAATTCTTTGCTCCATTTTGTTAGTCCTACATATAACATTTACAAAATGCTATCATGTTGCTGAAATTAAAAGGAAATCACCATCTTGTAATATAGCTATATTGTTTTATTTGAGTCATTTTAATGTTCATAAGTTGCGGATATAGGCATAATATAACATTAAGCAGTCACGGAATAAATTCCAATAATTGATGCAGTTTTACCCATACGGGTAAACAAAATGTACATTAAAAGAGAACAACCAATTGAACCTAGAATAAGGAATTCAACTACAAAAAAGATACAACAGTTTAGTATGAGAAGAAAATGGTTATGAAATGAAAAAGGCAAATTTGAAATGGCAGGAAATTAGGTTATTTTTCCCTATTTTAAGTGGCTTGGCTAAACCTCAGATTCCAAGATTTGTTTTACGTAGTTAGCAGTAATTATGTAGGCCATTCTATGTGGATACGGAATTATATTTCAAAAGGCAATTTGGTAGATCAAATGGAGTAAACTTTTGTGATTTCTAAAGTGCAGGGAGGGGTTAAAAGTTTCTATAAGAAAAGGAGGAGAAGCATGTAAGACATAAAAAGTAAGAAACATCTAAAATTTAACATATTTTCTGCTTTAATTTTGGAAATGATACTATAATATGCGATGCAAATGTTTTTTAGTTATTGACGTGAAAAATGCAATTATAATCGATTTCAAAATTCCAGACTACTTCATAAATTTCATATTTTCACATTTTCAGTTAAACTCGCAAACTCCAAAAATTTCTGTTATGAATCTGTTTAAGATATCCATAAAGATACACTAACAGTTTGTACATATTTTGTGTGTAAAGCCTTAAAAGTTGGATATGGTTTCAAAGTTCTAAACCATTTCATTAATTTTTAAATTTTCACATTTCTAATTAAGTTTACAAATTCCAAAATTTCAGTTATGATTCAGGTTAATTATATATTATTTTATCTATTAATATAGCGTACTGATAAAAGCACCCAAATTTGTTCTTCTTAATACCATGAATGGTATTAGGAAGTGTAAAACTGGGTGCTTTTAGTATCACGTGGTGGTGCAGTGCTAAAAGCACCTAGTTTTACACTTCTTAATACCACTCATGTTGTTAAAAAGAAGAAATTTGGGTGTTTTTAGCAATACACTTAATATATATATACACTAATTGGCTGTACGTATTTTATATGAAAAGCGTAAAAGAGGGGATTCCATTGTTGATTTTTTGCTATGTTTTTTAATGTAATTTCTATCAAATTAGATCTGAATTGACATAATACGATAACATTTAATTGAAGAAAATTAATCATTCGTCCATTCCTTTATTATCTTTACTCCTTTATTGTCTTTTTTTACTTCTTTTACATGATCATACAAAAAGATTAATTGGTATTTGTCTTTTTTACTTAAAAAAAATCAGCCATTGATAAGTAAAATTGGAATGTATATCGGATTTGATAACTATCATTACCCTGCTTTGAACCAAATTGATAGAATAAATCTAAAATCAGCTAGTATTTTAAACCTTGAATCGTATGTCTTTATGAAAAATCAGAAGAAGAAAAAAAAATGGCAGGTACAGAAGCATTCATTCTTTACACCGCAAATAATGGTTCAAAATTCTGTTACCCATTTTCATTTAGGCCGCTAACAGATTTTGAAACTTAAGTTCTATTTAGAAATTTCAGTTTGCGAATTTCTATAATTTTCTTTATAAACATGTAGATGCGTATTTCACACGAATAGAATTTTATATTATATTCTTTGTATAACATTTAAAATGGGGATTGTTAAAGGGACTCCACTTTTGGTTAAGAGGAGGACAATTTTAAGGGGACTCCACTTTAAAAATAATTTGTTAAGGGAGGGTTTGGCTTTTTTATTTTAGAAAAAACATGGACTAAACTACCCCTTATCACAACATACAATTCACTATTGTTCTTTTTACATTTCGCACTGATTTGCATACGCACGAATACAATTTCTTATCATTTCCAAGGCGCAAAAACATCCACATCTCAATTAATGTTCCAATTATACATATTCGATCAGATTTGTTAATGAATATTTAAGTATTTTAAATTGAACCATCGAATTCTAAAATTATATTCATTAACTTACCTGATCTGATATCTTCTGATCCACACGACTTTCTTATGTCTTCATTTTGTTAACTATGTCCTATTTTTTATTTCATTAAATTGTGCTCATTATTTAGGGTTTAGCTTTTAAAGTTTACATTAAATAAGATTATGGGGTTAATATTGGAACTTTTAATTAAATGTTTAAGGGAGGGCTAATTTTTTTGATCCTCCCCTTAACAATTGAACAGTAATTTAAATTTTGTCCTCCCCTTAACCAAAAGTGGAGTCCCTTTAACAATCCCCTTTAAAATACATGTTTGGACCCAAAAAATGTACTTACTACATTTAACAATTTTGGTACAAATTCTAACCCAAGTTAATTCATGTGATCGGTTAATAAATATTATTTAAACAAATTAAATTTTACAGTGATCAAGATTTTGACTCTTCATTTTGGCAACATAAGATAAAAAGTTTGAATTTTTGGTTGGTTTTGGAATTTTCACTATGGTTATTAATTTAGACGGTGGCCAGCAGAGGAAATTTGAAATATCTGGTATGCTTTTAGTTTTGGTGGCCAGAAGTGTAAATAGAGGTGTGAATAGTATATGGTGCTATTATTCATACCTCTATTTACACTTCTGGCCACCAAAACTAAAAGCACACAAAATATTTCAAATTTCCTCTGTTGGCCACCGACTAAATTAATAACCAAAAAATGCAGAAGCCAACAACTCCTTCCTCTACATCATCGGGTCAATGTACTCTGCAAATCAAATACCTAAAATCAAATAGTTCAAAAAAATTAACATAATCCATTTTCATATTCACATTAGCGATTTTAATTTTTATAAATAAGTACTTACTTCGTCGGTTGTGAAATGATTCATCAAATCAACATTTATGTCTTTTGAGTCATTTGATCGAACACTTGCATCATATTATCATAACCATCATATTTATTATCCAATTTATCATCATTCAAATACTTCATCAATCAAACGACAAAAAAGTTAATGTATCAATTTGTAAAAGAAGATACGTAAGCTATACACGGATTAAAATCCTATAAGTCAAAACTTACATTGTCATTCTTTATTACAACGTCGTCAAATTTAATGTCCTCCAAACTTGAAATTTCCAACAGAGCTGAAAAAAATATCCTAAAACGCAATGGAAAACCCTAACAACATATTCTATAACATAATAGAAAACAATAAAAATCAAACATTTCTAACATCTTTTTTATCTTCATTTTCCATCTCTATTAGGCACAAAAGAATATATGCTTTTGTTAGGGTTTAGGTTTTGAAATTATAGAGAAGTACGTGTTTTTCTTAAGAGAAGTACGGTGGTGAATAACTGAGTGAAAAAATAATATATGGTGGCCAGAAGAATATCAAAAACAATCATCTGTATTAAATTTAGAAATGTGACCGAAAGTGTAAACCGGGTTGTAAACAGTAGCACCCACCCTTTATTTATCCTTCCTAAATATTGCATGATACTTCCTTCTCCTTTTCTTTCCCTTTTCACTTCTATCTCATGCAACTTTTCCTCAATTTTAAATTAACATTTTCCCGATTAATTCTTTTCAAAGAAAATAAATTATGCATAATTTCTTTGTCCATTCACGTTTTATGCAAGTAATTTTCTTTCATTAACCATGCATTCATTCTTTCCTTCATTCAATTAATTAATTACCCTTTATTCTATTAATTTCTTTCTTTCATTCTATTTTTCACATCATGTTTCATTTGTGTGCTTTCATTCCTTATATTTACATCCCTTTATTTCTCTTTCCCCCTTTTGTTTTTCATCATTACTTTTCTTCAAGAACAAATCACCTCTATGTATATATGTTTCCCTTCTCTTTTTATATTAAGAAACAAAGACAACAACAAAAAACCTGCAAAACAATCAGTGTTGTCTATGCATATATCTAGCCATTTTCTTTACCTTATTCGTGAATATCTAATTTAACATGTCCCTTAAATAAAAACTAAAATTTTAATATTCTGTGTTTTGAAATTTGAAAAGTCACACAACTTTCCAATAGTAACCGTCAGGCAATCAATCATGCATTCATTCCTTTTCATTTATTTTACTTTTCTTCTTCTGTGATTTACTTTTGAATTTGAATGAGAAATAAGTATTGCCACCTCAGCCTTAGTCAGCCACATTTAATTTATTCGTAACTTTCATAATACAAAGAGGCATCTTGGGGAAATAAATCATGTATTTATTCTCTCCTCTGTCTTCTCTACTACATACCTTTCAAAATTCATTCAACAATAAAACAGTGTCCTTTCCTTCCCCTTTTCTTATCTCTTTTCTTTACGTCTACAGATCTTCATATCTTAAAAAAAATGAAAGAGTTGTGTTGATTTTCGTGTTGGGTTTTCAGAGTTCTTTTTCTACTTTCATTTGATTTTTTTGCTGATCCGATTTGAGATGTATCGCATTTGAATTAGCCTTGAGTTATGCTTGGATGACATCAGATTCTTTTCGTCGTGCCTTCATCGTTATTGTCTTCTTTTCCATGTTCCGAAAACTAAGTTTATCTAACACTTGACTTACATTTTCATAGAAGTGAAATTCAGCGTATTTAAAATGCTATGAAATGTATATGATTGTTTTAGAAAATTATTATTATATGTTATGCACGTATGACACTCACTATTGACACTACTGATATGTATGATATGGATATGCACATGTGATTTGTATATGTTTGAATGTTGAGTTTATATTATTTATTTGCTCTCATATTGCAAGTTACCTATGAGTTGAAATGATGCACACCCAAACAAACATTAAATTAGGGAATAATCGTTATAAGTTAAAAATATAGACCTGAGCAATTTTATTGAATTTGGGATTGCGGGTTGAAATGATATATATCCGTATAACTTGGCTTTGGTAGAAAATTATATACTGACACCATTGGTCTATTTTTAAAAATAGTTTCTGAGTTTAAATATATTCTGATGTACAAAGCTGTTTTAATTGTAATATATTATTTTTAAAATTTAAATAATTTAAATTATTTTATAAGTGATTTGATAAATCTTTTACTATGATTGAATATTATTTAAATTTTAAATTTTAATATACAAATATAGATTTTGTAAAATATAAATAACCTTTCTTAATACTTTAAATTAAGAAAGGTGTAAAAGAGAGTTTTGGAATTTAATTGTAGCTTAACTAATTTGTTAACTGAATTTATAGAAATGAAATTTCAAAATGAAGCTAAATTTATTTAAGATATGATTTAGAAAATAATGAAATGAGTTTTTACGAAATTGGTTAGGATAATGAAACTAAATAAGTCAATTTGATAATATTTGTTAAGTAAATGCGTTGAATCTAAGTAAACTTGAAGTTAAACATTTAGAATCGAATAAAATTGAAAATTTTAGGTTTAACAAGTTTGAAATTGTTAAAATGAGATGTAAAGTAAATTTGAAATTTTAAGAAATTTGATTGAAGCAATAAAATGTAAACCCAACTAGAATAATGGTTGAAATGTATTGAAATTAGAATATAATGTTAAGTTGAAATTAATTTGAAGTGAAGTTCCGATAACTGAATCGATTATAAGTTGAACTTGAGCATATGAATATATGGTTCGGATTGGATTATTATTTAAAACTAGTATTATTTTATACAAAAATAATTTAGATTATTTTACATAATTATTATTTTATAACTATATATATTTAATTTAACTATTAAACATCTTATAACTATTTAAAATTTTTTTTTTAAATACTAAACCAATATATCTATTTCATAATTATTTAACCATATTATTTTATATAAGATATTTATTTTTAAATTAACTATTCTAAATAAAAGTCTATTTTCGATCCGAGCTATTAGACCCGAAATGTTTAGTATGAAGATTTTTGAATAACGATAATTGTGATAGAAAATTGAAATCAAATGAAATTCTTGTTAAAAACTATTTACAAATATGAAATCTAAAACCTTATATGAAATCAAATAATGAATCAGCTGAAATAACATTTATGATGTTTGAATATTTGTACTTAGTTGTTTATAAAACCAATATTTGGAGTTAACTGATTCATGATATTTTGAAATATGATTTCAAATATAAATGTCCACGGCGTGGAAAATGTAAACGTTTGGTTGTTAAAGAGACCGGGATCAGATATTGTTATACTCTCTACCAATACCGAAAACCACTTTAACAACTGTGTACGTGGTGGAGAATCCATAATGAAGTAAGTTGGTTTGACGAACGCTACTGGAATGAAGTAAGAGAACGACGATGGATGTCCTTGACCTTCAGGTCATAATTAAACTGACTAAAACAGGTGTTATACCGTGATTAAGTGAGGTCGCACATCCTAACGGACGCACTTCTTCGAACTATATCTATTACTTTGTGAATTGATTATTGGCCACCCTTGATTATGGGAGTGTTGTTTGAGGTAGGCGGTAGTCGCTAGTTTGATTTGTATCGGTAGAATCCTACCGTGGGTATTCCTCGTGTATCTTATCATATTATTCTGATCGATCCCCCTACGATTTTGATTTGTATCGTACTTATGAAGTGTCCTCTGATAGCCACTAGTTTACGGTGGACTTTAGGTACTTGTACAGACCACGGTATTATAAACGGTGTAAGGGTAATAATGGTAATCCCGCTTACGCTATTTTCAATAGTATATTTAGCCGTAGACACTATTATAATAGTGTATTGTATTATATGATATCTAGTTTGACGGATCCTTAGAGGATGGAAATCACAGACATCCTTTAAGTTACTGATGCATTTCCGTAGAATATTTCACTTGAGTTGAATAACTGATATAAGAATGTTAGTCCTGATCCGAGTTATTTTGTTTTGTTTTGCATTATTGCTTGGGTCAGATCGAGTATTGTAGTATTGAGATTTCACCTTTCGAAGTTGGAGACCGTTGAAAACATCATCTTTATCTATTGGTTCCACTATTTCAAATCTCGCAAATATCCCCCGAGATCTCCTCCGAGATCTTGTTTTGGGATCCTTCCAAAACGAAACAGCAAATATCACTCTAAATCTCTTTTCGAATATATCACCCGAGATATTACAATATCGAACGAGATATTGATCAAGACAAAATACTGGAATATCGTCCGATCTTAGGTTTTTTTTGGGTTAAAATTTGAATTTGTGTCTGAACTAGAACAATAATTAAAAACTCAAATCTAGCTATGATAGTCTTTTGTTATTTTACATTTTGCATGTTAAATGACCATATTGTATGTTCCTATATGTTCTACAATGCTTATGATTTTCATATTCGTCTTTTTTTACATATATGTTACTTATAAAATTATGTATTTTATGGTCTATTGATGCTGAATTTTTTAATGTTTTGGATCCTTTTAATGTTTTATGTCTAATAATATTTCTGTTTTAAGCATATTATGATTTAGAGTATGAATGATCTTTCGCAAAATAAAGAATAATGAAGTTTTTTTGCAATTCAGGTTTAAGTTACTATGTTTTTAATAGCATTCATAAAAATCATTTTGTAAAAATGTCATTTCTTAACATATCATGTACCCCGAGATTATTCCGATATGAACTTTCAGACCCCAGATGGAAATCCGAGACGAACTCCCGAGTTAGACTCATCTCGTCCGATATCTACCCCGATACGAGATCAAGTCTATAAAATCTCCGAGGTAAAACGCGACTTGTATCCGAGATTTTAAACCATGATTGGTTATGGTTATTTCTTCTTTGTATTAGAAATTCTTGTATTTAGACCTCCACTGTATTTGATTCCGTAACTCTGATATTATGTATGAGTTTGAATTTTTATTTAGTAGCTTCATAAACTACTGTTGTATTTTATTTATTCCGTTGTGAGATAATCTGCTATCATGTGTCTACAGTTTGATTTATTAAACCCCATAACAATAACAATCTGCCATTTTGAACGGTTCGAGTTGGTTTAATTACCGACTTGAAGCGATCAAAAAGGCAGGTCGTTACAGTTGGTATCAGAGTTTTGGTTTAATAAAAACCTTAGCTTATGAGGTTTAAAACTCATTAGAGATAGGGTAGCGACACCCTAGAATGAGTAAGAATCAATCGCTAAAATCATTTTTGAGAGAACGTATTTTGAAAACTATAAATAGTTTTGAATGATTTTAAACTATTTTTGATATAAAAAACTTGTTTTAAAAATTTAACTTTTTCTAAGGATTCTTTTCTTTTAGATTTAGTTTCTTTGATAGGTCTCTCTTTGATTAGGATTTCCATAATCATATCTTAATTCTTTTGATTTACGTGTGGAACCTAAGACTTCACTCAAGCCATTGCTTGTCGGTCTTAGTAAACCCCACGGGTAGTGATATACCCCGATTTTTCAACGCCTTCACACTACCTAGGTAGTCACCCTAGAAATTGGCAGAGGTGGCCCTCGAACCTGAGACCTATGTCTCATCCCAATTCGCCCGCCTCTAACCAACTGAGCTAGGAGTGTTGGGTATATCTCGATTCTTGTTCTAAATCTATCTTAGAAATTTATAATGGTTGGTTTCCAAAATCCGAATATTCTTCGGTTTGATCTAATTAGGGTATCCATCCTTTATAGATTCCTGTTTGATAGGTTCTTTCGTCGTTCAACTCTTAGTTCTGGTTATAACTTATTTTGACCTAACTTGATAAATGGATAAAGTAATTTTAAATATAACTTGTCATAAGAGTTAATGGAAATATAAGTGTGTTAATGGTTAAGGTCAAAATTTACTTACTATACTAACTAGAATAATAAAGATTTTGAAATATTATATGAATATAAAGTTGTGTTTTGAAATATATAATATGATTTATATTAAAAAAATAGTCTATTGAATTCTTATGAATTGATTTTGAGAAAGGAAAATATATGATTTTATGAAATGCAATATTAGTTATACTTCTCAAACATGATATCTTGAAATGTTAACTTTAATAAGTATAAATATTGATTTAATTAAAATAGACGCAATAAGAATATTAGTATGATATTTAAGAATGTTATGAAAGGAAATGCAAAATTTTGCTATATGTAATCACATATAAATTGTTTATAAAAGAATAGTGATTTATGTATATAACATGTATTAAACTTATAATGATGAATTGGACTTTGTAAGTATGATTTTGCGTAAACTATAGTTATGAAAAGGTTGTAAAGCTTATAAATTTATTTTAATTTAAGGTTAGGCATTTTAAAACGGGTTTGATTAGGTAGGATTAGAATAGTTCAAAACTTGCTTACAGCAAGGATATCAAAATAGTATGGTTGTGAATTTGTTAGAAAAAGAATTACATATAAACCGAAGTTGTTTATGATATAGATTTGAACTTGGTTTGTATTTTAAAATGATAATGAAATTTAAGAAACTAAAGTAACATAAAATGTTGGTGTGAACCTCAATATGGAAATAAGATTAAATTTGACAAAAATGAATTGGTGTATTAAAATAAATTATAACTCAAGGTTAATATATGTTAATATAATGTATATTGTTTTGAAATATATTGAAACATTATATGATTTATATTTGCAAACTTAGGTCGATTATATCTATAAAAAGGATAAGAGTTAAATTTTAATAAATAAATGAGTGAGGGAGAGTACTTGAAATTTTTAATAAATAAATTACCTGAAATATGTTATTTATAATAATAAATATTAGAAAATTTTAATATCTATTCTGTTTTAAGAGAAAAATGTTTTGAGTATTTTCTTACACTGTATTTCGGCATGTTTGAAAATGTCTTAACTTTTGATTAAAAAAATATATTTCGAAATATACAGTAAGATGATGGATGTGAACGATTTGGTTTAAATATAGTAAATTATTTAATTACCATTTCTCTGTCTCGATCCTTTTCGGGGAAGAAAAGGTTTGAGTGGGAGAGATTGTAACATCCCATAAATTTCGACAATTTAGTTATTGAATTTAATTTAACTATTGAATTTAAATTGGTTTTTGAATAAAATTTATGATGTATTAATGAAATTTATTAATTTCTACTGAAAGATTAATTGGAAATAATGTGTACACTCTATATGAAATAAATTCCAATACATACATGTATATATCTTTATCTATCGCATTTAATTCTTTCTTTGTTTGTTCAAAATGTAATATTTAGAAATTTGTAATGAGGATTATATATTCAAACCTTCATTAATTTATTTATTTTTTAAATGTGGATAGCTGCATTTGTTTCCAGTGTCCTCCTCTCTTCGTTGTTTCACTAATAGTGCACCATTCCTCTCTTTCAAAATTGACACATTCTTTTTATTTATCCTTCCTAAATATTGCATGATATTTCTTTCCTCTCCTCTTCTTTCCCTTTTCAACTATCTCATGCAACTTTTCCTCAATTTTAAAGTAACGTTCTCCCGATTAATTCTTTTCAAAGAAAAATAAGTTATGCATAATTTCTTTGTCCATTCACGTTTCATGCAAGTTATTTTCTTTGATTAGCTATGCATTCATTTCTTTACTTCATTCAATTAATTTATTACCCTTTCAAAATTAGTTCAACAATAAAACAGTGTCCTTTTTTTTCCTTTCCTTCTCTCTTTTCTTTACGTCTACAAGTCTTCATATCTTAAAAAATATATGAAAGAGTTGTGTTGATTTTTTTGCTGTGACGATATAACATACATTCACATCATAAAAATAGTGAAAGTAATGTACCCATCATATGACTTAAGTTGTATTACATAATTGTAAGATCAATGTTATATCTTCTTTGGGGGAATATTTAGAAAATATATATGATCTAAGAACAAATATCTAAGGGATTAAAAGGTTAGTTACAAAGTAGCAAATAATTTGGCCACTATGAAAATAGTAAACACCTTCACTTATCCTAATAGAAAAGGTAAAACAAAGATGGTATGAAATATTTGAAAACTATATAGTCTGTTTGTTCGATACTGGCAAAAAAATAGAGCATCCAATTTCTACCTAAGAACCTATGACCCTAATTTTATATGTCATTCGTCGCTGCAAATCAAGCCTAGTGGTTTATATTTTTATTTCTAAAGTGGGCGAAATAAAATAAATTGAATAAGTGCACTACCCCTAAGGTCCAAGAGTGTAACGACCCAGAAAAATGCGATCTTGGTTATCCGATATACAACACATATCGAACATCCAAGGATCGAAAATAACCGAATAGTTAATGAAAGAAATTAGAGGGTGAGGAAAGATAAGATAGAAACTTAGAATAGAAGAAGAAGAAGAACACAACATCAGAGTAACACGAATCTCACAGCGGAACGAATAAATATATTTCATAACATAACTTTGAAATACAAATCTGTACTTGAATATACATATCATTATCAAAGTACAACACTTACAACACAGCGGAAATAACTATAGCTATAATGATCCTGAAGCCTCCTGCTCCAAGCTCTTCCAGTATATCTGTAAATCCTGACTACTTGACTGCCTATACAAATTTAGGCACCCAAGAGTTTAGGGAAAACAACAAAATAAACTCTGGGTCAGTCATGAGACTGGTATGAGTAAAACAGTTAAAAACAGTTTAAGCGGGTAAACGATATCTCATAAGACCACGCCGTATAACGGAACGGGTTTTCCCCTTATGAGAATCCAAATTATCTTTATATCAAAAACCTTTGATATTATAATAATGTCTATCAACCACAATAATAATAATCATCTAGCAGAACGCTTTCATCTCACGTTCTACATATATAGTATACAATCAAAACCGCAAGCACGTATTGGGTAATGGATTTCCAACTATGACAAGGTATGGAACCACCTTTCGCTGGTGTACCTCTAGAGAGGAATACACTGGGTTCAACAAGAACATCTTGCAACCCGGCCACACATGACCGACCAGTCATTTCGCTTGAGTGTATCGAATGTATATCACCAACGGTTGGGATCAGCAACCGTTTCCCGAATGGGACAGCATCAACAATAGATTTTTAGAAGTAAATGAAACTCTAGATCAGGTGATTATACACCCTACTTCGGTGCGACCGACTTAGCCATGCTGCCTGCCCGATTTCTGTCATTTATCGGTTGATGAGGCTAGAAGCTACGCTTTATCATCACACCAGATTCACTTTGAATGCCACATCATCAAATCCATCCAATCACCGATTGACGTCCTCAACAATACATTATGTGTTAGCTAAAGAAGTTTCCTTCTCCGCTTCCACTCTTGGTACGGTTGGAGAAATCAATATATGTGATCGTTTGGAAATATTCTGTCAGACATCCGTCCATACAAGTCATCCAGGAATAGGATGAACCGAAGGCACTATTCTGTAAACATGATAGCCCTTGCATAACTCCGTCTTCAATTTCCTTTGGCATATATGATTCGCAACGCTTATGCCAATACAGAGTGGTTATTTAGATAATAATCCAACCGGTCTCTCCATATTAACAACGTTAAAATGGTCAAAACTTCGATAGTCTGTGATTTAACTATCGAATAAAAACATGTGTGTGAACAACGATATTATTTCCAAGTGGAAATTATATCGATCAATCATCATTCAACATTTATCTCTTTATTCCATTAATTTACTTATCTCCTGTTTCTCTATATTCAATATTTCCTATTTTCTAAATTTGGAAAATATACGTTATTAACAATGGAAAACATTTCCATTTCTTGTTTTCTTTATTAAAAAACATTTTTGGTTTCTTATTTGGAAAACATTTCCAAAGCTTCTTTATTGGACTTAGACAGATGCTTAAACAAACATCGCTATGCCAACTCAAACCATCTCCTTTACTGCCGAACCTTAACTATTCCTTAGTTAAAAATGAAGTCAATCAAGTTGGGGTAGAACTACCTCTCAGACCTTAACTGAACAACATTTCTAACTTTGAAATAGGCAAAGTTCACTTTATATTCCTTTTACTAACTTCCTTACTTAACCCTCCTTCGAATAACTATATTCGATTGACTCTTTTCACTTAACTCTATTCGATTAACCCTTATCAATTAAATCTATTGGACTAACACTATTGGATTAACTCTATTTGACTAATGCTATTGATTTACTCATTTCACTTAACTCCTTTCGAATAAACTATATTCGGTAACTCCTTTTACTTTCTTCGAATAAACTATATTCGATTAACTCATTTGCTTCTATTCGAATAACTATATTCGATTAACTCATTTGCTTTCTATTCGAATAAACTATATTCGATTAACTCATTCTTTCGATTTACTATATTCAATCTTTTTCTTTCGAATACGCTATATTCTATTTAACTCCTTTGCTTTAACACTAATAGATTAGACTAACATCGATTAACTTCTTTTCTTTAACCCTAATCGATTAAACTAACATCGATTAACTCCTTTGCTTTAACTCTAATTGATTAAACTAACATCGATTAACTCCTTTGCTTTAACTCTAATCGATTAAACTAACATCGATCAACTCCTTTGCTTTAACTTTAATCGATTAAACTAACATCGATTAACTCCTTTGCTTTAACTCTAATCGATTAAACTAACATCGATTAACTTTTTTGCTTTAACTCTAATCGATTAAACTAACATCGATTAACTCCTTTGCTTTAACTCTAATCGATTAAACTAACATCGATTAACTCCTTTGTTTTAACTCTTATCGATTAAACTAACATCGATTAACTCCTTTGCTTTAACTCTAATCGATTAAACTAACATCGATTAACTCCTTTGCTTTAACTCTAATCGATTAAACTAACATCGATTACCTTCTTTGCTTTAACTCTAATCGATTAAACTAACATCGATTAACTCCTTTGCTTTAACTCTAATCGATTAAACTAACATCGATTAACTCCTTTGTTTTAACTCTAATCGATTAAACTAACATCGATTAACTTCTTTGCTTTTATTCTAATCGATTAAACTAACATCGATTAACTCCTTTTACTTTCTATTTAACTATTCATTTATAAAGATTTACTTTTAGTAACGGTTCTTCACTTTACAAATGATTTCCTTCTTATAACAGTTTCCATTTTATAACGTTTATTCATTTTCTAAATATCTCCTATTTATAAATATTCCAATTAATAAATATTTCTTATTTATAAATAATCCATTTATAAATATTTTATTTTCAAACATCACTTTGAAAATATTCCCTTATCAACATTTCGGTATGTTATGGTATTCAACATATCAAATCATGATGATCAGTATCGTCCAAACACATATAATCGACAACAGATTATATATCACATCATATATCACAAAATATGAATCACAGTAAAATATATGTTGAGGAATCCAGTTGGATTCCTCCAACCTGTCTCCCTGCATCACAGATGTTAAACAATATAGATAACATCACTTTCAGTTCCATATGATATATTCTGTTAAACAGAATCAATATAGAAATTCAACTAACTGACTAGCAGTTCAATCAAACAGTCAACATACAGTCAATCAACCAATATTTAACAGTTCTAAAAATACAACATGAAATTATAAACTGTTCAGAGTTAGTGAGATTTACTCACATTGGACGATCATCGTTAATAACGATAACCATCTCTCGATTTGATTCAGACGGACAATTTATTTTGTCATAAATTGTAACTGTCTCCGATCCACTCCCGGTCAGTCTCATTGTGTTGCTCCCGTCCATACGATCCTGTCGGATCTTGTTTCGTCTAATTCTGATAACGTATGATAAAGATATACGCTATATAAGTTTGTACAACATTTAAATTAAATAAAAACATGGATTTTATTTCGAATGGGCTTTAACCTTTCATCCCCGGCCCAATACCACATACCCAAGCCCAGACCCAGTTCATGACCCTTCTTCCCCCGACGTGGTGCTCCTACTTCCACAAAGCCATTGCCGAACCTTTCTCACGTCCATCCTCCATCAACATTTACCAAGACCTCAAACTAAACCCACCGAAGAGCTTCTCTCCATTTCCTCGTACACCTCAGCCCATCAAGAAGGGACTCGCCATCCCCATTCTCGACAGCATTCCCACGCACCACCGTACCAGGTGCGACGGAAATCGTCACCTAAAATCCTCCAAACGAGCACATAAGGTGCGGTTTCACCTCCTCACTTCAAATCTACCACTCACACTCCCCATCGACAGCTTAAACTACCCGAATAAGGAACCCTAATTCCACTGTCAAAACCGACAGTACACAGAAATTGAACCGAACACTACAATATATACATAGAATCGAAGAGCAGCTTCGGTTGAATCCGAATATACGTATATTAGGATTTTAGGATTTTGATTTCTATTTTCTTTGATTTTCTGAAAGTGGCAAAGAGGGGTTTTTATTTTCCTGGGAAACAATGGCATGGAGTTTGACCAGAAAAAAATATATGAAATTAGGGTTTAGTGAAATGTTGGGGTTATTTATAGGGGATTTAGATATTTTTAGATATTTTAGGATATTTTATTTTAATCATTTATATCCTTTCTTGCTATCTAAAAATCCATGCGATCACACACAACACCTAAAAATCACGAAATTGGACATGTAGCTAGAGTTCGACATTACGAATCCAACGAAACTGGTTTCGCTGAATTCCGACTTCGTATGCTCACACAGCGTATTTTTAACCGTCAAAATACTGACGGTTTTTCACTCTAAAAATCGGTACGGCCACATACTGACTTCAAAAATCATGAAACTGGAAATCTAACAACTATTTGACATTGCGGATCCAACAAAATTAGTTTCGTCGAATTCCGACTTCGTTTGCAAAAGTGGCTATTTTTAAAGCTCTGAATGACCCATTTAATTATATAAATATATTTAAATATAATTAAATTAAATATAAGTAAATTTATATTATCGTCTATATTCACAGTGGAATACCATACAACATTAGAATATTCCTATATGAATTTCTAACTCGATATTCACTTCTGGGTCAACCCGATATTCGATTTATATTGAAATTCCTTTTCAAAATATAAATAATCCCTTTATAAATTATAAAGGAATTCCACAGCGACTTTTCTAAAATTTGATTTGGACATATCTCAAAATCCACACGACGAAATCCCCATTTTTCTCTTTCACTAGAAAGATATATTCCACCAGCTCCTAACGTTTCTTGTTTCACAGAAATCCGGCTTAAAACGAATCCTGTACATTCAGTTGAAGTTCGAATCGCCAATTTACGAACTGCAGCGCCATTTCAAGCTCGATTTTAATTATATTATAATTCTATGTTCAAACTGTCGTTTATATAATATATTCGTTATTCAAATTAAATTCCAAGCTGAATTAAATATCACAGATGATCCAGCTCACACCATATCGCCATTTCAGCCAATTCTGATTATTTCAGAATTAAATATATTATTTAATTATTATTTTAATTAAATATTCACCATTATTAAATTCCACGACCATTAAATTCTCTAAACCACCATTTCAATAATTAAATAAATTAATTATAATACCTCTGCCAATGCGGGTCATTACAAAGAGCACAAGAAATGTAATGGCCCGAATTTTCGTGCCTTTTGAGTTGACTAAATACACCACACATGCAACCCAAATTGCATAGAAATACGAATCATTATGAAATAAGAAAAAAAAAGATAGAAGAAGAACATAAATTACAACACAGAATATCACATCGTAGTAAAATGAAATAAAACATATATATATATAACTGCTTTTTGGAATACAAAATTTTAACTGTATATATACATACCATTATCAGAGTACAACAATTGTTCATCATAGCGGAAATAAATAATACATAGTTATCTAATGCTGAAGCCTCCTACTCAAAGCTTCTACATCCGACCTTTACCTTGCCTGCGATTGGAAATGACGCAACCCTCCCCAAGCCATGATCGATCTTCATCATTTTCCCCAAATCGAACACCTTTTCACCAAAAACTCTCCTTGTAGTGTCGCATATGCATTGTGCACTTCTTCCATGTCGCTTCCCTAAATTTCAAAATCTAGAAACAGGCGCCGAGTTGTATGAAACTTGCATCGAAGTGAAGCCCAAGTATTGCTGTTAGAAGAATTCGAGCCTCTTAAACCTAATCGCATTGATAAAAAGGGATACTGAAAAAAAGCTCTTGATTTGCAAGTGCCTCCAACCTGCTTTCGAACACGCAATTCCTTTTTTTAATTTAAAGAATGGATTTTGAATCTGGAATGAAGAAGGAACGACTTCAAATTATATTGGAAGGGAAGAGGCACGAATTTTCTGATTTGGTTTTGAATGAAGAAAAAAGTGAACGACCATTTTTTTGTTCGAAGCTCTCGATCGATTTTGTTTTCAGAAGAACGAGAATGAAAAGAACAAAAGGGGGTTTTTCGCCATATTTATAAACAAACGAAGGGGAATAGAAGTACACACACCGTTAATTTCTCTGATTACTTTAGAGGCAAGGAAGGAAACCATGGTACGGGAATTTAAAGTTTAGGGTGGGTAGGATATAGGGCGACTGCAGCTTTAAGTAATTAGATTTGATTAATTAGGATTTTATTTAGATTTTGATTTGATTTTAATAATGTAATATTCTCATGAAACTTACGCGTGAAGTTTCATGTTTAAACAACCACATACGAGCTTCGATTTTGATGAAACTTGATGCTATGGTTTGAAGTTCTGGACCCAATAAAATTGGTTTCATGAAAAATGAGATCACCTGAAAATATACTATTCTTAAGTTCCATATTAAATCAATATAATATTATTTTAAATTCAAAACAAAAAAATCCTCGATAATAAATTATTATTATCGTTTATATTCAAACAGAATTCATATTGTTCATCTGAACGTTTCAATTCAGTTTTAACTTCAAATTCAATTGTTTGTTGTTCGTATTACAATAATTCAAACTTCTCGATAATAAATTATTATTATTATCGTTTATATTCAAACATAATTCATATTGATCATCTGCTCATTTTGCTGATGCTTGTCAGCTTGATGCCAACATGCCCCAGATAAAGCTCCTCTCCCTAAGCCCTCTGTTAGAGTTTGGGTTCCTGTTGGTAGGAAGGAAGTTTGTGTAGAGGAAGAGCCTCCTGTTACAATTTTACCTGATGTGCCTCTTGATCTAGATGTTTCTTGGCTTCAGAGTGAGGGAGCTTGGGTATATCCCTCATCTGGCATGCACTATGACACTCAACATATTTCTATAAATTTATTGGGGATAAGGGTGATCGTAGGCGTCTTTTCTACCATCCTATTGGTAAGGATTTAACATTGTGGATTGAAAGTGAAATCAGTGATGATAATGCGAAACCCATGCAAGACTTTACTTGGGACAGGTTCCGTACTTTCTGCCCAACATTGTTATAGTAATTAGAAATGGAAGTTAAGGAAATGAAAGTAAGATTGGAAAATAAAGATCGAAAAATGAAGACGCAAGATATTTTGAATAAGAGAAATAGAAAATAAAAAGCCACATTGTTACAGTAATTAATATATCTATAATTGAAATTTATTTTTGAGTTCGAAATGACAAATAAATTAAGGGGGATGTCTGCAAATTCTCCTTTAAATTATGGAAAGATGAGCATTCTGAACGAGAGTAAATGAGGAGCAAGGATGCAAACATTCACATATTTTACTTTATATATAATATAATAGATACAACAAAATATATACTTGCGCTTGACTACAATTTGGATTTTTAGATGATGAAAATATAGAAATGAAAATATTTGAGTATTATTTGTTGAATTTATATTTGAATGGAGCAATGTTAAGAAAGGCAAAATGAAGATCCAAACTATGAAGCAAAAACTTTTAGGTTTTAAAAGAACTAAAACTAATTTTATTTAACTCTATGTGTATAATAAAATTAATAATAAGAATGATAAAGAAATAATCAATTGACAATGATTTTAGCAAGTACGCAAAAAGGATTTAGGGGTTATAACTTTTTAATACTAATTAAGGAGCTTTCGAATTATGAATGTCTAAAGTGGATAGAAAGCACGTTACCGTAGAAAACCAAGAGACGCGCATGTTTAAACTTACTTTTCCACCGCTGATCAATTTTTCTTGACCCATGTCAGCATATTGTTTTTTTGATAAAAATGGAACTAAAAGGTCTATAGACGAACATTAAGCTTTCATATAATATAACAGATAAGTCATTAACTTATTCAATTCCTTATTTATTACGTATAAAATTGTGAGTTATAATCCTGAATAAAAAATACCGCTTATTACCTATTATAACTTAGGGTTTCAGGGATATTTTAGTCCACTCAGTTTCCAGCTATTATTTTCATATTGTATATATAGTGGTACAATCCGCATTAGCTTGTAATCAGTTTTACATTACATCAATAATAAAGTCTATACTCTTTCATCTATTTGTGCCGATTTTATCATGGTATCAGAGCATCATTCCTCACGACAATCTTTCTGATAATCTTCCAAATTCTGGTTGTGGAAGAGAATTCTCTTCTCAATTTACTTGTCATCATCGAGGAGGGTTCTTTCTCGATTAAGTGTTCTTCTTGCTTTCAAGGTATCTGATCTTAATAACCAATAGTGTCGTCCACAACCACCTTTCCAGGCTGTCTGGTTGCATCCTTTAGCAGACCATTAGCGTAGTATCATCTGATCTTTCTTACCCTCAGCCATGGCCAATGGTAATGAGTTTGTGACTCACCAACTCGATTCAGAGATAATGCATCTCAAATTGCAGATAATAATCAAGGAAGTGCGTTAGAATCAAGAAACATAGTTAATCCAAAGATTCATGCAATTTCACAACTAAATGAAGTAAACTATATATTGTGGAAATTCACGTTAGTACACCGCTTATCGGCTATGGTTTGGAGGAAAACATCAATGGCATCCTCACAATTCCAGTAAGAATGTGCACTGATTCAAATAGAAATATCGTAATTAATCATGAGTATACACACTACAAAAGATAGGATAACCTACTTTGTTCATGGCTGTTCTCATCAATCAACACTACAATCTTGCTACAATCAATTGGGTGCAAAACCACTCAGGAAATATATGACATCGTTGAATAGATATTCAACACCCAGTCCTCATCTCGTGTCATGCATCATAAAAGGCAACTAAACATTTAACAAAGATTCAATGACTATGAGAGAATACCTAACAAAAATTAAAAGTTTATGTGACTTACTTGAAGTGGCAGGTTGTGACAATCCCTAAACACCCGATCTTGGGAGGGAAGGATAGACTTTGGATAACACATTAAACAAATCAGCTGATCAAAGAACATAGCATAATACATAAAATCAGAGAATAATTTGCATCATTTTACAACGGTGGAAATAAGTATCAGAGTTATATCAATCTTACAGGATCATACTTAGTACATAACATTGTCAACTTAAAGATAATAAGCATGCATGGGAATCAAGCATAATTAAACATAAGAGAATGTCTTAAGAAGTTCAACAAAAACCATAAAAGTCCATCTTCAGCTACTCCAAGTTCCAAAATAACTACAGAAGCTCCAGTACACATCCCAAAATAAAGCAAGCTTAAAGACTTGTTCATTTGGCTGCCTGTGTAAAAATTATGGGCATTCGATTTTGCAAGGGAAAACACAAACTATGAGTCAGTCATGAGACTGTATGAGAAGCCCTACAGTTAACAGAAATTATTTGCAAATAAGGCATATCACGGGACCACGCCGTATGACACAGAACTGGTTTCCTCCACTCAAATGCCATTGCATAAGATAAAATAGAACAACACAATGCTTTTTAGAAAAATAAAGTCGTTATAAGACTCAAGTCCCATCACACAATGCAACACAAGACGAAGGATAGAGTTTTACCTTATAATGGCCAAACATGCTTGATACGATAGAAATAAAAACCATTTGGCATTATTATTAGTGTCTAAGTGTTTAAAATATTTTATAAAATAAATGTATCGATCTTAGACGACATAATACCTCATCATATTATGTCGCCATAGGTATACAACTAAAACTGCAAAACTGTATATTGGAATTTGAATTTCTATCATGAGCCAAGGCAAAGTATTTTCCTCAATCCGATTCAGACCATCTCTAGCAAGATGTCTAAGACTTAGACTATGGTGAGCCCTTGGAGCGGCGGGGCCGGTCAGCAGTACGTCATTGATTAGTCAATACCTGAACATTATGCTTCCCGGTCCTATTGGACCTCTTGGTCTATCCATCGACTGTGGCCTTGTGCGGCCATATCCAAGGTGCCTCGCTTTCCAACATCCACAAAAGTAAAAATGCATAGGTTCTATATCATGGCACCACTTCTAGCTAGAAAGAAACGCATGTCCTCCCTTCTGTCCTTCATCCCGTTTTTGACCCATACCGAGGTGTGAAGCTCGTGAATTAACGCCATAGGCAAAGCTAGGTTGTGTTATCCATACCTTGATCATCATCCACAAAGCACTGATTTTCAACAAAATCTTTGATCTATGCATCTCAGCATGTCACATTGTCAATCCATACCATACCATTGATTTCTGCCAAAATATAACCTCTATGCTCATAAGTCTTAGAGAAGGGTGTTAAGCAAGAGAATATATTCTCCGCCACTATATATATATATATCAGAGATCGATGAATACAACATAAAATACAATGTCAAATTTATAATCCATTTACAATTCCATCCTGGGTTTGAACGAAACCGAAGGCACCTTATTCGTCGTCTCATATGTCTAATACAAGAGAGAGGCCCTCACATATCCGGACAACCAACAAGTACATCCAAACAACTTCCACTATAACCCTTTCAAGGGAGCTACCCATATCCAGGGCATCAGCAGTAATCCATTCGATGTCAAGATTGTCGAATTTGCGCCGTCTTCAATATCTTCGACTTTCAATCGTCATTCAATTATTCGAAATGGGTTAAACCTGGTATTTTTGAATAACATGCGCTCAAAACAAAACAAATCAAATCAAATCCATATTCGGATTACTGATTCACCAATAAAGTCTCTTTTTAATTGGTTCCTTTCATAAGATCTAAAATCTTATTCTCAAATATGGTTAAGTTATTTAGCTTTCTTAAATCATTTCATAACCTTATATTAAAAAGTTTACTCAAAAATTTAATCCAATTTACGAATTAAAATTCTTATTTCCAAATTCCTTCTCAAAAATCTATTACATAAGCCTTTATGCAAAACCGCCAATTTACATTTAACCACTTTTATCCTTATAAACCATGTGAAATTGATTTAGACTCATTCCAAATCATTTATAGTATTTAATAATGATTTTTCACTACTTTTATATATGTATAAATAGTCCATACTCGTAATTTCCAATTACAGGTCATTACGGGTTATGGTGTTGTTATCATTCAAATTTTAATTAAACATTTTGAAAATCTAACCGTTAGATTTTAAAACTATTATTATCATTTGAAAGATCTTTTCAAAACGATTCCAACGGTTCTAATTTCGAGAAAATCCGACAGTAGGATCTCCTGGTATATTCATTTAAAGTTACACGTCAAAAACGCGAATTGCCATTGCGCGACGCCTTCTATTTTAATTTATATCGGACGTATAAATTTATATAATACGTCGAATTGCTTTGAAACCATTTTATTTATTATATAGAATATATATATATATATAATAATAACTTCCTAAAGCCGTATCTTTATTCTACAACTCATAATTTTTTTATTTTAATCTTACAACATTATAATAATATTATAATGATTAAAATAAGATTATTTTCGAACTTCAATATTTTTAATCCAACTTCTCTTGATATTCATGATGAAAATAAACAAGAAACTTTTGAATGGAAACTTCTTTTAAAAATTCTTTTAAATAGCCTAACCGAACTTCACTTTTACACCTTACTATTCATTTCGAAATCAATGCTTTGACATGCCACTAGTATGTACAAATTAATTTAAACCCATTCATTACAGTTACAAGTATTCATCAACATTTTTATATCTTCGCGTCCATCCAAAATTGAACGTCGAAAGCAAACTTCGATTTTTCAGCTATTATTATAATGATAAAATATTCATTGAAAATCCATTTTCATTATGGAGACTTAACCAATAAATCAATATCCACTTATATTGTTCATCATCACACAATGTATATTACTACACTCAAACAACCATCACAGTGCATCCAATTCACACACAAAGTGCACTATATCATATAAGCATTAAATAATGTTTATACTGTTCTGTCAATTCACAGATTGACAGTCTACGCACTTGGGATTCAGATTTGTGTTAATCTTCTTTTCAATACCCGTGTGGGGTTTGCATCCAATCACAATCAAATGCGACTTATCTACACATATGGGAAAATGTGTAAAATTATCATTCAAAGACCCGTGTGGGGTTTACATCAAAATCCATGTAGCTTACATACACATAAGGGAGATGTGTAAATTAATGTCATCCCAAGACTCGTGTGGGGTTTACCATTCAATCAATTGGCTTATATACACACTTGGGAGATGTGTAAAAATATCATTTCAATACCCATATGGGGTTTACATCAAAATCCATGTACCTTACATACATATATGAGAGACGTGTATGCGTATGTCATCTCAAGACCCGGGTGGGGTTTTATCGCATTCATGTACATTCGATAACAATCATTGATAAATTGCATAACTAAAACCATTTAAGGTCCAACTAAGTTTCAATCATCACTGAGTGAAATTCAAGTGTTATAAGCTCAAGGGACATTGCATATATGATATTAAAATTCATAATTTTTACCACAATACACAACATTTAACATTATGTGCAACATATATAACTAATGTTAAACATATTTAAACATGCTAAATTAACAATTAATAGTTAATTTTTTTTATCCTTATCTATGTGAGTTTCGGTTTCTCACCAATGGTTTCCACTCCTCTAAACTTCGTTTTGAAGGACTACGGACTCGCTAACACTACTATAGCACATCCACAACACCAAGTCGCTTGTCGACTGCTCACACAAATGAATCTGGAAACTACAGGATTCGAATTACTCACACACACTCTCAAACTCACGAAAACTAGTAAATCTGGAGGTCTGAAGGTAAACAAAAGGGGAAATGGGTGTGTAAGGGGCTGTGGGACCCGGGTGGTTGCTGTAAGGGGCTGACTGGCTGGTAGTGGGGTCCACGTGGCTGAGCATGGGGTTTAGAAGGAGAAAGGGGGATTTTGGAGGGGGTTTAGTGTAAAAATGAGTGAAAGGAGGTGTTTCGAAGTTTTAGGGGAGAGGTGGGGCCACGACCGACGGTAGAAGGAGGTGCAGGAGGCACGATAGCTGCTGGCGAGGCCGGGGGTGGTGCAGCAGTGGTCATAGGGGGTTGCGGTAGGAGGTGGAAGAGAGAAGGAGGAGTAAAGTAAAAAAAACAAGGAGGAAAGGAAAACAAGAAAAAAAAAGGGGAGAGACATTTTGCAAAATTTCCATCCTTTTACGTGGATCACTGAGGTGGCGCGACGTGCGGAGTTAGAAGAAACACACTTCAAGTCGTTGGATGCTGGCCACCTCGTTTTGACTTATTAGAAGCACCTTTTGTCGATCAACGTAAAAGTGTGCTTGTTCACCTTCACACCTTTTGATCGCATGACCACACATCAATTCCATTTGTCACAAAATTTTGGATTCCAACATTAAACGTAATTACGGATCAATGGAACAGGTTTTGTCGAATTTAGAGATCGTTTGACCTTCCGTTTTATATTTTAATCGCGTTTCATCTTAATTTCAATGTGTCATTTTAACGTACGTTTAATTCTCGCATGTGCATAAGTTAGCTCCAAAAATGTCAAAATTTGAAATTCTACCATTATTCGACCCTACGGATTCAATAAAAAAGTTCCATCAAAATCTGAGTTTATCTCAATTATGTTCCTTTGTAAACTGCTCAAATCAACTTTAAATAATCGAGTATTGAAATTTGCCATAAATTCTCATAAAATTATATTAAAAATAATTTTTAAATTGGTTCCAAAATTCTGGGCATTACAGTCTCCCCCACTTAAAAGTTCTCGTCCTCGAAAAGGAAGATTAAGGCAAAGTGGAAATAAAAATGATAAAATAAACATAGGTTTACCTCTCAAAGAAGAGCTATTCAAAGATATCTACTTTGCACTTGGGAAGCCTGTTTAATGCTATTATATGTCTCTCACGTACAGTCTCTAGGATCTACACTCCAATGTACCTTGACTAAGTTCACTTTCTTGTTCCTTAGCACTCTTGTTTCTCAGCCAATTATCTTCATCAGTTCTCTACGAGCTAGACTCGGAGAAATTTCCAAATCCTCTTATGTTGCTTCCTCAGTAGTTAAATCTGGATCATGCAATTGCTTCCAGAGATCAGAAACAAGAAATACACCATGTACTCCGGTCAACCAATCTGGCAACTGAACTCTGTAAGCTAGATCCCAATCTTCTCCAATAACGGGAATGAACCAATATATTTAGGTGATAAGTTTCTTGTCTTCCCAAATCGAACCACTCCTCTCAACGGAGATACTTTCAAGTATACTTGATCACCACCGGAAAATTCTAAGTCTCTTCTTCTAGAATCTACATAAATTTTCTGTCGGCTCTATGCTGCCTTTAGCCTTTTCTTAATGAAGTCCACTTTATCTGTAGCTTCTTGGATCATATCCGGACCCAATACAAGCCGATTATTAGGCTCTATCCAACATGCAGGAGATCTGCACAATCGACCATATAATGCTTCAAATGGCAACATCTTCAAATTTGCTTGGAAGCTGTTGTTATTTGAGAATTCCATAAGATGTAAATGATTTTCGCACGATCCACCGAAATCAAGGATACAATCCCTCAATAGATCTTCCAAAAAACGATTTACCCTTTCAGTCTAACCATCTGTCTAGGGATGGTAAGCAGTACTAAGATTCAACTTTGTCCCTAACTCAGACTGAAATGCTTCCCAGAATTTTTCGGTGAAGATCGGATCTTGATCACTGATAATGCTGCTGGGTACACCATGCAGTCTAACAATCTCTTTATCATATGTCTCAGCAAGACTCTGAGCTGTTCCATTTGCTCTCACTGTAAGAAAATTTGCACTTTTCGTTAAATGATCTACAATAACCCAAATGCCCTTATAACCCTTCTTGGTTCCAGGCAGACCATCAACGAAATCCATCGATATCTGGTCCCACTTCCATTCCAGAATCTCTAACGATTGTAATAACCCAGCGATCTTCTATTGATCACTTTTAACCTATTGGCAAGTTGGACACCTGCTAACATATATCGAGGTATCTCTTTCCATATATTTCCACCAGAATGTGCATTTTAAATCTCGATACATCTTTTGTACACCTGGTTGAATACTGGGCTTCGACTTGTGACATTCATCCATTACTTCTCTTCTCAACTCTGGAATATCCGGAACGCAAATCCGTCCTTTCAATCTCAGAACTCCTTTACTATCAATTTGGAAATTCAAGACCTCACCTTCTTGAATTCTTTTTCTAATCCTATAAATAAATTCATCATCCATATGTTGAACAGAAATCTTATCTATCAATGAGGACGTAATAATCAAATTAGCAATAATCGTGTTCTTTCTACTGGGCGCGTCTGCCACAACATTGGCCTTTCCTGGAGTATATAAAATATCAAGATCATATGCTGCAAGAAACTCAAACAAACGTTGTCTCATATTAAGATCTTTCTGGATGGACAGATATTTCAAAGATTTTTGATCTGTGTATAACTCGAACTTCTCAGCCAATAGGTAATGCCTTTAAATGTTCAAGGTAAGTACCACCATTAGCAACTCTAAATCACGAGCGGCGTACCTCTTCTCATGCAGCTTCAACTAACTACATACATAAGCAATCACTTTGCCTCTTTGCATCAACACTACGTCAACTCTTTCATAAGAAGCATCCGTATAGACATTCAAATCTTGATTACCATCTATCATCGTCAACGCTAGTGTAGTAGTTAACCTTTCTTTTAGCTCTTCAAAAGCTGCTTCACATTCTGCGTCCAATTAAACTTGGTATGCTTCTTAGTAAGCTTCGTTAATGGACTGGATAACTTCAAAAAATCTTTAATGAATTTCCAGTACTAACTTGCCAATCCAAGAAAACTCCTAACCTCGATAGGTGTCATTGGCTGCTTCCAATCCTGGATGGCCGTAATCTTGCTTGGATCTACCGATCCCTTCCTTTAACACTATATTCCCAAGAAATTTCACCTCTTCTTTCCAAAATATGCATTTAGAAAACTTGGCCTTCAATATTTCTCAGAATCTTAACACTTGTTACAAATGCTTCAGATGCTTTCTGATTGTCTTCGAAAATGTCAAAATATCATCAATAAAGATGAATACAAACTTATTCAACACTCCACGGAATACCCGATTCATCGAATCAACGAAATATGAAGGCGTGTTGCACAATCCAAACGACATTACTAACCATTCATAAATTAAATCTGGACCCCGAAAAACTGTCAAACGAACATTCTCTTCTTCAATTCTTAATTGATGAAAACCTATAGCTAGATCCATCTTCGAAAATACTCGCGCTCCATTCAAGCGATCTAATAAATCATCTATACGCGGTAGTGGATACTTATTCCTGAGAGTTTGTTTATTGAGGTCTCGGTAATCTACACATAATCTAAGAGTACCGTCTGGCTTCGGAACGAACACCAGTACTGCTCCACAACTCGAGAAACTAGGCTTGATCAGAACTTCCCACAATAACTGTCGAGTTTGATTACCCAACTCTTCTTTCTCTTCCAATGTTACTACAAACCAGATCATTTGCATCAGTTGTCAAACCTTTGTTGCATTGATTGTTCAACTGATGCAAATGAAGATGATTCAACAAACAAATTTATGTTGCATCAGTTAAAACGCCAATGCAAATAATAATGTTTTGCATCGGTTGTTCAATACAACCGATATAAATGACTGCATTTGTTTTTCAAGGTTAGGTGTGTTGCATCATTCTTTTTAAGCAATCGATGCTAATGAATAGATGCAAAAAAAGCATTTGTAATGAACCTGGTGCATTGCATCGGTTCCTTATGCTGTTACAACCGATACAAATTTAATCTTAAGAAAAAATTCTACTATCTTAGATTTTTATATCTAAAACAATATCAAATTAAATTTAGAATTCTATAAATGCTTTATTACGACAAATCTAATTAAATAAAAAAATTAATTGTATTATCAATTAATATAGTTCATGTGTACAAACCCAAAAAAACTTAAATGCACACTATCACAAAACAAAAGTAAACATACATAACAAAAGACTAACATATATATACCAAAAGATCAACTACATTCCATTATGCATGATATAATTGGCTAAGTTATCTCGAATCTCGTTTATCTCTTGTTGGTTATATGAACCATGTTGTGCAAAGTCCCGCAATTTATAAAAGAATACTATTTTAAAGCGTGCGTAATTAACATATAATAGGTAGGAATGAAACAAATTAAAGTAGTACCTTTTATAAATCAATGCTTTAATTGTGGTATTTTACAATGTCATGCATATACCTCATCACATAATATACACACTCCATTGCTTTAGATTGCCGAGACACTGGCAATACTACAAAATTGTAAAGGCCCGCAAATCCATACTATTTGAGTTGACTACATACATCACACATCCAACCCAAATATCATAGAAATACGAATCATTTTTTTTAGAAGAAAAAGGTAGAAGAAGAACAGAAATAACAACACAGAATCTCACATCACAGCGGAACAAAATATAATATATCATAACTTTTGAAATAATTTTTTTTAACTTAGATAGATCTAACACTTACAACACAACGGAAATAAAAATACTGTATATCTAACATTGAAGCCTCCTGCTCAAAGCTCCTTTAGATAGATCTGTAAAATCCTGAACTACTTGACTGCCCGTACAAATTTGGGCACCTAAGAGTTTAGGTAAAACAAAACAAAATAAACTCTGGGTCAGTCATGGGACTGGTATGAGTAAACAATTTAAAACAGTTTGAGAAAATAAAAGATATCTCATAAGACCACGCCGTATAACACGGAACGGGTTTTTCCCTTATGAGAATCCAAAACACTTGATTTAACTTCAAATCCTTTTGAAAGAAAACGATAATCTTTATATCAGAACTCTTTTGATATTGTAATAGTGTCTAAATCAAATGAATAGAATCTAGTGGAACACTTTCATCTCACGCTCCACATACAAATATACAATCAAAACCGCGGGCAATTATTGGGTAATGAATTTCCAACTATGATAAGGTATGGAACCACCTTCCGATAGTATATCTCTAGAGAGGAATACACCGGGTTCAACAAGAACATCATGTAACTCGGCCACACATGACCGACCACTCATTTCGCTTGAGTGTATCGAATGTATATCACCAACGGTTGGGATCAGCAACCGTTCTCCTGAATGGGACAACATCGAATAGAATAAAGAATGAAATGAATTTCTCTAGATAGGTGATGATACATCCTAATTGGGAGCTACCCACTTAGCCATGCTGCCTGCCCGATTTTTGTTATTTCCCAGTTGTTGAGGCCTGAAGCTACGATTAATTACCATTCATTAATAGCACAATCACTTTGAATGCTACATTGTCAGATCCGTTAATCACTAATTGATTTGCATAAATATAATTTGGATATTATGCAAAGATAATAAATTCTCCGCCACCATATATATTTATACAGACCAACTTATGCGATCACTGGAAATACTCTGTCAGACATTCGTCCATATACGTTCATTCTGGGATTGAACGAAACCGAAGGCACAATTTTCATTACTCAATCTTAGGCAATTTCAACCTAGGATTAATAGAAAAAGCCCTTGCACTTCACTCCGTCTTCGATTATCTTCATATAATCTGACTCGCAACGCTATTGCTAATACGGAGTGGTTCTCGAATAATAATCCAACCGGTCTCTCCATATTAACAACGATGGTCAAAAACATCGATAGTCAGTTATTTAAATACCGAATAAAAACAAAACATCCATCCAAAGCATCAACCAATCCCTGGGCCCCTTAATTAATGTTTCATTAATTAAATCACTTCTCCATTTCCTTATCAATATTTGTTAACCCGATATTTCCAACAATACTCTTGGATTTTTACGCTATTTGGAAAACATTTCCATATATCCCCTTCTTTAATTTTCTATACTTAGAAAATATTTTCTAATTATAATTGGAGAATATTCCAATTACTTATCTCTTTCATGATCGTTCATTTATTTCTATACTTAGGAAATATTCGCTATTTTATTTCCAAAATTCCACTACTTGGGTTAAAACGAATGTTGTATAAAACACCGTTACAACAACCCAAAATATTTCATTCAACTAAATTTCTTTAAACATTTATCTCCAAGAGTAAATCCTCCTATTTATCGATTAATAACTAAATCAATCAAGTTGAGGTATAATTACCTCTCAGACCTTGAGTGAAAACATTATTAACTTCAAAACAGACAAGACCAATTTCCTCGAATACTCAACACCATAAAAACCAATTATTCATTTTTAAACTCGTATATGTTTCTCTTTTTAATTTTATCATATTTAATTATAGATTTCCTTTCTATTTATAATATTCTATTTTTAAGTTTGTTTCCTTATCGAATTCTATATATATATCGATACATTGATTTCTAACTATCAATTTTTCTTAAAAATATTCTAACTCCTTAAATTTCCGGAAAATTTTGCCATAACCTCCTTTGTACGGGTAACTCGGTACAACTAAACGCCTCCCTGGGCCCTTTCCATTCAAAATGAAAATTAAAAAGCCAAGCAGCTTGCCGATTCGGCGCATAAAACCTCATATGGAATTTAAACATGTACCTTTTTGTCGGGCACTCAAATTAAAATCTTTATACACTTCATTCCATACCTATTTAATACATGTTCACCTGTTTCCAATTTATCCTAACTAAATCGAGTCATTTTAAATCCATTCGCTAATTTATTCTTTGATTAGCTCGTTTCCCCATTTCACTGTCTATTTGAACGTATTACGTTCAAATATATTTTTAACTTTCTTATAACCAATCAAATTCCATTTTCAATTCAAGTATCATATTTGATTTCGAATATAAATTTACAAACCCCTTTTACTTAATCAAAGTCCAATTTCGATTCAAAATTCCATTAAACACTTTCTTCTCTAATTAATTAACTTAAATCAATGATTAAAAATCTGATTTTTGTTTCAAAAATCAGTTCACTTACTCCACTTGAGTTCATATTTATTTCATATCTCAAGTCTGGATTTTTCTAATAGAAATTTGGATTTTATTTGTTTAAAATCCTTTTATTAATTTAAATAAACCGTTATGGTTTTATAATGGTTATGACGCTGTTTTTTTGGAAATTTGATTTTTACAAAATCTATAAGGAGAAATCCAGATTTTTCTCTTCCATTAGAAAACTATTATCAAATCGGTCCTAAAGATTCTTGTTCAAAGAATTCCGACTTAAATTGAGTTCTATATACTCAATTGAAGTTCGAAACGCCAAATTACGAACTGCTGCGCCGCTGCGAGTTCGTTTTAATTATATTTAAATATAAGCATTCAAATTTCGTTTATAAATAAATTTCAACTCCAATCTAATATATTTTAATATATATATGTATATTAATCCTATTTTCCCAATCTAACTTAAATACTCCGATTATCCCTAGTCGTCGATTATTTCAGCATTTAGTTGTAAACTCAATCACAACTCCATTAAATATTAATTTCCAATTCTGTTACTTTATAAAATTTGATGAAATCGAATTCCCAATATAATTTGTTAGACTTATCTCAATTCATTTTTATATTTCGAATATCGAAAAAAAACGCGTCGTTTTCTTTCTGAAACGATTTCCAATTCACAGTTAAATTCAAATTTGAATTTAAATTTATAAATTATCAAATGATAATTTATTTTCCCTAATTTATAAACGTTGTTTATAAAATTTAACTTCCTTGTTTTATAATTTACGACTAGTTTCCATTTCGATTCCATTCAAATTCTATTTTTCAAATTCATACTTGAATTTAACCCTCTAAATTATCCAAATAAAAATTTATTTCACTAGATTTATAAATATCGTTTATAAACCAACTTCCTTGTTTTATATAATAAAACAAGTTTCATTTCAAAATCTGTTTGAAGACCAAAATCTTATTTTGGATATATTCTACTTATTATGACTTATATATAACACATAATTTATTTTCATATTCAAAATTTAAACTTGTATTTTATACAATCCTAATATTTTCTTCTGAAAATATTTTATTTAAATAAATTTGATCTAATCGAATTTAAATCATAAATCCTACGGATTTATTTTAATTCACTTTACATTCTGAATATCAGAATAGATTTATCGTTTCTCTTTGAAACTAATTTCAATTCCCTTTTTAAATTCACCTTTGAATTTATATTTCCCAAATTATCCAAATGATAATTTTTCCCATTTCATTTATAAACACCGTTTATAAATTTACTTCGATTCTCTACATTATCTAATGAAAATCATTCCATTTTATTTATAAACATCGTTTATAAGTTTACTTCAATTTCCTGCATTATTTATAAACATCGTTTATAAATTTTCAGTACTTGTATTTCCTATATTATTTAATTTATAAACATCGTTTATAAATTCAATACTTGTTTTATTTATTCAAAACAAGTTAATATCTTTATAGCCCATTCGAAATTCAAATTCTATTTTAGAAAAATAGATTTTCCATTTTAAATCTCAAAATTTCCTTATCACGATATTTTTATAAATCAATATTCAGGCCCAGTGATATTTAAACATTCAATAAACACCAAATTTTCAATCATAGGTTTTATAGTACATATATATATATATATATATATGATAATATATATGAAATAAACACATAGTATTATTTTTGAGGAATCCCGTTGGATCCCTCCAACCTGTTTTCCTACATCCACGGACGTTAGTCAACATAAATAATACCCATCCTGCTTTGAGGCAGGATATCGCGGTATAGAAAGTCATCCACTATCATAGCGTGGGGCGTATAGGGTCATTTGCTAATGATGTTGCGGGCACCCTCTAATGGCACTGCAGGAATCGAACCACCAATATATATATAATATCCACAACCACCAAGCCTAATTAACTAATATATATAAATAATAACTACAGTAATATTTTAATGCAACCAAACAACCAATATATATTTTTAACGATAAAAATAAATTGTAATATAAAAACTCGAGTGAGATTTACTCACCTGGATTTTTAATTCTGAATATCCCATTAAATTTCACCTCATCGTGGCTATAGATTGTCTCGAATAATTATACTTCACACCTACGATTTATTTATTTAATTTATCGATTAAACCATTATTAATTTAACTGAACTAATATAATAATTAAATTATTTAAATCTCGAAATAACATATACCTTAATGGCAATGACTTATCATTGTTGTCTTGCACTACAAAGATAGCCTCACACTTTTCCTCGTCAATCCGAAACATACACGACTAACCCTTAGAAATACTACAGACTTCCTCCTCTCCTTTTCCACAACAACACTCCTATTATCATCACTTGTTACCGGATTTGTTTATGCCAATCAGACACTACCTTCTTTCCCTGTAACCATTTGAAACCGTTCCTTCTCCTTACCCAAACATTATCATGACTTCCATCCTAGTTTCACCAGTTTTACTAACCCACTGATTAACAATCTCAATAAATCCTTCCTCCCTTTTATAGCATAATACACCTTCCACCTTTTAAATCCTCCTAACAGTGAACACGCTATCCAAATGCAGCGCACACTTCCACCATCTCGTTCTCCTCCTACCCTTCATAAATTCAACAATCGATTACCATTAACTCCACCATACATAACTAATTTAAAATTACAAACCTTAATCATGTTTTCTTTCTTAACCCGTCAGCTAGGCCTTCTCCCTCATGAAACAAAATACTGGAAGTACCGCACTTCAGTCCTCCCATTCGAAGTTCACTATTGGTCCTTCCTTGAGATCGCAGAACCCAGTTCAATGTCTCCGGCTTGCGCACTCCTCACCGTGATTTCAATCCCATTGACGTCGTCTCCTACCACGACTTGCTCTCCTACGCCCCAGACCCTCGATGCTACCCTTTATTCCTCCATCGGTGACCGTTCGGAAATTCAACTGCAACTGATGATGTTTGTGCGATTTTGGAAAGCAGCCTCAGGCAATTTTAAATCGCAATACCCGATGTTTTTTTTCTCGTTTTCATTAATCAAAGAATTCGATTTCAATTTGACTTGAAGAAAAGAAGAGAAAGGCAGAAGCTTGTAAATGAAAGTGAAAAGGGGTTGCGTGGATTTCTTCTGAGGAATGGAATAAACCCTGCTTCAATTTTAAATTTTGGTTCAAGTATATGAGGTGCGGCTTTGGCCATTTATTTTGATTTTAAAACTTCCTTTTGATTATTACTTTGAACCAGAAACCGTTTGGGTTTTTGAAGGGAAAAGAGAAAATTGGAAACGAAGACAATATCTTTGAAATTCCCTTTTTGATTTCTGAATGGTAAAGAAGAAGCGAAGGCAGGCTTGGTTTTATAGATGCGATTTGAAACCATCGTACATGCACCATTAATTTCATGTTTAACTTAGTAGTTAAGGGAAGGAACAATACGTACGCCATTGGAAAGGAGAAGACAGTAGTAGACCTGCGTGTTGGAATTTAGGTTTTCCTTTATATGTTAGCTTAGCGTAGAAAAAAATTAAATAAATATATATTTATTTATTTTAGTTTGGTTTTAAATCTATATCTAATTTAAATTATCACGTTGATTCCGAACTCCTATTTGAGCCCAACAACAGGCCTTCCTAGGGTTATACCATTATTCTGAACACACTGAAACATGTTTCGAAGCCTTATTCGATCATATGGAGAAGAAACTAATTTAAATCGATATAATTAAATTCAAAATAATTAACTTCTTGATAATAAACTGTTATTATTATCGTTTATATTTCAAATAAAATTTATATAAATCATCTGAATTTTTTTAACTCGATTTTAAATTTGAATTGAACTTCAATTTTCGTATTTCGATAATTATATATATTCGAAATAAATCGTATATCAATTATTAAATCAATAAATTCTATAAAAAAAATCCATTTATATAATCAACTCAACATTTAAATTAATATTAAATATTTAAAATAAACTGAAACGACCCGAAAATCGCCCTTGGGAAATCGCCTCATTCCATACGATTTTGCGGATTAGTTATTCCTGAACACACGTTTCCCAGTCCTATTGGACCTAATATCCGAGGCGCCTCATTCCATCATCCACATAAGTAAAATGTCGGCCCGTGTAAAACCCAAACACCACTTCTAGCTAGAACGAAACGTGCTACTCTCCCTGCGTTCCCTTGCTCTGTTTTAGACTCAACCGGGTTATGAGGCTCGCGAAGCTACGTAATACACAAAGCTATGCTTATTCAAGCTGTGCTTTGATCGTCACCGCAAGGTTCTGCTTTTCAACAAGAAACCTTTATCATTGCATTTTGGTATGCCACACTGTCAATCCATATCATACTATTAATCTTTTGCCAAAATATACAAAAGGGTGTTAAGCAAGATAATAAATCCTCCACCACCAATCGTTCATACATTCGGCAGAAAATCAATAAATACAATATAAAGGAGTACAATGTCGGACACACATTCCATTTATAAGCCCGTTCTGGGTCTGAACGAAACTGGAGATACTCTCGTCCCATATGTTCAGTACGGAAATGAGGTACCCCCATATTCGTGCAATCAACATGTTCGTTTGGACAATTACCATGACCCTTGAATTGGGAGCAAGTCAATTCAGGGCCTCGATCGTTGTCCATTCGATGGGAAGATTGACGGTCTTCAATCGCTGTCTTCAAACTTCAATTCTTAAACGTCGTTTGATTATTTGGAATGAGTTTAAACTCGGACTTCCCAAATAATTCTCGCATATATAATTTGAGAAAAACCATTCCATATCGTTATATTATTTTATAACGATTAATTTTTACCTTTAATTGTTTAAAATAATTAAATCTTTTATTTAACGACGCTTCGGGTCAAAGAGCGACCCTGGCGCTGTTTTCAACAAATTTTGATTTACACCTTTCTCAACATCTAACCGTTGGATTTTAACGTAGTTTATATCGTTGGAATGATCTTCCCAAAGCGGTCCTAACGGTTTCTGTTTTGGGAAAATCCGACGGGCGGATCTTTCGATATAGTCGTTTAAATGTACGATTCCAAAACGTGAACTACCGCGCTCGATTCGTTTAAATTTATTTATATTTATATATAAATATATAAATATAAACCGTTTAACCATAATAACGTCGTTCGATTTAACAACGAGCTAAACAACTACTGATCCCCATTCATTTTTAATTCATTTAAAATGATGATAATATTTTAACATTTAAAAACATTCTTTTATTTCGTTATTCTTTTCTTTTCATAAAAATGTAAAATATATTTCAACGTTGCATTTCATTCTTTCATTCTTTCAATTACATTCTTATAATTTCATTGAAAATCCATTCTTTTAAATACATTAAGATGTAATGATTTACAATGCAAAAATCCCCATTTTAATGACATTAAAAATGTAATTAACATAATGGTGAAAAATTCTATCTTTTTAAATGTCATTAAAAAAAATGTAATTTTATTTACATTGTCAAATTCTACATTTTAATTTCAATAGAGATGTAATTAACATAACATGTCACCTCTTGCTTTTTGATTTGCAATGTGAAATCCTATTCTTTAGTTACATATAGAAATGTAATTTTATTTTCAATGCAAATTCTCATTCTTAATTTATATATAAAAATGTAATTTTATTTTACATGTAAATTCTATTTCTTTAAAAAATGTAATTCTATTTATGCGGTATAAATTTCATGTCTTTTAACTACATATAAAAATGTAATTTTCTATGCGGTATAAATTTCATGTCTTTTAACTACATATAAAAATGTAATTATCTATGCGGTATAAATTTCATGTCTTTTAACTACATATAAAAATGTAATTTTCTATGCGGTATAAATTTCATGTCTTTTAACTACATTTAAAAATGTAATGCGGTACAAATTTCATGTCTTTTAACTACATATAAAAGTGTAATTTTCTATGCGGTATAAGTTTCATGTCTTTTAACTACATATAAAAATGTAATTTTCTATGTGGTATAAATTTCATGTCTTTTAACTACATATAAAAAAATAATTTTCTATGCGGTATAAATTTCATTAATAATGTAAAAACCTAATCTTTTTATTATACCGTTAATCGTGTCTTTTTATTTTTGATAAAAATCTAATTTTTATTTTATACCGTCATTTTTTTCCTTTTTGTTTTTAGTAAAAAGTAATTTTCTTCATACCTTTATAAAAATTGTAAATTTTTTTACATTGTAAAAATCATGTCTTTATAATTACAATGTAAAAAAAATGTCTTTTTTTTATTACAATGTAAATTCATGTCTTAAATTTACAATGTAAATTCATATCTTTAATTACATTAAGAGAAAATGTAATTTATGTTGCATCGCAAAATCATACCTTTATTTATCACCTACAAATGTAATTTTTTTATTTCGGTGAAAAATTCATGTCCTAATTACATTAAATATAAATGTAATTTCTTTCATATCGTCATATTTTAATCCTACAAACATCATATCAATATTATATTTGAACTAAAAAGGTCTAGTCAAATCAAATAACAACAAGGTGGTATTGAATTGAAATTTTCTAGTTCAATTCAAAAACATGAACAAGGTGATAATTTTATATATACATGATTCATAGAATATCCACAAAACATGATTCGACAAAATTAAACAAAATGATTATTCAAATTTTCCATCATATACAGATTTGAAATTTTTAACTAGCAGACCAGGAATTATACACACAGATAAACCAAACAATCATTCAGAATATTATCACATCTCAGATCTACTTCATTCACCATTCAATTATTTAAATAACAAAGGAAAATTAATAATTAAATTAATTTAATTATTTAAAATAGAATCTCACCTTGATTGGATAAGAATTTGTCCCAATCGCTTTTTTTAAAAGTCGTATTTGAAGTCACGGTTCTCTCGAATATGAAATTTTTCGGTTTGAAGTTCATATGAACAAATTATCAAATTTCTTTTCACAACTGCTACTATAACAGATAAAAGCGTCGCAAAATCTGAAATGTTCATACCTTCATAATTTCAATTTGTTCAAATCTTTAATTCTAGAAATCGTGAGATGTAGTTGATGGTTTCCAGAACCGATTGCGTGGCGTTGGAGAGCTAGGAGAGGGCTAAAATCTCCGGGAGAAGGGGGGGAGGTCGCGGCGGCGTGTTTGGGAGGTTTGGACGGCGGCTACAGTAAAATGAAATTAGGGTTTGTGTTTTGTATTGAGAAGGTATGAGATATTTTGTAGAGGTTGAGAATTTTTATTCTAGTCCTTGTCCGTTTTAATCAATTTTAATATTAGTCCTTATGTTATAACATTATATTTTTCTACCTTTGCAAATAAACCCATTAATGTGTCTTTTCACATATAGTATGTTACAAAGTAATTTAGTCAGCTGACTAGGCATAAGATAAATGATTTAATTAATGTTTACTTCAAAATTCAAAATCGCAATTGATGTGCGTATTAATAATTCTTTCATTTTTATATTCTTACCTATTTAATACTGTGAAGGTTATTTTTTACCTCTTCGTTTACCATTTTAATGTGCATTTCATTTTCAGTTTCAACCGCGTATTATTAATATACGCACAAAATTAAAACGTCATTTCAACTTTCTTTTATTACATGGTTTTATACCATCTATGACGCGCATTTATTTTGCACATTACCTTTGTAATTTATACCTTAATATATTTATATTTATAATTTCTTTTTTTTTCATTTCTTCTTCTGCATGCACAATTCTTTGTTTTGTAGTGTATATTAATTATTTAACTAACTTGTTCCTCCTTTAATACATTCTTAAATCAATTTCATATGATAAATGTTAGTTTCCTTTGTTATGCAATCTCATTTAGTTGTTGCTGACTATATAACTATTCCTCAGTTTGAATTCTTAATGTTAATTAATTATCCCATAATGATTGATTGCATTCTTATCAAATATTTCTCTTTATTCTACATTATATTAGATCTTTGATTTAAATGAAAATATTTAGATGTAGTAAATCAATCCTAATTAATTAAGTTAACAAATTTACATATAATATATAATTGCTTCCCACATTAGAACTTCAAACATTAATAACTCAAATTTGAACTCCGTTCGGAGAATATTATGTACGAAAATTGATGAAATAAACGTCATAGACCAATGGTTTGGTTAACTTTAAACATATGCAAAATGTTCATTTTTCATTATTTTCAATTTTTATTAATTAAATTTATTTCATTAATTAATCGCTACGGATTAAATGGTGAAGTTCCAATCGCCAAATTTGGACGTTTATGATTAAAATAATTAAATTCATTTTCTTATTTAATTTATTATTACTTGTAAACTTTTGGGGTGTTACATTTTCTATCTAAATATATTGACTAATATATATACATATATATATATATGTAGAGAGAGAGAAAGTCTCTGTATGCGTGTAAAGTTTTATTAAATAATTTATGCACTACGAAATTAACACTCACAATATATAATATTTGATGAGATTTTTGAAACTAATTTAATGATTGCTCAATTTTACTAAGTTTAAGTCAAAGAGACATGCAATAAAATGTGTGTGTAATTTAAAAATATTTGTTAGTAAACAAAATCTATCCTTAGTAAAAAGATTTAAAAGGAGCATGTGATATTGGAAGACATACTAAATAAATGTAAAACATAAAACAACCAAACAAAATATGGATAAATACACGATAATTGTCATTGATGGCATGAATAACAAAGAAGATTAAAACCATATAAATTAAATAATACATAAACAAAATTAGAGTTCACTTAAATGTCGCCAAAGGTATGGGTTGTTGCTATAGTTTATTAATCTAGAATATACATTATTTGAAATCTAATATTCAACAAAAATAACTAAATTTCATTAATAATATCATAATTTCATTTAGGACCAATTTATATTCAATAATTTAATTTAATAATTTAAAAATAATGAAATTTTAAATTTTGACGCATTTTCTAACATAACTTCCTAAAAAAAAATTAAATTGGTTCAGAATTTGCGGGTTGTTACAATCTCCCCTACTTAAAATCTTTTCGTCCTCGAAATGGAACGAATGCTTAAAGTTGTTTAATTAACCGATTCATTTTTCCTTCTATTATTGGTTTTAATAATTTTATTAGTGGTACAAAAATCACACAACACCATTATCAATCAATTGGTTGACTAGCTTTTAAAATATATATATATATATATATAACTTTTATATACTCAAAAATCATATTTTCTAAAGTCGGATATAATTAAAAATACGTTAATTATAAACTTGTCACTCCAACTCATTCTAGGGCATTACTAACCCCATCTCTAATGAGTTTTCTCATTCTAGGATACTGCTGATCCCATCTCTAATGAGTTTTCTTTTTATAGGATATTACTAATCCTACCTTTGATGAGTCTTTTGTTCTGTTCTAATGAGTTGTACCCCAAAGATTTGAGCTAACCAAAGCTTTGATACCAACTGAAACGACCCGAAAATCGGCCTTGCGGGAAATCACCGGATACGCCTACTTTGGGCATACAACAACATCAGAACAATAACATCAGGCTTTTATAAACATTACAATAATGTTGCATCAGAGTACAGAACATATCAGAGTACAACGATAAAATACGGCAGAAGATAAATTACAATAAATTTAATACAATATAGTGCAGCGGAAATAAAATAACTAAGGCGGCGGAAGACAACTTTGCTCTGGACACAGCTTTAAGCTTCGATCCAGAATCCTGGTCAAAAGATACATATATGCAAAAAAAGCTACTCGACTGCCCGTGTGGAAAAGAGGGCACCCGAGTTTGCAAAGTGAAACAAACTACGAGTCAGTCATGGGACTGGTGTGATAATTCTTAACTAATTTAACTAATAGTAATAAGGCAAATCCAAAGACCACGCCACTGACGCGGAACGGGTTTATTCCAATGGATCGTCGTGCATAAATTAAGGTGACTGGACAACAGATCATGAAACAACGCAATGCTTTTGGAAAAAATGGAATCACCATAAGACTCAAGCCCCATCACACAATGCAACGCAAACCAGAGGATAGAGTTCTACCTTATGATGATTAAACATAATTGGTACGATAAAAACGAATTTGATATTATTATTAGTGTATGTAAAAACATTTCAAAATAAATGTATCAATCCTAGGAAGCATAGCTACCATATACTATGCCTCCATACTAGTAATACAATCAAGTCCGTAGGGTCGTATTGGAAATTTGGTTTCCATCATGAGTCAAGGCTAGGAACGATCTCCTTACCGATTCGAGACACTCTAGCTAATGTCTCAGGATCCCCCGCAGTGAACCCTTGGAAAGCTGCAGGGCCGGTCCACACATATGATTTTGCGGATTAGTTATTCATGAACACACGTTTCCCGGTCCTATAGGACCTAATATCAGAGGCGCCTCATTCCATCATCCACATAAGTAAAATGTCGGGCCGTGTAAAACCCAAACACCACTTCTAGCTAGAAAGAAACGTGCTGCTCTCCCTGCGTTCCCTTGCTTCGTTTTAGACTCAACCGGGTTGTGAGGCTCGTGAAGCTACGTAATACACAAAGCTATGTTTATTCAAGCTGTGCTTTGATCGTCACCACAAGGTTCTGCTTTTCAACAAGAAACCTTGATCATTGCATCTTGGTATGCCACACTGTCAATCCATATCATACTATTAATCTTTTTCCAAAATATACAAAAGGGTGTTAAGCAAGAGAATAAATCCTCCACCACCAATCATTCATACATTCAGCAGAAAATCAATAAATACAATATAAAGGAGAACAATGTCGGACACACATTCCATTTATAAGCCCGTTCTGGGTCTGAACGAAACTGGAGATACTCTCGTCCCGTATGTTCAGTACGGAAAGGAGGTACCTGCATATCCGTGCAATCAACATGTTCGTTTGGACAATTACCATGACCGTTGAATTGGGAGAAAGTCAATTCAGGGCCTCGATCGTTGTCCATTCGATGGGAAGATTGACGGTCTTCAATCGCCATCTTCAAACTTCGATTCTTAAACGTCGTTTGATTATTGGGAATGAGTTTAAACTCGGACTTCCCAAATAATTCTCGCATATATAATTTGAGAAAAACCATTCCATATATTATTTTATAACGATTAATTTTTACCTTTAATTATTTAAAATAATTAAATCTTTTATTTAACAACGCTTCGGGTCAAAGAGCGACCCTGGCGCCGTTTTCAACCAATTTTGATTTACACCTTTCTCAACATCTAACCGTTGGATTTTAATGTAGTTTATATCTTTGGAAAGATCTTCCCAAAGCGGTCCTAACGGTTTCTGTTTTGGGAAAATCTGACGGTCGGATCTTTCGATATAGTCGTTTAAATGTACGATTCCAAAACGTGAACTACCGCGCACGATTCGTTTAAATTCATTTATATTTATATATAAATATAAACCGTTTAACCATAATAACGTCGTTCGATTTAACAACAAGCTAAACAACTACCGATCCCCATTCATTTAAAATGATGATAATATTTTAACATTTAAAAACATTCTTTTATTTCGTTATTCTTTTGTTTACATAAAAATGTAAATTATATTTCGATGTTGCATTTCATTCTTTTATTCTTTTAATTACATTCTTATAATTTCATTGAAAATCCATTCTTTTAATTACATTAAGATGTAATAATTTACAATGCAAAAATCCCCATTTTAATGACATTAAAAAATGTAATTAACATAACGGTGAAAAATTCTATCTTTTTAAATGTCATTAAAAAAATGTAATTTTATTTACAACGTCAAATTCTAGATTTTAATTTCATTAAATATGTAATTAACATAACATGTCACCTCTTGCTTTTTGATTTACAATGTAAAATCCTATTCTTTAATTACATATAGAAATGTAATTTTATTTTCAATGCAAATTCTCATTCTTAATTTATATATAAAAATGTAATTTTATTTTACATGTAAATTCTATTTCTTTAAAAAATGTAATTCTATTTATGCGGTATAAATTTCATGTCTTTTAACTACATATAAAAATGTAATTTCCTATGTGGTATAAATTTCACGTCTTTTAACTACATATAAAAATGTAATTTTCTATGCGGTATAAATTTCATTAATAATGTAAAAACCTAATCTTTTTATTATACCGTTAATCGTGTCTTTTTATTTTTAATAAAAATCTAATTTTTATTTCATACCGTCATTTTTTTCCTTTTTGTTTTTAGTAAAAAGTAATTTTCTTCATACCTTTATAAAAAGTGTAATTTTGTTTACATTGTAAAAATCATGTCTTTTTAATTACAATGTAAAAAAATGTCTTTTTTTATTACAATGTAAATTCATGTCTTTAATTTACAATGTAAATTCATATCTTTAATTACATTAAGAGAAAATGTAATTTATGTTGCATCACAAAATCATACCTTTATTTATCACTTACAAATGTAATTTTTTTATTTCGGTGAAAAATTCATGTCCTAATTACATTAAATATAAATGTAATTTCTTTCATATCGTCATATTTCAATCCTACAAACATCATATCATTGAACTAAAAGGTCTAGTCAAATCAAATAATAACAAGGTGGTATTGAATTGAAATTTTCTAGTTCAATTCAAAAACATGAACAAGGTGATATTTTTATATATACATGATTCATAGAATATCCACAAAACATGATTCGACAAAATTAAACAAAATGATTATTCAAATTTTCCATCACATACAGATCTGAAATTTTTAACTAGCAGATCTGGAATTATACACACAGATAAACCAAACAATCATTCAGAATATTATCACATCTCAGATCTACTTCATTCACCATTCAATTATTTAAATAACAAAGGAAAATTAATAATTAAATTAATTTAATTATTTAAAATAGAATATCACCTTGATTGGATAAGAATTTGTCCCAATCGCTTTTTTTTAAAGTCGTATTTGAAGTCACGGTTCTCTCGGATCTGAAATTTTTCGGTTTGAAGTTCATATGAACAAATTATCAAATTTCTTTTCACAACTGCTATTGTAACAGATAAAAGCGTCGCAAAATCTGAAATGTTCATACCTTTATAATTTCAATTTGTTCAAATCTTTAATTCCAGAAATCGTGAGATGTAGTTGATGGTTTCCAGAACCGATTGCGTGGCATCAGAGAGCTAGGAGAGGGCTAAAATCTCCGGGAGAAGGGGGTCGCAGCGGCGTGTTTGGGAGGTTGGGACGGCGGCTACCGTAAAATGAAATTAGGGTTTGTGTTTTGTATTGAGAAGGTATGAGATATTTTGTAAAGGTTGAGAATTTTTATTCTAGTCCTTGTCCGTTTTAATCAATTTTAATAATAGTCCTTATGTTATAACATTATATTTTTCTAACTTTGCAAATAAACCCATTAATGTGTCTTTTCACATATAGTATGTTACAAAGTAATTTAGTCAGCTGATTAGACATAAGATAAATGGTTTAATTAATGTTTACTTCAAAATTCAAAATCGCAATTGATGTGCGTATTAATAATTCTTTCATTTTTATATTCTTACCTATTTAATTCTGTGAAGGTTATTTTTAACCTCTTCGTTTACCATTTTAACGTGCATTTCATTTTCAGTTTCAACCGAGTATTATTAATATACGCACAAAATTAAAACGTCATTTCAACTTTCTTTTATTACATGGTTTTATACCATCTATGACGCGCGTTTATTTTGCGCATTACCTTTTGTAATTTAAACCTAAATATATTTATATTTATAATTTCTTTTTCTTTTCATTTCTTCTTCTGCATGCACAATTCTTTGTTTTGTAGTGTATATTAATTATTTAACTAACTTGTTCCTCCTTTAATACATTCTTAAATCAATTTCATATGGTAAATGTTAGTTTCCTTTGTTATGCAATCTCATTTAGTTATTGCTGAGTATGCAACTATTCCTCAGTTTGAATTCTTAGTGTTAATTAATTATCCCATAATGATTGATTGCATTCTTATCAAATATTTCCCTTTATTCTACATCATATTAGATCTTTGATTTAAATGAAAATATTTAGATGTAGTAAATCAATCCTAATTAATTAAGTTACCAAATTACATATAATATATAATTGCTTCCCACATTAGAACTTCAAACATTAATAACTCAAATTTGAACTCCGTTCGAAGAATATTATGTACGAAAATTGATGAAATAAACGTCATAGACCAATGGTTTGGTTAAATTTCAGCATATGCAAAATGTTCATTTTTCATTATTTTCAATTTTTATTAATTAAATTTATTTCATTAATTAATCGCTACGGATTAAATGGTGAAGTTCCCATCGCCAAATTTGGACGTTTATGATTAAAATAATTAGATTCATTTTCTTATTTAACTTATTATTACTTGTAAACTTTTGGGGTGTTACATTTTCTATCTAAATATATTAACTAATATATATATATATATATATAGAGAGAGAGAGAGAGAGAGAGAGAGAAAGTCTATGTTCTATGCATGCATGTAAAGTTTTATTAAATAATTTACGCACTATGAAATTAACACTCACAATATATAATGTTTGATGAGATTTTTGAAACTAATTTAATGATTGCTCAATTTTACTAAGTTTAAGTCAAAGAGACATGCTATAAAATGTGTGTGTAATTTAAAAATCATTGTTAGTAAACAAAATCTTTCCTTAGTAAAAAGATTTAAAAGGAGCATGTGATATTGGAAGACATACTAATTAAATGTAAAACAAAAAACAGCCAAACAAAATATGGATAAATACATGATAATTGTCATTGATGGCATGAATAACAAAGAAGATTAAAACCATATAAATTAAATAATACATAAACAAAATTAGAGTTCACTTAAATGTCGCCAAAGGTATGTGTATGTTGCTATAGTTTATTAATCTAGAATATACATTACTTGAAATCTAATATTCAACAAAAATAACTAAATTTCATTAATAATATCATAATTTCATTTAGGACCAATTTATATTCAATAATTTAATTTAATAATTTAAAAATAATGAAATTTTAAATTCTGACGCATTTTCTAACATAACTTCCTAATTTTTTTTTTTTTAAATTGGTTCAGAATTTGCTGGTTGTTACATAAATCGACTAAAAATCCGGGTCGTTACAAAAAGAATGTAATAATTAGTTTAAAATGAATGGAAACAAAGAAGGCACAGTTTGAGATTTGAAAAAAATTGAACAATTTATCAACAAAGGAAGTGAAATAAATATATATGAACAACATTAAATTATGTGTAATTAACAAGTGAATTAACTATAAAAATGCAAGAACCTGGATTATACTAAAAAGCCACAGAATCATTGGAATAAGAGCAAACTGTACGTTATGCAACATCAGATTGATAAATTACTTAACAAGTAAACTTAGAATAGGAATTACATTGTATACGGATGAAGGTGCTTTATTTGGACAGTCGGGATGGCAATAATGACATGATGCATAAATAATGAATGGGTTCGTGTGATTAGTTTGGAGGTTTTTTCCGTCAGCTTTTTTCGTTAGCTTCTTTCCCGCACATCCCATTGCCCCTTTTTCCAATCAAACTAGAACTTTCCCAGATTATTATGTTCTAGATTCTTATAAAAGTACGAAATGATTAACTCATACCACGGACATGTCTGCTTTGCTGCATAAAAATACCATATGTATTAGATGATGTTAACAGCCTTCAACAATTAAGGTCAAACAACAAACTTCGAGGAAAAAAAATTAAGACAAGGAGGATTTATAACAATGATAGTAACAATGTTAAACAAAATTAGTCAAATGACAGTTTGGACGTAAGCTGACAAAAATCATCAATGATATATTAATTTTCACTTTGGTGTTTAGATCGTTCTATCTTTGAGACATGATTTAAGAATATCGAGTGACTCAGAATCAAATAATGTTACAAACCTGTACTAGTTATTTTTTCCGAAAATGTTTAAAAGCTTATTCTGTTTGAAGCCCAACAACAAAGGCCCATTTAATGAGTGACGATCAGCAACTCTCATGACCAACTACTAGTCTGCGCAATAAACCTCACTTCTAACTTCTGAGTCTTGCCAACCTCATGATCCATGCCTATCTTCCTCAAACACAATGGTCACCGGCTGACATCCAAGCCTTCTATATTCCGCCAAATCCCGAACTCATACGTCCATCCATACAATCCCATATCTGTAAACCATTAATCATCCTCTAGCCCGCTCGATTTTGTTGCATGCAAATAGAAATCCAATAGAAGCTTTGGGTTGTTCCTCCAATAAAGGCAATGAATTTCTACCGTTTCTTTCATAGAATTGTCATGATTGTACTGTCCATTTGATATAAATGTCATATTGCCACAAATACTCAGTCCGCTTGGCCTAAGTGTCACTGTGCAATGATTAATCCTAATGCTATATTGTTTATCTGATACAGACACACTTAAACCCAACTCGCCAACTAGTATTAATCTGAACTACTCCATCCATATTGCCTATGAGCTATACGTACATGGATTGCAAATCACAATCAATAGTTCTAGAGAACGCATCCAATGCCTTAACCCAACAAGTTTAATGAACATAAAATAAAAATTTAATGAACATAATATCAACCAGAAAAGGAACATAGGCAGAATTTTGATAGCAACATTAGGACAAGGATGCTGTTATTTATATTGTGTGTTGCATGCTGCAATTATAAGGGGTACAAAATTTATTTAAAGAAGATGTCAGTACTGGTCATAACTAACGCACAATCGAAATTTTTCCTGCATTTATAGAAGCCGGGGCCATAATGCATGTCGATTTTTTTATATTATATCTTCTAGAATTAATCATGCCATAGAGACCCTTCTAGAGAAGTTATCTTCGGTACATAACGATTTGAAGATACAACAATAAAAAAAATCACCTAAAATAGCAAGTTCACGCAAACAGAAAATTTCACCACTCACTGTCTTCATAGTTCGCCATCTACCATCTGCAAGCAACAACAATCACAATACAATAGCAAAAACAAGTTCCATTACAGTGAGGATACAACAACTAAAACAATCTTAGAATTGGTTGATGGCAATACAATATTACAAAAAAAAGGAAAAGGGAAGGCAATACAATATTATCTGAACGTCAAAATCGAAGGAAGCATATTCAAAATGAATATAACTCGGATAAATGAACAGAATGAGGTGAAGATGCAGCCATTTTGAAAACAAGGAAAAATCAATGAAACAGAGTTACTCCCTGAGCCAAGATGCTTGTGAAAATTCTCAGATACACTGATTTTTTTTAGACAACTCAAGTCTAACTCATAAAATCCTAAAAAAGAACATACAAGTTCGGTAACACACATTTTCGATTAAACAAGGCTTCTTTTTAGTACCTATATAAACAAAACTTCGTTTATTTAGACATTTAACAGAATATGTATGTAGACATTTAACAGAATATATATGCACAGTACATGCTTCAACTGATAAAAGAGATTTCTAACCTTTGTGATAACAGGTTCTTCTTTGCACATCCAACTGTGTAATAAGATTGTTATAGATTAAAGCTTGTATGAAGTAATTATATAAGTAACTGAAAGGAGCAATGCAAGGCTAGGGGTAAGCCAGATGGGTGACAACCAAACTAGTCATTGGTTATTAGACAAGATATGCTCAAATGAACCGTCTTCTATATTGAAAATACCAATATCTCTCCAGTTCTCACCATAATTGAAATGGGTATATTCCATGAATTCATCTATGAGGTAAGAACAATTGCATCTCAATTGAGGGTAATTGATACAGTTAAAGTAGAGTAGATGCTACAAACCCACCTGCTTATGAAGGCAAGGGCCTGCATGAAAATATCAAGACGTGTTGTATTCGTTTGTTTTCTTTTGTTTTCTTTTGGTTACTTTCTGTTAGGACTTTAATGTAATTTGTTAGAAAGTAGTGGCCCTGAGATGCCACATAGGTATGTTCGTTAAGCACTAGTATTATAAATGTATGCATCACCGAATAGAATGGTAAGCAAAATTCAGAAAAAGATTCCCTCTTCTTCAACTTTTCTTCTTATTTCCTTGATTCTTCCTATTTTAATGGTTGCCTCTCTTTAGCACCCTATCATTTTGGTGCTTTCACTCTTGTTCTCACCTCCTTCGTCTGTCTCTCAACTCTTTTTCGTCATTTCCTCTAAGTTATCGCTAAAATCATGGTTGAAATCACTCTTATTCACCCTCAAGTTATGGTTGAAATCAAAGCCTCGATTGACCACATCCTCCATTTGCTAACCGAACTCTGTGCAAGAATCAACAAACCACCACTACCTCAGTCTAGATCTACTCCATCAGCATCGGTACCAGCTGGATCTCCTCCTTTTGTCGTCCCAACAACTATTGCTACAACTGGGATGATTTCAGTTGCCATACCTATCACCACTACATCAATTCTGCCCATTAACAAACCACTACAAGACCCATCGATACAACTCATTAACACATCAGTACCTCCATCTCAACCTCAACCTTCAAATCCAACAGCACCCTCTTCAATATTACTCTCAAAACCAACATTACTATCATCATACCCCATTAAAAGCCTTACCTACTCGCAGATGCAGCAGCTTCGTGACCAAGGATTATGCCTCTTGCAACAGCATAGACGCCTCTAGTCATCGTTGTTTGGTTAAGAGAATCGTTCTAGTGTTACCCGATGAAGATCCATATCCCGAGCAACAACCTATGGAGATGCATACATCAGCAGCCCCAAAGCAACTTAGCAGCCGCGACATTTCACTTTATGCCCTCAATCATGCTTCAGATCCGAAAGCGATGCAGTTGTCAGATGTGTATTACTCCACAGCTGCACTTTTAAAGACTTTGCGTGCCACACAAGCGCTGAACTCTACATGGCATATGGAGCAGAAATGGATTGGTGCACACAACATGTTTGTTGAAATGACCAAGCTGAAGCTGGAATGGACTAATGCATCTAGTGCGTTTACTGAAATGAATAGGTTGAAATGTGAAAACAAGGTTTTCATCTTCGATCCTGGTGGTATATCCAAGCTTGAGCGCACCTTCGGCCGTAAGGACAAGGTCGGTAATGATACAGTTAGAGAAGAGTAGATGCTACCAACCCACCTACTTATGAAGGCAAGAGCCTACATGAAAATATCAAGATGTGTTGTATTCGGTTGTTTTCTTTTGTTTTCCTTTGGTTACTTTCTGCTGGGACTTTATTGCAATTTGTTAGAAAGTAGTGACCCTGAGGTGCCACGTAGGTACGTTTGTTAAGCACTAGTATATAAATGTATGCATTACCAATTAGAATGGTAAGCAAAATTCATAAAACGATTCTCTGTTCTTCAACTTTTCTTCTTATTTCCTTGCTTCTTACTATTTTAATGGTTTCCGCTCTTTAGCACTGTATCAGTAATCTTCAGATGATAGGCAAATAGACATGTTGCCTCCTAAGAAAATAGCATGGTCTCCCAAACTCGTCAATGAAACCAACTCATTTGGCTTGCTTCCATTGCTATCAATCCTCCTAACCATAATGTTCAACGTCTGCATGTACTTAACAAGCGGTGCCTTACCATTGTCTTCATCTTCACCTAAATTTCTCCCTCTACGAACAAGTAAAATTTCAGCCAACCGGGAGCGCACAAGATAATAAAAGGACAATGCTGTGTTATGCTGCCACCAATTAGAAACTACTAATTTTGGTTCTAAGGATGTCAAATCTTCCCTGTAAAATTCCCATGCGTGGACGATTCCATTTTTAGAGACCGTATATTGCTTACCGCCCTTGTGAAAAGCAGAATCAGCCATCTGCATCTACCTTGGATAGCTAACTGTAGCCCACGTTTCGTCCTCAGGTTTGGCAAAAGCCAAACGAGACTGTGACTCGCTATATACCACAACCAGATTATCACCCTGATCTGATAAAGTTGCTTTGTCATAAATATAATCTCGAAGTCTTATTTTAGGAAGACCACGAAGATAATCAAGAAAACTGAAAGCAAAACCAGGAATGAGCTGGATTTTCGTTGGGATACACTGATTACAACGTAGATTTGAGCGGGAAACAAGAAATTGCAATGAGCGAATGGGAAAGGAGACAATAAAATTGCAGAAGAAAATAATGGTGTGAGGCGACCAACCCTAGTGTTGAAGAAAATGTCAGGGGGAAACAAAAAAAATAAGCGGGGACGATAAATTGCTAATGCAAGTGGCGCCTTCTGAAAAGGTGCTTTAACCCAGTTTATAAACTATTTTTTTTAACAAATGGTGCCAGCGTTAGTAATGTATGTTGTTCAAATAATTGGTTATTTAAATGCTTAATGTTAATTCTAAATAATTAATATTTCTGGTTAATTATAAATTATTAATTATTTTTCTTAATTATTGGTTATTTATTAATTATTTGTTTAAGAGTCATTATTAATTATTATTATTAAAATCTAATTATCGAATAGTAAATGTCACCTCACAAGTATAAAATTTGATTACTAATTATTAAATATTAATCTAAATTGTTATATAATTATTAAAATCAAATATTTATCTATAATTATTAAGTAATGATTATTGAAAATTGATTGTTAAATACTAGAAATTACTTATTAATTATTAAATATTCATTATTTATTAAACAATAAACGTCAAACATTAATTATTTAATATTGGCTATTAATTATTTAATACTAATTACTAAATAATTAGTATTTATTATAACATAATCAATAGTATCCATTAAATTATATTTATTTATTATTAAATATTACTTATTAATAATATTTAATTATTATTTGTTATCAAATACTATTTATTAATTATATTTAATTATTATTTCTTTAATAATAATCATTTAACGGTATACTAATTATTAATTATTAAATAGAATTATTAATTTTAACTATATTTAATTATTAACTATATTTAATTATTAACTATATTTAATTATCAATTACTTACTATTTTTATTACAAAATATTACTTATTAATTAAAATTTATTATTAATTATTGACTTTTTAATACAAACCATTTAATGAGTTACTATCTAATTATTAATTATAGAGAATGATTTGTATTTATAGATTATTTATAAATAATCCTTATTCACTGATTATAAATAATTACCTATCTAATTGTTCGATCATAAATTATTAAGTTTTAAATAATATGTATCAACTAATAATTATTTAAAATAAATTATTAAATACTAGTTATCACTTGATAAGCACTAAATTTTATTATTAATCTTTAGTTTAAATTGTTAAATAATTATTTAGGTAAATTGTTCATAGTAATTATTAAATAAATGATTATTGAAAGTTAATTAATATTAAATACTACCTATTAATTATTAAATATAAATTATTTTTCAAACATTAATTATGTTTCATATTAAATATTTACTATTTACTATTCGATATTAACTATCAAATATTAATTACTTAATGTAATTGATAAAGTTTAACTATAACCACATTAGTTATTAACAGTAAGATTATTAAATAAAAATAAAAATTATTGATAATTTATAATAATTATTAAATATAAATAATTTATTAATTAATAATTACTTGATTAAATGCTACCTAGTTACTTAATTGTATTTATTAAAATTAATAATTGATTATTAATTAGGGTCAGTTTGTCTCAGGTCCCTAAAAGTTTTTGAAATTAGGTTCACATCCCTGTCTTAATTTTTTATAAACTAGGTCCCTATTTTTCGAAAATCATCAAAAAAAATCATGTAAATTCCTGGTGAAATATAACAACTAAGAGTCATCAAATCCAGGTATTAAAACTGCCAAAAAACGCATCAAAAAAACACACACGAATCTGTAGTATTATGCATCAAACAATGCATTTATTTGCAATTGCTGCATACATTTCTGCAACAATTGCAATCATGCATATTTCTGTAGTGTTACTGCTGAAATGTATGTAGTAATACTGTAATAAATGCACCGTTTGATGCATTAATTAAATCCTGGCCTGTTTTTTCAAGCATACACCTTTTTTAGCATTGTTGCTTACATTTTAGCATTTATAAGCAATAAATGCATACATGTCAGCACATATTCATAAGCCTTCATCCGTTTTAACTTTTATGCATATCATTCAGCAGTTATACAGGCATACATTTCTGCAACAATTCATAAGCCTTGCAAAGTAGTTCATCTTAAGATGCATATATCTCAGCAAGTATAACCAATATATGCGTACATGTATGCATATATTCATCCAGATTTTCAATATGAACTCTGGATGAGTATACGCATATAATGAGTATAATTGAAACACCCCACCTCCGTTAAGGTCACTCACAAAGGGAATGCCTTAACTTTGGTGGAGGTTTATAGGTTAAAGTCACAGATAAAACACAAGACAGATGTAAACACATATATAAGCAGCGGAAAATAAACAGACTTTCATTCATAAATACGTGTTCATACAAAACATTTCCATAATTGTCTCACAATAACTTCCAAAACATTACAACATCATTTCTGTCTTGATTATTGAATAAAGAAGCATAAAAAAGAATTAAAATTGCATAAATCCCCATAGAGTGTGTCCAAAAGCCATAGCCAATGAAAGAGAGTCCAAACCATACATCTACTAACTTGAAGCTTGCAAAGAGTCTGACTAAGCTGGATTGTTTCCTCCCTGTTGACCTGGGGGGGGGGGGAACGGAAGAAAAGAAGACGAAAGAAAAACAGAGTCAAACATAAAGCCTGGTAAGTCTAGTGACTCTTCAGTATGTGAATAATAAAAAGAGCATGGCAGAAATAAACTGGAAATGGGAAAGTATCATAAACTAAGATAAAGTAGTTTAGAACCGAATATACTATCGCACCCCAAACTATATCTCTGCACCTACTTGTAATTATTCTGACTAGCACCCCATGATCAGGGTGAAGTGATCCCCTTTTTCTAAAGATCGGCTCCTACTCGCATAATCATATGTGTCATACGACCCCCAATGATTGTAGATACCTATGCTAGTCCCACCATGGGGTGTATCAAGTCCCGTGGTGGCGGCCCGACACAATTCTAGAATACATAGGTTATACTACTGATGCCCAGTGCCCTATTTGTCTGCTCCGAAGTGTGTGCACGCCGGCATTCCGTTAGAACCCACACTGTTGCACCAACCGCCGTCGCTTTTGACCGCTTACAATCAGCCCAGTAATCGTGCCCCACCCTGCCTAGTTTCAGGGTAGCATGATACCTAATTGGGTTACTGCTGAAATGGGTCCCCGTTACTAGGGTTTTCTAGTCAAACATGTTAAGTGGTTAAGTGTCGGTATTAACACTACTACAAAACAGGTCATTTTCTTCGCTTTATTTGCTTCGGTTGTCCTTACAACAGAAGCAATAGTGTTATTTTGCTTCTGTTATCCTTGCAACCGAAGCAAATGATAGAAGCAGATAGTCTTATTTGCTTCTGTTATGCTTGCAACAGAAGCAAGTATTATCATTTGCTTCTGTTGTCCTTACAACCGAAGCAAATGCATCGAAGCAACTACTGTCATTTGCTTCTATTTCTTAGAAACCGAAGCAATAAGTGTTATTTGCTTCAGTTTCTTAGCAACAGAAGCAAATGCAACAAAGCAAATATTATTATTTACATATATGTTCCTTTGGAAATGAAGCAAATACAAATTATTTTAATCAAAGCTAATGCTAACTTTATATGTTACTTTTCATGGTTGATTAACAATTAATTATTTGTAATTGCTAATCATTATTGATCAATCATTATTTTTATATTTAATAATATGCCATAGTAAATTATTATCAATTAGGAAATTGTATGTACTGCTTAATAATTACATTAAAGAAATAGGAACTAATATAAATAAATAGTATTGAATAATTTATATAATAATTAATGTTTAAAATTTAATATTTAATTAATATTTATGATTTCATAATTAAAAAGTAATGCTTAATATTGAATAATTAGTAATTAATAATTACTAGGAAGTGGTTAATTATTAATAATTAAGGCTAAAATTTACTAGTTAATAAACTATAATACTTATGTAGTTATATTTTGAATTATATAGTTAATTTTAGATATTTATCGTTTAATAATGACTATTAAAAAATAAACAATAATTAAATAAACATTAATTGGGAAAAATATCTAATATTTCATAATTAGTAAAAAATATTAATAATCGATAAGTAATATTTGGGTTTTAATATTTCCTAATTATAATAAATAACTATATTAATATTCAATATTTAAAAACTTAAAATTTTGAAATTTTCTAAAACAAATTTAAATAACTAATGTTCATTTATGCCGTTCTTTTCGAAAATTGAAGAAACATGGAACGAAGAGAAGTAATATCAAACAATTGTAATTAAAATATGGAAATAAATTAATATCAAACAATTAATAATTATAATAAACAATTTTAAATAATAATCAATATTTACAAGCTAAAATTTGTCGTTAACCCTAATCAATATTTACAAGCTAATATTTATAAGAAATATATTTAATAATCCATAATCAATAAGAAATATTAGTAATTGAGAAGGAAAATTTAACATTTTATATTTTATTATTAATAATTATATTTTATATTAACAAAAAATAAAATTTTGAAACTAACAAATAATAATTTTTATTTACGCAGAAATACTCAAAATCAATCATTTTAATAATTAATGGTTTGTCATTGTTAAATTCCAAAAACCAATGTCAACTAATTAATGGTTTAACATCTGTTTTATCTAATATTTGCTTTATTTATTGAAAATGATTAAAAAAATATAACAGGCCATGAAGATGTTATAATGAATTAGCCCAGGCTCAACATATATAGGTAACCCGAACCGAAATCATACTGGTTACAACAAACTTCACGGCCGCGAAAGCATCATATTCTCTCATTAACCCTAATCCTAAAGTTATGGAAAAATAATGGCAACGTCAGCCACTTCTCTCTACTCCGCTGAAAATTTTCTTTTCATACATTTTTTAGTCTAAACTTAAGCCAGCATTTCGCTTCCCCCTTTCTCAATTTACTTTGCCCTTCCATGCTTGTTCGTTTTTTTCATCTGTCAAGCCAGAGGAATTAATTATTTCTCCTACAAATTCCCAATTCCTAATTTTCGAATTCCAAATCCCAGATCCCAAATCCCAAATCATTCCTCGTTATTTTCGTAGCATAACACTACCACCCTCGGCTGCTCCTCTAAACTACGCCGACCTGGAATCTCGCGGTGACTTCGATGCTGCTATACGTGCCCTGGAATATCACGGTCGCTTCGATGGTGCTGGATGCGGCCTCAGATATCGCAGCGACCTAGAATTAAGAGCATACCGAGGTATTCATTTCTTTGAATTACTGAATCTAGCCACCTAAAACGAACGAGCTGTGCTCCAACCTTCTTTGATTAGAAAAATATCGAATTTTTGTTTTGGCTTGGGCGTTTAGCTACTTTATAGAATCTCATAAGAATGCTAAAATATAACGTTTCATCGCTTGGGAAGCGTTTGCAAAGCATTAAAAATAAGAGATATTACAATTTATATTAGCAGGAGCTTTGTTCTTTAAAAACGTTTTTTAATGTCATGAGATGAAAAAAAAAAATTAACAGCCCAAATAGAGTTGTTGAAATGTAGTTTGTCAATTGCAGTTTTAAAAATGGGATTCATGTTAAGAATTTTCCAATAAATTCAAAAGATTGAAGACCAACCACTGTTAAAGAAAAAAAGGGGACTGTCGGAACAGTGTTTACCATAGTCATAGTAAAAAGTTCCACCGGTTTCTGCCCATACCTTTCTGTCTTGTATTTTCTTGTGAACTCTAATTGGGAGTAATTTCATCAAAATTGATATCTTTAATATTGAAATAAACAAGCAACAGATAACAGCATATGTAAAAACAAAGATGGCACTTTTTTCATAAAAACTTGATTTGAAACTACACAGATAACATTTGAAAAAACTTCACCACAAGCTTTACTGAGATTTTAGTATCAATTAAAATCCTATCCGTCATTCTACCCCCTAAGTCTAATCACCATCCATCTCACCATTCTACGGCCGCCTTTTCCTTTTCACTCAGACCTGTCCAGAAAAAAGGAGAAAAATTGTTGATTTCCTCCCATCGATCTATGGATAATCATCCTAATCTTCTCACTCGAATTCTCTATCTGTCGACAATTATCAATTACATCTCGTTCTCCATGCCAGCCAACAACTTCGGATTAGATTTCAATTTCTATTTCGAGGGTAAAATGGATGTATCTTGCTAGCATCTAGAGGTTCGAATTTTGATGGCATTAGTTTCACTTTAAGGTACGCTTGATTCGTTTTCTGGATAAAGTACATTTTGTTCGTCGATTCATTCTTTTCTTTGCTGTTAATTTTAGATTTAAATCTGTCTTAAAATTTCCTCTCTGTTGTGTGAATTTTTTTTAAATTATTATCGTCCTCTTGAAAATGTTGATATCAACTTGGTATACAATCTTTTCTGCCTCGTAAATTCTCCCTTGATCAGCATTTATTACTAATTCATCTTCTTAGGAGTTATCATGATATGATGCTCTTTCATGCTTCTTACCTTGTAATAAAGATTTGGGTCTAAAACTCTTTATAAAATGTTTAACAACAATTATAAATGGCTGGTGCATGTAATTCTACTATAGATTTATTGCTATAAAAGTTTTAACTTCTCTTCTCCTTAACAAGAGATCCACCAGATTTTGTTTTTTTACTTAATTTAACTTATATAATTCGTCTACACTGTTTTTATTTGTAGTCCTGAGAGCATATTTAGACTTAGGACAAAAGCTAATTTGAATTGTCATTTATTAAAAAGCCATTTTACTAGTTATGCATATATCTTCCTATATAAATAGTGTGGACTATATTCATTGTGGATGGTACATAACACTGCTTGTTAATGACAGTATGTATGGTACGTGTGTGGATTTCAATCGTTGATTTTTTTACCAGGTATTACAAGTTTCAAGTTTTTGAAATAAATTCATTTGGACAGCTTGCAAAGTTTGCTAGCTATTGTTTTTGCAATAACATTATCTGGATAGCTCGCAAAGTTGCCAGGTATAAAAAAGCTTCTGTTTTAGGTTTTAGTTCTACTAATTATTTAATACACAATATTTTGTGCTGTATTTACATTTTTTTTAAATATAGGTGCTTATTCTACTGTTTATAAATTCATTTTTCTTTAGTTATTTCTTTACTCATTTTTTCAGTTTTGGTACGTAATATATTTTATAGTTGTAATCTTTCTCGGTATTGTTTTGTTTAGTTCCTTATTTATACATACTTCATTTATAAGTAACTAAATTGATAAAAACATTGTCAGTGTTTTGAGATAAAGAAAATCACATGAAGTACACCAAGGCGAACCCATTCCATGCACATCAGTCATGTTTAACCATGTCCAAATATATATTCAGTAATAAAGTGTTATCATATGTAGTGTATTTTATTTCATGAGCACAAACTATTACACATTTTGTAAATAGTGTGTTAGATAAACGATAACATGATAATAAAAGGTACAGAAACTGTTTGTTTGTTTTATAAATAACTTCATTTGGACAGTAAGCATAGTTTTCAAGTTTTTGTTTCAAGTTTTCAAGTTTTTGTTTCACATTTTCATATGTTATTTGTGTGTGGACATTTTTGTTCCATGGTTTCAAGTTTAGGTATAGTTTCTCTGTTAGATAAGCAGTAACACTGTTGTGTAAAATTTTCGCTGTACAACTTGCAAAGCTGAACTCATATAGGACCAAATTTTAGCTTATTGTAGAGATTAATTACATGTATATTTAATCTACAGCGTGTCAAGAGGTCAGGAAATGTTTCTTGTCAGATGGCGATATTCCAAATCTGATGTCCGTTGCATGTATTTGCATATGCTGAGATTATGCAGGTAAAAAATTTAATTATATAGGATTTGATTTTTCCTATAGACTCATGTCTATATATAGTTATAGTTATTTCTGTTCATATATTGAACTTCATTGCATTTTAGTGATTTATTTTTGTTAGTTTAACAGTGTAGTGCAACCCTTTGATAACAATTTTTTTTTTCTGTTGAAGATACTTGAAAAAGAGCCAGTATAAATAGCCACTTCTGCTGACAGAAAAGTGTACCATGTTTGTAATATGTTTAGAACATACTGTACTTGTTATAACCTTGAAAAATTGAGGAAAATGATAAATATCTATTGAATAATCCACTTTTTCCTCTTGTTCTCTAATATTACTGTTTATGTTTTTATAGGCTGGAGGTTTGGTCTGTGATTTACATGGAACGTGTTGACTGCAGGAAATCATAAAGGAACAGTGATGCCATGTACTGTTTTATTTGTGTAGGAATTTAGCATGCATTTCTGTATGTGAAATATACCTTGAGCTGTCATGCAATTTTCTGCAGATTCTTTGTGATGAACTTTCTAGAGGAAAAAATTATGTACAATTTTGATCTCATGTTCAATGCCAGAATATCACATATTTTATTCAAAGAATTATATTGTTGCTCTTTAGTGTCTTGATTGTTAGCACTATCAGCAAAGTATATTTATTTATTCGTATATTGTACTGTCCAATTTGTATTTGTATCTAGTTTAATTATGAGTGCAAGCGGTAATTATTTGTTATGATATATAATTACATTGCTGCATATTTGGGAATCATAAGGATTTGTATGGAGGTGTGTTTCGGTCAATGATGTACTTTTTTGCTTCAGTTGTAACTACAATGGAAGCAACAAATAGGATCAGTGTTAGGCAGTGGTGCATCTTTTTTGCTTCGGTTGTTAGCACAACCAGAGCAAAAAAGTGATCTGTTGCTTCTGTTGAAGAGCCGAAGCAATAGATTTTGGTTTGTTACGTTTGCTGCATTTGCTTCAGTTGTTGAACTGAAGCAACAGGGGGTAAATAACCGAAGCAACAAACCTGTTTTGTAGTAGTCTAACCTAACCCCACCCATCAGTCTAGTTAACATGTTGAATTGGTTAAGTGTTTAGTTAACATAACCCTACCATCCTGACTTGTTTGTCCTTAGCTTTAATTAGTTAAAGCACCAACCACTCACATTAGACAGATATTGTTACGGTTACTGGATGTGCCGGTCGGTTCCGGGCAGGTTTACACCATAACTCAGTCTAACCTCAGGTCCTTATTGGGCTCAATTCCTTAACCTCCCACATTGGATAGGTATTGTTGTGATTACTGGACAGCCGGGCGGGTCCGGGCAGGTTTACATCACAACTCAATCCAACCTCGGGTTAAGCATACTCGTATTTTCTAAATTTACATATTTGTCTCTTTTACTTGTTATATGTAAATTTGTTAACCATTAAATGTTATGGCCCACTTTCCAAGTTCATCATTTTTGGGTATATAATTTATACCGTTTCATGCCATAAATTACCTAGGTGGTTTTTCACCCATTTATGTCAAGTTTCCTATAATTACGAATTTTTCCCAACGTTACCCCGTCTAAATATTAGGCTAACAATCTTAGCCTAATTTTCCGTTCGCATGATTTTTGACATATAATATTAGGCTAAAAACTTAGCCTAATTTAGCGTACAAAGTTTTCATAAAGGAATCCATTAACATAAACATGACATAGGTGTAAACTTGGCATTTTTGGCATAGTCAATATGAACATAACAGTGGTGAACTTGCAAAATAGTCATCATGAATGTCATAGGTGTGAACTTGCAACGTAGACTAAACAACATACATATATGTGAATTTGCATCATAGACATTTATGTGAATTTGCAACATAGATTAAATCAACTTACATATATGTGAACTTGAAAATCAATCACAAACATATGAATCAGTGTGAACTTGAAATATGACATAGGTTTAACATACACACCTAAACATGTAGAACTAACATTTGGTCACATATGTGATAGAATTTTACAACCTAAAACTTGCATAAAACATAAGCCTAAACATATTCTTATCTAGGCATAACTTCAAACACAAACTAGCATGTGACAAAGTTAATATATAAACATATAGGTGTAAATCCTAACTTTAACCATATACTTGTATGTGATGTTGCCTTCATTCTAAATGTACAATAGGACCAACATCAAGTCAATTATACCAAAAACATCCCAATACCATTCACAATACAATCATTGCAATACACATATATGAATTAACATCGTCGTTATACAATAGTAAAATTCCATTTCCACTTTACATCGAATCAAGTCTTAATTTTATTCTCATCGGAAAAATCACTATACTTACAACCAACGACGATCTTGGTTTCTGGTTTCTGAGTTCTGAATTTGTAATGCTTTCCTTTGGGTAGATAAACGTTGTTTGAATCTCGTTTTAACTTTAATTTTTCTCATCTCTAAGCTTTTCTACAAGTGGAGGGTCCTCTTAATTTTCTCCCGACAACATGGCGACTCCGTCTCTAATTTTTATGTGAATTTAGGTTGGAGACTTATGTTGTTTATATAGAATTTCAGATTGATTTGAGCCGTCAGATGATCATAGATGAATCTAGACCATTCACTTCGAGGGGAGACAACCAGAATGTGACAAATCAACCCTGGTGACAAACCAGGACTCAGAAATTCGACCAGAACCCAACCAGGCCAGTCAGGGCCTGACCAGGTCGACTGGGCAGGTCGACCCCCAGGTTGACCCCCAGGTCGACCATGTGGTCGACCTGGTTACCCAGGTCGACCCCCTGGTCGACCTGGGTCCTGGGCGGGAATTTTCCCGCCCAGCCCAGTTTGGGTCTGTTTTTCGAATTTCGAACTGATTTTGAACTGTTTGAATTTTAAATTGAATTCTGAAACTTCCGGAGGTCGTAACTCCTTCATACGGAGTCCGATTTATGCAAACTCATACTCTATCTCAAGCAGAATTCCGAGATGATCGCAACGGCGAAACCCGTTTCCCTTATTTCTTTCATTTAGAATTTATTATACTTAAATTTGTTAATTTATCGTTAACCGAAAATTCGGGGTGTTACAATAATTGCATACTTTGACGAAAATTTTAAAGTTTTTTTTGGCATGCTTCTGAGAATATTTGCGATTCTTTTTTTATTTGTTTTAAACATCAGCGCCTAAAAATTCTTGAAAACACGTAAGTACCCAAAATAAGGACCCACTTTCAATAAAAACATAAGGGGGAGGACGTTTACAGCAAATTTGAAAATAAGGATGTCATACTAATTTTCACTATTAATTATTAACTATTAATTATTTAATGGTGTTTTTGAATAATAATTTTTAGTTAGTTAAATATTTACTTTAATTAATAAATATTAATTATAATTGCTAATTATAATAACTAAATATAATAAATTATAAAAGAAAAAATTATTCATTTTATAATAATTTTTATTGATGATTGTTAATTATAATAGAATATAAATAATGACATATATGAACGAGTATTACGATTATTGATATGCATATTTGCTTCAATTAAAATAATTAGCAATTGCTTCGATTTTTGAAGAACCGATGCAAACAACATTATTCCCTGCGATTCATTTGCTTTAGTTTCTCATGAGTCGATGCAAGTGACACTACTTTTATCGGTTGTAAGGACAACCGACGCAAATAATATTGTTTGCTTCACTTCATTTGCATCGCTTCCTTAGGGGGCGATGCAAATAATTCTATTTGCTTCAGTGCATTTGCATCACATCCCGAGGAAACGATGCAAATAACACTATTTGCATTGAGGAAAACTGATGCAAATATTATTATTTGCTTCGGTGTATTTGCATTGGTTCCAAAAAAAATGCAAATAACAATATTTGCATCAGTTGTAAAGACAACCAATGCAAATAAGGCAAAGCAACATGCATATTTTGTACTAGTGATATCCTCCGTATTGCATGCACAACCGGCCTTGCATTTGGAACTAGATCAATTCCTAAATAGATCTATTTCGCGGAGGAAAGCTATCAACTTCTTCAAACACATCTGTGGTTCTTAACAACATGAAAATTCTCGATGGAAGTGGGGGAAATCTCAAGAGCAGAAAAAAATTCCTAACTATCTATCTCAGGACCTTCACATGGTATGGTTATGAAATTTCCAAAATTGGTTCTAACGTTAACAATTCTTTCAGCACATTTAACTTCGGCTTCATATTTCATCAACCAATCCAACCCAAGTATAATATCAAACTCAGCAAAATCCATGACAATCAAGTTGAAGGAAAATCGATAATTGCAATGAGAGACGGTCGCTCTACAATGTAAACAAAGATTGAGGGAACCCCATATTGGATTATTAACACTAATAGGCTCTTCAAGATATCTAAGTTTTAGATTCAATTTCTTAACCATATTATTCGAAATAAAACTTCGTGATGCTCCGGTATCAAATAATAGTATAACAGGAATATTTTTAACTGTAAGCGTACCTTCCAAAACATCTTGCCTTCCCCTGCCAGCAGAAGTTTTTGGGGTCATCTGCCACATTATAGACGTGAGTCACTTCTGATTTTTTCAGCAGTGGGCGGTACCTTGCAATATGTCTCGTCTTATGGAAATTGTAGCATTCCCTATTATCTCGATATCTCTGGACAAATTCAGATTCATTCTTCCTTTGTCCTCTTGCGAGATCTACAATTCCTTTCCCAGTGTCCATACTTGTCACAGTTATAACATTTAATCCCCATTAACTTATCATCCTTGGGCTTCGCTTCTTTAGTCTTTCTCGTCTCGGGCTTCTTGTTCAAAGATTTTCTTTTCTTTCCTGAGTAGCCTCTTTCCTTATCCTCATGAGAATTTCTCTTAGAAATACTCTCCTAACGACAAGCCATCTCTAACATCCCAGCAAATGGGAGACTTATATAAGCAGTCACTTTGCTTCGATACCTTCTCTAAAGACCCTCAATGAACCTCTCTTAATCAGATTCTGTATTAGCTCTGGACCGAAACGAGAGAGCTCACTGAATTTGTTTACATATTCATAGATGGTCATAAACCCTTGCTTAAGATCAGAAAATTCATAGTATAGATGTTCGAGTTTTTCTTGGGGAATAAATATCTCCTTCCTTGAACCTTTCCCAAGTCATATTACCTCCCGGATTACCCACCATAACAGCTTCCCCCAAAATCAGGGATTCATCTTTGAGCAACCAAGATGCTAGAAATCTCTTCCGATTATCAGTCAATTCTAAGCCTTCAAAGATTCATTCACAAGACCTCATCCATTCTTGCGCTTCGATTACAGATTCTCTGCCGGTAAATGGTGCTCCACCCATGTTCTTATACTTGTTAGCAAACGTACCTAAATCAGGTTGTTGTTGTTGTTAAGGAGGCAATATTGGTGCATTAACAGCTCGTATGGGGTCAGACTGCTGATTCTCAATGGGACATCTCCCTGTCCTCTTTCTCTACCTCTACCACTCATTTTCTTCTTTGTATGTGAATAGCAAGAAAAGGGTCAGGATAACAGAAAAGATATCTTAAGGAATTGTAAGAGCATAAACACACATACACACACACACATATATTTATATGTAGATATAAAACATGTCTATTAGGGTGTATTCTATTCTGTTGTACTCATTCTGGGACATTACTAATCCAGTCTCTAATGAGTTACTCATCCTGGAAACTACTAATTCTATCTCTGATGAGTCCTTTAACATGTTATACTCTAAAACTAAGGTTAACCATTACCTCTAATACTACCTGTGACAATCCCTGAACCCCCGATCTCGGGCTGTAAGGATAGTCTTTGGAATATAACACATTAAACACATCAGCAGATCATAGAATAAAGCATAATACATAAAATAAGAGAATAATTTACATCATTTTACAATGGTGGAAATAAGTGTCAAAGTTACATCAACCTTACAAGATCATACTTAGTACATAACATTGTCAACTTAAAGGTAATAATTTTACAGCGGAATTAAACATAATTAAACATAAGAGAGTGTCTTAAAAAGTTTGATAGAAATCATAAAAGTCCGTCTTCAGCTGCAAGTTCCAAAATAGCTACAAAAGCTCTAGTACACATCCCAAAATAAAGCAAGCTTAAAGACCTGTTCACTTGGCTTCCCGTGTAAAAATTATGGGCACCAGAGTTTGCAAGGGAAAACACAGACTATGAGTCAGTCATGGGACTGGTGTGACAAACTCTACAGTTAACTTAACTTATTTGCAAATAACACATATCACAGGACCACAGCGTATGACATGGAATGGGTTTCCTCCACTCTAATGCCGGTGCATAAGATAAAATAGAACAACACAATGCTTTTTATAAAAATGAATCCATTATAAAACTCAAGTTCCATCAAATAATGCAACGGAAGTCGAAGGATAGAGTTTTACCTTATAATGGCCAAACATGCTTGATATGAGGGAAATAAAAATCATTTGATATTATCATTAGTGTCCAAGTGTTTAAAACAATTTTTGAAATTAAATGTATCAATCTTAGACGGCATAATACCCCATCCTATTATGTCGTCGTAGGTATACAACTAAAACTGTAAAATAACGTACTGGAATTTGGATTTCCATCATGAGACGAGGCAAGGGATTTTCCTCAATCTGATTCGTACCATCTCTAGCAAGATGTTCAGGACTCAGACTCTGGTGAGGCCTTGGAGCAGCAGGGTCGGTCAGTAGTACGTCGTTGTTGTCCTCCCTGCCATGGCACCATACTATGGCACCACTTCTAGCTAGAAAGAAACGCATGTCCTTCCTGTTGTCCTTCATCCCGTTTTTGACCCACACCGCAGTGTGAAGCTCGCGAATTAACGCCATGCACAAAGCTAGGCTTTATTAGTCATGCCTTGATCATCATCCACAAAGCTCTGCTTTTCAACAAAAGCTTTGATTTAAGCATCTCAGCATGCCACATTGTTAATCCATACCATACCATTGATTGCCGCCAAAATATAACATATAAGCTCATAAGTCTCAAAGAAGGGTGTTAAGAAAGAGAATAAATTCTCCGCCACCAAACAGACATATATTTAGCAGAGATCGATGAATACAACATAAAATACAATGTCAGACATACAATCCATTTACAAGTCTGTTCTGGGTTTAAACAAAACCGGAGGCTCCTTATTCCTTATCCCATATGTCCGATACAGAAGAGAGACCCTTGCATATCTGGACAATCAACAAGTACGTTCAGAAAACTGCCACTATAACCCTTTCAATGGAGCTACCTATATCCAGGGCATAAACAGTAATCCATTCGATGTGAAGATTGTCGGTCTTGCACCGTCTTTAATATCTTCGACTTTTAATCGTTGTTCAACTGTTCAAAAAGGGTTAAACCCGTTGTTTTTGAATAACACACACTCAAAACAAATCAAATCAAATCGAATCCATATTCGGATTATTGATTCACTAATTAATTCTCTTTTTAATTGGTTCCTTTCATAAGATCTAAAATCTTATTCTCAAATCTAGTTAAGTTATTTGGCTTTCTTAAATCATTTCATAACCTTATATTAAAAGGTTTACTCAATAATTTAATTCAATTTATGAATTAAAATTCTTATTTCCAAATACCTTTTCAAAAATCTGTTATATAAGTCTTTACGCAAAACCACCAATTTACACTTAACCACTTTTATCCTCATAAACTATGTGAAGTTGGTTTAGGCTCATTCCAAATCACTTATAATATTTTCTAATGATTTTTCACTATTTACATATATGTGTGTGTGTATATATATATAAGGGATTTTTAGGCACAAGGAAGAAATTTGTGAAAAAATTAGGCATAAGGACAAAATGTCAAAAATTTGGCCACAAGGACACTTTTTAGTGTAAATCAAGAAATTCAGGGGCTACCATCATTTCCTATTTTACACTAAAAAGTGTCCTTGTGGTTAAATTTTTGGCCTTTTGTTGTTATGCCTAAATTTTTCACTAATTTTTTCCTTCTTAGTATTTTCTGTACATAAAAATTAATTATATTCGTAATTTCCAGTTACAGGTCATTACGGGTTATGACGCTGTTTTCATTTAAATTTGAATTAAACATTCTAGAAAATATAACCGTTGGATTTTAAAAATCTTATTATCATTGAAAGATCTTTCTAAAACGAATCCAACGGTTCTAATTTCAGGAAAAATCCAACGGTTGGATCTCCCGATATAATCATTTAAAGTTACACGTCAAAAACGCAAAATACCACTGCGTGACACATTCTATTTTAATTTATATTCGATGTATAAATATAAATAATACGTCAAATCGCTTTGAAACCATATTATTTATTATATAGAATATATATATATATAATAATAACTTCCTAAAGCCGTATCTTTATTCTACAACTCAGAAATCTTTTATTTCAATCCTACAACATTATAATAATATTGTAATGATTAAAATAAGATTATTTTCCAAACTTCGATGTTTTTAATCCAATTTCTCTTGATATTTGTAATAAAAATAAACAAGAAACTTTTAAATAGAAACTTCTAACGAACTTTACTTTTACACCTTACTATTCATTTCGAAACCAAAGCTTCGACATGTCATAAGTATGTAAATTTTAATTTAAAACCAAACGTTACAGTTACACATGTTCATTCATATTTTTATATCTTTGCATCCATCAAAAATCGGACGTCGAAAGCAAATTTCAAATTTTCAGCTATTATAATAATAATAAAATATTCATTGAAAATGGATTTTCATTATGGAGACTTAATCAATGAATCAATAACCACTTTTATTGTTTATTACCATACAGTGTATATTATTACACTCAAACAACCATCACAACGCATCTAATTCACAACAAAGTGCATTATATCGTATAAGCATTAGATAACACTTATACCGTACTATCAACTCACAGATTGATAGTCTACATACTCCGGATTCAGATTTGTGTTAATCTTCCTTATAATACCCATGTGGGGTTTACATCCAATCACAATCAATCGTGACTTTTCTACATACATGGGAGATGTGTAAAATTAACATCCCAAGATCCATGCGGGGTTTACATCAAAATCCATGTAGCTTACATTTACAGAAGGGAGACGTGTGAATTACTGTCATCCCAAGACCCATGTGGGGTTTACTATTCAATCAGTTGACTTATATACACACTCGGGAGATGTGTAAAAATATTATCCCAATACTCGTGTGGGGTTTACATCAAAATCCATGTAACTTACATACACGCATGAGAGACGTGTAGGTGTATGGGATTTTATCGCATTCGTGTACATTCGATAACAATCGTTAACAAAACTGCATAACCAAAACCATTTAAGGTCCAACCAATTTTCATTCAACACTGAGTGTAATTCAAGTATTATAAACTCAAGGGATATCGCATATATGATATTAAAATTCATATTTTTACCACAATACTCAACATTTAACATTATATGCAACATATATAACTAATGTTAAACATATTCAAACATGCTAAATTAACAATTAATAGTTAAATTTTTTAACATTATGTCTTTATTAACACTGTTCTTAAACCTAGTCGAGAAAAGAATAAATCTTTGAATTAAGATTTAGTGAAGTTTTCCAATTAATTAATATTTAATTGGAATTGAATAAAAGAATTGGATTTTTGGGTTTATCATGAACGGTTTTAAATAACACTTGTTCTTTAACCCAATTAACAGTGAAGAGTATGATTTGGAATTTATAATCTTATAATTAAGATTAATGGAATTTTCCAAAGTAAAGATTTCCCAATTTAATTTATTAAATTGGAATTGAATGGAATTCGATTTGGTAATAATCGAGATGAGCTTCTGTGAAGGAAGACAGTTAATATATATGAAATTTAAAAGGCTTTGTCGATGTTCCATTTATATTATTAGTCGGATATGGAAATTGATATCGATTATATATTGATCTGTTTTCCGTGAAGATTCCATGGTTAATGGAATGTGATTTTGGGTTTATCATGAACTGTGTTTTAAATGACATTGGTTCTTTAACCCAGTTAAAGACATGATTACATGTCTAACATTGTATTTCGAACTGTATTTTCCGATCTCTACTAATATATATCTGTTTGGTGGCGGAGAATTTATTCTCTTGCTTAACACCCTTCTCTGAGACGTACGAGCTCATAGGTTATGTATTGGCAGAAATCAGTGGTACGGTGTAGATTGTCGATGCAACATGTTTAATTTCCCAAAGTTAAATAATCATTAATAATGATTTTTGGGAAGATTAAAACTAAGCGAAGTTTAATGAATCTTTTATTAGATTGAAATGTGAATGTGATAATTTAAATTACCAAATTTGTGAAAATGATCGAGAATGAAGTATCATCAGTTTTGCTCCAAGCGATAGTTAAATCTTTAATTAGATTTGAACGTGAATGGTAATTAATTTTTACCGACAACACCGTGGTCTTAGATATGGAGTATTACCAGTTTTGCTCCATGGGATGAATAGGTTGGGATTGGGAAAATAAATAAATGATTACTTCGGTAAGGTTCGCTAATCCCGACTAGTTTGGAAAACCTTAATTTGGTTTAAATCGTGAAAAGAATATTTGAATAAAAGAATATTTTGGATTGGAATGAGGCGTATGATGTGTTGTTATAACACTTGATTATAAGATACGCGAGTTATTCAGAAAGACCGGGTTTAACCCATTTTGAATAACTGATACGACGAAAAGTCGAAGAGAATGAAGACGGTGCAAGACCGATGATCTTCACATTGAATGGATGGGTTGCTACTGATGCCCATGATTGGAGTAGCCACCTTGAAGGGGCTACAGTGGTTTCCGTTCGGACGTACTTGTTGATTGTTCAGATATGCGAGGGCCTCTCTCCTGTATTGGACATATAGGACGAGGAATAAGGTGCCTCCGGTTTTGTTTAGACCCAGAACGGACTTGTATATGGATGGTGTGTTTGACATTGTATTCCTTTATGCTGTATTCATTGATCTTTGCTAAATATGTATCTGTTTGGTGGTGGAGAATTTATTCTCTTGCTTAACACCCTTTTCTGAGACATACGAGCTCAGAGGTTATATATTGGCAAAAATCAGTGGTACGGTATGGATTGATAGTGTGGCTTGCTGAGATGCAGTGATCCAAGCTGTTGTTGAAATGCTGAGCTTGGTGGATGATGATTAAAGCACAACTTTAAATAGCACAGCTTTGTGTAGCATTAATTCGCGAGCCTCACACGCCTGTATGGTGGTAAACTGATGGTTAGATCAGTATACTTTAGAGATGAGGATAGACATCCTACGGGTTGTCATGGCTTCGGTGACCGAGGTTGTAACACCCCACGTCCATTAATGTCACTCACAAAGGGAATGCATTAACTTCCATGGTGCATTATTAGTGTATAGAATAGAATATAACAAGACAGATACATATATTGGTACTTGAAAATTTTAAAATAACTTTTATTATAGCGGAGAAATAGCTTGATTACAACAACTTCATAAACCAACAGTAAAACCAAGTACACTTAATATCCATCTTGACAAATTGTTTTCTGAGTACACAAAATAAAAAGCATAACCCCAAACACAAGTAGCCATAAAAGAGATGAGTTGAACTTTACTTTCATCAATCCAAGCACTTCCAAAAGAGAGAGAAAGAGATCCAAGATCTAGCTCCACTAGTACCAGTCCCACCCTGAGAACCTGAGGAGGGGGGGGGGGGAGGAAGAAAAGAGGCGAAAACAAGGGGGTCAGACATGAAGTCTGGCGAGTATAATAACTTTAACAATATAATTATTAAAGTAACTAGGATAAGGCATAAACTGGTAAGATAAGGTATGACCATGAAACAAGTGGGCATGACAAAGCAAACAAGAGGAATATTCTGGCATTAATCTCGTTCCTAATCACTATAGGATAATTACTATACTGCACCGCTACTAGTCACCCTAAAAGTTGATCCCGCCTATAGAACATAATAATGATAATGGTAGTTTCGTGTACCCCTAGCTGCCTTCATAGGTGTCGTCTGCCCCTATCTCCACTAGTTGTACCCACTACCCCCACGCGATCGGCTCCCTAACTCGTAGATACCCGTGCTGGTCCCTCAGTGGGGTGTATCACTCCCCAAAGTGGCAACCCGATACCACCAAAGATGCATGGCTTATATCTACACGATGCAACAACGTCTTACTTACCAGCCCGGACCCACGCACGCACATGACCCCGTTGGACTTGAGTTGCCACCGCTAACCCGTTTTGACCTCTTACAATCAAACCCAATAAGCGTGTCCCATCCTCGACTTGGGTCGATCTCACAAAGATACTTAATGGGTTACTGGTTTGAAAAAGGTCCCCATGCCTGACACAAGCTTTCCACCTATGCTTGGTCCCCACTAAGGTTTCCCACTTAATCCCATTCTTATTCATGTCTTCTTACATGTTTCAACTTGGTTAAGTGTTTCTAATCGTATTTCACAAGCCACCAAAGGCCACCAACTTAACCCCCATGTCCCACCACATGTTTATCTGGTTAAGTGTTACTTAATTCATTAGAACCGTAACCTTGTAAAGACCTCCCACATTAGACTACCGTTTGCGGTTGCTGGATTTGCCGGGCGGGACCGGGCAGTCTTATACTGCAAACGAGCCAAACCTCGTGTCTTTACAATTGTTACGCATTTAATTTGTGCCTTTGACCTCTCACATTAGACTACCGTTTGTGGTTGCTGGATTTGTCGGGTGGGTCCGGGCAGTCTTACACCACAATCCAGTCTAACCTCGTGTCTTAGGCGGTTAATTATTACACATAATTATTTAACCCCGAATTGGATTAATATCCCTATTCAAATTTGTCAATAAATTCCAAATTTATTTATGTCCGTAATTGTCACCTAAATTATGTCAATTTCAGGTATATAATTTATACCAATTAATGTCTCAAATTAATTATATGCCTTTTAAGGCCATTTTATGCCAATTCACAATTATGTATATTCAATATTTTCCCATTGTCCCCACGCTATTCGTACGTTTAGATATGACATATGTTGGACTCGCAATATTCTAACTTATAAAAAGAAAAGCAACATCACAATTTGCATAGCACATAAAATAGATCTAAGAATCATGACATATGCTTACATAGCCAATAACTTGCATAGGCAATACACAAATTTGCATAACTATCATAGATCTAAATATAGATCTAAACATAAAGATGTGAACTTGCATATATGGATATGGTTTTCCTATAACTTGCATATGAATTTAATTCAAACTGGCATATGATTCACATACAAAACTAGCATAGGCAATGGGCATATAGAACATAAATTTGCATAACTATGTACTGCCATGGATCTAAATATAGATCTAAACTTAAAGATGTGATCTTGCATATGGATCTAAACATAAAGATGTGAACTTGCATATGGATCTAAACATGTAAATTAATGTTACATGTTTGCATACAAATTAGCATATGTATCTACATGATTCACATATGTTTTAACATCCCAAACTTGCATAAGATTCACATATGTCTTAATATCCCAAACTTGTATAAGATTCATATATGTTTTAACATCCCAAACTTTCATAAGATTCATATAAGAACATATAGTCCAACATCACAAACTTGCATATAATTTATATAAGAACATGTAATCCAACATCACAAACTTGCATATAATTCAACATCACATGATTCAAAATCATATTCTCATAATCCCAATTATAACTTATCATAATTAAATTAATTAATTAATTTGTGAAAGATATTATACTCACAAACAAAAGAATAGTCTTGTCTTTCTGGGATCTGTATTCTGAAACTGAATTGCTCGCCTTTGATGTAGACTAATTGTTATTTAGATTAGATTAGATTTTGATTCTTGCTTCTATCTTGTTTTTGAGTTGAAAGAGACGGCGTCTACTCTAGGTTCTCCATTGACGGCATGGCGGCTCTTGGTATGAATTAGTATGATTTAGGGTTTAGTGTTAGGTTGCTTATATAGAATTTTAATTAATTAAGAGCCGTCAAACTAACCTAGAATCAATCAAGACCATCCAGTCAAGATAGAATTACACCTCAGCATTGAGTCAAAACAGCGTGTTCTTTCAGATCTGCCCATGGGGGGGGGAGGGGGGGGGGAGGGGGGGCAAGTCGACCCCCTGGTCGACCTGGCCTTTGGGCGGGAATTTTCCCGCCTAGCCTGCTCCCCTGTTTGAATTTTGAATTTCTGAACCTGTTATATTTTTAATCTATTTAAATCCTAAAACTTCTGAAAGCCATAACTTCTTCATACGAAATCCAGTTCACACAAACTCGGACTCTATTTCAAGCAGAATTCCGAGACGAATGCAATGGCGCAACCCGTTTCCCTTATTTCTCACATTTGAACTTAAGTATCTTTTAATTTTAATATTTATTGTCATGGGGTGTTACATTCTCCCCTCCTTAAAGGATTTTGCCCCCGAAATCTCCAATTTAAGGAGAATGCATATCCTAACATCCAATCATCCATCTACTCAACCATCAAACACATGCATCCATTGTCCTTACAAGATTTCTAATGCTGTATGAACAAATGCAAAAAGTGTGTGTATATGTTCCTTGTCTAATGCAAAATCAGGCGGTCTACTGATTAATTTGACCTCCTTAATGCAAATCATTATAGTGCCATGCGTCCATTTTGTATGCAAAAGAATCTTATTGATACATATTATTTCTACATGTGTGCACAACCATTCATCAAAATGCAGCATCTATATGATAACACAACCATTATACATCCATAAATTTAGATATGCACACACATTTATATGCAGTATGAAGGTGATTGAGCCGATCTAGTGCCTAATGTGTGTGTACATGCATCCACGAGCAACCACTTGCATCCATTTGCATCCACCAAACATAACATGTCTCAAACACATGTTTGCAACCATGTGGTTTTTCCTGACTAAAGATCGAAGATGTCATCGCAAAGATAATACTAAAAGATAGGACAAGTATCAAAAAAGCAGTAGAAAAAGAAGAAAATAAAAACATACCCTCAAAAAGGAAAGGGTATAGCGTACGCATCTTGTCTTCCGTCTCCCAAATCGCATTTCTTTGATCATCTCCCCATTGCACTTTGACCAACTTGACCTCTTTGTTGCGTAGCTTTTTGACCTCTGATCCGAGAATGCGTGTAGGAGCTCATCTAACTGTGGCATTGCGCTCTACTTCCACTTCTTCGAGCGTGCTCGGCTCCACCACTTCCGTCGTATCGTGTAAACACTTACGCAAATGCGAAACGTGAAACACATCATGAACACCATTGAGCTTCTCTGGTAACTTTACTCTATACGTCATCTGCCCAATCCTCCCTGTAATTGGAAAGGGTCCTACGAACCTCGGTGCCAACTTCCCTACTGATCCAAAACGGACAACGTTTCTCAATGGTGACACCTAAATAAAAACCATGTCCCTAACATTGAACTCAAGATCGATTCGTCTCTTATAAGCATATGACTTCTGTCTATCCTGCGCCATCTTCATTCGCCGTCGAATCAGGTCTATTTTCTCCGAAGTCTCCCTAATTATGTCGGATCCAAGCAAAACCTTATCCGTGGATTCCCACCACACGGTCGTCCATAAAGAGCCTCAAAAGGTGTCATGCCAATGCTAGCCTGAAAACTATTATTTTAGGCGAACTCCACTAATGGAAGATGTTCTTCCCATGTTCCTCCAAAGTCTAGGATGCATAGCCTCAGAAGGTCTTCTAGAATCCGATTTACTCTCTCGGTCTGGTCGTCCGTCTGAGGGTGGTAAGCGGTACTTAAGCATAATTGTGTTCCAACCGCCTCTTGTAAGCTTTTCCAAATTCCGCTTGTGAAAATGGGATCTCTATCACTCACAATGCTAGAGGGTATGCCGTGCAGACTAACTATCTCTCGAAGGTAAACAGATGCTAACCATGCGGCGGTCCTTCTACTTTTAACGGGAATACAATGGGCACTTTTGGTAAGTCTGTCTACAATTACCCAAATCCCCGTATTACCCTTCCTTGATCTTGGTAACCCATCTACAAAATCCATGGAAATACTTTCCCATTTCCAAAGCGGAATCTCTAAAGGGTGGAGCAAACCACCGGGCTTCTTTTGCTCCGCCTTGACTTGCTGGCACACTAAGCATCTAGAAACGAACTCAGCTACGTCCTTCTTCATTCCGGCCCAAAAGAAAACTCGCTTCATATCCCTATACATCTTGTCACCACCGGGATGTATGGTCATCTTAGAGCGATGTGAGTCTTCGAGAATTGCCTTTTTCAAACCCTCGTGTTGTGGTACGCAAAGTCTCCCATCTCTACGCAGCTAGCCTCTCTCATCTATAACATACCTATTAAGATGACTCGAAGACTCCCCTCCTATAAGCTTGCCTACTATCTCAACCAACTGTGGGTCATCTCGCTGTGCCTCTCCAACTCGTCCCAAAAGTGTAGGTTGCACCTCTAACGATGCCAACAATCCGGGTACATAATCGACAGAGGGTCTGAAGTCAAAGGTAGATATATACTCCAAACTCTGTCGCTCTACGAACAAAGGACTTAAAGTCAACTTCTTTCTACTTAAGGCGTCGGCTACAACGTTACCCTTACCAGGGGTATATGCGATCTCAAAGTCGTAGGATGCCAAAAACTCCATCCACCTCTGTTGCCTCAAGTTTAGTTCCTTCTGAGAGAATAAGTACTTTAGCGACTTATGGTCTGTATACAACTCAAACCTCTCGCCAAACAAATAATGACGCCATGACTTAAGCGCAAAAACTATGGCAGCCAACTCTAAGTCATGGGTAGGGTAATTTTTCTCGTGGGCTTTCAACTGCCTTCCACCATAGCATATCACCCTTCCCTCTTGCATTAAAACTGCGTCAAGCCCTGTCCCGCAAGTATCGATATAGACTGTGAATGGCTTACTTCCATCTGGCAAAACTAAAACTGGAGCTGTCGTCAAAGCTTTCTTCAGACGTTGGAAAGCATCGTCACAGTCAACATCCCAAGCAAAAATCAAATTCTTGTTCGTTAATCGAGTGAGTGGGGCTGATATCTTCGCGAAGTCCTTAATGAACTTCCTATAATAACTAGCCAGCCCTAAAAAGCTTCTTACTTCTGTTGCGTTCTTAGGAAATTTTCAATCTTGGATTGCCACCACCTTTGCGGGATCCACAGCTATCCCATCCTTAGAGACCACGTGTCCTAAGAACCTCACTTCTTTTCTCCAAAAATGGCACTTGGAGAATTTAGCTTTAAGTTGATGCGCTTGTAGGGTCTCTAAGACTTCCCTAATATGTAGGGCATGCTCTTCTTCATTTTTAGAGAAAATCAGGATATCGTCCACAAAGACTACCACAAACTTGTTTGGGAACTCCCTAAACACCCCACTCATTAAGTCAACAAAGTATGCGGGTGCATTCGTCAAACCAAAAGGCATGATGAACCACTCGAAGAAACCGTCGGGAGTTCTAAATGCAGTCTTATCGATGCTATCTTCAGCCACCCTTAGCTGATGAAACCCTGTAGCCAAATCCAGTTGCGAGAAAACCGAAGCACCCACCAATTGATCGAATAAATCATCTATCCTCGGCAATGGGTGTCTGTTCTTCTTTGTGAGCTTATTCAGCTCTCTATAGTCCACGCACAATCTAAGTGAACCATCAGCTTTCGTAGCAAAAACGAGTGGAGCACCCCACTCCGAAATACTTCTTCTTATGAACCCCTCTCAAGCAATTCTTTCACTTTCTTACTGAGTTCTCTTCTCTCTCTCGGAGCCATGTGGTGCACTGGTAATGCAACTGGCTTTGCATTATCTACTAGGTATACTCGAAAGTCTATCTCGCGCCTCGGGGGTAAACCTCAAACCTCATCGAAGACGTCACTATATTCACGGACTACACGAACAGATTCCAAATCATCATTGGATGTATCAAGGGATTCTAGGTAGCTAAGCATTACCGGACCTCTAGGGTCACAAGAAATATCAAGGGTCTTTCCACAACGAGTCAACAATCTAACTACCCTTCTTTCATAATCTAGGATGGCACCGTATCTAACTAGCCAATCCATTCCTAGAATCAAGCCGTAGCCCATGAATCCAAGAACGAAGGCGTTGCATTCAAATCCAATGCCCAAGATAGACACTCTCAAATCCCGACAAATCATTGAAAGATGAGCCGAACCACCAATAGGATTTGAAACTACTATAGGATCTGTAACTAGACTAGTATTTAGGTGTAGTGTTTCAACTAACGAAGCAGATACAAACGAGTGTGAAGCGCCAGAGTCAAACAAAGTACGAACAGGATGATCAAACAGAAAAACTAAACTTTCAACGGAAATGTTTCTACTTCTCTCCTGTCCTGGTGCCATGAGAGCCTGAATCTGCCCTCTTGCCTGCCCTGGTGCCAGGAGAGCCTGAAGCTGCCCTCCAGAAGTGGACGATGTTCTTTGCCCTTGCCCCTGTTTCCTTGGGCAGTCTTTAACTAGATGTCCTGCCTCTCCACAGTGGAAACAACCAGTCTTCATTTTCTTCCTACAGTCCTTGCTCAGATGGCCTGGTGTTCCACAATTAAAGCACTTTTTCTTTCCCTTGCTAATACTGTTCTTCCCGCCTTTCTTGTTTTGCTGTTGTGGTTTCTTTTGGTCCCCTTTCTTCTCCAGTGCCTTATTAGCATTAGCACCTTTCTCCTCTTCATGCATAAGCGCCATGTCAACCAATTTCTCAAAGGTAGCCCCCATTGGAATGTGGGTCATAGCCAACCCATGTAGCAGCTCATTCAAACCTTTAATGAATCTCAGGGCCTTCTTCTCAGGTGTGTTTACCAATTCCAAGACAAATCTCGCCAACTGATTGAACTTGTTGACGTGCTCCTTTACTGATAAACCCCTTGCTTCAATGCTAAGAACCTCTCCATATATAAATTCTCTTCTGCTCGTGAGAGAAATTTCATCTCGAACCTATGCCTGAAATCCATCCATGTCTCCACTAGATGCTCTCCATTCGTGACCTCCCACCAAAACGAGGCTTCGTCCTTCATTAACCAAGCAACCAATTGGACCTTCCTTCCATCTTCCACCTTGAAAATACCAAATAGATCTTCCACCTCCTTAAGCCAATTTCAAGCTTCAACAAACGTCTCTGATCCGTGAAAAGGTTTCCCGCCCATTGCCTGAAAATCTCCGCATATCTTCAAAAATGTATCAACGCGAGGCGGGGGAGGAGGAGGAGCGACTGCAGATGGGGGAGGAAGAACATTTCCTGGGCCTGTGGCATTGGCCCTAGCCTCCAGATACCTTCTAAACCAGTCTGGTATCGGTATGCCCTCGGGTATCTCAGGTTCCCCAGACATGCTGAAAAAGAAAAAGGAAGAGATTCAAAACGGAGAATCGAAGGAAAGATATATAGCTCTTGGGGGTTATGTTTTTAAAACAAACTTTTCTCTTGAAAATACTTTCCTTAAAACATATTTTTGAAAGTATATCTTTATAAAATGCTTTTGAAAAACAGTTTTTTCAAAATTCATATCTGTTCTGGTAACCTTCAGCTCTGATACCACGTGTAACACCCCACGTCCATTAATGTCACTCACAAAGGGAATGCATTAACTTCCATGGAGCATTATTAGTGTATAGAACAGAATATAACAAGACAGATACATATATTGATACTTGAAAATTTTAAAACAACTTTTATTGCAGCGGAGAAATTGTTTGATTACAACAACTTCATAAACCAACAGTAAAACCAAGTACACTTAATATCGATCTTGACAAATTGTTGTCTGAGTACATAAAGTAAAAAGCATAACCCCAAACACAAGTAGCCATAAAAGAGATGAGCTGAACTTTACTTTCAGCAATCCAAGAACTTCCAAAAGAGAGAGAAAGAGATCCAAGATCAAGCTCCACTAGTATTAGTCCCACCCTGAGAGCCTGGGGGGAGGGGGAAGGAAAAAAAGAGGAAAAACAAGGGGGTCAGACATAAAGTCTGGCAAGTATAATAACTTTAACAATATAATTATTAAAGTAACTAGGATAAGGCATAAACTGGTAAGATAAGGTATGACCATGAAACAAGTGGGCATGACAAAGCAAACAAGAGGAATATTCTGGCATTAATCTCGTTCCTAATCACTATAGTATAATTACTATACTGCACCGCCACTAGTCACCCTAAAAGTTGATCCCGCCTACAGAACATAATAAATAATGGTAGTTTCGTGTACCCATACTGCCTTCATAGGTGTCGTCTGCTCCTATCTCCACTAGTTGTACCCACTACCGTCATGCGATCGGCTCCCTAACTCATAGATACCCATGCTGTCCCACAGTGGGGTGTATCACTTCCCAAAGTGGAAACCCGATACCACCAAAGTTGCACGGCTTATATCTACACGATGCAACAACGTTATAACAACCCGTATTTTAATAACATATTGAAACCATAAATCAAGGCAGAATTAAATTTTAAAATAAGAATCAAGCAAAACGGGTTACGCCATTGCGTTTATCTCGAAATTCTGCTTGGAAACGAGTCCGAGTTTTCGAAAAACGGATTCCGTATGAGGGAGATACGACCCTCCGAAGTTTCAGGAATTTTCAGAATAAAAAACAGCTCGAAATTCGAATTCAAACCCCAAGGCAGACTGGGAGGGAATTTTCCCGCCCAGGACCAGGTCGACCTAGGAATCGACACTGTGGTCGACCTCCCAAGGACCAGGTCGACCCTATGGTCGACCTGGTGCCAAAACCTGGTTTTCAGCCTGGGTTCATTCTGATGTTTTTGGACACGTTTTCAGTCCAGATTCATGACTCTAAACCTATATAAGCAGCCATCTAGCCTCATTCTCTCTACACCATTTCATTCTGTCCTTATGCTACATTTGTGAAAATCAAAATGATAATATTAAAATTAAAAGAGACTACTTCTTCTTCGTCAAGGCAACATCTAGGAATTGCAAATTGGGGGTTTTCAACTAGAACAAGACTAAACAAATAGAGATTCAACAACTGAAACAATCGTTTCTAGAATCAAATCTCTGCACTCTAATTCTCGATCCGTGCTCTGTAAGTTCTAGTTACTTTGAGATTGAAACTTGTTAAATTTAATATGGACATGGAATAAAATGAAATTGGACCTAAGCTTGATTATCTATTTGGACCTATTATTGTCTCTTCTTGAATATATGATTTTGGGTTATTTCTTATCGACTGAATCATGCCTATTCATGTTGTTGGACCTAGTTTATTATTCAAATGCTAGATTGTATTCTTGGATCTTGACTTGATGATAAGACTTTTTAATTCAATTTTCATCCTATCCTCTCTTGAATCTTGAATTTGGGAATATTGCTATGAAATCAGTTTGGACTTATTCATGTTATCAATTGGAATTGGACCTATATATGATAATTGATTCATATCTATTCTTGTTCATCTTGGACCTTGAATTTTGGAATATTGCTATGAAATCAGTTTGGACTTATTCATATTAACTTGGGCCTATTCATGTTGTAAATCAAATCCTTTCATGTCCATAATATTATTATACCCGTGATGTTGAATCAGTTATTATTCACAAGTTTGGGACTATCACCTTATGCCAACTTTTATCATGACTATCACCTTATTATGCTAGACCTGTAATCCAATGTTTTGGGACTATTATTCTATATGCCAGTGATGTTATGACTAATTATCCCAAGCTATATGATAGGGTTAAGTCATATGATAGGGTTAAGTCATGAACCGCTTGAATATACTTAACCAATTTGACACGATGATTTGATAGGGTTAGGTCATGAACCGCTTGAATATACTTAACCAATTTGACACGATGATTTGATAGGGTTAATTCATGTACCGCTTGAATATATTTAACCAAATTGACACGATGATTTGATAGGGTTAAGTCATGAACCGCTTGAATATACTTAACCAATTTGACACGATGATTTGATAGGGTTAATTCATGTACCGCTTGAATATACTTAACCAATTTGACATGATGATTTGATAGGGTTAAGTCATGAACCGCTTGAATATACTTAACCAATTTGACACGATGACTTGATAGGGTTAAGTCATGAACCGCTTGAATATACTTAACCAATTTGACACGATGATTTGGTAGGGTTAAGTCATGAACCGCTTGAACATACTTAACCAACTTGACACATGATTCGTAGGGCTAAGTCATGAACTTGAACGACAACACTTAGCCAATTTGACATGACACGTAGTCGGGTTAAGTCACGAACTTGAATGACCACACTTAACCAACTTGACATGCTAAACCGATGGGGTTAAGTCTCGAATTTAAATGGCAACACTTAACCTGCTGGACGGAAACCCTAGTTACGCGGTCCTTTTCAGCAGTAACCCATTAGATGTATCATGGTACCCTGGAACTAGGCAGGGTGGGGCACGATTACTGGGCTGATTGTAAGCGACCAGAACGACGGCTGAGTTGGTGCGCCATTGTAGGTTCAGGCGGACTATGGTCGTGCACGTAGTCCGGAGTTGAAAAAGCAGGCATTGGTTATTAGTAGGTTTACACTGTGCGTGCTTGATTCATGTCGATGGTTGGCACCCTAGGGCTTGATACACCCTATGGTGGACCTAGCACGGGTGACTACATTCATGATAGGGTCGTATGACATAGACACATGACGAGCTAGAACTTGTAGGGAGCCGATCGATTAATAGATCATTTTGTGGGACCAAGTAATGGGCCATTTCATGATATTGGGTAAGGGATCATTTCATAGTTAATACATGACACGGGTTGGGTTACTAGTACAGTCGGTAAAGGCCCATTTCTGTTTAGACATTAGGATAACACCTAATTCTGTTATACTAGTATTGGTGCAGAGAATGTTGAACATGCGATGCTTTAGCGTAGTTTATCTTGTTATCTTGGTTTAACTTGCCTATCTTGTCATCATCCTTATGTTTACTTTAAGTCTATATATGTCATGTTATATTTACTTGTTTTTATGCTGAAAGTCAGTAGGACTTACCAGTCTGTATGACTGACCCATTTTTGTTTCGCCTCTTTTTCTTCCGTCCCCCCCAGGTTCTCAGGGAGGAAACACTACTACTTAGTTTGGACTTCTTTCTGCTTTAAGATCGTCATATATGGCTTGGACCTTTCTTGGCTATGGCTGCTTTACTGTTTTACTTGGGGAATGATTTATGACTACGGTTTTGTGCTTCTTTACTAATGCAAGACAGATTTCAATGTAATGGATTTAATGGCATTTTGATGTAAAAGGCTTTAGACCTTACTAGATTTTAAAGAAATGAAATTTGGTTTTCCTTCCGCTGTTTTATATGTTCTGTCTTGTAATATTTCTGTGTATGTTTACCTAGATAATGCTCCACCAAAGCTAGTGCATTCCCTTTGTGAGTGACCCTAGCAGAGGTGGGGTGTTACATTTGGTATCAGAGCAGAAGGTTACCGGACTGAGCAAAAGTTTTTAATAAACCTTCTGAAATTATTTTCAAAACGTTTGCAAAGAAGCATTTTTCTAAGAAAAGTTTTATTTTATGAAAGGCATATTCCCCAAAGCCATATGCACTATCTTTTGATTTTCTCCTTGAGTCTCTTCTCTCTTTCTTTTTCACCATAGTTTGTAGGCATACAACGCATGTAGGAGGGCAAAGAAGTGCCCAACCTCCATCAGTAGCCGCAGTAGTTCCATCTGCGACTAATCTTATTTCAAGCTTTGTAGGGTTGTCGTGCGATGGAGGTAGATTTCGAGAAAGTTGTCAACAAGCCATACAAGGATAGTAAGAACGAGGATAAAAGAACACAAGTCTAAGGATAAGAAACTTGTTGATATGGCTTAATCCACGAAGGAGGAAAAGGTGAAAAGGAAGAGGCCAAAGTGAAAGAAAAAAAACCCATGACAAGAAAGAGTATCGTTAGTATGGTAAAAAGGGACATATAGTTAAGTGTTATAGGACAAGGACAAGGGCAAAGAACAAGATCGTCGAGAGGGCAATTGTATGCTCTCATTACTAGCATACCTAAGAGAGGTGGTAATGTTTCTGTTGAAGGATTAGTTTTTCTTTTCTATCATCCCGTTAGAACTTGGTTTTTGTTCATCGCATCCTTTTAATTCCGCTTCAATAGTTGAGTCTCTGCACCTTAGTACTATCGTAGTAGGGGATCCCATTTTTGTCTCAAATCCTATTGGGGAATCGGCTCATTTATTCATGACTTGTTTGGATTTGAGAACGTCTATGCTAAGCGTTGAGTTTAGAAGAAATGCTTATGTTTTTGGGCTATGGGTTTATTCTAGGGATGAGGTGGTTATCCAGAAATGGTACCATTCTCGAGTATGAAAAGAGGGTAGTTAGACTCTTGACTTGCCTCTGTAATGCCCTCAAAGTCTAGTGTAACCCTTAGGATTTTGTCATGCTTAGTTACCTAGAATCTCTTGATACATTTGTTGATCCGCTCGAGTAGCGTTCGCCACTAAGGCAGATGGTTCGTTTCGCTTATGCATGGGTTATAGAAAATCACCTTAGTAAGTACATTTGGCAACATGGTTGACATCTATTTATTTTCAAGAGATAGTTCTTCTGCGTGGAATACCTTATAGTGAGTAAACGAGATCCAGGATTCACTAGTGAATTTTTGGAGAGCTTGCATGAAACCATGAGTACACAGATATGTTTGGCTCGAGTATACTAGAAGGGGAAGAAGTGAAACGAGAGGCAACCGTGAAATGAGTTCTAACTCATATTTTGGAAACAAGAATTAAGAAGCTATGAAATTGTGAAGTTAAAGACGGTCAAAGCACAATGGAGTTAAGCTCAAGGAAATGCGACTTAGAAGATTGGAGACTAGATACGCGCATCATATCTCTTTTTAAGAGTATATACTTGATCCCTCTTTTCCAGTAGATTTACTTGCATGCTATCTTTTATGTATATCCTCTCGGTCCTATTCTCAATCCTATTTCTGTTGCAAACCCCATAGGGAGTATGACTCATCTGTTAGTAGCACATGTTGGGGCTTGAGGATGTTTGTTGGGTTGACTAAACTTTTTGGGTTTTATAGGATATGGGTTAGTTTTAGGAAGGGATTTCTTGTGACCTAAAAGAAGTCCATCATGCTCAGTTTCCTAGAAACATATATGTATTGGTTGGGTTGAGTAATTCTTTGGGTGTCAGTTTGATGTTGATTTCGGTCTTCGGGGCTGGTGCTTAGGGAGTTCTTCTCCTAATCAGTATATGTATGACATAGATTTCCAGTTTTGACATTGCCTAATGGGCACAAAGTTTTTACTTGCTTCTATCTTCTCGATCCTATCTTGAGAACCTTAGGTAGAACCCTATGGATGTAAACATGTATTTGAAACATGTTATGGTTGATGTTTGCAAATGGTTGCAAGTGGTTGCAAGTGGTTACTCGTGGTTGCATAACACACATTAGGCACTAGACCAGCTCAGTCACATTTTCATATTGCATATGCATGAGTGCTTATACTTGTACATGGATGGAAACTTAATATGCTATCATTTGGATGTTGCATATGAATGAATGTTTGTGCACTCATGTAGAGATTATAAAGTATGTTAGGAATTTGCATACATGTTGGACTCATTACACTAACATATTTTGCATTAAGGAGGTCTACTGAATCAGTAACCGCCTGATCTTTTGCATTAGATAAGTACATATACACACGCTTTCCGCATATATTCATACAACATTAGAAATCTTTTAAGGACAATGGTTGCTAATGAATGATGGTTGAGTAGATGAATGATTGGATGGTAGGATACATTCTTCCTAACATAGAGATTTCGGGGATGAAATCTTTTAAGGAGGGGAGAATGTAACAGCCCGTATTTTAATAACATATTGAAATCATGAATCAAGGCAGAATTAAATTTTAAAATAAGAATCAAGGGAAACGGGTTGCGCCATTGCGTTCATCTTGAAATTCTGCTTGGAAACGAGTCCGAGTTTTCGAAAAACGGATTCCGTATGAGGGAGATATGACCCTCCGAAGTTTCAGGAATTTTCAGAATAAAAAACAGCTCGAAATTCGAATTCGAAATTCAAATTCAAATGTGATAACCCCAAACTTCCACGGAATGAAAGTAAGGAATAATCATTTGGAATACAACATAAATACAATAATACATATCACAAATACAACATAGCATAGGAAATTCATAGAGTAACAACATCATAGCAGCGAAAATATAATGTCATCAACCACAGAAAATCCACAGTCACAGAATTCCAAATTATTACATCAAGTTTGCAGAAAAAGAAATAAGTTTCAACTCCAACTTAAACAACGTGGAATAAACCAAGTTTAATGTCTGGAATTAAAAAGAGAAAAATGCAAAAGCAGCGAATGATAGATGTCTTCAAACTCCAAATCATCACCTCTCCACAAAAGCAAATCCAAAGAAGATAATAAGTAGCTCCAAGAAAAGACTCCAAGCGAAGAATAAACCTGTTTACTTGGCTGCCCGTGCAGAAAGGAGGGCACCCGAGTTTGCAAAAAGTTGGAAACAAACAACGGGTCAGTCGTGGGACTGGTGTGAGAATTCTTAACTAATAAATCACTATTAATAGGGCAAATCCAAAGACCACGCCGCTAATGCGGAACGGGTTTACTCTAATGGATTGCCGTGCATAAAAGTGTCAGAACAAATGATAAGCAAATCGTACAACAACGTTATGCTTTTTAGAAAAATGGAATCACCATAAGACCCAGGTCCCATCACACAATGCAACACAAACCAGAGGATAGGGTTTTACCTTATAGTGATTAAACATGCTAAATATGGCAAATACGAGTTTGATATTATTATTAGTATATATCAAAACATTTCAAAGTAAATGTAGAAATCCTAGGAAGAATAGTATCCCATACTACTATGCCTCCATACTAGTAATACAATCAAATTCGTAGGGTCGTATTTGGATTTTGGTTTCCATCATGAGTCAAGGCTAGGGAGGAGCTCCTACCGATTCGAGACACTCTAGCTTATGTCTCAGGATCCACCGCAATGAACCCTTGGAAAGCTGCAGGGCCGATCAACCATACGAGTTGCGGATTAGTTATTCCTGAACACACGTTTCCCAGCCCTATAGGACCTATCATCTGAGGCGCCTCATTCCATCATCCACATAAGTAAAATGTTAGACCATGTTAAAACCCAATCACCACTTCTAGCTAGAAAGAAACGTGCTTCTCTCCCTGCGTTCCCTTCTCCCGTTTTAGACTTCGCCGGTGTGTGAGGCTCGCGAAGTCACGCTGTACACAAAGCTATGCCTAAACAGGCTATGCTTTGATCGTCCCACAAGGCCTGCTTTTCAACAAAACCTTGATCCTATGCATCTTAGCATGCCACATCATCACTCCATATCGTATACCAACCCTTTGCCGAAATATATGAACGGGTGTTAAGCAAGAGAATAAATTCCCCGCCACCAAACATCCATACATTCGACAAAAGATCAATAACGTGATATTTGATAGAGTATGATGTCAGACACACAATCCATTTATTAGCTTATGCTCTGGGTCTGAGCGAAAGCCAAACCCGTGAAATCAACACGTATGTTTGGGCAATGACCGCGACCTTTGAATTGGGAGCAAGTCAAATCAAGGCCTCAATCGTTGTCCATCCGAGGGAAGATTTACGGTCTTCATACGCCATCTTCATACTTCAATTAATGTCGTTTGATTATTTAGGATGAGAGAACTCGGACTTCCCAAATAATCCTCGTTTTTATATATATATATATATTTAAAATCCTTCTTATACATTAATAATTATTCTTATTAACGTTTCATTCCTATTTTAATTATTTAAAATAATTAAATTTTTATATAACGACGCCATAAGTCCATGGGCGACTATGGTGCTGCATTCAACCAATTTTGATTTTCACATTTTTCAGAATCTAACCGTTGGATCTTAACGTAATATATATTGTTGGAATGATTTTTCCAAGACGGTCCTAACAGTTTCAGTTTCAAGAAAATCCGACGGTCTGATCTTCTTGTATAGTCGTTTAAAAGTACGATTCCAAAACGCGAACTACCACGCCCTATTCGTTCTATTTTAATTATAATTATATATATATATATAATCATTGAATCGTAATAACGTCGTTTGATTAAAACAACGCTCTACACAATTACCGATACTCATTAAATTTTAATTCATTTGAAAATGAAAATAATATTATCGCATCCTAAATTCATTCTTTACTTACATTGAAAATGAAAATTCCATCCTTTTTATTTACATAAAAATGTAAATTTAATTCCTAAGCAAATTCCTATTTTTTTTTATTTACATGTAATAATGTAAATTTTGATTCAGAATCCTACTTTTTAAATTACATATAAAAATGTAAGTTTTAATGACAATGCAAACTCTACTTTTAATTAATCTAGTATAAATATAATTTTTAATTACAATGCAAACAGTACTTCTAATTCACATTGTAAAAATATTATTTTTAATTACAATGCAAACACTACTTCTAATTCACATTGTAAAAGTATGATTTTTAATTACAATGCAAACACTACTTCTAATTCACATAGTAAAAATATGATTTTTAATTACAATGCAAACACTACTTCTAATTCACATTGTAAAAATATGTTTTTTATTTACAATGCAAACACTTCTTCTAATTCACATTGTAAAAATATGATTTTTAATTACAATGCAAACACTACTTCTAATTCACATTGTAAAAATATGATTTTTAATTACACTGCAAACACTACTTCTAATTCACATTGTAAAAATATGATTTTTAATTACAATGCAAACACTACTTCTAATTCACATTGTTAAAATATGATTTTTAATTACAATGCAAACACTACTTCTAATTCACATTGTAAAAATATGATTTTTAATTACAATGCAAACACTACTTCTAATTCACATTGTAAAAATATGATTTTATTTCTAATGTTCATTCTCATTTTATGTTACATATATATATAAAAAATGTAAGTTCTATCATACAATGAAATTGCTTTTTTAGATTTGAAAAAATGTGGTGCTTGGAAGATAACTTTACCGATTTGTTGTACAATAAATGGTCTGAATTTGGGGAGAGTGGTGATGCAGCGAGAACCCTTTGTAATAAACTTAAACTTTTGAGGAAATTTCTTAAAAAGTGGAATTCTGAGGAGTTTGGTCATATTAGAATTAAAAAGGAGAGGTTAGAAAAACAAATTCTTGATCTTAATATACTGGAAGAGGAAAGAGGACTTGATGATGTTGAAAGAGACTTGCTTCAGCAGCGAGAACGAGAACTCAATAAAGTTTTGGATCAGGAAGAGATTTTTTGGAGACAGCGATCAAGATCTCAGTGGCTGAAGGAAGGGGATAGAAATACAGCATTTTTTCATAGAGTTGCCAATGGTAGACGCCGTACCAACTTGATTCACAGTATTTGGAAGGATGGTGTGGAGATCGGTGAGCAACAACTTTTGAGTGATACTTTCACTGAATATTATAAAAGCATCTTCGGTTCTCGTGTTGAGAACCGTATTTCTGTTGAATGGAGCAAATTGTATCCTGTTGTAACTGATCTCTCGGATGTTGCAAGTGCTTTTTCTGAAGAGGAAATTTTGAATGCTTTGAAGGAGATGCCGGGTGACAAAGCACCTGGGCCTGATGGATTTCCCACCTTTTTCTTTCAACAATATTGGGGCATGTTGAAATATGATGTTTTGCGTTTGTTTGACGAGTTCCACAAAGGCTCTTTGAGGTTGGATTTGATTAGCTATGCTAACGTAGTTTTAATTCCCAAAAAAGAAGGTAATGTCTCTGCCGCTGATTTCAGACCGATTAGCCTCCTCAACACTAGCTTCAAACTAATTACGAAGGTTTTGGCCAATAGGCTGAAAGCTAAGATGGATTCGTTGATAGATATATCCCAAACTGCTTTTATTAAAGGAAGGAACATTCTGGATGGTGCTGCGTTGGTTGGCGAAGTGATTTCTCATTGTGATAGATTTGACGTCCCTTGTGTTATCCTTAAGCTGGACTTCGCCAAAGCTTTTGACACAGTTGACTGGCGTTTTATGGTCGAAGTGCTGAAGGCAAGAGGCTTCCCCACCAAGTGGATTGATTGGATTTCCATGATTCTTTCATCAAGTAGATCCAACATCTGTGTTAATGGAGTTGCCGGCTCTACCATCCATTCTATGCGTGGACTGAGACAGGGTGATCCACTCTCCCCACTTCTTTTTGATTTGGCGGCAGATGTTTTTTCCAAAATTCTGAAGCTGGGTTGTGCAGAGGGGATTATTAGTGGTTTTGGCAGTGACCATGTGGTTGGGGGCATCAATTCTTTGCAATATGCTGATGACACCATTATATTCAGTAAACCTGACTGTAAATTCCTTGCTGCACTTAAATTTATTTTATATGCTTTTGAAAGTTTATCTGGCTTAAAAATCAACTTTCATAAGAGCAGTGTTTACAGGTTGGGTTGTAGTGATGATTTACGCAGGTCTTGTGCTGAAATGTTTAATTGCAAGGCTGAAGTTTTTCCTTTGAATTACCTGGGTATGTGCATCCGCCCCAAGAAATTAATGAAGAAAGACTGGCAGCACTTGATTGAAAAGGTGGACACTCGACTGGCTAGGTGGAAAGGCAACTCATTATCCCGAGCTGGTCGTCTTGTGCTTGTCAATTCTGTCCTATCGTCGATTCCATTGTACTGGATGTCCTTCTATCACTTTCCAGGTTGGGTGGTGGAAAGGATTGATGCAATTCGTCGTAACTTTTTCTGGACTGGTTCTAAAGAGACGAAGAAGCTAAGCTGTTTGATATCGTGGAACCAAGTATGCAAATCTAAAGAGCAAGGGGGCCTTGATGTTATAAACTTAAAGACAATGAATTCGGCTCTTCTTTGTAAGTGGTTGTGGTTTATGATTTCTGATAAGCACGCTTTATGGAAGGAGTGGATCATTAGTACATATTACAATGGTAATTTTGGTTGGAATACTGATTTTTCAAGATGCTCGGCGTTTTGGCGTAATGTCATGGTTCATGCACAGTGGATGAAGTTGGGTACTAAGATTGTGGTGAAGAATGGACACAATACATCATTTTGGTTGGATAGTTGGCTAATTAATGTCCCTTTGAGTGTGGAGTTTCCAGAGCTTTTTGGTATGGCTTGTAACAAAAATTTCACTGTTAGAGAGATGTATGATAATGATTCAGCGGGTTTCAAATGGAGATTGAATTTCTCAAGACTTGTAGCTGGTAATGCATTGATTCAGCTATGCAGTTTGTTCGAGTTGCTTGAAGCGGTGAGTTTGAATAATGAGCGGGATGATTTTATTTGGATGTTGGAGGGGGAAAGGAAGTTGTTTAGTGTTCGTAGCATCTATAAGTTGTTTAACTTTGCTGGGGTTAGGAGGTTGGGGTTTGAGCTAATGTGGCAATTCAAAATCCCTGATAAAGTCAAAATTCATATGTGGGTCGTAATTCATGGTAGATTGAATACGGTTAACAGAATTCGTCAGAGAGGAGTGCATGTTCTGGATGGCTGTGTCTTTTGTGGTCATGACGACGAGGACTATCACCACCTATTTTTGGCCTGTGACTTTGCTTTTTATATTTGGACAAAATGTTTGGTTGCGCTTTACCTTGACTTGCACTGGAGTGATTTCATTGCAGACCAATTTGTTTTTTGGCACACAATTTACCCGTCCTTGCATGCCTCTCATGATAGTCTTCTTTTTGCTTTGTTGAACTTCGCTTACACTTGGTTGCTCTGGCATGAACGAAACTCCAGAAAATTTAACCGCAAATTCAATGCCCCTAACAGTATTATTTACTCTATTCTTAATTTCGTCTGTGATTGGGCAGGCATGGAGCGCAAAAGAAACGTTGAGAGCATTGCAGACCGAGTTCGTAAGAGGGGGCGGATCACTGGACCACATGATTGACGATGATGCTTACTGTTTCACTATCCTTTAGCTGTTTCTGTTATGTAATATTATGTAATGTTAACTATGATGTATGGCTCCTTTTTGTATGGCCGTATGTAGTGATGGCCTATTTTGCTGTTTTGCTGTTTTGGTTGTACATACATTGTAAATATACGCACGGTTACTTGATGAATGGTATATATTTAAGGCGTGAATCATGATGATTCACTACCTTTTACTTCAAAAAATAATCATACAATGAAATTGCATCCTTTAATTACATTGAAAAAAGTAGTTTTTATCATACGGTATAATTTCCTATAGACGTTACATATAAAAATGTAATATTTAACACACAATGTAAATTCATGTTTTAATTACATATAAAAATGTAATTTTATCCTACGGTGAAATTCGCTATATAATTTGCATATAAAAATGTAAATTTTAACATACGATGTAATTTACTTTATAATTTACATATAAAAATGTAAATTTTAACATACGATGAAATTCACTTTATAATTACAAAGAAAAATGTAATTTTTGACATACGACATTAATTCACTTTATAATTACAAAGAAAAATGTAATTCTTAACATACAACATAAATTCACTTTATAATTTACATATAAAAATGTAAATTTTGACATACGATGAAATTTACTTTATAATTACAAAGAAAAATGTAATTTTTTGACATACGACATTAATTCACTTTATAATTTACATATAAAAATGTAAATTTTGACATACGATGAAATTCACTTGTTAATTACAAAGAAAAATGTAATTTTTAACACTATACAAAATCTACTGTATAATTTCTGATATAATTTACATGTAAAAATGTAAATTTTAACATACGATGGAATTCACATGTTTATTACAAAGAAAAATGTAATTTTTACAATACGGTGTACATTCTATATAATTTACATATAAAATTGCAAATTTTATCATATGTCAAATTCTACTTAATTTTGACACCATAAAAATGTAAATTTTATAACGATATGAATTCCTACTTTAATTCACAATAAAATAATGTAAGTTGCATAACGATGTAAATTTCACAACGATGTAAATTCCTACTTTAATTCACGTTAAAATAATGTGAATTGCATAATGACGTATATGATGATAGATTTATACATGATTCATAACCATAAGGCATACTTCAACAAATTTAAACGAGGAAAAATCAAATTTTTCCTACCGATCTATGTTTTTAATTAACAGATCTATGATTAAAAATAACGGATCTAAAATCATAGCATCACAACAATTTGAATCCATCCCATGGCAACATTCATCACAGATCTACTTGTTTGATTTTCAATTACACATAACACAACAACAATAATAATTAAATTAATTAAATTGTATTAAAAATAAATTCTCACCGATCTTTGATTTGAGATGAAGGTTCGGGTTCAATCAGATCTCGTGTTCAAAGTCACGGCAGTTACGGATCTGAAAGATTTCAATTTCAATTTCATATGAATAAATCAGAACTGACTTTTAACAACTGTCGCTGTAACGCTTAAAAGCGTCGCAAAATCTGAAATATTCATACCTTAAAATTTCAGAAAAGTTCAAAACTTTGAATTCGGATTTCGGGAGCTATAGTCGATGGTTTTGCGAACGGTTTGCGGGAGATTGGAGAGCTATGAGAGGTGCATCCACGCCGGGAAGATAGGAGGGTGCGGCGGCCTATGCAGGGGGCGGCGGTGGCTTAAAGGCTGCGGGTTGGGGCTCGAAATCCGAGAGCTACGGGGCGTGAAATCGAATGAAACTTGTTGGAGATTGGAGAGGAAGGGAAGAGCTTCAAAAGGTTCAACTACGGCTAAGTCTAATTGTGAGTGGATTGATGGGAAAATGGAGATGAATTTTTAAATGGGGGGGGGGGGGGCTATGGGTTATGTTGATCAGGGAAGAAGACGCTGTACCCGGCCATATATATACTAGTATTTTCCACGTATTTCTATTTTATTTAATTTATTTAATTCCGTAAAATAGGGTTTTTTCATTCGAACTCCAATTCGTTCACAGCGATTGTCGAACAATAGGTTTTGACGCCTTCTGAATGCAATGGCGCTATTGCCGAAGTCCAATTCTGAAGTTAAAAGCATGTTTCTTTTATGTTCAAATTAATTCTTTTATTTTTAATTCGAACGTACTTTCTAGTTTTACTGGGGTCACAAACGAAGTCAGAAAAATCCAGAAAAATTATTTTTGGCTTTCTTATGACGATACGATCCTAACAAAATTTATTTCGTCGAATTCTGAGACTGTTTGAAAAATGGCTATTTTTCAGTCAACTAATTTTGACCGAAATTGACAAAACACAGTCTCTTTTGCCACACTCACATACTAGCTTCAAAAATCATGACATTTGAAACCTAGCAATAATTTTACATCCCGGATCCAACAAAAGTGGTTTCGTCGAATTCCAATGTCGTATGCAAAATGTCAATATTCAAGGCGATATATTCTCTGTAGCGACCTTTCTGAAAATTCATTTGGCCACAACTTTTGATTATCGCTATGAAACTTCGATTTTTCAGATTCCTTAGAAAGATATTCATTAACAGATTTAAATATTTTTCGTTTCATCAAAATCTGGTTTATTCTGCATCCTGTGTAGTTAGTCAAAGTTCAAATTTGACTTTTCAAACTACCATCCTATTTCTAATTCTTTATGTAATTATTTGAATATATTTGCATTAACTTTGCTCAAAATAAATTTCCATTCATTTTTATTTGAAATGATTTATTTTAAATATTTAAACACCCCTAAAATCTCTAAAATGAAAATTTTAAATTGGCCCCAAATTCCGGGTTGTTACAGTCTCCCCCGTTTAAGAACTTTTCGTCCTCGAAAAGAAAAAGGGAAGAATAGAAGGGTAGGACCCAACATAAAGAATAGAAAATATTTTAAGCGTACCTCAAAATAAAACTAATCAGGGATATCCACTCTACATTTGGGATAGGTTTGTTTGATACTCTCCTCGGTTTCCTAAGTGCAGTCTCTAGAATCACCGCTCCATTGCACCTTGACCAGGCTGATACTTTTATTTCTCAGCTTCCTAGTCTCCTTGCCAATAATTTTCAGTGGTTCTCTTCTCACTGCAAGGCTTGGGGTAATCTCCAAATCTTGCTGTGCTGCTTCTTCCACAATCAGATCTGGATCATGGACATGCCTTCGAAGTTGAGATACATGGAATACATCGTGCACTCCAGGCAACCAGTCGGGCATCTGAATTCTGTAAGCTAGGGTGCCATTCTTTTCAAGAATAGGGAAGGGGCCGATGAATCTAGGTGCTAATTTTCCTATTTTTCCAAAACGGATAACACCTCGCATTGGAGCAACTTTCAGACAGACATAGTCACCCACTTCAAAAGCTAGCTCTCGCCTTCTTACGTCTGCATAGCTTTTCTGTCTACTTTGGGCAGCCAATAGTCGCTTCTTAATAAAGTCAACTTTGTCCGAAGCTTCTCGGATCATGTCTGGACCCAACACAAGCCGATTTCCTTTTTCAACCCAACATGCTGGCGATCTACACGGCCTACCATATAAGGCTTCTAATGGGGACATTTTCAAACTTGCTTGATAGCTATTATTGTACGAGAATTCAACTAAATGCAAGTGATCCTCCCAAGAACCCCCAAAATCGAGTATGCAAGCTCGCAATAGATCTTCAAAAATGCGATTTACTCACTCAGTCTGGCCGTCAGTCTATGGGTGATAGGCAGTACTGAGATTTAACTTCGTTCCCAACTCATTTTGGAGTGCTTCCCAAAATTTGCTAGCAAAGATAGGATCACGGTCGCTAACGATGCTACTAGGAACTCTGTGAAAAAGAAAAGATTATTATTTAATTGGAAAAAGAAAATTTTCATTCAGATTATGATGAAAAGGAAAGATTTAGTTTTATTACCCATGTAGCCTGACGATTTCTTTGAAATAGATTTGCGCCAGACTTTGAGCAGTTCTAGTGGATTTGACAGGTATGAAATGAGCGGATTTTGTGAAGCGATCCACGATCACCCATATGCTGTCATTTCCTTTCCTAGTACGAGGCAGACCATCTATAAAATCCATGGAGACTTGGTCCCACTTCCAATCTGGTACTTCTAATGGCTGCAACAACCCTGCCAGCTTTTGTTGATCACTTTTTACTTGTTGGCATGTGGGGCATCTACTCACATAAATGGATATATCCCTCTTCATAGACCTCCACCAAAATGTGCGCTTTAAGTCTTGATACATTTTGCTCACACCGGGGTGGATGCAAAGCTTTGATTTGTGACCCTCATCTAAAACTTCTCTTATGAGCTCGGGGATACTTTGAACACAAATCCGCCCGTGTAATCTAAGAACTCCCTTGCCATCTATTTGGAACTCCGTGTTTTCACCTCCTTGAATTCTTTCAATCATTTTCCGAATAAAAGCATCACTTTTCTGAAGAGAGGCGATCTTATCAATCAAAGAAGGGGTGATGATGAGGCTTGCGATAATGACATCCTTTCTACTAAGTGCGTCTTCCACAACATTGGCTTTTCCTGGCGTATATAAGATGTCAAGATCGTATGCCGCCAGAAATTCTAGCCATCGTTGCTGCCTTAAATTCAGATCCTTTTGATCGAAGAGATATTTCAAAGATTGATGGTCTGTGTATAATTCAAATTTTTCGCCCAAAGGATAATGTCTCCAAATTTTTAAAGCATAGACTACGACCAACAACTCTAAGTCATGGACACAATAATTCTTCTCATGCGGCTTTAATTGACGGCTTGCATATGCAACAACTCTGCCCCTTTGCATCAGTACCGCACCAAGACCACCACTTTGAGAAGCATCGGTGTAGACCTTCAATCTTGGTTGCCATCGATGATGGTAAGTACGGGAGCAGTAGTCAAACTCACCTTTAGCTTTTGGAATGCCTCCTCACAATCCGATGTCCAATTGAACTTGGCATGCTTCTTAGTAAGCTTTGTTAATGGGCTAGACAGCTTGGCGAAATCTTTGACAAATTTCCTGTAATATCCGGCCAATCCTAGGAAGCTTCTTACTTCAGTGGGTGTACTGGGCTGCTTCCAATCTCGAGTGGCAGCAATTTTACTTTGATCAACCGTGATTCCTTCTTTTGACACAACATGGCCCAAGAATTTTACTTCTTCTTGCCAAAATGTGCATTTGGAAAACTTTGCTTTTAAAACATTTCGTCGCAGAATTTCCAACACTTCCCTTAAATGCCCTTCATGCTCCTCCTTAGTTTTAGAATAGATTAGAATATCATCAATGAAGACTAGGACGAATTTATCTAGGACCTCCCTGAAGACCCTATTCATCAAGTCAACAAAGTAGGATGGAGCATTGCATAAACCGAACGACATCACTAACCATTCGTAGAATATATCGGGACCTCTGAAGGCGGTCAAAGGTATGCATTCTTCAGCTATGCGGAGTTGGTGGAAACCTGTGGCTAGGTCCATCTTCGAAAACACCTTGGCTCCATTCAATTGGTCCATCAAATCATCTATGCGGGGCAAGGGTATTTGTTCTTCAATGTTTATTTATTAAGATCACGGTAATCGACACAAAGTCTTAGAGTACCGTCCGATTTGGGGACAAACACCACAGCTGCACCCCAATTAGAAAAGCTAGGTCGGATGAGTCCCTTCCACAGAAAGAAGCTGCTTAGTTTGGGTTTGCAATTCTTCCTTTTCCTTAGGAGTCATCCTTCTGATAGCATGAACTACAGGCCTTGCATTAGGAACAAAATCAATCCAGAAATCGATTTCCCTTCGCGGGGGTAGGCTGTCCACTTCTTCAAATACATCCGCGTAATCTTTGACGACGGGAATATTTTCTAAGGAAATGGGAGTGATCTCCAGGGAAGACCAAAATGCCTTTCTGTCAGATTTTGGCCCATGGCAAGGTATAGCAACAGTGTTTCTGAAACTTGTTTTCACCTTAACCACTCTTTCTGAACATAACACTTCAGCATCATATTGGGTTAGCCAATCCAGACCGAGGATGATATCAAACTCGGAGAAATTCATAATGATCAAGTTAAATGGAAATTTGAAATAGGAGTAAGATACGGGCACTTTACAAAATAAATCTAGAGTGGTAGAACCTCCTACAGGGTTATGAACATTTAGTGGTTATTTAAGACTTCTTTGCTTTAGTTTCAATTTCTGGACCGCATTGCTAGAAATAAAGCTATTCGATGCACCCGTATCAAATAAGGCAGTAACAGGTATATTTTTAACAGAAATGGTACCATCTAAAACATCAGGCTTACCTGCTCCTTCGGAAGAAGTAGGAGCGGAAGAAGATGGTGTACTTGCCCCCTCATACACATGTGCAACCTGTGCTCCTTTTAACAGCGGACAGTTTGGCTTGATATGACCCTTCTTGTGGCAATTGTAGCATTCCTTGGTGTCGTCTCTTCGGGCCTTCTTAGGATTCATGCAGTCCTTGCTGTAGTGCCCAAACTTTTGGCAGTTGTAGCATTGCACCTTTGACTTATCGTGCCCCTTAGCAGCTCCAGAATTGCTTCCTTCAGTCTTCTTCTCTGATTGCTTCCTCTTATTATTGGCTAAACTCCTTTCCCTGTCTTGTTGGGAATTCTTCCTATCATTCTCCTCGTATCGAGCGAACTCCACCAGCCTATTGAAAGAGAGGTCGATGTGGGCAGTGGCTCTATCAATATACTTCCTCGCAAGCCCATTTATGAACCTCTTGTTCTTCTGAAAGTCATCCAGAACCAATTTAGGGGCATAGCGGGAGAGGTCTTCAAATCTTCGTACATATTCTGAAATGGTCTTTTCGCTTGCTTCAGATTGGCAAACTCATCAGGTAGTTTCTCTACCTCCTGCCTTGGAATGTATTTGTCACTGAAAAGCTCCTTAAACCTTGTCCAAGTCATATTGTCTGCAATCCCTCCAACCGTGACAGTGTCCCACCAGTTTTGAGCTTCCTCTTATAACAGCCATGAAGCCACTAATCTTATCCTATGATCCTCCAGCTCTAATCCTCCAAAAATCTTTTCACAGTTCCTCAGCCAAGCTTGATCTTGTGTGACAGTCTCCGTACCCATGAATGGCACTCCTCCTAAGTTTTTGTACTTCTTTGCCATCTTATCCAAATCAAAGGGCTGCGGTGGTGGTGGTTGTTGGACAGTAGCCTCCTCAGTTCCAGCAACATTTTGCCTCCTTGCTCTAGCTCTAGCGGCAGCGGTACTCATTTCTAGTTAGTTCTGTACGATCAAGGAAAGAGTCAGAACAACTATAATGGTGATTTGAGGAGTTGATCAAGATAAAAGGACAGATAAAAGGTAATGATAGAATGACTGACTTTTATGTATTCACATGAAATGTTCGCCATAGTATATTGTGATCCTATGTAAACGAATTATCATAAATACGTTATATTCCAAAGCTATGTTTAACCAAAGCTCTGATACCAACTGTGATAACCCCAAACTTCCACGGAATGAAAGTAAGGAATAATCATTTGGAATACAACATAAATACAATAATACATATCACAGATACAACATAGCATAGGAAATTCATAGAGTAACAACATCATAGCAGCGGAAATAAAATGTTATCAACCACAGAAAATCCACAGTCACAGAATTCCAAATTATTACATCAAGTTTGCAGAAAAAGAAATAAGTTCCAACTCCAACTTAAACAACGTGGAATAAACCAAGTTTAATGTCCGGAATTAAAAAGAGAAAAATGCAAAAGCAGCGAATGATAGATGTCTTCAAACTCCAAATCATCACCTCTCCACAAAAGCAAATCCAAAGAAGATAATAAGTAGCTCCAAGAAAAGACTCCAAGCGAAGAATAAACCTGTTTACTTGGCTGCCCGTGTAGAAAGGAGGGCACCCGAGTTTGCAAAAAGGTGGAAACAAACAACGGGTCAGTCGTGGGACTGGTGTGAGAATTCTTAACTAATAAATCACTATTAATAGGGCAAATCCAAAGACCACGCCGCTAATGCGAAACGGTTTTACTCTAATGGATTGCCGTGCATAAAAGTGTCAGAATAAATGATAAGTAAATCGTACAACAACGTTATGCTTTTTAGAAAAATGGAATCACCATATGACCCAGGTCCCATCACACAATGCAACACAAACCAGAGGATAGGGTTTTACCTTATAGTGATTAAACATGCTAAATACGGCAAATACGAGTTTAATATTATTATTAGTATATATCAAAACATTTCAAAGTACATGTAGAAATCCTAGGAAGAATAGTATCCCATACTACTATGCCTCCATACTAGTAATACAATCAAATTCGTAGGGTCGTATTTGGATTTTGGTTTCCATTATGAGTCAAGGCTAGGGAGGAGCTCCTACCGATTCGAGGCACCCTAGCAAATGTCTAAGGATCCCCCGCAGTGAACCCTTGGAAAGCTGCAGGGCCGGTCCACCATACGAGTTGCGGATTAGTTATTCCTGAACACACGTTTCCCAGTCCTATAGGACCTATCATCCGAGGCGCCTCATTCCATCATCCACATAAGTAAATGTTAGGCCGTGTTAAAACCCAATCACCACTTCTAGCAAGAAAGAAACGTGCTGCAGTCCCTGCGTTCCCTTCTCCCGTTTTAAACTCCGCCGGTGTGTGAGGCTCGCGAAGTCACGCTGTACACAAAGCTATGCCTAAACAGGCTATGCTTTGATCGTCCCACAAGGCCTGCTTTTCAACAAAACCTTGATCCTATGCATCTTAGCATGCCACATCATCACTCCATATCGTATACAAACCCTTTGCCGAAATATATGAACGGGTGTTAAGCAAGAGAATAAATTCCCCGCCACCAAACATCCATACATTCGACAAAAGATCAATAACGTGATATTTGATAGAGTATGGTGTCAGACACACAATCCATTTATTAGCTTATGCTCTGGGTCTGAGCGAAAGCCAAACCCGTGAAATCAACACGTACGTTTGGGCAATGACCGTGACCTTTGAATTGGGAGCAAGTCAAATCAAGGCCTCAATCGTTGTCCATCCGAGGGAAGATTTACGGTCTTCATACGCCATCTTCATACTTCAATTAACGTCGTTTGATTATTTAGGATGAGAGAACTCAGACTTCCCAAATAATCCTCGTTTTTTTATATATATATATATATTTAAAATCCTTCTTATACATTGATAATTATTCTTATTAACGATTCATTCCTATTTTAATTATTTAAAATAATTAAATTTTTATATAACGACGTCTTAAGTCCATGGGCGACTATGGCGCTGCATTCAACCAATTTTGATTTTTCACATTTCTCAGAATCTAACCGTTGGATCTTAATATAATATATATAGTTGGAAATATTTTTCCAAGACGGTCGTAACGGTTTCAGTTTCAAGAAAATCTGACGGTCGGATCTTCTTGTATAGTCGTTTAAAAGTACGATTCCAAAACGCGAACTACCACGCCCTATTCGTTCTATTTTAATTATAATTATATATATAATCATTGAATCGTAATAACGTCGTTTGATTAAAACAACGCTCTACACAATTACCGATACTCATTAAATTTTAATTCATTTGAAAATGAAAATAATATTATCGCATCCTAAAGTCATTCTTTACTTACATTGAAAATGTAAATTCCATCCTTTTTATTTACATAAAAATGTAAATTTAATTCCTATGCAAATTCCTATATTTTTTTTTATTTACATGTAATAATGTAAATTTTGATTCAAAATCCTACTTTTTAAATTACATATAAAAATGTAAGTTTTAATGACAGTGCAAACTCTACTTTTAATTTACCTAGTAAAAATATAATTTTTAATTACAATGCAAACACTACTTCTAATTCACATTGTAAAAATATGATTTTTAATTGCAATGCAAACACTACTTCTAATTCACATTGTAAAAATATGATTTTTAATTGCAAAGCAAACACTACTTCTAATTCACATTGTAAAAATATGATTTTTAATTACAATGCAAACACTACTTCTAATTCACATTGTAAAAATATGATTTTTAATTACAGTGCAAACACTACTTCTAATTCACATTGTAAAAATATGTTTTTTAATAACAGTGCAAACACTACTTCTAATTCACATTGTAAAAATATGATTTTTAATTACAATGCAAACACTACTTCTAATTCACATTGTAAAAATATGATTTTATTTCTAATGTTCATTCTCATTTTATGTTACATATATATAAAAAAAATGTAAGTTCTATCATACAATGAAATTGCATCCTTTAATTACATTGAAAAAAGTAGTTTTTATCATACGGTATAATTTCCTATAGACCTTACATATAAAAATGTAATATTTAACACACAATGTAAATTCATGTTTTAATTACATATAAAAATGTAATTTTATCCTACGGTGAAATTCGCTATATAATTTACATATAAAAATGTAAATTTTAACATACGATGTAATTTACTTTATAATTTACATATAAAAATGTAAATTTTAACATATGATGAAATTCACTTTATAATTACAAAGAAAAATGTAATTTTTGACAGACGACATTAATTCACTTTATAATTACAAAGAAAAATGTAATTTTTAACATACAACATAAATTCACTTTATAACTTACATATAAAAATGTAAATTTTGACATACGTTGAAATTTACTTTATAATTACAAAGAAAAATGTAATTTTTTGACATACGACATTAATTCACTTTTTAATTTACATATAAAAATGTAAATTTTGACATACGATGAAATTCACTTGTTAATTACAAAGAAAAATGTAATTTTTAACACTATGCAAAATCTACTGTATAATTTCCTATATAATTTACATATAAAAATGTAAATTTTAACATACGATGGAATTCACATGTTAATTACAAAGAAAAATGTAATTTTTACAATACAGTGTACATTCCTATAAAATTTACATATAAAAATGTAAATTTTATCATATGTCAAATTCTACTTAATTTTGACACCATAAAAATGTAAATTTTATAACGATATGAATTCCTACTTTAATTCACAATAAAATAATGTAAGTTGCATAACGATGTAAATTTCACAACGATGTAATTTCCTACTTTAATTCACGTTAAAATAATGTGAATTGCATAACGACGTAAATGATGATAGATTTATACATGATTCATAACCATAAGGCATACTTCAACAAATTTAAACGAGGAAAAATCTATTTTTCCTACCGATCTATGTTTTTAATTAACAGATCTATGATTAAAAATAACGGATCTAAAATAATAGCATCACAACAATTTGAATCCATCCCATGGAAACATTCATCACAGATCTACTTGTTTGATTTTCAATTACACATAACACAACAATAATAATAATTAAATTAATTAAATTATATTAAAAATAAATTCTCACCGATCTTGGATTTGAGATGAAGGTTCGGGTTCAATCAGATCTCGTGTTCAAAGTCACGGCAGTTACGGATCTGAAAGATTTCAATTTCAAATTCATATGAATAAATCAGAACTGACTTTTAACAATTATCGCTGTAACGCTTAAAAGCGTCGCAAAATCTGAAATATTCATACCTTAAAATTTCAGAAAAGTTCAAAACTTTGAATTCGGATTTCGGGAGCTGTAGTCGATGGTTTTGCGAACGGTTTGCGGGAGATTGGAGAGCTACGAGAGGTACATCCACGCCAGGAAGATAGGGGGGTGCGGCGGCGGCTTAAAGGCTGCGGGTTGGGGATCGAAATCCGAGAGCTACGGGTCGTGAAATCGAATGAAACTTGTCGGAGATTGGAGAGGAAGGGAAGAGCTTCAAAAAGTTCAACTACGGCTAAGTCTAATTGTGAGTGGATTGATGGGAAATGGAGATGAATTTTTAAGGGGGGGCTATGGGTTATGTTGATCAGGGAAGAAGACGCTGTACACGGCCGTATATATACTAGTATTTTCCACGTACTTCTATTTTATTTATTTAATTCCGAAAAATAGGTTTTTTTCGTTCGAACTCCAATTCGTGCTCAACGACTGTCGAACAATAGGTTCAGACGCCTTCTTAACGCAATGGCGCTATTGCCGAAGTCCAATTCTGAAGTTAAAAGCATGTTTCTTTTATTTTCAAATTAATTCTTTTATTTTTAATTCCAACGTACTTTCTAGTTTTACTGGGGTCACAAACGAAGTCAGAAAAATCCAGAAAAATTATTTTTGGCTTTCTTATGACGATACGATCCTAACAAAATTTATTTCGTCGAATTCTGAGACTGTTTGAAAAATGGCTATTTTCCAGTCAACTAATTTTGACCAAAATTGACAAAACACAGTTTCTTTTGCCACACTCACATACTAGCTTCAAAAATCATGAAATTTGGAACCTAGCAATAATTTTACATCGCGGATCCAACAAAAGTGGTTTCGTCGAATTCCGAGGTCGTATGCAAAATGTCGATTTTCCAGGCGATATATTCTCTATAGCGACCTTTCTGAAAATTCATTTTGCCACAACTTTTGAATCCCGCTATGAAACTTCAATTTTTCAGATTCGTTAGAAAGATATTCATTAACAGATTTAAATATTTTTTGTTTCATCAAAATCCGGTTTATTCTGCATCCTGTGTAGTTAGTCAAAGTTCAAGTTTGACTTTTCAAACTACCATCCTATTTCTAATTCTTTATGTAATTTATTTGAATATATTTGCATTAACTTTGCTCAAAATAAATTTCCATTCATTTTTGTTTGAAGTAATTTATTTTAAATATTTAAACACCCCTAAAATCTCTAAAATGAAAATTTTAAATTGGCCCCAAATTCCGGGTTGTTACATTAAACCCCAAGGCAGACTGGGCGGGAATTTTCCCGCCCAGGACCAGATCGACCTGGGGGTCGACACTGTGGTCGACCTCCCAGGGACTAGGTCGACCCTATGGCCGATCTGGTGCCAAAACCTGGTTTTCAGTCTGGGTTCATTTTGATGTTTTTGGACACGTTTTCAGTCCAGATTCATGACTCTAAACCTATATAAGCAGCCCCTAGCCTGATTCTCTCTACACCATTTCATTCTGTCCTTATGCTACCTCTGTGAAAATCAAAATGATAATATTAAAATTAAAAGAGACTACTTCTTCTTCGTCAAGGCAACTTCTAGGAATTGCAAATTGGGGGTTTTCAACTAGAACATGACTAAACAAATAGAGATTCAACAACTGCAACAACTGCAACAACCGTTTCTAGAATCAAATCTCTGCACTCTAATTCTCGATCCGCGCTCTGTAAGTTCTAGTTACTTTGAGATTGAAACTTGCTAAATTTAATATGGACATGGAATAAAATGAAATTGGACCTAAACTTGATTATCTATTTGGATCTATTCTTGTCTCTTCTTGAATCTATGATTTTGGGTTATTTCTTATCGACTGAATCATGCCCATTCATGTTGTTGGACCTAGTTTGTTATTCAAACGCTAGATTGTAAAATGAATTCTTGGATTTTGACTTGATGATAAGACTTTTTAATTCAGTTTTCACCCTATCCTCTCTTAAATCTTGAATTTGGGAATATTGCTATGAAATCAGTTTGGACTTATTCATGTTATCAATTGGAATTGGACCTATGTATGATAATTGATTCATATCTATTCTTGTTCATCTTGGACCTTGAATTTGGGAATATTGCTATGAAATCAGTTTGGACTTATTCATATTAACTTGGGCCTATTCATGTTGTAAATCAAATCCTTTCATGTCCATAATATTATTATGCCTGTGATGTTGAATCAGTTATTATTCACAAGTTTGGGACTATCACCTTATGCCAACTTTTATCATGACTATCACCTTATTATGCTAGACCTGTAATCCAATGTTTTGGGACTATTATTCTATATGCTAGTGATGTTATGACTAATTATCCCAAGCTATATCATGCTAGATTTATCACCTCGTGCTCGTTCTGTTGCCTATCATAGTTTGGATGTTATTCCCTTTTATTTTGGACTTGGATCTACTTGTAATTTAGATCGATTCACGTTTACATGCGATGGGAATACGATTTGGGTAGATTAGGCAAACATGAATTGGTTATGAATATGAATCATGAACTTGATAATAAGCATAAGTTGAAACCTGAAAACTTGACATGAAACTCGCTTAGAAACTTGACATGAAAATTGAACATGGACATGACACTTAAAATGAACTTGAAAATGGCCAACTCGAGGGTAGGTTGAGTTTGCAATGTAATCCTGCCCGGAGCCACCCAGCAAATCCAATAACTGCAAACAATAAGATCCAATGTGAGTATTTGGTCATATCGCACTTAAAACCCGAGGTTCAACTGAGTTGTGGCGTAAATCTGCCCGGAACAGCCCGACGTAACCAGTGACCACAACAACAGGTCTAATGTGAGAGGTTGGGGTGCACTAATTTATTTAATGCCATATGATAGGGTTAAGTCATGAACCGCTTGAATATACTTAACCAATTTGACACGATGATTTGATAGGGTTAGGTCATGAACCGCTTGAATATACTTAACCAATTTGACACGATGATTTGATAGGGTTAATTCATGTACTGCTTGAATATATTTAACCAAATTGACACGATGATTTGATAGGGTTAAGTCATGAACCGCTTGAATATACTTAACCAATTTGACACGATGATTTGATAGGGTTAATTCATGTACCGCTTGAATATACTTAACCAATTTGACATGATGATTTGATAGGGTTAAGTCATGAACCGCTTGAATATACTTAACCATTTTGACATGATGACTTGATAGGGTTAAGTCATGAACTGCTTGAATATACTTAACCAATTTGACACGATGATTTGGTAGGGTTAAGTCATGAACCGCTTGAACATACTTAACCAACTTGACACATGATTCGTAGGGCTAAGTCATGAACTTGAATGACAACACTTAGCCAATTTGACATGACACGTAGATGGGTTAAGTCACGAACTTGAATGACCACACTTAGCCAACTTGACATGCTAGACTGATGGGGTTAATTCTCGAATTTGAATGACAACATTTAACCTGCTGGACGGAAACCCTAGTTACGCGGTCCTTTTCAGCAGTAACCCACTAGATGTATCATGGTACCCTGGAACTAGGCAGGGTGGGGCACGATTAATGGGTTGATTGTAAGCGACCAGAACGACGGCTGAGTTGGTGCGCCATTATAGGTTCAGGCGGACTTTGGTCGTGCACGTAGTCCGGAGTTGAAAAAGCAGGCATTGGTTATCAGTAGGTTTACACTGTGCGTGCTTGATTCGTGTCGATGGTTGGCACCCTAGGGCTTGATACACCCTATGGTGGACCTAGCACAGGTGACTACATTCATGATAGGGTCGTGTGACACAGACACATGACAAGCTAGAACTTGTAGGGAGCCGATCGATTAATAGATCGTTTTGTGGGACCAAGTAATGGGTCATTTCATGATATTGGGCAAGGGATCATTTCATAGTTAATACATGACATGGGTTGGGTTACTAGTACAGGCGGTAAAGGCCCATTTCTGTTTAGACATTAGGATAACACCTAATTCTGTTATACTAGTATTGGTGCAGAGAATGTTGAACATGCGATGCTTTAGCATAGTTTATCTTGTTATCTTAGTTTAACTTGCCTATCTTATCATCATCCTTATGTTTACTTTCAGTTTATATAAGTCATGTTATCTTTACTTGTTTCTATGCTGAAAGTCACTAGGACTTTCCAGTCTGTATGACTAACCCGTTTTTGTTTCGCCTCTTTTTATTCCGTTCCCCCCAGGTTCTCAGGGAGGAAACACTACTACTTAGTTTGGACTTCTTTCTGCTTCTAGATCATCATATATGGCTTGGAGCTTTCTTGGCTATGGCTGCTTTACTGTTTTACTTGGGGAATGATTTATGACTATGGTTTTATGCTTCTTTACTTTTGCAAGACAAATTTCGATGTAATGGATTTAATGGCATTTTGATGTAAAAGGCTTTAGACCTTACTAGATTTTAAAGAAATGAAATTTGGTTTTCCTTCCACTGTTTTATATGTTCTGTCTTGTAATATTTCTGTGTATGTTTACCTAGATAATGCTCCACCAAAGCTAGTGCATTCCCTTTGTGAGTGACCCTAGCAGAGGTGGGGTGTTGTCTTACCTACCAGCCTGGGCCCACGCACGCACATGACCCCGTTGGACTTGCGTTGCCACCGCTAACCCGTTTTGACCTCTTACAATCAAACCCAGTAAGCGTGTCCCATCCTCGACTTGGGTCGAGCTCACAAAGATACTTAATGGGTTACTGGTTTGAAAAGGGTCCCCATGCCTGACACAAGCTTTCCACCTATGCTTGGTCCCCACTAAGGTTTCCCACTTAACCACATTCTTATTCATGTCTTCTTACATGTTTCAACTTGGTTAAGTGTTTCTAATCGTATTTCACAAGCCACCCAAGGCCACCCACTTAACCCCTATGTCCCACCACATGCTTATCTGGTTAAGTTTTACTTAATTCATTAGAACCATAACCTTGTAAAGACCTCCCACATTAGACTACCGTTTGCGGTTGATGGATTTGCCGGGCGGGTCCGGGCAGTTTTTTACCGCAAACGAGCCTAACCTCGTGTCTTTACAATTGTTACGCATTTAATTTGTGCCTTTGACCTCTCACATTAGACCACCGTTTGTGGTTGCTGGATTTGCCGGGTGGGTCCGGGCAGTCTTACACCACAAACGAGTCTAACCTTGTGTCTTAGGCGGTTAATTATTACACATAATTATTTAATCCCAAATTGGATTAATATCCCTATTCAAATTTGTCAATAAATTTCAAATTTATTTATGTCCATAATTGTCACCTAAATTATGTCCATAATTTCAGGTATATAATTTATACCAATTAATGTCTCAAATTAATTATATGCCTTTTAAGGCCATTTTATGCCAATTCACAATTATGTATATTCAATATTTTCCCATTGTCCCCACGCTATTCGTACATTTAGATATGACATATGTTAGACTCGCAATAGTCTAACTTATAAAAAGAAAAGCAACATCACAATTTGCATAACACATAATATAGATATAAGAATCATGACATAAGCTTACATAGCCAATAACTTGCATAAGCAATACACAAATTTGCATAACTATCATAGATCTAAATATAGATCTAAACATAAAGATGTGAACTTGCATATATGGATATGGTTTTCCTATAACTTGCATATGAATTTCATTCAAATTGGCATATGATTCACATACAAAGCTAGCATAGGCAATGGGCATATAGAACATAAATTTGCATAACTATGTACTGCCATGGATCTAAATATAGATCTAAACATAAAGATGTGATCTTGCATATGGATCTAAACATAAAGATGTGAACTTGCATATGGATCTAAACATGTAAATTAATGTTACATGTTTGCATACAAACTAGCATATGTATCTACATGATTCACATATGTTTTAACATCCCAAACTTGCATAAGATTCACATATGTCTTAATATCCCAAACTTGCATAAGATTCATATATGTTTTAACATCCCAAACTTGCATAAGATTCATATAAGAACATATAGTCCAACATCACATACTTGCATATAATTTATATAAGAACATGTAATCCAACATCACAAACTTGCATATAATTCAGCATCACATGATTCAAAATCTTATTCTCATAATCCCAATTATAACTTATCATAATTAAATTAATTAATTATTTTGTGAAAGATATTACACTCACAAACAAAAGAAAAGTCTTGTCTTTCTGGGATCTGTATTCTGAAACTGAATTGCTCGCCTTTGATGTAGACTAATTGTTATTTAGATTAGATTAGATTTTGATTCTTGCTTATATCTTGTTTATGAGTTGAAAGAGACGGCGACTACTCTAGGTTCTCCATTGACGTAATGGCAGCTCTTGGTATGAATTAGTATGATTTAGGGTTGAGATTTAGGTTGCTTATATAGAATTTTAATTAATTAAGAGCCGTCAGATTAACCTAGAATCAATCAAGACCATCCAGTCAAGATAGAATAACACATCAGCCCTAATGACTCAAAACTGAGTCAAAACAGCGTCATCTTTCAGATCTACCCCCCCCCCCCCCCACGGGGGGGGGGAGGCAGGTCGCCCCCCTGGTCGACTTGTATGGGTAGGTCGACCCCCTGGTCGACCTGGCCTTTGGGAGGGAATTTTCCCGCATAGCCTGCTCCCTTGTTTGAATTTTGATTTTCTGAACCTAAGCTGTTTTAATCTATTTAAACTCTGAAACTTCTGAAGGCCATAACTTCTTCATACGAAGTCCAATTCACACAAACTCGGACTCTATTTCAAGCAGAATTCCGAGGCAAACGCAATGGCACAACCCGTTTCCCTAAATTCTCACATTTGAAATTAAGTATCTTTTAATTTTAATATTTAAAGTCACAGGGTGTTACAGAGGTGATACTGGGTGTGGTCACCCCACACCAGTAGGGATATGGCACAGCCCCGATTCCCAAATGGATAAAGTTAGAGGTGTTTTCCAATACTTGGACGTAAGTCGTGGTAACTTGTTTCCTGGATATAGTGCAGATGTGCATTATGGTGTTTTCTCATGCACGGGACGTAAGCCATTGGGTATTGCACTACGCCATAGATCTTTCGAATCAGGAGCCATCAGTATGGAAATCCAAACTCCCAATACAACATTTTGCGGTTTTAATTATATACTATATATGGCGACATAGTGGAATGGGGCGCTCATACCGTCTATGATTAATACACTTATATTTGAAGTTGATTTCTTCACTTATAGTAATATTAAAAGGATTGTTTTAAAACGTACCAAGCATATTTGGCTATTATAAGGTAAAACTCTATCCTCGACTGCGTTCATTGTGTGATGAGACCTGAGTCTTATAATAGCTTCATTTTTCCTTATTTAGCATTGCGTTGTTTGTTTTAGGCACTGGTATTCTTGGGGGTAAACCCGTTCCATGTTATACGGCGTGGTCCTTTGATTTACCAAACTTTAAAAATCAAGTTAATAACCATTTTAGTTCTCACACCAGTCCCCTGATTGACCTAGAGTTTATTGTTTTATCCTAAACTTTGGGTGCCCATATTTTTTACACGGGCAGCTAGTAGTTTTGGTTTTCATAGATATTTCTTTTCACAGGATCCTGGATTTACAACAGGAGCTATGTTCGAAAAGCTTTGTATCCATTTATCTCTTTCAGTTGTGCTAGTTATTGTATTTTCCACTACGCATTGTATTTAAGCATTTTATTTCCGCTGCTATGTATTTTAAATCTCTGATATTTTTCTGTGTAATATTTATTCATACTCTGATATATTCTTGTACTCTGATGTAAATTGTTGTAATAAGAAATGAAATGTTCTTATGTTTGTGTTCTGATTTTTCATGTTCTCAATTCAATCCGAGATTTCCCGTAAGGGTGAGTTTAGGTCGTCTCAGTGTGGTATCACAGCTTTGGTTTACAGAGCTCAAGAACAAGACACATTAGAACTAAACGAAAGAATTCATCAGAGATTGGATTAGTAATATCCAATGAGAATGACTCGTTAGAGAAAGTATCAGTAGCATCCTAGAATGAGTTCGAAGAGTGCTATTTCTAAAACCAAATTAGGTTTGAAAATTTATATCATATTACAGCATTTGAGTATTTTATTTTATATGGATTTTGGACAATCGAGTATAGGTGGATTTTGAATATACACGTAATTAACGTGTATTTGAAGCCTCAAATATACTGGGTAGATACAGAATCACACTCTAGTCGCCCGGAGATGATTCTGATAATAACAATCGCATCATCAACATTTATGTTCGAGTTTCGAAGGTGGGATATCTATATATCTCCAATCGACTGGTGTGAGAACCAAAACTTAGATACGGGTTATTGTTTGTGATTTGACACTAGAAATATGATTTTTGAATATATATACAAAAGTTGTATGTTTTGGAAATTTAATCCACAAATTGATTGTTGGTTGTGTTGTTTGATTATTAGTTCAACTAATAAAAATATTGGAATAACCAATATGAGAAAGAATAATAAACTTAGCCAAATTGAATAAAAATATTGAACTGAATTGAAAATTGATTGGAATTGCATGCATATACATGTATATGAATGAACAGGTCATAGCAAGGAGGCTAGAGAAGAGGAATAAAATTGTACACCCGACAAATAGGTACATGTTTATTGTATTTATTGGGATTTGATAATTTTATGAGCCGCTTGGCTTTTCCTTTTTTTTGGATTGGTAAGGGCCCTGTGAGGCAAGTTGCGATTTTAAAGGTCTCCCCGTACAAAGGAGGTTATGGCAAAAAAATTCGAAAATTTAGGGTGTTAGCCAAATTTTTGAGAAATTAGAAAATTCTTAGAAACTTAAAAGTTGAAGAATGAAAGCCAAAATGAAGTTGAGTTGGTTAGTTAAACAACTTTCAGCTTCGTTTCTTTTCGAGGACAAAAAGATTTTAAGTGGGGAGATTATAACAACCCTGATTTTCAGAACTAATTATTATTTTTTAGCTATTTTAATAAATTTTGAATATTTAAAATGATTTATTTTAAATAATAACGACCAAAAATTTATTTTAATCGAAGATAGAACGAATAAATTTAATTTAATTATAAAACGAACTTGAAATGGTGTGGTAGTTTGAAAATTCGATTTCAAATTTCAAATGAATGTACAGGATTCAAAATAAATCGGATTTCAGTAAAACTAGAAATATTTGAATCTGTTTAATTATATCTTTCCAACGAATGTGAAAAATCCAGATTTCGTAACGGGACTAAAAAGTTATGTCTAGTTTAAAATTTAAAATAGTTGCTATGGAATTTAATATAATATAATAAATAGCCATTTTGCAACTGACCTCCTTTTTCGATGAAACAACTTTTGCTGGATCTGGAATGTCAAATTATTGCTAGATTTCAAATTTCATAATTTTTGGAATTAATATGTGAGCGTAGTAAATTTAACTATGTTTGGTAATTTAAATTTGAATTGGATCGACCAGAAAAAAAACCATTTTTCAATCGGTCTCCAAATTCAACGAAATTAGTTTTGATAGGACCGTATCGTCAAAACATAGCTAGAATTATTTTTCGGGAATTTTCGGAGTTAGTATGTGGCCCCGGCAAATTAAAATGTATGTTCAAATTCAATATATACCAATTTATATTTTAATTTAAATAAAAACTGATCAAAACATTAAAATTGGCTTACGAAACATATTCCATTGTGTCTGAAATGGGGGTAATTAGCTAGAGGCGACAGTCGTTGGGGTTCGTTTGGAGTTAGAAGCGTTAAATTCCATAATGAAATAAATTAAAATAAAATATTAATATAAAATAATATAAAAACCCCTAAAAAATTGCAAAACCCTAATCACGTAATTTAGCCGCCGTTAGCTCCAAAGGATGGCCAAAATCGTTCCACTCTTCTCCCTTTAATTTCTCATAATCTAGACAGAATTAAATTGTGATTCTAAAGCAAAAATTAAAATATTCTTTTAGATCTTCATTTCTATATGAAGTTGATCATGTTTAGTGATGGAAATTGTTCGTTTTCTGGGTTCAAAGGTGTGAGAATCGGACGGGATTTGGGGGCTTGGGAGGGCATCGTTCTGAGTGCGGTTCAGAGGGGAGGATGGTGGCGCGTAGGCGGTCGGAGGGGGGTGCTTCGATGGGGTTCCGGTTGACCAGGGTGGAGGCGCGACGGGGAAGAAGGAACTGAGCGTTGGGTTTTCTTTTTCGTCGGCTATAGGGGTTTTGAATGAGGAAGAGGGTATAAAGTGAAAAAGAAAATAATTATATTAGTTTTATTTTTAATTATTTTAAATAATGTAATGAAATGTAATAAAGCCCATATCATTTTCATACTAGATTGGATTCACGAACCGTCAGTTGCGTTGGGATCGCGCGAACGAACTCTACACAATGGAACTGACCAGAACGGAAACGGAGCAAAACAGAATTAAGGGAAAATTTAAATTCAAACAGCACAAAAAAATTCATAAATAAAGACTGATGGAGTGGAAACGAATGTGAGATCTCTCTCACACTCAAATTATTTTACAGTTAATATATACTAGGATGCAGACGGTGCTTAGAAGCCCCCAACACTATTTTTTGTATAGACCAGTTGATTTTTTGTTTGGATTGTGGTTTGGATTGTCATGTATTGATATTGTTGTATATAAAAATTATTCATATAAAATGTACATAAAAATTATCATAAAAATAAAATAAAATAAATATTCATTTACAAATCGGACGGTTTGTTTATGTACACCCATTTTACTGATATTGATTGAGACGATAATTTTTAAACATCGCCCAACTGCACAAATAATAAACAGCATTTGTTGTTTGAAAACCCCACACAGATATTAGGATAATATTTGACATACACTGATCCCAATAATTAGTGGTATGTCAATCGATGGGTTGACAGACTGTATAAGCATTATTTATTTATTTTAATGCTTATACAGTTGTAAAATGCACTATGGATGTTGTACGGATTTTTAATGATTGTTTATCATTATTCTTGTACACATGTGATGTTGAAATCCATATTTAAAATAATATTTAGAAATATTGAAATGTGAAGCCGTGTTAAGTAGTTAAACGCCATTTTAACACGAACGGGAATTTCTGTCGATTTTATTCATTTTATAATGAATGTTGAAAAGTGATTTCAAAATCTGATATTCTGAAAATATTATCATTTAATATTATAACGATATGGAATATTCAATTTTGATTTGAAAATTCAAATGAAATGGAAATCGTTTTAAAATGAATTCAAAACGAATTTATATAGGATTATTCAATTTTGATTTAAATTTGAAAATGAAAATGAAATTGTTTTAAAATGAATTTAAAACGAATTTATGTAGGAATATTCAATTTTGATTTAAATTTGAAAATGAAATTGAAATCGTTTTAAAATGAATTTATATTGGAATATTCAATTTTGATTTAAATTTGAAAATGAATTAAAATCATTTTAAAATGAATTTAAAACGAATTTATATAGGAATATTCAATTTTGATTTAAATTTCAAAATGAAATTGAAATCGTTTTAAAATGAATTTAAAACGAATTTATAAATGAATATTCAATTTTGATTTGAAATTGAAATGGAAGTGGAAATCGTTTTTCAAAACGAATTTAAAACGATTTATAAAATATGTTTTAAATGGAAATCGACAAAATATATATAATATTATATATATATATATATATATATATTAATGGCCTAAATAGAATGCGCCGCGCAGCGACCGTTCGTGAATTTCGACCACTAACTTCAAATTGATGTTATCGAAGATTCGACCGTCAGATTCTCCTAAAACCGGAACCGTTGGGTTGGTATCGAAAAGAGATTTCCAATGACTACAAAAAAATTAAAATCTAACAGTTGAATTTTAAGATATGTCAAAATCAATTTCAGAAAAGGTCGCTATGAATGCAGTTCGATGGCCGTTATTGGAAACCGACTTTACGGACGATAATAAAATTATTAAAAATATGGAAAAATTATATAAAATCATAATAAATTACTTAGAAAGATTTTGGATGAAAAAAATCCAGTTTTGAAAAGATAAAAATATATTTTTATCGAAATGAACTAGTTATTAACTAGAATAATAATTTAATTATTTTTAGAAATAAATAAATTGGATTTGAAAATGGTTTTAAAATAACCAGAATATTCCAAAGAGTAATCTGGAATGGCTTCGGAATGGAAATAATCTTTGGAATATTTTGATATTGGATTTCGTGATTATACGGATGTTGTTGAGGTAAGATATATATATATATATCGTTATTCCCAATACGATATTTGTTGGTTTCAGAATTTCATATTGAATACAAGCTGATATAATTTCTATTCAGAGCCTTGTATTTGATATCAAATTGGATTTGGGGTTTGTCGTGAATGGTGTCTTCATTAACACTGTTCTTAAACCCAGTTGAGAAAAGACTGAATTAAGATCTAGTGAAGTTTTCCAATTAATTAATATTTAATTGGAATTGAATAAAAGAATTGGATTTTTGGGTATATCGTGAACTGTGTTTTAAATAACACTTGTTCTTTAACCCAATTAATAGTGAAGAATATGATTTGGAATTTATAATATTTTAATTAAGATTAATGGAAATTTCCAAAGTAAAGTTTTCCCAATTTAATTTATTAAATTGGAATTGAATGGAATTCCATATGGTAATAATCGATATGAGCTTCTGTGAAGGAAGACAGTTAATATATATGGAATATATAAGGCTTTGTCGATATTCCATTTATATTATTAGTCGGATACGGAAATTGATATCGATTATATATTGATCAGTTTTCCGTGAAGATTCCGTGGTTAATGGAATGTGATTTTGGGTTTATCGTTAACTGTGTTTTAAATGACATTGGTTCTTTAACCCAGTTAAAGACATGATTACATGTCTAGCATTTTATTTCGAACTGTATTTGTTAATCTCTGCTAAATATATATCTGTTTGGTGGCGGAGAATTTATTCTCTTGCTTAATACCCTTCTCTGAGATGTATGAGCTCAGAGGTTATATAATGGCAGAAATCAGTGGTATGGTGTAGATTGTCGATGCGACATGTTTGATTTCCTAAAGTTAAATAATCATTAATAATGATTTTCGGGAAGATTAAAACTAAGCGAAGTTTTAATGAATCTTTAATTAGATTGAAATGTGAATGTGATAATTTAAATTATCAAATTTGTGAAAATGATCGAGAATGGAGTATCACCAGTTTTGCTCCAAGCGATAGTTAAATCTTTAATTAGATTTGAACGTGAAATGGTAATTAATTTTTACCGATAACACCGTGGTGTTAGATATGGAGTATTACCAGTTTTGCCCCATGGGATGAATAGGTTGGGATTGGGAAATTAAACAAATGATCACTTCGGTAAGGTTCGCTAATCCCGACTAGTTTGGAAAACCTTAATTTGGTTTAAATTGTGAAAAGAATATTTGACTAAAAGAATATTCTGGATTGGAATGAGGCGTATGATGTGTTGTTATAACACTTGATTATAAGATACGCGAGTTATTCAGAAAGACCGGGTTTAACCCATTCTGAATAACTGATACGACGAAAAGTCGAAGAGATTGAAGATGGTACAAGATCGACGATCTTTAGATCGAATGGATGGGTTGCTACTGATGCCCATGATTGGAGTAGCTACCTTGAAGGGGATACAGTCGTTGTCGTCCGGACGTACTTGTTGATTTTTCGGATATGCGAGGGCCTCTTTCATGTATTGGACATACGGGACGAGGAATAAGGTGCCTCCGGTTTAGTTCAGACCCAGAACGGACTTGTATATGGATGGTGTGTCTGACATTGTATTCCTTTATGTTTTGTATTCCTTTATGTTGTATTCATTGATCTCTGCTAAATATATATCTGTTTGGTGGCGGAGAATTTATTCTCTTGCTTAACACCCTTCTCTAAGACGTACGAGCTCAGAGGTTATATATTAGCAGAAATCAGTGGTACAGTATGGGTTGATAGTGTGGCATGCTGAGATGCAGTGATCCAAGCTGTTGTTGAAAAGCAGAGCTTGGTGGATGATGATCAAAGCACAGCTTTGTGTAGCGTTAATTCGCGAGCCTCACACACCGGTATGGTGGTAAACTGATGGTTAGATCAGTATACTTTAGAGATGAGGATAAACATCCTACCAGTTGTCATGGATTCGGTCGACCGAGGTGATACTGGATGTGGTTGCCCCACACCAATAGGAATAGGGCACACCCCCAATTCCCAGATGGATAGAGTTAGCGGTGTTTTCCATGCTTGGACGTAAGCCGCGGTAACCTGTTTCTTGGATATAGTGCGGATGTGCATTACGGCGTTTTCTCATGCACGAGACGTAAGCCGTTGGGTATTGCACTACACGGTAGATCTTTCGAATCAAAAGCCATTAGTATGTAAATCCAAACTCCTAATGCGACAATTTGCTGTTCTAATTATATGCTATATATGGCGACATAGTGGGATGGGGCGCTCATGTCGTCTTTGATTAATACATTTATATTTGAAGTTGATTTCTTCACTTGTAGTAATAATAAAAGATTTGTTTTAAAACGTACCAAGCATATTTGGCTATTATAAGGTAAAATTCTATCCTCGACTGCGTTCATTGTGTGATGGGACCTGAGTCTTATAATAGCTTCATTTTTCTTTATTTAGCATTGTGCTATTTGTTTTAGGCACTGGTATTCTTGGGGGTAAACCCGTTCCGTGTTATACGGCATGGTCCCTTGATTTACCTACTTTAAAAATCAAGTTAATAACTATTTTAGTTCTCACACCAGTCTCATGACTGACCTGGAGTTTATTGTTATAACCTAAACTCTGGGTGCCCATATTTTCCACACTGACAGTTAGTAGTTTTGGTTTTCGCAGATAGTTTTTTTCATAGGATCCTGGATTTACAACTGGAGCTATGTTCGGAAAGCTTTGTATCCGTATATATCTCTTTCAGTTGTGCTAGTTATTGTATTTTCCGCTACGCATTGTATTTATGCATTTTATTTCTGCTGCTATGTATTTTAAATCTCTGATATTTTTCTGTGTAATATTTATTCATACTTGTACTCTGATGTAAATTGTTGTCATAAGCAATGAAATGTTCTTATGTTAGTGTTCTGATTTGTCATGTTCTCAATTCAATCCGGGCTTTCCCGTAAGGGTGAGTTTGGGTCGTCTCATCATCGTTATTGTCTTCTTTTCCGTGTTCCGAAAAGGTGAGTTTATCTCACACTTGACTTACATTTTCATAGAAGTAAAATTCAGCATATTTGAAATGCTATGAAATGTATAGGATTGTTTTAGAAAATCTTATTATATGTTATGCATGTATGACACTCATTATTGACACTACCGGTATATATATGATATGGATGTGCACATGTGATTTGTATATGTTTTATTGTTGAGTTTATATTATTTATTTGTTCTCATATTGCATGTTCCCTATGGGTTGAAATGATACATACCCGAACAAACATTAGATTAGGGAAAAATCGTTATAAGTTAAAATGATAGACCTGAGCAATTTTACTAAATTTGGGATTGTGTGTTGAAATGATATATACCCGTAAGAATTTAAATTATGGATTGAAATATATATATATCCGTATAACTTGACCTAGGTAGAAAATTATATACGGACACCATTGGTCTATTTTTAAAAGTAGTTTCTGAGTTCAAATATATTCTGATGTACAGAGGTATTTTAATCATAATATTATTTTTAAAATTTAATTAGTTTAAACTATTTTATAAGTGATTTGATAAATCTTTTATTATAATTGAATATTATTTAAATTTTAAATTTAATATATAAGTATAGATTTTGTAAAATATAAATATAACCTTTCTTAATACTTTAAATTAAGAAAGGTGTAAAAGAGAGTTTTGGAATTTAATTGTAACTTAATTAATTTGTTTACTGAATTTATTGAAATGAAATTTCAAAATGAAGCTAAAATTATTTAAGATATGATTTAGAAAATGATGAAATGAGTTTATACGAAATTGGTTAGGATAATGAATCTAAATAAGTCGATTTGATAATAGTTGTTAAGTAAATGCTTTGAATCTAAGTATACTTGAAGTTAAACATTTAGAATCAAATAAAATTGAAAATTTTAGATTTAACAAGTTTGATATTTTAAGAAATTTGATTGAATTAATAAAATGTAAACCCAACTTGAATAATGACGGAAATGTATTGAAATTAGAATATAATGTTAAGTTGAAATTAATTTGAAGTGAAGTTCTGATAACTGAATCGATTATAAGTTGAACTTGAACATATGGATATATGGCTCGAATTGGATTATTATTTAAAACTAGTGTTATTTTATACAGAGGAAATTTAGGTTATTTTGCAAAATTATTATTTTATAACTATTTATATTTTGTTTAACTATTAAACATCTTATAACTATTTGAAATTTATTTTGTTTAAATATTAAACCAATGTATCTATTTTATAATTATTTAATCAAATTATTTTATATAGTATACGTATTTTTAAATTAAACTATTTTATATTAAATTAACTATTTTAAATAAAAATCTATTTCCAATCCGAGTTATTAGATTTGAAATGTTTAGTATGAAGATTTTTGAATAACGATAATTGTGATAGAAATTTGAAATCGAATGAAATTCTTGTTAACGAACTATTTATAAATATGAAATCTAAAACGTTGAATGAAATCAAATAGTGAATCAGTTGAAATAAAATTTATGACGTTAGAATATTTGAATTGAATTGTTTATAAAACCAATATTTGGAGTTAACTGATTCGTGATATTTTGAAATATGATTTCAAATATAAATGACCAAGGTGTGGAAAATGTAAACGTTTGGTTGTCAAAGAGACCAAGATTGGATATTTTCATACTCTGCCAATACTGAAAACTACATTAACAACTGTGTATGTGGTGGAGAATCCAGAATGAAGTAGGTTGGTTTGATGAACACTACTGGAATGAAGAAAGAGAACAATGATGGATGTCCTTGACCTTCGGGTCATAATTAACTGACTAAAACAGGTGTTATACCGTGATTAAGTGAGGTCACACCTCCTATCAGACACACTTCTTCGAACTATATCTATTACTTTGTGATTTGATTAGTGGCCACCCATGATTATGGGAGTGTTGTTCAAGGTGGACGGTCGTCGCAACTATGCGTTACCACTGGTCCCGGGCATACATCAGTAGAATTCTACCGTGGGTATTCCTTGTGTGTCTTATCATATTATCCTAATCGATCCCCCTACGATTTTGATTTGTATCGTACCTATGGAGTGCCCTCTGATAGCCACTAGTTTACAGTGGACTTTACGGTATCTGTATAAACTACGGTATTATAAACGATGTAAGGGTAATAATGGTAATCCCACTTATGCCATTTTCAATAGTATATTTAACCGTAGACACTATTATAATAGCGTATTGTATTATATGATATCTAGTTTGAAGGATCCTTAGAGGATGGAAATCACAAACATCCTTTAAGTTACTGATGCATTTCATTGAATGCTTTACTTGAGTTGATTCACTGATATAAGAATGTTAGTCCTGATCTAAGTTGTTTTGTTTTACATTATTGCTCGAGTCAAATCGAGTATTGCAGTATTGAGATTTCACCTTTCGAAGCTGGAGACTGTTGAAGATATCATCTTTATGTATTGGTTCCGCTGTTTCAGATCTAACAAATATCGCCCGAGATCTCCTCCGAGATCTTGTTTTGGGATCCTCCCAAAACGAAACAACAAATATCTTTCTAAATATCCCTTCGAATATATCACCCGATATATTGCAATATCGAACGATATATCGACCAAGACAAAATACTGGAATATCGTCCAAGATCTTAGTTTTTTTGTTAAAATTTAAATTTGTGCCTGAATTAGAACAATAATTACAAAAAACTCAAATCAAGCTATGATAGTCGTTTGTTATTTTACATTTTTCATGTTAAATGACCATATTGTATATTCCTATATGTTCTACAATGCTTATGATTTTCATATTCGTCTTTTTTACATACATGTTACTTATAAAATTATGTATTTAATGGTCTATATATGCTGAATTTTTTAATGTTTTGGATTCTTTTAATGTTTTATGTCTAACAATATTTCTGCTTTAAGCATATTGCGATTTTGAGTATGAATGACCTTTCGCAAAATAAAGAATAATAAAGTTATTTTGCAATTCAAGTTTAAGTTACTATGTTTTTAATAGCATTCATAAAAATCATTTTGGAAAAATATCATTTTTTAACATATCATGTACCCCGAGGCTGTTCCGATATGAACTTTCAGACCCGAGATGGAAATCTGAGACGAACTCCGGATTTTGACTCATATCGTACGATATCCTTCCCGATACGTGATCAAGTCTATAAAATCCCTGAGATGAAACGCGACTGATATCCAAGATTTAAAACCTTGATTAGTTTTGGTTATTCTTCTTTGTATTAGAAATTCTTTTATTTAGGCTTCCGTTGTATTTGATTTTGTAACTTTGATATTATGTATGAGTTTGAATTTTTTTTTGTAGCTTCATAAACTACTATTATATTTTATTTATTCTGTTGCGAGATATTCTGCTATTCGATGTCTGCAATTTGATTTATTAAACCCCATAGCAATAACAATTTGTCATTTTGAACAGTTCGCGTTGGTTTAATTACCGACTTGAAGCGATCAAAATAGCAGGTCGTTACAGTTGGTATTAGAGCTTTGGTTTAATAAAAACCTTAGCTTATGGGGTTAAAACTCATTAGAGGTAGGGTAGCGACACTCTAGAATGAGTAAGAATCAATCGCAAAATCATTCTTGAGAGAACGTATTTTGAAAAGTATAAATAATTTTGATAATGGTTTTAAATGATTTTAAACTATTTTTGACATAAAAAAACTTGTTTTAAAATTTTAACTTTTTCTAAGGATTCTTTTCTTTTAGATTTAGTTTCTTTGATAAGTCTCTCTTTGATCAGGATTTCCTTAATCCATATCTCGATTCTTGTTCTAAATCTATCTTAGAAATTTATAATGGTTGGTTTCCAAAATCCGAATATTCTTCGGTTTGATCTAATTAGGGTATCCATCCTTTATAGATTCTGAGTTGATAGGTTCTTTCGCCGTTCAACTCTTAGTTCTGGTTATAACTTATTTTGACCTAACTTGATAAATGGAGAAAGTAATTTTAAATATAACTCGTCATAAGAGTTAATGGAAATATAAGTGTGTTAATGGTTAGGGTCAAAATTCACTTACTATACTAACTAGAATAATAAATATTTTGAAATATTATACGAATATAAAGTTGTGTTTTGAAATGTATAATATGATTTATATTAAAAAAATAGTCTATTGAATTCTTATGAATTGATTTTGAGAAAGGAAAATATATGATTTTATGAAATGCAATATTAGTTATACTTCTTAAACATGATATCTTGAAATGTTAACTTTAATAAGTATAACATTGATTTAATTAAAATAGATGTAATAAGAATATTAGTATGATATTTAAGAATGTTATGAAATGAAATGGAAAATTTTGCTATATGTAATCACATATAAATTGTTTATAAAAGGATAGTGATTTATGTATATAACATGTATTAAACTTATAATAATGAATTGGACTTTGTAAGTATGATTTTGTGTAAACTATAGTTATGATAAGGTTGTAAAGCTTATAAATTTATTTTAATTTAAGGTTAGGCATTTGAAAAGGGGTTTGATTTGGTAGGATTAGAATAGTTTAAAACTTGCGTACAGTAAGGATATCAAAAATAGTATGGTTGTGAATTTGTTAGAAATAGAATTAGATATAAACTGAAGTTGTTTATGATATAGATTTGAACTTGGTTTGTATTTTAAAATGATAATGAAATTTAAGAAACTAAAGTAACATGAAATGTTGACGTGAACCTCAATATGGAAATAAGATTGAATTTTACAAACAATGAATTGGTGTATTAAAATATATTATAACTCAAGGTTAATATAATGTATATTGTTTTGAAATATGTTGAAACATTATATGATTTATATTTGCAAACTTAGGTTGATTGTATTTATAAAAAGGATAAGAGTTAAATTTTAATAAATGAATGAGTGGGGGAGAGTACTTGAAATTTTTAATAAATAAATAACCTAAAATATGCTATTTATAATAATAAATATTAGAATTTTTTTGTATCAATTCTGTTTTAAGAGAAAAATGTTTCGAGTATTTTCTTACACTATATTTTGACATGTTTGAAAATGTCTTAACTTTTGATTAAAAATATATATTTCAAAATATATATAAGTAAGGTGATGGACGTGCACCATTTGGTTTAAATATAGTAAATTATTTAATTACCATTTCTCTGTCTCGTTCCTTTTCGGGGAAGAAAAGGTTTGAGTGGGGGAGATTGTAATATCTCGTAAATTTCGACAATTTAGTTATTGAATTTAATTTAATTATTGAATTTAAAATGGTTTTTGAATAAAACTTATGATGCCATTAATGAAATTTATTAATTTCTGCTAAAAGATTAATTGGAAACAATGTGTACATTCTAGATGAAATAAATTCCAATACATACATGTCTTAACTTTTGATTAAAAAATATATTTCAAAATATATATAAGTAAGATGATGGATGTGAACCATTTGGTTTAAATATAGTAAATTATTTAATTACCATTTCTCTGTCTCGTTCCTTTCCGGGGAAGAAAAGGTTTGAGTGGGGGAGATTGTAACATCCCATAAATTTCGTTAATTTAGTTATTGAATTTAATTTAATTATTGAATTTAAAATGGTTTTTAAATAAAATTTATGATGTTAATAATGAAATTTATTAATTTCTGCTGAAAGATTAATTGGAAATAATGTGTACATTCTAGATGAAATAAATTCCAACGCATACATGTATATATATTTATCTATCGCCTTTAATTCTTTCTCTATTTGTCCAAAATGTAACGTTTAGGAATTTGGAACGGGGATTACATGTTCAAACCTTCATTAATTAATTTATTTTGAAATGTGAATAGCTGCATTTATTTCCAGTGTCCTCCTCTCTTCGTTATTTCATTAATACTGCATCGATGCAAATTACTGCATTTGTTTTTCAAGGTTAAGTGTGTTGCATCGTTCTTTTTATGCAACCGATGCTACTGAACATATGCAGAGAAAAGCATTTGTAATGAACCTGGTGTATTGCATCGGTTCCTTACGCTGTTGCAACTGATGCAAATTTAATCTTAAGCAAAAAAAAAAACCCACTATCTTTGATTTTTAAATCTAAAACAATATCAAATTAAATTTAAAATTCTACAAATGCATTATTTCCACAAATCTAATCAAACAAAAAAATTAATTGTATTATCAATAAATATAGTTCATGTGTACAAACCCAAAAAAACTTAAATGCACACTATCACAAAACAAAAGTAAACATACATAACAAAAGACTAACATATATATACCAAAAGATCAACTACATTCAATTATACATGATATAATTGGCTAAGTTATCTCGAACCTCGTTTATTTCTTGTTGGTTATATGAACCATGTTGTGCAAAGTCCAGCAATTTATACAAGAATACTGTTTTAAAGTATACGTAATTAACATATAATAGGTTGGAATGAAACAAATTAAAGTAGTACCTTTTATAAATCGATGTTTTGATTGTGGTATTTTAAAATGCCATGCATATACCTCATCACATAATATACACAATACATTGTTTCAAATTGCCGGGACACTGGCAATACTAAAAAAATAATGTAATAATTAGTTTAAAATGAATAGAAACAAAGAAGGCACAGTTTGAGCTTTGAAAAAAAAATTAAACAAATTATCAACAAAGGAAGTGAAATAACTATATATGAACTTTAAGGGCCCGTTTGGCAACACAAAGCAAAAATGCTTATGCTTATATGATAAGTGTTTTTACTTCTAAAAAATTAAAAAGCCAAAAAGTTCGTTTGGCATGGTAATGACTTATAAGTCAAAAAGTTAAAAAGTCAGTATGGATATTTTTTTTAGCTATTTGGCTTTTACACTACAATATTGAAATAAAATGTAAGACAATTCAGATTTTTAAAAATATATGTTACAGCTAGATAATAAAAAATCATAAAACAATTCATATTCCGAAATATTAATTAAAAAAAAGATACTGAATTGAAACATGACATGAATACTTGCATGTTTTTGACACATAATCCAAGCAGTTAAGTCCATTTTAACTTACAAAATCAAACAAACCACACAATAGATAAAAGTGGTTATGCTTCGTCGGATATGTTCTCTTTTGTTGTTGAAATCTTGTCTTTCTCCTTGAATTGAATCCACTCCAACCGAACTTTATCGGACGTCATCTACTAGAATAGTTATTGAAGTTAAAGAAGACATGGGAAAAGTGAGTGCATGGAAGCTCATAATACTTGATAAATCATGGTATTACAAATATGACAGTTCATCTCATATATGCATACATGTTCATTATTGTATAAAATAAAACTGTGAACTGGATAATAACTAACAGCTTATGAACAGTTCATCTCATATATGCATACATGTTCATTAATGTATAAAATAAAACGGTGAACTGGATAATAACTAATAGCTTATGAAAGTTGCACCAGCTGCTCCAAGACCTACTAGATAGTACTCCTTTTTAAACCAAACCCTTGTCCCACTCATGAGATTATTAAGAGTTGTCAAATAAGTAGAACAAAATAAAAATGGCATACATAGGCCTAGTATGAAGAGGAAACTAGGCTTACAAAATTAAAAGCTTCTGAATGTAAATGACGCACAGGAATGGTGTTGAAAGGAGATGAAAACAAAGATGGTGAAGCAGTGAAGATGCAACAAAAAACAATTCAGCTTCTGAATGTAAATGACACACAGGAATGTAAATAGAACTAAATTATAGTAATGCAAATTCAGATTCTAATACATGCTTTGGTGCAGAAGTTGAAATGCAAAGATGAAAACCAAATTTTTTATGCTGTTGGGTATCCCCTCTTTTATTTTTAAATTGAAATAAATGCTAAAGTGAGTGCATGAAAGAGTAACACTAAAATAGGAACTGTAATCATATTAAATAAGGAAAAAAAGATTCAGAAAAACAAATATAATGTCGTAGGATCAAATGCACACATATCAAAATTGTCAACCATAACTAATCTTTTACTATTATCTTTACTGTTAAGTTTTATTTTATTCAGAATTTTATGCTGATTCACGTATTTTATCTGATTAGCAACCTGTGCAAATAATTGATTACAAAATCTAAAAAGTATTCCCTGCTGTTTTACAAATTTTTCCCTTTCTCTTCATTTTTTTGTGGTTGTTGCAATCCTCAAATAGGCTATGTAATCATCACTTTTTGGGATAATATACATCAAAATCAGTTTTTTGCGAAAATAGCATATATAATTATGATTCCTCTTCAAATTTTGAGCTTCAGGCTGGTTCTAGTTTGACAAATTTGTTAGAGAGTAGAGTGCCTCATGAAAAAACCATTCATTATTCATTAATCACCACATGAGACCCTATTAGATTATTTTGAATCAAAAAGTAATCATCTTGTTTACAGCAATAAAATGAATAAATAGCCTGTGCAATTAACTGATTACAAAATCTAAAAAGTGCCACAATATACTTGCAAATGTCATTGTTAACAAACTGAAAAGAAATGGCTGCATATGCAAAGAACTTTTATAACTTGGTTAAATAATGTATATCGTAATTAATTGCAACAACCATAAATATTATCATAATTATATTATAATTAATAAACCTCATGACCAATACAACAAGCCTTCCCATATATATTACCATAATTATAGCATATACAATTAATAAGGTAGTGCAATTGTCAATCACATTAGTCACTTGTTAACAAACCTCATGGCCGAAATTAATAAAATCTTTTGTAATGTTCAATGGCTGCATATGCAAAGAAACTTGAAAACCAATCATAGCAAAGACAATGCACAGGGCTCATAATCTGACAATGTAAACTAAATGAAGCAGCAAGCTGCAGATCTGCAGTAGAAGGCAAAATGCAATTGATTAACTCAAAGTGGATGATATATCAGAGTTCTTTTATGCTAAGATGTCAAGCAATAAAAACATGATCACATTTCGCAATTTATTTGACATGAGTGATAGCTTAAACTAATTGTATGCAAAGATTGTAATAACTAACATAAAATTATATTAAAAAAAGCACCAGAATTTGTATATCAAAATTAAAGCAGAAGTTCAAGATACCTAGAATGAAACCAAAATTCAAACAAATTAACAATCAGAAGGGAAAAGGAAAGCGGAAGTTTGAATCATGGTTATGAGAATAAAATCAGTTCTGAAAATCTATTCCAATGGGTACAATAGTGGTAAAAACCTTTTATTATAACACTCTCTGCTCTATAAATTGTAGTAAAACGATTGAACAGTAGTAGAAAAAACTTTACTATGAGAAAAGTTAATTACAAAACTGTTCTACTAGTATGAATACAACATATAGCAAAAGCTGGTTTTCACGACAGTGGATACTGAATCATCTGGATTGTTGCTCAAAAGAACTTGAATCAATTATAATCAATGTAAACATCAAAAGCTATACAATATCACCAGTCCTCAGAAGAATCTGGTTCATAATTGAAAATAAATATAATGCAATGTAGCTATCATTAGAGTGGAAAATGTGTGAAAGAAACAGGGATCGTACCTACTGGAATAACATAATTAGTAAAATCACATGCAACATTTAATATGATATATCCTTACTTCTGTTTAAATCATAAACTAAAAAGGTCTGTCAAGTAATATTGATAGAAAAAAATTCTTTTATATGGATATTCATAAGGAAAACAAAATCATCGAAACACCAAGAGTATTTGCATATATTTTACTATAGTAAAGTAGAGACAATCTGTTCTGAATTCGATACTGATTAAAATACCACTTATTTTATAATAATAAAATGTAAGTTCATACTATTTTGTTCTCGATGTCAACTTTAGCCTAGTAATCCAATATGTGCAATATACATACGTCTAATACATGTATACGTTAACAATCATGTGGGCAATACCTTTAAAAGTTTCCTAAATGTGTCCAATTGCGTTAAATCTTTTTTGTATGGAACAATGAAAAATGATGAAGATAGATGACCCAATCAAATCTTCATAAATAACGCAAATCACAAGGGCATAATAACTGTATCTAACATGCTAATAATCAACACAACATTATAAAGATGTAGTCAACAATTATTTTCACAAAATATTAGAAATTCGGTACATTCAGGTTGGGTGACAGTAATCAGATTTGTGGTAGTAATTTTTCTCTCATCTAGATGTATCTGATTAAACGAAAACACTCCTTAATAGGCTTTAATAAGTCAAAATCAGACGCAATACAAGCTCAAAATGAAAAAATGTTTTGATCGATTAAACCGAAGCCAAGTAAACAAAATCATAGAAGATTGAGAGCATTGAGAATAAATAAAAGAAGAAAAACAATACCTTTGTCGAGAATATCAATCAAAATTTGGAGCAACTGCGTAAGACTGGAAATTAAAAGAATCGCCTTGAATCCTAATTGAAGATAGTCGACCGAGAAGTCGTTATGTTCTTTTGGATTATGAAAGCCAAAAGCAAACATAATTGGCTTTCGGAATAAAAAGAAAACAGCTTTCAAAAGCCCAAATATTTTACATATCCATGTGGGCTTTACCGATTTTGCTTTTAAAAAGCTAAAAAGTTGCTTATTTTGGCTCATCCAAACGGATCCTAAATTCTATGTAATTAACAAGTGAATTAACTATAAAAATGCAAGAACTTGGATTATACTAAAAAGCCACAGAATCATAGGAACAAGAGCAAACTGTATGTTATGCAACATCAGATTGATAAAATTACTTAATAAGTAAACTTAGAATAGGAATTACATTGTATAAGGATGAAGGTGCTTTATTTGGACAGTCGGGATGACAACAATGACATGATGCATAAATAATGAATGGGTTTGTATGATTAGTTTGGAAGTTTTTTTCCATTAGCTTCTTTCCCGTACATCCCATTGCCCCTTTTTTCTGTCAAACTAGCACTTTTCCATATTATTACGTTCTAGATTCTCATAAAAGTACGAAATGATTAATTCATACCACAGACATGTTTGCTTTGCGGCATAAAAGTACCATATGTATTAGATGATGTGAACGACCTTTCAACAATTAAGGTAAAACGATAAACTTTGAGAAAAAAAAATTAAGACAAGGAGGAATTATAACAATGATAGTAACAGCGTTAAACAAAATTTGTCAAATGACTGTTTGGACGTAAGCTGACAAAAATCAACAATGATGTATTAATTTTCAATTTGGTGTTTAGATCATTCTGCCTTTGAGACATGATTTAAGAATATCGAGTGACTCAGAATCAAATAATGTTACAAACCTTACTAGTCATTTTTTTCGAAAATGAAAAGCTCATTCTGTTTGAAGCCCAACAACAAAGGCCCATTTAATAAGTGATGATCAACAACTCTCATGACCAACTACTAGTCTGCGCAATAAACCTCACTTCTAAGTCTTGCCAACCTCATGATCCATTCCTATCTTCCTCAAACACAATGGTCACCAGCTGACATCCAAGCCTTCCACATTCCGCCAAATCCTGAACTCATACGTCCATCCATACAATCCCATATCTGTAAACCATCAATCATCCTCTAGCCCGCTCGATTTTGTTGCATGCAAACAGAAATCCAATAGAAGCTTTGGGTTGTTCCTCTAAAAAAGGCAATGACTTTCTACCGTTTCTTTCATAGAATTGTCATGATTGTACTGTCCATTTGATATAAATGTCCTATTGCCACAAATACTCAGTCCGCTTGGCCAAAGTGTCACTGTGCAACGATTAATCCTAATGCTATATTGCTTATCTGATGCAGACACACGTAAACCCAACTTGCCAGCTAGTATTAATATGAACTCCTCCATCCATATTTCCTACGAGCTAGATGTACATGGATTGCAAATCACAATCAACAGCTCTAGGGAACGCATCCAATTCCTTAACCCTACAAGTTTAAAAAACATAAAATAAAATTTTAATGAACATAATAACATTTTAATGAACATAATATCAACCAAAAAAGGAACATAGGCAGAATTTTGATACAAAGAAGTAACATCAGGACAAGGATGTTGTTATTTTGTGTTGTGTGTTGCACGCTGCAATTATAAGGGGTAAAGATGATGTCAGCGTTGGTCATAACTAATGCACAATCAAAATCATCCCTGCATTTATAGAAGCCTAGGCCATAATGCATGTCAATTTTTTATATTATATGTTCTAGAATTAACCATGCCATAGAGACCCTTCTAGAGAAGTTATCTTCGGTACATAACAATTTGAAGATACAACAATCAAAAAATCACCTCAAACAACAAGTTCACGCAAACAGAAAATTTCATCACCCACTGTCTTTATAGTTCGTCATCTACCATCTGCAAGCAGCAACAATCATAATACAATAGCAAAAAAAAATTCCATTAGAGTGAGGATACAACAACGAAAACACTCTTAGAATTGGTTGATGGCAATACAATATTACATAAAAAAGGAAAAAGGGAAAAAGGAAGGCAATACAATATCATCTTAACGTCAAAACTAAAGGAAGCATTTTCAAAATAAACATAACTCAGATAATGAACATAGTGAGGTGAAGATGCCGCCACCAAGGAAATATCAATGAAACAGAGTTATTCCCTAAGCCAAGATGCTTGTGAAAATTCCCAAATACACGGATTTTTTTGGACAACTCAAGTCGAACTCATAAAATCCCAAAAAAGAACATACAAGTTCGATAACACACATTTTCGATTAAACAAGGCTTCTTTTTAGTACATGTATAAACAGAACTTCGTTTATTTAGACATTTAACAGAATACGTATGCACGGTACATGCTTCAACTGGTAAAAGAGATTTCTAACCTTTGTGATAACAGGTTCTTCTTTGCATATCCAACTATGTAATAAGATTGGTTATAGATGAAAGCTTGTATGAAGTAATTATATAAGTAACTGAAAGGAGCAACCCAAGGCTAGGGGTAAGCCAGATGGGTGACAACTAAACTTGTCATTGCTTATTAGACAAGATATGCTCAAATGAACCATCTTCTATATTGAAAATACCAATATTTCTCCAGTTCTCACCATCATTGAAATAGGTATATTGCATGAATTCATCTGTGAGGTAAGAAAAATTGCATCTCAATTGAGGGTAATCTTCAGATGATAGGCAAATAGATATGTTGCCTCCTAAGAAAATAACATGGTCTCCCAAACTCATTAATGAAACCAACTCATTTGGCTTGCTTCCATCACTATCAATCCTCCAAACCATAATATTCACCGTCTGCATGTACTTAGCAAGCGGTGTGTAACAACCTGCCTTTTCGAACGCTTCAAGTCGGAAATTAAACCAACTTAAACCGCTCGAAATGACAAATTGTTATTGCTTATGAGGTTTAATAGAATCAATACACAGAAAATCACATAACAGAAATGTTTGCAGCGGAACAATTTTTATACAAATATCGGAATAAAAATATATACATGAATTTTTAAAATAAAGCTTTACACTTTAAATCGGGCTTGAGCGCGTACGTGTGTCTTCACGAATCTTCATGAATCCTTCGTCATCGTCAACTTCGAACGTAAGCTATAATTTACTAAGGCCTGACCCCGACCTGAGCAAACAAAACTCATGTCAGGTTGTATTCAAGCAAATTAACTACATTAAATGTACAAGTAACTCAATAAATGAAATGCTCAAATTTTAATAAACATCATATTTATGTGGTAAATCGATTTAATTCAAACAAAGATTTTCGTTATTATTCCAAATCCAATCTAAACCTTATGTCAACTTTTCCAAGTTTCAACTTAAAAATTCAGATTTCAACATAGTGTTATATTAGTTTGCAATATAAATTCCAATCTAATTCGATTTTCATCAAAACTTAAACTCTAAATTTAAATTTCATTTCACTAATTTAAAACATCATTCAAAGTTTAATTGTTTCACTTAAATCAAATTCATAATTTTATCCTTAAATAAATCAAACAATTAACCTTAATAACAATCTTATTTTAATTTAATCTTTAACTTAAATTAAACTAAATCAACTCTTTACCTCAATAAAAAAATTAATTTTTTTAAAATTAACTTTTTACATTAAAAATTAAATCAAACAACAAAATTTTGCTTAAAACATAATAACAACTTTGCATTAAATTTCAATTTCATAATCTTAACTCAAATATTTCAAACATTAATTTAAACTTAACATCATTCAATCAAACGTCAACATGGTTTCATATACAATATATAATATTGAGAACATACGGTGTTATGTAAGGATGAAGACAATACAAATAAACATAATATATTAAGAACCAATCATTATCATTTCCTGCGATGAACAAGCTAGTATGGTTTCAAGTGGTTTATCACTATAATTTCATGTAATTTACACATAACATTTCATAAAATTTTCAATTAACAATACATGTAAATAATAACCAACAATTCATACAAGTATTTAGAACTTACAGTATGATAGAAGGATGATGACAATGCAAACATAGCATATTATACCTCAATCATTATTATTCCATGCATTGAACAACTATGATTTGATGTGAATTTTCACTATCGTTTCATTAAACTAAAAACTATCATTTAGTATAAACAACCTCTAACATTTCAACTATTCATGTAATTTACTATCAATAAATCATATAAATGACAAATAAACATATATTTAATAATTGATTTAATGTCATGTAATAAATAACTAACAATCAATTTTTCTTATCACAATGTTATCATCATTTCATTCGATGTCAACACTTGCAAAAAGAACGTTAATGGTGAGCGGAAACTCACCTTGCGTCGATTTGATGATGGATACGAGCAAACACAAGATTGCAAATAGATGGTAGCAACAATAGTAAAACAAATTGAAGAATTTCCCTTTTTTTCTTTGTGACGACCCCAAACCCCCATACCACGGTGGCAAGGGTAATCTTTGGAATATAACACATAAACAAATAACAGCAGAACAGAAATATATAAATACACAAGATAATGTACAACAGAATACACTGGATAAACATAATCATCAGAGTTACATAGTATACAGGATCATACTTAGTACAAAATACAGTTCAGCTTTACATGAAATGTCTACAGCGGAATCACAACATAATATGTGCAACAGGAGCTGAACAACATAAAAAGAAAGAAGTGATAGAATCCATCTTCAGCTCCATAGCTATCCAGAAAGAGCCTGCTAAAACCTGAATACAAGGCTTCCCGTGTAGAAAATAGGGCACTCGAGTTTGCAAGTGAAACAAACTACGAGTCAGTCATGGGACTGGTATGAGAAATCTACTTACTTATTTTATAATAAGGCTAATCACAGGACCACGCCGCTAATGCGGAACGGGTTTACTCCATTGGATTGCCAGTGCTCAAAACAAGTAAATCATTTAAACATCGCAATGCTTTTTACAAAAATGAAGCCATTATAAGACTCTGTTCCCATCACACAATGCAACGCAAACCGGAGGATAGAGTTTTACCTTATAATGGCCTAAATATGCTTGATACAAATAAAACAAAGGCATTTGATATTATTACTAGTGTTTATATGTTTTCAAAAATAATTTCAATCATAAGTATCAATCATAGACGGCATGGGTACCATATATCATGTCGCCATATATAGGTTTACAATCAAAACCGCACGATGTCGTATTTGGAAATTGGATTTCCGTCATGAACCAAAGCAAGGGATCGTTCTTACCGTTTCGAGACTGTCTAGCCCGAGCCTCAGGCAAGCGCACAGGCAAGCCTTGGATCGTCAGGGCCGGTTTACACGGAGTGAATTAAAATGCCTGAACAGTGCGTTTTCCTGCCATATGTGGCGTAAATTGGTCATATACAGACCAAACCATCGACCCCATAACGACCGATATAACCGAGGCGCCTCGCTATCCATCATCCACATAAGTATAATGCCCTGGCGTGTAAAACCCAAAACACCACTCCTTGCTAGAAAGAAACGCAGGTCCTCCCTGATGTCCTCTCCCGTTTCTGGTCCATACCGGGGTGTGAGTCTCGCGAATCAACGCTAAACACAAAGCTAGCTATTTAAAGCCATGCTTTGATCATCAACCAAAAGACTCTGCTTTTCAACAAAAGCCTTGATCACAGCATCTCTGTATGCCACGTTTTCGATCTACAACATCAGACACACATCAATTTACAAGTCCGTTCTGGGTCTGAACGAAACCGGAGGCACCTTATTCCTCTCCAGTATGTCCAATACAAGAGATAGGCCCTCGCACATCCGAACGATCAACAAGTACGTCCGGACGACCACCACTGTAACCCCTTCAGGGAAGCAACTCCCATCAAAGGCATCAGCAGCCATCCATTCGATGTGAAGATCATCGGCCTTGCACCGTCTTCATATCTTCGACTTCTAATCGTCGATCAATTATTTGAAATGAGAATTAACTCGGCCTTTTCAAATAATTCACGTATATTTAGAATTCAAATCAATTCAATTCCTGGTTAAATTATTCGACATCTATAATTCAGTTCATTAATGTAGTTTTCACGTCAAACACATTCAACCATCAAATATCCAATAAACCGGTAAATTCGGTTTATTTTAATAATATATATATACATATAAATATAATCCGTTCTTCGATTTCTAAACCATTTCATTTCATATATGTGATAAACTCCAACAAATATCTATTTCGACACACGACTATTTTTAATACTTCATATATATAATAAAAATGTTATTTTTATCGTTTAAACCATTTATTTCATACATTCGATAAAAATGTTATTTTTATCGTTCAAACCATTTTATTTTATACATTCGATAAAAATGTTATTTTTATCGTTCAAACCATTTTATTTTATACATTCGATAAAAATGTTATTTTTATCGTTTAAACCATTTTATCTGAAAAATGAATATTTTTCCAACACATGAATATATTTCAATACATGAACATAAATCAAACACAAGAATTTTTTAGAAAATTTCGGCAGCATAAACTAATCCTATTGGGATTTCAACCACAATCAATCATATCAACCATTCGCATTTATCAACCAAATTTCACATCAACCAAAATTTCACATCAACCAAAATCCAAACAATCACAACCAATATATATCGTCCATGGTCTGTGGATGAGGGGAGTGTGTGTGTATATATATATATACACGTATATAAATATATTTCGATATCATTTCAAGTCATTTCAATTTCATTCAACGCACATATGATTTTTACAACGCATATATAACTTATACATCGCACATACAACGCTTATACATGAGGTGTACAACTCTTATCTGACTCATACATTGATCATATAATTTATACATCGTCATTCCATATCGTTTGTAATTCAGAAATCTCACATTGGGTTCCACTCCTCCAAAAATCGTAGGAAGTTCCAAAAATTCTCCGGTCTCTTTTAAAATGTAGAAGACGTCCACACGAGTCCACTGTCTCTTGTTTCACTGGATTTTGAGAACATAGCAAAAAGATATGATTTTTATTTAAAATTATAATTCGTAGCGCTTTAAAGTGCTATAAACAGTTTAAATTATTTCAGCCGTTACCTTCAGCAAACCATTCAAAACTAGGTTTTGATTTTGCGCACAATCCGTAGCACGATAGGAGGATCGGCTTGTACAACGTCAAAGGGGGTGGAGTCACGCTCCTGCCGTGGTGGAGGGGTGCAGATCGATGCACCAGGGGAGGGGCGGCAGCGAGTTGAAGTCTCCGACTTCAGGGACCCGTAACTCGATGAATTCACAACGATAAAATACAATCCTTATATGGATTTGAAGATCCCGAGGAGCACTACAAATTTCCCAACTGTTGCATTTTATTTTACTAAGTGGATTGGCCGGATTTAAAGAGAGAAAGTGGGAGGGTGTTTCCGCCGTGCGTCGCGATACGGGGAGAGAGAAACCCGATTTTTCTATTTTTTTTAATTAATGAATGGAATTTTCTGATACGCCGATATTTATATAAATTCCAAAAATATCTGTTTATCCAAACGAAATCCAATTCAAACCCAACGATTGTCGTTCCTAGCTAATACTCCCATTCCAGACACAATGGAATATGTTTTGTAGGCCCATACAACTGTTATAGTCAGTTATTCTTCAAATTAAAATATAAAACATTCAATATTTGATTTGAACGTACATTTGGATTTGCCGGGGCCACATACTGATCTCAAAAATTCCAAAAAAAATATTTCTAGCTTCATATTGACGATACAGTCCTAACAGAACTATTTTTGTCGAATTCTGAGACTGTTTGAAAAATGGCCATTTTCTGGTCGATCCAAATTGACTAAAATTTACCAAACACATTTTCCTTTGCCACGCTCACATATTAACTCCAAAAATTATGGAATTTGAAATCTAGCAATAATTCGACATCCCGGATCCAACAAAAGTGGTTTCGTCGAAAACGGAGGCCGTTTAAATGTCTATTTTCAAGGGCTATATAAATTCCATAGCGACCTTTCTGAAAATTCATTTGGCCATAACTTTTGATTCCCGCTATGAAATTTCGATTTTTCAGATTCGTTAGAAAGATATTCGCAAACAGAATTTAATATTTTTGGTTTCACTAAAATCCGTTTTATTTTGCATCCTGTACAGTCAGTCAAAGTTCGAATTCAAATTTTCAAACTGTCGCGCCATTTCAGGCCTTGTTTTATAATTAAAATAAATATATTTATTTTCCAACTTCGATTCAAATAGACTTTTGGTCTTTATTATTTAAAATAATTTTTAAATATTCAAAATTCACTAAAGTAGCCAAATTAAATTTTTTAAATTGGTTTAGATTCTCCGGGTTGTTACAATCTCCCCCACTCAAAATCTTTTCATCCCCGAAAAGGAATGAAGCTGAAAGTTGTTTAATTAACCAACTCAACTTTCATTCTGGCTTTCATCCTTCAACTTTTCAGTTTCTAAGAATTTCCTAATTCTTCAAAAATTTGGCTAACACCCTAAGTTCTCGAATTTTTTTGCCATAACCTCCATTGTACGGGGAGGGGTTTGGAAATTTATTGGGTCGTATTAGGTACCCAATAAATCCTAATAAGCATACACATATTTATAGTGATATATTCTGGTGTCCACAGGGGAGTGTGTATAGATCATAACTCCAGAGAATAAATTCCCGTCACCCTATAAATGGTTTTTGTGCCTTAATGACCACATAGACGTGTTTATTGTCATCTCCAGACCCGTGTGGGGTTTTTATTAATCTAAAAATTTACCGTTATATTTTATATAGTCCATATCAGTCTTCAGTCAACCTGTAATATAGTCATCGCCATACAAGCCTCTCGCTCGTATGGTAAATCTTCCACCTCGTCACATAAGCTCCAAATGCTTATGTGGTATATGATAAAGTATGCTATCTTCAAGAAGTATGCCATGTAGTGTAGTTCAAAATTAATTGTTACTATCCTATGGCGATGTTTATTATTACACACAGAATAACCAGCACTCCGCATCCAATGGCATTCACAGGAGTTGATATATAATTAAAATTGCGCATCCAACTCATTAAGGTTTACCTATTTGTCGGGCATGCAAATAAATTCTTTACTCAACAGCGAATCCATTCACCTATTCAAACATATATACTATATAGGCAGGTATTTATATCTATTTTCAAATCAGTGCAATATTTGATTCATTTGCATAAATTTACCATCATTTTCCTATTGATTAAATTTATTACCATTCCAATAATTTGATTAATCAATCCATAATCACACAACACAAACAACAATCAATTTGTTGATTACCCTTTCAAAAAACATACTAATTAATTTATATACTCTTTTAAAAATCATTCAGACTATATAATTATAAAATTTACGTCCATGAAAAGGAAACAACAGCCAAGTAGAGAACAATACGGAAATGCAAAATATGGTAAATGTACCTTGCACAAGAGTTAATCAGAGATATCCACCCTGCAAATGGGATAGGCTTTCTTAATGCTCTCCTCAGTTTCCCAAGTACAGTCTCGCGGATCTCCACTCCATTGCACTTTGACTAAGTAAACCTTCTTGTTCCTCAGCTCTTTAGTCTCTTTACCAATGATCTTTATCGGCTCTCTCCTCACAGCCAATTCTGGAGTAATTTCCAAATCTTGTTGCGTGGCTTCTTCCACGACCAAGTCTGGATCATGCACATGCTTTCTAAGTTGAGATACGTGAAACATATCATGTACTCCAGGCAACCAGTCAGGCAATTGAACTCTATAAGAGAGAGTCCCAATCTGTTCAATAACAGGAAATGGACCAATATATCTGGGCGCTAACTTCCCTGTTTTGCCAAATTGGACTACTCCTCTCATTGGAGAAACCCTCAAATATACATAGTCACCAACAGAGAAAGACAAATCTCTTCTTCTCGCATCTACATAGCTCTTCTGTCGGCTTTGAGCGGCTAGTAATCGTTTCTTAATGAAATCACCTTTTTCTGCAGCTTCGCGAATCATATCTGGTCCCAATACAAATCTGTTGCCAGGTTCTACCCAACAAGCGGGAAATCTGCACGGTCGACCATACAATGCTTCGAATGGTGACATTTTCAGGCTTGCTTGGTAGCTGTTGTTGTATGAGAACTCGGCCAAATGCAAATGGTCTTCCCATGATCCGCCAAAATCAATAACACAAGCCCGGAATAAATCTTCTAGAATACGATTCACCCTCTCAGTTTGACCATCTGTTTGAGAATGATAAGTGGTGCTCAAGTTCAATTTTGTTCCTAATTCTGCTTGGAATGCTTCCCATAATTTACTAGCAAAAATCGGGTCACGATCACTAACGATGCTCATGGGAACTCCATGCAGTTTAACAATTTCCTTGAAATATATCTGCGCTAGACTTTGGGCAGTTCTATTCGATCTGATAGGTATGAGATGGGCGGTCTTCGTGAAACGATCTACGATCACCCAAATACTATCATTTCCTTTCCTGGTTCTGGGCAAACCATCTATGAAATGCATAGAAATCTGTTCCCACTTCTAACCCGGAATTTCCAGTGGTTGCAACAATCCAACGAGTTTCTGTTGGTCACTTTTGACGTGTTGACAAGTAGAACATCGGCTCACGTATAAAGAAATGTCTCATTTCATCGATCTCCACCAGAAGGTGCGTTTGATATCATATACATTTTGCTCACTCCTGGATGGATACTCAATTAAGCTTTGTGGCATTCATCCAGTACTTCTTTCCGGAGCTCAGAAATGTTGGGAACACAAATTCGGCCTTTCAACCTCAGAATCCCATCGTTATCAATCTGAAAACTCGTGGGCTCGCCTTTCTGAACTCTCTCTTTGATCTTCTGAATGAAGTGATCATCCTTCTGAAGAGTAGATATGTTATCAATCAATGAAGGCGTGATGATAAGACTCGCGATGATTACATTCTTTCTGCTGAGCGCATCAGCCACAACATTAGCTTTCCCCAGAGTATAAAAAATATCAAGATCATATGCCGCGAGAAATTCTAACCAACGCTGCTGCCTCATATTCAGATCCTTCTGGGTGAAAAAAATACTTCAACGATTGATGATCGGTATATAACTCAAATTTCTCACCCAATAGATAATGTCTCCAGATTTTCATACTTTGGCTAACAATTCAAGATCGTGAGTTGCATAATTCTTTCCATGTGGCTTCAATTGACGGCTAGCATAAGCGACTACTTGTCCTCTTTGCATTAATACTGCACCAAGACCTTCTTTAGAAGCATCTGTCCAGACTTTCAAGTCCTGATTGCCATCAATAATTGTTAACACTGGAGCAGTCGTCAATCTTGATTTTAGCTTCTGGAAAGCTGTCTCACATTCTGGAGTCCAATTGAACCTTGAATGTTTCTTAGTAAGCTTCCTTAAGGAACTAGATATCTTCCAAAAATCCTTAAGGAACTTCCGATAATAACTAGCCAATCCGAGAAAACTTCGGACTTCTGTGGGAGTAGTCGGGTGCTTCCAATTCTGAATAGCTGTGATTTTACTGGGATCTACAGAAATTCCTTCTTTTAATACGACGTGGCCAAAAAACTTGACTTCTTCTTGCTAGAATATACATTTGGAAAACTTTGCTTTTAAAACATTCTTTCTGAGAATTTTTAACACTTTTTCCAAATGTTTTTCATGCTCGCTTTCTGATTTAGAGAAGATCAATATGTCGTCAATGAAAACCAATACGAATTTGTTCAATACTTCTCTGAATACTCTGTTCATTTGATCGACAAAATACGCTGGAGCGTTACATAAGCCAAACGACATTATTAACCACTTGTGGAATAAATCGGACCTCTGAATGCTGTCAAAGGAACACACTCTTCGGCAATACGAAGCTGATGGAAACCTGTAGTTAGGTCCATTCGTGAAAATACTTGCGTGTCATTCAATCGACCCAACAAATCATCAATCCACGGTAATGGATATTTGTTCTTTAATGTTTGCTTATTCAAGTCACGATAATCCACACATAGCCTGAGAGTACCGTCTGACTTTGGGACAAATACCACTGCTGCTCCTCAATCAGAGAAACTAGGCCTGATCAGACCCTTCCATACTAGTTGTTGAGTTTGATTGTCTAACTCTTCTATTTCCTTCAAGGTCATTCTTCAAATAGAGTGAACTACTGGCCTTGCATTCGGAATTAAAAAGATTTTGAAATCAATTTCTCTACGCGAAGGTAAGCTAACAACTTCCTCGAACACATCCGCATAGTTGTTGACAACAGGAATATTTTCAATGTCGACAGGAATATTCTCCGCGACGACATGAATCTTTTCTATTTGAGCAGGAGAAACATCAAGAGTTGACCAAAAGTCTTTCCTATCAGAATTCGGACATTCGCATCAAATGGTTATATAATTGCGTGATTTAATCTTCGCCATTACGACTCTGTCGGTGCATCTAACTTCGGCTTCATATTTGGTTAACCAATCCAATCCCAAAATAAGACCAGACTCTGTGAAATTCATGACGATCGCGATGGTAGGGAACCGATAACAAGAAAAAGAAACAGGCACCCCACAAATCCAACTAAGATTGAGGGAACCCCCAACCGGATTATGGACAGTCATGGGTGCCTCGAGCTTTTTCAAATTCAAATCCAGTTTCTTAACCGCATTACTTGCAATAAAGCTTCGCGACGCGCCTGTATCAAACAGTACTTTAACTGGGATGTTTTTGATAGTAAGCATGCCTTCCAAAACATCTGGCCTTGCTTGACTGGCTGAGGATACAGGAACTTCTGCCACTTCCTTTACATGTGCCATTTTGGTTGCTTTCAATAGTGGCAGTCTCGCTTTATATGACCAGCCTGATGGAAAAGATTGCATTTTTTATTCTCTTGCAACTTGTTCTTGGATTTAGATCCATTCTTTCTCCGTATTTTCAAAGATTTATATTTTCTGGATAAAAGGCCCTTCTGATTGCAGTTAAGGCATATGGCAGTCATCACTGGTTCTTTCTCAAATTTAACCTTTTTCCTATTGACTCTATGCTTCTTTCTGACCCCAGACGTTGTACTTGCCTTAGGTTGTGTACTTGTCTCCGGGCTATCAGTTTCAATTTTCCTTTTGTTGCTAGAACTACATTCCTCCTCGTCTCTCAAAAGACCTTGCTTATCGAGATCTTCATACTGATAAGCCATGTATATCATTTCAGAAAAAGATTGTTGCACATGGGCAGTTACCCTACTTTGGTACTTTCTTTGAAGCCCATTAATAAACCTCAGATTCTTCATCTTTGGACTTTGAATTAGATGCGGGGAAAAACGAGAAAGTTCATTGAATTTCTGATGATATTCCGGAATCGTCATATCTCCTTAAATCAGATAGTAGAATTCATCACTTAACCGCTCAGCTGCTTCCGGAGGAATAAACCTTTCATTGAAAATTTCTTTTAATCTATCCCAGGTAATATTACCTTCTGGATTATCCTTAATAACCGTATCCCACCAGATTAGAGCTTCATCTTTAAGTGCCTAAGATGTCAGTAATATTTTCTGATCATTTCTAAACATTAAACCTTCAAACATTTTCTCAGCAGAACGCATCCATGCTTGTGTTTGAATAACAGATTCATTGCCCGAGAACAGTACTCCACCCAGATTTCGATACTTGTTTAATAGAGCCTCAATATCTGGTTCCGACCTACCTCTTCTACTTCTGCCACTCATTTTTCAATGTCTGCAAATAGCAGACAAAGTGATAAGCCATCAGAAAAGGTATTTTTAAAGCATAGAGACATATATTTAAATGTATATGCGTGTACTGGGGTGTATTTCATTCTGCTACACTCATTCTAGGATATTACCGATCCTATCTGAAATGAGTTATTCGTCATAGAATACTTTTGATTCTATTTCTGACGAGTCCGTTAATATGTTATATTCCAGAACTAAGCTTAACCAAAGCTCTGAAACCACGTTGTGACGACCCCAAACCCCCGTACCACGGTGGCAAGGGTAATCTTTGGAATATAAAACATAAACAAATAATAGTAGAACAGAAATATATAAATACACCAGATAATGTACAACAGAATACACTGGATAAACATAATCATAAGAGTTACACAGTGTACTGGATCATACTTAGTACAAAATACAGTTCAGCATTACATAAAATGTCTACAGCGGAATCACAACATAATATGTACAGTAGGAGCTGAACAGCATAAAAAGAAAGAAGTGATAGAATCCATCTTCAGCTCCATAGCTATCCAGAAAGAGCCTGCTAAAACCTGAATACAAGGCTGCCTGTGTAGAAAATAGGGCACTCGAGTTTGCAAGTGAAACAAACTACGAGTCAGTCATGGGACTGGTATGAGAAATCTACTTACTTATTTTATAATAAGACCAATCACAGGACCACGCTGCTAACGCGGAACGGGTTTACTCCATTGGATTGCCAGTGCTCAAAACAAGTAAACCATTTAAACATCCAATGCTTTTTACAAAAATGAAGCCATTATAAGACTCAGTTCCCATCACACAATGCAACGTAAACCGGAGGATAGAGTTTTACCTTATAATGGCCTAAATATGCTTGATACAAATAAAACAAAGGCATTTGATATTATTACTAGTGTTTATACGTTTTCAAAAACAATTTCAATCATAAGTATCAATCATAGACGACATGGGTACCATATATCATGTCGCCATATATAGGTTTACAATCAAAACCGCACGATGTCGTATTTGGAAATTGGATTTCCGTCATGAACCAAAGCAAGGGATCGTGCTTACCGTTTCGAGACTGTCTAGCCCGAGCCTCAGGCAAGCGTGCAGGCAAGCCTTGGATCGTCAGGGCCGGTCCACACAGAGTGGATTAAAATGCCTGAACACTGCGTTTCCCCGCCCTATGTGGCGTAAATTGGTCATATACAGACCAAACCATCGACCCCGTAACGACCGATATAACCGAGGCGCCTCGCTATCCATCGTCCACATAAGTAAAATGCCCAGGCGTGTAAAACCCAAAATACCACTCCTAGCTAGAAAGAAACGCAGGTCCTCCCTAATGTCCTCTCCCATTTCTGGTCCATATCGTGGTGTAAGTCTCACGAATCAACGCTAAACACAAAGGTAGCTATTTAAAGCCATGCTTTGATCATCAACCACAAGACTCTGCTTTTCAACAAAAGCCTTGATAACAGCATCTCTGTATGCCACGTTTTCGATCTACAACATCAGACACACATCAATTTACAAGTCCATTCTGGGTCTGAACGAAACCGGAGGCACCTTATTCCTCTCCCGTATGTCCAATACAAGAGAGAGGCCCTCGCACATCCGAACGATCAACAAGTACGTCCAGACAACCACCACTGTAACCCCTTCAGGGAAGCAACTCCCATCAAAGGCATCAGCAGCCATCCATTCGATGTGAAGATCATCGGCCTTGCACCATCTTCATATCTTCGACTTCTAATCGTCGATCAATTATTTGAAATGAGAATTAACTCGGCCTTTTCAAATAATTCACGTATATTTAGAATTCAAATCAATTCAATTCCTAGTTAAATTATTCGACATCTATAATTCAGTTCATTAATGTAGTTTTCACGTCAAACACATTCAACCATCAAATATCCAATAAACCGGTAAATTCGGTTTATTTTAATAATATATATATATATATATATATAAATATAATCCGTTCTTCGATTTCTAAACCATTTCATTTCATATATGTGATAAACTCCAACAAATATCTATTTCGACACATGACTATTTTTAATACTTCATACATATAAAAAAATGTTATTTTTATCGTTTAAACCATTTTATTTCATACATTCGATAAAAATGTTATTTTTATCGTTCAAACCATTTTATTTTATACATTTGATAAAAATGTTATTTTTATCGTTCAAACCATTTTATTTTATACATTCGATAAAAATGTTATTTTTATCGTTTAAACCATTTTATCTGAAAAATGAATATTTTTCCAACACATGAATATATTTCAATACATGAACATAAATCAAACATAGGAATTTTTCAGAAAATTTCGACAGCATAACGGAAGGGTAGTTAAAACTGGCACCGTCCCGAGTACGGCTCCTCGCTCTACCTTAAAGCCTCGCAGCTTTTGACAATGGGGATTTCAATAATCTAGTTCGTACGCAGACGAATTTTCCCATAAACCAATCCTATTGGGATTTCAACCACAATCAATCAAATCAACCATTCACATTTATCAACCAAATTTCACATCAACCAAAATCCAAACAATCACAACCAATATATATCGTCCATGGTCTGTGGACAAGGGGAGTATATATATATATAGAGAGATATATGTATATAAATATATTTCGATTTCATTTCAATTCCATTCAACACACATATGATTTTTACAACGCGTATATAACTTATACATCGCACATACAACTTATACAACGCTTATACATGAGGTGTACAACGCTTATATAACTCATACATTGATCGTATAATTTATACATCGTCATTCCATATTGCTTATAATTCAGAAATCTCACATTGGGTTCCACTCCTCCAAAAATGGTAGGAAGCTCCAAAAATTCTCCGGTTTATTCTAAAATGTAGAAGACGTCCACATGAGTACACAGTCTCTTGTTTCACTGGATTTTGACAACACAGAAAAAAGATATGTTTTTTATTGTAAAATCATAATTCGTAGTGCTTTAAAGTGTTATAAACAGTTTAAATTATTTCAGCCGTTACCTTCAGCAAGCCGTTCAAAACTAGATTTTGATTTTGCGCGCAATCCGTAGCACGATAGGAGGATCGGCTTGTACAGCGTCGAAGGGGGTGGAGTCGCGCTCCTGTGCGTGGTGGAGGGGTGCAAATCGATGCACCAGGGGAGGGGCGGCGGCGAGTTGAAGTCTCCGACTTCGGGGACCCGTAACTCGATGAATTCACAACGATAAAACACAATCCTTATATGGATTTGAAGATCTCGAGGAGCACTGCAAATTTACTAACTTTGGCATTTTATTTTACTGAGTGGATTGGCCGGATTTGAAGAGAGAAGGTGAGAGGGTGTTTCCGCCGTGCGTCGCGATACGAGGAGAGAGAAACCCGATTTTTCTATTTTTTTTAATTAATGAATGGAATTTTCTGATTCGCCGATATTTATATAAATTCCAAAAATATCTGTTTATCCAAACGATCTCCAATTCAAACCCAACGACTGTCATCCCTAGCTAAATACCCACATTCCGGACACAATGGAATATGTTTTATAGGCCCATTCGACTGTTACAGTCAGTTATTCTTCAAACTAAAATATAAAACATTCAATATTTGATTTGAACGTACATTTCTATTTGCCGGGGCCATATACTGATCCCAAAAATTCCAGAAAAAATATTTCTAGCTTCGTATTGACAATACGGTCCTAACAAAACTAGTTTCGTCGAATTCTGAGACTGTTTGAAAATGGCCATTTTCGGGTCGATCCAAATTGACTGAAATTTGCCAAACACATTTTCTTTTGTCACGCTCACATATTAACTCCAAAAGTTATGGAATTTGAAATTTAGCAATAATTCGACATCTTGGATCCAAGAAAAGTGGTTTCATCGAAATGGAGGTCATTTGCAAAATGTCTATTTTCAAGGGCTATATAAATTCCATAGCGACCTTTCTGAAAATTCATTTGGCCATAACTTTTGATTCCCGCTATGAAATTTCGATTTTTCAGATTCGTTAGAAATATATTCATAAACAGATTTAAATATTTTTGGTTTCACTAAAATCCGTTTTATTTTGCATCCTATACAGTCAGTCAAAGTTCGAATTCAAATTTTCAAACTACCGCGCCATTTCAGGCCTTGTTTTATAATTAAAATAAATATATTTATTTTCCAACATCGATTCAAATTGACTTTTGGATTTAAATTAATTTATTTTAAATATTCAAAATACACTAAAATAGCCAAATTAAAAATTTTAAACTGGTTCAAATTTTTTGGCTTGTTACATTCTGTCTCTTATTTTATTTTTATTTTTTTAAAAGAGGGGAGGCATAGATTATAATTTTGGGAAGAAGATGGTGATTTACTGAGCGAAATTGGGATTTATAGAAAGAGATGGGGATTTCTAGCGAGAGAGAGAGAGAGGTCTGGGTTTGGGAGAGAGAAAAAGGACTAGAATTAAAGTTTAGAAAAAGGAAGATTTAAAGATCGCAGGAATGTGAATAAAATGATTGTTGGGTTTGTGATTTAATGTAGGTAGCAAAATAAGGGAAAAGAAAATAAAGAAGGGAGGGCTACAGGCTATATTTTTGAAATTAGATGCGTGAAAATAAGGTAAAGAAATTAATGTGCGATTATTGATGAATTAGAGTGCAAAGAAAATACGTGATAAATTTTCCTAAGATGTCTCTTTGTATAATGTAAGTTGCAAATAAATTAAATGCGGCTGACTAAGGCTGAGGTGGCAATACTTATTTCTCATTCAATATTCAAAAGTAAATCATAGAGGGAAAGAAATTAAATAGAAAGAAATGAATGTACGATTAATTTTCTGATGTTGACAGTTAGAAAGTTTGTGATTTTCAAATTTTCAAAACACATAATATTAGAATTTCAAAATTTAAGGAACCCATTCAACGGATAGGTAAGAATAAGTAGAAGAGAAATATACACATATTGAATTGGTTTGTTTTTGGAGAGAAATTATGAAGGGAAAAGGGAAAGGAAGAAATAAGGGATGTAAATTTAAGGAATGAGAATATGAAATAAAATGCATGAAAAATAGAATGAAGGGAAAGAAATTAGTAAAATGAAGGAAAACAAATTTAATAGAATTGAGGAAAGAAATGAATGCTGCATTAAGGAAACAACGAAGAGGGAAAGGCATTGAAAACGAATGCAACTATTCGCATTTCAAAATTTTATTAATTAATGAACGTTACACTTTGAATTGACAGGTGGAAAGTATTAAAGGAGATGGCCAAAGAGATATACAAGTATGTTGTAAAAAAATCCATCTAGAATATACACATTATTTTCAATCAATCTTTCAGCAGAAATCAATAAATTTCATTAATAACGTCATAAATTTTATTTAAATACCATTTTAAATTCAATAATTTAATTTAATTCAACAACTTAAACGGTCAAATTTTACGGGATGTTATAGTCTCCCCTACTTAAAACTTTTCATCCTCGAAAAGGAGAAGTTGTAAAAAAAATATGCTTATGTATGTGACAAAAATATTCTTACTAATACAAATTTTACAAAGTTTGGAACAAAATAAATCATAGGATTTTAAATTCGAAGGTTCGTCCTTATTATAAATTAAATTCATTTGTTTTAAATCTATTTATTAAATTCAAAATCTTTATTCCAAACACTATTAGTAAAGTTCATGTTTTCTTATAGTCACAATTTAAATTCTTATAACAAACTATAATTTTGAAAATATGATTCTCCTGTTTGAAAATATCTTTTGAAATCAGAAATAAGTATATTATTAAAATTTCAAAGCTGTTGTATTTCTTAAGACATTTAAACTTTTCTTTCTTAGTCTATTATGTTGACGTTATATAAATTTAATTGCAGGTTATTGATTTGTTATTTAACGTTTGAAAATACTTAATAACTCGAAGTTTAACAAGTTTATTGTCGTTCTTACAAACATTTGGCATACGCTGGCCAGGCGCATAACTAAAATCTCTAAGTACTTGATATACTTGTTTCAACTCCCAGTAAAATACTTTAAAAAAATTAAATAGATATGGAAAGTACGTTCCCCCATGGATCGCAGTTACTCGGCGGTTACGATACTATCCTAGTTGAATCGCTTGTAACCATATGTATCACACCCCTCTAATTTTGCCATGATTGTTGCCATAGATCGCAGTTACACAGTGGTTATGACCACTATCTCAGTGGAACTCTTGTACTGTAGGCATCGCGCCCCTCGAATTTCGCTTGGCGTTTAGATCCTTGTTACGCGACGGTTACGACCACTATCTCAGTGGAACCACTCGTAACTGTAGGCTTCGCGCCCCTCGAATTACGCTAGAACAGATGAGTAATAATAATCAATGTGATCCCACCGAGTGGGATTCCGATATCGATGGATACTCCAATCAACATAGCTACGATTTTCGATTTTCAATTTTCAATTTTCAATTTCCATATCTTCATTTGGAAAACATACATACTAAATATATATAGTACTTCATTTCACGTTTCGCATATATCGCACTTACATAACTATCAATTTACATAAGATTTTCTTGTCAAATCACGTTTTTTTTCTCAACATATCATTCTCATATAAATTCTATTATATAAGACTATTATTTCAATCAATTATCTTCCAAATCAGTGGTTTTCGAATTAATCTCATGCTTATATAAGTCATATAAGTTTCAAACATTTCAAATCATAATATTCATAAGTCGATAAATCTTCAAAATTTTCATTTAAATATCAATTAAGTTTTGATTTCACAATTGATTTGAATATTCAATACCATTTCAATTCTAGTTTATATTTCCGATCATCATTATTAAAGCTACACTTTCAATTTGGGTTACAAAAGATAGCGTTACAAAACAAGACTGATTTATTAGGATTCAGAATCATCGAGGACTATCGGCATCTTGTCTGGTAATCTGCATCTTCTTCGAAATTCCTCCTCGGCATGCACTATTTCAGGTTGCACCACTCTAGGTTTCACTACGGAAGGATTAGTGCATTCCACATCAATGTGTCCCCAATTCCTGCAGTTCCAACAAAAGTATGTGATACTCCCATCATTATTTACTTTCTTTGCAGTTCTTTCTCTAGCTAGGCAAAACACGGCTTGCTTTCTACGTTGCCTATCGGCACAGTTTTGAGCTATGTGCCCAGTCTGATGGCAGTGGTAACAGACTGTCAATTGATCAAGTGGTAAATTAAGTGTGTGCTTCTTCTTTTTCACCTCAGGGCAACGACTAAGGAAGTGTCCTTCCTTTTGACACTTAAAACAAATAATCTCAAAACAAGCATAACGATTCTTTATATCCTTTCTCTTTCTCTTCTTTTGGCACATAGAAGCATAATGTCCCTTATCATGACATCGATAATATGCGACATTATCATATGGACCAGGCTCTTGTCTCTCCTTAATTCTCCTTTCAATTTTCTCAAATGCCTCATTTGCCTCTTTACGGGAAATTTCTCTTCATTCTCGACATGCCGCCATTTGTGCTTCAGTTCTTTCCATTTTAATTAAAGTGACCACTTATCAAAATTTCCTATCAAGATTAGAGTCTCCTTAGTTTACATTTAAACTTAAATAAATTTGACCAAATAAATTATTCCTCTTGAATGGTTTAACAATTTCACCTATTAATCTATTTATTATTAGTTAGCATCTTCAACTTATAAACTTAATTATCATTCATCTTTATTCGTTGATATTCCAAAAATCTAAACAAATCGTCTTACCCCGCCAATAGGTATTTTTAAAATAACTAATTCAAATCTATTTAGTAAATAACTAATTTAATTTATACTCATATTCTCTAGAAACCATGACAATTCGAAGATGGGTTTCAAATGAAATCTACATTAAGATTTAAAGAAACGTTAACGAAGGAAGCTATCAAAAGAACGGGTTCAAAGAGTAAGGTTTCGAGAAGATTTAAATTTCAAACTAATTTATGTATTAAAATAATTTATATTTTCAAATTATTTTTTTTCTTCAAAATACGTTATCCTTAGAGATTCTTGTGATAATTCTAGTTAAACCCCATAAGTTAAGCTTTGTATAAACCAAAGCACTGATTCCTCATGTAACAATCTACCTTTTCGACTGCTTCAAGTTGGAAATTAAACCAACTTAAACCACTCAAAACGACAAATTGTTATTGCTTATGAGGTTTAACAGAACCGATACACAGAAAATCACAGAACAGAAATGTTTGCAGCGGAATAATTTTTATACAAATATCAGAGTTTTACAAAACATTTTGCACAGTGGAATAAAAATATATGCATGAATTTTTAAAATAAAGCTTTACACTTTAAATCGGGCTTGTGCGCGTACCTGTGTCTTCACGAATCTTCATGAATCCTTCGTCATCGTCAACTTCGAACCTAAGCTGTAATTTACTCAGGTCTGACCCCGACCCGAGCAAACAAAACTCAGGTCAGGTTGTATTCAAGTAAATTAACTACATTAAATGTACAAGTAACTCAATAAATGAAATGCTCAAATTTTGATAAACATCATATTTATGTTGTAAATCGATATAATTCAAACATAGATTTTCATTATTATTCCAAATTCAATCTAAACCTCATGTTAACTTTTCCAAGTTTCAACTTAAAAATTCAGACTTCAACATAGTGTTATATTAGTTTACAATATAAATTCCAATCTAATCTGATTTTCATCAAAACTTAAATTCTAAATTAAATTTCATTTCACTAATTTAAAACATCATTCAAAGTTTAATTATTTCACTTTCAAATTCATAATTTTATCCTTAAATAAATCAAACAATTAACCTTAATAACAATCTTATTCTAATTTATTCTTTAACTTAAATTAAACTAAATCAACTCTTTACCTCAATAATTTTTTTTAAATTAACATTTTACATTAAAAATAAATCAAACAAATTTTTTTAGCTTAAAACATAATAACAATTTTGCATTAAATTGCATTAAATTTCAATTTCATAATCTTAACTCAAATATTTCAAACATTAATTTAAACTTAACATCATTCAATCAAACGTCAACATGGTTTCATATACAATACATAATATTGAGAACATACGGTGTTATGTAAGGATGAAGACAATACAAATAAACATAATATATTATGAACCAATCATTATCATTTCATGCGATGAACAAGCTAGTATGGTTTCAAGTGGACTATCACTGTAATTTCATGTAATTTACACATAACATTTCATAAGATTTTCAATTAACAATATATGTAAATAATAACCAACAATTCAAATAAATATTTGGAACTTACGGTATGATAGAAGGATGATGATAATGCAAACATATCGTATTATACCTCAATCATTATTATTCTATGCGATGAACAATTATGATTTGATGTGAATTTTCACTATCGTTTCATTAAACTTAAAACTATCATTTAGTATAAACAACCACTAACATTTCAACTTTTCATGTAATTTGCTATCAACAAATCATATAAATGACATATAAACATATATTTAATAATTGATTTAATGTCATGTAATAAACAACTAACAATCAAATTTTCTTATCACAATGTTATCATCATTTCATTCGATGTCAATACTTGCAAAAAGAATGTTAATCATGAACGAAAACTCGCCTTGCGTGGATTTGATGATGGATACAAGCAAACACAAGATTGCCAATAGAAGGTAGCAACAAAATCAAAACAAATCGAAGATTTTCCCTTTTTTCTGTCTCTTATTTTTTTTAGAAGAGGGGATACAACAGATTATAATTTTAGGAAGAAGATGGTGATGTACTAAGAGAAATTGGGATTTATAGAAAGAGATGGGGATTTCTAGCGAGAGAGAGAGGTCTGGGTTTGGGAGAGAGAAGAGGGACTAGAATTAAAGTTTAGAAAAAGGAAGATTTAAAGATCGCAGGAATGTGAATAAAATGATTGTTGGGTTTGTGATTTAATGTAGGTAGCAAAATAAGGGAAAAGAAAATAAAGAAGGGAGGGCTACAGGCTATATTTTTGAAATTAGATGCGTGAAAATAAGGTAAAGAAATTAATGTGCGATTAATGATGAAGTAGAGTGCAAAGAAAATACGTGATAAATTTTCCTAAGATGTCTCTTTGTATAATTTAAGTTGCAAATAAATTAAATGTGGCTGACTAAGGCTGAGGTGGCAATACTTATTTCTCATTCAATATTCAAAAGTAAATCATAGAGGGAAAGAAATTAAATAGAAAGAAATGAATGTATGATTAATTTTCTGATGTTGACAGTTAGAAAGTTTGTGACTTTTCAAATTTTCAAACCACATAATATTAGAATTTCAAAATTTAAGGAAACCATTCAACGGATTGGTAAGAATAAATAGAAGAGAAATATACACACATTGAATTGGTTTGTTTTCGGAGAGAAATCATGAAGGGAAAAGGGAAAGGAAGAAATAAGGGATGTAAATTTAAGGAATGAGAATATGAAATAAAATGCATGAAAAATAGAACGAAGGGAAAGAAACTAATAAAATGAAGGAAAACAAATTTAATAGAATTAAGGAAAGAAATGAATGCTGCATTAAGGAAACAACGAAGTGGGAAAGGCATTGAAAATGAATGCAGCTATTCGCATTTCAAAATTTTATTAACTAATGAACGTTACACTTTGAATTGATAGGTGGAAAGTATTAAAGGAGATGGCCAAAGATATATACAAGTATAGTGTAAAAAAAATCTATCTAGAATATAGACATTATTTTCAATCAATCTTTCAGCAGAAATTAATAAATTTCATTAATAACATCATAAATTTTATTTAAATACCATTTTAAATTCAATAATTTAATTTAATTCAACAACTTAAACGGTCAAATTTTACGGGATGTTACACGGTGCCTCACCATTGTCTTCATCTTCAACCAAATTTCTCCCTCTACGAACAAGTAAAAGTTCAGCCAACCGGGAGCGCCCATGATAATAAAAGGACAGTGCTGTGTTATGCTGCCACCAATTAGAAACTACCAATTTTGGTTCTAAGGAAGTCAAATCCTCCCTGTAAAAGTCCCATGCGTGGACGATTCCATGATCAGAGACCGTATAAAGCTTACTGTCCTTGTGAAAAGCAAAATCAACCATCCGCATCTGCCTTGGATAGCTAATTGTAGCCCATTTTTCGTCCCTAGGTTTGTCAAAAGCCAAACGAGGCTGTGACTCGTTACATACCACCACCAGATTATCACCCTAATCTGATAAAGTTGCTTAGTCATAAATATCATCTCAAAGTCTTATTTTAGGAAGACCACGGAGATAATCAAGAAAATTGAAAGCAGAACCAGGAATGAGGTGGATTTGTCGTTGGGATACACTGATTACAACGCGGAGTTGAGCGGCCAAGAAGAAATTGAAAAGAGTGAATAGGAAAGGAGACAATAAAATTGCAGAAGAAAATGAGTGTGAGGCGACCAACCCTAGTGTCGAAGAAAATGTTAGGGGGAAACTAAAAAAATAAGCAGGAACGAAAAATTGCTAATGCAAGTGGCGCCTTCCGAAAAGCCGCTTTAACCCAGTTTATAAACTATTATTATTTTTAACAAATGGTGCCAGCGTAAGTAATGGTATGTTGTTCAAATTATTAGTTATCTAAATGCTTAATGTTAGTTCTCAATTGTTAATATTTCTAGTTAATTATAAATTATTAATTATTAAATATTTTTCTTAATTATTGGTTATTTATTAATTATTTGTCTAAGATTCGTTATTAATTATTATTATTAAAATCTAATTATCGAATACTAAATGTCACCTCACAAGTATTAAATTTTATTACTAATTATTAAATATTAATCTAAATTGTAAAATCAAATATTTAACAGTAATTTTTAATTAATGATTATTGAAAATTGATTGTTAAATACTAGAAATTACATATTAATTATCAAATATTCATTATTTATTAAACATTAAATGACAAACATTAATTATTTAATATTGACTATTAATTATTCAATACTAACTACTAAATAATTAATATTTTTATAACATAATCAATAGTACTCATTACGTAATATTTATTTATTATTTATTATTAAATGATACTTATAAATTATATTTAATTATTATCTATTATTAAATGCTATTTATTAATTATATTTAATTATTATTTCTTTAATAATAATCATTTAACAGTATAATAATTATTAATTACTAAATAGAATTATTAATTATTAACTATATTTAATTATTAATTACTAACTATTTTTATTATAAAATATTACTTATTAATTAAAATTAATTATTGACTTTTCAATACAAACCATTTAATGAGTAACTATTTAATTATTAATTATAGAGAATGATTCATATTTATAGATTATTTATTAATAATCCTTTTTGCTAATTATAAATAATTACCTATCTAATTTTTCGATCATAAATTATGAAGTTTTAAATAATATGTATCAACTAATAATTATTTAAAATAAATTATTACATAATAGTTATCACTTCATAAGCACTAAATTTTATTATTAATTATTAATCTAAATTGTTAAATAATTATTTAGGTAAATTATTTATTATAATTATTAAAAGAATGATTATTTAAAATTAATTATTATTAAACACTACCTATTAATTATTAAATATAAATTATTTTTCAAACATTAATTATGTTGCATATTAAATATTTAATATTAACTACTAATTATTCGTTATTAACTATTAAATATTAATTACTTAATGTAATTCATAAAGTTTAACTATAACTACATTAGTTATTAACATTAAGCTTTTTAAATAAAAATAAAAATTATTGATAATTTAATTAGTAAATATATACAATTTATTAATTAATAATTACTTGATTAAATACTACCTAATTACTTAACTGTATTTATTAAAATTAATTATTAATTAGGGTCAGTTTGTCATAGGTCCCTAAAAGTTTTTGGGATTAGGCTCACATCCTTGTCTTAATTTTTTATAAATTAGGTCCCTATTTTTCGAAAAATCAACAAAAAAAATCACGTAAATTCCTAATTAAATACAATAACTAATCGTCATCAAATTCAGGTATTAAAACTACCAAAAACGCATCAAGAACAAAAAAACAAGCATCAAACGATGCATTTATTTGCAATTGCTGCATACATTTCTGCAACAATTATAGTCATGCATAATTCTGCAATATTACTACAGAAATGTATGTAGTAATAGTGTAATAAATGCTTCGTTTGATGCATTAGTTGGCCTGATTTTTCAAGCATACACCTTTCTAAGCACGGTTGCTTACATTTCAACATTTATATGCAATAAATACATATATGTCAGCACATACTCATAAGCCTTCATCCATTTTAACTTTTATGCATATCTTTCAGCAGTTATACAGAATAAATGCATACATTTCTACAACAATTCATAAGCCTTGCAAAGTAATTTATCTTTATATGCGTATATCCCAGAAAGTACAATCAATATATGCATATATTCATCCAGATTTTCAATATAAACTCTGGATGAATATATGCATATAATGAGTATAATTGCATACTTTGACGAATTTTTTTAGGTTTTTCTTTTTTTTGCATGCTTTTGGGAATATTTGTGGTTTTTTGAATTTTTTATTTTAGACACCAGCGCCTAAAAATTCCTGAAAACACGTAACTACCCAAAATAGGGCCCCGCTTTCAATAAAAACTTAAGGGGGGGGGGGGGCGTTTACAACAAACTTGAAAATAAGGATGTCACATTAATTTTCACTACTAGTTATTAACTATTAATTATTTAATGGTGTTTTTGAATAATAGTTTTTAATTAGTTAAATATTTACTTTAATTAATAAATATTAACTATAATTGCTAATTATAATAACTAAATATAATAAATTATAAAATAAAAATTTATTCATTTTATAATACTTTTTATTGATGATTGTTAATTATAATAAAATATAAATAATGACATATATGAATGAGTATTTATGATTATTGTTATGCATATTTGCTTCAATTAATATAATCAGCAATTGCTTCGATTTTTAAATAACCAATGCAAACAACGTTATTCCCTGTGATGCATTTGCTTCGGTTTCTCATGAGTCGATGCAAACCGATACAAATGACACTACTTTCATCGGTTGTGAGGACAACCAATGCAAATAATATTGTTTGCTTCACTGCATTTGCATCGGTTCCTTAGGGGGCGATGCAAATAATTCTATTTGCTTCGGTACATTTGCATCATGTCCTGAGGAACCGATGCAAATAACGCTATTTGCATTGGTTATGAGGAAAATCGATGCAAATACTATTATTTGCTTCGGTGTATTTACATCGATTCCAAAAAAAATCGATGAAAATAACACTATTTGCATCAGTTTGTAAAGACAACCGATGCAAATAAAGCGAAGCAACAGGCATATTTTGTACTTATGATATCCTCTGTATTGCATGCGCAACCGGCCTTGCATTCGGAACTAGATCGATTCTTAAATCGATATCTTTTCGCGGAGGAAGGCTATCAACTTCTTCAAACACATCTGTGTAATTCTTAACAACATTATAATTCTCGATGGAAGTGGGGGAAATCTCAAGAGCAAACAAAAATCCCTTTCTATCTGTCTCAGGACCTTCACATGGTATGGTTATGAAGTTTCCAAAATTAGTTTTAACTTTAACAATTCTTTCAGCACATTTAACTTCGACTTCATATTTCATCAACCAATCTAACCCAAGTATAATATCAAACTCAGTAAAATACATGATAATCAAGTTGAAGGAAAATCGATAATTGGAATAAGAGACGGTCACTCTACAATGTAAACAAAGGTCAGGGGAACCTCCTATCGGATTATTAACACTAATAGGCTCTTCAAGATATCTAAGTTTTAGATTCAATTTCTTAACCATATTATTCGAAATAAAACTTCGTGATGCTCTTGTATTAAATAACACTTTCACAGGAATATTTTAACTGTAAGCGTACCTTCCAAAACATCTTGCCTTCCCCTGCCAGCAGAAGTTGTTGGGGTCATCTGTCACATTATAGACGTGAGTCGCTTCGGGATTTTTCAGCAGTGGGCAGTACCTTGCAATGTGTCATGTCTTATGGCAATTGTAGCATTCCCTGTTTTCTCGAGATCTCTGGCCAGATTCAGATTCATTCTTCCTTAGCCTCTTGGGAGATCTACAATTCCTTGCCCAATGTCCATACTTGTCATTGTTATAACATTTAATCCCCTTTAACTCATCATCCTTTGGCTTCGCCTCTTTAGTCTTACTTGTCTCGGGATTCCTGGTCAAAGATTTTCTTTTCTTTCCTGAGTATCCTCTTTCCTTATCCTCCTAAGCATTTCTCTTAGAAATACTCTCGTAACGACAAGCCATCTCTACCATCCCATCAAATGGGAGACTTATATGAGCTATCACTCTGCTTTGATACCTTCTCTAAAGACCCTCAATGAACTTGTTATTCTTCTTAGTCAGGTTCTGAATTAGCTTTGGACCGAAATGAGAGAGCTCGTTGAATTTGTTCACATATTCATAGATGGTCATAGCCTCTTGCTTGAGATCCGAAAATTCATAGTATATACACTTGACTTTTTCTTGGGTAACAAACCACCCCCTTGAAAATTTCCTTTGAGCAACCAAGATGCTAGAAATCTCTTCCGATTATCAGTCAATTCTAAGCCTTCAAAGATTCATTTACAAGACCTCATCCATTCTTGCGCTTCGATTACAGATTCTCTGCCCGTAAATGGTGCTCCGCCCATGTTCTTATACTTCTTAGCAACCGTACCAAAATGTGACGATCCCAAAATCCGAGGGGCGGTATTAAGGATAATCATTGGAATATAACACATTAATCATCATAGTAGAGTACAGATAATAGCAGAAACAATAAATAGAATAATTTTACATGAGTATGACAGCGGAATCACAACATGTAATAACATCAGAATAGCATAGCTTAGGATATAACTTAGTAAATAAAAAGGAAGTGCTCAGTCATCATCGCCAGAGGCGGAATACATACATGCAGTGAGACATAATAAGGGTATCAGTCTACATCGCCGAAGGCGGTACATATACATACAATAAGAAGTACTGAAAGTAAAGCAGTCTGCATCGCCAGTGGCGGAATCATAATTTAAGTACAGTAATGGCGGAAAATGTCAAAGTCGTCTCTGTGAAGTCAGCCTCGCCATGAGCCAAAATGCACTCTATGCAACAGTGCAGAGCCAAAAACAACCTATCACCTGTGAACTAGGCTTCCCGTGTGAAAATAGGGGCACCCGTGTTTGCAAAGTGAAACAAACAACGAGTCAGTCATGGTGACTGGTATGAGGAATCTATTTAACAGTTTAAACAACAATAATGAGCAAATCATAGGACCACGCCACTTTCGCGGAACGAGTTTACTCCAGTGATTGCTAGTGCATTTAACACAAAGTAAATTCTTTGAAACAACGCAATGCTTTTTAAAAGAATGAAGCCATTATAAGACTCAGGTCCCATCATACAATGCAACGCAAGCCGGAGGATAGAGTTTTATCTTATAATGGCCAAATATGCTTGATATGAATAAAGCAAAATCAATTGATATTATTACTAGTGCATATATGTTTCAAAAATGAATAGCATCATAAATATCAATCATAGGCGGCATAGCTACCATATACTATGTCGCCATACTAGTTTTACAATCGAGTCTGTTATTTCTTATTGGAAATTGGATTTCCGTCATGAGTCGAGGCAAGGGGCAAGCTCCTCTCCGCTTCGAGACATTCTAGCAAATGCCTCAGGACTACACACTCTGGGCAACCCTTGGATCTTCAGGGACGGTCCTCTCTTACGTTTGAGGATTATTTATTCCTGAACACACGTTTCCCGGTCCTTACAGACCTATAATCAAGGCGCCTCGCATTCCAACAACCACATAGGTGAAAAATAGATATATATGTCAGGGCTGGTAAGTCACTGACACCACCATAGCTAGAAAGAAACGTCGTGCTCTCCCTGCAGTCCGTATCCCAATTTTAACTCATACCGGGGTGTGAGGCTCGCGAATCCATGCTATACACAAAGCCAGGCCACGCAGACCGTGCTTTGATCATCATCCACAAGACTTTGCTTTGCAACAGAAGCCTTGATCACAGCATCTTGGCATGCCACATAGGCAATCCACTCCATACGATTGATTTCCATCGATATATAACCTCTGAGCTCGTACGTCTCAGAGAAGGGCGTTAAGCAAAAGAATAAATTCTCCGTCGCCAAACAGATATATATTTAACAGAGATCAATCAGTATAGAACAAAATCCAATGTCAGACACACAGTCCATTTACAAGTCCGTTCTGGGTCTGAACGAAACCGGAGGCGTCAATTCCTCGTATATCCGTCCAATCAACGTATACGTTCAGACGGCTACTACTTCTGTCCCTTCACGGTAGCTACTCCGGTCAGGAACTTCAGCAGCGCCCATCCAACCGATACGAAGATCGTCGGTCTTGAATCGTCTTTGCATTTTCCAATTCGAATCGCTCGATAAATTATTTGAAATGAGGGTTAGCTCGGCCTTTTCAAATAATTCATGTCATTAGAATTTAAATCGATTCTTTCCATGGTTATATTATTCGACATCCATCTTTCAGTTCTTTAGTGTTATTTTCGTGTCAAGCACATACAACCATCAAATATCAAACAATTCAAGCCCAATTGGTTTATTTTCAATCTATGTTGCTTATAATATTTTATAACGATTTTTCGCCATTTTTATTTATTTAAAAATGGCCATATTTAATTTAACGACGTTTCAGGTCGTGTCGTGGCACTGTTTTTCCCCTAATTTGTTTTACACATATCGGAAAATCTAACCGTTGGATTTCTACAAAGTCTATATCAGTGGGAAGATATTCCCAAAGCGAACCTAACGGTTCCAGTTTCGTGAAAATCCGACGGTCGGATCTCCCACACTAGTCGTTTGAAGTTACGGTTTCAAAATTCGAACTACAGCGTCGTTATTCAATTTTATTTAATTATATTTATATTTATATATAAATATAAACGATTCTGGCGATGTTTTTCTTCAGATTTGAATTAAACATTTCGGACAATCCAACCGTTGGATTTTTACAAGGTTGGTGCCGTTGGGAAGATATTTCCAAGGAGAACCCAGCGGTTGCGGTTTCGGGAAAATCCGATGGTCGGATTTCTCGTACTAATCGTTTCAAATTACGATTCCGAAACATGAACTGCACGGCTTCGATTCCCTTTAATTATATTTATATTTATATATATAAATATAGTTCATTCTATAATTCCAACCATAGTTCATTCTATATTTTCAACTTCGTTTTCACTTCAAATATTTCACTAACGCCTTAATATTTCGAAAAATTTCGCCATAACCTCCTTTGTACGGGGAGGGGTTTGGAAATTTATTGGGCCGTGTTAGGTACCCAACAAATCCTAAAAAGCATTCACATATTTATAGTGATATATTCTGGTGTTTACGGGGGAGTATGTACAGATAATCACTCCAGAGAATAAATTCTCGTCACCCCGTTTTCGTGTGGAAATAAATAGTCCATGTGCCGTATCTAATAACTAGAGCGACGTGATTATTGTCAACTCCAGACCCGTGTGGGGTTCTTATTAATCTGGCAATTTATCGTTATATTTTATATAGTCCATATCAGTCATCAGTTCAACCTGTAGTATAAAATCATCGCCATACAAGCCTCTTGCTCGTATGGTAAATCTTCCACCTCGTCACACAAGCGCCAATTGCTTATGTGGAATATGATGAAGTATGCCTATTGTCAAGAAGTATGCCATGTAGTGTAGTTCAAAATTAATTGTTACTATCCTGTGGCGACGTTTATTATTTCACACAGAATAACCAGCACTCCGCATTCAATGGCCTTCACAGGAGTTGATATAAAAATAAAATTGTGCAGCCAACTCATCAAGGCTTACCTATTTGTCGGGCATGCAAATAATTTCTTTACTCTACAGCTAATCCATTTTTCCTGTTCAACACATGTATATATATGCAGAACAAAGCTAATAATAATATTTCTAGCAAACTATTATTTATTTCAACACGTGTGTATTTTTATCAAAGCATATACATGATAAAAGAAATATTTTTATCGTCAAAAATATTTATTCAACACGTGAATGTTTTAACACTTCATATTTACAATAAAAATGTAGTTTTTATTGTCTATTCATTTTATTTTGAAATACGATAACATTCAACACATGAATTTCAACTCGACAAACGAATTGCAACTCAAGACATGAATATTCTATATAGTTTGTATATATATAAAAATGTGATTTTTATCGCTAAAGCTATTTGTTTAAATTCAAATAATATTCAACACATGAATTTCAACTCAACGAATGAATTGCAACTCAACACATGCATATTCGCTATAGTTTGAATATATATAAAAATGTGATTTTTATCGCTAAAGCTATTTGTTTAAATTCAAATAATATTCAACACATGAATTTCAACTCAACGAATGAATTGCAACTCAACACATGAATATTCGCTATAGTTTGAATAAATATAAAAATGTGATTTTTATCGCTAAAGCTATTTGTTTAAATTTAAATAATATTCAACACATGAATTTCAACTCAACGAATGAATTGCAACTCAACACATGAATATTCGCTATAGTTTGAATATATATAAAAATGTGATTTATATCGCTAAAGCTATTTGTTTAAATTCAAATAATATTCAACACATGAATTTCAACTCAACGAATGAATTGCAATTCAACACATGAATATTTGCTATAGTTTGAATATATATATAAAAATGTGATTTTTATCGCTAAAGCTATTTGTTTAAATTCAAATAATATTCAACACATGAATTTCAACTCAACGAATGAATTGCAACTCAACACATAAATATTCGCTATAGTTTGAATATATATAAAAAATGTGATTTTTATCGCTAAAGCTATTTGTTTAAATTCGAATAATATTCAACACATGAATTTCAACTCAACGAATGAATTGCAACTCAACACATGAATATTCGCTATAGTTTGTATATATATAAAAATGTGATTTTTATTGCTAAATCTATTTGTTTAAATTTAAATAATATTCAACACATGAATTTCAACTCAACGAATGAATTGCAACTCAACACATGAATATTCGCTATGGTTTGAATATATATAAAAATGTGATTTTTATTGCTAAAGCTATTTGTTTAAATTCAAATAATATTCAACACATGAATTTCAACTCAACGAATGAATTGCAACTCAACACATGAATATTCGCTATGGTTTGTATATATATAAAAATGTGATTTTTATTGCTAAAGCTATTTGTTTAAATTCAAATAATATTCAACACATGAATTTTGATTCAACGAATGAATTTCAACTCAACACATGAATATTGGTTTCAACATTTGTAATTTATTTCAACGAATGAAAATTATTCTAACACATGAATATTTCAGAAAATTTCGGCAGCATAACGACAGGGTAGTTAAAACCGGGACCGTCCCTAGTACGGCTCCTCGCTCTACCTTAAAACCTCGCGGTTTTTTGACAATGGGGATCGTGCATCTAGTTCGCACGCAGGCGGCATGTTTTATTTTCAATTCCACAATCCTATTCTAATTTGTTTCAACCACAAGAGGGTATTTTTCAACCACAAAGGTATTTTTCAACCACAATATCAACCACAAACAATTATTTCCAACCATTCGTCATAGCATATAATATCACGTCAATCACAAGCAATAAATATCGTCCATGGTCTGTGGGCGAGGGGAGTATGTATGTATATATATATATATATATTATATTATAATTCACTTGCATTTCATCACAATTCAAAGCATATATGTTTCATTCAACGCTTGTATAATTTATACATCGCTAATATAACTTATACAACACATGTACATGAGGTATACAATGCGTATATAATTTACACTTCGCTTATATAATTTATACAACGCGATTCCATTCACACAATTTAGTTTAGATTCCTCACATTGGTTATTGCAGTGCTAAAAATCCTAGGAAGATCAGAAAAATCCGCGGCTTCTTCTAGAATGTAGAGAGCCTCCTTGCGGTCACGGTGTCTCCTGTTTCATCGAATTTCGTTAACGAACGAAAAAGATATTATTTTTCATAGTTTTGCAACGCTTTATAGTGTTATTTTCAATTCAGAATAATAAAGGTCGAACCTTTATATTTTGTTCAGAACTAGGTTTGGGATTTTTGCAAAATCCGTGAAGTATGGGGATGATCGGCGGTGCTGACGTGGAAGGGGGCGGCGAGGGCTTCACGGCGCTGGTGGTTTGAGGGGTTGCGATGGCGAATCGGGGCGGCGGCGGCGCTGGGAAGTCGATGAATTCCTAGCTTCGATTCAAGCGGAGGAGATGATGGTAGAGGGCGGCGCTTGGTCGGATGTGGAGAGGAGGCGAAGGCGAGTCGACTAGTGGCGGCGGCGCGGCCTAGCGTCGCCTGTGGCGGTCGGAAAATGGAGGAGAAGCACGGAGCAACCTGGATTGTCGGTTTTGTCTGAGGCGGCTAGGGTTTTGAGATATTTTTTTTTATAATGGAAAAATCCTATTGGTCGAAGCTTTATAGGAAAATTTAAATAGTGTTTTTGCAAACGGACTCGAAATCAAACCCAACGACTGTCGCCCCTAGCTAAATACCCCCATTCCGGACACAATGGGATATGTTTCGTTGGCCAATTCGACTGTTACAGTCAGTTATTTTTCAAATTAAAATATAAAACATTTAATATTTAATTTGAACGTACATTTTAATTTGCCAGGGCCACAAACTGAATCGAAAAATTCCAAAAAAATAAATCTAGCTTTGTTTTGACGATACGGTCCTAACAAAACCATTTCGTCGAATTCTGAGCTCGTTTTAAAAACGGCCATTTTTAGATCGACCCATTTTAACAGAAATTGACCAATCACATTTTCTTTTGCCCCGCTCACATACTAGCTTCAAAAATTATGAAATTTGAAACTTAGTAATAATTTGACATCCCGGACCCAACAAAAGTGGTTTCGTCGAATTCCGAGGTCGTATGAAAAATATCAATTTTCAAGGGCTATATATGCTATATAGCGACCTTTCTGAAAATTCATTTGGCCATAACTTTTGATTCCCGCTATGAAACTTCGATTTTTCAGATTCGTTAGAAAGGTATTCATAAACAGATTTAAATATTTTCAGTTTCGCTAAAATCCGTTATATTTTCCACCTGGTACAGTCAGACAAAGTTTGTATTCAAAATTTCAAACTGCAATACTATACCCAATTCTTTATTTTTTTTGAAATATGCTATTTCAATTATTCAAATTCTTTGGTAATAACCAATTTTAAAAATTTTAAATTGGTTCACATTTTCCAGGTTATTACAATCTCCCCCACTTAAAACTTTTCGTCCTCGAAAAGGAAATAACAGCTAAGTAGGAAATAAAATGTAAATGCAAAGTATTGTAAAGGTACCTTGCACCAGAGTTAGTCAGAGATGTCCACTCTGCATTTGGGATGGGCTTGTTTAATGCTTTCCTCAGTCTTCCAAGTACAGTCTCTAGGATCACTACTCCACTGCACTTTGACTAAATGAATCTTTTTGCTCCTTAGCTCTCTAGTTTCTTTGCCAACGATCTTTAATGGCTCTCTTCTGAGTGCTAATTCTGGAGTTATGTCAATATCCTGTTGCGCTGCTTCTTCCACAACAAGATCTGGATCATGAACATGTTTTCTGAGTTGAGACACGTGGAACACATCATGTACACCAGGCAACCAATCAGGTAATGAAACCCTATATGCAAGAGTTCTAATCCGTTCAAGTATAGGAAAGGGACCAATAAATCTCGGTGCCAACTTCCCAGTCTTGCCAAATCTGATTACTCCTTGCATTGGAGAAACTCTTAAATAAACATAATCGCCAACGACAAATGATAAATCTCTTCTTCTCGCATCAGCATAACTTTTCTGTCGGCTCTGTGCGGTTTTCAATCGCTTCTTAATGAAATCGACTTTATCTGATGCTTCTCGAATCATATCGGGCCCTGACACAAGTCTGTTGCCAGGTTCTACCCAACATGCGGGAGATCTGCACGGTCTACCGTATAATGCTTCAAATGGAGACATCCCCAAACTTGCTTGATAGCTATTGTTATAAGAGAATTCAGCTAAATGTATGTGATCTTCCCATGAGCCTCCAAAATCGATAACGCAAGCCCGCAGTAAATCTTCTAGAATCCTATTCACCCGCTCAGTTTGGCCGTCTGTCTGTGGGTGATAAGCGGTACTTAAATTCAATTTGGATCCCAATTCTGTCTGGAATGCTTCCCAGAATTTGCTAGTAAACAGGGGATCTCTATCACTGACTATATTGAGCGGCACCCCATGTAGTTTAACTATTTATTTGAAGTAAATCTGTGCTAAACTTTGAGCCGTTCTATTGGATCGGACAGGTATGAAATGGGAAGTCTTCGTGAAGCGATCTACGATTACCCATATACTGTCGTTTCCTTTCTTAGTTCGAGGCAAACCATCAATGAAGTTCATCGAGATTTGCTCCCACTTCCATCCTGGAATTTCTAAGGGTTGTAATAATCCAGCCAATTTCTGCTGATCACTCTTACCTAGTTGACTAGTGGGGCATCTACTAACATATAATGAAATATCTCTTTTCATCGACCTCCACCAGAATGTGCGTTTGATATCGTTATACATATTGCTCACACCGGGATGGATACTTAATTTGGACTTGTGGCACTCATCAAGTATTTCTCTTCTGAGCTCAGGAAGATTTGTGATGAAAATCCTGCCCTTTAATCTAAGAACTCCTTTGTCATCCAGTCGGAAACTTGTGGATTCACCTCCCTTGACTCCCTGGCTGACTCTTTGAATAAATTCATCGTCTTTCGGAAGGGTCGAGATCCTGTCTATTAATGAAGACATGATGACAAAACTGGCGATGATTTCATTCTTTCTGCTGAGCGCATCTGCTACAACATTGGCTTTCCCCGGAGTGTATAGAATTTCAAAATCGTATGCTGCAAGGAATTCTAACCAATGCTGTTGTCTCAAATTTAGATCCTTCTGAGTGAATAGATATTTCAAGGATTGATGATCCGTGAATAGTTCGAACTTCTCGCCCAGTAAATAATGCCTCCAGATTCTTAAAGCGAACACGATAGCTAATAACTCAAGATCATGAGTTGCATAGTTTCTCTCATGCGGCTTCAGCTGACGGCTGGCATAAGCGATCACTTGGCCTTTTTGCATCAATACTGCGCCTAGCCCTCTAATAGAAGCGTCTGTCCATACAGTCAAGTCTTGGTTGCCTTCTATAATTGTCAATACTGGAGCGGTCGTCAATTTCAGTTTCAGTTCCTGGAAAGCTTCTTCACATTCGGGAGTCCGTTTGAATTTCTCATGCTTCTTTGTAAGCTTTGTCAATACACCAGATATCTTTGAAAAATCCTGAACGAATTTCCGATAGTAACTAGCTAATCCAAGGAAACTTCGAACTTCTGTGGGGGTAGTAGGTTGTTTCCAGTTTTGAATCGCTGTAATTTTGCTTGGATCTACAGCAATCCCTTCTTTTGATACGACATGGCCTAGGAACTTAACTTCATTCTGCCAGAAGAAACACTTAGAAAATTTAGCTTTCAAGACATTTTTCCTTAGAATTTTCAACACTTGTTCTAAATGTTTTGCATGTTCGTCTTCCGACTTTGAGTAGATTAAAATGTCATCGATGAAGACTAGAACAAATTTATTCAATACACCACGGAACACTCTGTTCATAAGATCGACGAAGTATGCCGGAGCGTTACACAAGCCGAACGGCATTACTAACCATTCGTAGAATAAATCGGGACCCCTGAAGGCTGTCAAAGGAACACAGTCTTCAGCTATACGTAATTGGTGGAAACCTGTAGCTAGGTCCATTTTGGAGAATACTGTTGCTCCATTTAATTGATCTAACATATCATCTATACGTGGCAAGGGATATTTGTTCTTCAGTGTCTTCTTATTGAGATCTCGGTAATCAACACAAAGTCTTAGAGTACCGTCTGATTTCGGGACAAATACTACTTCTGCTCCCCACGCTGAAAAGCTCGGTCTGATCAGACCTTTCCAAAGCAATTCTCGGGTTTGACTACCTAACTCTTCTTTTTCTTTTGGGGCCATTCTTCTAATTGGTTGTACTACTGGTCGGGCGTTAGGAATTAGATCTATTCTAAATTCAATTTCTCTTTGCGGCGGTAAGTTTTCTACTTCTTCAAACACATCCGCATAGTTTTTAACGACCGGTATCTTTTCTAGTGAAGGGGGAGTAACTTCTAAAGAAGACCAAAATTCTGTTCTATTAATTTCGGAGCCATGGCATGGTATAGTGATATGCCCAAATTTTGTTTTAACTTTCACGATTCTTTTGGCACATCTAACTTCGGCCTCATATTTTGTCAACCAGTCCAGCCCCAGTATAATATCAAATTCGGAAAGGTCCATGACAATCACCTTAAAAGAGAACTTGTAGCAAGAATAAGAGATAGGCACCCTACAGTATGAACTGAGACTAACAGAACCTCCTATCGGATTTTGAACTTTAATGGGTTCTTTAAGTTTTCCTTGTTTCAATTTTAACTTGTGAACGATGTTACCAGAAATGAAGCTACGTGATGCACCAGTATCAAAAAGTACAGAAACAGGAATATTTTTAATGGTAAGGGTACCTCCCAAGACGTCGGGTTTACCTGATCCATCCGTGATAGCTGGCGGGGCCCCCCCGTCATACACATGAGTCACTTGTGCATTCTGCTTCAGAGGACAATTCCTGCTATAGTGCCCCTTCTTATGGCAGTTGTAGCATTCGGTTGAGTCATTTGCCTTTGGTTTCCTCGGGGCTTTGCATACATTAGAAAAATGTCCTGGCTTCCCGCAGTTGTAGCAATTTCCTTTGGGGATCTTTCCAGGTTTCTGAGTAGCGGCCGCTGTAATGCTAGACTCGGGTTGATCTGCTGAAGCCTTGCGCTTATTTCCAGCTTGGCTTTTGGCGCGGTCTTGGCTGGCGTGCCTTTCATCCATATCTTCATAATTGCAAGCCATTTCCACCAATTCTGAGAAGGAGAGTTTGATGTTGCTCATGGCTCTGTCATGGTACTTGCGCTTTAGCCCAAATATAAATCTCTTGTTCTTTGATTTGTCAGTCATAATAAGCTCTGGAGCATAGCGCGGCAACTGGGTGAATTTATTGAGGTAATCCTGGATAGAGAGATCTCCTTGCTGGAGATTAGCAAACTGCTCTCGCATTCTCTCTAAAGCCTACTCAGGTACAAACTTCTCGTTGAACATGGTTTTGAATTGCTCCCAGGTCCTGACAGTACCTGCTGCATCCTCTGAGGTGATGGCATCCCACCACAGCTCTGCTTCTTCCTGTAGGAGACAAATACCTAGTCGTGCTTTGTTGTTGGTTCCCAAACCCATGCCTTCAAAGATTTTCTCACAGGTCTTCAACCAAGCTATAGCCTCGGTCATTGTACCCGTGCCAGAAAAGGGTTTTCCCCCAAGGTTCCTATACCTCTTCGCTACTCTGTCTAGCTCGAAGTCCTCGGGTGCTGGTGGCTGAACAATAGGGCCTTCCTCTACTACGGGGATATTCCCCCGTCCTCATGCTACTCCTGCTCGGCCTCCACGGCCTCCTCTAGCTGCTGCTGCTCGTGTAGCCATCAAAGAGAATACTGTATAAGCAAGAAAAGAGTCAAGCTCACAGATTTGATAATTTTTATAAATGATAAAGAAGGGGAATATAAGGAAAGATAATGATGTACTGATCAATTTGTTTTGCTAATCTGCTTAGCTCATTCTAGGACATTGCTAATCCTATCTCTAATGAGCTACTCGCCTTAGAACACTACTGATTCTATTCTGACGAGGTGTTTAATGTGTTAGATCCCGTAACTAAGGTTAACCAAAGCTCTGATACCAACTGTGACGATCCCAAAATCCGAGGGGCGGTATTAAGGATAATCATTGGAATATAACACATTAATCATCATAGCAGAGTACAGATAATAGCAGAAACAATAAATAGAATAATTTTACATGAGTATGACAGCGGAATCACAACATGTAATAACATCAGAATAACATAGCGTAGGATATAACTTAGTAAATAAAAAGGAAGTGATCAGTCATCATCGCCAGAGGCGGAATACATACATGCAGTGAGACATAATAAGGGTATCAGTCTACATCGCCGAAGGCAGTACATATACATACAATAAGAAGTACTAAAAGTAAAGCAGTCTGCATCGCCAGTGGCGGAATCATAATATAAGTACAGTAATGGCGGAAAATGTCAAAGTCGTCTCTGTGAAGTCAGCCTTGCCATGATCCAAAATGCACTCTATGCAACAGTGTAGAGCCAAAAACAACCTGTCACCTATGAACTAGGCCGCCCGTGTGAATATAGGGGCACCCGCGTTTGCAAAGTGAAACAAACAACGAGTCAGTCATGGGGACTGGTATGAGGAATCTATTTAATAGTTTAAACAACAATAATGAGCAAATCATAGGACCACGCCACTTTCGCGGAACGGGTTTACTCCAGTGATTGCTAGTGCATTTAACACAAAGTAAATTTTTGAAACAACGCAATACTTTTTAAAAGAATGAAGCCATTATAAGACTCAGGTCCCATCATACAATGCAACGCAAGCCGGAGGATCGAGTTTTACCTTATAATGGCCAAATATGCTTGATACGTATAAAGCAAAATCAATTGATATTATTACTAGTGCATATATGTTTCAAAAATGAATAGCATCATAAATATCAATCATAGGCGGCATAGCTACCATATACTATGTCGCCATACTAGTTCTACAATCGAGTCCGTTATTTCGTATTGGAAATTGGATTTCCGTCATGAGTCGAGGCAAGGGGCAAGCTCCTCTCCGCTTCGAGACATGCTAGCAAATGCCTCAGGACTACACACTCTGGGCAACCCTTGGATCTTCAGGGCCGATCCTCTCTTACGTTTGAGGATTATTTATTCCTGAACACACGTTTCCCGGTCCTTACAGACCTATAATTGAGGCGCCTCGCATTCCAACAACCACATAGGTGAAAAATAGATATATATGTCAGGGCTGGTAAGTCAATGACACCACCATAGCTAGAAAGAAACGTCGTGCTCTCCTTGTAGTCCGTATCCCGTTTTTAACTCATACCGGGGTGTGAGGCTCGCGAATCCACGCTATACACAAAGCCAGGCCACGCAGACCGTGCTTTGATCATCATCCACAAGACTTTGCTTTGCAACAGAAGCCTTGATCACAGCATCTTGGCATGCCACATAGGCAATCCACTCCATACGATTGATTTCCATCGATGTATAACCTCTGAGCTCGTACGTCTCAGAGAAGGGCGTTAAGCAAAAGAATAAATTCTCCGCCGCCAAACAGATATATATTTAACAGAGATCAATCAATATAGAACAAAATCCAATGTCAGACACACAGTCCATTTACAAGTCCGTTCTGGGTCTGAACGAAACCGGAGGCGTCAATTCCTCGTATATCCGTCCAATCAACGTATACGTTCAGACGGCTACTACTTCCATCCCTTCACGGTAGCTACTCCGGTCAGGAACCTCAGCAGCGCCCATCCAACCGATACGAAGATCGTCGGTCTTGAATCGTCTATGCATTTTCCAATTCGAATCGCTCGATAAATTATTTGAAATGAGGGTTAGCTCGGCCTTTTCAAATAATTCACGTCATTAGAATTTAAATCGATTCTTTCCATGGTTATATTATTTGACATCCATCTTTCAGCTCTTTAGTGTTATTTTCGTGTCAAGCACATACAACCATCAAATATCAAACAATTCAAGCCCAATTGGTTTATTTTCAATCTATGTTGCTTATAATATTTTATAACGATTTTTCGCCATTTTTATTTATTTAAAAATGGCCATATTTAATTAAACGACGTTTCAGGTCGTGTCGTGGCACTAGCGCTGTTTTTCCCATAATTTGTTTTACACATATCGGAAAATCTAACCGTTGGATTTCTTCAAAGTCTATATCAGTGGGAAGATATTCCCAAAGCGAACCCAACGGTTCCAGTTTCGTGAAAATCCGACGGCCGGATCTCCCACACTAGTCGTTTGAAGTTACGGTTTCAAAATTCGAACTGCAGCGTCGTTATTCGATTTTATTTAATTATATTTATATTTATATATAAATATAAACGATTCTGGCGCTGTTTTTCTTTAGATTTGAATTAAAAATTCCGGACAATCCAACCGTTGGATTTTTACAAGGTTGGTGCCGTTGGGAAGATATTTCCAAGGCGAACCCAGCGGTTGCGGTTTTGGGAAAATCCGCTGGTCGGATTTCTCGTACTAACCATTTCAAATTATGATTCCGAAACACGAACTGCACGGCTTCGATTCCCTTTAATTATATTTATATTTATATATATAAATATAGTTCATTCTATAATTCCAACCATAGTTCATTCTATATTTTCAACTTCGTTTTCACTTCAAATATTTCACTGACGCCTTAATATTTCAAAAAAATTCGCCATAACCTCCTTTGTACGGGGAGGGGTTTGGAAATTTATTGGGCCGTGTTAGGTACCCAATAAATCCTAAAAAGCATTCACATATTTATAATGATATATTCTGGTGTTTACGGGGGAGTATGTACAGATAATCACTCCAGAGAATAAATTCTCGTCACCCCGTTTCCGTATGGAAATAAATAGTCCATGTGCCGTATCTAATAACTAGAGTGACGTGATTATTGTCAACTCCAGACCCGTGTGGGGTTTTTATTAATCTGGCAATTTATCGTTATATTTTATATAGTCCATATCAGTCATCAGTTCAACCTGTAGTATAAAATCATCGCCATACAAGCCTCTCGCTCGTATGGTAAATCTTCCACCTCGTCACACAAGCTCCAGTTGCTTCTGTGGAATATGATGAAGTATGCCTATCGTCAAGAAGTATGCCATGTAGTGTAGTTCAAAATTAATTGTTACTATCCTATGGCGACGTTTATTATTTCACACAGAATAACCAGCACTCCGCATCCAATGACATTCACAGGAGGTGATATAAAAATAAAATTGCGCAGCCAACTCATCAAGGCTTACCTATTTGTCGGGAACGCAAATAATTTCTTTACTCGACAGCTAATCCATTTTTCCTGTTCAACACATGTATATATATGCAGAACAAAGCTAATAATAATATTTCTAGCAAACTATTATTTATTTCAACATGTGTGTATTTTTATCAAAGCATATACATGATAAAAGAAATATTTTTATCGTCAAAAATATTTATTCAACACGTGAATGTTTTAACACTTCATATTCACAATAAAAATGTAGTTTTTATTGTCTATTCATTTTATTTTGAAATACGATAACATTCAACACATGAATTTCAACTCGACAAACGAATTGCAACTCAACACATGAATATTCTATATAGTTTGTATATATATAAAAATGTGATTTTTATCGCTAAAGCTATTTGTTTAAATTCAAATAATATTCAACACATGAATTTCAACTCTACGAATGAATTGCAACTCAACACATGAATATTCGTTATAGTTTGAATATATATAAAAATGTGATTTTTATCGCTAAAGCTATTTGTTTAAATTCAAATAATATTCAACACATGAATTTCAACTCAACGAATGAATTGCAACTCAACACATGAATATTCGCTACAGTTTGAATATATATAAAAATGTGATTTTTATCGCTAAAGCTATTTGTTTAAATTCAAATAATATTCAACACATGAATTTCAACTCAACGAATGAATTGCAACTCAACACATGAATATTCGCTATAGTTTGAATATATATAAAAATGTGATTTTTATCGCTAAAGCTATTTGTTTAAATTCAAATAATATTCAACACATGAATTTCAACTCAACGAATGAATTGCAACTCAACACATGAATATTCGCTATAGTTTGAATATATATAAAAATGTGATTTTTATCGCTAAAGCTATTTGTTTAAATTCAAATAATATTCAACACATGAATTTCAACTCAACGAATGAATTGCAACTCAACACATGAATATTCGCCATAGTTTGAATATATATAAAAATGTGATTTTTATCGCTAAAGCTATTTGTTTAAATTTAAATAATAATCAAGACATGAATTTCAACTCAACGAATGAATTGCAACTCAACACATGAATATTCGCTATAGTTTGTATATATATATAAATGTGATTTTTATTGCTAAAGCTATTTGTTTAAATTCAAATAATATTCAACACATGAATTTCAACTCAACGAATGAATTGCAACTCAACACATGAATATTCGCAATGGTTTGTATATATATAAAAATGTGATTTTTATTGCTAAAGCTATTTGTTTAAATTCAAATAATATTTAACACATGAATTTCAACTCAACGAATGAATTGCAACTCAACACATGAATATTCGCTATGGTTTGTATATATATAAAAATGTGATTTTTATTGCTAAAGCTATTTGTTTAAATTCAAATAATATTCAACACATGAATTTTGATTCAACGAATGAATTTCAACTCAACACATGAATATTGGTTTCAACATATGTAATTTATTTCAACGAATGAAAATTATTCTAACACATGAATATTTCAGAAAATTTTGGCAGCATAACGGCAGGGTAGTTAAAACCGGGACCGTCCCTAGTACGGCTCCTCGCTCTACCTTAAAACCTCGCGCTTTTTTGACAATGGGGATCATGCATCTAGTTCGCACGTAGGCGGCATGTTTTATTTTCAATTCCACAATCCTATTCTAATTTGTTTCAACCACAAGTGGGTATTTTTCAACCACAAAGGTATTTTTCAACCACAATATCAACCACAAACAATTATTTCCAACCATTCGTCATACCATATAATATCATGTCAATCACAAGCAAGAAATATCGTCCATGGTCTGTGGATGAGGGGAGTATATATATATATATTATATTATAATTCACTTGCATTTCATCACAATTCAAAGCATATATGTTTCATTCAACGCTTGTATAATTTATACATCGCTAATATAACTTATACAACACATGTACATGAGGTATACACTCGTATATAATTTACACTTCGCTTATATAATTTATACAATGCGATTCCATTCACACTATTTAGTTTAGATTCCTCACATTGGTTATTGCAGTGCTAAAAATCCTAGGAAGATCAGAAAATCCGCGGCTTCTTCTAGAATGTAGAGAGCCTCCTTGCGGTCACGGTGTCTCCTGTTTCATCGAATTTCGTTAACGAACGAAAAAGATATTATTTTTCATAGTTTTGCAATGCTTTATAGTGTTATTTTCAATTCAGAATAATAAAGGTCGAACCTTTATATTTTGTTCAGAACTAGGTTTGGGATTTTCGCAAAATCCGTGAAGTATGGGGATGATCGGCGGTGCTGATGTGGAAGGGGGCGGCGAGGGCTTCACGGCGCTGGTGGTTTGAGGGGTTGCGATGGCGAATCGGGGCGGCGGCGGCGCTGGGAAGTCGATGACTTCCTGGCTTCGATTCAGGCGGAGGAGGTGATGGTAGAGGGCGACGCTTGGTCGGATGTGGAGAGGAGGCGAAGGCGATGCGACTGGTGGCGGCGGCGCGGCCTAGCGTCGCCTGTGGCTGTCAGAAAATGGAGGAGAAGCACGGAGCAACCTGGATCGTCGGTTTTGTCTGAGGAGGCTAGGGTTATGAGAATTTTTTTTATAATGGAAAAATCCTATTGGTCGAAGCTTTATAGGAAAATTTAAATAGTGTTTTTGCAAACGGACTCGAAATCAAACCCAACGACTGTCGCCCCTAGCTAAATACCCCCATTCCGGACACAATGGGATATGTTTCATTGGCCAATTCGACTGTTACAGTCAATTATTTTTCAAATTAAAATATAAAACATTCAATATTTAATTTGAACGTACATTTCAATTTGCCAGGGCCACAAACTGAATCGAAAAATTCCAGAAAAATAATTCTAGCTTAACAAAACCAGTTTTGTCGAATTCTAAGCTCGTTTGAAAAACGGCCATTTTTAGGTCGACCCATTTTAACAGAAATTGACCAATCACATTTTCTTTTGCCCCGCTCACATACTAGCTTCAAAAATTATGAAATTTGAAACTTAGTAATAATTTGACATCCCGGACCCAACAAAAGTGGTTTCGTCGAATTCCGAGGTCGTATGCAAAATATCAATTTTCAAGGGCTATATATGCTATATAGCGACCTTTCTGAAAATTCATTTGGCCATAACTTTTGATTCCCGCTATGAAACTTCGATTTTTCAGATTCGTTAGAAAGGTATTCATAAACAGATTTAAATATTTTCAGTTTCGCTAAAATCCGTTATATTTTCCACCCGGTACAGTCAGACAAAGTTTGTATTCAAAATTTCAAACTGCAATACTATACCCAATTCTTTATTTTTTTTGAAATATGCTATTTCAATTATTCAAATTCTTTGGTAATAACCAATTTTAAAAATTTTAAATTGGTTCACATTTTCTGGGTTATTACACAAAATGAGGTTGTTGTTGTTGTTGTGGAGGCAATATTGGTGCATTAACATCTCCTACAGGGTTGGGCTGCTGATTCTCAACCGGAACATCTCCTCGTCCTCTTTCTCTACCTCTTCCGCCTTTGCCTCTACCACACTTTTCTTCTATGTCTGCGAATAGAAAGAAAAGAGTCAGACCAACAGAAAAGATACCTTGTGGAATTGTAAGAGCATAAATACACACACACACACACACACACACACATATATATATATAACATGTCCATTAGGGTGTATTCTATTCTGTTGTACTCATTCTGGGGCATTACTAATCCAATCTCTAATGAGTTACTCATCCTGGAATACTACTAATTCTATCTTTGATGAGTCCTTTAACATGTTATACCCAAAACGAAGGTTAACCATTACCTCTATTACCACCAGTGACAACCCCAAACCCCCAATCCCGGGCTGCAGGATAGTCTTTGGAATATAATACATTAAACACATCAGCAGATCACTAAACAAAGCAAAATACATAAATCAAAGAATAATTCACATCAATTTACTACGGAGGAAATAAGTATCAGAGTTACATCAACCTTTAAAAGATCATACTTAGTTCATAACATGGTCAAATTAAAGTTTATAATTTTACAGCAGAATCAAACATAATTAAACATGAGAGTGTCTTAAAAAGTTCAATATAAATCATAAAAGTATGCTTTTAGCTCCAAGTTCCAAAACAGCTACAGAAGCTCTGGTACACATCCCAAAATAAAGAAAGCTTAAAGACCTGTTCGCTTGGTTGTCCATGTAAAAATTATGGGCACCCAAGTTTGCAAGGGAAAACACAAACTACGAGTCAGTCATGGGACTGGTGTGATAAACCCTACAGTTAACTTAACTTATTTGCAAATAAGACATATCACGGGACCACGGCGTATGACACGGAACGACTTTCCTCCACTCTAATGCCTTTCCTCCACTCTAATGCCGGTGCATAAGATAAAATAGAAGAACACAACGCTTTTTATAAAAATGAATCCATTATAAAACTCAAGTCCCATCACATAATGCAACGCAAGCCGAAGGATAGAGTTTTATCTTGTAATGGCCAAACAAGCTTGATAAGAGGGAAGTAAAATTCATTTGATATTACCATTAGTGTTTAAGTGTTTAAAATAATTTTTGAAAATAAATGTATTTATCTTTGACGGCATAATACCCCATCCTATTATGTCGCCGTAGGTATACAACTAAAACCGTAAAATCACGTATTGGAATTTGGATTTCCATCATGAGACGAGGCAAGGGATTTTCCTCAATCCGATTCGTACCATCTCTAGCAAGATGTCCAGGACTCGGACTCTGGTGAGCCCTTGGAGCAGCATGGCCGGTTAGCAGTGCGTCGCTGCTGTCCTCCCTGCCATGGCACCATACTATGGCACCACTTCTAGCTAGAAAGAAACGCATGTCCGCCCTTCTGTCCTTTATCCTGTTTTTGATCCATACCGTAGTGTGAAGCTCGCGAATTAACGCCATGCACAAAGCTAGGCTATATTAGTCATGCCTTGATCATCATCCACAAAGCTTTGCTTTTCAACAAAAAGCTTTGATCCAAGCATCTCAGCATGCCACATTGTAAATCCGTACCATACCATTGATATCCGCTGAAATATAACTTATAAGCTCATAAGTCTCAAAGAAGGGTGTTAAGAAAGAGAATAAATTCTCCGCCACCAAATAGATATATATTTAGCAGAGATCGATGAATACAACATAAAATACAATGTCAAACATATAATCCATTTACAAGCCCGCTCTAGGTTTGAATGAAACTGGAGGCACCTTATTCCTCATCCCATATGTCCAATACATGAGAGGGACCCTCGCATATCTGGACAATCAACAAGTACATTTGGAAAATTGTCACTACAACCCTTTCAAGGGAGCTACCCATATCCAGGGCATAAACAGTAATCCATTCGATGTGAAGATTGTCGGTCTTGCACTGTCTTCAATATCTTTGACTTTTAATCATCGTTCAATTATTCGAAAAGGGTTAAACCCGGTCTTTTTGAATAACACGTGCTCAAAACAAATCAAATCAAATCCATATTCGGATTATTGATTCACTAATTAAATCTCTTTTAATAGGTTCCTTTCATAAGATCTAAAATCTAATTCTCAAATCTAGTTAAGTTATTTGGCTTTCTTAAATCATTTCATAATCTCATATTAAAAGGTTTACTCAAGAATTTAATTCCATTTACGAATTAAAATTCTCATTTCCAAATTCCTTCTCAAAAACCTGTTTTATAAGCCTTTATGCAAAACCACCAATTTACACTTAACAACTTTTATCCTCATAAACCATGTGAATTTGGTTTAGGCTCATTCCAAATCACTTATAATATTTTATAATGATTTTTCACTATTTTTATATAAGTAAAAGGGATTTTTGGGCACAAGGACAAAATTTGTGAAAAATTTAGGCACAAGGACAAGAGGTCAAAAATTTGGCCATAAGGATACTTTTTAGTGTAAATCAAGAAATTCAGGGGCTACCATCATTTCCTATTTTACACTAAAAAGTGTCCTTATGGCTAAATTTTTGGCCTTTTGTCCTTATGCCTAAATTTTTCACTAATTTCGTCCTTTGCACTATTTTCCTGTATATAAAAAGAGATTATATTCGTAATTCCAGTTATAGGTCATTGCTGGTTATGGCGTTGTTTTCATTCAAATTTGAATTAAACATTCTGTAAAATCTAACCGTTGGATTTTAAAACTCTTATTATCATTTGAAAGATCTTTCCAAAATGAATCTAATGGTTCTAATTTCAGGAAAAATCCGGCGGTTAGATCTCTCAGTATATTCATTTAAAGTTACACGTCAAAAACGCGAAATGCCACTATGCGACACATTCTATTTTAATTTATATTCGACGTATAAATATAAATAATACGTCAAATTTCTTCGAAACCATTTTATTTATTATATAGAATATATATGATAATTACTTCCTGAAGCCTTATCTTTATTCTACAACTCATAAATTTTTTATTTTAATCCTACAACATTATAATAATATTATAATGATTAAAATAAGATTATTTTTCGAACTTCAATATTTTTAATCCAACTTCTCTTGATTTTCGTAATAAAAATAAACAAGAAACTTTTAAATAGAAACTTCTTTTAAATAGCCTAACGGAACTTTACTTTTACACCTTACTATTCATTTTGAAATCAAAGCTTCGACTTGCCATAAGTATGTAAATTTTAATTTAAACCCAATCATTACAGTTACAATTGTTCATCGATATTTTTACATCTTCGCGTCCATCCAAAATCGGACATCGAAAGCAAACTTCAAATTTTCAACTATTATTATAATAATAAAATATTCAATGGAAATCCATTTTCATTATGGAGACTTAACCAATGAATCAATAACCACTTTTATTGTCCATTATCATACAGTGTATATTATTGCACTCAAACAACCATCATGGCGCATTCAATTCACAAAAAAGCGCACTGTACCATATAAGCATTAAATAACACTTATACCGTACTGTCAATTAACAATTTGACAGCCTACACATTTGGGATTCAGATATGCGTTAATCTTCCTTCCAATACCCATGGGGGTTTACATCCAATCACAATCAATCGTGGCTTATCTACACACATGGGAGATGATTATCATCCCAAGACCCATGCGAGGTATGCATCAAAATCTATGTAGCTTACATACACATAAGGGAGACCTGTGAATTACTATCATCCCAAGACCCGTGTGGGGTTTACTATCCAATCAATTGAATTATATACACATTTGGGAGATGTGTAAAAGTATCATCCCAATACTGGTGTGGGGTTTACATCAAAATCCATGTAGCTTACATACACGCATGAGAGACGTGTAGGCGTATATCATTTCAAGACCTGTGTGGGGTTTTATAGCATTCATGTATAGTTGATAACAATCGTTAATAAATTGCACAACCAAAACTATTTAAGGTCCAATCAATTTTCAATCAACACCGAGTGTAATTCAAGTGTTAAAAACTCAAGGGACATCGCTTATATGATATTAAAATTCATATATTTACCACAATACTCAACATTTAACATTATATGCAACATATATAACTAATGTTAAACATATTTAAACATGCTAAAATAACAATTAATAGTTAAATTTTTTAATCCATATCTATGTGAGTTTTGGTTTCTCACCAACGGTTTCCACTATGCCAAACTTCGTTTTGAAGGACTACGGAGTCGCTAACACTACTACAGCACACACATAACACCAAGATTGCTTGTCGACTGCTCACACAACTTAATCTCGCGACTATAGCTTCGAATAACTCGCACACACAATCAAACTCACGAACACTAGTAGGTATGGAGGTTTGAAGCTAAACGAAGGAGGAAACGGGGATGTAAGGGGCTGTGGGACACACGGGGCTGTTGTAAGGGGAAGATGTGGCTGGTGGTAGGGTCCATGTGGCTGGGCATGCGGTTTAGAAGGAAAAAAGGGAGTTTTGGAGGGGGTTTAGTGTAATACTGAGTGAAAGGAGGTATTTTTTTAGTTTTAAGGGAGAGGAGGGCCATGGCCGGCGGTGGGGGAAGGTGTAGGCGACGCGGCAGCTGGTGGGGAGGTGGGGGTGGTGTGGCAGCAGTCACAGGGGGTTGCGGTGGGAGATGAAGGCCATTGGAGGTGGAAGAGATAAGGAGGAGTAAAGTGAAAAGAGAGGAGGAGTAAAGTGAAAAGAGAGGAGGAGGAAAGGAAAAGAAGAAAGAAAAGGGGAGGGGCTTTTTGCAAATTTTCCATCCCTTTAGGCGGATTACTGAGGTGGCACGACGTGGGGAGTTGGAAGAAAAACACTTCAAGCCATTCGATGCTTGCCACCTCGTTTCAGCTTATTATAAGCACTTTTGTCGATGAACAAAAAAGTGTGCTAGTTCACCTTCACGCCTTTTGATCGCACGACCACACATTAATTCCTTCTATCACAAAATTTTGGATTTTGACATTAAACGTAGTTGCAGATCCAATTGTACGTTTTTGTCGAATTCCGAATTTGTTTGACCTTCCGTTTTATTTTTCAATCGCGTTTCATCTTAATTTCAATGTGTCGTTTTAACATACTTTTAATTCTCTCATGCGCACACGTTAGGTCCAAAAATTACGAAATTTGGAATTACTACGGATTCAATAAAAAAGTTTCGTCGAAATTCGAGGTCATCTCAATAATGTTCCTTTGTAAACTGCTCAAATAAACTTTAAATAATCGAATTTTGCAATTTGACCATAAATTCTCGTAAAATTATACTAAAAACAAATTTTAAATTGGTTCCAAAATTCTGAGTCGTTACAGTGGTCACATAGTTTCTGAAGTAGAACAGGTTCTCGTAATTTCAAATGGATTGGAAGATGAGTATGAATCCTGCTTGTCCTCTCAACCCGTCACTCCATCGCTGCAACATGTACACTCAGCATTGATTGCACATGAAGGCAGAGTGGATGCAAGAAAATATCGCATAGATCTCTCAATCAATTATGCATGTACAACAAAAGGCAGAGGTCGGACATCCAATTACAAAAATAATCAAATCAACTCAAGAGGCAACACAAACTACAGAGGCAAGGGCAGAGGTAGAAAAAAATGCAAATAGAGTCAGATGCCAAATCTATGAAAAAATTGGTCACATTGCTAGCAAGTGTTACTTCAGATATGATCAAAACTTCACTGTTAATCAATGAGGAAACAATAGTCAAAGGAACATCAACCCAAATGCCAATATTGCACATACAAGCAATGATCACAAAAGTTAAGGTGAGACATCAAGAAACCATACTATGGATAATATTATTAGAATTGAAGATCAGCTAAGTGAAGAATGGTTTCCAGATTCTGAAGCATAAAATCATATCACCATCAGTCTAAAAAATCTGAATTTGGGAAATAGAGAATACAAAGGTACGCAGTCTGTCTACATAGGTAATGGCACTCCCATAAACATAACACACACAGGCAGTGGAACCATAAGTGGAAAACAAGAATTATATTTAAACAATCCACTTAGAGTTCCTAAAATTAAGAAAAACTTAATCGATGTATCATAATTTGCTAAGGACAACCAAGTTTTCTTTGAATTTTCCCCTAACCTTTGTGTAGTTAAAGACCTAACCAGTAGAGAAATTCTATTGCAGGGCGACAAGCACAATGGTTTATACACATTCAACTTGGTAAAGAATAAACTAAATTCTAAAAGAAGACATTGGTGCAATCTCTCTAGTGTAAACAATAACAATGAATCAAATATTTTTGAATTATGGCACTGTAAACTCGGTCATCCAAGTCTAAATATTGTAAAATAGGTTTTGAAAAACAATAATATTGAATTTCAAATTAATACTCATCCACACATGTGTTCTGCTTGCCAATAGGAAAGAGTCACAAACTTCCATTTGTAAACTCTGAAACTACCTATAATTAGCCACTGGAAATGGTAGTTGTTGACCTTTAGGGTCCTGCCCCAACCAAATGTGATTATAAATCTAGTTATTACATATCCTTTGTTGATTCATACACTAAATTCACATGGATTTATTTTCTTAAGTTAAAAGAAGAGGTAGGTATTGCTATTATTCAGTTTATAACACTTACTGAAAAGAAAAGAAATCATCAAGTAAAAATAATTCAGATAGATAGTGGTACATAATTTAAGCAATTAAAACAATACTTTATTAAAAAGGGAAATTCTACATAGAACTACCTATCCATATACTTCAGAGCAGAATGGGCTTGAGGAAAAAAAACATAGGCATATTGTGGAGACTGGCCTGACTCTCCTAGCACAAGCTTCTATGCCAATGAATTTCTGGCCTGATTCCTTCAATGATGCAATCTTTCTGATTAACAGATTGCCTATAAGTGTTCTGCAAATATTTTTCTATATGTTTCTTAAAAACTTTGGATATTTGTGCTTCCCCAACCAAATACCATTCAATAACCACAAGCTAACTTCAGGTCTGAACCATGCACATTCGTACGATATGCTCAAAATAAAAAAGGATACAAATGTCTTACCAACAATTGAAAAATTATCATATCAAGACATGTGGCTTTCAATGAACATATCTATACTTTTGCTAACACTGCAATTAGAACTACTGAAAAAGTATACGATGCCAATGCATCCTTACTAACAGTCCCTATCTATCAGAAGAAAACTACCATCACTGAGTCACCACCAAATCAACTCACTATACCCAATACTGAATCAGGTTAAGATACAAATCAATCTCAACACACAATATTCAGTGAAGAGTCAGGTCAAAGAGAGGACGACTCGTCAACTGAAAATCAAGAAGGCATTCAAGAAATTACACCCACTCAATCATCATTTGACATCAGAGAACAATCAGAAAGTCAACAACAAATCAGCAATACAAATGAATTAATGACAAACCAAAATCCAGTGAATGTTGGACATCATATGATCACAAGATTGAAGAGATGGATATTCAAACCAATAGTCTATAATGTAACTCATGAAGACATAGAACCTACTACTTTCAGTGAAGCCAACAAACATTAACACTGGAAAAATGTAATGAATAAAGAGTTTGCAGCACTTCAGAGAAATAAAATTTGGAGCCTAGTTCAAAAACCAACCAAGAAAAACAACATTGGAAGCAGTTGGAATTATAGAATCAATAAAAATCCTAATGGAAGTGTTCCTAAATACAAGGCACGACTGGTTGCCAATGGATACAATATTAATTTGACTTTAAAGAGAACTTCTTTCCTGTAGTTAAGCCTACCACCATAAGGATAGTCTTAAGCTTAGAACTCTACTACAACAAGGAAATAAGATAACTGGATGTCAACAACATGTTTCTAAATGGAGAATTACATGAAGAAGTGTATATGGAACAACCACAAGGATATTGTCAACAAGGTAGTAACACTATATGCAAATTACACAAGGCTATATATAGACTGAAGCAGGCACGAAGAGTTTGGTATGAAAAACTAAAGAATACTTTAAACACTTTAAGATATAAAGGTACCAAATCTAATAATTCTCTCTACATGAAAATCAAAGGCAAATATAAAACCTATATATTGGTATACGTGGACGATATGATCATCACTGGAAGTGACCATGAAGAAATCAGTCAAATCATTGAACATATGGACAAAACATTTTCTATCAAAGATTTAGGGAAGTTAATTTTTTTTTTTTTGAATAAAAGTAATAAGAAAGTCAGACTCAGGAATGCTACCGTGTCAAAGGAAATATATCTCATAAACATTGATAAAAGCACAAATGAGTCAAGCTAAACCTCTACCAACACCAATGATGAGCAATCTACAGCTATCTAAGCATAAAGGTAAAGCCTTTCCTGATGCCAAAACTTACAGAAGCATTGTAGGTGCTCTACAGTACACAACAATTACAAGACCCGATATATCTTTTAGCGTAAGGAAAGTATCCCAATTCATGCACAATCCAAGGGAAGAACACCGGAAAGAAATTAAAAGAATATTAAGATATCTGAATGGTACCTCAAATTAAGGGTTACTGCTAAGAAAAAGTAAAACCATAGAGATCATAGGTTACGCTGACTGGGCCTCCGATCGAGATGACCAAAGATCCACATCGAAATATGTCATCTTCCTTGGTGAAAATCCAATCTCATGTTGCTCACAGAAGCAAACCACTATTTTCAGGACAAGTACTGAAGCTGAGTACCATAGCATGGCCAACAATATAGCTGAAATCACTTGAATCAAAACTATCCTCAAAGAAATTGAAATACATCAAGACAAAAGACCGATTATATGGTGCTACAACCTTGGCATGGTGTCTATGTCGGCAAACCTTATGCTTCACTCTTGGAAGAAGCACATAGACCAAGATCTATGTTTCATGAGAGAAAAGATCATAGAAGGGAAATTGGAGATCAATCACCTTCTTACAGCTTTTCGAAAGGTAGATATCCTAACAAGACCAATATCTAAAAGAAATTTTGAAAGATTCAAGACAGATCTAAAAATTACTAATTTGACCGAAGTCGAAGCAGCTATTAAAATAGGAAGCCCTAGTTACAATTAACGGGGGAAATAAAGAATATTGCTTATTACCTATTATAACTTCGGGTTTTAGGGGTATTTTATTCCACTTAGTTTCCAATTGTTATTTTTGTATTGTATATATAGTGGTACAATCTGCATCAGCTTGTAATAAATTTTACACGATAGCAATAATAAGTCTAAACTCTTTCATTTATTTGTGCCGACTTTATCAATCCTTATTTTCAGCTGAATGCCTACAAGATTCATGATGATAAGGAACTTTAGTCCAATCAAAAAGAGTCAATCTATATTCTACATCTAGGGTGTTTCCTTAAGTAGTGGTCAAGCTCTCCCTAGTTAGTCCTAGAACTAAAGGTGCAATCTTTTCTTCATGGATAATTGAAGTAGGAGAAAAGTTTGTCTCCATTAGTTCTTCCAACTCGTAGTCATCTCAAATTCATCCTTACGGAGTACGGTCACAACTATTAGAGTCTGCAAAGTTAAGAGTAAACCAAAAATAAATAAATAAGTAAATAAATACTCAAAGACTTTCTAAAAATACCTTTCAAAGATAAAAAATACTTCTTTCATACGTATATTTTCCCTTGTTGATCGAGTAGTCTAAGCTCTGATACCGAATGTAACAATTCTTATTTGGAAAAAGTTCATCAAAACTTTAGGCCTAATTTATAGCTAGGCTGTGGATGGTAAAAAGAATAAAGATAATGTAGGGCCATCTGTCTTCCCTTTTCATAACTCACAACGAAAAGAACAAAATATGATTACAATAACACTATTTTATGTTAAAACAAATATCATAAAACATAAATTGTTACATAATCTTTTAAAATATTTAAATGGTATAATTAAAAATATTAAAAACAGATAAACAATTACCGAAATCTTCAATCTCGCTACCTACAAGCATCACCCTCATCGTCTCCTTCTTTCACCAATGTTGTTATAAACAAGGGGGATCACAACAAGTTATGGTGAATATAAATCACGAGCCTTACTATTTTAATACTTGGGTAGTATATTTTTTTAATAAGAATATGTCTATGAGAGAAAACGATAAATCAAGGATAGACAACAGCTCAAATAAGGAAAGGAGGTGAATCCAACAACCACTTAATACCTCCATTTAAGAAAAAGTCAGATACAATGGCCACTTAATACCATAGTTCAAAGTAAGCTACGTAACACATACCTGATATATAGATAACTAATAATGCGAGATATAGCAAGCATCCACTTATACCTACAAGATAGGTATAGGTCTTGCTATTTAAAATTTTCTTACGGCATGCCCTTATGTTACTTTCTAACTGGCATTATATGGTAAACCCTAAACTACTTAATACGTAGACACATTGGCCATTCAAGACCTGTTCCCCATCCGTCTTTTAACGTAACCACTTAATACTTAATAAGAAACAGTCTGTAATGACCAGACTTTTCCGTACCGTCTAAGCTGACATTTACTACTCATGTCCAACTCAGAAGCATAGAAAAACCAGATTGTTAATAGAAATAAGTTAGAAGATGAGAAAAGAAAGAAATGATAGAATAAAAGAACAAGAATATCAGTCTCACAGCGAAATGAATAAAATATAATATATCAATACTCTTTACACAAAGAGAAATATATATATATATATACATATACATATATATATATGATTATACAACATCTGAGTACACAAATACAACACACAACAAAAATAAATTAATACCATAATACATGGTAATACGTCTCGTCTCCAGCTCCTCTTCTGAAGCTTCAAGTCAACCCTAACCTGGAAATATACTCGGTCTTACCCGAGCACATTTGAAGCAAAGCAAAATTCACTCGGATTAGTCTGGAATAATTTCAGTGATAAATTCAAGTAACAACAGCTTGCTTAACTTTAAAAAATCTTTTGAAACAAAAGGATAATCATCAACTGCAAACCTATAGGAGTAAACTCACTAACTCTGACTCGTTTATATTTTTATATAAATGGGATTTAAATTCATATATAGTAATTTTATGATGTGTGATGGTTGTTTCAATGAATGGTTGATAAATTGGTTGAAATGATTGATATAGTTATATATATCATTGATAAAACATTGATTCTATTTTCCATGATATCTCATATTGAAATAAAATTGATCTTATTACGATGATAACATTTGTTGATGTAGGGAAACAGAATGGATTCCTCAACAATTTTATTACTGTTTTTCGTTTTGTTGTGATATATGATGTGATATATAATCGATGATTGATTATGTGGTGTTTGAATTAATCTAGCCTAGAATTTGGGTATTTAATACCATAAAATGTGGATTTGAGATTAAAAAAGGAATTTATTTCCAAAATAGAAATTTAATTTCGAATAGACTTGAAAATAGAAACTTGTTTTTAATGAATAAAACAAGAAGTTAATTACAAATGATATTTTTAAATTTAATAAAATATTATTTTGAGATAAATTAAATATAAATTCAAGTTTGAATTTGTAGAAATTTTGAAACCAATATTTGTACTGGTAATTGAACTTAGCAATTTTAAAGAAAACTATAAACGATATTATAACTAGTTCGAATAAAAATGAGATTTTTTGTGAATAATTTTAAATAGAAGTTATAAATGGAATTTGGATTTGAGATAATAAAAATAAAATAGATTTGGTTATATAAAAAGGATGATATTCACATTTAAAGGTGAATAACAGTTTGAAAGAAAATGTTTGGCGAATGTAAATAATTATAAGGAAACTCGTGTTGACCTGTAACGATAAATTTATTCCAAAGTTCGGAATATTAATCGAATATATATTATTCGAAAGAGAGTTATTCATCGAAATTCGACCGTATCGAATTCAAGAAAGTACTTCTTACCTTCCGTTTTAATCAAATTTAATTATTTAATTATTTATTATTTACTTATTAATTATTTTTTCTATTTACTTAAATTTATGAATAGAAGTTATATTTAAAAATCAAATATTTCGGAAATAGGGATTATAATGCTATTGCTATATCAATATTTTCCGTAAAGAAGTGGATCCTTAAATTGAAATCGAGAGTTGCATAAACAATGTTTTATTGAAATTTGAAGTTGTGAGCTCTGACTATTTCAAAGTTAAGAATGTTGTCCAGTTAAGGTCTAAGAGGTAATTATACCTCAACTTGATTGACTTCATGATTGACTGAAAAATGGTTAAGGTTCAGTAGCAAGATTTATTAGTGATATGATTAATGGGTTAAATATAGTAACAATGTTTTATATGACATTCGTTTAGTAAAATAAAAAGATTTTGGAAACGTTTTCCAAATTAAATCAAAAATATTTTCTAAGCTTAGGAAATGGAAATAATTGGTTAATAAGAATTTAAGAAATGGAAATTGGAAATGTTTTTCCGATGTTAATAATGTACATTTTTCTAAATATAGAAAATAAGAACACGTGAATATATGGAAAAGTTTTCCAACTGTGATATATGATATTTTCTGAAATATAGGAAATAAGAGTTTATAATATTCGAAAATGTTTCTAAGAATATGAGAGGCCAATCAGGTTTTGAGAAATATTTGGAAAGATATGGGAAATTGATAAATGATAAGAAATTAAGGGGGCCCAGTGTTGCTTGGTGATTGATCAGTGGAATTTCCATTCGGAAATATGAATGTTGGTTGAATGGATGTTCCTTTGATAGTTAAATACCCGACTATCAAAATTTTGTTTTATTTTATACTTCTGTTGTCAATACAAAGAGACCGGAATCAGGTTTATTATCTGAAAACCACTCTGTATAGGCATAAGAGTTGTGAATAAAAATATGCATAAGATAATTGAAGACGAAGTAAAAGTGCAAGGGTTGTCCGTTAATCCTAGGTAGAAATTTCCTAAGATGGATTGATGGGATAGTGTCTTCGGTTTGTCCATTCTTAGGACAACTTGTATGGACGAATGTCTGATAGAGTATTTCTGAATGGTCATGTATGTTGATTTTTACAAATATATCAAGTTTGGCGGCGAAGAAGGAAACTTCTTTTAGCTTAACACCCAGAGTATATTTGTGGACGTTAATTAGTGATTTAACGGATCTGACGATGTGGAATTCAAACTGAATGGTGGCAAGATGTTCTAAAGATAAGACGTAGCCTCAGGCCTCATTAACCGGGAAACGACAAAAATCGGGCAGGTAGCATGGCTAAGTGGGTCATTACCATTAGGATGTATTATCACATGATCTAGAGAAAATTCATTTTCTTCTTATTTTATCGCAGTTGTATGCTTTCAGTGATGGTTTCTGTTCACAGCCATTGGTGATATACATTCGATACTTTCAATTGATAATGAGTGGCAGGTTGTAACAACCCGCTCATTCGACGATTTTAGATTTAAATATTTTATTTAAATATATCATCGTATCTCATGTATCACTCAAAAAGTCATTTTTCACAAACGATAAAATTAGGACTCGGGACCACTTCCATTAAGTCCGGACCATCGTTTACGACCTTTTTGACTGTAAGCTTTGATATTTTTGGAGTTAGTATGAATTGGGGTCCGTTGGTTGGGCTAATGGAGCTGTTTGAGCTCAACTGGTGAGCCCAAAGCCCCACTTAACTCCCCCAACAGCCAACCCTTCTCTCCCACTTCCTCATTTAATTTCCTAAGCCCAAAATAGAATTAGAAATGGGGAAAGGAAGAGGAAATGGAAACTCCTAAGGCTAGGGCTTTTATTTCAAGCTCAATCCAAGTGGAAATCACATTCTACAACATGGGTAAGCTTCTCTATCCTCTTCTCTATCTCTATAGCTCATCAATTTCAGATTTTTAGTGTGCCCTAACACTCATGTGTCTTCATGTGAATGTATGAGGTGATTTCGGAGGAGTAATTGATGAAAGAGAGGAGCTTTGCTCGTTTGTGTGCTTGTTCTTCCTTGTTGGAGCTTATTCTTGACATTCAAGAGCCAAAGGTGAGTTCTTTGGTGAACTCACATCTATGCCTCAAGCCTTTGTGCTTGTAAAGTGTAATTTAGTGCATTTATACCTTGTGTATGTTGTGTATGCATCTAGTGTAGCTTAGTTGATTTTGTGTGTTCATGTTTTCATTGAATTGAAAAGTTGGATTAGAATTGTCTACACAATCTAATCCATATGTTATGAGTTGATTTGGTGATATTGTGAAGCTCCGTTGCCTCCCGACAAAGTTCTAAGTCTTCACAAGTCGCTTGAATCTCTTTTGGATGCTTTGATTTGGAATTTAGTTCACATTTGAATTTATAAGTCGAACCATTGCTAATCTCTTGTATGAACGTATGTGCATACGTATTTGGGTGTTATAAGTTGTTTCGGCAAGTCCTTGAAGCCTCATATACATGTGCATAACGTCATAGGCCTTCGGGCATTCGTCGATATCGTTTTGAACATGATTTCAAGGCAAATTGTGCTTTGGAACAAGATTCAGACGTCTGAATATTTTTGAGCAGACATCTGACCTGCTCCAAATAATTATAGTTCCAAGTAACAGAATTCAGATGTCTGAAAATTATTGTTCAGACGTCTGAATTGTAACTCAGACGTCTGGCCGGAATAATTCAGACGTCTGAATTGAGGCCAAAATGAGCTAAAACCCTTCGGGTTCCTAAAAATCCTAATTCTGACGTCTGAAATAAATGATTCAGACGTCTGAATCTGTTTTTCTGTTGTGGTTACCAGAGGGGACCTCAGTCCACAGTCTACACCCATCCGGGCTCTTTCCCGGCCGGAGCTCGAGCCGTTCGGACTTCGTTTGTGAATTTCAGCTTTCCGAATTCACAGATTCTAGAAGCTTGATTCGTAGACTTTGATTCTCAAATGATTCTCTCAATGTGGATCCTTATTGGTCGATTCACATTTGTTTCTGATATGAATTGAATAAGTGATCATTCTAAACCCCATGCGCTCTATTTTGTATATTGAATTTATTCGATACTCTTGTTAAGGTGATTCACGCCATTAAAACGTGAATTATCGATTCGATATCCTTCGAGTCTATTCCGATGTAGTTTAAAACCTTCGGGTGCTAGTTTGGGATTTCGATTCTTTCGTAGGTCGCAATTACAACAGTTATCCCTTGATTTCATGTATGTTGTTGTGATGTGAGTTTATGATTTATGATTTGAATTCACGTCATTGTGACATGAACCCCCTTGATCGATTTGCCTCGGCAATCGTACTATTGTTTATTGCCACTTTGAAGTTATATAAAGAGATTTTATGTCATTAGTAGATATCAAATTCTTGTACTAAAATGGTTTCCAATCTTACTTCATTATGCGAAGCTAATTTACAAAATCGTTTTATGAACCTTCTCCAAATCTACTAGTATATATCCTATAAACCTTTTCTCGTTCATATGAGAAATCTAATTAAACGTCTTAGTAAAATCAAGGACTATGAACCCTTGCTTTTGCTTCGATGGTTAATTCTTGAACTCGTTCGATCGAAAACCGTGGCAGTGCTCCTCCTATGATTTTCTCTGTTTTGAATAGGATCCAATTACGAGTGTGTAAATATTCGAGAATAGCATGTGGTTATGGGACATGTTGCTATTTTCTTATATTAACTAGCTTGGAGTAATTTCTATTCACCCGGATCGATGTGATCCGTTTTATGATTTGGACTTAGCTTCCTGGCTATGTCTCCGGGGGACTGTGGTTCACTGTAATAGTTTCCGCACTATCAGGGGAACTCCAGTCAGATAGTTTCCGCACTATCTGTCGATACCTCCTTTTTACTATGTGACTTATGTTTTCGTGGTCCTCGATCGCCCGAGTGTGATTTACGATTCTTGGATTCACCTACGGGACTCGGTCCAACTTTCTATGATTTATGATGTTTTCTAGAGATTTCACGATTCATGTGTTTTCTCTCTTCCGGGGTCACGACCCGGCTCTGTGGGGAGCTTCGGCTCAAACTTATAGGTTCGCTACCTAGAGATCCTATCTCATCTTATATGAACCTGCAGGCCTTCTTTATGATGTTTTCTGTTTTCTAGGGATTCACGATTCATGTGTTTCTCTCTCCCGGCACCGTGGGGAACTTCTTTATGATGTTTTCTGAATTTCGAGTGATTTCTAGATTCTTGACTACTTTGATGCAACGCGCATCAATTTGATTTGTATTTGGCATTCCGTTGTCATTCATGTATTCAGTTTATTTGGCATTCCACTGTCTTTTCCTGTTGTGTGCTTTTATTTGAATGTCTATATTAGCTATGAGATTATTTAGAGATACTTGTGTACTGACATTTCATTGTCATTCTCTGATTTTGTTGACATGCCATGTTTTCATATTTATTTATGATTAGATGTTATTAGTAGAATCATGTCATCCTGTGTTACATCTCTTGTTATCTCAGTTTATTTGATAAGTACAGCTAGAATGACTCGTTTATTGTTTATTCCTATAAATAATACTCGGGTCAGACCGAGTTATTTAGGTGCTCCTTTGGATCTCCTCGCAGGATGGATCTTCCGCTTTAGCTTTCTACTCTGCCTCTGTAGTTTTAGGTACTTTTGTACTTATGTCATTATCACTTGTTGTGTACATATTCTTTTGTAGATCTTGGTGTAAGTATCTATTCTTTTGGGATTAGTGAATCTTTGTTGACCACTAGCTTGTTGTACACATTCTTGGTTTAATCATATCTATTCCGCCTTTGTGATATGATTGTTCTGTGTCTGGCTTTGAGATATACCATATTTATATTGTTATTGTTGTCTATTTTATACTGCTTTCCAGATTGCATATAGCCGTTATGTAGTTGCCCTATGTACCGAATGGTCATGTCGAAATTTTAATCGGTATCTGAATTCGATGTGCATTCCTTACATGGAGCAATTATACAATCAGTCGCCCTTCACAAACCTCATTCTCCATTATGGTCTGTGACATTTCTCTGAAATGAACCGGACGATAGTGGGTATAGAGGCGGGGCGTTACACAGGTCATGTGTGGCCGGGTTGCAAGATGTTCTTGTTGAACACCTGTGTATCCTCTCTAGAGTACACTGATCCGAAGATGGTCCCATAACATGTCATAGTTGGAAATCCATTCTCCAATAAGTGCCCTGCGGTTTTTGATTATATACTATATATATGGAGCATGAGATGTAATCATTCCGCTAGATTGCTATTTATTTGATTTAGACACTATAGAAATATCACTGGATTTGATACAAAGTATATTATGGGTTATCGTACGGTAAAAACCGTCTGTGTTTATGTGTGGATCGGTCTTACAGTTATCTTTTGTAATGACCCGGGTTTTTGGCGATCTTGGTTATCCGATATACAACACATATCGAACACCCAAGGGTCAAAAATACCGGTCATAATGAAAAAAATTAGAGGGTGAGAATAGATAAGATAGAAACTTAGAATAGAAGAAGAAGAAGAACACAACATTAGAGTAACACGGATCTCACAGCGGAACGAATAACATATAATATATGTAACATAACTTTGAAATATACATCTGTACTCGAATATACATCATTATCAAAGTACAACACTTACAACACAGCGGAAATATCTATAGCTATATGATCATGAAGCCTCCTGTTCCAGCTCTTCAAGTATCTGTAAATCCCGACTAGTTGACTGCCCGTACAAAATTGGGCACCCAAGAGTTTAGGGAAAACAAAACAAAATAAACTCTGGGTCAGTCATGGGACTGGTATGAGTAAAACAGTTTAAAACAGTTTGAACCATTAAACGATATCTCATAAGACCACGCCGTATAACAGAACGGGTTTTCCCTTATGAGAATCCAAAATATATTTATATCAAAAACCTTTTGATATTATAATAATGTCTACCAACCACAATATAATAATCATTCTAGCAGAAACGCTTTCATCTCACGTTCTACATATATGGTATACAATCAAAACCGCAAGCACGTATTGGGTAATGGATTTCCAACTATGACAAGGTATGGAACCACCTTTCGCTGGCGTACCTCTAGAGGGGAATACACTGGGTTCAACAAGAACATCTTGCAACCCGGCCACACATGACCGACCACTCATTTCGCCTGAGTGTATCGAATGTATATCACCAACGGTTGGGATCAGCAACCGTTTCCCGAATGGGACAGTATCGACAATAGATTTTTAGAAATAAATGAAACTCTAGATCAGGTGATTATACACCCTACTTCGAAGCGACCGACTTAGCCATGCTACCTGCCCGATTTCTGTCATTTACCGGTTGATGAAGCTTGAGGTTAAGTTTTATCATCACACCAGATTCACTTTGAATGCCACATCATCAAATCCATCCAATCACCGACAGACATCCTCAACAGTACATTATGTGTTAGCTAAAAGAAGTTTCCTTCTCCGCTTCTACTCTTGGTACGGTTGGAGAAATCAATATACGTGATCGTCTGGAAATACTCTGTCAGACATTCGTCCATACAAGTCATCCAGGAACAAGATGAACCGAAGGTACTATTCAGTATATCTATCTTAAGCACTGTTATCTACCATATTAACAACGTTAAAATGGTCAAAACTTCGATAGTCTGTGAATTAACTATCAAAGAAAAACAAGTGTGCAAACAACGATATTATTTCCAAATGGAAATTATATCGAACAAACATCATTTAACATTAATATCTTAGTTCATTTTACATCTCCTGTTTCCCTATATTCAACATTTGCTATTTTCTATATTTAGAAAATATAAGTTATTTACATTGGGAGCATTTCCATTTCTTGTTTGGAAAACATTTCCAAAATTCCTACATTTGGATTAAGCAGATTTTTAAATAAAACATCGCTCAACCCACTCCCCTTAATTACTAAATTCACTTAACCATCCTTTACTGCCGAACCTTACCCATTCCTTAGTTAAAAATGAAGCCAATCAAGTTGGGGTATAATTACCTCTCAGACCTTAATTGAACAACATTTCTAACCTTGAAATAGGTAAAGTTCACTTTAAATTTCTTTAACTAACTTCCTTACTTAACCTTTCTTTCGAATAACTATATTCGATTGACTCTTTTCACTTAACTCTTTTCGATTAACTCCATTTGAATAACTCTAATTAGTTAACTATAACTCAAACTGGTCAACCCTCACTGACTAACTCTAACTGATTAACTTTAACTGGTAATCTCTAACTGGTCAACCCTAACTGGTTAATTCTCGCTCAAATTGATTTATTCAAACTCTAATCGATCATTTCTAACTCTAATTGATTACTCTTATTCGAATAACTCCTATTTGATAACGTTTATTCATTTATAAAGATTTACTTTTGGTAACGGTTCTTCACTTTATAAATGTTCTCTTTAATAACGTTACTTCACTTATACCAGTGTTGTGTACCCATTCTATTTAAAACTATCGGTGTTAAAACCAATATCTCTTACCTATATAAGTTCAGACTTATATATTCCATTTATCGAATGATAAATATTTATTAAATTTATAAACTGCTATTTATAAATTAATCCTTTCTATTTATCTGTTAAAAACAGATTTCCATTTTCTATTCATCTTCTAAATATTCTTTTGATTTAGTTCTATTTATCTTCCAAATAAATATTCCTTTGATTAAATCCTATTTATTTAACAAATAAATATCTCTTTTTTTCTATTTAGTTTAACAAATAAATATCTCCTTTATTCTTTTTTATTTAACAAATAAATATCTCCTTTAAATCTTTTATTTATTTCCTAAATAAATAAATCCTTTTTGACCTATTTGTAAATGGTTTACAAATATTTCTCTTTCTATTCTTTGACAAATATTTTCCTTTATATTTGTTTTTTTTACAAATATTCCCCTCTATATTTGTTTAACAAATTCTTTCCCTTATATTTGATTTACAAATATAATTCTTTTATTCAAAATCCTTTTTCTTTTATAATATAAAATCCATCGATTTTATATAAATAATTCATTTCCAAAATACACTTTGAAAATCCCCTTTCCTACATCCAGTATTTCTTAGGGTATTTAATATACCATATAACAACGATAAATATCGTCCAAACACACATAATCAACAATAGATTATATATCATATCATATATCACAATATATGAATCGTAGTAAAATAAATGTTGAGGAATCCAGTTGGATTCCTCCAACCTGTTTCCCTGCATCGCAGATGTTAAACAATATAGATAACATCACTTTCAGTTCCATATGATATATTCTGTTAAACAGAATCAATATAGAAATTCAACTAACTGACTAGCAGTTCAATCAAACAGTCAACACACTGTCAATCAGCCAATATTTAACAGTTCTAAAAATACAGCATGAAATTATAAACTGTTCAGAGTTAGTGAGATTTACTCACATTGGACTATCATCGTTAATTAATGATAATTGTCATTGATTCAGATTGGACAATTTATTTTGCTATAAATTGTAACATACTCCAATCCACTCCCCGTCAGTTCCACTGCGTAGCCACCGTCCATACGATCCCAACGCAACTTACGGTTCGTCAATCTGATACCGTATGATCAAGTTACACAATTTTAAAGTTTGCACAAACAATTAAATTAAAATCTAACTTTAATTTAATAAAGGACTTGGGCCTCACCCCCTCCTACACGGCCCATTGCCAACTAAGCCCAAACAGAAAGTCTTCTTCCCCAAATTGATTTTAAACCCGTCGTTCCTCTAATTTACACAACACCATTGCCGACAATTACATCCTCGTTTCTCCTCTTTTATTCCATGATTCTTCAAACCGAAAATACCACTATGCTCCTCATCAATTTCTCCATCAACTCCTTCCATCCTCGTCCAGTTCGCATCACCCAGGGGAGATCCGACGCTCAGCAGAAACCACGAACCCCTGTGTTATCCGCTGAACTTTATTGATGCATAAACACTCCAAACCTTCACAAATCCAACTACTCGATGCCAGAAACCCAAAACCAACTTTGAATTTGGATCGAAACACCCTTGTTTTGATTGAACCCAAACCCTACGATTTCTGTTGCCAATGTCGAAACCCAAAACAGCTATCGAATTGCTCAAAATCGGTAGGAAATTGAAGATAATTCTCTTGCGATTTCATATATATACTCATTTGGATTTATTGATTTTAGCATGAATTGCTTTTGAATTTCAAAGGGAGAACTTTTACTATGTATGTTGTCTCTGAGGCAACGGCGCAATGTCTGACCTCTGTAGAAATGAAATTAGGTTTAGGAGGTATATTGGTGCTATTTATAGGCAAATAAAATATCTAGATATTTTCAAAGATATTTATAGATATTTTTCTTTATCATTTTATATTGGTTTCCGTCTTCCAAAAATCCGTGTGATCACACACGATACCTAAAAATCACAAAACTAGACATGCAGCTAGAGTTCGACATTACGGTCCCAACGAAACTGGTTTCGTCGAATTCCGACTTCGTATGCTCACACAGCGTATTTTTAACTGTCAGAATATCGACTATTTTTCACTCTAAAAATCCGTACGGCCACACAGTGACTCTAAAAGTCACAGAAATTGAAATCTAGCAATAATTTAATATTGCGGATCCAACAAAATTAGTTTCGTCGAATTCCGAGGTAGTTTGCAAAACTGGCTATTTTTACAGCTCTGAATGACCCATTTAATTATTTAAATATATTTAAATATAATTAAATTAAATACAAATAAATTTATATTATCGTATATACTCACAGTGGAATACCATACAGCTCTACTGGGATTTATAACTTGATATTTCAAATCCCGATTAAATCGATATTCGATTTAAAATGAAATTCCTTTTTTAAAAAATATAAATAATTCCTTTATAAATTATAAAGGAATTCCGCAGCGACTTTTCTAAAATTTGATTTGGACGTAAATCAAAATCTACCCGACGAAATCCCGATTTTTCTCTTCCACTAGAAAGATATACTCCACCAGCTCCACACGTTTCTTGTTTCACAGAAATCCGGCTTAAAACAAATCATGTATATTCAGTTGAAGTTCAAATCGCCAAATCGCGAACTGCAGCACCATTTCAAGCTCGATTATAATTATATTATAATTTATACATTCAAACTGTCGTTTATATAATATATTCATTATTCAAATTCAATTTCAAGCTGAATTAAATATCACAGATGATCTGGTTCACACCATATCGCCATTTTAGCCAATTTTGATTATTTCAGAATTAAATATATTATTTAATTTATTATTTTAATTAAATATTCACCATTATTAAATTTCACGACCATGAAATCCTTTAATCACCTATTTAAATAATTAAATAAATTAATTATTATACCGCTGAGGATGCGGATCATTACATTCTTCCCTACTTAAAATAATTTCGTCCTCGAAATTGCTAATGCTAGAAGACGACCCTATCGACTGGTTAGAACATATTTGTTCACTTCTTAACTTTAGTTTCAACTGAACCAATTTAATTTCAATTAAATTATTAATTAATTCTTATCAATGAAAATTTGCAAAAATCCTGAAAATTTCTAACGCATTAACTTTTCGAATTTTTTTGCCAGCACCTCCTTTGTACTGGTCAATCGATCTAACTCCAACTCGCCCCTTTGGACCATCTTCATCCCAAAAGAAAATCAAACAGCCAAGCGGCATGCCAATTCGGCTCATAAATCTTATATCCAATAGAAATATAAACTTGTACCTTTTTGTCGGCAAATCATTATATCCTTTCCACCTGTTATCAATTCAGCGGATACAAGGGTCATCCCAATCAAATTCCTATCTGCTTTTATCCACAACACAACCATTCGCTTATATCCGAGCCAATTATCATTTCAACTCGAGTTTCTTCTCGATTCCCAACTCTTAACTTGATTATCACATTACACTTCAAATTTGAATCTCACAATCCAATTTGTATTGATATCATTCTAATTCAATCTCAGTTACCACTTTACTGGCTTTACTTTAATTCAAATTTTGCTTTCTGTTAAATTTTGTATTTAATTCAAACAGTCTTTCCCTGGGAGTTTTTAAACAGTTTACTCTTTTCAAAAATCAAATTTTCCTTTTGAACTTGTCACTGAGCCCTTAATTAATATTCCATTAGTTAAATCACTTCTCTATTTCTTTATCAATATTTATTAACCAAATATTTTCAATAACCATATTGGCCTTTTATGTTATTTGGAAAACATTTCGAATATCGCCTTACTTTATTTTCTAAACTTTTAGAAAATATATGCTATTTATAATTGGAAAATATTCCAATTACTTATCTCTTTTCCGATCTCGTTTATTTCTATACTTAGGAAATATTCTTTATTATATTTCCAAGCTTACACTTATTTGGGTTAAAATGGATGTTGTGTAAAACATCATTACAACAACCCAAATACTATATTCAACTAACTCTTATTCAACATTGACCTTCTAGCCTGAAATCTTACTATTTATTTGTTAATAATGAAATCAATCAAGTTGGGGTATAACTACCTCTCAGACCTTGACTGAATAACATTTATAACGTCAAAACATATATGACTACTTACTCGAATAATCAATACCATACAACTACTTATTCACTTTTAAACACGTATACGCTTCCTCTTTCTATTCTTACTAGATTTTATTCTTAGTCTTCCTTTTTGATTTTACTATTCTATTTCTAAGTTCGCTTCCTTGTCGACTTCTATATATATATATATCGATACGTTGATTTCTAACTATCAAATTATCTTAAAAATATTCTAGCTCCTTAAATTCACGGAAAAATTCTCCATAACTTCCTTTGTACCAGGAGCATCGGGATATTTCAAATAGCCTCCCATGGCCCTCACCAATCCAAAAGAAAAAGGAAAAGCCAAGCGGCTAGCCGATATGGCGCATAAAATCTCATGTATGAATTAAATACATACCTTTTCGTCGAGCATTCTATTTATATACCTTCATACCTTATCCATACCTATCTCATGTATATTTATACCGGCCCAATATATTTTAACTATACCTGATCGTTTTAACTCAATTCGTTAATTAATTTGTTAATTAACTCTTTAGTCTATTTCGCTTTTATATTTGAACATGACATGTTCAAACATATTTTAACTTGCTTATTAACTAATTTGAATCCAAATTTCAAATTTAAGTTCTATATTCGATTTCGAATATCCATCTACAACTCCAATCCACCTTTCAAAGTTCAACTTCAAATTCAAAACTCGATTAACTAATTCCTCCTCGACGTAGTTAATTCTATTCAATTTCTATTCAAATTTTATATCACTTCTATTATTATAAATCCCATTTTGAAATTCAACACAAATTGTCTTTCCCAAAACAAATTCAAAACAGTTTCTCTGGTAGTAATTCGTCACTTACAACTCGAAAATGAATACTGATGATGCAGCTGTCATCATCAGAATCTATTTTCCAGCGATCGAAGTGAGTTCAATACTAGAAAACCATTTCTAAACATTTCCACTTTGAAATTCATTTCAAAATATAATTCTCACTGCTTATAAAGCAAATTTAAAATCTCCCAGGATCTTAAATTTTCCTTATTTATAATCCAAATCCATTTACAAACACTTATCCAATTCTCCAGGGTTTTAATTCAATTCCTGGTTCAAATTTCAGATTTAACTCATCTGATTTCACGTATTTCACTTATATGAATTCTGATTGGTTATTTACAAAACCATTTAATTTATAATCTTACTCGATTATAATAACAACCAATATATCCAATATATTATACTTTTGAGATATATATCTTTTTTATATCAAGATATACCTTGGGTAAACTTATTTTAATTTACCCACTTTTCAAAACATATCGTGTCGACCCATCGTATTCGAGTGTTCACAAAATCCCTACCGATACAGTGGATCAAACTGATCGACCAGAACTCATGAACGACTCAACCAATAAATCTCCACAATATAAAACAAATTTTTATATCAATAACAAATACGTTCACTCGTATATATACACTCAACTCAATCTAGGGTATTACTAACCCTATCTCTACAGAGTCACGCCACAGAGCCAAGGTAATTCACTTAACTTAAGCTCTGATACCAACTGTAATGACCCGGGTTTTTGGCGATCTTGGTTATCCGATATACAACACATATCGAACATCCAAGGGTCGAAAATACCGGTCATAATGAAAGAAATTAGAGGGTGAGAATAGATAAGATAGAAACTTAGAATAGAAGAAGAAGAAGAACACAACATCAGAGTAACACGAATCTCACAAGGAACGAATAACATATAATATATGTAACATAACTTTGAAATATACATCTGTACTTGAATATACATCATTATCAAAGTACAACACTTACAACACAACGGAAATATCTATAACTATATGATCCTGAAGCCTCCTGCTCCAGCTCTTCAAGTATCTGTAATTCCCGACTACTTGACTGCCTATACAAAATTAGGCACCCAAGAGTTTAGGGAAAACAAAACAAAATAAACTCCGGGTCAGTCATGGGACTGGTATGAGTAAAACAGTTTAAAACAGTTTGAACCATTAAACGATATCTCATAAGACCACGCCGTATAACGGAACGGGTTTTCCCTTATGAGAATCCAAAATATATTTATATCAAAAAACTTTTGATATTATAATAATGTCTACCAACCACAATATAATAATCATTCTAGCAGAAACGCTTTCATCTCACATTCTACAAATATGGTATACAATCAAAACCGCAAGCACGTATTGGGTAATGGATTTCCAACTATGACAAGGTATGGAACCACCTTTCGCTGGTGTACCTCTAGAGAGGAATACACTAGGTTCAACAAGAACATCTTGCAACCCGGCCACACATGACCGACCACTCATTTCGCTTGAGTGTATCGAATCACCACCGGTTGGGATCAGCAACCATTTCCCGAATGGGACAGTATCGACAATAGATTTTTAGAAATAAATGAAACTCTAGATCAGATGATTATACACCCTACTTCGGAGCGACCGACTTAGCCATGCTGCCTGCCCGATTTCTGTCATTTACCGGTTGATGAGGCTTGAGGTTACGTTTTATCATCACACCAGATTCACTTTGAATGCCACATCATCAAATCCATCCAATCACCGACTGACGTCCTCAACAGTACATTATATGTTAGCCAAAAGAAGTTTTCTTCTCTGCTTCCACTCTTGGTATGGTTGGAGAAATTAATATACGTGATCGTCTGGAAATACTCTGTCAGACATTCGTCCATACAAGTCATCCAGGAACAGGATGAACCGAAGGTACTATTCAGTATATCCATCTTAAGCACTGTTATCTAAGATTTATACAACAACCCTTGTACTTTACTCCGTCTTCAATCTCCTTGGCATATATGATTCGCAACGCTTATGCCAATACAGAGTGGTTCTTTGGATAATAATCCAACTGGTCTCTCCATATTAACAACGTTAAAATGGTCAAAACTTCGATAGTCTGTGAATTAACTATCAAAGAAAAACAAGTGTGCAAACAACGATATTATTTCCAGATGGAAATTATATCGAACAAATATCATTTCACATTAATCTCTTAGTTCATTTTACATCTCCTGTTTCCCTATATTCAACATTTGCTATTTTCTATATTTAGAAAATATACATTATTTACTTTGGGAACATTTCCATTTCTTGTTTGGAAAACATTTCCAAAATTCCTACATTTGGATTAAGCAGATGTTTAAATAAAACATCGCTCAACCCATTCCCTTTAATTACTAAATTCACTTAACCATCCTTTACTGCCGAACCTTACCCATTCCTTAGTTAAAAACGAAGCCAATCAAGTTGGGGTATAATTACCTCTCAGACCTTTACTGAACAACATTTCTAACCTTGAAATAGGTAAAGTTCACTTTAAATTTCTTTAACTAACTTCCTTACTTAACCTTTCTTTCGAATAACTATATTCGATTGACTCTTTTCACTTAACTCTATTCGATTAACTCCATTTGAATAACTCTAATTAGTTAACTCTAACTCAAACTGGTCAACCCTCACTGATTAACTCTAACTGATTAACTTTAACTGGTAATCTCTAACTGGTCAACCCTAACTGGTTAATTCTAACTCAAATTGATTTATTCTAACTCTAATCGATCATTTCTTACTCTAATTGATTACTCTTATTCGAATAACTCATATTTGATAACGTTTATCCATTTATAAAGATTTACTTTTGGTAACGGTTCTTCACTTTATAAATGTTCTCTTTAATAACGTTACTTCACTTATACCAGTGTCGTGTACCCATTCTATTTAAAACTATTGGTGTTAAAACCAATATCTCTTACCTATATAAGTTCAGACTTATATATTCCATTTATCGAATGATAAATATTTATTAAATTTATAAACTGTTATTTATAAATTAATCCTTTCTATTTATCTGTTAAAAAACAGATTTCCATTTTCTATTCATCTTCTAAATATTCTTTTGATTTAGTTCTATTTATCTTCCAAATAAATATTCCTTTGATTAAATCCTATTTATTTAACAAATAAATATCTCTTTTTTTCTATTTAGTTTAACAAATAAATATCTCCTTTATTCTATTTATTTAACAAATAAATATCTCCTTTAAATCTTTTATTTATTTCCGAAATAAATAAATCCTTTTTGACCTTTTTGTAAATGGTTTACAAATATTTCTCTTTCTATTCTTTGACAAATATTTTCCTTTATATTTGTTTTTTTTACAAATATTCTCCTCTATATCTGTTTAACAAATTCTTTCCCTTATATTTGATTTACAAATAAAATTCTTTTATTCAAAATCCTTTTTCTTTTATAATATAAAATCCATCGATTTTATATACATAATTCATTTCCAAAATACACTTTGAAAATCCCCTTTCCTACAACCAGTATTTCTTAGGGTATTTAACATACCATATATCAACGATAAATATCGTCCAAACACACATAATCAATAACAGATTATATATCACATCATATATCACAATATATGAATTACAGTAAAATAAATGTTGAGGAATCCAGTTGGATTCCTCCAACCTGTTTCCTTGCATCACATATGTTAAACAATATAGATAACATCACTTTCAGTTCCATATGATATATTCTGTTAAACAGAATCAATATAGAAATTCAACTAACTGACTAGCAGTTCAATCAAATAGTCAACACACAGTCAATCAGCCAATATTTAACAGTTCTAAAAATACAACATGAAATTATAAACTGTTCAGAGTTAGTGAGATTTACTCACATTGGACTATCATCGTTAATTAATGATAATTGTCATTGATTCAGATCGGACAATTTATTTTGCTATAAATTGTAACGTACTCCAATCCACTCCCCGTTAGTTCCACTGCGTAACCACCATCCATACGATCCCAACACAACTTACGGTTCGTCAATCTGATATTGTATGACCAAGTTACACAATTTTAAATTTTGCACAAACAATTAAATTAAAATCTAAATTTAATTTAATAAAGGACTTGGGCCTCACCCCCTCCTACATGGCCCATTGCCAACCAAGCCCAAACAGAAAGTCTTCTTCCCCAAATTGATTTTAAACCCGTCGTTCCTCTAATTTACATAGCACCATTGCCGACAATTACATCCTCGTTTCTCCTCTTTTATTCCATGGTTCTTCAAACCGAAAATACCCCTATGCTCCTCATCAATTTCTCCATCAACTCCTTCCAACCTCATCCAGTTCGCAATACCCAGGGAAGATCCGACGCTCAGCAGAAACCGCGAACCCCTGTGTTATCCACCGAACTTTATTGACACAGAAACGCTCCAAACCTTCACAAATCCAACTACTCGATGCCAGAAACCCAAAACCAACTTTGAATTTGGATCGAAACACCCTTGTTTTGATTGAACCCAAACCCTACGATTTTTGTTGCCAATGTTGAAACCCAAAACAGCTATCGAATTGCTCAAAACCGGTAGGAAATTGAAGCTACTTCTCTTGTGATTTCATATATATACTCGTTCGGATTTATTGATTTTAGCATGAATTGCTTTTGAATTTCAAAGGGAGAACTTTTACTATGTATGTTGTTTCTAAGGCAACGACGCAATGTTTGACCTCTGTAGAAATGAAATTAGATTTAGGAGTTATAGTGGTGCTATTTATAGGCAAATAAAATATCTAGATATTTTCAAAGATATTTGTAGATATTTTTCTTTATCATTTTATATTGGTTTCTGTCTTCTAAAAATCCGCGTGATCACACACGATACCTAAAAATCACGAAACTAGACATGCAGCTAGAGTTCGACATTATGGTCCCAACGAAACTGGTTTCGTCGAATTCCCACTTCGTATGCTCACACAGAATATTTTTAACTGTCAGAGTATCGACTATTTTTCACTCTAAAAATCCGTACGGCCACACAGTGACTCTAGAAATCACGGAAATTGAAATCTAGCAATAATTTAATATTGCGGATCCAACAAAATTAGTTTCGTCGAATTCCGAGGTCGTTTGCAAAACTGGCTATTTTTACAGCTCTGAATGACCCATTTAAATATATAAATATATTTAAATATAATTAAATTAAATACAAATAAATTTATATTATTGTGTATACTCACAGTGGAATACCATACAGCTCTACTGGGATTTATAACTTGATATTTTAAATCCCGATTAAATCGATATTCGATTTAAAATGAATTTCCTTTTTAAAAAAATATAAATAATTCCTTTATAAATTATAAAGGAATTCCACAGCGACTTTTCTGAAATTTGATTTGGACGTAAACCAAAATCTACCCGACGAAATCCCGATTTTTCTCTTCCACTAGAAAGATATACTCCACTAGCTCCACACGTTTCTTGTTTCACAGAAATCCGGCTTAAAACAAATCATGTACATTCAGTTGAAGTTCAAATCGCCAAATCGCGAACTGCAGCGCCATTTCAAGCTCGATTATAATTATATTATAATTTATACGTTCGAACTGTCGTTTATATAATATATTCGTTATTCAAATTCAATTTCAAGCTGAATTAAATATCACAGATGATCCGGTTCACACCATATCGCCATTTCAGCCAATTTTGATTATTTCAGAATTAAATATATTATTTAATTTATTATTTTAATTAAGTATTCACCATTATTAAATTCCACGACCATGAAATCCTTTAATCACCTATTTAAATAATTAAATAAATTAATTATTATACCGCTGAGGATGCGGGTCATTACATCTTTACTTTCGAAAGGATTTTTAAAAGTTAAATAAAATGGTTATAGTTTACTCACATCAGCCCTATGACTGACCTAGAGTTTATTTTATTTTATTTTACCTAAACTCTTGGGTGCCCAAATTTGTACGGGCAGTCAAGTAGTCAGATTTTTCAGAAATACTTGGAAGAGCTTGGAGCAGGAGGCTTCAGCATTAAATAAACACTATTTATTTTCGTTGTGATGTTGAATGTATGTACTCCGATAATGGTGCGTATATATAGAACAGATTTGTATTTCAAAAGTTATGTTATATAATATATTTTATTTGTTCCGCTGTGAGATTTGTGTTCTTCGTTTTCTTCTATTCTAACCTTTCTTTCTATTTCTCATCCTCTCACTTCTTTCTATTAATGATCCGCTAATTTCTGATGCTTGGTTAGTAGACAATGGTATTTGTGTCTATGATCAGGTTCGGGAATCGGTCGGTTCGTTACAGTGGTATCAGAGCTGAAGGTTGAGTAATTACCTTGGCTCTGTGGCGTAACTCAATAGAGATGGGATTAGTTGTACTCTAGATTGAGTTTGAGTATATATATAAGAGAATGTACTTGTTAGTGTTATAAAAATTGTTTTATATTGTGTTGACTGGTTTGTTGAGTGGTTTATAAATTCTGATCAATACAGAATGTACAACTGTATCGATATGTGTTTCTAGCCTCTTGAACAAAGTAATTTGATATAGTATTGTTTTTAAAATGGTTAAATGAAATAATTTTGCCCAAAAATTATTTTGATATAAAAGGAATAATTTTTGAAATATTATAATATATGGATGTGTAACACCCCACCTCTGTTAGGGTCACTCACAAAGGGAATGCACTAGTTTTGGAGGAGCGTTATCGAGGTAAACAAACACAGAAATATTACAAGACAGAACATAAATAAAACAGCGGAAGAATCAAAAGATAAATTTCATTACTTTCAAAATAGCCAAAGCCTTTTACATTCAAAGTACCAAATAGCCAAAGTCATTATTTTCCATTACAACAAATTCTGTCTTGCATAAACAAAGAAGCATAAACTTAAAACAACAAAAGTAGCTTAATTCCCCAAAGGTAGCAGAAATGCAGCCATAGCATAACTCAAGATCAAACCGTACATGGGCTGAACTGAAAGCAAGCGAAATCCAAGCTAAGTGCTAGAGTTTCCTCCCTGAGAACCTGGGGGTGGGGGGAACGAAAGAAAAAGAGGCGAAAGAAAACGGGTCAGTCATAAAGACTGGTAAGTCCAAGTGACTTTCAGCATAAAAATAGGTAATGGTAACATGACATGTATAAACTGAAAGTAAACATAAGGATGCTGTCAAGCTGGGCATGATAAACTAAGATAACAAGATAAATCAAGATAAATCAAGATAAATCAGGTATAACATCGCATGTCCAAGGTTAGCAGCACCAACTGTACTAATATCCCAACCCATGTCATATGTTAACCATGAAATGATCCCTTGGCCCAATATCATGAAATGACCCATAACTAGGTCCAACGAAACGATCCACTAATCGATCGGCTCCCTACAAGTTCTAGCTTGTCATGTTTCTGTGTCATACGGCCCTATCACGAATGTAGTCACCTGTGCTAGGTCCACCATAGGGTGCATCAAGCCCTAGGATGCCAACCACCAAAACGAATCAAGATGCATAGGTAAACCTACTGATGCCCAATGCTTGCTTTTTCAACTCCGGACCACGTGCACGACCATAGCTCGCCTGAACCTACACTGGCGTACCAACACAGCCGTCGTTCTGGTCGCTTACAATCAGCCCAGTAATCGTGCTCCACCCTGCCTAGTTCTAGGGTACCATGATACATTTAGTGGGTTACTGCTGAAATGGACCGCGTAACTAGGGTTTCCTTCCAGCAGGTTAAGTGTTGTCATATAAATTCGAGACTTAACCCTTATCAGTCTAGCATGTCAAATTGGCTAAGTGTTGTCATTTAAGTTCGTGACTTAGCCCTACAATACACGTGTCAAGTTGGTTAGGTGTTGTCGTTCAAGTTCATGACCTAACCCTACCAATCATGTTTCAAGTTGGTTAAGTGTTGTCTTTCATGTTCATGACTTAACCCTATCATGTGGCATTAATTCATTAATGCACCTCAACCTCTCACATCAGACCTGTTGTTGTGGTCAATGGATATGCCGGGCGGTTCCTGGCAGATTTACCCCACAACTCAGTCTGACCTCGGGTTTCAAGCGCGATATGACCAACTACCCACATTGGAACCTATTGTTTGCAGTAACTGGATTTGCCGGGTGGTTCTGGGCAGATTTACACTGCAAACTCAACCCAAACTCGAGTTGGCCATTTTCAAGTTCATTCTAGTGTCATGCCCATGTTCAAATTTCATATCAAGTTTGTGTCAAGTTTCAAGACAAGTTTTATATCCATATCCAGATTCAAGTTGTAACAATGTTCATGTTTCAATTTATGCCTATTATCTAGTTCATGATTCATGTTCATAACCAATTCATGTTTTGCCTAATCTAACCAAATCGTATTCCCATTGCACGTAAACGTGATCGATCTATACTACAAGTAAATCCAAATCCCCAAATAAAGGGAATAACATCAAAACTATGATAGGGCAAAAGGGACGAGCATAAAGCGATAAAAGGGATTACAAGACTACCATGATATAACTTGAGATAATTGGTTACAACAACACTGGCATATAGAAAATAATAGGATTTCAAGTCTAGCAAAATAAGGCGATAGTCATGATAAAAGTTGACATAAAAGAATAGGCATGCAAAAGCAAGCCAAATACAAGGATAATGGATCAATGGTTTTGGTGTACATAATAGCGAATAAACTAAGCAAGTCACACACTAGGTATGAGATCCAACAAAAAGGCCAATTCAGTGTACAACATGGTTTTCAACTATAGTGTTATGAACAATCAACTATAATAGTCAATTAACCACAATAGTCATAGTCATAGTGAATCATAAGCGATTAATCATAATAGTCATGGATAATTATCCAAAATAGTTCTAGGCAACTACCCTAGATAGTCGTAGGCAATTAACTGTAATAGTTTCAAAGTCATGGTCATAGACAATAGTCTTATGTTCATAATCATAGGCAATAATTCATAGTCATGAGTCATAGGTGATTAACCACAATTGTCCTTGTCATAGTCATAGGCAATAGTCTTATGTTCACATTCATAGGCATAGGCATAGTCTTATGTTCACAGTCATAGTCCTTGGACATTAACAATAGTTTCAATGTCATAGGCATGATAATGTTTGATTTACAACGTGAATAGGCCCAAACTGATTTCAAAGCAATATTCCCAAAAAGTCAAGATCCAAGATGGACAAGAATAGATACGAATCATACATAGATCCAATTCCAATTTGTAACATGTCCATATTAAGTTTATAGTTTTTATCTAAAAGTAACTTGAACTTTACATATTATGGTCTAAGAAATTGAGATGCAGAAGTTGAATCTATAAACTAGTCGTCGAATTGTTGAATCGTTGAATCTTGATTTGATTGTAGAAGCAAATCCCCAAATATGCAATTCCTAGCTGTAGTCTTCAAGAAATAGTCTTCGTGTTTCTATTTTAATTTAATTTAATTTAGAGGGAGAAGAAGAAGCCATATCATCAAGAGTTTGAGCAGCATAACGCTAGAGAAGAATGGTGTCAAGAAAATGAGGCTAGGAGGCTGTTTATATAGGATTTGGCAGACGAATCTGGACAGAAAACGAGGTCAGATACATCAGAATGAACCCAGGCTCAAAACTGGGCTCTGACACCAGGTCGACCCCCAGGTCGACCTGGTCCCTGGGAGGTCGACCATAGTGTCGACCCCTAGGTCGACCTGGTCCTGGGCGGGAAAATTCCCGCCCAGCCTGCACTGCAGTTTGAATTCGAATTTTGAATTCGAATTTCGAGCTGTTTTCGACTCTGAAAATTCCTGAAACTTCGGAAGGTCATATCTCCCTCATATGGACTCCGATTCTCACAAACTCGGACTCATTTCCAAGTAGAATTTCGAGACGAACGTAATGGCATTACCCGTTTCCCCTAATTCTTATTTTAAAATTTAATTCTGCCTTGATTTATGGTTTTAACATGTTATTAAAATTCGGGTTGTTACATTCTTCCCTCCTTAAAGGATTTCGTCCCCGAAATCTTCAAGTTAAGAAGAATGTGTCTTACCATCCAATCATCCATCTACTCAATCATCATCCACAAGCAACCATTGTCCTTAAACGATTTCTAATGAAATATGAACATATGCAGAAAGTGTGTGTATATGTTCCTTATCTAATGCAGATGATCAGGCCTGATTGATCTTCTTAATGCAAAATATGTTTAGTGCCATGAATCCAACATGTATGCAAATAGTCCTAGTTATATAAACACTATATGTGTGCACAAACATCCATCCATATGCAACATTCACATGATAACACATTTAATTTCATCCATAAACAAGTATAAACACTCATGCTTATGCAATATGAAAATGTGTCTGAGTCGATCTAGTGCCTAATGTGTGTTATGCAACCACGAGCAACCACTTGCGACCACTTGCAACCATTAGCAAACATCAACCATAACATGTTTCAATCGCATGTTTACATCCAAAAGGGTTCTACCTAAGGTTCTCAAGATAGGATTGAGAAGATAAGCAAGCTAAAACAAAGCATCTAGGAGAAGAAGTTAAAGATGTACCCCCAGAAGGTCCTGCTTGCGGGGCTTGCCCTTGCTTCTTAGGGAGGTTCTTGCTGATATGTCCAGTATCACCGCACTGAAAGCATGCTCCCATCTTCATCTTCTTCTTTTTGCAATCCTGGACTATATGCCCCTCAATACCATAGAAGTGGCATTTTCTTTTCTCACATGTCTTGTTATCATTATTGTTGTTGTTCTTGCCTCCTTTCTCGGAGTCTACCTTCTTGTTTTGAGACTCATTCGCCTTGACCTCCTTCTTGCCATTCTTGTCTTCTTCATTTAAGAGCGCCATGTCTACTAGCTTTTCGTAAGTAGCCCCCATAGGTACGTGGGTCATAGCCAAGCTTGAGGTGGCTCAGTCAATCCTTTGACAAAACGTAGAGCCTTCTTATGAGGGGTATTTACTAAGTCCAGTCCAAACCGGGCCAGCTGATTGAATTGATTAACGTACTCTTTGACAGTCATACTTCCTTGTTTAAGAGCTAAGAACTTTTCCAGCTGTAAACTTCGTTCAGCTTGCGAGAGGAATTTCGTCTCAAACCTTATTCTGAAATCCATCCTTGTTTCGACCGGCCTCTCGGCGTTAGTGACTTCCCACCAATAGGAAGCTTCGTCTTTGAGCAACCATACCGCCAACTGTACCTTATGCCTATCGTCCACCTCGAAGATAACGAACAGATCCTCAGTTTCTTTGAGCCAGTTCTTCGCTTCTACGAATGATTCAGTTCCCTTGAAATCCTTTCCACCCATGGCCCTAAAATCTTTACAAATCTTTGAAAAAGCAATTGCACGAGGAGGGGGCGGAGGAGGAGGAATTGCTGCAGCTGGAGGAGGAACATCTGTTGGGCCTGCATAATTGGCCCTAGCCTCTAAATACCTCCTGAACCAGCCATGTATTGTCACGCCCTTTGGAAAGTTAAGATTCCCAAACATGCTGAAATGAGAAAGAAGAGATTCAAAATGAGGGAACAAAGGATAGTGCTAATGGCTTTTGGGGAATAGCCTTTTAATAAAACAAGACTTTTCTCGAAAAATGCTTCTTTGTAGACGATTTTGAAAATAGTTTTAAAAGGTTTTCTAAAATTTTTTCCCAATCTGGTAACCTTCTGCTCTGATACCAAATGTAACACCCCACCTCTGCTAGGGTCACTCACAAAGGGAATGCAATAGTTTTGGAGGAGCGTAATCGACGTAAACAAACACAGAAATATTACAAGACAGAACATAAATAAAACAACGGAAGAATCAAAAGATAAATTTCATTACTTTAAAAATAGCTAAAGTCTTTTACATTCAAAGTACCAAATAGCCAAAGTCATTATTTTCCATTACAACAAATTCTGTCTTGCATAAACAAAGAAGCAAAAACTTAAAACAACAAAAGTAGCTTAATTCCCCAAAGGTAGCAGAAATGCAGCCATAGCATAGCTCAAGATCAAACCGTACACGGGTTGAACCGAAAGCAAGCGAAATCTAAGCTAAGTGCTAGAGTTTCCTCCCTAAGAACCTGAGGGGGGAGGGAAACGAAAGAAAAAGATGCGAAAGAAAATGGGTCAGTCATAAAGACTGGTAAGTCCAAGTGACTTTCAGCATAAAAATAGGTAAAGGTAACATGACATGTATAAACTGAAAGTAAACATAAGGATGTTGTCAAGCTGGGCATGATAAACTAAGATAACAAGATAAATCAAGATAAATCAGGTATAGCATCGCATGTCCAAAGTTAGCTGCACCAACTATACTAATATGCCAACCCATGTCATATGTTAACCATGAAATGATCCCTTGGCCCAATATCATGAAATAACCCATTACTAGGTCCAATGAAACGATCCACTAATCGATCGGCTCCCTACAAGTTCTAGCTCGTCGTGTTTCTGTATCATAAGTCCCTATCACGAATGTAGTCACCTGTGCTAAGTCCACCATAGGGTGTATCAAGCCCTAGGGTGCCAACTACCAACACGAATCAAGATGCACAGGTAAACCTACTGATGCCCAGTGCCTTCTTTTTCAACTCTGGACCACGTGCACGACCAGCCCGCCTGAACCTACACTGGCACACCAACACAGTCGTCATCTGGTCGCTTACAATCAGCCCAGTAATCGTGCCCCACCCTGCCTAGTTCCAGGGTACCATGATACATCTAGTGGGTTACTGCTGAAATGGACCGCATAACTAGGGTTTCCGTCCAGTAGGTTAAGTGTTGCATTTAAATTCGAGACTTAACCCTTATCAATCTAGCATGTCAAATTGGCTAAGTGTTGTCATTTAAGTTCGTGACTTAGCCCTACAATTCACGTGTCAAGTTGGTTAGGTGTTGTCATTCAAGTTCATGACCTAACCCTACCAATCATGTTTCAAGTTGGTTAAGTGTTGTCTTTCATGTTCATGACTTAACCCTATCATGTGGCATTAATTCATTAATGCACCTCAACCTCTCACATTAGACCTGTTGTTGTGGTCACTGGATATGCCGGGCAGTTCCGGGTAGATTTACACCACAACTCAGTCTGACCTCGGGGTTCAAGCGCGATACAACCAATTACCCACATTGGATCCTATTGTTTGCAGTAACTGGATTTGTCGGGCGGTTCCGGGCAGATTTACACTGCAAACTCAACCCAACCTCGAGTTGGCCATTATCAAGTTCATTCTAGTGTCATGCCTATGTTCAAATTTCGTATCAAGTTCATGTCAAGTTTCAAGGCAAGTTTTATATCCATATCCAGATTCAAGTTGTAACAATGTTCGTGTTTCAACTTATGCCTATTATCTAGTTCATGATTCATGTTCATAACCAATTCATGTTTTGCCTAATCTACCCAAATCGTATTCCCGTCGCACGTAAACGTGAATCGATATATACAACAAGTAAATCCAATTCCCCGAAATAAAGGAAATAACATCAAAACTATGATAGGCAAAAGGGACGAGTATAAAGCGATAAAAGGGATTACAAGACTACCATGATATAACTTGAGATAATTGGTTACAACATCACTGGCATATAGAAAATAATAGGATTTCAAGTCTAGCAAAATAAGGCGATAGTCATGATAAAAGTTGACAAAAATGAATAGGCATGCAAAAGCAAGCCAAATACAAGGATAATGGATCAATGGTTTTGGTGTACAGAATAGCGGATAAACTAAGCAAGTCACACCCTGGGTATGAGATCCAACAAAAAGGCCAATTTGGTGTACAACATGGTTTTCAACTATAGTGTTATGAACAATCAACTATAATAGTCAATTAACCACAATAGTCATAGTCATAGTGAATCATAAGCGATTAATCACAATAGTCATGGATAATTATCCAAAATAGTTCTAGGCAACTACCCTAGATAGTCATAGGCAATTAACTGTAATAGTTTCAAAGTCATGGTCATAGACAATAGTCTTATGTTTATAATCATAGGCAATAATTCATAGTCATGAGTCATAGGTGATTAACCACAATTGTCCTTATCATAGTCATAGGCAATAGTCTTATGTTCACAGTCATAGGCATAGGCATAGTCTTATGTTCACAGTCATAGTCCTTGGCCATTAACAATAGTTTCAATGTCATAGGCATGATAATGTTTGATTTACAACGTGAATAGGCCCAAACTGATTTCAAAGCAATATTCCCAAAAAGTCAAGATCCAAGATGGACAAGAATAGATACGAATCATACATAGATCCAATTCCAATTTATAACATGTCCACATTAAGTTTATAGTTTTTATCTAAAAGTAACTTGAACTTACAGATCATGGTCTAAGAAATTGAGATGCAGAAGTTGAATCTATAAACTAGTCGTCGAATTGTTGAATCGTTGAATTTTGATTTGATTATAGAAGCAAATCCCCAAATATGCAATTCCTAGCCGTGGTCTTCAAGAAATAGTCTTCGCGTTTTTAATTTAATTTAATTTAATTTAGAGGGAGAAGAAGAAGCCATGATCATCAAGAGTTTGAGCAGCATAAGGCTAGAGAAGAAGGGTGTCAAGAATATGAGGCTAGGATGCTGTTTATATAGGATTAGGCAGACGAATCTGGATAGAAAACGAGGTCAGATACATCAGAATGAACCCAGGCTCAAAACTGGGTTCTGACACCAGGTCGACCCCCAGGTCGACCATAGGGTCGACCTGGTCCCTGGGAGGTCGACCATAGTGTCGACCCCCAGGTCGACCTGGTCCTGGGCGGGAAAATTCCCGCCCATCCTGCACTGTGGTTTGAATTCGAATTTCGAGCTGTTTTCGACTCTGAAAATTCCTGAAACTTCGGAAGGTCATATCTCCCTCATACGGACTCCGATTCTCGCAAACTCGGACTCGTTTCCAAGAAGAATTTCGAGACGAACATAATGGCGCAACGCGTTTCCCCTGATTCTTATTTTAAAATTTAATTCTGCCTTGATTTATGGTTTTAACATGTTATTAAAATTCGGGTTGTTACCGGATGTGTTGATTGGTATTTAATTCAAATAAAATTTATAAAATATTGAAATGGTTATACATAACCAATATAGTTTGTATATGGTTAATGTCTACAAATAAGATGAACTAAGATTAAGATCAAACTAGAATTTGAGAATTTAAATCCCAGATGTTTAGATATACTTTCTGAAGTATTTTTAAAAGTAATATAACATTACTTTGAAGGATTTTTGAATAAGAATGGTTTTAAATGGATTTTGAAAGTTATTAAATACTAAAATCGCTTCAGTGGCGAGAAAATAATTCTGATAATGGACCGCGACATTATCAGTATTCATTTTCATGTTTCTAAGTGAAAGATTGCTACCATAATAATTCGTTAATGGAAATCTGTTTGAAAAGAACATGTTGTTTTAAAAATTCAAATGTTTTGAATTCGTGGATGATTATGAGTATATGTGCATAATTATATGATTCCAAACCGATTTGGAAATAAAAGCTGGGAGTTTGAATTCTGAATTCTGTTTTTTTTAACTTGTGTAAGTTAAATGAATTGGAATAGTATAATTAAATCGAATAAATTAAAATTTTAACTTATGTTAAGTTAAATAGAATTATATTGGATTGGAAATTAAACTATGTAGCTTATAAATTGAAAGTGAGTAAACTGATTTAAAATCAATTTAGATGAATGTGAATGTTTGTATGCGGAATATGGATTGGATGTGAAAATACAGATTGAGAACCATTGAAAACTAAGTGAAAGGGTATGAACTAAAGAAATGAATGATTGTTAAAACTTACATTTTTAAATTGAGTACGTATAGGTACACAGAGCAGTATGGCTCGGTTTGCTTGCATAAGTTGCATAAATATGAGGTGAGTTCATTTCATAACGCTCATATAAGGTCCGCCTACGCAAGAATACAAAAATTAGATTTAGAATTTTGTTTTTCGACCGTGTGGGTCTATGTATATATATTTATGTTCTTGCGACAGAAGTCCCTCCATATATGGGAGACTCTGCCAAAAGAATTCGGAAATTTATGGTGTTAGAAAATTTTCAGAATTTTTGAAAATTTTCATTAGTAAAAATGAGTTAATATTTTAATTAGAATAAATTGGTTCAATTGAAACTAAAGTTAAGAATAAAACAAAGGATTTTTAACCTAGTTAATAGGGTTCGTAGCATTTTTCCTAACTTAGTAATTTCGGGGACGAAATTCTTTTAAGGGGGAAAGAATATAACGACCCAGATTTTTAGCCGTTTAATTTTGAACATTTAAACTATTTTAAATGTTGTATTAGAAATATAAAAGGGAAGAATTTATTTAATTAAATGATGTTTGAACGTAGAATTTATAATTAAATTTAAAACGGGCTTGTAACATCACAGTAGTTCGTAATATTACGTTTTGAACTTCAATTGAATGTATAGAATCCATTATAAGTCGAATTTCTTTGAAATAAGAAACATTCAGTTATATTTGATTGTATTTTTCTAATGAAAGTGAAAAATCGAGATTTCGTCTTGTAGATTGTAAGTTATGTCCAAATTAAATTTTCAAATAGTCGCTATGGAATCGTTTATACATTATAATGATTCATTAATAAATAAATCAATTTTAAATAATCCGAACGATGTTTTAATTTGAAATACCAAATTTAAAATCCAAATATGTTTATTTTGGAACTATATGGTATTCTAGTCGAATATATACAATAATAATAATTTATAATTATTTAATTGAATTGTTTTTGAACTTATTTATATTTTATCGATTTATTTAAGCCTTAAAAATATCCTTTTTGCAAACGGCCTCCGTTTTCGACGAATCAATTTTATTGGATCCGTAATGTTAAATAATTGTAAGAAAATAAATTCCAAGGCGATTCGATATTGTATGTGACCGTGGTAGCCATAAAAGTACAGCTAGTTTGTGTAGCGATTAATTAAATGAATTTGATTTAATTAAAAGGAATTTGTATATAACTTGAGCAAACAATCTCCAATTTCAACGAAACCAATTTTATTAAATCTATAATGACCAATTATTGTAAGATCTCCAGTTTGGATTCGATTGGAGTTATTTTGATTATCGTGCACAATATAAACGCGTACCAATTTACGTTGTGAATTAAAAAGTGAGTTTACCCAAACGATCTCAGAATTTGACGAAACCAGTTCCATTGTGTCCAGAATATTTAATTATTGTAAGATTTCATGTTTCAAGATACTTGGAGTTGTTACGTGAGCATGAGAAAAATAAACTTGAATCAATCAACAAATTTAATTTTTATAATTTCGCTATTTTTCCAAACGAACTATGTTTTCGATGAAACAAGTTTCGTTGGGTCCGAAATGTCAAACTATAGCTAGAAGTCCAATTTTGATTTGAACGGATATCGTATGTAATCATAAGAAATTAAAATATTGAATGAAAGTGGCGATAACATGAATTCATAAGAGTTAATAAAATATTTCAATTAATTACTAATAACACCTCCTATAAAACCCACCCGTTCACACCCCTTAACCAACCCGTCCAAATCCATATTTCCCTAATTCTCTTCTGCGCCTTCCATTTTTATTTCATAGTGGAAAAAAACGCGAGTTTAGGAAATAATTAAAAATCAAATCTTCGATCCATTAAATTGTTGGGAAGGCAAGCTCTAACTTAAGCAATCATTTTCAACGTGCGATCGATTTTCTGAAATAAGGGTTTTGGGACAGCACCGACTAGGGTTGACTGCCGGAGATCGGAGGGCAAACTCCATGGTACCGCGAGGTTCAGGATGGTGTAGCACATGATGTGACGGAGTTCGGTGGATATATTTTTCTATTGCGAGAAATTTCATGACTTTCTCTGAAGCAGCGACTGTGGAGTTCGAACGTGACGTGGTGATGGTGGCTTCGAGTGTGATGTGGCGATGGTGGTAAGGTGGAGAGGGAAACTGGGAGGCTGCTGATGGCGATGGTGTTGATGAGCAAAATTTTCGCATGCCAACACCCAATATATATGTGTGTACAATTATCCAAATAAGCGGTAAATAATGTAAATGCGCAGAGACACAGCTTTTATAGTGGTTCAACACTAACGCCTACGTCCACTTTATAATTCTCATTCATCATATTTTTGCCGGTTACAATTGACTTGACAGTATTTGTGTATAAAGTTGTATGTATGATGAACTTTAATTAAATTATCCTTCTTCTTCTTCCTTGAGATGGGTTGACTTGGTCAACTATGAGCAAAATAATCTTTAATGTCCAAGAGGTATAGAGACGGTGTAATTATGCTTGCTAGTGTCCAACAATCTATGGAACATGTATGCACCACCTTTCAACTATTCATTCCATGTCCAATGGCCTTGGAGAAGGTGTTGGAAGCCATTAATGAGTGTTTGGAGCTCTCAAGGTCCAAAAATTCCAAGGGAGAAGGCCCCCTATGAAGGCCAAGGCTTGGGGTATTTATAGGAAGAAGGTTATGTGGGAGTAGGTAGGAAATGGGACCACAACCCCTTAAATTTGCACCCGAACCAAGGCCTCCCTATAGAAAATCCGCGCCCCTACCAGGAGGGTGCAAAATTCGCACCCCATCAGGGAGGTGTGAAATTCGCACCCCACCGGGTGCGAAATTTCGCACCCCATAGAGGGGTGCAAAATTCGCACTCCACCGGGGGATATGAATTTGATGGAGGAGGGGACCAGAATCGTGTTGTCGAGGGAGTTGAAGTTTCTGAACGCGAAGTGAGGGAATCCGTGGCTTTGCTAGTCCGAAGTGAAGGGACCTAGGCTTCCAACATGGAGAAAATCGGATGAATCGATCGTCGTCGGGACTGTTGGGCCCTGGACCCCCACCGGTGCTGCGCCCGGACCCGCTTGACGGCTCGCCTTCGGCTCGGAGCACGGCTCACCTTTGGGTCGAATGAGGGTTTGACTAAGAGTTCATTGGGCCCGAAAGAGGCCATCTGATAGAGGTTTCGGGTCTCCTTGTGTTTGTGATGCGACTTCCACCTAGCTGCTTTGTGTTTTTTGACGCTTGAGTGTGTCGCTCACCAAATACTTGACGTGTGACAGCTTCGACAAAAAAACATGTCAATAGACGGTGTTCGTGTTCGTGAGGGAACAGTGAAGCTACAGGAGATCGAAGCTCAAGAAAAAAGGCAGGAGCGGATTCGTTTTGACTGAGAAGGAGAAGTGTGAGTTCGAAAATAAGGATGCTAGAGGGAGTCTAGTATTGGAAAGACGTGGAAGAAGGGCTATTTTTATGTTGCCTGGGTAAAATCGAAAGAAGGGTAATAACATGATTTGGCAAGTCGAGTTTTTTTTTGGGTTTTAGCATAGTGGAGGTATCAAGAAAGGGTATCATGATTGTCTGGTGTGGAAAGAAAGCAGGAACGAAAAATATTGGGGAGGTGATGATGCTTGTTTCAAGAGGTTGCTAGCATGAGCTCAAATTTGCTACAGGAAATGGCGTTTGCTGTATGGAGCCAATATTATTTTCTATTTCCATCTTATGTTGAAGAGGAATCTGAACTTAAATAATCTACGTGCACTTGTAGACCTTGGAAATCAACAGTCATTGCATGTTGTTTCAAAAGATATGACATCGGGCTATGTTGGCATTAGCATACCACTTCAATAGATGCGTACAGGAGGAGCAACATGACGAAGAAATAAGGGTCGGCCTGTTTAAAGTTAAACAAACGTAATTAACGTTAACTATTTTAGTTAAGAAAAATAATTTATTTATTCAAACCACATAATTATAATGGTTATGGCTTGATCATATGTTAACACAACCCGATGAAACCAGTCACATTGGAATCGTAACAATGAAATCTTCATTGTTACACTGGCGTGGCTGAGAATAGAGCTACTAGAATTTCGAGACAAAATCAAACACTTATTTGATTTTAAAACGAAAAAGCAGAATTGTCAACTGCAAACCTATGTGAGTAAACTCATTAACTCTGACTCATTTATATTTTTATATAAACGAGATTTAAATTTATATACAATAATTTTATGATGTGTGATCATTGTTTGAATGAATGGTTGATAAATTGATTGATATAGTTATATGTATATATAAATCATTGATTGAATATTGATTCTATTTTCCATGATAACTCATATTGAAATAAAATTGATCTTATTATGATAATAATATCAGTGGATGCAGAGAAACAATTTGGAGGAATCCAACCGAATTCCTCAACAATTTTATTGTTGTTTTTCATTTGTTGTGATATATGATCTGATATATAATCGAAGATTGATTATGTGGTGTTTGAATTACCCTGGCCCTGGGTATCTAATACCATAAAATATTTTCGAATGTAGAAAATGGATCTGAGATTAAAAAAGGAATTCATTTCCAAAATAGAAATTCAATTTTGAATAGAATTGAAAATAGAAACTTGTTTTTAATGAATTAAACAAGAAGTTGATTATAAATGATGTTCATAAATTTAATAAAATATTATCTTGAGATAAATTAAATATAAATTAAATATAAATTCAAGTTTGAATTTATAGAAAAGTGGAAATCAATTTTGAAACCGATATTTGTAGTGGCAATTGAACTCAGCGATTTAAAAAAAAATTATAAACGAGATTATAACTAGTTGGAATAAAAATGAGATTTTCTATGAATAATTTTATATAGAAGTTATAGATGGAATTTGAATTTGAGATAGTAAAATAGATTTGATTTTATAAAAAGAATTCATATTCACATCTAAAGGTGAATAACGGTTTGTAAGCAAATGTTTGGCAAATGGAAATAATTATAAGGAAATTCGTGTTGACCTATAACGATAAGTTTATTCCGAAGTTCGAAATATTAATCGAATACAAATTACTCAAAAGAGAGTTATTTATCGAAACTCGACCAAATCAAATTTAAGAAAGTACTTCTTACCTTCCATTTTAATCAAAATTTAATTATTTAATTATTTACTTATTAATTGATTTATCTATTTACTAAAATTTATGAGTATAAGTTATATTTAAAAATTAAATATTTTGAAAATAAGGATTATAATGCTATTGTTATAATCAATATTTTCCATAAAGAAGTGGATCCTTAAATTGAAACCGAGAGTTGCATAAACAATGTTTTATTGAAATCTAAAGTTGTGAGCTTGGACTATTTCAAAGTTAAGAATGTTGTCCAGTTAAGGTCTAAGAGGTAATTATACCCCAACTTGATTGAGTTCATGATTGACTGAAGAATGGTTAATGTTCAATAGCGAGATTTATTAGTGATATGATTAATGGGCTAAATATAGTAACGATGTTTTATATAACATTGGTTTAGTAAAATAAAAAGATTTTGGAAACGTTTTCCAAATTAAACAAGAGATGTTATCTAACTGTAGGAAATGGAAAGAATTTGAAACGACCCGCAAATCCGTGCTATCTGAGTTGACTAAATACACCACATGTCCAACCCAAATAACACAGAAATACGAACCATTAATAGAAAGAAGATAGAGGATGAGAAATAGAAAGAAAGAAATATTAGAATAGGAGAAAGACGAAGATCACAACTCACAGCGGAACGAATAAAATATATTATATAACATAAGCTTTGAAATACAAATCTGTTTTGTACATATATACATACCATCATCAGAGTACACATAACATTTGATTCAGCGGAAGTAACTCTAAATAACTAACGTTGAAGCCTCCTGCTTCAAGCTCCTCCAAGTGTATCTGTAAAAGCCTGAAACACTTGACTGCCCGTACAAATTTGGGCACCCAAGAGTTTAGGGAAAACAAAACAAAATAAACTCTGGGTCAGTCATGGGACTGGTGTGAGTAAACTCCAACCACTTATTTAACTTTCAAAACTCTTTTCGAAAGAAAAGATAATAGTAATACCAGCCCACACATAAACATGGACTGTTTTTACCTTACTATAACCCAAAACACTTTGATACGAAAATCTAGTGATATTATAATAATGTCTACATCAAGTAAATAACCAAATAGCAGAACGCTTGCATCTCACGCTCCACATATATAGTATATAATCAAAAACCGCATGGCGCTTATTGGAGATTGGATTTCCAACATGACAAGGTATGGAACCACCTTCCGATGATGTATCTCTAGAGGCAAATACACCTGGGTTCAACAAGAACGTCTTGCAACCCGGCCCACACATGACCGACCACTCATTTCGCTTGAGTGTATCGAATGTATATCACCAACGGTTGGACTCAAACCACCGTTCCCGAATGGGCAGAATCGATAGATTTAGAAACAAAAGGAATTTCTCTAGATAGGTGATTATACACCCTAATGGGTACGACCCACATAGCCATGCTGCCTGCCCGATTTTTGTCCTTTCCCGGTTGTTGAGGCCTGAGGCTACGAATACTTACCATTCATTGATAGCACAATCACTTTGAATGCCACATTGTCAGATCCGTTAATCACTAGTTGAGTTTGCACAAATATTCTGGATATTATGCTAAGGGATAAATCCGTTGCAACCATATACATTCATACAGACCAACCCATTTGATCATTGGAAATACTCTGTCAGACATTCGTCCATTTACGTTCGTTCTGGGATTGAACGACACCGAAGGCACCATTTCTATTAACAGAAAAAGCCCTTGCACTTCACTCCGTCTTCACTATATTCAGCATACTTGGTTCGCAACGCTAATGCCGATACGGAGTGGTTCTTCGGATAATAATCCAACCGGTCTCTCCATATTGACAACGATGGTCAAAAACTTCGATAGTCTGTGATTTAACTATCGAATAAAAACAAGTGTTCATCCAAACATATCAAACAAATCACTGGGCTCTTTAATTAATATTTCATTAATTAAACCACTTCTCTATTTTCTCTATCAATATTTGTTACCCAAATATTTTCAATAATCATCTCGGCCTCTTATGTCATTTGGAAAACGTTTCCAAATATCAATTCTTTTATTTTCTATATATTAGAAAAATCTCTATTTGCAATTGGAAACAATTCCAATCACTTATCTCTATCCCTTTTTGATTACAACATTCGATTTTTATATCCACTTTCCTATCGAATTCAATACGTCGACACAATGATTTCAAATTATCAAAATATCTTAAAATATTCTAACTCCTTAAATTCTCGGAAAAATTTCGCCATAACCTCCCCTGTATCGGGAGCATCGGGAAATTTCAAATAGCTTCCCGGTATCTTCCTCAATCAAAAAGAAAAAGGAAAAGCCAAGCGGCTTGCCGATACGGCGCATAAAACCCATATATGAATTAAACATGTACCTTTTTGTCGGGCACATACATTAAAATCTTCATATACTCCATCCCATATCTGTTTAACACCTGTTCACCTGTTTTCAATTCAATTCAATACCATCTAATCGTTTGAATTCAGTTTCGCCCGTTTATTCTTTAAATCGGCCATTTTGCCTATTTCACTTCTTTGTTAAACATAACATGTTCAAACAAAATGTTTAACTCGTTCATAACTAAATTGAATTTCAATTTCAATTCTAGTTCTTTTTTCTATTTCGAATATAAATTTCAAATCGAATTTTCTTATTTAAAGTTCAATATCCATTCAAAATCTCATTTAACTAATTTCCGTTCAAATTAGTAAATTCTATTCAATAAATCAAAAATCTGGTTTCTGTTTCAAAAATCATATTCATTTACACAACTTGAATTCACATATATTTTACAACTCCACTCTGAAATTTTCTAAATAGAACTTCGGATTTTATTTGCTTAAAATCCTTTTATAAAATGAAATAAACCGTTATGGTTTTAAAACGATTCTGGCGCTGCTTTTCTGAAAATTTGATCTTGACATAGCTCAAAATCTATACGACGAAATTCATATTTTTCTCTTTCATTAGAAAACTATTATCAAACTGGTCCTGACGTTTCTTGTTTCAAAGAATTCCGACCCCAATCGAGTTCTGTATATTCAATTGAAGTTTGAATCGCCAATTTACGAACTGCAGCGCTGCGGCGAGTTCGTTTTAATTATATTTATATATATAAACTTTTAAACTTCGTTTATATAAATTCAACTCTATTCTAATATATATATATATATATTCCAATTTCCATTTGAATCTTTACACTTCAAATTCCATAGTTTTAAATCCTGTATTCAAATCCCATTTGAAATCCTTTATTCGAATTTCATTGCAAATTCTTTATTCGAATTCCATTTCAAATTCTTTATTCGAATTCCCATTTCAAATCCAACTCCTTTTTGAATTTCTATATTTGAAATTCATACTTGAATTTAAATATCCAAACTCCATTTAAATTTCTATTTGAAATTCTAAATGTTTCAAATCCCATTTGAACTTCTATATTCCAATTTCTATATTTGAATTCTATTGAAATTCAAATATTCAAACTCCTTTTTAAATTCTATATTCAAAATTCCATAGTTTAAAACCCATTTGAATTTCATATTCAAATCCCATAGATCAAATCCTATTTGAATTTAATTTGAATCTCTTATATTCAAATTTCATTTTTCCCTTTTTGAATTCTAATATTCAAATTCATTTCCAGCCCCATTTAAATTCTAATGTTCAAACTCATTTTGAATTCTAATATTCAAACCCATTTGAATTTCTTCACTCAAACCCATTTGAATTCCCTTGAATTCAAATTCCATTTCAAACCCCATTTGGATTTCCTATTTTGAAATTCTATTTGAAATTCTATTTCCAATTCTACTTTGAAAATCTTATTTTTCAAAGTTTATTTCAAATTCTATTTTTGAAATCTCATATTCAAATTTCTACTTGAATTTCTGTATTCAATTCCATGTTCAAATTCAATACTCGAATTTCTATTCAAATCTCTATTCAAATTTCATATTTCAATTCTTCTTTTGAAATTCTATATTTCAAATTCTATTCAATTCTTCTTTGAAATTCTATATTTCAAATTCTATTTTGAAACTCTACATTCAAATCTCTATTTGAATTTCTTATTCCAATTCCTTTGAATTCAAATTTTATTTTTTTAATTCCTTGAATTCAAATTCCATTTTTCCATTCTAATTTCGTCTATTCAAATTCTATTTGAACTTCAATTTGAATTTCTAATATTCAATCCCCTTTTAAAATTCAAACATTTAAACTCCTTTTAAAAATTCAAATATTATACTCAACTTTCATTTGAGTTATATATTTAAAAATTTCCCTTCACATCCTGTTTTGAAATTTCGTTTCAAAATTCCAACTTCACGCTTGTATTTCTATTTATCAAATGATAATTCTTTTCACTTCATTTATAACTTCGTTATAAAAGAATTTATTTGCAAACTTCGTTTACAAAGAGACTACTTGTTTTATTTTTCAAAACAAGTTTTATATTTTTATTCCATTTAAAAACTCAAATTCTATTTAAAAATAGAATTTTTTTTTCCTTTTTAAATCTCCAATATCCTTTTTACGATATTTTTAAATATCATTACTTAAGCCCAGTGATAAAACACACAAAGCAACCAATTGTTTATTTTTCTAACACATCATATATGAATATATGAAATCAGCAAAACAACAAACAAACAGATAATATATTTTTGAGGAATCCTGTTGGATTCCTCCAACCTGTTTCCCTGCATCCACAGATGTTAGCACATAAATAATACCCATTCTGCTTCGTGGCAGAATATCGCGGTATAGAAGGTCATCCACTAATCATAGCGTGGGGCGTATAGGGTAATCATCCGCTATGAAACTGCGGGCATCCGCTAATGAGACTGCGGGAATCCAACCAATCAATCAACCCAATATATATATATATAATACCCTAAATAACTAATATATATAAAGCAAGCAGAAAAATCCAAACAAGCAACAACAATTATGAAATAAAAATAATTATAAATAAAAGGTGAGTGAGATTTACTCACTGTGAGTTTTAATTGCCGATCCATTTCAATTTTTATTTAAATCGAACAGCGTTCGATTAAAAATCCCAAATCAACTGCCGAAAAATCCCAATTCGACTCGTATGTGCTGCCTTTGTCAGCACAAAGCTAACCAAACTCGTTTCACTTGAATCTGTCATTTGTATAACATATATAGTAATTTTTACGAGTTTGGATATAAATTGAACTAATTTAATTTAAATGAGAAAACATTAATTTAATTTAAATTTATTTAAATTACCTAAATTCATGTTCAACCTCTTTACTGCTTCACACTATCGACTTCAACCTCCTTCAGAAAATCACGTCTTCATCTCCTGTTGCTACAGTAGTGCGCACCCTCCAGTTTAATCACCAGTCAGAAATCGTCCCCCTGGAGGAAACGCGACAGCAGATTCACGAAACCCCTTACATCCCGAATATTCGTGCTCCAAGAGTATTGCTCAAACCCTAAATCGTTTGTATTGACTTCGAATCGAGATCCGCTGTCGCACCAGACTCCGTTCATCGCCCATCGCACCTCCTATTTTCATCGACAATCAACCCTAAATAAACCGTTGATTCGCGACGGCCTGGTGTCGAGCTACAGGCGAATTCGAGGATTCAATATGAAATTAGGGTTTTCAATTCACGACCTCTGATTTGGGTTTTTACTGAGGGCTCGATTTATTTCAGAAGAGGAGGCTCGCAAATTTTACTTTTAGATAAGGAAGCATCCCTATTTATTTGCAGATACGAATGAAGAGGAGCACAGCTTTGAATATGAGACATTGATTCACCGTGAAATGGAAATGAAGAGAGAAAGGGATATCGGCCATTTTTATTTGTGGAGTTTTGATTCTGAAGCTCTGATATATTTCTTTCGATTTGCAGAAGAAAATAAAATGACAAAAAGGGAAGTTGCGATATTTATAAGTGAACAACGGGGAACAATTTGTACTGGCGCCATTAATTCCTGTTTCCTGGATGTTGAAGATCAGCGACAAATTTGTTGGCTCGAGGGAAGTAGTGTCCGAGTGTTTCAGTTTTAGGGTGGCGCTATAAAGGTAGGCCAACTGATGATAAGAAAATTTGATTTTGAACTGACCCTTTTTAAATTTTATAACTTAAAATATCTCATGGTTCTCGAACCATTGTTTTAACCGTAACGAATGATATTCACTATTCTGACTTCAACGAAATGATTTCTAAATTTTAATTCGACTGTTCAGAAGTGATAACCAATTGAATTAACGTTTTAAATTAAATTCGATATAAAATATAAATCGATCTCAAACCATTTAATTTACCGATAATAAATTATTTTTATTTTTCATGTTCAGACAGAACTGACACTGATCATTTGAATTGTTTTGATTCTGTTTTTAACTTCGATTCCAATTATAATTTGTTCTCGTATTTCGATTATTTGATTGATAATTCACTATAAAAATTCTTTTATATGGTTAATTCAATATTTAAACGATACTAAATATTTAAAATTAATCGTTCAAAACCTGGGTCGTTACATTCTTCCCCCCTTAAAATAATTTCGTCCTCGAAATTGCTTAAGGTAGAAAAATGGTACAAATCCATTACTTTTCACAAATTCACTTATGTTGAAACTCGATTCCTCATATTTCAACAAATTAGCTCCAACCAAAACTTTTGGTCTTTACACATTTAATTCGAATGATCTACGATCAATCCATTTACATCCAATCTATATTCCATCAAACCTATTCAAATTGATTCTAATCAATTCATTCACTTCGACCCATTTAACTGATTTAAGTTAAATTTAAATTCCAGAATTCAAATCCCTGGGTTTTCTTTCCAAATTCTTTATTGAAATCACATATTTTATATATACATATATTTATTTCCATCTAAAACTCAAAACATTTGAATATTCAAACCACTTGTTTTCTTTCAACAAATTTCCATCAAAAACTTTTTCCTAAGGTAGCAATTCATCACTTAGAAACTTGGAAATGAACACTGATGATGTTGCAATCATCATCAGAATTATTTCCCAGTCACTGAAGTGAGTTCAGTGCTTTATTATTTCAAAATCCATGATTTTCTCTCAAATCCTTTAAAAACAAATCTATAATATTTTAATATACTTTGAAAATAATTTTTCAACTTCCCAGGATTTTGAATTCTTAATTCTGGTTTGAATTAAATTCTAATTCATCTCATTTGTATATTCTTCATTCATACAAATTCTATTTGGTTATAAATAACTATCCTAATTTTATAATCTTGTTGGATTATAATCTTAACAATCAACACATCCATATAATAATAATTCTAGAAAATTATTCTTTCTATATCAAAAATAGAATTTTGGGTAAAATTATTTCATTTACCCTCTTTAAAATAATACTGTGTCGAATTTCTCTGTTTAAGTGTTTAGAAATTCCTATCGACTTCGTGGCGTCCCATGATTCGATCAGAATTCATAAACCACTCAACAGACTAGCCAACACAATATAAAACAACTTTTATATCAACTAACAAATACGCTCTCTCGTATCTATACACTCAACTCATTCTAGGGTACTACTGACCCTATCTCTAATGAGCGCATGCCACACAAGCCTAGGTATTTGCTCAACCTGGCTCTGATACCACCTGAAACGACCCGCAAATCCGTGCTATCTGAGTTGACTAAATACACCACACGTCCAACCCAAATAACACAGAAATACGAACCATTAATAGAAAGAAGATAGAGGATGAGAAATAGAAAGAAAGAAATATTAGAATAGGAGAAAGACGAAGATCACAACTCACAGCGGAACGAATAAAATATATTATATAACATAAGCTTTGAAATACAAATCTGTTTTGTACATATATACATACCATCATCAGAGTACACATAACATTTGATTCAGCGGAAGTAACTCTAAATAACTAACGTTGAAGCCTCCTGCTTCAAGCTCCTCCAAGTGTATCTGTAAAAGCCTGAAACACTTGACTGCCCGTACAAATTTGGGCACCCAAGAGTTTAGGGAAAACAAAACAAAATAAACTCTGGGTCAGTCATGGGACTGGTGTGAGTAAACTCCAACCACTTATTTAACTTTCAAAACCCTTTTCGAAAGAAAAGATAATAGTAATACCAGCCCACACATAAACATGGACGGTTTTTACCTTACTATAACCCAAAACACTTTGATACGAAAATCTAGTGATATTATAATAATGTCTACATCAAGTAAATAACCAAATAGCAGAACGCTTGCATCTCACGCTCCACATATATAGTATATAATCAAAAACCGCATGGCGCTTATTGGAGATTGGATTTCCAACATGACAAGGTATGGAACCACCTTCCGATGATGTATCTCTAGAGGCAAATACACCTGGGTTCAACAAGAACGTCTTGCAACCCGGCCCACACATGACCGACCACTCATTTCGCTTGAGTGTATCGAATGTATATCACCAACGGTTGGACTCAAACCACCGTTCCCGAATGGGCAGAATCGATAGATTTAGAAACAAAAGGAATTTCTCTAGATAGGTGATTATACACCCTAATGGGTGCGACCCACATAGCCATGCTGCCTGCCCGATTTTTGTCCTTTCCCGGTTGTTGAGGCCTGAGGCTACGAATACTTACCATTCATTGATAGCACAATCACTTTGAATGCCACATTGTCAGATCCGTTAATCACTAGTTGAGTTTGCACAAATATTATGGATATTATGCTAAGGGATAAATCCGTTGCAACCATATACATTCATACAGACCAACCCATTTGATCATTGGAAATACTCTGTCAGACATTCGTCCATTTACGTTCGTTCTGGGATTGAACGACACCGAAGGCACCATTTCTATTAACAGAAAAAGCCCTTGCACTTCACTCCGTCTTCACTATATTCAGCATACTTGGTTCGCAACGCTAATGCCGATACGGAGTGGTTCTTCGGATAATAATCCAACCGGTCTCTCCATATTGACAACGATGGTCAAAAACTTCGATAGTCTGTGATTTAACTATCGAATAAAAACAAGTGTTCATCCAAACATATCAAACAAATCACTGGGCTCTTTAATTAATATTTCATTAATTAAACCACTTCTCTATTTTCTCTATCAATATTTGTTACCCAAATATTTTCAATAATCATCTCGGCCTCTTATGTCATTTGGAAAACGTTTCCAAATATCAATTCTTTTATTTTCTATATATTAGAAAAATCTCTATTTGCAATTGGAAACAATTCCAATCACTTATCTCTATCCCTTTTTGATTACAACATTCGATTTTTATATCCACTTTCCTATCGAATTCAATACGTCGACACAATGATTTCAAATTATCAAAATATCTTAAAATATTCTAACTCCTTAAATTCCCGGAAAAATTTCGCCATAACCTCCCCTGTATCGGGAGCATCGGGAAATTTCAAATAGCTTCCCGGTATCTTCCTCAATCAAAAAGAAAAAGGAAAAGCCAAGCGGCTTGCCGATACGGCGCATAAAACCCATATATGAATTAAACATGTACCTTTTTGTCGGGCACATACATTAAAATCTTCATATACTCCATCCCATATCTGTTTAACACCTGTTCACCTGTTTTCAATTCAATTCAATACCATCTAATCGTTTGAATTCAGTTTCGCCCGTTTATTCTTTAAATCGGCCATTTTGCCTATTTCACTTCTTTGTTAAACATAACATGTTCAAACAAAATGTTTAACTCGTTCATAACTAAATTGAATTTCAATTTCAATTCTAGTTCTTTTTTCTATTTCGAATATAAATTTCAAATCGAATTTTCTTATTTAAAGTTCAATATCCATTCAAAATCTCATTTAACTAATTTCCGTTCAAATTAGTAAATTCTATTCAATAAATCAAAAATCTGGTTTCTGTTTCAAAAATCATATTCATTTACACAACTTGAATTCACATATATTTTACAACTCCACTCTGAAATTTTCTAAATAGAACTTCGGATTTTATTTGCTTAAAATCCTTTTATAAAATGAAATAAACCGTTATGGTTTTAAAACGATTCTGGCGCTGCTTTTCTGAAAATTTGATCTTGACATAGCTCAAAATCTATACGACGAAATTCATATTTTTCTCTTTCATTAGAAAACTATTATCAAACTGGTCCTGACGTTTCTTGTTTCAAAGAATTCCGACCCCAATCGAGTTCTCTATATTCAATTGAAGTTTGAATCGCCAATTTACGAACTGCAGCGCTGCGGCGAGTTCGTTTTAATTATATTTATATATATAAACTTTTAAACTTCGTTTATATAAATTCAACTCTATTCTAATATATATATATATATATTCCAATTTCCATTTGAATCTTTACACTTCAAATTCCATAGTTTTAAATCCTGTATTCAAATCCCATTTGAAATCCTTTATTCGAATTTCATTGCAAATTCTTTATTCGAATTCCATTTCAAATTCTTTATTCGAATTCCCATTTCAAATCCAACTCCTTTTTGAATTTCTATATTTGAAATTCATACTTGAATTTAAATATCCAAACTCCATTTAAATTTCTATTTGAAATTCTAAATGTTTCAAATCCCATTTGAACTTCTATATTCCAATTTCTATATTTGAATTCTATTGAAATTCAAATATTCAAACTCCTTTTTAAATTCTATATTCAAAATTCCATAGTTTAAAACCCATTTGAATTTCATATTCAAATCCCATAGATCAAATCCTATTTGAATTTAATTTGAATCTCTTATATTCAAATTTCATTTTTCCCTTTTTGAATTCTAATATTCAAATTCATTTCCAGCCCCATTTAAATTCTAATGTTCAAACTCATTTTGAATTCTAATATTCAAACCCATTTGAATTTCTTCACTCAAACCCATTTGAATTCCCTTGAATTCAAATTCCATTTCAAACCCCATTTGGATTTCCTATTTTGAAATTCTATTTGAAATTCTATTTCCAATTCTACTTTGAAAATCTTATTTTTCAAAGTTTATTTCAAATTCTATTTTTGAAATCTCATATTCAAATTTCTACTTGAATTTCTGTATTCAATTCCATGTTCAAATTCAATACTCGAATTTCTATTCAAATCTCTATTCAAATTTCATATTTCAATTCTTCTTTTGAAATTCTATATTTCAAATTCTATTCAATTCTTCTTTGAAATTCTATATTTCAAATTCTATTTTGAAATTCTACATTCAAATCTCTATTTGAATTTCTTATTCCAATTCCTTTGAATTCAAATTTTATTTTTTTAATTCCTTGAATTCAAATTCCATTTTTCCATTCTAATTTCGTCTATTCAAATTCTATTTGAACTTCAATTTGAATTTCTAATATTCAATCCCCTTTTAAAATTCAAACATTTAAACTCCTTTTAAAAATTCAAATATTATACTCAACTTTCATTTGAGTTATATATTTAAAAATTTCCCTTCACATCCTGTTTTGAAATTTCGTTTCAAAATTCCAACTTCACGCTTGTATTTCTATTTATCAAATGATAATTCTTTTCACTTCATTTATAACTTCGTTATAAAAGAATTTATTTGCAAACTTCGTTTATAAAGAGACTACTTGTTTTATTTTTCAAAACAAGTTTTATATTTTTATTCCATTTAAAAACTCAAATTCTATTTAAAAATAGAATTTTTTTTTTCCTTTTTAAATCTCCAATATCCTTTTTACGATATTTTTAAATATCATTACTTAAGCCCAGTGATAAAACACACAAAGCAACCAATTGTTTATTTTTCTAACACATCATATATGAATATATGAAATCAGCAAAACAACAAACAAACAGATAATATATTTTTGAGGAATCCTGTTGGATTCCTCCAACCTGTTTCCCTGCATCCACAGATGTTAGCACATAAATAATACCCATTCTGCTTCGTGGCAGAATATCGCGGTATAGAAGGTCATCCACTAATCATAGCGTGGGGCGTATAGGGTAATCATCCGCTATGAAACTGCGGGCATCCGCTAATGAGACTGCGGGAATCCAACCAATCAATCAACCCAATATATATATATATAATACCCTAAATAACTAATATATATAAAGCAAGCAGAAAAATCCAAACAAGCAACAACAATTATGAAATAAAAATAATTATAAATAAAAGGTGAGTGAGATTTACTCACTATGAGTTTTAATTGCCGATCCATTTCAATTTTTATTTAAATCGAACAGCGTTCGATTAAAAATCCCAAATCAACTGCCGAAAAATCCCAATTCGACTCGTATGTGCTGCCTTTGTCAGCACAAAGCTAACCAAACTCGTTTCACTTGAATCTGTCATTTGTATAACATATATAGTAATTTTTACGAGTTTGGATATAAATTGAACTAATTTAATTTAAATGAGAAAACATTAATTTAATTTAAATTTATTTAAATTACCTAAATTCATGTTCAACCTCTTTACTGCTTCACACTATCGACTTCAACCTCCTTCAGAAAATCACGTCTTCATCTCCTGTTGCTACAGTAGTGCGCACCCTCCAGTTTAATCACCAGTCGGAAATCGTCCCCCTAGAGGAAACGCGACAGCAGATTCACGAAACCCCTTACATCCCGAATATTCGTGCTCCAAGAGTATTGCTCAAACCCTAAATCGTTTGTATTGACTTCGAATCGAGATCCGCTGTCGCACCAGACTCCGTTCATCGCCCATCGCACCTCCTATTTTCATCGACAATCAACCCTAAATAAACCGTTGATTCGCGACGGCCTGGTGTCGAGCTACAGGCGAATTCGAGGATTCAATATGAAATTAGGGTTTTCAATTCACGACCTCTGATTTGGGTTTTTACTGAGGGCTCGATTTATTTCAGAAGAGGAGGCTCGCAAATTTTACTTTTAGATAAGGAAGCATCCCTATTTATTTGCAGATACGAATGAAGAGGAGCACAGCTTTGAATATGAGACATTGATTCACCGTGAAATGGAAATGAAGAGAGAAAGGGATATCGGCCATTTTTATTTGTGGAGTTTTGATTCTGAAGCTCTGATATATTTCTTTCGATTTGCAGAAGAAAATAAAATGACAAAAAGGGAAGTTGCGATATTTATAAGTGAACAACGGGGAACAATTTGTACTGGCGCCATTAATTCCTGTTTCCTGGATGTTGAAGATCAGCGACAAATTTGTTGGCTCGAGGGAAGTAGTGTCCGAGTGTTTCAGTTTTAGGGTGGCGCTATAAAGGTAGGCCAACTGATGATAAGAAAATTTGATTTTGAACTGACCCTTTTTAAATTTTATAACTTAAAATATCTCATGGTTCTCGAACCATTGTTTTAACCGTAACGAATGATATTCACTATTCTGACTTCAACGAAATGATTTCTAAATTTTAATTCGACTGTTCAGAAGTGATAACCAATTAAATTAACGTTTTAAATTAAATTCGATATAAAATATAAATCGATCTCAAACCATTTAATTTACCGATAATAAATTATTTTTATTTTTCATGTTCAGACAGAACTGACACTGATCATTTGAATTGTTTTGATTCTGTTTTTAACTTCGATTCCAATTATAATTTGTTCTCGTATTTCGATTATTTGATTGATAATTCACTATAAAAATTCTTTTATATGGTTAATTCAATATTTAAACGATACTAAATATTTAAAATTAATCGTTCAAAACCTGGGTCGTTACAGAATTGGTTTAAAAAATTAAGAAATGGCAATTGGAAATGTTTTTCCGATGCTAATAACGCACATTTGTCTAAATATAGAAAATAAGAACACGTGAATATATGGAAAAGTTTTCCAACTGTGATATGTGATATTTTCTGAAATATAGGAAATAAGAATTTGTAATATTCGAAAATGTTTTCCAAGAATATAAGAGGCCAAACAGGTTTTGAGAAACATCTAGAAAGATATGGGAAATTGGTAAATGATAAGAAATTATTTAAGGGGGCCCAGTGTTGCTTGATGGTTAATCAGTGGAATTTCCATTTAGAAATATGATCATTGGTTGAATAGATGTTCCTTTGATAGTTAAATAACCGACTATCAAAGTTCTGTTTTATTTCATACTTCCATTATCAATACGGAGAGATGGGGATCAGGTTTATTATCTAAAAACCGCTCTGTATGGCATAAATGTTGCAAATAAAAATACGCCGAAGGTACTTAAAGATGGGGTAAAAGTGCAAGGGCTTTTCCGTTAATCCTAGGTAGAAATTGCCTTAGATGGATTGATGGGATAGTGTCTTTGGTTTGTCCAGTCCTAGGATAACTTGTATGGACGAATGTCTAACAGAGTATTGCCGAATGGTCATGTACGTTGATTTTTACAAATATACCAATTTGGTGGCAAAGAAGGAAACTTCTTTTAGTTTAACACCTAGAGTATATTTATGGACGTCAATTAGTGATTTGACGGATCTGACGATGTTGCATTCAAAGTGAATTGTAATGGCTCAGAATTTTAATAGCTTTATCTAATATTTAAATATGGCTTTGAATATTGTTTTGGAATTTAAATAGTTAAATTTAAAGATCTTGAATAGTTATGTACGCTATTGGAATATAATGGAAGTTATTGGAAATCAGAACCGTGGAATATTATATATATATATATATAAGTTCGTTTCAGTGCGTCGTTTCCATATCGATGTAAAATCTCTACATATCCATATAAATCAGCGCAAAAATCTGAACATGTTGTCTTCAAATTTGAACTTACCTAGACCTATTCAAATCTCGGTTGCAGAGAAGGAAAAGGGTTTCAAAGCCAAAACTCTATATCTGTACCAATCTCTCCATATCCTTACATTACCTCAACACATATAGCCTCAGCCTTATCCTATCATCTCAATCAAACATCACACAACATATACAAACCATCCATGTGCTAATCCAAGCTTTTATTATCGTTTTCATATCTATGCTTTTGATGACTGCCTGCGATAGACTGAGAGAGAGTTATAAGGACGTGAGTACGGACACCCCCTGTGTTTTGATCCTACCATAAGTGGCAGACAAGCACGGGCTACATAATATATTATGCCATACAAACGATTGTTTAAGTTAATCCTGATATCCACAATTTCGTTTTCATAGCATTTGCTTTTACTCCTCATTGAGGTCAATCCAGAATTCAAATGTAAGTTGTACATCCCGCCTGCATTAGACATACCTGAGCAGCAAGCTGTAAGTCTGTCTGTACATGCCAAGATGCATAGAATTAACGAATCACAATATATTTTCTTTTATCCTAATATGCAATATAAATTTCAAACCCTAAGTTGGCGCACACATTATTTTAGCCTAAAAAGACATTTAAGTAAGAAAAGAAAGGGAGCCATCAGCCTATAAAGATAAGCCTACTAAATTTGTACTCAAATTGACTGAAAATCAAATCTAAACCATGCGCATGGCCTGTAGAGTGATAGCTCAGCCGCAAGAAAACAGGTCTGATCAAATTTGCAAACAAAATCTCGCCACGTATGTTAGCTGCAAAACACTGTTTGTAGGCGATGTGCTCTGCAATCAATTTTTGAAAAGATGGGAAAATTTAACATCATGTCTTGTTTGAAACACAATATGCACGCCATTTCTTTGTTCCATACCCTATCTGTCCATCTACTTTGAAAAATAAACACCCCTAGCACATACTCATCCGAAATGACTCCATCCTTATCTTAGTTCTTTCTCTTTATATATACTGAGCTCTCTCCTTCAATATTCACTCAACAGAAATCATTCCCGATCCAAAGAAGAAGAAAAACAACGCTTGCTCCTTTGCCTCAAAAACCAAAACACCTGAAACCTTAAATATATATTCAAAGATCCAATCGCAACCTTGTTATGGAGTTCGAACCTTACGGGGTAGCGAGAGTTTTAGGTAGGGTTCCAGGCGAATAAGCATTGTGCTGGAAGGATTGCGTGGAACTTAGTAACCAATGTAGAGGAGCATGATTCCAATCAACGGTGGGATTAAGGGTGGAGTTTGTTTTCGTTTTGGTATATGGGGAGGATGAGCAGGTCCTTGGATATATGTGTTAACTGGGTGGTGTTTGCAGGCGTGTACTGGAGGGAGATGAGGTGGTTGTCGGAGTATGGTAGCGGATAAAATGGTGTGGAGTGCATCTTTGAAGGGGTTTTACTGGAGTTGCTAGGGGGACTGATGTGTAGTGGCGGTAGTTGACGGATGGGTGATAGTAGTGACTGGTGTCTGTGATGATATCATTGACCGGCGGTCATGATGGGGTGGTGGAGCTTATCTCCGGTTGTTTCAAGTGGTGTTTGTTCGACTGATGGATAAACTGTTCACTGAGGGGTGTTTGAAGATAAACAAAGAGGGAGGGTGTTTTCTTTCCAAACGGGGAAAGCTACAGGAGTTTAGTTCGTGAAGCATTGAAGTGTTGTGAGCTCGTGAGGGAAGATAAGGAATGGTGTATTCACGATTAATAACAGCAGGAGTGAATGGTTTAAGAAGAAGGAAAAGTTGGGGAAAGAGACGCGTGAATGGACAGGAAAAAACACATGGTTATGGATGACGTGGCTTTTATATATTAAATAAGGTAAGTTAATTATTATAAATAATCAATTATAATTTAGTTTATAAATTAAGCGTTAACTTGTAATTACGATAAATCATTCATTTTTAATCAGAATTGCGCGAAATTGGATCCGTTGAGATCGTGGCGACTGGAGCTATGCGTACAGACTGGTTTGGTTAGAAACGGAGATAGTTGGAATTTCATGTAATTTTAAACAGCGTTTAAAATTATATGAAGCGGTGCTAAAATCATCGACCGCAAATAAAGGTGAGTTAACTCTCATGATTTCTAGAATTCCATTATGTGATTAAATTCATATAATTAGAATCTCTCACTGATATTATAAATTGATTGATTTAGATGCCATGGATGTTATTGGTTTTATATTGGTTGTCGTTAATTTTATGTAATTTCATTAGATGAATTTTCCATTATAAAATGTTATAATAACTGTGATGCAGGCCAGAACAGGTTGGAGAAATCCAATCTGATTTCTCAATATTTATATGTATTGTTTGTTTTATATATATGCACGGTTTGAACTCAAATGATAATGACAACCTGTTTGGATGTTAATGTTGAATGGAAATTCAACATTATTGTAATTTAATCAATGGATGGTATTGATTAAGAAATTGGCAGCAGATGACCTTAAATCCATCTTTTTGTTAAGACGATGATTTGCCGTTAGGCGAATCAACAAAGTTAAATTTTAAAAGCTACTTTAATTGAAGAATAGTTTTAAATTTATAATAGAAGTTCTATTATAAACTAATATTGTATAGTTAATTTATAAAGTAAACATAAATGATTGTTTTTGACATTTTTAAATAAGTTATAAGTAAATAAAGGCTGTAATTATCCTACGAGTTAATCTTTTTCGATAATTAATTTAAGACCAACAATTTAGAAATATTATTAGATTAATTATATTAATCCAATGGCAAGGAGTAATTAAGATAAGTTAACTAATTTACTGATGGTTTGAAGTTCATTAAATCAACTGTTTTGTTAGAAATTGATTAATAATTCTCACACTAATCTAATGGTAATATCTCAGAGATGAATTATTTAAAATTAATAAGATTTCTTATTAATTACCATTTTAATTAATGAAGTTTAAATAATCATTGAACTAACATAATTAGTTAATGTTTATTAAAATAAGCAACTAATCTATTTTAAATAAATAATGAAGTAACTGTTTCACATCAGCAATGATGAAGTTAATTACTATTTAATCATTTTAATTAAAGTAATTGTTTCTTAAATGGAATTTATTTAAGATAAATATTGGATTTGTAATGACGTGTTCCCTTGAATAGTAATTCGAATGAAAAGAAAAATGTCAAAAGATGAAGGACGTTAAAGGGTTTTTTGGTAAAGAAGTTGTAAATGGAATAGTATAAGGAAAATGAAGCGAAGAGTTAATGTTTGATGTAAATAATTATAAACAAGCGAGCTTTCAAAGTAAGGGTATGGTGTTATAAAACCATATTTCAAATAAAAGCAAGAAATACGGTTCGATGGATATTATAAGTAAAATGGGGTTTAGAGTTACGAACTTATATCTATTCTAAGATAAGAACATTGTCGATCAAGGTCTGAGAGGTAAATAAAATACCCCAACTTGAACGACTTCACTATTATCGAGGGATGGTATTAGTTTGTAACGGAAAGAGATGTCGAGATTAGTTATAAAGAGGAATATTGCAAGTTTTTGAACTATAACGATAAATTAACATTGTAGACCAAGCTTAAGTGTGATTTATATATATATATATCACTATTCCCTAGGAAGTGGAAATATTTAGTTTTGGAATCCACTTATTTTAAGTGATAAGAATAACGATGTTTTTCCAAAGAAATGTAGAACTTTTATGTTGGCTTGGGAAAAGAGATAAATAATTGAGATTTAATAAGTTTCCCGTATTTAATGGTAATCTTCAAATTTAGAATTTGATAACAACATGTGAGTTCATAGAATGATATAATATGTCATTCGACATTGTTCTGCATCATATAAGAAAGGGTATTTGAATATTGAATAGATTACATATATCGTTATCTCCAAAGTAAAGGACGGCTTAAGGAGTTTTTGAAATATGATATTTCCAAGAAAGGGAAATAAAAAAAAGGATTTTTTATAAATAGGTGATATTTTTAAAGTGGATTTGGGTGAATATAGTTGTTAATTCCAAATAACGAAAGTAAAGAGTTTTGTTGAGATAAATAATGGGATCGAATTCTAAATCAATGAAATGACTTTAAAATGATTTGATAAAGGAATTGAGTGAGTGATTTTAAATAATAAAGGTCTGAGCTGCCAATATACTTAATGTACTATTTGATATTGATAGATAAAAACCCGACTATCAATAGAATATATTATCGAACCTTTTGACGTGTTGTTTCGAAGAGACCAGGATGGGAACTGGACCCAAAACCACTTCAAATCAATGTTGCGTTCAAACTAATCTGCAGGGATACATATAAGGAGCATTGAAGACCGTAGATCTTCATAAAATGGAAGAACTGCTTATAATCTCTAGTTCGCGCCCTGAGATAAATTGTGGTTCTGTTGTGGTTGGAATCTACGGATTTACAAGGACTACTTGCTACTGATCCTCTAGGGTGATTCCTATATAGGATGTGGTAGGAGGGTGTAATGACCCGGATTCTTATAGGTTAATTTTTAATATTTAATATTGATTTAAATATTTAATTGGATAATATAAGTTAATTTTTATACTATGTTATCGATTTAATAATCAGTTTCTATTTAATATCGAATATATTAAATCATCGTAATACGAAAAATAATTCAGTTAGAAATTTAAAACTAAATTGGAAACTGTTCAAATGATCAGTGTCAGTGTTGTTCGAAATATAAAAGCGATAATATTAATTTATTATCGAAGAATATATTGTTTTGAATTTGATTTATATCGATTAAAATTAATATCTTCCCCATATGATCGAACTGGACTTCGAAACAGGTCCCAGTGCATTCAGAGCAGTGGTATAACGCTAGAAATGTCAGTTGTTGGGTTCAGTAAGGAGTTTAAAATCAAGGGTTATTTAAAATTAAAGGATACCCATTCGAAAAAATATTAATAAAAATACTTGTTCCATATTAAACCACATATCCTCTTTCTTAACCACTAGCTAAAACAACTCGTGGGCTTTCATTCTCCATCCGTTCAACCATAAAAGCCGCTCCTCAATAAAAAATCAAAGAAAATTCCTTTGTTAAATTCTTCATTTCTAAAACATGGAGAAACCGACAGTTTCAAATAAAAAACGAGAGCGTCGAAGTCAAACAAACTCGACCGAAACAAAAAAAGAAAAGGGGAATCAGGTCGCGATCGAATCCCATAGCGATTCCAGATCTGAGACGCAAGTACACAGTAGCTTGTTGGGGTCAGTCTCGAGCAGAGGGTCGAGCTCGATTAGGGTTTGCAGAGGTTTCGGTCAGCGGTAGAAAAGGCGACGATGATTTGGGGATTTAGGGGTTCGGATTCATCACGTGTGTGGCCAGAAGGGGGTCGCGATGTCTATAATGGGTGCGCCAGGTTGATGAGAGGTTGCCATGGGTTGAACTGTGCTCACAGGAGGGGATGTCGACGTGTTCAGGTATCACGATTTCAGAGGATCAGTGCTGTTGATCTCGGCATTTTCGAAGGCTGAGAGGATGTTGTCTGTAGATGGAGAAGGAGTTGGTCGGGTCAACATAGTTGATGGGTTTTAAGGCATTTCAGAGGTAACCAAGTGCAGTATTTTGATGTTGTGGCAGTGGTGGTGTGTGATGTCGAGGAATGGTGGATTGTCGGTAAGATGGTCGATGAAAAGTCAAAGTAGGAAATGGGTAAAATCTTGGGATGTTCAAGTAGAGTGAAACCAATGATTTTTCCGAGATTTGCTTCAGAATTTAAGGTATACATTTTATGAAATATAAACACCATAATTTATTTATTTATTTATTTGGTAGAAGTTAATTTAAATGAGTAACCGTTTAATCGTTAAACTAAATCGAATAATCGTATGTGCTAGGTAAATTTCATTTGAGATGATTCATAGAGCGAGATATGGAATTTAAAACGGATATTCGACAAATGGAAAATCTGGTGAGTAAACCTCACTTGTGAATTTATTTTATCATTAAAATAAATTGTTTGCTGCTTGAATGGATTTATTTATTTGTTATCATTTGTGATTTATTAAAATATATATTTATATTAGTTATTTAGGATTATATATATATATTGGGTTGATGGTTGGATTGTTCCCGTAGTCTCATTAGCGGATGCCCGCGGTACCATAGCGGATGATTTCCCTATGCGCCCCACAAATAAATATTAGTGGATGACCTTCATACCGCGATGTCCTGCCTCGAAGCAGGATGGGTATTACTATGTTGACTAATGTCTGTGGATGTAGGAAAATAGGTTGGAGGAATCCAACTGGATTCCTCAAAAATATATTATCTGTTTGTTTATTTGTTTGCATATATACTGTCATATATGATGGGTTAGAAAACCTGAGATGATTGGTCGCTCAAGATCTTTGGTCATCACCCGGACCCGGATCCGATGAAAAAAATTAGATCACTTCGATTCTCCCGATAGACCACAATTAACGCGAGCAAACAATAATAGGTTTGTTTGGTGTTTAATATCACTCGGTCTAAGTGTTGATATTTAAAAATATCCTGAAAAGGATATTTGAGATTTTTAAAGGAAAATTCTATTTTTAAATAGAATTTGAATATAAGAGATTCAAATAGAATTGGAATAAATAAAAAGAGAATTTGAATCCAAGAGAATAAATATAGAATTTGAATTCAAGAGAATAAACTATGGTATTTGAATTTCAAAGAGAATTAAATAAGGAATGTGGTATTTAAATTCAAAGAGAATAGAATTCAAAGAAAATATAAAGGGAGTTTGAATATTAGATTTCAAAGAAAATATAAAGGGAGTTTGAATATTAGATTTCAAAGAAAATATAAAGGGAGTTTGAATATTAGATTTCAAAGAGAATATAAAGTGGAGTTTGAATATTAGAATTCAAAGAGAATATAAAAAGGAGTTTGAATATTAGAATTCAAAGAGAATATAAAAAGGAGTTTGAATATTAAAATTCAAAGGATTTAAACAGAATTTAAATTAAAAGGAATTTAAATAGGAATTGAATAAAGGATTTAAATAGAAATTGAATAAAGGATTTGAAAAGGGATTTGAATATTTGTAATTCAAATTGAAAATAAAAATTCAACGAAGTTTAAATATATGAGATTCAAATAGAATTTGAATTAGGAAAATTCAAATAGAGTTAAAAAGGAATTTGAATATAGGATTCAAATAGAATTCAAATGAAATTTGAATATAACATTCAAAGGGAATTTGAGGATTTATATTCGAAATTGAATATGAAGCGTAAGTTGAAAATGGAGTTCAAATTAGTTGTAAACAAGTTAGAATATATTTGAACATGTTATGTTCAAATATAAAAGTGAAATAGACTAAAGAGTTAATTAACAAATTAATTAACGAATTTAGTTAAAACGATTGGATTAAGATGAAATAAATTAGAAATGTATGGATATACATGAGACAGGTTTGGAAAAAAGTGTTAGAAGAGATATAGATAGAATGCCCGACAAAAAGGTATGTATTTAATTCATGTATGAGATTTTATGCGCGTATCGGCTAGCCGCTTGGCTTTTCTTTTTCTTTTTGGATTGGTGAGGGCCATGGGAGGCTATTTGAAATATCCCGATGCTCCCGGTACAAAGGAGATTATGGCGAATTTTTCCGGGAATTTAAGGAGTTAGAATATTTTTAAGATAATTTGATAGTTATAAATCAACATATCGATATATATAGAAGTCGATAAGAAAACGAACTTAGAAATAGAATAGTATAATCAAAAAGGAAGTATAAGAATAAAATCAAGTAAGAATAGAAAGAGAAAGTGTATATGTGTTTAAAAGTGAAAAATTAGTTGTATGGTATTGATTATTCGAGTAAGTAGTCATATCTGTTTTGACGTTATAAATGTTATTCAGTCAAGGTCTGAGAGGTAGTTATACCCCAACTTGATTGATTTCATTATTAAAAAATAAAAAGTAAGATTTCTGGCTCGAAGATCAATGTTGAATAAGAGTTAGTTGAATATAGTATTTGGGTTGTCGTAACGATGTTTTACACAACATCTGTTTTAACCCAAATAAGTGTAAGCTTGGAAATATAATAAAGAATATTTCCTAAGTATAGAAATAAACGAGATCAGAAAAGGGATAAGTAATTGGAATATTTTCCAATTATAAATAGCATATATTTTCTAAAGTTTAGAAAATAAAGGAAAGCGATATTCGGAAATGTTTTCCAAATAGCGTAAAAGGTCAATATGGTTATTGAAAATATTTGGTTAACAAATATTGGTAAAGAAATGGAAAAGTGATTTAATTAATGGAATATTAATTAAGGGCTTAGTGATTGTTTGATAATTGGATGAACACTTGTTTTCTTCGATAGTTAAATCATCGACTATCGAAACACTTGTTTTTATTCGATAGTTAAATCACAGACTATCGAAGTTTTGACCATCGTTGTCAATATGGAGAGACCGGTTGGATTATTATCCAAAGAACCACTCTGTATTGGCAGTAACGTTGCGAATTAGATTATATGAAGATAATCGAAGACGGAGTAGAGTGCAAGGACTTTTTCTATTAATAGAAATAGTACCTTCGGTTCATCCTGTTCCTGGGTGACTTGTATGGATGAATGTCTGGTAGAGTATTCCCAGAAAGGTCACATACATTGATTTCTTCAACCGTACCAAGAGTGGAAGCGGAGAAGGAAACTTCTTTAGCTAACACATAATGTACTGTTGTAGACGTCAATTAGTGATTTTCGATGGATCTGACAATGTGGCATTCGAAGTGAATCTGATGTGATGATAAAGCGTAACCTCAAGCCTCAACAACCGGTAAATGACAGAAATCAAGCAGGCAGCATGGCTATGTAGGTCGCACCTATTAGGGTGTATAATCACCTGATCTAGAGTTTCATTTACTTCTAAAAATCTATTGTCGATGCTGTCCCATTTGGGAAATGGTTGCTGATCCCAACCGTTGGTGATATACATTCGATACACTCAAGCCAAATGAGTAGTCGGTCATGTGTGGCTGAGTTGCAAGATGTTCTTGTTGAACTCGGTGTATTCTCCTCTAGAGATAAACCAGCGGAAGGTGGTTCCATACCTTGTCATAGTTGGAAATCAAATACCCAATACGTGCTTGCGGTTTTGATTGTACATATATGTGGAACGTGAGATGCAAATGTTCCACTAGATTGTTATTTACTTGATTTAGACAATATTATAATATCAAAGGAGTTTGATATAAAGTTATTATTCCTTTCAAAAGGATTTTTAAAGTTAAATCAAGTGTTTGGATTCTCATAAGGGAAAAACCCGTTCCGTGTTATACGGCGTGGTCTTATGAGATATCATTTTGTTTTCTAAAACTGTTTTTAAACTGTTTACTCATACCAGTCCCATGACTGGCCCGGAGTTTATTTGTTTTGTTTTACCTAAACTCTTGGGTGCCTAAATTTGTACGGGCAGTCAAGTAGTTCAGGATTTTACAGATCTATCTAAAGGAGCTTGGAGCAGGAGGCTTCAGCGTTAGTTATATAGAGTTTTGTTCCGCTGTGTTGTAATTGTTGTACTCTGATAAGTGTATGTGTATACAGTACAAAGTTTGTATTTCAAAAGATATGATATATTATATTTTGTTCCGCTGCGATGTGAGATTCTGTGTTGTTGTTTCTGTTCTTCTTCTACCTTTTTCTTCTAAAAAAAAATGTTTCGTATTTTCGTGATATTTGGGTTGGACATATGATGTATATAGTCAACTCTGATGCTATGGCTATGCGGGTCATTACAGAGGGTGCCTTCGGTTCATCCTGTCCCTGAATGACTTGTATCGACGAGTGTCTGACAGAGTTTTCCTAAAAACCACGTACGTTGATTTTTACAAATATACTGAGTTAGTGGTAAAGAGGGGCACTTCTTTTATACCCAGAGTATATTTGCGGACGTCAATCAGTGATTTGACGGATCTGACGATGTGGCATTCAAAGTGAATGGTGACGAGATGTTCGATAATAATAAATGTAAATTGATTAATTAATCGTGACCACAAGCCTTATCAATCGGGAAATGGCACAAAATCGCGTAGGTAGCATGGCTATGTGGGTCGCACCCATTAAAAGGGTATATCATTACCTGATATGGAGAAATCAAATGCCTTCGGTTGTCCCTTTTCATTATATATATATGTTATCGGATCGGTTGGCTAGCCCCCAACCGTGGTAATGATATATTCGGTATTCTCAAGAGAAATGAGGGTCCGGTCATGTGTAGCTGGGTTGCAAGACGTTCTTGTTAAACCCTGATGTATTCTTCTCCGGAGGTACATTGTCGGAAGGTGGTCCCATACCTTGCCAGGAAATCCATTCTCCAATTAGAGCCCGTGGTTTTGATTGTATACTATATATGTAGAGCGTGAGATGCAAGCGTTCTGCTAGATTATTACTTGTTTGTGTTTTGATAGACATTATTATAATATCAGAAAAGATATTGATTTCAAAAATGTTTTGGGTTATAGTAAGGTAAAAATTGCCCGTGTTTATGTGTGGGCTGGTCTTACTATTATCGTTTTATTTCAAAAGGATTTTTCAATGTTAAACAAATTGTTTGTGCTATGAATTTATCACTGAAAGTATTCCAGACTGATCCGGGGGAATTTTGCTTTGGTTCAAATGTGCTCGGGTCAGACCGAGTATATTTCCAGGTTAGGTTTTGCTTGGAGTCTCAGGAGCTGGAAGCAGGAGGTTTCACCATTAGTTACTTAGAGTTAGTTTCCACTGTGACAGATAAATATTGTACTCTGATGATTGGTATGTATATACAGTTTTCTTTTTGTAAAGAGATTTGATATATTATATTTATTCGTTCCGCTGTGAGATTCTGATGTGTTCTTCTTTTTCTTCTATTCTAACACTTCTTTCTTTCTACTTCTCATCCTCTAACTTCTTTCTATTAACAGTCTGTGTTTTCGATACTTGGATTTTTGGCAAGTAATACGAGATTATGTATTATTGTTGAAAATTCGAGTGTCGAGTTTTCTGGGCCGTTACAGTTGGTATCAGAGCGAGGTTTAGGAATAACCTTAGCTCTGTGGCGTAACTCAGTAGAGATAGGGTTAGTAATACCCTAGATTGAGTTCAGAGTATATATGAGTGCATGTATTTGTAATTTGAATATAAAATTATTTTTGAATTATTTTAAAATGAGGGTAAATGAAATAATTTTACTCGAAACATATTTTTGTATAGAAAAAATATATTTCTCTCAAATTATTAATTGGTTGCTTGAACTTATATTGGCTTGAATGGATGATTTGAATAGATTTGATTGTGGAATTAAAAAGATTTAACCAAGAGGGTACTCCAAATATGAATTTAACTTATGTTAAGTTATATTGAATTTTATAAGTTGAATATTGAAATAAAATTGGGCGCAAGTCAATAGAAATTAGTGAATCCAAGTGAAATGGTTGAAATTGATTTCATGAACATAAATTTAAGCTTGAATGAAACAAACCTGGAATGAATGAGTTGGACATGTTGGTATGAATTCAAATATAATTTGAGTGAAATTAGAATTCCCAATATGAAATGTATGGATTAAAGTTTAATATTTAATTTAACTCATGTTGAGTTAATTGAATCGGGTAAGTAAAGGAATTTGACTCGAGTATTAAAATTTGACCTGGTTTTGGAAAATTGAAACACATGCAAATAATCCAATTGGAGTGTTTGAAAAACCAGGTGATTTGTATGGTTGAAATTGGTAGCATGATTATAGGATAAATTTGATTTGAAAGAAAATATTAAGTAAATAGAATCCATTAAAATGAATCTAAGTTAATAAATTTGAATGGAATTCGATGAATTCAGGAAAATGAATTTGAATAAGATATGAGGAGTTGATTGATGTATCCAAAGGGATTGAAAAGAAACGGTTATGAAGAAAATTCATATGCAGTGAACAAGTATGTAAAATGTTTGGATTGGATGATTGGTTGCATGGGTATAGATTTAAAACTTGATTGAGAACTGATTAGATCTTATGAATCTGTATGGATATTTAAAGGAATAAATGGATTGTTAAGAGGTGATTATAAATGAAATCCATGAGAATTGGATCATGTATAGAAATGATTGAGTTGTATGGGAAACTATTTGGAATGGACGATATGGATATTGAACCTCCCTGACATTGTTTTGAAACTAATGAATCTCGTTGGAGTTAAGAACAGGTGCAAGACCAATTTTGTCTATATTGGTTGAGTTCTGGAGCTGACTGAATCCAGTTTGGTTAGAGTTGTATTGTAATTGAGCAGACTCAAGTATAATATATTAACAGCGCTCGCAAAAAGGTATGCCTACGCCAAATATAAAATTTTGGTTTTTAATTTGGGTTTTGAATTGGATTTTCCGACCATGTTGGTCGATGGATTTATTTTTGATTCTGCAATATTGCAGAAGTTCTCCGTATAGGGGTGACGCTACCAAATTTTTTCCAAAATTTAACGTGTTAGAAATTTTGAAGTCTTTTGGAAAATTTGTTATCAGAAATTAACTGGTTTTAAAACCAATTAGATTAGTTGTGAAATAAAATTGAGTTTTAACAAAATGTTTTTGTAAAAATAATGGGTTATAGCATTATTTCTGCCTTAGTAATTTCGGGGACGAAATTCTTCTAAGGGGGAAGGAATGTAACGGCCCAGAATTTTAACAGCTTTATCTAATATTTAAATATGGCTTCCAATATTGTTTTGGAAATTAAATAGTTAAATTTAAAGATCTTGAATAGTTATATATGCTATTGGAATACAATGGAAGTTATTGGAATTCAGAACCGTGGAAAATTTTATATATATAAAAAAAAAGATCGTTTCAGTGCGTCGTTTCCATATCGGTGTAAAATCTCTACATATCCATATAAATCGGCGCAAAAATCTAAACACGTTGTCTTTTCAAATCTCGGTCTCAAAGAAGGAAAAGGGTTTCAAAGCCAAAACTCTATATCCGTAGCAATATCTCCATATCCTTAAACTACCTCAGCACATATAGCCTCAGCCCTATCCTATCATCTCAATCAAACATCACACAACATATACAAACCGTCCATGTGCTAATCCAAGCTTTTATTATCGTTTTCATATCTATGCTTTTGATGACCGCCTGTGATAGACTGAGAGAGAGTTATAAGGACGTGAGTACGGACATCCCCTTTGTTCTGATCCTACCATAAATGGCAGACAAGCACGGGCTACATCATATATTATGCCATACAAACGATTGTTTAAGTTAATCATGACATCCACAATTTCATTTTCATTGCATTTGTGTTTACTCCTCATTGATGTCGATCCAGAATTCAAATGTAAGTTTTACATCCCGCCTGCATTAGACATAACTAAGCAGCAAGTTGTAAGTCTGTCTGTACATGTTAGGATGCATAGAATTAACGAATCACAATATCTTTTCTTTTATCCTAATCTGCAATATAAATTTCAAAACCTAAGCTGGTGCACACATTATTTTAGCCTGAACAAACATTTAAGTAAGAAAAGAAAGGGAGCCATCAGCCTATAAAGACAAGCCTACTAAATTTGTACTCAAATTGACTGAAAAGCAAATCTAAACCATGTGCATGGCCTGTAGAGTGATAGCTCAGCTGCAAGAAAACAAATCTCATCAATTTTGCAAACAAAATCTCGCCACATATGTTAGCTGCAAAACATTGTTTGTAGGCGATGTGCTCTGCAATCAATTTTTGAAAAGAGGGAAAATGTAATATCCTGTCTTGTTCGAAACACAGCATGCGCGCCATTTCTTTGTTCCATACCCTATCTGCCCATTTACTTTGAAAAATAAACACCCCTAACATGTACCCACGCGAAATGACTCCATCCTTATCTTCAGTTCTTTCTCTTTATATATATACTGAGCTCTCTCCTTCGATATTCACTCAACATAAATCATTCTCGATGAAAAGAAGAAGAAGAAAAAAACGGTCGCACCTCTGCCTCAAAAACCAAAACACCCGAAACCTTAAATATATATTCAAAGATCCTGTCGCAACCTTGTTGTGGAGTTCGAACCTTACGGGGTAGAGAGAATTTTAGGTGGTGTTCTAGGTGAATAAGCATTATGCTGGAAGGATTGCGTGGAACTGAGTAAGAAATGAAGAGGAGCATGATTCCAATCAACGGTGGGATTAAGGGTGGAGTTTAGTTTTCTTTTTGGTATATGGGGAGGATGAGCAGGTCCTTGGATATATGTGTTAACTAGGTGGTGTTTGCTAGCGTGTACTAAAGGAGACGAGGTGGTTGCCGGAGTATGGTGGCGGATCAAATGGTGTGGAGTGCAACTTTGAAGGGGTTTTACTGGAGTTTCTAGAGGGATACTGATGTATAGTGGGGGTAGTTGACGGATGGGTGATAGTAGTGACCAGTGTATGTGATGATATTATGGTCTAGCGGTCATGATGGGGTGGTGGAGCTTATCTCCGGTAGTTTCAGGGGGTCTTTGTTCGACTTATGGAGCAATTGTACACTGAGGGGTGTCTGAAGCTAAATAAAGAGGGAGGGTGTTTTCTTTCCAAACGGGGAAAGCTACTGGAGTTCAGTTCGTGAAGCATTGAAGTGTTGTGAGCTCGTGAGGGAAGATAAGGAATGGTGTATTCACGATTAATAACAGCAAGAGTGAATGGTTTAAGAAGAAGGAAAAGTCGGGGAAAGAGACACGTGAATGGACAGGAAAAAACACATGGTTATGGATGACGTGGCTTTTATATATTAAATAAGGTAAGTGGATTATTATAATTAATCAATTATAATTTAGTTTATAAATTAAGCGTTAATTTGTAATTACGATAAATCATTCATTTTTAATCAAAATCGCGCGAAATTGGATCCGTTGAGATCGTGGTAACTGGAGCTACGCGTATAGACTGGTTTGGTCAGAAACGGAGATAGTTAGAATTTCATGTTATTTTAAATAGCGTTTAAAACTATATGAAGCGACGCTAAAATCATCGACCGCAAATATAGGTGAGTTAAATCTCACGTTTTCTGGAATTCCGTGATGTGATTAAATTCATATAATTAGAATCTCTCACTGATATTATTAATTGATTGATTTGGATGCCATGGATGTTATTTGTTTGATATTGGTTGTCATTAATTTTATGTAATTGCAGTGGATGAATTTTCCATTATAAAATGTTATAATAACTGTGATGCAGGCCAGAACAGGTTGGAGAAATCCAATCTGATTTCTCAATATTTATATGTACTGTACATATATATATATATATATATGCAATTTTGAACCCAAATGATATTAACAACCTGTTTGGATGTTAATGTTGAATGGAAATTCAACATTATTGTGATTTAATCAATAGATGGTATTGATTAAGAAATTGGAAGCAGATGACCTAAAATCCATCTTCTTGTTAAGACGCTGATTTGCCGTTAGGCGAATCAACAAAATTAAATTATAAAAGTTATATTAATGGAATAAAAGTTTTAAATTTATAATAGAAGTTCTATTATAAACTAATATTGTATAGTTAATTTATAAAGTAAACATAAATGATTGTTTTTGACATTTTTAAATAAGTTATAAGTAAATAAAGGCTGCAATTATCCTACAAGTTAATCTTTTTGGATAATTAATTTAAGACCAACAATTTAGAAATATTATTAGATTAATTACGATCAGTTAACCAATTAACTGATGGTTTGAAGTTGACTAAATCAACTGTTTTGTTAGAAATTGATTATTTGATTAATAAGTCTCAAATTAATCTAATGGTAATAGCTCAGAGATGAATTGTTTAAAATTAATAAGATTTCTGATTAATTACTATTTTAATTAATGAAGTTTAAATAATCATTGAACAAACATAATTAGTTAATGTTTATTAAAGTAAGCAACTAATCTATTTTAAATAAACAATGAAGTAAACTGTTTTACTTCAGCAATGATGAAGTTAATTACTATTTAATCATTTTAATTAAAGTAATTGTTTCTTAAATGGAATTCATTTAAGATAAATATTGGATTTGTAATGAGATGTTCACTTGAATACTAATTCGAATGAAAAGAAAAACGTTAAAAGATGAAAGACGTTAAAGGTTTTTAGTAAAGAAGTTGTAAATGGAATTGTATAAGGAAAATGAAGCGAAGAGTTAATGTTTGATGTAAATAATTATAAACAAGCGAGCTTTCAAAGTAAGGATATGGTGTTATAAAACCATATTTCAAATAAAAGCAAGAAATACGGTTTGATGGATATTATAAGTAAAAAAGGGTTTAGAGTTACGGACTTATATCTATTCTAAGATAAGAACGTTGTCGATCAAGGTCTGAGAGGTAAATAAAATACCCCAACTTGAACGACTTCACTATTATCGAGGGATGGTATTAGTTTGTAACGGAAAGAGATGTCGAGATTAGTTATAAAGAGGAATATTGCAGCGTATTGCAAGTTTTTGAACTGTAACGATAAATTAACATTGTTGACCAGGCTTAAGTGTGATATATATATATATATATCACTATTCCCTAGGAAATGGAAATATTTAGGTTTGGAATCCACTTATTTTAAGTGATAAGAATAACGATGTTTTTCCAAAGAAACGTAGAACTTTTATGTTGGCTTGGGAAAATAGATAAATAATTGAGATTTAATAAGTTTCCCGTATGTAATGGTAATCTTCAAATTTAGAATTTGATAACAACATGTGAGTTTATATAATGATATAATATGTCGTCCGACATTGTTTTGCATTATATAAGAAAGAGCATTTGAATATTGAGTAGATTATATATATCGTTATCTCCAAAGTAAAGATGGCTTAAGGAGTTTTTGAAATATGATATTTCCAAGAAAGGGAAATAAAAAAAGGATTTTTTATAAATAGGGATATTAGTAAAGTGGAGTTGGGTGAATATAGTTGTTAATTCCAAATAATAAAAGTAAAGAGTTTTGTCGAGATAAATAATGGGATCGAATTCTAAATCAATGAAATGACTTTAAAATAATTTGATAAAGGAGTTGAGTGAGTGATTTTAAATAATAAATGTCTGAGCTGCCAATATACTTAACGTACTGTTTGATATTGATAGTTAAAAACCCGACTACCAATAGAATATATTATCGAACCTTTTGACGTGTTGTTTCGAAGAGACCGGGATGGGAACTGGACCCAAAACCACTTCGAATCAATGTTGCGTTCAAACTAATCTGCAGGGATACATATAAGGAGCATTGAAGACCGTAGATCTTCATAAAATGGAAGAACTGATTATAATCTCTAGTTCGCACCCTGAGATAAACTGTGGTTCTGTCGTGGTTGGAATCTACGGATTTACAAGGACTACTCGTTACTGATCTTTTAGGATGATTCCTATATAGGATGTAGTAGTAGGGTGCCTTCGGTTCATCCTGTTCCTGAATGGGACGAGTGTCTGACAGAGTATTTCCTAAAAACCACGTACGTTGATTTTTAGAAATATATCGAGTCGGTGGCAAAGAGGGGCACTTCTTTTATACCTAGAGTATATTTGTGGACATCAATTAGTGATTTGACGGATCTGATGATGTGGCATTCAAAGTGAATGGTGACGAGATGTTCGATAATAATAAATATTAATTAATTAATTAATTGTGACCTCAAGCATCATCAACCGGGAAATGGCACAAAATCGGGTAGGCAGCATCGCTATGTGGGTCGCACCCATTAAAAGGGTATATCATTACCTAATCTGGAGAAATCAAATGCCTTCAGTTGTCCCTTTTCATTTTGTGTATATGTTATCGGTTCGGCTGGCTGGCCCCCAACCGTGGTAATGATAAATTCGGTACTCTCAAGAGAAATGAGGGGTCAGTCATGTGTATCTGGGTTGCAAGACGTTCTTGTTGAACACTAATGTATTCATCTCCGGAGGTACATTGTCGGAAGGTGGTCCCATACCTTGCCAGGAAATCCATTCTCCAATAAGAGCCCGCGGTTTTGATTTTATACTATATATGTAGAGCGTGAGATGCAAGCATTCTGCTAAATTATTTGTTTGTGTTTTGATAGACATTATTATAATATCAGAAAAGATATTGATTTCAAAAATGTTTTGGGTAAGGTAAAAACCGTCCGTGTTTATGTGTGGGCTGGTCTTACTATTATCCTTTTGATTCAAAAGGATTTTTCAAAGTTAAACAAATTGTTTGTACTGTGAATTTATCACTGAAAGTATTCCAGACTAATCCGGGTAAATTTTGCTTTGCTTCAAATGTGCTCGGGTCAGACCGAGTATATTTCCAGCTTAGGTTTCGCTTGGAGTCTCAGGAGCTGGAAGCAGGAGGCTTCACTGTTAGTCACTTAGAGTTAGTTTCCGCTGTGACAGATAAATATTGTACTCTGATGATTGGTGTATATACATTTTTATTTTTGTAAAGAGATTTGATATATTATATTTATTCGTTCCGCTGTGAGATTCTGATGTGTTCTTTTTTTTCCTATTCTAACACTTCTTTCTTTCTACTTTTCATCCTCTAACATCTTTCTATTACAGTCTGGGTTTTCGATACTTGGATTTTTTGCAAGTAATACAGGATTATTTATTATTGTTGAAAATTCGAGTGTCGAATTTCCGGTCTGTTACATGAATGGTGGCAAGATGCCCTAAAGATAAGACATAGCCTCAGGCCTCATCAACCGGGAAATGACAAAAATTGGGCAAGCAGCATGGCTAAGTGAGTCATTTCCATTAGGATGTATTATCACCTGATCTAGAAAAAATCCATTTGCTTCTTATTCTATTGCTGTTGTATGCTTTCGGTAACGGTTGCTGATCGCAACCATTGGTGATATACATTCGATACACTCAAGTGATAATAAGTGGTCGGTCATGTGTAGCTGGGTTGGAAGATGTTCTTGTTGAACCCCAGTGTATCCTCTAGAGTACATTGTTTGGAAGGTGGTCCCATACCTTGTCATAGTTGGAAATTCATTCTCCAAAAAGTTCCCCGTGGTTTTTGATTATATACTATATATGTGGAGCGTGAGATGCAAGCGTTCCACTAGATTGATATTTATTTGATTTAGACACTATAGTAATATCGCTAGATTTGATGTAAATGATATTTTGGGTTATCGTAAGATAAAAACCATCTGTGCTTATGTGTGGATAGGTCTTACGATAATCTTTTCTTTCGAAGGGATTTTTAAAAGCTAAACAAAATTATCGTCGTTTACTCACACTAGTCCCACGACTGACCCATAGTTTATTTTTTTTGTTTTACCCTAAACTCTTGGGTGCTCAAATTTTATGAGCAGTCAAGTAGTCAGGATTTTTCAGATATACTTGGAAGAGCTTGGAGCAGGACGCTTCAGCATTAAATAACTACTATTTATTTCCGCTGTGATGTTGAATGTATTGTACTATGATATTGGTATGTATATAAAAAACAGATTTGTATTTCAGAAGTTATGTTATATAATATATTTTATTCGTTCCACTGTGAGATTTGTGTTCTTCATTTTCTTCTATTATAACCTTTCTTTCGATTTCTCATCCTCTTACTTCTTTCTATTAATGATCCGCTAATTTCTGATGCTTAGTTAGTCGACAATGGTTTTTGTGTCGATGATCAGAATCGAGAATTGGTCGGTTCGTTACACAGTCTCTCTCAGCGATAACATTTACCAATAGGAAATAATAATCCATTGCAAAAAATAATGTTAAAATTCTCGACCTCCTTTTTCGACCATTCAATACTTCAAATTGGAGAAAGGCGAGTCTGACAATTACATAATACTTAAGGCAGGTCTAATAAACACTTCATACCATAAGGTAAATCTAATGAATTAATATCCTAATCCTGAAGTAAGTCCTTCTATCCTATAATGACATATAACATTGTGATATTTCAGAAGTTACTTGTCACAGGAAACAATTCTTATGATTTAGTCATTTTCAATACTCATTTCACCAAGATAGAAATAAGGCATTATAAGGAACCTTAAATGATTTAACCTAAAATAATAATTAGGCTAAAGACATACTTTCCTATTTAATTTGCTAAAATCAAATTTCTTGGGGGGGGGGGGGATTTTTCATTATGATTTCCATAAATTAATTTAACACGAAAGGAAAGATTTACACCATTTGAAATTACAAGGAATGAATAATCTCCTTTTATTTTGAGAAGACAGTGTAAAATACAAAGGATAAATCTGTAATTTAGACATCTCTTTCTTTTTGTTGGGATATTCTTTATTAAATCAAATGTTGTTTTCTAAAAAGAAAGTAGAGAATCAAAGCAATTATTAAAAATCAAATGAATAGTCTTTTCGAAAATTAAACTATTGAAAGTATATCCTAACCATAAATTAGGCTAGTCAAGTAGTTTCCTAACAGGGGAACTAAATAATATTTTCAGACTAACTGTATAGAATATGTATTATTTATACACTATAACACACACACACATGTGTATATCTATATCTATATCTATATATAATAGGAATACTTCATTTTGAAGCTTCTGAAATGTCAAAAGTACCCTTTTAAATTTGTGAGAATATATAATAGGAATACTTCATTTTGAAGCTTCTGAAATGTCAAAAGTACCCTTTTAAATTTGTGATACAAGATAAGGCTATTTTGGTCAATTCTACCACGCTCTCATTGAAACCACGTTCACAACCGATCCTAGGGGTGGGTGTGGTTCGGTTCGGTGCGGTTTGGAGCTCAAACCGCTTCTGCACCACATCAAACGGTTTTTCAAAAATACAAACCATTATACTAACCGTTCAAACAGTTCGGTTTCGGTGCGGTTTCGATGTAATATGGTCCGGTTTTGGTTCGGTCCGTTTTGAACCCATATTAAATGTTAGACCAAAAAGTGGTTCTAACACCCAAATTGACTAAAAGTAGAATAAAATAAGATCAAAAGTAAAATGAACACACAGGATTTATAGTGGTTCGGCGAAGAAATGCCTACGTCCACTTGTCTTTCACTATTTTCAATGATGTAGTTGCAACTACAATGAAATATTCACTGAACTTCTCTCACAACTCACTTATATTCACTCAATTGTCTAAAAACAAATAATGAAAGAAGATTTGGATTTTCCGGGAGTGCTGAAATTCGGGTTATGAAGGTGGTTGAACTCTCAAAGTGCCAGAAAAAAGATCCTTTTCTTTGTCTCCAGACGGGGTATTTATAGGTGAGAATTTGCTCGGAACCCGATCCGGATCGGAGCCACGTGTCATCCATCCCATCAGCCCCGGGTTCGGATGGATTTCTATGTTGACAACGCATCAGAGTTGTGGACGTTGTGGGTAGGAACTGGTCATAGCCGCTACGAATAACCAGGCGCTCATGCAGGAGAGTGAAGTGGAAGACAGGCTCGGGTCGGAAGGGTATGCACAAGGGTTTCGGATCGGAGTACCCGATCCGACCCGGATTGACTTAGGGCTAATTCCTGTTTTTACTCCGCTCCGCTCAGATCTGTTGCTCTCCGCTCCTGCTGGAAATAGGTTGCTCTCCGATCCGAACAGACGTGCCTCTCTGATTCCAACAACAATAGTTCACCGATCCGAACAGCAGACTTTATCCGATCCGAACCGCTACACTGCTCCGATCCGACCCGCTTCAGTGTTTTTCAAGCTCTTCAATATTTCACATCTTGACTTTGTGTTGCCCAGTTCACAAAGTGGGCTAACATTTTGCCCCCTCAAAGGATGCTTCTGTTGGAGACGGAGCATGCTTTGACCATCATTGCACAGCGCTCTTCGAGGTGATTTTTCTTTTGATTTTCCTTGTGTTTTCATCTATTTCTTCAAATTTCAATTTAATTCGTTGCTGAGCTAAAGAACTCGGTTCGGTTCGGATTCCGATCCGAACAGACACCTCCTTTCTATTTTTCACTGGACTATTGGGCCAAGCTTTGCTTCTGGACTGTCTATCCGATCCGAACGGGGGGTTCTTCTACTGGGCTGCCGATCCGAATGGGGAGACGAATAGACACTCTTCTCCTCTATATAAACACTGCCTTCTTCCTTCTTTCATTTTTACTGTTTTACTCCCAAGTTCTGCAAAACGAGAGAAAAAAAAACTAATTCGTGAAGCATCAAAATTCCTTTTAATTCTCGAAGTAATTACATCGGTAGGTTATAAAACTTCAGATAATCCCTTTTTTAATTGATTTCGATTCAGATTCGTAGGCGATTAGGATGATTTGAGTATGAAAATTGGACAACCTTGCCACCGTGACCCCCCCTCATCATCGTCGCCAGTATACTCGTCACCATCTCGAGGTTGGAACAGAGGGGATTAGAATTCGTTGTTGAGTGCGCCAGCGTATGATTGCTTGGCTTTGATTTGGGTGATGGGTACGAAATTGGCATTGGCGTTGGTTAGGGAAGAAATAAGATGAAGGAGAAGAAGAAGATAGCAGGGAATCGGTTCGGTTCGGAGGGATATGGAAGGTGAACAAATAAGGGAAGAAAGAAGGAAATTCAGGAGGTCGGACCAGGTCGGGGCAAGTAAAGAAAGAAAAAAGAAAAGAAATCCAGGAGATCGGATCGGGTCGGAGCAAGTATTTAAGAAAGGGGGAAAGGGAGCTTGCCTAACCGGATCGGGTCGGACCATAAGATAAAAGGAGGAGAAGTATGACTATGTGATCCGATCCGAACCGTTAGAGGACTCTACCTCCGAACCGATCCGATTTTGATTTCTGAATTCCACAGTTTATCCGAGCCCAAGTCGAGGCTGCACCCCCGATCCGATCCCCATAAGCGCGCCCGAACCGAACCGAAAAGCAGTTCACCTTAATGCATAAGAACTTGTTTTAACTGGCCCAATCAACTTTTGGCATAATCTTCAATCTAATGGACAGTTAGGATAGTGCCTTGCAAACGTAACTGGACATCAAGAACTACTTCAACTCTTTATATTTTGCCAAACTTTTTCGTCACACTTTTAAACATTTACTTTGCACCTTCCGTATACACTGTTTACACTATAGTTTGCACACATGCACGGGGGGAAACAGGCTAATTTGCTCTAATTTGTGCTATTGCTTCTTCAATAGTATTATGACCATGAGACCCAGACGCTCTTCCAGACTTGCTGAGAGGAAAGAAGCCCTGGAAACCTCTAACAAAATTACTCTCAAGGACATATCTTCTCCGTCGGATCCAGAATGGGATAATGAGGGTTCAGACTACGAAGTCGGAAATCGTAAAAGTGACGAGGTGTCTTCAGAGAATGAAGTTTCTCTAGGTTTTGAGGAGGAAGGAGGGATTGGTGACGACCGAGCTCCTGATGAGTTTGAATCAGCTGTCATATTGGAATCACCCCAAGATTCCGTTGAATCAACTATCGATAACGACCGACTTACCCGAATTTGTTTGAAATACGGGATAATGAAAAGGGACACTCTAGTGCCTTCAAGATCTGACCGACCTCACAACCCTCCAGAAGGATATATGGCGGTCACTCGGTTGATGTGTATGGTCGGTGCTATCTCTCCATTTTCTCCCTTCATCGTTGATTTTCTAAGACAAATGCGGATTGCCCCCATGCAGCTGCATCCCAATTCTTATGCCTACTTGCACACTTTGTACATAGCATACCGTGAGATCTTAGGCATAGAGCTCACTTTCGATGACGTTCATTTCTTTTATAACTTCAAGCATCGGACTCGAGAGACTCCATCTTTCTGCTATTTTGAGTCTGTTCCTAAGAGGAAGATAATCTCAGCGCCATTCAGCAGTAAAGCTGGAGATTCCAGACTGGAATGGTTCTATGTGAAGCGACAGCCCGGATGTGCCAGGAGGTGGACGAAATCAAGTAAAGCACTGATTTTCTAAATCCGGGCTCTTTACGCTCGGGTCATTGTCTTAACTCGTTTTTCTTTTTGTTTGCAGTCGACAATCCAAAACAAATATCAGATCAGGTGTTCTCTGACCGGATGCACCAACTTCTTAATGGCGACCAGAAATTCTTGACTATCGATGAAGTCCTTAAGGACGAATATCTTCACTTTCATGGGCTGTTATCCGTTTTTCGTAGTATTGGTCATGGGACAGCTCCATACGTATATATTCCTCCAGTGGATGTAGTCCCAGAGACAGGAGAAGGCTCGGGAGTTCCTACAGTGCCTCTTCAAACTTCACCTTCTCCATCTTCTACTCAAGATGACGAATTGGCTAACCTGGCCGAAAAGCATCGTGAAGGATATACTGCCCCCGAGGAGGCTACTTCTCTGGAAAAGTCAACATCCTCCAAAGAGTCGCCACTTAATGCTTCCGAGGGAGATGTCCCTAATACTGATGACCCAATATTTCAGGGTTTGGGGGATCTCCCCTTACCTGAAACTATTTACACTTTAGAGGATTTTAGGAAGGATCCTTTAGTCTTCACCTCTTCTGAAGAGACCACTCCTGCTAAGGCCAAAGAGCCTGCCCGTACTAGTCTAGCTTCAGACTCGGGTTGGTTGGGGGAAACACACCACTTAGGACACACTTTATACAACAGCATTAGCATTCATTGCACCTCTTTCTCTGTGAATCCATTGATTCTGAATTTCGTTTGTCTTATTTTGCAGGCACGATGTCTCGATCTTACTATGATATCAGGAAGCTTCGCCGCAGCATGTCTAATCCACCTCAGGATATCGAGTATGATCGCCGCGATGATCGCGGTAGGGAGGAGAGAAGGCCTTATGATCCCTATCGCTCTCGACCCTCACGTTCTCGCTCTCCCGTTCGGTCGGATCAAGAGAAATACAAAGGTTATCAAAGCCGTAGGGAAGATGACAGGCCACAATCGAAAGACTCCACCTCTTCCCATGAAAAGCGCAGCACAGAGAGAAGTCCTCCAAAAGATACTGAGTCTCGAAGTAAGCGCAAGGTCCCTGCTACTAAACGACCTAGGAAAGACAAAGAAACTACTGAATCCTCCACACACAGGGACACTGAATTGACGATCCCCGCTCCTCCCCCACTAGATGCGGAAACTGCAATAAAGCGGGCGTATTTGGAGGAGCAATTTCCCGAACACTACTTCGAGACTTTGACTTTTTTACCTGCCCTTGAACCTGTTTCTTCTAAGTGGGCAGATGAGGCCAAAGCAAAGATAGACGCGGTTGAAAAACAGTATTCTGAGATGTTTAAATATTCACGCAATCTTTCCAGAATTATCCGTACTCTAATCACGAATGCTGATTCAATGCAAAAAACTGCGGAAGAAGATGCTAAGGCCTTAAAGAACCTAGGTAAAGATTTGGAGGACACACAGGCCCAGCTTGTTATTGCTCAGAGGGACGCTACCAACTTCAAACAACAATTTGAGGATATGCAAAAACGTTATCACGACTTGCTTGAATCTCACACTCAGGAGCGTTCTGAGTTAAAAAAGCTAGCTGATGATGCTAAGTCAGAAGCTGCTAAGACTCGCCTTGCTTACACTGACCTCGAACGGAAAAATGCCGAGTTAGCAAAGAGGAATGCTGAGCTAGAAAAGAAGAATGCTGACTTGGGTTCAAAGCTACTGGAGGCAGAGAACAGAGCTTCCCTGGCGGAGGGCAACGTTGAGTGTGCTATCAAATCTGCGGAGGAGGTCCGTAAACAATTGTCAGAGGCGGAGGCAGATATTCAGGGTTTCGGCGAATTAATGATTGAATTCTTCGCACATATCATCCGTCGCCGAAACATTTCTTGGATCGAAGATTACCCATCCACTCTTGTTCAAGTATGGAATCAGATCGTTGAGTGGGAAAAAGAGGAGCTCAAAGTCGATTCCATCGATGAGGATAAGATAATGGAAAAATACTTGAGGGATGATGAGCCGGAACGCCTAGCTGAAGGGCGCCGCCTCATTGCTGATGCTATGGAAGAAGAGAGGCGGAGGACTAAACAGAAAAACATTCCCGAGACTGGTTCCTCTTCTGCTGCCCCCGCGACTTCGGAAGTAGAGGGGTATGACCCTGAAAATCCGGGAATCCCCCGAACAACTCTGCTATCTCCAATCCCTGAAATGGCATCAGAGACAGCAGTTACCCCCGCTGATAAGTCTTCGGAAGGTATCCCTACCTTTTCTCCTCAATTCGTCAAGGCTATTTCTACCTTTCGCCACGTGATTGAGCAATCGATGAAAAACCCATTATTTTCCCCTGAGTTGATAACTGTTGCTTCTCACTCTGTAGGTGTTGAGCCATTCGGAAAGACAGAGGTGACTCAGGGAGCCGCATCTGGGGCAGAACCTTTGGAGAAGGCAAAAGAAGGGAAGGACAAGGCTGCTCCTATAGATTTGGGAGAAGGAAGCGAACCTTCTAAGGCTGAAACTCCCCATGATGAAGAAATGATAGCAGCCTTAAAGGACGATGGCGGCGACGGAGGACATGAGGAAGATCCAGAGGTGGCAATAGTCGGGGAGTCGAAAAATGCTGATGACGTTACTTTGGCTGCAATGAAAGCTGATCAAGATAAACGCTTGCAATTAAAAGCCGAAGAACTAGACCCTGAAGCCCTCAAGCCTCTTGCAGTTGTGGATGCGGGATCAAGGTTAGTTGTTAAGCTCTCAACTAGATCTATTACAGAGGAACTCGCTAAAAAATCTTCTCTTGATTCCAGCGCTCCGCCCTCTGGGAAGAAGTCAACCGGTTCCAGCACCGCATCTTCAGGAAAGAAGAAATCAAAACGAATCTTGACAGAAGCCGAGAAAGAGGCAAAGGATGCGGAGAAAGCCGCCAAGAAGTCCAAGGCTCACTCGAAATCTAAATAGTGGGTTGCCTTGTGTCGCTTTAGCATTTAGTGAACCAACAATTGTTGCTACAAGAGTGGCTCTTGCACCTTCTTTTTTAGCTATTTCCCTGTACAAATTCATTCATTCATAAATAAATAAAAAATAATTCATTCTCTGCAATGTCTGTTTGTCAGTAGTTCTGCACTTATGTAAAAATGCCTGTCATACTATAGTTAGGAAATGAAGTTACGGAGGGAGGAAATATGTGTATACATATATACCCCCAGTCAATTCTCACAAATTATTTAAGGCTCAATCAAGCAATCTGAATGCTCCCAATTTTCTGACGGGATAGCATTTTCTGTGTCGTCAGTGCCTGTCGTTTTTTCTGGCATTTCTTTTATACTCTCCTGTCTTATATTCAGGTTAGAGTTCTTACTGAGGCTGTCCCTTGTCTGGGTGCACCTTCATGCCTCAGAGGACGTCGTCTTCCCGTCCTTTTATACTCTCTCTCTCTCTCTCTCTGGAGAGTTAGAGTTCGAGCTCAGCAATCTATTCACTCCCCGATCCTTCAGCGGGGAAGGATCTCTTTCTCAGCGCTCAGTCGGAGATGCTTTTATACTCTCTCTCTCTCTGGAGAGTTAGAGTTAAGAATGTCGTTTTCTCACCCTCCGATCCTTCAGCGGGGAAGAATCTCTTTCTCAGCGCTCAGTCGGAGACGCTTTTATACTCTCTCTCTCTCTCTCTGGAGAGTTAGAGTTAAGAATGTCGTTTTCTCATTCTTTTATGTCTTGTCGCACAAATAGCCATTGTGCTTTTTCTTATGTTTAAACTATCTTCAACCTTTTCAGGTTTTGAATCACCTTGTATTCCATAATCACAACAGAATAGTCGATGAATGTATATATATAATGCATAAAAGTAAATAACACATGATATTTTTATAGTGGTTCGGCTAAGTCGTAGCCTACATCCACTTTATAGTCCTTTATTCATATCATTAGATTTTCCCAAGGCAAGTCGCGCCTTATTACAGAGTTCATAAGAAAAATAACAAAGAGTACAACATTTCTAATCCAAATATCGCATCAAGTGTTGGGCATTCCATGCCCTAGGGACTTCTTTGCCATCAAAGGTCGTTAACTTGAAGGTTCCTTTTTCAAGTTTCCGTTGGATGACAAAGGGTCCTTCCCACTTTGGACCGAGGTGAGGAAGGGATGGAAAGACTCTCTTTAGCACCAAATCTCCTGGTTCAAAAGTCCTAAGGCGGACTTTTTTGTCGTAATAGCGTGCCATCTGACGTCGATGCCTTGCAGCACGCAAATCCGCTTCGTCCCTTTTTTCTTCGATTTCATCAAGAGACTCGAGTAAAAGTGCCCGATTAGTCATCGGGTCATAATACGTCACCCGGTGGGAAGGGACTTCAAGCTCTACTGGAATTACTGCTTCTGAGCCAAAAGAGAGAGAGAAAGGGGTGTGACCAGTAGCTGTCTTAAATGTTGTCCGATATGCCCACAAAGCTAGGGGCAATTCGTCAACCCATTTTGCCTTTGCGCGCTCTAACCGTTTCTTGAGGATGGATTTTATTACTTTGTTTATTGCCTCAACTTGTCCATTCGACTGCGGATAAGCAACCGCAGTGTATCGCTTGTCGATCTTATACTTCTGGTAGAAATTTCTGAATTCAGTACCATCAAACTGGGTTCCGTTGTCAGTTATAATGGTCCTTGGGATCCCGAACCGGCATATAATATTTCTAACCACGAAACTTATCACCTTTCTTGCCGTGATTTTGGTCAAGGGCTCAGCTTCTACCCACTTTGTAAAATAGTCCACAGCGACTATTGCATATTTCGCTCCTCCTTTAGCAATCGGTAGAACTCCAATGATATCAATTCCCCACGTGGCAAACGGCCAAGGACTCACCATTGATTTGAGTTGGGTCGACGGTGCTCTGGGGATTTTGGCGAATCTCTGGCACTTGTCGCAGCGTCGTGAATAATCAGCTGCATCTTTATTAATTGTGGGCCAGAAGTATCCGTATCGCAATATATTTTTTGCTAAAGTCTGACCTCCTGTATGATCTCCACACTCACCTTCGTGCACTTCTCTTAGTACACGTTTGATGTCGTCGTGTGCTATACATCGTAACAGGGGCATAGAAAATCCTTGCCTATAAAGAATATCATCTTGTATGACATATCTGGTAGCCTTGCGAACTATAGCCCTTTTCTCACTCTTCTTTGACGGGAGTGTCCCATTCTTAAGGAAGTTCTTAATTGGGGTCATCCACGACTCCTTCTTCGGTTCCGCTTCGAAAGCGAACTCAATTTCCATCGACTCAAAGCTTGGCGATTCCAACGTTTCAATTGGAATCATTTCAGTTTCTTCTGGATTGTCGGAACTAGCTAGCTTTGCCAACCTGTCTGCCTTCTGGTTTTCGGCCCTTGGGATATGTGTTATATTGTACCTCTCCAAGTTGCTCAATAGCTCTCTCACTTTCCCGAGGTAGGCGATAAGTCGAGGTCCCCGAGCCGCAAATTCCTCTCGCACTTGGCAAACAACAATTTTAGAGTCACAGAATATGTCCAACATTTTTACTCCGAGGTCTTTAGCAAGCTTCAGCCCGGCAATCAGGGCTTCTTATTCAGAGTCATTGTTAGTCGCCGAAAATTCTAATCGTAGAGCGTAATATAACGACCGTCCTTCAGGAGTGACTAAGACGATTCCAGCTCCGGACCTTCGGTCGTTCTTGGCTCCATCTGTGTATAGCTTCCATGGATCTATCTTTAACTCATCCTCGGACTTAACCACTCTGTCATCGATTACTTCCTCCTCTGGGATGGTGAATTCTGCTATAAAGTCTGCCAGAGCTTGCCTCCTGATCGACCTTCGTGGTTGAAAATTTAAATCAAACTGACTTAATTCTATATTCCACTTGATCAGCCTTCCCGATGCTTCGGGTCTCTGCAACACCTGCCTCAGGGGATGGTCAGTGTATATGGTTATTGGATGAGCTTGGAAATAATGACGAAGTTTTCGGGATGCGATTAGGAGGCTGTAAGCGAGCTTCTCAATTTTGGGTAGTTGCGCTCTGCCGCTGCTAATTTCTTGCTTACATAATATACTGGCTTTTGCACTTTGTCTTCTTCTCGGACCAAGGCTGTGCTAACGGCGTGAGCTGAGACTGCCAAGTAAACAAAAAATTCTTCGTGATCCACTGGCTTTGACAAAATCGGCGGTTTTTCTAGTAGTTCCAATAAATTTCGAAAGGCCTCAACACAGTCCGGAGTCCACTCGAAGTTCTTCTTTCCCCTTTTAATCAAATCAAAAAACGGGACGCATTTGTCTGTGGCTTTAGAGATAAATCTACTCAATGCAGCTACTTTCCCTGCAAGACTTTGGACGTCTTTAATTCTCCTCGGCTCTTCAATGTTTCTAATCGCTGCTATTTGGCTAGGATTGATTTCAATTCCTCGGGAACTCACAATGAAGCCTAAAAATTTTCCCGATGCCACTCCAAATGAACATTTCAAAGGATTCAACTTCATCCGATACTTTCGCAGGATGCCAAACATTTCCGCCAAGTCTTGCGTATGGCTGGAGGACTGTTTCGATTTGACAAGCATATCATCCACGTAAACTTCCATAGTCTTCCCTATTTGATTATAAAACATTATGTTCACCAAGCGCTGATAAGTGGCTCTGGCGTTTTTCAATCCGAATGGCATTACAACATAACAATATAACCCCAAATTTGTAATGAAGCTCGTATGTTCTTGCGCACTCTTCGGCGTTCTCCTTGCCCCAAGGTCATGGGCAACTCTATGTACCCCATGGGAGCCGTTGACGCCCCGTTGAAGCCTCTGATCCATCCTTCACATGGCTTCAAATCTTCAGATTCAAGCTTCATCTGATCGAATGACTTTTTAAATAAAATATTGACAGAACTTCCGTTGTCTACTAATACCTTATGAACCAAGGCCGGCCCAATGGTGGTAGTGATGACCAACGGATCATCAGTGGGCGATTGGATCCCAGTATTATCTCGGCTGCGGAATACCACGTCGTCAAACATTGTCTTCTGTTGTTTTACGGGGGCGATATCTTCCAAATCATCACCTTCATTCACATCTACGTGCTTGGCGGCATTTACATATTGATCCATTGCTCTAAAGCTACGGATTGTTGGGTGAGGTCCACCCACTATGGAGTTGATAACAATTCCCTTGCCTTTCTGCTACGCTGTAGGCTTGGGAGCAGATTGAATCTGTTTTGGAGCCTGCTCTCCTTGCCCCCTGTCCCTCGGGGCAACCTTATATTCATCCAGTTTCCCTTCGCGCAACAGCTTCTCAATCACATCTCTCAAATGCCGACATTCATTGGTTGAATGCCCATGAGTTCCATGAAACAAACAAAACTTCCCAGTTGCCATTTCTTTCTCTGTCGAGTCACGAGGTGGCGGTCTTTTATATTGCAACACGTTGTACGTATCCAGGTAAATGTTCTCCAGAGTATCGTTCAACGGTGTATAATCCTCATAAGTTTGGAATCGGGGTCTTTTGTTAGGATCACTTCCCCTATTTCTATTTCTTCTGTTACCGTTCGCATTACGGTTATTGTTGTTGCCCCCGTTTCCAGAATTGTTGTTGCCACCCTTGTTTCCCACATTTACTTCAACTTTCCCGGAACTTTCCCCAGACTGCTTCACGGCGACGTTACTCTGAACATTTTCTTTTGAAGCCGCTTCAGACTTTCTCTTTCGGTTTGCCCTGGCCTCCTCTCGTCTTAAATAAATATCGGCTTTTTCATAGAATATCTCTCTTGTGGAGGGTGTCTTCCCAGAAAGGTAATCTCCAAACTCGGATTCAGGATCGACTCCTTCCTTTAATGCCATCAAGATGGTGGGCTCATGCGGGTCACTAACTTCAGTCACAGCCAAGTTAAAACGGTCAAGATATGACCTCAAAGACTCTCCTGGCGCCTGCTTAATTCTTGATAATTCAATAACACTTTTGGACTTTCGGGTATGGAGTCGAAACTGATTCATAAAACGCTCGCTCAATTCCCTATAATTCGAAACCGAACGAGGGGAAGTCGGGTAAACCAGAACAGTGCCACATCTTCTAAATAGATCGGGAATGCCTTACACTTCACTGCATCAGGAGCAGCAACAGCATTCATGAGCCACGAGTATCGCATCAAATGCTGTCCTGGATCAGTTCTTCCATTGTACTTGTCCATCTGCGGCAGGTTAAAACGCCGGGGAAACTGAAAGTCGAGGATGTCGTCAGTGAAAGGAGTATGGCTTCGCTCAATGCCATAATCTTCATTGGTATAGTTCCGGCTCTCGGACATAATCTGGCGCACCATTGCCTGTACATCAGCATTAGTTAGGGGCCGTTCAGGTTCCCTGGCCCTGGTGTCCGGGTTCCTTCTGGGCTCTTGTTCAGGAGATGCCCTTCTTCTTTGAGCTACTTCTGCTCTACTCCGTTCCCTACGCTCCCGGTCGATCTCGGGAGGAGGGGACTGGAGCCTTTGCCCCCGAGTGGGATCATTGTTTCCTAGTGCTCGTGCAATATCCTCACGAGACCCCAAAGATCCGAATGTCAGCTGCTCCAAATTCTGAGGTCGTTCGAGCGGCCTTCGTTCACGGGGCCGCTCTTCCTCGGAAGAAGAAGACTGATCCACTGGTGTGTGACGAACCGGTGATGGGGTTCTCTGTCTACGGAGTTCGCTAATTTCCCTGCTCATGAGCCTCATATTTTCTTGCATCATGAGATTGGTGCGCTCGTGGATCTTCATAGCCTCCCTAGTACTCTCAAGCATGTCAAGTAGGCGCGAGAAATCTCCTTGAGTAATGGGCGCGGATGGATTGACCTGATCATTGGCCCTGGTAGCTGGAATCGGAGCATTCGTAGGGGCTCGAGTAGAGGTTCCAACATCACCAAGTGACGGGTCGGTTCGGAGATGGGAAATCGGGTCGGGTCGGAGCTGGGAAGCCTGTTCGGGTCGGAGCTGGAAAGCCAGGTCGGGTCGGTGTAGGGCAAATTGCTCGGGTCGGTTCAGGTTGGGGGAATGCACTACTTCAGAATCTCTTACCTGGATCGGATCGGAGCTCTCCTCCTGAAGACGGTTCGGGTTTCCTGCATCGGTTCGTCCTGCTGCTGAGCTCTGCCCACGAGACCTTGTCACGACCGTATTTTGCTGATCTTCGCCAACTCCATTTCCTCGACTAGATTGAACTTCTTTGCCTTTTACTTTGGCCATGGTTCTTCAACAATCAATTCAACAAATATCCAAGAGCGTCGAAAATTGAGGATTAACTTCTTTGAACTCAACGGTCCAAAAAGTAGAACGATAATCCCGAAAAACGAAGAATTCAAATGGTTCTCAGTGAAAGCACCAAAATGTTAGACCAAAAAGTGGTTCTAACACCCAAATTGACTAAAAGTAGAATAAAATAAGATCAAAAGTAAAATGAACACACAGGATTTATAGTGGTTCGGCGAAGAAATGCCTACGTCCACTTGTCTTTCACTATTTTCAATGATGTAGTTGCAATTACAATGAAATATTCACTGAACTTCTCTCACAACTCACTTATATTCACTCAATTGTCTAAAAACAAATAATGAAAGAAGATTTGGATTTTCCGGGAGTGCTGAAATTCGGGTTATGAAGGTGGTTGAACTCTCAAAGTGCCAGAAAAAAGATCCTTTTCTTTGTCTCCAGACGGGGTATTTATAGGTGAGAATTTGCTCAGAACCCGATCCGGATCGGAGCCACGTGTCGTCCATCCCATCAGCCCCGGGTTCGGATGGATTTCTATGTTGACAACGCATCAGAGTAGTGGACGTTGTGGGTAGGAACTGGTCATAGCCGCTCCGAATAACCAGGCGCTCATGCAGGAGAGTGACGTGGAAGACAGGCTCGGGTCGGAAGGGTATGCACAAGGGGTTCGGATCGGAGTACCCGATCCGACCCGGATTGACTTAGGACTAATTCCTGTTTTTACTCCGCTCCGCTCAGATCTGTTGCTCTCCGCTCCAGCTGGAAATAGGTTGCTCTCCGATCCGAACAGACGTGCCTCTCTGATTCCAACAACAATAGTTCACCGATCCGAACAGCAGACTTTATCCGATCCGAACCGCTACACTGCTCCGATCCGACCCGCTTCAGTGTTTTTCAAGCTCTTCAATATTTCACATCTTGACTTTGTGTTGCCCTGTTCACAAAGTGGGCTAACATTAAATATGAAATAAGAGAATTACTTCCATCAACAATCAATTTACGATTGTATGATGTCGTGTCACCTGAAGGTTAAAACATATAGTGTTATCTCGAATTGATATAACTACAACATACGCTGAAAATAGAATATATATCGTTTAAATAAAAAATTAGTTAGGAATTTGTTATTTTTTTTACCATAGCATTACTGTAACGACCCAACTTTCCGGTACCTCGGAAGTTGTATCATTATATAAGAAAAGTAGTAGATAGAAGAATAGAACTAAGAAAAGACATCAGAATCTCACAGCGGAATTTGGGACGATATATTAATAACCCAAAATATTACATAACATAAGTCAAGTACATTAGAGTACTTCATACATACGGAAACATGTCATCACAAATTTCATACTTAACATTTGTTATACTAACTTGTAGATAATTCTACATAACATCAGAGATGAACCACTTGCAGATAATTATTCATCAACATGATAGATAAGCCAACGTTCGGATCCTTCCCATCCAGCTACTCCAAAAGTTAAGTAAAAACCTGGATTACTTGTCTATTCATAACAAGTGTTATGAATACCCAAGATTTTAAGGAAAACATAGAAAAATAAACTCCGGGTCAGTCATGGACTGGTATGAGTAAACGATTTATAAAACAAGTTTTGGGAATCACAATGTTTCATAAGACCATGCCGTGAATACAGAACGGATTTTTTTACCTTATGAGATCAAAACAGTTTGTATATTAAACCAGATATTTTGATAATGTCTACGGTTCCACAAATAATTTATAATCTAGTAGAATGTTTGCATCTCACATTCTACTATATAGTATACAAACAAAACCGCTTGTCGCTTAGGGATAATGGATTTCCAACTATTACAAGAAATGGATCCACCTTCCGATAGTATACTCTAGAAACGATACACCAGAGTTCAACAAGAACATCTTGCAACTCGACCACACATGACCGTCCACTCATTTTCTTGAGTGTAGCGAATATATTATCACCAACGGTTGGGCTCAAACCACCGTTTTTCGAAAGCTGCAGCAGCGAAATATAGATGAGAAGACAAATAGGAATTTCTCTAGATGGTGATAATACACCCTGCTTGGGTATGACCCACCTAGCCATGCTGCCTGCCCGATTTTTGTCATTTCCTGGTTGTGAAGCTTGAGGCTAAACCTACCTTGACACTCTTTTGATTTTCTTTGAATGTCACATTATCAAATCCATTGGAAATCACTAATTGATTTTCACAAAAATACTCTAGTTGTCCGGCTAAAGAAGTTTCCCTTCTGTGCCAGCAACTGATATGTTTGAAGAAAACAACGTACGTGATCCCTTTGGAAATACTCTGTCAGACATTCGTCCATACAAGTTGTCCTGGGACTGGACAAACCGAAGGTACTATTCTGTACAACCATCTTAGCCAATCGTTATCTAAGATTTATACAACAACCCTTGCATTTTACTCCGTCTTCAATTATCTTCAGCGTATTTGATTCGCCACGCTTACGCTAATACGCAGTGGTTCTTTGGATAATAATCCAACCGGTCTCTCCATATTAACAACGTTAAATGGTCAAACTTTGATAGTCGGTGATTTAACTATCAAATGAAAACACGTGTGCAAACAACAAATCTTATTTCCAATTGAAATTTCTATTGACAAATCATCATCATATATATATATTTCCTATGTTTACGTGTCACTATCCTTTTACATCAATCAGTCGCTGACTGTAATTATTAAGAGAACAAATTCCTAAGTGTAAACCCCGAAGGCCGAAACCAACATCAGATCGATACTCATGAAAATCATTCGACTTACTAATTCTGATCTGTTTCTAATTTCAGTAATTCCATTTGAATTCTTATTTCAAAAATTCACATTCCTTTAATATTTTTATTTCGAAAAATATTAACTTAACCCCTTTATTCCATATCATGCTATACCGTGTGCGAAGCACGGGCCTAAACCTTTCTAAGGTAAAATCTTCTTTTTATAAAACCCGGGGTCAAAACATTTGGATCTAATATCGACAATAATCCTTTCTCCTGATCCATTCTTTATTTTATTTATCGTTACTTTGATCATTTCATGATATTTAAAGGATTATCGACTTAAGTCGATAAAATAATAATCTGGGGTTTATTCTAAGCATTTGAATTTATCTTTGACAGTTAATCACCTTCCTTTCGATTTGGTAGATCATTGATTTTAATTTAACTCATCAAGTTTTATCCGTTCTGAGTCTTTAACTGATTTGATAAATTCTTCTCTTTATTTAAATTTATTCAATTTAAATTAATTAAACTTCACTATACTACTTTGATTTTTCATATATAAATATATAAGTGTACATATAAAAATCTATTTCTCATTCGTTTATTTTATTTCTTATGACCGACTTTATTTGTTATACTCTTTATATGTATATATATGTTTAAAACAAATGGTTTCAATCTAACAAGATAACTATTTATTTTTATCGTCAACTTCTTTTAAACAAGTCCGGTTTAAAAGCTTTAACCCCACCCTATCTTTCTCCTTTTCTATTTAATTTACAAAGCCCAATTTTTCAAAGCCCATTTCTGGCCCATTTCCTTATTTAATTTAAACCCCCTTTTAAAACTTGTGTGGCTAAATCGTTTTAAGCCCACGTCATCCCCCTAGCTTACGTGTCCCCCCCCCCATCCTCCTTTGCAACCCCTACTTCTTGAAAACAAGCCCATACGCCCAAACCTCCAAGGCCCACACTTTCTTTCTCCTACCGTTTCCTTTTACAAATGCCATGACCTGCTGTCACTTGTTGCCCATCCTATTTCTACTTTTCTAATGCTTCTCCATTTCCATGCTTATCCCTTTTCTCTTCTAACCTTCTACCGTGAATTCCCACTCCTACGCCACACATCCAGATCCGGTTCCACGTTCATGTTTCCAGACCCCTCACTTCGACAGGACCCTTCATTTCCACTTTGTTTGGACGTATATATATCCAGATGAATTGATTTACAGGTGAAAACCGTTTAAGGTATATTTTTATTTATTTAGTTTGTATGAGTCTAACCATACACAGTATTTACCCTGTTTTTATTTATATGGTGCTGTTTATATATATATATATATATATATATATATATATATATATATTGTTCGGCATTTTCAGTTATGTATTTTTATATACTCATCTGCTTCCATCCCTCCTTCTTCACGGCTGACCCCTCAACTATTGGACCTTTACTGATCATCAACACCATCACCACTCAACCCTACTCACTCGCTCCTTCTCTCCCCTTCACGAGTTGCTCTACTACCACCTTTCCTCTTCTTTATTCATTTGCTCCACTATTCTACCTTGTGCACCTGTAGGCAGTGCACACGCACATGCTACCTCATCACCAAACAAAGGTCTTAAATGCTTCCACACACGTAATAACACCTACTGGAACTGCACATGAACTCAGATCGGCCATAATCCCCTTTCTCCATAATTTCAGTGTTCAACCCCTTTCTGTCGTAAACCATGGTCCTTTTCCCCTTCCATAGTTCACACGTTAATGCTCCCATCGTAGATCAAACCTCCAACTCCACGTTCGCCCAGGTACTCAGAAATTCACGCCCATTCTTCCAACAATCTTCGAGTCCTGCTGTTGACAATTGCCACCTGTTTGCTTCTGTTGCTTTCATTCCCTCACTGCCGTGCATTGCTACCTCACTCCTTCAAGCTCCGGTGAACTGTCGACTCATCTTCCATCCATCGTCTCACAACTATGATTTACTGGCCTTTCTCTCCTTCTCGCCTTGACTACTAACATTAAGCTTTAACCTCTTGTTTTTATGAACTCTACTGTGCACGTTCAAGTGTGCACATGTACACACGCAACGGCCATCGCCGCGGCCTCGTTGCTGATCCCACATACGCACATCACTCTACTGAGTCATCCCACATCATTTGTTCGACCATCATCAGCTTGATCAAAGAAAACATCTCGGTTTAACCATCGAAAAACAAGCACTATACTGGCGGCTGAACAAACGCCTACCACCATCAACATACTCTGCCGATCAACCTTATACTTCACCTGCGAGCTGGTGACTCCATGGCCGACCTCTCCCCTCAGTAGCATCCCTCTCGATCATCACATCACACAACGGTTCATTTAATATCTATTCTTTTCAGGCTCAATGATGTGAATTTATAAATTAACATTTTTATTTTTCATTACTTTTTGCTTCAGGAACAACCAAAAAAAAATGACTGACGCAACCAATATCCATGTACACCGCTCCCCTGTGCATGTGCACGGCATCTCCAATTACCGTGAGTCCATCGCCACCCCACAAGAAACGCCACGCCTTCACTCATGATTACAAATGACGGCCATCTCAGGTCCAAAACTATTCCTCCTTAAATTTGTTGTTTAACCCAAAGGTATTTGTTCTGACACATATATAAATTTCGTTCAAGTGGCTTATGTTTAAATGTCATTTAAACTGAAGGAACTTTTTCACACAGAAACTAAGTTTTTACTTACACTAGCACACAAATATAAGGATTTAGAGCAAAACAGAGAAATGGCTTTACAGTGTATGCACAGTTTTAATTAACAGAGATGTCTCATTGTTTATCAAGCAATATGGGTTTAGCAATAAGATTTTTTACAAAATTATAACCATTACGGCATATATATCTATCAACAAACTTGCATGGATTAAAACAATAAATAAATGAGTGTTTACTCACAAATGAAATGCAGGATGATGGAGTATTTTGGATTCCCAGATCTCCTTCTCTTCTCGGGTTTGCAGTGCATCAAAATGGGGTAATGTCTCACATATATATAGGCTCTTATATATAGTATTATATTGGTTTTCTATTTACTTAAATAAACACTAAATCTTAATATACTCTAATCAAATATGTTGCGCAGGTTTTGGCAGCAAGAATATATCCATTTGAAAGCAACATATGGTTTGTCTTATTTTCTTAAAAGCTTGCTGGAAAAAAGATAGCCACTCACTTGTATTTACTTAATGACAAAGCTTGCACCCACTTGTCCTTTGTTCTAGAAGATGCATTTAAATATGCTTTGTGTGCTGATGGAAAGATTTTCTAATTGATGCCAAGTTTTGTCAAAAATACCCTATGCAAGTTATAGGTGTGTGTCCTTTTTCCTATTCTTGTTTCTAAGGTTGACAAAATCATTAAATGCTAAGGTCCTTTTTGGAGATCAATTTACATTATACTCCTCATACCCAAGATGGAACAAAAATAGGAAGGTTCCTTAAGAGCTAGATGCTCTGCCCCTTTCATGATCATTCGACAGGAATAATTTCCACATATTAATATGTTTTGATCTAAATACCAATCTTAGTTGTTATGTATCTCACATTAAATGCTTGATGTAAAGTAGTGTGTAGTCTTCATGATAGAAAACACTTTCCATCAATCTCTAAACACTTAAGTGATTAGCAACAACTCACTTGTCATACCTCTCTTGTCCTCTTTACACTTCTATGAAGTAATTAACTAAATAAGCTAGTTAGTTAATTTGGTTTCAGCTGACTTGTTTTCTCTTGGCCTTGCGCAAAGACATGGTTTGGTCTTGTTTCTTATGCGCAAGAGAATGGGTTCATGTGCAGGCTAGAAACGGTCAAATGCACATGTTGTAGTTAGCTTAGGAAAGGTATAAGCTAGTGCAATTATAGTCTAGTTAACAAGCTATTCGATTTGTCTCTAAAATCAAGTAAATCTTTAGTTAAAGATTTGCAACGCTTTTGCTACAGTGTGTTTGTACCGCTTTGTGACAGCGCTTTAGTAGTGCTGTCATTTCTATGTTTAGTTTTACTTACGTTATTAAGTTTTTGCTACGCTTTGGGTCGTCGTAAATAAATCTTACTTAACTATTCTGGCCCTGTAAATGGGTTAACACATTAATAAGTCAATTTATTAATGTATTATTAAATTTTAAGTTCATTCACAAATTTATTTTTCGTCCAGAAATTTCCGGGTCATTACAATTACCGGAGTAGCTATGCGGTTCTGTTCGGTTTAATATGGTTTGGTAACAGTCCAAACCGCAATCCGCAATCGAACCATGTCTTTGCGAGCCCGTTTTGTTTGGGAGTCAGCTCTCCATTTCAGGTCTCTTCCTCGCATTCTCATCCAGTAATGGTGCCGAAACAATTCATATCCATTCTCTTTCCCCGTTTTCTTTAATTTCAAACCTCCTCTGGCTTTGCGAGCTTTGATGCGAGATTTACGCATTTCGATGGCTTAGATAAGAAAAAGATATCAAATTTGGGATGATGCCGGAACCGTTGTGCATTAAAAGATCGATGCAGGTTTCTATAGAAACTCAGGTAATTTCATCGTCTTTGCAGTTTGATAGCTTTAGTAATTTTATTATAAAGCAGTTTGTATATGTTCAACCGCATCATTGTGAGCATCTAAAGGGGTTTATGTCTCAATTTCACAGATGCTCCTTATTTGGTTGATATTCTTGCAAATTATTTACCTAGATTTTGCATAACTAGGTTGGAATTTAAGAGATTTTCCTATTACCAAGCATGACAGGCTTTGACTAGTGTATTTGGATACGTTTCTTTTCTACTTCGAAGGTACTTACCCATCCGAAATTATTCAGTCCAGTTGTTGTAGTTGGTGGAGGTTTTTAAATTTGTCTAAACTCACACTTTGATTAGCCTTCGATCCGTCGATTACCGATTCAAAGTCTATCTTCTGTTGTTTTCACGACTCAAAATTTATCAATCTTATTCACAAAATACAACCTGATCTATGAAGGAGCGTAGCCATGGGAAATCCAAGGTAATTAAAAATTTAGTGTTTAACTTCATAATTTTTTAATCAAAGTTTGGTGATTATGTAATTAACAGTTGATGTCATGTGGTTTGACAGAGTAAGAAGAATAAGATATAGACGATAGAATGTAACAAATATGCATAGAAGGATAGAACCAAGTTGCCAGAGAAAGGTATATTAAGGGCATCTCAAGTGGATTCAGGGCTGAATATTCAGCCCTGAATTGGGTTGTAGGCGCCAGTGGTTTTGCGCCTACATTACAGGCGCCAGATCCTGGCGCCTGTATTACAGGCGCCAGAATTCTAGCGCCTATAATGTAGGCGCTAGAATCCTGGCGCCTGTATTACAGGCGCCAGGATTCTGGTGCCTATAAACCCCCCTCCACCATTTTTTTCCCTCATTTTTTCACCTCAAGCTTCTCTTTTTAATTTTGTTTTTAATAGAAAATTGAAGTGAGATGCCGCCACGATCTAATAAAGTTGGAAGAAGAGTTCGACGTAAGCCCTCTGATGAGCAAGCAGGTCCAGTACACACACCTCCGGCTCTTGGAGTATCAGCAGATGAGCTTCGTGTCCTTCACGATCTTCCAGAGGGTTATCAGCATAGAGCTGATACTGCATTTGACTCGATACCGGTATAACTTTAACGTTAATTATTTATAGTATTGTGCATTTAATATGTTCGTACGAGCCTAATAACTGTTACTGAATTGGAAAACATTCCTTATTTCATTATATATAGGATCATCACATTCATTGTCGAGGTAGTTGGGCGAAGTGCATTCTTAAATTTTATGACAAACTCCCCCCTTCTATTAAAGATAGGTTGCATCGAAGTCCTTTTGGACAGTTTTTATCGATTAGGCCGATTCAGTCGTTGGACAGAACTCTATTAGAGGCACTATGCGAGAGGTGGTGGCCGACCACACATACATTTCATTTTTTTGACTTTGAGCTTGGTATCACACCTCTCGATTTCTATATGTTAACTGCTATTGAGATTGGTCATATTGATCGGAGACCGGTTTCTTTTGATGACTTGTACGAGTCGGTTCGGTTGTATTCCGTCTTCTTACCCCATTTGGATGAGTCTCACGTTAGTAGTGGTGTGGTTACTTTGACTTACCTCCAGCAGTACATCACTGCTAATTCCTGTCGACCAGAGCTTGTGGATGGGGTGACTAGGGCATTTCTATTGTACTTGTTTGGTTCGACATTTTTTTCGAACCAAAGAAGTACCATTCGCTTAGGGTATCTAGCTTCACTTACTATGTTGGATCAGCTTGATAAGATAGATTGGGGCACAGCTATACTAGGTAATTTGTACTCTGCATTAGATTCGTATGTGTTGGGAGACGTTAGAGAGATGCAGGCTTTGTGGTATATTTTGCCCTTTTGGTACTATGAGTATACGGCCAACATGCATCGACGCATGGTAGAGATGGTGAGTCAAGTTGGTGAGCAGTTCTTTCCGCGGATGAGACGGTGGGAGGCTATTCATTATGTACCTCGTGCCCCAGTGGGTGTACGTCATGAGTTGATGGAGGCTAGGATACAGCTGCACATGCGTAGCCGGGGAAATTTGATACGCACTCCTTGGGCCTCACATTTGGCTCATCTGACAGATGCAGGTATTATTACCGATGCCCACCCGATGACGGTTGCATATACACTATCAGGATGACGATGCGGACGATGACGATGATGCTGATGTTGATGATGACGGTGTTGATGATGAGGATGATGTAGACGACGACGTCGATGACGATGTTGGTGATGATGATGGAGATGACGATGGGAGCGACGATGATGGAGGTGTTGCTTTTTAGTCGTCTAGTGATGCTGATGGAGTTTTTTATATGGTTTCATGTATCTCGTTGATGTACTTATGTAGTGTATTGTAGTATTGCATTGTACTTGTTCTGATGATTAGTTGACTGTTGTAGTAAGTCCATGTGTTTTACTGATGTTGTATTTGTGGACTTTGGTTTGGTGATGGAGTTTTTTATATGGTTTCTATATCTTCACTTACTACGGTATTTGTGGACTTTGGTTTAGTGATGGAGTTTTTTATATGATTTCTATATCTACGCTTACGTCAGTATTTGTGGACTTTGTTATCTCTAAGTTGTACGTGTGAACTTCGGAATTTTATAACATGTATTAAGTTGTATTTGTGGTCTTTTGTATTAAGTTGTAATTACCGTTCATCTTCTTTTTAATTACCTGATTGACATAGAAATGTGTTTATTTTATGCTCTTATATCTTATCTTTTGTATATAAATAAATATTACTTGGGTATTGTTTTGTTACTTTTACAGATATTCCAACCCAGCCCGCATGCAACCAGAAATGTAGAGAAATAGAGATCAATTTGCTGTGTATTTGCAGTTTGAAGAATTGTAGATGAAGATCTCACATCTAGTTGCTGTTGGACAAGAAAAGGATTGATAAAAGGCTTTGAACATCACAAATCAATGAAGAAATGTCAAGGAAGCAAGAGGAAAAAGAGAAAAGGCCCAAAATTGCTTTAATTATCAAAGGCCCATTTATATTTTTCATTGTAAACTAATTAGTGATGTAATGACCAGGCCCATTTATCATTAGGGTTAGGGTTAGGGTTTGGCTATCTACCCTATATATACCCCTGTAATAACCTTGTAGCGACCATCTCATCTCTTATTCCATTGTTCTAATAAAAGTTCTTCTTTCTCTTTTATTTTCTGCATTTTTTTGTTTTCTTAGCAACTAGTGTTGTCTATACGATTAGATTCGGTAGAACACTATTTGTATTTTGCACTTATTTGCATTAGTGATTTACCGTCTGATTAGATTCAGCGGAAATCCTAATTTTAATTCTTGTTGTTATTTCAATTTCTGCAATTTCAATTTCTGCTTTTATTATTTTCTTAGGTCAAATTGGATTTGATTAGATTCAAATCTAATTCATAGTTTTATTTCTTTTCCATTGAAATTGTGATCTGATCGTTGGTTCAGTTAGATCTGTTCTAAATCAAATCACAGTTTTAATTTTGTTTTGTTTTGTTTTGCAAAATCAACCTCCAGCTTCGTCTAACTCGCCCAAGAGATTAGATAAATAATTTGATTTAATTAAACCTCCCTGTGTTCGACCTGTATGCTACACACCTGTATGCTTGCAGACTTTATTACAAATGTCGCGCTTTTCTAATTCATAGATTAGCGACGATCAAGTTTTTGGCGCCGTTGCCGGGGAGGTAACGATTGAATTTTATTATTTATTTAATTTCTGATTCGTGTTAGTTTTTATTATTGTTTTACTGTTTTTTGTTTTCTTTAATATACAGAAAAATATATCTGATTTAGTCATTTGGCGTATCAAGTACATTGGTATAGTCAGTAACTAAACAAGAAAAAAAAGTTGCCAATTTTCTTTGATTTATTTCCTTTTAACCTTCTTTCCCCTTTTCAGCACATATCTTTCCTTGCTCCTTTCCTAAAAAAAAAAAAAAAAAAAAACCTTGCAGTTTTTCCTCGATCTCTTTCCTTTTACAAACTTCTTTTTGTTATTTTATTTTTCCTGCTTTCTTCTCTATCAATAATTAAGCACGTCCATCTTCAACAACACAACAGTTGTCTCCATCTTCACGACATCACATACCAAGTCTGTCAACCCTCCCCTCTACAACAAATCCCACCGCCAACACCATCAATACCCCCATCCACGCAAGTTCCAGAACCCAAACCACCCATTACATTATACGCCCCCCCAAAACGCCACAGTTCACGCCCACCTTCCTACCTTTCCTCCCACCGAAAACATCAGCCCCTCACCGCAATCCATACCACCCATCACAACCTTCCTTCCAGCACGCACACAATCCTCACCAACTCCATCAAGCCAAATCCAACCCGCCAGAATCGCACCTATATTCTTGCTCCCTTCATCAACACAAAAGCCAGATCGCTCCTGATTGAATTGGTAGCGCACCCATCAGAAGTTCGATCTCCAAACTCAGTAACAATCGAATCCCAGAAATCCAATTTGAATCCGAAATCCCAATCCGATTCGCACCTGATTTCGAACCCAAAGCCTATTAATTTTGGAAAGAAGGGGCAAAAGCCGAATTGGAATCAATGTCAGAGTGAATCCGGAAAGAAATAGGGAGGCGTGTTTAAATTGATTTGTTTCCTTTTTTTTGTACAATTTGTTTTGGAAAAAATAAAAGAAAATAAAGAAAGGGGAGAGATTTTTGGGACATCTGGTTCCTACTTTGAGTATGCGGCCCCTTTTGGCATAAAGAAGGGTTTGACGTACTGTTTATCCACGTGAAGAACCATCCTTTTATTGACTGGTTTTTATTCTGACGTTCGGTTCCTTGTTTTCGTTTCGAGTAGGTCAGTATCCATTTGGTTTTGTGTAGCCTGGATTTTTGTTTAGCTTAGTTCTGTTCTATTCTATTTTTTTTTTTGGTTCACTTTAGTTTTCATTATTCAGTTTAGTTTAGTTTAATTTTGTTTTAAATTCAGTTTAGAAGGGGACAACAACAGAAAGCAGCGGACGATTCAGATGGGTTGGAGCGGTTGCACACCAAGTGGGGTGTGAACGCGCTGGCGCTTCCCAAATTCATTGGAGGACTGCCGATCAAGGTGAAAACTTTTAAAACTCTACAGGTGCTCTGCTGCAAAAGGAAAAAGAAAAAAATATATAGACAATTGTTGTAAAAAAATTCTGCAGGAGCAGCGGCTTGAATGTAAATTTTAATTCTGCAATTTATATTTCTGTGTCTGTTCTGTGACTGATATTTCTGAATTTGTGGTGAGGAACGGTTTTCCATAACTAATCACTCTGATCGATTTTCAATTTTAACACGTGATTTTGATTTTCAAAATAATATAACTGAAAAGTGGTGCTTTGTGAAGTTGACTGTCTCGTACAATTGGATCGTGGATATATATTAGTTCAATTTATTGAACTTTTAGCAAAAGAGGTTGCATACTACCCGTAAAACATTGGTCGTATCCCTTAGTTTTATACTATACGTGAATGGCCATAAGACCCTCTTCCCCCTTCCAATTGAGTCAGTTAATTAATAGAGCACAACTCATTATTTTATATTATTTTGAATTAAGAATAATTTCTGGCTTGCCGTGATTTCATTTCAAATGTCTAATTCAAAAAAATCATTGAGAGAAATGTGGGATAATAATCGAAGTAGACGTCCTCTTGAAGAGTATGAGTATGAATTGCAACTCATGAAACAAGATTTTCCAAAATTTCGTGAGCCCAATGACAACAATTTTCAAAATTTTCCAAATAACCAATATTTTCAAAATCATGGATATCATCTTAATTGCGATTTCAATTTAAATTTCAATAACTTCGATTATGAGCCACATCCACATCAAAATTTTCAAGATCAAAATTGCGATTTTCCCTCAAATTTTAACAGTTTTGGTTATGAACAAAATTTCTATGATCAAAATAATTTCCAATATCATTGTCAGTTTCCTGAAAATTCAAACAACTACCACATTGGAAATAATATTGATTGTGAAATTGATGTGGATTATAATTTTGAAAATCAGGAAATTCCAAATGAGAGCTCTCAAATCAACGATCGTCTTAACATTTTTAGAGAGAGGGTAGAAAGGCTAAATAGACAGCTTAATGAAAAAGATAGAAAGATGGATGAACTTCTATGTTTATTGACATCTTTGAAAGAGCAACAAGAACAACAAAATCAAATTCCAATAAGCGAAGAATCAGAAAACAATCCAATTTCTACTGACATTGAAAATTTTCAAATAACGACTTTTGAAATTGAGAATAATCATCTTGATGAAGTTTTTCAAAATTCAACAAATGTTTTGGACTTCAACTCGTTTCAGAAAAAAGATTTAAGCTTGGATTTTGATCTTCCTCTTTCAGACTGTGAGAAACTTGAAATTCTAGAAATTGAACAAAACGAAAATGTGGAATTTTTCAATTCAAATTTGGAAAAGAACTTTAATGAACATGAATTCTTTGGTTTATGTGAGGATGAAAGCCTTAATTCTGACTCCAATCCCAACAATCATTTGATTCTGACCCCAGTCAAAAATCTTGACGCTCTTCCAATGGCAACCGAGGCCAATTCGTCTGAACCTTCCAAATCCCCCACCTTCTTTTAATGTTGGCAATCCCAACATCTCTTTTTCTGATGTCGGCAACCCCGACACTATCTCTTCTTTGACTGTTGGCAATCCCAACATCTCTTTTTCTGATGTCGGCAACCCCGACACTATCTCTTCTTTGACTGTTGGCAATCCCAACAAACCATCTTCTATACCTTTACTTCTTCCACTTCCTGTGTCGACACCTTCTCCTCCGAAGGACCAAGAATCCGGAATAGGACAGATCGACAAGGTAGAAACCATTGTTGATGACACGCCACATTTACCATTTCAGGAAGTTTCTCATACTTCAATTGACGTGTCCACGTTAGCTTTCGAAGAACTTTTCGTAGATGAACTAAAACTTTTAATTGACAAGGATGAAACAGAATCAAGCCACCAATCCAAGTTTGAAAATTTTGATTTTGAATATTCAAATGAACGTGAAATTGTCGGTGTCGATAATACGTTGCCAATCAAGAAAGGTGATCACATAGTCTTGAACAACACTCAGAATTCAAATTTCACTGAATTTGTATACGATCACAAATTTTTGAAAAATTACACTGACAAATTTGTTGAACACATGAACTATCTTTGGAATGCTGGCTTGGTTGAAAAACTTCAGGTTAAGACGACCCTAGATATTTATCTCCTGGACTACAAATCGAGGTATAAAGATGAGATGGTTTTCAAAAACTCTGGCTTGTTAGAAAACATGTCTAGACATAGTGGGAATGGGACTCATAGGGCTAGAACCAAGTGTGGGAGGAAAAGTTGGTGGAATTCTTTGCATCACGTGCACCGCAAACACATATATCATTGTACATATGATCCATCCCTACATATAGCTAAACTACATTTCATTCTTCAAATTATTTTGCATTTGATACACCTTTGGGTACTATCTTTCAAATATAGAAAAAAATTACAGTGTGGACATTGTTTAGTTCAAGTGGGGGGGGGGAGTCTGCATTTCATCCATTTTCATTTTTCTTTGTTTTTATTTCTTTTTATTTTCAGCCATTTAAGTAGGACCATCATGCATTTTAGACTGTAGTAACATGCCATTTTTTTTTTGAAATACGACTCATTTTCAAGTGATACAACAAAATAAGTTTACAATTTTTAGCCAGTTGATAGTATTTTTCTCTCTCAACTTAGATCGAATAGGAAATATAATGAAAAGTTTAATTTTGAGGGATAATAGTGTAACCGGTACATAGGGAGATTCTTAGGTGATGGCCATGAAATCTATTCTATATTGTAGACTTTGTTTAAATAAGTGGAGGACTTAAAATACTTATATTGGCTTTTCAAATCTTTAAAACTAAGTTGTGTTAAGTTGAATTCGCGTAACTCTCTTTTGTGCTTATATTTTCGATAATAATAATAATAGCATTCCAAGGGTATCCAACATTGCTTGTATATCGAGCGTTGGTGTGCAAACCGGCCAAGCTCTATCCGACACGTTGTTGACAAAGTCAAAGTTGGAATATCTTGGTCTCATTTTATGAGATTGGACACCTAAGGATTACCGACACGTTGTTGACAAAGTCAAAGTCGGCCTGCACAATCCGCCAAGCTCCTTACCTACTCTCCGTTAGTCCGCGAGCCAGTGCATGGGTGGTAAGCCTTGGTCTTTTTAGTTAGGTGTATGTACTTAATCATAAATCTTAAAATTTTATAGAATAAAGAATAAGCGATGATACCCAAACACTTCTTGACCTTATTGATTTGACTAGCCATACATGAGAAAATTAGAATACCACTTTGCAAACTGTGCCAAGCAAACTAAGAATTTATTTCATGGCTGCACTATGTTATCGACCGAACTAACTGGCCAAACTGGAATTTAACATTTGAAAACTTGATTTATATTGAAAATTTGTGACAAGTTGAGGTATCTAAAATAAAATCAACTGATTAGAAATTGTTAACTTAATTTGTTTTACCACTTTCCTGAAACAAGTCGTGTTTTCATTTTTTTCATTTTTATTTGCATATGTCCATTGCATTCATGTAGTTTCATTAGAATCATAGCATACTGCATTTGGATTTTGTGGGTAGTATCCGCTGAAAACCCTCACGAGACACCACTCGTCCTACTAGGGACACCTAGAGGTTTAACGGCTTGTTGCATACGCTCAATGCAATCGTGTTTCCTACGAAAGTGTGACCTATCTATTTAGTTTTTCATTTCTTGTTTTACTCGAGGACGAGTAAAAGATAAGTGTGGGGGTGTTTGATTGATATAGAAATGTGTTTATTTTATGCTCTTATATCTTATCTTTTGTATATAAATAAATATTACTTGGGTATTGTTTTGTTACTTTTACAGATATTCCAACCCAGCCCGCATGCAACCAGAAATGTAGAGAAATAGAGATCAATTTGCTGTGTATTTGCAGTTTGAAGAATTGTAGATGAAGATCTCACATCTAGTTGCTGTTGGACAAGAAAAGGATTGATAAAAGGCTTTGAACATCACAAATCAATGAAGAAATGTCAAGGAAGCAAGAGGAAAAAGAGAAAAGGCCCAAAATTGCTTTAATTATCAAAGGCCCATTTATATTTTTCATTGTAAACTAATTAGTGATGTAATGACCAGGCCCATTTATCATTAGGGTTAGGGTTAGGGTTTGGCTATCTACCCTATATATACCCCTGTAATAACCTTGTAGCGACCATCTCATCTCTTATTCCATTGTTCTAATAAAAGTTCTTCTTTCTCTTTTATTTTCTGCATTTTTTTGTTTTCTTAGCAACTAGTGTTGTCTATACGATTAGATTCGGTAGAACACTATTTGTATTTTGCACTTATTTGCATTAGTGATTTACCGTCTGATTAGATTCAGCGGAAATCCTAATTTTAATTCTTGTTGTTATTTCAATTTCTGCAATTTCAATTTCTGCTTTTATTATTTTCTTAGGTCAAATTGGATTTGATTAGATTCAAATCTAATTCATAGTTTTATTTCTTTTCCATTGAAATTGTGATCTGATCGTTGGTTCAGTTAGATCTGTTCTAAATCAAATCACAGTTTTAATTTTGTTTTGTTTTGTTTTGCAAAATCAACCTCCAGCTTCGTCTAACTCGCCCAAGAGATTAGATAAATAATTTGATTTAATTAAACCTCCCTATGTTTGACCTGTATGCTACACACCTGTATGCTTGCAGAATTTATTACAAATGTCGCGCTTTTCTAATTCATAGATTAGCGACGATCATACCATCACTAGATAATTATATAACATGTTTTCTTCTTGAACGCAATCACATTACAACAAGCTTAACAGATACAACAAGTTTAACAGATACAATAAGCTTAACAGCTACATTAAGAATACGGATAATAGTACTTGCCTACTAAAACATCAAAGCAACACGTTCAGCCTTATGGGATTCGCATTGCGTTCATTCGCAACTCTTGAACTTGATTTTCGAGACGCCTTATCTCTCGTTCGAGTTCGTTTGCATATACTATTCCCCTAGGGCACAACGGCTCGTCAATCCATTCCGTGTACCTGCATCCATTTGGGTAGGATGGACAAGCCCGCATGCGCCGCCCAATATTGTCGCCTTCTGCTCGAACTAGAACTTGGACCGCATGACCGCAGTAGCAAAGTACACGATAAGATTCACCTTCATGTTCTTGCGGTGGTACTCGATAGAACTCTACTTCTTGTTGTGGTTGAGCGAGAGCCTGTTGGTTCGACAGTTGAACATGTGGTTCTTGAACTTCTTGTGGACGATTTACGTGCCCTTGTTCATGCACCGGTTGAACATGTGGCAATTGCGCTTCTTGGGGCCTAATTTGCATTAGAAAATCGAATTCGTCTTCGAGCTGCTGAAGCCTCATCTGTTCCCACGCCTGCTCATCAGAGTCAGTTTCTGATGGCCAAGAAGGCATTTTCAGTGAGTGATAAAAGGAGGAGGAAGTACTTGAATAAGAACGAAGTGGTTTGAGTGAGATATAATGTGCGTAAATTGAGTAACATATATAGCCACGGGGAGCAGAAAACAGTAAAATAAATAATGATGCTACTGCTCACTGTTTCGCCTGACTTAATACTGTAGAGAATCTGCTTTTCGTACTGTCATGATGTGAAGGGACACTGGTTCTACTTTTCAATAACTTGTTTTCTTCTTGAACGCAATCAAATTTCAATAACTTAATACAAACTTAGAGATGGTAGCAACTCTAGCCCAATACACTCTATCCCAATACAACTCTAGCCCAATACAAACTTAATACAAACACAAGGCAGCCACTTACGTAATGCATTACAAACACAAACAGCAAACTCAAAATACATTACAATTAATAAGGGAGTTTCCTAATCAGTTCCATAACTGGTTAGCCAATCGTAACGAAGTTTATACGCTTCGTAGCCAACAAAATCCTCACCGTATTCGAACAGATAACGAGAATCATATGTTGCTCGATTTGTTTTAAATAGGTGTTCGTCTTCAATTGTCTCGATAATCTTTGTGTATCGATCACAAGAATCTGCAAAATGATGATTAGCCATTTGTAGTTCAACTGATGTTCGTCTAGTCGGCCGAGAACGATGGTTGTTGTGTAGCCTCGTGATCAATTCCCATCTTTCTTCATATGTTAAACCCCCTCCACTCTGCATTAGTTTCCATTCTCTTTTATCAACCTCAATATAGGCTTTGACGAGGGCTAGCAAATCCTTGGATGAAAATGGGGGACGTGTAGATGTCAATGCTTGACCACAATTACGAGGTCGCCTTACTGGAGCTGGACGCGTTACTGGAGCTGGACGCGTTTCTGGAGCTGGATGCGGAGCTAGAAGCACCCGATGCTGGACCTGCAAGGAACTTCGTCAATTTGCGTATCAGGAACTAATCCAGCTTCATTCTCGTTGACTTGACTTCGTTCGTACTCATCAAATAAGTTGTCCATTTGTTCATCACTTATTTCCCAATCGGCCATAGAAAGGAACGTTGTTGTTTGAAGAGATAAAGGTTATAGAGGTATCATTTCAGTGTACTAATTCAGTGTACAATACGTATATTCATCCAGTCACATGTGTACAGTGGAGGATATGACCAAACACTATAGATGAATACGACCATACCATCCATGGCTTCAGTCCCACATGGCAACAGTTCACGATTATGGCTACAGTTCACAAATATGACCATTCACAAGACAGCCATTATTTATGACCATTCATAACATGGCTACAGTCTCACCATGTACACTATACACTGACACACTAACATGGAGCATACAAACAATTCATCATGGCTACAGTCACATGGGATTGGAAAAGTGATTGATTAGTCTCAACGCTTCCATGGTATACATATACTAGTTGGACAGTAAGGTTCACAACCACATTTCAAACTCCACATTTTACATTCACAACTTATAACTTTCAAAATAATGTCTGGTCATTTACTGAAAGCAATAATTTTATGCGATAGCGACTCTGAAAACAAAGCGTACGCTTCAGCTCAACAGCAAGAAGAAGAGGAACTAATACAAATCTACCATGAAGCGTACAGATCCACTAGCGGAGAACACAGTGGCTCAACAGTGGGTCGAAGATACTTTCACCGGGATCATGCGGCATTTCATAAAACACTAATAAAAGATTATTTTGCTTCAGATCCAACTTACGGCCCACCCATTTTCCGCAGACGATTTAGAATGAGTCGACCTTTATTTGTAAGAATTCTTAAAAGTATTCAGTTGAATAATAAATACTTCGTTTTTAAGCAGGACGCTGCAAAAAAACAAGGATTGAGTGGGCATCAAAAGATGACCGCAGCTTTGAGGATGTTAGCGTACGGCATGCCCGCAGACGCTCTAGATGACGCTTATCGTATTGCTGAGAGTACCGCATTGGAAAATCTAGATCACTTCTGTCAATCAGTGGTGGACATTTATGGGGATGAATACCTCTGTACTCCCAACGAAGCAGACGAAATGCACGAAAATCGCGGCTGGCCTGGGATGTTAGGGAGTCTAGATTGTATGCATTGGGAGTGGAAGAACTATCCTAAAGCTTTCCATGGAGCGTACAATGGTAAAGAAAAAAAACCAACAATCATCTTAGAAGCTATTGCATCTCATGATCTGTGGATATGGCATGCGTTTTTTGGAATGCCTAGTTCACTTAACGACCTCAATGTTATTGAGCGATCACATTTGTTTAGCGATTTGGCGCAGGGTAAATCAACTCTTGTATCGTTTACAATTGGGCACAACACATACGAGCACGGTTACTATTTAGGAGATGGAATTTATCCTAAATGGAGCACGATTGTGAAGACATTTTCAAATCCACTGACTCCGAAACTGAAAAAATTTGCTAGTATGCAGGAGGGGCAAAGGAAAGATGTCGAGCGAGCTTTTGGGGTTCTTCAATCGAGATTCACAATGGTTAGTAATCCTTGTAGGTTATGGAAGCGGTCGAAAATGTCTAAAATTATGTTCTGTTGTATCATTCTGCATAACATGATAATTGAAGATGAACGCGAGATGGTTTACCCAGATTATGAGTACGAAGGATCTAGACAACCCCCTCAGATATTCCGAATTTCCGATGAACCAATTCACGGACAGTACGATATGTTTAACGCCGATAAACATGAAATATATCGTAATGCGGCACTTCACAATCGGCTTCAAAAAGATCTAATGGATCACATTTGAAACTCTTATGGCAATCAGTAGATTAAATTTCATAAGCTTTGTTTTATTAAGTTTATTTGCTTTGTAATTTGTACAATTTATGTTATGTAGTATGTTGAATTGTTTTGATGTGGTACTTATTAGTTGATACATATATACGGACATAAACAAAATAGAATACCACTACTTAATTCATACTATAAAACGCTACTTAATTCGATACAATAAAGGTTGTGCATGACTTCATAAGTCAAATACAGTATAAATGGGAATACACCACTACCTAAACTAAATTACATACGTCTTGATTCGGCCCGACTATCAACAATACGTTGTTTGTAATCCATCCAGTACAGCCTAGATAGTGGATCCATTCCCGTAACATCCTTTTCCATTACCATACTCTCTTGTTGTTCGCGCTCCAACTCGAACCTACCCCGTTCAATCTCGGTCAACTGTTTTAATATCTCCAGTTTTTCTGAACTATTTTGTAGACGATCTTCATTTTCTTTCGCATGTTTCTCGTACATCTTCGCCAAACGAGAATCAAGCTGGGTTTGAACAGGATTTTTCCTTTTCGCAGCATGTTGACCCATTGGTCTAGCATCTTCATCAATTTGGGGGTTTTCTTCTGCACCCTCGTTAGAATCGTGTTGTGAAGAATCTCCTGGACTTGAAGTATACGAATTTCGGTTTGTCTTTTTCTTCTCTTTACCCTTTGATTGAACATCTCTTAAGCTCTTCGCATTACAAGAACTCCATTTGGGATTACTAACGAGTATGTCATAACAATTAGCAAACTGGTAGTAATGAGGTTTTTTTATACCATTTCCTCTTGGAAATAATTTCAAGAATTGATCGTTCGCCATTCTCTTCTGAAAATGATAACGTAATAACTGTTTGTATACATTCATGCTATAGAAATGGAAAAATTATTCAACCAAATTATGGTTTTCAAGATTATTACCAGTTCGGCTTCGCCTCCCATTCCACTAGGGTTCGCAGTTCGGATTTTGTGAACTTGAGACTCGAAGAATTGGGTTTGTCGATTAATCTTTCCAAATCGACCAGTAAGTGCAGAGATTGATCTCGTCTTGGATACGTGTTTCTTGTTGTACGCAGCCATAACTTTACCCCAGAATACCTCACTGCTTTGGTCATTTCCCTTCGCCGAGTCTTTAGAAAAGTGGTAGTATATATAGCAGAGATCTTTATCTTCGTCTGCAGTCCAAGGAGCAGATGAATGAAACGATATCGGAGGAGCAGAATGAGGGATAAAATCCTCGACTGGTTGAGAATCGATATCCCAAGTATTCGAATTCATCGCTTCATTGTACGAGTTGAATGGAAATGACATAGCTTGCTGCTTACGATTATGGGTGGAAGTAAATAAATTTGTGTGTCTTTCAAAGTGATATTCATACATGAATATATAGAAGAAATATGACCGTTTATAGCCGTTGTGGTTTAAAATATGACCGTTTATAGCTGTTGTAATCCGAAAAAACGACCGTTAGAGGGGTAATACGGTGAGGACAGTTGCTGGGAGGGGGTGGGATCCTAGCGCCTGTAGTACAGGCGCCAGTATCCTGGCGCCTACATTGTAGGCGCCAGAAGTTGGCACCTACAATAAAGGCGCCAGGATCCTGGCGCCTGTACTACAGGCGCCAGGATCCGATTCAGGATCCAGAACTGGATCCTGAATCGGGGCCTTCATATTAAGCCGTAATTGCACCACTAGGTGCAATTACCTTAATATTACGGGCTGAATATTCACCACTGGAGTTGCTCTAATATTATGTTTTTAATTTGGGAGTTTCTATCTAATTTGAAACTCTTCTTTCTCTGTATCATGGTTTGGCCTGATTGTTGCATTTATATTTACTTTTGACGTTATAGCTCTGTACTTTCCATAGTGTTCTATTTTGAGGACTTTTTGTTGGATTGGGTTGATTACAGCTATATATAGTAAGTCTGTCAATTGCATTTTTTCACAAAAAAGAAAAAGAAAATGAAAAAATAATACTAACTGGATTATTCTTTACTTTCACATTTGGTTTCGAAATTGGAGCAACAAATTGACCTATTGACCTTTCAATGATATCCAACCGTGGACTTGAAAAATGGAGCAATAACGATGGTTTATCATTTTATTTATTTTTGGTCAAATTTCATAAACTATCTTTACCTTAAATGTTTCCACTTTATATTTCACAGTTACTCTTATTATGAGTTAATGTTTTTCTTATGGTTTTCCGTAATTTGGATACCGTTTGATATTTATCATCTCTAACTTAAAAACAACATGAACAGTTAATCATTTATATGTAGAATAAAGAACAATTTTAAACATGTAGTTTCAATGTATAACTTCAATTTGTTGCTAGATAGTTTCCATTATAATTTTGCTATCTTTTTTCCTTCTTCAGACAATCCATTTCACTGCAACGCACTGTCATCACGATGATTTTCATGGAAGTAAACCCTACGGCTCTAGAGAGAGACAAAGAAATACATTCTTTCGGCAAAGCTATTAGGGAGTGCTTTGGCTTACCGGTTCAGTTAACACAGTCTGTGCAATTCGAACGTATTTTACAAAGTAAGCAGAAAATCAAAACATTATCTTCACATATACTATGCTTCTCTTGAAAATTTGTTGGCTGCCATTTAGTATCTGTGCCCACTATATGCACTTTACGTACAAGCAGCCAAGTTCAGTCCTTTCGATCCATCAATTATTTCTTAAATGCCTCTAAATATCAGAGTGCACACAAGAAGGCAAGAAGAATATGTTTTACTTCCAGATTCATTTTTTTCATACCCTAGATCCATTTTTCATTTTTTTTCCTATTTCTTTTCTTATTTTGCATTGCCAAATGAAACATGGGCACATGCAAGAAATAAATTCACTGACAGGCTTATATGAGAATGCATATATTTCCTTTCCATGCAAAATCGTGAATGGTTATGGTGAGTGTATATATTGGTTGAGGCTCATGAATACATATATTGATGTATGCCAATCCATTATGACCTTTTTCCTCTCCTATTCTTCTTCTCTACAACTTTTCAGTTAGATTGAGTCTTACTCTTTGTTATGGACTGGGTTGCTTTTATCATATGAGGCAAGTTTTACATACTCAAAAAGCACAAGACATCCAGATATATAATACTTAGTAGACAGAACTCCCCATTTAAATAGCAACTGAAGAACTAAGCCTATATGGAAGCACACGCATGGAATAGTAGAAAAGAACATGCACCAATCAAACCCTAACAACGCATAACTTAACACTCGAACACATACCTTTGGTTTATTTGATCGGCCAGTTCGTACATTTAACCAGAATATCAGAATTTGTTTGTTTTATTAATGAGAAGCTTATTGCATACATACTAATATTAGATTTATGGATGAACAAAAACCAGTTTGGGTAAAAGTTGTGCTGATGATGAAGAGTTCGATAATTTCCTTGGAAGAATTGGTGGTTGATTATATTAAAGGTATATTATTGAGTATTTTTAGATTTATTAGTTTAAACCTTCATTGCATTTGTACTGTAATTTTTTAAGTTTTCTATAGTTAGTCTTAGTTATAAGAAAATAATCACTATGGTAGAATGAAAATTTCTTTCATGGTACTAGAAAATCAATCACTATTTATGATAGAGGAAATGGTTGAAATTTGCTTTTATTTTATAGTGGAATTTAGCACTTATTGTTAGTACATCAGATTTCAACTGGTTAAATTGTAGGGATCATTTCTTTAGTTCATTACGAATCCAAACTGAAATATTAATTTAATCCATATTCTGTAGTACAAGTAATCATTGAACATCATACGAAATGGAAATTATAATGGACCATTTTTATCGGAGGTAACAATAGCTTAACATAAAAATTAACCATGCTACTTGATAAACAAGATATATTCTCACTGAAGAATGATGAGGTCCACTAGCTTCATGAGCTAACGTAGAAATAGAATATATTATTTGTTGAAAAGTATTAGAAATGACGGATCTCCTTTCATATGTATTTCGTTTTCTTTTGATAGTGGGCTGAGTTCTTGGGCTTGGCCTGTTTATCTGTAATACAGGCTATAAATAGCCCTCTGTTGTACATTTCTAATTATCAATTCAATTCGTTTTTCTCTGCTTCTAAATACATTACAAACTCTGTTTCATACCTTTACATAATTCAGAGAATTCAAATTATCTTTCATGGTATCAGAGCAACAATGCTTCACATCAAATTGATCCATTGAATCTGCTCGCTATCTTCTATTCTGAATAGTATCTTCATTTCAAGAATCATAGTGGGTAATTGTATTTTCTTCCATCAGATTCAATTTCATCACTTGGGAGATAAAATCCAGTTTACACTTTCGAATTGAGTGCCGTGCCAAAGAATCTATTAATTCTTGGCTGCATCATCAATTTCTCAAAGGTAAACTGAACTGGAAATCAATAAAGCCAGTTCAAATATCACTTTCTCTACTCAAGAAATCAGATTCTTCATTAGAAGCCATCCTTACCTCGCTAAAGATAATATTCAACAAGGTGGTTGCTCTCTAATTTCTATGTTCTCATCACACTTCTTGAAATAAAGAAGTAAATACCTGAAGGCTCGGTCTTTTTCCTATTCCTTGCCTCGCATTTCTTCCAGAAATTGATTCATCATGTCTGGAGACTCACAGTCAGAAACTGGAAATGCTTCATCATCTTTGCATGGTCAACAGAACAACCTAGATCTTGCAACTGAAGCCAATAACCTGATCAAAACTGTCATTAGTCCACAGAGTCAACTGATAACAATGCAATTGGAAGAAGATAATTATCTGTTGTGGAAACTGCAAGTCCAAACCGCAATACAAGGCTATGGCCTTGAAGGATACATCTTTGGTACAATAGCCATCCCTCCTCAATTCGTTACTGACACTGAAAACAAGATTGTGAGCAACAAAGAATATACAAAGTACTATAGACAAGACAGATTGATAAGTTCTTGGCTGTTGTCATCTATCAGTACCAGCCTTCTACCTCAAGTTATCGAATGTAATTCTGCACATGAAATATGGGCTACTACAGAAAGAGTATTTAGCACACAATCAGCAGCAAGGGCAATGCACTATAAAAGAGAACTACAGACTATCAAGAAAGAAGAATCAGAACATATGAGAGAGTATCTTGCTAGAGTTAAAAAACTATACAACCTGTTAAGCTCTGCAGGCTACAGAGTAAGGGAGGATGAACAAGTGCTAACCATATTGAATGGTTTAAGTCATGATTATGAGGCTGTTGTAGCAGTTTTATCATCTAAAAGAAACACACCAGACATGCAATATGTGTATTCTACTCTTCTTGCTCATGATGCAAGAATTGATCATATGAAAATTATTGATCCAGAAATGTCTGTTAACTATGCCTCTAACAGCAAGAATAAAAATCAAAATCCAAGAAGTGAACAAAACAATCAGAGAGGTGGATTTTCTAACAGATCAAGAGGAAGAGGCAGATGGAATAACAACTGAAGACCAAAATGTCAGATCTGTGAAAAACTTGGGCATACAGCAGCAAAATGTTATTTCAGGTTCACTCAAGGCTTTATGCCAGGTCAGAATTCAGGCAGTCAAAGAAGTAACAATGGAAATGTCAACCTTACACAGGCAAAGGATGAAACAGACCAGGCTAATTCAAACAAAGGTTGTCAATTAAGTGAAGTGGCTAGACCAGAACATGTTCTTGATGATGCTTGGTATCCAGACACAAGTGCAACTAACCATATCACTAGCAGTCTTGAAAATCTTAATGTTGGGAACAAAGAGTACAAAGGTAAACAACTTATTTGTTTAGGTAATGGTGACTGCATTAACATTACACATACAGGAAGTGCACTTATCAAAGGGAAAAGACAATTATATTTAAATAATTTGCTTAGGGTGCCAAAAATCAAGAAAAATCTTATCAGTGTGTCTCAATTTGCCAAGGATAACAATGTGTTTTTTGAATTCTATCCCAAATACTGTTTGATTAGAGACATACTAACTAAAGAAGTGTTATTACAGGGTGAAGCTGATCAAGGACTTTATAAATTTTGCTCTGTAATATGCAATAAGTCTGTTAGTTTGAATTGTAACTGTAATTTTTCTGAAGCTACTGTTGATGATAAACAGAGCAAAAACATTGATGAAAATGTCATTAATAGCAGACTTGATAGCACATTTGATACTTGGCATAGCAAATTAGGTCACCCTAGTGAAAAGATTGTCAAAAAGATACTAGTTGAAAATAATATTCCCTTTGATAATTGCACACTTCCATATGTTTTCACCTACTGTCAATTAGGCAAAAGCCACAAATTGCCTTTTGCTAACTCTGAAACTAATTATAGTAAACCTCTAGAAATGGTTGCTTCAGACCTATGGGGTCCAACACCTATTAACTCTGACTATGGGTTCAAATACTATATATCCTTTGTTGACTCTTATACACGGCATACATGGATTTATTTTTTAAAGAATAAATCTGATACTTGTAATGCTGGTTTACAATTTATAGTTATGGCAGAAAAACAAACTGGCAATCAAATGAAAATATTACAGACTGATGGTGGTAGTGAGTACAAAACTCTCACTGATTATTTTCACAAAAAAGGGATAGTTCATAGAACAACCTGTCCCTATACTTCAGAGCAAAACAGTTTGGTTGAACGAAAACATAGACATATAGTGGAATCTGGTCTGACCTTGCTGGCTCAAGCATCAATGCCACTAAAGTTTTGGCCTGAAGCTTTTAGCACAGCAGTTTACTTAATTAACAGGCTTCCAACTAAGGTTTTGAAAGGTTTATGTCCTATTGAAAAACTGTTTGGAATTAAACCTGATTATGGAATTCTCAGAACCTTTGGATGTTTGTGTTTTCCTTGTATTAGGCCTTACAATAAAAACAAACTCAGTTTCAGATCCAAAACTTGTACATTTATTGGTTATAGTACCAATCAAAAAGGGTATAAATGTCTGGATGAAGCAGGTAAAGTCATTATTAGTAGGCATGTGGTTTTTAATGAAAAAGAATTTCCTTTTAAAAATCAGTACTTAAAGACCACACAAAAGGTTTATAATACAAAGAAATCCATACCTGCTCTACCTCATTATCCTGAAGCAACTAAGACAATGGAATCTGGAAAGGAAAGTGATTCTTCTCACGATCCATCTCCAAAGCCAAGTGAAGAAATTGGGTGTACTTCCAGACAGCCTATTCAGACTTCTCACACAGATTCAGGAAGCTCAGAGCAAAGCACTAAAAGAAATTCCAACACAGATGTCAGATCGGATCAAAATAATTCAGATAACCCTCCATCAAGTAGTACTCAACCAACAGTAAACATTCCACAAGTAGTTAATGATCATCCAATGGTGACAAGAGCAAAAAGAGGGATATTCAAGCCTAAAGTATACACTGCTGTGTCCTCAAATATTGAACCAGAAAATTTTAGTCAAGCTATCAACAACACTCAATGGAAATCAGCTATGGATGAAGAATTCAAGGCTCTTGTCAAAAACAAAACATGGGAGCTAGTACATCCACCAGAAAACAAAAATATAATTAATTGCAGGAAGACATATAAACTGAAAAAGAATCCAGATGGAAGCATTCACAAGTATAAGGCCAGATTGGTAGCTAAAGGATACACTCAGGAATGTGGGTTTGATTTCACTGAAACTTTTTCTCCTATGGTGAAACCAACTACTATTAGACTTCTTCTTACTATTGCTATATCTAGAAATTGGTTTATAAGGCAATTAGATGTTAACAATGCCTTTTTAAATGGTGATTTACAAGAAGAAATTTATATGCAACAGCCACAAGGCTATGCACAAGATAAAAGTCTTGTTTGTAAACTCAAAAAGGTTATTTATGGGCTTAAACAAGCTCCTAGGGTCTGGTTTGATAAATTGAAAAATACACTTATTAAAAAAGGATTTCAGTCCATCAAATCAGACACCTCATTATTTGTTAACATCACTGCCATATCATCCATTTTCATACTAATATACGTTGATGACTTGATTATCACAGGCAACAATGAAAAGCAGATTAAAGACTTGATAACCTATTTACATCAACAGTTTTCTCTTAAAGATCTTGGAGAATTAAACTACTTTCTGGGCATTGAGGTGATAAAGTCTCCTACTGGCATTATTCTCAATCAAAAGAAATACATCTCTGAACTTCTTGACAGAGCAAAAATGGCAAATGCTAATCCCCAACCTACTCCTATGATTAGCAGTCAGAGTTTCTCAAAATTCAGGGGAGAACCTATAATCAATGTTAAACAATATAGGAGCATCATTGGTGCTCTACAATATATCACTATTACTAGGCCTGATATAAGCTTTAGTATTAACAAATTGTCTCAATTCATGCAGTATCCTATGGACAGTCATTGGAAGGGCATAAAAAGGGTTCTAAGATATCTAAAAGGAACATCAAGCTTGGGTCTACACATCAATAAAGGAAAGCATTAAAATATTACTGGCTATTGCAATGCAGATTGGGCAGGAGACCCAGATGATAGAAAATCTGTTTCAGGTCACTGTATATACGTTGGAGATAACCTAGTATCCTGGAGCTCAAAAAAATAATCTACTGTGTCCAGATCCAGCAGTGAAGCCGAATACAGGAGTGTGGCAAGTGCAACAACAGAAATCATGTGGCTACAGTCATTATTAATGGAACTACAAATTCAAAACGAAGACAAAGCAACACTCTGGTGTGATAACCTAAGTACACTTTACATGTCAAGCAATCCAATGTTACACTCTCGCACTAAGCATATAGAGATAGATTTACACTTTGTTCGTGAACAAGCAGCAAAAGGGAAACTTGAAGTTCGTCACATACCAGCATATTATCAAAAAGCTGACATTTTTACAAAAGCCCTATCTATTAAGAACTTTCAGAGACTTAGAGACGAACTTAGAGTAAAAGAGAGATGCATAGAAGATAAAAATGAAAGGAAAGACTAAATTACTCACCTTTGTTCTCTGCTGAGGTGCTAAGGGAACTCATAATAAACAAAGGTTTATGGGAATTTAGATACCTTTGACATGCATGCTTTGTGATTAGAGGAGGAAACTCACGAGCATTCATTCTTCAAATGTCAGTACGGTAGTAACATCAGGCATATTTCCATCTGAAGCTGGGTGTATCATCATCTTCGCCATCAGATCTAAAGGTAGAGGTTCGAGATTTCAAGATGAAGTTCCAAATGGCAGGAATCCATCAGTAGATGGCTTTTGTTTTGCTTGTGACTGCAGATTATTACATATGAATGGAATGAAACTAGAGGGTTTTGGAGACTAAGAAGAGACTGAAATTCAGTTGTGTATTGAGAAGATTGTTTTGGATTTGGTACTGCAAGACGTAGTTCACCATTTTCACTAAGGAAGGGAATGCATTTACTCAACGATGAGGGGTTCAGGTTTGACATTTTTCCTTTATTTTATTTTGCCTTGAATGGGCTTGTTTATGGTGGTGATGTGGTGTTGGGCCATGTAGTGATGGGTGGTGTACTATGTATTTTTCTATTCGTTTGTTTACTTTTGGCTGAATATAACTGATAATGATGTGCTACATTGTTTGTCAGGCTATTGCACTCTTTTACCTTATTACTCTGATAAGGTTTTTTAAGGAAGTGAAACCGACAAGGTTCTTTTATGTCATTAATAAAGAACTCTTTGTTTATTTATATATATATATTTATTTATATTTATTTATTTGTGTGTGTGTTTTAGATTTGAAAAGGTAGGAGGATAAGAGATTTAGAAATAAAAATAATAAAGAGAGATGTTTATATGATTTCTTACATGAAATCCTAGTGGAGTTTTCTAAATTTAAGAAATGAATACTGACATAGCTTCACAGATGTTTCCAGGATATCTGTGAATAAAAATGAAGAATAAAATCACCTGTCCCCAAAATTCTCTATCTCCCTATACCCAACCAATCAGCACCCCCTGAATTCCACCTTTTTGCAATTAACACCTCTTTTGTTCTTGGACTTAATCGTAAAAAGATGAAAATCATGGATCTTTATTGGTTGGGTACAGGGGGACAACGAATTTTGGGGACAGAGGATTAGCTCTCTAAAAATGAAGAGCTTAAGGTCTAATATATAGAGGTTGAAAATGCACCATATCCATAGAAAGAGAACAGGTTAAAAATGGTTAGATTTGGAATGTATGATACTTCAAAATTGGCTACACAATCAAGGAAGAGGTCGACCCTCTTAATTTAAGCGGTTGACTGCTACGCTCAACTCGTTGGTCAACACATTAGAGGATCAGGTCGACTTCTTCTCCAATTTTGGAAAAATAACTAACTAATCAACCATTGCTTCTCAGATTGATTTTATTACATAACTATCTCTTATTAATTGTTAGTTGTTGATATTAATGCTTCTTAACCCATAAGTGTAATCATATAATTAATTTCAAATTAGAGAATAATTACTTAATATTTACACTTCAATCTTATTCAAATTATTGCAAATCTAAAATGTTCAAATGTTCATAACTTTTTCACTTGAGCTTCATTTGTAATCTGTAATATATGGAAATTGATCACAAATTTGTCACGAAAGCAATGGTAAAACTTTTGTGGTCAGATTCGAACTTTTTTAAAATCTTCATATTTACCTATATTAAATCAATTTCTCTTAAATTACTTTGGCAGTGCATTAATTTTACGGTGTGTTACATTAATTAATCATTATTTAATTTCAAATTATTTCCTTAATTACACACACACATACACACACACACACACACACACACACACACACATATATATATATGACTATGAAAACTTGAACATAGATAACATTTTAGTTTAAACTCTGATTAGAAAAGTTTGAATAAATGGTACAAGTTCAATAGCCATATTCTAAAATTTGTGAGAATTCTATTTTTCATTGTTTTAATTAACGTAAAGCGCGACATGTTACATTCTCCCCCTTAAGGAGTTTCGTTGCTGAAATTTCACAAGGGTTCGATCATGTAAATCAATTGTACATCCATTTTATGCAAACAATCAATAAGCATGTAACCATTATTTCAACAATCCTTGTACATGTGTGTTGCACCATATTAAATGATATATGCATGAGCAATATTTTCTAGTTGGTGTCTCCTATATGAATGATTTCTTTCATAACGATTTCAAAAATATGATGCTAACATCCTAAGTATACATAAATTTCTATATAAATGCGAATTTTCACAAAATTAAATTTGTTCTTTCACCCAAAATTTCCAACACTTCTATAATGGAAGCGTGATTCAAGCAATAGTTCCCCCATTTCCTACCATTCGAATTCTTAGTAGATCAGCATCCAAAGTTTGAAAAATTAATTTCTTTACATGTATTTTCTTATGGTTTTAAGAAGTCTAGATAGAAAATCCACATTTCCATCATTCTCTTGTGTAACCTCTTTTTATTGTAACTTGGGATTTAAATCTCTTTCCACCATAACTTGGGGTCTCCCTTTGTGCCTAATTTTTTTAGGTACAGTTTGCATAAGTAGCTTTTATCTTTAAAGCTAGAAGACATTACTGTTTCAAAAAACCATCATTTTGAATTTCACTCATTGACAAGGTATATAGAGAATAATACTCCATCATCAAAACAACTTTCTGGCCGCTCACCATATCCATTTTATTGCAACTACTGCTACTGTAACAGCCCGTATTTTACGTATCGGAAGATCGTAAAATATTTTTATTGTATTCCCTGAGGGTTGGATCATTCTCATATTTTAATATGTTGCTTATGGGGATGTGAGACATGTCCATAATTTTTACCAATTTTGTTGGTGACCATTTTGCCCTTGTCAGTCTTGTACAGGGCATAACTTTTGACTCAGATTGAATTAGGTGTTAAGACCTATGCCATTGGAAGAGAAATGATGATTCCCTTTCCATAGGGTGGTCACATTAAAGATTTGGCTCAGCATGGGAGGAATCGCTGTTTTTAGGTTTTGTAGTTGGTTGTCCAGGTTTTGAGAGCCATAATGGGTTGATTTGGAGACCCCCATTAGTGGGCTGGTGGAGGACTATAAATAGGGGGTAAGAGGCATGAGAAAGAGTTTACTTTCTCCATTCCTTCATTTGGAAGAGCTAGAGTTCCTCCATTCCTCCATTCTCTTCACCTTTCCACCATTAAAACTTAGAGAATCGAAGATGTATAACATGTGAGGCTAGATCTACGCAAATCGAAGAGAGAGATCATCGAATTGAAGAGTTTGGATCAAATTCTTCGCTGTCTAGAATCATAATTCATTACTTTTGGGTTATTTTGGAGAATTGTTTGAGTGATATGTATCTCTCTCACGAATTCAAGCAAGTATATGAGTTTTATGATCTTAATTTCATCATTTTCAAGTCGTTTTCCTTAGATCTACATCTTGGTAAGTCTATTTTCATATGAATCTCCATAGGATCTCTTTTAACAACTTAAAACCGGTAATTTCTATGCTATTCCATATGTTTATGCAAGTTAGATCCATAATTTAGTTCATATGTTCATTTATCATGATTTTGGTGAAATTTGCGTAATGTTAGTGAAAATCGTCATATTCACGTTATTAGTGAATTCATAACATGTTTGTGGTTGAATTGGATGAGTTGATTTCATCAAAATAGTTGACTGGGGAAGTTGTGATCGAATTCGGAGGTGGATTGGACCTGTACAGGCCTTGGATCGGCTGGTACAAGTGATGGGTCGACCATGTAGTACGAGTGTAGTACAAGTGCAGTTCAAGGCGTAGTACAGGCCATGGGTCGGTCACATGTTAGGTCGGTCACCTATATTTGGGTCGGTCAGTAGCATTTTAGGGGGGCGGGTCAGTCATTTAACATTGGGTCGGTCGGTCACCTTTGAGTGGGTTGGTCGAAAGTGGGTCGGTCAGTAGAGTTGGGTCACACATGGCTTGGGAAGCAACAAAAGTGAGGTCAGTCTCGTGTGCAAGGAAGGGGTTCGGTCTTCTTTGGGTCGGTCGGTCTCGTGGCAAGTGGATGGGTTGGTCATGTATGAAGTGGATAGGTTGGCCGATAGGGTAACTTGATGGGTCGGTAGTTTCTGAAAAAACTATATTTTTCGAGTATGACCCAGATTTAGATAAAAATTACCGGTTGTATGTGTTCGTTGATCAGTGCAGAATAACGAATGAGGTGGCAACTCAAAGGTCGTGAGTTGGTGGATAATGATTGCTTGAGAAGGTTGCTTGAGCTATGAAAAGTTGTTGAGTTAGATGACTAGAGATACGAAGGCCGAGAGATTATCGTTGTCGTAAGTTCTAGCAGGCCCAAAGCAGGGGTACAATGGGGGCACCCAAAAGACTGGAAGGTTACTGGTCGAGTACTTTGGGTATCGTTGAAAGGCCTAGTTGTCAAGGTTGGACAAGCATACGTATCGTTGAAAGACATATGGAGTTTATGCTAGAACTGGGGTTACCATTAGCCCTTGACATATGGCAAGGTTGGCCGTCATACGATTAACGATAGTTTTGAAGCAGGATTGGCGGTGATAGCCAGAGTCTGTCATGGATGATCAGTTGGCTTGTTTGTACCATCTCACATAAATTATCCAACGTCGAAGGAGATGTTTCTTGGGTGCTTGTCTAATATTGGTTTAGGCCTTTAGGGCTTGCGCTTGAGTGATGTTGAATGCGATTAGGATGGTTTATGTGAGATACATATAATTTGGATGTTATGAGTGCTAGTGGTGTTTGCTTCTGGTTGCCATGAATGAATGGTTGTTCTGGTTTCCGTGAATGATTGGTTGAAGTGTTTGTTGTAAAGGCTATCACTGCCCGACGTGGGAAGATGAGGTTGAGTTCTTCTCTGGTGTTGTGGGTAGATTGATTTATTTACCCATTCTAATATACTTTATTGATGATGTTAGATAGTTGTTTTATTGCTCACTAAGACTGTTGTCTGACTCAAGGTTTTATGTTTCCCTCTTATTACCTTGGGTTGTTCATCCGTTTTTTGGATGGGCAGACTAGGTGACAGGTGATAGCTTAGTGAGGACGTTGTTGCAGTTCGGAGGCGCGCAGGAGTCTGGCGTATTATCTTACCTACTATCTAGTATTTGTTTCTGCTGTTTGAGTTACCCTATGAGTGTTGTAGTGAGGCTTTATGTATAGACTTTGATATTTCCTATGATATATGGATAATATTTCAGGATGTTGTGAAAGTTTCAAAAGTATGTCATATGATCCTTCACTATTACTACTTGTTATATATATTCTATTATATTTTATCCTTGCGCTGTGAGTTTTACGATAGGTTTCGATGTTGTTATTTACCTATGATGATCGTCCACATCTGTCTGGCATGTCTTTTAGCACATTATTCCTCTTGTTAAGTGTAGGGGTTGTGGGCGGTCGTCACAGCTACGCAGTAAAATTTGCACTAATCAGGTTATTGACTATTCTTCAATGTCATCACGCAATATATCAAAGTTTCTAAAAATCAAAATTCTTAGCTTTTAAATTTACCCAAAGGTATATTTTTTTTTAAATTGTATTGATTTATAATAAAAATTTACATGAAATGATTTCATAAGAATCATTTTTTCCAACTATATGTATAATTACATGATACAAATAATTTTTTCTGCATTTCAAATATTTGGTTTAGCGACAAATTCATCATACATAAAGGACTTCACTTAGTTATGTGGCAGTTTCTATGTTTTCATAAACTTTTCTTTCTTACTAATATTAACCAACACGCATGTTAAAAAATTTAATTTCAGCCTTTGAGGAACACGAACAAAGACCTGTGGCCTCGCCATATTCCTGTACTTTGTCTTCTGAAATGTATTATTTGAGAAATTTTCAATTCTTTTTGTGCTTACATATTTTATTTTACTTTTATTTAGTATTTAGTCAAATAAATTTTCTCAGTTTATTACTTAATTCTTTTCTCAATCATAGCCGTCAACATTTATAAAATACATAAAAGAGAAAATTCTCATTAACGTACGCGGTTTTATAGCACAATCCAATGCATAATCCCATGAAACGAATTACTTGATGAAAACATAAAATACTAACTACCTCTGCTGATTAGAATTGATTTTCCTAATAGGCCACCAACAACAACCTTCATATCTTATCCTTCCTTTCTTATTTTGAATCCATAAGTTATATTCATCTCTTCCATTTCATATCCAATTATGAAATATCTATGTCTCTTCTCGATCACCGCAGTTGATAAGAAATAAAATTTATAAAATATTCAATAACTAAATGAAAATTAATCTTGAGGAAGTAACCTTTCCAATTCTTCTCTTGCTTCCCTAACTTAAGTCTACAAATATCCTCCATGTGCATTTGTCATCTCATTAACCATTGTTACTGTCCCCATTTAATCCAATTCTTTTGATAATAACCTCAATCCTCGGTATTTCCTTTATCCATAAGCTTTATAAAAGCATATCTAAAAACTTATAGAAGTGTACTTCAAAACCCGCTTTGTGGCTTGCAAATATATCAACCTAACATTCAAAGGCTTTTTTTAGTGCTCCTTACAGTGCACTAGGATGCCTTGTTACCATTTCAAAAGTAGTAATGTCATCTTCTTCATAGCCTTATCATTTACCTCATCTTATCTAGGCATTCATGTCTACATCATATTTAAAGTTCTGATTCGGTCTTTATTGTTTCCTTTCAAAAAATAAAATTTCAATTTCTTTAGAAATACCTTATCCCAAAACTTTTGCCTTTAAAGGTGTTACTTAGAAACCTTTATTAAATTATAAAATAGTTAATGCCTTAACCCATTTAAATACTTACAGTTCATTTTTTTTTGAATTTAACTTATTCATTATTTCAAACCATTTATTAAGGCGTTCTTTCAGAAACTTGTTTATTTCACTAAACTATTCATTTCAAAAATATATTTTTACACATTTTTAAAATATAATTCTTATTTTTTTAACTATAAAAACAAGAGCAGATAAGAACGACCCTCATTTTGCCACCTTCCTCACACAACATAGTGTCTTTATTCCTAATATTTGGCAAAATCTCTAACATCATAAAAGGAGGAATTCTAACAAAACAAGAATTAGATGCACGTAACAATTAAAAGTGTAATAACCCGGATTTTTAGCCGTTTAATTTTGAACATTTAAATTTGTTCTAAATGTTGTATTGGAAATATAAAAGGATTTTTATAAGGAATTTATTAATTAAACGAATTTTGAATGTATCATTTATATTTAATTAAAAAGAGCTTGTAACGTCGCGATAGTTCATTGTTTTACGTTTTGAACTTCAATTGAGTGTACATGGTCCAGTATAAATCGGAATTCTTTGAGACAATAATCTTCTGAATCTATTGGATTATAGTTTTCTAATGAATGAGAAAAATTGAGATTTCATCTTGTAGATTGTGAGTTATGTCCAAACCAAATTTTCAGAAAGTTGTTATGGAATTGTTTATAAACCATAACGATTTATTTAATAAAATAAAAGGATTTTAATTAAATTGGATATCGTTTTAAAATGGAAATTACGAGTTTAAAATTCAAGTTAGGTTATTTGGAAGTTATATAAATTCTATTTGAACATATATATATATATATATATATATATCCATACACGATAATAACAACTTATTATTAATAGATTTTTTTTATTTGCAGTGAATTTATATTATGTCGATTTAATATGGAATTTAAGATTAGCCAATTTTCAAACGATGCCGGATTTTAACGAGACCAATTTTTTTGAATCTATAATGGTTCATTATTACAAAATTTCCAATTTCAAGCCAATTGGAGTTATTATGTGATCGTGCGCAATATAAATGTGTATCGATTCACGTTGTGAAATTAAAAAGGAAGTTTTCAAACAATCACGAAATTCGACGAAACCAATTCCATCTTGTCTGAAATATTAAGTTATTATAGAATTACAAGTTTTGTAACGACCCAAATTTTTAACTGTTAAGTTTGAACATTAAAAATTGGTTTTAAATTTTAATTTAGAAATATTAATGGATTTTTATATGGAAATTATTTAATAAATGAAGTTTGAACATATAATTTATATTTAATTAAAAACGAGCTCGTAATGTCGCGGTAGTTCGTAATATTACGTTTTGAACTTTAATAGAACATACAGAATCCAATATAAGTTGGAATTCTTTGAAACAAAAATCGTCCGAATCTATTTGATTATAATTTTCTAATGAAAGAGAAAAATCAAGATCATATTATAGGTTTTGAGTTACATCTAAATCAGATTTCCGAATAGTCTCTATGGAATCGTTTATAAACCATAATGATTTATTTAATAAAATAAAAGGTTTTCATTAAATTGAATATTCTTATAACCTGGAATTGGATCAAAATGGTTTTTGGATAGTTATGTATGCTATTAGAATGTATTGAAAGTTGATGGAATTCTAAAAATATTAGTTTAATATTGATTTGGGAAAAAAATAAGGATTTTATATTAATTTAATCAAGTTTAAAATAGCCAATTTTTAAACAATCACATATTTCAATGAAATCTGTTTTATTGGATCCATAATGTTAAACAATTGTATTAGTACAAATTTCATGGCAGTCCGATATCGTATGTGACCTTGGTAGCCATAAACGCACAGCTAGTTTGTGTAACGTTTAATTAAATGAATTTAATTTGATTTAAAAAGAATATGTTTATAAATTGAGCTAGCAATCGAACTAAGATGCGAGACTAGTTCCGTTGAATTTCTATTGAGGTTTAGAGTCGGGATGTATATAGTTCGTTATTTTTGGAGATCATATATTTTGGTGTCCAAATAGCGTCATTGTATGTGTAAAATATCATTTCAGGAAGGACAGTCTCGGAATGTGATGAAACTTACGCCATTGGACCTGTATTAGTAAATTATTACAAGATTTCGATTTTTGTACCGATCGGACATACCGTTTGATCATACGAATGATAAACGCCTAGATTTTTATTTAATCGTCTTATCGATTTAATATAGAACTTAAGAACAACCAATTTCCAAACAACTTCAAATTTCAACGAAACTATTTTTGTTAAATCCGCAGTGATTTATTATTGTAATATTTCAAGTTTCAAGTCAATTAGATTTATTTTGTGATTGTGCGCAATTTAAAAGCGTATCGATTCACGTTGTGTATTTATAAAGGAAATTTTACAATCGAACTCGGATTTCGACAAAACCAGGTCCATCTTATCCAGAATGTTTAAATATGTCAGGATTTCAATTTTCATAGAAATCAGAGGTCGCATGAGGTGGTTTTTGAGTGAAACTTAAGGCGTAAGTTTCGTAAACATTAAGATATTAATATAATTTCATTATAAATACCCTGCCTAACCTAAAATCGCGTAAATGTATTTCTTTGGTCAACAGACTAAACTGCCACCACTTAATATAACGAACGAACCAAACTTCACCATCTTCCCTCTTGAAAATCCCCCAATCCAATCATCAAATTCAGAAATTTCCAACTGCGAACTTCCTAAGCTCTTCGAGATCATCAAAACATCTGGTGGTGATCGATTTTTGGTGGGCAGGCTGGCCAGAATTCGATCGGAAAGGCATGACATTTGAATCTTTACTGGCGGCGTAGGAGGGTAACTGGCGAGGCCATACTCTGGTCGAGGGGAGAGGCGGCTCAGGCGCTCGTTTTGGTAACGCCTGATCGAATTCAGGAGGTCGGAATAGAGAGTGACGATAGTCGAAGTCATCGTGCATGGTTTCAGAGAAGTGGACTGGAAACGAACGAAGAGGAATGAATTTGTTCGACCTATTTTGTCTCTAACCAAAGTTATTAGAATATTAAACTATCATTGAGGATAAATTATTTTAATTAAATCATATAGTTATAACCTTTATAATTTGTGCATATATTATCATAATTGAAGGAAATAAACACTACATTCTGGAAATAACATGGACGGAACTGGAGACTGCTGGAATTTATAGTTAAATTAAACTCTAGTCTGATTTAACTTCAACCAAACCTCTAAAGAGACAAATGGAATCCTGTGAGTTTACCTACTCAGTTTATCCCCCTTATATTTCACATAAGTCGGGCTTAATATTTGTGTGTTATGGTTGTTTATTATTGGATGATTATTGAATATACATTTATATATTGACTGAACTGATTAAATTAAACGTTCATTTAATTTAATTGAAATTAATCATTATTTTTTAATGATTGTAACCAATTGAGGTGACTTACCTTGTTGGTCACGTTTATAAAATATAAACATATAAAATAGTTAGTTGAATGCTTGGATTGCTGTTATTGGTTAATTGTTGAAATTATTAGCTGAACTGTTTATTTCTGACTACCGAGATGGACAATGATAAATAAATAATCGTATTGAATGGATGACTTTATTTGAGGTAACCTATTTGGATGCAGGAAATAACAGGTTGGAGTGATCCAACTAGATTCCTCAAATATTTTGTATGTTATTAGATTTTATATTGTTTATATATGAATTGTTTAACCCCACTAGCGTTAAAATATGTTAGGATGTTGAATGATGAATTGAAATTCAACATTGTGATATTTTTAATCAGTAGATAGTATTTATTAAGTGGTTGGCAACAAATTATCTATGAACCATGTTTTTAATACATTAATTCGCCGATAGGCGAATCGACATATTTAAAGTTATAAAAATCTAATTTATTACTGAAGCAAAGTTTTAGGTTATTAAAATAAAAGTTATATAAATAAGTTGGTATTTATAAATGATTTTTATAAAGGTAGTTATATAATATAATGTATAACAATTTAAAGTTTTAATAAGTTTTATAAGCGTAGAAGTCAGAATTTAACCTACGTGTTAAAGTTTGAAATAGTTGTTTTCAGGGAAATGATAAAGAGATATTATTAGATTAATTATATTAATTTAATGGAAAGAGTAACTGAACTCAGTTAACAAGTTAACTAATTATTTTAAGTTGACAAGGTCAATCCTTTTTAGTTGCAAGTGGTTATTGGATTAATTAGGCTTTAGTTAATCTAATTAAACCAGTTAATCAAATAATTGTTTTATTTCTTAAATATAATTCACATTATATTTAATGATGTTTAAAATGATTATTAGTTGATAATTAAAAATGAAGTAGTTATTAAATTCATCAAGTGATTAATTAACTTATTTTCAGTGAAGTAAACTACTTTTACTTTAGTAAATGATGAAGTTAATTATTATTTTATTTAATAATAATTAAAGCAATTACTTCTTAAATGGAACTCATTTAAGACAATAACTGAACTTGTAATGAGATTTATTGGATATTTGTAAACGTTTTGTAAAGGGATTTAAATATCCAAGCGTTTTGGAAAAGGTTTATAAAGGAATTCTAAAGCTAAAATAATTGTTTTAAAAGAGGGATTTACTTAATCATTGAATTTAAACAACAATTAGAATTGGAAGAAAATGTCGGAAAAGCAAAAAGAAATGTTGAATGAATTTGGGTAAAGAAATGAATAAATGGATTTTAGTATTATAGTATAATGTTAGATGTTTGGGTAAGTGTGTTATCGAATATAATCAAAGTTTTAAACGGAATTTGTTCAGAAGACTATCAAACCCGAAATGGAATTTAATTGAATGTTGAAGGTGTATTGTAAAAGGGGGTTTCTAATTATCCAGTTTTCATAAATAAGACTATGAGTTTTAAAAACTAATGCGATAATTTAAATGAACGTTTACTTAATAGATTAAATTAAGTTGATAGAAGATGCTCAATGTAAAAGCAAAGATGTTAAAATAAAATTTCTGTAAAAAAAATTGGAGAAAGCGGTTTTAAGGTATTAAAATCCAAATTAAGATATATAATGAGATGTTGATGATTTTTGGATATATGAGCGGGTAAATGGACTTAGTAATAAATCCGAATTATAAAATAGTTTGTTAAAGGAGTTTAAAGCCAAAAGTTTTGTGTAAGTAAGAATTTTCCTTAATCAATGAATTAAGCAGAAATGGATATAATTGAAAAGGGATTTATCTACAGCAAGTATGGTTTATAAAACCAGATTTTTATGAAATAGAAGACGAGGTCTAAATTAGAATCAGTTTTTTATGGACTTACAAACTTTTACCTATCTCAAGATAAGAATGTTGTCGATCAAGGTTTGAGAGGAAATTAAAATACCCCAACTTGAACGAATTCACTACTATCGAGGGATGATATTAGTTTGTAATGGTAAAGGATGTTGAGATTTGTTTACTATTTCCATAAGAAAAATATTGCAATGTTATTTGCAATATTTTGAAATGTAAATAAAATTATTGGAGCTTACATGAACAATGTATAATTTAACATTTTTTCGCCTAAGTTTGAAGTATAATTATATTTTTACCATTTGGTTAAATATACAGCACCATTTTCTAAGATTGGTGGTTGAATACAGAATATGTAAACGACGATGCTTTTTTTGAAAGAATGGAAAAATGTTTAATTGGTTTGGAAACGTAAGTAAATATTTGGAATTTAATTTTATTCCATGGGTACCATTATTGAATTGAAGTAGTCAAAAGTTGAAGTTATATAAAAGCCGCTGGAATAAGAATACATCGATTGACATTATTTTATCATATAAGAATTGGTAATTGGATTTATACCATTGAGCTATAATATATATAGCGATTTTTCCAAAGTAAAGGAAATAAAAAGGGATTTCGGGAATATATATAGTGATATCTCGTGGTAAAGGAAAAGAAGGAATGCTTTAGTAAATGAGATTATTCCAAAAGGAAATGTATTGCGACCGTTCTCGAAGTAACGAAATAGAAGTAATTGAGGATATAAATTATCCAAGTTGAGATAAGTTTAAGAAATCGATTTTTAAACCGATTAAGAGTTTTTAACGAATGATTTTAAAGAAAGCCTAAGCTACCAATGTACTTGACAATACTATGGTGATTGATAGTTAAAACCCAACTATCAATGAAACATATTCTTGGGCCTTTGACGTGTTGTTTCGAAGAGACCAAGTTGGGAACTAGACCCAAAACCACTTCGAACCAATGTTGCATTCGAAACTAACTTGCTAGGAAATAAAGATAGAGTAATTAAAGACCATAGATTACCATAAAACGGAAGAACCACTTATAATCTCTGACTTGAAACCAGAGATACACTGTGATTTTGTCGTAGTTGGAATTCTACAGATTACAAGGACTTCTCGCTACTGACCCATGGGGTGTGTTGATCCGTAAAAAAATCATATGCACACTGAGCTACAAAATATGAGCAGAAACTACAGGACGAGCGCCATCGTGGTCGGTCATGCATATTGTTGTCCAAGGCACTTAAACGACTCACAAAGAATAGGAAGCAACCATACAGAACAAGATTCAGATGTTTATCTCTTAAAGGACTGAGCTTGGGCTAGAATTACAAAGCAAGCACTCACAATGTTTTTATGTGCCCATGTTTCAAACCAAAGCCAGATGCAAGTCGTGACCCGGTCATGGAAGTAGAGGTCAGTCGTTCGAATTAGAACAATGCCGTCGAACAGCAAAACAAGACGAGTCATTAACTTAACAGGATCAGGAGCGACCACATAGCATAACCATACTGAGAAACGGCGCGGTGAAAAGGCGGTAAGAATGAATATCCTTGGGCAACATGCTAAGTGCGTCCGATTAGAGAAGGTCGCACATTCTTAAACCGAGGAAATCAGTCGACCAAAGCACTAAGAAGAATTGATCCCAATCTCGTGCTCCACTCCAGAGTCGCTCGACCACAAGTACAATCCTAGTCACCCACTCATTTTACAATCAATCGAATCGGATAATCGCCCACCAATTACTGAAGATAGCCACGCCCGAAGAACACTAGCTAACGTCACCCACTTGACTATTTGAAACACTCGCTCCTACAAAGTTGTCGCGCATGACAGCTGGATACAGACAGCTGGCAACAACCAGGCAGTGGCATTTTGGTAATTACCGGCTGAAACGATCCGTCGCTTGCATATATGAACTTCAGCTCATTTCTTCGATGAGGGACACCTACAAATAGGTCATGGCTGCCAACATAAAGGGGATCCAATCTTTTGAACCATGAAGTGCTGCTAAATTCTATCTTCAATCATTCCTTAAAGATTTGGACCATCTTCTCCATTCAAACGTCCATCACCAGTTTGGCCATGGCGCCTAGTACAACCTTGTAATCGGAAAATCAAATACATCCTCCTTCTCAATCATTCATCCGTCCTTCTCCTCCTCAAACTCTACCATTTTCTCATAAAATCGCAGGATTGATACGTATAAATGAGAGTATGTTGAGTGAATACAGAGATGTATGAAAAAAAAGAGTTGGTGTATTTTGTAATTTCCATTTTAAGAATGCAAGTAATCTTCATAGTGGATGTAGGCCTGGCACAAGGCTGAACCACTCTAAATCTCGTCTTTATTTTTCCTTATTTGCATTTTTACTTTCAATTGTTATTAAGTACGACTCCATTTATTTTCTTACCGTATCGGTGAAGTACAATTCTAGTACCTTTGGTGTTTAGCCATTTTTTGGTAAAAACATTTGGCGTCCACCGTGGGGTTGTATTTGTAACACCCAAATTTACTGTTAACTGTATAATGAAAAATTTAAGTATAATTAATTCTAAATGAAAGAATTAAGGGAAACGGGTTTCACCTTTGCGATCGTATCGGAATTCTGCTTGAGATATAGTCCGAGTTTGCGTGAATCGGACTCCGTATGAAGGAGTTATGACCTCCGAAAGTTTCAGAATTCAAATCAAAATTCAAACAGTTCAAAAAGAAGTTCAAAATTCAAAATCAGACCCAAACTGGGCTGGGCGGGAAAATTCCCGCCCAGGCACCAGGTCGACCAGGGGGTCGACCTGGGGTTCGACCTGGGTGACCAGGTCGACCATAGGGTCGACCTGCCCAGTCGACCTGGTTTGGCCCTGGCTAGCCTGGTCGGGTTCTGGTCGATTTCTGAGGCTTGGTTGTGTCACTAGGGCTGACGTGTCGCATTTTGGTTGGCTCCTTTCGAAGTGCATGGTCTAGATTCGTCTATGATCATCGGACGGCTCAACTCAATCTAAAATTTTATAAATACAACCTAAGACTCCAACCTAAATTCACATAAGAAATTAGAGACGGAGCCGCCATGCTGTCGGTTGGAAATTGAGAGGAGCCTCCACTTGTAGAAAAGCTTATAGACGAGCCAAATTAAAGATAACACACAAATCAAATCAACGTTAGTCTACCCAAAGGAAAGCATATCAAATTCAGAATTTAGAAATCATAAAACAAGACCGTCGTTTATTGTAAGTATAGTGATTTTTCCGATGTGAATAAAAAGTTAGGATTTGATTCGATGCAAAATGGAAATGGAATTGTGTTATTGTGTAACAATGATGTTAATTCACATCTATGTATTGAAATGATTGTAGTATTGTGATGTTTTTGGTATAGTTGAATTGATATTGATCCTATTGTACATATAGAATCACATGCAAGTTGTATAGTTCATGTTGTAATCGACACCTATATGTTTATGTGATTATATATGTTGTATGTGATTAAGATGTCATGTATATATATATATGTATATGCATATATATATATATGTTATAACCTTTATGCCTAAACGATTATGTTCACATGCATGCTAGTATGTTTGTAAGAAAGTTGCAAGTTAATTGGATCCATGCCAAGATCCGCTTTAATACATATTCCATGTCGTAATTAGATATATAATTGGATCTAGTTTGCACCCTTGCCATAAAATTATACAAGCTTATGAAAATGTCATATTCTTGTCATATGCTAGTAATGTTCGATGTTATGCTTAGATCCAAAACATGTTTAGGCTTATGTTGTCTAAATCATATGTTAACTTATGTGACACCTATTTGGTTAAATCCCTATTTGAATGCAAGTTCACATATATGAAAGTGATTTAGGCTATGTTGTAAATTCACATGTATGTTGATTAGTCATTTTGCAAGTTCACCCTTATTATGTTCATAATGACTATGCCAAAATGCCAAGTTCACACCTATGACATTCATGATGATCATTTTGCAAGTTCACCCCTATTATGTATAAGTTTACACCTATGACAAGTTATGTAGATAGATTCCTTTATGAAAACTTTGTGCACTAAATTAGGCTAAGTTTTTAGCCTAATATCATATGTTAAAATCATGCGAACGAAAATTAGGCTAAGAGTTGTTAGCCTAATATTTTAGATGGGGTAACGTTGGGTAAAATGGGCAGGAAAACTTGGCATAAAAATATATGAAATTGGCATGTTTGTCACATGCCAAAATTGGTGACATTTAAACGGTATAAATTCTTATACCAAAAATGTTAAACTTGGAATGCGGGCCGTAACATTTAATGGTTGACAAATTTACGTATAACAAGAATTAAAGACAAATATGTAAATTTAGAGAATACGAGTATGCTTAACACGAGGTTGGATTGAGTTGTGATGTAAACCTGCCCGTACCCGCCCGGCTATCCAGTAGTCACAACAATACCTATCCAATGTGGATGGTTAAGCATAGAGCCCAATAAGGACTCGAGGTTAGACTGAGTTACGGTGTAAATCTGCCCAGAACCGACCGGCACATCCAGTAACCGTAACAATATCTGTCTAATGTGAGTGGTCGGTGCTTTAAGAGGCTAAGGACAGATGGTAGGGTTAAGTTAACTAAAACACTTAACCAAATTCAACATGTTAACAAGAATTGGCAGGTGGGGTTAGGTTAAAACAGACACTTAACCACTTAACATGTTTGACTAGAAAACCGTAGTAACGGGGACCCATTTCAGCAGTAACCCAATTAGGTATCATGGTACCCTGGAACTAGGCAGGGTGGGGCACGATTACTGGGCTGATTGTAAGCGGTCAAAAGCGATGGCGGTTGGTGCACAGTGTGGGTTCTAACGGAGTGCGGGCGTGCACACACTTCGGAGCAGACAAATAGGGCACTGGCGCATCAGTAGTATAACCTATGTATTCTAAGGATTGTATCGGGCCGCCACCATGGGTCTTGATACACCCCATGGTGGGACCAGCATAGGTATCTACAATCATTGGGGTCCGTAAGACACAGATGATTATGCGAGTAGGAGCCGATCTTTAGAAAAAGGGGATCACTTTACCCTCAGCGTGGGGTGCGAGTTCAAAACTAATACATGTAGGTGCAGAGGTATAGTGTGGGGTGTGATAGTATATTCGATTCAACTGCTTTATCTTAGTTTATGACACTTTCCTATTTCCAGTTTATACCTATCATGCCCTTATTCTTATTCACATACTGAAGAGTCACTAGACTTACCAGGCTTTATTTCTGACCCTATTTTCTTTCGTCCTCTTTTCTTCCGTTCCCCCCAGGTCCACAGGGAGGAAACAACTCAGCTTAGTCAGACTCTTTGCAAGCTTCAAGATAGTAGATGTACGGTTTGGACTCTCTTGCTTTGGCTATGGCTGTTGGATACAATCATGGGGATTTATGTAGTTTTAATTATGTGTTATGCTTCTTTATTTAATAACCAAGGCAGAAATGATGATGTAATGTTTTGGAAGTGTTATGTGACAGTTATGGAAGTGTTTTGTACGAACAAGTATTTTATGAAAAAAAAAAGTCTGTTGTTTTCCGCTGCTTATATATATGTGTTTATATCTGTCTTGTGTTTATCTGTGACTATTACTTACAAACCTCCACCAAAGTTAAGGCAGTCCCTTTGTGAGTGACCTTAATGGAGGGTGGGGTGTTTCAGTATTTACATATCTTCCTAATAAGGTCCGACGAGATTCTCTGAGAAAACTGTGCATGGAATCATGGACATGCTAAGGGAAGTCACTGACGAAGTCAATAGCCTCATCAACAGTGTTAATATCATCACAACGTCCACTACCCGTTCCGGGGCAGGAGAACTGCCTGGAGTTGATGAAACCATAACCAGGAAAGAGTTGGAAGATGCAATGACAAGATTAACGAGTCAAATAACTATTCCGTAACAAGGATTAGTGTCCACTTCCTAGGGGCAATGCAACAAAAAATACACTAAAACTAGGCTGGAAACCCCAGTCCTAGTGTCGGAAGGACCAACAAACATGCTGGAAAGACCAGCGCAATCAGAAATCCTGGCCGCAAGGGGGTAACAGAAATCCTAGCCGCAAGGGGATATCCATTCTAGACCTTTTTTGAAAAAAAAAATCATATCAAATAAGGCCTAGAGTGGGTTGAAAACTTATAACCCAAGCCCTCTCCAGGGGGCACGTATTCAAAACTAGTCTCCGAAGGGCTTGGTCCACCAAGCCAGTCAGGCGCGGGGTTGAATACAACTTAATAAAAAATGATAACAAACACGCTTATGAGTATACAAAAAAGCGCATAATAACCGATGGTAAATAACGAATCATCAAGACAAACCGATAACAATAAAAAAAAGCATAAATCGGGTGTAGCCACGCGATTAACAGAGCACCCGACCAAACATGAAAATTAAAATAAAGGTGCAGCGTGCGACGCATCGACGTAAAGGCGGCTAGATAAAAAAACCCGCAGTACACTAAGGTCCAAAACAGGCCATAAAAGTTATGATCATACGATAATAGGCGAGGCTGCCACCCGCATATACAAGCCAGACTAAATGTATCATCTTAAAATAACAACGAAAATAACAAAAGATAAATCTAACAAGCCATAGCATTCAGATAAGGGAGGCAATGATCTTCTCTCGGGATTCAAGGGCCTTGACGAGCTCGAACCTGTCTTTTTCTAAAGCATAGATTTGATCGACATTCTCTTTATTCGACTTCTAAAGATCTACAACAAGAGTATGCCAAGCACCCAATTGCTTTACAACGTAATCCCTGACCTCTGTGATAAGGTCCTCAACCAGATTCGGGCGCGCCTCCAACTGATTAAATTCAGCTAATATGAAATCCTTCATAGTATCCATTTTTCCTGCAACAATCCATCTATCGAACGGGTCTATGTATACGTCAGAATATGTACCAACTGCGCACCAACCCTCGAATCGCTCAGCAATTTCGGGATGACAAGGATTGGAAACACAAAAAGGACTCGGAACAGTCGTTCGAAAGTTAGCAGGGTTTAAAGTAATGGACGGAGAAGCCAACGGTAGTTGACCAAGGACAATCTGAACATCTGGGACAGGGGGTTCACCCAAGGAATGATGGCTTTGCGTATCATTCGCACCCAAGTTCTTTTTACCTTAAAGCATCTTTTTGCTACCAGCCTTTCCCATCGATTTCTTCTTTAGTCTCTTTGACATAAAGAATGTCATCCTTGGGCGGCCTATTTTAAAGAAAATGAGGAAGAAAAGGAAAATCAATATGGACACAAATGACAATCGTAAATGACCAAGAATAGTCTAACTAGACTCAGACGTGAACAGAAACGTTTCACCCAGAGAAGCCTAGGGGATTCCATCGAACAACTGATAAGCAATACCAGCATCAAGATTTCGAAAGTCACCAGGTGATTCAGATTTTTCAAGATAATTACAAAAATGGTATCTTCGCTAGACAAAATCTGACTATTACCAAGATCCCAATTCATACTTAAGCCAGTCAGACTACACTTAAAACATCTTAGCTTGGAGGTATACCACTGTTCAGACAAAACGAGGCAAAATGAAGGAAAAAACTATCCCAAAAAGATCATGATGCTTCGGGTCCACGGAAGAATTGCTTTGACTGAACAGGTGTCACTGCAAGCACTAAGCAAGATAGTAAGGAAAAAGATTTTTGAAGAAGGGTCTGAACAAGAATAAGAGATATGAATTACCTGGTAAAATTCTTGAAGAGCACGGCTACAGTCGTAAAGGAAAAAATTTCGAGGAGAAGAGGTAAAACAAAGAAGGGTAAAAGTAAATAAAAAGGGAAGATTAAAAGACATACTCTAGAGCATTCTCACCACGTCAACTCAGTGCTTGATTGCACATATAAGTGTTCCATCAAGATCCAGCTGGCATCCCACAATTCGGCCGTTTGCAACTATGAAAAGATATGTCAGGCGTCTCGCTAACGGAAAGGGACGACTTCAATCCTCCACAATGGAACAATCTTAAGTTATGCACGAACGACCCTTCGATCAGTCAGATTAAACTTACCAAACAATGTTGCGATCAATCACGTCGAAGCCAGTAACTCTCTGCCAAGAGATTACAAGCCTTGAGGGGCAAGTGTTGATCCGTAAAAAAACCATACGCACGTTGAGCTACAAAATCTGAGCAGAAACTACAGGATGAGCGCCGTTAGGGTCAGTCATGCATATTGTTGTACAAGGCACTTAAACGACTCACAAAGAATAGGAAGCAACCATACAGAACAAGATTCAGATGTTTATCTCTTAATGGACCGAGCATGGGATAGAATTAAAAATCAAGCACTCACAACGTTTTTATGTGCCCATGTCTCAAACCAAAGCCAGATGCAAGTCGTGACCCGGTCACGGAAGCAGAGGTCGGTCGTTCGAATTAGAACAAAGCCGCTCGAACAGCAAAACAAGACAAGTCATTCACTTAACAGGATTAGGAGCGACCACATAGCATAGCCATACTGAGAAACGACGCGGTGAAAAGGCAGTAAGAATGAATATCCTTGAGCAACCTGCTAAGAGCGTCCGAATTAGAGAAGGTCGCACATTCTTAAACCGAGGAATTCAGTCAAGCAAAGCACAAAGAAGAATTGATCCCAGTCCCGTGCTCCACTGCAGAGTCACTTGACCACAAGTACAATCCTAGTCACCCGCTCATTTTACAATCAATCTAATCAAATAACCTCTCACCATTTACTGAAGATAGCCACGCCCGAAGAACACTAACTAACGTCGCCCACTTGACTATTTGAAACACTCTCTCGTACAAAGTCGCTCGTGCATGACACCTGGATACAGATACAGACTGCTGGCAACAACCAGGCAGTGGCATTTTGGAAATTACCGGCTGAAATGATATGTTGCTTGCATATATGAACTTCAGCTCATTTCTCTGGGGAGAACACCTATAAATAGGCCATGGCTGCCAACATAAAGGTGATCCAATCTTTTGAACCACGAAGCGCTGCTAAATTCTATCTTCAATCATTCCTTAAAGATTTGGACCATCTTCTCCATTCAAAGGTTCATCACCAGTTTGACCATGGTGCTTAGTACAACCTTGTAATCAGAAAATCAAAGACATCCTCCTTCTCAATCATTCATCCATCCTTCTCCTCCTCAAACTCTACTATTTTCTCATAAAATCGCAGGATTGATATACATAAATGAGAGTATGTTGAGTGAATATAGAGATGTATGAAAAAAAAGAGTTGGTGTATTTTGTAATCTCCATTTTAAGAATGCAAGTAATCTTCATAGTGGATGTAGGCCTGGCACAAGGTTGAACCACTCTAAATCTCATCTTTATTTTTCCTTATTCGCATTTTTACTTTCAATTGTTATTGTAACAACCCGAAATTTAACAACATGTTAAATCAAGAATCAAGGCAGAATTAAATTATAAAATCTGAATCAGATAAAACAGGCTGTGCCATTGCGTTTGTCTCGGAAAAATACGCGAAATAGAGTCCGAAATTTCGTAAATCGGAGTCCGTATGACCAAGATATGGCCTCGCGAAGTTTCACGAAAAATTCGAAAACGAAAACAGATTCAAATTTCAGAATTCAGAAGAGGCGGGAAAATTTCCCACCAGACCAGTTGGGGTCGACTGGGGAGTCGGCCCCCTGCCCACCAGGTCGACTGGGGAGTCGACCCCAGGGTCGACCTGGGGGTCGACTGGAGAGTCGACCCCAGGGTCGACCTGGGGGTCAACCTGCCTGGTCGAGCCCAAGCAGCCTGGTGCACCTGTTTTGCTGTTTGGCTCGGTTTTGGAGGCTTGTGACGATTTTTGAGGGCTAGGATCTATCCTAGGGTTAATCTAACGGCCTAAACTACTCCTAATCTCTATAAAAAGACCCCTAACCTAGCCTAAACCCTCATTAATTGATCCTACAACTAAACTATGCCAAAATTTCTAGTGATCATGGCCTCTACTCAAAACCCTAGCCTCCATCCTCTTGTCATAAATTCTATCTTCATTCTCTTGAGAGATTAGATGATCATTTGAGTGTTTCTAAGTTACATGAGAGTTTCTAAGCTCGATTCAAGACCAAAGTTGCAACCTTTCTACATCAAAGCAAAGATTTTTATTGGTATTTGCTCAAGGGTTTCATTTGGAGCTTATCATTTGGGGTTTTTGGTGTCGCTTGAGTGGCTTCGTCTAAATCTTTTTATTATATGTCGTTTTATTGCCTTCATAGCATTGTAAGCCCCCTCCTACTATTAGATATTAACTATGAAGTTAAATGTTCATGTTGCAAGTTGGGTTTGAACATTAAGTATTATACATGCTATCATGTTATGTATCTCATCGTGTTTGTAAAGACATTATCTTGATCTTGTGAGCTAAAAAGCTATAGGCTTTATGTTGAATGTTGCATTATGCAACATGAGAGCTATCATATCCCTTATGATAACTTGCATGTAATGCTATATGCGAACTTCTAGGCATCTTTCTATGTCACTTATCATCATGATTCGCCTATGTGCTAAGTTTGGGGTTATGCATGTTTTTGAGGCTTAGTAATGTAACATGCAAGTTAGTGAACACATTTACGCCTCATATGCCACCATGATTAACTTGTGGCCTTATACCCTTTTTGTCATGTTTTTGCCAAGTTCCTTCTTAAATCCATTATGCGTTGTTGTGAATGTATATGCGAGTTTAAAAGCGTTGGGGTTATGTTATGGGGAAACTTTAATAACATGAAACATGATTTGGGTAAATTGGTATAAACATGACAACATGTAATTTTGGTTATGAACATGGGACTTGAAAACTTGACACGTATGGGTTGTAAGTGTAACAAGACACTAGACCAAACATGAAAGTGGCCAACTCGAGGTTGGGTTAAGTTTGTAGCATAAATCTACCCGGACCCGCCCGGCTTAACTAGTGGCTACAAACAATAGGATCCAATGTGAGAAGTTGGTCATGTCACGCTTAAGAACCGAAGTTAGACTAGGTTGTGGTGTAAAACTACCCGGACCCGCCCGGCTTAACTAGTAACCACAACAAGGTCTAATGTGAGAGGTTGAGAGTGCATTAATTAAATTAATGCCACATGATAAGGCTAAGAAAATTTGACTAATGACACTTAACCGATATGACACGAATGGGTAGGTTAAGTGGGACCGGACTTGATTTCTTAATGACACTTAACCATACAAGACAATTAGGGGATGAGGTTAAGTAATTTATGCTTAACTAATCCGACTTGGTAATTAGATGGGGTTAAGTAATCAACACTTAGCCAATCTATACACAGTAAATTAGATGGGGTTAAGTAATCAATGCTTAACTAATCTAAACACGGTAATTTCGATGAGGTTAAGTAATCCATACTTAACTAATCCAACACGGTAATTAGATGGGGTTAAGTAACTTAGACTTAACTAATCTAAACACGGTAATTAGATGGGGTTAAGTAACCTTCACTTAACTAATCTAAACACGGTAATTCGATGGGGTTAAGTTAAACACTTAACCAATCTAAACTTGGTAATTCAATGAGGTTAAGTAACCAATACTTAACCAATTTAACATGATAATTTAAAGGGGTTAAGTAACTCATACTTAACCAATTATACATGATGATTTGATGAGGTTAAGTAACCTACACTTAACCAATCTAATAGGTGGACCTGGTAGGGTTAAGTCACAAGACCTTTTAATTTAGGCTTAACCATTGTAATACGATTATTGGATGGGGTTAAGCTAACCCATGCTTAACCAATCCGACTCGATAACCTGATGGGATTAAGATAAGCTATGATTAATCAATCTAACATGATAATCTGATAGGGGTAAGACAAATAAATACTTAACCAGTTTGACTTGATAAGGTTAAGTCATGAGCTTCTTGGTACACTTAACCAACCTGTAGGGCTAAGCCTTGAACTTGAGTACTTAGCCAATCTTGACATGATTCGTAGGCGGGTTAAGTCATGAACTTGGATAACAACACTTAACCCATTTGACAAAACCCTAGCTCAGGGGACTAGGTTGGAAATCGTAGTTAACAAGGATAGCGGAAAAAGGGGCTAAGTGGTAAACCTTAGTTAAGGGTAACTATGTAATAATTCTTAGCTAAGGATATGGGACTAGTTCATAATAGATGAGTAACCTGGTACGGTAGGTCATCGCTTAGTATACGAGGAGGAGCAAGTTATCTGACTTGGATAAAAGCTCCAGCGAACTGGGTGACGAAGCGGAAGCTTCGGGGAACGTGAGGGTACTCTTGGTATCCCTCTGTGAGGTGGCAAGTGGTCCATGAAACCCGGCCTCACAGAGGTTAAGGTCTGCGGTAGAAGAGCCAAGAGTATGCCTTGGTTGCTATTCGAGCGACATAAAGACTGGGATGGATTAGCGTGGAGTCGACGATACTTGATTTTGCCCCGGGATAGCATGTCGCCGACTACCTACCATCTTTAGTCAATCGTGTACGTACGGAAAGGCAGGGAACTCCCAATAGACCATATACTAGCTATCAAGTTATGGGTAAGGTTGGCTATCTGGACATGGGCATCGATGGGCCTAGTGTAGTTCTCATACATGATTTTTCATGGATTGCCTTTCAGTAATTGAGGGAGGGGTCACGTGGGACCATAGCCATGGGTACAAAAACAGACCTTGATATCTGCATCAGCAGACGACTTAAAACTCCCGACCGAGTTCCGTATTTCTTGATTTGACCTGGCATGGAACTCGGATGGCACATTGAGGAACATGTGCGTCTAGACATGGAAAACGGTTCACGATACATACGTGGGATAAAAGGGCGCGGTTGACGGGTGGCATAATCCTTAGTGGTCCTAGGTGGCCAAAACCCAAACCGAGACACAGAAACGTTCGTTAGGTAGCATAATCCCTAGTGGTCCTAGGTGGCATAAATCCTAAGGGAACGCGCGATAGTTCATGGTAAGGAAACATAACAAGATCAAGGGAAACAGTCCAAAATAACCTCAAGGATAAAACGTTTACATGGGAAAGCCCATATGGCCTACGGCAAAGGACTGAACCTATACATGGAAAGAAACATACGAGTTGGGAAAACCTACATATGCTACATATTAGGTTGACATGGACCATTACATGACATGGGGCAAGGGACATTCATAGTTAACACATGACGCGGGTTGGGATACTAGTACAAGAGGTGCAGAGCAAATATACATGTTAGAACCAGGAGAAATATACATGATAGATACCGTGGGATGTTATACAGGATAGATACCTTGGGATAGTATACTTGATAGAAACCTGACAATGTGAATACCTTGACACCGTAGTTTATCATGACACACTCGTGTATCTCGGTACAGTAGTTCATCCTGTTATTTTGGCTTAGCTTATCTATCTTATCATCATACTAATGTTCATCTCAGTTCCTTATGCCAGTTAACTTTACTAGTTTATATACTGATAGTAGATAGGGCTTACCAGTCCTTATGACTGACCCCGTTTTGTTTCGCCTCTTGTCTTCCGTTTCCCCCCAGGTTACAGGGAGGAAATGCTATTGTTAGTTTGGACTTCTCCTGGTTGATGGTCATCACGCATGGCTTGGACTTTTCTTGGCTATGGCTATTTTATTGTTTTACTTGGGGAATAATTGATATGCTTCTTTACTATTGCAAGACAGGTTTTGATGTATTCTGATGTGAAAAGGCTTTAGACCTTATTTATTAATGATATGGAAAATTGATTTTACTTCCGCTATTTCATATGCTCTGTCTTGTAATATTTCTGTACATGTTTACCAATAATACCCCTCTAAAGCTAGTGCATTCCTTTGCGAGTGACCCTAGCGGAGGCGGGGTGTTACATTTGGTATCAGAGCAGAAGGTTACCAGACTGGGCAAAAGTTTTTAAAAACCTTCTGAAAACTATTTGAAAAACCGTTTACAAAGAAGCATTTTCAAGAAAAGTTTTGTTTTTAAAGGCTATTCCCCAAAAGCCATTAGCACTATCCTTTGATTCCTTGATCGAATCTCTTTTCCTTTCCTTCCTCCGTCTGTAGTCACAGTAGTTCTAACTGTGACTAATCTTTGACTAGCCATGTAGGTGTTTTCCGTGCGATGGAGGTGGTTCTCGAGAGACCTGTTACCATGGTACAAGGAAGGATGATAAGAGTAAGGATAAAGGACGCGAGCATAAGGATAAGCAACTTGTTGGTATGGCTTAGTCCATCAAGGAGGACAAGGACAAGATCATCGGAGAGGGCAATTGTACGCTCCCATTTCTAAGGTACCTAAAAGAAATGGTACCGTTTCTGGTAAAGGTTTAGTCGTTCTTTTCTATCATCCCGTCCAGACTTTGTCTTGATCATCGTATCATTTAAGTCTGCTTGGATAGTTGAGTCTCTGCACCTTAGTACTAGCATGGTAAAGGATCCCAGTTTTGTCCAAAATCTGGTTGGAGAGTTGGTCCATTTCTTCATGACTTGTTTGGATTTGAGAATGACATGTCTCGGCTACGGATGGATTCTAGGGATAAAGAGGTCACCCAATAAGGGGTGCCATTCTCGGTTTTGGAAAGAGGGTTGTTAGGCTCTCGACTCACCTTGGTGATACCCTCGATGTCTCGTGTAAACTTTTGGGTTCTGTCATGGTTAGTTACCTAGAATCTCGGGATGTAGTTGTCGGTAATCCGTTCGAATAGAATTCGCCACTTAGGCGGATGGTTCGTTTCGCTTATGCATGAGTTATGGGAATCACCCTAGTAAGTGCACGTGGTAACATGGATTGGCACCGGTAAACGAGATCCAAAATTCACTAGTGAATTTTGGAGAGATTGCATGAGTACGCAGATACGTTTGAACCAAGCATACTAGGGAAAGAATAAGTGAAAGTGAAACGAGAAGCGACAGTGAAATGAGTTCCAACTCCTACCTTGGAAATAGGAATCAAGGAGCTACGAAATCATGAAGTCAAAGGCGATCAGGGCACCGAGGAATTAAGCTCAAGGAAATGCGACTTAGAAGACGTAAGGCTAGACACGCGCATCGTACCTCTTTTTAAAGAGTGTATCCATGATCCCTGGTTTTTCCTGTAGAGCTTGCTCGCATGTTATCTTCTGGTGGATATCCTCTCGGTCCTGTTTCTGTTGCAAACCCCGTGAGGAGTTTGTCTTGTTTATCTCCTCGATCCTATCTTGGGAACCTTAGATAGAACTCTATGGATGTAAACATGTATTTGAAACATGTTATGATTGATATGGTTGCAAGTGGTTGCTCGTTAGATACTAGATTGACGCGGTCACGTTTCATGTTGCATATGCACGAGTATTTATACTTGTTTATGGATAAAATCGAATGTGTTGTCATGTGAATGTTGCATGTGGATGAATGTTTGTGCACACATATAGTACTTATATGACTAGGACTATTTGCATACATGTTGGACTCATGGCACTAAACATATTTTGCATTAGAAAGATCATTCAGGCCTGATCATTAGCATTAGCTAAGGAGCATATACACACACGTTCGGCATATGTTCATATGGCATTAGAAATCATCTAAGGACAATGATTGCCTGTGGATGATGTTTTGAGTAGATGGATGATGGATGGTAGGATACGTTCTTCCTAACTTGGAGATTTCGGGGACGAAATCCTTAAAGGAGGGGAGAATGTAACAACTCGAAATTTAACAACATGTTAAATCAAGAATCAAGGCAAAATTAAATTATAAAATCTGAATCAGATAAAATGGGCTGTGCCATTGCGTTCGTCTCGGAAAAATACGCGAAATAGAGTCCGAAATTTCGTAAATCGGAGTCCGTATGACCAAGATATGGCCTCGCGAATTTCACGAAAAATTCGAAAACGAAAACAGATTCAAATTTCAGAATTCAGAAGAGGCGGGAAAATTTCCCGCCAGACCAGGGGAGGTCGACTGGGGAGTCGACCCCCTGCCCACCAGGTCGACTAGGGAGTCCACCTGGGGGTCGACCTGCCTGGTCGAGCCCAGGCAGCCTGGTGCACCTGTTTTGCTGTTTGGCTCGGTTTTGGAGGCTTGTGACGATTTTTGAGGGCTGGGATCTATCCTAGGGTTAATCTAACGGCCTAAACTACTCCTAATCTCTATAAAAAGACCCCTAACCTATCCTAAACCCTCATTAATTGATCCTACAACTAAACTATGCCAAAATTTCTAGTGATCATGGCCTCTACTCAAAACCCTAGCCTCCATCCTCTTGTCATAAATTCTATCTTCATTCTCTTGAGAGATTAGATGATCATTTGAGTGTTTCTAAGTTACATGAGAGTTGCTAAGCTCGATTCAAGACCAAAGTTGCAACCTTTCTACTTCAAAGCAAAGATTTCTATTGGTATTTGCTCAAGGGTTTCATTTGGAGCTTATCATTTGGGGTTTTTGGTGTCGCTTGAGTGGCTTCGTCTCAATTTTTTTATTATATGTCGTTTTATTGCCTTCATAGCATTGTAAGACCCCTCCTACTATTAGATATTAACTATGAAGTTAAATGTTCATGTTGCAAGTTGGGTTTGAACATTAAGTATCATACATGCTATCATGTTATGTATCTCATCATGTTTGTAAAGACATTATCTTGATCTTGTGAGCTAAAAAGCTATAGGCTTTATGTTGAATGTTGCATTATGCAACATGAGAGCTATCATATCCCTTATGATAACTTGCATGTAATGCTATATGCGAACTTCTAGGCATCTTTCTATGTCACTTATCATCATGATTCGCCTATGTGCTAAGTTTGGGGTTATGCATGTTTTTGAGGCTTAGTAATGTAACATGCAAGTTAGTGAACACATTTACGCCTCATATGCCACCATGATTAACTTGTGGCCTTATACCCTTTTTGTCATGTTTTTGCCAAGTTCCTTCTTAAATACATTATGCGTTGTTGTGAATATATATGCGAGTTTAAAAGCGTTGGGGTCATGTTATGGGGAAACTTTAATAACATGAAACATGATTTGGGTAAATTGGTATAAACATGACAACATGTAATTTTGGTTATGAACATGGGACTTGAAAACTTGACACGTATGGGTTGTAAGTGTAACAAGACACTAGACCAAACATGAAAGTGGCCAACTCGAGGTTGGGTTGAGTTTGTAGCATAAATCTACCCGGACCCGCCCGGCTTAACTAGTGGCTACAAACAATAGGATCCAATGTGAGAAGTTGGTCATGTCGCGCTTAAGACCCGAGGTTAGACTAGGATATGGTGTAAAACTACCCGGACCCGCCCGGCTTAACTAGTAACCACAACAAGGTCTATTGTGAGAGGTTGAGAGTGCATTAATTAACTTAATGCCTCAGGATGAGGTTAAGTAAATTTGACTAATGACACTTAACCGATATGACACGAATGGGTAGGTTAAGTGGGACCGGACTTGATTTCTTAATGACACTTAACCATACAAGACAATTCGGGGATGAGGTTAAGTAATTTACGCTTAACTAATCCGACTTGGTAATTAGATGGGGTTAAGTAATCAACACTTGGCCAATCTATACACGGTAAATTAGATGGGGTTAAGTAATCAACGCTTAACTAATCTAAACACGGTAAATTCGATGAGGTTAAGTAATCCATACTTAACTAATCCAACACAGTAATTAGATGGGGTTAAGTAACTTAGACTTAACTAATCTAAACACGGTAATTAGATGGGGTTAAGTAACCTTCACTTAACTAATCTAAACACGGTAATTCGATGGGGTTAAGTTAAACACTTAACCAATCTAAACTTGGTAATTCAATGAGGTTAAGTAACCAATACTTAACCAATTTAACATGATAATTTAAAGGGGTTAAGTAACTCATACTTAACCAATTGTACGTGATGATTTGATGAGGTTGAGTAACCTACACTTAACCAATCTAATAGGTGGACTTGGTAGGGTTAAGTCACAAGACCTTTTAAATTAGGCTTAACCATTGTAATACGATTAGTGGATGGGGTTAAGCTAACCCATGCTTAACCAATCCGACTCGATAACCTGATGGGATTAAGATAAGCTATGCTTAATCAATCTAACATGATAATCTGATAGGGGTAAGACAAATAAATACTTAACCAGTTTGACTTGATAAGGTTAAGTCATGAGCTTCTTGGTACACTTAACCAACCTGTAGGGCTAAGCCTTGAACTTGAGTACTTAGCCAATCTTGACATGATTCGTAGGCAGGTTAAGTCATGAACTTGGATAACAACACTTAACCCATTTGACAAAACCCTAGCTCAGGGGACTAGGTTGGAAATCGTAGTTAACCAGGATAGCCGAAAAAGGGGCTAAGTGGTAAACCTTAGTTAAGGGTAACTAAGTAATAATTCTTAGCTAAGGATATGGGACTAGTTCATAATAGATGAGTAACCTGGTACGGTAGGTCATCGCTTAGTATACGAGGAGGAGCAAGTTATCTGACTTGGATAAAAGCTCCAGCGAACTAGGTAAGTGGTCCATGAAACCCGGCCTCACAGAGGTTAAGGTCTACGGTAGAAGAGCCAAGAGTATGCCTTGGTTGCTATGCGAGCGACCTAAAGACTGGGATGGATTAACGTGGAGTCGACGATACTTGATTTTGCCCCGGGATAGCATGTCGCCGACTACCTACCATCTTTAGTCAATCGTGTACGTACGGAAAGGCAGGGAACTCCCAATAGACCATATACTAGCTATCAAGTTATGGGTGAGGTTGGCTATCTGGACATGGGCATCGATGGGCCTAGTGTAGTTCTCATACATGATTTTTCTTGGATTGCCTTTCAATAGTTGAGGAAGGGGTCACGTGGGACCATAGCCACGGGTACAAAAACAGACCTTGATATCTGCATCAGCAGAGGACTTAAAACTCCCGACCGAGTTCCGTATTTCTTGATTTGACCTGGCACGGAACTCGGATGGCACATTGAGGAACATGTGCGTCTAGACATGGAAAACGGTTCACGATACATACGTGGGATAAAAGGGCGCGGTTGACGGGTGGCATAATCCCTAGTGGTCCTAGCTGGCCAAAACCCAAACCGAGACACGGAAACGTTCGTTAGGTAGCATAATCCCTAGTGGTCTAGGTGGCATAAATCCTAAGGGAACGCGCGATAGTTCATGGTAAGGAAACATAACAAGATCAAGGGTAACAGTCCAAAATAACCTCAATGATAAAACGTTTACATGGGAAAGCCCGTATGGCCTACGGCAAAGGACTGAACCTATACATGGAAAGAAATATACGAGTTGGGAAAACCTACATATGTTATATATTAGGTTGACATGGACCATTACATGACATGGGGCAAGGGACATTCATAGTTAACACATGACGCGGGTTGGGATACTAGTACAAGAGGTGCATAGCAAATATACATGTTAGAACCAGGAGAAATATACATGATAGATACCGTGGGATGTTATACAGGATAGATACCTTGGGATAGTATACTTGATAGAAACCTGACAATGTGAATACCTTGACACCGTAGTTTATCATGACACACTCGTGTATCTCGGTACAGCAGTTCATCCTGTTATTTTGGCTTAGCTTATCTATCTTATCATCATACTGATGTTCATCTCAGTTCCTCATGCCAGTTAACTTTACTAGTTTATATACTGATAGTAGATAGGGCTTACCAGTCTTTATGACTGACCCCGTTTTGTTTCGCCTCTTGTCTTCCGTTTCCCCCCAGGTTACAGGGAGGAAATGCTATTGTTAGTTTGGACTTCTCCTGGTTGAAGGTCATCACGCATGGCTTGGACTTTTCTTGGCTATGGCTATTTTATTGTTTTACTTGGGGAATAATTGATATGCTTCTTTACTATTGCAAGACAGGTTTTGATGTATTCTGATGTAAAAAGGCTTTAGACCTTATTTATTAATGATATGGAAAATTGATTTTACTTCCGCTATTTCATATGCTATGTCTTGTAATATTTCTGTACATGTTTACCAATAATACCCCTCTAAAGCTAGTGCATTCCTTTGCGAGTGACCCTCGCGGAGGTGGGGTGTTACAGTTATTAAGTACGGCTCCATTTGTTTTCTTACCGTATTGGTGAAGTACAATTCTAGTACCTTTGGTGTTTAAGCTATTTTTTGGTGAAAACATTTGGCGCCCACTGTGGGGCCGTATTTACATCTCTCCTTAATAAGGTCTGACGAGATTCTATGAGAAAACTGTGCTTGGAATCATGGACATGCCGAGGGAAGTCAGTGACGAAGTCAACAACCTCATCAACAGTGTTAATATCGTCACAACATCCACTACTCGTTCCGGGGTAGGAGAACTGCCTAGAGTTGAAGAAACCATAACCAGGAAAGAGCAATGATGGGATTAACGAGTCAAATAACTATTGCGAACAATGCAATGATAAAGAAACTCGAGGCAATACTCGCTATTCAAGCCGTCACCATAAAAGCCATGCTAAGGGCCACTTGTTCTCCATTCACTCAAATGTGCCACAGATCCGAGGCAGAATTCTCTGCTTCGAGCTCGAAATAGGAAAATTCCATTCAAGAAGTTGCGTATCACGTCAATCGAGATCATGGAAAGTACAAGGCATCTGTGCGTGACTACTTCGATGACACAATCTCAGAGTGGCTAGACTGCTCCGCCGCTAGAAGGAGATTCCTCTTAGAGGAATGCCAAAATTCCTTGGCACTAGATCATGATTATACACCTAAACCAGAGGTTGGCAAGGAAGAAGGCGCTCAGTTCATGGATCAGAGCAGAAAGAAGAAATACATTTTTGGAATGGCATGTAAAATTGTGGAAGAAAGTCTAAAGAAGAAGGATGATAAAAAAGAATGGGAATCCTTTCTAACTAACATCCCACTCACTGAAAGGATTAAGAAGACTGTATGTCCTCAAAAATTCGAACCTCCAACGTTGTCGTCCTATAATGGGACAAGCGACCCTAATATATTTCTGTGCAAATATGACCAGTATATGAATAGGGCATGTGCTACCGACGAGATCAAGTGCTTATATTTCCCGACTTATCTAGAAGGGGTGGCTTACCTATGGTTCACAAAGCTACCACCGAAATCTGTGGACGACTTCACTACCCTGGCTAAACTATTCGGTAAGAAATTCAAATTCCAGGCACCCAGAGTTCGGGATGTTATGGAGCTAAGCGAACTACAACAAAGACCAGGAGAGGCCATCAAAGCTTTTCTCACTCGCTTTGATATGGCAGTGGCTAAAGTCAAAAATTTCGAGCAACATCTAGTCCCGATGGCTTTAAAAGGGGCCATATGCAGAGAGACCGGATTATGATGGTGGATCAAGAAGAAGAAACCAAGTACACTCGAACAATTACTCAATAAAGCTGAAAAATACATGAGTATTGAAGAAAATTCAGCTTATAGACAGATAAAGAAGAAAAGTATATTTATTGACATCAATTAGTGATTTGACGGATCTGGCGATGTGGCACTCAAAATTATGAGATAATCTCTAAAAGGTAATCTTGACCTCAAGCCTCATCAACCGGGAAAATGACAGAAATCGGGCGGTAGCATGACTATTTGGCCCATTCCCATTGTCACCATCTAGAGAAAATTCATTTGTGCTTCTTTCGTTTCTGTATCTCTTGGGAAATACAGTGGTTCGCGAACCGTAGAGTGACAATATATTCGATACACTCAAGCTGAATGAGTGCTCGGTTATGTGTGGTCTGGTTGCAAGATGTACTTGTTGGACCCTAGTGTATTGCTCTATAGAGGTATACTTTCGTAAGGTAGTACCATACCTTGTCATAGTTGGAAATCCATTCTATAATAAGAGCCATGAGGTTTTTGATTATATAATAAGTATGTGGTGCCCGAGATCTAAGATAACTGCTAGATGGTTATTTATGTGTGATTTGATAAACACTATTATAATATCGCCGGATTTGGTATAACAAAAATATATTGTATTATCACAAGCTTAAAACCGTCCGTATTTACATGTGGGACGGTCTTACGATTATCTTTTTCTTTCAAAAATATTTTTAATTTAAAATCAGTTGGATGTTACATATAAACTTAGTGAGTTTTCTCACACTTGTTCAAAAGACATATCCGTGGCGTTTTCGATGCTCGGGTCAGACCGAGTCTTACAGGTGTTAACGTGATTTTTTATCAACAACGAAATATAGGGTACAGTTGTGGAATTAGGGAACCTAGTCCTTTTTAGCTTGACTGAATTCACCATTCCTTAGATATCAAGACCCAAAGACCGAAATTAGTTACTCTTCCTTCAAGAGATGAGTATCATGCTTATGAGTCTTAAGGATCAACAATTACCCAAGGATGGGGCTTCAACAATCGTTATTAATCAGAGCTGGAATAAGCATCATGGGTATTCAGGTAATTTCTTGTAATGTTGAATTGGGGAACGTTGATATTCGAAAGCAAAATAGGGTATAATATAATATGCAAAATAGTAAAGAACGCAACAATTTATAGTGGTTCGGTTCGGTTAGAACCTACGTCCACTTTAAGGGCTTTGTCGATTTTATTATAGAGAGGAGGTTACGTAAGAAATCCCCGGTTTGATTTCCAAATTAGGGTTAAAGCTCTTAGAATAGAATAAAATATGTTAGAATGAGAAAAGAGATTCTGATCCCCTTAAATGTGACCCTTGGGGTCTTACTTATAGGCAATTTGGGCCCTCTTTTGTAACATTCGGGTAGGAAACCTGGTTCCGGTTCAACCTTTCGATATTGTCTTGCCTTAGTAGCTCTAGGTTTTGGGACCACTTGCTTCTGTCCATGTTTCTCTGTTTCGATGTCATGGTATCGGTATTGGCCCACCTTCATGCCCCATGCTTTAAGTATTTAAGTTATAGAGGTTTTGGTGCCGGTAATACATAAATGCTTTGGTATCAGATCTTCGTAAAGCTCTAGTGTCGGCTTAACTGCTTTCTTCTCTTTGTATTTGGCTTTGCCTTCAATCATACTAGCCCTTTAGCCTTAGGTTCCACCCTTGTCATTTGTTCTAGTAAGTGTCGGTATTGTCCATTGGTATTGGTATTGAGTTTATTAGTAGGGATAACTCTTCTTTGCCTCATCGTATATGCTTCTAGTTCTTTACTTTCTTTATGAATTGGATTTCCGTAACGTGCCTCTATCTTGAATGCAAGGTAACATTCTAGTTGCTTTCCTTTGCTCTGTGTCATCCCCACGATACTGATTCCTAGCTTTTGGTTTCTTCTTTGCTGTTCTTGTATTGAGTATCGGTTCCATGATTCCACCTTTGAAGCTTTGGTTCTGTACTACTTTGGTATTGTTTTGTTTATTTGATGCTAGATCAACTGTCTTCCTTTCTTTGTTACTCTGATATTCCTATGATGTTTTTATAATCTTTGTATTGGTTTTATATACTTCCCTTCCTGCCTTGGTGTCGACACCAAGTTAATTGTTCATCATTTGTTGGTGTCGACGCCACACTTTCATCTCCTTTTGCTTTTTCAGTACAGCTGCCGTGATTGTTCCCTTCTAAACTCTTTGTAATCGGTCAGGGTATTGTTTGCTCTCTCAGTATCTTTTGGTACAGTTTTCATAGATTTCATCCTACGCCATATGCACTTATGGGTGTTGCTTTCAAGCTTTTTCTTTTCTTGTTACTTTGGTAGCACTTCCAACGATACTATGTGTTGGTACTCAGCTTTGTCTTGAACCCTTTTTCTATTGGCATCGGCTTGAGATCCTCGTGCTTCGGTATCAATCAGGCTCTTCTCTACTTTAGTATTGATTCTACTGGTTTCCCTTTTAATGTCTTACAATATTGATCTAGCTGCCCCAAAGGCTTTTCCTACATAGCTTCGGCTTTGTCACCTCAAGCCCTTTGTTTGTCTAGTTTCGAAGCTTCCACTTCTTTATATTTGGCCGATGCAAATTTTAGAGCCAACATTTATCCCCCCCTAATATAAGAGGCTTTTGTTCTTTAGGGCATGAAATCCAATGGTTCTTGTACTGCTTTTCTGTAACTCAAGAAGCATTAAAGAAACTTTTGGTCATTAGTTTCGTACACTTCAAATAAGGATACAAGAGATAACCTTAAACTTTCTTCGATGGCAGTGTTGGGGGTTTAAGCTCCCAAAATTATGAATTTTTCATGAGTTTAAATAGTTAACATGCTAACCCAATAATGTATCAATGTGGATTCTTGATAGTTCTAAGACTTAAAAATTTTCTATTAATTGGAATGGGAGACCCGAGATTCTTTTTGAGATATCTAGTTGTTAAAGGTTCATCTTCCAGAATGTGTGATAGTAACCCAAGATCTGGACTTGGATATTTGTAATGGAAAACTAGAGATCCACCCTTATTGCTATAGAAAGAGAAATCGAAACCCATATTTAGGTAATATGGAGAGAAAACCCGAGATAATAGAGTTCCAAAGCTTATATTTGGTTATTTGTAATAGAAGGCCAGGACTTTACTTCTTATGAAATTCTTCATATGAACTTCCCTTACGTTTTTTTTGCATGAAATACGATAACTAATACTTTTGGTGCTAGTCTCTTACATAGTTTTTTAATATTTCACTTATAATGTGTCAAACATTTCTTTTTATCAAAAACACATAATAATGAAGTAAAGGGTAAAAGTGACATAATTGTTTTGACTAGCATGGGTTTAGAAAACCTCCATGTATGAGATGTTGAGAAATCATAACCTTTGTTAGAAGGTTTCAAATAAATGACTGAAGTACCAGCCCGAGTATCAACCTAAGCATCCTCATTCTAGAACTAAGGTAGTAGGCCTGAACTCCATATGTGGTCATGACAGTAGAAGTACCAGCCCTGACTTAAGTAAGTGCGATAGAATTTACTCGGGTAAATAAGGAATTAGAAGTTCATACTTGAAATCAGCAGGAATCCCAAGACTCATGCTCGGATAAATAGGAAATAAGAAATTTACATCTGAACATAATAGAAATCCTGAGACTCATGCTCGGGTAAATAGAAAGTCAGAATTCCACATCTGAAATTAATTGAAAACCCCTAGAATCACACTTGGGTAAATAGAAAATCAGAAGTTCACATTTGAACATAATAGAAATCTGGAGACACGTGCTCAAGGAAACAAAAAGTCAGAAATTCACATCTGAAAATAATAGAAATCCCGAGACTCATGCTCGGTTAAATAGAAAGACAAATATTCACATTTGAACATAATAGAAATCCCGAGACTCATGCTCGAGTAAATAGAAAGTCAAAATTCCACATCTGAAATTAATATAGAACCTCGAGAATCACCCTCTGGTAAATAGGAAATCAGATATCCACATTTTAACATAATAGAAATTCTGAGACTCATTCTCGGGTAAATAGGAAATCATAAATTCACATTTGAAATTAATAGAAAACCTCGAGACTTATACTCGGGTAAATAGGAAATCACAAATCCATCAAAGAACCATATATTAATTGTAAGTTACTTATGAAATGTTATAGTTAAATAAAATACCTTAATAAAGGTACAAAAGAATCATCGAACATTATTCAAAAATCTTCTAATAGAAGGATCAAGAATTATTCAAAGACCATCTATGTGATTCAATGTTTAAGCAACCCAAACATCATTGAAAGTGATCAAACAACCACAAATTATTTTGTGGTTTTCTCGGATGCTTGTTAAGAGCATTCAGAGAAAATACATGGGTGAAAAAGTCTTAAATATCCTGAGAAATAACTTTTTGGATGCATATATAGAGGACTCCTTTCGGAATAAGTTAACCGTACCCTAAACCTATTAGTCATTCAGCAGAAGTTCCTTTGGATTATTCGACTATTGGGTATCTAATGTCTAGCTTTATTCCTAACCCATAGGATATGCAAACGCATGAATACTCTCTAAAAGTGACACTGATCCCTTTATAGGAAGATGCGTTTATTATTATAATAACTAGCCCCACTTAGTGGGGAAACTCCACTAGCTAGAGATGTAATTATTTATCCCCACTTAGGGGGCAACTCCATTATAGGAGATGTAAGCACTATAGCCCTACTCAAAGGCAACTCCATTGCAGGAGATGTAATTTTGTAGCTTCTCTTCTTGGAAGCTTTATTTGATGTTGCTTCTCTCTTTGGAAGCTTTGTTTGATGTTGCTTCTTTCTCCAGAAGCTTTGTTTGATGTTGCTTCTCTCTCGGGAAGCTTCATTTGTTGTTTCGTTTCACTCCGGAAGCTTTGTTTGATGTTGCTTCTCTCTCCGGAAGCTTTGTTTGTTGTTGTTTCTCTCTCTGGAAGCTTTGTTTGATCACCTTTTCTTCTAAAGACTTTATTGATTCACCCTTTCTTTTAAAGGTTTTATTAATTCACCCTTTCTTCTAAAAGTTTTATTGATTCACCCTTTCTTCTAAAGGTTTTATTTTTCACCCTTTCTTCTAAAGATTTTATTGATTCGCCCTTTCCTCGAAAGGTTTTATTGATTCTCCATTTCATCTAAAGGTTTTTTTGGATATCCTCCATCAAGGATATGCTTCATACCTTTCACAGAAGTAGAGATAAGATTTTAAAGAGTCTTATTTAATCCGAGGAACAATTGGCATTTAATCATTTTTCTTGCTGCGTATTTATCTGAACAACCTCCATCGAAGCTTGTCATTGATTGATATGTAGTGTGTTTTTTTAGTGCTCCCTTTTTAGCTTTCTTCCCTCCTATGGGACGACACAAGCAGAAGTTGGGCGTGCTTTAAGTGCCTCCGTCGTATACACAAGCTTAACCATGGTTTGGTTTTTACCTGTAATAACACTTGAACTTATGTTAATATTTGTTTGATCATAAGCAAAAAGACAAAGTTGGATGTCTAATGAAAGTAATCATTTAAGATAGGAAATTTATTGTTCAATTCTAATCCCAAGGTTCAGTGTCTTTGACCAAATTTTCCCAATGGTCTTCCTTAAACTTCTCAAATGAGCTTTCATTTCCTTTTGGTTTGGTTTCTTTTTTATCAATTCACAACATTAACTGGTTTTGTGTCCTCTTATCTTGTGATAGGAACAATAATCCTTTTCTTTGCCTGACTTTGAAGTGCCTTCTGCAAAAGAATTGGAACCAAACTTTTTTCCTTTAGACCTCGCTTTAAGCTTTCTTTTGTGTTAAATATTTTTCCATACGAATGAATTTGTCAGCTCTAGAATAAAAATCACGCAAGCTTTCACATTCTTTCAAGATAAGCTCTTTCAAAAGGGGGATGGTGCAAATAATCCTGACTACACAGCAATTAGTTTTTCTCTATTTGTTTCCCCTTTTACGTTGAGCGAATCAGTATAAAATCTCTTTAGATAACAGGCTAGCAACTCCTCTGGTTTCTGTCTAACTCTAGCTAGATCATAAATGCTGATAGCTGAGCCTTCTTGCATATGGAATTGTGTCTTGAATGTAGTGGATAATTGTTTCCAAGTTGTGATGATTGGGTCACGATAATGCCTACGCCATTTGTTAGCTTCTTTATGAAGAGTTATTAGGAAAATCTTGCATCGAAGAACTTCAGAAACATTATATGAATCCATGTAACTCTAAAAGATGGAGAGGTGCTCTTTGAGGTCTGTTGTCCCATCATACATGAACCGTGGCATTTTAATGTTATATGGAACCTCAACCATCATTATTTTCTTGGAAAAGGAGATTTCCTATAACTCCTTGTCTTCTGACGACATCAGGCTTTCGTTTTCCTCTGAGTTAACCACCTCTCTTAATGCCTGATAGTTTATCCGCAAAACTGGACTGATTTGTAGATTTTATGGAGATATCTAATTTGACTATTAAACTCTCGATATGCCATGATTTTTGATTCTGCTTCATAGGGTTCTACCTTAGGGGACCTTTGGGCTAAGACTTCTTCAACGAACCTTCTAGTGACATCAATCTGCAATGCTAAGAGCAATATTTCCAGTTCATTACTTGCTTTCATCATTAATGTCGAGGATTCTCCGGTATCAAATTTTGCTAAGTTGATATTCGAAGGTATGCCATATTCTAGAGCGGACGTTGTGTTGGAACCTTGCTCATAACTCTTTCTCGGTCTAACCATATTTATTTGGAATCGAGAGTTACTTATGGCTATGTAATCGGAAATAAAGACAAAGGGATCAAAATAAGGATGGAGGTTCAAGGTAAGTATGGAGGGAGAAATAGGATAGAGGTTTAGGCCCTCCTTCTAGCGCCAAAAATGTTAATGATATTTTTCGTCAACACCAAAATATAGGGTTACGGTTGTGGAACTAGGGTAATCTGGTCCTTTTTAGCTTGACAGAATTCACCGTTCCTTAGATATCAAGACCCAAAGACCGAAATTAGTTACTTTTCCTTGAAGAGGTGAGTATGACGCTTGCGATTCTTAAGGATCAACAATTACCCTAGGATGGGGCTTCAATAATCGTTACGAATTGGAGCTGGAATGAGCATCAAGGGTAGTTAGGTAATTTCTTGTAATGTTGAACTAGGGAACGTTGATATTCAAAAGCATAATAGTGTATAATATAATATGCAAAATAGTAAAGAACACAACAATTTATAGTGGTTCGGTTCGGGTAGAACCTACGTCCACTTTAAGGGCTTTGTCGATTTTATTATAGAGGAGGTTACATGAGAAATCCCCGGTTCGATTTCCAGATTAGGGTTAAAGCTGTTAGAATAGAATAAAAGATGTTAGAATGAGAAAAGAGATTCTGATCCCATCAAATGTGACCCCTAGGGTCTTACTTATAGGCAATTTGGGCCCTCTTTTGTAACATTCAGGTAGGAAACCTGGATCCGCTTCAACCTTTCGATATTGTCTTGCCTTAGTAGCTCTTGGTTTTGGGACCATTTGCTTTTATCCATTTTTCTCTATTTCGATGTCGTGGTATCGGTATCGACCCACCTTCACGTCCCTTGCTTTAAGTGTTGAAGTTATAGAGGTTTTGGTGCCGGTACTACATAAATGCTTCGGTATTGGATCTTCATAAAGGCTCTGGTGTTGGCTAAGCTGCTTTCTTCTCTTTATATTTGGCTTTGCCTTCAATCATACTAGCCCTTAGGTTCCACCCTTTTCATTTGTTCTCGTAAGTGTCGGTATTGTCCATTAGTATTGGTATTGAGTTTATTAGTACTGATAACTCTTCTTTGCCTCATCGTATATGATTCTAGTTCTTTACTTTCTTTATGAACTGGATTTCCGTAATGTGCCTCTATCTTGAATGCTAGGTAACATTCTAGTTGCTTTCCTTTGATCTGTGTCATCCCCACGATACTGATTCCTAGATTCTGGTTTCGTCTTTGCTGTTCTTGTATTGAGTATTGGTTCCATGATTCTACCTTTGAAGCTTTGGTTCTGTACTACTTTGGTATTATCCTATTTATTTGATGCTGAATCAACTGTCTTCCTTTCTTTGTTACTCTGATATTCCTCTGATGTTTTTATAATCTTTATATCGGTTTTATATACTTCCCTTCCTTTCTTGGTGTCGACACCAAGCTAATTGTTCATCATTTGTTGGTGTCGACGCCACACTTTCATCTCCTTTTGCTTTTTCAGTACTTCTGTTGTGGTTGTTCCCTTCTGAACTCTTTGTAATCGGTCAGGGTATTGTTTGCTTTCTCTCAATATCTTTTGGTATAGTTTTCATTGATTTCATCCTATGCCATATGCACTTATGGGTGTCGCTTTCATGCTTTTTCTTTTCTTATTATTTTGGTAGCACTTCCAACGATACTATGTGTTGGTACTCAGCTTCGTCTTGAACCCTTTTCTATTGTCATCGACTTGACATCCTCGTGCTTTGGTATCGATCAGGCTCTTCTCTACTTTAGTATTAATTCTACTAGTTTCCCTTTCAATGTCTTACAATATTGATCTAGTTGCCCCAAAGGCTTTTTCTTCATGGCTTTGGATTCGTCACCTCAAGCCCTTTGTTTTTCTAGTTTCGAAGCTTCCACTTCTTTATATTTGCCCGATGCAAATTTTAGTGCCAACATTTATCCCCTCCCCCTTAATATAAGAGGCTTTTGTTCTTTAGGACAAAAATCCAATGGTTCCTGTACTGCTTTTCTGTAACTTAAGAAGCATTAAAGAAATTTTTGGTCATTAGTTTCGTACACTTCAAATAAGGTTACAAGAGATAACCTTAAACTTTCTTAGATGGTAGTGTTGGGGGTTTAAGCTCCCAAAATTGTGATTTTTTCATGAGTTTAAATAGTTAACATGCTAACCCAATAATGAGACGACCCGATTTCCCGTTCTCACGGAAACAAGGTTATCTTTGGAATATAACACAGAAACAGATAATAGCAGAACAAAATTAAATAAATACACCAGATAATGAACAACAAAATATACTGGATAAAAGTAATCATCAGAGTTACACAGTATACAGGATCTTACTTAGTACAAATACAGTTCAGCTATACATAAATGTCTACAGCGGAAATAAACAAAATATGTACAATAGGAGCTGAACAGCATAAAAAGAAATAAATGATAGAATCCATCTTCAGCTCCAGCTATCCAGAAAGAACCAGCTAAACCTGAATACAAGGCTGCCCGTGTAGAAAAAGGGGCACCCGAGTTTGAGAGTGAAACAAACTACGAGTCAGTCATGGGACTGGTATGAGAAATCTACTCAACACCTATATAATATGGCAAATCACAGGACCACCCACTTTCGTGGAACGGGTTTACTCCATTGGATTGCCAGTGCTTTAAAACAAATCTTTCTTTTAAACATCGCTATGCTTTTTATAAAAATGAAGCCATTATAAGACTCAGTTCCCATCACACAATGCAACGCAAACCGGAGGATAGAGTTTTACCTTATAATGGCCAAAATATGATTGATACGAATAAAACAAAGGCAATTGATATTATTGCTAGTGTTTATATGTTTTGAAAACAATTTCAAATCATAACTATCAATCATAGACGGCATGGGTACCATATATCATGTCGCCATATATATATACAATCAAAACCGCACGATGTCGTATTTGGAAATTGGATTTCCGTCATGAACCAAGGCAAAAGATAGTCCTTACCGAATTCGAGACTGCCTAGCCCGAGCCTCAGGCAAGTACTCTGTCAAGCCTTAGGATCGTCAGGGCCGGTCCACCGAGGTGGATTAAAATGCCTGAACCATACGTTTCCCCGCCCTTTGGGGCGTAAACGAGCCAACGAATGACTCCATCGGACCCGGATCGTCCGATCAAACCGAGGCGCCTCGCAACAGCAACAACCACATAAGTCAAACTCGTCAGGGCGTGTAAAACCACTGACGCCACTTTTAGCTAGGAGGAAACGCAGGCCCTCCCTGAGGTCCTTTCTCCCGTTTCTGGTTCATACCGGGGTGTGAGGCTCGCGAATTCACGTTATACACAAAGCTATGCCACACAGGCGGTGCTTTGATCATCACCACAAGACTTTGCTTTTCAACAGAAGCCTTGATCACTGCATCTTAGCATGCCACACAGGCAATTCACGCCATGCGACTGATGTCCATCGATATACAACCTCTGAGCTCGTGCGTCTCAGAGAAGGGCGTTAAGCAAAAGAATAAATTCTCCGCCGCCAAACAGATGTATATTTAACAGAAATCAATCAACACAGAATAAACTCCAATGTCAGACACACAGTCCATTTACAAGTCCGTTCTGGGTCTGAACGAAACCGGAGGCACTAAATACCTCGCAAACCCTTCGATCAACACGTACGTCTGAACGATCACCACTCATTATCCATATTTCGGGATGCCTCCCAATCAGGACCTCGGTTACCATCCAAACGAGGTGAAGATCTCCGGTCTTCGACCATCGTCTTCATCTTCGAATTTCAATCGTCGGTCGATTATTCGAAATGAGAATTAACTCGGCCTTTCCAAATAATTCACGTATATTTAGAATTTCAAATCGATTTACTTCAATGGTTAAATTATTTGACAACACCAATTGTGTTCTTTAATGTAATTTTCACACCAAACACATTCAACCATCAAAAGCCACACAAATCAAGCAAATTCAGTTTATTTCCATTCCATATCGTTTATGGTATTTTATAACTATTTATCGCTATTTTTATTTAATTTAAAATAGCTAATTTATTCAAAACGACGCTTCGGGCCATAAGGCGGCCGTGGCGCTGTTTTTCTTCAGATTTGATTTACACATATCTGAAAATCTAACCGTTGGATCTTTACAAAATTTACATCATTAGAAAGGTCTTTTCAAAACGAACCCAACGGTTCCAGTTTCGGGAAAATCCGACGGTCGGATCTTCCGGTACAATCGTTTGAAGTTTCGATTTCAAAATACGAACTGCAGCGTCGTTATTCGATTAAATATAATTATATTTATATATATATATAAATATAATCGTTTCTGGCGCTGTTTTTCTTCAGATTTGAATTAAACATTCCAGACAATCCAACCGTTGGATTTTTACAAGGTCGGTGCCGTTGGAAAAATTATTCCAAGGCGAACCCGACGGTTGAGGTTTCGGGAAAATCCAATGGTCGGATTTCCCGTACTAGTCGTTTGAAATCACGGTTTCAAAATACGAACTGCACGGCTTCGTTTCGTTTTAATTTTATTTATATTTATATAGTTATATAAATATAGTTCATTCAACAATTCCAATATCGTTTTAACTTCAAATATTTTTCTAACGCCTTAAATTTTGGAAAAATTTCGCCATAACCTCCCCTGCACCGGGAGCATCGGGAAATCGCAAATAGCGTCCCGGTCCTTCTAATCTCAAAAAGAAAAAGAAAAAGCCAAGCGGCTAGCCAACAGGCTCATAAAATCATCACCCAAACAAAGCAGTAAATGTGTACCTATTTGTCGGGCACAAAATTTTATTCCTCTTCTCTAGCCCCTTTGCTATAACCTGTTCAATGAATATGCATGTACATATATATACAGTTCTTATCATTTATCATTTTCTATTCAACTTCATATTTGATTTCTATTTGGTTTAAAAACACCATTCATTCTAATGTTACATAAATAGGTGCAAATCATTTCATTAGCTAATTAATGAATATTTCAACTCATATATGTTTATTTTGAACAAGTGACTATTTTTAACCCTTCACATTTCAACGATTTATGCATACAATAAAAATGGGATTTTTATTGTAAAACAATTCATTTCAAAACACTACTTTTCTATATAGTTCATATAGTCGATAAAAGGTGATTTTTATTATCAAACAATTTACTTCAAAATATGAATACCATTCAACACATGAATTTCTAAACAACGAATGAATATCAATTCAACACATGAATGTTTTCTATAGTTTCTATATATAGATAAAAATGTGATTTTTATTATCGAACAATTTATTTCAAAATATGAATACCATTCAACACATGAATTTCTAAACAACGAATGAATATCAATTCAACACATGAATGTTTTCTATAGTTTCTATATATAGATAAAAATGTGATTTTTGTTATCGAACAATTTATTTCAAAATATGAATACCATTCAACACATGAATTTCTAAACAACGAATGAATATCAATTCAACACATGAATGTTTTCTATAGTTTCTATATATAGATAAAAATGTGATTTTTGTTATCGAACAATTTATTTCAAAATATGAATACCATTCAACACATGAATTTCTAAACAACGAATGAATATCAATTCAACACATGAATGTTTTCTATGGTTTCTATATATAGATAAAAATGTGATTTTTATTATCGAACAATTTATTTCAAAATATGAATACCATTCAACACATGAATTTCTAAACAACGAATGAATATCAATTCAACACATGAATGTTTTCAATAGTTTAAGCAAATGAAAATAATTCAAACACACAAATATTATTCAAAATTTCGGCAGCATAACGGCAGGGTAGTTACACCGGCACCGTCCCTAGTACGGCTCCTCGCTCTACCTTAAAACCTCGCGGTTTTTGACAATGGGGATCATACATCTAGTTCGCACGCAGGCGGCATGTATATATTTATTTCATTTCCACAAACTAATCCTATGTGGTTTCAACCAAATATTTCACAACCACCAATGGGTATTTTCCAACCACAATCAACCAATATCAATCACAAACAATCCCAAACAATCAATCGCTATCAATCAATTTTCACAACAATTTCAACCAATAAATATCGTCCATGGTTTGTGGACGAGGGGCGTATATATATATATTTATATATAGCAATTCACTTTCATTTTCACACATATATAATATTTTTAAATCAGAAATCTCACCAATAGCTATCCAACTGCACGACACTTCCTTTATAGAAATCTTCGCCTTTTTGTCGCTTTCGCCCGTATTCTCTACACATGTAAAAATCGAATTTTTATGATGCTATTCAATATATAAAAATATGATTTTTACTTCGACTTTCAATATATAAAAATCTGATTTTTACTTCGGCTTTCAATATATAAAAATCTGATTTTTACTTTAAAACAAAATCAGTTTTTGTACTTTTTAAAAATTTCAGTTTTTATACTTTTTAAAATCCAGTTTTATACTTTTAAAAATCCAGTTTTATACTTTTTAAAAATCCAGTTTTATACTTTTTTTAAAAATCAATTCAGTTTTTAATCCTTTTAAAAACTGTTTTTAAACCTTTTTTAAAAAAAACTGTTTTTAAACCTTTTAAAAATCAAAATCAGTTTTTTTTTTATTTTAAACATTTTCAGTTTTAAATTCGATTTTATAAAATAAAAATAAGATAAAAAAAAATAAAAAAAAATGCTTACCGAGGGGGGGGGGTTTCACCGATGTCGGAGGTGCTTCTCGAGCTGGGCGGCTCGGGGTTCGAACGGTGGTGGCGGTCTTCGATCGAGGGAGGCGGTGGCTTCGGGTCTCGAACGGTGGTGGCGGTCTTCGATCGAGGGAGGCGGTGGCTTCGGGTCTCGAACGGTGGTGGCGGTCTTCGATCGAGGGAGGCGGCGCGATTTCAAATTACCGGGGTCACATACTAACTAGAAAAATTCCAGAAAAATATTTTCTAGTTTCGTATTGACGATACGGTCCTAACAAAACTAGTTTCGTCGAATTCTGAGACCGTTTGAAAAATGGCCAATTTCCAGTCGATTAAAATCAACTGAAACTGGTCAAACGCGTTTTCCTTTGCCACGCTCACATATTGATTCGAAAAATTATGAAATTTGAAACCTAGCAATAACTTGACACTGCGGATCTAACAAAAGTGGTTTCGTCGAAATCCGAGGTCGTTTGCAAAATTTCCATTTTTAAGGGCCTGAATTCTATAGCGACTATTCAGAATTTTCAACTGGACATATCTTTTGATTCCCGCTATCAAATTTCGATTGGTCGGATTCGTTGGAAAGATATTATCAATTAGATTCCATTATTTTTGGTTTCACTAAAATCTGAATTGTTTTGCACTCGGTATATTCAATTGAAGTTTGAAATCGAATTATCGAACTACCGCGCCATTTTCAATTCTATATATAATTATAATTAATTATATTCGTTTTCAAATGTCGATTCAAACTCAGTTTTCATCGCCATTATTTAAAATATTTATTTTAAATATTTAAAATCCATTATTTTAGCCAATTTAAAATTTTTAAATTGGTTCAGATTTTCTGGGTCGTTACAAATAATGTATCAATGTGGATTCTTGAAAGTTCTAAGACTTAAAAAATTTCTATTAATTGGAATGGGAAATCCGAGATTCTTTTTGAGATATCTAGTTGTTAAAGGTTCATCTTCCAGAATGTGTGATAGTAACCCAAGATCTGGACTTGGATATTTGTAATGGAAAACCAAAGATCCGCCCTTATTGCTATAGATAGAGAAATCGAAACCCATATTTGGGTACTATGGAGAGAAAACCCGAAATATACTTCTGGAGATAATAGAGTTCCAAAGCTTATATTTGGTTATTTGTAATAGAAGCCAGGACTTTACTTCTTATGAAATTCTTTATATGAACTTCCCTTACATTTTTTCTGCATGAAATACAATAACTAATACTTTTGTTGTTAGTCTCTTACATAGTTTTTTAATATCTCACTTATAATGTGTCAAACATTGCTTTTTATCAAAAACACATAGTAATGAAGTGAAGGGTAAAAGTGACATAATTATTTTGACTAGTATGGGTTTATAAAACCTCCATGTATGAGATGTTGAGAAATCATAACCCTTGTTAGAAGGTTTCAAATAGAAGACTGAAGTACCAGCCCGAGTATCGACCTAAGCATCCTCATTCTAGAACTAAGGTAGTAGGCCTGAACTCCATATGTGGTCATGACAGTGGAAGTACCAGCCCTGACTTAAGTAGGTGCGACAGAATTTACTCGGGTAAATAAGGAATTAGAAGTTCATACTTGAAATCAGCAGGAATCCCAAGACTCATGCTCGGATAAATAGGAAATAAGAAATTTACATCTAAACATAATAGAAATCTCGAGACTCATGCTCGGGTAAATAGAATGTCAGAATTCCACATCTGAAATTAATTGAAAACCCCTAGAATCACACTTGGGTAAATAGAAAATTAGAAATTCACATTTGAACATAATAGAAATCCCAATACTCATGCTCAGGAAGACAAAAAATTAGAAATTCACATCTGAACATAATAGAAATCCCGAGACTCATGCTCGGGTAAATAGAAAGAAATATTCACAATTTGATCTCCAAATTAGGGTTCGGTTTGGGTAGAAACCACGTCCACTTTAAGGGCTTTGTCGATTTTATTATAGAGGAGGTTACATGAGAAATTCCCAATCTGATTTCCAAATTAAGGTAAAGCTCATAGAATTGAATACAAGATGTTAGAATAAGGGAAGAGATTCTGGTCCCCTCAATTGTGATATTTGGTGTTTTATTTATAGGCAATTTGGGCCCTCATTGGTAGCAATCGAGTAGGAAACCCGGTTCCTCTTCAACCTTTCGATATCAGCTTGCCTTAGTGGCTCTTGGTTTTGTGCCACTGGCTTCGGTCCATGTTTCTCTATTTCAATGTCGTGGTATTGGTATCGACCCGCTCTCATGTCCCTTGCTTTAAATGTTTAAGTTATAGAGGTTTTGGTGTCGGTACTATATAAATCTTCGGTGTCGGATCTTCATAAAGGCCCTAGTGTCGGCTAAGCTGCTTTATTCTCTTTGTATTTGACTTTGCCTTCAATAATACTAGCCTTTTAGCCTTCGGTTCCACCCTTGTTGTGACACCCCACGTCCGTTAATGTCACTCGTTAAGAGAATGCATTAAGTTTCGTGAAGCATTATAGGTAAACAAAAACAAAAATATTACAAGACATATATAGAATAGCTGCGGAAATTTAAAACTTTTACTAAGCAGAAAACATCGTGGTTCAAAACATAGTTACATCATAAGTTTGAAATGCATAAACCCAATACATCAATTTTTAACTTCTGTCTTGTACTTAAATCATCAGAGTACAATAAACATGAAAAGAGCATAATCCCCAAAAACATAGTCATAGTAGAGAAGATACGAAATCAAGCAGTGCATCTAAGCAACTCCAAGCAGAATGAAAGCGGAATCCTGATCAAGCTTGAGTATTCCCACACTGAGAACTTAAGGGGAATGAAAGAGAAAGAAGAGGAAACAAAATAGGTCAGACATAAAGTCTGGCGAGTCCAGTTACTTTTGGCATATAAATAAGTAAAAGCATCATGACAGCCATATAAACTGGATAAGAGGTAGATAACAGCATATAAGGCAGGTATGTCAATGTAACAAGATAAACATGATAGAATAAGTAGTGTTTCCCTAACTTTTTTCTTTCTCTGCACTAATACTAGTATAATATGAACAAGATGATCCCAAACAAGTATAAGATGGCAGACTTAGGCGTACTTCTAATGAGAGGTTTAACCTCATACAATAACAGGCAGCCCAACTGAACATACCAGAGTAACCCCTAAGGATAATAATGAGCTCCTAAACATACCAGAGTCAAGATGTACCCTAATTACTACCCCAATCGATCGGCTCCCTACTCTGTAGATACCCTGTGCTGGCCCCACAGTAGGATGTATCACTTCCTAAAGTGGCAACCCTTTATTTTCAGGATATGCACAACCATATCTACAGGTGTCACGGCATCTACCTTTTCCGCTGGACCCATGCACGCACATGACCCCGTCGGAATGCGCTGCCTACACCATCCCCCACTTTTGGATCTCTTACAAATAGCCGAGTAAGCGTGCCCCGACTCCGACCTAGTTCGGAGTACTCATTTGATACCTATATATGGGTTACTGACTGAAACGAGTCCCATACATAAGATGTTACAAGCTCCCCTAGGCTTAAATCCCCACTACTAGCTTTTCTACAGGTTATGCCATACCAGACTAGAAAGATTGCATGCCATACTAGAGTAAAAGATTGCATAACCCCACATGTTATGTTTTCAGGTTCATTACCATATTCATTTATGGTTATCATATGCTAGACCTCCCACATTAAGCCTACAACTTGTGGATGTTGGATATGCCGGGCGGGTCCGGGCAGACTTCTTCAACAAGTCGGACTTAACCTCGTGTCTTAGCCCGTTACGTGTTTATGCACTTAGACCCCTCACATTAGATTCACCACTTTTGGTCGATGGATATGTCGGTCAGGTCCAGGCAGACTTCTACCACAAGTATAATCTAACCTCGTGTCTAAGCGCGGTTACAGTTTCTAATTAGTGTAATTCTAGGCATTTCCATTATTAACCAATTATACCTATTTCATTATAGGTTTTCATGCCCCTTTTTCCCAAGTTATATTCATCATGTATCGTATGCTCTAAATCCAGATCTTTAATCAAAGTTTGGTTTATGCCCCGAATTAAGATCTAAATCACAATTTGATTTATGCCCCAAATCCAAATTCATATTTTTAGTTCAAGTTATGCCCAAATTTCCCAATACAAGTTATGCTCCAATTTTAACGTTTTCCCCTCGTTCCCAATTTCACGTGTTCACATATTTCAGCAGCATGCCTAGGCTCGAACGTAGCATGGCTATAAAATAAAAAGAGAAAAGAAGAAGGGAAGAGAACAAAAACAAATATAATAACAAGATTGACATATGATGGCAGGAATAGGCATAGCAACAAATAAACATACAGTGACCAAATTGGGCATAATGTCAAGATAGGCATATAGGAACAAATCTGATGAACATGTGATAATAGAATTGATTCTAACATAATAGGGACATCATAAACAGGCATGATGAGATATAAACAGTGAATTAGATCTACAAGCAATGGCAGATCTGACATAATAAATAGGCATAGGAAAATAACTTAGATACACAGGTTATGGCAGATCTGATATGATTCAATTAGTCACAGGCTTAGATCCTATTTATAAACATATTAAGATTATCTATTAAGTATTTATATCTAAAAATAACGTAGACTCACCGTGATTGGATCTAACAAATAGAAGAATAATAGCAGATGTAGAAGCACAGATCTCTGAATTTGTCTAACTCTAGTTGTTAAAGAAGAATAGGCCATTTTAATCAAGGTAGAGGCAGCCTCCTGTTCTCCATTGTTTTTGGTGTGTAAAAACAAGAGAAATGGGGTCCTATTTATAGCCTAAAGCCAACGAACCAAGCGAAGAATTCATTCCATGTTCAGAATTGGGAATCTTCCCAGATCCGTATGGAGGTCAACCCCCTTTGAGTGTCGACCCCTGGGTCGACCCAGCAGGGTCTGGGTCGACCCTAGAATCGGCCGGTTCCACTTCTGGGGCTTCCGCTTCGCTGTTTTGAATATTTTTTCTTTTTGAATATTTGATTTTTTTGTATATATATAATTCTCTTGCACGTATACAAACTTCTAGGCATGATAATTTCTTTATACGATGTCCGTTTCACGCAAACTCAGAGTTTATCTTAAGTAAAATTCCAAGACGAACGCAATGGTGCAGTCTATTTTACTTTATTCAAATTATTTAATTAAGTATTACTTAGTTTGTCATCTTAATGTGTTGTAGAATTACGGGGTGTTACACTTTTCGTTTGTTCTAGTAAGTGTCGGTCTTGTCCATTGGTATTGAGTTTATTAGTAGGGATAACTCTTCTTTGCCCCCATCGTATATGCTTCTAGCTCTTTACTTTCTTTATGAATTGGATTTCGTTATCGTGCCTCTATCCTGAATACTTGGTAACGTTCTAATTGCTTTCCTTTACTCTACGTTTGTTATCATCCCCACGATAATGATTCCTACCCCGATTTCGTCTCTGTCGTTCTTGTATCGAGTATCGATTCCATAATTCTACCTTTGAAGCTTTGGTTCCGTACTACTTTAGTATTGTCATGTTTATTTGATGTTGGATTAACTGCCTTCCTTTCTTTGTTACTCTGATATTCCTTTGATGTTTTTATAATCTTTGTATTATTGGTTTTATATACTTGCCGTCCTGCCTTGGTGTTGATACCAAGATAATTCTCACCATTTGTTGGTGTCGACACCACACTTTCATCTCCTTCTTTTTCAATACCTCTACTTTGGTAGCGCTTGCTTTCATGCTTTTTCTTTACTTTGGTATCGCTTCCAACGATACTATGTGTTAGTACTCAGCTTTTTCTTGAACCCTTTTTATATTGGCATCGGCTTGACATCCTCGTGCTTCGACATCGATCAGGATCTTATCTACTTTAGTGTCGATTCTACTGGTTTCTCTTTTAATGTCTTCTGGTATCAATCTAGCTGCCCCTAAGTCTTTTCTTGCATGCCTTTCGCTTCGTTACCTCAAGCCTTATTTTTCTGATTTGAAGCTTCCACTTCTTTATATTTTGCTGATGCAAAATTTTAGTGTCAACAATAGGTTCAGGTTAGGATGTTACGAACTTCAAAAGAAATGTTGGAGGGGCCCAGACATATGATACGTAATGAGTATTTATTCTGTTGTTTGTTGTATATGAGGACAGATTGTTATAACTCTCCAGATATATTGGTTGATTGTTGTACTCTGATGAATGTAAGTATTTATAAAAGTTCTTTATAAAGATTTATTTCTGTATCATATTTATTTGACTGCGATGTGAGACTCTTATTCTGTGTTACTAGTCTTCTTCTTCTTTTATTCTAATATTTCTTTCTTTTTCACCATCTAATTTTCTTTCTATCAACTATCTGGTGCTTTTTGACACTTGGGTTTTGGCTAGTAATACAGGATTATATATTATTGCCAAAATTCGAGCATCGAATTTCTTGTCGGTTTGTTATAGTGTTATCAGATTAATGGTTTAGTAATATCCTTGGCTTTGTGGCGTAACTCAATAGAGATGGGGATAGTAATACCCTAGATATAGTTTGAGTGTATATATATGAGAGCGTGTATTTGTAATTGGATATAAAATTATTTTCATATTATTTCGTAAAAGGGGTAAATGAAATAATTTTACCCAAATCATATTTTTGTATATAAAAAGAAACAATTCTCTCAGATTATTGATTTGATTGTTTGAAGCTTGTATTGTCTTGATTGATTGGTTGATTAGAACTGAATTCAAATGGTATTATGAATTTGAATGGTTTGCTATATAACCAAAAAGAGGATTTCACATAAAATTTGTGAATGAGAATTTTAAAAGGAAATTTAACTTGCGCTAAATAAGTCAAGTTAGTAAAGGGAATTGTTTGGATTGAAGGTTTAACTAACGAAAGTTAAATAGAAATGTATAAATTAGAGTTTAACTCAGAGCTAAGTTAAATGAAAACAGAATGAATTAGAATGAATGATTTTTGAAATAAAATTAGAATTTGGATTATAAAATGGACGTGAACAAATTAGTGATCAATTTCTTAACTAAATATGGAAATTAGACTTAACATGGTTAAGTCAAGTTAGTTTAAGAAGGGATATAGAGATGGAATTAAATAAAACTGATATGGGACATGGAAATCAAATAAATAATAATTAAGTAGAAATCAATCGGATATTAACCAATTGATATTAAAATATGTGAAACCAAAGTAAAAGCAATCAATTAAGTATTGATCTTGAATACTAAGTTAAATGATTGTTTAAGTTGGTTGTGCATTGTTTGTTGATTCTATGTTAGATTGATTGAATCTAATTCACCAATGGGTTAATAAAAAGTTGAATGGACTGAAAACTAAGGAAAAGAATTCTAGTATAATAAACTTGAATGGAACCACATATGAATTAAAACTAAATAATTTAACTCTGTATTTGCATATACCTTCTAAAATAAAAGATGTTATAAGTTTGGTTCTGGAAATTTGTGTAATTACACTTGTTGATCAATAGAATGTTATTTATAATTTCATGTATTTGTTACTTACATGATAAATTGAGATAAGTATGGGTACCAGAAGGATGAGGATTTATTTTGGTTGAGTGTATTGCACAAAAGTTGAGCTAGTATGCTAAATAGCGCTTATATAAGGTACGCCTATGCAAAAATATAAATTTTGTTTATGAATTTGGCTTTTTCGATCATGTGGGTGGATGTATATATATTTATTGTTCCTGCAATATTGTATAAGTCACTCCATACAGAGGGGACTCTGCCAATAGTATTCCAAAATTTAAGATGTAAGAATATTTTTGAGATTTTTATTAACGAAAGTAAATTGGTTTTCCAATTAAAACTAAATGGGTTGGTTTAAAATAAAAATTCCGAAAATAGAACTTAAGATTTTAACTGAATAAGTTTTTGAAAAGTTAATAGGGTTTGGAGCAATGATCCTACCTTAGTAATTTCGGGGACAAAATTCTTCTAAGGAGGGAGCAATGTAACGACCCAGATTTTTAACCGTTAAGTTTGAACATTTAAAATTGGTTTTAAATGTTGATTTTGAAATATTAATGGATTTATACATTGAAATTATTTATTAAATGAAGATTGAACGTATAATTTATATTTAATTAAAAATGAGCTCATAATGTCGTGGTAGTTCATAATATTACATTTTGAACTTTAACTGAATATACATAATCCAATATAAGCCGTAATTCTTTGAAGCAAGAATCATTCGAATCTATTTGATTATAATTTTCTGATGAAAGAGAAAAATCAAGATTTCATATTAAAGAGTTCGAGTTATGTCTAAATCAAATTTTCAAATAGTCGTTATGGAATTGTTTATAAACCACAACGATTTATTTAATAAAATAAAAGGGTTTTTGATTAATTGAATATTGTTATAACCTATAATTGATCAAAATGGATTATGAATAGTTATATATCCTATTTGAATGTAATGAAAGTTGATGGAGTTTAAAAATATTAGTTTAATATTGATTTGGCAAAAAATAAGGATTTTACATTAATTTAATCAAGTTAAAAATAGCCAATTTTGAAACAGTCATGGATTTCAATGAAATCAGCTTCATTGGATCCGTAACGTTAAACTGTTGTATGAAAACAAATTTCATGGCAATCTGATATCGTATGTGACCTCGGTAGGCATAAAAGCGCAGCTAGTTTGCGTAACGTTTAATTAAATGAATTTAATTTGATTTTAAAGTAATATGTGTATAACTTGATCTAATGATAGAATTAAGATGCGAGACTAGTTCCATTGAATTCATGTTGATGTTTAAAGTCAGGATATATATATATAGTTCGTTATTTTTGAAGATCGAATATTTTGGCATTCGAATAGCGTCGTTTTACGTGTAAAATATCATTTTAGGAAGGACAGTCTCGGGATATGACGAACTTATGTCGTTGGATCCGTATTGGTAAGTTATTATAGGATTTCGATTTTCATATCGATCAGACTTATCGTTTGTCCGTACGAATGATAAATGCCTAGATTTTTATTTAATCGTTTACCAATTTAATATAGAACTTAAGAATAACCAATATTCAAACGACTTCGGATTTCAACGAAACTAATTTTATTAAATCCATAGTAATTTATTATTGTAATATTTCAAGTTTCAAGTCAAATGGATTTATTTTGTGATCATGCACAATTTGAATGTATATGATTCACGTTGTGCATTTATAAAGGAATTTTTACAAATGAATTCAGATTTCAACAAAACCGACTCCACCGTGTCCGGAATATTTCAATATGTTAGGGTTTCAATTTTCATCAATATCGGAGGTCGTACGAGGTGGTATTACGTGAAACTTAGAGCGTAAGTTTCATAAACATTAAAATATTAATATATTTCATTATAAATACCATGCTTAACCTAAAATCATGTCAATGTATTTCTGTGGTCAACAAGGCAAACCGCCGCCACCTAACATAACAAATGAACCAAACTTCACCATCTTCCCACTTGAAAATCTCCCAATCCGATCAACAAATTCAGAAATTTCCAGCTGCGAACTTCTTAAGCTCTTTGAGATCATCAAAATTTTCGGTGGTTATCGATTTTTGGAGGGCAAGCTGGCCAGAATCCGATCGGAAAGGCACGGCATTTGAAGCTTTACAGGCGGCGGAGGAGGGGGACTGGCGAGGTCATACTCTAGTTTAAGGGAGAGGCGGCTCGGGTGCTCGTTCTAATAACGCCTGATCGACGTCAGGAGTTTGGCATAGAGAGTGGTGATGATCGAAGTCATCGTGCACGAGTTCAGAGTAATGGGCTGGAAACGAACAAAGAGGAAAAAAATCATTTGGCTTATTTTGTCTATAACCAAAGTAATCAGAAAATTAAACCATCATTAAGGATTTGTCATTTTAATTAAATCGTATACTTTTAACCTTTATAATTCATGCATATATTATTAGAATTGAACAAAACAAATTGCATTGGGATCGTGGAGACAAACACTACATTCTGGCACTAAATTGGACAGAACTGGAGAGTGCTGGAATATATAGTTAAATTAAGCACTAGTTTAATTTAATTGCAACCAAATCGCTAAAGCAACAAATGAAGTCCTGTGTGTTTACTCACTTAGTTTGTCCGACTTATATTTCATATTAAGTCGGGTTTAATATTTTTGTGCTATGGCTGTTTGCTGTTGGATGGTTACTTAATATATATTTATATATATTGATTGAACTAATTAACTCAAACGTTTGTTTAATTTAATTGAAATCAATCATTGTTTTTAACGATTGTAACCAATTGAGGTAACTGACCTTGGTAGTCATGTTTATAATAATATAAACGTATAAAATTGATAGTTGGATGCTTGGATTGTTGTTATTAGTTGATTGCGGAAATTATTAGTCGAACTGGTTATTTCTGACTATCGAGATGGAAAATGATGAATATATTGTCATATTGAATGGATGATTTTATTTGAGTTAACCTATTTGGATGCAGAAAATAGCAGGTTGGAGGTACCCAACTGGATTCCTCAAATATTTTGTATGTTATTAGATTTCATATTGTTTATAAATGAACTTTTTAACTACAATGATGCTAAACCTATTTAGATGTTGAATGATGAATTGAAATTCAATATTGTGATGTTTTTAATCAGTAGACAATATTGATTAAATGGTAGGCAGCAAATGGTCTAAAAACCATGTTTTAAGAAGTTAATTTGCCGATACGCGAATTTGCGTATTTAAAGATATAAAAATCTATTTTTATAACTAAAGCAAAGTTTTAAATTATTAAAATAGAAGTTTTATAAATAATTCAATATTTATAAATGATTTTTATAAAGGTAGTTAAATAATATAATGTATAGCAAAAAAGTTTTAATAAGTTTTATAAGTGTAGAAGTCAGAATTTAACCTTCGAGTTAGTGTTTGGAATAATTGTTTTTAAGGAAACGATAAAACAATATTATTAGTTATATTAATCTAATGGAAAGAAGTAACTGAAATAAGTTGACAAGTTAACTTACTATTTTAAGTTAACTAGGTCAACTGTTTTTAATTGCAAGCGGTTATTGGGTTAATTAGGCTTCAATTAATCTACTGAAACCAATTCATCAAATAATTCTTTTACTTCTTAAATATTATTCACTTTCTAATTAACGATGTTTGAAAATGATTATTAATTGATAATTATAAATGAATTATTTATTAAATTCATTACACTACAACATTATAAGTTTGTAATAGCATCGGCCCGCCTATTTCTTTCGAACGCTATTCAAACATTAGGTAAACTACGCTGTTTGATTTGTCTCGACATTATTCGAGAAAAGGCGGAAAACTAAAATTTGAGCAGTAAAAAAAAGTGCGTATGTGCTGGTTTTTTTATCTCTTCTCCTGAAATTATCCTTTTTCTCGCAACTTAGAAATGATTAAACGCCGCCATCATCACCTCCCAAAATAAAAAACATTCACTCCATAGATCTCGGCCGTGTAACCCTAATCACCGTCGTCGAAGCCGATCGGTGCCCTAATCCCTCTTTCAAGTAGTTAGTCCCAATACCTAAACGCAGCCGTCATTTCAAGTACCTACCTGTGCCTCTCATATTCGAACAACCATGAGGTATTACTTCAAGTTTTTTGTTAATTTGGTTATTTTTCTGTATGAACAACTCGTTATCTTGCAACGATTAGAAATGGTTGATTTTTATTTTTGTGTTCATTTTTATTTTGTGATGGTTACATGTTGAGGATCAGATTCATGAAGGTATACCACTACAAGCATTATTTAAGGATTTTAAGAGCTTAAGAAGTTGATGTTTTGATCAGATACAAGATTGGTACATGTTTATGTGGCAAGGCAGACAGGTAGTGTAACAACCCGGATTTCTGCAACATGCTAAGACGAGAATCAAGGTAGAATTTAATTATAAAATTTGAATCAAGGGAAACAGGCTATGCCATTGCGTTCATCTCGGAAAAATACGCGAAATAGAGTTCGAGTTTTCGAAAATCGGAGTCCGTATGGCCAAGTTATGGCTCGTCAAAGTTTTTAGAAAATTTCAAGTTCAAAAACAGTTCAAATTTGAATTCAGATTTCAAATTCAGCAAAGCAGAAGAGGCGGGAAAAATTCCCGCCACCCCAAGTCGACGGGGGAGTCGACTTGGGAGTCGACACCCAGGGGTGTCGACTGCCCAATCGACACCCCTGTCGACCTGGGTGGTCCGACCACCTGGGCTTGGGTGCACCTGACTTGTTTCTCAAGACATGTTTTATGGGCCTCTGACGGATTTTGAGGGTTTAGATCTATCCTAGGGTTAATCTAAGGGCCTAAACTAGTCCTAATCTCTATAAAAACACCCTAGGACCTAACCTAAATCACTAAAAATCAATCCTACAACTAAATGCTGCCAAAATCTACCTTGATCATGGCCTCCATCTCCAACTCCAAGGGCTTATGCATTCAAATCGGGTTCAAATCAAAAGGTGCTAGCTTGTTACATCAAATCAAGGGAGTGAATCAACGTTGCTATGCAAGTTTCATGACGATTCTTCAACAAAGGAGCCACCTTTCTTCGTCAAGACGATCATGATCCTTCCCTAAGCCTCGCTATGTAAGTTCTAGTTACTTGTAGATTCTAACGGTGGTTCTAATGTGACATGGAATAAAATGCGATGAAACATAAGTATGCTAGCCTATGTGAACCTAATTTTCCCCTTTCTAATGATCTATGACTTTGGGCTAAGTTTTAGCGACTTAATCATGCCACTCATGTTATGTTTCACCTAGTTTATCTTGCAAGTTTGAATCTTTATCTATGGAATGTTAGCATGAACCTTTGGGAACCATTTGACTTGTGAAACATTGGCAAAGACTTGACTTTGGGGCTTATGCATGTAAATGAACCCAAACCCCTTATGATATCATGAATGTTTGTGGCCAAATTCCCTTATGATACTATGCATGTTTGTGGCCAAATTTCCTTATGATATCGTGCATGTTTGTGGCCAAATTCCCTTATGATACTATGCATGTTTGTGGCCAAATTTCCTTATGATATCATGCATGTTTGTGGCCAAATTCCCTTATGATACTATGCATGTTTGCCAAATTCCCTTATGATACTATGCATGTTTGTGGCCAATCTTTTTTTGACATCGTACATGTTTTGAGGCCAATATGTAGCATGGTATCCTTACTATGTTGACTCGCTTTTACTTGGGTTGGAAACACGATTTGGGGTATGATAGACGAGCGTGATTATGGCATGATAATTTGACATGGGATTTCATGAAAATATGACACTCATGATACATTTAAATGGGGACATGACATGTGGGGTAAACATGGGACTTGAAACTAGACACGTATGGGTTGTAAGTGTAATATGACACTAGACCAAACATGAAAGTTGCCAACTCGAGGTTGGGTATAGTTTGTAGCATAAATCTACCCGGACCCGCTCGGCTTAACTAGTGGCTACAAATAATAGGACCCAATGTGGGTAGTTGGTCATATAGCACTTAAAACCCGAGATTAGAGTAGGTTGTGGTGTAAATCTACCCGGACCCGCCCGGCTTAACTAGTAACCACAACAAAGTCTAATGTGAGAGGTTGGGGTGCATTAATCTAATTAATGCTACATGAAAAGGTTAAGTAATTTTGACTAATGACACTTAACCGATATGACACGAATGGGTAGGTTAAGTGGAACCGGACTTGATTTCTTAATGACACTTAACCAAACAAGACAATTAGGGAATGGGGTTAAGTAATTTACACTTAACTAATCCGACTTGGTAATTAGATGGGGTTAAGTAACTTAGACTTAACTAATCTAAACACGGTAATTAGATGGGGTTAAGTGACTTAGACTTAACCAATCTAAACACGGTAATTAGATGGGGTTAGGTAACCTACACTTAACTAATCTAAACACGGTAGTTCGATGGAGTTAAGTTAAACACTTAACCAATCTAAACTTGGTAACTCAATGAGGTTAAGTAACCAATACTTAACCAACTTAACATGATAATTTAATGGGGTTAAGTAACTTATACTTAACCAATTATGCATGACGATTTGATGAGGTTAAGTAACCTATACTTAACCAATCTAATATGCGGACCTGATAGGGTTAAGTCACAAGACCTTTTAAATATACTTAATCGTTGTAATACTGTGAAGACCCGCAACTTCCCCGTAAAGGAAAGCGTCGGATAGTTCGAGAACAAGCCACAACAGAACGCATACAGAAGAACATTTCATTGTATATCACAACAATGCATCAGATTACAAGAATATACAGAGTATAAATGAATATTACACAGAGATAACAGAGATTTAAATTACATTTAAATACATAGCAGCGGAAAATAATACAATACACAATTAGAATGAGATATACGGATACAAAGCTTTCCGGATATCGTTCCAGCTGTAAACCAGGATCCTGTGAATATAAATCTGCAAAACCAAAACTACTAGCTGCCCGTGTCAAAATAAGGGCACCCAGAGTTTAGGTTAAAACAATAAACTCCAGGTCAGTCATGTGACTGGTGTGAGAACTAAAACAGTTATTAATCTTTATTTTTAAAGATGGGTAAATCAAGGGACCACGCCGTATAACACGGAACGGGTTTCCTCCCAAGAATACCAGTGCATAAAGCAAACAGCGCAATGCTAAATAATGAAAAATGAAGCTGTTATAAGACCCAGGTCCCATCACACAATGCAACGCAGCCGAGGATAGGGTTTTCCCTTATAACAGCCAAAGAATGCTTGATACGTTTTAAAACAATTCATTTGATACTATATTAAGTGCATAGTGTATAAAACAACTTCAAATCATAAGTATCAATCATAGGCGGCATGAGCGCCCCATCCCACTATGTCACCATACTAGGTTATACAATCAAAATCGCAAAGTCACGTATTTGGAAATTGGGTTTCCATCTATGAACCGAGGCAAAAGATAGTCCTCAACCGATTCGTGACTCTCTAGCCCGAGCCACAGGACCCAGACTCAGGTGGGCCCTTGGAGCGACAGGGCCGGTCCACCGATGTGGATTAAAATGCCTGAACACTACGTTTCCCCACCCTATGGGGTGTAAATGAGCCAACTAAATGACTCCATCGGTTCGAGAACGACCGATCAATCCGAGGCGCCTCGCAACAGCAACAACAACATAAGTCAAACTCGTCAGGGCGTGTAAAACCACTGACGCCACTTCTAGCTAGAAAGAAACGCAAGTCCTCCCTGAGGTCCGTCTCCCGTTTTTGGTTCATACCGGGTGTGAAACTCGCGAATCAAACGTTACACAAAGCTACGCCACAAAGGCCTTGCTTTGATCATCACCACAAGACTTTGCTTTTCAACAGAAGCCTCGATCAATTGCCACTTAGGCATGCCACACAGGCAATTCACTCCATGCGTTTGATATCCATCAATATATAACCCCTGAGCTCGTACGTCTCAGAGAAGGGCGTTAAGCAAGAGAATAAATTCTCCGCCGCCAAACAGATATATATTTAATAGAGATCAATCACACGGACTAAAATCCAATGTCAGACACACAGTCCATTTACAAGTCCGTTCTGGGTCTGAACGAAACCGGAGGCACCTAGTACCCCGCATATCCATCGATCTCCAAGTACGTCTGGACGATCACTGACTGTTTCCATCTTCTTGGGTGTACAGCCCAATCAAGATCATCAGTAATTACCCAAACGACGTGAAGACCTCCGGTCTTCGACCATCGTCTTCATCTTCGACTTATCGTCGTATCAGTTATTCAGAATGGGATAAACCCGGTCTTTCCGAATAACTCGCGTATATTTTAAATAAGTGTCACACAAACACAACATACGCCTCATTCCAATTCATTAGTCACTAACCGTAAATTAATCAAGAGAATACTTTCCCAAATATTAACCCCGAAGGCCGAAACCAACATCAGATCAATATCCAGAAAACCATTCTGCTTGGCCAACCGACAGTTAGTTTCTAAATTTCACATTCATAGGGAAATGTTCCCATTAATTTTATCCAAGATAAATTTCTTGAATTTATTCTTCTTTTGAATTTCGATTCAACTAGTCGAGATTAACGAACCTTACCGAAGTAATCATTGGTTTTAATTTCCCAATCCCAACCTATTAATCCCATGAAGTAAAACTGATAATACTTCATATCTAACACCACGGTGTTATCGGTAAATTCAATTACCATTTCACGTTCAAATCTAATTAAAGATTTAACTATCGCCTGGAGCAAAACTGGTGATACTCCATTTCGATTATTTCAATCTAATTAAAGATTCATTAAAACCCCACTTAGTTTTAATCTATGACTGGGTTAAAGAATCAGTGTCATTTAAAACACGGTTCACGATAAACCCAAAATCACATCACATTTCAATCAGTCCCTAATTGTAAATTAGCAAGTGAGCAATTCCCTAAGTATGAATCCCGAAGGCCGAAACCAACATCAGATCAATACCTCGGAAACTATTCAACTTAACTAATCTCCAGTTAGTTTCTGATTTTCTTAACTCCTTTAGGTCTAAGAACTGTATTATTGAAGATACCGTTCACGACAACCCAAAATCACATTTCATCAATGATCGGGTTAAAGAACGAGTGTTATTTAAAACACTGTCCACGATAAACCCAAAAATCGATATCGATTCAATTCCAATTAAATATTATTTAATTGGTACACTTCATTAAATCTAAATAAAAAGATTTAATCTTTTCTCAACTGGGTTCAAGAACAGTGTTAGTGAAGACACCATTCACGACAAACCCAAATCACATTTGATATTCAATATAAGGCTCTGAATAGAAAATATACCGGCTTATATTCAATATCAAATTCTACGATTAACAAATGTCGTATTGGAAATAACGATATAAATATATATATCTTTCAAATTTCCCTAACCACATCTGTATAATCACGAATTCCAACATCGAAATATTCCGAAGACAATTTCGATTCAAATCCACTCCAATGCAATCATTGGAGATTCTGGTTATTTTTAAAACCCTTTTCAAATTCAATTTATTTATTTAAAAATAAATAGAATTGGAATTCTAGTTCAAAACTAGTTCATTTCGATAAAAATCTATTTTTATCTTTTCAAATAGGGAGTTTTTCATCCCAATTCTTTCTAAATCATCTCGCATGATTTTACATAAATTATTACTATTTTTAATAATTTTATCAAGGCCCGTACAGTCGATTTCCAACAATGGCCATCGAACTGCACTTACAGCGACCTTTTTCGAATTTGATTTGGACGTATCTCCAAATCCAACCGTTAGATTTCAAATTTCTAATATTCGTTAGAAAGCTCTTTTCGATACGAACCCAACGGTTCCGGTTTTAGGAGAATCCGACGGTCGGATCTCCCGTAATGTCCGTTTGAAATAAATGGTCGAAATTTACGAACTGCCGCGGCGCGGCGCGTTCTATTCAGGCCATTATATTATATATATAATATATATAATATATACTTCGTCGATTTCTATTTAAAACGAATTATATAAATAGTTTTAAATTCGTTTCAAAAGCAATTTCAACTTCCTTTTCAATTCAAATCAAAATTGAATTCTTCTTTATAAATTCGTTTTAAAATTCATTTCTATTCAATTCAAATTTCAATTCAATTTGAATTCATTTCAATTTGTTTTCAATTCAATTCATTTCGAAATCGTTTTCAATTCAATTCATTTCGAAATCGTTTTAAAATCGATATAAATATCGTTCACGTCAAAATGGCGTCAATCTAATCAACACGGCTTCATATATTCCTTTATTTTCAAATATTTCTTTTTCAAATATTTCTTTTTCAAAACTGGAATGAGGCCCAATCAATTACCATATAAAATTAATTATATGGATTTTCATACAACACATGTATATAATAGCATTGAAAATAATCAACCATCAACCAAAGTGCACTACACCGTATAAGCATCAAATATAGATATTCAACGCTTATAACAGCTTGTCAATCAATCGATCGACATATTTAATCAATCAGGATGAGTGAACTTCAAATTTCATCCCAACACCCGTGTGGGGTTTCAAACAATCAAACACAGATTTTATTTGTGCAATCGGGCGATGTGTAAAATTTATCGACCCAATCAATATCAATCAAATCAGTGTATATACAAACAGATCGGCCGATTTGTTTATAACTATTCATTTATTCACATTCACGTTAAAAATTATATTTTTAACGATAAAACATTTTATTTCAACCTATGAATTTCTATTCAATTCATTTACACAATAAAATGATATTTTTATTTTCTAACACATTTTAGAAAATTTCGGCGGCATAACGGCACGATACTAGAAACGGGACGAGGCCTAGCCTTATCCCCGGTCTAGTGAAGGCCCACGCCATTCACATATCAATTTTAATCAATTTCCAATTCAACCACTCAATCAAATCCAAATCAAATAATCTATCCAACTACACAACCAAACAAACAAGTCCATGGTATGTGGACGGGTGTCGGGTGCTTCTAATAAGCACCGTCTGCATCCTAGTATATATATATAACTAGAAAAATAGAATTTGAGTGAGAAGTTCTCACCGATAGCTATCCAATCCTCTTGACTCTTCTTCGTTCTCGCCTCTTCGTTGTTGTAGCCACTACATATGTAAAAATCGAATTTTTACCTCGTTATTCAATATATAAAAACTCTATTTTCCATGCGAAGTTCAATATATAAAAATCAAATTTTCATACTAAGTTCTATATATAAAAATTAAATTTTTCTTCGATGTTCACTATATAAAAATCACATTTTTACTTCGCCTTTCAATATATAAAAATCACATTTTTACTTCGACTTTCAATATATAAAAATCACATTTTTACTTCGACTTTCAATATATAAAAATCACATTTTTACTTCGACTTTCAATATATAAAAATCACATTTTTACTTCGATGTTCAATATATAAAAATCATATTTTTACTTCGATGTTCAATATATAAAAATCATATTTTTACTTCGATGTTCAATATATAAAAATCATATTTTTACTTCGATGTTCAATATATAAAAATCATATTTTTCTATCGAAGTTCAATATATAAAAATTCTATTTTTCTATCGAAGTTCAATATATAAAAACTCTATTTTTTCTTCTAAACAAAAATCTCGCCTTTTTGCTTTTCTATTTTAAAGATCAAATCTTTATAAAGTTTAAACCTTTTCTATTTAAACCTTAAAATAAAATCAGTTTTTATTTTTCCTTTTAAATTAGTTTTTACTCATTTACAAAATTCAGTTTTTACTTATTATATAAAAAAAATCAGTTTTTACTTATTATAAAAAAAAACAGTTTTTAAATCCATTTCAAATCAGTTTTTAAAAATCATTTTAAATCAGTTTTAATTTTAAAGTAAAAATCAGTTTTAAAACTTTAAAATAAAAAATCAAAGTAAAATAAAAACAAATAAATAAATCAGTTTTTCATATAACTAAAAATCAGTTTTTTTTACTATAAACAAAAAACAGTTTTTCTTAAAACGAAAATAAAAATAAAAATAAAATAGCTAAAAGCTCACCGTTGGCTTGCGAAGTGGAGGGAAGAAGAGGGAGCGTCGGCGTGGGGTTCGGTGGTGTCGCGTCGGCAGGGTTCGAAGTGGGAGGATGCTCCGCGAGGGTGGCGTCGCGATGGGATTCGACGGGGGGGGGGGGGGGGGCGATGGCTTCGGGGTCTGGCGGCTGCTTCGGGGTCGGCGGCGAGACGAGGGGGGCGGCGGGTCGATTGTTTTAGGGTTTTGTTGTTTTTTTTTTTCCTTCTGGTATAATGAAACGGGGGGGGCCAACGAAGAAGAAAAGGGGGAAAGGTAGGGGTTTTTTTTTATTTATTTTATTATTTAATTATTTAATTCAATTTAAAGTTGACTTTCTGTTTTAACTCGAAATCAAGCCCACCGACTGTCGCCCCTAGCTAATTACCCCCATTCCGAACACAATGGGATATGCCACGCAAGCTGATTCGACTGTTTGAATCAGTTTTCGTTAAATTTACATTTAAATCGCTATATATTGAATTTTAAACGTACATTTCAAATTACCGGGGTCACATACTAACTAGAAAAATTCTATAAAAATATTTTCTAGCTTCGTATTGACGATACGGTCCTATCAAAACTAGTTTCGTCGAATTCTGAGACCGTTGGAAAAATGGCCAATTTCCAGTCGATTAAAATCCACTGAAAATGGTCAAACGCATTTTCCTTTGCCACGCTCACATATTGATTCGAAAAATTATTAAATTTGGAATCTAGCAATAACTTGACACTGCGGACCCAACAAAACTGGTTTCGTCGGAATCCGAGGTCGTTTGCAAAATGTCCATTTTTAAGGGCCTGAATTCCATAGCGACTATTCAGAATTTTCAACTGGACATATCTTTTGATTCCCGATATGAAATCTTGATTTTTCGGATTCGTTGGAAAGATATTCACTATTAGATTCCATTATTTTTGGTTTCACTAAAATCCGGATTGTTTTGCACCCGGTACATTCAATTGAAGTTTGAAATCGAATTATCGAACTACCGCGCCATTTTCAATTCTATTTATAATTATATATAATTATTTATATTCTAACGACGACGTATATAAATATATACGTCGAATTCTATTCAAAACAAATTTCTCGTCGATATTATTTAAAATAATTCATTTTAAATATTCAAAATTCACTAAAATTGCCAATTTAAAAATTTCAAACTGGCTCGCATTTTCCGGGTTGTTACAATCTCCCCCACTTAAAACTTTTCGTCCCCGAAAAGGAACAAAGTCGAAAGTGGTTTGATTAATCAGCTCTACGTTCGATCTGGCTTCCCTTCTCCAACTTTTCAGTTTCTGAAAATTTTCAAAATTTCAAAAATTTGGCTAACACCCTAAATTTTTGAAAAATTTCGCCATAACCTCCCCTGCACCGGGAGCATCGGGGAATTTCAAATAGCTTCCCCGGTCCTTCAGATCTCAAAAAGAAAAAGAAAAAGCCAAGCGGCTAGCCAATAGGCTCACAAAATCATCATCACCCAAACAAAACAGGAAATTATGTAGTAAACATGTACCTATTTGTCGGGCAAACAAATTTTATTCTCTGGCTCTAGCCTCCTTGCTATGACCTGTTCAATGATATACAAGTATATGCAAGCAAATGCGACCAAATTTCAATACAAGTCAATATTTGATTCAGTTAGGCATAATGGTTCAAAATTATCAAACAAATAAACAAACAACACAAACATCAATCAATTAGTGAATTAGAGTTTCAAATTCATAATTTGATACATATACAAAAAATCATGTTTTTGATGCCAATTCACAACAATGTGTTCTAACTATATATAAGTTTTGGTTCTCACACCAGCCTAATGGAAATATATAGAAAATCACACCTTCGAAACACGAACATAAATACTGATGATGCACGTGCTATCATCAGTACCTTCTCCGGGCGACTAGAGTGTGATTCTATATCTATCCAATATATTAAAACTTCGAATACACGCGGATCAGACGTATACGCAAAATCTATATATACTGGATTGTCCACATCAATATAAATAAATAACAAAATACGAATAATTGATTTATATTTCAAAACAAGATTTGTTTTCATTTTCAAAAATATACTCTTCACACTCGTTCTAGGATACTACTGATCCCATCTCTAACGAGTCATTCTAATTGGATATTACTAATCCAATATCTGATGAATTCTTTCATATGTTTCTAATGTGTCTTGTTCTCTGGCTTTGTAAACCAAAGCTCTGATACCAACTGTGAAGACCCGCAACTTCCCCGTAAAGGAAAGCGTCGGATAGTTCGAGAACAAGCCACAACAGAACGCATACAGAAGAACATTTCATTGTATATCACAACAATTCATCAGATTACAAGAATATACAGAGTATAAATGAATATTACACAGAGATAACAGAGATTTAAATTACATTTAAATACATAGCAGCGGAAAATAATACAATACACAATTAGAATGAGATATACGGATACAAAGATTTCCGGATATCGTTCCAGCTGTAAACCAGGATCCTGTGAATATAAATCTGCAAAACCAAAACTACTAGCTGCCCGTGTCAAAATAAGGGCACCCAGAGTTTAGGTTAAAACAATAAACTCCAGGTCAGTCATGTGACTGGTGTGAGAACTAAAACAGTTATTAATCTTTATTTTTAAAGATGGGTAAATCAAGGGACCACGCCGTATAACACGGAACGGGTTTCCTCCCAAGAATACCAGTGCATAAAGCAAACAGCGCAATGCTAAATAATGAAAAATGAAGCTGTTATAAGACCCAGGTCCCATCACACAATGCAACGCAGCCGAGGATAGGGTTTTCCCTTATAACAGCCAAAGAATGCTTGATACGTTTTAAAACAATTCATTTGATACTATATTAAGTGCATAGTGTATAAAACAACTTCAAATCATAAGTATCAATCATAGGCGGCATGAGCGCCCCATCCCACTATGTCACCATACTAGGTTATACAATCAAAATCGCAAAGTCACGTATTTGGAAATTGGGTTTCCATCTATGAACCGAGGCAAAAGATAGTCCTCAACCGATTCGTGACTCTCTAGCCCGAGCCACAGGACCCAGACTCAGGTGGGCCCTTGGAGCGACAGGGCCGGTCCACCGATGTGGATTAAAATGCCTGAACACTACGTTTCCCCACCCTATGGGGTGTAAATGAGCCAACTAAATGACTCCATCGGTTCGAGAACGACCGATCAATCCGAGGCGCCTCGCAACAGCAACAACAACATAAGTCAAACTCGTCAGGGCGTGTAAAACCACTGACGCCACTTCTAGCTAGAAAGAAACGCAAGTCCTCCCTGAGGTCCGTCTCCCGTTTTTGGTTCATACCGGGTGTGAAACTCGCGAATCAAACGTTACACAAAGCTACGCCACAAAGGCCTTGCTTTGATCATCACCACAAGTCTTTGCTTTTCAACAGAAGCCTCGATCAATTGCCACTTAGGCATGCCACACAGGCAATTCACTCCATGCGTTTGATATCCATCAATATATAACCCCTGAGCTCGTACGTCTCAGAGAAGGGCGTTAAGCAAGAGAATAAATTCTCCGCCGCCAAACAGATATATATTTAATAGAGATCAATCACACGGACTAAAATCCAATGTCAGACACACAGTCCATTTACAAGTCCGTTCTGGGTCTGAACGAAACCGGAGGCACCTAGTACCCCGCATATCCATCGATCTCCAAGTACGTCTGGACGATCACTGACTGTTTCCATCTTCTTGGGTGTACAGCCCAATCAAGATCATCAGTAATTACCCAAACGACGTGAAGACCTCCGGTCTTCGACCATCGTCTTCATCTTCGACTTATCGTCGTATCAGTTATTCAGAATGGGATAAACCCGGTCTTTCCGAATAACTCGCGTATATTTTAAATAAGTGTCACATAAACACAACATACGCCTCATTCCAATTCATTAGTCACTAACCGTAAATTAATCAAGAGAATACTTTCCCAAATATTAACCCCGAAGGCCGAAACCAACATCAGATCAATATCCAGAAAACCATTCTGCTTGGCCAACCGACAGTTAGTTTCTAAATTTCACATTCATAGGGAAATGTTCCCATTAATTTTATCCAAGATAAATTTCTTGAATTTATTCTTCTTTTGAATTTCGATTCAACTAGTCGAGATTAACGAACCTTACCGAAGTAATCATTGGTTTTAATTTCCCAATCCCAACCTATTAATCCCATGAAGTAAAACTGATAATACTTCATATCTAACACCACAGTGTTATCGGTAAATTCAATTACCATTTCACGTTCAAATCTAATTAAAGATTTAACTATCGCCTGGAGCAAAACTGGTGATACTCCATTTCGATTATTTCAATCTAATTAAAGATTCATTAAAACCCCACTTAGTTTTAATCTATGACTGGGTTAAAGAATCAGTGTCATTTAAAACACGGTTCACGATAAACCCAAAATCACATCACATTTCAATCAGTCCCTAATTGTAAATTAGCAAGTGAGCAATTCCCTAAGTATGAATCCCGAAGGCCGAAACCAACATCAGATCAATACCTCGGAAACTATTCAACTTAACTAATCTCCAGTTAGTTTCTGATTTTCTTAACTCCTTTAGGTCTAAGAACTGTATTATTGAAGATACCGTTCACGACAACCCAAAATCACATTTCATCAATGATCGGGTTAAAGAACGAGTGTTATTTAAAACACTGTCCACGATAAACCCAAAAATCGATATCGATTCAATTCCAATTAAATATTATTTAATTGGTACACTTCATTAAATCTAAATAAAAAGATTTAATCTTTTCTCAACTGGGTTCAAGAACAGTGTTAGTGAAGACACCATTCACGACAAACCCAAATCACATTTGATATTCAATATAAGGCTCTGAATAGAAAATATACCGGCTTATATTCAATATCAAATTCTACGATTAACAAATGTCGTATTGGAAATAACGATATAAATATATATATCTTTCAAATTTCCCTAACCACATCTGTATAATCACGAATTCCAACATCGAAATATTCCGAAGACAATTTCGATTCAAATCCACTCCAATGCAATCATTGGAGATTCTGGTTATTTTTAAAACCCTTTTCAAATTCAATTTATTTATTTAAAAATAAATAGAATTGGAATTCTAGTTCAAAACTAGTTCATTTCGATAAAAATCTATTTTTATCTTTTCAAATAGGGAGTTTTTCATCCCAATTCTTTCTAAATCATCTCGCATGATTTTACATAAATTATTACTATTTTTAATAATTTTATCAAGGCCCGTACAGTCGATTTCCAACAATGGCCATCGAACTGCACTTACAACGACCTTTTTCGAATTTGATTTGGACGTATCTCCAAATCCAACCGTTAGATTTCAAATTTCTAATATTCGTTAGAAAGCTCTTTTCGATACGAACCCAACGGTTCCGGTTTTAGGAGAATCCGACGGTCGGATCTCCCGTAATGTCCGTTTGAAATAAATGGTCGAAATTTACGAACTGCCGCGGCGCGGCGCGTTCTATTCAGGCCATTATATTATATATATAATATATATAATATATACTTCGTCGATTTCTATTTAAAACGAATTATATAAATAGTTTTAAATTCGTTTCAAAAGCAATTTCAACTTCCTTTTTAATTCAAATCAAAATTGAATTCTTCTTTATAAATTCGTTTTAAAATTCATTTCTATTCAATTCAAATTTCAATTCAATTTGAATTCATTTCAATTTGTTTTCAATTCAATTCATTTCGAAATCGTTTTCAATTCAATTCATTTCGAAATCGTTTTAAAATCGATATAAATATCGTTCACGTCAAAATGGCGTCAATCTAATCAACACGGCTTCATATATTCCTTTATTTTCAAATATTTCTTTTTCAAATATTTCTTTTTCAAATATTTCTTTTTCAAAACTGGAATGAGGCCCAATCAATTACCATATAAAATTAATTATATGGATTTTCATACAACACATGTATATAATAGCATTGAAAATAATCAACCATCAACCAAAGTGCACTACACCGTATAAGCATCAAATATAGATATTCAACGCTTATAACAGCTTGTCAATCAATCGATCGACATATTTAATCAATCAGGATGAGTGAACTTCAAATTTCATCCCAACACCCATGTGGGGTTTCAAACAATCAAACACAGATTTTATTTGTGCAATCGGGCGATGTGTAAAATTTATCGACCCAATCAATATCAATCAAATCAGTGTATATACAAACAGATCGTCCGATTTGTTTATAACTATTCATTTATTCACATTCACGTTAAAAATTATATTTTTAACGATAAAACATTTTATTTCAACCTATGAATTTCTATTCAATTCATTTACACAATAAAATGATATTTTTATTTTCTAACACATTTTAGAAAATTTCGGCGGCATAACGGCACGATACTAGAAACGGGACGAGGCCTAGCCTTATCCCCGGTCTAGTGAAGGCCCACGCCATTCACATATCAATTTTAATCAATTTCCAATTCAACCACTCAATCAAATCCAAATCAAATAATCTATCCAACTACACAACCAAACAAACAAGTCCATGGTATGTGGACGGGTGTCGGGTGCTTCTAATAAGCACCGTCTGCATCCTAGTATATATATATAACTAGAAAAATAGAATTTGAGTGAGAAGTTCTCACCGATAGCTATCCAATCCTCTTGACTCTTCTTCGTTCTCGCCTCTTCGTTGTTGTAGCCACTACATATGTAAAAATCGAATTTTTACCTCGTTATTCAATATATAAAAACTCTATTTTCCATGCGAAGTTCAATATATAAAAATCAAATTTTCATACTAAGTTCTATATATAAAAATTAAATTTTTCTTCGATGTTCACTATATAAAAATCACATTTTTACTTCGCCTTTCAATATATAAAAATCACATTTTTACTTCGACTTTCAATATATAAAAATCACATTTTTACTTCGACTTTCAATATATAAAAATCACATTTTTACTTCGACTTTCAATATATAAAAATCACATTTTTACTTCGATGTTCAATATATAAAAATCATATTTTTACTTCGATGTTCAATATATAAAAATCATATTTTTACTTCGATGTTCAATATATAAAAATCATATTTTTACTTCGATGTTCAATATATAAAAATCATATTTTTCTATCGAAGTTCAATATATAAAAATTCTATTTTTCTATCGAAGTTCAATATATAAAAACTCTATTTTTTCTTCTAAACAAAAATCTCGCCTTTTTGCTTTTCTATTTTAAAGATCAAATCTTTATAAAGTTTAAACCTTTTCTATTTAAACCTTAAAATAAAATCAGTTTTTATTTTTCCTTTTAAATTAGTTTTTACTCATTTACAAAATTCAGTTTTTACTTATTATATAAAAAAAATCAGTTTTTACTTATTATAAAAAAAACAGTTTTTAAATCCATTTCAAATCAGTTTTTAAAAATCATTTTAAATCAGTTTTAATTTTAAAGTAAAAATCAGTTTTAAAACTTTAAAATAAAAAATCAAAGTAAAATAAAAACAAATAAATAAATCAGTTTTTCATATAACTAAAAATCAGTTTTTTTTACTATAAACAAAAAACAGTTTTTCTTAAAACGAAAATAAAAATAAAAATAAAATAGCTAAAAGCTCACCGTTGGCTTGCGAAGTGGAGGGAAGAAGAGGGAGCGTCGGCGTGGGGTTCGGTGGTGTCGCGTCGGCAGGGTTCGAAGTGGGAGGATGCTCCGCGAGGGTGGCGTCGCGATGGGATTCGACGGGGGGGGGGGGGGGGGGGGGGGCGATGGCTTCGGGGTCTGGCGGCTGCTTCGGGGTCGGCGGCGAGACGAGGGGGGCGGCGGGTCGATTGTTTTAGGGTTTTGTTGTTTTTTTTTTTCCTTCTGGTATAATGAAACGGGGGGGGGGGGGCAACGAAGAAGAAAAGGGGGAAAGGTAGGGGTTTTTTATTTATTTATTTTATTATTTAATTATTTAATTCAATTTAAAGTTGACTTTCTGTTTTAACTCGAAATCAAGCCCACCAACTGTCGCCCCTAGCTAATTACCCCCATTCCGAACATAATGGGATATGCCACGCAAGCTGATTCGACTGTTTGAATCAGTTTTCGTTAAATTTACATTTAAATCGCTATATATTGAATTTTAAACGTACATTTCAAATTACCGGGGTCACATACTAACTAGAAAAATTCTATAAAAATATTTTCTAGCTTCGTATTGACGATACGGTCCTATCAAAACTAGTTTCGTCGAATTCTGAGACCGTTGGAAAAATGGCCAATTTCCAGTCGATTAAAATCCACTGAAAATGGTCAAACGCATTTTCCTTTGCCACGCTCACATATTGATTCGAAAAATTATTAAATTTGGAATCTAGCAATAACTTGACACTGCGGACCCAACAAAACTGGTTTCGTCGGAATCCGAGGTCGTTTGCAAAATGTCCATTTTTAAGGGCCTGAATTCCATAGCGACTATTCAGAATTTTCAACTGGACATATCTTTTGATTCCCGATATGAAATCTTGATTTTTCGGATTCGTTGGAAAGATATTCACTATTAGATTCCATTATTTTTGGTTTCACTAAAATCCGGATTGTTTTGCACCCGGTACATTCAATTGAAGTTTGAAATCGAATTATCGAACTACCGCGCCATTTTCAATTCTATTTATAATTATATATAATTATTTATATTCTAACGACGACGTATATAAATATATACGTCGAATTCTATTCAAAACAAATTTCTCGTCGATATTATTTAAAATAATTCATTTTAAATATTCAAAATTCACTAAAATTGCCAATTTAAAAATTTCAAACTGGCTCGCATTTTCCGGGTTGTTACAAATACGATTAGTGGATGAGGTTCAGTTAACCTATACTTAACCAATCCAACTCGATAATCCGATGAGGTTAAGGTAATCTATGCTTAACCAATCTAACACGATAATCTGATAGGGTTAAGATAAACAAATACTTAACCAATTTGACTTGATGATTGAATAGGGTTAAGTCATGAGCTTCTTGGTATACTTAACCAACTTGTAGGGCTAGGTCTTGGACTTGAATACTTAGCCAAATCTTGACATGATTCGTAGGCAGGTTAAGTCATGAACCTGAATAACAACACTTAACCCAATAGGCAAAACCCTAGTTAGAGGAACTAGGTAGAAAATCGTAGTTAATCAAGGATAACGGGAAAAGAAGCTAAGTGGTAAACCTTAGTTCAGAATAACTAAGTAATAATTCTTAGCCAAGGACATGGGACCAGTTCACAGATAGATGAGTAACCCGATACGGTAGGTCATCGCTTAAAACACGAGGAGGAGCAAATTATCTGACTTAGATAAAGGCTCCAACGAACTGGGTGACGAAGCGGTAGCTTCGGGGGACATGAGGGTACTCTTGGTATCCCTCTGTGAGGTAGCAGATGGTCCATGAAACCCGGCCTCGCTGAGGTTAAGGTCTGCGGTAGAAGAGCCAAGATTATGCCTTGGTTGCTAAGCGAGCGACCTAAAGATTGGGATGGATTAGCGTGGAGTCGACGATACTTGTTTTTGCCCTGGATAGCACGTCGCCGACTACCTACCATCTTTAGTCAATCGTGTACGAACGGAAAGGCAGAGAACCCCCAACATACCATGTTCTTGCTATCGAGTCATGGGGTAGGTTGGCCCATAGGAAAGTGGGGCTATAGTGGGGCCGGGATGTGGTTCTCATACATGATTTTTCTTGGATTGCCTTTCAGTAGTTGAGGGAGGGGTCACGTGGGACCATAGCCACGGATACAAAAACAGACCTTGATATCTGCATCAGCAGACGACTTAAAGCACCCGACCGAGTTCCATATTTCTTGATTTGCCCTGGCACGGAACTCGGATGGCACATTGAGGAACATGTGCGTCTAGACATGGAAAACGATTCACGATACATACGCGGGATAAAGGGCGCGGTTGACGGGTGGCATAATCCCTAGTGGTCCTAGGTGGCTAAAACCCAAACCAAGTTACGAATACGTTCATTAGGTAGCATAATCCCTAGTGGTCCTAGGTGGCATAAATCCTAAGTCAACACGCGATAGTTCATGGTAAGAAAACATAACTAGATCAAGGGTAACAGTCCAAAATAACTTCAAGGATAAAATGGTACTACGTTGAGGTGGTATAGATTTACATGGGAAAGCCCATACGGCCTACGGCAAAGGACTGAACTTATACATGGAAAGAAACATATGAGTTGGGAAAACCTACTTATGCTATATATTAGGTTGACATGGACCATTACATGACATTGGGCAAGGGACATTCATAGTTGACACATGATGCGGGTTGGGATACTAGTACGAGAGGTGCAGAGTAAATATGCATGATAAACCGGGGGATGTAATACATGATAGATACCTTGGGATAGTATACTTGATAGAAACCTGATGATGTGATACCTTGATTTATCTTGACACCGTAGTTTATCATGATACCTTAGTTTATCTTGCTACAGTAGTTCATCCAGTTGTCTTGGTTTAGCTTATCTATCTTGTCATCATCCTTATGTTTACTTTCAATTTATGCATGTCATGTTACCTTTACCTGTTTTTATACTGGAAGTAGATAGGACTTACCAGTCTTTATGACTGACCCCGTTTTGTTTCGCCTCTTTGTCTTCCGTTTTCCCCCAGGTTTTCAGGGAGGAAATGATGTTGTTTAGTTCGGACCTCTTATGCTTGAAGGTCATTATGTATAGCTTGGTCTTCTCTTGGCTATGGCTACTTCACCGCTTTATTTTGGGGAATAATGTATGAAAAGGTTTTATGCTTCTTTACTATTGCAAGACAGGTTTTGATGTATTCTGATGTAAAAGGCTTTAGACCTTATTTTGTAAGGTAATGAAATTTGTTTTACTTCCGTTGTTTTATATATGTTTTGTCTTGTAATATTTCTGTGCATGTTTACCTTAATAATGCTTCACCAAACCTAGTGCATTCCCTTTGTGAGTGACCCTAGCGGAGGTGGGGTGTTACATTTGGTATCAGAGCGGAAGGTTACCAGACTGGGCAAAAGTTTTTAAAACCTTCTGAAAACTATTTGAGAAACCGTTTACAAAGAAGCATTTTTTTTCAAGAAAAGTTTTTAAAGGCTATTCCCCAAAAGCCATTAGCACTATCCTTTGTTTCCTTGATTGAATCACTTCTCCTTTCTTTCCTCCATCTGTAGTCACAGTAGTTTCAACTGCGACTAATCCTTGTCTAGCTGCGTAAGTGTTTTCCCGTGCGATGGAGGAAGTTCTTGAGAGACCTGTTACCGAAGTTACAAGAAGGGATAATAAGAGCAAGGATAAAGTACACGGGCTTAAGAATAAGCAACTTGTTGGTATGGCTTGATCCACAAAGGAAGATAAGGACAAGATCAGCGAGAGGGCAATTGTATGCTCTCATTCCTAGAGTACCTAAGAGGAATGGTACCGTTTCCGTTAAAGGTTTAGCCTTTCATTTCTATCATCCCATCCAGACTTTGTTTTGATCATCGCATAATTTAAGTCTGCTTCGATAGTTAAGTCTCTGCACCTTAGTACTAGCATGGTAGAGGATTCCATTTTTGTCCCAAAAATCTGGTTGAAGAGTCGGTCCATTTATTCATGACTTGCTTGGATTTGAGAACGTCTATGCCAAGTGTTGAGATTAGAAGCAATGCTTCTATTTTTGGGCTATGGATGGATTCTAGAGGTAAAGTGGTTATCCAGTAAGGGATACCATTCTAGGTTTTGAAAAAAGGGTAGTCAGACTCTTGGCTTGCTTTGGTAATACCCTCGAAGCCTCGTGTAACCTTTTGGGCTTTGTCATGGTTAGATACCTAGAATCACTTGACGTATTTATCGGAAACCTCTGATCCGATCAAGTAACATTCGCCAATAAGGCAGATGGTTCATTCCGCTTAAGCATGGGTTATAGGAATCACCCTAGTAAGTGCACGTGGTAACATGGATTGGCATCAGTAAACGAGATCCAGAATTCACTAGTGAATTTTGGAGAGCTTGCATGAGTACGCAGATATGTTTGAGCCGAGCATACTAGGGAAAGAATAAGTGGAAGTGAAACAAGAGGCGACGGTGAAATGAGTTCCGACTCATACCTCGGAAATAGGAATCAAGGAGCTACGAAATCATGAAGTCAATAGCGGTCAAGGCACAATGGAATTAAGCTCAAAGAAATGCGGCTTAGACGCGCACATCATGTCTCTTTTTAAGAGTATATCGTTGATCCTTGGTTCTCCTGTAGAGCTTGCTTGCATGCTATCGCTTGGTGGATATCCTCTCAGTCCTGTTTCTGTTGCAAACCCCGTAAGGATTTTGTCTTGTTTATCTTCTCGATCCTATCTTGGGAATCTTAGGTAGAACTCTATGGATGTAAACATGTATTTGAAACATGTTATGATTGATATGGTTGCAAATGGTTGCAAGTGGCTGCTCGTGGATGCGCGAATACACATTAGATACTAGATTGACGCGGTCACGTTTCATGTTGCATATGCACGAGTATTTATACTTGTTTATGGATGAAATTGAATGTGTTGTCATGTGGATGTTGCATATGGATGAATGTTTGTGCACACATATAGTACTTATATGACTAGGACTATTTGCATACATGTTGGACTCATGGCACTAAACATATTTTGCATTAGAGAGATCATTCAGGCCTAATCATTAGCATTAGCTAAGGAGCATATACACACACGTTCTGCATATGTTCATATGGCATTAGAAATTGTCTAAGGACAACAGTTGCCTGTGGATGATGTTTTGAGTAAATGGATGATGGATGGTAGGATACGTTCTTCCTAACTTGGAGATTTGAGGGACGAAATCCTTTAAGTTGGGGAGGATGTAACAACCCGGATTTCTGCAACATACTAGGACGAGAATCAAGGAAGAATATAATTATAAAATCTGAATCAAGGGAAACGGGCTATGCCATTGCTTTCGTCTCGGAAAAATACGCGAAATAGAGTCCGAGTTTTCAAAAATCAGAGTCCGTATGATCAAGTTATGGCCCGTCAAAGTTTTCAGAAAATTTCAAGTTCAAAAACAGTTTAAATTTGAATTCAGATTTCAAATTCAGCAAAGCAGAAGAGGCGGGAAAATTTCCCACCACCCTAAGTCGACTGGGGAGTCGACTTGGGAGTCGACACCCCCCAGGTGGTTTCGACTGCCCAGTCGACACCCCTGTCGACCTGGGTGGTCCGAGCACCTGGGCCTGGGTGCACCTGACTTGTTTCTCAAGACATGTTTTATGGGCCTGTGACAGATTTTGAGGGTTCAGATCTATCCTAGGGTTAATCTAAGGGCCTAAACTAGTCCTAATCTCTATAAAAACACCCTAGGACCTAACCTAAATCCCTAAAAATCAATCCTACAACTAAGTGCTGCCAAAATCTACCTTGATCATGGCCTCCATCTCCAACTCCAAGGGCTTATGCATTCAAATCGGGTTCAAATCAAAAGGTGCTAGCTTGCTACATCAAATCAAGGGAGTGAATCAACGTTGCTATGCAAGTTTCATGACTATTCTTCAACAAAGGAGCCACCTTTCTTCGTCAAGACGATGCATGATCCTTCCCTAAGCCTCGCTATGTAAGTTCTAGCTACTTGTAGATTCTAACGGTGGTTCTAATGTGACATGGAATAAAATGCGATGAAACATAAGTATGCTAGCCTATGTGAACCTAATTTTCCCCTTTCTAATGATCTATGACTTTGGGCTAAGTTTTATCGACTTAATCATGCCACTCATGTTATGTTTCACCTAGTTTATCTTACAAGTTTGAATCTTTATCTATGGAATGTTAGCATGAACCTTTGGGAACCATTTGACTTGTGGAACATTGGCAAAGACTTGACTTTGGGGCTTATGCATGTAAATGAACCAAAACCCCTTATGATATCATGCATGTTTGTGGCCAAATTCCCTTATGATACTATGCATGTTTGTGGCCAAATTTCCTTATGATATCATGCATGTTTGTGGCCAAATTCCCTTATGATACTATGCATGTTTGTGGCCAAATTTCCTTATGATATCATGCATGTTTGTGGCCATATTTCCTTATGATATCATGCATGTTTGTGGCCAAATTCCCTTATGATACTATGCATGTTTGCCAAATTCCCTTATGATACTATGCATGTTTGTGGCCAATCCTTTTTTGGCATCGTACATGTTTTGAGGCCAATATGTAGCATGGTATCCTTACTATGTTGACTCGCTTTTACTTGGGTTGGAAACACGATTTGGGGTAGGATAGACGAGCGTGATTATGACATGATAATTTGACATGGGATTTCATGAAAATATGACACTCATGATACACCTAAATGGGGACATGACATGTGGGGTAAACATGGGACTTGAAACTAGACACGTATGGATTGTAAGTGTAATATGACACTAGACCAAACATGAAAGTGGCCAACTCGAGGTTGGGTTGAGTTTGTAGCATAAATCTACCCGGACCCGCCCGGCTTAACTAGTGGCTACAAACAATAGGACCCAATGCGGGTAGTTGGTCATATAGCACTTAAAACCCGAGGTTAGATTAGGTTGTGGTGTAGATCTACCCGGACCCGCCCGGCTTAACTAGTAACCACAACAAAGTCTAATGTGAGAGGTTGGGGTGCATTAATCTAATTAATGCTACATGAAAAGGTTAAGTAGTTTTGACTAATGACACTTAACCGATATGACACGAATGGGTAGGTTAAGTGGAACCGGACTTGATTTCTTAATGACACTTAACCAAACAAGACAATTAGGGAATGGGGTTAAGTAATTTACACTTAACTAATCCGACTTGGTAATTAGATGGGGTTAAGTAACTTAGACTTAACTAATCTAAACACGGTAATTAGATGGGGTTAAGTAACTTAGACTTAACCAATCTAAACACTGTAATTAGATGGGGTTAGGTAACCTACACTTAACTAATCTAAACACGGTAGTTCGATGGGGTTAAGTTAAACACTTAACCAATCTAAACTTGGTAACTCAATGAGGTTAAGTATCCAATACTTAACCAACTTAACATGATAATTTAATGGGGTTAAGTAACTTATACTTAACCAATTATACATGACGATTTGATGAGGTTAAGTAACTTATACTTAACCAATCTAATATGCGGACCTGATAGGGTTAAGTCACAAGACCTTTTAAATATACTTAACTGTTGTGATACGATTAGTGGATGAGGTTAAGTTAACCTATACTTAACCAATCCAACTCGATAATCCGATGAGGTTAAGGTAATCTATGCTTAACCAATCTAACACGATAATCTGATAGGGTTAAGATAAACAAATACTTAACCAATTTGACTTGATGATTGAATAGGGTTAAGTCATGAGCTTCTTGGTATACTTAACCAACTTGTAGGGCTAGGTCTTGGACTTGAATACTTAGCCAAATCTTGACATGATTCGTAGGCAGGTTAAGTCATGAACCTGAATAACAACACTTAACCCAATAGGCAAAACCCTAGTTAGAGGAACTAGGTAGAAAATCATAGTTAATCAAGGATAACGGGAAAAGAAGCTAAGTGGTAAACCTTAGTTCAGAATAACTAAGTAATAATTCTTAGCCAAGGACATGGGACCAGTTCACAGATAGATGAGTAACCCGATACGGTAGGTCATCGCTTAAAACACGAGGAGGAGCAAATTATCTGACTTAGATAAAGGCTCCAACGAACTGGGTGACGAAGCGGTAGCTTCGGGGGACGTGAGGGTACTCTTGGTATCCCTCTGTGAGGTGGCAGATGGTTCATGAAACCCGGCCTCGCTGAGGTTAAGGTCTGCGGTAGAAGAGCCCAGAGTATGCCTTGGTTGCTAAGCGAGCGACCTAAAGACTGGGATGGATTAGCGTGGAGTCGACGATTCTTGTTTTTGCCCTGGATAGCACGTCACCGACTACCTACAATCTTTAGTCAATCGTGTACGAACGGAAAGGCAGAGAACCCCCAACATACCATGTTCTTGCTATCGAGTCATGGGTGAGGTTGGCCCATAGGAATGTGGGGCTATAGTGGGGCCGGGTTGTAGTTCTCATACATGATTTTTGTTGGATTGCCTTTCAGTAGTTGAGAGAGGGGTCACGTGGGAACATAGCCACGGATACAAAAACAGACCTTGATATCTGCATCAGCAGACGACTTAAAGCTCCCGACCGAGTTCCGTATTTCTTGATTTGCCCTGGCACGGAACTCGGATGGCACATTGAGGAACATGTGCGTCTAGACATGGAAAACGATTCACGATACATACGTGGGATAAAGGGCGCGGTTGACGGGTGGCATAATCCCTAGTGGTCCTAGGTGGCTAAAACCCAAACCAAGTTACGAATACGTTCATTAGGTAGCATAATCCCTAGTGGTCCTAGGTGGCATAAATCCTAAGTGAACACGCGATAGTTCATGGTAAGAAAACATAACTAGATCAAGGGTAGCAGTCCAAAATAACTTCAAGGATAAAATGGTACTACGTTGAGGTGGTATAGATTTACATGGGAAAGCCCGTACGGCCTACGGCAAAGGACTGAACTTGTACATGGAAAGAAACATACGAGTTGGGAAAACCTACTTATGCTATATATTAGGTTGACATGGACCATTACATGACATTGGGCAAGGGACATTCATAGTTGACACATGACGCGGGTTGGGATACTAGTACGAGAGGTGCAGAGTAAATATACATGATAAATACCGGGGGATGTTATACATGATAGATACCTTGGGATTGTATACTTGATAGAAACCTGACGATGTGATACCTTGATTTATTTTGACACCGTAGTTTATCATGATACCTTAGTTTATCTTGCTACAGTAGTTCATCCAGTTATCTTGGTTTAGCTTATCTATCTTGTCATCATCCTTATGTTTACTTTCAGTTTATGCATGTCATGTTACCTTTACCTGTTTTTATACTGGAAGTAGATAGGACTTATCAGTCTTTATGACTGACCCCATTTTGTTTTGCCTCTTTGTGTTCCGTTTCCCCCCCAGGTTTTCAGGGAGGAAATGATGTTGTTTAGTTCGGACTTCTTATGCTTGAAGGTCATCATGTATAGCTTGGTCTTCTCTTGGCTATGGCTGCTTCACCGCTTTATTTTGGGGAATAATATATGAAAAGGTTTTATGTTTCTTTACTATTGCAAGACAGGTTTTGATGTATTCTGATGTAAAAGGCTTTAGACCTTATTTTATAAGGTAATGAAATTTGTTTTACTTCCGCTGTTTTATATATGTTCTGTCTTGTAATATTTCTGTGCATGTTTACCTCAATAATGCTTCACCAAACCTAGTGCATTCCCTTTGTGAGTGACCCTAGCGGAGGTGGGGTGTTACAGGTAGATCACAAAGAGAATTATTTTTTATCATCTTACAAATATAGTCACATAATCTATTATAATAATTAGAAGAATTCATATATGATCTATTAAAACAAACTGGACAAAAAATTATAGCAACATCAAAACGTTTTTAAAGGGAGTTTAGTAGTTGAAATCAAATAAAAGAGTTTGTTGTTGATCATCAGACCATTCAAAAATGAGTATAAACAAAACCTTGGACATACAATGTTAAGCAGTAGTGTCCTGCATTTTGTTTAATGACCTAAAGCTAGATTTGTCGTGTTTTCTCATCACAATTATTATACCAGCTTAACTTATTCTGCATTCATTAACTAGTTATTCTAAATGTAGGGCGTCCAAGATGACAGGTACACAATATACGTTTCATGTTGAAGACACAGAGAGTGAATAGATGTTTGCATTTAAAGTCAATATATAGCCTTAACGACTTAAACTTGACAGATACTAATCTAACTCCTCTTCCTAAATCCAAATTAGCAAAATGATGGATAATCGACAAGGACAACTCGAATGAAAAGCATTAAAGTTGCGGATTTTAAGTGCTTTATGTATTTGAATTCATCAAATCACTTGTTATAATCAGAATATTTACTAGAGAATGATGGCTAATTCATGTATCATTACATATAAAAGTTGCAGTGGGTCTAATTATCAAACATGAATCTCAACCGAGAAAAGGAGAAAACAACATATATTTGTTTATTTATGCTTTTGTATCATTGATAAAATTAAACATGATATTAGGCCACTAATTTTGGTAAAATACAGACAATTTATATATATTCTGGTTGGCTGCTTCTCATACTGGTATATTTGTTTTAGTCTAAAAAAACTGTGAGCTTTACTTTCACTTTAAATTAATGATTTAGACATACTTCATTTCCATTAGTCTTATGTTGATAGTATTTTAACATAGCTGTATTTTCATTAATTAGAATGCTCATTGAGACTCTAGTATGATTTTTTTTCCTCCATATGTAAGCTAAATCCTTTTAATTTCTCATAGATGTGAATATATCTGTCCATAAGGTTGCATTTGTGGCTTATATTTGCAGAATTGTTTGCTTTACATATCAACGAGCGTTTCTTCAATTATGTATATCAACGAATGTAAGAAGTTGAAATTAAATTAATATTATTTAGAGTTAAAATGCAATTTCCATATGTTATTTTATAGTTTTTTTTTATTTACGTGTGGAACCTAAGACTTCACTCAAGCCATTGCTTTTCGGTCTTAGTAAACCCCACAGGTAGTGATATACCCCGATATTTCAACGCCTTCACACTACCTAGGTAGTCACCCCTAGAAATTGGCCGAGGTGGCCCTCGAACCTGAGACCTATGTCTCATCCCAATTCGCCCACCTCTAACCAACTGAGCTAGGAGTGTCAGGTATTTTATAGTTTGATAGCAGGAAATCAAAGAATGAAAACTTTTGCATCCCATGTATTTTATTTTTGTGCTATTTTTTTTGTACTTACTTGTTGATCATGCTTTGCCCAAGCAGTTGTATTATATAGTGAATTGTGTTTGGCATTGTTACTTAAAAAAAATACTAGTCATGCTTAGACACCCACATTAATAAATAACATATGAGACAATGAAAATTCTTTTCTGTCTGACATGTAAACTTCCATTTCTTTAAAAAGCTAAGATCAATCAGAGTATCTCAATTTTTGTTTGCAAGCTAGCTCCTTATAAATTTCATTTGAAAGACTCATTCTTGCTTGTTGTTTCTCTGGATGTTTTATTTATCTTTCTTTTCTTCTCTAAATTTCTTTTGTTTACTTTCTTTTGCTTATGAAATTTTGAACCTGCTTTTGAAAATGAAAGAAAGCAAACAAGTTTGAAAGGATATACAGAAAAAGAGAAAAGAAATCATTAACACTTGTTATGTTATGTTCGTACAATATTTCCTAACATTTGTACACTATTGTCTTGTTTAAGTCTCTTCATTAGTACTATATTTGTTTGCTTACTAAGTTCCACTTTCTTATTTTTATTTATTTATTTATTAATGACAATTCATTTAAATCATATCTCATGTTTTGAAATCTACTCTTTTATTAGTTTATTTCTCAAACTTTAATTTTTAATATGTTAATATAGTGTAATATATCCCAAAGTAGAATCAATTATAAATTTATTGTTCGGATACTATATATCAGTAAATTTTAGGTTTGAATAAACGTTTTAAGCTATCATTTGAAACTGTAAATACGAGGATGATAAATAGTAACTACTAAGACTCTGTTGGTGATCAGCAATGTATGGCATATAATAAGAAATATGAGAAGTAAGAAGCTTGCTCGGTGATTGATATTTGTATGTCGAAATATTAAATAATACATTTTGCACCACCTATATCATGATGAATTATCAATTATTATCAACGTACTTGACATTTTTTTGGGCTATGTGAATTATCAAATATTAACTAGTACATCATGTTGAAGTATCAGAATGAAGTATTAACTAACTGTATTTAATCATTGATGCGCTAGTTGACAATTTTATACAATCTTTATTTGCTTATTGTCCTAGGTTGAGGTAATTGTACAAAAATTTCTGAAAGTAATTACGTAGTTTAACTATCGGTTAATTGCAGAAGGGTTGCAATATTTATAGAGCTAAACGTGGTTAAGCTAAAAATTACAGCTGAAGTAACAGTAGGATCAAGTTTTCCTTGAAAATGTCCAGTTAAATATTAACCTTTAACGGCTGAGTTTAACCTTTAACGATTGAGTTTAACCTTTAATTTTAAATGTTATTTTTGAAAATTACCAATACTAGCTAAATATTTGTGATTTCCATGTTAAATTATATTAAACTAGAATCCTAAAGGTTTGGTTCCATTCATTTTCAAGTATAGTTTAATTAGAAAAATGATGAAGGTGTAGTGAAGGATTATAACATAAGGTGTGTAGCCTTCTTTATATCATAGAATGATTAACTAGAAACTATATATGCAGCTAAATGTAATGGAGGCAAGGGACATTGAAGAAAGAAAATCTCATTATGGAAGGATTTAGAATATGACTGTAATGACGGGAATATGAATTTAAGAGTAAAGTAAAAGGCTTCTAAACGTGAAGTCAAAGAATCCTAATTTAGTTGTAGATTAAATAATTGGGGATTTATTTGCGTTTCTCTCTTTTTTACTTTTTTTTGGGCCCTGTATTCAATGTTTCTTCTAGCAAGCACATCTGGCATTTCTCATTTGTGATTTTCTTTTTATCCTGTAGATGTTGAGATAAAACTGGCATATGACTTTATGGCCAACTTTTTTTTGTTTACTGAAGTTAGTTGGTTCAATACATAATTTGTCCCTGAGTTCACTGATCTTGTATATACAGTATTATGATAAAGCAATGAGGGTATTTGATTGATAACATGGTCTATCACGGATTTCCCTTACTTCAGTTTTTTTCTTTTTGCTTCCACACTAAAAGCCGCATTAAAATTTACAATGATCCTTTGAATATACAAATGTATATTTATTGTGTATGCATTGCTGAAGTAAAAAAGAAAAAGAAGATTGGTGGACTAACTACGATTAGTATATGATACATTACTTTTTTGACAGGGATAGTTAGAAAACATTAAATCGGGTGTTTTTTATAATGGTTTATTACAATACGGTGTCAATATTGGCTGAGAAGAAGGTTGAAAAAATTCAGAGTTTTAAACTACGAGCATCGATTCATGACGATTTCAAATGCATGATAATTAAGATTGCACTATTCGTAGCTAATCGGATATGCCCCTTATGTAGGCACGTTTTGCATGCCTATAATGGTAATAAGCATTTAAAGGAAGTACCTATGATGAGATATATCTTTTTAGTGCTGACCACTTATGCTGGTTCCTTGTCAAAGACTTAGGAAGGTCTATATTATGTTCTTGAGGTTACTTATGCCGAAATGATGTAGCAAGTCAAACACATTAACATATATATTAGTATACCGAACTGATATGCTAGCGTGTATTTTGTTAATGTAGGAAATGGTGAAGAAGAGGAAGATTACTCGCAGACAAAAACAAGCCGATGACCCCCATGAAGAACTCCTGCATTTTCGCCCTAAGTGTAAGTTTAAAACTCAGCATTTTTTTGTTCACTGCTCTTATGCCTTTTAGTTGAATTTATCTAATCGTAGTAGTCTAAATATGGTTGATCTTTGTGTTTGAGTTTCGGGTTGACTTTGAGACTTGACTTTGAATTTGTAATCGATATTGTCCCATCAGTAAGTAAACAAAATTTTAGGAGGAAAAGGAAACCTATAATTTTAGTAAGGAAAACATGGAATCTGCAATCCAATAAATAAATTCCACATAGATGTACATAATGTACCAATGTGCCTGCGGAAGTTGGTTATAATCTTGATAAATAAAATGTGATCATCTCAACCAGAAGTAAAGTCTTAATGGTCATGGGATTTTAATGGGGAATTTAACCATTAGAAACTAAAAAGAAAACTATAAGAGAAAAACTATGTAACTTTTGCAAAAATGAAATAAGGGAGAGATTCTTACAACAACAGTTGAAGAAGAAAAATATTGCATATGAAAAATCATGTCAACGCGGTATGAGTGATTCTTATATTGACAGTTGAAATGAAGAAAAATGTTCAATATTACTAGGAAAATACGGTTCGGTACTAAGATAATTGCATTCGACATGATTTTTATTATGAAATTTACTAGCTTTCCTTCTATTCATGTGGATTTAAATTCATATTTGGTTTTTCGTAAGCTAGCGACTCTGTTTACTGGGATGCGATGTAATAAGACATAAATGTCATTCTTTCCTTTCAAAATAAAGTTGATCTTTGGTATTAAGGGAAATATATACTTAAAAGTCTGATTTTGTGTCATGTATTTGGTATTGGAAACAGACATATCATGTTTTGAAGATCTAGAAATCAATATACGATGAACTCCTTCAGTCCACGACTAAGTCATGAGAGTCTAATTGTATTGGACAGTCGATTCGCCCTTGCACATCTAACCTTTGACCCATCTCCGAGAATAGGCAAGGCATGGATTAATGCGGTAGATAGGCATCTAATACCCCAGATCATATTAAGGATATGAATTATAGCTTTTCATATGTACAACTGTGCTTATGGCCAGACAAGACATGCTTAGCAGAAACGGCGGTGAGGGTTTATGACCAATATGCAACGATATATAGGGCTAAAGTTAGATGTTCAGAGAAAGATGCCCAGGACGGTGATTCCTAGATATCTGAACCAATGCAGAGTTAATTTCGTAAATACAACTTCTTCTACGGTATATGTCAAGATAAATAAAGTTGACCGTAGAGTTGGCTATGGAAATGGGCAAAGAAACGTAATTTTTTAATCCAATAAGCAGTGTTTTGGCGAGGATTGTATCCGATGTCACGCTCGTGAATGAGATGTCTTAAGGAGGCAGCCCTGAGAACAGCTGTTGCACAATACAACAAGGACTGGATGGATATAATAGGCGTGGTGCTTGTTTAATTTTGGATATTGCAGATGTTGGTAGCTGCGGTGTTGTTTTATGTAGAAGTGCCTGTTTTGGAGTAGAAAGCTGGTGATGATGATGGCCAGCAAGGTGGTGGCAGAGAAAATTAGAAAATGGGTAATGATAGAAGTGGCATCGTCGATTGAAATGAAGAACAAGGTGGCTGTTTGCCAGTGGAGGAGGCTGCTGCAGCACGGGGGCACTCGGATTGTGTACGAGTCTGGCAAAAGAGTTTGATGGCATCAGGTTGTAATTCATGTGAAGCAGTGGTGGTTAGGTGTAACATTGGAAGTGGTGTTCGATATACATAAAGTGGAACGAACGGGCGATTTAGGGGTTTCAGCAGTATGCTCAGAGATGTTGAATGTTTCCATATGTCATGCTAAATAGTTCAAAAACAATAGTATATCCATTCATACATATGTCATGCTAAATAGTTTTAATTCTCATAACTCAAAAGGTAAACTATCATAGTACAAATCATGGACAAATATTCAATCACAATACGTTTAATTAGAGATTACTTGTGCCTGACGACCAACTGCACCATTACTTAGAAAAACATGTATGTCCCGCATACTTTTTTTCTAGTAATTGGAACTTTTTATTACAAGTGTTCCAAAAGCAATACATTGAATAAAATGTAAAAGGAAAAAAAGTATATCTTCAAATACAAACCATAATAACATGAATTGCTTCTACAAAGGTTGAGAGTTTCCTAAAGAAGTAATTCAAGATTGTAGAGCTACCGAGCTAGTCAGGATTTGATTTTGCAGAATGTTAAATCTTGTAGATGGAGTGGCATACCAATGTGGCATATCCGGAGTGTACCGATCCACCCACTCTATCATAGACTGAACAAACGTGAAGCAGCATGCCATGAACACACATCCTGACACCACAGTTCACAGCGCGCTGATAATGTTTCCACGCCTCTGTTGCAGCAAAGTCGCCAGCGCCAGCAGTATCCACGAGACAGCATCAATGGCAAGCGCATAGGAGATAGTAAGTCTCCCGAGCTCGTACCCCAACAGCTTGAGGTCGGTGAGCATGGAAGCGAGCACCGAAAACGCGGTAATGGTCAAAACGACGCCTATGAACACGATGAAGGCCAAGTGCTAGGAGTCTGGGTCTTCCACACTTATGACTATGCACGATATGACGAACGAGGCAGACTTCTTGGACATGCCGGGGAGGAATGTGTGCTCGAACTCCACGCCGACGACGAAGATGAAGAAGACGGGGCTGAGGCTAGCGACCGCTTCCATGATGAGCATGTTGCGGAGGGGGAAGACCATCATGGAGAAGAAGGGCATCCTGTCCAGCACTGATGTATCATAGAATAGGAATTATGTGTAGGTTTATCAGAGAATGGGTTTCCAATCCAAATAAAATGACTGCTAGCCTTATTAATCATGTAAATAAACTTTCTGGGCAGAATAAATATAACCAAATAACATACTTACATTGAGGAAATAATAAAGTTAACAATAGTTATCTTGTTTGCATGTGTCAAGGACTTCTTGTGCCATATAGATAGTTTTGCAGTTAATTTTTCAAAAATGGAGGGTAGTGGTGAGTATGTATTTTGATTGAAGTGAGTAGGACACCAAGATAGTTAATGCCAGATGAATGTAATTGAATGTTATACTCTACATAAATTATTTGCCTACAAGGAAAGCACAAAATAGGAATTATTATAGAGGATTTAGAAGCATTAAACTGGGACCAGCCTGGGAGTTGAATCATTGAAAAGTATGGAAAAGTGGTCGTGGTTAGTAAAATCAAACTAAGATCTGGATTGAACATAGGTTAAAACCAAGATATCACGCTTATATTATTTTTTAAAGTGATTTCATTCAAAATAAAAATGTTACCAGCTAAGAGAAAACATGAAAGTTGGGCTCTAATTTTACATTGTAACAACAAGGAATTTCGCTCGATCCGAATCGATCGCTAAATCGACCAAGACCGTTCGAAACCCCTGATTGTTTTGAGAACATGACGAATCAGAACACAAATAGAAGAACATTTCACTGTTTATTACAATAATTACATCAGAATAAAATAATATACAGAGTATGAATGAATAAAATACATTCAATAAATATCAGAGATTTACAATACATTACATAGCAGCGGAAAATAATACAAAACACAACTGAAAAGAATATATGGATACAGAGCTTTTCGGATATCATTTCAGCTGTAAACCAGGTTCCTATGAACATAAATCTGCAAAACCAAAACTACTAGCTGCCCGTGTGGAAAATAGGGGCACCCAGAGTTTAGGTTAAAATAATAAACTCAACGTTAATCATGTGACTAGTGTGAGAACTAAAACAATTATTAATCTGATTTTAAAATTAGGTAAATCAAGGGACCACGCCGTATAACATGGAACAAGTTTCCTCCCAAGAATACCAGTGCATAAAACAACAGCGCAATGCTAAATAAAGAACAATGAAGCTATTATAAGATCCAGGTCCCATCATACAATGCAACACAAGCCGGAGGATAGGGTTTTATCTTATAATAGCCAAAGAATGCTTGATATGCTAAATTTCATCTTTTATTATTACTATATGTGTATAGTGTCAAAACAATTTCAATCATAAGTATCAATCATAGACGGCATAAGTGCCACATACCACTATGTCGCCATATATAGGTCATACAATCAAAACCGCAAAGTCACGTATTGGAAGCTGGATTTCCATCTATGAACCAAGGCAAAAGATAGTCCTCACCGATTTAAGACTCTCTAGCCCGAGCCTTAGGACCAAGACACAGGTGAGCCCTTGGATCGTCAGGGCCGGTCCACCGATGTGGATTAAAATGCCTGAACACTGCGTTTCCCCGCCCTTTGCGGCGTAAATGAGCCAAATGACTCCATCGGCCCCACATAGTCACCGATATATCCGTGGCGCCTCGCAATCCAACAACCAAACAGGTGAAAATAATATAAATGTCAGGGCTGGTAGGTCACTGACACCACCCTAGCTAGAAGGAAATGCATGTCCTCCCTGAGGTCCTCTCCCGTTTCTGGTTCACAACCGGGGTGTGAGGCTCGCGAATTAACGCTACACAAAGCTATGCCACATAGGTGGTGCTTTGATCATCAACCACAAGACTTTGCTTTTCAACAGAAGCCTTGATCATTTGCATCTTAGCATGCCACACAGGAAGACCACTCTATGCAATCGATATCAATCACACAGAATGAAATCCGATGTCAGGCACATAGTCCATTTACAAGTCCACTCTGGGTCTGAACGAAACCGGAGGAACCTTATTCCTTGCATATCCATCGATCTCCAAGTACGTCTGGACGATCACCAACTGATTCCCTCCTCTTGGGTGTACAGCCCAATCAAGATCATCAGTAATTATCCAAACGATGTGAAGACCTCCAGTATTCGACCACCGTCTTCATCCTTGACACATCGTCGAATCAGTTATTCAGAATGGGATAAACCCGGTCTTTCTGAATAACTCGCGTATATAATCAACAAGTGTTACACAAACACAGCATACGCCTCATTCCAATTCAGAATATTCTTTTATTCAAATATTCACATCTATACGGAAAGGTTCCCATTAATTTTACCAAAGATAAATTCTTTTAAATTTATTCTTTAATCTTCTTTTGTATTTCAATTCAAACCAAATTATGGTTTATCCAAACTAGTCAGGATTAACGAACCTTACCGATGTAATCATTTGTTTTAAATTTCCCAATCCCAACCTATTCATCCCATGAAGTAAAACTGGTAATACTTCATATCTAACGCCACAGTGTTATCGGTAAATTCAATTACCATTTCACGTTCAAATCTAATTAAAGATTTAACTATCGCCTGGAGCAAAACTGGTGATACTCCATTCTCGATCATTTCAGTCTAATTAAAGATTCATTAAAACTGCACTTGGTTTTAATCTTCCCAAAAATCAATATTAACGATTGTTTAACTTGGGAAACCATATCCTGTCTTTAACTGGGTTAAAGAACCAATGTCATTTAAAACACGGTTCACGATAAACCCAAAATCACTTTCTATTCCATCAGCCTTTAACCGTAAATTAGCAAGTGAACAATTCCCTAAGTAATAATCCCGAAGGCGGAAACCAACATCAGATCAATACCCAGGAAACCATTCCACTTAACGAATCTCCAGTTAGTTTCTGATTTTCTTAACTCCGTTGGGTCTAAGAATAGTATTATTAAAGATACCATTCACGACAACCCAAATCACATTCCATTAATGATGGAATCTTCATGGAAAACAAATCGATATAAACTTCCATATCTGACTAACAATATAAATGGAATAACGGCAAAGCCTTTTAAATTCCATATATATTAGCAGTCCTCATCCCCAGAAATTCACTTAGATTATTACCAAATCGAATTCCATTCCATTCCAATTTATTTTATTAAATTGGAAAACTTTACTTTGGAAAGTCTCCTTTAAATCTTAAGAAAAGATTTATAAATTCCAAATCCCATCTCACTGTAAATCGGGTTAAAGAATGAATGTCGTTAAAACACAGTTCACAACAAACCCAATTCACATTCCATTAATTATCAGATTAAAGAACAAGTGTGATTTAAATCATCGTTCACGATAAACCCATAAATCAATTCAAATTCAAATTCAATTCCAATTAAATACCATTTAATTTGTATACTTCATTAAATCTAAATAAAAAGATTTAATCTTTTTCGCAACTGGGTTTAAAAACAGTGTTAATGAAGACACCATTCATGCCAAACCCAAATCCCATTTGATATTAAATACAAGGCTCTGAATAGAAAATATATCGGCTTATATTCAATATCAAATTCTACGACCAACAAATATCATATTGGAAATAACGATATAAATATATCTTTCAAATTTCCATAACAATATCTGTATAATCAAGAAATCCAACATCGAAGTATTCCAAAGACAATTTCGATTCAAATCCATTCCAATTCAATTATCAGAAATTCTGGTTACTTTTAAAACCCTTTCAAATCCAATTTATTTATTTCAAAAATAAATGGATTATAATTCTAGTTCAAAACTAGTTCATTTCGATAAAAAAATATTTTTACCTTTTCAAATATGGAATTTTTCATCCAAATTCTTTCCAAATCACTTCTTAGGATTTTACACAAATTATTACTATTTTTAATAATTTTATCAAGGCCCGTACAGTCGATTTCCATCAATGGCCATCGAACTGCACTTACAGCGACCTTTTCCAAATTTGATTTGGACATAATTCCAAATCCAATTGTTAGATTTAAAATCTCTAATATTCGTTAGAAAGCTCTTTTCGATACGAACCCAACGGTTCCGGTTTTAGGAGAATCCGACGGTCGGATCTCCCGTAATGTCCAAGTCAATGGTCGAAATTCGCGAACTGACGCGGAGCGGCTTGTTCAATTCAAGCCATTATATATATATATATTATATTTCGTCGATTTCCTTTCAAAACGTATTTTATAAATCGTTTTAAATTCGTTTTCAGAACGATTTCAACTTCCTATTCAATTTCTAATCAAAATCGGATATTCCATATCATCGATATATAAACGATAATATTTTCAAAACATTATATTTTGAAATCAATTCCTTTTCGATATTCATTATAGAAATGAATAAAATCGATATAAATATCGTTCTCGTCAAAATGGCGTCAATCTAATCAACACGGCTTTATATATTTATATATATTCGTGTCCATCCCAAATCGGACATCGAAATCATATTTTGATTTTTTTCTGAATATTATTTGAAAATATTCGTTATTTTAAAATAATCGTTATTTTAAAATATTCTTTCTTTCTATCCGAACTGTAATCAGACACAGTCAATTACCATATAATGTGATTTATATGGATTTCACACAACAAATGTGTATATTAACAAGGAAAACAACAATCCATCATCCAGAGTGCGTTCTACACTGTATAAGCATCAAATATAAATATTTAATGCTTATAACAGCCTGTCAATCAATCGATCGACATACAGTTAATTATTGGGATTAGTGTATGTCCAATATCATCCCAATACCCATGTGGGATTTCAAACAATCAAACACAGGTTTTATTTGTGCAGTTGGGCGATGTGTAAAATTCATCGTCCCAATCAATATCAGTCGAATCAGTGTACATAAACAAATCGTTCGATTTGTAAATGAATATATATTTTATTTCAACACATGAATATATGTTTTATTTCAACACATGAATATATATTTTACATCACAACCAACAATCAATTTTCACAACACAAACAATCACACAAGTCGTCCATGGTCTATGGACGACGGGGAGCAGTTTATATATGCAGTTATAAAATAAATAATTGAACAGAAAATTTTAGTGAGGAGTTCTCACCTTGGAGATCTACTCCGCCATTATCTATTTGTGAACGGTTCGGATATGCCCAAAATTCCAATGCGACCTTTTCGCGCTGTTCACAATAAAAATTATATTTTTATTGCTTCATTCCAATAAATAAAAAATCACATTTTTATTTTTACTTCATATATTTTTACGACGCTTCTTTCTATATAAAAATTAAATTTTTATATTCCTACTTCTTATATAAAGATCGAATTTTTTATTTCGCTACAACATATATAAAAATCGTATTTTTATATTTTCTATCTTAAAAAAATCATATTTTTATTATCTCTACTATATAAAAATCATATTTTTATTATCTCTATAATATAAAAATCATATTTTTATTGTCTTTATAATATGAAAATCATATTTTTATTATCTCTATATTATAAAAATCATATTTTTATTATCTCTATTATATAAAAATCATAATTTTATTATTCCTCTAACTTCCTAATAAAAATCATGTTTTTACTTCTTTAACTTCATAAGAAAAATCGAAATTTTACTTCCACTAACTTCATATATAGATATTTCTATTTTTATTCCATTAAAACTGAAAGTAAACGCCATACTTTATATATAATTAAAAAGAAAATAAAAATACAATGGAAATAAATAAATCTTATAGTTCATCGGAGGAGGAGGGATGGGGTCTTCTGTGCAGTGGAGGCGGCTGTTGATGGTCGGAGGGGCTCGCTGGTGGTAGTAGGGGCGGCGCCGGTCCGGTGATGGTCAGCTAGGTGGTGGTGGCTCGGTTCAGCGTGGGGTTGGTGGGTTTTGGGCGAGCAAGAGGGAGCAGAGGGCTTTGGGTCCTTGAACGACGCGCTGGAGAGGAGGGGATGGCCAGGAAGGGGGGGCGCAACAGTGGGGAAGGGTGGCGATGGGCGCGGCGGCAGCCGGTGGAGGGCGGCGGCTTCTCGTCGATGGATTTGGGGGTTTTTCTCTTAAATGACGGGTTGGATCTCAAGTGAGGGGGAGAGAGTGTGAGGAAGGGGTATATAATTATATATATATATATTATTATTTTAAATTCAAAAGGCAACTTTTTATTTTCAACTTGAAATCGAACCCATCGACTGTCGTCCCTAGCTAATTACCCCCATTCCGAACACAATAGGACATGTTTCATAAGCTGATTCGATCATTTCGATCAGTTTTCATTTAAATTAAAATTTAAATCTATATATTCAATTTTAAACGTACATTTCAATTTACTGGGGCCACATACGAACTCTAAAAATTCCCGAAAATTATTTTCTAGCTTCGTATTCACAATACGGTTCTAATAAAACTAATTTTGTCAAATTCTGAGACCGTTTGAAAAATGGCCATTTTCTGGTCGATCGAAATTGACTGAAACTGTTAAAACACGTTTTCCTTCACCACGCTTACATATGGATTCAGAAAATTATGAATTTTGGAATCTAGCAATAATTTGACATTACGGATCCAAAAAAAGTGGTTTCGTCGAAAACCAAGGTTGTTTGCAAAATTTCCATTTTTAAGGGCTAGAATTCCATAGCGACTATTCTGAATTTTCAACTGGACGTATCTTTTGATTCCCGCTATGAAATTTTGATTTTTCAGATTCGTTGGAAAGATATTCTCAAATAGATTCAAATATTTTTTGTTTCGCCAAAATCCGGTTTATTTTGAATCCTGTACATTCATTTGAACTTTGAAATCGAAATTTCAAACTACCGCGCCATTTTCAATTCCTTTTATAATTAAAATAAAATATTTATATTCTAACGTCGGTTCAAATAAATATATTCATTCTAATTCTATTCAAAATAAATTTCTCGTCGTTATTATTTAAAATAATTCATTTTAAATATTCAAAATTCATTAAAATTGCCAAAATAAAATTTTTAAATTGGCTCAGATTTCCGGATTATTACAATCTCCCCCACTTAAAACTTTTCGTCCCCGAAAAGGAACAAAGCTGAAAGTCGTTTTACAAATCAACTCAACTTTCATTATTTTCTTTACGGCTTAAGTTCTTCAACTTTTCTGTTTCTAAGAACTTTTCGAGTTTTTCAAAAATTTGGCTAACACCCTAAATTTTCGAGAAATTTCGCCATAACCTCCCCTGCACCGGGAGCTTTGGGATATTTCAAATAGCCTCCCATGGCCCTCACCAATCAAAAAGAAAAAGAAAAAGCCAATCGGCTCATAAAATCATCAAAACCCCAATAAAAATACAATAAACATGTACCTATTTGTCAGGCAAACAATTTTATTCCACTTCTCTAGCCTTCTTGCTATGACCTGTTCAATGGATACACATGTATATGTATGCAATTTCAAACAATTTTCAATTCAGCCTAATATTTGATACAATTTGGCTAAATGGTTCAAATTTTAATTAATCAACAAATAATCAAACAACACAACCAACAATCAATTTTTTGATTAGCTTTTCAAATTCATAACTTTGATACATAGTCCAAAAATCAGATTTTTGATGCCAAATCACAACAATAAGCCCTATCTAGCTTTGGCTCTCACACCAGTCAATTGGAATCATATAGAAATCCCACTTTTGAAACCTGAACATAAATGCTGATGATGCTCGAGCAATCATCAGAATCATCTCCGAGCGACTAGAATGTGATTCTATATCTATCCAGTATATTAAAACTTCAAATACACATGGATCAGACGTATACGCAAAATCTTTATATACTTGATTGTCCAAATCAATATAAAAATAATATTCAAATATGAACAACAAAGTTTAAATTTTCAAAACAAAATTGGTTTTCAATTTTATTTTAAAAATATCACTCTTTACACTCGTTCTAGGATACTACTGATCCCATCTCTAATGAGACATTCTCATTGAATGTTACTAATCCAATTTCTGATGAATTCTTTCGTTTGGTTCTAACGTGTCTTGTTCTCCGAGCTTTGTAAACCAAAGCTCTGATACCACGATGTAATAACAAGGAATTTCGCTCGATCCGAATCAATCGCTAAACCGACCAAGACCGTTTGAAACCCCTGATTGTTTTGAGAACACGACGAATTAGAACACAAACAGAAAAACATTTCATTGTTTATTACAACAATAACATCAAAATACAATAATATACAGAGTATGAATGAATAAAATACATTCAATAAATATCAGAGATTTACAAATACAGTACATAGCAGCGGAAAATAATACAAAACACAACTGAAAAGAATATACGGATATAGAACTTTCCGGATATCATTCCAGCTGTAAACCAGGTTCCTTTGAACATAAATCTGCAAAACCGAAACTACTAGCTGCCCGTGTGGAAAATAGGGGCACCTAGAGTTTAGGTTAAAACAATAAACACCAGGTCGGTCATGTGACTGGTGTGAGAACTAAAACAGTTATTAATATAATTTTAAAGTTAGGTAAATCAAGGGACCACGCCGTATAACATGGAACGGGTTTCCTCCCAAGAATACCTATGTATAAAACAACAGCGCAATGATAAATAAAGAATAATGAAGCTATTATAAGACCCAGGTCCCATCACACAATGCAACACAAGCCGGAGGATAGGGTTTTACCTTATAATAGCCAAAGAATGCTTGATACGCTAAATTTCATCTTTTATTATTACTATATGTGTATAGTGTCAAAACAATTTCAATCATAAGTATCAATCATAGACGGCATAAGTGCCCCATACCACTATGTCACCATATATAGGTTATACAATCAAAACCGCAAAGTCACGTATTGGAAGCTGGATTTCCTTCTGTGAACCGAGGCAAAAGATAGTCCTTACCGATTCGAGACTCTCTAGCCCGAGCCTCAGGACTCAGACACAGGTGAGCCCTTGGATCGTCAGGGTCGGTCCACCGATGTGGATTAAAATGCCTGAACACTGCATTTCCCTGCCCTTTGGGGCGTAAATGAGCCAAATGACTCCATCGGCTCCACATATTCACCGATATATCCGAGGAACCTCGCAATCCAACAACCATACAGGTGAAAATAATATAAATGTCAGGGCTGGTAGGTCACTGACACCACCCTAGCTAGAAGGAAACGCATGTCCTCCCTGAGGTCCTCTCCCGTTTCTGGTTCACAACCGGGGTGTGAGGCTCGCGAATTAACGCTACACAAAGCTATGCCACACAGGCGGTGCTTTGATCATCAACCACAAGACTTTGCTTTTCAATAGAAGCCTTGATCATTTGCATCTTAGCATGCCACACAGGCATACCACTCTATGCAACTGATATCAATCACACAGAATGAAATCCGATGTCAGACATACAGTCCATTTACAAGTTCGTTCTGGGTCTGAACGAAACCGGAGGAACCTTATTCCTCACATATCCATCGATCTCCAAATACGTCTGGAGGATCACCAACTGATTCCCTCCTCTTGGGTGTACAGCCCAATCAAGATCATCAGTAATTATCCAAACGATGTGAAGACCTCCGGTCTTCGACCACCGTCTTCATCCTCGATACATCGTCGAATCAATTATTCAGAATGGGATAAACCCGGTCTTTCTGAATAACTCGGATATATAATTAACAAGTGTTACACAAACACAACATACGCCTCATTCCAATTCAGAATATTCTTTTATTCAAATATTCACATCTATACGGAAAGGTTCCCATTAATTTTATCAAAGATAAATTCTTTTAAATTTATTCTTTAATCTTCTTTTGGATTTCAATTCAAACCAAATTATAGTTTATCCAAACTAGTCGGGACTAACGAACCTTACCGAATTAATCATTTGTTGTAAATTTCCCAATCCCAACCTATTCATCCCATGAAGTAAAATTGGTAATACTTCATATCTAACACCACGGTGTTATCGGTAAATTCAATTACCATTTCACGTTCAAATCTAATTAGAGATTTAACTATCGCCTGGAGCAAAACTGGTGATACTCCATTCTCGATCATTTCAATCTAATTAAAGATTCATTAAAACTCCACTTGGTTTTAATCTTCCCAAAAATCAATATTAACGATTGTTTAACTTGGGAAACCATATCCTGTCTTTAACTGGGTTAAAGAACCAATGTCATTTAAAAGACTATTCACAATAAACCCAAAATCACTTTCTATTCCATCAGCCTTTAACCGTAAATTAGCAAGTGAACAATTCCCTAAGTAATAATCCCAAAGGTCGAAACCAACATCAGATCAATACCCAGGAAACCATTCCACTTAACGAATCTCCAGTTAGTTTCTGATTTTCTTAACTCCGTTGGGTCTAAGAACTGTATTATTAAAGATACCATTCATGACAACCCAAATTACATTCCATTAACGATGGAATCTTCATGGAAAACAAGTCGATATAAACTTCCATATCCGACTAACAATATAAATGGAATAATGGCAAAGCCTTTTAAATTACATATATATTAGTAGTCCTCATCCACAGAAATTCACTTCGATTATTTCCAAATCGAATTCCATTTCATTCCAATTTATTTTATTAAATTGGAAAACTTTACTTTGGAAAATCTCATTTAAATCTTAACAAAAGATTTATAAATTCCAAATCCCATCTCACTGTAAATCGGGTTAAAGAACGAATGTCGTTAAAACACAGTTCACAACAAACCCAATTCACATTCCATTAATTATCGGGTTAAAGAACAAGTGTTATTTAAATCACCGTTCATGATAAACCCAAAAATCAATTCAAATTCAAATTCAATTCCAATTAAATACCATTTAATTGGTATACTTCATTAAATCTAAATAAAAAGATTTAATCTTTTTCTCAACTGGGTTTAAAACAATGTTAATGAAGACACCATTCACGACAAACCCAAATCCCATTTGATATTAAATACAAGGCTCTGAATAGAAAATATATCGGCTTATATTCAATATCAAATACTACGACCAACAAATATCGTATTGGAAATAACGATATAAATATATCTTTCAAATTTCCATAACAATATCTGTGTAATCACAAAATCCAACATCAAAATATTCCAAAGACAATTTCGATTCAAATCCATTCCAATTCAATTATCGGAAATTCTGGTTACTTTTAAAAACCTTTCAAATCCAATTTATTTATTTCAAAAATAAATGGATTATAATTCTAGTTCAAAACTAGTTCATTTCGATAAAAATATATTTTTATCTTTTCAAATATGGAATTTTTCATCCAAATTCTTTCCAAATCACTTCTTGTGATTTTATACAAATTATTACTATTTTTAATAATTTTATCAAGGCCCGTACAGTCGATTTCCATCAACGGCCATCGAACTGGACATACAATGACCTTTTCCAAATTTGATTTAGACATAATTCCAAATCAACCGTTAGATTTCAAATCTCTAATATTCGTTAGAAAGCTCTTTTCAATACGAACCCAACGGTTCCGGTTTTAGGAGAATCCGACTGTCGGATCTCCCGTAATGTCCATTCGAAGTCAATGGTCGAAATTCGCGAACTGCCGCGGCGTGGCGCGTTCTATTCAGGCCATTATATAATATATATATATATATATATATCGTCGATTTCCTTTCAAAACTTATTTTATAAATCATTTTAAATTCATTTTCAAAACGATTTCAACTTCTTATTCAATTTCTAATCAAAATCTAATATTCCATATCATTGATATATAAATGATAATATTTTCAAAACATTATATTTTGAAATCAATTCCTTTTCGATATTCATTATAGAAATGAATAAAATCGATATAAATATCGTTCTCGTCAAAATGGCGTTAATCTAATCAATACGGCTTTATATATTTATATATATTCGTGTCCATCCCAAATCGAACATCGAAATCATATTTTGATTCTTTTCTGAATATTATTTGAAAATATTCGTTATTTTAAAATAATCGTTATTTTAAAATATTCTTTCTATCTGAACTGGAATCAGACACAGTCAATTATCATATAATGTGATTTATATAGATTTCACACAACAAATGTGTATATCAACAAGGAAAACAACAATCCATCATCCAGAGTGCGTTCTACACTGTATAAGCATCAAATATAAATATTTAACGCTTATAACAGCCTGTTAATCAATCGATCGACATATAGCTAATTATTGGGATTAGTGTATGTCCAATATCATCCCAATACCCGTGTGGGGTTTCAAACAATCAAACACATGTTTTATTTGTATAGTTGGGCGACGTGTAAAATTCATCGTCCCAATCAATATCAGTCGAATCGGTGTACATAAACAAATCATTCGATTTGTAAATGAATATTTATTTTATTTCAACACATGAATATATATTTTATTTCAACACATGAATATAAATTTTATTTCAACATATGAATATATATTTTACATCACAACCAACAGTCAATTTCACAGCACAAACAATCACACAAGTCGTCCATGGTATGTAGACGACGGGTAGCAGTTTATATATGCAGTTATAAAATAAATAACTGAACAGAAAATTTTAGTGAGGAGTTCTCACCTTGGAGATCCACTCCGCTGTTATCTATTTCTGAACGGTTCGGATATGCCCTAAATCCCAATGCGACCTTTTCACGCTGTTCACAATAAAAATTATATTTTTATTGCTTCATTCCAATAAATAAAAAATCACATTTTTATTTCTACTTAATATATTTTTACGATGCATCTTTCTATATAAAAATTATATTTTTATATTCCTACTTCTTATATAAAGATCGAATTTTTATTTCGCTACAACATATATAAAAATCGTATTTTTATATTCTCTATCTTATAAAAATCATATTTTTATTATCCCTACTATATAAAAATCGTATTTTATTATCTCTATAATATAAAAATCATATTTTTATTATCTCTATAATATAAAAATCATATTTTTATTATCTCTATTATATCAAAATCATATTTTTATTATTCCTCTAACTTCCTAATAAAAATCGTGTTTTTACTTCTTTAACTTCATAAGAAAAATCGAATTTTTACTTCCACTAACTTCATATATAGAAATTTCTATTTTTATTCCATTAAAACTGAAATTAAATGCCATACTTTATATATAATTAAAAAGGAAATAAAAATACAATGGAGATAAATAAATCTTATAGTTCATCGGAGGAGGAGGGGGGGTCTTCTGTGCAGTGGAGGCGGTTGTTGATGGTCGGAGGGGCTCGCTGGTGGTAGCAGGGGCGGCGCCGGTCCGGTGATGGTCAGCTAGGTGGCGGCGGCTCGGTTCAACGTGGGGTTGGTGGGTTTTGGGCGAGCGAGAGGGAGCAGAGGGCTTTGGGTCCTTGAATGGCACGCTGGAGAGGAGGGGATGGCCAGGAAGGGGGCGGCGCAGCAGTGGGGAAGGGTAGCGATGGGCGCGGCGGCAGTAGGGGAGGGCGGCAGCTTCTCGTCGATGGATATGGAGGGTTTTCTCTTGAACGTCGGGTTGGATCTCAAGTGAGGGGGAGAGAGTGTGAGGGAGGGGTATATAATTATATATATATATATTATTTTTTTAAATTCAAAAAGCAACTTTTTATTTTCAACTCGAAATCGAACCCAACGACTGTCGTCCCTAGCTAATTACCTCCATTCCGAACACAATGGGACATGTTTCGTAAGCTGATTCGATCATTTCGATCAGTTTTCATTTAAATTAAAATTTAAATCTATATATTCAATTTTAAATGTACATTTCAATTTACTGGGACCACATAGGGGTTGGCGCTTTTCGGTGTGGTTTGAAGCTCAAACCGCTTCCGCACCGCATCAAACGGTTGGTCAAAAATACAAACCATTATACTAACCGTTCAAACGCTTCGGTTTTGGTTCGGTTTCGATGTAATACGGTCCGGCTTTGGTTCGGTCCGGTTTGAACCCGTATTAAATATGAGACAAGAAAATTACTTCCATCAACAATCAATTTACAATTGTATGACGTTGTGTTACCTGAAAGTTAAAACACATAGTGTAATCTTTAATTAATATAACTACATCATACGTTGAAAATAGAATATATAGCGTTATATTAAAAGTTAGATATGAATTTGTTATATTTTTTATCTTAACATTGTTGGTGTAGCTATGCGGTTCGGTTCGGTTTAATACGGTTCGGTAAAAGTTCAAACCGCAACCGAATCGTATCATGCGAGTCAGTTCGGTTTGGGTTGTTTGCTTTAGAGAGGGAATCCGGGGCAGTTTTCCACACCATTTTTGCGGTTCGGTCTGGGCGGTTTATGCCCACCCCTAGGGCCACATACGGACTCTAAAAATTCCCAAAAAATATTTTCTAGCTTCGTATTGACGATACGGTTCTAACAAAACTAATTTCGTCAAATTCTGAGACCGTTTGAAAAATGGTCATTTTCTGGTCGATCGAAATTGACTGAAACTGTTAAAACACGTTTTCCTTCACCACGCTCACATATTGATTCAAAAAATTATGAATCTTGGAATCTAGCAATAACTTGACATCACAGATCCAACAAAAGTGGTTTCGTCGAAAACCGAGGTCGTTTGCAAAATTTCCATTTTTAAGGGCCAGAATTCCATAGTGATTATTCTGAATTTTCAACTGGACGTATCTTTCGAATCCCGCTATGAAATTTTGATTTTTCGGATTCATTGGAAAGATATTCTCAAATAGATTCAAATATTTTTGGTTTCGCCCAAATTCGGTTTATTTTGAATCCTGTACATTCATTTAAACTTTGAAATTGAAATTTCAAACTACCGCGCCATTTTCAATTCCTTTTATAATTAAAATAAAATATTTGTATTCTAATGTCGATTCTAATAAATATATTCATTCTAATTCTATTCAAAATAAATTTCTCGTCGTTATTATTTAAAATAATTCATTTTAAATATTCAAAATTCATCAGAATTGCCAAAACAAAAATTTTAAATTGGCTCAGATTTCCAGATTGTTGCATACATAAATGCATTCCATTGTATACTCTGGGTGCGCATGGGCTAGTGACCTTGTCCACCTAAAAAAAAGAAAAATGGTTTCTTCATTGGTAATAAATTAGGTATCATCTTTTCTCCACTATAAAGTTTCAAGTTACTGAAGATTGGCGAAGCATATCACTTGGAATCATAACATGTATTGGTGAAGAAAATTGATCCTTTGGAAAATTGAACTGATTTGTTTCTCTTTGTATACCAAAATGAATAGTGGATATGATTAAGGGAAAGTGGAATGATTAGCTTAATTTTTGGTACCACTCAAGATTCAAATTGCGCATGTATAACTGATAAAGTAAGAAATGATACATTAACAAAAATCATAAGGCTGTAGCTTCTGTTATCATCTTGTTGAAAGTAGAAGACGTGATTTTGTTGAAAGTGTAAAAGGGAGAGAAATAATATAGTTTGAAATTACATTTAATGTGAAGAAAGTGAGATTTGTATATCAATTATGGAACTAGCAGTAAAAATCTGGCTTGGGTGGCCATTCGATCAACTCAGTTACACTTTTATATAAAATTTTATTACAATTTCTAATGCAATGAAATTACAATTTCAGTTAGAAGAGCTAAATTCAGTTAGAGAAATAATAAAATGTCTGTTTTACAAGAATGTCTATAGTTATTTCAAGTTCGTGATCGAAAAACATATGTCTGACGAGGATTAGGACAAAACAATTTGTACAAGCGAGAATCTCGTTTGGTTTGTGTTCTTTTACATACTAGGAGGGGACAACACAATTAATACACCTATACATACTTATGTATTATATATATATATATATATGTTAAAAATAGTTTGTTGGACGAAGCTTGCAGGTTAGTTGTCGGGATTGGTTGTAGGTTGGTGGTGAAATGTTGTTGGAGTATGGATGTTTGTGATTGCTAGATTTAAGGGGAAGGATGTTGTAGGTTAGTGGCAGTCTGGTTTGTTGATTATGGTTCCTGTCAGATTTGTGTAGGCGGTGTTTAATTGTTGCGGTTGATGAACTGAGTTTAATGTAGGGGTAGCAAGTGGTTTATGAAGGTTGAATGGAGAGGGTTTGTGGCAACGTGGTTTCAGTTGTATGGAAGAGCAGTTCCAAGTGATGATGATGAGTAGTCTGAATCTATTTTGATGCTGGGAATTCGAAGATGTTAGAAAATATTTTGAACACAATTAATTCTACTATATATATGTTTTAAAAAAAAAACTTTTAGCCATGAAATATGAAATATCTTTTGGGCATGAAACGTGGAGAGTCAAAACCACTTTGAAAAAAAAACTACTGACACAAACACCTGCTTGTGCTTGTCACAGTAGTTATTAAATAGCCATCTAAAACCACCTACCTCAGTTGAGCAAAATTTACCACAAAGCATAAAATAAACCAAACCCCCTTTAGTCTCGAACAAGTTCAGCAAAATGCTAATGTGGTTTGTTCCCAAAATATTGACAGTACTACAGAGTCCTACATCTAAAACAAGCATTGTTTTCATATAAGGCCAAAATCAGAGTAGCAACAACCATATTACAAATCCAACTATAATTACGGAAGTAGAGTTTGAAACAATCTCATTTTGTAATAGAAACAATATATGAACTCGTAATTAATAAGCAGGCATTGTTGTTGATTATTGCACAAATGATAATCCCTCCTTTGCAGACCGTATTTAATCTAATTTTCCTCTAGCCAATTCTCAGTCCTTTGTAAGCCTTGAAGATACTCCAAAATTTATAGTAGATCTTAGCAAGATTTTGATAGATATATCTGAACACGTAGAATTAGATGATAAGCATATATACTTCAGGGAATTACACTAAAGCAAATGGGAGTATGAGGAATAGTTTACAAATAAGAAAACCAAAATAAATAAATAAAGTTAAGGGAACGGTTTTGGCTTAAAACTTGGAAAGGAAACTCTAAGCAAAGAAAATATTAACGATCAAACAATCCCTTTTTCCCCGAAACTGCTCATTTGAAACTGTTTTTGTTGTTCTAAATGAAGAGCTACCTTTTTTTGTAATAAGCAGATGAGCAGAAAACTAAAATGAAATAGCTGGAATACTGATGCAATATTTTTCTTTAGCTTCTTCAATCTAAGAAGCATCTATACCACTACTCATTTGCATACCTCGACCACAGTTTGTACTCTATAACACATTTTAGTAGGGAATGAAATATCAAGAATCGTTAATAATAGAGTTAGAGTTGATAAAATCTGATCCTTGCACATGATTTTGTGATGCACACTGAATTGCATATGTATATGTTGGAACTGTATATATGATGTATATATCCAAGTTCAAATATTTTGAACTAAATATTGTTTATTTTTATTGTAACAGGACCAAATTGCTTTTGTTTTGGAGAAAATATCAAAAGCAAAGCAAGAGTATATCAAGCATTCGACTACTTTGTAAGTAACTTGTATATATGACGTATTGCGGATATAGAAGAGTTGATCAAACAATATGTATGAGTTGTTTTGTTTGGAGATGTGAGAAGTATTTTGAACTATATGTATGAAATATTAAGTTTGAATATATGAGTGTTGTTTGAATGATATGTATGAAATATTATGTTGTAGTTTACATGTTGTTTGTGAAAATGTGTTATATGCGTACATTTGAGAAAGAGATAATGATATATATGAACGTTGCTTGAATGATATGTATGTATTTAAAAGTAATGAAAGAGTAAAAAATGGTGGTAGGCAATTGAAAAATGCTATGCAAATTGTATCTGATATTATAGCGTGTAAAAAACACTGTCCATATGTGAGCCAAACGCTATAAAATTGTACTTCTGAACGCTATACAGTTTTAGTATTAAATGCTAAAAAAAGGGAAAAAAATGCTACAATAGAAGAAAAATAAACGCTATAAAAATTAACTGAACACGCTATCATAAGTTAAAGTTGGATTGGATTTCATATAGCGTTTTTGTTTAATAGCAAAGATAAAACGCTATCGAATTTTTATTTTTCACAGCGTTTTCCTTTGTACTATTTAAAGTTGATGGTCTAATATAGCATGTTGTTGCATGGCGTTCTCTGAAACGCTATCTATTACTGTAATAGCGTTTTTCAAATGCTATGAAATCCCTTTTTTGTTGTAGTTTTAAGTGATTAACTAATTTATTTTCAATGAAGTAAACTACTTTTACTTCAGTAAATGATGAAGTTAATTATTATTTTATTTAATAATAATTAAACGATTACTTCTTAATGGAATTCATTTAAGATAGTAACTGAGTTTGTAATGAGATTTATTGGATATTCGTAAACTGTAATACCCCGTAAAATTCATAAGTATTAATAATAAATTAAATAATTAAAAAACAAGCAATTAAATAATATGGTTGGAAAATGAGATTTTGCTGCTTTAGGAATTTGGCTACAAAATTCTTTTATTTGGATACAAAATTCTTTTATTTGGATTCATGGCGAAATTCTGAATCATTTTCATATATAATATGCTAAAAACAGTCAACGTATGAAGAAGTTATGAACTCATGAATTTGGATAGTGTACGCAGAATATAATATATATATATATATATTATTGCGTAAATATTATATATATTGTCCAAATAATAATGTAAAAGAAAAAGAGGGAAATTTAAATTTTGAAGGGCGATAAGGTTAGGGGACAACATATATTGAATATATAGAAAACCATAAACCAAATAAAAAACGTATTAATAAAAATTAACAACTCAGCCAACGAGCCAAATTGGGCGTTCCAGCCTAAAGGAGGTCGACCGCCCCCCTAAGGAGTGTCGATCGACGGTCGACTGCAATGGGTCGACCCCCCTGATGGTTGAAACAACCCAATAAGGCTATGTGATTAGTGTAACAACCCGAAAAGTCAGAACCAATTTAAAAATTTTAATTTGGCTATTTTAGTGGATTTTGAATATTTAAAATAAATTATTTTAAATAATAACGACCAAAAGTCTATTAGAATCGATGTTGGAGAAATAAATATATTTATTTTAATTATAAAACAAGGCCTAAAATGGCGCGGCCGTTTGAAAATTTGAATTCGAACTTCGACTGACTGTACCAGATGCAAAATAAAACGGATTTTAGTGAAACCAAAAATATTTAAATCTATATATGAATATCTTTCTAACGAATCTGAAAAATCAAAATTTCATAGCGAGAATCAAAAGTTATGGGCAAATGAATTTTCAGAAAGGTCGCTATGGAGTTTATATAGCCCTTGAAAATAGCCACTTTGCAAACGACCTCCGTTTTCGACGAAACCATTTTTGTTGGATCCGGGATGTCAAATTATTGCTAGATTTCAAATTTCATAACTTTTGGAGTTAATATGTGAGCATGACAAAGGAAAATGTGATTGGTTGATTTCAGTCAAATTGGATCGACCAGGAAATGACCATTTTTCAAATGGTCTTCAAATTCGACGAAATCAGTTTTATTGGGACCGCGGCAACAAAACAAAGCCAGATACAATTTTTCTGTAATTTTTAGAATCAGTATGTGGCCCTGGCGAATTAAAATGTACGTTCAAATCTAAAATTGAATGTTTTATATTTTAATTTAAAGAATAACCGACTGAAACAGTCGAATGGGCTTACGAAACATATTCCATTGTGTTCGGAATGGGGGTATTTAGCTAGGGGTGATAGTCGTTGGGTTGGGATTGGAGATCATATGAAAGGAAGGGTATTTTCGGATTTAATGAAAATAGAAAAAATAAATATAAAATAAACCGGCCAATCACGATTCGAGTTCACTTTCTTCTCAGACCCATAAAGCCTGAAACGAACGATGGAAGGAGTTAAAACCTTCTCTCCTCCTTATCTCATGAATCCCTCAATAAAATCCAACACACCTGTGGAAGAATTTGTAGTGCTCTCTATGAGCATTAAATCCATACCAACCTCGGGATTTCTCGTTGAGAATTAAGCTTGAATCGAGCTCGTTAAGCCGCCAGTTTTCAGTCGCCACCGGAGCTCCTGGACGCCGTCGAGTTCGCCAAGCCCAGGGTCGATCTGCGCGCCTCTTCCCCCTCTTCAAGGTGGTATACTATGATTTCACTCACATGCTACGGATTGAGTGGAAAACTGAAACCTAGTTTTGAACGAAATAGAGAGGTAACGGCTTCTATTTATTTAAACTAATTACAACACTTTAAAGTGTTGCAAAGTTGATTAAACTTCTAAAAATCATATCTTTTTGCTATGTGATCGAAATCCAATAAAACAAGAGACACCGGGACTGTGAGGACGTCTTCTACATTCCAGAAGAGACCGGGGAATTTTTAGAGCTTCCTACAATTTTAGAAGGAGTGGAACCTAATGTGAGATTTCTGAATTATAAATGATATGGAATGACGATGTATAAATTATATAATCGATGTATGAGTTATATAAGCGTTGTACACCTCATGTATAAGCGTTGTATAAGTTGTATGTGCAATGTATAAGTTATATATGCGTTGTAAAAATCATATATGCGTTGAATGGAATTGAAATGATATTGAAATGAAATCGAAATATATTTATATACATATATCTATTTATATACTCCCCTCGTCCACAGACCATGGACGATATATATAGGTTATGATTGTTTATATTGGGTTGATATGAAATTTGTTGAATACTACGAATGGTTGATTTGATATGATTGATTGTGGTTGAAATCCCAAAAGGATTTGTTTATGTGAAAATTCGTCTGCATACGAACAAGATTATTGAAATCCCCATTGTCAAAAGCTGCGAGGCTTTAAGGTAGAGCGCGGAGCCGTACTCGGGACGGTGCCGGTTTTAACTACCCTGCCGTTATGCTGCCGAAATTTTCTGAAATATTTATATGTTTGATTAATATGCATGTGCTGAAATATATTCATGTATTGGAAAAATATTCATTTTTAAAATAAATTGTTTGAACGATAAAAATAACATTTTTATCGAATGTATAAAATAAATTGTTTGAATGATAAAAATAACATTTTTATCGAATGTATAAAATAAATTGTTTGAACGATAAAAATAACATTTTTATCGAATGTATAAAATAAATTGTTTGACCGATAAAAATAACATTTTTATTGTAAGCACGAAGTATATAAAATCTTCATTTTTGAAATAAATTGTTTTAACAATAAAAATCGCATTTTTATCATCTATATGAAATATATAAAATAATCGTGTTTGAAGTAAATTTGTTTTGACAATAAAAATCACATTTTTATCATATATATGAATTGTTAAAAATAGTCATGAGTTGAAATAAATATTTGTTGGATAAAAATATCATTTTTATCATATATATGAAAGGAAATGGTTTTGAAATCGAAGAACTAATTATATATATATATATGAATATAATTAAAATAAATCAAATAATGAAGTTGCAGTTCGTATTTTGAAACCGTGATTTCAAACGATTATTGCGGGAGATCCGACCGTTGGATTTTCCCGAAACCGAAACCGTTGGGTTCGCTTTGGAAATATCTTTCCAACGATACCAACTTTGCAAAAATCTAACGGTAGGATGGTGTGAAATGTTTAATTCAAATCTGAATGAAAATAGCGCCAGAATGGATTATATATATATATATATATATAAATTAAATCGAATAACGATGCTGCAGTTCGTATTTTGAAATCATAACTTCAAAAGATCGTACCGGGAGATCTGACCATCGGATTTTCCCAAAACTAGAACCGTTGGATTCGTTTTGAAAAGATCTTTCCAATGATATATAATTTGTAAAGATCCAACGGTTAGATTTTTAGATATGTGTAAATCAAATCTGAAGAAAAACAGTGCCATGGTCGTGTTATGGCCTGAAGCGTCGTTTGAATAAATTGGCCATTTTTAAATAAATAAAAATAGCGATAAATTGTTATAAAACATTATAAACGATATGGAATGGAAATAAACTGAATTAACTCGGTTTATTGGATATTTGATGGTCGAATGTGTTTGACGTGAAAATTACATAAATGAACCAAATTATGGATGTCGAATAATTTAACCATGGAAATGAATTGATTTGAATTCTAAATATACGTGAATTATTTGAAAAGGCCGAGTTAATTCTCATTTCAAATAATTGATCGACGATTAGAAGTTGAAGATATGAAGATGGCGCAAGATCGAGGATCTTCACATCGAATGGATGGCTACTGATGCCTTTGATGGGAGTTGCTGCCCTGAAGGGATTACAGTGGTGGTCGTCCGGACGTATTTGTTGATCGTTCAGATGTGCGAGAGCCTCTCTCCTGTGTTGGACATACGGGAGAGGAATAAGGTGCCTCCGGTTTCGTTCAGACCCAGAACGGACTTGTAAATGGATGTGTGTCTGACGTTGTAGATTAACAACGTGGCATGCTGAGATACAGTAATCAAGGCTTTTGCTGAAAAGCAGAGCCTTGTGGTTGATGATAAAAGCATGGCTTTGATACAACTAGCTTTGTGTTTAGCGTTGATTCGCGAGCCTCACACCCCGGTATGAGCCAGAAACGGGAGAGGACATCAGGGAGGACATGCATTTCTTTCTAGCACGCCCGGGCATTTTACTTATGTGGATGATGGAAAGCGAGGCCTTGGTTACTTCGGTCTCTTCGGAATCGATGGTTTGGTCGGATATGACCAGTTGACGCCCCATAGGGCTGGGAAACACATTGTCCAGGCATTTTAATCCACTCCATGTGGACCGGCCCCGATGATCCAAGGGTCGATGCGTTCTGATCCTAAGGTGTAGGCTTGAGCGTCTCGAAGCGGTAAGGACGATCCCTTGCTTTGGTATATGACGGAAATCCAGTTTCCAAATACGACATCGTGTGGTTTTGGTTGTAAACCTATATATGGAGACATGATATATGGTACCCATGCCGTCTATGATTGATACTTATGATTGAAATTGTTTTTGAAACATATGAACACTAGTAATAATATCAAATGATTTGTTTGTACGTATCAAGCATATTTTGGCCATTATAAGGTAAAACTCTATCCTTCGGTTTGCATTGCATTTTGTGATGGGAACTGAGTCTTATAATTGCTTCATTTTTATAAAAAGCATTACGATGTTTAAATAATTTACTTGTTTTAAAGCACTAGCAATCCAATGGAGTAAACCCGTTCCGCATTAGCGGCGTGGTCCTATGATTGGCCTTATTATAAAATAAGTTAAGTAGATTTCTTATACCAATCTGATGACAGACTCGTAGTTTGTTTCACTTGCAAATTTGGGTGTCCCTATTTCTACACGGGCAGCCTAGTATTCAGGTTTTAGCTGGCTCTTTCTGGATAGCTATGGAGCTGAAGATGGATTCTATCATTTCTTTCTTTTTATGTTGTTCAGCTCCTGTTGTACATATTATGTTTTGATTCCACTGTAGACATTTTATGTAAAGCTGAACTTTATTTTGTACTAAGTATGATCCTGTATACTGTGTAACTATGATGATTATGTTTATCCAGTGTATTCTGTTGTACATTATGTAATGTATTTATATATTTCTGTTCTGCTGTTATTTGTTTATGTGTTATATTCCAAAGATTACCCTTGCCACCGTGAAATGGGGGTTTGGGGTCGTCACAACGTGGTATCAGAGCCTTGGTTAAGCGTAGTTCTGGAATATAACATATTAACGAACTCGTCATAAATAGAATCAGAATTATTCTATGACGGATAACTCATTTCAGATAGGATCAGTAATATCCTAGAATGAGGGTAGCAGAATGAAATACACCCCGATAGACACATTTACATTCAAGTATATGTCTCTATGCTTTAAAATATCTTTTTTGTTGACCTGACACTTTGTCTGCTATTTGCAGACGTAGGAAAATGAGTGGCAGAAGCAGAAGAAATAATCCTATGGTTCGACAATCTAATGAGCCAGTTGTGATCCCTCAGCCAGGATCAGATATAGAAGCTCTACTAAAGAGATATCGAAATTTCGGTGGAGTACTGTTCTCGGGCAATGAGTCCATTATTCAAACTCAAGCTTGGATGCGTTCTACTGAAAGAATATTTAAAGGTTTCAAACTGAGAGATAATCAGAAAAGATTACTGGCATCTTGGGCACTCAAAGACGAAGCTTTAATCTAGTGGGAAACCGTTATTAAGGATAATCTAGAAGGTAATATTACCTGGGATAGATTTAAAGAAATTTTCAATGGAAGATTTATTCCTCCAGAAGCAACTGAGCGGTTAAGTGATGAATTCTACTATCTGATTCAAGAGGATATGACTATTCCGGAGTATCATAAGAAATTCAATGAACTTTCTCATTTCGCCCCGCATCTAATTCAAAATCCAAAGATGAAGAATCTGAGGTTTATTAATGAGCTTCAAAGAAAGTACCAAAGTAGTGTAACTGCACATGTGCAACAACCTTTTTCTGAAATGATATACATGGCTTATCAGTATGAAGATCTAGATAAGCAAGGTCTTTTGGGCGATGAAGAAGAAGTCAGTTCTAGTAACAAAAGGAAATTTGAAACTGACAGCCCAGAGGCAAGTACACAACCTGAGACAAGTACGGCGTCTGGGGTCAGAAAGAAGCCTAGAGTCAATAGGAAAAAGGTTAAATCCGAGGAAGTACCAATAACGACTTCCATATGTCGAGCTGCAATAAGCAAGGACATTTGGCGGTAAATTGCAAATTTGGGAACAAACGAAAAATGGATAAATCTAGACCCAAGAGCAAGTTTCAAGAAAATAGAAAATGCAGTCAATGCCATCAGACTAGTTATCTTGCAAAGGATTGCCGGCTATTTAAGAAATCTGGAATGGTACATATAAATGAAGTAGCAGAAACTTCTGAACCCTAAGCTAGCCAGGGAAGGCCAGATGTTTTAGAAGGCTGTCAAAAATATTTTAGTTAAGGTACTGTTTGATACAGGCGTGTCATGAAGCTTTATTGCAAGTAATTTAAGACACTGAATTTGAATTTGAAAAAGCTCAAAGCACGCATGACTGTCCATAATCCGGTTGGGGGTTCCCTCGATCTTAGTTGGATTTGTGGGGTGCCTGTTTCTTTTTCCTGTTATCGGTCCCCTACCATCGCGATCGTCATGAATTTCACAGAGTTTGATCTTATTTTGGGATTGGATTAGTTAACCAAATATGAAGCTGAAGTTAAATGCGCCGACAGAGTCGTAAGGGCGAAGATTAAATCAGGCAATTATATAACCATTCCATGTGAAGGTCCGAATTCTGATAGAAAAGAATTTTGGTCAGCTTTGGATGTTTCTCCTGTTCAATTAGAACCTGTTCCTGTCGTTATGAAGAATATTCCGGTCGACATAGAAAATATTTCTGTTGTGAAGAATTATGCGGATGTGTTTGAAGAAGTAGTTAGCTTACATCCGCATAGGGAAATTGATTTCAAAATCTCTTTAATTCCGAATGCAAGGCCAGTAGTTCACTTTATTCGAAGAACGACCTTGAAGGAAAATGAAGAATTAGACAGTCAGACTCGACAGCTGGTATAGAAGGGTTTGATCAGACCTAGTTTCTTTGATTGGGGAGCAGCAGTGGTGTTTGTCCCAAAGTCAGACGATACTCTTAGACTATGTGTGGATTATCGTGACTTTAACAAGAATACATTAAAGAACAAATATCCATTGCCGCGAATTGATGATTTGTTGGATCGATTGAATCGAGCACAGGTACTTTCACGAATGGACCTAGCTACAGGTTTCCATTAGCTTCGTATTGCTGAAGAGTGTGTTCCTTTGACAGCATTCAAAGGTCCAGATTTATTCTACAAGTGGTTAGTAATGTCATTCGGCTTATGTAACGCTCCAACGTATTTTGTCGATTTGATGAATCGGGTACTCCTGGAAGTATTGAATAAATTCGTACTGGTCTTCATTGATGATATTCTAATCTTCTCTAAGTCAGAGAACGAGCATGAAAACCATTTGGAACAAGTGCTAGAAATTCTCGAAAAGAATGTTTTAAAAGCCAAATTTTTCAAATGTATATTCTGGCAAGAAGAAGTCAAGTTTCTTGGCCAGGTTGTATCAAAAGAAGGAATTTCTGTGGATCCCAGTAAGATTACAGCTATTCAAAATAGGAAGCGGCCAACTACGCCCACGGAAGTCCGTAGTTTTATCGGATTGGCTAGTTATTATCGGAAGTTCGTTAAAGATTTTTCAAAGATATCTTGTTCTTTAACGAAGCTTACTAAGAAACATTCGGTTTAATTGGACTCCAGAGTGTGAGACAGCTTTCCAAAAGCTGAAGTTAAGGCCGACAACTGCTCTTGTGTTAACAATTATTGATGGCAATCAAGACTTGAAAGTCTGGACAGATGCTTCTAAAGAAGGTCTTGGTGCAGTATTAATGCAAAGAGGCCAAGTAGTCGCTTATGCTAGACGCCAATTGAAACCACATGAGAAAAATTATGCAACTCACGATCTTGAATTATTAGCCATCATGTTTGCTATGAAAATCTGGAGACACCATCTATTGGGTGAGAAGTTCAAATTATATACTAATCATCAATCATTGAAGTATTTATTCACCCAGAAAGATCTGAATATGAGGCAGCAGCGTTGGCTGGAATTTCTCGTGGCATATGATCTTGATATTTTATATACTCCGAGGAAAGCCAATGTTGTGGCTGATGCGCTCAGCAGAAAGAATGTAATCATCGTCAGTCTTATCATCACGCCTTCATTGATTGATAAGATATCTACTCTTCAGAAGGATGATCACTTCATTCAGGAGATCAAAGAGAGAATTCAGAAAGGCGAGCCCTCAAGTTTTCAGATTGATAACGATGGGATTCTGAGGTTGAAAGGCCGAATTTGTGTTCCGAACATTTCTGAGCTCCGGAAAGAAGTACTGGATGAATGTCACAAAGCCAAATTGGGTATCCATCCAGGAGTGAGCAAGATATATAATGGTATCAAACGCACTTTCTGGTGGAGATCTATGAAATGAGACATTTCCTTGTACGTTGGTCAGTGTTTTACTTGTCAACAAGTCAAAAGCGATCAACAGAAACTTGCCGGATTGTTGCAACCGTTGGAAATTCCAGGTTGGAAGTGGGAACAAATTTCTATGGATTTCATAGATGGTTTTCCCAGTACCAGGAAAGGAAATGACAGTATTCGGGTGATCGTAGATCGTCTCACGAAGACCGCCCATTTCATACCTGTCAGATCGAATAGAACCGCTCAGAGTCTGGCGTAGATTTATTTTAAAGAAATTGTTAAACTTCATGGAGTTCCCCTGAGTATCGTTACCCGATTTTTTCTAGTAAATTCTGGGAAGCATTCCAAGCAGAATTGGGAACAAAACTGAACTTGAGCACCGCCTATCATCCTGAAACAGATGGCCAAACTAAGAGGGTGAACCGTATTCTAGAAGATTTATTGCGGTCTTGTGTTAATTATTTTGGCAGATCATGGGAAGACCACTTGCATTTGGTTGAGTTCTCATACAACAACAGATACCAAGCGAGCCTGGAAATTTCACCATTCGAAGCACTGTATGGTAGGCCGTGCAGATCTCCTGCTTGTTAGGTAGAACCTGGTAATAGACTTGTATTGCGACCCAATATGATTCGTGAAGCTGCAGATAAAGTCGATTTCATTAAGAAACGATTACTAGCTGCTCAAAGCCGACAGAAGAGCTATGCAGATTCGAGAAGACGAGATTTATCATTTGCTGTTGGCGACTATGTGTATTTAAGGGTTTCTTCGATGAGAGGAGTAGTCCGATTTGGCAAAACCGGGAAATTGGCACCTAGATTCATCGGTCCATTTCCTGTGCTTGAACGGATTGGAACTCTCACTTATAGAGTTCAATTGCCTGACTGATTGGTTGGAGTACATGATGTGTTTCATGTATCTCAACTTCGAAAGCATGTGCATGATCCAGATTTAGTCGTGGAAGAAGCCGCGCAACAAGATTTGGAAATTACTCCAGAATTGGCAGTGAGAAGAGGGCCGATAAAGATTATTGGCAAAGAAACTAAAGAGATGAGGAACAAGAAGGTTCACTTAGTCAAAGTCCAATGGAGTGGAGATCCGCGAGATAGTACTTGGGAAACTGAGGAGAGCATTAACAAAGCCTATCCCAATTGCAGGGTGGATATCTCTGATTAACTCCGGTGCAAGGTACATTTACCATATTTTGCATTTCCGTATTATTTTATACTTGGTTGTGGTTTTCTTTTCACGGATGTAAAATTTTAATTACATGGTCTGAATGATTTTAAAAGAATATATGAATTAATTATTAGATTTATTTGAAAAAGGTTAAAAATAAATTGATTTTTGTTTGTGTTGTGTGACTATGAATTGATTAATCAAATTATTGGAATGATAGTTAATCTAATCAATAAAAGAATAAAGGGTAAATTTATGCAATTGAATCAAATGTTGAACTGATTTGAAAATAGATATAAATATATGCATGTACATTATATATGTTTGAACTGGTAAATGGATTTGCTATTGAGTAAAGAATTTATTTGCGTGCCCAACAAATAGGTAAACCTTAATGAGTTGGATGAGCAATTTTAATTATATATCAACTCCTGTGAATGCCATTGGATGTGGAGTGCTGGTTGTTCTGTGTGTAATAGTAAACGTCGCCATAGGATAGTAACAATTAATTTTGAACTACACTACATGGCATACTTCTTGAAGATAACATACATTATCATGTACCACATGAGCATTAAGAGTTTAAGTGACGAGGTTGAAGATTTACCATACGAGCGAGAGGCTTGTATGGCGATGACTATATATTACAGGTTGAACAGAAGACGGACACAGACTATAAAAAATGTAACGGTAAATTTCCAAATTAATAAAAAACCCACACGGGTCCGGAGATGACAATAAACACGTCTCTCTGGTCATTAAGGCACAAAAACCATTTATAGGGTGACGAGAATTTATTCTCTGGAGTTATGATCTATACACACTCCCCTGTGGACACCGGAATATATCACTATAAATATGTGTATGCTTATTAGGATTTATTGGGTACCTAATACGGCCCAATAAATTTCCAAACCCCTCCCCGTACAAAGGAGGTTATGGCGAAATTTTTCGAAAATTTAGGGTGTTAGCCGAATTTTTGAAGAATTAGGAAATTCTTAGAAACTGAAAAGTTGAAGAATGAAAGCCATAATGGAAGTTGAGTTGGTTAATTAAACAACTTTTAGCTTCGTTCCTTTTCGGGGACGAAAAGATTTTACGTGGGGGAGATTGTAACTACTAGGAAAGTTAGAACCAATTTAAAAATTTTAATTTGGCTATTTTAGTGGATTTTGAATATTTAAAATAAATTATTAAATAATAACAACCAAAAGTCTATTTGAATCGATGTTCGAGAATAAATATATTTATTTTAATTATAAAACAAGGCCTGAGATGGAGTGGTAGTTTGAAAATTTGACTTCGAACTTTGACTGACTGTACCAGATGCAAAATAAAACGGATTTTAGTGAAGCCAAAAATATTTAAATCTGTTTATGAGTATCTTTCCAACGAATCTGAAAAATCGAAATTTCATAGCGAGAATCAAAAGTTATGGGCAAATGAATTTTCAGAAAGGTTGTTATGGAGTTTATATAGCCCTTAAAAATAACCATTTTGGCAAACGACCTCCGTTTTCGACGAAACCACTTTTGTTGGTCAAATTATTGCTAGGTTTCAAATTCTATAATTTTTGGAGTTAATATGTGAGTGTGGCAAAGGAAAATGTGTTTGGTTGATTTCAGTCAAATTGGATCGACCAGAAAATGGCCATTTTTCAAACGGTCTTCAAATTCGACGAAATCAGTTTTGTTGGGACCGTATCGACAAAACAAAGCCAGATATTTTTTTTTGTAATTTTTAGAATCAGTATGTGGCCCCGACAAATTAAAATGTACGTTCAAATCTAAAATTGAATGTTTTATATTTTGATTTGAAGAATAATTGACTGAAACAGTCGAATGGGCTTACGAAACATGTTCCATTGTGTTCGGAATGGGGGTATTTAGCTCGGGTTGATAGTCGTTGGGTTGGGATTGGAGAACGTATGAAAGGAAGGGTATTTTCGGATTTAATGAAAATAAAAAAATAAATATAAAATAAACCAGCCAATCACGATTCGAGTTCACTTTCTTCTCAGACCCGTAAAGCCTGAAATGAACGACGGAAGGAGTTAAACCTTCTCTCCTCCTTATCTCGTGAATCCCTCAATAAAATCCAACACGCCTGTGGAAGAATTTGTAGTGCTCTCCACAAGCATTAAATCCATACTAACCTCGGGATTTCTCGTTGCGAATTAAGGTCGGATCGAGCTCGTGAAGTCGCCAGTTTTCAGCCGCTGCCGGAGCTCCTGGCCGTCATCGAGTTCGCCAAGCCCAGGGTCGATCTGCGCGCCTCTTCCCTCTCTTCAAGGTGGTATACTCCGATTTCACTCACGTGCTACGGATTGAGTGAAAAATTGAAACCTAGTTTTGAACGAAATAGAGAGGTAACGGCTTCTATTTATTTAAACTAATTATAACACTTTAAAGTGTTGCAAAGTTGATTAGACTTCTACTTTTTTCTATGTGATCAAAATCAAGTGAAACAAGAGACACCGGGACCGTGAGGACGTCTTCTACATTCCAGAAGATACCGGGGAATTTTTAGAGTTTCCTACAATTTTAGAAGGAGTGGAACCCAATGTTAGATTTCTAAATTATAAACGATATGGAATGACGATGTATAAATTATATAATCGATGTATGAGTTATATAAGCGTTGTACACCTCATGTATAAGCATTGTATAAGTTGTATGTGCGATGTATAAGTTATATATGCATTGTAAAAATCATATATGTGTTGAATGGAATTGAAATGATATTGAATGTGGTTGAAATCCCAGTAGGATTAGTTTATGGGAAAATTCGCCTGCGTACGAGCTAGATTATTGAAATCTCCATTGTCAAAAGCTGCGATGCTTTAAGGTAGAGCGAGGAGCCGTACTCGGGACGGTGCCGGTTTTAACTACCCTACCGTTATGCTAGCGAATTTTTTTGAAATATTCATATGTACGTTTGATTAATATGCATGTGCTGAAATATATTCATGTATTGGAAAAATATTCATTTTTAAAATAAATTGTTTGAACGATAAAAATAACATTTTTATCGAATGTATAAAATAAATTGTTTGAACGATAAAAATAACATTTTTATCGAATGTATGAAATAAATTGTTTGAATGATAAAAATAACATTTTTATTGTAAGCACGAAGTATATAAAATCTTCATTTTTGAAATAAATTGTTTTAACAATAAAAATCGCATTTTTATCATCTATATGAAATATAAAAATAATCGTGTTTGAAGTAAATTTGTTTTGATAATAAAAATCACATTTTTATCATATATATGAATTGTTAAAAATAGTCATGAGTTGAAATAAATATTTGTTGGATAAAATTATCATTTTTATCACATATATGAAAGGAAATGGTTCTGAAATCGAAGAACGGATTATATTTATTTATATATATATATAAATATAATTAAAATAAACTGAATAACATAGCTGTAGTTCGCATTTTGAAACCGTGATTTCAAACGATTATTGCGGGAGATCCGACCGTCGGATTTTCCCGAAACCGAAACCGTTGGGTTCGCTTTGGAAATATCTTTTCAAAAATACCAACTTTGCAAATATCCAATGGTTGGATGGTGTGAAATGTTTAATTCTAATCTGAATGAAAACAGCGCCAGAATGGATTTTTTTATATATATATAAATATAATTAAATTAAATCGAATAACGATGTTGTAGTTTGTATTTTGAAATAGTAACTTCAGACGATCGTATCGGGAGATCCGACCGTCGGATTTTCCCAAAAATGGAACCCTTGGATTCGTTTTGAAAAGATCTTTCCAATGATATAATTTTTTTAAAGATCCAACTGTTAGATTTTCAGATATGTGTAAATCAAATCTGAAGAAAGACAACGTCATGGCCGCGTTATGGCCTGGAGCATTGTTTGAATAAATTGGCCATTTTTAAATAAATAAAAATAGCGATAAATTATTATAAAACATTATAAACGATATGGAATGGAAATAAACCGAATTTACTCAGTTTTTTAGACATTTGATGGTTGAATGTGTTTGACGTGAAAATTACATAAATGAACTGAATTATGGATGTCGAATAATTTAACCACGGAAATGAATTTATTTGAATTCTAAATATACGTGAATTATTTGAAAAGGCCGAGTTAATTCTCATTTCAAATAATTGATCGACGATTAGAAGTCGAAGATATGAAGACGGTGCAAGACCGAAGATCTTCACATCGAATGGATGGCTACTGATGCCTTTGATAAGAGTTGCTGCCTTGAAGGGGTTACAGTGGTGGTCGTCCGGACGTACTTGTTGATCGTTCGGATGTGCGTGGGCCTCTCTCCTGTATTGGACATACGGGAGAGGAATAAGGTGCCTCCGGTTTCGTTCAGACCCAGAACGGACTTGTAAATGGATGTGTGTCTGACGTTGTAGATTGACAACGTGGCATGCTGAGATGTAGTAATCAAGGCTTTTGTTGAAAAGAAGAACCTTGTGGTTGATGATAAAAGCAAGGCTTTGATACAGCTAGCTTTGTGTTTAGCGTTGATTCGCGAGCCTAACACCCCGGTATGAGCCAGAAACGGGAGAGGACATCAGGGAGGACATGCGTTTCCTTTTAGCTAGGAGTGGTGCTTTAGGTTTTACACGCCCGGGAATTTTACTTATGTAGATGATGGAAAGTGAGGCCTCGGTTACTTCGGTCTCTTCAGGGCTGATGGTTTGGTCGGATATGACCAGTTGACGCCCCAAAGGGCGGGGAAACGCAGTGTCCAGGCATTTTTATCCACTCCATGTGGACTGGCCCTGACGATCCAAAGGTCGATGCGTTCTGATCCTGAGGGGCGGGCTAGAGCATCTCGAAGCGGTAAGGATGATCCCTTGCCTTGGTTCATGACAGAAATCCAGTTTACAAATACGACATTGTGTGGTTTTGACAGTAAACCTATATATGGCGACATGATATATGGTACCCATGCCGTCTATGATTGATACTTATGATTGAAATTGTTTTTGAAACATATGAACACTATTAATAATATCAAATGATTTGTTTGTACGTATCAAGCATATTTTGGCCATTATAATGTAAAACTCTATCCTCCGGTTTGCATTGCATTGTGTGATGGGAATTGAGTCTTATAATGGCTTCATTTTTATAAAAAGCATTGCGATGTTTAAATAATTTACTTGTTTTAAAGCACTGGCAATCCAATGGAGTAAACCCGTTCCGCTTTAGCGGCGTGGTCCTGTGATTGGCCTTATTATAAAATAAGCTAAGTAGATTTCTCATACCAGTCTCATGACTGACTCGTAGTTTGTTTCACTTGCAAACTCGGGTGACCCTATTTCTACACGGGCAGCCTTGTCTTCAGGTTTTACCAGGCTCTTTCTGAATAGCTATGGTGCTGAAGATGGATTCTATCATTTCTTTCTTTTTATGTTGTTTAGCTCTTGTTGTACATATTATGTTTTGATTCCGCTGTAGACATTTTATGTAAAGCTGAACTGTATTTTGTACTAAGTATGATCCTGTATACTGTGTAACTCTAATGATTATGTTTATCCAGTGTATTATGTTGTACATTATCTGGTGTATTTATATATTTCTGTTCTGCTGTTATTTGTTTATGTGTTATATTCCAAAGATTACCCTTGCCACCGTGGAACGGGGGTTTGGGGTCGTCACAATTAGGGTATTCTAAGAGGTTACGTTTATGTGGATGGTTCGGATTAATTTTTATAAATCCAACGGCTCCTGCTCACACGAGCAAGTATAAATAACCCCTCAAACAACACACTAAAAACGCTAATTATTCTTACCTCTGCCTTCATGATGCTGAATTCCATAGAAAAATAAAGAGAAGGGTGAAGGTTTCTTCTATCTCTCTACCTCCATTCTATATCTCTCTATTTCAATTTATATAAGTTTGGGAAGTTGGAATTTAGCACAAATAATATATATAAGAATATAATTATATGTTTCTTAAATTTATATTGTTAAGAGATCAATCAGAGCTCGCTTGAACATTGAGAACCGTACCAGATCTTGAGATTTCTATCACATCTCCACCTAATTTGTGAGTGGAATCTAGTTTTGCTTAACGGCATATTCATATTAATATCAGTTTTCTATATGAATTGTTATGCCCATGAAGATTTGGTTATGCAATAATATAACCTGAAAAATCCCCAATCTTCTACTTTGTAATCATGTAGGAAGTTGTCATGTTGTATTGGTTTTGTGGAATTGTGGTTTTCGTATTGAATTAAAGGTAAACTTGAGTATTGTATTATTATCTATATTTTATGCAATTCACCACTATTATCATTTTATTTGGCTTAAAAAGTTTGGGATTTGAATTGTTTCATAATTGATTTGGGTTTGGATCCTAATTTGGATGTAAACGCATTCATAAATTGGAATAAGTCAAATGCGAACATTTTTGGGTATATAACACCACAAAAAGGGTGGACTGGGTGAGATATAGATTGAATGTATGAAATACTCTACTTTTAATTTAATATTGAAACCTTTTATACATGCCTAGGATACAAGCTGTAATTGTTATATATGTGTATGTTTTCTAACAAATGCAAACATTTTTGGGTATATAACACCACAAAAAGGGTGGATTGGGAGAAATATAGATTGAATGTATGAAAGACTCTAATTTTAGTTTAATATTGAAACCTTTTCTACATGCTTAGGATACAAGTTGTAATTGTTATGTATGTGTATGTTTTCTATTACTACTATTCGTTATACGTTCAATATGCCATCATGTTATGTTGTAGCGGTAAAATGTGGAAAGACCTAAACTTGTGTGCTTTAATTTGGATAACTGACAATTGCCATCCCAATTAGAACGTTTCCCAGTTTATATGAATGTTACGTTAATTAGACGCTATTATTATATGATTTATTTAAACGTAATTAACATTGTATTAGCGTAATAAATGCGACTGGTTTAGAGTTTGAATTTGAAATGTCCCCTTAACAAATATACATATATATTTGTTTTCTTATGTGTGCATATATATATATAGAGTAGCTTATTTATTTATTTATTTATATATATGACACAAAGACACGAGGTTAGTTGCCATTTGTGGTAGAAGCCTGTCCAGAACCAAACGGCATATCCAACAACCACGAGTAGACCTAACTAATATGAGATGTCTAGGTGCCATGGGCCATTCATAAACTTAGTACACTAGACACGAGGTTAAACCGACTTGTTGTAGAAGCCTTCCCGGAATAGACTGGCATATCCAACATCTACAGGTATATGGGTTAATGTGAGAGGTCTGGTGTGTGTGTGTGTCTATATATATATATATATAAGTTGATGTGTGAAAACAAACAGGCTTACTACGCCTTAAGAAGGTCTTAAGTGGCTGAATCACCTCTTTACCTAATTCGGGTCTTAAGTGGTTAGGACTAGGATCCCTCTAAAGGTTTATTCCTTGGAGAGGAACCCAAGTCATGGGACCCCCCTATTAGTATTAAGGTAAGTCTTTGGTTCCTCCTTATTTAAAAGTGGTTAGGCATAAAAAGGTTAACGGAGTAGGGTAGTTCACGGGGTTGTCCACTTCCTCTAGAAGCTTGTAAGGGATCAACTAGGGAAAGATTGGTAATTGAAGGATATGTGGCCATTGCATGCTCACCAACTGTCTAAGGGAAGTCTTAAGTGACATAGGTGTCCTACCGGGTAATATTAATTAATTAGCAACGTTAGCAATGCTACTTCTCATATTACAAGTGAAAGAATAGATTTAAGAGCTTTAACGTATTAGGACGGGATTCTTAAAGGGTTAAGGGTCCGCCTTATGGTTATAAGAGTTTGTAAGTATCCACCTTTAATAGGGCCATAAGTGACCTAGAATGCCACCTCGTTTGGTCTTTACCCTAAAAACAATTATGAGCGATTGACTCGAATATCCCCCTCATTGGTTAGATATTTATGTTTGTGTGAAATCTTGTGTGCTGCGTAGATATACCTTGACATATGTAACCTGCTAAAACTATAGGGTATGGACATTAAGTAATACTATATTTCAGTCACACAAAACTTTATGTTCTGACCCTCTCTCCTTAACATCCAAACAGGTCAGTAGATGGGGTAAAACCATGGATTAAGTCCTGATTGAAGACGACGAAGAAGATGAAGTTATTATGATATTATTAGTTTTTATTGTTGTGCTTCTTTTTGAGTCTAACGAAGATGGACTATTTGATGTACCTTTCAAATAAATGTAACCGTGACTATGTATTTCTGAGATTTTTGAAATAATAGTACATCTTATTTGAGTATTATATTTTCTCTTCCCACTGTATGAGATTTCCATTCGAAGTATAAGTTTATTGTTATCTGTGCATATGTATTCCTTACAGGAACCAACGACCCATTTAGAATGACTCTAAGTTTCGATGGGCCCTTTCTTGGTCGAAATTTAGGCCCATTCCAGGCGGGTTGTTACATTTGGTATCATAGCATGGGTTGCCCAATTATAAGGGTAATATAAGTATGAGAGGTGTATTTATGTTTTGAAAAAGATTTTTCAAACTATATATATAATATGTTTACCCCAATAAGCATATGCATTTATACTAGGCACCTTTATCGTTTCTTCCTTTTTTCAGCTTAAATACTATCTCATTGAGTATCCACTAAGGGATTATTCCTTTTCTTTTCAGGTAATAAAATGGCTGAAAATCCTAATGAGAAGGACAACCAGGAAAGATCCCGCTACTTGCCAGAATGGTGCCAGCAGTACCTTCGTATTATGGAGCAGGTCTCTGTAGCTAATCATATCCCGGCGGCTCCCATAGTTCTTGCCGCTGATGTGGCCTTTGATTTTCTTATTTATGTAAGGTATTTATGAATTTTGGAGGGAAATCATTTTCTAGAAAGGAAGGCTTTGCTAGTGCCCAATCTTGGGTTATGGACTGTGAAAGAATCTTTGAGGCTACTGCCTGTCCCGATGAAATAAGAAGAAGGATAACGACCTAACATTTGAAGGATGAAGACTTAGAATGGTGGAACTTAATATCAATGAAGAACGAGGGTCGGATCTTCACATGGGCTGAATTCAAGACCAGTTTTGAAGCAAATTTTTTGCCAAGGGCAGAAATGACTATTCAGCTGGAGAAATTCATCCACCTCAAGCAAGGAAGCTTGAGCCTGCAAGAATACGTACTCAAATTCACTGAGTTATGTAAGTTTGGTAGAGGATTGGTAAACACCCCTATGAATAAAGCCCTTAGGTTTGTGAAAGGACTAAACTCCTCGTTGAAGGAAACCTTGTTACCCTAAGTAGCAGTTGGGGCGACTTTTGAGACTCTAGTTGAGACAACTACCCTTTGCATGGCTGAAAGCTCCAAGGAAGATAAGGAGTGTGAGAAAGAAGAAATCTCCTACAAGAAGAAGAAGAAAAAATGGTGGAAAAACAAGAAGAAGAACTTCAAAAATGATGCAAAGGCTTGCGCGAGGTGCAATTGCAAGGGCCATGAGGCCAAGGATTAAAGGGTCCCATTGGCAAAGAAGGAGTTTAAGGGAAAATGTTACAACTACCACAAAGAAGGACACATGTCCAGAGACTGCCCAAAGTTGTCAAGAGTGGACAGAACTATGAAATTGAGGCAACCCCAATTCAGAGCCTACCCCAAGAGACAAAGGGCAGCACGCACTTGAAGGTATAATCTCTACTTTGGGAAATTCAGCATATACCTTGTTTGATTCTGGAGCGAACCATTCTTTTATCTCCAAGAGATTAGTAAATCTGTTGAACCTTTCTATATCTATCTCGAATAGTCCACTATAGGTGGTCAATGCTATCGGAGGATATAAGTATCTTGAGCTATTATGTAAAGACCTAGTATTCGAGGTCGACAATGTCAAGTTCCGCTGCAAAGCGTATGCATGGACTTTATGGGATATGACCTTATCTTAGGTATGGCCTGGCTATCGTTTTATGGGGCCATCCTAGATTGTGATAAGAGACTTGTTCGTCTTAGGAGACGAGGAGGACTGTAACGACTCATCATTTTTAACGTCTTGAATTAGCAATTAAACCAACTCCAGAAGCTCAAAATGGCAAATCGTTATTTAACTCACCGGGTTTAACAGAATTGAACACAGAATCACAATACACAAAAGATTACAGTTTATCTCACAACGGACGGATGGTTATGGGTACTAACATATTTAAGTTGGTTTAATTACCGACGAGAATCTGGCAAAAAGGCGGATCGTTACAAGGACGCAGCCTAAATATTCCTTGTAATGTTAGAAACAAGGATAAAGCCCTATTGTATTCCTTGTCTTCTAGTTCTAAAGGACCATCTTCAGTCCCTATAGTCTGTGAGTTTTTGGATGTCTTCGAGGAAGTCATAGGACTTTCGCCCCACAGAGAAGTCTCCTTTCATATTGACCTAGAGAAGGACACTAGACCTGTAGCACTGCCTTTGGGGCATATGGCGCCCAAGGAAAGAAGGGACTTAGATAAACGAATTTTAGAATTATTACAAAAAAAAATTAATCGTCGAAGTAGCTCAGAATGGGGTGCACCTGTTGTATTTACCACCGAAGCAGAAGGATCTTTGAGATTTTGTGTGGGCAGTAGGGAACTTAGTACATTGACCAAGAAGAACATGTACCCTTTACCAAGAATCAATGACCTTTTTGACCACTTGGGAGGAGCCTGAGTATTTTTCCAATTAGACCTTGCTACTGGATTTCACCAGTTAAGAACTGTGGAAGAAAGCAAGGACAAAACTGCGCTCAGGACGCCAGACGGATTGCTCCAATGGGAAGTTATTCCCTTCGGATTAACGAATTCACCCGCTTTCTTTGTTGACCTCACGAGTAGAGTGTTTAGGGGCATTCTAAATAAAATTGTGGTAGTCTTCGTAGATGATATCCTTATATTTTCAAAAGATTGTGAATTGCATGAAAAACACTTGAGACAAGTGTTAGAGTTATTAAGAAAGAACCAACCGAAAGAAAAATTCTCGAAGTGCCATTTATGGAGGGAAAAAGTAAGATTTTTAGGACATATTGTGTCAAGTAAAGGCTTGGCCGTGGACCCAGCAAAGATTGAGGAAATCAAGGAATGGAGGATACCTCGAAATGCTACAGAGGTAAGAAGTTTCCTTGGATTGGCCGGATATTATAAGAAATTCATTAAAGACTTTGTAAAGATTGCTAATACATTAACCCAATTAACGTGAAAGAATTTGGTATTCACTTGGAGTAATAAAGTGGTGCAGCCTTCATGAAATTAAAGGAAGCATTAACTAGCACACCAATCCTAATAATATCCGATGGTTCAAAGTTTTTCACCGTTTACACTGACGCATGTGGGACCGGTTTAGGAGTAGTCCTTATGCAAGAAGGAAGAGTAGTAGCTTATGCTAGTAGACAACTCAAGGATCCAGAGAAAAGATATTCAGTGCATGACCTTGAGTTAGCTGCAGTAGTGTTCGCCCTTAAGATGTGGAGGCATTATCTCTTAGGGGGAAGTTTGAATTGTTTACCGACCATAAATCCCTTAAGTATTTATTTTCTCAACGTGACCTAAACTTGAGACAACAAAGATGGATGGAATATATTGCCTCATTTGACTTTACGATTCAGTATACCCCAGGCAAAGGGAATGTTGTGGAGGATGCTTTAAGTATAAAACATGCGACATTGAATACAATGATAGAATGGAAACAGTTAGAATTCCTCGCAAAATTTAATTTTCAACCCTCACTAACCAATTCCAATGGTTTTCTTGGGGCTATGGTAATTAGACATACACTAAGAGAAAAAATCCGAAGTGCACAAGACCTTGATGAAGAGTTAAAAGGCATAAAGGAGAAAGTGGAAAAAGGAGAAACCTTTCCTCATTCGGTCAGGTATTCGATCCATGATGGGAGTTTACTTTGGGATGGATGATTTTATTTCCCTAAGGATGAAGTGTTGAGGAAAGAAAATTTAGAAGAGTGTCATAGGTCGAGAATGGACCATACACCCTGGTGGGAATAAAATGTACAAGAATATGAAGAGGAATCTCCATTGGGAAGGAATGAAGAGAGACGTAGCCGAGTTCATGGCCAAATGTTTAACATGACAAAAAGTCAAGATGGAACAAGGGAAACCCAGAGGCCTGTTGTTAACTTTAGAGATCCCCACATGGAAGTGGGAACATATTTCCATGGACTTCATAGAGGAACTTCCTATAAGCCAAAAAGGGAATGAGGCCATTTGGATTGTGGTAGATCGTTTAACCAAAAGCACCATTTCATACCAGGCAAGAAGGCAAGGACTGCAGCCTCGTTATCCCAATTATATGTCAAAGAAATAGTCAGACTCCATGGTATTCCATTAAGTATCATGAGTGATAGAGATCCCTTATTCACAAGCGAATTTTGGAGAAGCCTACAAGCAACATTGGGGATGACTCTTAACGTAAGCACAACTTACCATCTACAGACCGATGGACAGACAGAGAGAGTAAACAGAATCTTAGAAGACTTGCTCAAATCTTGTATCATCTACTTTGGAGGAATTTGGGAGCATCACCTAGCGCTTGTGGAGTTCACATATAATAATAGTTTTCAAGCGACGACTGGTATGGCACCTTTCAAAGCGTTATACGGGAGGCCATGTAAATCGCCAACTTATTGGTGGGAAACTACTTACAAGGTTGTACTCAAACTAGACTTCATCCATGAATCCACAGAGAAGATATCTTTGATTAGGCAGAGAATGAAGGCAGCCCAAGACCGTCAGAAATCTTATGTCGATAAGCGAAGGAGGGAACTAGAATTTAATGTTGGAGACCCGGTGTTCGTGAAAGTATCCCAGCTTAAGAAGAATGTTCGATTTGGAAAGACTGGGAAGTTGGCTCCCAAATTTATTGGGCCTTTTAGTGTCATCGAGAAAATAGGTTCTTTGTCTTATCGAGTGGATCTCCCAGAGCGTCTATCGGGAATCCATAATGTTTTTCATGTATCTCATCTAAGGAAATGCCTTCATGATTCTACTATCAGACTAGAGCTTAATGAAATTGGGGACATAGAGAAACTTGAGTTGGTCTAGGGTTCCCCGTGCAACTGCAAGGATTGTGGAGCACGAAATCAAGAGACTCCGCAACAAAACCATTCGCCTCATCTGAGTACAATGGGGAAATGACCCTGCGGAAAGCACATGGGAAATCGAGGATAAAATGAGAAAGACTCACCCAGATTTTTACATGGGTACTTTTCCTCAAAATTTCTGTTTATGTTTGCGTCGTGAGTGTTAGATTGGATGTTAGGGAATGGATGCAACACCATCGCATTAAGCAATCATATAGAAATATACGCATATTTAGGTTGTTTGGATACATGCTGCATCACTTATTACACCTTCATCTAGGATAGAGCTCACTTTAGTAGGTCTGCAGTTCAAAATCACTGCGAGTCATGAATGCTTATGGATGAGTTATAAATAACATGGGTGTACAACATGGATATTTCGTTCAAGTTGTATTATTCGTCCCTTAAACAGATTTCGGGACGAAATCTATTTTTAAGAGGGGTAGAATGTAACACCCCGTAAAATTCATAAGTATTAATAATAAATTAAATAATTAAAAAAACAAGAAATTAAATGATATGGCTAGAAAATGAGATTTAGCAGCTTTAGGAATTTGGCTACGAAATTCTTTTATTTGGATTCGTGGCAAAAATCTGAATTGTTTTCATGTATAATATGTGGAAAACAGTCAACGTATAAAGAAGTTATGAACTAATGAATTTGGACAGTGTACGTAGAATATATATATATATATATATATATATATATATATATAATTGTGTAAATATTATATTTATTGTCCAAATAATAAGTTAAAATAAAAAGAGGGAAATTTAAAATTTGAATGGGAGATAAGGTTTAGGGGACAGCATATATTGAATATATGGAAAACAATAAACCAAATTAAGAACGTATTAATAAAAATTAATAGCTGAGCAAATGAGCCAAATTGGGCGTTCCAGCCTGAAAGAGGTCGACCGCCCCAGGGGTGTCGACCAGTGGTCAACCGTAAGGGGTCGACCCCCATGACGCATCCCAATGAGGTTATGTGATTAGAGTTTCCTAAGAGGTTATGTTTATATGGAGTTTTCAGATTAATTTTTATAAATTCGACGGCTTCTGCTCACACGAGCCAGTATAAATAACCCCTCAAACAACACACTAGAAACCCTAATTATTCTTAACCTTTGCCACTATGCTGCTAAATTCCATAGAAAAATAAAGAGAAAAGGGTGAAGGTTTCTTCTATCTCTCTACCTCCATTCTATATCTCGCTATTTCAATTTATATAAGTTTAGGAAGTTGGAATTTAGCATAAACAATATATATAAGAATATAATTATATGTTTCTTATATTTATATTGTTGGGAGAACAATCAAAGCTCGCTTGAACATTGAGAACCGTCGCAGATCTTGAGATTTCTATCACATCTCCACTTAGTTTGTGAGTGGAATCTAGTTTTGCTTAAAGGAATATTCATATTATTATCAGTTTGTTATATGAATTGTTATGCCTATGAAGATTTGGTTATGAGATAATATAACATGAAAAATCCCCAAATCTTCTACTTTGTAATCACATAGGAAACTGTCATGTTGTATTGGTTTTGTGGAATTATGGTTTTTGTATTAAATTAAAGGTAAACATGAGTATTATATTATTATCTATATTCTATTCAATTCACCACTATTATCATTTGATTTGGCCTAAAAAGGTTGGGATTTGAATTGTTTCATAATTGAATTGGGTTTGGATCCTAATTTGGGTGGAAACGCATTCATAAATTGGAATAAGTCAAATGCGAGCATTTTTTGGTGTATAACACCACAAAAGGGTGGATTGGGTGACATATAGATTGAATGTATGAAATACTCTACTTTTAATTTAATATCGAAACCTTTTCTACATGCCTAGGATACAAGTTCTAATTGTTATGTATGTGTATGTTTTCCATTACTACTATTCGCTGTACGTTCATTGTGCCATCATGTTATGTTGTAGCGGTAAAATATGGAAAGACCTAAATGGCTAAACTTGTATGCCTTAATTTGGATAACTGACAATTGTTATCCCCATTAGAACGTTTCCCCATTTATACAAATGTTACGTTAATTAGGCGCTATATATATATATATATATATATATATATATATATATATATGACATAAAGACACGAGGTTAGTCACCATTTGTGGTGGAAGCCTGCCTGAAACCGACCGCCATATCCAGCAACCACAAGTAGACCCACTAGGTGCCATGGGCCATTCATAAACTTAGTACACTAGACACGAGGTTAAACTGACTTATAGCAGAGGCATGCCCGGAACCAACCAGCATATCCAGCATCTACAAGTATATGGGTTAATGTGAGAGGTCTAGTATGTATATATATAGCTATATACATAAGTTGATGTGCGAAAACAAATAGGCTTACCATGCCTTAAGAAGGTCTTAAGTGGCTGACTCACCTCTTTACCTAATTCAGGTCTTAAGTGGTTAGGACTAGAATCCCTCCGAAGATTTATTCCTTGGAGAGGAACTCAAGTCACGGGACCCACTCTTATTAGTACTATGGTGAGTCTTTGGGTCCTCCTTCTTTAAAAGTGGTTAGGCATAAAACGGTTAATGGAGTAGGGCAATTCACGGTTTTGTCCACTTCCTCTAGAAGCTTGTATGGGTTCAACTTGGGACAGATTGGTAATTGAAGGATATGCAGCCATTGCATGCTCACCAACTGTCTAAGGGAAGTCTTAAGTGATATAGGTGTCCAACCGGGTAATATCAGTTAAGTAGTAATGTTCGCAATACTACTTTTCATATTACAAGTGAGAGAATAGACTTAAGAACGTTAACGTATTCAGACGAGGATCTTAAAGGGCTAGGGGTCCGCCTCAGGGTTATATGAGATTGTAAGAATCCACCTTTAATAGTGCTATAAGTGACCGAGAATGCCACCTCGTTGGGCCTTTACCCTAAAAACCCTAATGGGCGATTGACTCGAATATCCACCCCATTGGTTAGATATTTATGTTTGTGTGAAATCTTGTGTGCTACATAGACATACCTTGACATATGTAACCTGCTAAAAACATAGGGTATGGACATTAAGTAATACTATATTCCAGTCACACAGAACTTTATGTTCTGGCCCCCTCTCCTTAACATCCAAACATGTCAGTAGATGGGGTAAAACCATGGATGAAGTCCTGATTGAAGACGACGGGGAAGATGAAGTTATTATGATATTATTAGCTGTTATTGTTGTGCTTATTTTGGAATCTTATGAAGATGGACTATTTGATGTACCTTTCGAATAAATGTAACTGTGACGGTGCATTTCTGAGATTTTTGAAATAATGGTACATCTTATTTGAATATTATATTTTCTCTTTCCGTTATGTGAGATTTCCATTCGAAGTATATGTTTATTGTTATCTATGAAAATGTAATCCTTACAGGAACCAACGACCCATTCAGAATGGCTTTAAGTTTCATAGGTCTTTTCTGGGTCGAAATTATGCATATTCCGGGCAAGTTGTTACATAAACGTTTTGTAAAGTGATTTTAAAATCCAAGTGTTTTGGAAAAGGTTTATAAAGGAATACTAAAGCTAAAATAATTGTTTTAAAAGTGGAATTTACTTAATCATTGAATTAAGAACAATGATTAGAATTTGAAGAAACTGTCGAAAAAGAAGAAAGGAAGAAATGTTGAATGGGTTTAGGTAAAACAATTAATAAATGGATTTTAGTATTATATTATGGTGTTAGATGTTTAGGTAAATATGTTATCCAATTTAATCCAAGTTTTAAATGGAATTCATTAAGAAGATAATCAAACCTGAAATGGAATTTAATTAAATGTCGAAGTTGTACTGTAAAAGGGAGTTTCTAAATATCCAAGTTTGATAAATGAGACTATGAAAGAAGTTTTAAAACTAATGAGATAATTTAAATGAATGTTTACTTAATAGGTTAACTTAATTCGATGGAAGATTTTCAATGTAAAAGCAAAGATGTTAAATAAGATTATTATTTTTTTGGAAAAGGGGTTTTAAGGGATTAAAATCCAAATTAAGATATATAATAAGATGTTAATGGTTGATATATAAATGGGTAAATGGATTTAGTAATAAAACTAAATTATAAAATAAATTGTTATAGGAGTTTAAAGCTGAAAGTTTTGTATAAGTAAGAATTTTCCTTAACTAATGAATTAAGCAGAAATGGATATAATTGAAAAGGGATTTTTCTAAAGTAAGAATGGTTTATAAAACCGTATTTTTATGAAATAGAAGATAAGATTTAAATTAATATCAGTTTTCTTGGATTTACAAACTTTTATCTATCTCAAGATAAGAACATTGTCGATCAAGGTCCGAGAGATAATTAAAATGCCCCAATTTGAACGACTTCACTACTATTGAGGGATGTTATTAGTTTGTAATGGTAAAGAATGTTGAGATTTGTTTATTATTTCCATAAGAAAAATATTGCAATGTTATTTTCAAGATTCTGAAATGTAAATAAAATTATTGGATCTTAAACGAACAATTTATAATTTAACATTGTTTGGCCAAAGTTTGAAGTATAATTATATTTTTACCATTTGGTTTAAATATATAGCACTATTTTCTAAGATAATGGAAATAATATGGTTGAATACAAAATAAGTAAATGACGATGGTTTTTCTGAAAGAATGGAAAAAGGTTTTATTGGTTTGGAAACGAAAATAAATATTTGGAATTTAATTATTTCCATAGATATCATTATTGAATTGAAGTCTTCAAAAGTTGAAGTTAGATAAAAGCCGTTGGGTTTATAAATAAGAATGTTTCGATTGACATTATTTTATCGTATAAGAATTGGTAATTGGATTTATACCGTTGAGCTATAATATAAATATATAGCGATTTTTTCCAAAGTAAAGGAGATAAAAAGGGACTTCGGGAATATATAATGGTATTTCGTGGTAAAAGAAATGAAGGAATGTTTGGTAAATGAGACTATTATAAAATGAAAAGTATAGTTATTGTTCTCAAAGTAACGAGACAGAAGTAATTGAGGATATTAATTATCTATGTTGAGAAAAGTTTAAGAAATCGATTTTTAAATCGATTAAGAGTTTTAATTGAATGATTTTAAAGAACGTCTGAGCTGCCAATTTACTTGACAATACTATAGTGATTGATAGTTAAAAACCCAACTATCGTTGAAATATATTATTGGGCCTTTGACGTGTTGAATCAAAGAGATCGGGATGGGAACTAGACCTAAAACTACTTCGAACCAATGTTGCGTTCGAAACTAACTTGCAAGGAAATAAATATTGAGCCATTGAAGACCATAAATTTTCATAAAATGGAAGAACCACTTATAATCTCTTACTTGCAACCGGAGATACACTATGATTCTGTAGTGGTTGGAATTCTACGGATTGCAAGGACTTCTCGCTACTGATCCTTGGGGTGATTCCTATATAGGATGCAGTAGGAGGGTGCCTTCAGTTCATCATGTTCCCGGATGATTTGTATGGACGAATGTCTGACAGGGTATTTCCTAAGGGTCACGTATGTTGATTTTTACAAATATACCAAGTTTGGTAGCGGAGAAGGAAACCTCTCTTAGCTTAACACATATAGTATATTTATGGACGTCAATTAATGATTTGATGGATCTGACGATATGGCATTCAAAGTTATGAAATATTCTCTGAAAGATAATCGTGACCACAAGCCTCAACAACTGGGAAAATGAAAGAAATCGGGCAGGGAGCATGCTATGTAGGTCATTCCCATTAGGGTGTATTGTCACCATCTAGAGAAAATTCACTTGTTCTTCTTTCTTTTTTGTACCTCTCGGGAAATACGGTGTTTCGCGAACTGTAGGGTGACGATGTATTCGATACACTCAAATTGAATGTGTGGGTCGGTCATGTGTGGATGGGTTGCGATATTTTCTTATTGAACCCTAGTGTATTGCTCTGTAGAGGTACACTTTTAGAAGGTAGTCCCATACCTTGTCATAATTGGAAATACATTCTCTAATAAAAGCCATGTGGTTTTTTATTATACACTAATTTGTAGTGCGTGAGATGCAAGCATTTTGCTAGATGGTTATTTATGTGTGATTTGATAGAAACTATTATAATATCGCCAGATTTGATATATCAAAAGTATTTAGGGTTATCGTAAGGTAAAAACCATATATGTTTATGCGTGGGATAGTCTTACGATTATCCTTTTCTTTCAAAAAGATTTTTAACTTTAAATCAATTGGATGTTGCTTATAAACTTTGCGAGTTTTCTCACGCTAGTTCACTAGACTGATCCATGGCATTTGCAATGCTCGGGTTAGACCGAGTTTTACATGTTCCATTTAGGATGCTACGAACTTCAGAAGACGTGCTGGAGGGGTCTAGATGTATGATATGTATTGAACGTTTATTCAGTTGTGTGTTGTATATGAGGACATATTGTTCTATCTATCCATATATATTGGATTATTGTACTTTGATGGATGTAAGTATTTATAAAAGTTCCCTATAAATATTTATTTCTATATTATATTTATTCTGCTGCGATGTGAGACTCTAATTCTATGTTGCTAGACTTCTTCTTTTTCTTCTGTTCTAATATTTCTTTCTTTACCTCCCTCTAATTTTCTTTCTATCAACTATCTGGTGTTTTTCGATACTTGGGTTTTGGCAGGTATTACAAGATTATGTATTATTATAGAAATTCTAGCATCAAACTTCATGCCGGGTCATTAAAAGTTTCATCGCTATTGGAGCTCGTATATGGTTGTCTAAGCGTGTTACTTTGGGCGTAAGTTTCATAAGAATATTTTAATAATAAAATCATTTATAAATATACCCTTTGTTCCAAATGCTAAATCCCTAAATCGTTCTCCTCCTTTTCATATCATCCACCTCTTCTACTGATCGAATCACGGAAACTGCAAAGAATTCAACAAAGTGGTCAACAGGGAAGTTGAAGAGGGGAGGGATGCCAATGTTTTAATTGTGATCGGAGCATCTGCGACGGCCTGAGGAGAGAGAAATCGTGAATCGAACCAGGCTGAGTCAGTTTCGCTTTTTCAATATTTCTCGATGGTCGTGAAGAATTAGGCTTTGGTGTCTGAAGAAAAAAGAAGGAGGAGGGGAGGCCGAGTTATCAGCGGTAGCATGGTGTCTAAAATCGCCTGTGGCGATCTATTTCTGGTGAAGTGGGGATTTCGAGTTTTGAGATATCATGGTGGCTACAGGCTACCTAAGTGTGCCAGACCTAAGGGTTGAAGGTGTGGAGGTCAAGGCAATCTCCCTTGGTCGTGCGGTGACGTGAAGATCGCCTAGGGAGGTGCGGTGATTGAGAGAAGGAGGCTGATATCAAGTTTAAGCTAGACGATGGAAATCGAGAAGGAAACATGGTTAAGGGTAGCTTAATACGTAATTTACTAGTTTAATGGGGTAATTAAAGTTAATAACTATAAATAGCCGATTTAATTATTTTAAATTTGTCTTAAACCATTGTAGCGAAATTTTTATCCTTCATTAACAAAATTCAATGAAACAGGATCCGTAAGGACCGTATGGACGAAGGCTACACGTAGGAGCTGGAATGGAATGATTTAGAGCTAACTGGAATTTTATTAGTTTCAAACACTTGTTTGAAACTATATAAAACGATATAGAATCGTCAAATCAAAATGAAATGTGAGTTAACAACTCTCATGCTTTCTGAAAAAATATGATGTGGTAAAGTTCATGTAATTATAATTTACCATTATTAGTATAAATTGAATGTTTAGATGATTATTGTTTGAAAATTTGATTGTTGATCGCCCATATTTATATTTACATCATTTAAATGCATTTGATTAAAATTCTTATTTCATATGCATTTATTAAATGTTATGATGAGCTATGATGCAGGGAAAAACATGTTGGTGGGATCCAACTGGATTCCTCAAATAATTATACGTTACTTGTTTTTCATATTATCTATATATGAACTGTTTAACCAAAGTAACGTTAAATCATGTGTGGATGTTGATTATTCATTTGGATATGATTGTTGAATTGAAATTCAACGTTGATATGTTATTATTCAATAGGCAGTATTGATTAAGTTATTGGCAGCAGATGACCTAAAATCCATCGTTTTAAGACGTTGATTTGTCGTTAGGCTAGTTGACGTAGTTTAAGTTATAAAATTTATTTTTCATATTATCTATAAACAAATCGATATTTATAACTTGTTTTCATAAAGTAATTATAAAATATTTTATATAGAAAATTCTTATGTTTTAATAGATTTTATAAGCGTATAAGTCAGAAATTAGCCTATGGGTTAATAAATTGGAGTAATTGTTTCTATAAACGATTAAGCGATATTTCTTGTTACTGCCAAATTCAACAGTGGAACCAGCTGTTGGTGAAGAGGTACCGGATCACAACTAACTCATGAAAAATGACTCAGAAGCATGAAACCGACAATAAACTACTAAGATAATTAGAGCCAAAATCAAGAAGAGAAAGATTTGATTAATGGGCTATTAGTGTCAACATAAGAGGAAGGGGCTCAGAACCGATACGAAAGGGAATAATGGAAAAGCAGTATCAACACTAAAGGCAATCAACATAGACTAAGCTTTGAAAGCATAACATATGAAGTCTGAAGCAGATAAAAGAAATGAATATAAAATCATTCTTTCTTGTACCTAAAGCAGATAATGAGAAATAACTGAAAGTATATGATCCAAAACATAAGCAGGATAAAGCAAAGAGCTACCAATACCAATTTGCTTCGTATCGATACTAATACCGAGACACGACTTCAAAAGCTATCATGAGGTGCACTGAAGCCTGTTGTTGCAGAATCGGAACCAACTTCGAAGGATCACCAAAAGTCAACCAAAGTTTATAAGAAGAAGAGTTACCCACACAAACTTTCTTATGTCGATACCAAAAGAGATAATGGATCAGAGGTCACAAGAGACGAAAGCACAAGAATAGTGCTACGAAAGTTTAAAGCCGAAATCAGAGCTTGTCGTTGAATACTGGAGGCAGTTCCGAAGGCTATCTATACCAAGGGACTTGGTATTGATACATATGAAAAACAGAACCAAGGTTAAGCTCCTAAAGCCGAGACCGACACTCCAAAAGCCAAGTCGGACTAGTAACAATGCTAAGTAGAAAGGAAAAAGCGACCGAAACCACAATTACCGAAATCGAAAGGTGCACAATTGTCGAAATCCATTACCGCATCCGAAAGAGGCTTCTATTAAGTTGATGACAAAAGGGGTCCCGATTTGTCTATAAATAAGACCCTAGGGTCTGGAAGGACTTTTTCTCATTACTCAACTTATACTCATTTCTTATAGAGTAAACCCTAATTTCTAGATCATTTGGGAATTTCCTTTGTAAATACTTATGTACTCAAATCAATGAGCAATAAAGAGTGAATCGACACTTAGCATAATTTCTATGATTTATCTTTTTGCTTCTTTCGCCTATTCCCTTATACTTAACGCACAACAAAGGCGTCATACACGAGACCTACCCTTAAGCCTAGATTACCAAAATACCCTTCTACAAGACATTTAGCTTCTTAACTTGCGTTGCGCTTAGGGAACCCTTATCCCAAGGTAACTGTTGGTCGTTAAGTTTTTTAAGTGTGATACTAACTCCTTGAGGGAAGAGTAAGTAATCTTCGGGCTTAAGACCTTGATATCTAGGAAATGGTGAACTAACTCAAGCTTGTGGGATTTAAACAATCCCTTACAACCCATAGGTCCACATCTATAAACCTATTTCCAGTGTTAATGAAAAATATCGTTAACATTTTGACGCTAGAAGAAGGGTCCTAACCACCGACCTTGTGGTTAACAGCCACATTTCTAATTGTGTTGTTCTGTCCCGGTTTGGACTTAGCTTCGAAGAAGAAAGAATAATGGGTATGTAACACCCCGAATTTCAGTTAACACTGATATTCACTAATTACAGAATTAATAATCTCAGATGTGAGAATCAGGGGAAACGGGTTACGTCATTGTGTTCGTCTCGGAAAAATACGCGAAATAAAGTCCGAAATTTTGTAAATCGGAGTCCGTATGACCCGGTTAAGGCCCAAAGAAGTTTTCGGGAAATTTGAATTTCGAAACATGCAGAAATGGGGGCCAGGCGGGAAAACTCCCGCCCAGCCAAGTCGACTTGGCTGTCGACAGGGCTGTCGACTTGCCTGTCGACATGCCTGTCGACTTGGCAGTCGACAGGGCTGTCGACTTGCCATGTCGGCTGATTCTGGCCTGGGTGCACCTGGTTGAGTTTTGGGCTGGGTTGGAGGGCTTGGGACGAAATCTGACGGACCTAAACTAACCTAGGGTTAATCTAAGGGTCTAAAACACAACCTAATCCTATAAATACACCCTAAGACTACCCTTATCCATACTAAAAATAGAATCTATGCCATCATGCCGCCAAAATGCAACTTAGAAGGAGCCTCCACTAATTAGAGAAGAGGATTGCAAGCTAATCAACTACTAATCCACCTCTACTTCAACTCTAGCAACTATCTAAGGAGCTAATCTTGGAGTTTGTGAGTTTCTATCACTTTAATAACCAATTGCTAAACTAAGTAGATGAGATGTGATGAGATCATATGGTTTTGCTTGCGGATCAATGGGTTTTAGGTCATATGTTATGATGCTAGTTTGCTAATCACTATGTTTAACACTTATTCATGATGACACTATGTTTATGCAAGTTAAGTGTTTGGGTTTATGCATGTTAAGTGGTGGGTTTTATGCATGCTAAGTATTTGGTTTTATGCATGCTAAGTGTTTGGTTTTATGCAAGTTAAATGCTTGGTTTTATGCTAGAATCATGTGTGAAATAAGTGACATGACATGCAAGTTTAACCTATGAGTTTGGATCTATAATATGCATAATCTATGCAAGTTGTTTGGATTAGTGATATGCATAACATATGCGAGTTTACCTTTGTATGTCATACATACATATGCAAGTTCATATGTAACATGTTATGCAAGTTTGGTGGTTGATTATATGCAAGTCCATATGTAACATGTTATGCAAGTTTGGTGGTTGATTATATGCAAGTTCATATGTAACATGTTATGCAAGTTTGGTGTTTGATTATATGCAAGTCTATATATGACATGTTATGCAAGTATGGTGGTTGATTATATGCAAGTAACATGTGCAAGTTTACACCTTTGTATATCATACATACATATGCAAGTTTACCCCTTTGTATGACATAAGTACATGTGAAGTTCATCCCTTTTAGACCTATGGCATGTATGCAAGTTGACACCTTTATGATAGGTCTATGACATGAACATTTATGCAAGTTACCATCTTTATGACATATGTGATTCATGCAAGTTTGGGTTGGTTATTTATGCAAGTTGGGTTTATGGTCATATATGCAAGTTGACACCTTTTAAACCCATGATAATGCTAATGATATGCTAAGTTGAACCCATTGTGTGTATGATGAATCTCCTCTTTTAAAGTATGTCATGTTAACGTATTTACGTGGGGACGATGGGGTAAAAATTAATGAACACATAAAATTGTGTGAAGTTGGTATGATTAAACATACCATAAAGTGGATGGACATAATTGGGAATTTACCTATTAAGTTAGGTCTACCCATATTATGGAATTGGGAATTTACCTATTGAGTTAGGTCTACCCATATTTTTAAATATTTGTAATTAATTAGGGATAATTAATACAAATTATGGGGGTGATTAATTAGGTGTAATTAATCGACTAAGACACGAGGTTGGACCCTTTTGTAGCATAAGACTGCCCGGAACCGACCGGCAAATCCAGCGGCTACAAATGATTGGCCTAATGTGAGAGGTCTTAGTCATAAACTAAATACGTGACAAGTGTAAAGACACGAGGTTAGACTCTGTTATGGTGTAAGGCTGCCCGGAACCAACCGGCATATCCAGCTGCCATAAAAGACAGTCTAATGTGAGAGGTCTTTACAAAGGTTACGATCTTAATTAATTAAGAAACACTTAACCAAATTAGCATGTAGTGGGGCATGAGGGGTTAAGTGGGTGCCTTGGGTGGCATGTAGTAACTAGTGGGGGTGCCTTGGGTGGCATGAGGAAACTAGTGGGTTGCCTTGGGTGGCAATAGAAAATACGATTAGAATACTTAACCAAAGTGGAACATGTAATTAAACATGATTAAAGGGTTAAGTAAGTGCCTTGGGTGGCATGTGGGAATCAAGTAAGTGCCTTGGGTGGCATGTGGAAATCTAGTGGGTGCCTTGAGTGGCAATTAAAATATGATTAAAAGACTTAACCAAAATTTATAACATGTAAGTGGACATGGTTAAAGGGTTAAGTGAGATTCACTAGAAATGACAAGCTTAGGTGGGTAGCTTGTGGGGGCCCATTTCAACCAATATCCCAAACGTATCTTTGTGGGCTCGACCCAAGTCGAGGACGGGACACGCATATTGGGCTTGACTGTAAGAGGCCAAAACGGGTTAGCGGTGGCAACGCAAGTCCAACGGGTTTCATATGCGTGTGTGGACCCGGGCTGGTAAGTAAGACGTTGTTGCATCGTGTAGGTATAAGCCGTGCACCGTTGATATTATCAGGTTGCCACTTTGGGGGATGATACACCCCACTGTGGGGCCAGCACGGGTATCTACGTTAGGGAGCCGATCGAATGGGGGGTAGTGGGTACACCTAGTGGAAATAGGGGCAGACGGCACCTATGTAGTCAGCTAGGGGTACACGAAACTACTAATTATATATTACTAAGTATACTTAGTGGGATCAACCTTTAAATTGGGAATGACTGGTGTGGTGCAGTGTAGTAATTATCCTTGGGTGGGTAGATGCGTCTTTACGGTTATCTTAGTTCATCCTAAGTCTAGTTGGCTGCTTATTGTAGCCATTTATCCCCAGTCGTTACCGTATATCAAGCTTATGTCTTACTCTGGTTACTTTAATGATTGTATTGTTAAAGTTATAGGACTCGCTCAGACTTATGTCTGACCCCGTTGTTTTTATCTTTTTCCCAACCCTCAGGTTATCAGAGTGGGCCTAGCACTAGTGGGCTTTGATCAGACTGTTTTATCTATCTTTTGGAGCTTGGACCGTGGATGTAAAGCTCAGTTTATCTTTTCTATTATGGCTATTAAGTTATGTAGTGGGATTATGTACTTTTGTTTTATCAGGATGGATATTATGTACTTGACTTTTATTTATGGTTTTGGTGTAACCAAACATGTTTTACTTTCCGCTGCAATGAAATGATGTTTTAAATTCTCAAGTATTACTTATATCTGTCTTGTTGTAATTTTTCTGTTCTATATTCACTTAAAATACTCCACCGATGTTATGGCATTCCCTTAGTGAGTGACCGTAGCGGGTGTGGGGTGTTACACGTGGTATCAGAGCTTAAGGTTACCAGAACAGATAAATTTTTTAGAAAAACTATTTACTAAGAATATTTTTGAAAGGAGTATTTTCAAAAACATGTCTTTTAAGAGAAAAGTTTTTGAAAGAAAAGCATAATCCCCAATAGCCATATCTATATCTTTCAAATTCTCCGTTTTGAATCTCTTCCTCTCTCGTTTTGAGTTTCCCCTCTGCGTATAGATGATCTTTCTAAGATAGATAAGAATGGAAAACCACTTCAAGGGACTTAGACATTAGTCGGACTAGAAGTTGGTTCAAGAAGGAGGAGGACTTGTAGGTACCTATTGGATAGACGATGGGAGGAAGGCTCAAATAGTTGTTTGGTTAATGAAGAGCGAAACCTCATTTTGATGGGAGGTTACGAGTGGAGAATGGGAAGAAGAGGGCTAGTAGTTATCCTTTTGGGAGGAATATGACACCTTATTAGGATTGTCCAAAGAGGCAAGGGCAAGGTACGAAATCTCCTGGAGGGTAGTTGTATTCCCTCACGGCTAGTGTACCAGATGGGGATAGGACCGTCTAGGTTGGAATTTGGATTTCTTTATTATCCGGTTCGAACTTTATTTGATTCTGACGCATCGAGTTCGTTTATCTCATCATTGTTAGTTGAGTCACTGCACTTAGACACCAGTTTAGTAGATGATCCCTTAGTTGTTTCAAACCCAATTGGGGCTCCATGATGTGTTTGGGTTTGAAAGTTTCTATACTTAGCGTTGAGTTTAGATGTGATGCTTTTTGGGCTTCACGGGCTATGGGTTAGTTTTGGGCATGGACTGGTTATCCAGTAGTGGTGTTGTTCTTGATTTTGAAGGGAGAGTTGTTAGGCTTATGACCCGCTTGGGTAACACTCTCGAGATCTCTTGTAATCCCATGGAATCTGTTATGCTAAGTTATCTAAAATCGCTTGACACGTCGGTCGAGAGTTTGCGATCTGTTAGAGTGGTCCGGGAATACTCGGATGTGTTTGAGGAGGTGAAGGGCTTACCTCCGGAGCGGGAGATTGACTTCCGAATATATCTGGTAGACAATGCCAAACCAGTATCTTGGCCAGTGTGCCACATGGCTCCTCGTGAGAGGAGGGAACTCCATAAGCAAGTAGGCGATTTGCTTGAGAAGGGGTTCATAAGACGAAGTATATCGGAGTGGGGTGCTCCAGTAGTTTTTGCCACGAAGGCGGATGGGTCCCTCAGACTTTGTGTAGGCTAAAGAGAACTAAATAAACTCACAAAGAAGAATAGACACCAATTGCCGAGGATTGATGATCTCTTTGATCAGTTGTTGGCGCCTCGGTATTTTCGCAGTTGGACTTAGCCACGGGGTTTCGTCAGTTGAGAGTGGCTAAGGATAGTATAGAGAAGACTGCCTTTAGGACTCTAGATGGTTTTTATGAGTGGCTGGTGATGCCATTTGGTTTGACGAACGCCCCCTCATACTTTATTGATTTGATGAGAAGGGTGTTCAGGGAGTACCTAAATAAGTTCGTGATGGTCTTTGTAAATGACATCTTGGTCTTTTCTAGGAGCGAAATAAGTTTTCGTATGTGCTCAATAGGTTGAGCAAAGCCAGTTATGGGATAAACGGTGGTTTTGGAGCGAGACTGGCGAGGACATCCAGAGTTGGACAAGGGCTTAATTATTTAGCCGTTTTTACTAGTATCATCTCACGTAGGTCGTCTGAATTCGAAGGAGGTATCCCTTGGGTGTTTGTCTGATATTGGTTTAGGCCTTTGGGGCTTGCATTTGGGGGATGTCGAGTTCGACTAGGGTGGTCTGCGTGAGAGATGGACAGTTGTGATGATTTTGGATGGGGTAATATCCTGGTTTCCTCTAAAAGTGGAGAAGAGCATGCCCTACATCTTAGGGAAGTGTTGGAGACTCTTCGAGCGCATAGTCTTAGGACAACAAAAGTGGATGGGATTCTTAGCATCCTATGAGTTTGAGATAGCGTATACCCATGGCAAGGGTAACGTGGTAGCGGACGCCTTAAGTAAAAAAGGTTGTCCTTGAGTTCATTGTTCGTTGAACGACGGAGCTTAGAGTTTATTTCTATGTTTGACTTTAGACCTTCCGTTGACTTTGTACCCGGTTTGCTAGCCTCCTTGGAGGTTAGGCCTACTCTTTTGGGGCGGATTGGCGGAGCACAGCGAGACGACCCACAGTTGGTTGAGTTAGTAGAGAAGCTCATGAGGAGGGGGAGTCGTCCAGCCATTTGACTAGGTACACCCTAGATGGTAAGGGGTGGTTGCGTAGAGACGGTAAACTTTGTGTACCGCAAGACGAGGGTTTGAGGAAGGCTATACTTGATGATGCACATCGTTCGAAGATGACCATTCATCCCGGTAGGGACAAGATGTACCAATACATGAAGCGAGTTTTCTTTTGGGCCGGTATGAAGAAAGACGCGGCCGAGTATGTCGCTAGATGCTTGGTGTGCCAACAAGTAAAAGCGGAGCAAAAGAAACCCGGTGGGTTGCTTCACGCATTGGAGGTTCCGCTATGGAAGTGGGATAGTGTCTCGATGGATTTCGTCAATGGATTACCAAGATCGAGGAAGGGTAATACGGGAATTTGGGTTGGGGTAGACAAACTTACTAAGAGTGCCCATTTTATACCTGTGAAGAGTAAGAGGACTGCTCAATGGCTAGCTTCAATCTACATTCGAGAGATTGTTAGATTGCATGGTGTACCTTCCAGCATAGTGAGTGATCGAGATCCTATCTTCACTAGCGAGTTTTGGAAGAGTTTGAAAGAGGCGGTAGGGACTCAGTTGTGTTTGAGCACCGCAAATCATCCTCAGAAGGACGGCCAGACCGGGAGGGTGAATCGCATTTTAGAAGACCTTTTGAGGCAATGTATCTTAGATTTTGGAGGTACATGAGAAGAGCATCTTCCATTGGTGGAGTTCGCATATAATAACAGCTTTCAGTCTAGTATTGGCATGGCTCCTTTCGAAGCTTTTTATGGAAGGCCTTGTCGATCACCTACATGTTGGTGGGAATCTACGGATAAGATCTTGCTTGGGCCCGATATGGTTAGGAAGACTTCGGAAAAGATTGATTTGATTCGAAGAAGGATGAAAGCGGCGCAAGGTAGACAGAAATCTTATGCGGACAAGAGGAGAACAGAGCTTGAGTTTGATGTTGGGGACATGGTCTTTGTGAAAGTATCTCCGTTACGGAATGTGGTTCGCTTTGGATCTGTTGGGAAGTTAGCACCAAGGTTTGTTGGACCGTTTCCTATTAAGGAAAGGATTGGACAGATGGCCTATAGACTGGAGTTGCCCGACAGACTTAGTGGTGTACATGATGTATTCCATGTGTCACATTTGAGGAAGTGCCTACATGAGACCGCAGAGGTGGTAGAGTCGAGCTTGCTTAGAGAAGTAGAGATAGAGCATGATGCGACTATTCGACGAGCTCCTACACGCATCCTTGGGTCAGAGATTAAGAGGTTGAGAAACAGGGAGGTTCAACTAGTCAAAGTGCAATGGGGAGAAGATGAGAGCAACGCTACTTGGGAGACGGAAGCGAAAATGCGTTCATTATACCCAATCCTTTTTGAGGGTATGTCTTTTAACTTCTCCTTTATCGTTTGTCTAGTACTTATCTTATCTTTAGTATGTCCTCTTGTTAGTGCCTTTGACCTTTAGATAGGGTAAACCTATGGTTGAAACATGTGTTTGAGACATGTTATGATTGATGGATGCATGTGGATGCAAGTGTTTGCTAGTGGTTGCTCGTGGATGCATATACACACACTCTAGACACTAGATCGGCTCAATCACTTCATATTGCATATTGCATATCATTGTGTGTAGGTAGCTATATTTATGGATGTATAATGGTTGTGTTATCATATGGATGATGCATTTTGGTGAATGATTGTGCACTCATGTAGATATATTATGTGTCGATAGGGTTCTTTCGCATACATATTGGATGCATGGTACTATCACGGTTTGCATATGTTCATACATTAGATAGGGAACATATACACACACTTTTTGCATATGCTCATACATTATAGAAATTGTTTTAAGGACAATGGATGCCCGTGTTTGATGGATTGAGTAGATGGTTGTTTGGATGGTAGGATATGCATTCTCCTTAACTTGGAGATTTCGGGGACGAAATCCTTTAAGGAGGGGAGAATGTAACACCCCGAATTTCAGTTAACACTGATATTCACTAATTACAGAATTAATAATCTCAGATGTGAGAATCAGGGGAAACGGGTTACGTCATTGTGTTCGTCTCGGAAAAATACGCGAAATAGAGTCCGAAATTTTGTAAATCGGAGTCCGTATGACCCGGTTAAGGCCCAAAGAAGTTTTCGGGAAATTTGAATTTCGAAACATGCAGAAATGGGGGCCAGGCGGGAAAACTCCCGCCCAGCCAAGTCGACTTGGCTGTCGACAGGGCTGTAGACTTGCCTGTCGACATGCCTGTCGACTTGGTAGTTGACAGGGCTGTCGACTTGCCATGTCGGCTGATTCTGGCCTGGGTGCACCTGGTTGAGTTTTGGGCTGGGTTGGAGGGCTTGGGACGAAATCTGACGAACCTAAACTAACCTAGGGTTAATCTAAGGGTCTAAAACACAACCTAATCCTATAAATACACCCTAAGACTACCCTAATCCATACTAAAAATAGAATCTATGCCATCATGCCGCCAAAATGCAACTTAGAAGGAGCCTCCACTAATTAGAGAAGAGGATTGCAAGCTAATCAACTACTAATCCACCTCTACTTCAACTCTAGCAACTATCTAAGGAGCTAATCTTGGAGTTTGTGAGTTTCTATCACTTTAATAACCAATTGCTAAACTAAGTAGGTGAGATGTGATGAGATCATATGGTTTTGCTTGCGGATCAATGGGTTTTAGGTCATATGTTATGATGCTAGTTTGCTAATCACTATGTTTAACACTTATTCATGATGACACTATGTTTATGCAAGTTAAGTGTTTGGGTTTATGCATGTTAAGTGGTGGGTTTTATGCATGCTAAGTATTTGGTTTTATGCATGCTAAGTGTTTGGTTTTATGCAAGTTAAATGCTTGGTTTTATGCTAGAATCATGAGTGAAATAAGTGACATGACATGCAAGTTTAACCTATGAGTTTGGATCTATAATATGCATAATCTATGCAAGTTGTTTGGATTAGTGATATGCATAACATATGCGAGTTTACCTTTGTATGTCATACATACATATGCAAGTTCATATGTAACATGTTATGCAAGTTTGGTGGTTGATTATATGCAAGTTCATATGTAACATGTTATACAAGTTTGGTGGTTGATTATATGCAAGTTCATATGTAACATGTTATGCAAGTTTGGTGTTTGATTATATGCAAGTCTATATATGACATGTTATGCAAGTTTGGTGGTTGATTATATGCAAGTGACATGAGCAAATTTACACCTTTGTATGTCATACATACATATGCAAGTTTACCCCTTTGTATGACATAAGTACATGTGCAAGTTCATCCCTTTTAGACCTATGACATGTATGCAAGTTGACACCTTTATGATAGGTCTATGACATGAACATTTATGCAAGTTACCATCTTTATGACATATGTGATTCATGCAAGTTTGGGTTGGTTATTTATGCAAGTTGGGCTTATGGTCATATATGCAAGTTGACACCTTTTAAACCCATGATAATGCTAATGATATGCTAAGTTGAACCCATTGTGTGTATGATGAATCTCCTCTTTTAAAGTATGTCATGTTAACGTATTTACGTGGGGACGATGGGGTAAAAATTAATGAACACATAAAATTGTGTGAAGTTGGTATGATTAAACATACCATAAAGTGGATGGACATAATTGGGAATTTACCTATTAAGTTAGGTCTACCCATATTATGGAATTGGGAATTTACCTATTGAGTTAGGTCTACCCATATTTTTAAATATTTGTAATTAATTAGGGATAATTAATACAAATTATGGGGGTGATTAATTAGGTGTAATTAATCGACTAAGACACGAGGTTGGACCCTTTTGTAGCATAAGACTGCCCGGAACCGACCGGCAAATCCAGCGGCTACAAATGATTGGCCCAATGTGAGAGGTCTTAGTCATAAACTAAATACGTGACAAGTGTAAAGACACGAGGTTAGACTCTGTTATGGTGTAAGGCTGCCTGGAACCAACCGGCATATCCAGCTGCCATAAAAGACAGTCTAATGTGAGAGGTCTTTACAAAGGTTACGATCTTAATTAATTAAGAAACACTTAACCAAATTAGCATGTAGTGGGGCATGAGGGGTTAAGTGGGTGCCTTGGGTGGCATGTAGTAATTAGTGGGGGTGCCTTGGGTGGCATGAGGAAACTAGTGGGTTGCCTTGGGTGGCAATAGAAAATACGATTAGAATACTTAACCAAAGTGGAACATGTAATTAAACATGATTAAAGGGTTAAGTAAGTGCCTTGGGTGGCATGTGGGAATCAAGTAAGTGCCTTGGGTGGCATGTGGAAATCTAGTGGGTGCCTTGAGTGGCAATTAAAATATGATTAAAAGACTTAACCAAAATTTATAACATGTAAGTGGACATGGTTAAAGGGTTAAGTGAGATTCACTAGAAATGACAAGCTTAGGTGGGTAGCTTGTGGGGGCCCATTTCAACCAATATCCCAAACGTATCTTTGTGGGCTCGACCCAAGTCGAGGACGGGACACGCATATTGGGCTTGACTGTAAGATGCCAAAACGGGTTAGCGGTGGCAACGCAAGTCCAACGGGTTTCATATGCGTGTGTGGACCCGGGCTGGTAAGTAAGACGTTGTTGCATCATGTAGGTATAAGTCGTGCACCGTTGATATTATCAAGTTGCCACTTTGGGGGATGATACACCCCACTGTGGGGCCAGCACGGGTATCTACTTTAGGGAGCCAATCGAATGGGGGGTAGTGGGTACACCTAGTGGAAATAGGGGCAGACGGCACCTATGTAGTCAGCTAGGGGTACACGAAACTACTAATTATAGATTACTAAGTATACTTAGTGGGATCAACCTTTAAATTGGGAATGACTGGTGCGGTGCAGTGTAGTAATTATCCTTGGGTGGGTAGATGCATCTTTACGGTTATCTTAGTTCATCCTAAGTCTAGTTGGCTGCTTAGTGTAGCCATTTATCCCCAGTTGTTACCGTATATCAAGCTTATGTCTTACTCTGGTTACTTTAATGATTGTATTGTTAAAGTTATAGGACTCGCTCAGACTTATGTCTGACCCCGTTGTTTTTATCTTTTTCCCAACCCTCTGGTTATCAGAGTGGGCCTAGCACTAGTGGGCTTTGATCAGACTGCTTTATCTATCTTTTGGAGCTTGGACCGTGGATGTAAAGCTCAGTTTATCTTTTCTATTATGGCTATTAAGTTATGTAGTGGGATTATGTACTTTTGTTTTATCAGGATGGATATTATGTACTTGACTCTTGTTTATGGTTTTGGTGTAACCAAACATGTTTTACTTTCCACTGCAATGAAATGATGTTTTAAATTCTCAAGTATTACTTATATCTGTCTTGTTGTAATTTTTCTGTTCTATATTCACTTAAAATACTCCACCGATGTTATGGCATTCCCTTAGTGAGTGACCGTAGCGGGTGTGGGGTGTTACAGGGTAAAAGATCCTAACAAGAGTCTTCCATATCTTAAATGGCTATGTCAGATATTTCTGACCCGAGAGTGATGGAAGAGCAAAGGCTTAGATTGGAAGCCCTACAAGTTGAAAGCGGGGGAAAGGAAGTAGAACTTTATAATCCTGACTGTTGGAGCATTAACCATTTCCACGCAGGTCCAACACCTATCTTTTCCATAAGTGGTTCTTCCTCAAGGGGATACAACTTATTCACTCACCTAAAAAGGGCCATTTATTCACAAGCTAAAGGAACTATATTTGAGCAAAGAACATTGGGGAAACCCAAACAGATTACATCAAGGTGGTCTAAGAAGGTTGCACCTCAATCTCACAACACGACAAAGAGAAAGCTTGAGGATAAGGAAGAACCAATAAAATTGAGTAACAAAAGGATTGAGTTCCAACGTCGAAAAGAGGTCTTTGAGTCAACATTTCCAAGGGAATGCAAACTTACAACATCCATCGAGAATATCTACTTTCTAACCAAACATGAACTCAACTATTGGCCGTCACAAAGGAAGAAGCCTAAAAATGAAGTCAAATTAGGAGGACAATATCGCTACTATCATATGATGAACGGGCATGAAACCAATCATTGAAGAGTCCTAGAATCGATGGTCATCAATTTCTTTAGTCAAGGGAAACTATACAGATACGTAAAGAAAACATAGTCAACTACAACAACGGATTCTTTGAAGAAAAAGTGGCTACACAACTAAGGGTATGGAAACACTCTCAAAAAATTGGAACAACCCGAAATGGTTCAAATAAATAAATGGATAAAAAAACCTTGTCACCACCAAGATGGCCAGGGCTAGGCACTCCTCGGAGGGGGTGGTGTGTAACCCTTTCTCCGCGCCCAAATTAGAAAGGGCTGGGTTAAAGCATTAAAATCTAAGCTTCTGATCAACGCTAGGAATGGTCAGGACGGAGCATCTAATTAGCACGCCCTGCCTTTTCTCGCAGAAGAGTATGCCCTACCTTTGATATGAACTAAGCGTGTCCTACCTTTGCTCGAGAAAAACACGTCCTACCTCTGATTTTGTTCCTTGTATCCCGTAGAAGGGAACAAAAAACCCTTATCGCCGCCTAGGATGGCCAAGGTAACACACCCCTTGAAGTAGGGTGGAGTGGAAGGCTCTATCACCGCCTACGATGGCTTGGGTAGAGCATCGAAAGAGTAAGCCTTTAATCCACACCTATGATGGCTCGGTTAAAGCATCTAGGCCCTTATCACCGCCTACGATGGCTGGGGTAAGGCGCCTCTTGGAGGGAGGTTGGGTAAGTCCTTGGGCCCTACTTGAGAATAAGCTAACCGAGCACAATGGACGCACATGCCCAGAGAGTAGCCAAAAAAATACGTACTCCTCTGCTTTGGCAATCACAATCCCAGAGAGTGGCTAACAAAGCACGAACATCATCTACATAGCAAAATAAACCCGAACGGTGTGGCATAACTGTTAATGCCAGAAGATGATTTCTGGTCTTCTCTCAGTTACCTGAATCTGGGTTGGTTCAGGACTTCTATTAATTGCTAGAAGAGGATTTATGGTCTTCTCTCAATTACCCGAATCTGGGTTGGTTCGAGACTTCTATTATAACCAGAAGTGGATTTCTGGTCTTCTATCAAATACCCAAATCTGTGTTGGCTCGGGACTTCTATTATAACCAGAATTTGATTTATGGTCTTCTAACAAATACCCGAATCTGAGTTGGTTTGGGACTTTTATTAAAGGTCATAAATGGATATCTGGTCTTCTATCATCAATACCCGATTTTGGGTTGATTCGGGACTTCTATTAATAGCCAAAAGTGGGTTTCTGGTCTGCTAACAAATACCTGAATCTAGATTAATTCGGGATTTCTAATTATGGCCAAAAGGAATGTTTCAATCTCCTCATATTAATACCCTAATCTGGGTCAAGAGACTCTAATCCTCACTATTGGAAAAAGAATTCGATATCGATACTCGGGATGGTAACTCAAGTCAGACAGCTAAAAGCCTTCAAACGGAGATAATGATCTTTCATATTGCTCAGGGAGATTTTCTTAACCCATATGCATGAAGTTATTTCCCATTATTTAAATAAAATATGCAGTGTAAAAAATCGCATTATTTCATTGCAAAGAAAATATAACAAAGGTGATAATTTCCTTAACACTTCGCACGGGAATGTTCTTAAAAGGAGTTTTTAATGAGTATGATGTTATTCCCCAAAACATGAAATGTGAATAAATATCTTATCATATCATGCATTCGCTTGTTGTATTGCAACACAAATACTACCTCACAAAGAATGATAAAAGTTATCATATATATCCTACAATGTTAAATGCTAAACAGTGTATATTAAGTTTGCATAGGATGGTGCAATAAGGCTCCTAGAAGAGAGTATAATCATCAAGAGCGCAAAATTAGGTGTTAGGTGGTATCCACATAATCCTATTTACAAAATTATATCACAAGTTGCCGCATACAAATTATCATCACGTCAAGTATTTCACGTTTCTATATCATTCTATCATCATGCCATTGTTACAAAATAGAAAGGCTTTGTAATAACTAGGCCCTTTAATTCGAGTCGGGATTCTTTAAAGCATATTCCAAGGATTTATAACTTGCTTTAGCATCTCCCAATTCAACTTCTAATTCATCAATTTGTCAAAGCAGTTTACTTATCTCTTTGTCAGAATTGGTAGAAGGATTGGCCTTTAATCATTTCTACAACTCAAGAATAGTTTTATCCTTCTTTTTCAGTCGGACTTCCAAAGTGGATATTTGTTCACCCTGATTCCTAATTGTTACTTTTTGAAGATAATACAGGTTCTCTTTCATCACTTAGGAAACCTAAGGGAAGTCCGTACTTCACACAAATACGACGAAGGTTGCATATTATAGGATCTCTTTCAAATTCAGGGGTTGCTTGAGGAATAGCTTGTGACAAACACCCATTCATTAAGTTAGAATATGAATGTAAAGCATCTCTTGTGAATACATCTTCAAGTAAGATAGAATTCTACCAAAACACAAAATGAAACATAAAATTTATGATACAAGAAATTATGTCGATAAAAGTATGGCTAAGATGCATCCTATTCCTGGTTATTATCTAACCCCGTATCATATTGTCAAAATGTCGTTTTCTGTTATCTATAAATTGTTATAGGAGGCCCATAACCCAGGAACGATAGGTAAGAATAACGCTGTTAAAATAAGAACCATACCTAAGCAGCAGGTGCCTCAGAAAGTACGGGATACACCATCTCTTTCTGCCCTTGGCCTGAGATATCACCATCTTTGGAGGAAATATCAACCAAGTCCGAGCCAAAAGAAACATCCAAGGAAGTTAAAGCTACTTTTGTAGAAGCATGGACGTTCTTTCAGAAGCTAAAGGATGGCTCTGCCTCCATTCAAGTCATCAGGAAGCTCCTTACCTTTGGGGATACGGTCACTATCATTATCCCAGTCATAATCGGATTCATCTTCCTCCACACATGAATCGAGTTCATCTGGAAGGTCCTTAATATATAAAAAATCTTCAAGCTTGGACTTACCCTTCTGCGGGACTTCAACTATCCGTCTGGCTAACTAAATCCTTTCCATGACTCTTCTCAAGATGAAGGGATAGATAGAAGGAAATTCAATTTTAGGAAACTTTTTGAAGTTATTAGAGAATTCTAGGAAAAGTTCCTCCTCGTAATACTCCAGAACAATCTTTGGGAAATGCTCCTTCAAAAATTCAAAGATCCTATTCTTCTCCACATAAATTACATGCCTAGAAGCGGATACCACATCTTAAACTTGGGAAAGTGTATCATCCATCTCCTTTAGTCTTTTTGTATGACTAGCCATCATTTTGGCTTTCTCATCTTCGACCTCCTGCTCAAACAATTAAAGCGCTAGTACCTAGACATTCAAAAGGAACCTAGCTTTCCTCTCATCCTATAGCTCCAATCCAACCCTTTTAAGAGACATATTTAGTTTTGCACGCTCTTTCTTATTCCCCTCCATCAAGGATTCAACTTTATGAATTAAGGCATCTTTATCTTCTTTAAGTGACGTAACTTCTAGGGAAAGTGGAATAAGCATCTCCAGAAGAGAGAACCATCTCTTGGAAATCTGGGAAAAAGAAGATAAGGGTCATAACTCACATAGAACTGAAAATAAAGCAAAATAAGTTCATACTAGTAGTTTTTGCTCGATAAGCGATTGCGGTAAGCTCATTAAATCTGAAGATGAGGACGGAAGGGAAAAGTTGGCCATTTCATCAAAAGAATGGGCAAGCCTTATGAGTTCGTCAAAACTTTGAGTAATGCGAGGAGGTGTAGAGGAAATGACATGTCTGTAGGAAGAATGCATCATTAACTCATGTTTTATCAAAATTTAAGATCCAAGAGTGTCAGGCACACAGATGTGATGAAGAAAATCACTACCTGGAGTCGCAGTCTGAAAAAGGGTAGAGCACGAGGTCGAGCCAGCAAGGGGAGTAGCAGAAGCAAGGGTATGATACTCACTAGGCTCAGTAACATCAGCCTCGTGAAAAAAAAGAGGGGTCAAAGTCTCATCTTTATGTCTCTTAGGAGCCGATTCATCAATAATAGTGATAAGGTTTCTCTTAGCAGCAATATTAGTTTGGGACAGGGTATTCAAAGTAGATTCCCGATCAGGAGCTTTGGAAGCTAATTAAAACAGTCACGGAGTTAGATATACTCTATATAAAATAATATTCCAAAAATCACATTGAAAAGTTGTCCTTACATGAAAATCCAAGAAATAGAGGGGATAAGTTGGCAAATACTTCGGAGCCCAGAAATAGATGCGTGGATCCGGGAAAGTGCAAAGGAGGCCTCATCAGAATCTTTTGTCCTAAGGGAAGAAAACCATAATTCTGAAGATTTCCAATAGTCAATAAGATGGATCGTTTTCCCGATTTATCGAAAGATTAAAATATATCGCTTACAACTTGAACCTCCTCGCCACTTAGGGCTTTTCTTATGGGTACAGAAACTGAGACAAAATAAAAAAATTAAAGCGAATCTTAAGAAAGAAGGTGAGGGACAAAGAGGCGTAAAATTTACTCGGAGTAGTAAAAGTGCCTGTAATACCCAGAGGACATCTGATATAGAAGAATTGTGTATCCCAATCCCGAGAACTGCGTGAGATTATCACTAATCAACTTCTTAGAAGGGTTCACATGAAAAAGAGGCAAAATAGTCCCTTTAACTACAGATAATTATAGCAAATAATGCAGGAGATGAGGATTAAGAGAAGGCCATCCTAACTCCAGTGCTAGGAGTTCGAGGCATAAAAGGAAGGTATATGTATTCAGAATTAGTTCAAAGGGAGCCAACTTCAGATATTTTAATAATCTTACGATAAAGTCTGGGAATGGGATGAAACCACCATGCCAGATATGAACAACGGAATAAGCAAAAAATCCCTCTGGGGGACTCTGAATAGTATCTATCTTGGAAGTAGGTATAGTATCAACTCCAGTCATGCCATAGCTCTAAAGAATGGCCCTCACCTCATCCTGAGTCCGAATAAGAGAATACTGCGAAAAGCTTTCCATCTGGAGATCTCAAAGAAATTACTTGGGTTCAGTATTTTAATGCTCTGCTCTTTCAGACGTAATGCTACCTGGTGGTATTATTCCCTAAAAGTATATTAGCACATTAATTCTGCAAGTTTAGAATTATTATACAAACTCATTAGTATAAGTCGTCCTATACACCCATAAAAGGTCAGGAGCATGCCACAAATTGTGAAAGTGGAAACCTTTAACATGGTGCACATATGAATATAAATTATACATGCATGCCTAAAACATTATTCAGTATTTGGTTTTGGTCTAATCAATTGTCTTGGCATTAAAACTATGAATAAAATCCCTAGTTTCGGAAAGATCAAGCTTGGGATAGTTTATATCCCTAGTGTCAATCTTGCCGACCCAAATACTCTAGCCTCACTACAACAACTGAGCTAGTGCCATGAGAGTTGAGAGTTAGGTATCAGTGTGGTTAGCATTAAACATGCAGACATAGCAATAAAGGTTCTCACTAGTTCTGTAACAAAAAAAAAGGTGTGACCTTCGGCATCATTCATAGCCTGTTTCGAAGATACATGATTTTGCAAATTGATTTTGGTGATAATAAAACCGAAACCAAAAAGGAAATAAAAACATTAATGTTAGGACCACCGATATCATAAGGGATGTTTTACTTTATCCTTATACTAAGAGGGAACCTATATACATAAAATCTTGCATTTTAGACCCTGGAAAGTATGGTAATTGGGTATATGTTAAATTCACATAATCCGCCATTATTTATCATTACAGCTGCTACATATTCAGTCCATCATAATTAAGATTAAAAAAATTGTGAATCCTAATCAAGTTCTTAGTTAAATCGAGAAGATGTATTCTCATACAATTAGTTTAAAAATTGTTAAAATACTTACAGAAACATGGCTGAATTTGCGATCTTGGAGATATACGAAGAACGGTGATCTTGTGTCAAAAGTATTTGCAGGTTATGAATTGAGAAAGAAGAAGTACATTATATCCAAAAGCACTTTTCGATTATAACCATACAAATAAGCACTGATCAACGGTGCAGATAAAATCGAGAATACCAAAAGGCAAGAAATCAAAGTACAAGAAAAAAGTCAAAGTTTGACTTGAAAAGTCGGAAAAAAAAACTTCACAAGGAGAGGGATCAAATGTTACTACTAAATTCAACACTGGAACCAATTGTCGGTGAAGGGGTATCGGATCGCAACTAACTCAAGAAAAATGACTCGGAAGCATGAAACCTACAACAAACTACTAAGACAATTAGAGTCGAAAGCAAGAAGAGGAAGATTGTTTAATGAGCTATCGGTGTCGACATAAGAGGAAGGCACTCAGAGCTAATACGAAAGGGAATAACGACAAAGCAGTATCAACACTAAAGGCAATCAACATAGACTCAGCACCAAAAGCATAGCACATGAAGTCGGAAGCAGATAAAAGAAACAAATCTGAAAGCATTCTCTCTTGTACCTAAAGCAGATAATAAGGAAATGTCGAAAGTATATGATTCAAAACACAAGCAGGATAAAGCAAGGGGAGATCGATACTAATCTGCTTGGTATCGATACTAATACCGAGACATGGCTTCAAAAGCTATCAAGAGATGCATCGAAAGCATGCTGTCGCAGAATCAGAACCAACTATGAAGGCTCGCCGAAAGTAAACCAAAGCTTATAAGAAAATGAGTTATCCACACTAACTTGCTTAGTGTCGATACTGAAAGAGATAATGGATTTGCGGTCACAAGAGACGAAATCACAAGAATAGTGCTACGAAAGTTCAAAGTCGAAACGAGGGCTTGTCGATGAAGACCGAAAGCAGTTGCGAAGGCTATCTATACCAAGGGACTTGGTATCTACATATGAAAAGTGGCATCAATGTTAATCTCCTAAAGCCGAGACTGGCACCCCGAAAGCCAAATCAGACCTAGTAGTAATGCTAAGTAGAAAGGAAAAAGCGGCCAAAACCACAATTACTGGAATCGAAAGGTGCACAGTGGTCGGAAGCTATTACCGCATTCGAAAGAATCTTCTGCTTAGCTGATGATGAAAGGAGGCCCGATTTGTCTATAAATAAGACCCCAGAGGTCACATTTGGGAGGACTTTTTCTCATTTCTCAACCTTGTGATCATTTCTTATAGAGTGAACCCTAATTTCTAAATCAATCAATTTGGGAATTTCCTTTATAAACACTTATGTACTCAAATCATTGAGCAATAAAGAGTGAATTGACACTTAGAATAATTTCTATGATTTACCTTTCTGCTTCTTTCACCTATTCCCTTATGCCTAATTGACAACGAAGGACTTATACACGAGCCCTACCCTTAAGCCTAGATTACCAAAATACCCTTATACAAGCCGTTTAGATTCGTAACTTGTGTTGCGCTTAGGGAACCCTTATCCCAAGGTAATTGTTGGTCGTTAAGTTTCATAAGCGTGATACTCACCCTTTGAGGGAAGAGTAACTAATCTTCAGGCTTAAGACCTTGATATCAAGGAAACGGTGAACTAACTCAAGCTTATGGGATCCAAACAATCCTTTAAAACTCATAGGTCCACATCCATAGATCTATTTCCGGTGTTGACAAAAAATATCGTTAACGTTTCTAAATTAATTATATTATTAATTAATTCAAGAGGTTGGATTAGTTGAAATCAGTTAACAGGTTAACTAATGTTTTCAGTTGACTAAGTAAACTATGTTAATTGAAATTGGCTATTAGATTAATACGTCTTAAATTAATCTAATGGTAATGGTTTTGACAAATAGTTGTTTTAATTTAATAAGTTTTCCTTTAAATGATAATCAATCTTTTAATTAACTGTATTTAAAGAAAATTACTGAGTTGTTTATTATGAATAAAGTTAATTATTATTTAATAACTTTTTAAAAAGGATTAACTATTCTTCTTTTAGTTAATTAAGAAGTTAACCACTTCTATGGTAGTTAATGATGAAGTAATTGGATTTAATGATAAATCCAAGTTAAGTTATAAAAAGATACCGAATGAATTCGTGTTTTGGGATTAGATAAATGAATTTGTTATAGTACAAAATCCAACTTTTTTAATGAATATATTAAAAGGGTCAGAACCATGAGTTTTGTTTTAATAAGAGTTTGCTTAAAAAATAGAAAAATCAGTAAAAATGATTATAACTGAAAGGAGATTCTTCAAAAGCAAGAAATGGGTTATAAAACCATATTTTTATAGAATGGTTAAAATGAGATTTGTTTTAATATTAGAATTAATACCCAAGCTTTTATTTATCTTAAGATAAGAAAGTTATTCACTTTCACTCATGTTCATTTTTAACATATTTGAATAAATCATGTAATATGCTTAGAAAGACTATTGCCCTCCGCTGATATTCCTCCTCAGCCGACTTCTCTTCTCTGCCAAATCCTCTAATACTCCTACAATTTCTCCAAAATGGCTCGCAAGAAGAAAGTCGACGACAACGTCTCCACCTCCTCAGCAACGCATTCAGGGTACCTCATTTATGCGCCATCTCGTTACCCTAGATCTGTGATTCAGCCTGTAGATCTTGTGCCTAAATTGAAAATAAGTGTAAGCAATTCCGCAGTTGAGTACGCAAAAGAATCTCCTGTTCTTGCAATTCAGAAGTCGACTTATACGGAGAAACCAGCTTCGCTAATTCGACCGATACTGAAACCCCTAACATAATAAACCCGCTCTAGACAATTTTGAATGACCTTGCCACTTCGACGGCAGTAGTATCCGCTAGTGGCGCTCATACACTCTCAGGTATATCCCCTATTCTTGCGGCCTATGACATTGAATCTTGTTGGGTTCAAACTGTAGTTTCTTTTGGTAAAAATGATACTCTGAATATGGATAGTGTTTAGGGCAGTGTCGCAAAATGGGTAGAAATTGATTGCATGAAAAACATTTAGGTGAATCCACGCTGAAAAATAAGCATGCCCAGGAAATATGTGTTAAACTGCACGATGTAGATGTCATGGTGGCAGAAATCCCAGTGCCTAAACGTGATAAGGCAGTAGGCAAAATAGTGGTAATAATGGGTCAGCAAGATGTTGCTGCAGCATTGAACTCAAGTGAGAATATGGAAATTACTATGCAAACAAGGGTACCAAATGATGTTGATTTGGAAACAATGGACAGAGGCAATGTAGATATATCTAACCTTTCCATCAATGCCAAATTTTTTGTTTCGAAATTTCAAGAAACTCCCAGCTCAGTGCTAAACATTATGTCTAGCACCACTGAATTTAATGGTGCTAAAATTGGAAATGAATGTGAGGCTATTTTACTAACCTCAACAAGTGTCATAGATAATAATATACCCTTTACCCAAACTTAAGCCTTCCAAGATAATCATGCAAAGCACAGTGATGCAATCGATAGAGAGGAAAACCAAACGCGAGTATGGACTTCGCTATTTGAGAAAACTCCAAGCAACAATTGAACTTATAAGCCGGTATTTTTTAGCATACTGTGTCTGAAGGAATAATTCATCTTCCTTCAGAGGTGATACACGCAGGGGCTGATTTCTGGACCGATTCTCTAGTTAGTTTTTTTCCTAGATAGTCCTCCACTATATACGCTAGTCAAGGAGCATTGCGGTAAAGTATGCCAGTTGCATGTGGTCTACCTATCTGCATGGATAAATCGATGTTCTTCATGAAATTTTCTCTGCCAGAAGAGCCTTCGTGTCCTAAGCTCAAAGCCTACTATTATTAGAGGGAAGTCCTTCATTATTACTCCCATGGACTCCGGCAATTGATCGAGCTAGAGAAAAAGTCATTTCCATCCCGATATGGACCTATTTATCTCATATTCCTTCTGTCTTGCAATCATTGGTAGGTCTGAATTGGTTAGAAAATTATATTGGCAAGCTTAGATGTTTTGATGCTAATATAATAGTCAGAGGTAAATTATTCTATGCCAAAGAACTAATTGAAATAACAACTGAAAAGCCACTTTCAGATACAATAAAAGTTAGAATAGCGTATGATAATGTAGAAGAGCGCTATGGTTGGATGCATGACATATGCACGAAGTGTCATTCCTTTGGTCATGTACATGATTTCTGTTCTTGGTACCCACTCCCTCTATCCTAGCTTCTGTCCCCTCTTCTGAGTGTGTCCCACTGCCACAACCTCCTATTGTGAAGTGGATCCAGAAAGTTGTCATCCTTAAGAATGTAATACATGAACCAATTCAATAATTGACAAGCCCTTGTGATAATGATAGACTGGTAGAAGATGCAATGATTGATATGTAGAACCTAGTACATGCAGAGAGATTACTCCATGTGAGGAAGATAATTTGGATGATAATGATAGTTCATCTGAGGATGACGGAATCTATTGGCAATCTGGTGACTGCTCGTGGATTCATTACAATTCTAGAATGAGATATGATCCCAAGGAAAACACGTAATATATATTACTGATATAGAAGATGGTGATAGAAGACTATTTTATAAAATTGTAGGAGATGGATTTGAGCTCATAAAGGATGGTAAGCTAGGTGAGTTGAACAGATCTCCGTTCCATGATTCTAAATGGGATTGAGAATGCGATTTTCTTAGTTCTAACCCTTGTTATGTTCCTAACCTTGTTGTACTCTTAACAGAGTATGTCAATATTATAGGATCTAGTGATAGATTTAGTTGTTCCTCTATTGGGGAATAATTATGAGTTACTTTTAGTAACGGTAGCGCCATGCTACTCATCTGTTTTGTAATGAATAGTGTTCTGGCACTTCAAATCAGAAATGGAGTTTCTATGTTTGTGCAGAACTCCTTTTCTTTTCCCATTTCTAATAAAGTGGTACGACCACTCTAAAACCAGCATTGCCTTGTCCAAAAAAAGATAACACGCTGTCGATCAAGGTCTAAGAGGTAAATAAAATACCCCAACTTAGATAACTTAAGGATTATCTGAGGATGATATTAGTTTGTAACGGTAAAGATGTTGGAAATAATTTATTATTTCCACAAGAGAAATAATATTGCAACATTGTTTGCAAGGTTTTGAAATATAATAAAGCTATTAGGTTTTTCCATAAGAAAGTGTATTACTTGACATTGTTTAGTCCTAGGTTTAAAGTGTGAGTACACTTATACGACTTGGTTGGGTATGTAGCACTATTTTCTAAGTAATGAAAATAGTACAATTTGGGAACACACTTATTCCAAGTAGTAAGGAAATGGCTACGTTTTCGAGGAAATGAAAAAAATAAGTTATATTGGTCTGAAAACGGAAGTGGAGGGTAAGTTTTAAAACTTAAATCAGTAAAGTTGAAGTTAAGTAAAAATCGTTGGGATTATAAAATAAAGAATATGTCATTTGACATTGTTTTGACTCATATTAAATTTGGTGATTAGGTCTATACCATTTGAGTAAGGTATATATATATATCAATATTTTTCAAAGTAAAGGAAATAAAAAAGGATTTTTGTGAATATCTAACGATATTTCCAGAGTAAAGGAAATAAAAAGAGGAATTTGGTTAATACGTTTAGCCTATGATATAAGGATTAGATAACGTTTTCAAAGTAACAAAAACGGGAGAAATTTGTTGAGATAAGTATATTGAATGGATTTTTAATCAATGGAAAGATTTTTAATGAATGGTTTTGAATAAAAGGAGTATGAGCCGCCAATGTAATGATCTGTATTATTTTATTTTGATAGTTAAACACCCGACTATCGATGAAATGTTGTTGTTGGACTATTGATGTGTTAGTTAGAAGAGGCCGGGATGGAAACTAGACCCAAAACAACTTCGAACCAACTATGTGTTAGAGAACTAAAATTGCAGGGACCTTATGAGATAAATTGAAGACATAGATCTTCAGAACGAGAGGGTTGCTCACTAATTTCTCTGGTTAATTACCGAGATTAAACTCGTGGCAGTAAACCTCATGTTCTGAGGTATCTTCGATTTCATTCAGTCTCAGAACGAACTTGTACTGACGAATATCTAACAGAGAATTTCCAATAATCATGTATGTTGATTTTTACAAATATACCAAGCATGGTGGCGGAGAAGGTAATTTCTCTTAGCTTAACACCTAAAGTATATTTGTGCAAATGATTTAGTGATTTAATGGATCTGAAAATGTGGCATTCGAAGTTTGATGTGCTATTCTGAAAAAGGTAATCGTGACCTCAAGCCTCATCAATTGGGAAATGACAGAAATAGGGCAGGCAACATGGTTATGTGGGTCATCCCCATTAGGGTGTATTGTCACCATCTAGAGAGAATTCATTTTTTTCTTCTTCTGTCACTTCTGTATGCTTAAGGGAAATGGTTATTGATCACAACTATGGTTGATAATATATTCGGCACACTCAAATTGAACGAGTGGTTGATCATGTGTAGTCTGGTTACAAGATGTTTTTGTTGAACCCATTGTTTCCTCTCTAAAGAACACTGATCGGGAGGTAGTCTCATACCTTGTCATTTTGGAAATCCAAACTCCAATACGAGTCATACGTTTTTAGTTATAAACCAGCTATGTTGGAAAGTGAGATGCAAGCTTTCCGGCTATTTTCCTATTTATTTGTGGGTTGATGGACATTATTGTAATATCAATGGATTTAGATATAAAAAGTGTTTTGGGTATCGTAAGGAAAAACACGTGCCATGTTTATGTGTGGTTGTGTCTTACGAGAGTTCCATTCTTTCAAATGATTTCCTAAAGTTAAGCAAGTTGTTTGTTATGAGTTTTATCACCGAAAGTATTCTAGACTGATCCGGTTTGATTTTGCTTTGCTTTAAAATATGCTCAGGTCAGACCAAGTATATTTCTAGGTAGCATTGGTTTTTACTTGGAGCTTCAGGAAAAGTGATGGAGTCGAGATGTGTTCCCGTACTTTTGGTATAAATATATCCCACCGTGTGTGTTTTATTAATCAGATTTACTTGGGTACTCTCATGTTGTATCATATATATATATACAGTTTTCTCTTTGCGTAAAGAGTATTGATAGATTATATTTTATTCGTTCCGCTACGAGATTCTTGTCTACTCTGATTCTGTAGTGTTGAGGTTTTCTTCTTCTTCTTTAATTCTAATGTTTCTTTCTTTCTTTCCCCACACTCTAACTTCTTTCTCCTAACTATCCGCTTTCCTGTGTCATTTGAGTGTGACAAGAGTAGTTAAATGCCAACTTAAAGGGTACGGAAAAGTCGGGTCGTTACAAAAAATATCTGTTTCTCCAATTTTGTGTCTAAAATAGATGCTCATAACAATTGAATACATTTTCATCGTCTTTCTTCTAATTTCCTATGTTATCTCAATTTACATTACTAGCGTTGGTTTTTATTATAATTTATTAACACTATTCCTAAACTAACATTAATTTATAAAAACTTCTTATTTTGTTCTTATATTTTATAATGTTATTACTATCCAACTGTTCTCCATTTAAGACTGTACTAGTCCAAAATACTTTACTTAATTTACCATCTTGTTACTACCGTAGTGACATCTTCTACAGTTTGTTTTAAAACCTTAGATTTTTTTTTCTACTTCATTTACCATATTCAAATTTTATACCATTCATATTGTCCACACATAAAAATATTTCAATATCTTAAAAACTTTAATTATATAGGATAATTCACAAGTTATATTGATCTATTTTTTTCAAAGGAAAATAGTTCTTGCGAAATTTCATTTATTGAAATTTTACTTTTAACAAATTATCGTACCTATTAGTGTTTTATATTTCAAAGTATTCTTTCTTCCAAAGAAGCTGGCAAGCTATATATACTCCATAACCTTTTGAAATAAGTTATTTTGTATAACTCTTTTATAGAAACTTTATTACATATATAAATGTATTTGACAAAACCATTATTATATATATGTATGTATGTATCCAAAATAAAATACTTCTAAAAATATATTTTCATTAAAATTCTTTTTAAGCATATAATTTTTACTTTTTCTCAACTTTCAAAATTGTATATACTTTGGTTGGACTCAATGTGTTCTTCTAAATATTCCCCTAAAACATTTAACCTTCTATTTACTAACTTACTCCTTTAAAATACTGAAAATCCAGTTATCAAACAGAAATGACAATTTCACATCTTTCTTCAGGAACTTCCTTACCTGCTACTATCTATAACACTACACTCTTATTTTCTTTTTATTTGGACTAGCTGTGTATCATCAGTCGATAATCATACGAGGATTTAGAGTTATTGGGCTATCAAATATCAACCAGGGAGTCATGCACCATAAAAATTCAGGGGCCATCCATATGCAACTACTATATAGTTGGAATACCAAGTATTGTAGTATATATTATATTTATAATTATAGAAAAAAATACAAGTCTATATACTCAACATTTTCTAATTTTCCAATATTGACTAAGATATTCCTTAATATTAAATGTAACAACATGCACTCTAGTAAGCCAAGATTTTTCCTAGACCAAAAAGCCAAGTCCATTAAAATATGGAATCATTGGTTTAGTATCTTGTAAAGGAGTAAATATACTAGAGCACTAACAATAATAACTCACATCGGAATAAGCAAATATAATAAATTATGGTAATCACTAACTAAGTACTGACATCTCAAATGTCAAACGGCTTAGAAAAATAACTTCTCTAGATCAACACCATTACGTTTTCTTTTAATTTCTATTTATTGTAACAAGTAAGATCAAGGTTCTAGTGACTAATACATTGTACATCATATACATGACACTATCTTATATCGATTATTCACCATTTCATGTTATACTAGATTATATTATTAGTTGTCTTGACTTCATTTCTGCTTCCATACTATCTCCATATACATTCCATATATTAAATAAAAAAGCTCTCAACAGTCATATCCATGGCATCCTCCCTATGAAACTGCGATTCTTTGATTTTATTCTTTCTTCTTCATTCTCATTCGCATCTTATTTCTATTGAACTTCTCTTGTATTCCTTGTGGCATCGTGTAATCTCGACCGTATTTGTTTTCCTCTAATTTTATGGCAGCGGATTTGGGTTCTCATGTTGACAAATTTGTGGTTCGTCGCTCATTTCTGAAGCCATGCCCACAGTTTGAGGAGATTGCGGCCTCGATTTTGGCTGTTTTCGAAGGTCCTTTATCTATTGTTTGTTTTAGCTTGTCGGAGGTAGAGATTCGGGTTTACTCGCTTAGCTCCTTCGTTGAGATATCCCGCTTTAGATTTTTGACGTTAATGATAATTTCTTGGAGCTTGTTCCCCATTTCTCGAATGGGCTGGTAACCAAGCTATCCCCTCGTGGGTGTCTTAATCATTCTTCGATGAATTTTTTTGTGGGTAAGCACTACAGCCCTAAACATAATCGGTCAAAACAGGAGTTCATCACCTGTTATGAACCTCGGTCAAGCTTTAGGTGCTTGTGTGTCTCTCCCATCGTGGTTGTCCATAATTTTCAGGTTGGCTCCCTTGTTTTTGGAGGGGTGTTTGGTCCTATCTTTGACAAAGTAGTCTCAGTTGAAGGCGGTGGTGATAGGGAGATGACCACCCTATCCCACCCCATTCGGTTTGTTGATAACAGTGAGGACCTAAGTGTTGAGGCTTGTGGGCGGCGGACTGGTACTCGTCGTCGTCGACGTAGTGCTCGTCTTTCAATGAAGACCAAGATATCTTCCCCAACCCATTCTTGTCCTTACTCCATTGTGTCGGCATCTCCTTATGATGTTTTGTCTTTTGCGGCCAAGCAGGCTCCTCCTTCTCTCATTAATTCAAATATCTTCAAAGTTTTAGAAGGTGATGAGATTCAGATAGAAGCATGAATTCATCTTCATTCGGGTCGCATTCCTCTTGGAGCATTTTGGGTGGAGTTGGAATTATTGGCTCTGTTGAGCAGGTGTCTTGTTGCAATGTTGTTGCTTATACCAGGTTGTGTGCCAATCTTTCAGTGGATGATGTGGAGTTTGTGTCTTTGCCTATTCAGGCTTCGCTGTTTGTACCTTTGGTTTCATCGTTGGCTCGATGGCTTTACTATCAGGTTTGGCCTCTCTCTTTGGTTTCTTACTTTATTTCTTTATCTTGGACTTATGTGGTGCATGGTTGGCTATTGTTTGGTGTTGAATATGTTGTTATGAGCCTTGACACATGATTATGTGTGCTCCCAGTCATCGATTTTCCATCAATAGATGAAGGCAATGGGTTATGCATGTGTTATGTCCTGTGTTGATAGTGTGTTGTGTCTAGTGTAGCTGAATACGTGATGGGTCCTACGTGTTATTTCTTTTCTTCTAGCTTGATTGGCTCTTACCATCCCCTTATGGCTGGTCCTGTTAGTCCTTTTGGCTCGTTCACTTATGGTTGCTGTGTGTGGCTTGCTTTTCGGACTTTATCTTTTGGCTGCGACCTATTCGATCCTTGGATGGGTCATCATTTTTTTTCTGTGAGTTTTTTGGTATCTAACCAGCATTATCATGCCTTTTTCATGGCTAATTTTTTGGTTGCGGCCTATTCTCGTCCATTTTATCTGTCTCTGTTGACCCGTTATGTTCCTCTGTTTCTTATTGTCGACCCATTTCTTCTTCTTCTGGGTTTGTTCCCCTCCTCGACTTACTAAGAACTCTGGTCCATCTCGATCTGGAGTGTCGACTTGTTATCCTCCAAACCTGGGTCATGGGGAATCATTGGGTTTTTATGGGTCCTGTGAGGCACCCGTTCGCTCATCGGTGCACTTCATGCGTCGTACTCACCGAGCAACCCCTTGCATCCCCGCACCATTCGCACATGCTTTATAGCGGCGTCCGAGCAAATTGTTAGATCTACTACACGCTTTATTTGATATGAGCGGGGCGTCGATTTTTTCTTTCTATTGGTCAGTGTTCCCTTTTTGATGTGTCCTATGGCGACTTTCCTTTTTGGAACGTTCGCAGTATAGGCAACGATTCATTTGTGGCTGGACTCAAGCTAATCATTAAGATTCATTCTATTTATGTGATTGTGCTTATGGAACAGTTAGTGGGTCCGAAGGTGATCACCAAGTCGGTTTTATCTCTTGGCTTTGGTGGTGCCTTAGCTAATGTATCCAACAAGATTTGGATCCTTTGGTCCAAAGGTGTTGTCGTCCACCCTATCTTTGACTCCGACCAGTTGCTTTCGGTAGCTTGTTCAGTTTCCTCTTTCTCCTCGTCCTTTTTATTCTCGGTGGTCTACGCTAAGTGCAATAGGATTGAGAGGTTGGCCCTTTTGTCTGACATCTGCTCTCTTTCAGAGATGGGTTCTCTATTTTGGTTTTGGGATGCGACTTTAATGTTGTCACCTGCCAAGCTGAGAAACGTGGAGGCAATGCCGTTAAACATTTGGTCATTGCGGATTTCAACGCCTTCATCATTATTTTGGGTCTTTTGAAAGTTTCTTTCGTCAGTTCTTCCATTACTTGGTGCAACAACCAAGATGGGCCAAATTGTTTTCTGTCTAGGCTTGATAGGGTTTTTTCATCGGAAGGCTGGTTCAACCTTCCTTTCACATTCTCTGTCTCCCATCTGCATCGTACTTTCTCGGATCATGCTCCCATGATTCTTTGCTGCTCTCCAATTTCTCTTTCTGGCCTTTCCTCTTTTCAGTTCTAGAGTATGTGGGGATCACACCACACATTCCATGATGTTGTGGAGAACTCCTGGAACTACCCAGTTCTAGGTTCTCCGTGTGTTGCGTTTTCTTGTAAACTAAAGCGTTTTGAGGCTTGCCTTAAGATGTGGAACGTTCTTATTCTCAAGAACATATTTGACCTCGTTCGGGCTGATGAACAATCTCTTGTTCTAGTAGAATCGTCCTTTGATGAGGATCCCTCTTCTGCTAACAAGGAGGCTTGGGCAATAACCCAATTGGCCTTCTTGTCGGAGCTTCGTATTGAACTGACCATCTTCGCCAAAAGGGAAGGATCAAGTGGATTGTAGAAGGCGATACGAACTCTAAATTTTTTCATTCTTCTAACCACAAGAAGAATATGCTTCTTACAATACATCAGATTCAGTGCCCTGATCTCTCATTGGTTTCTACTCCGAGTGAAGTCAAAGAATATACTCTGTCCTATTTCCAATCTTTCTTGGGTTCTTCTTCTGTGTTGGTCTCCGACCCTACCCTCCCTGCTTTCATTCCAAGCTTGATCATTCCTTCCAACAACTCTGATCTTATCGCACCTCTTTCCATGGAGGAAATACGTGCTTGCATATTCGCTGTAAGTAAGGATAGTGCGAGTGGACCTGATGGTTTCAACGGGGTCTTCTACCGGAGTATGTGACCAATTATCCAGAAATTGTCTTGTTATTCGGTATTTCTTCTCTGGTAGAGAACTTCCTATGGGTTGGACCTCCACCAACTTGGTCCTCATCTCAAAATGCGAACATCCTCCCTCTTGTGCGGATTTTTGTATGATCAGCTTGTGCAACTTCTCTAACAAGGTCATTTCTAAGGTACTCACCTCTAGACTAGCACCGTTTCTTAAGCGTATTATTTCTTCTTCTCAGGCTAGGTTTGTAAAAGGACACTTGATCACTAATAATGTCCTTTTAGCTTAGGACCTGGTTTCTCGGATCGATAGGAAGGTCCGAGGATCTAACGTGGTCGTCGAGTTGAATATGGCTAAGGCTTACAATCGTATGTCCTAGTTTTTCGTCATCAAGGTCCTGAGAGATTTCAGCTTTCCAGAAACCCTTATCGATATCATCTGGAGGCTTATCTCCAACCGCTGGTTTTCCTTTCTCGTCAACGGATCGGCCAACGTGTGACAACTGGAATTCCGACAGATCGGATATTTTTCCAAAATTCCAATCCATCGAAACTCAAGTTGTTGTGCTCTGGTATCCTGCAAAAAAACAAAGACATAAAATATGTCAGAGCTCAGAAAATATCTCACAGCGGAATGGATAAAATATAGTATAATCAAAACATAGCCTTAACGTATTATTAATACAGCCTAACCAGTATCCAAAGCTATCATGTCTCTGCCACAAATCTAACCTGCGAGTATGTTATGAGGAGGGGGTCAGTACACAAGTTCTGGTGACTGGATTTAAACTATACACTTTGGATAATCCTACATGTACCGTTTAGTCATATTATCTTATTTATTAGGTTACTTGGGTTACCAACACTCAAGAATTACACACACGTCGTACCCATTTACTTCCCAGTGGATTAACCTAATATAGTATATATGTAGCTACCCCCGATTTCAAGGTACACGCATGGTACCCCACTCGCACGGTCTCCACCGTAACACTATCGAAATATACGCAGTCCCTCATCCTATGCTGTAGCAATGTACGGATCTCTATATAACAATGTTACGTTCCACATATATCTGTCATTGCTATGCTACGCAAATGTACGGACTGTCACCTTTGTTCGAATCAGAATTCATATCGAAGTAATGCCCTCAAGTCTATGATACACTACCCAAAGCCGACATGCATGTGTCTAGACTGTCCACTATACGTATCTTCAATTGTAGCTCGATGCCTCAATCACACGTCCTCTAATGTGCACTGAGTTCCATGGCAGGGCGATACAAGAAACACGAAACTCGGTCGGGAGCTTTTCCATATCTGTACAGACCCGTCTTTAAGAGCCTCTACAGATATTCCTAGGGTCTATTTTCACGGTGGCTATGGCCCCACCTAGGCCCCTCCCTCAACTAGTAAATACTACAAGAGCTAAGCGATGTGCCCCTAACAACAAACAATCTAAACATCCATTTGGCGTCTCCCCTCAACCATCGTACCACGATAGCAAAAGGTGAATGGTTTCTTGGGTTTAGCTCTAGCCTTTTCGCATCCCACTGGCTGTTGATGACGAGTATCCAACGATCCACTATCTTTGTTGGTCCTGACCCTGCCTCGTGTCGAGGCAACCGCCGAATCACCCTGGTGTCACCGTGTCACAGCATTCTGACCGCATAGCTACTTCTGCATTCAAGGCCCACCAACCTAGTAGTTACGCGCAGACCCAACCTCTGTGAGCACAACCTAAGACATCTGCCACTGCACAGAGGACTACTAGGAGCACCTTATGTACCTCAGGAAGCTGCTTGCTTCCCCTTCTAGTCCTTCGGAGCCATCATAACAGTAAGATGAATGCACGCTCCCCTCGTGCCTTATAACACCACGATGATCTACCTCGTTGGGTTATTCAACCTCAAACGTACAGACTGGTCCAAGCGTCTCACTTTAATATGTTGTTAGACCCTACGTCTAAACATTCTTTTACGCGCTTGCCTTACCTCACCAGGTTTCTATTTAACTTGGTTATTCCTTTTCATATTGAATTCTTATTCAAATTACCAAGTTTCTCTTGCTTATTGATTTCAGTCATATAACTTAACCCATTTAAGTTTATTAATAAGTCCACCACATGTTATTCTCTGGATTGTGGTCCAAGGTCTGTAATCCACAATCCCTTTTTATTCTTGTTTGATTTCAAGGTCATAATAACATGTTCTAATATGTTATTAAGTATCTCTTAGTTCACAAGTTTCCAATTAACATGTCACTTACCACTAATGATTAAATATTACTTATTTCATTTCATAAGTTTTCCTCATTCTTCTTATTTAATCATAATTCCATTTCCACCGTCTTTACAACTTATCGTTGTTTACTTATTAACTTAGTTCTCTTAACTAAGGTTCACAAATAAGTTTTTCTTTCCATAACTTATGTTGTTCTCATCCGTAGATTTCATACTCTTGTTCTCACCAATAACTTAATTTACAATTAAGTCCAATTTATCTCTTAACATAAGTTATCCCCCTTTTCTTATTGTTTTCTTATAACCCAAGTTATAATTCTCACTTGTCCCTAGGACAAGCCTTAACATATTATTCTATTAGCAAATTTCAGATTTCCAAGTTTATAGATTACTTAATTTATAATTAAGTACTACTTCTTACTTTCCATAAAATTTCCCCCTTTCTCTATTTATTACAATCTACTGGTTTCAATTTTCCCCCAATTACCGATTACTTAATTTAAAATTAAGTGTCACTAATCTCATTCCACCAGTTATATCACGTTCTTACTAGTTTATTATAACCTGAGTTATAATCTTCACTTGTCCCTAGGACAAGTCTACCTATTATACAACATTCTCATTAATGTTATTAATTTATAATAGGTTATTATCATTCCTCGTTTATTCCAAATCATTTACTGTTGTATCTTTCTTTCATTCAATTCCATTTATTACCATTCATTTCAATAAATACAGTTTATCAGTCCGGCTAATTATATATTTTCATATACACACACACACACACATGTACCAGACCTCTCACATTAAGCCTACAACCTGTGGATGCTGGATATGCTGGGTGGGTCCGGGCAGACTTATTCCACAAGTCGGACTTAACCTCGTGGTCTTGGCACATTTCGTGTTTATGCACTTAGACCCCTCACATTAGATTCGCCACTTGTGGTTACTGGATATGCCGGGCGGGTCTGGGCAAACTTCTACCATAAGTGTAATCTAGCCTCGTGTCTAAGTACGGTTACAGTTCCTAATTATTGTAATTCTAGGCATGTTCATTCTTTAATAATTATGCCTATTTCATTATAGGTTTTCATGCCCCTTTTTCAAAGTCATATTTACTAGCCCAATTTAAGATCTTTAAACATAATTTGGTTGATGCCCCAATCCATATTTATTTATTCAATTCTATGTTAACATGAAACCATATAATCATATACTTACTCCAATTATTTCATGTATACATTTAGGACAAATTATCATGTAACAAGAACAGTCAAAGTTGATACCCATATTCTAACAAGTTCATAACATGTAAACTTTTTAGCACTTCAACTAATTCCATATATGAATTTCCAACAAGTTCATATTAATATTATAACATGTAAACATTCCAACATTTCAACTGATTCATATTAACAATTTGACGTTATATCATGCTAATCATTCCTGCATGTCATATACCACTTTAATCATTATTAGCATATGTTTAGGCATCTTGGCATGTCATATTCCAATTTGTCATAACGGGGAATGCTAAACGGTAATGTACCATTATCTAAAATAGTATGGCTTAAATCCACTCAACTCGTAAGCTTTCAAAATCCTAGATCTGGTCCAAATCTACCCTTCCATGGTTTTTCCCTAATTATGTTTAGAACCTAACAACCATGGATTTTATAATTTTTACTAAAAGAAAAAGGGAAGAAAAGAGAAGGGAATTGAAAAATAGACCAGATCTAGGAATTACCTCACTTCGATAAGAGATCTAAAATTAACGTAGATATCTAGAAAAATAGAAAAAGGGATTGCTGATGTAGAATCCCAGATCTCCAATCTTGAATAACTCTAATAAGTTGAAGAAGAAGAAAAGGCTAGAACAAACTACGTTGGAGCAGCACTTCGTCGTCGCCATTGAATTATATGAATAAAACAATGGGTCTAGGGTCTTATTTATGGGTGTAGCGGAGGAACCAGGAACCTTAGATCTAAATCTAAAACACCAAAACGGAACACGTCAGAAAAGAATGTTCTAGATCCGCGGGTGGGTCGACCACTAGGTCGTACCCCCTATTGGTCGGTCGACCCCCCTGTTGGTGGGTCGACCTACGGGTCGACCCCCAACCGGCGAAATTCCCGTTCAACTTCCCGCCTTGCGAATTTTGATTTTTGAACTCTGGATATATTTATTTAATATATATATACACACATATAAGTTCCTTATATGTATACAAACTTCTAACGCTCATAACTTCTTCATATGGTGTCTGATTTACGCAAACTAGGTGTCTATCTTGATCAGAATTTCGAGACGAACGCAATGGCACAGCCCATTTTATTTAATTATGAATATTTAATTAAGTTATTCTTATTTTATAATCTTAAGTTAAAAATGTGGGGTGTTACATTCTCCCACCCTTAATAAATTTCGTCCCCAAAATTTAATAAGGGCAAAATCAATTAACCCCTCGCATAATATATATCCATCATGTGTGCATCCAATTTTTACAAACATTGTGCACTTGTGCAAGTGAAGTACAACATAATAATGCATGTATGCCTAAGCGGTACCTCCTATGTGTATGCAAATTTTTCAAAAATCCTTATTTAATTATGATGCTCACATCCTAAATATATTGGCAGTTCTACATGAATGCAATATTTTGAAAATCAAAAATGCTTTTTCATCCAAGTTTTCCCACACTCTTACTGAGTAAGAGCATAGTTCATCCAAAGTCCTACAAACCAACTTTTCTTTTTGAATTTCAGAAAATATAATTTCCTAAACTCGATCTCTTATGTCATAAAAAGGTGGAAAACGGAAAACTCCACATCTTCCATTTTTCCTTTTTAACCGTTTTTCTAACCGTACTTGGATTTCTATGTAACTATTTATAAAGATTCCCTACTTCCTTTCCAAGCACATCCCATATAAGAAAATTTTCCTTTTTACTAATCTTCTTTTTCATCTTATCTTGGAAATTTTTATTTTTATCCATCTTTTCTCATACTTTTCATTTTTTGTTACTTTACTAAATTTTATGTTTCCTTATTAGTTGTACTATTTTTCTTTTCTTAGCTTATTTAATCATCTGATCTTAGTTTAAATTTAAATAACCCTCTAGTCTTTCAACTAAAACAAGAGAACAGGCACCCTACACAACTACTACTAAGGGCCAAGAATCTCGGGACTATGTCCTCCTCTATCAGAAAAGTCCAAACCATGGGGTCCACGACAAGTTCAGGTGTTACCCTAACTTCCCAACAAGAACAATATAATGGAACAATCCCAACCGAAATGTAGTAACGGGGTTTACCCTAACCTAAAAATTAGCAATAGGGTCTAAACACTTACTTGCCCCTTTTCTATCTAGCAGTCGCCACTAGTCCTAGCTGTGTATCAAAAATTATTTCAAGAAACATCCTAGGCTTTCCAATGCTTATGCATTCTAGGGGAACTCACTATTATTCCAAGATAATTCTCGCTATTTATTTATAGCATCAAAACTTTTCCCGTCTTTCCTAGGCACTAATCCTTACCTACTCCATACATGGTTTGGCCCTTTTCCTTCCAAAAATTAAAAGTGCCAAAACTTTATTTTCCTCATGAAAACTTTCTTTTGCTAAACCATAAAAACATGTCATCTTAAAAATGTAAATCATCATTTTTTTCAAATCACAAAACTGTAGAAGATACGGACAACTATTTTCTCCATCAGGTTTATGACTTGTTCTTACCTATAAGGTTGGTTTATTCTCTTACTACAAGGTCCAGACATCCACTCTATTATTAATTTCTACACTTATTTTGTCCACCCAACAAAATTATCTTGTCAAAATAATTTATCCAAAAAGGATTGTCATAAGAATGGAGATTTCAAATCTTTCTTTATTAAAAACTCTTGTATGAAATATAACAAGAAAACTAGTGAGCTATACATGCTCTATAATATGCACCTTTTTCTGAGAGAATTTTCTTTAAAACTCAATTATGTACTTCCTTACATAATTAATACTATAACTTTTAAGATTAAAACTTGAAAACACCATAAACCATTTTCCCAAAACTTTTATAATCTCAAGTTCTTAAAAGTTAACAATGGGGTTAGACTCAAAGCGGGTTTCCAATTTTCCAGGCTTTCCTAGACATTCCCCAATATCAATTCTCTCAACTATATATATTCCAAATCCAATTTTCTCTTTCTAACCTTTTCCAATCTATAAGGTTTTACTATCAGACCCGCTAACCCAAAATACTAATCATATGGGATTCACTTTCCTTCCTTACAAAGTGTATTGTACACTCTCTACCCAAATTACCTAAGGGTCTCAGATTTCCTTATTCATTCCTTTAGTGTACAAAACAAACATCCCATTTCTCACCATGTTATACTCTTTCTATTTAGTGGGTGCCTCTATGGATCTAGATATATATATATATATATATTATTTATATTTTTAAAGATACAAATACGTTCACTCACTATTTATATAGGAATCCTAAACCTAAGCTTTGATACCAGATGTGACAACCCGAATTCTGACAGATCGATTTTTTTTCAAAATTCTAATCCATCGAAACTCAAGTTGTTGTGCTCCGGTATCCTGCAGGAAAGACAGCTACACAAAATATGTCAGAGCTCAGAAAATATCTCACAGAGGAATGGATAAAATATAGTATAATCAAAACATATCCTTAACGTATTATTAACACTGCCTAACCAGTATCCAAAGCTATCATGTCTCTGCCACAAATCTAACCTGCGAGTATGTTACGAGGAGGGGGTCAGAACACAAGTTCTAGTGATTGGATTTAAACTACACACTTTGGAAAATCCTACATATACCGTTCAATTATATTATCTTATTTATTAGGTTACTTGGGTTATCAGCACTCAAGGATTACACACACATCGTACCCATTTACTTCCCAGTGGATTAACCTAATATAGTATATATATAGCTACCCCCGATATTAAGGTACACCCTATGGTACCCCACTCGCATGGTCTCCACCGTAACACTAACGAAACATACGCAGTCCCTCATCCTACGCCATAGTGATGTACGGATCTCTATATAACAATGTTACGTTTCGCATATATCTTTCATTACTATGTTACGCAAACGTATGGACAGCCACCTTTGTTCGAATCAGAATTCATACCGGAGTAATGCCCTCAAGTCTACGATACACCACCCAGAGCCAACATGCATGTATCTAGACCGTCCACCATAGGTATCTTCAATTGTAGCTCGATGCCTCAATCGCACGTCCTCTAATGTGCACCAAGTTCCATGGCAGGGCGATGCAAAAAACACGGAACTCGGTCGGGAGCTTTTCCATATCTGTACAGGCCCGTCTTTAAGAGCCTCTACAGATATTCCTAGGGTCTGTTTTCACGGTGGTTATGGCCCCACCTTTCCCCCTCCCTCAACTAGTAAAGACTACAAGAGCTAAGCGACGTGCCCCTAACAACAAACAATCTAAACATCCATTTGGCATCTCCCCTCAACCGTTGTACCCCAATAGCAAAAGATGAATGGTTTCTTGGGTTTAACTCTAGTCTTTTCGCATCCCACTGGCTATCGATGACGAGTATCCGACGATCCACTATCTTTGTTGGTCCTGACCCCGCCTCGCGTTGAGGAAATCGCTGAATCACCCTGATGTCACCGCGTCACAGCATTTTGACTGCATAGCAACTTCTGCAGTCAAGGCCCATCCGCCTAGTAGTTACGCGCAGACCCAACCTCTGCGAGTACAACCTAAGGCATCTGCCACCACACAGAGGACTACTAGGAGCACCTTACGTACCACAGGAAACCGCGTTCTTCCCCTTCCACTCCTTCGGAGCTGTCAGAACAGTCAGACGAATGTGCGCTCCCCTCATGCCTTATAACACCTCGATGATCTACCCCGTTGGGTTATTCACCCTCAAACGTATGGACTGGTCCAAGCGCCTCACTTTAATATGTTAGACCCTACGTATAAACATTCTTATACGTGCTTGCCATACCTCACCAGGTTTCCATTTAACTTGGTTATTCCCTTTCATATTGAATTCTGATTCAAATTACCAAGTTTCTCTTGCGTATTAATTTCAGTCATATAACTTAACCCATTTAAGTTTATTAATAAGCCCACCACATGTTATTCTCTGGATTGTGGGTCAAGGTCTGTAATCCACAATCCCTTTTTATTCTTGTTTGATTTCAAGGTCACAATAACATGTTCTAATATGTTATTAAGTATCTCTTAGTTCACAAGTTTTCCAATTAGCATGTAACTTACCACTTATGATTAAATATAACTTATTTCATTTCATAAGTATTCCTCATTCTTCTTATTTAATCATAATTCCATTTCCACCGTCTTTACAACTTATCGTTGTTTACTTATTAACTTATTTCTCTTAACTAAGGTTCACTAATAAGTTTTTCTTTCCATAACTTATGTTGTTCTCATCCGTAGATTTCATACTCCCGTTCTCACCAATAACTTAATTTACAATTAAGTCCAGTTTATCTCTTAATATAAGTTATCCCCTTTTCTTATTGTTTTCTTATAACCCAGTTATAACTCTCACTTGTCCCTAGGACAAACCTTAACATATTATTCTATTAGCAGATTTCAGATTTCCAAGTTTATAGATTACTTTATTTATAAATAAGTACTACTTCTTACTTTCCATAAACTTCCCCCTTTCTCTATTTATTACAATCTACTGGTTTCAATTTTTCCCCAAATACTGATTACTTAATTTTAAATTAAGTGTCACTTATGTCATTCCACCAGTTATATCACGTTCTTACTAGTTTATTATAACCTGAATTATAATCTTCACTTGTCCCTAGGACAAGTCTACCTATTATACAACATTCTCATTAATGTTATTAATTTATAATAGGTTATTATCATTCCCCGTTTATTCCAAATCATTATTGTTGTATCTTTCATTCATTCAATTCCATTTATTACCATTAATTTCAATTAATAATGTTTATCAGTCCAGCTATATATATACACACACACACACATGTACCAGACCTCTCACATTAAGCCTACAACCTGTGGATGCTGGATATGCCAGGCGGGTTCGGGTAGACTTCTTCCACAAGTCGGACTTAGCCTCATGTCTTGGCACATTTCGTGTTTATGCAGTTAGACCCCTCACATTAGATTCGCCACTTGTGCACTCCACCAGAAAAGACTTTTGGTAACGTTGAAAAAACGCCACCATAACTTGTAGCAGCATTCCGATAAACGCTGTTGTACGACATGCAACTAAAAGTCTGAATTTTTTTGTTGCGTTTCAATAAACGCAACCGAAATTGAAAATATTGTAGCGTTTCTGAAACCCTACAAAAGCTTTTTTTGGCAGCGTCTTAAAACTGGTACTAAAGTGATACTTGCACCATTTTTCAATTTTTTTGTAGCATTTTTTCAGTCCTACTATATGTTTTTTGTTGCGGTTTTTCAGTCCTACTATATGTTTTTTGTTGTGTTTCATTTCAGCTACAATATCTTTTATAAATTATATTTGTAGCACTTTTTCAACATTACTAAAACTTAATGATGTACACCACATTTTTATATTACGGTTATTTACTGTTAATGGCTTGTAACATTTTCATCAATCACTTATAATAGAAATATTAAAACAGATAATTATATGATAATCATTTTCAAACTAAAATCAATAATATTTGAATACTTAAAAAAATACATTAATCCCAATATCAAATATAACACTCATAATCATCTCAGCAGTAGTATTTCGACAAAATAAGTGAATCCACATACCACAATTGCTTACAAACAAGTCTACACGACTTATACAAACAAAATAATAGTTAAAGTTTTCTTCATAGCTCACCGGTTCTTTGATGCGGGTGTTCTTCACTTTGGAAATCTAATTACCTGTACATAAGCATGGTATGATGGTTATTAATATAATAATATGAAAAGGAGAAAGCTGCAGTTCTCTAGAGACAATGAAGATGTCATAACAATTAAAATGTCAAACACTAAGAGCAAGACATAGGATAAGTTTGTATTATCCAGCAAATAACAATATCATGCTAAGAAGAAATCTAATTTGGTAACCAATGCTATAACATCTGACAACGAAGATACATATGATAGTACCATCTCCAGTGCTTCATGTTACACCTGTAATATTAAAAAAATTGATTCCAGTCATTCAATTCGAAGGTAATGTTAATTGTAATATTCGTTTTAGACACTTCAGGATTTGTAAGGTGACCTGGGAGCCCATTTATTGGGCGTTAAAGTCCAGACATCCATTTAATGGGTGTCAAGCTTAGACATCAAAAATGGGTGTTTGATTGCAGATTAAAAAAAAAGTTTTTTGAACATCCATTTTTTGGGTAGTTAAGTCAGGCATCCAAATGCGGTCCTGACCGTTGATCTTCCTCTTCCACCTCAGCCCATAATATTCAAGATGATGAATATCAGAGGTCGAATCCATTAGGGATGATGCCCTAAGGTTTAGGTGCAAAATTGTTATTAAACCATAGTTCGATAAGTAACAATAGCTTGTTATATTTGTATTTAATGAGTTACCTAGTGGGTTGTGGACGTTGAGCATTAAAAACCTAACAATATTCAGATTCTTTTGGATTACATGCAATAGGAAGCTATATTTGGCATTTTTATAACTGACCATGCATTTTATACCATTTATTCTGAACCTGCAGATAAGAAAGTGATAAACGTTGACATTTTCCAGCAACTTTTACCAACCAAAAGACTTGTAAAGAATACAGTTGTTGTTCCGAGCAATCAAAGAGTAAGAGTTGGGATGTACATGTACTAAAGCATACATAGTTGATTCATCAACTTGATGCATTGTGTATAAGAGAAAGAAAGATATTCAAACATTTATTGACAGCCCGTTACATCTTAAGCTCATGAAATAGAAACTGAAAGTCAAAATAACTAATCCATAGTGGAAAGCTTACGCCTGATTGGAAAATTATTTACGAACGAAAACAACAATGAATATAGCTTCTTTATCTCATCATAATGACATATGAACATATTTAGTGCAGGTAGATCGATATCGTATTTATTTTCTTCATGACTGTGAATGGATAGATTGCCGATACCAGACCAACATCCACACCAGTCAGCCCATGTACATCGTGTTGATATAGTTTAGTCTTGTCTCCTGTAATGATAACATATGTTTCAATCAAGACATTCAATAATGCAATAGATATACAGAGATAAACAGAACAAGCAATGTAAACTGAAGCGAAATGATTAATGATGCAGACATTGAAATTGTTTCAATAGAGTTAAAAAATACCATGCACTATAGCACAGAAACACGATATCACCATAACAGTCCATTGCCTTTCGCGGGTATTATGCCAAATTGAACTATAGAAACACAGTACAGAAGTCAAAGTTTGCTAAAGTTATAAGTGCAAATAAAACACAATAACAACAAAACAATTTATGGAAACATGTTACTGTGATCTCGATGGATTTTTCATTATTATTATTCAGTGATTCATGCAAGCAACGATATGCAAAGTGAAGATAGAAAATTCAAAGGAAAAAAAAAGTGTAGAAGCAAATAATCAAGATGCATAATAGTTACAGAAATTGAAAGTTGAGCAGCAAGACGAAGTGAAAAGTAAAAAACATATCTAGTAACAGTAACACAACTGTAAACTTGTGGTGAGATTAAAACACAAAATTTATGATGAGTACGATAACCATGGTGCATGATTATGGCACCTTCCAGTCAAGAAGAAGCTAATTAATTTTCCATATGATTCACAAACAAAGTAAGACACAATTTAAATATTTTGTTGACATATAACAATTGTTATGGACTGATAGTTGTAAGAAAAGTGGGTAAATTATGATAGAAGCATTGTAAGACATAGCAAGTAAGAAAAATATATATGAACAAATTAACAATATGCTACTGCCTTTCTTACACAACAAAAAAATAGATGAACATAACAGTTATTTCATTAGTTTCTTTGGTACCATTATTTCGTGGCTTAGTCTCTTTGGTACCATTATTTCCTGTTCAAATGGTTTCTTTGTACCATTATTTCATTAGTTTATATCTATCTATTTAAAAAGAACAATACAGTTCATGCATTAATAATAATATGTAAACACATGAGTAACTATTTAAGGCAAGTATTTCACAAACAAGCATGGTCCTTTCTACAGCATGACAACTATGAAACTGTTGTGAAACTGTTTTTCAGTGAATATAACTATAATATAACTGTATTACATTTAAATTGTAAATTGCTGAGAAATTACTGGTACCAATATAGCTATAAATTATAGGTAAGAGGGTAATGGCAGAAAGCTTTAGACTGCTTTTCAATGCATACACCTGTACGATATACTTATGAATCTGGGAATGAAATGAATACATAATATAAATAGATTCACTGTATGAATATGATTACGGATCTTGGTATGTTAAATAATTTTTTTTTCACCTGTTACTGATTTTGCCTGATTATATTTACAGATGATGTATTCAAATCTCAAGGTTGACAAGTTTAACTTTGGAAGGGACATAAAAGAGAGAATGTCATTCAGATAAGGGAATAAACTGTTTTTTCTAGCAACGTAATTCAGACAATGGACAAAGACTTCAGTTCAGGAGAGATGATAAAATGAAGAAAAGAAAGGGAGAAGTAGAAGTATATAGGGGAAACTATAGTTCTGCACGACTATTCCTCTCTTCGGATTTTGGAGAATCCAAAACGGTATCGATTTGGGACATAACTCAAAAACTCATATTAATACCAATCCAGAATTTTTTTTCAGGGGATAAGTCTGTGCTATATAATGCTACTCAGTAGATAACAAAATAAATTGTAGCTAATTCAAATTCATCGTTTTCGGTAAGGTTAACTTATAATTAGAATATCAGATAGAAGGTGATATAAAAGTTGGCTTGGCAATCCTAATATCCAAGTAATCTTCAATATTTTGTCTTTTGACATTTTATTTCATCAACTTTTGATTTAAAGTTATCATAATTTAAGGAAAGCAGTAGTTGAAGGTGGGCAGACAACACTAGTGCCAATATTTCACTAGTCCAAGTAATCAAGGCAACCAAGTGGCGCAGTTCCTCTGGTATGTGTAGATCAAGCCGAAACATCTATATTTCACTATCATGCACCATATATAAACAACAACCTTACCCAATTCTCCATGGTTGTAACACCAATATCCCACCATATATAACGGGCCTACCCATTTAAACATCGACCCAAATGTTTACTACATAAACCCATGACACGCAAGTATTTCTTCTCCAGAAAAGCTAACCCATACAACCCAGCTTCAAGCTCCTCCCCACATTCAAAAATGCATGCTCCAGTCAATTGTTTCTTCCAGAATTATTCACGCACACCGTACTCAATTGATATTTTTCCGATACATTTAAACTCCCAACCTCCAGTAAAATACCGGCAACACATGCTCCCATTTTTCCATTGTCACTTCCGATCCTTCCTAGTCCAAGTTCTTCATGAATATGAGAATTAAAGCCACCTGTTAATTCCTCATTGATTCCTCTCCCACTATTCATTTAATTCACGAACCATACTTCCGCTCCAGTTATCCTCCCATGGCCGAACCAAACAAAGACTGAAACTCTCTCACCTTACCCAATGAATATTCAAATAAAAACCATTACTCTCCTCTTCATAAACTTACCAACCCCATTACCATTTCATCATGTTCGAACTCCCCTTGCTGGCTGCGTCTTTCCACGCTGCAATGACCAGGCGTTGCTTTTAATCACGAAATCACCCTTGTAAATTTATGTCCCCTTTGTTACCCCATGCACCCCAGTGTATATGCACGCACCTAGTCATGCAGCATACACGGGAACACTCATATTCCCACCCATTGCCTACAATTTTGATAGCATCCCTTCCTTTTACACGCAGAAAATAAAACAGCACTGATAATTTATTGAATAAACGGTCAATCTTTAATGCTCAAATCAAAAAAGAAATCAACCCAGATAGCATTGGTACGAATTCAGTGTGGCTAACAAGAGAAGTTTCCGCCTTCGAATGAGATTATTCTGAAACCAAGTAAAACTTCAAAAAGAAAATATATCACAAGAAAACCATGAAAGTTGGCTTGGTGTAAATGGCTATAGATTGTAGTACGCTGAAGGAACCATTCAATATATACAACATCATATTCATATATGATTATAAATTCCATTATTCCCACCTCATAAGTATTATATACTAGTATTCAGAAGGTTTTAAAGCAGTTGTATGGGAGAAAATCATTTTACTACGTTTTTCTACAAAATTAATGATTTTTTCCTTTAGTTTCATCACTAAACATGAAGGTCTCGATTTTGAATAGCTCAGCCTGAACTAAACTTAAAGATATGATGGTTGTAGATGATGTTTACTGTAAATAGTTGTGATATCAAACACACTTCTGAAAACTTTCATGCTAAAAAAACAATTTTGGAAAATAAAGTTTGTACGATTTATATTTAATCCTTTCATGCTCAAAAAAACAATTTTGGAAAATAAATTATTTTAGTATGACAAAACCTAGTCTGTATACTGTATTTATATTGAATCCTATTACTCTCAAAAGAATAATTGTACGATTAAACTCGTTCTTAATGATTGATCTCAAAATAATGAGAATTTCTTGCATAACTCAATTTAATTTTAAAATAAGAGATATATATTTAAGAGGATCACTTCAAATTGGTGAATATTAATGACAATATTAAACTTGACCAATACAACTGACTGACAAACAAAGCAATGCAGTTAATGTTTATCTTTCCAGTTGTGAAACTGTAAAAACAATAAAGCAATCATATTTTTATTTTTTTAGTCAACAAAACACATAGATACAAATTGATGCTTCCTTCTAAACAAATAAAGTACGCTAAATAAAAAGGAACAAGCTAAAAGCATATAAAAAAGGCTAATCATAAGTTTTATAACCATACCAAAACACAAATTGCGTTGACCCAAAAACCACCATTTCACTTTTTGGCACTGAAATGGCCTATTGCAAAGCGGAACCACTAGGACCTGCATTTTCAAATAAATAATCTTAGACAATATATCCAAACTAAAACATGTTATATGATATCATTTGGTCTTGGTCGGTCTTAAAGTATATAACCGAAAAATTATTTTGTTCATTTTGAAGTCAAAATGCTCAGTTCGAGACATAAGCAAACATGTATTGAAAAATATAATTTTTGGAACGTGCATTCAGCCTAGCATAAATTGAATATTCAAATATCATACATGATCATTTAAATTTTCAATTTTTTATAATATTCACTAGTTGAATTTTAGTTTAAATTACTGCTGAAAATAATTTATCTGTTAAAAAAAGAAAATGTATCTGCACAAATGATACAGGCACATTCACATTGCTTTTGCGGTCATTACACAGCTTACCTTTAGAATTGTTTAGGGATGTCATCAATTCACTCATGGTTTATGGTAATGGATTGAAACATCCACAAATCATATCTTTAAAAATTGGAACAAGATACCAGCAGGAGACAGAAATAGAAAAATAAATTAAGTCCATGTTGCCTCTGAATTCTTGTTCGTTGAATTCCACTAAAAAGAAGTAGAGACATACAAAAGATGCTTCTCTTTACCATGGTCTGCAGAAGTTTTCCTTCTTAGAAAATAAAAACTACGAATTGCAAGATTTATCAGTATCTGTTAACAAAAACAAAACATACAACCTGAAGGATCAAAGCACATTTAATGCACCATTTTTGGTAAAGATAAGCTGTGTTGTTTATATACAAATGAGGAAACTAAACAACACACTTTATATCATAAAACATCGAGGCAATGAAAAAAAAGATCAAGATGATTCCTTAATTATTAACAAAAGTCAGAACATGCTGATTACAATAGGAAGATGCTAAGATTATTATAAAATTTATTATTAAAAAAACAAAAACAAAAAAACCAGCTAAAAAGAACCTCAAGGTTGATACCCAACGGAAGTAAAGCAACCACCCCTCAATTCACCGATTGGAAAGGTTAGGGAATTAAAGCTCACCATTTGTGATCTTTAATCATACTATAGTATGCAACAAAAAAATCTTCGGATTCAGCTAGCCACTTATATATTAAGTTGATTAAAGCAATCATACACTGGAGACAATTTTATTCAGTTAAACCATTTGCCTTGAAAAGGTATTCATAAAATATTCAGGAATGCTTATGATCTTCCCAAAAATCATTATTTGTTTATGTGAAATCCCACATTCCAAAGGATGTACTTAACAAAGCACATATTTAAGACATTGTATTCTTCTTTTCACGATCTTTTCACGATCTTTTCACAACTGAATCAGATTAAAAATAAATGAAAACCATAATCAGAAAATTACAGGAAGATAACAGAAGTACAAAAGGGCAGAAGGATATGTTAACAAAACTTTATGGCAAACAGATATTGCTGATCGGGTCTAAAATCTTCTACATAATCATTTTTATTGAACAAAACACATTCATTTCAAAATATAATTTTCAAAGAACAAATTCACTCAGCAGTTGGTTAATAAAATCAGACAATGTCTAAGGCTTTTTTTTGGGTTTATTAAGTATTCAAATGTTAAGTCATGTTAAATAAGACAGAATGCTCTTATTATGTTGTATGTATGATAATCCCCTCAAAACTCAGTCTACTATCATTGCAGCTCACAAAATAGTTGTTCATGACAACACGCATCCACATGTCTATGCATACATACTTATATACATACATATATATATACATATATATATATATAAAAAGAAACTAATGGGTGATATTAAACACCACGAGATGGCGCTAAAATATAAACGATAATTTCTAGATCTGACCTAAATGATAATTTCTAAATTTAAACGATAATATTTAGTACATCTAACCTAAATGATAATTTCTAAATATAAAAGATAATATTTAGTACATTGTACCACAGCGTGAAACACAGTCTTGGTAAAATTCTAGATCTAAAACGATAATTTGTAAATATGAACTAATTTTTAATAAACCTTACCTCAATATGAACGATAATCTCTAGATCTGAAATGACCCAAATTAGGGCTTCTGACCAAAAACCGCGATGGAAAGGTGAACAACCTTTGACTGCAACGAATTAACGGAAACGGCGATTGGAGGGCGAGATGAATCGATCTCGAAACCGCGATTGGGGGACGAGATGAAATCGTTTGTCAAGCCTAAGCAAATTTTGAGGGGGGAAATTTTCAGAAGGAGGGAATTTTTGGGTGTAAGCGTAATCAAAGGAATAAAGGGGAATCCGTATGTGAAGCGAAAGTAAAATTTTGGGGGAAATTTTTCACGAGGAGAGAACTTTTGGGTAAAGAAGAAACAATAAACGTGACAAGGTAAGTTTGGCTTAAGCGTCACTTTGGTTTACGTTAAATGAATAAAAATAAAAGAAAAAATGGATTAAAATAGCATTGGTTTCTCTTACACTATAAACGCTGCTAATAAATGTAACCAAATCTTTATTTTCTTGTAGTGGTGGTTACTGGATATATCGGGCGGGTCCGGGCAGACTTCTAACACAAGTGTAATCTAACCTCGTGTCTAAGTACGGTTACAGTTTCTAGTTACTGTAATTCTAGGAATGTTCGTTCTTTAATAATTATTCCTTTTTCATTATAGGTTTTCATGCCCCTTTTCCTAATTCATATTTACTAGCCCAATTTAAGATCTTTAAACATAATTTGGTCGATGCCCCAATCCATATTTATTTATTCAATTCTATGTTAACATGAAACCATACAATCATATACTTACTCCAATTATTTCATGTATACATTTGGGACAAATTATCATGTAACAAGAACAGTCACAGTTGATACCCATATTCTAACAAGTTCATAACATGTAAACTTTTTAGCACTTCAACTAATTCAATATTTGAATTTTCCAACATGTTCATATTAATATTATAACATGTAAACATTCCAACATTTCAATTGATTCATATTAACAATTTGACATTATATCATGCTAATCATTCATGCATGTCATATACCACTTTAATCATTATTAGCATATGTTTAGGCATCTTAACATGTCATATTCCAATTTGTCATAATGGGAATGCTAAACGGTAATATACCATTATCTAAAATAATATGGCTTAAATCCACTTACCTCGTAAAATTTCCAAATCCTGGATCTGGTCCAGATCTACCCTTCCATGGTTTTCCCCTAATTAGATTTAGTACCTAACAACCATGGATTTTATAATTTTTATTAAAAGAAAAAGGGAAGAAAAGAGAAGGGAATTGAAAAATAGACCAGATCTAGGAATTACCTCACTTTGATAAGAGATCTAAAATTAACGTAGATCCGTTCTAGAAAAATTGAAAAAGGGGGCTGCTGATGTAGAATCCCAGATCTCCAAGCTTGAATAACTCTAAAAGGTTGAAGAAGAAGAAGAAAAGGATTAAACAAACTACGTTGGAGCAGCACTTCATCACCACCATTGAATTATATGAATAAAACAATGGGTCTAGGGTTTATTTATAGGTGTAGCGGAGGAACCAAATATAAAACACCAAAACCGACCACGTCAGAAAAGAATGTTCCAGATCCGCGGGTGGGTCGACCCCCCTGTTGGTGGGTCGACCCCCAACGGGCAAAATTCCCGCTCAACTTCCCGCCCTTCGAATTTTTATTTTTGAACTGATTCTCGAATTTTCTGGATATAATTGTTTAATATATATACACATATAAGCTCCTTATATGCATACAAACTTCTAACGCTCATAACTTCTTCATATAGTGTCCGATTTACACAAAGAAGGTGTCTATCTTGACCAGAATTTCAAGACAGACGCGATGGCGCAGTCCGTTTTACTTAATTCCGAATATTTAATTAAGTTATTCTTATTTTATTACCTTAAGTTAAAAATGTGGGGTGTTACACAACAGTTTTTTCAAGGTAGGAAAGGGACTACGTTAGGGGAACCCCTCTCCCTTTTATTGTATATGACATAGTTGTATACACAATTATATGATTTTTGTTTGATGATAACAAAAAATTAAATATTATTTTAAATATGTTTGCTGCTGTACTGTTCTATGTATATACATCTCAGACAGAAGTATAATATTAATATTTAATGGAATACTATTGCACAAGGATTAGAATTTCAAACAGTATATTATTTAAATATTAATATTATATTTCAATATCAAACAGTACAATTTTTTTTAACTCCACTATTTGAATACATCACTGATACACATTTCATTTTATATCCTTTTTCATATACACTACAACATTCTACATTAACTGTACATTTTCATTCAGAGTCTCTCTAGTACATACACTCATTTTCTGTCTTTGTTCTTTAAGCTTCTGAATTCACAGCATAGTCAGTCCAGTCACCATCTGCTTACCTGTCACATGAAACAAACGCACAGTACACTGCAAGAGAAATAATACTGAATATATGCAAATATAATTTTTTTTAAATAATTTATTTGCCTCAGATTTCTGGTGTGTTTCTCATCATTTTTCATGACTTGATCTGATTTATCTATGTCTAGTCTGTTTGTATATGTATAGTACAGGGACTGGAAAACTCGTCTGATGGCTGCATGTGCCCACGTGCATATATATACACGTGTGCACTGCCTCGCCAATCAGTGTGCAACTGAGGAGTAGTCACATGGACCATCTCGACTCAGTGCAACAATAACCAATGTGGTCGAGGCAACCCAAAAACATTAATGACAAAGTAGCCAAAACAAAATCAAAACATGGTCAAAACAAATACAAGAATGAGTGGCATACATAGCATGGGGCCGAGCAAGTTACAAGATGAACATACAAACATGGCAGCTCAAACATTATTAGTTTTTTTTTTCTTATTTTTACAGCAATGGTTCAGCAAAGTACATGGTGCAAAACAGTATGTGATCACATCTGGAAAAGTTCAAACAAGACAAATGTTGATCAAGACAACATGTTGTATGCAAAACAGTATGTGATCACATCTGGAAAAGTTCAAACAAGACAAATGTTGATCAAGACAACATGTTGTACACTGTAGTGCATATCAGGCCAGCATGGCAACATGTTCAATGGTGCAAAATGAAGTGAACAGTGACAACATGGAGCAAGTTATAAAATTCAAGCTAGCAATTTTCAAGCAGATTTCAGCATACATGATGGAGCAAATTATTTCAGCTAATGTTCATGAAGTGTGCATACATGGATACATCTAAATTGCCACAGTGGAGCACGTACAAGTGCAATAGGTCGGTATGGTAAAATGCATGAAGCAACAAACTAATGTGAGCATGATCAAGCAAGTACTTGCAGATGAATTAATTATACAAAGCTCATGTGTAAGTGAATAACATTTCAGCAATCAAAGGCAAACAAGTATTAAATCTGCTCAAACATATATGGCAAAACCAAATCGTTTTGTCTCGGATTTCACTCATCGGTCAAGCAAAAGGGGTAAAGTTTTATTTTTCAAATATTCAAGACAGAGCCAAAATCAGTGAAAGTAAGGAGTCAAGCAAGGTTGCATTTCAGGGAATTAAATGGTGTGCATTTATCGCTTCAAGTCTTTCCAAAATTCACAAAAACTTATCTCGGCAAAAATGGTCTAGTTATTGCTTTCTGAAATCATATGTGGCATATTCAATCAAGGAACAGGATGAACATTTTCAGATAAACTAAAATCAGTTTTTGGACAAGAATGCATTCAACATCAAATAATAAAAAGGAGACCAAAATCATGTATCATTATGTGGCAAGAAAGAAATTTCGAAATTCATTTCTTTCCAAAATTGACAAAAACAATTTGTGTCCAGAGGAATCATTCAAAGCAATTTTTATTTAAGGCATCAAAAAGTTTCAAGGTGGAAAATTAAATCATCAGATTCATTGAAGATAAAGAACAAGACTAGGTTCATACAATACAATTCATGGCAGTTTTAAATCAAGGCCAGTATCAATTCAAATGGACCAAGAAATCACTCATATTGTTTCCAGAAATACTCAAAATCAAAAAGGGATAACCAAATCAAATTCACGCTAGTCATTCAAAGCCGTTCTAATGCATTTAATCTCAATCAAAGCCGAGAAATCAAAAATGGAAATCACGCATGAACAAAAGTGAATTCATGGCAATGTTTATCAATCACGTAAAAGGAAAAATCTCAAAAATTTTAGGCCAAGCCACGCATGTGAAATCAGAGAAGTTTAAGGGATTTTTAATCCTATTTAACACTAATTTCATCACTGGCGATTTGAAAATCGAAACCAAGCAATTCAACTCAAATTAAAAAGAATCAGAATACTCACGCTTTTCTTTTAGGGTTTCGATCAATAGAAAATCCAAATCGATCGAGCAAGAAGGAGCGGATACAAAGCATCAACGAGAATCCAAACATCAGAGAACAAATCCCTTTCAAATCATACGAGATCGAAATTTGGGAAAATAAAAACCCTAGCCGTCGCCATATCTGTTTCTTCAGAGACCAGAGAGAACGGGACCAAAATAAGAGTGCAACCAATTTGTGAAGTGGTCGGCCAAGCTTTTGAAAAGGGGATAACCCTTTATTCCTTAATCTCACTTTGTTTAGGGTTTTCTTTTTAATTGTTTTATTCATTTTTATTATTTTTCAATTTGAATTGTACATCGTTCTGGTTTTTTTTTGTAAAACAAACGAAAAGTTACTAGAGACTGTAAAATTCTAGGAAACCAGTTAGTGTGTTAACTGGCAGTTTACTAGTCTGTAAAAACTAGGGTTACTGTTTACGGGTCTGTAATCAGGGGAAATCTAATCTAGGGGTTTAGATCAGTCTACGGTTTTGAGCGTAGGGTTAGAATAGGAGCAGGATTTGCGAGTGTACATGGTATTGTATGCGGGATCTGTTCTATTACCTAGTAGAAACCATAGAAATGCAGCAGTAGGCAGGGTTTTGCCGAAGCTGGGTATATCTGTGTGTGATTTATTTTCTGCATTTCTGTTTCTGCTATATTTTGTGATCTGTTTTTTATTATATATCTTGTTAGATTTTTAATTCAGTTAAAGCCTGTGATAAACCCTATTCACCCCCCCCCCCCCCTCTAGGGTTAATCTAGATCCAACAAGTGGTATCAGAGCTGGTTTAAGGTAACAGCATGACAGGGGGTTCTCGCTGTATGATCATGTGGCGAAGTATTGACTCTTGCCCCTACATGCCTGTGGGTGGTTGTCCGTGTCGAGAGGCAAGACGTGAAACCAGTGTCTGAAGTATCTTTGGTGGCCACCGGGGTGATTTAAAATTCCTCGTAAATAGAGACACCATTTGGTATCAGAGCTTGGTTTTCTTTAACCCTAGAATCATGGATCCTAGTTGTCAGTATTCTGAGAATCAGTCCAGTCGTATTCCATTTATTTTCAATGGTACAGATTTTTAAATTGGAAATTAGAAATGGAATTATATTTAAAATATGTTGATATTAAATGTTGGGATACTGTTATTAATGGTTATGATATGGTCAATAGGAACGATATTGTATTTAATTCTCGGGCTATTCGCACTTTGTATTCTTATATTGATGATGTCCAATATAACCTCATTTCTCATTGCTTGACTGCGCAGGAAATATGGAATTTTCTCGATACGAAGTATGTAAAGATTAACAACAGCAGCTCGAAACCCAAAATGGTCAACTAAGATTCAGATCTATGCTCAGGAGAAGAAACAAATGAAAATTCAAGTAGATCAGACGATGGAGACTCAACAGAAAATGAGACTGAACTTCTCATATGAAGAGTTGGTTTATATGTGTACTGATTTAACAAAAATCATTGATAAACTCCATCGTAAAAACAAATCTTTAAAATATAAAAATCACGAGTTAAATAGCAAAATTAACTGTTTGGAATTAGAATTTACAAATGTCATAAAATTAGAAAATTCTGACTATGAAAGTTGTTTGAAATTGAAAACTGACCTCGTTCATCTCAATAAAAATATTCAAAGACTTAAAGAGGAAATTCTGATTTTAAAAGATAACGAGGTTGAGCTAAAAGATTCAAACAATTCTTTGCAAAAAGAATTTAGTAATTTTAAGGCCATCAAAAATTCCAAACATGAAATTGCTGAAAAAGAAAGCTTGTTGAAAAGTGATTTAATTTTAAATGAGCTTGAAAATTTCAAGAAGCTTGAACTTTGAAAAACAAATTAAATTTGAATCTGAAACATTTGAGTCCAAGACCAAAATCAAACTTCTTGAAAACAAAAACTTGTTTTTGAAACAAAATGATACTGAGAAGAGAAAGATCAGCATTAATCGTTGTTCAAATTTGATAAAAGAAAATTCTGATCTTAAATCCAAAATTCAACGATTAGAATCAACTTTGGATAAATTTTCTAATGCGGAAAAATCATTGAATATGCTGTTACAAAACCAATTTTCGGTTGGTTAAACGAGGTCTTGGTTTTGGAAAAACAAGTGGTTTTGAAAAAGTGAATTTTTGTGACTTTAAAAATCCTTCAAACTACATTGAAAATAATCGTTTTGAAAATTTAAACACTGATAATTTCAAAGGATTTTTAAATCATAAACGAAATAAGATTTTGTTTGATAACAATCTGTTTAATCCATTTTGGACCCCGAAAAGAAATAAAGTGAATTCTTCTAAAGTCAAATAGATTTGGGTTCCTAAGGGCACGAAAGTAAATTTTAATGGATTGTTATACAAACAGGTTTGGGTACCAAAACGAGCAAATACAACTGTGAGTGGTTTTGCAAATTTTGTTAGACCACTCGATCCTTTAAAATGTTAGGTACCGAAGATAGCTGAGGAACTGCTGTGCTGAAAGGAAATTTGAAATCAAGCTGGTATATAATTCTGTATCATTTACAGTCCTGTTTGCCAAATCTATTGAGTTAGAGATTCTGATTTACATTGGATTCTGGTATGATCTCTAAACTCACCTTTGTAAATATTTTTTTATTTCTTCTTCTACCCCTTCTATTTTTTTTTTTTTTTTTTTTTTGGTTTGTTTTGATTTGTCACTGGTATATCTTTATTTCTTATTTCGTGCTTCTTAAACTTCCAGTTGCAGTAATTATGTGGAAATTTGCTTTATGTGAATAAAACTCTCTTGTTTTAACCATTTCCAGATCTTGAATTTAAATCTGTAATAATTTGCAATTGTTTTGAAGTTTAATTTTTTATTTTTGAATTCTTAACCGTGCTGAAGCATTAATATCATATCTTGAACACTGTTATTTTGAATTCTAATTTTTTTTAAGATATGAATAATTAATGAAATTTCACACACTTATGCTGGTTTGAGTTTCTTCTAATTCATTTTGGAAACGCTTAAAATATTATACTCATTACAGTACACTGCTTCTTATCATTCATGATAATTTCATTGATTTTCGGATTACCTTGAATCACAGTGATACATCTTGAATTTCACCTTTATTCATGATTATTATGGTTGAAATTTGTTTGTTTAAATCATCTGAAATTCTAGATATTTTGAATATCACACACCACTTAATTATCAATCTTGTGTGAATAATTCATTATATCTTAAAACCTGATATTGATTCAAGTGATTTCAAATAAATTATTTTCTAAATTTTCTGGATCATGAATACCTCTCAAACTAGATGTAAATGATCTGAAATTTCTCTTATACGTGTCAGAAATATCTTGAAAATTTCTTTTGAAAAATGTTCTTTGAAAAGCACTGTTATTTCATGATGATTTGATTTAAATATTTGTTTGCTTAAAATCATTTGAACTTATTGATTTACTGAATCACACACATATCTTGAATGTGAAACTAATAATTTGGTGTGATCGATTCATTGAATCTAGAGTTTTTCATATTCCTCAAATGATTTCAAATAAATGATATTTCTAATCTTGGATCATGAATGATCTTATGTGACCATCCTCTGACAAGTCGGCTGTGATATTGTTTTCTGTACTGCTCTGATACAGTTTCAAATAACTGCTTGTTCTTGTCTGCAGCTTTGAAAAATGTGAAAATTTGTTAATTCTGTCTGCTTGGGCTTTGTGATTAAGATTTGTTAATAGAGACACCAATTGGTATCAGAAGTGCTGAATTTTTATGCATATATTTGTCTTATCCCTCTTGTCCTGTATAGCTCTTAATATCCCGCTTGTAATTGATTTTCAATTTTAAAATTATTTAGTGATTATTCATTCAGAAATTGAAATCAATATCCAAATTAAATTTTATTTATAATTCATCAAATTTATATCAGATTTTGAAATTGTGATGAATCATGACTGCAGTATATTTCACAACAAGAGGGGATTTTATTTATATTTTCATGATGGTTGAACGTTTATTATAATATCTTTGAATTGGGAATTATTTCACGACCACCACCTTTATCTATCATCTTTCTGCCATCCATGATAATTCTATATTAATGTGGAGAGTTTGATTTATTTATTTTTTTTAAAAAAAAATCATCTTGAAGAAACAGTGAAAATTTTTGTGATGGAATTGTGGCTATGTTATTATTCAGAATTAGTGATAATTGAAAACTTTCAATAATTCCGGTACAGTCGAGCATATTTCATAATATAATTAATTTAGAAATTTATTTCACAGACCATTTATGTACCTACCACATTTCTATCATCCATTTTTGGTTTTATATACTGAGGAGTTTTTTATTTTGAAACTGAAAATGATAAATATATAATAAATATATAAGTGTGTCTCTAACCTCATTTAAAAATCCAAGCTCTGGTCATGCATGGTTAAGAGACAACTTATAATTTAAGCTGCGACTGACCTCATTTAAAAATCCAAGCTCTGGTTATGCGTGGTCAGTGTGCTCTTAAATAGAATAAAAAGAAAAAGGAAATATTGTGCTATAAATTGAAATTAATCTGAAATTCTCCTTGGCGTATAAAAACCAGCCTATCAATCCATCTTTCTAATCTGTGAAATGTGTTGAAATCTTATGAAGTATTATGATTTGTTGATTGATAGCTATTGGGATTTGAGATTATACGATTTTGTCACTTAAGTTAAAACTATAATAATAGTCCAAATCCATCACTGTTTTTGTGCCAATTTATAAAATTCTTTTGAAAATAATTAGGAAATATTCATATGTTTTAACTCTCTCCATTTTCTATAAAATTCATCATAAATCCGTCATTCTCTACAATGTGAAATATGCCACCAGTTCTTAGTTTATTATGATTTTTGTTTGACTGGTTGAGATTTATGATGATCGTTCTTCCTCTTAAGATGAAATTATATTTCTAGTCATTTTTCATCTATATTTTAAATTTTGTATCCTTTTGATGATAACAAAAGGGGGAGAATGGGTTAAGATTTTGAATTATGAGTGAATATTTTATAAATATTTTTAATTTTGAAAATTCATTAAATTCATTTATTTCACTCATGCACAGTAATAGGGGGAGTTTTATGTTGTAGGGGGGGCTAATAAATAGGGGGAGTTCAATATTCACTGTCAAACACGTTTATTGTGCTCAAAATCTTGTATTTGTTTGTCATCATCAAAAGGGGGAGATTGTTGTATATGACGTAGTTGTATACACAATTATATGATTTTGTTTGATGATAACAACCAAATAAATATTATTTTAAATGTGCTTGCTACTGTACTGTTCTATGTATATACATCTTAGACAGAAGTAAAATATTAATATTTAATGGAATACTATTACACAAGGATTAGAATTTCAAACACTATTTTATTTAAATATTAATATTATATTTCAATATCAAATAGTACAATTTTTTTAAACTCCACTATTTGAATACATCACTGATACACATTTCATTTTATATCCTTTTTCATATACACTACAACATTCTACATTAACTGTACATTTTCATTCAGAGTCTCTCTAGTACATACACTCATTTTCTGTCTTTGTTCTTTCAGCTTCTGTCTTCACAGCATAGTCAGTCCAGTCACCATCTGCTTACCTGTCACATGAAACAAACACACAGTACACTGCAAGAGAAATAATACTGAATATATGCAAATATAAATTTTTTAAAAAAAAAATATTTGCCTCAGATTTCTGATGTATTTCTCATCATTTTTCATGACTTGATCTGATTTATCTGTGTCTAGTCAGTTTGTATATGTATAGTACAGGGACTGGAAAACTCGTCTGATGGCTGCATGTACACACGTGCATATATATACACGTGTGCACTACCTGGCCAATCAGTGTGCAACTGAGGAGTAGTCACATGGACCATCTCGACTCAATACAACAATAATCAATGTGTCAAGGCAACCCAAAAACATCAATGACAAAGTAGCCAAAACAAAAACAAAACATGGTCAAAACAAATACAAGAATGAGTGGCACACATAGCATGGGGCCGAGCAAGTTACAAGATGAACATACAAACATGGCAGCTCAAACATGATCATTTTTTTCTTCTTATTTTTACAGCAATGGTTCAGCAAAGTACATGGTGCAAAACAGTATGTGATCACATCTGGAAAAGTTCAAACAAGACAAATGTTGATCAAGCCAACATGTTGTACACTGTAGTGCATATCAGGCCAGCATGGCAACATGTTCAATGGTGCAGAATGAAGTGAACAGTGACAACATGGAGCAAGTTATAAATTTCAAGCTAGCAATTTTCAAGCAGATTTCAACATACATGATGGAGCAAATTATTTCAGCTAATGCTCATGAAGTGTGCATACATGGATAAATCTAAATTGCCACAGTGGAGCATGTACAAGTGCAATAGGTCAGTATGGTAATATGCATGGAGCAACAAACTAATGTGAGCATGATCAAGCAAGTACTTGCAGATGAATCAATTATACAAAGCTCATGTGTAAGTGAAGAACATTTCAACAATCAAAGGCAAACAAGTATTAAATCTGCTCAAACATATATGGCAAAACCAAATCATTTTGTCTCCGATTTCACTCATGGGTCAAGCAAAAGGGGTATAGTTTTCTTTCTTCCAAATATTCGAAACAGAGCCAAAATCAGTGAAAGTAAGGAGGCAAGCAAGGTTGCATTTCAGGGAATTAAATGGTGTGCATTTATGGCTTCAGGTCTTTCCAAAATTCACCAAAACTTATCTAGGAAAAAATGGCCTAGTTATTGCTTTCTGAAATCATATGTGGCATATTCAATCAAGGGACAGGAAATGAACATTTCCAGATTTACTAAAATCAGTTTTTGGACAAGAATGCATTCAACATCAAATAATAAAAAGGAGACCAAAATCATGTATCATTATGTGGCAAGAAAGAAATTTCGAAATTCATTTCTTTCCAAAATTGAGAAAAAACAATTTGTGTCCAGAGGAATCATTCAAAGCAATTTTTATTCAAGGCATCAAAAAGTTTCAAGGTGGCAAATTAAATCATCAGATTCATTGAAGATAAAGAACAAGACTAGGTTCATCAATTACAGTTCACGGCAGTTTTAAATCAAGTCCAGTATTAATTCAAATGGACGAAGAAATCACTCATATTGTTTCCAGAAATACTCAAAATCAAAAAGGGATAACCAAAGCAAATCACGCTGGGCATTCAAAGCCGTTCTAATGCATTTAATCTCAATCAAAGCCGAGAAATCAAAAATGGAAATCACGCATGAACAAAAGTGAATTCACGGCCATGTTTATCAATCACGTAAAAGGAAAAATCTCAAAAATCTTAGGCCAAGCCACGTATGTGAAATCAGAGAAGTTTAAGGGATTTTTAATCCTATTTAACACCAATTTCATCACTGGCGATTTGAAAATCGAAACCAAGCAATTCAACTCAAATTAAAAAGAATCAGAATACTCACGCTTTTCTTTTAGGGTTTCGATCAACAGGAAATCCAAATCGATCGAGCAAGAAGGAGTGGACACAAAGCATCAACGAGAATCCGAACATCGGATAACAAATCCCTTTCAAAGCATACGAGATCGAAATTTAGGAAAATAAGAAACCCTAGCCGCTATATCTATTTCTTCAGAGACCAGAGAGAACGGGACCAAAATAAGAGTGCAACCAATTTGTGAAGTGGTCGGCCCAGCTTTTGAAAAGGGGATAACCCTTTATTCCTTAATCTCCTTTTGTTTTATTTTGTCTAGGGTTTTCTTTTTAATTGTTTTTTTCATTTTTATTGTTTTTCAATTTGAATTGTACATCATTCTGTTTTTTTGTTGTAAAACAAACGAACAGTTACTAGAGACTGTAAAATTCTAGGAAACCAGTTAGTGTGTTAACTGGCAGTTTACTAGTCTGTAAAAACTAGGGTTACTATTTATGGGCTGTAATCAGGGGAAATCTAATCTAGGGATTTAGATCAGTCTACGGTTTTGAGCGTAGGGTTAGAATAGGAGCAGGGTTTGCGAGTGTACATGGTCTTGTATGCGGGATCCATTCTATCACCTAGTAGAAACCTTAGAAATGCAGCAGTAGGCAGGGTTTTGCCGAAGCTGGGTATATCTGTGTGTGATTTATTTTCTGCATTTCTGTTTCTGCTATATTCTGTGATCTGTTTTTTATTATATATCTCATTAGATTTTTAATTCAGTTAAAAAGTGTGATAAACCCTATTCACCCCCTCTAGGGTTAATCTAGATCCAACACCTTTCTCTTTCGTCATTGCTGCTGAGGCCTTCCTTTGTGGCCTGCACTCACTGACGATAGCTAGACATATTCATAGGTTTGGCATCCCGAGGGGCTTCCCTCTTATATCAACCTTGTCTTTTGTTGATGACATCATCATTTTTACTTATGGTATTCGTTGGCCCATCCGTGTCTTCTTTGTCTTATCCGGCAATATGAGAGATGCTCGGGGCAACTCGTAAACTCTGATAAAAGCTGCTTCGATCCCACGAAAGATCTATCTTTGCTTAAATCTTCCTGGATGGAGATATTTACATGATTCAAGGCAACATCGTTCCCTCTTCCTTACCTGGGTATTGTATTATATCGAGGCAGGAAGCTCAATGCCATCTTTGATCCACTGACTGACAAAGTCAGGGGTGAGATTATTCGGTGAATGCGAATCTCCTTTCTTAAGCAGGAAGACTTGTTCTCATTAAGTTTGTTCTTGATTCAATAGGATCTCATGTCTTTGCTGCTATAACTCCCGCTTCCTCCTACTTTCGTTCTTATCGTTCCTTGGCTTCTTCCTTTTTCTAGGGTACCAAGGACAATGCTTCTCGTCATCATTGGATCTCATGGAACATCGTTTGTCGTCCCAAAGTTTGGGAGGCCTGGGCCTCCATAACCCTAAGGACATTTGTGATTCCTTTGCTTGCAATCTGTGGGCGAGGTTTGGAGTGAACGACTACATATGGGAGATGTTCCTCCACGCTAAGTACGACAGGTTTTCGGGAACGAATTACACCGGTGTCCTATTTGAGACGTGGAAACAGATGCAATCCATGAAGGCCTTATCGGATTCACATGGTGGTGGAACCGGGTGGGACGGTAGTCCCTTTTCGATCAAGGCGGCGTGGAATTTGGTTCGGAAACCGGCTCCACGTCTCCTTCTGTTTTCTTTCATCTGGGATGTCCGACTTCCCCCGAAGGTTCCTTTGTTTTATGTGGAAAACCCTGCATGATGGGTTACTAATAGACGAGAACCTCCAGAGAATCAGCATCTCTTTTGTTTCTCTGTGCAGATGCTGCAATAATGGTAGTTCGGAATCCATTGTCCATATGTTTTTTTTTGGGTTTTGTGCTAGGGTTGTTTGGAATTACTTTGAGAATCTAATGGATTACCGAGGTAATGCCACTTCTCTTGTTGATTTACTGAGATCCTGGTAGATCGGCATCTTAGTTAAATCTATTTGGTCGAACCTTTTTCGTTTGATCCCTTGTCTTATCTGCTGGCATATCTGGTGCTCACGGAATAAGGCAATATTCGACAAAGTGTAGATGGATCCTGCTACCATTATCCGAAAGGTAAGGAATGATGTATTCCTTATGTTACGAGGTAGGCCTTTCAAAGGAGCTATTAGCTCCCGGTCTAGGAGGTTGGCTAGTACCTTCGGTATTACCAAGGTACCGACTCCTCCCAGTGCGGGAATTGGTTGATTCCTTTGTTTATAGGCTCAGCTATGCTCATCCCTACTGTCTTCACTTTCTACACAGTGCCCTTCTTTGGATCTTATGTTGTTTGCTAGTTATGTAGGACTTGGTTTTTAGGTGTTTGGATTCAGTCTCTATTTGGTCAGGGTGTTGTTGGTGCTATTCCAGCTGGACTGGTGGAGATAGTTAAGTTGGAGCTTTAGGAGCACTCCGTTGGTGACTCTTGCCTTTCAGACTTTGGCTTTCCTTTGATCTTGTTCCAGGATCATCAGTGGTTCTGAGGAGTTCTATGCGACGACTAGTGTCCTTGTCTTTCATGTGGGTTGTATCATGTTTTTGAGTTTTTCTTTGAGTTGTTTCTTTTGTTTGTCTGTGTATGATCACAGTTTCTATAGCCATTTCTGCAGAAACTGTTTTTATGAGCCATTAGAGAATGGCTAGATTATCCTTTTATTATATTATTCTTTTCTTTCTAAAAAGAAAAATCTACATGTACATAAGTATCCCAGTGGACTTAGATATTATCTTCACTAGCATCTCTCGCTTTGTTGTTAGCACGACGTAAGGATCCATTACCTTGTCATAGCATGATCACCGTACATCTTAAGAAAAAAATATAGTATGCATTGATGATCTCTCCTCCATTAGCTCATATTCTCGTAGAGATTTTCATCTTATCCACTTCCTGTTGTCGATTTGGCTCCACGCTCTACCCTAACCACAATTTGAAGGAAACTCTGTATATGTTAACCAGCCTTGCCCATTCAATCGAACTAGCAGTCAACTATGGCTATGCGTAATCTTACTAAACCAACCTTATTTGATGGCAATATAAAATTTAGATGAACCCTTGTCCTTCCCGTTGACTTCAAGGGACTGATGATGAAATCGTGACCCCGTGCAATTCCTACCTATTATTTATACATGCACGTCGGGTCTGACCTCTTACTGTCCATTTAAACTGCCTAGTGTAATTAAGACGATACTCATTCTAAAACTTTAAAGCGGATTTGCTTAATTATGCAACGCCATGCTTTAGGAACATTATCCAAATGTGTAAACATCTGGAAATCCACCTACGATCAATGTCATGACTGGGATATTACCCAAACTCATAAATGTTGTACGAATTATAATCACAGGGGTATGCCTTCCTCTATACACAAGCGTACACTCTCCAAAGTCCTATGGTTGGATATGTTTTATCATTCCGACCCATTCAAATGACCAGTAACATCATTTCATTTTATAATTATATATTAAGCTATAATTATTCACATGCGTTATAAAGCATATCTGAGGCTACATTTACAGATTTCGTATAATATATATACATATATATATATATATATATATATATATATTCTCCTTACATTTTCTCCATTCCTTAGTATCTTATAAGTTTGACTCTAAGTCTCCATTTTTATTATGTATTCATCTTTTACTTCATCAAATCATTTATCACTTCTTATTCTTAGTTACATTGGTTCTACAATTTATTAGTTTCACTTTGGTTACTATTTTATTTCATCCTCTATTCTTCTTTTTTCTTTTCTATAATTCCATACTTTCATATTACAGTACTTCCCATTTTATTGATGTTTAATATTCAACTCTTGGAATTTACTATATTTTAATAGATTAGAATAAAAAATTATTAATTAGTTGTTAACATAATAAATTCACATATCTTTTCCAAAAGACGCAGTTTGTGAGTTGTTTGTAATAACAAGGAATCTTCTTTTATTTATTGAAATAGACAATACAAATCAAGTAATCATCCCTATTTTGTACATAACCTTTTTTATAAGCATATAATCATTTCTTGTCATTTTAAATACCACATTTTTGTTATATTTAGACTTGATAATATGTGAGAATCTATTGTTCAAGAATATAAATTCCAATAAACTAAAATATCTATAAAATTGCTAAGAATATTTGCTAACAGCTTTAATCATTATGCAATTTTAATAAAAATTATACATAAATTAGCAAACTTATTCATAGCAGAAAAGTATTCAGTTGAACAATAAAATTTCATAAGTAAGATTAAATTCAGTATTTCATATAACAAGCATTAACTTGCTATTTAAATTGAGTACTTATCAAACATGCTGGAATAGTTTGCCATGTTATAGTGTAATATTATACCAAAACATATAATATTCCCACTCATTTGATTAGCATCTTCCATAATTCAAATCTACACTATGTTATCTGTATTCTCATTGTTTGACTCCTTGTTCGGATTCACAAATGGCGTTTATATAGATCTATTAGAATTCGAATTACTGAAAAGAGATTTATGTTTATTAATTAAGACCATATCCAAAGTTTATCTTCAATGCAACAATTTGATTTGAATCCACCTCCAATCCTTTACCCTTTTACAGTTTTCTCTAAAGTGTTCAGTGTAATCTAAATCAGTTTCTGTGTATTTATAAAGTTTTGACAAAAAAGAAAATGGTGGAGCTTCCGTGCTCATTAGAAAAATAATGAGTTGAAAGTGAAACCTTAGACCATAATTTATAAAGACTCAGATCAGCACGAATCGTCGAATCAGACTGAACTAAATCTACACCGCACGATACACATCTCACTATAGCCTTTAAAAGGAGCACGTTGACTGCCTAAACCTCATGGTTGACTGCTCGCCTCCGTACGGTTATGGTCAACCCACATAGTCCAGAATCGTGCATTTTCCAACAATGACTTTGTTAATTTTAATTCCTTTATTGTTTAATTAACGTTAATCAACGTTATCATACACCTCAATAAAAACTCCCAAACGTTAAGTAATGGTTAGATTTAATAGCACTAATTGATCATTAATTAATTCAAATTATATTTTTATTGACATAAGTATTTATTTCCGACTATGGAAATTCAAACTTGATAATTTTTTCGTTTAAACTACAATCAAAAAAGTTTATATATGAAAACTGATTAGAAAATCGCCTGGAACACACTAATATAATTTCATAGCCAAATTTCAAATTTCGAATGAATTCGGTTTTTCACTATTTATTATTTATTAATTAATTAATGTAAAACCGTAAAGTATATCACAAGTTAGTTATCTCATAGTTATAATTATCAATACATAACCTGTTACTACCCCTAGCACCCGTGATTAATATACTAACTAAATTTGGAGAGCGTTATGTACCCATGTTTCAACGAATGATTCAATATCCTTTCACTAAACATCCGACTAAGAATATGAAATGGTATATTATTTTACGACATGACAAATTTTCCTTGATTACAATCACATAACATATTAATAAACATATTCTATAGTTATATCTTAAATTAATCTTTGATTTTATTACATAACAACTTTACAACATAAAACAAATATTTTCTATTTCAAACATGATTTTATTACAGAGCTAATAATTTATAATAAATGACAAAATTACATGTGGGGCACACCTTTAACTCTGTCTGTTGACTCCTTTTATAGTTTTATTATGGAATTGCTCAAATTGAATTGTAACGTTAGGGAATAGAAGGAGACTTCTAGAAAAAATGCATATCTTACTCTATCTCGATCCATATGTTTATTTTCCTACCTGATGTAACAAAGTAGTATGTTAATGAGTGCTGCAGACTAAATAGTAACATTCAATAATATCAATGTTACCGATATATCTCATATCGTTTCTTAACCTATATTAATTTCAAAACATCGCTTAAATTAGCATTACCAGCTGTATATTATCTGATATTTAACGATATATTACCCCGATATTTAGTGGAATACCCGATATTTTTAATAATATCAATCAGTATTTTGAATGTTGGAGAAATTCAAATCAGAAATAAATATACTCACATTCTTGCGTCTGTTTTTACTGTATAGTGAATGAAAATATGTAGACCTAATAGAAATTCTAATGCACTAATTTTGAGGTTTAACCTTATTTTTTTAATCTTTTCAATAGCCTTTATTATTCCGTTATTTTATTATTTATATGTTTTATGTAGTCTGCCAACTGAAAATATGAATTTTCTTTTCTTCAAAATTACAAGATGATTGACCAAAGACAGAAAGAATAAAGTACAAAAAAAATAACCACACGGTAAAAAAATGAAAAAAAATAAGAGAAACACACATTATATAAATTTCTCGGTTTTTATGAGTTTATTCTAAGACCTGTACTTAATAGAATATCCCAGCAAATAGATTGCAATTTGTAAACCGTTTGCAACGAGAGTTTAGTAGTAAGTTGGCAACATAGATATGATAGATCCAAATATTTGCATACCCCGTAATGTAGCCATGTATGTTATCTTTCTTTAACACACAACAGAAAACAATAACTACTCTCATGTGTTATTAATATGGAAAGTTGTATTTGATATTAAATGGTAACCTTGTTGACAAACAATACCGAACCTGGTCGCTGGTTTAATACTATATATAGCAGCACGTATCCATTGGTACATAGCCTAACATAGGCATGAAAAAAAGGTTTAAAAGGATATCAGTGGCTAGGCATTGAAAGAAGGTGCAGATCATAACTAAAACCCCCACCATATATCCAATATCCATGCATGGGTTAAATAGTCTGTCATGAAAAGTACAGAAAAATGTTTTAACAAATAACATCCAGTTGCAGTAGTCATTGCTCAAGGGTACCACCATCTCCTACAATACATCCATGGATTGATTTCCCTTTTGCAATGCATTTTGTTATTCTTTGATCTTTCAATTCTTTCAGTTTCATATGAATGTGTTACATCTTCTCAAGGCACTACATTGCTTCAATTTGGGAACCAATATAATATTAAGTTCCAAAATCCAAGTACCACATAATACATATATCAGATGTTAAATAAATAAAACTCATAGTCTAAACAATTAAATAAAAATATAGATTATAAAATAAATCCAAGTACTTAAAATTAAACTCTATACAACTTCATAAACATTTCCATAATTTTTCAAAGATGTAATGTGGATAATGAAATGTCCTAATCAAGTTTGTAGCCATAACTTTATACGCCGCTTGTGTCAAGTGTATGCCATCCCAGCTTATATGGTTTGCTGGATTTTCGCACACTGACACTCCAGGAGCACCACATGGTTTAGTGATATCAAAGTTGTACTCGCCGCCGCTTCCACAACATGATTTCCTTAGAGTATTCTGATCAAACCCTGTTCAACATAAAACATCAGAAAAACAATTGTATGCCTAATTATATCGGGTATGAACCAAACTTAACATAACAGTAAAGAAAATAATATACCAAGAGTCGAAGCGGATTGAATCATGTGTAAGAAGGCATGGTAATAATCAGCATATATGATCATGGTACGAGGATAAGATCTTCTTAATTTTTCCAAGGACTCTTTAAGCTGGTTGTTATGTACCATAGCAAAAGCATTTAGCCCTTTTAAGCACCCATTGCTATCAAAGTCGGATTGATTCTTCGAGTTTATGATTGTGAGGTAGATGGGCAAGCATCCGATCGGAAAGTTACCAGGTACAACTATGTTTGCAGCTCCCATTTCAACCACTTTCTACAAATACAATGCAAAAACAAATTAGTTTGATGGAGTTGAAGGTATATTTTCTTTCTCTTTTATGGAAAAATACATTACAAAAAAGTAATTTGAATTAGAAAAGGAAAGAACGAAGGAAAATCGGTCGATTAGATAAAGAGTGAATACTTCCATATGCATTAGATATATGTTATCTAGAATGGCATTCATATGAATACTACTACAGGTTAAATTAAATTTCAAGCTATTTAGCTATCTTGTATTTGTGGTCAAACTGGATAACATTATGGTTCACAAAAAAGAGAGAATAAAAACTTGCCTTGGTAGCATTGGCTATGGCTTGAACTACGGAAGGTACATAGCTTTCAAGTTCATTGATGCTTTTTCCAGCAAGAAAAGCATAATTATAGTCATTACCACCAATCTCTCCAACCAAAACAAGACTTCGTTTAAGTTTCTTTGCACATTCTGCAAGCATTAAAAGATTGTTAATGTACTTTTAGGAATTTAATTGATCTGAACTGTTTTTATACATGATTATAATTGTTGTATATGTACATACCTGATTGAGAAGTGCATATGGAATTAAGATGAGATTTAAACCTCTCAAGTTGAACATTCAAAGAGGAGTTGGTGATGGGCAAGCTGATTCCTTCTTTCTCAAAGAAAGAAGAATCAGAAGCAGTGGCACCAGCTACGGCAAAGTTGGCCCCATGTGTGAAGTCACCTTCTTTGTCTAAATTTGGAGCTATGAGTGGAAGGTTCAATGCTTTAGCTGCAGTTTGAATAACACATGAGTTCAGAATTGTTAGCATATCTCTGTTCTTATTTCAGCTAAAAATTGTTATCATGAAAATAGTTTTACACACTATAAATGAAAAAACTTAATAGTGTAATTAAACTACTTTGACTTAATAAGCAATTATTTGGCTAATAACAAGTTAAATATATTTTTTCTGATCAACCTTTACACAATATTTATAGGAAGCTTGTGACCAAAAAGAAACATTTTTTTTTTTCTTCTAAATTTACGTGGGTGGGGAAATGCAAAGTAAACTTAAACACAAGTGTGTGTCTATATATATTTCTGGCTTATGAAACTAATTTTGTTCAGAATTCATATAGATGCGTTCGGTATCATTACTGATGATTAAAAAAAATTTCTCACAAACCATTATACAAGTTTAATTGTTTACAGTATAAATATCAAGGACCAAACAAAAAAAAAGCCATTTTTTCTTGCTGAAAATAAATCAATGTACAGTCTGTTTATGGAAAAAAGTTATTTTTGTGTATAGAAATGAAAATAATATGAAAACAACTTGTGTAACAAACCGATCGAGAATTCCATATAATTAACTTATAGACAAAATGTGTGCTCTCTTCTTTTTAAAACATTACACATTTTTGTTTTCAAAAAAAAAAAAAATTAACTTAAGAGACAAAACACAACAAAAATCATTCCTAGTAAATGTATAAAAGCGTGTAAAAAGATATATCAAAGAAAAATGGTACCTAAGTAATCAATCATCAGAAAACCATCGGAGCAACGGCCAGTTGGTTTATCAAAAGAAGTTTCTCCATAAGGAAAATTTGCAGCCGTTGCAAATGGCCCTTCTGTACCTTCGCGTATAAGATTACCCGTATCCGCGATCGAATCGCCTAAACTGTATATGGATCTGATGCATACTTCTTCGCGAATATTTATAAATGCATGTAGAGGACTTGGAATAAGTAGAAGAAAGAAAATGAATACAAGAATTCTTGAAGCCATTGCAAAGAAAAGAGATGAGCAGTTCGTGCGATGTGATCTCTGTTATGATACTTCAGATATATTTATAGCGGCCGAGTAGAGGAAGTGTGTTTCATTGCGTGAATATTTTAATTCTATGAGGATATTTCGCGTAAATATTTTAATTCTATGAGGATATCGAGGATATTTCGGAACGTGCAAAGTAGTTTTTCTGACTCAAATTCCCTGACGTGGCGAAGAACCCGCATCTATATATCGGTTAGACTACAACAGCATAACTGACTTAGAGGTCATCTTCAGTACTTTACAATGTAATTCCTTTGTGTACCAAAGATTAGACAATGTAGAACTAATTTATTAAAAAAATTATTACTTATGACAATAAAATTGATTTAGTTGCTCTAATGCAAATACGTTAAAATGTTGAAAATTGTGTATGTGTGACAAAAAAGTGTTGATTAACCCTTAACATTGTGAGATACAATGTCTAAAACTAAACATTTCATTTCATAATGTCTAAAAAAAAGTTGTCACATCATATTATACATAACATTAACATTAGTATTGGAGATTAGAAAATGAATAAAATTGTTAATTATCTATGTGTCATTTGGTTTAATATATGCATGGGTAATTCACTTACTTAGGTTTATTTGTGTAAACAATAACATAAATAGCTATGTTTCAGAAAAATTAATAGGTTCAGACCTGTTTGGGATACCTAAGACGAGTTTTGAGAACTCACCTTCAGTAAAACGCTGCAGATCGAAGGTGAATTCCCAAAACTCGCCTTCAGAAAAACCACATTCTAACGAATTTACACATAATACCACATTCAAACTAGCTTACACACAACACTACATTCAAACAAGTTTACACACAACACTGTATTGTAGCAACACTACATTCAAACAAGTTTACACACAACAACGTATTGTAGTGTTATGTTGACTACTACATTTTACATTAAAATCGACGTTCAGTGTATATTATATAAAAATTCTGTATAAACTATTAATAAATCGTTATGGTTTATAAACGATTCCGCATCGACTTTCTTAAGATTTGATTTGGACATAACTAAAAATCTATAATATGAAATCTTCATTTTTTCTTTCATTATAAAAATATAGTTTAGTAGATTCGAACATTTCTTGTTTCAAAGAAATCCGGCTTAGAACGAATCATATATATTCAGTTAAAGTTCAATATGTAAAACTACAAACTACCATGACGTTAGGAGCTCGTTTTATTATTATTACTATTATTATTTATTTATTTTTTGAAAGGCAAGTGAAAACTTTATTATTCACAACATCGTTTAATTAATACAAATATCAAAACCAAAAATACAGATGGCAAACACGGTAAACCAAAGCCTAATCAAACAAGGAAATCGAATGACAAATAGCTGAATGTACCAAATAATTATACATATGCTAGTTTTATCCAAAGATAAGAAATAAATAGATGTACCAAAACATAGCAAATAATTAGATAAAGACTACTATCCAATTAATTAGACATACACTACTACTACGACCAATCATACGTGCACTAGTTTCGCCTCGACTGCCTGACTAGTGGTGTGAAATTTGAAGATGAACCACTGCCGCTGCTGCTTCTAGTGCGTCGCGCACTGCTGCAACAGGGTAATGTAGGCATTGGTTGTGATGGGCCAGACGCAATTTCCTCATGTACTACTGGAGGAGGAGGAGACGGAGGAGGAGATGGTGGTTTCGGCCGATCAAGTTTGTTTCTGCACAAGATCACATCTAAAATTTTTTGCATGTTTGTACACATAGTCCTTCCCTCATCGTCTGTCTGCCTCTGTCGGAGCTTTTCTGCTTCTTCCCATGTACGGTTAATACCGACAGTCTGCAAATTTAAAAGAAAATTAGATACATTGAATAAATGAAATTAATTGTATTTAATATTACACACATCAACTTACCACGTTCCTCTCTAGTGGTGCTCTAGGAAAATATGGTGCTAACGCCGAATCTACTACGGGATGAAGGACATAGTGTCGTGTTATGTTCCACTACCACCTCATGTACTGCGTCGTAGATATGGTGGGCTCCCTCTCCATCTCACTATAGTTGTGGCGGTCAATCCACATAGTAACAAGTGTGGTATAGTCCTGCGCACTGTAACCCTGTAAATAAGGAGGTGCATCATCCGATATATGCTACATCAGGCCAAACTGTCTCATAACCCTATGGGGAAGGCACCAAGCGATGAAGCTGTAGGCTATCATATGTACTCTCGCCGTTCAAAGGTACCTATGAGCTATGCACATGGGCGGTTGTGTGACAAGTAGCTCCTGAGGGAACGATGTCCATGTAACCTTTTCTTCCGTAAGAACGTCCAATTCATTGCGGTAAAACTTCAACTCACATCGCGGTGTATGTCGTGTACTCTTACGTCCAACCCACTTGTTACACGATATTAAATGTACTTATATTAGAAATGGTATATGTTATGTTTAACAAAACAAACGATCAAACAAGTATACCTAGCTTCAAGCGGCATCGATGGATCGATGGGATCATGCCTCACTGCTAATCTTCCGATGGGAAGATAAGTCCAGGACCAAAGCCGCGTTTGAAAATATACTATTAATACAAGAGAATGATGCATGATATTGTATAACAGTAAATTACAGAAATGCGGTTCATACCTGAACTAGTGTCATGCAACCAACAATAGAGCCAAATTATTGCAGCGTGATCTTAGACAACTCCTGATATGTATATGCCAACACTGCACTACCCCACGAATATATAGCGCATTGCCGAGATCAGCTAAATACGGTAGCCATCTCAAATCTATATGGATCTTGGCATGATCAACCATCATTCTGTAAAATATAATGTGTAGTAAAATGCAACGAGCCCGTTGTTGAACCTCTACCTGGGTGGCATCTACAGGAATATCATATGTCCACTGATCACGGTATCATCTGATCTCAACAGACTCGCCACCTCGTACTTGATCGGCCGGTGGATCTAACCTAAGTAGGTCGCGAGAAAGCTGCAAATAATCATATCCCCCACCATCATATGCAACAGCATTGCCTTCAATAGGAAACCCTAGCAAAACAGCAACATCTCCCAGTGTAATAGTCATTTCACCGACTGGTGGGTGAAACGTGAAAGTCTCAGGCCTCCACCTATTTACTAAAGCACCAATAAGGCAATGATTGAGCTGGATGTATTCTAAGCAAAAAATGTGTATAAATATAGCCCTCTCGATCTCGGCAAGGACGCGAGGATCTGAGGATGTCACTTTCTTAAGTGATGTCGAGTGGTCAATGACAAACCCAGTATCGTCACTCTGGAAATTTAATAGATAATTTTTTTGGGTGGTTTGACGTCTAATGCGGAAAAGAATACTAAACATCAAAAAATGAAAATAGTAACAAATAGCTACCTCTATACGAGTACGGTTTGACGTCCTATATTGTTGCTGAAGATATAACACGCTCGGATCAACTGGTCCAGGCTCCATCTCGAAATACTCTACAAAATGCGTTTTTATTTTCAAAAACATGGTATACAATTCAAAAACAAATGTAAATATGTTATGCTCCCTTAAACATGTTATCTACTCATTTCCATGAACAAGGAAAATTATCTACGACAACAATTCCAACCCAATATAATGATTTTTTCAATTTGCATGCGTCCACACAAATGAACAGCTTCAGCAACTCGTCAAACTCGTATTCCAACCATCTAAACTTCAAACAAACAAGCTTATTACTCAACTCCAAACAACTCCGTTTGCAACTGCATTACCACAAGCCGTACTAAATCCAAACCGCAACACCCAATAACCAACCATCATATAACCAATATGCTAAAATCAATACTGTGAACAACGTACACATTAAAATTTGTAATTACATCATACAAGCTACGTGCTTGTAAGCCACATTCAGTTTCGTAACCAATAATAAATAAATTTATATGACCCAATTTAAAAATTAAGAGTTAGGATTTTGATTTTACCAATTTTGTGTTGTATGCCGGATGTGCTAGCCATTGTGAGTTTTTGGGAATGAATTGGATGAAAAATGGGTGAAATGAAGTTGATTTGAGTTTTTTTTTCGTGTTGGAAGAAGAATGAGAGAAAGGGGAAAGTGAATGGGGCTGGGGGAAGAAAGGGCCTCGGGTCTATTTGTATGCAGGGTTTTATTGAAGGCGAGTTTTGGGAACTCGCCTTTGGGTTTTACTGAAGGCGAGTTCCCAAAACTCGCCTTCAGTAACCCAAATAGGTCTAAACCTGTTTTTTTTTTCTTCTGAAATATGGCTATTTGTGTTATTGTTTACACAAACAAGCCTAAGTACGTGAATTACCCTATATGCATTGGTGATGCTCTTACTATTGGACTGTTCACCATGCGTTCTGGAGCAGACGTTGCTCCCCTATCATGCAAAGAGCTACCTGCGCTCATTTTTGTTAAATTGAGAAGAGGAGGATCTTTAGAGGAGGATATACACAAATAATTTTACTTCTTACATAATTCAACTTTTCGTTTCATTTATCATTTCATACTTTCTCAAGCTTGCTTCGTTACAACACAACAAAATGACCACATATTTATAGTGGACTACATATTCTTACAAATAGACACGACTCTTTGGATAAACACCTTTCCATTTCAATGGACATGACCCTTTGCTGAGTAAACGTGACTTTTCATTTCAACGGACATGACCATGACTTGAATATATACGACTTTTCACTTGAAGAGACATGACTTTTCACTTGAATAGACATGACTCTTCACTTCAATAGACACGAATTTTCACTCCTCAATAGACACAACTTTTTACTTCAACGGACACTTCACTTCATTTCAACAGACATGTCTTTTCACTTCAATAGACGTGGGCTCTTCACATCAACAGACACGACTTTTCACTTCAATAGGCATGACTCTTCACATCAACAGAAATGACTCTTCACCTTCCAACATACACGGCTTTTAAACTTATCATTAAATTTTGGTTTATCCTAACAATGTCTCCCTTAAACCAAAATTTCTTTGAACCTGCAATGCAAATACATTCCTTGAAAACATAAGTCTTTTAGGGGGTTTGTATACACCACCAGTTGGTTCACTACTAGAAAATCCGAGTATTCCAACGTCCATTTTCCAACGATCGCCAATGGCTATAAAGGAGCCATTGGAAACCGATGAAACAGTAGCCGTTGGCGGCCGTCAGCAACCGTTGGAAATTTTAGGGATATCACCTGAATCAGCAAGCCGAGATTCATTATCTTCCCCCAACAACCATTTCCCTCCCCCCTCCCCGTTTTCCCCATTTTCCTACCTTCAAACATGCTACCAACGCTTCCACCACCAATCCAACCACCTCCGATGCCATCTAGGAGTTTTTCCAACTCGTCTCCACCCTTCTTGCTCTCCAAATCAGGTAATTTCCCTAGACCTAATTTTTAGGTTTTAATTGATTTCGGGTTTAATTTGAAGTTTGCTTGATTCCTAATTGTTTGTATACATTTATTATATCTTGCTACACCCTAATTGCTATTATTATCACCATCATGATCAAATTGTTAGGAAGTTTAAAAAAAATTAGTTTTGTACATTGTGTATGTTTAGGTAGGTTTGGTTAGCGTACGATATATGTGTGATAGAGTTTGCTAATAATATAATTTATGCAAACACGAAGTATATATTATGTTGAGTGATCGTAGTTTTGGAAAATTTGTGCGGACATGAATTTTGTGCTTATGCGAAATGATTTGGTGTATAAATGATTTTAATAGTAATCGTTAGAATTCAATAAATTGTAAAAATATATAATTTAGTATACAAGTAAGAAAACGGTAACATATAAACAAATTGTATATTTAAATTTGATATAACAAATATTTAAACCCTTAGATATTATTTAGCTCCGCCGGGCAAGTTTTGTATATGATTGTTATATAGATATTCGTTTTTTCTACAAAACGGATATCTCTATTCATCTGATACATCATTTGTCAGATTTGTCCCTGTATCGGACAAGTTACAAACAATATAAAGTAATTATATTTCGTAGATCATATCACTTTAAATGGTTTAAAAAAAATCAATGGTATTTCCTTTACGTTCGTTGTGTACGATACAAGGAACACGGGGGAAATAGAAGAGGGATTTTTTTTCACAAAATTTCGTAGCTTCTGCTTCAACGAGCCAATACAAGAATGAAATTTTTTTTTTTTTTTTACTTGAAAGTTGGAATTTTAATTTAATTGTTTCAAAGTGGATGGATTCGCCTTTATGATTTACTGAAACAAAAAGAAGAGGGAAGGGGTAAAAATGAGTTGGGGGATTTAGGGATTTTATTCGATCCTTAACTAGATTTAAAATGGTACGATTTTGGTATTTTTCTTTTCTGAAAGAGGTGGGGGTTTCAAAAAAAATGAAGAAGAGGAATGGGAATATATATAAAAAATAGGGTGGCTTCGTATGGAAGATTTAGCGTGGCTTCATAGGAAAGGAATTGAATGGCTTCCAGTAGAAGCTTTACGATTGTTTTATTATTTTTTTAAGTTCGACGTACCTGTTACACATCCCTATCGACAAAAATAAAAATACCGCTAAGATTAACAATGTGCCACGAACCCAAAACTGTGACAAAATAGACAAATTAATTTATTCCGTGAAAACTCAAAATGCTGATATAGGGTGTAAAATACTCCAAATAAAAAGTTGCTTATTTTCCAAAATAAAAATTACAGAAAAATTCTATAAATTAAATTATAACTACATCTCAGAAATCTTGCAATAATAATCTATTTCGAATTTTATAAAATTAATCTCGTTAAAATCATATATCTTTTGGAATAAATCGAATCAATTTCAAAATAAACAAATAAAATACATATCCTATCTGAATATATACATATAACTTCAAAATAATCTAATTTGAATTTTAAACTCGATATTTCGATTTTTAAGTTAAAACGATGTTCAATATATTTTAAAATCCATTTATTTTATTAAATAAATCGTTAAATTTTTAATACGAATTCCATATCGACCGTTTGAAAATTTGATTTGGACATAAAACAAAATCTACAATATGAAATTCCGATTTTTCACTTCCATTAGAAAAATATAATCAAATAGATCCGAATGTTTCTTGTTTCAAAGAAATCCAATATATATTGGATTATGTATATTCGGTTGAAGTTCAAAACGTTAAATTAAGAACTACCGCGACATTATGAGCTCAATTTAAATTATATTATAAATTATACATTATAACGTCGTTTAATTAAATAAATCCCTTACAAAAATTATTTTATATTTCCAATACAACATTTAAAACCAATCTAAATGTTTTAAAATTAACGGCTAAAAATTTGGGTCGTTACATAAATTGCATATTTCCATTCTATAATGACGAATGATTCTTTCCTTACAAAGGTAAAAAAATAAGATCAGATTATACGGTTCAAAGACAACTTCTAACGATTGAAATAATGGAAATGTGCAATCTTAATATTACCTTGACACAAAATATATAATTAGGTTACACAATAATCAACTGTATAGAATTTATACATCGCCTAAATAAAGTCAATGAAATAAAGAAAACAAAAAAATAATGAAAGCTTAAAGCGTGAAATAAATTTTCATTTAATCTACTATAGACATAGATATTTATCAGTGATGTCAAGTAGCTTAATAACTCTTCTCCGCAAACATAAACTTGAACTTTTTTCCACCACCAGATCTTTTGCCATATAAGGGATAATTTAGGAATTTATTAAAAATGGTAGTATAAAATCTGTATGTTATAGCCTAATAATTAGAATGATATTATGTTGGAAATATCCAAAGATATGTTTCTGAAATGGAACATTCAGTTTTGCCATAATTGTAGACCTTTTTTGGTATATTAGATAAATTAAAACTTGAATAGTTCTATAATATAATTTAAAATAAAAATTAGTTACTATTCTATAGAAGGAACTGAAGCATTAAGCATTATTAATGAAAAGCAAGATCGATTTGTCCATAAAATAATCTCTCTCTTAGTAGTTGACTTGAAATTTAGTATAAGAAAAATGTATGAGTTGAGGTATTATAACATAAACGTACCTTGTCTTGGTTAATTAAATGCTAGAAACATGTTTTGAGCAATGAATAATGTTATTACATCCGAAAATACTTGTGTAGCATTAAGTACTACATCCTATATGTACACCATGGTGTTTTTTCTAATATACCTACGAATAGAATGATGTCCATAAAGTTACGGTTAATCAAGTTGTAGAAATTATAGGGTATAAATTATTTGTCACGAAGACTTCATTGTATTTACATCATCGTTAGTTAATCCTATTTGGATCATTACTAAATAGCGTAATGATAACCTGCTACTTGAAACAGCACGAAATCCGCACAAAGTGGTTAAATATTAGGAAAAAGGTTATAAGTCGCCACCACTACTAGAATAGATTGTTATTCCAACGCCCACTTTCCAACGGCCGCCAACGGTTATTGAGAAGCCATTGGAAACTGATGGAACAAAGGTCGTTGGCAGCCGCTGGAAACCGTTCCAAATTTTAGTGATATTGCCTACTTCAGCAAGCCAAAAGCTTCCTTCTTCTTCCTCCACTAAATATTCCTCTCCTCCAACCATTCCTCTCCTTCCAAATTTGCTGCCAAAGCTTCCTCCATCACTTCAACCTCTTTGGGCGCCATCTACGAGCTTCTCCAACCCATCTCCACCCTTCTCGTTCTCCAAATTAGGTAATTTCATTAAACCTAATTTTTAGGGTTTAATTGATTTCGGGTTTAATTTGTAATTTTCTTCGTTCCTACTTGTTTGTATATGTATATTACATCATGTTACCCTCATTGCTGTTATTATCACCATAATGATCAAATTGTCCAGGGTTAAATTGATTTAGGGTTTAATTGTGTTTTTTTGGTAACTTTGGTTAGTGAATGTTATATGTGTGTGTGATAGAGTTTGCTAATAATATAATTTATGCAAACACGAAGATTATATTATGTTGACAAACATGAAGTATTACAAAAATATATAATTTATGCAAACACGAAGTAAATTACTATAATTCATGCAGACACGGAGTAAATTACAAAAATATATAATTTAGTACACATGTACTAAAATGGTAAAATATTTACAAAATGTGTATTTAAATTTAATATAGACAAATATTTAAACCCTTAGTTATTATTTGACCCCGTCTGACAAGTGTTGTGTATGATCGTTATATAGATATTCGTTCCTTTACAAAACGGACACCTCTATTCATTTGATACAACATTCGTCAGAGTTGTCCGTGTATTGGACAAGTTACAAACACTATAAAGTAATTATATTTCGTAGATCATATCATTTTAAACGGTTAACAAAATTTCGACGGCATTTCCTTTACGTTCCTTGTGTACACGTACGTATGTACGATACAAGGAACACAGGGGAAATGCTGCCGAAATTTTGTGAAATCATTTAAAATGATATGATTTACGAAATATAATTACTATTGTGTTTGTAAGGAGAAGTAGGATGATCGACCATCAAAGAAGACACATAAGCGTCAATGAACCAATAGTTGTTTATTTAAAATTGAGTTTGTAAAAAAATTAATTAGCACGTGTTTAATAAATCAATAAACAAAATTTAAACAACATATAAAATTAATGATTACTTTTTTTTTACTTCATCATAAGTTTTAAAGTAGGAAAAATGGTCAGTTACTTTATTGATAAGAGTTGGATGTATCAAAGAAGGGAAATTAGTGGTGCAATAAGTGAACATTTTGAAAATGGAGTAAAAGTGTTCATCGAATTTGCGCTAAGTAATATTGGAAACGGTACAGAAATCCATTGTTCATGTAGTAGGTGCAAAATCTTGAACTATTTAATAGCGATTATGGCCAAGATTCATTTGTGCTAATACGGTTTCCTACCCAATTAGGTATTTAAATCATATAAAGAAAAAAGTGAGACAAAAAGCTTGAGTTAAAGGTTCTATTTGCAAATCATATATCGAAAAAGAAGCTTCTTTTTTTTCTCTCATTATTTTAATGATCATGTTAACTTATCATTTGAAAGTGTTTCACGTAATGATGAGAGGGTTGAACAAGATTCTTCTTCTGAAGCAATATTATCTGTCTTTAAACAACATGGCCGATATACTGAAAAATGTGTTGAAATATGGATAGATGATAAAGAATACTATGTAGCACACACATATATTCTTCTTAATTGTCCTGAAGTTGCTACTTTTGTTAGGTAATCATTTTTTTTTACAAGTTTTGTTAATCAAGTTACACGTATTAATAATAATGTGCGGCGATTTAAGTAAAGATTTTAGTAGTTGGTTTATGAACTACGTTTATGACCCCACAAATCATGTGCTCGAAGAAGGACTGAAACATTTGGCCTTTGGATCGAAAAGGAAAGATAAAACATATCCAATATATTTTGTTAATGGGTATAAATTCAACCCCCAAGAATACAGTGTTGAAAAATCAACAAACAATACTGGTGCGTTTGTTAAAGACAGTGAAGATCTTAATAATCATATAAATGGTTTTTATGGCGTGTTAACTCAGATTTTGCAACTAACAAATTTTACAAGGCCCATAGAGGATGTTTATTTGTTTGGATGCAACTGGTTCAACAATGTTCCAGGTTCTGGTATTAACGTGCATCCAAATTATAATCTTAAAGAAATTAAACTTACCTCACGTTATCAAAAGTACGACCCTTTTGTACTAGCAAACAAGCCCTACACGATTATTAGGCCCATTATCCGTCTCTAAAAAGGGATAAAGTAGATTGGCATGCAATTTTTAAAATCAAGGCAAGATTTACGTTCGACGGACAGTATTCCTGATAAACAAGTTTATCAAGCAGATCTGGAGGAAAATGTTGAAATAACAATTTCAGACGATCAAACTAATTTTGGACCTTTAAATGATGAGACAAATGTATTAGTCGATGCATTTGAGAGTGTAGAGGAAAACGATATAGAACACGAAACCGAGTCTGAATCAAAAAAACGACTAAGAAAATGACAAAGACTGAGTAAAATCTGGTAATTTTCGCAATTATTCACATTACATACACAATACAATACACAACATGACAAATGTGTAGCATGTATTACTTTTTTAACAATACATCGAATCATAATTATTATAAATTGTATATGCATCTATGTGGCAGGTATATTATGTCTCGCTCTGGCTCTGGCTCTTGTTCTCAACGATGTGGCGGTAACCTAACGGTAATGAATCCTTTTGCATACATACAATAAATTAACATTTAAATATATAGTGTTATAATATTTTATATGCTGACATTACCATTTTGTTATTCATTCTATTTGCAGACTCAACATGCTAAGAAGTCCGAAGATAAAGAAGAAATTAAAGAGCTTAGAACCATGATTGAGCAACTACAGGAGCAAAGTCGTCTTCAAACTATGCAGATGGAGCAGCTAAATCGTAATTTTGCGGAGTATGTGCACAATCATGATAGTTTTCCTTCGTCGTCTGGTGGTTCTGAAGGCGATGCTTGAGGTATGAGTTTTCTATGACTTGGAGAAGTGACATTTTGTTTAAATGTTGTATATATTGGCATGGAGTGGGTGAGGATGTTACTTTTGATATATTTTGATGGTTTGTGGACATGTAACTTTGATGTATTTGGTTTATGGACATGTTTGTGCTGGTTATATGAATGTTTGGATGGTTTGTTTTGTATATATTTATGTTTCTTTGATTTATGTTGGTTGTTTATATTTTTATTGGTATATATGTGTTGTATATATGTGGAATTGATTGGAATTGGATTAGAAATGGAATGGATTGGAAATGAGGTGGTTGGAAGGTTATTTGCTTGCTGTTATAAAAAAATAACCCAGTTTTTCCAATGGCTACCAACGGCCTCCAACGGCTTATTGGTCATTGTTCTAAATGGTTCCCAATAGCTTGCAACCATTTGAAGACATTGGAAAAGCCGTTGGAAATAGTCCGTGGAAGCCATTGGAATTCGTTAACTCTATTCGAACAGCTTCAAACGGCCGACAACGGCTTTGAGCTGTTGGAATAACCATGCATTTTAGTAGTGATTCTTCACTTTTCTCTATGAATCCAGGAGGTTGCTTAATGTATGTTAGATCCTCCATTTTGATGGTGACACAAAATACACATTATAAGTATATACATATATATGCAGGTATCAACTCAAGGAGAAGACTCAAGACAACAAGAACACTCACTAAATGACTTGTATGATGTATATAGTTTATTAGATATGATGTACAATATGCTTGACAAAATATGAGAGAACATGAAGGAAATTATAGTGTCTGTGCAGTGTCATACGTCTATCATATATACACAGATGTATGTCACTAAGAGCAGGAAAAATCCTTCTCACTCAGCACAGACGTCTGTCATATATATGACAGACGTCTGTAGAAAGCCTCGGGTTAACTTTCCTGCACACCCAGATGTCTGTCATCATAAAGACAGACGTCTGTCTAAGTATCTGAGTTATATCAGATTACAAAGACAAACGTCTGACAAATATAGATAGACGTCTGTCCTGGCATACGACCTGTGATTTCAAAAGACGTATCTTCGGTCTAAACAGTTGCAACTTTAATTTTTCTTCTCAAATACGATTTTTTCAAAAGAAATATCATTTCAAACAAAGGGTTTTATTCAGAAATCACAACCTTTCATGAAATCTCTTAGTCTGTTATAAATAGATCAAAGATTCAAGTTTTCTTATTACCGATTCATTCTCGATCTATTCTATATTCTCTGAAAAGCTCTTTATTCCCAAATACTCTCTAGTTTTCAGTCAAGCACTAAACACTTCTATTTTTCTAGTGGCTCAACTCTCATATCAACTCAAGGAGATTATAGGAGCAATTTGTACGAATCAGTAAATATCAGTGTTGTAAAGAACATAAGTTTGTCAAGAATATTTATCTTCTATAAGCTTATTCCTCCGGGCAAAGCGAGGCCAGTTTAGTTGATAGTTAAAAGGCTGAAGGGGAGCTTCGGGACTAGACGTAGGATAGGAGATCCGAATCAGGATAAAATATCAGTGTGATTATTTCTTATTTTATCTTTACTGTTTACTATTGCATAATCTTAATACTTGCTATAGTTTAGACACTTATACATCCTACCATAGATTAACAATTGGTATCAAAGCAAGGTTATAACAAATAATAGTAACTTGTATTTGTTTCATTGAGTTTGGTATGGCAAGTGATAGTGTTAGTAGCATTTCTGAAGAAGGACGATCTACACAAAGACCACCATTGTTTAATGGGTCTTATTATGCTTTTTGGTCAACAAGTATGAGAATTTTATGGAAGCTAATGGCTTAGAAATATGGCTGTTACTCAAAAGAAATATGAACCACCGACAACTGAATTAATTACTTGGACCAATGTTCTAAAAACAGCAACATCAAATAATTCAAAAGCCATGAATGTATTATTTTGTGCATTAGATAAAAATGAGTTTTCACGTGTTATGATGTGCACTACTGCTTATGACATATGGAGAACTCTACAAATCACTCATGAAGGTACTACAAAGGTCAAACAAACCAAAATGTTGATTTTACAAAATCAATTTTCATCATTTAAAATGAAAACAGGTGAAACTATTAGTGATATGTATACTAGATTTCAAATTATTCAACATGATTTAATGGCTCTTGAAGTTAAATTTATTGATTTTGATCTAGTTACACGTATCTTAATTCATTATCTAATGAATGGGAAAGAAAAGTCTTAGCCATAGAAGAGGCAAACGATCTTTCTCAACTCAAAGTTGAAGAATTGATAGGAAATCTTTTGTCCTATGAAGCTAACTTGGAGGTTAGGAAAGAACAAAATGTTGAAAAGAAAAATATAGCTTTTCAAGCAAATAATGAAGATTCAGACTTGGATGAGGAAGAAATGGCGTTCATAGCAAAGAACTACAACAAATTCAAGAAATTCAGAAAAATGACAGTTTCAGAAGAGCGACAAACCAAATTCAACAATCAGACCTTAGTGAAATGCTTTAATTGCGATGAGTATGGTCACATAAAGAAGGATTGCCTAAAGAATGATAAGAAGAAACAAAAGATCGAGAAGTTTAAAAAGAAAAGAAGAACATTTCAAGTTACATGGGATGATTCAGAATCATCTTCTTCAGAAAGTGATAGTGACAGTGACTCAGAACAAGCAAATGTATGTTTTATGGCTGATATTGATGAGGTATGTCCTGAACTTACTTATAATGAAATCTTAGAAATTAGTATGGAACTAGCCAATAAATTTAGAGAACAAAAGAAGCTGAATAAGGAACTTGTTGCTAAGATAAATAGAATGGAAATTGAGATTGTATTACTGAAAGATGAGAAAACCATTCTAGAAGAAGAGTTAGAAAATGCACAATTTAAAGGTAACAAATTATCCTTAGAAAATGATTTTTTTATCTAGCAAATTAAGAAAAATTGAATAAGAAAATGAGGACATTTCAGAAAAATATAATAAATTGAGTAGTAATCTAGAAGACTCATTATCCGAAAATTTAAAACTCAAAAGTGAATTAGAAAAGATCACTGCAAATGTTTCAAAGTTTAACAAAGGCAAACAAAATTTAGAAGATTTAATCAAAAGCTCAAAACCATCAGGAAATAGAAATGGTTTAGGCTTTAAAAAGGAAAATAATTCCAAAAATCATAGTTTTCTACATAGAAATATTAAGAAGAAGAATGTTCATAAAAAGGTAGAAAGATATAAAGAAGAGAAAATAATTTCCAAAAAGACTGAATTGCCGAAAGAAGTAAAAATATGGATTCTTAAAACTAATAACAAGCTTATTAGACAAAAAAATATTAAAATTTCTTACAAAGTGTAATATACAATTCAAATTATGTTTTTAAAGGTAGTAAATCCACATGGGTATGGCTACCTTCTCCACCTAACGTTTAGGACCCTAATGGAGGAAGTGGGTACCAATAAATTCTTTCTATCTTGTAGGTACCCAATCGAAACAAAAGGAGAAATGGATCTCAGATAGTGGCTGCTCCAAGCACATGACAGGAAATGTAAACATGTTATTAAATATAAAATACATGGATGGTGGCACAGTTACCTTCGGAGATAATTCAAAAGGCTATGTCATTGGCATTGGTGAAGTCATAAATACTAGTATATCCGACTCTCATATTATTTCTAATGTGTTATTAGTTAATAATTTGAAACATAATCTTTTGAGTATAAGTCAGCTTTGTGATAAAGGTTTTCAAATAAGTTTTGAAAAAGTTAAATGTAATATCTTTGACGAACATAAAAAATTGATTTTTGAAGGAATTAGAAATAGAAACATATACATTTTAAACATGAAATCAAAACAAAAGACAAATTTATGTCTAACCGTTAATCATGAAGATCTGTGGTTATGGCATACACGATTTAGCCATATAAATTTCAAAAATATTAATAAACTGTCTAAAAAGGAATTAGTTAAAGGTTTACCATAAATTAATTTTAAGGTAAAAAATATATGTGATGATTGTCAAATTGGTGAACTTAAAAAAAGTTCTTTCAAATCAAAAAATAAAACTTCTACAAGACAACCTCTAGAATTATTACATTTAGATCTATTTGATCCTACCTAAAATCGTTCGTTAAACCATAATACATACGTTTTTTTATATTGTAGATGATTTTTCTAGATACACATGGACTCTATTTTTAAAACACAAAAGTGATACTTTTGGATTATTTAAAAATTTTGCGAAACGAATAATGAATTTATTCGATTTAAAAATTAAAAAAATCGAAGCGATCATGGAGGAGAATTTGAAAATGAACTGTTTAATGATTTCTGTAACAAGAAAGGAATTAGTCATAACTTTTCAATACCACGAACACCACAACAAAATGGTGTTGTAGAAAGGAAGAAACGAACTTTACAAGAATGTGCCAGAACACTTTTGAATAGTAGTGGCTTACCAAAATCATTTTGGGTTGAGCAATAGCAGCTTGTTATGTTTTAAATAGAGTAACTCTTCGACCATTAACGAAAAATACTTGTTATGAAATACTTTATGGTAAGAAACCAAATGTATCATACTTTAAAACCTTTGGGTCAAAATATTTTATATTAAACACAAAAGATAATCTAGGAAATTTTTATCCAAAAGCCGATGAAGGAATTTTTATTAGATATACTGATAGAGGTTAGGCTTACATAATTTTTAATAAAAGAACTAATTCTACTGAAGAAAGTTGACATGTTTCATACTTTTCCACAGACATCTGATCAAAATTAAGCAGATGTCTGTAGAACCTCCTGGGATACAACACCCTGTAGTACCAGACGTCTGACAATATAAACCACAGACGTCTGACTGTGTTTCAAAATGAAATATCCAAATGGTTTCAACGTAGACGTATGAACCAATTTTCTCAGACGTCTGTGAAACCCCTCGGGATATTAATCCTGTAGTGATAGACGTCTGAATTAATTCACAATAGACGTATGTCAAGCATTTGAAATCGTTTTTACCTTACCATATATATATATATATATATATATATATATGTTTTAACCTTTTACTCTATCACTTTTACCATTCTCTTCTACATCCTAAACCTAACCCTAAATCCCCAATTCTACAAAACTCTAAATTTCAAAAATCAATGGCACCAAAGCAGGCTACAAACAAATGGAAGAAGATTATCGAAGGTTCCTCTTCTCAACAACCTCGAGAAAACCCAAACTATGCCACTGACCAACAAATCGAAGGATGGATGAAGGCTGAAGATGGTCTAAAAGCATTGGAGGAATTGAAGAAAAAGGCAATTCATCCTGGACCCTTCTATCCACTTTCTCTTCTGATACAATACGATGTCACCACCATCTTAACTCGAGCAAAGCTTACACATTTAATCGAATATGAAGACAACAAAGGTATGATTGATTCTCTTGCAATTTACTTGTTCTTCATTAATCTATGTGTGTCATTGATATGGTCTCCATTCGACCCGGAAAATTGGATTTGGTCTTTGGTATATAGTCAATTGGTTAGATTTAATATCGAGATGTTAGGACAAATTTTAGACACATCTTACTTTAGAACTCGTCTACAACACAGATATGCGGTATAAGCCAAGGGATCGCGTAACTCATCAAATATGGGAAGAAAATTTTACTAAATTGACTCAACAGACCACGCATTATCAATCACATGCTTATCAATACTGTCTTGCCACAACTAGGAAGTCATGAACAAGTATACCCAAATGATCACAAGGCATTATATGCTATTTTCGGACACACACGTGTGAATTGGGCTCAATATATATTTGAACAAATTCATGATTTCTGGACTCCAACAAAGCGAACAATTCCTTATGGAGCTTATCTTATGTGCATCCTTCGATCACAAGGCATTAATCTAAATTTTTCTTCATATCCAGATGTAAAAATTGGGGATAGTGGAATTCGACTTGCCACATTAATGCAATTACCTAACCGCCCACAAGAAATAATTCCATTTGACCAATGGCAAACCTACTAAATACAACTCTGATCCCGAAATACAAGAAGCAAGGATAATAGTCGGGCACGGAGAAAACATACAAGATGTTACTTTAAAAAACCAATGGTTACTTTCTCTAAATCAACAAATATTTGGCAAGAAAGTCACACGACTCGAACGATCTTTTCATCGCAAATGACTAAAGTTGAAAAGACTCTAGAGAAAGTTGTTCACTCACTTGGCAAAATTATTCGCAAAGTACGTGGAAGGTCCTCTTCTAATTCATCCTCTGCATCACCTACTCCTCCTCCAAGTGGTCCCATTATCCGACACATACCACCAAGTACTAGTGCTCAACATGAATCACCTCACTCCAAAGAACATGCACTGGAAAGGAACCTGCTGCTACACATGAGGCGGAAGAAGAATCAAAATGGGAACCAGACAATGCAATCCATTATACCTAGCATACGCTTTACAGTCTTTCTATTCAGGAGGATGCCATTTACAATGACAATTCACAGTGGGGACAATAAGGTAATGAACCGTCAAACTTATGGGGATATTTTTCAAATGCTTAAGTTTATATTTTCATGTTATCTACCTACTGTTACCTTGCTATCTGGTTTGTACTTGTAACTCTATTTCGCATGACACTTTGTGGTTTTCATACTTTTTGTCTGCTTGACGTTCTAGCTTTGGACTATCAATGATCTAATTTCCTATTATTTTTTGATAATGCCAAAGGGGGAGGGAAACAGGGATCAGAAATTCAGGGGGAGCTTTATAAATGTATAGTTGTCATCATCAAAAAGGGGGAGAATGTTAGATCCTCAGTTTTGAAGATGACACATTATAAGTATATACATATCTATGCAGGTATCAACTCAAGGAGAAGACTCAAGACAACAAGAACACTCACTAAATGTATTGTATGATTTATATAGTTTATTAGATATGATGTACAATCTCCTTGACAAAACATGAGAGAACATGAAGGAAATTATAGTGTCTGTGCAGTGTTAGACGTCTGTCATATATACAACAGGCGTCTGTCACTAAGAGCAGGAAAAATTCTTCTCACTCAGCATAGACGTCTGTCATATATATGACAGACGTCTGTAGAAAGCTTCGGGTTAACTTTCCTGCACACCTAGACGTCTATCATCTTAAAGACAGACGTCTGTCCAAGTATCTGAGTTATATCAAATTACAAAGATAGACGTCTGACAAATATAGGCAAACGTCTGTCCTGGCACACGACTTGTGATTTCAAAAGACATATCTTTAGTATGAATAGTTGCAAATTTAACTCTTCTTCTCAAGTACGATTTTTTCAAAAGAAATATCATTTCAAACAAAGGGTTTTATTCAGAAATCACAACCTTTCATGAAAACTCTTAGTCTGTTATAAATAAATCAAAGATTCAAGTTTTCTGATTACCGATTCTTTCTAGATCTATTTTATATTCTTTGAGAAGCTCTTTATTCCCAAATACTCTCTAGTTTTCAGTCAAGCACTAAATACTTCTATTTTCTCTAGTGACTCAACACTCATATCAACTCAAGGAGATTATAGGAGCAATTTGTACGAATCAGTTAATATCCGTGTTGTAAAGAACACAAGTTTGTCAAGAATATTTATCTTCTGTAAGCCTATTCCTCAGGGCGAAGCGAGGTCAGTTTAGTTGATAGTTAAAAGGCTGAAGGGGAGCTTCGGGACTGGACATAGGATGGGAGGTCCGAACCAGGATAAAATATCGGTGTGGTTATTTCTATTTTATCTTTACTGTTTACTATTGCATAATCTTAATACTTGCTATAGTTTAGAAACTTATACGATCCTACCTTAGTTTAACAATGTAATTACATCTTGAAGAAAAACATTCAAGAGAGTTTTCTTTTGCTTGTATTACTAGGCAGTAATGGTAAATTTGTATGAAGGAAACATGTGAGGTTTACGTGTACCATCTTTTTTAATATACTTGATGTCTTCTTTCACTACAAGAACCCACTTTTCGCCTTTTATTGCTTTATTGTAAGTGACGGGATATTTTCCTCCATTTTCGTACTTTTTATCATTGTCTTTTGCAGTGATTGAGATACCCATTTCCTCCATCACAGTTTTAGCTCTCTCTTGTCTAGGTTTGAAGTCAATTTCTTCTTTTTCTCCACTAATGTCTCATCAACATTACCTGCAATATTATCCATTGCAGTCACTTTCTTTTTTTTAGTAGTTGCTTCTTCTTTTTCGTTGTTTTCCACTATTCTTTCTTCAACAAGATCCATAGCTTTTGCAAGTATATTATCTTCTTTTGAGTTACGATTTGCAACTTTATCTTCTTGCAGATCATTTTTTTCAACACTATCAACTTCTTTGGATTCTGGAACCATAATTTTGGATTTTACAGCTTTCTCTTTTTCATCGAACTTCTTCTCATCTTCTACCCCTAGCATTTCAGCTTCAGTGTCACTCTCCTTCTCACTATTCTTCCTGTTATCTTTCTTAACAATCCAGTTATCTTCTTCTATTATCTTTGTGTCATTCTTTGCATATATTTCTTTTAATAAATTCCACGGACCTTTTGCAGAACCTTCTCCAATAATATGATTACATGTTACTTCATCGACGTTCTCATGCATCACAACATGAGCATTATGATCTTTCCATATTAAACTTGTAAATGATTTTCTTTCTTTCTCCGTCATATTTTTAATATCTTTTTGCCATTCGTAGCCACTTTCAACGATCTCCCATAATCCTTTGGATATCAACTCTTCTTTCATTTTATTATTCCATTCTTCAAATTTTCCTTTTGTGAGAATGAATGACCAAAGATATAGAAGTGTCATGCTTTCGATCAAGCTCTGATACCAATTTGTTAAATTGAGAAGAGGAGAAACTTTAGAGAAGGATACACAAATAATTTTACTTCTTTTATAATTCAACTTTTCATTGCATACTTTCTCAAACTTGCTCACTCGCTTGGTTACAACACAACAAAATGACCACATATTTATAGTGGACTACATATCCTTACAAATAGACACAACGCTTTGGATAGACACCTTTCCATTTCAATAGACATGACCCTTCGCCGAATAGACATGACTTTTCACTTCAAAAAACATGACTTGAATAGATACGGCTTTTCACTTGAATTGGCATGACTTTTCACTTGAATAAACACGACTCTTCACTTAAATAGACGCGACTCTTCACTTCTCAATAGACACGACTTTTTACTTCAACAAACACTTTACTACATTTCAACAGACACGTTTTTTCACTTTAATAAACATGACTCTTCACATCAACAGACATGACTTTTCACTTCAATGGACATGACTCTTCACATCAACAGAAATGACTCTTCACCTTCCAACAGACACGTATTTAAACTTATCATTAAATTTTGGTTTATCCCAATAATTTTCTCCTAGCCCTTCCTCCTCATCACTAGAGTAAACCTCTCTAAGTTCTCCCCATCAGGTTGCCGTTGTACCTCTTGCGTAAAAAACTCAAGTAAATATTGAGGCAAATCAGTGTCGAATAAAGAAATTTGCATTGAATAGGATGAAGCTGTTGGAAAAAATCACAGTGAAACATGATATTGTACCCCCAATGTTGGTAAGCAGAAGAATTCCAGTATATAATTAGCTATTGGAGAGGCCTCGCCACAGAAACTATGTCCTTGTAGAGTTAAATGCGACATGATCGTGGAAACTAATAACACAAATACATGTCGTAGGTTCTACGCATGTTGACATTATGGGTTGAGCAAAAAAAATGCTTGAATCATTTAGCTATTGTAATATCTTTCAATGGATAGATCCTTCATTGTATTAATAAAGAGGACTTGAGTACGATTTTGAGTTGCAGATCGAAAACTCACGGTTAGGTAAAGAGTTGCCAAGGCCTTGATCTGAATACAATTAAGAGTAACTTATGTTGTATAGTGTTTCGATGTGCATAATATGGTCATTTGGTGTCTTATTTTGAACTTATTGTTTGCATATTAGGTTAATGAATTATGGTACGTTGGAGTATTTTCGATTTTGTAATTTAGTACGTTAAAATATTGTCGACTATAAAACAACTTTCAAGTAAAGGCAAAACTTTTGAACAACAAGTAGCATTACAAACACGTCAAATAAGAAACAATAATACAAATAGAAAACTTTCAAATAAGTCCATCTAGTACAAATACAAGCAAACAAAAAAAGCTAATTAGCTGTTGAAGTACAATGATCCCTCTCATGGTTGTGCGATCTACATTTTTTGCATCATTTCGCCTTTAGAGCTTGCATCTCGTTCATAACACTTTTAATCCTTATTCATCCCGGTCTTTTTAGTGCTCTCTGCGGTATTGAAGGTAAAACTAATGGCCTTATTGTGCATACTAGTACTGTTTATCGTGAACGTGATGATTGGCGTGTAAACTGGCAGCATTTCTGAATTGAGTACCAATTAGAGGCGAAGTCAATATGAACTCTATTCGTGTTACTATAAACTGAGGAACAAGCGGTCATCACATGTGCACAAGAGAGTTGTTGACATGAAGAGATATTAAATGTACAAGAGTAAGTGTTATTTTCGACTGTTACTTTAAATTTATCGCTAAATAGTGAATTACTTGTCATTCAACCTGAGTGAAGTAGATAGTCTTTCAACATCTTGCTTCGCTTGCTCTCCCAACTATATTTCCTTCCTATTTTCGCGTTAAACGAGCCATCGAAGTATTTGCAAACTCTCTTCTTTGACAAAAATAATACACCGATTGAAAGAAAGTACGTGCAATCAAAGCTTTAAAAGGCAATGTTCTCAGTATAGCATTAAAGCTCTCTGATGTGTTAGTCATCATAACACAAAATCGAGCACCATCATCCTTACATTAAGCCCAGTTTCCCATCTTTCATGCCAAACTTCTTTCTATTCAATTATGCATTCTTATACTGAAGATTTTCATTTTCTATTGGAATGTTTAGTACTCAACTACCAACGAAGCACATGTTGTAGTGTAAAATAAATTTATCAACCATTTACCTTTAAATCCAACAATTTGATTTTTTTTAAATGCCTAGCACAAAATTTGTGCTTATAAGAGAATATCAAATGGCTCTCAAAGCAGCCGGATTCATTTATTCTACCGAAAATGAATGTAATAATGTGATTGTTAACACTATGAATGAACATCCACACATAAGAAAAAATAAACTTCAATTATCACAAGATTTTGACTCAGCATAACATAAGCTAAATGATATAACTGATCCTTATCATCCACTATAGTTGCTATAAATAACGTACATTTGTATTTGTCAAATGCATGCCATCAATATAAAGTAAAGGTCAATAATGTACAAAACCTTTGATACAATGTTTAGAAGCCTAAAAATCTCATGTGAAAACTTCAACCTCAACAATTACTACATGTCCAACCTACCTAGATTTTTCTACCAATTTCAGCAAAGTACCATTGTAGGTTGGAATATGAGCTTTCCCAAGTACCATAAATCTATTCAATTGTCTTATTCAAAGCACTTTATGCTTTCATATAACTGATTTTAATAAATAGTTGCTCCTTCATTAAAACTTACACTATTCCACCTATTATATATGCTTGGATCCACTTTCATGAAATGCATTCTTTGTAAACAAAAATGTAAATGTTTCTTGATTATGATTGGAGTTGACTGTCGGGTTAATTAAAGTATAAGTGATTGGATATTTATTTATAATCCACCATCCAGATTATGACTTTTTCAGATTTACGACATGTATTCTCCACTGACAATTTGAATCAACATTGCTAATCACTACGTATTTAGCTTTGTTTAATTTAATGGACTTAAAAGAAACTGCATGTAAAATTGATCACTGACTTAGTTATTGCAAAAATTTTGACATTACTCTAAAATACCTTTCTAATTTTAAAACTTGTTTGAACACTCTACGATAATAAGATTTCATCATGAACTAGATATTGGCAACGATGGACTTGACCATCATTTGTGCATTATGCAAGTCATCATCCAAAGGTATATTTATTTCTAGTTCATCACAGTTACTAAAAGAACTGTCTTTGCCACTAAAATCATAACTCAGCAGTTCATTGATTACTTGTATTTACCAACCTACATTGTGTCATTTTTCTGTGCTTTAATAACAGTTATGCTATTGTAACTTCTTTCATTTTAAGGTCCGAAACTAAATGATACAAGTGTTGCAGACATCTATACTATTGATTCCCGACAATAGACCTCATGTTAATTATATCAATACAAATAACACATTAATATGAAACAAATTTGAACAAAATTTCAAATCACATTTCATAAAGCTAATATTTCATACTCGTTGCATAATCCTCAGACGTTTCCCTAGTTCTGACTAATTATAATAACATAATTACTCCAACAGTGACATATAAAGATGTCTTCTTGGTTGATCAAAAATATAATAACTGATATACAGAATTTATTACATCATTCAAACATCTTAACATAACACACTAGGCTCCAAAAAATAACTCTTAAATAACTAATAATGTCCCATGCACGTCTTTGGAAGTTATATTCATCGAACCTACTGACTTGGAACTCAAATGAGTATCCGAGAGATAAAGGGTAAAAAAAAATAGGGTTAACAATAAGTGCAATGTGATTTATAACATGCCCTCTCAATAAATGAATATATAATGATATCATATTGTTGAGTCGAATGGGTTTTTCCCTCAGTAGTATTCTCTGTTATATTAATCAAACTTTGCTCATTCATTCACAATAGTTATTAAACATAATAATCATAATCAAAAAAGTGCATGCACATTAAATGGGTAATTCTGATGATCAAACCTCTATTTTATAGTTATATCAAGTTGTTTATAAGCCTATATGGCTAACTCAGGCCTATCATATACGAATATCTAATAAACTATTAGAAGAAAACTGGACGATCCTTCACATGAGGAATAGTTCTCCTCGAGATGTCTGACGTACGTGTCATTAGATCTGGATGTCAAGGAAATATAGTAGGTCTAGATTTGATAGAGTTTGCCATCATCGGGAACTGCTCCAGGATTAGGGTCGGTAGGGACCAGTTTGGCATGGTTGATCCGACCCGAAAGTGTAAAACTGGTGTGGAGTTCATGTGATTTATCGAACCGAAGTGCACCGACCCGGGTATTGCGACTCAGGTCTTTTGACTCGAAACGTGCTTCGTTTCGAGAGTAAAGCGGATTGAGAGGATGGACCGAGTCAGCCCATGACGACCCAAGATGTTCATCAGGTCGGGTCTTTAATAATATCATATCCAATTTCCGAGAGCTTTAGCACTTCTACTAAGTGGATTAATTTAATGATAGCTTATACTCATATCCTGAGTACTTCCTTTGACAGAAGTATGAGTTGTGACAGCCTTTCCAAAAGATGTGTCAACACTTTAACCCCAAAACATATCTTTCTTCAGAAAGGGAGGTGTGTTCTGGATAATCCATATGCCATAGAAATCCAGTGTCCGAAATCCTGAAGTCCACGACCATGTCTGATCATATTAATAATAATAGAAAACCAGAAAACCCACGATCGTTGCAAATCGTATTAATAGAAAACCAGACATCCATGGTCGCACCGGACCATATTATAAGAAAATCAAAAATCCATGGTCGCACTGGACCATATTATAAGAAAGACCAGAATACCAAGAAATCCGAAGAACGCTTTGGATCATAATATAAGAGAAACCCAAGAAAACCATGTCCTCGTTGGGCCTATCCATGTGCTAGTATAATCCATACCTGCAAATAAGACAAGAGAATAGATTTTCCAAATCCTAACATTACTATTTAGCCTTTTCAAGCATAAACCATGCTTTCATATCCATTTTGAGTATAAACCATACTCAAGTGATGATCAAATCACCCTACCAAATCCTGGCAAGATAACCCAACCCTTCAGGCATAATCCATACCTGAAGGTTCAAACTGAGCATAAGCCATTCACTTGTTTTCTTATGTTCTCTCGTCAGATCCTGACAAGATGATCCGATTTTCCCAAGCATAATCCATACTTAATAATCCAATTTGAGTACAAATTATACTCATATCGTGATAGAGCTATCCTTATCATATCTTGACAAGGTAGTCTGTCCCAAGACATAATCCATACCTAATGTTCCAAGATGAGTATAAGCCATACTCAAGTTGTGATTGGGAATCTTGCCACATCCTGATAAGAAACTTAAGTTTGCCAAACGTAATCCATGCTTGAAAATATATCTTATTAAATCCAGAAATTATTACATAACCAAAACAATACCTGATTGATTTATCGTTGAATCCAAAGCACGCTTATGGACTAAATCCTAATCACACACACGTGTACTTCAACTTAGCCATTTATTCATTGGATGGTTTTTTTGCCAAGACAAAGCAAGTATGAGGATTAAATCCTAATCCTCATACATGTGTGGATCGATGTAGCCATCCGAAAATCCTAAAACAAACAAATACATATCTTATTCCAAAGAAATGCAGAAATCCATGGTGATCTAATTCAGATCATCTAATGATGATCCTTTGGTTGCTCGAGCTAGGGTCATTCCCATTCCTAGGATTAGGTGGCGATAGTGCTGGTATAGTTGCTATTGATTGCTTAACATATTCGGGCAGCTCTCCATGTTTGATCCACTCTTCGATAAGGTTATGCAAGTGCCTGCAGTCATTTGTGGCATGACCTGTTGTATCATGAAACATGCTGTGTTGCCCAGAATCTCGTTCCTTCTGAGTCAGCTCCCTCCTAGGAGGCTTAGGAAAAGGAAGAATTCCTCCGTGGTACATATATCTAGTAATGAAGAATTGAGCTCGGTGTACTTGTCGTACTTGGGTTCACTTTAGAACCACACGTTTCTATCATTCTTCTCCGAGGCCTTTCCCTTGCCCTTGTTCTTTCCAGAGTTGGATGGTCCTCTATCCTTTGCCATGAAAACGTCAAGGTCATTCACTTCGTATATTAACATTCTCTTACCATAAGAACCTATCAAATTCAAAGTAGAATTCATCAAGGTCTCTTAATCGGTCTCGTAGTAAGAAGATTTTGAAATCCGTTTTACCCAAGATGTTGGAAACGGTGACCATAAGTACCATGGACAGTTCTGGTAGATCCACCTATACCACCGCCGCATTGAATCTTTCCAGATATGAGCCTAAGGTATCACTGAAGCTCTGTTTGATAGAAAAGAGGGTCATTACAATCTTAGGCCGAGACATGTGGACCCTAAACTGCTTAATAAATTGAGAGATCAAAGCATTCCAGTTGTTGATCGACTCAAATTCCAATTGCCGAAACCACATAGCAGCAATGTCGGTCAAGAACAGAGGGAAGCACTTAGCCATGACGTTATCTGACGCCGATAGTACTTCCATGCGACGCATATATCGCATCAGATGTACAGTAGGGTCACTCATGCCGTTGTATGGCTCTAAAGATGGTAATTTGAAGTCCAGAGGGTCGCACGAGTTCCTGATGCCTCGCGAGAAAGGGTTGCAGTTGGCGTTATCCACATCGTCTTAACATGTTCCACCTCTAGAAAAGCATCGAATCAAATTGGCAATCTAGTTTCATCCCCAAGAAGTTGCTTCCAATTACACAATCTAATGACTTCAGCATGAAGCTCAAAAGATGGTAGAAGTATGTCTTGTTCGTGAAGGTTTGGCTTGACTCTACCCCTAGGCCTCGAGTTGGTATGACCGAGACCACCTAGGTCGGTATGGTCGAGCCGAGCTACGATAACATTCCCAGTTCCCATCTCCATGTTTCCTCCATCTAGGGCTACATTAGTGTTCCCCTCCATAGTATCATGAGATGATGTGTTGCGACTTTGCTCAATGAATGGAGGATGATTGCCCCCACCCGTGTTCGGGTCGGCATGGAGGGCATGTCGAGTCGGGGGTTACATGGATCCAGTCTGTGGTAAGATGTCTAGTCGAGGCGGAGCTTGGGCCGACCCAAGCTATGGTATTGTTGTTGCCCCAGCAGTGCTAGTTCCAAGGAGTAATGTATGGTTGTCTGGCCTTCCATCCATCCGGGCAAAGAATTTATCCATCATCTCTTGTTGCTTGTGAAGAAGCTCATCTTGATGTTCCAACCTTGTCCTCAATTACTTGAGCATATTATCCACCTCTTCCCTTGTTAGATATACATAAGGGTCTTTATGGGAGGAAGCCTCTTGGCTTGCGACCTCAGCTTGGGAAGACGCTCCATCCTTCTTCCGCTTCATCATCTTTAATCCAAAGATGACCGATCCAAATCCTCTTAAGCTAGAAATTGGTGAAGGTGCGCACATGCCCCTACCTGGCATGCTAAAGTGTTGACATCAAAAAGTGGGACTCTTGACAGTCAACCTCAAAGTGCGTAATCCATACACAAATCACAAAATATTTTCATAGTAACAGCTATAGAATGCAAGAACAAAAGCAAAATAGGGAATACACAAGAGTTTTTTAGTGGTTCAGCTTAATCCAAGCCTACGTCCACGTATAATCTTTGTCTACACTGTGGATTGCAGGTTAAAGTTGTTTGTTCTTATAAGAAAGTAAAGAAAGAAGTGGTTTACACATAAAATCCTTGTGTTTCAGTGATGTGTTTATCCTCCCTTAGAGCAACAGACATGTGCCTGCAGAATAAGATGAAAGCCCATCCGAAAAAGTTCTTTAAGACTTTGAAATGCCTATTTATAGGAGCCCATCTAGCTCAGGTTAGATTGCCAAGTGGAGATCATCCCGGGTTGGGTCAGGCACGTGTCATCAATCCAAAAGGTGGTGGAATCGGTCCTTTATGCGAGGAACAGTTCTCCTTGAGATGTGTGGCATACATGTCATTCGATCCGAATGTCAAGAAAATTGAGTCAGCCTTAGTTTAACCGAGTTTGCCTTCATCGGGAACTTCTCCAAGATTCGAGTAGGTAGGGTTCGGTTCGGCATGGCTGATCCGACCCAAAAGTGTAAATCTGTGGAGTTATTGGTGCTTTGTCGAAATGAAGTGCATTGTCCTGGGTATGCCGACCCTGGGTCTTTCGACTCGAAAAGTGCTTCGATCCGAGAATAGAGTGGATTGAGAGGATGGACCGAGTCAGCCTATGCCGACGTGAGATTTTCATCAAGTTGGGTCTTTAGTAATACCATATCCAAATCTCCGAAAGCTTTAGCACTTCAACCAAGTGGATTAATTTAGTGATAGCTTATACTCATATCCTGAGTGCTTCACTTGACAGAAGTCCGAGTTGTGACGGCCTTGCCAAAAGGTGTGTCAACAAGGAACATGTCTGAAAGGCTTGCATCTCACTTTTCGACATAGTTGGTTTACATCTGAAACCGTATGGCTCGTATTGGAGTTTAGACTTACTTCATGGCTAGGTAAGGGACTACCTCTCGAACAGTGTTCGTCTAGAGATAAAAACATTGGAGTTTTACAAGAACATCTTGCAACCTGACCACACAGAATCGACCATTCATTCAACTTGTGTGTACCGAATATATCACCACCGCAGTTGGGACCAATCAACCATAGTCATTCCAAATCATACTAAAGGAACAACTGATTTCTCTAGATCAGGTGATGATATACCCTAATGGGATTGATCCACATAGCTCTGCTGCCTACCAGATTTCAGTTATTTCCCGGTTGATGAGACTTGAAGCTATGATTAACTTTTAGGAATATCACATTCAACTTTGAATGCCACATTGTCAGATCCGTCAATCACTAATTGATTTGCACAAAGATGATCTAGGTGTTAAGTTAAAGGAAGTTGCCTTCTTCGCCACCAAATATATATACATTTGTAAAAATCAACGTATGTAGTCTAAGAAATACAATGTCAGACATCCATCCATACAAGTTGTCCAAGATCAAGACAAACCGAATGTACTCTTTTACTACATCCCATCGGGATAACCCCTAGGATTAGTAACAAGAAGTCCACGTGTCATGTAGAACCCAAAACGTAGGGACTACTGCTACAAGTATAATCTTCGTAGTTAACCAGAGACATCAATGAGCACCCCTTTTCGCTAAGAATGTCTATGCCTTTAAATCATCTTAATACGCACAAGAATACCTGTAAATTTAGTTTTCGAATGGAAAGTCAGTTCGAAGCGGTTTTGGATCCAGTTCCATTCTCGGTTCCTTGAACCAACATGTTATAAGTTAAAAATAATATTTATTGATGGCCAGTTCATTAACTATCAAATCAAAATAGTACAATTGAGTACATCAGCAGCACATGCCCTTTTAAATAGAACTATTTATTCAAAATCATTTCGCCGGTTCTTAAAAATTGATTCCATATACTTATATCAACGGAATAGGTATATTCACAAATCTCTTATTTTCATTATTTTGAAAACGATTGACATACACTTATCTCTTTGGAATAAGCTTATTAACAAAACCATATTATTTTCCCTACTTTGGAAAATAACGCTGTATATTTAACTGAATCGTATAAGTATTATCACACATCTTATTTTGCTAACGATTTAATGTGATACATCGTTTATTATAAAATCCAACAATTTTATTTAACGTCTAAACTTTGCAAAATAAAGTTCTAAAACTTCACTTATGGAAGTAATAATTTAATTTCCATATCCACTTTCATTTTCAAACAAGTATAATCTCTTGGATAATAATGAAGTCATTCAAGTTAGGGTATTATATTTACCTCTCATACCTTGACTAGACAACATTCTTATATTCAAGATAAATAGAAGTTCGTTAACATAAAGCCTAGTACTCAGAAAATATTGCAATAAGTTCCATTTACTATTCAATTTAAATAGGGTTTTAAAAGCCCTTTCTTACATTCGAAAATTTTCTTTCCAATTACAATCACTTTTACTTAATTCAATTATTAAGTGAACCATCAATTAAAACCATTACATTTGCTTTAAATATGTTTTATAAACTTTGTTTATAAAACTTGAATTTATTATAAAACCCCTGTATAAGACCATTTAGAAAATTAAATTAAAATCTTATTACAACTCGATAAATTCCTTAAATGAATTCCAATTAAAAAGATAATTGCTTGGATTATTATTAATTAATTTGATAATTAACTCCAACATTAACTAAAGCAAAAGTAGTTTACTTCGTTATTAACTAAAAATAAGAAAGTAAATCTCTTTTAAAAAGTTAATTATGAAATAAAAACAAAAACATTAGAATTAATGGCACGCTCAACCCTTACCATCAATCACATCGCCTCAAATCCCGTAACCTCCACCTCCTCGCATTCATCCTCCTGTGTCGCCTGAACCCTTCTCCATTTGTCTTCCACAGGCTAATCTTTCCACCTCTGAATCTCTTCCCTCCTCCTCTGATTTTCCACCTCTAACTAAAGAAACTACTTAAACAACAAGTCAACGACACTAGACTTCTTTCTTTTAGCATTTGCCTAGAAATGCGGGGAAGTACAACCCCGTTGACATGATTCCCACTTTTGATAAAGACGGTGCCATGGAGTACACTCCTAACATTATTGACGTTGGCATGAAGGTGTGGAGCAATTCTTTAGTTGGTTTTTCCCTCGATTCGCCACTCTCTTTTACTATTGTACTATAGAAGGTCAACTCAAATTGGAAGCTGAGAGGTACCTTTAGAGTTAAATCGGATGGGGTTTTTATTTCTTTTCTAGTTTACACATCAAGAGGACATAATGAAAATTCTAATGGGAGATTTACAGATAATGAGGAACAAACTTTTTATTATAAAATCGTATGATCCTCAGGTCCGTAATGTGTATGGGCAAATCAAAGTTGTTCCAATTTGAGTGCAATTCTCTAATATTCCCCTCTTCTCTTGGTCACTCCTTGGAATTAATTGGTTAGCTTATCGTTTGTGTAGAATGGTATGTTTAGATGAAACAATAGAGAGGCTAGAATGGCTGAATTACGCCAGATGTTAAATCGAAATCAAACCAGATAAACAACTTATTGAAGACTTTCTTGTTAAAATACCAGAAAGAGGAACTCAAAGAGTTAAAATTACCTATCTATGGAGGCCTCTTGTGTGCACCAATTGTAAGACATTTGCAAACAACAATGACAACTGTGATGAAAGTAAAACATATGAACAGAAATCAGAGGAAAGTATGAAAAAGAAGGATGACAATACAATGAATAGTGCTAGAAGGAATCAGACAAACCAGAGTGTAAGAAATACCGGTGTTGTGATTAACAATAATACTATGAAGAAAACCAACAAAACTTATGGAAGGAAACCAATTCAGCACAACATGCAAGCATGGCAGAAAGTGCAAAGGAACAAAAATTTTGAAGCTAACAAGAATAATAAAGGGAAGAGTACTATTGGAGACTTCTGGCCAATTAACTACAACACTTCTGATCCCAGTACTAATCAGTCTCCTACTGTTCAGATGGTGAATATAGTAGAAGATATCGAGGAAGGTGAAAATCTGACTTAAAATGAAGATGAAAGCGAGAATAAGAAGACAAAAGAAACGGAAACTGAGGAAAGAAGGAAAGTAAGCAGTATTTCTTGTGGAAAACCTTTAAATAAGCCTCTAATAACATCCAATAGCTATGCTGCTTTACAAGAAGTTTCAGTGGTTGTTAAAGATATTGGTTTTGCCATAAAAGCCAACAAAGTGGTAGAGCAAGAAGCTGAAATGAAGCAAGGAAAAATGGAAAATGAATCTGAGCAAGGTCTATCTCAAGAAATCGTGGAAATAATGAGACAAAATGCTTAAACTAAAGGAGATCAAGACCAAAGCAAACAATGTACAACTAAAGGAAGTGTGACATCTCCTTCTTGTGAAATGCCCAGCACTCAAACAAGGAAAGAAATTACTAATTAGAAGAACAATGAAAACCTCTTTGTGAACTCAAACAGTGGTTTTGAGCTTGCACTTGTTGCTGCTCTACCTGCTGCTTGCTTTCTGCATGATTTTACTACGGATAATCAGGTCAATAAAGAGAAAAATGAACAAGAACTTCAGCCTTAGCTCAAGCATACCCTGAAGATAACAGTAAAGGTAATTTTCTTACAACTGAAAAAGGAAGTGGAAACCAAGAAAAAGATATAACTATTTATCTATATTTTAACATTGCACACCCTCCTGGATTCAAGGCAGATATTGATTCCCACTTATATGACCCTGAAAAAGATAGCAGTGAAAAGAAAAGTAACAGAAAGAATAAACTTTCAGTGGTAGATTAAAGTAAGATCCAAACAAGATTTATGGCAAATGTGCAAAACCAAAAACCAGAGTTTACCAATGTTACACAACGTTACTGTCTGGAATATTCGTGGTGCTCATGATGACATCAAGCTTGATTAATGTAAGTACATGATAAAGAAATACAATTTTAGTGCTCTAGCTATTCTCGAAACAAAGCTAAATGAAGCTTTAACATTACGAGCTGCCAGGTACATCAACCCAAATTGGATTCTTTTGTATATTTTAAATAACTCTAGTTATGGTAGAATTTTATTACTTTTTGATCCATCAATGCATAAGTTCACTACTATAACATCTTCCAGTTAGTTCATCCATTGTCTTAATTATCATATTCCATCTTCTGCATCATATTACTTTACCTTTGTATATGCATCCAACTCCTATAATGCTAGAGACTCCCTATTTCAAAATTTACTTGATTTTAGGCAACACACACATCCTTGGATTGTGTGTGGTGATTTCAACTCATCTCTAAAACTCTCTGATAGAGGTGGAGATAATCCAGTTGCTCTCTCTGAGATCATTGCAATTAATGTTGCTATTAGTAACTGTGACCTCCTTGAAATTAGTTCCTCTGGATTCCCATTTACTTGGAATAATAGTAAGAGGGATGGTCCAAGAATTTTTTCCAGAATTGACCATGCTTTCTGTAATAATATTGCTCTTAACTTGTGGCCTAATTTATCAAATGAACTGCCTCCTTCTACTCTTAGACCATTCCCCTCAAGTTCTTAGACTAGGGAAGAATACGACTACTAGATATCCTAGCTTTAAATTCTTCAATGCACGGACTTTGGACCCTGAATTAAATGAGATAGTTAAGAATCAGTGGGATTTGGCAACCCCATGTGTATTTTCTCCAAAAAAAACTTAAGTTACTTAAGACAACTCTTAAAACCTGGTCTAACACTAAGTATAGCAGTGGTACTACTCTTTCAAAATGCTTAGAGCAGAAGTTTGTTACTGTGAAAGCATCAATGCAAAATGACATGAACAACACTTCTCTTGTCTAGGAGGAAAGCTTAATTTCTAACAATTACAGAAATGCACTTCACACTGAATTTTAATGAATAGACATAAATGAAGAATCAAGTGGCATGGCGAGGGTGACAGGAATACAACTTACTTCCACGTAGTTTTTAAAGCCAAGCATGTTAGAGAAACAATTCACTTTGTATCTGATGCTAGAGGTCATGTACACTCTACTAATACTTCTGTCCAAAATGCTTTTGTTGAATATTTCTTTGATTTATTTGGCAACAGTGTGAATTTTACCTCTGATCTTGAAGTTATTGACCCTGTCATCTTACCGGTTCTGAATCAAATGCAATTTGATCTTCTTTCTGAAATAATTATTGGTGTTGAAATTAAATTTGTTATGTTCTCCTTAGACAAAAACTCTTGTGGGGGATCGGATGGTTTCAATGCTCTTTTATTTAAGTATAACTGGTATACTGTTCAATTTGATGTATTAAGAGTTGTTGTAGCGCCCCGCCTCTGTATCCACTATCGTCCAGTTCATTTCAGAGAAATGTCGTAGACCATAACGGAGAATGAGGTTTGTGAAGAGTGACTGATTATATGATTACTCCATGTGAGGAATGCACATCAAATTCTGATACCGATTAAAATTTCGACATGACCATTCAACAGATAGGGCAACTATACCACGGCTATATGCAATCCGGAAAGCAGTATAAAATAGACAACAACAATAATATAAATATGGTATATCTCAAAGCCAGACACAGAATAATCATATCACAAAGGCGGAATAGATATGAATAAACCAAGAATGTGTACAACAAGCTAGTGGTCAACAAAGATCCTCCCAAAAGGATAGAGACATGCACCATGATCTAAACAAAAGAATATGTACACAACGATAGATAATGTCATAGGTACAAAAGTACATAAAGCTGCAGAGACAGAGTAGCAAGCTGAAAGCGGAAGATCAATCCTGCAAGGAGTACCTAAAGTGACCCGGTCTTACCGGAGTATTATTTATAGGAATAAACAATAAACGGATCAGTCTAGCTGTACTCATCAAATAAACTGAGATAAAAAGAGATGGAACACAGGATGACATGATTCTAGTAATAATATCTAGACACAAACAAATATGAAACATGGCATGTCAACAAAATGAGGAAATGACAATGGAATGTCAGTACACAAATATCTCTACATAATCTCCTAGCTAATGTAGAATGCAACATTCAAACAATAGCACACAACAGGAAATGACAAAGGAATGCCAACTATAAATCAAATTGACGTGCATCGCATCAAAGTAAACGTAAATCAAATTGACGTGCATCGCATCAAAGTAAACACAAATCAAATTGACGCGCATTACATTAAAGTAAACATAAATCAAATTGACGTGCATCGCATCAAAATGATCATAAATCAAATTAACGCGCATTGCATCAAAGTAATCAAGAATCAGAAATCATTTATCAAATTGGCGCGTAATGCGCCAAAGTGGTCATTGACGCGCAATGCATCAAAGTAGGGAGATATGATCTCTAGGTAGCGAGCCCATTGTTTGAGCCGAAGCTCCTCACGAAGCCGGTTCATGACCCCGGAAGAGAGAAAACACATAAACCGTGAAATCTCTAGAAACCATCATAAATCATAGAAAGTTAGACCGAAGTCCTATAGGTGAAATCCAAGAATTGTAAATCCCACTCGGGCAATCGAGGACCACAAAATACAAGTCATGGAGGCGGATACCAACGATCCGGGTGAGTATGAATTACACCGAGATAGTTAATATAAGAAAATAGCTAAATGTCCCATAACCACTCGCTATTCTCGAATATTTACGAACCCGTTGTTAGTTCATTCTCAAAACATCAAGCATAATCATAAAACGGATCACATCGATCTGGGTGAATAGAAATTACTCCAAGCTAGTTAATATAAGGAAATAGCAACATGTCCCATAACCACTTGCTATTCTCGAATATTTACACACTCGTAATTGGTCCCTATTCAAAACAGAGAAAATCATAGAAGGAGCATTGCCACGGTTTTCGATCGGACGAGTCCAAGAATTAACCATCGAAGCAAAAGCAAGGATTCATAGTCCTTGATTTTACTAAGACGTTAAAATAGATTTCTCATACGAACGAGAAAAGGTTTATAAAATATATACTAGTAGATTTGAAGAAGGTTCATAAAATGATTTTGTAAATTAGCTTTGTATGATGAAGTAAGATTGGAAACATTTTAGTAAAAGAATTTGATATCTATTAAATAACATAAAACCTCTTTATATAATTTCAGAGTGGCAATAAACAATAGTACGATTGCCGAGCCAAATCGATCAAGGGGATTCACGTCACAATGACGTGAATTCAAATCATAAATCATCAAATATAAATTCGATAAATCGAATATACATATAGCTTGTTAGTGAACCCAATGATGTTAAGAAACGATTAGAAATCACCCTGGAACGACAGGAGACAAAAACACAAAATCATATGCCGTAGATCAAAGAGCGATCACCAAGGTGATCGCTAATGCGCAATTCACATTACAACTACATATAGTAAATCAAAGGGATAACGGCTGTAATTTCGATCAACGAATGAACCGAAATCCCAAATAGCACCCGAAGGTTTTAAAGTATATCGGAATAGACTCGAAGGATATCGAGTCGATAATTCACGTTTTAGAGTCGTGAATCATAATCGAACTAATATCGAGGGTCAAAGCCGAATTAGCAAGTAAATAGATTCAAATTACTCTAAAATTAGTTTCATTTAGTAGCTCTCTTCGATACGGTTCCAACGCATCTTGTTCTGTTGAATTCTGAGTTCGTATGAAAAAGTTATGATCATTTTAAAGTGGATAATTATTTCACCCTTTGTTTTTCACTGTTTGGTTATTTATATTGGATGTTTTCCTCCACCAAGAATTCCTATTTTCTCCAAATCACTCCAAAATTAGTTTCATTGAAAGCTCTCGTCGAGACGGTTCCAACGCACCTGATTTCGCTCAATTCCGAGTTTGGATGAAGAAGTTATGGCCGTTTAAAGTTTGAACATTTTTTTCTTCTGTTCGGCCATTAATGGCCAAACAGCTGTTAAACCCCAAAAAATTACATTTTTGCCTACCAAACATCTCCAAAATGATACCGGCCAGTGCCCGAAGGCCTATGATGTTAAATACATGCAAATGAGGCGTCTAAAACTCACCGGAGCAACTCATAACACCAAATTCACATGCACAAACATTCACACAAGAGATTTGCAATGATTCTTGATTATAAACTCCAAAACGATTAAATTATCTAACCAAAGCAGTCAAATGCGATATAAGTGAATTATGAAGTCTTAGAACTTGCCGGTGCGACAACAGAGCTTCACAATATCACCAAATCAACTAGTAGCTTATGAATTAGATTGTGTGGACAATTCTAATCATAATTTTCAACTCAATGAAACATAAATACATGAAATCGGCTAAGTTACACTAACATAACCTATTTACTAGCACATGCAAACTCATATGAACACTAAATTACACTTGTACAAGCCAATGGCTTGTGGCATAGATGTGAGTTCATAAAGAACTCACCTTTACTTGCTAGAAACAAGAATTCAACCCAAAGCTTTGGTAAATCAACCGCTCTTCAATAAATACACTAGAATCTCCAATCTAAACACACAAAAATGAATTTTCTAAGAGTTAGGTCATAGTAATTCTCAATATCAGAAGAGGAGATAAGCTAGAGATGATGGAGAAGATGAAGAGGAGGCTTACCAAAGCTTTTGCACTCGATTACCTCTTGATTTGGATCTCTAGAAGCCAACCCTAGCCTAGGGAATTTCTATTTCCCATTCCCTCTCCATTTTTCTATTTTCCTAAGTGTTTGGAGAATGAATGAAGGAAGAGGGAGCTAAGAAGGGTTATATGATGAGCTAGGCTAGCTCAACCAATACCCAACCAAGGTACCAAAATTCCGAAGCTCGGAACATATTGATGCTTATAGTCAAAAAAGTCGTAAACGACGATCAGGACTCAATGAAAGTGGTCCCGAATCCTAATTTTATCGTTTGTGTAAAACGACATTTTTAGCGACATATAAGATACGGTGATATATTTAGATAAAATATCTAAATCTAAAATCATCGAATGAGGGGGTTGTTACAGACTTCCTCCCTTAAAAGAATTGCGTCCCCGCAATTCCTTAAGAATGAAGTAATAAGTAACAACCAAAAATAATACCATGAAGTGTTACAACAAGAACCGACACGAAATAAAAATGTCACACCAACGGCTAGGTGAGATCCCAATTTCATCTCGCAAGATCACAAAAACTAGAGTCCAATCTCAAACTCCATTACCCATGAAGGTAGTCATCCCAAACGGGTAAAATAATTCCATAAAAATTCATAAGCGCTATGAATTCAAATAGACTCGCCTTTCTTAGTATGATTCTCAAGGGAATGAGAATCGATAGAATGCACAAAAACCATGAGAATCTAATTTGGAATTTTAAGAAACAACGGGACTGCGTCCTACAGACGCAATATATCAACAGTAGATATTTCTCTTAGGATATGAAATAAGAATTTACGATGGTTGACTAATCCATCCCCAAACTCAATCACGACGATGTAGGGAACATCGAACCCAAGCACTTTAGTCCTGTGACTAGGTGGCTACACTAACAAAAGCACAACATAGAGATTCCAACGAATTTAGCTAAGGAAAGCAATTTTCGAAGGAATTATCAATTTTTATACCAATGATTCAAGGTTGGTAACGGAATACCAACCTGCTAGAAACCGATAAACAAATATTGTTAACGGAATACCAATGAACTACAAGTCGATAATCAAATATTGGTAACGGAATACCAGTGAACTAGAAATCGATAACAAATACTAGTAACGGAATACCAATGAACTACTCGGTGAAATCGGTTTCTAACTAGGTACTAAATCTCATTTAGTAACCAGACAAATCATTAGGAATTATACGAAATTCCCATTATTTAGAAACTTAAGTATCGATTTTAGAAAACTAGAAACATCAAGAAGAATATGGATAAGTAGTGCACAACTTACCACTTAGGAACAACATGATTTAAGATAATTTTCCGCCAAAAATCACAAATCGAAAAAACGTCAGCAATTAATCAAAGAAGCAATAGACAATTTCTCTAATAAGATGAGATTAAACCAAAGAGGTCATAATCCCCAAAAATTTGATTAACAAGGGTTAACAAACGTGTGGAGAAAATTGTCAATCCAAATGATTCGAACAAACAAAGGAGGAATATCAAAAGAGCTCACCCTTTCGACATTCATTTCTAAGAACAACGCAAGGCTAAGTCCATAAGTGAATTGACTATAGCACTTCCGGGTGATCGACTAGATCATAGATTTGAAGTAAGGAATTACTGAGTTTGTCGTGGATCGCAAAAACTCAAATTTCCCCTCCCACGGGAACTCCCATTCTCTCAAGTGATTGTTCACTAGAGAAAATAAGAAGACCCATGGAATCACAAGAATACTAAATTCTCTTTAGCAAATCGAAACAAGGATTAAGAATTAGGCGAGATTCTCAATCACTAAGAATTCTCGAAAATCAAAGATCTGAAATCTAGCAACAAGAGACATAAATGGATAACTCTTTGGGTTGTTCCTGGAGTTATTAAATTTACTCAAAGAAAAGATTCAAGATAATTTCTTATTGAAAATTTTGAACCACTCAAATTATTGGAATTGCTCCAAGGAAATCTGGAAATAAATTATCTAGAAAAATAAACAAAAGATTACGAAAAATCACCAAAATCTAAAATATTATTATTTTGATTAACTTATTAGAAATGAATTTCAATTTTAGGAATCATTTCGAATGTCGGATTGTCACATAATGGTATTTAGGAATTTTGAACTACAACATGGCGTCCCACATCTCGTTCGAGATCCTTAACGCACCCGATGGACAAGTTAACACAAGAAAGTCCTCACAATTTCTAACATTCATGCAAATCTCGTGAAAATATAAAAATTCAATAAATCATTCGAGATGGCATAAAGGAATAAAATTCCTTTATCAACTTACGAATAAAACACAAATGATATCTTTTGATAATGAAGAACACGATCGATGTATATCAAAAGAACATAAATAAAATAATCTCTATACAAGGTGAATGGCATTAAGGAATTAATGACACGTGCCTTAACTCAAGAAGAGGGATCACAATAAGCGGGATGCTTTCCCTCATTCTTGATCTTGAGTTTGGAACGCAACGATGCATTTGTTGAGTTAATTTAGCACAAATGCTTGGTGACTCACACCGGCACAACGTGGTAACAAATGAGTTGTTTTAGCCCGAAGGCTTAGTGATCTCACACCGAACTAGAACTATATAGCTGACAACAAGGGAGTAGGTTTAGTCACAAAGACATGGTATCTCCATACCGACCGACAAGTGATCAATAGACCATGCTAGGTACATATCGACGTACGAAACAATCTTAACTAGAAATCAAGAAATGTCAGGATCAAAGATGCTTACAATGTGCGTAAGGACGCACGGGTAAGATGTCCAATGATCAATTAACTACAAGGATATTAAACAGACAACGATTAGCAACTCGAGTCAAAGAGTGAAACAGAAGCCCCACTAGAGCACACGGGCCCTAGATGGACTATAGAAATCAACTTGAAGGAGAACGAATCGATAACTATTCTAAAGGACCAAAAATAGGTCACTAGAAACTCAACCACCCCTCCGTGGGAGGTACACTGGGTGAACCGACACTTGCACGGCTACGACCAACCATTTCGCCTCAGTAAGGAAAAAGGAGGAAAACTTTAGTCTCAAGTTGAGTTCAAACGAGGCGAATTCAAACAAAATGGAATCGTATAGGGAGACAAGCTATGACGGGCCTTAAGACTCTCACTGAAACCCTAAAGCACGATTCCCGAGAGAGGCTTAAGACAATACCATCGTCATACTATCTTACACTGTTCCGGAAAGTGGCTCTGATACCAACTGTAGCGCCCCGCCTCTATACCCACTATCGTCCTGTTCATTTCAGAGAAATGTCGTAGACCATAATGGAGAATGAGGTTTGTAAAGAGCGACCGATTGTATGATTACTCCATATGAGGAATGCACATCGAATTCTGGTACCGATTAAAATTTCGACGTGACCATTCAACACATAGGGCAACTACACAACGGCTATATGAAATCCGGAAAGCAGTATAAAATAGACAACAACAATAATATAAATATGGTATATCTCAAAGCCAGACACAGAATAATCATATCACAAAGGCGGAATAGATATGAATAAACCAAGAATGTGTACAACAAGCTAGTGGTCAACAAAGATCCACTAATCCCAAAAGGATAAAGACATGAACCATGATCTAAACAAAAGAATATGTACACAACGATAGATAATGTCATAGGTACAAAAGTACATAAAGCTGCAGAGACAGAGTAGCAAGCTGAAAGCGGAAGATCAATCATGCGAGGAGTCCCAAAGGAGTACCTAAAGTGACTCGGTCTGACCCGAGTATTATTTATAGGAGTAAACAATAAATGGATCATTCTAGCTGTACTCATCAAATAAACTGAGATAAAAAGAGATGGAACACAGGATGACATGATTCTAGTAATAATATTTAGTCATAAACAAATATGAAACATGGCATGTCAACAAAATCAGGAAATGACAATGGAATGACAGCACACAAATATCTCTAAATAATCTCCTAGCTAATGTAGAATGCAACATTCAAACAATAACACACAACAGGAAATGACATAGGAATGCCAACTATAAATCAAATTGACGTGCATCGCATCAAAGTAAACGTAAATCAAATTGACGCGCATCGCATCAAAGTAAACATAAATCAAATTGACGCGCATCTCATCAAAGTAAACATAAATCAAATTGACGCACATCGCATCAAAGTAATCATAAATCAAATTGACGCGCATCGCATCATAGTAATCAAGAATCAAAAATCATTTATCAAATTGGCGCGTAATGCGTCAAAGTAATCAAATTGACGCGCAATGCATCAAAGTAGCGAGATACGATCTCTAGGTAGCGAACCCATTGTTTGAGCCGAAGCTCCCCACGAAGCCGGGTCGTGACCCCGGAATAGAGAAAACACATAAATCGTGAAATCTCTAGAAAACATCATAAATCATAGAAAGTTAGACCGAAGTCCCATAGGTGAAATCCAAGAATTGTAAATCCCACTCGGGCGATCGAGGACCACAAAACATAAGTCGTGGAGGCGGATACCAACAATCCGGGTGAGTATGAATCACACCGAGATAGTTAATATAAGAAAATCACTAAACGTCCCATAACCACTCGCTATTCTCGAATATTTATGAACCCGTTGTTAGTTCATTCTCAAAACATCAAGGATAATCATAAAACAGATCACATCGATCCGGGTGAATAGAAATTACCCCAAGCTAGTTAATACAAGGAAATAGAAACATGTCCCACAACCACATGCTATTCTCGAATATTTACACACTCGTAATTGCTTCTATTCAAAACAGAGAAAATCATAGAAGGAGCATTGCCACGGTTTTCGATCGGACGAGTCCAAGAATTAACCATCGAAGCAAAAGCAAGGGTTCATAGTCCTTGATTTTACTAAGATGTTTAATTAGATTTCTCATACGAACGAGAAAAGGTTTATAAAATATATACTGGTAGATTTGAAGAAGGTTCATAAAACGATTTCGTAAATTAGCTTCTGTTGGCTAGCTTTTAGACCAAGCCACTAGGGTTCATATTCATTGTAACACCCCGCCTCCGCTAGGGTCACTCGCAAAGGAATGCACTAGCTTTAGATGGGCATTATTGGTAAACATGCACAGAAACATCACAAGACAGAACACATAAAATAGCGGAAGTAAAATCAATCTTTCATAACATGAATACATAAGGTCTAAAGCCTTTTACATCAGAGTACATCAAAACCTGTCTTGCAATAGTAAAGAAGCATAAAGACTTTTTTTTTCATAAATTATTCCCCAAGTAAAAACAGTAAAGTAGCCATAGCCAGGAAAAGTCCAAGCCATCCATGATGACCTTCAAGCAGAAGAAGTCCGAACTAAACAGCAGTGTTTCCTCCCTGTAACCTGGGGGGGAAACGGAAGAAAAGAGGCGAAACAAAACGGGTCAGTCAAAAAGACTGAGTAAGCCCTATCTACTATTAGTATAAAAACTAGTAAAGTTAACTGTCATGAGAAACTGAGATGAACATAAGCATGATACAAGATAGGTCAATTAAATCAAAATAACAGGATGAACTACTGAACTCAGATGAACTAGGGTGTCGTGATAAACTACGATGTCAAGATAAAACAAGGTATCACATTGTCAGGTTTCTATTAAGTATAATATCCCAAGGTATCTATCGCGTATAACGTCCCATGGCATCTATCATGTATATCCGCTCTGCACCTCTCGTACTAGTATCCCAACCTGCGTCATGTGTTAACCATGAATGTCCCTTGCCCAATGTCATGGAATGGTCCATACCAACCTAACATATAGCATATGTAGGTTTTCCCAACTCGTATGTTTCTTTCCATGAATAAGTTCAGTCCTTTGCCGTAGGCCGTACGGGCTTTCCCATGTAAACGTTTTATCCTTGAAGTTGTTTTGGACTGCAACCCTTGATCTAGTTGTGTTCCTTACCATGAACTATCGCGCGTCCACTTAGGATTTATGCCACCTAGGACCGCTAGGGATTATGCTACCTAATGAACGTTTCCGTGTCTCGGTTTGGGTTTTGGCCACCTAGGACCACTAGGGATTACGCCACCCGTCAACCGCGCCCTTGATCCCACGTATGTATCGTGAATCGTTTTCCATGTCTAGATGCACATGTTCCCCAATGTGCCATCCGAGTTCCGTGCCAGGGCAAATCAAGAAATACGGAACTCGGTCGGGAGCTTTAAATCGTCTACCGATGCAGATATCAAGGTCTGTTTTTGTACCCGTGGCTGTGGTCCCACGTGACCCCTCCCTCAACTACTGAAAGGCAATCCAAGAAAAATCATGTATAAGAACCACTCCACGGCCCCACTATAGCCCACTTTCCTACGGGCCAACCTCACCCATGACTCGATAGCAAGCACATGGTCTGTTGGGGGTTCCCTGCCTTTCCGCACGTACACGATTGACTAAAGATGGTAGGTAGTCGGCGATGCGCTATCCAGGTCAAAAACAAGAATCGTCGACTCCACGCTAATCCATCCCAGTCTTTAGGTTGCTCGCATAGCAACCAAGGCATACTCTTGGTCCTTCTAACGCAGACCTTAACCTCTCATGGGCCTAGTATAATTACCTGGCAGCCCACAGAGGGATCCCAAGAATATCCTCACGTCCCCCGAAGCTTCCACTTCGGCACCCAGTGCGCTGGAGCTTTTATCCAAGTCAGATAACTTGCTCCCCCTCGTATACTAAGCGATGACCTACCGTATCAGGTTACTCATCGTTTTGAGAATTAGTCCTATGTCCTTAGCTAAGAATTATTACTTAGTTACCCTTAACTAAGGTTTACCACTTAGCTTCCTTTCCCGTTATCCTTGATTAACCACGGTTTTCTACCTAGTTCTTCTAGCTAGGGTTTGTCTATTGGGTTAAGTGTTATCATTCAAGTCCATGACTTAACCCGCCCACGAATCACGTCGAAGATTGGCTAAGTATTTAAGTTCAAGACTTAGTCCCACAAGTTGGTTAAGTGTACCCAGAGGCTCATGACTTAACCCTATCAAGTCAAATTGGTCAAGTACTAGCTTACCTTAATCCTATCGGATTATCTTGCTAGATCGATTAAGCATAGATTATCTTAATCCCATCAAATTATCGAGTCGGATTGGTTAAGTATAGGTTGGCTTAACCCCATCCTCTAATCGTACTACAATGGTTAAGTATATTCTAAAAAGGTCTTGTGACTTAACCTTATCAGGTCCGCGTATTAGATTGGTTAAGTGTAAGTTACTTAACCCCATCAAATCATCATGTATAATTGGTTAAGTATAAGTTGCTTAACCCCTTTAAATTATCACGTTAAGTTGGTTAAGTATTGGTTACTTAACCTCATTGAATTACCGAGTTTAAATTGGTTAAGTGTTTAACTTAACCCCATCGAATTACCGTGTTTAGATTAGTTAAGTGTGGATTACTTAACCCCATCTAATTACCGTGTCGGATTAGTTAAGTGTAAATTACTTAACCCCATCCCCTAATCATCTTGTATGGTTAAGTGTCATTAAGAAAACTTACTTAACCTTGCCAAATTATCATGTTGGATTGATTAAGTGTTGGTTAACTTAATCCCCGTCCACTAGTCGTATAAAAATGGTTAAGCGTCATTAGGCAAATCAAATCACTTAACCTACCCAACCTTGTCATGTTTTGTTAAGTATCATTAGCCTAACCAATTTACTTAACCCATTTACCCATGTCATATTTGGTTAAGAGTCATTAATCAAATTAACTTAGCCCTATCATGTGGCATTAATTACTTAATGCACCCCAACCTCTCACATTAGACTTTGTTGTGGTTACTAGTTAAGCCGGTCGGTTCCGGGTAGCTTTACACCACAACTTGGTCTAACCTCGGGTTCAAGCACAACATGACCAACTTCTCACATTGGGTCCTATTATTTGCAACTACTAGTTAGGCCGGTCGGTTCCGGGTAGTTTTACGTTGCAAACTCAACCCAACCTCGAGTTGGCCACTTTCATGTTTAGTCTAGTGTCATGTTCATAGTCAAGTTTTCAAGCAATTGGGTAGACCTAACTTAATAGGTAAATTCCCAATGGGTAGACCTAACTTAATAGGTAAATTCCCAAGCTTATGTTTTTATGCATACTTACATGTCAACTTCCATGTTATATTTCAAGTCATGTTTTCAAGTATAAACACATGTCATATTTAACGTTACATGTTGTCATGTTTATACCCATTTACCCAAGTCATATTCATGTCATTATGTTTCCCCATAATGTGACCCCAACGCTTTTTAAACTAGCATATACGTTCGCAACAACGTGATGGATTAAAAGAAGAGACTTGGCAAAGGAATGACAAAAATGGGTATTAAGCCACAAGTTAATCATGGTGGCAAATGAGGCACAAATGTGTTCATTAGCTTGCATGTTACATTCTTAAGCCTCAAAAACATGCATAAACCCAAACTTGGTACATAAGCGAATCATGGTGACAAAAGACATGGAATGATGGCTAGAAACTCGCATATATCATCATATAAGGATTATGACTTCATATGCAAGTTGACATAATGATTATGAAGATTCTCATGTTGTATAATGCAACATTTCAACATAAAGGTTGTGGCTTTTTGCTCATAAGATCAAGCTAATGACTTCATAGACTTGCATGACATGATAGCATATATCATTCTCAATGATCAAACCCAAACTTGCAACATGAACATTTAACTTCATAGTTAATATCTAAGAGTAGGGAAGGGCTTACATTGCTATGAAGGCCTAAATCGATTAAACTAAAGCTTGTGATGAAGCCTATGCATGCCATCACCCAAAAAAAAACCCAAAGATGGATGCTCCAAATCAACAAAAACACCATCTTTATGAACAAAGATCAAAGCTTTTGCCTTGGAATCAACTTGAGAAGCTCTCATACTAACATAGGGACTCTCTAACACTCTCAAGATCATGAAACCTTTCATAGAAATGAAGTGGAGACTAGGATAGTTGAGTGGAGGCCATGAGAGTAGAAATTTGGCCATAGTTTAGTTACATGAGTGAATAATGAGGGTTTAGGGGGGGTTAAGGGCTTATTTATAGAAGATTAGGCTAGTTAGGACCCTTAGATTAACCCTAGGACCAACCTGAACCGTCAGATTTCAAACCAGGCCCAAAAACCTAGCCAAGATAGAAAATAGGTGCACCAGGCCAGAATCAGCCGACAGGGCAAGTCGACAGCCCTGTCGACTTGCCTGTCGACATGCCTGTCGACAGCCAAGTCGACTTGTCTGGGCGGGAATTTTCCCGCCTGGCCCCATCTCTGCATGTTTCGAAATTCAAATTTCCCGAAAACTTCTTTGGGCCTTAACCGGGTCATACGGACTCCGATTTACAAAATTTCGGACTCTATTTCGCGTATTTTTCCGAGACGAACGCAATGGCATAGCCCGTTTTACTTGATTCAGAATTTAAAATTAAATTCTGCCTTGATTCTCGTTTTAACATGTTATCGAAATACGAGTTGTTACATTCTCCCCACCTTTTAGGATTTCGTCCCCGAAATCTCCAAGTTAGGAAGAACATATCCTACCATCCATCATCCATCTACTCAAAACATCATCCACAAGCAATCATTGTCCTTAGATGATTTCTAATGCTATATGAATATATGCAAAACGTGTGTGTACATGTTCCTTAGCTAATGCTAATGATCAGGCCTGAATAATCTTTCTAATGCAAAAATATGTATAGTGCCATGAATCCAACATGTATGCAAATAGTCCTAGTCAAATAGATACTATATGCGTGCACAATCATTCATTCATATGCAACAACCGCATGATAACACATTCGATTTCATCCATAAACAAGTATAAATACTCGTGCATATGCAATATGAAATGTGACCGAGTCGAGCTAGTATCTAATGTGTATTCGCGTATCCACGAGCAACCACTTGCAACCACTTGCAACCATATCAATCATAACATGTTTCAAATACATGTTTACATCCATAGGGTTCTACCTAGGATTCCCTGAAATAGGGTCGAGAAGATAAACGAGACAAACTCCTTACGGGGTTTGTAACAGAATATAGGACCGAGAGGATATTCACAAAAGGTAGCCTACAAGCAAGCTCTACAGAAAACAGGGATCAAGGATATACTTTCAAAAAAAGAAGTCGTATTTCCTTGGGCTTAATTCCGTTTGTGCCTTGACCGTCCTTTAACTTCGTGATTTCGTAGCTTCTTATTTCCTGTTTCCATAACATGAGCTGGAACTCAATTCTTCGTCGCCTCTCGTTCCACTTGCACTTATCCTCTTTCTAGAATACTTGACGCAAACATGACTGCGTACTCACGATCTCATGCAAGCTTTCCAAAATTCACTAGTGAATCTCGGACCTCGTACCATAAGGTATTCCACGTAGTAGAACTTTCTCTTGAAAGTAAACAGATGCCAACCGGGTTATCAAGTGCACTTACTAGGGTGATTTCCATAACCCATGCATAAGTGAAATAAACCATCCGTCTTATCGGCGAACACCACATGATCGAGCTTCAAATTTCCAATAAAGGTATCAAGGGATTCTAGGTAACTAATCATGACCGAACCCAAAAGGTTCCACGAGACTTCGAGGGTATTACCAAGGCTAGTCAAGAGTCTAACTACCCCCCTATCAAAACCAAGAGTGGCACCCCTTACTGGATAACCACTTCATCCCTAGAATCCATCCATAACCGAGGCATGTCATTCTCAAATCCAAAACAAGTCATGAATAAATGGACCGATTCTCCACAGGGCTTGAGACAAAAATGGGATTCTCTATTACGCTAGTACTTAAGGTGCAGAGACTCAACTATCGAAGCAGACTTAAATGATATGATGATCAAACCAAAGTCCTAACGGGATGATAGAGAAGAAAAGCTAAACCTTTAACAAGATCGTTACCCTCCTTCCGAGGTACCCTAGAAATGGGAGCATATTACTGCCCTCCCGATGATCTTGTCCTTGTCCTATGATACTTAACTATCCGCCCCATTTCACCATGCCAAAGGTACTCCCTTGTCATGGGTTTCATTGTTCATCTTTCCCTCTCATTCTGGGTTGAGCCATACCAACAAGTTGCTCATCCTTAAACTCGTATCCTTTACCCTTGCTCTTTATTATCCTTTCTTGTAACACGGCAATGGGTCTCTCGAGAACCACCTCCATCGTACAGGAAACACCTACGTGGCTAGACAAAGATTAGTCACAGTGAGAACTACTATGACCACGGATGGAGGAAAGAAAGGAAATGAGCTTCAATCAAGGAATCAAAGAATGGTGCTAATGGCTTTTGGGGAATAGCCTTTTTAAAACAAACTTTTCTTGAAAAATGCTTCTTTATAGACGGTTTTCCAAATAGTTTTCAGAAGGTTTTAAAAGCTTTTGCCCAGTCTGGTAACCTTCTGCTCTGATACCAAATGTAACACCCCGCCTCCGCTAGGGTCACTCGCAAAGGAATGCACTAGCTTTAGAGGGGCATTATTGGTAAACATGCACAGAAACATCACAAGATAGAACACATAAAATAGCGGAAGTAAAATCAATCTTTCATAACATGAATACATAAGGTCTAAAGCCTTTTACATCAGAGTACATCAAAACCTGTCTTGCAATAGTAAAGAAGCATAAAGACTTTTTTTCATAAATTATTCCCCAAGTAAAAACAGTAAAGTAGCCATAGCCAGGAAAAGTCCAAGCCATCCATGATGACCTTCAAGCAGAAGAAGTCCGAACTAAACAGCAGTGTTTCCTCCCTGTAACCTGGGGGGAAACGGAAGAAAAGAGGCGAAACAAAACGGGTCAGTCAAAAAGACTGAGTAAGCCCTATCTACTATTAGTATAAAAACTAGTAAAGTTAACTGTCATGAGAAACTGAGATGAACATAAGCATGATACAAGATAGGTCAATTAAATCAAAATAACAGGATGAACTACTGAACTCAGATGAACTAGGGTGTCGTGATAAACTACGATGTCAAGATAAAACAAGGTATCACATTGTCAGGTTTCTATTAAGTATAATATCCCAAGGTATCTATCGCGTATAACGTCCCATGGCATCTATCCTGTATATCCGCTCTGCACCTCTCGTACTAGTATCCCAACCTGCGTCATGTGTTAACCATGAATGTCCCTTGCCCAATGTCATGGAATGGTCCATGCCAACCTAACATATAGCATATGTAGGTTTTCCCAACTCGTATGTTTCTTTCCATGAATAAGTTTAGTCCTTTGCCGTAGGCCGTACGGGCTTTCCCATGTAAACATTTTATCCTTGAAGTTGTTTTGGACTGCAACCCTTGATCTAGTTGTGTTCCTTACCATGAACTATCGCGCGTCCACTTAGGATTTATGCCACCTAGGACCGCTAGGGATTATGCTACCTAATGAACGTTTCCGTGTCTCGGTTTGGGTTTTGGCCACCTAGGACCACTAGGGATTACGCCACCCGTCAACCGCGCCCTTGATCCAACGTATGTACCGTGAATCGTTTTCCATGTCTAGATGCACATGTTCCCCAATGTGCCATCCGAGTTCCGTGCCAGGGCAAATCAAGAAATACGGAACTCGGTCGGGAGCTTTAAATCGTCTGCCGATGTAGATATCAAGGTCTGTTTTTGTACCCGTGGCTATGGTCCCACGTGACCCCTCCCTCAACTACTGAAAGGCAATCCAAGAAAAATCATGTATAAGAACCACTCCACGGCCCCACTATAGCCCACTTTCCTACTGGCCAACCTCACCCATGACTCGATAGCAAGCACATGGTCTGTTGGGGGTTCCCTGCCTTTCCGCACGTACACGATTGACTAAAGATGGTAGGTAGTCGGCGATGCGCTATCCAGGGCAAAAACAAGAATCGTCGACTCCACGCTAATCCATCCCAGTCTTTAGGTTGCTCGCATAGCAACCAAGGCATACTCTTGGTCCTTCTAACGCAGACCTTAACCTCTCATGGGCCTAGTATAATTACCTGGCAGCCCACAGAGGGATCCCAAGAATATCCTCACGTCCCCCGAAGCTTCCACTTCGGCACCCAGTGCGCTGGAGCTTTTATCCAAGTCAGATAACTTGCTCCCCCTCGTATACTAAGCGATGACCTACCGTATCAGGTTACTCATCGTTTTGAGAATTAGTCCTATGTCCTTAGCTAAGAATTATTACTTAGTTACCCTTAACTAAGGTTTACCACTTAGCTTCCTTTCCCGTTATCCTTGATTAACCACGGTTTTCTACCTAGTTCTTCTAGCTAGGGTTTGTCTATTGGGTTAAGTGTTATCATTCAAGTCCATGACTTAACCCGCCCACGAATCACGTCGAAGATTGGCTAAGTATTTAAGTTCAAGACTTAGTCCCACAAGTTGGTTAAGTGTACCCAGAGGCTCATGACTTAACCCTATCAAGTCAAATTGGTCAAGTACTAGCTTACCTTAATCCTATCGGATTATCTTGCTAGATCGATTAAGCATAGATTATCTTAATCCCATCAAATTATCGAGTCGGATTGGTTAAGTATAGGTTGGCTTAACCCCATCCTCTAATCGTACTACAATGGTTAAGTATATTCTAAAAAGGTCTTGTGACTTAACCTTATCAGGTCCGCGTATTAGATTGGTTAAGTGTAAGTTACTTAACCCCATCAAATCATCATGTATAATTGGTTAAGTATAAGTTGCTTAACCCCTTTAAATTATCACGTTAAGTTGGTTAAGTATTGGTTACTTAACCTCATTGAATTACTGAGTTTAAATTGGTTAAGTGTTTAACTTAACCCCATCGAATTACCGTGTTTAGATTAGTTAAGTGTGGATTACTTAACCCCATCTAATTACCGTGTCGGATTAGTTAAGTGTAAATTACTTAACCCCATCCCCTAATCATCTTGTATGGTTAAGTGTCATTAAGAAAACTTACTTAACCTTGCCAAATTATCATGTTGGATTGATTAAGTGTTGGTTAACTTAATCCCCGTCCACTAGTCGTATAAAAATGGTTAAGCGTCATTAGGCAAATCAAATCACTTAACCTACCCAACCTTGTCATGTTTTGTTAAGTATCATTAGCCTAACCAATTTACTTAACCCATTTACCCATGTCATATTTGGTTAAGAGTCATTAATCAAATTAACTTAGCCCTATCATGTGGCATTAATTACTTAATGCACCCCAACCTCTCACATTAGACTTTGTTGTGGTTACTAGTTAAGCCGGTCGGTTCCGGGTAGCTTTACACCACAACTTGGTCTAACCTCGGGTTCAAGCACAACATGACCAACTTCTCACATTGGGTCCTATTGTTTGCAACTACTAGTTAGGCCGGTCGGTTCCGGGTAGTTTTACGTTGCAAACTCAACTCAACCTCGAGTTGGCCACTTTCATGTTTAGTCTAGTGTCATGTTCATAGTCAAGTTTTCAAGCAATTGGGTAGACCTAACTTAATAGGTAAATTCCCAATGGGTAGACCTAACTTAATAGGTAAATTCCCAAGCTTATGTTTTTATGCATACTTACATGTCAACTTCCATGTTATATTTCAAGTCATGTTTTCAAGTATAAACACATGTCATATTTAACGTTACATGTTGTCATGTTTATACCCATTTACCCAAGTCATATTCATGTCATTATGTTTCCCCATAATGTGACCCCAACGCTTTTTAAACTAGCATATACGTTCGCAACAACGTGATGGATTAAAAGAAGAGACTTGGCAAAGGAATGACAAAAATGGGTATTAAGCCACAAGTTAATCATGGTGGCAAATGAGGCACAAATGTGTTCATTAGCTTGCATGTTACATTCTTAAGCCTCATAAACATGCATAAACCCAAACTTGGTACATAAGCGAATCATGGTGACAAAAGACATGGAATGATGGCTAGAAACTCGCATATATCATCATATAAGGATTATGACTTCATATGCAAGTTGACATAATGATTATGAAGATTCTCATGTTGCATAATGCAACATTTCAACATAAAGGTTGTGGCTTTTTGCTCATAAGATCAAGCTAATGACTTCATAGACTTGCATGACATGATAGCATATATCATTCTCAATGATCAAACCCAAACTTGCAACATGAACATTTAACTTCATAGTTAATATCTAAGAGCAGGGAAGGGCTTACATTGCTATGAAGGACTAAATCGATTAAACTAAAGCTTGTGATGAAGCCTATGCATGCCATCACCCAAAAAAAACCCAAAGATGGATGCTCCAAATCAACAAAAACACCATCTTTATGAACAAAGATCAAAGCTTTTGCCTTGGAATCAACTTGAGAAGCTCTCATACTAACATAGGGACTCTCTAACACTCTCAAGATCATGAAACCTTTCATAGAAATGAAGTGGAGGCTAGGATAGTTGAGTGGAGGCCATGAGAGTAGAAATTTGGCCATAGTTTAGTTACATGAGTGAATAATGAGGGTTTAGGGGGGTTAGGGGCTTATTTATAGAAGATTAGGCTAGTTAGGACCCTTAGATTAACCCTAGGACCAACCTGAACCGTCAGATTTCAAACCAGGCCCAAAAACCTAGCCAAGATAGAAAATAGGTGCACCAGGCCAGAATCAGCCGACAGGGCAAGTCGACAGCCCTGTCGACAGCCAAGTCGACTTGTCTGGGCGGGAATTTTCCCGCCTGGCCCCATCTCTGCATGTTTCGAAATTCAAATTTCCCGAAAACTTCTTTGGGCCTTAACCGGGTCATACGGACTCCGATTTACAAAATTTCGGACTCTATTTCGCGTATTTTTCCGAGACGAACGCAATGGCATAGCCCGTTTTACTTGATTCAGAATTTAAAATTAAATTCTGCCTTGATTCTCGTTTTAACATGTTATCGAAATACGAGTTGTTACATTCATAAAAACTACAGAGTTTCACACATCTGGATCATTAAGAGCTTGATCATGATCCTCTATTCCTTCCCGGATCGTGATAATGCTTCCACGACCCCTCGATCGCGAGTCCCTGTCGCGACCCGATCCGCCTACTCAACAGCCTCTCGATCCGACCCCCGAAGCTAAAAAATGAAGGCCACGACCAAGCCAATTACGATCCGAAAATGCAGGATCTCGCGACACCTGTCCACAACTGTCATATTGACTATTTCTCCATCAAGCTACGAACCAGTCCGAGATCCTCGGGATTCGTGCCACGTATGACCGTGATCCGTCTGCAGAAATCACCTATAAATAGCCCAGAGCTAGGCAATTTTGAGGACCTTTTGGGCAATTCTGAGTTTTGACTCCACCATTATTACATCTCTATTATTATTATTCAGAGTTGTCTCGAATTTATTGAGTGAATCGACATTGTAAAAGTGAGGTTGAGGGATAAATCATCGATTGTACTTGAAATTTAAGTATAATCATAGATATAAAGTGGACGTAGGCTCGTTAACGTCGAACCGCTATAAATCTCGTGTCTTTCTTGTTTTTCTTGCATTTTTTCTGATATTAATCTCTACACAATTGAATAACTTGGGTGTTGGAGCCAATTTTGGATCTAACATTTTGGTGCTTTCACTGAGAACAAAGTCTCGGCATATTGGATTGTAGTTCTATTATTCGGAAAACCAAGTTCGAAGAAAACGATCCAAAACTCCCCTGTTTCGATTTTTGAAAGATTTTAGTAAAGCTCAGATATCATGGCTGGAAATAAGTCTAAGGAAGTACGGACTTCCCAAGTGACTGAAGCTACGAACGAAGCGTTGAAGAGAGTGTTCAGGAGCGGATCGAAGTCCTGTCCCCGGATCGTGGTGAAGAGGGGGCGATCCGAACCGATGAAGGTACGGCGATCCGACCAACAAAGGGTGTCACGACCCGATCCCAAGGTAACGTCGCCATCCCCCTTACTGACCCTCCTGCGATCTGATCCCAAGGAACTACCACGAGCCACCAGCCTAGGAGGACCACGATCCGGACTGATAATCAGACTACTACCCGACCCGGGAAGGAAATTATGGCTCGTTCCGCTTGTGCCGGAACTTCTGCTCAACCCGGTTCAAGTTCCTTGCGTATCAGAGAAGATGAAGATGACCAGTTCGACCCTTCTGCCTCAGTTACTGAAGGACATCTGACTCGAATACTTGAAGCATTGGACAGGCAAACTGATGAACTGGCTGCTCAAAGGCAGGAGAGCTCGTTGCTGCATCAAAACATTACTGCCCTAGGCAGAAGAATTGACGATATTCAAAGGCAGGTTTCACCACCTCCAGCTCACCCTTTCTCTCCGGAACATACGTCGTCATCTGAAGAGCCCCGAAGGAACCAACGATGGCCCCCGCTAGAAAGGCCCGAGAATATAGAGCAGCTTCGATTTGGGTCACTTCCATCTCGTGAAGAAGAGGCGCTTAACCAGGTAACCAATAACCGTAACTTAAATGAGCCCGCTCTACCACCAAGAAGCGGCATGCCTCCCACTCGTTGCATGATCGACCGCGACAATAGGGGCTAGGGGGGTTCTGCTCAGGGACCATACTTTGTAGCAGCACGTCAAAAAAATGCTGGAGGAGGCCGTCGGGCAAGAAGTGCTGATCCCGAATCTACCCTGACCCATGCAGAGGTTGAAGCAATGATTAGGCAAGTCATGGTTGATAGTCGTGGACAGAGGAATGAAGATTGGGGCATAGATCGTAGTCACACTCCTTTTACTGACAACATACTGGATGTTACATTCCCAAGCGCTTCAATATGCCAACCATGAATCGATATACGGGCAGGACTGACCCCATCCAGCATTTAATGCGATACTCCTGGTCAATGAATGTCGCTGCAGCTATAGACGCGGTAAATGTAAAGCGTTCCCTATATTCTTGGAAGATGTGGCGTTAGTGTGGTTTACTCGCCTGCCAGCACGGTCAATATCCAACTTCAGGGAATTGAGTGAGAAATTCGTGAACCAATTCCGACTTCATGCCCAGAGGTCTAAGAATGTGATCGAACTATCCCTTATTAAACAACGACCGGACGAAAGCCTGAGGTCATATTTGGATCGTTTTAACTTGGCTGTCACAGAAGTCAAAGACCCGCATGAGCAAACTGTGTTGATGGCCTTGATCGATGGCGTCGATAAAGATACTGAGTTTGGAAGATATATGGCCGGCAAACCACCCCCGACCAGAGAAATATTTTATGAAAAAGCCAATGTTCGCCTGCGTCGGGAGGAGATATACGCTAATCAAAAAAGAAAGGCTACTGATAAGGAAGATATCCAAAGCAACGTGGCCATCAAGCAAACGAGAGATAGCTCAGGAAAAGTTGAAGTTAACGTTGGAAACAAAAATCAAGGCAGCGGTCACCAATTAGGGAATAATAACAATAATCGAAAAAGAAATCGAGGAAATGACTCTCAGAGGAGATCCCAACCCAGACCGCTTGAGAGCTTCACACCGTTAAACGACACGTTGGAAAACAACTTCTTGGATACATATAATGTCCTCCAATATAAAAGGCCTCCTCCGAGAGATTCTACAGAGAAAGAGCGTGAAACTGGAAAATTCTGTCTTTTCCATCAGATCCATGGTCATTCCACAAACGAATGTCGTCACTTGAGAGATGTGGTTGAAAGGCTGCTCCGAGAAGGGAAGCTCGATGAGTATAGGGTGACTCCTAGGGACAGGGGGCAAGCCTACAAGCCCCGAACCAAAGCCAACCTGTTGCCAAACCGACGACTCAGCAAAAAGGAAAAAATATCGTTATCAATACCATAATTGGTAGGCTTCACCTGGCAGGGCACAGTTTCAGAGCTATGGATCAATACATAAATGCAGCTAAACAACATTTCGAAGTGGGGGAATGTAGTAACCCTGAGGACAACGCTCCAATTAAGCAACAAAAGACGATGTCCGATGACGTCATATTTCGCGAGCGAGAGAGTATTGGAGTACACTCCCCAAATTGAGATCCGTTGGTGATCACCGTCATCATTGGCCCATCTATAGTTCATAAAGTCTTGGTAGATAACGGGAGTTCAGTCAACATTTTGTTCAAGAAAACGTTCGACCAAATGAAACTCGAGCCGAAGGATTTGATGCCATGTGAAGGTTGGATACGTGGATTTAATGGGGCCTCGACCGCTCCGATAGGATACGTGGAATTATCAGTAACTCTTGGGGAAGGAGAACGCCATAGAGTTAGGATCCTCTCCTTCGTGGTCTTAGATATTGAATCGCCATACAATGCCTTCTTAGGTCGATCGGCCTTAGCTAAATTCAGGGCCTGTACTGCACCCTGGTGCTTATTGTTGAAATTCCCAATGGATTTCCGGTGTGGGTGTTGTGAGAGGAGATCAAGTCGTTGCACGAGCATGCTACATTGCAGAATTAAAATTGCTCCATAAAGGAAGAGATGTAGAGGCAAAAGGTGGTTCCCCCCTCCAAGGGAGGAATCGTCATAGCAATTAAAGGAAATACCTTTGGGAGGGTCGCCCAGAGAGTTGCCCGAGGACATAGATCCCAGAGAGGATGAAGAGCCTGGGGGCAGAATGGCGACCCCCAATGAAGTAACTGTGGATGTATCAATCGATGATAGTGACCCAGAGAAGGTCCTGAAGATTGGATCCCAGTTGGATCCCGTTCGAGCCAAGGAGTTAACAAATTTTCTGAAAGCTAACTTGGATGTATTTGCCTGGACCCATGCGAACATGTGTGGGATATCTCCCTCGATCATGAGTCATTCGCTAAGCATTAACCCGAAACATCCTCCTGTCAAGTAGAAAAGGTGAATGTTGGGTTCAGAAAGGTCTGCCGCTTTAAAACAAGAAGTCGAAAAACTGAAGAGTAATGGATTTATTAAAGATTCGACTTACCCTGACTGGATTTCAAACCCAGTTTTGGTTAAAAAGGCCAATGGAAAGTGGCGTACGTGCATTGATTTCTCTAATCTAAACAAGGCATGTCCGAAGGATAGCTTCCCATTTCCTAGAATTGATCAATTAGTAGATTCAACCGCAGGTCATGAACTTCTTTCTTTTATGGATGCATATTCGGGGTATAATCAGATCCCCATGCATGTCCCATACCAAGAGCATACCAGCTTCATCACAGATTTGGGATTATACTGCTATGTGGTGATGCCTTTCGGTCTGAAAAATGCCGGCGTTACATATCAGCGGTTGGTAAATAGGATGTTCTACAACCAAATCGGGAAAACGATGGAGGTACACGTCGACGATATGTTGGTAAAGTCCAGACAATCGTCCGATCATACCAACGATTTAGCAGAGATGTTTCAAATTCTCCGAAAATATGAGATGAAATTGAATCCTTTGAAATGCTCATTTGGGATAGCATCTGGAAAATTCCTAGGGTTCATTGTAAGCTCGCGCGGAATTGAGATCAATCCAGACCAAATTACAGCAATCCGAAATATCCAAGAACCAAAGCAGATTAAAGATGTGCAAAGTCTTGCGGGAAAAGTGGCAGCACTCAGCAGATTTATCTCAAAAGCTACAGATAAACGCATCCCGTTTTTCGAGCTAATAAAGCGAGGCAAGCACAACTTTAAATGGACTCCTGATTGTATAAAAGCATTTCAGAACCTGTTGGACCATCTGGAAAGACCTCCGATATTGTCTAAGCCCGTGGATCACGAGGATTTATTTGTGTACTTGGCAGTGTCATCCCACGCAATCAGTTCGGCTTTGGTAAGAGAAGAGGATAAGATGCAAAGACCAGTGTACTATGTGAGTAAAAAATTGGCAGTTGCAAAATGAAATTACCCAAAGATAGAAAATCTTGCATACAATTTGCTGATTGCATCTAGGAAACTTCGTCACTATTTCCAGGTGCATCCCATCACTATTTATACTGATCACCCACTTAAGCAAGTCCTACAAAGGCCAGAAGAATCAGGAAGGTTGCTCAAATGGAACATTGAGCTGAGTCAATTCGACCTGAACTTCCAACCCCGGAGATCGATAAGAGGGCAGGCACTTGCAGATTTTATAGTAGAATTTACCATCCCAGAAGATGATGCGGTAGCCGAGGAAGACGATCCACCAAAGCTACCCCTCGACCCTAATGCCTGGAAACTATGCACTGATGGAGCTAAAAATGACAGGCGATCAGGTGCCGGAGTGGTTCTTGAGACTCCAGAGAAATGACTAATATATTACGCTCTTAAATTGGATTTCCACGCAACTAATAATGATTCCGAGTATGAAGCTCTAATTGCCGGGTTGAAGCTTGCAAAGGAACTAGGCATAACAAGGCTGGACATCTTTTGTGACTCCAATTTAGTCGTGAACCAAGTTAATGATAAGTTTCCGGCTAAGAGTCCAAGGTTGATGTCATATTTGGAAAAAGTGAAAAAGTTGTTGGATGGTTTTGATTACCACGGTATATCTCACATTCCTCGAACAGAGAATCAAAGAGCGGACAAGTTAGCGAAGATGGCTAGTTCTGATAATCCAGAACATACGGAGCTAGTTCCGATTGAAGAATTACATTTCCCTAGCGTGGATCAGATGGAAGTTGATCCAGTACTAGAGATTGAACCTGAAAGGGAGTCATGGATGACCCCCCTAATTTTTTTTTGATAAATGGAACGCTCCTGTCAAATAAAAGTGAGAGGCATGCAGTTATACGGAAGGCTTCCCGATATGTGTTGCAGGGCAATGTACTATACAGACAAGGCTTCTCGATGCCCCTCCTCCGGTGCATCGCTCATGAAGACATCAAGCGTGTGCTGAAGGAGGTCCATGAAGGCGAATGCGGAGATCACACCGGGGGCCAAACACTGGCAAAGAAGATATTGCGATACGGCTATTTCTGGCCCATCATAAACAAGGACGCAGCCAAGTATGCATGGTGTTGCGACGCTTGCTAGAAATTCTCCAAGATTTCTAGGGTGCCACCTAGCCAGTTGAAGACAATGACAAGCCCGTGGCCTTTCGCCACGTGGGGAATTGACATTATTGGGAGCCTTCCCCTAGCAAAAGGCGGAGCAAAGTTCGCTATTGTGGTCGTAGATTATTTTACTAAATGGGTAGAAGTGGAGCCTTTGACCACGATCACAACCAAGCGAGTGATCACCTTTGTTGTTAAGAACATCATCTGTCGATTCGGGATTCCGAAAATCATCATAACCGATAATGGGACCCAATTCGATAGCATGGAATTTCAAGATTTCTGTCGGAAGTATCACATCCAGAAAAGATACACCTCTGTGGCACGGACAAGTTGAAGCGGCAAACAAGGTGATCAAGTCCATTCTAAAGAAAAGTCTGAAGAGGGCCAAAGCTATGTGGGTTGATGAATTACCCCTAGCACTATGGGCCTATAGAACAACATACAAGTCGGCGACGGGTCACACCCCGTTTTTCCTTGCTTTCGGAGTTGAAGCAGTTATTCCGGTCGAGTTAGAAGTACCATCTCATCAAACTATTTATTACGATCCGATGACCAACAATGAGTTGCTCCTTGAATCCCTGGACATGGTTGAGGAAAAAAAAGGGACGAAGCCGACTCACGCGCCCTGAGACACAAACAACAAATAGCTCGGTACTACAATAGAAGAGTCTGAGCTCGGACATTCGAACCCGGAGACTTGGTTCTGAAGCGCGTCTTTCCGCCCCCGGTACATATGGGCTCGAAATGGGAAGGACCGTACTCCATTTTACAAAGGCTTGATAATGGAACCTTCAAGCTAGCGACCGTTGATGGAAATGAAATCCCTAGAGTGTGGAATGCCCAGCATTTGTTGCTTTATCTGACATAAAAGTGTCAGCTTTACTCTTTTTTTTAGAACCATTTAAAAAGGCTCGACTTGCCTAGAACAGTCCGGTTATCTGAACAAAAGATTATAAAGTGGACGTAAGTCATGATTCGACCGAACCACTATAAAAATACTGTGTGTCATTTACCTTCACCGCACCATTTCTTATATACTCTTTTATGTTTGGTTCATATATACCATTACCGCTACGAGCTTTGTTTTAAATTTACGCAGTAATCTCAAAACAGCTAATTCAAAACGCTATCCAACAAATCGTGAGGCTCGCGGTAATTGAAGTTCCAAAAGGTGACGCGAGGTAAATCGCACTACAGATTGCACTCTTACTCCCGAGATCAGGGAGAGAGTATAAAGGACGCGAAGATAATGTCCCTAAGGCGTGAAGGTGCACCATGATAAAACCGCCTTGACAACACTCTAACCTGCTGAAGGATCGGGAGAGTATAAAGGCGCTAGAGACTTAGCGCCCCCAGAACTCCTGCCCCGCTGAAGGATCGGTGAGCAGACCAAAAAATCAAACTCGAACTCTAACCCACTGAAGGATCGGGAGAGTATAAAGGTGCTAGAGACTTAGCACCACTCGAACTCTAACCCGCTGAAGGATCGGGAGAGTATAAAGGTGCTAGAGACTTAGCACCACTCGAAATCAAACCCGCTGAAGGATTGGGAGAGTATAAAGGTGCTAGAGACTTAGCACCACTCGAACTCTAACCCGCTGAAGGATCCGGAGAGTATGAAGGTGCTAGAGACTTAGCACCATATGAACTCTAACCCGTTAAACGATTGGGAGAGTATAAAAGCGCTAGAGACTTAGCGCCGCAAGAATCATTACTCCACTGAAAGATCGGGATAGTACGGATATAATCCTAATCGATCGCCAATAAGCCCTGGACAGGCACTATAATGACGATTAATTAGGAGTATATACGTTCATCACTACACATTTACTTAGCACGTGTATTTCCCGATGATTGTTTTCGTTATGATTAGTGATTGTTACTTAATATTTAACTATGAAAGTTTCAGTTATGATTATTTAAACTCTGCTAACATGATGAAGTTGCAGGAACACAACGGTGCAAAAGGAATGGATCTTTACTTACTGGAAGCAGATTTACAAAAAACGAGAAACTAAACAAAAAGTGAAGGCCACTCTCACGACAACATCTTTTTGCCAAAGGAAATCCTAAAATTAAAATATAAGCTAATAACTGCATTCTATTTACGCTTGGGAGATGGCTTTGATTTCTTCTCCCTCTTCTGTTTCTCCAACTCCTCTTTATCAGTACCGGAGCGGTCACTTTTCTTCCTCTTCCTCTTATCAACAAGAGGCTCCGGAGAAGGGCTGGAACGTTCGGAGGCAAGCTGTGAAGTTATCGATTTAGAAGAGAATCTTATGACCAACCCAGTTTTGGGGTCGATTTCAGAAATAGGGGTCACAAACACAGGATTCTGTTCCTCCCTCCTAAGAGCCAACTGCTTCTCTTTCCTAGCTTGTATGTCGGCCAAGGTTTCGCTATCATCACCCCTGGCCTCGTCAATGATATCTACCACCTCTTCCTCGTCTCCGTGACCGCCATCCGTGTCATGCAAAGCAACGATAATCTTAGCATCTGCAGGAGCGCCGGTGCCAGATTCCGTAGGTGCTACTGCAACCCTATCACTCGTTGTGCCCTCGGTTTGCTCCGGAATCTCGGAAACTTCAACACTAGAACCCGGAGGAATGTCAACTTTCTCCGCCACTGTTTTCTCCCCTGCATCCTTTTCGGCCGCTTTGATACCTACACCATGAGAAGCAAAGTTAGTTAATCAGGAGGAGATATGGCCACGTCGGTTATCTATCCCGTGAGACGACGGGTTACGATTGCTTTAATGAACTGTGGAGACGATACGGAGATACCTTCAGCTGACTCATCTCCCGGATTTGTACTGGTGGTCCCGACAATCGGTGGAGTAGGTGCCAAGGGGATCAATGGATCATCGGGGTTATATCCCTCAACTTCAGAGGTTTTGGGCTCTACCACCGAGCTCGAGCTCCCGTCGACCTTATCCTTGCCCTTGAGCCTGCTCTTCTACCTCTCCATTTCCTCATGGATCAGGCGTCTACCTTCCTCCAGAGCCTCAGGTTCTTCACCTCTGAGAAAGGTCTGCATCAGCTGGCTTTCGTCAATCTCGCCGACCCTCAGTCGCCGCTTCTCGCCCTCGACAATTGCGTCTCATACATTGGCCAAGGTAACATGGTAGTCTGGAATCCAAGAGATGTCTCGATCCTTGATAACTTCACCAAAGAAATCGAACAATAGTTCCTCAAAACTATCTATGTCTTTCTCTCTTTCGGCGAGCTTATCGGCCGCAGCAGCTACTAACTCAAGAGCGCTATTGGCGTTGCTCTCGGCAAGAGCTGCACGCTCCTCCGCTTGAGCAAGTTGATCATTTAAAACCTCCTTCTCCTTCTTGGCGAGGGCAAGGTCATCTTTTAAGCTCGCCCTCTCTTTCTCCTATGCCTCTTTCTCAGTAGAAAAGCGATCCTGTACTGTCTTCAGTTCGGTGTTAACCACCCTGAGATCTTCTACTTCCTTCCTCAGGGCCGCAGGCTCCTGGCTATTTAAGTCGAGCTCGTTGCGAAATCGCTCCCTAGCACCCTCCAACTCGGATCTGTAATTCTCTGCGTCTTGTCGAGCTAAAGCCAATTGGGCCTGTGCATCCTCTAGTTCTTTTTCCATTTTGCACCTAGCCCTCGATCATTATCAATCTTAACTCTGGCCCTGGCCACATCCGTCTCCATCTGGCGGATGATAGTAGAGAGGGTAGCAGCATGCTTCTTCATTACCCTGTATTGTTTAGCTGCATGGCATACATACCATATCACCTCTGTGTCCCAATCCTCGGGGACAGGCTCAAGATCTGGGACAAACACCATTCTCTCAAAGTAAATATCAGGAAATTGTTTTTGTAAGTGCTCTAGCCTGGCCATAATCTCAGAATTGGGGGCAACATCTTTTATAGCAGTAGTATCCAAGCCACGCTCACTAGAGGAAGCAGGAACTGTCTTCCCCTTTTCCATAATCCAGCCCTCATCTTTGTTTTGTCCTCTGGCTCGGGGTGTCTTTTGGAAGATTGGGCGTGAGAAGGAGTGCTTTTTGGAGGGGTTAAATCTCCGGGAAGTTGCTTTCCCCCAGCTGGTGGCAATGGATGACTATGTGGCTTTTTGTAACCTTGCTTCGGTGGAGATCGAGGTCGTGCAGAATAAGATTGATGAGAATCCTGGGGTCGACGACTATCCCTTCCCCGACTATCGCTACGAGTGTGCTCAGGATCTGGAAGGAGGCTTGGTGTGCCCTCGCGAAGGGAACGGTAAGAATAAGACCGTTTACGAGACATTTTTCCTACAAAGGAAACAAGTGCTTATTAGAACTATTAACCGTAGTAGCAAAAGGGTGTTATGATAAATGGTGCATGTGATTTGTGCATCCCGTGAAATCCCCTTTTTAAACGGACCCGGGCCCGGAGTTAGGCTCGTTTGAGTGACTTCTTTTTCTCTAACTGGGGCACTCGTCTCTTCGGAGATAGGAAAAATTGGTTCCCCTTCGAAGTCTTCTAGAGTATAAATATCGACTGGTAAAGGAATTTTATTTAATTCCCCGAGAATTTGTTCCTCCGTCAATTCGTCTTGGCCGACAGACTCAACTGGCGATGAAGTTCTCAAGGGAGACTGCCCCTCGGAGGATGGAACCTCCTTTGATTCATCGTCTCGTTCCTCATCTCCTTTGTATACGTTTAAATCCTTGTCATCCTGATTAATCATCGACGAAGGTCTCTTGCGAAGAGTGGTTGTCTTTACAGCTTGAGAAGTTCCTTCTCCTTCAGTCGGAGGTATATATTTGTAAGGTTTACTGCCTGCTCCAAGTCCGAACCTCAAGTCTAAGAGACGGTGTTTATGAAGGTTTTCATCAGTGATACGTTTCTTAATCCTTAAGAAATCTGAGTTACTCTTGAGGAGGCGAGACATTCGATCTTCGTGTATCGATCCTTTTGTTCTCTCAAAGTTGTGATCTGTATGGAACAAAATGACTCATTAGCACTAAAAGTTATGCTTTCGAAATAAATGCAGAAAAGTTGGAAACGTACTCGCTTGTAGCCACCTCCTCGCACATCTGGCCTGATGTTTTATATAGAACCAGTCAGACTTGACATCCCCTATATTGCTATAACCATCTGTCACAACTTTTCTATTAGCGATAGATTCGAAGAAAGTGAAATTGGGAGCCCCTGTGGAACGATGTTTGAAATGGTAATAGAACTTCAAATCTTTAAGAGTAAGTTCGGTACGCAGGATCTCCATATAAGCAATTATAGAGTGCACAAAGTCGCATAAGCATTCGGGTGGAGTTGCATGGGGGCAATTTGTAACTGTCTCAAAAGATCAATGACAAATGGAGAAAAAGGAGGAATGACCCCTACCCAGCACATGAGTCGACTAATGGTCATGTACCGCTCTAGGGCAGAATGAGGTCTATCTTTGTTTTCTGGAACTTTCACATCGTCCTAGGGAATTCCGTGTCTTAAACATATCTTCTTAAGTTTTATATCGTCTAGCTTAGAGGGTAAGGAATCTGTGAATTTTTCTATCTCCTTAGCACCCAGAATTTCATCGGGAGCTCAATCATCCTCATCTTCTAGGGACGTGCTTTCAGAGGTTGTTGATTCTATATCGGTCTCTATTTCGTAATCAGGATCGGATTTTTCCTCACTTGAATATGAGGAAAGCACGTCAGGATTATGATGTATTAATGTCTCTGATTCGGTACTTTCACTCGATGTCTCAGTCACTTGTTTATCCGACATAGCTGTGTTGGCAAGCAAAAATTAGAACATAGTTACCCGTGAGCCCCGTGTATGTGCAAGTGCTCGTGTGTGAAAGTGTGTGTGATACCAGAAAGTAAAGTCGTAACACAAATTGAATGAGCGCAATGAGTATGCTGTTGAGTTATGCTGCGAAATCAGTCCAAGAAGTTCGTATTGAAGGCTATAACCTAACTGTTCAAAGTCTTGTGATAGCAATACACTGTTTAAGTTAAAGTCTTTGGGATTACTGACCAGCCCGGTTCGGTAGAGATGAAGGGATCGGATCGTCGTATGTGTGTCAGATCGTGGGATATGGGATCGTGAGGCGGTTCAGATCGGAATACCAAGCGGATCGTGGAACTCCTATGGTTAACACAAGGCGCCACGACCCAATTCATCTCCATCAGCGATCCGATCCACTGCCTGACTTCACACCACAAATTCTCCTCCGATCTTTCTATCTCCACGATCCATTTCAATACCACGATCCGATCCGTAGACATCGACTACACCTCATCTTCTCTACCCCAATGGCGCTGCGATCCGAACCCGAACCTTGCAAACGATCCAAACTGGTCAGCATCTCTTTCTTTCTTCTTCCTCTTTTCTCCTCTCCTCCCAAACGCCTAAACCCATCAACCATCGTCGCCCCTAAAGTCTTGAACACCACGAAATTTAGCCACTCTCTCCTCTCAAATCAGTGAAAAAACTTAAGGAAAACGAGAGTAAATTTGCATTAAAGCCTTGTTGACATGATTACCTACTTTGTTTTAGCTTAAATTGGGAGAGGAAGCTATTTTCTGGAGATCACAAGCCAGGGTTCGAGAGAAGGGATCGATGGCAGCTGCAAAAAGAAAGAAGAAGAAGAGAGGATGGAAGAAAGGTCGGTTTATATATAGGCAAACCCATGACCGTTAGTATTCTTTTTCCTGTCTTATTCGAACCATAGAGACTAATGGGCCACGGACCAAAGCCCAACGCAGGAAAAGAAGGGATGCTCCCTCTCAAACGACTTGGGATGTCGTGGAAAAGCCCATAACGTTTCGTGAAAAAGCCCAAACGATCACCAAACCAAAGCAAGCACCTCGTACCACGGATCGTGGTGTGCCTTGGCGATCCGACTTGATAAACTACCATCCAGAATGAAGACTCAGAAATACTTATGAAGATTTAAAAAGTTTATCTAGCAGTTTGATAGCAAAATCTCCAGAAATCCAAAAGACGAGAGTGACCTCAGCAAATGTAAAAAATAACCGGGGTACCAGTCTGATATTTATACTAATTAGGGGACATGACTTCTTGGAGCTGTACGTCATTTCAAACAGACGTGGCCTTTTGTTTACGTCACTTCATGAAAAGATAGTTTGGTAATTTCGAAGCATGTTCCATCCTTGATAAAACATACTTCGAGGGGGCAAAATGTTGGCTAACTTTTAGACCAAGCCACCAGGGTTCATATTCATAAAAACTACAGAGTTTCACACATCTGGATCATTAAGAGCTTGATCGTGATTCCCTTTTCCTTCCCAGATCGTGATAATGCTTCCAAGACCCCTCGATCGCGAGTCACGACCCGATCCGCCTACTCAACAGGCTCTTGATCTGACCCCCGAAACTAAAAAAATGAAGGCCATGACCAAGTCAATTACGATCCGAAAATGCAGGATCTCGCGACACCTGTCCACAACTGTCATATTGAATATTTCTCCATTAAGCTACGAACCAGTCCGAGATCCTCGGGATTCGTGCCACGTATGACCGCGATCCGTCTGCAGAAATCACCTAGAAATAGCCCAGAGCTTGGAAATTTTGAGGATCTTTTGGGCAATTCTGAGTTTTGACTCCACCATTATTACATCTCTATTATTATTATTCAGAGTTGTGTCGAATTTATTGAGTGAATCGACATTGTAAAAGTGAGGTTAAGGGATAAATCATCGATTGCACTTGAAATTTAAGTATAATCATAGATATAAAGTGGACGTAGGCTTGTTAATGCCGAACCACTATAAATCTCGTGTCTTTCTTGCATTTTTTTCTGATATTAATCTCTGCACAATTGAACAACTTGGGTGTTGGAGCCAATTTTGGATCTAACAGCTTTGTATGATGAAGTAAGATTGGAAACCATTTTAGTATAAAAATTTGATATCTACTAAATAACATAAAACCTCTGTATATAATTTCAAAGTGTCAATAAACAATAGTACGATTGCCGAGGCAAATCGATCAAGGGGATTCACGTCACAATGACGTGAATTCAAATCATAAATCATCAAATATATTTTCGATAAATCGAATATACATAGAGCTTGTTAGTGAATCCAATGATGTTAAGAAACGATTAGAAATCACCCTGGAGCGACAGGAGACAAAAACACAAAATCATATGCCGCAAATCAAAGAGCGATCACCAAGGTGATTGCTAATGCGTAATTCACATTACAACAACATACAGTAAATCAAAGGGATAACGGTTGTAATTTCGATCAACGAATGAATCGAAATCCCAAATTAGCACCTGAAGGTTTTAAACTATACCGGAATAGACTCGAAGGATATCGAGTCGATAATTCATGTTTTAGAGTCGTGAATCATAATCGAACTAATATCGAAGGTCAAAGCCGAATTAACGAGTAAATAGATTCAAATTACTCTAAAATTAGTTTCATTTCGAAGCTCTTATCGATATGGTTCCAACGCATCTTGTTTCGCTGAATTCCGAGTTTGTTTGAAAAAGTTATGATCGTTTTAAAGTTAATAATTATTTCACCCTTTGTTTTTCACTGTTCGGCTATTTACATTGGATGTTTTCCTCCACCAAGAATTCCTATTAGCTCCAAATCACTCCAAATTAGTTTCATTGGAAAGCTCTCGTCGAGACGGTTCCAACGCACCTAATTTCTCTCAATTCCGAGTTCGTATGAAGAAGTTATGGCTGTTTAAAGATTGAACATTTTTTTTCTTCTGTTCGGCCATTAATGGTCGAACAGAAGGCATTTGCTCGGCCACTTATTGCCGAACAGCTGTTAAACCCGAAAAAATTACATTTTTTCCTACCAAACATCTCCAAAATGATACCGACCAATGCCCGAAGGCCTATGATGTTAAATACATGCAAATGAGGCGTCTAAAACTCACCAGAGCAACTCATAAAACAAAATTCACATGCACAAACATTCACACAAGAGATTTGCAATGATTCTTGATTATAAACTCCAAAACGATTAAATTATCTAACCAAAGCAATGCGATATAAGTGAATTACGAAGTCTTAGAACTTGCCGGTGCGACAATGGAGCTTCACAATATCACCAAATCAACTAGTAGCTTATGAATTAGATTGTGTGGACAATTCTAATCATAATTTTCAACTCAATGAAACATAAACACATGAAATCGGCTAAGTTACACTAACATAACCTATTCACTAGAACATGCAAACTCATATGAACACTAAATTACACTTGTACAAGCCAATGGCTTGTGGCATAGATGTGAGTTCATAAAGAACTCACCTTTGCTTGCTAGAAGCAAGAATTCAACCCAAAGCTTTGCTAAATCAACCTCTCTTCAATAAATACACTAGAATCTCCAATCTAAACACAAACAAATGAATTTCCTAAGAGTTAGGTCATAGGAATTCTCAATATTAGAAGAGGAGATAAGCTAGAGATGATGGAGAAGATGAAGAGGAGGCTTACCAAAGCTTTTGCACTCGGTTTCCTCTTGATTTGGATCTCTAGAAGCCAAACCTAGCCTAGGGAATTTATATTTCCCATTCCCTCTCCATTTTTTTATTTTCCTAAGTGTTTGGAGAATGAATGAAGGAAGAGGGAGCTAAGAAGGGTTATATGATGAGCTAGGCTAGCTCAACCAAGACCCAACCAAGGTGCCAAAATTCCGAAGCTAGGAACATATCGATGCTTATAGTCAAAAAGGTCGTAAACGATGATCCAGACTCAATTGAAGTGGTCCCGAATCCTAATTTTATCGTTTGTGTAAAACGACTTTTTGAGCGATACATAAGATACAATGATATATTTAGATAAAATATCTAAATCTAAAATCGTCGAATGAGCGGGTTGTTACAGTTGTTCATTAGTTTTTTAAAAGTGGAAAAATGATGAACTCCTTTAATTACACCACCAATGCCTTGATTCCGAAGATAAAGAATGCATGTAATGTTAATGCTTTTAGGCCTATTTCATGTTGCAATTCTATTCATAAATGTATTTCTAAAATTATTGCTAGTAAGCTTAAGTTATTTCTACCTAAGATAATATCCATGAACCAATCTACTTTTCTGCCTTCTAGGAGTATTCTTGACAATGTATTAGTTGCACATGAACTCTTAAGGGTTACAATACCAAAATCCGTTCTCCATAGAATTATGTTAAAACTTGACATTAGAAAAGCATTTGATTCTATCCAGTGGACATCAATTACTAGAATATTGAGTTACATGAATTTTCCACCATGTTTTGTTGCTTGGATTTTTTTCTTGCATAGTTATGCACGTTTTTCTGTGAATGTTAATGGTTTTGAGTTTCAATCACTTAATCAATACTGTTTACTGATTAATAACACATCAGTGTTGAATATAATTCAACAATCCACAACCAAACAAAATTTAATGTTACTAAGGTCAGATAGTTAATATTTGTATAATATGGAAGCAAGTAACATCCAAAACATTTGAGGAATCATGTTGGATCCCTCCGATCTGTCTCCGTACATCATTGCTCATAATATCATTTTATATATGCATATAAAATTGATAATCTAATCTAATTTATTTAAAATGAATCTTTCGCTTAAAAGCAGGTGGTTTAATGGTCATCTATTTACAAATAGAAATAGAAATATCGAGAATCACCAATAAAGCAATTAATAAATTATCCAAACATCCAAACACATAATTTATACTAACAACATTGAATATTATTATTACACAAAATAACAATATTCAGCAGTATTTCAGAAAGTGCGAGAGTTAACTCACCATCCATTCCAATGACGTTATCACGTCGTTTTGTCTAATTTCAAATGACCGTTTGAAATTAGATAAAAGTCCAAGCTATTCAGAATCCATCCAATCCACTTCATACGCATAGTGTTCCTCAATACAAACCCAATGCAACCGATGACGTTCGATTCCGACCTAAAATGAATAATATACAACGTTTACAAGTTTTCAATTAAATTAAAACACCATTAACTAATTAAAGAATTTTTTAATTAACCTTAATCCTTCCCCCCACCTATTTAAAATTCACCCACTACAGGCAAATGTCGAACCGAATATTCCTCCCCGCTTCTTTCCTCCACCGCTAACTCAACACTTCACGAACTCTTAAACCAACTTCACCAACAGACTCTACATCCAAACCTCAACCTACTCAGCACCAGTACCATTAATTCGCATGCATCAAGGAGAATTCGACCACGACTAGTCACACACACACACAACTAGGAAAAGTGCGAGAATTTTTTTAATAAAAAAATTCATAAACTTTGCACACAAGTGCTAAGTTCCATCTAAGACCTAAATCTAAACCTCATTTTGCCAATCGATACTTCAATTTCACATAGGATCGAACCCAAGTACGAGCCCTACACACCAAACCAGCTCCGGTATTGACCGTAAGCATTAGAGAAGAGTTTGGAGTGATGAGTATAGTTATGCAAGCCCAAAGATGAAAACATTAAAATTTATATGATTTTCTTTGATTCGTTTTGATTTTTTAAAAGGAAGAGGATTGTATTTTGCAAAAGAAAATGGCGGCGACTTCATTTTTCTACGACAATGAACATGAGAGGGAGTGACATTAGGTTAGAGTCACTACTACAAAAGTGGGCATATTCGACACTAGTTTTATGTGGCCGTAGATCAAAAAAGCATTGTCGTAGGCCATTTTTTCAAATAGGGAACACCAGAGGGGCGTGGGATCGACGACCGTTGCGTTATCCCTCTAATGCAACGCTTTTACCCATCTACTGCCATGAAAAGAAAGTGTTGCATTATAACCCTATTGCAACAGTATATGCAAGTAATATAACAACATACAATGTTGCCTCAAGCAGAAGCCAGATCCTGGCTTCCAATTCATGGTAGTGGGTCCCACATGAACTTTCCACGTCAGCTGCCAACGTGTCACATGTCATGTTAGCTCTCCATGTCAGCTGCCCACGTGTCACATGCTACGTCAATTGTCCACGTGTCACGCCAGTTGTGGGACCCACTTGCCATGTGAAATTAATAATATTATATTTAATGCAACACCACCGTATTATGTAATGCAACACTATTATCTTGAAATGCAACATCAAAAAAAGAAGCAAAGGCAACAGTAAAAGAAGACAAATGCTACATTGAAAGAAAGCAGATACAACTCTTTAATTAAAAATATTGCAATACAACTTTTGTACATAGAAGAAACTCATCCAAAACATAAGTTCCAAGTAAATATAAAAAGAATCCCCGCAGCATACGAAAAGAAAAAGCAATGATTTACGTAGTATCCAAATATCATGTTTGCGAAAAAATTAAACAATTGTAAATAACTGTAAAATCCTTTCGGCTTTCCTAAACAACAAGGATTGTTGTAGAGGGTGTCGAACTCTGGGACCAAAAATATATATTTTAATTAATAAATCCAATCAAGTTATTCCAGAATTTTGATTGGTTGCAAACACAGAAAATAAACATAAAGAGAGTTTTAACAATAAGTGAAAGCAATTAGGGGATAATGACATAGATTTGATTAATACTCATCAATAGCCAACAAATAAATATAGATCTAATTAATGTTTCTGTTACGAACATGAATCAATGATAATTAGGTTCTTAGAAACAAATAAGTAAATGACGACAAGCATAGCCTATGCAGGAGCTGAGCTCTTAAACAACCATAGGCTATCAGGACAGATTCATTAATTAATTCCTAAAACCCTAAAATTAGATCTAAATTTGATAATTGTTAGATCGAACACGAATATACCCTGTGAATGTGTGACACTCACGGGATTCGAACCCTCGACCTCCCGGAAAGCAACACCACGCACTAACCACTATGCTAAAAGATCTTAGTGTTAGCTTTTCGAGAGGGGTGTTACAGACTTACCCCTTAAAGAGCCCAACGTCCTCGTTGGTTCATATCACTCACCACCCAGGCGTTGTGCATGTAACCCGCATCAGTACCACACCGACTGACATCCGCAGCATTACACACACAATTCCAGCTAGGTATAGGCTCTGATACCAAATGTGACACTCACGAGATTCGAAACCCCGACCTCCTGGAAAGCAACACCACGCACTAACCATTGTGCTAAAAGATCTTTGTGTTAGCTTTTCGAGAGGGGTGTTACAGAATGAGCATAGCTCCTAAACGACACTAGATATGAAGGTTCAGATCTAACCCTTGATTCAGATCCAGATCTACATGTATAACGTCCTCATCTTTTGGCTATGTGATTCATATTAAATCATATCTATAAGCGTCATCACCCTCTAATCGAAGGGGATTAGCTAGACATAGCTAAAGAAGAAGAGAAAAAGAAAATAAATAACATGAACATAAATAAAATAAAATAGCAACAGAGAAGAGAAGGACAAGAATTTTATTCCAATAGAAGTTATGCAGAATAAAACCCAATGTGTTTTTACTTGAATGAGATACAATGTATTTATAGCTGATATGACAAAGACTACTTGGCTAATTACACAATGTGGGACTAAATATTTAGCCCAAATAACACATAAGCCAGTGTGAACGCAACTGTAGAGTGAGTGGCCAAACAAATGAGCTAATGTGAACGCAATATGAATGGATTTGCAATTGGCATAGCTTGCGGGCATCAAATGACATCAAATTCAATTATTTTGAGCATGAATAGGAACTCCATAACATCTGCGACAAGCTATCCTTATGAAAAGGCATTGAATCATTAAAATATGTAGCAAAAGGTGGTTGAACAACAACATTTCTTCAAGCTTAATCTAGCTCTCAAAATCAACACTCTTCATACACCAATTCTTCAAGCTTTTCAACAATTAAGTGCACTAATCCATTCATCATAAATAATATGAAAACACAACTATAAATACACAATATCAATTATTTTAAATATAAAATAAGATAAATAAGCAAATAAAATATACACATTTACATGTATATCAATACCCCCACACTTTTCTTTTTATTCGTCCTCGAATAAACTAAACTAAGATAGGTCACACTTTCGTAGAAAACACGATTGCATTTAGCGTATGCAACAAGCTGTTAAACCCCTAGGTGTCCCTAGTAGGACGAGTGTTGTCTCGTGAGGGTTTTCAGCGGATACTACATACAAAATCCAAAGTGTCTTATGTACGCGATTAATCAAACAATATATTTAAGGTCTTTCATATTCCAAGGACTTTACCTGACTTCAGTAATAATGGTTTAGTCCCAAATTGTTCATTCCATAATTGGTGCAAAAATGAATAAAAAATTTCAAGCTGAATCATAATTCCTTGATAACACTGTAATTGTCTTGAAGGTTAAGAGTCTTGAAGGTTAAGTGCATGGCGTCAACCAAAGTTCTACACATCGACGATGTGCACCCAATCATTTATTCAATTTTTTTTTGAATAATTTTGCACCAGTGTAACTGTACTGTATTGGATGTGAGTTATGCCTAAATGAAGGGAAATTTTGTAAGTTCTAAAAATGTTATATATAAGAGGGCGAGTGTATTAGTTGAACTTCAAGCTACAAAAGATAAAGTAATACTAAGGCACATATGAACATTTTTGTTTCCTTTCATCTCCTCAATTACAATCCTTACTTCTAAGTACGGTATGATGGATGTGGATGGAATGGAAATGCTTTATAGTCAAGAATGATGAATGACTATTTTATTCTCAGAGGTTTTCTCTTTATTGCAATTTTTTTTCTTTTTTTCTTTTTTTTTTCTTTTTTTTTCTTTTTCTTTTTGCATGATGAATGATGAGTGGAGATGGAATGGAATGATACCGTACATTATTTCATTTGATTCCTTCTCTACCAAGCAAATCATAACCAACACTTCATGAAAATAAAGTTTTGTGCCCTAGTTACTCTACTTCTATAACCCTAATTCAACACACAAGTCTGGATTGATGTTATATAAAAAGCTGAAAGACTAGCAGACAAAGTTTCGAAATATAGATACCCCATATAAAATAAGATGTGGTATATGGTTATCCTACCTTAAAACAAGTACAGAGTGGGCAGTGTAATATTGGTAAAAAAAATGATGTTTTGAACCTTTGAAAATAAATCAGTACAAGGTTCTTAAGTATACCAATATAAGAAACACTTGTCAAAACATGGATGTAATTCGACTAAAACTTGGGTTTGAATAATGTGGGGTATCGAAGAAGAATGCTACAATGAGTCATTTCTCCTTAATTGGGCCAAGTGGATTTTAGAACTTATGAATTTGAAAAATTTGAGTGAGAAAAAATATTATGCATGAAAATGAACTCAGAAAATCCAACATATATAGGTGCAAAATCATTTTTATTTGATTACTTTTACTTGCATATTCTAACATGTATAACAAGAGTTGACACGCTTACTCCAGAACACGACTGACATCTGCACAGTCTCAAGCTAGCATCTTAAAAAGACACATTACGATTCAATGAATAAATAATGTTCATTCCATCACCCAACAATTCAACTTATCAAACAAGAACCAAGGTGTTATTTATGAATTTAAGTTAATCCTTGTTCAATGAATGATCTAGTTCATAACATTTGATTGATGATGTAATGTAAATTCCTCTCCTCCTCCCCCCTTCCCCACACTTGAGTGTGACTATGTCCTTACAGCTGTTAATCAGACATATCTTGGTGAAAGGGAAATAAAATAAGAGGGTCAGCATGGCTTACTGGGTACACGTGCAGAAAATACGCAGTCATCGAATAGATGAACCGGTCCACAATGGACCAATGGATCAGCCTCATTAAGATTATGAGACACAGCTTCAACATAGAAAACCAAATCATAAAAAATTTAATATCACGTTTCAGATTCGAAAATACAAATTTCGTTTTTTTAAAAAGTTTGAGTTGCTGATTTAAAAATTTTGAGCTTACAATTGATCTTAAAATCGAATTGAATTTCTGTAGCAACTAAAGAGAGGTCATCGAGCTGGGTTTCGGTAAAAGTTTCAAAAACAAAATTTGATTTGATCAAATGATGTATAAATTGAGAGACGTGTGCATCACTCTTACCCCCACACTTGTTTTGAGAAATATGATTCAGTTTTGTTTTGATATTTGAAATGTTGTTGACAAAAGGTTCATTCGTAAACCTAAAGTCAAAACCGAACAAATGAATTTTCAGTAAATTTCAAAATCATGTTTTCTCGAAAACAGTGTTATTCCAAAAAGAGTTCATATAATCAAGAAATTTATCATTGAAAAACAAGTGATCACAATGAGGTTCGGTTTGAAATGATCAAGTCGCAAGGAGTTTCAACAGTTTTAGAAAAGTTGTCATTGTGTTTAAGATCACATTCAGCAGTCTCATTATTTTCAACCTCAAGAATTTCAAAGTTTCCAAATGTTTCAATTTCAAATTCAGACCCAAAAACGTTATTGTCAATCAGTTCAAGAAGTTTTCGCTCATCAAAGTCATCCTCACTTAAACAGTTGTTACCAACTTCATCATTTTTTCAGATTGACAAGCTAAAGTTGCTAAATTTTCAAAATTTTCAGAATCTGAGAGAGGAAGATTAAATTAAAGATTAACATCTTTGTTTTCAAGAGAATTTAAATTCAAATCAAGCACAGGGCTTTCAGCAACTTCATTAAGATTTTCGCCAACTTCAAAAGTTGTTAGTTGAAGATCGTCGATCGTGGTAAAAGATGGATTATCACACGCTCAGTTTTGATTATTTCGTTTTTCACGAAAATTCAAGTAGATTTGAAACAACAAGTTCATGTGATTATCGTGAATTTCATTCATTTGCTCAACAAAATCAAATTTATAATTATTAACTTGAGAAGTTTCAATTTGAAATTGTTGAGAACCAGAATCGTTAATCGTACCATCATTGAAATTATTCCCATTGCCAAAATCATTTGTAAAGTGATTCACATTTCCATTTTGAATTTGAAATTCATTTTGGAGTTCGAAATTGAATTGACATGAGTTATAATCAAAATCATTTGAATTTGGAAGTCAATTCACATTTCGATTATTTTGAAAACTTTGATTTGAATTGTTGCCCAAGTACGAATTACACCATTCACTTATTCTTTGATTTTGTTGTGTGCACATTTCAAGTAAAGATTCGACATTTGTTTCAAGATTTGAGGGTTGGTCGGGATTTTGAAAATTTTGTGGTGCAAAATCAGGATTGTTTTGAACTTTTTGAAAAGTTGATGGTGTAAAATCCAAATTGTTTGTACAATAGTCATTATTAAAATATCTATATGAATTTGGTGTAAAATTATATGGATTATATTGATTTTCACAACTATCGTAAAATTCATGAAGATAAGTAGATTGGGACATTTTCAAGAAGCTCTTAAAAAATATGTTAAAATTAACAACTTCGGATTATATGAACACAAGTCTAGGCCAGGTTCGGACAGGGGTTATCAGTGTGCCACGAATCACCGTAGAAACACGACTGAAGGTTTAAGAACCTGCTTGAGTTCTAGACTCTACCGTTCCTTAGACACCTTGAGAGTACTAATCCTAATTGTCAATTTAACGAATATTTTGTCCTATGATCTTTCGGGAATTCTCGCTTTGATTTTAAAATCAAACATTTCAATTAATCCCACGTTCGTTTTAAAACTTTAAACCACACATCAACAGGCAAAATATTCAGTCACAGAATAATAAATTGCAGAAATAAAATTTTACAAGCAAGCCGCGGCACCTGTAAAAAATTTTTACAAGCAATTTCTATATAGTTTTCTTTGCAACAGAGCAAGTGTAGGGTTTAGAAATCACTCACTTAGATCGGTAGTCCGTTCAGTGCAACTGAGTAGCGCTAGCGCATTCACATCCCACTTGGTGTGCAACCACTCGAACCTTGAATCGTCTGCTGCTTTCTGTTTTGGTCGCCTCCTATTAATTGCTTAACTACGTTGGATTTTTTTTTAGACCTTTTTCTAATTTCCACTGTACCTGTTTTCGAAAAACTCCTCAAACTCTTTTTTTTAAGAACAGGGTAACGAACAAAAAGAATTCAAAAAAATGAAAACAAGAATTAAACCAGCATGTTTCAAAACAAAAAACAAAAAAATGATCAGGGGCCCAAACAAAACACCCTTTCTCAATTTCCACGTTGGCCCACAAACTGACCCAATATCGGCCCAATAACACTTAACTAAACCGTTCGGGGCTAAACAAACTCGCAGTCATACAAATGAAATTTCTGGAAATCCACGTAATCACTTCTCTCCCTCGCGTCATTTTTATAGAAATCCAGATTTGGAAATTCAACTTATGAGTTATCGTTTCGAAAATTTGTTGTTGATTGGAGAATTGGTTTGAAGGTTAGATGATAGAGTTCGGATTTGGGGACTGGACGTTAATAGCGCGATGGTGAATTGAGGTCGATTGTCGTTGGCAATTGATTTCAAAGGACAGCAGTTCGGATTTGGCTCGGTGATGGATGCTGATTTGGGGGTGAGATGATCGCGATGGAGGAGATTAATTTCGGTCGTGGGTTGGTCGCTGATGGTATGAGTGCGACGAGGTGATGGGAAACTGGGTAAAGGTTAGTCTGACGGAGGGTATTGCTGATGTTTGTGAAGGGCTTCCGGCAGTTTGGTTTAAGCGTTTGAAGGGGGTTGATGGCCTTGGAATTTTCGGTTTGAAGGGGTGCAGTTTTGTGATTAACTGATGTTGTATTGTATGATGTTAGTGAAGTACAACAAGGGGAGAACTGTTATTTGTATGAAGAAGGGTGCATGACTTGGCGAAGGTATGGACAGTTTCTGGCAGTGGCATGGTTTAGGTGATACAGCTTTGTAGTTTCAAGTGGGTGAATTTGGGTATGGTGATTGCTGAGAAGAGTATGTGGCACGTAGTAAATGGAGTTGAAGGTAAGTGGTAAGCTTTTGAGGGGATAGTGTTTATCGATGGAGGGGGTATGATGTGCTTGATGCAGGCAGTGGTTTTGTACTGGATAGGTTTGTTTGTGATGAGGTTATGGAGTTGAGTTTGTGTGAGACAGAAGGTAGTGCGTTGTATTGGTGGTCAGGAGCAGTTTTTTTTTGTGACTATGAGCACAGCTGTTTTGAGTAGCGAGTTTGTTTGAGTCGGACTGATGTAGGGGTGCGAGATGAGTATGGATATGTGGGTAGGTGATGGAATTTGTATGGGTGGATGGATTTGTGGTTGGTCGAGGAGAAGCTAGGCAGTTATAGGCCTATTGATTGACGCAGAGGGTGACTTGGTTAGTCGATGAAAGAGGTTGGTTTGGGGGATGGTGCTATGATGGTTGAACGCTGTTTGGCAGAAGGTGTAGTTGTGGAACTTGTGAAAAGGAGTTTCAGTGGTGGAAGGTATTGCGTGGTTTGTGTATTTGGCTTTGGGGTGATGGGTAATTGCAGTGGTGGTAGCGGGTTTGGTGAGGGGTAAGGCTGTTGGAGGATAGTTTTGTGGATGTTTGTGAAAAGGAATTGATCACAAAACTAATAAAGAAGGAAAAGAAGATTGGAAAAGGATTTTTTTTAATTTTTTTTTGGAAATAAATTGAAAACAAAAGGAAAAAAACTTGAAAAAATAAATGGCAAGAGATTGATAGAAAAAGTGGAAAATAGCCGAAAGAAATTAGTTGCCCTTTATTTTTATCTGAATTTGTAAAAAAAAAAAGAAATTGAAAAGAAAAAAACGGAAATATATATAGAAAGTGGAAAGAATTAAATGAAATAAAGGGAAGGAATTGAAAACAAAAGACAAGAATTTTTTTTCTTTTGTGTAGAAGATTACGGTATCAATAATTTAATACCAAATCAACTCAACATGAATTTTATTCTATATATGAAAGAACTAAAAAGGAATTAAAACAAATATTTTTGTGTCTTTTTTTATATGGAAAAAATAGGAAAATAAAATTATAACCCGAAGGATTTACTAAAAAACTTACTTTGGTCCCCGGCAACGGCGCCAAAATTTGTTTGCGAATAAGTTAAACAATTGTAAATAACTGTAAAATTCGTCCGGCTTTCCTAAACAACAAGGATTGTTATAGAGGGTGTCGAATTCTGGACCAAAAAAATATATTTTAATTAATAAATCCAATCAAGTTATTCAGAATTTTGATTGGCTGCAAACCCAGAAAATAAACAAAAAGGGAGTTTTAACAATAAGTGAAAGCAATTAGGGGATAATGACATAGATTTGATTAATACTCATCAATAACCAACAAATAAATATGGATCTAATTAATGATTCTGTCACAAACATGAATCAACGATAATTAGGTTCTTAGAAACAAATAAGTGAATGACGACAAGTATAGCCTATGCAGGAGCTGAGCTTAAACAACAATAGGCAATCAGGACAGATTCACTAATTAATTCCTGAAACGCTAAAATTAGATCTAAATCTGATAATTGTTAGATCGAACACAAATATACCTTGTGAAGAAGCATAGCTCTTAAACGACATAGGATATGAAGGTTCAGATTTAACCCTTGATTCAGATCCAGATCTACCTGTATAATGTCCTCATCTTTTGGCTATGTGATTCTAATTGAATCATATCTATAAGCGTCATCACCCCCTATTCTAAGGAGATTAGCTAGACATAGCTAAAGAAGAAGAGAAAAAGAAATTAAATAACATGAACATAAATAAAATAAAATAACAACATAGAAGAGAAGGAGAAGAATTTTATTCCAATAGAAGTTGTACAGAATAAAACCCAGTGTATTTTTACATGAATGAGATACAATGTATTTATAACTGATATGACAAAGACTATTTGGCTAATTACACAATGTGGGACTAAAGATTTAGCCCAAATAACACATAAGCCAGTGTGAATGTAGCTGTAGAGTGAGTGGCCAAACAAATGAGCTAACGTGAACGCAATGTGAATGGATTTGCAATTGGCATAACTTGCGGGCATCAAATGACATCAAATTCAATAGTTTTGAGCATGAATAGGAACTCCATAACATCTGTGACAAGCTATCCTTATGAAACAACATTGAATCATTAAAATATGTGGCACAAGGTGGTTGAACAACAACATTTCTTCAAGCTTTAATCCAGCTCTCAAAATCAAGACTCTTCATAAACCAATTCTTCAAGCTTTTCAACAATTAAGTGCATTAATCCATTAATCATAAATAATCTGAAAAAACAACTATAAATACATAGTATCAATTATTTTAAATATAAAATAAGATAAATAAGCGAATAAAATATACACATTTGCGTGTATATCATATCAAAACTCAAAAATCAGCTACGTTACACGTCCGTTTTCTCCATTATATAAAGTTAGCTCGAACTACTTCAAGAATAGGTGCACGACACAATGGATATGTTCCTCCATTCCTGACCAATTCAGTAGTGCATTTTGTTCATATGTGTCCACATCTGCAATGTGATCACTTTAACAAAGTCAATAGTCATGCAAATGAAATTTTTGGAAACCCACGCAATCACTTCTCTCCCTCGCGTCACTTTTATAGAAATCCAGATTTGGAAATTCAACTTATGAGTTATCATTTCGAAAATTTGTTGTTGATTGGAGAATTGGTTTGAAGATTAGATGATAGAGTTCGGATTTTGGGACTGGACGTTCATAGCGCGATGGTGAATTGAGGTCGATTGTTGTTAGCAATTGATTTCAGAGGACAGCAGCTCGGATTTGGCTTGGTGATGGAAGCTGATTTGGGGGTGAGGTGATCGCGATGGAGGAGATTGATTTCGGTCACGGGTTGGTCGTTGATGGTATGAGTGCGATGAGGTGATGGGAATCCGGGTAAAGGTTAGTATGACGGAGGGTATTGCTAATGTTTATGAAGGGCTTCCAGCAGTTTGGTTTGAAAGTTTGAAGCGGGTTGATGGCCTTGAAATTTCCAGTTTGAAGGGGTGCGGTTTTGTGATTAACTAATGTTGTATTGTATGATGTTAGTGAAGTACAACAAGGGGAAACTGCTGTTTGTACGAAGAAGGGTGCGTGACTTGGCAAAGGTATGGACAGTTTCTGGCAGTGACGTGGTTTGGGTGATGCAGCTTTGCAGTTTCAAGTGGGTGAATTTGGGTATGGTGATTGCTGAGAAGAGTATGTGGTACGTAGTAAATGGAGTTGACGGTAAGTGGTAAGCTTTTGAGGGGATAGTGTTTATCGATGGAGGGGATACGATGTGCTTGATGCAGGCAGTGGTTTTGTACTGGATGGGTTTGTTTGTGATGAGGCTATGGAGTTGAGTTTGTGTGAGACAGAAGGTAGTGCGTTGTATTGGTGGTCAGGAGCAGTTTTTTTTGGTGACTATGAGCAAAGCTGTTTTGAGTAGCGAGCTTGTTTGAGTCAGACTGATGTAGGGGTGCGAGATGAGTATGGATTTGTGGGTAGGTGATGGATGTTGTACGGGTGGATGGATTTGTGGTTGGTCGAGGAGAAGCTAGGCAGTTACAGGCCTATTGATTGACGTAGAGGGTGACTTGGTTAGTCGATGGAAGAGGTTTGTTTGGGGGATGGTGCTATGACGGTTGAACGCTATTTGGCAGTAGGTGTAGTTATGGAACTTGTGAAAAGGAGTTTCAGTGGTGGAAGGTATTTGCGTGGTTTGTGTATTTGGCTTTGGGGTGATGGGTAATTGCAGTGGTGGTAGCGGGTTTGGTGAGGGGTAAGGCTGTTGGAGGATTGTTTTGTGGATGTTTGTGAAAAGGAATTGATCGCAGAACTAATAAAGAAGCAAAAGAAGATTGCAAAAGGATTTTTTTAATTTTTTTGGAAATAAATTGAAAATAAAAGGAAAGAAATTTGAGAAAATAAATGGCAAGAGATTGATAGAAAAAGTGGAAAATAGCCGAAAGAAATTTGTTGCTCTTTATTTTTATCTGAATTTGTAAACAAAGTCTATACAAAATAAATGAAATCAATTGAATTCGAAATCTATTATCTTGTTTGAGTTTTTTTCAACTGAGCCCTGAACAAAAATAATAATATGGTGTGAATGATAAAGGAGGAGGACACTAAAAGAAAAATTTGTTGAACCCTTGGCCTTGCATGTAATGCATTTTAAACAGCGAATGCATATGCTAATTTAGTTTTCAGCTTGGTTGTGTGAAGCTCTAATAGCACACTACTATGCTATACCTTCAGATATTATCTCACTTTGAAAATTATGACAGTTAATAAAGGGTAATGGCTTCCTTTAGATATATTAATGACTATTTGAACCAAATAGTTTCAAATGAATCTCAATTCAGGTGCATAATATGTAAAATATATTCAAAGCCAGGTCATAAGTGGACACCGCAACTCATACCTTTCCATGATTTTTTCTAAGCTCAAGAAATTCAAATACATCAGCATGCCATGGCTCCAAATAAACAGCAAATGCACCTATATGCAGCACATGTAGTTTAATATGAAAGAAGAAAATCAGATACCTAGAAGCACATATTAAAGGCAATGCTCAGAATTACCTTTTCTCTTACCGCCACCTTGGTCAACTTACCAAGCAGTGTGATTAAACACCCTTAACATTGGAACAATACCATTAGAGGTTCCATTTGTACCATGAATATAACTACACATAACTAACTTGCGTATCAGATATCGTAAATAAAGATGAACAAAATTGCATGTGGTTGAAAGGGTAGTACCTATAAAACAGTCTCCAATTTCGCTTTGGTAGATCCAAATTCCAGGTCAGCAAATGGATATAGTTCTTTGTCTCCAACCAATTAAAGCAATAAAAGGAGACGCATTTTGCACCATGGCGATGGCATCGTCGCTCCGCGTCCCTCCTATCAACTCATTTCCTAACCCTAGTTCTCGTGATAAGAAATTTGTTTGCACTGCCTAAAAGTCTTATTCATCTTCTTCTGCAGTAAAAGTAAAATATGCAATTCTTGGGGCAGGATTTGCTGGTTTATCTATTGCTTGGCATCTTCTTAAGCATTGCCCCAAAGAATCTCATGTGTGCATAGATATTTTTGATGAAGCTGGCATAGGTGGTGGTGCATCAGGTTCTTCGAGTGGCCTGTTACATCGATACTCACCTAAAGGTCTTGATTCCTCCTTTGATTTTATCTTGCTCCTACTCAGTTTTCTCAACTAGAAGTTAAGACTCTATGGAGAGGCGCAGACTGTTGGAAAGAAACTTTAAATCTTTTAACAGTAGCACAAAAGGCAGTCCAGACACGTGGCATGTACGATTTGTGTGACTGTAATGGACCTATAATTTTGAGAAGGCAAACATCTCTTTAACAATTGAATTCTGTTTCATTTACTTATGAAATCAACTATGTCTCTACATAACACATTGGCTTTGATGAAATTGGAGAGATTTAAATAAAAAAAATTAAAGCAATAAAGTTATCATTTGAAATTCTTTGGGCAAATCGACAGCACTATCCATTTCATCGGCGACTACGATAAAAATTAAATGGTTAAAAAGACGAAGAAATTGCAATTATATGAAAAAAAGAACATTAAGATCAAAGTAATTTAACATGCCAAGTAAGTAATCTGGCCAACGGAGTTGTGGAAGGAGGGGAGATAAATCAGTTAGGCAAATAATTGATAGCTATACATCACATAAGCAGTGGACGGAGAAGAGAAACTAGTGGGTAAATGAAAAAACTTACATGAATTCAGTAAGTAAGACAACGATGGAGAAGTAAGAGAGTGCATAAATTAGGAAAGTGAAGGTAGGGAAATAGTATCATTAATATGAATGGATACACCAATGCCACTAGCTGACTTGCTTATAACTGCACATTCCTTAAGTATATCATAAATACCCTCAATGTTATCGCCTTTCATGCATATTAGGAAGCAACTACTGTTTGTCCATGCAAAAAAAAAAGAACCAAATATGAGTTTAATTACTGATTAAGAAAACAGAGAATAAAGAATAAAGAAGCCAAATATGAGTTTAATGACTGTTTAACGGCAAATAGGAGTTTAATGACAAATCAACAAACCAAATATTCATTAAAGAATAAAGGGCAATTTGCCTTCAAATACGTATTGCCAACAGAAAATTAACAGAGATTCATATGTATTAAAGAAGTGAATTGTGGAGCTTAAGCAAACATTCAAAGCATGTAATAATTTAAGTAGATAATTTTAAGAAATATCTGAAAACAACTTTCCGACTAAACACGCTAAATATAAAACTGTGAAATATTATGAACTGTATATATGTTATTCAGTTCAAACCTGAATTTTTATGACTAAACACGCTAAGTATAAAACACCTATTGAAGTCACGACTCATAAAACCCGGAATTGCAATGTCTGCAACATGGAGTGTACTCAAAAAAAATGTATCTTGTAAACCAAACACTATTATCAGGCTTCGGTGTTGTTTCCACAACTTCTAACCAGTTCAAAGTCATACGTCGTCAATATTTCCAATCTCATCGAGTATATTTTCTCCACTCATGAATGTATAAATATGTAAAGGTGATGTCTTATATATTAGTGTTATAATTATAAAGACTTGCATCAGGGTTACATAATTCATCATCGGACTACTTACATATCCATTAAATTACATATCACTAAATTAACATCGCATTAACATAAGATTTTGATTATTTAATTACATAACTGATAATACAAACAAATACCGATTAGCATATCACATCAATGCACATATTAACAAAAAGCTTCTCAAAGTCGTCCTAAAAATCTGTGCAGTCCATGGAAGTATATCCAGATCAAACTCATGATTCTCCAAACATGCACATACATCACAAATACTCTCTTATGAATCGACAAGTTCAGCAGTAGCACTTAAAGTTTGTCATGTTCGAACATCCCCTTATGAAGTATATTGAAATCAACGTGCAAGGAACATTGAAAACCCCTAAACCATGGTTTTCGATTTTGACAGGAGTTATATCATCTGCATATTATTTGTGATGTACTTGCAAATTACCTTAGATCATCATGTTATTACGGACTGCCGTTGCATTAAGTTAACTACGCTATTTGTTTTTCAACTCTATCCAATTAATCCAGGTTTTTTAGTAACACCGGTTTTATTCATTTTTTCACTCAAATTATATGGATGCTTCTTCCCATTTTCCCACTGATGCATTTATATTAGATAACATGACATGCACTTCAGATTTCTTAATCGATTTGAAAAATCGATGAAGCAAGAATAATGGTACATCTATGGTTCTATTTTACAGTCTTTGATCAAGGATATAAATATTGAATTACCCATTCATCAGCATGTTAGATTGACGGAGGACAATCTTTCTTCTTCGACGGAGGAGAATCTTGAATCAAAGCAGCCAACTCTTTTCATATAACTTTACAAGAAAATTTTGATTAGGGTTTCAGGACTGAGCGGGATGTAATAGAGAAAATCAATCGGCTAATAAAACGAATCAACTGAAGTCAACAAAACCAGAATTATAGGGAAATAAAAAGGATTTGGGTAATGAATTTTAATAATAATATGAAAAATAAAAAGGGGAGCGTGGTGTAGACGAGAGAAATTGGGCGGATTATTTTGGCTGATGGTTGCTGGAGGAAATACATGGGATGATTGGAAACGCGAATTTAGGTTTAAATTTTGATCAACAACAAAAGTTGCTGGGGAAATTGAAGAGAAGGAAATGTTAGAGAAGAAGAACGAATTATTTTAACATGGTATTTTGTGAAGGGGGAAACGCCCCGCCAAAATTTTACATAGTAGAAGAATGTAATGAGCTGGCTATCATTGATTGGTTGATGGGGGTAATGTTTAGATAGGAAACATAGATCTGTTTGAACCATTGGGTTAATCAAGCATCTACGGCTGGGACTTTGTTATTGCTTATAACGCGGATCGCTAAGTTGGATTGTATATATGTAAAGCTATGCTTTTTACTGGTGTTGCACGTCAGAACACTATAATTCCCACCGCAACAGTGCATTCATGTCTAATGCAACAACATTTGAGTACTGTTGCAGAAGATCAAAAAAGCATAGCTTTTGCAATGCTTTTCTTGCAACGCACACAAATTAGTGTCGAATATGCCCACTTTTGTAGTAATGAGTTAAAAGATTATTTATAGGTTCAGATTTTATTATATAATATTCACACGTTATCATCGTTTGTCGTTTATAGCTCACACGAACACATACCAAACCCGATTGCTATGAAATTTGAAATTATACAATAACTTAATATTCTGGATTCGATGAAACTGGTTTCATCGAATTTCGAGACTACTTGCGAAAATAGTTATTTTTAATTTCAAAGTGTTAATCGATATACGTTTATATCGCGCAGGATCATACAACAACTTCAATTGAGCCGAAACTTGAAATTTTACAATAATTAACCATTATGGATTTTGTAAATTTGGTTTTGTTGAAATCCGAGGTCGTTTGAAAAAATGGTTATTTACATATTTTAGTAAAATCAAATAAATAATTTATAGATTCCAAAGCACTCACATTCATCGATAATAGTTTCTTATGATCGTATATATTCAAATAGGATTTTACATAGCTTTTAAATAAATTAACTTGGATTTTAAACTCAAAAATTGATGTTTCAAGTAAATTCTATAGCCATTTTCTCAAATTAAATTTAACTCAAGCAATTAACAATTAAAATTAATTGTTTTAATTATTTACATTAATTAAATATTCTTGTATAAAAATCCGTGTTATTACAGCTAACTATGTACGAACTGAGATTTATGTGTGTTGGTTTTCAAAAGACATGTAATTTCTTTGTATCACTCTAATTTATGGTAGAAGTTAAAGTATTATAATCCACAACAACCAAAACAGGAAAAACATCCATAATTCACATTGCAGTTAAAATACTATAAATGAAAGGTTAACAAGTACAACTATAGTGAAAGAATAATGTAGTAAAACAACAACAACGACTAAGTTCACTGACAATACATCAATACAACTACAAGGAAGGAATGTGGTCATCACCATCATCCTCATCATCCCCACCACCACCACTATCATCATCCTCACCATCATCCTCATCATGATCATCCTCCCCATCCGCATCATCTTGATCTCCATCATCATCACCCTTAAACTTCTCATCAAGAACGCCACACGCAGACCCACTAGGACCAACCTTTAGGGGTCCAAAAGGCCCATATAAGGCAAGTTGGGTTAATAACTGACCAATTTGAGCTTCCAACATCTATGTATGATGTAAGTACATATCATGCATAGTGTGAGTTTGCACAAGAGTCTTATCACGGTACACACCTATTGTAACTCTGGCCTGGTCCAATCTAGTTGCATACTGCAAAGAGATGTGATATGCATTATGTAAGAATCCAAGTATAAAATATATATAGAATGGAAATAAGCGATACACATACCTCATAAGAAGGGTATAATCCGACTGAATAAACTCTAGGATAGTTGGGGTGATCTGAAAAGACTAAGGGCTGCTCGGTAACGGTACTTGTGATGTCGTAGGCTATAAAAGTACAGTCAGGCTCCATTTGCATAGGAGGTTGGGAGAACTATGATGAAATAGGGTCAAATGGAACCTACGGTACCTGAACTCTATCGGATGCAATGTGAGGTTTTGTATGACCAGAGTTGACCCTACAAGCATAATCAGGACATATAAATCTATGGGGTGCAACTCTAGCCCAATAAGGATTGTAATCTTCATCGATGAAGAATGCGCTAGTATCAACCCAACCAGCCTAACACAGAGCGTGTATGTACTGATCTCCAACCACCCTACGTCTACCGAAGATATCCTCACAAGATAAAGGATCTGAAGGTATACACATATCACCAATGATCTGATATGCACATCTCTCACTCAAATGTCACGTAGGCATATAGGCTGGTGTATGTGAAGCCGCTCTTCTAGATAGTGTATACGCAACCATCATCGGGTGGTCATTGATCAGAAGGCCCGTATCTACAAGATGAGTCCAATGTAAGGCCCATAGAGTCTGTATGATATTATCCCGACTTCGCATGTCAAGTTGTGTCCTAGCCTTCATCAAATCATGTTGTACACCCAACGGAGCATGATGTATGTACTAAATACTCTCCCATCGTCTCATCTTAGGAAAGTACTGATCGCCAGCCTGACTAGCCATTTCCTACATGCGAGGATGCATGTTTGCCGTGAACTCGTAGTACCATAAAGGCAAAATGTACCAAAAAACAAGCATCTGCCTAACGTCGCGAAGCGCAAAAGAATCTAACGCAGTATACAGGGTGCCTAAAACAGTTGTGCCACAATCTATTGTATGAAGCTGATACAACCTGGCAAGAGATGCTAGATAACCTAAACAAACTGTACCTTTTTGGTTTGAAAAAAGGTCAAACCAAGCATATACAATAAAATGCTCTAGTCACTCCATCCTTCATATCCGCTTTAGCTATATATGTGTTGATGTACTCCTGTAAGCAAGTCAACTTAACGGCCCCATTAGTAACTCAACTAACATCTAAATGTGGTAGAAATACTGTATACAGGTTGGACGACTCATATAACCCATCAAATGGAGTCGGTCTGAGGCCATGTCGTCCAATCTTAATACCGACCAGTATGTAGAAATTAACTGGTGTAATACCAAGCTCAAAATTCGAAAAGTGAAATGTATGTGCGGTGAGCCACCACCTCTCAAATAATGCCTCAAGAAGGGGTCTGTCAAATGACTAGAATGGCCTAATCGATAAAAACAAACCAAGCAGATTATCCTGTAGTCTAACTATGATAGAAGGGGGAGAGAGTCATAGAACTGGGTAATGCACTTCGCATGAAAATGAACATCATGGTCATATATATATATATGTGTATATATACATGTATATATAGTTAAAGTATCAGTAATTTTCAACATACTAACAGTTATATTATACGTTCAGTGAAGTGCATAGTAAAATAATCGAAAACATTAATGTGTAAATTATACATGTATCGTAGTCAATCTGATTTTTGCACTATGCCGATAATCCTTTAGAAGATCGTGAAGTACACAGAGCTCATATGGTGATGCTTAAGTGCTGGAGGAGTGTGTAGTGGGTCTGCTTGCTCTTCTTTTGGATGTATGTGAACTGTTCTTCGAGCAATTTTAGTCGGAGGGGGCGACATTTGGTTGAATTTTCTATTTAAAAAATGTATGTTTAAAAAAAGAACAAGAAGGGAAGAAGTGAAAAAAATGACGGAATGTATTTATATGAGGGGCCCGGCTCACGCCCATTAAATGAACGTCTAAACATAAGATGTTCATTAAATAAGCGTCATGCCATTGGGGTGAACTTGGCTTACACCCACCCTGAATAGGGTGCAAATCCCCTGGACCAAACCTGAAATCAGGGGGCCAGATATATTTGGTCCATGGGCCCACATTATTTTGGGTTCAGAGGATTATTTCCGCCCTGAATATTCAGGGCATAATTCACGTTATTTTGGAATCCCGGCTCACGTCCATGGGACTATCTATCATTCTAGGATTTCTGCGTAGTCAAATCACACTTGTTCAGTAAGTCACGTACACCCGGACTATCATAGCGGGTAAAATATCACAGCAAGTATGGTGGTAGATGGAACAAGAGGGGTAGGGACTGGAGAGCTAGTTTGTTGACCTCATTTAACTGGGGTCACCATGACATCACTAATGGTGTTAGTGGTGTGTGCCTGTAGGGCTGTCAACGGATGCAATCGAATACGGATACAGCTATATCCGTATTCGTATCCCAAAAAAATAATATCCGTATCCGATATTCGTGGATACTGGCTTAAATGTATCTGCATCCGTATCCACGGATATTTTCAGATATCCGAAAATATTGCCTTAACGAATACAGATATTTTTAATTATTCGAAAATATCCGAAAATTAAACAATAAAAATTTACAAATACATCATTTACATGCAATTTCGATAGTTCTAATCAAAAATTACAAACAATACATCAATCACACAAATTCCACACTACAAATACTTGCAAAATGTTCAACATACTAAATGCCCAATTTTTAGCCTAAAAATAAAACATAAATATAATAATCACGTGACTTAATAATACTTAGTACAAACACAAATACAACATTGTTTAATAATACCAAATACAAACACAAATACATAGGGATTAAAAGAGCTGTGACTTAAGAGTGCTTCAACCTTCTCCTTCAACCTGAAACAAACAAAAATATTATGGATAAGGATAACCATAAAAGTTTTGCACTGCAAATAACAAACATTTTTCAATTACAAAAAAATGGTTTTATGTATCCATGTCTATAAGGGGATAAACAATGGAAATGACTAGTTAGCAAAAGGTACAAAAAAATATGTACATGGAAATTTGGCCAAAATCATAATACCTTGTGAGATAATGATGCTCAGCTACAATGCCCAAATTCTCACAAGAATGAAACCATTTGCTTAGTGAATCCTTCCCTCTACCAGTGACCAAAAAAACAACATTTCTATATTATATACAAGAAGAATCAAACAAAAAAAACACAACCATTTGCTGGTGCAACGTCTTTGCAGTGCAAGCCATTTGCTGCTGCGAAGCTTTGCACTGCAAGCAAGCTTGCTGCTGCAAAGCATTGCCGCTGCCAATAGTTCGCAGCTGCAACTGCAAGCTTGCAGCAGCAAGCTTTGTCAAGATTGACAAAGCTTGCTGCTGCAAAGCTTACAGCTGCGATGGCAAAGCTTGCAGCTGCGAAGCTTTGCCGCTGCCAATAGCTTGCATTCATTATTTTCACATTCAATATTTTTAAATATTTAAACTAAATACATATTTAACTATGGCATGAGGTGCAGCTACTAGCACATATTAGTAAATTAGTAAATCTCCTTCTAGTTACCAAAACTCTACATATTTAGGACTGGAATGAACAAACAAAGAAGTTATTAAATTAGTAAATCTCCTTCTAGTTACTAACACATATTTAACTAATACATATTTAATTACCAAACTAGTTCTTATTTTTTGTCAACCAAAGTAATCTCCTAGTTACTAAATTAGTAAATAATATAAACTAGTTACTAAGATCAGCATCAGAAATTAAATTCAATGTTTGTACGAACAAAAACATTGTTCAGGCTATGCAGCTATAATATTATGCAGCAAAACAAGAAAAAAAAATCAAAATGTAAGATGGTCGACCTGGAAATAATAAGAAAACCAGCGAATAATAGGAGTGCAGAAGATATTCAACCAACAATTGGATAACTCGCCTGCGTCAGAGATCGAAGCGGCAGCTGTAAGATGGTTGGCCTGGAAAGGCCTCTTGTTGAGTCGCCTTCTGTAAGATGGTCGGCTGTAAAATGGTCGTCGGCGGCTTTAAGATAGGGGCGGAGATCGAAGCAATCGAATCGCCTGCTTTTTTCTTCCCTTTATTTTGGATTGGGAAACTGGATAGTGGAAACAAAAGGTGGCTACGGTATTTAGGGTTGGGTTAGGGTTTGAAGCCTGAAAATGAAAGCGAGTAGGATAATGGGTATGGACCGATGGACTAGGCCTGTTAGGGTTAAGTTGTTTATTTAAAAAAAATTTGTATATTAATTTAAGTTTAGGTATATATGTGTGTATATATATATTTATATAATTGTATTAGAAAATCAGACGGATATTTTTCGGATACGGATACCACTAAAACTATATCTGTATCCGAAATGATTTTCGGATATCAGATATCCATATCCGCATGTCGGATAAAAGATGTATTTCATATTTTCGGATACAGATACGGACGTATATCGGATATTTTGGGTACGCGTTGACAGTCTCATGTGACTTCGATTTAATGGGAGAAATTGTGGGGCCAATGACAGACCCACATTATACCTCATCGCCGTTTGGGAGGGATCTGCGTCTAATGCAATTTTCTTCGTTTCCCTACTTATCTGCTTTCCCGACTAATCCAGCAAAACCCTTAAAACCTCATCGCCGTTCAACTTTTGCATCGGAATAATGTTGGCTTTGAAGCGAAAATCCCTAGAACCAACGGCCAAGGATTCCAGTTCACCTTCTAAGTCACAGAAGGTCGTAGAAGAGCGAAAAGCTGAACAAATACTAGTTGACGAACCTACTTCCTGTCTACATCATGTGTCGTATCCTGCAAATTACGATTTTTCGAAGACGAAAGCGCAAAACATGGATGGCGAACCCACGCCTGCAAAAACGTTTCCGTTCGAACTTGATCCGTTTCAGTCGGAAGCAATTAAATGTCTCAACAATGGAGAATCTATCATGGTATTCTTGTTTATTATGGATTTGATCTGGCTTGATTCAGAAATCGCGAATAGAGTTTCTGATTTCAAATCAGAACTTTTTGGTTTGTTTTTAATCAGTGTTCTTAGACAAAAGTGTTCAGACGTATTTTTCTTATTTATTTTTAGTTCACCAGAGATTGTTCACTTTGTAGTGTTATCCAAATGTACAAACACAGCGCAAATTTGAATTTGTAATAATAAACTTTGAAATGTGATGCCCTGTTTGTTTTGTAATTTTCAATTTTGGATTTTTTTACGATAAAATGCTTTGGATTTCCTAAATAGACCTATTCAGAAAATAGTTATAACATATAAATGATTTGTTTCTGTTTTCCACCGTTTCCTCTTCTCTTCTTTTTTCTTTTCTCCCGTTGTCCACGTACGCCCACGTCCTCCATTCCATTCTTCACGGTTCTTCTATTCCACTCTTATTTTTAAGGGCATTGTTACTGACACTCCAGTTTTGATTAAGGGGCGTCAGGTCCGAAAACGAAAATTCAGTATACTCCCACCGTTTTTTCCATTTTAACCATTTTCGATGGCTTGTTGTCAACTTTTAGACCTAAACTCGACATATCCTTGTCGAATTCCATTGATAAGTTCAGCAACATCTTGCCTAATTTTAACAGTGTCCCCCTTAATCAAAACTGGAGTGTCAGTAACAATGCACTTTTTAAGTACATAATGAAAATTCAAAGCACAATTTTGTTTTCAAACCAAGCATGCCCTAAAATTTTAGAAAATTCACTTTCGAAAGTAAAATAAAAAAGTTGCTTACAATTGATGATTGTTAGTCCAAAGATGTATTCACATTGGATTGCATTTAATTGTCCGTATTCTCCGTGTTATTAGACAACATTACTTGTAATATTTTTTTTAATAATATGAGCATAACAGTGACGAAGGTGCAAAATTCAGTTTACTTTTAGAAGCTACATTGTCAAAAATTCTAAAATTCTAAAGTTAAGAGTTTTTGTTTGGACCAAAAGGATATGTGAACAATGTTGCACAATCGTACATAACATAAAGTAAAATATGATATCCAATTAGCATGGCTGGTCGGTAGCCAATAGATGACGAAATCAAGATTCAAAAGCATTGTTAGTCAAAGAAAAACAAACAGAACATCATAAAATAGTATGTACAAAGCAAAATTAGCATTAGTTCCATATTAACATATAAAAACCCATACAAAATTCACACAGATAGTACCATAGCCCACTTTAGGCTATCAAACCGTTGCTTTCGACAAACTCCCATGCCTTCCATGCTGGTCATGCAGAACCACATAGGACCAGATGAAGTTCTTGTCTAATGATAATGCATATACCTAGTTTTGTTAGCAACAAAAATAAAGTTATGATCTTAGTGTTGAAACATGTCACTTTCTTTCCAACCATAAACCCCAGGCAAACGCCAAGGGTAGAAGAGCTGAAGGCGAGTCTGGCTTAGTAGACTCTGAGAGTCGACACCACTTGGGCTCTGAATGTGCAATGTTGATGTTTAGCAAGGTTTACAAAATGAGATTCAATTCATAAATCATAAAATTCAAACTATGAATCGAGACGGGATTGAAATCGTAAATCGTGGATTCAAAAAGCATACATTTTAAAGTTTGCACATACTTTGAAGTTAATTTTGATGTTTAAACTTCTACATCTAAACTAAAACATCATTTGCTTTCTTGTTCCAATTTCAATTTGTTTTTAAATGATTAAAACTGGAATTGTAGACCCAAATAAGTACATAGAGTATATTAATTTGAATTGAATGATATTTCTAAGGTGTAGTATTAGCTTGTTTTGAATCGGAATATAAATCAAATCGTAAGGAGAGATTCGATTTAAAACGAGATTTAAATCGTAGAATTTTAAGCTTTTTGGCAACAATGATGTTTAGGTTGGTAGCGTAGATCGGCTAAACCTCAAAAGCTAAGTCAACAATAGAAAATTTGTTTGCAGGAGTACGAATGATCAAAGCAAAAGAAGCAGGTGTGGACATTAGGAATTTGTTTCACAACCGGTGCTTCTGTGGCATTAAGCTTTTTCATCATCACAAGCCATAAGTGTACTTTGTATTTAGGTGGAGCACGCATGCCCCAAAGATTGTTGATGCTAGAGAACGTACAAGGGAATTTCAAAAGTAATATCGGGAGTTCACTGAATATGATCCATCAACCGTGCAACCCCAGGTGAAGCAGTCATATTACTGGTTGAGGTGAATGAGCTTAGCGAGGTCCAACAATGAAAGGATTGAATGAATATTTGCACCACTAATAATGTTGTTGAAATCAATGTTGCATCTGCTATGTATAAATGCTTGCTGCATTGTCAAGGTCACACAAGTTAGGGAAGAGGGAGCTTTGTGCTAGTCTTCAACACATTTTTCTGGCTCTGTCGACTAGTCTTCTCAGTTCGGTTTTGAGAGTCGTAGGGAAAGACAAAAGGTAAGGAATTAGGAGGGAAAGAGAAGAAAAATTAAGCATAGAAACGACTAAGTAGCCGATGGACAAGCGGGATCAAACATAAACACCGTAGTTTTGCAAAAATTAATTTTCAACGCATAAGCCAGCTTAAAACAATGGCTTAAAAGCTTCAAAGTAGCAATTAAATATGGGGTGGGTAGGGAAAGAAGGATGATATCATCCGCAAAATGAAAGGAGTTAAGCCCAAGACTGATGATATAATTACCAGGGTAATCAAGTACTCCTGAATCACATGCCAAGTCATTCAGTCAAGCAAAAGAATCCATTATCAGGTTGAATATAAAAAGGGAGATTGGATCGCCTTGACTCAGGCCCTTGGATGGGGGTAAAAATATTGCCTTTCTCACATTTACCCACATCGAGGAGGTGGATGTAAAGAGGATATGGCTAATCAAATTGATTAGCTTGGCGGGCAATCCTCTGTACTTAAGAACGACAAAGATGGGATTCCAAGAGATTATGTCAAAAGCCTTAGAGAAGTTTAATTTGATGAAGGCACAATTTGTATGTTGTGATAGTAGTTGATAGCCTCTTGTGCTATTGTCACGTTGTCAGTTAAAGACCTCCCTAAAGTGGGATTGCCTAGGGCTGTCGAGGGTCTCTGTTAGTGGCTTGAGACGTTGGCTAGGAATTTAGTCATATATTTGAAAATTGTATTCTAAAGGCTAGTGGGGTGGAAATCCTTAGTAGTAAAAGCATCTCGATCTTCGAGATCAATATGATGTTTGCATAATTGGGTATGGATAATCGACATGAGCGTGAGTTAAATTCTTCGAAGACCTTGAAAATGACAAACTTTAAAGAACCCAGATAATAGCATTTAAAGACAAACAACGGGAAGCCATCATGCCCCAACTCCTTGTCGCTGGCCATTCCTTTTAGCGCTTCCCAATTCTTGTCACTCTCTGTCTGTCGTAGTCCGGTAAGCATATGGGTAGGGAAGATAAAGGCCCAATCTGTATTCTCAAAAGTATAGGTATATTGATGAAGGGTAGGTTTGAAATGCTAGGTGAAAGCAACATGTATCTTATCCTCATTCCTGACATCATAAATTATTCTTACTCTATTTTGCTGAAGGTAGTAAAATCTTTTGTTAACCTTCATAATTATAAGATTTATGTACTTATTTTATTTTAACTTTGTTGTGAAAATTTATAAATTTAATATAATAGTTTTACTTTTGTTAAACTTTTTGAAACTTGAATCACTTGATACAATAATTTTATTTTTATTAAACTTCTAGTAATAAAGTTTTAAAATTTGAAAGTGTAATATGAAATTTTAATTAAGTTTATAAATGTTAACCCACCTTTTTATAAAGCCATTATACATTGGATTTGGGTATATAATGACCTTCTTAATCATCAAGGCGGATAGCTTGAAAAGATGACCGGTTAGCTCGAAACTCAGGCACAAATCATGATATGAAGCTATAATTAACCAGTTTCAATTTAATAATTATCAGAAATTGGCTAAGTATGGATTTGGACTTCACGTCGACATCAGATCGGTACTTATTCGGAGAGATTAATAAACATTTCAACATTAAACAAAGACAAATCAATAACTCGAGAATGACAAGGTGGTGGATACCCAGTACCAAAGGCTTCTGTACTCAAGCGCGAGTGGATTTCTCAGGTCAGTCTCCCGTCGTAGTACCATTTTCACGGCTTTTCGGTCTCTGGAGGTGTTGATTCCTTATAAGGATCATTATCGATCCCTCCACATAGGGTGTGATCCGGTCCATACTTCTGGGATGTCTTCGGCTTAGTCTCTTCGACTTCTCTATGAATTTTCAGGTCGATCCAGGGTTGTCTCCAGCTATAAACAGAACACTTACTGCACATGAAAATATATCTTTTTTCTGATTTTCTGCGGGAAGTCTACTATTTTTATTTTTGATCTAACTATTTGTAACAATAACTGTTCTATTTACAACATAAAAAAATCATTGCTCTGAAGTGTACATAGGTCGGAGTTTTGTCGAATCACAATAAATTTGATGTCTTTCTTCTTACTATTTTAATTTTGCTCTTCATTTTATTTCTCTTTTATATATCCGTGCAAGTAAATTTGGATTTGGGGAGCTGTCACTCGTGCGTGGGTGTGCATGCCAATTTTTTTTGCAAACATTTTGATGTTTTCACGCATGATTGAACTACGAACCTTCGATTTAGAAAGGAGTTGAAGAAGGATTGATAATGACTAGGACAAGAAGGACAATCACACAAAGATTTGAACAAGGAGAAAATCAAGAGACTTCTTTTGGAGGAAACAACTCATCCATCTGCATCAGTAGGGAGGAGTTACAGACTATAATAGAGGAAATACAAGCCAACATGATGACTAGGATAGTCACTCAACTCCAGCAGATGAGGGAAGCTACGTTTAGACGAATTAAACAAAATGCAGGAGCTGGAACGTATGTAATTCTAGTCGAAGAGCATGGAGCGAACCAGAACAGAGAAGGAAGCAGATCTTAGCGACCTAAACTGGCCACCTTGCAGATGCAATGGATCGGTATCGATCCGTATCACATCAAGGGCATGATTTCAGTAAACAATGAAGAAACATTGACTGGACTTGGATTGGTGGTTGGAGGTGCAAGGAGTCAGATAGGAATAATTGAAGCTGAAGCTGAACCCCATATAAGGAATACATATCGACATCGGTCCCTACCTTCTGTTTGATACCAATCCTGTAGTGACTAGGGCGCAACTTCGGATCATCAAAGTACGAATGCTACATGATTTATGGTACGACTTGGACAAGCAAACATGTATGTACAACATGAAGACTATGTACTAGGATTCCCTCGTAGAGTCAAGGGGCAGGTTGTGCTGCTATGGACATGAATCAATAGTTACCTTTTACCTATTGATGAAAATGAGAGATTGACAGAGACAATCAGGTGCGTGATGATGGACGGGTTATTGAATCGGAGTATGGATGGGGTTACTAGGAATCTGTTCGCTCCTAATATCAGAAACACAAATAATCCATTGGAGTCCAAATTATCGATGCTAAATGCATATGATGGAAGAACGGACCTACGATACACTTAATGAGGTACACTAGGCATATTGAAGTGTTAGAGGCCCCTGAGTAGCCAATGGCTAAGTGTTTCCATTATATATGCTAGAGTTGGCTGCTTTATTAATGGAAAATAGATCAATTGGGACATGAAATGATTTGGTTGACAGGTTTGTGAGGCGGTTCATGGTTTACATCTCAAGATCCAAAAATGTGATGACGTCAACAATCAAACAAAGGATAGGCAAGTCCGTAAGGAATTGTAAGAAGATTCTATGCGGAGGTTTCTTCGGTGGATAGGCCAGATCCGTTGGTAGTACTGATGACAACTGTAGGAGTATCATACAATTCAAAATTCAAAGCATCGCTAGAACATGACCCCGCAAGGGGTCTCAGTGAGTTTTATCATGAGGTAGAAATGTACTTGCATGAGTAGGATGCATGAGCTAGTAAGAAGAGGAGTGGATGCTGTGAAAAATGAATGATAATCAGATGGGCTAAGGAAGGAAAAAAAAAGGCGTATGACAAGCATAATGACTCGAGAAGGAAAAAGGGAGAATCAAAGTTTTATTCTTACACTGATTTGACAAATTCAATTGAAATGATTTATTTGGACGAGCGTAATGGCACGCGCTCCGCACGTGGATTGTTATCGACCCATTATTCAAGGGCCACCGCATACAGAAATAAAGTTCTAAAAAGTGAAAAAAATCAATCATACAGATCCTAACTTTATGGGATATTTTTTAATTCGAATAATGGACAATTTTTGCATTTCATGATCGGACAAAAAATATATGTTTTGAACACAGTTATTAATAAAGATGTGAGGGTAGTGTTGACGGTATAAAGTTTTTTTTAAAGTAAAAACAACAGTGGTAAAAATGTAAGATCAATGCAAGTTCAATCTATGCTTAGAGTCTATGAGTAATCTTAACTTTCATCATCATGAAACTACAAAAACAACAAATAATTAGAGTGTCAAATGTTCACAATCTCAATTGCTTTTTTCGGACAAATGTGGCTCTTGATCCTCAATGACAACCAATCCAGAGGAGTATTTCTTAATCCTCAAAGATATCAATATACTGGAACCAATTCGAATTAAAGGAAAAAGATAGGAAGAGCCAATAGAAGAAGACATTGCAGCTCCAACCATCCTTTTCGACTCCTTAAGTGAGTAGATGAAAGTATTTGCTGCTTTCGATCCAGTTCATAGCTGATCTTGAACTCTGAAAAATTAAACGTCTGATGTAGAAGGAAAGAGAAGCCCCAATTTTTGCTGAAAAAACACAGAGAACAACAAGCAAAAGTCCAAACTACAAAGACGCTTCAGCTTCAAAAAACACGGCGTAAGGCAAAGATCTTGACACTATAAAGTAGATCATCAAGGTAAGAAGTAGCAAGTACCTGATAGGCGCAGCAATACTGATTTGAATAAGAATAATATTTGTAAATAAAACATTTCATATGTTTATATATAATAACATACAAAAAACAAAGTTTTTATGACCTACACAATATAACCTGAAGCTTGAAACCATAGCAGCGTTAAGTAGTAGCCAAGAGAAGTGAACAATAAAGATTCAAAAATGAAGAGAGAAGTGGGGATTACAATTGGTATTTAAAGGGTGATAAGATTTTCTGTTGTGCTATTTTTGTGGAGATTTGAGTATCCGAAAAAAGTCAAAAAATAAATACATGCTTTTTTTTTGTGGGGACTCTGCCAACCGTTTTTGTGCTAACCTTTATTAGCATGTTTAAAAGATTTTGTTTAATTTTGCTAACCTATTCTACCCATTTATAGCAGAAAACATCGGATATTCAATTTATTGTGCACATTGTGGAGATTTGAGTATCTGAAAAAAGTCAAAAAATAAATAATACCCGCTTATTTTTTTGTGCGGACCCCGCCAAACTTTTTTTGTGCTAACCTTTATTAGCATGTTTAAAAGATTTTGTTTAATTTTGCTGACGTCCATTTATAGCGGAAAACATCTGATGTTTAATTTATTGTTCTATTTTTGTGGAGATTTGAGCATCCGAAAAAATTCAAAAATTAAATACCTGCTTATTTTTTGTAGGGACTCGGCCAACCTTTTTTGGTGCTGACCTTTATTAGCATGTTTAAAAGATTTTGCTTAATTTTGTTGATCTATTCTACCCATTTATAGCAGAAAACATTGGATATTTAATCTATTGTGCAATTTTTGTGGAGATTTGAGTATCCAAAAGGGTCAAAAAATAAAGGACAAATTTTCTCTTAAGGCTTGTTTTAAAAACTATTTCGCGTTTAAGGCTGGTTTGCAAACTTATTATCAAAAGGGGCTTGTTTCTGCCAACTCAGCTGACACATCAGCATTTTCTAACCACCGATGCAGCGCAACTATGAGTTGCTCTTTTTTTTTTTTTTAAATTTCCACAAGTATGAGTTGCGCAGACAAAAAAAAGCGCAAGTATGAGTTGCGCTGGACAAAATTTGTTTTCAGCGCAACTAGGACTCGCGCTATGGGGAAAACTCTAAATTAAACTTGCGCCTTGTGGAAAAATAAAAATAAAAATTAGAGCAACTCATAGTTGCGCTGCATCCGGCAGTTAGAAAATACTGATGTGTCAGCTGAGTTGACAGAAACAAGCCCCTTTTGATAATAAGTTTGCAAACCAGCCTTAAATGCGAAATAGTTTTTAAAACAAGCCTTAAGAGAAAATTTGTCTAAAAATAAATACATGCTTATTTTTTTGTGGGGACTCGGCCAACCTTTATATGTGGTGATGTTTATTAGCATGTTTAAAAGATTTTGTTTAATTTTACTGACCTATTCTACCCACTTATAGCCATAAACAACGGATATTTAATTTATTGCGAGAAAAATTAGAAAGTAGATCGAGATAAAGGGCATTTTTGACACTCCATGTTTACATCAAAAAAAGTGTGACACCAAACCTATTCCAACTACTATTAAAGATTTATAGCCATAAACGATGGATATTTAATTTATTGCGAGAAAAATTAGAAAGTAGATCGAGATATAGGGCATTTTTGACACTCCACGTTTACACCAAAAAAGTGTGACATCAAACCTATTCCAACTATTATTAAAGATACTAGGGCGACTCCGTTATCCTAAACCGGTATTCAGGGAGCCAATGGAACGGCCACAGATCTGGATGATGCGAGCTCTAAATGACTATGAATTTGGATTACGTTCCGAAGAGATCACGGAACTTGGCTATCAACTTGGAACAATCGTGGGATTTTTGGATATTATCTTAGATGAATGTTTATAGATGGATATGAGATTGGATTATACATACGCGCCTTCTGCAGTATATATGTTTAAGGGGATACAAGATTGTTATGCATTGAATTTGGATATATGAATTTCTCAGTCATCAAGATGGATAGCCAAAAAGATGATCGGGTAGCTTGGAACTTGAGCACATATATGAATATGAAGTTCCGATCAAGCAGATTCACTTAAATAACTCTCAGAAATTGGCTAAGTTTGGATTAGAATTTCACGTGGACCTCAGATTAGTGCACATCCATAAAGATGAACGAACGTTAAACAAAGATCACTAAATGGCTCAAGAACGACGTGGTAACATGGGAAAATGGACATGGCGATCCGAAGCAAGCAAGGAGAGGGATTCACCATCCGGATCACATACCTTCCCCCCAAATGGTGTGTGATCCGGTCCGTACTCTTGGAAGGCCTTCGATTTGGTCTCCCTAAGTTCTCTGCAAAAATTTAAATATATCCTACATCGTCTTCAGCTATAAACACAACACCACTATGCATGGAAATTGATTTTTTTTTTCCCGACTTTCGAAGAAGATCCTGCTGTATTTATTTTTGATCTAATCATTTGTAACTTTGACTCTTCTACGTAGAATAAAATTGATACTTAGAAGTGGACGTAGATCGGAAAATTACCAAGCCACTATAACTTTAGGATCTCTCTTCTTACCGTTTTAATTTTGTTCTTCATTTTATTTCTCTTTTATACATCTCTGTGAATGGATTTGAATTTGGGACACTGTTACACGTAATTGGGTGTTTGCATCCAAAAAATTTGTGCAGACAATAAAATATACAAAGGTTAAAAAGATTTTGAAGGAAGTTTAGTGGAACGGGTATGTATGGCTAAGCCATCAGTGAACATTTAATAGTATATTAATAAACTAACTAGAAATAAAAAGTAAAATAAAAAGAACTGGCATACCAGGATTTTTATACTGGTTCAGATCACCATTCCACATTCAGTCCCAAAATTTGTATTTTGGCTTTTAATCTCCAACACTCACTTCATCCAGGGAAACGAGTTTGTACAATGCGTAAGCAGCTGGATAGGTCTTCCTACAAACTTGGAATAAACATAGTTTTTGCATAAGTCTCTCAATACACCGATTTGCCAAATACTGTACAATGATCTTAGAACTCACAAGAATCTTTTTCATAGTTGAACATGCATGAGTTTTAGGATGTAGAAATTAGAAAACCAAGTGTACTTGAATGTTCATTGATTTGAAAGCTTTTGGTAACTAGAATTTAGAGATCAGAATTATAAATCAAAAAGCAAAACTGTATTCTCATCTTTGAAATCAAAGTCTGTTTATAAAAATCAAAAGGAACGAAGAGAAGTTGCAACGTTGACATTGAAGTCTGAAAGAAGCGTCGCGACTGAGGAAGGAAAAAGGAACACAACCTTTCAAAATTATTTTCTACGGGCTTCAGATCGCTGTAGAGTTTGCATGCATTGATGCATCAGTTTACTTCTCACCGGTCCACTGGTGTACGTAAATTGTGTAGGCTTCTGAAGCTCGAGAATCATGCCTTGCAAGTTATAAGAAATTATAAAGTACTTAAGACTTTGGGATATTAAAATTAAAATATGATTCTTGTGAGATGACTTTTCTTGGATGAAATGAAATATTTGATTCATTAACATGGGAAAGATTTCTCTTTCGTCTGCTGTAAAGATAGCGGCCATGAAAAGGGGTTGAGTGAGGGGGAAAACCAGCGGAGAAAGGAAACGTTTTCCATATATAAGACTACATCAGTTAAGAAAACTAAAAAGAAAGACGAAGACTTCTATAAGAGGTAGGATTTTCTTTGTTCCTCATTACTTGAGTGGTTGCCTTGCAGAGAGAATGTACTCAGTTCTTATTCTGTGCTCTTGATAGGGGAGGAAAATTTTAGTGTCTTTGCAACAAATAACTTTAAAGGTCTCAAAGCATACTATATAATACAAAGTTCATGGTAACTGGATGCTGCAAGGCGGTCCATCAAGACTATAATTTTGTTGTAATTTCAGTTCATTTTTCACTTAATTTCATCTAAGCAAAATCACTTATATTTCTAGCGTGTAAAATAGAATATGTTATGGCAATCAGAAAACATGAAAGCTGTTGTTTTAGTATTTGTTCCACAAACTTATTATTTATTTTGGGTGTTATCTATGTACGTGGTTAGGTGTCGGCCCATACATCAGCTGGAAAGACTGCCATTGCATCATATGCAATTGCTATGTCATTGAAAAACCAACAAAGGGTCATTTATACTTCTCCAATTAAAGCGCTAAGTAACCAAAAGTACAGAGACTTCAAAGAAGAATTCTCAGACGTGGGCCTTATGACTGGAGATGTAACAATTGAACCAAATGCAACCTGCTTGGTAAGATGTGATACATGTTATGTTTCCTGTGTTTTATTAAGTTGAATATTTACTAACTAATGATAAAACTTTAAGGTTATGACGACAGAGATTTGGCGTAGCATGCTATATAAAGGCTCAGAGCATTTACGGGAGGTTGCATGGATTATCTTTGATGAAGTTCATTATATGCGTGACAGGGAAAGAGGTGTTGTTTGGGAAGAAAGCATTGTTATGGCTCCAAGAAATTCACGTTTTGTTTTCCTTTCTGCCACCGTTCCTAATGCTAAAGAGTTTGCTGATTGGGTGGCTAAGGTGCTTGATACATTTACATGGGAATTATTATGCCATATATCAATAGCATATACATGTTTGTATTTTATTTTCAATACTTCAACATTTTATTTCTTAGCTGGCAGCATTAATATGTACTGTACATGCTTGCCTTTTTAGCTCTAGTATATGTGTGCTACATTGTAACACGTTTTAAAATTTCTTTTACGAGCAAATATGCAACAAGCACTGCGACTTGAAGAGCCAAAACAACAATAAAATTAATAGCATGGGATACAGCTGAAAATAACTCATACAACATATTACGCTTCATGAGTTTACTAAATTTTAGATCATAATATGCTCAAGCCAGGTACATCAGCAGCCGTGCCACATTGTTTATACAGATTATCGACCAACACCACTTCAGCATTACATATTTCCTTCTGGTGGCGATGGATTATATTTGGTGATGGATGAATATGGTAAATTTAGAGAGGACAATTTTCAAAAAGCTCTGAATGCACTTGTTCCTACTGGAGAAGGCGATAAGAAAAAAGGAAATGGGAGGTGGGAAAATGGTTTGCTGCCAGAAAAGGGTAGCGAGGACAGCGACATATTTAAAATGGTTAAAATGATTATTCAGCGGCAGTATGACCCTGTGATACTTTTCAGTTTTAGCAAAAGGGAATGTGAATTTCTTGCGATGCAGGTATTTTTATATGCAGTGAGAACTCACGAATTATTGCTTCAAATAATCAAATGAATATTCTTTTCTGAACAAGCTCCTTGAGAATTGCGTAGTCATGGGTTTTATGCCTAGAAATATTTGATTGAAATTTGAACGTTTACACATTAATTTTTTTAGTATGCATTATTTACAGTTACATCCAAGGTTTGAAATTCCGTTTTCCCTGTGTTTGATGATTTTTAAAATTTCGGTTTCGTTTCGGAAATTCCGGTTTCGGTTAAATTCCGGTTTTTGAATTCCGGTATTTATTTCCATGTAAATACATTAATAAATGTTAGCTACTAATTGACATAAATTTATATTAAACTCTTGAGGTTACATATAAGATATAAGATTTGAAAGAAGTACACAACGTGACTTTCTTGTAACAATAACATTGAACATAAATCTTCATACTAATAAAAATATATCTATATTGAGCATAATATAATGTTTTTACTCGGTAGGAGCCATATCCAATACGTGGCCCAGTCAAACAAATAAAACAAATTAGCATCTCATCTCTCTGATCGCACTCGTTTCTCCCTCAACCTCTCAAATCAAAGTCATGGCCCAACAAAAGGAAAACCAAATGCCCTAAGTAGCAGATGAAAACTAATAATATCGCGAGTTGCTAATAGGTATTACTAAAGACGACCTTCACTGCTTTGAAGAAGAAGACGATGAAGTAATCGAAGCAGAAGCTAACAGATCAGTTTTCTTGTGTTTTTGATGATGTTTTTCTAGGTTTCGTATGGTTTTATAGAAAAATTTCAATTCAGTTTCATGTATTGGTTCCGTTCCAAATATAGGGTTTAATGAAAAATCGAATTTTGAATTGACTGAGAGGAATTAAAGCATACAAAATTTTCATTTCCTCACATGCGATTGATGATAGTGTTGTGAAATATTTACTATGATTATTTTTTTTGATTTTTTTTTGATTTTTAACGTTTACATTTGCAGTAGAACGGAACGGAATTCTTTGTGATTTCTGGCCCGGTCATCACCGGAACCGGACCGGAATGGCCGAAGTTCCGGCGTGCCGACCGGAATTTAGAACCTTGGTTACATCACTTTTATTTTTGTACTAATTACCTGGAAGTAAACATTTCTATACAGTGGTTAATCTATTTTTCCGTTGTTCTTCAGATGGCAAAAATGGACTTAAACGAAGATGATGAGAAAACAAATATCGAGACCATCTTTTGGAGTGCAATGGATATGCTTTCTGATGATGACAAAAAACTTCCTCAGGTATGTTATGTCCTTTTAGTTTTAGATTTATTTCAGTTGACCATACCACCAGGTTGATTAGCTCCAGTATGCCCTTGTAAGTTATAACAGCACCCTGCAAGTATGTTTCCCCCCTCCCAATAATATATGTTTAATTAAAAAAATTCTTTCAATGTACTTGTGCATGTTCCAAATTATGCACTACGGTAGCACCCTGCAATTATATTTTCTCACACGAGCATTTGTTCAATTTGAAATACTTCTTCTAATGTATTTACACAGGTTTCAAATATGCTTCCTCTTTTAAAACGAGGAATCGGCGTACATCATTCAGGCCTGTTGCCAATTTTGAAGGAAGTGATTGAAATACTATTTCAAGAAGGACTTATCAAGGTTTGCAACAATTGTTATTTGCTGTCTTAATTATATGTTCTTTTGGATGGTTGCAATACTGTGTAATTTTTGTCCGCATGGGAAATGGTCGCTTAATGGAGTGACTTTTCTCGTACAAGTGCATAAAGCTCTGTACCACATGAAGGGAAAACAACAACACATACGAAACTTTAATAAATCAGACAGTTAGGATTTTAGACACATCTTATAAATATGTGTGAATGTACGATATTTTCGGAAAGGCGATGGCATTCATTTCAGTAAAAAGGTCTAACATGTTCTTTGGTTTGGTCACTTATAAGCGGTAATTTACTAGTCTATATGAAATTAGTTTTTGATCAAACATATGAGTCGTCTAAAGATGGAAAAATGACCACTAATTCAACACTTAAAAAATGAGTAGCGGTATATAATTAGTCCTTGACAGACTCATATTTAAGGTCAAAGTCAGTTTGACTAGATAGTAGGGATAGAAGAGAAATAGATACGAAATAGTTGAATGGTTGGAATAGTAGAGCTAGATATTTGATGAAGAAACGATACTTAAATTTTTAGGAATGTAGACGTTTTATTACTTTCTAGTATTAGCTACAATAGGTGTTTGACCCTATATTTATAGGCTTCATTTTACAATAGGATTAGTCTAGACTCTAGATAGAACGTTCTAGATAGAATAATGTAGATCAGAGCTGGGAATTGATTGTTACATAAGTGGTTTTCTCTAGAGAACTATAAGAGAATGTTCTCTAACTTTATACACATTTGTATCGCCCTTCATCGCTCCTTGATAATAATTTCAAAAACTCCAAGCATAATTCACAATTACTTAAGTTTTGACCTTGGTAATGCCTTGTTAATATATCTGCAATCTGATCCTCTCTTGTGTAGAACTAAGGTTTCATCTTAGTAGCTTTCGCTTCTCAAATGAAGTGATAATTTATAGGTTTTGTTCGACCGTAATAAACTGAATTCTTCGTCATTGCTGTTGCTAATTTGTTGTCATTGTAGATTTTAGTAGATCCACTTTTTTGTTCATCCATTTTTTCGAGTTATCTTTATCTATAGAGAAATCTTCCAACTCTCAAGCTGTTTAGTTAAAAACGCTTAACAGTTCTATAGCTATTGTGATTTAAAAAGTTAATAGCGGGAATAAAGCGGGGATGTGACGAAATATAGCGAAAGTGTAAAAAGCTTTACTAGATGAAAAAAATATATGTTTTTAAGTTAATTTATTCTTATTCTTACATCATTTGAGGAAAAAGAAATATTGTTTAATTTTATATGACAACACCGAAGACTGTCATTGTTTATTCATATTAGATTTAGTGATTACAGTAAATTTCTAACTTAAATTAAACACTTATGTTTTTAATTAGGTTTTTAACCTAACATTACTGGTTTAATTTAAAAGAGAATCAGTCAATCAACATTTTTATATTAGTATTGGTAACGATGTCAAGAAACATGATTTAGCGGGTGTAGCAGAAAATAGTGAGGTTTAAAGCCGATCAACTGTTTAATAGCGTTAAACTTTAATAGCGCAGCGATCGAAAAACTATGAGCTAGAGCAGTAATTTAGCAGGGCTTTAACTACATAACTCTCAAATATTATTTTTCTCAATCATTTTTACTTGTCTTGAGCCATACTCCTTGCTTTGATGCTACTTCATAGCTTTTAGGCTCAAGTATGGCTAAGCTACAAGTTTCATATCTATTAAATAATAGTAAAACAGAAGAATTTGAAGCTCTCTCATTAGTTTTAGCAGTTTTCTATCTTCTCCTCATTCCTCTCTAGATATTTTTATTTTCAAATTAGTTTATTGCTTTACACCTATTTACTAATTCTCTCCATCATTTTACCTCATCCTTTATTATATTATTTTGGTATGGACATTATAAAATTTATACAATTATCTATAGATAATTTATCAATTAGCTTCTAATATTTTTATATGTATGTCTACATATATAAATTAAGAGCATTGTTACTGAAACTCCAAAATTGGTTAAGGAAGGAGGACGGGACATGTTCGAAAACAAAATTCGATGTACTTACATCTTTTTTTGTTTTTTTTTCCATTTTCGGCGGCTTTTTGTCGAATTTAAGGGTGAAACTCAACCACATTTCCGTCAAATTCCGTGAATAAATACGACAAAACCTTACCGAAATTCACCCGTGTTCCCCTCTTAACTATTTTTGGAGTGTCAATAACAATGCTCTAAATTAATTATATAACCAATAATTTAAGTTACTCAAATTAACTTAATTAACTAATATTTTTTTATAAATACTAAAGAATGACAATATTATACCTACAATTTAATTTTTCTACAATTGTTAACAAAGTTGCCTCTCAATTCTTTTTTATTAATTTATGTTTAAAGCCATATGTTATGATTAAATACATAATATGAAAATTATCTAAATAATTTATACAAACTATTATTTGTTGATTCACCTAATAAATCTCATTAATATTAACTATGCTCATATTAACAAATATGAGAAAATTTTCATTTACACATATAAATACGTCAATCAAATAACACAATTATATACACAAACAATAATCAAAAGTCTAAAGTTTATTTAATTATATCGATATATTTACCCCATATTGCATCAAAGCAGTGTAATATCAATGTTAAGCACTTGCAGTTCAAAATTTATTTAGTTATTTACAAAACTCTCCTCGATATCACCTAACATCGTACTTTAAGTCAATTTATTTAAATTAATTGTGTTCTCTTAGATTTAATAAATAAATTCAATCAATAAATAGTCGTTAATTTATCTAATTAATGTTAAATACAACGTTTTAAAATGCATACCATATTCATATCAACAAAGGCGATAAAATTAGTTTTCCATTCAAATATAAAGTTAACTAAGTCATATAATATAAATAATATATGTAAACAATAATAACAAATTTAATATTTTATTCATTTATCTCAATAAATTATCATATTAAAGAAAAAAAATAGTTGCAAGTACCTATATTTTAACATTTCTAAATTTTTTATTGGACCCCCTCAATTCTTTCAAGATATTTTATATTTAAACTCATGTGTTTAAGTTACTCATGGAATCTTAATTTTAAATTATTTAATTATCAGTGAATATTAAGTCAATTTTTCTAATAGGTCTTAAAAATATACATTATTTGCATATATATATATATTAAAAAAAACTTTTCTATCCAGTTATGGTTCATTTATATCAAGAATTTATCATACAATATATGGAAAAAAATTCTTTTCAACTCCACAATAAATTTACACATCTTTTACAAATTTCTTCTCGATTCTTCTTATTATAAGCCAATATATTTAGACTAATTTCGTAATTTTAGTTTAGCTTAATTAAACAAATTCCATTAAATAATATTTGTTAATTCATCTACTAAATCACTAACATACGTTAGTTTCAACATGTAGAGTTTATTCATATTAACAAAAGTGATAAAATTATTTTGTTTCTTAAATAAACACAAACAAAATTTTAATTTATATTTTATATTTTTCATCATAATTTATCGTATATTGCATAACAAAGTTCTTTTAACATTAAAGTGATAAAAAATATTTTTCATACTATTATCGTGTGCAACGCACGAGTTACACACTAGTTCTTCTAACAAAGATCCAACTCTTCGTAGTGTACACCTTGGAAAAGAATTCTGTTGTTGAGGAGGTATAGCTGTCTCTTATGTTGCTACTTCCACTTAAATCACTTAATGTTGTACTGACACATAAATGTTTTTTCTTTTGACTTTTTCTTTATTTCAATTCCAAGCAGCATTCTCGTTAGCTTTGATAACTTGACTACTAGTGAGCTCCTTGCATGTTATAAACTTTATAGCTTTTACATTGTGTGCTATGCTCCTGGAAGATTTCTCGTATAGTCTTTTCTCATATCTTATGTCTCTTTTCCTTTGGAACGTGCATGTAGCAAATCAATTCATAAACTGTTAGACGCTTGACTGATGACTTTCATCCACTTGATGTCTCTATAGGAGTCATGTCTTAAGTAGTTCTAGTTGGACAACTGTTAGGTATGTAGACCGCAGTAGCTGCTTTAGGCCTAAGATTTGTTGGGCAAACTTTTCTCCTTCAACATTCCTTTTAGATACTCAATTTTGTTGCAGAGTACATGCAACTGTAAGTTGTCTCTCAATGCTTTCTTCATCACCAAATTTATCAAATTCATAGAAGTACGCTTTGCCGCGATCACTTCTAGCTTCTTTGTATCCTTTGCACTTTGATTTTCAACTAGCAGTTTTTTTTTTTTTTTTTTGGATATTTCGAAAGCTTCTGATTTTTCTTTGATGAAATAGATGCAGATCATTCTATAAAAGTCACCGACGAATAATATGAGAGATACCTGTTGTTGTGCAGTGGTGATGTCCTTATTGGTCCGCAAACAGTAGTTTGGATCAATTTCAACAAGTCTTTTGCTCTCCATAAGTTCCCATTTGAATCTGACGATCGATGTTGCTTCCCAAGAAGACATCTTTCTCAAGTGATGTGCTTCATTATCTTTTAGGCTTGAGAGATCTCTCATCATGTTCTTTTGATATAACCACTTCAAAGCTTAGTGTTGAAGTGATCAAATATTCGATGTCATAACCATGAATTATTAGTCTGAACTTCTATGGGAATGTTAGTAGTATATTTAAAACTTATTGGCAAGTTTGTATTTATCTTCTTCATTTTTACTTGGGTTATATCTAATTTTTTGTTATTTTTATCATATTTTGCATGCATCTCCTTTGAAATGAAAAACATGACCTTTCTTCATTATTTGCATATTTTGCATGCATCTCCTTTGAAATGAAAAACATGACCTTTCTTCATTATTTGCATATTTTGCATGCATCTCCTTTGAAATGAAAAACATGACCTTTCTTCATTTTTTGCATATTTTGCATGCATCTCCTTTGAAATGAAAAACATGACCTTTCTTCATTATTTGGTTGATTTTCTTTACAAGACTTTGAGCTAGTAAAATATCTTTATAATTTCTTTGTTTCTAGCATAACAATACCTTTTTCTTTTGATTCTACAATGGTGTAGTTCCCACTTGTACGTTCAATCTTATAGAGTTATCAATGTCTTTGAAGATGCTTCTATTTTTGGCTATATAATTGTTGCAACCACTATTCAAGTACTAGTTTTTACTTTTTTTCATCATTGGAGTATTGTGTAACATAAAAAAGACATTGATCACAATCATCTTGACACTACTCATGATTTGTCTTTTCAATGTTGTTTGATTCTTATTTTTGTAGCAATTCTTCTTCTTATGTTCAAACTTTTTAGTGTCTACATTGTAGTATTTTACGATGCAGTACTTCTCAAAATGGTTAGCATTTTACAAATTCCGCATAAATGATAATTATCTTGTTTGTTCATAGAGAAGTGTAGAATTTTCTCCAGCATTCTTGTTTTTTCTATGACCTTTATTTTGATTTAATAATTTGAGCTTTGATTGAAAGACATTTTTTTATCAAGTCTTCATCATGTCTACTCGATCTTTGTTCGAAAGCTTCAAGAGTGATAAGTATCGGTTACCGATAAAGTAGAAAGATCTTTTGTCTGTTCAAGCGTTGTGTCGGTTGGGTCAAATTTGTGGCAGTAGAAATGAAATTTTTCGTAATAATTCTCTTGTATCCTTGTAGGCTCTCATTTGACTAACCATTTCTTTTATGTTGCAGTAGGAATCATTTACGGTCTTGGACGCTTCCATTATTACTTCAACTTCATGCTTTAGAGTTTGAAGCTTGATTGCACATACTTTTACATTTCCTTAAAGCTGCTTCTGTAATGTGCTTTATGCTTGTTTTTGCGCTTGTAGCTTCTACTATTCTTGAAAAGATAGCGTCCTCTATCGTCTGTTTAGAATAAATAACGCTTTTGAATCTTTTTTAATTTTCTTTTAAATTCTTTTTTGACTTTGATTAAGCATTGAAGCGATTGCAGAATTAATAAATCCTTCTTCTATAACACCTTAGAACTTGGGAGCTAAAAATGTTATTATTTTTATGCTTCAAAAATCATATTCATAGAAATAAGGACTGGAATAGGTGAGGTTGAACGGTATTTGCCATCATTTAAGATTTTTTTTGGAAGTTGAGTAAAATGAAAGAGGAATTTCTTTTGGAGTTGGATGATTTTTCAACATACGCCGTGTGATTGAACGATGACTGAAACCACTAATAGGTAGAAGGGAAATAGTTATGAAATAGTTGAATAGTTGAAATGGTAGAGTAGGAGATTTCATGAAGAAACGATTCTCATAATTCTTGGAGATCTAAATTTTTATTAGTTTCCAGTACTAGTTACCACGTGCGTAGAGCATATGTTTGAGCATATGTTTATTGTCTTTATTTTACAATAGAATAACCTAAATAGAAGATTTTAGATAAAATAATCTAGGTTGGCCAGGAACTAGTAATTATTTGGTACATACGTAGTTATCTCTATCTTTCTAGAGAACTCTGAGAGAATGTTCTTCAGTTTTCTCAAAAAAATGTATCACTCTTCAACATTTAGTATAACTTCTAATCTCAAATCAGTTTCTTCATTATCGTAAATGATCACCTGTTGGGATCTATGGTTTTGAGCATCTTTACCACTTACTATCATAAATTACTTAATAACATGACGTATGTATCATATAAGAAACCATGAGAATTACCACTTATTGTTGTAAATTATTTAATAACACTACATTTATATTATATAAGAAACAAAATCAACTCCTAACGAGTAATATGTGGATATCATATCCATGCATTGTGATTTTTTTGCTCATGCAACCGAGCACAAATGTTCGAACTAGATGGAAAAAACAACCATCTAAAATAACAGTTGCTAGGAATGATATACAGACATGCTTTGGTAAAGGATATCACTCTTGAAGTTCCACAAATGTTTTGGTATACACGTACATACATATAACTATTTACATAATTACATATAAACGCACTGATATATATATATATATATATATATATATATATATATGGTTACCCGGATGGTAATCTGGAGCGCGCATGTTCGAGTCCCGGCCTTTTCACTATGTGAGGGAAAGGCTGTGCGCACTAATCGACCACCCCCAAAGCTCGGAAAGCCGTGAGAATAAAACTAGGATGGGAGACTGCTTGGGAAGTCCTCTCGCGCTTGAGTACGGGAGCCTTTGACACTGGGTATCCACCTTTATATATATATATATATATTATATGTGTGTGTTTTGGGGTGGTGGTGTAAGGTACGAGGACACAAAATAAAATACAAAATAGAGACACAACAGATGATAATTGTGAGATCTCATCAAGGGTTAAATTCAAGGGAAGATCCAATTGTTGACTTCTAGTGTCACCAATTGTGTTATTTATGTTCAAATAGATTTTGCTTTATATATGCATATATAGGAATATATATACATAGAGGAGCGTTCCGGAACACCCCTATTTTGTAGCATCCTTACCCTACCATGAGCTATGCTAATCCAAATCTAACAAGATTTTGTAGATGTTCAATACACACATATATTAAGATCTATCCAAAATTTGAGCTCGTTTTGACATTCATAACATTTTCAAAATCTTAGCTCAATTATTCACCGTTCAGACATTTATTCGAACCGTTAAATTTAAACAGCAAATATATTATCCTATGAATGTCGGAACGAGCATAAAATTTTGAATAGATATATTTGAGGGAAGATCGACTACGCTACATTTATGCTGCAAAACATGGATGTCCCGGAACGCTCTTCATATATATATATATATATATATATATATATGTGTGTGTGTGTGTGTGTGTGTGTGTGTGTGCACGCACGTTGTGTGCGGGTGTGCGCATGTGCGTGCGTGTGTGTGTGTGAGGAAAGATCGACTACACCCCTATTTTGTAGCATCCTTACCCTACCATGAGCTATACTAATCCAAATCTAACAAGATTTTGTAGATGTTCAATACACACATATATTAACATCTATCCAAAATTTGAGCTCGTTTTGACATTCATAACATTTTCAAAATCTTAGCTCAATTATTCACCGTTCAGACATTTATTCGAACCGTTAAATTTAAACAGCAAATATATTATCCTATGAATGTCGGAACGAGCATAAAATTTTGAATAGATATATTTGAGGAAAGATCGACTACGCTACATTTATGCTGCAAAACATGGGTGTCCCGGAACGCTCTTCATATATATATATATATATGTGTGTGTGTGTGTGTGTGCACGCACGTTGTGTGCGGGTGTGCGCATGTGCGTGCGTGTGTGTGAGGAAAGATCGACTACACTACATTTCTGCTAATATATATATATATATATATATATGTGTGTTTGTGTGTGTGTGTGTGCACACACGTTGTGTGCGGATGTGCGGGCGTGTGCGCATGTGCGTGCGTGTGTGTGTGTGAGGAAAGATCGACTACACTGCATTTCTGCTACATTTCCATTCCCTTGATTTCAATCCACACATTTTCAAATTGAATAACATTCTTTCTTGTGTCACCTCATTATCTTATTTAAATCAGAATATGCGATTGACATCAGCGGGAATAAAGGTGTTGCAAAAATGAGGTGGATGGTGTAGTCGGTCACACACATACATATGATGAATGTTTAATGACATTCTAAATAGTGCAGCACCGCAAATACCCCTAGATTTCCACCACAAGAATAGTTGTTTCTCTTTCTTTTCACTATGACTATTTTTTAAATGAGAAATGGGAATCAAAGGGCATTTTGAATGCTGCACTATTTGTTGTGTCAATTGCCATTGAACGCTCATATATACATACATATACATACACATACATATATTCAAATAATGTTCATAATCCCGTTTAGATATTATTGTAATAACTAATGATACTAGCATTACTTGTAATAACTAAAGAAGTTCTAAAAGTGCATTTCCTACAAAAAATAAAAAGGTGGTATTATGATCAATTCTTTCTCCAACTCTTCAACAAAGAAGTTTTGAAAACATTTATGCCCAAGGGTAACGTGTTTTTGTTTACTTTGAAATGCGTTCTCATTTACTTCAAAACATGTTATCTAATATCCGTTGAACCATGCATTTAACTATGAAACGTTGGCATTCTATAAGTTTCCGATTTTTGAACATTTGAATCCTTAACGTATTTAGCTACAATGTAACATTATTTTACAGTTAATTTTCTGATAGCATGGAACTATTTTTTTATAGTGTTTGTTTGCTACGGAAACCTTCAGTATAGGCTTGAATATGCCTGCAAAGACGGTTGTTTTCACAAATGTGCGTAAATTTGATGGGGATACGTTCAGATATATATCTAGTGGCGAATATATCCAGATGAGCGGCCGCGCTGGTCGTAGAGGTATCGATCCACGTGGTGTTTGTATTTTGATGGTTGATGAGAAAATGGAGCCATCTACTGCTAAAATGATGGTGAAAGGAGGCGCTGATTGTTTGAATAGGTATGGATTGATGACTAGACTATATTTCGTATTGCTGTAACATGCTACATATATTCTACTAAGATGCATGTGAAAATTGCTGACATAATAAACTGGCATACATTCGATGTGCACGCACGCAACTATATGTTTTTCCTAGATCGTGCTTCTAGGGTAATAGCACATTGAATGGTAGATGTGTGTGCATGTACCATTCAAAACATTGCGATAGTTGGGGCTTGACATAGCAGACCGTGTTAGTTACAACATGATCAAGACCGGTTTTTTGCAAATCAGAGTCCAAACAAAAAATCAAATTCGGACCTTATATCTATGCAATTGAATAGTGTAAAAAACATGTTATATTAAATAAAATACCATTCACAATAAATATGAAACTGAATGTTCAAAAGTTGTATTGTATGTGAGTGTTAAATTTAGAATAGTTCTTTGAAAATTTATTGAAAACACAAAATGTTTTTGCATCAAAATGTTCAAGTTCATAACCTATGAGTCATGACCTAAAGCACAACCAGATGGACATACATGATTTTGATAGTGCCAAAACTGGTAAAACAACCAGCCATGAATATGAACATACTAATATTGTCCATATTCATGGGCTTTGGTGCCATGGTGCATGGGCTGGTTCTGTAACAGGATGGAACATTCTGATCTTGAACTGTTTGCAGAGATTGTATGTTTTGTAACTATGACATTCTGAACCACTTTATCTTTTTGTTTATAGTGTCATGAGTTGCTTAATTTTCTGATTTTTCATTACTTGTTTTTTGAAGTGCATTCCACCTAAGTTATAACATGCTGCTGAACCAACTGAGGAGCGAAGACGGTGATCCGGAAAATCTTCTCAGAAATTCGTTTTTCCAGTTTCAAGCAGATCGTGCACTTCCCGATCTGGAGGTTGGTTGTGTTGCTTTTATACTCTTATAGCTCGTTTATGGTACTTCAGGTTTTAGAAACAACGCTAATGTAAGGTTTTGCAATTTGTGCAAAAACTGTACATAGTCCAATGTAATCATTTGTAATTCATCCATTATCGATAATGACTATAATTATCATCAAGATGTTCAAGGTCTTTTTTTTTCCTGTCTAATACTCTGTCTGTTTCTATAGAAACAAGAAAAGGAGCTGGAAGCAGAGAGAGATTCATTTGTTATTGAAGAAGAGGATAGTGTAGAAAATTATTATAATCTCCTTGAAAATCATAAAAGTTTAAAAGAAGATGCCCGTGATATCGTATTTTCTTCCAAGAATTGCTTACCTTTTTTACAACCTGGAAGGCTTGTACGTGTAAGATGTACCCAGGACAATCAGAAGGCATCATATTCTGTAGAGGATCATTCAACATGGGCAGTGCTGATCGATTTTGAGAAAATAAAAAACTCTGGTGAAGATATGCAAAGTAAGAAAATAAGCTCATATTTTGGTAGATGTGTTTAGGCCACCGTATTTTATTCCTGTAACATATAAATTACATTAATGTCTTAATCAACCAAATGGCTGCTATGGAATGATGAAGTTAACATGTTTAAAACCAAATTTTTGTTAAGTTTATGTCCACATGTATGGTTTGGTCGATGTCTAATACAATTTTATATGATACAGAAAAAACTATCAGGATATCAAATTATAATGTGAATGTCCTTACAAGGTGTGCGTCGAACAAGGATGTAGGTGTGAAGAAGGCAATGAAAGTTGTCCCATTAAATGAGCCTGGAGAGCCTGCTGTAGTTTCATTGCCACTTTCTGAGGTTACTGTCATTCAGTCTATAAAAATTACAGCTTACAATGATAATAGTTTCAAATTCTTAGAAGTTCTTGTCCATTAATAAATATTTAATGCGCTGCCTAGGTTGATAGCCTCAGCAGTGTCCGCCTCTTTATTCCAAAGGATCTTTTACCATTGCAAGCTCGAGAGAACACTTTAAGGAAAATATCAGAAGTACTTACAAGGTTCTCCAAGGATGGAATGCCTCTTTTAGACCCCGAAAAAGATATGAATGTATGTTGTGCTTGATCTTTTAGAATTGTATTTCTCTTAATGTGAATTCTTGTTTAGACAACATGCACAAGAAATCTAACTGAATTTGTGGTTTCTGGTAAGTTTAGCCCAAAGGCAAGCCTACACATACTTAAATCCTTCAAAGTATAAATGTGTAGTGTTTATTGATAGTGAGGAATTTACATGCCACAATATCTGAACAACAAAATAAAAATATTGCTTCTATGTTCCTCTACTAATCCATATCATGCTTGTCCAGGACCGCTAGTCTAGTGCTATGACTATGACTGGATCTAGAGGTCCTGGGTCTGAAATCATGGACATTGATTAGCATTTACTTTTTTAATGTACAAACTAATCTCTGTCATGCTTGATAACTTCTAGATACAAAGTAGCTCTCTGAAAAAAGTCAATAGGAGGATTGAGCTCCTAGAGAGCTTATTCAACAAGCATGATATAAGAAACTCCCCACTTATCCAGCAGAAGCTGAAAGTATTTCATGAAAAACAAGAATTGACTGCGAGAATCAAGTCTGTAAAGCAAGCATTGAAGTTATCAACAGCATTAGCGTTCAAAGATGAACTGAGGGCAAGAAAACGTGTTCTTCGAAGACTCGGGTAAATATATTTTTTCCCATGGCGGTTAACTTTTTTATTTACTGTAGAAGGCATATGTTCTGTTTATCCTCTCTTGTATTTTGTCCAAATACAAGGCTTAAACAATTTAGGGTAGCTTTTTTTTTCCCCTTGATTCTAAGCTATAAGAGGATTGGGAGAATAGCAGGTCAAGGTACACTTGTCAAAGTAGTTCTGCTTTAGCTTGTCACTAATTAAGAGTGTTGAGACCAAATCAGCTTCTTTTGTGATGTTGATCTCAATGTAGTTCTTATGGGTGAATATTGAAATACCGCTGGTATATTGCAGATTTCAAGTGATATCTATCAGAATATTCTTTGAAATTCCGTTCATTATTGCAGTATATTGATGATTTTTATTGATATATGTACGATATAAGGCCCATATTTGATATAAATACCGATGAAAATTTTTTAGTAACTTGCCTTCATTTTCAGAAGAAAGAATATATATATATGTGTGTGTGTGTGTGTGTGTGTGTGTGTGTGTGTGTTGTGTGTATATATACACACACACAGAGAGAGGATCAAGAGCACCACCAAATAGTGCAACACCCTCTATAGCCTCCTGATTTTAACCACATTTCCGTTTCTCTCTCCTCCCCCTAACCCCCCCCCTAACTTATTGGTAAATGAGAGGCTATTAGTAAGGGACAAAAGGGGTGCCACGTAATATGGGTGCTTTGAAACCTCCCTCATATATAAGAAAAGTCTATTTAGACACAGAAGTTTGACACAAATTGGGGGATACAAATTCTCAACCATTCGATTGTCACCTGATTTTCATCTTGCATACAAGAACAAATTAATCCAGTGGTTGAGATTTTGTGTCCCCTTATTTATGCCATATTTTTGTATTTAAATAGCCGCTCCTATATATATTCATATATATATATGTATGTATATGTGTGTATATATATATATATATGTGTGTGTGTGTGTATATATATATATATAGCATCCTAAATAGTACAACACCCTAAATGCACCATGATTTCCATCACACAATCCTTATATGTTAGATAATAGTAAAGCAGAAGAATTTTTTGCTCTCTCCTTAATTTTAGGGGGTTTCCATTCTTCTGCTTAATTCTCTTTTGATATTTAGTATTAGAGTCTTTTAATTATCAGTTAAATTATTTAACTAAACCTCTCATTTTTACATTATGATATATATTTAAAACTTCTATAAATATCTACAAATAATTCATCAATTAACTTCTAACATTTTATATTCAGATCCATATATTTAAAATAATTACATAATACAAAATTTAAATAAATTTGGTTAGCTAATATTTATTAATATTTCCAACAGATATTTAAAAAAACCATAATTCACTATGTATACAACTATTATACTAAGGGAACGGCTATTTGGACGCAAAATCAAACACAAAAAGAAAGACACAAAGCCTCGATCGATGGATCTTTTTGTCTTTATATGAAGCGGTGGAATTCATGAGATGATCCAACGGTGCAAATCAATTATGTCACCAATTGTGTCGAAGTTTTGTGTCTAATAGGCTTTCCCTTATACTAATAAAAATAATAAAACTACTTTATTTCTTTCAATTATTATATATAAATAGCATAAAGCGACAATAACAAGTTTAATTTTTATTATTTATCATTTAACTTAAAATACATGCATATAAAATGGCAAGATAAATTTATCATGCGTTGCATTATAAAATTCTACATTTAACTTAAAATACCTATATTCAAGATCACCATTGTTATTTACAAAACCCACCTCACTTTCTTTATGTTTTGTGTTTTAGTCCATATGTTTAAATTAATTATGCAGACTTAAGTTTAAAATAATAAGATAAATGTAATTAAGTTGTATTTATTAATTTGGTTACTAATGACAATATGAAAATTTCAATAATATACATCATATCCATAACAATAAAATATGATAAAATTGCACTTTCATTAAACTAAAATACATAAATCACATGATATACTATATAACATAAACAACAAGGAATTTTTATAAAATACCCTCTTTAAATTTCAAAATATAAAGATGTTCTTTCTCAAAAACACGTTTAAAAAACACTATTACTTTTAGTTTTAGGCAATCTATAAATAAATGTAGTAAAAAAAAATGGCTTTTGCAAAAAAGAAAAAAAAGAAAAAAAACCCACCATTTTAGCAAAGAAAATTCAAAAGAAATTGTTTGTAAAAACGTGAAATTAAGTACAAATTTATTTTTTGATATAAAAAAATAGCAAAAAATATATTAGAAAAGGTATCAATGATTTCGTTACACATAACAAAATTATGTTTTTTTTACAGGTAAAACCTTAATTTTAAAATTCCTATAACCTCTTACCGGACTATCTCAGTCTCTTATAATATTTTATATTTGGATTCGTATATTAGAGCTAATCAAAAATCTTAAAACTATAATTAAGCATCACAAAGTATTAGTTGTTGATGTGTCAAATAAATCACAAGAATATGAATATTTGACTATTTACACAATATTCATATTAATATAAAAGGGTATAAAATTATTTGGGTATACAAATACATCAGTTACATAACATCATTGTATATGTGTGCAATGATTGCAAAATTCAATTTATAATTCATATATGTCGGTACATTGATGCACTACAATGTAAAATTCGGATTTTAACCGAAATGCATACATTTTTAAAAAAATATGGTTGCTTATAAAATTCATCTCAGTCGCACATAATGTTGTAAATTCACATCAGTATATTTTTTATTTAACTATGTAATCTTCGTTTTAATTTATTTGAATAAATTTAATTAATAAATATTCATTAATACACCTAATAAATCCTTAAACGTGTCAGTTTCAATTTGTATATCATTTAAATATAAAGACATGTAATTCAAATATCATAAATAATATATATGAATAACATTAGCAAAACTAATTTATTATTCATTAATGTCAATAAGTTTATTTGCATTGCAGAATTCTATTTTTAACTTCAAATATCCATATTTTAACATTTGTGTGGTTATGTACAACTTCGTCGATTGTTTGGTAACCTTTCATATTTAGATACATGTGTTTAAATTACTTATGAAATCTCAGATCTAAGTATTTTAATATAATTTATATATCAGTCGTATATGTATGCACACATACTAATAAAAACAACAATAAAAAATTTGTGTTTAATTATATAGATACATAGATCGCATACGTAAATTAATCATTGTTATTACGGCGGTAAGTCAAGTCGACAGAGGTCTAATTAGTTGACTAGTCATAGACTAGTCGACAAACATATTGCTACCACCAAAAAGTTGTCAATTCTAATCAAGGTTTTAAATCTCGGATATCGGTTGCGTTTCGTATCGGGGATTTGTAGACTTGATCGCGTATCGGGAAGATCTCGGACGAGATGACTCTAACTCGGGAGTTCGTCTCGGATTTCCATCTCGGGTCCGAAAGGTCATATCAGAACAATCTCGGGGTACATAATATGTTAAAAAATGATATTTTTACAAAATGATTTTTATGATTGCTATTAAAAACATAGTAACTTAAACTTGAATTGCAAAATAACTTTATTATTCTTTATTTTGCGGAAGATCATTCATAATCTAAATCGTAATATGCTTGAAACAGAAATATGTTAGACATAAAATGTTAAACATAAAACAATAGAAGGATCCAAAACATTAGAAAATTCAGCATAAATAGACCATAAAATACATAATTTCATAGGTAATATGTACGTAAAAAAGGCAAATATGAAAATCATAAGCGTTATAGAACATATTGAACTACAATATGGTCATTTAACATGCAAAATGTAAAATAACAAAAGATTATCATGGCTAGATTTGAGTTTTTCAATTATTATTCTAGTTTAGACACAGATTTAAAATTTAACTAAAAAAACTAAGATCTTGGACGATATTCCAGTATTTCGTCTCGGTCGATATGTCGTTCGATATTGCAATATCTTGAACAATATATTCGAAATGAGATTTAGAGTGATATTTGATGTTTCATTTCGGAACGAGCCCAAAATGAGATATCGGACGATATTTGCAATATTTGGAACAGTGATTCTAATATATTGCTACCAACAAATATATTGCTAATGAACAAAGAAAATAAACAATGGATGCATAGAATTTAATAAAGTCCAAGTTGCAAGATGGCAGTGGAAAGACGACGCTGCAGGTTCAGGGTATCGATCGACTTTCGATCGAAGCTTGGATTCGAAGTTTTTTCTATTCGATAATCAATACTCGATCTTTTTCAATTCGAAAATTTTAAATCAACTTTCGATAGATTTGTTTTTTTGATCGATACTAGGTATCGATCCTTTTTTGCTATTTTTTTTATTATTCAATACAGGTATCAATAACTTTCAGTTTTTTTCCTGTTTGATGTATCGACAACTATAAGGGGTTCAGATTTTTTTTCTTTTCTAAAATGGGTCGATACCAAACCAGTCGACGCCAATAACATCCTAGTCGACTCGACTAGTCAATTAGTCGACTAATTTCTACCCAGGCGCCCGAAATTCATACAAAAAGCAAGTCAAGATTTCATGTCGATGGTTTGATCTCGATTAGTCGACTAGTCGATGATTAGTCGTCGACTAGTCGTGACTAGTCGAGCGCCGTGATAATAGTGAAATTAATGAATATAAACTATAATAACAAAGTTAATTTGTAAATTAACTATAATCATTTTATGTACATAAACAATAAATTTATCATACATGATGTTAAAAAATTCCATTTTTAATATCAAATAACTCGGTATTAAAATTTCTGTGATTTTTTATAAAATCCTCAATTTATTTGTAATATTTACTTTCAATTCGACATATTTTAACCAATTGCATAATTTTAGATTTAACATACATAAAAGAAATAATTTAAATTATATTGTTAATTCATCTATAATAATCAAAACATGTCAATTCAACAAGAGTACTTGCTCATAGTAGTGAGGACATAAAATTATCGTTTTATTTCTAAGAAATATAAGTTACATAACGCATACCGTATATAAACTATAACAACATCAATAATTTATAGTATATTTATTTTGCTTGATTCATCGTATGTTGTATAATAATGTTTCAATTTTAACGTTAAAATTTTAAAAATTGTATTTTATAATATTATCGTGTGCAACACACGGTTTACACACTAGTATATATACACACATATACATAGAAAGAGTGAGGACCGTTCGATGACACCTCTGTAGCCTCTGATTTGCACTACACAATCCAATTTAAATAATAGCAATTTCTCCCTTTCACATCATACCGTTTGGATCACGTTGTGACAATCGGAGGGTTGCAAAGGGTGCTACAAAATAAGAGTGCCATTGAATGCTTTATATATATATATATATATATATATATATATATATATATATATATAAGATGTTCTGTTGTACCCCAAACAGTGCAACACACCTAAATGTCCTTTGATCATCATCTTACTGACTATTTCACTGAAATTGACTACTTTAGTTGAACTATTTTGAGCTTTATATAATGATGAATCCATCATCTTATCCTATGCTACTTGCTAAAAGGACAACTTTTTTTAAATGGAAAACCATGTATGATAAAACCAAGATTTGAGAATTCGGTTTCGGTCTCAGTTTCGGCCACTTGAGATTTTTGTTAGTTTTAGTTGATTTCGAAAGTGCCAGTTTTGGTGTTGGTTTCAGTCCCAGTTTCGTTTTTCAATAGTTGGTTAATGAAAATGTAATGAATATCTTTATAAATAATACTATACGTTGAAATTAAGAACAAATTATACTAAGTCGTAATTGAATTAAACTTAATAATAATATATTAAAGTAAATTAAACAATTCCAAACTAAATTTAATTTAATGCCATATTATACTTAAAACTAACTCCGAGTTTAATTTAGCAATAATACATAATTTATACAGCCCAGCCTAGTATAATTTAAAATGTAGGACAAAAATTTTCTGATGCACCATCTCAAATGCAATCTGCAGCACAAATCTTCTCCCCGCTTGGTCAAATTAATGTTGAAAAAAGTTATGGCAAGGGAAAAAATCGAATAATCTGTACTTCCTATTTCGCTTGAAAGGAAGTTGAGTCGATCTTGCTGGTTGTTTTTTCTTTCAATTTTCTCTTTTGTTTTAGTTGATTTTTTTTAACCATAACCTTTTTTTTTTTTTTTTTTTTTGTTTGTGATTGGTTTCGGTTCGTTTGCCAGTTGGACCGGTACAGTACTTCCGAAATTTTGAGGTACCATCCGTACCTCAATGTTGTACAAACCACAGTGGGGTTGATACTTGAACTAGGAAAAATAGGAAATTACTACCAGTTCATAGGTCAGAAACCCAATATCCTGGCTTTTTTACTACTGCGTAAATACCAATACTTCGGAAATCTAATTTCCATTTCAAATTTCTCTTAATTTGTTGTAAAATCTCATTAATCTCAATTTTTTAAGGTGTGCTCACCAAATGAAATCCAGATTAAGTAAACACATAACTAAACTTCTACATCAATACGAATGTGAGGGGGAAAAACACAAGCACTCTAATAAGTAGTAACAATTCAAATCGTAACGTTTTAATTTCTAACAGAGACAAGATCCAAATAAAAATTACTGGATTTAAAAATCCATCCTTTAAGGTTCATATACACTTTGAAATTGACATTTATGTTTGAACTTCTACATCTATACCTGAATTCAATTTTTTATTTTGTTCAATTTTTATTTGTATAGGAGAACTTAAAATTGAAATTGTAGACTCAAATAAGTATATTGAATATACCAATATGTATTGAATGAAAGTGGTTTTAACTGATTTAATCGAAATACATTTTGGATCATAAAGGGAGAGATTCGATTTGAAATGAGATTTAAATCGTAGGATTTTAAGATTTTTGACAATAATGTTCATACCAACTTCGAAAGTTTACATTAGTGCTAGAACTTCAATTTTGTTTCTAGTGGAAACAAATTACTTTTGTTCTAATTGTCGTCTAAGTTCAGTAAATAAAGTACAACTTTACGGGTTTGTACATTTTTAGTACATGGTACATTTTGTTCAAACTATAATTTTAGATTTTCTACTCATATAATTTTAATACTAAATCCTTATTGATTCACCAACACATAAACAAATATCACTAATCAAAATGTGTCAAATAATAATGTATAGCTAGATTTCTACACCAGAATCGACTAGTAAATAAATTTGTAGCTGACAAGCAAATATATAAAATAAATTAAAAGAAACAGCGACATTTTTTGCATGCTAATCTTTGTGATAACGATATTGGATGTCATCAAGAGGTGCTTGCAGTTAGCATTGTATTTATCTGTTGAGTACACTGTAAAAATGTTGTTTTGTTAAAATCATAACTAACAAATATTCAATTTACCATGTTAATAAACATTGTTATCTTTTCCAATGTGTTTGTAGATTATACCATGGTTTGAGATTCCGTTTGGCATGCCGGAATTCCGGCCATTTCGGCCCGGTTCTGGCAGTGGCGAGATGGAATTTGATGAATAACCAGGCATCAAAACCTTGCGGCAAAAAAAAAAAAAAAAAAAAAAAAAAAAAGAAAAGAAAAGGAAAAAAAAAGAAAGGAAGAAAGGAAAAAAAGGGGGAAAAAAACCCCAGTCTGAGATTAGCATTTTGGTCTGAGATTTAATTTTATAGCCATCAATTTTGAAATTTGGGATTATAAAGTTAGGGCATGGACTTGTGTTTAGGAAGAAGCATACGACAGAGTTAGAAATCACCTTGCAGGAGGAAGGAGGACTTGAAGTAGAAAGCACGAGGGACTTTATTTTTAGTATTAAGTTTTTATGTGGGCCGAGCTCCGTTGAATTAGAAACTTGTGTATAATTGATGGCAGAATGATCAATTAAAATTTATAAATTCCGTAAAATAGTTGTATAGATGAACTTTGTATATTTTTCACTAAAGCATGTATTTTTTTCTGAAATTCGAAGGACATGGTATAATTTATGGTAGTACTGAACATTTATAAGGATATTTAACCTCTTCCAGATTAAAAAGGAACCGGAGTTATTAGACCGGAATCAAAGTGAAATTACCGAAATGGAACCGAAAATTTAAAACCTATTTGTGTCCAGAACGGAAATGGAAATCGGAATTTTGGACATGGCTTGTGTAAAATCACTGCTTGCAACTATTTGGTCACCATCCCATGTGTTTTTATCATCGAATCGCTCAGTTTATTCAGAATTTTCATCTAAAATGTACGCAAAGCACAGGGTATTTTTTTTTTTGCTCATCCTCTATTTTATCAAAATTAACCTTGCAGATATACCACTGATGAGGATGTTGTGCAGTTGAAGGGAATGGTAGCATGTGAAATCTCTTCCGCAGATGAACTAACTCTAACGGAACTTATGTTTAGTGGAGTACTCAAGGATGCAAATGTCGAATCAATGGTTGCACTTCTTTCTTGTTTTGTGTGGCAGGAGAAGCTCCGTGATGCTCCGAAGCCAAGAGTAGAACTTGATCTGTTGTTCGCCCAGCTACAGGAAACAGCAAGGAGAGTTGCTAATGTGCAGCTAGAGTGCAAGGTTACATACGCTTAACCACTTGATGCATACTTTTTCACTTTATTTTCTCAGCAGCAGACCGAGAAGTGCCATTTTTACAAGTATTTTACATATATAAAACCGTAATACTCTGGAATGTCTTTTGCTCTTTGTTTTACATGTTTCGAAGAATCGTTGTCAAAAAATTTAGAATCTTACAATTTAAATCCCATTTCAAATCAGATATTTCCTTTTACGATTCGATTTGTATTTTGATTCAAACCAATGACAAAACTGTAAATTGAGAAAAATCATCATTCATCAGTCCAGGCTTTTGTCAATTATTTAGATCCACAAATCCAACTCAAATGTTTTCCATAGAAATAAAAATGAAAGAAGAGAGAATCTAGTTTTAGATTTTTGTGTAAAAGTTCAAATATCATTATTTGGAAGGGCGTATAAATAATAAAATATGCATCTTTCGAATCTCCAATTTACAATCTGAATCCAATTTCAATTCAAAGTTTGAATTTAACAATTTGGATTTTGGAATTTGAATCCCATTCTGTAAACCTTGCATGGGCATACCTAGTTTCACAAGGTTCTGATTGTCCTTTTGCAATTAAAAGACAAACATAAAACACAAACATTCCCTTGCTGGAAAACAGCTCCGGTAGCAACAAAGCTATCTCAATCCTATGGTATTCTGCGTATAACAGACATGTAAATCAAGATAATGGTACCATTACTTAAAAAGGATGATGACTTTTCGGCTGCTGTAATGTGAATTCTTCACTTGTTCACAATCCTTGATCTTATTTGGACATTCGGTGTATATATAGAAGCACATGTATTTTTGAGGTTGGGGTTAAGCGGATGCTATGTACACCCAATATTTCAATCTCAGTTTTCTACATTTTATTATTTCCCTTCAAAAATCAACCAATTGATAGAAATTTCAATGTAACATGCTATTTTTCTCTTTCTTAAATTGATAGAAATTTCGATGTTTACATCAAGGAATTCAGTAATCAAATATTTGAGGTGAATGTTGGTTTCTATTTCTTTTTTTTATTAGCAAAAGGAAGTGAGAAGATCAATTGCATTTTTGTTTAGGCTTGGATAAAATGTAGTGAAAAATAGGGGATGCATACAGCAATGAACGTACATTAGGAGTCGTCTTGGACATTTTTTGAGTGGATAAATTGTGTGCTTTTACATGTAATGCATGGTTACTTAATTGCTTACAACCTATTTTTTACTATCCAAGCCTAAACAAAAATGCATTTGATCTTCTCAACCTTTTACTTTTTTTATTACTATTTTAGACTTTATTTCACTTTTTTTTTTAAAAATAAAAATAAAATAAGCCTTTATCAGATGTCTTTTTATCTGTTTGGTTATTTTACACCCTTATATATATATATATTATTATCAATATTATTTCTTTTATTTTTATTTTTATTTTGGGTTCCATATCTAACCAACCCCAACTTGTTTGGGATATATGGCCTTTTTTTTTTTTTTTTTTTTTTTTTTTTTTTTTGCTAATTAAGTATATGCAACGAACGTACATAAGGCGTCTTCTTGGATATTTTTCAAGTGGGTAAACTGTGAGCTTTTACATGTAATGCTTGGTTACTTAAATTGCTTACAAGCCAAGCGGTTTACATTTGGTAGTTTAGTTTACTTGATGTTGTTGACAAATTTAATATTTTTGTTCAGTAATAAACATTGTTGTCAAAAACTTTACCATTGAAATCCCGTTTTAAATTAAATTTCAAGTTTTAAATTCAGTTTACATTTCCATTCATATCCAGTTAAAAACCACACTCTTGAAAATTATTTGTTGGTATATACAATTTACTTATTAGGATCCACTACTCCAATTCTATTATTTACCGGTAAAAAATAAGAAAAGAGCGAAAGTTAGGGTATGTTCTGCTATCCTTTTTAGTTTTGCGTTTTTGAACATAAAAAAGTGCAGAAGGCACATGTATATTGTAAAAAACGACCGTTTTAGAAAACAAAGTTAACACAATAAATAATTTTATTTTTTATTTATAGTGTTTTTTGAGCAATAACAGAAGGATGAAAGTTCATTCTTCTGCCGTTCTCCCAACCTCGTCATCGTCCCCTCTGTCTTCCTATCCCCTTTGCTGTTTCTCTCTCTCTCTCTCTCTCTCTTTTTTTTTTAAACAAAAACTCAAAATATAGAATGTTTTCGGTTTATATTTTTAATTTTGGGTTTTCGTACATACGAAAGTACGAACAATGCACATATATCGTGAAATACGATTGTTTTACAAAATATTTTACAAAATTAAGTTAACGCACAAAACAAAAAACAACTTTTTATTATTTTCCGTATTTTAAGAAATAAAGGAAGAACGATAGCAAGTTTATCCATTCACTGTCCCTCCATCATTCCCTTCGCCTTTGGTCCGTCACTTCCACTATACTTCAAATCTTCGCACCTTTCGTAATTAACATTGAAAACTCAAAAGTCAAAACACAAAATAAACCAAATGCCACCTAAGTTTTAAGTTTAGATGTAGAAATTCACATAGTTGATTTCAAAGTGTGTACAAATCTTAGAAATATGGATCTTTTGAATCTACAATATACGATTACATTCCGTTTAAATCCTATGTTTGAACTTCACGATTGAATCCCATTTTGAATACCTTGGTTCACTTAAAAGCATTGTTGATATCATATTATTTTGCTGAAGTTTTTTCCTCCATCTCATAAACTTTATGCTGTGTATGACAGATGCAAATTGATGTTGACAATTTCGTTAACTCTTTTCGCCCTGATATTATGGAGGCAGTGTATACATGGACAAAAGGCTCCAAATTCTTTGAAATAATGGAAATAACACGAGTATTTGAAGGAAGCTTAATAAGAGCAATTAGAAGATTGGAAGAAATTCTACAGCAACTAATTTTAGCAGCAAAGTCTATAGGGGAAACACAATTAGAATCAAAATTCGAGGAAGCAGTTACAAAAATCAAGAGGGATATTGTTTTTGCTGCATCCTTGTATTTGTAGTTAGTACAAATTTTAATTTGGGAAATTATAAATTAGATTTCACCAATTTTGTAGTCTAGGGATTCTAGACAGAATTCATCAAATGATGCTTTATTTATTGTCTACTAGTTGTATATTATTATAGGCTTAAAGGTGGATTCTACTCATTTTGGAGAACGTTGTAAGCAATTTGTTGATTCATCCATATGTACCTTTTGTTTTTACAACTGAATATGTTTTTCTGGTAAATTAATATCTTAATTTTGAATTCCTGCATCCATACACAGTGAATTTTAAATGCTTTTTAACATTATTGTTTACTGTGTCAATTATATGCCGAGCATCAAATCTGATCTGATCGAGGTTAAAGTGAAATTATAATCACGGAGTAAAATTTATGTGTGTTTAAATATTTGTCTATTTGGACATGATACGGAGGATCGCTCAACTAGCGTGTTTGGTATTTCAACTGAAGTGTCCTTGATGTGCTTTCCAACGCTTTTGCGTTAAATGTGCTTCTCCCTTGGAGGATGCTTGTGGAAAAATGAAACATACTTCATGTAGATGGCTGTACCTCTTGTCGCTTTGCATCCGCGTGCCCAAATAACATGATGAATCGGGATGGTTTACGGAGGCCACAAGGAGGATCAGAAACTGAGTAGAGCCGAGGGCACATCAAGCCGGGTGAGACGAGGCACGCAACAGGATATAACAGCAAAAAAGAAAAAGGAAAAAAAGTGCATGTAAAATTGCAGAAGCTACTTTGCTCTTTTTCTGTAAATTAGAAAAAAGTACAAAATTAATATGAATTACTGCAGGCGCATACTTCATGAATCAATAACTAAGCTACAATTATTTACTTTGAGTTCATAAGTTAATTGCAATTTATTTTAAAACAAAACTATTTGAATCTATAACCAAACTAAAATTATTAATCAAAGTTATAAAAACAAACTGAAAATAACACGATCAATTAAACAAATGTTGGAATTAAAAGTAAAATACATAATAGAATTAAATAAGCAGAAATTAAAATTACCGTCGAAACTAATCGAACAGTCAATCTCTAATAATAAAAATAACTGAAATAGCAATTGTGTTCTAACTAATTTAATCGTCTAGACTTTTAAGTAAAGAAACAGGGTTTGTAATAGTTGTAGTTACGTAAATCGGTTTTCTTATGGGTTTTAGTGGTTTTTCTGTAAGTTATTTTCTATAAGTATTTTTCAGTCTTTTTCTTATAGTTTTTTTGAGTTGAATTCTACAGGTTTATTTTTCAGTCTTTTTCCTTTATCCCCTTTTGTTATTTACGGCTTTACGCAATTATTTACACATGTTCCTGAGAATGCTTAGAACTATAAACATTAGTTATAGAGATATATTTTAATCCTCTTTTTGCACGTGAAAATAGAAGAAAAGTGAGAATTTTGCAAACATGGATTAAATAAAAGAGAACTAAATTTACAATAAGCACATGTATAAATTATAAACCTATAATAAAAAAGGAATCTGACTAAATTAGGCAAATTTGTAGGAATTTGCAGTAAATTATAACAAATGTTGTAATTTTAAAAGTAACAGAAAATGGGAAGATTATTATGATAATTGAGAACCGTAATGATATATAATAAAAACATGACAAAAAGAGAATAGTCTGAAATAGAAAATTTGGATATTTGCAACTAAAATTATGACAAGGGTGTTATAATTATAAAGACAGAAATAGGAAAATCTAGAATATTTACAAGTAAAATTATGACACGAGGTTATAATTAAAAAGAAAAGGAAATAAAAAGGCTTATTATATTAAAACTTATCTTGGATTAAGTTAATAAGAAAATATCAGTTCTGGTCTACACCAACAACATTCCCTTTCATGTTAAAAGTTGGTTGTCTCAACACAGACGTTGAGGCTGGGCACACTTATGATGAAGTAAGTATACAAGTGGAGGATAAATAAGGGCCAGATTAATGGGCCTGGGAAGCGGTGGAAACTAAAATACTTGTTTGTAAGGACCCAATCCAGCAGCATTCCCTTTCAGGTTAAAAACTAACGGAATCAACAAAGGGGTTAAGACTCAAAATGCTTATGTTGAAGTCGATATATAAGTGGTCAAAATGTTACGATGACAGGTAATGGGTACTGGCGATAATCGTGCATGCGAAATTGGAGTTGGGAAATAATTCCCTACTACGCCAATGCGCTAAACTATATCTTCATGAGTGGATAAACGGGTGGTAATCGACTTCATGATGGGTAGGTCCGCAGAGATATTTTACTATTGCGTTGGTAGACTGGTAGGAAAGGTCGATCGATGGGTAGGATTAGGTATTCATCCTAAACTATGTCTTTATTGGTGGAAAAATTAGGGGTGATCGAATTCAGGATGGGTAAATCCACAATGACATGCTATCATGCAAATCATATTTCTGTAGCAACCATATTCCTATAGTAGTTGAATCGGTGCATACAATCAAACAATTATTACATGTTGAACCTGATAGATAGTCTAATTACCTCAGAAATTATTCTAAGCTGTGCATGTGCACATTACCTTATGACAGTAAAACTCTTACTATGTCTATTGTCTTTATCTTGCCTAATCATGCTAGTAATCACTTCATTCACCAGATTTTATGCTTGACCTACTCCTCTTTCTTCCTTTTTCTTTCTTTATTAGGCTCAGAGGATGGAGGTCGATTGATACTAACAGCCTAGGAGAATTAATTGCAAAGATCTTATTTTCCTTCTATTTAATGCAATTTATTCTATTTTATTACACCTTATTGTCATGTTTTGGATTTGTACTTGTGAGGGGAAATGTTTTATTGTATACGCTGATTTGAACTGTGACTGTAAGATATGATCTACATAAAAACACATTTTGTGTAAAGTATTGTTCTGGAATAAGAAGTAGTTTTTAAACAAATGTTTCATTTGTTTATATTTATGTTTTGTGAATCTTAGTCTCAGTGATTGGTTTCGTTATACCTACAACACGTTACATTTCTTGGCACGACTCTACTTCGGGAAGTGCTAAGGGGTGTTGGGTGTTACATTTGGTATCAGAGCCTAAGGTTACAATATTCTTTAAATTTATTTTAGAAGTAGAATATTTTTCAAAAGAAAATAAATTTCAAAATAAAAGTTTTACAAAAATCCCCTTAAGTCCATCTCCTTCCCTTGTCCTAATCTATCCTTCTTCATTGAGCTATTTATAGAACAACCTATCTAAGATTACCCACAAATAGAGCCTCCAAATTTTAGTAGCTTAGGCTTCTTGATTATCGATAAACTCGTGTAGTTCATCGTTTGTAAGATTTTTGCAAAGCTGGAGTTAGGGAATAAACTTGCTACTTGACAGCTATCAAGTGGGGCCTAGTATGGATAAGACAACCTTAGAGGCCAAGGATTGCGAGATGACATGATAGTATTACCATAAGGTTTCGAATAGTGTTAGCTTCAAAAGGGAATAATTGATGTGTCCTAAGCATTAACGAAATATAGGCAGTATGCCAAATGTGTCAAAGAAAAGGTATGGATCGTATGAATCAGGTAGTGAAGATAAGGAAAAAATAATGGTAAATGTCGATAAAAAAGGTGTTATCTATTTATAATTCTTTTTAATTGATTGTTTTAGGGTAAGACGGTTAACCCTTGAGAAACACTTTTCCTTTTCAAGTAGAAAGGGTGGCTGCATAAAGCCATATCTACATCAATAATAGACAAGCCATATAGAACATCTGCATTGTAAGCCTAATGGAGTTGTTCTTTACAGATGTAGTAAATCCCCATTTCTTATAGAGTGTGCATCAGAGGCACTAGTTGATTGTTTTCACTTAGGCATTTTCTAAACCTAGTAGTAGCTTATTAACCCTGTAAGAGGATCGTCATGGTTATTTATAATGAGCCAGGGTTTGATACTAATGATTCTAGATATTGAGGGATGGTTGGGGCATTTTTGGGTATGAGTTGGTTTGGGTCTAGGTAAGTTAGCCATATAGTTGGCTATCTCAGATTTTGGCATAAATAAAAGATTTTGGCTGGGATGCTTATGTTTTGAGATTCTTGGAATAGGAAAATTTTGAGGATGGATCAGTTAGCTACTTATGGGGATATTTTGACTATAATAGAAGGGTTGTCGGCCTAGGACATGCGATGAACTCTTAAGATTTCTTGTGTCTCAAGGGGTCAGTCATGTTGAGTTTCCTATTTCCCTTAATGCATCTTTGGGCGATATTGATGTAATGCCCATTATGTTAGACTTTATATATATATATATATATATATATATATATATATATATATTGGAAGAGGTTAGAGGGATATCTCCTAAGAGGGGGATCGACTTACGGATTTATCATTATAGAAATGCCAAGCCTACAACATTTCTCGTGAGGGGATATATTTGAGTTTCATACCTATGGATAGAGGCTTTTCTAGATATAAAGTGACCCTTCATAGCATTAGCAAGTATGGGTTGATTTTTTTTCCAGAGAGATTAGCTGCACGATGTTGAAAGAAATATAAGTAGTTGGGCACACGAAAGTAGATGCAACCTAGGGTTGGCCTATGAAAGATTAATTGAGATGAATTATTTTGCTCCTTAGACGTAACTTTTGGTAGATTGAGTCCTTTACCTATGATAGGAGCTTTCCAGATGTATTTTAAGGAAGTCACCAACCACAACAGAAATATCATAGAGAAAATAAATTAAGGAATTTTCGAAAAGATTGGTCAGAGTAAGCATTTTTGGATGAGAGGCACCACTCGTCTTTCCTAAGAACACGCATAGTACTCTTGGCTCTGCAGTAATCATAAGAAAGTTGTTTAAGAAGAGCCATTATTCTTTGCCTTATGTAGATTGTCTTTTTTATTATTTAGTAGGAGCCAAGATTTTCCAATACCTAGATTTATTTGTTAGTAATTTCCACCATTTGTGAGTAATGGAAAGGATTAGAGACGAAGCCCTTAGTAAATACCTATTGGATTTTAAAAACAAGTTGCCATACCTTTTGGACTAGCTTGAGTCTAAGCTTAGTTAATGAGTTGATTTGGTAGGGTGTTTGGTGAGGTTTTGAAGTAAGATTGGTAATGGTAAGTGTATATGATGTGTTGGTCTAATCAAATGATCACAAGGAATAAATTTGGTATTTAGTAAAGGAGTTTAGTACCCTATAAGCACATGAGCCGAAAATCAAGTTCTCTAAGAATCACTTTTGGAAGGTAAGGAATTTTCTTGAATTAGAAAAGTTATTGAAAATTTTTCTAAGATGCACATTCTCTTAACTTACCTTACCAAGAATAATTTACCCTTTAATTATACAAGGTGTGAAGCTATTTTCTTTAAAGATAATAAGAGTTTTGATTAATTCTTTAGCACTAGTTTTACAAGTGACATTAAGTATAGGGACCCATGGGGGATTACCTTGGAATGGCTACCATTAGTTTTGGCAGTTAGATCATGAAGGCATTACCTATTTTGGAAAAGGATAATTCGTTGATAACCACAAATAGCTGGTTTATATATCCCAGAAAAGGGTTTACCTTGAAATCGTACCTTGGAATATGAGGGGAACATAACGATTAATCTTACCCTTAGTAATGATTGAGGTCAAGAGTTTGGTGTTCATCAAGGGTTTGTCATTTGTGCATGAGAAGATAATTCTAGAAGTTCTATTTGTAAAGTAATAACTTATGGGGATAAGTTGGTGCCTAATTATCAAGATCGAATTGGTAGAACCGAAGAACATTTTGGGTGGAAAAGAATATAAAGATTTTAAATGTCTAAAGGATAAGGTCAATATTTGTAAAGAAAATTAAAGAAGCATATTTTATCAAAGAAATGGGAAATTTGTAAGTCCACTAGTTTAACCCTACATATCTATATGATTATAAAAACGGAAAATTTAAAGGATGGTATGCTTTAATATGAAATTAGTATTTTTGGAAATTTCATAAAATAACTATATATTTTTTGGGAAAAAAATTGTAACTCTATGAATAATAAGTCTACTTGTTTAGATCTCAAATAAGATTTGAAGGATGAAAATTGAGTTCTGAAAAAAAAAATATAAAGTTTAAAAAGAAGTGCATCCTTTTGGTGTTGGACAATATAAGTGGAACTGACTGAGGAATACAAGAAAATAAAGGTAAAGATGTAAATTTGGAATATGGATACAGTAAAAAGTAATAAAATCATGAAGACTCTATTTGAAGATTTGAGTAGGATCTATAATTTTAAAACATGTTGTAACAACAACTAAGTCATATTGAACTAGTTAAAATAGATTCAGAAATGTAAAGATAGGTAGGAGGAAGATGGAAAAAATTTGGTGGTGAATTGGTTAGCTTACTCGTAAAATTTCCTTTTAGAGAAAATAAGGTAGGTAAGATGTTATTGCTCTTCAGTGGACTTAGTTAGAATGACTCAATAGTTGCAAGGAAACCATTCAGTTGAGAGAAATGACGAAGAGACAGAGTTACTAGTTAGTCATCCTATGATAGAGCTTTAAGTAGTATACAATAAGATCTTTCATTTCATAGGGAGAACTTTCAAATATATTATGCCTTAGGAAAATCCAGGTCTCTTACTAGCATTCTTTAGCAAACATTCTCTAGATATTCAACAATTAGCTTTCCCTTTGGGTAGGATCTTTCCTCTTCTAGTATCCGTGGAAAGGGTAAATCTTATGATTGAGCCAATGGATGGTAAAATTTTTTATAAACATGTTATTAGAACATGTTATGTATAAAACATGCAAGTGGTTGCAAACGTTCGCTACTGGATGCAAATCAACAAATACACACGCATCAGGCATTATTAGAGGTCGTTAAACTACGACACCAAGCATATACGTATGGATGTGTGTGCATTTTTATTTTATTTCCACTAGTAAAAAATTCTTAGCTTTAACAATGTAAATTTATCGAACCAAAGTTAATAAAAAGAATCTAGTGATATTGAAGAAGAGCTTTCTCGATAAAAATGGCGTCTTCTTTTAAGAATAACACAAATCCCCGATCAAAAGACTTCAAATTTTTTGATTCAGATTCTCGTTCAAAATTTCCTCCAGATCTACGAGCTTCTAACTCACATGCAGATCATTTAAAGAAGCCATTTCAAGGTAATTCGAAAGCTTTTAATCTTAGTTCTAGATATGAGTTTCCTGTGCTAAATCCAAATAGTACGTCAGATCTAAGCTATTTATCTTCGATTAAGTCTAAGTCTTGGATAAATGTAATTTCTGAGAACAGATCTCATCAGAAATCCATCCAACTAAAATATTATGAACCCTCAGTTAAAGATATCATTAAAGTTGATGTTATAGAGGAAGATCTAGTTAAGAAAGCTTGAGAAAGATGGACTAATTCAATTGCGTTTTATGTGTTTGGAAATAGGCCTTATTTTCAGTTTTTGTGTGAGTATATAAATAGAAATTGGAAAATAAGAGGCAATTATCAGTTGTACTCGAGAGAAAATGGTTTCTTCATTCTTAAATGTGAGTTAGAGGAAGATTATGAAAGGATTTTATCTGAAGGTCCTTATTATTATAATAAACGCTTAGTTTTCATGAAGAAAATGGAACCTGGAATGAATCTATCTAAAGAATTTCTACACACTATACCTATATGGATTCACCTTCCTAATTTACGATTAGATTATTAGTCTGTGGAGGAAATCAGTAGAATTGTATTGATTCTAGGGCATCCAATTAAACTAGATAGCGTCACTGCGGATGTAATACGTATATCTTTTGCAAGGGTTTTAGTGGAAGTTGATTCTAGTTTCTCTTTCCCTGAATTTGTTCCCATTCAGTGTGCTAATGACAGTATAGTTTGGCAAAGGGTAATATATGAGTGGTGTCCTATTGCATGTTCAAGTTGTCAGATTTTTGGGCACTTAATAACTAATTGTAAAGCCTCGAAAGTTTGGAAACCTAAGGAGCAAGAATGTAATATGGAAATTGATCTTTCTAAAGATCAGGAGTCAAATAAGATTGACAATTAGGAAAATAATTGTCAAGTTAAACATATGTTTGAAATTGTTTCAACTCAGAGTAAAAGTTTTGATATTGAAAAGGTGGATTACTTAAGAAAACAGGTGAACTCTTCTGTAGCACCTATGTTAGAAGATCAGCAAAAAGAGGTTGAGAATTATCTCATACTAAAATATCAGAGTGTTCAAAACCTATTAAAGCTGTGGGAGATTAAAAGATTATTATTCAGGAAGGTGACAATACAGAGAATGCTAATGTAAAAGAGTACAAGAAAGGAATTGGTGAGAATCCTGTTAAACAGACAGATAATGAAGAAGAGAAAGAGAAGATTGTTAAAAAGAATTACATTGGAAACATTACAGTTAATTTGTATGGAGAAGATGAGGATAATAGAGATTTTCTTATGAGTGAATCAGATAGCTCCTTATGTTCTTACAGTTCAACTAGCAGCTTCAAGAAGAGGAAAACAAATTTTAAATCCAATAATTATAAAAAGGGGAACAAGTTAGTAAGTGAAGAACCATTGGTTGAGGATAATCCAGAATGGGATCAACTTATGCAGCAAATACTAAATAGATCAAACACAAGGAAAGAAAAAAGAGGAGTAAATCCAGAAGGAGTTTCCAAGGGAGGTATAACTAAGAAGTGATTGTCCTTGTGTATATTTTAATCTGTGTGTTTGGATTTTCTTTCTGAAGCCATGTCTTATGTTTTGAAGTTGTTTGTAGTGCTGGTCAATTATGATATTTCAGTGGTGAATGGTTTGTAGTTTCTTTGACTTGACTGAGTGTGTTTGCTTGAGTTTTTATGCTTGTTGCATGAATGAAGATAGCAGCAGTTGTTGGAGATTCTGTGTTAATTCTTGTTGTTGCCAGACTTGACGGTTTGTCAATGGAGGTTTTAGTTGTTGTGGTTTTGCGCTTTGGCTATGGAGATTCAGGGGCTTTTTTTTAGCTTTGATGTGGTATGGTGCTATGCATGTTGACGCCGATTACTGTTTCGGAGATGGTTTCTACATGTGCTACCTTAGGCTTGGATTTTCTGATGTTTGGCTTGCTCGGTTTGTTATATCTATTGGGCTTGTTTTGTATGGTGGTGTTTTTCTGGTTTGAGTTGGTGTTGTTTCTTTTTTTGTATAGTATTTGTTGTTAGTGTGTTATATTTTTACCAACTCAAACCTTCTTTATACTCTTTATTTTGTATAAATAAAAAAATGCATGTTGCTTCGCCTCATTTGCATTGATTGTCCTTACAGCAGATGCAAATCTTCAGTTATCCTTAGAACCGATGCAAATTGCATTATCTGCATCACTTCATGAGGAACAGATGCTTACGCATCAATGCAAATAGTCTCATTTGCGCCAGTTTAATTGCAATCAATGCAAATACAACTATTCAGACTGGTTTCTAAGAAACCGATGCAAATGAATTAAAGCAAATAGTGTTATTTGCATCGGTTCTTTGGGAACCAAAGCAGTCATTGCTTAACTTAATCGGAGAAAATGTACATATCAATAATCACAGATAATAGCTCATATATGTCATTATTTATAATTTATTACAATTAAGATTAATAGTAAATAAGTTATTATTTTTATTTATTATAAATAATCAATAATTATTTTTATTTAATAGCTTAAATGGAAAACTATGGTTAATATTTATATTTACTAATTAATAAATATAATTAATATCAAATATTTAATAATTAATAACCAAGATCAGCAATTATTATTTTACATTTAATATTTAATTAATATTTAATAATTAAGAAGTAATACTTGATATATAATATTTAATAATTGTTAATTAAAAGTTATTATCAAGTAATTAAATATAAATAGGTGATAATCAAGTGTATTAATGTTTCATAATAAAATTTGAATTCATAGTACAATATATACAATTATTTTAAATATTATTATAATTACTTAATTACAATAAGTATTAATAATTAATAACAAATAATTAGCTCTTATGTAATAATTTATAAATGGTAATTTATAACTAGTACTTATGTAGTAATTTATGAATGATAATTTATAATTATTAATGGTAAACAATATCTTATATAAATTATTAGTTTTTAATCTATTATAATTAGTGATTATTACGAAATAATTTATATCTACCAATTAATTTAAATAATAAATATATATTTTTATATTTAATAACTTTTTATAGTTAATTATTAACAATTAATAAAATATAGTTAATATTTATTATTTACATTTAATAATTAATATTAAATAATTAATAATGAATAATTAAAAACCAATATTTAATAGCCAGTATTTAACTTAACATCATTTTAGTACAACACGTACGAGCTATTTAGCTTGTGTACAAAGAACGTATTACAAATGAAAATCACAAAAGAGAAAACATATGTTAATGCGTTGCAATGTAGTCTTTAACCATGCAGTCTGCACCGTTTGACATAACCTAATCTAACTTTCACCATTAGCTATCCATGCATTATTATATAAAAAATCTGGAACATGCAATAATAATCTTATGTTCCATTAAATATCTAAGCCTTCATTTTTGACACCCGTACACGTTACAAATCCAAACATACTCATTTTTACATTATCATTCCTTTGTAATTTCCCGATTCATGAACCTTAGCTTACGAACATATCCAATGGCCCCATACCAAGTAAACCGCTCATAACTCAACCGAGAAAAATCCTTATGAAAGTAAGTTTCTGCTAAAGCTGCTCGTAGATCTATTCCATCCATGGACGACATAAAGAAGCCTTATTTATTCAACCTAGAAACCTTCGAGCTACTTGATTGATAGTTAAAAAATCAGATTTAGGCTTCAAGAAGCCTCCCCGATTCCAATATTCCATTTATTTATTTATTTATTTTATTTCATATTGCTAATTTTAGCTTCGATGGTCAGTAATTTCATGTAAAATGTGGTGGTAGTCACCTAACCTTGTTCATGTATAGAGAGTTTGGAGTTCGGTTATTTCGGATTTCGAGGTCCATAACTCATCGATTTATTCCTTTTTCTTGTTGTTTGAACTTGAAAGATGTTATGAATCATTCATTTGATAATCAAAACGGAATTTGGAGGATATTTTATAAATTGGATTCGATCAGTATAATTTTAAAAACATAAAAATGAAGATGAAGCTGTCATGATACAAAAAGGCAATTTGAACAAAGCTGTCACTACAAGGAAACACTGATTTTGTAGTGGAAAAATCCATCACTAAACCATTGCTAAAGGTCTGTTAGCGACGGATTTACAGCAGAATACGGCTGTTGCTAAAAAACACGTCAGTATTTTAGGCACAATTTTACGACGGAAGTTAGCGTCGATTTGCCGTCACTTCACCGTCGTTTTCTGATATATTATCATTTCATTTTAAAATATTTCACCGACATTTTACTGATGGATATATATCACATGATAAAATCAGTAAATATTTTTCTGCCGCTAATTGCACGCTATTTAGCGAGGGATTACCAACGGAAATATATAGCAAACATTTTACATTCCAGTTATCCGTCGGTAAATCCTAGCTGTATAGCGACGAATTACCGACGGAAATATATAGCAAATATTTTGCAGCATTTCTAACCATCAATCTAGACATCAAATACATTCATTTCAACAATACTCATCGTGCAATGAAACATATATACATATATATCAAATAGAAAAATTAATGTCACAAAACATTATATAACAATAAAAAGGTATAATAATTGATAAAATATTCACATAACACCCAACATTCATAACATTATCCGATACAACTTAAAACTAATGTCACATAAACAAAAATCTAAACAAAAATTATGTTTACATAGTTGATGGATCTATGCATCATAATGTCTGAAGTTCAAAAAAGAAGAAGAAGTACCTGCACATATATATATATAAAAGCTTCTCATTTTCTGCATGGATCTATCCTGACATGGCTTGAATGCTTGTCCTCCAATTTGTTGCTTGATCTTGGAACTGTAAGTCTGTAACATAATATCACAGTAAGTTTTAGGAATAAAAAGTAAACTATACATAACAAGCACATTTATCGTTATAACGGCTAGCTAGCATTCACAAATAATTCCAAATACGAAAACAAGAATAGCACACAGGACCATGGTAGAAATCTTACTTGATCGTGAATTCCTGAGCCAAGCCAATGAAATTTTCTTACTTTATTCCATGCACACTCCCACTCAAATATCTATTAAAAACAACAATATGCCCTGCATTAATTTCACGTTAAAACAAATGACATTGATAAAGCATCATATCAATGTTCCATTTTAGCAATTTTATTAATTCAAGCTAAAAATATGGTCTGACATGGTTCCTACAAATTATTGAGGAGAATCTTAATCTATACTTTACACGAATATTACAATACATGCCTAAAAAGAATTTCTTAATCTCAACCACTTTAATATCAAAAGCATTTCATCTAACAACATATACCACTTGTGGCTCTCCGGCCAATTCATCTTTTATGCTACAAAAACACAATCATTTGACATTATGCATTTGTTGCAGTTAATAACTTTTTATAGCCAATTAATTTTTGGGAATTTTTATTTGTATCCACCAACTTGTTTAGTTTATCCACGTAGTTGACATTATTAAGTTCATCCACTAATCTATTTGTTAGTTGATCCACTGTGGATTAACTAATAAATTTATAGAGTAACTAAAAATAAACAATATTTTCTATCTATCATTTCTATTAGTTGGTCCACACGATGTATAGTAGCATCTTCTTTTCTGAGCTCTCTTCCTTTCATTATGAGATTTACTGTAAGATATTTAAAAACATCATATCAAGTTCAAGTACCTAGTGAGTTTCAGTCGTAAAGAAGGACATGTTTGTTAATACATACACAAGTTGAACATATCTTTATTTATTACGGTTTACATTACTGTAAAACTAAATCTTACCTTAAGAAATCTAAGTAAAACATAAACTCGGATAGCATGTGATGTTGCAGAGATCTTCCCATTACTCTTGCCCCTAAAAACTTCCCGTTGCTGTCTAACCTTAACTTGGACAACTACATGCATGCATTGTCTTTTTTTTTTGTCAACCCATAATTTATTCAGTACATGAACACCATTGGATAGAGGATGGAGGGCACTGATGTGGCCGTAGGGTAGGGGAGTTGGGCCTCTATGCCCAATTACCCATTACCGGTGGGCTCTATCATTGCTGTGGACCCAGTAGTCCTTTGATGCAAGTCCTCGAACTGATCGGACATGAGATGTTGTTTCTTGAAGACTTGAAGTAGCGACACAGAGAGAAGGAACAAATTAAAATTCAGATGAAGGGAGAGCAATGTCTTTTATTTAGGATTATGTTCAATATTATGTCACATGCATATTGTTTTCGACTGCTTGATTTATATTCATGACTGACTTGTTTCCCACTTACGTAGTAATTACAGTATGATTTATATTAAAGCAAAATATAATATTTAGCTACTACCCTAGATATAATGATGTTGATTCTGTTCAATATTTACCTACAAAGCTGTACATCAAGTTGGCTTCCCTCTTTCGTTCTCTTCCTTCACTATTACTAAGATTCTCCTCTTGCTTTTTCTTATTGACAACCTAACGTGAATCCCATTTGAGTTTCAGTAAAAAAAAACTAAAAATTTTAAGCATCATAAGTTAATACACATATATAAAATAAGCAAAAATGATATTTTAATCAACTGATTTGTCATCAAATTAATACATTCAATATCTATAAAAGAGAGCAAAGTATTTGAAATGGTGAGTACTCCTCATATTATGTTTTGGTTATTTATTGCAGTGGTTAAATAAATACTTTTGAGTTCGAAGACATTCATCTTCAATGCTTGACCAAAATTAATAGCAGATCAGTTTAAAACATACTACTAACAGAGTGCTTTTCGCATACATTGGTTTAATTTTCATTGTTCCACCAGTTTAAAAACCATGTATCCAGTATTACCTTAGAGCATTAATGCTTCTCTCAAATTGTTCTTTTTTGCATAATTTCACTTCATTTGATTTTCATTGTCCATCCACTTTGAAACCCTGTATTTCTTACTCCCTTAGGGCATTGTAGTTTTCCTTAATTTACTACAAATGCGAGTGTGAGTATTTGTATTTTAATAGCATTATGTTTTTGGAGATAGGGGGAATATGCTGCACGTTATAACACTATGAAATACCAAAGGCAAAGTTTTGCTTTGCATAAAATATTAAGATGTTGATGATTTAATTTTTATATTAACTTACCTACTATTACCAATAGATGTAAATTTGATTTGAATTTTTTTGGGTTATCCTTCAACTTATCTATCTAATTTATCATTTCTATCTATTAGAATTGCAACTACATGAGTCCTTTGAATATATCAGTACTTGATAGCCTTAGAAACTGCTTTGTGTGTAGAATGTAGATGCATTTGAGTAGAAGAAATAAAGAAGTACTATTAAGAAGAAAAAGAAGAAAAAAACACTACAGGTGATATATTTTACGCATTTGCCTGCATTTTAAGCCATATTCTTCTGTTAGCTTCATTTGATTACTGAGCCGTATATAATATGAACTACAAACAATTGTATGTGGGTGTGACGCTGTTTTGAAGTAAATTTTTCTGCATGACATTAGTGCATTGTTGTACACGACACATTTTCCTATGACTTTCATTACATGGACATACATATGTGTCTCCACTGCAAGATACACTATCATGCTTAATGACCACATTGAGGGCTATTTCACCTTCATACATAGATTACGCCAAGGTGACCCAGTATCATCTTATTTGTTCATTATTGCGATGAAATTCTTTAACTCAACTCAAACAACAAGTGTTTCTTAAAAACAGAGATGTGCATTCAATGTGCAATTCACCGTTACTCGCTTTCTTTCTATTTGCTGATGATGTGGTCATATTCATTAATTAAACCCAATGTCCAATTACTAACCACCATCCTTCATACACTTGACACCCTTGAATGGTCGACTGGTCTCATCCTAAACAAGCAGAATTCAAACATTATGATTATGGGACTTACTGACACTAAGAATGACAAAATGATAGCACTATCAACCCTGATATACATGCCAGAAAGTTGAGCTCTGCTTAATGTAAATGCCAGACAATTGAGGTTAAGATGAAAACGGATTGTGAAGGCAACATAAGGAAAGTAGAAATGCTGCTAAAATTACTAGAGTTATGACATTTTCATTTCAAATAGTGTGGTATGAAATTTTCGATGATTTGATTTAGGAGCAAAGTAAAGCAAGGAAAGAGAACCGTGAAGGAAAAAATATACGTTTAAGTGGATTAAGTAATCAATTTTTTAAATTTTAAAGATAATCATAAAAATAGGTAAAACTCCTAGTAATTAGGGTGGACTAACTAACAAATAAGGTGGATGTAAATAAAATTACTCTTAATTTTTTGGGGGGTTTGGTTAACAACCATAAAATTCTAATCAAAGCGCACACGCATATTTATTGATTACTGAAACATAAACGGGACAACACCTGAAGAATAGCAAGGAAGCATTTTCCAGTGCAACTAATGTTGGCAATGGCAGGTCTTCTAAATTTGACACTAACATCTGCTACTACAACCATCATGGCTCCAATCCTTTTGATTACGCTCGGCAAGTTCCTCTGTTTCAAAAATGGACTGGTTACTAAAGATTCACAAGCATAGGTTTAAACAAATTCCAAGGAAAAATAATGTTTAATTTTTTTTTTTGAAATATATAATCTAACGGAAAATCTACAAACTTATTTCAACAAGAGATACAAACTAATTATCTAGACCACTAAAATTTATAGGCTCAATTCACGAAAATCACAAACAAATTAATAAATATTTATCTCTATCATATGAGAAGGCTGTACAACATATTGAGGTACAACAATTACACAACAAATATGTCTGGTTCGTAAAATGAAAACATTGACAAATGCAACTTACATGGACAAGTAACTAAACATTTACAAAGCTTATATTTAAAATAGTAGACAATAATATAATATAACTTATGACATTGTCCCTGGTTGGGTTTGAAATATATACACGTATGTCCGTGTAACAGTGTTATAGAAGTCAGACATGCCACTAAGTATATTATATGTTTGTATTATTATTATGAAAACGTAAAATTACACTAGCAATGTCCGCTATGCATTTTACACGGATTATTATATAAACTATTTTTAAAGTGGTATAGCTTCACACAAATATGAACACATACAACTGTTAACCAAGTCACAACAGAAAACACATATATACACATGCATAAGTGAGGCTTTACACAAAAACTCACAAGCGATATTATTGTTTAGTTATCACATATATAACAAAGAATCTTAATAGTTTGCAATCAAATATAATAAAGGATGAAGATGCTAAATGATTTGAGATTCATTATATAGTGGTGTATATAACATTAATACATTCAAAAAGGATTTCTGAATGAATGGTAAACCCATATTAAGTGGTATATCTAGAGAGTATTGTGCACGTGGAGAGAGCAACAATTGCATGTCTTGTAGTTGAGCACAAATGTAGAAAATTATATGCATCAGTAGATAAATTATGTAGTATAAACGAATCATCAATGGATTTTACTTCACCACAGATTAGTACTTCACAACTGAAAGTGATTCAACGTAATGTGTATTACTTTACCATTTTGGTTCATAGGATAATAACTATTTTACAATCACTTAATAGTTAGTTCCCAACCGTTAAAAAAAAAATCAGATGTCTTTCTAATATGCAAACAAGTTGCATTCGTGTCCAAATTTACTAACCATCATGGTGTCTAAATGGAAAATTAACTAAATCACCATATACTTGTCTATTTATCAGATATAATGTATACACATTTCCTATCTTTGTATACCTTTAATCAATTTAAATCACTACATGCAAACCTCTGTATCATGTCCTGTTTCATTTTGACATGATGGCATGACTGAAACTTCACTTTCTATCGTTGACTATCCTGTGTAAATCGTCAAACTTACATATCAAAGGTACTAAGATATCAGTCCTCTTCTCATATCTTCTCTTTTGATTTCTACCAAGAATCGTATCATAATGTATCACGAACTACCCGGTAGGCTAACAATTTCTACCAAGAATTCTAACAAGTTGCACGATTCCAACGTTAGGTGACAACTTCAAATTAATGGAACACAACTCTATATAAAAAATAATAAGTGTATTTTTTTAATATGTTTCCCCAAGCCCAGTGAGCTGCCCTAACCCGAGGACTTGGTGGGTTGTCCTCTGTATCGGGCATGTATATCATGCACTATCTATGTAACTTGAAGCATTTTGTATAAGTTACTACTAGCATTACATATTTGGGAATAAAGCTGTCCAACGGAAAACTCTCTATGATTACTTTAATATTTCATATTTTAAAATAAAACCATCAAATAGAAATTATCTATTAGTACTTCTCCTACCGTACTTTTCTAGTGGAAATTCTATGACTAAAAATTTATGTTAATAAAATGATATTTGGTAATTGCAACAGTTAATTTAAATTCTAGCCTGGGATTCTATTTGAACATGATGGTTGTGGCTCTTGCTTGCATCTGGAGATTATTTCTTATTGTTGTTGCTAGACCTGGTCCTTTCTACTGCCTTCACTTTATTTTTATTTTCTTGGTTCAATAGGACATAGGACCATTTTCTGTATTTCATATATAAATAGGGTCTGTACCATCTATAAGTAATGCAATAAAAACTCAATGAAGATAATTCAATCAAAGGCATTATTTTAATAATTCAAGCTAAAAATATGCCTAGGAGAAACCTGCTGCAAAACTGCAATTTTCAAATGTATTGTAATTTCCAAAGCCAATACCCAATTCAAATTGGACTTGTATTCTAGGATTTAAAATATTAACACAAAATGAATTCCACATAAAAAAATATTTTTTTAGTACAAGGATTATTGTATTGCAACACAAGGGAATAGCATTTACATGAGCAACGATACAGTTCCGTAGAATGGTTATTAACGCAAATTAACGAGAATGTGCATCTTAACAACTCTCTTTTTAAGTTATAGGAGCGAGAATGAGAATAATCTACATTTAGCTGTTAACATGATCCTTACACTTAGCCATTTACCCATGTTGGAAGACTATTAGTGCAAGAAAATGATCATAATAAAATAGATATTGAAACTAATTCACTGAAAGCTGGAGTTTTTCGGATGTTGCACTTGAACTTATTCAGGAAGGAAATAATGCTTTGGATGATGAAAATGAGGTTAAAGAAGGTGAGATAACTTCACATGTTAATAAAAGAAACCATGTATCTGAAGTTAACTTCAACAATAGCAAAAGTAAGTCACAAGCTAAATCAGTGGATACTAAAGCACGCACTCCGTTATTTGTTGAAATACAGAAAAATAACTCAAAATCAAACAATGAAAAAGGCTGAGCCAATTATTAGTTGTTTGTTGACTGTTAGTCAAGAAAAAGAGCCATTCATAAACAATTAAAGTGCAAATTATATATGGCTCTCTCAAAAGCTTAAGCAATGAACCAAATTATTAGTCTTCATGTTGCTGATATAGCCATTGTAGTTCACGTTCCTCTTATAACATGTTTATTTACAGTGGTAGCTGTCTCCACCAGTAGATCCAATTTTTTTTTCAATAGCCCATCAAACTGTTTATCCAAGCACACACTCTGTTTATTGTTTCTTTATGGTATCCAAAAATCAGCCAATAATAACTTTTTATGTTATTTGTAATAATCAACCTATTTAAACCCATAAATCAATAATCAGCTAAAACCCTAACTCAAGCCTTCAGAATAAAAAAAGAATACGGAAATCAGCCAATAATAACACATAGCTGAACGATGAAAAAAAGTCAATCTAACATCCCAGAATCATAAATAAATCGAAATTATTCTCAGCAAAATCAAGAAAAATTCGAAATAAAGCATAACCCTAAATGGGTAAGAATTAGACCTGGATCTTGGCTTTGACATTATCGATCATGTCACTGCTTTTGACTTCGAGTGTAATCATCATCCCTGTTAGGGTTTTCATGAAAAATTAGGGGCGGAAGTAATTCAGAAGATGACGGATGAATGGTAATGAAAGCTTTTAAGCGAAACTAATGAAAAAAAGAAAAATTAGATGTAATAGGATATAATATAGCGGATCAGAATAGCTCGATGCATAATCCTTGGATTACTAACTTGATCTAACAGATGCTATCAATACTACACGGTTCACAAATAGCAGCGGAAAATATTCGTCGGTATTCCACCTGGATTTGCAATGGAAAATAGCAACAAAAATTTTCTGTCGGTAATATGACGCAGTTTGCAACGGCTTAGTGAGGGATGACAGAAGATAACGGTATTAAATAAAAGAAAAAAAGTTGAAAAAAACAAAAACTATCCCTTGCAAGTCACATGGAAATCCGTCGCAAATTAGCAATGGAAATTTTGATTTCTAAATATTTGACGTTAAATCAATGTTTTCTTGTAGTGGTGAATTTAGGTGTGTAGCAGATGATCAGAGAAGAGAGGGGTGCACGCTGGGTTTTTTTTCTTTTCAATTTCTGGATTAAAATAATTCATGCCTGGAGCCCACTAATTGGCATCAGTTGGAGCTAGGGGCCGCCGGAGGGGGTGTAGGCAAGTCGACCTTGGTCGGTGGAGGAGACAGGTGACGTTAGTTTGGGGTTTTGTAGACCTATGGGTGGTATCATATTATTCGTGCATGAGAGGAAATGAAATGAAATGAGCTTCAGGATATAATAACGATGAAATCAGGGAGTAAGTTTCACTGTTACGAACGGGTATGAGGCATGTTTAGGCTAGACGTTGTGGGTAAAGGCCCCTCTATTTAAAATTTTAAACTTTAAATTAAAATTAATTGTTTAATAATCTTGTTATTATAATATCTCACGTGTACATTATCAGATATTCGAACACTTGGTCATGTTGGAACCATACGGATGAGGGTTACGAGATGGAGTAGGTTTGGTCAACACAGGAAGCAACGGAAATTTGGTATTAAATTAAATGGTTGTTTAATTTAATTAAAACAAACCGTTTTGATGACGAAATGAAACCAAGATGTGTAAAACTCACTCAGTTGTCCCATTTATATTTTATATAAGTCGGGTTAAATATTTATGTGCGCTATGTTTGCTAATCGTTGGATAATTTGCTAATTGTTTGAATATATGATGAATATTTTATATAATTTATTTAAATTAAATGATTGTTTAATTTAATCGAAACCAGTCTTTACTTTTAAAGATTATTCCCAAACAAGGTAACTTACCTTGTTGGTTACGATTATAGTAATATAAACGTATTAAATTAATTGGTTGCTTAAATTGTTATTATTAGTTAACTGTTGTCAGTTGAATTGATTGTTCATGTTTATTATACCAGATAATATATTATCGTATTGAATGAATGATTTTATTTGAGGTAACCTATTTGGATGAAGGGAAAAATTGGTTGGAGGGATCCAACTGGATCCCTCAAATTTATTGGTTATTTCATATTATCATTATATGAACTGTTTAACGAATATGATTGGATTATTGATTTGGTTATTGATTATCGAACCCAAATTCCACTTTTGTTTTGTTATTAACCAATGGGAAGTATTAGTTGAGAAATTTGGCAATAGATGGCCAAAATATATCATTTTATAAAGATTGATTTACAGTCTGGTGAATCAATAGGAATAACGTTATGGAATTTATTCGTTAACTGAAAATAGATTTTGAAATCTATTATTTTGAATGGAGTTTATAGAGAAGGAAATAAATATAAAATATTTATTATTTAATTTTTAAGTAATTATTAAATGATTTTTATAATGTGAATTCTTGTATTAATAAGATTGAGAAGCAAGTGAGAAGAAACTAACGTAACAATTGATAACTGAGATTAATTGTTTTTAAGAAACAATTAAAATGGGATTATATTAACTTGATCATTATTTATTTAATAATAATCAAAGTAAATGGGATTATTTAAATTATTTAAATTGTTAATTAATTTAAATGAAAAGACCAATCGGGATTAATTAACGAGTTAATCATGCTTAAAGTTGAACAAGTTAACGGCGTTAACTGAAATTGTTTTATTAATTTAGTTTAATAATTAATGGAAATAGTTAATGTCAAGGTAAACCATTTTTATTTTAAATTAATGTGGAAATTTGATTTTTAGTTATTTTCCAACTAGCTCGAGGCTATCACTTTATCAATCTCTTTTGCTCCCGGGATCCGGTAGAGGTGCTCATGAAAAACGCAGACTAGAAATAGCTGGGGAATGGCGTATTTTGGCACTGTACTACCAGTTACCTGAACAGGCTAAACTGTTGGGCCTAGTATATTAATTGGAGCTCCGCTCTTACTTTATGAAATTCAAAGATCCCTGCTACCCTACTTGATACTTCTTCTAGCCGCTCCCCGATTGACCAGCTGAATGTAATCAGTGTGAACATTGAGTGGGAGTTCGGTTACATTGCTAAGAGAATCCCCTGTACTAGTTCCCCTTTATCAAATTGCAAGGGAAGTGGAAGTTTGAGTTTCTTTTGATGTCCCTGCACTGAGAGTTCTCTTGTTAGTTCCCCCCAAGCCATTGGGAAATATTAATATTGCTGCTTTTTACGTTTACAAAGATGAGGCAAGAGATGAGAGGATGAAGATAGCTACCTGGAATAGTTCCCCTTGCACAAATGAATATAAAGCTCGTGGGGTTAATATACTATGTTTTCAGTGCCAATTAATATACTAGATCTTATTTCTTTCTCTAGATAGGGAGCTCACATGGAATTGCCCCACCCAAAGAAGTAGCTACTTGGAATAGTTTGGATCCCCAATTTATAGGAGTTTCGTATGCTTTAATTTATTTGATTTTCTATATTTTCCCGTGGTATATTAATTAAGTAAAGGATCCGAATGAAAATAGACAGCTGGATGCAATCGCAATTTGGAACCTGTTAGGCTCGAGCTACTCTAATACATAAGAATATGGCCAAGGAAAGAAGTCGAGAAGGAACTTCCTCACTCGCTATATAAAAAATCGCTATAGAGCTGGTCTTGCTCATACGGTTCCGCCTGGTTTGACTTAACCCCAGGGGTGAAGACGGGATGTCAATAAAGAATACTACGGCTTAGGAATCAAAGAAGGAAGCCCAATTAAATATTCCTAGTTTATTAAGCTCCTAAGAGGAATGAATTAGTTCGGAAGGCTAATCAGATCTACTAGGCAATCATCTACTTACATAGCCTACTTACCTTACATAGCCAGTTGCTTTTCGCCTACTACTTCTGAAGAGGTCCGGTGGACTTACTTTGAGCTCGGTTATCAACGAATGGACTTGGCTTATGTCTAGGTTCCTCCCCTTTGCTACGCAGCTAGGTATTTAGGCACCTGAGGGGTACGCATGGAGGTGTGTTATACTATATTGACAGGAGATTCCGCCTGTTTTATTGGGCTTAACATGAGTACCCTGCTAATACTAATACATTTTCGACTAGGGAACGGCGAAGTTCCATCGCTGATTCTTCCGGAACCGAGCGCCTCGCTGCATCGGGGAATTACAGATCGAAAAAGCCAAGCCATAAGTGGGGTTTTGGGTATTAGCCTTGACTTTGGTTCTAAGCAACCTATGCTCGGACTTATTTAGTAGATCAGACTACTCTAGTCTTTGATTGATTCGATGCCCAATATATTAATTGGCAGTGAGTTAGCGATCTGACTTAGACTTATAAGGCTAAGCATAACCCGAGAATCTCGCTCGGTTCTCTGCCAGTACCAGTTCGGGCGGTATCGGTTCTCTGTCAGTATCGCCAGTTTCGTGAACTATTCCTGAATAGATCTCATCCTTATTACTCTTGAGTTTTTCGAGAAAAGGTCCTATCCATCAATCTTATGATTGGGTCAACCAAGCCAGATCATAAGAGAAATATCATGATCGGGTCGACCAGAAGCTATTCTTCCCCGATCATGAGTGAATAGAAAATCGAAAACGTACATTGTTGTTCCAGCGGAAATACTTGATTTAATTGTACCACTTCTACTAGGAGTCGCCTTTTTAGTGCTAGTGGAACGTAAAGTAATGTATACCTTTGCTCTAACCGAAGCTATTGCATTGTTTTCCCTAATGATGGCCTTCTTCGTGTCCCTTTCGCTTGGCAATAAGCTTTTTTGGGGGGGACAATTTTACATATTTCTGCCAAATCCTTCCATTATTAAGTACGGAAGGTACCATTTCGATGTGTTTCGTTTTTCCCGAACAAGAGAGGTTTGATGCTTTTGAATCCATTGTATTAATTCCACTTCCTACTCGCAGTATGCTCTTATTGATCTCGGCTCATGATTCAATTGCCATGTATTTAGTGTTTATAGTCTCGGAGGTTATGTTCCTTTTTGCTTTTTTGGGCTTCTTCTCATTCTTTTTTGGCACCGACGGTAGAGGCACATTTCCATTATGTATTTTCTATTCTTTTCCATCTCCTTCTCAAAACAATCTTTTTTTTGTCCCAAAATGGTTGGGCAGGTATGGAAAAATGATCTCTCTTTTCATCAAAACCTGGGCCAGGTTCGACCTTTCCGGGGCATTCTCGATGCTTCCTGACCTAAACTCAAAAGACCTCGGATTCGATCTCAATTGTACTCCCATGGAGTTTGAAATCCAGGAACAGCTTGCGGCGGCTTAGGAAACCCGGGTTCGAGAGAAGAGACAGGCTCTTTGGATTCAGGTTGAAAACCTGTTTTGTGAAATCCTCCATCTTGAGAATGGAGTTCGGCCCCTAGCGGACTTCGACATAGCCGATTTCGACGAACACTTTCGACAAATCCTCAGCATATTGGGTTGGGATTTTCGAAAGAATCAGACGCCAGTGGTCGAACATAGGGGTCTTTCTCGCCTTTATACAAAGCTAGGCAAGGAAGACCCGATAAACGATTTGGGCCCAGTTCAAGCCGCAATAAAAAAAGCAGTTCGTCTTTCCCTGAAGGAGAAAACCATCAATGTGGAATCATGGAAATGAACGCAGAATTGCAGCAATTCCTAGCCTTTCCCTTTAACTACCTTTTTGGCTATGTTTTGTCGTCAGTGACAACCGTTGGAGATGGAGATGGTATTTTCGCTTGGCCCAACCAAGAGAGTGTTGCTATGTGGAACAAAGGACGAAATACAATCGATTAGAGTGCTTCTCGTACATCAGAGGTGATCTGTGGCTTCCTATTACCAGTGTTATTACTGCACAACAACTGGTGAGTGGTATGAAGGACTCTGTAGAACCCTTCTTGCAAGGCGATTCCCAATCCGTTTCACAGTCCATGTAGGTGGTTGAGATGCCGTCTGAGATTCTTTTCTTTCTATAGGAAAACCCTGAGGATCCTTGCCTAGAAGAGAAGGGATCCAGAAAAAGAGGGATGCAAGGAAGCTAAAGCGGAAATGCAATTCTCGGGTAAGGAAAGGGTTGTCTCAGGTACGCCTGGAGAAGGATTCAATCCGTGGAGGAATGAGAGTTTCATAGATGTGGGTAATTACTGGCTAGAAAACATCTTATGGCCGATCTATAAAAGAACTATGAAAGAAAATATCAACAAATGAGCAATAGATTAAACCAATGTTTAGTCAATATAACAACTGTATCATCAGAGGATGGAATCTCGTTTATATACAGTAATATTTATGCACTTGCAAAGTAGGGTTTTACACTACTGTATGGTGGAAGTTTACACCTTGCAGAATTGATATTCCTCCAGAAGATCTGCTTCCTATATCGTGTGATTTCTTTTTCAATGACAAAGCTATAGTGCCTGGATATACTAAGATAACACTCCAGGAGACTAAAGATATATCTGACATAGTGATGTCAGCCCTTGATGATACTCCTTTTCACTTTGATGATACTCCTTTAAATGAGATGCCTCGTATGCAAGATCCAGCAGAGGCTAATATTGAAAGAAAATGGCGAGTAGGCGTTAGCTTAGGTATCATGATAGGTTTCTGTTTTTTTATTGGTATATTTCCTAAATAACAACCATGATACGGCTTTTCGGATCTCAGGAAAAATCCACCTTGCCCTAAGCACCTCCTGTGTCACTCGAACGCCTGGCATACTAATACGAGCCGCATACTTGAATACTGTGACATATTGGAGGAAGGGAGATTATTGGAATACTAGAGGCGCCCATAAGAACTGCAGGCTGTAAACGCGACTTGCTCCGCTCATCCTAAAACCCTTTTCGATAGTAAGATAGATCAGAGGGCTTAAAAGGGCTTGCATGGATCGAATAAGGCACATACTCTGTCTAGATAGACGATTTATTCTTTCATTTCAACTCAAATAAAATTTCTTTCAAGCTTATTTGCTTGTGCAGTAAAGAAAAGAGCAAAGCAATTCCAACATAAACCGACACTTTAGGATCCTCTAAGGATATCTATACTAACCCTATGTAGGGAAGGTACTAAAAAGAAACTCAAAACTATCACTACTAACACAGGCGACCAACGGGAGGATGACCTCGAAAAAGAATACAATTAAAGATGTGGCATGTAGGCTCGGTACCTTCCCGAGCAACTGGTCGAAAGGAGTGAATGGATGGGTGAAGATGGTCCTCCCAAATGCGGATAGAATGTCCTTTGTGCGCTGGGACCCTTGCGGATAGTTTATCGGGTTTGCAGTAGACGACCCACCAAGAGTCAGCCTCCCTATAGAAAGAAAGCAACAAATTTATGCCCTCCCGAAGGAAAACGTTCGGGTGGCCCCTTTCGCTATTTCAGGCTTTCTACCAGGTTGACAATGATTTTAACAAGCATTATGAAACGATCTTCATCATATAACCAGTATATTAATAGCTATAATGTCCTGAAGTTCTTTGTAACGTTGTTTCCTTAACTCGCAGTTTCATAATGAAATATTTCTTAGCCCCATAATTACTTACTCCAAGGTTGTAACATAGTTGACGTTGAATCTAAAGGATCGACTGCTGGATAAATACCTTTGGCAGCTAATCCTCTTGGTAGTATAGTACAGTAGTGGCATCTAAATGTGTAGATGTCGTGGCAGGAGCAGGGTCGGTCAAACGTACATAAACTGCCTGGATCGAACTTCCGGAAGTCATTCTTTCTTGTAAAGAACCCGATACTATACTAAACTAAACTAAGGCTGAGGTTCGGTCTCAAACCCACAGTAGAAGGCATTCTCCCTAATAAGGCGGATACTTCTAATCCCGCTTGGACGAAACGAAAGATATTGTCAATGAATAGAAGCACGTCTTGTTCATTAACATCCCGGAAATATTCTGATATGGTTAGAACTGTTTATACCGGGCAAACCTACTCTCGTACGAGCTCCTGGTGGTTCATTAATTTGACCATAGACTAGAGCTTTGATTCTGCAATATTTTTTTCATTAATTACCCTAGATTCTTTCATTTCCATGTAGAGATCATTTCCTTCACGAGTACGTTCACCTACTCCACCAAATACGGATATGCCTCCATGAGCTTTGTGTTGTTGATCAATTCCATGATAAGTACTGTTTTACCCACGCCGGCTCCCCCAAATAAAATTTTCTTCCATGGCGATATTAATCCTTCCTAAAAGATCCACCACTTTCATTCCTGTTTCAAAGATTGATAATTTCGTATCTAACTGTATAAAAGCAGGCGCAGATCTATGAATAGGCGACGTCGTACGAGTATCTATAGGACCTAAATTATCAACGAGCTCTCCAAGAATAAAATTCGTCCTAGAGTAGCCAGTATATTAATTGCGACTGGAACACTTAGAGCAGCTCCTGTATCAATCACTTCCATTCCTCTCGTCAGACCATCTGTAGCACTCATAGCTACAACTCTAACTCGATTATTTCCTAATAATTGTTATACCTCACAAGTCACGGTAATTTGCTGACCGACAGTATCTCGACCCTACCAAAGCGTTATAAATATTAGGCCCTGGGGGAAAACAACATCCAGTACTGGGCCAATAATTTGATCTTCGATCCCTAGCCCCCTTTCGTCATTACTGTCGATTCCAAAGTAACTGGTAGGTTACCTTTTTCACTATACAAAAGTAGCTAGCTGTACAACAGAATGTCGTTCGCCTTACTCTTTTCCTTTCTTTGAGTAGGAAAAGAAACGCCAACCCTTTGCTCGCGATGACTCAAATGGGGCTCAGCGCTCTATCTGCTATCAAGTGAGTTGGCGCACTTCAGTTGACAAAAGCGAACAACATAGCGTAGCGCCCGCGGAGAACTTTTGTTCGCCTTCTATCTAAAAGGCCAAATGGATTAACGATAATCTACATTACAGTCGGTTAACTAAAAAAGAATAAGACGTAGTGAAAAACAAAACAACTGAAGCCTACATCCCACTACGTAAGGGTTCCCTGTTCCTATGAGCCTTGAGTAAGAGGGCACCTCCCGTTGGTCGCCTGGCCTTGACTTGAGTCAATAGGTAGGGTCAACTACCCCAAAGTGGAAGGGCCACTATCTAAGCTATTAGTGGGCTTGTTTGTTCTATTGAAATACTGAATCGAGTGAAGCCGTCTTACGTTACAAGACAAGACTATAGGTCGCCAATGCCTAGAAGTACAAGTAGTTGCCCTACCGGTCACTCTCAAACTCACTACTTGGGTGAGGAAAGTCACTTAGCTTCTTTAGTATGGCTTGCACCCCAGTATATTAATTGCGGCTTGCCCAGTATATTAATTGCGGCCTCCCCGGGATTTCAAAGAAGCAGATAGAGCAAAGGCCTCCTCTTTCTATCCGCTCTGGAATTTCATGTAGAGTAAGAAATGTATTCAGTAATTGGGGCTTATAGTTTAATTGGTTGAAACCTACCGCTCATAATGGTGATATTATAGGTTTGAGCCCTACTAAGCCCATCTGACCTGCTTCATCAATGACTCTGGTAGTCACCTGAACCACTCTCTCTTCTGAATGTGAAAGAAGATTCGATCCCCTTTGAGCCGGGGCCAGGGCGTGCGGTGAGAAGGACAGTGATGAATTGTGTTCTCAGTGCAAAAGGAGGCGACCTCTTCATGAGGTCCACCCAATATAAACATAGGCGACCCGGTATCTTAATTAGAGGTCCATTACACTTCGCCAAACTATTCTTAGCCCCAAGTCCAAACTATTAATTTCATCAGAACCTGAAGATAAGAAATCGGTATCAATTCGTTCAGCTGCATAATTCAAGGACATGCGGACTACCTGGTAAAGCCAACACATAGACATAGAGCATCCCAGTGGAACCATGGGTGTAGGGAGTTTCCCTGGGAGCAATACTAGAGAGGAATCCGTTATCCCAGTTGCCAAGTGCTTAGTCATGCTTCTCAAGTGCCGCTTCCGATTGAAGACCGGGGGGATTCAAATTCAATACTCCACTCGAGTATCGACGAGGCCAGCTAACGATTCCCAAGCAGTAAGTAATACTAATCTTGTTAGGTCGACTAATGAAAATTCCGAAGAGGGAGTGGCTCGAAGAGGGAAGGAGCTAAGTAGCTTATAGTTGTCGCCTCACAAACTCCCCAAGCTTGATAAGCAGCTTTAGGTCGTTGGTAGGCTGCCTGATTAAACACCTTAGATAGCAACATCATACTTAGCAAGCAAAGAAAGAACTCTTCTTTCCGGTCTCTTCTCTTATACGTCTAAGAGTTCCTGCTATGCATAGGACTGAGTGCCAGTCTTTCCGGTTAGAAGTCTCGCTACGCACCTATGGTTCTCCGATACAGCATCAGTCTAGGGAACCTAGGGCGAGCGAAGTGGGGAGACTACTAACGGGGGACCTGGTATATTCATAGGTGGTTGGGTACGAACTCTGTTTTTAGGTGAGTGATCTGGAACTATTATTATATGCGAACTCACCGGTTGCTTAGCCAGAGTTAGGTATACATGCTTTCTGTTGGATTTCTTCCTTGCTAATTATGCTTTCAGGCCGTATGAGGTAAAATACTGATCTTCCTCTTCCCTTATTTACTGATTGGGACATCTCAGGCGGCGTCGAGGAGTCGGTTGCAGGGCCGGAGTCTTGGAAAGTAGGTTGCTTAGCCGGAGTCTGTAAGTAGGTTGCCGGGTCCGCCCCTCTTAGCTATGAGTTCCTTCGCCCTGTAAATAATCAAGATCTTCTTCCTAACGCCGACTTATGATTCCTGCTTGATTTGCGGAGTTGTAGCTTGCTGGAGCCCTTGTTAAGAGTGAATCCCGTCTAGCTTCCTAAAATGGTTGTTGATCGTTCCCTTGTAGCTGGGTTTCCTGTCCCTGGCGCAGTTCTTGCTTGTTGTGAGGTGCGCCAGTATATTAATTGGGAGCGATTGATAATATATTTAGTTGATCCTTAGGCTTAGGTTAGATAAGGATACTCCCCGGTGCGTTCTTCTTCCCCGGAGTGAGAGTGAACTTCCCTACCGGGAGGCCAGGGATGCAAGCCCCATTTCTGTCAATTGAACAATACCTATATGTGGAAAGAGACTCTACCCTCCGTTAGTAGCTTAAAGATTGGACAGATAGTTTCTATGTTGCTCCGGTGATGGGACAGAGAGTGCACAGGACTGAAGGGTTACCGGCGTCGGTGAGTAGGTTTTTGGGCCCTCCCATGAATTCGGGTATAAAGGCTTTCTGTTGCTCTATTGCAAGCAGACATGTGCGTAGCGATCTCTTCCCTGGGTTTGTTAGGAATCAGACAGAATGGAAAGCTGGAGGCGGGTGCTTAGGCGGACTTTTCTTTGTGTGAGGAGAAATTAATATACTGGCATGAGGCGAGCGTAAGTGAGCAATTAATCCTCACCAGTATATTAATTGGAACTCCCAGTATAAACAGACTAACCCTATATTAATTGGTTCCACTTTCGCTAGTATATTAATTGTCCGACCGATCCAAACTATTATAAGTCTCCTCGGGCTTGGTTCGAGATATGAAGTTTGGTTATGACGAAGATAGATGGGTTTCCAAAGAAGGAATGCTGATCATTCCGTGTTCATAAAAAGGTGCGCGGCGAGGAAACTACTGTTCTCCTAGTGTACTCAGTTTTTTTTCTCTAAATTCACAAGTGAAATTTAGTCAGAAAGGCAGCTAGTAAGCAAGTCGAGTAAGACAGCTATTATTAAGTTTAACGAGATTTTGCTAATACTAATCAAAGATGAAAAGCTAAGGCGCATAGAGATGATAGGCGCTTATCTATCGTGGAGCTTTGTAGTCTTCCACCGCTACCGATTCTTGAACAGAAAGCGGTATGCTTGTGAAGAACTTTTCTGGACTATCCATGTTAATGAAATCCATCCCGTGAAACAAAGGATAGTTCATTCTTGGGGTGAATAAATAGAGACTACTGCGAATATACCTCCCCAGTTAATATACTCTTCGGGATCAACCTCAATGAATTATGGCGTAACGGGCTTGGTATAGATTCGTAGCCCGCTCTGAGTCTTTAACCGAAACTGGGACTAGGCATGGCTCGATCAACGTCCTCCTCTCCCGAGGTTATAAATGTGGAGGGACCTTTCCCGTCACCTGTTAGCCCGCAATTAATATACTGGCTGGCGCGTGTTAGCGACATAAAGTGCGAAGAGTATGTTCCAACGGACATTTTGTCCAATTATGCTTCTTTTTTCTCCTCTCCTAGCTGCCAAAACTCCTATCCTTTTAGATCACATCAATAACCTTAAGAGCTTTCAGTAAATTAAGGGAGTCTTTTAGCAGTCCTAGTTGATGCAATAAGAGAAAAGAACCTAGGAAGGAGCAAGTAAGATTTTTATCCCCAACGACACCAGTATAAACATTGGCAGCGGAGCGGGGCATTTTTCAGGGAGTAGCCCGCTAGAAACTTCCATACATTAAGATTTTAGATTAAGGGAGCCATCGAAAGGTGACTAAAACATTAGAAACGGGGACTACCCAAGCTAACGATAGAGGCAAGAACACTTTCCGGCCAGGTCCCATTAATTGATCATAACGATATCGTGGAAATGCTGCACGGACCCATATATATATATATATAAAGAGAAAACGAATCACCTTGATACTAAACCAGATCGAGCCCAGGGTCTTCTTGGAAATGGCAAGATCTAGGATAGGTGGCCAACCTCCTGGAGAGAGCGATGTGCATAGACCGGGTGAGTTGGGATGCAGCTCCGTGGACCGCTCGTTGGGCCTGATAGGTGGTGATATCACACCCTTGTCAAAGGAACCGTACGTGAGACTCTCGCGTCATATGGCTCCGTCCCGGAATCTAGACCTCCCCTTTCCTTTGACCAACAAGTCCTTGAACCAATCATTCATTGATTGATGAAAGGTAGCTTTAGCCATTGATTGAAGCGGTAGAAGCTAGTCGTATTATATTGGGGCCAGTATATTAATTTGCGAAGCGATCTTCCGGGGCGGGAAGGAGGTGAGCGAAGTGAGGGCGCATAAGCAACTGAAAAATGAATGAAGGAAACACAAACATTTAATCCTCCCTTTAGTATATTACCTCTGCATTAGAAAGACCTCTAGTGAGCTTCAGGCCAGTATATTAATTAGGGTCGAAAAATCGCCAGTATATTAATTCTAGTATACTTCGCCAGACTAGGACTACAATACAAGTTATGAGCGATAGCGAAGCCAAGCCCCCCTTTTTCGAAAGCCCCACAACTAGCTATCTAATAACAGACAAATAATGCAAGCCTACTCAACTAATCTCATGTAAATGTTCGCAACTAAACTAATAGAAAAAACGACTTGACTTATGAAACATGTATTTGAGTGCCATGTATTTGATGGCGTTGTTCGGATCTTGACCGGGTCCGAGCTTCCTAAGCTCTATGCTATTTGGGAACTCTGCAAGGGTCTTACCACCTTCTTTATTTACTAGATTTGAGTCTTTTGGGTACTTTGGGATTATATCCCACGCCGAAGATTTATGCTTGTGGGATAGGGTGAATATAGCATACCAGCGGATCTGGTGTTTGACAATCGTTCGAACTTGGTAAAGGTTGTCGCGGCACCCGTAGTAGGACAGAGGACTTATAGCGATGCCTGCGGACCGATTTACTATGTCTCCGTCGCTGACATTCGTCAAAGAGGCCACGTGGATTAGCCTGGGTCTTCTTCGGCTAATGAGACCTCGATCTCGAAGCCTTCGGAGTATCTTTTTGATAGGCGCCTCTATCTGTATGGGAAATTCGCTGCTAAAAGATCCCGCCCAGTGTCCTCCTCTTTCCCCCGCTGCCTTCCGACTCGCGATGAAAACTTCCGGATACTCATGCCCGATCGTGAGACTGCCTGTTGAACGTCCGATGGCACGTTGCTCCAACCTGAGCTATGCAACAACGATATCTCCATTGATCCTTGCCGGATGTGATTGACGGTCCCCCATAATACACTAACTTGTGGACTTCTTACTCCGGCTGTTCCAAGAGTCTCTGCTAGTCGAACCGCGTCCAGTAGACGACCTCTTCCGCTCATCCCCTTCGTCAGCAGTTTGATCAGGATACTATGACCTAGGTCCCGAAACTTGGAAAGGATGGCGGAGCGTAGGTGGCAAGCAGTTATATGGATATGGTGCTTTACCCGTAGATGCTTCTCCAGCTCTCGCAAGAATTGTATGGGAGTCGTCCCCCTTATATTAATTGGGAATTCCCGAATGACCGTACCGGGGAATTCTACCGTACTCCGTGCAGATATGGTTGTTGATCCTGCGGAGCCTACCAAAAGGTTCAGGCCGGATTGTAGGAAGTGAGTGATACGGTTTTGTATTTCTATGAGAAGCTCTACGGCACGCACGATTCCTAGTAGTAAGTCGTCGGCATATCACGCGTAACAAATCCTTATTAATATTAATAAGTCATGGGGTTTTAAGGGGGTCAGGGCCAGGCGTCTCTCTGACCTGATAACTAGTATCACCTCCCCGCCCAGCTCTATCAGCAGGCCCCTTCTTTTGCAATACTGAATTAGGTCTCTCATGGCCAAATTCTTATGAAAGCCTTCTCCACCATAGAATTCGGCCTTCGGGGCGGCGACTTCTATGAGGAAGGCAGCGCAAAGGAGGCTCGAGGGCTTGTTAAGGAAGGCGGCAAGGGCCGAGGGGAAAACAAAAGGCTTTTTCTGGTCCCCCCCTTCGCCGGGGGGTGCTTGTGAGGAGGGGGTGTGCTACGACGAAACAAGGGAATGAAAGGTCGCTTTGCGTTGGATATTGATTCAAGCTCTCGAGCTTCCTTTGTTGTTTCAATCGTTACACACAACCGATAAAATCTAAATATTAAATTCATCGAAAGGTTAAGAAAGAGGCGCCAGTATATTAATTGGGCAGAGGTTTCATAATTCATGCTTAGATCCAACGCAAAGTGGTATAAAGTGGACATCCTACCTCCCTAGGGGAGTTGAATCTCGATCGATGTCAGAAACCAACCGTAGAAAGAGAGGTCGAAGCCCCTGATCACTCGTTCAGCTCGTTTTTCGCTCGTGCCTGTATGAATTGCATAAGTCATTGTGTTTTGGCGGTGGAGAAGTACAGAAGTAAATAGTGTGTTAGTACTTAGTTGTTCCAAGCGTTGTTGACAAGGCTTACTCAACTCACGACTTTCACCTTGTTTATACTGGTAATTTGACAACTACCACTCTCTTATGAATGGGAGGGTAGAGTACCAAGACATAGGGATTAGCCAGTGAAGACGGTTTATTTAGTAAAAAATAGACGTATTTTTCATTCTTTTTAGTCAGGACAATTCTTACGTCACAGGATATTCTTACTTCACGAGAGATAAGGAAAACGGAAAAGCTTCTCAAACGAGAGTAGGAATTCGATCAATCGCTATCAATGCCAGGAGGCAGATCAAGATTCATGGGAACGAGAACCTTTTCCAAGAAGAGTCAAGCGAGGGATAGGATAGATGAATAGGTTTAAGCCTTTATCCTCTTTTAGGGATTCATTTACAATTTCTAAGGCTTCGCTCTGGCAAGCTGCTAGGGAAGCATTCATTCCCAAGCGATAGGGCTTATAATTCAGATTGATGCCTTAGTCCACCTGGAAGATAGAACTAATAATGGAAAAAGATATGCTTAAGAACTCCAACAGTAAGGTGATCAGTTACTATCGGTAGGGACGGGAGACAAAACTGTCACTGATGAGAAAGCGATAAGAAGCCTGAAAGCGATTCTTACACAAGATACGATGACAGGAAGGGAGTTCGATTAGGAATGGAACCGGAGAATATGAAATTGGCTCTCGACCTAGGCCTTGCTTTGTTTACCTGTCCTATCATATCGAATAAGGTTTCCTAGCTTATCCCATCTCGGTGTCTGCTACCGAAAGAGAGAATTGGTCTAAGGGAAGCTTAAAACCAACCCAACTTCATGGGCACCCTCCTACTTGATTGCTTTCCTGATAGCCTGAATGTCTGATAGTCTGATGTATAGTTTAAAAAAGCAAGTAGTTTTGATAGTGTTTTTCATGCAAGGGTAGAGATAGACAACTGTCGTGCTATTAGCCATGCCATGGTGGTACGCTAAGTATAATTCATTCAACAAACGAAGGGTCAGCAGATACCAGAGAATAGCGCTCAACAGATGTGGATTAATTCTTCACTCTAGTCAATAAAGGAAAAGAGTAGAGAGTGTCGTATTACTCGCTTTAATTAATAAAGTGGAAGTTCACCACTTGCTTTCGTTTAGAATTTAGGAAGAGTAAGAGATTTCTTCTGGCGAAATTGTGTGCCTTGTACAACTAGCTAAGTGTGGAGACTCACTTATCTGTCTACAGATAAGCTTTGTATCAATCATGCCTAATTCTTAGGTGGTGGATTCTGCCTCAAGTACTACACTATTGCGAAAGTGCAACCTACACCTATTTTCCTTCGATTGAGATCGTACCCATCACTCATATCTCGCACGTAGGTGATGCATCCCGTTCTCCTGGTAACCAAAGGCCGAAGAAGGCTCGACCAGTATATTAATTTATGAAATTAGGCAAGTGGATTCTTCTTCCTGTAGGTATAGTGCTGCCCTTTGAAGGGTGACGCCACTAACTAATACTTCTAGAGAGATTGTACCAACCTCTTCCCTAGAATTGCATCTTCCCCGTACTTTCGTTGAGAGAGAAGAGCTAAAAGGCAGTTATACTTATTGATAATTAGGCCTGGTAGCAGCCAAGTATGTGAACCATAATGAAATTGAACGCACTCACTGCGCCCAACCCAGCCCGAGCAACAACACCATCAACATGAATTTTGACCACGCCCGGTGGAGGCGGCGTCCACCCCGAAGGACCAGTCACACAGCGACCCCCCACTGGCCTGGCCACCATGGACACCTCACCAAGTTCATTTATATAAGAGCTAATAAATCCCAATGTAGAGAAAGGGCTTTGGAACTCTCCTTCGTGAATAGCCCGTCGTCTTGCACTCCAAATCGCCTAGCAGGATATCAACAGTTTGGTGAATTGTGAATGATCAAGAGGGATAGTCAATCATCACATAACCTGTAATACTAGATCCTTTACGTATTATCGATTGATAGCATAGCATGGATGAGCCAACTCCTCAATGCCTGAGAGAGGAGGAATGCGATGTTGTGTCATCGAAGTTCACTATGAATCGTTGGGTACCTATCATGAGATTTATTGGCACTATTTAATAGTAATAATTGTAAAAAAGGAAATTCTTTTTATATACCTTCGAACGGTAATATTTATCTGAGAAACAAATGGTCATATTTCATTTTATCGAGCCTGCTCATATGGTACTTAATCATATCTATCTAAGTAACTCTATGATAATAATGGAATTCGGCCTGCCCCAGTTCAACTAGGATCATAGTTCCTAAATTTATACGTGAATTAAGATCGAGAAAAGGAAGTTTTCTAATCACTAACTTAAACCCATGACTTGCCCTAAGAAGAGAGAAAAGAAGAAAAATCGAATCCCACTCAGCGGAATATAGAGGTACTTATGTTAGTATATTAATTGGGGCCAATCTGGTCTTTCACAATAAAGTAATAGAAGGAATTGCCATAAAACGACTTATTATTATTTGCAGATTAATAGATCATTTTGGACCTCGATTGTCTACCTATCGCCATGCCTTAACCCATACTAATCGGAGACTTGAATTGGTAATTGATTCTTCCTTGATTTAAGGCTAGTAAATTCCCAGATCCATAGCAAACATCTCATGCTTAACTCATCCGAATTTGAAGGTATGACCATTCTAGTGGTTACTAAAATAAAGCTGGATCACAAGGTTCATCTGCTTTTCTAAAGATACCGCGTGAAGGTTGTAGCCGCTTTCGGAATTGCTTTCCTTCGCAACAAGAGCTAATAAATAGTGAGAAGCAACATTGAATAGCGCTTTCAGCTACAAAATGCGAGGTTAGCTACACTTGCTTAGTTCAAACAACAATAGCTACACAGCTAAAAATACAGCAGAGCTCCTAGCAAGACTGTAAGCTCTATAATGTGAGGAATAGAATCTTGTAGTGAGTATGCCTATGTATACCAGCGAGAAAAGAAATAGCGTATATAATGCGATAGTGCGGACCTCTGAAGTCCATTATATGGGCGAGGCTCGCTATTTGAACAGTTCCGGCTAAGTTAGCAACTAAGATCACTTGCTTGTAGATAAGGTTTGCCTTACTTCTTTCCAGCAATCTATCTTCTAGCGCTCTGAACTCGCCTTACGACTAGGCTTTAAAACCCAGTTGGATCACTAGCGGATATGGTTTTCCTTTAAACCCTTTGGAACTCCTCGCTAGAAAGCAACATTCCAATTAATGGAATAACAACAGAGCTGCATCAACTCCTAGAGCTTCATTCAAGCATTTCCTGCATAAAAAAGTTCTTCCTAGCTTCTTCTTCTGAGCGGCATTGGACCGCGCCCTTCTCTCTCTTCATGGGGGATTCCACTGGCGCATCATTCCCCTTAACCCAAAAGATGTGGAAAGGTGTGTTACAAGATGGGAGAGACTGCTAACACCGATTAGTTCTTTGCTCTCTGTCAATCAATATCAATAATGGAACTGGCTTGCTAACAGAATCTGTAACACTTTCAAATTTTGACAAACTTGAAAGAGCTTACTAATTCTGGGATATGCTCCAGTGGATGCTTTCCATCCTAGGTCCTTGTGATGATGGATCATTTATCCATAGGCCTCTGTAGGGGTTAGTGGGAGTCCGCCTCCTTATGGAAGTCGAACCCATGAATAAATGAATTCTGGACTATACAAAGAAGACGCACCTAAACCTTCTCGGCAGAGTCATTCTTGACAAACAACCTACTCTTGCAGAGTCCCCCCAAGCCAAGGCTTTGAAAGCCTTGTCCTTGACTGAGCCAGACGTGAATTGTAGCTGGTAAACGTACTTGTTCGAGAACATGGACATAGAGTCTTATTTCAGCAGCTCAGTCGCATCTGTGATCATTCGACTTTTTATTGTATTAATTCTTGCCGGCAAAGCCCAGACAAAGACAAAGAAAGATAGCAATCAGTAGGCACGGGCTGGACTAGCGCCAGCGGAATCAGAATGGAAAGAGTAAGAGTGGCTACTACGAATTTCGGCAGGATCGGCGAATGCCTGGATCTCAATGAACTAGAATATACTCTTCCAAGACAAGCGGAGTTAGACCGATATCTATATGCAGCAGCTACAACACAAACCTAGGAGCCCAGAGCATGAGTCTAGGAAAGGGAAAGTTAGTATATTAATTGGGGACAGGAGCATCTTCTTTTGAAAGCATGCTACAATAATGGACTTCGCGGGGGTTAAGGTAGTTTACTCGCTGGCTGATAAGTCAGGTAGCGAAGCCTAAGATTAGATGACTGATTAGATTACTAGTTTGTTTAATTATTACCTTGGCCCGCTGCTTTCATTTCTTTTTTTGTTTATATTACCCATAAGAGAAGGAAGAATAGCTGGAAGCTAGAGAGTCGCTGCCTAGCTACAAACTCAAAAGCCTGGATTTGGCTATTAGTCCCTATTATTCTTATTCTAAAGTACCATTGGAGCTCCTTTTCCCGACTACAGATCGGAGATCTTACTTTCTCAAGTCATACGTCTTTTGTTCAGCATTTCTTTGTTCTTAAGATTAGAAGATTAGTTTCGCTCTACTTGTTTTTTTTTACTTACTAGCGCCCTTCACTTCAACTCATACTACTTTACTTCCATATTATTCCCAAATCAAAGCTACTTGCTTATAAGAGCAAGGTGCGTAGCTGGCTTGTTAAAGAATGGAAAGGTATCCAGAAAGCACAGTAACAACTATGAGATAGGCGCCCTCTCACCTAATACCCGCTACTAATACTAAGGATTGAAAGTAGCACAATCGGCTACAGGAAAGTAATATTCTCCAGATCTATGAAAATTAATATACTGGGGCAACTTTAACAAGCAAGTAGCTAGCTTCCACCTTATAGCAAGGCGCGAAAGCCTTCACCTATAGCTTCTACTTAGCAGCCAAAATAAAGTACTCCTTTAACACACAAGTACGCTAGTACAAAAGTCGGTAAACAACCTGATCCGATGCCCGTTGTTAGCATCTCGTTCTCCCTTTAGGTGGCATGAAAGCTTTGGCTAGACCGCCTTACTCTTAAAAGCAGCAAGTAAGCCTTCAACTTCTACTTAGCAGCCAAACTAAAGTTCTCCGGACGTTCTCTGAACAGGGCTTTTGAACTATAGCAAATAGAAATCTCCATTGGTTGAGCTTTGCTCTATGCTGTCTTAACTCTTCCTTTTATGCTTCCCTACGTGGAAATGAATCAAACCAGTTCTCCCTCTCCCTTCGGGAGAGTACAATAGAATCCCTCTCCCTGCAGGTGTTCTAAATGGTTATTGTTTATGCTCGTGTAGCATACAAATGATTCATTGGGAGGACCATGAGAAATCCACCTCGTACCTTCATCATCAAAGCCTCTTCGCTACTCCGAACTCTACACCTATTTTGGATATATTTTAACCAACTTGTACTCTCTTTATTTGCTTTTCTTTCTAGTGCATAAGCACCTTGGCCGGTATTTAGTAAGTAAGTGAAGTGGCCATTGGAAAGGAGAAATACGGCTCATTTCATGTATATATATTTCCTCCCGTTGGTCGCCTTGCAAATTCACTCAAAAGAAGCAGCACTCTATGGAGTTACCTTATTGAATTGCCACTTCGCCATATTTATTACTGCCGCAGAGGATATTTGACTTAGACTAATCGCCCTGTCCAGGCTTTACCTCGTCAAAGACTTCATCAGGATCTTTCGCTTTTTCACTTCGGATTCTTCGCCCTTCTTGTTTGCTGCTCTTGCATGATTCTCAAATTGGAATGGAGAGGCTTAAAGAGTGTCGTCTCGTTAGGATGGCGGATCGCGCATGTCTAGGACTGAGAAGTAATGTCCTAGCGTGTTTTTCATGCGATTTCACTTTGGGAAGAATCTTAGGTGGCCTTAGCTAGTGTTGGAGCTGCAGAGCGAAAACCATTGCAATTGAGTATGCACGGAAGTCCACGCATGAGGCATAGCCTCCGAGTGTTCTTGCTGGGTTTCTGTCGTTGTCGCAGAGGGCGCAATCAAGTTTATATCTTAGAAACATTCTATTAGAACGAATACCCAAAGGATAAAGAAAGACAATGCTAGATTTATTTCTCTGAGAACTACCTAACTAAAGAAGAATATTTTTTCTATGATTATTCAGCTAGTAGGCGTGGAGAGCTTTTTGCAGGGAAACTTGCAAGTCAAGTTTGGGGGGAGGCGGGCGTCGACCCAACCTTATGAGTATTCAGAATATAACAGTCCCGATAACCAGTCACTCACTTTTGACAGTTATACGATTCCAGAGGATGATCCAGAATTGGGTCAATCACGTTTATTAGAAGTGGACAATAGAGTGGTTGTACCAGCCAAAACTCTCATGTCCAGTTCTGTAGTAGGGTGGAAAAAAACCATCAATTATAACCCCAAAAGAACCAGATTTCGTAAGCAACATAGAGGAAGAATGAAAGGAATATCTTGCCGGGGTAATCATATTTGCTTCGGTAGATATGCTCTTCAGGCACTTGAACCCGCTTGGATTACCGCTAGACAAATAGAAGCAGGGCGAAGAGCAATGACACGATATGCACGTCGTGGTGGAAAAATATGGGTACGTGTTTTTCCCGATAAACCTACTACATTAAGGCCCGCAGAAACACATATGCGGTCGGGAAAGGGGTCTCCCGACTATTGGGTATTTGTTGTTAAACCCGGTCGAATACTTTATGAAATGGGCGGAGTCTCAGATACTGTAGCCAGAGCAGCAATTTCAATAGCTGCATGCAAAATGCCTATAAAAACTCAATTTGTTATTTCATGATAGGGATGTAGAACTAAATATGAAAAAGGGATGAAAAAACAACCACGAGTTTCTTTATTTCTAGACAAATACTATTTCTTCCTTTTCCTTCTTCTTTGCATTGAAATAATAAATTCAAATAAAAATGATATGATTCAACCTCAGACCCTTTTGAATGTAGCAGATAATAGTGAGGCTCGAGAATTAATGTGTATTCGAATCATAGGAGCCGGTAATCATCGATATGCTCATATTGGTGATGTTATTGTTGCTGTAATTAAAGAAGCAGTGCCCAGTATGCCTCTAGAAAGATCAGAAGTACTATGATGCAAAATGGATCTTTTTCTATCATTGATTAGAGATTTTTCTATGAAAAATACGATTCGGAGTTTGAAGAAGGGGAAGGAGCCCTCGACCCGCAACAGATAGAGGAGGATTTATTCAATCACAAAGTTTGGGCTCCTAGAATATGGCGCCCTTGTGGCAATCTATTTGATTGTACCGAAAGGTCCACTGAATTGGGATTTCCCTATTGGACCGGGTCATTTCGGGGCAAGCGGATCATTTATCATAAAAAGGATGAGCTTCAAGAGAATGATTCGGAGTTCTTGCAGAGTGGAACCATACAGTACCAGACATGAGATAGATCGTCCAAAGAACAAGGTTTTTTCGAGTAAGCCAATTCATTTGGGACCCTGTAGATCCATTCTTTTTCCTATTCAAAGATCAGCCCTTTGTCTCTATGTTTTCACGTCGAGAATTCTTTGCAGATGAAGAGATGTCAAAGGGGCTTATTACTTCCCAAACAAATTCTTCTACATCTATATCTAGACACTAGTTCATCAAGAATACGCAAGAAAAGCACTTCGAATTGTTGATTCATCACCAGAGATGGCTTAGAACCAATAGTTCATTATCTAATGGATCTTTCCGTTCTAATACTCCATCCGAGAGTTATCAGTATTTATCAAATCTCTTCCTATCTAACGGAATGCTATTGGATCAAATGGAAAAGACATTGTGGAGAAAGAGATGGCTTTTCCCGGATGAAATGAAATATTTGATTCATGTAACAGGGGAAAGATTTCCCATTCCTTAGCCGTAAAGATATGTGGCCATGAAAAGGGGAATAAGTGGAACAGAATTGGCCAGGTGGTAGAGTCGTGGAAACACTTGTTTATTCCATATTTTGGACCTTAGCTCCATGGAGCAATATGCTACTACTGAAGCATGGAAGAAATAAAATCTTAGATCAAAACACTATGTATGGATTGAAGACCATATCAACCGGAGATTAATATACTATCTGCTATTAAATCAATATTATGTTTTCTAGGAATATCTTGCTTGGAGTGAGCAACAGGAATTGTATAGGAACAATGATCAAATTCTTGGCGGGAATAATCAGCTTTATAATGTTTTAATAACCGCTCACGCTTTTTTAATGATCTTTTTTATGGTGATGCCAACGATGATAGGTGGATTTGGTAGTTGATTTGTTCCGATTCTGATCGGTGCACCTAACATGGCATTTCCACGATTAAATAATATATCATTCTAGTTGTTGCCACCAAGTCTCTTGCTCCTATTAAGCTCCGCCTTAGTAGAAGTGGGTAGCGGCACTCGGTGGACGGTCTATCCGCCTTTAAGTGGTATTACCAGCCATTCTGGAGGAGCAGTTGATTCAGCCATTTTTAGTCTTTATCTATCAGGTGTTTCATCAATTTTAGGTTCTATCAATTTTATAACAACTATCTTCAACATGCGTGGACCTGGAATGACTATGCAAATATTACCCCTTTTTGTGTGGTCGTTCTAGTGACAACATTTCTACTTTTATTATCACTTCTGGTACTGGCGGGGGCAATTACAATGTTATTAACCGATCGAAACTTTAATACAAACTTTTTTGATACTTTAGGAGGGGGAGACCCCATATTATACCAGCATCTCTTTCGGTTCTTCGGTCAGCTTTCTTTCTTTCTAGGGACAAAAGCACTCTCCCTGACATTATTTCGGTTGGGCCTTCCCAGGACTATAACCATGGCGTTCCGTTTTGCTCTGAAAGTTCTTTTGACTACGGGGATCGAACCCAATATGATGCATCCGTCGGATGCCTCATCATCTACACCTATTGATCCCAACATTCTACTCGATGATCATGTACGAAAACAAGAGCTTCTCGATCAGGTACGAATCAACAATTTGCTGGATAACAGTTACGGCATGGAGAAACAAGAACAAATTACGGAGCTGCAATTAGAGATTGAAAAAAAGATTGAGCAAGCTTTGCTGTCCTATGGATATGAAATGGATTCTCTTGTTGTGAAGAGAGACAGGATAAGAGGTTTTCTTTATATCCGAGAGGTACACTTTTTTCTTCTGGGACATACGGTGATTATCTCGACTCTATGAATCAGTGCGGGACGCACAGAAGCTTTCCCTATCGCAGGCTTATGGAAGTCATTTCTAATTTCGATCTTTTTTTAGATCAGGATAAGGGGATTAAAAAACCCGTTAAGTGAAGAGTTTTCTTACTCATCCATGTCTTTCTTGTCAGTAATGGAAGCAATTGTTCCTACCGTCGTAAAATAAGAGCACCTGGATCTGCCCATTCACAAGGACTCAATTCTATGTCCAAACATCACATGCCATCAGAGGTAGTCACCATCATAGGTACTCAAGATATTGTGTCTGGAGAGGTAGATAGATAGGGCTACGTTTTGCTCGATCAGGACCGTCTATTGCGAGCCAAAACACCCTCAAATAATCAATATCATCGGTCGAAGGTAGCGCAAAGGAACTTATTCCGAGCTCAAGTCCAAGAACAACTCAACCACTAGGCGCGTAGCGAGATTTTTTTTCCAATTATAACAATTATGGAGAAGTTAGATCTTTGTGCCAACAGTTCAGTAAACCACTACTCGATTCTAACACCAATACCTTGTATAATAAAAATTCCCTGCTGGGTTATACCAATCAGTACACTAGGAAACAAAGCAGGGGGCTTGCCCCTTCACCCTGCCAGCAATCCCGATTCTTACACTCGATCAAAGAAAAAGAAAGATATTTCACATGTCAGAGTTTAGGGAAATGTTTTAGTCGACTACGCCGATTGGATAATTATATTGGCAGGTTGCTGTGCCCTTTGTCCTTGTATGTTCCCGGATTGACATTGTAACAACCCGAATTTTAATAACATGTTAAAACCATAAATAAAGGCAGAATTAAATTTTAAAATAAGAATCAAGGGAAACGGGTTACTCCATTGCGTTCATCTCGGAATTTTACATGAAATAGAGTCCGAGTTTTCGAAAATCGGAGTCCGGATGAAGAAGTTATGGCCTGTAGAAGATTCAGCAAATTTCAGGCAGCACAGGACCAGGCAGGTCGACCTGGGGTTCGACCTGGGGGCCAGATCGACAACGTGGTCGACCTTAGGGTCGACCTACCCCCCAAGTCAACCTTGTGGTCGACCTCCCCCCTTACAGGTCGACCTGGTCGGCCTGTTTGGACCCGGAACCCATTTTTGAAGCCTGAGACGTGTTTTGATGGTCCGGATTGATTCTAGGGTTAATCTAAGGGCCTAAACTAGTTGCTACCCCTATAAATACATCCTAAGACCTAGCCTAATTCATACAAATCATTCTTACACTGCTATGCTGTTAATTTACCCCTTGAACCATGACCGCCGCCTCCAAATTAAAGCTTATGCATTCAAACTCGATTCAAATCAAAGATCAACGCTTCTACAACAATTCAAGAGAATAGATCAGCAACACCGCAACGTTCTATGACAAATTTCTAGACTTGACTTTTGCATCTAAATTTCTTAGACCACGATCTGTAAGTTCCAGTTACTTTTAGATAAAAACTATAAATCTAATATGGGCATGTTAAATTGGAATTGATTTATGTATGATTCATATCTATTCTTGTTTTCTTCTTGGATCTTGACTATTGGGAATATTGTCTACGACGTTGAAACTATTGTTAATGGCATAAGACTATGACTATGACTATGACGGTGAATAGAAGACTATGCCTATGCCTATGACCGTGAACATAAGACTATGACTACGCCTATGACTGTGAACATAAGACCATGACTATGCCTATGACTATGACGGTGAACATAAGACTATGCCTATGACGGTGAACATAAGACTATGCCTATGACTATGACGGTGAACATAAGACTATGCCTATGACTATGAGGGTAAACATAAGACTATGCCTATGCCTATGACTGTGAATATAAGACTATTGCCTATAACTATGACAAGGACAACTGTGGCTAATCGCCTATGAGGTTATTGCCTAGGATTATACTATGAAATTGGATCTAAGCTTGATTTTCTATTCAGACCTATTTTCTTTATTTGTCTTGATTTTGGGGATTTTTCTATTTAAGTTAGATCTATCCGTGTTCTTGAATCTAGATTATTATTCAAACCTTTTTCATGTTCATAATGTTATGCCTGCGATGTTTTAATCAATTTATTCAGTTAGGTCATGCCTTGGAAATAAATTGATAATAGAGCAATGTTTATTATGTTGATATATGCCTGTGGTTCTATTTTATCATCATGTTGAATTGGGAATTAATGAATAAGTCCATTCATATGTATATGAACTTGGAGTACAACCCGTGATGACAAGTTGTGTAGTTTATCATGTTATGCAAGTTTTAGGTTGTGAAATCATATCATATATGTGACCTATTGTTAGATCTACATGTTTATGTGTATATGTTAAATCTATGTCATATTTCAAGTTCACACTTATTCATATGTTCGTGATTGATTTGCAAGTTCACATATATGTAAGTTGATTTAGTCTATGTTGCAAATTCACATATATGTATGTTGGTTTAGTCTACGTTGCAAGTTCAGACCTATGATATTCATGTTGATTGTTTTGCAAGTACACACCTATGGTGTTCATATTGACTATGCCAAGAATGCCAAGTTACACCTATGTCATGTTAATGAATTTCTTTATGCAAATTTTGTGTACGTTAAATTAGGCTAATTTCTTAGCCTAATATTATGCCAAAAATCATGCGGACGGAAAATTAGGCTAAGATTGTTAGCCTAATATTTAGAACGGGTAACGTTGGGAAAAATTGGTAATTATAGGAAACTTGATATGAAACTCGCCATGAAACTTGACATGAACATTGTTATAACTTGAATCTGGATGTGGGCACGAAACTTGCCTTGAAACTTGCCTTGAAACTTGACATGAACATGACATGAAACTTGAACTTGGGCATGACACTAGAATGAACTTGAAAATGGCCAACTCGAGGTTGGGTTGAGTTTGCAGTGTAATTCTGCCCGGAACCGCCCGACAAATCTAGTTACTGCAAACAATAGGATCCAATGTGGGTAGTTGGTCATATCGCACTCGAAAACCCGAGGTCAGACTGAGTTGTGGTGTAATTCTGCCTGGAACCGCCCGACATATCCAGTGACCACAACAACAGGTCTGATGTGAGAGGTTGGGGTGCATTAATGAATTAATGCCACATGATAGGGTTAAGTCATGAACATGAAAGACAACACTTAACCAACTTGATACATGATTCGTAGGCGGGTTAAGTCACGAACTTGAATGACAATACTTAACCAACTTGACATGCTAGACTGATATGGGTTAAGTCACGAATTTAAATGACAACACTTAACCTATTGGACGAAAACCCTAGTTATGCGGTCCATTTCAGTAGTAACCCACTAGATGTATCATGGTACCCTGGAACTAGGCAGGGTGGGGCATGATTACTGGGCAGATTGTAAGCGACCAGAACGACGGCTGTGTTGGTGCGCCAGTGTAGGTTCAGGCGGGCTATAGTCATGCACGTGGTCCGGAGTTGAAAAAGCAGGCATTGGGCATCAGTAGGTTTATCTGTGCATGTTTGATTCGTGTCGCTGGTTGGCACCATAGGGCTGATACACCCTATGGTGGACCTAGCACAGGTGACTACATTTGTGATAGGGCCGTATAACATAGACACATGACGAGCTAGAACTTGTAGGGAGTCGATCGACTAGTGGATCGTTTCGTTGGACCTAGAAATGGGTCATTTCATGATATTGGGCCAAGGGATTATTTCATGATTTATATAAGATATGGGTTTGGGATTCTAGTACAGTTGATGCAGGAACCTTGAATATGTGATGCTATACTTGATTTATCATGTTATCTTAGTCTATCTTGCCCATCTTGACAGCATTCTTATGTTTACTTTCAGTTTATACATGTCATGTTACCTTTATCTGTTTTTATGCTGAAAGTCACTTGGACTTACCAGTCTTTATAACTGACCCGTTTTCTTTCGCCTCTTTTTCTTCCGTTCCCCCCAGGTTCTCAGGGAGGAAACTCTAGCACTTAGCTTGGATTTCACTTGCTTTCGGTTCAGCTCATGTACGTTTTGATCTTGAGCTATGCTATGGCCGCATTTCTACTACCTTTGGGGAATTAAGCTCCTTTTGTTGTTTCAAGTTTGTGCTTCTTTATTTATGCAAGACAGAATTTATTGTAATGGAAAATAATGACCTTGGCTATTTGATGTAAAAGGTTTTGACTCTTTTTGAAAGTAATGAAATTTAGCTTTTGAATCTTCTGCTGTTTTATTTATGATCTGTCTTGTAATAATTCTGTGATTTTTTACCTTGATAACGCTCCTCCAAAACTAGTGCATTCCCTTTGTGAGTGGCCCTAGCGGAGGTGGGGTGTTACATTTGATAGCAGAGCAGAAGGTTACCAGACTGGGCAAAAGTTTTTAAAACCTTCTAAAACTATTTTCAAAACCGTTTACAAAGAAGCATTTTTCAAGAAAAGTCTTGATTTATTTAAAGGCTATTCCCCAAAAGCCATTAGCACTATCCTTTGTTTCCTCATTTGAATCTCTTTTCCTTTCTTTTCTCCATCTGTAGTCGCAGTAGTTTTTACCTGCGGCTAATCTTCTTTCTAGCTTCGTAGAGGGTTTTCCGTACGATGGAGATAGTTTCTGTGAGGCTTGTTAACATGTTACATAGGGAAGGTATGAGTGATAAGTTAAGGCGAATGAGTCTCAGAACGAGAAGAAAGACTTGCAAGAAAGGAGGCAAGAACAACAACAATAACGATAACAATACACATGAAAAAAGAAAATGCCACTTCTGTGGTATTGAGGGGCATATAGTCCAGGATTGTAGAAAGAAGAAGATGAAGATGGGAGCATGCTTTTAGTGTGGTGATATTGGACATATTAGCAAGAACTGCCCTAAGAAGCAAGGGCAAGCCCCGCAAGCAGGACCTTCTGGGGGTACATTTTTAACTTCGTCTCCTAGATGCTTTGTTTTATCTTTCTTATCTTCTCAATCCTGTCTTGAGAACCTTAGGTAGAACCCTTTTGGATGTAAACATGTAATTGAAACATGTTATGGTTGATGGTTGCAAATGGTTGCAAGTGGTCGCAAGTGGTTGCTGGTGGTTGCATAACACACATTAGGCACTAGATCGGCTCAGACACATTTTCATATTGCATATGCATGAGTGTTTATACTTGTTTATAGATGAAATTGAATGCGTTATCATGTGGATGTTGCATATGGATGGATGTTTGTGCACACATATAGTGTTTATGTGACTAGGACTATTTGCATACATGTTGGATTCATGGCACTAAACATATTTTGCATCAGGAAGATCAACCAGGCCTGATCATTTGCATTAGATAAGGAACATATACACACACTTTCTGCATATGCTCATATAGCATTAGAAATCTTTTAAGGACAATGGTTGCTTGTGGATGATGGTTGAGTAGATGGTAGATTGGACGATAGGATGCATTCTTCTTAACTTGAAGATTACGGGGATGAAATCCTTTAAGGAGGGGAGAATGTAACAACCCAAATTTTAATAACATGTTAAAACCATAAATCAAGGCAGAATTTAATTTTAAAATAAGAATCAAGGGAAACGGGTTACGCCATTGCGTTCATCTCAGAATTTTACATGAAATAGAGTCCGAGTTTTCGAAAATCGAAGTCCGAATGAAGAAGTTATGGCCTGTAGAAGATTCAGCAAATTCCAGGCAGCACAGGACCAGGCAGGTCGACCACGTGGTCGACCTTAGGGTCGACCTACCCCCCAGGTTGACCATGTGGTCGACCTCTCCCCCTACAGGTCGACCTGTTCGGCCTGTTTTGACCCAGAACCCATTTTTGAAGCCTGAGACATGTTTTGATGGTCCAGATTGATTCTAGGGTTAATCTAAGGGCCTAAACTAGTTGCTACCCCTATAAATACATCCTAAGACCTAGCCTAATTCATACAAATCATTCTTACACTGCTATGCTGCTAATTTACCCCTTGAACCATGGCCGCCACCACCAAATTAAAGCTTAAGCATTCAAACTCGATTCAAATCAAAGATCAACGCTTCTATAACAATTTAAGAGAATAGATCAGCGACACCGCAACGTTCCGCGGCAAATTTCTAGTCTTGACTTCTGCATCTAAATTTCTTAGACCACGATCTATAAGTTCCTGTTACTTTTAGATAAAAACTATAAATCTAATATGGGCATGGTAAATTGGAATTGATTTATGTATGATTCATATCTATTCTTGTTTTCTTCTTGGATCTTGACTATTGGGAATATTGTCTACAACGTTGAAACTAGTTAATGGCATAAGACTATGACTATGACGGTGAACAGAAGACTATGCCTATGCCTATGACTGTGAACATAAGACTATGACTATGACTACGCCTATGACTGTGAACATAAGACCATGACTATGCCTATGACTATGACGGTGAACATACGACTATGCCTATGACTATGACGGTGAACATAAGACTATGCCTATGACTATGACGGTAAACATAAGACTATGCCTATGACTATGACGGTGAACATAAGACTATGCCTATGCCTATGACTGTGAATATAAGACTATTACCTATAACTACGACAAGGACAATTGTGGCTAATCACCAATGAGGTTATTGCCTAGGATTATGACTATGAAATTGGATCTAATCTTGATTTTCTATTCAGACCTATTTTCTTTATTTGTCTTGATTTTGGGGATTTTTCTATTTAAGTTAGATCTATCCGTGTTCTTGAATCTAGATTATTATTCAAACCTTTTTCATGTTCATAATGTTATGTCTGTGATGTTTTAATCAATTTATTGAGTTAGGTCATGCCTTGGAAATAAATTGATAACAGAGCAATGTTTATTATGTTGATTTATGCCTGTGGTTCTATTTTATCATCATGTTGAATTGGGAATTAATGAATAAGTCCATTCATATGTATATGAACTTGGAGTATAACCTGTGATGACAAGTTGTGTAGTTTATCATGTTATGCAAGTTTTAGGTTGTGAAATCATATCACATATGTGACCAATTGTTAGATCTACATGTTTATGTGTATATGTTAAACCTATGTCATATTTCAAGTTTACACTTATTCATATGTTCGTGATTGATTTGCAAGTTCATATATATGTAAGTTGATTTAGTCTATGTTGCAAATTCACATATATGTATGTTGGTTTAGTCTACGTTGCAAGTTCATACCTATGATATTCATGTTGATTGTTTTGCAAGTACACACCTATGGTGTTCATATTGACTATGCCAAGAATGCCAAGTTTACAACTATGTCATGTTAATGAATTTCTTTATGCAAATTTTGTGTACGTTAAATTAGCCTAATATTATGCCAAAAATCATGCGGACGGAAAATTAGGCTAAGATTGTTAGCCTAATATTTAGACGGGGTAACGTTGGGAAAAATTGGTAATTATAGGAAACTTGGTATGAAACTTGACATGAACATTGTTATAACTTGAATCTGGATGTGGGCATGAAACTTGCCTTGAAACTTGACGCGAACATGACATGAAACTTGAACATGGGCATGACACTAGAATGAACTTGAAAATGGCCAACTCGAGGTTGGGTTAAGTTTGCAGTGTAATTCTGCCCGGAACCGCCCAGCAAATCCAGTTACTGCAAAAAATAGGATCCAATGTGGGTAGTTGGTCATATCGCACTTGAAAACCCAAGGTCAGACTGAGTTGTGGTGTAATTCTGCCCGGAACCGCCCAGCATATCCAGTGACCACAACAACAGGTCTGATGTGAGAGGTTGGGGTGCATTAATGAATTAATGCCACATGACAGGGTTAAGTCATGAACATGAAAGACAACACTTAACCAACTTGATACATGATTCGTAGGTGGGTTAAGTCACGAACTTGAATGACAACACTTAACCAACTTGACATGCTCGACTGATAAGGGTTAAGTCACGAATTTAAATGACAACACTTAACCTATTGGACGAAAACCCTAGTTACGCGGTCCATTTCAGCAGTAACCCACTAGATGTATCATGGTGCCCTAGAACTAGGCAGGGGGCATGATTACTGGGCTGATTGTAAGCGACCAGAATGACGGCTATGTTGTTGCGCCAGTGTAGGTTCAGGCGGGCTATGGTCGTGCACGTGGTCCGGAGTTGAAAAATCAGGTATTGGGCATCAGTAGGTTTATCTGTGCATGCTTGATTCGTCTCGCTGGTTGGCACCATAGGGCTTGATACACCCTATGGTGGACCTAGCACAGGTGACTACATTTGTGATAGGGTCGTATAACACAGACACATGACGAGCTAGAACTTTTAGGGAGCCAATCGACTAGTGGATCGTTTCGTTGGACCTAGAAATGGGTCATTTCATGATATTGGGCCAATGGATTATTTCATGATTTATATAAGACATGGGTTTGGGATTCTAGTACAGTTGATGCAGGAACCTTGAATATGTGATGCTATACTTGATTTATACTTGATTTATCATGTTATCTTAGTCTATCTTGCCCATCTTGACAGCATCCTTATGTTTACTTTTAGTTTATACATGTCATGTTACCTTTATCTGTTTTTATGCTGAAAGTCACTTGGACTTACCAGTCTTTATGACTGACCCATTTTCTTTTGCCTCTTTTTCTTCCGTTCCCCCCAGGTTCTCAGGGAGGAAACTCTAGCACTTAGCTTGGATTTCACTTGCTTTCGGTTCAGCTCATGTACGGTTTGATCTTGAGCTATGCTATGGCTGCATTTCTGCTGCCTTTGGGGAATTAAGCTCCTTTTGTTGTTTCAAGTTTATGCTTCTTTATTTATGCAAGACAGAATTTATTGTAATGGAAAATAATGACCTTGGCTATTTGATGTAAAAGGTTTTGACTCTTTTTGAAAGTAATGAAATTTAGCTTTTGAATCTTCCGTTGTTTTATTTATGTTCTGTCTTGTAATAATTCTGTGATTGTTTACCTCGATAACGCTCCTCCAAAACTAGTGCATTCCGTTTGTGAGTGACCCTAGTGGAGGTGGGGTGTTACAAACATAATAAATAGACAGGCTAATTGATATAAATAACCGACACTCCAGTATAACCTCTGTCTTCGGTTGCCTAAGGAAAGAGCTTGTGGCCCGGTGTATGCAAAGTGCGCTATTTCATATTTGATTGACTTATCATCCAGGTAATGAGAAGCCCCTCGCCACTTTTGATAGATCTCATAGATCCACCGGCAAAATATTCCTCCCCTAGGTACTCCCGAAGTGATTTGAATAAGTCGCAGCGAGAGAGAAAATTGGATTTTCTCACTTGGTTTACAGGAGCTTCGGCATCGGTTGAACCAGTTATTTGTCACGAATTTCTATGCGCTTTTCACTACATAAATTACGGGACACCCTATAGATTAGAGGCCCAGATTCGCATCTATAGACTCCTAATAGAAGAACCAAAGCTGCCAGTTCCGCCCCTGGTTCATGTACAATGCCGCCTCCTAAATGAAAAAAGAAAAGTAAACTAAGTTAACTAATCGAGGTAGCGATCGCTGGTGCATAATACACCTTTGATACTGAAGAAAGCGAGGTTGGCCTATTTTCTATCTTCGTGATCGGGAGCCTGAATGGGGAGATAACAAATAGAACTCTCAATATTAATTCAAAACCCCGTATTTAGTATTCGCTGCTGATAAAAGGTGCTCGGGTACGAGAGAGGACCCTGTATATTATATTGGGGGACCAAACTTCTTGGCTAGGCGAGTTCTACCGCCCGCTGTCTCCTTCTAAAAACCTCTTTCTATTTTTGTGGATTCACAAGTCGAGTAAAACAAAGAGGTCAGGTTACGCCAATGTTTATACTGATTTCTTGCTTTGTTCGACTAACTTACTAGAATTAATAAATAAGATCTAAATGGGAGTTTCAACCCAGTATATTAATTGGGAGGATGCTTGCTTAAGTCAGGAATATGAAAGATTCAATGAAAAGAGTTCATATCCCGTACATAGATACTTCGTCGTCGCCCCTGGGGCGGGCAGTTATTCCTATACGCCGGAGATTCTCTGGGAGCATAGGTCTCAAACTTCCAATAGATGATCTACCCGAGAGATCCAAAGAGAAATGGAAGAGATTTATGCAAATCGAAACCAACAATTTTATGAAATGAGATTCTATTACTGGGGAGTGAGAGAAAGATTGACTGCAAATCTTCCAGATAGAGATTATGGCGAATTGATTGATGATCTTCCTGGGGTAGAGTAAAGAAAGAGATTATGGCTAATTGATTCTCTGGAAGATAATTAGCTAATTAGTAGTTAGAAAAATATTATTGATTTTGAAAAGGAGATGATTTGATACAATCTCTTTCTTGCCCAGTATATTAGCGGAGCGATAGCGAAGAAAGAAGAGAGAATCAGTTTATCCCCATATATTAATTTGGGTAAGATATTCTACCTAGAACAATAGTCTTAGTCCCACCTAGGGCTGGATCAGAACCGAGAAAGTAGTCAAATATATTAAAGCTAAATAAATTCTCGACTCCCTACCTAACTTAGAGGCTAGGTGCATACGCTACTTAGTTGCACCCAAGAATTAGTCTTACCTCGCTCTGTGATTGGATGGTGGCATTAACAAAGGAAACCTATCCCAGATGGTTGAGCAAGCAGTTCATAAGCTACCTAGCTGGTTCGCTGCCTTATTAAATTGACCGGGGTCGCCTTTCAATTAATATACTGGGTCGAAATGGATCTCTCTTAGTTCCACGCATCGAACTCATAATTTGTTTACTGACATTGAACCCAGTATATTAGGCCAGCGGATGGTAATCTTTTGTCTCGTTCATCAGTTACTGCCTATTTTACTTCTTACCTTCCCCTCGGCCTAGACAACCTCTTTGAACTATAGAAGCCAACAGCGCAATAGAAAAGAATGGACTTCACGAAGGCAGGAAATTAATACACTAACACCGGTTTCGGTATACGTGCGATTGCGATCGGGAGAAGACTGATAAATATCAGCGGATCTAGGGCAGAAAGGTTAAGAATGATAAATTTTGAAATCAAAGAATATCTTGCTTGGAGTGAAAGACAACTCACTTTGAGAGCCGAGCTATCAGTCACCTAAAGGGATCCCACTTTTTGGTAATAAAAAATGGCGTAAGTATATTGAGTTGGAAGCAGCCCTTATTATACCACTGACGGGCCTGTGGATTCCTACTTCCCAAAAGGGGGGAATATTGGCTAGCCGAGATGAAGCCACCAGTATGGCTAGACGCCCTTCCCTCCTACTAGCGCTACTAGGCTCGGAAGCCAACTCACTTTGAGAGCAAGTCGCCAATTAATATACTGCTCTTTAGAGGAGCTCACCGGCCAGAAAGAGGTCGGAGGTTTCATTAAAGGGAAAAGTTCTGGATCTTTCTTGTAGGCCCGTCGAGTTGGCAACCCAGATTAACTAAACATTCGCGTCCCTCGGGAATTTTTATTAGTTAGGTGCGGCCTCTCGTTGGTCGCCTTAGCAGCGGGGCCTTCTAACGCAGATAAAACTTCGGATGTTTTCATCGGTGCATATTCATAGGATTACCTAACTCTTGAGGTGCTTGCGAAAGGATTGACGACCTTTTGATCAAGGAAATCCAAAATGAAGTCTTACTTCTCTAGCTTGGGTTGTCTTCCCGGATCCCTGCTTCTGATTTTGGTTGTGGATCTGCTTCTCCAGTGACGGGCGAGAGAACACAGCGAACAGTGCACATCTCGTCTTATCCACTTCTTCATCTTCCGGAAAGATTCGCTAGAAAGTAGCTTGCTAAGAGTGGCAAGGAAGAGAGAGAAATCCCCATTTTTAGGGGTCTACAGGAAGAAGAAGCCATTACGCAACAAGCCCCTGCATCTATGGGATAGGGATAGGCAAGAGTTTGATTGGTTGGGGGTGTCGTTATACGCTCTCGTCACCCTTATCCTATCCTTGACCTATCTATTTTGCCTAACGAGCGTACTTGGCCATACGTAGATAGGCTCATTCGCTGAGTTGTCAACGAAGAGTGAGTGCAATGACACCAGTCAATAATCAATGAGAAATCGTTCAATGCTTCGAATTAATATTTAAAAAAATCTCTGGTATCCACGTTGTGAACTCCGTAAGAATAAATTTCCTATAAAAGTATATTATTCAGATAGGATACTACACAAAGTATACGGTCCCGGACCGTCTCCAAGGTTGAAGAAAATGAAGGCGAATATCTCGCTGAAAGGCAGGAGGGGTTGCTTACGAGAGCCGGAAGCTCAACGAAACGACCAGGAACGGAGGCACTCGGCACACGAGAAGGAGACTGCAGCTTTAGTGCATTGCTTACGGGTGGGTGCAAGGTTTGTGGTGAGGAGTCGCCACAACGTACTTTGCGACACAGAAGAAGTTGTCCCGTCGATATGGCAAGAGTTCTAGTGGGATCTAGTGTTAAGTAGAAAGCGGTTTCGGATGCACTCAGCAGACGAGCATATTTTACTACAATAAGGGAGAGGTAGCAAACGAGCCAGGGTCGTTAGTCAGGTCGTCGGGACACTTGCAGAATGACTCCATGATGTTTATTTAGGACATTGAACCGAGATTATGGAGCAGGTACAGAAAGGGATGACTCAGAATTTTTGGCTAATGGACTTACTTACACCCGAGGGAGCAGGTTGTACGTAATTTATTCCCTTATATGGTAGTCGTCGGCTTCGAAAAGTGCTTATCCAGGCGTGTTGTCATGATACGCCTTGCCTTTCGGAGCAAGTGAACAGTAGTCTTGCTAAGTGGGTTAATCCACCTTTCACACTTCTTGGCTTTATCTAATGCGTTCTCCCTCTCTTGCTTGGGAACGAAATGAGTCTTATTCGTGCATCTCCAATTTTTTCTTTACTTAGTCAACAAGACGGGTTTGCCGGGAACGATTGTGATGAGAATAAGCTTTCTTTGTTCGATAAATGTTGATGTCCACACCAACCCTATCAACTGAAGTAGGTGACAGTTCCAGAGAGGAGCCCGATTTATGTTTGTTCTTGCTATTTCATTTCCAGGATCCTTGTCAAAGCTTCTAGTAATGGAAGGCCACCCGAGATGTGCTAAGCTGGATTTGACCCACCTTTGTTTTGCTGATGATCTCCTTCTACCAAGGCAATCAAATCAGCCCCATTATATTATCATTATAGAGAGCTTTTATTCCTTTTTTGCTCTCGATTGATGGAAAATCCTGACAAAAATGAATTTCTCAGTGTTGGGGCTAAGCACAATGTTGAGAACCGGCTTCAGGGATCTTGCCCATCAAGTTTCTTGGAGTGCCCCTTATTTCTACTAGACTCACAGCCAGAGTTGGGCTATTAGATGGCCTCTCATTGAGAAGATTACCAATAGGGTTGAGGAATAGCAAACGGCTTTCCTATGCGGGTAGACTTCATCTCATTAGATGTTGTTCAGTATTCAGGTCTACTGGAGTAGCATTTTCATTTGGCCGAAGGAAGTGGGTTATTGACTAGATCCATCTTTCCTCTGGCATGGTGTAGTTGGGATCTCTAAGCCTGCGTGGCTTGGAACTTGGTCTGCCGAGGAAGGAGGGATTCTTAGACTCTAACCTTCTATAGAACAGCGCTTAGAAGAACAGCGGACAGAGAAACGCTGCTAGTATCCGCTGCAACCGAGAGCTAGGAGATCTTTGACAACCGAGAGTATTGAATGGCCTACCGATAACTGTTTCTCAAACGAGCTAGGTCATGAGCAAAATAGGAGTCATTGCAAAGGAAAGGGGCCATTGAACTGGGGACTTCCTTCTTCCAAGAGGCTAGATGGAATGATAAAGATTCGCTTTCAGCACCTAAGTATATTGGGGTTTTGGAGTTCGCCCTACTCAAGCTGCATTATATACTCATCACCAATACATCGCAGGGTTCATAATGACAGGAGCCTTTGCTCATGAAGCTGTATTCTTCATTAGAGATTATAATCCGGAGCAGAATGAGGATAATGTATTGGCAAGAATGTTAGAACTACGTGCATCTAAAGCACCTTTTACTAAAATCAATGTAGTTGTATGCAAAACTAGAGGAATTGCATGATGAACCAAGAAATCTCCCGGACCTATTGTTAAGAAGAGTGAATTATTATTTGTCGCCAGTATATTAATTGCCCCTTGTTGGTTGTCTCCTTGTTAGTTGAAGTAATCAGATCGGTAATATTGGGATTTACAATTTATTAATGCAGGTTTATGAAGTCTTAAAAGCCCTGTTTATAGTTTAATTAATGAATTTTAAGTGATTTGATATTAATAGTGATACAAGTTAAGTTTAAATAGAATTCTTATTAGAATTCTATTTAATTGGATTTTATAAATCCAAGTCAAACGAAGTTGTTAAAAATAGAGTTTATTGAATATGGTGTAAATGATTTTCAATTAGTAAAACGAGTTATTAGAATTGGTATGAATGGGATAAAGTCCAAGATATGAATTGAAAGAATTAAAACCTAACCAGAGATCGGTTGAGATAAATGATTTTCTGAGTATTGATCTAATGTTGGTTTCGCCCTTCGGGGTTGATATTTAGAGAATTATTTTCTTACTGATTTACGGTCAAGGATCGATGAAGGTATGAAATGAAATCAAAATGGAACCCAAATTTTGAATAAAGTGGTTAGGCGAGTTATGTTATAAAGATGCGATCTAAATTCTCTATATTATATGAGGGATGAAGTTTTATCGAGATATAAAATGGGTTTGGAATAAACTTATCAGAAGTTTATTAAAAGGTTCTATTTATAATAGAATGAAGGCTTGTATATAATGTGTTCGAGATTATTAAAGTAAGAGAAAAGGTTTTAAATAATAATTTACTTAATACTTGAATTAAGTAAATGTGGCTAAGATTGAAAAAAGAGTATGGTAGTATAAAATATAATTCGAAATTTTTTATAAGTTGAATAGAAGCTTTTAGGTATATTATTATTTTTGAAATAAGAAATAAAAAGATGTATCCCCAAATATTGAGATATTTAAAGGTTTTGATTAATGAATGGAAAATTTAAAAGTCCAAATGATGCTTGTAATAAACCAGTGGATCCATTATATTTTTTTTATGGTTGTTTATTCGGATAATTAAATAACCGACTATCAAAACTTGGCCTATATGATTGTTGGTATGGAAAGACCGGGATCGAATTTATGTTCGAAAACCATTCCAAACCAGCTAATATGTAAACCAAGAAGATAGGTGATGCTGATTGAGATAGAGCGATTGAAGACTGTAAATCTTGATGAGCAGAGGAACTATTATTGAATTCTCTAGCTGATCCCAAGAGATATTTTGATAGTGATTCTATCGTGACTGAAATCTATGGATTGCAAGGACTACTCGCTACTTATTCATATTGTGATTCCTAGGATGTGATAGGAGGACACCTTCAGTTTGTCCAGTCCCAGGACAGCTTGTACGGACGGATGTCTGACAGAGTATTTCCAAAAGGGTCACGTACATTAATTTCTTCAGAAGTACCAAGTTTGATGGAGAAGAAGGAAACTTCTTTAGCTTAACACCCAAAGTATTTTTGTGGAAATCAGCTAGTGATTTTCTGGCGGATCTGATGATGTGACATTCAAAGTGAATGGTAGTCAGATGTTCTAAAAGGTAATTATAACCTCAAGTCTTCAACTGAGAAATGGTATAAAATCGGGTATGTCGCATGACTATGTGGGTCGCTCTCATTAGGGTGTATTGTCACTATCTAGAGAAATTTCTATTTGTTCTTCTTTCGCTTCTATATTTCCCGGGAATGGTTATGTTGGATATCCAACCGTGGGTGACAATATATTCAGAATATTCGAGCGAAATGAATAGCCGGTCATGTTTAGCCAGGGTTCCAAGATGTTTTTGTTGAATCCTAGTGTATTTCCTCTTGGGGTACACTGTTGGAAGGTGGTCCCATACCTTTCCATAGTTGGAAATCTATTCTCCAATAAGAACCTACGGTTTTTTATTGTATACTATATATGTAGAGCATGAGATGCAAACGTTCTGCTAAATGGTTATTTACTTGATTTAGACAGTATTATAATATCTAAAAAGATATGATTCCAAATATTTTGGGTTATCATGAGGTAAAAACCATCCATATTTATGTGTGAATTTGGTCTTACGATTATCCTTTTCTTTCGAAATGATTTTGACTTTAAAATCAAGTTGGATGATACCTATAATCTTAGGAGTTTTCTCACACAGGTTCACCAGACTGATCCTGACATTTGAAATGCATGGGTCAGACCGAGTTTTATAGGTCCAGGTTATCAGGTTCTGTGAAGTCCAGAGACGAGCTGGAAATGTTCAGACGTACGATATCTAGTATTTATTCCATTGTGTGTTGTATATAAGGACATATTATTATAACTGTCCAGATGTATTGATATACTCTAATGATTGTAAGTTTTATTTCAGGCTCTGAATAAAGATTTTTTTCTATAGTCTATTTTATTCCATTGCGATGTGAGACTCTATGTCATGTTGGTTCTTCTTTTTATTCTTCTATTCTTAACTTTCTTTCTTGTCTCACCCCGTTATTCCTTTCTATTAGCTTTCTGGGTTTTCGGTACTTGACTTTGGACCCGGGATGTATTAGTGTCAGAATTCGAGCGTCGGTATTCCTGGGTGGATACATATTCAGTCTATATCTTTATTGGAGAAAATGATTACTAGTTTGAGTCTTTATATTGTACAGTCCGTGTACAAGGGAAGTTTGATAGATTTGATCCCTCTACCTAGCCTGAAGTTGATGGACCTCTAAAGGTTAAAGAAATGGCGTATTATTTTGCTTATTATCCAATCATTTTAGATGTATTATTTGGATTTGAATTTTAGTATAGGTATCCATCAATCTACTATCTAAATTGTTCTATTTAAAGGCTGGATGCTGGGATTCAAACCTATCTCTGCTGAATTTGTGAAAACAGTTGACCCATATGCCAAAGAGATTACTGGCATAATTATGGGTTCATACCATTATCGTTTATTTACTTTATACTATATAAAAATTATTGTTTCAGCTTATATGTTAATAGGAACCTTAAAGTGTATTACAGTGCTTGGGAAATTTTATCAAAACATGAACAATTATTAAAATTAAGGATCCTATTTGTGTTCACGAATGGCAATTATTGGTTTGAAATTAAGCGTTGCAATATATTTTTGCAGATTCTCTGCAAAATAATAACCCTTTTAAATTTGCAAGTCTCCATGTACTACTAATATAATAAATAAACACTGCAACTACAATAATAATTACACATCTAAATAATACAAAAAGTAACAGGATGGAAAAAAATGGACATGCTATCTAGATTGATCAAATATTGGATGAAGGTTGTTGATGTTACGTTAGCAGGTGTAGTAACAGAAAAAGTATATGGCACATGCTACTTAGCTTGATTAAATAACACCTGTTATGTGGTGGAATTTGCTTCATTATAGGTGCATGTCTGGTTAATCATTCAAGATTTGTTCTAGTCTTATCACATTTGGTGTTAGGATTAATTTCACAAATCAAGTATTTAAATTTCATTACATAGTGATTGACATTCCAACGTTTTTTTTGGCGAGGCCGACCGGTTTTTAAGGTGACTGCAAACACCTTTATTAAATAGAAAGGAACTAGTACTCTGCACATGCACAGAGTAACATTCTGGTTTGAAGTGTCCAGTCACTATCGGTACATCATAATATCAAAGAAAACAACGTGAACAAGTACGAAAAGATAAACAGTAGGAACCTACAGTAGACACAAAACATGAGCTAGAGAAACCTTTGGCTCATCACCATCATCGTCATCAACATAGAAAAAAGGGTGTAAGGAGACATAATACGCTTAAAGTTCCGAAAGCGAAGTGCCAAATCTTCCACAGTGTTAGGTGTTAATAGTCGGTTTTGATCCCAAGAAGCATCCTTCAATATAATCTCATTGTTTTCTCCAACTTCACTATCAACTCTCAAAATCGATTTGTCACCATCAGGTTCATAGAAAAAGCGACTTCGTTCTTCCTCATTATCATCAACAAAAATGAAGAAGACTTCATTGGTGTCGCAATGCGTACCAGAGGGAGAGTGAATCCAAGCATGTTCTTGCTCGTTCCAAGAGATGTCAGGATCAGGAAGAGCATCAGGCAAGATGGTAGCTGGGGGCACCACTACCTCGGCATGAGAAAGAAACCTACCAGTAGGCACCGAAACACATTTAGGTGGCTTAAGTAAGGGATTCGTAGCTGAGAGAGGTGTATTCGCAACATGCGTCAGAGCAATGACCAAAGGATTTGCAGCTTGTGCAAATGTCAGGTTTCCATCTGTAACACCCCGTGATTTTAAATATAAAAATTAAGGAATACTTAATTTCAAATGTGGGAATTAAGGGAAACGGGTTGCACCATTGCGTTCACCTTGGAATTCTGCTTGAGATAAGGTTCGAGTTTGCGTAAATCGGACTCCGTATGAAGAAGATAACTTTAAATTAAATATTGCAGCAAAACATGAAAAAGAAGAATGAGAAAAGAAAAATGTTTAGCATTGTTCTAAGTTTTGTAAGAAAAAGATTTAGTAGCTCATTTCGTTAGAACATGTGATCTGCATACAAGAGGTACAGAGTTCGATCCCCGCCAGCGCCATATTTTTGTTTTAGGGGAATGGCTAAAAAGTGGCTTAGTGTGAACGCAGTTCAAAAACTGGTTTAGTGTGAAAATGGTTAATTGGGAAGATAGATAAAAAGAATATATATATATATATAGAATATATATATATACATATATACATATACATATATACATATAAGACGTGTACGCATCATGTTGCGCACGTGGCGCATTTTTTGTTGGTCGAGGATTGTCTTTTTTACGTGGCCTTCTCTGATTGGCTTTGTGACAAATTCTGAGGTGTTAGGGCTTATGTGTCATGCTATGATTGGCTGAATGACACTTGCTTTAGTTGGATGGCTCTGATTTCTCCTAAAATGATCTAACGGCTCACATAAGATTTAACTTCTATAAAAGCAACCATAATCCTGAAACCCTAAATCACACAAATTCATTCCAAGGAGCCACCATGCCGTCCATGATCATTCTAGTTTAGCCACCATTCCTTCTTCAACTTAAAAGCAAGATTGAAACAAGAATCAAAATCAAATCTAAATCCAAATTAGAATAACAATTAGTCTACATCAAAGGCAAGCAATTCAGTTTCAGAATACAGATCCCAGAAAAACAAGACTGTTCTTTTGATTATGAGTGCTATTTCTTTCACAATATAATTAGTAAATTAATTATGATGGGTTATAATTGGATTATGAGAACATGTCTGTTGAAACATGTGATGTTATTGTCTGTTTGTGAACATATGACAGTTTTGTTGTTGTATGATTAGTAGATCTAATTATATATACAATTATACATGTTTAACTTGATTCATTTTATGCAAGTTTACGTATGTTAATTTGTGAATCATATGCAAGTTTATATTATGTGAATCTTATGCAAATTTATGTGCTAAATCATATGCGAATCTTATGCAAGTTTGCGATGTTAAAACATACGTATGCAAGTTTAGGATGTTGAAACATATGTGAATCTTATGCAAGTTGGGATGTAAAACATATGTGAGTCAAGTATATACATATGCTAGTTTATAAGCGAAAAGTGTGACATTAATTTATGTGTTTAGATTCGCATGCAAGTTCACATTTTTATGTTTAGATCCATATGCAAGTTCACATTTTGATATTAGATCTATATTTAGATCCAAGGCAGTAACATATTTATGCAAATTTATGTTTACTATGCTAGTTTTGTATGTGAATCATATGCTAGTTTGAATGTAAGTTTGTATGAAATTCATATGCAAGTCATAGGAAAACCATATCCATAAGTTTGTATGTGAATCATATACTAGATCTATACATTTAGATCAATGATAGTACATAGCTTATACAAATTTATGTTTTATGACTATTGCCTATGCAAGTGTTGATTATGCAAATTTATGTTAATATGAATCATAATCGTGCCAGTTTTGATCCATTTTATGCTAGTTAGATCTATTCTGTGTGTTATTCAAGTTGTGATGTTTCTTTCCTTTTTATGAGTTAGACTATTTGCGAGTCTAATATATTTCACGTTCAATGTACGAACGACGTGGGGATAATGGGAAAATATTAAATATGCATAATTGTGAATTGGCATAAAATGGCATATAATTAATTTGAGACATTAATTAGCCTAATTTATATGCATAGTAATTATGGACATAATTTAAGTGATAATTATGGATATGGATTAAAATTGTAAGTTATTGGCAATTTGAAATAGGGATATTAATTTAAATTAGGGTTGAATAATAATGTGTAATAATAAATGCCTAAGACACGAGGTTAGACTCGTTTGTGGTGTATGACTGCCCGGACTCGCCTAGCAAATCCAGCAACCACAAACGGTAGTCTAATGTGAGAGGTCAAGGGCACAAATTAAATAAATAATATAGGCCTAAGGCACGAGGTTAGACTCGTTTATGGTGTAAGACTGCCCGGACCCGCCCAGTAAATCCAGGCACCACAAACGGTAGTCTAATGCGAGAGGTCAAAGACATAAATTAAAAGATGCTTAGACACGAGGTTAAGCCCTGCTTGTGGTGGAAGTCTGCCCGGAACCGCCCGGCATATCCAGCGGCCACAAGCAATCGACTTAATGTGAGAGATCTGTGCATTAATAATTAATTAATGCTGAGCAAAGATGAATATGAGTGACAAACAGAAGTTTGGTTGAGTGAGTGATTCTCTGAGTAACAATCTGATGTTGATTTCGGTCTTCGGGGTTGGTACTTAGGGAGTTATTCTCTTAACCAATGTATCTGTGAACTAAGATGTACTTAATCATAAAAAACATGGTAAGTGTGAAGGGTTAAGACTAGCTTAACCAATAATATATATATATATCTGATAAGTGAAAGGGGTTAAGACCAGCTTAACCAATAATATATTGATCTAATAAGCGGATAGGGTTAAGACAAACATAACCAATTATATGTATTGATCTGATAGGGTTAAGACAAACATATACTGACTTGATAAGCGGATAGGGTTAAGACCAACTTAACCAATAAGATATAAGTGGATGGGGTTAAGACCAACTTAACCAATAATATATTGATCTAATAAGCGGATAGGGTTAAGACAAGCTTAACCAACAACACATGTTGATTTGATTAGTGAATAACATGGGTGACATGTGGGATATAATTATAAACACTTAACCAAGTTGAAAACATGTAAGAAGACAAAAATATGAAGGGGTTAAGTGGGAAATTCTAGTGGGGACCAAGCATAGGTGGAAAGCTTATGTGGGGTCCCTTTTCAAACCAGTAACCCATTAAGTATCTTTGTGAGCTCGATCCAAGTCGAGGACAAGACACGCTTACTGAGTTTGATTGTAAAAGGTCAAAACGGGTTAGCGGTGGCAACGCAAGTCCAACGGGGTCATGTGCGTGCGTGGGCCCGGGCTGGTAGGCAAGACGTTGTTGCATCATGTAGATATAAGTCGTGCATCTTTAGTGGTATCAGTTTGCCACTTTGGAGTGTGATACACCCCACTATAGGACCAGCACGGGTATCTACGAGTTAGGGATCAATTGGTACGACTAGCAGAGATAGGAGCAGACGACACCTATGAAGACAGCTAGGAGTATAACTACCATATTATGAATAAACATTGTAATTAGAATGGGGATGGTAGTGGGTACAACTGGTGGAGATAGGGGCAGGCGGCACCTATGAAGACAGCTAGGGGTACACGAAACTACCATTATTATTATTACTATTTTCAGTGGGCGGGATCAACTTTTAGGGTGACTAGTAATGGTGCGGTGTAATTAGCATTGGTGGAGTATAGTAATTATCCTATAGTGATTAGGAGCGCAATTAACGCCAAAATATTCCTCTGTTTTCTTTGTCTTGCCCACTTGCTTCACAGCCATTCCTTGTTTTACCAGTTTATGCCTTATCCTAATTACTTTAATAATTGTATTAAAGTTATGGTACTCGCCAGACTTCATGTCTGACCGCCTTTGTTTTCGCCTCTTTTCTTCCTCCCCCCCCCCCCCCAGGTTCTCAGGGTGGGACTAGTACCAGCGGAGCTTGATTTGGATCTCTTTCTCTCTCTTTTGGAAGTGCTTGGATTGCTGAAAGTAAAGTTCATCTCACCTCTTTTATGGCTACTTGTGTTTGGGGTTATGCTTTTTACTTTATGTACTCTGAAAACAATTTGTCAAGATGGATATTAAGTGTACTTGGTTTATGAAGTTGTTGTAATCAAACCTTTTCTCCGCTGTAACAAAAGTTGTTTTAAATTTTTCAAGTACCAATGTTTGTATCTGTCTTGTTATATTCTGTTCTATACACTAATAACGCTCCATGGAAGTTAATTCAATCCCTTTGTGAGTGACATTAATGGACGTGGGGTGTTACACGTGGTATCGGAGCTGAAGGTTACCAGAACAGATATGAATTTTGAAAAAACTGTTTTTCAAAAGCATTTTGTAAAGAAATACTTTCAAAAATATATCTTGGTTGGAAATTAGGTTTTTCTTTTTGATCATCTTGTTCGAACCATGTTTGAATTATGGTGCTTCACACTCATTTGTATCTTCTTCGTTAGTTGAAACACTACACCTAAATACTAGTCTAGTTATGGATCCCATAGTAGTCTCAAATCCTATTGGTAGTTCGGCTCATCTTTCAATGATTTGTCGAGATTTGAGAGTGTCTATCTTGGGCATTGGGTTTGAATGCTACGCCTTCGTTCTTGGCTTCATGGGCTACGACTTGATTCTAGGTATGGATTGGCTAGCTAGATACGGTGCCATCCTAGATTGTGAAAGAAGGGTAGTTAGATTGTTGACTCGTTGTGGAAAGACCCTCGATATTTCTTGTGACCCTAGAGGTCCGGTAATGCTTACCTACCTAGAATCCCTTGACGCATCCAATGATGATTTGGAATCTGTTCGTGTGGTCCTTGAATATAGTGACGTCTTAGATGAAGTTCGAGGTTTACCCCCGAGGCGCGAGATAGACTTTCGAATGTATGTAGTAGATAATGCAAAGCCAATTGCATTACCAGTGCGCCACATGGCTCAGAGAGAGAGAGAAGAGAACTCAGTAAGCAAGTGAAAGAATTGCTTGAGAAGGGGTTCATAAGAAGGAGTATTTCGGAGTGGGGCGCTCTAGTCATTTTTGCTACGAAAGCTGATGGTTCGCTTAGATTGTGCATGAACTATAGAGAGCTGAATAAGCTAACAAAGAAGAACAGACACCCATTGCCGAGGATAAATGATTTATTCGATCAGTTGGTGGGTGCTTCGCTTTTTTTGCAACTGGATTTGGCTACAGGGTTTCATCAACTAAGGGTGGCTGAAGATAGCATAGATAAGACTGCATTTAGAACTCCTGACGGTTTCTTCGAGTGGCTCGTCATGCCTTTCGGTTTGACGAATGCACCCGCATACTTTGTTGACTTAATGAGTAGGGTGTTTAGGCAGTTTCTAAACAAGTTTGTGATAGTCTTTATGGACAATATCTTGATTTTATCTAAAAGTGAAGAAGAGTATGCCCTACATCTTAGGGAAGTCTTAGAGACCCTACGAGCGCATCAACTTAAAGCTAAGTTCTCCAAGTGCCATTTTTGGATAAAAGAAGTGAGGTTCTTAGGACACGTGGTCTCTAAGGAAGGGATAGCTGTGGATCCCGCAAAGGTGGTGGCAACCCAAGATTGGAAGATTCTTAAGAATGCAACAGAAGTAAGAAGCTTTTTAGGACTGGCTGGTTATTATAGGAAGCTCATTAAGGACTTCACGAAGATATCAGCCCCACTTACTCGGTTAACGAAGAAGAACTTGATTTTTTATTGGTATGTTGATTGCGATGATGCTTTCCAACATTTGAAGAGGGTTTTGATGACCGCTCCAGTTTTAGTTTTTCCAGATGGAAGTAATCCATTCACAGTGTATACCAGTGCTTGTGAGATAGGGCTTGAAGCAGTTTTCGGTGCAAGAGGAAAAGGTGATATGCAAAAGGCGGCAAGTACGAGTATCGCTTATCACCCACAGACGGGTGAACGGGCAGAAAGGGGTGAACAAAATCCTTTAAGATCTTTTGAGGTTATGTATCCTAGATTTTGGAAGAACCCTATGGTTGTAAACAAGTGTTTGAGACATGTTATGTTTGGTGGATGCAAATGGATGCAAGTGGTTGCTCGTGGATGCATGTACACACACATTAGGCACTAGATCGGCTCAATCACCTTCATGTTGCATATAAATGCGTGTGCATATTTAAATTAATGTATGTATAATGGTTGTGTTATCACATGGATGCTTCATTTTGATGAATGGTTGTGCAAGCATGTAGGAATAATTTGTATCGATAGGATCCTTTCGCATACATAATGGACGCATGGCACTATCATGATTTGCATTAAGGAGGTCAACTGAATCAGTAGACCGCCTGATTTTGCATTAGATAAGGAACATATACACGCACTTTTTGCATATGTTCATATAGCATTAGAAATCTTGTAAGGACAATGGATGCCTGTGTTTGATGGTTGAGTAGATGGATGATTGGATATTAGGATATGCATTCTCCTTAACTTGGAGATTTCAGGGGCGAAATCCTTTAAGGAGGCGAGAACGTAACACCCCGTGATTTTAAATATTAAAATTAACGAATTAATGAATACTTAATTTCAAATGTGGGAATTAAGGAAAACGGGTTGCGCCATTGCGTTTACCTCGGAATTCTGCTTGAAATAGAGTCCGAGTTTGCGTAAATCGGACTCCGTATGAGAAGATATCTTTAAATTAAATATTGCAGCGAAACATGAAAAAGAAGAATGAGAAAAGAAAAATGTTTAGCATTGTTCTAAGTTTTGTAAGCAAAAGACTTAGTAGCCCATTTGGTTAGAACATGTGATCTGCATACAAGGGATACAGAGTTCGATCCCCGCCAACGCCATATTTTTGTTTTAGGGGAATGGCTAAAAAGTGGCTTAGTGTGAATGCAGTTCAAAAAGTGGTTTAGTGTGAAAATGACTAATTGGGAAGATATATAAAAAGAAAAGAAAAAATATAGAAAAAATATATATATATATAGATAGATAGATAAAAAGAAAAAAAATATAGAAAACATATATATATATATATATATATATATATATATATAAGACGTGTACGCATCATGTGGCGCACGTGGCGCATTTTTTGTTGGTCGAGGATTGTCTTTTTTACGTAGCCTTCTCTGATTGGATTTGTGACAAATTCTGAGGTGTTAGGGCTTATGTGTCATGTTGTGATTGGCTGAGTGACACTTGCTTTAGTTAGATGGCTCTGATTGCTCCTAAAACGATCTAACGGCTCACATAAGATTTAACTTCTATAAAAGCAACCATAATCCTGAAACCCTAAATCACACAAATTCATTCCAAGGAGCCACCATGCCGTCCATGATCATTCTAGTTTAGCCACCATTCCTTCTTCAACATAAAAGTAAGATAGAAGCAAGAATCAAAATCAAATCTAAATCCAAATTAGAATAACAATTAGTCTACATCAAAGGCGAGCAATTCAGTTTCAGAATACAATCCCAGAAAAACAAGGCTGTTCTTTTGATTGTGAGTGCTATTTCTTTCACAATATAATTAATAAATTAATTATAATGGGTTGTAATTGGATTATGAGAACATGTCTATTGAAACATGTGATGTTATTGTCTGTTTGTGAACATATGACAGTTTTGTTGTTGTATGATTGGTAGATCTATTTATATGTACAATTATACATGTTTAACATGATTCATTTTATGCAAGTTTATATATGTTAATTTGTGAATCATATGCAAGTTTATGTTATGTGAATCTTATGCAAATTTATGTATTAAATCATATGCGAATCTTATGCAAGTTTGCGATGTTAAAACATATGTATGCAAGTTTAGGATGTTGAAACATATGTGAATCTTATGCAAGTTGGGATGTAAAACATATGTGAATCAAGTATATACATATGCTAGTTTATAAGCGAAAATTGTGAAATTAATTTATGTGTTTAGATCCGTATGCAAGTTCACATTTTTATGTTTAGATCTATGTTTAGATCCATATGCAAGTTCACATTTTGATATTAGATCTATATTTAGATCCAAGGCAGTAGCATACTTATGCAAATTTATATTTCCTATGCTAGTTTTGTATGTGAATCATATGATAGTTTGAATGTAAGTTTGTATGAAATTCACAAGCAAGCATAGGAAAACCATATCCATATACTTTTTTCATTATTGCATGTTTATATCTATACATTTAGATCCACGACATTACATAGTTTATACGAATTTATGTTTTATGACTATTGCCTATGCAAGTGTTGATTATGCAAATTTATGTTAATATGAATCATAATCATGCCAGTTTTGATCCATGTTATGCTAGTTAGATCTATTTTGTGTGTTATTCAAGTTGTGATGTTTCTTTCCTTTTTATGAGTTAGACTATTTGCGAGTCTAACATATTTCACGTTCAACGTACGAACGACGTGGGGATAATGGGAAAATATTAAATATGCATAATTGTGAATTGGCATAAAATGGCATAAAGGCATATAATTAATTTGAGACATTAATTGGCTTAATTTATATGCATAGTAATTATGGACAGAATTTAAGTGACAACTATGAACATGGATTAAAATTAGAAGTTATTGGTAATTTGAAATAGGGATATTAATTCAAATTGGGGTTGAATGATAATGTGTAATAATAAATGCCTAAGACACGAGGTTAGACTCGTTTATGGTGTAAGACTGCCCGGACCCGCCCGGCAAATCCAGCAACCACAAACGGTAGTCTAATGTGACAGGTCAAAGGCACAAATTAAATAAGTAATAAAGGCCTAAGACACGAGGTTAGACTCGTTTGTGGTGTAAGACTGCCCGGACCCGCCAGGCAAATCCAGCAACCACAAATGGTAGTCTAAAGTGAGAGATCAAAGGCATAAATTAAAAGATGCTTAAACACGAGGTTAAGTCTTGCTTGTGGTGGAAGTCTGCCCGGAACCGCCCGACATATCCAGCGGCCACAAGCAATCGACTTAATGTGAGAGGTCTATGCATTAATAATTAATTAATGCTGAGCAAAGTGAATATGAATGACAAACAGAAGTTTGGTTGAGTGAGTGATTCTCTGAGTAACAATCTGATGTTAATTTCGGTCTTCGGGGTTGGTAATTAGGGAGTTATTCTCTTAACCAATGTATCTGTGAACTAAGATGTGCTTAATCATAAAAAACATGGTAAGTGGGTAGGGTTAAGACTAGCTTAACCAATAATATATATATATATATTAATCTGATAAGTGGATGGGGTTAAGACCAGCTTAACCAATAATATATTGATCTAATAAGCAGATAGGGTTAAGATAAACTTAACCAATTATATGTATTGATCTGATAGGGTTAAGACAAACTTAACGAATAATGTATATTGACTTGATAAGCGGATAGGTTAAGACCAACTTAACCAATAAGATATAAGTGGATGGGGTTAAGACCAGCTTAACCAATAATATATTGATCTAATAAGCGGATAGGGTTAAGACAAGCTTAACCAATAACACATGTTGATTTGTTTAGTGAATAACATGGGTGACATGTGGGATATAATTATAAACACTTAACCAATTTGAAAACATGTAAGAAGACATGAACAAGAAGGGGTTAAGTGGGAAATTCTATGGGGACTAAGCATAGGTGGAAAGCTTGTGTGGGGACCCTTTTCAAACCAGTAACCCATTAAGTATCTTTGTGAGCTCGACCCAAGTCGAAGACGGGACACGCTTATTGAGTTTGATTGTAAGAGGTCAAAACGGGTTAGCGGTGGCAACGCAAGTCCAACGGGGTCATGTGCGTGCGTGGGCCCGGGCTGGTAGGTAAGACATTGTTGCATCGTGTAGATATAAGCCGTGCATCTTTAGTGGTATCGGGTCGCCACTTTGGGGAGTGATACACCCGACTGTGGGACTAGCACGGGTATCTACGAGTTAGGGAGCCGATCGAATGGGGAAGGTAGTGGGCACGACTAGCAGAGATAGGAGCAGACGACACCTATGAAGACAGCTAAGAGTATAACTACCATATTATGAATAAACATTGTAATTAGAAATGGGAGGGTAGTGGGTACAACTAGTGGAGATAGGGCAGGCGGCACCTATGAAGACAGCTAGGGGTACACGAAACTACCATTATTATTATTACTATTTTCAGTGGGCGGGATCAACTTTTAGGGTGACTAGTAATGGTGCAGTGTAATTAGCGTTGGTGCAGTATATTAATTATCCCATAGTGATTAGGAGCGCAATTAACGCCAAAATATTCCTCTGTTTGCTTTGTCTTGCCCACTTGCTTCACAATCATTCCTTGTTTTACCAGTTTATGCCTTATCCTAATTACTTTAATAATTGTATTGTTAAAGTTATGGTACTCGCCAGACTTCATGTTTGACTCCCTTTGTTTTCACCTATTTTCTTCCTCCCCCCCCCCCCCCCTAACACACACCCCCAGGTTCTCAGGGTGGGACTAGTACTAGCGGAGCTTGATTTGGATCTCTTTCTCTCTCTCTTTTGGAAGTGCTTGGATTGTTGAAAGTAAAGTTTAGCTCACCTCTTTTATGGCTATTTGTGTTTGGGGTTATGCGTTTTACTTTATGTACTCTAAAAACAATTTGTCAAGATGGATATTAAGTGTACTTGGTTTATGAAGTTGTTGTAATCAAACCTTTTCTCCGCTGCAATAAAAGTTGTTTTGAATTTTTCAAGTACCAATATTTGTATCTGTCTTGTTATATTCTATTCTATACACTAATAACGCTCCATGGAAGTTAATGAATTCCCTTTGTGAGTGACATTAATAGACGTGTGGTGTTACACCATCTATACCTGACATCCACGTAGTGCATACGATTGTCTAGATTGACTTTGATTTGAGTAGGCAGAGGTTTATCAGGAGTAATCTTGATAAGGGCCCTAGCATATACTAAGTTTCTTCTTGCGACGGTATTAGCATCAAAACATTTTAGTTTACCAATATGACATGCTAGCCAGTTAAGGCCAAGAAGTGGCTAGAGCACGGGGGGAATGTTGGTGAACTGCGCCCAGACAGGTATAAAAAGGACTTGTCCACGTACTTTATCAATCATAGCACTCCATGGTGTCACAATAAAAGATCGGCCTTCGATAATAGAAGGCGCAGCTTCAAGCACACGTAACCTCTCAGCAGCAGAGGAGAACTTAAAGTAGTATAAGCCATCAACAAATGTCATTTTCATGGGGTCACGGATTTGCCATGAGGTACGACAAGTAGTACGCATCTCGACAGAAGGCGGCTTAGTGTCCAAAAAGAAACCAACAATATATTCATTCCAGAAATTTGCAACTTCTTCATGAACTTCCCGTGGAGGGACATATCCAGTTTCAACATGGGGTATTTTGAACTCTATTGGCATGTATTCCTCTTCAACACGAGGAAGAGAATCAAATAAAGTCGTCCATTTCTTGGAAACTTTTGGGATAGGGTTCATCGCAGCTGCATCATGTAAAGCATCAGCAAATGAAGGAGGTTGGCTATTAATGTTAAATGTTGGGGAGTTTGGGGAGTATAGATGAGGAGGTAGGTATGAAGCTGGAGTTTTATTCTGGACGACTGGGGAGTTTTGTCGAACAGGTGGAGGGCGCTGGAAGTCATTACTTATTTCAGAGCTAGTGGAGAGATGGTCAGACAGGCTGGCACAACCTAAAGGCACCTGACCGTCACAAACAACATGCGTACCCAAATCATCGTTATTGTTAACTGTCGAACTCATCGCTTTACCCAAGTCCACAACCACATTAACATGTTAAGTCATTATTCCTCGTCGCATAGTACTTGAGCTCACACCAGGCAAAGGCCAAGAGGGAGCATTCTGAATCAAGGGTGCTAAAGGGGACTTACCCATTTGCAGAGTTTGCGGAGAAGCAGCTGTTCTAGATGCGGCAATTTCATTAATTAGGACATTTAAAGGATGGGATTCTAGAAGGGTGAATACAGATCGAGGAGGAGCGTTAGGAGCAGCTTCATTTTCCGATTCAGAAGAGGATTTAAGGGGTTGTGCGCGACTACCAGATCTCGTCGTCATAGAAGATGAAGGCCGAGACTTAGGGCTCTTTTTCTTGGCCATAAGGGTGGAGCAAAGAGACGCGGAGGAGAAGAAATGAAGAGGAGGCGGTGGCGCAAGATTGACAGATCTAAGTATTGGAAGCGTGGAAAGTGGCGGCTGCCATTTCTTATTCACGATGTTCTGTGACGATTCCAACGTTTTGTTGTAGCATATATCTTATATATAGGGTGCGTTCGCAGGCATTTTTTGTCACGCTTCCGTTTGTTGTCGCGTCCGATGCGTCGGACGCGTCCGACGCCAGTATGTGGCCCACCACGCTCTCAGCAACGATTTGTCATCGTTGGAAATTATCTAGTTGGCGTCGGACGCGTCCGACGCCAGGTAATTAATTAGTCTGATCATACGGTAATTAATTAGTCTGATCATACTTATTATTGAAAGTAACCATAGCTCGTTTGGTAAAAGAATGTGCTTCCCTTGGAGACAAACCCAAGTTCAAGTCCCACCTTAATCTCTTTTTTCATTTTTTTTGTTGTACTACCTTCATCCCATTGGCAACTAATTACCCCCTATTTAAAAATTAGTGTTTAATTATAAAAACTAGTGTTTAATTAATTTAAACCAAACAAATTAACAACTAATTACCCCGCTCAAATACCCCGTTCGTAGCTAAAAACACATTCCCCCTTCGCTACATTACAATGTTCAAATACCCCGCTTAAATGTCACGCTCAATTACCCCGTTCCCATTCGTTAAGAACGAACCCATAATAACTGACCGCAGGCAGTGCAATTGTATCTATCATAAATGACCCTTGCATTCCCAAGATTTTTTTTTGTTTTTGGTGATATCTTATATATATTAATTAATACTTGTTGTAGCATATCTTATATATAACTTTTTTTTCTACTGAGCTATTGAACAACCTTACAATTCTTGTTTTTGGCCTATCCTGACACGGGGTGGATTGTTCTGTCCCCATTTTGGGTGCGCCCCGTGTGCCCACCCAATGGGAGCCCTCTGATTTCCACCTTTTGCAGTTAAGTCCCTCAATTGTCACAGAGAATTAATTGCAAAAGATGGAAATTAGGGGACTCCCATTGGATGGGCACACGGAGCACACCCAAAATGGGCACAGAAGAATTGCCCACTCCTGATAGTATATTCCTAACATTTGATTGTATTTGCTTAATAGTAGAAGTAATAAGCATATATATAAGTTTTTGAAAAATAATATGGTTATTAGAAATACATCGATAGTATTATGAAATGCAACATAAAATTAATCTAAGCAAGCATTTGCTTTTAGTTTATTAAAGATGTGTAGAAAAAGCCACTTATATACTTGGTTCTAACCCAAGTAATTTTTTTTCAAATTTAATGGCCATCGAAATGTACTAAGTACGCTATTGTCTATAAAAATGCTTTTACATTTCTTTTTAATTGACACCACTAGTTCATTATTATAATTGTTTTGATCAATGTAGGAGAGAAAAAAATTAGGATGTTGGCATAATACATTGATTTGAGAAAAAAAGTGAAGAGAAAAAAGTTTTTACTTTTGCTGTAAACATCATAGCCAAGGTAATGAATTCTCGTTATTAATGAAAAAAGCCATCAGGCTGCCCCAATAGTGATTCGTTGTAAATACATCTTAAATCCCCCACGTTGTTGAATTGAGAGCTGATCTTCCTGTTGTTTGTTTTTCTGTGTTCAAAATGTTTTGGGCTCGACTTCCTTAATACACACACACACACACACACAAAAACATATGAAATTCAAAATATAGATGTATATGTTTTTCTGTAAATAAATATAAGTTCAGCGACTTGGTTGCATATTTCAGTTTTAGTCACATCATCCATTTTTAAGCTGATCAGGTTCCATCTCATACAGCAGTGCTAGTAGTAATATTAAGGATTTTTTTCAATTTGGCCACCTTTTATAAACTTATTACACATTTAGCCTAGTTTTAAAACTTATTACATTCATAGCCTGGTTTATGTCACATCAACCAAAAACGTTATTTATTGCTAGCGACATTTCGGATGACGCACGCTGCGTCATTTAAGAAGCCACTCAAATCATGCATGTTTTCAAATCTGAGCGGCATTCCAAAAACCGCTCGTTGCGTCATCCGAAATGTCGCTACGTTTTTTGCTGATGTGACTGAAACTAGGGTATAGCCGTAATTAGTTTTAAAACTAGGCTTAATATGTTATAAGTTTTTGAAAGGTGACCAAATTGAAAAAATATACTAATATTAAATATAATGATACACGCATATTCCATAAACATGACAATAGAATGTCAGAATAGTGATACTGTGATGGCCCGCCCCGCACCAGCCTGCATTTCCTCCGAAGGTGCGCTGTACACATGCCCGACTAGCACGAAACGGTCGCCAAAGAAAGGAAAGAAGGAAATGAACTAACAAGGAACCTGTAGAATGTCTCACAGCGCATGGAACAAAATATAATAATAACATAATCTTGACATAAAACAGGCGAGACAGTGCATAAGCTGAAAACTAAACCATCATAGCAGCGGAAATCCATACAGCTTATTACAACTTTCCAAATTACTATCTCTAAAACAAAAGAAAGCTAAAGTAGAAGATGCACTACTAATGCCCAAGCAGTGATCTTCAACAACACAGGGAGAATACTACATATATCATACGTGGAAGCCTCCTGTTCGTCTCCGGATGAGCTACCCGTGCATACCCAGCTAACCTGTCTCTAGTCTGCTCATGAGAGCACCCAGAGTAATAAGAAGAGACATAAAACTCTGGGTCAGACAAAAAGTCTGGTATGAGCGATAAACAGCTAAACAGAACAATAACAGGTATACTAAACCATACCTGAACCTGGACCTGCAACCAAAGAGTTAGCACTACATACCATACAATACTCTAAGGTGCCACAAAACAAATGGTGTATAGATAACGGGGGGTGGGGCGTGCATGTCATAATGATGGCAAACAAGTCAAGCATAGCAACCATCCTCACATCTCTCACTCGGTGCGTAAAGCATACGATGTCCACCACTGTTAATCACTAGACCCATCGAAGTAGTGACGGAGTTCGACTTGTACAACTACTGCTACTACTACCAAGCTTACCACATGGAGTCATGACCAAATCTTTACAAATGACCCCACTTCATTGGTCTATAGCCCCTTTAGTCATACCTAGGCCACTGTGGCCCTGAATCCATTCACGTACTCCCTACACATAGTGATTCAAAGTTACATACATAGACAACCCCTAAGCACACGTCCCACAGCAAAGCCCAACTCATGAAGCCGACTCATTGATTCCCAACTGGATCCTGAGTACAAACTTCCCATTTGGACTACCTTTGCATCTCGGGTTATTGGTCTTCTCCGGATCGGTTCTTTACTTCAGTCTATACTTCACAGTCGGATCGTGATTCGCATCTCGAGTTCAAGCATCTCGATTCGGATCGGTCGAGCTACCCCTCATCGGATCGGGTCGGGGTCCTCATCCTGTGGCGGTTCGGATCGGTCATCATCACCTCCAGGCGGATCGGGTCGGTCATCATCACCTCCAGGCGGATCGGGTCGGGTTCTTCAAGTCCAATCGCCATGCATCGGTTCGGTTCGGAGGTGGCCATGCGGGTCGGGTCGGAGAAGATGCTTCCCAATTTTTCAGATCGTCTCGTGGATACACTGCTTGGAGGGCGGTTCAGTTCGGATGCCCTTCCTTCGATCCGATCCGGATCGGCCAGTTTCCTGCAGCTTCTTCTAGCGATTGTTTACGCAACTCGACGGCGTTTTCGACTAATCTAACACTTTTAGATAATCACAAATCATACCATACACTCATAGCAACATGTAACATCAACCATAAACATCAAAACAATAACTTGATAGGTTAAAATAGATCAAACATAGCCAAAATCTCATATTTTCCCATAAGCATGTTTAGGCAAAACTAATGGTATGGTTAGCCAAACTTAACCAAATCAAACTAAATTTCTAACAGAGGTCTAAAACATTATTTTCGAATTTATAAATATTTTTCCAGAATTTATTAGTGTATAAATTCGCTAATCTTCACTAATTACCCTTAATTAACTGTAATTAGTGTCAAAACAATGCTAATCACTCACCTTGGCCACAAATGAAATTTTCAGAACTGAAATCTCGCTGATTTGGGCGAATACTGATGTCTAACAGCGGCTCTAATACTGATTTGGTGAAGATCTTCTTTGATTTGATGTAGATTAAGCCAAAACTTGATTAGAAAGTGATTAGAAGTTGATTTGGGCGTTGGAGGCCATTGTTAGGGTTTCAAGAATGAAAGTGGCGGCTGAAAAATGAAAATAAGATCGTTCTCTAACTAATTTCAGCCTCCTCATAACCCTAATCCTGAAATTCCCCATTGGGCCTAGCTTTTAATCACCCGGTTAAGCCCAATTAAGCTGTTTTTCACTATCTGAAACTTGTTTCAGCCTTATCTCCCAAATGGTAAGTCCGTTTGGCTAATGTGACCATTTTACGGAATTGTAAACCATCAAACAAATCTAATGGAAGTGGTTTCAGGTCAAAATTCCTTTCCAGTCAAAAGTTATGGCCAAAACAATACCAGCTAGGGGCAAAATGGTCATTTAAAAATCGGGAAAAATCATGAACATGGGAAATGACCCCAATAGTCGTCTCCCAAAGTTACATGACCATACAACTTTGTATGTGAAAGAAATAAATATTCTACGATCCCGCGATGCGTAGAATGCGGGTTGTTACATTCTCTCCCCCCCCCCCCTTAAGAAATTTCGTCCCCGAAATCCCTCAACCCAAAACATACAAAAGTTCCCGCATACCTACCAATCATATACAATAATTAACCATGCAAAACAAACAAAGCAAACCTATCCTAGCATGCGGAAAAACTAAATCGAAATTGAAATCTGACCAGGCGAAGAGTTCTGGATACGTCTTCCTAATGCTCTCCTCTGTCTCCCAAGTACAGTCATTCTCATTCTCGCCCCACTGAACTTTGACTAGATTCACCGCTTTCCTCCGAAGTTGCTTCGTATCGTTCCCAACAATATGCATAGGCTTGCGGTTCCCAACCGCCTCGGGTTCAACTTCGATATCATCCAACTGATCAGGTGAAATAGTCACATCTGGGTCGTGCACGAACTTTCTTAACTGGGAAATATGAAATACGTTGTGAACTCCTGCCATCTTCTCTGGTAATTCAACTTTGTACGCCAAATTCCCAATTTGCTCAAGAACTGGGAATGGACCAACAAATCTTGGTGCTAACTTGCCTCTCCTGCCAAATCGTATCACGCTCTTCAATGGAGAAATCTTGACAAACACCAAGTCACCAATGGAGAACTTTAATTCTCTTCTTCTCTTGTCAGTATAACTCTTCTGCCTATCTTGGGCAGCCTTCATTCGTTGTTGGATAATCTTAATCTTAGCTGAAGTTTCTCTTATCACATCGGGTCCAAGCACAAACTTCTCGCCAGTTTCTACCCAACATGACGGTGAGTTGCACGGTCTTCCATACAAAGCTTCAAACGGAGTCATACCGATACTGGATTGGTAGCTATTATTATATGCAAACTCTACTAGATGCAAATGGTCATCCCATGATCCACCAAAATCCAATACACAAGCTCTCAAGAGATCTTCCAATATACGATTCACCCTCTCTGTTTGACCATCGGTTTGAGGATGATATGCAGTACTGAGATGTAATTCTGATCCTAACGCCTCTTGTAAGCTCTTCCAAAATCCACTAGTGAACAACGGATCTCGGTCACTCACAATGCCCTTGGGTATTCCATGAAATCTCACTACCTACTTTACATATAGTTCAGCTAACTTAGCTGCCGTCCTATTCGACTTGACGGGTATAAATCTTGCACTCTTGGTCAATCGGTCCACAATCACCCAAATGCTATCATGGCCCGATCTAGTCCTTGGTAACCCATCAATGAAATCCATTGACACTTGTTCCCATTTCCATTTTGGAATTTCTAATGGTTGTAACAAACCACTAGGCTTCTTTTGCTCAGCTTTAACTAGCTGGCAGTTCATGCATTTGGATATAAACTTCCCAATGTCTATTTTCATCCCTTCCCAGTAATAGGTCTGCTTCATGTCTCGGTACATCTTGTAACCACCGGGGTGTATAATCAGTTTTGAGTGATGACATTCTCTAAGCACTTCATCTCTCAATCCATTGACATTGGGTACAACTAGTCTTCTATTCTTTCTAAGCCATCCATCTCGATCAATCCCATACTTGTTCATCTTCTCATCGATACCTATCTCTAAATTGGAGATGATTTCCAATAAGTTAGGATCGTCCCTCTGACTAGAGCCGATCCGCTCAATCAAAGTGGATCTGATCGTCAAACTTGCTAACATTTCTGGATCCAACTCGCACTTTGGTCTGAAATCATACCCAGCGATGTACTCCAGTTGCTTCCATTCAAGAAACATAGCCCCTAAACTGGCATGTCTTCTACTCAATGCATCAGCTACCGCATTGCCCTTTCCGGGTGTGTATGCGATATCGAAATCATAGGAAGCCACGAATTCTAACCATCTTTGTTGTCGGAGATTTAGATCCTTTTAGGAGAAAAGATACTTTAATGATTTATGATCGGTAAACAACTCGAATCTTTCTCCCAGAAGATAATGTCTCCACATCTTCAATGCGAACACGATTGCTGCCAATTCCAAATCATGGGTAGGGTATCTTTTCTCATGCGGTTTCAGTTGCCGACTTGCATAAGCTACAACCCTACCTCCTTGCATCAATACAGCACCAAGTCCGGTACCACATGCATCTATGTATACCGTCATCTCTTCATTCCCCTTAGGAATGACTAACACTGGTGCACATGTCAACTTGTCCTTTAGACCCTTGAATGCATTCTCGCACCTTTCGTCCCAGACAAAAGCTTGATTCTTCTTGGTCAACTGAGTCAACGGTGCCGCTATCTTGGAGAAGTCTTGGATAAACTTACGATAATATCCAGCTAACCCCAAGAAACTTCTTATGCCCGTTGCATTTTTGGGCGTAGACCAATCTTGTACCGTAGCCACCTTTGCAGGATCCACGGCAATACCATTCTCTGAAACAACATGGCCCAAGAATCTCACTTCCTTTCTCCAGAAGTGACATTTAGAAAACTTTGCTTTCAATTGGTGTTTTCTCAACACCTCCATCACTATTCTTAAATGTTCCTTGTGTTCTTCCTCTGTCCTCGAATAGACCAAAATATCATCCACGAACACAAGGACAAACTTATTCAACTGATCTCTGAATACTCTATTCATAATATCCACCAAATATGCTGGGGCATTGGTCAACCCGAATGGCATGACCAACCACTCATAAAATCCAGACGGCGTCCGGAATGCCGTTTTAGCTATACTCTCAGCTTCCACTTTAAGCTGATGAAAACCTGTCGCGAGATCCAACTGAGAGAATACTCTCGCGCCACTCAACTGATCAAACAAATCATCTATCCGCGGTAGAGGATACTTGTTCTTCCTCGTCACTTTATTCAACTCGCGGTAGTCTACACACAAACGAAGGGAACCATCCGCCTTGGTAGCAAACACAACTGGTGCTCCCCATTCAGAAACACTCCTTCTGATAAATCCCTTCTCCAAAAGATCGCTGACTTGCACCTCGAGCTCTCGCTGCTCCCTTGGTGCCATACGACGTAGTGGCATCAATATAGGTCTGGCATCTTTCACCAAATCAATACGGAACTCAATCTCTTGGTGTGGTGGAAGCCCGGTCACTTCCTCGAAGACATCCGGATACTGGCCAACCACGGGCAACCCTGACAACTCACTATGCGGGATGTCGAGGGAATTTAGGAAACAAACCGTTACCCCATCACCGTGTAGACCACCAAACACTACCCTCCGCCCATCATCCGCTCTAGCTGTCACCAAAAAGCCCTCACAATCTACCACCACCCCGTATCTTTGGAGCCAATCGACTCCCAAAATAATGCCAAACCCAGTAAAGCCCAAAACAAAGCAATCACAAACAAACATGCATTCATGACTCGATAAGACCACATTACGACAAATCATGCTAAGGTTAGTTGAAACACCAATCGGGTTCGTCACTACTAAAGGTCTATCGACAATCTCGGGCTCCAGTCCCAACCTATCTACCAGGTCACTAGATATGAAAGAACTGGAAGCCCCGGTATCAAACAAAACTCTTACTGGAACATCATAAATAGAAAGCATACCTTGAATGACGACGTTCTTTCCCTTCTCCGCCGCGGTTGGGGCATTCGACGAAGAAGGAATAACATTAAGGGCATATGCTTTCACCATCTGCTTTTTTTAGGGGGTTGCGGACACTTGTCCTTATGATGTCCTACTTGGCCACAGTTGAAGCACTTCCTATCCGCTGGCTTGACCCGACAATTACTAGCATAATGGTCCTTCTTACCACAGCTGAAGCACTCAACCTCTTTCTTATTCTTTTTCTGGCCATCCTTATTCTGATTTTGCTTCCTCTTATTCTGAGAACTACTCTAGCCTCCACCACTTGCTTGCGGCTTTGGCTCCTCTGTAGATGTAACCTCAGTCTTCGGGTTAGGGTAAAGACTCTCTGACCTCAATGCTTTCCCCACAATCGATTCAAACGTCTCATCGATGTGGTTAATAAGCCTTTCCCCCAAGTACCGATCCAAACCAATTATGAACTTCTCGTTCTTCTTCTCGGCAGTATCAACAAGAGATAACCCATACTTCGACAAAGTGTTGAATTCGGCAATATACTCCGAGACAGCTCTGCCATTCTGCTTGAGTTCCAAGAATCTCTTAAACAACACTGACTTCTGGGCAGCTGGAATGAACTTCTCGCTAAAGCGAACCTTAAACTGCTCCCAAGTAATCTGATCCTCGGGAGTAGCTGCCTTTATAGCATTCCACCAATTCATTGCCCGTCCTTGCAGCTGACGAGATGCCAGCCTTCTCTTCATCGCATCCTCGATACCCAAATCTTCAAAGACACGTTCGCAACTATCCAACCAATCCTGAACATCCATAGCCGACTCCGTTCCGTGGAACGGCTTCCCACCAAGACTAGTATAATCCTTATTCAGCTTGGTGAAATCGGCCCTAGGCGCCTGCACTATTGGACCACCACCATTACCACCATTGGGAGCTGCCCTCTGCACATCCCTAAGCATCTCTCTCATGAGGTCAGTAAACATCGTCCTCATGTCAGCAGCATTCCCATTATTGGCTCCTCTACCGGCACCTCTTACGTTTCGGCTCATCATTCAATCTATAAAGAGAAAACGATTAACCATCTCCATATTGGTGCTAGTGCAGTGCGACTTTATCCTTAGCTATACTAATAGTATATATATAGCTCTTGAAAACCAAAATAATCACAAATACGCGCTCTTATATACGTATACTATCTCTCGCTGATGACTTCCCTAGGTTAACTACGCAACCTAGAGCTCTGATACCAAATGTGACGGCCCGTCCCGCACCAGCCTGCATTTCCTCCGAAGGTGCGCTGTACACATGGCTCGACTAGCACAGAATGGTCGCCAAAGAAAGGAAATAAGGAAATGAACTAACAAGGAACCTGTAGAATGTCTCACAGTGCATGGAACAAAATATAATAGTAACATAATCTTGACATAAAACAGGCGAGACAGTGCATAAGCTGAAAATTAAACTATCATAGCAGCGAAAATCCAAATACAGCTTATTACAACTTTCCAAATTACTGTCTCTAAAACAAAAGAAAGCTAAAGTAGAAGATGCACTACTAATGCCCAAGCAGTGGTCTTCAACAACGCAGGGAGAATACTACATATATCATACGTGGATGCCTCCTGCTCGTCTCCGATCAGCTACCCGTGCATACCCAGCTAACCTGTCTCTAGTCTGCTCGTGAGAGCACCCAGAGTAATAAGAAGAGACATAAAACTCTGGGTCAGACAAAAAGTCTGGTATGAGCGATAAACAGCTAAACAGAACAATAACAGGTATACTAAACCATACCTGAACCTGGACCTGCAACCAAAGAGTTAGCACTACATACCATACAATACTCTAAGGTGCCACAAAACAAATGGTGTATAGATAACGGGGGGTGGGGCGTGCATGTCATAATGATGGCAAACAAGTCAAGCATAGCAACCATCCTCACATCTCTCACTCGGTGCGTAAAGCATACGATGTCCACCACTGTTAATCACTAGACCCATCGAAGTAGTGACGGAGTTCGACTTGTACAACTACTGCTACTACTACCAAGCTTACCACATGGAGTCATGACCAAATCTTTACAAATGACCCCACTTCATTGGTCTATAGCCCCTTTAGTCATACCTAGGCCACTGTGGCCCTGAATCCATTCACGTACTCCCTACACATAGTGATTCAAAGTTACATACATAGACAACCCCTAAGCACACGTCCCACAGCAAAGCCCAACTCATGAAGCCGACTCATTGATTCCCAACTGGATCCTGAGTACAAACTTCCCATTTGGACTACCTTTGCATCTCGGGTTATTGGTCTTCTCCGGATCGGTTCTTTACTTCAGTCTATACTTCACGGTCGGATCGTGATTCGCATCTCGAGTTCAAGCATCTCGATTCGGATCGGTCGAGCTACCCCCCATCGGATCGAGTCGGGGTCCTCATCCTGTGGTGGTTCGGATCGGTCATCATCACCTCCAGGCGGATCGGGTCGGTCATCATCACCTCCAGGCGGATCGGGTCGGTCATCATCACCTCTAGGAGGATCGGGTCGGGTTCTTCAAGTCCAATCGCCATGCATCGGTTCGGTTCGGAGGTGACCATGCGGGTCGGGTCAGAGAAGATGCTTCCCAATTTTTTAGATCGTCTCGTGGATACACTGCTTGGAGGGTGGTTCGGTTCGAATGCCCTTCCTCCGATCCGATCCGGATCGACCAGTTTCCTGCAGCTTCTTCTAGGGATTGTTTACGCCCCTCGACGGCGTTTTCGGCTAATCTAACACTTCTAGACAATCACAAATCATACCATACAGTCATAGCAACATGTAACATCAACCATAAACATCAAAACAATAACTTGATAGGTTAAAATAGATCAAACATAGCCAAAATCCCATATTTTCCCATTAGCATGTTTAGGCAAAACTAATGGTAAGATTAGCAAAACATAACCAAATCAAACTAAATTTCTAATAGAGGTCTAAAACATTATTTTCGAATTTATAAATATTTTTCCAGAATTTATTAGTGTATAAATTCGCTAATCTTCACTAATTACCCTTAATTAACTGTAATTAGTGTCAAAACAATGCTAATCACTCACCTTGGCCACAAATGAAATTTTCAGAACTGAAATCTCGCTGATTTGGTCGAATACAGATGTCTAACAGTAGCTCTAATACTGATTTGTGAAGATCTTCTTTGATTTGATGTAGATTAAGCCAAAACTTGATTAGAAAGTGATTAGAAGTTGATTTGGGCGTTGGAGACCATTGTTAGGGTTTTAAGAATGAAAGTGGCGGCTAAAAAATGAAAATAAGATCGTTCTCTAACTGATTTCAGCCTCCTCATAACCCTAATCCCGAAATTCCCCATTGGGCCTAGCTGTTAATCACCCGGTTAAGCCCTATTAAGCTGTTTTTCACTATCTGAAACTTGTTTCAGCCATATCTCCCAAACAGTAAGTCCGTTTGGCTAATGTGACCACTATACGGAATTGTAAACCATCAAACAAATCTAATGGAAGTCGTTTCAGGTCAAACTACCTTTCCAGTCAAAAGTTATGGCCAAAACAGTACCAGCTAGGGGGCAAAATGGTCATTTAAAAATCGGGAAAAATCATAAACATGGGAAATGACCCCAATAGCCGTCTCCCCAAGTTACATGACCATACGACTTCGTATGTGAAAGAAATAAATATTCTACGATCCCGCGATGCGTAGAATGCCGGTTGTTACAGATACACGCGTATTCTAATATATAATTGATAGTTGATTCTTATACTGACTGATGTTAGGTAGACAAGATCTAAAACTATGTGAGTGCATAATGTGGTTTATTGTTAAGTCATAACCAGACAGTTAAACCATCTAAGATTTAACAAGTATATAAACTGGAACCGGAACTTTGATAACTGTGATTATCACAAGCTTAGCCTATACTAATTATTACTTGTGACTGTTCAATTTGTGAAACTGAAACCGTGGAACTGTGTATAATGCAATTTAGTTCTTGTATGCGTTAACCGTGTTTACGTGTAATTTATTGAAAGAGCTAAACTTTGAAATTGTGAAATAAGCATACTAGTCTGCATTATACTTAAAAGTTTTTATAAGTTAAAACCTTGTGATTATTTATTAATGCATGCCAGTTGAAACTAGGGGTGGGCGCGGTTCGGTTCGGTGCAGTTTGAAGCTCAAACCGCTTCCGCACCGCATCAAACGGTTGATAAAAAATGCAAACCATTATACTAACCGTTCAAACGGTTCAGTTTCGATGTAGTACAGTTCGGTTTTGGTTCGGTCCGGTTTGAACCCGTATTAAATATGAAACAAGAAAATTACTTTCATCAACAAACAATTTACGATTTTATGACGTTGTGTCATCTGAAGGTTAACACACATAGTGTTATCTTTAATTAATATTACTACATCATACGTTGAAAATAGAATATATAGCGTTAAATTAAAAGTTAGGTAGGAATTTGTTAATTTTTTTATCATAACATTATAGGTGTAGCTATGCGGTTCAGTTCGGTTTAATATGGTTTGGTAAAAGTTGAAACCGCAACCGAACCGTATCATGCGAGTCGGTTCGGTTTGGGTTGTTTGCTTTAGAGAGAGAATCCGATGCGGTTTTCCACACCGTTTTTGCGGTTCGGTCTGGGCGGTTTCCGCATTGCGGTGTGGTTTATGCCCACCCCTAGTTGAAACCATGAAACAAGTATACTAGTCAGCTTTTATATTTTACATCTCATGCAATATTAATGTACACAAACATTTATGGATTTAAATATTTGAAGGGGATGATATGGTTAAGGCTGGAAATTTTTACCATCTTAACACTTACCAGCCATTACCAACCACTACCAACGAAAGTGGTACCGAATAATCGGTAACCAATTTGATTGGTACGGTATGCCAAACCACATGAAAATATGTGGTACGACAATGGTAATTGAGCACTGTAAATGGTAATTACCATAACTACCACATATAAGTTTATTACATAATGAAGAAATTTTAATATGTAATTATTTAATAAAATACCTAGAAAAACACTATTATGATACAAGATTGAATGCAATTTTTATTATATACCTTAGAAACGGTATAATTTAAATGGTATTTTTGTTCATCCATAAAGTTTTCATGCATGTTTGACTACGTAAAATAAGATATATAAATAATAATATAATAACAAAAAAATTACTATTTAGTATTTTAACGTGAAATATTGTAAACAAAAAGATCTCAAACTAGTGAACGGTAAAAACTTGTTACCGACCTCTACCGACCATTACCAACCATAAACTGAACTATTGGTAACCGATTTTTTTGGCTGGTAATGGTATGATTTTTCTATTATCATATAAAGTCGGTACGGTAATGGTTTTGAGTATAAAATTCCGGTACCGAACCGATTCCACCCTTAGATATAGTGATGAATAGTGATTTCATTGTACTTTGAATGGGATAGGAATCAATAATTCCCTAATTGAAAACATAAAGAAGTGCATGTTAGAAAAACCAGATTTAACAAAAAAAAATTCAGGAATAATTAACAAGAATAATCCGAAATTTAACATGTCCACTAATATTAATCTTAAGTTTGCGTAATTTAAAAATAATCCCAAGTTTAAGAGGTGTCTTTCCAAATTGATCTTATTTCCCCGATGACCTGGTATAGCAGGTTTCCATATCAAAAACAGTTTGTTCTTCTTTCTTGATCGTTACTGACTTCAATACAATTCATTAGTTCCATCTTCTTCAAAATTCACATATTTTTCTTAGCATAACAATTCCACTTTCGGGTAATCCGATTTGAATTTTCAGGAGAAGAAAACAAAAAATAACAAGTTAACCGCCTTCACCTTCCAAATAAGTTGATTCCTACCACTCAAACTGTTGCTGCTTCACCATTCTAGCAACTTTCAACTCACTCACTAATCATTCTTCCATCAGACTACCTCCGTAAATAATCAAACCCCACTAACCATTCATCTCCAAACAAAAACTATCCCTCTGAATTCATTTCTTCTCTTCATACCACCCAAATATTCCTGCACAACTCTCCTCACACATTACATCTCCACCTGTCCATTCACAAATCCTTAGCCTTCACCATTCAAGACTGCTTCTTCCCTTACAACCCTGCCTCAACTTTCAAAACACCACTCCTTGCCAAAACCAAATCAGCTCACCGACCCCTCCATATTCTGCACAAAATTCACTATTAACCTCATTCACAACATTAACAAAAGCAACTTCAACCACTTATCCTCTTTGCACACAGGTATATCCGACACTTCTCAGCCTTTACCCACAGACGTCGAGCTTGTCTTAGCCGAACCAACAACAATTTACCACTTCATGCTTTTAGGCCATTCTCCACAAAAAATTCAACACCAATATCGCAATAACAAAATCATGGTACTCGGGCCTTAGTATATTTGTAAATGGATCTTGTTTGGAACTAGTGTATTCACTGTAGCGCATTTTGTTGCAAGATTAGGCATTTGTCTTTAGTCAAACTGAACAGCAAAGTTGACTGTTTGTGCCTACGCGATTTTGAACGAGAGGAGCAATTTTGAAAGCGTGGAGATGTAAGCGAGGAGAACAGCAGAATTTGAACGCAAGGAGAATAGCTGAATTTTTTGAAGTGGCCGAGAGATGAAACCATTTGAATTGAGATTTGTAGAAAGTAAAAGATTTGTAGAAAGAACCGAAGTGAAGTAAGCAAGAAAACGATTGAATAAAGAAGAAGAACGATTAATCCACTTTAGATTAGGTAAAGTCAAATATAAAAACCGGCTGTAGTAGGTAAATGGTTCAGTGGGATCAATTTGGGAAGGCACCCCCTGAACTTGGAATTATTTTTATATAACGCAAACTTGAGATTAATATGGACGGACACGTTAAACTTTGGATTATTCGCGTCAATTAATCCATCTAAAATGAGAACATACGGTTGAAATCAAGGAGTAATTGACACCTAACCAAAATGACGTGTAGAAGATCTTTACCCCCACATGCGCATGCTCACGTGAGCAATAGCCAGAAACTTTGTATATAATTAATGGACATAATTGTTCAGTGCGGGCTAAGTCAATTGCAAATTGTGAAAACAAAATGATTTGATACCATTCGAGCATCGCACCAATTCTTCTGTCCCCAAATTCATTGTGCTCCCGTGTAATAACCCAGAAATCTGAGCCAATTTAAAATTTTTATTTTGGCTATTTTAATGAATTTTGGATATTTAAAATGATTTATTTAAAATAATGACGACGAGAAATTTATTTAGAATAGAAGTCGAACGTATATATTTATATAGATCGTCGTTAGAAAATAAATATTTTATTTTAATTATAAAAGGAATTGAAAATGGCGCGGTAGTTCGAAAATTCGATTTCAAAATTACGCTCAGTTGAAAATTCAGAATAGTCTCTATGGAATTCTGGCCCTTAAAAATGGAAATTTTGCAAACGACCTCTGTTTTCGACAAAACCACTTTTGTTGGATCCGGGATGTCAAGTTATTGCTAGATTCAAAAATTCATAATTTTCTGAATCAATATGCGAGCGTGGAAAAAGAAAACGTGTTTTGACAGTTTCAGTCAATTTGGATCGACCAGAAAATGAACATTTTTCCAGCGGTCTCAGAATTTGATGAAATTAGTTTTGTTAGAACCGTATCGTCAATACGAATCTATAAAATATTTTCCGGGAATTTTTAGAGTTCGTATGTGGCCACGGTAAATTGAAATGTACGTTTGAATTGAAGATATATATATATATTAATTTAAATGGAAGCCGATCGTAACAGCCGAATTGGCTTACGAAACATATTCCATTGTGTTCGGAATGGAGGTAATACGCTAGGGATGACAGTCGGTAGGTTCGATTTGGGGTTCAAACGAAAAGTCAACTTTTATTGGAGAAAAATAATAATTAAATTAAAATATATATATTAGGCCCCTCCCCCTTTCCCTCTTCTCTTTCCTCTTTAACCAGAAATCGATAAAAAAAAAAGAAGAAGAAAAAGGGGAAAGTGACGGAACTACCACCGCGCGCCACCGCCACCGCAGCTAACCCACGCGCCGCCGCTCCCCTTCCTCTCCTCTCTCTCCTTCCCCCCTTCCACCGCTCTTCCCCTGCTCCAATCAAAACCGCGAATCCCTCCCCCCTCCCCCCCAAACCTAAATCGACCGAAGAAGCTACCGCCCGCCACTGCTGGAGCTCCGCCGCCACCTTCCAGTCGGGGGCCACATGCCTTCCTTTCCCCCTTTCGAACTACCACCGAGACACCCCATCCCCCTCCTCATAGAAAGTGAGTTTTAATTCACATTTATTTATTTTCAGTTTTTAATATAATATAACATATTCAATATCTGATTTATGTTTTATTATATAGGAAAAACTGACTCTTTTTTTTATGAAAAACTAATTTTATTTTATAGAAAAGCATGACTTTTTAAAAAAAAAAGATTTGATTTTTAACATTGAAAGCTTAGATTTTTAACATTGAAAAATATGATTTTTATATTATATAGATAATAAAAATTTTGATCTTTATACATGTAGCGATAGGATAAAAATACGATTTTTATATATGAAGTGACGATATAAAAATGTGATTTTTATCATATATGTAGCCAAGTAAAAATACGATTTTTATCGTTGAAATGATAATGTAAAAACGTGATTTTTATATATTCATTAGCGATAGAAAGATTCGATTTTTATCTATATAGTAGCAGTATAAAAATGTAATTTTTATCTATGTAGCGTTGTTATAAAAAGATGAAATTATTTTTAGAAAGGTAAAAATATAATTTTTATATAGAAAGAAGCGTCGTAAAATATATGAAGTAGAAATAAAAATGTGATTTTTATTTATTGGAATGAAGCGTTAAAAATGTGATTTTTATATATGAACAGCGGGAAAAGGTCGAATTGGAATTTCAAACAAATCTGAACCGTTCAGAAATAGAGAGTGGCGGAGTGGAACCCAAAGATGAGAACTTCTCACTTTTAATTTATTTTCTAGTTGAAATATATACTAGGATGCAGACAGTGCTTAGCAGCACCCGACACTCGTCGTCCATAGACCATGGATGACTTGTTTGTTTGATTGCTGTGTTGTGAAATTTGATTGTGTGATGAGGAATGAAATAAAATATTTTATCGTTATAAATATTTTATAGTTAAAAATATAATTTTTAACGTGTATATAAAATAAATATTTATAAACAAATCGGATGATTTGTTTATGTACACCCATTTGACTGATATTGATTGGGACGATAAATTTTACACATCGCCCAACTGCACAAATAAAAATTTGTGTTTGTTGATTTGAAACCCCACACGGGTATTGGGATGATATTTGACGTACACTAATCCCGATTGTTTAGTTGTATGTCAATCGATGGGTTGACAGACTGTGTAAGCATTAATTATTTATATTTAATGCTTATGCAGTTGTGTGGTGCACTCTGGATGATGGTTGATGATTTATCGTTGCCATTATATACATGTGTTGTAGGAAATCCATATAATTAACATTATATGGTTATTGATTGGGCTCATTCCAATTTGGAAAATAAGGAATATTATAAAAGAAAATTCATGTGTTGAATAGAAAGAAAATTCATGTGTCGAATAGAATAAAAATTCATGTGTTGAATAGAATAAAAATTCATGTGTTGAATAGAAAAAAAATTCATGTGTTGAATAGAAAGAAAATTCATGTGTTGAATAGAATAAAAATTCATGTGTTGAATAGAATAAATATTCAGGTGTTGAATAAAATATATATTCATGTGTTAAATAAAAATATATATTCATGTGTTGAAGAAAATATTCATTTGTTGAATAGAATAACAAAGTTATTGAAATATATAAAGCCGTGTTGGTTAGATATGCGCCATTTTGACGCGAACGATATTTATAACGATTATATTCGTTTTTATAATGATTATAGAGAAGGAAGTGATTTCAAAATATAACGTTTTGAAAATATTATCATTTGTATATCGATGATGTGGAATATTCAATTTTGATTCGAAATTGAATATGAAGTTGAAATCGTTTCGAAAACGAACTTAAAATAATTTATAAAATACGTTTTAAAAGGAAATCGACGAAATATATATAATATATATATTAAATGGCCTGAATAGAACGCGCCGCGCCACGACAGTTCGCGAATTTCGACCATTGACTTCGAATGGGTATTACGGGAGATCCGACCGTCGGATTCTCCTAAAACCGGAATCGTTCGGTTCGTATCAAAAAGAGCTTTCTAACGAATATTAGAGATTTGAAATCTAACGGTTGGATTTGGAATTATGTCCAAATCAAATTTGGAAAAGGTCGCTGTATGTGCAGTTCGATGGCCGTTGATGGAAATCGACTATACGGGCCTTGATAAAATTATTAAAAATAGTAATAATTTATGTAAAATCATAAGAAATGATTTGGAAAGAATTGGGATGAAAAACTCCATATTTGAAAAGATAAAAATAGATTTTTATCGAAATGAACTAGTTTTGAACTAGAATTATAATCCATTTATTTTTTAAATAAATAAATTGGATTTGAAAGGGTTTTAAAAGTAACCAGAATTTCCAATGATTGAATTGGAATGGATTTGAATCGAAATTGTCTTTGGAATATTTCGATGTTGGATTTCATGATTATACAGATATTGTTCTGGAAATTTGAAAGATATATTTATATCGTTATTTCCAATACGATATTTGTTGGTTGTAGAATTTGATATAGAATATAAGCCGATATATTTTCTATTCAGAGCCGTGTATTTAATATCAAATGGGATTTGGGTTTGTCGTGAATGGTGTATTCATTAACACTGTTCTTAAACCTAGTTGAGAAAAAGATTAAATCTTTTTATTTAGATTTAATGAAGTATACCAATTAAATGGTATTTAATTGGAATTGAATTTGAATTGATTTTTGGGTTTATCGTGAACGGTGTTTTAAATAACACTTGTTCTTTAACCCGATAATTAATGGAATGTGATTTTGGGTTTATAGTGAACCGTGTTTTAAATGATATTGGTTCTTTAACACAGTTAAAGACATGATAAGATTTCCCAAGTTAAATAATCATTAATATTGATTTTTGGGAAGATTAAAACCAAGCGGAGTTTTAATGAATCTTTAATTAGATTGAAATGATCGAGAATGGAGTATCACCAGTTTTGCTCCAAGCGATAGTTAAATCTTTAATTAGTTTTGAACGTGAAATGGTAATTGAATTTGCCGATAACACCGTGGTGTTAGATATGAAGTATTACCAGTTTTACTTCATGGGATGAATAGGTTGGGATTGGGAAATTAAAACAAATGATTACTTCGGTAAGGTTCGTTAATCCCGACTAGTTTGGATAAACCATAATTTGCTTTGAATTGATATTCAAAGGAAGATTAAAGAATTTATCTTTGATAAAATTAATGGGAACCTTTCCCAAGGTATAAGAATATTTGAACAAAAGAATATTCTGAATTGGAATGAGGCGTATGTTGTGTTTGTGTAACACTTGTTTATTATATACGCGAGTTATTCAGAAAGATCGGGTTTACCCCATTCTGAATAAATGATTCGACGATGTGTCGAGGATGAAGATGGTGGTCGAAGACCGGAGGTCTTCACATCGTTTGGATAATTACTGATGATCTTGATTGGGCTGTACACCCAAGAGGAGGGAATCAGTTGGTGATCGTCCAGACGTACTTGGAGATCGATGGATATGCGAGGTACCAGGTGCCTCCGGTTTCGTTCAGACCCAGAACGAACTTGTAAATGGACTGTGTGTCTAACATTGGATTTTATTCTGTGTGATTGATTTCTATTAAATATATATCTGTTTGGCGGTGGAGAATTTATTCTCTTGCTTAACGCCCTTCTCTGAGACGTACGAGCTTAGAGGTTATATATTGATGGATATCAATCGCATGGAGTGAATTGCATGTGTAGCATGCCTAAGTGACAAATGATCAAGGCTTTTGTTGAAAAGAAAAGTCTTGTGGTTAATGATCAAAGCACAGCCTGTGTGGCATAGCTTTATGTAGCGTTGATTCGTGATCCTCATACCCCGGTTGTGAACCAGAAACAGGAGAGGACATCAGGGAGGGCATGCGTTTCCTTCTAACTAGGGTGGTGTCCGTGACCTACCAGCCCTGACATTTATATTATTTTCACCTATGTGGTTGTTGCTGTTGCGAGGCGCCTCGGATATATCAGTGACTATGTGGAGCCGATGGAGTCATTTGGCTCATTTACGCCCCAAAGGGCGGGGAAACGCAGTGTTCAGGCATAATAATCCACATCGGTGGACCGACCCTGACGATCCAAGGCTTGTCTGCGTGCTTGCCTGAGGGGCAGGCTAGAGCGTCTCGAATTCGGTGAGGACGATCCCTTGCCTCGGTTCACAGATGGAAATCCAACTTCCAATACGTGACATTTATGGTTTTGATTGTAGAGCCTAGTATTGGCGACATGATATACGGTACCCATGCCGTCTATGATTGATACTTATGATTGAAATTGTTTTGACACTATACACTTATAGTAATAATAAAAGATGAAATTTAGCGTATCGAGCGTTCTTTGGCTATTATAAGGTAAAACCCCATCCTCCGGCTTGTGTTCCATTGTGTGATGGGATTTGGGTCATAAAATAGCATCATTGTTGTTTATTTAGCATTGCGCCGTTGTTTTATACACTGGTATTCTTGGGAGGAAACCCGTTCCGTGTTATACGGCGTGGTCCCTTGATTTACCTAACTTTAAAATAAAGATTAATAACTGTTTTAGTTCTCATACCAGTCACATGATTGACCTAGAGTTTATTGTTTTAACCTAAACTCTGGGTGCCCCTATTTTCGACACGACAGCTAGTAGTTTTGGTTTTGCAGATTTATATTCACAGGATCCTGGTTTATAGCTGAAGTGATATTCGGAAAGTTCTGTATCCGTGTATTTCTTTCAGTTATGTTTTGTATTATTTTTCCACTGCTAAGTAATGTATTGTAAATCTCTGATATTTATTGAATGTATTTTATTCATTCATACTCTGTATATTCTTGTATTCTGATGGAATTGTTGTAATAAACAATGAAATGTTCTTCTGTTTGCGTTCTGATTTGTCGTGTTCTCAAAAGAATCAGGGGTTTCGAACGGTCTTGGTCGGTTTAGCGATCAATTCAGATCGAGCGAAATTCCTTATCGTTACATTTGGTATCAGAGCTTTGGTTTACGGAGCTCGGAGAACAAGACACGTTAGAACCAAATGAAAGAATTCATCAAAGATTGGATTAGTAGTATCCAATGGGAATGACTCGTTAGAAATGGGATCAGTAGTATCCTAGAACGAGTGTGAAGAGTATATTTTTAAAATGAAAACAATTTTTGTTTTGAAAATTTAAATCAAACATTCGTATTTGATTATTTAATTTGTATTGAATTTGGACAGTCCAGTATATAAAGATTTTGCGTATACGTCTGATCCACGTGTATTCGAAGTTTTAATATACCGGATAGATATAAAATCACACTCTAGTCGCTCGAACATGATTCTGATGATTGACGCGTCATTATCAGAATTTATTTTCGTGTTTCGAAAGTGGGATTTCTATATGATTCCAATTGATTGGTGTGAGAACCAAAGCTAGATTTGTTGTGATTTGGCATCAAAAATCTGATTTTTTGGATATGTATTAAAGTTATGTGATTGAAAAGATAATCAACTAATTGATTGCTGGTTGTGTTGTTTGATTATTGTTTGATTAATTAAATGTTGAACCTTTAGCCAAATTGAACCCAACAGTGGATTGTATTGAAAATTTATCGCATTTGCATGCTTGTACATGTACTTACATTGAGCAGGTCATACCAAGGAGGCTAGAGAAGAGGAATAAAATTATTTGCCTGACAAATAGGTACATGTTTATTGTATTTCTTGGGCTTTTGATGATTTTATGAGCCGATTGGCTGTTTCTTTTTCTTTCTGGATTGGTAAAGGCCATGGGAGGCTATTTGAAATATCCCGAAGCTCCCGGTGCAGGGGAGGTTATGGCGGAATTTTTCGAAAATTTAGGGTGTTAGCCAAATTTTTGAAAATTTTCAAAAGTTCTTAGAAACTGAAAAGTTGAAGAACTTAAGCCGTAATGAAAATAATGGAAGTTGAGTTGGCTGGTTAAACAACTTTCGGCTTCGTTCCTTTTCGGGGACGAAAAGTTTTAAGTTGGGGAGATTGTAATAACCCGGAAATCTGAGCCAATTAATTTTTTTTATTTTGGCTATTTTAATGAATTTTGGATATTTAAAATGATTTATTTTAAATAATGACGATGAGAAATTTATTTAGAATAGAATTCTAATGTATATATTTATATAGATCGTCGTTAGAAAATAAATATTTTATTTTAATTATAAAAGGAATTGAAAATGGCGCGGTAGTTCGAAAATTCGATTTCAAATTTCAAATTAATGTACAAGATTCAAAATAAACCGGATTTTAGTGAAACCAAAAATATTTGAGTCTATTTGAAAATATCTTTCCAACGAATCCGAAAAATTGAAATTTCATAGCGGGAAAAAAAATTACGCCCAGTTGAAAATTCAGAATAGTCGCTATGGAATTCTGGCCCTTAAAAATGGAAATTTTACAAACGACCTCTGTTTTCGACGAAACCACTTTTATTGGATCCGGGATGTCAAGTTATTGCTAGATTCAAAAATTCATAATTTTCTGAATCAATATGTGAGCGTGGCAAAAGAAAACGTGTTTTGACAGTTTTAGTCAATTTGGATCGACCAGAAAATGGCCATTTTTCCAACGGTCTCAGAATTTGACGAAATTAGTTTTGTTAGAACCGTATCGTCAATACAAAGTTAGAAAATATTTTTGGGAATTTTTAGAGCTCGTATGTGGCCACGGTAAATTGAAATGTACGTTTGAATTGAATATATATAGATTTATATTTTACTTTAAATGGAAGTTGATCGTAACAGCCGAATTGGCTTACGAAACCTATCCCATTGTGTTTGGAATGAGGGTAATACGCTAGGGTCGAAAGTTGGTGGGTTCGATTTGGGGTTCAAATGAAAAGTCAACTTTTATTGGAGAAAAATAATAATTAAATTAAATTATATATATTAGGCCCCTCCCCCTTTTCCCTCTTCTCTTTCCTCTTTAACCAGAAATCAATAAAAAAAAGAAGAAAAAGGGGAAAGTGACTAAACTACCATCGCGCGCCACCGCCGTCGCAGCTAACCCACGCGCCGCCGCTCCCCTTCCTCCCCTCTCTCTCCTTCCCCCATTTCACCGCTCTTCCCCTGCTCCAATCAAAACCGCGAACCCCCCCTCCAAACCCTAAATCGACCGAAGAAGCTACCGCCCACCACTGCTGGAGCTCCGCCGCCACCTTCCGGTCGGGGGCCACCTGCCTTCCCTTCCCCCTTTCGAACTACCACCGAGATACCCCCCTCCTTCCTCATAGAAAGTGAGTTTTAATTTACATTTATTTATTTATTTATTTATTTTCAGTTTTAAATATAATATAACATATTCAATATCTGATTTTATGTTTTATTATATAGGAAAAACTGAATCTTTTTTTTAATGAAAAACTGATTTTATTTTATAGAAAAGCATGATTTAAAAAAAAAAAGATTTGATTTTTACATTGAAAGCTTAGATTTTTAACATTGAAAAATATGATTTTTATATTATATAGATAATAAAAAATTTGACTTTATATATGTAGCGATAGGATAAAAATACGATTTTTATATATGAAGTAACGATATAAAAATGTGATTTTTATCATAAATGTAGCAAAGTAAAAATACGATTTTTACCGTTGAAATGACAATGTAAAAACGTGATTTTTGTATATTCATTAGCGATAGAAAGATTCGATTTTTATCTATATAGTAGCAGTGTAAAAATGTAATTTTTATCTATGTAGCGTTGTTATAAAAAGAAGAAATTATTTTTAGAAAGGTAAAAATATAATTTTTATATAGAAAGAAGCGTTATAAAATATATGAAGTAGAAATAAAAATGTGATTTTTATTTATTGGAATGAAGCGTTAAAAATGTGATTTTTATATATGAACAGCGGGAAGAGGTCGCATTGGAATTTCAAACAAATCCGAACCGTTCAGAAATAGAGAGTGGTGGAGTGGAACCCAAAGGCGAGAACTTCTCACTTTTAATTTATTTTCTAGTTGAAATATATACTAGGATGCAGACGGTGCTTAGTAGCACCCGACACCCGTCGTCCATAGACCATGGATGACTTGTTTGTTTGATTGTTGTGTTGTGAAATTTGAGTGTGTGATTAGGAATGAAATAAAATATTTTATCGTTATAAATATTTTATAGTTAAAAATATAATTTTTAACGTGTATATAAAATAAATATTTATAAACAAATCAGACGATTTGTTTATGTACAGCCATTTGACTGATATTGATTGGGACGATAAATTTTACACATCGCCCAACTGCACAAATAAAAATCTGTGTTTGTTGATTTGAAACCCCATACGGGTATTGGGATGATATTTGACGTACACTAATCCCGATTGTTTAGTTGTATGTCAATCGATGGGTTGACAGACTGTGTAAGCGTTAATTATTTATATTTAATGCTTATACAGTTGTGTGGTGCACTCTGGGTGATGGTTGATGATTTATCGTTGCTATTATATACATGTGTTGTAGGGAATCCATATAATTAACATTAAATGGTAATTGATTGGGCCTCATTCCAATTTGGAAAATAAGGAATATTATAAAAGAAAATTCATGTGTTGAGTAGAAAGAAAATTCATGTGTCGAATATAATAAAAATTCATGTGTTGAATAGAATAAAAATTCATGTGTTGAGTAGAAGAAAAATTCATGTGTTGAATAGAAAGAAAATTCATGTGTTGAATAGAAAGAAAATTCAGGTGTTGAATAGAAAAAAAATTTATGTGTTGAATAGAATAAATATTCATGTGTTGAATAGAATAAATATTCATGTCTTGAATAAAAATATATATTCATGTGTTTAAGAAAATATTCATTTGTTGAATAGAATAACAAAGTTATTGAAATATATAAAGCCGTGTTGGATAGATATGCGCCATTTTGACCCGAACGATATTTATATCGATTATATTCGTTTTTATAATGATTATAGAGAAGGAAGTGATTTCAAAATATAACGTTTTGAAAATATTATCATTTGTATATCGATGATGTGGAATATTCAATTTTGATTCGAAATTGAATATGAAGTTGAAATCGTTTCGAAAATGAATTTAAAACGATTCATAAAATACGTTTTAAAAGGAAATCAATGAAATGTATATAATATATATATATATATTAAATGGCCTGAATAGAACGCGCCGCGCTGCGGTAGTTCCCGAATTTCGACCATTGACTTCGAATGGATATTACGGGGGATCTGACCGTCGGATTATCCTTAAACCGGAACCGTTGGGTTCGTATCGAAAAGAGATTTCTAACGAATATTAGAGATTTGAAATCTAACAGTTGGATTTGGAATTATGTCAAAATCAAATTTGGAAAAGGACGCTATAAGTGCAGTTCGATGGCCGTTGATGGAAATCGACTGCACGGGCCTTGATAAAATTATTAAAAATAGTAATAATTTGTGTAAAATCATAAGAAATGATTTGGAAATAATTGGGATGAAAAACTAAATATTTGAAAATATAAAAATAGTTTTTTATCGAAATGAACTAGTTTTGAACTAGAATTATAATCCATTTATTTTTGAAATAAATAAATTGGATTTGAAAGGGTTTTAAAAGTAACCAGAACTTCCAATAATTGAATTGGAATGGATTTGAATCGAAATTGTCTTTGGAATATTTCGATGTTGGATTTCGTGATTATACAGATATTGTTATGGAAATTTGAAAGATATATTTATATCGTTATTTCCAATACGATATTTGTTGGTCGTAGAATTTGATATTGAATATAAGCCGATATATTTTCTATTCAGAGCCATGTATTTAATATCAAATGGGATTTGGGTTTGTCGTGAATGGTGTCTTCATTAACACTGTTCTTAAACCCGGTTGAGAAAAAGATTAAATCTTTTTATTTAGATTTAATGAAGTATACCAATTAAATGGTATTTAATTGGAATTGAATTTGAATTGATTTTTGGGTTTATCGTGAACGATGTTTTAAATAACACTTGTTCTTTAACTCGATAATTAATGGAATGTGATTTTGGTTTTATAGTGAACCGTGTTTTAAATGATACTGGTTCTTTAACCCAGTTAAAGACAGGATAAGATTTCCCAAGTTAAATAATCATTAATATTGATTTTTGGGAAGATTAAAACCAAGTGGAGTTTTAATGAATCTTTAATTAGATTGAAATAATCGAGAATGGAGTATCACCAGTTTTGCTCCAGGCGATAGTTAAATCTTTAATTAGATTTGAATGTGAAATGGTAATTGAATTTACCGATAACACCGTGGTATTAGATATGAAGTATTACCAGTTTTACTTCATGGGATGAATAGGTTGGGATTGGGAAATTAAAACAAATGATTACTTCGGTAAGGTTCGTTAATCCCGACTAGTTTGGATAAACCATAATTTGGTTTGAATTGATATTCAAAGGAAGATTAAAGAATAAATTTAAAGAATTTATCTTTGATAAAATTAATGGGAACCTTTCCCAAAGTATATGAATATTTGAACAAAAGAATATTCTGAATTGGAATGAGGCGTATGTTGTGTTTGTGTAACACTTGTTTATTATATACGCGAGTTATTCAGAAAGATCGGGTTTATCCCACTCTGAATAACCGATTCGATGATGTGTCGAGGATGAAGATGGTGGTCGAAGACCGGAGGTCTTCACATCATTTGGATAATTATTGATGATCTTGATTGGGCTGTACACCCAAGAGGAGGGAATCAGTTGGTGATCGTCCAGACGTACTTGGAGATCGATGGATATGCGCGGTACTAGGTGCCTCCGGTTTCGTTCAGACCCAGAACGAACTTGTAAATGGACTGTGTGTCTGACATTGGATTTTATTCTGTGTGATTGATTTCTATTAAATATATATCTGTTTGGTGGCGGAGAATTTATTCCCTTGCTTAACGCCCTTCTCTGAGACATATGAGCTTAGAGGTTATATATTGATGGATATCAATCGCATGGAGTGAATTTCCTGTGTGGCATGCCTAAGTGGCAAATGATCAAGGCTTTTGTTGAAAAGCAAAGTCTTGTGGTTGATGATCAAAGCACGGCCTGTGTGGCATAGCCTTGTGTAGCGTTGATTCGCGAGCCTCACACCCCGGTTGTGAACCAGAAATGGGAGAGGACATCAGGGAGGGAATGTGTTTCCTTCTAGCTAGGGTGGTGTCAGTGACCTACCAGCCCTGGCATTTATATTATTTTCACCTGTGTGGTTGTTGCTATTGCAAGGCGCCTCGGATATATTGGTGACTATGTGGAGCCGATGGAGTCATTTGGCTCATTTACGCCCCAAAGGGCGGGGAAACGCGGTGTTCAGGCATAATAATCCACATCGGTGGACCGACCCTGACGATCCAAGGCTTGTCTGCGCGCTTGCCTGAGGGGCAGGCTAGAGCATCTCGAATTCGGTGAGGACGATCACTTGCCTCGGTTCACAGATGGAAATCCAACTTCCAATACGTGACATTTGCAGTTTTGATTGTATAGCCTAGTATTGGCGACATGATATATGGTACCCATGACGTCTATGATTGATACTTATAATTGAAATCGTTTTGACACTATACACTTATAGTAATAATAAAAGATGAAATTTAGCGTATCAAGCATTCTTTGGCTATTATAAGGTAAAACCCTATCCTTCGGCTTGTGTTGCATTGTGTGATGGGACCTGGGTCTTATAATAGCTTCATTGTTCTTTATTTAGCATTGCGCTGTTGTTTTATGTACTGGTATTCTTGGGAGGAAACCCGTTCCGTGTTATACGGCGTGGTCCCTTGATTTACCTAACTTTAAAATAAAGATTAATAACTGTTTTAGTTCTCACACCAGTCACATGACTGACCTGGAGTTTATTGTTTTAACCTAAACTCTGGGTGCCCCTTTTTTCGACACGGGCAGCTAATAGTTTTTGTTTTGCAGATTTATACTCACAGGATCCTGGTTTATAGCTGAAGTGATATTCGGAAAGCTCTGTATCCGTGTATTTCTTTCAATTATGTTTTGTATTATTTTTCCGTTGCTAAGTAATGTATTGTAAATCTCTGATATTTATTGAATGTATTTTATTCATTCATACTCTGTATATTCTAGTATTCTGATGGAATTGTTGTAATAAACAATGAAATGTTCTTCTGTTTGCGTTCTGATTTGTCGTGTTCTCAAAACAATCAGGGGTTTCGAACGGTCTTGGTCGGTTTAGCGATCGATTCAGATCGAGCGAAATTCCTTATCGTTACATCTCGTGTCCCAACCAATCAGAGCCCCCTGATTTCTACTTTTGCATTAAAAACCCCAAATTGGTTTTGTACTTAAATGCAAAAAAGCAAAAATGGAGAGATTTGATTAGAGGGACATGGGGGATAGGGGAAATGGGTACAAAAGAATTGGTCTCTTCGAGTATAGAAGAAAATGGAAAAAAAATCTTGGTCATTGAATGTTAAAATTATCTTCTAACAATTTAACAATGTGAAGAATGAGGCATGACCAAGAACATCTAACAATGTGGAGAAAAGTACAGAGGAACTAGTAGCTGAGAGAAAGAAGGACAATGACGGTTGCGACGACAGTCTAGATTTAGACGAGTTGAATGAGCTAGAGCAAGTCTATCAAAAGCCTCCATTCAAATCAAGAACTAAGCACAACTATTTCATCTTTAACATATGGGAATTAAGTGGCCTAAAATACATGATCCGTCTTTTAAGGGGGTTTACTTTGGATTTGAGGTCTTCTCTATTATTATGGACAAGCTAAATTTTTATTTTGTTTTTCATACTAGTGGTTGCGAAATGTTTTGAGTTGTTAGTGGTTGCAATGCAAATTTAGAGAACCTGTTTCATAATATAAATGAGCCAAAAGATGATATTGCATGTCTTATTAATTAATAAAGGTTTTGTTCAAAGCTTATTATGGCCTATGTGCATGAAATTCAATTGTTGATTATTTCCAAAAAAAATATATATATATCCAAACTTGATTATATTTTGATTGTTTTCATTGAAGGCACTTGCTTTCTGGCAGTAGTTATATGCAAACTTGTATTGATTATATATAATCTTTGGTTATAGCTTATTTTCAATCTTATTTTGCTATTACATTCAATTTATATTTATCATTTAGTTTGGTTTTAAATGAATACAAAATACCTTCCATAATTGTTATAGGTATATATATATATGTATGTATGTATGTATGTATGTATGTATGTATATACATACATTGTGGCTTATTTGGGTAATATATAATGAGTTTTTTTTTTGCATCGGTTCTTACTAACAGTCGATGCAAAAGGGTTATATTTTGCATTGGTTGCTACTGCCAACTGATGCAAATGAGAATTTTCTTAAAAGCAAAATTACCTTTTTGCATCTATTATTAGTGAAAGCCAATGCAAAAAACAGCTTTTTTTGCATCGATTATTACTATGATTGACATAATAAATCATTTTTTTTTCATTGGTTGTACAACTAATGCAACAAGTTTGGGTCGACTGCATTTTCTACACTTGCAATGGTTGTTGAACCGATGCAACAAAGGGGTAGACAACTGATGCAAATGACTTATTTTGTAGTAGCGTATAGATGATTATCATATGATTGTTGCATATAGACGATGATTGTAGCATGCATGTAGAAATAACAGTTATCATTAGGATATTTGCATACGCATAGATACATGACACGAGCATATTTGCATAAAAAGGAGATCGACTGAATATGTATATCGTCTAATCTTTTGCATTAGTCGGACATATACACTACACTAATGCATAATAACTTAAATTACATTAGAAAATCTAAAAACAATGGATGCAATGGGTGATCGTTTCGTAAATCGAAGTTCTCATTAGGGAGTGATTAAAAGATCAAGAATTCAGAAATTAGAGATCAAAATTAAATAATTAGAAATAAACTAAAAGGAAAGCTTTTATGGATGTCCGAATTTGACTATGGAAACATTTATCCAGGATGATTTTCTAAATATATTTCATATATAACACGTCTAAATCTGAGTTAAAATGAAGAAGATATGCACAAAAGAAAAGGATGTCGCTACAAACCCTTGAACTTAAGACCCCTGGTCTTGGATGTTATACCATTACACTACTGATACTTTTATGAGTTAGCTCGACCTTCCCTTATGTTGACCTAAAGATCGATCCCAAAGGAATATAGGTTGACTATCCATATTTCATGGATGTGAAAGCGTCTAAGTAAAAGATGATTAAATTTTAAACCAATTTTCGTTAAATTTGGAGTGTTCCAAGCAAGATTTGGCGGTTGAATTTGAACTAGTGACACATCCTGACCCGGTTAAATCAACTAATCTAATGGCCTGAGATCCCCTCGTTCCAACTATAAACAAGAACCTCGGTCTAGCTATTCATTTGCAACACAAATCTTCCGCCTCTGGTCTCTTCCTTAACCGAGACAGACCTGAAATTTAAATGTTTTCTTAGGGAATGTTTTAAAATAAAAATACTTATAATCAACATGAATATGCGATCTGGGAAAGCCGCCCGTGCAAGAGCTAATGACCACTTGTGTGTGTTATAATTATTTAATCTTTTAAGTAATTTAAAGAAATAGGGTTTGAAATAGTTGTAGTTTCTTTTGCGCTCTTTCTTATAGCTTTTATTAGTATTCTATAAGAAATGTTATATAAGAAATTTGTAGTCTTTTTCTTACAGTTTCTTTTGGTTAAATTTTATAAGTTAATTTTTCAGTCTTTTCCTCTTATTCCCTTTAGTTATTTATAGTTTTATGCAATTATTTACATTTATTGTTGAAATTAGTTATAAAATAAATTTTAATCTTTTTTTTACATGTGAAAAATAGAATAAAAGTGAGAACATCACAAACGTGGAGTAAATAAAATATAACTAAATTTAGAGTAAAAATATGTATAGATTGTAGATCTGTAGTGAAGAGGAATCTGACTAAATTAGGCAGATTTGTAGGATTTTGCAGTAAATTATGAAAAATGTTGCAATTCAAAAAGTAACATAAAAGGAGCAAATTATTATGATAATCTTTATTAATAATTCTCTTGGTAGCACAAAGTTTTGGTCCGACCATGAACTTCCCAAAATGCCCTTACATAAGAATCTGCATGAATATCGGGACATATCTTTTGAGCACATTGATCATTTTCAATTAAATCATAAATCATGCATTCATTAATAGAATTAACTCATAAAGATTTTTGGTTATTAATTAATAGAATTATGGTAGGATGATACAATCTTTATATGGCAAAAACAATGCATTAACTAATAGAATTATGGTAGGATGATTTAATTTGTAAAACACTGCATTCCTCTCTTTTTAGTCTAATTGTATTTGATTTGTATAATCACTTTACGAGCGTCACGGCACGCGCTTCGCGCGTGGTTGTGGCATGTGCTTCGCGCGTGGATTATTATTTTTAAAATATCAAAGTCAATATTTTGAATACTTCTATAGATAAGCATAATCCATAGCATATTTCTTTGATGGAAAAAGACAAAAAATTAAAGAAAAGAGAGCCTTTCCGCTATGCCAATAATTGGCATAATGCAATAAATATGGGAATGCATGAACAGATGGAAGGATTCAATTTTTACCAAGTGGGGCATGTGCTAAAAACAATTAAAAGTAGACTAAAGGAGTGGAACAGATGCAGGCATAAGCAGCTTAATAATATTAAAAAAATTATACAACAAATGTAAAAATATACAATATAAAATTAAATTGGCCTATGAAGTGAAGGCATGTATAAAAATACTATCAAACGTAGAGTACTCTCAAAGCCTAGTTGTTTTAAACTTTCTCATCTAAGCACATTGCACCCTCTCCACCATCCCTCCCTCGCACACCCGCACAACACCAAATTGGTAAATTAGAAACACATGGTATTTTTAATCTGAAACATTTTTTCACTGTTTCTAGCGTTAAAACACTTGTTTGGTGTTTCTATAGACGTCCAAGTGTTTCCACCTTTATTTTCTTTTTTTAATTCGATTTTTTTCAAATTATACAGATGCCTGATCACGTTTCTGCATAAAACCACACGGCCTGCTTTCCGAATGCAAAAGCAATTGGATTCCAACCGAAGTTAGTAACGCTCCTTTTATCATTCCTTCACACCAAAATATATGGCCCAATGCCTGAAGGCCCAAAGCAATACCGTTCCCAAGTCCCAACCCTAATCCCGCTCCCATTTAACATTCCGTCCAACGATTTTCGATTGCTTCATCGTCCTCCTCTCAAATTCGAGTCCAAATCGAGGTTCCTGCATATGCTCTGCGAGTTTAAATAGCAGGAGTTCAAGTTCAAATCCACACATCACGAGCTATCTGACACCGGCTTGTGCTACCGCTGCCTATCTAACGTCTCAGTTATGGCAGCAGCCTTCAAATCTACACATAAATGTGAGTTAAGTACTGATTCATGATGCCACCATTACATTCTGTTCTCAGTTCCTTATCAGCTAATCTATTTTGTGTGCGTGTCAGAGTTTACAATGTTAGATATTTTCGATTTAAATAGATTTAGTTTCTTTGAATAGTTAGATTTAATACTTAGTTTGTCGAAACTAATATTTGAATATAATGGTTGATCACTAATGTACTCTGATTTGATACCTAAAGAGCTATGTCCTTGGCCTAAAGATGAATGTGATCGAATGTGATCCAGATTGTTGCTTATGCCGTACTAGCACTTGGTTGTGAAGGCTTGTGTAGGCTTTCAAAGAAGAATAATTCATTTTGCTGGTTACTTGAGCTATATTATGTGGCTGAAGATGTCGGATTTATTATACTTGTGCTATTTCAAAGAAGCAGAAGATGCCAGGTTCTTGATACTACTGTAAGTGGAATTTACAACATTGTATACTCAGCGACATTAGAAGGTTAATTTATTTATAACATGTATGGCTCTAGTCTACTCAATCAGGCAAGCACAATAACATTCACAAGTCAATTAACTGACTTTATGGATGCTATTGTTGTGCTGGAAAAAAAGTGGGCAACTGATACATCGCAGAGCTGATCAAAAAATGTCGTTGTTTCTCATCAGTGCTGGCAACAATGATTTGTTCTCATACTATGTAGCAACTGGAGCTCAGACTACTACAATGAATAACAGTTCATTGCTAGTCTGTCTTATTGACAAGTATATTGAATTAATATGGACAAAGAAAAGAGAGATGCTAGTTAACAGGACCCAATTTTTTTATTACAATGATATTTGATCAGTTCATGATGTGGATAGGTTTAAGTCATATTTAGTTTGTACTTTGTAGGAACATATAACTAGTCTACAATATAGATAAGTGAAGCCTCATTTATGTTCAATCCAATATCAACTATGGTGAAAGAGAGCACTAACTTCATATTGAATTAACATGCAGCAGCAAGCAATGAATGGAGGATTTCAAGGACGAGTTCACAAGCCTAGCGATATTTCTTATGCTTTTTTGGGTAGTAGTACTATAATTCACTGCTGTATTCTAAATTTTAGAGTTAAATCATATTGTGTTAGTCATGAATTTCATATACTAAAACGTAAACACTTGATGAATCTGTTGTGGTATGATATTGCTGACTTCTGGCATGTCCCACTTGTCTTCCTCACATTGATATAACACAACATGGTTACAAGCTTCAGCCTACGTTCTTGCATTTCAGCCATGTGTATTGGACTTATGAATATACAGATTCATTGTTCGCTCCCTACTTTTCATTGTACCAATCCCATGCTCATATTCTGCATATTTCCATTCACTTCAGTTGCAACTGTTACTCATATTTTGTGCTTTTTCATGCCTCTGGTTTCATTTCAACTCCTATGTAGTTGTTCTCATCTTCATGCAGTATTGCTTTTGCACCATACCCATGCAGTCCCTCGCTTTCTTGTTCAACTCACTTATGCAAGACAGTATTTGGTAGTGTTTTCCTCCACAACATATCAGAAACATTCTCTACTTTCTCATTCTCAGCTTGTGGGGCTCCTCACATTGGCTGGTTTGCATCACTCTCCCACCAGAACTTCAACTGTAATATCGTGCACTTCCGACCAGTTTTTCAGATCCTATCGTCGCTTGTACGCCACCTCTTCAACATGTTAAGTTGGATCATGTCCTTCTTGTTTAACTCCTAGTATTTATTCAAGTCCTATCAATTACTCAGTTCACTACTAATGTTTGCAGGATGGTCATTTCTTCCTTTCTAACCAGTTTTGCCATCTCAACATTGTCTAAAAATCAGGTTTTGCAAGGCACTATGCTTGTGTTTCTATTGTACTTCTAGTAGCTCAAATCTCTTTTGTTGCTTTAGCATGCTTTTCCCTATCTCGTACAACAATAGATCAGTTACTTCGAATTTCTCTATGAGATTGGACAAGCAACTTACTATGCTTGTGTAAAAGATTGCAAAATACCAAGTACAATGACTTATTCAAACAAAATGCACAATGCAACTTACTGTTTACATTTGAGTGTATATTTCAATAGCCCCATTTATACTCCAACTTCAAATACTCTCCCTTTTTAATTCTACTACACAATGCAACTTACTGTTTACATTTTTTGATTTTTTGATAATTAACTAATGTGATAATTATCGATATCCGTATATATCTGCAGTTGCAGATATTTGATATTCGAAAATGATTTTAGATAGTGATGCAGATATGGCATTATCCGCATTCGAAAATATCTGTTGAAATATCTAGAGATTGAAAGCCCGGAAAGCACTGAGGCGAGCAGAAAGGAGGCACGGACAAGTTTTTTGTAATTAATTTCTTTTGGTTGTCCGTGACAATGTTTCCTTTCTTCTAGCAGCACTGATCTTGGTAACTTGTGCCGAGCTTGGGTAAGGCAGTTGTGCACCCTGTCCATTACACAAGTTTCGTCATTGGACTTCAGCGTAACTTCGTTTGTCAAATTTGCTTACACAACATCTTCTTGTAGTACATTGTTAGATGAATACTCATGTCCCATGAGACAAATACAGCTATGTATCTTTCTCTCTGCGCACATAGATAATCACATGCTTCTTCACACTTTTGTTTTTATTCAGTGCCTTGAATACTTTTTTAGCAAAATATATATTTTCGTCGTTGTGAAGCTCAGATTTCATATGTGCTGTTCTGTTTAATATCCTCTGAAACGTGTATGGCTCACAAACTGTTAAACGACTTTAGTACTGTACAGTTTTTTGCACATCCGAAACGTGCATGGCTCACAAACTGCGTTTTCTTTGCAGTAGTATTTTCTACAAGTTTGAACTTTGAAGTTCTGATTATTATTGAATTTTCTACAATGTTGTCTAAACTGTGTGCTAAAGCAAATATTAGTTTTTCCTTGGTTCAATCTATTAAACTTGTATGATATTTAGTTGCATTTCTTTGCAATATTAGGTTAATTTTTTTAGTGATGCACTACTCATAATCGCTAGGATGTTATTGCATCAGCATTTGGTGCCTTGTGTTTCATTAATATTAAGATTGTATGCTTGTAAGACTCTGATATAAAGATGAGAATGGTTATTGAACTGCCACATCCATGTGGTTGATCTCAGTCTTGATGCTTACTTGTAGATCCAATGATTTTCATGCAAAAAGATTCAAATCAAGTTGCATCCGGTAATCCAAACATATCCGATATCATATTGTGTTTGCAATATCATATTTCCTTTGTTTATTCAGTAACTTAAACAATTACTGTATATTAGAAACATCCTGCTCTTTTTAGGCTACCTTGCTTCTTTTTGGAAAAACTATATTATATGATCAATCTCATCTCCTGAGAATATGCCCAGATTTGTGAAGATGAAATTTGAAGTGTAATAAGCTAGACAGAGTTTATACTGTATTTCTTGAACTATGTCATGGACCGTAAGTTCAAAGGCATAGATCAATATAGCATTTATGTTGTATGTCCTGCAGCCACTGCATCATCTTCTTCAAGTGACACTAACGGTCAAGGAACTCCTTTGAGGCTTATAAACACTTTGCTAAGGGGACGTAGGTATGGGTAACCAACCTGATGTTTAGATGGCATTGCATGCTAATGTCACAAGGATTCCTTATAAATGGACAGCATGTAGGTACTTCAATTGTTTTATATGAAAGAGTTACATTGATATTCATTGTTGTTGAACTGCAGATTGATTCTGTTTATTTAGTGATGTTTAGATTATGGGTTGGAACCGAAATTTGAAAATTTCATAATGACCGAAACCGGAACAAAGGACAGAATGTTTAACCTTGTAAACTATAACTATTCGAATATGTTTATTTCAGGGATGTATTCAAGGATATCAGCATGGATTTGTCTTTCGGAAGGTGTAAAGTAAGTTTATTCCACTTACTAAAACATACATCATTTCGTCTTTCTATAATAAATATTCAGAGCACTTAGAAAATATGCAAATAACATAACTTCTATGGAAACAGAAGAATTATGCCAGTAAAGAATGATGCGACTAGGACAATTTATCAGCTCATAGATACATAAAACCTTATGGGGTGAGAAGTTCATTTTGCACTGTCCCCTTCTCCCAGATCGTTGCTCATCATTCAATGTCTTATAACTTATATACACGTCACGTGTCTTATACCAGGCGATGTGGGCTTAAACACAAGAGTCATTTGAAGAGGAAGTGCGTAAGGAACATGTATAAACCGATCCGAATAATACATTGATAATAAATGAAATAAAGCACCATATCCATATTCATCAAATCTATAATCATTCACCATGATACGGTCACATACCAATCATGTGTTACTATGTTATATATTATGTTTTCTACTGGCCAGTAAAGTTTCCTATTTATCAAGGCCGCAAGGGTATTTATGTATAAAGGCTTTCTTCATGATGAGGAATCCAAACACCTAATTAATATCACAGGTAAATAGAAAAGTTCACCTATAGTCAATATGCATAGTATTCGTTAGCAAGGTTGATTAATAATGTAACTCAAAGTGAAAAAGCAGATGTCACGAAAACACGTTTTTGCCAAACATTTGTTTGAAAATTGGAAGTGGGTAAAGTAAAATTTCAAAAGATTTTGAACTATTATCCAAATGGAATGTTGGATGAAAAATGCCTCGTTGACAGCTACGAAGTGTTAGAAGGTGAGAAGTGGTTTGTCGAGTACACACAAGACTGTACCCAGGTGCACAAACGCCTGTGGTCGACAGTGAAGAATGCACTAAGAACCCTGTTTTAAAGCTGGGTAGGAGCAAGCAAAATATTAAACAAGTCATTAGCTCAAACAGTACTACCGTTCAAATTAAGTAAAAATATAATAATACAAGTAGCATGCTAGTTTCAACTTGTTTCTTCTACCCACCATAGTTTCCATGGTTCCTCTAGAGCAAAGAAAAACTAAATCATTAAACATCGATTAATACTGATAATCAATGCACATAGCTGACACCATAGTTTGGATATATTAAGCTTTGCTTCTTCCTGAACAGTTAATTGTAGCTGAATTTTGGCTCATATAGATTGTTAAGATTTCCCCGAGATCACTACACAATTATATTTTGAAAGAGCGGAGAAGATAACAATAACAAACAAATTCCACCAAATAAACTTTTATTATTCCACCAATTAATTACAAAGAAAGACCTAAAATTGAGAAGATATCTCAATCCCTAAAAACAAAAACAAGTTTTTCTCCCTTAAAAGTACAAATAAATATCTCTCTAATGAGATGCTTATATAGACAAATGGAAAGACTAGATCTATATCCAATTGGACCCTAAAATATCTGAGAAATAAATACTCCTTAAAACTTGTTCAAAATAAAACTTTTCCTAAAATATCTCAATAAATCCATAAAACTCGGTCAACAGATCCTAAAATCCCGCAACTTCCAATATCTCCACTTTAATATCCATGTGATGAATATCACAAAGCATAACACTCCACCTTGATATGAAATCACTCCAACACTCAACAAATCTAAAAACCACCCCCAAATTATGCATTTCCCTAATGAGATACACTACAAAAGATCTCAAAATTGCTTGTATTACCACAATGGCTTCCATGTAGACTTTGTGGCTTTACGGTGATGACTCCACCTTGATTTAGATGAACTCGCCTCTCCTAATCCAATTTGAGAACTCATAACATTCTCCACTGTTTTTCCATGCAATTTATATATGTTATTATTTTTCCGTTTTGCGCGCAGAAGCTCCTTGTTACCCCTCCAAACTTTTGTAACTCCACCTCTAGTCGAGAAATTGCAATCTTTTTGTTCCAACTGTTCAATTGAAGCTAGATTCTTCTTAATTTCTGGGATGTACCAAACTCCCGTTAACTTCACCAACCTTCCATCATTCATCTTCAATCGAACTGAATCTATACTTTTAACATGCAAATCTTGACCGTCGGCAGATTCCACTGTACTAGTTTGTTCTTCATAATCAACAAATGCTTCCTTTTGATGGCATACGTGAAAACAAGCCCCCGAATCAAGTATCCAATCTTTGCTTTCGCTTTTATTAACACATAAAACATTTCCTTCAATCTCCTCGCCAAAATTCACCTCATTACCGTTATTTTGTTCATCAATCTTTTCTTCCAATGCCTTCATCTTCTCCTTATCCCTTTAAAGCTTGTGACAAAATCTCAGTTGATGACCGGGTTTATCACAGTAAAAACAAACATATTTTTTTTATGTCTGATCTATTCGATTGCCTTTCCATATTTCGTTGACCATCCCTCCTTGCAATAAAAGCTTTTTCAATTGGAGTTTCAATTTTCGTTTCCTCCTTATCTTTTCCTTCCTTAAGGCTCACCCTCCGCATCTCTTCATTAAGCAAGCTACTAATCACGGACCCCATTGAAACAACGCCATCCGAATTTGAGTTATTCAACGCAACCAGAAGTGTTTCCCAACTTTCTGGCAATGAACTCATCATCATTAAAGCTTGTGTTTCATCATCCACCTTAAATTCACGGCAGCCAATTGATTCACAATTTTCTGAAAATCATTAAGATGCTCCCCAATTGATCCACCTTCCTTAAGCTTCAGATTCACCAACCTTCTCATAAGAAGAGCCTTATTTGTTGCAGAGTTCTTCGCATAAACCCCTTTCAATTTCTTGCATATAGCATAAGCCGATGTTTCATTAGCAATAATATGAAACACTGAATTATCCAAAAAACATCGAATAGATGCAGTGGCCTTCCTATCCGTAGTCTCCCATTTTGCTTCGCATAGATTGCTAGGTTTTTTCCCATTATTCTCCAGTGGCTGATGAAAATCATTAAGGTATAGGAAATCTTCCATCTTTGCCTTTCATAATCCCCAATTTCTTCCATTAAGCTTTTCAATAATAATTTTATCCATATTCAAACCCTCTCCAGAAAATTTGTGTAGAAGGCTCTGATACCAATTTTTAAGGTTTCCCCAGATCACTACACAATTAGATTTTGAAAGAGCGAAAAAGATAACAATAACAAGCAAATTCCACCAAATAAACCTTTATTATTCCACCAATTAATTACAAAGAAAGACCTAAAATTGAGAAGATATCTCAATCCCTAAAAACAAAATTAAGTTTTTCTCCTTCAAAGGTACAAATAAATCTCTCTCTAATGAGATGCTTATATAGGCAAATGGAAAGACTAAATCTATACCCAATTGGACCCTAAAATATCTCAGAAATAAATACTCCTTAACACTTGTTCAAAATAAGACTTTCCTTAAAATATCTCAACAAATCCATAAAACTCGGTCAACAGATCCTAAAATTCCGCAACTTCCAATATTTTCACTTTAATATCCATGCGATGAATATCACAAACCATAACATCAGGTATGATGGTGTAATAAAAGTATCATTTTTACTGCAAATAGCTGACAGCGCAAGTTGAGTTTCTTGTGAGAATGTGTTCAGCAACTAAAAATAACGCCAGCGTTGAGTGTCCGTAATGAAACCTACCGCAAGCATGGTATTTGTTAGAAGATAGAATTTCATCTTTCAATAAACGCTTTGCAGCTCCAGGGAAGTAAAAATTCTATTGATGAAGAAGGGGGGTGCGTAAGTTACTTGCAATGGCTAAATCAGTAGAGATAGCTTCATTCGGAGAGAAGATCAATTTACGCAGTCATCTACAAATAGTAGAATGCTCACTGTTTAATGTCTTATATTTTATATGCACATCACATGTCTTATACCAGATCACGATGTGGGGCTTGAACACAAGAGTCAATTGATTTCGATTACACGCTTGCCTAAATCTAACCCTAAGTTAACAACTGAATGTGCGTGTGTGTGTGTGTTACCATACCAGTTGGGGTGATTGTACTATGCATTAGCTCAACTCTATAAACTATAGTTTAAAAATTGCAATCCTAACTTTCAAATTTACTGATAATTTTGTTTAACAGCGGTGAACAACATACAACATGGTGGTCAGGAGTTAGTGGGACTCCAAGATACTTCATAGGTAGTCTGTGCTCACTTATTTCTGAAAACTGTTTAACCTGCATAGATTTAGTTTGTGCCTTTTCTTAACCTATCAAAGCAATTGTATCTCATTATAAGAGATGAAAAAATGTTCCAAGCTTTCGTTAACATATAGATAAGTAAACGTTGTTCACAAATTTTTCATATTTGTTTTTTTTTAATGCATCAACATTCATGGTTGTTTTAATTGGTTTACTGATTGAAATTATACCGGGAGTATGTAATATTATAAAAGAAGGTTGCATAAACATTGCTGTATCTGTAACACCCCACCTCCGCTAGGGTCACTCACAAAGGGAATACACTAGGTTTGGTGAAGAATTATCGAGGTAAACATGCACAGAATATTACAAGATAGAACATATATAAAACAGCGGAAGTAAAACAAATTTCATTACCTTATAAAATAAGGTCTAAAGCCTTTTACATCAGAATACATCAAAACCTGTCTTGCAATAGTAAAGAAGCATAAAACATTTTCATAAATTATTCCCCAAAATAAAGCGGTGAAGCAGCCATAGCCAAGAGAAGACAATGCTATACATGATGACCTTCAAGCATAAGAGGTCCGAACTAAACAACAGCATTTCCTCCCTGAAAACCTGGGGGGGGGGGGGGGGGGAGAACGGAAGACAAAGAGGCGAAAGAAAACGGGGTCAGTCATAAAGACTGCTAAGTCCTATCTACTTCCAACATAAAAACAGGTAAAGGTAGCATGACATGCATAAACTGAAAGTAAACATAAGGATGATGACAAGATAGATAAGCTAGACCAAGAGAACAGGATGAACTAGTGTATCAAGATAAACTAAGGTATCACATTGTCAGGTTTCTATCAAGTATAAAATCCCGAGGTATCTATCATGTATATTTGCTCTGCACCTCCCGTACTAGTATCCCAACCCGTGTTACGTGTTAACTATAAAATGTCCCTTGCCCAATGTCATGAAATGGTCCATGTCGACCTAATATATCGCATATATAGGTTTTCTCAACTCGTGTGTTTCTTTCCATGTATAAGTCCAGTCCTTTGCCGTACCTCGTGCGGGCTTCCTCACTACTTCAACGTAGTACCATTTGATCCTTGAAATCATTTGGACTGTCATCTTTTATCTAACTATGTTTTCTTATCCAGAACTATCGCGTGTTCAACTGAGGTTTATGCCACCCAGGACCACTGGGGATTATGCTACCTAATGAACGTTTTCGTATCTCGGTTTGGGTTCAAACCACCTAGGGCCACTAGGGATTATGCTACCCGTCAACCACGCCCTTTTTCCCACGTATGTATCGTGAATCGTTTTTCCATGTCTAGGTGCACATGTATCTCAATGTGCCATCCGAGTTCCGTGACAGAATACAGGACTCGGTCGGGAGCTTTAGGTTATCTGCCGATGCAGATATTAAGGTCTTTTTTTCTACCGGTGGTTATGGTCCCACGTGACCCCTCCCTCAACTACTGAAAGGCAAAACAAGAAGAATCATGTATGAGAACTACACTATGGCCATCAATGCCCCACTCCCAAATGGCCTACCTCACCCATAACTAGATAGCAAGTATGGTTTGTTGGGTGTTCTCTGCCTTTCCGTACGTACACGATTGACTAAAGATGGTAGGTGGCCGACGATGTGCTATCTAGGGCTACCGTGAAAATATCGCCGACTCCACGCTAATCCACCCCAGTCTTTAGGTTGCTCGCACAGCAACCAAGGCATACCCTTGGCTCTTCTACCGCAGACCTTAACCTCTGTGAGCCCAGGAGGATCATCTGCCACCTCACAGAGGGATACCAAGAGTATCCTCACGTTCCCCGAAGCTACCGCTTCGTCACCCAGTTCGTTGGAGCCTTTATCTAAATCAGATATTGCTCCATCTCGTGTATTTGCTGAAGCGACGACCTACCGAATCGGGTTACTCATCTATTATGAACTGGTCCAATTTCCTTGACTAAGAATTATTACTTAGTTATCCTTAACTAAGGTTGATCACTTAGCTTCCTTTCCCGTCATCCTTGTTAACTACTGTTTTCCACTTAGCCCCCATGAACTAGGGTTTTATCTAATGGGTTAAGCGTTGTCATTCGAGCTCATGACTTACCCGTCTAGAAGCATGTCAAAATTGGCTAAGTGTTCAAGTTCAAGACTTAGCCCTACAAACCATATGTCAAGTTGGTTAAGTATATCAAGAAGTTCACGGCTTAACCTTATCGCGTTATCGTGGTTGGTTAAGTATAGATTATCCTTATCAAATTACCGAGTCGAGTTGGTTAAGTATATTCAAGCGGTTCGTGTCTTAACCCTATCCAATTACTATGTTAGATTGGTTAAGTGTAGGTGAACTTAACCCCATCAAGTCACCGAGTCAAATTGGTTAAGTATTGGTTAACTTAACCTCATCAAAATTATCGAGTCAAATTGGTTAATCTAACCCCATTAAATCATCGTGTATAATTGGTTAAGTATAAGTTACTTAACCCCATTAGATTATCCTGTTAGATTGGTTAAGTATTGGTTAACTTAACCTCATCAAATTGTTGGGTCGGATTGGTTAAGTGTTGGTTAACTTAACCTCCTCCACTAATCGTGTTGTATGGTTAAGTGTCATTAGTCTAGCTAAGTTACTTAACCCACCCGTCCATGTCATATCGGTTAAGTGTCATTAGTCTAATCAAGTTACTTAACCTTATCATGTGACATTAATTAACTTAATGCACCCCAACCTCTCACATTAGACTTTGTTGTGGTTACTAGTTAAGCCGGGCGGGTCCGGGTAGTTTTACACCACAACTTAGTCTAACCTCGGGTTTTAAGTGCGATATGACCAACTACTCACATTGGGTCCTATTGTTTGTAGCCACTAGTTAAGCCGGTCGGTTCCGGATAGATTTATGCTACAAACTCAACCCAACCTCGAGTTGACCACTTTCATGTTTTACTACGTATCATGTTCATGCCGAATTTAGGCCTTGATTAAGTCCATGTTTTTCACTCATGCCCATTGTCCCATTCCTTGGTATAATTCATGTGAAGTTCACATGTTTCATATTTTTCCAAGTGTCATCCCCACGTTTATTACCATTACATGTTACATGTAATTTCATGTCAAGTTCATAGCAAATTTCAAGCTTTGCCTAGACTACCCAAAACGTATTCCCAACGCACATGAAAGCGAATCAACATAGTAGGAAAAATATGACAAGAGAGGGTATAAGATGGCAAAGGTGAATCACAAGTTAAACATGGTGACGTTTGGGGTAAAAGGTGTTCACATAACTAGCATATTGCATATCGGCCTCAAAACATGTATGATAGCATAAAGGGATTGACCTCTAACATGCATGATATCATAAGAGGATTGGTCTCAAGCATGCATGATATCATATCCTAGGTCCATCCTCTTATGCATGTGAGTATCATGAGGGGTTTTAGGTTCTTTTACATGCATAAACCCAAAATGTTTCACAAGTCAAAATGGTTCTAAGGGTTCATGCCATCATTCCACAAGTAAAGATCCAAACTTGCATGATAAATCAAGTCCAACACAACATAAGTAGCATGATTTAGTCACTAAAACATAGCCCAAAGTCATGGGTTCAAGAAAGGGGCAAAACTAGGTTCACATAGGTTAACATACTTGTGTTTCTTTTCATTTTATTCCATGTCAACACTAAATCTACCGTTTAGATCTAGAAGTAGCTAGAACTTACAAATCGAGGCTAGAGAATTAGGGGTAAGAATCTTGTCGTAGGATCCATGTTGAGATGATGATCAACACCCTTGATTTGATGTAGAAAGCTTGCTCCTTTGCCTTGAATCTAGTTTGCATGCATAAGCTTTTGAAGATGAAGGTGGAGGCCATGATCAAGAGGGATTTGGGCAGCACTTCGTGGCAAGAGTGATTTGTGAGGGTTTAGGCTAGGTCTAGGGGTCTTTTTATAGAAGTTTAGGTTAGTTTAGGCCATAGGATTAACCCTAGTTTAGATCTGAACTATCAAATCCCGAAACAGGCCTTAAAACATGACCCAAAACACTCAGCAGGTGCACCAGACCAAAGTGGCCGGACCACCCAGGTCGACACCCGTGTCGACTGGGCAGTCGACCTGCCCCTGGGCGTGTCGACTCCCCAATCGACACCCCAGTCGACCTGGGGCTTGGGCGGGAATTTTTCCCGCCCAATCTGTTTGGCTCCAGATTTGAATTTCGAACTGTTTTTGAACTTGAATTTTTCTGAAAACTTTGACGGGCCATAACTTGGTCATACGGACTCAAATTTTCGAAAACTCGGACTCTATTTCGCGTATTTTTCCGAGACGAACGCAATGACACAACCCGTTTCCTCTGATTCAGATTTTATAATTTAATTCCGCCTTGATTTACGTTATAACATGCTATTCAAAGTACGGGTTGTTACATTCTCCTCACCTTAAAGGATTTCGTCCCCGAAATCTTCAAGTTAGGAAGAACGTATCCTACCATCCATCATCTATCTACTCAAAACATCATCCACGAGCAGTCATTGTCCTTTAAAGATTCTAAATGTTGTATGATCATATGCGAAAGGTGTGTGTATATGTACTTATCTAATGTAAATGATCAGGCCTGAGTGATCTTCTAAATGCAAAATATGTTTAGTGCCATGTATCCAACATGTATGCAAATAGTCCTAGTCATATAAACACTATATGTGTGCACAACCATTCATCCACATGCAACATCCACATGATAACATTTCATCTATAAACAAGTACAAATACTCGTGCATATGCAATATGAAATGTGACTGAATCGACCTAGTGTCTAATGTGTACTCAATCATCCACGAGCAACCACTGGCAACCATATCAATCATAACATGTTTCAAATACATGTTTACATCCATAGGGTTCTACCTAAGGTCCTCAAGATAGGATCGAGAAGATAAACAAGATAAACTCCTTATGGGGTTTGCAACTGAACTAAGATCGAAAACAGAACCGAGAGGATATTCATAAAAGATAACCTACAAGTAAGTTCTACAGAAAACAGGGATCAAGGATATACTCTTAAAAAGAGATATCATGCGCGTATCTAGTCTTCATCCTTCTGAGTCGCATTCCCTTGAGCTTAGTTCCATTGTGCTTTGACCATCTTTTAACTTCATGATTTCGTAGCTTCTTATTTCCTGTTTCCATAATGTGAGTTGGAACTCATTTTATTGTCGCCTCTCGTTCCACTTTCACTTATTCTTCTTCTAGTATACTTGATTCAAACATGACTGCGTACTCATGATTCCATGCGAGCTCTCCAAAATTCACTAGTGAATCTTGGATCTCGTTTACATACTATACGGTATTCCACGCAGAAGAACTTTCTCTTGAAAGTAAACAGATGCCAACCAGGTTACCATGTGTACTTACTAGGGTGATTTTTATAACTTATGCATAGGTGAAATGAACCATCCGTCTTATTGGCAAACACCACTCGATCGGGTTTCAAATTTACAATAAAGGCATCTAGGGATTCTAGGTAACTAATCATGACAGAACCCAAAAGGTTACACGAGACTTCGAGGGTATTACCAAGGCTAGTCAAGAATCTAACTACCCTCCTATCAAAACCGAGGGTGGCACCCCTTACTGGATAACCACTTCATCCCTAGAATCCATCCATGGCCCAAAACATAAGCATTACTTCCAAACTCAACTCCTGGCATAGACATTCTCAAATCCAAACAAGTCGTGAATAAATGGACTGATTCTCCAACAAGATTTGAGACAAAATGGGATCCTCTACTACGCTAGTACTAAGGAGCAGAGACTCAACTATCGAAGCGGACTTAAATGATGTGGTGATCAAAACAAAGTCTTGGCGGGATGATAGAAAAGAATAACTAAACCTTCAACAAGAAGGTTACCATCCTTCTCAGGTACGCTAGTGAGGGTATGCAATTGCCTTCTTGATGATCTTGTCCTTGTTCCATAATACTTAACTCCGTCCCGTTTTACAATACCAAAAATACTCTCTCGTCATGGGTTGAGCCCTACCAACAAGTTGCTTATCCTTAAGCCCGTATCCTTTATCCTTGTTCTTACTATCCTTTCTTATAACGCGGCAACAGGTCTTTCGAGAACTACCTCCATCGCACGGAAAACACTTAGGTAGCTAGGGAAGGATTAGTCGCAGTTCAAACTACTGTGACTACAGATGGAGGAGAGAAAGGAAAAGAGATTCAATCAAGGAAACAAAGGATAGTGCTAATGGCCTTTGGGGAATAGCCTTTAAAAATAAAACCTTTCTTGAAAAGTGCTTCTTTATAAACAGTTTGGAAAATAGTTTCAAAAGGTTTAAAAAAAACTTTTGCCCAGTCTGGTAACCTTCTGCTCTGATACCAAATGTAACACCCCACCTCCGCTAGGGTCACTCACAAAGGGAATGCACTAGGTTTGGTGAAGCATTATCGAGGTAAACATGCACAGAAATATTACAAGACAGAACATATATAAAACAACGGAAGAAAAACAAATTTCATTACCTTATAAAATAAGGTCTAAAGCCTTTTACATCAGAATACATCAAAACCTGTCTTGCAATAGTAAAGAAGCATAAAACCTTTTCATAAATTATTCCCCAAAATAAAGCGGTGAAGCAGCCATAGCCAAGAGAAGACCAAGCTATACATGATGACCTTCAAGCAGAAGAGGTCCGAACTAAACAACAGCATTTCCTCCCTGAAAACCTGGGGGGGGGGAACGGAAGACAAAGAGGGGAAAGAAAACGGGGTCAGTCATAAAGACTGGTAAGTCCTATCTACTTCCAGCATAAAAACAGGTAAAGGTAGCATGACATGCATAAACTGAAAGTAAACATAAGGATGATGACAAGATAGATAAGCTAGACCAAGATAACAGGATGAACTACCGTATCAAGATAAACTAAGGTATCACATTGTCAGGTTTCTATCAAATATAAAATCCCGAGGTATCTATCATGTATATTTGCTCTGCACCTCCCGTACTAGTATCCCAACCCGTGTTACGTGTTAACTATAAAATGTCCCTTTCCCAATGTCATGAAATGGTCCATGTCGACCTAATATATCGCATATATAGGTTTTCTCAACTCGTGTGTTTCTTTCCATGTATAAGTTCAGTCATTTGCTGTACCTCGTGCGGGCTTCCTCACTACTTCAACGTAGTACCATTTGATCCTTAAAATCATTTGGACAGTCATCTTTTATCTAACTATGTTTTCTTATCTAGAACTATCGCGTGTTCAACTAAGGTTTATGCCACCCAGGACCACTGGGGATTATGCTACCTAATGAACGTTTTCGTATCTCGGTTTGGGTTCAAACCACCTAGGGCCACTAGGGATTATGCTACCCGTCAACCACGCCCTTTTTCCCACGTATGTATCGTGAATCGTTTTTCCATGTCTAGGTGCACATGTATCTCAATGTGCCATCCGAGTTCCGTGACAGAATACAGGACTCGGTCGGGAGCTTTAGGTTATCTGCCGATGCAGATATTAAGGTCTGTTTTTCTACCGGTGGTTATGGTCCCACGTGACCCCTCCCTCAACCACTGAAAGGCAAAACAAGAAGAATCATGTATGAGAACTACACTATGGCCATCAATGCCCCACTCCCAAATGGCCTACCTCACCCATAACTAGATAGCAAGTATGGTCTGTTGGGTTCTCTCTGCCTTTCCGTACGTACACGATTGACTAAAGATGGTAGGTGGCCGACGATGTGCTATCTAGGGCTACCGTGAAAATATCGCCGATCCCACGCTAATCCACCCCAGTCTTTAGGTTGCTCGCACAGCAACCAAGGCATACCCTTGGCTCTTCTACCGCAGACCTTAACCTCTGTGAGCCCAGGAGGATCATCTGCCACCTCACAGAGGGATACCAAGAGTATCCTCACGTTCCCCGAAGCTACCGCTTCGTCACCCAGTTCGTTGGAGCCTTTATCTAAATCAGATATTGCTCCATCTCGTGTATTTGCTGAAGCGACGACCTACCAAATCGGGTTACTCATCTATTATGAACTGGTCCAATTTCCTTGACTAAGAATTATTACTTAGTTATCCTTAACTAAGGTTGATCACTTAGCTTCCTTTCCCGTCATCCTTGTTAACTACTGTTTTCCACTTAGCCCCCATGAACTAGGGTTTTATCTAATGGGTTAAGCGTTGTCATTCGAGCTCATGACTTAACCCGTCTAGAAGCATGTCAAAATTGGCTAAGTGTTCAAGTTCAAGACTTAGCCCTACAAACCATATGTTAAGTTGGTTAAGTATATCAAGAAGTTCACGGCTTAACCTTATCGCGTTATCGTGGTTGGTTAAGTATAGATTATCCTTATCAAATTACCGAGTCGAGTTGGTTAAGTATATTCAAGCGGTTCGTGTCTTAACCCTATCCAATTACTATGTTAGATTGGTTAAGTGTAGGTGAACTTAACCCCATCAAGTCACCGAGTCAAATTGGTTAAGTATTGGTTAACTTAACCTCATCAAAATTATCGAGTCAAATTGGTTAACCTAACCCCATTAAATCATCGTGTATAATTGGTTAAGTATAAATTACTTAACCCCATTAGATTATCCTGTTAGATTGGTTAAGTATTGGTTAACTTAACCTCATCAAATTATTGGGTCGGATTGGTTAAGTGTTGGTTAACTTAACCTCCTCCACTAATCGTGTTGTATGGTTAAGTGTCATTAGTCTAGCTAAGTTACTTAACCCACCCGTCCATGTCATATCAGTTAAGTGTCATTAGTCTAATCAAGTTACTTAACCTTATCATGTGGCATTAATTAACTTAATGCACCCCAACCTCTCACATTAGACTTTGTTGTGGTTACTAGTTAAGCCGGGCGGGTCCGGGTAGCTTTACACCACAACTTAGTCTAACCTCGGGTTTTAAGTGCGATATGACCAACTACTCACATTGGGTCCTATTGTTTGTAGCCACTAGTTAAGCCGGTCGGTTCCGGGTAGATTTATGCTACAAACTCAACCCAACCTCGAGTTGGCCACTTTCATGTTTTACTACGTATCATGTTCATGCCGAATTTAGGCCTTGATTAAGTCCATGTTTTTCACTCATGCCCATTGTCCCATTCCTTGGTATAATTCATGTCAAGTTCACATGTTCCATATTTTTCTAAGTGTCATCCCCACGTTTATTACCATTACATGTTACATGTAATTTCATGTCAAGTTCATAGCAAATTTCAAGCTTTGCCTAGACTACCCAAAACGTATTCCCAACGCACATGAAAGCGAATCAACATAGTAGGAAAAATATGACAAGAGAGGGTATAAGATGGCAAAGGTGAATCACAAGTTAAACATGGTGACGTTTGGGGTAAAAGGTGTTCACATAACTAGCATATTGCATATCGGCCTCAAAACATGTATGATAGCATAAAGGGATTGGCCTCTAACTTGCATGATATCATAAGAGGATTGGTCTCAAGCATGCATGATATCATATCCTAGGTCCATCCTCTTATGCATGTGAATATCATGAGGGGTTTTAGGTTCTTTTACATGCATAAACCCAAAATGTTTCACAAGTCAAAATGGTTCTAAGGGTTCATGCCATCATTCCACAAGTAAAGATCCAAACTTGCATGATAAATCAAGTCCAACACAACATAAGTAGCATGATTTAGTCACTAAAACATAGCCCAAAGTCATGGGTTCAAGAAAGGGGCAAAACTAGGTTCACATAGGCTAACATACTTGTGTTTCTTTTCATTTATTCCATGTCAACACTAAATCTACCGTTTAGATCTAGAAGTAGCTAGAACTTACAAATCGAGGCTAGAGAATTAGGGGTAAGAATCTTGTCGTAGGATCCATGTTGAGATGATGATCAACACCCTTGATTTGATGTAGAAAGCTTGCTCCTTTGCCTTGAAGCTAGTTTGCATGCATAAGCTTTTGAAGATGAAGGTGGAGGCCATGATCAAGAGGGATTTGGGCAGCACTTCGTGGCAAGAGTGATTTGTGAGGGTTTAGGCTAGGTCTAGGGGTCTTTTTATAGAAGTTTAGGTTAGTTTAGGCCATAGGATTAACTCTAGTTTAGATCTGAACCATCAAATCCCGAAACAGGCCTTAAAACATGACCCAAAACACTTAGCAGGTGCACCAGACCAAAGTGGCCGGACCACCCAGGTCGACACCCGTGTCGACTGGGCAGTCGACCTGCCCCTGGGCGTGTCGACTCCCCAGTCGACACCCTAGTCGACCTGGGGCTTGGGCTGGAATTTTTCCCGCCCAATCTGTTTGGCTCCAGATTTGAATTTCGAACTGTTTTTGAACTTGAATTTTTCTGAAAACTTTGACGGGCCATAACTTGGTCATACGGACTCAAATTTTCGAAAACTTGGACACTATTTCGCGTATTTTTCCGAGACGAACGCAATGGCACGGCCCGTTTCCTCTGATTCAGATTTTATAATTTAATTCCGCCTTGATTTACGTTATAACATGCTATTCAAAATACGGGTTGTTACAGTATCTTTTTTCAGGGATTATATAGTGCTATAATATTGATGATTTTAGTCCACCGTGTTAACATCGACATTTTAGACTGATTGCGCAATATAATAATATATCAGTTAAAAATGAAGCAGTTTAAATTTACAGGACATCATATGCCTAATTTCTATTATATAACTATCTTCCTTGATTTGCAATTTAATTGATGGCCGTATGGGATTAGAAAAAAAAATGCAACTATGTTCTGTACCAACTATATCACTCTTACGATGTCTAATATTCTAGCAGTACATGATTGTTTTTTCCTTTTTGCAGTTGGGTAACATGATGAATCAGGGTACTTTGAAAGTGATTGCATGGAAGTTTGGTTATCTTTACCTGTTATTTTATTGTATTATCAAACTTATGTTTTTTGTGTAATTTGGATTCGTTGCGATATATTTGTATTTTTTGTTTCTTTAAAGACATAATTTATCTTTGTTTTATAGTAATTTTGCTATGGTAAATTTTCTTATGAAATTTCTTTTCATACTTTTTAGCTTATAACATGGAGAATGATTATCTATTTATGTCACTAAAGGCACTGATTGCATAATTTAAAATGATTTTCATATCATGAATTTGCAATGCATCAGGGGTGTGAAAAATTATGAGTTTGAAGCATATAAAAAGTATTTCTAATTGTCTATTTGAAACGCTTTGTAAATGTGCAGATTATCAAGTTGAAACACTCGTTAAGTGTTTTAGATTATCAAGTTGAAACACTCGTTAAGTGTTGCCATTTATCAAGTTGAAACACTTGTTAAGTGTTGCAGTTTATCAAGTTGAAACACTCGTTAAGTGTTGCAGTTTATCAAGTTGAAACACCCGTTAAGTGGTGCAATTTGTCAATTTGAAACACCCGCTAAGAGTTTCAATTTGTCAATCTGAAACACTCGCTAAGAGTTTCAATTTATTAATTTGAAACATAATATAGGTGTTTCAAAAATCTGCAACATTCTAATTTGCAACACCTATAAAGTGTTTTTAAAAATTTTAGCAACATTTTATTACCGTTTCAAAATGGTCATTTTGGTATTGTGCCGTACCTCTGTCAGCCACCAGATCTGGCTCTATACCGCCCTTGCCAACCTCCATGTGTGCTGCTTATGCCTGCTATCAAATAATTAAAAGCAGATTCCACCGCCCTTGCCAACGTCGCACACCCACGTCTGTCTTCTTTGCTGCAGTGTAGGCCAATGTAAAATGCTGTAAAATTTTGCAAAGCTCTTTTTTTATTTTATTATAAAGAGAAACATGGAGAGTAGTAGGAGTAATGGTAGAGAATCTTAGGCGATATTTATAGAGTTCAAGCATTTAAAAATAAGAAACTGTCCAGTTGTAAAATTTAAGATGCTATTTTGAACTTTTTATGCACGGGAAACCGAATTTTAGCCGATTCAATGCTTATCCGGAATGCAGTAAATGCTAGAAAAGAGCATTTAAAAAAAGAAACCGTCAAGTTGCAAAATTTAATGAGATATTTTGAACTACTAATAAAGATAGGAATGAATATGAGAATTTTAAGAAATTGGCTACTTCTAGAAATAGAGCAATTAATATTATAGGAATGAATATGAGAATTTTGATAAACTAACTATTTCTGGAAATACAGAAATTAATATTATAGGAATGAGTATGAGAATTTTAAGGAATTGAATGTTTGTGGAAATAGAGCAATTAATTTTGATTCAGCAAAGAGGAAATGTAGGACATAATTTCGCATAAAGGACAATTTTGGTAGTTTGCGTGTACACTAAAAAAGTGTGACACATCAATATAAGAAATTGTCATATATCCACATCAATAGGAATTTCTATATTATATATGGAAAATAAATTGAATTAGTATATCTATATGCAAAATATAAACGATCTTAGTTCTAATTTTAAACACAAATACATACATACATACATACATATATAATAGTATCATGTATACATCATGTATTATTATTATACATATAATAAAGGTTTAAAGCAAACAGTTTTGGAATGTAAAAATTTAATTGCATAATAAAAACTTTAATGGATGCAATAAACTACGCATGGAAATTTGTAGCATTAGAACCAATGAAAACGCATAAAATAAAATAAATAGCAACTAAATCAAAGAAATGGTCCTAAACTTAGCACCAAAATATTGTAAAAAAAACTATCATTGATATAGTGCCAAATTTTCTCTCTAACCATATAATAAATTATCATATATCCACGTTAATATTGATTTCTATATATGGAAAATAAATTGAATTAATAGATCTATATGCCAAATATAAATGATCTTAGTTCTAATTTTAAACATAAATATGTTTATACATATAATAATATCGTGCATACATATAATAAAGATTTTAAGAAAACTGTTTGGAATGTAAAATTTTAATTGCATAATAAAAACCTGAATTGGTATAGTAAATTACACATGAAAATTCGTAGCATTAAAATCAATGAAAATCCGTAAACTAAAATAAATAGAAACTATATTAAAGAAATTGTCCTAAACATAGCACCTAATATTGTAAAAAAAAACTTTCATTGATATAGTGCCTAATTTACTTTCTAACCATATAAGAAATTGTCATATATCCACATCAATATTAATTTCTATATATGGAAAATAAATTGAATCAGTAGATGTATATGCCAAATATAAAGGATCTTAGTTCTAATTTTAAACACAAATAAGTTTGGGCATTGTTATTGACACTCCATTTTCTGTTAAGGGGAGGCCAAATTTTAAGAACACACCACTTTTTTTAAATTGTTAAGGGAGGGATCAATGTAGGCGACTATTTTTTTTTTACTTTTTACATTTTTACCCTTACTTGTAAAAATTACTCACCATAAAGGAAAATTCTATTTATACACCGAAAATTCCTTAACATACACCATTATTTTTTCCATAAAATTTTATTACTAAATTTACTCTTTTCTCATAATTGTTTTTTTAATACTTATGCATATAAAAAGTCAAATTATTCTTAAAAGTATTGAAATTTGATACAAACTAGATATGTTAATGAATTATTTAATCATGAAATCTAAAATTTCAATTAAGAAAACATTCATGAATAATGGTCTAATTTAGAAGTGTTGATTTATTTTGTAAAATTACAGTAATTTTGTTGAAATTGATTTTTTTTCATAAAGTTAATAAAAGTTGCAATATTAGTACAAGAAATATATTTCATTTTGTAAAATTTTACTCAATTTGATGCAAAGAGTTTCTAATTTTTGATAATTGTGTTTTAAATTTGAAAAAGAAAACAAAAAGAAGATGCGAACATGGATATTTTAGTAAAAGAAACGGTGTATGTAAAGTAATATATGGTGTATATTAGTTTATTATAATTTTTTGTATATGTTTAGCAATTTTTGGTATACAAATAGAATTAGCCAACTGTAAAATCATAAGTCTCCTAGATCACAAAAACCCAAATTAAGCCTAAATGGATAATAATGTAAAAGTACATTTATTTGTTAAGGGGCTATTTTCCTTCTTGGTACTCCCCTTAACAATTTTTTAGAAAGTAAAAAATTAGCCTCCCCTTAACAATATTTGGAGTGTCAATAACAATGCCCATAAGTTTATACATATAATAGTAACGTGCATAAATATAATAAAGGATAAATTGAATAAGTTGATCTATATGCCAAATACAAATGATCTTAGTTCTAATTTATATGTTTATACATATAATAGTATCGTGCATACATATAATAAAGGTTTTAAGCAAACTGTTTGGAATGTATAATTTTAATTGCATAATAAAAACCTGAATGGATAGTAAATTACGCATGGAAATTCGTAGCATTAAAACCAATGAAAATCCATAAACTAAAATAAATAGCAACTATATTAAAGAAATTGTCCTAAACTTAGCACCTAATATTGTAAAAAAAAACTGTCATTGATATAGTGCCAAATTTACTTTCTAACCATATAAGAAATTGCCATATATCCACGTCAATATTAATTTCTATATATGGAAAATAAATTGAATCAGAAGATCTATATGCCAAATATAAGGGATCTTAGTTCTAATTTTAAACAATAATATGTTTATACGTATAATAGTACCATGCATAAACACAATAAATGTTTTAAGAAAACTGTTTTGGAAGGTAAAATTTTAATTGCATAATAAAAACCTAAATGGATGCAGTAAATTACGCATGGAAATTCATAGCATTAGAACCAATGAAATGCATAAACTAAAATAAATAGCAACTAAAATGAGAAGCGATATTAAAGAGGAAATTTGAATTTGTTTAAAAGATTTATTAGATCATAATTTAAGTGACATTAAATACCTAATTTATCGGGGATATTAGGTTAATTAATAATTTTGTATATTTAAAAGCTCATACGTAAGGGCATTTTGGGAAGTTCACGGTCGGACCAAAACTTTGTGCTCCAAGAGAATTGTTAATTAAGAAGATGTGCGTTAATGCGCACGTTGATTATGCATTTAAAATTTGAATAGAAAGAGGGTAATTTTGGTACTTCACGATCGGACCAAAAATATATGTTTCCAAGAGAATTATTAATAAAGATATGGCCTATGTCATTTACATATAACTGGTAGAGTATATATTTTATCCAATTTTCATAACAGTAAATTAGCGAAATAGTGCACTGTCGAAATAGTATATATTTTATCCCATTCCTAAAATGCACTGTCGAAATAGCATAATAAGTCAATTCGAAAAAGAAAAAAAGCCCAAGAAATAACATCTGCGAATACATAGCAGCTTCCGTATTTGAATGGTTCTGAAATTCTCAAAGCTATTATTTGATGTGTCACCCGGATTTGCGTTCAATTTAGACAAGGTTTGTAGGCAATTATTTGATGTTCCAGAGAATACCTTGTTACCTATAAATACCAGTTTTGCTTTACCTCTTGCTTTTATATCAACGCCACTTTTCTTCACAAATATCTCCTTCCTCAGATCTAATTCTTTCTTCTTACACAATTTTTATGCTACTTTTGAAAGCCTGACAATCAAATTGGTCCAACTGAGCAACCTCTAAGTCACCTTTGCATATAACATGCAGGTTTGATTTTATTTTTACAACATGAATTAATCGCTGAGATCTATAATCACAAAGCTATTTGCAATTTTATATCAGGTGATTCTTTTCCTTCCAAATAGTTTCTCATTCAGCAAGCTCAGGGAAATGATACTTTGCACCGATGGATTTGCGCCCAATCTATCGGCTATGCAGGTTTGCTATTCTATTTTATATAATCCGCTGGAACAACTCAATCATTATTTTATAAATTTATTCATCTCATTTTGTTAATTCCACCTTTGATATAACACGCTTTATGCAATTCTTCTAGACGCGAAAGTCAGAACTTTTTTTAAAATTTTCCATAGGTTCAATTTGTTTTTTTGTTTTTTGATATAATGAGCTATCCCTTTTGATCCCACCATTGATACTCTATTCTTTGGAACAACAGTGAAATAATGCAAGTCAGTTACAGTATTTAGAGTCAGATGTATACTTCAAATCATATATAATATATGTAGATATCGTCGTCGTTTGTGTGTTTCAGATTTTACATGGCCGAATCAATATGTGGATCATAGCTTTGAAATGGGAGATATAGTATCCTTCCAAGCCAATGTCCGTTTATGCAACTATATGGGATGGATCGATATGAGAGATGCATGTGGTTTTCAGCTCTTCTCTGTGAAAAAATAAAGATGGAAATAACTTATTTAGAAGTTTGTATATTTGAGCTGTCCAACGTCTGTCCACACAAGTGTTTCAAACAGAAAAAAATGTTTTATTTTTTGGAATTTTTTTTTATATAGTTTTGTTCAACAAAAAATATATATATTTTTATACACTGCTTTAAGACGAAAACTCATTTGAAATGAAATAGATCTCAATGTTACAAATTGTATTATATTTAAAACTTCACTTTTGTTTATGCCATTTATATGACAATTTACTATTTAGTGATTTCTGTTTTTTCTTTTTAGTGACAATATAATTCACATTCAAATAAATACATAAAATACACAAACATTTTAGAAATAATAATCCACGCGCGGAGCGCGTGCCGTCATCACGCGCGGAGCTCGTGCCGTCACCACGCGCGGAGCGCGCGCCGTGACGCTCTATAAGGATAGTATTGATATGTTAGAAAATCATGATGAAAAGAAGATAGACTAAAATAAAAAAAATTGGGATATTTGCAACCAAAATTATGACATGGGACTAAATTAAAAAGATTGAAATGGGCAAATTTGGAATATTTACAAGTAAAATTATGACATGAATGTTATAATTAAAAAGAAAATAAAAGAAAATAAAAAGACTTATTATATTAAAACTTATATCTTGGATTAAGTTATCAAGCAAATAACTTAGCATTCCATACTAGAAGTAATCCCTTTCATGTTAAAAACTGATGGTCTCAACATGGGAGTTGAGGCTGGGCACGCTTATGCTGAAGTAGGTATATAAGTGGACAATAAATATGACCCAGGTCAGAGGAACTTGGCGGAGGTGCAAATTAGAATATTTGTTTTCTAGGGACTCATAATACTAGCATTCCCTTTTAGGTTAAAAACTGATAGTCTCAACATAGGGGTTAAGGTAGGGTATCTTATGCTGAAATAGGTATATAAATGATCAGAAGGTTGGGACGATAGGTAATGCGAAGCAGTGATTACCATGCATGTGGAATCAAAGTTGGGAAATAATTTGCTATTGCTTCTATGCAATAAACTATGTCTTCATGGGTGGGTAGACGGGGGTGATCGACTTCATGACGAGCCAATCTATGGAGACATTCTACCATGCGAGGTGATTGACTGGTAGGAAAGATCGATCGATGAGTTGGATTAGGTATTCATTCTCACTTACGTCTTTACTGGTGGAGTAAATGGACGGCGATTGACTTCATAAAGGGCAGAACTATAATGCCATTCTACCTGCAAATCATATTTCTGTAGAAATCATATTCCTATAGTAGTTGAATTAGTGCAAATAGTTATTACCGTTTGAACTAGATAGATAATAAAATCACCTTAGAAATTATTATAGGTTGTGCACATATACATTACCTTATGACACAAGAACTATTACTAAGACTGTTATTTTTATCTTGCTTAATCATGTGTCTAGTTACTTCACTTACATACTTTATGTCAGATCCACTCGTTTTTCTTCCTTTTTCTTCCCCCATTAGGCTCATAAGGAGGAAGTCGATTGATACTAGTAGCTTAGAAGAATTAATTGCAGAGATCTTATTTTCTTTCTATTTGTTATACTTTAGTCTATTTTATGACATCTTAGTTGTCAGGGTTTGGATTTGTACTTGTAAGGGGAAATGTTTTCTTGTATACTATGATTTGGGCTAATATTATGTAAGATATATGATCTATTTTAAAACTCATTTTCTGTAAAGTATTGTTTTGGAATAATAAATTACTTTTAAATAAACGTTCCTACAATTTACTTTTAAGATCTTGTGAATCTTAATCATTGTGATTTCTTTCTTTATACCTACAACGCTCCAGATTTCTTTGTATGACTCTACATTTGGACGTGCTACGAGGTGTGGGGTGTTACAGGCATCATCAACGAGTACCGAAGGTAATAAGGAGAGCATGAAACCTTAGGTCGAATAACATCCTAATGTAAGCGATAAACAAATCTTAAAGTATTGTAAAAATCGTAACACTATAAGGCATAGAGGGAAGAGATAATCGTACATCCTACATCAATAATGTCAACAGATATAAAAAATATATAAATCTATAATGATCATCACGGCTATATTTTATGCACGACACCAGGGGTGTCTATACATCTGAATCAGTGATATCCTTATCAAATGATGCATTTAAGTAAATAAATCGTAACGACCGTCCCTTACCTCCTACATTAAACTGTAGGAGAATTGCGTTGTATAACATGCCAGGTCAATATGGGACGATCACCAAGAAGAGATAAAATGAAACAGAACATGTCGTATAACTCACAATGCACGAATAATATATAATAATAAAATATACAACAGGAATAGTAGTGAAGCATAACAAAGCAGGAAATCCTAGCTCCATATAATCCTAGAATATCAAGTACAAAACACCCCAGTTACTAGATGTTTGAATACATCAGGTCTGATTACATCCCTCATCAGAGTATATAACAAGAAAAACAATAGAAATCATCCAAATAGCTATATAGTAGGAACAGTAGTACATCAGCCTCCTACACCTCACCACTCATCATTATCATCACCAACCTATTACCAGTACTCAGTCTGCTCATCAACATCGTCTATGAGAACCCCAAGATAATAAAAGGAAACATAAAATCTTGTGTCGAATAACAGTCTGGTATGAGCAATTAAAGACTATCAACAACTACATGGGAAAATATGTTAATAGACATTTAGGTCTCACCTGACCTGTCCATACAACATAAGATTTAACACATAGCAATCACATTAAACATGCTACTCAAACACACAGAAGTAGATACTTTTCAGAATAGGATTTCAATCGTCGTTTCTCTTCAGTATCCTACGGTGATGGCCTACCTAGAGAATAGAAGAGGACACACAAGCAAGCATAACATCCATAACAAGCCATAACTTAGCTATCACCGACTAAAGCCTTGAATATATTGATATTGTATGACTGGTCGTTGCTATCCATCGAGGGAAAACGGAGAACCTTGGTTCTAGTCGGATTACCTTACATCCTACATACATTTTCCTTTCTAGAAAACTAGATCACTCCCTACACGATCCAAGGTACTCGATTTCTCTGACCCTAATACGCGTCCCCATGATACCACTACTTCAAGTTTGCTAGAATCCTTCAACCTATCTACGATTCCTTGGCACTTCCGACCTTATGAGCTATCCATAAATCCAACTTTTAGATTGAGTCCTACTTGAGTCAATCCATTTACTTGCACCCTTATTACAACTACTTCAGCCTGAGTTCACAATAAAAAAAATCAAAATACTTTGTGATAACTTCCACCTCGTTGACGTAAGTGAATATCGAAGACCACCGTCATGCTCCTGAAAGCCACTGCTCCTCATAACTAAACCACCTGTCCCCATTCATCATTATGATGGATCAGTACCGATCCATAGGTTATGGATCGGTACCTATGTACTTAGTAAAAAATGACTAAGTTTCTGCACATTCTTCTTCTAAGCCTCAAACTCTTTCCTTCGTTTCAATTTTAAGTCAAAACACTTCCCTGAAACCTTATATGCTGATACATCGACGTTTATTCGAGCGTTTACACTTCGACCAATCCAATTCACTTCAAACTTCGCATATGACTCGCTATAGACATGAGAAAGCCACACATTAAGTATCATTCTCCATCGATCATCCTTTATGGATCGGTACCGGTCCAAGGCCATGGTCCTCATGTTTAGTGAATTTTCACTTGAAATTTTTATCATAGTTCCTTGAACTCCCTATATGCCACGCCCAAAATCTCGTACTTAGCTGATTTTGATACAAAAAGTTTCATGTCGTCCTCCCGCGTCCTCCAGAACTACTGTACCAAGTTTCATCTGAATCCGATTATTTGAACCTCCCATTTGCTTTGTTCTTCAATTCTAAGTCCTACGACACATCTAAAAAAGTCATGCATAACAAACAATTCAACTAATCAAACATCAGTTTATCCAATTTCAAACATAAAGATCATATAAACACATACAAATATGATTCATATCATAATAACCACAAATCTAGCATAATTTGATATTAAACACATATAAAACATGATGGATCTACCAAAATACATAATATATGATCAAATTAGGTTATTCTAGAGCGTCTAGATAAGAATTAAACATATATGATCTACTTTAAGGAGAAATTAACATATAGGATGTAAAACAATCCTAATTAACACATATAATCCGTAATAACAATGTGAGAGATCTTTATCACTCACCAGAACCTAGAACCGATGCAACAAGGATGAAAGAAAATATGGATAAGGAAGAAAACCATTGAAAATGATGCAAAACTGCGAGATCTAATCTGCTTTGATGTAGATCTTGCCTCTAGATGCGACTTAAAATGATTTGATGAAAGAAAATTAGGGTTTTAGAGATCAGGTGGAACCATAGATTCTCAGACGCACAATCTAATGTATGAAACAGGGAGAAGAACTTTATTTCTCTCCTCATACCCCTATGTATAATCTCAGATCATTAGCCTAATGGGCTTACTAATCAGCTCATTAGCCACTAATTAGTCTATGCAACATAAATAAAAATTTAATATAATGACTTCTCTTAAACCATTGTACCAAATCATTACGGAATGGACAGGCACCATCTCGATCCAATGTGTAACATCCCGAATTTTTAGCTATTTAATAATTAATTGATTTAATTATTTTATATATATTGGTTTGGTAATTCATAATGGTTTGAATTCAACTATTTGAATATTTAAATTAATATATAATGATTGGAATAATAGATCTAATTTCCGAAATGTTCGGAAATGGTTAAAATGCAGTATTATGTGAATTGAATAATTTAATAGATTTAATTCATTCCAGAACTGAATTATAATAACGAATATAATATAGAAACGACAGTTGAATGTATTAATTATAATATAAATTATAATCGAGCCATAACGTCGTGGCAGTTCGTAATATTATGATTTGAACTTCAACTGAGTGTACATGATTCGTTACAAATCGGATTTCTTCGAAACAAGAAACTTTGGAATCTGTTGAGCTATATTTTTCTAATGGAAGAGAAAAATGGGGATTTCGCCTTATAGATTGTGAGTTATGTCCAAATCAAATTTTCAAATAGTCGCTATGTAATCGTTTATAAACCATAACGATATATTTAATTTTAATTAAATATTGGCTTCGAATTTAGACATGATCTTTGAGACGTAGGTATAATTCAATTTTTAGAATTTTACTGTAATTTTTACTTTGGAAAATATGCCAATTTTTATTTGAAGTATTTTACACCCTTAATCGGCATTTTTGGGACTTCACGGAATAAGCTAACTTGTCTGTTTTATTTTATTTTTGGGATCGTGTCACATTGTTCGTCACGACGGTATTTTTATTTTTGTTACTAGCAAACCGAAACTGAACGGAATTATTATATAGCGACGTACCATTTAAAACTTGTTTTAAAACATGCATGGGCATCTATACTATACCAAGATGTTCCTTGCTCTTTCATTTGGAATTTTTAACACTTTCGTTTTCTTGTTTCTCTAAAAATAAAATAAATAAAATATATTTACATTCCTTACGTGCTAAGTTTCACACCCTTGTCCCTTACAAAAGAAACGCGGCCTATTTGTTGTACAAAGCTATGTTAAATCAAATCAAAAAGTCTCCAAACCTACTAAAGCTATTACTTCACCAAGAAGGCTCTACAATGCATAAATTAGGGCTGTTATGGTAATGGTAAATTTACCAGTGCCATACCAATATCAAGTAATTGGTAAAAAAAAATGAGCCATTTTGGTTTACCAATGTTATCAGTATGACAACGGTAAATTTTCCATTGTAAATAGTAAATATAGCGGTAAAGAAAAATTAAAACTAGTGGTAACGGTAAATTTACCAATCATATTAAATTTATTTTTCACTATTAGATCAAACATTAATCATAGACACTTTTAACGATACGTCGTGGTTTTTAAGAAGATTTTGTAGTATTATTTATGATGATGATTCTTTTAAAGTTTTGTAAGGCTCAAAGTTTAATATTATAAATGTTATTATCTCATATTATTGTAAATAAGCTATGATGGATTAAGAAATACTTAGATGTTAACTAAAACATGTCGTAATACTAATATAAATATCATAGAGTAATAATAAAAAACAAAATTATTGTTTTTTTTTTTTCAAATTTTAAGGCAACAAAATTTGAATGTTTGTAATGGTAAATTTCCCATTATCCGCCAACGGTATACCAGTTTATCGGTATACCAGTGAATATTTTACCATTGGGAACGGTAAATTATCGGTAGCTATTTTTGACTTACCAGTAGTATTGATACGGTAATGATTCTCAAGCATCGGTAGCGATTAGCATTACCATAACAGCTCTGGTAAAAATATGCGAGGTGCAAATTAAGTCTGGCGGCATGATGTAAGTTGTGGATCAGCAGCAAGTTAATTCATGAATGTAGGACGCTATATATACACTGTTCACACCCTGTAGGCACTGGGATAGGCGAGGCGTGGAATTCGCGGATAGCAGGGAGGATGAGGGAGGGATCGCAATACACAGAAATGGTGAAAAATGGGATGACAGTTAGTGGACAACGAGTTGTGGACCTTGTGGTTATCGGTGGGTTAAGAGGTGGCGGTTTCATTTTTTCGAAGGTTACAGGAGCGAGGCGTTATATTTGTGGTTACAGGAGCGGGTGCTTTATGTGTTGGATGGGGAAGGAGCAGCTACAGTGGTAGCGTATAGAAATATGGGGATGGGCCATTAAACAAGGGAGAAAGCCCAGAAATTGGAGACGTGAATGATGCTATTACTTTTTGTTTCATGGGCGATAACAAGTTATATAGTATGGAGAAACGAATACTGTGCACAGGAGTGGGCTTCCCACGGTTTGGGTTTGGACCATAAAAAGACGAATGGAATACTCTGTGAAAAGGCAAGGGAGAGTTTTGGGAAATGGAAGAATAACAAGGGGGTTCGGCAACTTAAAAACATAGAAGATAAAGCTACGGTCTGTAGCGGGTGTGGTAAATGAATTGGTGGACCGGTTTAAAGGAGGTAAAGCCCAAAAATATATAAAATTTAATTTAAGCTTAATTTTAAATAAATAGAGCGTTAATTTACACTACAAGAAGAATACCCTATTGCAACCAGCTATTTGCAACAGACTTCAAATGACAGTTGCAGTAAATGATATTTAGCAACATGCCTTTTGTTGCTGTTGCAATAGATAAGATTTAACAACAGGCTTATTCTTCCTGTTGCGAAAATCATATTTTTCGCAACAGTGATTTCGTGTCTGTTGCAAAAACATACTTTTAGCAACAGGACTTCCATTCCTGTTGCAATAAAAATATTATTTGCAACTACACTTTCAAATTACTTGCAAGAAATATATATTTAGCAACTGTCTTTACCAGTTGCGATAACTGCATTTTTTTTCCAAGTGGTAAAGCCTGTTGCGAATAACGTACTTTTGAAAATTATTTTTTCTCCAAGTAATATCCGGTTATAATATAAGAAGTATAAGCATAATAGTTTTTATATACATACATACATATATATATATATATATATTTGTGTATATATTTGAAAATTATATGATTAACCAATATATATATATATATTTGTGTATATATTTGAAAATTATATGATTAACCAATATATATATATATATATATATATATATATATATTTGAAAATTATATGATTAACATTTGGTTATAGTTCCGAAATAACAAGTAATCAATAAAAATTAGTAAATAATGAGTTATATTTTAATAAGTAATTAGCATAATATTTATTAATGTATGATATTTGATAATCATAATTTAGTTCTCATATAATTTTAAAAGTTATTATTGTTTGATTTTAAAAGTTATAATTTGGTTATGAGTTAATAAAAAATCCTATGCAATTAGTCACGCGTACAACACTACAACAGTACTCAATTTCAAAAGTATATACTTAACGTATTATTAAATTTCAAATGTCATCCGTCCAGGAGCACTCCACTAAGTAATAACGCGTTTAAGTTTTTAACCCTTCTGTTGCGTGAAACTTTATCAATCTCCTTTCCTCGCTTTCCACTTCGTAACCCTAGTTTGCGATCCCACGTTTCCTCCATTTTCAATCGATCCGCCGCCATTCGACATCTCATTCAATCGATCCATCCAGAAGCTCTTAGTTCGTGCCAACATTCAATCTCCAGTCTCAAAATCGATCCATTTCGTGTTGGCGTTCTGGTATCAGGTAAAATTCAAACCCTATGTTTCCTTCGTTGTAATTGTTTGCTCAATTTCGATTAATCCCCATCCTGTTCAAATCTATGATGAAACGAGTTTAAGATTCAATTTTGTTTTACTGTAGAAGCTGTTCATAAACTAAAATCATCAAAAGATTCAGAACTAAGGCCTATATTATTAGTTCAAATATAAATGCAAACCTTTTCGAAAAATAATCGGAGACCTTTACTGTTTTCACATGTTTTTTGGGACCATATCAGCAGAGAATGGTCTCTTTGAGAATTTTATTTACCTTTTGCTAGATATAACTTGAAAGGAAAGAGTACTCTTGAGCTAATGTAGTTAAATACTGTTTATTGTTAGCATGTTATATAAGCATCTTGATTCCTGATATGGAATGGAGTTTTGCTTCCACTTAAGAGTAGTAGGAAGTTCCGTGTTCCTATCGTGTGCAATGTTCAACAAGATAATCTTTGGGAGGCATGACAGTTAGTCTGTATGAGAAACTAATTTCACTGAAATGCAGGCCTGCCAAAATGCAAACTGAAACATTGCTAGCCGGTCATTGTAAGGAGAAACAAAAACCAATGATATTACATTCAACTAATTTCCCACAGAGTAAAAGCATTCAATGTTTTTGAGTATATAGCTCAACTCTGGAATATACATTCAACTATACACCATACAATTTCTGGTATACGAAGTAACAAAAACCAATGAGAAACCCAAATAACTAAATTATACGTGCAATGCATTCGCTCACAAGATGATAAGTAGAGACCAATTCAGGAGGATCAAGCGCTACTTAGGTTCAAGGAAACGATGTCGGAAAGCTTGAATTTACTGGTTTTCTTGGAGTTCATTGGCTGAAAAATGACTTCAGTGTCTAGCTTTACACCTACCACATCCCATCGAGAAGCTGATGATCCTTCACGATAACCCCTATGATTGTACAAGAGGCGAACCCTTGATATTCCTGCAGATTTTATTGGTGTTATGATATTAAAAATGGGACGCAGACTTGCAGTATTTTCTTAGCTGTCTACATATTTGCTTAAGGATTATATAAATAACTTTTCTATGTATCGTCATCTGATCTTTAATGAAGCAAGTAGGCCTACAACAAACAGTAACTCAAAATTTGTTCCCAGAATGAAGGTAAAGTTTTCATTCAATTGAGCAGAAAAAATAATTATTCACTTGACTAATAAAATGAGCTAAAAGCTTGTAACTGAAAATTAATAGTAAAATGATAGCTATAAGCTTTTAATTTAAAATTTGTCTCAATAACTAATTAAACATCAAATGATTTTATATGATTAGTTATATCTATTATTATGATATTTTGTTTAAGGATATTTTTGAGAAATGATTAAAAAAATATTGTATAATTATTTATTAGTAAGATAAATTAGTTCTGTTCAATTAATTATTATGTATAATTAGTATATATTAAATTTTAAAACATGTGCAATAAATCAAAAGGATGCACATCGTTTGCTGCATACACCTTTATCCAATCGTGTCTCAATAATAACTATGTTCATGGGTAACAGTTGCTTCAAATTTTGGTATTTTGGGTAATAATCTGCCCCATACTGATTACTGAGTTGATTTTAGTATGCTCGTTGAATTGGTAAAAACTGCTTACTGAATTATTTTAGGGTGCTACTATAAGGAAAAAAGTGTTATATAAGGAGAGGTGAAACTATATATCTAAGCAGCGACCTAACCCAGGTAGAAATGAAAAATTAAGTGTGTGATCATGGTATAAATTAATACTTATACTTTTCCAATCTTTATTTTAATCCCACTTGAACATCAAATGGAAAACATCAAAGAGATCATGTGTGTGAATCATGTGCACAGTTTGCGTGTTTATGAACCACAATTCAACATAAATACATAATGCGCAAGTTCTACTGGTCTCCCTAATATCAGTAGTATTCCAAGAGGCTATGACTTGGAGTGAATTTAACTAGCATAGGAGGTTTTCTATAAAGATGAAAAAAAATTGTAGGTAGTTTGCTTACGTACATAATCAACTAAACCAAAGTTCGATATTCTTTAGTTAGAAACCAAGAATTAGTTTTTTTTTTTTAATTTAATCGAATTATGTTTCAAGTAGAAAATATAAACATTCTAGACTGCAGGCAAAACATGGCTCGTTTTAGGGGTTGAAAGGGTTTTAGGTTTCGACTACTCACTTATCACTCACACCATTGATCGATTTTGGGAATTTCAGGTTTTTAGGAAAGGCTAAGATATTAGAGGATCGTCAAGATGGACAAAACATGGATATATCTACCAAGGTTTAGTTAGTTTTGGTTATTAATTTCATAGTTGCAATTATTTAAGATTGATTACCAATATCATCATGTTTTATAGAATGACAGAAGAATATAAGCAAGCTGTTTGGAATTTTGTATATGGGCATGCAGAAAGGGAGGGAAATCCGGAGAAAATTATTTGTCCTTGCTTAGAATGTCAGAATCTTAACAGGGAATCGCCAAGGAATGTTGTGTCACACTTGATTTGTTATGGATTTGACCCAACATATGATGTTTGGATTTTTCACGGGGAAGAACGTCCTTCACAAAATGAAGGTAATCAAGGTAATGAAGTGTCAGATGCATATAGAATGTACTTGGATACACAAATATGTAATGAGGAGATGGAAGGTCATGCTAATGTAAGACATGGAGAAGGGATTAATGAGATCCTGAAGAATGTTGAAATTCCTTTGTATCATGGGTGTGCAAGCTAGACAAAGCTATCAGCTACAATACTTCTTTATAAACACAAAGCTCGAAACGGTTTAACTGACACAGCATTTACGGAACTTCTTAAACTTTTGAAGGATATGTTGCCTGTAGAAAACACGCTTCCTGATTCCACGTATGAAACAAAAAAGCTGCTTAAATCATTTGGTTTAGTCTATAAGAAAATACATGCATGTGTGAATGATTGTTGTCTATTTCGAAAAGAGCTTGCACATAGTGATTTTTGTCCTAAATGTGGTAAGTCTCGTTGGAAAAAAAGCAAGACAAAGACAGGCGAAAAGGATGCCAAAATACCTATGAAGATTTTGAGATACTTTCCAATAATACCTAGATTGAAAAGAATGTTCACATCCTCAGAAACATCAGAGCAATTGAGATGGCATAGCGACCATAAGAGTGAAGATGATAAATTACGTCATCTAGTAGATTCTTCTCATTGGGCTACAATTGATAGGATGTTTCCATCTTTTGCATCTGATTCACGAAATTTAAGGCTTGGTCTTGCAAGTGATGGCTTTAACCCCTTTGGCAATTGCAACAGTAAATATAGTTGTTGGCCTGTGTTTCTTGTTGCGTACAACTTTCCTCCATGGCTTTGTTTGCACAAAGACAATCTGATGTTATCTTTATTAATTCCTGGGCCACGACAACCAGGAAATGACATCGATGTGTATCTGCAACCACTTATTGATGATCTAAAAAAAATATGGGACAAAGGGGTAAAGACTTATGATGCGTATAGTCGTAGTGAATTCAAATTAAAAGCCATTTTAATGTGGACAATAAGTGATTTTCCAGCTTATGGAAATCTAGCAGGTTGCACAGTTAAGGGTAAGAAAGCACGTCCTGTCTGTGGCGTCAATACTTGCTCGACATGGTTGCCTTTTAGTAGGAAGTGTGCTTACTTGGGTCATAGGAGATTCCTTGACCCTAATCATGAGTATCGTCAATGGAAAAACTTGTTTGATGGAACTGTAGAGAATAGACAAAAGCCTCCAGCACAAACCGGTACTCAAATCTTCGATTGTACTAAAGATATTTGTAATGAATGGGGAAAAAAGCCAAAGGAGGAAAAGAAATAAAGAAAAGGATAAGGGGAGATGGGAAGAAAAACGGAAGTCAAATATGGAAGAAGAAGTCGATATTTTTTGATTTGCCTTATTGGGAGGTAAATTTTAATTTAAATTTTTTATCAATCAAAGTATCTAGTACTTTATCGTTAGGTATTTACATGAAATTATTTTTATTTTTTCAGGCACTTCCTTTGCGTCACAATCTAGATGTAATGCATGTTGAAAAAAATATTGGTGAGAGCATTCTTAGCACATTACTTGATATTAAAGGGAAAACAAAAGATGACATCAATGCACGTAGAGATCTAGAAGTAATGGGTATTAGAAAAAAGTTGCATCCCATAGATATAGGAAGCAAAGTGTTACTTCCAGCTGCACCATGCACTTTAACTGACCAAGAAAAAGAGATATTTTACTATAGAATGAGTAATTTAAAAGTACCTGATGGATATAGCTCCAATATTGGAAATTGCTTTGCAAAACAAGATAAAATTTCAAATCTAAAGTCTCATGATTATCATGTTTTGATGCAACAACTATTGTCTGTATCACTGCGAGGACTTCTACCCAAAGCAATAAGGAACGCATTACTTCGATTATGTTCTTTTTACAACGACATTTGTCAAAGAGTGATTGATAGAGATAAATTTGAATTCGTCGAGAATCAGGTTGCGGTAACACTATGCGATCTTGAGAGATTCTTCCCTCCTTCCTTTTTTGATATCATGGTTCACTTGACGATACATTTAAGGAGAGAAGCAAGAATTTGTGGTCCAGTACAATATCGATGGATGTATCCGTTTGAGAGGTAAAATTTTAACATGAGTATATAAAGTAGTTAATGGTGTATGTATTTATGGGGGCATTTTATGTATGCATCTTGATTATAGGTATATGAAAACATTGAAAACATATGTTAAAAATCAAGCTCGGCCCGAAGGGTGCATAGCTGAGCGCTATTCTTCCAAAGAATGCATGAAATATTGTGCTGAATATATTAAAGATGGGTTAGAAATTGGGAAAAGAAGAAATAGAAATGAAGTGCAACAAAGTGATTCCATACTTGAGGGACACCCTATCTCCAAAGGAAAACCTATGGTAGTCATCAAGGATGTGATTAATGCTGCTCATCGGTATGTGTTGTTCAATACCAAAGAAGTGGAGCCATACATAGAGTAAGTATAAAGTTAATACAACTATTATATTTGAAACAACTTAATTTTTGATTCATGCATTTTCGTGTACAGAATGCACAAGGAAGAGCTAAAACGTTTGCATCCTCGGCTTTCACGAGATGATGTAGAACTTTCAAAGCTGCATTCAAAGACATTTAGCGATTGGCTTGAAAAAAAGGTTGAAAGTGTTATAAATTTTGTTTGAGATTGATAAGTTTGAGGTAGAAGCATTTTTTATATACTATTATGTTTTTTTCAGGTTAAAGATGATAGACAAACATCGAATGTTAGCAAAATAGTAAATTGGCTTTCATATGGACCTCGCCATCAAATAATATCTTATACCGGCTATGTTATTAACGGTCGACGTTTTCATACAAAAAAGTATGAGAAGTCTACACAAAATAGTGGTGTTTCTATCGAGGCAAGTACTATTCATGAAGATGGGTCCATTGAGAAAATAATTTACTATGGGGTTCTACATGAGATTTTATTACTAGACTACCGCTGATTTCAACTTGTCCTGTTTAAGTGTGACTGGGCAAATATTAATCGTGGAGTGAAGGTTGAAGATGGATTCACATTAGTCAATTTACACCAGTTCCAAAATCAATTTGCAAGTGACCCTTTCATTTTAGCTACGCAAGCTACACAAGTATTTTTTTGAAAAGAAAGCAACTCATCAAATTGGTATGTTGTACTGAAAGCACCACCTCGAGGTTTTCATGAGTTAGAAAAATATGATGAGTATGAAGGACCAACTAGTAAACCTGTAGACGAGTCACAAATTGTTGATAGAGATGTAGACAATGGAGACGAAAGTTACATAAGAAAGGATTGTGAGGGCATTTTGGTATGAAATAAACATCTTTTATTGCTTTTTGTCATATAACCATTTTCAATTCTAGAAAAGTATTTCTGTTTATTATTTTCAATAATTACCATTATATATGATTTTTATATATAAGATTCAAAATTTGGGATTGAACTTACACTGGTATGCAACTAGACCTAGACATGAAAATCCAATATTGTGTCATCTTTTTTCAACGGATTAGGCACTAGTAAATAGACAAGGCATGCTATTTTGACGTGTATTCTATTTAGCTGACATTTGCATGCTGTATTCTATTTAACTGACATTTGCATGCTGTATTCTATTTAGTTAACATGCATGCTGGATTCTATTTTGACGTGAAAATCCAAGTACCGTCACTTAGCTGACATTTGCATGCTGTATTCTATTTAGCTTCTAATTGTTATGGCATAACACGTTTTCTCCTTTTATTGTTATTTGTGGCAATATGTATACTGTTATTTTTTATTGTTGTTTATTAAACCGTTTGTGTATTTCATATAAATTCTTCTGTATTGGTAATATGCTATTTCTAACACTTTGTATACTGATTTTTCTTTTTCTTTTTTTTTTAGGTTGAAGATAACTGAACAAGAAGTATCAATGGGGAATAAGGACCAAGACTTAACAGAGGTAAGATATTTAGAAACATGCAAGTAATCAATTTTTATGTAGGAATTCCTGTCAGATGATGTTATGTGCACTTTTTCTCTTTATCATTTATGTCTTTTATTACTTGATACAGTGTGCATACAAACAAAATTAGCTTCAACTTTTAAAATATTGACAAAAAACTTACTAGATGAGGCTGCTTAGATTGCATTGTCCAAAACAAATGAAGCACAAGTTTGGAATGTCGTCATGAATGTAAACTGGTTTGCCAAAATTAGTGATAAAACGTTGCGTTTTGTATTTCTGGAGACTGTTTGCTCTTTCGTTACTTTGTACCTTGTCAATTTAGACATTAATTATATCCAGTGATTTGTGACATCAAAGGAAATCCTAATGCACAATTCAAACCATATATGGTTGCTTTTTTTCAAACGAATACAAATCTAAGAAGCTGTTCGAATGAACTAAGCATTGAGACCTAAACATAAGATCCATTGGTACATCCCAGTTACCTTGATATATACACTTTCTCATGCAACACAAAAGAATAAAATGCCTCAACCTTGTCTGGTTTTGGATTTCACCATACAAAAATGCAAGTAACATATGAATATATAAAAAACTATTGTTTTAGATAAAAGGGAAAACAAATTTTTTTCATTTTTGCGAAGTAATGGAAAGATCAAAGACCATTATTCATTCATTCGTCGTCCCTCCAACCTCTACATCATATCATTCATTTTTTTTCCACTCCCCCACCATCCTTCCATTCTTGATCATATTTCTTTGTAACTAATGTTAAAACTCAACGCACAAAACAGGAAACAAACCAAAACAGCATCTGATTTAATTGAAAACACATTAATTAGGTAAAATGTAGCCAATATTTTGTGTGCTAGTAACCATCTAAACTGGTTTAATGATGTCATACTTATCTTTGTAGTATAGATAATTCGATATGCGAAAATAAAAATTGGTTGTGCCATTGTAACATGCATAAACTGTATTATGTCTCATCTTCTAGCATGGGACGTGTGATAGGAATAAAATCTACAAGGCACTATCTAAGATAATCAATTCTCAAAATATATGCGTGTACTTGTGTACATGCGCAAAATATTGATTTTTTGGATACATGCATTGTGTATATTTCTATTTTTTCTGGTTAACAGTGAATCGTTTTTTTTTTTAGTTTTATACGAAAGGTCGATTTTAGAAGGTAATTCCATTATAATGATCTATTGTGTAGAGTTTTGCAAATATAACATGCATATTAGAGTTATACGTTGAATAGGTTTTGATAGGTTTTAATATATGTGCATACTAACAGAAATTCGTATCATTCCATTGTCACTTCAAACAGAATCAAACTTAAATTAATGCTTATTACGTACATTTTATTTTAGCATCAGACAAGATAATACTTTAAAATAAAAATTAAATCTCATCGAGCTTAACTGAAAACCGCAAGCACTGCCAATTACTAAAACGTGTCTAAAATCTGCACAAGAATCAAATGATCCAATTTAAGTTCATATCGTGCACCTAAGGGTTGTACAAACCTTAGGCGATGCACAAACTCGCACTAATTAAAGAATAGAAAACAGAAGAATTTTTTATGTTTTTCTTCACGGTATTTTCCTGTTTCATTATTATAAATTCTACAAATTTTTGCTGATTTCCCCACTAACATTTTACATTTAAATACGCAATTTCTACGATTATTTACAAAATTCTCTTTGGTGTTGTCATGTTATTTTACACTTAGGTTCATACATTTAAATTAATTAAGCGATACAAAACATGGATTTTAGTGTAATTTCGTTGAACTAATATTTTGCAAGCTTCAGTAGAGTTGTGGATTTTTTAGGATTCCATATTGTTTACAAAAAACAATATGCGAAGATATTGGGTGTCCATCTTTCTGGTTGCTTTATAGTTTGTCAGTTTTGACAGTAGATATGATTTATCTTGTTATCCATCAGCAGAAATTCTCGTGTACAATTCAAATTATAGGATCACTTGTCCTAATTTTGGCATACCATATTGCTATGCCTCAAATCCCTTCTAGTTTTGCATATATACGTATATACATGTATTGGAGCTGCTACATACATGTGTGTGTACATATATACGTATATGTATATGTATGCATGTCTGAACACCCAAGAGCTATAGTTCTTTGTTTTTCTATATCTGACCAGGTTATTGAACTGTTGGTAGACCTTGCTTGGATTTAAATAAACAGAAAAATGGTAAACTGTTTTACATATAGTTAGGTTTATTTTGCACTAACATCTAACCTGATGTGTATGTTATCGTTTGCAGTTACTTCTAGTTTGACAGTTGTATATGTTTGTAACTGTCTTTTATTTATTCCTAAGCGCAAGTGATGATATGCGTGCTCTTGACTGATAATTCCAATAATGTATCATCATCATCATAACATGCAGAGGTCAACTGCTTATAAATAAAAGATGTTTGTGACAAATTCACATAATATACATAATCATTTTATAATTGTGAACAAGTTGAAGCATATACATGTATGGTTTTGTTATGCTGGCATGCTATGTGCGCACGTGTTTGCTGAAATAGACATTGCTAAAATGAAGATAGCTTTTGATAAACTTATCCGGAATTAGCAATCTTATACTTTCCAGGAGAGCTTAGAATTTATGCTACAGCTTAGTATTTATATGATCCCAAAATTATAAAGTTGAAGCTTATTTATTAGTTCTTTTTGTTGCATCAGCTAACCATATTCCTTTTAGCTAACCTCGTTTTTTGTATGCTAATTTCGGAGCTCACTTGCAACACTAAGACGATCAAAAAGGCAGAGCTTAGCTGCACTTATAGCTTCGCGTGCATTCGACGATAATACAGTTAAAAACAGTGGTGTAAAAATAAAAGAAAAGGGTGATCTTGAAGTTGAAGCTGCTCAGATTTTAAACACTAATGTTAGAAGATCTCCTCGCAAGCATCCTGTTTAGCCTTGTGATGTTGAAGCCACTCAGATTTTAAACACTAAGGTTAGAAGATCTCCTCACAAGCGTCCTGTTCAGCCTTGTGATGTTGAAGCTGCTCAGATTTTAAACACTAATGTTAGAAGATCTCCTCGCAAGCGTCCTGTTCAGCCTCAACCCGAGGAAATTCAGCCTTTTTCTGTTTCTCCTGGCCTTAATTCAAACCCATCTCCGAATATTACTCCAGACTCAGCTGACTCCCCTGCTGCCATGGACCCGGATGTTTGCAATGAAGATTGTCGACTAGAGTCGGCCAAGAAAAAAAGAGGAAGGGCGACGATGAAGAAATTTTCCTTGATTCCTGATGAGAAGCCTGAAGTGGAATTCAATGATTTAGGTCAATCGGTAGGTGACAATTCTCATCACTTGTCATCTTACATCGGTATATTAGTAAGGGAAATGGTTCCTATGACCATTAGTGAGTGGAAAAAAGTCGACAAGCACCTAAAGGATGATTTATAGACTTGTATACAGGTATGACCATTGTGATTTCTGTTTTTATATATTTTTTTGTTTCTGTCAAGTTTTTGTATTTTACCTTAATTGATTTCTTTTTGTAGAAACTATGTTAGATAAACTATTAAATCGAAAATTCTAAACAATTATTGCTATTTTCTTAAAAATAAAAATTACATAATGTTAGCCCTTGAACCTATTTTCTTAAAAAAGAACGAAAATGAGTTCGGATCCAGAAAATAAACTCAACCATACTGATCATTAATTTGACTTTTTTTTAAATAAAAATTACATAATGTTAGCCCATGAACCTATTTTTACTTGGATTTATACAGTATCTACGCATTTGTTATCGACGGCATTAGAAGATTAAATCTGACGAACATGCAAAGCAATTTCGTTAGTTATACATTTTTATTTTTATTTTTTCTAAAGGCAACTATGAATACATCATGAAGTTTTTCAATAATATGATGCTGTTTTATTGCTGTTTCTGCTGTGCAGACGAGATTCAAGGTAGATGCAGTTTACAAGGACTTGCTGTTTCAGATGATGGGAGCACGATGGAAAGAGTCAAAATCGAGATTGATTTTTTCTATTAAATTGGTGTCTGCTTCTCCCGACTCTTCTTTTAGGTTAGCCATGCTAAAACCAGTTAACATAAAGAGTGATGAAGAGTGGAATGACTTTGTAAAGGAAAAACTATCAGAAAACTTTGAGGTAATAAGCTTTATCGGTTATAAATTCAAATGTAAATTACATTTTACTAATGAAATCGTCTTGTGTAGCAAACCAGCAATATATTCAAAGCACTTAGATAAAAGAACAAAACTCCACACACAATGGGTAGAAAGGGTTACGCAAGGTTAGCAGAAGAAATGTTCAGAAAATGCATGTTTGGGTTATGTTTACATCCATTATATTTTTTTTTTCTTCGTTTCTTACTTTTATTTTTGGGTAGAAAATGGAAAGTGGAACATCGGATGTTAGCCGAGACGAGCTATGGTGCAAAGCCCATGCCAAAAAAATGGAAAGCCGCTGAATTCTGTTGTGGCTAACTGCATTGTAAGAATTTATTTATATTAATATTGTAACTTTGTTACATATATGCTTCTGTTTTCTCTTTTTGTGATGAAGATGATGATTCTGGAGGTGAATAACTGATAACCATAATTAGTTTTTATTAGTTGGAAATACTTTATGATCATATGAATAAGAGTGTCAAAGGATTTTCTGCAATTCCAGCAATATAGTCACTGTTATAGTGTACACATTAGTTTACTGGATTACATGGTTATGCACGTTGTATCACAGTACTAATCTCAGCTGATACATAACGTATAGCTTCTATAGTTATGTCTACGTAGGAAATATATGTGTAGTTTTGTTTTACCTCTGAGGTAAAACAATGTTCGCCGCTACATGAAAAGTGCAGTTGATGACAAGCTTTATGTTGGATCTTTTTGCCTTGTTTTATGAAAAACTACAAGTTCTTTTTCTTATTTTCCATCGCACGCAGTTAAAAATACTTGTCAAATTCAGTCGGTTCCCCAGTAGATTCTGACCGTTTATATCTCACAAATAATTAAAAGTTAGATTTTACATCATATCTAGATAGTTAGCAGTAGTACATATTTCATTTATTAATGTTGGATTTATTTTATTTTATTTTACAAAAATCTGCAGGCTAAGATAGAAGAGCATATGAGTAACACTCATAGCTCTCAGGGAATGACATCGATAGGTCAAGATGGAGTGTCGAAGGTTTTTGGCACCGAGCATAAGGGAAGAGTGAGAGGTTCATGTAAGCAATTTAAAAAAGGTGTCTATATTGGAAAACCAAGTTGCTAGCTTGAGGCTAAAGTAGAAGAGTTAACTAAATTGGTCATTACAGTAAGTTACAGATAGTTAGCCCTATTTATGAATATATGATATGTTATAGTAAGTTATAGTATCTAACATTATACATTTTACAGAACACGAATGAAAAGAGGATCGATAATGCACCACATTCAGAAACTCCTTGTGCTCATACGCCACAGGTAATATATGATTTGATTTTGAAAGATATTTTGATGGTTCTATTCTAATGATGTTTGGCTTGGTTATGGGGTAAGACCATCAAAACAGCCGTTTAAAGCCTTCAGTCGCATATTGTATATATTTGAACACGTTTCGAAAGACTAAAACCACCACTATTTCGATCTGTTTAGAACCTTTGATTTTTCTTAATTTTATTTTTTTGAGATTTCTCCCTTATTATATACATGAGAGAATTAGTTTTTAAGGAAAAAAATTGAAATCGATTTTAGTCTGAAGGGCATAAATTTTAAAATTTAGTCCGAAGAACAACGAATGTTATATTAATATATATCTAGAAAACAAAATGTTGTATTAAACCAGCACCAGACAAACGGAATATTAAGTTAAACTAGCGATGAATTAAAATTACATTCATATTCTCAATTGAAGAAATACCAAATTAATATACCCTTACAATACATAAATGTTAAGTGTATACAGTATTACATATTTACAGTATTACATATTATAATATTACATATGTATACAGTATTACATATTACAATACAGAATTACTTAATTGATTTCTTTTTGTAGAAACTATATTAGATAAGAGTGTGTGTGTGTGTGCGTCATGTGCTCGACAAATGGTTTGTTGTGCGGTCACTTGGTCTGATTTTTGCAAGTTTTCGAAGGTTGACGATTTTCCTCCTATTTGGTGTATATTTTGAGTTTCCACAAAAAAAAATTTAAATAAATAAATAGCCAATCTTGATATCATTTACAGAACATGATTAGAAATGAGTTGATTTTTCAAGTTAGAAATCGACAAGCTAATTGCTCATCATTATACAACCGTAATTTTATGTTCATTATATTTTAGCATGACCACGTCCAATACATGGGTCACTCACTAATAATCACTCGTTGTACAAACAGACAGAAAAGAGTCATTTTCCTCCAACACTAGAATTGAAATTTACTGTATGGCATTCCTATATTAAAGTTGATAACATCAATCCAAAATGAAATGAGCTCACAAAATCACACATTTCGTGAATATGATACAAACTGGATATGGATTAAGATCGTCTGCTATGATACAATGCAAGAGAAGGGGTACACCCAACATTTATTAACTAAAAATAAAGGTAAAACCTTAAGCAAAGGTTGCACTTTTTAATCATTAAAAATTGAACTCCATGCAAATGGGTGAAACTCTATTTTGATATATGATCAAAGCAGAGAATCATATTCCGCACAAATCTCACAACTACAGGGTGGATAATATTTGAATTTTCAATGACAACAAAGAATAGCCAGTCTCTAATATAACGAAACTATCACATATTTCATTAGCCAATCCAAAATAACAAACCATATTCTACATATACCTAGTTTAAATCAGCCGTAAAAAGACACTCAAATGCTCATTCAGTCTGAAATGCATAGCCTGCCTCAGCAAAATGCGACCTAACAAGTGCAAGAGCTCTTGAACGGTGTGATATTCTGTTCTTCTCCTCTTTAGGCATCTCAGCATACCTACAATAAACATACATTAAAAAGTATATTTTCTACCTACTGTTTATTTTAGGGAACTTCTGTTAAACACGGTTTTAAGTTTCAAAATACACAGCGGCCGCTCCTCTAAAATAAGTTTTAAAAAACACTTCCCTTTTTAGCTTCAGCCAAAATGCAAATATCTGCAGTTTCAGAAACTGCAAATATCAGTAAAAAAACTAAAATTCTGGATAAATAATTTTAGAAGTGTAGTCTAAAACATGTTTTATGAGGAACGGAACCAAATTCCCAATTTATTTTATATATGCATATTTACGTTAACTCGTATCCATCTGGTTGAAAGAAATCAATTAACATACCCTTATAATACATAAATGTTAAGTGACCGCACAACAAACCATTTGTCGAGCACATGACACACGCGTGCATTGTATGTCAGTAGGTAGAAACTGTGCATGTTGGTCCAATGTTTCTATCAATTCAGTGTCACCAGCTCCTTTAACATGTAAAGCTATAACTATGTATCATATTTACAGTGATGATTTTTATCTTTTCCTATGTCATATGTCACGTTTTCCGTTATAAATGCAACGTATATGTATTTTGAGACTTGTGAATATTTAGTACTATTGCTGCATTTATTGCTTATATAGAATAAATTGGCTACAAGAAAAATGGGTGTGAATCTCCTACTAGGCTTTTTGCCAGCAGAGTTCGATCGTTGTTTAATACTTTAACCATATCACAAGTTTGATGATTCAGATTTATAATTGTATTTTCCCAAAAGATTGTATTTTTATGGAACTGTATATTAGGCATTCTGAGAATCTGAAACTGATTACTGAAAATAATTGTTGAATAGTTCTCCTATTTAGAATTTTAGAACAGGTGATGCATTCTTCTGTAAGTTAACCTTGATAGGATTATACTGTTTAAGGGAGCAGTGTAATTACCCTAGTTATATTTTTATCCACAATATTACCATATAGAGCAAGATTAAGTGATTAATATTAAAATGGTGGTCCATAATACTACAATGTCTAATAAATCATTCATATCAACTTATGCATCACCTGTCAGTTTCGTACAACATTTACACATATATTAGCTTTGATGCAAAAACACTATATGGAAAAACCTATTTGGTTATGATTATAACCTTGGAACGGACATGTCAGTCATAAAATTGAAGTTTTACTACTGATAGATGGCTTCAAGTTCACAGTTAACGCCATAAACAAAAATAAACATTGTTGATTTCTTGGTTTCTGACATAACTGTTGATGTCTTAGCCACATGCAGTGCATTACAGCATAGTGCAGGCACTGTTACATTACAAAATAATGAAGTCAAAAGTGGGTAGGCAAAACAGTAAGGGACCAGATGTTAATTATGACAGTGATCCTATTCTTATCATTATTTTCAATACAGATTATTATTTGTTTTCTAAATAATCAAATGCTTATCATTATTTGTGTCTATTATGTGGATTCTATTCTTCCAAAGGCATGGCAGCAACTAGGATTTGGTTGTAGGAAACACAGATTTACATATAAATGCTACTTGAATTTTTGTTTTACTATATTGTCGATAAAAATGAGCTAACTATGGAGCTCAACCGGTAACTTTATATATGCCGGTAGATTTATGCAATCTATACATAAATATCAGAACCAGGAGAAAGCAAATTAGTGTACCCAAGCATCCAGCCAATTTTTTTAGCTCTGTTTCAGCCACTTTTTTTTTGTACTCGCACCGTGCAAGTAATAATGTGCAAATTGAAGATCGTCAAAATAGAAAAAGTCCCGAAAGTTTGCTTAAAAGGAAGTGCAAGTTATTGGGTTTGAGCAAGAACATAGTTGCAGAAGGAACGATTGCAAGCACCGATCCGAATGCTACGGTACACTTTATGAAACTTGGGCAGGACTTCTGGAAGGTATGGGTTAATAATGTGATATCACCTTGATCTTAGTGTTCTGGGTAGTAAGTGGTTTTATTAAGAAAAATCGGAATTTGTACAGTTACTCATACCGTAAGATATAAACTCGTCAAATAAGTAAGTGTTCCGGTTTTATATGCTTGCAAGTTAAAAGCTTGTCATGTTAATATAGCTTACAGTTTATTTATTATATTATCATTAGTTGACAGAGCATAGAATTCAGCACGTCACCTACCTTACAAAAAATTCAACTGCAAGTCGGAAAAAAAATTCTTTACAAACATTTGAACATGTCACATATGGAGGAGCACTGAAGCATTTTTCTGTTTGATGTGGCACAACTGCACTAACAAATTTGAGTGCATATATACTTCATTATCAATGGGTTAACCCTTCATTATTAGAGCAGAGATGATCCAAGACCTTCATAACTATAGTATGATTATCGATTAATATTAATTAATCCTCTGAAACGCTATAAGCAAGTATATATGCAGCAATATTATATGTTTATCATCTACAAATTGTGTGCAAGCTGTATTGTTTTTGCTAGTTAAACTATTTATGGTTTTCAGGTTTCTTTTGTGATATTTTTCTTGTATTGCTCAACTTACATTATAAATAAGATGCAAGACACATAGCAACTTTCAGAGCTGCTATCTTTCTAATCCACTTTTTTTTCAGTATGTTGGTCTTTGCTTTCACTATTTGCGTTAAAATTAGAATTTTAATGTGTACTGTATTGCTTTTGGAAGGTATGGGTTAACGTAGCCGTGGATCCTGAAGCTTTTCTACTAAGGCCAAGTTCGGAGATGAACACCATCAAAGAGGCCATTGGAACAACCGTGGCGTGGCACAAAGATTCATTTCAGTAGAGTAATATGTGCTGCTTAGCTTTTAGATGTTATTATATGCTATATTATGGAATTGTTGGTACGGTGTAACAGTATGCATTTATATTATGTATGGATCACGTTTGTTACTATGCTAATTTTGGAATGTAACTTCAACTAATCTTTTGGAATGTTCTGAAGTTAGTGAATCTATTGTTTTGTCAATGTCTTTTCGAATGCATGTGTATTTATTTGTAATGTCTTATCGGTACTACAATAAATTATCGAATTTAGATATTGATGAATTAAATGTAGTATCCGCAACTGTCAATTGCAGTTGAGTCATTAGCAACAGTAAATAGCAGTTGTACTTGAACTTATTGCAACGATATAAAACAGTTGTGGTATCACTATCTGTTAAAAATTAAAATTACCTATTGCACGGTTAATAACTATTGTAATTTGACTTACTGCAACTGTCAAAAATAGTTGTGGTATCATGTTTGTTGATGCCTAATATGGACTATGCAACAGTTATTTGTTGTTGCAAAAGGAGATATTGCAACAACAAAAAGTCTGTTGCAAAAAAATATACCACAACATCTTATTGCAACGGGCAAAAACTATTGCAGACCTTTAGCAACTTGGGCTATACAAACGGGCGATGGCCCGTTGTAATAGGCCTACTGCAATAGATTTTTCCTGTTGCGAAAAGTGTTTTTTGTTGTAGTGTTATAATTACGATATCTTGCGCATATATGAGACTAGAAGTGCGAACGGTCTGATCCGTTGGAATCGTACAGACACAGGGCACGTTATGAAGCTGGTTTGGAACCATTTGAAGCTCGTTATGAATTTTTGGCAGAATTTAATGCCTAACTGGATTTACCGATGTTAATCGTTATTTAACGATTGACGACCAATGCGAGTAAACTCACTAACTCTGTCCAGTTTTATAATTTTATAAATGTTATTTAATATTGATAAATAATGATTGAATATCGTGCGATGGTTGTTTATATGATTTACAAATAAATTGGTTGATAGTTATATATATGAAGTCGTTGGTTAAGTACTGATTTAATAATTTCATATTGATATGAAATTGTGTTATTTATGTTGATTAACATCTGTGGATGTAGGGAAACAGGTTGGAGGGATCCAACTGGATTCCTCAACAATTATACTGTTGTTTTTCATATATTGCATTATATGATTTGACAAATAATCTCGTGTTGATTATTGTGTGTTGGAACGTTTAAACAACATTAACCTGAAATAATTAGTATTTAAATACCGTATGATATATGAATATATCAGAAAATAAACTGGGGTTTTAAAAAGGGAATTTCTATTTTTAAATAGAAATAAGATTTCAATTCACTAGAATATATTTACTTGTTCAATTATATAAAACAAGTAGTTTGATTTATAAACGATATTTTTAAATGAAGTGAAATTATTTTCATTAAAAAATTTGGAGATATAAATTTGAGAAATGAATTTATATAAAAAGAAAGGGGAAATTTGTTAGAAAGAAAAATGATGAACTTATTTCGATGTACGGAAAAATGGATAGAATTGAAATAAATCGATAATGATTTATAATTATAATTCGATGATGTCGAATGTTATTAGAAAAATTATTTTATAAATATATAAAATGAAATTCACGATTTGACGAGATAATTAATATTTTGATTTGTTATCGAATAGGAAATCGAGATTTAAATTATAACATAAAGTCGGTAGCCACTACCAACCGCCCGTGTGCAAAGCATGAGTCTCATCCTAGTTATAACTTATAAAATGAGTTTATGAAATGAAATTCGAAGTATGGGTTTATAAAATAATAAAATAAGTGGGATTTTAAACTAAAATGATATTTGTTGTTTCAATCAAGATTTAATTTAATAAAATGAGTCCATATTTCTGTAAAGAAATAATATTCACATTTTAAAGTGAATAATGGTTTGGAAGCAAACGTTTGCAAATTTGAATAGTGATAAAAGGAAATTGGTAAATGCTGGAAGTGATAAATTCAAAAGTGAATTTAGGAATTTGGGTTGACCTTTAACAGTGCGTTTATTCCAAGGTTCGGAACGTTAATCGAATACAGATTATTCGTAAGGGAGTTATAAGTTGAAATTCGATTATATCAAATCCAGGAAAGTAATATTTACTTTCCGTTTTTAGATGAAGATTAATTAATTAATTAAAATAAAGAATAAAAGTTATATTTTGAAATTAAATATTTCAAAGGCAGAGATTATAATGTCATCGTTATAATCAAATATTTCCATAAAGAAGTGGATTCGTAAACTGATTACGAGAGTTGTGCAAATAGTTTTTTAAATAAGAAATATAGAAATTTAGTCAAGAAAATAAGAAACTAACTGGAAATTGGTTAAGTTGAATAGCTGTTTGAGTATCGATCTGATGTTGGTTTCAGCCTTCGGGGTTGATGCTTAGAGAGTTCTCTTACTAGTTTACCGTTAGGGACCGATGAATGAGGAAGAATAGTGATGCGTGAATAAGCAAATGGAAATGTTTTCCGAGGTTAACAACATATGTTTTCTAAATATAGTAAATAAGAGTTATAGATATATGGAGTTAATTCCCGATGTTAAAAAGAGATATTTTCTAAGTATAGAAAATAAATAGTTTAAAATAGTGGGAAACGTTTTCCAAAGAATCGTGAGAGGCTAACTGAGTTAGAGAAATATATTTGGGTAAATATATTAAAGGGATATTGGGGAATGAAATGATGATTGATCGGTAAGATTTCCATTTGGGAATACGACTGTTGTTTGTACACGTGTTTTCCTTTGATAGTTAAATCACCGACTATCAAAGTTTTTGACCATTTCCGTTGTCAATACAGAGAGACCGGGGTCAGATTTATTATTTGAAAACCACTCCATATGGGCATTATCATTTTGAATTAAATAGATCGAAGACAACTGAAGACGGAGTTTATAAAAGGGTTATTCTGGAGATCTTGGGTAGAAATTGTCTAAGATGGATTTACAGAATAATTCCTTCGGGTTGTCCAGTCCTAGGACAACTTAAATGGACGAATGTCTTACAGAGTATATCTGGTAGGTCGCGTAAGTTGATCGTTTTAAACGTATTTACGTTGGTGGCGGAGGAATTCGTTTCTCTTAGCTTATACCCGTGGTATTTTTGGGGAAATTAATTTGCGATTTGATGAGTATGACGATGTGGCATTCAAAGTAAATAAAGGAGCGATCTGTTAAAAAATATGTTATCACCTCAAGCCTCATCAACCGAGAAATGACAGAAATCGGGCAGGCAACATGGCTAAGTGGGTTGTACCCAATTAGGGTATATTGTCACCATCTATAGAATATTTATATTTGTTACTTCTTTTCAGTTCTGTATCTCCTGGGAACTATTATGTTGGTATACCAACCATAAGGTGATAATATATTCAGAACATTCAAGCGAAATGATTGGTCGATCATGTGTGGCTGAGTTACAAGATGTTCTTGTTGAACTCCAGTGTATCGCTTCTAGAGTACACCGATCGAAAGTTGGTTCCATACCTTGTCATAGTTGGAAATCCATTACCCAATAAGAGCCCACAGTTTTGATTGTATATTATATATGTAGAACGTGAGATGAAAACGTTCTGCTAGATTTCTAAGTACTTGTATCAGACACTATTATAATATCAGAATAATATTGTTTTAGAAAATGTTTTGGGTTATCGTAAGATAAAAACCATTTATGTTTATGTGTGGATCGGTCTTACGATTATCATTGCTTTTGAAAAGGATTTGGAAAAGTTAAACCAAGTGTTTGGAGTTTACTCACACCAGTCACATGACTGACCCAGAGTTTATTTTGTTTTGTTTTCCCTAAACTCTTGGGCGCCAAAATTTGTATGGGCAGTCAAGTAGTCGAATTTTTTCAGATATATTTGGAGGAGCTCGGAGCAAGAGGCTTTAGAGTTAGATATATATAGAGTTTATTCCCACTGTGATATGATGTGATAATGGTATGTATATACAGTTACCAGTTGTATTTCAAAAGTTATATTATATAATATATTTAATTCATTCTGCTGTGAGATTCGTGTTTACTCTGATTCTGTTGTCTTGTGATATTCCTCTTCTTCTATTCTATTATTCTTTCTTTCTATTTCTCACCCTCTAACTTCTTTCTATTAATGCTATGATATTTCCTATTCTTGAATAGTCGACATGGTGTTTGTATCGATATTCAAAGTCGAAAATTCTTGGGTCGTTACACAATGGGATCAATTACAACACCTAATTCAATTCTTAACAAAAGTTATGTATAAACAGAGTAATCAGGGCAATATGTCATAAAAAGATTTGGTAAAAACCATGGACATGTATTGAAACACCCCCACGTCCCTTAACGTCACCCATATAAGGATGTGCTAAGGTTTATGAAGCACTTAGTGTATAAAGTAACAACACAGAGATTAAAACTCACAAGACAGAAATATAAAACACAGCAGAAATTTTAAAACAACATTTAATAAAGTAAGTCAAATCACAGTGGTTATTACATTTCCAAAGTAATAAATAGTCATCAACATAAAACCAAATACACTGTCTTGTGGAAAACCATAATATTAGAGTATATAAGTACCATCTGTCTCAATGTCAACATAACAATCAGAAAATGAGAAATGAACCAATACATGGGTATGAAACGAGTTTGAACTGAAAAATCAAGAATCACTACTGAGACCCTCCACCCCGCGAACCTTGGGGGGAGAACGAGAAAAGAAACTAGGTCAAACATACGCCTGGTGAGTTATAGTAATTTCTAGCGTAAGCATAAATTAAGGAAGCATTAGAACGATGAACAGTTCTAAGAACATATGGCATAATGGTAAAAAGACAATAATCAAAATTAAGCACGAGTAAAGATTGGCTTCTCATTCGTATCCAAGATTGCTGCACCAACTTACCATAGATATAATACTTAGGCTTTACCTAATTTCTACCCGTCGATCGACTCCTATAATCACAATGTGATAACCTATGCTAGTTATGGAACTCGGGTTATCAAGCTGAGCCCATCAACTAAAAGTACATAGCCATTAATCACAGACATTACAACGACTTATTCTCTCCAATTAGTACGATGCATGCTCATCTTCCTGATGGAACGCGCTCTACCCACCTTGTTTGGACCTCTTACTATCCAGTGCAGTAAAGCATGTCCTCGCCTCTATCTAATGTGAGACCTCCATAGATGATAGTAGGGATACTACCTAATACGGGTCCGCAACCAAAAATGCAATTGACGCAAGTCACCCTTAGACTTTGTCCCTATCTAATTTTCTATTAGGCCACTTATTTTCCCCAATCAGCTCCACGTTGTCGGAATAGACGTAAACTACGAGCCGCTTATTTTTCCCGATCATTCCCGTGCTGCCGGAACGGACTGTAGTACAAGCTTATTATCTTATTAGGCCTCTTATTTTCCCCAATCATCCCCACGCTGCCGGAATAAACCTATGAGTCACTTATTTCCCCAATCATCCCCAAGCTACCAGAACAGACTCTACTACCTTAATTTGTTAATTTTATCTTTAATTTAATTTGACACAATTTAATTTTAGAAATAAGCTAAATATAACCTCATGTTATATTCCTAGATTGTATTAAACATTCCTAATTATTTTTTATCCCTTTATACAACCCAAATCCACGTTACTTTGTGTCAGACTAAGTTAACCTATTCCTTTTTATGTGTGTGCATGTTCTCCAATTAATTTATTATCCCCAAATTATAGTCCAACACCGATTATAATACTAAGTCAGTTCTAACATGCCCAACAATCCCTTTTTATTCAATTTCAATAGGGCAAAATTTCAAAATAGGCTACTTTTTAAAACATATAGCAGAAATAGGCCAGTTTCAAAAGTATTAGCAGAAATAGGCCAGTTTTTGCCACCTCAGCAATGAGGTGGCAAAAGTTAAAAAAAATTACTCGGGGGCGCACTTGACAAGTGTGCCTCTTAAAATTAAAAAGGGCGCACTTGGAAAGTACGCCCTTTAATATTATGTTAAGGCGCCCCTACAAGGTGCGCCCCTGCTTTCTGCAGCTTCACAACAGCCTATCTTCATCCCTCCTGCTGTTTCATATCAGTTTTTCTACAAATTTGACCAATTCTATTGATTCAACTTCAAATAACGCTAACCCAAATAAATCATAAACACATATATGTATCAATTTCAAACATAAATACGTAAGAACAACGTTAATATTCGATTACAAACATAAACACAAGTCTAAATAAAATTCGATTACAAACATAAATACGAACCCAAATAGAATTCGATCACAAAACCAAAGTGCACATGGTTCGCTTACAAACATACGCTAATACAACACTTATAAAAATGTTCATGGCGAAGTTTAATCTTGAGTAGGGGGAGGTTGCGAAGGTCCTGCCGCCTGCGATTGAGCTGGGTCTTGTCGAGGTGGAGCTGGAGAAGGATCATGTATTCTTTTAGTTCTTCGCTCTCCCGGGCGTTCTAGTCTACGTCTAAAGAGTAATGTGTCAATGAGTTTTTTTTCAAGCTAATACATCGTGGTTGGATGTCGTGCTCTGGTACTCGACCATGTCCAATATCCTCCAATCCTCTACCAACCATCTCTAGCACATCGACCTGCAAATTGTGTTATTGATAATCACATATTAGAAGATTTAAGTCAGCAAAGTAAAATAGTAAAATAAAGTAAAAGACGTACGACATCTCGCTCAAGCGGTGCACGAGCGGCGTATGCTCGTTCGTGAGGAGTCTGATCCGCGAGAATGAATCTTCGAGTGATCGACCAATACCAACTCAAGTATGCTGAAATATGAGTGCTAGGAATTTCTTGATGAATGATACGGTTATGTCTATCGTTCCACTGAATGACAGAAAAATTCAAATTTGGCTTTGGTTCGCAAGGCACAGGGATGTGTTGCTGAAGACCAAATTGTCGCATCACTCGATCAGGATTATACATCTCAACAGTTCACATGCATATGATTGTTTTCTTGCAAAGCCAACTAGGCATGCTGCTTAGACATATCTGAGGCAGATCAACTAGCACATCCTATGTGTAGGGATTCCATACAATATCCTCATTTATCAGCACGTCAAGCTGGTCACGGTAGAAAGTGGTAACTTGCTTTGGAGACTCAATCCAACTCCTATTTCCAAACCACCTGCGATAAAAAGTAATGCATATAAAGTATGTAAATGTAAATAATATAGCATAAGCATAAGCATCATTGTTGAATGTCATGTAAATGTGCGTAAACTACCTAGCACTATAAGGTAATGACCTGTCGATCTGCGCAGATAATGTTATGTTTGGACGACCGATAGGAAGATGTGTGCATGACCAAAGCTGGAAAAAAAATATGATGAGATTGCATATTACTAGTGGCCATAAATAATTATGCATACTAATATTTACCTGTGGAAGAGAAAGACAACCAGCTATAGATTTGGATTTACCGAGTGCAACATTTGTTAATTCAGTGTATAATGTTTTCAATATCACACTACCCCAAGAATAATGTGCACATTCTTCCAAATTTCTCGCAAATAGTAGCCAAAAAAGATTTAGTCGTCCTTTAGAATGATCGGACATAGTAGACAAGATATTATGTGCAGAATGACTACTCTCGCATGACGTTCAACTTGCTCGTCTGATGCATCCTCTGGTGGCTCATTTCGAAACATACTTCAAAGCAAATAATAGGGATTAAATACGACATAGTCTATAAATAAAAATTTGCAAGGTATAAGGATAATTAATTGTTAAACAAATATTAGTAACATAACAAAGCAAAAAAATTAAACTTAGGGTTTGAATGAAATTGAGAAACATAAGAATTTGAGATAGGGTTTGAGTTTAAACTAAATCAGTACCTTCAAATTGATGTGCAATAGCTGATAGAAGTAACCCAATCAATAACCCTTGTTTATTTTGATAATTTTTGAAGATTTAGGGGTTTTTTAGAGCCAGCGGAAGAATGGTACGATTTGGGACTTTTTTTCCGAAATAGTAAAAAGCAGAATGACAGAAGGTAGCAGAGAGTAGTAGGAAGTAGGTAGGGTCTGTGACAAATTCATAACTGGTGCACTTGTGAAGTGCACCAATTATAATTATAATGGTTGCACTTGGCAAGTGCGCCCACAAGTAATTTTTTTTAAAACTTTTGCCACCTCATTGCTGAGGTGGTAAAAACTGGCATATTTTTGCTAATACTTTTAAAACTGGTCTATTTCTGGTATATGTTTTACAAATTAGCCTATTTTGAAAATTTGTCCATTCCAATATTATTCTAATTTTAACGCAAAATAACGATACAGGCCTAAGCTCTCTTTAGGCCCTGGTTCAACGCTAAATCAAAAAGGGAAATGGCCTAGGCTACTTGCAAGGCCTAGACTCAAAAATAAACAAAACAAAATAAAAGATGGCATAACCCGAACTGTAAATAAAACCACAATGGGGAAGGGTGTATGAGAAAGAGAATTAGTTATAAATAGTTAATAACTGGAAAGAAATAGGCATAGACAGTAAATAAGTTATGGTAACTTTATAGATAACTAAATGCATAAATATTGTAAATAATTGTAACTTTAAACTCGCAAATTAAAACTACTTGACTGTCTGAATTTTCCTACACAATTTACTATTCCGGAAATCACATAAAAAATCACAGATCTAATGAAGGGAGCTTCCCTTCAGCCTTTTTTTCTAGCAAAATCTCCGCCTCCATAAATATTTATACAAAATTAATATTTGAAATTTCAGAGCTTCGTTATCCCCATAAAAATTTAATTACTTGGCCCTTTCTAATTTTTAGGATAGGCCTAGAGAAGAATATAGAAAGAATGGATGTGAAATACGAGAGAGGTTGTGCTGATTTATTTATAGAGTTTGTTGGGTGTCCTCCACCGTCTAAATTTAGGATTAAATTTGTGCCAGCTATGTCACTGCACCAATCGGAAAGCACCGCGTCAGCTTTTGGTTCAAAAATAACTAATAAAACCTCATCACATCACTAAAATAACATTGGAACGATATTAATTGTTTACTGCGATACTTGTGTGCTAAGGCACACTAATATAACGCACTGGGTCGACACACCCGACCCTTGTGTCAAACAAGATTCGACACAAGTAGTGTTTGGTCGACACATGGTTAACCCATCCTGGGTATGTGCTGTACCAGTGATGTTTACTTAGCATTATATTTTATATAATTGATTTCTTCTTTCCTTCACAACTTATTCATTTTAACTCTGTTTTCCGCAAGCCAAGTGTCTATTTTTGTCAAAAATTACAACGGACTAAATAGTGCTAGTCCCTTGTTCAATTCTGATGTTCATTCTAATTAATGTTTATTTTATTACCCTTTTCTATTTAACTATTGTTTATTAAAATTTGGGGTGTTACGTTCTCCCATCCTTTAAGGATTTCATCCCTGAAATCTCCAAGGCTAGAAGAATGTTATAATGTCATCTCCAATCATCTACAACCATCTACTCAACCATTAGCATACATTGTCCTTATATTTTCTAATACTTTTCATGAACATATGCAAAGATGTGGTGTATATGTCCCTAAGCTAATGCAAAAATCAAGCAGTTCACTGATTCAGTTGACCTCCTTAATGCAATTTTATGTCTGTGTCATGCATCCAATATGTATGCAAAGGAATCATAATAATACATATAATTCTGTATGCATGCAATAAACATTCATCGAAATGCAACATTCATGTAATGATTCATACATTTTTCATTCATATTTAAAATAAATTAAAAATGCACATGCATCCATACGAAATTATGTAAGCGACTTAGTTTGCTGATCGCTAACTAGTGCCTAGTGTGTGTATATGTATTCGCCGCATCCACTAGCAAACACTTGCATCCACGTGAATCCATTCAACCACAACATGTTTAAACCATTTCCTACTATCCGGCTTCTACCTAAGACTTATAATTCAAATGATAGGAAAAAGTTGATTCAAATTAAAATCTTTGGAAGCGATTAAGAGCGTATTATCAAAGAAAAATGGAAAAGAAACGTGAATCCTATCCTCTAGATCGCAAGTCGCGTCGTCGCTGTCCTCACCCCATTGAATCTTAACAAGCTTGGTCTCCTTATTCTGCAACTTCTTCACCTCAGATCCTAGTATCCATGTTGAAACTCGCATAACTGATACCTCCCTCTCTATCTCAGCCTTCTTTAGGGTACTCAACTCCACCACTACCGCAGAATCATATAAGCTCTTTCGCAGGTGCAAAACATGGAATGCATCATGAAATCCTTTCGATCTCTCCAAGTCTAACCCTATAGTCTATCTTACTTATCCTCTCTACATAGGGAATGAACCTACAAACCTCGGCGCCAATTTCCCCACTGAGATGAATCGAACAACACACATTAAATGAAAGCCATGACCCCTACTTCGAAATCTAGGCCCGACCTCCGCTGATTTGTATGACTTGTGTCTATCCTGAGCTGCCTTCATCCGCCTCCGAATAGAATATGTCTTATGTGAGGTCTACCTAACCATCTCAGGCCCAAGTAGAAGTCTATTCGTGGACTCCCACAAACAAGTAGGTGGTCTGTAGGGCCGCCCATACAATGCCTCGAAGGGAGCCATATTATGCTCGTCTTGTAGCTGTTATTATACGTGAATTCTACCAACATAAAATGCTCCTCTGAAGTCCAAGATACATAATCGTAATAAATCCTTAAGAATCCTATTAACCCTCTATGTCTGTTCATCTGTCTGAGGGTGATAGGCGATGCTATGTCGTAGCAGTGTCCCTAATGCCTTGTGCAGGCTCCTCCAAAACTCGCTGGCAAAGGTGGGGTCTCTATCATGACAAAACTAGAGGGAAGTCCATGAATTCGGGTGATCCCCATGAGATACACTGATGCCAACCAAGCTGACATCCACTTACCCTTAACCAAGATGAAATGAGCGCTCTTAGTCAACCTATCGACTATAACCAAAATACTAGTGTTTCCCTTCCTCGATCCAGGTAACCCGTCTACGAAGTCCATCGAGACACTCACTTACTTCCACTGTGGAACATCTAGAGGCTGAAGCAATAAATCAGTCTTCCTTTGCCCATCCTTCGCTTTCTGGCAAGTAATACATTTAGCAACATACTCTGCCATGTTCTTCTTCATCCCTATCCAATGAAAGTCCCTCCCACTACGCCATAGATGGCCTATCGCAACGAAAACCCATGGTGTTGCTAGCTACAATGTTGTCATTGCTATGCTATGTTTTGTCTATTGCAACGCACGCTTCAATGTGTTAGCATAAATATCAACACATGTTGCAGTAGCTATAGATATATTTTAAATAAAAAATAAAAAAAATACACCTCAGCAATCCACACAATTAGTTAAAATAAAATCTCAGCCGTTCATCCACATCATCAATTCGCACCTCACCATTTCTATTTCCCCCTTTTATTTTCATTCACCCGCTTTAATTTTCATTCTGTTGCCCCAAAATCGGAATCCCTAATTTTCATTCATCAACATTTCACAAAGCTGAATCTTTCTCCCTCGATGGAGACTAGGGTTACCAGCCGCTAGTCAAAGCAAGTGTCTTGATCCATTCTTTGAACTGTCTCGTTTCATTTTCAGAAATAGAAAATCATCGATGGTGATAAACGTGGATCGAAGCAGGTTCAGTTTTCCGAATCTGAGATTCGTCAGCTCTGTATTGAGGCCAAGCATGTGTTCCTTTCGCAGTCCAATTTGCTTAAGATTCGTGCTCCTATCAAGATTTGTGGTCATATTTTCCACAATTAAATCTTATCCAAGGTTCACAATCAGATTTGATTTGTTTCAGGTAAACCTAATCTCTCTTTTTTAAAATTGTCCTAATTTAGTTTAACCGTCGGCATCAGTATACTTATTCATCTGAAGTTGTAACTAGGTTTGACATGTTTAGTCTTAGGTATTTATAGGATTAAGTTAGTTAATTTTTATGTCAGTTAATTTTTTATATAAGATAACTAATATTCTTGAATTATTTTTCTCTAAGACGAGCATCCAATTCCCGTGTCCTTGCTATTCCATCTGTGCTTGGAATCTAAAACTTGCATGACAGGCTAAACAATGGAGCCTTTCTCCAGTATAGACATATGCTTTTAGATCTATGAATACCGAAATCAACTGAAAAGTCGTATACATGTTCTTACACGAGTCAAGATCTTCACCAGATTTTGGTTAATTTGCATAATCCTAACGTTTTCAAAATATTATCTTCAAAAGTTTTTAAATTTGTTTAAATGAGCGCATTACCATAATTTATCAACGATTTTGTTTACACTGGATTTATTGTTTTTTCTGATTTGTACTTAGGTCCTGGTTCCATCAGAGTCCAAGACACTACACTTGTACGAAGCAAGGTTTCTGAACTTACTGGAAGCGGTAGTATTATTGAACTTACAGTTATCTCTTTAGCACAATTATGCTTGTTGGTTTGCATTTTGTTGGTAGTAAATGGTTCTAGGGGTGGTTTTAAAAACACATACAAGTGGAACCATTTACCATCCATTTGTTTGTGCTTAATGTAGGTATCTTTAGAACTAGCTAAGGATTTGTTTTCTGATGTGGTTGACCTGCAACAGGAGAATCTTTTGCTGCTAGATATGGCTGTTTAGTCCTCATAGTGAAAGTAAGCTTCCTTTCGATAAGAGGAGTCGGGCATGTTAGCATAGTAGATATCATTCAGGTACATTTTACTTTTTTATTCATGACAAAATCACTTGGAACTTTCAACTTTGCAAGTTACACTAGATGATTAGGAAGGTAAATCACATGTTCATCCAACTATAGCAAAGGGCATTATGAAATTATAGAAAAGGCAAAAGCAAACAATTTGGAACTAGCCTTTTTCTCATTTGATGAAATCCTATCTTTATTATATTTAAAAAACATGTGCAACATTTCTTTAGAAATAAATTGAAGGGTATGTAGATAGCACTCTTCCTACAGTAAATTTAGCAATGAGTTCTACCTGACTGAGTTTTTGCTAATAATATCAAAGCTTACCACCATCACCAAAATTTGAATCCCTAAAGTGGCGATCTATATACTAGGTTAAAGTATGTCAGTACTGTGTATTGATATGATATCAATACAGTAGATATTGGTCAATGGGTGAAGCACCTAAAGAGATCATTGGATTTTAGAAGCGAAACCTATATTAGAATCAAAGGAGATTGAAAAATGCTTGACATTTCATTATAAACTCCTAGTCCTATCATAGGGAACCTATTGTGTGGTAATGATATTCACTCTTATGGGTTGAGTTGGACTTGGTGTTGTTGTTTAATATTTTGTTGAATGTTCAATTCTATTTTGTTACTTTCAGGGGGAATTCGCGACTACTGGCAAAGGCAAGATGAAACACTTAGGGTTGAAACTTCAAGGTAGAATACTATTGACATATTTGATTCAAATTTAAATACATGAAACTGTTATTATCACACGTTGATATGTCCACACATTTGTAGTTTCATCATTTTTAGACCTTTTCTGGACGTGTGTTAAATAGCAGATAAAGGTAAAGACCAACATCATAGTATGATTTTTAGGGAGGTATGTTGTTTACTACATGATTATTACAGGATGCATAGAATAAGATGAACAACATAAAATGCATGCTGAAAGCTTACGATATTGGTACTTCAGTAGAGAATTAGAGGTATTTCATTACATCTCTTGGAAGATAAACAACAGTTTGAAACCTGATTTTAGTGAATTTTTGCAGTTTTTAGTGCAAGTATTTTTGACTTTTACTGCAAATAGTAGTAGAAAACTCTGCAAATTGAGGGGAAAACTGGAATAGCCAATTTTCTTTAAAGAAGCTTCTGTTATCTACTTTTTACACATGCAATACACCTATACACCATCATACTTGCTATACTGCAACTCACAGAGACAGTAAAGGAACACATTACTAGTAGATTACTTGTTAATTATATTCTATTGAATAATTGCTAGTGAAAATTTGGTGTTTTTGTTTGTTATTTTCATTTGATTGTTGATTATGTGAACATTTATAATAAACTGTTCACATAATGTTGTCCAGTTTGGTGTCTTTGTTTGCTACTATAACAATTAATGCATATAGGTTCAGTTTGGTGTCTTTGTTTTCTTTTTTCTTACTATAGGTTCAGTGAATGGTGGTAACCGTGCTGAGCTTGCTAAGTATTGGATTGTAACAATTGCAGGCTTTTGGATATTATAAATTTGTGATTCTGGCTTATGTTTGCAGTTAGCAACACTATTTAATATTATTAATCATGTAATCGTTCTGTTAATAGAAGAGGAGAGGGATCTTTATCTCAAGAAATTCCACAAGGGCCTGTATACGCAAATTTCCAACGTCGATGGACAGGGATATTAATATATCTTACTTGGAAATTATTCGAGTGACAATGTAGCGAGTCTGTATATGAGTGAATCGAGTGACAATGTAGTGAGGAATGTATGTAAATATGAATGATTGTGTAATATACGAGTGAATGTACAATAGTGGAGTCAAAAAATTTGTACCATTTGAAATGTTGAAATAAAATATTTATTCGAATAAAATTCAGCATTATAATAGTATTTATTATAATATTATGAAATCTTTGATTAATAACAATTGAGGTGTAATTACTTTTAGCAGTTGTAAAACAAATTTTAACAACTGCTAGAAACAGTTGTAAAAAGGTTGACTTTATTACAATTGCCAGCTTTACTAGACATATTACTACTATTTTTGGCAGTTGCGAAAGGGTATTTTTTTTTGTTATATTGGTACCTATGGCAACACCTGTACCGATATTTCCATAGAGTCGCAAAGGCGTTGCCTTTTACTCTAAGGCAACGCGACAAAAGGCAACCCCAAAAAAGTGTTGCCACAAATCATTTTTTGCCTATAGCAACACTTTTTGGCACCTACTGCATCACTTCTCTGGGGTTGCCGTAGGCCATCTATGGCATAGTGTCCTCATGTCTCTATACATCTTATCACCTCCCAGATGGATGGTCATACGAGAGTGACGAGCGTCCTCTAAAATCGATCTCAACAAATCATCTACTTGAGGAACACATAGTCTCCCATCATGATGTAGCCACCCTCTCTTATCCATAGAATACCCAGCAAGGTGACTATAGGTATCTCCTCTACTGAACAGTTCTACGATATCTGTTAACTGTGAATCAACGCGCTGAGTGTATCCAATGCGCTTTAAGAGAGTAGGTCGCAAATCCAATGATGCAAATAATCTTGGTGCATAATCCGTAGATGGTATAAAATCCAATGATGAGCTAAACTCCAAACTTGCCACTCTACGAACAATAGACTCAAAGTCATCCTCTGCGTACTCAGTCCATCTTACACTACATTCACCTTCCCCGAGGTATGTGATATCTCAAAGTCATAGAATGAAAGGAATTCCATCCATCGCCGATGTCACAAATTAATAAACTTTTAAGAAAACAAGTAGTTAAGAGACTTGTGGTTGGTGTATAGCTCAGACCTCCCACTAATAAATAATGCCTCCAAGACTTAAGAGCAAACACTATCGCCGCTAGCTCTAAATCGCAGGTAGGGTAATTCCTCTCATTTCCCTTTAGTTGTCAATTGTAACACCCCATATTTTCTGAGAATATAAAAAAAAATTGGTTAATTATGAAGAAGTTATTAAGCCTTGAAGTTTGTATGCGTATGAGAGAAATATATATATATATATAAATTAAATAAATAAATATGCAAAAAAGGTTCAAAACAGCGAATTGGGAGGGGGAATAACCAAACCGGCCCATTTTTGAGGTCGACCCAAGCCCCGCTGGGTCGACTAGGGGTTAATCCAGGGTGTTTGACTGTCATCCCGTGGGCCGATTTGCTCAAATGCAGATTTTGCATTTGAATGGTTCTCATGATTCAGGGTTAATCTAATGGTCCTAAATAACTTCCTACACCTATATATACATCCCTAACCTAAACCTAAATCTCATATACAATTCTCTAGCCTCCATTGCTCTCTTCCTCTCTAAAAATAAATAAATCAATGGCGTCTCTACTCTGCTGAAACCTAAGCTAGGACTTGTGCTTCTTCTTCCTCCAATTCTGATTAGGATTAAAAGAGAACAGCTACAACACCTTTTTCTTTTAGAATCCAACCAAGGCAAGTGCATTTATTTTCCGATATAAACTTTAATCATAATTGTGACATGATTGTAAATCTGAATTTGAGATTGTGTATGTTCTGTTCTGATCTATTTTATTCTGTATCTCTTCTTCTTTCTGTTCTATAGCCAGGCTACTACGAGCCTCCGCCAATCTCCTAAGAGATTAACATACGCTAAAATATTTGGGACAATAAAATGAATAATGCATGAAATGGGCATGACCGATATGTGACTGAGTTGAGGAAAGAACATAGGTTGAACTTGGAACTTAGGACATAAATCTAAGGCATATAATTGAACCTATGACTTGAGTTTGTGGCATAAAGAATATTGAACATACGACATGAGATGTTGGTTAATCTGTGACTGATTTAAGAAAAAGGACATAGGTTGTCAACTAGATTTAGATCTATGCATATTCCGTGAATTGGAAGAAGAGGAACCATGGTATGTTAACATATGACTTGAGACAAAGAAAATATGGTTTAGGTATAAAGATTTACATTAAAGTAGGATATCTATCAAATGTGAATAATACCTAAGTAGGAGATTTTTGTCAATAGCTATATTTGGTATAATTTATATGTGAATCTTTTGTACTAGGCAAGTTGAACTAAATTGGGACGTGTAAATTATGACCTTAATCTGTGACACGCAAATTTAATGCAAACATGGGGTATAAAATCATATTGTGAATCATGACTATTATTTATGCATGTGAACTTAGGCAAGATTTATAATTAGGCAAGATATGTTGTGAAACTTTAAGGAATGATTACATCTGTTATATTTGCCTAATTTGCTAGTTCTGCTATATTTGCCTAATCTGCTAGTTCTGTTATATTGCTTAATCTGCTAGTTCTGCCCTACTGCCTAGTCTGCTAGATCTGTTCATCTGCCAAATCTGTCATCTGCTAATTCTGTTAAGAATGCCAACCTAAATCTGTTGAGATGCCTAATCTGTTATCTGCTAAATCTGCTAGTTGCTTGATCTGCTGAATCCGTTAAGTCGCCTAAACCTGTTATCTGCTATGTCTGTTAAGTTGATATATTCAGTCTGTTATTGACATAATCTGAATTAGCAATGAATAATTGACATGTATATTAGGCGTGGGTATAAATGGTGAATCATTAATTAATTGACCGCAAAGATAAACATGGCTAACTCGAGGTTAGAATGAGTTTGCGGCGTAATTCTGCCCGGAACCACCTGGCATATTCCAGTGGTCGCAAACAATAGGTTCTAATGTGAGAAGTTAGTCATAACGTGCTTGAAACCCGAGGTTAGACTCAGTTTGCGGCAGAAATCTGCCCGGAACCAACCGGCCTAACCAGTAGCCGCAAACTGTCAGTCTAATGTGAGAGGTTTGGGCATTAATATTTAATTAATGAAAATCTGAGATAATTATGATGTCTAAAACGTGTTGGGTAAGGCTAAACCAATTGGCCCAATGAATCTGATAAACCCGTTTCGTGAATCCGTAGGCCCAATACAAAGTTAGATAATCTGTAACCAGTTAATCTGTAAGTCTGTTAATCTGTAACCAGTTAATATGTAAGCCTGTTAATCCGAACATCTGATCCGTTAGTTTGAAAACCTGTTAACTTGATTGTCTGAATAGTGAACTAGTTAATCTAAATTTTGTATGTCTAAAACTTGTAGACAAATTAACCTGAAATCTATTAGTCTGGGGATAGGTTAGGAGGGGAATTACTTGTGTCATCTGTTGTTTGTGACCCATATTAGTCAGTAACCCTTTCTGGTATCAAAACTTTGACCCAACAGTAAGTAGGGTCCGGGCACGCTTACTGAACTAATTATAAGCGGTTCATTCTGATAATGGTGAGGGGTGTTGATGGTGCGTTCCAACTGGGTCATGTGCGTGCATGGATCCCGGTCTTCCTCTGAGGATGTAAGACGTCGTGACATCTGTAAATAGGTCTGTGCCAATTGGTTGTCACTTTAGGGAGTGATACACCCTACTGTGGGGCCGACACAGGATATTTATGTATTAGGGAGCCGATCGCTTGGGGTAGGGTTTTAGGGTACACTTAGTTCTGTCTGTTTCTGTTGGTACCGTCTGTTTCTGTTGGGTGGTAACACCTGTCTGTTTCTGCGTGGTACCGTCTGTTCGGGTGGTAAAGGCCCATTACTAGTGTACACCTAATTCTACATTTTGTTTCCGTAGGGATTAATCTGTTTCTGCTTCTGTCTGTTTCTGATCGGGTAGTAAAGGCCCATTATTAGCATTCTGTTTCGGTTAAATTATTCTGTACCCGTTTCTGTTTAGACATTAGGGTGACACCTAATTCTGTTATACTTGTATTAGTACAGAGAAGTGTAAAGCAATAGCTTATATCATTCTGTTCTTCTGTTATATCTGCTATATCTGTTACAGTTATCTCTCATCCAGTTTTATTTTCATGTCATGTTATTATTATCTGTTCATAACTGAAAATCACTGGACTTGCCAAACTTTTGTCTGACCCTTGTTGTTTCGCCTCCTTTCTTCCGTTTCTCCCTCCAGGTTTTGTAGAAGGGAATACTCTAGCTTGATCCAGATTTCTTCCGCTTGCAGTGCTTAAAGTATGGCTTGTCTTCTTCTGTGGGGATTATGATTTTAAATTATGCATTCTGAAGGCTTTTGTACAAGACTGATATTTTATACTTGATTTTTGATATTGTGATTTGAAAGGATGTAACCAAGCTTCTGTTGAAATAAAGTTATAAATTTTTCAAGTACTGTTTTATCTGTCTTGTAAGTTTCTGTTCTGTTTACTAAAATGCTCCACCAAAGTTAAGGCATTCCCTTGTGAGTTACCTTAACGGAGGTGGGGTGTTACACTTGGTATCAGAGCCGAAGGTTACCAGATTTGATAAAAAGTTTTTGAAAACTATGTTTTAAAAAGGAAGTATTTTCAAAAGTGAAGCTTATTTTAAAAAAAAAAACATATTCCCCAAAATCCATATATCTTTCTTTCGATTCTTTGTTTCGAGTTCCTTCCTCTTTCCCTTTTGAATCTCTTCCTCCGCGTATAGATGCTTTTTCTAAGATATGTAAGAACTTCCGTGCGATGGGCGGAAAACCGCTTTATGGGACCGAGACGTTGTCGAGGCTAGAAGTTGGCTCAATGGAGTAGAGGACTTGTTGGTAGCTTTGAGATAGACGATGGGAGGAAGGTTCAACCAACTGCTTGGTTAATGAAAGATGAAGCTTCATTTTGGTGGAAGGTCACGAATGGAGAACGTACATGGGAGACATGGATAGGACACACGATAAGAAAGTGGATCCAAAGAAGGGCACTTGCTTCAACTGTGGTGAGATGGGACACTTCACTAGGGACTGCCCGAAGAAACGAGGACAAGGGCAGAGGGCAGGACCAACTGCTGGAGGGAAGGCGAACACTCTCGAGGCTAGTGGATAGGATAGGATTAGGAAAACTTTCTGTAGGAGGTTTAATTTCTTTATCTGATTGTTGAGTTAAAACTCTTTCTGATTCTGGTATTTTGATTCTGTAATCGATACTCTGCACTTTAATACTAGTATTGTTTCTGATTCCGCTGTAGACTCAAACCCATAAGGGTTATGATTAATCTGTTTGTGATAGATTGGGGTTTGAGAGATATCTGTGTTAGGCGTCAAGTATTACGCATACATTCTGAGGTTTTGTGGGATATGATTTTATCATGCTTAGCTTTATAAGAATCATTAGGGAACCTGATCTGTATCAGTAGTCTGTAAATATATGAATAATTCTGATTTCCAGTTCTGACATTGTCTAAAGAGGGTAATCCTCTGGGTGTCAATCTAATGTTGATTTCGGTCTTCGGGGTTGATACTTAGGGGAATTATTTTCTCAACCAATGTCTAATGGGAACCAAGTCTTCGTTTTATCTGTACTCGCTTCCATCATTTGACTGTTTCCTATCGATCGAATCTTCGAACTTTAGGTAGAAACTAATGGGTGTAAACATGTGTTTGAGACATGTTATGTTTGATGGTTGCAAGTGGATGCAAGTGGTTGCTAGTGGTTGCTCGTGGATGCATATACACACACTAGGCACTAGATCGGCTCGAAAACACTCTCATACTGCATATGGATGTGTGAGCATTTTCAATTTTTGTGGATGCAAAATGATTGACTCAGCACATGGATGTTGCATTTGGATGAATGGTTATGCACTCATATAGAAATGATGTGTACCAAATAGGATTTCTTGCATACATATTTGGACTCATGACACTAACATGATTCACATTAAGGAGGTCAACTGGATCAGTAGACCGCCTGATTTTGCATTAGATAAGAAACATATACACACACTTTGCATATGTTCATACGGCATTATAAACCTTTTAAGGACAATGGATGCCTGTGATTGAATGGTTGAGTAGATGGATGTTGGATGTTAGGATACATTCATCTTAACTTGAAGATTTCAGGGACGAAATCCTTTAAGGAGGGGAGAATGTAACACCCCGTATTTTCTGAGAATATAAAAAAAAATGTTTAATTATGAAGAAGTTATTAAGCCTTGAAGTTTGTATGCATATGAGAGAAATATATATAGATATATATAAAAATTAAATAAATAAACATGCAAAAAAGGTTCAAAACAACGAATTGGGAGGGGGAATAACTGAACCGGCCCATTTTTGAGGTCGACCCGAGCCACGCTGGGTCGACTAAAGGTTAATCCAGGGTGTTTGACTGTCATCCCGTGGGCCGATTCGCTCAAATGCAGATTTTGCATTTGAATGGTTCTCATGATTCAGGGTTAATCTAATGGTCCTAAATAACTTCCTACACCTATATATACATCCCTAACCTAAACCTAAATCTCATATACAATTCTCTAGCCTCCATTGCTCTCTTCCTCTCTAAAAATAAATAAATCAATGGCATCTCTACTCTGCTGAAACATAAGCTAGGACTTGTGCTTCTTCTTCCTCCAATTCTGATTAGGATTAAAAGAGAACAGCTACAACACCTTTTTCTTTTAGAATCCAACCAAGGCAAGTGCAGTTATTTTCCGATATAAACTTTAATCATAATTGTGACATGATTGTAAATCTGAATTTGAGATTGTGTATGTTCTGTTCTGATCTATTTTATTCTGTATCTCTTCTTCTTTCTGTTCTATAGCCAGGCTACTACGAGCCTGCGCCAATCTCCTAAGAGATTAACATACACTAAAATATTTGGGACAATAAAATGAATAATGCATGAAATGGGCATGACCGATATGTGACTGAGTTGAGGAAAGAACATAGGTTGAACTTGGAACTTAGGACATAAATCTAAGGCATATAATTGAACCTATGACTTGAGTTTGTGGCATAAAGAATATTGAACATACGACTTGAGAAGTTGGTTAATCTGTGACTGATTTAAGAAAAAGGACATAGGTTGTAAACTAGATTTAGATCTATGCATATTCTGTGAATTGGAAGAAGAGGAACCATGGTATGTTAACATATGACTTGAGACAAAGAAAATATGGTTTAGGTATAAAGATTTACATTAAAGTAGGATATCTATCAAATGTGAATAATACCTAAGTAGGAGATTTTTGTCAATATCTATATATGGTATAATTTATATGTGAATCTTTTGTACTAGGCAAGTTGAACTAAATTGGGACGTGTAAATTATGACCTTAATCTGTGACATGCAAATTTAATGCAAACATGGGGTATAGGATCGTATTGTGAATCATGACTATTATTTATGCTTGTGAACTTAGGCAAGATTTATAATTAGGCAAGATATGTTGTGAAACTTTAAGGAATGATTAAATCTGTTATATTTGCCTAATTTGTTAGTTCTGCTATATTTGCCTAATCTGCTAGTTCTGTTATATTGCTTAATCTGCTAGTTCTGCCCTACTGCCTAGTCTGCTAGATCTGTTCATCTGCCAAATCTGTCATCTGCTAATTCTGTTAAGAATGCCAACCTAAATCTGTTGAGATGCCTAATCTGTTATCTGCTAAATCTACTAGTTGCTTGATCTGCTGAATCCGTTAAGTCGCCTAAACCTGTTATCTGCTATGTCTGTTAAGTTGATATATTCAGTCTGTTATTGACATAATCTGAATTAGCAATGAATAATTGACATGTATATTAGGCGTGGGTATAAATGGTGAATCATTAATTAATTGGCCGCAAAGATAAACATGGCTAACTCGAGGTTAGAATGAGTTTGCGGCGTAATTCTGCCCAGAACCGCCCGGCATATTCCAGTGGTCGCAAACAATAGGTTCTAATGTGAGAAGTTAGTCATAACGTGCTTGAAACCCGAGGTTAGACTCAGTTTGCGGCAGAAATCTGCCCGGAACCAACCGGCCTAACCAGTAGCCGCAAACTGTCAGTCTAATGTGAGAGGTTTGGGCATTAATATTTAATTAATGAAAATCTGAGATAATTATGATGTCTAAAACGTGTTGGGTAAGGATAAACCAATTGGACCAATGAATCTGATAAACCCGTTTCGTGAATCCGTAGGCCCAATACAAAGTTAGATAATCTGTAACCAGTTAATCTGTAAGTCTGTTAATCTGTAACCAGTTAATCTGTAAGCCTGTTAATCCGAACATCTGGTCCGTTAGTCTGAAAACATGTTAACTTGATTGTCTGATCTATGAACTAGTTAATCTAAATTTTGTATGTCCGAAACTTGTAGACAAGTTAAGCTGAAATCTGTTAGTCTGAGGACACAAGGTTAGGAGGGGAATTACTTGTGTCATCTGTTGTTTGGGACCCATATTAGTCAGTAACCCTTTCTGGTATCAAAACTTTGACCCAACAGTAAGTAGGGTCCGGGCACGCTTACTGAACTAATTATAAGCGGTTCATTCTGATAATGGCGAGGGGTGTTGATGGTGCGTTCCAACCGGGTCATGTGCGTGCATGGATCCCGGTCTGCCTCTGAGGATGTAAGACGCCATGACATCTGTAAATAGGTCTGTGCCAATTGGTTGTCACTTTAGGGAGTGATACACCCTACTGTGGGGCCGACACAGGATATTTATGTATTAGGGAGCCGATCGCTTGGGGTAGGGTTTTAGGGTACACTTAGTTCTGTCTGTTTCTGTTGGTACCGTCTGTTTCTGTTGGGTGGTAACACCTGTCTGTTTCTGCGTGGTACCGTCTGTTCGGGTGGTAAAGGCCCATTACTAGTGTACACCTAATTCTACATTCTGTTTCCGTAGGGATTAATCTGTTTCTGCTTCTGTCTGTTTCTGATCGGGTAGTAAAGGCCCATTATTAGCATTCTGTTTCGGTTAAATTATTCTGTACCCGTTTCTGTTTCTGTTTAGACATTAGGGTGACACCTAATTCTGTTATACTAGTATTAGTATAGAGAAGTGTAAAGCAATAGCTTATATCATTCTGTTCTTCTGTTATATCTGCTACATCTGTTACAGTTATCTCTCATCCAGTTTTATTTTCAAGTCATGTTATTATTATCTGTTCATAACTGAAAATCACTGGACTTGCCAGACTTTTGTCTGACCCTTGTTGTTTCGCCTCCTTTCTACCGTTTCTCCCCCCAGGTTTTGTAGAAGGGAATACTCTAGCTTGATCCAGATTTCTTCCGCTTGCAGTGCTTAAAGTATGGCTTGTCTTCTTCTGTGGGGATTATGATTTTAAACTATGCATTCTGAAGGCTTTTGTACAAGACTGATATTTTGTACTTGAATTCTGATATTGTGATTTGAAAGGATGTAACCAAGCTTCTGTTGAAATAAAGTTATAAAATTTTCAAGTACTGTTTTATCTGTCTTGTAAGTTTGTGTTCTGTTTACTAAAATGCTCCACCAAAGTTAAGGCATTCCCTTGTGAGTGACCTTAACGGAGGTGGGGTGTTACATCTATTCCCTTAGCAGACAACCCTACCCTTGTGCGTAAGTACCGCGCACTTAAACCTGTGCCGCAAGAGTCCGTATATATAGTGAACATCTTCATACCATTCAGAAGAGTCAATACTAGAGTTGATCTAAGAGCCTTCTTCAACGTCAAGAATGCATCCTCGAAGTCCACATCCGAAGCAAATACAAGGTTTTTATTCGTAAGGCAGGTTGGCGAAGCTGAGTTCCACACAAAATCCTTAATGAACTTTCGATAGTATCCTTCCAAACCTAGAAAGCTCCTCATCTCTATCGTATTCTAGGGGGCTTTCCAATCCTATACTGCGATAACTCAAGCGTGATCCATCGCTATACCATTTTTAGAGACAACATGCCCAAGTACCTCACCTCCTTCCGCCAAAAGTGGCACTTAGAGAACTTCGCCATCAGCTAATGTGCATAGAAAGTATGTAAGACCTCTTCCACATGCAAAGCGTGCTCGTCCTCGCTCCTCAAGAACACCAGGATATTGTTAACAAACACTACCATGAACTTATTTAGGAACTCCCTAAATACCCAACTCATAAAATCAACAAAATACTTCGCTACATTACTTAGCCCAAAAGGCATAACCAGCTCCTCAAAGAATCCTTTGGGAGTCCTAAAGGAAGTATTATCAATGCAATCATCCGCTACCCTAAGCTGATGAAACCCTATAGCGAAATCCAACTGCGAGAAAACAGAAGCGCCTACCAACTATTTGAACAAGTCATCTATCCGAGGGAGTGGGTGTCTATTCATTTTTGTGAGCTTGATCAGTTATCTGTAATCCATACATAACCGAAGAGACACACCTGCCTTACTCGTGAAGACAGCTGGTGCTCCCCACTCCGAAATACTCCATCTAGTAAACCCTTTCTTGAGTAGCTCACCCACCTGCTTACGATGCTCCCTCTTCTCCCTAGAAGCCATCTGGCGCACTGGAAATGCAACCGGTTTAGCATTCTCCACCAAATATATATGGAAACCAATGTTGCGTCTAGGAGGCAACCCTCTTTCCTCCTCTAATACGTCCCAAAAGTCTCTAAATATTGTCACCAAACTGAGATCGTCTACAGACGCATCTAGGGAATCCAAGAAACTGAACATGACCGACCCTCGAGGGACGTAGGGAATCTCAAGAGTCCTACCATGGCACTTCAAAAGCCTCACAACTATCCTACTGCAGTCAAGGATGGCTCCATACATGGTCATCCAATCCATCCCTAGAATAAGCCTGTAACCCATGAAACCCATTACACATGCATCACAATCAAACTTGACACACCGAATAGAAATCCTCAAACTCCTACACATCATAAATTGTCATCAATGTAAAACCGATACAACTCCTCATGAAACCATAATATTAGAGTACCTAAGTAGAACCACCCCACTCAATGTCAACATAACAATCAGATAATAAGAAGTGAACCAATACCTGAGTCGGAAATGAGTCTGGATCCAAGATGAATGGAAAAGTCAAGAATATCTGCTGAGACCCTTCGCCCTGCAAACTTGGGGGGAAGGAAGAGAGAAGGAGAAAACAAACTAGGTCATAAGTACGTCTGGTGAGTTCTAGTAATTTCAAGCATGAGCATAAATTAAGGAAATATTGGACAGATGAATCGTTCCAAGGACATAAGGCATAAAGGTATAAAGGAAGTAAACAAAGTTAAACATGAATAAAGATTGACTTCATTCATATCCAAGATTTCTGCACCAATTTAACAAAGACATAATAATTAGGCTTTACCTAATTTCTACTCATTGATCAGCTCCTACAACCACAATGTGATAACCTATGCCAACTATGGAACTCGGATTATCAAGCTTGAGCCCATAAATTAAAAGGACATAATCATTAATCACAATCATTACAACGACTTATTTTCCCCAGTCATCACGATGCACGCTCATCGTCCCGCCAGAACACGTCCATATCCACCTCATTTGGCCCACTTACTATCCAGTGCAGTAAAGTGTGCCCTCGCCTCTACCTAGTGTGTGATCTCCATAGATGATAATAGGGAAACCACCAAATACGGGTCCCCAATCAAAAATTCAAATGACACAATCACCTCTAGACTTGGTCCCCATTTTTTTTTTGTTAGGCTACTTATTTTGCTTAATCATCCCCTTGTTGCCGGAATGGACCTAACTAAATTGCGAGCCACTTATTTTCTCCAATCAACCCCATGCTGCCGCAACGAACTCCCAGTACAATCTTATTATTTTATTAGGCCTCTTATTTTCCTCAATCAGCCCCACACTTACTAGAACAGACCTACGAGCCGCTTATTTTCCCTAATCAACCTATGCTACCGAAACAGACTCCACTACCTTAGCTTATTAATTTTATTTAACACAATTTAAGTTTAGAAACAAGCCCAATATAACCTCATGTTATATTCCTAGGTTGTATTAAACATTACTAATTAATATTTATCCTTTTATACAACCCAAAACCCACGTTACTTAGCATCCAACTAAGTTAACATATTCCAGTTTATGTGTTTGCATGTTCTCTAATTACATATTAAGTATTATCCCCAAATTACAATCCAATACTGATTATAATATTTAGCCAGTTTTAACATGCCCAACAATCCCTTTTTATTCGATTTCAGTATTACTTTAATTTTAACGCAAAATAATGATAAAGGCATAGCTCTCTTTAAGCCTGCGCTCAGCACTAAATTAAAAAAGCAAATGGTCTATGCTACTCGCAAGGCATAGACTCGAAAATAAACAAAACAACTAAAATAGGGCATAACCCGAACTATAAATAAAACCAACAGGGAAGGGGATAAGATAAGGACAATTACTTATAAAAAATAAACAACTAGAAAGAAATAGACATAAAAAGTAAATTAATTACAGTAACTTTATAGAAAAAACTAAATGCATAAGTACTTTAAACAACTGTAAACTTTAAACTTGCAAATTATAACTATTTAACTGTGTAAATTTTCCTATACAATTTACTAATCTAGAAATCACATACAAACTCACAGATCTTACGAAGAGAGCTTCCCCAGTGGCCTTTCTTATTCCAGCAGAATCTTTACCTCCAAAAGTATTTATATAGATAAATATTTAAAATTTCAAAACTTCGTTATCCCCCTAGTAGTTAAATTATTTGGCCCTTCCTAATTTTAAGGATAGGCTTGGGGAAGAAGATGAAGAAGATATAAAGAATGGATGTGATGAAATGAGAGAGGCTCTACTGGTTTATTTGTAGAGTTTGCTAGGCGTCCTCAGCTGTCCATATTTAGGATTAAATCTGGGCTAAACACGTCATTGGACCAATCAGAAAATGCCCTGCCAACCTTTGGTTCAAAAACGGTTAATAAAACCTCACCACATCACTAAAATAACATCGGAATGATATTAATCGTTCGATGTGATACTTGTGTCAATGCATGCTAATGTAACACATTGGGTCAAAAAACCTGACCCATGGGGTTGGGTCGACACAGGGTCGACCCAGCTTAGGTGTGTGTTCTCCCAGTGACGTTTACTTACCATTATATTTTATAATAATTTCTGATTTCTTCTTTCCTTCATAACTTATTCATTTTAACTGTGTTTTCAACAAATCAAGTGTCTATTTTCATCAGAAAATTAAAACGAGCCTAATGGTGCTAGTCCTGTTGTCCAATTCTGAAGCTTATTCTGATTAATATTTAGTTAATTACCCTTTTCTATTTAATTATTGTTTACTAAAATTTGGGGTGTTACATGTATCACATCCCAATGAACCACACATTAAAATATGAATTATGATTCGACCACCAAGTATTTAAATGGAATTACTATGATCCTCTGATAAATATACATGTCATTACATTTTCCTGTGTAGGAATTTCTCCCTCGAAATCCTAAGAAAACACTAGTAAACAAAATGTCCTGCATGCCTACCATCCACGGGTAGCCAATCTAGCATCCAAAATCCATGCTACCAAAATCCTACTTTAGCTAGTTTAACTCCAATAGTACAAGATAAATGGCCCAAGTAAGATATGATATATGGGACATACCACTTAAAGAGTCCTCGATGGGTCATCATCATTCTCTCTTCCTTTTCTTACATATAATCGTCATTACCCTCGCTTCATTGTACCTTAACTAGCTTAACAACCTTCCTCCTAAGCTATTTTGTGTCATTTCCAACAACCTGAAGCAGCTTATGATCGAGTTCTACAAACTTATGACTCTACCTTTAAGTCTTCCATCTGATATGGAGATATAATCAAACTCGAGTCGTGCACAAACTTTCATAGTTATGACACATGATAAACACTGTGTACACCCGCCATCTTCTTAGGTAGATTCAATATATAAGAAAGCTTTCCAATATACTCTACAATTTGCAATGCCCAACAAATCTTGGTGCTTACTTTCCTTTCCTTCCGAATAAAATTTCATTCCTCAAAGGTAAAAATCCTCTACCAAGAATTCCAAATCCTTTATCCACTTATAAGCATGACTCTTCTAGCGATCTTGGGATGCTTTCATCCATTGCCGAATGATCTCAATCTTATCCATTGTTTCTCTTATCATTTTTGGCCTAAGTACCAACTTTTCTCTTATCTCTATCCAATATGAGGGTGAATTGCATGGTCTACCATGTAACGCTGAAATAATAATTTTTGTTGTAGGCAAACTTAACCAAGTGAAGATGGGCTTCCCATGAATCCCCAAAATCCAATACATAAGCTCTCATATGGTCTTCCAATACTTGATTGACTCTTTCGGTCTAACCATTAGTTTGGGGATGACAAGTCATAATCGTGTGTAGATCGGTTCCAAGTCTCTTTCAAACTCTTTTATAATCCACTAGTAAACAAAGGATCATGATCACTTACTATACTCTTAGGTATTCCATGAAATTGAACTGATCATTTAATATAAAATTAAACCAACTTGGATTTCGTCCTAGCAGACTTGACAGGACTAAACCTTGCGCTTTTGATCAAGCGATGCGCAACTATCGATATACCATCGTGTTCTTCCCTAGTCCTTGATAATTCGTCAATAAAATCCATTGATACTAATTCCCACTTCCACGTAGGAACTTCCAATGGTTGTAATAATCCATCCGGGTTCTTTTCTCATTTTTAACCAACTGATGGTTCATACACTTCGAGATAAATCTCCCGACATCCCCTTTTATACCTTCGTAGTAGCAAATTCTTTTCTTTTCTTAATACATCTTGATACCACCAGGTGGGATGTCAATCTAGAGTGATGACATTCTCTCAGTACTTCACCCTCAATCCATCTATGTTAGGAACAACCAGTCTTCCATCCTTGTGAAGCTAGCCATCTAAATCGACTGTGCAGATCTTCGTTTCCTCAAACTCAACTTTCATTTTCAATCTCTGAAGAATCTCAACGAGCTTAGCATCTTTCTTCTATCTTTCGCCAATTCTTTTGACGAGTGTAGATCTAATAGACAAACTCACCATCATTTTCGATTTTAACTTACAGTTAGGCCTAAAGTCATACCCAATCAAATACTCAAAGTGCTTCCATTCAGTCAATAAAGCTTCCAAACTCGAATGTCTTTTACTGAACGCACATGTCACCACGTTTTCTTTCCCTTGAGTATAAGCAATACCAAAATCATATGGTGCTAGAAACTCTAACTACTATTGGTGCCAAAGATATAAATTCTTTATAGAGAAAAGATATTTCAATGACTTATGATCCGTGAATTACTCAAATCTAACTCCAAATAAATAATTCCTCCACATCTTTAGAGTAAACACTATCACCGCTAACTCGAAATCATGAGTCAGGTAATTTCTTTCATGCAGCTTCTTCGTCGACTCGCATAAGCCACAAATTTCTCTTTCTGCATTAGCACTGTTCCCAATCTAGTGCCACATGCATCAGTATGCACAATCATCTTATCATTCCCACTCGGAGTAACCATATCAAAGCATTCATCATTCTCCCTTTCATGGACACAAAAACATGCTTGCACTTCGCATCCGATGCGAAGATCCGATTTTTCTTCGTTAATCCCGCCAAAGGTGTAGTTATTTTCGAATAGTCCTCGATAAAACATCGATAATATCCAAGTAAACCAAGGAAACTTCTAACATCATTCTTTGGTCAATCCCAATTCTGGATTCCTGCCACCTTAGTAGGTTCCACTGCTATTCCCTATCCTAACATGACATGACCTAAGAATCTCACTTCCTCCTTCAAGAAGTGACACTTCAAAATTTTAACTCTTAGCTGATGCATTCGTAATATTTCCAAAACGAATCTCAAATGCATTTTATGTCCTTTCTGAGTCTTGGCGTAAACACATACATCATCCATGAACACAAGCATGAACTAATTCAACTTATCTGTAAAACTCGATTCATAAGATCCAAAAAATATGCTGGCACGTTGGTCAATCCAAATGGCATCACCAGCCACTCATAAAATCCCGATGGTGTCCTAAAAGAAGTCTTCAGTACACCATCCCTAGCCACTTTTAGTTAGTGAAATCCCATTGCCAAATCCATTAAGGAAAACACCTTGGCTTTGTGAAGCCGATCAAACAAGTCATCGATCCTAGGCAATGGATACTTGTTCTTCTTAGTCACCTTATTCAGCTCATGATAGTACACACACAAGCACAACGATTGATCTGCCTTGGTCATAAACACAATTGGTGCATCCTAATTGGATACACTTCTCTTAATGAATCCTTTACTCAGAAGATCATTCACTTGCACTTCTAACTCTATCTTTTTTCAAGGCGCCGTCCACCCAAGTGGTATAACAATAGATCTGGATCCATCCACTAGATCAATTTAAAACTCTATTTCCCGTTTTGGCGGCAGTCCCTTGACCTCGTCAAAGACATTAGAAAATTCTAGGACGATCGACACCGATGATAATCCATGCCCTGGAATAGCAAGAGAATATAAAAAGATGATTAGGACCCTATCCTCTCACAAATAGCATGTCACAACCGTTTGCCCTTCCACATTCTCGATTGTCATCTCGAGATTTTCGCAATCCACTACATCCACATACTTATTAATCCTGTCCATACCTAGAATAATCCCAAACCTAGCGAAATTCAAAATAGATCATTTACATACCAAAGAGAAGCCATATTTGATAAAACTAGACTAGGACAAAGCATGCAAAGGCTAGAATAACTCCTTACTGGGTTAGTCACAACCAATGGCATATCACCAATCTCGATTCTAAACCTAACTTGCGAACAAGCACATTACATATAAAAATGTGATGCTCTAGCATCAAACAAAACTTGAACTGAAACATCACTAACAAAAAGCGTACCTTGCACAACAATAACCTTCCTCTTCTCTACCACCGTTGGAGCTCTCGAAGAAGACGACACAACATCTAATGCATATGCTCTTATAACATGTTTATCCTTTGGCAGTTCCAGGAAATTCTTCCTTAAATGTTCGGTCTTATCACAGTTAAAACACTTACTTTCCGCCTTAGGAGCCCTGCAATCCTTAGAATAATGTCCTTTCTCATGACATTTAAAGAAGGTAACCTCACCCTTAGGTTTCTTCTGGCAATTCTTCCCTTGTTGTTGTTGTTTTCTCTTTCCTTTCCACCTTTTCTTATTCCTACAACTTTACTATGGCTTTGACTCCTCATTAATTTCAATAATAGCTATTTCTTTCTTCAGGAATAAACTCTTGTGCCTTAAATATTTCTCTACCAACTTATCACATGGATCCTCAGTATGATCCACCAATTATTTTCTAAGAGACTCATCCAATCCTATAATAAACTTCTCGTTCTTATGATATGGAGTCTCAATATAAGAACGAGCATACTTCGACAAAGCCTCAAACTCCACTACATACTCAACCATAGATCTCCCACCTTGCTTCAGCTCAACAAACCTCTTAAAGAGGATCAACTTCTGGACTGTAGAAATAAACTTCTCCTCAAACTTGGTCTTAAACCGATTCCAGGAAATCTGGTCATCTGGAGTCTCAAGAGTAATAGAGTTCCACAAATCCGTAGCTTGCCCTTGAAGTTGCCTCATTGCGAGCTTCCTTTTCATAGAACTATCTATTCCAATGTTTCCAAAGATGGGAACACAAGTGTCCAGCCAATGGTGCACTTCAATTGTAGTTTCTATTCCACTAAATGGCTTGCCACCCAAGGAAGTGAAACCTTACACAACTTGGCAAAATCAATAGCCCTAGGTGCCTGCACAGGAGCACCACCATCTACTACTGTCACTAGAGTAGTTATCCTTCTCGTGATCGCTGCCACTATGGCCTCAAACATAGTAGGAAATTAAGGCGTAGCAACAACAACTCTTGATCGGTTACCCTTGCCTACCCCTCTATTAGTAGGCTCATAACTAACAGCATTCCTCATACTTCAATGACTCATTCTTTATTTGAAACTAGAGTGATTAGTTCACACCAAAGAAAGGCCATAATGGTGCTCAAGTTCTTATTAATCTATTACACTATATATCATATAATATAGTTTTTTTTTATCAAATTCTAATTACAAGTACGTCTCATATGCTTTTACACTCTCAAACTTTGGGGAAAATCAATTAACCAAAGATCTGATATCAAACATGACGACCTTCCCATACCCCTACACTATTATAGAAGAAGTGCATTGTATGACGTGTCAGGCCGATATGGGACAATCATTAAGGAAAGATGATCTGAAAGAAAACCTATCAAGTAACACACAACGCATGGATAATATGTAATAGTAAAATATACAACATAACATAGTAATGAAGCATAATAAAACATGAATTTTCATCTCCGTAAAGTCTCATAATATCAAATACAAAACATCTCAGCAACTAAATATCTGAATACATCAGGCCTCACAACATCGCTTATCAGAATATATAACAAGCAAAATAGCAGAAATCATCCAAATGGCTATATAGTAAGAATAATAGTATTCTAGGTTCCTGCTCATCACCACATATCATCATCATCATCACCACCAACATGTCACATGTACTTAGTTTGCTTAGCAACATCGTCGATGAGCACTCCAAGGTAATAAGAGGAAACATTAAACCTTGAGATAGACAACAGTCTGGTACAAGCAATAAAGACTATTAACAATTACATAGGAAAATATAATAATAGACATTTCAAGCCTTACACGACTATCCATGCAATCAAAGAGTACACACATAGTAATCACATTAATCATGCTACTTAAACACATAAAAGGAGATACTTATCAGAATAGGATTACCTAGGAAATAGAAGAGAATACACAAGCAATCATAGCATCCATAACAAACATGATCCAAGATATCATTGAAAAAAACCTCGAATATGTTGATACCCAATGACTGGTCGTTTCCATCAGTCAAGGGCAAATGGAGAACCCTGGTTCCAGTTGGACTATCGTATATCCTACGCACGCTTTCCTTCCGAAGACAACTAGTTCACTTCCCAAGTGATCCAAGGCACTCAACCTCTCAGATCTTGATAGGTGTCACAACGATAATCCGGCTTCCAACCCGCTATAATCCTTCGACCAATCATTGGTTCCTTGGTACTTCCAACAATATGAGCTATCTACGACTCTAACTTTTAGCTCGAGTCCCTCTCAAGTTAGTCCATTAATTCACAGCCTCATTCCACTTTGAGTTGCCTATCATTTTCACCTTTGACCGCACCCACCTGAGTTCACAATCAAAGAATCAACACTACTTTGATACTAACTTCCATCCCAAAGACTCTATCGAATATCGGTGACCCTCCATCATGTCCTAAAGACCACTGCTTCTCATAGCCAAAACCACCGCTCACCACTCATCACCATGATGGATCAGTATCGGTTCATGTACCTGGTCAAAAATGACTAAGTTTCTGCACATTCTTCTTCTAAGCCTCGAACACCTTCCTTCGGTCTAATTGCAAGTCTAAACACTTCTCTCAAGCCTTGCATGCTTGTCCGTCGATGTGTATTCGAGCATTTACACTTTAATGCATCCAATTCAATTCAAACTTCACACATGACCCACTATAGATATGAGAAAGCCACGCAAGAAGTATCATCCTCCATCGATCATCCCTGATGGATCATAACCGACTAAAGACTACGTACTGATATTATTACTCATACTTCGTGAATTCTCTCTTGAAGTTTTTATCATAGCTTCCTTGAAATCCCTAGATTCCATGCCCAAAACCCCAATTCTATCAGAGTAATTGTGATGGATCCGTGCTAGTCCTTAGGCAATGGACCAGTATCGATCCTCGTCCTTAGTTGGTTTCAACACGATATTTTTTGTGTCATCTTCTAACGTCCTCTACAATTCCTCTACCAAATTTAATCTTAATCCGATCGTATAAACCTTTGTTTGCTCTGTTCTTCGATTCTAAGTCTTACGACACACAGTCCTAACTAAAAAATAACGCATAACATACAACTCAACCAATCAAATTACAATTTATCGAACTTTGAACATGAACAATCATATATACACATAAAAACATAATTCATATCATAATAATCACGAATATAGTATAATTTGATATTAAACACACATAAAATATGATGGATTTAGCAATCTACATAGTATATGTTCAAATTTGGCTAGCCTAGGGCGTCTAGAACTAAATTAAACATATATGATCCGATTTTAGGTGAAATTAACATGTAGGTTATGAAATAATCCTAATTAACACTTGTAATCCATAGTAACCATGTGAGTGATCTCTATCACTCACCAAGACTTAGACCCGATGCAATAAAAATAAAGCAAATATGGGCAGTAAAGAAAAACCTTGAATATGATGCAAAACAACAAGATCCAATCTCATTTGGACTGGATCTTGTCTCTAGATAAGACTTAGAATGATTAGATGAAAGAAAATCAAAGTTACCGGAGATTCTCATATGCTTAACCTAATGTATAAAACGAGAAGAAGAGCCCAACCTCTATTAATAATTTCATATCATTTGACAAATGGGCTCACTAATCAGCCCATTAGCTGCTAATTAGTCTGGCCAGTAGAAATAAAAACTTAAAACAACGATTTGTCTTAAACCGCCATGCCAAATCTTTAATGTCACCACCCTACGAAATGACCAACCACCATCTCGATACACCACCTAATTCGGTCCCTAACAAAAGTTATGGTCAAAACAGTGAGTCACAAAGGCAAAACGATCACAAAATGATTCGGTAAAAATCATGGACATGTATTACATTCCTATGAACCATATATTAAAATATGAGAATTATTTAACCACTAGAGATTTAAATAAAATTATTTTATGATCCTCTGATCCATAAAATATGAGTTGTTACATAAATGGTTACGCAAGAATAACGTCTACCATCCGTCATCCATCCACACATTCACTCACTTGATGCTTTGGATGTACGATGACAATCTTATTCCTTGGCACTCGAATCCATGCCACTCAGTTAGCTTGGAATGAAGATGTACTGACGTAAAACCCTTAGTAAGGACCCCAGACGTGGTCTAGGTGAATGTCATATGTTTCCTAGACTAAGAAACTATTTCCTGGACTTGGAGATGTGGACTCGTTCTTGGTCCATTGGACATTAAACCACTATCCCTTCTTCTTCAGTATCAGTCGAACCAATGTATCAATAATTTCCTTGCGCACATCACCTACATCATAGTCTATTCCTAGAACTACTCTTATGACCCCGACTTGGAGTCTCCATAGTCGAGAAAAAAATGTAGACCACTGACTAGTTGTCAAGCTTAATCAAACCAAGTGTAGACAATCGACTTGTTGTCAATCTCGATAAACTGTCCATAGCCCTCTTAGTAGCTCCTTATCTCTACTCATTATCATCAACTCGACATGCTAGAGAAAAATTATCCATCGCCCAAGCCTCACTTTGTTATGGAATCACCATTGTCGAATAATGAATCACTATGTAAAAACACCACATCCTGACTTTATGCTAAAACCACTAATTGAAGAACCACTTTATCGAAATTATTGAACCATTATATCCTGGTCCTCGAATCTGCATCATCTTCCCTATCAAATTGGCCAAAGTGACCAACAACAATAATAGTTGATATCAACCACTCCATATTTATCAATAATCTTTGATCATGTATTTGAGAAAAACTGATTAGACATACATTAAGTGAAAACATTCAACATTCATCGTGCTCATCACTAAATCCATTCGCCATCTTCTGATCTATCGCAAGAAAAACATTTGTTTCGTCTTTTAATCAATCTCTATGATCAGATGCTCCTTTATCTTCCAATCAGCATATGTGCTTTGATTCTTCTTTATGCTTTTTTCTCATCTTCTCGAGTCCATTGCCTTTGTGTGATCAATCAATATGCATCTCTTGTGTGTTTGATCGATAAACACCAAACTCTAACGAATGAGACTTTTCCTAACACTAGATTGTGTACAAATAGCATTTTTAGCTAAATTGAGTAAACAACCAATTGTACATCCAATAGTCACATAAATACCTAAACTGACATAAAACAACCATAATAACATCCATTAAACAAATATTACATATCTAAAATGAATGATGTCGAAATAGTCCAAACCTTGTGATAGTGTCAAAGTAGCACATAAATAGCACATATATTGGTAATATGCGAAATTTTGATTTAAACTACTCAAATTACTTTTATTTATTATTTAATATGTTCAACTGTCCAATAGATTACCTTTTAGAATTAGAAACCACTTTAAAAAGTCAATTTAATGTTGTACAAACAATTATAATTTAGTGAAAGAATATATCAGTCAACTTAGCCAAATTAGCCCAAACCTGCTTTGGAGTGAGAACATCACGAGTCCGATGCAAGGAACAACACCCAAAATGGACCTCGTTTGCAAAGGATAATCAATATATAAGTTATCAAACTATTTAAAATAATTAAACTACCAAAATCATAATTATATTCACTACCTTCCCTAGCTTAATCCATCTTCATCTTCAAACCTGTACATGCATGCAAACCATATCCAAGCAACTTGGTAGTCAATCCCTTCTCTCCTCCTTCTCCTCCTATTCGATCCACAAAATAATGTATGATCTTTATTAACAAGTCTCTCTATACACAAGCTTTGCGATGGTCCCGACCTCAACTAGGCCGCGCACGCACCCCTATAAGATTTCGTCCTGATGATCAACGGTTCCCTAGTATGGATGTGAATTTCTAGGATGAGTCAGACCATCCTATTCTCTACCAGACGATGTTGAACTATGATATAAACACAAAACCATTCTTGATTTCATGAAAATCGACCTCAAACTCCAGGAAATCGAAACCCTAAGATCACCATAGAAGGGTCTGTATTGACCAATCGTGATCGCAAGCAACAATATTGTTATGGCTAGATGGAGACTCGCGATGCGAGTGCAATGGAATCTAGTTGAGGATTTATCGTGGAGCAAAACACACAGATTCAAATTTTGATGAAATATGAAGTAGACAACCATTATTCAGAAAGAAGGGGAATGGAATGGTAGATTAAAATATAAACGGTCAATAGAATTATGAGCTATGATACATTAACGTATAATGTAAATGTTTCAAATTCTCCAATTATAACATACACATTTTAATCTGATATGATCAAATGTGATATTTGATCCCTACGATACTTGATGACGTGCACCACCAAAATATTACTGTTCAGTGGTATAAGTTTTGTTGCAATCCGAGAATATGCCCTGAACGATAATTTTCAAGTGTATTGAGACAATTTTTCCCCTAAAACTTCAAATCTCAAAATATGTTAATCCTTATACGTTTTCATCTACATAAAGAACCATCTGAACTCAATGGAAGTGGTTACAAGTCCTGATTCAATTGTATGCAAAAGTTACATTTTGGAACCGTCGATTAATTAATTATTTAAAGAAAGTATTTAAATATGCAAGTTTTGTTAGCATTTCTTTTTCTATTATCATGTGTTTTGAGAAACCACTATTGCGTATCCGGTTTCCTCTTTTCTTAAGTGGGACCTCATTTTCTTTAGCTATGAAGCACAAATGAGCTTGCTTATTATCGTTGTCATTGTCACTCTCTAAAGATGGAAAATATGAATCATCTCATGTTACTGGAAGCGCCTTCTTTTAGATATGTCCTTTTTATGTTTATTGTAATGTTCCTTTTTCATTCTGGACAATCTTTTTGTATGTGTCCCTTCTTATGATAGTTATAACATTCTAATGCTACTGATGATGGTTTGTTAGTGTTAAAGCTCCTCTTGCTATATTTTTTTTTGAAAAGCAGCACATTTACTCACATATTCACATTACAAAGGTTCAATTACAACAACTATACATCAAAAATATTACAACAGGCTAAAAAAGATAGCCTCAAATACACTTTACAACATTAAAGAGCCACTACATGATAACAAGATTGAGAAAAAAATAATAAGAAAAAGAAATACGCAAAAAAAACTCAATCTCAACTATCATTCAGGCTACTTCAAAGACGTATGAAAAAACCATCCATAAGCTTCAAATCTTCAACCATTCTTCTGAAGCTCACGCAAGATTTTCTTATGAATCTCAACATATAAAGCATTGAAATTCTTTTCATCTTGTCCAAAAATCCCCTATTTCTTTCAGACCAAATCTCAAAAATGAACGTCTTTAAAATTTTAATCGAACTCTTTGTCTTCCAGTTCTTCCATCTCGTCGACTTGTATATATTGAACCATTCCACTACACAATTTCTAACTGGCCTATGATAATTCCCATTAGAAAGTAATCTCAGCCAAATACCAAAAACAAACGAGCAAGAGAAAAATAAATGGGTATTATTTTCCTCCTCCACTCTACAAAATTCACACTGAGCATCTAGAATTAACCCCATCCTTTTCAATTTCCGTTTAGTGTTTAAAGCATTTGCCATTACCTTCCACATCAGAAAATTCTTTTTTGCCGAAGAACCCAAATTCCAAATACGAGCCGACCAAGGAAAGGAGAAATCATCATGCTTTAAGGCATTATAAACTGTTTTTATGCTGTTAATACCACCATTCCACAAAATTGGAAATCCTACCAAGTCTTTAAAATTGCATTCACTCAACACAGCCCATAATTGCCTTAAAGTTGCTGAACTTGAATAAGGAAGAATCAGCACACCATCAACCATGAAATCATCAACCATAGCTGTATCAGGAATACCAGAATTCTGCTTGACGATGTAATCAACCACATTATTAAGAATGAAACCATTTTTGACCCCAGGATCATGCCAAAAAGAACAACTCCTCAACATTGGATTACACTAAATAAGAGGAAGAAAAACTTCCCTTAGCTTTGAAATACTCCTTCAACTCCAACTACTATTTTGATTAATTTGCATAATCCATAAATTCTTTGATCGAATCCTATTCTTATGCATCCAGACTGACCATAAGCTATCATCCTTACATAGTAATTTGTTAAAATAAGCTGAAATAGCAGATTTATTCCATAGAAATAAATTGGTAATGCCAAGATCACCACTCATTTTATCTGCATACAGTTTACAATATGCTACCGGAATAAGTTTTTTGGAGAAAGTATCTCCATGCCACAAGAATCTATTCAAAGCACTTGTAATCATCCTAATAACCTTAACATGTAGAATGAAGTGCCTAGTCCAATAAGTAGTTATTGCAGTGGCTATGGACCGAAAAATGGTTAGTCTACCTGCTTGAGACAAACTGTTAGAAGGCCATGACAATAATATTTTCAATAAGAGGAGTACAATTAGCTTTAGTAATTCTGGAGCACATTAAAGGTAACCCTAAATAAGTTGCATTACTTGAGAGTTCAGAGAGACCAGAACACAATATAACCTCTTTCTTTTTATCATCATTTAATCTAGCAATTAAAATAGAAGATTTATTCATATTAATTTTTAGTCTAGTTATTGAATAAAACTCTTGCAATGCAGATAAAACTGATTGAATATTCTGAACTGTCGGTTTGGTGAAGACTACCAGATCAACAGCAAATAAAAGATGTGTGATACAAGGATCCCTGCAGTTTGGATGAAGCTCCAATTCCTTTTTATTAACTTTATCCAGCAAAATGGAGTTTAATAATTCCATGGCCACAATGAATAAGTAGGGTGAAATCGGGTCTCCTTGTCTAACTCCATTAGTACCCTTAAAATAACCATGCAGACCACCTTTTCTAGAGATAGAATAATTTGGCGAGGAAATACACGCATAAATCTAGGCCAAAAATGGTTTGGGAAAGTTCATCCTTGATAAAATTTCCATGATAGAATTCCAAGAAATAGAATCAAAAGCTTTTCTAATATCTAGCATCATCATACATCTAGGAGAAATATTCCTTCTATTATAACCAAATAACAATTCTTGTGTTAAGAGAATGTTATCACTAATAAATCGACCACTAACAAATGAAACTTTATTACTGGATATGATTGAAGGAAGAACTAATTTCATCCTATTGGCAAGGACTTTAGTTATGACTTTATACACTACATTGCAACAACTAATTGGTCTATAATCTGAGACAGAACAAGGATTATCCACTTTCGTAATGAGAGATATAGAAGTTGCAGATAGTAAAGCAGGTAAGGAATTATTCAAAAAGAAAAACCTATCAGCTTTCAAAATATCCTCACTAATAATTCCCCAACATTTTTGTAAGAAAAAACCATTAAATCCATCAGGCCCACCACAACTCTCTGCATCAAGACTAAAAACTACCTCCTTGATCTCTAAATCAGTTATAAGCTCGATCAGTTTATCAGATTGACTGTTGGAAATAAATGGGAGCTTGACATTCAACAGAGGAAAAATATCTGTAGAGAAACCATTAGAGGTTGCTAAAATTGTAGAAAAATAGTCGACAAAGGCATTGTTGATATCATCATCATTAGATTGAATAGCACCATGCTTATCTTGAATCATAAAAATCTCAGAGGAAGCCCTTTTACACTCCAAAGATTGATGAATTTTTTTGTATTTCTATCACCTTCTAAGTCTCTTCTTAAAAATGTTGTCTGTCTTAAAGCTTGAATCTTTGATTCTAAAGCAGTTCTCAAATTAATTCTCAGAATATCCTCCAATTTAATAAGATATTCATCATTAGGATGTAAAGTTCTTGCTTCCTGAATATCCATTAGTTCACCTCTGATTCTAGTAGAAAGCAAATTTCCTTTACCAAAAATTGAAGAAGCCCAAGCTCTAAGATGAAATTTTAGAGCCTTCAACTTCTTAACAGGAGATGAAAGAGGATTTGAATTGCAATGATAGCTCCAAACCTGCAACAAAACACTTAAAAAAGAGGATTGATTCAACCAAAAATTTAAAAATTTAAAAAAGGACTTACCCAAGTTAATATTGTCAGTGTCACCCTAATTAAAAAGCAAAAGATTGTGATCAGATAAAGTTGGAGGCAGAAGCTGATAATAAGAATTAGGCTAGGAATTGATAAAATGATAATTTGCAAAGACATGGTAAAGTTTGCAGAAAGTGGGACATGCAGATTGGACCAAGTGAAAGGAGAACCAAAAAATCTTAATGCAGAGAGATTTGAAGATAAAAGAGCTTGAATAAGAGGAGCAGTATCAGATAATGATAGGGGAAAACCACCAGATTTTTGATGGCAGGAAGACATGCAGTTAAAATTCCCCCCACCACCCAAGGTTCAGAAGAAGGGTTCAAAGAATTGAAATTACAAAGAAGAGGCTTTCTTAGAGAGACAACATTATGAGCATAAACTGAAGTCAAAAAGAAAGAAAATTTTAAAGGAAGATATAAACAATTAAAGTGGATAAATTGATCAGAAGCTGAAAGTTTAGAGTGCTGAAAAAAGATAGGGTTCCACATTACAAGAATTCTCCCAAAACATGCCTCTTGAAGATTATGAGCAAAGTGCCATGAAGATGAAATAAAAGCAGCAACTCTGATTGTAGATTGGGGATCTAATTTGGTTTCAGATAAGCAAATAAAATGAATATCATTCTCTTTAATTCTGGCCTTGATATCACTTTGCTTAGAAGTATGATTCATACCTCTAATATTCCAGAAAGCTATATTGTGTCTCATTTAAATGATAAAGGATTACTTAAAGGCGTAGGATGCTTGTAACACCCCGCCTCCGCTAGGGTCACTCGCAAAGGAATGCACTAGCTTTAGAGGGGCATTATTGGTAAACATGCACAGAAATATCACAAGACAGAACATATAAAATAGCGGAAGTAAAATCAATCTTTCATAACATGAATACATAAGGTCTAAAGCCTTTTACATCAGAGTACATCAAAACCTATCTTGCAATAGTAAAGAAGCATAAAGACTTTTTTTCATAAATTATTCCCCAAGTAAAAACAGTAAAGTAGCCATAGCCAGGAAAAGTCCAAGCCATCCATGATGACCTTCAAGCAGAAGAAGTCCGAACTAAACAGCAGTGTTTCCTCCCTGTAACCTGGGGGGGAACGGAAGAAAAGAGGCGAAACAAAACGGGTCAGTCAAAAAGACTGAGTAAGCCCTATCTACTATTAGTATAAAAACTAGTAAAGCTAACTGTCATGAGAAACTGAGATGAACATAAGCATGACAACAAGATAGATAAGCTAAATCAAAATAACAGGATGAACTATTGAACTTAGATAAACTAAGGTATCGCGATAAACTACGGTATCATGATAAATCAAAGTATCCCATCGTCAGATTTCTATCAAGTATACTATCCCAAGGTATCTACCCCGTCTAACATCCCACGGCATCTGTTTCGTATATTCTTCCTGGTTCTAACATGTATATTTGCTCTGCACCTCTCGTACTAGTATCCCAACCCGCGTCATGTGTTAACCATGAATGTCCCTTGCCCAATGTCATGTAATGGTCCATGTCAACCTAATATATCGCATATATAGGTTACTCAAATCATATGTTTCTTTCCATGTATATAAGTTCAGTCCTTTGTCGTACCTCGTACGGGCTTCCTCATGTCGTATTATCCTTGAAATCGTTTGGACTGTCACCCTTGTTCTAGCTAGGCTCTTCCATATGAATCATCGTTTGAACTACTAGGACTTACGCCACCTAGCACCACTAGGGATTACGCTTACTTATTGCACGCTTTCGTATTTCGGTTTGGGTTAAGCCACCTAGGCCACTAGGGATTACGCTAACCCTCAACCGCGCCCTTTCTCCCACGCATTCATCGTGAATCGTTTTTCTATAACTGTATGCACATGTATCACATCGTGCCATCCGAGTCCTGTCACAGGGCAAAGCAAGAAATACAGGACTCGGTCGGGAGCTTTAGATTTATCTGCCGATGCAGATACTAAGGTCTGCTTTTCTACACGTGGCTATGGTCCCACGAGACCCCTCCCTCAACTAGTGAAAGGCAACACAAGAGAAAATCTTGCATGAGAACTACACTCCGGCCAGCCCACATCCTACGGCCTACCTCACCCATAATTAGATAGCAATTATGGTCTGTTGGGTGTTCCCCGCCTTTCCGTACGTACACGCTTGACTCAAGATGGTAGATGATCGACGAACTTGCTATCTCGGGCACCTTATGTATTCGTCGGCTCACTGCTATCCACCCCAGTCTTTAGGTCGCTCGCATAGCAACCAAGGCATATTCTTGGTTCTTCTACCGCAGACCTCAACCTCTCGTGAGCCTAGTATAATGACCTGGCAGCTCACAGAGGGATCCCAAGAATATCCTCACGTTCCCCGAAGCCGCTGCTTCGTTACCCCGTTCGTTGGAGCCTTTATCTAAATCAGATAGCCTGCTCCTACACGCATACTTAAACGTTGACCTAACGTATCGGGTTACTAATCCATCTAAGAAATGGTCCAAATTTCCTTGACTAAGAATTATTACTTAGTTTCCCTTAACTAAGGTTTACCACTTAGCCTTATTTCCATAATCCTTGTTAACTATGGTTATTTACCTAATCCTCCGAATTAGGGTTTATCTAATGGGTTAAGTGTCACTTAAGTTCATAACTTAGCCCGTCTACAAACCATGTCAAAATTGGCTAAGTATCCAAGTCCAAGACTTAACCCTACAAACCATGTGTCAAGTTGGCTAAGTATATTAAGCAATCCATAACTTAACCTCGTCTAATTATCATTTTAGATTGGTTAATTATATAAATTAACTTGACCTTGTCAAATTACCGAGTTAAATCGGTCAAGCGTATTCAAGTGATTCGTGACTTAGCCTTATCATGTTTTCACGTTAGATTGGTTAAGTATAGGTCACTTAACCACATCAAACTAACGAGTTGGATTAGTTAAGTGTAAATTAACTTAACCCCGTCCAATTACCATGTTTAGATTAGTTAGGTCTGAGTTGACTTAACCCCATCCATTAACTGTATTAAACGGTTAAGTGTTACTAAGAAAATTTACTTAACCTTATCAAGTTATCGTGTTGGATTGATTAAGTGTTGGTTAACTTAATCCCCGTCCACTAGTCATATAAAAATGGTTAAGTGTCATTAGGCAAATCAAATTACTTAACCTACCCAACCTTGTCATGTTTTGTTAAGTATCATTAGCCTAATCAATTTACTTAACCCATTTCTCCATGTCATATTTGGTTAAGAGTCATTAATCAAATTAACTTAACCCTATCATGTGGCATTAATTACTTAATGCACCCCAACCTCTCACATTAGACTTTGTTGTGGTTACTAGTTAAGCCGGGCGGGTCCGGGTAGATTTACACCATAACTTGGTCTAACCTCGGGTTCAAGCACAACATGACCAACTTCTCACATTGAGTCCTATTGTTTGCAACTACTAGTTAGGCCGGTCGGTTCCGGGTAGTTTTACGTTGCAAACTCAACCCAACCTCGAGTTGGCCACTTTCATGTTTAGTCTAGTGTCATGTTCATAGTCAAGTTTTCAAGCAATTGGGTAGACCTAACTTAATAGGTAAATTCCCAATGGGTAGACCTAACTTAATAGGTAAATTCCCAAGCTTATGTTTTTATGCATACTTACATGTCAACTTCCATGTTACATTTCAAGTTATGTTTTCAAGTATAAACACATGTCATATTTAACGTTACATGTTGTCATGTTTATACCCATTTACCCAAATCATATTCATGTCATTATGTTTCCCCATAATGTGACCCCAACGCTTTTTAAACTCGCATATACGTTTGCAACAACGTGATGGATTAAAAGAAGAGACTTGGCAAAGGCATGACAAAAATGGATATTAAGCCACAAGTTAATCATGGTGGCAAATGAGGCACACATGTGTTCATTAACTTGCATGTTACATTCCTACACCTCAAAAACATGCATAAACCCAAACTTGGCACATAAACGAATCATGGTGACAAAAGACAAGGAATGATGACTAGTAACTCACATATATCATCATATAAGGGTTATGACTTCATATGCAAGTTGACATAATGATTATGAAGGTTTTCATGTTGCATAGTGCAACATTTCAACATGAAGGTTGTGGCTTTTAGCTCATAAGATCAAGATAATGACTTCATAAACTTGCATAACATGATAGCATGCATCATTCTCAATGATCAAACCCAAACTTTCAACATGAACTTTTAACTTCATAGTTAATACCTAAGAGTAGGGAAGGGCTTACCTTGCTATGAAGGCCTAAATCGATTAAACCAAAGCTTATGATGAAGCCTATGCATGCCATCACCTAAAAACCCAAAGATGGATGCACCAAATCACTAAAAACACCATCTTTATGAACAAAGATCATAGCTTTTGCCTTGAAATCAACTTGAGAAGCTCTCATACTAACATAGGGACTCTCTAACACTCTCATGATCATGAAACCTCTCATAGAAATGAAGTGGAGGCTAGGATAGTTGAGTGGAGGCCATGAGAGTAGAAATTTGGCCATAGTTTAGTTACATGAGTGAATAATGAGGGTTTAGGGGGGTTTAGGGTCTTATTTATAGATTAGGCAAGTGTTTTAGGCCATAGGATTAAACCTAGATTCAATCCAAGCCATCAAAGCATGTCTTGGGGAAGAAGTCAAGTGTAGGAACCATCTAGGGCCTTTAGATTAAAGATGAACCATGAGAACCATCCAAATGCAAAATCTGCATTTGAGCGAATCGGCCCACGGGTTGACAGCCAAACACCCTGGATTAACCCCTAGTCGACCCAGCGGGCTCGGGTCGACCTCAAAAATTGGCCGGTTCGGTTATTCCCCTCTCCCAATTCGCTGTTTTGAACATTTTTGCATATTTATTTATTAAATTTTCAATTATATATATATATATATATATATATATATATATATATATATATCAATATATATATTTCTTTGCGCAACCCATTTCACTTAATTAAGTATACTTTAATTTGGGAATTTTTCGTGAAACTTCGCGAGGCCATATCTTGGTCATACGGACTCCGATTTTCGAAAACTCGGACTCTATTTCGCGTATTTTTCCGAGACGAACGCACTGGCATAGCCCGTTTTCCTTAATTCAGATTTTACAGTTTAATTCTGCCTCCATTTATGTTATAACAGGTTATTGAAAATACGGGTTGTTACATTCTCCCCACCTTTTAGGATTTCGTCCCCGAAATCTCCAAGTTAGGAAGAACATATCCTACCATCCATCATCCATCTACTCAAAACATCATCCACAAGCAATCATTGTCCTTAGATGATTTCTAATGCTATATGAATATATGCAAAACGTGTGTGTACATGTTCTTTAGCTAATGCTAATGATCAGGCCTGAATAATCTTTCTAATGCAAAATATGTATAGTGCCATGAATCCAACATGTATGCAAATAGTCCTAGTCATATAAATACTATATGCATGCACAATCATTCATTCATATGCAACAACCGCATGATAACACATTCGATTTCATCCATAAACAAGTATAAATACTCGTGCATATGCAATATGAAATGTGACCGAGTCGAGTTAGTATCTAATATGTATTCGCGCATCCACGAGAAACCACTTGCAACCATTTGCAACCATATCAATCATAACATGTTTCAAATACATGTTTACATCCATAGGGTTCTACCTAGGATTCCCTGAAACAGGGTCGAGAAGATAAACAAAACAAACTCCGTACGGGGTTTGTAACAGAGACAGGACCGAGAGGGTATCCATAAAAGATAGCCTACAAGCAAGCTCAACAGAAAAAAACAGGGATCGAGGATATATTCCCAAAAAAAAAGATATCATGCACGTATTTAGTCTTCAGTCTCCTAAGTCGCATTACCTTGAGCTTAGTTCCATCGTGCCTTGACCGCCCCTTTTACTTCACGATTTCGCAGCTTCTTATTTCCTGTTTCCATAACATGAGTTGGAACTCATTTCCTCGTCGCCTCTCGTTCCACTTGCACTTATTCTCCTTCTAGAATACTTGGCGCAAACAGGACTGCGTACACATTATTCCATGCGAGCCCTCAAAATTCACTAGTGAATCCTGGACCTTGTACCATAAGGTATTCCACGTAGAAAAACTTTCTCTTGAAAGTAAACAAGTTACCGTGCGCACTTACTAGGGTAATTCCCATAACCCATACATAACCGAAGTAAACCATCCGTCTTATTAGCGAACACCATTCGATCGGGTTTCTAATTTCCAACAAAGGCATCTAGGCATTCTAGGTAACTAATCATGACAGAACCCAAAAGGTTACGCGATACTTCAAGGGTATTACCAAAGCAAGCCAAGAGTCTAATTACCCTCCTTCTAAAACCGAGAGTGGCACCCCTTACTGGATAACCACTTCATCCCTAGAATCCATCCACAACTTATAAACATAAGCATTATTTCCAAGCTCAACACTTGATATAGACATTCTCAAATCCAAACAAGCCATGAGTAAATGGACCGATCTTCCAATAGGACTTGAGACAAAAACGGGATCCTCTACTACGCTAGTACTAAGGTGCAGAGACTCAACTATCGAAGCGGACTTAAAAGATGCGGTGATCAAAACAAAGTCCCGACAGGATGATAGAGAAGAAAAGCTAAACCTTTAACAAGATCGTTACCCTCCTTCTGAGGTACCCTAGAAATGAGAGCATACTATTGCCCTCCGAATGATCTTGTCCCTGTTCCATGATACTTAACTATCCGTCCCGTTTCACCATGCCAAAGGTACTCTCTCGTCATGGGTTTCATTGTTCATCTTTCTCCCTCCTTTTAGGACTCAGCCATACCAACATGTTGCTTATTCCTGAGCTCGTATCCTTTATCCTTGTTCTTACTATCCTTTCATGCATAACTCTGCAACGGTCTCTCGAGAACCACCTCCATCGTACGGGAAACACTTACGCAGCTAGAAAGACTAGTCGCAGTCAAAACCACTGTGACTACAGATGGAGGAAAGAAAGGAAAAGGGATTCAATCAAGGAAACAAGGATAATGCTAATGGCCTTTGGGGAATAGCCTTTTTCTTTTTAAAAGAAAGTTTTCTCGAAAAATGCTTCTTTGTAAACGGTTTTTCAAATAATTTTCAGAAGGTCTTTAAAAACTTTTGCCCAGTCTAGTAACCTTCTGCTCTGATACCAAATGTAACACCCCGCCTCCGCTAGGGTCACTCGCAAAGGAATGCACTAGCTTTAGAGGGGCATTATTGGTAAACATGCACAGAAATATCACAAGACAGAACATACAAAATAGCGGAAGTAAAATCAATCTTTCATAACATGAATACATAAGGTCTAAAGCCTTTTACATCAGAGTACATCAAAACCTATCTTGCAATAGTAAAGAAGCATAAAGACTTTTTTTCATAAATTATTCCCCAAGTAAAAACAGTAAAGTAGCCATAGCCAGGAAAAGTCCAAGCCATCCATGATGACCTTCAAGCAGAAGAAGTCCGAACTAAACAACAGTGTTTCCTCCCTGTAACCTGGGGGGAACGGAAGAAAAGAGGCGAAACAAAACGGGTCAGTCAAAAAGACTGAGTAAGCCCTATCTACTATTAGTATAAAAACTAGTAAAGCTAACTGTCATGAGAAACTGAGATGAACATAAGCATGACAACAAGATAGATAAGCTAAATCAAAATAACAGGATGAACTATTGAACTTAGATAAACTAAGGTATCGCGATAAACTACGGTATCATGATAAATCAAAGTATCCCATCGTCAGATTTCTATCAAGTATACTATCCCAAGGTATCTACCCCGTCTAACATCCCACGGCATCTGTTTCGTATATTCTTCCTGGTTCTAACATGTATATTTGCTCTGCACCTCTCGTACTAGTATCCCAACCCGCGTCATGTGTTAACCATGAATGTCCCTTGCCCAATGTCATGTAATGGTCCATGTCAACCTAATATATCGCATATATAGGTTACTCAAATCATATGTTTCTTTCCATGTATATAAGTTCAGTCCTTTGTCGTACCTCGTACGGGCTTCCTCATGTCGTATTATCCTTGAAATCGTTTGGACTGTCACCCTTGTTCTAGCTAGGCTCTTCCATATGAATCATCGTTTGAACTACTAGGACTTACGCCACCTAGCACCACTAGGGATTACGCTTACTTATTGCATGCTTTCGTATTTCGGTTTGGGTTAAGCCACCTAGGCCACTAGGGATTACGCTAACCCTCAACCGCGCCCTTTCTCCCACGCATTCATCATGAATCGTTTTTCTATAACTGTATGCACATGTATCACATCGTGCCATCCGAGTCCTGTCACAGGGCAAAGCAAGAAATACAGGACTCGGTCGGGAGCTTTAGATTTATCTGCCGATGCAGATACTAAGGTCTGCTTTTCTACACGTGGCTATGGTCCCACGAGACCCCTCCCTCAACTAGTGAAAGGCAACACAAGAGAAAATCTTGCATGAGAACTACACTCCGGCCAGCCCACATCCTACGGCCTACCTCACCCATAATTAGATAGCAATTATGGTCTGTTGGGTGTTCCCCGCCTTTCCGTACGTACACGCTTGACTCAAGATGGTAGATGATCGACGAACTTGCTATCTCGGGCACCTTATGTATTCGTCGGCTCACTGCTATCCACCCCAGTCTTTAGGTCGCTCGCATAGCAACCAAGGCATATTCTTGGTTCTTCTACCGCAGACCTCAACCTCTCGTGAGCCTAGTATAATGACCTGGCAGCTCACAGAGGGATCCCAAGAATATCCTCACGTTCCCCGAAGCCGCTGCTTCGTTACCCCGTTCGTTGGAGCCTTTATCTAAATCAGATAGCCTGCTCCTACACGCATACTTAAACGTTGACCTAACGTATCGGGTTACTAATCCATCTAAGAAATGGTCCAAATTTCCTTGACTAAGAATTATTACTTAGTTTCCCTTAACTAAGGTTTACCACTTAGCCTTATTTCCATAATCCTTGTTAACTATGGTTATTTACCTAATCCTCCGAATTAGGGTTTATCTAATGGGTTAAGTGTCACTTAAGTTCATAACTTAGCCCGTCTACAAACCATGTCAAAATTGGCTAAGTATCCAAGACCAAGACTTAACCCTACAAACCATGTGTCAAGTTGGCTAAGTATATTAAGCAATCCATAACTTAACCTCGTCTAATTATCATTTTAGATTGGTTAATTATATAAATTAACTTGACCTTGTCAAATTACCGAGTTAAATCGGTCAAGCGTATTCAAGTGATTCGTGACTTAGCCTTATCATGTTTTCACGTTAGATTGGTTAAGTATAGGTCACTTAACCACATCAAACTAACGAGTTGGATTAGTTAAGTGTAAATTAACTTAACCCCGTCCAATTACCATGTTTAGATTAGTTAGGTCTGAGTTGACTTAACCCCATCCATTAACTGTATTAAACGGTTAAGTGTTACTAAGAAAATTTACTTAACCTTATCAAGTTATCGTGTTGGATTGATTAAGTGTTGGTTAACTTAATCCCCGTCCACTAGTCATATAAAAATGGTTAAGTGTCATTAGGCAAATCAAATTACTTAACCTACCCAACCTTGTCATGTTTTGTTAAGTATCATTAGCCTAATCAATTTACTTAACCCATTTATCCATGTCATATTTGGTTAAGAGTCATTAATCAAATTAACTTAACCCTATCATGTGGCATTAATTACTTAATGCACCCCAACCTCTCACATTAGACTTTGTTGTGGTTACTAGTTAAGCCGGGCGGGTCCGGGTAGATTTACACCATAACTTGGTCTAACCTCGGGTTCAAGCACAACATGACCAACTTCTCACATTGAGTCCTATTGTTTGCAACTACTAGTTAGGCCGGTCGGTTCCGGGTAGTTTTACGTTGCAAACTCAACCCAACCTCGAGTTGGCCACTTTCATGTTTAGTCTAGTGTCATGTTCATAGTCAAGTTTTCAAGCAATTGGGTAGACCTAACTTAATAGGTAAATTCCCAATGGGTAGACCTAACTTAATAGGTAAATTCCCAAGCTTATGTTTTTATGCATACTTACATGTCAACTTCCATGTTACATTTCAAGTTATGTTTTCAAGTATAAACACATGTCATATTTAACGTTACATGTTGTCATGTTTATACCCATTTACCCAAATCATATTCATGTCATTATGTTTCCCCATAATGTGACCCCAACGCTTTTTAAACTCGCATATACGTTTGCAACAACGTGATGGATTAAAAGAAGAGACTTGGCAAAGGCATGACAAAAATGGATATTAAGCCACAAGTTAATCATGGTGGCAAATGAGGTACACATGTGTTCATTAACTTGCATGTTACATTCCTACACCTCAAAAACATGCATAAACCCAAACTTGGCACATAAACGAATCATGGTGACAAAAGACAAGGAATGATGACTAGTAACTCGCATATATCATCATATAAGGGTTATGACTTCATATGCAAGTTGACATAATGATTATGAAGGTTTTCATGTTGCATAGTGCAACATTTCAACATGAAGGTTGTGGCTTTTAGCTCATAAGATCAAGATAATGACTTCATAAACTTGCATAACATGATAGCATGCATCATTCTCAATGATCAAACCCAAACTTTCAACATGAACTTTTAACTTCATAGTTAATACCTAAGAGTAGGGAAGGGCTTACCTTGCTATGAAGGCCTAAATCGATTAAACCAAAGCTTATGATGAAGCCTATGCATGCCATCACCTAAAAACCCAAAGATGGATGCACCAAATCACTAAAAACACCATCTTTATGAACAAAGATCATAGCTTTTGCCTTGAAATCAACTTGAGAAGCTCTCATACTAACATAGGGACTCTCTAACACTCTCATGATCATGAAACCTCTCATAGAAATGAAGTGGAGGCTAGGATAGTTGAGTGGAGGCCATGAGAGTAGAAAGTTGGCCATAGTTTAGTTACATGAGTGAATAATGAGGGTTTAGGGGGGTTTAGGGTCTTATTTATAGATTAGGCAAGTGTTTTAGGCCATAGGATTAAACCTAGATTCAATCCAAGCCATCAAAGCATGTCTTGGGGAAGAAGTCAAGTGTAGGAACCATCTAGGGCCTTTAGATTAAAGATGAACCATGAGAACCATCCAAATGCAAAATCTGCATTTGAGCGAATCGGCCCACGGGTTGACAGCCAAACACCCTGGATTAACCCCTAGTCGACCCAACGGGCTCGGGTCGACCTCAAAAATTGGCCGGTTCGGTTATTCCCCTCTCCCAATTCGCTGTTTTGAACATTTTTGCATATTTATTTATTAAATTTTCAATTATATATATATATATATATCAATATATATATATTTCTTTGCGCAACCCATTTCACTTAATTAAGTATACTTTAATTTGGGAATTTTTCGTGAAACTTCGCGAGGCCATATCTTGGTCATACGGACTCCGATTTTCGAAAACTCGGACTCTATTTCGCGTATTTTTCCGAGACGAACGCACTGGCATAGCCCGTTTTCCTTAATTCAGATTTTACAGTTTAATTCTGCCTCCATTTATGTTATAACAGGTTATTGAAAATACGGGTTGTTACAATGCTTACTGGTATGTCTAGTAGAAGATTGAATTCCTACTGGCATAACTTCATTAGCAGAAAAATTCTTTCCTTCATTTAAATCTTCCGTATCCTTATTATCTGATTTCTTTTATTTCTTCTTCTTACCTTTCTTGTTCTTCGTGCTACCAAAAGAAGAAGATACATTGTCAATCTGAGGGGATGATGGGGAGTGACACTTTAATTAAGAGGTAGAGGAAGGACAATATGAGGAGGTTCAGAAAGATGAGTATATGGAGAGGAGAAATGATTTTCAGAGTTTAAATTAACATCAAAACTGAAAGAGTCACTGGTAGTAGCTTGATTAAAGGGGAGAGAAGAAGATGATGAGGCACCAGTGTTTGAACCATCACAGTTTTGATCATCGCCAAGAATAGAGAAAGGATTTTGCACATTGAAAATATTATCCTCATGGACATTATCAATTATAACTTGTTTGCCTTTATCCAATTGACTCCTTTTAAATTTGTCACCATCAGAGATAGTTCCGAAATTCAGAAAATCATTCAAATTGTTCTTCCTTAGACCAGATTGATGAACCACACCTTTATTATCAACAAAGAAAACTTTCCTTTTTTCCATATTATTTTGGACCACATTATTCAAATTCTTACCATGCATTGACTTACTCTTATCTGACTTGCCTTTATTCAAATTTGCATCTTGTTCCTTATTAACCTTCCTCTGCCACATTTGCTTTTTCCTAGTTACAACATTTGTCCTTTCATTCTTATTTACAAATGAATCGTTTCCTGTCCTTGCTTGATAAGAATAGCTATTAACATTGCCATCCTGTATCTTTTCATTTTCCATTTGCTTACCTTCCAAATTCGTAACTAGTTTTTCACATTCACAAGTATTATGACCAAAAAACTTACAATGAGTGCAGATTTTAGGAGTCCAATCATAAGAAACTCTCACTGGAGGACAGTTTACACCAAGTTCATCAACAGGAATGAAATCTGGCAATTCAAAATCACTGGAAATTTCAATAAGTGCCTTTGCATATTTAATTCGTTGCAACTTTTTCGTACTTTCATTAAAGCAAAGAAGCTTACCAATGTGACATGCCAACCAATTAATACCTTCCAAAGTCCAAAGAATGAGTGGAATCCTATCTAGATGTATCCAAATTGGAACACTTTTAATTTGAGCTACAGAATTTCCAATTGAAGGATCCCAAGTAGTAATTAAAACATTTTGCCTCTAATGAAGATTGGATCTGCACTTAGAACTTTCTGCCTATCAAAATAATTTGAGAAATTGAATAGAAAATAAAACCTCTCTATTTTTATATCAACTTCCCCTTGCAATTTCCAATATCTATGCAGAAAATTTGCTACCGACAGATAAGAAAGAGACCCATCTAAGAAAAACCCAATAAGATGGTTTTTCTAGTAATTCGTACCTGCCTCTTTCACCTGTGCAGGAATTGCTTACTTTCGACCATCTCTAAAAATTTCATACTGAACAGGTTTGAATACTCCGGCATTTCTGGGTAAGGCTCTGAAAAGGGAAGCAAAATCAGCTTTGACTGGCAAATTAGGGTAAGAAGGATCATTATGATTAGAAGCAAGATTGGAATTGGAGGATGAAGGTTTTGAATGAGCATTCACATTAATAATATCATTCTGATCCATAACAACATCAGGATTAGAAGAGATCAAAGAATCTTTATCAAGATTTGGAGAATAAGGCAATTGCTTCAACGTGTTTGATGAAATGTCACCTCCAGAGTTAAAAGAATTATCCAAATTCAAACCCAAATTCAGAGTAGAAGAAGGAGGATTTGAATTCATGGCATCTAAAACATTGCCATTACCAAGAATTGAATTATTCATAAGAGGAATTGGATTGCAAGACAAAGAGAAATTTATGGTGATGGAAGATTTAGTAAGATCAGAATCAAGCATCTTGACACCCTCAATAGAAAGATTTGAATCAACATTCAAACCAAGATCTGAAACAACCGAATCAATAATCAAAGGATTGACTAAAGGAAGAGGAGGAATAGGAGGAAAAGGAGGAGGAGGAGGTGGAGGAGGAGGTGGATATGGAGGAGGAGGATGAGAGGACAGAGAAGGGACAGGAGGACGAAGCGAATTAAGGGAGGGGAGCATGGACGCCATTAACAAGGGCAATCATTCCTTCCATGTGCATAGTTTCTTTTGTTTCCTTTTCTATATTTCAGAATTTTTTTGAAATCCTTAGCAATAAATGATGAACAATCTTTATTTGGTTCTGATTCTTCATGCTCTGCACTGAATGCTACTTTCTATTTATCTTGAGCCTATACTCATTTTGCCTGCAAGTTAACTTCATATGACATTAGATTTCCTATTAACTCCTTTATTTTCATGAGAGAAAGGTCATTTGCTTCTTTGATAGCCAAGACCTTCCTTTCCCATTCATCCGTTAAAAAGCTTAGGATTTTTATAACTATATCAAAATCATAATTTTTCTCTCCTAGTCCTAATAATGGATGATAAATATCTTGAAATCTGGAAGACATATCATTAATATACTCATCTTGTTTCATTCTAAAGTTTTGGAATTGGCTCTTAAGCATGGATATCTTGCTTTGTTTAACCTTATTAGTTCATTCGTGAGTGACTTTGAGTGTTCGCCATATTTCATATGCAGTTGTGCACATGCTAACACGGTTAATCTCATTTTTGGCCAAGGCACAAAACATATTCGTTGCTTTAGCATTAACAGTAGCATCTAGTTTTCGTTTGTTTGACCAAGTAGAATATTCAGTTGTAGGAATAGGACATTCACTTTATGTAATATTCCATGAATCAAAATTGTTTTCTTGCACATATATTCTATTGTGTGTACCGCATTAGTTATAATTCATGCCATTGAATAGTGGCGAACGTGCAATATATTGTCCTTTTATAAAAGTAGTGTTAATGCTGGTTCTAGTGTTGTTATCCACATTACTTATAGTATCAAATAACCGTGTTATGGTTATATGATTCCTGTTCTGATACCAAATGAGAAGAAAGTGTGGATTGTGTAATATGGATAGTCGTGTGATTATTATCTTATTGCGGAAGTAAACAATATAAAAGAAGAAAATAAAAATACCACAGATTTTTATACTGGTTCAGAGCTTCGTCCTACGTCCAGTCTCAGACCCCTTCTGCAGTTTCAACTATACAGTAACCCTCACTTAACCCAGAATAATATGTCTTTACAACACCCGAGCAACGGATCAGGGACTTGAGCAATAGAACATGATTCTTGTAATAACCTGGAATTCTGAGCCAATTTAAAAATTTTATTTTGGCAATTTTATTGAAATTTGAATATTTAAAATGAATTATTTTAAATAATAACGACGAGAAATTTATTTTGAATAGAATTAGAACGTATATATTTATATACGTCGTCGTTAGAATATAAATATTTTATTTTAATTATAAAAGGAATTGAAAATGGCGCGGTAGTTCGAAAATTCGATTTCAAAGTTCAAATGAATGTACAGGATTCAAAATAAATCGGATTTGGGCAAAACCAAAAATATTTGAATCTATTTATGAATATCTTTCCAATGAATCCAAAAAATTGAAATTTCATAGCGGGAATCAAAAGATATGCCCAGTTGAAAATTCAGAATAGTCGCTATGGAATTCTGGCCCTTAAAAATGGGAATTTTGCAAACGACCTCGGTTTTCGACGAAACCACTTTTATTGGATCTGTGATGTCAAGTTATTGCTAGTTTTCAAAATTCGTAATTTTCTGAATCAATATGTGAGCGTGGCAAAGGAAAACGTGTTTTGTCAATTTTAGTTAAATTGGATCGACCAGAAAATGGCCATTTTTCAAACGGTCTTAGTATTCGATGAAATTAGTTTTGTTAGGACCGTATCGTCAATATGAAGCTAGAAAATATTTTTCTGGAATTTTTAGAGTCCGTATATGGCCCCGGTAAATTGAAATGCGCATTCAAATTCAATATATAGAGTTATATGTTGATTTTGACAAAAACTGATCGAAACAGTCGAATCAGCTTACGATACATAACCCATTGTGTTCGGAATAGGGGTAATTATCTAGCGACGACAGGCGGTGGGCCTCGTTTAGAGGTCGAATAAAAAAGTCAACTTTTTGAAATTAAATAATTAATTAAATAATATATATATATAAACACCTAAACCCCCTTCTCCCTCTTCTCTCTCCCCGTCAGTTATTTAAAAAAAGAAAAAAAATGAAATCCCAAATCGCACGGAGCCCCCCCTCCACGATCCGACCTCGCCACCGCTCCCCCCATCGCCTCCTCCGTTCCTCACTCCGTGTCCTCGCTCGCCTCTCACCTCCTGACGCGCGAGACCCCCCACTCCAGCACCCCTCCTCGTCTCCATTCCCTTTTCCTCCTCTGTAAATGGAGAGCACCAGTGACCCCGCCCTTAACCGCACCCGCCACCGCCGATTAGACACCTCTGCCGGCCACCTAACCACCCACCAGCGCCTCCACCGCTCGTCGGCCACCCCACGCTGCCATCCCCATATCTGATTTCGCTTGTAAACTTTCATTTTTGTTTTTATTCATTTGTAAGTTAGTTTTTATAAGTATAAGATTTTTACCGATTAAAGTTATGATTTTTATTAACTAAAAAGATTAGATTTTTTTTAACCAATAAAAATATGATTTTTATATAATGTAGATAATAAAATTATGATTTTCATAGTATAGAAAGTATAAAGATATAATTTTTATATTATATAGATAGTAAAAATTTGATCTTTATTTAAGTAGCGAGATAAAAATCTGATTTTTATTATATATGTTGAAATAAAAATGCGATTTTTATATATGTTGTTAGCGAAGTAAAAATATAATCTTTAGTGGAGTAAAAATATAATTTATAGAATTGAAATAAAAATGTGATTTTTATATATGTAGTGGCTACGGACAATGAAATTGACAAAAGGCGAGCACGGCGAAGACTTCCTACATATGAAGAGTCGTGGCGTTTGGTTTAGCAAGTCCGTGAGAACTCCTCACTTTTATTTCTATTTCTAGTTTGAAATATATACTAGGATGCAGACGGCGCTTAGCAGCACCCGACACCCGTCGTCCACAGACCATGGATGACTTGTTTGTTTGATTGTTGTGTAGTGAAATTTGATTGTATGATGGCGAATGAAATAAACATTTTATAGTTAAAAATATGATTTTTAACGTATGTATAAAATAAATATTTATAAACAAATCGGACGATTTGTTTATATACACTGATTTGACTGATATTGATTGGGACGATAAACTTTACACATCGCCCAACCGCACAAATAAAATATGTGTTTGTTGATTTGAAACCCCACACGGGTATTGGGATGATATTTGACGTACACTAATCCCAATTGTTTAGTTGAATGTCAATCGATGGGTTGACAGACTGTGTTAGCGTCAATTATTTATATTTAATGCTTATGCAGTTGTGTGGTGCACTCTGGATGATGGTTGATTATTTATCGTTGCTATTATATACATGTGTTTTATGGAAATCCATATAATAAACGTTATATGGTAATTGATTGGGCTTCATTCCAATATATAAAATAAATTCATGTGTTGAATAGAAAATAAATTCATGTGTTGAATAGAAAATAAATTCATGTGTTGAATAGAAAATAAATTCATATGTTGAATAAAAGTCGTGTTGATTAGATTGACGCCATTGTGACGTGAACGATATTTATATCGATTTTATTCATTTTTATAATGAATATAAAAAAGGAAGCGATTTCAAAATATAAAGTTTTGAAAATATTATCATTTGTATATCGATGATGTGGAATATTCAATTTTGATTTGAAATTGAATATGAAGTTGAAATCGTTTTGAAAATGAATTTAAAACGATTTATAAAATACATTTTAAAAGGAAATCGACGAAGTATATTATATATCATATATATAATATAATGGCCTGAATAGAACGCGTCGCACTGTGGTAGTTCACGAATTTCGACCATTAGCTTTGAATTGACATTGCAGGAGATCCGACCGTCGGATTCTCCTAAAACCAGAACCGTTGGGTTCGTATCGGAAAAAGATTTCTAATGAATATTAGAAATTTGAAATCTAATGGATGGATTTGGAATTATGTCCAAATCAAATTTGGAAAAGGTCGTTGTAAGTGCAGTTCGATGGCCGTTGATGGAAATCGACTGTACGGGCCTTGATAAAATTATTAAAAATGGAAATAATTTGTGTAAAATCATAAGAAATGATTATTGGGAAGAATTGGGATGAAAAACTCCATATTTGAAAAGATAAAAATAGATTTTTATCGAAATGAACTAGTTTTGAACTAGAATAATAATTTAATTATTTTTAAATAAATAAATTGGATTTGAAATGGTTTTAAAAGGAACCAGAATTTCCAATAATTGAATTGGAATGGATTTGAATCGAAATTATCTTTGGAATATTTCGATGTTCGATTTCGTGATTATATAGATATTGTTATGGAAATTTGAAAGATATATTTATATCGTTATTTCCAATACGATATTTGTTGGACGTAGAATTTGATATTGAATATAAGCCGATATATTTTCTATTCAGAGCCTTGTATATAATATCAAATGTGATTTGGGTTTTTTGTGAATGGTGTCTTTATCACCACTGTTCTTAAACCCAGTTGAGAAAAAGATTAAATCTTTTTATTTAGATTTAATGAAGTGTACCAATTAAATGGGATTTAATTAGAATTGAATTTGAATTGATTTTTGGGTTTGTCGTGAACGGTGTTTTAAATAACACTTGTTTTTAACCCGATAATTAATGGAATGCGATTTTGGGTTTATAGTGAACCGTGTTTTAAATGACATTGGTTCTTTAACCCAGTTAAAGACAGGAGGTGATTTCCCAAGTTAAATAATCATTGATAGTGATTATTGGGAAGATTGAAACTAAGTGGAGTTTTAATGAATCTTTAATTAGATTGAAATAATCGAGGATGGAGTATCACCAGTTTTGCTCCTAGCGATAGTTAAATCTTTAATTAGATTTGAACGTGAAATGGCAACTGAATTTACCGATAACACCGTGGTGTTAGATATGGAGTATGGCCAGTTTTGCTTCATGGGATGAATAGGTTGGGATTGAGAAATAAAATAAATGGTGACTTCGGTGTGGTTCGCTAATCCCGGCTAGTTTGAATTGATATTCAAAAGAAGATTAAAGAATAAATTTAAAGAATTTATCATTGATAAAATTAATGGGAACCTTTCCCAAAGTATAAGAATATTTGAATAAAAGAATATTCTGAATTGGAATGATGCCTATGTTGTGTTTGTGTAACACTTGTTTATTGTATACGTGAGTTATTCAGGAAGACCGGGTTTATCCCATTCTGAATAGCTGATTCGACGTGGTGTCGAGGATGAAGACGGTGGTTGAAGACCGGAGGTCTTCACGCCGTCTGGGTGATTATTGATGATCTTGATTGGGTCGTACACCCAAGAGGAGGGAATCAGTTAGTGATCGTCCAGACGTACTTGGAGATCGATGGATATGCGAGGTACAAGGTGCCTCCGGTTTCGTTCAGACCCAGAATGAACTTGTAAATGGACTGTGTGTCTGACATTGGATTTTATTCTATGTGATTGATTTCTATTAAATATATATCTGTTTGGCGGCAGAGAATTTATTCTCTTACTTAACGCCCTTCTCTGAGATGTACGAGCTCAAGGGTTATATATTGATGGATATCAAACGCATGGAGTGAATTGCCTGTGTGGCATGCCTAAGTGTCAATTGATTAAGGCTTCTGTTGAAAAGCAATGTCTTATGGTTGATGATCAAAGCACCGCCTGTGTGGCATAGCTTTGTGTAGCGTTGATTCGCGAGCCTCACACCTCGGTTGTGAACCAGAAACGGGAGAGGACATCAGGAAGGGCATGTTTTTCCTTCTAGATAGAAGTGGCGTCAGTGGTTTTACATGCCCTAACGTGTTTAACTTATGTGGTTGTTGCTGTTGCGAGGCGCCTCGGATATATCGGTGACTGTGTGGAGCCGATGGAGTCATTTGGCTCATTTACGCCCTAAAGGACGGGGAAACGCAGTGTTCAGGCATTTTAATCCACATCGGTGGACCGACCCTGACGATCCAAAGGCTCACCTGTGTCTGGGTCCTGAGACATGGGCTAGATTGTGTCGAATCCGTGAGGACTATCTTTTGCCTCGGTTCACAGATGGAAATCCAACTTCCAATACGTGACTTTGCAGTTTTGATTATAGAGCCTATATATGGCGACATAGTGGGATGGGGCACTTATGCCTCCTGTGATTGATACTTATGATTGAAATTTCTTTAATACTATGCACTTATAGTAATAATAAAAGATGAAATTTAGCGTATCAAGCATTCTTTGGCTATTATAAGGCAAAACCCTATCCTCTGGCTTGTGTTGCATTGTGTGATGGGACCTGGGTCTTATAATAGCTTCATTGTTCTTTATTTAGCATTACGTTGTTGTTCTATGCACTGGTATTCTTGGGAGGAAACCCGTTCCGTGCTATACGGCGTGGTCCCTTGATTTACCTAACTTTAAAATAAAAAAAATTAATAATTGTTTTAGTTCTCACACCAATCACATGACTGACCTGGAGTTTATTGTTTTAAACTAAACTCTGGGTGCCCTTATTTTGATACGGGCAGCTAGTAGTTTTGGTTTTGCAGATTTATATACACAGGATTCTGATTTATAGCTGGAATTATACTCGGAAAGCTCTATATCCGTGTATTCCTTTCAATTGTGTATTGTATTTTTTTCGGCTGCTATGTAATGTATTGTAATCTCTGATATTTTATAATGTATATTATTTGATTCATACTATGTATATTCTTGTAATCTGATGAAATTGTTGTAATATACAATGAAATGTTCTTTTGTTTGCGTTCGGGTTTGTCGTGTTCTCAAAACAATCAGGGGTTTCGAACGGTCTTGGTCGGTTTAGCGACTGATTCGGATCGAGTGAAATTCTTGATCGTCACAATTCTGCCTCAACAGCTGAAGAGGATTTGATGCGCCTGAGCAGCAGAATGGGACTTTACCCTAATATAAAACTTTGTAGACTTTTTTTGTTTCTGATAACACTGGTACGTTTCTTGTAATACACCCTTCCTATAGTTTTCTCCTCGAGTATATATGTATATATAGTTTAAGTGCATGAAGATAAGAAATGAGTATATTGCTTTGAATATAAAATATGAAGGCTAATTCAAGTAATATATATTTAGAATGCTGAAAATAGAGAGTATTAGAAATTTATAGATAAATCAGACTAGAGGATAAAAAATTAATTTGATTGATATTAGAACATCTATATACAATGTATAAATAGAAACAACTATTGGCAAAGACGATTGGTTGAAAAGTAGTGCCTAAACCTATTTATATAAAGTCGTTCCACTTCGTAAAAAATGGTGACTCCTCAGAAAATTTGACCGTCAGCCGACTAAAGTTCAGGTCAGTCAACTAGAAATTAAAACAAATAAATATATAATTGTGCACTTGTGCAAGTTGCACAGAAATATATATGTCAATCGACTGACCTACCAGGTCAGTTGACTAACCTGGATAATTGTATGCAATTTTCCCATTGCAGAATTGTGTGTATGTATATATACATTTTTTAATAATATGAGTTCTTATGCTTCATATATATATTATACTTATACATATATTATATTTGTATAGAAAGTCTATATACATATATAAGTTAGTTTCAAATAATGATAAATTATATTTTAATATTTAAAAACTACTTTAGGAGGGATTTTTAACAATTTTATTCTAAGACTCGAGACTCGATAAATAAGAAGTTTGTGCACTAGAATAAAGTCTCATCTCCATAGTAGTTTATACTATTTTTTTCTTTAATCGCCGAATCTTCCTATCATAGAATAAGCTCCCTGTCATGAATCAAAACCGTGACTCAATATCGTCCACAATGGCTTTAATCTACGTGGGTACGGAGAATGAGGAGCAACCTAGAAGAAAATCACTTATCTCGAGTATATTATCAAAAGTGCCTGCAACATGAAAAGGGAGAGACAAGTAAATTAAACAATTCAACACTTAGTAATATCACATTTTATAGTATGTGTTTTTAATATCGGAGATAAAGGTTTACCCTCGGTAGCTAGTTTAACGATCTCAGTAATATTAGCGCTAGAATAGATGGGTTCTGGAAGATTAATCTTCTATGAAGATAAGGGTTTGGTTGAAGGAGGATCATAACCAATAAATTTAGCAGAAAGAGTCAATAACGCATAATCCTTAAGATTGGACTTGCTAAGTACAAGTCTATGTCTGTCTCCCTTTGGTATTTTCATTACGGTTTCATACCTAGAATCAAACAAGTATTTGAGGGGGTGGAACCTTATCCCTCACAAGCCTAATTGAAGACGATCAAGAGAGGAAAGGAAATATTAAAAAATGAAATAACTAAGATATTGAAATAACAAAGGAAAGTCTTAGAAACTCACAATCCTTATGAAAATTAGTAATGACTTAAGGGTCGTTGGCCATCATAAAAAACGAACTAGTAGCCATTATGTTACTTAGTGGTTTGAATGAGGACATTGTCTTCCAAAATCAAAGAAAATACAAATGAACTCCTACACTATTAGATGCCCTTTGCAAGTTATACAGATAGTGGATTTTGGGAGTAGTCATCGTAAGTTACCATTTCTTTGGATATAGAAGGGATAAAGAAGAAGGAGTACTATGTGAAGCCACCTTAAGCTAATATTTATTGAGCCCATAAAATTTTAAAAACCAAAAAATAGTGGAGCAAGGTATGACAATCCATACTCTAGGCTTGAATTTTCGCAAAAATCGAGAACAAAAGTCCACTAGGGCATGATTTTTTTGTATCCTTCAAATTAACAAAACCATTCATCAGAAATCAAATAATTAACTCATAGCGGAATAATGTGAATTGTAATAATAAATAAGTGCTGACTATAAAATTGAAACTTTTTAAATCAAGTGTCTTTAATATATGTAACCCTGCCCAAATACATGTACTTATCTTTCGTTAATACTGTGGATTTTTTTGAGGAAGGGGTTAAATCAATGTTGTAGTGATTGTTAAATTATATGCCTTATACATAACATAATCACATACCAATTGTGAACCATTCATGTTATGTTAAAGTTTAAGTCATCCAAACTCCAACACTGCACATAAGCTGCATGCATCTGCTTCCCAGTAGATTTATTCTAATATATAAGTAAACATGTATGTATATCTCTTGGTCCACCTTGAACCAAAATAATGCCTGTAATATCTTTCACGATTACCTCGCAGAGATCTATCATCTCACCATATCATGACATCATCCTCATATGCTATAAGCACCAATAAGCTACACTCTGATCACGAGTGGCACTTATTTTCCTTATCATAGATGCACTGAATTCCAATAATGGGCACTCCATTGCCTAATCTACATGTAATTCAGCTTGGGGTTTTCCATTTGGTCTATCATTTTCTACGCGAATGGCAACGTTAAACCACATATTTCTTGTTTTGGTAGGTTTCTTTTGGTACAGACCACAAGCGTTTCCCTAATCAAACAATCTAATAAAACCATGTGGCATTACATCTCCCTCCCAAACGTCCCAATAGTGAAAGATCAATTCAGGCCTAAGAGCATAACCCATATTCTTACCCGCCTAACTGTTTAAACTGGTGATGACATGATAACTAGCGATGTTATGAATTCTTAATGGTACCTAAGTGTCGCGCCTTATATGTCGCATAATTATGTAAACATCCACTAACCCTTTGGATTGCATAGAGCAATCAAGGCCATACCCTCTTGATAACCATAGTTAGCCAAAAATATGGTTAACAACCTAAAATGGTGTAGTCCCTATAGAATCCTTTACTTGCGGAAGGATTAACTTGGGTTATGATAACATTCCCGTGATAAAACTCCTTTAAAGTGCTTTCGATGATTTTGGAAAGTAGTTCCTATGAAAAAAAAAGATATAATGATCAGATGTTGGCAAGATGGAGTTAAAAAGTCTATTAGTAAGAAGCTCTATCCCTTAGCCTATTAGATTCTGCAGATGATGGCATGATATGGTGAGATGATTTACTATAGGTTTCAGAGTTAGCCTTTCGGTCAGATCACTAGTCCCATGTGAAAAATTACTTAACATTCCTATGACAAATTACCATATAGTCATTTAAATGTGGTTCCGATTGGGCTGGTGAGGGGTCTCTCAGATCTTTCGAAAGGGACTCGGAGTTCTCACTAATCTGGATCATCTTAAGAAACCATCATTAAAATATAAATTATGTGGTTTTTACATATAATAAGATGCAATTAACTTATTTCGATACTTAAGAACTTTAGGATCTTTCGGAAGGTTCTTCGATTGAACTACTATCTCTTGGATAATTTTGGCATTGAAACCGTAAAGTTATAAGATAATAATAATACAATAATTAAAAAAATTACCATTTTATTACCTTAATACCCGAACTGAATCTGTTTATTGATAACTTTTGGAGACTTTATCACCAAATTGATTAAAAATTGGGGTTTACTACTCAAACTTATAGATGCAAGATTGAGATTAAAAAATCTGATCCCAGTTCTAAACCTCTAAGGTTGTATTTACTGTGCGGCTTGGCCCTTCCTTCGTCATGCTGGCTTCGTATCATCTCTTTTGCGAAAACATACGGGCCTAGTGATGGATCCCTCCATTATACCTTGGATGAGTAATACTGTTCAGCTATAGGGCTTTCTAGAGATACTCTTTTGGAAGTTTTGACTATTTGCGAGAGGAGGAGCTTGTAAGAACTCCCAGCTTTCGATTCTCCTTACGGTGTCATCTTCTTTTTCATGTGATAACTATCTGAAGGAGGCTCAATCTCTTCGACATACTTCCTTTGGGCTAACAAAAATACATGCATGCCTTCTTTCTATCTGCTCTAAGATAACTGTTTAGAAGTAGGGCTGCAAAAAGTATGGGTGGGGTCGGGTTGGACCAAATACTACATCTGATCCGCATAGGTATGGGTTTAAGGTAGTTCAACCCATAGCCGACCCTATGTGAAGTTGAATATGGGTTGGGTTGAAGTATGAGTTTGGTCGGATTAAGTAGGGTTGGGCTGGGTTGCTTGAATGTAATAAAAAATGAGAATATGAGGGATCTTTTTAGAAAACAATATTAAAATATTCAGCATAATGTATCAGATTTTTGCTAGCATGATGCATTTAAAATAAACGATTCATTATAAGACATATTTTATCAAAATTTCATTGTAAAACACATCATATGAAACCAATTCACTACATAGTACATAGAAGAACAAAAGTTTCATTTTAAGATACATTAAACTGCTCTTTAAAAAATATTTGTTAAATTCTATTCTAGTTTGGAATGACACGAAATATGCTTTTATGTATATTTACGATAGAATAGATAAGCATTATTTTAGGATTATACTATTCTAATTCTAAGTGGGCTGATATTAAATTAGGTTTTTAAAATGGGGTTGGGTGAGGTTAAAATAAGGTTGGGAACAACATATCAAACCCGACCTATTATAGTATGGGTTACAAATTGTAACCCATATCCCACCCGAGCTAAGATGGGTTGGGTTGGGTTTATGTCGGTTGGGTTGAGTTAGTGGGTTGGATCAGATTGGATATGGGTTGTGTGCAGCCTTATTTAGAAGTTCATGGACTTCGTATTTCACCGACATGGCCTGTCCTTGCAAAACAGAATCCTTTGGCTCCCTAATTCCAGCTTCAAAAACAGTTGTTGATGGAATGATTCTAACTGTTATGAAGGCTTGCTGTCTCTATCACCTCTTCACCTTACCTTTAGCTTTCAGTTTCCTCTTGCCATTTTAGTGCTAATAATTGCCCCTACTAGTGACGGGTCATTCTTGACTTTTTAAGTAATTCTCTCTAATTTTTGAGGTATGTGAAATTTTTCCTACCCCTTGGTATTTCTATTTGAATGGCCAAATATAGATCATTGGATAAGTTCTCTCCTTTTCTTAGTTTCTATAAATAGCTACCTTTATTTTTTACTTCCTCTTTCACATGTAAATATTATTTCAAATCCCCAGAATCAAAACTAGCCAAAAAATCTTAATTTTTTGTAAACATTTTTTCCGCTAATTCAAGGTAAATATGTTATCTTTTACCTTTATTTTGCAACGGACCCATTGATTATGATACTTTTAGGGATTGAAATTCCTATGAGAATCATTGATTGATTTAGAACTCAAGAGATTGATCGAGTCGATTATGGAATTTTGAAGGATCCATATATTTCACTGATGATTAGATATTCCCCTATTTCAATCCGATTTTCTTGATTTTGGTTAAATTTTTATGTATTTGACCTGCCTCTTTGGATTAAAACCAATTTTTCCTAATTTTGATTTAGTTGAATTGCTGTGCCATGCCCATGCCACCTGTTCTAGGCCTAATAATCGTAATATGGTTATTAATTAGTTTTCAAAACCCAAAACATGCCCATTTCAGAATTATTGATCTTCTACTCTTTCGTTTGTTCGAATAAAATCTTCTTTTGGGTTTCAACACACGAAAGAGTGTTACAAACTAAAGGATGGTTATAAACACATTACCACATAACTAGTGGCTTTCATCTTGCATTCTCAATTGCCACTTCTTCGAGAGGAGCTTATTTTTAATTATTTTATTAGTTGTCCCATAGTGCTTTTAGGAGGAATGGTATTATAACAAACTGAATTTTGACATACCGATTTTTTCCCGAAAGTCCTAATCTATTGAAGCTCAAGTTGTCTTGTCTGGTATCCTATAGAAAATACAGAGATAATAAATATATCAGGGTTCAATAAAACATTTCATAACGGAATGCATAAAATATAATAATCAAATATAGCCTTACCGAAATAATAACACTTCTCAACAAGTGTTTAAAGGCTACCAAATCTCTGCCTCTAATCTGCGAGTATGTTATGAGGAGGGGTAAGAACACAAAGTTCTGGTGAGAGGATAAATTATGCATTATGAAATAACCCTGCATATACCATTCAACTATATTTTCTTAATTATTAGGTTATTTGGGTTAACAACACTCAAGAATATGCATTCACGTCGTACCCATCTACTCCCCCGTAGATTAAACGTAATATAGTATATATGTAGCTATACCCAACTTCTCAAGGTACTCCCCGAGTACCCTCCTCGCTCGGTCTCCGCTGTCACACCATGTAAGCGTATACAACCTTTACCCTACGTCAAACCATGTATGGAAATTTATATCGTTACGCCTTGTAATCGCACAAAACCACCATTGCTATGCCATATAAGTGTACGGATCCCCGTATCTGAACTCAATAGTCGAGTCACGTCTCAACACAGAGTAATTCCCTAATGTCTACAATACACTACCCAGTGCATGCATCTAGACCCTCACACGAACGTATTGCCTAGTGTAACCCGAGTCCCATAATAGGGCTGCATCCAATGCATGAAACTCGGTCGGGACCTTTCAATATTTGTAAAGGATAACTTCATTAGGCCTACAATACATATGTTCACATATGGTCTATCTTTTCACAATGTATATGGCCCCTTCCTCAACTAATGAAAGGCTACACCAAGAGCTAGTGGCGTGCCCCAACAGCCAGTCTAGCATCCAATTTGTCTTATCCCTCACCAATGCCTCGATAGTGAAAGTACGTTGTATGTTAGTTTAGCTCTTAGTCTTTCCGAATCCCGCTTACTGTCAATGGCAGGTATCTGATGATTACTATCCTTAATTTGATCATGACCAACCTCTCCCACTGGCAAGATGAATCACCCAACGCCATCCGCTACAGCCTTCTGACTGCCACACCACAGTTGCAGTCAAGGAATACTCACCAGATGGAACCGTACAGACCACACCTCTGTGGGTACAATCCAAAGTCTACCACAAAGGAACATCACATAGTACCTTACCACGTACCGCAGATGCCACGTGCTTCCCTCCAGTCCTATAGTAATCAGTTGGACACTCTCCTCTCGTGTCTCCAGACACCGCGATGATCTACCCCGTCGGATTCTTCATCTTCATACGTATAGACTGATTCCAGCGCATCACACCTTCGCGTCGTTAGATCATACGTCTAATCTTTTAATCACGTGCTTTCTATATCTCACCTATGTTAATTAACTTGAATATCCACATATTCGCCTTTTATTCAAGTTACTAGGTTCATTAGCTTACAATTGGCTGCATAGTTTCTTTATTCAGCCATATGCCATCAGAGCGAACTTCTACTTATTATTTATTACACTTATTAGACTTAATACTTTCAATTAGAAGTCCACTAATAATAAGTCTACTTTATTCTTTCTGATTTAACCATAACATTATCTTACATTGTTATCACAACCGTGGCTGTGAGTTTACTTATTAATTAGTTCCCTTAACTAAGGTTTATTTGTAAGTTAGCTTTTCCTTATTAATTATAACTCATGTTATAATTCCACTTGTCCCTAGGACAAGTCTATCAACTATATTCCATTCCTATTCATCTAATTAATTATAATATGTTATATTCCCTGTTCATCACATTTTCCCTAAGTTCCTCAACATTAACCAAATTTTACTATTGCAACCTTTATTTATTTACCATCTTGTATATTCTCATTATTTTAGGAAAATATTTCGCACACCTCATTACCTTGGCTAGCGGGAAGATAAAAAGATTTATTTCCATAATGCACATCGATTAAGATTCATAGTTGTAAGCTATTTATTTTCATTGTTAACATACACATATATTTTAGGATAAGTTTGACTTACATCCCTAATAAGTTTCAAAATTAGGCTCACATCCGGTCCTAAACTTATTATAAATTACATCCCTATTTTTTGAAAATTTATCAAAAAAATAAAAAAAATCACCAAAATTAATATTTAAATAAAACACATACACATCAAAAATTCCAGGTGTTAAAACAATCAAAAATCACACCAAAAACCAAAATATCAACGAAATACCAGTAAAATGCATAAAACAATGCACATATTTGCAAATATATGCACACATGTATGCATATATTGCAGTTTAGCATCAAATTGCAGTATAAATGCATAGATGTATACAGAAATTAGGAAATAAATGCATTTTTGATGCATTAAATCAAAATCTGGATATATATATATAAACACATATATATATGCACACATTGTTAAGCCATAATAGTTTTTACATTTCTGCATACATGTATGCAGTTATGCAGAAAAACTGCATACACATATGCACATATTACTAAGTCTGTTTATATTTTAACATTTCTGCATACATGTATGCAGTTATTCAGAGGCATGCATATTAGTTCAGAATTACTTGCATAGATGTATGTAGTTATTTAGAATAAATGAATACATGTATGCAAGTAGTGGTCCAGATTTTCAAAGTAAAGCACTTTTAGAATATATGCATATATGTATGCATTTTTTCCCAAATCCTTCTTGGAATATTTCTGATTTTTAGATTTTTATTTATTTATTGGCCTACGCATAAAATGTTTTGAAAAACACGTAAGTCAAATTCTAAGGACCCGCTTTACATTTCATACTTCCACTGGATGCCGCTCTAATTAACTTTCAAAAGGATGACATTAGCCTGATTTCCACTATATTTCATTTGATTAGTGTGTAATACGGCAAAAGAACCCCTATTTCACACTAACCCATTTTTCCTTTATTTTCTAGCAACTACGTTCTTAGTAATTTTGCTGTTATGGAAATGTATCCATTGCCCTCAAATCCAACTAACTCAGTCTACTATTAATTTCCTTTTTTTCTGATTTAGATATTAATTCCAGTTTTTCATGTACCATTTCAGTTTACTATAAATTTTCATAAAAAAATTAGGCGTACCAATTCTTTTACCATTATTTCCACAATTCACTATAATTCTTTTTACAACATATTTAATTTATTATCGAATAGCATTCTTAACAATATATGCACAGTTGTTGTCAAATTCACCATTTTAATATTACAGTAGTTCTTAACCCAAATAGAAAATTAATGAATAGATTTGTACAACAACAATGTTCATAACGTACTCAGGTAGTAGATTAAATTGTAATTACAACAAATTTCAAATATTTATGACGTTAAGAATTACGGGAATGTAAATGATAAATGTACCATTACGAAAAGGTATAATTTAAATCCATTCACCTGACTGCTTTCCAATTCTTGAATCTGATTTAGATATGTTATTCCATGGTTATTCTAATTGAATCTAATATTGAAATAACCATGGATTTACTAATATGATGCTAAAAGAAAGAAAGAATTCCTAATAATTCAGATTCAAAGAATATACCTCCTGTAGACAAGATATTTGAACACCTATATTGTAGATCTATAATATTTATCTTCGAATCTTGAATCACGATTCCTAAAAACTAATATTTTGATTTCTGAAAGATTTGGAGAAGAAAGAAATGGCAGAGCCTTGGCATTGTCTCAGAAAATAGGAGTCGGAGGCTAGGCTCTGTTCGTCTATTTATAGGTGTATAGGAGATTTTGGTATGTCAGATTAAATAAAATAAAATTTGAAATGTAGAAGTGGAAAAATATAAAGTTAAATGGCTCAGTACTTTGTCGACCCACCTCTACCGCTGGGTTGGCCCATGACCTGGGCCATTAACATTAATTTTGCCGGCATTAATTCTTATTTAACGTTGGCTATTAAAATTTCTTTTCTTGCTAAATTTTGTTATACATTATATTCTTCCATTTATAACGCATACTCAATATTTAAATTTCAAACTTATGCGCATATATATGCGTATAACTCTTCAAATCTTTGTCGGTTAATAGCAGCGCTATAAATGTCATTAATAACACTATCAATTCATTGTATCCATCCTTTAAATGTATATTCAAATTTCAAATGTAGCTATTTTCTTGCCTATTTTTCCTGCATTCCACATCTATCACTTTCTGCTCTTAAATCATACTTTAATTTCAATTTTTAAAATTTATGCGTATATATTTATGTACAACTTCATTTCTTTTCAAAATTCAAACGACGATATGCCGACGGTTATTTCTTACCCATTTTGATTGATTGCATGCTACTTATGGATTTCATATTGATAACACACACACACACACACACACACACACACACACATATATATATATATATATATATATGTACACACACACACACATATATATACACACACACGTATAATTTCCTTATATGTACGTTTATATATATATCTTAAAACTTGCATCTCTTTAGTCATCCCTTAAAATTAAAAACATGACGTTGACGGGACTCAAACTTTTGACCTCCACAATGGGAAGTGCATGCCTTACCAACTCACCTACTTAACCTTTTGTTCACAAGACAAAAAATATTGGTAGTTATTATTCTTATTTTTTCCTCTTATATCTTCTTTTTCACATTTGTTCTAAAACTTCATTGAAATATATCTTTTCATTCTAAATCCATTTTCTGCAAACTATAGGTCTAAACTGATAAGAAAATCACCGCAATTTCGCTAATTCCATGACCAAATTCTGAAAGTTTTTCAAAATTTTAATTTATTATTTAATTATATTATTATTTAATTATAAATGCAGGCTGTTACATTCTCCCACCCTTAGGAAATTTCGTTCTTGAAATTTGGTAAGGGTAAAATTAGGTAATTCCTCGCTTAATTTACAGCCAACATGTGTACATCCAAATTTGCAACCATTTATGCACATATGCAAAGTGTAATGCAACATAATAGCACATGAATGTCTAAGCGGTACCTCCTATACGAATGCAAAATTTTCTTGAAAACCTTTTGAAAACAAGATGCACACATCCTAAACATACTTGCAATTTTTGTATGATTCCAATAATTTGAAAATCAAAAACACTTTTCACCCAGCTTTTCCTACAATCTTACTGAGAAAAAGCGTAGTTCATCCAATTTTTGCATCCAAGCCCTACCAACAAACTTTAGATTTGCAAATTACAAAAAATTCTAAATTTCTGAATTCGGTTTCTCATGTCAGAAAGAGGTAGAAGATGGAAAATTACATATTTTTCATTTGCTTCTATGTAACCTTTCTCCATATAATTAGAAAATTTAATTGCTAATTTAAAATAATATCGTATTTTCTATTCCATGCACAGTTTACATAAGAATAAATTATTTTTAGTTTTCCAAACTTACTTTGGAAGAGTTCATTCTAATTTATTGTTCGTTATTTTAGCAGTTGTAATCCTTGTTTATTTTCTTTTAGTAATATCGTCACCTTTTCCTAAGCTTATTTAACTTAATTTTAAATAATCCTTTTAATTCTTTCAAAACTAAAATTGGAAAACAAGCACAATACACAACTACTACAAAGGGCTAAGAATCCTAGGATCATGTTCCCGTTGACAAAGAAAATTCCATACCATGGGATCTAAACAACTTGTTTAACCTCTACCATCTACCTGTCACAACTAGTCCTTTCTGTGTACTAACAGTCATTTCCAAGCAACAACCTAAGCTCTATAGTGCTTATTATTGGATCTAGATTAACCTTAGTGGGGGGCTGAATAGAGTCTATCACAGTTTTCACGGGATATTAAAAATTCACAGAACACATAATGCAACCGAAATAAAAAACAGAAAGTAAATGACATAAGATATACCCAGCTTCGGCAAAATCCTGCCTACTGCTGCATTCCTAAGGTTTATACTAGGTGATAGAACAGATCCCGCTTACAAGACCATGTAAACTCGCACTCCTTGCTCCTGTACTAACCCTATGCTCAAAACCCAAGACCGACCGATATTCCCTCGACCAAATTTTCACGAATTACAAACCCATAATGTGTAACCCTAGATTTTACAGACTCTAGTAAATAGCCAGTTAACACCCTAACTGATTTCCCCCTATATTTTACAGACTCTAGAACTGGTTGAATCATTTTACAAATGAAATTGAAATACAACAAAATTTAAATCAAAACCCTAGAATTTAAAAGAGATTTAAACACTCCCTTTAACACTTAACTTGGCCTGCCAAAACAAATAGGTTGTACCCTTCTTTTATTATTATTCCTGATCTCTTTGCTGTGAAAAAGAATGGCGGCGGCTATGATAATTTTCTAGGGTTTATCCAATCTTCCTCAAATCTCGATCGATGTTGATGAATTGATGTTGTGGTTTCTCTGATTGCACCAGTGCTTTGAGTTGCTTTCTCAATCGACTTGTATTCTGATCGAATCCTTGAAGAAAGTGAGTAATACGATTCTCTTGAATTCTTTTAATTGTTTACATTGGATTTCAATTTTTATTTGCCAGTGATGATGTGGTGTAATATAGGATAAAGGAATCCTATGATAGCTCTTTGATTTCACGATTTTGACTTGCTCTGATATATGCGGTTTTCCCCCTTTTGAATTTCTTGATAAAATCGACTGAAAATGGATTGGTTGCCTTTAATCTCCTTGCGATCGTTTCCTCTTTGATTTGAATTGATTGATTGACATGCTGAATTTAAAACAGTTTATCCATTGCTTTGAATTTCTCTGTACGATTTTTGGAGATAAAATTCCTTGTTCGAATTGCATAATTTCAGGAACATATTGATTTGCATGAAATTATTTTGCTTTCCTCTTCTGATATACTTGGACTTGACTGGAATGGTTCGAATGAATTTCAAAAGGAATGGTTTAAATCTGGAAACACATAACTGTTTCTTGCCATGAATATATTTGCTGAATTTTTTGAACCAATTGAACCCTTGCCATGTATTTACTTAACATTCCTGCATTGCCAAAAACACTGATTGAATGCCTTTCTGAAAATAAATAGGAGGCTTGCCAAAAATGAAATTGTGATTTCTGCATACATATGAATTCCAGTCACGAACTATTTCATCCTTTGAATCTGGTCGGTTTCTTTCCATTTTAGAATTGTTACCTTGCTTGTCCAATACTAGAAACAAAATCAATTTAATTTCCTGCCAAAAAAATTGTGTTATTTATTGATAATTGCCAAAATATTTGGAATACAATTAAGTGATTGTCCCTTGCAGTAATCCTGACTTGCATCATGCATAAATATAACTGCTTTGCTATAGCCTTTCAATGTTGGTCATATGTAAATTCTGATGTGCACTGTCTTGAGTAGTGTACCCCTGTTTGATTGTTATCATGATGCCCATGTATGATCAGGAAATATGAACACAATGAAACCCTTGTATGTATATGCTATTATGTCGAATTTCATGCTTCCTGATCATCACATTTTCTTTTTATCTTGAGCTTGTATAATGCCTCTATACTGCAGTCCAATCTGCAGTATATATATATATATATATATGTGTGTGTGTGTATGTGTGTGTGTGTGTGTGTTATTCTGTGTGTATTTCTTCATCACTGCTTGAATGCCTTGTGCTCGACCTCATGCATTTTGTTTAGTTGTATGGTTCACCTGAGATTCTTGTATACTCCTTTGTTTCATCATGGCTTGTGAATACTGCGACTATGAGATTTGCTAAAATTTGCACTTGTTCTTTGACAAGTTTGTGAACTTGAACATGCCATTTGTTGCATTTGTTCATCTTTGAGCTACTATGCATGTTATCCATTTAACCATGCTTGAACTGTACACTTGAAATTTCGAACCATTTGCTTTGCATCGTATTTAAGCTACTTCACCATGCCTGAGTTGCCTTGTCTGCACTTTGAATAATACAACACTTGTACATGCACACATACAGTATACATGAAACACTTTGCTCTTGAACTGCCTTGCAAACTGTTTGTACCTGGCTCGAGTTTCATGCTCGGCCAAATTTAGTTGTAGCTTGCACATGAAAAACTAAACCACTTTGTTGTCTTGACCATGTTGAGCTGCTTGTATCATCCATGTATAATTTGTGTATACCTGCAATTTCTACATCCGCTTGAAGTCAAAACTCATTTCTTCATGAAAACTTGCTTATCCAGTTTGCACCATTATGCTTCACTGTTTGAGCCGCATTACACCCATGCATGTACACTGTTTGTAGATAATGCTCAGCCCTGTACTATGTATGTTGCATTGTTGATCTGTCATGATTTCCAACTTGTGTTTGCTGATCTGAAATTTTGCACTTCCATTTCTCTTTTTATTTTTGACATGTCTTGTATATATATGTGACACTGTAATAAACATCAGCAGACTAACTGTATTGTGTTGGGGATGGTCAGAATCAGCTGAGTTTGATGCTGGTTCTGATCAGCAAACCAGTATGGTTACGTCGAGGCTGATCAAGTCAGAAAGATGATGAGAAAACACATCAGAAAACTGAGGCAAATAAAATTTTAAAATTAAAATTTACATTCACTAGAATTTAGAATATTATTTCTGTTCTATATACTCTGTGTGTGTTTCTGTGTATGACCGGTATATAGACTGGACTGACTGAAAGCGGTGAAGATAGAAGACGGAAATTGTATATGAAATGTAACCGAGTGATTAATGATGTAGCACTGATGTACAGAAAAAAAATTGTACTGATATTTATAATAAACAAATTTGAGTGAAATAAAATATTATTTCATTGTGTTCAAACAAATTTGTCTATCGTATTCAAATTATTTACAAGTACAAATTCGTGTGAAGTGTTTGTGAATGTGTACAAATAGTGGAGTTGTAAATCTGTACTATTTAGTTATTGAAATATAGTATTTATATTCAAATAAAATACTGTGTGAACATTTGAATTTCTGTACAGTCATATTCTATTTAAATATGAATATTATATTCCTGTCTGTAATATAAAATAACAGTACAATAACAAACACATTTGAAAAAATATTTATTCGGTTGTTATCTTCAAACAAAAAACATATAATTGTGTATACAACTACGTCATATACTATAATCTCCCCCTTTTGATGATGACAAACAAATAAAGGATTTTGAGCATAATAAATGTGTTTGACAGTGAGTATTGAACTCCCCCTATTTATTAGCCCCCCCTACAATAGAAAACTCTCCTTATAACTGTGCATGAGTTAAATGAAATGAATAATAATGAATTTTCAAAATTAAAAATATTTATAAAGTATTCACTCATAAATCAAAATTTCAACCCATTCTCCCCCTTTTGTTATCATCAAAAGGATTCAGAATTTAAAATATAGATGAACATTGACTAAAAAATATAATTTCAGCTTAAGAGGAAGAATGGTCGTCACAAATCTCAATCAGCCAAACAAAAATCATAATAAACTGAGAACTGGTGTCTTGTTTCAAATTATGGAGAATGATGAATTTACGATGAAATTCATAAAAATGGGGAGAGTTATAAAGATATGAATTTCAATTATTTTCAAAAGAATTTTATAAAATTGAAGCATAAAAACAGTGATGGATTTGGACTATAATTAATAATTCAATTTAAGTGACAAAATCGTATAATCTCAAATCCTAATGGCTATCAATCAACAAATCATAATACGTCATAAGATATTAACACATTTCACAAATTAGAACATGGACTGATATAGGCTGGTTTTTATACACAAAGGAGAACTTCAGATTTACTTCAATTTATAGCACATTATTTCCTTTTCTTTTATTTTTATTTAAGAGCACACTGACCACGCATAACCAGAGCTTGGATTTTTAAATGAGGTCAGTCGCAACTTAAATTATAAGGTGTCTCATAACCATGTATGCCCAGAGTTTGGATTTTTAAATGAGATTAGAGACACACTTATGTACTAATTATATATTTATTATTTATCATTTTTAGCTCCAAAAGAAAAACTCCTCGGTACATAAAACCAATATGGATGATAGAAATGTGGTAGGTACAGAAATGGACTGTGAAATAAATTTCTAAGTTAATTATATGATGAAATATGCTCGACTGCACCGAGATCATTGAAATTTTTTCAATCATCACTAATTCTGAATAATAATATAACCACATTTCCATCGCAAATATTTTCACTGTTTATTCAAAAGGATTTTGAACATATTAACTCTCCACATTAATATAAAGTTATCATGGATGACAGAATAATAGTAGATAAAGAAGATGGTCGTGAAATAATTGCCAATTCAAAGATATTATAATAATTATTCAACCATCATGAAAATCTAAAGATAATCTCCTCTTGTTGTGAAATATACTTCAATTACAATTCATCACAATTTCAAAATCTGTTAATAATTTTGATAAATTATAAATACAGTTCAATTTGGATATAGATTTCAATTTCTGAATGAATGATCAATAAATAATTTTAAAATTGAAAATCAATTACAAGAGGGATATGGAGATCTATACAAAACAAGAGGAAAAAATTTGTACAAGGCAAAAAGAGTGTGTGGATTTATACAAGGTGAAGATCAGAATCTAAGTACAGATGGGTGAGACAAATATAAGGCATTTCTGATACCACTTGGTGTCCCTATTAATGAAGATTGTAACAAAAACACCGGAGACAAACAAGGATATCACAGACAAAAGAAGCGTTTTCAAAATCATTTTCAAAAGTGATTCCTTTTATCAGAGCAGCAAAACACTTAATTTCAGGGCAGGCTTGTCAAGAAGATGTTTCACAGATATTTCAGATGGTCACAAAAGATATTCCATGATCCAAGATTATAAAATTTAGTTCATTTTAAATCATTTGAAGAAATGTGAAAATATCAGGATTTAATGAATTAATCACACCAGATTATGTTTCAGATTCAAGATGTGAGAGATTCAGGAAATCAATAATTTCAAATGATTTTAAACAAACAAATATTCAAATCAAATCATCATGAAACAACAGTGAGATTTAAGACCAGATATTCAAAGATTTTTCAAAATTATCTCTGACAAGTATAAGAGAAATTTCAGATCTTTACATCAAATTTGAGAGGTATTCATGATCCAGAAAATTAAAAGCAATTTATTTGAAATCACTTGAATCAATGTCAAGTTTGAGATATAATGAATCATTCACACAAGATGATAATTTCAGGATTAAGAGGTGTGTGATATTCAAAATATCCAGAATTTCAGATGATTTCAAACAAACAAATTTCAACCATAATAATCATGAATAAAGATGAAATTCAAGATGTATCACTGATTCAATACAATTCAAAATATCCAAGTCAATCTGAAAAATAATGAAATTATCACAACTGATAAATAACAGAGTGTTGTAATGAGTATAATATTTCAAGCTTTTCTATAATGGATTATAAGAAACTCAAAACAGCAGATTTGTGTGAAATTTCAATTGTTTTTCAGATCTTCAAAAATTTAAAATTCAAATTACGTGTTCAAGATATGGCAAGAATACATTAACACTGTTATGAATTCATAAACCAGAAAATAAACTTCGAAACAATTGCAGATATTTACAAAGTTAAAATTCAAGATCTGGAAAGTTTAAAAAACATAATAGTTCTATTCAAATAATGTGAATTTCCAGAAGACCATGAATTCTACAATTGGAAGTTAATGATGCCCAAGAAGAAAGAAACAAAAAAATATTGCAGTGACAAATCAAATCAGAAAAAAATAAAAAAGAACGGGAATAAGAAAAATAGGAAAAAAATAGAGAACATACAAAGGAATGAGTATAGAGATATACCTGAAATCCATCTAAGCAAATGGATCTCTAACTCAGCAAATTTGGCTTAAGGAACTGTGAATAATATGATGATATGAAGAAATTTGAATTCTGTTTCTCTTTCGCAAAGCAGCTCCTCAGCCTCCACTGGTACCTAACAGTTTAGAGGATTGAGTGGTCTAACAAAATTAGCAACACCACTCATAGTTTGGTTCATGTCTTTCGGTACCCAAACCTGTTTGTATAACAACACATTGGAATTTACTTTTGTTCCCTTTGGAACCCAAATTTGTTTAAACTTAGTTAAAAATGTTTTATTTTCTTTTGAGATCCAAGATTGTTTAAACGGATTGTTATAAAACAGGTTCTTATCTCGATTGTGTTTTAAAAACCTTTTGGAATTTTTAGAGTTCAAATTTTCAGAACGAACCTTTCCAAAGCAGTTTAAGGGATTTTTAAAATCACACGAATTCAAATTTTCAAAAACATTTGTTTTCCCAAAACCAAGACCATTATTATTACCAGAAGAAAATTGATTTTTGAACAACATATTCAAAGATTTTTCACCAGTTGAAAAACGTTTCAAACTCAATTCAAGATTATTGATTTTAGATCAGAATTTTCTTTCATTAGATTCGAATAACGATTAATGCTGATCTTTCTTTTTCCAGTATCATTCTGTTTTAAAATCAAATTTTCGTTTTCAAACAATTTGATTTTGGTCTTGGACTCAAAGATTTCAGATTCAAATGTAATTTGTTTTTCAAATTCAAGTTTCTTGAAATTTTCAATCTCTTTTTCAAGCTCATTTAAAATCAAATCACTTTTCAACAAGCTTTCTTTTTCAGCATTTACATGTTTGGAATTTTTGATGGCCTTAAAATTATTAAATTCTTTTTGCAAAAAATTGTTTGTATCTTTTAACTCAATCTCGTTATCTTTTAAAATAAGAATTTCTTCTTTAAGATTTTGAATGTTTTTATTGAGATGAACGAGATCAGTTTTTAATTTAAAACAATTTTCACAATCAGAATTATCTAATTTTATAACGTTTGTAAATTCTGATTGTAAATAGTTAATTTTTCTACTCAACTTGTGGTTTTTAGATTCTAAAGATTTGTTTTTACGATGTCGTTTATCAATGATTTTTTTTAAATCAGTACACATATAAACCAATTCTTCGTATGAGAAGCTTTCAGTCTCATTGTCTGGTAAGTCTCCATCGTTTGATCTACTTGAATTTTCATTTGTTTCTTCTCTCGAGCATAGATCTGAATCTGAATTGGACATTTTGGGTTTTGAGCTACTGTTGTCAATTTGTCCATACTTCATGTTGAGAGTATTCCAGATTTCCTGCGCAGTCAAGCAATTAGAGATAAGGTTATATTGGACATCATCAATATAAGAATACAAAATGTGAATAGCAGGAGAATTAAATCCAATATCATTTCTACTAACCATATCAAATCCATTAATAACAGTATTCCAACATTTAATATCAACAGATTTTAAATATGACTCCATTTCTAATTTCCAATTTAAAAAATCTATACCATTAAAAATAGATGGGATACGACTGGACTGACTCTCAAAGGACTAACACCTAGGATCACCCATTACTCTAGAGTTAATGAAATAACCTGCTCTGAAACCACTTGTTGGATCTAGATTAACCCTAGAGGGGGGGGGGGGTGAATAGGGTTTATCACAGTTTTTACGGGATATTAAAAATTCACAGAACACATAATGCAATAGAAATAAAAAAACAGAAAGTAAATTACACAAAATATACCCAGCTTCGGCAAAATCCTGCCTACTGCTGCATTCCTAAGGTTTCTACTAGGTGATAGAATAGATCCCGCTTACAAGACCATGTAAACTAGCACTCACTGCTCCTGTACTAACCCTACGCTCAAAACCCTAGACTGACCGATATCCCCTTGACCAGATTTTCCCGTATTACAATCCCGTAATCAGTAACCTTAGATTTTACAAACTCTAGTAAACTGCCAGTTAAAACCCTAACTGGTTTCCCCTTTGATTTTACAGACTCTAGAACTGGTTGAATCGTTTTACAAAGGAAATTGAAATACAGCAAAATTTAAATCAAAACCCTAGAATTTAAAAGAGATTTGAACACTCCTTTTGACACTTGACTTGGCCGGATAAAACAAATAGGTTGCACCCTTCTTTTATTATTATTCCCAATATCTTTTCTATGAAAAAGAATGGCGGCGGCTATGATAATTTTCTAGGGTTTATCCAATCTTCCTCAAATTTCGATCGATGCCGATGAATTAATGTTGTGGTTTCTCTGATTGCTCCAGTGCTTTGAGTTGCTTTCACGATCGATTTGTATTCTCATTGAATCCTTGAAGAAAGTGAGTAATTCAATTCTCTTGAATTCTTTTAATTGTTTGCGTTGGATTTCAATTTTTAATTGCTTGTGATGATGTGGTGTAATATAGTATAAAGGAATCCTATGATAGCTCTCTGATTTCACGATTATGACTTGCCTTGATATATGTGGTTTTCTCCTTTTAGAATTTCTTGATAAAATCGTCTGAAAATGAATTTGTTGCCTTTAATCTCCTTGCGATGGTGTCCTCTTTGATTTGAATTGCTAGATTGACATGCCGAATTTAAAACAGTTTGTCCTTTGCTTTGAATTTCTCTGTATGATTTCTGGAGATAAAATTCCTTGCTCGAATTGCATAATTTCAGGAACACATTGATTTGCATGAAATTATTTTGCTTTCCTCTTCTGATATACTTGGACTTGACTAGAATGATTCGAATGAATTTCAAAAGGAATGGTTTAAATCTGGAAACACATAACTGTTTCTTGCCATGAATATGTTTGCTGAATTTTTTGAACCAATTGAACCCTTGCCATGTATTTGCTTAACATTCCTACATTGCCAAAAACACTGATTGAATGCCTTTCTGGAAATAAATAAGAGGCTTGCCAAAAATGATATTGTGATTTCTGCATACATATGAATTCCAGTCATGAACTATTTTATCCTTTGAATTTGGTCGTCTTCTTTCCTTTTTAGAATTGTTACCTTGCTTATACAATATTGGAACCAAAATCAATTTAATTTCCTACCAAAAAAAATTGTGTTGTTTATTGATAATTTCCAAAATCTTTGGAACACATTCAAGTGATTGTCCCTTGTAGTGATCCTGACTTGCATCATGCATGAATAGAACTGCTTTTCTATAGCCTTTCAATGCTGGTCATTTGTAAATTCTGATGTGCATTGTCTTGAGTAGTGTACCCCTGTTTGATTATTGTCATGAAGCCCATGTATGATCAGGAAATATGAACACCATGAAACCCTTGTATGTATATGCTGTTATGTCGAATTTCATGCTTCGTGATCATCACATTTTCTGTTTATCTTGAGCTTGTATAATGCCTATATACTGCAGTCCAATTAGCAGTACATATATATATATATATATATATGTGTGTGTGTGTGTGTGTGTGTGTGTATTTCTTCATCACTGCTTGAATGCCTTGTGCTCGACCTCATGCATTTTGTTTAGTCTTACGGTTCACCTGAGATTCTTGTATACTCCTTTGTTTCATCATGGCTTGTGAATACTACGACTATGAGATTTGCTAAAATTTGCACTTGTTCTTTGACTAGTTTATGAAATTGAAAATGTCATTTGTGATAGCTGAAAACTTGCACTTGTTCATCTTTGAGCTACTATGCATGTTACCCATTTCACCATGCTTGAACTGTACACCTAAAATTTCGAACCATTTGCTTTGCATCGTATTTAAGCTACTTCACCATGCCTGAGTTGCCTTGTATGCACTTTGAATAATACAGCACTTGTACATGCACACATACAGTATACATGAACCACTTTGCTCTTGAATTGCCTTGCAAACTATTTGTACCTGGCTTAAGTTTCATGCTCGACCAAATTTAGTTGTAGCTTGCACTTGAAAAACTAGACCACTTTGCTGTCTTGACCATGTTGAGCTGCTTGGATCATCCATGTATAATTTGTGTATACTTGCAATTTCTACATCCACTTGAAGTCAAAACTCATTGCTTCATGAAAACTTGCTTATCCAGTTTGCACCATTATACTTCACTGTTTGAGCTGCATTACACCCATGCATGTACATTGTTTGTAGATGATGCTCAGCACTATACTGTGTATGCTGCATTGTTGATCTGTCATGATTTCCAACTTGTGTTTGCTGATCTAAAATTTTGCACTTCCATTTATCTTTTGATTTTTGACCTGTCTTGTATATATATATATGTGAAACTGTAATAAATATCAGCAGACTGACTGTACTGTGTTGGGGCTGGTCAGAATCAGCTGAGTTTGATGCTGGTTCTGATCAGCAAACAAGTATGGTTATGTCGACGCTGATCAAGTCAGAAAGATGACGAGAAAACACACCAGAAAACTGAGGCAAATAAAATTTTAAAATTAAAATTTACGTTCGCTAGAATTTAGAATATTATTTATGTTCCATATACTATGTGTGTGTTTCTGTGTATGACAAGTATGAAGACTGGACTGACTGAAAGCGGTGAAGACAGAAGACTAAAATTGTACATGAAATGTAACTGAGTGATGGGTGATGTAGTGAGGAGCTGATGTATAGAAAAAGAAAATTGTACTAATATTTATAATAAAAAAATTTAAGTGAAATAAAATATTATTTCATTGTGTTCAAACAAATTTGTCTATCGTATTCAGATTATTTACAAGTACAAATTCATGTGAAGTGTTTGTGAATGCGTACGAATAGTGGAGTTGTAAACCCGTACTGTTTAGTTATTGAAATATAATATTTATATTCAAATAAAATACTGTGTGAATATTTGAATTTCTATACAGTCGTATTCTATTTAAATATGAATATTATATTCCTGTCTGTAATATAAAATAACAGTACAATAACAAACACATTTAAAAAAATATTTATTTGGTTGTTATCATCAAACAAAAATCATATAATTGTGTATACAACTACATCATATACAACAGTTATTCACTCTACGAGAATTTACTGTTATTCCTAAGTAATTCTCTCTATATACTTTATAGCCGAAAAAATATTCCTCGTCTTTCCTAGGTACTAATCCTTACCTACACCATGATTTAAAACATGGTTTGGATCAATCACTCTTTTTTTTAAATTAAAAGCTTCAAAACTTTATTTTTTCCAAACCATAAAAAAAACATCTCATAAAAAAACACAAAACCTTTTCTTTTGAAATCATAAAAATTAAAGTGGACAAGGACAACTATTTCTCAATTAATTTCACAATAGCTCATTGTTACTACGCTAGTTCAGTTACTTACAACTAGGTCCAAATTTCTAAACTTTTCGCTAACATCTACTATATTCTAAATTTTAACAACTTATTTTGTCCACCCTCCAAAATTTATGTGAAAACAATTGTAAAAAAAATAGAGATTTTCAAAACTTTCCGTACTGAGTTTTTTTGGTTTTTGGATAATGAAATCTTTTCTTATTTAACTCTTTCATACTTTATTTCTTAAGGACTAGAGAGCTATACATGCTCCATGATGTACACATTATTCTGAAAGAATTCCTTTGAGAAAAAATTCATAAGAAATCAATATTTTCAAAATCACTACTAGAAATGTTGAATTTAGTGATGCTGATTTTTATGACGGAATTTTCCAAGGCTAAATTGCTATGGATTACCGACATAATAGTAACTAATTTTTCTCTGTGTAATAGTAGTATGAAATGAACATAATTCAGCGATGGTATATATTTGGTGGCAAATCCATTGCCATTTAGCAATGGATTTTCTATGCGCAACCAAATCGTAGCTGAATTTATTGATAAATTCAAATAAAAGTGAGAAAAAGGTTTCCATGGCAAATCCATTGCAAAACAGCTATGGATTTTCGACGGAAAATAGAAACATAGCTAGAGGTTGGCTCAAAAAATGGTGGGAAAAGTAAAATTTGGTGGGAAATAATTCCGTGGCAAATCCATCACAAATTAGCTATGGAAAAAAAAACGTAGTTAGAGTTCGGCTATAAAAATGGTAGGAAAAGTAAAATATATAGGGAAATAATTCCATGGCAAAACGATCACAATTAGCCACGGATTTCGCTTGAGTGTATCGAATGTATATCACCAACGGTTGGGATAAGCAACCGTTTCTCGAATGGGACAACATCGAATAGAATAAGGAATTAAATGAATCTCTAGATAGGTGATAATACACCCTAATGGGAGCGGCCCACATAGCCATGCTGCCTGCCCGATTTTTGTCATTTCCCACTTGTTGAGGCCTGAGGCTATGATTCCTTATCATTCATTGATAGCATAATCTCTTTGAATGCGACATTATCAGATCCGTTAATCATTAAATTGATTTGCACAAATATATTCTGGATATTATGTTAAGAGAATAAATTCTCCGCCACCACACACACACACACACATATATATATATATATATATATATATATATATATATATATATCTATACAGACCAACATATGCGATCATTGGAAATACTCTGTCAGACATTCGTCCATTTACGTTCGTTCTGGGATTGAACGAAACCGAAGGCACAATTTCTATTAATAGAAAAAGCCCTTGCACTTTACTCCGTCTTTGATTATCTTCATATAATCTGATTCGCAACGCTAGTGCCAATACAGAGTGGTTCTCGGATAATAATCCAACCGGTCTCTCCATATTGACAACGATATTGGCAAACACTTCGATAGTCGGTTATTTAACTATCGAAGAAAAACAAACATCCATTCAAAACATCATACAATCACTGGGCCATTTAATTGATATTTCATTCATTAATTAACTTACTTCTCCATTTCCTTGTCAATATTTGTTAATCAAATATTTTCAGTAATCATCTTGACCTCTTATGCTATTTGGGGAACATTTCCAAATATCAACTTCTTTTATTTTCTATGTTTAGAAAATATCTTTTATTTATAATTGGAAACCATTCCAATTACTTATCTCTTGCTCGACCCATTTAATTCTACTCTCAGGAAATATATATTATTATTTTTCCAAAATTCCACTTATTTGGTTTAAAACGAAGGTTGTGTAAAACATCGTTAAACCCAAAATATTTCATTCAACTATCTTTTATTCAGCCATTGATCTTCGAGACTGGATCTTTGCTATTTATCGGTTAAAAGTGAAATCAATCGAGTTGGTGTAAAATTACCTCTCAGACCTTGACTGAAAACATTCTTAACTTCAAAACAGACAAGACCATTATTCCCGAATAATCAACACCATAAAAACCAATTATCCATTTCTAAACATGTATACGCTTCTCTTTCTATTTTTAACAAATCTAATTTATAGATTTCCTTTTTTCTTATAATATTCTATTTTTAAGTTCATTTACTTATCGAATTCTATATATATCGATACATTGATTTCTAACTATCAAATTTTCTTAAAAATATTCTATCTCCTTAAATTTCCGGAAAATTTCGCCATAACCTCCTTTGTATCGGGAGCATCGGGAAAATCCCCAAACCGCAACACAGGCCTCTCCAATCAAAAAGAAAAAGCCAAGCAGCTAGCCGATTCGGCGCATAAAGTCTCATATGGGATTTAAACGTGTACCTTTTTGTCAGGCACACAAATTATAATCTTCATATACTTCATTCCATACCTGCCGAACACATGTTCGCCTGATTTCAATTCAATTCAACTCAATCCAATGGTTTGAATTCAGTTTCGCCCATTTATTCTTTAATTATCTTCTTAGCCTATTTCACTTGTTATTTGAACATATCACGTTCAAATATAAATTAATTTGTCTACAAAACAATCGAATGCCATTTATAATTCAAGTTTCGTATTCAATTTCGAATATGAATTTACAAACCCCTTTTTCCTGATCCAAAGTCCAAATTTCGATTTAAAATTCCATTAACTAATTTTTTCTTTACATTAGTTAATTAAACTCAACAATTAAACATCTGATTTGATTTTGTTTCAAAAATCATTTTATTTACACAACTTGTGTTCGTATTTATTTTACAAATCAAATCTGGATTTTTTCTAATGGAAATTTGGATTTTATTTAATTAAAATCCTTATATTTATTTAATAAACCATTATGGTTTCTAAACGATTTAAGCGCTGTTTTTCTGAAAATTTTATTTTGACATAACTCAAAAATCTATCAAACGAAATCCAGTTTTTTCTCTTCCATTAGAAAACTTCAACCGGTCCTGACGATTCTTATTTCAAAGAATTCCGACTTAAATTGAGTCCTGTATATTCAATTGAAATTCGGAACGCCAATTTACAAACTATCGCTCTGCGGCGAGTTCATTTTAATTATATTTATATATATAAACGTTTAAACTTCGTTTATATATAGATTCTAACTCCATTCTAATACATTTTAATATATATTCAGCCTATTTACCAAACCCAACTTAATATTCACGATTATCCCTATCCGTTGATTTCTTCATAACTCAGTTATAAATTTATTTATAACTTAATTTTCTATATCTAATTCTAATTTATTTAGAAATAAATTATTCTATGAAATTCGATATAATCGAATTTCAATTATAAACTCGTTGGGTTTTCTCAATTCAACTTATATTCCAAATTTCGAAATATAATCAATCGTTCTATTTCAAACACTTTCCAATTCACTTTTAAATTCATATTTGAATTTAAATATTTAAATTATCCAAGTGATAATTATCTCACTTAATTTATAAACATCGTTTATAAATTTAACTTCCTCGTTTTATATATAAAAACAAGTTTCCATTTAGATTCTGTTAAAATACTTTTCAAATTCATACTTGAATTTATACCCTCAAATTATCTAATGATAATTTATTTCACTAGATTTATAAATATTGTTTATAAATCCAACTTCCTTTTATAAAACAAGTTTCATTTCAAATTCTGTTTGAAAACCCAAAATCTTATTTGGAATAGATTCTATTTACTAACTTATATAAATATAACACGGAATTTATTTCCATATTTAAAAATTAAACTTCTATTAAATAAAAACCTAATATTTTCTTCTGAAAATATTTTATTTAAATAAATTTGATCTAATCGAATTCAAATCATAAACCCTTACGGCTTTATTGTAGTTCAATTTTTATTCCGAACATCAGAATAAATTCCATTGTTTATTTCATTAAACGATTTTCCCATTTCTATTTTTAAATTCACATTTGAATTTAAATATTCAAATTATCAAATGATAATTTTTTCACTTTATTTATAAACATTGTTTATAAATTCATTTTAATTCCCTGATTTTCCACTGGAAATCATTCCATTATAAACATCGTTTATAAATTTACTTCAATTCCCTGATTTTTAATTTATAAACATCGTTTATAAATTTCAATACTTGTTTTATATATTCAAAACAAGTTAATATTTCTATCGCCCATTCGAAATTTAAATTCTATTTTTAAAATAGATTTCCCCCCTTTTTTATTTATTTCAAAATATCATTTTCACGATATTTTTATAAACCAATATTTTAGGCCCAGTGATATTTCAAACATTCAAAACACCCAATTATCAACCACAGGTTTTCTAACACATCGTATATGATAATATATATGAAACAAACAAATAATAATATTTTTGAGGAATCCAGTTGGATTCCTCCAACTTGTTTTCCTACATCCATATACGTTAGTCAACAGAAATAATACCCATCCTGCTTCGAGTAAGGATATCGTGGTATAGAAGGTCATCCACTATCATAGCGTGGGGCATGTAGGGTAATCATCCGCTAATGGTACCGCGGGCATCCGCTAATGATACTGCGGGAAATCCAACCACCAATATATAAATAATAGCAACCACCAAGCCTAAATAACTAATATATTTTTAACAGCAACAAATAATATTTAAAGCCTCCAAACAATCAACTAACAATTATTTTTAACTGATAAAAATAATTTAAATAAAATTCTTGAGTGAGAATTACTCACCGTGATTTTTATTTGCGCTGAATACCCAGTTAATTTCCATAATGTCGTGACTACGAATTCGTCTTGAATGAATCTTCACCTAAGATTATTTTTATTCATCGATTAACGATTATTTATTTAATTGACTACTAATAAATAATTTAACAATTCTATGTATATTAAAATTTTGGTAAATCATATACCTTTTATTTCCATTTTTATTTCTAACCCATTGCCATTAGCAACTAAGGCAATAAGCCTCCCTTCTCAGCGACAGCCCAAACCCGATAATTTGATGTCCTTCCTTTCAATCTAGTTAACTACTTTGAACCAAATTTTAAACTTCATCTTTCCTTTATGAAACTGCCTTGTCATACAAATCCTTCCACATTCATCCGTAGACTTTACCCCAGACATTTTCTTCCTTAAGGCCATTGGTTTTACTTATCATATTAACCTTTCTTCCCACAAAACGCTGTCGTACTTCCTTGAGAACAGAGACTGAATTCTCCATGGAAATATCAAAATCTCGCAGCGCTCCTACAATTCCATCGTCCAACTCGATTATCGCCTGAATCCCCATTCGAACTCTATTCCTTTGCAAACAATACTTCAACTCACTATCACTCAGATCTCCCATTGACTTCGCACCATCCTCACCTCATAGATCCACACTACCTCATTTCTTTTCTATCGAACTCGATCGCACCTTAACAATGATGTCAACAACCGCTTCTACCATCCAACGCAAATGAAGACATGACATCTTCGAATAACCAAAAAAATCAAACTCGCGATCTGATACCGAGTTCATCGCCCCCCAAACTTCGTCGCCAGTTCGCCCAACTATCAGTAACCATATGCCACTTCTAGCAACCCATCGATGAACAACTCGCCCCAAATTTCAACCCCGAATCGATGCTCGAGCCAAATACAGTGAACCCAACCCAGTCGCGCGTGAGTTTTTCTTTAGATTTGAAGTCGATTTCCCCTTTATATATATACAAGTCGATTTTTACACTTGATAGAGGAGAATTGGTTTGAAAGGGAGCAACTCGATTTGTTTTGGCGAAGGGAAAATGAATGGATAGAAAAGGGTTCAATTTTTGGAAATGGGGGAAAATAGAGTGGTGGCATATTTTCCCTTTTGCTGAAGCTTTTCTTGTTAAGGCAGTGGCCATTTTCATTTTGATTTGTTCGTGAAAGGAATTTACACTTTGAATTTGCAGTGAACGAAATGGGAAAGGTACAGAGGAAGTCGCGATATAAATAATGAAGAATACTTACTGTAAAAGGAATAGTAGGGTAGGTTAAGGTATTATGTAACTAATTTCGATTTGATTTCTATTAAATACGATTTGAAATAAAGAGATTTTTATCCTTTTTAAATAGTTATCGATTTGATTTTGATCCTATCCACTAATCAAATAAATCGGGGTTCACAATTAAAAAACGTGAACTGCTATTTTAGCATACCGACCGTCGTTTCAATATTATAACGCTATTATGAACTGAATTGAATATATTTTAATATTCAATTTGAACGCATATAGAATAATCATTTTAAATCGATATAAAATAACTTAAATTCATAAACAAATAAATTTCTCGATAATATATTATTTTTGGTTACATTCACATAGAATTTACATTTATTATCTGAACTATTTTGACTCAGTTTTAAAATCTCGAATTGAATTATTTTTCGTATTACGATAATTTAATATATTCGATATTAAATCGAAATTGATTATTAAATCGACAACTCAATATAAAAATCGATTTATATTACCAACTCGATATTTAAATCCATATTGAATATTAAAAATAAATCGATAAGAAATCTGGGTCGTTGCATTCTTCCCCCCTTTAAAATAATTCCGTCCCCGAAATCACTAAGGTAAGAAAAATGCTACAAACCTACGAACTTTTCAAAACATACTTATGCTGAAACTCAGCTCTTTATATATCAACAACTTTTATTCTATCAAAATATTTGGTTTTTCATTCATATGGTACCCCATATATGTTTGCATTCATTTAGTCTGAATGATTTACAATCAATTCATATTCCATTCCAATTTGATTTTGATCAATTTATTCACATCGATCCATTTAACTTAAGTTAATTTTAAATTCCCGGGTTTTTATTTCAAATCCTTCTGAAATCAATAAATATATACATATATTTATTTCCATTTCAAATTCAAAACATTTGAATTTTCAAATCAACTTGTTTTCTTTCAAACAACTTTCCAACAAAAACTTTTCTAAGGTAGCAATCCATCACTTAGAAACTCAAAAATGAACACTGATGATGTCGTGACCATCATCAGAATTATTTCCCGGCCACTGAAGTGAGTTCAGTGCTTTACCACTTTCAAAATCCATCTAAAATGATTTTTATTCAAATCTTTTCAAAGTAATGTTATATTACTCTAATATACTTCAGAAAATATTTTCAACCTCCCCAGGATTTAAATTCCAAATTCTAGTTTGAATTCATTTTTAATTCATCTCATTTGTATATTTAATTCATATACAAATTTTATTTTGGTTATATATTAACATCCAACACATCCATATTATAATAATTTCAGAAAATTATTCTTTTTCTATCAAAAATAGAATTTTTAGGTAAAATTATTTCATTTACCCACTTTTAAAAACAATATTGTGTCGAATTTCTCTGTTCAAGTGTTTAGAAATTCCTATCGACCTCGTGGCGTCCCACGATTCGATCAAAATTCATAAACCACTCAACAAACTAGCCAACACAATATAAAACAACTTTTATATCAATTAACAAATACGCTCTCTCGTATATATACACTCAACTCATTCTAGGGTACTACTGACTCTATCTCTAATGAGCACATCCCACCAAAACCTAGGTATTCGTTCAACCTAAGCTCTGATACCAACTGTAACGGCCCGCAAATTCGTACAATCTAAGTTGACTAATAACGCCACACGTCCAACCCAAATTGCACAGAAATACGAATCATTATTGGAAAGAAGTTAGAGGATGTGAAATAGAAAGAAAGAAATGTTAGAATAGAAGAAAAAAAAGAAGATAAATCTCACAGCAGAACGAATAAAATATATTATATAACATAACTTTTGAATACAAACCAATAACTTTATATACATACCATCATCAGAGCACAATAGTTATTCCTGGAACAGTTATAAACACCTGTTTCCAGATACAACATAGTACACAACGAAAATATGATAGTCTATAGCTAACTGGTGAAGCCTCCTGCTTCAAACTCCTCCAGGTGAATCTGTAAAGTCCCAACTACTTGACTGCCCATACAAATTTGGGCACCCAAGAGTTTAGGGAAAACAAATCAAAATAGACTCTGGGTCAATCATGGGACTGGTGTGAGTAAACTCCAACCATTTTTTTAACTTTCAAAATCCTTTCGAAAGAAAGGATAATAGTAAGACTAGCCCACTCATAAACATGGACGGTTTTTACCTTACTATAACTCAAAACACTTTGATATGAAAATCCAGTGATATTATAATAGTGTCTAAATCAAATAAATAACAATCTAGCTGAACGCTTGCATCTCACGCTTCATATATAATATAAAATCAAAAATCACCAGGTGCTTATTGGAGATTGGATTTCCAACATGACAAGGTATGGACCCACCTTCCGATAGTGTATTTCTTGAGAGGAATACACTGGGTTCAACAAGAACTTCTTGCAACCCGGCCCACACATGACCGACCACTCATTTTGCTTGAGTGTATCGAATGTATATCACCAACGGTTGGGATCAGCAACCGTTTCCCGAATGGGACAGCATCGAATAGATTAAGCAATTAAATGAATCTCTAGATAGGTGATAATACACCCTAATGGGAGCGACCCACATAGCCATGCTGCCTGCCCGATTTTTTTCATTTCCCGGTTGTTGAGGCCTGAGGCTACGATTCCTTATCATTCGTTGATAGCACAATCACTTTGAATGCCACATTGTCAGATCCGTTAATCATTAAATTGATTTGCACAAATATATTCTGGATATTATGCTAAGAGAATAAATTCTCCGCCACCACATATATATATCTATACGGTCCAACATATGCGATCACTGGAAATACTCTATCAGACATTCGTCCATTTACGTTCGTTCTGGGATTGAACGAAACCGAAGGCACAATTTCTATTAATAGATAAAGCCCTTGCACTTTAATCTGTCTTTGACTATCTTCATATAATCTGATTCGCAACGTTACTGCCAATACAGAGTGGTTGTCGGATAATAATCCAACCGTTCTCTCCATATTGGCAACGATATTGGCAAACACTTCGATAGTCAGTTATTTAACTATCGAAGAAAAACAAACATCATTCAAAACATCAAACAATCACTGGGCCAATTAATTGATATTTCATTCATTAATTAACTTTCTTCTCCATTTCCTTGTCAATATTTGTTAATCAAATATTTTCAATAATCGTCTTGACCTCTTATGTTATTTGGGGAACATTTCCAAATATCAACTTCTTTTATTTTCTATGTTTAGAAAATATCTTTTATTTATAATTGGAAACCATTCCAATTACTTATCTCTTGCTCGACTCATTTAATTCTACTCTCAGGAAATATATATTATTATATTTCCAAAATTCCACTTATTTGGTTTAAAATGAATGTTGTGTAAAACATCGTTACACCAAAATATTTCATTCAACTATCTTTTATTCAACCATTGATCTTCGAGACTGGATCTTTGCTATTTATCGGTTAAAAGTGAAATCAATCGAGTTTGGGTAAAATTACCTCTCAGACCTTGACTGAAAACATCCTTAACTTCAAAACAGACAAGACCATTATTCCCGAATAATCAACACCATAAAAACCAATTATCTATTTATAAACACGTATACGCTTCTCTTTCTATTTTTAACAAATCTAATTTATTGATTTCCTTTTTGTTTATAATATTCCATTTTTATGTTCATTTACTGATCGAATTCTATATATATATCGATACATTGATATCTAAGTATCAAATTTTCTTAAAAATATTCTAACTCCTTAAATTTCCGGAAAAATTCGCCATAACCTCCTTTGTACCGGGAGCATTGGGAAAATCCCCAAACCGCCACACAGGCCTCCCCAATCAAAAAGAAAAAGAGAAAGCCAAGCGGCTAGCCGATTCGGCGCATAAAATCTCATATGGTATTTAAACGTGCACCTTTTTGTCGGGCACACAAATTATAATCGACATATACTTCATTTCATACCTGCCTAACACATGTTCGCCTGTTTTCAATTCAATTCAACTCAATCCAATGGTTTGAATTTAGTTTCACCCATTTATTCTTTAGTTAGCTTCTTAGCCTATTTCACTTGTTATTTGAACATATCACGTTCAAATATAAATTAATTTGTCTACAAAACAATCGAATGCCATTTCTAATTGAAGTTTCGTATTCGATTTTGAATATGAATTTACAAACCCCTTTTTCCTGATCCAAAGTCCAAATTTCGATTTAAAATTCCATTAACTAAATTTTCTTTACATTAGTTAATTCTACTCAACAATTAAACATCTGATTTGATTTTGTTTCAAAAATCATTTTATTTACACAACTTGTGTTCGTATTTATTTGACAACTCAAATCCGGATTTTTTCTAATGGAAATTCGGATTTTATTTACTTAAAATCCTTATATTTATTTAAATAATTATGGTTTTTAAATGATTTTGGCGCTGTTTTCTGAAAATTTTATTTTGACATAACTCAAAATCTATCAAATGAAATCCAGATTTTTCTCTTCCATTAGAAAACTATTATTCAACCGGTCCTGACGATTCTTATTTCAAAGAATTCCAATTAAATTGAGTCATGTATACTCAATTGAAGTTCGGAACGCCAATTTACGAACTACCGCGCTGCGGCGAGTTCGTTTTAATTATATTTATATATATAAACGTTTAAACTTCGTTTATATATAGATTCTAACTCCATTCTAATATATTTTAATATATATTCAGCCTATTTACCCAACCCAACTTAATATTCTCGATTAACCCTATCCGTCGATTTCTTCATGACTCAGTTATAAATTTATTTATAACTTAAATTTCTATATCTAATTCTAATTTATTAGAAATAAATTCTTCTATGAAATTCGATATAATCGAATTTCAATTATAAACTCGTTGGGTTTTCTTAATTCAACTTATATTCCAAATTTCGAAATATAATCAATCGTTCTATTTCAAACACTTTCCAATTCACTTTTAAATTCATATTTGAATTTAAATATTTAAATTATCTAAGTGATAATTATCTCACTTAATTTATAAACGTCGTTTATAAATTTTACTTCCTCGTTTTATATAAAAACAAGTTTCCATTTCGATTCCATTAAAATTCTACTTTTCAAATTCATACTTGAATTTATACCCTCAAATTATCTAATGATAATTTATTTCACTAGATTTATAAATATTGTTTATAAATCAACTTCCTTGTTTTATAAAATAAAACAAGTTTCATTTCAAATTCTGTTTGAAAACCCAAAATCTTATTTGGAATAGATTCTATTTACTAACTTATATATATATATATATATATAACACAGAATTTATTTCCATATTTAAAAATTAAACTTCTATTAAATAAAAACCTAATATTTTCTTCTGGAAATATTTTATTTAATTAAATTCGATCTAATCGAATTCAAATCATAAACCTTTACGGCTTTATTTTTGTTCATTTTTTATTCTAAACATCAGAATAAATTTCATCGTTTATTTTTTTAAATGATTTCCCCATTTCTATTTTTAAATTCACATTTGAATTTAAATATTCAAATTATCAAATGATAATTTTTCAACTTTATTTATAAACACTGTTTATAAATTCATTTCAATTCCCTGATTTTCCACTGAAAATCATTCCATTATAAACATCGTTTATAAATTTACTTCAATTCCCTGATTTTTAATTTATAAACATCGTTTATAAATTTCAATACTTGTTTTATATATCCAAAACAAGTTAATATTTCTATCGCCCATTCGAAATTTAAATTCTATTTTTAAATAGATTTCCCCCCTTTTTAGTATATTTCAAAATATCATTTTCGCGATATTTTTATAAACCAATATTTTAGGCCCAGTGATATTTCAAACATTCAAAACACCCAATTATCAACCACAGGTTTTCTAACACATCATATATGAAACAAACAAATAATAATATTTTTGAGGAATCCAGTTGGATTCCTCCAACTTGTTTTCCTGCATCCACAGACGTTAGTCAACAGAAATAATACTCATCCTGCATCGAGGCAGGATATCGCAGTATAGAAGGTCATCCACTATCATAGCATGGGGCATATAGGATAATCATCCACTAATGGTACCGCTACCATCCACTAATGATACTGTGGGGAATCCAACCACCAATATATATAATAGCAACCACCAAGCCTAAATAACTAATATATTTTTAACAGCAACAAATAATATTTAAAACATCCAAATAATCAACAAACAATTATTTTTAACTAATAAAAATAATTTATATAAAATTCTTGAGTGAGAATTACTCACCGTGATTTTTATTTGCGCTGAATACCCAGTTAATTTCCATAATGTCATGTCTACGAATTCGTCTTGAATGAATCTTCATCTAAGATTATTTTTATTCATCGATTAATGATTATTTATTTAACTGACTACTAATAAATAATTTAACAATTCTATGTATATTAAAATTTCGGTAAATCATATACCTTTTATTTCCATTTTTTTTCTAACCCATTGCCATTAGCAACTAAGGCAGTAAGCCTCCCTTCTCAGCGACAGACCAAACCCGATAATTTGATGTCCTTCCTTTCAATCTAGTTAACTACTTTGAACCAAATTTTAAACTTCATCTTTCCTTTATGAAACTGCCTTGTCATTCAAATCCTTCCGCATTCATCCGCAGACTTTACCCCAGACATTTTCTTCCTTAAGGCCATTTGTTTTACTTATCGTATTAACCTTTCTTCCCACAAAACGCTGCCGTACTTCCTTGAGAACAGAGGCTGAATTCTCCTTGCCAATATCAAAATTTCGCAGTGCTCCTGCAATTCCATTGTCCAACTCGATTATCGCCTGAATCCCCATTCGAACTCTATTCCTTTGCAAACAACACCTCACCTCACTGTCACTCAGAACTCCCATTGACTTCGCACCATCCTCACCTCATAGATCCACACTTCCCCATTTCTTTTCTATCGAATTCGATCGCACCTTAACAATGATGTCAACAACCGCTTCTACAATCCAACCATTATCATGGATCGTTTGCACTGCCTGGCAGTGCACAGTGCAAACTTGCACTGTCGATGCAAGCACCGCCTTAACGCAGTGCAAGTTTGCACGCACTGCCTTAAGGCAATGCAAACCTGCACCGCCTTGAAAGGCAGTGCAAACCTGCACTGAACTTGCTTTTAAGCATTTTTTTAAAGTTTAAACAGCTTAAGTACTTTAAAAATAAAATAGTAAAATCATCATTTATTTATTTTGGCATAGTCGACCGGTTTTTATAGTGTTCCGTAACACTCTTTTATTATGACTAATAATAAAATATAATTTGGTACAGGTGACTGTAGTTAGCAGTCAGCTAGTTCGGTTTTTAAGGTGGACCGTCCACCGCCAACGGAGTTTATAGTGTTCCGTCCACTCCACCTAACAGGCTTACAGTACTGGAGCTAGCTAAATTACTAGACTACAATACATTCGACTCCACGCGGGGAGCGATACAAAATTTCATCTCCACACAGGGAGTATATGACATATGCAAAACATGAAAATAACATTGAAAATATGACCACATGTAATACATCCTCGTGCCATACATTGCCTACATCATCTGCAACTGAACGCAAGCAAGGCACAGCATCCCATATTCGGATTTCCATAATCAACCATCTCCAGAGACAAAACACTTTACAACTTTGGGAGACAGGAAGTGACATTGAGGAGCTTAACATAGCTGCATAGCAGCTAGACATGGCATAAGTCCGTCACATCCAGTTCGTGAAAGGAAGGAGAAGAAAAGAGTCTCCGCCATCCAAAAGGCAAATTTTGAGCCGAAGCTTCCCTTGAATGCCGAAGGAGGAGAGGAGACAAAGCTGAAACCAGAACACCACATCACGAAGACCAGGCACTGACAGAACCCAAAGTTAACATAGCAAGATACCATGGCCAAGTTAGGAGGCCAACACAAACTTGTATACCCCAAAGCTGCAAATAAATTTACACAGCACCAAACTGCTACAGGAGCACAAAGAGTCACGCAACAAAGTTTCGACCAGACAGTCGAACCACAACAAAATAATCACAGACAAATTTGCGACAGTATGCAATAGCAAGCCACCACCAGCAACGAAAATCGTTCTAATTCCAAGATCATAACTCAAAAGAGCTGACCTTGGAACCGCCTTTCGGGAGTACCTAACATTGATTACCGACGACGAAACGCCTGCAGTTGTTGTGAGCCCAAGAGCATCATCGTAGCATATATCTTAGCCGCAGCAGAAAGGGGCTGTGGGTCTTGTGGAGAGGCAGTTTGGAGTATACAAGGTTGGGAAGAACGAACGATACCCAGAAAAGTTTCAGATCTGAAAAGTAAATTTCAGATCTGAAAAAGGAAAAAAGGGGTAACATTCGTTCGCACGCTAGGTTTTGAGGACATGGAAGAAAGCTAGGTAGAAAGAGTGGTTGTGGGAAGGAAGAGGAGATGAGTGAAGTGTAGATGAAAGAGAAAAAGTGAGTGAAAAAGAGGCGGCTGAAGAAAGGGAAAAACCTAGTCCCCATGGCCAACAAAAAAGCGAGCTTACGTACTTTTATTTTGCTTGTTTCAAAATCATCATTTATTCCATTCGGTGTTACTGTTTACTTGACTAATTGCACTTATGTCCAAATTTTCCTGTCCCTCTATATCCAACAATCGGAGCCTCTAATTTTTTCTTTTTGCAATTAAGTTAAAGATAAAAAAGGGATTAATTGCAAAAGGTGGAAATCATAGGGTCCTGATTGGTTGGATACAGGGGACATTGAATATTAGGTACATGGGATTTCATTCGATAAAACCATTAAGCTAGCATTGGCTATAATAAACGAAAACTATGTTACTTTGTATAAGTTCCATATGATTTCCTTTTTTCTTAATGTTCTCAGACCAGTGAAACTGAATAGTTATTTTGAAACATGAAATATCGGAAACTTGTTTATAATTTATTCCTTATTGAATAAAACGACGCTGAACCTGCAATTAAAAAGATTTTGTAGGGGAGTAAAACCCAAAACAAAGAATGGCATTTATTAGAGAATATAAATGCAAAGGTTGGCATTAATATTTGACTACAATAAATTTAAAAGAGTCTATATTGTAAAATCACGTGATGTAAATTTCTTTTCGTGCAAAAAAATTGTTTCAGCATATTTACTTGTTAAAGAAACTATTGGAATAGAAGAAACCATCCATATTTGGATGGCTAATTTATTTATATAGTTTTAAAGTTCAGTTTAAGTTTTAGCTCTTTAAACTTTTACTGTAAATCTTCATTGTTATTTGCATATTTACTTACATATGAACAATATTGTTTATCAAATGAACTATTTATTGTAGTGTTTTGTTGCATTATATCCATAGTACTAAAAGCAGTTGGGGAGCGTCTAGGAATAGGTAGAGACATATTTGAGCTTCAATTACCAGTGCTAATTTATTCTGCTACAACTGTGTAAGTTTTCATAACATGTTTTTCATCTATATCTTTCCTTTAAATCCAAAATAAATACCTGTATTGATCAAGGATAAATATGTAATATACATTAGAATGCTCATCTTAACGTACGAAATAAATAGCAAGATAGGCAATCTTGATGCGTGCATGGAGAAACGGATGGTGTATTAAAGGATATTAATGCCACTTATATGGCAGGAACTTATGTCTTTTGTCCAAATTTATATATTGCTTGTTTTTTGTAGTATGATATGCTTCTGCTGTATTTTGTATTTTCTTCCCCTCAAATATACCAAAATTATGTTTCCTATTTATTCATAGTTGCATGATGTAGTTATTAAACATTATTAATGACAGTGGGGCTGTATTATTTTCTATATATACTATGATGGTATTGTAGGCAATCTTGTAGTTTGTTGTAAGATTTGTTAAGCAGACTATATGCATGACTGCAAACTTCAATGCACTTAATTACATGACAATCTCTGGCTCTTTTAGATTAGGAATATTCATTATTGGTAGGATGAGGTGGTCAGAATTTTACAGAAAAGCTAGCTCTCAAAGCTGGTGTTTTCTATGATGAAGTGTCAAACATGGTACAGCAGAAGGGTGCTTCATTGCAAGAAGGTGTCTTTGACAAAAGCTGCCCAATTCCTCCTGACTGGAACGAGACATAGCAACTTCAAGTGAAGGATCATACAGGAAGCTTCTTCTACTTTCCTTCACTTGAAATGCAATGTACTGTTGGAGGTAATAGTGGTATTATTTGATGCAATTTGATGGGTTTGAGTATTTGTATTATTACCAGAAATATTAAGGGGAAGGAAAATAAATTTTATTGTATTATTTTCATTTCTGGCTCTAATACTATATCCTTTTTTTTTACAGGATAAGGATATCAGTGGTAAACAAAATGTATCAAAAGAACCCGTGGCTCCTCATGCTAATACTTCTTAGGTATTTCTTATAAATCAAGTAGATTTGGTTTTTAAATTTTAGATGGAATTGCAAGATGACCTGTATGTTATATGTGTTTAAATTATAAGATGAGATTTTTAACAGTTTCTTTTGTTTACTCACATTGTACTAAGAAATAAATATCCGTAAATAACAAGCTGATTCCTGGTTCTTTTGATTAGGGTTATTTCTTGTGTAGAGTATACACACATGCACACACAAAAAAGCTGTAAAAATAAAGGCCTAATGGGATGAAATTTTAACAGTAAGATGTTGTAGGACGCATTTTTGTTTTTGTTTAAGATATCTCCTGTAATGTTGCGGAGTTGTCAGGTGATACAAACAAGCGAATGATAATTAAGCACACTGAGATGTTGAGGTCACAGTTCTTTGTTTGCATTTATGTAGGAACCATGCTCAAGCGGAAAACAGATTATTTCAGTTTTAAGGTATGATTTTTCCTCCATCTGTTTATTAAATTTACCGCTGATGACTTTTTGTGTATATGATTTCCTATTATATACTATTACTCTACATTTAGAACAAATTGTGCACCAATATGTACCTATTAGATACTTCATAGATTAGTTCATCACATGAAGAGGAATGAACATGACATAATATCTTCTTTAAAAGTGGAAATTCTTTTATCAAGTTTGGTTTTATATGTTTTCCATGTTAGTACATTTTCTTACTAAATTTCCTTTCCTTGGTAACATTTCTAAACTTTGACCGTTGTCATATGCTACCAACATTATTCATTTACATTTTATTATATGTTAGTCTTGTTGATGCACAATTGTGTTAGTATATAGTTAATGTTAAATAATAAATAAATTCATTGCTTTATTCTGTGCGTGGGTTGTGGAGAAAGGAGGGTGTTTTGTATATTATGCATCAATAAAAATAAATATGAGTCATGTATACTGTTGTTGTTTTTTTTTTTTTTTTTTTTTTTTTTTTTTTTTTTTTTTGGGTCAACTAATTAGGACATACATGATAACTTTTATATTTCATCTTGGTGCATGCATTGATATAAGCTGGATATGTGAGTACTTTGCATAATTGCAAGATGCTTTTTTGACCGTGATTAATTGGTTAATACTACAGTTTATTTTTAAGTGAGGAAACCGCGCCAAGTGTATGAACTAGATTAGGCTTTTGTTGGTAGCCATCATTAAATATTAAACCTAAGAGCAAGCGCAACGCATTACATTCTTCCGAATCTGATTGCATTATGTTTATCAATTAAATTTTTTATTGATGAAACCTATTTTTTTTATTATAATTTAGACTTGAAGTGTTTTAGTAAAATGTTCCAATTTTGAGCATTGATTGCATTTCAATCATCAGTGCGGGTGTCACTACCTTAAAATATGTATTACTCTATGAATTTTCTATTTTTATCATATGCAAACACCATAAAATACCTGTTTGTGATAATTCTCAATGGATGCTGCCAAATATAATTAAATCATTCACATCATTTCTGCATGGGTTTATCGGTCATGGGAACAACATTTGAAATGTTAATGCAGCTGAGGCAATTTTAAAGCAATAAAGATATTCAATTGATAAATAAAACTATTCTAAGAGCATTAGGATTTCTTTTTTAACACATTTGATAATTTTATTTTAGTAAGAATATATGTAGTGTATATACGGTTTCATATACTGAATCATCCTTATTGCTTGTATAACATGTCACCGACTTCTAGTTTATTAACTAATAATTACTTCTTTAAAATTATAGGTGGGTTCTGCTACTCGATGATGAAGGTCGAAATATAGTAATGACAGTCATTCATATGTTTCAACAACAATAGATCATATATCATCCAAGTTTCATGCAATGGAGGAAGAGGTGCAATGTGTCAATGTTAAGCTGGAAGGGGAGCGTCTAAGATTTGAACATGAGCGTCTACGATGGAAGAGAAGCGTGCCACGAGACATAGGCATTTGAGTGGGGAATGATTTAAATCGAGCAAAAATTGTTGCTACCTTCTACTCCATCGTGATTTCGTCTATGAAGAACTAACATAAGTATCTTTTTACTACTTCATGTATTATTATTGCGTTACATATTTTTTTGGTTCGCTAATAGTATATGTATTAGTGTTTGCTACTATATGTTTATTGACTACTTCATGTATTTTTGTATTACAGTAGTTCTTTGGTTGTGTAATAGTATACAATATTGTATCCAGGTGGTATTATAATTGTCTTTGATTGTGTCATGTATTTTCTTATTTGGATAAATTAATATATATATATATATATATATATATTATTGAATCATATGATGATTGGATCAAGTGAAACAATATTTTTGATTTTGTAATGGATTCGCGTTGACGGTTTTATGATTTTGCAATGGACTTCAATGTTTTTGCAATGGTTTTGCGATGGATTTTAATGTTTTTGCAATGACTTTGTGTTGATGTTTTAATGTTTTTACAATGGTTTTGCGATGGATTTGTGTTGATGTTTTAATGTTTTAGTGACGGACAACTTTAAAATATATTTTTTAGAAATAATCAAGATAGTGACGAATTTGCATCGAAATTATAAACCGAGTATGTAATGCATCATATGTAATTTTTCCATCACAATTCCATCATAAACTAAAATGTTAAAAACATAACAAATTCCATCACAATTTTGTCGCCGTTCCATCACAAATTTCATCACTACTTTTTAGTGATGGATCTTACACATGTTTATTGAGATGGAAAATTCGGTCACTATTCCATTGCAAATATGGGTTTAGTGAGAGATTTGTGACGGATTTTGCCGTCACAAAATCAGTTTTTTCTGGTAATGAATATACCCTACTTTTCCCAAGCTCGATATGTACTTTTCAAATATGTTACTTACATTTTTTTTTCAAACATCAAAAATACCTTTTTTGTTTCAAAAATTGTTTCTACACAATTTAGCTAGTACATATTTTAAAAATTGTAAGCTTTTAAGATCAAAACTTGAAAAACAACATAAACTATCACCCAAAAGCTTTTAAAATTTTAAGTTCTTAAAAGTTAACAATGAGGCTAGACTCAAAGTGGGTTTCTACCTCATTTAGACTTTCTTAAATATTACCATAAACTCATTTCTCTCAAATATATATATTCCTAATCCATTTCCCTTTTTTACTCTTTCCCAATTTGTAAGGCTCTACTGCTAAACCCACTAATCTGAAATACTAACATTTCAAATACTATCATATGGGATTCATCTTTTTTCATTACAAAACACATTATACGTTTTTTACCTAAACCACATAAGGATCTCCAATTCTCAATTTTCCATAACCATTCCTTTAGTGTACATAACTGATAACCCAATTTTTTCCGTATGTCACTCTTCCACTTTAGTGGGTTCCTTTATGGATCTAGGTGTATATATATATAATATTTATATTTTAAAAAAATAAATACGTTCACTCACTATATATACTTAGGAATCCTAAACCTGAGCTCTGATACCAGATGAAATAACCTGAATTTGGACAGACTGATTTTTTCTCAAAAATCCCAACATATCGAAGCTCGAGTTGGTTGGCCTGGTATCCTGCAGTAAAGAGAGAGATAATGAATATATCATATCTTGATAAAACATCTCACAGGGGAGTGGATATAATTTAATAATCAAATATAGCCTTATCGAAATAATAACACTGCCTAACAAGTTTCCAAAGGCTACCAAATCTCTACCATAAATCTAATCTGCGAGTATGTTATGAAAAGGGTGTCAGAACTCAAAGTTCTGGTGAGATAACAAATTATACATTATGAAATAACCCTACATATATCGTTCAATTATGTTTTCTAAATTACTAGGTTATTTGGGGTAAACAAAACTCAAGTCTCTGCACTCACGTCGTACCCATCTACTCCCCTGTAGATTATGTTGTATATGACGTAGTTGTATACACAATTATATGATTTTTGTTTGATGATAACAAACAAATAAATATTATTTTAAATGTATTTGCTACTGTATTGTTCTATATATACACCACAGATAAGAATATAATATTTATATTTAAATAAAATACGATTGTACAAACATTCATATATTCATATAGTATTTTATTTAAATTGAATATTATATTTTAAATATTCAAACAGTAAAACTATTTATACCTCCACTATTTATTCAATTCACATGAGATTGTATATGTAAATAAACTAAATGCAACAGACAAATTTGTTTGAACACAATAAAATAATATTTTATTTCAATCAAATTTGTTTATTAAAAATATTAGTACAATTTTTCTCATTCTGTACATTTGTTCCTCACTACAATGCTCATCACTCTAGTATACAATCATTGCCTCACTACAACATTTCACTCATTCACATTGCAATAATGACACCAAAAAAAAAAAAAAAAGAACAACAACTTTAGCAACAGATTTTTCTTTGGAAAACATTTTTTTTCTTGTCAATCATGCAATATCACAACAGTGCATTCATATGAATTGCAAGAAAGCATTATTCAGATGTGTTGAACAAATGTTTATGGCAAGGGACAAAATGGAAGCATGAACGTTTATAAAAAAAATTCAAATGCATGAAATAACAATTGGGTACAGCTATATACATGACATGTATATACAAGGAGGAAATTTCCAATATACAAATGAGTCATGCAGGCACACAAATGCACAATGGCACACACTTATTTGAGAACAATATTGTTATTTGGCAAGAAATTTTTTGTCATTGTTTCCAGATAAACTGTGCACTGATATATAGGAAGAAATCACAAATGGTTCCTGTATTCAATCACCACAGTAAAAGGCAAGCATTCATTTGTGATGAAATCTAAAAAGGGGCAACTTCATATATATGATTTTTGGCAAGAAATCTCATATATTTTTGGACAAAACCAATGTCAATTGTTTTCTAGGAATGCAAGAAAAATAAAAGGGACATGCATATTTTTGAAAATTTTTAACCTCATAAAACAATGGTGTTTGAGTTTTTATATGTGGTAGGAAACATTTTGAATTCATTTGAAAAATGGAAAAATGTATCAACATTCCAGAAATCAAGGATACATGGCAATAAATCAAGATTTTTTAATACAGTGGGAAATCAATGTTCACAACAAAAGGGGCAAGTAGCAACTAGCATGCAAGAAATTACATTTTCAGTACTCAACCATTTATGGTAATAGTTATTTTTTTTTTTTGGAAAGATTGGACTGACATGTTTTCAATTCATAAATTCACAACATTCAAGGAGGCCACAAATTATATATTGATATCTCCAGAAAATATTTTTTTATCGTCTTCTGAAATCAACATGAATGCCAAATGAAGAAATTCCAGAAATGGAAAGAAAACAATTTGTTTTTATTTCTAGATTGTATCAACATTATTTGGACAGAAAATCTTTCTAGATTTCAAAACAAGCAATATTGGAAATGAATCATGCAATCAGAAATACACAGCATTTGGTGACATATCAATATGCAGATTCATGGAAAAGAATTAACGAGCATTTTTTCACGCAGTTACAAATTCTTTTCTTTCCAGAAATGTACAGACATTCATGGCATGCACAATATTTATGGCAAGTATTATTGGCAAAAAAATTCATTCTACAAAATAGAGTAACAAATCAATTCAAATTGCCATACTATTTTCCAAGAAATAACGGTAACATGTTTGGACAAAATTTCAACAGTTGTAGAAAATGAATGCAGAGAATATTTTTTTCCTAAATATTCAACGATCAATTTTTGGCATGAAAATTATTTCAGCATCTCATTTTTTGGCAAGAAATATTTTTAGTGATTCTAGACAATAGCAAGAGAAGCATGCAACCGTAGTAATCAAGACAAATCATTTTTTCAATAACTTGATTTATAAAATCATAGTGTATTAATCATAGTGATGGTGGTTCTCTATTACTACGGTCAAATCATTTTTGTATTAATCATAGTGATGGTGGTTCTCTATTACTACGGTCAAATCTCTATGTACAAACCATTCAACTACGGTCAAATCATTTTATATATCAAAATTTTTTCAATGTACAAATCATTTGACCGTAGTAATAGAGAACCACCATCACTATGCCACGTAAGCGTATGGATCCTCAAATCCGAACACCTCGGTCGAATCACGTCTGAACACAGAGTAATGTCCTTGTGTCTACAATACACCACCCAATGTGTGCATCTAGACCCCCAGACGAATGTACTGTCTACTATAACTGAGTCCCGTAATGGGGTTGCATCCAATGAACGAAACTCGATCGGGAGCTTTCAATGTCTTTAAAGGAAAGCTTCATTAGGCCTACAATACTGATGTTCACATTTGGTATGTCTTTACATGGTGGGTATGGCCTGACCCTGACCCCTCCCTCAGCTAATGAAAGACAAACCCAAGAGCTAATGACATGCCCCTACCAATCTGTCATCCAATTTGACTTGTTCCCTCACCAAAGCCTTAATAGTGAAAGTACATTATTTTTTGGTTTAGCTCTTAGTCTTTCTGTATCCTACTGACTACTGATGACAGGTATCTAACAATTACTATCCTTATTTTGGTCTTAACCAACCAATCGCCGAGTCACCCAATGCCATCTGCCACAACCTTCTGACTGCCACACTATAGTTTCATTCAGGGTATACTCACCGCATGGTACCGTACAGACAACACCTTTGTTGGTTCAGCCCGAACCCTACAATATAGGACTATCATGGAGTACCCTACCACGTCTAGTAGAAGCCACGTGCTTCCCTCCAGTCTCGTAGAATAATCAGTTGGTCGTGCTTCTCCCGTGTCTCCAGGCACCATGATGATCTACTTGTTGAGTTATTCATCTCCATACGTATGTTCTGGTTACAACACATCACACCATCGCGTCGTTAGATCCTACATATAATATTTTAATCATGCGCTTGGTTTATATCACATTTGCTAATTAACTTGATTATCCACATATTCACCTTTTATTCAAGTTACTAAGTTCTTTAGCTCACAATTGGCTGCTTACTACCTTTATTCAGCCTTATGCCGCTGGAACGATCTTCCGCTTATTATTTATTACACTTGTTAGACTTAATACTTTTAGTTATAAGTCCACTAATAATAAGCCAACTTTATTCTTTCTTATTTAATCATAACCTTATCTTACACTGTTATCACAACCGTTGCTGTGAGTTTACTTATTTACTTAGTTCCCTTAGCTAAGGTTTATTAATAAGTTCCTTTTTCCTTATTAATTATAACTCACGTTATAATTCCACTTATCCCTAGAAAAGTCTACTTATTATATTTCATTCTCATTCAACTAATTAATTATAATTGGTTATATTTTAAGTTCATCACATTTTCCCTAAGTTCCTTAATATTAACCAAAATTTTACGGTTGTTACCTTCATTTATTTGCTATCTTGTATATTCTCATTATTTCAGGAAAATATTTCGCACACCTCATTACCTTGGCTAACAGAAAGATTTAAAGATTTATTTTCATAATGCACATCAGTTATTTCAATATTGTCAAATTCACCATTTCAATATTACAGTAATTCTTAACCCAAACAAAAAATTAATAGAATAGATTTGTAAAACAACAATGTTTTTAACATACTTAGGGAATATATTATGTCGCAATTACCAAATATTTCAATTATTTATCATGTTAAGAACTACTGGGAATGTAAATGATAAACATACCGTTACTAATAGGTATAATTTAAATCCACTCACTTGACTGGTTTCCAGTTCTTGAATCTGATTCAGATATGCTATTCCATTGTTTTCCTATTTGAATCTTAAATTGTAATGATCATGGATTTACAAATCTGATGCTAAAAGAAAGAAAGATTTCCCAATAATTTAAATCACATAATTTACCTTACGTAGACAAGAAATTTGAACATTTATATTGTAGATCTATAATCTTTGCCTTCAAATCTTGAATCAAAATTTCTAAAAACTAATATTCTAATTTCTAAAGGATTTGGAGAAGAAAGAAAAAGGCATAGCCTTGGCATTGTCTTAGAAAATATGAGTTGGATGCTAGGCTCTACTAGTCTATTTATAGGTGTACAAGAGATTCAGGTTTGTTGGACCAAATAAAATAAAATCTGAAACGTACAAGTGGAAAAATATAACGTTAAATGACTCAGTACTATGTCAAGCCACCTCTATGGTGTGTCGACCTCTGTGTCGACACGCTTTTAAGATGTGTCGACCCCTGGGTCGACCCACCTATGGTCTGGGTCGGTCCATGACCTGGGCCATTAACGTTAATTTTGTCGATATTAATACTAATTAACGTTGGCTTTTAACTTTCTTTTCTTGCTAAATATTGCTATATACATTATATAATTCCATTTATAGGGCATACTCAATATTTAAATTTCAAACTCATGCACATATATATGCGTATAACTCCTTAAATCTTTGTTTGTTAATAGCATCGTAATAAATATCATTAGTAACACTATCAATTCATTATTTCCTTCCTTTTAATATATATTCAAATTTCAAATGCAGCTATTATCTTTCCTATTTTTCATTCATTCCATATTTATTAATTTCTGCTCTTTAATTACACTTTAATTTCAATTTTTGAATTCATGCATATACATTTACGTACAACTTCATTTCTTTTCAAAATTCAAACGACATTATATCGACATTTATTTCTTACCAATTATGATTGATTGCATGCTACTTACAGATTTCATATTGATATATGTATACATACATATTTACACACACATATATTCACATATAATTTTATTATATGTGCATTTATATAGATTTTTCTGTTGGAACATGCATCTCTTTAGTCGTCCCTCTAAAATTAAAAACACGATGTTCACGGGACTCAAACTCTTGACCTCCAACTTAGAAAGTGCATGCTTTACCAACTCACCTAATTAGACTTTTGTTCACAAGATTAAAAACATTAGTAGTTCTTATTCTTATTTGTTCCTCTTATATCTTCTTCCTCACATTTGTTATAAACTTCATTTAAAGATATCTTTTTTATTTTAAATCCATTTTCTACAAACTATAATTCTAAATTGATCAGAAAATCGCCACGAACGCAACGATGCTGATTTCGTGACCAAATTTTGAAAACATTTCAAAATTTTATTTTAATATTTAATAAATAATATGGGGTGTTACAGATATGCAAGGCCTTTTACTTTTGAATTTCCATGTATTATTAGCATTTTTATAACCATGAAATAATATCACCTGGAAATCGTCATGGGTAATGTAACACCCCATGTTTTCTGTTAACATAAACTAACGAATTGAGGAATAATTAATTTTAAATGTGAGAATCAAGGGAAACGGGTTATGCCATTGTGTTCGTCTTGGAATACTGGTTGAGATAGAGTCCGAGTTTGCGTAAATTGGACAATGTATGAAGAAGTTATGGCTGTCGGAAGTTTCAGAAATTCAAATAAATTCAAATAGCTCGAAACTGAATTCAAAATTCAAAACAGAAGTCAGAAGCGGGCTGGGCGGGAAAATTCCCGCCCAGGACCCAGGTCGACCAAGGGGTCGACCGTAGTGTCGACCAGGGGGTCGACCCTAGTGTCGTCCAGGGGGTCGAGCCTAGTGTCGACCTCCCCCCTACAGGTCGACCTGGGGGTCGACCTACCCCTCCGGCCAGATCTGAATTTTGACGACTTATGTCTTGTTGCTGAGTCACTAGGGTTTCTGGATAGTTCTGATCTGGTCTGAATGGTTGTAGTTAACTCTAGGTTCATCCGACGGCTCTAATTGAATTGAAATTATATATAAACACATGTAGACTCAAACCCTAAAACCTAATAAAAATTAGAACCATGGCCGTCACGCTATCACCCTGTAACCTAGAGTAGCCGCCACCAACTAGGAGCAAAAAAGCTATTCAACTCAATTCAACTCAAGTCTATTACAACTACAACAACAAATTTGTCTACTTCAAAGGCGAGCTAAATCAATTTCAGAACACAGATCCAAGAACTCAAGACCTTCATTGAGTTGTGAGTTCAATTTCATTAATAAGATGATTAACAAGTTAATTGGGTTGAGTTATAATTTGGGTTATATGGCTATGTTTGTGAAGCATTGGGAAAATGTGATATTTTTTGAATATATGCTAGTTGTTCATAATGACAGTTTTTGTTGTGGATTCCTTTGTATATGCCCAATCACCTATGTTCAACTTGATTCATGTTTGACATCATTTTATATGCAGGTTTGGGTGTAGATTATATGCTAGTTTCTATGTGAATAGTACACAAGTTTACGTGTGAACCAAGTAAAATGACTATATGCAAGTTTAGGTAGAAATTGGATTCACATATATGCAAGTTTACACCTTTACGTTTAGATCTATGACATACATAGTTTTATGCAAGTTTGTGACTATGGCCTATGCAAGTTTTGGGTGTAAACTATATTCATATATGCAAGTTTTGGGTGAAAACTATATTCATATATGCAAGTTTTGGGTGAAAACTATATTCATATATGCAAGTTCACACCTTTAGGCCTATGTTTAGATCCATGACAATACCAAGTTTATGCTAGATATGTTGTAATCCTTATTTGTAAATTAGATCCAATTTGTGTGTTATGCAAATCTGCAGTGTTTCTTCCCTTTTATGTGATAGACTAATTGCTAGTCCAATATATATATATATATATATATATATATGTCATGATAAGCGAACGAACAACGTGGGGACGATGGGGGTAATATTGAATGTACACATATTGAGAATTGACATGTAATGGCCTTAAAAAAAGCATATAATTAATTTAAGACATTAATTGGAAAAATTGGTATTTATGGACATAATTTTAAGAGACAATTATGGACATAAATAAATTGGCAATTTATATTACAAATTTGAATAGGGATATTAATCCAATTTGGGGTTAAATAAAGATGTGTAATAATAAACCGCCTAAGACATGAGGTTAGACTCTTTTGTGGTGTAAGACTGCTTGGACCCGCCCAGCAAATCCAGCAGCCACAAATGTGAGTCTAATGTGAGAGGTCAAAGGCATGAATTAAATGTGTAACAGTTGTGAAGACACGAGGTTAGGCTCGTTTATGGTGTAAGACTGCGGCAAATCCAGCAGCCACAATTGCCAGTCTAATGTGGGAGGTCTTTACAAGGTTACGATTTTAATGAATTAAGAAACACATAACCAGACAAACATGTGGTGGGATATGGGGGGTTAAGTGGGTGCCTTAGGTGGAATGTGAAATTAAGAGGGTGCCTTAGGTGGCATGTGGAATACGATTAGATGCACTTAACCAAGATTGAAACATGTAAAAAGACATGAATAAGAATGGGGTTAAGTAGGGAAAACCTTAGATGGGACCAGGCATAGGTGAAAAGCTTGTGTCATACATGGGGCCCTTTTCAAACCAGTAACCCATTAAGTATTTTTGTGGGCTCGACCCAAGTCGAGGACGGGACACGCGTACTGGGTTTGAGTGTAAGAGGTCAAAACGGGTTAGCGGTGGCAACGCAAGTCAAACGGGGTCATGTGCGTGTGTGGCCTCGGGCTGGTAGGTAAGACGTTGTTGCATCGTGTAGATATAAGTTGTGCATTTTTGGTGGTATCGGGTTGCTACTTTGGGGAGTGATACACCCCACTATAGGTCCAGCACGGGTATCTACGAGTTAGGGAGTCGATCAAATTGGGGTAGTGGGTACACCTAGTGGAGATAGGGGCAGACGACACCTATGAAAGCAGCTAGGGGTACACGAAACTACAATTATTATTATTAAGTTTTGTATGCGGGATCAACTTTTAGGGTGTTTGGTGTGGTGCAATGTAGTAATTATCTTATAGTGATTAGGTGCGCCTTTAACGTTATCTTTGTTCATCTTATTTCTTTTGTTTGCTCTGTCATGCCCATTTGTTCACAGTCGTTTCCTTTTTTTCCAGCTTATGCCTTATCCTAGTTACTTTAATGATTATATTGTTAAAGTTATTGCACTCGCCAGACTTTATGTCTGACCCCCTTTGTTTCCGCCTCTTTTTTTCCTCTCCCCACCCAGGTGCTCAGAGTGTGACTAGTACTAGTGGAGCTTGATTTGGACAGCTTTATCTCTTTCTTTTGGAAGTTGCTTGGATTGCTGAAGTAAAGTTCAGCCTATCTTATTTATGGCTATTTTATGTTGGGGTTATGTCTTTTAATTTATGTACTTAGAACTTATTTGTCAAGATGGATAACAAGTGTATTTGGTTTTTGATGTGATGTGACCAGACTTTCTCCGCTGCAATAAAAGTGGTTTTTATTTTCCAAATACCAATATATTTATCTATCTTGTTTAGTTTTCTGTTCTATACACAATAAACGTTCCACCAAAGTTAAGGCATTCCCTTTGTGAGTGACCTTAATGGAGATGGCGTGTCACCCGTGGTATCAGAGCTGAAGGTTACCAGGACAGATAAGATATTTTGAAAAACTATTTTTCAAAAAGCATTTTATAAAGAAATACTTTCAAAAATATGTTTTAAGGAAAGTATTTTTAAGAGAAAAGTTTATTTTAAAAACATAACCCCCAAGAGCCATATATCTTTCTTTCAAATTCTCCGTTTGAATCTCTACATTTTCTTTTCAGCATGTATGGAATTCCCGAGATACCCGAGGGGATACCAATACCAGGATGGTTTAGAAGGTATCTGGAAGCTAGGGCCAATGTCGCAGGCCCAGCAAATGCTCCTCCTCCTCCCCGTGTTGATACTTTCGCGAAGATATGCAAGGACTTTCGGGCAATGGGCTGAAAACCTTTTCACGGGTCGGAGACGTTTGTTGAAGCACGAAATTGGCTAAAGGAGATGGAAGAATTGTTTGGAATCTTTGAGGCAGAAGATGGAAGAAAGGTCTAGTTAGCTGCTTGGTTAATGAAGGATGAGGCCTCGTTTTGGTGGGAGGTCACTAATGGAGAGCGTCCAGTTGATACATGGCCGGATTTCAGGCGTAGGTTTGAGGCAAAGTTTCTCTCACGGGATGAAGAGAATTTAGACATGGAAAGGTTTTTGGCATTGAGGCAGGGAAATCTATCAGTGAAAGAGTACGTCAACAAGTTCAATCAGTTGGCGAGATTTGCCTTGGACTTGGTGAATACACCTGAAAAGAAGGCCCTGAGATTTGTTAAGGGTTTGAACGAGTCGCTACATGGGTTAGCTATGACCCACATCCCTATGGGGGCCACCTTTGAGAGACTAGTTGACATGGCGCTTATGCATGAAGAGGAGAAAGGCGCCAATGCTAATAAGGCACCTGAGAAGAAAGAGGATCAAAATAAGCCACAACAACAGAACAAGAAGGGTTGTAAAGACAACAATGCCAAGGGAAAGAAAAGATGCTTTAACTGTGGGACACCAGGCCATCTGAGAAAAGACTGTAGGAAGAAGAAGAAGACTGGTTGTGTCCACTGTGGCGAGGCAGGACATCTGATTAAGGACTGCCCAAAGAAAGGGAATAGGGTAGGGACTACCTCTGGAGGGCAGAATCAGGCTCTCATGGCACCAGGGTAGGCAAGGGGGCAGGTCCATGCTCTCGTGGCCCCACCGCTGCAAGAACGAGGTAGAACGATTTCAGTTGAAAGTTTAGTTTATCTTTTTGATCATCCTGCTCACACACTCTTTGATTCTGGTGCATCGCACTCTTTTATATCTACTGCTTTAGTTGAGTCACTACACCTAAACACCAGTATAGTAGAGGATCCCTTAGTTGTTTCAAATCCAGTTGGGGGCTCAGCCTATTTGTCGATGATTTGTTTGGATTTGGAAATTTCTATACTTAGCGTTGGGTTTAGATGTGATGCTTATGTTTTGGGCTTCACGGGCTATGGGTTAATTTTGGGCATGGATTGGTTATCCAGTAATGGAGCCGTCCTGGATTGTGAAAAGAGAGAGGTTAGGCTTATGACTCGCTTGGGCAACACTCTCGAAATATCTTGTAATCCCATGAATTTTGTTATGCTAAGTTATCTAGAATTGCTTGACGTGTCTGTTGAGAATTTGCAGCCTGTTAGAGTGGTCCATGAATACTCGGATGTCTTTGAGGAAGTAGAAGGCTTGCCTCCGAAGCGGGAGATAGACTTCCGCATATACCTGGTTGATAACGCAAAACCCGTTGCTTTACCCGTTAGACATAGCTCCAAGGGAGAGAAAGGAGCTTAGCAAGCAAGTTAAGGAGCTGCTAGAAAAAGGGTTTATAAGGCGGAGTATTTCTGAATGGGGTGCTCCAGTGGTGTTCGCAACCAAAGCGGACGGTTCACTTCGCCTATGCGTTGATTATAGGGAGCTAAACAAGCTGACCAAGAAGAATAGGCACCCACTGCCAAGAATAGACGATTTGTTCGATCAGCTTGTAGGTGCAACATTTTTCTCCTAATTAGATCTGGCTATCGGATTTCATCAGCTAAGAGTGGCTGAAGATAGCATTGATAAGACCGCATTCAGAACCCCGGACGGTTTCTTCGAATGGCTCGTCATGCCTTTTGGCTTGACAAACGCACCTGCTTATTTCATCGATTTGATGAATAGAGTGTTCCAGAAATTTCTCAATAAATTTGTGGTGGTCTTCGTAGATAATATTCTGATTTTCTCGAAGAATGAGGAAGAGCATGCTTTACATTTAAGGGAAGTCATGGATACTCTCCGTGCACATCAGTTAAAAGCAAAATTCTCCAAGTGCCACTTCTGGAGAGAAGAAGTAAGATTTCTTGGGCATGTGGTATCCAAAGAAGGGTTAGTTGTAGACCCCGCAAAAGTAGTTGCAGTCCAGGATTGGAAGGTTCCAAAGAATGCAACTGAAGTCCAAAGTTTTCTTGGACTAGCAGGCTTTTGTCGCAAGTTCATTAAAGACTTTGCGAAAATCTCAACTCCCCTTACAAGGTTAACGAAGAAGAACCTGACTTTCACTTGGGATTTGGATTGCGAAGTCGCTTTCCAACGATTGAAGAGGGCTCTGACAACAGCCCAAGTTTTGACATTACCAGATGGGAGCAAGATGTTTATGGTATACACAGATGCATGCGGTACGGGACAAGGCACTGTTTTGATGCAAGAGGGGAAGGTAGTAGCTTATGGTGAAAGGCTGTTGAAAGTGCATGAGAAAAACTACCCAACCCACGATCTAGAGTTAGCAGCCATCGTTTTTGCGCTTAAGTCTTGGCGCCACTATCTCTTAGGTGAGAAATTTGAATTATATACTGACCATAAATCGTTGAAGTACCTTTTCTCGTAGAAAGACCTCAATCTAAGGCAGCAAAGATGGATGGAGTTTCTCGCCTCATACGACTTTGAGATCTCCTATACTCCTGGCAAGGGCAATGTAGTAGCAGATGCCCTAAGTAGAAAGAAGATGACCTTAAGTCCTCTCTTTGTAGAAAGGCAAAGTTTGGAGTACATAGAAAATTTTGATTTTAGACCCTTAGTTGATTACGTGACTGGATTGATGGCAATGCTAGAGGTGCGGCCTACTTTGTTGGACTCAATAGGAACCGTGCAACGTGAAGACCCTCAGCTAGTTGATGTGATAGATAAGCTGATTAGAGGAGGGACTTCTAGTCACCTCAATAGATACTCCATCGATGATAAGGGTTGGTTGACACAAGATGGAAGACTATGCGTCCCGCAAGCAAGAGATTTAGTGAAGATGGTTCTGGAAGAAGCACACCATTCCAAGATGACCATACACTCCGGTGGAGACAAGATGAATAAAGATATCAAAAGAGTTTTCTTTTGGAATGGCATGAAGAGGGATGTTGCTGAATTTGTTTCGAAATGCATGATATGACAGCAAGTCAAGGCGGAGCAGAAGAAGCCTGGCGGTTTGCTTCATCCTCTAAAATTTCCACAATGGAAATGGGAAAGCAACTCGATGGACTTTTGATGGGTTGCGTAGGTCAAGAAGGGGCAATATCGGTATTTGGGTAATAGTGGACAGGCTCATGAAAAGCGCTCATTTTATACCTGTCAAGAGTAGGAGGACCACCTCGTCTTTAGCGTCCATTTATCTTAAGGAGATAGTTCGACTCCATGGGACACCCTCCAGCATAGTGAGTGACCAAGACCCTATCTTTACAAGCGAGTTCTGGAGGAGTTTGCAAGAGGCTGTAGGCACATAGCTATGTTTAAGCACAGCCTATCACCCTCAAACCGATGGTCAGACGGAAAGGGTGAACAGAGTACTGGAAGATCTTTTGAGACTATGCATTCTTGACTTTGGAGGATCTTGGGAGGATCATCTCCCTTTAGCGGAATTAGCTTATAACAATAGCTAACAAGCCACTATAGGCATGGCACCCTTCGAAGCTTTATATGGAAGGCCATGTCGATTACCAACTTGTTGGTGGGAGTCCGCAGATAAACTTATACTTGGGCCGGACATGATTAGAGAGACTTCAGAGAAAGTGGACTTGATACGAAGGAGAATGAAGACTGCCCAAGATAGACAGAAATCCTATGCAGATGAGAGAAGGGTCGACCTTGAGTTTGAGGTTGGGGATAAGGTGTTCCTTAAAGTATCTCCTTTGAGGAATGTCATCCGCTTTGGGTCCATAGGAAAGTTGGCACCACGATTTGTAGGACCATTTCCTATCATCGAAAGGATTGGGACGATGGCCTACAGAGTAGAGCTACCTAAAAGACTGGCTGGAGTTCATAATGTTTTTCACGTCTCTCAGCTACGAAAGTGCTTACATGAGTCGGCCGAAGTTGTGGAGCCAAGCATACTAGAGGAAGTCGAAGTCGAACGAGAAGCGAATGTGAGGAGAGTTCCAACTCGTATCTTGGGGATGGAAGTCAAAAAGCTACGCAACCGTGAGTTAAGCTTGTCAAAGTTCAATGGAGCGATGCCGAGGAAGACGCGACTTGGGAGACTGAGGCCAAAATACGTGCAGCCTACCCTTTTCTTTTTGAGGGTACATCTTTGATCTCTTTTTCCTTAAGTTTATTCAAGCTTGTATCTACCTTTTAGTGTATGTCCTCGGTCATATTCTTTATCCTTAGGTAGAGACCAATGGGTGTAAACATGTATTTGAAACATGTTATGATTGATGGATGCTAGTGGTTGCTCGTGGATACATATACACACACATTAGGCACTAGATCGGCTCAATCACTTTCAGACTGCATATAAATGCGTGCTTATTTAGATTAATGGATGTATAATGGTTGTGTTACCATATGGATGCTGCATTCAGATGAATGGTAGCGCACGCATGTACAAATAATATGTATCATTAGGGATCTTTTGCAAACACAATGGACGCATGGCACTATCATAATTTGCATTAAGGAGGTCAGCTGAATCAGTAGACAGCCTGATTTTACATTAGATACAGACATGTACATACACTGTGCATATAAACATGAAAGCATTAGAAGTCTTTTAAGGACAATGGATTCCTGTGTTTGATGGTTGAGTAGATGGACGATTGGATGATAGGATATGTATTCTTCGTAACTTCAAGATTTCGGGGTCGAAATCCTTTAAGGAGGGGAGAATGTAACAGCCTGTGTTTTCTATTAACATAAACTAACGAATTGAGGAATAATTAATTTTAAATGTGAGAATCAAGGGAAACGGGTTATGCCATTTTGTTCGTCTCGGAATTCTGGTTGAGATAGAGTCCGACTTTGCATAAATTGGACTTCGTATGAAGAAGTTATGGCTGTCGGAAGTTTTAGAAATTCAAATAAATTCAAACAGCTCGAAACCGGATTCAAAATTCAAAACAGAAGTCAGAAGCGGGCTGGGCGGGGAAATTCCCGCCCAGGACCCAAGTCGACCAGGGGTTCAACCCTAGTGTCGACCTCCTCCTACGGGTCGACCTCGGGGTTGACCTGCCCTCCCCCCCCCCCGGCCAGATCTGAATTTTGACAACTTATGACTTGTTGCTGAGTCACTAAGGTTTCTGGATAGTTCTGATCTGGTCTGAATGGTTGTGGATAACTCTAGGTTCATCCGACGGCTCTAATTGAATTGAAATTCTATATAAACACATGTAGACTCAAACCCTAAAACCTAATAAAATTAGAACCATGGTCGTCATGCTATCACCCTGCAACCTAGAGTAGCCGCCACCAACTAGGAGCAAAAAAGCTAATCAACTCAATTCAACTCAAGTCTATAACAACTACAACAACAAATTTGTCTACTTCAAAGGCGAGCTAAATCAATTTCAGAACACAGATCCCAGAACTCAAGACGTTCTTTGAGTTGTGAGTTTAATTTATTTAATAAGATAATTAACAAGTTAATTGGGTTGAGTTATAATTTGGGTTATATGGCTATGTTTTTGAAACATTGGGCAAATGTGATATTTTGTGAATATATGCTAGTTGTTCATAATGACAGTTTTTGTTGTGGATTCCTTTGTATATGCCCAATCACCTATGTTCAACTTGATTCATGTTTGACATCATTTTATATGCTATTTTGGGTGTAGATTATATGCTAGTTTCTATGTGAATTGTACTTAAGTTTACATGTGAACCAAGTAAAATGACTATATGCAAATTTAGGTAGAAATTGGATTCACATATATGCAAGTTTACACCTTTAGGTTTAGATATATGACGTACGTAGTTTTATACAAGTTTGTGACTATGGCCTATGCAAGTTTTGGGTGAAAACTATACTCATATATGCAAGTTTTGGTTGAAAACTATATTCATATATGCAAGTTCACACCTTTAGGCCTATGTTTAGATTCATGACAATACCAAGTTTATGCTAGATATGTTGTAATCCTTATTTGTAAGTTAGATCAAATTTGTGTGTTATGCAAATTTGCGGTGTTTTTTCCCTTTTATGTGATAGACTAATTGCTAGTCTAATGTGTGTGTGTATATATATATATATATGTCATGATAAGTGAACGAACAACGTGGGGACGATGGGGGTAATATTGAATATACAAATATTGAGAAATTGGCATGTAATGACCTTAAAAAAAGCATATAATAAATTTAAGACATTAATTGGAAAAATTGGTATTTATTGACATAATTTTAAGAGACAATTATGGACATAAATAAATTGGGAATTTATTTTACAAATTTGAATAGGGATATTAATCCAATTTGGGGTTAAATAAAGATGTGTAATAATAAACCGCCTAAGACACGAGGTTAGACTCTTTTGTGGTGTAAGACTGCCCGGACCCGCCCGGCAAATCCAGCAGCCACAAATGCCAGTCTAACGTGAGAGGTCAAAGACATGAATTAAATGCGTAACAGTTGTCAAGACACGAGGTTATGTTCGTTTGTGGTGTAAGACTGCCCGGCAAATCCAGCAGCCACAAATGCCAGTCTAATGTGGGAGGTCTTTACAAGGTTACGGTTTTAATGAATTAAGAAACACATAACCAGATAAACATGTAGTGGGATATGAGGGGTTAAGGGGGTGCCTTAGGTGGAATATGAAATTAAGAGGGTGCCTTGGGTGGCATGGGAAATACGATTAGATGCACTTAACCAAGATTGAAACATGTAAGAAGACATGAATAAGAATGGGGTTAAGTGAGGAAAACCTTAGAGGGGACCAGGCATGGGTGGAAAGCTTGTGTCATACATGGGGGACCTTTTCAAACCAGTAACCCATTAAGTATCTTTGTGGGCTCGACCCAAGTCGAGGACGGAACACGCGTACTGGGTTTGATTGTAAGAGGTCAAAACGGGTTAGCGGTGGCAACGCAAGTCCAACGGGGTCATGTGCGTGTGTGGCCCCGGGCTGGTAGGTAAGACGTTGTTGCATCGTGTAGGTATAAGCCGTGCATTTTTGGTGGTATCAGGTTGCCACTTTAGCGAGTGATACACCCCACTATGGGGCCAACACGGGTATCTACGAGTTAGGGAGCCGATCGAATGGCGGTAGTGGGTACACCTAGTGGAGATAGGGGCAGATGGCACCTATGAAAGCAGCTAGGAGTACACGAAACTACCATTATTATTATTATTAAGTTTTGTAGACGGGATCAACTTTTAGGGTGTTTGGTGTGGTGCAATGTAGTAATGATCTTATAGTGATTAGGTGCGCCTTTAACGTTATCTTTGTTCATCTTATTTCTTTTATTTGCTCTGTCATGCCCATTTGTTCACAGTCATTTCCTTATTTTCCAGCTTATGCCTTATCCTAGTTACTTTAACGATTATATTGTTAAAGTTATTGCACTCGCTAGACTTTATGTCTGACCCCCTTTGTTTCCACCTCTTTTCTTCCTTCCCCCCACCCCCCAAGGTGCTCAGGGTGGGACTAGTACTAGTGGAGCTTGATTTGGACAGCTTTATCTCTTTCTTTTGGAAGTTGCTTGGATTACTGAAGTAATGTTCAGCCTATAGTATTTATGGCTATTTTATGTTGGGGTTATGTCTTTTAATTTATATACTCAGAACTTATTTGTCAAGATGGATAATAAGTGTATTTGGTTTTGTAGTTGGTTTTTGATGTGATGTAACCAAACTTTCTCCGCTACAATAAAAGTGGTTTTTATTTTCCAAGTACCAATATATTTATCTGTCTTGTTTACTTTTCTGTTCTATACACAATAAATGCTCCACCAAAGTTAAGATATTCGCTTTGTGAGTGACCTTAATGGAGATGGGGTGTCACAGGTAACAAGAAGCCCGCTCATAAGATCACCCCAAAGAAACTACTACATCTGGCAAATCATCTTCAATCCCATAGAAAAAGGTGACAAAAAGGATTAAAAAGGTTGTTGTTGTTACTAAAAGATCAGCGATAACCATCCAAAAGGAGGTGGATGCAATTCTTGATACCTTTCTTATCTCCAACATTGAAGCCCTTCCGCCGCTAGAGGGTTCATCCATTGATTATTCACCCATAGAATTTTCCACTTACACTGTTATCCATTTTTGGCATGTGATTCTTCCTTTTCCCTAACTTTCTTTCTTGTTTCCTCCAATACATTCACCTAGCACTGATTTAGTTTTCTCTAAACACATACCAGTATGTTGTGTTTGGAAATGATTTCCCTCAAATCCGAGGGCCAATACTTGAGCCCTTCGTCCCTTTACAACCCTCTCCATTTAGCCAAAATCAACAAGGCTAATTCTACTATATATTGGCCTAACCTCGAGAAACCTTTAATTGTCGACCTTATCGGTAAGTCCAAAGATTGGGAGACCAATTTCTTTTTATTTGGATCCCTCCTAGTATTCATGGAAAGTTTATCAAACTTGGTTAGGAGTTTTTATTTATTTTGCAATTTCCATTATTCTTCATGCTAAGTGCTTCTTTTCATGCTTGTTTTGTATGGGACATCTCTAAAGCTACTGATGGCGATACTAATAAAGTATTCATAAACATTAAAGATCCTTTGGAGAAATAGGGAGTGAGAACCACATTATTGACCATCGCCAATTTTTCAAAATACCATCTTCTTCCTTAAAACCAAAGAAATTTAGGGGCGCCTCCAATGATGATTTCTCTAATAAGGGAAAGCCTCTACTTGGCTCAAGGTGACCCTCTGAAGTTCGCTTCCACACCACACGTCCTATTTGGTTGTGAAAGTGAGTTCTGATTTCGTTGTTTCATACTCACAAACATCCTTTTTCTCATTGTATTCTAGCGGCAAATTTCAATAGGTTCTTATAGACCTTTATATGCTCCTCCCATTATTAACGTGCCTCCTGCTTCTCTAGAGTCCAAATTTTCCTCTATGGAACGTGGGATCTATAATGTCCCTAAGCTTGCTAGAAAGAGACTCCGTAAGGAATCCTCTAGCAAAGCCGCTTAAAAGAAGGCCAAGCTTCCTTTGGAATCCCGGATTGATATTTCAGATGATGAGGGTGGTGGGAAAGAGGTTTCCCATCTTCGGAAAAATCTTTTGCTTTAATAAGTAGTGTTGTGCCTTTCTGTGAAGGTACGATTTTATCAGCTGCCGAATTTCGAAAGGTATTTTTGTTTGAGACTTTTACTTTTTAATATCATATATTTTTCAAGAAGGATCCTCGTCTCTTCCTCTTGTTCTGACTACCAAAACCACTATTGTTCCTTCTCCAAGCCATTCAATTGGCTTCTCAGGAATTAGTGAAGTCGGTTTTGGAATCCCCCTACTTTCTTCTTTCAAAATATTCCATGCTTCCTCTTTGATAGATAAATCTATTATTTAACGAGGCCTTAAGGTGTAGTTTCTCTTCCTATCTTTTTATACCTTCACTTCTCTCGTCCTCCTTTTTTCTACGTTTGCTTTTTAGTTTTCAGCTTTTGAAAATTAGGTATGCGTTCTGCCAAGCCGCCTTCATATCTGAAGATGAAGCCTCACATCTTATCAATGAGGTTGAAGCATTAAAGAATCACAATGCCTCCTTTTCTACCACTGTCAACGAAGCTGCTAATGAGGTTTCCATTGACCAGTTATCACTACATGGTATTCTTGATGAAAATGTTGCTTTAAAGGTGGAGCATGAGGATCTGAAATGTGTGAGTTCTCGGATAATTGAAAGGAATAAACCTTTTGAGGAGAAGTGCTCATTATTGCAGAAGTCACCGAAAGGAGAAGTTCTTCCTCAAAGAAATCATTGGCAAGAAGGATAAAAATCCAAGGAAAGTCGTGGATGCCCTCTCAGATGAGAAAAGGAAAGTGATGCTTTTCTTGACCACTCATATGATAAGGTTCTTAAGAACTCTTTCATTTCTCCACTACTTATGGTCTATTTCAAAAACTTCAAAAAATGCCTGTTTTCTACGTGCTCCCAAACCTATGGTTAAAATGTTTCGGGCCTTAATGGAAGCACTTCTACGTAGCGAGGAGGTTCCCAAAGAAAATGAAGTTGATGTAATAGCCTTCTTATCCTTCTAAGTTCCATCAACTGAGAAGGATCCCGAAGAGGAAGAAGCTAGTGAAGAAGTTTAGGATTTTTCGGCTTCTAGTGGGATCTCCGAAAGGTTATCTTCTTTACAACCTTTGGGAAATGGCCGTGGTGGTTCCAAACGGAAAGGAGGGATGAATCTTCCCATGTTTGAAAAGGTAAAGAGCTCATGACCAACTCTTCTCCTCCTTCGACTCAGGTATCTATCTTTTCCTATTTGACAAGTTATTTCCTTTCGGCCACCTTCTTAATTGCAACTGTTTATTTATCCTGTTTGTCAACACACTTGCAACAAAGTGGTTAGAGGTAAACTTTCATTGATTGGATTTTAACAAGTGAGATAGAGTTGTAATTTTCATTAAATGATTATTTCAACGATTATTTTTTTGGAGACTCCGCCATTCTTTTCATGATTAGAGTGAAGGTCTTGCACGGGGGTCCTCCATCAGATTGCCTGGATCATTAGGAAGTAGGAATAATAAAGCCTATGATTTCCCCTTCATGGAAAAACAGAAACCTGTACAAAAGTCTTCCTATAAAATTTGATAAATTTTTGGGAATTATAACATGTAGAGACCGGGTATATACTTTCTGTAAATTATATTTAACTCTTGTAATGGAAATATCTCTTATAAACAAAATAATCATATGGTTTTAGCTTCGTTTTATCGGGGCTATTTTAACATATAATGACTGGGAAATTAGACTTTAAGTAGTCCCATCACCCAATGCTTCTTACCAAATTTTCAAAGGTAAGAAGAGAACATCAGGAAAGATCTTTTTTTATTAACTCATCGGAACATATCTGACACTGTTTTTTAAAAGAATTATGCAAAATCCACACGTTGTGTACTAGGTTTCATTTTTGTATATTGGGTGACGAAAAGGGGGAGCTTCTTAGAGAAAACATAAAACAGGATTTCCAAATGAGTATGGAACGTAACGCTCCTTCCTCTAATAATAGGATTAGCCATTAATTTTTAAGAACATGGATGCACTCAAAACCTATGTACAAATTTTATGTGATAATAAAGAGCTTACTATTGCATATTGAATAACATATTTATAGTTGTTGATTAGGATCTTCTATCGTCATCATCAATTCCAACAGAAAAGACATGTATAGAGCTCGCCAGCTAACCTACCGAAAGTGGGCTACCAAAAGCTTTTAGTGAGGTCATTCCTCGAAAATTCGAAGGTAACCCCCTTACTCTAAAATGGTTTAAAAACATCAAATGCAGAAGGTTCTAGCTCATGGATTACAAATTCATCTAAGAGATTCGAGAAAAAACTTTCTCAAATCAGTCAGATCTTAGAAGGGACGAAACACCAAGTTAGGGCTAACCCCGAGGTGGATTTTGATTAAAAAAATGCTAAAACTTCAGCATAGAGTTTGTGAATTAGAACTTAAATTGGAAGATAACTAATATGCAAATAGATCTATATTATTTATCATGAGAAGAGGGTGAAAAGTAGTCGATATGTATGACTTAAAGGATCTATATGGATATAGCAGAAATATATGTCATATGCTAGCTAAATTATATGCAATTGACAAATATAATCTAAATTACGGAGATATATCACAATCAGAGTAAATGCGGAAAGTAAAGTGATATCAGAAATTTTTATACTAGTTCGGACTTCCACCCTACGTCCAGTCCCCAAACTACTCTTCTGAATTCACTAACAATGCCCTCTCTTAACCTGGAGGAATAGGTCAGTACACCCGAGCCCCAACAAGGACGCCTCTCGCCTGAGCAACTACACAGGTCTTCAACTATTATAAGAGTTTGACTTCTGATTTGTGTTCTTGAATCAACATAGATAGCCAATATTTTAAGTACAACCTTCCTATAATCTGATCCTCGAGTATAGGCTTTGAATGTGTAGATTTAAGGAAGAATATTGCTTATTGAATCAAATGATATTAAAATGATTCACGGATTCAACAAGTATTTGAATTGGAGAGCTTTTTAATTGCAAAGAATGTAAATGGAGAGAATAGAATGATGATCATAAATTCGGTTAAATTTGGATAGATTAGGTGATTGTAAAAAATGATTAAACTTGTTTATATAATAGTATAAGAGTAGTAATTCATCATAATTAGTTTCCTTCAAAAGTTATGTCCATTTCTTTTGATTAATAAAGAGGAGCCTCTTCATGAAGAATGGCGACCCTTCAGAAAATAGTTTCTGGGTCGAATCAGTCGATTAGTTTAAATTCATCAGTTGACTGGTAGAATTAAAATATTTATATAAAACTTTTGAAACTAGCCGTTATGTGCGGAGATATCTTGACCAGTCGACTGGTGGATTTCCTACCAGTCGACTGGTAGGCCAGTTTTTGCACATCTTTGGCTTTTTAAGGTTTTAATTATATATATATATATATATAACTTGATGAGCACATACGTGTATACTTGATGATAGATTTAAACATAATTCTAACATGGCTCAATGTACATATATATATAACCTTATCTTTATGATTCGATTCCTATAGTAACTTCATTCGTTGACATCGATCAAAATCTCGTTATTCAGCATTCTCCCCCTTTTTGATTGATGACAACACTTTGGATTTTCTTCCCCTGAATGTATAACTCCCCATGAATTTCTGCACAAATTTGTTAGTTCATATATTTTATATCCTTATCATTTGATTCTGTTATTCACAAATTTTAGCACAATTTCCAATAGTATGGAAAATATAAGAGTATAATAGCATGGAAAAAATGGTATATAACATCGATAGCATGAGAAATATTTCTCTCCCTTTGTCATCGATTAAAAAGAGATTAATACATTATAAGCACATGATAACTGAAGAGCTTTTTAGAGATCTTTGAATGATAAAATTCCTAGTTCTCGTCGGAGTTTAATGAAAGAATTTTCTAAAAGGGGTTTAGTAAAGATATCTGCAATTTGATTTTTTGAGGTAACAAATTCTAAATAAATTGTTTGTTTCTCAATATTATCTCTCAAGGAGTGATGTTTGATATCAATGTGTTTAGTTCTGGAATGATTCACTGGATTCTTAGATAAATTTATTGCGCTTATATTATCACAATAGATTATGGAATTTGACAAATTTACATTGAAATCTTTTATTGTTTGCTGCATATATAGTACCTAAGCACAAGCTAGTGCAGCAGATATGTATTCAGCTTCGCATGTTGATAATGAAACACAATTTTTCTTTTTACTAAACCAAGATATAAGCGATTTACCAATAAAGTGACATGTTCCAATTGTACGTTTATGATGCATTCGTGATCCTCCAAAATCAGCATCGCTATATGAAAGTAATTCAAAGGAATAGTCTTTTGAATAGAAGAGTCCAAAGTCTTTAGTGCTACTTAAATATTGTAATACTCGTTTAACTGCTCTTAAATATGACTCTTTTGGATTAGCTTGAAATCGGGCACAAAAGCAAACACTCATCATAATATCCGGTCTACTTGCTGTTAAATATAAAAGTGAACCTATCATGCTTCGATATAACTTTTGATCGACACTTTTACCATTTTCATCTTTATCTAAATGTGTTGTTGCACTCACTGGTGTAGGTTTACCTGACGTGTTTTCCATTCCAAAACGTTTTATTATTTTAATACAATATTTTTCTTGATTGATAAAAATTCCATCAGATAATTTCTTAATTTGCAAACCCAGAAAATAGGATAGTTCTCCCTTGTGTGACCTTTCAAATTCATTGGTCATTATTTTTGAAAATTCTCGACATAATTGATCATTTGTAGATCCCAAAATAATGTCATCTATATATATATATATATATATTTGAACAATTAGAATATCTTTGTGGTATTTCTTGATAAAAAGCGTTTGATCAACCTTTCCAATTTGAAATTCTGAATCTAACAAGTAAGTTTTGATACGTTCATACCATGCAAGAGGTGCTTGTTTTAGACCATATAATGCCTTTTTCAATTCTGAATTTTATTTTGGGTAATCCTCTTACAAAATCATTTTTAGATAATTTGTTTATTATTTTAAAGTTAATACGACAAAATCATTTGTGCCATAACCAAGGATCATTATCTTTGGCTAATAAACACATGGTCGGATTATTATTATTGCCATATTTAAAATATAAATATTTTTGTCTCGATTTCCTTCAAAAATAAGATTTTGATTTGAATCAAATATACTACATTTATTTTCAGAAAATGTTATTTTAAAACCTTTATCACATAATTGACTTATACTTAATAAATTGTGTTTTAAATTCTTAACTGATAAAACATCTGAAATAAGAGGTGAATTAGATACACCGTAATTGCTCACATCGCCTTTGTCGATGATGTATCCTTTGGAATTATCTCCAAATGTGACAGTACCTCCTTTTGAGTAAGTAATTTTTGATAGCATTTCTTTGTCACCTATCATATGTTTTGAGCAACCACCATCTAGTATCCATTTTCCTCTATTTTTATCAGGTAGGACTTGCAAAAAAAAAAAAAAATCAAAATTTTCATTGGTACCCACTTTCTCCGTTAGGGTCCTAAGGGTTAAGTCTTAGGAAGCCAAACCCAAGAGGGCTTAGGTTCCTTTTTGAAAAAATAATTACTATTATAATGAACAGACTCTGAAAAGTTTTTAATATATTTATTCCTAATAAGAATATTATTTGTCTTCGGAATCCATATACTAATATTACTCGAATATTTTTTCTTAGTAGCAATATTTATTTTACTACTAGAAATTTTTGGTTTAATATTAGAAGGTTTAAAGTTTGATTTCCTTTTTGAATTTATTTTATTATCATATCCAAGTCCTTTTTTATTAAAAACCGATTAAGAATTCTCTAAAATTTTAGATAAATTCTCTCTACCCTTGTTAAAATTATTTATATTTTTAGAAATACTTCCTAATTTAGTGTTTAAACTAGAGTTTCTAACTCTATAATTTTAACTTTATTATTTATGTCATGATTTTCAGAAACTAATAGATCATTTTTATTCTTTTGAATTTCTGATCCTTGACTTAACAAAGAAACTTGAGGATTTGCATTTGAAAGAGAATCTTGCAATTTTCTACTTTCTTCTTCTAAGATTTCTTTTTCATCTTTCAAAAGGTCTCTCTCAAATTCGGCTTTGTTTTTGTCTTCGTTAGCTTGTTTAAATTTTCTTTTAAATATGTTTCTAGATTCTAATATTTCAGTATTAATTTCTACTAATTCATCAAAAGTAATATCACTTACATCATTGTCCTTAGCCATAAAGCATACATTAGCTTGCTCACTATCTTTGTTGTTATCACTTTCAGAAGATGGATCCGAGTTGTCCCACGTGTCTGAAAAAGCTCGTTTCTTTGATTTTTCATTTTTGTGATTTCTCTTTAGTTCTAGACAGTTCTTTTGATAGTGTCTGGTCTTGTGACAGTTGAAACATTCTACTAGAGCCGGATCAGGTTCTTTTGATGAATTTTTCTTTATATTCTTGCTTTAACTCTTTTGGTATTTTTGAAATTTTCTAAAATTCTTAGCAGCAAATGTTATATCTTCATCTGAATTGGAATCTTCTTTTTCTGCATGGAAAGCTAAATTTTTCTTATCTTGTACCTGTGCTTTCTTTGCCTGCAAATTCACTTCATAAGACATTAGGTTACCAATCAATTCTTTCGGTTTCATGGCAGACAGATCATTAGCTTCTTCGATTGCTAATATTTTTCTCTCCCATTCATCGGTTAAAGAATTCAAGATTTTTGAAACTATGTCGAAGTCGGAATATTTTTTCCTAGACCTAATAATGAATGATAAATATTTGGAAAACGTGAATACATATCATTTATGAATTCGTTTTCATTCATTTTAAAATTTAGAAATTGATTCTTAAGCATAGATATTTTACTTTGTTTAACTTGTTAGTGCCTTCATGAGTGATTTTAAGTGTTCTCCGGATTTCATATGCAGTTTGAACATACAAATCCGATTGAACTCTTTTCTATCTAGAGCACAATATAGCTTGTTCATGGCCTTAGCATTTGTAGTAACTTCATTTTCTCAATATTTAACCATTCAGTGTATGCAGTAATAGGTGATGTATACTCTTTTTGAGTAATATTCCATGCATCTTATAGCTATTTGTTTGCATGCATATTCTCATTCGAGTAGCCCAGTAACTATAATTCATGCCATTAAAGAAGGGAGGTCTAGCAGTTGATTGGCCTTCGGAATATCCGGTGTTATTGCTAATGCTAGTATTATTATTCATAATGTCAATGTATCAAATAACGATTTTACAGTTATATGATGATTGGCTCTGATACCAATTGAAAAGTAGTCGATTTGTATGACTTAAAGGATCTCTGTGGATATATCGGAAATATATGCGATATGCAAGCTAAATGATATGCAATAGACTAATATAATCTAAATTATGGAGATATATTATAATCAAAGTAAATGCGCAAAGTAAAGTAAAGTGACACCAGAAATTTTAATACTAGTTCGGACTTCCCATCCTACATCCAGTCCCAAAGCTCCTCTTCGGAATTCACTAAGAACGCCCTCTCCTAACCCGGAGGAATAGGTTAGACACCCGAGCCCCTACAAGGATGCCTCTCGCCTGAGCAACTACACAGGTCTTCAATTATTACAAGAGTTTGACTTCTGATTTTTGTTCTTGAATCAACACGAATAACCAATATTTTACATACAACCTTCCTATAATCTGATCCTCGAGTATATGCTTCGAATGCAAAGATTTAAGGAAGAATATTGCTTGTTGAATCAAATGGTATTAAAATGATTTACGAATTCAACAAGTTATTTGAATTGGAGAGCTTTTTAATTGTAAGAATGTAAATGGAGAGAATAGAATGATGATCATAAAATCGATTAAATTTGGATAGATTAGGTGATTGTAAAAAATGATTAAACTTGTTTATATAATAATATAAGAGTAGAAATTCTTCATAAATAGTTTCCATCAAAATTTATGTCAATTCCCTTTGATTAATGAAGAGAAGTCTCTTCATGAAGAATGGTGACTCTTCAGAAAATAGTTTCTGGGTCGAATCAGTCGACTGGTTAAAAATCATCAGTTTACTGGTAGAAAAATATTTATATAAAACTTTTGAAACTAGCCATTATGTGCAGAGATAGCTTGACCAGTCGACTGGTGGATTTCCTACCAGTCAATTGGTAGGCCAGTTTCTGCACATCTCTGGCTTTTTAAGGTTTTAATTATATACATATAAAACTTGATTAGCACATTCATGTATACTTGAGGATAGATTTTAACATAATTCTAACACGACTCAATGTACATATATATATATATATATACACAATCTTATCTTTATGATTCGATTCCCATAGTAGCTTCATTCGTTGGCATCGATCAAAATCTCGTTATTCAACATTCTCCCCCTTTTTCGATTGGTGACAACACTTAGACTCTCGATCCTCTAGAACAACTTTTGCAGATACCTAGGGTCCTCATGTGAAGTTTCAACTTCTAGTAAATCATCCGAGAGGTTTAAATGGAAGGGTCAAAAGAAATTGGATCGACGCCATAAAACTTGAACAAAAATATTATTTTGAGGATAAGATGTAGGAATACGTCCATCAACTTTGTACGTGGTTCACATCGAAAAGTTTAAAGTTGAAATATATTCTTTTAAGAAATGGGAGGCCGATTATGAAAGGGTTAATAAAATTCTCTCAGAAGCAAATAATGTTTATGAACACTCTCTTAAACTTCAGATTGAATCTTTCGATAATGCCAGGGCCATCAACCACTAAGAATAGAATCTCAAGAAGGTGCTGCATACCATTCTCAATCGTGTTTTGGATCCAGTTGCATTAAAGAACCTAATACAAAAATTTCGAAAGCTTTGATCCTCACTAGTGTACCATTTTTGATGTCTTATAATATGCATATATACATGTGATAGATACTTTTTGTAATATGAACTTGAATTGTCTGCATGTTATGAAAATAGTGAGAAACCAATATTCTTTTGTTATTGAAACATTCGAAACCTGCATGTATGTACTAATAATATGAACCTGCGAACTAGCTCTTAAATATTGCAAAAGGTTCATAACTATCCTTGGTTTCGGAGTCTCTGGGACATAGGTTTTGATAAATAATATACTTACGTTATTGAGAGGACCAAAAAAAGCCAAATTTAGGCCATGGAATAATAATGGTCAAAACTGCCTTTTCTGGAAATAACAAAGATTCTAAAACCAAAATATGATTATTTAATGTTCATAAGCCTTTTCCTTCGAATAGCTATAAACGAATCATCTTCTAGCTAATGGAAGACCTGAAATCTAGATTTTGGTAATAACATAAATAACAGAAGTATAGAAACCTTGTTCATAAAATGATAGATATAAAAAAAGCCACCTCGGGATTATAGAAGACCAAAATCTAAGACTAGGGTATTAGAATACCAGAAATCAAGGAACATTGTTCGGAAAATGATAGATATAGACAAATCCACGTCGGGCTTATAGAAGACCAAAAACAAAAGATTTGACATCTATATTATGGTAATAACATAAATAATAGAAGTCTAAAAACCTTATTCTAAAAATGATAGATATAAACAAAGACACCTCAGGCTTATAGAAGACCAAAAACTAAGACTAGGGTATTAGAATACCAGAAATCAAGGAACCTTTTTCTGCAATTAATTAAAATGGACGAAGCCTCATACGGCTTATAGAAGACCCGAAGCCTAGATCCGAGCATTAAAATACCAGAAACCTATAAACCTCTTTATAAACTTAATTAATATGAACAAAGCGTCCTTTGACTTAGAGAAGACTTGAAATACTAATGCGAGTATTAGAATACTGAAAATCCAGAAATCTCTTGTTGGAATTAATTAATATGAAAGAAACTTCCTTCGGCTTATTGAAGACCCGAAACCAAGATACGACTATTAAAATGTCATAAATCTAGAAACCTCTTTTTGAAATTTATTAATGAAGTCTCCTTGGACTTATAGAGACCAAAAACCCATGTTTTGATATTAAAATGCTAGAAATTCAGAAAACTCTTTCTAGAATTATTCAATATGTACGAAGCCTCCTTCGGCTTATAGAGCACCCTAAACCTAGATTACGGTAATAGAATAATAGAAATCCTGAAATCTTCTTCCAGAGATAATAGATACGAAAATGCTTTCAGTTTTAGTACATTCTTTGTGTATTTCAAACTTTTTTTTATAGTAGAGGTTTGGCATGCTTTAAGTGCCCCTTTTGGGCTTTTGTTTCCTTCCACGGGATGAGACATAAGCGAAGACAAGGCATGCTTATGCTGAAGCATTTGCAGGGATTATTCCGAAAAGAACAGAGGCAAAGCGTGCTACATTTGGTGCCTGGCGCATGCCCTTGAGATTTCTTGTTCCTCCTTCAGAAGGCGCCTTGACTACGCCATGGGCTTGTTGGTGTTTGTCGTAGCCCCCAGCTTACCTTCCTCCATCTAGGAGGATTCTAGGATATACACAAGGCTTGGAGACAAGAGCATTTCCCTAGACTTATCCCTCCCTCTTTGGGGAAGGAACTTGGTGTACTAAGGAATTTAATGCATTCCAGGTGCATCCCTTAGGATTATCCATCCTCTTTTTCTATAAGCACCTTGACTGCGTCAAAGACTTTTTTTAAAGTTATCCATAAATAAAGGGCATTTCACCCCCAACCAAGAAAATATCTTATTTTGGATTTTCTTTTGTTCATAACTCATATATAAGATCATATCTCTAGACAAAATTCCATTTTATCAAATCCACTTGGCAATTCCTTATATTTATTGAGTTTCTTTTTACTAACGAAGTAAAAGAAACCATCTTCTCAAGTGTCCAACATCGATTAGTTCCATGTCTAAACATATGATAAAGACAATAAGATTTTCCTTTATTCTTTTGAGACTTCAGTGGCTTCTTATTAGTAGGCCAATAATCCAATTCATCCTTGGTTAATAAGTAGATATCCTTAATAGAAGTAGTTTGACTGGATTCTTTTGTAGCTTTCAACTTAGATTTTCCTTTAGGAGGATTAATTCTTAATTTCTTTGAGTTTAACGTAAGCTTCTTTCTTTTGCTTTTGCTTTTGCTTATGCTTTCTTTCTATTAGGGTTCATCTGGATTCTATATTCGGATACGAAGCTTTGTTTATACATTTAACCCCTTTCAGGGGTCCCTTAGGGATTGCGCAAGGCTTACATTTCTTAAGATTGGTTTTTCATTTTAGTGTAAAAGTGTCATAATCTTTTACCATCTCTTCTAAAGCTTAGTTCCTTAGAGTAATTTCAAATAGCATTTCTCATCTTTGAGAATAAACAATCATTCTTTTCTAAAATCCTTTTATATGCCAAGATGGGTTTCGATCCAAAATGGAAAGGGTTTATGCTCCATTTATCCAGATCATAAGCTTCTACCTTTTTCTAACTGATTATACTTAAAGCCGTCATTGCCTTGACTTGTTTCCCATAGAACCGTAAGTCAACATTGGTTACCTCCTGTTTAATCAGATCTGAAGGCCCTTACTCTGATTTATTGGACCGACCATCTTTACCGAGTCACTGTTTTTTTAGGAGTAATACTTTTATTTTTTTTCTAGAAATCGATTTGGTATTACCATTAATCCTTCTTTGTCAGTTTTCTGCCAATAATACAAAGAGGTTATAACTTTCTTTCCTTTATTAAACTATAGAGGTGTCCAATATTTGCTTTGGGGATTATACTGAGCTCTCTGGATTCATTCCTTCATTTCATGGGTATTTTTCCGAAACCATAGTTACCACCTTTTGGTTCATGCGAAAACTTTCTCGAGGAATGAGTAGTCCTACATGAATCATACTGAGATTTCTTATCCTTAGGATCCTTTTATACTTATTCTCAAAAAAGTTCTTACTGAATAAGGGGATTAAAAGAAACCCTACTTCTGGCACTAAACATGTTATCCAAAAATATAGTTAACACCCCAAAATGGTGCATTCCCTACATAATCCTTCACTTGTGAAAGGATTAACTTAATTTAAGATGTTGTTTTCATGATATAACTCTTTTGAAGTGCTTTCGCTTATTTTCGAAAGAAGTTCCTATGAAAAATAAGATATAATGAACAAATGTTGGCCGGATCAAGTTAGAAAGTATATTCGTAAGAAGCTTTATACCTTAGGATATTAGATTTTATAGATTATTTCCTATGGGTCTCGGAGTTGTCCTTTTGAACAGATCACTAGTCCTTTGTATGGGGTTTCGAAATACTTAACAATCCTATGAAAAATTACCATGTAAATCACTTAAACATGGTTTGATTAGGTTGATGATGGGTCTCTCTTGTACCTTTCGAAAGGGGCTCAGAGTTGTCACTAGTATGGATCATCTAAGGAAACAATCGTTTAACTATAAACTTATGTGGTTTCCAATATCCAATTCCAATGTATATGCAATTAACTTATTCCTATACTTAAGACCTTTTGGATCTTCAAGAAGGTACTTTGGTTGAACTGACATCTCTCGGACAATATCGGTGTTGAACCTGTAAGATAATAATAATACAATAATTAATAAATTACCATTTTATTACCTTAATTCCTTGAACAAATCTCTTTTTGATAACTTCTGAAATTACAAAATTTATCTCCACATTATTTTAGAAATTAGGATTTACAACTCAAAATTATAGATAAAAGATTAGGAATGAGATAAATTCTATAATTTAGGGTTTACAAATCAAAATAAGGGTTTACAACTCAAAATTAGGCCTTTTCTTCATCATATGGACCTCGTCCCGAATATTTTGCTAAAGCATTCATTAAGGCCTAATGACGACGCCTTCCATTATTCCTAAGATGAGTAACCATTGTTCCTCTATAGGGTTTCCGGGTATGCTCTTCCGGAATCCCTATTCGCGGGAGGCGTGAGCTTGTAAGAGCTCCCGACTATTGATGTTTCTTATGGTATCGTATTCTTTTGCTTGTGATAAATATCTGATGGAGGCTCAAGCTCTTTGGCATACTTCCTTCGGGTTGGCGGAAGAGATGCCTGGCTTATTTCTATGTGCTCCAAGAAAACTTCTTAGAAGATCATGCCCTTCGGGTTTCACTGACAATGGATTCCCATACGAAAGAGGAACCTTTGGCTCTCCAATTACGACTCCGTAAGCGGTTATTTAATTAATGATTCTCAACTTGCTGAAGGCTTGTTGTCTCTCACACCACTTCACTTAACTTTGGCTTTCAGTTACCCTGATCATTTTGGTGCTAAAAATCATAACAAACCTATACTACTGATGGATTGTACCCATGCTATACTACATCACGGAACATATTCTAGTGCATTCCTCTCCACGTTACCACATAAAGCCACTTATTTCCTACTCCGATATTCACTTCAAACAAACATAGCTAGGACGGGACGGGTGAAACACCCCACCTCCGTTAAGGTCACTCACAAAGGGAATGCCTTAATTTCGGTGGAGCATTATAGGTAAAAGATGCAGATAAATTACAAGACAAACAATTAAAGCAGTGGCAAATAAATAAAACTTTATTTCATTGATAAACAGCTTGTACAAAGATTGTTTTACAACACCAAAGTATCTTATCTTGTTTACAAAAATAAAGAAGCATAAAATGATTTCCCCAAATAAAGCATGAGCCAGCCATAGCAGTAGAAGCGAGAGTCCAAGGCAACACGTCAAAGAGTCTTCAAGCTTAAAAAGAGTAACGGTCCAAACAAACCTGAGCTATTCCCTCCCTGACTACCTTGGGGGGGGGGAGGGGGGACGGAAGAAAAGAGGTGAAAGCAAACTAGGTCAGACATAAATTCTGGTAAGTCCAGTGATTCTTAGTATTTAAAAGAGGAAAAGGGTCATGACATGAATAAACTAAATATAAGACTAAACCATAGTAACAAGATAATATGGGATAAGCATGGGATATGGCAAGATAAACTGAATGTACTGATAAACTGATTGTACTGATAAACTGAATGCACTTCTACTCCTTCTCTGCTTCACAACTACCCTGTTTATACTGATTTCTATATCTCTGCACTACCTAACTGGTGTCCAAACTAGTAATCTATGATCATATGATAATGTGATCCCAATCCCCTTATTTGCGGTTGCCTTCAGGTGTACATCTATTATGGGGATTCCTTTAATTACCTAGATCTAATCTAGGGTTTACTATCGAGCACTTCCTAGATTCAACCAGGGTTTACGCTACCCAGGGCCACTGGGGTTTATGCTACCTATTGAACGCTTCTCGGATTCAGGGTTTACAGGACCTAGGTCCAACTAGGGATTATGCTATCTACTTTGTATTAATTTTCCATGTGTCTGTGTCATTCGGCCCTCTCTTACGTGTAGATACTATATGATGTCCCCACCATAAGGTGTATCAAGCCTTATGATAGCGACCCGACACGATTCAAGATGCACAGTGTATAACTACTGGTACCCAGTGCCTGCTTTTTCCACTTCGGATTACGTGCACGCCCGTAACCCGTCGGAACCTACACTGACGTACCCCCTGCCGCTATTTTTGACCGCTTATAATCAGCCCAGTAATCGTGCCCCACCCTGCCTAGTTTCAGGGTACCTTGATACTTCTATGTGGGTTACTGCTGAAATGGGTCCCCATTACTAAAGTTTCCTGCTGGTTAAGTTTGTGGGCCTATGTATACAAATATTACCCACCTATACGAGATGTACTTAACCCTCCCACCGATTCTAGCATGTTTATATAATTATTAAGTTTTATGGGCCTATATGTACTTATATTACCTACCTACAGGAGATGTACTTAACCCTCCCATCGATCCAAGCATGTTTATATAATGGTTAAGTTTTGTGGGCCAACATTTACTAATATTACCCACCTACCCAACGTGTACTTAAACTCCTACTCGTCAAGTCATGTTGGTTAAGTGGTTCTTATTAAATTAACCTCTCTTGCTTATCATGTTGGATTGGTTAAGTGTGATTTATTAACTTAACCCTGTTCATTCATCAGGTTATATTGGTTAAGTATTTCTCATTTAACTTAATCTCATTCGCTCATCAAGTTATATTGGTCAAGTGTCATTAATCAATTCAAGTTAACTTAACCCATCCACCCGTCACGTCATGTTGGTTAAGTGTTTCCTTCTGGTGTTGACTTGACCCTACCTCAAATTATGTTATATTGGTTAAATGTTGTTCTCGTGTTAACTTAACCCTTCCCATATATCATGTTATATTATTGGTTAAGTGTTTTCCTCTTGTATTACTTAACCCCACCACGTGTCATTATATATTTTGGTCAAGTGTTACCTTAGTTAACTTAACCCTATCATCTTCTTAATTAACATGTTACAATGGTTAAGTGTTCTAAATTTACTTAACCTCACCCACTTGTCTAATAATCATGTTGTTACGGTTAAGTGTTCTAATTTTACTTAACCTCACCCACTTGCCTAGTTAACATGTTATTACGGTTAAGTGTTTCCCTAATTACTTAACCTCACCAATTCTAGCTTGATTTATTCATGAGCCTTAATTAATTAATTAATTAAAGCACCGACCACTCACATTAGACAGATATTGTTGTGGTTAGTGGATGTGTCGGTCAGTTTCGGGCAGGTTTACACCACAACTCAGTTTAACCTGGGGTCTTTCTGGGCTTGATGCACTAACCACCCACATTAGACAAGTATTGTTGTGGTCACTGGACGTGCCGGTCGGTTCCGGGCAGTTTTATTGTAACGGCCCAGATTTCGCCCGACCCAATCGATCGCAAAATCGACCAAGACCATTCAAAACCCGAATACGTTAACTTTGGGAATACAACAACACCAGAACAATAACAACAGACTTTTATAAACATTACAGTAATGTTACATCAGAGTACAGAATATCAGAGTACATCGATATTTATAAATACAGCTGAAGATAATTTTTACATTAAATAAAATACAGTGCAGCGGAAGGCTATCAACGCTTTGGATACTGCTTTAAGCTTCGATCCAGGATCCTGCTAAAAGAAAAGATATCTGCAAACAAGCTACTCGACTGCCTGTATTTACTAATATTACCCACCTACCTGGCGTGTACTTAACCTCCTACTCGTCAAGTCGTGTTGGTTAAGTGGTTCTTATTAACTTAACATCTCTTGCTTATCATGTTGGATTGGTTAAGTGTGATTTATTAACTTAACCCTGTTCATTCATCAGGTTATATTGGTTAAGTATTTCTCATTTAACTTAATCCCATTCGCTCATCAAGTTATATTGGTCAAGTGTCATTAATCAATTCAAGTTAACTTAACCCATCCACCCGTCACGTCATGTTGGATAAGTGTTTCCTTCTGGTGTTGACTTGACCCTACCTCAAATTATGTTATATTTGTTAAATGTTGTTCTTGTGTTAACTTAACCCTTCCCATACATCATGTTATATAATTGGTTAAGTGTTTTCCTCTTGTATTACTTAACCCCACCACATGTCATTATATATTTTGGTCAAGTGTTACCTTAGTTAACTTAAACCTATCATTTGCATAATTAACATGTTACAACGGTTAAGTGTCCTAAATTTACTTATCCTCACCCACTTGTCTAATAATCATGTTGTTACGGTTAAGTGTTCTAATTTTACTTAACCTCACCCACTTGCATAGTTAACATATTATTACGGTTAAGTGTTTCCCTAATTACTTAACTTCACCATTTCTAGCTTGATTTATTCATGAGCCTTAATTAATTAATTAATTAAAGCACCAATCACTCACATTAGACAGATATTGTTGTGGTTACTGGGTGCCGGTCGTTTCCGGGTAGGTTTACACTACAACTCAGTTTAACCTCGGGTCTTTCTTAGCTTGATGCATTAACCACCACATTAGACAGGTATTGTTGTGGTCACTGGATGTGCCGGTAGGTTCCGGGCAGTTTTACACCACAACTCAGTCTAACCTCGGGTTAGGCATATTCGTCTTTTGCTAAATTTACATATTTACTATTTGTGTAAACTTTCCGTAAATCAATTTAGCCTAGATCATATTTATTTGTCATGCAAATTAGCATATTTATATTCTATGCCCAAAACTTGATTTACCTATCAATCAGCCCAACTTGCAGTTTGTACCAATTTTAGATTTAATATTCCCCTTTTACAATTCTAGATTAATATTCCAATTTACGGTTCATGTCAAAACTAGATTTAATATTCTATTTTACCATTTATGTCCAAAACTTGATTTACACGCCAATTACACACTTTGCAGCCAATTAAATTTAACAATTTATGCCCAAGTCTAATATGCATGTAAATCATTCACTATTATAGCAAATTTAGATTATGCCAACATATTTATTATGACAAACTAACTTAATTAAGCTACGCCCGAATTCCCGCGCCGTAATCGTGCGTATAACATGATTTCACAAGTTTCTAAGTACTCATGGAATGATACTAATAGTATCGAAACAAGGAATAGGGGATAAGCATGAGAATTGACATAAAAAATAGCCATGCAAGAATGAACCAAATACAAAAATAATGGTTCCAATGGGTTTGATGTACATAACAGTGAATAGGAATAAACTAAACAAGTTACACCCCAAAAATGGGATCCAACATAATTAAGGGAATATGCATAGGTGATTTGGTCTAACATAATGCCAGTTCGAAGTACAACCTAACAGGTCAATGGGAATAGGCATAAGTCATTGACTACAACAGATATAGGCAATTAACCACAATAGTCATGGGCGACTAATCACAGTAGTTTCTTAATCAATGTCATAGGCAATAGTCTCATAGTCATAAATCTTGGTAATAGTCTCATAGTTATAAATCATATGCAATAGTCTCAAAATTATGAATCATAGTCATAGTCATAGGCAACAGTCTTATAGTCAGAGTCATATGTTATAGTCTCTTTGTCATGAATCATAGTCATAGGCGATAGTTTCATGGGCAACAGTTTCATAGTCATAGTCTTAGGCAAAATTTCAATAATTATAGTCATTGGCAATTGGTCACCACAAGTTCTAGGCCAAAATAGAGAATCAGATCCAAAGGCACAAATAACGTTAGATTTGACATAAGCACGAATCAAAGATAATAATCTTGCAAATTGGTATAGTTCTATATTTTGATTCATTACATTCACAATTCCAATTACACGTTCAAATCTAAGGAATAACCGAACTTACAATGATCGGTTTAGAAAAGGCGATTTGCTATGATTCGAGTGACGTTGCTTGAAGTGGAATGCCTATGGTCCAACTTGAAGCTTTATCTTGATTTGAAACTCCAATTTGTAGAAGAACTATAATTTGTTTTAATGGAGAGTAAGATTTATTTTAATTAGGATTGAGGCAGAGTATAGGCGTACTGAAGTTGTGTGGAGGAAGTGAAGTTTGGGGGCGTTTATATAGCGTAGAACTCATGAATTTGGTCCAAAAATCAGTCCGGATACATAAAAATGAATTCTGCCTCGGATCTGGAAAAACAGGGCAGGTCGACCACCCGGTCGACCTATAGGGGGGAGGTCGACCCCCTGGTCGACCTGGGTCCTGGGCGGGAAATTTCCCACCCAGCCCGCTTCTGGGTTCTGTTTTGAATTTTGAATTCAGTTCGAGCTGTTTTTAAATTTGAGCTGAAACTTCCGAAGGCCATAACTTCTTCATACGAAGTCCGATTCACACAAATTCAGACTCTATCTCAAGCAGAATTCCGAGACGAACGCAATAGCATAACCCGTTTCCCTTAATTCTTCTCTTAAAAATTAAGTATACTTTGATTTGTTACATTAACGTTTACAGGAAATACGGGGTGTTACATTCTCCCCTCCTTAAAGGATTTCATCCCCGAAATCATCAAGTTAAGAAGAATGTATCCTAACATCCAGCATCCGTCTACTCAACCATTCAATCACAGGCATCCATTGTCCCTAAAAGGATTTCTAATGCTTTCATGATTCTATGCATAGTGTGTGTTCATGTCCTTATCTAATGTAAAATCAGGCGGCCTAATAATTCAGTTGACCTCCTTAATGCGAATTATGTCAGTGCCATGAGTCCATCATGTATGCAATCCTAATGATACATATCATTTCTATATGAGTGCACAACCATACACTTAAATGCAACACATCAAGTTCAACCCATAAACAAATACATATATGCAAATGCAATATGAAAGTGACTGAGCCGATCTAGTGCCTAATGTGTGTATATGCATCCACGAGCAACCACTAGCAACCACTTGCAACCATCAATCATAACATGTTTCAAATACATTTTTATATCCATTGGTTTCTACCTAAGGATCGTGAAGATAGGACCTGGAGGATATACTTAAAAAGATGGAAACAAGAAAGCCTAAATTCCTAGCAAAAGAGATCAGGGATATACCCTCTGAGGGTATGATGCGTGTATCTAGTCTTCAGTCTTCTAAGTTGCATCTTCTTGTGCTTCACTCCACTGTATCTTAACTAATTTGACTTCACAATACCAAGTGTAAATGATTAGAGGTCTCTCCTCTACTTAGCTTATCCATCATGCTGCAAGTCTGAGCATCCAAAGCTAATGGTTACTCTGTGCTTATTACCTCTCTTAAGGTCAGTCTAACTTAGGGTGCCAGCCCCAACCATTTATTTCTCATGCAAACCATCCGAGTCGAACTCGACATCCCTCAAGTACAAACCGCAAAGGCCTAAACCAATATCAGACAAGCACCCAAGGGGATACCTCCTCCAAATTTGGATGATTTATGTGAGATGATACTAACAAAACAACCAAACCATTGGGCACTTTACCGACTCTGGCTATCCTCGCCAATCTTGCTCTAGAATTATCGTTGATCGCATAACTGGCTTTGCCGTGTCATCTAGATACATGCGGAAGTCTGTCTCGAGTTCTTAGGGGGAAAACCCCTACCCTAGTCAAAACATCTTGCGTACTCATGGACTACCCCAACGGATCGAAAATCGTCAATAGATAAGTAAAGTGATTCTAGGTAGCTAAGATAAACTGATCCCTTAGGATCGTACAAAATCTCAAGGGTATTCTCGAGGCAAGTCGAAAGTCTAACTACCCTTGTTTCATAATTACTAGCTAACCAATCGATGCCTAAAATCAATCCATAGCCCAAAAAACATAAGCATAAATATAGCTATTCTCAAATCCTTACAAGTCAAAGATAAATGGGTCGAACCAGCAATTGGATTTGAGACTGTAATGAGATCCTCTACTACACAATATCTAGGGTGCAGAGACTCAACTATGGAAGCAGATATATATACAGATGTGAAGCGCTAAAATCGGAAGGAGTACTAACAGGATAATAAAAAAGGAAGAACTCTTTCAACCAAAATCTTACTGCCTCTTTCTCTCAGGTATGCTGGTGGGGAGAGCATGCGCTCGCCTTCCATAAAATCCTGTCCCTTGTTCTTGCCCTTGCCCTTAATTATATGACCCGTTATACCAAAATAAAGATACTTCCTCTTGTCTTTCCTCCCCTCCTTTGTGAACCAAGTCCATATCCATGGGTTCTTCATCCTTGTGTTGTGCTCCTTAGCCATACCCCCTAATTCTCAACTTTGCCACCCTTGTGCAACTTGTTGACATGTTCTCGGAGGCTGCCTCTATTGCACGGAGAATCCTACAAAGCTCGATCGAAAATTACGGCTACAGATGGAAGTTAGGCACTTATTTGCCCTTTGACAAGTGTCGTAGTCTCATCAAGCCTATGGAACAATGTCGCAATGAGGTTACCTCCCAGAAAGTCAGGAGCCCCGGAGACTCAGGAAAGAAGGACTCAAACAGAGGATCAAAAGATAATGCATATGGCTTTGGGGAATATGCCTTTAAAACAAAACTTTTCTTTTGAAAATGCTTCTTTTGAAACCGTTTCGAAAATAATTTTTCAAATCTTTTATCTGATCCGATAACCTTCAGCTCTGATACCAAGTGAAATACCCCACCTCCGTTAAGGTCACTCACAAAGGAAATGCCTTAATTTTGGTGGAGCATTATAGGTAAAAGATGCAGATAAATTACAAGATAGACAATTAAAGCAGTGGCAAATAAATAAAACTTTATTTCATTGATAAACAACTTGTACAAAGATTGTTTTACAATACCAAAGTATCCTGTCTTGTTTACAAAAATAAAGAAGCATAAAATAATTTCCCCAAATAAAGCATGAACCAGCCATAGCAGTAGAAGAGAGAGTCCAAGGCAACACGTCAAAGAGTCTTCAAGCATGGAAAGAGTAACGGTCCAAACAAACCTGAGCTATTCCCTCCCTGACAACCTGGAAGGGGGGGGGGGACGGAAGAAAAGAGGCGAAAGCAAACTAGGTCAGACATAAAGTCTGGTAAGTCCAGTGATTCTTAGTATTTAAACGAGGAAAAGGGTCATGACATGAATAAGCTAAATATAAGACTAAACCATAGTAACAAGATAATATGGGATAAGCATGGGATATGACAAGATAAACTGAATGTACTGATAAACTGAATGTACTGATAAACTGATTTTACTGATAAACTGAATGCGCTTCTACTCCTTCTCTGCTTCGCAACTACCATGTTTATACTGATTTCTATATCTCTGCACTACCTAACTGGTGTCCAAACTAGTAATCTATGATCATATGATAATGTGATCCCAATCCCCGTATTTGCGGTTGCCTTCAGGTGTACATCTATTATGGGGATTCCATTTATTACCTAGATCTAATCTAGGGTTTACTATCGATCGCTTCCTAGATTCAACCAGGGTTTACGCTACCCAGGGCCACTGGAGTTTATGCTACCTATTGAACGCTTCTCGGATTCAGGGTTTACACGACCTAGGTCCAACTAGGGATTATGCTATCTACTTTGTATTAATTTTTCATGTGTCTGTGTCTGTCGTCCCTCTCTTACGTGTAGATACTCTATGCTGGCCCCACCATAAGGTGTATCAAGCCTTAGGATAGCGACCCGACACGATTCAAGATGCACAGTGTATAACTACTGGTACCCAGTGCCTGCTTTTTCCACTCCGGAGTACGTGCATGCCCATAACCCGTCGGAACCTACACTGCCGTACCCCCTACCGCTATTTTTGACCGCTTATAATCAGCCCAGTAATCGTGCCCCACCCTGCCTAGTTTCAGGGTACCTTGATACATCTATGTGGGTTACTGCTGAAATGGGTCCCAGTTACTAGGGTTTCCTGCTGGCTAATTTTGTGGGCCTATGTATAAAAATATTACCCACCTATACGAGATGTACTTAACCCTCCCACCGATTCTAGCATGTTTATATAATGGTTAAGTTTTGTGGGCCTATATGTACTAATATTACCCACCTACACAAGATGTACTTAACCCTCCCATCGATCCAAGCATGTTTATATAATGGTTAAGTTTTGTAGGCCTGTATTTACTAATATTACCCACCTAACTGATGTGTACTTAACCTCCTACTCGTCAAGTCGTGTTGGTTAAGTGGTTCTTATTAACTTAACCTCTCTTGCTTATCATGTTGGATTGGTTAAGTGTGATTTATTAACTTAACCCTGTTCATTCATCAGGTTATATTGGTTAAGTATTTCTCATTTAACTTAATCTCATTCGCTCATCAAGTTATATTGGTCAAGTGTCATTAATCAATTCAAGTTAACTTAACCCATCCACCCGTCACGTCATGTTGGTTAAGTGTTTCCTTCTGGTGTTGACTTGACCCTACCTCAAATTATGTTATATTGGTTAAATGTTGTTCTCGTGTTAACTTAACCCTTCCCATATATCATGTTATATTATTGGTTAAGTGTTTTCCTCTTGTATTACTTAACCCCACCACATGTCATTATATATTTTGGTCAAGTGTTACCTTAGTTAACTTAACCCTATCATCTTCTTAATTAACATGTTACAATGGTTAAGTGTTCTAAATTTACTTAACCTCACCCACTTGTCTAATAATCATGTTGTTACGGTTAAGTGTTCTAATTTTACTTAACCTCACCCACTTGCCTAGTTAACATGTTATTACGGTTAAGTGTTTCCCTAATTACTTAACCTCACCATTTCTAGCTTGATTTATTCATGAGCCTTAATTAATTAATTAATTAAAGCACCGACCACTCACATTAGACAGATATTGTTGTGGTTAGTGGATGTTCCGGTCAGTTTCGGGCAGGTTTACACCACAACTCAGTTTAACCTGGGGTCTTTCTGGGCTTGATGCACTAACCACCCACATTAGACAAGTATTGTTGTGGTCACTGGACGTGCCGGTCGGTTCCGGGCAGTTTTATTGTAACGGCCCAGATTTTGCCTGACCCGATTGATCGCAAAATCGACCAAGATCATTCAAAACCCGAATACGTTAACTTTAGGAATACAACAACACCAGAACAATAACAACAGACTTTTATAAACATTACAGTAATGTTACATCAGAGTACAGAATATCAGAGTACATCGATATTTATAAATACAGCTGAAGATAATTTTTACATTAAATAAAATACAGTGCAGCGGAAGGCTATCAATGCTTTGGATACTGCTTTAAGCTTCGATCCAGGATCCTGCTAAAAAAAAGATATCTGCAAACAAGCTACTCGACTGCCCATGTGGAAAAGAGGGCACCCGAGTTTTCCAGTGAAACAAACTACAGGTCAGTCATGGGACTGGTATGAGAAATCTAACTTAACTAATCTAATAATATGGCTAATCACAGGACCACGCCGCTAACACGGAACAGGTTTACTCCATTGGATTGCCATGACATAAAATAAAGTAAATCGTTAAACAACACAATGCTTTTTAGAAAAATGAAACCATTATAAGACCCAAGTCCCATCACACAATGCAACGCAAACCGGAGGATAGAGTTTTATCTTATAATGGTCAAAAGATGCTTGATACGATAAAAGGGATTTGATATTAGTGTGTATATGTTTTCAATAAAAACATTTCAATCATAATGTATCAGTCATAGACGGCATAGTACCCCATCCTGCTATGTCGCTATACTCGTTCTACAATCAAAACCGCATGATATGGTATTGGAAATTGGATTTCCATCATGAGTCAAGGCTAGGGAGGAGCTCCTTAACGATTCGAGACACTCTAGCTAATGTCTCAGGATTCCCCACAGTGAACCCTTGGAAAGCTGTAGGGCCGGTCCACACATATGATTTTGTGGATTAGTTATTCCTGAACACACGTTCCCCGATCCTATAGGACCTATCATCCGAGGCGCCTCATTCCATTATCCACATAAATAAAATGTCGGGCCGTGTAAAAACCTAAACACCACTTCTAGCTAGAAAGAAACGTGCTGCTCTCCCTGCGTTCCCTTCTCCCGTTTTAGACTCAACCGGGTTGTGAGGCTCATGAAGCTACGTAATACACAAAGCTATGCTTATTCAAGTTGTGCTTTGATCATCATCCACAAGGCCTGCTTTTCAACAAACCCTTGATTCATGCATCTTAGCATGCCACATTGTCAATCCATACCATACCATTGATTCCTACCAATATATAACCTCTAAGCACGTACGTCTTAGAGAAGGGTGTTAAACACCAAACAGATATATATTTAGCAGAGATCAACGAATACCGTAAAAGGAATACAATGTCAGAGATACAATCCATTTTCAAGTCCGTGCTGCGTCTGAACGAAACCGGAGGCACCTTATACCTTGCATATCCGAACAATCAACAAGTAGTCTGGACGACCACCATTTTAGCCCCTTCAAGGTAGCTACTCCAATCACGGGCATTAATGGTAACTCATCCATTAGACGTGAAGATCGTCGGTCTTGTACCGTCTTCAACTCTTCGACTTAGATCGACGTGTAATCATTTGAAATGAGATTGAACTCGGACTTTTCAAATGATCCTCGTATATATATAATTTAAAATCATTTCATATCGTTATTTGTATTTAATAATGATCTATTGCTATTCTTAAATAAATAAAAATAGCCATATTCATTCAACGACGCTTCGGGTCGATCAGCGCCCCTGGCGCTGTTTTTTTCCAAATTAGATTTACACTTATCTCGAAATCTAACTGTTGGATTTTAACAAAGTTTATATCGTTGGAAAGATCTTCCCAAAGCGGTCCTAACGGTTCCAGTTTTGGGAAAATCCGACGGTTGGATCTTACAGTATAATCGTTTAAAGTTACGATTTCAAATCGCAAACTACAGCAGTGCGATTCGTTTTATTTTAATTTATATTTATATATAAATATAAATCGTTTGGCGATTTCAACTACTAAGATTAATTTTTTTTATCGTATCTAATATGACGATAAAAATGTCACCTTTATTCCTACTCTTTTTATTGTCCCTAGAACGTCAATAAAAATATTTCTTTTAATTCTAATCTTTTTATTGTCTCTATTTTGACAATAAAAATATAACATTTCAATCTACTCTTTTTATTACTTCTACAATGTAAAACAGAATATCACTTTTAAATCAAATCTTTTTATTTACGTCTAAAATGTAAATAAAAATATAACTTTTGTTCTAATCTTTTTATTTACATCTAAAATGTAAATAAAGGTGTAACTTCTCATTTATTCTTTTTATTTACATCTAAAACGTAAATAAAATGCACTTTTTCAATTCATATTTTTATTCACATCTACAATGTAAATAAAAATGTACTTTTCATTTTCATGTTTTTATTTATGTCTAAAATATAAATAAAAATATCGGTTTTTAGTTCATGTTTTTATTTACAACTAAATTGCAAATGAAAAAATGTACTTTATATCTTTATATATTCATGTTTCTTTTTATTTGCAATAAATTTGCAAATAAAAATGTACTTCCTTTCTATGGTCTTTTACTTGCATATAAAAAGGCAAATAAAAATGTACTTCCTTTCTAATGATACATAATTCAATAAAAATGTGAGTTTTCATTTCATTATATAAAAACGTGGTCTCTTCCATCCTTGTATTATATTATAAAATGTAACTCTTCTATTCTCCTTTATTACATTGTAAAAATATAACTTTTCTATCTTCTTTAATTACATAAAAAGTGTAATCTTTCATCTTTCTTTTAATTACATTATAAAATGTAATCTTTCATTTTCCTTTTTAATTACATTATAAAATGTAATCTTTCATTTCCATTTTTAATTACATTACAAAATGTAATCTTTCATTTTCCTTTTTAATTACATTATAGAATGTAACGTATATTCTTGTTTTGAACCTTTTTGCCAAACAGAAATGTCTATTTTTGTTTAATCCCTTTTAAATGAGCAAAAATGTTTGTTCATGTTTTAATCCTTTTTAATGAACAAAAAAGTTTATTTCTCTCAAGTGAACAAAAATGAATATTTTTGTTTTTAATCCTTTTTACTGCTAATCTAACATTAAAATAACTTTTTAATGTTAAACATGTTTTTAACATGAAATTCTTTCATTGCTCATGTGATATTTTCTAGCAAAATGTTCTTTTTATTCTAGTATACATTTTCTAACCAAAAATGACCTACTTATATTAACATATAATTTCTTATGTATTCCAATGACAAATAAAAGAATATATTATTTTAATACAAATTTCTATGTTTCTACATAACAAATAAAAGAATGATTTATTTGTTTATGATTTCTAATTTAACTTAACAAATAAAAATGATAATTTTATTTGTTAACAATTTCTATTTAACAAAAATGATATTTTTGTTTATTCTATTTTGTTTCAACAAAAATGAATCTCATTATAATGAAAATGAAATCCTCATTGTCTACACTTTTTCTAATGGTTCATATTTCAATGAAAATATAGTTTTTATTGACAACTCTTTTCTAATGGTTCATATTTAAATAAAAATATAATTTTTTTATTGACAACTCTTTTCTAATCAAAATGACAAGTTTAATCTAAATATACATTTCTATTGAAAATGGCATATTTAATCTAAATAAACATTTTTAAACAAAATGTTGTTTTTAACCTCAATAAATATTTCTAAGCAGAATGTTATTTTTAATCTCAACAAACATTTCTAAGCAAAAATGTTATTTTTAATCTCAACAAACATTTCTAAGCAAAAATGTTATTTTTATTCATGTTTTTCATTAACATGACTTTACTACCAAATGTGATGTTCTTCATTAACATGAATTTACTACCAAATGTGATGTTTTTCATTAACATGACTTTACTACCAAATGTGATGTTTTTCATTAACATGACTTTACTACTAGAATGTCATTTTCATTTTCATACTTTTCTAATTAACAAAATGGATATTTTGTTTTCACACTTTTCTAATGTTCCATGTCATAATTAAAAATGTGAATTTCATTTTCTTATCTTTTCTAATGTTTCATATCACACATAAAAATGTGATTTTTATTTTTTATCTTTTCTAATGTTTCATATCACAAATAAAAATGTGTTTTTATTTTCTTATCTTTTCTAACAAAATAAATATTTTATTTTGATACTTTTCTATTTAACAAAATGAATATTTTGTTTCCAGTATAGCAATTCTAACAAAAATGATATTTAAATCTAATTAGACCATTCTAATCAAAAAGGTATTTTTAATCTAATTAGAAAATGACACAAATTCTGTTAACAAAAATGTGATTTTGTTTTGTTAACATTTATACATAAAAATGAGATTTTTCTTATGTTAACATTTTATACATAACAATGTTCCCTTTCTAGTGTTAACATAAAAATGATAACTTGATTTTGTTGAAAGTTCTAATTCAACAAAAATGGTAAAAATGTTTTAATTCAGTTTGTTGAAAACTCTAATTCAACAAATGCCATAAAAATGGATATTTCATTTTTGTTGAAAGTTCTAATTCAACAAAAATGGTAAAATGTTTAATTCAACAAAAAGGTTCATTTTTGCTATAACAATTTATTCAAACAAAATGATCCACTTGTTCATGACAATTTTATAATAACACACTATTGATCTATATGTTTGCGATAATTTTATAATAACATAATATTACCCAACTCAACAGATCTAACAAATATGAGATTCACAATCAACAAGTCAACCAATATGATAATTTGGTTATGTCTATTCTATTTCAACCAATATGATAATTTAATCTCAACACAATAATCAATCGAATTAACAGATCATCATAACGACGACAATCGTAATTATCATCAAATCACGAACAATCATATACTGAATTGAATAATAACACAATTACAATTAATTTATTTTAATTATAAGAAAAAAAGAAATAGAGTTCTCACATTGATTTGTCTGAACGGTTTAGATCTGAATTTTCCTCAAATTCTGGTTTGCTCTGTTTCAGATCTAGTCAGCTTCCTGTTGTACTGTTCTTCAATACGATCGCAACACAACTTGTTTCGTTGAATTTCGTTGTTGTACGAGGAAGTTATGGTAATTTAAACATTAATGACAATTTTAAATAATTAATTAAGTTGTTAAACCTTAATTTTCCTTAATCCTTTCTTCCTTCTCCTTCTGTTAAACGTCGAACCCATCACCAACGTGAATTCTTCCCTGCGTGCGCCTCTGGAGTTGACCTGCCGCCAATCCGAACACCTGACGTCGAAGCCCCTCACGCGAGATACCCGCGCCATGACCGCCGCCCAGCTCGGTGGGGCCTCCTCCTCCAAATCCGCGCCCAAAGTCAGCAAGTTAGGGTGCCCATCTCGTGAAATCCAGGTCTCTAAAATCCATCGTGACCGTTGAAACTGAAGAGCTTGAAGTGTTCTTCGATTTTCGTTTTGAAAGGAGGCTTAATTCGAATTAGATTAGGAGATGGAATGGATTAAAGTTCGGAGCTTGGTAGCAATTGGCATCATATAGGCGGCGACTGATCGTAGTGGATTAGGGTTTTCTTTATTTAGTGATTATTTATAATAATATTTTAATGATTTAATTACCCAATAAAGCTCGTTTAGCAACTTTGTCAGATTTCAGCCCAACGATTTTCGTTCTTACCTATTAAACCCCTATTCCAGACTCATCTAGCTATGTCCCGCAGGCCCAAACAACTGTCTTGACCCAGTTTTCTTTATTTTAAAATATTTACTTTTATTTTTAATTCAACCGTACGAATAAATTCACCGGGGCCACAGATTAACTTCGAAAAATCCCAAAAAATATTTTTAGCTATGTTTTGACGCTGCGGACCTAGGAAAATTAATTTCGTTCGATTCTGAGCCAATTTGAAAAATGGTCTTTTTCAAGTCGATTAAAATTGACCGAAATTGATCAAACTAAAATCTTTTTGCCACAGTCACAAATTAATTCTAAAAATTATGAAAAATTAAACTTAGCAATAATTTGACATTCTGAATCCAACAAAAGTAGTTTCGTCGAAAACAGAGGTCGTTTGAAAAATGGTTATTTTTAATATTAAAATATACATATAAATCCTACAGCGACTATTCTGAAATTTAAACTGGGCATAACTTTTGATTCCCGCTATAAAATTTTGATTTTTCGGATTCGTTGGAAAGATATTTTAAAAGAGATTCTAATATTTTTGGTTTCACTAAAATCCGTTAAATTTTGCATCCTGTACGGTCAGTCAAAGTTCAAGTTTGACTTTTCAAACTACCACGCTATTTCTAACTCCTTTTATAATTAAAATTAAATTATTCATCCTAACTTCGATTTAAATAAATTTTTAATCATTATTATTTTAAATAAATTATTTTAAATATCAAAACCCATTAAAATTAGTTAAAATAAATTTTTAAATTTACCCCAAAATTCCGGGCTGTTACATTTACAACACAACTCAGTCTAACCTCGGGTTAGGCATATCGTCTTTTACTAAATTTACATATTTACTATTTATCTAAATTTTCCATAAATCAATTTAGCCTAGATCATATTTATTTGTCATGCAAATTAGCATATTTATATTCTATGCCCAAAACTTGATTTACCTATCATTCAGCCCAACTTGCAGTTGATACCAATTTTAGATTTAATATTCCCCTTTTACAATTCTAGATTAATATTCCATTTTACGGTTCATGTCAAAACTAGATTTAATATTATAGTTTACCGTTTATGTCCATAACTTGGTTTACACGACAATTACACACTTTGCGGCCAATTAAATTTATCAATTTATGCCCAAGTCTAATATGCATGTAAATCATTCACTATTATAGCAAATTTAGATTATGCCAACATATTTATTATGCCAAACTAACTTAATTAAGCTACGCCCGAATTCCCGCGCCGTAATCGTACGTATAACATGATTTCACAAGTTTCTAAGTACTCATGGAATGATACTAATAGTATCGAAGCAAGGAATAGGGGATAAGCACGAGAATAGGCATAAAAGAATAGCCATGCAAGAATGAACCAAATACAAAAATAATGGTTCCAATGGGTTTGATGTACATAACAGTGAATAGGAATAAACTAAACAAGTTACACCCCAAAAATGGGATCCAACATAATTAAGGGAATAAGCATAGGTGATTTGGTCTAACATAATGCCAGTTCGAAGTACAACCTAACAGGTCAATGGGAATAGGCATAAGTCACTGACTACAACAGTTATAGGCAATTAACCACAATAGTCATGGGCGACTAATTACAGTGGTTTCTTAATCAATGTCATAGGCAGTAGTCTCATAGTCATAAATCTTGGTAATAGTCTCATAGTCATGAATCATATGCAATAGTCTCAAAATTATGAATCATAGTCATAGTCATAAGCAACAGTCTTATAGTCATAGTCATATGTAATAGTCTCTTTGTCATGAATCATAGTCATAGGCGATAGTTTCATGGGCAACAGTTTCATAGTCATAGTCTTAGGCAAAAGTCCCATAATCATAGTCATTGGCAATTAGCCACCACAAGTTCTAGGCCAAAATCGAGAATCAGATCCAAAGGCATAGATAACGTTAGATTTGACATAAGCACGAATCAAAGATAATAATCTTGTAAATTGGTATAGTTCTATATTTTGATTCATTACATTCACAATTCCAATTACACGTTCAAATCTAAGTAATAACCGAACTTATAGTGATCGGTTTAGAAAAGGCGATTTGCTATGATTCGAGTGACGTTGCTTGAAGCGGAATGCCTATGGTCCAACTTGAAGCTTTATCTTGATTTGAATCTCCAATTTGTAGAAGAATTATAATTTGTTTTAATGGAGAGTAAGATTTATTTTAATTAGGATTGAGGCAGAGTATAGGCGTACTGAAGTTGTGTGGAGGAAGTGAAGTTTGGGGGCGTTTATTTAGCGTAGAACTCATGAATTTGGTCCAGAAATCAGCCCAGATACATAAAAATGAATTCTGCCTCGGATCTGGAAAAACAGGGCAGGTGTAACACCTCACCTCCGCTAGGGTCACTCACAAAAGGGAATGCCCTAGTTTTGGAGAGGTATTATCGAGATAACATCACAGAATTATCACAAGACAGAACATAAATAAATAATTAAGTAAACAGCGGAAGAATTTCTGAGCAAAACAGAACTTCATTTCATTCCAAAATAAACCATGTCTTTTACAAACATTTCAAGTAACTTCATTACAACTGTCTTGTAATAATAGCCAAAGAAGCAATAATTTAAAAAAAACAGTAAAACAGCTTATTCCCCAAGTGCAATAAAAAGAAGCAGCCATAGCAAACCGTACATGCTGAGCCAAAGCAAGTGATATCCAAGCTAAGAGCTAATTATTCCTCCCTGAGAACCTGAGGGGGGGGAACGAAAGAAAAAGAGGCGAAAGGAAAAGGGGTCAGTCATAAAGACTGAGTAAGTTCTAGTGACTTTCAGTGTAAAAACGGTTAAAACAACCTGTCATGTATGAACTGGAACTAGACTTAAGAATAGTGTCAAGGTGAACAAGATAGACTAAGGTGATCAGGATAAGTCGAGACAAGTCAAGTAAAGCATCACATGTTCGAGATCCGTTGCATCGACTTCACTAGTATACTAAGCCCGTGTCACAAGTTAATCAAGAAATAAATCCCACGGCCCAATATCATGAAATGACCCTGAAACGGGGTCTGACCCAAGTACGGGGTCCTACGGAGCGATTATCTAGTCGATCGGCTCCCTACAAGTTCTAGCTCGTCAAGTGTTCGTGTCATACGGCTAATCACGAATGTAGTCACCTGTGCTGGGTCCACCTTCGGGTGTATCAGCCCTAGGGTGTCAACCCCTGACACGATTCAAGATGCACAGATAAATCTACGGATACCCAGTGTCTGCCCCGGATACGTGCACGATCGTAGTCCGCCGAACCTACACTGGCGTACCCTACTGCCGTCGTTCACCTCTTACAATCAGCCCAGTAATCGTGTACCCACCCGGCCTAGCCCCAGGGTACCTTGATACTTCTAGAGGGTTACTGCTGAAAGGGGTCGTGTCTAGGGTTTCGCCTAATAGATTAGGTCATGTAATTCGTGACCTAACCCGCCTAACAGATTAAGTCATGTAATTCGTGACTTAATCCTTTTCTAGTCTAGTCATGTCAAGATGGTTAAGTATGTCCTTTCAGTTCACGACTTAACCCGCCTACGTGTCATGTCAAGTTGGCTAAGTGTTGTCGTTTTCAAGTTCATGACTTAGCCCTACAAATCATGTTCAAGTTGGTTAAGTTGTCTTTTCATGTTCATGACTTAACCCTAATTGGCATTAATTGATTCGTTAATGCACCGAACCACTCACATTGGATCCTGTTGTTCGTAACCACTGGATTTGCCGGGCGGTTTCGGGCAGGTTTACGCTACGAACTCAACCCAACCTCGGGTTTCAAGCGCGATGTGACCAACTACCCACATTGGATCCTATTGTTTGTAGCAACTGGATTTGCCGGGCGGTTCCGGGCAGATTTACACTACAAACTCAACCCAACCTCGAGTTGGCCACTTTCTTGTTTTCTAAAGTCATGCCCATGTTCTTATCAGATTTTGATATCATGTTCATATGTCAACTTCGTGCCCAACTAAGGCATGTTTAAAGTTAAGTTATGGCATGTTCAAGTCAAGTTTTTCGTGCCATATTTCATGTTCTACTTATGCCAAACTTCATAGTTTATGCTTATAATTAATTCAAGTTTTGCCTATTCTACCCAATCGTATCCCTAACGTATATAAACGTACTTCGTTCATAAGCATAAACAATTCAAGAGATAAAGGGGAATAACACCAAACATGTGATAGGCATATGTGACAATTCCAACACTACTTGCATAATAAACAGGCTATAACATATCACATGGTTTCAATGACGATAACTTGGCATAGTAATGATTCCAACTTAATTTAACATGATGATTTTACATCATAGGCACAATAATCATTGCGGGCATAATAATAATTTTATTATAAACATGAAACATTAAAGGCATAGTAATCCAAATAGGCATAGTGGATTCCAATTTTAACATTTTTAACATAATAATTCCAATTTATCATAATGATTCTCAATTAACATGATAGACATAATGATCCCAATTTAGCGTTTTTAACATAATTAACATGATAGACATAATGATCCCAATTTAGCGTTTTTAACATAATTAACATGATAGACATAATGATTCCAATTTAGCGTTTTTAACATAATTAACATGATAGACATAATGATTCCAATTTAGCATTTTTAACATAATTAACATGATAGACATAATGATTCCAATTTAGCATTTTTAACATAATTAACATGATAGACATAATGATCCCAATTTAGCGTTTTTAACATAATTAACATGATAGACATAATGATTCCAATTTAGCGTTTTTAACATAATTAACATGATAGACGTAATGATTCCAATTTAGCATTTTTAACATAATTAACATGATAGACATAATGATTCCAATTTGGCATTTTTAACATAATTAACATGATAGACATAATGATTTCAATTTAGCATTTTAACATATCTAACATTATAAACATAACCTAACAATACCCTATTTTTCATTAATCATGAAGGGTATAATAACACCACAGGCATAATTCCATCAATATTAGCGATTCCATGGACATGTATAAGTCCAACTTGCTAAACAATTTAAGCCCAAGTGATTCATAACAACATCAAAATCATGGCAAGTTTAACTTGCAACGCTGCCATAGCTATATCCCCAAATTATAATTCAACGATAAATAATATAAACAATGGATTAGCAATAGTTCATAAATTCGGTTTCAATTCATCGCATGTCCATATTGTTTTAGCGTTTTTGCCTAAAAAGTAACATAGAACTTACAATATGAAGCAAATAACTCAAATAAAATAGTCCCAAATTCGTTGTCTAAAGCGTCGTAGTCGTTGTAGCTTCTAGTTGTAGCCTTCAAGAATTATCCTCCATCTTCTATAATCTTATTCTTTGTATTTTTAATTTAGAGCTCTAGGTTTAATGGCGGCGGCCTGAGGCTAAAATGAAATAGTATGATTTAGGCTAGGTCTTAGGTCCTTTTTATAATGTTTGAGAGTTGTTTTAGACCGTCGATGGAGCTTGATTCAACAATAGCCGTTCGTTTGAAGGGGAGGCCAATCTGAAGCTGCCACCTAGCCCTAGTGACAAAGCAGGCCTCTGAAAATCGACCAAACATAGACCAGGCCAGCCAGGGTGGGCTGGGTTCGACCTGGCTCTGGGGCCAGGTCGACAGCCCAGTCGACACCGTGTCGACAGGGCAGTCGACAGCCCTGTCGACCTGGCAAGCCCAGGTCGACTGCCAAGTCGACCTGGGTGCCTTAGGCGGGAATTTTCCCGCCCTGGCCAATTGGGCCCGATTTTGAATTTTAAACTTGTTTTTCTGAGCTGTTTTCGTCTGTTTGAATTTTAACCTAAATTCTGAAACTTCCGGAGGCCTTATTTTCTTCATACGGACTTCGTTTTTCGAAAACTCGGACTCTATTTCGCGTATTTTTCCGAGACGAACACAATGGCGTATCCCGTTTCCCTTAATTCTTTGGTTTGAAATTAATTATACTTTAATTTGTGAATTTCATTATTATAGAATACACGGGGTGTTACAACAGGTCGACCCCCAGGTCGACCTATAGGGGGGAGATCGACCTGGGTCCTGGGCGGGAAATTTCCCGCCCAGCCCGCTTCTGGGTTCTGTTTTGGATTTTGAATTCAGTTCGAGCTGTTTTTAAATTTGAGCTGAAACTTCCGAAGGCCATAACTTCTTCATACGAAGTTCGATTCACGCAAACTCGGACTCTATCTCAAGCAGAATTCCGAGACGAACGCAATGGCATAACCCGTTTCCCTTAATTCTTCTCTTAAAAATTAAGTATACTTTGATTTGTTACATTAACGTTTACAGGAAATACGGGGTGTTACAACGGGCCACCCGTTGTGTTCTCCTATTTCCTACTTCGAGATTGTCCGTGAGCCCACTAAATGGACTTCCCAATATCCATTTTTAGGCTCTTATTTCTTACTCCAGTATTCGCTCCGAACAAGCAACACTAGGAACGAGCCACCCCTGCCATCTCTTATTTTCAACTCCAAAATATCTGTGAATCCACCAGGATGTGCTTCCTAATATTTCTTCTTAACCACTTATTTTCTACACCGGCAGTATTTATCATACCATCACTAGGATAGACTTCCCAATTCTCTCATATTATCTACAACGCTCAGTACTTTTTGCCTATATTACACATTTTCCCATATCCATTTTTAAATGCGTATATGAGGCTACATATACACTTTTCTTCTTTTATCTTTATTATTCCCTTGTCTATTCTTTTCTTTTTATCACTTAATTTTTGTTAGACCTTTAGTCTACAGTTCTATTCTTATGCATTTAGTTTTAAATTTAGACCAATTTCATCTTTTGTTTCTATTTTTATTGGTCATCTATATTGTTGTAAATTTCCTTTTTAATTTCACTTATTTTTTTATTTCATCTTATTTGTTTACCTAAGTTCCCCATTTTTATTGTTACGCCAATTCCCAGGTCTATTAACCTTATTAATTTATTTGTTTTCATAGCATTTCATTTCTAGAACCTATTGTAATTCAATAAATTGGAACTGAGTTTTACCTTAATTTCATAGTTTATTTCCTTATCTTTCCTAAAAGTTTTGTGTAATGTTTGTTATTACAAGGAATTCTTTTTTATTGAAATAAATTATACAAAAACCAATTTTCCATTTTTTGTACTGCTCTTTCTTTTGTGGAAATAATATATTTCATTCCTTGGAATCGCACACATTGCATTTACAAAGATTTTACTTTAATAAAACAAGGAAAATTACATGCTTCAACATTCACTCCAATAAAGTAAATTATTAACTGAATCCCAAAACGTAGAATTTTACTTATGTAATCTTGTAGCTTTAAAATTTGCATTTTATCCATTTTATTCTAATCCAAGTTAATCATATTCTCATTTATTATAATTCAGGGTTACTTAGCATTTTCCTCATTCTTTCAATTCTGTGTTGAATAGTATTCTTACATTTAATTTTCAAAGGCAAAATTCTTTCAATTGCAATTCTAACACATGTTATATTTCCATTCATAATATTTTCAAAAATGAAATTGTGTTTCCTAGATATGTAAAGTGGAATAGACTAACAATGATATATTATAATATAATATAGAAATGTATAATTTATCCACTAAATTTGCTAGCTTTCCAAATTTCCATCCAGATATGTTCCTACTATATGTATTCCCCAATTTGCCTTATTTGGGTTTGTGGACTCTAGTTATACGGATCTATTAGATTGGATTAAGAATAAAAGTGATTTGGATCTAAATTAATAAATTAAAACAAAATTTGTGCGCTTACCCTTTTGATGTAGCTTTTAGATTGGAACTCATTTCCTAATCTTCTATGTTATTCTCTTATATCTAAAGCTTTATATATTCATAATTCTTGGAGGAGAAAGAAAAATGGTAGATGTGACGCACTCATTAGAAAAACAAGTTTAAAGTGAAGTCTTGTACATTCATTTATAGATGTTCAAATCAGTGATGACTGCTGGATAAATCTCTATTATATCTGAGACACATAAGGCCAAGGTTTGTCACATTCTTTAAACATATGATAGTCGACCATATACCCAGGTGGTCGACCCATATAGGGGGCAAACGACCCCTATACTTGTTTCGTGCATGGATATGTATTCTTTTATATACATATACATACATACATTATTTTTTTTTGAAAATTGGTACGCTTTATTAACTTCAAAGGTAAGTACATATTGAGGTTAGCATCCTAACCTGAATTACAAATAGAACATACATAAGCTAAATACAAATCAAAAGCTATATATGTTATAAAAAAAAAATCCCGCTATCAGTGCCACTTGCACTTAAATATCCACCTAACTTTCGTAGGTACATTCTTCGTACATAGTCTTGTTCATGCGGAAATCCATATGTAAGTCAATCCTCAAATAGTCGAATGGCTTGTGAAAAAGGTTCCGCACCTAGAATATCACATTTGGTTTTTGAACCAGCATTACAAGTTTAACCGGGCGAATTCTTATTCTTGGCATGTCACAGTTCTCCAAATTCATTGCTAATTTAGGAATCAACATCTTCATGGAAGTTCGGAAAGCGTGAAGCCTGCATGTGAGAGTCGCAACAACCTACTATTATACACTTCTCCTTATTGCTATACGCATGTTGTAAGCAACAATGTTAGAGAAGCCTGAAATCTGTAGCTTTGACTCTACCGTAAACATTAAACAACCCTAAATGCTTATTCGACTGCTTTTCTGTTTGTCAAAAACTGCGGCATGAATTTCTGCCGTTCGATTCTCTTCCTTCTCAAGAATTTCTCTCCTTCCCCGTGAATTTCGTGCGTACGATCTTAATTCCGGTGAATTTCACCGCTTTTTTCCTTGGTTGATTTAGCACTGTCCTTCATGTAATTGCTGTGAAACTACCAACTTCAGGAGAACAGTATCATCCATCATAACTGAAATACCAACCATGAACATCTTCTTACTAACATAAGTGAACCCAATTCTAAATCAGATCGGACAAGTACATCAGAATTTCTAAATTCCAGTTTCCTGTTAGATCATGACAATATACTTTTCTATACGCCAGTAAAGTCAGATGTTCAGCCCAGTAGAAAAAAGTACATGAAACTCCATTGCCGGGCTTCGATTTACAACCGACTATGATGTTCAGTAATGTCAAATGCGATTTAAAATAGATTAATGGAATTGTGAATTAGAAAACGTACGGCTCGTTTTGCAACAAGCGCAAAACAGTTAACAGGAGCTATCCATCTAACCTCAAAATTGACTGTAGATCCAAAACTCCAAAGCAACCCAAGATAGATAACAAATTAAATTGGTCCAAACCCCAAATTGGAGACCGAGTTAATCAAATTTACCTTTCAGAATCGAATCTAACTCGAATTCAAGCGGGTTAAAGAAGATCGGTTAAGGGACCAGGGGATGTGGAATTAGGTTTAGAGGTTGTTATGATTTCACCATATTTCACCCATCCAAGCAGCTTGATCTTCAGTATAGTGGTTAAAGAAGAGATCTGGAAGTTTTTTGTTCGGATTCAGACTCCGTTTATGTTTGGGATTTTGTCGTGCTCAACTTGGACTCTACGATTTTTATGGATTTGCAGTCGAGTGCTTTGCAGAGCGGGTTAGAAACGTAAGGAGGAATAATTAATTCCTTACCCATTTTAACCGTTCTCTTGATAATTTTCATTCTTACACATCATCATAAATTTGTTTTCATTTAATTACATTTTTAAATTTGAATTTCAAATGCCGTATATGTATGATTATATACTCACAAATTATATGATTATATACTCACAAATTATTCTAACTAATTCATTTTCTGTTTTTATCCATTTTTTTTATAAAATCCCCTAATGATCAAATTCTACCGGACTGTTTGTTGACTGTGTAAATATCCTCTAGTTTGAATTTTGAATGTTAACAATTAATTAAATTCCTCTATAAATAATTTAATATGTTATACATTAATTATTCTCAATTGTTAATTCTACATGTTACAAATTAATTACTCTCATTGATTAATTACATAAGTTACAAGTTAATAGCCTTTACTAATTGAGTGCATACATTACATTTTAATTTGAACGTTAATATTTGTCAGCATTCAACGAGTCTTAATTAATTTAATGTTCAAATTTACACACATTTATTTTTAATGCTAAATTTCAAATGATCATAACTTCTTTATTTGAGCTCCGATTAGAGAACATAATCTACAAAAATTCATCAAAAAATCACAATGAACACAATGGTATAAAATTCGTGGTCAAATTCAAAATTTGCAAAATTTCCATTTTTATTGTTTTCTACTTTTTTATTAAATCCATATTAATTAATTATTATAAAAAGGCGGGGTGTTACACAAGGGAAAGAGACATCCCATGAACCAAATGCTATAAAGTACAGTAAAGAACTCGTCGGAAGGCTTATAAAAACGGTATTTAAGACGTGGGGCCTTGACATCAAACCCTTTGACTTCATAACCACTCATCAAATTCTCTAGTTCATCTTAATCATTATCTAGCATGTCCATTGCAAACTCTAAAAGAACTTGTATCAGATTAACTCTTCGACAAAGATTTGATAGTCAAGTATCAATTTAGCATCAATCTCTAAGGAAATCAAAATAACCATAGCTTTAATCGAAGAATTTGATCTAAGTAATGAAGCCCTAATTCAAGATCAACTGATGCAATAATAGGAATCAAAATAGTTTCTTTTCGTTGAAATGACAAACACAATTATCAATGAAAACAAAAGAGCGCTAATAAGAAATTAAGGGATTTAAAGATTTAATATTATGATCCAAGATTTGCATAACCTTTGGAAGGATTTGAGCAATAATGGTGGATATGGGTAATGAATTGTCCTAGAATAGTAGAATAAATGGGTTTATCAAAACCTTACTTTCAATAGTTGAGATAGCTTGACCAAACGACATATGATCACTGGTTATATATGGTGGATATGGGTAATGAATTGTGTGATGACGAGCAAGAGGCTGACATACTACTGTTCTTAGCATGTAGCTATTTGGATGGTTTCTGGTATTTTCTTGTCATATACCCTAATGAGGGATGCAGTGAGACCTGGCATATTAAGATATTCAGTTACCGAGATTTTCTGTAATCAATATTCTGAGAATTTAGGGAGATGGGTTTCTTGCTTTATTATGCTTCCCTACAATATCTTGTTTTATATCTTGTTATTATATATTATCCATGCACTGTAAGTTATACGATAGGTCCTGTTCCGGTTTACTACCTTGATGATTCTACCATATCGGCCTAGCACGTAATGCAGCGCACCTTTACTATAGTTTTATGCAGGAGGTATGGAGCGTTTGTAACACTTGGCATCAGAGCTTCAGTTAACCGACTTTACCCAAAATTCGAGAGCGTAAAAGCATTTGAGAAACTTACTTGTAATTTGATTTTGTTAGTAACTATATTATATGATATATAGTACAATATATTAGTAAGAAATTAAGCACTATTGCGGTCTTTCTCTGCTATGAACTGATCATTCTTGTTTCATTAAAGTAATGAGTAGTCGAAATGCAAGGAATGCTGCTAGGGATGAGCCTGCTTTTGGAGGGGTAGCGAAGGTAGTCAATCGGGAGCTAAAGCTACTACGCTCGATTTTCCTGCTATGTTCAAGGCCATGATGACAGTGATCATGATGAGGATACCCACTCCAGAAGCGGCAATAGATGGTAGTGCTCTTATGCAGGCACCTAGGGTTGTCGATTTCGCCAAGCTGTGTAAGGACTATACTTCTCTGGGTGACAAGCATTTTAATGGGGCCAAATCTACGATTGAAGTACAAAATTGGTTGGATACTTGTCTTCGCATCTTCAGGGACTTGGGGATCGATGGTACAATGAAAATAAAGCTCGTATGAAGGAAGCTTCAAAGGCGAGCTATGGGATACTAGAACTCCATTACTCTTGAGACCCAAAGGACCATATTTTTTGGAATCAATTTTAGACTAAATTTGAGGAGAAATTCATTTTAACGATTCAGAAGTCGATTCTCTTACTGAAACAAGTGGGAGATCTATGACTGAGTACATATCAGAGCTTGAGGATTTGTTGAAATATGCTCATTCTTACATTGAAACTCTGTACTAAAAGAATGAGAAGTTTACTATGGGATTGGATAAGCGTCTTGGAAAACAGTTGGTGGATCATATTGAGGATCCATATGAGAAGTTGGTTGAGAATGCTTTGAGGCACGAGAGTTTGTTCCTGCAGAATGGAGGAGCGGTTGCTGAGATTAAGGAACAGTTGAAGTCATAATAAGGCAGCGAGAATAAGAAAAGGTGGAATGGAAAGAGGATGCAACAACAATAAGGAAGAATGGATAGAACAAACCTAAGGGTGAGATTACCTATTTCAACTGTCACGAGAAAGGTCATTGTTTTAAGGACTACATGGCTCTTAAGGAAAAATAAAGTGTTTCAGTTACTATAAGACTGGACATTTGAGGAAGAATTGTCCAACGCTTTGGGATAGACATGCTGTGAAGGCGTATGCATTGGATGTTGTTCTATCTTCTTCAATAACTCTGACTGAAACGGAGAAAGGGAAGGGTGTTGTTGTTGTGCAAGGTATGGTTTTTGGTCAAAGGTGTTTCAGTTTGAGTTTTGTTTGATACAGGAGCATCGTATTCATTTATATTTAATCAGCTTGCTTTAAAGTTGGGTTTAGAACCTCAGATTGTTAATAGACCATTGATTATAACCAACCCAGTAGGAGGTTCTTCTAGTCTTTGTCTGCATTGTTTGGGTCTAGTCTTATCAAGACTTAATTGGTTTTCTATGTGTGATTGCTTTGTTTTAAACTTAGATGGGTTTGGGATTATTCTGAGTATGTACTGGCTTAAGAGATATGTGAATATAGTGGATTGTGAGAAGCTTGAGATGACAATTGAGAATGTTGAAGGGTGAACGACTGTGATATGCTATCTGCGAAATGATGGGGTCCCAGTCAGTCTTCTATGTTCACTTTTAATTCCAAGGGATGGATTTTCATCCGTGTTGATCGTTCAAAAGTTCTCGGATGTATTTGAGGAGGTCAAAGGACTACCGCTGCAACGAGAAATTGAGTTTTGTATTGATACAGAGGATGAAGCTAGACTTATTGTAATGCCTCTTAGGAAAATGGCCCCTAAAGAACAACAAGAGTTAGAAGTTCAAGTGGATGATCTTTTGAATAAAGGATTCATTAAAGAAAGCATATCGGAGTAGGGTGCACTGGATGTATTTACGACCCATGCAAATGAATCATTACGGTTATGTGTGTTGTATATAACGGTGTTGTATACACAATTATATGATTTTTGATTGATGATAACAACCAAATATATATTCTTTTGAATGTGTTTGTAATCGTACTGATTCATATATTTATCACATACAGAAATATAATATTTATATTTAAATAAAATACGATTGTATATAAATTCAAATATTAACACAGTATTTTATTTAAATAGAATATTTTATTTCAATTTTCAAACAGTACAAATTTTACAACTCCAACTATTTGTACATTTCACTGATAATTTTCATTTCAATACATTTCAGTACATATCAAGTTCTCACTCAACTCTAACACAGTCTCTCTGTCATACATTCAAATTTCATATATACATTTACACACTGTTTTTTGTTTTCTGTCTTCTGTCTTCTGTCTTCAGTCTTCTATCTTCATAGCATCCTCACAGTCAGTCCAGTCTTCATACCTGTCACATGAAAACAGAAACACACAGTACACTGCAACAGGAATTTAAACTGAATATATGCGAATATAAATTTTATTTTAAAATTTTATTTGCCTCAGATTTCTGGTGTGTTTCTCATCATTTTTCATGACTTGATCTGAATTATAAAACCATCAATCTGTGTCTAGACAGCCTGTGATATTCACAGTGATACACTGTAAATACCACAAGGTAGACAGTATGTATATACAATGCAGGGACAGGGAAATCTATTCTGGATGGCTGCATATACACACGCGCATATATACACACGTGTGCACTGCCTCGCCAATCCAGTGTGCAATTGAGGAGTAGCCACGTGGACCGTCTCAACTCAGTGCACTCGTGAAAACAACTCAATGAAAAGTCAAACAATGCATTCATGACCGAGCAAAACAAAAGGTCAAATCCAAAGTCAACATAGAAGTCAACACAAGACTGTGTACATGCAAGAAGTTTCAGCATGATGATCAAAACAGTGGTGGATATAGCTCAACATGGTCGAGAAAATGGTGAAGGTGCAACTCAAATGCACACACACACACACACACACACACACACACAACAACAACAACAACAACATGCAGGAATATAGAGCACAAGGCACAACACACAAGCAAGGCAAACTCAAGTATATGGACAGAGTTATCCAAGTTAAAATGCCAAACACAAAACAATAGTTTTACATGGTTTAAGAAGCATAAATTGGAGCATATTGCAATATAGGTTACAACTCAGGTTCAAGTCAGTTCTGTGTACAAATGGAGCATGTTCGAGCATGTACACACATGACAAATACAAGCCAGTGGAGTACAAAAGGGGCAGACCATATAAATAAAGCATGGGAGCACACAAACACACTCATATATAAGGATACGCTACTTGGATCATGGAAGCACATTGGTGAATGCATGAGTAAAAGCATTTATATGTACTGGCAAGTACAAGGAAGAATGGTCAAGGCAACATGCACACATGAGTTCACTTAAGCATGATCAGAGAAAATACATAGACGATATATGTGTGCAGTTATCGCGTATGAATCACTCTGGGCAACTATGTTTTTCAAGCAAATTTTCCACAATGTCAATTCAATGAAATTTTGACCAGATTCAGTGCTCTCAGAATTCACAGTGCTTATCTAAGAAATGAAATGAATTCTGTTTCCAGATTTTTTTAACAAGGAAATCACGAGGACTTTTTATTGGCAAATGGTTGTTTCCAGAAATGAACACAGTTAAGGCAATTTTTTTTATGGCAAGAAATTTTCCAGAAGGCAACAAATCAGTGAGAATTCAAAGCAATCTGTTTTATGGCAAGTATCAAATGTTAAAATTTGAATGAGCAATCAATCAAAAATATATGGCTTGCTCAAGTAAATTTCCAGAAATGCATATATGGATAAAATTCATTTCAAGAATGCATCAGCAAAAATATTGCATAAAGTTTTTTTATGGAAAGCTTCAATCATGCATTCGACTGAAATGAAACAAATCAATTCTGGCAAGTGTTTAAAAGGAAGCAATGCATTCAAGGAGGCCAGGGAACGTTTCTTTCCAGAATTTCAGAGATCAAATGTTTTGGCAACCATTCAAATCGGCAACAAGTAATCAAAAGGAAATTCAATTTAAACAGTTTTGGCAAGCATCCATTTAATTCCAGAAATTTTCAATTTTTTTTGCAAGTGTTAATTGCAGAAAATCACAAAGGGGACAAGAAACCGACTTGAATACTTTCCAAATATTTACATTTGCAAATTTAAAAAGGGAAAATAAATTTAGCCGAGAGCTGTTTTTCAAAAGAGGAAACACAAGCAAGCAAATTTATGCAGTTTTTTTTAAAGATGAAAGCTTCAAAAATCAGATTATTTCAATCAGGGAAATTCAAAAGGGGCAAGTTTTTTAAAGCCAATTTATTCAAGGATTGTATAAGAGAAAAACCAGCATAACAAATCAGAGATTTTTCAATCAAGTCGAGGTGATATTTTCAAAAGGGGAAACCAAAGAATTAGATCGATGTCTTTGTTGAAATTGGAATTTATTTAGGGTTTTCCAATCCCTATATAACACCTATCATCATCGGCTTATAAATTATCGAAAACAAAACATAAACAACTCAGAGAAAAACCAAATTGAATTTGGATACTTACTTTTGGTTTCGATCGCAAATTGCCAAACCAGAGAACAACCCCAAATCGGTGAACAAAATAGCATCAACAATCGACGCCGAGAATATCAACTAGAATACGATCATCAGAGAACCTTTTTCAAGAAGATACGATCGTGATTTGGGGACAAAAGGCAAACCCTAGCCGCCATTTCTGATTCCCAAAGCAAAGAAGGATCGGGCTAACGAAATGAAAAAGGGGTGCAACGTAAACCAAGTTGGCCGGGATATTTTCTAAAGGGATGACCCCTTTAAAATTAAACTCTTCCTTTACTATTTTTTTTCTAGGGTTTCCTTGTATCTTTTGTTTAATTTTAGTTGTTTTATTTTGAGTTGTAAAAACCGTCGAACCAGTTTTCTAGTGTCTGTAAAATACTAGAAGTAAATCAGTCAGGGTGTTGACTGTCAGTTTCAGAGTCTGTAAAATTCTGAGTTACGCGTTACGGGTCTGTAATACGGGGAAATCTGATCAAGGGGTTATCGGTCAGTCTAGGGTTTTGAGCGTAGAGTTAGGACAGGAGCAGGCGCTGCGAGTGTACATGGTCTTGTATGCGGGATCTGTTTATAACACCTAGTAGAAACCTTAAGAATGCAGCAGTAGGCAGGGTTTTGCCGAAGCTGGGTATATCTGTGTGTGATTTATTTTCTGCACTTTTATTTCTGCTGCATTCTGTGATCTGTTTATTATTTTAATATCCTGTCAGTTTTTCAATTCAGTTTAAAAACTGTGATAAACCCTATTCACCCCCCCCCCTCTAGGGTTAATCTAGATCCAACAATGTGTGGATTATCGTGAGATGAATAAGGTGACCAAAAAGAATAAGTATCCATTGCCGAGGATCTATGACTTGTTTGATCAACTTCACAAAGACAAGGTGTTTTCCCAAATGGAATTGGTTATAAGATTTCACCGACTAAGAGGGGGTGGAGATTGTGTGTCAAATGCTGATTTTAGGATGTCATTCGGATTTTATCAGTGCTTGTTGTTGCCATTTGGATTTACTAATGCACCAACATATTTTGTGGATCTTATAAATCGGGATTTAAGAGATCAACTGAATAAGTTCATGATTGTGTTCATGAAAGATATATTGGTTCACTCCAGGACTGAAGGAGAACACAAGATGCATTTTAGAATCATTTTGGAAACCTTACGAAATCATGGTTGATAGACAATTTTTCGAAGTGCCGCTTCTGAAAGGAGGAAGTGAGATTCTTAGGTCATGTCGTATCGAGATAAGGAATAACGGAGGATCTCGCCAAGGTTGCAGCAACTTAGGATTTGGATAGACCTAAAAATGCCACAGATTTTAGGAATTTCCTTGGTTTAGTTGGATATTATTAGCGGTTTATCAGAGACTTTTCGAAGATAACTGCACCGCTGACTGGATTAACAAAGAATAATTAAGTCTTTGCATGGGATGCAAAGTGCGAGCATGCTTTTGTAGTCTTGAAAGAGATATTAATGAGCGCTCCTATTTTGGTTATTCCAAGTGGAAACAAGGATATGGTTGTGTATACCGATGTATAAGCCACTAGATGGGAGTAATGCTAATGCAGAAAGATAACGTTGTGGCTTATGCAAGTTGACAACTGAAGCAGTACGAAAGGAATTAAACGACTCATGACTTAGAGTTAGAGACAATAGTTTTTACTCTAAATATATAGATGCATAATCTGTTGGGAGTTAGATTCGAGCAGTTTACGGATCATAATTCATTGAAGTACCTCTTCTCCCAAAAGGAATTGAATCCACAATAGCAATAGTTATTAGAGTTTCTAGCGTCATATGGTTTGGTATAGACTATACTCCAGAAAAAGGAAATGCAGTATCTGGTGCATTAAGTAGGAGACATGAGAGTTTAGGAGCTATGTCTACTTAATGGAAGCCCCTAGAATATTTGGCCGGATTTGATATTATGCCTAACTATGAGTTAGAGCCAGAAAGATTAGCGAGCTTGTCGATTAGACCTACTTTGATCGGAATAATTTGGCGACACCAAAAGCGAGATGCTAAGCTTGTAGATGTTTTTTAGAGATTGGAAATGAGAGTCGAGCCCGAGGATATAGGAAGTTAGGATGTCGATCGAGATGGTTGGCTTCATAAGGATGGGATCGGTTGTTCCTAACATGGATAGATTGAGACATGAGGTTCTGAGAGAACATCATCTCTCTAAATTGACTGTTCATCCTGGTGATAGCAATATGTATCGAGATATGAGGAGATTTTACTACTGCGAAAGTATGAAAGGATACGTCAAGAGATTTATCTCGAAGTGTATGAACTGTCAATTGGTTAAGGTTAAGTAGAAAAAATAAGTGGATTATTGTATCCATTAGAAGTTCCTAAGTGGAAGATAGATTTTATCGATGGATTATCGAGGATTAGGGAAGGATATGATGGTTTATGGGTTATTGTGGATCGCTTGACCAAAAATATAAGGTTTATTCCAGTCAAATTTACCAGGACGACATCTTAGTTGGTTGAGCTGTATATTAAGTGAATAGTTCGATTCCATGGAATACCGAAGAGCATAATAAGCGATCGAGATCCCATATTAATAGGTGGATTCAGGAATAGTTTGCAAAAGGCATTCAGAACTGAATTACATATGAGTACAAATTATCATCCCCAAACTGATGGTCAGACTGAAAGCGTCAACCAAATGTTGGAATATCTTCTAAGAGCTTGTGTATTGGATTTGGGAGGATCACGGAAAGACCATCTACATCTAGCTGGGTTTTTCCACAACAACATTTATCAGTCGAGTATTGGCATGGCATCATACGAGGCTCTGTATGGTTGACCATGTAATTCACCTTCTTGTTGGTTAGAGACTGGAGAAAAGTTGGTACTTAGGGCCAGAAATGATAAGAGAAACGACGTGTACAATTGAAATCATCTGAAAACGAATGAAAGCAACCCAAGATCATCATAAGGGTTATGTTGATAAGAGAACAAACAATTTAGAATTATCGTTAAGAGACTTGGTATTTATTAAGATTTCACATCCGAAAAATATAGTTCAATTTGGAAGGATAATCAAGATAGCCCCGAGATTCATTGGGCCATTTTTGATTATCAAGCATATTGTAAAGCTTGCTTGTAGATTGGATCTATCTGAGAAGATAGTGAGTATGCACAATGTTTTTCATGTGTCATATCTATGGAAGTCCATTCATGAACAGAATATGATAGTATCTCCAAATCAGATAAATGACATAGAGGTAGAGATGGAAGTTTATAGACCTCGTAGGCCGCTTCGAATCCTTGGGAATGACACGAAACAGCATTGGAGGAAGGTTGTTATGCTATTCAAGGTACAATGGAGCAAGGACGATGATGTCGCATATGGGAAATAGAAGAGAGAATGAGGACGACCCATCCCGAACTCTTCGAGTGGTATTCCCCATATATCGTATCTTACTTGTACTATTATGACTTGTACTATTACACTTCTGCATGCTATGGTTTGATTTTGGTTGCATGGTTTATTGAATGTGTGATTTGATGTTAGATTTGCTACTTGTGGATGGTAGGCATGCAGGACACTTTGTATGCTTATGTTTTCTTGGAATTTCGAGGGAGAAATTCCTAAAATAGGGAGAGTGTAATGATACTTATTTTACTTGTTGGAGGATCATAACAAATCCTGTTTAATTCCTTAATGTTGACATCATTCTCAAATTTTAATATGTTGTCTATGGGGATTTGAGACAATTCCATGATTTTTACCAAATCATTTTATGACCATTTTACTCCTGCTACTTACCACTTTGGCTATACCTTTGTTTGGGACAAAATCGGGTGTTGTAGTTGGTCTTATTGGATGGGGATAGTGGATGGCCATTCCATAGAGTGGTCATATTAAAGATTTGACCCAACAGTTTAAGAGAAATAGCTGCTTTAATTTTTGTTTCTACTGGCCAGGATAACTAGCAGTTAGAGGGCTGATTAGTAAGCCCATTAGAATAGTTGTTACCACCAAAAATTAATAGTTGAATGAGATGGCGGTGAAGGGGTATCGGATGACCGAAAGATCGATAGGCCAAGTACTAGGAAGGGCTAAGAGCAGGAAGAAATAACCTGAAAAGCTGCATCAACCGAAACGCTCCTAGGGGAAAGGATCGTAAAAGCTACGGGATATAGCCGACGGGATCTATCCACCAGGGTCGATCTGACAAAGTCCTTCCAACGTATCAGTCCGACAGAAAGATTCTGTGGCATAGAGTTATCCTAATCCAAAACCAAAATTCAAAAGCAATAAACCCATCGGGTGAGGCTCAAAAGGATCTTCGGTAACGACCGGCCTAAGAACAGATATACCTGAAGGCGAGGGCATCGAAGGGACTAAACTAAGAGAACGCAAGCATCACTCAAAACCAGCTTCTGGGGCATCTGCCGTACGAATACTGAAAGGCGAAATCCATAAATAAAACAGAAGTGACACTAGAAGCCCCCTTCCGCGTATCCAGGATACTTCAAAAAACTCCATCAAAGAACTAACCGGGACCCAAGCAGAGATGCAGGCTACCCGTATTGATATACCTAATACCGAAACCCGCAGCGGCTTCGAACCGACAGTTATCAACATACATCATGAGGGAAAGCCCCTCTAAGTATTCACGATAAAGCCGGAGACCTACATCGGAAAGCTTATGTCCAAGAGCCTACATTAAGGAGCTGTTATCAAGGATTCAAATACCAGCCAAAGCCCATAACTGATACTCCAAAGACGGCCGGAAGTCAAGCGCCTGAAACCAAGGAAAAAGCGACCGACAAAGACCTCCACAGGCCCAACAGCCCATCAGCGGAAGGAGCCCTGAACCACTATAAATAAGACCCCCAGGGGTTACATTTAGGGGATCAATTTTTCCTTTATATTTGTACTCTTAAAAAGAAGATTGGCGCTGAGATTAATCCGGGGATTTCCCCTATTACATTTATGTACTCCCAATGAAAGTCTAATAAAAAGGGATCTTCTTATAAGAAAATTTCTCTTTATGTTTATATTGTTATTTTCCAATCATCACTACTGCAGTTTATTGTTCATTCTCCAGATAAGCACGGATTCCCATATATAGATGTTCTCGAATAGGAGAATATACCTCCTTCTTTAAGTTCAAATCCATTCTGATAGTCCTTGGCGATATCATACATCCAAGCTTCGATATCTAGGGTGGTCGCCCGATTTAACAAAAAAATAGCCAATCCACCTATTTCTCCTTTGGATCTGTTCCTGCTAACCCATCTCCAGTGTTGATGAAAAGTATCATTTACATTTTGGCACTAGAGGGAGGGGCCTGAACCTCCGATCCGTTGGTTAACCCTATCACATATCTACCTGAGTTGTTCTGTCTCAGATTGGACTAGCTTTGAAGAAGCAAAGTTATGAGTAAAAGACTCATACAAAAGTTTTCAAGATCTCGAGCGGATAAGTCCAAAACCACCAACCATAGGGTGACGGAGAAGCAAAGGTTAAGAGCGGAAGCCTTGTGGGTGATAATGCAGAAGAGAAAAATGGAACTACGTGCTTATGATACTGGGATGATAGCTTTTCCCACATAGACAAATCTTAGCGCTCCCACCTAGTGGATCTACATCATAGGATACTAGTGTTTTCTCTCACTTAAAGAATGCTCTCTACAGGCAAGTTAAGGGAATGACACTCGAACGAGAGATAATGGGCGATTTCAACCACTTCGCCAGCAAATGGTTTAAAGAGATATCACCTCAATTTCAGTGTGTTCCAGGAGGAAAGAACGAAAATACGAGCACCGCAGCTAGGCTATGCCACAAGAGGATTAGACCCCAGCAGCAAAGAGAATAATATATGCTGGGGGTACCCAAAGAATACTACCTCACTACTTCGATGGAGAACATTTACTACCTAACCAAACAAGAACTCAACTAATGGACATTCACGAAGAAGAAGCCTAAATACGAAAGTGAAACTGGAGGGCCTTACTGCCATTAGCACCTAATGAATGGACATGAGACTAATCCCTCCAGAACCCTCGGGGAAACCATCGTTAGATTTGTTAGCCAAGGCCAATTACGAGAATTTATGAAAAGATCGAAGTGAATTCGGTAAGAATCCTTAAAAAAAGATTACCAAACATGATTCAAGGGTACGGAAAGCCCTCTTCCCGGAAGTTACAAGGAAACCTAAAAAGGGTCAGACTGTAAACAGATTAAATCCCTCGTAATCGCAAAATTGTTCAGGATGGGGCATCCCCCGGAGGGGATGACATGTTAGTATTTCTCCATGCCCAAATCAGAGGGGTAGGGCTAAAGCATCAAAAGCATAAGCCGTCGTTTCACACCAGAGATGGTCGTGGAGGTGCATCTAAAATTGGCACTCTCTGCCTCTGCTCGTAGAAGAGTACGCCCTGCCTCTGCTAGAACTAGGCATGTCCTAACTTTGCTTATGTTACGCGTTACCCACAGAAGGGAATACAAACCCCTATAATCACCTATGATGGTCAGGAAAGGGCACCACTCGGAGGAGGGTGGCGTATAAGCCTCTATCAGAACCTACGATGGTCCGTATAAAGTGTCAAAAGAGTAAACCTTAGTTCTGTGTCTACGATGTCCCCGTCTAAGTTTCTACGACCTTATCGTTGCCTACAATAGTCAAGATAAAGCGCCTCCTGTAGGGAGGTCGGGTAAGTCCTTGGGCTCTGCTTGTGGATAAGCTAACCAAGCGCTCCGGATGCACAAGCCTAGAGAGTGGCCAATGAAGCATGTATATCCTCTATTTTGACATCAAAAGCCTAAGGAGAGGCTCAAGAAGACTTACAACCTTTGCTTCATCAATAGAATCCAAAATGGATACCAAAAAGACAAATACCGGAAGTATTCCTGACCTTTAATCTTTAAATAACTGAATTTGGGTGGATTCGGCTCTATACAAATACCGGAGGAGGTTCCGGTCTTCTATAATAATACCCGAATCTAGGTCAATTCAGCTCTTCACAAATACCGAAAGGGGTTCCAGTCTTCTATTTTATTACTCGAATCTGGGTCAATTCGGCTCTTCACCAGTACTTGAGTGAGTCTCGGTCTTCTGTCTTAATACCCGGGTCCCGGTCGATTCAAGGCTTCACGAATACCGGAAGGGGAGCTTCGCGATTCCCAATCTTTAAATTATTTAGGTATTGGTTATTTTGGGACTTCCACTAGAGTCAAAAAGGAATCTCTAGCCTACAATCTTAAATACCCGAATCGGGGTCAATCCAGTTCTTTACAAATATTGGAGGAAGCAATCCAACTCTGTCTCGATGTCGAGCCCCGGCGCAAATCAAAGCCGGATGTAGAGTCCCAGTCTCAGCACAGGGCGTCCGGATCTAGATCGATTCAAATTCTTAGAGCTGAATAGGAAGGAACTTGTCAACCCTTATCCCAACGCAGATCCGGCTCGGAAGCGCATTTCCACCATTGTTAGGCACAAACTGGTAGCCTCCCTCATTTTTCTTTTTTGCTCAGAAAAGTGTCTTTGATTTACACAAGTATATCAAATGTTCGCACTAGCACACAAAACACAAATGAGCACTATAGAACCTTCATGTTGAACGCACTTTGATACTGTTGATCCCACAAAGAGTATGGGACGCTATTTAAAAGCTCACAAGACAAACTCCCAACGAAACATGTCGGAGATGTGCACCTTTTCATGATATAACAATAACTAAAGGGAAAACGTTTATATTGAAATGCATATTCGCATACCAAGTAATATCATTGTAGGTCCTACCCTTATCCATGTATGATGTCTCTATAGAGTACTACACTCCAGTGACAAAATACCGTGTACTTCGTACATTACATAATTGCTTACGAAAAGGCTCGTGAAATAAATACATTTTTCTTAAAGAAGAGAAATCACTTCTTCATGCATTTATTGTTTACATAGTGCCCCAGCATGTTTAACCCTAAAACTCTTTAGCATAGCTTCATGATCCCCTCTCAAAAAGCTAAAGGAGATCTTAGGAAATGCGGTATAAATGTTCTTAAAACCCTTAAGGAAACATTTCTCCCTGAAAGCGTAAGTAAGTGTCGTTCGAAACTCCTTTTTCAGTCTACAAATCATGCGTAATGCATCCTTATATTAAACTAAATTCTGTCATGATGCTGACAATCATATTAGCCTTAACGAATAATAAAGGGAAACCCTGTACAAGTGTTGCATTGGTTGCATAACTAAGTTTACAAGTATGCCACCTGCCCTACATAAAAACAAAGACTATTCAAAGTCAAATATCCAGGGAAAAAGGAAAACACGTCCAGAGTAAGAATTATACCCGAGGGGAGGAAACTTCATGGCCAATAGCTTTCTTTCCTCCTGGAAGGCCGAAGGGGCAACCTTCTCTAGGTAATGACGATTCAGAATTGTGAACAAAATGCTCACGTGGGCAGCCGCCATCTATGGGACCGTTACCCCCATTCTCCTTATTGTTATCAACAGAAGAGAGAGTCTCTCCTTCCTCGGCTAAATCATCCGCAAGACGATCAATATATAAAAGGTCCTCAATTGTGGGTTCACTCCTCCGTGGTATCTCGATTCCATCTTCACCCGACTTAATCCTTTCCATAACCCAATCCCAGATGAAAGAAGGAATTCGAGTGGTTCGGAGTTCAGGAAGAATCTAAAGATTGTCGGAAAGAAGGTGAAATAGGGCATTCTCATAGTAGTTGGATTTAATCTGTGGGAGGTGGACTTGCAAGAAATTGGAATCCTGTTCTCAGCTGCATAGGTTATCTAGGGGGCGCGAGAAAGCTTTTCATTCTTCTTCTGAAGCCCATCAACATGGGTAACCATGTCCTCCGCTATCTGGTGCTCTAAGGCCAACACCTTTTTCAGGTGTTACGACCCTAGCCGGTCTTCTTTCTCCTAAGCTAACTCAGCATGTTCCAAGGAATTCTTCAACCTCTCACACTCGTCGCTCAGGACTGCGTTTGCCTCTCGAAGCCGAGTAATTTCAGTAATAGAAGAAGAAAAAATGGGCTTAGACAAGTGCCATTCCTTGATAGTCTGGGAAATTAGAAGCATTCAACATATGGTTACGACAAATGGAAAGGCCAGCGTAAAAGAAAATGTTGTAACTTAAGCTGTTGAATTATCAAACGCTGAAAAAAATCCATTGTGTCAAAAGAAGTGGAAGGCAATGAGATATCAGAAAATTCGGTTCCCGAAAGAATAAGTTTCACAAGATCAGTAAATCATTCGGAAAATCAAGGAGCCTCGAAGGTACAGCAGTCTGAGATGCGGTAGTACGCAGCATGGCACCTATGCCTGCTTCGGATACATTTGGAAGGGATGACGGAAAAACACCACTTTTTATTTCCCTACCAAAGGCACTCCCGGGAATCGCGAAGGTAGAAATATTGAGCTTCAATCTCTTAGCTGGCGGATCGACAGGAAATTCAGTTAACCTCTTAATAGTAGCCGCGATTGATCGATTCAAGCCATCAGTAAGAACATGGGCTTCTGAAATCGAAACTCCTAGTCAAACGAAAGGCAGGGGAAAAACTCGAGGACCTAGAATGTTAGTGTCAAAAAGATCTTAATAAAGAAACTATCGAATCAACAAAACATACCTGGAAATAAAGGAGTCGAGGAAGCGAACACTTCTGAACATAACAATAAACATTTAGAGCTAGGAAGACGGACAGATGGGCGCCCTAAGACCTCCTATCCGTTAGGAAGAAGGTTATAAAGACACAGCTTGTCCTTGGTTAGTAGTGTGGACCGACTTGACGGCTTTTCGAGTAGTTTCAAAATAAGCTCAGATACGCAAGATTCGCTCTCGGTTAAAGACAACCCCTCAGAAGCAAAATATGAAAGAAGGAAATTAAAGAAAATTCACAAATGGAAAAGTAACCACTCACAAAGGGTTAAGAAGACTTACTACAATCGACAAATTGGCCGGAAATACCGACACGACATTTAATGAAGAAAAATTGATCTTCCCTAGGTATAGCCTCACCCGCACCATCGTTGACAATCTTCCGCAAAGGGGCAGCATGGAATATGGGGAATTCAACACCTATTGAAAAACGTATCAGATGTTGAACGAGGTTCGAAGTAAGAGAAGCCTGACCCGATTCCAAAACGAGTACTTCCAGGCATAAGAGCAGTGTGTAAGTGCTTGGTAGAAATTGAATGGCATAATTTCCAAATCCCGCAGAAGTCAAAACACAAAGGAAGGAAAAGGAAAGAAGCATCCATGCTAGAAGTGTACAGCTGAATAGGCGAAATATCCTTCAGAAGGATGCATGATATCATCATGATAGGTAGCGGGCATAGCCTCCACATTGTCCATCCCAAAGCTGGTAACAATGGAATTTACTCCATCTTGAGAAGTAATCAGCGATTTCTTCAAGAGAAGAGATTTCCTCGTCCGTGAAAGATCACAAGCGTTAAAGGATGATAAACTGGAGCTCCTTTAATCAGACATAGTGCTGCCAGGTGACATAATTTCGTAAACTTATAAAGTTTATATCCCAATCATTAGAACATTCGAAAGTGATAACATATAAACTGATTCTTTTATGCAATTGCATGTTCCAAACCCTAGAATTAATATTTGGGGAAAAAGGCGTATGGGCGGATTGCAATGAATTGCCTCTCAGGTTATTAAAATACGAACAATTTGTATCCAATATACAAAACCAAAAACAAGTTTGAACAACCCCTCGATTTAACATTAAAACCGAGATATTTACCAAAAGTTAAGAAATGAGTTTCTCACAATAAGCTTCAAGTCCTCAGTGAACAAATAATCTGGTTCGAGAAATTAATGTTGAAGGTAAAAAGTGAAGAAAAAGCAGTGATAATTGTGCAAGGATATTTACCCAAATCCCCACCGCACAAACAAAGACCAATCGGTGTTCCCCTGCCAAGGAAGAACAAAAGACTCTGATATGAAACTTCAGAAAAGACAAAGAGTTTGACTTGGGAAGCCGAAGATACCCCTTCAATAGGGGGTAAATGTTACCACCAAAAATTAACAGTGGAATGAGCTCGCAGTGAAGGGGTATCAGATGACCGAAAGCTCAATAGGAAGTGGGGCCAAGTACTAGGATGGGCTAAGAGCAAGAAGAAATAACCCGAAAAGCTGCATCAACCGAAACCCTCCTATGGGAAAGGATCATAAAAGCTACGGAATATAGCCGACGGGATCTATCTGCCAGGCTCATTCCGACAAAGTCCTTCTGACAGTATCAGTCTGATAGAAAGATTCTATGGCAAAGATTTATCATAATCCGAAACCACGAAAGTCAAAAGCAATAAACTTATTGGGTGAAGCTCAAATGGATCTTCGGTAATGACCTGCCTAAGAACCGATACACCTGAAGGCGAGGGCATCGAAGGTACTAAACCAAGAGAACGCAAGGATCACCCAGAACCAGCTTCTGGGGCATCTGCCATATGAATACTGAAAGACCAAATCCACAAATAAAACAGAAGTGACACCAAAAGCCCACTTCCGAGAATCCAGGATACTTCAAAAAAAAACTCCGTTAAAGAACTAACCGGGACCTAAGCAGAGATGCAAGCTACCCGTACTGATCCACCCAGTACCAAAACTCGTAGCGGCTTCGAACCAGCAGTTATCAACTTACATCATGAGGGTAAGCCCCTCTAAGTAATCACGATAAAGCCGTAGGCCTACATCCGAAAGCTTACGTCCGAGAGCGTACATTTATGAGCTGTTATCAAGGATTCAAATACCAGCCAAAGACCATAACTGATACTCCAAAGATGGTCGAAAGTCAAGCGCCCGAAACCATGGGAAAAGTGACCGGCAAAGACCCCGATAGGCCTAATAGCCCATCAGCGAAAGGAGTCCTAAACCACTATAAATAAGACTCCAGAGGTCACATTTAGGGGATCAATTTTTCCTCTATGTTTGTACTCTTAAAAAGAAGCTTGGCGCTGAGATTAATCCGGGGATTTCCCCGATTACATCTATGTACTCCCAATGAAAGTCTAATAAAAAAAGGATCTTCTTATAAGAAAATTGCTCTATAAGTTTATATTTTTATTTTTCAATCATCATTGTTGTAGTTTATTGTTCATACTTCAGATAAGCACGTACTCCCATTCATACTTGTTCTCGAATAGGATAATATGCCTCCACTACAACAAAAATACCCTATTACTATGTCCATTTTACAATGGGCATTGGCTGCCCCTTGTAATAGAATGCTATTACAACGGTCATTTCTATGACCGTTGTAAAAGATGCCTATACAACAACCTTTTTACTACAGACATAAACTGCCCGTTGTAATAAATGTTATTACAACGGTCATTTTCAGGCCCGTTGTAATAGATGTCTATGTTACAACGGTCACAAAATGTCTGTTGTAATAGATGTCTATATTACAACGATCACAAAATGTCCATTGTAATAGATGCCAATTTTCGACGGCCAATAATTAATACTTACAATACTTCCATAAAATTAAAATTGATTATTTTTTATTATTTACTAATTAATCATTAACCATATATCATTAATAATATTATATTATTTAATAAATAATCATTAATAATATTATATTAATCATTTATAAGTTATAATAATTAATGACTATTAATAAACTAGTATAACCGCACAACGGTGGGAAAACCGACCGTTTGATTATACAATTTAAAAAAATGTATTTTCAGATTAACCTACAAAAACGTGATTGATTTAAAAAAATTGAATTTTTAAATTTAGTATATATTTAGATATATAAAAAGATATTGTAGTAGAAATATATCATCGGTGGATCTGAAGTACATTTGAAAGGTAAGGGATATTTAGAGAAATTTTAGGAATTAAAATTTGAACGGTCAAAAAAATTGGAGAAAACAATTCCAAGAAAGAAGGAGCATTTTTTTTGACCTCACAAAAGTTTATTTTAACCAAGTGACAGTAATCAAACCTCTATAACGGTCGGTTTGATAACATTGTATAGTTTTTGAAAAAAATTGTTTTGTTTAAGTATTAGTTAAACATAAAAAAGTAACGTGATAGATAATATTTAAAATGAATTTTAAGGAGATAAAAGTGGAAAAAATTAAGTTAATTAGATTGAAGATATTCAAGGAGACATGATATGGACATGTTTCATGTTTTTTGGGCTTTGGAAAATTTTATTTTGGCCAACTCACAGTAAGTTAACCTCTCTAACGGTCGGTTTGATAATATCTAATTACTAATTATTATATACTAGTATTACCGTACAACAGTGGGAAAACCAACCGTGAAGGTGTTCAACATGAAATATAAAATCATTTGTTAAAACATATTTCAAGTCAGATTTTATTAAAAAAAATATGACATTTTAAGACAACATAAAAATAATTAAAAAGGTGTAAATTCAATTAAAAATTGACACCATCAGTGGATTGCAGTTACATATACGAAACAATACAGGTCAAATAATCAAAAAATTTATAACCCTATTAAGTAGAATTATTAACAAATATACAACTATGACAAATTGCAATAAATGAACCAAAATTGCAATAAAAGGGCAAAATCAGAAGCAACACAGATTTCAGAATGTGCCGGTTGCAAGATTCATCGAAATTAATTGCAAATTCATATACTGAACTGATTATTAAGTTGACTCATCGAGCACATAATCTGCGTAGAATTATCTGCGCAAAAAGAGAACACCATTAACTGCATTTCCAATGGGCTGTTTTCTTAGATTTAACAGAAATATCTGCATTGAATTATCTGCGCGAAAAGAAAACACCATTACTGTATTACTGTACAACGGTTGGAAAACCGACCGTTTAATGGTATAATTTAAAAAAGTTACTAAAGGTTTTCTCTAAAATTTCAGTGAGACATATAATCATTGTATATTTAACTGTTCATGTATTGGAATATTAAAAGGAAAGGGAAAAAACGTACAGTAAAAGACGATTAACCATTGTGAATGATATATGAAAATAATTTGTGAGACGCGATAACATTTAAGGAAAACACAAACCATTTCGTCGTTTCAGCTTCAGTTCTAATAACCAATCTATGCAATTGTTGTTGGATCTTGTAACTTATAATCCAACATAAATTGAATTTGAATTTGCAAGAACATAGAAACTGATTTGTTTGGAATGTACTCATATGCAATTCTTTGTAAACTTAAAATATAAAATAATCTAAAGAAACGGCCTAGATAAATCCACTTTTTATTAGTAGCTAATTAATTTCAGCACAACCTAGCTTCAGTTCAGTTCCATGCCAAACAAATTGCAATATCGACTACCTGGACAATAAATGAACTATATCAGAAATAATATAAAGCTTTAAACCACTTTACATTATGAAATAACATTTAAGCTTAGCCGAATGTTCAAAATGGTATCATTCAAGAGTATCTTCAAAATATTTTCCTAATAATTAATAAAAAAATATAATAAAAAACATTAACTTGAAGGTCATGCAGTAGAAAACCAAGAAATTTGTTTCAATCTGCTAATTTCTTATATTTCTAAATAAGTGATATACAATCACTATCGTAAAATTATGATACTTATATTAATTAAGTTGATAGATGATGATCTTACTACAACTATATCAGATGTAAGATATTAGTGCAAATCACTATAAAGATTCAATACTGGTTCTTAGTGAGTAAAAATAATAATACTATTATAAGATAATATGATTATGTTACTCATAGTAACTATATTTGGTTGTTGTAATCATACTATAATGGTAGCTATGATGCACGGCTGGTTAATATCCAAATGCTCGGTATTAAATTGTGAAATCATCAGAACCTACCTCAAAATACAATAGTCATGTGAATCTATTTTAGTGAAATAGGCATAAGTCACTCTTATTAAAACACTGATGGAATAACATAGGATCTTATGTATCCTGAATTCAAAGAAAATCCTGGAGCCATGTCCTTGTATGAAATACTGCAACCATGGTATCATTTTATGCGCGCATTATGTGTCAGTTATGTTAACAAAGCATGGCCTATTTAGTTTTAAGAAATACCGTATAACTTCCTCTAATTGTACATTTCTAGCAGAAAAACAATAACTTACCGAAAATAATTTATTTCCATATGAAATAGATGTTAAGTATTGAGCATAATGAGATTAGTAGAAAGCCACAATATTTATTAGTATGCATATCCTAACCGTCAAACTTTTGAGAACAACATTTATTTGTACATTTCTTTTTATAACTTTCTTTTTTGTAAAATTGCCAAAAAAAGTCAGTATGCTAAATACAAAAGGCACCACCAATTGACAAGCAAAGAAAATAATATTTAAGGAAATGTATATTTAGTTTTGCTGTATACATAGTCATTCTTTATTAGAAGCTAATTACAGAAAAAATGAGAGCATGAACATGTTGTAATACCAACACACAGAAGCAATCAAAAGAATAAATGATTTATGACAAATTTAGTAAAGTAGTAAAAGTTGGACACAAATACAAACGTGGTTGCACTCTTATGGAAATAGAATGAATTCGAATTGAATGAATTTTAGTCAACTATATCATTATTTGAAAAACAGTTTTAGTGAGCGGAATTGATACTTTTAAAGCTGGATGTAAGTGCAAGCTTTGCTTGCACTTCAAGGGAAATAGAATAAATTCAAAAGGTATCACACCTGCACTTTAATGTTTATTAATTCCGCATTATAGTTAGGTAAGGAACAACTTCAATACATATATACTAAACCGAGGAATCAATAGTTATTGATATTTTATATAAATTAAAGAATTAATGATCATTGCCATTTTTATATAGAGCAAGGAATCGGTCAGATTTTATATTCATCTGAACCATGATTTGAGATACGATTTAAGAAGAGAAAGATTAGAGAGAAACAATTGGTCGGATTGAATGATTTGGAAGGAAAAACAGGGCAAGAAATTATCGCTTGAAAATTCATTATGACCCACAGTCGGCAAACCTCCCTAACAGTCCGTTCGATAATCAGTATTCCAACAAACTTAATTTTACTTTCCAGTTATTAGTAAGTAATATATATCCAGTAATTAATATCAATAATTATAATTAATATTAATAATTTATGATTGATAATATTACTACACTATTTGAAAAATACCATTTTACAATATTGAATCTGCGCTAAATCACCGAAGTGTTGTAAATTTTTTGATCTTTCACGATATTTAATAAAATAAATGTTGTAATAGGATTTCCATGATAATGTTTTTATTTAAATGTTGTTAAAGTAAAAATATCTACAATGTGTACCCAAAGCATTAAAAAAAGTTTTAAATATTTTTTTCTTTTTATATAATTGTATACATATTGGATTTCATTCAATGGTGTTGTTATATAAATTATATTATTGCCTTTTACTAAGTTTATTTACTACTTTACAAAATAAAGGACAATAAAATAGTTATATTAATAATTACTATTAATTGGTTAAAAATTAATATAATAATTGTTAAGCATTGATCCAAAATTATTTTTCAATAAAAAATATGCACTAAGAATTTGCTCTTTGCCGTTAATGAATATAAACAAAAAGCATATATAAGGTTGGGATCAAAATATGTTTTTTTTTTCATTTTAAATAATCACCACCAATAAATTTATACAACACTCGAATTTTTAGAGCATTTCAATTGCAAAAAATCGCATCTTAAACAAGCCTCATTTACCAACGCTATTAATTTTAGAAAATCATAGAAATTTAGATAGTAATTTCAGATATATGAAAACATATCTAATTTAGATAGTAATTTCAGATATATGAAAACATATCTAATTTAGAAATTTATAAATTTATCTGTAAAAACATGCATCTGAAACCATACAGTCTTTCAGATACATAAACTTTCGGTTTTAAGACATTTGAAATATTTCTGGCCGTTCCAAAAATTGCGCTCCAATCCTTAGTTTTCTGACCGAATATTCGGCCCTACCCCCATAACCAAAAATAAAACCTAATCTCTACCTCGTTTCTTTCAGTAAACCTAATCTGTTCTAAATCGCAGCTGCCACAAAAATCCTCTTTCACTGCTTCAATTTTCGCTTTATCTTCATCCTCAATTTCCAATTTGTGCGTCAAGACGAGGAATGGTACCGCTTTCCTCAATTTCCAATATGTCTGCACTTCTTTAAATTTCTCAGCTGGGTCGCAACCGCTTCCTTCAATAATACGATTCGTTGTTTTGTCTGCAACACAGAAGTCTTGCAAAGGGCTTGGATTAGAAGCAAGCACACGTCATGAAGCAATGAAGGCAGTTAGTACCAGATAAAGGAACATTTTAGCTGTCATTTGTTTTGAAACTCCAAGGTGATTAAATACCTTTGAGCTGAACTACTTGTTATGAGTTAGACAACGAACTTATGGGGCATATATATAGTTTAAATAGGTAGGAAACTTGTATAAACTTGAATGAATTTTGACATGGAACTGGTCTGGTTGATTGTTTCCATATATAAGCCGCCACTGAGCATCTAGAAATTTAATGCAGTCTTCTTTCACATTTTTTTAATAGTACTTTATTGTCTAAAAACAAATCAAAGTTATGTAATGATAAATTTAACGACGTCGGAATATCATGTTATTTGCTATGCAGGTAAGCATGCCTATTTGATAAATCAGAACAATTTTTTTTAGCAAACTAATAATCTAAAGTTTCATAATAAAACGAAACAAGCAAGTACTTATGCATAGTACAGTTGGAAAGTTTGTTGTTTCAGCATATATGATTGAGGGTTCGACTCTTACCTTAAACTGAACCCGTACAATGGCGCTTTACATGAAAATAAACCATAGTCCATTTGTGCTGGAGTTGACACTCTTTACAATTGCACTTTATCTATGTACTGTTTTATTTTGCTTTATTTTAATATTTTAACAAAATTCATTGTTTACAAAATTTTGCAATTCCTTTGATCGAATGTTGTATAAAATGAATGGCTATAAAGTATACTTGTGCTAAATTGAAAAATAAAAAGAACAGAACTGTTCGTACTTCCTTTCTTTATTTTTGCATGCTTTTGAAATGGCTAACCAAAATAATTAGAGGCATAAATTCATTGCTTACAAAATTTTGCAATTGGTTTGATCGCATGTCATCAAATGCACGAGTTAATAATCCCTTTTATCGGTATTTAATTAAGTGGATAGTGAACAAGCAAGCGTGCATGTGCAATATTATACCAAATTCAAAGTTTTACATAAGATTTGACATACTAAGCTCGTAAAATATGTTGTACAGTGTATTAAAAAAAGGGTGCATTTACAGATAATGCCAAATAGATAGGAGGATAAAGCACAAACCTATGGGAAAAAAGAATGAATGCAGAAAAAATTAAATAATTCAATAGCTTTTGATTTTAAACATCCGTTAAACAGGCACCTGACGCCAGATGTTTATTCAATAGACATCTAAAATTAAATTATATATATAATATTAATATCGGGCGTCTACTGGACAGACGCCTATAGCTCGCTGTTTATTCAACTGATGTCTCATAATATTGCAGATATGTGATTGCATTTTGCGAAAACGCAACCAATTACTGAATCTTACACTCTCTTGGAAACTGAAATAAGAGTACACATTATATTTTGTAATATGTGATATTTTTATGGAAATGCACTAGTGGTAGATTAAAGCTATATTATGAAAAACCAACTGTAAAACACTTAAGCTTCCTTCTTGTTCCTTTTACATGTAGATACATGTTCTCGATTTCTTTGACTACCTAATGAGAAAATTACATATTATATGGCAGCTAAATTTTTTTGTACGATGTAGTGAATTTATAGAAAGGAGTCATAGATTTGTCAGGGGATGTGGTGGATGGATATTAGTAGTAGACGTTGGTTGAATGTTGTGGCTGACATGCAACGTATTCTTTTCAAATGATTACATTTTGTAAGCTCGGTGGAAGATGTTTTAGAAGTTAAGATTCATATCCAGGTCAGCTATCGAAGCAAAATAACTAAATGATCTTTTTCATTCTATGAAATGGTAATTTTGGCTTGCGATAAGTAATATAAACAACGTTCAATAAGAATGTTTAAAAAAGAATACCAGATGAGTTACAATGGAAATTAGAGGCTCACGGATCTTTCTCATTCTATGAACTGCACTATATTTCTTTATCATATAAACTCATGGCTTTATGGCTTACAAAATTTTGCAATTGGTTTGATTGAATGTCGTATCAAATGCATGGTCAATCTATCATTTATATATTATAGAGTATTCAAGATTTTACTTCAATGATGAAATGTGCAGTGCAATCATTAATTTGCCTAGTACTTTAGAATTTTGTTATGCACTCATTTCCTTTGTTATTAGGTGCGGGGTTAGGCAGATCACTCAATACACAATTGCATTCTGTTAATGGATCTACGGATGCTTCATCTTCTTCCTAGGTATTTAATTCATTCCCCAATGTAATTTTGTACAGGTGAAATGCTAAAAACACACACAAAAATGAATAATGGGCTAATGTTTTTTTTCTTTTTGAATTTCAGTTGGGAGCTTTCTGGGAAGATGATCTTCAAAGCATTACTGAAATGAATTTTAGCCAAAACTAGGAGCCAATGTTTCCTCCTCAGAATCACCAAGGTCAGTACATGATAAATTGATCATTTCTTTTCATTTTGTCTTTGTAGCAATATATCGACAACAAACTACTACTGCATCTTCTCATTGCACAACTTTGTAGTTCCCTAGTTTCCTTTATTTTGCCAACATGTTATAGTTGGAGATTTAATTTTAAATGCAGTTTTGAGTTTGCGCCATGGTGTACATGAGTTCCTCATGCATACATAAATTGATTTAACATGATATAATATTGTTAGAATTTGATCAGTTTTTTATGTATTCAACGGAGTTTTTAAATACATTTTAGATAAAAGATTCACAATGGTTTTTCAAAGGTGAACTTAGTTGCAATCTACATCTTCATATATTTGGACTTTCAATAGAAGCCTATTATGTAATTAATTCTTCCTTTGGTCATATAATTGTAGAAATAAAAGTTCATATATAATGTCAGTTACAAATACAAATATTTTTACTTGAATACAACTACAAGCTGTGGATATGGTGGTGTCTAAACTGTGTCTAAACTGAAGTAAGAAGACTATGGAACCTAAGGCTGATAAGCTACGCAAGCGTTAACCCCGTTGAACATATACTTCACTAGTATGGGTGGAAAGCCCTATGTTTGGCCGAAACCATATGTAGTAACAGGGACATGGTTGGATACTTGTGAAAAGCCACCTTTGGAACTTAGTTATGTTACTAGGAGACAATTACCTTTGGAACTTAATTACTATAGTTTGCACTTGTATCCTCTGCTCTACCTTGCTGCTCAAGATGACTTGAAGTAATAATACACTCAAATGCTGTACAATAATATATGGTGATATGTGTACAAAAATTGAGAACAAAACAGTTAACTTTTTGTACACTCTCAATTTAGTGCAATGCTGTAAGGTTACAACAATGTAAGACTTAAATGTTGTATAATAAGTTTTGAATGGTATATAATAATATATTCTCTCTACATTTGGTAACTTTTTTTTTCTTTTTTTGCAGTAACACCATGCTAGTAACAATATGCAGACTCAAGATCAACAGGCCGTTGGATCTGCCGTGGCGTGGCACAAAGGTTACATTTCCTTGGTCTAGTGTTGGTACTTATGAAACTAGTTATGTAATTTATGTTAGAACTATGTCGACGTAACTTATCTAACCTTTTGGAATGTAAACTTATCTAGTCCTTTAGAGTATAAACTTATCGAACTTTTTGAAATGTGTTGGAATTATATGATTCTTACTTCAGTCCTTTAGTATGTGTTGTTATGTGATTTTGATTGCTGCATTACAATATTTATTGCATGTTAAAATATTCATTATTATTATGGATGTATATCACATTAGTTATATTTAAATTTGCATTTATTTCGCAAGGGGCAAGAATTGTTGTTATATGATAATTTTACAATGGTCCATAGCCTGTTGTAAAATAGGTTTACCAAGTAGAATATTACAACGGTTGACGACCGTTGTAATATACTGTATTACAACGGGCAAAAGCCGCTTGTAATTTATTAGCTATTACAACGGGTTAATAACCATTGTCATAGAGTCAGTGCATGTGACAAAGCAAGTTATTACAACGGTCTTTTACAACAGTCTTTTACAACAGTCATAGCCCGTTGTCAAATAGTCAAGAGCTATTACAACGACGCATATTAAGACGGGCATGTGCCCGTTGTGAAATGCATATTACAACGGTTTTTGCCCGTTGTAAAAGGACTGTTTTGTTGTAGTGCTCCTTCTCTGAGTTCAAATCCATTCTGATAGTCCTTGGCGATCCCATACCTCCAAGCTTCGATATCTAGGGTGGTGGCCCGATTTAACCAAAAAATTGCCAATCCACCTATTTCTCCTTTGGATCCGTTCCTACTAACCCATCTTCGGTGTTGACAAAAAAAATCGTTCATGACCTAAATAAACACCTCATATGCTTACTATGGATTATATGTCTTAACTAAACACCTTATACGCTAATTTCACCAAAAACTAGATCATACATGTTTAATTCAGATCTAGACGTCTTAGAATAACCTAATTTGATCATATATTATGTAATTCACTAGGTCTATCATGTTTTAAATGTTTTCAGTGTCAAATTATGTTAGGATTTTGATGATTATGATATGAATCATGTTTGTATGCGTTTATATGATTGTTCATGTTTGAATCGGATGTCATTTGATTGGCTGAATTGTATGTTATGTGTGATACATTTATTTATAATTGTGTGTAACAGGACTTAGAATCAAAGAACAGAGAAAATCAGTGGTTTAGATGTTTAGATTCATATGAAACTTGGTAAAGGAGATCTAAAGGTATCAGGATTGTTCCCGCAATCGTTTGTGTTATGACAATCCAGGTCGTAAAACACACAATGCTTTCTAGATTCCTTCTCCTTCTGAGTTGACTTTTGCATGGATGGCTTTATAAAAGGAGTGACCGGGTGAACTTCTAGAAAAATCTCCTTCAAATTATAAGTAAGTTTCGAATATGAAGGAATTTTGTATCTTTCCATAACATGTTCCAATCATCCCGAAAGAAGATTTTCCGTTACCAGCGCTAGACGGTCCTTTGGCCTTAAGCGAATTAACCTATAGAACTATCTTATCCATTCTCGTATCCAATTCCCGTAGAAATCTATTTGCTTCAAAGTAAAACTCACCAAAGTCACTTGGTGGATTCCATTGTAGTGAGATCTTGAAATCCATCTTATCGAAAACACCAGAAACAACAACCATAAGAACCATGGACAGATCAGGTCGATCGACCGACGCCACCGCCCATTAAACCTTTCCAAGAATTTCTGCAAAGTTTCTCTGGAACTTTTCTTAATTGTCATGAGAGTCATCACGTTCATGGGACGAGAAATATGAACCCTGAACTGCTCAACAAACCTTCCAATCAAGACATGCCAACTACCAACTAATTTTGTTTCCAACAGCCTAGACCGTATGGTGGCAATATCTGTAAGGTAAAATAGGAAGCTTTTCGCCATAACATTATCTAACGCCGAAAGCATTTCCATGTGGTGCATACAACGCATCAGATGGACAGTCGGATAAATTCTACCATCATAAGCATCCAAAATCGATAATGTAATAACCCGGAAATCTGAGCCAATTTAAAATTTTTATTTTGGCAATGTTGATGAATTTTGAATGTTTGAAATGAATTATTTTAAATAATAATGACGAGAAATTTATTTTGAATAGAAATAGAAGGAGTATATTTATTTGAATCGTCGTTAAAATATAAATAATTATTTTTAATTACAAAAGGAATTGAAAATGGCGCGGTAGTTCGAAAATTCGATTTCAAACTTCAAATGAATGTACATGATTCAAAATAAACCAGATTTTAGCGAAACCAAAAATATTAGAATCTATTTGAGAATATCTTTCAAACAAATCCGAAAAATTGAAATTTCATAGCGGGGATAAAAAGTTATGCCCAGTTGAAATTTCAGAATAGTCGCTGTGGAATTATGGCCCTTAAAAATGGAAATTTTGCAAACGACGTCGGTTTTCGACAAAACCACTTTTGTTGGATCCGTGGTGTCTAGTTATTGCTAAGTTTCAAAATTCATAATTTTTCAAATCAATATGTGAGCGTGGCAAAGGAAAGCGCGTTTGATCAGTTTCAGTTGATTTTAATCGACTGGAAAATGGCCATTTTTCATACGGTCTCAGAATTTGACGAAATTAGTTTTGTTAGGACCATATCGACAATACGAAGCTAGAAAATATTTTTTGGGAATTTTTAGAGTTCATATGTGGCCCTTGTAAATTGAAATGCGCGTTCAAATTCAATATATAGATTTATATTTTGATTTTGACGAAAACTGATCGAAACAGCCGAATCAGCTTACGAAACATATCCCATTGTGCTCGGAATGGGGGTAATTAGTTATGGACGACAGTCGTTGGGTTCGATTTGGACTTCAAAACAAAAAGTTGCTTTTTGGTTTTAAAAATAAAATAAATATAAATATAATTAAACCTAGTCAACCCTCACCTCTATCTCTCTCTTCCCCCACGTCAGATTTCTAAATCAAGAAAAAAAGGCAGTGAAACCCATCGCTCTCCGCTCCATTCCCCATCGCAGCCACGCTCCGGCCAGTCGTCGTTCCCCGCGCCACCAGCAGCCTCGCCGCACCACCCCCTTCCTCCCCTCTCTCCGATCTCTCCTCCTTCAGACCCCTAAACCCTCCAGCCTCGCGGTCGAGGAAAGCCCCCCCAAACAACTGTAAAGCCGACGTCGTGGACCCCCCTGAGCGGTCACCACCAACTCCGACCCCGTCAGCGCCATCCTTCCATGCCGTAAGTCTTCCCCTTCCCTTTTCCTTCTTATTTTTTTATTTATGTTTTAACTTGTTCTTTTAATTCTGAAAATTTAAGAAGGTTTTGTTAATAGAAAAACTGAACTTTGTGGATAAAAAAAAATGTGATTTTTGTTTGAGAAAAGATTATATTTTTAAACATGAAAGGATTAGATTTTGAAATTAGAAAAGTTATGATTTTTAAGTGTAGAAAATATATGATTTTTATATGCGAAAATATAGATTTTTAACATGAGAAAGATAGGATTTTTAACGTGATAAAATATAGTTTTTTTTTACATGAGAAAGGTTAGATTTTTATTGATAAAAAGGTTAGAATTTTATTCGTCAAAAGATTAGGTCTTTGTTATAAAAAAGATTAGATTTTTTATTTTAGAAAAATGAGATTTTTAATGTGACAAAGATCGAATTTTTATAAAAATTAGATTTTCATATATGGAGTAGCATTATAATAAAGATTTGATTTTTAGTGTTAAAAAGATTTCATTTTTTAGAAATAAAAAGATTGAATTTTTAACACAATAAAAATTAGATTTTTATTATGAAGTTATTTATATATAAATGAGGTTTTTATTATGAAGTTGAACATACAAAAATCCGATTTTTAATGGAAAGTTTAAAATATAAAAATCTGATTTTTATATATAAACCGCGTGCAACAGATGCGATGAAACTGGCGGGAAGCCGAATGAAATCCAAATTCGAATCGTCCGATAAAGAATGACGGAGTGGATCCCAAAGGTGAGAACTCCTCGCTTTAATTTTGATTTCTAGTTGAAATATATACTAGGATGCAGACGGTGCTTAGTAGCACCCGACACTCGTTGTCCACAGACCATGGATGACTTGTTTGTTAGATTGCTGTGTTGTGAAATTTTATTGTGTGATGTGGAATAAAATATTTTATAGTGGAAAAATATTTTATAGTTAAAAATATAATTTTTTTAACGTATATATAAAATAAATAGTAATAAACAAATCGGACGATTTGTTTATTTACACTAATTTGACTGATATTGATTGGGATGATAAATTTTACACATCGCCCTACTGCACAAATAAAATTTGTGTTTGTTGATTTGAAACCCCACACGGGTATTGGGATGAGATTTGACGTACACTAATCCCGATTGTTTAGTCGTATGTCAATTGATGGATTGACAGACTGTGTAAGCGTTAATTATTTACATTTAATACTTATGCAGTTGTGTGGTGCACTCTGGACGATGGTTGATGATTTATCGTTGCTATTATAGACATGTGTTGTAGTGAATCCATATAATTAACATTATATGGTAATTGATTGGGCCTCATTCCAATTTGGAAGATAAGGAATATTATAGAATATAAATTCATATGTTGAATAGAATAAAAATTCATGTGTTGAATAGAAGAAAAATTCATGTGTTGAATAGAAAGAAAATTCATGTGTTGAATAGAATAAAAATTCATGTATTGAATAGAAGAAAAATTCATGTGTTGAATAGAAAGAAAATTCATGTGTTGAATAGAATAAAAATTCATGTGTTGAATAGAAGAAAAATTCATGTGTTGAAATGAAAGAAAATTCATGTGTTGAATAGAAAGAAAATTCATATGTTGAATATAAAAGAAAATTCATGAGTTGAATAGAAAGAAAATTCATGTATTGAATATAAAAGAAAATTCATGTGTTGAATAGAAAGAAAATTCATGTGTTGAATAAAATAAATATTCATGTGTTGAATAAAAATATATATTCATGTGTTGAAGAAAATATTCATTTGTTGAATAGAATAACGAAGTTATTGAAATATACAAAGTCGTGTTGGTTAGATATGCGCCATTTTGACGCAAACGCTATTTATATCGATTATATTCGTTTTTAAAATAAATATAGAAAAGGAAGTGATTTCAAAAAAAAAAAAAACGTTTTCAAAATATTATCATTTGTATATTGATGAAGTGGAATATTCAATTTTGATTTGAAATTGAATATGAAGTTGAAATCGTTTTGAAAACGAATTTAAAATGATTTATAAAATACGTTTTAAAAGGAAATCGACAAAGTATATATTATATATATATATATATATATATATATATATATATATATAATATAATGGCCTGAATAGAACGCGCCGCGACGCGGTAGTTCGCGAATTTCGACCATTGACTTTGAATGGATATTACGGGAGATCCGACCGTCGGATTCTCTAAAACCGGAACTGCTTGGTTCGTATCGAAAAGAGCTTTCTAACGAATGTTAGAAATTAGAAATCTAACGGTTGGATTTGGAATTATGTCCAAATCAAATTTTGAAAAGGTTGTTGTAAGTGCAGTTCGATGGCCGTTGATGGAAATCGACTGTACGGGCCTTGAAAAAATTATTAAAAATAGTAATAATTTGTGTAAAATCATAAGAAATGATTTGTGAAGAATTGGGATGAAAAATTCCATATTTGAAAAGATAAAAATAGATTTTTATCGAAATGAACTAGTTTTGAACTAGAATTGTAATCCCATTTATTTTTAAAATAAATAAAGTGGATTTGAAATGGTTTCGAAAACAACCAGAATTTCCAATATATAAAGTGGAAATGGATTTGAATCGAAATTGTCTTCGGAATATTTCGATGTTGGATTTCGTGATTATACAGATATTGTTATGGAAATTTGAAAGATATATTTATATCGTTATTTCCAATACGATATTTATTGGTCATAGAATTTGATATTGAATATAAACCGATATATTTTCTATTCAGAGCCTTGTATTGAATATCAAATGGGATTTGGGTTTGTCGTGAATGGTGTCTTCGTTAACACTGTTCTTAGACCCAGTGGAGAAAAAGATTTAATCTTTTGTTTAGATTTAATGAAGTATACCAATTAAATGGTATTTAATTGGAATTGAATAGAATGTGATCTTGGGTTTATCGTGAACCGTGTTTTAAATGACTTTGGTTCTTTAACCCAGTTAAGGACAGGATGTGATTTCCCAAGTTAAATAACCATTGATAGTGAATATTGGGAAGATTAAAACCAAGTGGAGTTTTAATGAATCTTTAATTTGATTGAAATAATCGAGAATGGAGTATCACCCGTTTTGCTCCAGGCGATAGTTAAATCTTTAATTAGATTTGAATGAGAAATGGTAATTGAATTTACCGATAACACCGTGGTGTTAGATATGAAGTATGACCAGTTTTAGTTCATGGGATGAATAGGTTGGGATTAAGAAATAAAATAAATGATTACTTCGGTGTGGTTCGCTAATCCCGACTAATTTGAATTGATATTCAAAGGAAGATTAAAGAATAAATTTAAAGAATTTATCTTTGATAAAATTAATGGGAACCTTTCCCAAAGTATAAGAATATTGGAATAAAAGAATATTCTGAATTGGAATGAGGCGTATGTTGTGTCTGTGTAACACTTGTTTATTATATACGCGAGTTATTCAGAAAGACCGGGTTTATCCCATTCCGAATTACTGATACGACGATGTGTCGAGGATGAAGACGGTGGTCGAAGACCAGAGGTCTTCACATCGTTTGGGTGATTACTGATGATCTTGATTGGGCCGTACACCCAAGAGGAGGGAATCAGTTGGTGATCGTCTAGACGTACTTGGAGATCGATGGATATGCGAGGTACAAGGTGCCTCCGGTTTCATTCAGACCCAAAACGAACTTATAAATGGACCGTGTGTCTGATATTGGATTTTATTCCGTATGATTGATTTCTATTAAATATATATCTGTTTGGCGGTGGAGAATTTATTCTCTTTCTTAACGCCCTTCTCTGAGACGTACGAGCTTAGAGGTTATATATTGGTCGATATCAATCGCATGGAGTGAATTGCCTATGTGGCATGCCTAAGTGGCAAATGATCAAGGCTTTTGTTGAAAATCAAAGTCTTGTGGTTGATGATCAAAGCACGGCCTGTGTGGCATAGCTTTGTGTATGGCGTTAATTCGCGAGCCTCACACCCCGGTATGAACTAGAAACGGGAGAGGATCCAGGGTGAACGTGCGTCTCTTTCTAGTTAGAGGTGGTGTCAGTGACCTATCAGCCCTGACATTTATATTATTTTCACCTGTGTGGTTGTTGCTGTTACGAGGCGCCTCGGATATATCGGTGATTGTGTCGAGCCGATGGAGTCATTTGGCTCATTTACGCCCCATAGGGCGGGGAGACGTAGTGTTCAGGGTTTTATTAAATCTACGTCGAGGGGATCGGCCCTGTGGCTGCTAGGTGTAGTTGCGGCTGTAGCCTGAGATATGGACTAGATTGTCTCGAGTTCGGTGAGGACTATCTTTTGTCTCAGTTCATAGATGGAAATCCAACTTCCAATACGTGACTTTGCGGTTTTAATTGTAGAACTAGTATGGCGACATGATATATGGTACCCATGCCGTTTATGATTGATATTTTTGATTGAAATTGTTTTGACACTATATACTTATAGTAATAAAAGATGAAATTTAGCGTATCAAGCATTCTTTGGCTATTATAAGGTAAAACCCTATCCTCCGGCTTGTGTTGCATTGTGTGATGGGACCTGGGTCTTATAATAGCTTCATTGTTCTTTATTTAGCATTGCGCTATTGTTTTATGCACTGGTATTCTTGGGAGGACACCCGTTCCGTGTTATACGGCGTGGTCCCTTGATTTACCTAACTTTAAAAATAAAGATTAATAACTATTTTAGTTCTCACACTAGTCACATGACTGACCTGAAGTTTATTGTTTTAACCTAAACTCTGGGTGCCCTTATTTTGACATGGGCAGCTAGTAGTTTTGGTTTTGCAGATTTATATTCACAGGATCCTGATTTACAGCTGGAATGATATCCGGAAAGCTCTGTATCCGTATATCTCCTTCAGTTGTGTATTGTATTATTTTTCCGCTGCAGTAATGTAATTAAATCTCTGATGTATAATATTTATTTATACTCTATATATTCTGGTATTTTGACGGACAATGAAATGTTCTTCTGTTTGTATTCTAATTTGTCGTATTCTCAAAATAATCAGGGGTTTCGAACGGTCTTGGTTGGTTTAGCGATCGATTCGGATCGAGCGAAATTCCTTATCGTTACATTTGGTATCAGAGCTTTGGTTTACAAAGCTCAGAGAACAAGACACGTTAGAACCAAACGAAAGAATTCATCAGAGATTGGATTAGAAATATCCAAGGAGGATGACTCGTTAGAGATAGGATCAGTAGTATCCTAGAACGAGTGTGAAGAGTAGTGTTTTTGAAAATAAAAGTGAAAAAAAAAATTTATTTTAAAATTTTAAATCAATTATTCGTATTTGATTATTTATTTTATATTGAATTTGGACAATCCAGTATATAAAGATTTTGCATATACATCTGATCCACGTGTATTCGAAATTATAATACACTGGATATATATAGAATCACACTCTAGTCGCTCGGACATGATTCTGATGATTGACGCGTCATCATCAGAATTTATTTTTGAGTTTTGAAAGTGGGATTTCTATATATTTCCAATTAACTTGTGTGAGAACCAAAATTGGATAGGGCTTATTGTTGTGATTTGGCATCAAAAATTTGATTTTTGGACTATGTATCAAAGTTATGAATTTGAAATGATAATTCACTAATTGATTGCTGGTTGTGTTGTTTGATTATTGTTCGATTAATTAAATGTTGAACCTTTAGCCAAATTGAACCGAATAGTGAGTTGTATTGAAAATTAGTCGCATTTACATGCATATACCTGTACTTGCCTTGAACAAGTTATAGCAAGGAGGCCAGAGAAGAGGAATAAAATTGTTTGCCCGACAAATAGGTACTTGTTTATTGAATTTCTTGGGTTTTTGATGATTTTATGAGCCGATTGGCTAGCCGCTTGGCCTTTTCTCTTTCTTTTGGATTGGTGAAGGCCATGGGAGGCTATTTGAAATATCCCGAAGCTCCCGATGCAGGGGAGGTTATGGCGAAATTTTTCGAAAATTTAGGGTGTTTGCCAAATTTTTGAAAAATTTAAAAAGTTCTTAGAAATTGAAAAGTTGAAGAACTTAAGCCGTAATGAAAATAAGGAAAGTTGAGTTGATTAGTTAAACAACTTTCGGCTTTGTTCCTTTTCGGGGACGAAAAGTTTTAAGTGGGGGAGATTGTAATAACCCGGAAATCTGAGCCAATTTAAAATTTTTATTTTGGCAATTTTGATGAATTTTGAATATTTAAAATTAATTATTTTAAATAATAACGACGAGAAATTTATTTTGAATAGAAATAGAAGGAATATATTCATTTGAATCGTCGTTAGAATATAAATAATTATTTTTAATCATAAAAGGAACTGAAAATGGCGCGGTAGTTCGAAAATTCGATTTCAAACTTCAAATGAATGTACAGGATTCAAAATAAACCGGATTTTAGCAAAACAAAAAATATTAGAATATATTTGAGAATATCTTTCTAACGAATCTGAAAAATTGAAATTTCATAGCGGGGATAAAAAGTTATGCCCAGTTGAAATTTCAGAATAGTCGCCGTGGAATTTTGGCCCTTAAAAATGGAAATTTTGCAAACGACCTCGGTTTCCGATGAATCCACTTTGGCTGGATCTGTGGTGTCCAATTATTGGTAGGTTTCAAAATTCATAATTTTTCGAATCAATATGTGAGCGTGACAAAGGAAAATGCGTTTGACCAGTTTTAGTTGATTTTAATCGACTGGAAAATGGCCATTTTTCATACGGTCTCAGAATTCGACGAAATTAGATTTATTAGGACCTATCGACAATACGAAGCTAGAAAATATTTTTCGGGAATTTTTAGAGTTCATATGTGGCCCCGGTAAATTGAAATGCACATTCGAATTCAATATATAGATTTATATTTTGATTTTGACGAAAACTGATCGAAACAGCCGAATCAGCTTACGAAACATATCCTATTGTGTTCGGAATGGGGGTAATTAGTTATGGACGACAGTCGGTGGGTTCGATTTGGACTTCGAAACAAAAAGTTGCTTTTTGGTTTTAAAAATAATATATATATATATATATATATATATATATATATATATAATTAAACCTAGTCAACCCTCACCTCTATCTCTCTCTTGCCCCACGTCAGAAGTCTAAATCAAGAAAAAAAGGCAGTGAAACCCATCGTTCTCCGCTCCATTCCCTATTGCAGCCACGCTTCAGCCAGTCGTCGTTCCCTGCGCCACCAGCAACCTCACCGCACCACCTCTTCCTCCCCTCTCTCCGATCCCTCCTCCTTCAGACCCCCCAAACCCTCCAACCTCGCGGTCGAGGAAAACCCCCCAAACAACTGTAAAGCTAACGACATGGACCCCCCTGAGCGGTCACCACCAGCTCTGACCCTGTAACACCCCGAATTTCGGTTAATATTAAAATTCACTAATTAAAGTATAATTAATCTCAGATGTGGGAATTAGGGGAAACGGGCTGCGTCATTGCGTTCGTCTCGGAAAAATACGCGAAATAGAGTCCGAGTTTGCGTAAAACGGGTACCGTATGAAAGAGATATGAACGAACGAAGTTAGGCAGAAAAACCAGAAACAGGCCAGAAATGCACTGGCGCACTTGTGAAGTGCGCCAGTACAAAGATACACTGGCGCACTTGGGAAGTGCGCCCGTGCCGAGCCAAGAAACCTGCACAGTTTCTAGAGAGTTCTGTGGTTGGGTGCACCAGTTTGGGGTTTGGGCTTGGTCTTAGGGCTGGGTTCTAGAGATTTCCTAAATCTAAGGGTCCTAATCTAATCTAGGGTTAATCTAAGGGTCTAAAATGCAACCTAATCCTATAAATAAGACCCTAACCCTACCCTAATTCATTCATAATTAGATCTAGTAACTAAACTATGGCAAAATGAAACTTGATCATGGCCACCACAAATCAATGAAGAGGAAAGCAAGCTAATCAACCTCCAATCCATTCTAAGCGTCTTAATCTTCTTCATTTGGAGTGCAAATTGCTAGTTGTGAGTTTCTATCACTTTGATGATCGATTGCTAAATTAAGTAGATGAGATGTAATGAGATTTATGGTTTTGCATGTGGATTAATGGGTTTTCAAGTCATATAACATGATGTGAATATGCTAATCTATGTTTAATATTAATCCTATGTTTATGCAAGTTGAATATGTAAGTTTATGCAAGTTGCTATGTGGGTTTATGCAAGTTAAGTATGTGGGTTTATGCAAGTTAAGTGGTGGGTTTATGCATAATGTGTAATTAATTTTATGCATGCTAAGTATGTAGTTTTATGCATGCTAAGTGTTTGGTATTATGCATAAAGCATGACATGCAAAGTTTAGGTGTATGTTGTTATGCAAGTTCATATGCAAGTTTATGTGTATGATGTTATGTAAGTTATGTGCATGTTGCTATGCAAGTTACATGTATGTTAATATGCAAGATATGCTATGCAAGTTACATGTATGTTAATATGCAAGATATGCTATGCAAGTTACATGTTTGTTAATATGCAAGTTCATGATGACACATTATGCAAGTTTAAAAGTTAATATGCAAGTATGTGAAAGCTTATGCAAATGCTTATGCAAGTATGTGAATGCTTATGCAAGCTATGTGTATGCTTAAATGCATATTTAACATGTTATGCAAGTTATGAGAATGCTTATATGCAAGTTCAACATGTTATGCAAGATATGTGTATGATAATATACAAGTTTGGGTTAAATGTAGTTGGGTTAATATATGCTCATATATGCAAGTTGACATCCTCTTAACCCATGACAAAGTACATGCTAATATTTGGTTTAACCCATGATATTTGTGATGATCTTCCCCTTTATTATACCATGAAGTGAGAACGATTTACGTGGGGAACGATGGGGTTGGAAAATATGTTAATAAATATATGATTGGGTATGATTAAGCATACCATAAAAATAAATTACCATAAGTGGGAATTTACCTATTGAGTTAGGTCTACCCCATGGGAATTTACCTATTGAGTTAGGTCTACCCATGTTATGGAAAATTTGATATTAATTAGGGATAATTAATATGGGGGCTGATTAATTAGGTGTAATTAATCAACTAAGACACGAGGTTGGACCCTTTTGTAGCATAAGACTGCCCGGAACCGACCGGCAAATCCTGCGGCTACAAATGATTGGCCCAATGTGAGAGGTCTTAGTCATAAAGTAAATACATGATTAAAGTAAAGACACGAGGTTAGACCCTTTTGATGACAGAAGTCTGCCCGGAACCAACCGGCATATCCAGCAGTCATAAAAGACGGTCTAATGTGAGAGGTCTTTATGAGGTCATGATCTTAATTAATGAATTAAGAAACACTTAACCATAGTAGCATGTAGTAGGACATGAGGGTTAAGTGGGTGCCTTGGGTGGCAGGTAGTAACTAGTGGGGGTGCCTTGGGTGGCATGTGGAATCTAGTGGGTTGCCTTGGGTGGCAATAGAAAAATACGATTAGAATACTTAACCAAAGTGGAACATGTAATTAAACATGATTAAAGGGTTAAGTAAGTGCCATGGGTGGCATGTGAAATACTTAACCAAAGTAGGACATGTAAGTAGACATGATTAAAGGGTTAAGTAAGTGCCATGGGTGGCAAATAGAAATCTAGTGGGTGCCTTAAGGGCCAATTGAAATATGATTAGATGACTAAACCACAACTTAACATGTAAGTGGGCATGATTATAAAGAGGGGTTAAGTGGGATGCACTAGATAAAATAGCAAGCTTGGGTGGTAGCTTGTGGGGGCCCATTTCAACCAATATCCCAAACGTATCTTTGTAGGCTCGACTTAAGTCGAGTGACGGGACACGCATATTGGGCTTGACTATAAGAGGCCAAACCGGGTTAACGGTGGCAACGCGGGACCAACGGGTTTCATATGCGTGTGTGGACCCGGGCTGGTTGGTAAGTCGTTGTTGCATCGTGTAGATATAAAGCCGTGCACCGTTAGTATTGGGTAGCCACTTTAGGGGAATGATACACCCCAATTGTGGGACCAGCACGGGTATCTACAGTAGGGAGCCGATCGCTTGGGAGTAGTGGGTACACCTAGTAAAGATAGGGGCAGACGGCACCTATGTAGGGGCTAGGAGTACATGCAATTATTGGGGAAAATTTTCTAAGTCCTTAGGAGGGATCAACCTTTAAGTAGGAATTACTCTCGGTGGGTAGAACTGGTGTGGTGTAGTGTAGGAATTACCCTCGGGTGGATAAGTCTGGGGCGGTGTAGTCTAGTAAATATCCTTGGGTGTATAAATGCGTCTTTACGGTTATCTTAGTTCCTCTTAAGTTTGCCAAGCTGCTTAGTGTAGCCATCCATCCCCAGGTGTTACCGTATATCAACTTATGTCTTCTCTGGTTACTTTAATGATTGTATTGTTAAAGTTATAGGACTCACTCAGACTTATGTCTGACCCCGTTGTTTTTATCTTTTTCCAACCCTCAGGTTATCAGAGTGGGCCCAGTACGAGTGGGCTTTGATCAGACTGCTTTATTCTCTTTTGGAGCTGGGACCATAGGAGTAAAGCTCAGTTCATCTTTTCTTTTATGGCTATCAGTTTACGCATATTGGGATTATGTACTTTTATTTATCAGGATGGATATTTTGTACTTGACTCTTAGTATGGTTTTATGATGTAACCAGACATGTTTTACTTCCGCTGTTATGAGATGATGTTTTAAAATTTTTAAGTACTATTTATATCTGTCTTGGTGTAATTTTTCTGTTCTATATCCACTCAAATACTCCACCGATGCCATGGCATTCCCTTAGAGAGTGACCATAGCGAGTGTGGGGTGTTACACGTGGTATCAGAGCTTAAGGTTACCAGAACAGATAAATTTTTTAGAAAAACTATTTTTAAGATTATGTTTGAAAGGAGTATTTTCAAAAGCATGTCTTTCAAGAGAAAAGTTTTTGAAAGAAAAGCATAATCCCCGATAGCCATATCTTTATCTTTCGAATTCTCCGTTTTGAATCTTTCCTTTTTCCGTCTCAGCATGGCTGAAGATCTTTATCTTCCGGACAATGTAGCGGTACCAGTATGGTATAGAAGGTTGTTAGAGGCTAGGGTCGCCTCTGCAGGTCCAGCTAATGTTCCTCCTCCACCCGTTGCACTCGTTCCTCCTCGCGCGGATACTTTTGCTATGACTTGTAGGAAGTTTAAGGCTATGGGAGGAAAACCTTTTGTGGGAGCTAGGGATTGGCTTAATGAGACAGAAGAATTGATGGAAATCTTGGAAGTAGAAGAGGGAAAGAAAGTCAGGTTAGCCGCTTGGTTAATTGAAGGAGAGGCCTCGTTCTGGTGGGAGGTCACTAATGGAGAACGCCCGATTGACTCTTGGGTAGATTTCAGGCATAGGTTTGAGGCAAAGTTTCTCTCAAAAGCGGAAGAAAATAGGCATGAGGAAGAGAAGGGTCCCAATGCTAATAAAGCACCCGAGAAGAAAGGAGATCAGGAGAAACCTCAACAGCAACAGCAAAACAAGGGTGGGAAAGGCAACGGTGGCAAGGGAAAGAAGAGGTGCTTCAATTGCGGGACACTAGGCCACCTAAACAAAGATTGTCGCAAGAAGACTAAGACTGGCTGCTTCCACTGTGGCGAAGCAGGGCATTTAGTGAAGGATTGCTCTAAGAAAGGGCAAAGGACGGGGTCTACCTCAGGAGGACAGGTGCAAGCCCTTATGGCACCAGGTCAGGCTAGGGGGCAAGTACAGGCTCTCGCGGTTCCACCGATTTGGGAAAGAGGTAGAACTATTGAAAGTCTAGTTTTTCTGATCGATCATCCTGTCCGTACTTTATTTGATTTTGACGCATTGAATTCATTTATCTCATCATTGTTAGTAGAGTCACTGCACTGAGACACCAGTTTGGTAGATGATCCCTTAGTTGTTTCAAACCCAATTGGGCTCCAAGATGTGTTTGGGTTTGAAAGTTTCTATACTTAGCGTTGAGTTTAGAAGTGATGCTTGTTGGGCTTCACGGGCTATGGGTTAGTTTTGGGCATGGACTGGTTATCCAGTAGGGGTGCCGTTCTTAATTTTGAAGGGAGAGTTGTAGGCTTATGACCCGCTTGGGTAACACTCTCGAGATATCTTGTAATCCCATAGAATCTGTTATGCTAAGTTATCTAGAATCGCTTGACACGACGGTCTAGAGTTTGCGATCTGTTAGAGCAGTCCGGGAATACTCGGATGTGTGTGAGGAGGTGAAGGGCTTACCTCCGGAGCGGGAGATTGACTTCCGAAAATATCTGGTAGATAATGCCAACCCAGTACCTTGGCCAGTGTGCCACACGGCTCCTCGTGAGAAGAGGGAACTCGATAAGCAAGAAGGTGGTTTGCTTAAGAAGGGGTTCATAAGGCGAAGTATATCGGAGTGGGGTGCTCCAGCAGTTTTTGCTGCGAAGGCGGATGGGTCCCTCAGACTTTGTGTAGGCTAAAGAGAACTGAATAAACTCACAAAGAAGAATCGACACCCATTGCCGAGGATTTATGATCTCTTTGATCAGTTAGCGGGCGCCTCAGTATTTGTGCAGTTAAACTTAGCCACGCGGTTTCGTCACTTGAGAGTGGCTGAGGATAGTATAGAGAAGACTGCCTTTAGGACTCCGGATAGATTTTATGAGTGGCTAGCGATGCCATTTGGTTTGACGAACGCCCCCGCATACTTTGTTGATTGGATGAGATGGGTGTTCTGGGAGTACCTAAATAAGTTCGTGATGGTCTTTGTGGATGACATCTTGGTCTTTTCTAGGAGCAAAATAAGTTTTCGTATGAGCTCAATAGGGTGAGCAAAGCCAGTTATGGGAAAACGGTGGTTTTAGAGCAAGACTGGCAAGGACATCCAAAGTTGGTTAAAGGCTTAATTGATTAGCCATTTTTACTAGTATCATCTCACGTAGGTCGCCTGAACTCGAAGGAGATATCCCTTGGGTGTTTGTCTGATATTGGTTTAGGCCTTTGGGGCTTGCATTTGGGGGATGTCGAGTTCGACTAGGGTGGTCCGCGTGAGAGATGGACAGTCGCGATGATTTTGGATAGGATTCTTAGCATCCTATGAGATAGCGTATACCCATGGCAAGGGTAACATGGTAGCGGACGCCTTAAGTAGAAAAAGGTTGTCCTTGAGTTCATTGTTCGTTGAACGACGGAGCTTAGAGTTTATTTCTATGTTTGACTTTAGACCTTCTGTTGACTTTGTACCCGGATTGCTAGCTTCTTTGGAGGTTAGACCTACTCTTTTGGGGCAGATTGGAGAAGCACAGAGGGACGACCCACAGTTGGTTGAGTTGGTGGGGAAGCTCATAAGGAGGGAGTCGTCCAGCCATTTGAGTAGGTACACCCTAGACGATAGGGGGTGCTTGCGTAGAGACAGTAGACTTTGTGTACCGCAAGACGAGGGTTTGAGGAAGGTTATTCTGGATGATGCACACCGTTCTAGGATGACCATTCATCCCGGTGGGGACAAGATGTACCAAGACATGAAGAGGGTTTTCTTCTGGGCCGGTATGAAGAAAGATGTGGCCGAGTATGTCGCTCGATGCTTGGTGTGCCAACAAGTGGAAGCGAAGTAAAAGAAACCCGGAGGGTTGCTTCACCCGTTGGGAGTTCCGTAATAGGAAGTGGGAGAGTGTCTCGATGGATTACCGAAATCAAGGAAGGGTAATACGGGGATTGGGCTTGTGGTAGATAGACTTACTAAGTGTGCCCATTTCGTACCTGTGAAGAGCAAGAGGACTATTCCATGTCGAGCTTCAGTTTATATTCGAAGGATTATTAGATGGCATGATGTACCCTTCAGTATGGTGAGCGATCGAGATCCTATCTTCACTAGAGAGTTTTGGAAGAGTTTCCAAGAGACGGTAGGGACTCAGTTGTAATTGAGTACCGCATATCATCCTCAGATAGACGGCCAAACCGAGAGGATGAATCATATTTTAGAAAACCTTTTGAGGCTATGTATCTTGGATTTTGGAGGTACACGGGAGGAGCAACTTCCATTGGTGGAGTTACCCGACAGACTTAGTAGTGTACATGATGTATTCCATAGGAGGAAGTGCCTACATGAGACCGCAGAGGTGGTAGAGCCAAGCTTACTTAAAGAAGTAAAGGTAGAGTGTGATGTGATTATTCGACGAGCTCCTACCCGCATCCTTGGGGTCAAAGAATTAGGATGTTGAGGAACAGGGAGGTTCAACTAGTCAAAGTACAAAAAGGGAGATGAAGAGAGCAAAGCTACCTGGGAGACGGAAGCGAAGATGCGTTCGAGGTACCCTTTTTCTTTCGGAGGGTATGTCCTTTTGCTTCACCTTCATCACATATCTTGTACTTATCTTATCCTTAGTATGTCCTCTCGTTAGTACCTTTGACCTTTAGATAGGGTAAACCTATGGTTGAAACATGTGTTTGAGACATGTTATGATTGATGGATGCATATGGATGCAAGTGGTTGCTAGTGGTTGCTCGTGGATACATATACACACACTCTAGGCACTAGATCGGCTCAATCACTTCATATTGCATATTGCATAAAATTGTGTGTAGGAAGCTATATTTATGGATGTTTAATGATTGTGTTATCATATGGATGATGCATTTTGGTGAATGATTGTGCACTCATGTAGATATTGTATGTGTCAATAGGGTTCTCTCGCATACATAATGGATGCATGGCACTATCATGGTTTGCATATGTTCATACATTAGATAGGGAACATATACACACACTTTTTGCATATGCTTATACATCATTAGAAATTGTTTTAAGGACAATGGATGCCCGTGTTTGATGGATTGAGTAGATGGTTGTTTGGATGGTAGGATATGCATTCTCCTTAGCTTAGAGATTTCGGGGACGAAATCCTTTAAGGAGGGGAGAATGTAACACCCCGAATTTCGGTTAATATTAAAATTCACTAATTAAAGTATAATTAATCTCAGATGTGGGAATTAGGGGAAACGGGCTGCGTCATTGCGTTCGTCTCGGAAAAATACGCGAAATAGAGTCCGAGTTTGCGTAAAACGGGTACCGTATGAAAGAGATATGGACGAACGAAGTTAGGCAGAAAAACCAGAAACAGGCCAGAAATGCACTGGCGCACTTGTGAAGTGCGCCAGTACAAAGATACACTGGCGCACTTGGGAAGTGCGCCCGTGCCGAGCCAAGAAACCTGCACAGTTTCTAGAGAGTTCTGTGGTTGGGTGCACCAGTTTGGGGTTTGGGCTTGGTCTTAGGGCTGGGTTCTAGAGATTTCCTAAATCTAAGGGTCCTAATCTAATCTAGGGTTAATCTAAGGGTCTAAAATGCAACCTAATCCTATAAATAAGACCCTAACCCTACCCTAATTCATTCATAATTAGATCTAGTAACTAAACTATGGCAAAATGAAACTTGATCATGGCCACCACAAATCAATGAAGAGGAAAGCAAGCTAATCAACCTCTCTAATCAACCTCCAATCCATTCTAAGCGTCTTAATCTTCTTCATTTGGAGTGCAAATTGCTAGTTGTGAGTTTCTATCACTTTGATGATCGATTGCTAAATTAAGTAGATGAGATGTAATGAGATTTATGGTTTTGCATGTGGATTAATGGGTTTTCAAGTCATATAACATGATGTGAATATGCTAATCTATGTTTAATATTAATCCTATGTTTATGCAAGTTGAATATGTAAGTTTATGCAAGTTGCTATGTGGGTTTATGCAAGTTAAGTATGTGCGTTTATGCAAGTTAAGTGGTGGGTTTATGCATAATGTGTAATTAATTTTATGCATGCTAAGTATGTAGTTTTATGCATGCTAAGTGTTTGGTATTATGCATAAAGCATGACATGCAAAGTTTAGGTGTATGTTGTTATGCAAGTTCATATGCAAGTTTATGTGTATGATGTTATGTAAGTTATGTGCATGTTGCTATGCAAGTTACATGTATGTTAATATGCAAGATATGCTATGCAAGTTACATGTATGTTAATATGCAAGATATGCTATGCAAGTTACATGTTTGTTAATATGCCAGTTCATGATGACACATTATGCAAGTTTAAAAGTTAATATGCAAGTATGTGAAAGCTTATGCAAATGCTTATGCAAGTATGTGAATGCTTATGCAAGCTATGTGTATGCTTAAATGCATATTTAACATGTTATGCAAGTTATGAGAATGCTTATATGCAAGTTCAACATGTTATGCAAGATATGTGTATGATAATATACAAGTTTGGGTTAAATGTAGTTGGGTTAATATATGCTCATATATGCAAGTTGACATCCTCTTAACCCATGACAAAGTACATGCTAATATTTGGTTTAACCCATGATATTTGTGATGATCTTCCCCTTTATTATACCATGAAGTGAGAACGATTTACATGGGGAACGATGGGGTTGGAAAATATGTTAATAAATATATGATTGGGTATGATTAAGCATACCATAAAAATAAATTACCATAAGTGGGAATTTACCTATTGAGTTAGGTCTACCCCATGGGAATTTACCTATTGAGTTAGGTCTACCCATGTTATGGAAAATTTGATATTAATTAGGGATAATTAATATGGGGGCTGATTAATTAGGTGTAATTAATCAACTAAGACACGAGGTTGGACCCTTTTGTAGCATAAGACTGCCCGGAACCGACCGGCAAATCCTGCGGCTACAAATGATTGGCCCAATGTGAGAGGTCTTAGTCATAAAGTAAATACATGATTAAAGTAAAGACACGAGGTTAGACCCTTTTGATGACAGAAGTCTGCCCGGAACCAACCGGCATATCCAGCAGTCATAAAAGACGGTCTAATGTGAGAGGTCTTTATGAGGTCATGATCTTAATTAATGAATTAAGAAACACTTAACCATAGTAGCATGTAGTAGGACATGAGGGTTAAGTGGGTGCCTTGGGTGGCAGGTAGTAACTAGTGGGGGTGCCTTGGGTGGCATGTGGAATCTAGTGGGTTGCCTTGGGTGGCAATAGAAAAATACGATTAGAATACTTAACCAAAGTGGAACATGTAATTAAACATGATTAAAGGGTTAAGTAAGTGCCATGGGTGGCATGTGAAATACTTAACCAAAGTAGGACATGTAAGTAGACATGATTAAAGGGTTAAGTAAGTGCCATGGGTGGCAAATAGAAATCTAGTGGGTGCCTTAAGGGGCAATTGAAATATGATTAGATGACTTAACCACAACTTAACATGTAAGTGGGCAAGATTATAAAGAGGGGTTAAGTGGGATGCACTAGATAAAATAGCAAGCTTGGGTGGTAGCTTGTGGGGGCCCATTTCAACCAATATCCCAAACGTATCTTTGTAGGCTCGACTTAAGTCGAGTGACGGGACACGCATATTGGGCTTGACTATAAGAGGCCAAACCGGGTTAACGGTGGCAACGCGGGACCAACGGGTTTCATATGCGTGTGTGGACCCGGGCTGGTTGGTAAGTCGTTGTTGCATCGTGTAGATATAAAGCCGTGCACCGTTAGTATTGGGTAGCCACTTTAGGGGAATGATACACCCCAATTGTGGGACCAGCACGGGTATCTACAGTAGGGAGCCGATCGCTTGGGAGTAGTGGGTACACCTAGTAAAGATAGGGGCAGACGGCACCTATGTAGGGGTACGCGAAACTACTGGGTAAGAATTACTGAGTACACCTAGTGGAGATAGGGGCAGACGGCACCTATGTAGTGGGCTAGGAGTACATGCAATTATTGGGGAAAATTTTCTAAGTCCTTAGGAGGGATCAACCTTTAAGTAGGAATTACTCTCGGTGGGTAGAACTGGTGTGGTGCAGTGTAGGAATTACCCTCGGGTGGATAAGTCTGGGGCGGTGTAGTCTAGTAAATATCCTTGGGTGTATAAATGCGTCTTTACGGTTATCTTAGTTCCTCTTAAGTTTGCCAAGCTGCTTAGTGTAGCCATCCATCCCCAGGTGTTACCGTATATCAACTTATGTCTTCTCTGGTTACTTTAATGATTGTATTGTTAAAGTTATAGGACTCACTCAGACTTATGTCTGACTCCGTTGTTTTTATCTTTTTCCAACCCTCAGGTTATCAGAGTGGGCCCAGTACGAGTGGGCTTTGATCAGACTGCTTTATTCTCTTTTGGAGCTGGGACCATAGGAGTAAAGCTCAGTTCATCTTTTCTTTTATGGCTATCAGTTTACGCATATTGGGATTATGTACTTTTATTTATCAGGATGGATATTTTGTACTTGACTCTTAGTATGGTTTTATGATGTAACCAGACATGTTTTACTTCCGCTGTTATGAGATGATGTTTTAAAATTTTTAAGTACTATTTATATCTGTCTTGGTGTAATTTTTCTGTTCTATATCCACTCAAATACTCCACCGATGCCATGGCATTCCCTTAGAGAGTGACCATAGCGGGTGTGGGGTGTTACAGACCCCGTCAGCGCCCTCCCTCCATGCCGTAAGCCTTCCCCTTCCCTTTTCCTTCTTTTTGTTTTATTTTATTTTATTTATGTTTTTACTTGTTCTTTTAATTCTGAGAATTCAAGAAGGTTTTGTTAATAGAAAAACCGAATTTTGTGGATAGAAAAAAATGTGATTTTTGTTTGAGAAAAGATTATATTTTTAAACATGAAAGGATTAGATTTTGAAATTAGAAAAGTTATGATTTTTTAGTGTAGAAAATATATGATTTTTATATGCAAAAATATAAATTTTTAACATGAGAAAGTTAGGATTTTTAACGTGATAAAATATAGTTTTTTTTACATGAGAAAGGTTAGATTTTTATTGATAAAAAGGTTAGAATTTTATTCGTGAAAAGATTAGGTCTTTGTTATAAAAAAGACTAGATTTTTAATTTTAGAAAAATGAGATTTTTAATGTGACAAAGATCGAATTTTTATAAAAATTAGATTTTCATATATGGAGTGGCATTATAATAAAGATTTGATTTTTAGTGTTAAAAAGATTTCATTTTTTAGAAATAAAAAGATTGAATTTTTAACACAATAAAAACTAGATTTTTATTATGAAGTTATTTATGTATAAATGAGGTTTTTATTATGAAGTTGAACATACAAAAATCCAATTTTTAATGCGAAGTTGAAAATATAAAAATCTGATTTTTATATATAAACCGAGTGAAACAGACACGATGAAACTGTCGGGAAGCCGAATGGAATCCAAATTCGATCGTCCGATAAAGAATGACGGAGTGGATCCCAAAGGTGAGAACTCCTCACTTTTATTTTGATTTCTAGTTGAAATATATACTAGGATGCAGACGATGCTTAGTAGCACCCGACACCCATTGTCCACAGACCATGGATGACTTGTTTGTTTGATTGCTGTGCTGTGAAATTTTATTGTGTGATGTGGAATAAAATATTTTATAGTGGAAAAATATTTTATAGTTAAAAATATAATTTTCTAACCTATATATAAAATAAATAGTAATAAACAAATCAGACGATTTGTTTATATACACTGATTTGACTGATATTGATTGGGACGGTAAATTTTACACATTGCCCAACTGCACAAATAAAATTTGAGTTTGTTGATTTGAAACCCCACACGGGTATTGGGGTGAGATTTGACGTACACTAATCCCGATTGTTTAGTTGTATGTCAATCGATGGATTGACAGACTGTGTAAGGGTTAATTATTTATATTTAATGCTTATGCAGTTGTGTGGTGCACTCTGGATGATGGTTGATGATTTATCGTTGCTATTATATACATGTGTTGTAGGGAATCCATATAATTAACATTATGTGGTAATTGATTGGGCCTCATTCCAATTTGGAAGGTAAGGAATATTATAGAATATAAATTCTTGTGTTGAATAGAATAAACATTCATGTGTTGAACAGAAGAAAAATTCATGTGCTTAATAGAAAGAAAATTCATGTGTTGAATAGAATAAAAATTCATGTGTTGAATAGAAGAAAAATTCATGTGTTGAATAAAAGAAAAATTCATGTGTTGAATAGAATGAAAATTCATGTGTTGAGTATAAAAGAAAATTCATGTGTTGAATAGAAAGAAAATTCATGTGTTGAAAATAAAAGAAAATTCATGTGTTGAATAGAAAGAAAATTCATGTGTTGAATATAAAAGAAAATTCATGTGTTGAATAGAAAGAAAATTCATGTGTTGAATAAAATAAATATTCATGTGTTGAATAAAAATATATATTCATGTGTTGAAGAAAATATTCATTTGTTGAATAGAATAATGAAGTTATTAAACTATATAAAGCCGTGTTGGTTAGATATGCGCCATTTTGACGCGAACGATATTTATATCGATTGTATTCGTTTTTAAAATGAATATAGAAAAGGAAGTGATTTCAAAAAAAAGTAACGTTTTGAAAATATTATCATTTGTATATCGGTGAAGTGAAATATTCAATTTTGATTCGAAATTGAATATAAAGTTGAAATCGTTTTGAAAACGAATTTAAAATGATTTATAAAATACATTATAAAAAGGAAATCGACGAAGTATATTTTATATATATTATATATACAATATAATGGCCTTAACTGAACGCGCCGCGACGCGGCAGTTCGCGAATTTCGACCATTGACTTCGAATGGATATTACGGGAGATCCGACCATCGGATTCTCCTAAAATCGGAACCGTTGGGTTTGTATCGAAAAGAGCTTTATAACGAATATTAGAAATTAGAAATCTAACGGTTGGATTTGGAATTATGTCCAAATCAAATTTGGAAAAGGTCGCTGTGACTGCAGTTCGATGGCCGTTGATGGAAATCGACTGTACGGGCCTTGAAAAAATTATTAAAAATAGTAATAATTTATGTAAAATCATAAGAAATGATTTGTGAAGAATTGGGATGAAAAATTCCATATTTGAAAAGATAAAAATAAATTTTTATCGAAATGAACTAGATTTGAACTAGAATTATAATCCCATTTATTTTTAAAATAAATAAAGTGGATTTGAAATGGTTTTGAAAATAACCAGAATTTCCAATATATAAAGTGGAAATGGATTTGAATCGAAATTGTCTTTGGAATATTTCGATGTTGGATTTCATGATTATACAGATATTGTTATGGAAATTTGAAAGATATATTTATATCGTTATTTCCAATGCGATATTTATTGGTCGAAGAATTTGATATTGAATATAAGCTGATATATTTTCTATTCAAAGCCTTGTATTTAATATCAAATGGGATTTGGGTTTGTCGTGAATGGTGTCTTCATTAACACTGTTCTTAAACCCAGCGGATAAAAAGATTAAATCTTTTGTTTAGATTTAATGAAGTATACCAATTAAATGGTATTTAATTGGAATTGAATAGAATGTGATCTTTGGTTTATCATGAACTGTGTTTTAAATGACATTGGTTCTTTAACCCAGTTAAAGACAGAATGTGATTTCCCAAGTTAAATAATCATTGTTAGTGATTATTGGGAAGATTAAAACCAAGTGGAGGTTTAATGAATCTTTAATTAGATTGAAATAATCGAGAATGGAGTATCACCAGTTTTGCTCCAGGTGATAGTTAAATCTTTAATTAGATTTGAACGTGAAATGGTAATTGAATTTACCGATAACACCGTGGTGTTAGGTATGAAGTATGACCAGTTTTACTTCATGGGATGATTAGGTTGGGATTGGGAAATAAAATAAATGATTACTTCGGTGTGGTTCGCTAATCCCGACTAATTTGAATTGATATTCAAAGGAAGATTAAAGAATAAATTTAAAGAATTTATCTTTGATAAAATTAATAAGAACCTTTCCCAAAGCATAAGAATATTGGAATAAAAGAATATTCTGAATTGGAATGAGGCGTATGTTGTGTTTGTGTAACACTTGTTTATTATATACGCGAGTTATTCAGAAAGACCGGGTTTATCCCATTCTGAATAACCGATACGAGGATGTGTCGAGGATGAAGACGGTGGTCGAAGACCGGAGGTTTTCACATCGTTTTGGTGATTACTGATGATCTTGATTGGGTCGTACACCCAAGAGGAGGGAATCAGCTGGTGATCGTCCAGACGTACTTGGAGATCGATGGATATGCGAGGTACAAGGTGCCTCCGGTTTCATTCAGACCCAGAACGAACTTGTAAATGGACTGTGTGTCTGACATTGGATTTTATTCTATGTGATTGATTTCTATTAAATATATATCTGTTTGGCGACGGAGAATTTATTCTCTTGCTTAATGCCCTTCTCTGAGACGTACGAGCTTAGAGGTTATATATTGGTTGATATCAACCGCATGGAGTGAATTGCCTGTGTGGCATGCCTAAGTGGCAAATGATTAAGGCTTTTGTTGAAAAGCAAAGTCTTGTGGTTGATGATCAAAGCACGGCCTGTGTGGCATAGCTTTGTGTATGGCATTAATTCGCGAGCCTCACACCCCGGTATGAACCAGAAACGGGAGAGGATCCAAGGAGAATGTGCTTCTCTTTCTAGTTAGAGGTGGTGTCAGTGACCTACTAGCCCTGACATTTATATAATTTTCACCTGCGTGGTTGTTGCTGTTGCGAGGCGCCTTGGATATATATCGGTGATTGTGTGGAGCCGATGGAGTCATTTGGCTCATTTACGCTCCATACGGCGGTGAGACGTATTGTTCAGGGTTTTATTTAATCCACATCGAGTGGACCGGCCCTGTGGCTCCTAGATGCAGTTGCGGCTGTAGCCTGAGACATGGACTAGCTTGTCTCGAATTCGATGAGGACTATCTTTTGCCTCGGTTCATAGATGGAAATCCAACTTCCAATACGTGACTTTGCGGTTTTAATTGTAGAACTAGTATGGCGACATGATATATGGTACCCGTGCCGTCTATGATTGATATTTACGATTGAAATTGTTTTGACACTATACACTTATAGTAATAAAAGATGAAATTTAGCGTATCAAGCGTTCTTCGGCTATTATAAGGTAAAACCCTATCCTCCGGCTTGTGTTGCATTGTGTGATGGGACCTGGGTCTTATAATAGCTTCATTGTTCTTTATTTAGCATTGCGCTGTTGTTTTATGCACTGGTATTCTTGGTTGGAAACCCGTTCCGTGTTATACGGCGTGGTCCCTTGATTTACCTAACTTTAAAAATAAAGACTAATAACTGTTTTAGTTCTCACACCAGTCACATGATTGACCTAGAGTTTATTGTTTTAACCTAAACTCTAGGTGCCCTTATTTTGACACGGGCAACTAGTAGTTTTGGTTTTGCAGATTTATATTCACAGGATCCTGATTTACAGCTGGAATGATATCCGGAAAGCTCTGTATCCATATATCTCCTTCAGTTGTGTATTGTATTATTTTTCCGCTGCAATAAGGTAATTAAATCTCTGATGTATAATATTTATTCATACTCTGTATATTCTTGTATTTTGATGGAATTGTTGTAATTAACAATGAAATGTTCTTCTGTTTGTATTATGATCTGTAGTGTTCTCAAAACAATCAGGGGTTTCGAATGGTCTTGGTCGGTTTAGCGATCGATTCAGATCGAGCGAAATTCCTTATCGTTACAGATAACTTGAAATCCGGTGGTGTAACACCCCACACCCGCTACGGACACTCATTAAGGGAATGCCATGACATCGGTGGAGTATTTTAGTGAATATAGAACAGAAAAATTACAACAAGACAGATATAAATAGTACTTGAAATTTTAAAACATCATCTCATAACAGCGGAAGTAAAACATGTCTGGTTACATCATAAAACCACAATAAAAGTCAAGTACAATATCCATCAAATAAATTTATACATAATCCCACTCTCATACAATAGCCATGACAAAAGAAAAGATAACTGGATAACGGGAGCTTTACATCTACCCAAGCTCCTAAAGACTGGAACATCAATCCGATCAAACTCCACTACTGCAAGGATCCACCGTAGGACCTGAGGGTTGGGAAAAAAGATAAAAACAACGGGGTCAGACATAAGCCTGAGTGAGTCCTATAACTTTAACAATACAATCATTAAAGTAACCAGAGAAGACATAAGTTTGACATACGGTACTGTCTGGGGATGAATGGCTATACCAAGCAGTTTGGCAGACCTAGGATAAACTAAGATATCCGCAAAGACGCATCTACCCACCCAAGGGTAATTACTACACTGCACCACACCAGTCATCCCTACTTAAAGGTTGATCCCTCCCAAGGACTTAGAAAATTTCCCCAGTAGTTCTTGTACCCCTAGCTGACTACATAGGTGCCGTCTGCCCCTATCTCCACTAGGTGTACCCACTACTCCCAAGCGATCGACTCCCTACCGTAGATACCCGTGCCGGCCCCACAGTGGGGTGTATCACTCCCCAAAGTGGCAACCCGATACAACAAGCGGTGCACGGCTTATATCTACACGATGCAACAACGTCTTACCTACCAGCCCGGGTCCACACACGCATATGAAACCCGTTGGACTTGCGTTGCCACCGCTACCCCGTTTTGGCCTCTTATAATCAAGCCCAGTACGCGTGTCCCGTCCTCGACATGTGTCGAGCCCAATAAGATACATATGGGTTACTGGTTGAAATGGGCCCCCACAAGCTACCCACCTAAGCTTGTCACTTATCTAGTGTATCCCACTTAACCCTTTAATCATGTTTAATTACATGTTTCCACTTGGTTAAGTATTCTAATCGTATTTTCTATTGCCACCTAAGGCAACCCACTAGATTTCCACATGCCACCCAAGGCACTCACTAAATTTCCACATGCCACCCAAGGCACCCACTTAACCCCTCATGTCCCACTACATGCTATTATGGTTAAGTGTTTCTTAATTAATTAAGACCGTGATCTCCCCTAAAGACCTCCCACATTAGACTGGCTGTTATGACCGCCTGGTTAAGCCGGTAGAGTCCGGGCAGTCTTACGTCATAACAGAGTCTAACCTCGTGTCTTTACTTTAATCACGTATTTAATTTATGCCTAAGACCTCTCACATTGGGCCAATCATTTTTAGCCGCTGGATTTGCCGGTCGGTTCTGGGCAGCCTTACGCTACAAAAGGGTCCAACCTCGTGTCTTAGTCGATTAATTACACCTAATTAATCACCCCCATAATTAATTATCCCTAATTAATTACACATTTTTCATAACATGGGTAGACCTAACTCAATAGGTAAATTCCCATGGGGTAGACCTAACTCAATAGGTAAATTCCCGCTTATGTTAATTTATTTTTATGGTATGCTTAATCATACCCAATCATACTTTCATTAACATATTTATTCACCCCATCGTTCCCCACGTAAATCGTTCTCATTTCATAATAAAGGGGAAGATCCATCACAAGTATCATGGGTTTCACCACATCTTAGCATATAACTTTATCATGGGTCAAGAGGATGTCAACTTGCATATATGAGCATATATTAACCCAACCCAAACTTGCATATTATCATATACATATCTTGCATAACATGTTGAACTTGCATATAAGCACTTGCATAACATGTTAACCATGCATTTAAGCATACACATAACTTGCATAGGCATTCACATACTTGCATAAGCATGCATAACTTGCATATCATGTTAAGCTTGCAATTAAGCATACACATAACTTGCATAAGCATTCACATACTTGCATGAGCATTCACATACTTGCATAAGCATTCACATACTTGCATAAGCTTGCATATCTTGTTAAACTTGCATTTAAGCATCTACATAACTTGCATAAGCATTCACATACTTGCATAACTCACTTGTTAACATGCATAAACCCACTTATTAAATATGCATAATCCAACTTATTAAACATGCATAAAACCACTTATTAAGCATGCATAAACTCACTTCTTACATATGCATAATCATAAGAAAACATAGAGTAGCATATCATTACAAATGATTTAAACTCACTAATCCGCATTCAAGACCATAAGTCTCATTACACCCAATCTACTCACTTTAGCAATTGATGTTAAAGTGATAGAAACTCACCACTAGCAAATTTGCACTCCAAATGAAGAAGATTAAGATGCTTAGAATGGATTAGAGGTTGATTAGTGAGTGATTAGCTTGCAACTCTCTTCATTGATTTGTGGAGGCCATGCTCAAATTTCATTTTGCCATAGTTTAGTTACAAGACCTAATTATAAATGAATTAGGGTAGGGTTGGGGTCTTATTTATAGGATTAGGAGAGTGTTTTAGGCCCTTAGATTAACCCTAGGTTAGATTAGGACCCTTAGATTTAGGAAATCTCTAGAACCAGCCCTCCAAGCCAGCCTAGAACCCAACCTGGTGCACCCAGGTTCACTGGACGCCGCGCCCCTGTCGACAGGCAAGTCGACACCCCTGTCGACAGGCCTGTCGATAGCCCTGTCGACATGGTCAGGGCGGGATTTTTCCCGCCTGACCCCACTTGTCCAATTTAAAATCTGAATTTTAAATTCTTAATTCTGTTTTTAGTTTGAATTTTCTGCAAACTTCATCGGGCCATAACTGGGCCATACGGACTCCGATTTTCGAAAACTCGGACTCTATTTTGCGTATTTTTCCGAGACGAACGCAATGACGCAGCCCGTTTCCCCCAATTCCCACATCTGAGATTATTTATTCTGTAATTAGTGAATTTTAGCATTAACTAAAATTCGGGGTGTTACATTCTCCCCTCCTTAAAGGATTTCGCCCCCGAAATCTCTAAGCTAAGGAGAATGAATATCCTACCATCCAAACAACCATCTACTCAATCCATCAAACACAAGCATCCATTGTCCTTAGAACAATTTCTAATGATGTATGAGCATATGCAAAGAGTGTGTGTATATGTTCCCTATCTAATGTATGAACATATGCAAACCATGATAGTGCCATGCATCCATTATGTATGCGAAAGAACCCTATTGACACATACAATATCTACATGAGTGCACACTCATTCACCAAAATGCATCATCCATATGATAACACAATCATTAGACATCCACAAATATAGCTTCCTACACACAATTTTATGCAGTATGCAATATGAAGTGATTGAGCTGATCTAGTGCCTAGAGTGTGTGTATATGCATCCACGAGCAACCACTAGCAACCACTTGCATCCACTTGCATCCATCAACCATAACATGTCTCAATCACATGTTTCAACCATAGGTTTACCCTATCTAAAGGTCAAAGGTACTAATGAGAGGACATACTCAAGCTAAGATAAGTACTAGACAAACGATAAAGGAGAAGTTAAAAGACATACCCTCGAAAAGAAATGGGTACAATGAACGCATCTTCGCTTCCGTTTCCCAAGTTGCGTTGCCCTCGTCTTCTCCCCATTGCACTTTGACTAGATGAACCTCTCGATTCCTCAATTTCCTAGTCTCTGACCCAAGGATGCGGGTGGGAGCTCGTCGAATAATCGCATCACGCTCTACTTCCACTTCTTTAAGCAAGCTCGGCTCTACCACCTCTGCGGTCTTATGTAAGCACTTCCTCAAATGAGATACGTGGAATACATCATGTACACCACTAAGTCTGTCGGGCAACTCCACTCTATATGCCATCCGTCCAATCCTTTCCTTAATAGGAAACGGCCCTACGAACCTTGGTGCTAACTTCCCAACAGATCCAAAGCGAACCACATTTCGTAACGGAGACACCTTGACAAAGACCATATCCCCAACTTCAAACTCAAGGTCCGTCCTCCTCTTGTCCGCATAAGATTTTTGCCTATCCTGCGCTGCTTTCATCCTTCTTCGAATCAAGTCAATCTTCTCAGAAGTCACCCTAATCATATCAGGCCCAAGCAAGATCTTATCCGTAGATTCCCACCAACATGTAGGTGATCGACAAGGCCTTCCATAGAGAGCTTCGAAAGGAGCCATACCAATACTGGACTGAAAGTTGTTATTATATGCGAACTCCACCAATGGAAGATGCTCTTCCCATGTACCTCCAAAATCCAAGATACAAAGCCTCAAAAGGTCTTCTAGGACACGATTCACCCTCTCAGTCTGGCCGTCTGTCTGAGGATGATATGCGGTGCTCAGACACAATTGAGTCCCCACTGCTTCTTGCAAACTTCTCCAGAACTCGCTAGTGAAGATAGGATCTCGATCACTCACTATGCTAGAGGGTACCCCATGCAATCGAACTATCTCTCGAAGATATACAGAAGCTAGCCATGGAGCGGTCCTCTTGCTCTTCACAGGTATGAAATGGGCGCTCTTAGTAAGTCTGTCTACCACCACCCAAATTCCTGTATTACCCTTTCTCGATCTGGGTAACCCGTCAATAAAATCCATCGAGACGCTATCCCACTTCCATTGCGGAACTTCCAATGGGTGAAGCAACCCACCAGGTTTCTTTTGCTCCGCTTTCACCTGTTGACATACCAAGCATCGAGCTACATATTCGGCCACATCTTTCTTCATACCGTCCCAGAAGAAAACCCTCTTCATATCTTGGTACATCTTGTCCCCACCGGGATGAATGGTCATCCTAGAACGGTGTGCATCATCGAGAATAACCTTCCTCAACCCTTCATCCTGCGGTACACAAAGTCTACCGTCTCTACGCAAGCACCCCCTATCGTCTAGGGTGTACCTACTCAAATGGCTGGACGACTCCCCCCTTATGAGCTTCTCTATCAACTCAACCAACTGTGGGTCGTCCCTCTGGGCTTCCCCAATCCGCCCCAGAAGAGTAGGTCTAACCTCCAAGGATGCTAGCAAACCGGGTATATAATCAATGGAAGGTCTGAAATCAAACATCGAGATAAATTCCAAGCTTCGTCGTTCCACGAACAATGGACTCAATGACAACCTCTTTCTACTTAAGGCGTCTGCCACCACGTTACCCTTGCCAGGGGTATACGCTATCTCGAAATCATAGGATGCTAAGAACTCCATCCACCTTTGCTGTCTTAAGTTTAAATCCTTCTGAGAGAATAAGTACTTCAATGATTTATGGTCAGTGAACAACTCGAATCTCTCACCAAGAAGATAATGGCGCCAGATCTTAAGCGCAAAAACAATAGCAGCCAACTCTAAATCATGGGTAGGGTAGTTTTTCTCATGTGCCCTCAACTGCCTTCCACCATAGGCTATTACCCTTCCCTCTTGCATTAAGACTGCGCCGAGTCCTGTCCCACAAGCATCGGTATAGACAACAAATGGCTTGCTCCCATCTGGCAACACTAAAACTGGAGCAGTGGTTAAAGCTCTCTTTAACCGTCGGAACGCATCATCACAATCTACGTCCCATGTGAAAACAAGATTCTTCTTCGTTAAGCGGGTTAATGGGGCTGATATTTTCGCGAAGTCTTTAATAAACTTCCTATAATAACACGCCAAGCCCAAGAAACTTCTTACTTCGGTAGCATTTCTAGGAACCTTCCAATCTTGGACTGATACTACCTTCGCGGGGTCCACAGCTATCCCCTCCTTGGAGACCACGTGCCCCAAGAACCGCACCTCCTTCCTCCAGAAGTGACATTTAGAGAATTTAGCCTTAAGGCTATGCGCTCGAAGAGTCTTCAACACCTCCCCAAGATGTAAGGCATGCTCTTCTTCACTCTTAGAAAATACTAAGATATCATCCACAAAGACCACCACGAACTTATTAAGGAACTCCCTGAACACCCTACTCATCAAGTCAACAAAGTATGCAGGGGCGTTCGTCAACCCAAATGGCATCACCAGCCACTCATAGAAACCATCCGGAGTCCTAAAGGCAGTCTTGTCTATGCTATCCTCAGCCACCCTCAACTGATGAAACCCCGTGGCTAAATCCAATTGAGAAAATACTGAAGCGCCAACCAACTGATCGAAAAGATCATCAATTCTCGGCAATGGGTGTCTATTCTTCTTTGTGAGTTTGTTGAGTTCTCTGTAGTCTACACAAAGTCTGAGGGACCCATCCGCCTTCGTAGCAAAAACTACTGGAGCACCCCACTCCGATATACTTCGTCTTATGAACCCCTTCTCAAGCAACTCCCCTACTTGCTTATGGAGTTCCCTCCTCTCACGAGGAGCGATGTGGCGCACTGGTAAAGATACAGGTTTAGCATTATCCACCAGATATATTCGGAAGTCAATCTCCCGCTTTGGAGGTAAGCCCTTCACCTCCTCAAACACATCCGGATATTCCCGGACCACTCTAACAGAATGCAAACTCTCGACCGAAGCATCGAGCGATTCAAGATAACTTAGCATAACAGAATCCCTGGGATTACAAGAAATCTCGAGAGTGTTACCCAAGCGGGTCATGAGCCTAACAACTCTCCTTTCGCAATCAAGAACGACACCATTACTGGATAACCAGTCCATGCCCAAAATCAACCCATAGCCCGTGAAGCCCAACACAAAAGCATCACATCTAAACTCAATGCTAAGTATAGAAATCTTCAAACCCAAACATATCATGGACAAATAAGTGGAGCCCCCAATTGGGTTTGAAACAACCAAGGGATCATCTACCAGACTGGTGTCTAAGTGCAGTGACTCAACTAACGATGATGAGATAAAAGAATGCGATGCGCCTGAATCAAACAATGTACGGACATGATGATCGAATAGAAAAACCAGACTTTCCACGGAAATAGTTCTACCTCTCTCCTGAATCGGTGGAACCGCGAGAGCCTGTACTTGCCCCCTAGCCTGACCCGGTGCCATAAGAGCTTGCACCTGTCCTCCTGAGGTAGATCCCGTCCTTTGCCCTTTTTTAGGACAGTCTTTCACAAGATGCCCTGCTTCGCCACAGTGGAAACAGCCAGTCTTCTTCTTCTTGCGACAATCCTTGCTTAGGTGGCCAGGTGTCCCACAATTGAAACACTTCTTCTTTTTGCCGTTGCCACCGTTTCCTTTCCCACCTTTGTTTTGCTGTTGTTGCTGAGGTCTCTTTTGATCTCCCTTCTTCTCGGGCGCTTGACTAGCATTGGGACCCTTCCCTTCTTCATGCATGAGTGCCATGTCAACTAGCTTTTCAAAGGTGGCCCCCATAGGGATATGAGTCATCGCCAACCCATGCATCGGTTCATTCAAGCCTTTCACGAATCTCAAAGCCTTCTTCTCCGGTGTATTCACCATGTCCAGGCCAAATCTTGCCAATTGATTAAACTTGTTGACATATTCCTTCACCGAGAGATTTCCTTGCTTTAGAGTCAAGAATCTCTCCATATACAAGTTTTCCTCCGCCCTTGAGAGAAACTTTGCCACAAATCTTTGCCTAAAATCCGCCCAAGAGTCAACAGGGCGTTCTCCATTAGTGACCTCCCACCAGAATGAGGCCTCTCCCTTCATTAACCAAGCAGCTAACTTGACTTTCTTTCCTTCTTCCATCTCAAAGATATCTATCAACTCTTCCACCTCCTTAAGCCAATCTCTAGCCTCCACAAAAGTTTCAGATCCTAGAAAAGGTTTCCCTCCCATAGCTTTAAACTCCTTGCAAGTCTTAGCAAAAGTATCCGTGCGAGGAGGAGGGGGAGGAGGAAGATTGGGTGCTACGGTTGGTGGAGGAACATTTGCTGGACCCGCAGTGGTGGCCCTAGCCTCCATCAATCTCCTATACCATACTGGTACCGTCACACCCTCTGGAAAGTTAAGATCCTCAGCCATGCTGAAACGAAAAAGGAAAGATTCAAAATGGAGAATTCGAAGGATATAGATATGGCTATTGGGGACTATTCTTTTCTTTCAAAAACTTTTCTCTTTAAAGACATGTTTTTGAAAATATCTCTTCCAAAAATGTTTTTAGAAAAATAGTTTTCTAAAAATGTTATCTGTTCCGGTAACCTTTGCTCTGATACCACGTGTAACACCCCACACCCGCTACGGACACTCATTAAGGGAATGCCATGGCATCGGTGGAGTATTTTAGTGAATATAGAACAGAAAAATTACAACAAGACAGATATAAATAGTACTTGAAATTTTAAAACATCATCTCATAACAGCGGAAGTAAAACATGTCTGGTTACATCATAAAACCACAATAAAAGTCAAGTACAATATCCATCAAATAAATTTATACATAATCCCACTCTCATACAATAGCCATGACAAAAGAAAAGATAACTGGATAACGGGAGCTTTACATCTACCTAAGCTCCTAAAGACTGGAACAGCAATCCGATCAAACTCCACTACTGCAAGGATCCACCGTAGGACCTGAGGGTTGGGAAAAAAGATAAAAACAACGGGGTCAGACATAAGCCTGAGTGAGTCCTATAACTTTAACAATACAATCATTAAAGTAACCAGAGAAGACATAAGTTTGACATACGGTACTGTCTGGGGATGAATGGCTATACCAAGCAGTTTGGCAGACCTAGGATAAACTAAGATATCCGCAAAGACGCATCTACCCACCCAAGGGTAATTACTACACTGCACCACACCAGTCATCCCTACTTAAAGGTTGATCCCTCCCAAGGACTTAGAAAATTTCCCCAGTAGTTCTTGTACCCCTAGCTGACTACATAGGTGTCGTCTGCCCCTATCTCCACTAGGTGTACCCACTACTCCCAAGCGATCGGCTCCCTACCGTAGATACCCGTGCCGGCCCCACAGTGGGGTGTATCACTCCCCAAAGTGGCAACCCGATACAACAAGAGGTGCACGGCTTATATCTACACGATGCAACAACGTCTTACCTACCAGCCCGGGTCTACACACGCATATGAAACCCGTTGGACTTGCGTTGCCACCGCTACCCCGTTTTGGCCTCTTATAATCAAGCCCAGTACGCGTGTCCCGTCCTCGACATGGGTCGAGCCCAATAAGATACATATGGGTTACTGGTTGAAATGGGCCCCCACAAGCTACCCACCTAAGCTTGTCACTTATCTAGTGTATCCCACTTAACCCTTTAATCATGTTTAATTACATGTTTCCACTTGGTTAAGTATTCTAATCGTATTTTCTATTGCCACCTAAGGCAACCCACTAGATTTCCACATGCCACCCAAGGCACTCACTAAATTTCCACATGCCACCCAAGGCACCCACTTAACCCCTCATGTCCCACTACATGCTATTATGGTTAAGTGTTTCTTAATTAATTAAGACCGTGATCTCCCCTAAAGACCTCCCACATTAGACTGGCTGTTATGACCGCCTGGTTAAGCCGGTAGAGTCCGGGCAGTCTTACGTCATAACAGAGTCTAACCTCGTGTCTTTACTTTAATCACGTATTTAATTTATGCCTAAGACCTCTCACATTGGGCCAATCATTTGTAGCCGCTGGATTTGCCGGTCGGTTCCGGGCAGCCTTACGCTACAAAAGGGTCCAACCTCGTGTCTTAGTCGATTAATTACACCTAATTAATCACCCCCATAATTAATTATCCCTAATTAATTACACATTTTTCATAACATGGGTAGACCTAACTCAATAGGTAAATTCCCATGGGGTAGACCTAACTCAATAGGTAAATTCCCGCTTATGTTAATTTATTTTTATGGTATGCTTAATCATACCCAATCATACTTTCATTAACATATTTATTCACCCCATCGTTCCCCACGTAAATCGTTCTCATTTCATAATAAAGGGGAAGATCCATCACAAGTATCATGGGTTTCACCACATCTTAGCATATAACTTTATCATGGGTCAAGAGGATGTCAACTTGCATATATGAGCATATATTAACCCAACCCAAACTTGCATATTATCATATACATATCTTGCATAACATGTTGAACTTGCATATAAGCACTTGCATAACATGTTAACCATGCATTTAAGCATACACATAACTTGCATAGGCATTCACATACTTGCATAAGCATGCATAACTTGCATATCATGTTAAGCTTGCAATTAAGCATACACATAACTTGCATAAGCATTCACATACTTGCATGAGCATTCACATACTTGCATAAGCATTCACATACTTGCATAAGCTTGCATATCTTGTTAAACTTGCATTTAAGCATCTACATAACTTGCATAAGCATTCACATACTTGCATAACTCACTTGTTAACATGCATAAACCCACTTATTAAATATGCATAATCCAACTTATTAAACATGCATAAAACCACTTATTAAGCATGCATAAACTCACTTCTTACATATGCATAATCATAAGAAAACATAGAGTAGCATATCATTACAAATGATTTAAACTCACTAATCCGCATTCAAGACCATAAGTCTCATTACACCCAATCTACTCACTTTAGCAATTGATGTTAAAGTGATAGAAACTCACCACTAGCAAATTTGCACTCCAAATGAAGAAGATTAAGATGCTTAGAATGGATTAGAGGTTGATTAGTGAGTGATTAGCTTGCAACTCTCTTCATTGATTTGTGGAGGCCATGCTCAAATTTCATTTTGCCATAGTTTAGTTACAAGACCTAATTATAAATGAATTAGGGTAGGGTTGGGGTCTTATTTATAGGATTAGGTGAGTGTTTTAGGCCCTTAGATTAACCCTAGGTTAGATAAGGACCCTTAGATTTAGGAAATCTCTAGAACCAGCCCTCCAAGCCAGCCTAGAACCCAACCTGGTGCACCCAGGTTCACTGGACGCCGCGCCCCTGTCGACAGGCAAGTCGACAGGCAAGTCGACACCCCTGTCGACAGGCCTGTCGACAGCCCTGTCGACATGGTCAGGGCGGGATTTTTCCCGCCTGACCCCACTTGTCCAATTTAAAATCTGAATTTTAAATTCTTAATTCTGTTTTTAGTTTGAATTTTCTGCAAACTTCATCGGGCCATAACTGGGCCATACGGACTCCGATTTTCGAAAACTCGGACTCTATTTTGCGTATTTTTCCGAGACGAACGCAATGACGCAGCCCGTTTCCCCCAATTCCCACATCTGAGATTATTTATTCTGTAATTAGTGAATTTTAGCATTAACTAAAATTCGGGGTGTTACAGGTGGATTTCGAGAGTTTCTTATATCCTGAGTGGATAGGCTGCGAGTAACACAGTCCAAGTCTGTGTGAGACGCTCCTCCTCGAGTAAACCTTCGAATCACGTTTGCAATCTTGTTATCATTCTCAAACAACTACCTAAAATCTTCCAATCCCGTACTGGTGCCCCCGGTATCTAATCCAACATGAGCTTCCTGACTTAAGGAGCTTCCGTAGGTGCAAACCAACCTTCTGGAGCCATAGGGGTTATTCTAGCATCTTTACCCTCGCACGCCAGCGCTTGAGTCATAGTTCCAACTCCAGATCCCATTGCCTGACCAACTTAAGCACTACGAACCATACTTCCATTTAGATTGGGGGGAGATGCCCCCGAGCTGAGCTTGATCAGCTTGGGGATGAGTTAGTGGAACTGCCTCCAAGTCCTGCAAACCTTGATAGCCTTGCACACTCGTTCCAGTTTGAGTTCCTTCATCTGTCGGCCTTCCAAATCCTTTCATCCTAGCTATAAAGGCATTCATGGCGTCTTGCTGTCTCCTTAAGAGTTCTTCTTTCTATTCGAGGCGTGTATTCAAATTTTTAACTAATCCATCCATCTCTTCTCCAGTTAGATAGTTTGATATATTTCAAGTGAAGGAAACCTCCAGGCTCCCATCAATTCCAGCTCCTTCCGAATGAGCTAAAGTGGCGTTTTTTTCCTCTTTACCATTTTTAAAATTCCAAGCAATCCAAATCTTTAGCAATCCAAAGTTGTGATAGCCTCTACCTGGCGCGTCAAAATATTGACGTGGGAAGTTGGTCCTCTCATGCCAACACCCGATTTTCCAATAATCCAAACACAAAGTACCGAAAAGTAAATAACACCGAGATTTATAGTGGTTCGGCAAGTTGTGCCTACATCCACTCTGAGTTAACTTTAATAGTAATGTTGTCTAGTTACAAGTATAATCCATGTCCAATCCTTTTGTTAAGTAGTAATGACAAAGTCCTTGCTCATGGCTAGTGCATTCTCCATCATATAATTTAAATGTCCAAAAGAGTGTACCAATGCCTAAGAGAGTCGAAGAGAGTTCAAGAATCTGTGAGAGATGCCAAGTGGTAGTTCATAAGTCCGAAGGAGTTTCATGGAGGAAGAAGTCATGCGGGAAGCTATTAAAATGCTTCATGTCCTTAAATCTTGAGTCTAGTAAATGAGCAGCCTAAGATCCAGGAAACAACCCACAAGAGGGCTATTTATAGGTGTTGTGAGTGACAATTTGTATTCCCACATTTTTTCTCCCAGGATCGGTACCGATCCTGGAGGAGTTAGCCAGATTCCATTGCTTTGTTCAAATCACTCCAAGCTTTTCCGACTGCGTACTCAAGTCCTGAGCACTATGATAACCAAAAATTCGACGTGTGACTACCTTATAAAAAGGCGGGTCAATATGAAACACCCCACCTCCGTTAGGGTCACTCTCAAAGGGAATGCCCTAATTTTGGTGGAGGTTTATAAGTATAAGTCACAGATACACAAGACAGATATAAATACACATATTTTAGAACAGCGGAAAACAACAGCAACTTTTATTTCATCAAAATACGTGTTACACAAACCATGTCATAATTGTCTTACAATACTTCCCAAAAACATTACATTTTCATAACTGTCTTGATTTCATAACTTAAAGAATCATAAAAACATAAGTAAACTGCATAAGTCCCCATAGTTGCTATCCAAAGCCATAGTCCAAAACGAAAGAGGTCCAAGCAAAACATTCTTTCTCTTCAAGCTGGATGTGAAAACTGGTCAAGCTGCGGTATTCCCTCCCTGTGGACCTGGGGGGGGGGGGAACGAAAGAAAAGAAGAAGAAAGAAAAGTAGAGTCATACATAAAGCCTGAGTAAGTCTAGGACTATTCAGTCTATGAATAAAGAAATGAGCATGATAAGTACAAACTGGAAATGGGGAAGCACCATAAACTAAGTTAAGTTGTCTAGAGTCGAATATACTATCGTACCCCATATTAATCTCTGCACCCCTATAAACTAGTTCCCAACAGGTACCCCATAATCAGGGTGAAGTGATCCATTTCTAATGATCGGCTCCTACTCGCATAGTTACATGTGTCTTACGGCCCCCGATGTTGTAGCTACCTATGCTGGTCCCACCATGGGGTGTATCAAGTCCCATGGTGGCGGCCCGACACAATTCTTGAATGCACAGGTATACTACTGGTGCCAAGTGCCTAATTTTTCTGCGCCGGAGTGTGTGCATGCCCGCACCCCGTTAGAACCTACACTGCTGCACCACCGCCATCAATTTGACCTCTTACAGTCAGCCCAGTAATCGTGCCCCACCCTGCCTAGTTCAGGGTATCCTAATACACCTCGTAGGGTTACTGCTGAAAAGGGTCCCCCACTACTAGGTTTTCTATTTCTAGCCAACATGCTAAGTTGGTTAAGTGTTTTGTAAACCTAACCCCCAATCAGTCTGTATAGTTTAGCATGTTCAATTTGATTAAGTATTGATTCAATTTACTTAATCCTATCAATCCTGACTCAGCCTTAATTGTCTTATTAAAGCCTCAACCACTCACATTAGACAGGTATTGTTGTGACTACCTGTTGTCGGTTGGGTCCGGGCAGTCTTACGTCACAACTCAGTCTAACCTCGGGTCTTTATTGGGCTCAATGTTTAACCACCCACATTGGATAGGTATTGTTGTGACTACTGGACAGCCGGGCGGTTCCGGGCAGGTTTATGTCACAACTCAATCCAACCTTGGGTTAAACATATCGTATTTTCTAAGTTACATATTTTGTCTCTTTTCTTTTTATATGTAAATATTTGCAGCCCATTATTCAAATTCATCTTTATTGGGTAAAATTAATTTATACCACTTAAATGTTCTCAAGATCGTTGGCATGCGTCAAACATGCCAACACATATGTTTTATATTTTTAACCCAACGTCATTACCCCCGTTTTATATGTTCGCTATAATATATCATATGTTGGGCTTAACATTTAAGCCCAACTTAGCCACATAAAAAAGGGGAGGCTTAGAACATGGTGTTTATATATTCTAAGTAACATCAAAAGGGGTATGTGAGCGCATGAACTTGCAACATAACGATCTAATTAACATAAATTAGGCACTTATGAACTTGCATTGTAATAGCATATAATCTTAACATAAAACATACCTAAACATGAATCATGGTTTTAAATCTAGTCATGTAAACTTGCATTTAAAATGTGAATCTAACTTAATTATGTGTCGCATATATTATCATATGATTTTGATAACAACATAGGCCTAAAACATATTTACAATTAGGCATAACACCAAACGCAATCTAGTCATGTTCATAGAGTCAACACAAGTTCACAAAAATGCTTACTTTTGTCACTAATACAAAAGTATGTCTTTTTTTCACTAGAATCATAATTCCTATTTCAACATAAATTCATATGAATCATAATACCCAAATGGATCCAACTACACTAAACATGATCATAAAAATATATATAAAAGGATCAAAAGTCATGTTGGCATAATAGTGAATCATATACTTGCATGAATCTCAACTTTGTTGTAATAAACTACCACAAACATATAGTCGTTAACTTTCAACACGAATCATATACTTGCAAATATCCAATAGGTCTAACATCATTATACCACAACATCCCAAATCTATTCATAATTAGAATCATAGCAACATACAATTATGAAATATCATCACCACAAATTAAGTACAATTCCATTTCTCATTTTACACAAATCAAAACTCAATTATTCATTCACATCGGAATAGCACTCTACTTACAACGTATGACGAATCTTCAATTCAGGATTCTGAATTCTGAATTTGGAGATGCTATCCTTTGTTGTAGGCGTTGTTTTGATTTAATTGTCGTTGCTTTAAGCTTTCGAATTGACTCCTAATCGTCTCTCAATTTTGACGGCTACTCCTAGTCTTTCCTCAGCAGCATGACGGTCTCATTCTCATTTTTATTTGTGTGAATTAGGTGGAGTCTTAGGTCCTTTTTGTAGAGTTTGTGAATTGATTAGAGCCGTCGATAGAGCTTAGATTAATATTAGCCGTTCGTTTGAAAGAGAAACCAGTCAGGAGCTGACACCTAGCCCTAGTGACAAGACAAGGCTCAGAAATTTGGCCAAGCACAGACCAGGCCAGCCAGGAGGGGCTGGGTTCGACCTGGCTCAGGGGCCAGGTCGACTACCCAGTCGACCCCCAGGTCGACTACATAGTCGACCTGGGTGCCCCAGGTCGACTACCCAGTCGACCTAGGTGGCCCAGGTCGACTATCCAGTCGACCTGGGTGCCTTGGGCGGGAAAATTCCCGCGCAGCCCAATCTGGGTCCAATTTTTTTGAAATTTGAACTCGTTCTAAACTATTTCTGTCTGTTTGAATTTTAAACTGAATCCTGAAACTTCCAGAGGTCATATCTCCCTCATACGGAGTCCATTTTACGCAAACTCGGAGTCTATCTCAAGCAGAATTCCGAGACGAACGCAACGGCGTATCCTGTTTCCCTTAATTCTTTGATTTGAAATTAATTATACTTTAATTTGTGAATTTCACTGTTATAGAATACACGGTGTGTTACATTCTCCCGTACTTAAAAGGATTTCGTCCCCGAAATCTTCAAGTTTAGGAAGAATGTATATCCTAACATCCAAACGTACATCTACTCGTCCATCAAACACGAGCATCCATTGTCCTTAAAAGACTTCTAATGTTTCATGATCATATGCGAGGTGTGTGTACATGTACTTATCTAATGCAAAATCAGGCGGTCTACTGATTCAGTTGACCTCCTTAATGCAAATTATGTAAGTGTCATGAATCCATTATGTATGCAAATTTTCCTATTCATGATTCTACATGAGTGCACAATCATTCATATAAATGCAACATTCATATGACAACACATTAAACTTCAACCATATACGAATATAAATACATATATGCATATGCAATATGAGGTGACTGAGCCGATCTAAAACCTAGATTGTGTGTGTATATCCAACCACGAGCAACCACTAGCAATCACTTGCAACCACTTGCAACCATCATCCATAACATGTTTCAATTACATGTTTTCATCCAAAGGGTTTCTACCTAAAAGATAAGGTCGAGGAGATATACCCTAAAAAGATAGATAAAAGCACAACTTAAGGAAAAAGAGAGATCAAAGATGTACCCTCGAAAAGAAAAGGGTAGGCTGCGCGTATTCTAGTCTCAGTTTCCCAAGTCGCGTCTTCCTCGGCGTCGCTCCACTGAACTTTGACGAGCTTGACTTCGCGGTTGCGTAGCATTTTCACTTCCATTCCTAATATGCAGGTTGGAACTTTCCTCACGGTTGCTGCGCGTTCCACTTCAGCTTCTTCTAGAATGTTCGGCTCTACCACTTCAGCAGATTCATGTAGACATTTTCGGAGGTGCGAAACATGAAAAACATTGTGATCTCCAGCTAGTTTTTCAGGTAGCTCTAATCTACAGGCCATTTTCCCAATTTTCTCGATAATAGGAAATGGTCCTAAAATCTCGGTGCCAGCTTTCCAGTGGATCCAAAACGAACAACGTTCCTTAGAGGAGATACCTTAAGAAAAACTCTGTCCCCAACCTCAAATTCAAGGTCGGTCCTCCTCTTGTCTGCGTAGGATTTTTGTCTGTCTTGGGATGTCTTCATTCTTCTCCGTATTAAGTCTATTTTCTCTGAAGTCTCTCGGATCATATCTGGTCCAAGTATGAGCTTGTCAGTAGACTCCCACCAACAAGTGGGCGATCGGCACAGACTTCCATGTAAAGCTTCGAAGGGCGCCATTCCGATGGTGGCTTGGTAGCTGTTGTTGTAGGCAAATTCCACCAAAGGAAGATGGTCTTCCCACGTCCCTCCGAAGTCAAGGACGCAAAGTCTTAAAAGGTCCTCCAAAACTCTGTTCACTCTTTCCGTCTGGCCGTCAGTTTGGGGGTGATAGGCTGTACTCAAGCATAACTGTGTGCCTACCGCTTCTTGCAGACTCCGCCAAAACTCACTTGTGAAGATAGGGTCTCGGTCACTAACAATGCTGGAGGGTATTCCATGGAGTCGAACAATTTCCTTGAGATAAAGAGATGCTAGGGAAGAGGCAGTTCTTTTGCTCTTAACGGGTAAAAAGTGGGCGCTTTTAGTAAGCCTATCCACTATTACCCAAATGCTAGTGTTGCCTCTTCTAGACCTAGGTAGCCCATCAATGAAGTCCATCGAAATGCTATCCCACTTCCATTGTGGGACCTCTAGAGGATGGAGCAGACCGCCAGGCTTCTTCTGCTCCGCCTTAACCTGTTGGCAAATCACACACTTAGAAACGAAATCTGCCATGTCCTTCTTCATGCCGCTCCAAAAGAAAGTTCTCTTTATGTCCTTGTACATTTTATCTTCGCCTGGATGTATCGTCATCTTGGAGTGATGTGCTTCTTCGAGAACCGTTTTCACTAAATCCCTTGTCCGTGGGACGCATAGTCTTCCGTCTCGCCTTAATCAACCCTTATTGTCGATGGAGTATCTGTTGAGGTGACTTGAAGTCTCACCCCTAATTAGCCTATCAATCGTTTCCACAAGCTGAGGGTCTTCGCGTTGTGCTGTCCCTATTGAGTCCACTAGAGTCGGGCGTACTTCGAGAGATGCTAGCAAGCCTAGTACAAAATCGAAGGAGGGCCTAAAGTCAAAGCTGGCTATAAACTCTAGGCTTTGCCTTTCAACAAACAGCGGGCTTAATGTTAGCTTCTTTCTGCTCAGAGCATCTGCGAATACGTTGCCTTTTTCCTGGAGTGTAGGAGATCTCAAAATCGTACGAGGCAAGAAACTCCATCCATCTCTGTTGCCTCAAGTTAAGGTCCTTCTGCGAGAAGAGATACTTCAAAAATTTATGGTCAGTATACAGTTCGAATTTCTCACCTAGGAGATAGTGGCGCCAAGACTTAAGCGCAAAGACGATGGCGACCAACTCGAGATCATGGGTTGGGTAGTTCTTTTCACGAACTTTCAATTGTCTCCCGCCATAAGCTACTACCCTTCCTTCTTGCATTAAGACAACGCCCAGTCCTGTCCTGCATGCATCCGTGTATACTGTGAACATCTTGCTTCCATCTGGCAATGTCAGAACTGGGGCTGTTGTAAGAGCCCTTTTTAGGCGTTGGAAAGCGAACTCGCAATCCAAGTCCAAATTGAACACTAGATTCTTCTTTGTCAGCCTTGTGAGTGGACCTGAGATTTTCGCAAAATCCCTTATGAATTTTCAGTAAAAACCTGCTAGTCCCAAAAAACTTCGGACCTCAGTTGCATTCCTTGGTGTCTTCCAATTCTGTACCACTACTACCTTAGCTGGGTCCACAGCTAACCCTTCTTTGGATACTATGTGCCCAAGGAACCTCACTTCCTCTCTCCAAAAGTGGCATTTGGAGAATTTGGCTTTTAGCTGATGGACTCGCAGAGTTTCCATGATTGCCCTTAAGTGCTGAGCATGTTCTTCTTCACTCTTTGAGAAGATCAAGATGTCGTCTACGAAGACCACTACGAACTTGTTGAGGAATTCTCTGAACACCCTACTCATCAGGTCCATGAAGTAAGCGGGTGCGTTTGTCAAGCCGAAAGGCATGATAAGCCATTCAAAGAAGCCGCCTGGGGTTCTGAATGTTGTCTTATCGATGCTATCTTCAGCCACCCTTAGCTGATGAAATCCGGTCACCAAATCGAGTTGGGAGAAAACTGATGCTCCTACAAGCTGATCAAACAGATCATCAATTATGGGGAGAGGGTGCCTATTCTTTTTCGTGAGCTTGTTGAGCTCCCTATAGTCAACACATAGACGAAGTGAACCATCCGCCTTTTTGGCAAACACCACTGGAGGGCCCCATTCTGAAATACTCCTTCTAATGAACCCCTTCTCTAGAAGCTCTTTAATCTGTTTACTGAGCTCTTTCCTTTCCCGTGGAGCCATGTGTCTAACGGGCAACGCAACAGGCTTTGCATTATCTACAAGATATATATGGAAGTCTATCTCCCGCTTCGGAGGTAAGCCCTTCACCTCTTCGAAGACATCCGGATATTCACGGACCACTCTAACCGATTTCAAACTCTCAACGGAAGCATCTAGCGATTCGAGATAACTAAGCATAACCGCGTACGAGGGATTACAAGTAATTTCCAGAGTGTTACCAAGTTGGGTCGGAAGCCTAACCACCCTTTTCTCACAATCAAGGATGGCACCATTTCTGGATAGCCAGTCCATGCCCAAAATCAAACCATATCCCGAGAAGCCCAAAACAAAGGCACTACATCTAAATTCTACGCTTAGAATAGAAATTTTCAATCCCACACAGATCATAGACAAATGAGCTGGGCCCCCGATTGGATTTGAAACAATTAAGGGGTCCTCTACCATACTAGTTTCTAGGTGCAGAGATTCTACTAAAGCAGATGAAATTAAGGAGTGTGATGCGCCAGAATCAAATAAAGTGCGAACTGGGTGATCATAAAGATAAACTACACTTTCTACAGAAGTATTTATACCTCGCTGTTGCAGAGGTGGCGCTTCTAGCACATGAACCTGTGCCCCTGAGGTGGATCCAGCCCTCTGCCCCTGCCCTCGTTTCTTTGGGCAATCCTTAGCCATGTGGCCTGTCTCACCGCAAGAAAAGCACCCACCATTCAACTTGGCCTTCTTTTTCCGGCAATCTTTCACTAAGTGCCCCACTTTGCCACAGAAATTACACTTCCTTTTTTCACGTTTCTTGTCATTACTGTTACGATCCTTTCTTCTTTGACTATTATTCGTCTTCCTGTTCTAGGACTCTTCCGCTTGTTGGTTCACGTAAAGGAGGAGGAGGAGTGAAAGCGTCCGTAGCTGGGGAGTAAGGTCTCCAGACATGCTGAAACAGAAAGGAGAGATTCAAAACGAAGGATAGAGAGAGATAGTACACATGGCTTTTGGGGGATCATGCCTTTTTTTTAAAATAAAATAACATTTTATCTTTAAAAATGCTTCTTTAAGTTTTCTTTTGAAAATAAATTTTCAAAACTTTTTATCTTATATGGTAAACCTATGCTCTGATACCAAGTGAAACACCCCACCTACGTTAGGGTCACTCTCAAAGGGAATGCCCTAATTTTGGTGGAGGTTTATAAGTATAAGTCACAGATACACAAGACAGATATAAATACACATATTTTAGAACAGCGGAAAACAACAGCAACTTTTATTTCATCAAAATACGTGTTACACAAACCATGTCATAATTGTCTTACAATACTTCCCAAAAACATTACATTTTCATAACTGTCTTGATTTCATAACTTAAAGAAGCATAAAAACATAAGTAAACTGCATAAGTCCCCATAGTTGCTATCCAAAGCCATAGTCCAAAACGAAAGAGGTCCAAGCAATACATTCTTTCTCTTCAAGCTGGATGTGAAAACTGGTCAAGCTGCGGTATTCCCTCCCTGTGGACCTTGGGGGGGGGGGGGGAGGGGACGAAAGAAAAGTAGAGTCAGACATAAAGCCTGAGTAAGTCTAGGACTATTCAGTCTATGAATAAAGAAATGAGCATGATAAGTACAAACTGGAAATGGGGAAGCACCATAAACTAAGTTAAGTTGTCTAGAGTCGAATATACTATCGTACCCCATATTAATCTCTGCACCCCTATAAACTAGTTCTCAACAGGCACCCCATAATCAGGGTGAAGTGATCCATTTCTTATGATCGGCTCCTACTCGCATAGTTACATGTGTCTTACGGCCCCCGATGTTGTAGCTACCTATGCTGGTCCCACCATGGGGTGTATCAAGTCCCATGGTAGCGGCCCGACACAATTCTAGAATGCACAGGTATACTACTGGTGCCCAGTGCCTAATTTTTCTGCGTCGGAGTGTGTGCACGCCCGCACCCCGTTAGAACCTACACTGCTGCACCACCGCCGTCGATTTGACCTCTTATAGTCAGCCCAGTAATCGTGCCCCACCCTGCCTAGTTCAGGGTATCCTAATACACCTTGTAGGGTTAATGCTGAAAAGGGTCCCCCGCTACTAGGTTTTCTATTTCTAGCCAACATGCTAAGTTGGTTAAGTGTTTTGTAAACCTAACCCCCAATCAGTCTGTATAGTTTAGCATGTTCAATTTGATTAAGTATTGATTCAATTTACTTAATCCTATCAATCCTGACTCAGCCTTAATTGTCTTATTAAAGCCTCAACCACTTACATTAGACAGGTATTGTTGTGACTGCCTGTTGCGGGTTGGGTCCGGGCAGTCTTACGTCACAACTCAGTCTAACCTCGGGTCTTTATTGGGCTCAATGTTTAACCACCCACATTGGATAGGTATTGTTGTGACTACTGGACAGCCGGGCGGTTCCGGGCAGGTTTATGTCACAACTCAATTCAACCTCGGGTTAAACACATCGTATTTTCTAAGTTACATATTTTGTCTCTTTTCTTTTAATATGTAAATATTTGCAGCCCATTATTCAAATTCATTTTATTGGGTAAAACTAATTTATACCACTTAAATGTTCTCAAGGTCGTTGGCATGCGTCAAACATGCCAACACATATGTTTTATATTTTTAACCCAACGTCATTACCCCCGTTTTATATGTTCGCTATAATATATCATATGTTGGGCTTAACATTTAAGCCCAACTTAGCCACATGAAAAAGGGGAGGCTTAGAACATGGTGTTTATATATTCTAAGTAACATCAAAAGGGGTATGTGAGCGCATGAACTTGCAACATAACGATCTAATTAACATAAATTAGGCACTTATGAACTTGCATTGTAATAGCATATAATCTTAACATAAAACATACCTAAACATGAATCATGGTTTTAAATCTAGTCATGTAAACTTGCATTTAAAATGTGAATCTAACTTAATTATGTGTCGCATATATTATCATATGATTTTGATAACAACATAGGCCTAAAACATATTTACAATTAGGCATAACACCAAACGCAATCTAGTCATGTTCATAGAGTCGACACAAGTTCACAAAGATACTTACTTTTGTCACTAATACAAAAGTATGTCTTTTTTTCACTAGAATCATAATTCCTATTTCAACATAAATTCATATGAATCATAATACCCAAATGGATCCAACTACACTAAACATGATCATAAAAATATACATAGAAGGATCAAAAGTCATGTTGGCATAATAGTGAATCATATACTTGCATGAATCTCAACTTTGTCGTAATAAACTACCACAAACATATAGTCGTTAACTTTCAACATGAATCATATACTTGCAAATATCCAATAGGTCTAACATCATTATACCACAACATCCCAAATCTATTCATAATTAGAATCATAGCAACATACAATTATGAATTATCATCACCACAAATTAAGTACAATTCCATTTCTTATTTTACATAAATCAAAACTCAATTATTCATTCACATCGGAATAGCACTCTACTTACAACGTATGACGAATCTTCAATTCAGGATTCTGAATTCTGAATTTGGAGATGCTATCCTTTGTTGTAGGCGTTGTTTTGATTTAATTGTCGTTGCTTTAAGCTTTCGAATTGACTCCTAATCGTCTCTCAATTTTGACGGCTACTCCTAGTCTTTCCTCAGCAGCATGACGGTCTCATTCTCATTTTTATTTGTGTGAATTAGGTGGAGTCTTAGGTCCTTTTTATAGAGTTTGTGAATTGATTAGAGCCGTCGATGGAGCTTAGATTAATATTAGCCGTTCGTTTGAAAGAGAAACCAATCAAGAGCTGACACCTAGCCCTAGTGACAAGACAAGGCTCAGAAATTCGGCTAAGCACAGACCAGGCCAGCCAGGTGGGGCTGGGTTCGACCTGGCTCAGGGGCCAGGTCGACTACATAGTCGACCCCCAGGTCGACTACATAGTCGACCTGGGTGCCCCAGGTCGACTACCCAGTTGACCTGGGTGGCCTAGGTCGACTACCCAGTCGATCTGGGTGCCTTGGACGGGAAAATTCCCGCCCAACCCAATCTGGGTCCGATTTTTTTGAAATTTGAACTCGTTCTGAACTGTTTCTGTCTGTTTGAATTTTAATCTGAATACTGAAACTTTCGGAGGTCATTTCTCCCTCATACGGATTCCGTTTTAAGCAAACTCGGAGTCTATCTCAAGCAGAATTCCGAGACGAACGCAGCGGCGTATCCCGTTTCCCTTAATCTTTGATTTGAAATTAATTATACTTTAATTTGTGAATTTCACTGTTATTGAATACACGGGGTGTTACACAATAGATGTATGTTTCTTCTTGCGAAACTAGATTTATATGTGTTGTATATGATTTAGATAGAAAATTGAGTTTATATGTATGGTCAGTTGGTCGTAGCTGATATGCAAAATAGGATTATGTTATGAACGGTTGATGACAGCTTATTGGCTATACCTTACCACTGGATAACGACACCTTCTTGATATAAATGTGATATCCAAATAGGATGTCACTTGTTTAACGACAATCACTGGCTAATGATGGGTAAGTTGTCACATGTTGTCACAATATTATCGACATTTGAAGCTGTCGTTAAAGCTGACGCTTTTTCTTTGATCGACGTTATTAGGAGCGATGGTTTTTTGCATCGGCAGATGACGACTGGTGCAAGTTAAAGACTGTCCCTAAACAAAGTGTGTGGCGGAGTGTGAATTAGATGTAATTTAATAGTTTTATCCCATAATCATTTTTTTAATATTGTTATTATTGACCATATATTATATAGTTCAAATTCAGCACATGAAAAAGCAAATTGAGAAAGTAGTTTGAAACTAAGTCTATAGACTCTAGAAAATTAAAATATTTCTAAAATTAATTCTAAATTTAGAAATAAGTATTTTGATTGTAAAACTAATTTAAATTCATTGTATTATGTATTAGTACACATCAAAATATTGAAATATTAATGATTGAATGATTAAGCGCGTTGTTTTATTATTGTAAACATGTTACCTTATTCTAACTTATTTTGTGTTATAGGTTGGTTATATGTTTTCTAATTGTATGATTAATTAAAATCTTTTTCATTACATATATTTGAGTAGACTAAACTATTTAAATGTTATTAGTCTTTAATCTTATCATTATTGTTAGTTAGTGATTACTATTATAAGCAACTAATAAAGGTAGATATTCTGACCACAACTGATTAAATTAAATTTAAAGCACAATATATCAAAACTTAACATCCATGATTTTTAGCCGAGAGCCGATATATATCCCTTCATGCCAGTTCAACAAATATAGAGTCCGCTGGCATTTCCAAAACTCCTACCTAAGAATATACCTTAAGTTTTAATCGAGGATCATGATTTGTTTAGAAATGAAAGAGATGTGAAATTAAAATTTTCATATACCAAATAGATGTTTCAAATATGTTACATTATGATTTCTGTTTTATATCCTGTTATTCTTCTGTGATATCAAATAGTATGTGAATCCTTCTATCTTCATATTCAGTGTCTCATGTGCTTAGATTAATTCCAACCCTGGGTCACATGATATAATTGTTGACTGAATCTAATTACCATAATTATGAAATATTGATTTGATGCAGAAAAGTATGACTGAGATATACTCCGGAGAATAGGAGTTTGTTCACATCTTTTTTAAAGATGTGAACAAAACCCTCCATCCTAATTGATGGAAATCAGGAGGATCCATATGGGCCCTCCTGATTTCCACCAATGGGGACCGAGTGTTTTGTTCACATTGCTTAAAGAATGTGAACAAACTCGCTCTCTACTCCAGATAGAGGAATTCAGCCCATCAAATGGTCCTACACGCGATCAATTCACATGTCCTCATTTTGGATATCGTGTCTGGAACGTGAATCGCATGTTTTATCGGAACTGAGGAAGTAAAATAGACCCTTCCTTGAATTACACCTTAAAATCCAGAGGTGGACCTCCTACTCTCTCTTTAATTTTGGTATTTTACTCGGTTTTAAATGTGGGTAAAATAGCAAAGTCCCCTCATTTATTCTGTCATCCTATACCAAATCCATTGCGGTCATCTAATTTTGTATGATCTATATTGTACTATTGACACATTCATCAATTCACTTGTATGATGTGTGGTTGAAATTTAACTGGATACATGGAAATATGAAACTAGGGAAAAGAGGAATGGAACTGAAATACACATGGAGTTATGGACTCCGTTACCAAATCATTGGTATTGATTAAATTGCACGAATTATTATATCTAAGAGGTTGCTAATGATACCAAAACTTCAAGTATATTTTTCACAACTTTTAAATACATTAAAACGCATACAGAACAATTACTGATTTGGTATCAGGGCCCTGGTATTATGACCTTGCTTTGATATCCAGTATAGGAAAAAAGCGGATGAAGTATAAAACAGCACTCAAAATATTATAAGTCAACCACTGAGAAATAAATAATAAAAGTATGGAAGTCATTTTAATTAAAAATCATTTCAGTGCTATTCATTCTATCAGTACCAACCAACACTAATCTATCCTCGTACACATCCACGTACCCAAACGCGTTAGACCCAGGCGGACACTCAAGCGCCGCCTGAAGCACTCTATGATGTACCCCACTCTCGTCCACCCAGTACCCACCCATATGTTCATGCCCTGCAAAACACACCTTCACACACTTATATCTGCGTATCACCCCCATCGCCTTGTCGTAGTCCCATGGCAAGGCTTCGTAGGACGACGCCCTCCAGTCCAACGGCTGATGGCAGCATACAATAACCTTCTGCCCTTCATCCGACGCTGCCTGCAAGACCTCATCCAGCCATCTCAGTTGTTTCTCTCCAAAACCTCCATTGAACATAACGAACCTACGGTCCAGACCCATTAGCTCGTTTGGGCTGTTCTTGTCCTTGTTAGGGTTCTTTGCAACCAGTACTTCCTCTGCTGATTTAGTGTTGGGGTGGTCTTTGGGCCACCCGAAGGCACTGATCTCGAACGAGTCTAGGACCACGATCCTAAAGGATGGGGTAGGGTTAAAGTAGTAATATTGATGAGGTAGGTTAAGCAGTGGTTGGAGTTGGTCGCGGGGTAGGTTGTAGAGGCAGTGGTTGCCGATCATGTGGTACACAGGTCCTTTTTCGAATTTGTTGAACTCGTTTAGGACTTTTTGGACGGTTTGAAGGGACCTTTCTTTCGGGCATAGGCCATCCACAATGTCTCCAAAGTTGAGGACAAAGCTGATGTTTGGGTTTTTGTTCCAGGAGGAGACGGCATTTTGGAGGACTTGAATGCTATGTTGGTAGAAGCGAGGAATGCCTTTAAACGAGTAGCCGTTTGGGTTTTCGGCGTGTTGAACATCGGCTATTACTCCAAACGAAAATAAGGGTTCTTGATTTGAAGATCCATTAGTAGAAGCCATCCTGCTGGAATATGTAACTATAAGCCACTACTTAATGTTATATATACACACACATATATCACATATCACGAACTTTAATTAACATACTAGAATTTGAATTTGAAGGAAACTTTTGATAATCGATGTTTCTATCATATTCATGAGAACAAAGCTATTTTTAATAAGTTTTAGTTGTACCTTAGTTTGTCAGAGTTTGAATCTGGAAGAAACTTGTGATAGAGTTATGGGGTTCTTTACTCAATACATGCATCATATATAAGATTCTAAGTAATTAACACATGGCATTCAGTTTAGTTTTCCTTGACAAAAAAGAAACTTTCACATTGTTTGTAGTTGGAAAATACTGAGTATGAAATTAGATTGGTATGGTCATGTACCAAACAAGTAATACAAAATTGGTTATGGTTTTATACCAAACAAACTAATTTGAACTCACTATTGCTACAAAGGAGGAAATTTAAATAAGCATAAGAACAATATCATATTTGTCGGTAAATCAAATCAGCAAGTTGCTGGGTACCGGCTTATTTTAATGATGGCTTGTGGAAATAAAAGTTGCAGTTTCAGCTAATACTACAAACATGCTTGTCAACCAATATTTTTAGTGAAAAGGGCAATAACATTTGAAGTTAGTTTTCCATAACTAAAAAGAAACTCTCACATCGTTTGTGGTTAGAAAACTTCGAATGTGAAATTGGTTATGGTTAAATACCAAACCACTGATTAATCATTATTCTTATAGGTTGATTAACGTTTTTAGGATTTCAAACCTTAAATAAACATGAGTGCGTTATCATAACGGACTACAAATTAAATCAGCAAGTTGTTGTTTGTATATATTCAAACTTACAATCTCATGTATACGCATGTACTTTATAATTAGATCACATATATAAATATGAGATTCCAAGCAACTAAAACGTGATTTTCATGTTAGTTTTCCTTAACTAAGAAGAGAACAGAGATTGTTTGTGGTTGGAAAAAAACCGAATACATGTAATATTGCTTATGGTTGTATATCAAACCAATAATATAAACTTTATTGCCATGAACAGATAAAAGGGTTTTATGCTGACCTTAAATAACTGTAACAAAAATATCATAACAGCTTACCAATCAAATCCAGAAAGTTTTATCTATCTAGTAAACCGTCTGCAGATTAAATTCAGAAAGTTGTATATCTTGTAATCTCTGAAAATTCTGATGTAAAATCAGATCAAATTGCTGTGCATCTTGCTCAAGGTCGAAAATAGTGAGTATAATGATGGCCTGGACAAATTATGGTAAAAAAAAAGTTGCAGATTATGCATTGTAATAGAAGGGTTTTATTTCCCAGTCCCAATTTCGCATGTCAAACTATTGGTGTTTTTTTTTTTTTTTTTTTTTTTTTTTATCGTTGCGTTATCTTAATAGCATTGTGTGTTCCAGTAATAATCTATATTATAAGATTGTTGTTTCAGATTAAACTGAACACATGATGAAAGGAGAAATTAAGTGGGACATAACCATTCCTGTAGATCTTTGATATTTATAAATTTCATTAACAAAAAGTTACTTTACTAAATGTATGTAATGAAATTACTAACATGCAATGAAAAATAATGCAACTATTTTACAAGAAATAATAATAATAATAATAATAATAATAATATAGAAATAAAAATGGTTCATGGGAAATCAATTAATCTGTTAATTCCAAATAATCATGATACTGGCTCGGTCCAATTAACTTTTAGGGCAAAATCATTTTAAACGAATATCAAGAATATACAGCAATAATTTATAGGATATAATGAATTTATTCAGAAACTAACAATCAAACGGCGGTAGTTTTCAAAGTTAACAGCAAATGAAATGTTTTAGGTATACAATACGAAACATCAAAAAATGAAATCAATCGATTACAATGTTCTAGATAACGTATAAGAGAAATTGAGATGCATTGTAGATATTAGATTGAACTGCTCACCTTTTACAAAATCCTATGCGACTGTTAAGTCAATGAAGATTTCTCCTTGATGGCCGCAAATTTGACACCGAAAATAAAATCAATTTACGTTTTGGAGTTTATGATAAAAGCGGAGAAGAGAGAATGATTTAATGGAGTCTGTTATTAGGAGGTTAGAAGCTTAGGTGGTTTTCGTTGCTGTTGAACCGTATATTTAAGCAGTTGCGTTGCAACAACCCTAATTGATGCTTCTTGAGAAATTGAAGTGGACATTTCGCTTGTTTTGCACTAAAGATACTTGTTTTGATCGCTTGATTTCACTCTTTAATTCTACTTAGCTAGGCAAATTCTACGTTAACACAATCTTTTACTTAGTAGCCCCTTTTGTAAACATTTATCGGACTCATTTTCGGTGGCGGACCTAAAGGACGGACGAGTGGAGGCCACCGCTTCCACTAGATTTTTTTTTATTTTTTATTTTTTTTAAATACTTCTTTTGGTTTATAGTGAAACTGTACATCGTAGAATAGTTGTTTGTAAGAAACAATCATTTATCAGTACCACATAACAGATTATTAAAGGCACTTTAAAATGACACCACTGTTAGTAAATGCGGCAAGTATTTAGCTAAATTAGCCCTTAATACGATGTCATGTAGCACTTTCTGACTTGTACTATTACAGCAAAGGCGTCAATATCAGCCCCTATAGATTTTATGCATGGCCGGTAAACCAGCATGGAAACATAACACAAATTTTGCCTTTTACTAACCAATTCTTTTTGCTTAAATTATCGCTCAAATGACATAAAAATGAATAATAACTACCAAAGCAAATGAAACATTTTATCACTACAGGAATATTCAACGACTAACAACATTTTTTGTACAGTACAAGTAAGAACATTTTTTAAACAACATTTTAAACATTTTTTGTACAATACTTGCTTAACTTGAACATTAATATGCTTTTATGGTTCAAATGTGTTAATTTTCATTATAAAAATATGGTCATCTTTTCTTTTTTTTTTTTTTTTTTTTTTTAATTTTTGTAGTTCCTCCCCCATTCAGCTAAATGTCTACGTACGCCACTTCCCATATAATTATCGAGTAACCCCTTTTCTATCCAAAATGCCCCTCTCCTTGATATAACGCGGCGGTTAACCCAAATTAAAAGGCGAATCTTTTCTCCCTTAAATCAAAGTCGCCCTTCCTTCCTGCTTCCTTCCACCTCCGTTCAAACTTCGATCTCTCCTCCGTTCAAGCTTCGGTCTCTCCACCGTTGCATGATTGACATACAATCGAGCAAACACAACAAGGTAAGGATTTTTATCTTGAGCTAAGTCAAAATATAATTAGGGTGAAATTCTTGGTTGGAATTGTTAGGGTTAACGAGTTTGTGGTTGACATTCTTGGCTGGTATGGTGGCCACGATGGCAATGATATGGTGGTAATGGGTTGTAATGGTTGCTAGGTGAAGTTCTGGCAAAAATGGCTACCACGGAAGCGAATACAATGTAAAAATGTTAACCACGAAGACAGGCTACGTGGTAGCTTCTTTTTCCTCGTCTGGTATGTGCGTGGTTTGTTAATTTTCCTCGTATGAACTCTGCGTGGTCTCGAAGCTTGCCACGTTTCATGCTTATGAGGTTGGCATTTTTTCCAAGTTTTGCTACTGCGTGGTGACCTGAAAACAGAAAAAAATAGAATGTAATGATGATGCTTAGTTTAATCAGTGTACATGTGATTGGTTTATTGTATCGTAGACGCGCTTAGTTTAATTTTCGTGTTTAATTTGTAGATGGGCAGATGTCGTATGACAACTTCCGAAAGAAGATGACAAATGGAAATGGCAAACAAGGATGCAAATGCATCAGATTTTGAGGTAATTACATGGCAACCTGAGGAGCAACCTGATGCAGTGGATGAGAAACATGACGAGCAAAATCAAGAAGAGGATGATAGTGATGAGGAACATGGAGATGATGACGGTTCAGACTCCTCAGGGGATGAAGGAGATCAGATGGGAGAGGATTCAGAGATGGATGATGATTAAGAGACATATGACCATTCTGAGGAAGAATACGAAGCTAAAGAAGATAGAACTGACAATGGTGGACCAAAATGCAATGTTGTGATAAGAGAGTTTGATACTCATGTAGCTTTGATGATATGGAGTGGTCAGGCACGTATCTGTTTTTACCCTACATTATTTTGTCAAATTTTAGGACTACGTCTATGATATGTAATAACACCTCTCCATAACATCTATTATTGCACCTCTTCATAACATCTATGATATGTAATTAATGCAAATTTTATTTCTGTAGGAAAGGTCACCGCTTACATGTGCTAACCATGCACAGAAGGTATCGGAGTGGAAGATTCCAGATAATGCTAGTATATTTAAAGATATTATTGAAACGTCTAGCTTGTTTCCTATTGTGAGCACTTTTTTTAAGTGAGTTAGTAAGAATTTGATATCTGCTTTTATAAAGCGATGGTACCCCGAGACTAGTACTTTTCATTTGCCGTTCGGTGAGATGAACATCACTCTTGATGATGTAACTTCTTTGTTGCACATACCTGTCGATGGTAAACTGATACAGATTATGTCGTACGACATGGAACAAGCAACTAGTATTGTATCGAAGTACCTTGGCCTCACTAAAGAAGAAGCTAGGTTAGAAGTGAACAAGAGGGTCAGATATAAACTTTCCCTGTCTATGTTGTTTGATAAATTCAAAGACGTCAGTGATGAGTGGTCTGATCAGGAAATTAGGTGTGCTGCTCGTGCTTGTCTTTTATTTGTGCTTGGAAACACAATATTTGCTGACAAAAGCAAGACTCAAGTGCACATATCTTTGCTTGATGCACTAAAAAATTTGGATGTTGTTAACACGTACTCTTGGGGTTCAGTAACACTAGCATTCGTATATAAACAGCTTGGATTAGCAACTCGAATGGGGTGAAACAGATTGTTCGATTTCTTTGTTTTCTTCAGTCCTGGACTTTTGAGCATTTTCCTTGCTTTCATCCTTCTACAAAGCTGTACTGTGAGATTTTACCCCATGCAACTCAGTGGAACCCATTTACAGATAGTGATGCTTTCAGTCGTTCATCTAAGCATATATCTGGATAATATCCAAATTGAACAGGTAAATGTTTTGATTTATTATTTAATAACACTAATTATAATTAGCCATATGCCATATATAGTCATTTTTTAAACTTTGTTGAGCATGTTATTTTTGTTCGGTACATATTTGCTCGACATTATCGACCATTCCATGATATAGCTTGGTATAGTGGTTGTATTCTGTGTTTGAACATTGTGGAGTCGTACCATCCCGATCGAGTACTTTGCAATTTAGTAGAGTTCAGAGCATTCCTATGGCTCCTATTCCTCTAGTAGTGATAAATGCACGGCGAGGTACAACCTCCACTACTTACACTCGGGTGTGTTATCAGTTTTTGGAAAATATATGAGAGAAATGGTGCCATCATGTGATTGCGAAAGATCGTAGATCAATACCACTCCATCAATCTGCTATGAGCTGCACGGATGATTATAGGGAGTGGTATAGAGAGCATAGTGTTTTACGTGTTCATAATCCTGTATTTTTACCTGATGATGTAAGGATTGGAAAACCACATTTTCAGCCTACATATGAACAACTATACTCAGTATGTTTACATTTTTGGCATATGTATAACTTTACTTTTGTCATGACTTGTCTCATCCTAATCTTTTTTTACCAGACTCTTCATGATGTGCATGGTCTCTTGCATAAAGCTAACCCTTGAGTGGACAATACTCAAGTTGCCATTGGACGCTACATTTTCCACCATGTTTAATTAGGGAGTGGTTCTACCCTCATTTTGAGACCAATAGTTGTTGGTTATTGTATTTGGGATGCTATGTAGTGGACGTTGTATGCTTTCGATTTTGGATTTGTAATATGTACTAGATGATTTGGTACTTTGAATGCTATGTAGTGTAATATGTACTTGATGTTTTGGTATTTTGGATGCTATGTAGTGTAATATGTACTTGTTATTGTACCATTCCTGATACTTGATGTAATAGGTATATCTTCATGTTTTTGTATTTTGGATGCTATATGTTTCTGCTATTTTTCTTTATTTTGACAGTTTACCTCATAGTTTAAATACGAGGAGCATATCTCAACCACGCAAGGTCTCTACGAGGTTATATGTCAACCTCGTATAGTTTCAACGTGGATATTAACTAACCTCGTATATGATATATGTGGATAAATAACCAACCTCGTACAGTGGATATTTTTCTAAAATTTTGAGTTTACCACATTGAGGAACTACGAGATTATTGTCCATCCACGTATAGTCTTTACGAGATTCATTAACTAACTGCATTGGGTCTCAACGACCTGGAACCGGAATCATGTTTTGGTCCTACGTGGTAAACTTAGAAATGCAAAAAAATTGTACTCAGATTACCATTTCCATTTGCCACTCAGTATATTTAACATTCAAAATTTCCATTTGCAATATATTCAAAATGCAATTCAACATTCAAAATGCAATTCAAACAATGATTCAACATTTACATTCAACATCAATATATTCAAAAAAAGGTTCAACATGTGCCATTCGACACATGTTATTTTACGTTTTCTATTCTTAATATGATTTTAAGGATTTTTACTTTTGATTGTTTTAATTCTTTTAATAGTTGCGTTGATTATTGGAATTGCTATAGATTACGTTATAATCCTAGGCAGAGATACGTATTGGATTCCTTAGTTACAGTCACAAGTTGGTTCATTTGGTTAGAGAGGAATCAGAGATTTTTTCATTCTATTTCTGTATCCGCCGATAATTTAATCATCAGCATAGTTAATTTCTGTCTGGTTTGGATGTCTAATTCGCACTATAAGTTTTTTTTGGTGATTTGCGATTTGGGGGTTTTTTGTTTAAGGTTAGATTTAATCTGCGTTTATTTATTAGAATTAATAGTTATTTTAGATATAATAGATCTCGTCTTTGTTGCCGACTTCTTTTTCTTGATGTTGGCACTTTTTTCTTGTTTTATTTCTTATGTCATTCTTTATGCACTTGTATATATGAATATATGCCTATATATATATAAATACATATATATATATATATATATATATATTTGTTTATATATGTATATGCATATACTCATATATATATGTTAGTTACTGATAATTTTTGTCTCAGTTTTTCAGATTACAGGTTGTAGATATAGCTGAGGAGCTCTTGGGATTGCTGTCTGGATTGACCATTTTTTTGTTTGTTTTGGATATATTTGTGTATGTGGAGTTGGAGTGTTTTGTTTTGGGGGATTTGTTACCCTCTTTGCTTAGTACTTTGATTGTTGTATGTATTGGTGTAGATATACTTCTATGTCGGGTGGTGGCTTTGTCGGAATTCGATATTGAAGTATGATGGGTGGTGGCTTTGCCGGAACTCATCTATCTATTATCCTCTACATTCTTTTTTATGATTTTTGTTTGGGCCTGTATTCGGATTTTGTATTACTTTATCTCTATTTTTATATGTGTGCTCTCTTCTTATTGGAAGATCACACATCATTTGTTTTTTCTTTTGTTTTTTCAAAAAAAAAAAAAAAAAACATGTGTCATTCGACATCAAATTGCATTCAAATCTTTACATTTCCATGCGGTTTCTAACAACTAATTCCATTTAGCCAATCGGTTTCTTTCATCCTAAGCTTGTCCCCGGTCGTTGAAAATAAATTCCCATGTGCTTGCCTCAACGTCATGAGCCATGAACAATTTTGAATAGATAGGTGGCACCGGCTATTTCGGCTTTAGTTTAACCTACAAATAGTAGAGACATTAATATATGATGGAAAATAAAAATAAAGAATTGTCGGTAATAATTTACAAACCTGCACAAAATGGTCTTGGTCAACATAAGCTATACTAATTTTAGTTCGCTGAATTAGTGGTGGCACTTTCCTTTGAGTGGGGTATGGTCAATGTAAGTCTCTCACTAATACTAAGTACCACTATGTTGTATCTAGTGACAATAATATAATCAATATCTAACATTGTCATTCACGTTTCCATAGGTGTAAACTCGTCTTCCTCGTACTCTAAGCTTTTAAGGAGAACCATACTTCTACCATGTTCTACGAATACATGGTCGTATAAAGCCTGATTTTCATACAACTCCTCATGTAATTCTCTTCAAATTTGACACCAGCTCGATTCTCCTAAACCAAGTAAAGCCGCCACATATCTATATTTGCAGTTGCCATTTGATTGTACATCAATAATATCTGTAACAAAAGCCTTCGTCTCCGCCGGTATTTGATTTAAATATCTTCTCAGGCCTACACTTAGTTGATCTATCTGCAAATAAGTTGCAATAATTATTAGTTTACTTTGCTACTAGTATTATGTGGAAATGACATACAAATACATGCTCAATAGAACATACTTATATTGATTTTTGAATTGGAAGTTTATCGATGCATGCTTTTTTTCAGTAACACTTTCCTCCACAGACAGACTTTGTGATGATAAACTTGGAACTAACTCAAATGAAGAAAGCATCCATTTTGTTAAAGAATGACCAATGTCTTTTACTTTCTCTTCCACCTATTTTGGTTTTGCATTTTGGAGAAGCCAAATTTGATGTTTGGAATGAACAACTTCCAACATTTTTTATAAATTTGCAATTGGTATAGTGTATCCATCTTTCTCACATCATTCAAAAGCACTTCCATTTTTTCTACTACCCATGCTTCCTTTTCCTTTTTCTCTTTTCTTTCAACAAGATGAAGACGTGTCCAGTGAAAATCAACCGTATCAAGAGGTATTGGCATACATGAACCAAGACATGCTATCTCATGCACGCGTGGAAGTCCATGCATTTTACAAATCACACATCTGCATAACACTTCTTCATCTCTAACAGATTGTATTCCAAGTATTTTAGAATGAATCAAATTTAGTGCCCTGATAAACATAATTCCCGCAAAATTTTGAACTCTTTTATGTGAAAAACATGCTTCACTTTTGATAAAATTTGTTCAAAGGATGCTTTAAGCTCTGAAAAATGAGAGCTCTAATAAGGAATGCATTTTCATCCAAGCTTGCTCAAAATTATACTAAGAACTAGCCAAATGTTTCTTCAACTTTGAATGAGAAGATTCAGGTCTGTGATTAAAATAAAAACATTAACACTTAAGGAGAAAAAAAAGACATCCAAAAAAATAAAATACGTTGGCAAAAAAATAAATACCTATTCGAAGTATAGTTTCTAAAGTGCATATACTCATTGATCCATGCATGAATAAATATGTCCTTGTACGAATCCAAACATTATTCTTGAACATACTTCAACAACTACGTATTCTTCGCATACCTTTCATGCAATATTTGCAAAATCTCAAGATATGCTATTACATTTTTTAAACATACAAGTTCGTTCCAACACTTAAAAATGTCTTCTTCTCTTCAACTTCCATTCCTTTGACTTTTCTTTGCATGTACATAAGAACGTTCTTTATTATATGTCATGTACATAACATAAATGTGTAGCTTATGGAAAAACAAACTCGATAGCATTAACCAATGCTAACACTCTATCGGTAATAAAAAACTTTAGGCAATTCGAATTCACAATCATCCAATATCGATTTCAACCGTTCTAAAGCCCATGTATTGTTTTCTTCGTTTTCCGCAACCAAATATGCAATATCCACACAAAAAGTAGTGTATGTAGATGTAACACCCACAATCTCAAGCAAAAGCATTCGGTATCTATTAGTCTTATAAGTGCAATCCAATATGATGACTTGAGGAAATGTTCGTAAGAAATCAAGACTAGTGGGATGAACCCTAAATATATCTTTAATTATATCTATTCCATCCAAAGTTTTTCGATGCCATTCATAATAACCAAATTCTTTCAATTTGCTAAGCAAATATTGCACTTGAGATCTCCTCGCCCGCTCAATGAGATTTTAGGATCATATAACGTTGTAAATAGTTTTGGTAGTAGTACAATTTGTAGGATCTTATCTCTTAATTATATGTAAAATTTCCTTTACTTTAACCATATTTCTATGCATCTCAATCGCTAACTTGGTCTGGTCTTTACTTAGTCGACTTACATATGAATGTACTTTGCTATTTTTTAACTCCGAATGATTATGAACACCACTCACTACATGCAAACGCCAATCATCTAACGTAGGAAGCTTTTCACCCTTTAATCTAAATGGGAAATTGCATTTTTTTGTACCTGTCATTCGAAGGTTCATTTGATTTTTTTTTCTATTTTTCTTTTTATACGCACCTCTTCGTTCACAACTGAATGTAATTCTAGGTATTTTTCTTGAAGCAGTAGTATCTGACTTCATTGTTGTAATAACAAACCCAAGCCGTTTTCCCATGCTACAAACCCAATCAATCAGTTTTTCTCTAGGACATATTTGCAACATAAAAAAATAATATCAATATGATGGATTATTATAATAAAATTACATTATATGTCATAAACTCGTTTGAATAGTCTAATACAACTACATTGCTCATTTCTTCATCATTGGAATATCCTGCAATCTGCAGATAAAAATATCAGCAAAAAACAGATAATTGTAAGAACGTTGTAGGCTCTATACGTGGAAACATAATGAACCACATGGAAACATATTGTACCACGTAGACACTTTACATGGTCTTTCCATGTACCACGTATGGGCCACACGCAGTTATCGTACATTCCACTCATATGGACTGTGGGATTTTCAATAAACCTAGTAGTCGCTTGACACGCCCCGAAATCCCCGCCCGACCTAGGCGGATTTGGAAAGCGGATTGCGTGAGAACACGACTCATGAAAACACAAAACAACAGAACTTTTCATTGCTATTACAATAACATTACATCAGAGTACAAGAATATTAGAGTATGAATAAATATTACACAATGAAAAAGTAATACCACTGATTAATAATTTACATAGTCACGGAAATATAAATGTATAAATACAATGCCCCGCGGGAATACATCAAGTAACGCAACTGAAACAGATACACAGATACAAAGCTTTTCAAATATAGCTCCACCTGTAAACCATGATCCTATTAAATAGACATCTGCAAAAACAAAACTACTGACTGCCTGTGTGGAAAATATGGGCACTCAGTGTTTAGGCGAAAACAATAAATTCTAGATCAGTCATGGGACAGGTGTGCGAACTCAAAACAGTTATTAAACTTTCCTTTAAAATAGGGTAAACCATGGGACCATGTCATATGCCATGGAATGGGTTCACTCCCATGAATACTCTGAAATAAATCCATTTATAACAACACAATGCTTTTTGGAAAATGAAGCTATTATAAGACTCAGGTCCCATCACACAATGCAAGCAAGCCGGAGGTTAGAGTTTTACCTAATAATAGACAAACATTCTTGATACGCTTTAAAACAAATCATTTTGGTATTACTACATAGTAAACACTTCGAATATAAATGTATCAATCATAGACGGCATAAGTACCTTATATTATGTCACCATATAGTTTTACAGCTAGAACCGCACAATGTCGTATTGGAAATTGGATTTCCATCGTGAGTCAAGGCAAGGGATGTACTCCTTACCGGTTTCAGGCCATCTCTACTGGGATGCCCAGGATCAACACACGTGACCCTTAGATCCTGTAGGACCGATCCTCTCTTACTTTTGAGGATTGGTTATTGCTGAACAATATGTTTATAGGTCCTATCGGAACTATCACTTGGCTATTGGTGACCAATCATACTAAGGCGCCTCGCAATCCATCATCCACATAAGTAAAAATGTCCATGCTCCATAGCATGAAACTACGTCTAACTAGAAAGAAATGTATGCACTCGTTGCGCCCCTTATCCCATTTTAGACTCATACCGAGGTGTGAGACTCGCGAATCAACTCTATACACAAACCTATGCTATACTAAATGTAACACCCCGTATTTTTAACAACATTAAAAGAGGATAAATTAAATAATAATTAATTTAATATTCAGAATTAAAGGAAATGGACTGCAACATTGCGTCCGTCTCGAAATTCTTGTCAAGATAGACATTTGGTTTGCGTAAAACGGACACCGTATGAAGAAGATATGAGAGTTTAAAGTTTGTATACACGCAGAAGAAAAATATATATACATATGAGTCAGAACCATATCCAAAATCTTTCAAAAATTGAAAAAAAATGTGGTGGCAGTTTTCCTACTCTATGGGGTCGACCCCCTAGAGGGGTGTCGACACCTGGGTCGACCCCTACAGGGGTGTTGACACCCATAGGGCTGAGGTGGCAGACGATTTTAGGGGGCTGGCAGCTATATATATGGGTCCATTTCTCTTGTTTTCTTTACTGGAAATCAATGGAGGCCAAAAGATGTCTGTGCCCGGATTAAATAGGATTCCTTTCTTCATCTTATGCAATTAAAAGATTAGAGATTCAAGATCATTCTTCTTCTATTTTCTAATCCAAACACTGTAAGTTCCTAGTTGCTTTTAGATTTAAATATTTGAAATTAAATGTGATATGGCTATAGTTTGGATTTGTTCATATGACTAAATTATACCAGATCCATTATAAATTGTGAATATATGACATTCTGAATTGGTTAGGATTTGTAACCCGGAGTTAGTATGATAAGCATAACTTGTAGAAAGGATAAGGTTATGTAATTAAAGATACCTAGTGGTATACATAACCAATGAAAATATAGTGAGGGATACAAGACAAAGGGAAGAGCTTGTGTCATATTGTGTGGGACCAGTTTCAGTCGGTAACCCGGAGTAGGTATCAAGCAGAGTACTCCAAACTAGGTCGGAGAAGGGGCATGCTTACTGAGCTGATTGTAAGAGATCCAAACGTGGAGGACGGTATGGGCGGCACAAACCGAACAGGTCATGTGCATGCATGAGCCGGGCAAAAGGGGATAAGACGACCGTGACACCTGTAGATATAGGGTTGTGCATATTAGTGGAGGGTTACCACTTTAAGACGTGATACATTATACAGTGGGACAGGTACAGATTATCTACGTGGATTAGGGAGCCTATCGATTAGGGAGCCTATCGATTAGGGTAGTAGTTAGGGTACACATGGACGTATGCCTAAGTCTACCACCTTATAGTGGAAGGGATCATCTCATTCTGGATATACTAGTAATAGTGCAGAGTAATCATTGGAAGCGCATACACCCTATCCTGTTTACCTTGTCATACCTGCCTTTTATGTAGTTATCTCTCTCTTATCCACTTTATATGGCTATCATGCTACTTTTATTTATTTACTTGTTAAAAGTAACTGGACTCGCCAGACTTTATGTCTGACCCTCTTTGTTTCCTCTTCTTTCTTCCGTCCCCCCAAGGTTCTTAGGGCCGGAACACTCAGGCTTGACCGTGATTCTGCTTACTTTGGCTGGAGTTGCTGAGATGTATGGCTCAAGCTCGTATCCTTGTTGCTATGGCTATATTTTGTTTTTGGGGAATTTTATTTCTTTTATGTACTCTGATATTTTTGAAGTACAAGGCAGTAACTTTTATGTTGTAATGGGCTTTTGTATTTCGGACATGTGATGTTTTTGGACCACAGTATCTTATGATAAACAAAGTTTTTATTCCGTTGTTATTTTAAATGTTTGTCTTGTAATATTTCCATTCTGTTTACTATAATGCTTCACGAAACTTAAAGCATTCCCTTTGTGAGTGACATTAACGGACGTGGGGGTGTCACACTTGATATCAGAGCTGAAGGTTACCAGATTAGATAAAAGTTTTTGAAAATCATTTTCGAAAAAAAAAATTAAGAATCATTTTTAAAAAAGAAAAGTCTATTTTGAAAAAAAACATCCCCCAAAAAGCCATAAGTAATATCTTTCGATCCCTTGTCTGAATCTCTTTCCTTTTCTTTTCAGCATGTATGGGGAACCCAACATTTCAGAGGGCATACCAGGATGGTTCCGTAGGTATCTGGAGGCCATGGCGCCTTCCGAAGGCCAAGGAAATGTTCCTTCCCCAGCTTCACCCGTTGCTCCTCCTCCTCCACGTGAAGACAACTTCTCGAAAATCTGCAAAGATTTTCGTGCCATGGGAGGGAAGCCATTCCATGGAACCGAGAAGTTTATGGAAGCAAGGAATTGGCTCAAGGAGACCGAGGACTTGTTTCTAATCTTTGAAGTAAAGGATCGAAGAAAGATTCAGTTAGTTGCTTGGCTTTTGAAGGATGAAGCTTCATTTTGGTGGGAGGTAGCCCAAGCATGCCGTCTGGTGGAAACTTGAGATGACTTTAGATAGAGGTTTGAGATGAAATTCCTTTCCCAAGCTGAGAAGAGCATGCAGATGGAGAGGTTCTTAGCACTCAAACAAGCGAATTGGACGGTTAAAGAGTATGTGAACAAATTTAACCAACTGGCAAGATTTAGACTGGAACTGGTAGACATGCCACATAAGAAGGCTTTGTGGTTTGTTAAAGGGCTAAACGAACCCCTTCATGGGTTAACCATATTCCATATCCCAATGGGAGCCACCTTTTTAAAGATTTGTTGATATGGCCTTGATATATGAGGAAGAGAAAGGGGAAAAGAAGGAGGTTAAAGCTGAGGAAACAACGCAAAATGAGAAGGTGTGGCCCAAGAAAGGGTAACAGCAACAACAGCAGCATAAGAAAGGTGGAAAGAATGACAAGGCCAAGGATAAGAGGAAATGTCACAGTTGTGGGAAAGAGGGCACTTGATCAATGACTGTAAAAGAAGGAAGAATGCTTGCTTCAATTGTGGGGAGGTCGGACACTTTGCTAGGGAGTGCCTCAAGAAACAGGGATCACAGGGACAAGATCAAAGGGCAGGAACTTCAGGAGAGCAGGTGCATGCTCTCGCGACCAGTGCTCCTGATAGAGGTAGAAAAATTTCCATGGAAGGTTTAATTTCTCTTTCAAACCATCCTATTAGAACACCTTTTGATTCTAGTGCTTCACATTCATTTATATCTTGTTCTGTGGTTGAATCTCTACACTTAATTACTAGTATGGTAGTGGATCTCGTAGTTGTCTCAAACCTTATTGGTGGTTCGACTCACTTATCTATGATTTGTCAGGGTTTGAAAATATCTGTGTTAGGTGTCGAGTTTGAATGTGACGCGTATGTGCTCGGGTTTATGAGCTATGGGTTAATTCTAGGAATGGATTGGCTTACCACGTATGGTGCCATTTTGGATTGTGAGAAGAGGGTCGTTAGGCTTCTGACTTGTCATGGGAGAACCCTCGAGATTTCCAGTAACCCCCAGGGGTCTGTTATGGTTAGCTTCCTATTGCATCCGTAGATTATTTACAATCTGTTCCTATAGTCTGAGATTATTCTGATGCTTTTGAGGAGGTTCAGGACATACCTCCGCAACGCGAGATCAACTTTCGTATATATAGTGGACAACGTAAAACCAGTTGCATTACTAGTGCGCCATATTGCTCCAGGGGGAAGGAGGAAGCCGAGTAAGCAAGTAGGGGAGCTACTTGAGAAAGGATTTATTAGACGAAGCAAATCTGAAAGGGGTGCTCCAGTTGTATTTGCAACTAGGGCGGATGGATCGCTTCATTTGTGTGTATACTATAGAGAATTGAACAAACTCATGAAGAAGAATAGGCACCCACTTCCGAGGATAGACGACTTATTTGACCAGCTCACTACACCAGAAATTGCTTTTTGTAGCGTTGAAAAAACACTACCATAACTTGTAGTAGCGTTTTAGAGAACGTTGCGACATGACATGCAACTAAAAGTTTGAAAGTTTTTGTTGCTTTTTAATAAATGCAGCCAAAAATAAACATATTGTAGCGTTTTAGAAACCCTACAAAAGGTTTTTTGGCAGCAAGCTAAAAATGCTACTAAAGTGATACTTGCATCATTTCCCAATTTTTTTGTAGCAGTTTTTTAGTCCTACTATATGTTTTTTGTTGTGTTTCATTTCAACTACAACATTTTTTGTAAATTACGTTTGTAGCACTTTTTCAACGCTACTAAAACTTATAGATGCACACCACATTTTAATTGCGGTTATTTACTATTAATAGCTTGTAACATTTCCATCAATTGCTTATATATAATAGTAATATTAAAACAAATAATAATATGAGTATCGTTTTCAAACTAAAATCAATTACACCATATATAAATACTTAAAAAAAAACATTGCTCGCAATATCAAATATAACACCCATAATCATCTCAATAGTAGTATTTCGACAAAATAAGTGAATCCACATACCACAACTAGTTACAAACAAGTCTACATGACTAGTACAAACAAAATAATAGTTAAAGTCTTGTTCATGGCTTAATTACCAACGGTTCTTTGATGGGGCTATTCTTCACTTTGGAAATCTAATTACCTGTACATAAGTATAACGGTCAACGGTAATAATTAGTACAAGTGTAAGGGTCAACAGTCAGAATTACATAAATGTGCAAAATATTTTTAGTTTATGATATAAATAGTTCGAATCAGGCATTAGCGTTGAATTTGACATACAAATATTTTTACTGTATGCATTAGCAGTGAATTTGACATACAAATGTTCTTATTTTATTATCTATGTTTCAACTACTTAATTGGACTGAATATTAATTAGGTATCCACAGTTGAGATCACTTTCAATAGGCATCAAATTTAAGTTGTTCTGGTATGAATATCCGAACATGTAAATCACTCAGGTGTTGAATCACATATAGATAATATTAAATTATAAAAGCATAGACAGAGAACATCAATTCTGATGGCAGTGCATGATAATACCAACAATTCTGATGGCACTTCAAGCTCACATTTCTACACTTTGCCCACGCACAATAGTTTCTATGTGATTTCCGGTTCATAAAACGATACCCATGTTTGCGTTATCCCACCGATGAACTTTGGCTCCACCATGGCCTCCCTGCCACCCATGCTTTTCACTACACCTATCACAGTCCACTGCTACCTTTATACATGTTAGCATCCCTGGACAACCACCCTCTACCCTCACGGTTCTACACAATGATACTATGTGCATGTCATATTGATCTCATATGCATAATGCTTCCTGCCTTTCTACTACATCTCACAAATATTTTCGCTCCTATTATTCCACCATCGACCACGACTGAAAATAATAGGTGCTCACCTTCTACATTTGTAACATTGATCATCATTGACAATAACCTAAACAATCTGCCATCTATACACACCGTCCATAACCTATATTCATGCACTCATATACCAGATGACATCATACAAGAATTGCTCTAATCCAACATCATCAACCATAGTTCCCCACCTAATGAATCTGACCCATTTTTTAATCCAGACACCCTACCTCTCATCAATATCTGTCTGTCACCCCACTCATATCATAGACCAAATCCCCCACCCCATTCCTCCTAAACTTTAATAACTCCAAAATCTTTTTTGAAGAGACTGTAGTAGCTCACAAACATGCCCAAAATGTTAAAAACAAGAAGCACAAGAACAAGGCACAGCATGTCGTTTCTCAAGAGAATGTTTTGCCGCTGGAATACGACAGTCAAGATGAAGCTTATCTAGAAAGACCCGAACTAGTCTCTCTAGAAAATTTAAAAAGTATACTCGATGATAGACAACATTTCCGCTTAGCATATTCGAGGAGTTCATCTGAATACAAAGAAACTGGAAGTTAAAATCGTGTCAAATTCAACATTTGTATGCCTACTGAAATGCAAAAGCCAATTCATTTTTCTGGTATGAATATCAAAACATGTAAATTGCTCAGGTGTGGACTCACATATAGATAATATTAAATTATAAAAGCATAGACGGAGAACATCAACTCTTTGTGGCAAACAATACATAAACACTCTTTATGGAGAACGTCAACTCTTTATGTTGAATCACTTTTGTCAAGAACACTAACCTAAATAGTGAATATATATATATATATATATATATATATATATATATATATATATATATATATATATATATATATATGCACACAAACAAGTGTTTGTATCAATATATTTTGTATGCAGATGGATGTGGGATAGACTTTTGTTTACAATCTTCTTTCATGTGTTACAATATAAAATAATATTTATGTTTAATAACTAGTGTATAGTTCATCGTTTACTTTTTGGCTCATTTTCCTGTAGGAGATAATATATTGTTCATAGTTTTGACCATTATGAAACATTAATACCACTTTCTTCAACACTTTCCTGCATTGAAAAGAACATGAATATATCATGTATCAACACACTACTCCTCCCTATAGAAAAAAAATAACATCTCACCCTTTTCCATCTAAAGTATCACAGACATCAAATTTGCAAATGTTCAACTCAAAACTCTCAATCTTGTCTACCACCTTTCTCTCATCCAAATATCCAACGTAGCAAACAATTTCATATATGCAGGCTGCTCAACGTCAAAGTTCAAACTAAACTCTCTGTACAAATCTAGCTTGAACTGCCTATATACATCTATCGTCTTTTTCACATCCCAATCATTCTACGACAGCTGCTCAACTAATAGCAGCGGTGTTACTATATACTGACACTATCAATGCCAAATTGACTTGATTTTTTCTGATTGTGTGGCATGTGTGCAGAGTGTAGTTGGGCAGCTCAACCCTGTATGTGGTCAATCCTACAGTGCTTCTATTCAGCTTGAGTGATGTTTTGTTTGGTAAATTAATACTAGCTTATCTTATTTTCCTAATTATATAAAGTTAAAAGAAGATAAGTTTTAATATTAGGCCCAAAAAAAACTTATTTTGACTTTACATCTCTTTGAAAACTTAATGTAAAAAATATGCTTGTTTTTCACTATACCAACCTTACCTACTTGTGCACTTTTGAAAATGAGCAAGTAGAAAACTTAACTAGGCCAAAGCCAGATATATATTTATAATGAGTTTATTTTTTAAATTTGTCTATTAACATAACATTGTGGTCAGAAGACATGAATGTTTCAACCAGGTACAATAACGAGAACTTCTTTGGAAAATTAGATGCTACACTATCATACAAGAAATGCAGTCCGAGTTCTACGGAGGACCCTGAATTCTTAAAAAGGAGAGATGATATATTGAAGCGGGCTTTAGGGTGAGCTGCTTAGGGACAGTGCAGGGTCAGGCACAGTGTTTATGTGATTTAAATGAAGGAGATTGTGCCAGCTGCTTGGCGCAGGCTGTTGGATATTTGAAGAATCTTTATGGCTCAGCATTGGCCGCTGATGTGTTCTTAGCACGATGTTATGCCAGATATTGGGCTTCTGGTTACTACCTTCATTCATTAGAAGGTAACATTCTATGTTTGTTTTGTCTTAACTTTTGATCTATTGCAGACACAAAGAACTAGCCATCCACTGAAAAAAAGTCAAGAATGTTATAGAAGACTCATTTTATGTTAAGGTTCAAGGACGGATCACCATTAAGAATAAACCTAATACTTCTCAAAGAACAAGATAATGATTCCTTTTTATTGCCACCTTAGTGCATATATATGGTATAAAGAATATCATCACAATCTACTTGATGATAAACTTTATTATCACTTTTTGAACAGAAATGGCAAAAGAATTTATACCTTTACAAAGTTGATAATGATAATTTGGGTAGAATCCAATCTAATATACGAGATTCCAGCCAAATTATTTTGTGAGAAATTGTGTTCATTCATTTGTTACAAAAACATCAGGGATAGGACACCGTAATATATTTCTAACTTAAATGCCTGAGATGAAGATGTAAATTAAATGCAAATGGACACATTCGGCAATACTTGGTTAGTAGCATAATTCTTCTTTGCTCATGGATATAACTGTTCTCTATCAAGTGCAAAGCATTCAGATGATGTAGTTGGAAAAACAATAGCAATAATAGTAGGCACATTAGCAGGAATTTCCCTTTTAGTCATCTTTACTATCCTACCTCAAAAGATCATGTAAACTTATTACTGAAGTCTTTCTTGAGTTCTTTCATCAATCTGATTCATATATGATATATTTTCTGTTTTCAGGCTATAATGATATATTGTGGCCTAACAAAGGCCAGAATGATATATTCATAAAATATAATGAAATTCACTTAAAATAAAAGTCGTAGCTTAAGATTTACGCTTTCCGAAATGACCAACATCGTCAAACTCGGATCAAAAGTTTAAAGGTTGTGTTCAAACAAGCCAGCTTTCTAAAACAGAGTTAAGAATTTATAACAGTAGGTCAACGGAATAAAACTGGTTTTTGACCTAATAAACATCAAAATTTCATGAAACACTTCAAATGAAAGTCGTAGCTTATGATTTTAACTTCCCGGAATGCATAAGATCATCAAAATCGGATAAACCATTCAAACCGTTTTCATCAAATTTGTTCAGCCTGGGTTTTAATAAATAATTTTCAGGATAGCGACGGAAATCTATGATTCTAGCCTAGCAAACATTAAAATTTGGAAACAAACATCAAATGGAAGTTATAGATTAGGTTGTAGGCTTTCCGGAATGTACAAGATCGTCAAATTTGGATTAGCCATTCAAGAGTTATTGCCAAGTAGCACTGTACAAATGCGCAGCCCAGAAATTTTGGGATAGCAGTATTGATCTACATTTCTGGCCTAGCAAACGTCAAAATTTTATGACCTACTTTAAATAAAATCCTTGGATTATGTTTTGAGCTTACCAAATTGTATAAAGTCTTCGAAATCGGAATAACCATTTAAATGTTGCAAGAAAAATACCTCAGCACGTTTTTGACCAAATATATTTTGGAACATCAAATAAGACGCTTTGTCATTTAGTTTTTAATCAGCCCCAACCTCAAAAAAAAAATCTTGAACATAGCAAGTTAGCAAGGGCAAATAGATCTCGATCAAAACTATTACAAAATAGGCCTAGTTTTCATAGGGAGGAATTTATACTTGCTGAAATTGCACATGAATGGCGTAGACAATAGTCAAGTACCAATTTGTGGTGATCAAGAGCATAACTATTATAAAATCATGGGCATATGAATAAAAAATGTTCACTTGCCAAAGAAAGAGACATCGAGTGCAAAGAGTCTGTAAAACTAGCAAGACCCACATTCTCAATAACACAATTACATAATCTTTCAATGAAGATGTGTATTCTGGCAGCACGCGGAGCACTATATTCTGAAGCTCATCTATCAGCTGTGTATTCTCCTTAGTATACAAAAACTTTTTCATTGTAGTATGGAGTCAGAACTCTGAAAGCAAGCATCTTTTCATCTCGTGGGGCTCTTGGCATGTTCATGAAGAAAGAGTTAATAAAGAACACAATCCTACGACGAGCCTTTAAATTTTTTGGAATAATGTTCATTGAATCCCTTGAAGTCATATCGTATGTAACCGCCTTGCGCTTCTATAGAAGAATGAGTCCACTTGACAAGGAAAGTCTATTGCCCTTTCACATAACAATCCGGTTGAAGTTGTTCCTATTTTTAAATACTCATTGACATGCTTATGCTTTATCGAAATCATTGATGTAACTACCTTAGAGAGGCCATAGGTCTCTAAAAAGAAAAACAAATCATAAACTCTCACCTAGGTCCACCACAAGTCTTTCTTAAGATCGAGACAAATGGATATTGTACCATATTGACACCATTCTCCCGATATCAGATCCACATGGCAGCTCAATAAGCATACTACACTAGCCACAACAGGTAACTACATCGACCACTAACAACTCAAACCAACACCTCCATGATCGAAAAAAACACAACCTGGAATGTTAAGAGAGGCAATGATATCTCCAAGTAAAAAAATGAATGAAACCATCTAAAGAAATTTTGCAGTCATTACCGATTTGGATACATTTTCCGAGACTAGACTTGGATTTCTGGATTGACAAAGCAATAGAAAGAACAACCTTTGTGATGGGTAAGCCCAGCTTGATCAAGTGACTAAAGGGATGACTCGTATATCATTCGCTCGTGTTCTATTAGAGATTGAGTCCAATTTTTCTTTTCCAAATAGAATTCCCCTTTTTGATCAGAATAACTACCTCTCTTGACAAGCGATTGAATACGAATGGAAACCAAATATCTGTAGTACCTGTAAGTGTTTCAGGCACAGGTAAATGAAATGCAAATTTGTTAAAGTGTGGAAACCAAATACAACTACTACAAACGATTAAAATTCTAGTGCAATGCAAGTTGACAACAGCGATATAAGTATAGATAATAACAATCATAACACAAACTGCTTGACCTCTTCCAAAATATTGCTAGCGCAAGTGTAAATGCATGCATGGGAATGACAACAATCTGGAAAAAGACAAATCTAATAATACATGCACATACTCAAAAGTAAATGATCTAGCAAGAAATTTAAATAGCAGTCAAATGTCCAGCGGTAATACAAAAAAGTAAAAATAGAAGGATAAATGTTGCAACAAGATCACAAGGCCACGTAAATGAATGGCCAGAAACAAACTATGTTTCAGAGAGCCCGAAGATTAATGACCTACAGACGCTATAGCAGGTGGAAATTACTGATAACAGCAAAATTTCTGGTTGTCTGCTAGCAGATGTGAAACAAACCTCAATTGAGTTAGATGCAAAATTACTGATACTACATTGGAGGCACCATTAACTTGACTAATACAATGAACAATGATACTAATACCACCGAATAGAACAATGCGAATCATACATTTTTCATGACGTATATATGGAAAATCTTCTGGAATAATGCAGCAAAAAAATACTTAATAATATATATGTGTAAGAAACATATGTCTATGGGGATTTGGATACATGTAGATTTTATGTTGAAATTAGCAATGGAGAACAAATTTGTGAAACTAGCACATCGTAACGAAATTATTATATTCCAGGTTCCTTATAGATGTCCGTTAAATGCATTTTCATGGATGCAAATTTGGTTAATTCAATTTTTTTTACCAAATTTCGTAATTACAAATCAATATCACTATGGATACAGACATCGAAGAGAACAAATTTAAAGCGCGTAGTAAATCAACACTCTATATGATAAATTAGGAAAAAAAGTTGACCAAATTACCAAAAAAGAATATAGTTACACTAGATCTGTTATAATCACTAAAGCATACGTAGGCTTCTTATCGACGTCCTTTAAAAGCACTTACATGGACGCAAATTTGGTTAATTCAATTTTTTGCAAAATTTCCCAACTACAACTAGATATGACTATGGATACTGACATCGCAGTTTGTAAAATTAAAGTGCATGGTAAATTAGTAATCTATATGATAAATTTAAAAAGGAGTTGACTAACCTACCAAAAAAGAATATAGTTACAGTGAATACTCCTATAAAATTAAAAAATCAGTAATTAGAAATCCATAAAAATTCAATCAAACGGTTATCTTCTCAAAGTAATAAATTATCATCTTAATTCGTTGATAAATCACTACCATAATCTATCTACTTGAAATGCAACAATTTTTCCTTGTTTGACACAAAATTGCTTATACATTATTTCACTGCACAATAGGAAAACCTCTACACAGTAAACTCTTTGAGCAGAAACTAAACATATTGGATATCTAATGTATGAAATAGATTATCATATAATCATTTTCTTCCATCAAGTATTTCGCTTTTGGTCCGAGGTTAGAGCAAGCCCAACTGAAGTCACAAAATTGCAAACAACGCATTTCATAAAACAGAAACACAAATCATAAATGAAAAATTAGGGCCGACAAAATACTTGGATGAGAAAATACCTAGCAGGGATGAGCAATGAAAAAATTGAGGCTAGCGATTGTGAATTAGGGCTGGGAAGCTGAAGAAGATGCAGAGCGATTCATAGATGTTGTTTTGAAATTAAGTTGGAAGGATTCATGGGGACGATTTGAAAATTAGGATGGAACGATGGGATTAGGAATTTTATGGAACGGGGCTTTTTCAGAACAAAATTTCCAAAGAATGAAAATTAGACGATGGTAAGCGTGAACAAAGAAATAAATCCCGCCCATTACATGTAAAACACAACAATTTCGGTGATTGTAATTAAACAAATGCATTTCTGTTCAAACGCAACCATATAATGTAACTGAAAGCAAAATTTCATGTAGTGGCTTGTCAGGGCCTTGGTATTCTCTTAGTTAGACTTTGGCCATGGGGTTTCATCAGTTGAGGGCGGCTGAGGACAATATAGACAAGACTGCTTTTAGGACTCCGGATGTTTTCTTTGAATGGCTAGTTATGCCTTTTGGGCTGACGATTGCACCCGCCTATTTTGTCTATCTGATGAGTAGGGTGTTTGGGGAGTTCCTAAATAAATTTTTCATAGTCTTTGTTGATGATATTTTGATCTTCTCCAAGAGCGAAGAAGAGCATGCCCAACACTTGAGAGAAGTTTTGAAAACTCTTTGTGATCATCAACTTAAGGCAAAGTTCTCCAAATGCCATCTTTGGAGAAAGGAGGTGAGACTCTTAGGGCATGTAGTCTCCAAAGAAGGGATAGATATGGATCCTGCGAAAGTAGTTGCGGCGCAAGATTGGCATATTCCTAAAAATGAAATAGAGATGAGGAGCTTTCTTGGATTGGCAGGTTATTATAGGAAGTTCATTAAGGACTTCGCAAAGATATCAGCCCCTCTCACCAGGCTGACGAAGAAGAACTTGGCATTTTCATGGGATATAGATTGTGATGTTGCTTTCCAATGTTTGAAGAGGGATCTTACAACAACCCCAGTCTTGACTATGCCTGATGGGAACAAAGTGTTTACCATTTACACTGATGCATGTGGTACAGGGCTTGGTGCGATTCTGATGCAAGAAGGAAAGGTAGTGTGTTATAGGGGTAGACAGTTGAGAGTTCATGAGAAGAACTACCCCACCCATGATCTAGAACTAGCCACCATAGTATTTGCGCTAAAGACGTGGCGTCATTATTTACTTGGGGAGAAGTTTGAGTTATACACCGATCATAAATCTCTCAAGTGTCTGTTCTCACAAAAGGATCTTAACTTAAGGCAACAAAGGTGGATGGAGTTCTTAGCTTCTTATGATTTTGAAATCGCTTATACCCGTGGCAAGGGTAATGTGGTGGCTGATGCACTAAGTAGGCAGAGGATGGCCTTAATTCCTTTGTTTGTGGACAGGAAAAGCTTGGAGTTCTATCAACCCTTGACTTTATACCCTCCATCGAGATTTTTCCTGGTTTGTTTGCATCGATAGAAATATGACCAACTCTTATGGATCAGATAGGAGCTTCGCAGTAAGGTGACCCATAGATTTTAGACATCATTGATAAGCTCAGAAAAGGGGAGACTTCTAGTCACCTTAGTCGATATACCATAGATGAAAAGCGGTGGTTGCGACGAGATGGAAGGCTTTGTGTCCCTCAAATTGGAAGCTTGATAAAGATAGTCCTAGAAGAAGCCCACCATTCTAAGATGACTATTCATCCAGGCAGTGATAAGATGTATAAAGACAAGAAGAGGGTTTTCTTTTGGGCCGGAATGAAGAAAGATGTGGCCGAATCTGTTTCTCAATATTAGTTTGCTAGCAAGTTAAAGCTGAGCAAAAGAAGCCTGGTGGTTTACTTCATCCTTTGGAGGTTCCACAGTGGAAATGGTAGAGCGTCTCCATGGATTTCATAGATGGTTTGCCTAGATCAAAGGAAGGCAATACCAGTATCTGGGTTGTGGTAGATAGACTCACTAAGAGCGCTCACTTTATTCCTGTCAAAAGTAAGCGGACGACATCATGGTTTCCGCAATTTATGTTTGTGTGATAGTTCGTCTTCATGGAGTACCTTCCAACATCATAAGCAATCATGACCCCATCTGGAGGAGTTTGCAAGAAGCATTATGTACACAGTTGCGTTTGAGCACCGCTCATCATTCTCAGACCGATGGGAAGACGGAGAGGGTGAACAGAATTCTTGAGGATCTTTTAATGCTATGTATCCTGGACTTCGGAGGGACTTGGGAAGAGCACCTTCGTTTAGTAGAGTTTGCCAATAACCACAACTATCAAGCCAGCATCGGCATGGCACCCTTCGAAGCATTGTACAAACGACCCTGTAGATCACCAATTTATTGGTGGGAATCTACAGAAAGGTTATTACATGGACCAGATATAGTTAGGGAAACGTCCGAGAAGATAGACTTTATTCGACGATGGATGAAGATAGCCCAAGATAGGCAGAAATCCTACACAGACAAGAGAAGGACTAACATTGAATTTGAAGTAGGAGACACGGTTTTCATTAAGATGTCACCTTTGAGGAATGTGGTTCGCTTCGGATTTATACAGAAGTTGGCACCAAGATTCATAGGGCTATTTCCCATAACAGAAAGGATTGGCCAAATGGCCTATAGAGTAAAGCTACCAGACAGACTATCCGGTGTTCATGATGTTTTCCATGTTTCTCATTTGCGGAAGTGCTCACATGATACAACAGAAGTAGTTGAGCCGAGAATGCTGGAGGAAGTAGAGGTGGAAGGGGAGGCGATAGTCAGACGAGTACCTACCCATATTCTTGGATCAGAAGTTAATAAGCTACACAATAGAGAAGTCAAGTTGATAAAAGTTCAGTGGGGAGATAACCTAGAGGATGCGACTTGGGAGACCGGAGACAAGAATCATGCTTCGTACCCTTTTATTTTCGAGGGTATGTTCTTAACTTCCTTTCCAAAGCTTTTATTATGCTTATTTCTATCATTTAAGTAGGTCCTATCGATCGAATCTTCGACCTTTTGGTAGGAATCACATGGATGTAAACATGTGTTTAAGATATGTTATGTTTGATGGATGCAAGTGTTTGCTAGTAGCTTCCTGTGGATGCATATACACACACATTAGGCACTAGATCGGCTCAATCCCTCTCGTACTACATATGGGTGTGTGTGCATTTTCTTTTCTTTTATGGATGGAAACAGATGTATTAGCTTATGGATGTTGCGTTTGGACGAATGAGTGTGCACACATATAGAACTCACATGTTATAATTGGATTATTTGCATACATATTAGATACATGGCACTAACATACATTGCATTAAGGAGGTCAACTGAATCAGTAGACCGCCTGATCATCGCATTAGTATTGGGACATATACATACAAGTTTGCATATATTCATATGAGCGTTAGAAGTTTTTAAGGACAATGGATTCCAATGATTGATGGATGAGTAGATGAATGATGGATGGTAGGATATGCATCCTTCTTAACTTGCAGATTTCGGGGATGAAATCCTTTGAGTAGGGGAGAATGTAACAACCCGTATTTTTAACAACATTAAAAGAGGATAAATTAAATAATAATTAAATTAATATTCAGAATTAAAGGAAATGGCCTACACCATTGTGTTCGTCTCGAAATTCTGGTTAAGATAGACATTTGGTTTGTGTAAAAAGGACACCATATGATGAAGATATGAGAGTTTAAAATTTGTATACACGCAGAAGAAAAATATATATAAATATGAGTTAGAAGCTTATCCAAAATCGTTCAAAAATTGAAAAAAAAAAGTGGCGGCAGTTTTCCCGCACTATGGGGGCGATCCCCCTAGAGGGGTGTGGACACTGGGGTCGACCCCCCTTAAGGGTGTTGACACCCCTAGGGCTGAGGTGGTAGACGATTTTAGGGGGCTAGCAGCTATATATACGGGTCCATTTCTCTTGTTTTCTTCACTGGAAATCAATGGAAGGAAAATGCTGTCAGTACCTGGATTGAATAGGATTCTTTTATTCTTCTTCTTCTTCTTCTGGAATTAAAAGATTAGAGATTCAAGATCCATTCTTCTTCTATTTTCTAATCCAAATAATGTGAGTTCCTAGTTGCTTTTAGATTTAAATATTTAAAAGTAAACGTGATATGACTATAGTTTGGATTTGTTCATATGACTAAATTATACCAGATCCATTGTAAATTGTGAATATATGACATTATGAATTGGTTAGGATTTGGATCCCAAACCTTATCTTATCAGATCTATTGTAACTTCTATGACATTCTATGATATGGATCTTGAACTAATTAGTGTTATATCTATTTTTAACTATTAGAACTGAATTATGTGGACATCTAGATTATTAATCAGATCTAGTTTATCACCTTGTGCCTATCATATTAGATCTGAACCAGCTGGACATCTATATTGTTAATTTAGATCTTATTATGACATCATAGTTATGTTAGAATTAGTTAGCTTCCACAAGTTCATCAGATTTATGCTTATATGTCCACCTTATCACCATGCTAGTTTATATTTAAGCTACAACAATCACCTTTGTCATATTCCCATCACTTTTCCCTTTTTATTGTTTAAGATTAGGCCACTGTCTAGCCTAGGCCTGCCGCGAGTTATGTGAATGCGCTAGTTAGGGAAAGGGGCAAAAAAGGTTAGAATTGGCATAATTTAAATAATGTTTATACCAATTGGACATATAATTCAAAATAGGAAAAAGGGGATTTATCACCTATAAAGACATAGGTGAGAATTTGGATAATAATGAAATGTCTAAGATTACAATTAGAAATTGTAATTGCACTTATGACACGAGGGTAGGTTGCAGTAGTGGTGGAAGTCTGCCCGGACCCGACCGGCATATCCAGCAACCGCTAATGTCAAACCTAACGTCAGAGGTCTAAGGGCATAAATACGAATCGGGCTAAGACACGAGGTTAGGCTCAACTTGTGGAAGAAGTCTGCCCGGACCCGGCCGGCATATCCAGCATCCACAAGTTGTAGGCCTAATGTGGGAGGTCTAGCCATTATAACCATAAATGAAAATATGGTAATAAATTGAAATACTTAACCTTAGTGGAATCCGTAGGGATTGTATGAACAAGAACATGAATAACGGGTAAAGTAAACTTGAACAGTGGGAGGGTTAAATTAAGTATATCTGAGTGTGGGTAATATCTAAATATAGGCCCACGAAACTTAACTAATTGGGGGGTTATGTAATTAATGACACCTAGTGGTATACATAACCGGTGGAAATAATAAAGTTATGAAATTAAAGACACCTTTTAGGGTAAGCATAACTTGTAGAAATGATAGGGTTATGTAATTAAAGATACCTAGTGGTATACATTGTCAATGAAACCCTAGTGGGGGATACAATACAAAGGGGAGAGCTTGTATCATATTGTGTGGGATCTGTTTCAGTCAGTAACTCCGAGTGGGTATCAGGCAGAGTACTCCGAACTAGGTCGGAGAAGGGGCATTCTTACTGAAATGATTGTAAGAGAACCAAACATGGAGGACAGTGTGGGCGGCGCAAATCCAGCGGGCCATGTGCGTGCATGAACTGAGCAGAAAGGGATAAGACGACCGTGACACCTGTAGATATGGGGCAGTGCATATCAGCGGAGGGTTGCCACTTTAGGACGTAATACATCCTATAGTGGGGCCGACACAAAGTATCTACGCGGATTAGGTAGCCGATCGATTAGGGTAGTAATTAGGGTACACTTGGACATATGTCTAAGCTACCACCTTATAGTGGAAGGGATCATCTCATTCTGGATATACTAGTAATAGTGCAGAGTAATGATTAGAAATGTATACACCCTATCCTGTTTATCTTGTCATACCTGCCTTTTATGTAGTTATCTCTCTCGTATCCACTTTATATGCCTGCCATGCTACTTTTGTTAATTTACTTGCTAAAAGTAATTGGACTTGCCAGACTTTATGTCTGACCCTCTTGTTTCCTCTTCTTTCTTCCGTTTCCCCCCAGATCTCCGGGCGGGAACACTCAGGCTTGACCGTGATTCTGCATACTTTTGTTGGAGCTGCTGAGATGTATGGCTCAAGCTCCTATCCTTGTTGCTATGGCTATATTGTGTTTTTGGGGAATTTTATTTCTTTTATGTACTCTTATATTTTTCAAGTACAAGATAGTAGCTTTTATGTTGTAGTGGGCTTTTGTATTTCATACATGTGATGTTTTTGGACCACGATATCTTATGATAAATAAAGTTTTCCACTATTATTTTATGTCTGTCTTGTAATATTTCCGTTCTATTTACTATAACGCTTCATGAAACTTAATGCATTCCTTTTGTGAGTGACATTAATGGACGTGGGGTGTCACATTAAAGCTGTGCTTTGATCATCATCCACAAGACTCTGCTTTTCAACAAAAGCCTTGATCCTTGCATCTCAGCATGCCACATTGACAATCCATACTATACCATTTATTTCCACCAACTTATAACCTCTAAGCTCGTACGTCTCAAAGAAGACTGTTAAGTTAAAGAATAAATTCTCTGCCACCAAATAGATGTATATTTACCAGAGATTAACGAATACAACACACAATACAATGTCATACTTACAATCTGTTTACAAGTCCCTTCGGGGTCTGAACGAAACCGAAGGCACCTTATTCCTCATCCCATATGTCCAATACAAGAGCGAGGTCCTCACATATCCAGTCGATCTCTAAGTAAGTCTGGATGACCACCAGTTATTACCTTGTCTTGGGGTCTAGCTTAATCAAGACATCAGTAATCATCCATTCGATGTGAAGGTCTCTGGTCTTCAAACACCGTCTTCATAGTCGAACTTTAATCGTCGTATCAGTTATTCAGAATGGGTTAAACCTGATGTTTCCAAATAACAAGCGTATCTTATAATCAAGTGATATAAAAACACATCATATGCCTCATTCCAATCCAGAATATTCTTTTTATTCAAATATTCTTATTACTGGGAATTATACCCATAAATATTTTCAAATATTTAATTCATTCAATCCTATTGTTTAAATCTTTCTTTGAAACCCATTGCAAAAGATTATGTATTATCTTTTAACGATATTGAACCAAATTAATGTTTATCAACTAGTCGGTATTAACAAGCCTTACCGAAATAATAATTCATTTTATTATCCAAATCCCAACCTATTCATCCCATAGAGAAAAACTGGTAGCACTCCATATCTTACAGCCGTGGTGTTATCCGTAAAATTAATTACCATTTAACGTTTAAATCTAATTAAAGATTTAACTATCGCATGGAGTGAAACTGGTGGAACTCCATTTCGAACATTTCTTGAATTCGGTAAATTTAATTACCTCATTCACATTTCAATCTAATTAAAGATTTATTAAAACTCTAGTTCAGTTTTAATTTCAAAAATAATTATTTAATGATCATTCAACCCTTGAAAATAAATCTTGGATTTACTTGGGTTAAAGAACAAATATCATGTAGAAACACTGTTTACAATAAACCCAAAATCGTCTTCCATTTAATATGGAATCTTCACGGAAATCTGAACAATTTGTAATCGATATAAATTCCCATATCCAACCAATACTATAAGTGGAATAGCAGCGAAACCTTTTAAATTCCATAAATAGTAAACACCTTCCTTCACAGAAACTCATCTCGATTATTATTAATCGAATCCCATTCAATTCCAATTTAATTAAATAAACTGGAAAACTTTCTTCAAACCTTAATTAAAAAGATTTATTTCATTCATAAATGGGTTCAAGAATGGTATTATTGAAGATACCTCGCAACAAACCCAAAATCCCATTTTCCATTTAATTTCAATTTATATGTTGGAAACTTCCGGTTATGATAAAACCATTCACAAATCCAATTTATTATTTCTAAAAATCTTTGGATTATCATTCTAGTTATTACTAGTTCAGTCGGATAAAAATATCTTTCATCTTTTCAATTGTGGAATATTTCATTCAAAATATTTCCCAACCATTTCTTAGGATTTTACATTATTTATTCACATTTTTAATTATCTTATTAAGGCCTTTACAGTCGATTTCTAGTATCGGCCGCTGAACTGCATCCATAGTGACCTTTTCCAAAACTGGTTTTGATATATATATGAACATCCAACCATTCAAATTTAAATCTCATATATTCATTAGAAAGATATTTTCAATACGAACCCATTGGTTCTTGTTTTAGGAGAATCCAACAGTCAGATCTTCCGTTATGTCAATTCGAAGTTCATGGTTGAAATTCGCAAATGGTCGCGGCACGTTCTATTCAAGCCATTTAAATATATATAATATATGCCATCAATTTCCATTCAAAACGTACTTTATAAAACGTTTATAAATTCGTTTAAAAACTATTTCAAGTTCCATTTCAATTTTAAATAAAAATTGAACATCCGATTATATTATAATCTCAAAATGATAATATTTTCAAAATGTAATATTTTGAAATTCAACCTTCTCAATATTCATTATAAAACTGAACAAAATCGATATAAAAATCCGTTTGAGTCAAAATAACATTTATGTACTTAACTCGACTTCACATTTTTATATTTTCGTGTCCATCTAAAATCAGACATCAAAATCAACTTCTAATTGTCATTGAATATTACATTACTAAAATATTCACATATATTCCGGATTGGAATAAAACTTCAACCAATATCCATATAAATAAATTTATATGGATTACATTCATCATTTACATCCAACAATAGTTGCAAAAAACTATCAACATCCAAAATAACAGCTAATGTGCATTTTATTTTCATGTAAGCTTCAATCAAATAATTGACGCCTTTATAAATACGTCAATCAACCGATTAACCGCAATTTCACACAAGGGAGATGTGTGAGTCAAATATCATCCCAAGACCCGTGTGGGGTTTTCAACCAACAAAAATTATTTAATGAATCATCACTCGCATACAATGCGCACACCTTAGTCATAAATGAATACTCAACTATCATATGCCATTTACGGCACCACAAGTGTCCATCCACGGAGTGTCACATATTCATACAACGATTCTTATGCAAATGATTCGTGAAGAGTTCATGTGTTGAACTCCAAAAAGGGATATTACATGCAATGGGTGATATAACAATATGATATAAATGTTAACTTGCAGCTTAACCACAAAACAAATCATGACATAATAAATTTAGTGAGCGAGTTCTCACTTTTCATACAACTAAATAATAATTTAGTTAGAGCTTTCACCCATAAGCTAAACCAAACACTGCGACACTTCTTGTGTAGAATTTTCTTGTCTCGCACTTGCCGTTTGTCGTTCTCTACACTCGAATTCATCTTTCTGGCTCTAGAATTTGCATACGACCTCTAATCTTCACTCAAATTTGGCAATAGCTCAAAAACATCATTCCGGATAACTTTTGCTTGGTGGACTTTCTTCCCAAAATGCTTCAATTCGCCACAAATCGCGAATCTTTGCTCCAGGTCTGCCGACTTTAAACGCGTTTTCTGAGCAGCTCCAAACTCCAAAATTCGATTTTGACATGTCAAATTCGTTGAGAAAAATGAGATCTATTACTTTCATTTATAGGGCCTTGATTAGAAATGCACGAATCGAAAGTTATTGAGCAAAGAAGGAAGAGGGGTGTTTTTGCAATGTGTTTTTAGCAAAAGAGGGTTTTGGGACGAAGTAGGCCTCACCCCCTTGTTGTCCAGTAGGGTGATGATGTGTCATAGGTTGGTGGAGGGTTACGGGGTCCGACATGGTGATGTGGGGCCCAAAGGAGGAGGTAGGAGGTATTTGTAGTCGTTTAAGGTGTAAAGGAGCTTCATTTTGCAATTTAGAAGAGATGGAGGGGATTTAGCAAATGGGAAAGGAGGGGTCCACTTCACTAGATCTGGAGGGGAAGAGGGTGTCCGACGCAGCAAGTCATGGCCAGAGGTGGCTGCTTAGGTGGCGGCGGTGGGGAGACAAAGGAGGAGGAAGGAGGTTGTCTCCCTTAATTAGGTTTTGGAGCTTGGAAATGAAATTTAACAAATAGAAGAGAGGCTTAGACTTAATTTAGTCCACTTAGGATTAAGTTATATCAAGGAATGACTAAATGAATGGGATGAATACAAGTGGCGGAAAGAGGTGAGGGTTTGTCTATTTTTGATTGGGTTGCAAGTATTTACGAAGTGATGTTTTAAAGTCAAACATTAATTATACCATGCAAACTTCGTTCTAGTCTCACGGCCGCACATTAACTCCAAAAATTACGAAATTTGGAATCTCGCTACATTATGCAACTACGGTTCCAACGAATCTATTCGCGTCGAATTTGGAGACCATTTGAAAAATGGTCTTATTTTCAGCTTAAACTGAAAACTGAATCTTCAACTTACGTTTATATATCGTTCTCTCACACACGAATTCCGTTGGACTTGAAATTTGAATCCCGACATATTTCGACATTTCAGATCAAAAAAAGTGGTTTCGTCAAATTCCAAGACTATTTAAAAAAATTCATTTTTCAAGTGATCGATATAGCTTTTAAAATAATGATTTTTAAATTCAAACTAATAAATCAAATTAATAATTTTACTAAGCTTGTTTTAAGTCAAATTTCTAAAAAAAATCTGATTTTTTTTGCCATAGCCTCCTTTGCACGATTTGATATGAAAATTTTATTGGGTTGTATTAGGTACCCAATAAATCAAAATATCGCATACAAATCAATTGTGAGATATCTATGCTCAAGGGAGATGTGTAAAAAAAATTATCCCTTGACCCAGTGATGGGAATTAATCATAATCCATGTGCCGTATCTAAAACAAGAGAGATGTGTACATTTTTGACATCTCCTGATCTGTGTACGGTTTGTTATTAAATCCTGCAATTGGTCGTATCTAAAAAAATTATCCCTTGACCTCAGTACAACCTATAGTTCAGTCCTCGCCATACGAGCATCTTGCTCATATGGTAATCCAAACCTCGTCACACAAGCACCAAATGATTATATGGAATATGATATGCTATGTCATTTTCAGTAGTATGTTATGCGGTGTAGTCCATAATTTATTTGTTACTATCCTATGGCGTATGTTTTAAATTTCGCACAGAACAACCATCACAGCGCATCCAAATCACTCACAGTAGTTATAATAAATAATAAAATTGCGCAACCAACTCATAAAGGTGCACCTGTATTTTGGGCATGCAATTTATTTCTCTACTCAACTATAAATCTATAACCTGCTCAACATACATACATATACGTACATATATATATATATATGCATATCTATCTATATTTATAAATCCGATTCGAACTAAATTTTCAATTCAATCCTACATTATGTTTGATTTGGCTTAATTTATCATTCATTCTCATATTGGTTTTATTACTTCAATATTTTTATTAGTTCAACTAATAATCACACAACACAATCAACAATAAATTAGTTGATTAGATATTCAAATATATTACTTTTATATACTTAAAATCATATTTTCAATACCAAATCACAAACAATAAAACCTAACTAAGTTTTGGTTCTCATGGCAGTCAATTGGAAATATATAGACATCCCACTTTCGGAACTCGAACATAAATACCGATGATGTCATAGTCATCATTAGAATCATCACCGGGCGACTAGATTGTTATTCTATATCTACCTAGTATATCCGAGACTTCATATACACATGGATCAGAAGTATATGCAAAATCTTCTTATACTTGATAGTCCAAATTAAAAATAAAATACTCAAATACGTTTAATAAGATATCATTTTCAAAACCAAATTCATCTTAAAATTAACACTCTTCAAACTCATTCTAGGGCATTACTAAACCAATATCTAACGATTCATTCTTATAGGATATTACTAATGCTATCTGTGATGAATTCTTTCATTCGGTTCTAATGTGTCTTGTTCTCAAGCTTTGTAAACCAAAGCTCTAATACCAACCTGATACTCCCCGAAATTCCCGCCCGGCCTAGATCGAACTAGAACGCGGATTGCGTGAGAACGCGACTCGTCAGAACACATAACAAAAAAATATTTCATTGCTATGACAACAATATTACATCATAGTATAAGAATATCATAGTACGAATAAATATTACACAGCGGAAAAGTAATATCAAAGATTGATAATTTACATAGCAACAGAAATATAAATGTATAAATACAATGCGCAGCGGGAATACATCAACTGACACAACTGAAAGAGATACATGGATACAAATCTTTCCGAATATAGCTCTAGCTGTAAACCAGGATCCCGTTAAATAGAAATCTGTAAAACCAAAATTACTGACTACCCGTGTGGAAAATATGGGCACCCAGAGTTTAGGCGAAAACAATAAACTACAGGTCAGTCATATGACAGATGTGAGAACTCAAACAGTTATTGAACTTTCCTTTAAAATATGGTAAATCACGGGATCATGCCGTATGTCACATAACGGGTTCACTCCCATGAATACTCTGAAATAAAACAATTTATTAACAACGCAATGCTTTCTGGAAAATGAATCTGTTATAAGACTCAGGTCCCATCACACAATGCAACGCAAGCCAGAGGATAGAGTTTTACCTTATAATAGCCAAACATGCTTGATACGCTTTAAAACAAATCATTTTGATATTACTGTAAGTGCATAGCATAGTAAACAACTTCGAATATAAATGTATCAATCATAGATGACATAGTACCATATATTATGTCGCGATATAGGTTTATAACTAAAACCGCACAATGTCATATTGGAAGTTGGATTTCCATATGGGCCAAGGCAGAGGATGCACTCCTTACCGGTTTTGGGCCATCTATAGCGGGATGTCCAGGATCAACACATGCGACCCTTGGATCCTGCAGGACCAGTCCTCTCTTACTATTAAAGATTGGTTATTCCTGAACAATGTGACACCCCACGTCTATTAATGTCACTCATTAAGAGAATGCATTAAGTTTCGTGAAGCGTTATAGGCAAACAGATACAGAAACAGAAACATTACAAAACAGATATAAAATCACAGCGGAATTAAAAACTTTTATTAGTCATAAAGCACCGTGGTTCAAAACATCATACGTCTGACTTACATAAAAAATAGTACATCATAAAAACTTTTGTCTTGTACTTAAAACATAAGAGTACAATATAAAAGTTGCATAATCCTCAAATAAAAACATAGCCATATTAGCAAGGATAAGAGCCTGAGCAATACATATAAGCAGCTCTAGCAAATGATAGCAGAATCCTTGTCAAGCTTGAGTATTCCCTCCCTGAGAACCTTGGGGGGGGGGACCGGAAGAAAGAAGATGAAACAAAAAGGGTCGGACATAAAGTCTAGTGAGTCCAATTTCTTTTAGCAAATAAATAAATAAAAGTATCATAATAGGCTTACAAAGTGGATAAGAAAGATAATATCAGAAAAGGCAGGTATGACAAGGTAAACACGATAGAGTGTATACGCTTCTCTAATGATTACTCTGATTCTTTGCACCGATACTAGTATAACCAGAATGAGATGATCCCAACAACTATAAGATGGTAGACTTAGGCATACATCTAGATGTACCCTAACTACTACCCTAATCGATCGGCTCCCTACTCCATAGATACCCTGTGCCACCCCACAGTAGAAGGTATCAATTCATAAAGTGGCAACCCTTCGTTGATGTGCACAACTATATCTTCTTGTGTCACAGTTGTCTTATCCCCCTCTTCCCGGACATGCACGCACATGTCCTGGTTGGTTTGTGCTGCCCACATCGTCCTCCACATTTAGACCTCTTACCATCAACCCAGTAAGCGTGTCCCAACTCCGACCTAGGGCGGAGTAATCGTCTGATAAAGTTCTATGGGTTACTGACTGAAACGGGTTCCCCACACAAGATGATACAAGCTCTCCCCCTTGTTTAGTATCCCGACTAGGATTTCCGTAGGTTATGCTTACCTAACGGTGTCTTTAATTACAGAACACTGTCATTTTCACATGTTATGCTTACCTAGCAGTGTCTTTAATAACATAACCCCAATAGGTTAAGTTTGTAGGCCTATATATAAATATTACCCACCCTATCCAGATATACTTAACCTTCCCAGTGTTTCAACCAAGTTTACATAAACCCTATTCAAGTTCATGTTCATACAATCCCTATGGATTCAACTAGGTTAAGTATTCCAATTCATTACCATGTCCATTCATGTTTATAACGTGCTAGACCCCTCATATTAAATCTACTACTTGTAGATGCTAGATATGCCAGTCGGTTCCGGGCAGGCTTCTTCCACAAGTCGGGCTTAACCTCGTGTCGTAGCACATCTCATATTTGTGCACCTAGACCCCTCACATTAGATTCACCTCTTGTGGTCGCTGGATATGCCGGCGGTTCCGGGAAAACTTCCACCACAAGTGTAATCTAACCTCGTGTCTGGGAGCAGTTACAGTTTCTAATTACTGTAATCCTAGGCATTTCATTATTAGCCAATTTTACCTATGTCGTTAAAGGTTTTTATGCCCTTTTCCCCAATTATGTTCATAATGAATTATATGCCCTAAATTCACATTCATAAACATTATTCAAGTTATGCCAAATTCCCCATTTACAAGTTATGCCCAATTTCAATGTTTTCCCCTCGTTCCTTGTTAAACGCTTTCGCATACTTCAACGGCATGCCTAGGCTCGAAATTAGCTTGGCTATATAAAATAAAAGGGAAGGGATGATGATAGTAATGATTATACTAACAAAATTGACATAAACACATAATGGAATATTGATAAGATGGGCATATAAGTATAGATCTGGTGAACATGAGATGATAGAACTGATTCTAACATAATAGGGATGTCTTTATAGGCATGATAAAATCTAAACAATAATTTAGATGTCCAACTAATAATATATCCAATTTAACCACAAACATGATAGGTGCAAGATGATCTAAATAGTGAAGTAGATCAATAATCCAAGGAGATCTGACATGGTAAAGCTTAAGATCCAAGTCATAGTTATGTCAGAATATCATAGGTTCATAAGTTATAACAGATCTGATATGATTCAAGCAATTACAGACATAAATCCAAATTACAGTCATATCATGTTTAATTTTTCATTATTTAAATCTAAAAGTAACTTAAACTCACACTGTTTGGATCTACAAAATAGAAGGAGAATAGCAGATGTTGAATCATAGATCTATACTTGAATAACTCTAAACTTGATTATCTCGATTGCAAAAGAAGAAAAAGGTTTGATTCAGTTCGGGCAGCGACAACATCTAGTCCTCCACTATTTTCAATGTGAAGAAACTAGAGAAATGGGTTCTTGTTTATAGCCTAAAGCCAATGAACCAAGTCAATAAAGGTGTCCAGATTCGCAAATTCGAATTCAGCCCAGATTTGACCCGGGAGGTCGACCCATGGGTCGACACCCCATTGAGGGTTCGACCCAGGGGTCGACACCCCTGCAATGGGGTCGACCACCCAGGGCGGGATTTTTGCCGCTTACCAAAATTTTGAAATTTGAACTGTTTTCTGATTTAATTATATATATATATATACACACACATATATAATTCTCCTACGCATATGCAAACTTCAAACCTTCATAAATTCATCATACGGTATCCATTTTATGCAAACCGAATGTCTATCTTGACCAGAATTTTGAGACGGATGCAATGGCGCAGTCCATTTCCCTTAATTCTTAATATTAAATTAATTATTCTTTAATTTGTCCTCTTTAGTGTTGTTAAAATTATGGGGTGTTACATTCTCTCATACTCAAAGGATTTCATCCCCGAAATCTCCAAGTTAAGAAGAATGTATATCTACCATCCATCACCCATCTACTCATCCACCAATCATAGGCATCCATTGTCCTTAAAAGATTTCTAATGCTTATATGAACATGTGCAAAGTTGTGTGTATATGTCCTAATACTAATGCGAACATTAGGCGGTCTACTGACTCAATCGACCTCCTTAATGCAATGTATGTTAGTGCCATGCATCCACTTGCATCCATCAAACATAACATGTCTCAAACACATGTTTACATTCATGGGATTCCTACCTAAAGGTCGAAGATTCGATCGATAAGACCTACTTAAATGATAGAAACAAGCATAAATAAAAGCTTTAGAAAGGAAGTTAAGAATATACCCTTGAAAAGAAAAGAGTACGAAGCACGATTCTCGTCTTCGGTCTCCCAAGTCGCATGCTTAGGGTTATCTCCCCACTGAACTTTTATCAACTTGACTTCTCTATTGCATAGCTTCTTAACTTCTGATCCAATAACACGGATAGGAACTCATCTGACTATCGCCTCCCGTTCCACCTCTACTTCCTCCAGCATACTTGGCTTAACTACTTCTATAGTATCATGTAAGCACTTTCACAGATGAGAAATATGGAAAATATCATGAACACCAGATAATCTCTCTGGTAGCTTTGCTCTATAGGCCATTTGGCCAATCCTTTCCGTTATGGAAAATGGCCTTACGAATCTTGGTGCCAACTTTCCTATAGATCCAAAGCAAACCACATTCCTTAAAGGTGACACCTTAATGAAAACCATGTCTCGTACATCAAATTCAATGTTAGTTCTTCTCTTGTCTGCGTAGGATTTTTGCCTATCATGAGCGGACTTCATTCGTCGTCTAATAAGATCAACCTTTTCGGATGTTTCCGTAAACATATCTGGTCCAAGTAATAGTTTTTCTGTAGATTCCCACCAACAAGTTGGTGATCTACAGGATCGTCCGTATAATGCTTCGAAGGGTGCCATGCCGATGCTAAATTGATAGTTGTTGTTATAGGCAAACTCTACTAAAGGAACGTGCTCTTCCCAAGTCCCTCCGAAGTCTAGGATACACAGTCTCAAAAGATCCTCTAGAATTCTATTCACCCTCTCCATCTGCCCATCGGTCTGAGGATGATAAGCGGTGCTCAAACACAGTTGTGTACTTAATTCTTCCTGGAAGATCCTCCAAAATTCGCTGGTAAAGATGGGGTCACGATCGCTTACGATGTTGGAAGGTACTCCATGGAGGCGAACTATCTCACAAACATAAATTGCTGCCAACCATGATGTCATCCTCTTGCTCTTAACTGGAATAAAGGAGCGCTCTTAGTGAGTCTATCCACCACAACCCAGATACTGGTATTTCCTTTCTCCGATCTAGGCAAATCATCTATGAAATCCATAGAGACGCTCTCCCACTCCCACTATGGAATCTCCAAGGATGAAGTAAACCACAGGGTTTCTTTTGCTCAACTTTGACTTGTTGTCAAACCAAATATTGAGAAACAAACTCTGCCACATCCTTCTTCATTCCCATCCAAAAGAAAACCCTCTTGATATCCCTATACACCTTATCACCACCTGGATGAATAGTCATTTTAGAATGATGGGCTTCTTCTAGGACTGTCTTTAAAAACATCTAGTTTGGGGAACACAGAGCCTTCCATCTTGTTGCAACCACCCTTTATCGTCAATGGAATATCTATTGAGGTGACTAGAAGTATCCCCTTTACTGGGTCTATCCAAGATGTCTGAAATCTGTGGATCATATCGCTGCGAAGCTACTATCTGATCCGTAAGAGTAAGTCATATCTCTAGCGATGCAAACAAACCATGCAATAAATCGGTGGAGGGACTGAAGTCAAAAGTCGATATGAACTCCAAGCTTTTCCTTTCCACAAACAGATGACTTAAGGCCATCCTATGCCTTTTCAGTGCGTCTGCTACCACGTTACCCTTGCCAGGGGTATAAGCAATATCAAAATCATAAGAAGCTAGGAACTCCAACCACCTTTGCTGCCTTAAATTAAGATCCTTCTGCGAGAACAAGTACTTGAGAGATTTATGACCGGTGTACAACTCGAACTTCTCTCTAAGCAAATAATAACGCCATATCTTAAGCACGAATACAATGGCATCCAGCTCTAAATCATGGGTAGGGTAGTTCTTCTCATGAACCCTTAACAGTCTACCCCCATAACACACTACCTTTTCTTCTTGAATCAGAACTGCACCAAGCCCTGTACCACATGCATCAGTGTAAACTATAAACACTTTATTACCATCGGGTAAGGTCAAGACTAGGGCTGTTGTCAGAGCCCTCTTCAATCATTGGAAAGCAACATCACAATCTATATCCCATGAAAACGTCAAATTCTTCTTCATCAGCCCGGTGAGTGGGGCTGATATCTTCGCGAAGTCCTTAATGAACTTCCTATAATAACCAGCCAATCCAAGAATGCTTCTCACCTCCGTTGCATTTTTCAGAACTTGCCAATCTTGAACTGCAACTATCTTTGCGGGATCCACTGCTGTCTCATCTTTAGAAACCGCATGCCCTAGGAATCTCACCTCTTTTCTAAAAAAAATGGAATTTGGAGAACTTTGCCTTAAGCTGGTGCGCATGGAGAGTTTTCGAAACTTCTCTCAAATGTTAGGCATGCTCTTCTTCGCTCTTTGAGAAGATCAATATATCATCAACAAAGACCATGACAAATTTATTTAGAAACTCCTGAAACACCCTACTAATCAGATCAAAAAAATAGGCAGGAACATTCGTCTACCCAAAAGGCATCACTAACCATTCAAAGAAACCATCCGGAGTCCTAAAAGCAGTCTTATCTATATTGTCCTCAGCCACCCTCAACTGATGAAACCCCATGGCCAAGTCTAACTGAGAGAATATTGATGCTCCAACAAGCGGGTCAAACAGATCATCTATCCTTGGGAGTGGGTGCCCGTTCTTCTTTGTGAGTTTGTTCAAATCTCTGTAGTCCACACATAAGAGAAGCGACCATCCGCCGTAGTCGTAAATACTATTGGAGCACCCCATTCAGATATGCTTTGCCTAACAAACCCTTTCTCAGGTAGCTCACATACTTTCTTGCTAAGCTTCCTCCTTTCCCTTGGAGCCATATGGCACATAGGCAATGCAAATGGCTTTGCATTGTCTACCAAATATATATGAAAATCGATCTCGTGCCTCGGAGGTAAGCCCCGTACCTCATCAAAAACATCAGATTAATCACGGATTACTGGAACAGATTGCAGATCATCGATAGATGCATCAAGAGACTCTAAGAATCTAAGCATGACAAACTCTTGTGGGTCACAGGAAATCTCGAGGGTCCTCCCATGGCAAGTCAAAAGTCTAACGACCCTCTTCTCATAATCTTGAATGACACCACCCATGGTTAGCCAATCCATCCCTATAAACAAACCATAGCCCAAAAAACCGAGCACATACGCGTCGCACTCAAACTCGACGCCTAACACAGATATTCTCAAACCCCAACAAAACGTGGACAAATGAGCTGAACAACCAATGGGGTTTAGGACAACTACAGGATCCACTACCATACTAGTATTTAGGTGCAGAGACTCAACCATAGAAATAGATATAAATGAATGTGAAGTGCCAGAATCAAAAAGAGTTCTAATAGGATGACTGGAAAGAGAAATAAAACCTTCAACGGAAATTTTTCTATCTCTATCTGGAGCACCGGTCATGAGAGCATGCACCTGCCCTCCAGAAGCTCCTGCCCTTTGACCTTGTCCATGTTTCTTCGGGCACTCCTTAGCAAAGTGTCCGACCTTCGCACAATTGAAGCAAGAATTCTTCCTTCTTTTGCAGTCCTTCACCAAGTGACCCTCTCGTCCACAATTGTGAAACTTCCTCTTATCCTTACCCTTGTCATTCTTTCATCCCTTCTTCTATTGTTGTTGTTGCTGTCCTTTCTTGGGCCATACTTTCTTGTTTTGTGTTGTTTCCTCAGCCTTAACTTCCTTCTTTTCTCCTTTGTCTTCCTCATGCATCAAGGCCATATCAACAAGCCTTTCAAAAGTTTCTCCCATTTGAGTATGGGACATAGCTAACCCTTTGAAGGGGTTCATTCAGCCCTTTAGCAAACCACAAGGCTTTCTTATGTAGAGTATCCACCAGTTCCAATCCAAACCTTGCTAGCTGGTTGAATTTGTTCACATATTCTTTAACAGTCATGTTTCCTTTTTTGAGCGCCAAGAACCTCTCCATTTGCATAGTTTTCTCAGCTTGAGAAGGAAACTTGTAACACCCCACCCCGAGACCCACCCTAATAAGAGCATTACTAGGTAATGTTGTCTATTAGAGCGGAGAATAGGGCTAGTTAGGGGCGACCACTCGTAGATTTGCATTAACAAGTCTTAAGTACGTCGATAAAGTGGTTGCTATTTTTTTTTCTAGATGCTCGACATACTTAATACTTTATGTTGTACAATTCTACGGTGGCTCTAGAATCCGCTCAGAATACAGTACATATTATTACACCATCACAGATCACAGAACAGTTACATAATATTACATCGTTAGAGTACAACAATTACATGTGCTACAAAAGAATAGATAAACTTCTCTCGCTTACAATATGATACAACAATGAAATATAGAAAGCTCTACTATTTGAACTCGACTACATAAGCTCGAGTGAATGAAGCTAGGGTAAATATAGACTAAAGAGAACCTGCTAACCCCAAGCTCAGCAACAACACCTGAAATATCTCGGTCTGACCCGAGGAATACACACACGGGTCAGTCTAGTTTACAAATCAGTATAAGCAATAGATAAGCACAAGATATACAACTCTTCACCCAAAGAGTTGTGAATATGATGACATAAAGGGATTAATTAGTTTCAGTTACATGACATAATAGAAGGGATAAATATACAAGCCTCAAGGACTAGATCTAGGCTAAGTATATCACCATACTCGAGCCATAATGGAAACATAATACCAAAATCATCAAAATTATCATATACTTTTCAATCGAGTTAAATTATCAATAAAGGGAGTATCCCACTCCAAAACAACTAAGTCTCAAGATATGTTGGATTAGAAATCCAATTGCTCTTTGCAAATGTACGATCACCCCGATCGAGTAAGAATCATAACCCAAATCATAAAAGAAATAATAAGAAATGTACATGTTCCATAACAATAGAGCCCATCCCAAGCTATAATGTTGCTCATCCCGAGCAATAGCCATGTATCGTCAAATGAAAATCATCAAAATCATCATATAACTCAAATTAGTCAAATATCACGGAAGGAGCATCACACTCCAACATAGAAGATCACAAAATGTTTATGTAAATTTAAAATCCAATAATCCTCCATGTATGATCGTATAGATCAAATCACAAAATATCATCACAATATGGATCCATTAGAAATAAATATGCACGTGCAACCACATGATAATATAGCTCCCCCCGAGCTTAGCTCAGTACTTATACGTATTCAAGTTTGGCGCCTAACACTGCGACCCCCCAGTCGAGTGTATCTTGACCCCCCCTCCCCATCAAGTGAATACGTATACATAACTCCTCTCGAGTCTCAGCTTCCCCCCGAAGCAAGGTACTGGCTTAACAAACACAATATGCGTCACTGACTCATAGTTAGTAACCCGAGTAGTGGTAACAATGCGTCCCATACCACACGTTTTCACTACCGGTTCACTAGCTGTTTATCAGCTTCACAATTGAAAACATCGAAAACACCAAATCATCGAAAGCACCGAATCATCGAAAACACTAAATCATCGGAAACACCAAATCATCAGATTCAATCTAACTATACTGCAATTAACCGACTTCGTATACTTCCGTGTCCCATACCACGGAGTGTACAATGTCGTTTAAAATCAAATATGTTATCTTGAAGGGTGCAACATTGTGTAGTTTATATATAAGAAAATACGTGATTTCGAAATATGTTGTGAAATATTTTAAGAAATCAATAGTTTTCTTACTTGGAAAGCTATAGATTTGAAGATAGGTTTTTCTACTATTGTTTCGAGGCCTCTTATTGCAAAAACTAAAATTACAAATCTCATTTAGCCCCAAAACTATAATAAAAACTAAATTTATATGTATATCAGAAAACTAGTTTAAATCGTGCAATGTCTGCTCAAAACTCATCAAAACTCATAACTAAATACACAAAACCCAAATTATGCATTAGTGATAATTTAGGCTTCTCCATTGATAAAGTAAGCCAAAACATAACACAAAAAGCATGGTTTAAAAGTAGATCAAGAAAAGCATAAAAGCATTCAAGGAAAGACACCCAAATTTACACTAAGGCATGGAATATGCGCAGAAATCAATCAAGGTTGCAAATTTCAGAATAGTTTCAAATGACCAAACGATCTCCGAATGGTCTAATATTTGATAGGTTTAAACTAGATAGACCATGCTTTCAAATGAAAAAAAGATTCACTGAATTTCAAAATCGCATGAAAAAGATATGGTGCTCCAAACTTAGACTTTGGACTGAATTTCAACTGGGCTGAAATCACATCCAGGTCCAACTTTGTGGCCAGGTTTGAACAGACAAACTATCTCGCATTGACCTAAAAATTTGCAAGCATATAGACAAGATCCCAAACTTTACAGCAGAAAAAGAATCGCTCAAAACATATAGATAACGAAGGAGATATAGAACCCCAAAGTTAGATCTTGGCGCTGTTTTCACTCTGGAAATTCAAACGCAGGTCTGAATCACGACCAAAGTTCGACTTTGAGTTCAGTTTAAAGCATTCAAATGACCTCTAAATGATCTGAAAACTGACATGCACATAATAGAAAAGTTTAGCTTTCCAGTAGAAAAAGAATCAATGAATTCCGACTTGATATGAAAGAGTTATGGACACTCAAAAAATGGACTCATGCCATGTTTGCAGCAACAAAACGTGCACTTGCAAAATCTTGTGGCCAAACTGATCTCGCCGCAAAGGTTTTAGATATCAAATTAAGTATTTTTGCACATAAATTTTCATGTTTCTATACCATAACACATGAACAGTCAATCGAAGAAAATCTGGCAACATTCCGTTGTCGGAATTGAGAAAAACTACACGCAAATAACAACTAAACTCGATTTCATTAAAACTAAACATTGACATGAAATTCAAACAAACTCAAGCCACATGCATGATAAATGTTTAAACTAGAATGTGTGAGTGTAACAACTCACCTTATTCTCACGAGCTAGCATGCAAGCCTCAACTCATCATCAACTTCCCAAAAAGCTGCATTTTTAACCTCTTCATTTTCTGCCCAGATCTGACCCGAAAATTGCTTGAGAAAAGAAGATGTTTGATCCATCAAAACTAAACCAATTGCCACGAAAATTGGAGCAGAGGTGCTGGAATGTGTTAGCAACAACATATCTAAATTTCAGAATTTTTGGAATTTTATTTGATTTGATTTGATTTTTCGAACAGCCTAGGGTTTTTACTTTGAGAGGAAGAGAAGACTTGATATATTGATTGAAACATATTCTGGAAGAGGAGGAGTTTTACATCTTTCTTACAATGATTTGGATTAAAGGATTGAATTTTAGGGTAGATGGAGGCCATTGTTTTTGCACTGGAAGAAGCTTCAGGTCAGAGGAAGGAAGAAGAAATAGGATGTCGTTCCTTTCTTTTTCCTCTTTCCAGAACGTTGAAACCTTAGAGAAATGGGCTAATTAACCCAAAAAGGCCCAAAACCATGTTTAGTTAACTCAAGTTCTCCAATTTAGAAATAAAATACATGTTTAACACTTAATTAAACACACCCAACACAACTTAAATCACTTAACACACACACAGACACAAACACCAATCAAGTTGTGCTAATTTTAACATTTCAACACATATATTAACACATGAAACACATATACACTATTTTAATTATCAAATTCAACGTAATACATGAAATAAATATGTTTATCAAAATATCCTTATTTATACTTGTGCAATTTCAACAACACAACAAAACAATTGTCAACAATGTTCTATTTTAACAAAATAAATCATTAACATGTTAAAACACATATTCTTAGATTTATTATTTATTTGCACCAATTAAGCTTTCTACAAAAATATTATTATGTACCAAAATTACACGATTGTTCTATTACTCAAATATTGCAATTATTGTCATAAAACTATAATGAAAAGGATTTTAACTCAATAATTGTCATATAAAACACTTTTATCCCTTTTTATTTCAATACAACAATACACATATATTTATATGTATTGTTGTTATTTAAAAACACAAAATTTTCAATTTATCCAAGGAACAACGATGTTATACATTTATTAACTCAACAAGTTAAATTTATTGTTAATGATAATAAAATGCACCTAGACAATAGACATTGATTCACATCTATATTTATATCCTCGTACAATCAACTAACCGATTTATTCATTGATTAGTATTTTAAAGATCACATGTGCACTTTAAATTCACTAATGTAAATTAAACTCAATTCCTTGTAAATATTATTATTATCAATATACAACTTGTATTTGAAACCCCAATTAGTAATTTGATAATTAAATCAACGATTTACCCTTTGACATTGAAAATACATTCCCCCTTAAATATAAATTCCCAAAATATATTTTCAATATCCCCTTTAATTATTAAATTATGATCATATGGTTATAGATTGGAATAAATTTCTGTTATAACAAAATTATATAATTTATTCCAAATGTTTAGTTCTAACAAATGCTCAAAACTTAAAAAAAATTGTTATACGAGTTAGTCTCACAAACTCATATCACCAACATATTATTTTAAGAATTACAAAACCCAGTAAATATGCATTTTCCGGTCACCCGAAAATCCGGGTTGTTACAGACTTCCCCCCTTAAACAAATGGCGTCCTTGCAATTTGTTAAGATTACTTCTTCATCAATTCAGATTCTACAAGTTATTTATCTCAATTTGCTTCTTAAAAACTTCTCGGTTTAGGAAGCTAACACATGGAATTTTTGAATTTTCATCATATAAAATTTTTAGCCTCAAAATCTCTCACTTGAACTTATCCAAATCTTAAATAAAGCTTTAATCATATTCATTAACTCACTAATATCAAGCTTTAAAAAACACAACTTATCTTTCACAAGGCATTATTTGAAATACACACTCAAGATTTTTCGCTTCCCCATCATTACTTGACGCTGCCTTACCATTGAAGTTATCTAAATTTCCTCAAAGTATGGCTGCTACTTGGACTTTTCAATCATCAAATAGCCTCGCCATTTCTTGAGGTTTATATCCATCTCTATGGTGGCAACTAGCCAACTGAATTTAATATGAATGTGTATCTCAAAAGTGATGCACTTGTTTTAGGAAGTTGTATATTTAAAACGCTATTATATTCAACCCATTTTAGTTTTTCATTTATAATTTAATTGGAATAACATTAAACCACTATTTTCCATCAATTCTTCTAACACTTGGCAACAATGTCAAGAAATCGTTGTTGTTGCCTCGTCAAATTTACTATACTCCACATCCCACGTAGTGGTTTAATACTATTCCAACGTGGTAACCTCTTATTTTATTTTTGCATCCAACTTCCTTTTTACTTCTCATCTTTAGTGTTATATAGCCTCGAATAAGTGTTTAAGAAATTTCTATCGATATCATTGATCAGACGTATCGACCAAAACCCTTAAGACACTCACCGGGCCATTCAACATAAAAAATGATCCCCGATTTAACTTAATTATCAGTTTACAAAGCAATTAGCTTATCGATGTTTGTAATTTCTCATTATTCTCATCCCTTATCCCACATTTGAAATCAAAACCACTTTTCAATTTTAAGGTACAAATACCACTACAACAAAATAAGGCTTTCATAGCGTTTGAAAAACGCTATTATATCCTAACATAGCGTTTCAGAGAACGCCATGTAATGACATGCTATCTTAGACCTTCTTCTTTGAATAGCAGTAACAAAAACGCTATGAAAGATGACTTTTATATAGCGTTTTTATTTGCTATCAAAACAGAAACGCTATAAAATATATTATCCAATAGTGACTTCTTATAACGTTTGTATGTATGTTTCTATAGCATTTGTGTGTATGTTTCTATAGCGTTTGTGTGTATATTTCTATAGCATGTTTTATTCAATAGTGTTTCTGAAACGCTATTGCTTACATTATTAATTTATGAACTTATTCTAATCCTCATTTCAGCTTTTTCTATGTATACACACATTTATACATTTCTTATTTGCATATAAATATAACAAAATTTTGCAAACTAATTAATATTAATACATATCATTCAAACAAATTAATATTTCATACATATTGTTTATCAACTTTTCCATGTCCACACATAATATGTCATACATTTTTACATTAAATTACAAAAGAGACAAATGAAGGTTACACACATAGTTGGAAACTCTGTTTTCTATTTCTAATTGTTCCCTTCTTCACTTGAGAATTTCTCTCTTCCAAAAAAATCAGACTTTTCTTGAAGTCCACTGCTCATCTAAAAGTATGTCTGCAAGCTGAGAATAGATGATATCAAGCTCTTATATCTCTACCTTGTAAGAATACACAATTGAAAATGTATAGCATACATGAATGTATATATGCTCAAAGCTCTTTTGAAGCTTGGTGCCTGAAGCAAGTAGTATGCATTTTTTCGATAAATGCGTTCATCATGTTTAACATCGCAATAATGGTTCATAAGTCATCGCCTCTCCATTTATTTTACGAAATCATGTCCGACTACCAATGTGCAGCACATAATTATAAACAGTAAATCTTTTTATTAAACAGTAAATAAAAAAAGCTATAAGACAGTAAATATTTTTATCATTCACAAAAGTCGGCATTTGTTGGATTGAAAATTTGTTGCATAAACACATCATACACGCTATACGATAATACTATGGATTCACATTCTTGGGACCTCGGTTTTTTGGGGAACAGTGCAAGCAGAGTGGGTAATTGTCTGTAGGTTCCTATGGTTACAGCGGTAGCTCTTATAGGTATGGGCATGTGCGTAATACACACGTACAAAGAAGCAAATAAAATGAATCGTAAAAAAAGGAGAAGGAAAGAGACAAAAAAAAAAGATTTCCTACTATTTTGTTTACAAACTTGCAGTAGTTCTTTAGCATATCTAACTTATAAACGATTACACATGCTTCAACATGTTCAGTTACACTATTTTACTATGACCGGTTTTGTGTTATTTTACTGTTTTTCCTACCTTGTGCAATGATAATATCAATAATTAACAAACAAAACTATTACATGTGTCATAAAATGATAACTAAGTCAATAAGAAATAGCTACTAAACTATATTATGCATTTAAAAATTACTTGAACATCAAGTTCTTTTTACCTAAATGACACTACCAATAACCTCTCTCCAAGCATTTATAGCAACTAGCCTGCATTTGGAAGATAAATGTTATTAGCCTAACATGCTCTTTTAGAATAATGGCAGAAAAAAAATCAATCGTGGTTCAAAAGTTAGTAAAATAATGAGTCTGGACAAAAGCCATTTTGAATTTCATGTTGTAAATGGGAAAATTTGTGTCAAATGTTTGTACTGCCAATTACTAAATTCCTAGCCCTAAAGACTGTAACAAAAGTAAACTAGTAATAAATAAATGAACTACAAGGATCAGTTTGTTAAATCAGCAAATCATACCAGTAAATAAAGTAAATCTAAATGTAAGGTATTCCTTTGTTTTGGTGTTCTTACAGAACTGCAACAAATTGATTTTTAGAACTACAGTAAACTGCTTTTTGTGTTCTTACCATCAATTTTGAATTTGAACTGGAGGTAAACATATTTTAATTTATTCTTAGCCATTAAATTATTTTTTAGAGCTTTTAAAATAATTTACATGTGGTATTTAAGCTAAAGTTCGATACACAGAATAACAAAGTTCCACTCGTCTCTCATTTAAACAAGTATAAAATAACACAAAACAAATTACCTTGTATTTGCTTCTCATTTATTAAGCAAGTTCTTCGGATCTTCAAACACCGCGTTGCTTTTATTTCTCAGATAAGCAAACTGATCGTAATCATCTACAAACTACACAAAATAAGGCAAGATAACCATTGAAAACTTAAAGCACAAGAATTTCCAAATATGCAAAATAAGACAAGATCACCACCGAAAGCAAAGAGTAAATTAAGAAAAAAGTACGAATTCATAAATTAATAAACAAATTTGTTTGTTTCTTCACTTGCAGGTTCAGTGACAATTAAGCACATGTAAACACACCATAATTCTCGTTTTGGTATTCATATAATTCAGTAAACTTAGATATGATAAAATTTCTTTAAATTGTCCACATTAAAGTAGATGATATAAACAGTAAACAAAGAAGAATATTGTTCTGAAGGTTTGTGTTATGTTAGTTTGCATTTCAGCAACTGCACCAAGCTTATGTTAGTTTGCATCTCAGTCAGAAGATCGTAGAGTTAGTCCTTGAGTAGACACGTAATTTACCACTGTGGACACATGAGTATCCCCTGCTAATGGCTCCCCTCCCTAGCCAATCCATAATCTGATAGTTTAGGCCTGATATCCTTGTCTAGTAGAATGTTTGATGCTTTGAAATCACAGTATATTACCTGCACACACAAACATTTTCTTCTTACTCTCTAAATATTGATTCTCATATCAAATGTAATAAAGTTACACAAATAACAAATATCGTTTAAATTTTCTCAATAAAATAAAGTTTTTTATTTCAACTAAGAAGTATCAGTAACTCCTTGCATGTAAATTAACACACTTGTAGCAGATAAAAATAGAATATGAAGCATTTGTAAAAAAAGATGAAGACTTGAACTTCAAGTCCATGTAGATATGCAAGGCCTTCTACAGCACCCAATGCAATCTCTAACCTTTTGTTCCATTCCAGGCTTGGGTATGTACGATTAAACAAGTGATCGTCTAAACTTTTATTAGGCACATACTCGTAAACTAACAGCCTTTGCACTCCGTTTTCATCATCCACTACACAATATCTGATGAGTTCTACTAAATTTGGATTCTCCACGACTCCAAGAAATTGAACTGCTTGCCACTGTCTATGCCCCTGGTTTACAATTCATATTTTTTGTTTCATTTTACACTTACAGTGATGAATTTACAAATATCAAATAAAATGACAAACCTGCAATCCATTCTGCTCAAGTTTCTTCACTACAACTATAGTACAATCCCCTCTGAATTCGGAGAACTGATCAGACCTTTGTTGACAGATCCGAATCCACCCTCACCTATTTCTGAGAAAATAAATACCAAAAATAAGTATAATAACAACTTGAGTATTTTTTAGCATTAAGCAGCAGTAACATGGGTGTTTATTTTTGACCGAATCCCAGAGACAGTTACTCTAGTAACGAAAGTAAGGCTAAAAAAGGCCCACCACGGACCTCGAATCTGCAAGCAGCACTCATGCCTGCTGCATAGATCCTGAAGCACATTTGCTAAACGTTGTTGGGCGTGTATGTCGAGTTATGTAGCCCGACGATGGTCACCATGACCATAGAGGAAGCAAATCAAAGACGAGGCTGAAGGAAGGGTGGCTAAAAGAGTAGGGCTTTCCAGTAGGTAAGAAGAACAAGATATCATTACCATAGCATGATAGTGGAAAACTGCCCACTTCCATCGTTTATAACACTTAGCTAATTTTAGTATTTAGTTAATTTTTAAAAATCTTAGTTTGTTTTTATAAAATTTAAATTTAACTAACTTAGTTTAACCGCCACCGCCACTACTACTACTACTATTATTTATTATTATTATTACAACAACAGATTTAGTTATAGATTATTTTTTTATAAACATAATTAATATACCATAAAACTTTTTCAAGACTTCTAACGACTCAGAACAGTCATTCCTCATTCGCATCTAAGTGACAATAAAGGTGGCCGATCATGATGCAACATACTAAGATCATTCAAAACTTTGAACAAAAAGAATAACTATACTTATTATAGTAGGAACTTACTTCGGAATGCTCCGTTATGTATCAATTGTGTTTTATGCAGTACATTATATTATCTTGTCAGATAATTTGTTTCAAGAAGTTACTCATCTTTTCTCAAAACTTCAGAGATTGGATAGAGGATTTGATACTTCCATTATTCGATCATATATCGGTTTCAAGCATATATACTTGTTTTTTGAACCCAGTTACATATATTCATAAACTAAATAATTTGAAATTTATTCATCTGCGAACTAGGATAAAATCATTTTTTAGACCTCCAATATTAATAAGTACGAATTTAAAAATAAATTAAATGTGAATTTTATCAAAAATAACATGTAGTAAAAATAGATTTTATAATTTGGTTCAAATCAAAATTAATTGGAAATTAAACAAGCACCACTGCATGCAATTACTGGCATCATTCACTCCAGCTACCTAGGTTCGGATTTGCAGACACCTTCATCAAGCAGCTCTTCACGTTGATCTTCCAGGCCAGCTCCTCATCAGATAGGTCTATGGATTCTCCACATATCCGTTTGATGCAGACTATTATGACTGTAATCCATGTGTCAGTGTATTTTCAGCACATCACGATATCACCATCTCTTGTGGCACCACATGAAATGACTTCGCCATATGCGTAGGATGAAAATCTAGCCATCGGCCCATCCCCACTCCGACAATATTTCGTTGCACGAAAACTTTATGAAATGGGTCGGATAGTACGAATGCACCATTCTACATATATCCAAAAAACATCAGTTTACCCTTATTTCACATTATCCATTTTGATTATCAACAGTTTGCAGAGTGCAGTATTTATTTCTACTCAGCAATATAATACAAAAAATGTGTGTATTTTCAGTAAGCAGTGTATGCACATGCACATCGAAATGATTTTTAAAACAAAATACATATATTAAGCTGCTATAATGGAAAGCATGGTGAAACTGCAGATATTTACCTGCCAGGAAAATTGAACGTAGTGCCATTAGTAGATGTCCCAACCGCAGTTAATCCAGCCTATAAAAATGATAACTAATGTTCAACAAGATAACCATGAAAGAAAAGTAAGGATAATGAGAAAAAGGATTAGAGAAAAAGTACTCTGTCAGTTACATCTGCGGATATCATGTATCACGAGTTCCTCGATCGATATGTCTAAGCTTTGACTTAACAAGATCCAGCATCATCACAAAGATACCATGCATATCTTACCATTTATTAAATTTGTTGTTATTCTTACGATTTAATTACCATAACATGATATAACATTCCAAGATATTACTGTTTGTATTCTTGCTTTCCTGTCTATGGAATTGGGCCCACTTTTGATTACTGTGTTATTGAGACTTATAAAACATTATTCAACATGAGGTTTTTTCTCTAGCACAACATGTCTAATAATCTTGACTTTGCTTGCTTAGGATGAAGCAGTCTAAGTGGAACAAAACTAGATAACATTCTACCTACCAAAATTAGTCTAAACTGAGCTTGGGGACAAACTGATGGGAGGAGAAATGAATCACCGGCTAAAATAGACGTTGAGAATCAAAAGTGAAAATATTAAGGATCAATCAAGTTGATGGCTGATGGTTGATGGTTACAAAATGATGATCGGGCTATTCTCACTCGCTCCAATTGCAACTTAGCTTGAATTCCAAATACACTCTCACTCAAACTTAAGTTCAGGTGCATGGTAAACTATGTTTAGATGCACACTACAAATAAAAAGATAGATACAAAAAGAAGTTCCATAAAAAGATTATTTATCTTTTTTGATCTTCGCTAAACACAAGAAGGAAATTAATATATGTGAACAGAAATATAACTATAAAAGTATACTAGTATTACCGCACATCAGCATCGACTGTCCAAACATTATGACCAAATATAAATAATGGCTAGTTATAGTTTGCATCTCCTAATCAAGGGAGAATTAAATAAGAAAATTGGAATGCTACATCATACACGAAAGCAACAATAGATTTCAGTCTAGCGCGCCATTAATGTCATTTTCACTACCCACGTTTGACAAAGATATCAGTCTAGCGCGCCATTAATGTCTTCATTATTTCCTTTTCTTATTCTCTCTGTCCACTCCTTCAAACTGACAGAATATATGTCTTGTAAATTTTATATACAGTAACAAACATAATATATTAACCAACTTAGTATGTAGAAGTAACTGACTCTTATCTATTTTGTTTATTTAAGCGTTCACTTCCTTGATAAAATACGATTAATCTCTTCCTTGACTTACTCAGACAAATTTTGTGCCAAATTACCACAGTAAACTAAAATTAACCCTTAACTGTGAAAGGGATTCAAGTTGAAAAAAACATAACTTCATAGAAGGAAAATAAAATATAATAAGTAATGTAAAGAAATAAAACAGTAACCTTCTTCTAGGTGCGTAAGGTCTCCATTACCGCCACAACTGTGTTTGTTACAACATGGTTCATTACTCAATCATTCCAGGATATAGCGTAGGCACAAGTCCAAGACTAAAACATTAGAAACAAAAGCTAGCCTTGAACTTGCTTAAATTCTTTCTGTCATCATGCGCTCCTCCATATTAAGAGCCCAATTCATCTTCCTAATCAAATTAGAATCATGCACAGATCCCAAGGATGAGGGGATCTTATGCCAATAATAATAACCTTAGGGTCATATCATTTGTTTGCAAAAGTCTTACCCACTTGCATCACCCAGCACCCTCCACAATAGCTTACATCTTCACTAAATACATCTACTTAAGGGCACATTCCTTTCTTTTCTTAGAGCAGTAACAATTCTGCATGCTTTGGGCTAGGCTTTTACATTGAACACGCTAGCTACGGACTTTGCAACAGCAACCAAGCTCATCCCAATTCCTCTCACTTTGTAGTTCCTTTTCATTTCTATATTGCTTGCCGCAGGACTCCATTTGTATGCTTATAAATAGAAATAAAAGTTAATAAAAAAAAGTACCACTAAGCACCATTTTTTATGTAAAAATATGCTGGTGATGAGATCAATCACTAATAAGGCTGGTCAACATTTTGATAAATTGTTCAGTATCAACTTTTTGATTATATTTCAGAAGTCATTGATACAACTAAGCATATCAAATTTAGCACATGTAGATCACCATAAAGATATAAATCATAACCAGGTAGAGCATCAATGTAGAAGTAAGACCTAACAAAGTATTAAACTATTGTATATCATGTAAAATAAATTATATGATAGTCAATTAAGTTTCATATATTATCATTTACTGCTAAAGCCTAACAAACAATATTTAGCTCCCATGAAAAGGAAGCTACCCAAATTATTTATAGATATTTAGTTGAATCGAAGTTCAAAACTTTGGTATCTGATTCAGTTGATATTTGATTCAGTTGGTATTTGATTCATTTTTGTTCTGTTTGATATATTAGGAACTTTTCCTATGTTTGGGGAATACTTAGTGTTTTACTTCAATTCCGGTTTTGATTTTGATTACTTTAATATATTGTTTTTAGATAATTAAGGTCATATATACAAACTAAAATCTGAAATAATTTATTTAGTCGTTGAAAAAGGATCATTTATATATATTCATTCACTTTTTTGCGCTTTATTATAAATATATTAAATGAATGATATAAAGGCCAAACTACACTTTGCACTTTATATATATTCATTGAAAAAGGATCATTGAAATCCTGCAATAACTTCAAACTACACTTCTTTAGATGAATATGGGAGGTCTTCAGGGTAGTCCTTGAGTTGTCTAATTTGTCGATAATTTATAGTGAGCATGACATTACCCATTGGGTTTGTTACAGTTCTAGTAGCGACAAAAAGGCCAAAGCATTTTTCTTGAATTATAACCATGAACAGAGAGACCTAGATGTAGTAAGCGATGAGCATACAGAAAGATGGAATATCAATTCAATGCAGCTAGCAAGTATTATACCAGGAAATATATGTCTCAAATGATCTTAGTTCCACAGCAATCTGTTTATGACTTATAATATACATGGAGTCATGGATAAACCGTTCACCAGTAACAATACATCTAACGTACATGAATATTAGACAATATAAAACAAATGAAAAAAAGCTTGTATATTCAGCTTCAGCTTACCATATTTTTAAAAAATTTAACAAACTTTTAAATTACAAAATGTTACTACAAAAAGGTACATGTGAAATGGTTGTTTGTGATAACTCCATGTTGTATAGGCTACTACAAATTCTCATGAAGTGCACAATGCATCTTTTGATGTTGATGCCAAAAATGTATTTGGTTTGAATAAACTAATGTTAACAAAATTTACATTAAGCCTAATTTTTGATCAAGTCTAATGGTTCATAAGACTTAAGAGTCAAATCAAAAGGAATTGTTCACTTTTTCTACGAAAATTTAGTCACGGGATTGTGGCATATTCAATTTTTAATTACTTGTTGAAATGCACCTGGCCCAGGGTCCTTAGGTCATTGTTCTAGCAGCTGGATTTATTGGTGAATATTTACTTTGCTTAATAGTTGTTCAATTCTACAAAGTAACATTTACACGTATCTTTAGTGGTTTTCAAACAGTACAATCTACCTAGTTTAAAATTTAGTTTCAATTTAGTTGGACGCACATAGATCGATCTCGTCAAAAAACATAGAAAAAATAACACCATTTTTTACTTCATTATTAATCCACTTCTTTCATATTAGTAATTAGGCATGCCGCACAAAATTAAAATTCTAAAGAAATAGAGGTTAAGTAAACCTTACAATGCAATCATCATCAATGCTACAAATATACTCCTTATTAGAAACCATGTAACCAACGCAACTGCAAGGTGCTTTTGGTCCCAAAATCCTATTAATATCATTCCAGTTGAAGAACTCATAGCTGAATCCATGTTGAACGGAAATTACTTTCGCTGGATTCCATCTAACACAATTATCTAATAGCGTACGGCACAAAAAAAGGCCTCTACATTTCAAGGAAGCCAAAATTCAAATCGTCGGGATCACTATGTCAAGCTTGTCACCAACTAGACAAGCTATTGCTAGTTGAATTTAAGAGCTTTCCGATTGGAGTCATCGTCTAGTCACCGACTCGCCGAAGCAGTTGAATCACCATCGGAGGTCGTCAGCCGAAGTCTGCAGCCGCTGGTCACTACTGCTATTCCTAACTCGCAATTTCACAAATCTAATTATTTATTTTTGTTGCTTTAGCTGCTATTCTAGATTTGTTGCTTTCTGTATCAGCCCTCCAAATATCTTCTATTTTCCTGAAAAATGACAGGATCAAAATCAAAGTTATGCCGTAAGGAAATTATTAAATAACGCTGAAACTATAAGCTGAGTTCTTGACAACAAATTATACGTTGAAAGTAAGCTAAAACACGTTAATTCAGATTGGAGAGAATTTTTCATGAAGTCGGTATTTTCGTTTAACTAACACGTTGATTCAGATTAGTTAACTAAAAAATTCTGAAACACGTTAACTTCATACCAATTTAGGTTAAATAAATAAATTACGAATCATAAGCACAAGCAGTAAAAAATGTATATAAATTTTTTAGTACCTCTCATTCCCATTCAAAATAGAGAGATGCAGGATCGGCTTTTGACGATAGGGGATATTCGGCGATTTCGATTTTATGGTTTTGGGGTTATGCGGTTCAGTGTTTAGATTAGGGATTGATTATCTACTATAGGTGTTGGTGTGGAAAGTTTTTTCAAAATAGGGATTTGGCTAGCTTCTGCAGCAAAGGAAAAAGAAATTATTTTTAGTTCCCGCGAAAGAACATGTATTTGTCGCCTCTCTTTGCATAGAGTCCCTAGTATAGCGTTGAGGATATTTAATTCGTTTGCAAATCGATGTTAACCGACCTACGTTTCAAAACCTTCAAAGCGGATGGGAGGGGAACGCTATTTATTTTTGCTATCAAAACCTCATTTTGTTGTAGTGTACCCTCAAATTCCCTTTTACCGAACCCAACAATCAACTCAAATATCAAGGATAGGGTGAAAAATTTTCCCAATTTTTTTTACCCAAAGGTTCAAACATTGAAAGATAAAGAGGATGGAAAGATTCTCTTATCAAATCACATTACGAAAAGAAATACCAACAATGGAGTACTTGTGGAATAATCCTCTTATTCCTAGATGTATTCCTCAAACCCAAGGATCCCTATGACTCTTAGATAAGAAACTCAAGACAGGATAACAAAGGAAACGATAAAGTAGACACGATTGTTATCCTTCCACGTTGTAACACAAGTACTATTCTGGTTCTGTTCTGTGCCTTATGTACTTTGTTCTGAACTTCGCTCTGATGCCATTTTGTAACACCCCACCCCGAGACCCAACCTAATAAAGAGCATTACTAGGTAATGTTGTCTATTAGAGCGGAGAATAGGGCTGGTTAGGGGCGACCACTCGTAGATTTGCATTAGCAAGTCTTAAGTATGTCAATAAAGTGGTTGCTATTTTTTTCTAGAGGCTCGACATACTTAATACTTTATGTTGTAGGATTCTACGGTGGCTCCAGAATCAGCTCAGAATACAGTACATATTATTACACCATCACAGATCACAGAACAGTTACATAATATTACATCGTTAGAGTACAACAATTACATGTGCTACAAAAGAATAGATAAACTTCTCTCGCTTACAATATGATACAACAATGAAATATAGAAAGCTCTACTATTCGAACTCGACTACATAATTTCGAGTGAATGAAGCTACGGTAAATATGGACTAAAGAGAACCTGCTAACCCCAAACTCAGCAACTACACCTGAAATACCTCGGTCTGACCCGAGGAATACACACACGGGTCAGTCTAGTTTACAAATCAGTATAAGAAATAGATAAGCACAAGATATACAACTCTTCACCCTAAGAGTTGTGAATATGATGACATAAACGGATTAATTAGTTTCAGTTACATGACATAATAGAAGGATAAATATACAAGCCTCAAGGACTAGATCTAGGCTAAGTATATCACCATACTCGAGACATAATGGAAACATAATACCAAAATCATCAAAATCATCATATACATTTCAAACGAGTTAAATTATCAACAAAGGGAGTATCCCATTCCAAAACATCTAAGTCTCAAAATATGTTGGATTAGAAATTCAATTGCTCTTTGCAAATGTACGATCACCCCGATCGAGTAAGAATCATAAAACCCAAATCATAAAAGAAATAACAAGAAATGTACATGTTCCATAACAATAGAGCCCATCCCAAGCTATAATGTTGCTCATCCCGAGCAATAGCCATGTATCATCAAATGAAAATCATCATATAACTCAAATGAGTCAAATATCACGGAAGGAGAATCACACTCCAACATAGAAGATCACGAAATGTTTATGTAAATTTAAAATCCAATAATCCTCCATGTATGATCGTATAGATCAAATCACAAAATATCATCACAATATGGATCCATTAGAAATAAATATGCACGTGCGACCACATGATAATATAGCTCTCCCCGAGCTTAGCTCAATACTTATACGTATTCAAGTTAGGCGCCTATCACTGCGACCCCCCGGTCGAGTGTATCTTGAAACCCCCTTCCCCCGGTCAAGTGAATACGTATACATGACTCCTCCCGAGTCTCAACTTCCCCCGAAGCAAAGTACTGGCTTAACAAACACAATATGCGTCACTGACTCATAGTTAGTAACCCGAGTAGTGGTAACAATGCGTCCCATACCACACGTTCTCACTACTGGTTCACTAGATGTTTATCAGCATCACAATTGAAAACATCGAAAACACCAAATCATCGAAAGCACCAAATCATCGAAAACACTAAATCATCGGAAACACCAAATCATCAGATTCAATCTTACTATACTGGAATTAACCGACTTCGTATACTTCCGTGTCCCATACCACAGAGTGTACAATGTCGTTTAAAATCCAATATGTTATCTTGAAGGGTGCAACATTGTGTAGTTTATATATAATAAAATACTTGATTTCGAAATATGTTGTGAAATATTTTAAGAAATCAATAGTTTTCTTTCTTGGAAAGCTATAGATTTGAAGATAGGTTTTTCTACTATTGTTTCGAGGCCTCTTATTGTAAAAACTAAAATTATAAATCTCATTTAGCCCCAAAACTGTAATAAAAACTAAATTTATATGTATATCAGAAAACTAGTTTGAATCGTGCAATGTCTGCTCAAAACTCATTAAAACTCATAACTAAATACATAACTCAAATTATGCATTAGTGATAATTTAGGCTTCTCCATTGATAAAGTAAGCCAAAACATAACACAAAAAGCATGGTTTAAAAGTAGATCAAGACAAGCATAAAAGCATTTAAGGAATGACGCCCAAATTTACACTAAGGCATGGAATATGTGCAGAAATCAATCAAGGTTGCAAATTTCAGAATAGTTTCAAATGAAAAAACGATCTCCGAATGGTCTAAAATTTGATAGGTATAAACTAGATAGACTAGGCTTTCAAATGAAAAAAAGATTCACTGAATTTCGACATCGCATGAAAAAGAAATGGTGCTCCAAACTTAGACTTTGGACTGAATTTCAGCTGGGCTGAAATCACTTCCAGGTCCAACTTTGTGACCAGGTTTGAACGGCCAAACTATCTCGCACTGACCTAAAAATTTGCAGGCATATAGACAAGATCCCATCTTTATAACAGAAAAAGTATCACTCAAAACGGATAGATAACGAAGGAGATATAGAACCCCAAAGTTAGATCTTGGCGTTGTTTTCACTCTGGAAATTCAAACGCAGGTCAAAATCACGACCAAAGTTCGACTTTGAGGTCTGTTTAAAGCATTCAAATGACCTCTAAATAATCTGAAAACTGACATACACATAATAGATAAGTTTATCTTTCAAATAGAAAAAGTATCAATGAATTCCGACTTGATATGAAAGAGTTATGGATGCTCTAAAATGGACTCAGGCCATGTTTGCAGCAACAAAACGTGCACTTGCAAAATCTTGTGGCTAAACTGATCTCGCCGCAAAGGTTTTAGATATCAAACGAAGTATTTTTGCACATAAATTTTCATGTATCTATACCATAACACATGAACTGCCAATCGAAGAAAATCTGGCAACATTCCGTTGTCGGAATTGAGAAAAACTACATGCAAATAACAACTAAACTCGATTTCATTAAAACTAAACATTGACATGAAATTCAAACAAACTCAAGCCGCATGCATGTTAAACGTTTAAACTAGAATGTGTGAGTGTAACAACTCACCTTATCCTCACGAGCTAGCATGCAAGCCTCAACTCATCATCAATTTCCCAAAAAGCTGCATTTTTATCCTCTTCAATTTCAGCCCAGATCTGACCCGAAAATTGCTTGAGAAAAGAAGATGTTTGATCCATCAAAACTAAACCAATTGCCACGAAAATTAGAGCAGAGGTGCTGGAATGTTTTAGCAACAACATATCGAAATTTCAGAATTTTTGGATTTTTATTTGATTTGATTTGATTTTTCGAACAGCCTAGAGTTTTTACTTTGAGAAGAAGAGAAGGCTTGATATATTGATTAAAACATATTCTGGAAGAGGAGGATTTTTTACATCTTCCTTACAATGATTTGGATTAAAGGATTGAATTTTGGGGTAGATGGAGGCCATATTTTTTGCACTGGAAGAAGCTTCAGGTCAGAGGAAGGAAGAAGAAATAAGATGTCGTTCCTTTCTTTTTCCTCTTTCCAGAACATAGAAACCTTAGAGAAATGGGCTAAATAACCCAAAAAGGCCCAAAACCGTATTTAATTAACTCAAGTTCTCCAATTTAGAAATAAAATACATGTTTAACACTTAATTAAACACACCCAACACAACTTAAATCACTTAACACACATACAAACACAAACACCAATCAAGTTGTGCTAATTATAACATTTCAACACACATATTAACACATGATACACATATACACTATTTTATTTATCAAATTCAACGTAATACATGAAATAAATATGTTTATCAAAATATCCTTATTTATACTTGTGCAATTTCAACAACACAACAAAACAATTGTCAACAATGTTCTATTTTAACAAAATAAATCATTAACATGTTAAAACACATATTCTTAGATTTATTATTTATTGCACCAATTAAGCTTTCTACAAAAATATTTTTATGTACCAAAATTACACGATTGTTCTATTACTCAAATATTGCAATTATTGTCATAAAACTAAAATGAAAAGGATTTTAACTCAATAATTGTCATATAAAACACTTTTATCCCTTTTTATTTCAATACAACAATACACATATATTTATATGTATTGTTGTTATTTAAAAACACAAATTTTCCAATTTATCCATGCAACAACGTTGTTGTACACTTATTAACTCAACTAGTTAAATTTATTGTTAATGATAATAAAATGCACCTAGACAATAGACATTGATACACATCTATATTTATATCCTCGTACAATCAACTAACCGATTTATTCATTGATTAACATTTTAAAGATCACATGTGCACTTTAAATTCACTAATTTAATTAAACTCAATTCCTTATAAATATTATTTTTATCAATATACAACTTGTATTTGAAACCCCAATTAGTAATTTGATAATTAAATCAATGGTTTACCCTTTGACATTGAAAATACATTTCCCCTTAAATATAAATTCCCAAAATATATTTTTAATATCCCCTTTAATAATTAAATTATGATCATATGGTTATAGATTGGAATAAATTTCTGTTATAACAAAATTATATAATTTATTCCAAATGTTTAGTTCTAACAAATGCTCAAAACTTAAAAAAAAAATATTATACGAGTTAGTCTCACAAACTCATATCACTAACATATTATCTTAAGAATTACAAAACCCAGTAAATATGCATTTTCCGATCACCCGAAAATCTGGGTTGTTACAAAACTTCATTTCAAACCTCTGTCTTGTAACACCCCACCTCCGCTAGGGTCACTCACAAAGGGAATGCACTAGGTTTGGTGAAGCGTTATCGAGGTAAACTTGCACAGAAATATTACAAGACAGAACATATATAAAATAGCGGAAGTAAAACAAATTTCATTACCTTATAAAATAAGTTCTAAAACCTTTTACATCAGAATACATCAAAACCTGTCTTGCAATAGTAAAGAAGCATAAAACATTTTCATAAATTATCCCCCAAAATAAAGCGGTGAAGCAGCCATAGCCCAGAGAAGACCAAGCTATACATGATGACCTTCAAGCATAAGAGGCCTGAACTAAACAACAGCATTTTCTCCCTGACAACCTGGGCGGGAAACGGAAGACAAAGAGGCGAAAGAAAACGGGGTCAATCATAAAGACTGGTAAGTCCTATCTACTTCCAGCATAAAAACAGGTAAAGGTAACATGACATGCATAAACTGAAAGTAAACATAAGGATGACTACAAGATAGATAAGCTAAACCAAGATAACAGGCTGAACTACTGTATCAAGATAAACTAAGGTATCATGATAAACTACGGTGTCAAGATAAGTCAAGGTATCACATCGTCAGGTTTTTATCAAGTATACTACCCCAAGGAATCTATCATGTACGACATCCCGGGGTTACTATCAAGTATATTTCTCATGGTTCTAACATGTATATTGGCTCTGCACCTCTCGTACTAGTATCCCACCCCGCGTCATGTATTAACTATGAATGTCCCTTGCCCAATGTCATGTAATGGTCCATGTCAACCTAATATATAGCATGTGTAGGTTTTCCCAACTCGTATGTTTCTTTCCATGTATAAGTTCAGTCCTTTGCCGTAGGCCGTACGGGCTTTCCCATGTAAATCTATACCACCTCAACGTAGTACCATTTTTATCCTTGATGTTGTTTTGGACTACTACCCTTGATCTGGTTATGTTTTCTTACCATGAACTATCGCGTGCTCACTTAGAATTTATGCCACCTAGGGCTGCTAGCGATTGTGCTACTTAATGAACGTTTCCGTAACTTGGTTTGGGTTTTAGCCACCTAGGACCACTAGGGATTATGCCACCCGTCAACCACGCCCTTTGTCCCACGTATAAATCGTGAATCGTTTTCCATGTCTAGACGCACATGTATCTCAATGTGCCATCCGAGTTACGTGCCATCCGAGTTACGTGCCAGGGCAAATCGAGAAATACGGAACTCGGTCGAGAGCTTTAAGTCGTCTGCTGATGCAGATATCAAGGTCTATTTTTGTATCCGTGGCTATGGTCCCACGTGACCCCTCCCTCAACTACTGAAAGGCAATTCAAGAAAAATTATGTATGAGAACTACATCCCGGCCCCACTATGCCCTACTTTCCTATTGGCCAACCTCACCCATGACTCGATAGCAAGAACATGGTCTGTTGGGAGTTCTCTGCCTTTCCGTTCGTACACGATTGACTAAAGATGGTAGGTAGTCGACGATGTGCTATCCAGGGCAAAAACAAGAATCGACGACTCCACGCTAATCCATCCCAGTCTTTAGGTCGCTCGCATAGCAACCACGGCATACTCTTGGTTCTTCTACCGCAGACCTTAACCTCTTGTGAGCCCAGGCGGATCATCTGCAACCTCACAGAGGGATACCAAGAGTATCCTCACGTTCCCCCGAAGCTACGGCCTCGTCACCCAGTTCATTGGAGCCTTTATCTAAGTCAGGTAATTCGCTCCTCCACGTGTGTTCAAGCGATGACCTACCGTATCGGGTTACTCGTCTACCTGTGAACTGGTCCAATTTCCTTGACTAAGAATTATTACTTAGTTATCCTTTACTAAGGTTTACCACTTAGCTTCTCTTCCCGCTATCCTTGTTAACTACGATTTTCAACCTAGTCCCCTGAGCTTGGGTTTTGTCTAATGGGTTAAGTGTTGTCATTCAAGTTCATGACTTAACCCGCCTACGAATCATGTCAAGATTGGCTAAGTATTTAAGTTCAAGGCTTAGCCCTACAAGTTGGTTAAGTATACCAAGAAGCTCATGACTTAACCCTATCAAGTCAAATTGGTTAAGTATTTGTTTGTCTTAACCCTATCAGATTATCGTGTTAGATTGATTAAGCATAGATTATCTTAATCTCATCAGATTATCGAGTCGGATTGGTTAAGTATGGGTTAGCTTAACCCCATCCACTAATCCTATTACAATGGTTAAGTATATTTAAAAGGTCTTGTGACTTAACCCTATCAAGTCTGCATATTAGATTGGTTAAGTATAGGTTACTTAACCTCATCAAATCATCATGTATAATTGGTTAAGTATAAGTTACTTAACCCCGTTAAATTATCATGTTAAGTTGGTTAAGTATTGGTTACTTAACCTCATTGAATTACCAAGTTTAGATTGGTTAAGTGTTTAACTTAACCCCATCGAATTACCATGTTTAGATTAGTTAAGTGTAGGTTACTTAACCCCATCTAATTACCGTGTTTAGATTAGTTAAGTCTAAGTTACTTAACCCCATCTAAGTACCGTGTTTAGATTAGTTAAGTGTAAATTACTTAACCCCATCCCCTAATTGTCTTATATGGTTAAGTGTCATTAAGAGATCAAGTCCGGTCCCACTTAACCTACCTATTCGTGTCATATCGGTTAAGTGTTATTAGTCAAAATTACTTAACCTTTTCGTGTGGCATTAATTAGATTAATGCACCCCAACCTCTCACATTAGACTTTGTTGTGGTTACTAGTTAAGCCGGGCGGGTCCGGGTAGGTTTATACCACAACCTAGTCTAACCTCGGGTTTTAAGTGCTATATGACCAACTACTCACATTGGGTCCTATTGTTTGTAGCCACTAGTTAAGCCGGGCGGGTCCGGGTAGGTTTATGCTACAAACTCAACCCAATCTTGAGTTGGCCACTTTCTTGTTTGGTCTAGTGTCATATTACACTTACAACCCATACGTGTCTAGTTTCAAGTCTCATGTTTACCCCACATGTCATGTCCACAATTAGGTGTATCTTGAGTGTCATATTTTCATGAAATCCCATGTCAAATTATCATGTCATAATCACGCTCGTCTAACCTACCCCAAATCGTGTTTCCAACCCAAGTAAAAGCGAGTCAACATAGTAAGGATACTATGCTACATATTGGCCCCAAAACATGCACGATGTCAAAAAGGGATTGGCCACAAACATGCATGGTATCATAAGGGGTTTGGCCTCAAAATATGCATAGCATCATAAGGGGTTTTTGGCCTCAAACATGCATAATGTCACAACGGGATTAGCCACAAACATGCATAGTATCATAAGGGGATTTGGCCACAAACATGCATAGTATCATTAGGGAATTTGGCCACAAACATGCATGATAACATAAGGGGTTTGGGTTCATTTACATGCATAAGCCCCAAAGTCAAGTCTTTGCCAATGTTTCACAAGTCAAATGGTTCCCAAAGGTTCATGCTAACATTCCATAGATAAAGATTCAAACTTGCAAGATAAACTAGGTTAAACATGACATGAGTGGCATGATTAAGCCGCTAAAACTTGGCCCAAGGTCATAGATCATAGAAAAGGGGTAAAATTAGGTTCACATAGGCTAGCATACTTATGTTTCATCGCATTTTATTCCATGTCACATTAGAACCACCGTTAGAATCTACAAGTAGCTAGAACTTACATAGCGTAGCTAAGGGGTTATGAGCATGAATCGTCTTGACGAAGAAAGGTGGCTCCTTTATTGAAGAATCGTCATGAAATTGGCCTAGCAAAGTTGGTCCACTCCCTTGATTTGATGTAGCAAGCTAGCACCTTTGATTCGGATCTTGTTTGAGTGCATAGTCTCTCGGGGTTGGAGGTGGAGGCCATGATCAATGGAGATTTGGGCAGCACTTCGTTGCAAGAGTGATTTGTGAGGGTTTAAGCTAGGTCTAGGGGTCTTTTTATAGAGATTAGGAGTAGTTTATGCCGTAGGATAAACCCTAGGATAGATCTGAACCCTCAAAATCCGTCACAGGCCATCAGAACAGAGCACAAGGCCAAGCAGGTGCACCCAGGCCAAAGTGGTCGGACCACCCAGGTCGACACCCGTGTCGACTGGGCAGTCGACCTGCCCCCTGGGCGTGTCGACTCCCTAGTCGACACTCCAGTCGACCTGGGGCTTGGGCGGGAATTTTCCCGCCCAATCTGTTTGGCTCCAGATTTGAATTTTCGAGCTGTTTTGAACTTGGAATTTTTCTGAAAACTTTGACGGGCCATAACTTGGTCATACGGACTCCGATTTTCGAAAACTCGGACTCTACTTCGCGTATTTTTCCGAGACGAACGCAACGGCGTAGCCCGTTCCCCTTTATTCAGATTTTAACATTTAATTCTGCCTTGATTTACGTTATAACATGTTATTCAAAATACAGGTTGTTACATTCTCCCCAACTTAAAGGATTTCGTCCCCGAAATCTCTAAGTTAGGAAGAACGTATCCTACCATCCATCATCCATCTACTCAAAACATCATGCACAGGCAACCATGGTCCTTAAAAGGCTCCTAATGCTTTATGAACACATGCAGAAAGTGTGTGTATATGTTCCTTAGCTAATACTAATGATCAGGCCTGAATGATCTTTCTAATGCAAAATATGTTTAGTGCCATGAGTCCAACATGTATGCAAATAGTCCTAGTCATATAAACACTATATGTGTGCACAAACATTCATTCATATGCAACATCCGCATGACAACCCATTCAATTTCATCCATAAACAAGTATAAATACTCGTGCATATGCAACATGAAACATGACTGCGTCAATCTAGTATCTAATGTTTATTCGCGCATCCACGAGCAACCATTTGCAACCATATCAATCATAACATGTTTCAAATACATGTTTACATCCATAGAGTTCTATCTTAGGCTCCCAAGATAAGATCGAGGAGATAAACAAGACAAACTCCTTACGGGGTTTGTAACAGAAACAGGACCAAGAGGATATCCACCAAGCGATAGCATGCAAGTAAGCTCTACAGGTGAACCAAGGATCAAAGATATACTCTTAAAAAGAAACATGATGCGCGTGTCTAAGCCACGTTTCCATGAGTTTAATTCCATTGTGCCTTGACCGCCTTTGACTTCATGATTTCGTAGCTCCTTGATTCCTATTTCCAAGGTATGAGTTGGAACTCATTTCTCTGTCGCCTCTCGTTTCACTTTCACTTATTATTTCCCTAGTATGCTCGGCCCAAACATATTTGCGTACTCATGCAAGCTCTCCAAAATTCACTAGTGAATTCTGGATCTCGTTTACCGATGCCAATCCATGTTACCACGCGCACTTGCTAGGGTGATTCCTATACCCCATGCTTAAGCAGAATGAACCATCCGCCTTATTGGCGAACGTTACTCGATCGGATCAGAGATTTCCGATAAATGCATCAAGAGATTCTAGGTAACTAACCATGACAAAAACTAAAAGGTTATACGAGACTTCGAGGGTATTACCAAGGCAAGTTAAGAGTTTAACTTCCCTCCTTTCAAAACCGAGAATGACATCCCTTACTGGATAACCACTTCATCCCTAGAATCCATCCATAGCTCAACAATAGAAGCATTGCTTCTAATCTCAACACTTGGCATAGACGTTCTCAAATCCAAACAAGTCATGAATAAATGGACCGACTCTCCAACCAGATTTTGGGGCTAAAGTGGGATCTTCTACCATGCTAGTACTAAGGTGCAAAGACTTAACTATCGAGGCAGACTTAAATGATGCGATGATCAAAACAAAGTCTAGACGGGATGATAGAAAAGAAAGGCTAAGCCTTTAACAGAAATGGTACCATTCCTCTTAGGTACGCTAGAAATGAGAGCATATAATTGCCCTCTTGCTGATCTTGTCCTTATCTTCCTTTGTGGATCAAGCCATACCAGCAAGTTGCTTATTCTTAAGCTCGTGTCCTTTATCCTTGCTCTTATTATCTCTTCTTATAACTTCGGTAATAGGTCTCTCGAGAACTTCCTCCATCGCACGGGAAAACACTTACGTAGCTAGACAAGGATTAGTCACAGTTAAAACTACTGTGACTACAGATGGAGGAAAGAAAGAAAAAGAGGTTCGGTCAAGGAAACAAAGGATAGTGCTAATGGCTTTTGGGGAATAGCCTTTAAAAACTTTTCTTGAAAAATGCTTCTTTGTAAACGGTTTCTCAAATAGTTTTCAGAAGGTTTTAAAAACTTTTGCCCAGTCTGGTAACCTTCTGCTCCGATACCAATGTAACACACCACCTCCGCTAGGGTCACTCACAAAGGGAATGCACTACGTTTGGTGAAGCGTTATCGAGGTAAACTTGCACAGAAATATTACAAGACAGAACATATATAAAATTGACGAAGTAAAACAAATTTCATTAACCTGTAAAATAAGGTCTAAAACCTTTTACATTAGAATACATCAAAACCTGTCTTGCAATAGTAAAGAAGCATAAAACCTTATCATAAATTATTCCCCAAAATAAAGCGGTGAAGCAACCATAGCCCAGAGAAGACCAAGCTATACATGATGACCTTCAAGCATAAGAGGTCTGAACTAAACAACAACATTTCCTCCCTGACAACCAGGGGGGAAACGGAAGACAAAGAGGTGAAAGAAAACGGGGACAGTCATAAAGACTGGTAAGTCCTATCTACTTCCAGCATAAAAACAGGTAAAGGTAACATGACATGCATAAACTGAAAGTAAACATAAGGATGACTACAAGATAGATAAGCTAAACCAAGATAACAGGCTGAACTACTGTATCAAGATAAACTAAGGTATCATGATAAACTACGGTGTCAAGATAAGTCAAGGTATCACATCTTTAGGTTTTTATCAAGTATACTACCCCAAGGTATCTATCATGTATGACATCCCGGGGTTACTATCAAGTATATTTCTCATGGTTCTAACATGTATATTGGCTCTGCACCTCTCGTACTAGTATCCCACCCCGCGTCATGTATTAACTATGAATGTCCCTTGCCCAATGTCATGTAATGGTCCATGTCAACCTAATATATAGCATGTGTAGGTTTTCCCAACTCGTATGTTTCTTTCCATGTATAAGTTCAGTCCTTTGTCGTAGGCCGTACGGGCTTTCCCATGTAAATCTATACCACCTCAACGTAGTACCATTTTTATCCTTGATGTTGTTTTGGACTACTACCCTTGATCTGGTTATGTTTTCTTACCATGAACTATCGCGTGCTCACTTAGGATTTATGCCACCTAGGGCCGATAGGGATTGTGCTACCTAATGAACGTTTCTGTAACTTGGTTTGGGTTTTAGCCACCTAGGACCACTAGGGATTATGCAACCCGTCAACCACGCCCTTTGTCCCACGTATAAATCGTGAATCGTTTTCCATGTCTAGACGCACATGTATCTCAATGTGCCATCCGAGTTCCGTGCCAGGGCAAATCGAGAAATACGGAACTCGGTCGGGAGCTTTAAGTCGTCTGCTGATGCATATATCAAGGTTTGTTTTTGTATCCGTGGCTATGGTCCCACGTGACCCCTCCCTCAACTACTGAAAGGCAATTCAAGAAAAATCATGTATGAGAACTACATCCCGGCCCCACTATGCCCCACTTTCCTATTGGCCAACCTCACCCATGACTCGATAGTAAGAACATGGTCTGTTGGGAGTTCTCTGCCTTTCTGTTCGTACACGATTGACTAAAGATGGTAGGTAGTCAACGACGTGCTATCCAGGGAAAAAACAAGAATCGACGACTCCACGCTAATCCATCCCAGTCTTTAGGTCGCTCGCATAGCAACCAAGGCATACTCTTGGTTCTTCTACCGCAGACCTTAACCTCTTATGAGCCCAGGCGTATTATCTGCAACCTCACAGAGGGATACCAAGAGTATCCTCACGTCCCCCGAAGCTACGGCTTCATCACCCAGTTCATTGGAGCCTTTATCTAAGTCAGATAATTCGCTCCTCCACGTGTGTTCAAGCGATGACCTACCGTATCGGGTTACTCATCTATCTGTGAATTGGTCCAATTTCCTTGACTAAGAATTATTACTTAGTTATCCTTAACTAAGGTGTACCACTTAGCTTCTCTTCCTGCTATCCTTGTTAAATACAATTTTCAACCTAGTCCCCTGAGCTAGGGTTTTGTCTAATGGGTTAAGTGTTGTCATTCAAGTTCATGACTTAACCCGCCTACGAATCATGTCAAGATTGGCTAAGTATTTAAGTTCAAGGCTTAGCCCTACAAGTTGGTTAAGTATACCAAGAAGCTCATGACTTAACCCTATCAAGTCAAATTGGTTAAGTATTTGTTTGTCTTAACCCTATCAGATTATCGTGTTAGATTGATTAAGCATAGATTATCTTAATCTCATCAGATTATCGAGTCGGATTGGTTAAGTATGGGTTAGATTAACCCCATCCACTAATCGTGTTACAATGGTTAAATATATTTAAAAGGTCTTGTGACTTAACCCTATCAGGTCTGCATATTAGATTGGTTAAGTATAGGTTACTTAACCTCATCAAATCATCATGTATAATTGGTTAAGTATAAGTTACTTAACCCCGTTAAATTATCATGTTAAGTTGGTTAAGTATTGGTTACTTAACCTCATTGAATTACCAAGTTTAGATTGGTTAAGTGTTTAACTTAACCCCATCGAATTACCGTGTTTAGATTAGTTAAGTATAGGTTACTTAACCCCATCTAATTACCGTGTTTAGATTAGTTAAGTCTAAGTTACTTAACCCCATCTAAGTACCGTGTTTAGATTAGTTAAGTGTAAATTACTTAACCCCATCCCCTAATTGTCTTATATGGTTAAGTGTCATTAAGAGATCAAGTCCGGTCCCACTTAACCTACCCATTCGTGTCATATCGGTTAAGTGTTATTAGTCAAAATTACTTAACCTTTTCATGTGGCATTAATTAGATTAATGCACCCCAACCTCTCACATTAGACTTTGTTGTGGTTACTAGTTAAGCCGGGCGGGTCCGGGTAGGTTTATACCACAACCTAGTCTAACCTCGGGTTTTAAGTGCTATATGACCAACTACTCACATTGGGTCCTATTTTTTGTAGCCACTAGTTAAGCCGGGCGGGTCCGGGTAGGTTTATGCTACAAACTCAACCCAACCTTGAGTTGGTCACTTTCATGTTTGGTCTAGTGTCATATTACACTTACAACCCATACGTGTCTAGTTTCAAGTCTCATGTTTACCCCACATGTCATGTCCACATTTAGGTGTATCTTGAGTGTCATATTTTCATGAAATCCCATGTCAAATTATCATGTCATAATCACGCTCATCTAATCTACCTCAAATCGTGTTTCCAACCCAAGTAAAAGCGAGTCAACATAGTAAGGATACAATGCCACATATTGGCCCCAAAATATGCACGATGTCAAAAAGGGATTGGCCACAAACATGCATGGTATCATAAGGGGTTTGGCCTCAAAATATGCATAGCATCATAAGGGGTTTTTGGCCTCAAACATGCATAATGTCAGAACGGGATTAGCCACAAACATGCATAGTATCATAAGGGGATTTGGCCACAAACATGCATAGTATCATAAGGGAATTTGGCCACAAACATGCATGATAACATAAGGGGTTTGGGTTCATTTACATGCATAAGCCCCAAAGTCAAGTCTTTGCCAATGTTTCACAAGTCAAATGGTTCCCAAAGGTTCATGCTAACATTCCATAGATAAAGATTCAAACTTGCAAGATAAACTAGGTTAAACATGACATGAGTGGCATGATTAAGCCGCTAAAACTTGGCCCAAGGTCATAGATCATAGAAAAGGGGCAAAATTACGTTCACATAGACTAGCATACTTATGTTTCATCGCATTTTATTCCATGTCACATTAGAACCACCGTTAGAATCTACAAGTAGCTAGAACTTACATAGCGTGGCTAGGTTATGAGCATGAATCGTCTTGATGAAGAAAGGTGGCTCCTTTATTAAAGAATCATCATGAAATTGGCCTAGCAACGTTGATCCACTCCCTTGATTTGATGTAGCAAGTTAGCACCTTTGATTCGGATCTTGTTTGAGTGCATAGTCTATTGGGGTTGGAGGTGGAGGCCATGATCAATGGAGATTGGGGCAGCACTTCGTTGCAAGAGTGATTTGTAAGGGTTTAAGCTAGGTCTAGGGGTCTTTTTATAGAGATTAGGAGTAGTTTAGGCCATAGGATAAACCCTAGGATAGATCTGAACCCTCAAAATTCGTCACAGGACATCAGAACAGAGCACAAGGCCAAGCAGGTGCGCCCAGGCCAAAGTGGTCGGACCACCCAGGTCGACACCCGTGTCGACTGGGCAGTCGACCTGCCCTCTGGGCGTGTCGACTCCCCAGTCGACACCCCAGTCGACCTGGGGCTTGGGCGGGAATTTTCCCGCCCAATCTGTTTGGCTCCAGATTTGAATTTTCGAGCTGTTTTGAACTTGGAATTTTTCTGAAAACTTTGACGGGCCATAACTTGGTCATACGGACTCCGATTTTCGAAAACTCGGACTCTGTTTCGCGTATTTTTCCGAGACGAATGCAATGGCGCAGCCCGTTCCCCTTGATTCAGATTTTAACTTTTAATTATGCCTTGATTTTCGTTATAACATGTTATTCAAAATACGGGTTGTTACATTCTCCCCAACTTAAAGGATTTCGTCCCCGAAATCTCTAAGTTTGGAAGAACGTATCCTACCATCTATCATCCATCTACTCAAAACATCATCCACAGGCAACCATGGTCCTTAAAAGGCTCCTAATGCTTTATGAACACATGCAGAAAGTGTGTGTATATGTTCCTTAGCTAATGCTAATGATCATGCCTGAATGATCTTTCTAATGCAAAATATGTTTAGTGCCATGAGTCCAACATGTATGCAAATAGTCCTAGTCATATAAACACTATATGTGTGCACAAACATTCATTCATATGCAACATCCGCATGACAACCCATTCAATTTCATCTATAAACAAGTATAAATACTCGTGCATATGCAACATGAAACGTGACCGCGTCAATCTAGTATCTAATGTGTATTCGCGCATCCACAAGCAACCACTTGCAACCATTTGCAACCATATCAATCATAACATGTTTCAAATACATGTTTACATCCATAGAGTTCTATCTAAGGTACCCAAGATAAGATCGAGTAGATAAACAAGACAAACTCCTTACGGGGTTTGTAACAGAAATAGGACCGAAAGGATATCCACCAAGCGATAGCATGCAAGTAAGATCTACAGGTGAACCAAGGATCAAAGATATACTCTTAAAAAGAAACATGATGCGCGTGTCTAAGCCACATTTCCATGAGCTTAATTCCATTGTGCCTTGACCGCCTTTGACTTCATGATTTCGTAGTTCATTGATTCCTATTTCCAAGGTATGAGTTGGAACTCATTTCACTGTCACCTCTTGTTTCACTTTCACTTATTCTTTCCCTAGTATGCTCGACCAAAACATATTTCCATACTCATGCAAGCTCTCCAAAATTCACTAGTGAATTCTGGATCGAGTTTACCGATGCCAATCCATGTTACCACGTGCACTTACTAGGGTGATTCCTATACCCCATGCTTAAGCGGAATGAACCATCCGCCTTATTGGCGAACGTTACTCGATCGGATCAGAGATTTCCGATAAATGCATCAAGAGATTCTAGGTAACTAACCATGAAAAAACCCAAAAGGTTATACGAGACTTCGAGGGTATTACCAAGGCAAGTTAAGAGTTTAACTTCCCTTTTTTGAAAACCGAGAATGGCATCCCTTACTGGATAACCACTTCAACCCTAGAATCCATCCATAGCTCAACAATAGAAGCATTGCTTCTAATCTCAACACTTGGCATAGACGTTCTCAAATCCAAACAAGTCATGAATAAATGGACCGACTCTCCAACCAGATTTTGGGACTAAAGTGGGATCTTCTACCATGCTAGTACTAAGGTGCAAAGACTTAACTATCGAGGCAGACTTAAATGATGCGATGATCAAAACAAAGTCTAGACGGGACGATAGAAAAGAAAGGCTAAGCCTTTAACAGAAACGGTACCATTCCTCTTAGGTACGCTAGAAATGAGAGCATACAATTGCCCTCTCGTTGATCTTGTCCTTATCTTCCTTTGTGGATCAAGCCATACCAGCAAGTTGCTTATTCTTAAGCTCGTGTCCTTTATCCTTGCTCTTATTATCTCTTCTTATAACTTCGGTAACAGGTCTCTCGAGAACTTCCTCCATCGCACGGGAAAACATTTTCGTAGCTAGACAAGGATTAGTCGCAGTTTAAACTACTGTGACTATAGATGGAGGAAAGAAAGAAAAAAAGGTTCAGTCAAGGAAACAAAGGATAGTGCTAATGGCTTTTGGGGAATAGCCTTTAAAAACTTTTCTTGAAAAATGCTTCTTTGTAAACGGTTTCTCAAATAGTTTTCAGAAGGTTTTAAAAACTTTGGCCCAGTATGGTAACCTTCTGCTCTGATACCAATGTAACACACCACCTCCGCTAGGGTCACTCACAAAGGGAATGCACTAGGTTTGGTGAAGCGTTATCGAGGTAAACTTGCACAGAAATATTACAAGACAGAACATATATAAAATAGACGAAGTAAAACAAATTTCATTACCCTGTAAAATAAGGTCTAAAACCTTTTACATCAGAATACATCAAAACCTGTCTTGCAATAGTAAAGAAGCATAAAACCTTTTCATAAATTATTCCCCAAAATAAAGCGATGAAGCAGCCATAGCCCAGAGAAGACCAAGCTATACATGATGACCTTCAAGCATAAGAGGTCTGAACTAAACAACAGCATTTCCTCCCTGACAACCCGAGGAAGGAGAACGGAAGACAAAGAGGCGAAAGAAAACGGGGTCAGTCATAAAGACTGGTAAGTCCTATCTACTTCCAGCATAAAAACAGGTAAAGGTAACATGACATGCATAAACTGAAAGTAAACATAAGGATGACTACAAGATAGATAAGCTAAACCAAGATAACAGGCTGAACTATTGTATCAAGATAAACTAAGGTATCATGATAAACTACGGTGTCAAGATAAGTCAAGGTATCACATCGTCGGGTTTTTATCAAGTATACTACCCCAAGGTATCTATCATGTATGACATCCCGGGGTTACTATCAAGTATATTTCTCATGGTTCTAACATGTATATTGGCTCTGCACCTCTCGTACTAGTATCCCACCCCGCATCATGTATTAACTATGAATGTCCCTAGCCCAATGTCATGTAATGGTCCATGTCAACCTAATATATAGCATGTGTAGGTTTTCCCAACTCGTATGTTTCTTTCCATGTATAAGTTCAGTCCTTTTCCGTAGGCCGTACGGGCTTTCCCATGTAAATCTATACCACCTCAACGTAGTACCATTTTTATCCTTGATGTTGTTTTGGACTACTACCCTTGATCTGGTTATGTTTTCTTACCATGAACTATCGCGTGCTCACTTAGGATTTATGCCACCTAGGGCCGCTAGGGATTGTGCTACCTAATGAACATTTCCGTAACTTGGTTTGGGTTTTAGCCACCTAGGACCACTAGGGATTATGCCACCCGTCAACCACGCCCTTTGTCCCACGTATAAATCGTGAATCGTTTTCCATGTCTGGACGCACATGTATCTCAATGTGCCATCCGAGTTACGTGCCAGGGCAAATCGAGAAATACGGAACTCGGTCGGGAGCTTTAAGTCGTCTGCTGATGCAGATATCAAGGTCTATTTTTGTATCCGTGGCTATGGTCCCACGTGACCCCTCCCTCAACTACTGAAAGGCAATTCAAGAAAAATCATGTATGAGAACTACATCCCGGCCCCACTATGCCCCACTTTCCTATTGGCCAACCTCACCCATGACTCGATAGCAAGAACATGGTCTATTGGGAGTTCTCTGCCTTTCCGTTCGTACACGATTGACTAAAGATGGTAGGTAGTCGACGACGTGCTATCCAAGGCAAAAACAAGAATCGACGACTCCACGCTAATCCATCCCAGTCTTTAGGTCGCTCGCATAGCAACCACGGCATACTCTTGGTTCTTCTACCGCAGACCTTAACCTCTTGTGAGCCCAGGCGGATCATCTGCAACCTCACAGAGGGATACCAAGAGTATCCTCACGTCCCCGGAAGCTACGGCTTCGTCACCCAGTTCATTGGAGCCTTTATCTAAGTCAGATAATTCGCTCCTCCACGTGTGTTCAAGCGATGACCTACCGTATCGGGTTACTCGTCTATCTGTGAACTGGTCCAATTTCCTTGACTAAGAATTATTACTTAGTTATCGTTAACTAAGGTTTACCACTTAGCTTCTGCTCCCGCTATCCTTGTTAACTACGATTTTCAGCCTAGTCCCCTGAGCTAGGGTTTTGTCTAATGGGTTAAGTGTTGTCATTCAAGTTCATGACTTAACCCGCCTACGAATCATGTCAAGATTGGCTAAGTATTTAAGTTCAAGGCTTAGCCCTACAAGTTAGTTAAGTATACCAAGAAGCTCATGACTTAACCCTATCAAGTCAAATTGGTTAAGTATTTGTTTGTCTTAACCCTATCAGATTATCGTGTTAGATTGATTAAGCATAGATTATCTTAATCTCATCAGATTATCGAGTCGGATTGGTTAAGTATGGGTTAGCTTAACCCCATCCACTAATCGTGTTACAATGGTTAAGTATATTTAAAAGGTCTTGTGACTTAACCCTATCAGGTCTGCATATTAGATTGGTTAAGTATAGGTTACTTAACCTCATCAAATCATCATGTATAATTGGTTAAGTATAAGTTACTTAACCCCGTTAAATTATCATGTTAAGTTGGTTAAGTATTGGTTACTTAACCTCATTGAATTACCAAATTTAGATTGGTTAAGTGTTTAACTTAACCCCGTCGAATTACCGTGTTTAGATTAGTTAAGTGTAGGTTACTCAACCCCATCTAATTACTGTGTTTAGATTAGTTAAGTCTAAGTTACTTAACCCCATCTAAGTACCGTGTTTAGATTAGTTAAGTGTAAATTACTTAACCCCATCCCCTAATTGTCTTATATGGTTAAGTGTCATTAAGATATCCAGTCTGGTCCCACTTAACCTACCCATTCGTGTCATATCGGTTAAGTGTTATTAGTAAAAATTACTTAACTTTTTCATGTGGCATTAATTAGATTAATGCACCCCAACCTCTCGCATTAGACTTTGTTGTGGTTACTAGTTAAGCCGGGCGGGTCCGGGTAGGTTTATACCACAACCTAGTCTAACCTCGGGTTTTAAGTGCTATATGACCAATTACTCACATTGGGTCCTATTGTTTGTAGCCACTAGTTAAGCCGGGCGGGTCCAGGTAGGTTTATGCTACAAACTCAACCCAACCTCGAGTTGGCCACTTTCATGTTTGGTCTAGTGTCATATTACACTTACAACCCATACGTGTCTAGTTTCAAGTCTCATGTTTACCCCACATGTCATGTCCACATTTATGTGTATCTTGAGTGTCATATTTTCATGAAATCCCATGTCAAATTATCATGTCATAATCACGCTCGTCTAACCTACCCCAAATCATGTTTCCAACCCAAGTAAAAGCGAGTCAACATAGTAAGGATACTATGCTACATATTGGCTCCAAAACATGCACGATGTCAGAAAGGGATTGGCCACAAACATGCATGGTATCATAAGGGGTTTGGCCTCCAAAATATGCATAGCATCGTAAGGGGTTTTTGGCCTCAAACATGCATAATGTCACAACGGGATTAGCCACAAACATGCATAGTATCATAAGGGGATTTGGCCACAAACATGCATAGTATCATAAGGGAATTTGGCCACAAACATGCATGATAACATAAGGGGTTTGGGTTCATTTACATGCATAAGCCCCAAAGTCAAGTCTTTGCCAATGTTTCACAAGTCAAATGGTTCCCAAAGGTTCATGCTAACATTCCATAGATAAAGATTCAAACTTGCAAGATAAACTAGGTTAAACATGACATGAGTGGCATGATTAAGCCGCTAAAACTTGGCCTAAGGTCATAGATCATAGAAAAGGGGCAAAATTAGGTTCACATAGGCTAGCATACTTATGTTTCATCGCATTTTATTCCATGTCACATTAGAACCACCGTTAGAATCTACAAGTCGCTAGAACTTACATAGCGTGGCTAAGGGGTTATGAGCATGAATCGTCTTTACGAAGAAAGGTGGCTCCTTTATTGAAGAATCGTCATGAAATTGGCCTAGCAACGTTGATCCACTCCCTTGATTTGATGTAGCAAGCTAGCACCTTTGATTCGGATCTTGTTTGAGTGCATAGTCTCTTGGGGTTGGAGGTGGAGGCCATGATCAATGGTGATTTGGGCAGCACTTCGTTGCAGGAGTGATTTGTGAGGGTTTAAGCTAGGTCTAGCGGTCTTTTTATAGAGATTAGGAGTAGTTTAGGCCATAGGATAAACCCTAGGATAGATCTGAACCCTCAAAATCCGTCACAGGCCATCAGAACAGCGCACAAGGCCAAGCAGGTGCGCCCAGGCCAAAGTGGTCGGACCACCCAGGTCGACACCCGTGTCGACTGGGCAGTCGACCTGCCCCCTGGGCGTGTCGACTCCCCAGTCGACACCCCAGTCGACCTGGGGCTTGGGCGGGAATTTTCCCGCCCAATCTGTTTGGCTCCAGATTTGAATTTTCGAGCTGTTTTGTTCTTGGAATTTTTCTGAAAACTTTGACGGGCCATAACTTGGTCATACGGACTCCGATTTTCAAAAACTCGGACTTTATTTCGCGTATTTTTCCGAGACGAACGCAATGGCACAACCCGTTCCCCTTGATTCAGATTTTAACATTTAATTCTGCCTTGATTTATGTTATGACATGTTATTCAAAATACGGGTTGTTACATGTCTAAAATCATCTTATGTCTCCACCGGACGCTCCGCATGGGTTACTTCGCACCAGAAAAAAGATTCGTCTTTCAATAGCCAGGCGGCTAGCTGAATCTTCCTACGATCATCCACATCGAAAATTCCAAACAAGTCCTCTGTCTCCTTGAGCCAATTCCTTACCTCTACGAACACCTTGGTTCAATGGAATGGCTTTCCTCCCATAGCACGGAAATCTTTGCAGATTTTAGAGAAATTATCTGCACGTGGAGGAGGAGGAGGAATGATGGGTGCAGCTAGGGAAGGAACGTCAGCTTGACCACCGGCAGGCACCGTGGCCTCTAAATACCTATGGAACCAACCTGGTATCATAAGCCCTCTGGAATATTAGGTTCCCCAAACATGCTGAAAAGGAAAGAGATTCAGGCAAAGGATCGAATGATAATACATATGGCTTTGGGGAATATGTTTTTCAAAACAGACTTTTCTTTTGAAAATGCTTTCTTTTAAAACCTTTTTGAAAATAGTTTTCAAAAACATTTATCTAATTGGTAACCTTCAGCTCTGATACCAAGTGTGACACCCTACATCCGTTAATGTCACTCATTAAGAGAATGCATTCAGTTTCATGAAGCGTTATAGGTAAATAGAAACAAAAACATAAACAAGACAGGTGTAAAATAGCAGCGGAATTAAAAACTTTTATTAATCATAAAGCATCATGGTTCAAAACATCGTATGTCTAACTTACATAAAAACAAATACATCATAAAAACTTTTGTCTTGTACTTAAAACATCAGAGTACAATATAAAAGAATCATAATCCCCAAATAAAAACATAGCCATAGTAGCAAGGATAGGAGCTTGAGCAATACATCTAAGCAGCTCTGGCAAATGATAGCAGAATCCTGGTTAAGCTTGAGTATTCCCTGCTTGAGAACCTAGGGGGAGGGGGGATGGAAGAAAGAAGAGGAAACAAAAAGGGTCATACATAAAGTCTGGCGAGTCCAGTGACTTTTAGCAAATAAATAAGTAAAAGTATCATGACAGGCACATAAAGTGGATAAGAAAGATAATATCACAAAAGGCAGGTATGACAAGGTAAACACGATAGAGTGTATACGCTTCTCTGATGATTACTCAGATTCTCTGCATTGATACTATTATAACCAGAATGATATGATCCAACTATAAGATGGTAGACTTAGGCATACGTCTAGACGTACCCTAACTACTACCTTAATCGATCGACTCCCTACTCCATAGATACCCTATGCCAGCTCCACAGTAGGAGGTATCACTTCCTAAAGTGGCAACCCTTCGTTGATGTGCACAACCATATCTAGTACAGTCACAATCATCTTATCCCCCTCTGCCCGGACATGCACGCACATGTCCCGGTCGGTTTGCGTTGCCCACACCGTCCTCTATGTTTGGATCTCCTACAATCAACTGGTAAGCGTGTCCCAACTCCGACCTAGGGCAGAGTACTCGTCTGATTCTGTTCTATGGGTTACTGACTAAAACGGGTCCCCAACACAAGATGATACAAGCTCTCCCCCTTGTCTTGTATCCCCACTAGGATTTCCATAGGTTATGCTTACCTAAAGGTGTCTTTAATTACATAGCCCCATCATTTTCATAGGTTATGCTTACCTAACGGTGTATTTAATTACATGACCCCAATTGGTTAATTTTGTGGGCCTATATATTAATATTACCCACCCTACCCACACTACTACAAAAGGTGGGCGTATTCAACACTAATATGTGTGTGTTGCAAGCAAAGCATTGCGTAAGCTATGTTTTTTTGACTTTCTGCAAAAATACTCAAATGTTGTTGCAGTAAATGTGAATGCACCATTGCGGTGGGAATTCTAGTGTTGTGACGTACAACACCTGTTAAAAGCGTTGTGTTACAGCAGTTAAAATTTCACCTCACAATCCGCGTCCTCATAAACAAATAATCACAACCGTTAATCTGCATTCTTCAATCCATGTTGCCCGTCCATATTCATCAATCCACGCTACCCTCTGTTTCCCGCTAAGGTTTTCATTCCCGCTACTTCTTTTCATTTATCCACCAGATCTCTAACACGCATTTTCATTTTGCAGCTAATCAAATTTTTCTCACTACAACAGAACTGCCATTTTATAGCGGCCCACAGCCGCTGTGAATAAGAAAGATAGCAGTTTCATAACTGCTGTATATGAACATGTTATAAAAAACTACTAAGCATTTATAACGCTTTGTATGCCGTTATTAAAGATCCTGTTTGATAGCGGTTATGTGCCGCTATGTTACTTTATTACAGTAGCTCATTTTAACCATTATAATACATCAAAATTTCATTCTAAGCCAAAATATTTATAAAACAGTTTTGCCGCTATGCAACGTCAATACAATAGCTCGTTTTTGCCGCTATGCTACGTCAATACAATAGCTCGTTTTTGCCGCTATTATACATCTAAATCTCAATAAATTTGACATTACTCATAATGCAGTTTTACTGCTATAACATATATCTTTGATAACTTCCACAAGACGCTATTAAATTAACATGTTATAGTAAAAATCTCTCTACAGCTTATACATTTTAATAATAATAACCAAAATGAATCTTCATAACAAGTTAAAGATGAACACACAAAATATACTAATAGCAAATAAAGTATCAATTAACAAAAGAAATTCAATCCATGAGTATACCTAATTCAATACATATGTTTTCAATTCCCATTGACGTCAACATGAGTACACAAAATACAAAACATAGTTCATAAAAACCCAATCTTGCGAGATAAAACAGCCCAAACCTGATAGACAAACACCATTACCAAAGTCATGTCCTATTTCCTCACGAAAAATATTTAGCACCTGCAAATATAAAAATTCAAAACAGTTATCTGCCATGAAAATGAGCAAGATCTTAGTTCTATATGATGGAAGTTAGTTCATATATGAAATGGTAACTTCCATCATATATTAAATTGTAAACAAAGAAAATCATAAGGTTAGTAATATATTACAAATGTTTATTTTATTCTTTTAGAATTGTTCTCATAGACAGAGGGTATTAACTCTAAATTATTGAAACCGGGCAATGAAGTTTGTACATGCTTTTCTTATTGCAGAAAGTTTACACATATGTTTTCTTATCACAGAAAGTCTATTCCTACTTTTTATGCCGTGTAAGTTCCTGTGTCATCAGAACCTAAAGACTCTAACAATGGAGAACCAAGGAAAATACTGCAACTTGCATCCACAGCACGAGATGCAAAAACAAATTTCTTTCTTATGTTTTTCACAAAATAGTACACCAAATGATGCACGCCCATCACAGAACCGTGTTTAGCACATTTATTTATGTCATTAGAAACCCATTAATGCTTTTTTGCTTTGATAAATCTCTACTAATCAAATTTCAATTTTTATAACTTAGTTCCTCAATTTTATATATCAGCTAAAGCTTTATCATATGCTGAACTATTCTAATTTTGACGCTTAAAGCCTCGACCCATCTCCATTTTAATAAAATAGACAAAAATAAAATGTATTTAAAAATACACATTTACTTTAGATTTGTTCGAAATCCAAGTACAAATATGTGGGGTCAATTCAGCTATAGTCTAAATTATTTATTATAATGATTGTCCAGCTAGCTAAATTAATCTAATACAAGAAGCGGACTAATTCTTCAAAGTGATAACAAATTTAATTTAACAAAGAAGAAGAAACATCCTCTTTTGGCATAGATATTTGGGAGCTAATTAATGTAACAGGACAATGTGGGATATTGCAAGTATTGATCAAATAAATTATTGCCTATGAAAGATTGCCAGAATGTATAAAAATATACTTATTATATCATGTATAATTCGGAATTTATTTTTGGAAACATACCTTGGTAATTCAAAGAATGGAAAAGCAGGCGGAATTAGTGCATTAACTGAACTATAAAAGTAAAATTTATATTGGTATAAATAGTATAGTTACTATTAACTACCAACTGATTTTTCTCAGAACATGCGCCAACATGCTGTCGATTGACTTGTACTAATGTCCTCTGCACCTTCGTATTCATATCATCATTCCTTTATCATAAAACCAAAACAATGACTACGAAGATAATAAACCAATTTTGCTAAAGGAATATAGAATATTTTTTATTAGCTTGGGAGAAGAGAAATAAAATTTAAAAACCATTACCTACTACACCATTGTCGGCTCTCTTTACCGTTCTATGCATCTGCAACAAATACACGGATAAAAGTTCGAATTATTATGTCAAGAACAGTAAAACTTGAAAGTTCCCCTAATTAGATAAACCAAACATGCAACACTAACCTAATAAAGTAAACTGCACAGAGAACACATGCTGCAAAATATGTGAAGAGAAATGAAGCATACATGAGAGTAAGAATAGAGAGCCAAGTTTTTAGTAACAATAACTTGCAATGAATATGGCAAAAGAGATGACGGCTACGCCAACACCTTCACTGTGCTATGCTGAAATCTAAGTCACCTAGGATGGTTGAAAAAAGGCCATTGCATACGTAGATCTGATGGTTGCCCAAATTATCGAATAGTTACCAGTTTCATAAAAAGCAAAACTTAAAGCATGTAACAGTAAACATAATGACATACTGACAGTTAAACCAAAATAAATAGGGATAGAGACATCGAAACGCCTAGTATTGGGACTAATCAACCTTGCAACACTATCCTAATCTTTAAACATAATTATTTTCATTAACATGAACCAGCAAACTCTAATATTTTTGTAAACTTGAAAGTCCTTCATATACTCAAAACTTAGTTCTATATGATGGAAGTTACCATTGTGTTTATTATTTCATAGACTGATCACTATAGCTTTTATCAAATAATGATTAATATATGCAAATAATTCTTGTGAGGAATAAATTTAAAACAACTAAAACAGAAAAGAAAAAAGAAAAGAAATAGATGTTAGAATACTTATTTCTAAGTAAAAGTTCAGCACATAGCTCCTGTTTATAGTTAAAAGACTGTAAACCATATCAACACACTCATACAACCACACGAATTTACTTCAAACCCTATTTTTATTATTCGTGCAATATATCAGTGCTGTGTCCATTCAAAGAAAATGGTTGTACATTATAAAGATGATCAAATGGTTATACCCTTTGCACCCTTTGCGCCATTGGTTCATATTCCTAATCAAATGTTTCACACCATAGAAATTCATGGGAAGTGTGATGTATTATACTATATAAACTGCACAAGTTCCCAATTTACGTTCCGTTTCAGGTTTGATTTATTTTATTTTTTGAACATACTTCATTAGTTCATTAATAACTTGAATGAGAGCCATGTATACTCTTGGAAGCAGCATTCGCAAGCTCCATTTCGACGGGTCTATACAGTCGTGTATAAAATTGACTACCATTTACTGTTTGGGACCTAAAATATTGACTACCATGGTCATTGAATAGTGAAAGATTATTCATACTCCCACGAAATTATGAACACTGCGGTGCAAAAATTGACCAAAAAACAAGTGGTAAAATTTTCAACCATAAGGACAACTATAATTACCTCATCATCCTGATCCAATGAACCATGTGCATGTATACATAAATTCGCAAAAAATGTCCGTCATAATGTTTCAATTGTGTTTCCAGCGCTGTCGAGCTTCAGGGAGTTCATATGATTTTAATTGCGATTTCGTTTCCAAAAGCTTCATAAATACCTTGCTTATCACAGATGCTAAAGATGAGAAATGAAATAGTTGCATAATAAAGCACAGACGTTTGTGTTAAAGATGGAAATTGGAAAATTTATCCAAGCTAAAGAATTCAATTTTCAATTTCAAGGTAGTGGCGAATAAAGTATAATATATCTCTTGAGTACAACTAATCAAGATAAAGCTAAACAACCAAGTAGGTATCGAAATTTATGCAGCCAATTGAAAGTCAAAAGTAATTTACCAAGGAGAGATGGCTCAACATGGGTTGTCAAAGAAAATTTTACAAACCCTTTTGTCAGCTTCACCGATAGACTTGAAAGTCCTTCATATACTCAAAACTTAGTTCTATATGATGAAAATTTTACAACCAAGCTGGTACTAGTTCTTGCAGGTTCTTCATTCTTTCAGCGATTTTCTCCCTTCGAAGCCGTGTCACAATAATTCGTGTTAATATCAATGTTTGATTAAACATCAATTATAAACAATACCCATAAAATAAAAGACATGCTCTAACCTGTTCAGCAATACTGTGAGGATCAGTTGCCTCACCATGTTGTGTACGGACACATGGTTTTGCAGAACCATTAGAAGCATTAGTGTTACTAGCTTGGCCTGAATCATTCGCTTGATGCTATAGAATATTTTCTTCAATACGCCGTGGCAACTTCGGAAAATAATAATAATCAACACATCGATAAGATGTGGAAGATATAGGAAAATAAGTCACAATCAAATGTTGACTGGTACATGACAACCTAAAACTACAGCCACGTCATGAAAAAAATTGATTTACGAACTACACACCTATTGATAAGCATGAAATATAGGTGAATTATTCAAAGCATATTCTGGTCCCATAGAAAAAGATGGTATTTGAAAGCGCTTTATCCCATTTTGCTCCTGCAACTTTGTACTAGATTGATAAGCACATAATTCACCCAAAAAAACTAAAAAATATAAGAAAAGAGGAAAAGAATAGAAATCAAATGATGGTAAAGCATGACAAATTTGATTATGAAGATGCGAAGTACAATTCGAAAATTTCAATTTTTGGCCACATCGAAATTTGACAAATTTTTAGGCTGAAGCCCATTGCAATCCTACAGAGAAGACGTATAGGAGTCCAGTTAGTAGTACAAATACAAATGCTATTTGCCTTTCTGGCCAGCATACCGAGTTTGTTTACTTCATAAATTTTGCTACGACCTCAATATCCAATAACCAAACTCAGAAATTCAGTTTTAGTAACTTGGGTTTGAATTTGCTTCTACTAAAATAAAAATTATGTTTATTCTCCTTTGCCTAGTAAGTAATTTTGAAATGATAATACACACAGACATAACACAATGAAACAAACAAAGTAAAATTTAAAAATATGTTTCATTTGTTTGCAGTATCATCTTTACAAAAATTTGATTCATCCCAAAACTTTTAACTCCATCAAAATTGTAAGCCAATATGTACCGCCAAAAATGTTTACTTTAACCATCAATTTGAAATGAAGTTTTGATTGGGCTAAAAGTTTCAAAATAATTCACCGTTTTGTCTAAATGATCTCACTAATGAATAGAGAATATCAATAAATTTTATTTTTTTTCCTTTTAGGTTTAGTATATGTTTCTTTAACAAAACACAAAAGGGTTAATGACAAGTGTCATGGATGACGTGTTCAGCCTAATAGATAACCACTGAATACATGGAGATATGATAAGTGTCATGGATTAATTAAAATATATGACGGTTAATGCATGAAGTACACACCCGATAACGCAACAAGGTCAGTGTTGTGAAGCCCAACAGCAAGAAACTTGGACTGAAGTATGCTTAAAGAATCAAAAGGGCTTGGAAGATTATTAGCACCAGCTTGGTTGGCAATCATGCCATCCCTTCTTCCAACAAGTATTGTCCATGATGGACCTCGTGACTGTTCATATCCACACATCCAGTTATTTTCTAACCTATAATGATACGTCAAATAGATCAGTTTTGAAATGAAGAGTTACCAGAACGACAGAAGCTTCTGTTGCTAAGGCGAGAATATCTGCACAGGAGACGACACCAGGACATGCATTTTCTAGTGATGCTTTGATGTTGTCAATAACATCGAAACCAAGAAGAGAATTCACATTGGGAAGTGCGTCCTTTTCACTCTTTACTGTAGGTGTGTCATCCAATAGATCAGAACCATCACATCCCTATATGTGTATATATATATATATATATATGATACTTTCATTAGCAAAATAAACAACAGTGGTGTCAACTATATATATAAGCATTAAGCAAGAAAATACTGGTAGGAGTAAACAGGCATACATTGACAAAGCAATTGTGAAAATGCATGCGAAGGAGGCTTGCATAGATACGGGGATCCGATCCATGTACCTCGGCTACAACGTTACGAACAATGCCAGCTACTTCTGGACACTTATTCGTGTATTAGTTTGACGTTAGTTGAGCACCCGATCCATGCAAGATCAATGAAATGCATAATAACAGTAGCAATGAAGAGCTCATTTTGTCCTTATAGTACTTACATATTGCACTGGCGAATTTAAATATTGCACTTTTGTTTTCTTAATTGCTCCTGGCAGTGGCACTATATAGACAATGCATGTAAGAATGGTTTATTGATTCCTGGATGAGACATGTTATGCAAAAATTGCACAAATGCGGAAGCGCAATAAGGAGGATCTAGATTTGCCAATTGAACACCAATCTAATCCGATAGCGATTATTCTATTACATCAACAAAATAGTAAATAACTATAGCAGAGAAACAAAAAGACACAATATTTATACTGGTTCCACTATCATCATAGTGTACGTCCAGTCTAACAGAGAGAGATTTTATTCCACATGAGAGAATTACAAGAGATTACAAAATAAGAGTTTACATATCCAAACCTCAATCAGGTTTAACATGAAGAGACACCATTGGGGATCACTGGCTCCAGGCCAGGATGGGTTTACACTAAAGTCTACCCTTCAATATATAGCCAATGCAAATCTATGTGAGTCATCAATTAAATTACCAACATATGGTAATAATATAATGGAGTCAAATTACCATAACAACAAATGTGCAAATATAGGAAGTAAATCAATCTGTTTCTTTAGCGTAGATGGAAGAAATTAATCCCTTCATTTATTTCTCTGTCATCTCATCAAATGCAATCAATGCATTCCCATTATAAAAATATTTACTTTCTATTCTTTGCAAATTTGTTCCAATCAATTTGTGATTTTGTTTCACCAAATTTAGCACTCCACCTTGATGCAAAATCACATATCTGCAACACTCCGTCTCCAGTCAAATTCTCTTCACATCATAAAACTCTTCAACAGAACCCCACCTTCAATCAAAATCTCACAACGAGATGCACCAAAAAATGAATATTTACCAAATGGGTTCCAGCAAAGCCACCCCCCATCACACAATTGTTAACAAGCTTAGACTACATCCCCGCCCGCCAACAGAATGTTGCAAATATCCAAAATAACAAAGAAGGCAGGAACCAAAGTAATCTCAACACCGCCAAGGCCAAAATTTAATTCTCTCAATTAAAATCATTACAAACACAAACACACCCCTGCCAAAGATGCATCTTCCCCTCGAGATGCACCACACAACACTAACGGTCTAAAAGTGCTTGTAATACCACAAGGATCTCCACCTTGTGGATTTTCTGCATCGACACTCGTCTATCACTTGATCTGAGCTCCTTCCTCGATCACTCTGGATCCCTCGAGCAACATCAACGTGAAGACCCCTGTCTTAACCACAATGATCTCTGTCTCGACACCCGTCTATCACTTGACCTGAGCTCCTTTCCTGATCATCATGGATCCCTCAAGCATCATCAACATGAAGACCCCTGTCAGAATCATGATCAAAACTTCCCAAATCCAATAGTCCCTTCAATGCAGTAAACTCCATATCACGTCAAAGTTCCCAGATTGGAACACTCTTCACTCTCAACATAATCTCCTCCACCAAAGTCTTCTTTATTTCCCCAAAATAGTAATAGCATAATTACTACTGAATCTACCAACCTTTGTAGAAATAATTGATGCACAATTTAAAACAAATCCCCTTGCTCCGATACCAATCTGTTATGCAAAATTGCGCCTTTGAGGAAGAACAATAAGCAGGATCTAGATTTGCCAATTGAGCACCAATCTAATCCGATAGCAATTATTCTATTACATCAACAAAATAGTAAATAACTATAGCAGAGAAACAAAAAAGACACAATATTTATATTGGATCCACTATCATCATAGTGTACGTCCAGTCTAACAGAGAGAGATTTTATTCCATATGAGAGAATTACAAGAGATTACAAAATAAGAGTTTACATATCCAAACCTCAATCAAGTTTAACAAGAAGAGACACCATTGGGGATCACTGGCTCCAGGCCAGGATGGGTTTACACTAAAGTCTACCCCTCAATATATAGCCAGTGAAAATCTATGTGAGTCATCAATTAAATTACCAACATATGGTAATAATATAATGGAGGCAAATTACCATAACAACAAATGTGCAAATATAGGAAGTAAATCAATCTGTTTCTTTAGCATAGATGGAAGAAATTAATCCCTTCATTTATTTCTCTGCCATCTCATCAAGTACAATCAATGCATTCCCATTATAAAAATATTTACTTTCCATTCTTTGCAAATTTGTTCCAATCAATTTGTGATTTTGTATCACCAAATTTAACAAGACATTCTTCTGGCTTGAATATGACTTGCTGCTGGTAGCTTAGAATTTTGTTTAAGGCAGCAATATAATAGAATGCTTTTAAATCGTAGAAATTTCTTGGAAAAGAGATCTATTTTAAATGTCGTTTAGTTTCTCTACTATAAAATATACTATATAAAATTTTACATTATAAAAAATATTTATATGCATGTATATATGTGTATATGTATTACAAACAAAGTAAAATTTAAAAATAAGTTTCATTTGTTTGCAGTAACATCTTTACAAAAATTTGATTCATCCTGAAACTTTTAACTTCATTAAAATTGTAAGCTAATATGTACCGCCAAAAATGTTTACTTTAACCGTCAATTTGAAATGAGGTTTTGATTGGGCTAAAAGTTTCAAAATAATTCACCATTTTGTCTAAATGATCTCACTAATGAATAGAGAATTTCAATAAAAAAAATCTTTTAGTTTTAGTATACGTTTCTTTAACAACACATAAAAGGGGTGGAGTCATAAGAAGGGATCTTGAAAGCCCTTGTGTTTGCATTACTGTATTAATCTGAAATTACTCTTACTGCATCAAGTAGTGGCAAATGACAGTCTTTTTCACATCACAAGCATATCAAACCGAAAAGACAAAAAAACACTCACATGAACATCAGTAGATTGATATGCAAGTAATCTTCATTATCAATATAATACCCATTTCCCACCATTTGCATTTCGAAAACATTAGCATAAGACTGAGGCCACATTGATTAAACTGAGGAAATCGAGTGTGCATCGCCAATAGAGCTATATTTAGTCGGTTTGCTTCCAATGCTTTCGATTGAACTAGACATCGTAAAAGCACCAGGCGACATTGTAACAGAGCATGAAGAATTGAAATCCTAACCATATGATTCAGATGTTGAGTTACTTTCATGTTGAGCCACATACTTGTAATTTTCATTGGAATTCAGGTCAAAATCATTTGCTTGTATCATGCATGCAGGTTTGTTTATTGCAGATTCTCCATTTGCTTCGACTTGGGATGTGATAGTGTCTTTTCATGATGTTAGAGAAGATATACTTAGGTCTGGCCATGAGTCAGGCGAGAGAAATGGATCAATAAAATTCTTCGTACTCTCTAAATTATGATATCTTTTTGGTAAAATCAATAATGGAAGTCTTTTCTCCTGGCTCCTGCCTTACATAAAAAAATTGTAGGATTAGCCTCCAGAAATAATAATAATTGATTGTCAGAGATTATGACTAAACATATAAGTTAGCCAGCCAGCCTAGCTTATCAAATATTTTATGACATCCCATTCATATTATACACATTCTAATTTTAAAATGCTAAATTACAAATACTTAACAGTACTAATCTAGCTTCTTTTTTTGTAGATACCAATTACAACGTTGGTGTACACTTAAACACTGAAGATCATATTGCAATAATTTAACTTCTACGTAAACTTCTGCTCATTGACCAATATGATACCAGTCAGTGAACGAGAGACATACCGTATAGCAAATAGAATGACTAGTTATTATTGATTTTACCAGAAGGATCAGCTGTTTAAAAAACAAACTCAATTTTTTTTTTCTAATAACTACTTACTACATTCTAAAAATAAGATAACCAAAAATCCAGTAACACTAAAATTACATTGCTACACCGCTAATTAAAAGTAAACCTCGTAATAAGCAAACACATAGCATATCCCATAAAGCTTCAATTTCATAATAATTTGAAGACACAATAATTATTAGAGTTGCTAAATCAGTCAAATAAAATGGTTCTTCAATAATATTCATTAATTGTAATTTTGATATTCTTCAATTCAAAAGTAGGCATGAACTAAACTGCAACCAAATTAGAAACAATAGCCAGATTACCTAAAACTCTTAAATTTTGAAGGTAATAAAATAGACAAAGATAAAATATTTCAAACAATGTTCCTGATGTCTGAAGTCAATTCTGCAACAAATATTATAAGTGATTTTTTATGTACGTATATGTTGGTATCAGAACATCACATATTTGAAAGCGACAATCAGTAGAAGGGAAACAAATTTCAGTTTGACCAGCATAAAAATGATTTCTATTAGTTTACAGGATATGAGAAACAGAAACTCAGCAACCAGGGTACAATTTATTCTTAGCAAACACATTTTAATTCTAACATGAAAATAACATTGCATTTAGGATTCTAATTTTTTTTCCTTCAACAACATTTCTCAAATCTCTTATATTCCAACATCAAACCATGTCTTGTGTGACTTGTAGTCAACCAATAATTTGTGATTTGTTGAATATGCATAAAAAATAACTTAAGAAATAATGAATAAATGATCATAACAGCAGGTAAAGAAATCACCATAGTATGAATCTCACCATCGGCTAAAAAATATATTAGCTTGAATCCAACAATTATTCTAAAAAACAACATTCAAAATAAATTAAGTGAACCGTCATTGTACACAAAAGCTAAATAAGCTTCATGCTTTTATTTTCTAAACTACCCTAAATAACAAAGCAAACAATCCTAAAACTTGTAAAATAAATCAGATGGAATGAAAATTCACGTCGAATACAAACAACCCGAATTTAAAACATCTTCAATATAACTAAATACATTAGCTGCGAGAAAATTATAGTGAGATAAGAACCACAAATCAAAGATTTTGAAATTATCTTAAACATTCCAACTTAGAGTAAGCATTATAACTGTGAAATGACCGGGAAAAAATTAGTGAGTTACACGAAACATTTCAGTGCTAAGGGATGACATATCTGAAATGCTCAAATAAAATTCCTGAACTTGAATTAAACACGAAGAAATCATCTAATCGGCGGATGTTAAGTAAGGAAGATGGCCATCACCTATGACAGTAGCTCAAACTATCAGTTGATTCGTCGTATAGAAACTAATTTTGTAACTGAGAATTAGACAGATGAAACAGATGATTATGAAATAGGTAGGGTTAGGAATCGAAATTGAAACTTGAATGCCGGGAAGGATGCAGAATCGAAATCCAGTAGTAGCAGGGATACGAAGAGTTTCAGATCGACCGCCACTTACCAGAATCGAAATCTAAGATTAGGGTTTGTTTACAATGAACCGCCACGGCTTCGATAGATCGGGTAAGGAGATAAAAGGAGTTTTCTTTTTCAATCAGGTGAGGAGATTGGAACGAAACGAACTGGAGGGAGATGAAATTGTTTTGGAGGGAAGAGGAAAATAATTCATGAATTTGGAGGGAGAAGAAATAATTTTGCAAGGAATAGAAGATGGAGAGCGTTACACTGATAGTCAAAACAAAATGACGTAGGAACCAAATAATTAAGTATAAATGATAACAGTTCAGCATATCATGTTATTAAATGGCGTTATTAATATCATATTTTGTTATTAAATGGCGTTATTAATATCATATTTTGTTGTAGTGTCTCCATCAAAATCTAACCTTTATTTTCCGCCGATTTGGGCTGCATTCTTTTTCCTTTTCACCAAAATCGGTTTCTAATTTCCCCCGATTTGGATCGATTTCTTTGCTCATGTTGATGCTGGTCCTTTTTTGGAGTTTTGATCTTGCCACAAACTAAGGTTACAAGCATGAAGCTCATCAACGGTACATTACTCCTTAAAAACAGTGTCCTTTTATTATTTATGCGTTTATCATTTTCCCGTCTTAAAGAGGGAACTTGTAAAAGGCGATTGGATATTTTTAGCCTCTGTAATTGGTGGAATAGGAAGTGTGTTTTTGGATTTCATCATGGTATATTTTTTGACAAATTCAATCCTATAAAAATACACATAGTTCAGGTTATTGTAACTGTGATATAAATAACAGCTTTCTAGTATTTTAAATTATTTATATTTTACCTGAACCACTAATTCCTATAAATTCATGGCAGACCAACTTAAAAAGACTTTTGCGTAACCCACCACTGGTTAAGTTACCGAAAGCAAGAGAAATATTAAGGCAACATCCTTTACTTGAGCTTTTCCATCCAAACTACATGACTCAATTGCAAATTCTACAAAGGGATTGATTAAAACCCGCATAACAACTTTATATAAAGAAGGATCCAAGACGAATGGTGTTTGACTAATATCTGTTGGAGTTGTAAAGGTTTTGTTTCCTAATATCCTATAATATGATTATATATATATATATATAAGGGCAGGTTCAACAGCACCCCAAACAGTGCGGCACCCCAAAATCCCCTCAACAACAACCAAGTATTTCACACTCTCTTTCCTTCCACTCATTCTCTCTCATTCCACTAACATATTTAAACATAAATTATGTGGTTGTGGTTCAGGTGTAAATGGGGGGTTCAAATTCGGGGGGGCTCCTTGGTCCTATCCCTTATATATATATATATATGTGTGTGTGTGTGTGTGTGTGTGTGTGTGTGTGTGTGTGTATGCAAACATCTAGTGACGTTGTATTATAATTGCTGCTATGTAGTGGTCAAGCAGAAAACTTAAAAACAAGTATTCACTGCATCCAACAATTTCGTATGGAAATACGTTAGGACTCTATGAAGTACTTGCTAGAAAACCATATATTTGTGACATGATTATTGACTCAATGGTACACTGTTTCTTCTTGGAAACTGAGAAAATTCAATCTTTAATTGCATCCGATCCTTATGTTGAAGACTTCTTATGGCAAGTATAATATTTTTTCAAACTTTTTTCCAGATTCATTAAAAATAAATTGTATGGAAAATCTAGTTGTTGTTTTTATATTGATTTACAGGAACTGATGTATCCTCAAAAGTTTAAGAAAATGTCTATGAACGAGTGTAGAGTACATTAACATTTTATATTTATGGAATTATGGATAAATTTTGGATGCCTTGATTTATGGTTTGTAATAGACCAAAATTGTCAGTTTATTAAGTTGCAATCCCTTGAATTTTGATAAATAAACTACAGTTCAGTATAGGGAGAGCATTTTTCTATTCTATGTGGTTAATGCCAATGGAGTTGGTGAACTTGTCAAATGTTTGGATAGTGTAACACCCCGAATTTTTGAATAATCAGATTAACTAAATTAAAGAATACTTAATTTCAAATGTGGGAATTAAAGGAAATGGGTTACACCATTGCATTCATCTCGGAATTCTGGTTGAGATAGAGTCCGAGTTTGCGTAAAACGGATGCCGTATGAAGAAGATATGGACGAACGAAAAATAGCAGAAAAACCAGAAATGGGCCAGAATGCACTGGCGCACTTGGGAAGTGTGCAGAACAAAATTGCACTAGCGCACTTGGGAAGTGCGCCCATGCAATATTGCACTGGCGCACTTGGCAGGTGCGCCCAGGCCGAGGTAAAAATCTGCACAGATTTCTGAGGCTATGGTTCGAACGGTGAGTCAATGCTGAGTCATTTCTGACTAGTTAATGAGTCATTAGGGTTTCTGGATAGTTCTAATCTGGACTGAGTGGTTGCGGTTAACTCTAGGGTCATCCGACGGCTATAATTAAATTGAAACTCTATATAAACATGTGTAGACTCAAACCCTAGAATCAAATCAAAATTAGATCAGTAGCCGTCATGTTGTCACTCCAAACCCTAGATTAGCCGCCGCCAACTAGAAGCAAATTAAAGACAACAATTCAATTCAAATCAAGCCAAAAACTACAACAACGAAATTGTCTACAACAAGGGAACGCTAATCAATTACAGAATTCAGATCCCAGAACTCAAGACCCCTTATTCGGTGAGTTCTAGTCACTTTTAGGTTTAAATAAATAAAAGTGAATTGTGGTAGACTATGATTTGGGTATATGTTGTTTGTAGTTATGCAAGTTTATTGTTGTGAATCATGAAATGATGCAAGTTCCTTATTGTTGTGAATCATGAAATGATGCAAGTTCCTTATTATTGTGAATCATGAAGTTATGCAAGTTCATTATTGTTGTGAATCATGATATGATGCAAGTTTATTATTGTTGTGAATCGTGAAGTTATGCAAATTATTATGTTGAGAAACTATGAAACCGTGCAAGTTACCTATGCAAGTTGTTGTGTTGTTAATTCATGAATCTATGCTAGTTGTTATGTTATGAATCATGAACCTATGTAAGTTACCTATGCAAGTTGATAGGTTGTTAATTCATGAACCTATGCTAGTTGTTATGTTGTGGATCATGAACCTATGTAAGTCACCTATGCAAGAAGTTATGTTATGAATCATGCAAGTTGTTATATTGTAAATCATGAACCCATATAAGTTATTGATTATGTTGTGAATCGTGAACCTATCTAAGTTGTTAATTATGTTGAGAATCATGAACCTATGCAAGTTGTTATGTTACAAAATCATGAATCTGTGCAAGTTGTTAATTATGTGGTAAATCATAATTATATGCGAAGTTATCATGTCATTTTCCCTAGTTGTCATGCTTATGCCAAAAATTGTACTGAAAACGATCACCTTGTCATTCCCTTTATTTTATTGTTATGGCGAGGCTACCTTGTAGCCTCGATGACGCCAAAAACGTAAACGGTTACGCTAGTTAAGAAACAGGGAGAAAGGGGAATTTGTAATAAGCATAGTGATTATGTAAATTGGACATATGATTCAAGTAGGGAAACATATAAATAATTACCTATTATAACATGGGTAAAATTGGGTAAAAATGGTATAATTTGAATATGACCATTTATGGATAAGAAATCCAAATTGTTAATAAGATAGGTATTGACACCTATGAAAATGGAAAGGATTAATTAATTAACTTAATTAATCAAAAGAGGGATGTTTAAGCAATTAAAGCCTGAAGATTTAATATTGAGAATTGGCATAAAATAAATTTGTGATGAAAAATGGTATGATTTTTCATACCATAAATAGATGGACATGATTGAGTCAATTATAGCCATAGTGAAATTTGAAATTAATTGATAATTTGATTAGGGAAAATAATTCAAATTGGGGGATGATTAATTAGGAGTAATTAATTGTCTAAGACACGAGGTTAGGCTCTTTTGTGGTGTAAGACTGCCCGGACCCGCCCGACAAATCCATCTGCCACAAATGACAATCTAATGTGGGAGGTCTTAGGCATAAATTAAATGCGTGACAGTTGTAAAGACACGAGGTTAGGCTCTTTTGTGGTGTAAGACTGCCCAGACCCGCCGGCAAATCCAGCTGCCACAAATGCCAGTCTAATGTGAGAGGTCTTTATAAGGTTACGGTCTTAATGAATTAAGAAACACTTAACCAGTTAAACATGTAGTGGGACATGGGGAGGGGGTTAAGTGGGTGCCTCGGGTGACATGTGGAATTAAGTGGGTGCCTTAGGTGGCATGTGGAATTAAGTGGGTGCCTTGGGTGGTATGTGAAATACGATTAGATGTCTCAATAATAAATTAATTCTACTTAACCTAACTTAATACATATGGACTGTATGATGTTTGACATAAGTTAGGGTTAAGCAAAACGAATCGTATTATGGGTGGGTTAAGTACAACTGATGGGTAGGTGGGTAATATTAATATATATAGGCCCACAAACTTAACCATTAAATAAATAGGATTAAATCAGTGGGAGGGTTAAGTACAACTGATGGGTAAGTGGGTAATATTAATATATTTAGGCCCACAAACTTAACCATTAAATAAATAGGATTAAATCAATGGGAGGGTTAAGTACAACTGATGTGTAGGTGGGTAATATTAATATATATAGACCCACAAACTTAACCATTAAATAAATAGGATTAAATCAGTGGGAGGGTTAAGTACAACTGATGGGTAGGTGGGTAATATTAATATATATAGGCCCACAAACTTAACCATTAAATAAAAAGGGTTATGTAATTAAAGACACCTAACAGTATACATAACCGGGGCAAAATAGTAAAGTTATGTATTAAAGACACCCATAGGGGTATGCATAACTAATGGGAATAGATAGAGTTATGTATTAAAGACACCTATAGGTACGCATAACCGATAAGTAGAATAGGGCTTATGTATTAAAGACACCTATAGGTACGCATAACTGATTGAGGGCTATGTAATTAAAGACACCTTAGGGTATACATAGTCAGTAGAAAACCTAGTGGGAAATACTAGAGGGGACCAAGATTAGGTGGATAGCTTGTGTCAAGTCATGGGGGCCCATTTCAACCAGTATCCCATACGTATCTTTGTGGGCTCGACCCAAGTCGAGGACGGGACACGCATACTGGTCTTGATTGTAAGAGGCCAAACCGGGTTAGCGGTGGCAACGCAAGTCCAACGGGTTCATATGCGTGTGTGGACACGGGCTGGTAGGTAAGACGTTGTTGCATTATGTAGGTATAAGCCGTGCATCTCTGGTAGTATTGGGTTGCCACTTTGGGGAGTGATACACCCCACTGTGGGACCAACATGGGTATCTACGAGTTAGGAAGTCGATCGAATGGGGAAGGTAGTGGGTACGACTAGTGGAGATAGGAGCAGGCGGCACCTATGACAGCAGCTAGGAGTACAGCTACCATATTATGAATATTGTAATTAGAATGGGGAGGGTAGTGGGCACCACTAGTGGAGATAGGAGCAGGCGGCACCTATGACAGCAGCTAGGGGTACACGAAACTACCACCAATGTTATCATTAGCGGAAGGGATCGTCCCATCTTGATTTGACTAGTAATATTGCAGAGTAGTTTGTAGTGAAGCATACATCTTACCTTACTTGTCCTGTCATACCTGTCATCTGTACCGTGAATCCTCTTATCCACTTTGTATGCCTATCATGTTTACCTTTATTTATTTACTGGCTAAAAGTTACTGGACTCACCAGACGTATGTCTGACCTAGTTTGTTTCGCCTCTTTTCTTCCTCCCCCCCTGTAACACCCCACACCCGCTATAGTCACTCACTAAGGGAATGCCATAGCATCGGTGGAGTATTTTTAGTGAGTATAGAACAGTAAAATTACAACAAGACAGATATAATGTAATACTTGAAAATTTTAAAACATCATCTCATAGCAGCGGAAAGTAAAACATGTTTGGTTACATCATAAAACCATAACAAGAGTCAAGTACAAAATATCCATCCTGAATAAAATAAGTACATAATCCCACTACTCATAACAAATAGCCATAACAGAAAAGATAAGATAAGCTGAGCTCTACATCTACGGTCCAAGCTCCAAGAGATAGATAAAGCAAACTGATCAAAGCCCACTAGCACTAGGCCCAACCTGAGGACCTGAAGGAAAAAGATAAAAACAACGGGGGTCAGACATAAGCATGAGTGAACCCTATCTCCTTAATAATACAATTATTAAAGTAATTAGGGTATGATATGAACTCGGTATGGTATCTTTGGGGATAATGACTACACTAAGTTGCCCACGAACACAGGACGAACTAAGATAACCGTAAAGACGCATCTACCCACCCAAGGATAATTACTAACTGCACCACACCAGTTCTACCCACCAAGAGTAATTCCTACTTAAAGGTTGATCCCACTAAGTGTACTTAGTAATTTTTCACCCGGTAGTTTCTTGTACCCCTACACAGGTGCCGTCTGCCCCTATTTTTACTAGGTGTACCCACTACCCCCAAGCGATCGGCTCCCTACCGTAGATACCCGTGCTGGTCCCACAAAAGGGGGTGTATCATTTCCCAAAGTGGCTACCATATAATATCACTGTGCACGACTTTATATCTACCCGATGCAACAACGACTTACCAACCAGCCCGGGTCCACACACGCATATGAAACCCGTTGATCCCGCGTTGCCACCGCTAACCCGTTTTGGCCTCTTACAGTCAAGCCCAATATGCGTGTCCCGTCACCCGACAAGAGTCGAGCCTACAAAGATACGTTGGGATATTGGTTGAAATGGGCCCCCACAAGCTACTACTTAAGCTTGTCGTTTAATCTAGTGCATCCCACTTAACCCTTTAACCATGTCCCCTTACATGTTATAAATCTTGGCTAAGTCCTTTAATCATATTTCAATTGCCACTTAGGGCACTCACTAGATTCCCACATGCCACCCATGGCACTTACTTAACCCCTTAATCATGTTTAATTACATGTTCCACCTTGGTTAAGTATTCTAATCGTATTCTCACATGCCACCCATGGCACTTACTTAACCCTTTTATCATGTTTAATTACATGTTCCACCTTGGTTAAGTATTCTAATCGTATTTTTCTATTGTCACCCAAGGCAACCCACTGGTCTCATCATGCCACCCCAAGGCACCCACTTAACCCCTCATGTCCCACTACATGCTAATATGGTTAAGTGTTTCTTAATTCATTAATTAAGATCATGACCTCATAAAGACCTCCCACATTAGACCGTCTTTTATGACTGCTGGATATGCCGGTTGGTTCCGGGCAGACTTCTGTCATAAAAAGGGCCTAACCTCGTGTCTTTACTTTAATCATGTATTTAATTTATGACTAGGACCTCTCACATTGGGCCAATCATTTGTAGCCGCTGGATGGCCGGTCGGTTCCGGGCAGACTTCCGCTACAAAAGGGTCCAACCTCGTGTCTTAGTTGATTAATTAATCCTAATTAATCACCCCCATATTAATTATCCCTAATTAATATCAAATTTTCCATAACATGGGTAGACCTAACTCAATAGGTAAATTCCCATGGGGTAGACCTAACTTAATAGGTAAATTCCCACTTATGGTAATTTATTTTTTATTGTATGCTTAATCATACCCAATCATATTTTTATTAACATATTTACCAACCCCATCGTTCCCCACGTAAATCGTTCTCATTTCATGACATAAATAAGGGGAAGATCATTACAAATATCATGGGTTTAGCATACAACTTTGTCATGGGTTAAGAGGATGTCAACTTGCATATATGAGCATATATTAACCCAACTACATTTAACCCAAACTTGCATATTATCAAACATGTGTCTTACATAACATGTTGCATATGAACTTACATATCATCAAACATGTGATTTGCATAACATGTAGAACTTGCATTTTAGCATATACTTAACTTGCATAAGCACTCACATACTTGCATAAGCATTCACATACTTGCATAAGCTTGCATATCATGTTAAACTTGCATTTCAACATATACATAACTTGCATAAACATTCACATACTTGCATCGGCTTGCATATTATGTTAAACTTGCATTTCAACATATACATAACTTGCATAAACATTCACATACTTGCATAGGCTTGCATATTATGTTAAACTTGCATTTCAACATATGCATAACTTGCATAAACATTCACATACTTGCATAGGCTTGCATATTATGTTAAACTTGCATTTCAACATATACATAACTTGCATAAACATTCATATACTTGCATAAGCTTGCATATTATGTTAAACTTGCATTTCAACATATACATAACTTGCATAAACATTCATATACTTGCATAAGCTTGCATATTATGTTAAACTTGCATTTCAACATATACATAACTTGCATAAACATTCACATACTTGCATAGGCTTGCATATTATGTTAAACTTGCATTTCAACATATACATAACTTGCATAAACATTCATATACTTGCATAGCTTGCATATTATGTTAAACTTGCATTTCAACATACACATAACTTGCATAAACATTCATATACTTGCATAGCTTGCATATTATGTTAAACTTGCATTTCAACATACACATAACTTGCATAAACATTCATATACTTGCATAGCTTTCATATTATGTTAAACTTGCATTTCAACATACACATAACTTGCATAAACATTCATATACTTGCATAAGATGTTAAACATGCATATAAGCATATACATGACTTGCATAAGTACTCACATACTTGCATAACATGTTTGCATAATGGATCCATATTCACTTAGTGTTTTGCATCATAAACATCATGAAACAACTTGCATAAAAATATCATGATTACATATTATGAAACTTGCATGACATAAGGCATATAACTTGCAAAACACATAATATTCACTACATCAAGCTTGCATAAATATATGGATCCACAAACATAGCCATACTTTATCACATCTTATCATAATCAATTCAATAATTGATTATTAAGGGGATAGAAGCTCACCAAAACAAGATTAGCAAGTTAAATGAAGCAAATCCCAATGATTAAGTAGAAGAAGATGTAGATTAGCTTGCAAACCCTCTTAGGATTTTTAGTGGAGGCTCTCCAATTTTCTAAGTGGTGGCATAATGGCCTTAGATCTATTTTTGGTAAGGATAAAGGGGGTATTAGGGTGTATATATAGATTAGTTAGATGTTTTAGGACCATAGGATATACCCTAGAACCAATCCTAGCCTTTAAAGCATGTCTTGGGGAAGAAGTCAAGTGTAGGAACCATTTAGGGCCCAAAAAAAACAGCCCAAAACTCATCCCGGGCCTCAAAACATGAGCAGTTTTCGTTTTTGATTTTTCGTGAAACTTTGACGGGCCATAACTTGGTCATACGGACTCCGATTTACGAAAACTCGGACTCTATTTCGCGTATTTTTCCGAGACGAACGCAATGGCACAGCCCGTTTCCCCTGATTCAGAATATTAAATTTAATTCTGCTCTGATTTATGTTATAACAAGTTATTTAACATACGGGGTGTTACATTCTCCCCTACTTAAAGGATTTCGTCCCCGAAATCTCTAAGTCAAGAAGAACGTATCCTACCAACCAAACAACCATCTACTCAACCATCAAACACTGGCATCCATTGTCCTTAAAACAATTTCTAATGATGTATGAGCATATGCAAAAAGTGTGTGTATATGTTCCCTATCTAATGTATGAACATATGCAAACCATGATAGTGCCATGCATCCATTATGTATGCGAGGGAACCCTATCGACACATACAATATCTACATGAGTGCACAATCATTCACCAAAATGCATCATCCATATGATAACACAATCATTATACATCCATAAATATAGCTTTCTACACACAATTTTATGCAATATGCAATATGAAGTGACTGAGCCGATCTAGTGCCTAGAGTGTGTGTATATGCATCCACGAGCAACCACTAGCAAACACTTGCATCCACTTGCATCCATCAACCATAACATGTCTCAAACACATGTTTCAACCATAGGTTTACCCTATCTAAAGGTCAAAAGTACTAACGAGAGGACATACTAAGAATAAGATAAGCACAAGATATGTGATGAAGGAGAAGCAAAAGGATATACCCTCCGAAAGAAAAAGGGTACCTCGAACGCATCTTCGCTTCCGTCTCCCAGGTAGCGTCACTCTCTTCATCTCCCCTTTGTACTTTGACTAGTTGAACCTCTCTGTTTCTCAGCTTCTAAATCTCTGACCCAAGGATGCAAGTAGGAGCTCGTCGAATCGTCGCATCACGCTCTGCTTCCACTTCTCTAAGCAAACTCGGCTCTACCACCTCTGCGGTCTCATGTAGGCACTTCCTCCCATAGAATACATCATTAAGTCTGTCGGGCAACTCCGCCAATGGAAGATGCTCCTCCCATGTACCTCCAAAATCCAAGATACATAGCCTCATAAAGGTCTTCTAAAACATGATTCACCCTCTCAGTCTGGCTATCCGTCTGAGGATGATATGCGGTACTCATACCCAACTGAGTCCCTACCGCCTCTTGCGAATTCTTCAAAAACTCTCTAGTGAAGATAGGATCTCGATCACTCACTATGCTAGAGGGTACCCCATGTAATCGAACTATCTCTCGAAGATATACTGAAGCTAGCCATGGAGCAGTCCTCTTGCTCTTCATAGGTATGAAATGGGTGTTCTTAGTAAGTCTGTCTACCACCACCCAAATTCCTGTATTACTCTTTCTCGATCTGGGTAACCTGTCAATAAAATCCAACGAGACGCTGTCCCACTTTCATTGCGGAACCTCCAATGGGTGAAGCAACCCACCTGGTTTCTTTCGCTCCGTCTTCACTCGTTGGCACACCAAGCATCGAGCGACATGCTCGGCCACATCTTTCTTCATACCGGCCCAGAAGAAAGCCCTCTTCATGTCTTGGTACATCTTACCCCCACCGGGATGAATGGTCATCCTAAAACGGTGTGTGTCATCAAGAATAGCCTTCCACAAACCCTCGTCCTGCGGTACACAAAGTCTACTGTCTCTACGCAAGCACCCTCTATCATCTAGGGTGTACTTACTCAAATGGCTGGACGACTCCCCCCTTATGAGCTTCTCTACTAACTCAACCAACTGTGGGTCGTCCCTCTGTGCTCTTCCAATCCACCCCAAAAGAGTAGGTCTAACCAAGGAGGCTAGCAAACCGGGTACAAAGTCAATGGAAGGTCTAAAGTCAAACTTAGAAATAAACTCTAAGCTCCGTCGTTCAACGAACAATGTACTCAAGGACAACCTTTTTTCTTCTTAAGGCGTCTGCTACCATGTTACCCTTACTCATAGGATGCTAAGGATCCCATCCACTTTTGTTGTCCTAAGACTATGCACTCGAAGAGTCTCCAACACTTCCCTAAGATGTAGGGCATGCTCTTCTCCACCAGGATATCATCCAAAATCATCATAACCGTCTCCCACGCAGACCACCCTAGTCGAATTCGGCATCCCCCAAATGCAAGCCCCAAAGGCCTAAACCAATATCAGACAAACACCCAAGGGATACCTCCTTCGGATTCAGACGACCTACGTGAGATGATACAAATAAAAATGGCTAATTAATTACGCCCTTGACCAATTCTGGATGTTCTCGCCAGTCTCGTTCCAAAACCGTCGTTTATTCTATACTGGCTCTGCTCAGCCTATTGAGCACATACGAAAACTTATTTCGTTCCTAGAAAAGACCAAAATGTCATCCATAAAGACCATCACAACTTATTTAGGTACTCCTTGTACACCCTTCTCATCAAATTAACCAAACATGCGGGGCGTATGTCAAACCAAATGGCATCACCAGCCACTCATAAAAGAAATCATCCGGAGTCCTAAAGGCAGTCTTTTCTATGCTATCCTCAGCCACTCTCGACTGATGAAATCCCGTGGCTAAGTCTTACTACAAAAATACTGAGGCGCCAGCCAACCGATCAAAGAGATCATCAATCCTTGGCAATGGGTGTCTATTCTTCTTTGTGAGTTTCTTTAGTTCTCTTTAGCCTACACAAAGTCTGAGGGACCCATCCGCCTTCATAACAAAACTACTGGAGCGCCCCACTCCGATATACTTCGTCTTATGGACCCCTTTTTAAGCAAATCGCCTACTTACTTATGGAGTTCCCTCCTCCCACTAGGAGCCATGTGGCACACTGGCCAAGATACTGGTTTAGCATTATCCACCAGATATATTCGGAAGTCAATCTCCCGCTTCGGAGGTAAGCCCTTCACCTCCTCAAACACATCCGGGTATTCCTGGACCACTCTAACAGATCGCAGACTCTAGACCAACGTGTCAAGCGATTCTAGATACCTTAGCATAACAGATTCTATGGGATTACAAGAGATCTCAAGAGTGTTACTTAGGCGGCCCATAAGCCTAACAACTCTCCCTTGAAAATGAAGAACAACACTCCTACTGGATAACCAGTCCATGCCCAAAATTAACCCATAGCCCGTGAAGCCCAACAAGCATCACATCTAAACTCAACGCTAAGTATAGAAACTTTCAAACCCAAACATATCATGGAGCCCCAACTGGGTTTGAAACAACTAAGGGATCATCTACCAAACTGGTGTCTAAGTGCAGTGACTCAACTAACAATGGTGGGATAAACGAACTCAATATATCAGAATCAAATAGAGCTTGAATCGGATGATAAAGAAATCCAAATTCCAACCTAGACGGTCATATCCCCATCTGGTACCCTAGTCATGAGGGAATACAACTACCCTCCAGAAGATTCCATACCTTGCCCTTGCTTCTTTGAACAATCCTAATAAGGTGTCCTATTCCTCTTAAAAGGATAACCACTTGCCTTCTTCTTCCCTATTCTCCACTCGTAACCTCCCACCAATGAGGTTTCATCTTTCATTAACCAAACAACTATTTGAGCCTTCCTCCCATCGTTTATCCAATAGATACCTACCAGTCCTCCTCCTTCTTGAACCAACTTCTAATCCGACTAACGTCTAAGTCCCTTGAAGTGGTTTTCCATCCTTATCTATCTTAGAAAGATCATCTATACGCGGAGGGGAAACTCAAAACGAGAGAAAGGAAGAGATTCAAAATGGAGAATTCGAAAGATATAGATATGGCTATTGGGGATTATGCTTTCCTTTCAAAAACTTTTCTCTTAAAAGACATGTTTTTGAAAATACTCCTTTCCAAAAATATTCTTAGAAAATAGTTTTTCTAAAAATTTTATCTGTTCCGGTAACCTTAAGCTCTGATACCACGTGTAACACCCCACACCCGCTATAGTCACTCACTAAGGGAATGCCATAGCATCGGTGGAGTATTTTTAGTGAGTATAGAACAGTAAAATTACAACAAGACAGATATAATGTAATACTTGAAAATTTTAAAACATCATCTCATAGCAGCGGAAAGTAAAACATGTTTGGTTACATCATAAAACCATAACAAGAGTCAAGTACAAAATATCCATCCTGAATAAAATAAGTACATAATCCCACTACTCATAACAAATAGCCATAACAGAAAAGATAAGATAAGCTGAGCTCTACATCTACGGTCCAAGCTCCAAGAGATAGATAAAGCAAACTGATCAAAGCCCACTAGCACTAGGCCCAACCTGAGGACCTGAAGGAAAAAGATAAAAACAACGGGGGTCAGACATAAGCCTGAGTGAACCCTATCTCCTTAATAATACAATTATTAAAGTAATTAGGGTATGATATGAACTCGGTATGGTATCTTTGGGGATAATGACTACACTAAGTTGCCCACGAACACAGGACGAACTAAGATAACCGTAAAGACGCATCTACCCACCCAAGGATAATTACTAACTGCACCACACCAGTTCTACCCACCAAGAGTAATTCCTACTTAAAGGTTGATCCCACTAAGTGTACTTAGTAATTTTTCACCCGGTAGTTTCTTGTACCCCTACACAGGTGCCGTCTGCCCCTATTTTTACTAGGTGTACCCACTACCCCCAAGCGATCGGCTCCCTACCGTAGATACCCGTGCTGGTCCCACAAAAGGGGGTGTATCATTTCCCAAAGTGGCTACCATATAATATCACTGTGCACGGCTTTATATCTACCCGATGCAACAACGACTTACCAACCAGCCCGGGTCCACACACGCATATGAAACCCGTTGATCCCGCGTTGCCACCGCTAACTCGTTTTGGCCTCTTACAGTCAAGCACAATATGCGTGTCCCGTCACCCGACAAGAGTCGAGCCTACAAAGATACGTTGGGATATTGGTTGAAATGGGCCCCCACAAGCTACTACTTAAGCTTGTCGTTTAATCTAGTGCATCCCACTTAACCCTTTAACCATGTCCCCTTACATGTTATAAATCTTGGCTAAGTCCTTTAATCATATTTCAATTGCCACTTAGGGCACTCACTAGATTCCCACATGCCACCCATGGCACTTACTTAACCCCTTAATCATGTTTAATTACATGTTCCACCTTGGTTAAGTATTCTAATCGTATTCTCACATGCCACCCATGGCACTTACTTAACCCTTTTATCATGTTTAATTACATGTTCCACCTTGGTTAAGTATTCTAATCGTATTTTTCTATTGTCACCCAAGGCAACCCACTAGTCTCATCATGCCACCCCAAGGCACCCACTTAACCCCTCATGTCCCACTACATGCTAATATGGTTAAGTGTTTCTTAATTCATTAATTAAGATCATGACCTCATAAAGACCTCCCACATTAGACCGTCTTTTATGACTGCTGGATATGCCGGTTGGTTCCGGGCAGACTTCTATCATAAAAAGGGCCTAACCTCGTGTCTTTACTTTAATCATGTATTTAATTTATGACTAGGACCTCTCACATTGGGCCAATCATTTGTAGCCGCTGGATGGCCGGTCGGTTCCGGGCAGACTTCCGCTACAAAAGGGTCCAACCTCGTGTCTTAGTTGATTAATTAATCCTAATTAATCACCCCCATATTAATTATCCCTAATTAATATCAAATTTTCCATAACATGGGTAGACCTAACTCAATAGGTAAATTCTCATGGGGTAGACCTAACTTAATAGGTAAATTCCCACTTATGGTAATTTATTTTTTATTGTATGCTTAATCATACCCAATCATATTTTTATTAACATATTTACCAACCCCATCGTTCCCCACGTAAATCGTTCTCATTTCATGACATAAATAAGGGGAAGATCATTACAAATATCATGGGTTTAGCATACAACTTTGTCATGGGTTAAGAGGATGTCAACTTGCATATATGAGCATATATTAACCCAACTACATTTAACCCAAACTTGCATATTATCAAACATGTGTCTTACATAACATGTTGCATATGAACTTACATATCATCAAACATGTGATTTGCATAACATGTAGAACTTGCATTTTAGCATATACTTAACTTGCATAAGCACTCACATACTTGCATAAGCATTCATATACTTGCATAAGCTTGCATATCATGTTAAACTTGCATTTCAACATATACATAACTTGCATAAACATTCACATACTTGCATCGGCTTGCATATTATGTTAAACTTGCATTTCAACATATACATAACTTGCATAAACATTCACATACTTGCATAGGCTTGCATATTATGTTAAACTTGCATTTCAACATATGCATAACTTGCATAAACATTCACATACTTGCATAGGCTTGCATATTATGTTAAACTTGCATTTCAACATATACATAACTTGCATAAACATTCATATACTTGCATAAGCTTGCATATTATGTTAAACTTGCATTTCAACATATACATAACTTGCATAAACATTCATATACTTGCATAAGCTTGCATATTATGTTAAACTTGCATTTCAACATATACATAACTTGCATAAACATTCACATACTTGCATAGGCTTGCATATTATGTTAAACTTGCATTTCAACATATACATAACTTGCATAAACATTCATATACTTGCATAGCTTGCATATTATGTTAAACTTGCATTTCAACATACACATAACTTGCGTAAACATTCATATACTTGCATAGCTTGCATATTATGTTAAACTTGCATTTCAACATACACATAACTTGCATAAACATTCATATACTTGCATAAGATGTTAAACATGCATATAAGCATATACATGACTTGCATAAGTACTCACATACTTGCATAACATGTTTGCATAATGGATCCATATTCACTTAGTGTTTTGCATCATAAACATCATGAAACAACTTGCATAAAAATATCATGATTACATATTATGAAACTTGCATGACATAAGGCATATAACTTGCAAAACACATAATATTCACTACATCAAGCTTGCATAAATATATGGATCCACAAACATAGCCATACTTTATCACATCTTATCATAATCAATTCAATAATTGATTATTAAGGGGATAGAAGCTCACCAAAACAAGATTAGCAAGTTAAATGAAGCAAATCCCAATGATTAAGTAGAAGAAGATGTAGATTAGCTTGCAAACCCTCTTAGGATTTTTAGTGGAGGCTCTCCAATTTTCTAAGTGGTGGCATAATGGCCTTAGATCTATTTTTGGTAAGGATAAAGGGGGTATTAGGGTGTATATATAGATTAGTTAGATGTTTTAGGACCATAGGATATACCCTAGAACCAATCCTAGCCTTTAAAGCATGTCTTGGGGAAGAAGTCAAGTGTAGGAACCATTTAGGGCCCAAAAAAAACAGCCCAAAACTCATCCCGGACCTCAAAACATGAGCAGTTTTCGTTTTTGATTTTTCGTGAAACTTTGACGGGCCATAACTTGGTCATACGGACTCCGATTTACGAAAACTCGGACTCTATTTCGCGTATTTTTCCGAGACGAACGCAATGGCACAGCCCGTTTCCCCTGATTCAGAATATTAAATTTAATTCTGCTCTGATTTATGTTATAACAAGTTATTTAACATACGGGGTGTTACACCCCCCCAGGTTCTCAGGGAGGAAGCACCCAGGTTTAGTCAGGATTTGGATATCATCTTCTAGGAGCTACTTCTGAAGTACGGCTCGAGTCTCTGTCTCTTATATGGCTTGCTCTTTAATATGGGGGAATGATGTTTTCTTTTAAATACCTATGTACTCTGATAATAAATAACTAAGGTTTTTACTTTCCACTGCAAAAATTTTATATCTGTCTTGTGATATTCTGTGTCTGTTTACCAAAAATGCTCTACTGAGGTTAAGGCATTCCCTCTGTGAGTGACCTTAATGGAGGTGGGGTGTTACACTTAGGATTGAAGGAAGGGTCTCTGTGGTGAGCATACTTTTGAATTGCATGCGTTATGATAAGATGATGATTTCTAAAAGAGCTGAGTCGCTGTCTGTGCTTGAATTGTTTCATTGTGGAGATGATAGTACTAGAAGTATTTGTGTCGAGTTTATATCTGAGCTTACATGTTTGAATAGGAGAATGTGCTACAACCAGGTTTTGAAAATGATAAAGGATCATTCAGTATGATGCATCCTTATTTGTGATAATTGGCTCGATCAAAGTGAGTAGCAAAGTAGTTACAACTCTGGTTTCTGATGAAAATAATGTCACCATTTTTATTTGAAAATGGTTTAAGAGTATGTACAATATTTGAAAATAATGTCACCTATTAATGGTTTAAGAGTATGTACATTATTTGAAAATTATATCACCATTTTTATCATATTCATCTTATTGTTTTCCAACCAATTTGCAGCATAGAACTAGTAGTAGCTTTGTAGTAAATTAAGTGGTGATGATTTGAAAGTACAGAACAAATAGTAATTTTCAATTAAAAAAAGAAGACGAAATTATATGTAGTTTAGTTTTGATTTTGTTTTCTGGCATGTTCCAGGTCTTCAGCAAGAAGTCTTGTAGGTCTATATGGTTCTTCAACTAGAGGAAAAGAACCATGATTAGCAGCACATGCAGCTCTTTAATGTGATGTCAAATGCAAAGGTAGAAGAACATGCATGTCAGGTGAAGTCAACTGCACAGGTGTAGGAATTGTTATATTCTAATTGTTATTACTTGAAACGAATATGTGGATGATACTTGTAATTGTAATGTTGTAGCATCTCGGAAAATCCGACTCTCGAATGCAGACACTAATACATCCGGTGCCCAGATTCAAGTATCGAAAACCAGAAAACTAAAAGAAAGAAAATAAGAGGATGAGAAATAGAAAGAAAGAAAGTAAAGAATAGAAGAAAGAAGAAGAACAATAATACACAGTCTCACATCACAGCGGAATAAAATATAATACAAAAATAAATCTTTATTGAAAAACTTGAAACAATACTTACACTTATCAGAGTACAGTAGACATCCATCATATCTGGACAGTTATAACAGTCTGTCCTCATTTGTAATAGACATCGGAATAATTTCTATATACGTATCATAAGTTTGAACTCTTCCAGCTCTTCTTCTGGAATTCGTATCTTATCCTGAACTAGTACAACTCGGACTGGCCTGAGCATTACAAACGCAATAGGTCAGTCTGGTGAACCAGCGTGAGAAAAACTCTCTAAGTTATTGGTATCATCCAACTTGATTTTACGTTAAAAATCCTTTCGAAAGAAAATGATAATCATAAGACCAATCCACACATAAACACGGATGGTTTTTATTTTACGATAACCCAAAACGTTTTTGAAATGATGCCCTTTTATGATATTATAATAATGTTTAAATCAATTAAATAATCATCTAGTAGAACGTTTGCATCTCACGTTCTACGTATATAATATAAAATTGAAAACCGCAGGCGCTTATTGGAGAATGGATTTCCGACTATAACAAGGTATGGAACCACCTTCTGTTCAGTGTACTCTAGAGGAGATACACTGGAGTTCAACAAGAACATCTTGCAACTCAGCCACACATGACCGACCACTCATTTCTCTTGAGTGTATCGAATGTTTTGTCACCTTACGGTTGGTATACCAACATAACCGTTCCCAGGAGATACAGAAATAAAAAGAAATAATAGTTATGAATATCTCTAAATGGTGACAACACATCCTAATGGGGGCGATCCACTTAGCCACGCTGCATGCCCGATTTTTGTCATTTTTCGATTGTGAGGTTTGAGGTTTAACACTACCTTTAGAAAACCCTATCACAATCCACTTTGAACGTCGCATTTTCAGATCTATCAAATCACTAATTGACGTTAACAAAAATACTCTGGTCGTTAAGCTAAGGGAAGATGTACAGCCTTCTCCGCCACTAACAGAATTATGTTTGTATGAATCAATGTACGTAATTTTTAAGAAATACTCTGTCATACATTCGTCCATACAAATCATCCAGGACCAGGATGAACCAAAGGTACGCTCCTACCACATCCTAGGTATCACCCTATAGATCAGTAGCTAGTTGCCCTTGCAATCCGTAGATTTCAACCACGACAGGATTACAGTATACCTCTGGCAGCTAAACCCGAGATTTTAAGTAATTCTACCGTTTTATAAATATCAACGGTCTTCAAATGCTCCATCTCGATCAGCGTCTGGTATATTCAATGTTTTACGTATTTGCTGGTCGGAATGGTTTTCGAATATAAATTTGATCCCGGTCTTCCCATACCAACAATCGTATAGGCCAGATTTGATAGTTAGTTATTTAACTATCAACTTAAACAACCATTCATCCATAAAAGAAAATTGAATTTACTGATTAAAATTTTACCTTCTTTTATTAATCATTCGTTAATTAAAACTGTTTAATTTCCCAACATTGAAATACTCATTTCATTTATTATTTTATAATAAGAATATTCAAACCATTCATTTTAAATACTTTTGAACGCACTTCTTATCTTGGTCGTTGGTCCCTGACCGTAAACCAGTAAGTGAATAACTTCCTAAATATCAACCTCGAAGGCCGAAACCAACATCAGATTGATACTCAGAAAATTATTCATCTCAACTAATCTCCACTCAGTTTCTAATTCCATTAACTTCATTTCTTAATTTCTAACGAATAGAAATCTCAGATATTATTTATCACTTATATGAGATATTTCGTCTCAACTTACACCCATTTCAAATATTTTTCTTATAAATATAATCTACAAAACGTTTGCTAACATTATTCATTTTTAATACGAAAACAAGATTTCCTTATAATGATATATTTTTTTATCAACCAAATCAGTTTTGTTTTAATGTTCGTAAACCAGGTTCTATCTCACATCTTTATTCTATTAATAATCTTTTTCAAACATATAGATATGTTTAAAACTTCTTTCTATTCTAGTTTTGTTTCAATACTTCATTTATTTCTATTCTAACTTCATTTATTTCAATACTTCATTTAAAACTTCATCTATTTCAAAATATCCATATATCTTTTGCAAATTCTTATTAATAATATTTACTATTAATGACCCGTATATAAAATCCTTTAATATAATCCATATTATATTACTCAAATTAGTTCACCTCCACTTCAATTATTATTTATATTTTAAAAACCCTTTCTAACTTCCTTTCAAAAATTCTCATTTGCCAAATATTTACTTCAACCCCTATTCTCCTCACCCATGAATAATAACGTTTAATACAAGTCCATTCTTGACTAAATTTATAGATTTGATTCCAAACTTGTCAGTTTCATGTTTCAATTCTATTATCACTTCTATAGTTAGATTTATTTCACATAATCTAATTTATCGTTTCCATTGAACTTGGAAAATTCAAATCCATTTCAAACATCTATATTTAAACCCAATTTCCCTTTGTCTTCATACTCATATTATATTTTCTGAATTCTCAAAAAAAAAATTCTCTTCTTTATGAATATTGTTTATAAAAATCAACTTGTCTTCTTATTTGTTAAAAACAAATCTTAACTATTCCATTCCATTTATAATTCGGTTACTAAATAAATATTTCTATTTGAAAATAAAATTTACTTTAAACTCTTTTATATTTTCAATTCTCTTTTAAAATCCATATATTATTTTGACATTCAAAAATGTCAAAAATCAAGGTCCAATGTCAATACACATCCAAAACATGTCGCATACCATCGTAGGTTATCAATCATATCATATAAAAGCATATATGTGAAAACAATAAATAAATGTTGAGGAATCCAGTTGGATTCCTCCAACCTGTTTTTCCTGCATCCACAGATGTTAGTCAACAATAATAATACCCATCCTGCTTCGAGGCAGGATATCGCGGTATAAAGGTCATCCACTATATATATTGCAGGGGTGTATAGGGAAATCATCCGCTAATGGTACTGCGGGCATCCACTAATTGTACTGCGGGAATTATCCAATTGCCAGTCACCAATATTATTGTATAATATTATATATATATATATACTACTAGCACTTTATATCAATCAACTATCATCCAACAAACAATAAACAAAATTTTGAACCATTAAAAATAGTCCCCAATAATTTATCTAAGTGAGTTTAACTCACCTTGATTTTTCCTTTGCTGAATATTCATTAAATTCCAGATCGTCGCAGCTACGAGCCATCTCGAATCGGCTTGAATGAGTTTATTCCTATGATTATAAATTATATTTAATGATTAAATGTTTTTTAATTTAAACTAACTAAACGAACAAATTCTTTATTCTATATATTTAAACTTTGTAGAAACCATACCTTGCCACTTTGCAAATTACTTGACTAATGACGTAGAAAATCTCTAAACGGCCTCATACTACTGCGAACCTTTGCCCAAACACTTTCGCTCTCCTTGTAACTGCAATATCTTAAAAACTGCTCAAATTCATGTGCAATAACTCTCCCACCACGACAGACTCTTGTTATTGTACCTTCATCCCCTAATATATATCGCATACTGAACTCACTGCCAAACTCAGCCCAAGTCAGTGTGCATCCTTCCTCCAAGCAATAACACCATTACCAGATTTACAGTCCATCAGCATTCACCATCCAGACCTTCATTATCCCAAAAATTATCGCATTACCTATCCCTCAAACACTCAGTTTGTCAACAAAGAATCGAACTCCACCTAAATTAACAGATTTGCATTCCCCAATCCTTCACTATAATATTTTATTCCAACAACGAGCTCCTCTCTAGTCCTTATCTTCAATTAACAGAAGTTTACACTCCACGCTATTACGTTCAGTAACAAACATTTAAAGCTACTCCTGTTGCACCTCATTCATCACCAGGAACGCAACTGCACATTGTGCCTCTCCATCTCACTGAGCATCATGTTGTTGCTGAGCCAAACACCACTTCATCACCCAAAATCCCATCGCACTACCTATTCCAATCCCAAACCGACTTCGACTCCACCTTACACCATCCAAAAACAATGGATCCACTACCTTAAACTTCCCACTGTCGCAACCCTACCAGCTCCCTCCTCCACATCGTTCAACCGCCACCCAGATCGACAGCATCCAACCACAAATCCTCTTTTTAAAACATGCCGACAACACCCTATCTTCTTCGTGAACTCGCGAGTGCTTCAAATCGCGATGCCCAGAGCTTTTCGAGCTTCAAGGTTCTTGCGCTGGAATCTCGGTTTTCCATCATTGCCTTTTCCCGTATTTTTTAATTCGTGGATTGATTTCTGATTTCCCCTTTTTTGTTTAGAAAACAGATCTGGTTTTTGCCATTGGGAAATGGAATAAATAAAAAGGTTCGAAATGGTTTGAATTGCTTAAGTGTTTGGATTTCGATCTCCATTTCTATTCAACTTTTGATTGAAAAAATTGGTTTTGAAAGGGATAACAGTGTTTGTTTTTTACTGGAAAAAGAATTGTCTTCGTTTGTTTTTAGATTGAATTAAATAAGTGTTGTGATGGCTAAATTTATAGACGAGAAGGGAACCAGAAGTACGAGAGTAATTACATCCTGTTTTCCTTAGTGATGACGGTAGGGGACACAAAGGTACACGATGTGAAAGAGGAATACTTTGCAATGTACCTGGTAAAGCTTAACGTAGAAGGAAATTAGTTTTTCTTAGGAAGGAGGGAATTCCATAACGAACCCTAAATAAATTCTAACCGATGTAAATCTATTATTTTGAAATATCACATCAATTTCTAACTCCTCTTTAAACGCAAAGAAAAGCATTTCTAGGGTAATACCCTTATCCTGAACTCATCAGAACGGGTTTCAAAGCCCCAATCTATCATATGGAAAAGATACTAGTTTAAACTAACGATTTATAATTAAATTCAACTGAATATAAATCAATTCAAATAACAAATAAATTACTGCTATTATGTAAACTGAATTAAATATCCAAAACTCCAGTGATAAAAATACGGGACGTTACAAATATGCTTGCATATAATAGACTAGCAGCTCTCGGGATGTCCAGAATCCCACGTCAGTCAGTCGCCGTAGGCTTTCCCTAACAACCGAGAATAGGTGAAAAAGAAAACAAAAATCAACTGACCTTACCGGAATAAATTGAAAAAAAAGGTTTTTGAATATATATATTTCTGAAAGGCCAAACCAAGATGCATCGTAATGCTGATGTTATTTGTTCCTATTGCAACAAACTTTATCACCCTAAGTTGATGTACATCCGTTGTAAAAAACATGCAAGATGGCGAGGAGACGGTCTAGAGATGCAGAAACTGTCGCGGTTGGAGAAAGATTTTTGGTTTAATTTTTTTTATTATTAGAAGGTGCTTATGTTTAAGTTTTTCATGTATATATATATATATGTGAAAATGATTGCATGGTTCCATTAAAAATGATTATATGGTATTGCAAAATTTTTGATTAAAGTGTTGTATTTGCTTTCTTCTACTGTTGCATCTGCTTTTTTTTTGATGTTGCATTTCAAGATAATGGTGTTGCATTACATAATAAAGTGTTGTTGCATTAAATAACATATTATTAATTCCACATGGCACGTGGACCCTACAGCTGATGTGGCATGTGACATGTGGGTATATGACGTGGAGAGCTGATGTGGCATATGACATGTGGTCGTCTGACGTGGAGAGTTGATGTGGCGTAAGACACGTGGGCATCTTACGTGGAAGCTGACGTGGACCTCACTATCTTAAGGCAACGTTGTATGTTGTTGCATTACTTGCATATACTACTGCAATAGGGTTATAATGAAACACTTACTTTCTGTGGCTGCAGATGGGTAAAAGCGTTGCCTTAGAGAGCTAATGCAACGGCAGCGGATGCCACGCCCCTTTGGTGTTTCCTATTCGAAAAAATGGCCTATGACAACGCTTTTTTGATCTATGGCCACAGAAAACTAGTGGCGAATATGCCCACTTTTGTAGTAGTGCTAGATATACTTAACCTTCCTACTGTTTCAACCAGGTTTACTTAACCCCTACTCAAGTTCATGTTCATACAATCACTACAAGAAAAACCGAGATTAGCGACAGATTTTTAGCAGCGGAAAATTCCTTCGCTAATTAGCGGCAGATTTCCGTGGGCTTTGTAAGAGAAAATATTTTGGATTTTATATGTCATCTTATCATAAATTATTACCGTCGAATACTAATTCTGTCGCTAAATCAATGAAAATTGCAGCTTTTTACCGTCATATAATATTTGACGCTAAATTCCATTGCTAATAGAGTCGGATTACCGTCGACATAATTTTGAAGCTATTTTCTTGCAGTTTTCCAAGAGATTTGAAACAAACTTTTTTATTTTTTATTTATTAAATGTTTTAAATGTGTGTTATTACTTAGTAATTAATTAGTAAAATTAAATTTTAAATAATTAATGTTAATAACACATTAGTAATTAATATTAAATAATAACTATTAGAAGTAAATAAAATTCAATAGTTAATGCTGGTTTTTTTTGAATATTAATGCTGATTAATTATTAATTACTATATAATATAAATAAGAGGTAATAGCAATTAATAAAATACATTGTTGTTCGATGTTTATTAAATTTTTTTTGATAATAAATGATTATTTAATAGTCTTTAATACGATTAATTAAATTAATATATATCAAGAAATTATTAATACATATTTGCTTGTAAGAAATTGATTGGTACGTATTATTTGATAAATAACTAGTAATTAAGAAAAAAAATGGTTGAAGTTTAAAAATAAGAAGTTAAATAAATATAAAAGAATTTCGAAATCAAATTAAGAAAAACAAAATGCTCAGTTCTCCTTTAACCCTAGCTTTCTCTCCACACTTAAATCACTATACGTATTTTCTCTAATTTATCTTACCGCTCCACTTCGACCAGAGTTTTTTAGTTCGTTTCCACTGCTGGTCTTCGGTTCCTCGCTATCGACTTCACGCCAGCCTCTCCTAATCAATGTCCTTTTTGACTATTACAACGGAATTGGCGTTTATTTTGATTTCTAGGTCTGACTTGGGTTTCGATTTGGGAGTTATGTGTGGCCGTATTGATTCGGTTAGTGGTGGCTATCGATTGTCAATGCTCTGGGTTTGGTTGGTATGTTGATTTTTGGTTTGATTTTTGGATTTTTGACCCAACTATAGAGGCACAAAAATAATATTTGGCTCTATAGTTTGAGAGAGCTTTGCTTTTTGGTTATTTAGATTATTCTTTTGTTCACACAAAGCACATTTCAAACTATTCATAAATTGAAACATAAAAATGAAATATAGAACATAAATATAAGTTAAAGATTAAATATATTTAATATTTATGATAAAAAAAATTAAATATATTCATTATTTATTAAAATATTATAGTAAAAAATAATTTAAAGTTAATCACGAATATTAAAATACAGTTAAATAATTTATAAATGGTAATTAATAATTTATAGTTGAAAACTTAGAAGGGTTAGTTATCCGTAATTTATAATAAATGATTACAAATAAATAATTTATATTTCATAATTATTGTTTATAATCAGAAACTAAATTTAAATTTAATGTTTTATTATGGTTCATTTTGAATAGTTAGTAAATCACACATAAAAATTTGTACTAAATCTTGTTTGGTGGAAGTTAAACTTTTAGCTCCAAATTCAAATTTTGGACTTAAATTTAGGCGGCCAAAATAATTGGCTCTTCAAAGCGAAACAGTTTCACCTACACCCAAACGCAGCCGACACAATGTTTACGAAGCTTCAAAAAAAAAAGGAAAAAAATGGCGGACGAAGCTTTAAAGTATCGAAGCTAAACAAAATCCAATACTTATGGGGGTTTCTGCAGCCGATCTTCGCTGGTAAACTTCTCTGAAATCTCTTCATTCCAGATCATTTCCGCCCTTCTCCCATTTTGCGATGGGTTCACGGTTCCGATACTAATTCTATTCTAGGGGTTCACTACCTCCTTTCGAGTCTGCTCAGGTGATTATTTTAGATCCAAATAAATTTATGATTTTTGAATCAGGATCTGTGTTATGCGACCGTTTAAGACCTTGAATATATGATTTATTAGCTGACCGATCGACCGATTAAACTTTTGCTTGCTATTTCATACCAGCTCCTTTTATCTAACTATTTCATACCCTCTTTCTGTTATTTTAGCCTTCCTTGCTTCTAACTTATGCTTATCCCTATGTTATCAGGCAAATCTATTGAGTTTGGCGTCAGTATTATGAGTTTGCTCAATGCTGCTAAATCAAATTACCTTTATTTCTGCATGTTTTTGGATCTGGCAAGTGTTGTCTTGGTTTGGTTATCATTTTTCATTTGGGTGAGTATTTTCTTGGTATATCTTGTTTATATCCACTGTAGTAGATCTAGTATTGGGTGCTCTTTTTGAGTTTTCTGCTTTTTTCTATGCAACTGTTTTTGGGATGACGTGGGTTTTATAAGGCTCGGTTGTCCATTCCTTTGCTTAGTCTTGGTTTGGCTTCCTACATCTAATGATCTTCTGACATTTCTACGTGATCTTAGTTAATACAAGTAAGCTTGATCGGTTTGTTAACTTACTCATACATGCTTTTTTTAAAATACATTCAAATAAATTAGTTTTTTCTTGTCTTGTGCAAAAAGCTAGCACATATCAAACAGGAGCTAACCTGTTAAAATAGCCATGAAAGAAAATACTTTATTGTTATGAAACAACCAAACAGGGTCATCAATATGCCTTACTGGACTTTTGATTCTCTAGATTTTCTTATTTTTTTTCTTTTTAAATGGGTTAACTGATGCCCATGGGATTTATTCCACGATCCGTGGATAGTTAATCTAGAGATATATCACTATCCTATGGGGGACATCTGATTTATTTAATTATTTAAACCTGCATAATGGACCTGCACTCTTTTGCCAATCACAAACCAGATTCCATATCCAACTACAGGGTGTACACAGTGAAATTATTTTGAAAGCCTTCATGTACAGAATTTTCAAACTCAAGCATATTTTGGTTGATATTCCCATGCTTTTCGGATAATTAATCATGAATTTTGTTTAGAAGGTAAACATTACGTATGAATTAGCAAGCTATTAGGAATTTAGGATATACAGCTGCTATTCTTCCAGCTTGAAAATTGAAAGTTAGGACAATAATATAGACCGAGGACATAACAGAAGTTTATTATACTATGCATGAACCAATGAAGGGACTAACATAATATGATCCTTTTAAATGGTATTGCCTTACTTAGTACAAATAGGTCTGTCAATGAGCAACTTGGACCTCGTCCCTGTTACCACACTCATTGTGTGATGGTGTCACCTAACGGAACTTCCAATGTGTCAATGTTCTATATAAACGTCTCTTCATTGTCTCCCAATGGGAGCATACATGGTCTTGGAAGCACTTGCTTGTAACAAAGAGAATTACCAATGTTACATGCTACCAATCACATATATACCATGTTATATGTATATTTCTTATAATATGGGACTTATCCATCCAATCCACATCCCACAATGTGAGACACACCTAACAAAAATCATTACTTGATCCTGACCCATTGGATTTTTCACGTCTGTTTCATAAATACCATTCACCTGGTCCAAAATATTGATTCCAAAATAGTACACAACCAAAGTGTACAAAACTCTAGGTTTTGATAAAAACGAGTTCACAAACAAAACTATACAAAATATTCTACATGCCATGATGTGCTAACAGTGCCTACACTCATTTTTGTTTATGATGAACAAAATGTCGTATTTGAGATTATGATGTTGCAATTTACCCTTTATGGTGATATCCGACTATCCAATGCAGCTGATTTTAGATTGCACCATGTATGTTGTTATGTTTGTTTTAATTACAAAGGGTTTCGCCTCAAAAAAAAAACAATTAATTTTTTTATGTTTTATTTTCCATATTATTTTTGTATTTCACAATGCAAGTTTAAACAAAATATCAACTGTTTTACCAAAAGTGCCTTCCTTTTGATAATCCAGGCATGGTAGCAGTTGCATGAAAGTGAATTATTTGATTATTACCTTCTACTCGCATTATTCAGTTTTTGTATTTCTCATTTTAATTATACATATACCATGGTCATTGGAGTTGTTTATGGACTACACTAATTAATGGCTTATGCATTCGATTACTAACATTTTGCACCATCACTAGGGTGTCGGCTATGTGAGTTCTTGCTAAAGAAGGCAGGACTAAAGAAGGCATCACAGTGACCATAGCCTTCACGTAACAAAACCTCATCCGCCCCGTATGTGGAAACTAGGTACGTGGACACCACTTTGCTCACTATCATCATATCATTCGAGTCCGAATTTACGTTGATCGTACATGCATGCTGCTTGGTTTAGGGTGTTGACTGCTCTGAACATGAGACAGGATCAATGCAGCTGATTATTTTTGAATTGGACATGTAATACTTGGGAAGGCCTAAAGAAGTAGATAGGTAAAAAATAAAATTCTTTACTTCTATGACTATATGTATAACTAGAGAATTTTTGTTTTATAGAATCTTTGATGTAAAAAAGCGGAAATATGCCACAACAAGTTATGGATTTGAAATACTAGAACTATATTTTGGTTTGTACCTTTTAGTATTATTTATGAAATATTATGGATGTATTATGTATTTTTGATGTAAGAATGTTTAGTATGTCAATTATGTAATGTTGATTATGAGATGAGTGATTAATATAACATATTGATTATGAGATGCGTGTGTTGATATTAATTGTGCTGTATATAAATTAGGATTGTGTATTGAATGGAACACAAGTTATATGTGTTATGAATGTGTGTGTGTGTGTGTGTATATATATATATATATATAGAGAGAGAGAGAGAGCAGAAGGGGAATAGCAGCGGATTACCAATAAAAAAAGGGAGGTTAAGTTTACCTCAATTTAATTTTTGTCGCTAATCCCTTGCTAATTAGCAGGGGTTTACAAACTCCTTATGTAAGAAATATTTTATTATAGTTTAATTATCTGTCGGTAAATAGCCGGTATAAAAATTAAAATTAGTAAATAAAATTTATTTATATTATAAAATTAGTAAAATGTCGGTAAACTCTTGCAAATTCCGTCGCAAAATCTGACACAGATACCGTCATGGTTTTTACCGAACACCAGGTTATGTAGGAAATCCGTCGCAAAGACCTGTTTAGCGACAGATTTGAAGCAGATTTTGCCGCTGCTATTTACAGATTTTCTTGTAGTGAATCCCTATGGATTCAACTAGGTATTCCAATTCACTACCATGTCCATTTATTTTTATAATGTGCTAGACCCCTCACATTAATCCTACCACTTGTGGATGCTGGATATGCGGTCGGTTCCGGGCAAGCTTCTTCCACTAGTCAGGCTTAACCTCGTGTCGTAGCATGTCTCGTATTTGTGCACCTAGACCCCTCACATTAGATTCACCACTTGTGGTCGCTAGATATTACGGGTGGTTCAGAGCAGACTTCCACCACATGTGTAATCTAACCTCGTGTCTAGGTGCAGTTACAGTTTCTAATTATTGTAATCCTAGGCATTTCATTATTAGCCAATTTTACCTATGTCGTTATAGATTTTCATGCCCCTTTTCCCCAATTATGTTCATGATGAATTATATGCCCTAAATTCATATTCATAAACATTATTCAAGTTATGCCAAATTCCTCATTTACAAATTATGCCCAATTTCAATGTTTTTCCCCTTCTTTCCCATTTAACGCGTTCACATATTTCAACGGCATGCTTAGGCATGAAATTAGCATGGCTATATAAAATAAAAGGGAGGGGATAAACGGATGATGATAGAAATGATTATACTAACAACATTGGCATAAACATATAGTGGCATATTGATAAAACGGGCATATAAGAACAGATTTGATGAACATGAGATGATAGAAATGATTCTAACATGATGGGGATGTCATAATAGGCATGATAAGATCTAAACAATAATTTAGATGTCCAACTAATAACAGATCCAATTTAACCACAAACATGATAGGTGCAAGGTGATCTAAATAGTGAAGTAGATTGATAATCCAAAGTAGATCTGACATGATAAAGGTTAAGATCCTAGTCATAGTTACATCGGAATATCATAGGTTCATAAGTTATAACAGATCTGATATAATTCAAGCATTCACAGGCATAGATCCAAATTACTGCCATATCATGTTTACTTTTTAATTATTTAAATCTGAAAGTAACTTACACTCATAGTGTTTGGATCTAGAAAACAGAAGGAGAATAGCAAATGTTGAATCATAGATCTACACTTGAATAACTCGAAACTTGATTAACTCGATTGCAGAAGAAGAAAAAGGTTTGATTTAGTCCGGGCAGCGGCAACATCTAGTCCTCCATTATTTTCAGTGTAAAGAAACAAAAGAAATAGGGTCTTATTTATAGCCTAGAGCCAATGAACCAGGTCAACAAAGGAGCCTAGATTCGCAAATTCGAATTCAGCCCAGATCTTACCCGGGGGGTGGGGGGTCGACCCCCCTTATGGGTCGACCCGTGGCTCGACACCAACCTTGAGTGGTCGACCCAGGGGTCGACACCCTCACAATGGGGTCGACTCCCCAAGGAGGGATTTCTGCCGCTCACCAAAATTTTGAAATTTGAACTATTTTTTGATTTTTTTGATTTAATTGTATATATACATATATATATATATATAATTCTCTTACGTGTATACAAACTTCAAATCTTCATAACTTCTACATATTGTGTCTGTTTTACGCAAAACAAATGTCTGCCTTGACCGGAATTTCGAGACGGACGTAATGGCCAGTCCATTTCCATTAATTCTGAATGTTAAATTAATTATTCTTTAATTTATCCTCTTTAATGTTGTTAAAATTATGGGATGTTACAAACAATACGTTTCCCGGCCCTATCGGACCTATCACTTGGCCTTTAGTGACCAATCATATCTGAGGCAGCTCGCAATCCATCATCCACATAAGTAAAAATGTCTGGGCTCCATACCATGACACCACTTCTAGCTAGAAAGAAACATTTGAACTCCTGCGTCCGTTATCCCGTTTCAGACTCATACCGGGGTGTGAGGCTCACGACTCAACGCTATACACAAAGCTACACTATATTACAGACGTGCTTTGTTCATCATCAACAAGACTATGTTTTCAACAAAAGCCTTGATCCTTACATCTCAGCATGCCACATTGAAAATCTGAACCATACTATTGATTTCCACCAATTTATAACCTCTAAGCTCGTACGTCTCAGGGAAGGGTGTTAAGTATGAGAATAAGTTCTCTACCACCAAATAGATATATATTTAGCAGATATCAGCAAATACAACACACAATATAATGTCAGACATACAATCCATTTACAAGCCCGTTCTGGGTTTGAATGAAACCGGAGGCACTTTATTCCTTATCCCATTTGTCCAATACATGAGAGAGGTCCTCGCATATCCGGTCGAACTCCAAGTACGACTGGACGCCCACCACTTATTACCTTGTCTCGGGGTCTCAGCCAAATCAAGACATCAGTAATAATCTATTTAATGTGAAGTTCTCCGGTCTTCAACCACCGTCTTCATAGTCGAGCTTTAATCGTCGTATCAATTATTCAGAATGGGTTAAACCCTGTCTTTCCGAATAACTCGCGTATCTTATAATCAAGTGCTATAAAAACACATCATATGCCTCATTCCAATCTAGAATATTCTTTTTATTCAAATATTCTTATTACTAGGAATCATCCCCATAAATCTTTTCAAATATTTAATTCATTTAATCCTCTTGTTTAAATCTTTCTTTGAAAACCATTGCAAAAGAGTTTTTGTTATCTTTTAACGATCTTAAACCAAATTAATGTTTATCAACTAGTTGGAATTAACGAGCCTTACCCAAATAATCATTCATTTTATTATCCCAATCCAAACGTATTCATCCCATGGAGAAAAACTGGTAGCACTCCATATCTGACACCCATTGTGTTATCGGTAAATTTAATTACCATTTAACGTTTAAATCTAATTAAAGATTTAACTATTGCATGGAGTAAAACTGGTGGAACTCCATTTCAAACATTTCTTGAATTCGGTAAATTTAATTACCTCATTCACATTTCAATCTAATTAAAGATTCATTAAAACTCTAGTTCAGGTTTAATTTCAAAAATCATTATTTAATTATTATTCAACCCTTGAAAATAAATCTCGTCTTTGCTTGGATTAAAGAACAAATGTCATGTAAAAACACAATTCACAATAAACCCAAAATCCTCTTCCATTTAATATGGAATATTCGTGGAAATCCGAACAATTTGTAATCGATATAAAATCCCATATCCGACCAATACTGTAAGTGGAATAGCGGCAAAGCCTTTTAAATTCCATAAATAGTAAACACCTTTATTCACAGAAACTCATCTCGATTATTATTAATCGAATCCCATTCAATTCCAGTTTAATTAAATAAACTGGAATACTTTCTTTAAACCATAATTAAAAAGATTTATTTCATTCATAAATGGGTTCAAGAACGGTGTTATTTAAGATACCATTAGCAACAAACACAAAATCACATTTTCCCATTTAATTCCAATTTATATGTTGGAAACTTCTGGTTATGATAAAACCATTCACAAATCCAATTTATTATTTCTAAAAATCATTGGATTATCATTCTAGTTATTAGCTAGTTCATTCGAATAAAAATATCTATTATCTTTTCAACCGTGGAATATTTCATCCAAAATCTTTCCCAATCATTTCTTATGATTTTACATAATTTATTCACATTTTTAATAATTTTATTAAGGCCCTTACAGTCGGTTTCCAATATCTATCGTCGAATTACATCCATAGCGACCTTTTCCAAAACTGGTTTGGACATATTTAAAAATCCAACAGTTAAATTTAAATTCATATATTCATTGGAAAGATCTTTTCGATACAAAGCCAATGCTTCTGGTTTTAGGAGAATTTGATGGTCGGATCTCTCGTTATGTCAATTCGAAATTCATGGTTGAAATTCGCGAGCGGTCGCTACGCAGCACGTTCTATTCAAGCCATTTAAATATATATAATATATTTCGTCAATTTCCATTCAAAATGTATTTTATGAAAACGTTTATAAATTCGTTTAAAAACGATTTCAAGTTCCCTTTCAATTTTAAATAAAAATTGAACATTCCATTATATTATAATCCCAAAACAATAATACTTTCAAAATGTAATATTTTTGAAATTCAATCTTCTCGATATTCATTATAAAATTGAAAAAAATCGATATAAAAATCCGTTTGAATCAAAATAGCATTTATATACTTAACTCAGCTTCACATTTTTATATTTTCATGTCCATCCAAAATCAGATATCAAAATCAACTTCTAATTCTCACTGAATGTTACATTATAAAAATGTTCACATTTATTCCGGATCGAAATAAAACTTCAACAAATATCCATATAAATAAATTTATATGGATTGCATTCATCATTTACATCCAACGATAGTTGCAAACAACTATCAACATCCCAAATAACATTTAATGTTCATTTTATTTTCATGTAAGCTTCAATCAAATAATTGACGCCTTTATAAATACGTCAAGCAACCAATTAACCATAATTTCACACAAGGCAGATGTGTGAGTCACTTGCATACAATGCGCACAACATAGTCACAAATAAATACTTAACTATCATATGCCATTTATGGCGCCACAAGTGTCCATCCACGGAGTGTCACATATTCATACAACGCTTCTAATGCAAATGATTCGTGAAGAGTTCATGTGTTGAACTCCAAAAAGGGATATTACATGCAATGAGTAATATAACTATAAGATATAATTGCTAACTTGCAGCTTAACCACAAAACAAATCATGACATAATAACCTAACAAAATAATTTGGCGAGCGAGTTCTCACTTTTCATACAACTAAATAACAATTTAGTTAGAGCTTTCACCCATAAGCTAAACCAAGCACCACGACACTTCTTATGTAGAATTTTCTTATCGAACACTCGTCGTTTGTCGTTTTCCGCACTCGAATTCACCTTTCTGGCTCTAGAATTTGCATACGACCTCCAATCTTCACCAAACTTTGTCACAAGCACAAAAACGTCATTTCAGACAACTTTTGCCTAGTGGAATTTCTTCCCAAAATGTTCCAATTCACCAGAATTCGCAAATCTTTACTCCAGGTCTACCAACTTTAAAAGCTTTTTTCGAGCAGCTCCAAACTCCAAAATTGGATTTTGATATGTCAAATTCGTAGAGAAAAAGGAGATCTACGACTTTCATTTATAGAGCCTTGGTCAGAAATGCACGGATCAAAGGTTATTGAGCAAAGAAGGAAGAGGGGTGCTTTTGCAAAAATGCGTTTTTAGCAAAAAAAACAAGTTTTTGGACGGAGTAAGGCCCACCCCCTCACTGTCCAGCTAGGTTGTAACAACCCGAATTCCGACAGACCGGTTTTTTTCAAAATTCTAATCTATTGAAACTCGTGTCGGTTTGCTCTAGTATCCTACAGAAAAGACAGAGACATAAAATATGTCAGAGCTTAGAAAATATCTCACAACGGAATAGATAAAATATAATATACTCAAATTATTGCCTTACCTTATTAATAATACTGCCTAACCAGCATCCAAAGCTATCATGTCTATACCATAAATCTGACCTGCGAGTATGTTATGAGGAGGGGGTAAGAGCACAAGTTATGAGGAGGGGGTAAGAGCACAAATCTAACCACATATGTACCGTTAATTGTAGCTCGATGCCTCAAACCACACGTCCTCTAATGTGCACCAAGTTCCGTGGTAGGGCGATACAAGAAACATGGAACTCGGTCGGAGCTTTTCCATATCTGTACAGGCCCGCCTTCAAGAGCCTCAAAATACAGATATCCCTCGAGTCTATTTTTCATGGTGGCTATGGCCCCACCTCGGTCCCTCCCTCAACCAGTAAAGACTATAAGAGCTAAATGACTTACCCCTAACAAATAATATAAACATCCAGTTGGCGTCTTCCCCCAACCACCGTACCTCGATAGTGAAAGGAGAATGATCTATTGGTTTTAGCTCTAGTCTTTTCACATCCCACTGGCTGTCGACGGTCGGTATCCGATGATCTACTATCCTTGTTGGTCGTGACCCTACGCCTCCCCTTTGAGGCAACTGTTGAAATGACCCAAACTTCCCCGTAAAGGAAAGTACGGATGGCTTTGAGAACAACACTCATCAGAACACAAACATAAGAACATTTCATTGCTTATTACAACAACTACATCAGAGTACAAGAATATTCCAGAGTATGAATAAATAATATACAATAGAAATACAATATCAGATATTTAAATTACATTTTAAATAGCAACGGAAAAATAATACAAAATACAACTGAAAGAAATACACGGCTACAGAGCTTTCTGAATATCGCTTCATCTGTAAAGATGATCATGTGAATGTAATATCTGCAAAACCAAAACTACTAGCTGCCCGTGTGGAAAATATGGGCACCCAGAGTTTAGGTTAAAACAATAAACTCTAGGTCAATCATGGGGCTGGTATGAGAACTCAAAAACAGTTATTTTAAATTGATTTTAACGTTAGGTAATTCAAGGGACCACGCCTTTACACAGAACGGGTTTACCCCCAAGAATACTAGTGCATAGAATAAACAGCGCGGTGCTTTTTGGAAAAATAAAGCTATTATAAGACTCAGATCCCATCACATAATGCAACGCAAGCCGGAGGATAGAGTTTTACCTTATAATCGCCAAAAATGCTTGATACGCGAAATTTCATCTTTTATTATTACTTTAAGTGAAGAAATCAACTTCGAATATAAATGTATCAATCATAGGCGGCATGGGTACCATATATCATGTCGCCATACTAGTCCTACAATGAAAACCGTATGATATCGTATTGGAAGTTGGATTTTCATTTATGAACCAAGACAAAGGATCGTCCTTACCGAATTTGAGACACACTAACCCGTGCCTCAGGACTCAGCCGCAACTGCACCTAGGAGCGCCAGGGCCGGTCATCCGTCGATGATTAGTTATACCATAAACTATATGTTAGCCTGCCCTATGGGACATAAAATAATCTGGTCAGTAATGTCGACCAGACCACTATATATATATATATATATATATATATATATCCGAGGCGCCTCTCTATCCATTAAGTAATAAGCAACATCCACGTAAGTAAAATGCCAGGGCTTGTAAACGTTGACACCCCTCCTAGTTAGAAACTAACACATGTCCATTTCCCTGGGGTCCTTCTCCCGTTTTTTGTTCCTACCGGGTTGTGAGGCTCAAAAAGTAACGCTATACACAAAGTTATGCCTAAAATGGGTTGTGCTTTGATCATCAACCACAAGGCTCTGCTTTTCAATAAAAGCCTTGATCATATGCATCTTAGCATGCCACATTGTCAGTCCATACCATACCACTGATTTCTGCCAATATGTAACCTCTGAGCTCGTACGTCTCAGAGATGGGTGTTAAGCAAGAGAATAAATTCTCCACCACCAAACAGATATATATTTAGCAGAGATCAATGAATATAGCATAAAGGATTAAAACGTCAGACATACCATCCATTTACAAGTCCGTTCCGGGTCTGAACGAAACCGGAGGCACCTTATTCCTTGTTCCATATGTCCAATACAAGAGAGCGGTCCTCGTATATCCGTCGATCTCCAAGTACGTTTGGACGATCACCACTTATTACCTTGTCTTGGGTGTACGGCCCAATCAAGACATCAGTAATAACCCAAACGAAGTGAGGAACTCCAGTCTTAGACCACCGTCTTCATCTTCGACTCTTAATCGTTGTAGACATTATTCAGAACGGGCTAAACCCGGTCTTTTCAAATAACTCGCGTATTTTATAAACAAGTGCTATAAAACACGTCATACGCCTCATTCCAATTCAGATTATTCTTTAAATAAAATATTTATATTATTAGGGCAAGGTTTCCATTAATTTTATCAAAGAAAAATTCTTTAAAATTTATTCTTTAATTTTCTTTTGAATATCGTTTTCAAAAGATTTATTTAACTAGTCGGGATTAGCGAACCTTACCGAAGTAATCATTTATTATTAATCTCATTCCCAACCTATCCATCCCATGGAGCAAAACTGGCAGTACTCCATATCTAACACCCACGGTGTTGTCTGTAAATTTAATTACCATTTCACGTTCAAATCTAATTAAAGATTTAGCTAACGCCTGGAGTAAAATTGGTGGTACTCCATTCTCGATCATTTCAAGAATTTGATAAATCTAATTATCTCGTTTCTATCTAATTGTGTAAAACTCCAATTTGGTTTTAATATCAAAAATCATTAGTTTATGATTATTCCAATTTAAGAAATTAATCTTATCTTTAACTGGGTTAAAGAACCAATGTCTTTTAAAACACAGTTCATGATAAACCCAAAATCATCTTCCATTAAATATGAATCTTTATAGAAATAAGATCAATATATAATCGATATAAATTCCTGTATCAGATTGATAATATAAATGGAATAACGGCAAAGCCTTTTAAATTCCGTATATAGTAACGGTCTTCATTCACAGAAGCTCATCTCGATTATTATTAAATCAAATTCCATTCAATTCCACTTTAATATATTAAATTGGAAAATGTTACTTTGGAAAATTTCCATTTAAATCTTAATAAAAGATTTATAAATTCCAAATTATATTTTCACTGTTAATTGGGTTAAAAAAACAAATGTCCTTAAAACACAGTTCACAATAAACCCAATTCACAATTCATTTTATTCCAATTACTAAATATAATTGGAAACTCTAATAATCTTAATTAAAAGAATTATTCTTTTCTAAACTGGGTTTAAGAACAGTGTTATTAAAGACACCATTCACGACAAACCCAAAATCCAATTTGACATTAAATATTAGGTTCTGAATAGAAATTATGTCGGCTTATATTCAATATCAAATTCTGAGACCAACAAATATTGTACTGGGAATAACGATATATATATATATATCTTCCAAATTCCTCACAATATTCGTATAATAACAGAATCAAATATCAAAATATTCCGAAGATAATTCCCATTCAAATCCATTCCAATATATATAAATATATATTGGAAAATTTTGGTTATTTTCAAAACATTTTCAAATCTAATTTATTTATTTCTAAAATAATTGAATTATTATTCTAGTTAACAACTAGTGCATTAAACAGTTTATTTCGATAAAAATATATTTTATCTTTACAAAATTGAAAATTTTCATCCAAATTCTTTCCAAATCATTTATTATGATTTTACATAATTTTTCCATATTTTTAATAATTTTATTATCGCCCGTACAGTCGGTTTCCAATAACGGCTACCGAACTACATCCATAGCGATCTTTTTTAAATTTGATTTGGACATAATTCCAAATCTAATTGTTAGATTTCAAACTTCTTATATTCATTGGAAAGCTCTTTTCGGTATGAACCCAACGGTTCTAGTTTTAGGAGAATCCGATGGTCGGATCTCCCGTAAGTCAATTTGAAGTCAATGGTCGAAATTCGCAAACGGTCGCTGCGCAATGCGTTCTATTCAGGAAATTAAATATAATATATATATATATATATATACATACATATATATATATATACATTTTATATATTTCATCGATTACCATTTAAAATGTATTTTATAAATTGTTTATAAATTCGTTTTAAAACGATTCCAACTTCATTTCCAATTTTAAATCAAAATTGAATATTCTTTATCATTATAATAATAAAAAGGTAATATTTTCAAAATATTAGATTTTAAAATCATTTCTTTTCGATATTCATTATAAAATGAATCAAATCGATCGATAAACCCATTCGGGTTAAAATGGCGTTTCTATACTTAACCCGGCTTCATATTTTTACATTTGTGTGTCCATTCAAAGACGGACATCAAAATCATAATCTTATTCTTCACCGTATATTATTTTAAAATATTGTTTATTTTAAAATATTCTTTACTTTAAAATATTCTTTATTTTAAAATAATCTTTTACATTAAAATGTTCTTTACATTGAAAATGTCCTTTTACATTAAAATGTAATTTTACATAAAAATGTTCTTTAACATTAAAAATGTTTTTTTAATATAAAAATGATTCTTTTACACAAAATGTTTCTTTACATTATTTACATCAAAAATGTTTGATTACATTAAAATGATTCTTATATTTTGTTGACAATTCTATTTCAACAAAATGACTAAAAAGCGACAACTTCATTTTGTTAACAATTCTATTTTAACAAAATGAATTAAAATGATAACTTCATTTTATTTGCAATAATCTAATTCGACAAAATTGACATTTTTTTTAACACAAATCTATTTAACAAAATTGTTATTTTTGTTTTAACTATTTTATTTCAACAAAAAAAATGATATTTTGGTTTCAACTCTTCATTTCAACAAAAATGTCCATTTTGGTTTCAACTATTCATTTCAACAAAGATGTTAATTTTAATTCTAAAATGTCTTGTTAATTCTAAAATGTTATTTTATTCTAAAATGTGTTATTTCATTCTATAATGTACTTTTTACATTATAATGTTATTTAATTCTAAAATGTCTTTTTCATTCTAAAATGTTATTTTATTCTATTTACACGTTCATGTTAAAAAGGTGACATTTTTAATGTACAAAATATATTTTAACATATACTTCTTTTATTTTCTATACATACAATAAAAATGTGATTTTTATTCTTAAAATATTTTATTTTAAATATTCTTTATTTTTAAAGATTCTTTATTTTAAAATTATTCTTTATTTAAAATGACCTTTTATTTCTGAATCGGAATACGACTCAATCAGTTACCATATAATTTCAGTTATATGGATTTCATACATAGCATGTATGCAATAATAATGATAAATAATCATTAAACAGTCCAATCACGTCCAGAGTGAAATTTACAACTGTATGAGCATTAAATTAAATAAATAACGCTCATCATAGAATGTCAATCGATCATTGGCATACAACTAAATATTGAGACTAGTGTATGTCAAATATCATGCCAATACCCATGTGGGGTTTTCATCCAACAAATAATTAAATAATAGATTATTTTTTGTGCACTTGGGCTCTGTGTAAAAATTTATCATCCCAATCACATAAACAAGTCAGGTAACTTGTAAATAGCAGCGTAATCATATTTAAATTATCATAAATATAATAACATTATTTAACATGTTAAATATTCCAGATCTCCATCATGTCACAACATAACATACATATCATCCATGCAATAGATACAAGCAAAAAAATATTTCATCTCGGACATTTAATTACATTTAGTTATAAAAATAAATAACTGTATAAAATGGTTGAGTGAGAAAGAGTTCTCACCTTCGGTTTCCACTTCGTCAATCTTTAATTTTACGGTTCGGAACTAACTTTGGACCAAAATCTGACATGCTTCAAATTTGACAAAATTGGTGTCCATACGAAGCTCTCGACTCACTGATCGCAGCAAATCCTGTTTCGTGCGATTTCGAGTTCGTAGCAAAAAGTTATTAATTTTCAAAGTTTAAACAACTTAAATAATTAATTAGATTGGGGAAAGTACCTCAAATTCTAACTTTCTCTAAACTGGACAAAAATCGTGCTCACACGAAGCTCTCATCGCCAGGATCGCGACGGATCCAATTTCACGCGAATCTGAATTCGTATGTAAAAGTTACCGCGTTACAAACACTAAATTAATTAATTAATTAAATTAAAAATTCAAACTACCCCAAAACTGAAAACCGCCATTCCTAATTCCTTTATCACCAGCGCCGCCACGTAGGGCCACTATCGATCAACTGGACCGCACCACCAGCTGCGCCGATCCACGACGCCCCTCCTCCGCCAGAACTGTACCCCGATTCGCCTCCAATCGTTGGGAAATGAGCCATGACCGCCACGCCGTTCGAGGTAGATTGCCGCCGCCTCTCTTCACCATAGGTCACAGAATTTTATAGGGAGTTGCCCCAGGCCAAGCCGAAGACTTTTCCTTCAGACTCCAATGATCACCGTGGTTGCCGGAAAATGGTGATCTTCCTCCGCTGCTCACAGAAAACTGCTACGAAGTTCATCTCGATTTTTCCGCCAATCCGTCCACTTTCAGATCGAACAACCAAAGACAAAGTCTTAGAGCACTCTCTCCTCTACAATTTCTTCAACTGGGCCATTACCTAATTCTCGATCGTTTGATCGCAAAACCCCAAAATCCAAAAATGAATTTTTGCATTCAAACCCAGATCCTGGCGAATTCATGCGACGATAGACTATGGATTTTTTGTGGGAGGTAGAGATGGTGATGGTCTACAATACCCAGAAACCTTTTGGGTTAATTGTTTACGGATTGAGAGTTATAAATTATTTTATTTCAGGGTCTTATTTGCAAAAGAATTTTGAGAGAGGAGGTGTTTTCCCCAAATTTGGGATCAAACACCAAAGATGTAAAAGTTACACTTCACCGATTCGGTAAGAATATGGAACCACGTAATCGCAAAATAAATGGATAAAAGCGAGTAGGAACACAAAGGAATTTTTATAGTGGTTCGATTCTCTATGAATCTACATCCACTTTCAATCAACTCTCATTATGATATTCAAGCTTACAACATATGAATTTTCCCTCATTACAATCATTTCTCTCTTTTACTTTCGTTTCACTCTCTTTATGGTCGGATTTCACTTGATTTTGGCAAAGAAAAGGAAGAGATCTTGCTTACTTCGTGACGAATTTCCAATCACTTACTCGCTTTGATCTTTTTCCATGATCTTCATAGATTTCATATTGACTTCGCATTCAATTTAGACTTCGTAGAGGATTAGAAAAGATAAGAGATCGCTTGAGTGGTGTTTGAGAGACTTATCTTGTAGTTTGAAGGAGATCCAAGGCCCTTAGATTCGATTGGAGAAAGTTTTTATGATCATTGACATAGATTTGATCTTCATGAAGTTAGAAAAGAGTTGTTGAATCCACAGAAGCCATTAGAGAAGTTGTAAATGAGTTTTCAATTTGGCGGAGTCTCCCTCTTGGAATGAATTATTGGCCCCCCTCTCAAATGAATTAGGAGGGGTATTTATAGGCGATTTTAACCCAGGTGGCAATTCTGTAATTATGCAGAAGACGACATGACTCAACTCGCCATGACTTCATCTCGACATGACTCAATTTCAACATGAATGGTCTGAATGCCATGACTCAATTTTACCATGGTGAGATGCGGCGTGACTTTTGGTGGTACTTTAGTAAATATGTGCGCATAGCTGGACCGCGACATGACTCCAATGCCATGACTATGCTTGTGACATGAATTATAGTATCGGGCTTTGCGGCATGAATGCTTCTCGACTTTGATGCCCAACACGACATGAATGATGAGTTGCCAAAACTATGCATGGAAGGCTTATTGGTCATGTAACTAATGACTTGCGGCATGAGTTAATTGCCTGCTTGTCGTACGGCATGACTTATTACAACTGGAACCTTTCATTAACAGTTGTCACGTCCTCATTGTCCGTACTACATGTACTTTATTTATGTGTAAACGAGTTGGAACTTCTAGAAAGCTGTGGCTTAGTCCCCATGTATCCATCACACAACAATGCAATTGACCTTTTGTGTAATGTTCTTTCCAGAAACCAATGTATTATTTCTATCCCTCATATTTACATACGGTATGATATTTACGCTGGCTCATCACTGGTCCCCTTCAAGTCATATAACGTGATTACTATACATAGTACGAATAGTGTGCTGATGGGCGAGCTATTCGAATCACGACTTACAACTCATGTCGTGTGCACGTCATGGCGTACTTACGCAGAACAACTTGGTAAATAGCATACTCCGAATGGTACCAAACTGCATGGCGCATGGTCCATACCTTGTTCACATCACTTCACTGCTCAGCATGGTCTGAATATGGTACACGCAACTTAAACACATCTCATAGGATCGACTTGTCTTCGTTGGACCCAACGACTTGATTGGTGCTACAATATGAAGATGTGTGTCGTATATGACATGACTATCTTGCAACATGAGGAACGCTCCATGAACGCCTCCACGGCATGGTTCGCTTAGCGGCATGAATTTGCTTGCTTCATCCAATATATACATACCTTGTCTTTAACACATCATTGTTGTTATGTGTATAACTCATTTGCTCCATTGTATACATGTCCACGTGGCTCTTTATTATATGCATGGTCCAGGCTTCATTTAAGCACTTGATTCATGTATTTTGTTATATTATCAACAATATGAACAGTTAACACATGATTGCTTAAGTTATCTGAAAGGCATGCTTGTTGGATGAGTCCCGACATGGTGATGGAGGAATAGATGGCTCACGACCCGACGGGTCTTGCAGTAAGTACATAGATGATGCCATGATGAATAACTGACAAGAGGTCTTTGCTTTAACTCCATGCCATGTGGCTTGGTCGTCTACTTCATGTCGTGTTTAACGACTTAAAATCAATGTCGTGGAACTGACTTGTCTGGTTTTGGCATAGGTACGACATGTACCATGTCGCCTCGATGACTTACTACTTAGACAGTAATCGATCCAGAGCCTTTTGGCGATAATTCTTCGAATCCGCGTTACAATAGCGGTGTTAACATTTGCCCCTCGAAGCTTGTTTTTTTCGCTTGCGAGAAATGCGGGGTTCGAAACGAACGCTATTGTTGATAGATTTCACATCGGAATCCAGTCGTAGCCTTTTGCTTGCTATAGGAGATCATGCTTTGAATTTGTATGCCCTTGCTATATGTTCTGTAGTAAGTATTTCCACGATTTTGGACTTATACTTTGTTATCGACCGTCCACATCAATAACAGATTAGCTAATCATTAAAATTGGATTATAGCGAAATTTATTTTGAATTGAATAAAGTGTCTGTATGGGACTGTTTAATTCAACGGTTTATAACCTATCAAATATTATTTGCACAAACACGGTATTCTAATTCGAATTCGCATTAATGCTTAAAATCTGCTAATCAACTAAAGTCGACTGTGGATTCCAAACGATATGTTTTTAATGACTTATATGATGGTGTACGATATTTCTTATTTGAGAAAATATGTATCTGTGATTTATTTTCTTCCTTTGGGAGAGGTCTTGGATATTTGTGCCCTTGTCTGGGAGATTTCTATCCTTCATTATGGGATAGATTTTTATGGTTTAATATTTGCCTGCTTCGTCGGTCAGTTCTGACATCGGAGATTCCATTAGATGCCCCTATTCAATGATTTGCCTTTTTTTCCTAGATTATATGTAGCAGTCTGGAAGTTAGGAGATTCATATATTCTTCTTCATAAACTTGATCATCTGGAAGCCTGCTGACATGGTCTGGCAATCTACCATCTTGTTTACTTGAACTATTATGATCAATCGTGCTTGACCATATCGTTTAGTTATTCTTGAAGCATGCTCATCCCGTTATTTGAACATAAATTGGTTCGAGTATGCACATTAGTTGAATATTTTCCTGCGTTGGGGTCTCTGTTCATCATTGAATTTTTTGTGTTGCTAAACTTTGTTCGATTCGACCCCATGGTTTCTGCTTGAGGCTTGGAACGCTGGAAAGTGTTAACTTGTGATAATAGGACCGAGTTTGATTTTTCTTAGTTTGAACATTGTGTAATAGTTCAAAACTAGGTTTGCCCAAATCGTAACCAACACCTGTAGTTTGTATTTGAAAGCTGCATACTCCCAATTTGAGAGATCATGATTGATTTTTTACTCCCGCAAGCCTTATTGAATTACTAATTTGCTGGAGTATGTTTGGAATCAGCTTTGGCCATTCAACGCTGTAGATGGATTCACAAAATGGCCTTGCATACCAATAGGTACTTTGGAATCTGCAGTGTGCTTTGATACTGGGTTACTTTAAATCTGGTAATCATATGTTTGTCGTGTTGAGATTCAATCACTGCTTTTTATATGTCCTGAACTCCCTCATGTCAACACACCACCCGAGCTTTAGCTTAATAGACACTTCGAGGCTTTGGGTTGATGTCGCGATCTTAAGCTTTAGATCGCTACCAGGTTTGGGGCTCTTAGGTCGTTAAATCAGTCAAGATCATCATTGCGTCCTATGCTTTAGGTTGTTAGTGGCCTAAAGTTTTCACTCGTTAATATAACCTTTTAAATCACGAGACGACTCAAACTCCTCAATTATGGGGCAACCCAAGCCTTTGAGTGATTTGAACAATTTGCTCGGCTCACGATATAGGGCCTTGAGATGACCGAACGTCTTATGAGCTTGAAATGTTGCAACACCCTTAACCTTTGAATAGTTGAGTGACCTATCCTTTGAGTGGCCTAAGCTTTTAAGCCTTTAAACGACTTGACTTTTAGATTGTTGAAAATTTTGGGCTTTAAGCCATGGAGCGACCTAATTGTTAGGTCGTTGGGAGATTTATTTTATACTCGATGCTTATTTTGAAGTACGTTATATTTGAGCACTCTAGATCTTGAAAAATCCACATCTATGTCTTGAGAGTTGAACACCTTGTACCCTGTTTCCTGTCCGTACTTTGTTGAAAAATGAAGTTCCATGCGCAGAGTGGATACCGGACAGAAGTTTTTAGTCATCGTTCTGGAAAGTAGATCACTTTTGCTTAGACTGAAACTTTAACTTTGGTTTCCAACGTTAAAACAGGTGTAGTTTTTGGATTTTTAATGAACCAATTTTTGGTTATTCATTGTCCTTTTGGCAATTTGTGATTGTTCGCCTTTTAGCTTTGCCACAATAATTTGGTTGGACTCAGAAATCTCAGTACATAACTCCTGAACAAGATAAAGATACATGTTGTCTTTGTCTTATTTCGATGGATGGTGGTGTAACACTAGATCAATTTCATCGGAGGATCTCCCTTAGCGTAGGCGACCTCTTAAGGAACCTGTAATGAATAGCTTTTGCGCACATTCGGCGGCAAATTCATTGTTGATTGCTCAAGGCGACAACGGGTTAGTTTAGTAAAAGGAGACAAATCATGAGAAATATTCATAGGCTTGAATGTGTTATCAATGTGAAGCTGCTTTTTATTTAGGAGTTTATAACTTGGTAGATACAGTTCACACTGATAATACACTTAACTGGATTATCGACAATGCTCAAGATTCGTCAGTCTTGGTTTTGGAATGCGAATTCTAAGTATTATCTTTCAAATTATTATTGTATTAGATTCAATACCTATGAAATGTGCGCATCTGACCATTTGTCTGATGTAATTCCGAATTTAGCTTGCCCTGTTTAATTATTAGTGATGCCCCAGTCCGCTCGACTCGTATTCTTAGCCAATCTTCTTGGGTGGTCATAACCATAGGATTTTTGGTAAATCAAGTAGCTTATATGCATCACTTAATAAGTTGTGCTAGGTCAGCATTTCATACAATGCTTTTGCGGTATTCGTCATGAGGACCTTGAGTCTTGGAATTGGGTTTTCGGAATTTGAACGTTGCTCATTAATAAATTTGCATCTTGCATTACTTTTGTACTTGCCCATATCAGCCTTTTCGCAGTCCGAGAAGCACCGTTGTATATTGCAACCTTACAGTTTTGTTGTTTCCTTCAATCGTGTTTGACAGAGTTTATCATCCCAAACTGGACAAAACTTTGAATTTTCGCCTCACATCTGTTTTCCCCAGCGCATGGTCATTGCTCAACCTCACTTATAACTCATGCTGACAATGTTAATGGATACTAGCTTCAATTCCTAGAGAAGTGCTATCGCTTTATGGGATTATGTCATATTAGCGTAATTGCCTTCAGCATCATTTATTTTCGGGTTTGAAGCAGAGTATTATCGGGTTCTTCGAGTTATATACAATTAGAGCTTTGTAGTCAAAGATTAGAGCTTTGTAGTCAAAGAAGCTTTTCGTGTTGAGGCGCTTTAGATTTCCTGGCCAAGGAATTCATTCCCATAAGAGATCGTTTTTGATCTACCATGACCAATGTACCTACCCTTTCTTCTCCTCGGGACTGGTCGATGTTTAACTAATTGAACTTTCGAGGTCGCCTTTTATTGACGTATCAAGTCATATTGAATTTTTCGCTCCGGATGCACTTTTTTGAAGCAAAAATCTTTTTGACGAGCTTCCGAGGATGGATCTCCTGTTGTTTGCGCACTTTGGCTTATGTATTTCTAAGTATACTTGCCTTTTTGTTGAGTATAAATTGGGTTTTTTGTTTATTGTGATGTCGTGGTGAACCCGTGATATGTCATCCGGATATTGTTCAGTTCTTAGTATGGTCATGCTACTCTTTTATCATAGGCTGTCACGAATTGCGTAAGATGGATACAATAAATTTTGCCAAATTTCCATGATTTAGATTGTCATACTAGAAGCTTCTAACTTGTTGGCAAAAGTATTTTGCTTTTATTGACTTATTTAGAACTTATGAGTATGCCAATGCACCTAGGAAATCTGGATTTAATAGCTGACTATGTGCTTGAGTCTTTGAAGGCTATCAGTGAGCAAGATAAAACTAAGAGGTTTCTTATCGCAGACGAGTATCTCTGTGAATTCAGACTACTTTGCACCGACTCGATTCTTTCTCTCTCGAGGGATTATTTTTGCTTTTCGTTGTGTGACCAAAGCATCGGATGCCCCAGGCCTTTGATAGAAGTGTTTTGTGATGATGTGATGGAAACATGTTCTGCTTGTTGTGCTTTTTTGTTTAGCATTCCGCACCTGTTTCCTTTTCATGCTCACAACACAAAATTTAAACTGTAAGTCATCTGTTTTTGCAATGCTTTACATTATTATAATGATTCCGTGGTACTTTTGGCGAGTTTGTCTTTTCAATTGTAGCCACGAACTTTTAACTTCAAAATTGTGACGAATTTGTGGTATGTGTTAAGAAGTGAGCCTTGTTGAATCCCTTAATACGGTGGTAATGCCCCCATACCAAAATTTGTCATAGGATTTGAAGATTAGGTGTGACATTGTGTGTCCGACCTCATTTGGAATTTCTTGATCGTGTGTTTTTTCCATTATTGAATTTTTAACGTGATTACGATTAGAAGCTTCCAGTTTGGTCGATCCTACTCATGCCTTTTTTATAAAGATGAATTCTGTTTTTGTTCCCCTGCCGGAGTGGTCTTATATTTTATATGTTCAATCATATTTCTCGTCAACTTGGCAGTCCAGGCTTTTCGGAAATTAGATTTGAACATGTGCCCCCGGAGAGGTCTTGGTTTTTTCAGAAATCTGTTATTCGTTGTAACTGAACAAGCCAGTCACTTGTAGAATTTGTCGAATGCCTTCGAAGAAGGTCTTTGGATCCGTCACTATCCGAATTTGGAGGATTCATCTTATGATCAAATACCGTCGAAGGGGTCTTTGATCCGTTGTTCATTGAGTCTGAATAATTCAGATGCTTGCCGAACTTGTCGGACGCCTCCGAAGAGGTCTTTGGGTCCATCAGTAACTGGATTTGGAAGACCTAGAATCAATAGCTGGATTTGGAAGATCCAGCATCTGAGCGGATGCCTGCGAAGAGGTCTCTAAAAACCCGGTGTTTATATCGCTATCCAGCCATATCTTAATGGTGTTGGCGATGAATTAGGTGCCCCTCGGGGAGGTCTTTGGTTTAAAAAGCCTGGTGTTTGTATCGCTATCCAGCCATATCTTAATGGCATTGGCGATGAACCAGGTGCCCCTCGGGGAGGTCTTTGGTTTAAAAAGCCCAGTGTTTGTATCGCTATCCAGCCATATCTTAATGGTGTTGGCGATGAACCAGGTGCCCCTTGGGGAGGTCTTTGGTTTAAAAAGCCCGGTGTGTATCGCTATCCAGCCATATCTTAACGGCGTTGGCGATGAACCAGGTGCCCCTCAGGGAGGTCTTTGGTTTAAAAAGCCCGGTGTTTGTATCGCTGTCTAGCCATATCTTAATGGCATTGGCGATGAACCAGGTGCCCCTCGGGGAGGTCTTTGGTTTAGTGTTGCATTGTTTCATGGGGCAGACACTAGTTCATTTATCGGGTTCTGCCACGATTTGTTAGAACTAGGGCCAGGGACCTGGCAAATAAGAAGGCGCCCCTTCGATGAAACTTACCACTTGTTTTATAACCTAAACGTTACATTATTTGGTTGTTCAGTTCCTGATTCCCCTTATTTGCCAGGCTGTGCTCCACACCTTCGTGTTTGCCATGAATAATGGTTCAAGTACTGAACAGTGAGCACTTGAGCTATCCCACTCGGGATGCGCTCCAATGGTCACCAGGTTCTGCTAGGATACGGATGTGTTAGCGTTCTTTTTATAAGACGGTTGCTTCAATTGTTCCCTTCTTCTTTTCTCCCTTGTCAGTGAACTTCAGCGATGAAACCGGCTAAAGCCTATCCATTTATAGTTCTTCAAGGATGGTAAGTGATGTAATATTGGCTAAGCTCAATATCCTACTTTAATTATCATTCCAAAGCTTATGAGCGAAAGAGAACTTGCTTTAGAGGCTCATTGGCAAGAACTTTGATAGAATGGGCTTGGTAGTGTGGCCTTTTCTTCTTTGAGGCAATGAGTAGACAATATGATAACTTCTCCAACTTAGGATAGTTCAATTTTGACCCGGTAAGCCTTTTGTTAATGTAGTATGCTGGCCATGGTATTTTTCCTCGGAGAAATGTCCTTTGAGTGAAACTTATAACCCTTTAATTCGTTTATTGTGACACTTGCTCACTGTTCGACCCTTCGCAACTCCTTCCTTCTACTTTTCAAGGTAGTGCTTTTTATCTCTATACTTAGGTATATTTGTCACTTGGACTGGTGTTTTTAGGGGTCGTGAAGTATTGTCGATTTTCTATGGAATAAGCGCTCGTCAAGCGTCATTTTTCACAATCAGACCGAGCAAATTCAGCTTTGGCGGTCTTGTTAAATTCATTGCTTGACTTCCCCTTTCGATTTTCCGGATGATGCATTACATCTTCGCTTTACATGCGGAATGGTTCTCATTGCACTTCACGCTTGGAATATCGTTGTCGAGGCGTGTTATAAATATCATTCAGACTTGTTGAACCACAAGGAAGTCAACATTCCTTGAACCGCATGGTGTTTATCTTGGTAAGTGACTTGAAGTTGGAGATTTGATGTTTCCAACTTCCTACTTAAGTAGTGCCTCTTTAATGAAATATACAACTCTATGACACAGTGCTCATTTGCTATGCTTTTCATCATCTGACTCTGGATAAAATTTTCATTTGATTTGCAAAGTGGCACTTCACATCAACGGGTTTACTCCATATGATGCCTTCGGTACCCAACACTTGGACTGTCCAAATGGGGTATGTTAGCAAGGGTCACCAGAATTTACCAGACCGTGAGCCAGTAAGCGTCCTGTAGTATTAAATCGATTTTAGTGACTTTCGATATAATGGAATAATCGAAGTACAGCAAATGCAGACTTCTTATTATATGAAAATCGACATAGTAATTGCTAAATTATAATTCCCCTTTTTACCATAGGAGGTTAATATTTGTAAAGGGAAGCATAATATTTTTTTCATATGAACTAAGTAATGATTTTATGTAGAATGTTGTCACAAGCGGTCGTTATTCACGATTCCCAGTTTTGAAACTTCATCAAAGGTTGACAGTTTGTTGATGCCATTCAGATGCTCTTGGCTGCTAACATATAACCTTTGTCGGCTAAACTCAAATATTTCAACAACGGCTTTTACTGAGTTTTGGTATGGAAGTGTCGGGCGATCATTGGATGAACAGGAGCTTGTAATTCCGTTGGGATCATTGCCTCTGTCGGGTTATACTCTTGAGAACTTGCATAGCTTTGCATCTTCCCCCAAATTTTACTGTCTGAGCGAGAACTATTTGCCATAATATTGAACGTTGACTCTGCACGGTTACTCGTTGAAGCCTCTCCACCTGGGCTTGATCGTTTGACGGATATGCTTCGCTTTTGTGGAGTTGAAAGAGGATTTGTTGTATGCGATTTCCTGACATATTTTTGCAGCTTGCTCTTCCTAACCAACATCTTGATTGAGCTTTTCAGATGTCTGCAATCATTAGTATCATGACCAGGTTGGTTGTGATAATGGCAGAAAATTCCAGGTGTCGCTGCTTTGTTTGAGATCTTTAATATTGGTGGTGGCTCTGGAAAGAACCCTACACACCTTTAGTGGCAAAGAATATGTTCTCTAACGCATCATTTAATGGAGTTAATTCTTTAGACTTGAAAAAGTGAAATCTCTTGTTCGTTTTTCCCCTTTGTCTCCATATGTTCTTTTTCGCCCTCCGACATCCTTCTTGTGGCTTACCGGATAGGTAAGGGAGGAAGGTTGCTTGGACTTGCTTTCCTTATTATCACGATGACCACAATTCTCTATACGAAAATCTGAAACAATAAGATACATGCTCCTTTCCACACCTAGTTGTTCTACATGGTTTGTGAGGCTGGCTTGAGTGGTTTCGAGAGCCCTTATTTGATTCAGCAACATCTCATTTGAAGCATCTATTTTCTGGTGCAAACAGGTCATAGCGGCAACAAATTCTTTTTGAGTTACATAATCCCTTGGAGTTTCATTCGTGATTAGATTGTTGGCTTAGGAATCGACGGGAGTATCCATAATAGCATTGTTAAAGGTTCCTACACGCTTAATGCTATTTCCTGAGAAAGGCTCCTTATCTTTGCATTGTTCCATGGGGTAGACATCGGCCCTATTCTTTGACATTCGATCGGGCAGGCAATGACGGCTAACAAGATGAGGGCCTGTACTCCTGGTCTGAAGAAATGCCCCTTCATTAGGATTTGCAACCTTCTGGGAACCGTACTCGTTCTCGTGTCTTTTCTTTGACGGGACTTGTTTGAACACTTCGAGATTTGTTTTGAAATCTTCAATGTTGGTTTCATTTCTAATATTCAACTGAACATCAACTTTATTTACCTCGTGATTGCGATTATGATCTAACACCAACGAGTGTTCATTTCCATTTAAGTCGGTTTCAATTTTGCGAGGTGCTGGATTGGCTCGAGCAACAAGAAAAGTTTCCATCTTATCCATTGGGCTTTGTGTGAAATCGCCATTTGTTGATTCAAGTTGCCCACAACCGTATCCAGTTGATCTTGAGTTATGCCAACTCCACATCCCGAGGATCAATCAACATATGAAAGATTAGCTCGTGGGTTAGTGATAGCTTCATGATCGACACTTCCCGAACATCCGGCGGACTTATTGTCATACTTTTTCGGCAGAGGCATAACTTCGTGCAACTCTTCGGATTTTGGTGGAGACCTTTTGAATTTGAAAGAGAGTTGGTCGATTAGTCTGGATCGAGGACTTATGAAATCTACGGTAGAAGCAGGCTTAGAACTTCAATGGCAAGGCTCTTAAGATTGAGAGAAGTGTGAATGCGGCCCCACGATGGGCACCAAATGTTTTCCCCAAATTTGGGATCAAACACCAACGATGTAAAAGTTACACTTCACCGATTCGGTAAGAATATGGAACCGCGTAATCGCAAAATAAACGAATAAAAGCGAGTAAGAACACAAAGGAATTTTTATAGTGGTTCGATTCTCTATGAATCTACATCCACTTTCAATCAATTCTCATTATGATATTCAAGCTTACAACATATGAATTTTCCCTCATTACAATCATTTCTCTCTTTTACTTTCGTTTCACTCTCTTTATGGTTGGATTTCACTTGATTTTGGCGAAGGAAAGGAAGAGATCTTGCTTACTTCGTGACGAATTTCCAATCACTTACTCGCTTTGATCTTTTTCCATGATCTTCATAGATTTCATATTGACTTCGCATTCAATTTAGACTTCGTAGAGGATTAGAAAAGATAAGAGATCGCTTGAGTGGTGTTTGAGAGACTTATCTTGTAGTTTGAAGGAGATCCAAGGCCCTTAGATTCGATTGGAGAAAGTTTTTATGATCATTGACATAGATTTGATCTTCATGAAGTTAGAAAAGAGTTGTTGAATCCACAGAAGCCATTAGAGAAGTTGTAAATGAGTTTTCAATTTGGCGGAGTCTCCCTCTTGGAATGAATTTTTGGCCCCCCTCTCAAATGAATTAGGAGGGGTATTTATAGGCGATTTTAACCCAGGTGGCAATTCTGTAATTATGCAGAAAACGACATGACTCAACTCGCCATGACTTCATCTCGACATGACTCAATTTCAACATGAATGGTCTGAACGCCATGACTCAATTTCGCCATGGTGAGATGCGGCATGACTTTTGGTGGTACTTTAGTAAATATGTGCGCATAGCTGCACCGCGACATGACTCCAACGCCATGACTATGCTTGCGACATGAATTATAGTATCGGGCTTTGCGACATGAATGCTTCTCGACTTTGATGCCCAACACGACATGAATGATGAGTTGCCAAACCTATGCCTGGAAGGTTTATTGGTCATGTAACTAATGACTTGCGGCCTGAGTTAATTGCCTGCTTGTCGTACGGCATGACTTATTATAGCTGGAACCTTTCATTAACAGCTGTCACGTCCTCATTGTCCGTACTACATGTACTTTATTTATGTGTAAACGAGTTGGAACTTCAAGAAAGTTGTGGCTTATTCCCCACGTATCCATCACACAACAATGCAATTGGCCCTTTGTGTAATGTTCTTTCCAAAAAGCAATGTATTATTTCTATCCCTCATATTTACATATGGTATGATATTTACGCTGGCTCATCACTAGTCCCCTTCAAGCCGTATAACGTGATTACTATACATAGTACGAACAGTGTGCTGATGGGCGAGCTATTCGAATCACGACTTACAACTCATGTCGCGTGCACGTCATGGTGTACCTACGCAGAACGACTTGGTTAATAGCATACTCCGAATGATACCAAACAACATGGCGCATGGTCCATACCTTGTTCACCGCACTTCACATGCTTAGCATGGTCTGAATATGGTACACGCGACTTAAACACATCTCATAGGATCGACTTGTCTTCGTTGGACTAAATGACTCTATTGGTGTTACGCTACGAAGACGTGTGCCATATATGACATGACTATCTTGCAACATGAGGAACGCACCATGAAGCCCTCTACGGCATGGTTTGCTTAGCGACATGAATTGGCTTGCTTCATCCAATATATACATACCTTTTCTTTAACACATCATTGTTGTTATGTGTATGACTCATTTTCTCCATTGTACACATGTCCACGTGGCTCTTTATTATATGCATGGTCCAGGCTTCATTTAAGCACTTGATTCATGTATTTTGTTATATTATCAACAGTATGAATAGTTAACACGTGATTGCTTAAGTTGTTCGAACGGCGTGCTTGTTGGATGAGTCCCGACATGGTGATGGCGGAATGGATGGCTCGCGACCCGGCGGGTCTTGCAGTAAGAAGTACATAGATGATGCCATGATGAATAACTAACACGAAGTCTTTGCTTTAACTCCATGCTATGTGGCTTGGTCATCTACTTCATGTCGTGTTTAACGACTTAAAATCAATGTCGTGGAACTGACTTGTCTTGTTTTGGCGTGGGTACGGCACATACCATGTCGCCTCGACGACTTACTGCTTAGACCGTAACCGATCCAGAGCCTTTTGGCGATAATTCTTCGAATCCGCGTTACAATAGCGGTGTGAACAGGAGGAAAGGTTGCTGTAATGGAAAAGAAGAAGGAGATTAGGGTTAGTGCTAGGGTTATGAGAGAGTTTAGGATATTATATAGAGGTGGGGAATTTTTTCTTAAACCTTTGTGTATTTTAACTTATTAAATAATATTATTTTAACGCCCTTTTATTGATTAATTTATTCAATTTTGACCCTTTTTAAGGTTCTAAAATCCGTGTGAACACTACGGACTCCAATTTCGATGAAAGTTGAAATACAACTATTTCTTGACATTACGGAACCAAAGAAACTGGTTCCGTTGAATTATGAGTCCGTATGCACAAATAATGAATTTTTAAAGTTAGAAAATTGAATGTTTTCACTGTAAAATCAATTACGACCACATACTAACTCCAAAAATTACGAATTTTGGAATCTGCAATAATTTAATATTCTGAATCCATAGAAAGTGGTTTCGTCGAATTCGAAGGTCGTTTGCAAAATTTCTATTTTAAGGCGTATATATACTATATTAAAAATACATATATAAATAAATAATTTTTGAATCTCGGAATATATCAGTGTTTATACTTTTTGAATTCAGAAACGTCATTTTGAATTCAATGAAGTGTTTTTGAGTCCAAATTCATTCGTATGCAAAAAGTAGCTTTTTGGGCCATATAAATCACACACACACACACACACATATATATATATATATTCCAAAGCGTTTTTCTGAAATTTTGATTTTGTCATAACTTACCATTTATAAAACAAAATCTCGATTTCTTACATTCATTAGAAAGATAGCGTCAATACGATCCTAGCATTTCTTGATTTGTCTAATTCTGACTTAGAATGGATTTTATATAATTTTTTCAAAGTTTAATATCAAAAATTTGAAATTGCCATGCCATTTCAGGATCGGATTATAAATATTATAAATTCTAACTTAAATAAAATAAATTTTCAATCGTTATTATTTAAAATAAACCATTTTAAATATCCAAAATCCATAAAATTTATCAAAAATAAACTATTAAGTTTGTTCCAGAATTCCAGATTGTTACAACCGTCGAATCACTGTGGTGTCACCACATCACCGCATTCTGACCGCAAAGCTACTTTTGCAGTCAAGGCCCACCCACCTAGTAGTTATGCGCAGACCCAACCTCTGCGAGCATAGCCTAAACATCTGCCACCACACAGAGGATTACCAGGAGCACCTTACGTATCTTAGGAAGCCGCGTGCTTCCCCTTCCAGACCTTCGGAGCCGATAGAATAATTAGATGAACGTGCGCTATCCTCGTGCCTTATAACACCACGATGATCTACCATGTTGGGTTATTCACCCTCAAACGTGCGGATTGGTCCAAGCGCCTCACTTTAATATGTTATTAGACACTATGTCTAAACATTCTTTTACGCGCTTACTTCACCTTATCAGGTTTCCGTTTAACTTGGCTATCTTAACTTTTTATTCAGGTTACCAGGTTCTTCCTAGCCTCTTATATCTATGAGGAATGGGCCCGTCTTTCTTATTAATTTAGTTATATAACTTAACCCGTTTAAGTTTATTAATAAGCCCACACATGTTATTCTCTAGACTGTGATCCAAGATTTGAAACCCACAATCCCTTTATATTCTTGTTTGATTTCATCGTTACAATAACATGTTCTACTTAATACGTAATTAAGTATATCTCAATTTACGTGTCTTCTTTTTAACATATCAGTCATTATTTTTGATTAAATCTAACTTATTTCATTTCATAAGTTTTCCTCATTCTTTCTCATTTAATCATAATTCCATTTTACACCATCACTACAACTTATCGTTGTTTACTTACTAACTTAATTCTCTTAACTAGGGTCCATTAATAAGTTTCTCTTCCCATAAATATAACATATGTTGTCCCCATCTGTAGATTTCAGACTCTTGTTCCTGAAAATAACTTAATTTAAAATTAAGTACAACTTTTCCCCTTACATAAGTTATTCTATTCCCTTTACCATTTATTATAACCTAAGTTATAATTTCCACTTGTCCCTAGGACAAGCTTAAACATGTTAGTCTTATCCGCAGATTTCATACTTCCAAGTTTACAGACTACTTAATTCACAATTAAGTACAACTTTTTACTTTTCACAAACTTCCCTCTTTTCTCTACTTATTACAAACAACTGGTTTCAGTTTTCCCCATTTACTGATCACTTAATTTAAAATAAAGTGCCACTTATCTCATTTCACAAGTTATCTCATGTCCTTACTAGTTTATCATAACCTAATTTATAATCTTCACTTGTCCCTAGGACAAGTCTACTTATTACACAACATTCTTATTAATGTAATTTATTTATAATAGGTTATTATCATTCCCCGTTCATTACATTCCTTTTTACTGTTGTAACTTTCTTTCAATTCCATTTATTTCCATTAATTACAATTAGTAATGTTTATCAATCCTACTGTATATATATATATGTATGCACTAGACCTCTCACATTAAGTCTACACTTGTAGATGCTGGATTTGTTGGGCGGTTCCAGGCAGACTTCCTCCACAAGTTGACTTAACTCGTGTCTTAGAACCATTACATGTTTTATTTATGCACTTTGACCTCTTACATTAGATTTACCACTTGACGATGCTGGATGTGCTGGGTGGTTCCGGGCAGACTTCTACCATAAGTGTAATCTAACCTCGTGTCTAGGCGCGATTACAGTTTCCTATTTGCTATAAATTTTAGGCATATTATCCTTTCCATATGTTTTCTGTAATCCAATTTACATGTCATCAAATTATGCTTGTATTATGTCGCATATCCTTGAAACCTGTGTTTAATTCTATCTTGACACGTAAACGTTTAATCGGGTAATTGTTCAAATCCAATAAATGAACTTGTCATTTACTCAATAATATGCCACAAGTGAGTCATGGAATTAAAACGACACTAGTTCTTACCCATGTTCCAACAGGTATGTTTTCCAACACATAAACATTTCAACACTTTAACTGATTCAACATATGAATTTCCCAATATCTCAACTTGTTATAAAAGCATCTTAACATTTCTAATTATTCTGGCAAATTCATATTTCATAATAATGGGTAATGCTTAAACGATAACATATCATTATCTAAAATGATATAGCTTAAATCCACTCACCCCATATGCTTTCCAAATCCTGGATCTGATCCAAATCTAGTGCTCCATAGTTTTTCCCTTAATTGGATTCAGGAACTAAAAACCATGGATCTACAATTTTTACTAAAAGAAAAAGGAGAGAAAGAAAAGAGAATTGAAATGGACCAGATCTAGAAAATTACCTCACTATGATAAGAGATATGAACACCTATTTATAAACATACGTTCCTTTCCTTCAGATCTGGATTAAGAATTTTTCCTAAACTAATAGTCTTAATTTTCTGAATAGAATTGAGGAAAGGGAAGAATGGCAGAGCTTCAGTGTAGTCTCTGAAATATGAAGTTTAGGGTTAGCTCTACAGACTTATTTATAAGTGTATCAGTGAAAACGGGTCCTTTAGATTTAAATTAAAAACCATCAGAACCAACCACGTCTCAAGACAAACGCTCAGATCTCGACCCCGGGGTCGACCCCCCTGAAGGCATCAACCTCTATGGGTCCGGAGGCCGAAAATTGATATGGGCGCACTTCACAAGTGCGCCAGTGCAGAATTGCCTTGGCGCGCTTGCCAAGTGCGCCAATTGTTCTGGCCTGCTTCTTGTTTTCTTCGTCAAACTTCTGTCGTCAATAACTTCTTCATATATTATATGTTTTATGCAAACTCGAAGTCTATCCGAACTAGAATTCCAAGACGAATGTAATGGTACAATACGCTTTACTTATTTCTGAATATTTAATTAAGTTACTTTTATTTTATTATCATGAGTTAAAAATGCGAGGTGTTACATTCTCCCACCCTTAGGAAATTCATCCCCGAAATTTGATAAGGGTAATTCAAATGACCACTCGCATAATATCCATCCATCATGTGTGCATCCAATTTTTGTGATCATTTTGCACTTGTGCAAAGTGAAATACAACATAATAATGCATGTATGCCTAAGAAATACCTCCTATGCGTATGCAAATGTTTCAAAAATCCTTTTAAAATATGATGCTCACATCATATATATACTAGCAGTTCTACATGAATGCAATATTTTGAAAACCAAAAAGCTTTTTCATCCAAATTTTCCCAAACTCTTACTGAGTAAGAGCGTAGTTCATCCCATTGTTGCATCCATAATCCTACCAACCAACATAATTTTTCGAATTTCAGAAAAATCTAATTTCCTAAATTTGATTTCTTACGTTACAAAAAGGCGAAAAACGGAAAACTTCACATCTTCCGTTTTTCTTTTATGTATCCTTTTCCAACCGTACTTGGATTTTATGTAACTATTTATAAAGATTCCCTATTTTCCTATCCAAGCACAACCTACATAAGAAAATTTTCTTTTGTTACTGATTTTATTTTTCCTCTTATCTTGGAAATTTTTATCTTTATCTATCTTTTCTCGTAATTTATCATGTTTGTTGCTTTATTGAATTTGTTGTTTCCTTTTTAGTTGTACCATTTCTCTTTTCTTAGCTTATTTAATTATCAGATCTAGGTTTAGTTTTCAAATAAGCCTTCTAGTCTTTCAACTAAAACAGGAAAACAGACACTCTACACATCTACTACTAAAGGCCAAGAATCTCGGGACTATGTCCCCTTTAGATAAAAAAGTCCAAACCATGGGATCCACGACAGGTTTAGGTGTTACCCTAACTATCCAACAAAAACAAAAATAATGGAATGATCCCAACAGAAATGTAGTAACGGGTCCTACCCCTAACATGGACATTAGCAATAGGATCTAAACACTTACTTTCCCTTTTTACTATCTAGTAGTCACTATTAATTCTAGCTGTGTACCAACAGTCATTTCAAACAACAACCTAGGCTTTTCAATGCTTACGCATTCTACGGGAACTTACTATTTTTTCCAAGATAATTCTCGCTATTTACTTCATAGCCTCAAAACTTTTCTCGTCTTCCCTAGGCACTAATGCTTAACTACTCCATACTTTTTGAAACACGGTTTGGCCTTTTCATTTAAATTTTCTTCCAAAAATTTAGAAGTGTCAAAACTTTATTTTTCTCATGAAAACTTACTTCCGCCAAACCATAAAACATGTAATTTTATATAAAAAAAATGTAAATCATTTGTTTTTCAATTCACAAAAACTGGAGTAGACAAGGACAACTAATTCTCAATCAGGTTTACGATAGGTTCTTACTGATATGGTCAGTTCGGTCTCTTACTACAAGGTGCAACCATTACTCTATTCTTAATTTCTATAACTTATTTTGTCCACCCAACAAAATAATTTATCAAAAAGGAATGTCATAAGAAAAGAGATTTCAAATCTTTCTTTATTAAAAATTCTTTTACGAAATATAACAAGAAACTAATGAGCTATACATGCTCCATAATATGCACCTTTTACTGAGAGAATTTTACTTTAAACAAAGTTTTCATAAGAAATCACTATTTGCAAAATATACCCCTTTTTACTTTAAAAATCAATATGTATACTTTACATATTTGAAACTATAACTTTTAAGATTAAAACTTGAAAACACCATAAACCATTTTCCCAAAACTTTTACAATTTCAAGTTCTTAAAAGTTAAAAATGAGGTTAGACTCAAAGCGGGTTTCCAATTTTTCTGGCCTCTCCTAGACACTCCCCATGGTCAATTCTCTCAACTATATATATTCCCAATCCATTTTTCTCTATTTAACCTTTTCCACTTTATAAGGTTTTACAGACAAACCCACTAACTCAAAATACTAACACATGGGATTGACCCTTCTTCCATACAAAGTATATTGTACACTTTCCACCCAAATTACCTAGGGGTCTCAGATTTCACAAGTACCCCAATTCTTACCATATTACGCTCTTTCCATTTAGTGGGTTTCTCTATGGATCTTGGTATATATATAATATTTATATATTTTTTAAAAATACAAATATATTCACTCACTATTTATACATGAATCCTAAACCTAAGCTTTAATACCAGATGTAATAACCCAAATTTCGAAAGACTGAATTTTTTTCAAAATTCTAATCTATCAAAACTCGTGTTGGTTTTCTATGGTATCCTGCAGAAAAGACAGAGACATAAAACATGATAGAGCTCAGAAATTTCTCATAATGGAATGGATAAAAAAGCTATCATGTCTCTGCCACAAATCTAGCCTGCAAGTATGTTATGAGGAGGGGGTCAGAACAAAAGTTTTGGTGAGTGGATTTAAATTATACACTTTGGAAAATCCTACATATACTATTCAATCACATTTTCTTATTTTTTAGGTTACTTTGGTGAACAACATTCAAGTCTTACACACACATTATACCCATTTACTTCCTATGGATTAACCTAATACAGTATATATATGTAGCTACCCCTCAATATTGAGGTACACCCCATGGTACCCCACTCGCACGGTCTACACTGTAATACACCTGAAATATATGCAGTCCCTCATCCTACGCCGGAGTGACATATGGATCTTTATATAACAATGTTACGTTCCGCATATATCTGTCAATTCTATGCTACGTAAGCATACGGACTGCCACCTTCGATCAGATCAGATTCCATACCAGAGTAATGCCCTCAAGTCTATGATACACCACCTAGAGTAGACATGCATGTATCTAGACTGTCCCATATATGTACTGTTAATTGTAGCTCAACGGCACGTCCTCCAATGTGCATCGCATTCCATGGCAGGGCGATACAAGAAACACAGAACTCAATCGGGTGCTTTTCCATATCTGTATAGGCCCTCCTTTAAGAGCCTCAAAATACAGATATCCCTCGGGTCTGTTTTTCATGGTGGCTATGGCCCCACCTCGGCCCCTCCCACAACTTGTAAAGACTACAAGAGATAAATGACTTACCCCTAACAAACAATCTAAACATCTAGCTGGTTTCTTCCCTCAACCATCGTACCTCGATAGTAAAAGGTGAATGGTCTATTGGTTTTAGCTCTAGTCTTTTCGCATCCCAATGGTTGTCGACGACGGGTATCCGACGATCTACTATCCTTGTTGGTCGTGACTCAATGCCTCCCCATTGAGGCAACCGCCAAATCACCCTGGAGTCACCATGTCATGGCATTCTGACTGCAAAGCTATTTTTGTAGTCAAGACCTACCCACCTAGTAGTTACGCACAAACCCAACCTCTACGAGCACAGCCTAAACATCTGCCACCGCACAGAGGACTACTAGGAGCACCTTACGTCTCTTAAGAAGCCACATGCTTCCCCTTCCGGTCCTTCGGAGCCATAGAATAATCAGATGAACGTGCGCTCCCCTCGTGCCTTATAACACCAGATGATCAACCCTGTTGGGTTATTCACCCTCAAACATGCAGACCGGTCCTAGTGCCTCACTTTAATATGTTATTAGACCCTTTGTCCAAACATTCTTTTACGCGCTTGCTTTACCTTATTAGTTTTCCATTTAACTTGATTATCTTAACATTTTCATTCAGGTTACCAAGTTCTTCCTAAGCCCTTATATCACTGAGGAATGGGCCCCTCTTGCTTATTAATTTCAGTTATACAACTTAACCCGTTTAAGTTTATTAATAAGCCTGTAACATGTTATTCTCTAGATCGTGATCCAAGATTTGTAACCCACAATCCCTTTATATTCTTGTTTGATTTCATTGTTACAATAACATGTTCTACTTAATACGTAATTAAGTACATCTCGATTTACGTGTTTTCTTTTTAACATGTCAGTCATTATTTATGATTAAATATAAATTATTTCATTTCATAAGTTTTCCTCGTTCTTTCTCATTTAATCATAATTCCATTTTACACCGTCACTACAACTTATCGTTGTTTACTTATTTACTTAGTTCTATAAACTAAGGTCCACTAATAAGTTTCTCTTCCCATAAATATAACATATGTTGTCCTCATCGATAGATTTTAGTTTCTTGTTCTTGTAAATAACTTAATTTACAATTAAGTACAACTTTTCCCTTACATAAGTTATTTTGTTCCCTTTATCATTTATTATAACCTATGTTATAATTTCCACTTGTCTCTAGGACAAGCCTAAACATGTTATTCTTATCGGCAGATTTCATACTTCCAAGTTTACAGATTACTTAATTCACAATTAAGTACAACTTCTTACTTTTCATAAACTTCCCCCTTTTCTCTACTTGTTACAAACAACTGATTTTATTTTTCCCAATTTATTGATTACTTAATTTAAAATAAAGTGCCACTTATCTCATTTCACCAGTTATCTCATGTCCTTACTAGTTTATTATAACCTAAGTTATAATCTTCACTTGCCCTTAGGACAAGTCTACCTGTTATACAACATTCTTGTTAATGAAATTTATTTATAATAGGTTATTATCAATCCCCGTTCATTCCATTCCTTTTTACTGTTGTAACTTTCTTTCAATTCCATTTATTTCCATTAATTACAACTATTGATGTTTATCAGTCCTGCTATTTATATACATATATATATATATATATATATATATATCTACATGTATATATTTATGCACTAGACCTCTCACATTAAGCCTACACTTGTGGATGCTGGATTTGTCGGGTGGTTCCCGGTAGACTTCTTCCATAAGTTGACTTAACCTTTTGTCTTAGCACCATTACATGTTTTATTTATGCACTTAGAACCCTCACATTAGATTTACCACTTGTGGATGCTGGATGTGTCAGGCGGTTCCGGGCAGACTTCTACCACAAGCGTAATCTAACCTCGTATCTAGGTGCGGTTACAGTTTCCTATTTGCTATAAATTTTAGGCATCCTTTCCATATGTTTTTTGTAATCCAGTTTACATGTCATCAAATTATGCTTAGATTATGTCGCACAACCTTTGTAACCTATGTTTAATTCTATGTTGACATGTAAACGTTTAATCGGGTAATTGTTCAAGTCCTAAATAAAATAACATGTCACTTACTCAATAATATGCCTCAAGTTAGTCATGGAACTATAACAATAGTAGTTCTTACCCATGTTCCAACAAGTTTGTTTTTCAAGACATAAACATTTCACCACTTTAACTAATTCAACATATGAATTTCCCAATATCTCAACTTGTTATAAAAGCATCTTAACATTTCTAATTATTCTGGCAAATTAATATTTCATAATAATGAGGAATGGTTAAACAATTACACATCATTGTCTGAAATGATATAGCTTAAATCCATTCACCTCGTATGCTTTCCAAATCCTTGATCTGGTCCAGATCTAGCATTCCATGGTTTTTCCCTTACTCGGATTCAGAACCTGATAACCATGGATCTACAATTTTTACTAAAACAAAAAGGAGAGAAAGAAAAGAGAATTGAAATGGACCAGATCTAGAAAGTTACCTCACTTCGATAAGAGATCTGAACACCTATTTACAAACATACGTTCCTTTCCTTCAAATCTGGATTCAAAATTTTTCCTAAACTAATAATCTTAATTTTCTAAATAGATTTTAGGAGAGGGAAGAATGGAAGATCTTCGGCGTAGTTTCAGAAATATGAGGTTTAGGGTTAGCTCTACAGAATTATTTATAGGTGTATCAGAGAAACCGGGTCCTTTAGACTTAAAGTAAAAACCAACAGAACCGACCATGTCTCAAGAAAAACGTTCAGATCTGCGGTGGGTCGACCCCATGGTCGACCTCCCTTTAGGTGGGTCGACCCATGGGTCGACACCCCCTTGAAGCGTTCTACCTCCGTGGGTCCGGAGGCCAAAAATTGATATGGGCACACTTCACAAGTGCGCCAGTGTAGAATTGCCTTGGCGCACTCGTAAAGTGCGCTGGTTGTTCTGACCGGCTTCCTGTTTTCTTCGTCAAACTTCTTTCATCCATAACTTCTTCATACGTTATCCGTTTTACGCAAATTCGGAGTCAACCTGAACCAAAGTTCCAAGACAAACGCAACTCGTACAATCCATTTTACTTAATTCTGAATATTTAATTAAGTTATTCTTATTTTATTATCTTGAGTTAAAAATGCGGGGTGTTACAGAGGTCATGACATGTCATTGGTTTGTGGGAGGTTGCAGGGTCCGATGTGGTGATGTGGAACCCATAGGAGGAGGCAGGAGGTGTTTGTAGTTGGTTTAGGATGTAAAGAAGCTTCCTTTTGCAATTTAGAAGAGATGGATGGGTTTCTGGAAAATGGGGGAGGAGGGGTCCACTTCGCAGGAGCTGGAGGGGCAGAGGGAGTCCGACGCAGCAAGTCATGGCCAGAGGTGGCCGCCTAGGTGGCGGCGGTGGGGAGACAAAGGAGGAGGAAGGAGATTATCACCCTTAATTAGGTTTGGGAGCTTGGAAATGAAGTTTAACATATGGAAGAGAAGCTTGGACTTAATTTTGTCCACTTAGGATTAAGTCATATCAAGGAATGACTAGATAAATGGGAGGAAGAGAAGTGGCGGAGAGAGGTGAAGGTTTTTCTAGTTTTGATTGGGCTGCAACTATTTACGAAGTGATGTTTTAAAGTCAAACATTAATTATACTGTGCAAACTTCGTTCTAGTCTCACGGCCACACGTTAACTCCAAAAATTACGAAATTTGAAATCTCGCTATATTATGCAACTACGGTTCCAACAGACCTGTCCGAGTCGAATTTGGACACTGACCTTATTTTCAGCTTAAACTGAAAACTGACTGAATCTACAACTTATGTTTATATACCGTTCTCTCACATACGAATTCCGTTGGAATTGAAATTTTGAATCCTGACATATTTCGACATTCCGGATCCAACAAATGTTGTTTTGTTGAATTCCAAGATTGTTAGAAAAATTATCATTTTTAAGTGATCAATATAGCTTTTAAAATAACGATTTTTAAATTCATAATAATAAATCAAATTAATAACTTTACTGAGCTTGTTTTAAGTCAAATAAAATGTAGAAACTAATACTAAATTTATTCTCAAATTTTATCAAGCAAAAATTAGAAATTTATATTCAAAATTTATTAAAATGACTTATATTAAAATTTTAAATTGGTTCTGAAATTCCGGGTTGCTACATCGCCCTCCGTGATTTGTTTCAAACTCCCAATATCTAGGTTCTGCGACTTCTTTTGGTTGAAATACAAAAAACAAATTCGTCATACCTCTAGGGATTGTGTTAGGATGTCATTCTCCTCTTCAAAATCCATCAGACTGAACTAAATTTTTGAAATTTTCCTTTACAAATTTTGAAATTAGGGTTTGAGGCAACAGCGATGGAAGGTACAGGTGGACAACGTAAGAAGAAGAAAGGTTGATCTGATAGATAGTACTTTAAGTTGCAAGGGTATTTTAATATATAAAATATCATTATTTTTAGGGGGCTAGTAAGTAAATATTAGTGTTCAAATAGAATTTTCCACTTAGTTATTATCTATGTATTTAGGAGTTTATACACTTTGTTTCTGTTCTTTTCATGGACTGCCCTCTTTTAATAACAAGTGTGAACCTATACTATACACACGACTTTTGCAATATTGTTTTAATTTTGTATTTTTTGAATTATAAGTTATATGAAATTAAAAATATACGTTTATTAATTCTAATTATTTTGATTTTTATTTTCTTGAACACAACCAATAAACCTTTTATGTTAATTTTCTCTTGAATAATAAAAAATCATATAAGCAGAAAAATTTAATATGTGGTACACACGTATTTATAAAATCATATAATCTAACACAAAGGTATTCAACGTTATTTATAATTGGTTTTAACAATCAATGACAAATTTTGTGGCATAGGTACATTTATAAAACCATTAATTTGCTATAAGAAAAGAAAAAAGAGAACCATGTCAATCCTAACAACTTTAGATTATGCATCAGAATTGAAAATTATAGCAAATGCTGAAAATTTAGCATCAAATTAACTTAAAAAATAAATAATAAATTAGCCACTACTAAACAAACAGTATACACCAACGAATCTTCGAATGACAAGTTGGCATCGACTTCAAACTTCTACCAGCAAAAGCTGTTTTCTGGATTTTTCTTACGAATTAAAAAACATTTTCATTGATAGTCATTGGTTTTTACTCTGTTGGCGGCCGTTGGTAGCCCAAACAAACAATCAGCGGCTGCTTCTTCTTTCTCATTTTGTTTTCTAACCAAAATCTTCCCTTTCCTCCTCCAAAAAGCCACTTACTGCCATTCCGTCGTTACCAAGCCAGTCCAGCACCCGAAAATCTCCCACTCTTCCTCTCTAGCCTCCTATTATTCTCCAAGCAACAATAAATCCTTATCCTTTTTTAATTACATATTCTAATTTATGGTTAATTTATTGATTTACATGTTTGTATAGTGTAGTTTATTGAGGTATAATTCTTGTTATTGATAATTGTATTGCAAGTTTATGTAGTTTGTATCGAAATAGAATTATGTGCATATATGTTTAATATTTAAGATATTTTAGGCTTGTTTGTGAACGTTTAGTGTGAATGGGAATAATTAAGTTTATGTTTTTTTAGAAATATATCAAAAACAATATTTAATTTTATTATGCGTGGTTAGTTTCGCTGAGTTTTTAAAATGTGCGTATATGTGATAAACTCCGTATACATATGGTTAGATTAGAATTTAGTCGTTCAAGGCTTATTTGGTTTAGCATTTTTGCTGTTTCACACAGACAATTGATAATAAGAAAATTCCCATGATTTCGTATTGGTTGAAAGCCAATTTTTTTTTAATTTGTATAAAATATGTAATATATTACATTCATAAATCCTTAGAGTGTTTTTCGGCCCCGTCTGATAAGTAATGTATATGACTGTTATATGGATATTCATTTTTGTTGACACCAAAAAGTGGCACAATACCTAAAAAGAGATAATATAGAGAATAAAAATGAAGAAATATAAATGAAAACAAGACTAATCACAATCACATGCAAATTTATAGTGGTTCGTCGTTAATGAGCCAACATCCACTTTATAATCTCTTAAATATATAGAAACTTTGAATACAAATGATGGTTTAATGGTTAAAACCCGAGTACAATGTTGTAATAATAATAAAATGACAAGAGATTGGCCAAAAGACCTTTTTCTAAAGCTTTGGAGGGCTATTTATAGATATTGTAGTTCTCGGGCCGTCTAGGACATGTGGTACCCATCCCAGGACTATAGAAACGGCTAAAGAGACTTTTTTTCTCATGTGAAAAGGCTCGGCCCATCTAGATATGGACAGATGGCAGCTGATCCAGAGCTCTAGGGGTAGGAAACGACGGTCAAAACGGAGCTAGAACTAGTCTTTAGAAGATATTTCGCGGCGAAGACTGAGATCAGGTCGGTGATTGACCCAAGACTTGTTCAACCCTGGCACCAGATCGAGCCCAGTGTGTTCTCTCGTGGTCTATATATTTTCATTCTCAGGGTCAAATCGACAAGCTTCTAATCGACCTGAAGTCACTTTGAACCAAGATCCCTATCGACTTGAACTGTCTACCGAGTGGTATGGATCTGGAGTTGTCTTGGGCTTCCATGTCTAACTTAGTCGAGTCTAGTGTTTATCAAACCAACATGATGGCCTCATGATGATGATTTGACTTGGTTTTTTGATATGTGCTTTGTAACACCCCACGTCCATTAATGTCACTCATAAATGGAATGCATTAAATTCTATGGAGCGTTTTAGGTAAGTATAGAACAGAATATTAACAACAAGACAGATATAAATAGTACTCAAAGATTTAAAACTTTATTTCATTGCAGCGGAAAACACATATGTTTGCTTACATCATCAAAAACTAGAGTCAAAGTACATAATATCCATCTTGACTACCAAAAGTACATAAACTGAAAGACATAATCCCCAATACAAGATAGCCATAAATGAAAGAGAAGCTGAACTTTACTTCAGCGATCCAAGTAATCTTATAAAAGCAGAGAAACAGCAGTCCAATATTAAGCTCCACTGGTGCTAGTCCCAACCTGAGCACCTGGCGGGGGGGAGGAAGAAAAGAGGAGGAAACAAAGGGGGTCAGACATAAAGTCTGGCGAATGCGATAATTTTAACAATATAATTAACAAAGTAACTAGGCTAAGACCTAAGTTGGAAAATAAGGAAATGACTATGAACCATTGAATATGGCAGAGTAAACAAGGAAACAAGATGAACAACGATATCGTTAAAGCGCACCTAACCCACTGTAAGATAATTACCAAGCTACACCAACACTATAGGATAATTGCTATACTGCACCACCACTAGTCACCCTAAGGTTGATCCCGCCTACAGACTTAATAATGATATTGGTAGTTTCGTGCACCCCTAGCTGCCTTCATAGGTGGCGCCTGCCTCTATCTCTACTAGGTGTACCCACTACCCCCAAGCGATCGGCTTCCTAACCCGTAGATACCCGTGCTGGCCCCACAGTGGGGTGTATCACTCCCCAAAGTGGCAACCCGATGCAACCAACAATGCATGGCTTATACCTACACGATGCAACAATGTCTTACCTGCCAGCCCGGGTCCACACACGCATATGAACCCGTTGGACTTGCGTTGCCCCCGCTAACCTGGTTTGGCCTCTTACAATCAAGCCCAGTATGTGTGTCCCGTCCTCGACTTGGGTCGAGCCTACAAAGATACGAATGGGTTACTGGTTGAAATGGGCCCCCACTACTTGACACAAGCTATCCACCTAAGCTTGATCCCCTCTAGTACATCCCACTTAACCTACTTCTTATTCATGTTTCAATTACATGTTTCAATTTTGGTTAAGTGTTTCTAATCGTATTTCCAAATGCCACCCAAGGCACCCACTAGATTCCACATGCCACCCAAGGCACCCACTTAACACCCTCATGTCCACTACATGTTTATCTGGTTAAGTGTTTCTTAATTCATTAAGACCGTAACCTCATAAAGACCTCTCACATTAGACTGGCATTTGTGGCAGCTGGATTTGCCGGGCGGGTCCGGGCAGTCTTACACCATAAAAGAGCCTAACCTCGTGTCTTTACAATTGTTACGTATTTAATTTATGCCTAAGACCTCTTACATTAGACTGGCTTTTGTGGCAGCTGGATTTGCCGGGCGGGTCCGGGCAGTCTTACACCACAAAAGAGCCTAACCTCGTGTCTTAGACGATTAATTACTCCTAATTAATCATTCCCCAATTTGAATTACTTTCCCTATTCAAATTATCAATCAATTCCAAATTTAACGATGTCCATAATTGACTCAATTATGTCCATCCATTTATGGTATGTAAAATCATACCAATTTTCACCACAACTTATTTTATGCCTTTTAAGGCATTTATACCAATTAAATCTTTTAATATTATCCCCTTTACCCCACGTTGTACGTTTGTTCGTTTAACGTAAAATATACGTTACGCTCGAATAGTCTAACTTATGGAACAAAGAGAAAACATCACAATATACACATAATGAAAACATAGATCTAAACATAGGGATGAACTTGCATATGTGAATGATGTTCTACATCTAAAACTTGCATAAGCCAAAGTTACAACTTGCATAAACAACATATGTCATGGATCCAAATCTAAAGGTGTGAACTTGCATAAATCATGTATGTCATAGATCTACATCTAAAGGTGTAAACTTGCATAGGCAATAACCCTAAACTTGCATAACATGGTTCATATCCCAAACTCATATATTTATATAAACTTGCATATGTGATTTATGCATCATAACGATGGTGTAAACTTGCATCTAACATGTAAAATATCATGTAGAATTTAGCATATAACTCACACATGTCACAGCCTAACTTTTAATCAAATTTTCGTATAAACTAGATGTCATAACCATGTAAGGTCACATATAATTTTACCCAACTTGTATATGATTCATGTTTACATAAAAATCTAAACTTGCATGTATGATATATCATATGAATCGACATAACCAAACTTACCATATGTACAACATGATGATTCAACTAGACATAGGCTATTCATAGAATTACAACGTGGGTGATAGCATCATAACTTTACATCGTAAATGATAGCATCATAACATAACGTCTTAGAGATTTCAACACAATTCTATAACATAATTACAACATACGATCAATAATTCACATCACATCCATACAATCCGCATCATAACTTAATCCAATTAAATTACTAATTATTTTATTAAAACTTTCGAACTCACAACTCAAAAGCGGTCTTGAGTTCTGAATTCTGATTTCTGAAGTTGTATTAGCTCTCCTTTGAAGAAGATTCATTGTTAGGGTTGAATAGAACTGATTTGATTTGTTGTTCTTCCTCTCTAATTGGTGGTGGCTGCTCTAGGGTTCAAGATGACAGCATGACGGCCATAGTTTTAGTTTTATTTTTGATTTAGGGTTTGAGTCTATGGGTCTTTTTATAGAGTTTTGAATTTATTTACAGCCGTCAGATCACTCTAGAATCCATCTAGGCCTTAGAAAGCAAGAAATGATGTCAACAGACCAACCAGAAATCGTCATCCAAGCCCTAAAACATAAAATTTCATCATAGACCATTTAGGGCCGACGGGACCAATTTCAAACCTCCTGAGTCGACCCTGGGGTCGACCCAGCCCATAAAATAGGTCGGTTTGGTGTTTTGCCTTCCCTCTTTCGCTGTTTTGAATTATTTTTCTTAAATTTTAGGTTGAATTTTATTTTATTTTTATAAATATATCTATATATATATATATTTCTATCTTCCTAATTAACCATTTTCACACTAAACTACTTTATGAACCGCTTTTTAGCCATTCCCCTAAAACAAAAATATGGCGTTGGCGGGGATCGAACTCTGTACCTCTTGTATGCAAGTCACATGTTCCAACCAAATGAGCTACTAAGTCTTTTGCTTACAAACCTTAGAACAATGCTACACATTTATTCTTTAATTTAGTTAATTCGATTATTCAAAAATCCGGGGTGTTACATTCTCCCCTCCTTAAAGGATTTCGCCCCCGAAATCTCCAAGTTAAGGAGAATGCATATCCTAACATCCAAACAACCATCTACTCAACCATCAAACACAGGCATCCATTGTCCTTATAGAATTTCTAATGTTGTATGACCATATGCAAAAAGTTCGTGTATATGTTCCTTATCTAATGCAAAATCAGGCGGTCTACTGATTCAGTTAACCTCCTTAATGCAAATCATGATAGTGCCATGCATCCATTATGTATGCGAAAGAACCCTACCGATACATATTATTTCTACATGTGTGCACAACCATTCACCAAAATGCAACATTCATATGATAGCACAACCATTATACATTCATTAGCTTAAATATGCACACACATTTATATGCAATATGCAATATGAAGTGACTGAGCTGATCTAGTGCCTAAAGCGTGTGTATATGCATCCACGAGCAACCACTAGCAAACACTTGCATCCACATGCATCCATCTTACATAACATGTCTCAAACACATGTTTCAATCATAGGACTACCCTATCTAAAGGTCAAAGGTACTAACGAGAGGACATACTAAAGATAAGTATAAGGTAAGCGATAAGGGAGAAACTAAAAGACATACCCTCGAAAAGAAAAGGGTATAATGAATGCGTCTTCTCTTCCATCTCCCAAGTAGCATTGCTTTCATCATCTCCCCATTGCACTTTGACTAGCTTGACCTCTCGATTCCTCAACTTCTTAACCTCCGACCCAAGAATGCACGTAGGAGCTTGCCGAATCGTCGCATCATGCTCTATCTCCACCTCTCTAAGCAAGCTCGGCTCTACCACTTCCGCAGTCTCATGCAAGCACTTCCTCAAATGTGACACATGGAATACATCGTGTACGCCACTAAGTCTCTCGGGCAACTCCACTTTATATGCCATCTGCCTAATCCTCTCCTTAATAGGAAACGGCCCAACGAACCTTGTTGCTAACTTCCCAACGGACCCAAAGCGAACGACGTTCCCTAATGGAGACACCTTGACAAAGACCATGTCACCAATATCAAACTCAAGATCTGTCCTCCTCTTGTCCGCATAAGATTTCTGCCTATCTTGCGCCGTCTTCATCCTCCTTCGAATCAAATCGATCTTTTCCGAAGTCTCCTAATCATATCGGGCCCAAGTAAGATCTTATATGTAGACTCCCACCAACATGTAGGCGAACGACATGGCCGTCCATAAAGAGCCTCGAATGGTGCCATGCCAATGCTAGACTGAAAGCTGTTATTATATGTGAACTCCACCAACGGAAGATGTTCCTCCCATGTACCTCTGAAATCTAAGACACAAAACCTCAATAGGTCCTCTAGAATAAGATTCACCCTCTCCGTCTGGCCATCCGTCTGAGGATGATATGCGGTGCTCAAACATAACTGAGTCCCTACCGCCTCTTGCAAGCTCTTCCAAATTTCGCTAGTAAAGATAGGATCGCGGTCGCTCACTATGCTAGAAGGAACACCGTGCAAATGAACTATTTCTCGAATGTATACGGAGGTTAACCATGGAGCAGTCCTCTTACTCTTCACGGGAATGAAATAGGCGCTCTTAGTAAGTCTGTCTACCACGACCCAAATCCACGTGTTACCCTTCCTCGATCTCGGTAATCCGTCAACAAAATCCATCGAGACGCCTTCCCACTTCCATTGTGGGAGCTCCAATGGGTGTAGTAATCCACCGGGCTTCTTTTGCTCTGCTTTTACTTGTTGGCACACCAAGCATCTAGCGACAAACTCTGCCACATCCTTCTTCATGCCGGCCCAAAAGTAAACTCGTCTCAAGTCCATGTACATCTTGTCCCCGCCGGGATGGATGGTCATCTTCGAACGATGTGCATCATCAAGAATGGTCTTCCTTAGGACCTCGTCTTTTGGTACACAAAGCCTACCGACCCTACGTAACCAACCCTTATCATCTAGGATATACCTACGGAGATGGCTTGATGACTCCCCTCCTTTGAGCTTCTCTACTAACTCGACCAACTGTGGGTCATCTCGCTGTGCCTCACCAATCCGTCCCAAAAGCGTAGGTCTGACCTCCAAGGATGCTAGCAAACCAGGCACAAAGTCAACGGAAGGTTTAAAGTCAAACGTAGAGATGAACTCTAAGCTTCGTCGCTCAACAAACAACAGACTCAAGGACAACCTTTTTCTACTTAAGGTGTCTGCCACCACGTTACCCTTGCCAGGGGTATATGCTATCTCAAAATCGTAGGATGCTAAGAATTCCATCCACCTTTGCTGCCTTAAGTTCAAGTCCTTCTGAGAGAATAAGTATTTTAACGATTTGTGGTCAGTGAATAATTCGAATTTCTCGCCAAGAAGATAATGACACCAAGACTTAAGCGCAAAGACAATAGCGGCCAACTCTAGGTCATGTGTAGGGTAATTTCTCTCATGCACTCTCAACTGCCTTCCACCATAGGCTATTACCCTTCCCTCTTGCATTAAGACTGCGCCTAGTCCTGTCCTACAAGCATCGGTATAAACGGTAAATGGCTTACTCCCATTTGGCAACACTAAGACTGGGGCTGTGGTCAAAGCTCTCTTTAGACGTTGGAACGCATCATCACAATCTACGTCCCATGTGAAAACTAAGTTCTTCTTCGTCAAGCGTGTTAATGGGGCTGATATCTTTGCGAAGTCTTTGATAAACTTCCTATAGTAGCCAGCCAACCCTAAGAAACTCGTCACCTCGGTAGCATTTTTAGGAACCTTCCAATCTTGGATGGCCATTACCTTCGCGGGATCCATAGCTATCCCTTCTTTGGAAACCACGCGCCCTAAGAATCGCACTTCCTTCCTCCAAAAGTGACATTTAGAAAATTTAGCTTTAAGGATATGCGCTCGAAGGGTCTCCAATACTTCCCTAAGATGTAGGGCATGCTCTTCCTCGCTCTTAGAAAAGACCAAGATGTCATCCACAAAGACCACCACGAATTTATTAAGGTACTCCCTAAACACCCTACTCATCAAGTCAACAAAGTATGCGGGGGAGTTTGTCAAACCGAAGGGCATCACAAGCCACTCGAAGAAACCGTCTAGAGTCCAAAAGGCAGTTTTGTCTATGCTAGCCTCAGCCACTCTCAACTAATGGAAACCAGTGGCTAAGTCCAACTGCGAAAACACTGGGGCGCCAACTAACTGATCGAAGAGATCGTCAATCCTCGGTAGTGGGTGTCTATTCTTCTTAGTAAGCTTATTAAGTTCTCTATAGTCCACACAAAGTCTAAGGGACCCATCCGCCTTCGTGGAAAACACTACTGGAGCACCCCACTCCGATATACTACATCTAATGAACCCCTTATCAAGCAATTCCTTCACTTGCTTACTGAGTTCTCTTCTCTCTCTTGGAGCCATGTGGCGCACTGGTAATGCAACTAGCTTTGCATTATCTACTAGATATATCCGAAAGTCTATCTCATGTTTTGGGGGTAAACCCCTCACCTCATCGAAGACATCAGCATATTCACGGACTATGGGGCAGAATGTAAATCATCATCGGATGCGTCAAGGGATTCTAGGTAGCTAAGCATTACTGGACCTCTAAGGTCACAAGAAATATCAAGGGTCTTTCCAAAATGAGTCAACAATCTAACTACCCTTCTTTCACAATCTAGGATGGCCCCATATCTAGTTAGCCAATCCATACCTAGAATTAAACCGTAGCCCATGAAGCCAAGAACAAAAGCGTTGCACTCAAACTCAACGCCCAAGATAAACACTCTCAAATCCTGAAAAATCATAGAAAGATGAGCCGAACCACCGATAGGATTTGAGACTACTAAGGGATCAGTAACTAGACTAGTATCAAGGTGCAGTGTTTCAACTAATGATGTAGAAATAAACGAATGTGATGCGCTAGAATCGAATAAAGTACGGACAGGATGATCAAACAGAAAAACTAAACTTTCAACGAAAATTGCTCTACCTTGTTCTTGCAGCGGTGGGACCACGAGAGCCTGAACTTGTCCTCTTGCCTGCCCTGGTGCCATAAGAGCCAGCACCTGTCCTCCCGAGGTAGACCCGGCCCTCTGCCCTTTCTTTGGGCAGTCCTTAATAAGATGTCCCGCCTCGCCACAGTGGAAACAACCAGTCTTCTTTTTCTTCCTACAATCTTTACTTAGATGGCCGGTGTCCCACAGTTAAAGCATTTTTTCTTTCCCTTAGCATTATTGCCTTTGCCACCTTTCTTGTTCTATTGTTGCTGTTGCGGCTTCTTTTGATCCCCTTTCTTCTCGGGTGCCTTATTAGCATTGGCGACCTTCTCCTCTTCATGCATGAGCGCCATGTCAACTAGTCTCTCGAAGGTAGCCCCCATGGGAATGTGGGTCATAGCTAACCCATAAAGCGGCTCGTTTAAACCCTTAACAAATCTTAGAGCCTTCTTTTCTGGAGTATTCACCAAGTCCAAGCCAAATCTTGCCAACTGATTGAATTTGTTGACGTACTCTTTCACCGATAGGTTCCCTTGATTCAATGATAGAAACCTTTCCATGTATAGATTCTCTTAAGCCCGTGAGAGAAACTTCGCCTTAAACCTCTGCCTAAAATCTATCCATGTATCGACTAGGCGTCCTCCATTAGTGACCTCCCACCAAAACGAGGCATCATCCTTCATTAGCCAGGCAGCTAACTGGGCCTTTCTTCCATCATCCACTTCAAAGATTCCAAATAATTCTTCCACCTCCTTTAGCCAGTTTCGAGCTTCAACAAATGTCTCCGTTCCGTGAAAAGGTTTTCCACCCATTGCCCGAAATTCCTTACATATCTTAGCAAAAGTATCGACACGAGGAGGAGGAGGAGGAGCATTTGCTGGACCTGCGGTGGCGGCCCTAGCCTTGAGATATTGACGAAACAAACCAGGTACGTGAACACCTTCTGGTATCTCAGATGCTTTAGACATTCCGAAACAAAAAAAGGAAAGATTCAATACAAAAGAACCGAAGGAAAGATATATGGCCTTTGGGGTTATGCTTTATAAAATAAGCTTTTCTCTTGAAAATACTTTCCTTAAAACATACTTTTGGAGGTACTTCTTTATAAAATTGTTTTTGAAAAACAACTTTTCAAAATTCATATCTGTTCTGGTAACCTTTAGCTCTGATACCACGTGTAACACCCACGTCCATTAATGTCACTCACAAAGGGATTGCATTAACTTCTATGGAGCGTTTTAGGTAAGTATAAAACATAAACTTAACAACAAGACAGATATAAATAGTACTCAAAGATTTAAAGCTTTATTTCATTGCAGCGAAAAACACATATGTTTGCTCACATCATCAAAAACCAGAGTCAAAGTACATAATATCCATCTTGACTACCAAAAGTACATAAACTGAAAGACATAATCCCCAATACAAAATAGCCATAAATAAAAGAGAAGCTGAACTTTACTTTAGCGATCCAAGTAATCTTCTAAAAGCAGAGAAACAGCAGTCCAAGATCAAGCTCCACTGGTGCTAGTCCCAACTTGAGCACCTGGGGGGAAGGAAGAAAAGAGGAGGAAACAAAGGGGGTCAGACATAAAGTCTGGCGAGTGCAATAATTTTAACAATATATTTAACAAAGTAACTAGGCTAAGGCATAAGTTGGAAAATAAGGAAATGACTATGAACCATTGAATATGGCAGAGTAAATAAGGAAACAAGATGAACAACGATATCGTTAAAGCGCACCTAACCAACTGTAAGATAATTACCAAGCTACACAAATACTATAGGATAAATGCTATACTGCACCACCACTAGTCACCCTAAGTTTGATCCCGCTTACAGACTTAATAATGATATTGGTAGTTTCGTGCACCCCTAGCTGCCTTCGTAGGTGCCGCCTGCCCCTATCTCCACAAGGTGTACCCACTACCCCCAAGCGATCGGCTCCCTAAACCGTAGATACCCGTGCTGGCCCCACAGTGGGGTGTATCACTCCCCAAAGTGGCAACCCGATACAACCAACAATGCATGGCTTAAACCTACATGATGCAACAATGTCTTACCTACCATCCCGGGTCCACACACGCATATGAACCCGTTGGACTTGCATTGCAACCACTAACCCAGTTTGGCCTCTTACAATCAAGCCCAGTATGCGTGTCCTGTCCTCGACTTGGGTCGAGCCCACAAAGATACGTATGGGTTACTGGTTGAAATGGGCCCCCATTACTTGACACATGCTATCCACCTAAGCTTGGTCCCCTCTAGTACATCCCACTTAACCGACTTCTTATTCATGTTTCAATTACATGTTTCAATTTTGGTTAAGTGTTTCTAATCGTATTTCCAAATGCCACCCAATGCACCCACTAGATTCCACATGCCACCCAAGGCACCCACTTAACCCCCTCATGTCCACTACATATTTATCTGGTTAAGTGTTTCTTAACTCATTAAGACCGTAACCTCATAAAGACCTCTCACATTAGACTGGCATTTGTGGTAGCTGGATTTGTCGGGCGGGTCCGGGCAGTCTTACACCACAAAAGAGCCTAACATCGTGTCTTTTCAATTGTTACGTATTTAATTTATGCCTAAGACCTCTCACATTAGACTGGCTTTTGTGGCAGCTGGATTTGCCGGGCGGGTCCGGGCAGTCTTACACCACAAAAGAGCCTAACCTCGTGTCTTAGACGATTAATTACTCCTAATTAATCATTCCCCAATTTGAATTACTTTCCCTATTCAAATTATCAATCAATTCCAAATTTAACGATGTCCATAATTGACTCAATTATGTCCATCCATTTATGGTATGTAAAATTATTCCAATTTTCACCACAACTTATTTTATGCCTTTTAAGGTATTTATACCAATTAAATCTTTTAATATTATCCACTTTACCCCCACGTTGTACGTTTGTTCGTTTAACGTAAAATATACGTCAGACTCGAATAGTATAACTTATGGAACAAAGAGAAAACATCACTATATACACATAATGAAAACATAGATCTAAACATAGGGATGAACTTGCATATGCGAATGATGTTCTACATATAAAACTTGCATAGGCCAAAGTTACAACTTGCATAAACAACATATGTCATGGATCCAAATCTAAAGGTGTGAACTTGTCATAAATCATGTACGTCATAGATCTACATCTAAAGGTGTAAACTTGCATAGGCAATAACCCTAAACTTGCATAACATGATTCATATCCCAAACTCATATATTTATATAAACTTGCATATGTGATTTATGCATCATAACAATGGTGTAAACTTGCATCTAACGTGTAAAATATCATGTAGAATTTAGCATATAACTCACACATGTCATAGCCTAACTTTTAATCAAATTTTCACATAAACTAGATGTCATAACCATGTAAGGTCACATATAATTTTACCCAACTTGTATATGATTCATGTTTAGATAAAAATCTAAACTTGCATACATATGATTTATCATATGAATCGACATAACCAAACTTAGCATATGTACAACATGGTGATTCAACAAGACATAGGCTAATCATAGAATTACAACGTGGGTGATAGAATCATAACTTTACATCGTAAATGATAGCATCATAACATAACGTCATAGAGATTTCAACACAATTCTACAACATAATTACAACATACGATCAATAATTCACATCACATCCATACAATCCGCATCATAACTTAATCCAATAAAATTCTAATTATTTTATTAAAACTATCGAACTCACAACTCAAAAGCGGTCTTGAGTTCTGAATTCTGATTTCTAAAGTTGTATTAGCTCTCCTTTGAAGAAGATTCGTTGTTAGGGTTGAATAGAACTGATTTGATTTGATGTTCTTCCCCTCTAATTGGTGGCGGCTGCTCTAGGGTTCAAGACGACAACATGACGGCCATAGTTTTAGTTTTAATTTTGATTTAGGGTTTGAGTCTATGGGTCTTTTTATAGAGTTTTGAATTTATTTACAGCCGTCAGATCACTCTAGAATCCATCTAGGCCTTAGAAACCAAGAAATGATGTCAACAGACCAACCAGAAATCGCCACCTAAGCCCTAAAATATAAAATTTCGTCATAGACCATTTAGGGCCGACGGGACCAATTCCAAACCTCCTGAGTCGACCCTGGGGTTGACCGATAAAATAGGTCGGTTTGGTATTTTGCCTTCCCGCTTCCGCTGTTTTGAATTTTTTCTTAAATTTTAGGTTGAATTTTATTTTATTTTTATAAATATATCTATATATATTTCTATCTTCCTAATTAACCATTTTCACACTAAACTACTTTTTGAACCGCTTTTTAGCCATTCCCCTAAAACAAAAATATGGCATTGGCGGGGATCAAACTCTGTACCTCTTGTATGCAAGTCACATGTTCCAACCAAATGAGCTACTAAGTCTTTTGCTTACAAACCTTAGAACAGTGCTAAACATTTATTCTTTAATTTAGTTAATTCGATTATTCAAAAATCCTGGGTGTTACATGCTTGGTCTTGATAGCTTTGCCAAAAGGCTGGTAAACACTTTGCCTCCAAAGTACATCGCATTGTAGATAGGATGCGCTTTGTAATCTGTTGAGCAACGATCTCATAGAAGTTATTCAATTTGTGAATAATGATAATGAATAGTAGCGTCCATTTGAGATGCCATTATACTCAGATCATTCTTCTTATAAAAGAGATTGTCATTTGATATATTGAATTGTTGGCTCCCGAATGTGACATCACACATACAGTTATTGCCGAATGATGCTGTTATTTTGCGCAAGTCAAGCATGTGGTCAAGTAAAGCCGAAGAATCACGTACGAGTTAGTACGAGATGTTGTCTAGCACGATTGTCAAAACAATGAGTTAACAATTAAACCTTGAGTTCCCGGGTCGGTATCGACCCGAGGAATGATATTCCTGCTTGGGATCGACCTGTCCCGGGTCGATGTGTCAATCCGACCCCATATGCACATGTACTATCACTTCGGTAGAATACAAATAGTCTCTTTGTTTACTATATAACGCAATCCACCAAATGTTTTACTTTTTTAATAGCTATTCGAGCCGAACCCCTTCCCAAAGTCACAAAATCCCTAATTCTCCCCCTAATCGAACATTCGATTCCTAAGTTTTGAACAATCTCGGTAGGTTTCAATTCACTCATTTCATGTTTTTTTAAGTAATTATATACGATTGAAGTCTTAAATCTATCTCCCTTTTTGTGTTTAACCCAAATTCACATCCTGTGTGTCGGAATTAGTTACTGGTGGAGACCATCTTGAGGAGGACGGTGACGAGGAGATGGAGTTAATTTTTGGAATCGAGGAGGAGCAATGGTGGGTTAAAGCTTGAAAGTTGAATTTAAGATCTTGATTTTGAGAAGAAGTGAAAGGAGCTCGAGAGGTTTTCAGGTGGTCCTATGAGGCTTATTGTGAGAGAAAGGAGATGGATGAGGTTCGAAAATGGAGATGTTGATGTCAAGCCGAGAGTTGTTGCACTGGTAAAGAGAGGATGAGGCAGTGAAGTTGATGCTCATGTCGAACAGTCACCGTACTGAGCCAAAGAGTGGAGGAGAATAGGTGTCTAGTTCGACCAGACAAAAATTCGTGGAGATGGGAGTTTTAGTTTGGAGTGAAGCCATGGCATGGAGAGAAGTCATGGCTTGAGTCGATGAAAGGGCAGTATTCGAGCTCTAAGGGGATAAGGATGCAAGGGAATAGAGTAAAGCTTCGGGTCAGTGATGCTTAGGCTAGTCGAGCCGAGAATTATCGACCCTGGATAGGTCGAACCAAGGCTTATAGTGAAATACATACAAGCTAGCTGAGCCTAAAAACTCCAACCCGGGGGATGTTGACCTGGGTTTAGTCGACCCAAACCTTAAGTCCTTACTCTAAAACAACCTTTCTTAGTTTCATACCTTTATGTATAGCAACAGTTAAAGAACTAACTTCACTTGCACACTTGGATAGTTAGGATAGTGCCTTGGACATGTAAACTTGAGACCGCATATAAGCTGAACTCATATGGACTTAAGCATATTTCTACCTTTCTGTAATGTCCCGTATATTTGTAGTATAATAATTAATTTATTTAATTATTTATATACTAATTTAGAGGATTTAATGGTGGTTTAATTAAATAACTTTGAATATTTAATTAATATAATAATTAAATAATATATATAATTCTAAAATAATCAGTAGCTGAAATGGCAATACTGTGTGAATTGGGTAATTCAAAATGTATAATTCAGTTTAGAATTTGAATTAGAATAACGAATATATTATTTGAACGATAGTTGAACGTATAAATTATATTATATTTATAATCGAGCTCGAAATGGCGTGGCAGTTCGCTATTTGGCGATTCGAACTTTAAATGAATATACAGAATCCGTTTTAAATCGGATTCCTGTGAAACAAGAAATGTTAGGAGCTGGTGAAGTATATTTTTCTAATGGAAGAGAAAAATCGGGATTTCATTGTGTAGATTTTGATTTATGTCCAAATCAAATTTTCGAAAGCCGCTATGGAATTCCTTTGAAATTTATAAATATATATTTATATTATAAAAGGATTTTTATATATAAATAGAAGATCGATATAACTGGTAATTTTGAAATATCGAGTTATAAATCTAATAGTGTGGATATATACGATAATATTTATTTATAAATATTTAATTTAATTGTTTTTAAATATATTTATATATTTAAATGGGTTATTTAGAACTTTAAAAATAGCCAGTTTTGCAAACGAACTCCGTTTTCAACGAAACTAATTTTGTTGTATCCGCAATACTAAATTACTGTTAGATTTCAAGTTTCGTGATGTTTGAAGTCAGTATGTGGTCGTACCGATTTTTAATGTGAAAAACAGTCGATATTTTGACGGTTAAAAATACGCTGTGTGAGCAAACGGAGTCGGAATTCGACGAAACCAGTTTCGTTGGGTCCCTAATACCAAACTGTAGCTGCATACCAATTTTCGTGATTTTTGGTTATTGTATGTAATCGTTTGGATTTATAATTGACAAATGAATTAGCGGTTGATTAAAATAAATATAAAATCGAATATAAAAATAATATATTACTTCTATAAATACTCCTTAAAAATCTTCTAACCCTAAGACTATCATTTCTCTGGTCAAAATATTCCGCCGTCGCTGTTCTTCATTTTCTTTTCAGCAAATGAGAGTTTAAAAAATCAAAACAAACTATAGAGAAATCAATAAATCCTCAAATATATATATGAGTTCTATGTATGATTTTGTTCTCCTCAGTACAAATATTGTCCGGTTCGAACCATTTTTATGCTCGCTGGTTTATAAAACCGCAACTTCTAGGGCTCGTCAATGTTATAAATTGAGGCATCAATGGGACAATTAATTTTTCACAACACATCAATCAAACAACCAAGTCATCCATGGTCTGTGGATGATGGGTGTCGGGTGCTGCTAAGCACCATCGGCATCCTAGTATATATTTCAAACTAGAAATTAAAATAAAAATGAGGAGTTCTCACCGAGAAGCTAAACCAAACGCCACGACTCTTCATATGTAGGAAATCTTCGTCGTGCTAGCCTTTTGTCACTTTCGTTGTCCGTATCCACTACATATATCTTTATATTGTTGCTATGTATATAAAAATCACATTTTTATAACTATGCTATATGGATAAAAATTCTATTTCTAACTTTGTACTTATATAAAAATATAAAATTATATTTTTATTATTCTAAAAATCAAATCTTTAATTTGCTACATAAATATAAAAGATCATACTTTAACATTGCAACTTCTATATATATATAAAAATCGAATTTTTATATCGTTGTCACACATATAAAAATCATATTTTTATATGCTAAAAATCGCATCTTTCTGCCATTAAAAATCTAACCTTTTTATGATTAAAAATATAATCTTTACTTCATTAAAAATCAAAACTTTATATGAATGAAAATTTAAACTTCATATTGATAAAAATTTAGTTTTTTTCCTAATCTAAAAATTTAAACTTTTCTTCAGCAAAAATATAATCTTTTATATGGTAAAAATAAAATCTTTCTATATGATAAAAATATAATCTTTTATCACATAAGAAATCCTAGTTTTTTCACAAAGAAAAATTATTTTTTATCACAAAGAAAACAGTTTTTATATAACTAAAAATAATAAAAAGAAAAACTTACAGCTAAAGGCGAAAAAGGGGGGCTGCTTCGCTCGGCGGCGGAGGCGGGCGGAGATGGTGGCAGGGGCGGCTTCAGGCGAAGGGCGGCAGGTTGTTGGGCTCTCAGGTTTGGGGAAGGGCGCGGTTTCATGGGGGGTGGGAAGCAGGCGGATGTTGTCGCGGCTGATTGGAGGAAGAGGGGGGTCGCAGTGGTGGATGCGCCAGTGGCGGCGGTCTCCGTTCATCGCCTCTTTTTTTTTCTTTTTGATTTTGAAACTAAACTGGGGGTGTTAACTGTAACGAGAGAGAGAGAGAGGGGAGATATATTTATAATAATAAATATTTTATTATTTATTTAATTCTAAAAAGCAACTTTTAAATTTGATCTTCAATCGAGACCCAATGATTATCGTCCCTAGCTAATTACCCCCATTCCGAGCACAATGGGGTATATATCATAGGCTAATTCGATTGTTACGATCAGTTTTCATCAAAATTAAAATATAAATCAGTATATTCAATTTTTAACGTACATTTCAATTTACCGAGGCCACATACGGACCCTAAAAATTCCAGAAAAATAAATCTAGCTATGTTTTGACGATACAGCCCTAACAAAACTAATTTCACCAAATTCTGAGACTGTTTGAAAAATGGCCATTTTCTGGTCGATCGAAATTGACTATAACTGTTAAAGCACATTTAACTTCGCCACGCTCACATATCGATTAAGAAAATTACGAATTTTGGAATCTAGCAATAACTAGACATCCTGGATCCAACAAAAGTGGTTTTGTCGAAAACCGAGGTCGTTTGCAAAATTTCCATTTTTAAGGGCCAGAATTCCATAGCGACTATTCTGAATTTTCAACTGGACATAACTTTTTATTCCCGCTATGAAATTTCAATTTTTCGGATTCGTTGGAAAGATATTCTCAGATAGATTCTAATATTTTTGGTTTTGCTAAAATCCGGTTTATTTTGAATTCTGTACGTTCATTTGAAATTTGAAATCATATTTTCGAACTACCGCGCCATTTTCAATTCCTTTTATAATTAAAAATAAATATTTGTATTCTAACGTCGATCCATATAAATATATACATTCTATTTCTATTCAAAATAAATTTCTCGTCGTCATTATTTAAAATAATTCATTTTAGATATTCAAAATTCATCAAAATTGCCAAAATAAAAATTTTAAATTGGCTCAGATTTTTAGGTTATTACATCTAACTTCGATTTAAATAAATTTTTAGTCATTATTATTTAAAATAAATCATTTTAAATATTCAGAATCCATCAAAATAGCTAAATTAAAAAATTTAAATTGGTTCAGAAATTCTGGGTTGTTACAATCTCCCCCATTTAACATATTTTCGTCTTCGAAAAGGAACGAAGCAGGAAGTTGTTTAACGAACCAACTCAACTTTCATTCTGGCTTTCATTCATCAACTTTTCAATTTCTAAGAATTGTCTAATTTCTCTAAAACTTGGTTAACCCCCTAAATTTAAAAAAAAATTCCCATAACCTTCTTTATACGTGCTGATCGGTAAAACCGCAACTTGCCTCATAGGGCCCTCATCAACCCAAAAGAAAAAGAAAAAGCCAGTCAGCTCGTAAAATCATCAAAACTAAAGAAAATAGGAAACATGTACCTATTTGTCAAGCATACAATTTTATTCCTCTTCTTAGCTTCCATGCTATGACCCGTTCACACACATATATTTGTACATGTATGCAATTCCAATCAATTTTCAATTTAGTTCAATATTTGACTCGATTTGGCTTAATTTATCATTCATTCTCATATTGGTCAGATTAATTATCATTCCCATATTTTTTTATTAGTTAAACTAATAATCAAACAAGACAACCAACAATCAATTTGTGAATTAAATTTTCAAATATGTAATTTTCTATATATACTTAAAAATCATATTTTTAGTGTTAAATCACAAACAATAAACTCTAACTAAGTTTGGTTCTTACACCAGTTAATTGGAAATAAATAGATATCTCACTTTCGAAACAAAAAAATAAATATTGGTGATGGTGTACTTCATTATTGGAATCATGCCCGAGCGACTAGAGTGTGATTCTATATCTACCCAGTATATTTGAGACTTCGAATATACGTTCATGGAGAGTATATGCAAAATCTTCATATACTCGATTGTCCAAAATCAATTTAAATAAAATACTCAAATATGTATAATAAGTTATGATTTTCAGAACTAAATTCATTTTTTTTATAAATAATACTCTTTGAACTCATTCTAGGTTATTATTAACCGTATCTCTAACGAGTTATTCTTATAAGATGTTACTAATCCTATCTCTGATGAATTCCTTCGTTTGATTCTAATGTGTCTTGTTCTCTAGCTTTGTAAACCAAAGCTCTGATACTACAATGAAATGACCCACACTTCCCCTTACGGGAAAGCCCGGATTGCTTTGAAAACATGATGCATCAGACACAAACAATAGAACATTTTATTGCTTATTACAACAATTACATCAGAGTACAATAATATATCAGAGTATGAATAAATAATATTACACAGGGAAAAAATAATATCAGAGAATACATTACATAGCAGCGGAAATAAAATGTATAAGTACAATGCGCAGTGGAAAATACATCAACAACACGACTGAAAGAAATACATGGATACAAAGCTTTCCGAATATAGCTCCAGCTGTAAACTAGAATCCTGTTAAAATAAATATCTGCAGAACCCAACTACTAGTTTCCCATGTGGTAAATATGGGCACCCAGAGTTTAGGTAAAAACAATAATCTCCTAGTCAGTCATGGAACTGGTGTGAGAACTAAAACAGTTATTAAATCTTTATTTTAAAAGTTGGGAAATCATGGGACCATGCCGTATAACACAGAACGGGTTTACTCCACATGAATACTAGTTTAAAACATAAAACAACACAATGCTTTTTTGAAAAATGAAGCTATTATAAGTCTCAGGTCCCATCACACAATGTTATGCAAGCCGGAGGATAGAGTTTTCTGTTATAATAGCCAACCATGCTTGGTACGTTTAAAACAAATCATTTTGATACAACTATAAGTGCATAGTGTCAAAAAAATTCAAATATAAATGTATCAATCATAGACGACATAGGAACCATATATCATGTCGCCATACTAGTTCTACAACTAAAACCGAAATGTTGCATATTGGAAATTGGATTTCCATCTATGAGTCGAGGCAAGGGATGTCTCCTCACCGACTCGAGAAACTCTAGCAAATGTCTCAGGGCTCGAACACTGGCGAGCCCTTGGATGCTTCAGGGCTGGTCATCTCTTAATTTTGAGGATTAGTTATTCTTGAACACACGTTTCCCGGTCCTATCGGAACAATCTCTGAGCCACTAGGGACTCAATATCGAGGCGCCTTGCAATCCATCATCCACATAAGTAAAAATGTCTAGGCTTCATACCATGACACCACTTCTAGCAAGAAAGAAACGTTGTGCACTCCCTGTAGTTGTTATCCCGTTTTTGACTCATACCGAATGTGAGGCTCGCGAATTAACACTATACACAAAGCTATGCTAAATAAAGTTGTGCTTTGATCATCAACCACAAGACTATGTTTTTCCACAAAAGCCTCGATCATTTGCATCTTAGCATGCCACACTGAAAATTCACGCCACGCAACTGGTGTCTATCAATATATAACCTCTAATCTCGTACGTCTCAGAGAAGGGTGTTAAGCAAGAGAATAAATTCTCCGCCAGCAAACAGATATATATTTAATAGAAATCAATCAGCACAGAATGAAATTCAATGTCAGATAGACATCGATTTCAAGTTCAGTAACAATACGATTTTTATGGATGCTTATTTTGGGAATCAATCAACTAATCAGTGTAATTATAGCAAAATTAATCGGACATTTGAAAAAAAAAGTAGGAAAAAGATTTTTTTATATATAAATTAAATGTATGTATAACGCATATAGTAATATGTACAATTTCAAAGAAGGGTCTAGAAAATGTGTATATATGAATAAATATAGGAAGAAATTATAATAAAGGGGGGTTTATATTGGTAAATAAAAGAAAATAATAAAGAAGGAGAGATATTTTGGATGAAGCTTCTAGATTAGGTGCTTTTACATAAAAATACCTGCTCACCTCTCACCTTTATTTTTCACGGCACATAAGAATCTTTGGGAGCAGAAAGAAAGAAACGGAGAACCTATTTCTCCACTTGAGTTTTCAAAAGAATAACAAAATCTCTTTCTTTTTCTACAAATTAAATCATTGTTTTGATTCCCAAATTGGATAATTGAAGAAGGAAGCACAAACAATTGGAAAGCTAGCCGATTTAGGCCTGGTAAGATTGCTTTTGGAGTTTTTGGTTAGTAAAGATTCAATTTTTTTTGTACAATTTTATGGTTTGAGACTCTTGCCTTAGGCCTAAAGATGAAATCTTTAGGTATGTTTGATTGGTATCTTCCTTCCTGTATGCCATTTTGCGTTGTTAGAATATTCGTTATTAGAATTAAATGGAAATTCTAAATTTAATTTGGTGAAAATAATTTTATGATGTGGAAATGGAACAATGAATTGAATTTTCTAATGCAATTGAAATGCATGTTTCATGTATGTTGAATTGTCTCAAAGTGGGGACATGAAAATAAAGATTTTCAGTCATGTGCTGAAAATACTTGTCAAATAACATACGATCTGTACCAATTGGAGAGGTTTTTAGCTTTGAATTTTGTACATATAAACTTCATTCTTGTTCAAACCTACTGCAAAAATTTTGAATTAAAATGATTTAATTTCGATTTTTTTGAAGTGGGTATATGAAAACTATGTTGTTTAAATCTGACCAGAAAATGGATTGTGAAGAATATTAAATCTGAAACAACTGGTAATGAATTTGATTATGAAATTTTTACTGAAGAATATATACTATTATATGAAGCTACTGTAGAAATTTTGAATGAAAGCTCTTTATTTTCGAATTTATATGATTTTCTCAAGTGAGGTGTATGCAAAATGAGAATTATAAAGATGAGCTGAAGTGGTTGACGAAGAATATTAAATCTGAACCAATTGTTAATGAATTTGATTATGAATTTTTTACTGAAGAATATATACTATTATATGAAGCTACTGTATAAATTTTGAATGAAAATGTTGTATTTTCGAATTTATATGATTTTCTTAACTTGAGTATGTAAAAACTGAGATTTCTAAAGTTGAGTTGAAGTTGTTGATGAAGAATATTAAATCTCTACCAATTGGTAATGAAATTTTTACTGAAGAATTAACTAAAATATGAAGCTATTGTAAAAAAATTGAGTTAAAAATATTAAATTTCGAATTTCTATGATTTTTGCAAGCTGGGTTATGAAAATTGAGATTTTTAGAACATAACAGAAAATGGGTTGTAAATAATATGAAATTTGTACCAAATGGTTTTTGAGTTTGGTTCCCAAATTTGGTACATACAAACTAGACTGATATTCAAAGGTACTGTAAAAAATTTAGCTTTAAAAGATTAAACGTTGATTTTATATGATTTTAAAAAAAAATCAGTATATGTAAATTGATATTTTCAGGTCTAAACACAAATCGTTTTGGGTATAACTTTTTGGTTTCTTATAGAATTTTGATAAGTCTTGAAGTTTTGGAAAGCTTAGAAAATGTGTTACGACTTTTAGGTTTGAATATTTGTATCAATTTAAAGTCTAGATTGTCGAAAACTTAATTCTTTGCAGTTGGTATGTCAATAAAGATAGAATGAATTTTAAGACATGACTTACGAACCAAATTTCATATTTAGGATTTTGAGACAATTGTTGATCTACATAAGTGGCTTTCAAATACGATTTATAACATTATAACTTTGTGGAATAGTTATTTGTGTGTATTTTCGATAAGTGGAATTTACTCCCATTTAGTAAATATTAAAGTAATGAAGTGCGGTATGGGACGCAAGTGCATTACTTAAGTAGTTACTATTTGGAAGTATATAACACTTTTTGAATTGATGTGGTTTTAGTTCCTCATTAAGTTGGCATACTTATATGTCATTCTTATGATGATATCTTTTTCTTCATCACAACTGCTGCGATTTGATTTATTTTGTCATATTGTTTATATACGATATTTATTATGAGTTTCATATTGACTTATATATGATACTCTGACTTGATTTATTTTATCATATTGTTTTTATATATGATAAAGTTGAATATCGGCTTTGTTTTTTTTTAATTCGAGTTGTGATTATTATTTTGTTGTGCATGTGATGGTATATTTTCAAAACATGATTAAGTTTACAAAGTGTTTTGACGTTATAAACACTTTAAACTTCATGGCATATATATATTGTAATTTAATATCCGAAAAATACTTTTCATTTTGGGATTGGGATAGATTGGACTCTGTTGTACCAATGGACCAAAACTCCATCTTGGTCGACTTGATTCGGGTTTGCTACCTGGATCGGTGGTTTCTCATTCGCCCATCAACCACCAAAGGTCAACGGTTTACTACATTGGACATTTTTATTTTGATCGGGATTCCCAATCGGCGGGTCACGGACTACATAAGATAGAGGCGTGGGGTCCCACGTGTAGTGCCGTGAACGGGTAGCATACAGCCTTCGCCTTAGACCGTCTTGGTTATCCTGGGTTGATCGCCAGGTGTCGTTATGGCGCTATGAGTGGATTACTGTGTGGATGTCTCGATGCACGCTCGAGCTCTACCACTGTGATTTTACAATACTAGCGTCTGTTATTTGGTATTTATGAGTAAAGTTACATTTATCCCATAATCCCCTAATATTATATTACATTACAATAATTGATCAATTTAATTATCATATTGATTTATATATGATAATTGTTATGAGTATTGTATTGATTTATATATGATACTTTGATTTGATTTATATTATCATATTGATTTATATATGATAATTGTTATGAGTATCGTATTGATTTATATATGACAATCTGTTTTCATTTATATTATCATATTGATTTATATATGATAATTGTTATGAGTATCGTATTGATTTATATATGATACTCTGTTTTGATTTATATTATCATATTGATTTATATATGATATTTGTTATGAGTGTCGTATTGATTTGATTCATATTACCATATTGATTTATATATGACAACTGTTATGAGTATCATATTGATTTATATTTGATACTCTGATTTGATTCATTTTATCATATTGATTTATATATGATAATTGTTATGAGTATCATATTGATTTATATACGATACTCTAATTTGACTGATTTATATATGATACTCTAATTTGATTGATTTATATATGATACTCTGGTTTGATTTACAAATGATAAATGCCATGAAGATTTTATTGACTTGATTAATTATCATAAAATATTTATTATATGTATCTTATTTTTTTGTATATGTATTTGTTATGAGTATCATATTGATTTATATATGGTACTCTGTTTTGGATAATATTATCATATTGTTTTTATATATGATAAATGTCATGTGGATTTCATTAGTTTTTGATACTCTGACTTAATTATTATGAGTATCCTATCAATTTATATATGATTTGTTAAGAGCTTCGCATCGATTAATATGTGATACTCTGTTTGATTTAATTTATCATATTGAATTATATATGATATTTGTTAAGAGCATTGCATTAATTTTTATTTGATCCTTTGACTTGATGAGTATCATTTTATTCTATATATGCTATTTTGTATTATATTGGTTTATATGTGATACTCTAACTCGATTTATTTTATCATTTTTATTTTGCATATGATATTTGTTGTTGGTAATGTACCGAGTTACATACAACGTATGTTGGAATTATGACTTATTTAAATGAGAAGATTATGCTAAAATTTTCATATATATATATATATATATATATATATATGTATATGTAGTAACATTCATATGCCTCTTGTTGACTTATACATGTGACATCATTTATCTTTTGTTGTCAAATTTTGATAGCCATAGATTCTTACTTTACTCACATTAGACATAGTCTGACCCGTGTGGTTTGTTTGTTTTCTAAAACAATACCGGGTCAGACTGAGGTTGTTTGCAGGTTAGGTTGCATGGACTGTAGCAACATTCTTATCCTTTTCCATGTTTTGGGGTTTTGGACATGCAGGTTTGGACTATCAATAGCCAGTAGTTTGTTATGGTATGTATGTTATTATGTACTTTTGAAGTGATATTATGTATTATGGACATCACTATTATGATATGTATTATGTATTCTACTGTTGTCATTGTGATGCGATTGATTCTATTGTATTTTGTACTATGCAACTTGGGAAATTTTCTTATATCATTGCTTTGAACCTAGACTGAGCACAAATGGTAAGTTGAAAGGTTTTAAAATTTTCGTGCTAGTGTTGGTTCAATGGAATGAGTATATCATTTAGCCCTATCGAGTTCCATTATCCGTGCTTTCCGACAGTAATACTTAGTATTGCTCTTGGTTAGCATGAGTATAGGGGTCAGGCGTTACATTTTTGGTATCAGAGCGAGGTTGCATATTGTACAAATATAATTAGAATATCGTTAGCACAAGATAGTAGAAACATCGTACATATCTGTACATCCTTGATATCACTCCCGTGATACAATAATAGTTTTGTATATCTGAACCAAAACCCCGAGTCATTAATTGATCTCGTGTGAAAATTATGTTACGGATACATCACTTATGTAGAAATTGCGAGGACGCAATTTTTGTAATATGAAAAGTCTGTAACAACCCGATTTTTAGGGATGCTTATTTTGGGAATCAATCAACTAATCAGTGTAATTATAGCAAAATTAATCGGACATTTGAAAAAAAAAGTAGGAAAAAGAAATTGTTTTTTTTATAAATTAAATGTATGTATAATGCATATAGTAATGTGTACAATTTCAAAAAAGGGTCAAGAAAATGTGTATATATGAATAAATATAGGAAGAAATTATAATAAAGGGGGGTTTATATTGGTAAATAAAAGAAAATAATAAAGAAAAGAGATATTTTGGATGAAGCTTCTAGATTAGGGGCTTTTACATAAAAATACCTGCTCACCTCTCACCTTTATTTTTCACGGCACATGAGAATCTTTGGGAGCAAAAAGAAAGAAACGGAGAACCTATTTCTCCACTTGAGTTTTCAAAAGAATAACAAAATCTCTCTCTTTTTCTACAAATTAAATCATTGATTTGATTCTCAAATTGGACAATTGAAGAAGGAAGCACAAACAATTGGCAAGCTAGCTGATTTAGGCCTGGAAAGATTGCTTTTGGAGTTTTTGGTCAGTAAAGATTCAATTTTTTGTTCAATTTTATGGTTTGAGACTCTTGTCTTAGGCCTAAAGATGAAATCTTTAGGTATGTTTGATTGGTATTTTCCTTCCTCTACGCCATTTTGTGTTGTTAGAATATTCGTAATTAGAATTAAATGGCAATTCTAGATTTAATTTGGTGAAAATAATTTTACGATGTGGAGATGGAAGAGTGAATTGAATTTTCTAATGCAATTGAAATGCATGTTTCATGTATGTTGAATTGTCTCAAAGTGGGGACATGAAAATAAAGATTTTCATTCATGTGCTGAAAATACTTGTCAAAGAACATACGATCTGTACCAATTGGAAATGTTTCTAGCTTTGAAATTTTGTACATATAAACTTCATTCATGTACAAATCTACTCCAAAAATTTTGAATTAAAATGATTAAATTTCGATTTTTTATGATTTTTTTGAAGTGGGTATATGAAAACTATGTTGTTTAAATCTGACCAGAAAATGGATTGTGAAGAATATTACATCTGAAACAATTGGTAACGAATTTGATTATGAAATTTTTTCTGAAGAATATTTACTATTATATGAAGCTACTGTAGAAATTTTGAATGAAAATTATTTATTTTCGAATTTATATGATTTTCTCAAGTGGGGTGTATGCAAAATGAGATTTATAAAGATGAGCTGAAGTGGTTGATAAAAAATATTAAATCTGAACCAATTGTTAATGAATTTGATTATGAAATTTTTACTGAAGAATATATACTATTATATGAAGCTACTGTAGAAATTTTGAATGAAAATGTTGTATTTTCGAATTTATATGATTTTCTTAACTTGAGTATGTAAAAACTGAGATTTCTAAAGTTGAGCTGAAGTTGCTGATGAAGAATATTAAATCTCTACCAATTGGTAACGAAATTGATTATCAAATTTTTACTGAAGAATGTTAAATAGAATATGAAGCTACTGTAAAAATTTTGAGTTAAAAATATTAAATTTCGAATTTCTATGATTTTTGCAAGCTGGGTTATAAAAATTGAGATTTTTAGAACATAACAGAAAATGGGTTGTAAAGAATATGAAATTTGTACCAAATGGTTTTTGAGTTTGGTTCCCAAATTTGGTACATACAAACTAGACTAATATTCAAAGGTACTGTACAAAATTTAGCTTTAAAAGATTAAATGTTGATTTTATATGATTTTAAAAAAAATCAGTATATGTAAATTGATATTTTCAGGTCTAAACACAAATCGTTTTGGGTATAACTTTTTTGTTTCTTATAGAATTTTGATAAGTCTTGAAGTTTTGGAAAGCTTAGAAAATGTGTTACGACTTTTAGGTTTGAATATTTGTATCAATTTAAAGTCTATATTGTCGAAAACTTAATTCTTTGCAGTTGGTATGTCAATAAAGATAGAATGAATTTTAAGACATGACTTACGAACCAAATTTCATATTTAGGATTTTGAGGCAATTGTTGATCTACATAAGTGGCTTTCAAATACGATTTATAACGTTATAACTTTGTGAAATAGTTATTTGTGTGTATTTTCGATAAGTGGAATTTACTCCCATTTAGTAGATATTAAAGTAATGCAGTGCGGTATGGGACGCAAGTGCATTACTTAAGTAGTTACTGTTTAGAAGTATATGACACTTTTTGAATTGATGTGGTTTTAGTTCTTCATTGAGTAAGCATACTTATATATCATTCTTATGATGATGTCTTTTTCTTTATCGCAACTACTGCGATTTGATTTATTTTGTCATATTGTTTATATATAATATTTATTATGAGTATCATATTGACTTATATATGATACTCTGACTTGATTTATTTTATCATATTGTTTTTATATATGATAAAGTTGAATATCAGCTTTGTTTTTTTTAATTCGAGTTGTGATTATTATTTTGTTGTGCATGTGATGGTATATTTTCAAAACATGATTAAGTTTACAAAGTGTTTTGATGTTATAAACACTTTAAACTTCATGGCATATATATATTATAATTTAATATTCAAAAATACTTTTCATTTTGGGATTGTGATAGATTGAACTCTGTAGTACCAATGGACCAAAACTCCATCTTGGTCGACCTGATTCAGGTTCGCTACCTGGATCGGGGTTTTCTCATTCGCCCATCAACCACCAAAAGTCAACGGTCTGCTACTTGGGCATTTTTATTTTGATCGGGATTCCTGATCGACGGGTCACGAACTACATCAGATGGACGCATGGGGTCCCACGTGTAGTGCCGTGAACAGGTAGCATATGGCCTTCGCCTTAGACCGTCTTGGTTATCCTTGGTTGATCGCCAGGTGTCGTTATGGCGCTATGAGTGGATTACGGTATGGATGTCTCGATGCGCGCTCGAGCTCTACCACTGTGATTTTACAATACTAGCATCTGTTTATTTGGTATTTATGAGTCAAGTTACATTTATCCCATAATCCCCTAATATTATATTACATTACAATAGTTGATCAATTTAATTATCATATTGATTTATATATGATAATTGTTATGAGTATTGTATTGATTTATATATGATACTCTAATTTGATTTATATTATCATATTGATTTATATATGATAATTGTTATCAGTATCGTATTGATTTATATATGATACTCTGTTTTGATTTATATTATCATATTGATTTATATATGATAATTGTTATGAGTATCGTATTGATTTATATATGATACTCTATTTTTATTTATATTATCATATTGATTTATATATAATAATTGTTATGAGTATCGTATTGATTTATATATGATATTCTATTTTGATTTATATTATCATATTGATTTATATGTGATAATTGTTATGAGTGTCGTATTGATTTGATTCATATTACCATATTGATTTATATATGATAATTGTTATGAGTAACGTATTGATTTATATATGATACTCTGATTTGATTCATTTTATCATATTGATTTATATATGATAATTGTTATGAGTATCATATTGATTTATATATGATACTCTGATTTAACTGATTTATATATGATACTCTGATTTGATTGATTTATATATGATACTCTGATTTGATTTACAAATGATAAATGCCATGAAGATTTTATTGACTTGATTAATTATCATAAAAGTATTTATTATATGTATCTTATTGTTTTGTATATGTTTTTGTTATAAGTATCATATTGATTTATATATGGTACTCTGTTTTGGATTATTTTATCATATTGTTTTTATATATGATAAATGTCATGTGGATTTCATTAGTTTTTGATACTCTGACTTAATTATTATGAGTATCCTATTAATTTATATATGATTTGTTGAGAGCTTCGCATAGATTAATATGCGATACTCTGTTTGATTTAATTTATCATATTGAATTATATATGATATTTGTTAAGAGCTTCGCATTAATTTTTATTTGATCCTTTGACTTAATGAGTATCATATTATTCTATATATGCTATTTTGTATTATATTGGTTTATACGTGATACTCTAACTCGATTTATTTTATCATTTTTATTTTACATATGATATTTGATGTTGGTATTGTACTGAGTTACATACAACGTATGTTGGAATTATGCCTTATTTAAATGAGAAGATTATGCTAAAATTTTCATATATATATATATATATATATATATATATATATATATATATATATAGTAACACTCATATGCCTCTTGTTGACTTATACATGTGACATCATTTATCTTTTGTTGTCAAATTTTGATAGCCATAGATTCTTACTTCGCTCACATTAGACATAGTCTGACCCGTGTGGTTTGTTTGTTTTCTAAAACAATACCGGGTCAGATTGAGGTTGTTTGCAGGTTAGGTTGCATGGACTGTAGAAACATTCTTATCCTTTTCCATGTTTCGGGGTTTTGGATATGCAGGTTTGGACTATCAATAGCCAGTAGTTTGTTATGGTATGTATGTTATTATGTACTTTGGAAGTGATATTATGTATTATGGACATCACTATTATGATATGTATTATGTATTCTACTGTTGTCATTGTGATGCGATTGATTCTATTGTATTTTGTACTATGCAACTTGGGAAATTTTCTTATATCATTGCTTTGAACCTAGACTGAGCACAAATGGTAAGTTGAAAGGTTTTAAAATTTTCTTGCCAGTGTTGGTTCAATGGAATGAGTATAGCATTTAGCCCTATCGAGTTCCATTCCCCATGCTTTCCGACAATAATACTTAGTATTGCTCTTGGTTAGCATGGGTATAGGCGTCGGGCGTTACAAGTTCGTTCTGGGTCTAAACGAAACTGGAGGAACCTTAATCCTCGTCCCATATGTCTAATACAGGAGAGAGGTCATCGCATATCTGGTAGATCTCCAAGTACGTCTGGACGATCACCACTTATTACCTTGTCTTGTATGTACAGCCCAATCAATACATCAGTAATCATCCAAACAATGTGAAGAACTCTGGTCTTCAACCACCATCTTCATCGTCGACTTTTAGTCGTCATAACAATTGTTCAAAATGGGATAAACCCGGTCTTTCCGAATAACTCGCGTATTTTATAATCAATAATCAAGTGCTATAAAAACACATCATACGCCTCATTCCAATCCATAATATTATTTTATTCAAATATTCACATTTTTAGGAGAGGTTTCCATTAATTTTATCAAAGAAAAGTTCTTTTAAAATTATTCTTTAATCTTCCATTGGATATCAATATCAAAAGATTTATTTTATCCTATATCAATTCTAAACCAAATTAAGGTTTATTAACTAGTCGGGATTAGCAAGCATTACCGAAGTAATCTTTTATTTTATCTTTCCAATCCCAACCTATTCATCCCACGGAGCAAAACTGGTAATACTCCATATCTAACACCCACTTTGTTATCAGTAAAATTTATTACCATTTCCCGTTCAAATCTAATTAAAGAGTTAACTATCGCCTGGAGTAAAACTGGTGGTACTCCATCTCGAAACATTTCTTAAATTTGGTAAATTTAATTACCCCATTTCCATTTCAATCTAATTAAAGATTCATTAAAACTCTATTTCGGTTTTAATCTCCAAAAATCATTACTCGGTGATTATTCAAATTTAGGAAATAAATCCCGTCTTTAACTGGGTTAAAGAACGAACGTCCTTTAAAACATCATTCATGATAAACCCAAAATCATCTACCATATAAATGGATTCTACACGGAAATCATAATAGTGTATAATCGATATAAATTCTCGTATCAGACTAATAATATGAATAGAATAACATCAAAGTGTTTTAAATTCCTTATATATTAATGGTCTTCCTTCACAGAAGCTCATCTCGACAATTAACAATCGAATTCTATTCAATTCCAATTTAATCTATTAAATTGGAAAACTTTGCTTTGGAAAATTTTCATTAAATCTTAAAAAAAGATTTATAAATTTAAAATCATATCTCCACTGTTAATTGGGCTAAAGAACAAACGTTATTTAAAACACCGTTCTCGATAAACCCAAAATCCAATTTCAATTCAATTCCAATTAAATATTAATTAACTGGTAAACTTCTCTAAATCTTAATTAAATATTTTATTCTTTTCTCAACTGGGTTTAAGAACAATGTCATTTAAGACACCATTCACGACAAACCTAAAGTCCAATTTAATATTAAATACAAGGCTCTGAATAGAAATTTTATCGACTTATATTCAATATCAAATTATGAAACTAACAAATATCATATTGGCAATAACGATATTTATATCTTCCAAATTCCTCAACAATATCCGTATAATCACGGAATCCAATATCGAAATACTCCAAAAATTATTTCAAATCCATTCCAATTCATACGTTGAAAAATCCTGTGTGAAAGCCCGTAACTTCCCCGTAAAGGAAAGCGACGGATAGTTCGAGAACAAGCCACAACAGAACGCATACAGAAGAACATTTCATTGTATATTACAACAATGCACCAGATTACAAGAATATACAGAGTATAAACGAATATTACACAAAAATATCAGAGATTTAAATTACATTAAAATACATAGCAGCGGAAAATAATACAATACACAACTAGAATGAGATATACGGATACAAAGCTTTCCGGATATCGTTCCAGCTGTAAACCAGGATCCTGTGAATATAAATCTGCAAAACCAAAACTACTAGCTGCCCGTGTCAAAATAAGGGCACCCAGAGTTTAGGTTAAAACAATAAACTCCAGGTCAGTCATGTGACTGGTGTGAGAACTAAAACAGTTATTAATCTTTATTTTAAATCATTAGGTAAATCAAGGGACCACGCCGTATAACACGGAACGGGTTTCCTCCCAAGAATACCAGTGCATAAAACAAACAGCGCAATGCTAAATAAAGAAAAATGAAGCTGTTATAAGACCCAGGTCCCATCACACAATGCAACGCAGTCGAGGATAGGGTTTTCCCTTATAACAGCCAAAGAATGCTTGATACGTTTTAAAACAAATCATTTGATACTATTATAAGTGCATAGTGTATAAAACACTTCAAATCATAAGTATCAATCATAGGCGGCATGAATGGCCCATAACACTATGTCGCCATATATAAGTTTACAATCAAAACCGCAAGACGACGTATTGGAAGTTGGGTTATCATTTATGGTATGAACCGAGGCTAGGGGCAAGATCCTCTACCGATTTTAGACAATCTAGCCCATGTCTAGGAACAGCCGCAACTGCCCCTTGGATCGTCAGGGCCGGTCCACCGATGTGGATTATAATGCCTGAACAATACGTTTCTCCGCCCTTTGGGGCGTAAATCTGGCCCGTCAGCCGACCAGAAGCATCGGCCGAAACCGATATCACGAGGCGCCTCGCTTTTCAGCAAGTAATAATAAGTAACAACCACATGAGTCAAACTCGTCAGCCAGTTCAAGCACTGACGCCACTCATAACTAGAAAGAAACGCATGCCCTCCCTGAGGTCCGTCTCCCGTTTTTGATTCATACCGGGTGTGATACTCGCGAATCAACGTTACACAAAGCTACGCCACAAAGGCCGTGCTTCGATCATCAACCACAAGACTTTGCTTTTCAACAGAAGCCTTGATCATTTGCCACTTAGGCATGCCACACAGGCAATTCACTCCATGCGATTGATATCCATCAATATATAACCCCTGAGCTCGTACGTCTCAGAGAAGGGCGTTGAGCAAGAGAATAAATTCTCCGCCGCCAAACCGATATATATTTAATAGAGATCAATCACACGGACTAAAATCCAATGTCAGACACACAGTCCATTTACAAGTCCGTTCTGGGTCTGAACGAAACCGGAGGCACCTAGTACCCCGCATATCCATCGATCTCCAAGTACGTCTGGACGATCACTAACTGTTTCCATCTTCTTGGGTGTACAGCCCAATCAAGATCATCAGTAATTACCCAAACGACGTGAAGACCTCCGGTCTTCGACCATCGTCTTCATCTTCGACTTATCGTCGTATCAGTTATTCAGAATGGGATAAACCCGGACTTTCCGAATAACTCGCGTATATTTTAAATAAGTGCTACACAAACACAACATACGCCTCATTCCAATTCATCAGTTACTAACCGTAAATTAATCAAGAGAATAATTCCCCAAATATTAACCCCGAAGGCCGAAACCAACATCAGATCAATATCCAGGAAACCATTCTGCTTAGCTAACCGACAGTTAGTTTCTGAATTTCACATTCATAGGGAAAGGTTCCCATTAATTTTATCAAAGATAAATTCTTGAATTTATTCTTTAATCTACTTTTGAATATCAATTCAAACTAGTCGGAATTAGCGAACCTTACCGAAGTAATCATTTGTTTTAATCTCCCAATCCCAACCTATTAATCCCATGAAGTAAAACTGGTAATACTTCATATCTAACACCACAGTGTTATCGGTAAATTCAATTACCATTTCACGTTCAAATCTAATTAAAGATTTAACTATCGCCTGGAGTAAAACTGGTGATACTCCATTCTCGATTTCCAATCTAATCAAAGATTCATTAAAACTCCACTTAGTTTTAATCGTTAACTGGGTTAAAGAATCAGTGTCATTTAAAACACGGTTCACGGTAAACCCAAAGTCACATCCCATTGATTATCGGGTTAAAGAACGAGTGTTATTTAAAACACCGTTCACGATAAACCCAAAAATCAATATCGATTCAATTCCAATTAAATGTTATTTAATTGGTACACTTCATTAAATCTAAATAAAAAGATTTAATCTTTTCTCAACTGGATTCAAGAACAGTGTTAGTGAAGACACCATTCACGACAAACCCAAATCACATTCGATATTCAATACAAGGCTCTGAATAGAAAATATATCGGCTTATATTCAATATCAAATTCTACGACTAACAAATGTCGTATTGGAAATAACGATATAAAGATATATCTTTCAAATTTCCATAACAACATCTGTATAATCACGAATTCCAACATCGAAATATTCCGAAGACAATTTCGATTCAAATCCACTCCAATGCAATCATTGGAAATTTTGGTTATTTTTAAAACCTTTTTTTTAAATTCAATTTATTTATTTAAAAATAAATAGAATTATATTTCTAGTTCAAAACTAGTTCATTTCGATAAAAATCCATTTTTATCTTTTCAAATATGGAGTTTTTCATCCCAAATCTTCACAAATCATTTCTTATGATTTTACACAAATTATTACTATTTTTAATAATTTTATCAAGGCCCGTACAGTCGATTTCCATCAATGGCTATCGAACTGCACTTACAGCGACCTTTTTCGAATTTGATTTGGACGTATCTCCAAATCCAACCGTTAGATTTCTAATTTCTCACATTCGTTAGAAAGCTCTTTTCGATACGAACCCAACGGTTCCGGTTTTAGGAGAATCCGACGGTCGGATCTCCCGTAATGTCCGTTTGAAATAAATGGTCGAAATTCACGAACTGCCGCGGCGCGGCGCGTTCTATTCAGGCCATTATATTATATATATAATATATATAATATATATTTCGTCGATTTCTATTTAAAACGAATTATATAAATAGTTTTAAATTCGTTTCAAAAGTAATTTCAACTTCCATTTCAATTCAAAGCAAAATTGAATCCTTCCTTATAAATTCGTTTTAAAATTCATTTCTGTTCAATTCAAATTTCAATTCAATTCAAATTTCAATTCAATTTGAATTCATTTTCAATTCAATTCACTTTGAATTCGTTTTCAATTCAATTCACTTTGAATTCATTTTCAATTCAATTCATTTCGAATTCGTTTTCAATTCAATTCATTTCGAAATCGTTTTCAATTCAATTCATTTCGAATTCGTTTTCAATTCAATTCATTTCGAAATCGTTTTCAATTCAATTCATTTCGAAATCGTTTTCAATTCAATTCATTTCGAAATCGTTTTCAATTCAATTCATTTCGAAATCGTTTTCAATTCAATTCATTTCGAAATCGTTTTCAATTCAATTCATTTCGAAATCGTTTTCAATTCAATTCTAAATGAATAAAATCGATATAAATATAGTTTACGTCAAAATGGCGTCAAACTAATCAACACGGCTTCATAAATTTCTATTTTCAAATATTCTATTTCAAATATTTCTTATTATCAAAATATTCTTTATTTTCACGATTGGAATGAGGCCCAATCAATTACCATATAAAGTTAATTATATGGATTTTCATACAACACATGTATATAATAGCATTGAAAATAATCAACCATCAACCAAAGTGCACTACACTGTAAAAGCATCAAATATAGATATTCAACGCTTATAACAGCCTGTCAATCAACCGATCGACATATTTAATAAATCAGGATGAGTGAACTTCAAATTTCATCCCAACACCCGTGTGGGGTTTCAAACAATCAAACACATATTTTATTTGTGCTGTTGGGCGATGTGTAAAATTTATCGTCCCAATCAATGTCATTCAAATAGGTGTACATAAACAAACCGTCTGGTTTGTAAATGAATATTCTATTTTATTCACTTCACGTTAAAAATTATATTTTTAACGACAAAACATTTTATTTCAACATATGAATTTCTATTCAATTCATTTATTCAATAAAATGGTATTTTTATTTTTCTAACATATTTTAGAAAATTTCGGCGGCATAACGGCACGATACTAGAAACGGGACAAGGCCTAGCCTTATCCCCGGTCTAGTGAAGGCCCACGCCATTCACACATCAATCAAATCAATTTCATCTCACCAAACAATTCAATTCAAACAAATAATCTATGCAACCAAACAAACAAGTCCATGGTCTGTGGACGATCGTGTCGGGTGCTACTAAGCACCGTCTGCATCCTAGTATATATATATAACTAGAAAAATTAAATTGAAAGGTGAGAAATTCTCACTTATAGCTATCCTAGCTCCACGGCACTTCTAATGCAGGAAATCTTCGCCAACTCGCCTTTTTGTCGCTTTCGCCCGTATTCTCTACATATGTAAAAATCGAATTTTTACTTCGCTATTCAATATATAAAAATCATATTTTTATTTCGAAGTTCAATATATAAAAATCATATTTTTATTTCGAAGTTCAATATATAAAAATCATATTTTTATTTCGAAGTTCAATATATAAAAATCATATTTTTATTTCGAAGTTCAATATACAAAAATTCTATTTTTATTTCGATTTTAAAAATAGGATCTTTATTTTTCTAAAGTTCTAATCTTTTTCTATAAAAAAAATTAAACCTTTAAAATAAAATCAGTTTTTATTTATTTCTTTTCAAATCAGTTTTTTAAAGCTTTAACAAATCAGTTTTTACCTTTTATAAAATCTGTTTTTATCCTTTTTTTTTTTTTAAAAAATCCAGTTTTTGCTCTTTTATAAAAATGCAGTTTTTATTTTCTTTTCAAAAATTCTGTTTTATTTTCTAAAAGTATAAAAACCATATTTTTATTTTTCCTATGTCTATAATATAAATCAAAGACTGAATTTTTATATAAACTAGAAACTGATATTTTCTTCTTACTACATAAAACAGCACTTTTTTTTTTTACTAAAATATAAAAGGAAATAAAAAAAAAACTGATTTACAAAATAATAATAAGTCACTTACAGTGGATGATTGGGGAGGAAGGCGGGGGATTGCTCGCGTCTTCAGGCGGAGGCGGGGCCCTCCTGGGCGGCGCTGGCCATGGGGGGGTCTGGGACACTGCGTCCGAACTTGGGAGGGGGGGGAGGCTTGGGCTTGAGCAGGGAGCGAGGGGGGAGTTCGGGGGGTCTTCGTCGTCGTCGAAGTGGGAGAGGGGGGAGGTCGGCCTCCTGGTGGCGGCGCCAGGACCACTGGCGACGGGGCGAGGTCCTCCGTCGAGCCCTCCTTTCCTTTTTTTTTTTCAATTGGATCGAAAATGAAACGAACAAAGGGGGGGGCCAGAAATATAGGAGAGAGAGGGAATTCTTTTTTTTATTATTATTATTTTTATTTTATTATTATTTAATTCAACCTAAAGTTGACTTTTACATACGACCTCGAAACGAGGCCCACCGCCTATCGTCCATAGCGTTTTACCCCCATTCCGAACACAACGGGATGTGTTTCGTATGTTGGTTTGATCGTTTGAATCGGTTTCCATTGAATTTACATTTAAATCATTATATTGAATTTTAAACGTACATTTCAAATTACCGGGGTCACATACGAACTCTATAAATTGGAGAAAAATATTTTCTAGCTTCGTATTGACGATACGGTACTAACAAAACTAGTTTCGTCGAATTCTGAGACCGTTGGAAAAATGGCCAATTTCCAGTCGATTAAAATCAACTGAAACCGGTCAAACGCGTTTTCCTTCGCCACGCTCACATACTGATTCATAAAATTATGAAATTTGGAATCTAGCAATAACTTAACATCCCGGACCCAACAAAACTGGTTTCGTCGAAATCCGAGGTCGTTTGCAAAATTGCTATTTTTAAGGGCCTTATATATATAAAAATATATATAAATTCCACAGCGACTATTTCTAATTTTAAACTGGACATATCTTATCATTTCTAAAGTGAAATCTCAGTTTGTTAACTTCGTTAGAAAGATATTCTCAATTTGATCCTATCATTTTTGGTTTCACTAAAATCCGGATTGTTTTGCACCCGGTACATCCAATTGAAGTTTGAAATCGAATTATCGAACTACCGCGCCATTTTCAATTCCTTTTATAATTATATATAAATATTTATATTCTAACGACGACGTATATAATATATACGTCGAATTATATTCGAAATAAATTTCTCGTCGATATTATTTAAAATAATTCATTTTAAATATTCAAAATCCGCTAAAATTGCCAAAATAAAAATTTCAAACTGGCTCGCATTTTACGGGTTGTTACAATCTCCCCCACTTAAAACTTTTCGTCCCCGAAAAGGAACAAAGTCGAAAGCGGTTTGATTATTCAACTCTACGCTCGATCTGGCTTCTATTCTCCAACTCTTTAGTTTCTGAGAATTTTCAAAATTTCAAAAATTTGGCTAACTCCCTAAATTTTCGAAAAATTTCGCCATAACCTCCCCTGCACCGGGAGCATCGGGGAATTTCAAATAGCTTCCCCGGTCCTTCAGATCTCAAAAAGAAAAAGAAAAAGCCAAGCGGCTAGCCAATAGGCTCACAAAATCATCATCACCCAAACAAAACAGGAAATTATGTAATAAACATGTACCTATTTGTCGGGCAAACAAATTTTATTCTCTGCTCTAGCCTCCTTGCTATGACCTGTTCAAAGATATATATGTATATGCAAGCAAATGCGACCAATTTTCGATATAATCCAATATTTGATTCAATTAGGCATAATGGTTCAAAATTAGCAAACAAATGAACAAACAACACAAACATCAATCAATTAGTGAATTTAAAGTTTCAAATTCATAATTTTGATACATATACTAAAATCGTGTTTTTGATGCCAATTCACAACAAAGTGTTCTAACTATATTAGTTTTGGTTCTCACACCAGCCTAATGGAAATATATAGATATCACACTTTCGTTACTCGAAAATAAATACTGGTAACGCTGCAGCATTATCAGAATCATCCCCGGGCAACTAGAATGTGATTCTATATCTACCCAATATATTAAAACTTTGAATACACGCGGATCAGACGTATACGCAAAACCTATATATACTGGATTGTCCAACTCAATATAAATAGATAATCAAATACGAATAATTGATTTAGATTTTCAAAACAAAAATGTTTTCATTTGAAAAAAATACTCTTCACACCCGTTCTAGGATACTACTGATCCCATCTCTAACGAGTCATTCCCCTTGGATTTTACTAATCCAATATCTGATGAATTCTTTCGTATGGTTCTAATGTGTCTTGTTCTCTGAGCTTTGTAAACCAAAGCTCTGATACCAACTGTGAAAGCCCGTAAATTCCCCGTAAAGGAAAGCGACGGATAGTTCGAGAACAAGCCACAACAGAACGCATACAGAAGAACATTTCATTGTATATTACAACAATGCACCAGATTACAAGAATATACAGAGTATAAACGAATATTACACAAAAATATCAGAGATTTAAATTACATTTAAATACATAGCAGCGGAAAATAATACAATACACAACTAGAATGAGATATACGGATACAAAGCTTTCCGGATATCGTTCCAGCTGTAAACCAGGATCCTGTGAATATAAATCTGCAAAACCAAAACTACTAGCTGCCCGTGTCAAAATAAGGGCACCCAGAGTTTAGGTTAAAACAATAAACTCCAGGTCAGTCATGTGACTGGTGTGAGAACTAAAACAGTTATTAATCTTTATTTTAAATCATTAGGTAAATCAAGGGACCACGCCGTATAACACGGAACGGGTTTCCTCCCAAGAATACCAGTGCATAAAACAAATAGCGCAATGCTAAATAAAGAAAAATGAAGCTGTTATAAGACCCAGGTCCCATCACACAATGCAACGCAGTCGAGGATAGGGTTTTCCCTTATAACAGCCAAAGAATGCTTGATACGTTTTAAAACAAATCATTTGATACTATTATAAGTGCATAGTGTATAAAACACTTCAAATCATAAGTATCAATCATAGGCGGCATGAATGGCCCATAACACTATGTCGCCATATATAAGTTTACAATCAAAACCGCAAGACGACGTATTGGAAGTTGGGTTATCATTTATGGTATGAACCGAGGCTAGGGGCAAGATCCTCTACCGATTTTAGACAATCTAGCCCATGTCTAGGAACAGCCGCAACTGCCCCTTGGATCGTCAGGGCCGGTCCACCGATGTGGATTATAATGCCTGAACAATACGTTTCTCCGCCCTTTGGGGCGTAAATCTGGCCCGTCAGCCGACCAGAAGCATCGGCCGAAACCGATATCACGAGGCGCCTCGCTTTTCAGCAAGTAATAATAAGTAACAACCACATGAGTCAAACTCGTCAGCCAGTTCAAGCACTGACGCCACTCATAACTAGAAAGAAACGCATGCCCTCCCTGAGGTCCGTCTCCCGTTTTTGATTCATACCGGGTGTGATACTCGCGAATCAACGTTACACAAAGCTACGCCACAAAGGCCGTGCTTCGATCATCAACCACAAGACTTTGCTTTTCAACAGAAGCCTTGATCATTTGCCACTTAGGCATGCCACACAGGCAATTCACTCCATGCGATTGATATCCATCAATATATAACCCCTGAGCTCGTACGTCTCAGAGAAGGGCGTTGAGCAAGAGAATAAATTCTCCGCCGCCAAACCGATATATATTTAATAGAGATCAATCACACGGACTAAAATCCAATGTCAGACACACAGTCCATTTACAAGTCCGTTCTGGGTCTGAACGAAACCGGAGGCACCTAGTACCCCGCATATCCATCGATCTCCAAGTACGTCTGGACGATCACTAACTGTTTCCATCTTCTTGGGTGTACAGCCCAATCAAGATCATCAGTAATTACCCAAACGACGTGAAGACCTCCGGTCTTCGACCATCGTCTTCATCTTCGACTTATCGTCGTATCAGTTATTCAGAATGGGATAAACCCGGACTTTCCGAATAACTCGCGTATATTTTAAATAAGTGCTACACAAACACAACATACGCCTCATTCCAATTCATCAGTTACTAACCGTAAATTAATCAAGAGAATAATTCCCCAAATATTAACCCCGAAGGCCGAAACCAACATCAGATCAATATCCAGGAAACCATTCTGCTTAGCTAACCGACAGTTAGTTTCTGAATTTCACATTCATAGGGAAAGGTTCCCATTAATTTTATCAAAGATAAATTCTTGAATTTATTCTTTAATCTACTTTTGAATATCAATTCAAACTAGTCGGAATTAGCGAACCTTACCGAAGTAATCATTTGTTTTAATCTCCCAATCCCAACCTATTAATCCCATGAAGTAAAACTGGTAATACTTCATATCTAACACCACAGTGTTATCGGTAAATTCAATTACCATTTCACGTTCAAATCTAATTAAAGATTTAACTATCGCCTGGAGTAAAACTGGTGATACTCCATTCTCGATTTCCAATCTAATCAAAGATTCATTAAAACTCCACTTAGTTTTAATCGTTAACTGGGTTAAAGAATCAGTGTCATTTAAAACACGGTTCACGGTAAACCCAAAGTCACATCCCATTGATTATCGGGTTAAAGAACGAGTGTTATTTAAAACACCGTTCACGATAAACCCAAAAATCAATATCGATTCAATTCCAATTAAATGTTATTTAATTGGTACACTTCATTAAATCTAAATAAAAAGATTTAATCTTTTCTCAACTGGATTCAAGAACAGTGTTAGTGAAGACACCATTCACGACAAACCCAAATCACATTCGATATTCAATACAAGGCTCTGAATAGAAAATATATCGGCTTATATTCAATATCAAATTCTACGACTAACAAATGTCGTATTGGAAATAACGATATAAAGATATATCTTTCAAATTTCCATAACAACATCTGTATAATCACGAATTCCAACATCGAAATATTCCGAAGACAATTTCGATTCAAATCCACTCCAATGCAATCATTGGAAATTTTGGTTATTTTTAAAACCTTTTTTTTAAATTCAATTTATTTATTTAAAAATAAATAGAATTATATTTCTAGTTCAAAACTAGTTCATTTCGATAAAAATCCATTTTTATCTTTTCAAATATGGAGTTTTTCATCCCAAATCTTCACAAATCATTTCTTATGATTTTACACAAATTATTACTATTTTTAATAATTTTATCAAGGCCCGTACAGTCGATTTCCATCAATGGCTATCGAACTGCACTTACAGCGACCTTTTTCGAATTTGATTTGGACGTATCTCCAAATCCAACCGTTAGATTTCTAATTTCTCACATTCGTTAGAAAGCTCTTTTCGATACGAACCCAACGGTTCCGGTTTTAGGAGAATCCGACGGTCGGATCTCCCGTAATGTCCGTTTGAAATAAATGGTCGAAATTCACGAACTGCCGCGGCGCGGCGCGTTCTATTCAGGCCATTATATTATATATATAATATATATAATATATATTTCGTCGATTTCTATTTAAAACGAATTATATAAATAGTTTTAAATTCGTTTCAAAAGTAATTTCAACTTCCATTTCAATTCAAAGCAAAATTGAATCCTTCCTTATAAATTCGTTTTAAAATTCATTTCTGTTCAATTCAAATTTCAATTCAATTCAAATTTCAATTCAATTTGAATTCATTTTCAATTCAATTCACTTTGAATTCGTTTTCAATTCAATTCACTTTGAATTCGTTTTCAATTCAATTCATTTCGAATTCGTTTTCAATTCAATTCATTTCGAAATCGTTTTCAATTCAATTCATTTCGAATTCGTTTTCAATTCAATTCATTTCGAAATCGTTTTCAATTCAATTCATTTCGAAATCGTTTTCAATTCAATTCATTTCGAAATCGTTTTCAATTCAATTCATTTCGAAATCGTTTTCAATTCAATTCATTTCGAAATCGTTTTCAATTCAATTCATTTCGAAATCGTTTTCAATTCAATTCTAAATGAATAAAATCGATATAAATATAGTTTACGTCAAAATGGCGTCAAACTAATCAACACGGCTTCATAAATTTCTATTTTCAAATATTCTATTTCAAATATTTCTTATTATCAAAATATTCTTTATTTTCACGATTGGAATGAGGCCCAATCAATTACCATATAAAGTTAATTATATGGATTTTCATACAACACATGTATATAATAGCATTGAAAATAATCAACCATCAACCAAAGTGCACTACACTGTAAAAGCATCAAATATAGATATTCAACGCTTATAACAGCCTGTCAATCAACCGATCGACATATTTAATAAATCAGGATGAGTGAACTTCAAATTTCATCCCAACACCCGTGTGGGGTTTCAAACAATCAAACACATATTTTATTTGTGCTGTTGGGCGATGTGTAAAATTTATCGTCCCAATCAATGTCATTCAAATAGGTGTACATAAACAAACCGTCTGGTTTGTAAATGAATATTCTATTTTATTCACTTCACGTTAAAAATTATATTTTTAACGACAAAACATTTTATTTCAACATATGAATTTCTATTCAATTCATTTATTCAATAAAATGGTATTTTTATTTTTCTAACATATTTTAGAAAATTTCGGCGGCATAACGGCACGATACTAGAAACGGGACAAGGCCTAGCCTTATCCCCGGTCTAGTGAAGGCCCACGCCATTCACACATCAATCAAATCAATTTCATCTCACCAAACAATTCAATTCAAACAAATAATCTATGCAACCAAACAAACAAGTCCATGGTCTGTGGACGATTGTGTCGGGTGCTACTAAGCACCGTCTGCATCCTAGTATATATATATAACTAGAAAAATTAAATTGAAAGGTGAGAAATTCTCACTTATAGCTATCCTAGCTCCACGGCACTTCTAATGCAGGAAATCTTCGCCAACTCGCCTTTTTGTCGCTTTCGCCCGTATTCTCTACATATGTAAAAATCGAATTTTTACTTCGCTATTCAATATATAAAAATCATATTTTTATTTCGAAGTTCAATATATAAAAATCATATTTTTATTTCGAAGTTCAATATATAAAAATCATATTTTTATTTCGAAGTTCAATATATAAAAATCATATTTTTATTTCGAAGTTCAATATACAAAAATTCTATTTTTATTTCGATTTTAAAAATAGGATCTTTATTTTTCTAAAGTTCTAATCTTTTTCTATAAAAAAAATTAAACCTTTAAAATAAAATCAGTTTTTATTTATTTCTTTTCAAATCAGTTTTTTAAAGCTTTAACAAATCAGTTTTTACCTTTTATAAAATCTGTTTTTATCCTTTTTTTTTTTTTAAAAATCCAGTTTTTGCTCTTTTATAAAAATGCAGTTTTTATTTTCTTTTCAAAAATTCTGTTTTATTTTCTAAAAGTATAAAAACCATATTTTTATTTTTCCTATGTCTATAATATAAATCAAAGACTGAATTTTTATATAAACTAGAAACTGATATTTTCTTCTTACTACATAAAACAGCACTTTTTTTTTTTACTAAAATATAAAAGGAAATAAAAAAAAACTGATTTACAAAATAATAATAAGTCACTTACAGTGGATGATTGGGGAGGAAGGCGGGGGATTGCTCGCGTCTTCAGGCGGAGGCGGGGCCCTCCTGGGCGGCGCTGGCCATGGGGGGGTCTGGGACACTGCGTCCGAACTTGGGAGGGGGGGGAGGCTTGGGCTTGAGCAGGGAGCGAGGGGGGAGTTCGGGGGGTCTTCGTCGTCGTCGAAGTGGGAGAGGGGGGAGGTCGGCCTCCTGGTGGCGGCGCCAGGACCACTGGCGACGGGGCGAGGTCCTCCGTCGAGCCCTCCTTTCCTTTTTTTTTTTTCAATTGGATCGAAAATGAAACGAACAAAGGGGGGGCCAGAAATATAGGAGAGAGAGGGAATTCTTTTTTTTTTTTTATTATTATTATTTTTTTTATTTTATTATTATTTAATTCAACCTAAAGTTGACTTTTACATACGACCTCGAAACGAGGCCCACCGCCTATCGTCCATAGCGTTTTACCCCCATTCCGAACACAACGGGATGTGTTTCGTATGTTGGTTTGATCGTTTGAATCGGTTTCCATTGAATTTACATTTAAATCATTATATTGAATTTTAAACGTACATTTCAAATTACCGGGGTCACATACGAACTCTATAAATTGGAGAAAAATATTTTCTAGCTTCGTATTGACGATACGGTACTAACAAAACTAGTTTCGTCGAATTCTGAGACCGTTGGAAAAATGGCCAATTTCCAGTCGATTAAAATCAACTGAAACCGGTCAAACGCGTTTTCCTTCGCCACGCTCACATACTGATTCATAAAATTATGAAATTTGGAATCTAGCAATAACTTAACATCCCGGACCCAACAAAACTGGTTTCGTCGAAATCCGAGGTCGTTTGCAAAATTGCTATTTTTAAGGGCCTTATATATATAAAAATATATATAAATTCCACAGCGACTATTTCTAATTTTAAACTGGACATATCTTATCATTTCTAAAGTGAAATCTCAGTTTGTTAACTTCGTTAGAAAGATATTCTCAATTTGATCCTATCATTTTTGGTTTCACTAAAATCCGGATTGTTTTGCACCCGGTACATCCAATTGAAGTTTGAAATCGAATTATCGAACTACCGCGCCATTTTCAATTCCTTTTATAATTATATATAAATATTTATATTCTAACGACGACGTATATAATATATACGTCGAATTATATTCGAAATAAATTTCTCGTCGATATTATTTAAAATAATTCATTTTAAATATTCAAAATCCGCTAAAATTGCCAAAATAAAAATTTCAAACTGGCTCGCATTTTACGGGTTGTTACATCCTGCTTATGTCAAAACCATTTCAAATCCAATTTATTTATTTCAAAATCATTTGGATTATTATTCTAGTTAATAGCTAGTTCATTTCAATAAAAATATATTTCTATCTTTTCAAAGTTGAGGTTTTTCATCCAAAATCTTTCCAAATCATTTATTATCATTTTACACAATTCTTCTATATTTTAATAATTTTTATTAAGGCCCTTACAGTCGGTTTCCAATAACGACCACCGAACTACATCCATAGCGATCTTTTCGGAAATTGATTTGGACATTTTAAAATCTGACCATTAGATTTCAAATCTCTTATATTTGTTGGAAAGCTCTTTTAGATATGAACCTAACGGTTCTGGGTTTAGGAGAATCCGATGGTCGGATCTCCCGTTACGCCAATTCGTATTCAATGGTCAAAATTCGCGAACGGTCGCGGCACGTTCTATTCAAACCATTAAATATATAATATACATATACATATATATATATATATTCTATTTCCACTCAAAACGTATTTTATAAATTCATTTTAAAACAATTCACACCTCCATTTCAATTTTAAATCAAAATTGAATATTTCTTATCATTATAATGTTAAAATGATAATATTTTCAAAATATTAGATTTTGAAATCATTCCCTTTTTGATATTCATTATAAAATGAATAAACTTGATAAAAAAAATCGTTCTGTTAATATATCGCAAATTTAATCAACACGGCTTCACATATTACATTATTTTCGTGTCCATTCAAAATCGGACATCATATTTACATTTTAATCCTTTACTGAATATTATTTTGAAATGTTCTTTATTTCCAAATTGGAATGAGACCCAATCAATTAACATATAATTTTATTTATATGGATTTTATACTTTGCATGTATTCCATAATAAAGACAAATAGTCATTAAACAATCAACTCTCATCCAGAGTGTATTCTACACTGTATAAGCATTAAAATTTTAACGCTTACTACAGTCTGTCAACCCACCCAATTCACATATAATTAAACTCAGGGGAGATGTGAATAAAATACCATCCCCAGACCCGTGCGGGTTTTCAAGCAACAACAGTTTATTCAAAACAATCACTAGTTAATTAATTTAACCAGCTCTAATTCGATTTGAATTATTTTTCTGATTTAAAAATTTTCACTGTTTAAATTATATATAAATATTTATAATTTAACTGTAATTAACACACTAATGTTAACATTATTTTTAATTTGTTAATCATCACAATCAAAACACAATACAGTCAATTAAATCGTCCATATGGACGAGGGAGGTGAGCTAATAGGCACTGTATACAATTTGTAATGATTAAAACTGATAAAAATCTACAGTGGTAATTATATATATTTTTATACATGAGTACAATAACATGATAAAATATAATTTAGTGAGAAGGAGTTATCACTTTGGGTTCCAGTCCGTAAATCTTTATTTCTGATTTTCTGTTTTAATATTGTTCGCGTTCGAATTTCCCTGAAATTTTAAAGTGCTCCATTTCCGTTCCAGTCAATTCCATATTGTAGTGCTCGTTTTTGCGATCGCGTTACAACTTGTTTCATTGAATTCTGATCTGGTATGAACAAGTTACGGGGTTTTAAATATTTGATTACATTTCGAAATAATTAAAATAATAATTAATTATAATTACATTACCTCTTCACTATTAATTACCCAGGCCCCATCGTTTTCTTCAAACCCAAAAATCTCCGATCGAAAATCGCTACCGCGCCTCCATGTCCGGTCCCCGGACCTTCATCGTCGACCGCCACAACGATGGGCCTCGCCTCCGCCACGTATGCCCGCAGTCACGAGGATCTCGACCCCACCGTCGTCCTCAAAATCTAGCTTGAACCGCTAGCCTTTGAGGCGGAAATTGGAGCTCCACACTCCACGAAATTTGATCAAACCCATACAGATTTATAGATCAAAGAATTCTCTACTATTTTCGTTTATGAAGTTTGTATTGAAATGGATTAGATTTAGAGATTTTTCCATTTTCTTTTCGGAGCTTTCCAGCCTTTGAATTGGACTAACGGCAGCTCCTTGTTTTATGGGCTAGGGTTTAGAAATAATTATATATATATATATATTATATTTTAATATTATTTTAATTTGTAAATTAGTTGCTTAACATCACGAACTCCAAATCGAACCGAATGAATGTCGCCCTTAGCCAAATACCCCCATTTTAGACACAATGGAATATGTTTCATAAGCCAATTCTATCATTTCAATCAGTTTTCATCAAAATTAAAACATAAGTCAATATATATTGAATTTAAACGTACACTTTAATTTACCGGGGCCACATAATGACCCCAAAAATTATAGAAAAATAAATCTCGCTATGTTTTGACGATACAGTCCTAACAAAACTAATTTCATCGAATTTGGAGAGCATTTGAAAATTTGCATTTTTCCAGTCGTTTTATTCAAACTGAAGTTGCAAAACACGTTTAAATTCACCACGCCCACATATTAATTCGAAAAATTATGAAATTTGAATCCTAACAATAATCTGACATTCTGGATCCAACAAAAGTGGTTTCATCGAAAACGGAGGTCGTTTGCAAAATGGCTATTTTTATGGTTATATATTATATTAAAATATATATAAATTCCATAACGACTATTCTAAATTTTAAAATGGACATAACTTTCAATTTATACAGTGAAATCTCAGTTTCCTACATTCGTTAGAAAGATATTATTAAATAGATTCAAATGTTTTTGGTTTTACTGAAATCCGATTTATTTTGAATCTTGTACATGCGTTTGAAATTAGAAATTGAAATTTCAAACTACCGCGCCATTTCAGGCTCGTTTTATAATTAAATAAAATTTATATGTTCTAACTTCGATTTAAATAAATTTGTAGTCGTTATTATTTAAAATAAATCATTTTAAATATTCAAAATCCATTAAAATAGCTAAAATTAAAATTTTAAATTAGTTCAGAAATTTCGGGTTGTTACAATCTGGGATGGTGATAATATTTTTAAAAGTAGTGACAGTATAGAGCAGTTTCTTGCATGCGGCTTGTGCATACAAGAACAGGTGGAGTTCGATGATAAATTTTTCTAATGTCATTACTGTGCATGGTGGGGGGATTGCGAAGACATGTTCGGGAGATGATGGTCGAGTTGTACAAAATGGAGTGGAGATGTGGGTCTTGAGAAAAAATGGAGACGTTAGCAGTGTAAAAGGAGGAAGCGGCTGTGTGTTCTTTCGTAAGGAAGGAGATCTTTGGTGGGGAAGAAGAATGCAAAGAGAACGTGGGGTTTAATTGTGATTTTGAGCCTGAATTTATTAAACCAAAGGAAGTTGGTCGTGAGTAACATATGGGCCTTGAGCATTTAAATGAAGTAAGGCCTATATATTTTTAAATAAAATTTAAGTTAATTTTAAATAATATTGTATATAAACTTGTTGACCTTATATCTTAATCATATGTTAATAGAATCGAACGCGGTTGGTCACGTGCGGACTGTATAGTCGTAGGCTACACTGTGGAGCTGGTTTGGACAGAGTCGATAACCGCTGGAATATTAAATTAAATTAAACGCTCGTTTAATTTGGTTAAAATAAATCGTTTTAAAATCAAATGAGAATCAAGGTGAGTTCAACTCACTCAGTTATGTCTCACTTATATTTTATATAAGCTGGGTTTAATATTTCTGTGCTATGTTTGCTAATTGATGGATGATTTGATGATTGTTTAAATATACGCTGAATATTAATATACAGCTAATTTAAATTAAAGTTTTGTTTAATTTAATCAAAACCAATCACTATTTTTAATGATTATTTCCATTTGAGGTAACTTACCTTGCTGGTTATGTTTATAATAATATAAACATATCTAATTAAATTGGATGCTTGAATTATTATTATTAATTGACCATTATCAGTTGAATTAATTATTTATGTTGTTATAAAAGATATTATCAAATTGAATGGATTGTTTTAACGTATTTGAATGTAGGGAAAAACAGGTTGGACGGATCCAACTGGATTCCTCAAATATATTATTTATTTTTATATTAAAATTATGTGAATTGTTTAACCGATATGAGTGGATGATTGATTTGACTACTGATTCTTGAATCTAAATTCAACGTGCATTTGGTTGTTAACCAATGGGTAGTATTGGTTAAGTAATTGATAGCAGATGGCCTAGAAATCCATTGTTTTATAAATATTGATTTACCGTAAGATAAATTGACAGTAATGAAGTTATAAAATTTAATTTATAACTAAAGATAGATTAGAAATAATTATTTTGAATTAATGTTTAATAAAAGAAATTTATCTTTATTATTTACTATTTCAATTTATATAAATTATTATATGGTTTTATAAAGTAATTTGGTATGTAATTAAGGTTTTCGAGCAAGTGAGCAGATATTAACCTAATGATTTATATCTAGGATTAATTGATTTTAATAAACAATTAGTTAGGATTATATTGAAACTGTTTATTATTATTTATAATAATCAAAGTAAGTGGGATTAATTAAATTAATTATATTATTAATTAATTTAAAATGGAAGGACCAATTGGAATGGATTAACGAGTTAGTTGTGTTAAGTTGAATAAGTCAACTGCTTAAATGGTAATCGATTATTAAGTTTGTTATAAATTAACTTAATTAAAGTTTATAAAATCTTAAAAACTTGTTATTAGCCAAATAAGTTTTTAAGCAAGTTCATATTAACAATGATATGTATGTTTTGTTCAAATTGAATACTCCTTGGAATTCTATTTAATTATATTTAGTAAAATCAAAGATTGATATTTAAAACCAAGTTTATTTGAAAGTATCGTAAATGATTGCAGTTATGGAAACGAGTAAATAAAGTAATAAACTTTGAAATGATTAAAGAAATAAATGAATGGATAGAAGTATACTATATGAAATGGAAATCAAAATATAAACCAAACTGAATTAAAGTTGGTTGGGCGAATTATTATAAGGATTTGATCATAAATCGCATAGTTTAAACAAGAGATGGAGTTTATTAAGAGATAACCGAAATATGCTTGAAGTAAGTTTTTGATGAATATTTTATATAGTATTTGGTTTATATTTAAATCAAGGGTTATTTACAATGTTTTAAAAAAGTAAACTAAGTACGATAAGGAATTTGATGTAATTTTTAAAGAAATTGGAACTTGTTGTATGTTGGTTGAGTTGAGTAATTTTCGATGTGTCAATCTGATGTTGTTTTCGGCCTTCGGGGTTGATACTTAGAGAATTATTCACTTACAAATTTACAATGAGGAGCTAACATAGTACAAGTGAAACGATAGTTGAATATTCTTATATTAAATAAGAAAGGGAAATGTTTTCCTAATATTGAAGTTTTAAAGTAACAATACGTTAATAATTAAAGAGGCCAACATATGATGAATATTGGACCAGTAAATATATTTTATTTTTATGAATGAATGTTTGTTTATTTGATAGTTAAATAATCGAATATCAAATTTGGTCAATTATCTATTGTTGGTACAGAAAGACGGGGATCAAATTTATATTCGAAAACCATTCCGACCAGCAAATACGTAATCATGGAAGATATCAGATGATGATTGAGATGGAGCATTCGAAGACCGTAGATCTTTATAAAACAGGAGGACTACTTAAAATCTCAAGTTGTCCCCTTGAAATATACTGTGTTCTGCCATAGTTGGATCTACGGATTGCAAGGACTACTCGCTAGTAGGAGGGTGCCTTCGGTTCATCCTATTCCTGGAAGACTTGAATGGACGGTGTGGGATTCAAAAGTGAATGGTGGCCAGATGTTCTAAAAGAAGATTCAAACCTCATGCCTCGTCAACTGGGAAATGGTAGAAAATCGGGTAGGTCACATGGCTTTGTGGGTCGCTCCCATTAGGGTATATTGTCACCATCCAGAGAATAGCTCTTCTTATCGCTTCTGTATCTCCCAGGAACGGTTATGATGGTACCAACCATAGGTGACAATATATTTGGAATATTCAAGCGAAATGAATGGCCGGTCATGTTTAGCTTGGGTTGCAAGATGTTCTTGTTGAACCTGGTGTATTCCTCTCTAGAGATAAACTATCAAAAGGTGGTCCCATAACTTGCCATAGTTGGAATCCTTTCTCCAATAAGATCCTACTGTTTAGATTGTACACTATGTATGTCGAGCGTGAGATGCAAGCGTTCTGCTAGATTGTTATTTATTTGTATTTATACATTATTATAATATCAGAATAGATATATGATTTTGAAATGTTTTGGGTTATCGTAAAGTAAAAACCGTCCGCGTTTTATGTGTGGACGGGTCTTATGATTGTATTTTTGCTTAAAAGAAGTTTTCAAAAACTGAAATCAAGTTGGATGTTATTTATAAACTTAGTGGGTTTCTCACTCTGGTTCATCAGACTGATCCGGCATTTGAAATGCTCAGATTATATCGAGTTTTACAGGTTCAGGTTATCGGATGATGTGAAGTCAGGAGATGAGTTGGAAAAGTCCAGACATATGATTTATATTATGTATTTCACTGTGTGTTATATATGAGGACAACTTATTATAACTGTCCAGATGTATTGATTTACTCTGATATTGTAAGTATTATTTCAAACTCTCAATAAAGATTTATTTCTATATTACATTTATTCCGTTGCGATGTGAGTCTTTCTGTTGTGATGGTTCTTCTTCTTATTCTTCTATTCTAATATTTCTTGTCTTACCTTCTAATTTCTTTCTATTAACTATCTGGTGTTTTCGATACTTGAGTTTTGGCAAGTCATATGGGTTTATGCATTATTGTCGGAATTCGGTCATTGAATTTACCGGGTCGTTACGGTGGTATCAGAGCAATGGTTTAGTAATAACCCTGGATCTGTGATATAACTCGATAGAGATGGGGATAGTAATACCCTAGATTAAGTTGGAGTGCATATATATGAGAAAGCGTATTTGTAAATTTTATATATACGAATGTTTTGTATTGTGTTGTTTGATCAGCTCATATTGAATTGGAAATTGATATAATATTATTTTGTAAAGCAGGTAAATGAAATAATTTTTCCCAAACAATATTTTATATAGATAGGAAATAATTTTATCAAATTATTGGGATATTGATTTGTTGATTGATTTGAATAGAAATTCAAATTGGATTGTAAATTTAAATGGTTTAGTATAACCAAGATGAATTTCACATATAGATTTGTGAATTAGAATTTTAATATGGGATTAAATTAACTAGAATTTAATTGAAGATATGTTAAATAATGGGTTGATTGGATTATATTGGTTACGCATGATTTGCTTGTTGAATAAAAGATTGAGTGAATAAAAATTCATCAACAATTTAATAGAATTGAATGAATTGAAAACTGATAAATAAAATTTCAGTATAATGAAGTTAAATGGAATCAAGTATAAAATAAAACTAGATGATTTAACCCTGTGATGGTCATTTGCAATATACTGAGTTAGTGCAGGTTGGAAAGAGAAAAAAGTTGTTATTTGCCTTGCTTTGGAATCGGAGTTTGGTTGCCCGACAAATAGGTAAACCTTAATCTTATGGATTGAGTGATTGATTTTAACCATTGAGTTGGCTAGCCGCTTGGCTTTTGATTTCTTTTGATTGGTGTGAGGCCCGGAGTGTCGTTTGTAGTTATACCGATTGAGCCGTGCAGAGGAGATGCCGGCGGCTTTTTCGTAAATTTTAGAACTTAAAATAATTATTTTTGAAAATAACTAGGGTTGGATTATTCTTCCTTTCATGGTTATTCGGTAATGAAATTTTTTAAGGAGGAAGGAATGTAACGTCTCATATTTTTAGTAGTTAGATATTTAATATGCTTTATTATATTAATGTTGAATTGGAATTTCAATGGATTTATAATATATAATTCGATTATTAAAATGATGACTGATCGTATAGTTTATATATGATTATAAACGAGCTCGTAACATCGCGCTAGTTCGTAATATTGAGTTTTGAATTTCAATTGAGTATATATAATCCATTTTAAGCTAGAATTCTATGAAATAAGTATTTTCTGAATCTATTCGGTTACAATTTTCTAATGGAAGTGAAAAATCGAAATTTCATCCTATAAATTGTAAGTTATGTCCAAATCAAATTTTAAAATAGTCGTTATGGATTCATTATAAACAATAATGTTTGTTTAATTAGTTTATGAAGGATTTTTATATATTTTAGATATCGTTTAACTTGAAATTTTTAAATATGAGTTAAATTTCGATATTGGTTGAATTTGAAGTGATATTATTACATTCAGGTATTTCGAAAATAATAATTTATTTATTATTATATTTAGATTGTGTTGGAATTTAATTATATTTTTATCGATAATATATAGGCATGGAAATAGCCGTTTTTCAAATAGCCTCCGTTTTCGACGAAACGAATTTTACTGGAAAATGTATGACTAATTATTACTAGATTTCTAGTGTGGAGCCAATCGGAGTTGTTTTGTGAGCGTGTTTAATTTAAATATGAACCGTTGAATATATTGGATTTAAAATAACGATGTTTTGCAAATAGAATCCAATTTCGATGAAATTAATTTCATTGGGACCGGAACATCAAGACGTGGCGGTATATTTATTTTCATTGAATTTGTAGTCAGTGTTTGGCGGTGCATATATTTAAATGGTTAGCGGTTAACGTTGAGAACAATGTCAATGCCTAAGCCTTCCTAACCTAAATTCGTTGCATATATTTTCAAGTCGTTATGCTAGAAATTTTAATTTACACATGCTATAGAACCTAACCTATCTAGGAAAATGTACAGCTATCTATACTATTAAACGAAATGAAAATACACTGTGCCATACCTACATATTTTCTTCTGCCTACAATAATTTACACATCTACGCCCTACCTATAATTCTTTTTCCAACGAGCCTACCCAATTTTGTCAAACAGCCTACAATGTTTGTTCTTTTTTTTTCAATCAAGTGTAAACCTGTACATTCTTTTTCCTCTCATTAGTTATAAGCTACCCATCACTGAAAAGAAATCGAAATGAAGCTTCAATACACTACACCTCTAACCTATCACTGCCTGTAAATATGAAACCTCTATCCTCTACACGCACATGCTAAGCTAACATAGGACAAAACTTGATGCTTATCTTCATTCTCTCGTGTATATATACCAGCGCGTTACCCCTCGTTCTTTGTCTCTTGAAACTTGAAATACTGAGCCACCATTAAAATTGAATGGTGAGTTTTAAAAATAAAATAAGTTGACATGAATGGTTAAAATTCAATATATATGTGTATTGAAGATCACATGAAGCTTAACTCCAGCCTCACAATAGTTTAAAGGGATCAGCTATAATCAGGAAGGTGTTGGCAGCGAAGAGGTCGGCACGTGGAGTCGATGAAGCAAGAGCAGTCGCCGGTAAGTTTCGATTGATGGAGAGGAGAGGTAAGGAGGTGAGAGAAGTTTGTTAGTGGCATTGGTTTTGGAAATCAAGGTGAAGGGTAGGTGGGAGGATTAGTGTAAGTGGGGAATGGAGGGGAGCTGTAGCTATTTGTTTTGAAGGGAGGAATACTGGAAGAAAAGGGAGTAGCATGCAAAACAGGAAAGTAATGGGAACAAGAAAACAAAAATGTATGGAGAAGGAAGAAAATATATGAGACATGTGCTTTTAACTTGGGTTGGGTGATAATATTTTCGAAAGTAGTGATAGGTGTAGAGCAGTTTCATGCATGCAACTTGTGTGTACAGGAACAGGTGGAGTTCGGTTATAAATTTTTCTGATGTCATTACTATGCATAGCAATGGGATTGCAAAGACATGTTCGGGAGATGATGGTAGAGTTGTACAAAATTGTGTGGAGATGTGGGTCTTGAGAAAAAAATGGAGATGTTAGTAGTATAAAAGAAGGAAGCGTCTGTGTATTCTTTCGTGAGGGAGGAGAGCTTCGGTGGGGAAGAAGAATGCAAAGAGAATGTCGGTTTTAAATTGTGATTTTGGGCCTGAATTTATTAAATCAAAGGAAGACGGACGTGAGTGAGGTAACAGATGGATTGTGAGCAATTAAATGAAGTAAGGGCCATATTTTTTTTAAAAAAATTTAAGTTAATTTTAAATTATATAGTATATAAACTTGTTATCCCCATATATTGACCAAACAGAATCGAATGCGATTGGTCACGGTGGGACTATATGGTCGTAGGCTACACTGTGGAGCTGGTTTGGTCAGAGTCGGTAACCACTGGAAATTTTAATTAAATTGAACACCTGTTTAATTTGATTAAAATGAATCGTTTTAGCATCAAACGAGAATCAAGTTGAGTTCAACTCACTCATTTTTTTCTTACTTACATTTTATATAAGTTGGGTTTAACATTTGCGTGCTATGTTTGCTAATTGATGGATGGTTTGATGATTGTTTGAATACACGTTGAATATTAATATATAACCGATTTAAATTAAACGTTTGTTTAATTTAATCAAAACCAATCGTTATTATCAACGATTATTTCCAATCGAGGTAACTTGCCTTGTTGGTGTCGTTTATAATAATATAAACGTATCTAATTAAATTGGATGCTTGAATTATTATTAATTGACCATTATCAGTTGAATTGATTATTTATGTTGTTATAACCAGATAGTATATTATCTTATTTAATGGATTGTTTTAACGTGTTTTGATGTAGGGAAAAACGGGTTGGTGGGATACAACTAGATTCCTCAAATTTATTATTTATTTTCATATTATAATTATATGAATTGTTTAACCGATATGAGTGCATAAATGATTAGATTATTAATTGTTGAATCTAAATTCAACATGTGTTTGGTTGTTTACCAATAGGTAGTATTGATTAAGTAATTGACAGCAGATGGCCTAGAAAACCATTATTTTTATACATATTGATTTACCATTAGATAAACTGATAGTAATGAAGTTATAAAATTTAATTTATAACTAAAGATAGATTTGAAATAATTATTTTTAATTAAAGTTTAATAAAAGGAAATTTATATTTATTATTCACTATTTCAATTTATAGAAATTATTAATTAAGGTTTACGAGCAAGTGAGTAGATATTAACCTAACGATTTACATCCGGGATTAATTGTTTTAAATAAACAATTAGTTGGGATTATATTGAAATTAATCAATGTTATTTTTAATAATCAAAGTAAGTGGGATTAATTAAATTAATTATATTATTAATTACTTTAAAATGGAAGGACCAATTGGAATGGATTAACGAGTTAGTTGTGTTAAGCTGAATAAGTCAACTACTTAACTGGTAATCAGTTATAACGTTTGTTATAAATTAACTTAATGAAGTTTATAAAATCTTAAAACCCTGTTATTAGCCAAATGAGTTTTTAATCATGTTTATATTAACAATGATATGTACGTTTTGTTCAAATTGAATTCTCTTTGGAATTTTATTTAATTATATTTAATATAATCCAAGATCGATATTTAAAACCAACTTTATTTGAAAGTATCGTAAATGATTGCAGTTATGGAAATGAGTAAATAAAGTTGTAAACTTTGAAATGATTTATGAAATTAATGAATGGTTAGAAGTATACGATATGAAATAGAAATCGAAATAGAAACAAAATTGAGTTGAAGTTGGTTGGGCGAATTAAGATAAGGATTTGATCACAAATCGCGTGGTTTAAACAAGAATTGAAGTTTATTAAGAGAGAACCAAAATATGCTTGAAGTAAGTTTTTAATGAAGTTTTTATATAGTATTCGGTTTATATTTAAATCAAGGGTTATTTATAATGTTTTAAAAAGATAAACAAAGTATGATAAGGAATTTGATGTATTTTTTAAAGAAAATGGAACCTGTTATATGTTGATTGAGTTGAGTAACTTTCGAGGTGTCAATCTGATGTTGGTTTCGGCCTTCGGGGTTGATACTTAGAGAATTATTCACTTACCAATTTACATTGAGGAGCTAATAGAGTAGAAGTTAAACGATAGTTGAATATTCTTATATTAAATAAGAAAAGGGAAATGTTTTCCTAATATTAAAGATAATGAAGTTTTAAATTAACCATTCGTTAATTATTAAAGAGGCCAAGTGATGTTGAATACTGGACCAGTAAATGTATTTTATTTTTATAAATGAATGTTTGTTTATTTGATAGTTAAATAACCGACTATCAAATCTTCTCAATTGTCGATTGTTGGTACGGAAAGAGCAGGATCGAATTTATATTTGAAAACCATTCCGACCAACAAATACGTAATCATGGAAGATATCAGATGATGACCGAGATGGATCATTTGAAGATCGCAGATCTTCATAAAACAGGAGGACTAGTTAAAATCTTAGGTTGGCCCCTCGAGATATAATATGTTCTGTCGTGGTTGGAATCTACGGATTGCAGGGAATACTCGCTACTAATCTATAGGGTGATTCCTAGGATGTGGTAGGAGGGTGCCTTCGGTTCATCCTATTCCTTGATGACTTGAATGGATGATGTGGGAGCCAAAAGTGAATAGTGGCCAGATGTTCTAATAGAAGATTTAAACATCAAGCCTTATCAACTAGGAAATGGTATAAAGTTGGGTAGGTCGCTTCGCTATGTGGGTCGCTCCCATTAGGTTATATTGTCACCATCTAGAGAATATTTATATTTTTCTTCTTTCGCTTCTGTATCACCCGGAAATGGTTATGCTGGTACCAACCGTAGGTGACAATATATTCGAAACATTCAAGCGAATTGGATGGTCGGTCATGTTTAGACTGGGTTGCAAGATGTTCTTGTTGAACCCAGTGTATTCCTCTCTAGAGATACACTGTCGGAGCGTGCTCCCATACCTTGCTATAGTTGGAATCCATTATCCAATAAGAGCCCGCGGTTTTCACTGCATAGTATGTATGTAGAGTGTGAGATGCAAACGTTCTGCTAGATTGTTATTTATTTGTATTTAGACATTATTATAATATCAGAATAGATATATGATTTCAAAATGTTTTGAGTTATCGTAAGGCTATGTGTGGATTGGTATTACGATTATCCTTTCGTTTAAAAGAAGATTTTAAAAACTAAAATCAGGTTGGATGTTATTTATAAATTTAGTGGGTTTCTCACTTTAGTTCACCAGACTGATCCGGCATTTGAAATGCTTGGGTTAGACTGAGTTTTATAGGTTCAGGTTATCAGATGGTGTGAAGTCCGAAGATGATTGGATAAGTCCAAAAAAAAGATTTATATTCAGATATGTGTTGTATATGGGGACAGGTTATTATAACTATCCAAATGTATTGATTTACTCTGATATTGTAAGTATTATTTCAAATTCTTAATAAAGATTTATTTCTATATTATATTTATTCTGTTGCGATGTGAGACTCTGTTGTGATGGTTCTTCTTCTTATTCTTCTATTCTAATATTTCTTATTTCACGTTCTAATTTCTTTCTATTAACTATCTAGTGTTTTTGATACTTGAGTTTTGGCAAGTAATACGGGTTCATGTATTATTGTCGGAATTCGGGCGTGAATTCTACCACGTCATTACACTAAGGCCCATTATAGGCGGGTTATTACAATATGTCTGATGAGCAGTTTATAGAGCTATTTCATGGTACATAGAAGCCCACCTTTATTCATTATTGTCCTTTACATAAGAAGGAAGTGATACTCAACCATAAGATTTCCTTTGGGGAACCAGCCGATTTGACTCTTCATTATATAACAATCGAGGAAGGAAAGCATAGTGGTGATGAGTCGACCGTTCGGGGGAATATGAATAAGAAGAGATTTCCTTTTCATGAATACCAATAATATGGGTCAAACAAGAAGCCGAAGCAAGTTGGTTCTACTTTGAGTTAAGGAGTTGCACCTTTTGAATATATGGAATGCTACAATTGTGGAACTCATGGTCACCTGATTCGAGGTTGTTCTAAACCTCGAATTCATTGTATTTGCAAGAAAGAGGGGCATTGAGATGGATGCTTCTAGCTAACCTTCTTAGTCCAAAGATAATCTTTTCCTATTTTTGAAGTTTTTATTTCATCCTACGATTTTTTTATTCAAGCTCTTCCTATCCATATCGAGAGAGCTGGTAATAATATATCCTTAAAAATAGCATACTTGATGATTATCCTATCAATTGTTAAACTTATTATGAATCTATAACTTTTGGGGAGTGTTAGTAAGGTGGTTGAAAATCTTCTTTGTAGCTTTCTTTTGTGCAAATTTGCATGTAATATCTTGTCTTGGGATTGAGATGAATTTTTTGGAATGTGTCATCTCCTTTAAGATGAGCCCAAAGATTGTGAAACATGTACCATAAGTATTCTAATCATATTTTCTTGATATATCTAGTATTTTGGGATTTCAATTTTAATTCTAAAGCTCTAATATGTTTTTCTGAATTCGAGATGATAATGACATATCTTGAATTCATATAGTTGCAATTCTTTCTTTGTGCTTGGATCTATTTTGGGATTTACCATCCAAGCAGGCAACTTTTTTTTCGTATTAGCCTTATTTGCAATACTTAGCTTGTGCATCATCTTTCCACAAGGTTTCAAGAGAATTAGGAACTCAAGAAATTATTGTGAAACCAAGAATTTAATTCCCTTTTTATATTTTTGATCTATTCGCATGGTGTAATTTTGTTGTATGGTGGGCATGGATATTGTTCTAGTTTGAGGGTTCGTTTTGCCTATGCTCCGAAGCAAGAATTATATGTCACTCATCATTTTAACCTTGTGAGCCTAAGTTCCAAGATGTTTAACTAATCCTCAAGATGATAAATTAAAATCTTTTGACGAGAATAAATGCTAGTAACTTAAAATTAATCAGAGTGTGCAGCGAAAAATAGTAAAATGTTTCGACTGAGCACCTAATGTTATGAGCTATGCAAAGGGGAGTTAATTGATGGATTATATTTATTTAAATAAAAATAAGTGGATTGGTGATAATAAAAATAAATACAATTGAAGGGGAAGATCTGTGATTATTTATTATGTTTAATTGTCCATTACGTAATTTAAGAATTTTGGTCGGTTAGTCTAATCAACGTTATCGATAGGAAAGAAATGGCAAGGCCGGTTTGAATTTATATTCAAAATTGCAGCCATTTGTTAATATAATATGATCAATGGAGAGGTAATGTCACTAATTTATGTGGAATTTTAGAGGTTGATCATGCATATTTAAAATATGTGCTAAGATTATTTTTTGATGAGAATTGTGGTTTGAAAGTAAAGAAGAATAAATACGAATTGAAAGAAATCCTCATACTTACTAAAATTAAATAAACAATTTAGGGATTAGGATAATGTTTGGATTAAATTAGAAATAACTTGAATTTAAATAAGCAGATTAGAGAAATTAAATTCAATTGATATTTATTTAATAAATAACATGGCGTTTTGGAAACTTTATAACGAGTCTTGTAATAAAAAATATATCAAAAACAATTATTTTGATTAAAATATAACAGTTGAGCTAATGTTACCAAATAAGCGTTTTGTGAAAGTTGAAAAAGAAAATTGAGTTTTAAGTGAATGTTAAAATTTGTGATGACGAATTTAAATCAATGTTGAATATGAAAATATTTTAAAGAGATTTATAGGTTGTTCTAAACAAGATAAATGATTTCAAAATGATTTTTTTTAAATAATATGAAGCATGGTAACTTAACCTATGACGCGTATAATTCCTTATGTTGGGTTGTATTTGATCATATAGCTAAAATCCTATCAATATACTCCTATCAAATTAATAGGATATTCTCTCTTCTACCTCAGTCCTATATAACGGAAATCATTGACTTCATGATATTCCTAATCCATTTTTTGTGATCGTGATCCGATCTTTGCTAGTAGTTTCGTGCTGAGTTTTTAGATGACTTCGGGGACGAAAACTAATTGTAACATCCCTTATTTTAGTAAGACATTATTCAATAATTTAAATATGTGATCAAATTGGAATAACGTAATGGATGAGGTAATGAGATTCTTTTTAATAAATTAATTAGAAGGTTGGCCTTTATAACCAAATAAGCCAACTAAAATGTTCATAGGGAAGGGAGACATGAGGAAGGCAAAATTGGTACTTTCGGCCCGTATGTGTGTGTGTGTGTGTACATATACCTCATTTTCTCCAACATTTCATTCACAGTACTCATTCTACAAACTAAGTGAAAACTAAAGAAAGGTTAGCCATAGCTAGGATAAGAAGAAAAAGATAAAGATAAGATAACTTAGAGCTTGAAATATTTCGTCAACAAATCTCATCACCACTATCCAACTAAGGTCAACAATATACATTGCTCTTATGGTTTACGAAATCTTAGCAAATTTGAAAATGGTGTTAATTGTTTATTTTTGATTTCATGTCGTTCTTAAGGTCATATGCTATTATAAATTATCCATGTTTAGTTTTGTGACATAGTTTGTTTCGTATGTTATTGTCATACATGAAGAAGAGTAAGTTATAAGGAGAAACCATTATATAAAATCTCCAAATAATATGAAACTTTTATACGATCTATGTTGAATGATTATGGAGATGGGTTATGGATTTTATAAATTGTTATGCCTATATGGATTTGTTATGAATTTCCTAAGGGTGCATGCTTAAGGGAAGATTATACATGAATTATAGTATTAAGTATATGATGACATGTCAAAGTACCGAAATTTTTCGTTTTTTGTTTTGACTACTTTTTATAAACCAACAAAATTTTAACAAATATAGTGGAGTAGGTATAAAATCTAGCTTTAAAACTAAATAAATCAAAACTTTCTGTATTTACTGCTAGATCCTTTTTCAAAACCGGAAGCACTTCCAAGATCAATCAGAACCATCCTTTGGTAGCGTTGGATGTTTGAAATACCAAAAATATGGTATATGACACATTTAAGGCTTCCGCCTTTACCTTTTGGTTTCGGGATTTGGTCCTAATAGTTATAAATATTTTAGTTTTGAATGATAGCCACTCCACATGACTTTTTCGGCAAAACCGAAGGGGTTTTTTCTATAAAAGAACTATTTTATGAAAAAAGATTTTAAATAGTGACTTCGAAAGGAATATAGGCTTTATGTCTCTAGGTCTTTCGTTGGGAACAGAAGGGGTTTCTTACCGAAGCCTATGCTTTGGAAAGCTTTGAAACCTTTAAGTTGACATGCCTTTGCAAAAACATTTTCCATATACCATTTCCTTAGGCATTGAAGGGGCTGCTAGGTAACTTGTTCTAAATCAAATGTTTTGAGACTCTTCCTCCATGGGTGTCGTTGCCAATAATGATGACAAGGAAACTTTAACATAATGTTTTCTAAATAAAAGAACTGAGTTTCTACCTCTATTGCTTTCCATCATTTCAAGGCAACAAACTTTGATTGTTGTTGAGAAGCAAAGCCGGAAGGGTTTCCCTTTTGGAGTAGCTTAAATATGGGCTTCGATATCATTGCATAAGTCAAAGAAGGTTAGAGACGACAACCGAAGTGGCGTATCTATTATAGCATACATTGGACTTTGCCTAAAATCCCTTGAATTGCTTATGTGTTTGGTTGCTGACATTGTTAGGACATTGCATTTGTATGAGAACAAGAGGAGTTCCATGGGTGGGAATTGGAACTGATCAATAAAAATATAATTAATAATGTTATCTAAATCCATTGCTTCACGCAATATGCAGGAATTAGGAATGAGACTTCGATTTAGTGTTAGTGGGGAGGTACTCTACGAAACACTGGAGGGAGCCGAAGGGATGTTGGTACCGTATAAGTGGAATACGATACCACGAAGCACTGGATGGGAATCAATAATAGAATGAGGTTTCAACTCCATTCCCCAACAACTCAGTTCTTTGTAAAAGCGCATAAAAGGAGTAATATTGTGGGCGGGAATCCATTAAGTGTTGCATGATAAATATTGTGATTGTTGTTGTTGTTGTTATACGTTTATATATGATGTTATGATAATTCAAATAACTATTAAAGTGCAAGGATACAGGGTTAGTTTGGTTTCGTAATATGGTACTAATGAAAGGGAAACCCATTCTTTTATGTGGTGTGGTCTTGTTAGATATCAATGATGTTGGATAAATAAGTTACTTTACATACCAGTTTTTTGATTGACCTATAGTTTATGTTTTTCCACTTAAACTCTCGGGTACTCAATTGAGTAAAATGAGGGTTAAGGTCTTCCAAGTATCAACTATGAATAAGCTTCCAAAGGCAAGTAGAAGACAAAAGGCTACTTAGGTGTTTCGTTGTGTTATGTTTTTTCAGTGTTGTATGTTGATGAATGTGTTGGCATATTTCCAATTATATATGCTCTGATCACAGAAGGGGGCATCTTCATATGTCGTCGTTGGTGCTTATTATGTAATAAATTATACTTTCTTTCTGTGGGTTATATGTAAAGGGTTTTATGAATGAATTAATATTATCAATGAATGTTTACTAAAAAAATGATCATACTCCTATGTTATCTGATGTTGAGAATGAATAACATTTGATCTTCTATCATTGAAAGTTGAAACTAGAGATGATTGCAACATCTGTAGCGTTTAGCTACCTAGCTTAGAGAATGGAGGGTATACTAATCTCATTTTCTTAATACCTATAATCGAATGGACAAATTGAGTGGGTGCATCGTTTTCTTAAGAACTCAATTCGTGCATATGTCTTGGATTTTGGTGATAGTATGTAAGACCACCTTCGTCTAATTGAGTATATATATATATATATATATATATATGTGTGTGTGTGTGTGTGTGTGTGTATACCTGTGTGTGTGTATGAATTTATCCAATATGGATATAGCTCCTTTTACACCTTGTATGAAAGACCATGTTGATTACCTTTATGTTGGTTAGAGTCTGGCGAAAAAAGATGACCTTAGGTCCCGCCTCTATTCGAGAACTTCTAAGAACAGGCTTATTTGAGATAAAAATGAAAGAGGCACAAAACTTCCAGAAATCCTAATGCCATAGGAAGCCTCTTGAGTTCTTTATTATTGGATCTGATATATTCATGCATTCCCTTTGATAGGAACAGGTGCTCAGTCTGATTATAGAAACAGTCTTCGTAATATATAATACCATTTTCAATTGCTGAACATCTCAGTCTTGTAGCTAATTGAGTAGCACTACCAACCCAATTTTCTGTTGTTCATGTATCTCAGTTGCATAAGTGTCTACATGATTCATACTTCATTTGTTGATACTCTTGTTTTTGTGAAGCTTGATGTTTCACCTGACCTTTTTTTCGTGTAACCCCTGTGTGTACTTACTTTGGACATTAAACGCCTTTGAAACAATAATGCTCTGCTCGTGAATATATAATGGTCTGATATTCCTAATGACTACACTTGGGGAACCAAAGAATTTATTTAGAGATCGTAACATAATTTTCTATATTCTTATTATTGAAGGTGAGAAATTTTAAACTCAATCCTATCTTCTTTGATATCTATTTCCCTTATTGATGGAATAAATTAAGTTAATACAATTTTCCATATGTAAATTACTAGGGCAATATATTTACAACAAGAGAGTCTACAACAACCCTGGTTTTCTATTTACCTACATAAGATGAATTATACAATGTATTAACGAGTTAATTGGGAATAAAGCTCGATTTGGAGTTAAAACACATAAATTTATTAGGATGATCAAATAATGTTTTTGGAAAAAATAAGAAGTGAATATGGCTTAGGAAGATGATTTAATAATTATCTAAGTAGATTTTAATACTAGCCTTGTGTTAATTTAGGTATTTGGAGAAAATTTGCTGTTTAAACAATTAAAATGATTAAATAAGGAGTCAAGGCAAAAATAGTAAATTTTGTGGTTAAATAGATGTAAATAATACAAATTTAGGAAATATAGTTTTAGAAAACTTTGTAATGTTAAATAAGGTAAAATGAGCATTATAAGATTTTAGTGTGGCATATAGCAATAAATTGCAATATATTTGAACATAATGAATTTTGGTGCAGATTTTGTTTTCTCAAATATAATTGAGTGGTATGTAAAATGTAAAAGTGTAAATATTGATGAAAGTCAATATTTATTGGAAAAATATATACTAATATGTTTATATAAGTTAATAGTGTTAAAGTATTGTGTTTTGTGAAATTATACATTTAAAAGTGTAAATTTTGTACATGAAAATGTGAAATGTGCAATTTGTTTGTAAAATGAGAATTTGTGTAAAAATGTACAAATTCATTCTTAAAAAGGTTTGAAAATGTTTTAAATATGTTTTATAATTTTTTTTAAAGCTTAGTTATGTGTTTTGATGTGAGTATAAGGTATATGAGGTAATATATGTGTTAACCCTCTTATTATAACTTAATATAGTCTTCTTAAATAAACATAGCTCAAAACCAAGTATTAATAAATTAATTGGGCTTATTTAAGGCTTAACTAAAGTAATTAGGGAGAGAAAAATTTGGAATTTTATTCTAGTGCACATTCTTTCTCCTCACTGAAGCCTTTCTTCTCAAAAACATAACACTCAGCAAAGGAAATAAGAAATCTCCTTACAAAACTTAATCATCCACTTCGAAGTTATATAAAAAAGCTAAAATAGTTTGTACTAAAATTATAACAAGGCATCTTAGTAATTCCATTTTTGTTTCAGTTTGTACGATCTGTTACTGCATGTTAATAAATTTGGTTGCATGTTACGATAAACCTTCTTATAGGTAGCTAAGAGCTTAAATTAAGCCAAAAACTCAATCTTTGCTCATATCTTTGACTGTAAGTCACCGCAAATCGCTTGTAAGTGAATAAAATTCACATCTTCTAGTTTACCGATTGTTCTTGGTTATTTGTAGTTGATTTAGTGAGCGTACATATCTTGTAAACATAAAAGTTGATTTTTATGTTTATAGCTGAAAATAGCTCTTTGGACAACTTTGTGATGTTGTATCTTTCTCACTTATTATCAGATTGTGTTGATTTTTTTAAAGTATAGTTGTATGCTTGTCAAATTTCAAGTCATTCTGACCTCTGTAGATTATATAAACTTGCTGTTAAATCTTGAATCCGAGCATATTTTGTGCCACTTGTTACAGTAAAAAATCTGGTTGTGAGTCCAACTTTATGACCTTCTATCTCTCTCATTTCTTGTCGAATTGGATCCTTTTTAATTTTGATTGAAAATAGAGTTGTAGATCTCTATGCATGTCAAATTTCAAGCCTTTATAAACTACGTTTTTTGTCGAAAACTTGCCTGGAAGTTGAAATCGCAGCAGAAATGCTCACTGGGCAGGTTCTGATCACCAGGTTGACCCAAATATCATTAAGGTCGACCCATAGGTCAATCTAAGGGGAGAAAGGGTCGAACCTTGCTTTGTATTATGCGTTTGTTACATCCTTGTAGCAATTTTGCATTATTCTAATGTATTACTAAGTGATTTCTGAGTGTTTTCCTAACAATTTGGGATGATTTCTGAGATGATCTTTTGAGATGTTTTTCTTAGGCTTAATCTCAAATGGATAAGCCAATATTATCATCAGTTCGAACATTGAATAGGTGAAGCTTTTAATTTGTGGATTGATTTGACACAACAAACATTTTATAAAACGATTTTTAAGGAATTATATATATACACACACACGTATCGGTCCACCCCCCGCCCCGCCTTAAGGCAAATATTTTTCTTTGTTTTTGTTTTATAAATAAAATCGTATCAAAGCTATATATATATATATGCAAGATATTCTAATATATAAAAAAATTCAAAGGAACAAATATGAAATGATTTCATAATCATTTTATAAACTCGTTTCCCAAACCAAGTATTTTCAATATATAAAACCACATGTTTTTACACTCTTCGAGAAAGCAAGAATGTGATTTAAATGATATAATAAACCACATGGTATAAGACATGTAAATTAATTATATCAGTTAATTCCAGACTCGCTTTTTGAAGCTATTTCGATTTTTTAGTGTGGAATTGGCTGATTTGTTGTGAATCGACAAGTGAAACGTCCAATATGCTACATATTGTTTTCACTTTTCGGGTTGCTATTTGGAAGTCCATGTCACATTATTTTTTGTTTGTTGTGCTAGTACTTGCTTCCAGGGATAGCCAGACTTAGAGGGGTCTCATAGACATATTGACTTGGTCATAGGCCGAGTTACACCCGGTTGGGGCTCATAGTTTCGTGCACCTGTGTACATATATAGTGATAAGCAAAGCTCGAGAAGCTGTATTTTTTATGTGCATGCAATTTGTTGTTTTGGATCCATTTTACGATGCTATTGATAATTATAACTCTCTTCACTATTTTGGATTTATGAGGCTTGATGACAGTAGAACTTTTTCTTGTATCTGAGAGCTATCTTCAGTCATAGGCATATAGTGATCACTCACATGTTGAATATACTATCACATGAGATTTATATGTTTTCATTTGATGTGTTGCCTTCATTGTTTTAAAGTTATTGAAGATTTTATACACGTGCTTAGCTTTGATGCTTAACACATGTTGTTAATAGTATATCTTTACATGTTAATGATGATGTCATTCATGAGACCCTAATATATGATGTTTAGTGTAATCAATCTCATAAATCCTATGTTGTATCAAGTTGAACCTACTCCATTTCTGATCGAAAGAGTTAACCTTTATGATGCTATATTCATCGATTATGATCTACTACTATTTAACCTATATTGTTGTAATAATCTGAATTTAAAGTGTATTTTTATTTAATAATTTAATTTAAATTTTGATTTTTATTTTATTTTATTTATCTAAAACTCAACTTGTTTGTATTTTATGGAATAATTATTTTGATTTTGATTTAAAACTAAATTTATTTTTAATTTTATATAACGAATGAATTATTTTGTTATGAATATGAATAGTAGTAAAATTTTATTTGGACGTAGTTGACCAACCTTTTGGCGAAAGCTCTCACAGATCAACGGATCGAAGCCCAATAACCAAAAACTCTCTTCAACACCGGCCAATCAATCGATGTAGTAGACCGTACTCTAGAACGCTCAGACAAGGTTCAGCCTAGACCAGCTTCCTTCGAGGTCGGCCCGAGCCAGATCTAACTCCATCTAATTACCTTCAAGCTACAATTCGTCGAGCCTAGGAGAATCGCTCTCAATCGATTGTGTCAAAGGCTTCCATGAGAAACGGATCACCGAATATCTCGTGGTCACCTGTAATTGAGACACCCCACCTCCGTTAAGGTCACTCACAAAGGGAATGCATTAACTTTGGTGAAGCATTTTGGGTAAATGGCATAGATAATTTACAAGACAGACATATAAACAGCGCAAAACTGAAATCATTTCATAAATAACGTGGTTCAGTCAAAACATTACAAGCATTGTCTCAAAACCCAACTTCTAAATTATTATAATAAAACATCTGTCTTGATTTAAAACTCCAAGTACAACCACAGCCATAGCCCAAGAAAAGAAAATCCAAGCAATACATCTACTCTCTTCAAGCTGGAAAATGTCTGCACTAAGGTGAAGTATTCCCTCCCTGCGGACCTGGGGGGGAACAGAAGAAAAGAAGGCAAAAGAAAACGGGTCAGACATAAGCCTGGTAAGTCCAGTGATTATTCAGCATGTAAACCGGTGAAAAGATCATGACATGAATAAACTGAATATAGGACAATACCATAGCAATAAGATAGCATAAGATAAGGTAAGATAAACTAAATATACTATCGCACTCATTTCCAATTCTCTGCACCTACTAACAAATGTTTCAACTACCATCATGTATTCATAACAAAGTGATCCCTTTTTCCGATCGGCTTCTACTCGCATGCATTTGTTACTTGTGTCATTCGGCCCCGCTTGATTGTAGATACCTGTGCTGGTCCCGCCATAGGGTGTATCAATTCCTATGGTGGCAACCCGACACAAATTCTAGATGCACAGTGTATACTACTGATGCCCAGTGCCTGCTTTATCCACTCCGGAGTACATGCACGCACATACTCCGCCGGAACCTACACTACTGCACCACCCGCCGCTATTTTGACCGCTTATAATCAGCCCAGTAATCGTGCCCACCCTGCCTAGTTCAGGGTACCGTGATACATCTATGTGGTTACTGCTGAAATGGGTCTTCGTTACTAGGGTTTCCTAATCAACATGTTATAATGATTAAGTGTTCTCGCATTTACCTAACCCCGCCCATCTGTTTAAATAACATGTTGTATTGGTTAAGTGTTGCCTTAATTAACATAACCCTACCATTTTTAGCATGTATGTTCCTTAGCTTTATTCATTAAAGCACCAACCTCTCACATTAGATCTATATTGTTGCGGTCGCTGGATGTGTCGGACGGTTCCGGGCAGTCTTACACTGCAGCTCAATCTAACCTCGAGTTTTTGGGATTAATGTGCTAACCTCTCACGTTAGATCTATATTGTTGCGGTTGCTAGATGTGTCGGGCGGTTTCGGGCAGTCTTACACCGCAACTCAATCTAACCTCGAGTTAGGAAAGTTCACCTTTAGCCAGTTTACATAATTGTCATTTGTGTCCCAGTTTAGGTCTTTTTATGCTACTATTTCCCAAGTGTAGTCGGCACAAGTTTTATGCCACATTCACATGCTATGCCCAAAATTTACTAAATTAAATTGTACCCAATTTTCCCACTTTATAATCGCACGTTCAACGAGATTCAATCTAAGTTCCGAATGAACTTAGTATTCATAAAAAAATTAAAAAGGGGAAAAATAGAGAAGGAGCATAAGAATTGACATAAGGAAAAATAGGCATGTAAAGGTATACCCAATTCAAGAATCATATTTCAACAGGTATGTTGTACATTAATAATAAGTGTGGGCAAGCTAAGCAACTTACACCATAGGTATAAAGATAGGATTGGACTTAAGAGGATCACTAATTTTTGATGTACAACATGATAAAGTCCCATTATATCAATCACAATAGTCTCATAGCATAGGATGTACAACATGATAAGTTCCATCATATCAATCACAACAGTCTCATAGGCATGATAGGTTCCATTTTGTCAATCGCAACAGTCTCATAGGCACGATAGGTTTCATTATGTCAGTCACAACAGTCCCATAGGCATGATAGGTGTCATTACATCAATCGCAATAGTCTCGTAGGCATAGGAAATTCAGATTTGACAAAAGGATAAGCACGAATTAGAATTAGGCATAGTTCTAAATCTGATTATTACAGTCATGATTTCTATTAGGTGTTTAAATCGGAATAATAACTGAACTTACAGAAAAAGGATGGATCTCGTACTCTGGGATCTAATTTCGGAATTTGTTAAGCTAATCCTTTGATGTAGACTTTTGATTTGAAGTTCTTCTAATCGATTTCTAGTTTGGATTTTATTTTCTAGTTTGGAGAAGATGAAGGAGGCTAGGCTAGCTTGTAGATGAACAACATGACGACACCATAGTTTTAGGGTTATAAGGTTAGGGTTTAGGTTTAGCTACGAATATATAGATGTTTAGGATTAGTTCTTGCCTTTAGATTAGTCTAGGAGAAATCAGAGCCGTCCACACCAAAGAGATGTGTCATCCAGCCAACCACAACATGACACATATGCCCTAATACCTCAGAATTTGTCATCAGGCCAATCAGAGAAGGCCACATAAGCCTAGGGCTATAAAAAATCGTCACTGGATCTGGATCACAAAAGGGGTCGACTCCCTATAGGGGGGTCGACACCTATGTCGACACCCCTTTAAGGGGGTCGACACCTATGTCAACTCCCCCTAGAGGGGTCGGCACCCCTAAGCGGGAAATTTCCCGCTCAGCTTTTCTGACCGAATTTCGAATTTCAAACTATTTTTCTGACTTTTAATTATTATTTTAATTTAAACTTGAAAACTTCTAACCTCCATAACTTCTTCATACAGAGTCTGATTCACGCAAATTCAGACTCTATCTCCAAATTCCGAGACGAACACAATGGCGTAACCCGTTCCCCTTAATTCTTCTTTTAAAAATCAAGTATTCTTTAATTTGTTACTTTTAATATTCATAGAAAATACGCGGTATTACATTCTCCCCTCCTTAAAGGATTTCTACCCTGAAATCTCTAAGTTAAGAAGAATGTATCCTAACATCCATCTACTCAACCATCAATCAAAGGCATCCATTGTCCTTAAAAAGATTTCTAATGCTTTTGTGATCATATGCATAGTGTGTGTATATGTCCTTATCTAACGCGAAATCAAGTGGTTTGCTAATTCAGTTGACCTCCTTAATGCGAATCATGTCGGTGCTATGTGTCCATCATGTATGCAACTATTCCTAATCGTATTTTGTAACTTCTACATGAGTGCACAATCATTCATACAAATGCAACATCCACATGATAACATATCAAGTTTCAATCCATATATAAATACATATATGCATATGCAATATGAAAGTGGCTGAGCCGATCTAGTACTTAGTGTCTGTGTGTGTGTATATGCATCCACGAGCAACCACTAGCAACCACTAGCAACCATCAATCATAACATGTCAAATACATGTTTACATTCATTGGTTTCTACCTAAGGATCAAGAATAGGACCGAGGAGATATACTTAAAAGATAGATGCAAGCGTGCATAAACTTATGGAAAAGAGATCAAGAATGTACCCTTAAAAGATAAGGGTAGGCTGCGCATATCTTGTCCTCAGTCTCCCAAGTCGCATCTTCCTCAGCATCACTCCACTGTACTCTAACTAGCTTGATCTCACGATTGCGTAACTTTTTAACTTCTGTACCCAAGATACAAGTTGGAACTCTTCACACTGTCGCTTCTCGCTCCACTTCTACTTCCTCTAGTATGCTTAGCTCCACAAATTCCGCAGACTCATGTAAGCATTTTCGTAGATGAGAGACATGAAAGACATTATGTACTCCAGGCAATCTTTCGAGCAGCTCTACTTTATAAGCCATCTTCCCAATCCTCTCAATGATAGGAAATGGCCCTACAAATCTTGGTGCTAATTTTCCTATGGACCCAAAGCGAACGACATTCTTCAAAGGAGATACTTTAAGAAAAACTCTGTCTCCAACCTCCAACTCAAGGTCGGTCCTTCTTTTATCAGCATAAGACTTCTGTCTATATTGTGCGGTCTTCATTCGTCTTCATATCAAGTCCACCTTCTCTGAAGTTTCTCTGACCATGTCAAGCCCAAGTACGAGCTTGTCTGTAGACTCCCACCAACAAGTTGGTGATCAGCATGGTCTCCCATACAAGGCCTCAAAGGGTGCCATGCCCATGGTGGCTTGGTAGCTATTGTTGTAGGCGAACTCCACCAAAGGAAGTGATCCTCCCATGTTCCCCCAAAATAAAGAATGCACAATCTCAAGAGATCTTCTAATACTCTTTTCACCCTTTCCGTTTGACCATCGGTTTTTGGGTTATAGGCAATGCTTAAGCATAGCTGTGTGCCTACAACCTCTTGCAAACTCTTCCAAAACTCGCTCGTAAAGATAGGGTCTCGATCACTTACTATGTTAGAGGGTATTCCATGCAGTCACACTACCTCTTTAAGATAAATGGATGCTAACAATGAGGCAGACCTCCTACTCTTAACAGGTATAAAGTGAGCGCTTTTAGTGAGCTTGTCCACTGTTACCCAAATACTGGTATTCACCCTTCTTGACCTAGGAAACCCACCAATAAAGTCCATTGAAATGCTATCCCATTTCCACTGTGGGACCTCTAGAGGATGAAGCAGACAACCAGGCTTCTTCTGCTCTGCCTTGACTTGCTGGCATATCAAGCATTTAGAGACAAACTCAGCTACATCCCTCTTCATGCCATTCCAAAAGAAAACCCTTTTTATGTCCTTATACATCTTGTCTCCACCTGGGTGTATGGTCAACTTAGAATGGTGTGCTTCTTCGAGAACAGTTTTCACCAAATCCCTTGCTTGTGGGACGCATAGTCTTCCATCCCGTCTCAACCACCCCTTGTCATCGATGGAGTATCTATTGAGGTGACTAGAAGTCTCACCTCTAATTAGCTTATTCATCACATCTACTAACCGAGGGTCTTCACATTGCGCAGTTCCTATTGAGTCCAAAAGAGTAGGCCACACCTCTAGCGATGCTAACAAACTAGGTACAAATTCAAAGAAGGGTCTAATGTCAAAGTTTGCTACGTACTCCGAGCTTCGCCTTTCCACATAGAGAGGACTTAATGTGACGGCCCACTCCGCACCAGCCTGCATTTCCTCCGGAAGTGCGCTGTACACATGCCCGACTAGCACGGAACGGTCGCCAAAGAAAGGAAAGAAGGGAATGAACTAATCAAGGAACCTGTAGAATGTCTCACAGCGCATGAAATAAAATATAATAATAACATACTTGACATAAAACAGGTGAGACAGTGCATAAGCTGATAACTAAAATCAACATCAATCATCAGAGCAGCGGAAATCCAAATACAGCTTATTACAATTTTCCAAATTTACTGTCTCTAAACAAAAGAAAGTTAAAGGAGAAGATGCACCACCAATGCCCAAGCAGTGATCTTCAACAACACAGGGAGAATATTATATATATTACGTGGAAACCTCCTGCTCGTCTCCGGATCATCTACCCGTGCATCACCAGCTAACCTGTCTCTAGTCTGCTCGTGTGAGCACCCAGAGTAATAAGAGGAGACATAAAACTCTGCGTCAGACATAAAGCCTGGTATGAGCGATAAGCATCTAAACAGAATAATAACAGGTATACTAAACCATACCTGAACCTGGACCTGCAACCAAAGAGTTAGTACCACATACCGTACAGTACTCTAAGGTGACATAATGAAGAGTGTAAGAATACGGGGGTGGTGTGTGCATGTCATAATGATAGAAAACAAATCAACCATAGCAATCATCCTCACATTTCTCACTCAGCGCGTAAATCATACGATATCCACCACTTTGGAACACTAGACAAATTGAGGTAACGACGAATCCCGACTTGTAGGAACCCTGCTGTGACCAAGCTAAACACATGGAGTCATGACCAAACATTTCAATGACCCACCACATTAGTCGTAGCCCTTGGTCCTACCAATGCCATAATGGCCCTGAATCCGCCTTCGTACCTCCTACCATAGTGGTCCAAAGCTATAGACATCGATAACCCCTTAACACGCGTCCCGTAGCAAAGCCCAATCATGAAGCGAACTCGTTGATTCCCATCTGGATCTTGAGCTCTAGCTTCTCATTTGGACTTCCTTTGCATCTCGGGTTTGGTCGAATTGGAGTGAGTCTTCAGAAGAGTTGTCGTGCAGTAGCAGCCCTAGGATTCGATTCGGTTCGGTTCGGTAGTCATTACCCTCGTCGGTTCGGGTCGGTCCTCCTTCCTTGTCATCTTTCCATTCGGTTCGGGTCGGGTACTTCACTTCGGGTCGGGTCGGTGTCCTCCTCCGGGTCGGGTCGGGTTGCTGTCTTCTTTCCAGTTCATGCTCCTTCTCCGATCAGCTCCCTCGTTTTCCATCTACTCCGATTCGATCCGATCCCTTCGCCTTACTCCAGTCGTAGCCTTCTATTCTTAAGTCAATCCGATCTGGCCTCCATTATTCTTCCGATCCGATCCGCTCTCTCCTACTCCGATTTTAAGCAGTGGTCTTCCTTCTTGCCAAATTTCTTTTGCGCCAGGTTCCAGTTCGGGTCGGGTTCCTTGCCCAGGTCTCCTATCCGATCCGAGCCCATATCCTATCCATCCGAAACCCTGCACAACTTTCTGCAACTTTTCCAGCAACTTGTTTACGCCATTCGACGACGTTTTCGACAAATCTAACTATTCTAATTAATCACAAATCATGTCAAATAGTCATAACAACATAGCAAACTAACCACAAACACCAAAACAATGAATTTACATGTCAAAATGGATCAAATATGCCCAAAACCCCTTATTTTCCCTTAAGCATGTTTAAGTAAATCTAATCATAGGGTTAACAAAGCTCAATCAAATTAAACCAAATTTCTACCAGAGGCATAAAATATTATTTAAGAATTTCTAAACATTTTTCCAGAATTTATTAGTGTATAAATCCGCTATTCCTCACTAATTACCCTTAATTACCGTAATTAGTGCAAAAACTATGCAAATCACTCACCTTGGCCACAAATGAAACACCAAATCTGAAATACTCTCTGTTTGGGTCGAATTCCTATGTATAACAGCAGCTCCAACCTTGCTCTGTTGCTATTTGGCCTTGTTTTGATGTAGTTTAGGCTTAATCTTCACTAAAAATGTGTTTTGGAGTGGTTTTAGAGGATGGAAGTCATTACTAAGGTCTCAAGAAGGTTTGTGGCGGCTCAAAACTGAAATGAAAGTGATTTCCTAACCCTAATCAGTCCTCCTATACCTCTAAACCCGAAATTCCCCTTTGGGCCTAGCTGCTAATCACCCGGTTAAGCCCAATTAAGCTGTTTTTCACCATCTGAAACTTGTTTCAGCCATATCTCCCAAACAGTGAGTCCGTTTGGCTAATGCGACCACTCTACGGAAAGAGAAACCACCATCCGGAGCCAATGGAAGTGGTTTCAGGTCTAAATTCCTTTCCAGTCAAAAGTTATGGCCAAAACAGTGCCAACTAGGGGTAAAATGGTCATTTAAAAATCGAGAAAAATCATGAACATGGGAAATGACCCCAATAGTCGTCTCCCAAAGTTACATGACCATACGACTTCGTATGTGAAATAAATAAATATCCTACGATCCTACGATGCGTAGAATACGGGTCGTTACACTCTCCCCCCCTTAAGAAATTTCGTCCCCGAAATTCCTTAACCCAAGACATACAAAGGATCCCGCATGCCTAACAACCACATACATCAATCAAACATGCAAAACAAGCAAAACAAACCTATCCTAGCATGCGGAAAACTAAATCGAAGTCAAAATCTTACCAGGCAAAGAGTCCTGGGTGTGTCTTCCTAATGTTCTCCTCTGTCTCCCAAGTACAATCATTCTCTTCCTCGCCCCACTGAACCTTGACTAGCTTCACCGCCTTTCTTCGAAGTTGCTTCATGTCGTGCTTGACAATACGGGCCGGCTTGCGGTTCCTAACCGCCTCGGGTTCTACTTCGAAGTCCTCTAACTGATCAGGTGAAATAGTCATATCTGAGTCGTGAACGAACTTCCTTAGTTGGGAAACATGAAATACGTCGTGAACTCCCGCCATCTTCTCCGGTAAATCAATTATGTATGCTAAATTCCCGACTAGTTCAAGAACAGGGAATGGGCCAACAAATCTTGGTGCCAACTTGCCTCTCCTGCCAAATCGTATTACGCTCTTCAACGGAGAAATCTTGACAAACACCAAGTCACCAACGGAGAATTTTAGGTCTCTTCTCCTCTTATCAGCATAACTCTTCTGCCTATCTTGGGCGGCCTTCATTCGTTGTTGAATGATCTTGATCTTATCTGAAGTTTCCTTCACCACATCTGGTCCAAGCATAAACTTCTCGCCAGTCTCTATCCAACATGAAGGTGAGTTGCACGGTCTTCCGTACAAAGCTTCAAACGGAGCCATACCGATACTGGATTGGTAGCTATTATTATATGCAAACTCTACTAGATGTAAATGGTCATCCCATGATCCACCAAAATCCAATATACATGCTCTCAAGAGATCTTCCAAAATACGGTTCACCCTCTCCGTCTGACCGTCGGTCTGAGGATGATAGGCGGTACTGAGATGTAACTCTGACCCTAGAGCCTCTTCTAAGCTCTTCCAAAACCCACTAGTGAACAACGGGTCTCGGTCACTCACAATGCTTTTAGGTACTCCATGAAATCTCACTACCCACTTCATATGCAATTCTGCCAACTTGGCTGCCGTTCTGGTCGATTTGACTGGTATAAATCTTGCACTTTTAGTCAATCGGTCCACAACTACCCAAATGCTATCATGTCCCGATCTAGTCCTTGGTAAACCATCAATGAAATCCATCGAGACTTGCTCCCATTTCCATTCGGGAATTTCTAAGGGCTGTAACAACCCACTAGGCTTCTTTTGCTCGGCTTTAACTAGCTGGCAATTCATGCACTTGGATATAAACTTCCCAACATCTCTTTTCATCCCTTCCCAGTAGTAAGTCTGCTTCATATCTCGATACATCTTGTTACCACCAGGGTGTATAGTCAGCTTTGAGTGATGACATTCTCTAATCACTTCATCTCTCAATCCATTGACATTGGGTACAACAAGCTTTCCATTCTTTCTAAGCCATCCATCTCGATCAAGCCCATACTTGTTCATCTCCTCATCGATATCCATCTTTAACTTGGAGATGATTTCCAATAAGTTAGGATCGTCCCTCTGACTAGAGCCGATCCGCTCAATTAAAGTGGGTCTGATCGTCAAACTTGCCAACATTTCTGGACCCAATTCGCACTTTGGTCTGAAATCGAATCCCGCGATATACTCCAGTTGCTTCCATTCAAGGAACATAGCCCCTAAGCTGGCATGTCTTCTACTCAATGCATCAGCCACCGCATTGCCCTTTCCCGGTGTATATGCGATGTCAAAATCATAGGAAGCCAAGAACTCTAACCACCTTTGTTGCCGGAGATTTAGATCCTTCTGGGAGAAGAGATACTTCAACGACTTATGATCTGTAAACAGCTCTAATCTTTCTCCCAAGAGATAGTGTCTCCACATCTTTAACGCGAACACGATCGCTGCCAATTCCAAGTCATGGGTAGGGTATCTTTTCTCGTGCGGTTTCAATTGCCGACTTGCATAAGCTACAACCCTACCGCCTTGCATCAATACAGCACCCAGTCCGGTACCACAGGCATCCGTGTATACCGTCATCTCTTCATCCCCCTTAGGAATGACTAACACTGGTGCGCTTGTCAACTTGTCCTTTAGACTCTTGAATGCATTCTCGCACCTTTCATCCCAGACAAAAGCTTGATTCTTCTTGGTCAACTGGGTCAATGGTGCTGCTATCTTGGAGAAACCTTGGATAAACTTACGATAATATCCAGCTAATCCCAAGAAACTTCTTACATCTGTTGCATTCTTAGGCGTAGGCCATTCCTGTACTGTAGCCACCTTTGCTGGGTCCACGGCAATACCATTCTCTGATACAACATGGCCCAAGAACCTCACTTCCCTCTTCCAGAAGTGACACTTAGAAAACTTTGCTTTCAGTTGGTGTTTTCTCAACACCTCCATCACTACTCTTAAATGTTCCTTGTGTTCTTCCTCTGTCCTCGAATAGACCAAAATATCATCAACGAACACAAGGACAAACTTATTCAGCTGATCTCTGAATACCCTATTCATAAGATCCACAAAATATGTTGGGGCATTGATCAGCCCGAATGGCATGACCAACCATTCATAAAATCCAGACGGCGTTCAAAATGCCGTTTTAGCTATACTGTCAGCTTCCACTCTAAGCTGATGAAAACCTGTCGCGAGATCCAACTGAGAAAATACTCTCGCGCCACTCAACTGATCGAACAAATCATCTATCCGCGGTAGAGGATACTTGTTCTTCCTCGTCACTTTATTCAACTCGCGGTAGTCTACACACAAACGAAGGGAACCATCCGCCTTGGTAGCAAACACAACTGGTGCTCCCCATTCAGAAACACTCCTTCTGATAAATCCCTTCTTCAAAAGATCGCTGACTTGCACCTCGAGCTCTCGCTACTCCCTTGGTGCCATATGACGAAGTGGCATCACTATAGGCCTGGCATCCTTTACCAAATCAATACGGAACTCAATCTCTCGGTGTGGTGGAAGTCCGGTCACTTCTTCGAAAACATCCGGATACTGGCCAACCACGGGCAAACCTGACAACTCACTATGCGGAATGTCGAGGGAGTTTAGAAAACTAGCCAATACCCCCTCACTGGGTAGACCACCAAACATTATCCTCCGCCCATCATCCGCTCTAGCTGTCACCAAAAAGCCCTCACAGTCTACCACCACCCCGTATCTTCGGAGCCAATCTACTCCCAAAATAATGCCAAACCCAGTAAATCCCAAAACAAAGCAATCACAAACAAACATGCATCCATGACTCGATAAGACCACATTACGACAAATCATGCTAAGGCTAGTCGAACCACCAATCGGGTTCGTCACTACTAAAGGTCTATCGACAATCTCGGGCTCCAATCCCAACCTATCTACCAGGTCACTAGATATGAAAGAACTGGAAGGTCCGGTATCAAACAAAACTCTAACAGGAACATCATAAACAGAAAGCATACCTTGAATGACGACATTCTTTCCCTTCTCCGCCGCTGTTGGGGCATTCGACGAAGAAGGAATAGCATTAAGGGCGTAGGCTTTCACTATTTGCTTTTCTTTAGGGGGTTGCGGACACTTGTCCTTGTGATGTCCCATTTGGCCACAGTTGAAGCACTTCCTATCCGCTGGCTTGGCCCGACAATTACTAGCATAATGGCCCTTCTTACCACAGAAGAAGCACTCAACATCTTGCTTATTCTTTTTCTTCTGGCCATCCTTAGTCTGATTCTGCATTCTCTTATTCTGGGAACCACCCTTACCTCCACCACTTGCTTGTGGCTTTGGCTCATCTGCGGATGCAACCTCAGTCTTCGGCTTAGGGTAGAGACTTTCTGATCTTAATGCTTTCCCCACAATCGATTCAAACGTCTCATCGATGTGGTTAATAAGTCTTTCCCCCAAGTACTGATCCAAACCAGTTATGAATTTCTCATTCTTTTTCTCGGCAGTATCAATAAGAGATAACCCATATTTTGACAAAGTGTCAAATTCAGCAATATACTCCGAGACAGCTCTGCCATTCTGCTTGAGCTCCAAGAATTTCTTAAACAGCACTGACTTCTGAGCAGCTGGAATGAACTTCTCGCTAAAGCGAGCCTTAAACTGCTCCAAAGTAATCTGATCTTCAGGAGTAGCTGCCTTTATAGCATTCCACCAATTCATTGCCCGCCCTTGCAGCTGACGGGACGCTAGCTTTCTCTTCATTGCATCCTCGATACCCAAATCCTCGAAGATACGTTCGCAACTATCCAACCAATCTTGAACATCCGTGGCCGACTCCGTTCCGTGGAACGGCTTCCAACCAAGGCTGGTATAATCCTTATTCAGCTTGGCGAAGTCGACTCTTGGCGCCTGCACTATTGGACCACCACCATTTCCACCATTGGGAGCTGCCCACTGTACATCTCTAAGCATCTCTCTCATGAGGTCAGTAAACATCGTCCTTACGTCAGCAGCATTCCCATTACTGGCTCCCCTACCAGCACCTCTAGTATATCGGCTCATCGTCAATCTGAAAAAGGAAATGATTAACGACTCCATAGTGGTGCTAGTGCAGTACGACTTCATCCTTATACTACTAATAGTATATATATATATAGCTTTTAAAAACCAAAGTAATCACAAATACGCTCTCTCGTATACGTATATTATCTCTCCCGGATAACTTCCCTAGGCTAACTACGCAACCTAGAGCTCTGATACCAAGTGTGACGGCTCACTCCGCACCAGCCTGCATTTCCTCCGGAAGTGCGTTGTACACATGCCCGACTAGCATGGAACGGTCGCCAAAGAAAGGAAAGAAGGGAATGAACTAATCAAGGAACCTGTAGAATGTCTCACAGTGCATGGAATAAAATATAATAATAACATACTTGACATAAAACAGGTGAGACAGTGCATAAGCTAATAACTAAAATCAACATCAATCATCAGAGCAGCGGAAATCCAAATACAGCTTATTACAATTTTCCAAATTTACTGTCTCTAAACAAAAGAAAGTTAAAGGAGAAGATGCATCACCAATGCCCAAGCAGTGATCTTCAACAACACAGGGAGAATATTATATATATTACGTGGAAGCCTCCTGCTCGTCTCCGGATCATCTACCCGTGCATCACCAGCTAACCTGTCTCTAGTCTGCTCGTGTGAGCACCCAGAGTAATAAGAGGAGACATAAAACCCTGGGTCAGACATAAAGCCTGGTATGAGCGATAAGCATCTAAACAGAATAATAACAGGTATACTAAACCATACCTGAACCTGGACCTGCAACCAAAGAGTTAGTACCACATACCGTACAGTACTCTAAGGTGACATAATGAAGAGTGTAAGAATACGGGGGTGGTGTGTGCATGTCATAATGATAGCAAACAAATCAACCATAGCAATCATCCTCACATTTCTCACTCACTGCGTAAAGCATACGATATCCACCACTTTGGAACACTAGACAAATTGAGGTAACGACGAATCCCGACTTGTAGGAACCCTGCTGTGACCAAGATAAACACATGGAGTCATGACCAAACATTTCAATGACCCACCACATTAGTCGTAGCCCTTGGTCCTACCAATGCCATAATGGCCCTGAATCCGCCTTCGTACCTACTACCATAGTGGTCCAAAGCTATAGACATCGATAACCCCTTAACACGCGTCCCGCAGCAAAGCCCAATTTTGAAGCGAACTCGTTGATTCCCATCTGTATCTTGAGCTCTAGCTTCTCATTTGGACTTCCTTTGCATCTCGGGTTTGGTCGAATTGGAGTGAGTCTTCAGAAGAGTTGTCGTGCAGTAGCAGCCCTAGGATTCGGTTCGGTTCGGTAGTCATTACCCTCGTCGGTTCGGGTCGGTCCTCCTTCCTTGTCATCTTTCCATTCGGTTCGGGTCGGGTACTTTACTTCGGGTCGGGTCGGTGTCCTCCTCCGGGTCGGGTCAGGTTGTTGTCTTCTTTCCAGTTCATGCTCCTTCTCCGATCAGCTCCATCGTTTTCCATCTACTCTGATCCGATCCGATCCCTTCGCCTTACTCTAGTCGTAGCCTTCTATTCTTAAGTCGATCTGATCTGGCCTCCATTATTCTTCCGATCCGATCCGCTCTCTCCTACTCCGATCCGATCCTGCTCCATAGTTCTGATCCAATCCGCTCTCTCCTACTCCGATTTTAAGAAGTGGCCTTCCTTCTTGCCAAATTTCTTTTGTGCCAGGTTCCAGTTCGGGTTGGGTTCCTTGCCCAGGTCTCCTATCCGATCCGAGCCCATATCCGATCCGATCCGAAACCCTGCACAATTTCTGCAACTTTTCCAGCAACTTGTTTACGCCATTCGACGACGTTTTCGACAAATCTAACTATTCTAATTAATCACAAATCATGTCAAATAGTCATAACAACATAGCAAACTAACCACAAACACCAAAACAATGAATTTACATGTCAAAATGGATCAAATGTGCCCAAAACCCCATATTTTCCCTTAAGCATGTTTAAGTAAATCTAATCATAGGGTTAACAAAGCTCAATCAAATTAAACCAAATTTCTACCAGAGGCATAAAATATTATTTAAGAATTTCTAAACATTTTTCCAGAATTTATTAGTGTATAAATCCTCTAATCCTCACTAATTACCCTTAATTACCGTAATTAGTGCAAAAACTATGCAAATCACTCACCTTGGCCACAAATGAAACACCAAATCTGAAATACTCTCTGTTTGGGTCGAATTCCTATGTATAGCAGCAGCTCCAACCTTGCTCTGTTGCTATTTGGCCTTGTTTTGATGTAGTTTAGGCGTAATCTTCACTAAAAATGTGTTTTGGAGTGGTTTTAGAGGATGGAAGTCATTGCTAAGGTCTCAAGAAGGTTTGTGGCGGCTCAAAACTGAAATGAAAGTGATTTCCTAACCCTAGTCAGTCCTCCTATACCTCTAAACCCGAAATTCCCCTTTGGGCCTAGCTGCTAATCACCCGGTTAAGCCCAATTAAGCTGTTTTTCACCATCTGAAACTTGTTTCAGCCATATCTCCCAAACGGTGAGTCCGTTTGGCTAATGTGACCATTCTACAGAAAGAGAAACCATCATTCGGAGCCAATGGAAGTCGTTTCAGGTCAAAATTCCTTTCCAATCAAAATTTATGGCCAAAACAGTGCCAACTAGGGGTAAAATGGTCATTTAAAAATCGAGAAAAATCATGAACATGGGAAATGACCCCAATAGTCGTCTCCCAAAGTTACATGACCATACGACTTCGTATGTGAAAGAAATAAATATCCTACGATCCTGCGATGCGTAGAATACGGGTCGTTACACTTAAGGTCAGCTTTTTCCTGCTCAAGGCGTCTGCTACCACATTTCCCTCGCCAGGGGTATATGCAATCTCAAAATCATATGAGGCAAGAAATTCCATTCACCTTTGTTGTCTTAAGTTAAGATCTTTCTATGAGAAAAGGTACTTTAACGATTTATGATTAGTAAACAATTCAAACCTTTCTCCTAGCAGGTAATGACGCCATGACTTAAGAGCGAAAACAATGGCAGCTAGTTCTAAATCATGAGTTGGGTAGTTTTTCTCATGTACCTTCAACTGCCTTCCTTCATAACAAACTACTCTGCCATATTGCATCAAGACAGCGCCCAATCCTGTACTACGTGCGTTTGTGTATACAGCAAACATCTTACTGCCATCAGGCAATGTCAGAACTGGGGTTATTGTCCGATCCCTTTTCAGTCGTTGGAAAGTAATATCACAATCCAAATTGCCATGCAAAAGTTAGGTTCTTCTTCGTCAACCTAGTACGTAAGGATGAGATCTTCGCGAAGTCCTTAATGAACTTTCTGTAAAAGCCCGCAAGCCTGAGAAAACTTCGTATTTCGATTGCATTCTGTGGAATCTTCCAATTTTGCACCGCAATTACTTTTGCGGGATCCACAGTTGTTCCCTCTTTGGACATCACATGTCCAAAAAACCTTACTTCATCTCTCCAAAAATGGCATTTGGAGAATTTTGCTTTCAGCTAATGTGCACGAAGAGTATCCATGACTTTCCTTAAATGCAAAGCATGTTCTTCCTCACTTTTTGAGAAAATCAAAATGTCGTCCACGAAGACCACTACAAATTTATTAAGGAACTCTCTGAACATCCTACTCATCAAGTCTACGAAATAGGCGGGTGCGTTTGTCAAGCCGAAAGGCATGACAAGCCATTCAAAGAAACCATCCGGGGTCCTGAACGTGGTCTTATCTATGTTGTCTTAAGCCACTCTTAGCTGATGAAATCCGATGGCCAGATCTAGTTGGGAGAAAATCGAGGCATCTACGAGCTTGTCGAACAATTCATCTATTCTAGGAAGTGGGTGCCTATTCTTCTTGATCAGCTTGTTTAGGTCCTTATAGTCCACGCACAGGCAAAGTGAACCATCCGCTTTGGTTGCAAACACCACTGGAGCACCCCATTCAGAAATATTCCGCCTTATCAACCCCTTTTCAAGCAACTCTTTAACTTGCTTGTTGAGCTCTTTCCTTTCCCTTGGAGCCATGTGTCTAACGGGTAAAGCAACAAGTTTTGCATTATCAACAAGGTATATGCGGAAGTCTATCTCTTGCTTTGGAGGCAAACCCTTCGCCTATTCAAAGACAACCAAGTATTCACAGACTATTCTAAAAGATCGCAAGTTTTCAATAGACGCATCAAGAGATTCTAGGTAGCTAAGCATAACAGAGTTCATGGGATTACAAGAGATTTCGAGAGTGTTACCGAGGTGAGTCATAAGTATAACCATTCTTTTTTCACAATCGAGGATGGCACCATCACTGGATAACCAATCCATGCCTAGAATCAACCCATAGCCCGTGAAACCCAAAACATAAGCAGTACATCTAAACCCAACACTTAGTATAGAAATTTTCAATCCAAACAAATCATTGACAAATAAGCCGAACCCCCTATTGGATTTCAAACAACCATGGGATCCTCTACTATACTGGTATCTAGGTGCAGAGATTCAACTAAAGCAGTAGATATAAAAGAGTGTGATGCGCCAGAACTAAAAAGAGTACGAACTGGATGATCAAAAAGATAAACTAAACTCTCAACAGAAATATTTCTACCTCTTTCTTGCGGAGGTGCAATGAGAGCGTGAATCTTCCCTCCAGAAGTAGATCCAGTCCTCTGCCCTTGCCTTCTTGGGCAATCCTTAGCCATATATCATGTCTTGCCGCATTGAAAGCAACCACCCATCTTCCTCTTCTTCTTCCTGCAGTCTTTAATTAGATGTACAGGTATGCCATAAAATTTACAATTCCTCTTGTCACGGGGTTTGTTATTCTTCCTGCCTTTCTTGGAATCCGTTTTCTTATTCTGCGATCCCTCCACTTTCTTGTCCAGAGGTTCTTCCACCTTTGCCTCTTTCTTGCCATCCTTGTCTTCTTCCTGTAATAGTGTCATGTCCACCAGTCTCTCAAAAGTCGCACCCATAGGTATATGGGACATAGCTAGGCTGTGTAGTGGCTCATTTAACCCTTTAACGAATCAAAGAGCCTTTTTATGTGTAGTGTATACTAACTCCAATCCGAATCTAGCCAGCTAGTTGAATTGGTTGATGTATTCCTTAACCGATAGGCTTCCCTGTTTGAGTGCTAAGAACTTCTTCATGTGTAGGCTTCGTTCAGCTTGCGATGGGAACTTCATTTCAAACCTCATTCTAAAATCCTTCCAAGTTTCAACTGGTCTCTCAGCATTAGTAACTTCCCTCCAGTAAGAGGCTTTGTCCTTAGGTAACCATACAGCTAATTGTATCTTCTGCCTATCGTCCACTTCGAAGATAACAAACAAATCTACTATTTCCTTGAGCCAGTTTCTTTCTACCACAAATGACTCAGTCCCATTAAAGTTCTTTCCACCTATAGCTTAGAAGTCTATACATATCTTTGAGAAAGCATTCACACGCGGAGGAGGAGGAGGTGGAACGGAAGCAACTGGAGTAGGAGGAACATCTGCTGGGCCTGCGTCATTAGCCCTAGCCTCCAGATACCTTCTGAACCAGCCAGGTATCTGTACGCCCTCGGAAAGATTAAGATCCGCAGACATACTGAAACGAAAAGAAAAGGTTCAAAACAAAGGATAGTAAAATTTCTTTTTGAAAAAAATAATAATTTTCAAAAACTTTTATCTGATCTGGTAAAACATCGCTCTGATATCAAGTGAAACACCCCACCTCTGTTAAGGTCACTCACTACGGGAATGCATTAACTTTGGTGAAGAATTTTGGGTAAAAGGCATAGATAATTTACAAGACAGACATATAAACAGCGGAAAACTGAAATCATATCATAAATAATGTGGTTCAGTCAAAACATTACAAGCATTGTCTCAAAACCCAACTAAATTATTATAATAAAACATATGTATTGATATAAAACTCCAAGTACATAAAGAAGCATAAAATAGTAGTAAAGCAGCATAAATCCCCAATAAAAGTGTAACCACAGCCATTGCCCAAGAAAATAGAATCCAAGCAATACATTTACTCTCTTCAAGCTGGAAAAGGTCTGCACTAAGCTGAAGTATTCCTTCCTTGCGGACCTTGGGGGGAACGGAAGAAAAGAAGGCAAAAGAAAAAGGGTCAGACATAAGCCTGGTAAGTCCAGTGATTATTCAGCATGTAAAAAGGTAAAAGGATCATGACATGAATAAGTTGAATATAGGATAATACCATAGCAATAAGATAACATAAGATAATGCAAGATAAACTGAATATACTATCGCACTCATTTCCATTTCTGTACACCTACTAACGAATGTTTCAACTACCATCATGTGTTCATAACAAAGTGATCCCTTTTTCCGATTGGCTTCTACTCGCATGCATTTGTTACTTGTGTCATTCGTCCCTGCTTGATTGCAGATACCTATGCTTGTCCCGCCATAGGGTGTATCAATTCCTATGGTGACAACCCGACACAAATTCTAGATGCATAGTGTATACTACTGATGCCCAGTGTCTACTTTATCCACTTTGGAGTACGTGCACGCCCATACTCTGCCGAAACCTACACTGCTGCACCACCTGCCGCTATTTTGACCGCTATCAGCCCAGTAATCGTGCCCACCCTGTCTAGTTCAGGATACCATGATACATCTATGTGGGTTACTGCTGATATGGGTCCCCGTTACTAGGGTTTCCTAATCAACATGTTATAACGGTTAAGTGTTCTCACATTTACCTAACCCCACCCATCTGTTTAACTAACATGTTGTATTGGTTAAGTGTTGCCTTAATTAACTTAACCCTATCATTCTTAGCCTGTTTGTTCCTTAGCTTTAATTTATTCATTAAAGCACCAACCTCTCACATTAGATCTATATTGTTGCGGTCCCTGGATGTGTCGGGCGGTTCCAGGCAGTCTTACACTGCAACTCAATCTAACCTCGGTTTTTTGGGCTTAATGCGCTAACCTCTCACATTAGATATATATTGTTGCGGTCACTGGATGTGCCAGGCGGTTCTAGGCAGTCTTACACCGCAACTCAATCTAACCTCGGGTTAGGCATGTTCATCTTTAGCCAATTTACATAATTGTCATTTGTGTCCTAGTTTAGGCCTTTTTATGCCACTATTTCCCAAGTGTAGTCAGTACAAGTTTTATGCCACATTCAGATGTTATGCCCAAAATTTACTCAATTAAATTATACCCAATTTTCCCGCGTTATAAACGCATGTTCAACGAGATTCAATCTAAGTTCCGAATGAACTTAGTATTCATAAAAGAAAATAAAAAGGGGAAAAATAGAGAAGGAGCATAAGAATTGACATAAGGAAAAATAGGTATGTAAAGGTATACCCAATTCAAGAATCATGTTTCAACAGGTATATTGTACATTAATAATAAGTGTGGGAAAGCTAAGCAATTTACGCCATAGGTATAAAGATTAGATAGGATTAGACTTAAGAGAATCACTAATTTTTGATGTACAACATGATAAGTCCCATTATATCAATCACAATAGTCTCATAGGCATAGGATGTACAACTTGATAAGTTCCATCATATCAATCACAACAGTCTCATAGGCATTATAGGTTCCATTATGTGAATCGCAACAGTCTCATAGGCATGATAGGTTTCATTATGTCAGTCACAAAAGTCCCATAGGCATGATAGGTGTCATTACATCAACCACAGTAGTCTCATAGGCATAGGCAATTCAAATTTGACAAAAGGATAAGCATGAATTAGAATTAGGCATAGTTCTAAATCCGATTATTACAGTCATGATTTCTATTAGGTGTTTAAATCGGAATAACAACTGAACTTACAGAAAAAGGACGGATCTTTGTATTCTGGGATCTGGTTTCTGAATTAGTTAATCTAATCCTTTGATGTAGACTTTTGATTTGAAGTTCTTCTAATTAATTTCTAGTTTGGATTTGATTTTCTATTTTGGAGAAGATGAAGGAGGCTAGGCTAGCTTGTAGATGAACAGCATGATGGCACCATAGTTTTAGGGTCATGAGGTTAGGGTTTAGGTTTAGCTACGTATATATAGATGTCTAGGATTAATTCTAGCCTTTAGATTAGTCTAAGAGAAATCAGAGCCATCCAAACCAAAGAGATGTGTCATCCAGCCAACCACAACATGACACAGAAGCCCTAATACCTCAGAATTTGTGATCAGGCCAATTAGAGAAGGCCACATCAGCCTAATGCTATAAAAATTCATCACTGGATCTAGATCAGAACGGGGGTCGACTCCCTATAGAGGGGTCGACACCTATGTCGACACCCCTATAGGGGGTTCGACACCCCTGAGCGGGAAATTTCCCGCTCAGTTGTTCGGACCAAATTTCGAAGTTCAAACTGTTTTTCTGAATTTTAATTATTATTTTAATTTGAACTTGAAAACTTCTAACCTCCATAACTTCGCATACGAAGTCCGATTCATGCAAACTCGGACTCTATCTCAAGCAGAATTCCGAGACGAACATAATGGCATAACCCCTTTCCCTTAATTCTTCTTCTAAAAATTATGTATTCTTTAATTCGTTACTTTTAATATTCACAGAAAATACGGGGTGTTACAGGAATATCCCACCGGATCATTCATTATTAAGACCGATTCTCAAGGCATTAAAGGCGGTCAACCATATCCGGACAAACCTCTCCTTTTGTTACACCTCACCTTAAATGCCACATAAGCCACGATTTTCTAAGATACTATTGATGAATAGTGGAGTCAATCTTCCATCAGCACTTCTATCCAAGGGGCGAACTCCACGTGTCCAAGCTTTCCCAAAAAGTGTGGGCCACATCATACCATCCTTAGCTGACTTACTCATTTATAAATACCTTCTTCCCCAATGAAGAGAAGAACATCATGCCATTACTGGTACTCCATGCTTTGGAAAAAGAAGACTTTCGGATTATTCCTTAAATAGCCAACTCGTATTCCACCAAAAAAATTCTCTTCTCCCATTTTTCTTCTAATAAGATAAAAAGCATTGTACTTGTAATCAAAAGAAAATCAATACATATAAAGTGGATGTAGGCATCAACTTGGCCGAACCACTATAAAAAGTCTTACATGTCCACTGTTTTCTTTACTTTTTTCTGTTCTTTACAATTGTTGTTCGTGTGCTCTTCACCACATTGGGGGTTGACTGTCACTAGTGACCAACTTTTGACGTCAACACTTTGGCGCACCAGGAAGGGGTTACGCGCCGACATACCCTGCGACCTTCTAGTAGTTTCAATCCATGGTGAATAAATGAAAGAAAGATGCAACGTTTTCTCGTCCCATGAACGCCAATGCAAATGATACAAAATGCTGTAGAAGCAAGTCAGGAAGCTTCCTCTCATGTGTCCCGATATCTTACCTGGGATGACATGGACAAAATTATGGTCGAGTTCAGAGACCATATGACATATCAAGGTAAACTCCTCGAACGATAGCAACAGTTGATAGATCACCTTCTTGGTCGAATGGATATGGGGCTAAACGCTTCGACATCAATTCCTCCATCGACCAGGACTGGGGCAACAACTGATCTTCGGTCTACACAGAATCAAGCACTGATCAGATCACACCTATGCTTCCTCCTGGCTCGGCTCCACCACCCGACCAATTACAGACAGCATTATCTCTTCGAGCGACTAGCGCAGCCGCAGCTGCAGATTCACAGGAGGCCCATAATCAAGACCTAGGTCGTTTGACCACTTTTCTTCCACTCTTGGGGATAGCTCGGCCCCCCGGATCAATCGAGCAGCCATTGGGTCAGTCGTAATAAATGTCATTCCCATTACAACCCAGTACCTTATCGTAGACTCGTCTTATGCTGCCCTTCCTTCAGCGAAGAGTTGGTGGAGCATTCCCTCCGAACCAGGGAGACTACTCTACCATACCAGTTCTCAGATCAGCGGAGGAGAACGCCATTGCAAACCCTCCTAACATCACCTCGGCCGAGGGCATTGAAGAGACCCAAACATCACATGCTATGCTGGTTCAACCCAGACCTTCTGTTATGAAAGCAACTCAGACCACTCCTCATCAGGTTCAAGAGGGGCCAATCTATCCATAACCAACAACTACGATGAACCCTCGCCTTCACCTTCACTCAACTCTCTAAGGTTGTGCCCAACCGACGGCTACTCTTCCAAGCATGCTTTTGTCGGATCCCAGTACTGGAACTCTCCCGAATGCAGAGTTGGATTCATGGCAGCGACTCCTCTCGGAGATGGAAGCCAGCTTGCAAGCATAGTCCGACGCTTAACCTGTGGCAATTCTTCTCAGTGGGATATATATAACATCTACCGTAGCCCCTTCGTTAGGGGAATCAGGAACTCCCACAATCCACTGGACTTCAAGTTTCTAGCTATCGAACCGTACAATGGGCAGACAGACCCGACCATCCATCTCATGCGATACAAGTGACACATGGAAGTGCTTGGCGCATCGACCAACGTCATGGCAAAGTGCTTTCGACTCTTCCTCACAGATATATCCGGCATGTGGTTTCGGCAGCCAACAACAGAGTCGATCAGTAGCTGGAATACGCTGGTCACCCGCTTCATCAAGCAATTCAGGGTACATATCTCTCAGCCAAAGAGTATCATGTTTCTGACCGCTATCAAACAACGTCCGGGAAAAACACTTCGGTCCTTCCTCGAAAGATTTAACGCGGCCGTAGCATCACTCGATCGGCCTAAGTCATCAATGGTGCTTATGGTCGCCATTGTAGGAGTTCAAAATCGATCAGAATTCTCAATCTCTTTAACCAGAGATCCCACCAAGGTTATAGAAGATTTTTATGCCGAGGTAGAGTGATTCCTCTAACAAGAAAATGCCAGTATTCAGATGGAGAGCCTCAAGGTCTTAGCCACCAAACAAGGAGGTCCATCCAACACCAATGGCCAGAATAAAGGAAGAGGAAAGGCCCCGAAAAAGAACGAGTGCAATGTACGACCACGAATGGAGAATAAGTACGATCAGTATACTGAGCTCAATTCTTCCTTGCTCGACATTTACCTTGACGTACGAGGGTCCCTACCTTTCCCAAGGCCTCCTTGAAGAGAGCCGACCCAGAAAGAACTTGAGTTTGAAAAGAACTACATGTTTCATAACATAGCTGGTCACAGCACCAACGAATATAGGCACTTGCGCAATCTCAACGAGGATAGGGTCAGGCGAAGGGAGCTTCTCGAATATGTCAAGAAGAACCCACAGGCCGTGCCGCCAAAATCTTCTGCCCAAGCTCCTCAGGTCTGTCCTCGAGCTCCTAGAAACGGAAAGGACCCTGAGAATAGCACACGTGGCATTATCATTAATTAAGTTTAGATTTCTTTTTTGATGTATTTCTATTTCCTTCAATAAAATGGACACTTTGATGTACACGTGTATGAGATTAGGATTTAACTCCTGGGCATGCTTTGGAATCAACAGTCGTCCTCTTAGAATTTATTTTTCTTGTACTAATTCTTTAGCAACTATGAAATTTCTTTTGCAAACATGGATTATGGTTAAGGGATTTAAGCCGATCATGACTAACCCACACCCCTCCTGAATGTGGTCAGTGCAAAAGCCTACCACCATCTCTGAAAACCTACTCCTTGAGCCGAGTATGATCATACCTCTTTAAGCCTAGTATAGACTATACTCACCCCTTCTAAGACTTACCAAATAAGTCGAGCATGAATAACACTAGCCATAAGCCGAGTATGGTTAATACTCACCCTCTCCATAAGCCGAGTATGGTTAATACTCACCACCTCCATAAGCCAAGTATGGTTAACACTCGCCACCTTCATAAGCCGAGTATTGTCAATACTCACCTCCCCCTAAGCCAAGCATAACTACTGCTCATTCTTTTCTTCAAGCCGAGTACGGTTAATACTCGCCCAGATAAAATTAAAAAGCCTTCTCTAGAACGAGAATGGCTCATACAATCTCTACAGGTACTGGATATTTCGACTGGAATCACAACTGCTTTCTCAGTCGTAATACGATCTGTTTTGATCATCGGTTTTCTGGTCTTAATACAACCATCAGGACCATTGGACATCTGGCCTTAATATGGTTCGGCTTAATCATAGATACCTGCATATTGGACTTCGATGCAAGGTTCAGAACATATCTCCCTTACCAAGAAAGATATATTCTGAGGGGCAAAGTGTTGAGCAACTTTTTGGCAAAAGCCCTCACGAAACTACAGATCGAAGCCCAATAACAGAAACTCTCTTCAACACCGACCAATCAATCGACTTAGCAGCACGCACTCCAGAAAGCCTAGACAAGGTTCGTCCCAGACCAGCTTCATTCAAGGCCGACCCAAACCAGATCCAACTCCATCTGATTACCTTCAATCTACAATTCGTCGAGCTCGGGAGAATAGCTTTCAATCGATTGAGTCAAAGGCTTGCATGAGAAACGGATCGACTGAATATTTTGGGCTCGCCTGGAATATCCCGCTGGATCATTCATTACTCAGACAGATTCTCAAGGCATTAAAGGCGGTCAACCACATCCGGACATACCTTTCTTTTTATACACCTCATCTTGAATGACACCTAAGCCACGATTTTCTAAGAAATTATTTATGAATAGTGGAGTCAGTCTTCTAGCCGCACTTCTGTCCAAGGGGCGAACTGCACGTGTCCAAGCTTTCCCAGAAAGGGCGGGCCACGTCACACCAGCCTTAGCCGACTTTCTCATCTATAAATACCTTTTTCCCCAATGAAGAAAAGGACTTCATGCCATTTCTGGTACTACAAGCTCTGGAAAAAAAGACTTTCGGCTTTTTCCTTAAATAGCTAACTCTTATTCCTCTAAAAAAATTCTAATATCCCATTTTTTCTCAAATAAGATAATAAACATTGTACTTGCAAGCAAGAGAAAATCAATACATATAAAGTTGACGTAGGCACCAACTTGGCCGAGCCACTATAAAAAGTCTTGCGTGTTCCCGGTTTTCTTTACTGTTTTATGCTCTTTACAATCGTTGTGCGTGTGTTCTTCACCATGATTGAGGGTTGACCGTCACTAGTGACCAACTTTTGACGTCAACAGACATTTGAAATTAAATATATTCTTTTTTGTAATATTTTGTTTATATCGACATGCTCAACATGATGATATTATGTTTCATAAGTTTCAACATATGGTTTGAAATCCCATATATCTGTTAGTGGATATGAGTAACCAACTAACGACAAGGACACACATTTTGTTTTGAAATGTGATATATTAAAACATTTTTGAATGTGCGATGTTTACATGGTCCATACCTTGCAAATATCTTGGCTCTAACTGTCATTCTTGCGTGTGCTTATACCAATATATAAACTATGTTATTTTGTTGGCCATACCACTATCTGCCACAATTCCTTCATCTTCTTCTTTTGCCATTTTCCAGATCTGTTCCATTTTCTCGTGGCCATCCTTTTTCCCTTCTCGACCTATTCTTCTCCACGTCTCCAACCAAAAGAGTTTGTCGACTAGTCCACTCCTGGGCTCTGTTTCCCTACAACGCCAGCGCTAAGCCTCCCATGCCACACCTCCCCACAACCTCCAGCCTCCAACCTTCAATCACGCCCTGCTGCCATGCCAAGATTCGACAAGCCCACCAACTCGTGAACGCCCCTCTACTACAATGCACCACCCAATCTGCTCTGCATGCGAACCTTTAGCAACCCACATTTTACGTATTAGAAGATCGTAAAATATTTTTATTTTACTCCTTGAGGGTTGGATCATTCTCATCTTTTAATATGTTGCTTATGAGGATGTGAGAAATGTCCATAATTTTTACCGATTTTTTTGTGACCATTTTGCCCCTGTCAGTCTTGTACATGGCATAATTTTGACTCAGGTTGAATCAGAGGGTGAGACCTGTGCCATTGGAAAGGAATTGATGATTGGCTTTTCATAGTGTGGCTGCACTAAAGATTTGGTTCAGTCGTTTAGGAGAAATCATTATTTTAAGATTTTTCAGTTGATTGTCCAGGTTTGGTAAGGCATAATAGGTTGAAATAGAGAGGCCCGTTAGTGGGCTGATAAGGGGTATAAATAGGCGGTGAGGGGTGTGGAAAATAGTTTAGTTTTTCATTTCCTCATTTGGTGGCCTTGTGATCCTTCTTCCTCTAACACCTTTCCACCATTAATAATCCAAATCTAAGGAGAGAAATCATAGATCTACACTGTTGGAGGCTAGATCTACATCATTTCAAAAGTGAATTCTTTGGGTCGAGGATTTTGGTTTGAATTGCTAGCTGTCTGGATTCATAATTCTATCATTTTAGCTTGTATTTGAGAATGGTGAGTAGGTTACATCTCTCACATGGATTCAATAAAGTGTATGGGTAGTAGATCATGTTTTTCATCAAATTCAAGTGTTTTTCCTTAAGTCCTTGCATTGGTAAGTTCATTTTCATATATATCACTCTAGGATCTAATTTAGCAAGTTTAGATAGGTAATTTCTACGATATTCCATAAGAATGTGCAAGTTAGATTCATGGTTTTTGTTCATATGCATATTTGTGGTGATTTTGGAGAATTTTACATTATCATGGATAGAATTGTCATATTGATGATATTGTTGATTTCATAACATGCTTTTAATCCTTTTGAATGAATTGGATGAGTTAGTTTCGTTGGATTTATCGTTCGGCGAAGTTTTGGTCGAAATCGGAGTTAAATTGCAATATGCAAGTTTTAGATCGGACCAAAGTGGGTCGGCCTATTTTGGTCAGCCATTTCTGATCAACCATTTTTGCCATTTTTGGCCGGTTATTTCTAATCGGACACTACCGATGATGATGTGACTTCAAAGTGAACTCAATTGAGAAGTTTAGAAGTGTTGAAAAGTGTTTATTGTTCATTGTACGCAACAAATGGATAGACAACTCAAGGATGCATTAAGTTCGTGTGAAGTGACAATTCTAAGGTGTCCTGAGCTAATTAATAGTCGTAATTTATAATGAATAGAGAGGAGAAGGCCGAGGAATTATCGTTGTCGTAGGATCTAGCGGACTCAATGCAGAGGTACAATTGAAGACCAATTGTAGGTCGAGTGCCTTGGGGGTCGTGTATGGCCTAGACACGTGTTGAGTATAGCATGTAGCATGTGTTGAGTACAGTATGTGGAGTTTTGCCAGAATCGGAGCGTCGTGTGTGGTCCTTGACAATTGACGGCAAATTGTTAGCAAGTCATACGATAACGAAGTTTCCAAAGCAAGGTTGGCGGTGATAGCCAGTGTTAGTCATGGACGTTTGAATGTATGTTGTAAACGTGATTGAGTTGCTTTGCCATATATGAATGGATGTTTAATTGCCGTGACTAAATTGTTATTCCTTTGGGTGTATGGACTGTAAAGGCTATCACTGTCATGCAATGGGGAAGGATATTGAGATTCTTCTCTGGAGCTAGGTAGATTAGTTGATTATTTACCCATTCTCATATACTTTGTTGATGAAGTTTGTTAGCTGTTTTACCACTCACTATGACTGTTGTCTGACTCAAGGTTTTATGTTTCCTCTTGTTACCTTGGGTTGTTCACCCAATTGTGGATGGGCAGACTGAGTAACAAGTGGCAGGTGTTGCTTTAGTGAGGACGACTATGTTTATCGATGGCGAGTAAGAGGCTCACATACTAGTTTTATTAGTATCTAGTATTTGTTTCCATTGTTTTCTATTTCTCTGAGTGTTGTAGTAAGGCAAATTGTACAGACACTATTGTAGTTATCCACGTGTATGAGAAATACTTTCTAGTTGTCATGAAAGTTTAGTGTTTTCTGCTTCACTATCACTACCTATTGTATATGTTCTATTATATTTTGTCCTTACGCTATGAGTTTACAACAGATTTCATTTAGTTACCTTACTTTGATGATCGTCCATAGCTACCCAGCACACCTTTCAGCGCGTTATTCCTCTTTATAGTGCGAGGCTATGGGCGGTCGTCACATTTGGTATCAGAGCTCTGGTTAACTATTTTAGCCAAAGTTCAAAGACGTAATCACGTATGAGAGATGTTGAAACACCCCACCCTCCATTAAGGTCACTCACAAGGGACTGCCTTAACTTTGGTGGAGGTTTGTAAGTAAAAGTCACAGATAAAACATAAGACAAATATAAACACACATATATATAAGCAGCGGAAAACATCAGACTTTTATTTCATAAAATACTTGTTCATACAACACATTTCCATAATTGTCTCATAACAACTTCCAAAACATTACAACATCATTTCTGTCTTGGTTTTTAAATAAAGAAGCATAAAACATGATTAAAACTGCATAAATCCCCATAGAGTGTGTCCAACAGCCATATCCAAGGAAAGAGACTCCAAACCGTACATCAACTATCTTGAAGCTTTTAAAGAATCAGATTAAGCTGGGTTATTTCCTCCCTGTGGACCTAGGGGGGAAACAGAAGAAAAGAAGACGAAAGAAAATAGGGTCAGACATAATGCCTGGTAAGTCTAGTGACTCTTCAGTATGAGAATAAGAATAAGGGCATGATAGGTATAAACTGGAAACAGGAAAGTATCATAAACTAAGATAAGGTAGTTTTGAAATGAATATACTATTGCGCCCCACACTATATCTCTGCACCTACATGCATTAGTTCTAAACTGGCACCCCATGCTGAGGGTGAAGTGTCCCATTATTCTAAAGATCGGCTCATACTCGCTTAATTACATGTGTCTTACGGCCCCCAAATATTGTAGATACCTATGCTGGCCCCACCATGGGGTGTATCAAGTCCCATGGTGGCGACCCGACACAATACTTAGAATGCATAGGTTATACTACTGGTGCCCCCAGTGCCTTGTTTGTCTGCTCCGAAGTGTGTGCACGTCCGCACTCTGTTAGAACCCATACTGTTGCACCCTCCGCCGTCGCTTTGACTGCTTACAATCAGCCCAGTAATCGTGCCCCACCCTGCCTAATTTCAGGGTACCATGATACCTAATTGGGTTACTGCTGAAATAGGTCCCCATTACTAGGGTTTTCTAGTCAAACATGTTAAGTGGTTAAGTGTCTGTATTTACCTAACCCCACCCATCAATTTCGTTAACATGTTGAATTGGTTAAGTGTTTTAGTTAACTTAGCCCAACCATCCTGACTTATCTTTCCTTAGCCTTTTAAAGCACCGACCACTCACATTAGACATATATTGTTACGGTTACTGGATGTGCCGGTCGGTTCCGGGCAGATTTACACCATAACTCAGTCTAACCTCGAGTCCTTATTGGGCTCAATCCTTAACCACCTACATTGGATAGGTGTTGTTGTGACTACTGGATAGCCGGGCGGGTATGGGCAGATTTACATCACAACTCAATCCAACCTAGTGTTAAGCATATTTGTGTTTTCTAAATTTACATATTTGTCTTTATTACTGAATATATGTAAATTTGTCAACAATTAAATGTTATGGCCCACATTCCAAGTTTAACATTTTTGGTATAAGAATTTATACCGTGTAAATGCCACCAATTTTGGCATGTGACAAACATGCCAATTTCATATATTTTTATGTCAAGTTTTACTAATATTCCCAACATTACCCCATTTAAACATTAGGCTAACAATCTTAGCCTAATTTTCGTTCGCATAGTTTTAACATATAATATTAGGCTAAAAACATAGCCTAATTTAGCGCACGCAAATAGGCATAAGGGAATTCATAAACATAAACATAACATAGGTATAAACTTGGCATTTTTGGCATAGTCAATATGAACATCATAGGTGTGAACTTGCAAAATTGTCAACATGAATATGAACTTGCAACATGGCCTAAATCAACATATATGTGAACTTGCATTGAAATAGGTATCTAGCCAAATAGGTGTCACGCAAATTTGCATATGATTTAGATAACATAAGCCTAAACTTGTTTTTAGATCTAGGCATAACATCGAACATCACTAGCATATGACAAGAATATGACATTTTCATAAATATGTATAACCTTATGACAAGTGTGTGAACTAGATCTAATCGCATATCTAATTACAACATGAAAATGTACTAAAGTGGATCTTGACATGGATCCTATTAGGAACTTGCAACTTTTGTATAAACATAGGGGCATGTATATGAACATAACCATTTAGGCATAAAGATTCTAGCATAAAGTATATACATGAGGTTCTAATCATCAACAACCCATATAATCACATAAACATGAACTACACAACTTGCTTGTGATGTCATTGTCATTCTAAAAGTACAATAGGATCAACATCGATCTTAATTATACCAAAAACATCCCAATTTCATTCGCAACATAATCATTTCAATACATAGATATGAGTTAACATCGTCGTTACATAACAGCACAATTCCACTTCCAATTTACATTGAATCAAGTCTTAGTTTTATTCCCATTGGAAAAATCACTATACTTAAAAAGAACGACAAACTTGGATTTTGGATTCTGAATTCTGAATTTGATATGCTTTCCTCTGGGTAGACTAACGTTGTTTTGATTCATGTTTTACTTTACTCCTAGTATCTTTCCAACATCATGACGGCTTTAGTATTATATTATTTGTGTGAATTTAGGGTTAGACTTGAGTTGTATTTATAGAATTTTAATTTGATTAGAGCCGTCGATGAAGCTAGAGTGAATCCAGACCATCCATCTCAAGAGAAGCCAATCGGAAAGTGACATGTAAGCCTTAGTGACTCAGCCATGCCTCAGAAATCGACCAGAACCTGACCAGGCCAGTCAGGGCCTGACCAACAGGTTTTCTGGCCTGGGCGCACTTGGCAGGTGCGCCAATGCTAAAATTTTACTGGCGCACTTCCCAAGTGCGCCAGTGCAATTTTGTTCTGGTGCACTTCCCAAGTGCACCAGTGCATTCTAACCCGTTTCTGGTTTTTCTGCCCAACTTCATTCGTCTATATCTTCTTCATACTGTATCCGTTATACGCAAACTCGGACTCTATCTCAAGCAAAATTTCGAGACGAACGCAATGGTTTAACCCATTTCCCTTAATTCCATCATTTAGAATTAATTATACTTTAATTTGTAAAGTTACCGGTAACAGAAAACTCGGGGTGTTACATTCTCCCCTCCTTAAAGGATTTCGTCCCCGAAATCTTCAAGTCTAGGATAACGTAAGTCCTAACATCCAATTGTCCATCTACTCAACCATCAACCACAGGCGTCCATTGTCCTTAAAAGACTTCTAATGCTTTATGATTATACGCACCATGTGTGTGTGTCCTCAACTAATGCAAAATCAGGCGGTCTATTGATCCAGTTGATCTCCTTAATGCAAATCATGTAAGTGTCATAGTCCATTATGTATGCAAATTTGTCCTTACTCATAATTCTACATAAGTGCGCAACCATCAATACAAATGCGACATCCATATGATAACATATCAAGTTTCAACCACGTACAAATATGAATACATATATGCATATGCAGTATGAAGTGACTGAGCCGATCTAAAACCTAGGTTGTGTGTGCGTATGCATCCATAAGCAACCACTAGCAACCACTTGCAGACATCAACGATAACATGTTTCAAATACATGTTTACATCCAAAGGGGTTTCTACCTAAGGATAAAGGATCATATCGAGGAGATATACCTAAAAAGATAGATACAAGCACAACTTAAGGAAAAAGAAAGATCAAAGATGTACCCTCAAAAAAAAAAGGGTAGGTTGCGCATATTCTGTCCTCAGTTTCCCAAGTCGCGTCTTCCTCAGCGTCGCTCCACTGAACCTTAACGAGCTTCACTTCGCGGTTGCGTAGCTTTTTTATTTTAGTTCCTATGATTCGAGTTGGAACTCTCATCACAGTTGCTTCGCGTTCCACTTTGGCTTCTTCTAGAATGCTTGGCTCCACCACTTCCGCAGATTCATGTAGACATTTCCGGAGATGAGGAACGTGAAAGACATTGGGAATTCCATCCAATCTTTCAGGCAGCTCTACTCTATAAGCCATTTTCCCAATCTTCTCGATGATAGGGAACGGTCCTACAAATCTTGAGGCTAGCTTTCCTGCGGATCCAAAGCGAACGACGTTCCTTAAAGGGGATACCTTCAGGAAAACCCTGTCCCCAACCTCAAACTCAAGGTCGGTCCTTCTTTTGTCGGCGTAGGATTTCTGTCTGTCTTGGGCAGTCTTCGTTCTCCTTCGTATCAAGTCCACTTTTTCTGAAGTCTCTCTAATCATGTCTGGCCCCAGTATAATCTTGTCAGTGGACTCCTACCAACAAGTTGGCGATCGGCAAGGTCTTCCATACAAAGCTTCGAAGGGCGCCATACCGATGGTGGCTTGGTAACTGTTGTTATAGGCGAATTCCACTAAAGGAAGGTGATCCTCCCAAATCCCTTCGAATTCAAGAACGCACAGTCTTAGAAGATCTTCTAGTACTCTATTCACCCTTTCTGTCTGACCATCAGTTTGGGGGTGATAGGTCGTGCTCAAGCATAACTGTGTGCCGACAGCTTCATGCAGACTCCGCCAAAATTCGCTCATGAAGATGGGGTCTCTGTCACTCACTATGTTGGAGGGTATTCCATGGAGTCGAACTATTTCCTTAAGACAAAGAGAAGCTAGAGATGAAGCAGTCCTTCTACTCTTGATAGGTATAAAGTGGGCGCTTTTAGTAAGCCTGTCCACTATCACCCAAATGCTAGTATTGCCTCTTCTTGACTTAGGCAACCCATCAACGAAGTCCATTAAAATGCTATCCCACTTCCATTGCGGTATTTATAGAGGATGAAGCAGTCCTCCTGGCTTCTTTTGTTCTTCCTTGACCTGTTAGCATGTCACGCACTTAGAAACGAAATCTGCCACGTCCTTCTTCATGTCGTTCCAATAGAAAATTCTCTTTATGTCCTTGTACATCTTGTCTCCACCTGGGTGTATTGTCATCTTGGAATGATGTGCCTCCTCGAGAACCTTCTTCACAAAATCCCTAGCTTGTGGGATGCATAGTCTTCCATCTCGCCTTAGCCAACCCTTATCATCGATGGAATATCTTTAAAGGTGGCTGGAAGTTTTACCCCTAATTAGTTTATCAATCACATCCACAAGCTGCGGGTCTTCACGTTGTGCGGCCCCTATCGAGTCTAAAAGAGTGGGCCGTACTTCAAGGGATGCCAACAAACCAGGTATAAAATCTGAGGAGGGCCTAAAGTCAAAACTGGCTATATACTCCAAGCTTTGCCTTTCTACAAAGAGAGGGCTTAGGGTCAGTTTCTTTCTGCTCAACGCGTCTGCCACTACGTTGCCTTTGCCAGGGGTATAGGAAATTTCAAAGTCATACGAGGCAAGGAACTCCATCCACCTTTGCTGCCTCAAGTTAAGATCTTTCTGCGAGAAAAGATACTTCAATGATTTATGGTCAGTATATAATTCGAACTTCTCACCTAGGAGATAATTGCGCCAAGACTTAAGCGCAAAGACGATGGCGGCCAACTCAAGATCGTGGGTTGGGTAGTTCTTTTCATTCACTTTCAATTGTCTTCCACCATAAGCTACTACCCTCCCTTCTTGCATCAGAATAGCGCCTAGCCCCGTACCACAAGCATCCGTATATACTGTGAACATTTTGCTTCCATCCGGCAAAGTCAGAACTGGGGCTGTTGTGAGAGCCCTTTCTAATCGTTGGAAAGCAAACTTGCAGTCCAAATCCCAAGTGAACGCCAGACTCTTCTTTGTTAGCCTTGTGAGTGGAGCTGAGATTTTCGCGAAATCACTAATGAACTTTCGGTAAAAACCGGCTAGCCCAAGAAAGCTTCGAACTTCAGTTGCATTCCTTGGTGTCTTCCAATCTTGCACTGCCACCACTTTCGCGGGGTCCACAGCTAACCCCTCTTTGGACACTATATGTCCAAGAAATCTTACTTCCTTTCTTCAAAAGTGGCACTTGGAGAATTTGGCTTTTAGCTGATGTGCACGGAGAGTATCCATGATCTCTTTCAGATGCTAAGCATGTTCTTCCTCATTCTTTGAGAAGAACAAAATATCATCTACAAAGACCACCACAAACTTATTGAGGAATTCTCCGAACACCCTGTTCATTAGGTCTACGAAATAAGTGGGTGCGTTCGTCAAACCGAAAGGCATGACAAGCCACTCGAAGAAACCGTCTGGGGTTCTGAACGCCGTTTTATCAATACTATCTCCAGCTACCCTTAGCTGATGGAACCCCGTAGCCAGATCAAGTTGGGAGAAGACCGACGCACCTACAAGCTGATCAAACAAATCGTCTATACGGGGAAGCAGGTGTCTATTCTTTTTAGTTAGCTTGTTTAGCTCCCTATAGTCCACACAAAGACATAGTGAACCATCTGCTTTGGTGGCGAACACCACTGGAGCACCCCATTCTGAGGTACTCCGCCTTATAAACCCCTTCTCGAGAAGCTCCTTAACATGCTTACTGAGCTTCTTTCTCTCCTTTGGAGCCATGTGTCTAACACGAAGAGCTACAGGCTTTGCATTATCAACAAGATATATGCGGAAGTCTATTTCTCGCTTCGGAGGTAAGCCTTTCACCTCTTCAAAGACATCTGGATATTCCCAGACTACCCTAACTGGCTGCAAATTCTCAACAGAAGCGTCAAGCGACTCTAGATAACTAAGCATAACAGCATTCAAGGGATTACAAGAAATTTCTAGAGTGTTACCGAGCCGAGTCAAGATCCTAACCACTCTTTTCTCACAATCAAAAATGGCACCATTACTGGATAACCAATCCATGCCTAAGATCAGTCCGTACCCTGAGAATCCCAAAACAAAGGCACTAAATCTAAATTCAACACTTAGAATAGAGATTTTCAAATCCAAGCAAACCATCGACAAATAAGCCAAGCCCCCAATTGGATTTGAAACAACCAAGGGATCTTCTACCATACTAGTGTCTAGGTGCAGAGATTCTACTAAAGCAGATGAAATAAAGGAGTGTAATGCACCAGAATCAAAGAGAGTGCGAACTGGATGATCATACAGATAAACTAAGCTTTCTACAAAAATATTTCTACCTCGTTCCTATGGAGGTGCCACCAGCGCGTGAACTTGTCCGCCTGAGGTAGATCCAGTCCTCTTTCCCTGCCCCCTCTTCTTTGGGCTGCCCTTAGCCAAGTGTCCAGTCTCGCCGCAACTGAAGCAACCACCATTCGTCTTTGCCTTCTTCTTTCTACAGGCTTTTGCTATATGTCCCCACAATGCCACAGAAATTGCACTTTCTCTTTTCACGGGATTTGTTGTTCTTCCCGCCTTTCTTGAAGTCTGTTTTCTTAGCCTGTAAATCCTCCTTCTTTTCTTGAGGCACTTCCTCCTTTGCCTCTTTCTTGCCTTTATCTTCCTCGTGTAGCAACGCCATGTCCACCAAGCTTTCATAGGTCGCCCCCATGGGTATATGGGTCATAGCAAGGCTGTGTAGAGGCTCATTCAGGCCTTTGACGAAGCGAAGGGCCTTCTTGTGTTGGGTGTTTACTAAATCAGGCCCAAATCTGGTCAACTGATTAAACTGATTGACATACTCCCTGATCGTCATACTCCCTTGCTTAAGAGTTAGGAACTTCTCCATCTGCAGACTTCTCTCAGCTTGGGAGAGGAATTTCATCTCAAACCTTGTCCTGAAATCTTCCCATGTTTCCACTGGCCTCTCCGCATGCGTAACTTCCCACCAATAGGAAGCTTCATCCTTGAGCAACCACACTGCTAGCTGTATCTTTTGCTTGTCATCAACTTCGAAGATAACGAATAAATCTTCAGTCTCCTTCAGCCAGTTCCTTGCTACCACAAATGATTCTGTTCCATAAAAGTCCTTTCCTCCCATAGCCATGAAGTCTCTACATGTCTTAGTGAAAGTGTTTTCACGAGGAGGAGGAGGAGGGGGAGGAGGAACCGCTGCCACCATAGGAGGAGGAATGTCTGTTGGGCCCGCACCATTAGCCCTAGCCTCTAGGTACCTTCGGAACCAGCCAGGGATCGGTACTCCTTCTGGAAGGTTAAGATCTCCAGACATGCTGGAACAAAAAGGAAAGTATTCAAGATAAAGGGATAGAGGGATAGTGCATATGGCTCTGGGGAATTATCCTTTTAAAAACACCACTTTTTCTTGAAAAAGATGCTTCTTTAAACTTCTTTTTGAAAATAGTTTCAAAAATTTATATCTAGTCTGGTAAATCTATGCTCTGATACCAAGTGAAACACCCCACCCTCCATTAAGGTCACTCACAAGGGACAGCCTTAACTTTGGTGGAGGTTTGTAAGTAAAAGTCACAGATAAAACACAAGACATATATAAACACACACACACACACACACACACATATATATATATATAAGCAGTGGAAAACATCAGACTTTTATTTCATAAAATACATGTTCATACAACACATTTCCATAATTGTCTCATAACAACTTCCAAAACATTACAACATCATTTTTGTCTTGGTTTTTAAACAAAGAAGCATAAAACGTGATTAAAACTGCATAAATCCCCATAGAGTGTGTCCAACAGCCATAGCTAAGGAAAGAGACTCCAAACCGTACATCAACTATCTTGAAGCTTTTAAAGAATCAGACTAAGCTGGGTTATTTCCTCCCTATGGACCTTGGGGGGAACGGAAGGAAAGAAGATGAAAGAAAATAGGGTCAGACATAAAGCCTGGTAAGTCTAGTGACTCTTCAGTATGAGAATAAGAATAAGGGCATGATAGGTATAAACTGGAAACAGGAAAGTATCATAAACTAAGGTAGTTTTGAAACGAATATACTATCGCGGCCCACACTATATCTCTGCACCTACATGCATTAGTTCTAAACTGGCACCCCATGCTGAGGGTGAAGTGATCCCATTATTCCAAAGATCGGCTCCTACTCGCATAATTACATGTGTCTTACGACCTCCAAATATTGTAGATACCTATGCTGGCCCCACTATAGGGTGTATCAAGTCCCATGGTGGCGACCCGACACGATACTTAGAATGCATAGGTTATACTACTGGTGCCCCCAGTGCCCTGCTTGTCTGCTCCGAAGTGTGTGCATGTCTGCACTCCGTTAGAACCCACACTGTTGCACCCACCGCCGTCGCTTTGACCGCTTACAATCAGCCCAGTAATCGTGCCCCACCCTGCCTAGTTTCAGGGTATCATGATACCTAATTAGATTACTGCTGAAATGGGTCCCTGTTACTAGGGTTTTCTAGTCAAACATGTTAAGCGGTTAAGTGTCTGTATTTACCTAACCCCACCCATCAATTTCATTAACATGTTGAATTGGTTAAGTGTTTTAGTTAACTTAACCCTACCATCCTGACTTGTCTGTCCTTCGCCTTTAAAGCGCCGACCACCCACATTAGACAGATATTGTTACAGTTACTGGATGTGCCAGTCGGTTCCGGGCAGATTTACACCGTAACTCAGTCTAACCTCGGGTCCTTATTGGGCTCAATGCTTATCCACCCACATTGGGTAGGTATTTTTATGACTACTGGACAGCCGGGCGGGTCCAGACAGATTTACATCACAACTCAATCCAACCTCGTGTTAAGCATATTCGTGTTTTATAAATTTACATATTTGTCTTTATTACTGAATATATGTAAATTTGTCAACAATTAAATGTTATGGCCCACATTCCAAGTTTAACATTTTTGGTATAAGAATTTATACCGTGTAAATGCCACTAATTTTTGCATGTGACAAACATGCCAATTTCATATATTTTTATGTCAAGTTTTACTAATATTCCCAACGTTACCCCGTTTAAACATTAGGCTAACAATCTTAGCCTAATTTTTGTTCACATAGTTTTAACATATAATATTAGGCTAAAAACATAGCCTAATTTAGCGCACACAAATAGGTATAAGGGAATTCATAAACATAAACATAACATAGGTGTAAACTTGGCATTTTTGGCATAGTCAATATGAACATCATAGGTGTGAACTTGCAAAATAGTCAACATGAATATGAACTTGCAACATGGCCTAAATCAACATATATGTGAACTTGCATTGAAATAAGTATCTAACCAAACACACAAATTTGCATATGATTTAGATAACATAAGCCTAAACTTGTTTTTGGATTTAAGCATAACATCGAACATCACTAGCATATGACAAGAATATGACATTTTCATAAATATGTATAACTTTATGACAAGGGTGCGAACTAGATCCAATCGCATATCTAATTACAACATGAAACATGTACTAAAGTGGATCTTGACATGGATCCAATTAGGAACTTGCAACTTTTGTATAAACATAGGGGCATGTATATGAACATAATCATTTAGGCATAAAGATTCTAGCATAAAGTATATACATGAGGTTCTAATCACCAACAACCCATATAATCACATAAACATGAACTACACAACTTGCTTGTGATGTCGTTGTCATTCTAAAAGTACAATAGGATCAACATCAATCTTAATTATACCACAGACATCACAATTTCATTCGCAATACAATCATTTCAATACATAGATATGAATTAACATCGTCATTACATAATAGCACAATTCCACTTCCAATTTACATCGAATCAAGTCTTAGTTTTATTCCCATCGGAAAAATCACTATACTTACAAAGAACAATGAACTTGGATTCTGGATTCTGAATTCTGAATTTGATATGCTTTCCTTTGGGTAGACTAATGTTATTTTGATTCGTGTTTTACTTTAGTATTGGCTTGTCTCTAAGCTTTCTAACTGACGGCCACTCCTAGTTTCTTTCCAGCATCATGACGGCTTTAGTATTATATTATTTGTGTGAATTTAGTGTTAGGCTTGAGTTGTATTTATAGAATTTTAATCTGATTAGAGCCTTCGATGAAGCTAGAGTGAATCCAAACCATCCATCTCAAGAGAAGCCAATCGAAAGTGACATGAAAGCCCTAGTGACTCTGCCAAGCCTTAGAAATCGACCAGAACCTGACCAGGCCAGCCAGGGCCTGACCAACAGGTTTTCTGGCCTGGGCACACTTGGCAGGTGCGCCAGTGCTAAAATTGTACTGGCACACTTCCCAAGTGCGCTAGTGCAATTTTGTTCTGGCGCACTTCCCAAGAGCGCCAGTGCATTTTGACCCGTTTTTGGTTTTTCTGCCCAACTTCGTTCGTCCATATCTTCTTCATACTGTATCCGTTTTACGCAAACTCGGACTCTATCTCAAGAAGAATTTCAAGACGAATGCAATGGCGTAACCCATTTCCCTTAATTCCGTCATTTAGAATTAACTATACTTTAATTTGTAAAGTTACCGGTAACAGAAAACTCGGGGTGTTACAGACGTGCTTGTGGATTTCAGTTGGATGCTTATTATATATATTATCATATACAGCAGTAGTGGTTGTATTCTTTAGTAGTTTTTCTTGGAAGTGGCTAATTATTCTAAATTGCAAATTTAGAATGAGTAGACGATCATCAAGACACGCTGCTAGGGAAGTTAATACTGGAGGGGGTAATGGCAGGGCACAAGACTACCCGACCATGTTTGAAGCTATGATTGAAGCATGCCTTCGAAGGAACTCCACTCTAGTGGTAGCTATGGTTGATGTTGGAGTCTAAGTGCCTAGAGATGTAGAATTTGCAAAGTTAGGCAAAGACTTTTCTTCATTGGGAGAAAAAAACAGTTCAAAGGCACTGAGCCAATTGAAGAAGTCCAGAGATGGATGGATACTTGTGTTAGGATTTTCGAAGACATGGTCATCGATGATGCAACAAAGAGGAAGCTTGCATTAAGGCAATTAGTGGGCAGAGGAATGGACTGGTGGAACTCTGTCACACTTGAGACACCTGAAGAGGATATTTCATTGGAGTTGTTCCAAGCTAAGTTTGAAGCAAAATTTATCTCCACCATGCAGAAGTCTATTCTGTTTAAGAGATTCATGGAGCTTAAGAAGAATGGTCGCCCAGTTCTTGACTATATTTCTGACTTCGAGGCTTTGTCGAAGTCTGCTCGTTCATATGTGGATACTCCTTATCGAAAGAATGAGAAGTTCGTCTTGGGATTGGGTGAATATCTTGGGGATCAGCTTGTGGATCATATCGATGACAAATTTGAGAAGATTGTCGAGAAGGCTTTGAGGCATGAAAGTCTATTTCCTAAGAAGATGTCTTTTGTTGCACCTAAGTTGGAACAGAAGCCATAGCAGGGTAGTAATAATAAGAAAAGGAAGCAACAACAACAGAAAGGAAAGGATGACCAAAAGAAGCAGAAGGGAGAAGTGACTTGCTTCAATTGTTGGTAGAAGGGCCGTTTTGCTAGTGAATGCAAGAATCCTAAAGCTGCGAAGAAGTGCTTCAAGGAAGCCAGGACATGAGAAGAAACATTGTCCAGAATCATCCAAAGGGAAGCACGTGGTTAAGCCTAATGCTTTGGGGGAAGTGCCATCATCTTCGAGGGCTCCTACTGTAGAGGAGAAGGAAAGGGTGTCGTGGTGCAAGGTGCTCTTTCTGTTCAAGATGTTTCAGTTCGAGTTTTGTTTGATACTAGAGCATCACATTCATTCATTTGCAATGAGCATGTGTGTCGCTTAGGTTTTAAACCCGAGATATGTGATAGACCATTGATCATGACTAATCCAGTTGGGGTTCATCCACTTTGTGCATGCTGTGTCGTGTTCTAGTATTGTCGAGTCATGGTTGCTCTTTTGTGTGTGATTGCTTTTTCTTAACTTCGCTGGGTTTGGGATCATCTTGGGCACGGATTGGCTCAAGAGGTATGCAGCAAGGGTGAATTGCGAGAAGCCAGAAGTGAGAGTCAGGGATGTGGAAGGGCGAAAGGTGTTGATAAAGTATAAGTGCGAAGAGGGTGTCTTCGTTAGCTATCTATATTCGCTGGAGATTCCACAAGAAGACTTGTCATCTGTGCTGATCGCTAATGAGTATGAGGACGTCTTTGACGAGGTCAAAGGGTTGCCGCCGCATCGTGAGATCGAGTTTAGGATCGATTTGGTCAAGGGTTCTAGACCAATCATTATACCTTTTAGGTGGATGGCGCCTAAGGAACAGCGAGAGTAGGAGGTGAAAATTCATGACCGTCTAAGGAAGGGATTCATTCGGAGAAGTGTTTCCGAATGGGGTGTTTGCAACCAAGGAAGATGGCTCATTAAGATTGTGTGTGGACTACCATGAGCTGAACAAGGTGACTAAGAAGAACAAGTATTTGTTGCCAAGGATTGATGACTTTCAGCTTCACGAAACCAAAGTGTTTTCTCAAATGGATTTAGCAATGGGATTTCACCAATTGAGGGTGGCCAAGGATAGTGTGCCAAAGATTGCTTTTAGGAGACCATCCGGTTTCTTCAAGTGGTTGGTGATGCCATTCAGGTTGACTAACGCGTCAGCGTACTTTGTGGATCTTATGAATAGAGTTTTCAGAGACCAATTGAATAAGTTTGTGCTTGTATTCGTGGATGACATTATGGTTTACTCTAGGAATAAGGAAGAACACAAGACACACTTGAGAGTTGTGTTAGAGATCCTGCGAAAGCATCAGTTGAAAGCTAAATTCTTAAAGTGTCACTTCTAGAAGGAGGAGGTGAGATTCTTAGGCCATGTAGTTTCTGGAAAAGGGATAGTGGTTGACCCCGCTAAAGTTGCAGGAATCCAGGACTGGGATCGACCTAATAATGCGACGGTTGTTCAGAGTTTCCTTGGGTTGGCAGGATATTACCGATGGTTTATCAAGGATTTCTCCAAGATAGTTGCATCGTTGACAGGATTGACGAAGAAGAACCAATTGTTCAAATGGGATGCGAAGTGTGAACAAGCATTCGAAATCCTCAAGAAGAGACTGACAAGTGCTCCTGTGTTGACCATTCCAAATGGGAATGAAGAGATGGTGGTATACACTGATGCATGTGGTACTAGGCTTGTAGCAATGCTAATCAAAAGGATAAGCTTGTGGCCTACGTGAGTCGACAACTGAAGTCGCATGAGAAGAATTACCCAACTCATGATTTGGATTTGGCAGCGATTGTGTTTGCTATGAAGATATGGAGACATTACCTGTTAGGTGTTCGATTCGAGTTGTTTACGGATCACAAGTCATTGAAGTATATTTTCTCCCAAAAGGATTTGAATCTTGGGAGCAACGATGGTTAAAGTTTCTGGCATCGTATGATTTTGATATAGCATATACTCTTGGTAAAGGTAATGCACTTGCAGATGCGTTGAGTCGAAGACACGCAAGTTTGGGAGCGATGTTTTCGGAATGAAAGAACCTTGAGTATTTGGCAAGGTTTGATTTCAGGCCAAAATGTGAGTTGGAACCTGAAATTTTGGTAAGCTTGTCGATAAGACCTACTCTCATCGAAAGGATTGGCGAGAGCCAAAAGCGAGATGCAAATCTTGTCGATTTTATCCAGAAGCTAGAACCAGAAGATAAAGAGTTCGAAGTCGATTGAGAAGGTTGGCTTCAGAAGCAAGGGTAGTTAGTTGTTCTTGATGTCGATGGATTGAGAGATGAGGTTCTAAGAGAATGTCATCACTCGAAGTTGACGACTCATCCCGGTGGTAATAAGATGTATCAGGACATGAAGAGAATTTACTACTGGGAGGGGATGAAGCGAGATATTGGAAAGTTCATTTCCAAGTGCATGAACTGTCAGTTGGTGAAAGCTAAACAGAAGAAGCCAAGTGGTTTGCTTTAGCAACTGGAAGTTACTACGTGGAAACGGGAGAAAATATCGATGAATTTTATCGATGGACTACCTAGAACCAGGGCAGGAAATGAAGGTATTTGGGTCATTGTGGATCGCTTGACCAAAAGTGCAAGATTCATTCATGTCAAGTCGACTAGGACAGCGTCAAAGCTGGCTGAACTTTATGTGAAATGGATTGTTAGATTCCATGGTATCCCAAAGAGTATAGTGAGTGATCGAGATCCGTAATTTACTGGCGGATTTTGGAAGAGTTTGTAAGAAGCTTTGGGAACCGAGTTGTGCTTGAGTACGGCATATCATCCCCAAACTAATGGTCAGACCGAGAGAGTCAATCGATCTTTGGAAGATCTCCTACGAGCTTGTGTGTTGGACCTTGGGGCATCATAGGAGGACCATCTACATTTGGTTGAGTTTGCATATAACAATAGCTACCAGTCCAGCATTGGGATGGCACCATACGAGGCGTTGTATGGGAGACCGTGCAATTCTCCGACATGTTGGTTAGAAACTGGAGATAAGTTGGTACTTGGGCCAGAAATGATAAGAGAGACCTCGGATTGTATCGAGATCATTCGAAACGAATGAAGGCAGCCTAAGATCATCAGAAAAGTTACGCCGATAAGCATCGTAAAGACTTGGAATTCGACGTTGGCGATATGGTTTCCATGAAGGTTTCGCCATTGAAGCATATGGTGAGATTTGGAAATAAAGGAAAGTTAGCTTCTAGGTTCGTTGGACTATTTCCGATAGTTGATCGAATTGGAAAGCTCGCATATAGATTAGAGTTACCCAAGAAGATGGCGAGTGTGCATAATGTTCTCCATATGTCATTTCTATGGAAGTTCGTGCATGATTCGAATGTGGTGGTATCTCCAGAACAGTACAAGGACCTAGAAGTGGAAACCGCGGTTGTTAAACCTCGTAAACCACTTCGTGTTGTGGAGAATGACACAAAACAGCTTAGGAGAAAGATGGTTAAGCTATTCAAGATACAATGGAGCGAAGATGGTGACGATTGTACATGGTAGACGGAAGAGAGTATGAAGGCGACTCATCCAGAACTCTTCGCCGGTGGGACCTTCTGATATCGTACTATCGTTATATCGTTGTATCTTGTTGTCGTTTGATAGAATACTTCATGCTAGGATAAGGCTATTGATGCATGGCTTGATGGTTGCTAGTTTGGATGATAGAATTGGATTCTCATGGATGATAGGCATGTAGAATTGTTGTGATTTCTTTTGTTTGCTTGGAATTTCGGGGACGAAGTTCTAAAGGGGAGAAGAATATAACAGCCTGCATTTTACGTATCGGAAGATCGTAAAATATTTTTATTTTATTCCCTGAGGGTTGGATCATTCTCATCTTTTAGCATGTTGCTTATGGGGATGTGAGATATGTCCATAATTTTTACCGATTTTGTTTGTGACCATTTTGCCCTTGTCAGTCTTATATAGGGAATAATTTTGACTCAGGTCGAATCAGAGGGTGGGACCTGTGCCATTGGAAAGGAATTGATGATTGCCTTTTTGGAGAGTGGTTACACTAAAGATTTGGTTCAGGGGTTTGCGAGAAATCGATATTTTAAGGTTTTTCAGTTGGTTGTCCAAGTTTGGTAAGCCATAATGGGCTGAATTGGAGAGACCCATTAGTGGGCTAATAGGAGGGTATAAATAGTGGGTGAAGGGTATGGAAAATAGTATAGTTTTTCATTTCCTCATTTGGTGGCATTATGCTCCTTCTTCCTCTAACACCTTTCCACCATTAAAAATCCAAATCTAAGGAGGGATATCATAGATCTACACCGTTGGAGGCTAGATCTACATCATTTCAAAGGGGAATTCATCGGATCGAGGAGTTTGGTTCAAATTGCTCGCTGTCCGGATTCATAATTCTATTAATTTAGCTTGTATTAGAGAATAGGTGAGTGGATTACATCTCTCACATGGATTCAATAAAGTGTATCGGTAGTAGATAATGTTTTTCATCAAATTCAAGTGTTTTTCCTTAGATCCATGCATTGGTAAGTTCATTTTCATATAGATCGCCCTAGGATCGGATTTAGCAAGTTTAGATAGGTAATTTCTATGATATTTCATACGAATGTACAAGTTAGATCCATGGTTTTTGTTCATATGCATATTTGTGTTGACTTTGGAAAATTTGACATTATCATGGATAGAATTGTCATATTGATGATATTGTTGATTTCATAACATTCTTGTAATCCTTCTGGATGAATTGGATGAGTTAGTTTCGTCGGATTTATCGTTTAGCGAAGTTTTGGTCGAAATCGGAGTTGAATTGCAATATGTAGGTTTTGGATCGGACCAAAGTTGGATCGGACCAATGTTGGATCGGACCAAAGTTGGATCGGGCCGAAGTTGCGTTGGATGGAAGTTGGGTTGGACACAAGTTGGGTCAGACCAAAGTTGATCGGCCTATTCTGGTCAGCCATTTCTGGTTAGCCATTTTTCGCCATTTCTGGTCGGACACTTCCAGTGATGATGTGACTTCAAAGTGAATTCAATTGGGAAGTTTGGAAGTGTTGAAAAGTGTTTATTGTTCACTGTATGCAACAAATGGGAAGACAACTTAAGGATGCATTGAGTTCGTGTGAAGTGACAGTTCTAATGTGTTCTGAGCTAACTAATAGTCGTAATTGATAACGACTAGCGAGGATAAGGCCAAGGAATTATCATTGTTGTAGGTTCTTGCGGACTCAAAGCAGAGGTACAATTGAAGACCAATTGTAGGTCGAGTGCCTTGGGTGTCGTGTATGGCCTAGACACGTGTTGAACATAGCGTGTAGCATGTGTTGAGTATAGCATGTGGAATTTTGCTAGAACCGGGACGTCATGTGTGGTCCTTGACAATTGACGGCAAATTATAAGCCAGTCATATGATAACGAAGTTTCCAAAGCAAGGTTGGCAGTGATAGCCAGAGTCAGTCATGGACGTTTGAATGCATGTTGTGAACATGATTAAGTCGCTTTGCCATATATGAATGGATGCTTTAATTTTCGTGACTGAATTTTTATTCCTTTGGGTGTATGGATTGTAAAGGCTATCAATGTCATGTAATGGGGAAGGAAATTGAGAGTTCTTCTCTCAGAGTTGGGTAGATTAGTTGATTATTTACTCATTCTCATATACTTTATTGATAAAGTTTGTTAGTTGTTTTATCGCTCACTAAGACTGTTGTCTGACTCAAGGTTTTATGTTTCCTCTTATTACCTTGGGTTGTTCATCCGGTTGTGGATGGGCAGACTGAGAAATAGGTGGCAGGTGTTGCTTTAGTGAGGATGACGATGTTGATCGATGGCGAGTTGGAGGCTCACGTACCATTTTTATTACTATCTAGTATTCGTTTCCACTGTTTGCTATTTCTCTGAGTGTTGTAGTGAGGCAAATTGTACAAACACTATTCTAGTTATCCACATGTATGGGAAATACTTTCTAGTTGTCATGAAAGTTTAGTGTTTTCTGCTTCACTATCACTACCTGTTGTATATGTTCTATTATATTTTATCCTTGTGCTGTGAGCTTACGATAGGTTTCGTTTATCTACCATACCTTGGTGATGTCCATAGCTACCTGGCACACCTTTCAGCGCATTATTCCTCTTGTATAGTGCGGGGGCTGTAGGCGGTCGTCACAGAACCTTTTCCTTGCCCATTACCTGACCAGCCCGAACCGGAAACCGAGCTCCACGAGCCTTGACCAGAGCAGCCCGAACCCCATACTGAGTTCCATCACCGGACCATGCCTGAACCGGAAGCGACCATGATGACCTGCTCCGATCAACTACATCGCCACCGACTGGAAATGCATCTACCTCTACTGTCCCTCCGCCTGATACTGCGTGTGTTATATTGTGTGTGTAGTGTTTGTTAGAATATCAGCGTGAGTGTGTTTTGTGTTGGTATTGTGTGTGGGGGTTTATATATGAATATATATATATAATGGTTTTGGTTGCCTTATATAATTAATATTATATAGTTTTGGGTTGTGTGATTTTAAATATATATATATATATATATTATAAGTTTAACTGTATGTGTATATATAGAAATATATATATATTATTTTCGTAATAATTTTGTTGTGTTTATTTTAAATTGGATTTGGTGTTGACTTTGAAAATCGTCCATAATCCAATAGCCATACCGATCCGTTGAGAAATTCCCAAACCCCCTCTTATAAAATAAATAAATATATATTGAGTGGTTACCGTGACTGAATCCATTCTGAGTCATGCCAGGAAGTCATCATTTCATTCTATGTCAATCCGTCTGCTGTCTCCATTATTGTGCCACGAAAGGTGAGTTTATCTCAAACTTGAACTACATTGTTTGATGGATGTTAAATTCAACATAAATGAACTATTGTGAAATGTATAGGACTGCTAGTAGAAATTGTTTTATTTGATATATATATATATCCACCTTTCATTTATGACACGACGATATATATGACACGTAGGTGCACTAATAATATATGACTTATGATGTGATGATATTGATGCTATGTGATAATTTATTTTGTTTGTACAAGCTATTGAGTACCATGATTTTTGAAAATCACTATGGGTTGAAATGATACATACTCGAAAAGACATTACATTAAGGAAAAATTATTATGGGTTGAAATGGTAGATCCGAACGTTTTTTACTGAATTTGGGATTATGGGTTGAAATGATATATACCCGTAAAAATTTAAATTGCGAATTGAAATGATAATTATCTGTATCACTTGACCATAGTGTAGAAAACTATACATGGACACCGTTGGTCATGTTTTTGAAGTATAGTGAATTAGAAATTTTATTTTAAAATAACAATTTAAGATTTTATAATTTTATATATTTTTAAGTTATTAAACTTAAATTTTGTAAATTTTAAATTATATGTTTTAAAATGATTTTATGAGTAAATGTGGATTTAAATGCTTATTTAAGATTTTACTTATAATTTTATTTATTTTAAACCATATAATTTAATCATATATGTAATTTAAACTTTAAATTTAATATATGATAATAAATAATTCTTTTAAACCTAATTCTTAATCATTTTAAACTTATATATGTTTATAAAGCTATTTTCGATTTAATTAAATAAATTTATAAACTTATATATGTTTTCAAAATTTAATTTTTACTATAGTTTATAAACTTTATTAAAAAACTTAATGATAAATAGGTTGTGATTTTGCAACTTAAATTTAAGGTTTTAAAGATTTAAATTTAAATAACGATATTTGATTTGAATATACGAACTCATATAAGATATGAATTTGAATTCGAATTGGTTTGAACTTATAAGAGGTGAAGTTAAATTGTGAAATTTAATTTTGTTTTAATTTCCAAAATTATGAAAATGTATATGAATTTATAATTAATAGGAAATGAATTCAATTTCAAAGCGACTGAATGTGAATTGGTATATATAAATTTTATATATGGAATTGATTTTATAAATTGTTTGGTTTGAATTAAGAAATTTGTTAAATCGAATTTATAAGAATGGTCTTGAATTGTATGAAATGGTTGAATTGAAATATAAGGTTTTGATTCGAATTTATAAGTAATGAATTTGAATTATACGACTTGAATTATAAAATATGATATGAATTGTTTGGATTGAAATATAAGTTTTGATTTGAATTGTATACATTGAACTCGAACCAAATTGTTGGATTTTACGAATCGACTTGAAACGAATTCTTATAAAGGTAAATTGAATCGTTTGAATTGTTTTGAACTTGAATTTTGCGAATATAAACCAAACCAAAATATTCTTGAAGTTAAATATTTTAGTATCGATTTAAATGGAAATTTAGACCTTTAAGGTATGATTTATGTATAAGTCGATTTTAGATTATAAGTCATTATGTGAACATTTTCGAAAATTAAATAAAATTGAAGTTAAACAGTATAGTATTGGTTTATACTATATTTTTAGATCTTTTCGATATGGTTTCTAAATCGATTTAATAGTGATTTAATTGAGTTGTTTTCAAAACTGAATATATTTGAAGTTAGATATTTAATTTTGATTTCAAATGTGAACTGAGGTTTTCTATAAATAACTAAATAAAATGTTTATTAATTAATGACTACGGTGTGGAAAATGTAAACGATTGTTTGTTGAAGAGTCCGGGATCTGCTATTATCATACTCCCTACCAAAACCGAAAACACTTTAACAACTTTGTATGTTGTAAACCACCTTTTTGGAAAAAGTGGCCATGGGCCAAATCAAAGCCCAAACGCGCAATCGGCCAATTCAGATAAATCATGCTCGAGGAAGCCCAGCGGAAGCTCGTCCCGAAATAGCCAACCCAAGCCAGTTCTTATTAACTGGTAATTCACTCCAGAAGAAACGCTCTCCTAGTCGACCGAATAACTCGCTCCCATACAAAGCGCATCGGCCGAATATCCCGGACTAGGGTGGAAATATTTAGCTAAGCTATTTAACTCTCAACCCGACTTTCAAGATAATAAAGGCAGTCAACCATATCCGGACAAAGCTCTACTTTTGATACACCTCACCATGGATGCCACGAAGACCACGGTATCCGAGGATACTACTTACGAATAGTAGAATCAGTCTTCCAGCCGCATCTCTATCCAAGGAACGAACTCCACACGTCCAAGCTTTTCCGAAAAGGTCGGGTCACCTCACAACAGCCTTGGGCGCTTTCTCCATCTATAAATACCTTCTTCCCCAAAGAAGAAAAGGAAGAGAAAGGAGAAAAAAGAAGAAAAGAAAAAAGAAGGGCATTCTATTTTGGGAATTCCGAGCTCTAGAAGAAAAAGACTCTTGGCTTATTCCTCAAACAACCAACTCTCATTTCTCTAAAAACTTCTCATCTCCCATTTTTCTTCAAACAGAATAAGCATTGTATTTGTAATAAAAAGCAGAAGTAATACATATAAAGTGGATGTGGGCACAGTCTTTTGTCGAACCACTATAAAAAATTTGTGTGTGTTCCCCTTTCTCTTTACTTTTTCTGCATTACATAATCATTGTTTGTGTGCCTTCCACACGATTGGGGGTTGATTGTCACTAGTGACCAACTTTTGACGTCAACACTTTGGCGCGCCAGGAAGGGGCAGCGCACATCGACATTCCCTTCGAGCTTCTGCTTATCTCAATCTATGGCGAACAAACGGAAGAAAGATAGAATGCCCTCTTGTCCCATGAATGCCGATGCAGCCGATACCAAAGCTGCAGAAGCAAGTCATGAAGCTTCCTCTCATGAAGATGTGTCCCGATTCCTTACCTTGGACGACATGGAAAAAATTATAGTCGAGTTTAGAGACCATATGACATCTCAGGGCAAACTCCTCAAACGACAGCAGTAGTTGATGGATCACCTTCTCGGTTGAGTGGAGATGAGACTGAATGCTTCAATATCAATTCCTCCACTGATCAAGACCGGGGCAATAACTAATCTTCGGACTACACAAATTCAGGCTACATATCAGGTTACGCCTTTATTTCATCCTGGCTCGGCTCTACTTCCCAACCAATCACAACCAGGAGTATCGCTTCCAGCAACTAGCGCAGCCGCAGCTGCAGAACCTCAGAAAGCTCGCGATCAAGATCTAGGTCGTTCGATCACTCAGCCACCACTCTTAGAAAAAAACTCGACTTCCCATGCCTATTGATCGATTACCGGACCCATCAGAATCAATTCCATTCTCATTACAACCCGGAACCTTACCGCAGGCCAATCTAACCACTCTTCCCCTTCAACAAAGAGCTGGCGCAGCCTTCCCTTCTAATCAGGGAAGCCATTCTACCGTACTGGTCCTCAATGTCGCGGAAGAAAATGGTACCGTAGACCCTCCTAGCCTCGCTCCTATCGGGGACAACCATGAGCTCCGAACATCACATGCTATGATGGATCATCCTAGACCCTCTGTCACGGGTACAGCTCGATCCAATACTCATCAGGTTCAAGAGGTGTAATTCTTCCCAGAACCACCTAGTGGAGTTCATCCTCACTCTCAAGTTCACTCAACTCTCGGAGGACGAGCCCAGCCAACGACGACCCTTTCGAGCATGCTTTTGTCAGATCCTCGTGTCGACAACTTATCCAAATGCAGAATTAAATTCATGGAAGCGAATCCTCGGAGATGGAAGCCAGCTTGCAAGCATCATCCGATGTTTCACTCGGGAAACCTCTTCTCAGCAGGATATAGATAATGTCCATCGTAACCCCTTTACCAGAGAAATCAAAAACTTCCGAAACCCTCCAGATTTCAAGTTCCCAGCTATCGAACCGTACAATGGTCGCATTGACCCGACCATCCACCTCATGCGATATATGCGAAATATGGAATTGCTCGGCGCATCAACCAACGTCATGGCTAAGTGCTTCCCACTCTTTCTCACGAACATAGCCGGCATGTGGTTTTGGCAGCTCGCAACGGAGTCGATCAACAGCTGGAACACGCTGGTTACCCGTTTCATCGAACAATTCAGAGTACATATCTTCCCACCAAAGAGTGTTATGTTCCTATCCACCATCAAGCAGCGATTAGGAGAGACACTCCAATCTTTCCTCGAAAGATTCAACGCGACTGTAGCATCAGTCGATTGACCTAAGCCATCGATGGTACTTATGGCTGCCATTGCAGGAGTTCAGAATCGATCAAAATTCTCAGTCTCTTTAACCAGAGATACCCCCAAGGATATAGACGATTTCTATTCCGAGGCCAATCGATTCCTCCGACAAGAAGAAACCAGCATTGAGATGAAGAGCCTCGAGGTCTTAGCCACCGAAAAACAAGGTCCATCCAACGCTAACGGCTAGAACAAAGGAAGAGGAAAGGCCCCTGAAAAGAACAAGCACAACGTGCGACCTTGAAATGATAATAAGTATGACCTGTACACCAAGCTCAATTCCTCTCTACTCGATATCTACCTTAACACACGAGGGTCCTTGCATACTCCGAGACCACCTCAACGAGAACCAACCAAGATGGAACTCGATTCTGGCAAAAATTGCATATTCCACAACATAGCTCAACATAGCACTAATGAATGCCGACATCTGCACGATCTCATTGAGGATCGAGTCAGGTGAGGAGAGAATCCCAAATATGTCAAGAAGCACGCCCCGACCTTGTCGCCGCGATCTTCTGCCCAAGCTCCTCAGGTCAGTCCTCGAGCTCCTAGAAACGGAAAGGACCTTGAGACTAGCACTCGTGGCATTATCATTTATTAGATTTTCTTTTTCTTTTTGATGTATTTCCTATAATAAAATAGATACTTTGATGTATACGTGTATAGGGGAAGGACTTAGCTCCTAGGCATGCTCTGGAATCAACCGTTGTCCTCCTAGAATCTATTTTCATTGTAATAATTCCTTAGCAACTATGAATTTTCTTTTGCAAACATGGATCATGTTTGAGAATTTTGAGCCGAGCAAGGCTGATGCTCGCCCCCCTTCGAATGTGGTCAGCGCGAAAGCCCACCACTATTTCCGAAAACCTACTCCACAAGCCGAGTATGGTAAAAAAATTAAGCCGAGTATGGATTATACTCGCCCTCTTTTTCAACCCACGAGCATTTACTGCTAGCTGGACATATTAGTCTAACATAAGTTGAGCATAAGTAACACTTGCCATAAGCCGAGTATGGTTAATGCTCGCCACCTCTGTAAGTCGAGTATGGTTAATGCACGCCACCTCTGTAAGCCATGTATGGTTAATACTCACCACCTCTGTAAGCCGAGTTCAGTTAATACTCGCTACCCCTTAAAGCCAAGTGAAATAAATGCTCATCCATGACTCTAGGTCAAGTATGCTCAATACTCGACCCACCAGCCTTCTTCAAAACGTTAATGGATTATTTTATCTTTATAGGAACTGAATCTCGCGAAGATGATGATTATTATCTTGGCATTAATACGGTTCGCGATGGTTGTCTGTTCTCTGGCCTTAATACGATCTAATTTATGACGGCCCGCCCCGCACCAACCGACATTTACTCCAAAAGTGCGTTGTACACATGTCCAGTTAGCAATGGACGGTCGCCAGAAGGAAAGGAAGAAGACGAAGAATCAACAAGGAACCTGTAGAATGTCTCATAGCGCACAGAACAAAATATAATAACAACATACTTGACATAAAACAGGTGAGACAGTGCATAAGCTGAAAACAAACTATCATAGGAGCGGAAAAACCAAAGTATAGCTTATGATCCAAAGCCAACATTATTACAACTTAAAAAAAAAACTGTCTCAAAAAGCTAAACAAGAAAGGTGTACTACTAATGCCCAAAGTAGTGACCAGCAACGACACAGGGGGCATATCTATATATATATATATCATACGTGGAAGCCTCCTGCTCGCCTCCGAATCCGCTACTCGCGCATCACTAACTAACCTGTCTCTAGTCTGCTCGTGAGAGCCCCAGAGTAATAAGAAGAGACATAAAACTCTGGGTCAGACAAAAAGTCTGGTATGAGCGATAAGCAGCTAAACAGAACAATAACAGGTATACTAAACCATACCTGAACCTGGACCTGCAACCAAAGAGTTAGCACTACATACTATACAACACTCTGAAGTGCCACTAAACAAATGGTGTAAAGATAACGGGGGTGGGGGTGTGCATGTCATAGTGATGGCAAACAATCAAACATAGCAACCATCCTCACATCTCTCACTCAGTGCGTAAAGTATATGATATCCACCACTTCGATCACCCAATACTTTGCTATGATCACTTTGCCCACATGAAGTCATAACGGCTTCACTGCACTGATCCATAGCCACTAATCCTTCGTTATGTCCACTTTTCCGCATGGAGTCGTACATACCCCACTGCACTGGCTCATAGCCTTACTAATCCTTTACTATGTCCACTCTGCCCCATGGAGTCACAACGGCTCCACTGCACTGGCTCATAGTCTTGCTACGATCACTTTGCTCCTCGAGTCACAATGACTGTACTGCACTGATACATAACCCATCATTCCTTTTCAGTGGTGAATCAAAGTTATGAATGTCGACAACTCCTTAGCACACGTCCCGCAGCATAGCCCAACCATGAAGTGAACTCATTGGTTCCCAACTAGATCCTGAGCTCTAACTTCCAATTGGACTACCTTTGCATCTCGGTTTATTGGTCATCACTGGATCGGTTCGGATCCCCAGTCCTTCTTCTCAGTCGGTTCGGATCGGCCCCCTTCCAAGTGCTTCGGGTCGGGTCATGGCCTTCAAGTCCCTTCGTAGTAATTTGATTCGGTTTGGGTGTACTCTGGCGAGTCGGGTCGGTGTACCCTTGCTCCATCAGTTTGGATCGGTTCCTGGTCTCCGATCCGATCCGCTTCCCCTTCCTCTTCCGTTCCGATCCCCTTCTCTTCCCTTCAGTTGATCTGATTCCCCCTTCTTTAGCCCAATCCGATCCCAGTTCAATCATTGTGGCCTTCCTTTTTGCCATACTTTCCCTTGTGCCAAGCCTCGGTTTGGTTCGGTGATCCCTTGCCCGGTCCACTTTCCGATCTGAGCCCATCCCTCCGATCCGATCCGAAAGCCTGCACCATTTTCTGCAACTTTTTTCCAGCGAGTGTTTTACGCCATTCGACGGCGTTTTCGACCATTCTATCTATTCTGATCAATCACAAAGCATACCACAAAGTCATAGCAACAAATAGAAGTGACCTCAAACACCAAAACATCAATATGATAGGTTAAAATGGATCCAACATAGCCAAAACCCCATATTTTCCCTTAAACATGTTCAAGCATAATAAATGATAGGATTAGCAAAACTTAACCAAATTAAACCAAGTTCATATCAGAGGTCTAAAACATCATTTAAGAATTTATAAATATTTTTCCAGAATTTTATCATGTTTAAATTCGCTAATTAACACTAATTACCCTTAATTAACCATAATTAGTGAGGAACTATGCAAATCACTCACCTTAGCCACAAATAAACTTTAGATCTGAAATAAATCTCTGTTTGGGCGCGAATAACAATGCAAATCAGCAGCTCTAATCTTGATTTGGTGAAGATCTCCCTTGATTTGATGTTGCTAAGCTTAATCCTTGATTAGGAAGTGATTTGGAGGTGATTTAGAGGTTGGAGGCCATTTTTAGGGTTTCTAAGAGGTAAGTGGAGGCTAGAAAACTGAAATGGAATGAAACTCTAACTCTTTTCAGCCTCCCCATAACCCTAATCCCGAAATGGGTTATGGGCCCGTTCACTAATGTAACACCCCACCTCCGCCAGGGTCACTCACAAGAGAATGCACTAGCTTTGGAGGGGCGTTGTCTAGGTAAACATGCACAGAAATATTACAAGACAGAACATATAAAACAGCGGAACAAAAACCAAATTTCATTACCTCATAAAATTATAAGGTCTAAAGCCTTTTACATCAAAATGCCTTTAAAAGCTATTACACTGAAAACCTGTCTTGCAATAGTTAAAGAAGCATAAAACCACAGTCATGAAATATTCCCCAAGTAAAACGGTAAAGCAGCCATAGCCAAGAAAATTCCAAGCCATACATGATGACCTTGAAGCAGAAGAAGTCCGAGCTAAATAACAGTATTTCCTCCCTGAAAACCTGGGGGGGGGGGACGGAAGACAAAGAGGCGAAAGAAAAAAGGGTCAGTCACAAAGACTGGTAAGTCCTATCTACTTCCAGCATAAAAACAGGTAAAGGTAACATGACATGCATAAACTGAAAATAAACATAAGGATGATGACAAGATAGACAAGCTAAACCAAGGTAGCAGGATGAACTACTGTATCAAGATAAACTACGGTCACTATGAATCAAGTATAACATCCCAAGGTTCTATCGAGTATAACATCCCAAGGTTCTATCAAGTATATTTGCCCTGCACCTTCCATACTAGTATCCCAACCCGTGTCATGTGTTAGCTACAAAATATCCCTTGCCCAATGTCATGAAATGGTCCATGTCAACCCAATGTAGGTTTTCCCAACTCGTATGTTTCTTTCCATGTATATGTTTAGTCCTTTGCCATAAATCCTACGGGCTTCCTCACGTAGTTCTATACTACTTCAACGTAGTTCCATTATCCTTGAAATCGTTTGGACTGTCACCCTTGATCTAGCTATATTTTCTTACCATGAATTCTCGAATGTTCGGCTAGGATTTATGCCACCTAGGACCACTAGGGATTACGCTACCTACTAAACGTTTTCGTAACTCGGTTTGGGTTTAAGCCACCTAGGACCGCTAGGGATTACGCTACCCATCAACCACGCCCTTTTTCCCACGTATGTATCGTGAATCGTTTTTCCATGCCTAGATGCACATGTATCTCAATGTGCCATCCGAGTCCCGTGACAGGGCTAATCAAGAAATATAGGACTCGGTCGGGAGCTTTTGGTTATCTGCCGATGCAGATATCAAGGTCTGTTTTTCTACCGGTGGTTATGGTCCCATGTGACCCCTCCCTCAACTACTGAAAGGCAATCTAAGAAAATCATGCACGAGAACTATACTCCGGCCATCCGTGCCCCACTTTCCTATTGGCCAACCTCACCCATGACTAGATAGCAAGTATATGGTCTATTGGGAGTTCTCTACCTTTCGGCATAGGTACACGATTGACTAAAGATGGTAGGTAGTCGACGATGTGCTATCACAGGGCTAAACTAAGTATCGCCGACTCCACGCTAATCCACCCCAGTCTTTAGGTTGCTCGCACAGCAACCAAGGCATACCCTTGGTTCTTCTACCGCAGACCTTAACCTCTGTGAGCCCAGGTGGATCATCTGCAACCTCACAGAGGGATACCAAGAGTACCCTCACGTCCCCCGAAGCTACCGCTTTGTCACCCAGTTCGCTGGAGCCTTTATCTAAGTCAGATAAACATTCGCTCCTCCTCGTGTGTTTGTTTAAACGATGACCTACCGTATCAGGTTACTCATCTATTTGTGAACTGGTCCAATTCTCTTGACTAAGAATTATTACTTAGTTATCCTTAACTAAGGTTTATCACTTAGTTTCCCTTACCGTTATCCTTATTAACTACGATTTTCCACTTAGTCCCATGAACTAGGGTTTTGTCTAATGGGTTAAGTGTTGTCATTCGAGTTCATGACTTACCCCGCCTATGAATCACGTCAAAATTGGCTAAGTATTCAAGTTCAAGACTTAGCCCTACAAACCATGTATCAAGTTGGTTTAAGTATATCAAGAAGTTCATGACTTAACTTAACCCTATCAAATTACCGTGTCAGATTGGTTAAGTATAGGTTATCTTAACCTCATCAAGCTACCGCGTCAGATTGGTTAAGTATAGGTTGTCTTAACCTCATCAAATCATCGAGTAAAATTGGTTAAGTGTAGGTTAACTTAACCCCATTAAATTATCGAGTCAGATTGGTTAATTATAGGTTAACTTAACCCCATTAAATTATCGAGTCGGATTGGTTAAGCATATTTAAGAGGTTCGTGACTTAACCCTATCAAATCATCAAGTCAGATTGGTTAAGTGTAAGTTAACTTAACCCCATCAAATTACCGAGTCGGATTGGTTAAGTGTAGGTTAACTTAACCCCATCCACTAGTCGTATTTATAATGGTTAAGTATCATTCTTGTGGGTTTACTTAACCCTACCATGCATCGCGTTATCCCAGTCGGGTGTTATCAACCCATTTAGGTTAAACTAACCCATCTGCTAATCGTGTTATATGGTTAAGTGTCTTTAAGTAATCAAGTCCGGTCTTACTTAACCAACCCATTCATGTCATATCGGTTAAGTGCCATTAGTCAAACTAACTTAACCTTATCATGTGGCATTAAGTAAATTAATGCACCCCAACCTCTCACATTATACTTTGTTGTGGTTACTGGTTATGCCGGGCGGGTCCGGGCAGTGTTACACCACAACCTAGTCTAATCTCGGGTTTTAAGCGCGATATGACCAACTACTCACATTGGGTCTTATTGTCTGTAGCTACAGGATTTGTCGGGCGGTTCCGGGCAGATTTATGCTAAAAACTCAACCCAACCTTGAGTTGGCCACTTTCATGTTTTCCTACTTGTCATGTTCATGTCAAATTTAGGCCACGACAAAGTCCACGTTTTCCACTTATGCCCATTGTCCCATTACTTAATTCATGTTAAGTTTCATAGCCCATCTCAAGTTTGCCTAAACTACCCAAGGCGTATTCCCAATGCAAGTGAAAGCGAGTCAACATAGTAGGAATAATATGACAACATATTGGCCTCAAACATGTATGATAGCATAAAGGGATTGGCCTCAAACATGTATGATAGCATAACACTAGGTTCATCATCATAGGCATGTAAATGGTCATGAGGGGTTTAGGTTCTTTTACATGCATAAGCCCCAAGTCAAGTTCATATGAATGTTCCACAAGTCAAATTGTTCTAAGGGTTCATGCCAACATTCCACAAGTCAAGATTCAATCTTGCATGATAAACTAGGTCAAACACAACATGAGTGGCATGATTTAATCACTAAGAAATAGCCCAAAGTCATAGGTTCAAGAGAGGGGCAAGACTAGATTCACATAGACTAACATACTTAGGTTTTATATCATTTTATTCCATGTCAACATTAGAACTACCGTTTAGATCTAAAAGTAGCTAGAACTTACAAAGCGTGGCTAGAGATTTATGAGCAAGCATTTGTCGTAGAACGGTGTTGAGATGATGCTCTACTTCCTTGATTTGATGTAGAAAGCTTGCTCCTTTGACTTGAATCTAGTTTGCATGCTTAAGCCTTTGAAGTTGAAGATGGAGGCCATGATCAAGAGACATTTGGGCAGCACTTCGTTGTTAGGATGGTTTGTAGTGAATTAGGCAAAGTCTTAGGGTGTTTTTATAGAAGTTAGGACTAGTTTAGGCCCTTAGATTAACCCTAGTTTAGATCTGAACCATCCAATCTCGTCACAGGCCAACAGAACAGACCCAAAGGAGCAAGCAGGTGCACCAGGCCAACCTGGCCCGACCAAGGAGGTCGACCCCCAGGTCGATTCCCCAGTCGACCTGGTCCTGGGGGGGTCGACTCCCCAGTCGCCTTGGGGCTGGGCGGGAAATTTTCCCGCCCAGTCTGTTTGGGGCTAAATTCGAAAATTGAAAATCTGTTTTCGTTTTCTGATTTTTCGTGAAACTTCTAGAGGCCATATCTCAGTCATACGGACTCCGATTTACGAAATTTCGGACTCGTTTCCAACTAGAATTCCGAGACGACCGCAATGGCACAACCCGTTTCTCTTGATTCTTATTTTAAAATTTAATTCTGCCTCGATTCTTGTCTTAACACGTTATTAAAATTCGGGTTGTTACAACTAATCACCATATTTTGCCCGATTAAGCAGTTTTTCACCTTCAAACATTATTTCAGCCATATCTCCCAAACGGTAAGCCCGTTTAGCTATTATGACCACTCTACGGAAAGGCAAACCATCAAACGAATATAATGGAAGTAGTTTTAGGTCGAAATTCCTTTCCAATCAAAATTTATGGCCGAAACAAGATCGACTAGGGGCAAAACGGTCATTTAAAAATCGATAAAAATCGACAAAAATCATGAACATGGGAAATGACTCCTTTGGTCGTTTTCCAAAGCCATATGACCATATAACTTCATATAAGAAAGAAATAAATATTCTACGATCCTCCGATGCGTAAAATGCGGGTTGTTACATTCTTCCCCCTTAAGAAATTTCGCCCCTGAAATTCCCTAACCAAAACACATAAATGGTCCCGCTTGCCTATCAACCATAAAACAACAATCAAACATGCAAAACAAGTCTATCCTAGCATGCGGAATAACTAAATTACGAAGTAAATCTTACCAGGCAAAGAGTTCTGGATACGTCTTCCTAATGCTCTCCTATGTCTCCCAAGTACAGTCATTCTCGTTCTCGCCCCACTGAACCTTGACTAGCTTCACCGCCTTCCTTTGAAGTTGCTTCGTATCGTGCTCGACAATACGAATCGGCTTGCGGCTCCCAACCGCCTCGGGTTCTACTTCGAAGTCCTCTAACTGATCAGGTGAAATAGTCATATCTGGGTCATGCACAAACTTCCTTAGCTGGGAAACATGAATTACGTTGTGAACTCCTGCCATCTTCTCTGGTAATTCAATTCTATATGCCAAATTCCCAACTTGATCGAGAACTGAGAATGGGCCAACAAATCTTGGTGCCAACTTGCCTCTCCTGCTAAATCGTATCACGCTCTTCAACGGAGAAACCTTGAAAACACCAAGTCACCGACGGAGAATTTTAAGTCTTTTCTCCTCTTGTCAGCATAACTCTTCTGCCTATCCAGGGCAGCCTTCATCCGTTGTTGAATGATTTTAATCTTATCTAAAGTTTCTCTCACCACATCAGGTCCAAGCACAAACTTCTCGCCGGTCTCTATCCAACATGATGGTGAGCTGCACGGCCTTCCATACAAAGCTTCATATGGAGCCATACTGATACTGGATTGGTAGCTATTATTATATGCAAACTCTACTAGATGCAAATGGTCATCCCATGATCCACCAAAATCCAATATACAAGCTCTTAAGAGATCTTCCAATATACGATTCACCCTCTCTGTCTGACCGTCGGTTTGAGGATGATACGCGGTACTGAGATATAATTCCGACCCTAGAGCCTCTTGTAAGCTCTTCCAAGACCCACGAGTAAACAATGGGTCTCGGTCACTCACAATGCTTTTAGGTACTCCATGAAATCTCACTACCCACTTCATATATAATTCTGCTAACTTAGCTGCCGTTCTGGTCAATTTGACTGGTATAAATCTTGCACTCTTAGTCAATCGATCCACAATTACCCAAATGCTATCATGTCCCGATTTAGTCCTTGGTAACCCATCAACGAAATCCATTGAGACTTGCTCCCATTTCCATTCGGGAATTTCTAATGGTTGCAACAAACCAGTAGGCTTCTTTTGCTCAGCTTTAACTAGCTGGCAATTCTTGCACTTGGATATAAACTTCCCAACGTCGCTTTTCATCCCTTCCCAGTAGTAAGTCTGTTTCATGTCTCGATACATCTTATCACCACCGGGGTGTATAGTCAGTTTTGAGTGATGACATTCCCTAAGCACTTCATCTCTCAAACCATTCACGCTAGGTAAAACTAGTCTTCCATTCTTTCGAAGCCATCCTTCTCGATCAAGTCCATAAAAATTCATCTCCTTACCGTCGTTATTCATTTCTAACTTGGAGATAATTTCCAATGAATTAGGATCGTCCCTCTGGATAGAACCAATCCGCTCAATCAAAGTGGGTCTGATCGTCAAACTAGCTAACATCTCTGGATCCAATTCGCACTTTGGTCTAAAATCATACCCTGTGATATACTCCAGTTGCTTCCATTCAAGAAACATAGCCCCTAAACTGGCATGTCTCCTACTTAAGGCATCGGCTACTGCATTGCCTTTCCCAGGTGTATATGCGATATCAAAATCATACGAAGCCAAGAACTCTAACCATCTCTGCTGACGGAGATTCAGATCCTTTTGAGAGAAGAGATACTTTAACAACTATGATCGGTAAACAACTCAAATCTCTCTCCCAAGAGATAATGTCTCCACATCTTCAACGCGAACACGATCGCTGCTAGTTTCAAATCATGGGTAGGATACCTTTTCTCATACGGCTTTAGTTGCCGACTAGCATAAGCTACAACCCTAACTCCTTGCATCAATATAGCACCTAGTCCGGTACCACAAGCATCCGTGTATACCGTCATTTCTTCATTCCCTTTAGGAATGACTAACACTGACGCACGCGTCAACTTTTCTTTTTGACTCTTGAATGCATTCTCACACACTCCGTCCCAGACGAAGGCTTGATTCTTCTTAGTCAACTGAGTCAATGGTGCTGCTATCTTAGAGAAGTCCTGGATAAACTTACGATAATATCCAGCTAACCCCAAGAAGCTTCTTACATATGTTGCATTCTTGGGCGTAGGCCAATCCTGTACCGTAGCCACCTTCGCAAGGTCCATGGCAATACCATTCTCTGAAACAACATGGCCCAAGAATCTCACTTCCCTCCTCCAGAAGTGACACTTAGAAAATTTCGCTTTCAATTGGTGTTTTCTCAACACCTCCATCACTGTCTTCAAATGCCCCTTGTGTTGTTCCTCTGTCCTCGAGTAAATAGGGATGTCATCTACAAACACAAGAACGAACTTATTCAACTGATCTCTAAACACCCGATTCATAAGATCCACCGAATATGCTGGTGCATTGGTCAACCCAGATGGCATGAACAACCACTCATAGAATCCAGACGGCGTCCTAAATGCCGTTTTCGGAACACTATCAGCCGCTACTCGGAGCTGATGAAATCCTGTCGCGAGGTCCAACTGGGAGAACACTCTTGCTCCTTCCAGTTGATCAAACAAATCATCTATCCACGGCAGAGGATACTTATTCTTCCTCGTCGCCTTATTCAACTCGCGATAGTCCACACACAAACGAAGAGAACCATCTGCCTTAGTGGCAAACACAACTGGTGCTCCCCAATCGAAGACACTTCTTCTAATAAACCCCCTCTTCAAAAGATTGCTTACTTGCACCCCGATCTCTCGCTGCTCCCTTGGTTCCATACGACGAAGTGGCATCATTATAGGTCTGGCATCTTTCACTAAATCAATACGGAACTCAATCTCTCGGTGTGGTGGAAGCCCGGTCACCTCCTCGAAGACGTCCGGATACTGGCCAACCACGGGCACATCTGACAGCTCATCATGCGGGATGTCGAGGGAATTCATAAAACTAGCCATTACCCCATCACTAGGTAGACTACCAAACACTACCCTCTGCCCATCATCCGCCCTAACTGTCGCCAAAAAGCCCTCACAGTCTACCACCACTCCGTATCTTTTGAGCCAATCGACCCCCAATATAATGCCATACCCAATAAAGCCCAAAACAAAGCAATCATAAACATACATCCATGACTCAATAAGACCAAATTTCGGCACATCATACTAAGGTTAGTCGAACCACCAATCGGGTTCGTCACAATCAACGGTCTATCGACTATCTCGGGTTCCAATCCCAACCTATCTACCAAGTCACTAGATATGAAGGATCGGGAAGCCCCAGTATCAAACAAAAATCGAACAGGTACATCATGAATAGAAAGCATACCTTGAATGACGACATTCTTTCCTTTCTCCGCCGTAGTTGGGGCATTCGACGAAGAAGGAATAGCACCGATAGCATATGCTTTCACAATCTGCTTCTCCTTAAGAGGTTGTGGACATTTATCCTTATGATGTCCCACTTGGCCACAGTTGTAGCACGTCCTATCCGCTGGCTTGGCCCGACAATCTTTCGCATAATGGACCTTCTTACCACAGCTGAAGCACTCAACATCTTTCTTGCTCTTCTTCTGGCCATCCTTAGTTTGATTCTGCTTCCTCTTGTTCTGAGTGTTATTCTTGCCTCCACCGCCTGCTTGCGGCTTCAGCCCTTCTGTACATGCAACCTCAGTCTTTGACTTAGGGTAAAGACTCTCTGATCTCAAAGCTTTCCCCACAATCGATTCAAAAGTCTCATCGATGTGGTTGATAAGCCTTTCCCCCAAGTATCCATCCAAACCAGTAATGAACTTCTCATTCTTCTTCTCAGGAGTATCGATAAGGGATAATCCATACTTCGATAAAGTGTCGAACTCAGCAATATAGTCTGAGACTCCTACCATTCTGTTTAAGCTCCAAGAACTTCCTAAACAATTCTGACTTCTGAGCAGTTGGGATGAACTTGTCGCTAAAGTGAGCCTTAAACTGATCCCATGTAACCTGATCCTCTGGAGTGGCTGTCTTAATAGCATTCCACCAATTCATCGCTCGCCCTTGCAGCTGGCGAGACGCTAACCTTCTCTTCATCGCATACTCGATACCCAAGTCGTCGAAGATATGATCACAGCTATCTAACCAATCCTGAACATCTGTGGCCGACTCCGTTCCATGGAACGACTTCCTACCAAGGTTAGTGTAATCCTTGCATAGCTTGGCGAAATCGGCCCTAGGCGCCTGCACTACTGGACCACCACCATTACCGGGATAGGGAGCTGCCCCTTGCACATCCCTAAGCATTTCTCTCATGAGGTTGGTAAACATCGTCCTCATGTCAGCAGCATTCCCATTATTGGTCCCTCTACCAGCACCTCTTGCGTATCGGCTCATCGTTCAATCTGTAAAGAGAAAACGATTAACCATCTCCATAGTGGTGCTAGTGCAGCGCGACTTCATCCTTAGCTATACTAATATATATATAGCTTTTGAAAACCAAAGTAATAACAAATACGCCTCTCATATACGTACTATCTCTCCCTAGTGTCTTTCCTTAGGTTAACTACGCAACCTAGAGCTCTGATACCAAATGTGAAGGCCCGCCCCGCACCAACCGACATTTACTCCAAAAGTGCGATGTACACATGTCCAGTTAGCATGGGACGGTCGCCAGAAGGAAAGGAAGAAGACGAAGAATCAACAAGGAACCTGTAGAATTTCTCACAGCGCACAGAACAAAATATAATAACAACATACTAGACATAAAACAGGTGAGAGAGTGCATAAGATAAAAACAAACTATCATAGCAGTGGAAAATCCAAAGTACAGCTTATGATCCAAAGCCAAGATTATTACAACTTAAAAAAAACTATCTCAAAAAGCTAAACAAGAAAGGTGTACTATTAATGCCCAAAGTAGTGACCAACAACGACACAGGGAGAATATATATATATATATATCATATGTGGAAGCCTCCTGCTCGCCTCCGAATCTGCTACTCGCGCATCACCAGCTAACCTGTCTCTAGTCTGCTCGTGAGAGCACCCAGAGTAATAAGAAGAGACATAAAACTCTGGGTCAGACAAAAAGTCTGGTATGAGCGATAAGCAGCTAAACAGAACAATAACAGGCATACTAAACCATACCTGAACTTGGACCTGCAACCAAAGAGTTAGCACTACATACTGTACAACACTCTGATGTGCCACTAAACAAATGGTGTAAAGATAACGGTGGTGGGGGTGTGCATGTCATAGTGATGGCAAATAATCAAACATAGCAACCATCCTCACATCTCTCACTCAGTGCGTAAAGTATACGATATCCACCACTTCGATCACCCAATACTTTGCTATGATCACTCTGCCCCCATGAAGTCATAACGGCTTCACTGCACTGATCCATAGCCACTAATCCTTCGCTATGTCCACTTTTCCCCATGGAGTCGTACATACCCCACTGCACTGGCTCATAGCCTTACTAATCCTTTACTATGTCCACTCTGCCCCATGGAGTCACAACGGCTCCACTGCACTGGCTCATAGTCTTGCTACGATCACTTTGCCCCTCGAGTCACAATGACTGTACTGCACTGATACATAACCCATCATTCCTTTTCAGTGGTGAATCGAAGTTATGAATGTCGACAACTCCTTAGCACACGTCCCGCAGCATAGCCCAACCATTAGTGAACTCATTGGTTCCCAACTGGATCCTGAGCTCTAACTTCTATTTGGACTACCTTTGCATCTCGGGTTATTGGTCATCACTGGATCGGTTCGGATCCCCAGTCCTTCTTCTCAGTCGGTTCAGATCGGCCTCCTTCCAAGTGCTTCGGGTCCGGTCATGGCCTTCAAGTCCTTTCGTAGTACTTTGATTCAGTTCGGGTGTACTCTGGTGGGTCGGGTCGGTGTACCCTTGCTCCATCGGTTCGGATCGGGTTCCTGGTCTCCGATCCGATCCGCTTCCCCTTTCTCATCTGTTCCGATCCCCTTCTCTCCCCTTCAGTCGATCCGATTCCCCTTCTTTAACCCGATCCGATCCCAGTTTAACCATTGTGGCCTTCCTTTTTGCCATACTTTCCCTTGTGCCAAGCCTCGGTTCGGTTCGGTGATCCCTTGCCCGGTCCACTATCCGATCCGAGCCCATCCCTCCGATCCGATCCGAAAGCCTGCACCATTTTCTGCAACTTTTTTCCAGCGAGTGTTTTACGCCATTCGACGGTGTTTTCGACCATTCTATTTATTCTAATCAATCACAAAGCATACCACAAAGTCATAGCAACAAATAGAAGTGACCTCAAACACCAAAACATCAATATGATAGGTTAAAATGGATCCAACATAGCCAAAACCCCATATTTTCCCTTAAACATGTTCAAGCATAATTAATGATAGGATTAGCAAAACTTAACCAAGTTAAACCAAGTTCATATCAGAGGTCTAAAACGTCATTTAAGAATTTATAAATATTTTTCTAGAATTTTATCATGTTTAAATTCGCTAATTAACACAAATTACCCTTAATTAACCATAACTAGTGAGGAACTATGCAATCACTCACCTTAGCCACAAATAAACTTTAGATCTGAAATAAATCTCTGTTTTGGCGCGAATAGCAATGCAAGTCAGCAGCTCTAGTCTTGATTTGGTGAAGATCTCCCTTGATTTGATGTTGCTTAGCTTAATCCTTGATTAGGAAGTGATTTAGAGGTTGGAGGCCATTTTCAGGGTTTCTAAGAGGTAAGTGGAGGCTAGAAAACTGAATGGAATGAAACTCTAACTTTTTCAGCCTCCCCATAACCCTAATCCCGAAATGGGTTATGGGCCCATTCACTAATCACCCTATTTGGCCCAGTTAAGCAGTTTTTCACCTTCCAAACCTTATTTCAGCCATATCTCCCAAACGGTAAGTCCGTTCAACTATTATGACCACTCTACGGAAAGGCAACCCATCAAACGAATCTAATGGGAGTGGTTTCAGATCAAAATTCCTTTCCAATCAAAAGTTATGGCCGAAACAAGATCGACTAGGGGTAAAACGGTCATTTAAAAATCGATAAAATCATGAATATAGGAAATGACAACAATGGTCATTTCCCAAAGCCATATGACCATACGACTTCATATTAGAAAGAAATAAATATTCTACGATCTTCCGATGCGTAAAATGCGGGTTGTTACATAATTCGATCGTCGGTCTCCCCAACCATCAGAATTGTCGGATTTCTGGACTTAATATGGTTCAGCGTGACCATAGCTGCTCGAGTGATTGTGCTTCGAGTCATACTTCAGAACACACCTCCCTCTACCGAAGAAGATGTATTCTTAGGGGCAAAGTGTTAACCATCTTTCTGGCAAAAGCCGCCACAGGCTAAATCGAAGCCCAAACGCACAATCAGCCAATTCAGATAAATCATGTCCCCAGAAGCCCAGCGAAAGCTCGGCCCGAAACAGCCAAACATCGGGCCGAGCCAGTTTTTATTAACTGATAATTCATTCCAGAAGAATCGCTCTTCTAGTCGACCGAATATCTCGCTCTCATACAAAGCGCATCAGCCGAATATCCTAGACCAACATGGAAATATTCAGCTGAGCTATTCAACTCTCAACCCGACTTTCAAGACAATAAAGGCGGTCAACCATATCCGGACAAAGCTCTACTTTTGATACACCTCACCATGGATGCCACGAAGACCACGGTTTCCGAGGATACTATTTATTAATAGTAGAATCAGTCTTCCAGCCGCATCTTTATCCAAGGAATGAACTCCACACGTCCATGATTTTTCCGAAAAGGCCGGGCTATGTCACAACAACCCTGGCCTCTTTTACATCTATAAATACCTTATTCCCTAAAGAATAAAAGTAGGAGAAAGGAGAAACAAGAGAAAAAAGAAGAAAAGAAAAAAGAAGCACATGCTATTTTTGGTATTCCAAGCTCTGGAAGAAAAAGACTCTTGGCTTATTCCTCAAACAGCCAACTCTCATTTTTCTAAAAACTTCTCATCTCCCATTTTCTTCGAACATAAAAAGCATTGTGCTTGTAATAAAAAGCAGAAGTAATACATATAAAGTGGACGTAGATGCAACCTTTTATGAACCACTATAAAAATTATGTGTGTGCTCTCCATTCTCTTTACTTTTTCTGCATTACATAATCATTATCTGTGTGTCTACCACACGATTGGGGGTTGATTGTCACTAGTGACCAACTTTTAACGTCAACATACGTGGTGGGGAATCTAGAATGAAGTAGGATGGTTTGGCGAACGCTGTTGGAATGACGTAACAGAACGATGATGGATATCCTTGACATTCGGATCATAATTCAAATGACTAAAACAGATGCCATGGCCGAGCCAAGTAAGGTCGCTCCTCTGATCCTATCAAATATGCTTCTTCGATACCATATATATTACTTTGTAATTTGATTGGTAGCCACCCGCGATTTTTGGACTGTTGTTCGAGGTGGGTAATAGTATATGCTATGCATTACCACCAGCTCAGTCTCGTAATCCGATAGAATCCTACCGTGGGTATTTCTCGGTGCCTTGTCATATTATCCTAATCACGCCTACCACGATTTTGTTTTGCGTTGTACCTATGGAGTGCTCCCTGATAGCCCACCAGTTTGGTGAAGTTTACATTACTGTATAGACTACAATGTTGTGTATGGGTAAAAATGTTATCCCACTTACACTATTTTGATACTTTACTTTACTGATAGACACTATTGTATATATCGTATATTACTATATAGTATATAGTTTAACGGATCCTTAGAGGATGGTGATCCTAAACATCCTTTAAGTTATTGATGCATTTCATTGAACATTTCATTTGAGTTGATTTACTTCCATGAGAATGTTAGTCCTGATCCTAGTTGTTTTGTTTTGCATTATTGCTCGGGTCAGATCGATTATTACAACTTTCGAGATTTACTTCTGGAATTTAGAGCTTATATTCGGTTTTGCTCGTCTATTTCCACCTATTCAGTTGCTCCATTTTTTCATCTATTCTTTCATTACTGTTCCATATAGTTATCAATTATTTATTTATTAGAAATTCAATATATTAGACTTCCATTGTATTGATTATGTAAGCTCGGGTGTAAAATTTTATTTTGTAGCTTCATGAACTACTTTTATAATATTTATTTCCCTCGAGAGATATTATATTGCTCTATGTCTGTATTTTTGTTCTGTGATTTATTCTATTTACCTCGGAAGCTAATAACAATATGTCCTTTCGAATGGTTCGAGTTGGTTTCATCACCGGCATGAAACGATTGAAAAAGCGGGTCGTTACAATTGTTATTAGAGCTTTGGTTTATCAAAGCTTTAGCCTATGGGGTAAAAGCTCATTAGAGATAGGGTCGCAATACCCTAGAATGAGTGGAATCAGTCGCAGAATCCTTCTTGAGAGAGAGAATTTTTAAAGTATAAATGGTTTTTTAAATGGCTATAAAATGTTTTAAAAAAAATATTTCCAGATATAAAAATTTGTTTAATATTTAAGTCTTTTCTGAAATTTCCTTTCCATTTGAATCCATCTTCCTTCGTAGATCCTCTTTGATTTGGTACTTTCATTCGTTCAGCTTTTAACTCGAATTTTATAACTTATCCTTGTCCATAACAGGGCAAGAAGTAAAGGGAGAGTATAAGTCTTCTTGCTTGTCCAGTCTTATTAAATATTGGTTTGAAATTTTGTTATTTTAAAAAGGTATTATAATATAAGATTTTTTGATGCATTATTGAAATTTTGATGTATATTTGTAAATAATATTTTTTTTGGTAATACCAATATTTTGAAAAGATTTTTTTGTTTAAGACTTTACATTTGATAAACTATATGTTTTGAATAAGATTTAAAGATATAGATTTTGTAATAAAATGATTTTATCCTAGTTAAAATCTATAATGCCATAGTTTATAAATGTATGTATATATATAGGAATTTATAAATTTAAATTGGTTTATAAAGATTTTAAATTGTGATGTATATATATGTTAAACATATAGAATTAAACAAGTTTTATAACTTTGAACATAGATAACATGGATTTGAAAATATTTAGGTATAGTATAGAATAATATTGTTGTGTATTTGATTTAATAATAATATTATTGATATATTTATTTAGGATTGAGGTTGAATTATAATAAATAAATGAGTGGGGGAGAGATATAATTTTTTCCTACTTAAATTTTTAATGATTTGGAATATATTATTTATAATATATGTTTTCGAAATTTGGTATATATTCTGTTTAAATATAAAAGGATGTTTTGAGTACTTATCTGACGTTAAAATTGTCCTATCCAATACTTAGTGATTTGGGTATACATCCGATCAACGTATATGTTAAATCCTATGTGTATTATATAGATATAGAGTCACACTCTAGTCGCTTGAAAATGATTCTGGTGATGACTACAGCATCATCGATATCTATCTTCACGTTCCGAAAGTGGGATAGATATATATTGCCAATCGAGACGTCTATTGAATACTTAAAACTATTCTGAAATGTTTGAAAATATTTTAACTTTTGATTTATATATATATAAATATATATATCAAATTATATACATAGGTGAGAGAATTGATATGAACCATTGGTTTACATATATTATTTAATTACTTCTCCCTACCTCATTTCTTTTTTAGGATGAAAAGATTTGAGTGGAGGAGATTGTAACAACCTGAATTTTAAGTGTATTTTTATTTAATGATTTAATTTAAATATCGATTTCTATTTTATTTTATTTATTTAAAACTCAATTTGTTTGTATTTTATGGAATAATTATTTTGATTTTAATTTAAGACTAAATTTATTTTGGATTTTATATAACGAATGCTTTGTTATGAGTATGATTTAATAATAGAAATATTTTATTTGGACGTTTGGAATTAAATATATTGTTTTTTGAGATATTTTGTTTGTATCGACATGCTCAACATGATGATATTTTGTTCCATAAGTTTCGACATCTGGTTTGAAATCCCATATATTTGTTAGTGGATATGAGTAACTGGCTAACGACAAGGAAACACGTTTTGTTTTGAAACACGATATATTAAAAAAAAATGAATGTGCGATGTTTACACGGTCCACACCTTGCAAATATCTCGGCTCTAACTTTCATCCTTGTGCGTGCTTATACCAATATATAAACTAGGTTATTATGTAGGCCATACCACCATCTACCACAATTCGTTCATCTTCTTCTTTTTCCATTTCCTAGATCAGATCCATTTTGTCTTAGCCATCCTTTTTCCCTTCTCGACCGATTCTTCTCCATGTCTCCGCCCAAAAGCAGTTTGCCGACTAGTCCACTCCCCAGCTCCGTTTCCCCACAATGCCAGTGTTGAGCCTCCCGTGCCATACATCCCCACGACCTCTAGCCTCCGACCTTTAACCACGCCCTGCTGCCACGCCCAGCTTCAACGAGCCCACCAGATCGTGAAGACCCCTCTGCCTCCAAGCTCCAACTAATTCGCTCCACGTCTGAACCCTTGCCTCTCCTATCACCCGACCAACCTGAACCGGAAACCGAGCTCCACCAGCCTTGACCCAAACAATTTGAACCCCATACCGAGTTCCATCACTAGACCATCCCGAACCGAAAGCGACCATGATGACCTTCTCCGATCAACTATATTGCCACCGACCTGAAACGCGTCGACCTCTGCTGTCTCTCTGCCTGACCCATGTCGCCTTGTTTTCCTCAATCCAAATCATGCGTGCATGGGTAGTTATATATATATATATGTGTGTGTGTGTGTGTGTGTGTGTGTGTATGTATGTATGTGCACGCGCGTGTGTTTGTATGGTCGTGTGAGTGTTGATAATTTTGTGTGTATATTTTTGTATGTGGTGTGTTGAGCATGAGTTGAGTTTGTGGGTTCATGATGTATTGTATGAATTTGTGTTCTTACATACATATGCATGGGTTTGCCGCATGTGTTAGTATTGTGTGTGTGTTGAGTACTGTGTGTGTTATATTGTGTGTGTAGTGTTTGTATGAATATCAGCTTGAGTGTGTTTTGTGTGTATGGGTTTATATATGTGTGTGTATATATATATATAATGGTTTTGGTTGCGTTATATAATTTATAATATTATACAGTTTTGGGGTGTGAGATTTTAAATATATATATTATAAGTTTTACCGTATGTGTATATATAGAAATATATATATATATATATATTATTTTCATAACAATTCTGTTGTGTTTATTTTGAATTGAATTTGGTATTGAGTTTGAAAACAGTCCATAATCCAATAGCCGTACCGATCCATTGAGAAATTCCCTAACCCCTTCTTATAAAATAAAAATATATATTGACTGGTTACCGTGACCGAATCCATTCTGAGTCGTGCCAGGAAGCCGTCATTTCATTCTATGTCAATTCGTCCATTGTCTCCATTCTTGTGCCATGAAAGGTAGTTTATCTCAAACTTGACCTACATTGTTTCATGGATGTTAAATTCAACATAAATGAACTATTGTGAAATGTATAAGATTGCTAGTAGAATTTTTTTTATATGATATGTATCCACCTTTCATTTATGACATGACGATATATATGACACGTAGGTGCGCTGATGATATATGACTTATGATGTGATGATATTAATGCTATGTGATAATTTATATTGTTTATACATGCTATTGAGTATCATGGTTTTTGAAAATCACTATGGGTTGAAACGATACATACCCGAACGGACATTAGATTAAGGAAAAATCGTTATGCGTCGAAATGATAGACCTGAACGATTTTTTTTTACTAAATTTGGGATTATGGGTTGAAATGATATATACCCGTAAAATTTTAAATTGCGGATTGAAATGATAAATATCCATATCACTTGACCATAGGGTTGAAAACTATATACGGACACCGCTAGTCATGTTTTTGAAGTATAGCGATTGGAAATTTTATTTTAAAATAATAACTTAAAATTTTAAACTTGAATTTTGTAAATTTTGAATTATATGTTTTAAAATTATTTTATGAGTAAATATGGATTAAAATACTTATTTACGATTTTACTTATAATTTTATTTGTTTTAAACCATATAATTTAATCATATATGTATTTTAAACTTTAAATTTAATATATTATAATAAATATTTCTTATAAACTTAATTCTTAATTATTTTAAACTTATACATGTTTATAAAGATATTTTCTATTTAATTAAATAAATTTATAAACTTATATATATATATATATATATGTATATCTAGTTTTTACAAAATTTAATTTTTAATATAGTTTGTAAACTTTAATAATAAACTTACTGATAGATAGGTTGTGATTTCGTGATTTAAATTTAAGGTTTTAAAGATTTAAATTTAAATAGAGATATTCTATTTGAATATGAATATGAATTCGAATTGGTTTGAACTTATAAAAGGTGAATTTAAATTGAGAAATGTATCTTTGTTTTAATTTCCAATATATGAAACTGTACTTGAATTTATAACTAATAGGAAATGAATTCAATTTCAAAGTGACTGAATGTGAATTGGTATATATAAATTTTATATATGGAATTGATTTTATAAATCATTTGGTTTGAACTAAGAAATTCGTTAAATAAAATTTATAAGAATGGTCTTGAATTATATGAAATGGTTGAATTGAAATATAAGTTTTTGATTCGAATTTATAAGTAATGAATTTGAATTATACGACTTGAGTTATAAAATATGATACAAATTGTTTGGATTGAAATATAAGTTTTGATTTGAATTGTACACATTGAACTCGAACCAAATTGTTTGGATTTTATGAATTGACTTGAAACGAATTCTTATAAAGGTAAATTGAATCGTTTGAATTGTTTTAAACTTGAATTTGCGAATATAAACCAAACCAAAATATTCTCGAAGTTAAATATTTAAGTATCGATTTAAATGGGAATTTTGACCTTTAAGGAATGATTCAAATATAAGTCGATTTTGGATTATAAGTCGTTATGTGAATATTTTAGGAAATTAAATAAAATCGAAGTTAAATAGTATAGTATTGGTTTATACTATATTTTGATATCTTTCCGATATGGTTTATAAATTGATTTGATTTAAGCGATTTAAGTGAGTTGTTTTCAAAATTGAATATATTTGAAGTTAGATATTTAATTTTGATTTCAAATGTGAACCGAGACTTCGTACAAATGATTTTTATATAGTGTTTATGAAATAATGACTAAGGTGTGGAAAATGCAAACAATTGGTTGTTAAAGAGACCGGGATTGGCTATTGTCATACTCCCTGCCAATATCGAAAACCATTTTAACAACTTTGTACATGGTGGAGAATCCAGAATGAAGTAGGATGGTTTGGTGAATGCTACTGGAATGAAGTAAGAGAACGATGATGGATATCCTTGACCTTCAGGCCATAATTGAAATGACTAAAATAGATGCCATGGCCGAGCCAAGTGAGGTCACTCCTCCTATCGAACACGCTTCTTGGATACCATATCTATTACTTTGTGATTTGATTAGTGGCCACCCACGATTTTCGGAGTGTTGTTCGAGGTGGGCGGTAGTAGCAGCTATGCGTTACCACCAGCTCGGCCCTATAATCCGCCAGAATCCCACTGTGGGTATTTCTCGGTGCCTTGTCATATTATCCTGATCGCCCACTACATTTATGTTTTGCATTGTTCTTATGGGGTGCTCCCTGATAGCTCACCAATTTGGTGGTGTTTATAGTACTGTATAGACTACAATGTTTATAAATGGTGTAAGGGTAAAAATGTAATCCCGCTTACGCTATTTTGATACTTTACTTTACTGATAGACATTATTGTATATAGTGTAAATTACTATATAGTATATAGTTTAACGGATCCTTAGAGGATGGTGATCCCAAACATTGTAACACACCATGGACATTAATGTCACTCACAAAGGGAATGCATAAATGTCATGAAGTGTTATAGTAGTATAAAATAGATAAATTACAAGAATAAATAACTAAAACACAGAGGAAGATAAAACTTATTTCATAGCATCATAACTTCAAAACAAGCTTACATAAGTAGTCTCCAAAAACCATTACAACAGGATCAATTGTCTTTTCCAAAAACTTCAAAGTACATAAAGAAGCAAATACTTAAATAACATAAATGCATAAATCCCCACTGAGCATAAGCAAAGTCATAAAGATAAGAGAGTCCAAAGCGATACATCTACTCTTTTCAAGCAACTGAAAGAAATCGGCACTAAGCTGTAGTATTCCCTCCTTGCAAACCTGGGGGGAGGAAAGAAAAGAGGTGGAAACAAAACGGGTCAGACATAAAGTCTGGCGAGTCCAGTAATTTTAACAAATAATAGGTAAGGTAAATGATCAAGACATAAATAGGCATCATGATATGGATGTAACATAGATAAGGTAGATAAAAAGGATGGACAAGATGATTCCATTCCTAAGTACTAAGACAATCCTACACCTTGGCTAAGCGAACAACCCTCCAAGCACTAACCCCGAAGATCGAAGTCAACATCAGGCTAGCACCCAAAGGACTATCCAACTCAACCAACGTGTATTTCGTTACACCGCATTTTCGCTAAGTTACACCACATTACTTAATTACATAGCACATCTACTAGTCTCTATTTACTAAAGGTTGATCCCTTCCCACTAATTGTACCCACATGAAAAACTTGGTAATTACTTGTACCTAGCTGCTATCGTAGGTGCCGGTTTGCTCCTGCCACCGCTAAGGTACCCTTACCCTACCCATTCGATCGGCTCCCTAAACCCCGTAGGCACCTGTGCTGGCCCCACAATGGGGTTTATCACTCCCCAAAGTGGCAACCCTGATACCAACATAAAATGCACGGCCATACCTACACGATGCAACAACGTCTTACCCACCAGCCCGGACCCATGCACGCACATGAACCCGTTGTTCTTGCGTTTCCACTGCTATTCACGTTTTGACCTCTTACATTCAAGTCAAATAAGCGTGCCCCAACCACGGCCTAGTACCGGGCCCAATTAGATACTCAAACGGGTTACAAGTTGAAACGGGTCCCCATCCGACACAAGCCTCCCACCTATGCTTGGTCCCCACTAGGTTTTTCTCCCACTTAACCATTTTAATTTAAATGTCCATGTCTTACACATGCTACGCTTAAGTCCATACTTACATGTCATAATTTACATGTCTTATTTTATTCCGGTTAAGTCCATATTTACATGTCATAATTTACATGTCACCCCACTTAACCCTCTAACCATACCCATGTCTTATAATGGTTAGTATTCCTTAATTCATTCCTTATGACGAACGGTGCATGACCTCCCACATTAGATCGAACACTTTGTGGCCGCTGGATTTGCCGGGCGGTTCCGGGCAGTCTTACGCCACAAACCGGGTCTAACCTCATGTCATTAACCGTTGCGCCTACAATTCATTCCTTTGACCTCTCACATTAGACGTCCAATTGTGGCAGCTAGATTTGTCGGGCGGTTCCGGGCAGCCTTACGCCACAATTGCGCCTAACCTCATGTCAAAGGTTTATTAATAATCGTATTTCGCCCATACCCAATTTTCATGTCATGTATATCCAATTAAACATATAATCATGTTTATAATATTCCTATTCCAAATTGTCACTAGTTTCATATTAATTAGCCTCAATTACAAATTTATAGTTATAGGCAATTTCATCAATTTCATGTAATTCATACCCAAAATATGCCAATTTCACATATTATCCAATTATCCAATAATATCCAATTTTCCATATTTCACATATTCCCATCGTTCCCACATATTCGCATTCGCGCATATTTTTAACATAGGCTCGAAGGTAGCCTAGATCCAAAAATAAAAGGAATAGAGATAAGAAGAGAGAATCAAATCACAGAAAATTGGAATTAACACAACATCATGAAATAAAGGGGCATGTAAATTGGCATAAAGGCATAATGACTGATTCAACATGAATAAACTGATAAAAGGTATGAACTTTACATAGAAACATAGACATATGATGACATGAATCAAAAAGGTAAAGACTTGGATGAGATTTAAATTGCATACATACAAATGAATCATCTTTACAACTTCATCTGTTACTTTTAATCCCATTATGTTGTGAAAATCATCGTACTCACCTTTCGTGGTTAAAGAATAGAATTATGCACTGAAACTGGTGTAGAAACAATGCGATGTTGCTGATTTATCTTCTTGAATTGTTGTAAAAGCTCTAATCTTTAATTTGAGTTGAAGTTGAACACTTGAGATTTGATTTAGAGGCGGCGGCTAGGGTTTAAGAGAGAATTTGACAGCATAATGGTGTCATATATAATATTTATGAATTAGGGTTAGGTCTAAGGGTGTATATATAGGTGTAGGAAGCTATTTAGGCCTTAGGATTAACCTAGAACTGATCTGGACCACTCAGATGCCATATCATCCCTTAGGGCGAATCGGGTCACGGGTTGGCAGCCAAAGACCCTGAATTGACCTCTAGTCGATTTAGCGGGGCTCGGGTCAACTCCAAAGTGGTGCGGTTCGGCTATTCCCCCTCCCGATTCGCTGAACCTTTTTTAAATATTTATTAATTTAATTTATATATATATCTATATATATATATATTTCTCTCATATGTATACAAACTCCATGGCTTAATAACTTCTTCATAATTATCCATTTTCACACTAAACCACTTTTTGAACTGCGTTCACACTAAGCCACTTTTTAGCCGTTCCCCCTAAAACAAAAATAAGGCGCTGGCGGGGTTCGAACTCTGTACCTCTTGTATGCAAGTCACATGTTCTAACCAAATGAGCTACTAAGTCTTTTGCTTACAAACAATGCTAAACATCATTATTTTCTCATTCCTCTTTTTCAAATAAATTATTTTTTAATTTTTTATTTTAATATTCTCAGAAAATATGGGGTGTTAAAAACATCCTTTAAGTTATTGATGCATTTCATTGAATATTTCGTTTGAATTGATTTACTTCCATAAGGGTCCTGATCCGGGTTGTTTTGTTTTGCATTATTGCTCAGGTCAGGTCGAGTATTGCAGCTTTCGAGATTTACTCCTAGAGTTTAGAGCTTATATTGGGTTTTTCTCGTCTGTATCCACCTATTCAATTGCTCTAGTTTTTCAGTTGTTCTTGTCGTTACTGTTCCATACAGTGATCATTTATTTATGTATTAGAAATTCAATATATTAGACTTCCACTATATTGATTATGTAAGCTCTGATGTAAAATTTTATTTATTACCATCATGAACTTCTTTTGTGTTATTTATTTTCCGCTGTGAGATATTATATTGCTCTGTGTCTATGTCCGTGTTCTATGATTCTGTGATTTATTCTATTTACCTCAGAAGCTAATAAAATTTCAAACGGTTCGAGTTGGTTTTATTACTGGCTTGAAACAGTTGAAAAGACAGGTCAATACAATTGTCCCATGTATTTCATATGCTCGGGTCAGACCGAGTGTTCAAGTTAGTTTCTACGTAGCCTCCTACTCATCTTATTCAACTTTAGCTATTTATCGTCTTTTGGGATGCTTAGGCGTATTTTGGATTAGTCTTATAGTTATTTTTGTGTGTACTCTATTATATATGTATATTCTATTATGTGATGCAATGTTGTGTGTATATTGTAGTTTATAACCACTTATGTTTGTCATTGTGTGTTATACTTGATGCAAATGTATAAATATTACTGTATTTGTTGTTTTATGACTTGTTCTTACCTAAAATTGTTTTTTTTGTTTTGGATTGATCCACCAACCACTATAATATTGTATTCGATAAGAATTAAGTATGTCAATCCTCCTAAGGCAAGAAAAAAATAAGCACAATACCGACATACTTAATACTTCTTTAATATATTATTTTCAGATGGTCCCTCCATATGAAACATATTCTACGCATTAGAAGATGACATAACCTGTTAATGTTCTTTATTAATATGGGTATCGAAGTGGGTGCCACAAATACGCTAATAAGCTATGCTAAGTTTATTCCTACGATTAAGAGCAAAGTTGCTAGAAATGAGGAAGTGAGATTTTGGCTTGATCCTTGGGCCAAATATGGATTGATACTTAGTAACGTATTGACATATCAATAGATGTCACAAACTGGAATAGGGGTATAGGCTAAGACTTGCGACTACATCAATGATAGCAGAATCACCTTACCATACTTGAGCAACCAATTGATTAGGCAGCTTTGGCAGAATATTGGTCGTGCCACCTAAAAAATGTATGAATGCGACGATATAACATGGAAAGAAAAGAAGGCAGAATTCAAAATTGCTAATGTGTACAGATGGCTAGCTAGAATGGATTCCATGCCAAACTTTAGTTAGGCGAAATGTATTTGGATACAACACAGCCTAGAGTAGCACAACTTGTTGCTATGAAAGTTTTTAGATAATTCTATATCTTTTATTTTGGTAACAACATTTGGTTTTAATGTTGAGTGAGCAATCATTTAATGAAGAATGCCAAAATCTAACAAATAATCCTCTAAATTCATTAGTCTTGTATTCTCTAGCCCGGTGAGTGCATAAATCTTTAGACAATGGCTACTTGTTTATCTAATAGTGCTTTAAAATTATTGAAAACTCCAAATGTTTAAGATTTTTCTTTGAGAAAATAGATTTACATCTTGAACTATAACAAACAATGAAAGTGGGAAGGAACAATTTCCTCTAAGAGAGTATACGCGCAAAGGTCCACGGAAATCATCAGAATGCGCCAGCTCCAATGGTTTTTTTTTTACCCATCATGTCTTTCCTCATAGAAATGGATCACTATGGTATTTGCCGAAAACATAGTTTTCACATAGTGGATTTCGCATGCTAGTTTGTTTTTTTTTTTTTTTTTTTTTTTTTTTTTTGAAATTGGGTACTTTATATACAAGCCTAGAAGCCTAGATAGTATATAATATACTACATGATGAGTGGGTTAAATCTTGTAAAGCGGGATATGAATCTATACATCTCACACCATGCCTTAACTATTTGGACAATGGTGCTTGCCTTGCACATGATATTTGAAAATCTTAGATAAAATACGGAAACTTAAGTAATTATATTGAAAATGAGAAAGCTAAGACTTATCATCAGCAGTATTGATTGGCAAAACATGCAAGAACATTTAAGTTGCAGCGAAAACATTTTATTGGAGTCATCTTGACTTTTGCAATAAGAACACCATTTTTGTTCCTTGACCCACATAAATCTCCTTTGAAATTCATCTTATTTCCCTTCTTTGTAAGTTTCCCAACAATCAAAAGATCATGTTTGAGATCTAGAACATAATAAACATTAAAAACAGTTTTGTATCTTACTTTGTTAGGATCAAAATGTCACCTGACTCCTTTGACATTTAATCCCTTACTTCACCAGTCTTTCCTTTATGTTGCATATGCTCATAAAAATTCATAAAACGTACTACAGCCACTATCATAAATGAAATGCAATGAGAGAAAAAAAATTAATTAGATGATCATTGCTTAAGATAGTGACATGTTTTTGTATAAAACAGGCAACATGATCATCATAACAACTAATGTGATTTATTTTTCTGTTTCTACCTTCTATACGGTTTATCAAATGTCGCCGAAGAAAAAAAATATTTTCTTTTTCTAATTTGGAGAATCGATATCATAACTTTACACGTAAACGATACATGTTGAAACATACTGAGCTATATGCTCTTAATAGATGTACAATTGAAGATTATGTCATCCTTTTTACTACGTTCTTTGTTGTTTGATATATAGTTGATTTAATCCTAATACCTGTAATTGTTACCTTCAACCTAAAATGAGACAATTGAATGTAAGTAAAATATAATATTTTACTATATCTTTAGCTTATTATCACATCATATTGAAACAATGTCATTTAAGCGCTTCGCTTACATGACCTTCTCAATTAACATAACAACAAAATATAACCGAGGATAAATCTTTTACTTTTACCTCACCCTTAGTTGTAATGTATACACACAGAAGATATTAAAAATCAATTTATATATCTCAATTATATAGCTAACCACTATGTAAATCTATAGGCTGTTTTTAGAGGAATAGAAATGTGAATTCCCATACATGAAGAACTATTATACACTAATAAAAAAAACGCTAATCCTTAATGACATGTATGATATGGTTAGCTTCTTAAAAATATTTTCATTCATTAAAAATTGAGCATAGTTTGTGCAACAATGACTATTTTAACATTGGTTTTTCTTGCATTCATAATAATTTTTTTGATATAATTATAACACATTTTGGGAGGTTGACGTTTTCTGGGAAAAAATGTACTTTATATACTATTAATTAAGAAATTACATCTGTAGCGAGCCTCCGGAACAAAAAATGGTAGGAGTGGAACACAATTTTGATACTCAAAGACCATTCTACGTTCCCTAGCAAACCTACTACCAAATGAGCAATGCACTCAAATACTAAAACTAAATAAACTGCAATAAAACAATAAAAGAAACTGTTATCCAATGTATTCCGCTCAAGCAACAAAGAAAAAACCATGGTTTGAGATTCCGACCGGCACCTCGGAATTCCGGCCGTTTCGGTCCGGTTCCGGTAGTGGCCGGACCGGAATCTGGCCATATTTCCGTTCCGGTGGGAACTTGATAACTTCAGCTTTTAAACACTGCTCTTTCTTGCTTACGCCTGGTGATGATGAACGTGAGACAAGCAGCAGCGCAAACTTTCCCTAAATTGCTATTCGAATCGACAAGGGATCGCGAGATCTGAAATTTTACAATGAATTATCTTCAACTGGAAAGCTAATAAAGTAATAATGCGTTGGAACTTGGATATAGTGCTGGTTTGCTATGTGGTAGGTGGGCGTTACTTTATTTGGAGTGGGATGAGTTGAAAAAGTGGACGATGGACTCGTGGACGTATCTTAATAAGTTAATATGATGCCCAATAATTATTAATATATACAGGCTGTTGGGCTTTTTAGCTACAGGAGAAACGTTAAAAATGAAATATGAAGTCTTGTTTTCTATTTAAGCTCGTTAATATCTGGGTTTTATTAATTAAACTCAGTTATATCAACATTTGTTGTATTACAGCTACGATTATAAGAATTTTAAATGATGATAAACATACCAATATGTAAAAAAAACCTTCAAAAAATAAAGAAATCCGAAAACGGAATTTCCGGAATTACCGAAACGGAACCGAAACATCATACATTTTCAAACTCCGGAACGGAACCGGAAACCGGAATTTCAAACCTTGGAAAAAACAGGTATCAAAGAGACATTTAGCTGAGGGTGAAAAGCTATATCTTCTGAAATACAATTCGAGCTTGAAAACACTGAAATCACATAACAGAAAATCTCGCTGCAATAGGAACTGGACCTATTAATTTGATCCTGATACATCATCCACCATAAAATGGGGAAGCCTGGCTCGCCTCGTTCGTTAAAGGTAGTTTGGTCGTAGGGTGACTCAATAGGGGTGCCAAAATTTATTCCAAAAGCTGCAAAGTTAGGCTCTTTATCTTCTATTTTAGCCTTGTCTAACTTTGCATGAGTTGTTAAGTTCTTGTAGTCTTGAATGATAAATATCGTTCTGACTATAGGAGGTGTTTGAATATTCCGGAGTTTCTTTCGCACCATATATGCCATATTAACGTAGTGCATCCACACTAACTAGCTGGAAATACAATTTATTCTTATGATTAAGTTGAGCCACATTGGTTAGAATTTGAGTTAAATTATTGGTAGCAAAGTTAGGTACTCCAAGTTTGTCTCTAACTGTACTCCAAAGCTCGAGAGAGTATTGGAAGTTGAAAAATCGATGATCTCTATCTTCATCTTGTAAATACATAACGAATAAGTTTGATCAATAGAATTATTCCATTTACTGATTTCACCTTTGGTGTTCAGTCTTTCTTTGCAAGCAAGCAGAGAGTTAATAGACGTAGAGAGGTAATAGACATTTTGGGTGCACAAAGATTATTCCATATCACTTTGCACCATTCTAGTTCTACTGAGAAACTTTTCACTTGTTCCTGCATTGATTTAGACTAATTTGCCCAGTAGGCGTAGGAATCCAGTACTAATAGTTTGAGATAGCCTGAGTCTGGATTTTAGTATTTTTTATGTCAGAAATAATATGGGAGGAAACCAATCTAAGTTTCTACTCCAGTAGTTGTTTGGGCTACACACATTGTTCAAATAATAAAGTAACCACCATGCCATGGATCAAACCAGAGAGATGTGTCTTCTCCATTACTAATGTTTCTGCCTATAAGTCCTTTCACAACATTCTTGCTTCGAGAAGGGATTCCCATGTATTTGACGCATTATTATCCATCTGTATAGTCCAAAAATAACTTTGTTTACGGTGTTTGTTTTTCATCCATCTTTCCTATAAATTGTCATCTTGCAAATAATTCCAAACCGGTTTAATGGAAACCGCTTTGGCAATATGTAAGCCCAGACCACCTTCGTATTTTCGCTTTACAAACATACTCCCATGGCAGTTTATGTGAATTGCATTTCCACAGGAAATTAGCACAAAATTGAATTTATTTTAGAAATCACAGAGGTCGGCATTTGGTAGAATTGAAGCAAAAATTGTATCATTGGATAAACAACTGACTTAATAAGTTTTCATCTCCCACTGATGTTTAATTGTTTATTACTCCAGTGATTGAACTTGTTGTTTCTTTTGCCAATGAGAGAGTCATAATCCCTCGATTTGGATTTGTTGTGTGATAAGGGAATTCCAAAATATGTAATTGGCGTTTGAGATCGTTTGATATTGACACTATTAGCTAAGGCATGTTTATCCCGAGCTCCTTTACTGAAAAAATTCCAATATTTTTTTTCATACATCATTAATCCAGTATAGTTTTGAAGTTCCTGCATACCATAACAAACGGATTGGGCACTACTAGTATTTGCTTTAGACATAATTTGGATGTCATCAGCATAGATGAGATGAGTGATGATGTGTTCAGTTTCATACATGGGGGTTAAATAGTCTTTTAGCGATTCCATTTCAAGATGAATAGAGAGATGTTCCATTGCTATAGAGAATAAAAAGGGGGAAAGAGGGTCTTTTGTCTCAATCCCCTATTACTTTCAATCATACCAACTGGGAGCCATTAACTGGGATTGAAAAGGAGAGGGTAGAGATGCATTCATATATCAGGTTAGCAAATTTGATAGGAAAACACATAAAAATCATTATATGGTGAATAAATTATCTGTTAATCCTATCATAGGCTTTGTGTAAATCAATTTTCAAACATAGATTATTTGAGTTTTTCCTATTGAAACTTCTAATCATCTCGTATGTATGTCATCAAAGAATTTTCATTGGGGATTGTTAAAGGAACTACATTTTTTGTTAAGGGAGTGATAAATTTAAGGGGACTCCATCTTAATTTTTTATTTGTTAAGAGGGGGTTTGGAATTTTAAAAATAAAATAAAATATAGACTAAAGTACCTCTGACCTCATCACCCCTTAAACCCTATGGATTAAATTCAATTTCAGTTCAATCCAAACATGCGAGAGGTGAAAAAAGGAGAAAAAAATTCAAATGCTAATAAATCACTTTTTGAAATTTTAGATTTTGTTGAAAAAGATGGATACAGTTTGTAGAAAGTGGATGAATTTCATTCATTTGCGCGAACGATGAATATAGTTCCTCATTGAAATTTTGGATTTTGTTCAAGTGAATATAGTATGTTACGGTTTAGATCTTACGGTTTAATAAGAGAAATAACCTCGCTATGAGATGATTTGTCAAAAGTAATTACATTAAAACAGAATACATATTCCAACATTAAAATAAATGTTTGTTAAGGGAATTTATGCTTCTGTTCATGCTATGTTAAGTGTATTTTTATGTTGTTGCTTTTATTCATTTTTGACTAGTGTGTTTTGTATGTGTTATTTGTTGTTATAATGTTTCATGCCTACTGTGACGGTGAAAACTAAAGTAAACAATGCTTGAATATGTAATTTTCATGTGTGTAGAACGTTTATGTTTCACATATTATTATTTTTCTATGTGCAGAATTAAATTAGAGTTAATATTTTAAGGTTACATTAATAAGGAATATAGGGTTAGTATTGTAAATTTTATTAATATGTTTAAGGGGAGGATAATTTATTTTAACATCCCCTTAACAATTTTAAAGTAAACTAAAAATGGTACTCCCCTTAACCAAAAGTGGAGTCCCTTTAACAATCCCCTTTTCATTTATAAATCTTTCAGAGATGAAAGCAGTTTGATTTTCTGATATTAGCTCATGCATGAACTCTTTCATTCTGTTGCATAAAATGTTGGCTAATATTTTATGGGTGCTACTATTCACACTCCGGATTACACTTCTGGCCATCTTTCTAAATTTAATACAAATGGTTATTTTTTTTATATTTTTCTGGTCACCGTATATTATTCTTTCATTCGGTTTTTCACCACCGTACTTCTCCTAAGAAAAACATATACTTTTCTACAATTTCAAACTCTAAACCCTAACAAAAGTAGATGTACCTAATTGTGATGGAAGATGAAGATAAAGAAGAGGTTATAATTCTTGATTTTTGTTATTTTTTATTATGTTATAGAACATGTTGTTAGGTTTTTTTTTTAATGATTAGGCTTTTCCATTGCATTTTAGAGTATTTTCTCTGCACCATTGGAAATTTCAAGCTTGAAGGACATTAAATTTGGCAATGATATAATAGAGAATGATAATTTAAGTTTTGACTTGTAAGGTTTTATCCGTATAACTTACGTTATCTTCTACTACAAATTGATACTTTTTTTTTTTTTTTTTGTAGTTTGATAGATGAAGTATTTGAATGATGATAAATTGGACGATAAACACGATAGTTGTGATAATATGATGTAAGATGTTCGATCAAATGATTCAAAAAGACATAAATGCAAGATGTTAGTGAGGAAGGAAGCATTCGTGTAGGGGAAGGTGTTGGTGACCTCTCCATTTTTAGGTTATTAATATAGACGGTGCCCAATAGAGAAAATTTAAAATATTTAGGGTGCTTTTAGTTTTGGTGGCTAGAAGCGTGAATCGAGGTGTTTATACGTAGCATTAAATAACGATATTTGGGGATTAGAAACATGAAAGTATGATTAATCTCTCTAATAATTTTACGTGATTCCTATACTCCACGCATGGCTTTCAATAGATTATCTTCGATTGATTCCAATGAATTTTGAAGAATTCAGAATTCATGTCGTCGGACGTCGGGTCCAGGGGTACTGTCATCTTCAATCTGGAATTGGGTCACTTTAATTTCTTCTAGTTGAAAATTTCTCATCAGACTATCCCTAGCATTAGGCTATAGGACATTTTTTTAATACAAATAATAGCTGGAAATTGGTTTATTTGATCTTCGGCTTTATATAGGTCGGTAAAGTGAATGGTCGCTTCTTGAGCAATTTTCTCCGAAGTTAGGATAAGATTTCCACTTGCATCTAATAAAAACTTGTGTCTGCGATTAGATTTAGGAATGCCCATGATTGTAAGGAAGAATTTGGTAGTTTTATCGCCACGAGTCAGCCACTTCAATTTCAATTGTTGGGAGTTTTCAGTTGAAATATTTATCAGTAAAAAAGACAGGTTGCTAACAGTATTTTCATAGCTTTTGATGTTGCTAATATTCTCAGGATTGCTCACCACCTTCTCATATAGCTTGTTAGCATTTTCGTACATATCGTTAAACTTTCATGCTAAGAAAGAAAATAACTTCTTTTTGGAAGAACTTAAGTGGTTTTCTTTGTACTTAAAATGAGGAAAGAGGATGATGCTAAGGGTGCATTTGCGTAGAATGGAAATGAAGTACTTTAGCGGGAAAGCTGAGTAATGAGGAGTGCGCTAATGGATCCAAACGACGTAAGAGCAGAGCAATCAAGTTGTGATTATTAATGTAATTGATTTACAGTTTATTAATTAATTATTAATTTTAACAAATAATATATATATCAATAATTTGCAAAAATTAATTAGTTAATTAAAAATTATAAGTTGATCTGACTCGGTTCTTACAAGGTCCATAATGTAGAGCACCGCTATAAAATCATGATGCAGAAAACGATATCTCTAACGAGTTTTCTTTGTATAAGCTATTAATTTTAAAAATTTATAAGAACATAAAATTTATTACTTATAATAATTGTTTCATTGAATGTAGAAAATGCAACAGGACAAGGTAATAAATTACTAGAAATGAAACTTGTATTGTTTTATATTTTAGCAATGATTCAAGAACATGGTTGGTACGTGTGAAATGCAAGAAGAGAAAAACATATTAGGTGAAAACTACTACTTAAAACACATGCTAAATACATTGTAGTTGTCACCACATCCAGTAAAATATAATATACAAAATAGTTTATGATAATTGTTCACCATGTAATTAACGTTATACTAAACAACTTTATTAGTTATATTTCAGCTTTTGCATAACTGCAGCTAGAGCTGTTAATGAATAATCCAAATATCTGGAATTTGTTTGTATTCCTAATCAAGAAATGGTTAAATATCTAATATCCAAAAGATGGATATGGATGTAGGTATGAATCTATTCACATCTGGAAACTATCCGTTTAGCTTTTATCAAGAATATAGTTAATATTTTCCGCATTTTAGTATAACAATAGACCTTAGTTTGACTTTTATTAAGCTAGCAATTTGTACTATCTAAATTTACTACATATTAATTACTCAATATTATTTTTTTATCATTCAATTTGTTTATATTTCATACTATTATAATCAGCGGGACTGAAAAACATTTATGCTAAACCATTTTTTTATTTATGTTTTTGATTATTGGAGGCTAAGGGAATTGGATAATTATTTGATATATTTGTTAGTATCCGGAGATGCAGATATCTAATATCCGAAAAATATTTTTAATAAAGCACTATTCATACCCAAAAGTATCTATTTACAGACCTAATTATTGCTTTGATTGAAAAAGACACCTTTATCAAGGTGAATGTTTTCCTTTTTTTCATTTGTTCCTTGATTAATACAAGGCATTTGACTAAAACATAGATTTAATAAAATGTAGAATAAATGGAACTTTTTTTGCTTATTTTATATTGGATAAGAACATGAAATTTACAAAGTAACAATACAAGTTACATGTTAGTCAATTATTATACCTAAAAGTTAAAGTATACAAATGCATGTTGATTCTCTTTTTACAACTCTATAACCCTATTTAGAATGTAATCTCTATTGTCCATGGTCTAGACATGCACAATGGGCATGAAATGTACATTAAATGAGTGTCTAAATCTACATATTGAACGGATGTCTAGTTTCAATTCAGTCAACGTTAAATTTTGGAAATTACAGGGTAATTTTGATGTAGAAAGCTACTCCTCAACCGAAAGAAGTTGTTGTCTGGGTTGCTTTAGATATGAAAGTAATTGTTGACTTTTATCGTGTTGAATGCCAAGGTTACAATGATTTTAGTGGTAAGAAATGATAAATGAGGAGTACTCCCAACTATAATGAACGCATTGAATGTGAAGATGACACTCAATGATAATGAAAAAAGTAGTTAGATCATGGATTTTATTTATTATGTTTAAAGAAAGAAAAAAAAGTTGATGGTCTCTCAAGTATTTTTTACATAAAGAAAAATATGGATAAAGGTGTGTCGGAGAATTGCGTCCTATGGATTATTATACCTGAAGTTTTCAGTAACGTTTCAAAGTTTTAAGTTTCAACAACGTGACTATTTTAGTTTCAAGCATTGCTAACTAGGGGCGTCAAATGGGTTGGGTTGGGCCGCCTAACCCATTTAACAAAGAAAAATACCTAACCCATTATACCCAATTAATAAATAGGTCAACCCAACCCAACAATTTAGTAGGTCAACCCAACCCAACCGATTTGACTAAAATTATTGTAAGAAACATATAAAATGAAGGGGATTTTCATTTAATGGGCTTCCTTTATGATAAAAATTTATTTCTAGGACACAGGCGGTGAATAATTATTTTCTAGGACAAATTAAAAAAACATTTGCCCATCGCGTCTCACTTTTCTCAAAACAGACGATTCCATTAAACCCTGGATCCCAAACTCAATCTTCTCAAACGATTTGATCTACTCATACAAGTCGGCATTCTAAAACGAAGTAAAATCGCTAATACCCAACAGGTCAGAATCTACTTTTTCATCTTTTACCATTCAACATTAACCGAAGCATCTAAGCATTATAAATCACTACTTTTCAACTATTATTATCTTTTTTTTTGTGCTTGTAAGTCCTGTTTTTGGTTGTTTGATTATTACTGACAGTTTTTCCAGCTATTATTCTCTTTTTTGTAATTATGGGTAATTTTTAAGTTTAACTAAACTGAACTACTATTCGATGTATGCTTGACATACTTTTTACCAAAATAGAGAACTTTGATTATGAAAATTATCGTAAAACTGCCAGTTTTAACAACACTTGTTCAGTATGTCCATATTGCATTGTTACATAACTACTTCAGTATTAACAAACTGCACAAATATATTTATCTAAATAACTGATAGAGGTATCATTTTATCTTTTGGTATAAAAAATATAAAAGAAAATATCTTTAAGTTTTTACAGTTAATCCAATAATTATTATTACTTTATAGCAACATAGTAATCGTCATTATAAACTAATCATATTTATCTTTATACCAATATAAACTATCTTTATGAATATTTTTGAAGTTATAAATATATTTGTTTTAAAAAGATATACAACATTATCTTTTTATAAAGATATTGAATTTTAAATGATTATTGTCTTTAAATAATCAAATATACAAGTTATTATAGAAGTTTTATTAAATTACTAATGAAAAAAGTTAAAAAAAATCTTTATGAATATTTTTGAAGCTATAAATATATTTGTTTTAAAAAGATATACAACATTATCTTTTTATAAAGATATTGAATTTTAAATGATTATTGTCTTTAAACAATCAAATATACAAGTTATTATAGAAGTTTAGTTAAATTACTAACGAAAAAAATTAAAAAAAAAACCTTTATGAATATTTTTGAAGCTATAAATATATTTGTTTTAAAAAGATATACAACATTATCTTTCTATACATATATTGAATTTTAAATGATTATTGTCTTTGAACAATCAAATATACAAGTTATTATAGAAGTTCTGTTAAATTACTAACGAAAAAAATTAAAAAATATATCTTTATGAATATTTTTGAAGCTATAAATATATTTGTTTTAAAAAGATATACAACATTATCTTTCTATACAGATATTGAATTTTAAATGATTATTGTCTTTAAACAATCAAATATACAAGTTATTATAGAAGTTTTGTTAAATTGATAATGAAAAAAATAAAATATCTTTAGGAATATTTTTGAAGCTATAAATATATTTGTTTTAAAAAGATATACAACATTATCTTTTTATACAGATATTGAATTTTAAATTATTATTGTCTTTAAACAATCAAATATACAAGTTATAAAAGAAGTTTTGTTAAATTACTAACGAAAAAACTAAAAAAAATTATGAATATTTTTGAAGCTATAAATAAATTTGTTTTAAAATGAGGTACAACATTATCTTTCTATACAGATATTGAATTTTAAATGATTATTGTCTTTAAAAAAATCAAATATACAAGTTATTAAAGAAGTTCTGTTAAATTACTAACGAAAAAAATTATAAAAGATATCTTTATGAATATTTTTGAAGCTATAAATATATTTGTTTTAAAAAGATATACAACATTATCTTTCTATACAAATATTGAATTTTAAATGATTATTGTCTTTAAACAATCAAATATACAAGTTATTAAAGAAGTTTTGTTAAATTAATAATGAAAAAATATTAAAAATATTTTTATGAATATTTTTGGAGCTAAAAATGTATTTGTTTTAAAAAGATAAACAACTTTATCTTTCTATACACATATTGAATATTAAATTATTATTATCTATAAGCAATAAGATATACAAGTTATTAAAAAAGTTTTGTTAAATTAATAAATAAAAAATATTTTATAAAAACTATCTTTATGAATTATTTTGAAGATATAAATGTATTTGGTTTAAAAAGATAAACAAGTTTATCTTTCTATACAAATATTGAATTTATATGATTATTGTCCATAAACAATCAGATATACAATTTATTAAAGATTTTTTTTTAAATTACTAAATAAAAAAATTTAATATAAACTATCGTTATGAATAATTTTGAAGATGTAAATGTATTTGTTTTAAAATGATAAACAAGTTTATCTTTCTATAAAAATATTGAATTTTAAATGATTATTGTCTTTAAACAATCGAATATACAAGTTTTTATAGAAGTTTTGTTGAATTACTAACAAAATTGATATTTCAATGCAGGAAAGATGCGTAAAAAAAATTCTAGTTACGCTAATCAAAACACAGCATTTGAAGATACACAACAATGTATCTTTATCGACATAAAAGGAGAGAAGTGTTCACATATGACGATTCAATCAAATTCATTTTGTCGTATTCACAGCCAGACAATGCAAAATACAACAACACCTCCACGGACTTCTATTGTAAGTAAACAAAATTTTACACTATTAACTGCAATATTTAGACAATATTATCGTTACATTCTTATATAATAATTTTATTAACAGACAACAGATGATTACGTAACCATTGTTAAAGACAAAATATTATATCATATTGTGAGTTAACATATAAATTGTGTTAAAAGATAAATTTATTTATCTTTTTGTAAAAAAGATATATTATTCATGTGGTCTTCTAAACTTAGTCTAATTGACTTCCTGCATTCTTAACAAAAAGATAAATAAAAATATTATTCTGAATTTAAATTTAAATTATTTCCTTTTAATAATTTTGTATAACAGGTTCATACAATCAACTTCACTGAAGCAGAGAAACGAATACTGCAGTCAGCCCCACAGCTACAGGAATGTGTCCACTATCGTCCAGAAGAATGCTTATATGCAAATTTGGACAACAACTCCGACCTCGACACTGAATGATGCAGATAATTGTGAAGTGCAAAAAACGGGTGAGGAAAAAATTAAGTGAACTTATAGGTGTAATTTAGATGCATTTTACAAGGTGATGACTACAATAAAGGAAAAAAAAACATATTCTCTTCTCATGCAATATCATATATAGATAGAACACCTTTCAAGAAATTATTTGATATATTTTTGGATGGTAAAATCAAAAGAAAGGATATTAGAAAAAGTGCAAAAAGTTTAAATGAGGTCATTACATCATACGATAGGGAAGAGAAAGCATTTAAAATAGGAGATGCAAGTGTTAAATTGACTGAAGAGGATATTAGTTTAATACTTGAAATTCCATTAACCAGAAAGAATATATTCCCAATTGGAATTATTAGTAGGAATAACTTGGATAATGAGTACTTAAGTTTTTTAAATCGACATTTTGAGTTGAATGAAAGGACAAATAAGAAATTTTTTAGTAATAGAATCAAAACACTGATTGAAGAAAGGAACGGAAGTGAAGATTTAGTGAAATTACTTCTTTTGTTACTAATTATCACATTCATCTTCCCCAACAACCAATTCTACTTACAATGGGGAATTATTCCCAAATTGTTGAATTTGAAGAACATAAATTCAATTTCTTGGGCAAAATCTATTCACACTTACGTATCCCAAAATGTTGAAAAATTTGCTAAAGACCGAAGAAATACGCCCGGATGCTTCATGATATTATTGTTGAAACTGGTGATACGCAAATCACAATTTTGGTCGGTAAATAACCTTACATATTTTGTGGAGAGATTTACTGTTAGATTTGATGAAGAGATTTGGTGCTAAATTTGATGAAGAGATTTGGTGCTAGATTTTATGGAGAGATATTGGTTGCTATATTTGTGGATATTTATTGCAAGGATATTTGGTGCTTGACCAAATAGTTTTATAACATATATGAAGATATTTTGGGAGCCAAGTTTTTCTTGGGCATGAAGCAATTCTCACTATAAAAAGGGCTAGCTAACCTCTTCATTATTTGTGGAAAATTTGTCATTATTCTTCATTGTCTTTCTCCTCAAATTTTTAGCCATTAGATATTCTCTACCTATTTCTCAATAAGGCTATTGGTTCAAGTTGTAATTGTTTGTAACGATAGTTGAGATCATTTGTAAACAATTTTTATTAGTGAATCAATAAAGAGGGTGGTTGGATGGAATATCGTGTGCTCATATTTCCTACATTATTTGTGTTGTTGTTTTTTTCAATAAAATTCATCTTCAAGTGATTGGGTGATAAAGATCCAATTTTTCTTGGCATTTTGTCAAGCTTCCGCTGCGCATAAAATTCACAACAGTTTGGTATCAGAGCAATTTTTTGCATAATAGATTGGTATCAGAGCCAGATCATCGCATAGCTTGGAGTGTTTGTTGGATTGAAAATTGGAGATGTCGGAGATGATGACGTTTTCAAAGATGGCTATTTTAAAGGGAAAGAATTGGGGCATATGGAAGCCGATGATGGAGTACATTCTACATCTCAATGATTTGCATGATCCCATTGATGGAGATGGGGTGAAACCCTCGAATATGGATGAGGGAAAGTGGAAGAAAATGGACAAAAAGGCGATTGCGTTGATTCGCCAATATTTGGATGATTCTGTATTCCACCATGTGGCTAGTTGTGAATCCGCGAAGGCATTGTGGGACAAATTAGTATCTTTGTATGAGTCGGGGAGTGCTACAAGTAAGGCTTTTCTGGTTCGAAAGTTGGTGCAACTTTGATTGGATGAGGATAAGTCTGTTGCAAAGCATTTGAACGAGTTTCAGGATGTCATCAATCAATTGGCAAATATAAAGGTCAATTTTGATGATGAGTTTCAGGCTCTTTTGTTGATGAGTTCTCTTTCGGAAAGTTGGGAGACTTTGGTTGTTTCATTGAGTAATTCCAATGCTAATCGAACTATCTCTTTAGAAATGGTTCGAAGTAGTCTTTTTAATGAGGAGCTAAGGAGAAAAGGGTCGGAGTTGAATAAGGTTCAAACTGAGGCGATAGTAGCAAGGGACTCGGGGAAAGATACAAAAAGGAAGAAGAAAGGGGCTAATGGTAAAGGTGCATGTTATTATTTTGGTAAGGAAAGTCACAAGCGCAATGATTGCTATTCATATATACGAGATATGAAGAAGAACAAGGCGCAACGTGATAATAATATCGATTTGGCACAAGCAGGTTTTGCTGAAGGTACCGAAAGCGATTCTTCATGTGATGTCCTATTTAGTGTTGTGGAGCCTTGGAAGATGGATTCAGGAGCCAGTTTTCACATATGCCATGATGTGAAAAGTTTCTCTTTGTATGAGAATAGTGTTGGCATGATAAAGACGGCCAATGGATTAGAGCTACCAATTTGTGGAGTTGAAGCTATTAGGTTTCAGATGCATGATGGAGTTGTGAGAGAAGTGGCCGGTGTGAGGCACATACCCACTTGTTCGCATAACCTCATATCTCTCAGTCAGTTAGATCGCTGCGGTTGCACTTATGAGACTCGAGGTGGAGTTTTGAGAGTGAAGAAGGGTGGTCGTGTGATGATGCGAGGATTTTTGGAGGAGGGAAACCTATATAGTTTGGTCGGTTCGGTGGTCAATAATGAAAGGCGGGTGACGGTTGAAGAACCTTGTCCACAACAAGGTGGAGAGGTTAATATGGTCACCGCTGATGGTCCTAAGGTGGAGGATCATGGTATCGACAAGGGTCTAGATGTTGATGATGCTCGAGGGATCCCGGAGATGAAGAGATCATGTAAAGCGGAAGACGGATGTCGAGTTGTGAAATCCACAAAGAGGAGATGGAGGTCTTTGTAGTATTACAAATGCTTTTGAAGATCGCTAGTGGCGTGGTGAATGGATAAGGGAGGTGCATCATTAGTGGGCGATGGTGGAGGTTTGTAATGGTGTTAATTGAGAAAGAAAGGTTGAAAGTGAGAGCTAAGGGGCTATTGTTTGAGTGGAGGAGATGTTGTGATTTGGTATCAAGGTGGAGTGTTGAAATTGGTGATACACAAATCACAATTTTGGGTAACAAATAATCTTACATATTTTGTGGAGAGATTTGTTGTTAGATTTAATGAAGAGATTTGGTGCTAGATTTGATGAAGAGATTTGGTGCTAGATTTTATAGAGAGATATGGATTGATATATTTGTGGACATTTATTGCAAGGATATTTGGTGCTTAACCAAATAGTTTTATAACATATATGAAGATATTTCGGGAGCCAAGTTTTTCTTGGGCATGAAGTAATTCTCACTATAAAAAGGGCTAGCTAACCTCTTCATTATGTGTGGAAAATTTGTCATTATTCTTCATTGTCTTTCTCCTCAAATTTTTAGCCATTAGATATTCTCTACCTATTTCTCAATAAGACTATTGGTACAAGTTGTAATTGTTTGTAACGATAGTTGAGATCGTTTGTAAAAAAAATTATTAGTGCATCAATAAAGAGGGTGGTTGGGTGGAATATCATGTGCTCATATTTCCGATATTATTTGTGTTTTTTTTTTCAATCAAATTCATCTTCAAGTGATTGGGTGATAAAGATCCAAATTTTCTTGGCATTTTGTCAAATTTCCGCTGCGCACAAAAATCATAACAGTTATTGGTATATATTTTATATTTAATACTGTACGTTGAATTTATTTAATATCAAAAATTAACATATTTTTTTTTTTTTACAGTATTGGCTTTGTGAAAAGTCACAAATCATTAAGATTAAAGAGGGCTGTGAAAATGAAAGGCCAAGAATAGAAAAATGGGATTTATTGTTGTTGAAAAACATATCAATTCAATCCATTAAGTCAGAAAAGGTAATTTTCTTATGTATTCTTCCTTGATGATTATACCATTTTACTGTTAATTTTAAATTTAAACTTAGTTTTTAACACACGTGTAAAAAGATAAGACCTTTTATCTTTTTATTTATTTCTTATTGTTATTAACTACACCTTTGAATAATCTTATGCAGATTAATCATTGTATATTTCCTCATAGAAGTTAAATATATTTGCACATATTAAATGAATCAACAATATGAATTAACAATATTGTTTTCCTGATTGTATTTTTTCGGTTTGCAAAGAGATTCAACAAAATTACGAAAGATGAAAAAGTTCTTCTGCTGGGAGTGAATAAGACTTTGGAAGAGGGTACGAAAAAAGTTGAAGAAAAAAGCTGTCTTAGAACACAAGTCGAAGATAAAGTTAAACAAATTGCAAAGTTAAAAACAAAAGTTGAGCAGTTAAAAAAAAAGCTTCAGTCCAGAGAAAATCAACTACAAGCTGAAAAAAGAAGAGAAAGGAATTGGAAAGTTTGTTGAATACTCACCACAATTTAACTGAAATTCCAGAAACAGAATGTGACAAAAAAGATAATGCAGAAAACAAAGATGCAGAAAAAGATATGGAACGTAATGAAACCGACACAATTGAAGAAAATCGACATAAAGACCCTGAAGAATTTGATGAAAAAGAAAAAACAGATGAAGAGAAACAAAAAAAAAAGCGAAAGTGTGAAATGCAAGAAATAATAGATGTGGATACTTTCAACATTTTAAAAAGTATTCAAATGAGAAAAAGGAAAAGGAAAATAGTATGTTCTGAATTTTTTAAGCAATTGCCCGATGACGAACAGGAGTTCATAGCAGATTACTTCAACAAAGTTGGTGATGATAAGTAAGCTTATATACTGTTTAAATTTTGTACTTTATAAATTAATAAAACCAAATTTCTTAAATTATAACTTTGTTTACTTTACTGTGTAGAGATTTACAATTCAAACGACGAAAACAATATTGTCATACATAAGGACACGATTGAAGAACTGATTTTCGATGAATTTGTTTCTGGCCAGGTAAGTATATAATATAATTCGACTTATGACACTAACGAATATGTACACATGATACTTATATTGATTACTGAAACATAGAAGCTCTAATGATCACATAATTTTCATACTTTTAACAATATAAAAAGATAAAAACATATATCTTTTAATAAAAATAATGTTTTCATACAGATATTTTAAATAATTTTATATCATATGAAAGGTTTTCATATGATATTGAGTAATAAAATTAACCAAATAGTGAAACAAATAATTTCAATTGCTAATATCTTTTTAATATTTTTGTCATTACAAAAAATATAAATACATATATATTTTTATAAATTGAAACTTACAAAGCAAAAATGCACATATATTATGATATATGCAAAGTGTTTTACTATCTTTATGTCAAATTTTTTTAATTTCTGTCACATATAATTATCCATTACTAGCGTATAAAAACAATATAAAATTGCTTTATTATATGTGTGTGTGTGTGTGTGTGTGTATATATATATTATTGCAACTTCTTTGGTATAATGCCTGTGCAGATAATTTATTGGTTCTGGTATAAAGTAGCAAAATTGTGGGATGTCAATTCAAACGTAGCTTACTTTAATACCACAATGACAGTAAGATTTTTATTATATACATATACGTAATGATTCATTAATAAATCTGGTTTGTATAACTGCAATATAACTTTGTTTATACAGAAGCTGCAATTGACATAGAAAATGTCACAAGTCATTCCTTTATTCCAGCTTTGACAACAACACTACAAGATTCACGATGTGATATACTCTTATTTCCAGTCCACGAAGGGTCACACTGGGTACTTTTAACATTTGAACCAGAATTTTCAGACTGGACACTGTATGATTCTTTATCAAACAGATGTAGAAATGGAAGATTTACCAGCAAGCACAAAGATAGCGCATTAAAAATCGTAAGACATTTTGAATGTTTATTTTTTGTACTTTAACTAAATTAATAAATATTCTTATTATTGTATACAGCAAAATTTAGTCAGTGACATAAACAAGAAGCTTCAGAAGGAACAAACCAAGGAGAATGCCAAAAAATCATCTGTACTTACAATTGGAGAATGTGCTCAACAACGTAATGGGTAATACTACGTAATTGCTTTATTGTTTAATTTATTAATTTGTTTTTTAGTATATGCATTCAAATACATAATTTTAAAATTAACCATCTTAAAAAGGATTTATCTTTCATACAACAGATATGATTGCGGAATGTATGCGATTATGAACATTACAAGACTCTCTCAAGATAGATGTCTTATTCCAACCATACCTCAAATAGAAATTAATCATCTAAGAGCTAGTATTGTATCCGGAATATTACATACTGAAGATTTATGGTGGACAAATGATAAGTCATCTGTTGAAGATAACAACTTTGTTTGTGGTTCATAATGCTTGATGGTGAATAATGCACAAGATTTTTTTTAGACGTGATGGATTTATTTATTTGTACTATTTTTAGATACAATATTAATGACTGTTAATTGTTTTAGTATATTTATTGTTTGTCTATTACATTGGATTGAGAAAATTATGGTAATACTTCAAGGTTTAACTGCACTTTTCAATATATTCTAACTGCATTATAAATTCAATGCCTTAATTTGTTCAAGTTGTATAAATATATTTAATTAAATCATTGTTTGATATATCAATTTATCTATCACTACCCAAAAATATATAATCATTTATCTTTATGTTTTTGCAGCTGATACAAAGCTATACTTATGGTTTGTTTTACAATTAATAATTATAGTATATAAAACTGATATACTGCTTGTCTTATAATACAGAATTTTTTTAACTTATTTTCCAATGTAAACTGTGTTGCAATTAAAATATAAAATATAAATCGTTTTATCTTTTTTACATACTTACAAGTTACAAACAACATTCTCCAAATAACAATTAATTTGTAATATATTAATATCTAATGTTAACTAGAAAACTGTAACATAATATACAATCAACTACATTAGGCCATATGAAATTTACAGGAAAAAAAATCTTTGCATTATAGAATTTATGTCATAATAAAAAAATATAATCATTTATCTTTTTAAATCATATAAGATATGTTATGTTATTCAAACAAATATTATCAGGACTATACAAAATCAAATATCACATACTGTTAATATTCATCAAAATCAATAAACCTACGCTATAAGGGCAAAAAATAAAAAATCATGTATTTTTGCTAATTAATTGAGCATGAGGGCGTTACTCATTATAATTTTCTCTAAATAAACATAAAAATGCAGTTATCAATGAAATCATTTATCATTTTTCGTCCCACTTATTATTTCCTGTAAATAATGTCTTACATTTTTATTTTCTATCACAATTTTTGAAAATAGATATAATCAAATATCTTTTACAAATCACAAATCAGAAAAAAAAACTAAATAACACGCGTCGTCAACTAATAACATTTAAGATCCAACTACATAACCAAAGTGAGTAAAAACAGAATTAACGGGCAAAAATAAATTGTTTGATTACTCAAGCCAAAGCTGAAGTTATAGTATAAATACAAAAATCATAATTAAAACTTAATGATTCAACCAGGCTAAAAACACATAGCTTGTTTTATTACAAGAATACCTTTAATAGTTTTATTATTCCAACTATAGCAAACGAAAACTTCGTCTGATAGATCAAAAATGCATTCCTTAATAAAAATTATACAAAAGCATCAACAACGACATAAAACATCGAATTAAAAATAAAAAATACCAAAAAATTAAAACACTCACCAAAGAACAAAAAAATCAAACAGAGAAAATTGATTAGCCAATCCAAATGAACAAATTCGAATCACGATTTACTAAATGATTTAAGAAGAAATTAACGATTGAGAAAATCGATTATCCAATCCAAATGAAGAAATTCGAATCACGATTTCCAAAATTAAAGTTGAGTTTGATTTAAGAAAAAATTAACGACTAATTTTTTTTCCGAAAAACAAACAAGCGACTTAATTCAACAATAAACAACGGCTTAGTTTTGACTTAATTTTAACGAACACATGATTTCAGAAATTACGATAGTCATTTGAGAAGAAGAAGACGTACGCTTTGATTTTTGTCCTAAAAACTAATATTTAAAAAGCCGTGTCCTACAAATTAATTGGGGCTAAACATTAAGCCCTTAACATAAATTTCCGGTAAAATGAATACAGCTTGTATCGCATAAAATGAAAATATCATGCAAACTACAATATTTGAACCATCAGTAAAGAACAACTATAGCATTACATAATGCAACAGTAATTAAAAATATCATTCAAATTTCAGCCTGCACGTCACATTTCAGCTTCCACATCAATTTTCAGATTTGATCACAACTTTACATTAGCTTCCTATTAAAACTATCACTCAAACGTGCACATTAAACATCAAAATATCATTTGTAAAATATTAGCATATTAAGCTTTATCAGCCTTACATTTGAGCAATAAAATAGGATTTAAAATTTAGCATAAAAAGTCTTATTAGTTAGTGAAATCATTTGATACTAATAAGTGCAAAGACACTAATAATATATACTCTTTCACATATTTAAAAGCATTGTAATGCACTGGAATAAACTGTGTACATAGTAAGTGCAAAACAGTAAGATATGAAATAACAGTTAAAAGCTTTTCAAAACAATCTTAACGAACTGTGTACATAGTAGCCATACAATACTAATGCGCGCACTGGAACAAGAGTTATCAACTCAGCACCAATATAAGCAGTTATGGTGCAACTAAGCCCGTTCGGTTTATATAACTACTCTACTATGATAATCTAAAAGCTGAGTAGCTTTAACAGGAAAGAATTATCAACGTATTGAACGTATTTCAGCAATTCAGCTACATTGCCGTATTGCATTCTCACGATCATTTGATACACCGCTTCAGCGATCTCACTAACAAATAAGGCTTTACTATAAATTATATACCAGAGTTGTGTGTTATAAAAAAGCAGAAAGGGCTTATCTTCTCTACTATAAATAACATACCAGGAGCAATGTAACCATAAGTGCCAGCAAGAGCAGTCCAATTTTACGAATTGGGGATTAACATTCTATCACTGTCAATATCTGAAACATACGCATAAAACTCAGTCTTAACAAAGTCTGAAACATAGGGAATAGGACATAAAACTCAGTTTTTCCGAAACATTCTAAGGTTGAATTGATTTAAAACTGCTAATGTACTACTATATTTTATTGAAGCTGCTATTATGCTGCACTGTACAAAGCACAATTTCAAATTTAGGATAAAATGCGGCGGCAAGTTTACAAATTCGTGTAAATATGTCATATTTAGGCAAGGCAACACAGTAAATCGATGCATAATTTATTGTTTCCCTTAATATTTTGTTCTTGACGCATGGTTCAGATAGAGTTGGTATCTACAGAATTCGCATATCTATTTTCATCTCACTGCGTAAGTTACCCCATACAAATTATGCTAACTTCCAAAGTCATTCGACAGTTACACGCATCAACCAAGTACTTGGTGTTTGCATAATCACATAGAAACCAAATATTTTAGTTCAAGAAAGCATACATAGAAAAGTTGGACTAAACTAGATATTTTTCTTCCATCATATGAGTCTGCAACATGCAAGCATTTCAGACTTTTAGTGCAAAAAGCATATACCGTCAAAAACCAGCATAAACAAATAGAAATAGCAGGATCGAACCTAATTGAATAGTACATGCTAAAATGATTTGTAAAGTTACCCATATACATAAACAGTATGCGCTAATATGCATTAACATTCATATACAGCTCATAAAAACTAAAAATAAACAAGCATCTATTGCATTATTAATTGAATCTAACAAATTTTAGGTGTGGACTCACATTTTATTGAATAGGACATGTAATTGTATAAATTAACTTTTTTTGGGGACACAATCTTAACTTAAATCTTACACCAAGTTATTTCAGCAGACGACTGTAAATTTTGTTCGAGTATCCGACATCTGTCTGTGTCCGTGACCAAAATACGTCAGTCCGAGTCCGTCCGATTTTCATTTAAGACACAAGTTAGGACAACAAAATTTGTACGAGAAAAAAAATCATGTTTAGTCCGTGTTCGTTTGAATTGGAACGAATTCCTTGTAATCCGGTATATAGTTGAGATAAAAACAAATAAAAAGTATAAAATTTAATATAAAAAGTCATGTCCGATCGGATCCGTCCGTGTCCATGTCTGAAAAACATACGTCTGTGTCTGAACAATTTTATTTAGGATACGAGTTAGGACAACAAAATTTCTACGAGAAAAAATTTTGTCTGCTCCGTGTCTGGTCCGATTTAATTTAGGACAGAAACTGAACACACCTTCGTCTGGTCCGGTCCGACCGATTTACACCTCCAAGCAGACATCACTAGTTTGCACTATAATAAATGCTAAAGTGCCATTAAGGAAAACTTTAATGTGTTTTTCATATAAAAAAGGGATTATGGCAAATAGTCATAGAACGGAAAAAAACAATTAAACACAACAGCCTATGGTTTTCAGTTAAAAGTTAACAAGTAAATGCATCTTTCATATTCTCTAAATACAGTTTTGTTAAATGTAACTTAACTTCGCCCGAAACATTCCTAAAACCAACAACCATGGAATAGAAAATAAGAATCACGAATCAAAAAGGTATGGTATATTCATTATGATTTGATAATTACATAAATGAAAATGAATGAAATAAATATTTTGTAGGGACTCACAAACTTCTTTTCGGACAACGAAGCAAGGAATCCATGATGATTTAATGGGAAAAACACCAAAAGTCTGTTCACCAACATATTTACTAAACATATATAGATATTAAAATATTTAACATAAAGGAAAAAAAAAATACCCAACAAAACGTGAATAAATGATTATACATGCTCTTGTTCTGAAGAAAAAACTTTGAAATACACTTACAAACTAAAACACAGTTCTAAATTGGTGGGTTTCATCTTCAAATTTTGTGTTATAATAATGTCAACCTATGTCATTTACAGTAGTTAAATTACAAGAAGAATAAAAAAATAGCAACTTTCCTGGAATATACTCAAAGTCCCTATTTCTAAAAGTCCAAAAAAAATTAACTAACAAGATTATCCAAATTTCGAAATCGACACTAAAACTACAAACGACGATAAAGACCGTCACCTATAAATTCACCGAGGAATACTAGAAGCTGTTGATTAGGGACAAATTCACCTAGGAACACGAGAACATGTCGATTAGGGCTAAATTCACCAAGACACATTAAAAGTTGTCAATTAGGGCGAAAATCGGAGGGGACAACGAGCAACATTTTGGATTAGGTTTAGCGAGCAAGGATCCCTAAGATATTTTCTTACGAGAATAAATCGTTTAAACGGAACAGTCGGGTATAATGAGTTACTCATGTAAACCATGTAAAGACGGGTTTAATGGTTTAGCCCAACTAACCCATCATAATAATTGGGTATGACCCAACCCAATTAATTCATAGTTAATTGGGTTGGGCAAATGAATCGGTTGCAATTTTGGCAGCCCTATTGCAAAGTCTGTTTCCATGCAAGACATATAAGGATGAATACCAAGTGGCGCAATTTACTGATGGGCGATAGACTCTCCCAAGTACATAGTAACAAGAATGAAAAATCAGCGCAGAAGTCAAAAACAGCATTACATGTTTTGTAACTTCTGCAGTTGACACTGGAAGTTGTAAACATCTAGAAGTTCTACAAAGAATCTACTTATGACGAAACAACATTGTTAACAGCTTCAATGTTTTTTATTCTATGAAGATATAAGCTATGAACACAAAGAAATCCATCCAACATTTTCTTTTAACGATGGAACTTTGAATGCAGTCACACTGTTATTTGTGATATACAGATATTGCAAAGGAAAATTAAAACAACTCACTTAAGAGTACTTATGTTGAATACAATTTGTTTATATATATATATATACAAGACATTGTTAATGACAAACCAATTTTGAACAACATAGTTTCAGTTTTTTTAATTATTATCGTGTACTTTTAAAAACAATGCTTTCTTAGAATTACATTAACCTATGACCAAACTATTAATTTTATTTTTTACAATAATTTGAGTTATTATTTTATTTTTACTTGCAGTAAAAAAGAAATTTTAAAAAAATACATTATGTACAATTAAGAAAAATGTTACAATCATAGGAAGCTTTGAGAACAAAAAATGATAATAATATTACATAATTCCAATACTCAAAAATCATTCTACGTTCTCTAGCAATTATATTAACTATCGAAATCGGTTATATAATACTGAATGCATTTAATATATGAAACAACCACCCTTCAACGATTCGATCTATTAAATTCGGCTAATTAAATGCTACGTATTCTTAACGATAATCTTGTCTGACATTCTGAAAAAAAGACCCTCTTAATAATTCCAAAATGGATGGTGTGCCCTTAAATTTTTTTGACATATATAATTCATCGCAATCAAGTAAAATACAAGATGCATGTTTTCACATATATAATTCAAAAAGAAACGTATAAGCAGTGATGTCGATCTATAGAACAGTCCATTTGATTAACTGCATCATCCAGTAAAGAATTATGACCAAAGCATTGCCTCACATCGGTATCATGTATGAAGGAATCGAAGATGCTTTTCAGCTCCTTGTACATTTGAATGAAACACGGTTCATTATAACATTGACCTTTTCCGCTGATGTCTATATAACCCGTTAGGCACCCTACGCATCAAAAATGAATTCTAATTCATTTTTTATGCAAATGGAGTCCCGAACTTGCGGCTGCTTGTGAAATCTACATCGATAATTCAAGTATACAAAAGCTTTTTGACAAGCACTTGCTGCAATTGGTCGTGTGAACCAAAAACCTAACAGATCGTATGGTAGGTCACAAATTGGGAGAATTCGCGGCCAATGTTTATACTGGGCGCCAGAGAACCTCTCTTTCAACATTTGGAACATTTCGTTTCTGAACAGAAGAACCGCGAACCGCACTCCTTCGTATACGTCAGGAGTCCATTGTTCGTCAATCCTAATTCAAATATATATGAAATATATTACTGCGTCAACCTTAATGTCAGTGATAATAGTAAAGGAAGAGACAGAATCTCAATTGAGGACTTCTTCTCCTTGGGAAAGGGGCGACTTTCAGCGATTCTCTCTCTTTCACGATAAGCTACCATATCCGCAATTTTGCATTGAGCTAGCTATTGGGGTGTAGTTCTACAGGGCATAACGTGGACATGCCACGTGTCGTAAATGAGAGAATTCTCGATGGATGATTTGATCTCATTTACACGACTCTCAATGAGGGAATCGATTACTGGCTTCCAATGTTTGGATATGCATTTGAATTTGAACTTGGATTTGAGAGGAAGTCTCTTCAGTATTTCTTCTATCACGTCGTCGGAAATTTTTGTAGTTTGTTTAGCATGGCGATTTCTGTTAGAGGAAGCCATGGCTTCTAGTCAATGAATAATTGCGAACACGAAATCCGATCTACGAAAAAATAAGGAAGAAGAATGCGGCTGCAGGGTAATGTTTTAACTCAGGAGATATTATAAAGTGGAAACCCTAAGAGCACAACCAACAATGGCTTATTCAGTTACTAAACAAGCCACGGAGCAACCAGGTATGGTTTGTTCAGTCACTCGTGGCTAGTTTGGATGTGGTTCGTGTCCAGTTGAGTGAACAAAGGTTGGTGATTATAACGGCAAAGTCTTTGCCGTTATAAACTTTTAATAATAAAAAAACATGCAAACGCTGTTTGCTGCGGTGAAAAGATGTAATATTGGATGAAAGAGATGTTTGCTGTTTTGTACCTTTTGTATTATATAATATATTTTTTAAGTAGTTTGTGGCTAGTTTTGTATTGCTGGTTGTGTTGTGGTTTGTTTGGATGAAAGAGAAGAAATGAACAGAACGGATTGTTGGTTATGGTCTAATATGTGTCATTGAAATTGTAAAATAAGCCCAAAGCCCAACCACTGAAGCTTCGTCGAACTCTAACGTCATGATTAAGGGTGGTGCTAAATGCAGTAAAAATTTCCTTCATGCAGTAATCAAAAATTGGTCTAATTTACTGTAATATCCTTCACTTATTTTCTGTGCCCTTGCTAAATGCAGTAAAAATTTCCTCCATGCAGTAATCACCATCAGTGTTTTTTTGGGAAATGGTGTCGCTCAGCTGTCTACTCCAATAATGAGCCATCGGGTCATTTAATATTAAAAAGGGCTAATCTGTAATTGCCGTTTACTGTATTGAGAAAAAGTTTATTGCATTTAGCAGTCATGCAAGAAAAAAAAACCTTGCATATCCGTAAGTTCGTATTCAATTGAAACAAAGGTACGTTCTTTACAATCGAGTTCGGATGAAAAATACACAGCGAGTTTGATATTGAAGCGACTATGTGATAATTACATTATATTTCTAGCAACACATACTTGGGCTTTGCTAATTAATGTAGCCCAAAGTTTGTCCTTGGACGTGAAAGACAACATAATTATTCATCAGTAAGGCCCCATTCTTCAACGTTTTCACTTCCTAACAGCGCAAATGAATGTCATCACTCATCTACTCCTGAAGTAGTTGTAGACCGTAACCTTCAATAATGCACCAGTCGAGCCTTCTGACTTTAACTACTCATCACGATTTAAATAATTCCGTGTCTAAATTAATGGATAAGGTTTTGGAGCTGAATTTATTAGGGTTATCGAATTTAATTTATTTTTTGTTTTTTAAATCAAATTTTTAAGTATAAATTTTTATTTGACATTGGATACTACCAATGATGCAAATTGTGGAGCTCTATTGATCCTTTGTGTGTGCAGGCAAATTATTTTTGATACACCACAACATCCCCTCAAAATTCCCTCTACTTCTAAAATGCATAAATAATATACATTCTATCTTTCATCACTTTATAAAATATACATTTAACTAGGAACATGTTTGCATCTAGCTAAGGCTGCTTGTCCGCACCTGTGTGTATCCAGATCCAGTCCAACATTCGCAGTCAGACAAGGAAAATTTTATGTATGGCACAGTTTCAATCCACGTAAATCAAACTGCGGAAAAACCTTTGTCCAACTGTCGTGAAGTTAAATTTTGCAGTTTCAACATGCACCATAAGGCAGACTATGTGGAAGCACTGTAATAACATGTGATTAAATTTTTACATATTTGACTGTTTATATGCTCAACAACAAAGTTAACAAATCTAAATTTACTCACCTTTGACCAAACCGAATTTGCTCAAAGCTGCAAATCAATATAGATAACCCAGTTTTGCAAGTGAGGTTTACTCTGTCTTGGAAAACTGATTTTTATTCAATATTGACAATCCGAATTAATTGCTTCTTTCAAAACTGATGTTTACTTACTTTGTTTTGGAAACTATGCATGCATGCATGAGTTTAGCTCGAGCCGAAACAAAAACAAGTGTCATGCACTTTATATGAACTGACAATTTCACTCCCTTTTTTTATATCTGCTTACAGGGTAAATGTTCTTATTTGAATTTTGGTCCATCGTCGGTTGTTGTTTTATATGCCACTGGTTATATGAAGGAATTTAAGCCAATCAATTGAACTTTGGTTCATTTTTGGTCGTTATTTTATATCTGCTTACTGGAACTTTAAGTCCTAACTTTTGACCAAGCTAAACTTACTCAATTTTGCAAAACAATGGAGACAGCTCATTTTTGCAAGATGACGTTTACTCTGTTTTGGGAAACTGATTTTTATACAATTTTGACAATCTGAGATTGATCGTTTTCTTTCAAGATGGAGTTCTACTTTGTTTTCGAAACAAAACATGCATGAGTTTTGCTGCACTTACCGACTTTTTTGGACAAATGATTTTTTATTTTCAATTTTTTATCCTTGTTGCTAATATAATGGGATTTTGTTGCTGTAATTGGGCAACAAGGAAAACTGTAACTCATAGCCTCGTATCTGGAACATGGGCGGTCCTTTTATAATTTTGCTGGTGGTATTAGTTTTACTCCTAGGTACTTCAGTATCTTAACATCAATTTGAGCAGTTCAAGCATTTGTGCTAGATTATTGGACCATGTGCGAAAAACTAAATTGAAACTAAATAGTCTCTGTCTATTAGCTATAAATAGCATTGTTTCACGTAATGAAAGTTAACAGAAGCAACGAGTATGGTGTTCGCTACTCTTAGGTACAATTTAATGATTGAAAATGACTGATTTCATTTAACAATATAGATTTCTACTGTACTTTATAGTGTACATCTCTAAAAAGTAGTGAAATTGACAACTGTCATTATCCTAGGAGTTGATAAGCAGTAGCTAACTTGATTTTGAATTTGGTGTAACACTAAGCCACTGAAATCTTCACTGAATGAGGAATATTTCTACCTGTTTGCTGAGTTTGGAATTAGTTGAATTGGCGTTTAAGTTTGTGATGTTTGTGAAATCTCCATTGCTAGCTAACTTCGCTGGCTGAATCCTCCACGACCGCAATATGATTCTATAAACGAGCAGGCTGCTGTTAAAACTTAAGTATCGAGCATTTCACAAGATAGGTTTGAGCAGCTTTTTCTCAAATGTGAGTTTTGTAAGAAAATTTTCCTTCACTTTCGATATAACTTAAGCACTTGATCTTTAATATCCTTATTTCTTTCCCTTTTACTGGAATATTAGGGAAAATGAGCACATCATTTTGTTGCATGAATGAATAGCAGAACCAAAACAAAATGCAATTCATTTTCAATGACTTACTCTCCGTGTTTCACATAAAATTAGGTTTCTGTTAATTTTGTGTCATATGGTCGGATAATTGATCCAAGCATTGGATTTCAATATGCCTTTGATACACACATAATTAACTAGCAGTTTCCTTTATAATCTTGCAAGCTTCTTTGCTTTTATTGAAATAACATCATAACATCTTAGCTAGTAGTTTCCTTCAATTTACCCGATCAAGGGTTCTTGTCTATAGCATCTTTGCTTTTATTGAAATAGCTGTAGCATACATGTCTAAATTAGAATTGAGATTGGTCAATATATTATTTTATATTGTTCCAAATTCATCAACATTTATGGTATTAAATGGCACTGATAAATGGCTAATGAGGTTGAATAAAACTTTGGATGCAAATTTTGTGAACCTGTTTTTAATATTACACTTTTATTTCGTCACTGTTTCACTACATTATTTTAAATTACTAAAGACGCTCTTTCAGTGAGCTTCAATAATGGATGATCTTTTTTTTCTCTTCAAAGTTATTATTACACATTCATATACATACATCTTATAACATTATAAATTTATTTACTGGAGCATTTATAATTGAAGTTTCTAAATAAACCAATATTGCTGTTGTACTGATATTTATTTAAGTAACATCTACTCTAATTGACTACATAGTGAGTTAAACAATTTACAGTTATCAGGTACACATCAATTAAGCATGAAATTGTCAACAAAACACTTGAGCTGTTCGTTTTGCGACCTACAAACGTTACTATATAGAAAATAGTTTATGATAAATTGTTCGCACGTATACACTGTCACTAATAGAATGTTCTAGCACACAAATTTATTCATGACAGCCAACCAGAATCTACTAAAACAAGGTGAATGTTTTCACATATATAATTTAATAATAAACACACACGCTAAAAGATTGCAGTGATGTCGATCTATAGAATGGTCCATTCGATTAACTGCATCATCCAGTAAAGAATTATGACCAAAGCATTGCCTCACGTCCCTATCCTGTATGAAGGAATCCAAAATGCTTTTCAGCTCCTTATACCTGTCAAATATACCATTTATAACACTACTCTTTCCCAATAGGATAATAGCGGGCATGCTGCTTTTCATAAGCGAAGACAGTTCTCGATGGGTTCTTTGAAATCGAGTTGAATAGCGATGGATTATCTCATGTGTATGACTCACGATGAAGGAATCAATTACTGGCTTCCAATGTTTGGATATGCATTTGAATTTGTACTTGGATTTGAGAGGAAGTCTCTTCAGTATTTCTTCTATCACGTCGTTGGAAATTTCTGTAGTTTGCTTAGTATGCTGATTTGTGTTGGAGGAAGCCATGGCTTAAAAAGTGGATGGTGTGCGTTTTGAAAAATGATACTCTAATTCAAAATTGAAATGACATCATAAATGTCTTAAAACAAAACATCGAACTCGATGAACATAATTCTTATAATGTCTCTAATAGAATTATCCAACACAGACATTTATTCATCACAATCAACTAGAATCTATTAAAACAAGGTGCATGTTTTCACATATATGATTGAATAATAAACACACATGCTAAAAGATTGCGGTGATGTTCATATAGAGAACGGTCCATTTGATTAACCGCATCATCCAGTAAAGAATTATCACCAAAGCATTGCCTCACTTCGGTATCATATATGAAGGAATCCAAGATGCTTTTCAGCTCCTTGTACCTGTCAACTATACCATTTATAACTCTACTCTTTCCCGATAGGTTAATAATGGGTATGCCGCTTGTCATAAGTGAAGACAGTTCTTGTTGGATGCTTTGAAATCTAGATGAATAGCGATCGATTATCTCATGTACATGACTCTCGATGAGGGAATCGATTACTGGCTTCCAATGTTTGGATACGCATTTGAATTTGTACTTCGATTTGAGAGGAAGTCTCTTCAGTATTTCTTCAATCACATCGTCGGAAATTTTTGTCCTTATCGAAACATCCAAGTAATGCTAAATAAAAAAAATGCATTACTACTTACTCAATGTCAAAATTACAAAATGCATTACTACTTAAGAACAAATTGTTACTGCAACAATTGACCTTATTAATAAAAAAGCTAAGATATATATAAAAAAAAAGCAGCGAATATTTTCAAAGGATAAAGCATTACTGCTTACTCACCAGTAACTATGTTTCGATAAAGGCATTTATTGGCAAAGATATAATAAAATTGACTTAAGAATATTTTCAAAGGATAAAGCAGTGAATATTTTCAAAGGATAAAGCAGTGAATATTTTCAAAGGGTAATGTTTCTTGGTGTTAAAGGTAATGTAGTACATTAAAATAAAAAGGCTAAGATATAATTAAATTGACTTAAGAATATTTTCAAAGGATAAAACAGTGAATGGTTCTAATATAGTACCACACAGTTGCACGGCTGCCTTTATCGAAACATCCAAGTAATGCTACGCCAAATAACTGGCACATTGACCTTATTAATATATCTTTTTGTTACTACAACAATTAATTTGATGAGACCATGACCTGGGATACATCAATGCTATATACAGTAGAATTCAAAGTAGACACAATTATCTGCTAAATAAAATGACTGACTATATAAAAAACAACAATATTAAAAAGACTAAAAGTACGTTACCCATAGCAAATACATTAAGTAAATTTGTACAAATGATATGTCAGTTCTATCAAAATAGCCAATATTGATCGCAACTGTAGTCAAATAAATATAAATCGAATAAGAATACACTACCTTAGATGAATAACATATTCATTTTGTAATTGATATTGAGAAGCTACAAAGATTTGCATAAATTTGCTTCTACCAATTTGAAAAAGCAAGTCAGGCACAGTAAGTCAAGACTTAGCGGTACATATTATAAAAAATGTATCTTTTGCACATAATAGACATCAGTAACTATGTTTAAAACACAATATAACATATAATCAGTACACTGATGATTCAGTCAGCCAAAGATTGGACATTCAACAATGCCTATGGCCTTTTATTCTTCACCGAAGCTTTGACAAACATTAAGAACATATTCAGCCTACAGACAAAGAAATTAAAGGAAGAAAGGAAATTGTAAGTCTTGCGCAGAGTTAATCAAAACATGAATCGTTTGCTAATGAAAACTGATATTTAAGGCTGTATAAACAGTACGTGTACAAATCTAATGGTTAAGATTTCGAAAATCTGTATCACACTTCTGGGTTGTTCCGGTCTTGATACTGGGATCAACCAACACCCAACACGATTGGCGTTGTTGAAATTCATGTGTGTAAACTATTAAACAACATTAACCACGGAAAGTAAAGATTTGAGAATACCTTTATGTAGTGGACAATCCTGCTCCATTTAAGATTATGCTAGAGAAAACAACTAGTAAATCTCCTGATTTTAAGCAGTATTTATTTCATCCATCAGTATAGTAAATCTCTAGAGAAAACAACATTTTTATTTACTAATATATGAAATTAATGCAATAATCAAACATTAAAAAGCACTGTATATTTTTGTTCCTATATATAATAGCCTAAGTTTTCCGCTTGACATCAAAATGAAAGAGATGCAATTATGGAAATAGAAATCTGAAAATTCAAGAGTTGAAAGAATGCATGCCATTGTATCCCTTTTGGAAGAAAGATGTTAGGATTGAAAGCTTTTGCAAATCTAAATGAATACCAAGTTCGCTATATCAAAAAGGAATCCTCGTCCCAGGCTCGACCTCAAATAACTAAATGCTTTTTAACTTAACAATAAACAAAACAAAATGTAGATGGGGTTATGCTATCTTTTGGGATATTAAGAAAAAGCCGATGATAATTTTGTTCCAGCGTTGAATTCGATTAAAATAGCATCTAATTTCATTATGGATAAGCCAATAAGGATAAAGGTACATGGAACTATAGTAGACGACAGTTATAATAAAATAAGTTATGAGCACATTGTCTGACAGTTCCTTTCATGTAAGACTGTTAATTTTTTGTTATTTTCTTTTGTCGTAAAAGATAAAAGTTAACAAATTTTTAATGTGTTATCAAAGATAGATTTTTTTGTTGAGTGAAAATAAAGGAATTTTATAACTTAAATATTAGATGTTATTTTTATGACATTCTTATTAGTGGAACAAACGGAATATGAGACAAAAATAGTATATGGTAAATTAACAAATCAGTATATGATCGATCTTTCTATGACACACTTCCATTCAATAGGAATACGAAAATGTAAATGTATAAACAAATAATATTTATTTGAAACAATTAGATAGAAATGAAAAACTTATTTTTACAAAAGGGAAGCACACTCTGGTTTACCTTTTAGGAAAATGCAATCCAAGTCAAACATCCAAGCTTAATCCTGAAGGAAGCAAGGGACATCAATGATAATATGCAATTTCATTAGAGTTCATAAAAACTAATGCACTTTTTCTTCAAATTATACGAAGAAAGGTAATATAAATGAATAAAGTAAAGAATATCTAGAAGAATAAAATGTTAAGCAGAAATTCAGAAGCAGCAAAGACATTAATCACTACATCCAATTCCACTAAAACTTACCTTTTATAGTCTAAAACAGGCATGTTACGGTATAGTCGATTTTCCAATTTATCATTTTATTTCTACTAAAATTGGCACTAAGAAGAATCTAACTACAAAAAAAACTAATGGCTCAATTCAAACTAACAGTTCAACGACTCCAAAATCATTTAGTTATAACTTCGGTCACTTGCATCAGACAGTGAGTCAACAAAAAACACAAAAAATGGAAAATGAATAATGATAAGTTGACATCAACAGGAAAGAGTGAGCTTGTATGGGAAAAAATAGCATTTCATGCTAGATTAGGGTTGTCAATGGGTCGTGTCGGGTCGGGTTCGGGTCGGGTCAAGTCGGGTTCAGGTTGATTTATAAATGGGTCGGGTCAACCCGTTTGTAAACGGGTCATATTTTCCCAACCCTAACCCGACCCGTTTATAAACAGGTTGACCCGACCCAACCCACGTAACCTGTTTAACTAAATGGGTCGTGTCAGGTCATGTTGGGTCGGGTTTACCTGTTTGACCCATTGATAGATATTGCCTACTAATATAAGCAACAAAAGAGCCAAATCATCAACATGCACACTGTTATATAATCACCAACATGCAACAAGTTGCAAAGTCACCAACAGACAACACATATATAAAGCATGAAATCCCCATATTCAAAAATCATTTTCTATACATAAGTATATATTCTCATACCGCATAAATTAAAGACTACCAGTATGGAAGAGATACAGTTGTTATAAGTAAAATATAACTAACAACATATAAGAATAAATTAGTAAAATATAATAGCTTACATATACGAGCATACTAATTACTGCATACATAAAAGAATTACACTAATAGTATACATAAAAGACTAACAGTATGGAAGAGATACAATATATAATCGGGTTTGGCGGGTCAAAATCGTGTTAGCGGGTTAACCCTAAACCCACCCGTTTATAAACGGGTCAAATTCGGGTTGATCCGAAAATGACCCGCTAACTAAACGGGTTGGGTTAACCTGCTAATTTCCGTACGAGTTTCGGGTCGGGTCACGGGTCGGGTAGGAAATTGACAGCCCTATGCTAGATGATGTCTTGATAACATAGAATTTTAAAATCCCAAAACAGCATATGCTACCTACACTCACTCAATCATCCATGTAAATGGTTTCCTACTTAAAAAGCCCACCAAATAAAAGTAAACAAACCACAATATAAATTATTTATGGTACAATAACATAAGAAATTGGTTCAGCTCCCTTTTCTTTTTACTGCCTAAAAGAAATGGTTAAGATACTATAATTACCTGAATTGGGGATAGAAACCAGAAAATTACAATATTGTTCGAAGTTAAGTAAAAAAAAAAGTCCAACTATAGGTTGATTAGTAAACTTACATAGGGCAAAATAAAATATTGTTCTATGTTCTTTTTTCATTTTACCAATGAAACTTTAGTGGTACGGTTCAATTTTAAAAAAAGAACATTATAAAATAAACATTCATTTCTACATACGTCACAATAAACATAAAAGTAAAACCTAGGTGATATAAGGAGAGAGTTAGATATCTTGCCATTTTTATAGAGGATTTGCTGGTTCACGCTAATTTTGAGAGTGTAGAAAAAATGGAATCTTCAAATTTGCTTTACATATACTTGATCCGCCGCCTTAAATAGGAATTAGAGAATTTGGCTGCATTAGATCATAGCATAACTATCAAATTGTAATGTCCCGTATTTTTACGGTGTAATAATAAATTTATTTAATTATTTAATTAGTGATTTATAGATGTAATAGGTGGTTTAATTAAATAATATGGAATATTTAACTAATATTTATAATATAAAAATATATTATAATTCCGAGATAGTCAAAAATAGCTGAATTCACAATATAGTGTGAAGTGGATCATATATAAGGTATAATACAGTTTAGAATTGAAATAAAATAATGAATATATTATTTGAACGACAGTTGAACGTTATAATTATAATCGAGCCCGTTACGTTGCGGTAGTTCGTTATTTGGCGATTTGAACTTCAGTTGAATGTACATGGTCCATTTTAATTCGGATTTCGGTGAAACAAGATACGTTCGAAGCTAGTGAAGTATATTTTTCTAATGGAAGAGAAAAATCGAGATTTCGTCATGTAGATTGTGAGTTATGTCCAAATCAAAATTTCAAAAAGTCGCTATGGAATTCGTTTATAATTTATAACGATATATTTATATTACAAATGGGTTTTCAATATAAATTGAATACTGATTTAATCTGGATTTGAAATGTCGAGTTATAAATGCAGATAAGAATATTTTGGAGCTGTATGATATTATATATGAATATATAAGATAATATTTATTTATAAAATATTTAATTTTATTATTTTAAACATATTAATATTTAAATGGGTTTATTTAGAGCTTTAAAAATAGCCACTTTTGCAAACGAATTCCGTTTTCGACGAAACTAATTTCGTTGGATTCGGAATATTAAATTATTGTTAGATTTCAATTTTCGTAATTTTTGGAGTTAGTGTGTGGTCGTACGGATTTTTAATGTGAAATACAGTCAATAATCTGACTTTACAAATACGCCGTGTGAGCAAACGAAGTCGAAATTCGGCGCAACAAGTTTCGTTAGGTCCGTAATGTCAGACTGCAGCTGCATGTCAATTTCCATGATTTTTGAATATTATGTGTGATCATAGGGATTTTTAAAGATGAATAAATGAGTAAATGGACTAAAATAAAAAATAAAATATTAATAAAAAATAATAAATCCTATCCTATAAATACCTAACATCACCCAACCCTAATACACTTTTCTCCCTGGTCAAAACAATGCCGCTACCTCAGGAAAAATTCCATGGTAAAAATCAAACTTCATAAAATCCAAACAATCCAAATAAAATTCCAGAAATCATGAAACAATTTTATTTGTAATCACCGTGAGCTCTTCTTCACTTTTGTATCCATTTTGTTGGCATCGATGATGCTTTGGCTGGTGCTGTGCTTAAGCCGTATTCTAGGGTTGGAGAATATGGGGATTTCGAGCACCGAGTGTTAATTTCGAGCTGATATTTGGGTTTAAGATGTGGAAGGGCACCTTGTATTCAAATTTTGGGCGATTCCGTGAATAATTATGTCGCAACCTCTCCCGTAGGTGATGTGAGGTACCAAGAGACGCGAATGGATGGGAGGGTGAGCGTGTAGTGTGATGCTGATGAGGAGAAGGATGTGTTGAAGAGAAGAAGTATCATATATTCTGTTTGAATTTTCATAAAAGATCAAAGGAGATATTGGCAACAAGGGGAGGGCAATGGCCATTATACTGAAGCCGTTTGTATCGAACGCAGGGGAGGAGAAGGGATGAGCAGGCAATTAAAGGGTTAAACCGTAAGTTAAGTTATTTAAACATTAATTAACATTAATACCTTTTAAAATTAGTTATTATATACACGCAAACTGGTAATGTTTGTAGTTTTTTCATAAGTTATCAGAATAGGACGAAACAAGATCCGTTAGGATTGTATGGACGATGGCTACGCAATGGAACTGACTGGGAGTGAATTGGAGCTCGTTAGAATTTATAACAAAATAAATTGTCTGTCATAATCAACTGATCGATTATCGTTATTTAACGATAACCGTCCAAGGTGAGTAAAACTCACTAACTCTGTTTAAATTATATTTTTTAAATATAATCTAGTACTAATAAATGATGATTAATTTTTGTGTGATGATTGTTTGGTTGAATTGTTGTTTCATTGGTTGAAATTACAGTTAACGGTATACACACATATCGTTAAACAAACATTTATTTTTTTATCAGAATATGTTATATTTAATTGGAATTGATATGAATTGTACTGTGTAACATTTGTGGATAAAGGGAAATAGGTTGGAGGGATCCAACTGGATTCCTCAATATTTATATTACTGTTTTTGTTTCATATATTGTGATATATAAAGTGGTATATAATCTGTTATTGATTATGTGTGTTTGGATGATGATTGATCCTTTTGATTTGGTATTTTAATACCATAAGTGATACTGGAATGTAGAAAGGAAATTTTCGAAGTGTATATTGAAAATGAATTATATTTATATAAAATCGAATGATTTTATAAAAAGGAATTTCAAAGTGGATATTGAATTTAAGGATTTTATCAAATCAATGGATTTTATAAATAGAAATATTTATATGAAATAAATATAATAACAAAAGGGATATTTATTTCGAAAACAAATAGAATTGAAAAGGAAATATTTGTAAAACAAATAAAATAGAAAGAGAATTATTTGGGAAATAAATAGGAATTATAAATGGAATTATTTGGAAAATAATTATTAAATAGAAATATGTTTTAACAGATAAATGGAAAAGATTAATTCAAAGTAGAATTAAATGGAATCTGGTTTAACAGATAAATGAAAAGATTTATTTATAAATAATGTTTATAAATTAAGTAAATAATTTATCATTGGATAAATTGAGTATATAAGTCTGAACTTATATAGAGAAGTAGAAATCGATTTTAACACCGATATTTTAAATTGAAGGTGAACTCAGCATTTATAAAGGGAATTATAAATGAGATCTAAGTGTTAGAAATAAAAAGGAGATTTTGTGTGAAAAAATCTATAAATAGAAGTATAGATAGAATTTGGAAATAGGATATTATTTTAAAATATGAAATCAAATTTAATGGATTTTATAAAAAAAAAATTTTTTACATTCGATGTGAATGATGGATTATAATAGTTATTTTATAAATTAAAACATTTATAAGAAAAAATTGGGTTTTGAAATAGGAATTCAAATGACAATTTGAATGGAATGGGAATTAGAGTTAATCGAATTAGAGTTAATCAAATTAGAGTTAATCGAATATTAATTATTGGAATAGAGTTAACCGAATATTAGTTAATCGAATAGAGTCAGTCGAATATTAGTTATTTGAATAGAGTGAATTGAATATAAGTATTCGAAGGAGAGATTATCGAATATAGTTTATTCAGAAAAGAGTATCGAATACAGTTTATTTGAGAAAGAATTGGGATTTGACTATATCGAATGTAGGAAAGTATTATTTACTTTCTGGTTCTTAATCAAGATTTATTTATTCAATAAATCCTTTGTTTATTTATCCACATTAAATAAAAGTTATATTTAAGTTATTACATATATCAGAAGTATGGGATTATAACATTATTATTATAATCAAATGAATTCTACAAAGGAAGTGGATTCGTAAATAGAATCCGAGAGTTATGTAAGGAAGTTTGTTAAAGATTTTAAAGGTGAACTTTATCTATTTCAAAGTTAGAAATTTTGTTCAGTAAGGTCTGAGAGGTAGTTATACCCCAACTTGATTGACTTCGTTTTTAACTAAGGAAGGGTTAAGGGTTAATAGTGAAGGTTGGTTAAGTAAATTTAGTTAATTAGTGTGATGGTTTGGGTTGGCATAGCGATGTTTTATTTAAACATCTGTTTAAATCCACTGAAGGAGTTTTGGAAATGTTTTCCAAATAAGAAATCAGAAATGTTTTTAATATAGAAAATAAGATATAGGAGTAAATATGGAAATGTTTTCCAATGATTAATAACGTATATTTTCTAAATTTAGAAAATAAGAATTTACAAATATATAGGATCGGAAATAGGGAAATGAATAATGGAATGGCAAATTAAATTAAAGGGGATCAGTGTTGATTGATGATTTGCACGGTAAGATTTCCATTTGGAAATACGACCATTGTTTGTACACATATTTTCCTTTGATAGTTAAATCACCGACTATCAAAGATTTTGACCATTTTTCGATCGTCAGTACGGAGAGACCGGGATCAGATTCATTATCTGTAAACCACTCCATATAGGCATTAACATTGCGAATCGAATATGATGAAGATAATTGAAGACGGAGTTTATGCAAGGGTTGTTCTGGCGATCCTAGGTAGAAATTGCCTAAGATGGATTTACAGAGTAGTGCCTTCGATTTGTCTAGACCCGTGACAACGTGTATAGACGAATGTCTGACGGATATCTAATGGATCACGTAAGTTGATCGCTTCAAACGTATCCACGTTTGGTGGCAGGGGAATTCATTTCTATTAGCTTTATACCCGTGATACTTTTGGGGAAATCAATTTGTGATTTGGTGGGTATGACGATGTGGCATTTAAAGTAAATGGAGGTGTGATCTGCCAAAAGATGCGTTATGACCTCTAGCCTCATCAATCGAGAAATGACAAAAATCAGGCAGGCAACATGGCTAAGTGGATCGCCCCCATTAGGGTGTATTGTCACCATCTAGAGAATATTCATATTTGTTACTTCTTTTCGCTTCTGTATCTCCCGGGAACAGTTATGCAGCTAGCAACCATAGGTGACAATATATTTGATACACTCAAGAGAAATGAGTGGTCGGTCATGTGTGGGTCGGGTTGCAAGACGTTCTTGTTGAACCCAGTGTATTCCACTCTAGAGATACACTATCGACAGGTGGTTCCATACCTTGTCATAGTCGAAATCCAATCTTCAATAAGCGCCCGCGGTTTTGATTGTATAGTATAGTATATATATATATATATATGGAGCGTGAGATGCAAGCATTCTGCTAGATTGTTAGTTATTTGTGATTAGACATTATTATAATATCAGAAAAGTATTGATTTTGAAAATGGTTTGGGTTATCGTAAGGTAAAAACCATTCGTGTTTATGTGTGGATCGGTCTTACGATTATCATTTCTTTTGAAAAGGATTTTGAAAGGTTAAACCGAATGGTTGGAGTTTACTCACACCAGTCCCATGACTGACCCAGAGTTTATTTTGTTTTGTTTTCCCTAAACTTTTGGGTGCCCAAAATTTGTATGGGCAGTCAAGTAGTTCAGGTATTTCTAGATATTCTTGGAGGAGCTGGAGCAGGAGGCTTCAGGATTTCATAGCTATTGTTTATTCCCGCTGTGATGTAAGTGTTGTACTCTAATATACTAATACAAATTTGTGTTTCAATGTTACTTTGTATACTATATTTCATTCGTTCCGCTGAGATATTCGTGTTACTCTAATGTTGTTGTGTTCTTCTTCTTCTTCTTCTATTCTAATTTTCTATCTTACCTATTCTCACCCTCTAACTTCTTTCTATTAACTATCCGGTATTCTCGATGTCTAAATAGTCGACATGGGTTTTGTGTCGATTTTCGGAGTCGAAAACCCCCGGGTCGTTACAGTGGTATCAGAGCAGAAGGTTAAGTAATTACCTTGGCTCTATGGCGTGACTCAGTAGAGATGGGGTTAGTAATACCCTAGATTGAGTTGAGTGTATATATATGAGTGCGTAATTGTTTTTCAGTATAAACTGTTTTATATTGTGGAGATTTATTAGTTGAGTTGTTTATGAGTTCTGATCGCTCAGTTTGATCCACTGTATCGATAGGGCCTTATAAACACTCGAATATGATAAACCAACACAGTATGTTTTGAAAAGAGGGTAAATAAAATAATTTTACCCAAATTATATCTTGATATAAAGAAAGTATAAATATTTTAAGTAATATAGTATATTGGATGTGTTGGTTGTGATTATAATCGAATAAGATTATAAAATGTCAAATGGTAATGTAAATAGTCAATCAGAATTCATATAAGTGAAATACGTGAAACCAGATGAATTAAATCTGAAATTAAAACCAGAATTGGAATTAAAATCCTGGAAATTTGAAAAAAGTGTTATGAAATGAATATATAAGAATTTTAAAATCCTAGGAGATTTTAAATTTGTTTTACAAACATTGTGAATGATAATTTGAAATTTATTTCAAAGTGAAAATGTTTAAATATGGTTGTGAAAGTAATATAGTATAGAACTCACTTCGATCGTTGGAAAATAGATTCCGATGATGACAGCTGCATCATCGTTGTTCATTTTCGAGTTGCTAAGTGACGGATTATGTAACGTCCCAGAATTTTCGACAATTGAATATGAAATAATTAAAGATTAATTATGAACAATCAATTTTATATTAACAATAGGGCTAGAAATTTAAGAAGCAAATATATTATTTTGTGTATGGATTGAATTCGATATATAATTCACAACGGTTGGTTGGAAATCAATTATTTATTTTCAAATATTTGAATTGAATTGGTTGGGTATTTGAGTTCACTTTAAGAAATTAAAAATAAATGTTATTGACATTAAATAAATTGAAGATTTTATTTGTTAAAAATATATGGAAATTGGCTCTTCTATGTGTATTTGCGCGCATATAAAGAACATGAATTTTACGATTAAATTTGGAATCAAAAGGTCGTTAGTGGCCGAATGGAGTTGAATCAGCGAAACAATAAATAATTTCGAGTTAAGAATAACATCATATACAGCCGGAGTAGGATTACAACCAGGATAATTTTATTGAGTTCAGAACGTGAATACATAGCAGCATATCAAAATTCATCACGATTTGAGTCTGTTTGTGGCGGTACAAAAATATAACATTAACATTAATAGCACTAAGAGGTAAAAAGGACCGTAAAGTATAAACTAATTAATTAATTAATTAAGGGATTCCTTTTGTCACACACTATCTGATGCCTTCCTCCCCACGTTTCCTTGGATGCCACGGTTCTTCTTTATAAATTGAAACCCTCTTTCCCCATTTTCCTTCAGCCAAAAATTGTTCTTTTTTTCCAATTCTAAATGGCCGAATTGTTTTCCCTTTTTCCCCAAATAAACTTGGTCTTCATTCCTCAATTCCATGCCACCGGAGCAGCTCCGCTCCGAGTCGTCGCCACCACAAAGACCGCAAGCACCCCTCAGCAAATCAAAGACCAAATCGAACCCTTAATTGGGCCCCGAATCGCTGCTTCTCCATGACCTGAAGCCACGTGCAACCCCTTCGAAGCCGCCACCTCTCATCAAATCAAACTCATCGTGGTCACCCCCACACCCAACAAAGTCTCCACCTATAATCCCTTTGGAAATCAGCTTGTGTCTTCATAGACTGGCGCTGCCTTGTAATTCGCATCGCCGGTGAAGTTCTACATCTCTGCTGTCTTGACTGCGAACAGCTGCTTTCGCTACTGTTGTCTGCTGCAGGTGAGTGTCAACTCACTCACGGTTATCTATTTTCAAGTAAATTAATTTCGATATCTCACTAAAATGACGGTGTATCTGTTTGGTTTACTATATTCGGTCTGTTGTGTATTGCATGCCAAAATTCCATACATCTAGTTGCCATTAAGTCCACCTTTACATGCTCATGATTTACTTCTAATTAAGAATCCCAACATTGATATTTAACCAAATACATACCAGTTTGTTCTATGTTGTGATATTGAATGATGGTGGCTTGTCCGATTTCTCATGCCTTTATTTTACTGTGTAAATAAATTTTGCTGTCCAATTGTTTATAACCATTTAAATTTACTATAAATCAGGTTTCTACTTTATAGGAAACCCAGGAATGATTTAACCCTATATCCTTGCCTTGCTTAAGTTCAAATTCCCTGTTATTCGCTGCTTGTTGCTATCAGAATTGAGCGCTCATGCACATTTCATCCTGAAGTATGTATATTTACATATTTATGCGTATACATATATGATGTGTGTGTGTGTGTGCATTCGAACATATGAGTTAGATTATACATATCTGTCTTGAACCGGTTGGGAGCACTTGTTTTGTAACTACCCAGTTTTAAATCTGAAATCCTTATTTGTGTATGTTTCGGTCTTGTTGCACTTATTATATACATCTTAAGTGTTATCTGGTGTGTGATTGTCTATGTATAAAGGGTTAACTAGATATTTGGGTACTTCTCATTAGTATAAATTGTTTTTATTTTTTTATTTTTATGGATTAAATAAGAAATTGGACTATGTTTCTTTACAAATTACAGCACTATAGTTATGATTGTATCCAATAAATATGATTGTTGCATTTGAAAGTTGCTAAAATATCCTACAACAGGTCAACACTGAATAAATGGAAAATTTAAAGATACTTCATTTAGACTGAAAAAATATTTAGTTTCTCTTCGTACTGCAGATTGTTTGCATCTTCTTAGATAAACTTTATTGAGGCAGAGTTGCATTAGTGTTACTTAATGTATTAAATTCGATTTGTATATTCAGTATAATTTAACGAAGCATAAATATTATTCATTATTGCATTTGGCATAAAAGTTTTATTAAAATTTTGACTTGGCTGTTAACAAGGGATTAAAGGTGATTTCCTATTTCTGTACCAAAATTTTGTTAGTTGGTACCTATGTAAATTTAAGCCATGTGTTACGGTTTTAAATTAACTGCATACGTAGTTGCGTCCGTAACCATATGCACATAACAGTGCAAATATTTGGAACCCATATAAGATGCTTATAATATTGCTTGCCTTCTAACCATATCAAAGTTCTAAAGGACTGCATACACTCATAACCCCATTCACATGACTCCATTTGATTTTCTCTCCTTGCTGTCATGTATATGTTAGCCATGTTTTATCTTGAACCAATACTTGAACTCATTCTCCAACTAATAACTTGAATTAACACATGAGTTTGACCAGTTTCCTTCTTGAGCTTTAAGTATGCTTCAGTTTTGCTGTGGCACTCATTTGAGCACCTGCTACTAAATTTGTTGTGACAGTTAGTATTGCATGACAAATTAAACATGATGTACTCACAAATTTTGGTATCATTCACCCTTGGTTCCCTTAGAGACTTAGATGTCTGTATTTCATTTTTGCATATGATATACACTTACATCAGTATATACTCAAAATTGCCATCAGTATTCACTGTATTCTGCATATATTCTTTGAACTGTTTTTAGGCCCGAACTATATATATATATATATATATATATATATATATATATAAAGTTTGCATGATCTGGTGGATTTATATAACCTGTTCCCATTTAAGTTGTTTAGACTGTTGCAATAATCCATCGGCCCTACCTTTTTAAATTTCGGAAAATTTGTGGAAATATCATAACCTTGTCCTATTTTTTTTGTCGGGTCTAAATCATATGGTGCTTGGATATAAAATTTCAATGTAAATGCCTTACTACATTCTAGACCCATGCTGCTTAATGAATATTTTGACACGTGACCCCTTGAGAAGTATATGCATTAGTAAGATTTCATGCAAACATGTTGAATACTGCTAAAGTCAAATATATTTGGGTACTTAGAATTTCAATTCACCTTTTTTAATCTGAAACTATATTGCCAAACTGTTGGTACACATATAAGTGCATATGCCTCATTGAAAACCAGAACTGGACTAATCGGTCATGTACCCAGAATACACATTCATTTGAAACTTTAGTATATATGTTGATTTCCCACCCTGTAGCTTGATTGTGTTTTACTGCATCTAGATATATTGATCTTGCTTTGTATCTTTTACTTCTCTTTGAACCCCATTACACTTGGGGCTGCGACATCCTAAATTTGACTCTTAGTACTTTATTTTGGCAATATTACTGCTATATGTACCCTGTCCATTCATGTGATCTCTGTTGCATTTGTTCTTATGACTTCCGGGATGCTGAGGCAGTGCACACATGTACCTGTATATGTGTGTACATGCAAGCTCCCATAGTCAGGATCCTTGAAAAATAAATGAATATAATACGGTTGCTACATAACTGTGTATTTGGCATATGACATACAATCGATGTGAGAATTAACGATTATATTTAGTGTCTGTTGAAATTAATCTACTTGAACAAATGATTAATCCTGACTCGAGTTTCTTATGTTTTGCATAGAATGCTCGGATCAGATCCAAGAGTTTCATATTTACAGATTACAACTTTGGATCCGAAGATTGATGAAGCTTGGGTTCCAAAGACGACGCACTCTGAAGATTTCGAACAATAAAGATTTTTTTTTTATTCAAATCATATTTTTAAACTCCGCTGTACTGAAATACTCTTGTATCAAAATCCTGATAAAATATAAAGATTATTTTGTTGTTAAATACTGCATTATTTATTTTATTCTGTGTTTTTTTAAAACTCTGTAAGCTACATAATGATTCGCCGTTTTGAACGTTTTAAATTGGTTTGATTACCGATTTGAGATGGTCAAAAAGGCAGGTCGTTACAAGTGATATCAAAGCTGTTTGCTGGCTGTGAGCGGGGTATGCATGATGAGGGGTTCTCACTCAGCTGTTTGGTGGTGAGCAGGAAACTCTTACCCCTACATGTCCCTCAAAAGTAGCGGAGGGTTGGTCAAGTCGAGAGACTGGCCGTAAAAGCAGTTCTGAGGTACCCTTATAAAGCCACGGTGGCAGTGTAGGCCACTGGTTGATGGTTGAAAAGCCTAGACCCTTTACAAGTGGTGTCAGAGCTTTGGTTTATTCAAAGCATAGCTTATTGAGCTTAAAAAAGGATTTTGAAAATGAAAAGGGTTTTGAAAAATAAATTTTTGAAAGATAAACTATTTTTGAAATATCAAGTATTTTGAAACTAGTGTTTTGAAACTAATACAGTGCGAATAAAATAAATTTTTTTTTTTTGAGATTTGAAAATTCTGTTCGGAATCCCATGTCTTTGGAAATCTTCGAATCCAGGTTTGTGAGAGCTTGTGTTCGATAAGTTCACTTATATTTAAGTCTTGAATCCATCATCGAATAATATCAAAAGAGGATAAGAAAATCGATGAATTGATCTCTATAATCGTGTATTTTAGCAAACCAAAGACAATTGAAATTTATTGGAATAAGAAGTCAGACAGGAATTTGAATGAAAAAGAGAAATTTGGAATTGCTTCAAGAATAAAATGATGTATTTTATTTCGAAGTTCGGAATATAAATTAATGAAATAAAATTAAAAAGAATATAATTGGGATTCGATTGTGTTAAGCTGTATTACTAATTTTTTTAAGTTATTCGGAACTTGGCAAGATATAATTAGTTTCAAACCAATAATGTATAATCAAATATATGAATTCGATAGTAAGTTATAGCCTTGTTAATTAATTAACAAGAAGTATATGGTAAGCAAGAATTATAAATGAAGTGAATCATAAATGAGATAAAGCGAAATGCGAATGAAGATGTTAAAGAGATTTGGACCTGTATTGGAATGAAATCAAAACTAATTTGATATGACGAGTCCAGATACATATCAAAGGAATGATATTCACTTTTAAAAGTAAATAACGCAAGGATGTCGCAAAGAAAATTGGGAATAAAGGAAATGGAGTTTCCCAGGACGATGAGATTATTCTAAGTTCAGAATATAAATCAAATGGAATTTTTCCGAAGTTCGGAATATATTATCGTATAAGAATTATCCGAAAGGAAGTTATTCATGGAAGTCAGTTATGTCTAATTTCAGGAAAATACTATTTGCTTTTCGTTTTATTTAAAATTTAATATGTTGTTTATATATTCAGATTAATAAATAAAGTATTATTTCAAGTATTTTTTTTTTTGAAGGCGTGATTTTTTTTCATTAAAGTGAATTCTGAACTTAAATTTGGAAGTTACGAGAATAAATGTTTTTTTGAATTAGTGAATTTTATCTATTTCAAAGTTAATAAGGTTGTTCAGTTAAGGTCTGAGAGGTAAATATACCCTAACTTGATTGACTTCGTTGGAATGGTTAAGATTCGATAGCAAGAGTGGTTAAATAAAGTAAGTAAATGAGCGTCAGCAGTTAAGTGAAAATAGCGGCATTTTATTTAATATCTGTTTAATCCAAATAACGAATTTAGAAATATTTCCCAGGATGAATAAAATATATTTTCTATGGGGAATAAAGATTTGTGAATATATGGAAATGTTCTCCGATAAGTGTTATATAAAATAAATATGATAATTGAAAATGTTTTCAAAAGATCGTGAACGGTTAACGGGTTTTGTTAAATCAGAATGGTAAGAACTAAAAAACAAAAAGATGTACGTCAAGAATAAAGGACGACAGAACATAAGAGAAATGAATTCGTAAACTGAATGCTGAAATTGCGTAAGCGATGATTTGATAAGAATTAAGAAATGAAGTTAAAGAATTTAAAAACTGGTTGGAGATTAGTTAAGCTGAATAATTTCCTGAGTATTGATCTGATGTTGGTTTCGGCCTTCGGGATTGATGCTTAGGGAGTTATTCGCTTGCTAATTTTCGGTCGACGAAAGTGGATATGGAGGAGTAATAATGCGTCAATGGGAATTTGATATAAAAATGTAAAATTTTGAAATTCTGAAAGTATAAAATTTTGAAGAAGGCGATGAACTTGATAAAGGGGAAATTGAAATAGATTTTGGTTTATCACCAATCGATTCATAAATCTAAGTTTAAAAGATATTAAATATCTGAATTAGTAAAGATATCAAATTGAAAATATGAAATTTGAATGGAAACTTGAGGATATTCGATTTGAGATATTGGATATAGAAGTTTTTGGAAATATAAATATGAATACATCGAATCCGAAAACTATTGATTTGGAAAGTAATGAACTGAGATAAATTTTATATAACATAATTTATATAAGAATGAGATGAGATGTTTGGAAATATGATTTGAAAAGTAGATCTTATGTAAGTTGACATAAGTATGGTTTAGGAGGATTTTGAAATGAAGTACTATATGTATAGTATTATACGTTTTCAAAGCAAAATAAGGAAAGTAACATCCTTCTCCTTTGAATTTTGAGCTTAGCTGAAATATGGTGCTGGTGGCAGTAGGTTGTCCGGACATAAAACTCATGGTTTGCCATTGAGCACGACTGCTAGCGAAATTCGCAGGGCTATAGATAGCCTATGGCGGTCAGGTGTTTCCTGAGGGAATCAGGCATAACCATTGTGATCGCTACGATTTAGGGTCGTTGGAATTCGACCATGTAGCGAAATTCACAGGGCTGTGATAGCCTACGGCGGATGGATGTTTCTTGGGAGAACCAAGCGTAACCATTGTGACTGCTGCGATCTACAATCGAATTATAAGGGCGTAATCCGAAGAGTTATGAAAGCTTATGGGTATGGATGTTTCCTGGGGGACCCAGGCAAAACCATTATGTACCTATGGTCCATTTAGATATCTTAGTGATTGAGCCACTTGTTTAATGCAGCAATTTTCTTTATGACTTGATTGGTCCTCACGACATGAGTTAATTTCATTTGATGATTTGATTTTGTAACCCTGAGAGAGAGAGAGAGCGACCAACACTCAATGACCTCAGATTTTCCTTTGATTCTTGAAATGTCTTCCATTGATTTGTTCATGACGAAATTCACAGGGAAGTGAATTCCTACGGATACAGATGTTTTTTGGGGGATCCAGACGAAACCTTTGTGTATCTGCGATTCATGAACAATCAACATATCATCACATTGGTACTTTCCAAATCTGTTTTTAAAAGAATTTTTGAAATATTTCCATCGGGAGTTGAAGCAAGGATATTTAGTACTTGGAGATTTTAGTTATGCATCTGGCCAGTGTATGCCTAACATCTGTAAGGCGACAATAGACTTGTCAAACCTCGAGTTATCAAATATTTACGAATTAATAGTTTGAAATTAAAATGTACCTAATTTAATAAGTTAAGAAAATGATTTCAAAGTATTTTCAAGCCCATAGCTTTGGAAAAATAATATGAATATTTTGCCTGGATTTTGTGTTAGGTATAAAATTTTAAAAAGATTTCGGATTGTGCAAATTTTCAAGTCGAAAATTTGTGACTTGAAGATGAAATGTTATTTATGCTCTTATGTGAGTGGTTGGAAAGACTAAATGGGTTAACTGTAAGGAGATTTGTTTGAATTGAGATTGTATGGAATTAAGTAGAACAATGGATAAGTGAATATTGACAAATGAGGTTTATAAAGAAATTGATAATAGTTTGGGATGCATAAATTCAATATGTGCAGAAATTGAAATTTAAATGAGATTGGTTATGATTTTAAATTTGTTAGGAGGTTAGATAGAATGAGAATTCGGGAGATATATCAAAATAGTTTGAGATATAAATTGGTCTAAGAGAATTGAATATAGTTTGAAAAACATGAGAATAAATAAACCAAATTCGGAAGATAAAAGAAATCGGGTCTATAAGAAGGAAAACTCATTTTTCGAGTTAATTGAATATGATGAATAAATGAAGGGATCAATGACTTAAATATCGATATTTAAAGTATTTATGGAAGAATTTCACATGAATATCGGAAAATTTAGAAGTATACATTGAGATAACTATAACAATTTCTCCTTTTCGGGGACGAAAAGTTTTAAAGGGGGAAAATTTTAATGTCCTAGAATTTTCGACAACTGAATATAAAATAATTGAAGATTAATTATGATCAATCAATTTTATATTGACAATGGGGCTAGAAATTTAAGAATCAAATATATTGTTTTGTGTATGGTTAGAATTCAATATATAATTCAGAACGGTTGGTTGGAAATCAATTATTTATTTTCGAATATTTGAATTGAATTGTTTGGATATTTGAGTTCTCTTTAAGAAATTAAAAATAAATGTTATTAACGTTAAATAAATTGAAGATTTTATTTGTTAAAAATATATGGAAATTGGCTCTTCTATGTGTATTTGCGCGCATATAAAGAACATGAATTTTACGTTTAAATTTGGAATCAAAAGGTCGTTAGTAGCCAAACAGAGTTGAATCAGCGAAACAACAAATAATTTCGAGTTAAGAATAACGTCATATACAGCTGGAGTAGGATTACAACCAGGATAATTTTATTGAGTTCAGAACGTGAATACATAGTAGCATATCAAAATTCATCACGATTTGAGTCCGCTTGTGGCGGTACAAAAATATAACATTAACATTAATAGCAGTAAGAGGTAAAAAGAACCGTAAATATAAATTAATTAATTAATTAATTAAGGGATTCCTTCTGTCACACAATATCTGATGCCTTCCTCCCCACGTTTCCTTGGATGCCACGGTTCCTTCTTTATAAATTGAAACCCACTTTCCATATTTTCCTTCAGCCAAAAATCGTTTTTTTTTTCAATTCTAAATGGCTGAATTGTTTTCCCTTTTTCCCCAAATAAAATCGGTCTTCATTCCTCAATTCCACGCCACTAGAGAAGCTCCGCTCCGAGCCATCGCCACCACAAAGACCGCAAGCACCCCTCAGCAAATCAAAGACCAAATCGAACCCTTAATCGGGCCCCAAATCGCTGCTTCTCCACGAACTGAAGCCACGCGCAACCCCTTCGAAGCCACCACCTCTCATCAAATCAAAGTCATCGTGGTCAACCCCGCGCCCAACAAAGTCTCCACCTTTAATCCCTTTGGTAATCCGCTTGTATCTTCATAGACTGGCGCTGCCTTGTAATTCGCATCAGCAATAAAGTTCTACATCTCCGATGTCTTGGCTGGGAGCAGCTGCTTTCGCTACTGCTATCTGCTGCAGGTGAGTGTCAACTCACTCACGGTTATCTTTTTTCAAGTAAATTAATTTCGATATCTCACTAAAATGATGGTTGATCTATTTGGTTTACTATATTCGGTCTGTTGTGTGTTGCACGCCAAAGTTCCATACATCTAGTTGCCACTAAGTCCACCTTTACATGCTCACGATTTACTTCTATTTAAGAATCCCAACATTGATATTTAACCAAATACATACCAGTTTGTTCTATGTTGTGATATTGAATAATGGTGGCTTGTCCGATTTCTAATGCCTTTATTTTACTGTGTAAATAAATTTTGTTGTCCAATTGTTTATAACCATTTAAATTTACTATAAATCATGTTCCTACTTCATAGGAAACCCAAGAATGATTTAACCCTGTATCCTTGCCTTGCTTAAGTTCAAATTCCCTATTATTCGCTGCTTGTTGCCATCAGAATTGAGCGCTCGTGGACATTTCATCCTGAAGTATGTGTATTTACATATTTATACGTATACATATATGATGTGTGTGTGCATTCGAACATATGGGTTAGATTATACATATATGTCTTGAACCGGTTGGGAGCACTTGTTTTGTAACTACCCATTTTTAAATTTGAAATCCTTATTTGTGTATGTTTCGGTCTTGTTGCACTTATTATATATATATATATATATATATATATATATATATACATACATCTTAAGTGTTATCTGGTGTGTGATTGTCTATGTATAAAGGGTTAACATGATATTTTGGGTACTGCTCATTAGTATGATTTTTATTTTATTTTTTATTTTTATGGATTTAATAAGAAATTGGACTATGTTTCTTTACAAATTATAGCACTATTTATCAGTTATGATTGTATCCAATAAATGTGATTGTTGCATTTAAAAGTTGCTAAAATATCCTACAACAGGTCAACATTGAATAAATGAAAATTTTAAAGATACTTCATTTAGACTGAAAAAAATATTCAGTTTCTCTTCGTAGTGCAGATTGTTTGCATCTTCTTAAATAAACTTTATTGAGGCAGAGCTGTATTAGTGTTACTTAATGTATTAAATTCGATATATATATTCAGTATAATTTGACCAAGCATAAATATTATTCATTATTGCATTTGGCATAAAAGTTTTATTAAAATTTTGACTTGGCTGTTAACAAGGGGTTAAAGGTGATTTCCTATTTCTGTACCAAAATTTTGTCACTTGGTACCTATGTAAATTTAAGCCATGTGTTACAGTTTTAAATTAACTGCATATGTAGTTGCGTCTGTAACCATATGTACATAACAATGCAAATATTTGGAACCCATATAAGATGCTTATAATATTGCTTGCCCTCTAACCATATCAAAGTTCTAAAGGCCAGCATACACTCATAACCCTGTTCACATGACTACATTTGATTTGCTCTCCTTGCTGTCATGTATATGGTAGCCATATTTTATCTTGAACTCATTTTCCAACTAATAACTTGAATTAACACATGAGTTTGACCAGTTTCCTTCTTGAGCTTTAAGTATGCTTCAGTTTTACTGTTGCACTCATTGGAGCACCTGTTACTAAATTTTTGGTGACGGTTAGTATTGCATGACAAATTAAACATGATCTACTCACAAATTTTGGTATCGTTCACCCTTGATTCCCTCAGAGACTTAGATGTTTGTATTTCATTTCTGCATATGACATACACTTACATCAGTATATACTCAAAATTGCCATCAGTATTCACTGTATTCTGCATATATTCTTTGAACTGTTTTTAGGCCCGAACTATGTATATATATATATATATATATGTAAAGTTTTGCGTGATCTGGTGGATTTATATAACTTGTTCCCATTTAAGTTGTTTAGACTGTTGCAATAATCCATTAGCCCTACCTTTTTAAATTTTGGAAAATTTGTGGAAATTTCATAACCTTGTCCTATTTTTTTTGTCGGGTCTAAATCATATGGTGCTTGGATATATAATTTCGAAGTAAATGCCTTACTACGTTCTAGACCCATGCTGCTTAATGAATATTTTGACACGTGACCCCTTGAGAAGTATATGCATTAGTAAGATTTCATGCAAACATGTTGAATACTGCTAAAGTCAAATATATTTAGGTACTTAGAATTTCAATTCACCTTGTTTTAAACTGAAACTATATTGCCAAACTATTGGTACACATATAAGTGCATATGCCTCATTGAAAACCAGAACTGGACTAATCGGTCATGTACCCAGACTACACATTCATTTGAAACTTTAGTATATATGTTGATTTCCCACCCTGTAGCTTGATTGTGTTTTACTGCATCTAGATATATTGATCTTGCTTTATATCTTTTACTTCTCTTTGAACCCCATTACACTTGGGGCTGCGACATCCTAAATTTGACTCTTAGTACTTTATTTTGGCAATATTGCTGCTATATGTACCATGTCCATTCATGTGATCTCCGTTGCATTTGTTCTTGTGACTTCCAGGATGCTGAGGCAGTGCACACATGTACCTGTATATGTGTGTATATGCAAGCTCCCATAGTCAGGATCCCTGGAAAATAAATGAATATAACATGGTTGCTACATAACTATGTATTCGGCATGTGACATACAATCGATGTGAGAATTAACGATCATATTTAGTGTCTGTTGAAATTAATCTACTTGAACAAATGATTAATCTTGACTCGAGTGTTTTATGTTTTGCATGGAACGCTCGGGTAGAGTTTCAGATTTACAGATTACAACTTAGGATTCGAAGATTGACGAAGCTTGGGTTCCAAAGACGGCGCACTCTAAAGATTTCAAACAAAAAAGAATTTTCTGTATTCAAATCATATTTTTAAACTCCGCTATACTGAAATACTCTTGTATCAAAATCCTGATAATATGTAAAAGATTACTTTGTTGTTAAATATTGCATTATTTATTTTATTTTGTGTTTTTTTAAACTCTGTAAGCTACATAACGATTCGTCGTTTTGAACGTTTTAAATTTGTTTGATTACTGATTTGAGATGGTCAAAAAGGCAGGTCGTTACAGATTACTACCAAAGATATTGTTTTGGAAATATTTTGAGAAAATAAGTTATTTTGATTCCGAGAGGGAAAATTTAATTTTTGATAAGGTAAAGTGTTTAAAAATCCCAAGAAAAACTGTTTGAATTAAAACCAAATTGAAAAGAAATTTGTGAAAGCAAATATGAATTGAATTGAAACTAATTAACTGGAAATTGAATTGGAATATAATGTATCAAGTAGAATCAGATTTTGAATTGTGAAATAGGAATCTGAAATGATATTGGATTGGTGAGTTAGGAGTTGGGAATCGAGAATGGAACTCGAGTTTGAAATGATTTTTGGCTTGTTTGAGCGAATAGCTGTGTTGAGGATAAATTGATCGGAGTTGATTGGAATGACATTGGTATATACAGAATTGGTGATAGATGGAAACGATATAGTGATATGCTCGAAAAAGAAAAGAGTACAAGTTTATTTATATATGAGTTTGGTGATTTATGAGCCTGTTTGACAAGCCTCTTAGCTGTTTGATTTTCTTTTAGGTTGGAGTAGGCCCATAGAAGCGAGTTGTACTTGTACCGATTAAGCCGTACAAAGGAGGTGTTGGCGAAATTTTCCAAAAAATTTAAGGTGTTAGAAAATTTTCAGAATTTTTGAAAATTTTAGTTATTCGGAATGAATTAATATTTAATTGAAATCAATTAGTTCAGTTGAAACTGAAGTTAAAAAGCACACAAATAATTTTTAACCCAATTAATAGGGTTTGTTTACTACCTTAGCAATTTCGAGGACGAAATTATTTTTAGGGGGAAGAATGCAATGTCCCGTATTTTTACGGTGTAATAATAAATTTATTTAATTATTTAACTAGTTATTTATAGATGTAAATGGTGGTTTAATTAAAAAATATGGAATATTTAACTAATATTTATAATATAAAAATATATTATAATTCTGAGATAGTCAAAAATAGCTGAATTCACAGTACAGTGTGAATTGGATCATATATAAGGTATAATATAGTTTAGAATTGAATTAGAATAATGAATATATTATTTGAACGACAATTGAACGTTATAATTATAATCGAGCCCGTAACATTGCAGCAGTTCGTTATTTGGTGATTTGAACTTCAATTGAATGTATAGGGTCATTTTAAGTTGGATTTCTTTGAAACAAGAAACGTTCAAAGCTGGTGAAGTATATTTTTCTAATGGAATTTCATCATGTAGATTGTGAGTTATGGCGAAATCAAATTTTCAAAAAGTCTCTATGGAATTCGTTTATAATTTATAACGATTTATTTATATTATAAATGGGTTTAGAATATAAATTGAATACTGGTTTAATCTGGATTTGAAATGTTGAGTTATAAAGGCAGATAAGAATATTTTGGAGCTGTATGATATTATATATGAATATATAAGATACTATTTATTTATAAAATATTTATTTATTTTTAAATACATTAATATTTAAATGGGTTTATTTAGAGCTTTAAAAATAGCCACTTTTGCAAATGAACTCTGTTTTCGACGAAACTAATTTTGTTGGATCCGGAATATTAAATTATTGTTAGATTTCAATTTTCGTGATTTTTGGAGTCAGTGTGTGGCTGTACGGATTTTTAATGAGAAATACACTCAATAATCTAACTTTAAAAATACGCCGTGTGAGCAAACGGAGTCGAAATTCAGTGAAACAAGTTTCGTTGGGTCCGTAATGTCAAACTGTAGCTGCATGTCAATTTCCATAATTTTTGGATATTGTGTGTGATCGTAGGGATTTTTAGAAACGAATAAATGAGTAAATGGACTAAAATAAAATATAAAATATTAATAAAAAAATAATAAATCCTATCCTATAAATACCTAACATCAACCAACCCTAATACACTTTTCTCCCCAGTCAAAACAACGTCGCTACCTCAGGAAACGTTCCACAGTAAAAATCAAACTTCATAAATTCCAAACAATTCAAATAAAATTCCAGAAATCATCAAACAATTTTATTTGTAATCTCTTCACTTTCGTATGCATTTTGTTGGCATCGACGATGCTCTGGCTGGTGTTGTGCTTAAGCCGTATTCTAGGGTTGGAGAATATGGGGATTTCGAGCATCGAGTGTTAATTTTGAGTTGATATTTGGGTTTAAGATATGGAATAGCACCTTGTATTCAAATTATGGATGATTCCTTAAATAATTATGTCGCAACCTCTCCCACAGGTAACGCGAGCTACCATACGACGTGAATGGATGGGAGGGTGCGCGTGTAGTGTGATGTTGATGAGGAGAGAGAGGTGTTGAAGAGAAGAAGCATCATATATTCTGTTTGAATTTTCATACAAGATCGAAGGAGATATTGGCAGCAAGGGGAGCGCAATGGCCATTATAGTAAAGTCGTTTGTATCGAACGCAGGGGGAGGAGAAGGGATGAGCAGGCAATTAAAGGGTTAAACTGTGGGTTAAGTTATTTAAACATTAATTAACATTAATACCTTTTAAAATTAATTATTATATACACGCAAACTTGTAATGTGTGTAGTTTCTTCATACATTATCAGAATTGGACGAAACAAGAAACGTTAGAATCATTTGGACGGTGGCTACACAATGGAACTGACTGGGAGTGAATTGGAGCTCGTTACAATTTATAGGGAAATAAATTGTCTGTCAGAATCAACCGTTCGATTATCGTTATTTAACGATAACCGTCCAAGGTGAGTAAAACTCACTAACTCTGTTTAAATTGTATTTTTTAAATATAATCTAGTACTGATAAATGATGATTAATTTCTGTGTGATGATTGTTTGGTTGAATTGTTGTTTGATTGGTTGAAATTACAGTTAACGATATACACACATACAGTTAAACAAACATTTATTATGTTCATCAGAATATGTTATATTGAATTGGAATTGATATTAATTATACAGTATAACATCCGTGGATGCAGGGAAATAGGTTGGAGGGATCCAACTGGATTCCTCAATATTTATAATACTGTTTTTGTTTCATATATTGTGATATATGAGGTGGTATATAATCTGTTATTGATTATGTGTGTTTGGATGATGATTGATCCTTTTGATTTGGTATTTTAATACCATAAGTGATACTGGAATGTAGAAAGGAAATTTTCAAAGTGTATCTTGAAAATGAAGTATATCTATATAATATCAAATGATTTGTAAAAAGGAATTTCAAAGTGGATATTGAATTTAAGTATTTTATAAAATCATTATAAATTGAAATATTTATATGAAATAAATAGAATAAGAAAAGGGGATATTTATTTCAAAAAAATAGAATTGAAAAGAAAATATTTGTAAAACAAATAAAATAGAAATAGAAATATTTGGGAAATAATTAGGAATTATAAATGGAAATATTTGAAAAATAATTATTAAATAGAAATTTGTTTTAACAGATAAATGCAAAAGATTAATTCAAAGAAGAATTAAATGGAATCTGTTTTAACAGATAAATGAAAAGATTTATTTATAAATAATGTTTATAAATTAAGTAAATAATTTATCATTGGATAAATTGAGTATATAAGTCTGAACTTATACAGAGAAGTAGAAATCGGTTTTAAAATACGAAATCAAATCTAATGGATTTTATAAAAAAAATTACAATCGATGTGAATAATGGATTATAATATTTATTTTATAAATTAAAACATTTATATTAAAAAATTGGGTTTTGAAATTGGAATTCAAATGAGAATTTGAATGGAATGGGAATTAGAGTTAATCGAATATTAATTATTGGAATAGAGTTAACCGAATATTAGTTAATCGAATAGAGTTAGTCGAATATTAGTTATTTGAATAGAGTGAATCGAATATAAGTATTCGAAGGAGAGTTTATCGAATATAGTTTATTCGGAAAAGAGTATCGAATATAGTTTATTCAAGAATGAATTGGGATTTGACTATATCGAATGTAGGAAAGTATTATTTACTTTCTGGTTCTTAATCTAGATTTATTATTCAATAAATCCTTTGTTTGTTTATCCAAATTAAATAAATAAAAGTTATATTTAGGTTATTATAAATATATCGGAAGTAGGGATTATAACACTATTATAAGAATCAAATGAATTCTATAAAGGAAGTGGATTCGTAAATAGAATCCGAGAGTGTAAGGAAGTTTGTTAAAGATTTTAAAGCTAAACTTTATCTATTTCGAAGTTAAAAACGTTGTTCATTTAAGGTCTGAAAGGTAGTTATACCCCAACTTGATTGATTTCGTTTTAAACTAAGGAATGGTTAAGGTTTGAAAGTGAAGGTTTGTTAAGTAAATTTAGTTAATGAGTGTGATGGTTCGAGTTGGCTATGTGGGTCGCCCCATTAAGGTGTATTGTCACCATCTAGAGAATATTCATATTTGTTACTTCTTTTTGCTTCTGTATCTCCAGGGAACGATTATGTTGCTAGAAACCGTTGGTGACAATATATTCGATACACTCAAGAGAAATGAGTGGTCGGTCATGTGTGGGTCGGGTTGCAAGACGTTCTTGTTAAACCCAGTGTATTCCTCTCTAGAGATACACTATCGGCAGGTGGTTCCATACCTTGTCATAGTCGGAATCCAATCTCCAATAAGCGCCCGCGGATTTGATTGTATACTATATATATATGGAGCGTGAGATGCAAGCGTTCTGCTAAATTGTTAATTATTTGTGATTACATTATTACAATATCAGAAAATATTGATTTTGAAAATGGTTTGGGTTATCGTAAGGTAAGAACCATCCGTGTTTTGTGTGGATCGGTCTTACGATTATCATTTCTTTTGAAAAGGATTTTGAAAGGTTAAACCGAATGGTTGGAGTATACTCACACCAGTCCCATGACTGACCCAGAGTTTATTTTGTTTTGTTTTCCCTAAACTCTTGGGTGTCTAAAATTTGTACGGGCAGTCAAGTAGTTCAAGTATTTCCAGATATTCTTGGAGGAGCTGGAGCACGAGGCTTCAGGATTTTATAGATATTGTTTATTTCTGTTGTGATGTAAGTATTGTACTCTAATATACTAATACAGATTTGTGTTTCAATGTTACTTTGTATACTATATTTTATTCGTTCCGCTGAGAGATTCGTGTTACTTTGATGTTGTTGTGTTCTTCTTCTTCTTCTATTCTAATTTTCTATCTTATCTATTCTCACCCTCTAACTTCTTTCTATTAACTATCCGGTATTCTCGATGTATGAATAGTCGACGTGGGTTTTGTGTTAAATTTCGGAGTCGAAAACTCCCGGGTTGTTGCACAAATAGTCAAACATTAACATGATTAGTTAGTAGTTCAATTAACCAAAAATATCTACTTTCACTCAATTGCATAGAAGATAGACTTTGGGGATGCCAATTCACCCCCCATTGCTCACCAACTATAGACCACAATCACACAGGAAACCATAAATGGTCACTGCACCATTGCCATCTCACCTGCAACATCGTGAACATCTACAGTTAATGGAGCATGTTTAACTGAAATTTGGAAGAATAATATAAAATACAGGATATTTTCATTTGAATAAAAACACAGAATATTTTTGTAAAAATCCATATGATGTGTTTTATATTTTCCATTTTGAAGTTTGAGAAGAAATAGCTTTGTGTGTAGTCAAGTGTGGTTAAGTAAAACTCGTAGGGGCAAAACATATTATAGAAAATTAGAATGACATGAATGAAGCATAAATTTTTGGGCAACGTGAAAGTATGCCTGTATTCAGAACATCAGATAAAACATTGAACATGTACATTAAAGAGGGCAACGAATGAATGTGGGGGCCAAACTGGTAAGCTTTTAAGTCATTTGAGTAAAAACATGCATTATATAATCATATTTGCTGAGTGATGATTCAGTTGGTTCTATATTGTTGAGTGATGATTCGGTGGACGGAAAAACTTCAATTTTTAATTCCTAAAAGTCCATTATGAAAACATGAGTAAATCTTTAGTGATCCTTTTAAATTAATTTTTAATACTTGGGATTGTTATATATAAGACCTTGTATCCCCAAAGAAGAACATCAGTAGATGTTACTTTTTCCATGGATCATATATAAATTAATAGATTAAAAACTACTTCCAGATTGTTTTTTTTGGGTATCCTACAAACACATATCCATATTAGTGAGAAATATTATTGTATTTAAAACTATAAATAAATAGCAAGATCGAGTAAAAATCTTTCTGTTGAATCTACCGAAATGGAGATAGGATTGCAAAAAATACACATATTAAAGGTGGATGAGTACCTAAATTTCGGTTTTGGAAAGAGATCGGATTACAAACGTAAGGTCAAATTTCTATTTAATCGTTTCTTCCTTTTTCATATAATTCATAATCTAATTCAGCAGCATGTGTATATTCAAAGATTTGGAAAAACAAAAGATTTGAACATAATGTTAACCTTAAATATACCTAAAATTCTTATGTATTCTAACATCAGTTGGGGAATCATTATCGTAGCTTGTTGCGATGAAGGGACCGCCAGCTGTTCTTGCGAAGTTGGTTCCTCCATTATACTAACAGCAAATATAAATTTTGTTGTAAAATGTTAATATTTCTGTGAACCCCATATATATTTAATATATTCAGCTCGTTTTCATTAACATGTAGTAATTTATGAAAGAACCACTCTTCTGTATAAACCTGGCAGCAGCAAAAGCCAAGTCTTCAGCGGGTCTGTAAGGAATCGCTTCAGCAAATCCAGTAAACCTGAAATTGTATCCAAGCTTGTAAGTGCGCATTGAAATATAAATATGCACAAAATAACTACAACTTATATTATGATAATTTATAACACTTACCCGCGTTTCCAAGCTTCAGTCCACACCTTAGGCCTGTAATTTTTAAGCGGCTAGAAGTTATCACAGTAAAAATCATAGCATGAGTTAACCTGTAAACAACAGTAAATGGCAATCAAAAATCAAAATCCCAACTATTTTTGGTTTCACAGGGATATTGTGACGGCCGGGAATTTCGCTCGATCCGAATCAGTCGTTAAACCGATCTAGACCGTTCGAAACCCCTGTTCGTTTGAGAACAGGACAAAATAGAACGCAGACGGAAGAACATTTCATTGCTATTACAACAATTCCATCAGATACAAGAATATACAGAGTATGAATGAATAAATTACATTCGATAAATATCAGAGATTACAATAAATTACATAGCAGCGGAAAATAATACAAAGCACAACTGAAGGTGATATACGGATACAGAGCTTTCCGGATGTCATTCCAGCTGTAAACCAGGATCCCGTGAATATAAATCTGCAAAACCAAACTACTAGCTGCCCGTGTCGAAAATAGGGGCACCCAGAGTTTAGGTTAAAACAATAAACTCCAGGTCAGTCATGTGACTGGTGTGAGAACTAAAACAGTTATTTAAAACTTTACTTTAAAAGAGAGTAATTCAAGGGACCACGCCGTATAACACGGAACGGGTTTCCTCCCAAGAATACCAGTGCATAGGATAAACAACGCAATGCTTTTTCGAAAAATGAAGCTATTATAAGACCCAGGTCCCATCACACAATGCAACGCAAGCCGGAGGATAGGGTTTTCCCTTATAATAGCCAAACATGCTTGATACGTTTAAAACAAATCATTTGATACTATAATAAGTGTATAGTGTCAAAACAGTTTCAATCATAAATATAAATCATAGACGGCATGGGTACCATATATCATGTCGCCATACTAGTTCTACAATTAAAACCGCAATACACGTATTGGAAATTAGATTTCCGTCATGAGTCGAGGCAAGGGGCAAGCTCCTCTCCGCGCTCGAGACACTCTAGCAAATGCCTCAGGACTACACACTCTGGGCAATCCTGGATCGGTTGGGCCGGTCCTCGCCTACGTTAGAGAATTATTTATTCCTGAACACACGTTTCCCGGTCCTTACAGACCTATAATCGAGGCGCCTCATTCCAACAACCACAAAGGTGAAAAGTATATAAATGTCAGGGCTGGTAAGTCACTGACACCACCAAAGCTAGAAAGAAACGTCGTGTTCTCCCAACGGTCCGTATCCCGTTTTTAACTCATACCGAGGTGTGAGGCTCGCGAATTCACGTTATATACAAAGCTGCCACGTAGGCGTGCTTTGATCATCAACCACAAGACTTTGCTTTTCAACAGAAGCCTTGATCTATGCAACTCAGCATGCCACACTGGCAGTTCATGCCATGCGATTGATGTCTATCGATATATAACCTCTAAGCTCGTACGTCTCAGAGAAGGGCGTTAAGCAAGAGAATAAATTCTCTGCCGCCAAACAGATATATATTTAACAGAAATCAATCAACACAGAATAAAATCCAATGCCAGACACACAATCCTTTTACAAGTTCGTTCTGGGTCTGAACGAAACCGGAGGCACTTTCCTCGCATATCCATCCATCTCCAAGTACGTCTGGACGACCACCAACTATTTCCATCCTCTTGGGTGTACAGCCCAATCAGGATCGTCGGTAATTGTCCAAACGATGTGAAGACTTCCGGTCTTCGACCACCGTCTTCATCTTCGACTTATCGTCGAATCGGTTATTCAGAATGGGTATAAACCCGGCCTTTCCGAACAACCCGCGTATATTAAAAACAAAGGTTTCACAAACACAACATACGCCTCATTCCAATTCAGAATATTCCTTTATTCATAAAATCATATTTTTAGGGAAAGGTTCCCATTAATTTTATCCAAGATAAATTCTTTAAAATTTATCCTTTAATCTTCCTTTGGATGTTATTTCAAACCAAATTATGGTTTTCTAAACTAGTCGAGATTAGCGAACCGTCACGAAGTAATTATTTATTTTATTTCCCAATCCCAACCTATTCATCCCATGGAGCAAAACTGGTAATACTCCATATCTAACACCACGGTGTTATCGGTAAAATTAATTACCATTTCACGTTCAAATCTAATTAAAGATTTAACTATCGCTTTGGAGCAAAACTGGTGATACTCCATTCTCGTTTATTTCCTAAATTTGATAATTTAGATTATCCATTCACATTTCAATTTAATTGCAGATTCGTTAAATCTCCTTTTACTGGGTTAAAGAACTAGTGTTATTTAAAACACAGTTCACGACAAACCCAAATCACATTCTATGTATTTTCGGGTTAAAGAACTAGTGTTGTTTAATACACTGTTCACGATAAACCCATTTTAAATCCAACCAAATATTAAATCTAATTTATTTATTTAAAAATAATTGGGTTTTAAATTTAGTTCAAAACTAGTTCATTTCGATAAAAATCCATTTTTATCTTTTCCAATATGGAGTTTTTCACCCCAATTTTTCCCAAATCATTTCTTATGATTTTACACAAATTATTGATATTTTTAATAATTTTATCAAGGCCCGTACAGTCGATTTCCATCAACGGCCATCGAACTGCACTTACAGCGACCTTTTTCAAATTTGATTTGGACGTATCTCCAAATCCAACCGTTAGATTTCAAATTTCTAATATTCGTTAGAAAGCTCTTTTCGATACGAACCCAACGGTTCCGGTTTTAGGAGAATCCGACGGTCGGATCTCCCGTAATGTCCATTTGAAATAAATGGTCGAAATTCACGAACTGCCGCGGCGCGGCGCGTTCTATTCAGGCCATTATATATTATATATAATATATAATATATATTTCGTCGATTTCTATTTAAAAACGAATTTTATAAATAGTTTTGAATTCGTTTCAAAAACTTTTTCAACTTCCATTTCAATTCAAATCAAAATTAATTTTTTTGCTTTATAAATTCGTTTTATAATTCATTTCTATTCAATTCAAATTTCAATTCAATTTAAATTCATTTCGCTTCGTTTTAAATTCAATTCGAATTCGTTTTCAATTCGATTCAATTCAAAGTGGTTTTCTATTCGATTCAATTCAAATTGGTTTTCTATTTGATTCAAATTCGTTATATATTCAATTGAAATCAAATTCGTTTTCTACTTAAATCAAATTCGTTATATATTCAATTCAATTCGAATTCGTTTTATATTCAATTCATTTCGAAATCGTGTTATATTCAATTCATTTCGAAATCGTGTTATATTCAATTCATTTCGAAATCGTGTTATATTCAATTCATTTCTAAATGAATAAAATCGATATAAATATCGTTCACGTCAAAATGGCGTCAATCTAATCAATACGGCTTCATATATTTCTATTTTCAAATATTCTATTTCAAATATTCTATTTCAAATATTTCGTTCTCAAATATTTCTATTTCAAATATTTCTATTCCAAATATTTTATTCAACACATGACTAATCTCAACGGATGAGTACAGTCAACACATGAACCTTTACTTTATAGTGATAAAGATATAAATTTTATTATTAAAATACTTCGTTCAACACATGACTAATCTCAACGGATGAGTACAGTCAACACATAAACCTTTATTTTTTTAATATTGTTCTTTATTTTCTAAATTGGAATGAGGCCCAGTCAATCACCATATAATGTTAATTATATGGATTTCATACATCACACGTATACAATAGCATTGAAAAATAATCAACCATCAACCAAAGTGCACTACACTGTATAAGCATCAAATATAGATATCTAACGCTTATAACAGCCTGTCAATCAATCGATCGACACATTTAATCAATCAGGATGAGTGAACTTCAAATTTCATCCCAATACCCGTGTGGGGTTTCAAACAATCAAACACAGATTTTATTCGTGCAGTTGGGCGATGTGTAAAATTTATCGACCCAATCAATGTCCTTCAAATAGGTGTACATCAACAAACCGTCCGGTTTGTAAATGAATATTTTATTTTATTCACTATATTCATATTCACGTTAAATATTATATTTTAGCGATAAAATATATTTTTTTCAACACAGAATTTCTATTCAGTTCATTTACACAATAAAAATGATATTTTTATTTTTCTAACATATTTTAGGAAATTTCGGTGGCATAACGGCACGATACTAGGAACGGGACGAGGCCTAGCCTTATCCCCGGTCTAGTGAAGGCCCACGCCATTCACACATCAATCAAATCAATTTTTATTTCACCAAACAATTCAATTCAAACCAAATAGTCTAACCAACTACTCAACCAAACAGTTAAACAAACAAGCCATCCATGTGTAACGACCCCGGATTTCGCCCGACCCTAATCGATCGCAAGATCGATTAAGACCGTTCAAAACCCGCGTACGTTAACTTTGAGCATACAACACATCAGAAAAAAACACAGACTTTTATAACATCAATAATAAATGTTACATCAGAGTACAGAATATATCAGAGTACATCAATAAATAATATAGCGGAAGATACATTTACAATAAATTAAATACATTGCAGCGGAACTAATCTCAACGGAAGGCCATCAGTAACTGGACCCAGCTTCAGACTTCAATCCAGGATCCTGCTTAACTATATCTACAAAAAGCTACTCGACTGCCCGTGTGGAAAGAGGGCACCCGAGTTTGCAAAGTGAAACAAACTACAGGTCAGTCGTGGGACTGGTGTGAGAATTCTATACTTAACTTAACTTATCTAATAAGTAAGCTAATCACAGGACCACGCCGCTAACGCGGAACAGGTTTACTTCATTTGATTTCCAGTGCATAAATAAAGTAAATCGTCAAATATCGCAATGCCTTTTTAGAAAAAATGAAACCATTATAAGACCCAAGTCCCATCACACAATGCAACGCAAACCAGAGGATAGGGTTTTACCTTATAATGGTCAAAAGATGCTTGGTACGTAAAAAACGATATTATTATTAGTGTGTATATATATATTTAAAACATTCAAATATAATATCAATCCTAGACGGCATAGGTACCATATACTATGTCGCCGTATATAAGTTTACAATCAAAACCGCAAGGGCGTATTGGGAATTGGGTTTCCATCATGAGTCGAGGCTAGGGGCAAGCTCCTCTCCGATTCGAGACACTCTAGCAAATGCCTCAGGATCCCCCGCAGTGAACCCTTGGATGCGGTAGGACCGGTCCCCGCCTATCGGTAGTGGATTGGTTATGCCTGAACACACGCTTCTCGGTTCCTTTGAACCTATAATATGACCACTATCGGCCTATAAAAATCCGAGGCGCCTCAAAATCCATCATCCACATAAGTAAAATGTCAGGGCTGGTAGGTCACTGACACCACTCTAACTAGAAAGAAACGTGTGCACTCCCTACGGTCCATATCCCGTTTTTGACTCATACCGGGGTGTGAGGCTCGCGAAGTCACGATAAACACAAAGCTATGCCGTAATAGGCTATGCTTTGATCATCAACCATAAGGCCCTGCTTTTCAACAAAAGCCTTGATCAATTTGCATCTTGGCGTGCCACATTGTCAGACCCTACCATATTATTGATCATCTACCAATATATATATAACCTCTAAGCTCATACGACTTAGAGAAAGGTGATGAGTAAAGAATAAATTCTTCACCACCATACAAAAATATATAATCAGTAGCGTTCAACAAATACAGTAGAAAGGAATACAATGTCAGACACGCAATCCATTTACAAGTCCGCTCTGGGTCTGAGCGAAACAACGTGTCCGTCGATCTCCAAATGCGTTTGGACGATCATTACCAAATACCTTGCCTTGGAAGGCCAATCCTAATTCAAGATACCAGTCATCATCCTCCCAACGATGTGAAAACCTTCGGTCTTCAATCACCGTCTTCGTCTTTGACTCTTGATCGTCGTGATGATTATTCAGAATGGGTTAAACCCGGTCTTTCTGAATAACTTGCGTAATTTGGGATTAAAAAGCAAATATTGGAAAATCACACATTTCGTCACATCCCAACTTAGAATATTCTTTTAATAAGATATTCGTTTTAGAAGTTTCTCATTAATTTTATCAAAGATAAATATTTAAAATAAAATCTATAAATCAATTTCCAAAAATATGGAATTCCACAGAAATCCAATCAATACATAATCGATATAAATTTCTGTATCAGACTAATAGCATAAATGGAATAACGGCAAAGCCTCTAAAATTCCATATATAATATCGGTCTTCTTTTACAGAAGCCCATCTCAATTATTACCAATAGAATTTCCACTTAATTCCTATTTAATATATTAAATTGGAAGACTTGATTTTAGAAAATGCCTTTCTCAAATCTATAATATAGATTCATAAGTTCCAAATAACAATTTCAATGTAAATTGGATTAAAGGACAAATGTCGTTTAAAACATCGTCCACGGTAAATCCACTTCACATCTTAATTTAGTACATATCACAAAATATAATTGCAAATGCTAGTAATCTTTTAAAAACATAATTTAAAATAATCATAAAAATATTCTTTATTTTACAAATCTTTATCTTCTACAAATATTCCTTGTTTTAACATATACTTAATTAACAATCTATATTTTGAAAATATATATATACTTTATATAAAAAGGATTTCTAATGTAAAAATAGTCTTATTTAAAAGAACACTTGAATCGAAATGCGACTCAAACGTTTACCATATAATTTGGATTATATGGATTTCACACACATCATATATATAACAATAACAGTATAATCATCAAGTCATCCATTACATCCAAAGTGTAATTTCCACTGTGTAAGCGTTAAAATTAAATAATAACGCTCATCACAGCCTGTCGATCTAACGATCAACATACAACTAAATATTGGGATTAGTGTATGTAAATTTTCATCCTAACACCCGTGTGGGGTTTTCAACCAATCAAGCAAATGATAAACTAATTTGTGCACTTGGGCGATGTATGAAAATTATCGTCCCAATCACATACACAAGTCGGGTAACTTGTCTATGGAAGTGTATTACACAATATATAACACGACGATAAAAATGTCTCTTTTATTTATATTCCTTTTATTGCCTATAAACGGTCAATAAAAATGTGATCTTTATTTCTATACTTTTTATTGTAATTTACATTTTTTTTTAGCAAAATGTCCTTTTTATTCTAACTTACATTTTGAATGTAATTTTTCCTTTTTATTGTTTATTTACATCAAAATGTAAATGTTCCCTTTTTCATTGTTTATTATTAACAACAAAAATCTCGTCTTCTATATTTATTCTTTTCAATGAAAGCAATTTTACATAAAATTGTAATTCTTTAATTTTATTCTTTTTATTGTCTCTAGAAAGACAATAAAATGTAACACAAAAATATATTCTTTCTATCGCATCTAAAATGATGATAAAAATGTAACATTAACATTGTTATTTTTATCGCATCAAAAATGCCGATAAAAATGAATCACTAACATTGTGTATTTTTATCGCACCAAAAATGTCGATAAAAATGAATCACTAACATTGTCTATTTTTATCGCACCAAAAATGTCGATAAAAATGACAACATTAACCATTCTATTTTCACTGCATTCAAAATGACGATAAAATATTCAACATTAACAATTCTATTTTTACCGCATTCAAAATGACGATAAAATATTCAACATTAACAATTCTATTTTTACCGCATTCAAAATGACGATAAAATATTATCATAAGAAATGAAAGCAAAATGTTCTTTTTATTACTAAAAGGAAAAACAACAAAAATGCTTCTTTTAATGCTAAAAAGAAACATGACATAAAAATGTTCTTTTAATGTTAAAAAGAAGAAGCGACAAAAATGACCATTTTCATGTTAAAAAGAAAAGGGTGACAAAATATGTTTTTAATTCTAAAAAGAAAAAGCGACAAAAATTATCTTTTTATTCTAATGCAATATCTTTACAAAAGTGTTATTTTAATATCAATGCGAATTTTCAATTTCTTACTACATATAAAAATGTAAACTTTATTTTACATTGTATATATCATCCTAAATTACATATAAAAATGTAAGTTTTAATTTTATTTGCAAATCCCATTTCTAATTACATATAAAAATATAATTTTTATTTCACATTGTAAATTCATGTCCAACTACATAAAGAAATGTAATTGTTATAATGCAATACCAATTCATATTCTAATTACATTGAAAAATGTAATTTTTATCTTACCAATATAACTCATATATAAATTACATAGAAAAAAAAAGTCATTTTTATTTTACCGTTCTAATTCACATCTAAATTACATAGGAAAATGTAATTCTTATCATGCGGTACAAATTCAATTTTAGGTTACATAGAAAAATGTAATTTTCATCATGCGATGGAAATTCATATTTTAATTACATAGAAAAATGTAATTTCTAACATACGACATAAATTCATATCTAAATTACATCTAAAAATGTAATTTTTATCATACAGTGTAAATTCACATTTTAATTACCTATAAAAATGTAATTTTTAGTTTACAAAGCAAGTTCATACATTCATTTCATATACATTACAAAATAAATGAAATTTCATTCATGCGGAGTAAATTCATTCATAAATTACATAATAAAATGTAATTTATTTCATACAGTGCAAATTCATTCATAAATTACATAATAAAAATGTAATTTATTTTACCTCATAAAATTTCATTCGTTTACTTACAATGTAAAAATATTCACTTTTATGTTTACAATGTAAAGCTATCAACTTTTTTTTTTATAATGTAAAAATATCAACCTTTATATTTTACGGTGTAAAAATATCAACTTTTATATTTTAATGTAAAAACATCGTCTTTTAATATTTAATCGTAAAATATCACCTTTTAATATTTTACAATGTAAAAATTTATCACCTTTCTATTTACACCGTAAAAATTTATCTTTTTATTTCCATTTAAAAATATGATCTTTTTCTTCTTCTTTTCTTTTTTTCAATACAAAAAAAAATATTATCTTTTTATTTACATCGTAAAATTTTTATCTTTTTAATTTCAATACAAATATATGATTTAAATTTAGATTTAATTTTCTAATCCCAAATAGAATTCAATAATATAGCAATTTCAATGCGGATCTAACATGTCACAAACAACAAATCATACCACAAGCAACAATCAATCATCTATCCAACCCAAACATTTCAGATCTGAATCAACACAATAATACAATAATTTTTAACACGAGAAAATTAATTAATAATTAATTAAATAATAGAATTTGAATTCTCACCTTGAATTTTGCTGAAAATTTGACTCTCTCAGAATCAGGTGTGGTCTGCGCCATCGCGAAGCTCTCGGAAAGACAAGTCCAACGCAACTGACGGTTCGTAAAACGGACCTCGTATGAGAGAGTTGTACGCGTTTAAAAATTGAACAAATTTTATATTTAAATAATAAAATAATAATAAAAAGTACACGGCACCTTCTTCCCCAACATGTTCGGCCGAACTTGTAACCCACCATCCACCGTTGCTCCTTCTACACGCACGCCACCACAAGCACCCGGACCACGATCAGAAGCCACCACCTCGTCGGCCACCTCGAGACACACCCGCGCCGAGACCCGGGCCCCACTCGCACCCCCCTAGGACCCACAAATAACCCATAAACGCAGCACCTTCTCAGCCAAAATCCGTGCACCAAAACCCGATCTTAACCGTATAGATTGAAAGGTCTCTGAATTCTCTTCGATTTGGTAGGTCATACGTCGATTTTCGTTGAACGGATTGAGAGATATTAGCGTTTGAATTTGGGTGATTTCTGGCCTTCGGTTTGGACATGGCGGCTGGCCAAATTAGGGTTAGGGTTTTCGGATTTAATAATATTTTAATATTTAATTCCGAATTTCGTGAAATAAAGTGGATTTTTGGACTTTCTCGGATTTGGGCCTGCTTACTGTCGATCTTAATGTTTTGAGGCCTTCTGAACGCGATGGGCTATGTCCCGGCCTCTAATTCTGATGTATGTACGTTTTTTTTCGGTTTTAATTTAAAAATACAATATTAAATAAATAATTTAATTTCTACCGTACATTTAAATATGCCGGGGCCACATACGACCTCAGAAATTTCTAAAAAAAATATTTTTAGCTTTCTTATGACGATACGAATCCAACAAAATTATTTTCGATGAATTCTGAGACTGTTTGAAAAATGGCTATTTTTAAGGCATTTAAATTTAACTGAAAATAGTCAAAACACATTTTATTTCGCCACGCTCACATATTAATTCGAAAAATTCTGAAAATTGAAACCTAGCAATAATTTGACATTCCGGTTCCAACAAAAGTGGTTTCGTCGAAAAAGGTGGTCGTTTGAAAAATGACGATTTTCAAGGCCAAAATATTTAATATTAAAAATACATTTTTAAACAAATAATTGTCGAAACTCAAAATATATACGTGTTTACTGTTTTTCAATGTAGAAACGTCATTCTGAACTCAATGGAAGTGGTTTCGAGTTCAAATTCCTTCGTATGCAAAAAGTAGCCTTTCGGGCCATATATATTATATAAATTCTACAGCGACCTTTCTAAAAATTGAATTGGCCATAACTTTTGATTTCCGCTATGAAATTTCAATTTTTCGGATTCGTTAGAAAGATATTTTTAAAGAGATACTAATATTTTTGGTTTCACTAAAATCCGTTTAATTTTGCATCCTGTACGGTCAGTCAAAGTTCAAGTTTGACTTTTCAAATTACTGCGTTATTTCTAATTCCATTTATTTTAAATTAAATTTATTCGTTTTAACTTCGATTAAAATAAATTCTAGCCATTATTATTAATAATGAATTATATTATAACCTCAAAATTCATTAAAATTTTCTAAAATAAAATTTTTAAATTGGTTCAGAATTTCGGGTTGTTACAATCTCCCCCACTTAAGATCTTTTCGTCCTCGAAAAGGGAATGAAGCTAAAGTTGTTTATTTAACTAATTTAATTAATTTTCATTCATTAATTGTTTAATAATTTATTAGTTGAATTCATATTCACACAACACAATCATCAATCAATTAATTGATTAAATTTTCAAAAATATATTACTTTAATATATTCAAAAATCATATTTTCTAAAATCGAATTATATATAATAACAAGTACGCTAATTATGAATTCTTCTTCACTCTGACTCATTCTAGGGCGTTGCTAACCCCATCTCTAATGAGTATTCTCATTCTAGGATACTGCTGATCCTATCTCTAATGAGTATTCCTATTGGATATTACTAATCCAACCTCTGATGAGTCTTCTGTTTAGTTCTAACGAGTTGTACCTCAAAGATTTGAGCTAACCAGAGCTCTGATACCAGCTGTAACGACCCCGGATTTCGCCCGACCCCAATCGATCGCAAGATCGATTAAGACCGTTCAAAACCCGCGTACGTTAATTTTGGGCATACAACACATCAGAACGAAAACACGGACTTTTATAACATCAATAATAAATGTTACATCAGAGTACAGAATATATCAGAGTACATCAATAAATAATATAGCGGAAGATACATTTACAATAAATTAAATACATTGCAGCGGAACTAATCTCAGCGGAAGGCCATCAGTAACTGGACCCAGCTTCATACTTCAATCCAGGATCCTGCTTAACTATATCTGCAAAAAGCTACTCGACTGCCCGTGTGGAAAGAGGGCACCCGAGTTTGCAAAGTGAAACAAACTACAGGTCAGTCGTGGGACTGGTGTGAGAATTCTATACTTAACTTAACTTATCTAATAAGTAAGCTAATCACAGGACCACGCCGCTAACGCGGAACGGGTTTACTCCATTTGATTTCCAGTGCATAAATAAAGTAAATCGTCAAATATCGCAATGCCTTTTTAGAAAAAATGAAACCATTATAAGACCCAAGTCCCATCACACAATGCAACGCAAACCAGAGGATAGGGTTTTACCTTATAATGGTCAAAAGATGCTTGGTACGTAAAAAACGATATTATTATTAGTGTGTATATATATATTTAAAACATTCAAATATAATATCAATCCTAGACGGCATAGGTACCATATACTATGTCGTCGTATATAAGTTTACAATCAAAACCGCAAGGGCGTATTGGGAATTGGGTTTCCATCATGAGTCGAGGCTAGGGGCAAGTTCCTCTCCGATTCGAGACACTCTAGCAAATGCCTCAGGATCCCCCGCAGTGAACCCTTGGATGCGGTAGGGCCGGTCCCCGCCTATCGGTAGTGGATTGGTTATGCCTGAACACACGCTTCTCGGTTCCTTTGAACCTATAATATGACCACTATCGGCCTATAAAAATCCGAGGCGCCTCAAAATCCATCAACCACATAAGTAAAATGTCAGGGCTGGTAGGTCACTGACACCACTCTAGCTAGAAAGAAACGTGTGCACTCCCTACGGTCCATATCCCGTTTTTGACTCATACCGGGGTGTGAGGCTCGCGAAGTCACGATATACACAAAGCTATGCCGTAATAGGCTATGCTTTGATCATCAACCATAAGGCCCTGCTTTTCAACAAAAGCCTTGATCAATTTGCATCTTGGCGTGCCACATTGTCAGACCCTACCATATTATTGATCATCTACCAATATATATATAACCTCTAAGCTCATACGACTTAGAGAAAGGTGATGAGTAAAGAATAAATTCTTCACCACCAAACAAAAATATATAATCAGTAGCGTTCAACAAATACAGTAGAAAGGAATACAATGTCAGACACGCAATCCATTTACAAGTCCGCTCTGGGTCTGAGCGAAACAACGTGTCCGTCGATCTCCAAATGCGTTTGGACGATCATTACCAAATACCTTGCCTTGGAAGGCCAATCCCAATTCAAGATACCAGTCATCATCCTCCCAACGATGTGAAAACCTTCGGTCTTCAATCAACGTCTTCGTCTTCGACTCTTGATCGTCGTGATGATTATTCAGAATGGGTTAAACCCGGTCTTTCTGAATAACTTGCGTAATTTGGGATTAAAAAGCAAATATTGGAAAATCACACATTTCGTCACATCCCAACTCAGAATATTCTTTTAATAAGATATTCGTTTTAGAAGTTTCTCATTAATTTTATCAAAGATAAATATTTAAAATAAAATCTATAAATCAATTTCCAAAAATATGGAATTCCACAGAAATCCAATCAATACATAATCGATATAAATTTCTGTATCAGACTAATAGCATAAATGGAATAACGGCAAAGCCTCTTAAATTCCATATATAATATCGGTCTTCTTTTACAGAAGCCCATCTAAATTATTACCAATAGAATTTCCACTTAATTCCTATTTAATATATTAAATTGGAAGACTTGATTTTAGAAAATGCCTTTCTCAAATCTATAATATAGATTCATAAGTTCCAAATAACAATTTCAATGTAAATTGGATTAAAGGACAAATGTCGTTTAAAACATCATCCACGGTAAATCCACTTCACATCTTAATTTAGTACATATCACAAAATATAATTGCAAATGCTAGTAATCTTTTAAAAACATAATTTAAAATAATCATAAAAATATTCTTTATTTTACAAATCTTTATCTTCTACAAATATTCCTTGTTTTAACATATACTTAATTAACAATCTATATTTTGAAAATATATATATACTTTATATAAAAAGGATTTCTAATGTAAAAATAGTCTTATTTAAAAGAACACTTGAATCGAAATGCGACTCAAACATTTACCATATAATTTGGATTATATGGATTTCACACACATCATATATATAACAATAACAGTATAATCATCAAGTCATCCATTACATCCAAAGTGTAATTTCCACTGTGTAAGCGTTAAAATTAAATAATAACGCTCATCACAGCCTGTCGATCTAACGATCAACATACAACTAAATATTGGGATTAGTGTATGTAAATTTTCATCCCAACACCCGTGTGGGGTTTTCAACCAATCAAGCAAATGATAAACTAATTTGTGCACTTGGGCGATGTATGAAAATTATTGTCCCAATCACATACACAAGTCGGGTAACTTGTCTATGGAAGTGTATTACACAATATATAACACGACGATAAAAATGTCTCTTTTATTTATATTCCTTTTAATGCCTATAAACGGTCAATAAAAATGTGATCTTTATTTCTATACTTTTTATTGTAATTTACATTTTTTTTAGCAAAATGTCCTTTTTATTCTAACTTACATTTTGAATGTAATTTTTCCTTTTTATTGTTTATTTACATCAAAATGTAAATGTTCCCTTTTACATTGTTTATTATACCAGCTGTAACGACCCCGGATTTCGCCCGACCATAATCGATCGCAAGATCGATTAAGACCGTTCAAAACCCGCGTACGTTAACTTTGGGCATACAACACATCAGAACAAAAACACAGACTTTTATAACATCAATAATAAATGTTACATCAGAGTACATAATATATCAGAGTACATCAATAAATAATATAGCGGAAGATACATTTACAATAAATTAAATACATTGCAGCGGAACTAATCTCAGCGGAAGGCCATCAGTAACTGGACCCAGCTTCAGACTTCAATCCAGGATCCTGCTTAACTATATCTGCAAAAAGCTACTCGACTGCCCGTGTGGAAAGAGGGCACCCGAGTTTGCAAAGTGAAACAAACTACAGGTCAGTCGTGGGACTGGTGTGAGAATTCTATACTTAACTTAACTTATCTAATAAGTAAGCTAATCACAGGACCACGCCGCTAACGCAGAACGGGTTTACTCCATTTGATTTCCAGTGCATAAATAAAGTAAATCGTCAAATATCGCAATGCCTTTTTAGAAAAAATGAAACCATTATAAGACCCAAGTCCCATCACATAATGCAACGCAAACCAGAGGATAGGGTTTTACCTTATAATGGTCAAAAGATGCTTGATACGTAAAAAAACGATATTATTATTAGTGTGTACATATATATATTTAAAACATTCAAATATAATATCAATCCTAGACGGCATAGGTACCATATACTATGTCGCCGTATATAAGTTTACAATCAAAACCGCAAGGGCGTATTGGGAATTGGGTTTCCATCATGAGTCGAGGCTAGGGGCAAGCTCCTCTCCGATTCGAGACACTCTAGCAAATGCCTCAGGATCCCCCGCAGTAAACCCATGGATGCGGTAGGGTCGGTCCCCGCCTATCGGCAGTGGATTGGTTATGCCTGAACACACGCTTCCCGGTTCCTTTGAACCTATAATATGACCACTATCGGCCTATAAAAATCCGAGGCGCCTCAAAATCCAGCATCCACATAAGTAAAATGTCAGGGCTGGTAGGTCACTGACACCACTCTAGCTAGAAAGAAACGTGTGCACTCCCTACGGTCCATATCCCGTTTTTGACTCATACCGGGGTGTGAGGCTCGCGAAGTCACGATATACACAAAGCTATGCCGTAATAGGCTATGCTTTGATCATCAACCACAAGACCCTGCTTTTCAACAAAAGCCTTGATCAATTTGCATCTTGGCGTGCCACATTGTCAGACCCTACCATATTATTGATCATCTACCAATATATATAACCTCTAAGCTCATACGACTTAGAGAAGGGTGATAAGTAAAGAATAAATTCTTCACCACCAAACAAAAATATATAATCAGTAGCGTTCAACAAATACAGTAGAAAGGAATACAATGTCAGACACGCAATCCATTTACAAGTCCGCTCTGGGTCTGAGCGAAACAACATGTCCGTCGATCTCCAAATGCGTTTGGACGATCATTACCAAATACCTTGCCTTGGAAGGCCAATCCCAATTCAAGATACCAGTCATCATCCTCCCAACGATGTGAAAACCTTCGGTCTTCAATCAACGTCTTCGTCTTCGACTCTTGATCGTCGTGATGATTATTCAGAATGGGTTAAACCCGGTCTTTCTGAATAACTTGCGTAATTTGGGATTAAAAAGCAAATATTGGAAAATCACACATTTCGTCACATCCCAACTCAGAATATTCTTTTAATAAGATATTCGTTTTAGAAGTTTCTCATTAATTTTATCAAAGATAAATATTTAAAATAAAATCTATAAATCAATTTCCAAAAATATGGAATTCCACAGAAATCCAATCAATACATAATCGATATAAATTTCTGTATCAGACTAATAGCATAAATGGAATAACGGCAAAGCCTCTTAAATTCCATATATAATATCGGTCTTCTTTTACAGAAGCCCATCTCAATTATTACCAATAGAATTTCCACTTAATTCCTATTTAATATATTAAATTGGAAGACTTGATTTTAGAAAATGCCTTTCTCAAATCTATAATATAGATTCATAAGTTCCAAATAACAATTTCAATGTAAATTGGATTAAAGGACAAATGTCGTTTAAAACATCGTCCACGGTAAATCCACTTCACATCTTAATTTAGTACATATCACAAAATATAATTGCAAATGCTAGTAATCTTTTAAAAACATAATTTAAAATAATCATAAAAATATTCTTTATTTTACAAATCTTTATCTTCTACAAATATTCCTTGTTTTAACATATACTTAATTAACAATCTATATTTTGAAAATATATATATACTTTATATAAAAAGGATTTCTAATGTAAAAATAGTCTTATTTAAAAGAACACTTGAATCGAAATGCGACTCAAACATTTACCATATAATTTGGATTATATGGATTTCACACACATCATATATATAACAATAACAGTATAATCATCAAGTCATCCATTACATCCAAAGTGTAATTTCCACTGTGTAAGCATTAAAATTAAATAATAACGCTCATCACAGCCTGTCGATCTAACGATCAACATACAACTAAATATTGGGATTAGTGTATGTAAATTTTCATCCCAACACCCGTGTGGGGTTTTCAACCAATCAAGCAAATGATAAACTAATTTGTGCACTTGGGCGATGTATGAAAATTATCGTCCCAATCACATACACAAGTCGGGTAACTTGTCTATGGAAGTGTATTACACAATATATAACACGACGATAAAAATGTCTCTTTTATTTATATTCCTTTTATTGCCTATAAACGGTCAATAAAAATGTGATCTTTATTTCTATACTTTTTATTGTAATTTACATTTTTTTTTAGCAAAATGTCCTTTTTATTCTAACTTACATTTTGAATGTAATATTTCCTTTTTATTATTTATTTACATCAAAATGTAAATGTTCCCTTTTTCATTGTTTATTATACCAGCTGTAACGACCCCGAATTTCGCCCGACCCCAATCGATCGCAAGATCGATTAAGACCGTTCAAAACCCGCGTACGTTAACTTTGGGCATACAACACATCAGAACAAAAACACAGACTTTTATAACATCAATAATAAATGTTACATCAGTGTACAAAATATATCAGAGTACATCAATAAATAATATAGCGGAAGATACATTTACAATAAATTAAATACATTGCGGCGGAACTAATCTCAGCGGAAGGCCATCAGTAACTGGACCCAGCTTCAGACTTCAATCCAGGATCCTGCTTAACTATATCTGCAAAAAGCTACTCGACTGCCCGTGTGGAAAGAGGGCACCCGAGTTTGCAAAGTGAAACAAACTACAGGTCAGTCGTGGGACTGGTGTGAGAATTCTATACTTAACTTAACTTATCTAATAAGTAAGCTAATCACAGGACCACGCCGCTAACGCGGAACGGGTTTACCCCATTTGATTTCCAGTGCATAAATAAAGTAAATCGTCAAATATCGCAATGCCTTTTTAGAAAAAATGAAACCATTATAAGACCCAAGTCCCATCACACAATGCAACGCAAACCAGAGGATTAGGTTTTACCTTATAATGGTCAAAAGATGCTTGATACGTAAAAAAACGATATTATTATTAGTGTGTATATATATATTTAAAACATTCAAATATAATATCAATCCTAGACGGCATAGGTACCATATACTATGTCGCCGTATATAAGTTTACAATCAAAACCGCAAGGGCGTATTGGGAATTGGGTTTCCATCATGAGTCGAGGCTAGGGGCAAGCTCCTCTCCGATTCGAGACACTCTAGCAAATGCCTCAGGATCCCCCGCAGTAAACCCTGGATGCGGTAGGGTCGGTCCCCGCCTATCGGCAGTGGATTGGTTATGCCTGAACACATGCTTCTCGGTTCCTTTGAACCTATAATATGACCACTATCGGCCTATAAAAATCCGAGGCGCCTCAAAATCCAGCATCCACATAAGTAAAATGTCAGGGCTGGTAGGTCACTGACACCACTCTAGCTAGAAAGAAACGTGTGCACTCCCTACGGTCCATATCCCGTTTTTGACTCATACCGGGGTGTGAGGCTCGCGAAGTCACGATATACACAAAGCTATGCCGTAATAGGCTATGCTTTGATCATCAACCACAAGACCCTGCTTTTCAACAAAAGCCTTGATCAATTTGCATCTTGGCGTGCCACATTGTCAGACCCTACCATATTATTGATCATCTACCAATATATATAACCTCTAAGCTCATACGACTTAGAGAAGGGTGATAAGTAAAGAATAAATTCTTCACCACCAAACAAAAATATATAATCAGTAGCGTTCAACAAATACAGTAGAAAGGAATACAATGTCAGACACGCAATCCATTTACAAGTCCGCTCTGGGTCTGAGCGAAACAACGTGTCCGTCGATCTCCAAATGCGTTTGGACGATCATTACCAAATACCTTGCCTTGGAAGGCCAATCCCAATTCAAGATACCAGTCATCATCCTCCCAACGATGTGAAAACCCTCGGTCTTCAATCAACGTCTTCGTCTTCGACTCTTGATCGTCGTGATGATTATTCAGAATGGGTTAAACCCGGTCTTTCTGAATAACTTGCGTCATTTGGGATTAAAAAGCAAATATTGGAAAATCACACATTTCGTCACATCCCAACTCAGAATATTCTTTTAATAAGATATTCATTTTAGAAGTTTCTCATTAATTTTATCAAAGATAAATATTTAAAATAAAATCTATAAATCAATTTCCAAAAATATGGAATTCCACAGAAATCCAATCAATACATAATCGATATAAATTTCTGTATCAGACTAATAGCATAAATGGAATAACGGCAAAGCCTCTTAAATTCCATATATAATATCGGTCTTCTTTTACAGAAGCCCATCTCAATTATTACCAATAGAATTTCCACTTAATTCCTATTTAATATATTAAATTGGAAGACTTGATTTTAGAAAATGCCTTTCTCAAATCTATAATATAGATTCATAAGTTCCAAATAACAATTTCAATGTAAATTGGATTAAAGGACAAATGTCGTTTAAAACAACGTCCACGGTAAATCCACTTCACATCTTAATTTAGTACATATCACAAAATATAATTGCAAATGCTAGTAATCTTTTAAAAACATAATTTAAAATAATCATAAAAATATTCTTTATTTTACAAATCTTTATCTTCTACAAATATTCCTTGTTTTAACATATACTTAATTAACAATCTATATTTTGAAAATATATATATACTTTATATAAAAAGGATTTCTAATGTAAAAATAGTCTTATTTAAAAGAACACTTGAATCGAAATGCGACTCAAACATTTACCATATAATTTGGATTATATGGATTTCACACACATCATATATATAACAATAACAGTATAATCATCAAGTCATCCATTACATCCAAAGTGTAATTTCCACTGTGTAAGCGTTAAAATTAAATAATAACGCTCATCACAGCCTGTCGATCTAACGATCAACATACAACTAAATATTGGGATTAGTGTATGTAAATTTTCATCCCAACACCCGTGTGGGGTTTTCAACCAATCAAGCAAATGATAAACTAATTTGTGCACTTGGGCGATGTATGAAAATTATCGTCCCAATCACATACACAAGTCGGGTAACTTGTCTATGGAAGTGTATTACACAATATATAACACGACGATAAAAATGTCTCTTTTATTTATATTCCTTTTATTGCCTATAAACGGTCAATAAAAATGTGATCTTTATTTCTATACTTTTTTATTGTAATTTACATTTTTTTTAGCAAAATGTCCTTTTTATTCTAACTTACATTTTGAATGTAATTTTTCCTTTTTATTATTTATTTACATCAAAATGTAAATGTTCCCTTTTTCATTGTTTATTATACCAGCTGTAACGACCCCGGATTTCGCCCGACCCCAATCGATCGCAAGATCGATTACGACCGTTCAAAACCCGCGTACGTTAACTTTGGGCATACAACACATCAGAAGAAAAACACAGACTTTTATAACATCAATAATAAATGTTACATCAGAGTACAGAATATATCAGAGTACATCAATAAATAATATAGCGGAAGATACATTTACAATAAATTAAATACATTGCAGCGGAACTAATCTCAGCGAAAGGCCATCGGTAGATGGACCCAGCTTCAGACTTCAATCCAGGATCCTGCTTAACTATATCTGCAAAAAGCTACTCGACTGCCCGTGTGGAAAGAGGGCACCCGAGTTTGCAAAGTGAATCAAACTACAGGTCAGTCGTGGGACTGGTGTGAGAATTCTATACTTAACTTAACTTATCTAATAAGTAAGCTAATCACAGGACCACGCCGCTAACGCGGAACGGGTTTACTCCATTTGATTTCCAGTGCATAAATAAAGTAAATCGTCAAATATCGCAATGCCTTTTTAGAAAAAATGAAACCATTATAAGACCCAAGTCCCATCACACAATGCAACGCAAACCAGAGGATAGGGTTTTACCTTATAATGGTTAAAAGATGCTTGATACGTAAAAAAACGATATTATTATTAGTGTGTATATATATATTTAAAACATTCAAATATAATATCAATCCTAGACGGCATAGGTACCATATACTATGTAGCCGTATATAAGTTTACAATCAAAACCGCAAGGGCGTATTGGGAATTGGGTTTCCATCATGAGTCGAGGCTAGGGGCAAGCTCCTCTCCGATTCGAGACACCCTAGCAAATGCCTCAGGATCCCCCGCAGTAAACCCTTGGATGCGGTAGGGCCGGTCCCCGCCTATCGGCAGTGGATTGGTTATGCCTGAACACACGCTTCCCGGTTCCTTTGAACCTATAATATGACCACTATCGGCCTATAAAAATCCGAGGCGCCTCAAAATCCATCATCCACATAAGTAAAATGTCAGGGCTGGTAGGTCACTGACACCACTCTAGCTAGAAAGAAACGTGTGCACTCCCTACGGTCCATATCCCGTTTTTGACTCATACCGGGGTGTGAGGCTCGCGAAGTCACGATATACACAAAGCTATGCCGTAATAGGCTATGCTTTCATCATCAACCACAAGGCCCTGCTTTTCAACAAAAGCCTTGATCAATTTGCATCTTGGCGTGCCACATTGTCAGACCCTACCATATTATTGATCATCTACCAATATATATATAACCTCTAAGCTCATACGAATTAGAGAAGGGTGATAAGTAAAGAATAAATTCTTCACCACCAAACAAAAATATATAATCAGTAGCGTTCAACAAATACAGTAGAAAGGAATACAATGTCAGACACGCAATCCATTTACAAGTCCGCTCTGGGTCTGAGCGAAACAATGTGTCCGTCGATCTCCAAATGCGTTTGGACGATCATTACCAAATACCTTGCCTTGGAAGGCCAATCCCAATTCAAGATACCAGTCATCGTCCTCCCAACGATGTGAAAACCTTCGGTCTTCAATCACCGTCTTCGTCTTCGACTCTTGATCGTCGTGATGATTATTCAGAATGGGTTAAACCCGGTCTTTCTGAATAACTTGCGTAATTTGGGATTAAAAAGCAAATATTGGAAAATCACACATTTCGTCACATCCAACTCAGAATATTCTTTTAATAAGATATTCGTTTTAGAAGTTTCTCATTAATTTTATCAAAGATAAATATTTAAAATAAAATCTATAAATCAATTTCCAAAAATATGGAATTCCACAGAAATCCAATCAATACATAATCGATATAAATTTCTGTATCAGACTAATAGTATAAATGGAATAACGGCAAAGCCTCTTAAATTCCATATATAATATCGGTCTTCTTTTACAGAAGCCCATCTCAATTATTACCAATAGAATTTCCACTTAATTCCTATTTAATATATTAAATTGGAAGACTCTATTTTAGAAAATGCCTTTCTCAAATCTATAATATAGATTCATAAGTTCCAAATAACAATTTCAATGTAAATTGGATTAAAGGACAAATGTCGTTTAAAACATCGTCCACGGTAAATCCACTTCACATCTTAATTTAGTACATATCACAAAATATAATTGCAAATGCTAGTAATCTTTTAAAAACATAATTTAAAATAATCATAAAAATATTCTTTATTTTACAAATCTTTATCTTCTACAAATATTCCTTGTTTTAACATATACTTAATTAACAATCTATATTTTGAAAATATATATATACTTTATATAAAAAGGATTTCTAATGTAAAAATAGTCTTATTTAAAAGAACACTTGAATCGAAATGCGACTCAAACATTTACCATATAATTTGGATTATATGGATTTCACACACATCATATATATAACAATAACAGTATAATCATCAAGTCATCCATTACATCCAAAGTGTAATTTCCACTGTGTAAGCGTTAAAATTAAATAATAACGCTCATCACAGCCTGTCGATCTAACGATCAACATACAACTAAATATTGGGATTAGTGTATGTAAATTTTCATCCCAACACCCGTGTGGGGTTTTCAACCAATCAAGCAAATGATAAACTAATTTGTGCACTTGGGCGATGTATGAAAATTATCGTCCCAATCACATACACAAGTCGGGTAACTTGTCTATGGAAGTGTATTACACAATATATAACACGACGATAAAAATGTCTCTTTTATTTATATTCCTTTTATTTCCTATAAACGGTCAATAAAAATGTGATCTTTATTTCTATACTTTTTATTGTAATTTACATTTTTTTTTAGCAAAATGTCCTTTTTATTCTAACTTACATTTTGAATGTAATTTTTCCTTTTTATTGTTTATTTACATCAAAATGTAAATGTTCCCTTTTTCATTGTTTATTATTAACAACAAAAATCTCGTCTTCTATATTTATTCTTTTCAATGAAAGCAATTTTACATAAAATTGTAATTCTTTAATTTTATTCTTTTTATTGTCTCTAGAAAGACAATAAAATGTAACACAAAAATATATTCTTTCTATCGCATCTAAAATGATGATAAAAATGTAACGTTAACATTGTTATTTTTATCGCATCAAAAATGCCGATAAAAATGAATCACTAACATTGTCTATTTTTATCGCACCAAAAATGTCGATAAAAATGAATCACTAACATTGTCTATTTTTATCGCACCAAAAATGTCGATAAAAATGAATCACTAACATTGTCTATTTTTATCGCACCAAAAATGTCGATAAAAATGACAACATTAACCATTCTATTTTCACTGCATTCAAAATGACGATAAAATATTCAACATTAACAATTCTATTTTTACCGCATTCAAAATGACGATAAAATATTCAACATTAACAATTCTATTTTTACCGCATTCAAAATGACGATAAAATATTATCATAAGAAATGAAAGCAAAATGTTCTTTTTATTACTAAAAGGAAAAACAACAAAAATGCTTCTTTTAATGCTAAAAAGAAACATGACATAAAAATGTTCTTTTAATGTTAAAAAGAAGAAGCGACAAAAATGACCATTTTCATGTTAAAAAGAAAAGGGTGACAAAATATGTTTTTAATTCTAAAAAGAAAAAGCGACAAAAATTATCTTTTTATTCTAATGCAATATCTTTACAAAAGTGTTATTTTAATATCAATGCGAATTTTCAATTTCTTACTACATATAAAAATGTAAACTTTATTTTACATTGTATATATCATCCTAAATTACATATAAAAATGTAAGTTTTAATTTTATTTGCAAATCCCATTTCTAATTACATATAAAAATATAATTTTTATTTCACATTGTAAATTCATGTCCCAACTACATAAAGAAATGTAATTGTTATAATGCAATACCAATTCATATTCTAATTACATTGAAAAATGTAATTTTTATCGTACCAATATAACTCATATATAAATTACATAGAAAAAAAAAGTCATTTTTATTTTACCGTTCTAATTCACATCTAAATTACATAGGAAAATGTAATTCTTATCATGCGGTACAAATTCAATTTTAGGTTACATAGAAAAATTTAATTTTCATCATGCGATGGAAATTCATATTTTAATTACATAGAAAAATGTAATTTCTAACATACGACAAAAATTCATATCTAAATTGTAACACCCCACCTCCGCCAGGGTGACTCTTGCAAGCACTCTAACTTTGGAGGGGCGTTTGAATCAGGTAAACATGCATAATGATATATCAAGGCAGAACAAGAACATATGTATATATGTAAACAGAGTAAATAACATAGATAAAACAGCGGAAGATTTTCAAACCATTTCAAAACAAGTCTGGTACAACATAATGTTAACTTTCCAAATACACAAGTCTAGATAAAAACAACATTACTGAAAAACTGGAATACATAAGTACTATCCCCAAAATAAGTGATAACCATAGCTAGCTTCATGTCAAGACCGTACAAGAGCTAAAATCCCACGAGCAAGCGATCAGAAATCCAGCTAAGCTCCAATATTCCCTCCCTGAGAACCTGGGGGGGGGGGGGGACGGAAGAAAAGAGGCGAAAGAAAACAGGTCAGTCAAAAAGAATGAGTAAGCCCTACTACAATCAATGTAAACTGATAAAGTTAACTGGCATGAGAAGCAGGTATGATCATAAGGATAACAACATACTAGCATGGTGATTAACTAACAAGGTAGATAAAGGTGTCATCGCATAATCAGGTTTAAGGTTTTGCACCACAGGTGTACTAGCAAACTAACATGACTGGAATAAACAAGTATTGATCCCTTGGCCCAAGCTTTGGCCCAATAACATGAAATGACCCTAATACAAGGTCCAACCAAACGGTCTAGTCGATCGGCTCCCTAAGCCTAACTCGTCACGTGTTGGTGTCAATACGGCCCAAACATAATTGTAGTCGAACTGTGCCGGGTCCACCCTTCGGGTGTATCAAGCCCTAGGGTGCCAACCCCTGGACACCATAAACATGAGTGCACAGTCTCGATCTACTGGTACCCATGCTTGACTTCTCCAAATACGGACTACGTGCACGACCATAGTCCGTCCGGAACTACATCGGCGTACCACCCTGCCGTCGTTTATTGGTCGCTTACCTCCAGCCCAGTAATCGTGCCCCCTCCCTAGCCTAGTCCCTAGGGCCTTAATGATACAAACTTGGGATTACTGCTGGAGTGGGCCCCCATTGCTAGGATTTTTCTAGTGGGTTAAGTACGGTTTAACCCTCTTGCTAATCATGGATTAACTTGGTTAAGTGTAACTATGAGTTCACGACTTAACCCTGATTAATCTACCAAGCCCAAATTGGTTAAGTATTAGGTGGACCATGACTTAACCCTAATCATGAGGCATTAATTAATTAATGCGCCTTAACCTCTCATATTAGACTTTGTTGCGGTTACTAGTTAAGCCGGGCGGGTCCGGGTAGCCTTACATCACAACTTGGTCTAACCTCGGGTTCAAGGTACAACATGGCCAACTTCTCACATTGGGTCCTATTGTTTGTAGCAACTAGTTAAGCCGGTCGGTTCCGGGTAGGTTTACGCTACAAACTCAACCCAATCTCGAGTTGGTCACACTTATCTTTTCTAAGTGTCATGTCCATCATGTTTCCAAAACATGTTACAAATTCTCAAGCAATTGGGTAGACCTAACTTAATAGGTAAATTCCCAATGGGTAGACCTAACTTAATAGGTAAATTCCCAAACTTATGTTTTTATGTCTTTTAAGTTTACCCAACCCCAAACGCAATCCCATCGCTTACATATCGCAATAGCGCATAAAGGATAGAAAGAGGGAACTTGGCATAATCATGACATAAAAAGTGTTGAAGCCACAAGTTTAACATGGTGGCATATGAAATGTTCATGTGTTCATATACTTGCATATTACATTTTTAGGCCTCAAAAGCATGCATAAAACCAAACTTAGCATATTGGTGATACATGGTGCTAAATGACATGTAGAAATGGCCATAAGTTCGCATTTAGCCTCACATGCAAGTTATCATAAGAGATATGATAACTTACATGTTGCCAAAATGCAACCTTTGGCATAAAGCTTGAAGCTTTATGTTCATAAACCCAAGATAAGCTTGCATAACATGATAGCATGAACAAAATGTTCAACCCAAACTTGCATAACATAACTTGCATATCATATGACAAACTTGCATATCAAACTTGCATAACATAACATGATGAACTTGCATATCATAACATGACAAACTTGCATATAAACTTGCATATCACAACATGATAAACTTGCATATCATAGCATAGTAAACTTGCATATAAACTTGCATATCATACATTTAACTTTAGAGTTTAAGTATGAAAGTAGAATAGGGCTTACAATGCCAAAGCCCTTATGAAATCAAATAAACCCAAAATGCAAGCAAAACCCTTGAGCCAAAATGATCAAAACTCTTTCTTTATGATGCAAATATAGAAACTTGACTTGAATGCAAGCTAATGATGCTCATACAAGCTTAAAAACACTTGTATGCATGGAAAATCTCATAGAAATTTATTTAGGAATTTATGAAGAGAGTGGAGGCCATGAGAGGATTGATTTTGCCATAGTTTAGTTGTATGAATGAATAATGATGATTTAGGGTTAGGTTAGGGCCTTATTTATAGAGATCAGGACTAGTTTCAACCCTAGGATTAAACCCTAGTTCCAATCTCAGCCCTTAAAACCGAATCTGGCCCCCAAGCTCAACACAATCTCTAAATGGTGCACCAGGCTAAACAGTCCGGCTGGACCAAGTCGACAGCCAAGTCGACAGGGCTGTCGACTTGGGTCCAACCAAGTCGACTCCCAAGTCGATAGGGCTGTCGACTTGGGTGCTCTGGCGGGAATTTTCCCGCCTGACCCAATCTTACCCTAATCTCCAATTTCAAACTTGAATTTGAAATCTGTTTTTGCTTTGGAATTTTCTGAAAACTTTGTTGGGCCTTAATCGGGTCATACGGACTCCGATTTTCTAAAACTCGGACTCTATTTCGCGTATTTTTCCGAGATGAACGCCATGGCATAGCCCGTTTCCCTTGATTCAGATTTATAAATTAAATTCTGCCTCGATTTACATTATTATAGGTTATTGAAAATACGGGTTGTTACATTCTCCCCTCCTTAAAGGATTTCGTCCCCGAAATCTCTAAGTTAGGAAGAACATATCCTACCATCCAACATCCATCTACTCAAAACATCATCCACGAGCAATCATTGTCCTTACAAGATTCTAAATGTTGTATGAACATATGCAAAGGTGTGTGTATATGTACTTATCTAATGCAAATATCATCAATGCAAATTATGTTAGTGAAATGAATCCATATGTATGCAATTCCTAACATAATGTATAACATCTATATGTGTGCACATAACATACATCCATATGCAACATCCATGTGATAACACAAAAATTTTCATCCATGAATAAGCATAAACACTCATGCATATGCAATATGAGGAGTGTGTGAGCCGATCTAGTGCCTAACGTGTATAATGCATCCACGAGTAACCACTTGCAAACACTTGCAACCACTTGCAACCATCAAGCATAACATGTTTCAAACACATGTTTCATCCAAAGGGTTTCTACCTAAGGTTCTCATGACAAGATTAACACGATAACTAGATAAACATGGATAGCAAAGAGAAAGATATGCTAACAAAGAAAAGAGGTTGAGAGTGTACCCTCAAAAAGGAATGGATAAAGCCCACGCATCTTCTCCTCGGTTTCCCAAGTTGCGTCTTCTTCGGCTTCACCCCATTGAACCTTCACCAACTTGACCTCTCGATTCCTTAGCTTCTTGGTCTCCGTCCCCAAGATACGAATCGGAGCTCTCCTCAAAGTAGCCTCTTTCTCCACTTCCACATCTTTCAGAACACTTGGCTCAACAACCTCTGCTGATTCATGTAAACATTTCCGGAGATGCGAGACATGAAAAACATCGTGTACTCCGGCAAGCTTCTCGGGCAACTTCACTCTATAAGCCATCTGCCTGATCCTCTCTATAATAGGGAATGGTCCAACAAACCTCGGTGCTAACTTCCCAACGGCTCCAAATCGGACCACATTCCGCAAAGGAGAAACCTTCACGAAAACCATATCCCCAACATCAAACTCCAAATCAGTTCTTCGCTTATCAGCATAGGATTTCTGTTGGTCTTGGGCCGCTTTCATCCGTCTCCGAATCAACTCGACCTTCTCGGATGTATCTCTGATCATATCAGGCCCAAGTATAAGCTTATCTGTAGTCTCCCACCAACATGTAGGCGACTTGCACGGCCTCCCATATAAAGCTTCGAATGGTGCCATCCCTATGCTTGCCTGATAACTGTTATTATATGCAAACTCAACAAGAGGAAGATGGTCTTCCCAAGTACCACCAAAATCCAGAATACAAAGCCTCAACAGATCCTCGAGTACCCTATTCACCCTTTCGGTTTGACCGTCCGTCTGTGGGTGATAAGCAGTACTTAGATTCAACCTCGTGCCCATGGCTTCTTGCAAGCTATTCCAGAATTGACTTGTAAAGATTGGGTCATGGTCACTGACAATACTAGAAGGGACTCCATGAAGTCTCACAATCTCACGAAGATATACAGACGCTAGCCAAGATGCGGTCCTCTTGCTCTTCACCGGGATGAAATGAGCACTTTTCGTAAGTCTATCCACAATAACCCAAATGCTCGTATTCCCTTTCCTTGACCTTGGTAGCCCATCGATAAAATCCATGGAAATACTCTCCCACTTCCAAAGTGGAACGTCTAGAGGATGCAATAGCCCACCGGGCTTCTTCGACTCGGCCTTAACTTGCTGGCAAATGATACATCTAGAGACAAACTCTGCCACATCCTTCTTCATCCCAGGCCAAAAGAAAATGCGCTTCATATCTTTATACATCTTATCTCCGCCCGGATGTATAGTCAACTTAGAGCGATGCGCTTCCTCAAGAACTTTTCTTACTAAATCGTCTACCCTTGGAACACATAACCTTCCGTCTCTCCTCAGCCAACCCTTGTCATCAATAGAATATCGAGCGAGATGACTAGACGCCTCTCCTCGAATAAGCTTATCCATAATCTCAACTACCTGAGGGTCTTCTCTCTGCGAAGCCCCAACTTGATCAAGAAGGGTAGGTCTGAGTTCCAGAGATGCTAAAGAACCGGTCATCGACTCAATCGCCAAAGAGAAATCAAAGGTTGCCACATACTCTAAATTCTTCATCTCAACGAATAGAGGACTCAGAGTCAACCTTTTTCTACTCAATGCATCTGCTACCACATTCCCCTTGCCAGGGGTATAGGCTATCTCAAAATCATAGGACGCCAATAATTCCATTCATCTTTGTTGCCTCAAATTCAGATCCTTCTGAGAAAAGAGATACTTCAATGACTTGTGATCGGTATAAAGCTCAAATCTTTTGCCCAGAAGATAATGGCGCCAAGCCTTGAGTGCATATACTATTGTTGCCAACTCTAAGTCATGAGTGGGATAATTCTTCTCATGCACTTTGAGTTGTCTACCGCCAAAGCATATCACTCTTCCTTCTTGCATCAGAACAGCTCCTAACCCCGTGCCACATGCATCGGTGTATACTGTAAATAACTTCCCTCCATTGGGCAAAGCTAGAACAGGTGCTGATGTGAGAGCTCTCTTGAGCTTCTGAAAAGCAAGCTCGCATTCTATGCTCCAAGCAAAAACTAAATTCTTCTTCGTCAATTTAGTAAGAGGAGCGGAAATCTTCGCGAAGTCCTTGATGAACTTCGGTAAAAACCCGCAAGACCTAGAAAACTTCTCACTTCGGTTGCATTCCTTGGAGTCTTCCAATCCTGAACTGCAACTACCTTAGCGGGATCCACCGCTAAGCCTTGCTTAGATACTATATGCCCAAGGAATCTAACTTCCCTTCTCCAAAAGTGACACTTGGAGAACTTGGCCTTCAACTGATGCGCTCTAAGCGTATCCATCACCTCCACGAGATGCCTTGCGTGCTCTTCCTCATCCTTAGAGAAGATCAGAATATCATCTACGAAGACCACGACAAACTTGTTCAAGAACTCCCTGAACACCCTACTCATCAAGTTCACGAAATATGCGGGTGCATTAGTCAAGCCGAACGGCATGACAAGCCATTCGAAGAATCCATCTGGAGTCCTGAACGCAGTCTTGTCTATACTATCCTCAGCTACCCTGAGCTGATGGAATCCAGTAGCAAGATCAAGCTGAGAGAAAACAGAAGCACCGACAAGCTGGTCAAAGAGATCATCAATCCTCGGTAATGGGTGTCTGTTCTTCTTAGTCAGCTTATTCAACTCTCGATAGTCAACACAAAGTCGGAGAGAACCATCTGCCTTGGTAGCAAATACCACAGGCGCTCCCCATTCAGATATACTTCGTCTAATGAAGTTCTTCTCAAGCAACTCCTTTACTTGCTTACTTAGCTCCCGCCTTTCACGCGGAGCCATGTGCCGAACGGGCAAAGAAACCGGCTTTGCATTATCCACCAGATAAATGCGGAAATCAATCTCTCGCTTAGGGGGCAACCCCCTAACTTCATCGAAAACATCCAGATACTCTCGAACCAATCTCACAGACTGAAGAGTTTCCATTGACGAGTCGAGTGATTCAAGATAGCACAACATGACGGGACCTCTCGGATCACAAGAAATCTCTAGGGTGTTTCCGAGGCGAGTCACGAGCCTCACAACCCTATGCTCACAATCAAGGATGGCTCCATATCTAGACAACCAATCCATGCCCAATATCAATCCGTATCCCCTAAAACCAAGAACATAAGCACTGCACAAGAACTCTACACTCAGTATAGAGATCCTCAAATCCCCACATATCATAGACAAATGGGCGGAACCCCCAATAGGATTTGAGACACAGACGGGATCATCTACCAAGCTAGTACTAAGGTGCAAACTATCAACAAGATCAGATGAGATAAAGCTATGCGATGCACCAGAATCAAATAAGGTACGAACTGGAAAATCAGAAATATATACAAGGCTCTCAACAGAAATACTACCTCGATCGGGAACTGGAGCGGTATTGAGAGCATGAACTTGCCCTCCTGAAGGTCCAGCATGCTGAGTCTGACCCTGTCCTTGCCCTTGCTTCTTCGGGCAATCCTTACTGAAATGTCCAGTCTTACCGCAGAAAAAGCATTCACCATTCTTCCTTTTCCTCTTCTTACAATCCTTAATAAGATGCCCAACTGAACCGCAATAATGGCACTTCTTCTTGTTGTTCTTGCCCTTGTTGTTGTTCCCCTTGTTGCCTTGACTCTTGTTCTTGTTCTGATTGCCTTGACTGCTTTGACCACTTGGATTACCCTGATTTCCTTTTCCCTGGGAATCAGTCTTCTTGGCTTGAGTATCGTTCATCTTGGTCTCTTTCTTGACATCTCCCTGAAGTAACGCCATATCAACCAAACTCTCAAACGTGGCCCCATGGGGAATATGTGACATAGCCAATCCCTGCAACGGCTCATTCAATCCTCTAGCAAAACGAAGAGCCTTCTTATGAGGAGTATTCACCATATCCAAGCCAAAATGAGCTAACTGATTGAACTTGTTCACATATTCTTTGACAGACATATCTCCTTGTTTCAAAGTTATGAACCTCTCCATTTGCAGATTCTCCTCAGCAGAAGATAGAAACTTAAGGATGAACCTTGCCCTGAAATCGGCCCAAGTCTCAACAGGCCTAGTACCATTGGTGACTTCCCACCAATAAGCGGCTTCATCCTTCATAAGCCAAACCGCCAACAAGAACTTCCTCTGATCGTCTAACCCAAAGATAGCAAATAAATCCTCGGTCTCTTTCAACCAATTTCTGGCCTCTACAAAAGTCTCAGTGCCTTGAAAGTTCTTGCCACCCATTGCTTTGAAATCTTTGCAAGTCTTTGCGAAGTCAGCTTGAGGATGCTGAGGGGGAGGAGGAAGAGGAACCTCAGCGACAGGAGGAGGAGGAACATTAGCGACAGGAGGAGGAGGAATATTAACTACTGGAGGAGGAGGAGGAGGAACATCTGCGGGGCCGGCTTCGGTCGCCCTAGCCTCCAAAAGTCTCCTATACCAAACAGGTACGTGTACTCCCTGCGGAATAGCAAAGTTATCGGCCATACTGAAAACGAAGAAAAAGACAGATTCAGAATAGAGAAAAACGAAGGAATTTTGCTAATGGCTTTTTGGGGAATAGCCTTTAAAATAAACTAGACTTTTCTTTGGAAAATACTTTATACTTGGTTTTGAAAATAGTTTTCAAAAGTATTCTAAAAACCTTTTTGTTCCTTCTCGTAAACCATATGCTCTGATACCAAATGTAACACCCCACCTCCGCCAGGGTGACTCTTGCAAGCACTCTGACTTTGGAGGGGCGTTTGAATCAGGTAAACATGCATAATGATATATCAAGGAAGAACAAGAACATATGTATATATGTAAACAGAGTAAATAACATAGATAAAACAGCGGAAGATTTTCAAACCATTTCAAAACAAGTCTGGTACAACATAATGTTAACTTTCCAAATACACAAGTCTAGATAAAAACAACATTACTGAAAAACTGGAATACATAAGTACTATCCCCAAAATAAGTGATAACCATAGCTAGCTTCATGTCAAGACCGTACATGAGATAAAATCCCACAAGCAAGCGATCAGAAATCCAGCTAAGCTCCAATATTCCCTCCCTGAGAACCTGGGGGGGGGGAACGGAAGAAAAGAGGCGAAAGAAAACAGGTCAGTCAAAAAGACTGAGTAAGCCCTACTACAATCAATGTAAACTGATAAAGTTAACTGGCATGAGAACCAGGTATGATCATAAGGATAACAACATGCTAGCATGGTGATTAACTAACAAGGTAGATAAAGGTGTCATCGCATAATCAGGTTTAAGGTTTTGCACCATAGGTGTACTAGCAAACTAACATGACTGGAATAAACAAGTATTGATCCCTTGGCCCAAGCTTTGGCCCAATAACATGAAATGACCCTAATACAAGGTCCAACCAAACGGTCTAGTCGATCGGCTCCCTAAGCCTAACTCGTCACGTGTTGGTGTCAATACGGCCCAAACATAATTGTAGTCGAACTGTGCCGGGTCCACCCTTCGGGTGTATCAAGCCCTAGGGTGCCAACCCCTGGACACCATAAACATGAGTGCACAGTCTCGATCTACTGGTACCCATGCTTGACTTCTCCAAATACGGACTACGTGCACGACCATAGTCCGTCCGGAACTACATCGGCGTACCACCCTGCCGTCGTTTATTGGTCGCTTACCTCCAGCCCAGTAATCGTGCCCCCTCCCTAGCCTAGTCCCTAGGGCCTTAATGATACAAACTTGGGATTACTGCTGGAGTGGGCCCCCATTGCTAGGATTTTTCTAGTGGGTTAAGTACGGTTTAACCCTCTTGCTAATCATGGATTAACTTGGTTAAGTGTAACTATGAGTTCACGACTTAACCCTGATTAATCTACCAAGCCCAAATTGGTTAAGTATTAGGTGGACCATGACTTAACCCTAATCATGAGGCATTAATTAATTAATGCGCCTTAACCTCTCACATTAGACTTTGTTGCGGTTACTAGTTAAGCCGGGCGGGTCCGGGTAGCTTTACACCACAACTTGGTCTAACCTCGGGTTCAAGGTACAACATGGCCAACTTCTCACATTGGGTCCTATTGTTTGTAGCAACTAGTTAAGCCGGTCGGTTCCGGGTAGGTTTACGCTACAAACTCAACCCAACCTCGAGTTGGTCACACTTATCTTTTCTAAGTGTCATGTCCATCATGTTTCCAAAACATGTTACAAATTCTCAAGCAATTGGGTAGACCTAACTTAATAGGTAAATTCCCAATGGGTAGACCTAACTTAATAGGTAAATTCCCAAGCTTATGTTTTTATGTCTTTTAAGTTTACCCAACCCCAAACGCAATCCCATCGCTTACATATCGCAATAGCGCATAAAGGATAGAAAGAGGGAACTTGGCATAATCATGACATAAAAAGTGTTGAAGCCACAAGTTTAACATGGTGGCATATGAAATGTTCATGTGTTCATATACTTGCATATTACATTTTTAGGCCTCAAAAGCATGCATAAAACCAAACTTAGCATATTGGTGATACATGGTGCTAAATGACATGTAGAAATGGCCATAAGTTCGCATTTAGCCTCACATGCAAGTTATCATAAGAGATATGATAACTTACATGTTGCCAAAATGCAACCTTTGGCATAAAGCTTGAAGCTTTATGTTCATAAACCCAAGATAAGCTTGCATAACATGATAGCATGAACAAAATGTTCAACCCAAACTTGCATAACATAACTTGCATATCATATGACAAACTTGCATATCAAACTTGCATAACATAACATGATGAACTTGCATATCATAACATGGCAAACTTGCATATCACAACATGATAAACTTGCATATCATAGCATAGTAAACTTGCATATAAACTTGCATATCATACATTTAACTTTAGAGTTTAAGTATGAAAGTAGAATAGGGCTTACAATGCCAAAGCCCTTATGAAATCAAATAAACCCAAAATGCAAGCAAAACCCTTGAGCCAAAATGATCAAAACTCTTTCTTTATGATGCAAATATAGAAACTTGACTTGAATGCAAGCTAATGGTGCTCATACAAGCTTAAAAACACTTGTATGCATGGAAAATCTCATAGAAATTTATTTAGGAATTTATGAAGAGAGTGGAGGCCATGAGAGGATTGATTTTGCCATAGTTTAGTTGTATGAATGAATAATGATGATTTAGGGTTAGGTTAGGGCCTTATTTATAGAGATTAGGACTAGTTTCAACCCTAGGATTAAACCCTAGTTCCAATCTCAGCCCTTAAAACCGAATCTGGCCCCCAAGCTCAACACAATCTCTAAATGGTGCACCAGGCTAAACAGCCCGGCTGGACCAAGTTGACAGCCAAGTCGACAGGACTGTCGACTTGGGTCCAACCAAGTCGACTCCCAAGTCGACAGGGCTGTCGACTTGGGTGCTCTGGCGGGAATTTTCCCGCCTGACCCAATCTTACCCTAATCTCCAATTTCAAACTTGAATTTGAAATCTGTTTTTGCTTTGGAATTTTCTGAAAACTTCGTTGGGCCTTAATCGGGTCATACGGACTCCGATTTTCGAAAACTCGGACTCTATTTCGCGTATTTTTCCGAGACGAACGCCATGGCATAGCCCGTTTCCCTTGATTCAAATTTATAAATTAAATTCTGCCTCGATTTACATTATTACAGGTTATTGAAAATACGGGTTGTTACATAAATTACATCTAAAAATGTAATTTTTATCATACAGTGTAAATTCACATTTTAATTACCTATAAAAATGTAATTTTTAATTTACAAGGCAAGTTCATACATTCATTTCATATACATTACAAAATAAATGAAATTTCATTCATGCGGAGTAAATTCATTCATAAATTACATAATAAAATGTAATTTATTTCATACAGTGCAAATTCATTCATAAATTACATAATAAAAATGTAATTTATTTTACCTCATAAAATATCATTCGTTTACTTACAATGTAAAAATATTCACTTTTATGTTTACAATGTAAAGCTATCAACTTTTTATTTTTATAATGTAAAAATATCAACCTTTATATTTTACGGTGTAAAAATATCAACTTTTATATTTTAATGTAAAAACATCGTCTTTTAATATTTAATCGTAAAATATCACATTTTAATATTTTACAATGTAAAAATTTATCACCTTTCTATTTACACCGTAAAAATTTATCTTTTTATTTCCATTTAAAAATATGATCTTTTTCTTCTTCTTTTCTTTTTTTCAATACAAAAAAAATATATTAACTTTTTATTTACATCGTAAAATTTTCATCTTTTTAATTTCAATACAAATATATGATTTAAATTTAGATTTAATTTTCTAATCCAAATAGAATTCAATAATATAGCAATTTCAATGCGGATCTAACATGTCACAAACAACAAATCATACCACAAGCAACAATCAATCATCTATCCAACCCAAACATTTCAGATCTGAATCAACACAATAATACAATAATTTTTAACACGAGAAAATTAATTAATAATTAATTAAATAATAGAATTTGAATTCTCACCTTGAATTTTGCTGAAAATTTGACTGTCTCAGAATCAGGTGTGGTCTGCGCCATCGCGAAGCTCTCGGAAAGACGAGTCCAACGCAACTGACGGTTCGTAAAACGGACCTCGTATGAGAGAGTTGTACGCGTTTAAAAATTGAACAAATTTTATATTTAAATAATAAAATAATAATAAAAGGTACATGGCACCTTCTTCCCCAACATGTTCGGCCGAACTTGTAACCCACCATCCACCGTTGCTCCTTCTACACGCATGCCACCACAAGCACCCGAACCACGATCAGAAGCCACAACCTCGTTGGCCACCTCGAGACACACCCGCGCCGAGACCCGGACCCCACTCGCACCCCCTAGGACCCACAAATAACCCATAAACGCAGCACCTTCTCAGCCAAAATCCGCAAAATCCGTGCACCAAAACCCGATCTTAACCGTATAGATTGAAAGGTCTCTGAATTCTCTTCGATTTGGTAGGTCATACGTCGATTTTTGTTGAACGGATTGAGAGATATTAGCGTTTGAATTTGGGTGATTTCTGGCCTTCGGTTTGGACATGGCGGCTGGCCAAATTAGGGTTAGGGTTTTCGGATTTAATAATATTTTAATATTTAATTCCGAATTTCGTGAAATAAAGTGGATTTTTGGACTTTCTCGGATTTGGGCCTGCTTACTGTCGATCTTAACGTTTTGAGGCCTTCTGAACGCGATGGGCTATGTCCCGGCCTCTAATTCTGATGTCTGTACGTTTTTTTTCGGTTTTAATTTAAAATTACAATATTAAATAAATAATTTAATTTCTACCATACATTTAAATATGCCGGGGCCACATACGACCTCAGAAATTTCTAAAAAAAAATATTTTTAGCTTTCTTATGACGATACGAATCCAACAAAATTATTTTTGTCGAATTCTGAGACTGTTTGAAAAATGGCTATTTTTAAGGCATTTAAATTTAACTGAAAATAGTCAAAACACATTTTATTTCGCCACGCTCACATATTAATTCGAAAAATTCTGAAAATTGAAACCTAGCAATAATTTGACATTCCGGTTACAACAAAAGTGGTTTCGTCGAAAAAGGTGGTCGTTTGAAAAATGACTATTTTCAAGGCCAAAATATTTAATATTAAAAATACATTTTTAAACAAATAATTTTCGAAACTCAAAATATATAAGTGTTTACTGTTTTTCAATGTAGAAACGTCATTCTAAACTCAATGGAAGTGGTTTCGAGTTCAAATTCCTTCGTATGCAAAAAGTAGCCTTTCGGGCCATATATATTATATAAATTCTACAGCGACCTTTCTAAAAATTGAATTGGCCATAACTTTTGATTTCCGCTATGAAATTTCAATTTTTCGGATTCGTTAGAAAGATATTTTTAAAGAGATACTAATATTTTTGGTTTCACTAAAATCCGTTTAATTTTGCATCCTGTACGGTCAGTCAAAGTTCAAGTTTGACTTTTCAAACTACTGCGTTATTTCTAATTCCATTTATATTAAATTAAATTTATTCGTTTTAACTTCGATTAAAATAAATTCTAGCCATTATTATTAATAATGAATTATATTATAACCTCAAAATTCATTAAAATTTTCTAAAATAAATTTTTTAAATTGGTTCAGAATTTGCGGGTTGTTACACCATGGTCTGTGGATGACGGGTGTTGGGTGCTACTAAACACCGTCTGCATCCTAGTATATATATATATAACTAGAAAAGGAAATTGAAAGGTGAGAAATTCTCACCGATAGCTATCCAATCATCTTGACTCTTCTTTGATAGAAATCTTCATCGTTATCGCATTCTTGTCATCTTCGTTGCTGTAGCCACTACATATGTAAAAATCTAATTTTTACTTTGCTATTCAATATATAAAAATCGAATTTTTACTATGCTATTCAATATATAAAAATCGAATTTTTACTTCGCTATTCAATATATAAAAATCGAATTTTTATTATACTATTCAATATATAAAAATCAAAATTTTACCTTGTTATTCAATATATAAAAATCGGATTTTTACTTCGCTATTCAATATATAAAAATCGAATTTTTATTTCGTTGCCATATAGATAAAAATTCTATTTTTACTTTGTTATTCTCTATATAAAGGTTCCGCCTTTTCAAAAATAAAGATTTCGCCTTTTCTAAAATAAAGATTTCGCCTTTTCAAATATAAAGATTTCGCCTTTTTAATATTAAAGATTTCGCCTTTTCAAATATAAAGATTTCGCCTTTTTAAAGATTATAAAAATCACTTTTTTATTTTTCTACCCATATAAAGATGATATTTTTAATATTCCTATCATGCAAAAATTATATTTTTAATGCTCAAAAATCATATTTTTATCTTTCTACTTCAAATTTTTCTACTTCAAATTTTTCGTTATAAAAATACAATCTTTTGATTGATAAAAATATAATCTTTTCTTGAACAAAAATCACGATTTTATAAACAAAAATTATATCTTTTTATTTTCAAAAATATAATCCCTTTTTTTTAAAAAAAAAACAAAAATTTAAACAGACTTTACTTATACAAAAACTGAAATTAACTTAAGTATTAAATTAAATAAACTAAGAGAGAAGAAGAAAAAAACTTACAATTCATTTTAAAAAAGGGGGGCGAGTTTGCTTTGGTCGGCGTCGTCGTGGGGAGGAGCCTTGGCAGCCGACGCTCTGGCGGGTGGTGTCAGGCCAGACGATGCTCCGGTGGTTGGGCAGTCGCGAAAAAGGGGGGTGCGGTTGGGTTTGGGTGCTCGCGTCAGGTGGGTGGTCTCGGCGTCGGCCAGGGTTCGTGGGAGCGTCGAGGTTCGGCAGAGCAGGGCTGCGGCGGCGCAAGGAGGGGGCGGCGTCTGGATCTGCGGAGGTGGCGCGGTCTGAGGGCGGCGCGATTCTGGCTCCTTCGATTCTATTTTATTTTTATTTTAATTTCTGAAATCGACGGTTAGGGCAAAGGGGATTGGGGGAGAATAAGGTTACATAATAATATATATATATTTAATTTATTTTAAATTCTAAAATCAACTTTTTAATTTCAACTCGAAATCGAACCCACCGACTGTCGCCCTTAGCATTATATCCCCATCCCGAACACAATGGGATAAGTATCGTAAGCTGATTCGATCGTTTCGATCAGTTTTCGTCAAAATCAACATATAACTCTATATATTGAATTTGAACGCGCATTTCAATTTACCGGGGTCACATACTAACTCTAAAAATTCTCGAAAAATATTTTCTAGCTTCGTATTGACGATACGGTCCTAACAAAACTAGTTTCATCGAATTCTGGGACCGTTGGAAAAATGGCCATTTTCCAGTCGATTAAAATCAACTAAAACTGGTCAAACGCGTTTTCCTTTGCCACGCTCACATATTGATTCGAAAAATTATGAAATTTGGAATCTAGCAATAACTTGACATCACGGATCCAACAAAAGTGGTTTCGTCAAAATCCGAGGTCGTTTGCAAAATTCCCATTTTTAAGGGCCTGGATTCCATAGCGACTATTCAGAATTTTCAACTGGACATATCTTTTGATTCCCGCTATGAAATTTTGATTTTTCGGATTCGTTGGAAAGATATTATCAAATAGATCCTAATGTTTTTGGTTTCACTAAAATCCGGATTGTTTTGCACCCGGTACATTCAATTGAAGTTTGAAATCGAATTATCGAACTACCGCGCCATTTTCAATTCCTTTTATAATTATATATAAATATTTATATTCTAACGACGACGCATATAAATATATACGTTCTAAATATATTCAAAATAAATTTCTCGTCGATATTATTTAAAATAATTCATTATAAATATTCAAAATTCGCTAAAATTGCCAAAATTAAAATTTTAAACTGGCTCAGAATTTCCGGGTTATTACAATCTCCCCCACTTAAAACTTTTCGTCCCCGAAAAGGTACAAAGTCGAAAGTGGTTTGATTTATCAACTCTATGTTCGATCTGGCTTCCATTCTCCAACTTTTCAGTTTCTGAGAATTTTCAAATTTTCAAAAATTTGGCTAACACCCTAAATTTTCGAAAAATTTCGCCATAACCTCCCCTGCACCGGGAGCCACGGGAAAATCCTGAAATTTCCATACAGGCCTTCTGATCTCAAAAAGAAAAAGAAAAAGCCAAGCGGCTAGCCAATAGGCTCATAAAATCATCATCACCCAAACAAAACAGTAAATTATGTAGTAAACATGTACCTATTTGTCGGGCAAACAAATTTTATTCTTCGGCTCTAGCCTCCTTGCTATGACCTGTTCAATGTAAGTATATGTATATGCAAGCAAATGTGACCAATTTTCAATACAATCCAATATTTGATACAATTAGGCTAAATGGTTCAAAATTATCAATCAAATAAACAAACAACACAAACATCAATCAATTAGTGAATTAACGTTTCAAATTCATAATTTTGATACATATACAGAAAATCATGTTTTTGATGCCAATTCACAACAATAAACCTATCTATATTAGTTTTGGTTCTCACACCAGTCTAATGGAAATATATAGAAAATCACACCTTCGTCACTCGAAAGTAAATACTGGTGATGGTATACTTCATCATCAGGACCATGTCCGGGCGACTAGAGTGTGACTCTATATCTATCTAATATATTAAAACTTCGAATATACGTTCATGACGCGTATATGCAAAACCTTTATATAATAGATTGTCCATACTCAAAATAAATAAATAATCAAATACGTTTAAAACGATTTAAATTTACTTGAAACAAAATTGTTTTCATTTGAAAAATATACTCTTCACACTCGTTCTAGGATACTACTGATCCTATCTCTAACGAGTCATTCTAATTGGATATTGCTAATCCAATATCTGATGAATTCTTTCGTATGGTTCTAATGTGTCTTGTTCTCGAGCTCTGTAAACCAAAGCTCTGATACCAAATGTGACGGCCGGGAATTTCGCTCGATCCGAATCAGTCGTTAAACCGATCTAGACCGTTCGAAACCCCTGTTCGTTTGAGAACAGGACAAAATAGAATGCAGACGGAAGAACATTTCATTGCTATTACAACAATTCCATCAGATACAAGAATATACATAGTATGAATGAATAAATTACATTCGATAAATATCAGAGATTACAATAAATTACATAGCAGCGGAAAATAATACAAAGCACAACTGAAGGTGATATACGGATACAGAGCTTTCCGGATATCATTCCAGCTGTAAACCAGGATCCCGTGAATATAAATTTGCGAAACCAAACTACTAGCTGCCCGTGTCAAAAATAGGGGCACCCAGAGTTTAGGTTAAAACAATAAACTCCAGGTCAGTCATGTGACTGGTGTGAGAACTAAAACAGTTATTTAAAACTTTACTTTAAAAGAGAGTAATTCAAGGGACCACGCCGTATAACACGGAACGGGTTTCCTCCCAAGAATACCAGTGCATAGGATAAACAACGCAATGCTTTTTCGAAAAATGAAGCTATTATAAGACCCAGGTCCCATCACACAATGCAACGCAAGCCGGTGGATAGGGTTTTCCCTTATAATAGCCAAACATGCTTGATACGTTTAAAACAAATCATTTGATACTATAATAAGTGTATAGTGTCAAAACAGTTTCAATCATAAATATAAATCATAGACGGCATGGGTACCATATATCATGTCGCCATACTAGTTCTACAATTAAAACCGCAATACACGTATTGGAAATTGGATTTCTGTCATGAGTCGAGGCAAGGGGCAAGCTCCTCTCCGCGCTCGAGACACTCTAGCAAATGCCTCAGGACTACACACTCTGGGCAATCCTGGATCGGTTGGGCCGGTCCTCACCTACGTTAGAGGATTATTTATTCCTGAACACACGTTTCCCGGTCCTTACAGACCTATAATCGAGGCGCCTCATTCCAACAACCACAAAGGTGAAAAGTATATAAATGTCAGGGCTGGTAAGTCACTGACACCACCAAAGCTAGAAAGAAACGTCGTGTTCTCCCAACGGTCCGTATCCCGTTTTTAACTCATACCGAGGTGTGAGGCTCACGAATTCACGTTATACACAAAGCTGCCACGTAGGCGTGCTTTGATCATCAACCACAAGACTTTGCTTTTCAACAGAAGCCTTGATCTATGCAACTCAGCATGCCACACTGGCAGTTCATGCCATGCGATTGATGTCTATCGATATATAACCTCTAAGCTCATACATCTCAGAGAAGGGCGTTAAGCAAGAGAATAAATTCTCCGCCGCCAAACAGATATATATTTAACAGAAATCAATCAACACAGAATAAAATCCAATGTCAGACACACAATCCTTTTACAAGTTCGTTTTGGGTCTGAACGAAACCGGAGGCACTTTCCTCGCATATCCATCTCCAAGTACGTCTGGATGACCACCAACTATTTCCATCCTCTTGGGTGTACAGCCCAATCAGGATCGTCGGTAATTATCCAAACGATGTGAAGACTTCCGGTCTTCGACCACCGTCTTCATCTTCGACTTATCGTCGAATCGGTTATTCAGAATGGGTATAAACCCGGCCTTTCCGAACAACCCGCGTATATTAAAAACAAAGGTTTCACAAACACAACATACGCCTCATTCCAATTCAGAATATTCCTTTATTCATAAAATCACATTTTTAGGGAAAGGTTCCCATTAATTTTATCCAAGATAAATTCTTTAAAATTTATCCTTTAATCTTCCTTTGGATGTCATTTCAAACCAAATTATGGTTTTCTAAACTAGTCGAGATTAGCGAACCGTCATGAAGTAATTATTTATTTTATTTCCCAATCCCAACCTATTCATCCCATGGAGCAAAACTGGTAACACTCCATATCTAACACCACGGTGTTATCGGTAAAATTAATTACCATTTCACGTTCAAATCTAATTAAAGATTTAACTATCGCTTTGGAGCAAAACTGGTGATACTCCATTCTCGTTTATTTCCTAAATTTGATAATTTAGATTATCCATTCACATTTCAATTTAATTGCAGATTCGTTAAAACTCCTTTTACTGGGTTAAAGAACTAGTGTTATTTAAAACACAGTTCACGACAAACCCAAATCACATTCTATGTATTTTCGGGTTAAAGAACTAGTGTTGTTTAATACACTGTTCACGATAAACCCATTTTAAATCCAATCAAATATATTAGAAATTCCGATTATTTAAAACCCCTTTTTAAATCTAATTTATTTATTTAAAAATAATTGGGTTTTAAATTTAATTCAAAACTAGTTCATTTCGATAAAAATCCATTTTTATCTTTTCCAATATGGAGTTTTTCACCCCAATTTTTCCCAAATCATTTCTTATGATTTTACACAAATTATTGATATTTTTAATAATTTTATCAAGGCCCGTACAGTCGATTTCCATCAACGGCCATCGAACTGCACTTACAGCGACCTTTTTCAAATTTGATTTGGACGTATCTCCAAATCCAACCGTTAGATTTCAAATTTCTAATATTCGTTAGAAAGCTCTTTTCGATACGAACCCAACGGTTCTGGTTTTAGGAGAATCCGACGGTCGGATCTCCCGTAATGTCCGTTTGAAATAAATGGTCGAAATTCACGAACTGCCGCGGCGCGTTCTATTCAGGCCATTATATATTATATATAATATATATAATATATATTTCGTCGATTTCTATTTAAAAACGAATTTTATAAATAGTTTTGAATTCGTTTCAAAAACATTTTCAACTTCCATTTCAATTCAAATCAAAATTAAATTTTTTGCTTTATAAATTCGTTTTATAATTCATTTCTATTCAATTCAAATTTCAATTCAATTTAAATTCATTTCGCTTCGTTTTAAATTCAATTCGAATTCGATTCAATTCAAAGTGGTTTTCTATTCGATTCAATTCAAATTGGTTTTCTATTTGATTCAAATTCGTTATATATTCAATTGAAATCAAATTCGTTTTCTATTCAAATCAAATTCGTTATATATTCAATTCAATTCGAATTCGTTTTATATTCAATTCATTTCGAAATCGTGTTATATTCAATTCATTTCGAAATCGTGTTATATTCAATTCATTTCGAAATCGTGTTATATTCAATTCATTTCTAAATGAATAAAATCGATATAAATATCGTTCACGTCAAAATGGCGTCAATCTAATCAACACGGCTTCATATATTTCTATTTTCAAATATTCTATTTCAAATATTTCGTTCTCAAATATTTCTATTTCAAATATTTCTATTCCAAATATTTTGTTCAACACATGACTAATCTCAACGGATGAGTACAGTCAACACATGGACCTTTACTTTATAGTGATAAAGATATAAATTTTATTATTAAAATACTTCGTTCAACACATGACTAATCTCAACGGATGAGTACAGTCAACACATGAACCTTTATTTTTTTAATATTGTTCTTTATTTTCTAAATTGGAATGAGGCCCAGTCAATCACCATATAATGTTAATTATATGGATTTCATACATCACACGTATACAATAGCATTGAAAAATAATCAACCATCAACCAAAGTGCACTACACTGTATAAGCATCAAATATAGATATCTAACGCTTATAACAACCTGTCAATCAATCGATCGACACATTTAATCAATCAGGATGAGTGAACTTCAAATTTCATCCCAATACCCGTGTGGGGTTTCAAACAATCAAACACAGATTTTATTCGTGCAGTTGGGCGATGTGTAAAATTTATCGACCCAATCAATGTCCTTCAAATAGGTGTACATCAACAAAACGTCCGGTTTGTAAATGAATATTTTATTTTATTCACTATATTCATATTCACGTTAAAAATTATATTTTAACGATAAAATATTTTTTTTCAACACAGAATTTCTATTCAGTTCATTTACACAATAAAAATGATATTTTTATTTTTCTAACATATTTTAGGAAATTTCGGCGGCATAACGGCACAATACTAGGAACAGGACGAGGCCTAGCCTTATCCCCGGTCTAGTGAAGGCCCACGCCATTCACACATCAATCAAATCAATTTTTATTTCACCAAACAATTCAATTCAAATAGTCTAACCAACTACTCAACCAAACAGTTAAACAAACAAGTCATCCATGGTCTGTGGATGACGGGTGTCGGGTGCTACTAAACACCGTCCACATCCTGGTATATATATATAACTAGAAAAGGAAATTGAAAGGTGAGAAATTCTCACCGATAGCTATCCAATCATCTTGACTCTTCTTTGATAGAAATCTTCATCGTTATCGCATTCTTGTCATCTTCGTTGCTGTAGCCACTACATATGTAAAAATCTAATTTTTACTTTGCTATTCAATATATAAAAATCGAATTTTTACTATGCTATTCAATATATAAAAATCGAATTTTTTATTTCACTATTCAATATATAAAAATCGAATTTTTATTATACTATTCAATATATAAAAATCAATTTTTTACCTTGTTATTCAATATATAAAAATCGGATTTTTACTTCGCTATTCAATATATAAAAATCGAATTTTTATTTCGTTGCCGTATAGATAAAAATTCTATTTTTACTTTGTTATTCTCTATATTAAGGTTCCGCCTTTTCAAAAATAAAGATTTCGCCTTTTCTAAAATAAAGATTTCGCCTTTTCAAATATAAAGATTTCGCCTTTTTAATATTAAAGATTTCGCCTTTTCAAATATAAAGATTTCGCCTTTTTAATATTAAAGATTATAAAAATCACTTTTTTTTATTTTTCTACCCATATAAAGATGATATTTTTAATATTCCTATCATGCAAAAATTATATTTTTAATGCTCAAAAATCATATTTTTATCTTTCTACTTCAAATATTTCTACTTCAAATTTTTCGTTATAAAAATACAATCTTTTGATTGATAAAAATATAATCTTTTCTTGAACAAAAATCACACGATTTTATAAACAAAAATCATCTCTTTTTATTTTCAAAAATATAATCCCTTTTTTAAAAAAAAAAAACAGAAATTTAAACAGGCTTTACTTATATAAAAACTGAAATTAACTTAAGTATTAAATTAAATAAACTAAGAGAGAAGAAGAAAAAAACTTACAATTCATTTTGAAAAAGGGGGGCGAGTTTGCTTTGGTCGGCGTCGTCGTGGGGAGGAGCCTTGGCAGCCGACGCTCTGGCGGGTGGTGTCAGGCCAGATGATGCTCCGGTGGTTGGGCAGTCGCGAAAAAGGGGGGTGCGGTTGGGTTTGGGTGTTCGCGTCAGGTGGGTGGTCTCGGCGTCGGCCAGGGTTCGTGGGAGCGTCGAGGTTCGGCAGAGCAGGGCTGCGGCGGCGCAAGGAGGGGGCGGCGTCTGGATCTGCGGAGGTGGCGCGGTCTGAGGGCGGCGCGATTCTGGCTCCTTCGATCCTTTTTTTTTTTTAATTTATGAAATCGACGGTTAGGGCAAAGGGGATTGGGGGAGAATAAGGTTACATAATAATATATATATATATATTTAATTTATTTTAAATACTAAAATCAACTTTTTAATTTCAACTCGAAATCGAACCCACCGACTGTCGCCCTTAGCGTAATATCCTCATCCCGAACACAATGGGATAAGTATCGTAAGCTGATTCGATCGTTTCGATCAGTTTTCGTCGAAATCAACATATAACTCTATATATTGAATTTGAACGCGCATTTCAATTTACCGGGGTCACATACTAACTCTAAAAATTAACAAAAAATATTTTCTAGCTTCGTATTGACGATACGGTCCTAACAAAACTAGTTTCGTCGAATTCTGAGACCGTTGGAAAAATGGCCATTTTCCAGTCGATTAAAATCAACTGAAACTGGTCAAACGCGTTTTCCTTTGCCACACTCACATATTGATTCTAAAAATTATGAAATTTGGAATCTAGCAATAACTTGACATCACGGATCCAACAAAAGTGGTTTCGTCGAAATCCGAGGTCGTTTGCAAAATTCCCATTTTTAAGGGCCTGGATTCCATAGCGACTATTCAGAATTTTCAACTGGACATATCTTTTGATTCCCGCTATGAAATTTTGATTTTTTGGATTCGTTGGAAAGATATTATCAAATAGATCCTAATGTTTTTGGTTTCACTAAAATCCGGATTGTTTTGCACCCGGTACATTCAATTGAAGTTTGAAATCGAATTATCGAACTACCGCGCCATTTTCAATTCCTTTTATAATTATATATAAATATTTATATTCTAACGATGACGCGTATAAATATATACATTCTAAATATATTCAAAATAAATTTCTCGTCGATATTATTTAAAATAATTCATTATAAATATTCAAAATTCGCTAAAATTGCCAAAATAAAAATTTTAAACTGGCTCAGAATTTCCGGGTTATTACAGATATCCATTCAAGAAAAGAACCGATGAGAACAACTTGTCTGGTCCTGAATATGAGTACAGTGTTAACACTTGTTAAATACCATAAATGTTTCTTTTAGAAGATACCACGTATAATATTAATTGAATGCTCCCTTTTCTTTTTACCGCCAATAAAAAATAATGCTCAAAATTTTTCCACTAAATTATTGCTATATTCATGTATAGTTCACTGAAATGATTTATATCATGAGCGGAATTTTAAGAATTTGCTTATAATTTGGGTTGGTCGAGCACTAAAAAAATTATAATGCACCGATTTTATGCACATATGATTCGAGAACCTAGACGATGTTTAAGTGGAACATTCACATGTTAGATAATTTATATTGTACACGCTCCAAAGTCAAATAACCTACATAAGCTATAAAATCAAATAGGCACAAAACTATTGAAGGAAAATATGAACAAATATTTTTGCCCGATGTCCAAATTTACTTGCACTTCTCCATAATTCATCTACTTTCTTCCATGGCTTCCTCCGGTTAGCAAAATGGTATACCATTAGCAAAATTAAAGCATTTCTGTGCAAAATGTATTTGCGTTATATCCTCTTTGAAATAAAAATAGGGTCAATACAGTTTCATTTTACAATGAAGTCCTCAAAATGAAAATATATAAGGCAAAGTATTGTACAGGCTAATTAAGAAACATAAGTATAAACGGAAAACTTTTATACTAATTATATGACATAGTGGAATGATATAGTTAATAATTTATGACCATGCATACCTTCATTCAAATCAATCAATCAGTTCGTAATACCAAAATCTCTCGCAGAGATAACTTAGCTTAATTTCATTCCATAAATTATCCACGAAAATCGAACAGCTTTTGAAAATTTTCCATTCAAATAGAAAAATATCGAGGAGTGTCCAGAAGGAAAAAAGAATCTAGTTAATATAAAATTACCGTTAGCAAGACTGCCATATTCTCCCTGTTACTCTGCAATCAAATGAATCAGATGCAAGATAAATGGATAATATTCATTGCTAGAAAAAAAAACTGCAGGATAAACCAATTGGGAATTTGTGTAGAAGCAGATTAGGACGGAAGTACATATTGACTTCTCGAACAAAAATGAACTACAAAAGAAAGAAGTCTTTAGGATAAACGAATTGGGAATTCGTACAGAAGTAAATTAAAAACGGAAGTACATATTAATTTCTCGAACAAATTACCCGTTTCAAATTCTTGAAGACTCGACGGTTTTGCTTTGTCGTATCTTCATCGATCTACAGAAAAAAAGTAAAGCATTTCAAATTTTGTGGACAAATTAATTAAAAAGAAAGCTGAAAGCCAGGTTAAGACATTGAGGCGAGTGAAACCGAAAGGAAATGCCAATCCATTTAATAAAAAAATAACCTTTAGTAATGAACTGAAATAACCTTAACTTTCCTGGTAGCGGTCTTCTCGATGTATAAAGAGGAGTCAGTTTTAGTGCGAACTCCATGATTAATAACCTGAGAAGCCCTGGGAATCGAGTTAGTTTTAGTGGCGAACTGTAGAGGAGGAGGAGAAACAAAGAAAGATACCTTAGATTTAAGGTAAAGAGAACTATGTAGAACTGTATGGAAGTAGACAGGAAAATAAAAATACGACAAACTATGTAAAAGCGGATTAAAAAAATATAAGCGGCTGTGCGCCTTGGAAAGTTGACCCAGCATTTTTTTAATTGTTGGAAAGTGTGGACCCAGCATTGTGGAGGGAATTTTGGCGTGCATGTGTGATTGAGGAGGGAATTGTGGGGATTTTTTTATTTATTTTAGTGGTGTTATGGAGGGAAAATAGTCAATTTTGGAGGGAAAGTTGGCCTTGCTTTAGTATATAGTAAGATGAGTTTATGCGGTTATGGGTTGATTCATTGATCTGCATATGTTTCACACTAAAGTTTGTTTACATCTGGACGGTCATTTTAAGAATAAAGTAAAAAGAAGGGAAGCAAGAATCAATACCTGTAACTCAGAAGGTCCAGTTTAGATACGGCCAATGCAAACTTTGGGTAAAAAAAACAAAAATAATTTCATTTGTTTATATTTAGTCATTAAAGTTGCATTTTTTACCCTAATTTAGGCATTTTAAAATCATAACAGAACTAACATAGTAATGACTATCTAGTTGGATCCATATCGATGAAAAATTCAATTTTGATACATAAATTAGAATTCCTAAACGCTAGTTGTGTTAAAAAAAGTCAGTTTTTATAATTTTGACAAACAAAGTATGATATTTTTTATTTACTATAAAAATTGATTATTTTTCATAGAAATTGTATTTTTAAATATTGAGAATGGTGAAATCTAGTTGTATTGTTTCCATGGAAACAATGATTTCTGTTATATATATATATATATATATATATATATAATTTCATCAAATTTGTATTTTTAATCAACCAATTCACTTTAATAAGTTATTCCACTATTATTTTGTCAGTTAATCCACGAGTGGATTAACTTATAGATTTCATATTTTTGTTTGATAAAATTGTTTGATTCCTTCACCACCTGGCTATATGTTTTTTACTACTTATAAGTAGAACAATTTGCAGTAGTTATTACTAAACAATGCCAGTTAGACATGGGAAAATATTGTTAAACTAAGATTGACATTATCACAATTGAAGTATGAGATTTCAACTTCTGGTACAGTGAGTTTTTGGAATGATCCTTGGTTAACACATGGATGTACATTTGGTCATTTGTTACATCATCAGAATATTACCCAGTCAAGCATGAACATTGATGCTATTGTGTTGAGTATTATACAGGGTCGAACTATCCTACTTCCAGGAAAAATCCAACAAATGGATGAATGAGTTGTAAGAGAGAATACAAGTCATAATATCAAGTTGGTGCCAACAGATTGTATTCACAGGAAGGAAATAGGTAAAAAATAATATTATAAAATACGTTAGATGTGCAATTGAGTTGTTCAGAAAAACAACAAGTGACATAAGACTATATGGCGATTGGAAAGAAGAGCAACTGACAATATGATGCTATGGAAACTGGCAATCAGGTAGAGGAATTGACAATCTTACGATATGGAAAGTGAACACATGAAAAAAAATGAAGCTACAATTCGATTCGGTAATATGACAATAGATGGTAGGATTTTGGAACCAAAAATACGATGCAAAACGCAGAGAGAAGAAGACTGGAAAAAAAAGATACTCATGGTTTTTTCAGTGGATAAGCTAATTAAAATTTAAATTTTACTGAAAGTCAGCGATCCTACAAAATAGGGTGGATTAAAATATTAAAAATGTGGATTAGAATAAAAATTACCTTTTATTTATCATGTTTGCACGGCTAGTTCATAACACCAGTATTGAGTTTTCAAAAATTAAGTATTTCTTACAAATAAGAATGCTATTTAGTTTTATTGCAAAAATGTTACAATATGGAATCATTAATTAAATCACATGGGGCAACAAAAGTCCTAGGACCGGCTTTGATTATATGATAACCTCAAATATTCCGATGTGATTCAGTGTTGACTGAAAATAGTGAGTCATGTTATATACACCATAATACATAATGAATTTTACCCAACAAAGAAACAAGAGAAGAAGGGAGGAAGAATAATCAAATCTGTGCCTCATATTACCCCAAAGGCAGTGAAAAAAAAATACCTGCAACTTTAAACGTTTGAGCTAATTTCTTGGAATTTTTTATCACGACAATATTTTTGTGTGTCTTTCCATGGAAGTGGACTAAAACGACAGATGATTGCGGAGAAAGGAGAATTGTCGATGGAGGAAAGCACAATGGAATTGGTGTGAAAAGTTTAAGGTTTTGAAACTGAGTCTCAACAGAAGTTGGAGTTTAGAATGTGCTGAATTTTTGGTATTGAAATGATAATATTTTGCAAAAATGAATTTTAAAGAGACGGAAATGTAATTGGACTTTTATTTACTTGATAAAATGATAGAAGAAAATACAAATGTTATTATGTGCATTACGCTTCATTTATAACAACAGACAAATGAAAGAAAGAAATAAAACAGCTAGGCAATGGGTCATGGCCTGTTAATACATATGTTGAATAAGAAAAATATTTGCTTTATCACCACTAACCATCTCGATTGGGGTTGAATATTTTTACCATATTACCACTTACCAACCATTACCAACGAAAGTGGTACCGAGTAACTGGTAACCGATTTTGATTGGTACGGTATGCCAAACCATATGAAAACATGATGCAGTACGGTAATGGTAATTGAGCTTTAACAATGGTAATTACCATACCTACCACATATCTTAAACAATACACGTGTATATTCTTATATTTCATCATATATATTTATTACATAACAATGAACTTCTAATATGTAATGATTTAGTAAAATACCTAGGAAAATACTATTACGATGCAAGATTGAATGCAATTTTTATCATGTATCTTAGAAATAGTATAATTTGTATGATATTTTAGTTCATCCATAATGTTTTTTTACATGCTTGACTACGGAGAATAAGATGGATAAGTAATAATATAATAACACAAAAATCAATTTTAATATTTAATATTTTAACATGAAATATTGTAAACAGAAAGATCTTATACTAGTAAACGAAAAAATTTATTACAGACCTCTACCAACCATAAACCAAACTATTGGTAACCGATTATTTTGGTTGGTAATGGTATGAGTATTCTATTATCATATAAGTCGGTATGGTAATTGTTTTGAATATAAAGTTATGGTACCGAACCGATTCCACCCTGAATCTCGATCCTAATTCACTACGTTCAGAAATACCTCCATTACCCCTTCTCAAACCTAAGGTTAGCAAAACCCAAGATTTGATTTGATTTTTTTCTGCTAAATCCGCCTTCGAATGATATGCATCAGTGAGAGATAAGCATGGAGGGGATAAAAGGAGGCAGATTTGAAAGATTTAGGGGAAATAAAGAAGGATGAAGAAGAATTTTTCTCTGAATCCTTCAAAGCCAAAATTAGGGAAATTGATGATGGAAAAGACTCAACTTGCGTCCTTCTTGACTTTGATTGAAGATGAAGTCGATGATGTACAGTCAGATTCACTTCTGGTGGAAAGATCTTTGATTCATTGACATTCAATTGGGCTCTAAATCTAGTAAAGTTCATCACAGAAATGGCTTTAAATTCACTATAGCTTAATTCTTTTATTTTATAAATTATGAAAGTGTTGAAGCGATCACGAATACAAAACAATGGTTTGAGATTTCTCAGAGATACTCTCCATTTCGTATGAAACTATGCTTTACATATTAATAAATTATTTCGCTTTTTCCCTATAATTTAGTTCCTTATAATCATAAGTTTGTTTCATTCCTTAATTATAATTCTAGTCAAATCAAGTTTTCATTTGTTTTGTGTTGAATTTATGTAAAAAATAAAGGAGGAAAGGCCTATTCAAATTTCCAGCTTATGTGATCTTGAAAATATGGAGCAAATTAAGGTAAGAATTCAAATTGATTATTTCTAAATTGGTTAAAGATTTAGAATTCAGTGTATGAATTATAGTTGGTCGACATTTTGCTAGAATATTATTTTAGGAGGATAATTCAACTACAGGGACGAATAATTTAAGGTTAATTGTTAAATTGACTCAAAAATCTATTCTTTTTACTTTCTTCACTTTGGTTGTGACTGAAATTTTCTATTTACTTCTGAACTAGGATTGTAGAGATGGATCGGACAAAATGGATCTTCAACAAGCTATCAGGGATAACAAAATTTCCTCTAAATTAGTAAGTCAATAAAAATTCATACTATATATTTGTTACTTTACTCTTATAGGATTGAAACACAATTCCAATTGTTTAAAAATAATTTTCCTGATTATTTGATCAGGCACCTACAACCAAACCTACTAATTACCAAGAAAAAAATTTGATCAAAAACAACACCGATCACTAACCAAGAAAAGAAATTGAGCAAAGGAACATTTTCATTTCCCATCTCAACATCATCCACTAAAACAGGTAGATAGACATTCCTATATTGTTTTATCATGTATTCTTCTTATCTAAGTTGAAGTTATATAACTACAATTTTCAGATCTAAGCATCTAAGCTAAAAAACCAAAAAAATTCACTTACGACGGGATTAACCCAGAAACTTCTTAAAAAGTACTGATTAGTTCACAGCTTGTTGTAGAAGTCGATGAAATGAATTATTCTTGCACCACTTCTTATTTGTTTCTGTTGTGGCTTGTCTTAATCTAAGTACTGGTAATAATATTATTTTTCATTTTTCCTCCTGAGATATAATCAATATGTCTTGGAGCTCGATCTTTAAGATCAAATTGCTTTCATGGTGAGCAGGAAGGAGAATAAGCTAGTGTACTACATTCTAAATTTATCTAAAGTAGTGGTTGTGGATTGTAAGTGATTAAGGCTGATATTTGCTTGATGTTATCTAGTAAGTTTACGCCTTGATTCTAGCTTTACCAAATTAGTATATTAGATCATGATCAATGTATACCATCTTGTATTGCTAATGGCGGAGCTATTGTCTCCATTGTATAGTTAATAATTTGTTCCTAAACAATGCAAATTTTACTTTTTGACACTCTGTAAAAAAAATATGTTGTAGACTTTAAATGCTACAATGGTTTGATAGTTTGACTGGCTTAATCATTCATGATCTAAAATGCTTTGATCGATGGTAGATGTTCTTTAAATCAATGTTTTATCCCTTAAGTTAAACTGGCCAATTTCCTTTATGATTGTGAACCCTTGTATTTGATATCATGTTAGGTACTGGACTACAAGATAAAGATGCAGAGTTTATACAATGGAGAACAATGCTTAAGAATTGGAAATATGCTTCTATGTTCATCTTCAGGGTTCATGGAGGTTTGGTACTTTGAATTCAGGAGCTTATAATCTACTGTACAATTAACCAAATGGTGATTGTATTAGGGACTTATGAAATGTCATTTTTATCATTTGTTTTGTAGCAACTAAAATATTTTTATTCGTGTTTCCATATATATTCAGCGTTGTTTTTATTGGTATTTATCTACTTGTGTTATTTGTTTTGTAAGTAATTTTTGCGACGGCTGCAATAAAGAAAGTAGCAAGAAATTGACCTATTGCGACGGTTGATTAAAATAACCATAGCAGAAAAGAAATTTCTTGCACCGGGTTAAAAACTCCTAGCAATACGTTTAGAATTGTTGTGACATCTGCGTTTTGTTATCGTTATTGAACCGATGCAAATGACCTGTTTTGTAGTGATGTGCTCTCCTACGGTTGTAAAATGTTTTGTTATAAGATAGGCAATATGATCATCATAACAAGTAATGTGATTTATTTTACTCTTTCTTCCTTCGATACAGGTTATCAAATGTCATCCATGAAGGCAAATTATTATTTTTATTTGGTTTGAAAAACTGCTATCATGACCTTACATGTAAACGATTGATGGTGAGAAACGTATTGAACTACGTGCTTTTAAAAGATGTATGACAGAAGGTTATGCCATCTTCTTTTATTGCTTTCTTTATTGTTTGATATATAGTTGGCCTAATCGCAGTACCTGGAATTGTTACCCTCTACCCAAAATGATACAACAATATGTAACATTTTATACTCTTTTTAAATCTTATGTGGTAAAGTATACTATTTTACTAAAGCTTTAGCTTATAATTAAATAGTATTAAATCAAGGTCATTTTAGTGCTTCACTTACATGACCTTCTCCATTACTATTACTAAAAAATACTAGGGATAAATCTTTTAGTTTCAACTCAACCTCATTTGTAATGTACATAGCCGGCCCTAGCCCAGTGCTAACTGGCCCACTACACGGGGCACCGTAATGCGATAGGGCACCATAAAAAAACAAAACGCAGGCAGAAATAAATCGCATAAGGAAGAAAATTGCGGATTTGGGAACGAAGGAGAAAAATTGGAGCATGAGGAGTTAGGAGAAAAATTCTGAGATCGAAAGTAACCCTAATCCTAATCTTTAAATTGATACTTTTTTGTTTTACCTAAACGAACGTTAATCGTCTGCATTCAATGGAAAAAATAGAAAAAAGCAGCAACTCGTTGAATGCTTGTTATGCATTTTTTCAATTATATGCATGCAGTTTTTTTTCCAAGGTTTCCTTACCATGATTTGTCCTCTTAAGTTTTTTAAGTTTATATTGTATTTAGCTATTTAAGTACCTTAAACTTATTATAAAGTCTTCTTTATCTGCCGATCTTTTAAGATGATTATTTTCATATGTTTTTATCATAATTTTACAATTTGCAGTATCAATCTGACATTATATTTCAAAAACACAAAGATTTAAATGAAAGCAATGATATTTTTAGTTGCAACCTTGTGGATTTTGAGATGAGAACAATTTATGTTTTGTATATAAAATTTCATCATATATGAACTTATTACTTATATTTTTTGCATTATAACCATATCATTTTTATCTTTATTGTTTGCACTATTAGTTAATAGTAGTATTGAGTTTCAAAAATTAACGTTGCCTTATAATTTGGATATTATCTAGCATCATCACACAAATTTTTACAATAAGGGCATAATTTAATAAATCGCACTGGACATCGTAACTGCCAGAACCGGCTCTGGTAATGTATGCAGACGAAGATATGAAAAACTATTCACATCTTTCAATTGTATGACTAATCACTTTGCAAATCTATATAATATTTTTAGAGGAATCAAGTTGTGAATTTTAGTGTACTCGAGCCGGGAATCAAGGGATGCATTAGTTGCTATGAACACAGTATTAGAGTCGAGCAATCAAGTTGTGAATTTTAATGTATGATTTATATTTTATTAATAAATTGTTATTTTAATAAAAAATGTGTCAATTATTGCAAAAATAAATTAATTAAAAAAATTATAAATGGGTTTGCCTCGGTTCAAACCAAGCTCATAATGTAGAGCACATTGATACAAACACAAGCAAAAAACGACGTCTTAAACGAGTTTTATTTGCACGAGCTATTAATTTTAAAAAATTCTAAAAGTAGAAATTTTATTAATTATAATAATTAATTCATTGAACTTATCAAACAATAATAGGACTGGGTAAAAAAATTAATATGAACGAAACCTATATTCTTTATACTTTAGTAGCAATTCAAGGACATGACTGCTACGTGTGAATTGCACGAAGAAGTGAAAAACCTTTCAGGTGAAAATTACTACTTAAAATACATGATGTGACACCCCACGTCCGTTAATGTCACTCACTAAGGAAATGCATTAAGTTTCATGGAGCGTTATAGGTAAATAAGAACATAATATCATAAGACAGACATGTAAAATAGCAGCGAAATTAAAAACTTTATTTAAATCAAAACATCATGGTCCTAAATACTGAGTTTACATCATAAGTAACTAATTACATTAATAATCTGTCTTGACAAAAATATTAGAGTACAAAAGCATAAAACCATATTTCCCTTGCAAAGCCATAAGAGAGTTGACAAGAAGTCAAAGCGGTACATCTATATCCAAAATCCAAGCTAAGTTGAAAGAATCCAAATCAACTCTAAGCACTTCCACCCTGATAACCTGGGGGGAACGGAAGAGGGAGAAGAGGAAACAAAATGGATCAGACATAAAGTCTGGCGAGTCTAGTTACTTTTAAATATAAATAAATAAAAGTATCATGGTAGGTATATAAAACTGGAAGAACAAGATAACAGTAACAATAACAAGTGTGAACTGAACAAGATAAGGTGAACATGATATATCGCGCTTCTTACATACCTTTCCCTGTACCGCGCAGATACCAGTATATCAGAAATAGAATGATCCCTACTAATACCGTTCCATTACGTTTTCTTGATTATTAGGTTACTTGGGTTAATAGCACTCAAGACTTATACGTGCATCCTACCCATTTACTTTCCCATGGATTCACCTAATACAATATATGTAGTTATCTCTCAATATTGAGATACACCCTATGGTACCCCACTCGCACGGTCTCCACCGTAAAGAACGTAGTCCCTCATCCTACGCCGGAGTGACGTACGGATCTTTATATAAAATGTTATGTTCAGCATATGTCTACCATTACTACGCTACGTAAGCGTATGGACTGCCACCATCGATCGAATCAGATTCCTTATCAGAATAATGCCCTCTAGTCTACGATACACCAACCAGAGCAGATATGCATGCAACTAGACTGTCCCACGTATGTACTGTAATTGTAGCTCGATGCCCCAATCCCACATCCTCTAATGTTCACCGAGTTCCGTGGCAGGGCTAAACAAGAAACACGGAACTAGGTCGGGAGCTTTTCCATATCTGTACAGGCGCCTTTAAGTGCCTTCAAATTTAGATTTTCCTTGGGTCTGTTTTTCATGGTGACTATGTCCCCACCTCGGCCCCTCCCTCAACTAGTAAAGACTAAAGAGCTAAGCGACCGCCCCTAATAACGACCAATCTAAACATCTATGTGACGTCTGCCCTCAACCCCGTATCTCGATAGTAAAAGGTGAAATGATATCTTGGGTTTAGCTCTAGTCTTTTCACATCCCGCTGGCTGTCGATGACGAATATTTGATGGTATACTATCCTTGTTGGTCGTGACCCTCTCTACCTCCTTGTGAGGCAACCGTTGAATCACCCTGGTGTCACCTCGTCACAGCACTCTGACTGCATAGCTACATCTACAGTCAAGGCCCACCCACCTAGTAGTTATGCACAGACCCAACCTCTACGAGTACAGCCTAAGATATCTGTCACCGCACAGAGGACTACTAGGAGCACATTACGTTCTTCAAGAAGCTGCTTGCTTCCCCTTCCCATTCCTTTGGAGCCGTCATAACAATCAGATGAATGTGTGCTCCCCTCGTGTCTTATAACACCACGATGATCTACCCAGTTGGGTTATTCACCCTCAAACGTACGGACTGGTCCAAGCGCCTTTCTTTAATATGTTGTTAGACCCTATGTCTAAACATTCTTTTACATGCTTGCCTTACCTCACCGGGTTTCCATTTAACTTGGTTATTCCTATTCATATTGAATTCTTATTCCAATTTACCAAGTTTCTCTTGCTTATTAATTTCAATCATATAACTTAATCCATTTAAGTTTATTAATAAGCCCGCAACATGTTATTCTCTAGATTGTGGCCCAAGGTCTGTAATCCACAATCTATTTTATATTCTTGCTTGGTTACATCATTACAATAACATGTTCTCCTTAATACATTGTTAAGTACATCTCAATTCACATGTTTCCTAATTAACATGTCATTTATCATTTATGATTAAATATGACTTATTTATTTTACAAGTTTTCCTCATTCTTTCTCATTTAATCATAAATTCAATTTACACCATCACTACAACTTATCGTTGTTTACTTAGCAGACTATTACGCATATATAGTTTTATCATTTCTACAAGTTATGCTTACCTTATAAGGGTGTCTTTAATTACATAACTTTATTATATTTTCCACTAGTTATGTATACCACTAGGTGTCTTTAATTACATAACCTTATTATATTTTCCACCAGTTATGTATACCACTAGGTGTCTTTAATTACGTAACCCTATTGGGTTAAGTTCATAGGCCTATATGTAAATATTACCCACCCCCTCTATTTTACTTAACCCACCCACTACCCATCCAATTTTACTTAACCCTAAATCAAGTTCATAATCATACAATCCTTATGGATTAAATTAGGTTAAGTAGTCCAATTCATTACCATGTCCAATTATGGTTATAATGGGCTAGACCTCCCACATTAGGCCTACAATGTGTGAATGTTGGATATGTCGTCGGGTCCGAGAAGTCTTATTCCATAGTTAGGTCTAACCTCATGTCTTAGCCGATTCGTATTTGCACACTTAGACCTCTCACATTAGTGGTTCCTGGATATGCCGGTCGGGTCCGGGCAAACTTCCACCACTAATGCAACTTAACCTAGTGTCATAAGTGCAATTACAATTCCTAATTGTAATTACTAGACATTCCATTTTTATCCAAATCTACCTATGTCATTATAGGTGATTGTTTCTGTTTTTCCCCATATTTAATTATATGCCCAATTCACTATTCAAATCATAGACTTTTACACCCTTTTTTAAAGCACCTTTTAATTATTCACCATATGCTCTTTTTCCTAAGTTATAAATTAAGGCGTATACATATATATATGTTATGCACAAAACCAAATCTACATATTTTTTTTCAAATTTATGTCCCTATTTCATATTCACATATTTCAATACAAGTTGTGCCCGAATTCGTATTAACATATATTCCAATCTGCGCCCAAATCATATTTTACGTAATTTATGCCAAATCATATTTTCCAATGTTCGGCGAAAATTCATATTCACATACGTCCCAATTATATACCCATTCCATACATTTATTCCAATGCACGCCTAAATTCATATTATCAAACAAGACATATGCCCCCAAACCCATATTCGTATATTTCCAAATTTATGCCCAAATTTAGATCCATATTTTCCAATATCAATTATGCCCCAAATTATGTCTTTCCAACATCGTTCCCAATTTCGCATATTCACATTTTTCAGCGTTAGGCCTAGGATCGAAGGTAGCCTGACTATATAAAAATAGAAAGGGAAAAAGAGGGAGAGAAGAGAATCGAGAACAGACATAATAACGAATCAATAATAAACTGATAGAAATAGGCATAAGCTGAATAGGCATATTATGACAAGATTTAATATGGTGGCGGTATGAACATACAAAAGAAGATCTGATAGTTATGTCATAATAGAATTGATTAGGCACCGATTCAATATCCAATTTTTATATGCATATCAAGATTACTATTTAAATATTCATATCTAAAAATAACATGAACTCGCAGTGAATAGATCTAAAGAAATGGATCCAAATTACTGCGAAGAACATGTTGAATAAGTTGTTGTAACCATCGCTGAATTTGTTGTAGCAATCGTTGAAGTTGTATAATGTTTGCTGAATTAGATTTGGAGTAGATTAGGCCATTCAATCTTCGTTGCAGCGGAGCTTCGCCATCACCATTGTTTTTAGTTGAATAAAACCTAGGTCTAGGGTCCTTTATATAGCCTATGGTTCATAAATCTAGCTCCAAAATCGTCCAGGTTCAGAAAAGAAGTTTCCAGAGCCACGGCTGGGTTGACCCCCCTTCAGGTGGGTCGACCACTAGGTCGACCCCCCTTCATAGGTGTCGACCCCTAGGTCGACTCCAGGGTCGAACCCCATGAGCCTGAGTCGACCCCTTGGTCGACCCAGCAGGGTCTCGGGTCAACTTCAAAATGTCGGTCCTTCCTCGATTTACACTCCAGATTTCTAGTTTTGCTGATTTTTGAATTTATATGCATATATATCATTCTTATATGCATACAAACTTCAAACCTTAATAACTTCTTCATACGGTGTCCGATTTACGCAAACCAAATGTCTATCTTGACCAGAATTCCGAGACGGACACAATGGCACAGTCCGTTTAACTTAGTTCTGAATATTTATTTAAGTTTTCCTTAATTCATTGTTAACAGTGTATTTCACAATAATTATTCTTTATTTCATCTTTAGTGTCGTTAAAATTTTGGGGTGTTACATTCTCCCCTACTCAAAGGATTTTGTTTCGGAAATCACTAAGTTAAGAAGAACGTATATCCTAACATCTAACAATTATACATCCATTTAGCCATAATAGGCATCCATTGTTCTTAAGGAATTTCTAGTGATTTTATGAACATATGTAATAGTGTGTGTATCTGTCCGTAAACTAACCCGAAAGATCAGGCGGTCCACTGAATCAGTTGACCTCCTTAATGCAATGTATGTCTGTGCCATGTAACCAAAACGTATGCAAACTATCCTAATACATGTAAGTTCTATATGTATGCACAATCATCCATCCAAATGCAACATCAATGCAACGATACACCCATTTTCATCCATAAAAATTAAAATGTACACACATTAATATGCAAAATGTAATTGATTGAGCCGATCTAGTGCCTATTGTATGTGTATATGCATCCACGAGCAATCACTAGCAACCACTTGCATCCATCAAACATAACATGTCTCAAACGCATGTTTACATTCATTAGTTTTCTATCTAAAGACTCAATCGATAGGGGATATTCAAATGATAGATACAAGTATTAATTCGAGGCTTGGAAAAAGAAGTTAATGACATATTATCGAAAAGGAAAGGATATGAAGCGCGAATCTTGTCTTCAACCTCCCAAGTCGCTTTCTCGCGGCCCTTTCCCCATTGCACTCTTAGTAGCTTCCCTTCTTTGTTGCTTTATTTCTTAACCTCCGATCCAAGTATGAAAGTCGGAGTTCATCCAATCATTGCTTTCTTTTCTACTTCCACTCGCTCTTGCAAGTTATGTTTCACTACCTCGAACTCTATTCATTTTATCGCTTCTTAAATGAATAGCCTTCTTAGAATGACGGGCTTCCTCAAGGACTGTCTTCAATAGGTTTCACATCCCGGTATGACTCACCTATCAAACCTCTTCTCAAGTAGCTCCCCTACTTGCTTATCAAGTTCCCACTTTTCTTTTAGGAGTCACATGTCACGAATCATCGATAGATATATCAAGAGGTTCTTGGAGACTAAGCATGACAGACCATTTTGGGGTCATAAGAAATCTCGAGAGTCTTTCTATGGCAAGTCAGAAGTCTAACGTCCTCCTTTCACAATCTAGAAGGCTCCATATATGGTTAACCCATCCATCCTAGAATCAAACCGTATCTTATGAAATCAAGAACATATGCGTCGCAATCAAACTCGACGGTTAACACAGAGATTCTCAAACCTCGACAAATCCCCAATAAATGAGTCGTACCTCCAATGGGGTTTGAGACAATAACAGGATCCAAAATCATACTAGTATCTAGGTGGAGAGACTCGACTAAAGGATCAAATATAAAAGAATGCGAAGCGCTAGGATAAGAACCCTAATAGGATGATCAGAAATAGAAATCACTCCTTCGATGGAAACTTTCCTACCCTTATCCTGTCCACCAGCTATGAGAACATTAACTTGCCTCCTAGAGGTTCCTTCCCTCTGGCCTTGTCTTTGTCTCTTTCGGGCACTCCTTAATGAGGTGTCCTGCCTTACCAAAGTGGTAACAAACGCCTTTTCCCAGATAACCCATCGTTCCGAAATTATGGTATTTCCTCTTTTCTTCTTTGGGTTGTGCTCCTTAGCCCCAACTCCCTTATTCTCCTTTTTACCATCCTTGTGCAACATGCTAATAAGTCTCTTGAAAGCTGCCTCCATCACAAGGGAATCCTTACAAGGCCTGAGAGGAAATAAGATGCTGGTGAAACCACTACGGCTAAAGATGGAGGTTAGGCACTTCTTTTTCCTTTAACATGTACCGTAGTTTTAACATGTCTACGGAACCATGCCGAAATAGGGATACCCGTTCGAGAGGAAACAGTTCCCCGATCAAAAAGGAAAAGAAATCAAGCGGAGAATCGAGAAGATATTTATGGCTTTGGGAAGTATGCTTTACAAAAACAGACTATTTATTTAAAATACTTTGTTTTTGAGACATTTTTTAAAACCATTTTCAAAATACTTTATCCTATCTTATAACCATATTTTCTAATACCAAATGTGACACCCCACGCCCATTAATGTCACTCACTAAGGGAATTCATTAAGTTTCGTGAAGCGTTATTGGTAAATAAAAACATAATAGCACAAGACAGACATGTAAAATAGCAGGGGAATTAAAAACTTTATTTAAATCAAAACTTTATGGTCCCAAATACTGAGTTTACATCATAAGTAACTAATTACATTAATAATCTGTAACGACCCAGGAATTTTCAGCCCCGAAAATCAACATAAATACAATTATGTATCCCATGCCAATCTTCTGAATACCGAAAACACTAGATAGTTAAGAGAAAGAAATTAGAGGAAGAGATAAGAAAGAAAGAAATATTAGAATAGAAGAAGAAGAAGAACCAACACAACACAGAGTCTCACATCGTAGCGGAGCAAAATATAATACAGAAATAAATCTTTACTGGGAGCTTTTAAAAATAATTACAGTATCAGAGTACATCACACATCTGGACAGTGATAATAAACTGTCGTCATATACAATCGCACAGCGGAATAAATACTAGATACAATACCTCTGAACACCTCCAGCTCATCTCTGGATATCGCAGCATCTGATAACCTGAACATGTACAACCCGGTCAAACCCGAGCATTTACAAAACAGCGGGTCAGTCTGGTGAACCAGAGTGAGGAAAAACACACTAAGTTTAAGGGTATCACACAACCTGATTTTAAAGTAAAAATCTTTTTGAAAGAAAAGGGTAATCATAAGACAAAATCCACACATAAATATGGACAGTTTTTACCTTACGATAACCCAAAACACTTTTGAAATCAATATCTTTTCTAAGATTATAATAATGTCTAAATACAAGTAGATATCAATCTAGCGAAACGCTTACATCTCACGCTCCACATATATAGTATACAATCAAAACCGCGGGCGCTTATTGGAGATTGGATTCCGACTATGACAGGGTATGGAACCACCTACCGATAGCGTATCTCTAGAGGGGAATACAATGGGTTCAACAAGAATGTCTTGCAACCCGGCCCACACATGACCGACCACTCATTTCGCATGAGTGTATCGAATGTATATCACCAACGGTAGCACTCAAACCACCGTTTCCCGAAAGGGACAGTATTGAAATAGATTAAAGAAGAAAAATGAGATTCTCTAGATAGGTGATTATGCACCCTAATGGGAGCGACCCACATAGCCATGCTGCCTGCCCGATTTTTGTCATTTCCCGGTTGATGAGGCTTGAGGTTTGAATTTCCTTTCTGGAACATCTGGCCATTATTCACTTTGACGTCCATAAAAATACTCTAGTTGGAAGCTAACCAACAATGGTACGTTTGAAGAAATCAACGTATGTGATTCCTTTGGAAATACTCTGTCAGACATCTGTCCATACAAGTCATCCAAGAACAGGATGAACTGAAGGCACCATCCTACCACATCCAAGGAATCACCCTAGAGATTAGTAGCGAGTAGTCCTAGCAATCCATTGATCCCAACCACGACAGAATCACTACTGAAATATCTCTGGTCACTAAACCAGAGAAATTGAACTAGTGGTTCTTCCAGTTATGAAGATCCACGGTCTTCAATGCTCCATCTCGATCATCTTCTGATATCTTCCCGTATTTGTTGGTTGGAATGGTTTTCGAATATAAATTCGATCCCGGTATTTCCGTACCAACAATCGTATTGGACAGATTTGATAATTGGTGATTTAACTATCAAAATAAACAGTGATTCAATCAAGAAAATCCAATGAGTTCACTGGTTCAGTATTCAGCATCACTTGGTCTTTTAATTAAGATAAATGTAAATTTAAACTCTAAAATATTTCGATATTACGAATATAGCTTTACGCTTCTTATTTAACATATGATTTTATTTTAAACAAATTCATTTTATCACTTAGGAAAATTCTATATCATATTATGTCTTCTATTTTCACTTTAAAAACATTATACACATTATTATCTAATATTGGAAAATCAATTCAATTTATTACTCGTATAACAACACTACGAAATATCCATTGTTCATTTCTTGAAAATAATAGTCTATGCTTATCCTTGTAGAATAGAACTCAACTTTTACATTTCCTTTCGAACTCGAAAATATCGTTATATTTTCGGCAACCTCTTTTTACTTCCCCTTTACTTTGGAAATCCTCATTTTATATATTTCCCAAATCTCCATTTAACATTGCATTATTATTTCTGCACTGGAAACAATAAATTATTACTAACCCCTTTTACCATTACCAACTAACATGCTCCTCAGATAATTCCGATGTCATTCAAGTTGGGGTATTTTAATTACCTCTCAGACCTTGATCAACAACGTTCATATCTGAAGATAAATACAAGTTGAAATCCCAAAAACCAATATTTCATTCTAATAAAATTAAAATTCCATTTAACTATTCTATTCAAAATACGGTTTCATAAAACCTTCTTACCCTTTGAAAATCTCTTTCTCTAATTTACCATTACTTCTTAATTCAATAATTAAATAACTTCTTTATAACACGCCACTTTTTAACCTCTACCTCTTTGAACCAATTCATTTTATAATCCGGATTTGGTTATACAACCCTATGACTCACTTCTTTACGAAATTCACTTTTACCAATTCCCTTTTCTTCTATTGAACCATTTCCACTTTGGAAATCTTATTTTAATCCCCTCTTTTTACTTAATCCCATTATTAAGTAATTCTAATGCAGAATTAACGCTTTTACACTTTAAATCCCATTTATATAACCCTGGTTTATTATAAACCCTTTTATTTTAATTTCCTTTGACTTAATTCAAATGTTAAGTCCACCTAAATTAAGTGATCGTATTCACTTAAATTCCTTTATAACTTCGTTATAAAAATTCGGGTTTTAAATATAAAACCCGTACATAAACTCCTTTTCACCATTCAACTAGATTACATTCAATTCCGATTACTCTTTAATTGAATTTCCATTAAAAGTAATTTTCTAAATTATTATTAATTAAAATAATAATTTAAATCGATCGTTAACTACTTCAGTAGTTAATCTCTTTATTCACTAAAGTAAATAGTAAAATTCCCTTTTAAAACCCTATTAAAATTAAACAAATATTCTTTAAACTAATTTATTAGATTAATCCAAACAAACTAATTTAATAATTAATTCCAGCAATTTAGTCAATTCTAAACACGATTATCTCTTTAACCGATTCCTGATTCGTTCTTCCTTTAAATTAATTAAAAATATAATTAATTTAAATAATTCCATTTAATTTTTTCATAATAAAACAATTATCCAGATTTAACTGCTACGTTAATTTCTAATCACTTGTTTACAAATCTGATTAACATCAAAATTTACTTTATAAAATCAATTAATAATTAATTATAAATAAATTAATTAAATAAATAATAAATATTTATTTCCTTTTAGCAAATTTTTATTCAAATAATATATATCAAAATCTATTTCCAGTTATAAATAAATTTCATAACTTCACCTCTGTCGATTTGCCTGACGGTAAATCAACATTTATAAAACAAATGATTTTATAGGCCATGCGTTGCCAAATACTTAACCAATACCGCCCATTGGTTTAAAATTAACAGATGTTGAACTTTCAGTCAACAATCAAAAATCAAATCAATCACCCCATCAGATCAGTTCATATATGATAATATGAAGATAAATAATATTTTTGAGGAATCCCGTTGGATCTCTCCAATCTGTTCTTCTCGGTATCCAAATCGATTATCTCAAATCAGATCATTCAATTTCATTTAACTTATAATTTCTATAATAGTGAACAACTATTTAAAATCAACCAACGTACAACCAATTCAAAAAATTCAAACAATCAAACACGTTTATTGTTTATAAATAAACGTGACCATTGAGGTAAGTTACCTTCATTGGACCAATCGTTAAAACAACGATTTGATATTTCACTGAAATTAAACGACCGTTTAATTTCATCAATTAAATCAAAAATAAAATATATAATTAGCAAACAGTCGACCATCAGCAATCAGAGCACACAAAATAAAAGCCCAATTTATATAAAATATAAATGGGGAAAAAACTGAGTGAGTTTAACTCACCATGATTTGATTTTCGTTGAAACGGCTTGGTTATAGTTAAAATAAACAATGTTTAATTTAACTGTGAACTCCAGACATCTCCGTCTCTGTCCAACACAGTTTCATATTTGTAGATCTCATCCACACGGTTCCGGCGTCGCTTTTTTTTGTCACATTCTGATAATATAAACATGAATATATTATTAACGAATTAATTATTCATTTTTTTTAATTTGATAATTTAACTCCCTAATCACTTAAATTAATACATAAATTACATTTAGCTACAAAATACCCAAGTCCAATTTGTTATGTTCTCCGCTCCTTCCCACTGTCTTTGTTCGAGCTCCAGAAATCACCCAGCCTGACTATTTGTTTTCCTTCTGCGGTTAAGGACGAATTTAGATGAAACTGTAAATCTCTTAATTATAAATTTAATTAACCAATGGACTTAATAACTTAGATTAGTTTCATTACTTTCGTTACACAGCCGACGGTTATCTGCCGCTGTTTCTCGTTCCTCATTTTAAATCCCACGCTCTAACTTCCTGAAAAGCCAAACATGATTTACATTAACTAATCATTCCCTAATTATAGCAATAATTTGAAATATTAATTACGTTGGTTTGAAAATAACAAGGTCAGTTAGCTTCCATTTTAACGCAGTTTCTTCCTTCCTTATCGCAGGACTTGTTCCCATTTAGCACCTACAGTAAATAATTATCGGATTTAACACTAGCAAACTCCTTAATTCTAATATACTTAAGTTTGATTACTTCTAGAATTTCACGTAGGCCGACCCATTTCGTTCGTTTCCAGTATGAGATAATCCCAATCGATCTCCGTTCAAACCTAAAATGCTGCCCTCTATTCCTCTTCACTAATTGGTTAACTACTGCTACGGCGTTACCCATCGCATCAAATAATCACCACCTCCCCTTTATATCACTGATCGGAGCACGATCTTGCATCACTGGCGGGTGCGCCAAACTCCCCTCATACTCCGGTTCGAACAGTTTATGATTTGATGATCCCAATCATCGGTGCAAAGCCCTTGACAGTCGCCTCTTTCTAGTACGATTCCGGTCACCACGGGACGAGATTTTCGATCACCGTTGTTAGACTTCATGATCTCCACATCGTGGACATTTTTGCTATTCAAAATTTTTCGAAATTGGTAGATGGATTTGTTAGAAAGGCGATGAGAGCAGAGGAGCTTTTCAGCCCTAAAATTCTATAGTGGAGGCGGTTGACTAATTTAACCGCATGATTAAGGTTACAGCAGAAAGTAAATTGAGGTGGTGTATATATATAGTATGTGGATATAATAAAATATTAATTATGATACTTCAATGCGAAGTAACGCGTAAAACAACATCATACAACCCCTGTTTTTGACAAAATAAGTTAATCCTAGCATAGAAAAATATTCCGAACCCAATAGGACGAGTTTCGTCAAATTCCGAGGTTGTTTGTGAAAAGCCCTTTATAAATATCGATGAAAAATCAAGCGTTAAAAATCCTATAATTACAGAAAAAATCCAAAAAATATGAGGCCTTGGCATTTCACTAGACCTCTTCCTTACGGATCCAATGAAACTTGTTTCGTCCAAACCGGAGTTCATTTAGCCAGTCATTTATTCATTTAAAGTTACCTCTGTTTGAATTGACCAAAATAGTATATTTGATTTGGGCGTTTATCGTTGCCACGATCAAACGGTAAGTCTGATTGACACACAAATTGAAATCCTACAATAATTAATTAATACAAATCCAATGACACTAGTTTCGTCACATTCCGAGACTGTTTCCCGGTACGCTATTTTTACATGCACGACAATGCCATTTTGGACACCAAATTACCCGGTCTTCAAAAATAACAAACTATATACCTATCCTGACTATAATCGTCGATACGAACTCAACGGAATTGGTTTCGAGGTTTAATTCGATCGTCTGCTCAAGTTACACTCAAATATCTCTTTATTGAATTGAATTAATTTAATTACGCGCTATATAAAATGAACGGGCGTTTACGGCTACCATGGTCACATACGACATCAGTTTGCCATGAAATTTGATTTTCTTACAATAATTTAACGATACGGTTCCTATGAAACTAAATTCATCGAAAATGGAGTCCGTTTGAAAAATGACTATTTTAAAGGCCTATGATTAAATAATGATTTCCATAGCGACTATTTCAAAATTTGATTTGGCCATAACTAACAATCTATAACACGAAATCTGGATTTTTCTCTTCCATATGAAAATTATCATTAATACGGTTCCAACGTTTCTTGTTTCACAGAAATCCAACTTATATCAAATCCTGTATATTCAGTTGAAGTTCAAAACTCCATATTACGAACTGCAGCGCCATTTCGAGCTCAATTTAAATTATACAAAATATATATAACATTCAAACTTCGTTTAAATAACGAATTCAATATTAAAATTCATTAATATTCCAAATAAAATATTTAAAATAATAAATTAAATAAAATATTTGACTGGCAAAAATACGGGTGGTTACATAGTATGTCTTGCCAAAAATATTAGAGTACAAAAGCATAAAACCATATTTCTCTTGCAAAGCCATAGGAGAGTTGACAAGAAGTCAAAGCAGTACATCTATATCCAAAATCCAAGCTAAGATGAAAGAATCAAATCAACTCTAAGCACTTTCACCTTGAGAAGCTAGGAGGGAAACGGAAGAGGGAGAAGAGAAACAAAAAGGGTCAGACATAAAGTCTGGCGAGTCCAGTTACTTTTAAATATAAATAAATAAAAGTATCATGGCAGGTATATTAAAATGGAAGAACAAAATAACAGTAACAATAAAAAGTGTGAACTGAACAAGATAAGATGAACAGGATATACTGCGCTTCATACATACCTTTCTCTGCACTACACAAATACTAGTATATCAAAAATAGAATGATCCCTACTAATACCGTTCCATTACATTTTCTTGATTATTAGGTTACTTGGGTTAATACCACTCAAGACTTATACACGCATCGTACCCATTTACTTTCCTATGGACTCACCTAATACAATATATGTAGCTATCTCTCAATATTGAGATACACCCCGTGGTACCCCACTCGCACGGTCTCCACTGTAATGAACACAGTCCCTCATCCTACGCCGGAGTGACATTCGGATCTCTATATGAAATGTTACGTTCTGCATATATCTACCATTATTGCGCTACGAGAGCGTATGGACTGCCACCATCGATCGAATCAGATTCTGTATCGGAATAATGCCCTCTAGTCTACGATACACCACCCAGAGCAGATATGCATGTATCTAGACTGTCGCATGTATGTACTGTAATTATAGCTCGATGCCTCAATCGCACGTCCTTTAATGTGCACTGAGTTCCGTGGTAGGGCTAAACAAGAAACACGGAACTCGGTCGGGAGCTTTTTCATATTTGTACAGGCCGCCTTTAAGTGCCTTCAAATGCAGATATTCCTCAAGTCTATTTTTCATGGTGGCTATGGCCCCACCTCAGCCCCTCCCTCAACTAGTAAAGATTATAGAGCTAAGCGACCGCCCTAATAACAACCAATCTAAACATCCATGTGGCATCTAGCCTCAACCCCGTACGTCGACAGTGAAAGGTGAAATGATTTCTTGGGTTTGGCTCTAGTCCTTTTGCATCCCGCTAGCTTCCGATGACGGATATTCGACGGTCTACTATCCTTGTTGGTCGTGACCCTATCTACCTCCTCGTGAGGCAACCGTCGAATCACCCTGGTGTCACCTTGTCACAGCATTCTGACTGCATAGCTACATCTGCAGTCAAGGCCCACCCACCTAGTAGTTACGCGCAGATCCAACCTCTGCGAGTACAGCTTAAGACATCTGTCACCACACAGAGGACTACTAGGAACACCTTATGTACTTCAAGAAGCGGTGTGCTTCCCCTTCCCATTTCTTTGGAGCCGTCATAACAATCAGATGAATGTGCGCTCCCCTCTTGTCTTATAACACCTCGATGATCTACCCCCATTAGGTTATTCACCCTCAAACATACGAACTGGTCCAAGTGCCTTTTCTTTAATATGTTGTTAGACCCTATGTCTAAACATTCTTTTACGCACTTGCCTTACCTCACTGGGTTTTCATTTAACTTGGTTATTCCTATTCATATGGATTCTTAGTCCAATTTACCAAGTTTCTCTTGCTTATTAATTTCAATCGTATAACTTAATCCATTTAAGTTTATTAATATGCCGACAACATGTTATTCTCCAGATTGTGGCCCAAGGTCTATAATCCACAATCTATTTTATATTCTTGCTTGGTTACATCATTACAATAACATGTTCTCCTTAATTTGTTGTTAAGTATATCTCAATTCACATGTTTCCTAGTTAACATGTCACTTACCATTTACGATTAAATATAACTTATTTATTTTACAAGGTTTCCTCATTCTTTCTCATTTAATCATAAATTCAATTTACACCATCACTACAACTTATCGTTGTTTACTTAGCAGATTATTACGCATATCTAATTTTATCATTTCTTCATGTTATGCATACCCTACAAGGGTGTTTTTAATTACATAACTTTATTATATTTTCCACTGGTTATGTATACCACAAGGTGTCTTTAATTACATAACGTTATTATATTTTTCACCGGTTATGTATACCACTAGGTGCCTTTAATTACATAACCTTGTTGGGTTAAGTTCATGGGCCTATATGTAAATATTACCCACCCCCTCTATTTTGCTTAACCCACCCACTACCAATCCAATTTTACTTAACCCTAACTTAAGTTCATAATCATACAATCCTTATGGATTAATTAAATTAAGTAGTCCAATTCATTACCTTGTCCAATTATGCTTATAATTGTCTAGACCTTCCACATTAGGCCTACAACGTGTGGATGCTGGATATGCCGGTCAGGTCCAGGTAGTCTTATTCCACAGTTGGGTTTAACCTCGTGTCTTAGCCCGATTCGTATTTTCACACTTAGGCCTCTCACATTAGGTTCAACATTAGTGGCTGCTGGATATGTCGGTCGGGTCTGGGAAGGCTTCCACCACTAATGCAACCTAACCTCGTGTCATAAGTGCAGTTACGATTCCTAATTGTAATCACTAGACATTCCATTTTTATCCAAATCTACCTATGTCATTATAGTTGACAAGTGCGAACCCGTGCTTCGCACACGGTTGGAGCAAAAACAATGTGGTTTCTCTTTTTCTTCATAAATGATATGCAGAACGATTAGATATCATCTTAAAATGAGATTCACCAGTGGATTATGTCAAAATTTTCAAATTATTTCTCACGAATGATCATTTCTAAGCAGGACAAAACTGAATAATAACGGAAAAAGTAAGATTATTAAAAAGATAAAAATGAAAGTGAGTCGTCTTCGTGCATATAGCACGGTTTCACACTTTTTTTGTGTCCACTTTGGATTCTTTGCAAATTGGTAAATATTGAGTAGGATAAGGAGGAGGGAAGAATTAATAGAACAATGTAACAAATATGTATAATGAAGAATCTTTTTAGTAATTCCATTTTTGTGATTTTCACATAGCATGTGCAGTTTTGGTAGAGAATTCAGCTAAAGGAAGTGAATTTGTGTTCACTGCATCATACCATTGTGATATTAATTAAATTTTCTAACATGTGTATAGCGTTCCAAATAGACTATACTTGATATTTAACAAACAGCTTTTCAGCTAGCTAGTACAGGAGTAGCGCAACTTTATACCATTTGTATGGCATCAACAATTAGTTCTTATATGAAGTGTACTAATAAAAAGGTTAAGATAATGACGCATAGCAAATATAGTACAATCATTGAACTACAAATAATATACAATTAGGCATGGGTAGATCAAACAGCAAATATGTTGCATAATCTTAAAAATGGCTTGTCACAAATTTCTGAAAAGACTTGTACGTTAATGCAAAGAAATCCATACTTATTTGCTGGTATCAGAAATCATGCATATGAAAATTAACCACTACGTTATCTACCATGTTCTTCCTGAAAATATACAATTAAAGTGCCAATGTACTTTAACGATAAGTATTAAGGCTGATGAAAAACAGATAAAATTAATGCAATAATGTCTATTATCATGAAAAATGGATAGTAGTGTTGAATCATTGGTGCGTCTTTTGGCAGCTGGCTCAAGGACAGTGTTTTCTTTAAAAATACGATTCATAAATTTAAAGCTTCGGGTCCTTTCTGAATCTACTTCTGATAGTTCAGGATCCCTGCTCAGTTCCATACAGAATTTATGTCCACTGAAAATTGTTAAGACATGAATTGAATAATTAAGGTCATCATGACATATCAAAATAGCATGGAAATAAAACACAGATGATCATAGATAAAAATATGAAGAAAAAAAAATATCTAAAGCCAAACATCATTCCAAGCTTCTTCACGCCTTAATGAATCCAAACAACCATACAACCTCTGTATGTCCACAAAATATGATTAGCATGTGCCGAAACATGGTCATTTATTCGAGGTCAAAAAGATCAAACTGTAAACCTTCTGACTGTACCGCTAATAAGAACATATGTCAAACTGAATACGGTTTATTACTTATAGAATTTAAATTAAAATAATTTAAACTCAAATATCTTCTTGTAGCATATAGTATTGAATGTAAAAGGAAATCAACTTTATTAGTTACATTAGCATGCTTCATAATAAGGTAAATTTACTCTAGTAATTTCGTAGAGGGCTACAAAGTGATTTATTTGTAAAATACAAAATAATGTTAGCTTGCTTGCTTATTTATGAAAATATAGGAAGACTTCAGAATGAATTAGTATTACAATGTAGTCTATAGGATACCAATCAGTAAGTTTCTTTCATTTCTTATTAGTGTTAATTCACAATCACCATAACATTATTATTAGCAATTTCTTATTAAGGAGAGATATAAAATTATAGTGAACTAATAATGTATTTATTAGTAATCGCTTAAATGTAACTAAGTTGTAATATTACAATGGATTAGCAACTGTTTGTTGATCTCCACACTACAAGAAAAATACCTTATTGCAACTAGCTATTTACAACATGCCTCAAATGTCAGTTGCAGTAAATGATATTTAGCAACAGACCTTTCGTAGCTGTTGCAATAGATAAGATTTAACAACAGGCTTTTCCTTCCTGTTGCGAAAAGCAAATTTTTTGGAACAGCGCTTTCGTGCCTGTAGCGAAAACATACTTTTAGCAACTGCTCTTTCATTCCTGATGCAATAGACATATTATTTGCAACTACACTTTCAAACCAGTTGCAAAAATTATATATTTAGCAACTGTTTTCACCAGTTGCGATAACTGTAATTTTTTGCAACAGGTAAAGCCACTTGCAAAAAACGTACTTTTAAAAATTATTTTCCCCTAAGTAATATTACTATTAAGAAATAATTAATAATTAACAACAATTTCTTATACCAATCAATTTATAATTTGGGTTTAATAAACATATTTTCATGAATTAATTAATATTTTATAGTTATCATCAATAATTATTTTTATATCAAGAAAATGCCATAATGCAACTAATTATTTGCATTTGGCATCATATTTAATAAGTAATAATTATTAATTACAAAGCAAATAACAATTACTATTAACAATCAACAATTACGATTAATGTTTAATATTTAATAAATAGTAAGTAATGATTAATAAGCAACATTTAATATTTAATAAATAATATTTACTATTTAGCATTTAATAAATATAATTTACGTACTTTGTTTAATATTTTAAAAAAATTGGAATTTTCTAAAAACATTAATTTATAAAAACTACAATTAAAATTTGAAATTTTCATTAGTTCCAATAATAAAACCACTAGGATTTAAATAAATTTTTACTTTTTAAAATATTTAATAACAAAGAAAATTCAAAAATATAGAAAGTAAATTACGAAGTCGACATATAAAAATATTACTTTGCAAATTTTGGTATAAATATCTATTTGAAATTATTTAGTATGAAATATTTTTTGATGTGCATCTAGAAATTTGCTTGCAATTCTTGAACGTTCGCTAGTTTGCTTTGGCTTCAAGGTCAAAATTTTGGCTCCAAAGCGAAAACGTTTGGCGCTAAAGTCCAATTTTTAGCTCTAAACTTTTAATGTTTCCCTCTTGTTCCCCACTGTCCTTCCTTTCCATTCAGCATCTTCTATTTTAGTTTTTTTTCCCCAAAATCATCATTCCAGCCCTATATTCTCACCGTGCAACCAAGCTTATGATTTTTCATCAGATTTTTCTCGATCCACCATGCGTGACTTCTTCGCAACATAGCTGGAATAATTACATGATTATCCCTTTCTCCCCCAAATCACGTTCCTGCTATCTGATGGAATTCTCGGTGGGTCATCTGCCAGCGCCCACTTTTGGTTTCTGATGCCCTACATCTGGTATGGAATCTATCAATTGTGTCATGCCGATCTACTTCACAGCTGTGTTTCACATCTGGTATCGGTAGATGAAGTGACCATCCCTAACACTCTTGCCGTTGAGCTTATTGAACAGGTATTTTTTTTCATTAACTCTTCTAGTATCAGCATCTACAAATGTTTATATCAATACAGCTGAGTGCACAATTGTAACAGCCCGTTACTTCCCCGTGAAGGAAAGCCCGGATTACCTTGAGAACACGACAAAATAGAACGCAGACGGAAGAACATATCATTGTTATTACAACAATTCCATCAGATACAAGAATATACAGAGTATAAATGAATAAATTACATTCAATAAATATCAGAGATTACAATAAATTACATAGCAGCGGAAAATAATACAAAGTACAACTGAAGTTGATATACGGATACAGAGCTTTCCGGATATCATTCCAGCTGTAAACCAGGATCCTGTGAATATAAATCTGCAAAATCAAAACCACTAGCTGCCCGTGTAGAAAATAGGGGCACCTAGAGTTTAGGTTAAAACAATAAACTCCAGGTCAGTCATGGGAATGGTGTGAGAACTAAACATTTATTAATCTTTATTTTAAGGTTCGGTAAATCAAGGGACCACGCCGTATAACACGGAATGGGTTTCCTCTTAAGAATACCAGTGCATAAAACAAACAGCGCAATGCTAAATAAAGAAAAATGAAGCTATTATAAGACCCATCACACAATGCAACGCAAGCCGGAGGATAGGGTTTTTACCTTATAATTGCCAAAGCATGCTTGATACGTTAAAAAAAATCATTTGATACTATTATAAGTGTATAGTGTCAAAACAATTTCAATCATAAATATCAATCATAGACGGCATTAATGACCCATACCACTATGTCGCCATACTAGATTCTACAAATAAAACCGAATTATCACGTATTGGAAATTGGATTCCATCATGAGTCGAGGCAAGGGGTGTAACGAGTAGGGTTTTGCCCGGCCTTAATCGATCGCAAAATCGACCAAAACCGTTCAAATCCCGCCTACGTTAACCTTGGGAATGCAACACATCAGAACAACAACAACAGACTTTTATAACATCAATAATAAATGTTACATCAGAGTACAGAATATCAGAGTATATTGGCTAATAATTACAGCGGAAGATAATTTTACATGATTTTAATACATTGCAGCGGAAACAAAATAACTAAGGCAGCGGAGGACTTCCAATGTTCTGGACACAACTTTAAGCTTCAATCCAGGATCCTGCTAAAGAGATAAACATGTAGACAAACTGCTCGACTGCCCGTGTGGAAAGAGGGCACCCGAGTTTGCAAAAAGATGGAAACAAACAACGGGTCAGTCGTGGGACTGGTGTGAGAATTCTTAACTAATTAATCACTATTAATAGGGCAAACCAAAGACCACGCCGCTAACGCAGAACGGGTTTGCTCTAATGGATTACCGTGCATAAAAGTGTCAAAAATAACTAATAAGTAAATCGTACAACAACGTTATGCTTTTTAGAAAAATGGAATCACCATAAGACCCAGGTCCCATCACACAATGCAACACACACCAGAGGATAGGGTTTTACCTTATAGTGATTAAACATGCTAAATACGGCAAATACGAGTTTAATATTATTATTAGTGTATATCAAAACATTTCAAAGTAAATGGAGAAATCCTAGGAAGAATAGTATCCCATACTACTATGCCTCCATACTAGTAATACAATCAAATTCGTAGGGTCGTATTTGGATTTTGGTTTCCATCATGAGTCAAGGCTAGGGAGGAGCTCCTACCGATTCGAGACACTCTAGCTAATGTCTCAGGATCCCCCGTAGTGAACCCTTGGAAAGCTGCAGGGCCGGTCCACCATACGAGTTGCGGATTAGTTATTCCTGAACACACGTTTCCCAGTCCTATAGGACCTATCATCTGAGGTGCCTCATTCCATCATCCACATAAGTAAAATGCCGGGTCGTGTTAAAGCTCAAACACCACTTCTAGCTAGAAAGAAACGTGCTGCTCTCCCTGCGTTCCCTTCTCCCGTTTTAGACTCCGCCAGTGTGTGAGGCTCGCGAAGTCACGCTGTACACAAAGCTATGCCTAAACAGACTATGCTTTGATCGTCCCACAAGGCCTGCTTTTCAACAAAGCCTTGATCATAGGCATCTTAGCATGCCACATCGTCACTCCATATCGTACTACCAATCCTTTGCCGAAATATATGAAAGGGTGCTAAGCAAGAGAATAAATTCGCCGCCACCAAACATTCATACATTCGACAGAAAATCAATAAATACAATATAAAGGAGTACAATGTCAGACACACATTCCATTTATAAGCTTATGCTCTGGGTCTGAGCGAAAGCCAAATCCGTACAAATCAACACTACGTCCGGGCAACTCCTACTATTAACCCTATCATGGTAGCGAGCCATTCTAAGGCAACTCCTACTATTGACGGTCTTCAATCGCCGTCTTCCAATCTTGGATTTTTAAACGTCGTTTAATTATTTGGAATGAGATAAACTCGGACTTTCCAAATAACTCTCGCATATTATTTGAAAACCCGTTTCATATTATTATTAATAATTTATAACAATTTTAATCCTACTTTATTTCAATAAAAATAACTCGTTTTATAAAAAAGACTTTTCAGGTCATATAAGGTTTTAGCGCTGCTTTTGTGAAATTTTGAATTTCACATTTCTCAAAATCCAAATATGCAAATAAAAAATATAATTCCTTTTCTTCAATGTTTGTTTACATATAAAAAGGCAAACAACATATATAATTCTTTTTCTATATTTTGTTTGCATCTAGAAATGCAAACAAAAATATGTAATACTTTTTCTATGTTTTGTATTGTATTTACACTAAATAGTAAATAAAAATGTCCCTTTTCTTATATCATGTTTTATTTACACTAATGTAAATAAAATGTCCTTTTCTTTTATGTCATGTTTATTGACACTAATTTTGAATAAATTATTCTTTTCTTTATCCTATTTACAAAATAAATGTAAATAAATGTATTCTTTTATTTTACATTAAAAATGTAAATGTCTATTTCATATTCTATTTACATATAGAATGTAAATTCCTATTCATCCTTTATTTACATTGAAAAATGTAAATCTCTATTCATTCTTTCATTACATATAAATGTAATCTTTTTCTATTCATTCTTTCATTCACATGTAAAATGCAAGTACAAGTGTCACTTTTATTTCTATGTTTTATTTACATCTAAAATGTAAATAAAAATGTACTCTATAAATTGATATGTTTATTTACCACTAAAATGTAGATACAAGAGTCACTTTGATTTCTATGTTTTCTAATAACATATAGAAGAAGAATTTCTATGTTAACATTTTTCTATCTTTCAAATATCATATCAATGAATATTTTTCTATGTCTTGTTCGCATTGTGGAAAGCAAATAAAAATGTACATTTATTTTTATCGTTTTTATTTGCATTATGGAATGCAAATAAAAATGTACTTTTTAGTTTCGTGTTTTATTTGTGTTTAGGAACACAAATAAAAAGACAACTTTTAATCTATGTTTTATTTGTGTTAAGGAACACAAATAAAAAGATTTTCATGTTTTATTTGCAACTAAGAGCGCAAATAAAATGTGTTCTTTTTAAATGATTCATATTACAATAAAAGTGTAAATTTTACTGTCTACTCTTTTCTAATTTGTTAAACATAACAATTATAATTGTCAATTCTAATTGGTTAAACATGATCTTAACCTAAATGACATGTCTATTTACATTACATGCTTTAGCATAAATGACATTTTTAACATGACCTTATTTAACATGATATTTTTAACATAACATGTTCTATCCAAAATGATAATTATGATTTCATACAAATCTAATTTACCACAAATGACAAATATATTTTGTCAATACCAATTTAACAATTATGACAATTATATTTTGTCGACTCTAGTTTAGCACATATGACATTTATAATTAAACACATGTGACATTTATGATTTGTCAATTCTAATCAACATACATGACAATTTATACTAATATAACATTCATAATAAAGGTGACAATTCTATTTTGTCAATTCTAATTCACATGGAAATTGGCTTAATTACATAAAAACATAATTTTTATGTTCTCTAACTTGATTACATAAAAATGTAATTTTATTCTAATTCTTATTTACATTAAGAAAAATGTAAAACTTTTCTAATTTAAACATAACGGTGTAAATAAGTCTCATTTTCTAATTTCAACATTTTTTCGAATGTAAGCATTATTTTAACACGACGCTAAAATGTGATTCTTTTTCAATAAAATGACATAACGACAAAATTAGTTTTATAATCACTTTACATATCTTCCCTTAACGCTAAAAATATATCTACAATTCATATATCTCATTAACGCTAAAATTATACTTACATTTCATATTTTTTTATATCAATGCTAAAATTATACTTGCATTTCATAAGAACGACAAAAATTTTCAGGACTCGTACTTGTCTATACTTGTTTTAGCGTAAATACTCAACACTAATCTTCTGTTCATAATTCATAACATATACCACACAAATTTTATGTTTATAACTCATAAAAATACACAACGCTAAATTCATGACAACACATACCCTAGCTATATATTATTCGGTGCTAATTTTTCATGTCAAACCATACAATAATCACATACAAATTAGTGTCAAGTTTCATGTCAATCCATAAAATAACAACATACCATTTAATGTTAAGTATTCATGAACCAAAATAAAAGAACCAAATTTTATTTATTTTATGAATCAAAATAAAAGATCCAAACTTATTTATATTTTATGAATCAGAATAAAGATTCAATCTTTATTTCATTCCTTTTATTTCAAAATAAAAGCCAAACCTTATTTCTTTAATTACATATAAAAATGTAATTTTGTCTTACAGTGCAAATTCTCATTATATAATTACATATAAAAATGTAATGTTATTTTACAATGTAAAATCTTATTCTTTAATTACAAATAAAAATGTAATTTTGTTTTACAAATAAAGTTTCCATCTTTTCAAATTAAAGATCTAGTCTTTATTAACTCTATTTATTTTAAAACAAAAATCTAAATCCTATTTACTTGATAAATCAAAATAAAAAAATAAATCTTTATTTAAGTGGTAAATCAAAATCAAAATAAAAGAATAAATCTTAAATTTTCAACTTATTATTTTCTTAATTAAGAAACCAAGGTCCAAACTTTCATTCTTTCTTTATTAAAAATAAAGATCCAAATTTATTTCAAAAAGATCCTATCATTACTTATATATAAAAATAAAGATCTAAACTTCCATTATTTTGTGAATCAAAATAAAAGGACCAAACTTTCATTATCTACGAATAAATAAATAGATATTGAATAGCGGTGTCGTAGTTTCAGATCTTAAAGAATAGATCAGAAAATAATAGATAAAAATAACAGCGTGTGTACAAATGAAATAAAACAATATCTTGATTGCAGTGCATACAGAAAATAATGAACGTCATAATACCATCACAGCACAGATCTAAATTATTACACGTATACAGATACATATAATATTATTTTATTCGAGAAAATAAATTAAAATTAAATTTTAATTTAAAATAGATCAGAAATTCTCACCTTTGTATTTGTCAGATCTAGAACGAATTGAAAGTCAGTAACTTGTTCACACATATCTATGATGTTGTGTTATGTCACGTTGTTCCAAGATTGTCAAATTTGTCGGGTTCTGCATCGAATTGGATCAAAACATGTTTTTAATAATTGAAATTAAAGTTAGCAACGAAATCAAGCGTTGCAAATTAATAAAATTAAAATTTATATAACCTTTGAATTGTTCAAAACTTCGAATCGCGATAACTTGAGATTGGATCAACGGTTTTGGGTGCCGTTTGTTGGAGATTGGAGAGCTTGGAGGGGTGCATCCACACCGGGAATATGGGGAGGTGCGGTGGCACGTGCTGGTGGCGGCGCGTCCATGAAGTCAGCGGGTTTGGAGAGGTGATTCGAGAGCTACGGGCAACGGTTTGATGTGAAACTTGTCTACACTACAAGAAAATGGGGTCTTTACCTACCAATTGTAAGTGTAGGTAAAACTAACATAATTGTAGGTAATATATTTTAGCTACCAATATTGAATTGATGGAAATTGGTAGGTAAAGCTTAGTAGAGAAAAAGCATTACCTTCACTTATTAATATTGGTAGGTAAAAGAATTGATGGACCCCACTACATTATGACTCAAATGATGAGTCACTAGCAGATGTGTTATTCTACATGGTTGTTGACATGGTTGATGATGTGTCATCTTACATGGCTGTTGACATGGTTATCGTAGTAGTATACACATGGCATATATTAATGTTGACACTTGACATTTGATGGTTGGTTCACATGTCAAATTATAATTTGTCCATGTGTCGTCATTTGATTACTGCATATGACATCATTTTTTGGCCACATGACATTGTTTGCTATAAATAAATATTTACAAGAATTGAATATTTACATAGAATTCATATTTAAACAAATAACAAATATTTATTCAAATAAATATTTATTACACTTTCGAATAGTACACATACTGTTTCCTATCTATTACACAGTCACTTATACATACATTTCCTCGCTACAATTCACTCGTATACATTGGCTCCTTACTACATACTCATTCACTCATATACATGTACACAGTCACTCACACTCTCACTCTAGTTTTAGTCATCGGCTTCTTGCTTCATAATTTTGCAATCATCTATCTACCTATCATAATCAAATAGCACAGTAAATTGAAAAAGAAACAATTTCGCAAATATGAATTTGATTTAAATTTGATTCAAGCCAGCAACAAATACCAAATGTGAATCCCATGTCACTTCTGATTGCTTAAATCCTATCACACATTCCAACTGGATACCAAATGGGAATACCAAATGTGAATTCATAAATTCAAATGAATACAGATAAAATATACCTTTTTGTTCAACGAATACAGATAAAATTTATCTACATGCAGCATGTATGTGTCTGAAAGATTTCATAAAAATATCTACTTGGAGCTGATGAGAAGCAGGTTTCTATCTACCAGCCTCAAGCTCAAGGAATACACAAGCATCGTCACCTTTTTTGTTCTTGTTCCAGTCACATTAAACTTGTACAATAACAGAATATTTTAAAAGCTATACATGACTTAAAACACAAAAATAGTATCATTGCCTTTTAACAATAAAAAAAATGCTGACTCAAGTGTACATAGCCTCAAGCTCAATAGTATCAAGGCTGTTACAAAACTTGATCTCAAGAAAAAACAATAATGATAAACTCTAGCAAGGTATATAGTGCTACAGTATTTTCCTAAAATACTTAGTATTTACCAAAAAATTGTTAGCTTTTTAGCCTATAATATTTCATTCAAAATACCGCTGCAGTGAAGAACTTGTCTATGTATAATAATGATTCTAATACAAGATTCAAAACCTTATAAATAAAGGTTAATGTAGACGCACAATCCCAGTTTTCAAATATAACCAGTACATAGGGCATGAACAAGTAAATACAGATAAATTGTACCGATATTATTCAACATAGGAAGATGGCAGTTCATCATCATTGGCAGGTCTAACACTCGTAGAAACCTAAAAGATTTAAGATATAATGTTAAATGATGCCAATAGTTAAGCCTAACACAACAGTACTTGAAATTGACAACAAATAACATAACTAAAAAAGGAAGGAGGTATTATGCTTTTTAATTAACTGTTAAGATACAACATAAAGCAGAACAATGATAAATGTACGAAGATCACTCCCTTGATAAAAGTCGGACTAAGAGCCAAGCACAACATATCCAGAATTAAAGGTACTAAAGCCCAACATATCCAGAATTAAAGGTACTAAGCCCAACATCTTCTTCTTCTTTTTAAGAAAAACATGCACAATATATATATATATATATATAACCATTGCTTCAAAATGAAAAACGAACACAGGCACCAAACCAGTAACTCGTTACAGCAAACAAAATCGTACTAGCAAGGATGCATCAAAAAATAAAAAGTACTTAGTTTCCATGTCCTATAAATCTAATTCCATAGCAAGTGTAATCTTACTGAACCTTCTGAACAATCGCAGGTTCTTCATTAATCTCTTGAGGTTGATCCACTCTAGCAAACCCATTAAGACTTTCTGGTGGTTGTTCTACTGCAGCATTAGCTGATACTCCATTTTTCTCATGAAATAAAAAATCAGAATAATTACGGTGGTTCAAGGAATGAAGCCATAAGGCCACAACTCCTTTGTTCTCCATAAATGCAATATAGGAGAATATATTTCATTTTGAATTCCTCTGCTTGTTCTGCATATGCTTCCATGGAAACCATCTTATGTGTATCTTTCCACTTGTCATTGTATGAGGTAAAGAAACATTCATATAGGCTATGTTTATTAAATAAACCATGCCATATTTCCGGATGATGGTTGCATGAACTGACCATATGCCATGCAAATCAAATATTTACATAGATCCATTGAATCAACATGAAGCAATCCTTAGCGCAAGTTTAACAAAAAGTAAAATAAGTAATGTCCAGTAAGAGAATAAAAGCAAACAGCCAGAATGTTATGGTGATGCGAAAGTGATAAATCAACTCATACATTCAAAATACGTACATGCCTATGTAAATTCAATCTAACAAATCAAAAATCAATTTTAGAAGGAGAAACCTTAACTGATATGTCTCAAATCCATGGTCACGGTATGCCAGAAAGATCGCTATTTTGCGGTGCTGTAGCGAGGAGGTCTTGGCACGGTGGCCTCAGACTCAAGTAGGGTGTTGGATTCTGATTGGTTTTCGGATAGGGGTGCTATTTCGGACTCGGGTAAGGTCTGGTTTTCGGATTTGAGTGGTACTTCGGATTCGGGTAAGCTATTGGACTTGGAAAGGTTTTAGGACTCCAGAGGTGCTTCCGATTCGGAGTTGTCGGACACTTTAGGTTTTTTAGAAAGAGGAGATGACATCGTAGGCAGAAAGTAAGGTTCTGAGGATGAAAGGAAAACGAAAACCCTTAAGTTGGAGTCTTGGAGATGGACAGTTACCGAGTTTGTCAAGTATAGGCAACCGCGCTAGATCCGAGCTATGGTGGTTTATCAAACTAGATCGAAAAATAGATCTGAGGAGTTCGAGTTTGTGTGGATTGCAAAAAAAGCGAAGCTCATGCATAGTGAAAGCGAGAATTAAAATGGAGGAAAATGCAGATGAGAAGCGAGATGGGAGGGATGAGGAGCAGTAGGATAAAAGAGAGGTGGCGGGATTAGACATAGTCGCCATTTCCAAGCTTTTGAGATAAAGGTTCCAGATTGATTTTTTGAAGACAAGGATTAACATTTTTAAAAGTATTCCAGATTTTGAAAAGGGAAAGACGTATTCAAAGACAAAGATTAAGCGTATAATCGAGGCTAAGTGGATTTTGAAAAGGGCAAGAAATATATTTTTCATTATTAATGCAATTTTATGTCAATCTTTGCTTTAATATCCTATTCTCCAGGTGGCCAATTAGAAGAGACTACGTGGACTGAGGCCACAAAAGAGATTACGTGGATTGAGATTTATACCTTAGATTTGATTTAAAATAAACTATTAAATTTATAACCGTAGAGGATGGTATGTATTGCATCTCTACAAAAACTAAATAATATATGTTTTAGTCATTTCAGATGATGACATATTAGTGTGAAATTGTGAAACAATTTAGAAAAATTTAAAGTTAAAACTTTTGTAGTTAATTGTTTAGAAAAATATAACAATGTATAGTAAGTTATTAACGAATAATTATTTAATATTAATTATTTACAATTTAATTATTGTTTATCAATTCATTAACCGTTAATTATTTCTTATTTCAAAATAATTAGTAATATTTAATAAAGAAATGATTTTACATGCGAGGATATGTAAACGAAATCTTCAATTCAAAAAAATTGCTAGAATATACTTTTTTGACACATCATCACATAACTCAACATTTTTTTTAACGAAAGTCTAAAATGATATTAGAAAAATATAGGGGCTAATCGTAAAAAAACTTTCCCTCCTGTATATGCGTAGATAATACATTCTACCTACCTATGATTATTGGTAGATAATCATCATTCAACAATTTTATAACATTGACAATATTTATCTACCAATGAATTTTACCATTAAATATTGGTAGATAAAGGTTCTCTTTACCTACCCATATTTATTGGTAGGTAAAATATTGGTAGGTAAATGTCAAATTTCTTGTAGTGCTAGAATCGAAGAGATTGAGGAGAGCTACAAAAAGTTTAACTACGGCTGAGTCTAAAAGTGAGTGGATTAGGAGATAGGGAGGAGAGAAGGTGGCAAGGGGAAGGCAACTGATGGGTTTCAGCGTGCGTGAGTTTTGAGAAGAAGGAGCGTCTCGATTTCTGTGAAAGGGGGTATATTTTATTCACTAAAAGGCCCGTTTTGGCCCGAACTCAGAATTAGGCATGCTTACTATCGTTCTTAAAGTTTTGACGCCTTCTGAACGCGATGGGACCTGTTTCGAGGCCCAATTCTGATGTCTACTGCTTTTATTTATTTATTTTTAATATAAATCCTTTAATTTTTTATTCAACCGTACATGAAAATTCACCGGGGTCACAAATTAACTTCAAAAATTCCCAAAAAATATATTTAGCTATGTTTTGATGCTACGGACCTAGAAAAATTAATTTTGTTCAATTCTGAGCTCGTATGAATTTTTAAAGTCAAAAATTGTCCGTTTACACTAAAAAAGTCAATTATAATTATATATTAATTCTAAATATTACCGAAAAATCATTTTTATCTTTGTTTTGATGATACGAACCCAACAAAATTATTTTTGTTGAATTCTGAGCCTATTTGAAAAATGACTATTTTCAAGTCGATTAAAATTGACCGAAATTGACAAAACTGAAATCTTTTTGCCACGGCCACAAATTAATTCTAAAAATTATGAAAAATTAAACTTAACTATATTTTGACATTCCGAATCCAACAAAAGTGGTTTCGAAAACCGAGGTCGTTTGAAAAATGGCTATTTTCAAGGCGTATATATTTAATATTAAAAATACATTTTTATACCAATAATTTCCGAAACTCGAAATATATAAGTGTTTACTGTTTTCCGATGTAGAAACATCATTCTAAACTCAATGGAAGTGGTTTCGAGTCCAAATTCCTTTGCATGCAAAAAGTAGCATTTTGGACCTGTGTAAATTACCTAGCGACCTTTCTAAATTTTAATTTGGGCATAACTTTTGATTCCCGCTATGAAATTTCGATTTTATGGATTCGTTGGAAAGATAGTTTTAAATAGATTCTAATATTTTTGGTATCACTAAAATCCGTTAAATTTTGCATCTTGTACGATCAGTCAAAGTTCAAGTTTGACTTTTCAAACTACCGCGTTATTTCTAATTCCTTTTATAACTAAAATTAAATTATTCATTCTAACTTCGATTTAAATCAAATTTGTGATCTTTATTGTTTAAAATAGATTATTTTAAATATCAAAACTCATTAAAATTACTAAAAATAAATTTTTAAATTTACCCCAAAATTCAGGGTTGTTACAAGGGGCAAGCTCCTCTCCGTTCGAGACACTCTAGCAAATGTCTCGGGACCGCACACAGCAATCCCTGGATCCTCCAAGGCCGGTCCTCTCTTACTTTTGAGGATTGGCAATTCCTGAACACACGTTTCTCGGTCCTTACAGACCTATATCTGAGGCGCCTCGCATTCCAACAACCACATAGGTGAAAAGTAGATATAAATGTCAGGGCTGGTAGGTCACTGACACCACCATAGCTAGAAAGAAATGTCGTGCACTCCTTGGGTCCTTCTCCCGTTTTTGACTCATACCGGGGTGTGAGGCTCGCGAATTCACGTTATACACAAAGCTACGCCACACAGGCCGTGCTTTGACCATCAACCACAAGACTTTGCTTTTCAACAGAAGCCTTGATCAATTGTCACTTACGCGTGCCACACTGGCAATTCACTCCATGCGACTGATGTTCATCGATATACAACCTCTAAGCTCGTACGTCTCAAAGAAGGGCGTTAAGCAAGAGAATAAATTCTCTGCCGCCAAACAGATGTATATTTAATAGAGATCAATCAACACAGAATAAAATCCAATATCAGACACACAGTCCATTTACAAGTTCGTTCTGGGTCTGAACGAAACCGGAGGCACTTTCCTCGCATATCCATCCATCTCCAAGTACGTCTGGACGATCACCAATTGATTCCCTCATCTTGGGTGTACAGCCCAATCAAGATCATCAGTAATCACCCAAACGATGTGAAGACTTCCGGTCTTCAACCATCGTCTTCATCTTCGACATCCCGTCGAATCGGTTATTCACAATGGGTATAAACCCGGCCTTTCTGAATAACCCACGTATATGATAAACAAATGTTACACAAACACAACAAACGCCTCATTCCAATTCAGAATATTCTTTTATTCACAAAATCACATTCTTAGGGAATAGGTTCCCATTAATTTTATCAAAGATAAATTCTTCTAAATTTATTCTTCAATCTTCCTTTGGATATCATTTCAAACCATTCGGGATTATCGAACCACACCGAAATAATTATTTATTTTATTTCCCAATCCCAACCTATTCATCCCCTGGAGCAAAACTGGCAATACTTCATATCTAACACCACAGTATTATCGGTAAAATTAATTATCATTTCACGTTCAAATCTAATTAAAGATTTAACTATCGCTTTGGAGAAAAACTGGTGATACTCCATCCTCGATCACTTTTCAGATTTTATAATTTAGATTATCAATTCACATTTCAATCTAATTAAAGATTCATTAAAGCTCCTCTTAGTTTTAAACTTCTCAAAAATCAATATCCTGTCTTTGACTGGGTTAAAGAACCAATGTGTAACAACCCGTATTTTCAATAACCTGTTATAACGTAAATCGAGGCAGAATTTAATTTATAAATCTGAATCAAGGGAAACGGGCTATGCCATTGCGTTCGTCTCGGAAAAATACGCGAAATAGAGTCCGAGTTTTCGAAAATCGGAGTCCGTATGACCCGATTAAGGCCCAACGAAGTTTTCAGAAAAATTCAAAGTAAAAAACAGATTTCAAATTCAAGTTTGAATTTGGAAATTAGGGTTAGATGGGGTCAGGCGGGAAAATTCCCGCCAGAGCACCCAAGTCGACAGCCCTGTCGACTTGGGAGTCGACTTGGTGGGACCCAAGTCGACAGCCCTGTCGACTTGGTTCAGCCGGGCAGTTTTGCCTGGTGCACCATTTTGGAGTTGTGTTGAGTTTGGGGGCCAGATTTGGTTTTGAGGGCTGAGATTGGAACTAGGGTTTAATCCTAAGGTTGAAACTAATCCTAATCTCTATAAATAAGACCCTAACCTAAGCCTAAATCAACATTATTCATTCAAGTAACTAAACTATGGCAAAATCATTCCTCTCATGGCCTCCACTCTCTTCATAAAATTCCTAAATCATTTCTATGAGAGATTTTCCATGCATACAAGTGTTTTCAAGCTTGTATGAGCATCATTAGCTTGCATTCAAGTCAAGTTTCCATATTTACATCATAAAGCAATAGTTTTGATCATTTTTGCTCAAGGGTTTTTCTATTAGAGCTTGCATTTTGGGTCTATTTGATTGCATAAGGGCTTTGTCATATTTTTGTGTCTTCATAAGCATTGTAAGCCCTATTCTACTTTCATATTTAAACTCTAAAGTTAAATGAATGATGCAAGTTTGGTTGACCATTATGATATGCAAGCTTATCATGTTATGTTATGCAAGTATGCCATGTTATGATATGCAAGTTTGCCATGTTATGATATGCAAGCTTATCATGTTATGTTATGCAAGTATGCCATGTTATGATATGCAAGTTTACCATGTTATGCTATGCAAGTTTGCCATGTTATGATATGCAAGTTTACCATGTTATGCTATGCAAGTTTGCCATGTTATGATATGCAAGTTTATCATGTTATGTTATGCAAGTTTGATATGCAAGTTCGTCATATGATATGCAAGTATGTTATGCAAGTTTGGGATGATCATTTTGTTCATGTTATCATGTTATGCAAGCTTATCTTGAGTATATGAACATAAAGCTTCAAGCTTTATGCTAAAGGTTGCATTTTGGCAACATGTAGGTTATCATATCTCTTATGATAACTTGCATGTGAGGCTAAATGCGAACTTATGGCCATTTCTACATGTCATTTATCACCATGTATCACCAATATGCTAAGTTTGGTTTTATGCATGCTTTTGAGGCCTAAAAATGTAATATGCAAGTATATGAACATGTGTACATTTCATATGCCACCATGTTGAACTTGTGGCTTCAACACCTTTATGTCATGATTATGCCAAGTTCCCTCTTTCTATCCTTTATGCGCTATTGCGATATGTAAGCGATGGGATTGCGTTTGGGGTTGGGTAAACTTAAAAGATATAAAAACATAAGATTGGGAATTTACCTATTAAGTTAGGTCTACCCATTGGGAATTTACCTATTAAGTTAGGTCTACCCAAATGCTTGAAAACTTGTAATATGTTTTGGAAACATGATGGACATGACACTTAGAAAATATAAGTGTGACCAACTCGAGGTTGGGTTGAGTTTGTAGCGTAAACCTACCCGGAACCGACCGGCTTAACTAGTTGCTACAAACAATAGGACCCAATGTGAGAAGTTGGCCATGTGGTACCTTGAACCCGAGGTTAGACCAAGTTGTGGTGTAAAGCTACCCGGACCCGCCTGGCTTAACTAGTAACCACAACAAGGTCTAATGTGAGAGGTTAAGGCACGTGAAATTAATTAATGCCTCATGATTAGGGTTAAGTCATGGTCCACTTAATACTTAACCAATTTGGGCTTGGTAGATTAATCAGGGTTAAGTCGTGAACTCATCGTTACACTTAACCAAGTTAATCCATGATTAGCAAGAGGGTTAAACCGTACTTAACCCACTAGAAAAATCCTAGCAATGGGGGTCCACTCTAGCAGTAATCCCAAGTTTGTATCATTAAGGCCCTAGGGACTAGGCTAGGGAGGGGGCACGATTACTGGACTTGAGGTAAGTGACCAAAAACGACGACAGATGGGTACGCCGGTGTAGTTCCGGGCGGACTATGGTCGTGCATATAGTCCGAAGCCGGGGAAAACATGCACGGGTACCAGTAGATCGAGACTGTGCACTCATGTTTATGGTGTCCAGGGGTTGACACCCTAGGGCTTGATACACCCGACGGGAGACCCTGCACAGTCTGACTACAATTATGTTTGGGCCGTATTGACACCAACACGTGACGAGTTAGGCTTAGGGAGCCGATCGATTAGACCGTTTGGTTGGACCGCGTATTAGGGTCACTCCATGTTATTGGGCCAAAGCTTGGGCCAAGGGATCAATACTTGTTTATTCAAGTCATGTTAGTTTGCTAGTACACCTGTGGTGCAAAAACCTTAAACCTGATTATGCGATGACACCTTTATCTACCTTGTCAGTTAATCATCATGCTAGTATGTTGTTATCCTTATGTTCATCCCTGCTTCTCATGCCAGTTAACTTTATTAGTTTACATTGATTGTAGTAGGGCTTACTCAGTCTTTTTGACTGACCTGTTTTCTTTCGCCTCTTTTCTTCCGTTTCCCCCCCAGGTTCTCAGGGTGGGAATATTGGAGCTTAGCTTGGATTTCTGATCGCTTGCTTGTGGGATTTAGCTCATGTACAGTCTTGACATGAAGCTAGCTATGGTTATCACTTATTTTGGGGATAGTACTTATGTATTTCAGTTTTTCAGAAATGTTGTTTTTATCTAGACTTGTGTATTTGGAAAGTTGACATTATGTTGTACCAGACTTGTTTTGAAATATTTTGAAATCTTCCGCTGTTTTACTTATCTTATTTACTCTGTTTACATATATACATATGTTCTTGTTCTGCCTTGATATATCATTATGCATGTTTACCTGATTCAAATGCCCCTCCAAAGTCAGTGCCCTTGCAAGAGTGGTACTGGCGGAGGTGGGGTGTTACACAATGTCACCTAAAACACAATTCACGACAAACCCAAATCACATTTGATATTAAATATAAGGCTTGAATAGAAAATATACCGGCTTATATTCAATATCAAATTCTAAAACCAACAAATATCGTATTGGAAATAACGATATAAATATATCTTTCAAATTCCCATAACAATATCTGTAAAATCACGGAATCCAACATCAAAATATTCCAAAGACAATTTCGATTCAAATCCATTCCAATTCGTATATTGGAAATTCTGATTATTTTTAAAACCAATTCAAATTCAATTTATTTATTTCAAAAATAAATTGATTTTTAATTCTAGGTTAAAACTAGTTCATCTCGATAAAAATCTATTTTATCTTTTCAAATGTGGAATTTTCATCCCAGTTCTTTCCAATTCACATATTATGATTTTACACAAATTATAGATATTTTTAATAATTTTATCAAGGCCTGTACAGTCGATTTCCATCAACGGCCATCAAACTGCACTTACAGTGACCTTTTCCAAATTTGATTTGGACATAATTCCAAATCCAACCGTTAGATTTCAAATTTCTAATATTCATTGGAAAGCTCTTTTTGATTAGAACCCAACAGTTCCAGTTTTAGGAGAATCCGACGGTCGGATCTCCCGTAATGTCCGTTCGAAGTCAATGGTCGAAATTCACGAACTACCGCGGCGCGACGCGTTCTATTTAGGCCATTATATAATATATATATATATATATATATATATATATATATATATATATTATATATTCCGTCGATTTCCTTTTAAAAACGTATTTTATAAATCGCTTAAAATTCGTTTTCAAAATCATTTCAACTCTACATTCAATTTCAAATCACAATAGAATATTTCATATCATTACTATATAAATGGTAATATTTTCAAAACGTTATATTTTGAAATCACTACCTTTTCTATATTCACAATAAAAACGAATAAAATTGATATAAATATCGTTTACGTCAAAATAGCGCAACTCTAATCAACACGGCTTTATATATTTCAATAAATTCGTTATTCTATTCAACAAATGAATATTTATTCTTTTCAACACACGACTAATCTCAACACGTGAGTACTGTCGACACATGACTATTTTTGTTATGTAAAATACTTTATAAAATTATGGTATCTATCGTTTGATTTTTAATTAGACTCCTACCGTAAAGTAGTTCTAATTTTAAATATGATAAAGATGTAAATTATATTATTAAAATATTTTACTCAACACATGAATAGTTTCAACACATGAATATTTTTATATTCCTTATTTTCCCAATTGGAATGAAGCCCAATCAATCACCATATAATGTTAATTATATGGATTACATACAACACATGTATATAATAGCAACGATAAACAATCAACCATCATCCAAAGTGCACCACACAACTGCATAAGCATCAAATATAAATAATTAACGCTTACACAGCCTGTCGACCAATCGATCGACATACAATTAAATAATTGGGATTAGTGTACGCCAAATATCATCCCAACACCCGTGTGGGGTTTCAAATCAACAAACACAGATTTTTATTCGTGCAGTTGGCCGATGTGTAAAATTTATCGTCCCAATCAATATCAGTCAAATCAGTGTATATAAACAAATCGACCGATTTGTTTATAAATATTTATTTATTCACATTCACGTTAAAAATTATATTTTCAACGATAAAATATTTTTAACTATATAAATATTTTATTATCGATTTCACATCAACATTACAAACAAATTTCACAACACATCAAGCATACAAGCCGTCCATGGTCTGTGGACGACGGGTGTCGGGTGCTACTAAGCACCGTCTGCATCCTAGTATATATATATAACTAGAAAAAGAAATTTAAAGTGAGAAGTTCTCACCAAAGGTATCCCAACTCCACGACACTTCAAATGTAGAAGTCATCGCTTTTCTCGCCTTTTGTCACTTTCGTTGCCCGTAGCCACTACATATATAAAAATCACATTTTTATATTGTTGCTATGTATATAAAAATCACATTTTTATTATCACTCTATAGGAATTAAAATTCTATTTTTACACAGCCACTATATAGATAAAAATTCTATTTTTACATCGATACTATATAGATAAAAATTCTATTTTTACATCGATACTATATAGATAAAAATTCTATTTTTACATCGCTACTATATAGATAAAAATTCTATTTTTACAACGGTTTTTGTATAATAAAGATTATATTTTTATCACGCTATTCTCTATATAAAGATTTCGCCTTTTCAAATATAAAGATTTCGCCCTTTCAAATACAAAGATTTCGCCTTTTCAAATATAAAGATTTAATTTTTATTTCATCACTATAAAAATCACATCTTTATTTCAACATAATAAAAATCATATTTTTAACTTCTCTATATTATAAAAATTATATTTTTATCCCTTACATTATAAAAATCCGACCTTTTACTACTTCAAAAATCAAAGTTTCTCGTGTTTAAAAATCTTAGCTTTATATTTAAAAATCTTAACTTTCAAAGTATAAAAATTCAAACTTTTATCATATAAACTTCATAGCTCATCATACTTCAAAAATATCGCCTTTCACTCATTAAAACTCTCAAATTTATTTCGCTACAAATATTATAAAGATCACATCTTTTTCATGTCAATTCACTAACTAAAAATCTCATTTTCATGTAAACAAAATCCTTTATTTTGTGGTTAAAAATCAGTTCCTTTCGCTTGTAAAAATCTTACCTTTCATGTATTTCAAAACCTAACCTTTTCTTTTATAAAAGTCAAAATTTTACATATTTTTTAAAATTGAAAATTAAGTCCGAAAATAAATTTAAATACTTACATTTTTCTGCGGAATCGAGAGGAGCGGGCGGAGGGATGTCAGGGGGCCGGCGTCGGAGGTCGGAGCCCAGGCTCGAAGTGGTGGTCGCGGGGGGAACTCGGGTCTGCGTCGCAAGGAGGGAGAGGTTGGAGGAGGAGGGGCTCAAATCGGGTTCAGAGGGAGGAGAAAGAGGGAAGGCGGCGGTGGTTTAAGGTGGAGGGAGGAAGGAGAGGAGAATCGAGGGGAGGGGGAAGCCCTGGTAGTGGGCGCGCCACCTGGGGGGCCGTGATGAGGTGGCGGCTGCGGCTCTCCCCCGTCGCTCCTCCTTTCCCTTTCCCTTTCATTTTTTATTATTTTTTTCTCTGAACGAATGAAGAACGAGGGGGGCAGAGTGATAAGGGATGAAGGGAGATTTTTATTTATTTAATTATTTAAATTTCAAAAAGTTGACTTTTTATTTCGACCTCGAAACGAGACCCATCGCCTGTCGTCCATAGCTAATTACCCCCATTCCGAACACAATGGGATATGTATTGTAAGCTAATTCGATCGTTTTGATCAGTTTTCGTCAAAATCAACATATAACTCTATATATTGAATTTGAACATACATTTCAATTTACCGGGGCCACATACAAACTAGAAAAATTCCAGAAAAATATTTTCTAGCGTCGTATTGACGATACGGTCCTAACAAAACTAATTTCATCGAATTCTGAGACCGTTAGAAAAATGACCATTTTCCAGTCTATTAAAATCAACTAAAACTGGTAAAACGTGTTTTCCTTTGCCACGCTCACATACTAATTCGAAAAATTATGAAATTTGGAATCTAGCAATAACTTGACATCAGAGATCCAACAAAAGTGGTTTCGTTGAAATCCGAGGTCGTTTGCAAAATGGCTAATTTTAAGGGCTGAAATTCCATGGCGACTATTTTGAAATTTCAACCGGACATATCTTTTGATCCCCGCTATGAAATTTTGATTTTTCGGATTCATTGGAAAGATATACTCAATTAGATTCAAATATTTTTGGTTTCGCTAAAATCTGGTTTGTTTTGCACCCGGTACATTCATTTGAAGTTTGAAATCGAATTATCGAACTACCGCGCCATTTTCAATTCCTTTTATATTTATAAATAATTATTTATATTCTAACGACGACGTATATAAATATATAAGTTATATTTCTATTCAAAATAAATTTCTCATTGTTTTATTTAAAATAATTCATTTTAAATAATCAAAATTCGTTAAAATTGCCAAAATAAAATTTTTAAACTGACTCGCATTTCCGGGTTATTACAATCTCCCACACTTAAAACTTTTCGTCCCCGAAAAGGAACGAAGTCGAAAGTTGTTTTACTAATCAACTCAACTTCCATTGTTTTCGTTACGGCTTAAGTTCTTCAACTTTTAAGTTTCTAAGAACTTTTCAAAAATTTCAAAAATTTGTCTAACACCCTAAATTTTCGAAAAATTTCTCCATAACCTCCCCTACACCGGGAGCACCGGGAAAATCCTGAAATTGCCATATAGGCCTTCTGATCTCAAAAAGAAAAAGAAAAAGCCAAGTGGCTAGCCAATCGGCTCATAAAATCATCATCACCCAAACAAAACAGTAAATTATGGTAAACATGTACCTATTTGTCGGGCAAACAATTTTATTCTTCTGCTCTAGCCTCCTTGCTATGACATGTTCACACATATATATGTACATGAAAGCAAATGCAATCATTTTTCAATACAGTTTAATATTTGGTTCAATTAGGCATAATGGTTCAAAATTATCAAACAAATAAACAAACAACACAACCATCAATCAATTAGTGGATTAACGTTTCAAATTCATAATTTTGATACATATACAGAAAATAATGTTTTTGATGCCAAATCACAACAAATAAATCTATGTAAGTTTTGGTTCTCACACCAGTCTAATGGAAATATATAGATATCACACCTTCGAAACTCGAACACAAATACTGATGATGTTGCAATCATCATCAGAATTGTCCCCGGGCGACTAGAGTGTGATTCTATATCTATCCAGTATATTAAAACTTCGAATATACGTTCATGACGCGTATATGCAAAATCTTTATATACTCGATTGTCCAAATTCAATATAAATAAAATATTCAAATACGTTTAAAACGATTTAAATTTTCAAAACAAAGTTCGTTTTCATTTGAAAAATATACTCTTCACACTCGTTCTGGGATACTACTGATCCTATCTCTAACAAGTCATTTTCATTGGATATTACTAATCCAATATCTGATGAATTCTTTCGTATGGTTCTAATGTGTCTTGTTCTTGAGCTCTGTAAACCAAAGCTCTGATACCACTGTAATAGCCCGTTACTTCCCCGTGAAGGAAAGCCCGGATTACCTTGAGAACACGACAAAATAGAACGTAGACGAAAGAACATTTCATTGTTATTACAACAATTCCATCAGATACAAGAATATACAGAGTAAAAATGAATAAATTACATTCAACAAATATCAGAGATTACAATAAATTACATAGCAGCGGAAAATAATACAAAGCACAACTGAGGTTGATATACGGATACAGAGCTTTCCAGATATCATTCCAGCTGTAAACCAGGATCCCGTGAATATAAATCTGCAAAACCAAAACTATTAGCTGCCCGTGTAGAAAATAGGGGCACCTAGATTTTAGGTTAAAACAATAAACTCCAGGTCAGTCATGGGACTGGTGTGAGAACTAAAAATGTTATTAATCTTTATTTTAAGGTTTGGTAAATCAAGGGACCACGACGTATAACACGGAACGGGTTTCCTCCTAAGAATACCAGTGCATAAAACAAACAACGCAATGCTAAATAAAGAAAAATGAAGCTATTATAAGACCCAGGTCCCATCACACAATGCAATGCAAGCCGGAGGATAGGGTTTTTACTTTATAATAGCCAAAGCATGCTTGATATGTTAAAAACAAAACATTTGATACTATTATAAGTGTATAGTGTCAAAACAATTTCAATCATAAATATCAATCATAGACGGCATTAATGACCCATACCACTATGTCGCCATACTAGGTTCTACAAATAAAACCGAATTATCACGTATTGGAAATTGGATTCCATCATGAGTCGAGGCAAGGGGCAAGCTTCTCTCCGTTCGAGACACTCTAGCAAATGTCTCGGGACCGCACACAGCAATCCCTGGATCCTCCAAAGCCGGTCCTCTCTTACTTTTGAGGATTGGCAATTCCTGAACACACGTTTCCCGGTCCTTACAGACCTATATCCGAGGCGCATCGCATTCCAACAACCACATAGGTGAAAAGTAGATATAAATGTCAGGACTGGTAGGTCACTAACACCACCATAGCTAGAAAGAAACGTCGTGCACTCCTTGGGTCCTTCTCCCGTTTTTGACTCATACCGGGGTGTGAGGCTCGCGAATTCATGTTATACACAAAGCTACGCCACACATGCCGTGCTTTTATCATCAACCACAAGACTTTGCTTTTCAACAGAAGCCTTGATCAATTGCCACTTACGCGTTCCACACTGGCAATTCACTCCATGCGACTGATGTCCATCGATATACAACCTCTGAGCTCGTACGTCTCAGAGAAGGGCGTTAAGCAAGATAATAAATTCTCTGTCGCCAAACAGATGTATATTTAATAGAGATCAATCAACACAGAATAAAATCCAATGTCAGACACACAGTCCATTTACAAGTTCGTTCTGGGTCTGAACGAAACTGGAGGCACTTTCCTCGCATATCCATCCATCTCCAAGTACGTCTAGACGATCACCAACTGATTCCCCCATCTTGGGTGTACAGCCCAATCAAGATCATCAGTAATCACCCAAACGATGTGAAGACTTCCGGTCTTCAACCATCGTCTTCATCTTCGACATCTCGTCGAATCGGTTATTCAGAATGGGTATAAACCCGGCCTTTCTGAATAACCCACGTATATGATAAACAAATGTTACACAAACACAACAAACGCCTCATTCCAATTCAGAATATTCTTTTATTCACAAAATCACATTCTTAGGGAATAGGTTCCCATTAATTTTATCAAAGATAAATTTTTCTAAATTTACTCTTTAATCTTCCTTTGGATATCATTTCAACCATTCGGGATTATCGAACCACACCGAAGTAATTATTTATTTTATTTCCCAATCCCAACCTATTCATCCCCTGGAGCAAAACTGGTAATACTCCATATCTAACATCACAGTATTATCGATAAAATTAATTACCATTTCACGTTCAAATCTAATTAAATACTTAACTATCGCTTTGGAGCAAAACTGGTGATCCTCCATCCTCGATCACTTTTCAGATTTGATAATTTAAATTATCAATTCACATTTCAATCTAATTAAAGATTCATTAAAGCTCCTCTTAGTTTTAAACTTATCAAAAATCAATATCCTGTCTTTGACTAGGTTAAAGAACCAATGTCACCTAAAACACGATTCACGACAAACCCAAATCACATTTGATATTAAATATAAGGCTTTGAATAGAAAATATACCGGCTTATATTCAATATCAAATTCTGAAACCAACAAATATCGTATTGGAAATAACGATATAAATATATCTTTCAAATTCCCATAACAATATCTGTAAAATCACGGAATCCAACATCGAAATATTCCAAAGACAATTTCGATTCAAATCCATTCCAATTCGTATATTGGAAATTCTGATTATTTTTAAAACCAATTCAAATTCAATTTATTTATTTCAAAATAAATTGATTTTTAATTCTAGTTCAAAACTAGTTCATCTCGATAAAAATCTATTTTATCTTTTCAAATGTGGAATTTTCATCCCAGTTCTTTCCAATTCACATATTATGATTTTACACAAATTATAGATATTTTTAATAATTTTATCAAGGCCTGTACAGTCGATTTCCATCAACGGCCATCGAACTGCACTTACAGTGATCTTTTCCAAATTTGATTTGGACATAATTCCAAATCCAACCGTTAGATTTCAAATTTCTAATATTCATTGGAGAGCTCTTTTCGATACGAACCCAACGGTTCCGGTTTTAGGAGAATTCGACGGTCGGATCTTCCGTAATGTCCGTTCGAAGTCAATGGTCGAAATTCACGAACTACCGCGGTGCGGCGCGTTCTATTCAGGCCATTATATATATAATATATATATATATTATATATATTTCGTCGATTTCCTTTTAAAAACGTATTTTATAAATCGTTTAAAATTCGTTTTCAAAATCATTTCAACTCTACATTCAATTTCAAATCACAATTGAATATTTCATATCATTATTATAAAAATGTTAATAATTTCAAAACGTTATATTTTGAAATCACTACCGTTTCTATATTCACAATAAAAACGAATAAAATCGATATAAATATCGTTTACGTCAAAATAGCGCAACTCTAATCAACACGGCTTTATATATTTCAATAAATTCGTTATTCTATTCAACAAATGAATTTTTATTCTTTTCAACACACGACTAATCTCAACACGTGAGTACTGTTGACACATGACTATTTTTGTTATGTAAAATATTTTATAAAATTATGGTATCTATCGTTTGATTTTTAATTAGACTCCAACCGTAAAGTAGTTCTAATTTTAAATATGATAAAGATGTAAATTATATTATTAAAATATTTTACTCAGCACATGAATAGTTTCAACACATGAATATTTTTATATTCTAATATTCCTTATTTTCCCAATTGGAATGAAGCCCAATCAATCACCATGTAATGTTAATTATATGGATTCCATACAACACATGTATATAATAGCAACGATAAACAATCAACCATCATCCAAAGTGCACCACACAACTGCATAAGCATCAAATATAAATAATTAACGCTTACACAGCCTGTCGACCAATCGATCGACATACAATTAAATAATTGGGATTAGTGTACGCCAAATATCATCCCAACACCCGTGTGGGGTTTCAAATCAACAAACACAGATTTTTATTCGTGCAGTTGGCCGATGTGTAAAATTTATCGTCCCAATCAATATCAGTCAAATCGATGTATATAAACAAATCGGCCGATTTGTTTATAAATATTTATTTATTCACACTCACGTTAAAAATTATATTTTCAACGATAAAATATTTTTAACTATATAAATATTTTATTATCGATTTCACATCAACATTACAAACAAATTTCACAACACATCAAACAAGCATACAAGCCGTCCATGGTCTGTGGACGACGGGTGTCGGGTGCTACTAAGCACCGTCTGCATCCTAGTATATATATAACTAGAAAAAGAAATTTAAAGTGAGAAGTTCTCACCAAAGCTATCCCAACTCCACGACACTTCAAATGTAGAAGTCATCGCCTTTCTCGCCTTTTGTCACTTAGTTGCCCGTAGCCACTACATATATAAAAATCACATTTTTATATTGTTGCTATGTATATAAAAATCACATTTTTATTATCACTCTATAGGGATAAAAATTCTATTTTTACACCGCTACTATATAGATAAAAATTGTATTTGTACATCGATACTATATAGATAAAAATTCTATTTTTACATCGATACTATATAGATAAAATTTCTATTTTTACATCGCTACTATATAGATAAAAATTTTATTTTTACAACGGTGTTCATATAATAAAGATTATATTTTTATAACGCTATTCTCTATATAAAGATTTCGCCTTTTCAAATATAAAGATTTCGCCCTTTCAAATATAAAGATTTCGCCTTTTCAAATATAAAGATTTGATTTTTATTTCATCACTATAAAAATCACATCTTTATTTCAACATAATAAAAATCATATTTTTAACTTCTCTATATTATAAAAATTATATTTTTATCCCTTACATTATAAAAATCCGACCTTTTACTACTTCAAAAATCAAAGTTTCTCGTGTTTAAAAATCTTAGCTTTATATTGAAAAATCTTAACTTTCAAAGTATAAAAATTCAAACTTTTATCATATAAACTTCATAGCTCATCATACTTCAAAAATATCGCCTTTCACTCATTAAAAATCTCAAATTTATTTCGCTACAAATATTATAAAGATCACATCTTTTTCATGTTAATTCACTAACTAAAAATCTCATTTTCATGTAAACAAAATCATATCTTTTTGTGGTTAAAAATCAGTGCCTTTCGCTTGTAAAAATCTTACCTTTCATGTATTTCAAAACCTAACCTTTTCTTTTATAAAAGTCAAATTTTTACATTGTTTTTAAAACTGAAAATTAAGTCTGAAAATAAATTTAAATACTTACATTTTTCTATGGAATCGAGAGGAGCAGGCGGAGGGATGTAAGGGGGCCGGCGTCGGAGGTTGGAGCCTGGGCTCGAAGTGGTGGTCGTGGGGGAACTCGGGTCTGCGTCGCAAGGAGGGAGAGGTTGGAGGAGGAGGGGCTCGAATCGGGTTCAGGGGGAGGAGAAAGAGGGAAGGCGGCGGTGGTTTAAGGTGGAGGGAGGAAGTAGAGGAGAATCGAGGGGAGGGGGAAGCCCTGGTGGTGGGCGCGCCACCTGGGGGGCCGCGATGAGGTGGCGGCGGCGGTTCCCCCCCCCCCCCGTCGCTCCTCCTTTCCCTTTTGAAGTTTGTAATCGAATTATCGAACTACCGCGCCATTTTCAATTTCTTTTATATTTATAAATAATAATTTATATTCTAACGACGACGTATATAAATATATACGTTATATTTCTATTCAAAATAAATTTCTCATCGTTTTATTTAAAATAATTCATTTTAAATAATCAAAATTCGTTAAAATTGCCAAAATAAAAATTTTAAACTGACTCGCATTTCCGGGTTATTACAACAATGTATGGTTGCTGCAACAATTAACGCCTTCACTTTTTAATAATCTAAGTGATATAAGCCTGTATCGGAGTGCCTAAAATATTTATAAAGAGTTTGCTGAAAAACTAATTGAGATTACAATTCCAATATTAAAGTACTAAAAATATACATATATGATGATAATAAATAGTTTTAAACAGTTAATATATAATATGAATTTCTAACTTGATAAAGAATAAATATCTTTCATTGTAGTAAAACGCACATAATTTAAACTATACTTTTTAATTCTGATCTTTTTATTTTCTCTATTTTGACAATAAAAATGCTTCTTTTAAATTCTATCTTTTTGGTTACATCTAAAATGTAAATCTAAAATGTCACTTTTATTTCTATGTTTTTTTTTACAACTAAATTGCAAATAAAAATGTTGGGATCAGCAACCGTTTCCCAAATGGGACAGCATCGAATAGATTAAAGAATGAAATGAATATCTCTAGATAGGTGATAATACACCCTAATTGGCAGCCAACCACTTAGCCTTGCTGCCTGCCCGATTTTTTTCATTTCCCGGTTGTGAGGCTAGAGGCTACGCTTATCTCTAGAGACACATTGAAATTAGATGATGTGAAGGCAGGTTTGCTCAGTGAAGAGTTGAGAAATCAGATGAAAGACTTTGGTGTTGGTGATAGTAGTGGAGGAAGTAGTAGTTCTGGCTTATTTGCTGAGAGAGGAAGAGCAGAGAAGAAATCGCCAGCTGCTAATATAAGTGGTTTGAAAGCAGTATGAGTAGCAGTGGCAGTGTTCGTTGACTTGTTCGCCCTGATAATGAAGATTTTGGAGCTATTATGGTGAGAACTCCTAATTTAATTATGTAAATTAGTGGTTAATAGTCACTAACAGATTTAAATATTTTTTGTTTCACTAAAATCCGTTTTGTTTTGCACCCAGTACAGTCAGTCAAAGAGTCGAGTACGTAGTTATGAAATCTCGTAAGCCACTTCATGTTATGGTAAATGACACGAAACAACTTAGGGAAAAGACGACTTTTTAGTTAAAGTGTAATGGAGCGGGGGTGGGGTGCGGTCGCACCTGGTGGGGGTGGGGGAGGCCGAACGACGGCGGCTTCGGGTGGTTGTTGCGGCGATTTCAGGCGACGAGACGGGTTGTGTTCGGTATGTATTCGAAGAGCTTGAAAATCTCTTCGAAACGTGAGTTACGGCGAAGGATTTCGTTGAGAAATGAAGGAGAAATCAGAGTTTGAAATAACCGATTGATGACTTTTTCGTTGTTTCGTCTTTGTGTAGCCTAGTTCACAAAGTAGGCTAACATTTTGCCCCCTCGAAGTACATTCTTATTTAAGATAAAGTGTGGTTCGAAGCAGTTTACATCATCAGATCATCTGGATATCACTAATTGATGTCCACAAAAATACTCTAGTTGGGAGCTAACCAAATATAATACGTTTAAAGAAATCAACGTATGTGGTCCTTTGGAAATACTCTGTCAGACATTAGATTTTTGCCGAATTTTAAATGATCGTTTTGCCACTGGAAAATCTTGTTTTTCCTGTAACTTTTGATTGGTAATGAGTTTTGACCTGAAACAACATCCATCTAATTTTAAGTTTTCAAGTTAATTTAAAACATGGATTTTAATATAAATTACTTAAAATTAGTTATTTTTTTTTATAACCCACACAACATTACATCCAACATAGTGCCCAAAAGAAAACCCGCTTCATATCTTTATACATCTTATCGCCACCTGGATGAATGGTCATCCTAGAATGATGGGTTTCTTCTAGGACTGTCTTTATCAAGCTCCCAATTCTGGAAACTGATTAATTCTAACTGATTAATTCTATCTGATTAATTCTAACTGATTAACTCCTTTAAATCATTTCCTTTTGAATTATCTCCTTTGAATTATCTTCTTTGGATTATCTCCTTTGGATTATCTCCTTTGAATCCGATTTGTTCATAAATATTTATTTTATATACACGTTAAAAAATATATTTTTAAATATAAAATATTTTATTCCATTCCATATCACACAATCAATATTCACACCACAAACAACAAACAAACAAGTCGTCCACGGTTTGTGGACAACGGGTGTCGCCTTGTTTCAGCCATATCTCCCAAAGGGTGAGTCCGTTTGGCTAATGTGACCACTCTACGAAAAGGTAAACCATCATCCGGATCTAATGGAAATGGTTTCAGGTCAAAAATCCTTACCAATCAAAAGTTATGGCTGAAACAAGAAAATAAAAGTATAAATAGAATTTGGAAATGGAATATTATTTTAAAATACGAAATCAAACTAAATTGATATATCAAAGGAATATTATTCACATTTAATGTGAATAATGGATTAAAATAGTTATTTTATAAATTAAACATTTATAAAGGAAATGGCTTGGCTGATTTTTGTTGCTTTCTCCTTTTGGTTTAATCACCTCGGCTTGATTGTTGTTGCGTGATTGTTGATATGAAATGATATGAAATTATATCAACTTTGAAAGTGGCTCTGATTTTGTTGCGTTGTATTTTTGGCTGATGATTTTTAAAACAAAAACTAAGATTTTTAGAAGTATGAATTAAGAGAAAAAGGAAGTTGGTCAGAAAACTTGTTTTGGTGAATCCCCGACGATCCATGGATTCAGAAATGATGGCGTTCGATCTGGAGGGGTAGGGAAGGATGGGGATCACTGGAAAAATAGTGGTTAAATTTTGGTCAATCATGCAAGCAGTGCAGTTTTCGACTTCCATGACGAAAAGAAAATAATTTTCAAATGCAGATCAATACAACCGAACACTTGTGGTATTCGAAATGCACAAACCATGTGTTGTTAAATATCATATTTTTCTAAATATAGATAAAGAAATTTAAGGGAAATTGGGAAATGAAATGATTATTAATAAATCTGTTTAAAGTGGCTCAATGTTGATTGATAGTTGATCAATAAAATTTCCATTTGGAAACAACAAAAGCATTAACTATTACTCTTTTTTGCTGGCAAATTATCGGACGAACTAAAACCTTCATCTGTCCTGCACTGTATATATATATATATGAACACACACATATATACATACCAAGTTAAACAAAATAGTTAAATTTAAACTTCAAACGATTATACCGGGAGATCCGACTGTCAGATTTTCCCGAAACTGGAACCGTTGGATTCGTTTTGAAAAGATCTTTCTAATGATGTAAATTTTGTGAAAATCCAACGGTTAGATTTTCAGATATGTGTAAATCAAATCTGAATCAGTGGACCACCTGATCTTTGCATTAGATAAGGAACATATACACACACTTTTGCATATGTTCATACAACATTAGAAGTTTTCTAAGGACAATGGATGCTTGTGGATGATGGTTGAGTAGATGGATGACTGGATGGTGGGACACATTCTTCTTAACTTGAAGATTTCGGGGACGAAACATTAAATCAAAACACAAGCATAAGAAATTAGTAATCATTTAAATGATGGGTATACTCACAATACTCCTTGCTAGCTTCATGAAAAATCTTTCATAGATAGTAAAGTAGTTCTTACCATCACTCCAAAGCAAGCAAGTCTTATTTTGACGCTAAGTTTAGGCCTTCATAAGCCTAAACATTTATTTATTCTTATTTATATGTTGTTTGGGTTAAAATATGAAACTTACTATAAAAGTGAAATTTGGAAAATATAAGAAATATGTATTTAGGATTAATTGAAATCCAAAACAATTACTGTATTTTCAACAATTTCGTTAAGATCATCATTTTCAATTCCGAAAGTCGTTATTTGAAAATCGTCGAGTTTGGTAAAAGATGGATTATCGTTTGAATCGAGACACGTTCGGTTTTGATTATTCTGATTTTAAAGTTCAAAATCCTTTCGAAAGAAAAATATAATCGTAAGACCAAATCCACACATAAACACGGACGATTTTTACCTTACGATAACCCAAAATAGTTTTCGGTGGTAGAGGAGCTGCTAGGGGAAGAGTCTGAATGGTTTGAAGTAGCAAGAGTGGAGCGGATAGGAAAGTTGCAGTTTTATGGGAAGAGTATGGTCACGGGGTTCAAGGGAGAGAAGAAGCAAAGGGGAAGAGAGAGAGAGGATGGGCATTGGCGGTGATTCCATGTGTTTAATCAACTCTTCAAAGGTTGTTTGGCATTCTGGAGTCCATTGGAACTCCTTTCTCCCCTTCTTCAAGGCATCGAAGAGTGGAATACACCGATTTGTCGCCTTCTCATACGAACTCCAAATCGCATGAAACATGATCTGTTGGAATCCTCTTGACGAAAGCTTCTCAACAAGACTATTTGCGTCAAATTTGAAGCTTGTTAGAATTTAGGGAGATTCGACCATCGGATTCCCCTAAAACTGGGACCATTGGGTTCATATAGAAAAGATCTTTCTGATGAGTATAAGAGGTTTGAATTTTAACAGCTGGATTTTAAAATATTCCCAAATCAGTTTCTATAGATCTTATAGATAAATTCCTTGCTCTTTTTATGGATAATAACCTTTTAAATCAAGATAGGTGTAACAACCAGATGAGCAATATGCCACGCTTTCTGTTGAGCACATCTGCTAGCACATTAGCCTTCCCTGAGTATAAAGTATATCTAGATCATATGCTTCCAAACTGACCTCACCATTGAATCCTTGGCCTCAAGAGATTCATCTTGGACCTCAACCCATCGATCTCGCACTAACCACCCAGTTTGCGACTTCACATATGCGCTGCGCCTTCGAGTAAAAACACCGAACTCATATATTTAAACCATCATAACTTTTCCGAACGAACACAAAATTGAACGAAATCAGATTCGTTGTAACCGTGAAGCCGAGCATTACATCATGGAGCAGAACAAAACTGAAACAGAAGAGCGGAGGTTTTACAGTGAGCATTTTTAGTTCCTCTTTCTTTTGCTTTAGAGACATTATTTCAAAGTTGTAATAATGTTGGTTTAGACGATAAGTTGTATTTTGGATTTCCACTACTATGATGGTTTAGTTTTCAGCTTATGCATCGTCTCTCCTGTTTTATGTCGAAGTTATGTTAAACTTCAATTGAATATACAGAATTCAATATAAGTCGGAATTTGATGAAACAAGAAATGTTAAAATCTACTTAACTATATCTTTCTAATGAATGTAAGAAACCAATATTTCACTTTATAAATTGAAAGTTATGTCCATTTCGTAATCAAAAACCCTTTTTATTTGTTTAAAAAATCGTTATGCTTCATTCCACAATGACTTTCTGAAAAATTGATTTGGCCATAATTCACAATCTACAAGACGAAATCTTTATTTTTCTCTTTCTTTCTTCTTTGTTCTGCTTTATATAGTTCTTCTTCCTGAAATCCTACATCTGTATCCAAGTTTAGGTGGATTATATCATTCAAATTAATAATGTGGACCTTGTGTTGGGTGTTTACTAAGTCTAGCCCAAATCTGGCCAGCTGATTAAACTGATTAACATATTCCCTGATCGTCATGCTTCCCTGTTTCAGAGTTAGAAACTTCTCCATTTGCAGGCTTCTTTCTGCTTGGGAGAGGAATTTCATTACACTTGATCACTCTTTACAATGATTCTCCACTTTTTGCTCTCTTTTCACTTTAGATCTCACTTGATTTCGAGAAGAAACGGATTTGAACTTGTGATTAGATTATTTTCCTTGGTTCCGTCATGGCACGTGTTTTTCCTTTACGATAACCGAAACACTTTCTAGAAAATCCCATGATATTATAATAATGTTTATAATACAGATACTTATCAATCTAGCCTAAATTTTTACATTTATTAAATTCCAGCATACTAGGTATACCGTGAACTAAAAAGGGCTTCGTCCCATCAAAAAAAAGGAGGACAGAACTGTAGAAGAAGGGAAATAGGAGGAGCAAACACAAATGGGAAGGTGGGTGAGGAATCGGCAGTACAAGGTTACGCTTCATCAACCGGTAAATGACAGAAATCGGGCAGGAAGCATGGCTAAGTCGGTCGCTCCGAACTAGGGTGTATAATCACCTGATCTAGAGTTTCATTTACTTCTAAAAATCTATTGTTGATGCTGTCCCATTGATCATTAATCAATTCAAGTTAACTTAACCCATCCACCCGTCACGTCATGTTGGTTAAGTGTTTCCTTCTGGTGTTGACTTGACCCTACCTCAAATCAAGTTATATTGGTTAAGTGTTGTTATCGTGTGGAAAGGTTCATTCTTTTTCGTGCATTCACAAATGAAAATAAAGACAAGAAAAAGAAGAGAGGTTTAGGAGAAGACAAGAGAGGGAATACAAGTTCAATTTTCAAGTCTAAGGTGAGTAAAATTATTTAAGTTCATGTATTCCATGGATGATGTAATCCAAACCATTTTAAAGAATGACACATGGATCTAACATTACTTCCAAAGGGAAAAGAAATGATTGGAGTTAAATGGGCATATAAGACAAAATATAAGCCTAATGGCAAAGTGGAACGATATCCCCTGTTTTTGGTCACTACCGGTTGATGAGGCTAGAGGCTACGTTTTTACCTTTCAAACATGGCACACATCCATCTTCGGATGCCACATCGCCATTTCGTCGATCACTAATTGACATCCACTAAAATACAACCTCCAAGCTCATACATCTCATAGAAGGGTGTTAAGCTAAAACGAGATTTATTATGATGATTAAAAATTAACTTTAATGATGGATTAAGAGGTACATGATTCACGTGGTTTGTTAGGGATCGGAGTTGGGCGAACTCCAATTGTTATAGGAGTAAAGTTCAGGAAGAAAAAAAGAAAAAAAGGCTTCTAGGCTTAATAACTTCTTCATATGATGTTCGTTTTACGCAAACCAGTTGTCTATCTTGACCAGAATTCCGAGATGGACACAATGGCGCAGTCCATTTTACTTAATTCTCATTATTTAATTAAGAAAAATCCAACCGTTACATTTCAATTCTTTAATATTTGTTAGAAAGCTCTTTTCGATACGAACCCAAAGGTTCCAGTTTTAGGAGAATCTGAGGGTCGGATCTCCCTTAATATCCATTCGAAGTCAACTTATAGATCTAATAAATATACTGAATAAGTCGACTAAAGCATCGCAGGCATAAATATGGTAACATTATGAACATGAAAAGGTTTGAATAATAATCAAGAAAGTTTAATGATTAATCCTGATGAAGGAGCAATGTTTTTAAGAGGATCGACGTTAAGTTGCTCTTCTTGTTCGACTTTGGCTTTTAACTGCGCATCTTTCGTTTCCTTCAGAAGGATGATCACTTCATTCAGAAGATCAGAGAGATAATTCAGAAAGGCGAACCCTTGAGTTTTCAGGTTGATAATGATGGGATTCTAAAGCTAAAATGTCGAATCTGTGTTCCTAACATTTCTGAGCTCCGAAAGGAAGTGCTGGATGAATGCCACAAGTCAAAACTTAGTATCTATCCAGGAGTAAGCAAAATGTATAATGACATCAAACGCACTTTCTGGTGGAGGTCGATGAAGAGAGACATTTTTTTTATATAATTAGCTTGCTTAATTATTTAAATAATCAGATAATTACCATTACTAGTGTTCAAATCTTATCTTCCGCAAAGAAAAACCAGCCTTCTTGAAACTTTCTATCATCAAAAACCCCAAGAAATACAATAAACATGTACCTATTTGTCGAGCAAACAATTTTATTCCTCTGCTTAGCTTCCCTACTATGACCTGTTCAATGTATATACATGTATATGCATGCAATTTCAAACAATTTTCAAATTCGTTTTTCGTAATTTAGTGTTAGATAATTCAATGCATAATTTTTCGTTAGTTGAACCAAATATAATGTCATCTCTATATACTTACATTATTAAAATACCTTTACTATCTTGTTTTATAAATAGAGTTTGATCAACTTTTTCATTGAAGACCGTAGATCTTCATAAGCGGAAGAACCGCTATAAATCTCTGGTTAGCTCCTAGAGATAAACTGTGGTTCTGTCGTGGCTGGAATCTACGGGTTGCAAGGACTTCTCGCTACTTCATATACATGTTAAAAATAATAGTTTCAATGAACAAACATTTATTTCAACACATGGTTATTTTTAACACTCGTATACATGTTAATAATAATATATGTAAATCCCGACTACTTGACTGCCCGTACAAATTTAGGCACCCAAGAGTTTAGGGAAAACAAACAAAATAAACTCCGGGTCAGTCATGGGACTGGTATGAGTAAAACAGTTTAAAACTGTTTAAACTTCTAAATCTTTCAATAATTCGAACATAGTTTTCCACTTCTTATTTAATATATGAATATATTAAAAATCATTTCCTTTTTATATACTTAGAAAAATATCTTAGGCATTCATTGCGTTCATGTATTATTATGTTGTAATACACTTTGCATAAGTGCCCAAATGGTTGCAAAATTGGATGTACACATGATGGTTGTATATTATGCGAGAAATTACTTAATTTTACCCTTAGGAAATTTCGAAAACCGAGGATGTTTGCAAAATTCCCATTTTTAAGGGCCAAAATTCCATAGCGACTATTCTGAAATTTCAACTGGACGTAACTTTTGATTCTCGCTATGAAATTTCAATTTTTCGGATTTGTTGGAATGATATTCTCAATTAGATTCAAATATCTTTGGTTTCGTGCTCAAATATTGATTTGTTTTAAAATAGTCTACTCATCGATCAAGATAAACGGATTAAATTATAAAGAGGATGATACGATGCATGCCTTGAGTTTAATCCTGGATATGATGGTTAAAAGGATTATATTACATTAATTCTGCCCGGAACCGCCCGGCATATCCAGTGACCGCAACAACAGGTCTAATGTGAGTGGTTGATGCATTAATAATTAATTAATGCCAATAAACAGTTGCATAAATCATTTTCAAATTCTAAAGTTGTGGTTTGAAATTCTTTATTTTCAAAAAAAGGAAGATCAATTTTGAGATTTAGCTCCACCCTCTTAATAGAATTGAAATTCCATATTATCTCTAATCCAATCCAAATTTTATTCTAACTTAGTTTAAGTTAAATTCTAACTTATTTATTCATCTTTACCATTTCAATCCATTTAACTTCATAGGTTAATTTTGAATTCCTGGGTTTTATTTCAAATCAGTTTGAAATCTTATATATTTACATATAATAATAGCAATTCAAAACATTTGAATTTTTAGTCAAAGGGAAACGGGTTGCGCCATTGCGTTCGTCTCGAAATTCTGCTTGGAAACGAGTCCGTATGAGGGAGTATGGCCCTCCGAAGTATTAGTTTAGGTAAAATAAGAAAAATAAACCTCGTTTAACACACTCGGGAGCTAACCCCTTACATCAACGACATGAATTCTATCATTATTTTCAACAACATAGACGCGGCGTTGTGTATTTTGTAAGTTAGAAAAACATCATTTTAGTTATTATATGTCTTGTTAATGAAAACATCATTTTTGTTATTATACGTCTTGTCAAAGAAAATCATCATTTTTGTTATTATATGTCTTGTTAATAAAAAACACCAGGGTTTCATTTCCTAATACATTTTTTTCTATACAATCTATTTTCACAATATCAACCACTTTCATTTCAACCACAATCAATTACCAAAAATCAACCAATTTCACTCAACATTTCTAGCTTGATTTATTCATGAGCCTTAGTTAATTAATTAATTAAAGCACCAACCGCTCACATTAAACAGATATTGTTATGGTTACTGGATGTGTCGGTCGGTTCCGGGCAGGTTTACACCACAACTCAGTCTAACCTCGGGTCTATTTTTTCCTTAATTTTTAAAAGTGATTTACAACTAATTAATCATAATTAGTGAGCAATGAGGCTAATCACTGACAATAAATGCCGCAAAGAAATTAGATCTAAAATTAATGTTGATTTAAGGTTCTAAAACATAGATTTGTTTCATATAATCGAGGGAAAATTCGAAACTATATGTAACAAACAACCTAACATTCAAGGTGTTTAGGAGTAATCGCTATTCAGACAACCTACCATGATGTAGTTATAAATAATAGGTAGTTTATATTTTCTTATTAAAATTTGTGCTGATGCATTGAATATATAGCCAAAATCAAAATTACAATCAATACCTAATTCCAACTAATTTTGATGTGAAAACGAAAAGAACGTTATCATCTTGTGTCAAAAATATGGACATACATCTAAACAAACAGCTACGAATGGACGAAGATTTTTGTCCTGCTATGTAATGTCTCTATTCTGCAATACCAGGACTCCTAATCTTTTACTTACTATTCAGCCTGCAATTGTCTGTGACACATGGCCTACTTACATTGTGATGCATTTCAGGTCATGCCAACATAGTTCTATATATACATATATAGTTTGTATATAGATATAAACTATGTATATCTTGGCCACCGAGAATAGTCGGTGAATACAACGAGCATGTTACACTAATTGCTGAATATATAGGTTCACAGTGTTGTATTATATGATAAAGGTCCATAGCAAATATTTGCTTGAACTGTCCCTACAATATATGCTATGTTTGATATAGTAATCATCCAAGCCACCATTAATTTGAACTTGTCCTTGCTTATAAAATTTGTTTACCATATGTCTTACTATTCATGTGAAATACGTATAAGATCTTGTGAATATTATCAGTTTAATAGAATGTATTCTTATTTACCTATTAATAAAGAAAACGCAGATAGGATTAACGATAGGCAAAGGCCTTTGCCAAGTATAAAAAGACAAAATAAACTCTTACAAGCACATTTACGAATGTAGCAGGATAAACTGTATGCATATACGTATATGTATGTATAATGTCTTATCACTATATATTCACAAGGAAGAGAGGGCAAGCTACAGTAGTTCATAATTATACTTTAGCATTATTTTTCATCAATGGGCTAGTGAGGTAGATGATGAGCAAGATGGAGAAGCAGGGCATGTGCATGACTTACTTTCGAATGTAAAGTGGCTTGTTATGAATTCATGTGCTCATCTTCTCCACCGTGACCAACTTCACCTGATAAATCTGATGCTAGTAGGGACTTAACAGCAATGAATGTCTGTAAGGTAATGGTATTTTCTTGAAATGATGCAACTTAGTTAAGTGTCATATGTTGTATACAGGCTGAAGTTAAAAATTTAGATGAACTGAACGCTAGCAACTGTCATGTTCAGTTGTATGAAATGATTTGGTGTTTTTGTGGAATAATATAATTTCCTTTCCATATGCGGATGTTTCAAACGTTTGTTGTTTATGTGGGCTGATAATAGCCTGACTTATTTCTACATTACAGGTTATTTACCACACCTAGTACATGGAAAAGAAAGTAGAATTGTCTGAAGAAGAAAAACAATATTTTCGTCTTAAGTTCACATTTGTAAGTGATAGGCAGGAGAAGACAAATGTTAGAAAGGAGAAGACAGTCCTAGTAGAATTACACGATGCATCAGAGGTGTGACAAGCGGAACTAGACATAACAGCTTGAAGAAGGGAGCTTTGGGAGGCGGAACAGTAGATTGAGATGCAAGACTATTTGCAGAATAGTTGAAAAATGCAGATTAAGCTGCTACTTGCCCGACAGTAGGTAACAAATTATTTTACAAGAAGAATTATTTATTACTTATTGGTTAATTCTATATTTATTAGTTAATCCACGGTGGATCAACTTATAATTATACTGTGGATTAACTTGCTAAAGTCAAATCCATGGATGAACTAACAAAATTTGTGGATGCGAATAAAAGTTTCCATATGCTTATTATATGATGCTTAAAATTTTAACTTCTACCTATTATTGCAGCTTTGTGCAGGGCTGAAGCACATGCGCAATTTTGATCCTCCGTACGAACATAATGATGTTAAACCTGGCAATGTACTCATTACACACAAAAAAGGGCAGCCTTCGGTTGCAATTTTAACGGATTTCGGAAGCACAAAACCTACAAGAAAGCAAATCCGTTCTCAAACAGAGGCACTGCAGTTGCAGGTATTGTGTATTATGAATTTTGATACAACTGAAAGGCTAGTCGAGATTAAAAAAAAACTATTTGTTGTTTTGTTACGCAACATAGCAAATTACAACTGCTGTCGAGGCTACTGTGAAATAGGTACAGTCTTCTAAAATAACATGCAGAGTATTGTTGAGGAGGTTACTCCTTATTCGATGCTCAAAAGGCAGAATATTTTTTTAAAACCACAAGAAAATCTATTTGAACAGTATGAAAAACATAACATAATTTAGTACTCAAATGATAATAAAGGAAAATAGGCGAACATAGAGAAGTTACAAGAGCTTTATAGACTGAATGAACATTTAGCTTTAATTAATAAACTAGGGTTATGTTAAAACAGTTGGTGACCATCGTGCTGCATGTCGGTGCTTGGGGAAGACAACCCAATCAGGAGATGTCCACAATAGACGTCGTTTTGGTCAAGCTCCCACCGAATGCGACATAGTTTGTACTCAAAGTTCCAATTATCTTTTTTTGTTTTGTTTAACAATTTATATTTTTTTTTCTTGCAGTCATACCGTGAAAATAATATTGTGCAAATTGGAGATCGTCAAAACAAGAGATGGTTATTCATGATCGACAACAAACTTGGAGCATGAACTGCAAATTTGTTCTAGTGAGCTGATGATATTTATTCTCTTGTTATAGTATATGTATGATAGAGTAGAAATATGAGTAAAAAATATTCTATTCGAAAAAAATGTGTCATGTGAGAAGAAATTGTTATACATGAATAGTGTATGAAAATTGTAGAAACTATTATTGTAATTGTTTGTAGTATTAAAACTTTGTTAAAATAAAAATTTTATTTGTTTATTTCATTATGTGATATACACTATTACTAAAATAAATACATTTAATATGTAATATCTATAAGCTGTAAAAAAAATTCTTCAGATTTATGAATCTATTGCAACAGGCATATATTGTTGCAAAATGATCTGTTGCAACAGCAAAAGCCTGTTGTAAAAAAGTATACTGCAACATCTTATTGCAACAGGCCGAAAATGTTGCAGACTTCTTGCAACTTCGGCTATACCAAGGGGCGCAGGCCTGTTGCAATAAGTCTACTGCAACAGATATCGCCTGTTGCGAAAAGTGTTTTTTGTTGTAGTGCCATATTCATCCCCAACCTTTTATAATTTAATATCTGAACTAACATGTGTTTTTGTGAATATTAACCGCATAGTTGGGATATGTAGTATGTTTGTTTCCACATTGAAATTTAAAATGCAAGGCATCTAATGCCTTTAAAAAATATTAAGAAGTAATGGATTAAAAGAGAAAAAAAGACTTATGATTCCTACAAGCACTATTCCAACAATCAGGAAAGACCTAATTCCCATGATCTTGAACATCTTACTGTGAACATAAAAAACAGGAATACCCCAGGTAGCTCTGTGTTTTTTTAGCAACTAATATAGAAGAATAAGACACGACAAAAAACATTGGAAAATAAGATGTATTCAAGTGATACACATAAAGAAGTGGAACTGTGAGTATGTAAGAAAAAAATCATATGACATGAGAAAGATGCGTGACTGTCTTGTAGTTAATATATGATAATGAACATGCACATAAATACATGAAGGAGGGGAAAAGCTGATCGGTAAAATTATTTATGCGAACAACTAAAAGGAAAGAAAAACAACATTATAAAACTGATATAATATTATTATTCAGTTGGGCACTGACTATAGCAACAGCCTGAAAACTGATAGCAAGAAAAAATAGAAAGACTTTAGAATGAGTTAGTATTACAATTTTGTCTATATGATACTAATTAGTAAGTTGCCTTCATAGCTTATTAATGTTAATTCACTGTCACTGTAACATTACTATTAGTAATTGCTTATTAAGGAGGGATATAATACAATCATTGCTTAAATGTAACAAAATTGTAACTTAAAAAGTGAATTAATTCGCTGCAATGGTAAAATAATATTAGTAGTCGTTGATTAATTTACTAAACCATGTAATGCAATATATATTTAATTCAAATTTGTTATGAATTGGTTCTTTAACCTTTTAAAAAAAGGCAAATCGAGTTAGATAAAAATAATTGAAATTTAATGATTTTTATAAAGGATGTTGGTTTGTTTCATTGTTAAAACTACTATAAGTTGTTTTATGCTAAGAAGTCTGAATGCATTATTTTGTTATAACTTTATCAAATTATATTAGGCAAATGCACCGACTGGATATATTTCAACTGCAAAAGAAGCCTAAATGAATCAGGCATGTAGGTAAATAAATTCATATAACGTCATCCAAGTAATTTTAAGGCTACTATGAAAAAGGAAATTAAAATCAATAGCATTATAATGGTAGGTTAATATCTATAGAAAAGAATAAAGCTACATATAAAGACACGGAAACAATACAATTATCATATATTGCTTCTTTTACTACCTATTATTGCCAACATATGAAAGAAATGATTTCTCATACCAGTTTGGTGGTGATTCTCTGACAGTGCATATGCTAGCTTCAATTGAATGAAAACAATAGCTGCTGTAATATAGCAATGCGCAATTATCATATATTACTTCCTTAAATACAAATTATTTCCAACATATGAATGAAATGATTTCCCATACCAATTTGGTGGTGGTTCTCTCACTGTGCATTTGCTAGATTCAACTGAATGAAAACAACAGAATAAAGCTACGTATAAAGACACAGAACAATACAATTATCATATATTACTTCTTTTAATACAAATTATTGCCAACATATGAAAGAAATGATTTGTCATACCAGTTTGGTGGTGGTTCTCTCACTATGCATTTGCTAGCTTCAGTTGAATGAAAACAGCTGCTGTAAATAGCAATGCACAATTATCATATATTACTTCTTTTAATACAAATTATTTCCAACATATGAAAGACATGATTTCTCATACCAGTTTGATGGAGGTTCACTCACTGCGCATTTGCTAGCTTCAATTGAAAGTGATTATCTAATTTTATAGTAGTTTCCACTTGAGATGGAAACAATTTCAATGCATAATACATGATTTTTATCCCTATTCCTAAACATTGCATCTGAAGCTGATGTAATATAAGTGGGAAAAATAAAGATTCCCTGCATACATCTTAGGAAATTTTTTACATTTCTCCTTATTTCTATAAAAATATATATCCACTTTTGGCTATAATAGTATATGACAACATGAATAGAAAAATAGCAATACAGATTATCCAGGTAGCATAGTGGATGCCTTCAAAATAATAAATTGTCAATGAAGTGCAAACTTTTAATAAGTTGTCCCCTTTCTTCACATTTACATGTCCTATGTAACTAATTTGAGTATGTGCTATGTTCTCTCTTAAAAACCGGTCTTATTTAGCTATTAATATATATTGATCTACTTATTCAACCTGCCTTATATAGTTAATTGTTTTGGCTGGCATCTACACTATGTATGCTTTTGGAAAATTCTATGTGATCCTAAACGACAAATATATAACTTATTAAAATGTATATGGAAGCAACAAATATAAAGAGAATAATAATCATGGGCTTACCTCAATTAATGACCAATATAGTTCCTCCCTTCTTAGTGCCTATTGCATTATCATATGTTTAAATGCAACAAACGATGCCAATTTTTCATCATCTTTTGCTTTTATGCACTCAACCTATAACCGCAATGAATCCAAATTAGGAGTGGAAAAGTATTTGTCTCAATTTTATTTTTTTTATATGAAAAAGAAAAATGTATATATTTATTGTATGAGACACAAATTCAACCTAATATATGAAATCACCAACTCTGCATTTAGAAAGAATATCCAGTTGAATAACACTAAAAATTGAAGTCAAAAATAACTCTCATTTATATGATTTCAGAATATTATAAGCATGATTGCTGATAATTCTATGAGCATGGCTGCTGATAGTAATGACTTTCTTCATCGCAAAATCCAAACTAAAAGCGACTAACCATAAGAAATGGCATAAATATTTATAAAAATTCAAAAGTAAAAAAATCAATGTATATCATACCAATGTAACACTACAGACAAAAACAAATCGATGTTGGAATATGGCAAGTGCAAATCAATGAATAGATCCACAGTTTGAGCTATGTTGTTTTAAATCTCTAGCAGAAACATCACCATCAATGATTATTTGTTAGTGACATTGACCATTAAAAGAAATAACAGTCATATTAGTTCAAAATTGGATGGGGAAAAAAATTGATGTTAATTAACATCTTTAATAGGTTCAAACTACCCATCATCAACATTTGCACCCATTTACCACTCAAGTTTTGTGGTTCCTATATAATTATCCATATATTAGAGTTGTGAAACAGATTAGCAATCAGACAGGAACTAACAATACATGAATAGAAAAAGTCAAATGTGCACTTTGTTATATACAAACTTCCTAAACCTATCATCTAAAATTAGTAACCACCTCAGCTACTTTGAAATATGATTACAATCATTTATATATATATATATATATATATATATATATATATTAGAAATTAAACCAATATCTAAATAATAGAGCAAATACTGGACCCTGGTTCAATTCAAAATTCACATTGAAAAAATACAAAGAGAAGCTTAGTTTTGAATTTTTTTCATTTTAAAACCTGAATTTTTTAAAGTTGCAAAATGAAGGGAAAACATGCAGCGTTTAGTTCCCTTATTTGGAATTTCAGAATAATTCCGGTGCATGTTCCTCATATAAAAAAGAAGTAAAAGGAAAGCATAAAGAGGCTACCCATTTTTACTTTAACTGTGCATAAAAGGACATATCCTTATTTCCAACAGATGAAAGGTTTAATTTCTAAACACATATTATACCAAACAGGTCACTTTTATAATTTGTGCTATCAGCAGAAGAAAAATATATAAATAAGGAAGTGTTGCTGTTATATTCCTAAATACAAATTATACCAAGCGATTTTCCTAAAAAGTGTGTCTTAGTGGGCACCCGTGCTTCACACATAGATGAGACATAAAATAATGAAGTTTCACTAAGAGTTGCTTTGATACCCGTAACGATGCTCTAAATCAATAATTGTCACCTTGTAAGATTAAGATATCAGAAAATATTTGTATCGTTAAATTACATTTTGGGTTTTCATATAAGTAAGTTTACATGCTAACATAATATTTTAAGCTGTGCTAAGAATAAAAGTTAGTACTAAGAGATAATATTCAAAGTCAATGTGAATAAGAAAAATATCGTAATAGTTTCAAAATAAAACAATAGAGTCTGTGGTTCATGCAACTATGATTAAACCCATGCACATAATAAATTAGTAATGTGATTATTATGAACGATCTAAAGTATGGTTCCTGGAATGCCCAAGAAAAATTGTTTATTATAAAAGCCAGCTGATCCAAAAGAGTTTCAGAATCTGCACAGGTGAACCAAAAGAAGGAGATCTAATAATCAGTTGATAAAATTAAAAAATAATGTTCCCTATAGAATGCAGCAGGCAAAGGGTACTTTGTTCGCTTTTTTGGTCACTTCAATAAAACAATAATCCTAATCATAAAAGCTAATAACATATTCAGTAACATCAAATCGGTTCACGTGTTTGTACACATGTTTGTTTATTGTAATTTAAAAAAGTTGATGTTTATTAAATCAAAGTTTAAAATAAGGAAAATTTCAACACCGTTGACTATTATTGGATTAAGTCGCTCAATGCCATGGGTTTTCACTTTCCATATACCGCCTAGCACTAAAAACAGAAGCCAGTAGAATTGGGGAAAAAAATAGTACCGTACATAGTATAACCAAATCAAAATAGCATTACTAGTAAACCTCAAAAGCTGTAGGCAGTTTGTCCAGTTGAAGTGAACATTATTAGCCAGAGAAAGTAGCATCCATTAGGGCTTCTGCCTGAAAATTTACATGATATAATAGATCAGAAAACGCAGGAAAAACAATAATCGCTAAAGATTAAAATTCTTAGTATACGGGTATTTATATACCATGTCATTTTTTGTTTGTTAATGGTATGGGCATACTATGATATGGAGTTGGTAGAATATGATGCCAGTGTATTAAATAGGTAAGAAACTATGTCATTTATAAATATATGTAACATCCTAAAAATGGAAAAGGTGATAAACACTAAATTAACCATAAACTTCCATAATAATTATGCCATATCCACAATTTTAAACAAATTTAGGGATCAGTATAAAAAAAATGTGATGTCCAAAAAAGATGCTACAAAAACATATTTATTTACCTACAGTATGTGCGTAAACAGGGAATTGCTTTGCATAAATATCAACCTTTAATTTTTGCACTTGAATTAATCATAGTTTTTCACATTTCAGCTTATTACCAGCTTTTCACAATATAGATACCATAATGTGGCTTAAATTCATTAGTTTGTCACAGTTTAACACGAAAGCCAAGTCATGAAAAGTTAGTACAACATTGAACATTCCTCGTATAAAGGAAGTTTTTGCTAATGGCTTTAACTTAAAGCTCATCAAAGTGGAAATAACCCATTAGAAGAAAAAGGTAGTTCCTAAAGCATTGAAAAAAAAATACCTTATTACACTAATCAATCCATTTAGTTGCAAAGCACTGTAACACATATAAAATTATCTGTATGCAACTCTAATGCATATAAGAAAAAAATTTCATGACAAAAGATAATTAAGAAGAAACACAAAAAAATCCATAATACCATGTCATACCAAACTGTATGCACGGCAGTAAAGAATTAAACAGTCTCTATTTTTTTAATACCATAAAGGTAGGCACTTTACAACCATATTAGCACAATGGCCATAAACACAATTTAGTCACACTACTTAAATCTCCAACGGGAATTTTGAAAAAATGCAACCTTACACATTTTGTATCTTCTACAACAAATTGCTTCCTAGAGGTTGAAAATAATAATATGAAAACAACAATTACTTTTAGATGATCTCATTGTACTTGTCGATTGTAAGAAATATCATTCTAGCATTTTAAAAATAACATATACATGAGCATGTAAAGTATGTATCAAGGAATTCGGTGGATGACTAATTACCTTCAACTAATTTAATCTTAATGTAAAAGTGCCAAGGAAGTCGGTGGATGGATATGCACCTTATGTGTGTGTCATATAAGGGCTATAACTCAAAATATGGGTAACGATGGCAAAGAGACTGCATAATTATGGACAATAATTTTGTTTTTGGATACATATAAAAAATAACTAACATTAATACTAGGGTTTCAGAAAAAAGTTCAAAAATAAATAGTATCTATTATCTTCTACAATGATAAAAAATGAAGCTGACCATTCAAACGTGGGTGGGCTAATTTTAGTGTGAATTGCTTCCATAAAGAAGGTATATATGAGCCCAAATACAGCTTCATTGATTAGGATAGACTGAACATAAGTAGAGAATCTGCATATTGTTTCATTGACAGGGGTAACTGCACATAAGCAGGGCTTGTTTTATCATGCGATTAAAGAACTCCACTTCCACTGACATAATTTCTTGTTATGAGCGCCCGATTGCATACATAAAAATATACTCATGAACAAATAGCGGTATGTCTTATAAATCAAAGGTTGCATTGACAACATAAGTAGAATACATTTGCATACAACTCTTTTTTTGCAGATCATAATTCTTTAGTAAAACAAATTAAAAGAAAAGCAAGAGGTATGTGTTTAATATGTATATGTGATGAAATAATTCTTTACCTTCTCTTTCTTATTAATTAAAATACAACAGTCAAACAAAATTGTCTAAATAATCTTAAAGAACATCATAAATTAATCAGATTACATAAATAACAACATCATTAAGGAAATAAAAAATTATTTATGTGCAATAACTATAGTGTTCACTTAGAAAAGAATTAAAATTTATTATCATGGCATGTAACTTAAGATGGTAAATTAATACTCAATTGCATCCCAAGAAGAAAACAAACCTATTGCATATATCTGTAAGTCTTTCTTTTGCGTATTTTAACATTCATGAAAAGTACTTACAAAATTTATTCGAGTATGAACATGTAACAGGATGCTCCATATGCAAAAATAGCAGCGTATGTTGGAGTAGTAAGAGAAGGTAATAATTGAGGAGAAGAGTTCCAACCCCAATTGCAAAAAGGGCATGTTCCACATATTTTTGTTTGCGTTCGTAGTGCTAAATTTAATAAATAAAACTCAAGTAATTAATTACATACTCATAGCAGAAGAATGATTGCAGTTATTTAGGGCATGTGATGAAAAAAAGCATCAACAATAATAGCTACGTCAAAGTAAACAAATTAACCCATAAAAAGAATAGAGAAATGCTAAGCACACTCTCCCTGAAGGAGAGTATGCTTATACTTGCCATCTGATTGGTGGAAATGGATTGACATCAATCATTAACTCTATCTGATGTAATAAATGCCAATCCATTTCCACCAATCAGATGGCAAGTATAAGCATACTCTCCTTCAGGGAGAGTGTGCTTAGCATTTCTCAAAAGAATATGGATGCCTTTTAAAAGGAAACCAAAAATCCACATAACGAAATTCTTTAGGAAACAATATATGAAGCCACCTTTAGAATAAGACAAATATGGTATCAAATCAGGTTTATGACTCAAATTAATGGCAATCACGATTGAAGTCAAATTATATGATTGATGGACATCAATTAATTTTAATTAGTTAAAACCAATTTGAGGAAAAAAATCGTCAATCTTAGGAAAATAATAGATGAGACTATATTCAAAAGAAGACTAATATGGTGTTAAATCAGGTTCGAGTTTCAAATTAATGAGAACCATAATTAATTATAGTACAGATGGATGCCACAAAAGTTTGAATTTGTAGAAACCAATTTGAGGGAAAAACTCACTATGTATGAAACGATATAGGAAGCTGCTTTTGATATAAGACAAATATAGCATTAAATCAGGTTGTCTCAAATTAACGGCAACCACAATTAATGTCAAATTATACTATCAACGGACATCAATTAAGTTTGAATTGGTAGAAACCAAATATTTGAAAAACAATCAATGTCGAACTTTAAAGAAAAATGGGTAAAAGTAATGTTCATTTCACCTAATCAATAGATGAAGGTTTAGCAATGAATCATGTAAAGAAACACACAATTGACTTAAAAAGGAACAGAAATGGAATAAAATTTGGTAGTGAGCGAATAAATGGTTTTATTCGAATCAATGGTTTATTCAATCTGCAACCCTGAAGTTAATCAAGCACTCAATTATGTATCTAGAAATTTTTCAGCAGCTGAACAAATAGCAGGTGATGCTAAAGACAACAACTTTAGAACCATAATTGTTCTCGCATACCAACTCATGGTAAACTAAAATAAACCAATAATCGAAATCTTAATTTCTATACAAAAACAACATGAACAATGGTGCATCTGAGATTATAATAGCAACTGGTTTAGTGCACAAATTAGGCGACGAGCGAAGATTCTAATTAGCTGCATTAGGAAAGAGCTGGAAACTTAATACAGCCTCAGCCAGCTGATGCATGTTTAGTCCTCTTATTTCCATGTAAAACTTCTATATTTAAAAACCTTGGATCACATTCTATTTCCATGCTCAAAAAAATTCAAAAATAATTTTATCTCACTATTAGATTATTGATAATTCAATAAGTACTTACTGTATTAAATATAAACCGAGTTAATAAAGATATGAACGACAATTTAAGAATTAGATTTAAGTAATTTAGCTCCTAAATAAGCATGAATATTAAATTACAGCAGCTCTAGAATTGAATATAACCATTGTGTAAACAGAACATTGTTATTTGAACTGCTAAGTTTAGCAAGTTGAAACAACTATCACAAGTGCATTAAAACGATGAGATACCTAAAACAAACCTAATAGTTGAGCTCTAAATCAGGTAATAAGAACATATATGGTTCGAAAAACTGCTTATAGGTCTAAGAACACTCACTAAAAAAATAAGAACTGTATAATTAGAAATTTTCTCACAAATTACAAATTATAGCAAGAAATTATGCTCATGCTTTTCTACCTTATCAAATGGCTTTTTTTTAAGTACCGAATTTTGAAATTGGATATTCAATATGTAGTACACAATCATGAAACTTGTATTTGCTATGAATTTATATATAGGTAACAACGGAGTAAAGCAGTAAAATTCCTACTTGTATTATAAAGACTAATTCAATGAACGGAATGTAAACACATCTTAAATTAGGCAAACAGTCCAAACATGTCAGAAAATTACAAGTAGATAAATGAAGTAGGACAGCAAACTCATTTAATATTGGAAGAGCAAAGAAGCGTACCAAGTTTTTTCTCCAACCAGAAGAAGGAGAGCGGTCTGTATTTGTAAAGTGACAACATCTTATTTGAACCTAAATCCCAGTGAAAAAGATGCGGTCAGCAGCTGGTCTATGATATTTTGTGCCATGGCGCAGGAGTTCTTCGAGGTAGGGCAGTGGGAAATGTCAGACCGTGTGTTGTCAAATGTAAAGGGGGCAACGGAGGTTTGTAGGTGCAGATGAAGAGAAAAGAGGAAGTTGCGGTAGATCGGAGTAAGAGACTGGGATTGAAAAGGAGGAGAGAAACCATAAAGACGTCAACAACGGAGTGAAGGAGAAAGGACAAATATAGGGAAACACGATTTGAGGTTATGGTTAGCAAAGAACAGAAAATTGTGGCAGTGGAATCTGCTATAAATTTTTGACCGTGAATATCTTTCCAATCGACGTCGAGAAGAGGAATGTTCGTAGAAATCTGACAGCCGATGATCCAGGGGATATAGCTTGCCACTTCAAGCTTAATTTGACTAAATTTCTTCTAAAGGGCGATTAACGTTTGGTAACGGGTGCGAAGAAATAAAAATGTAGCTGCGACGTTTGAGTGCAAAATAAGGGAGAAAGGCTGAGAGCTCTCCATTCTGTACTCGGTAATTATAATATAGTATAGGTTATTTCTCTTTTTCCCCACATTTAATTATATGCCAAATTCACTATTCAAATCACATACTTTTACACTCCTTTTTAATCCACCTTTTAATTACGTACCATATGCTCTTTTTCCCAAGTTATAAGTCAAGGCACACACACACACACACACATATATATATATATATTGGAAATGGGTAACATATATTAATCAGAAACAGTACAGAATTATGGTTAGCATACTAACCGGATTACAAAGCAATCAAATTACAGACTGGAACGGTTAGAAAACTAACTGAATAACATAAACAAAAACAAGCAAAATACAGACTGAGAAAAAAACTCCATATCGCTGAGCACCATCCAATGCAAGTACAATCTCTGCATACCGAGCCATCTCCAGTAAGCAGATGCCGGAGCAACTCATCCAAATAAGACTTAAAGTAAGAGTGAAGATGAATTCAATGTTGATAACAAATCATGGCATACCTTCTACAAGAAATTCAAACTCAGTAATAGCCAGATCAAAAACAAAGGGCACCCCAACACCAAAACTAACACACAAACAGACCGTAATAACCATTAGCACATAGATTTGGTGAACCTATACACCAGAACCACTCAAGGGAAAGAGAAAAGCAGGAATCGAATACCAGAGGATCAGTTAGGAGGAGGCTGGAACTGAAGAGAAACACAACACCATATTGTCAGTTTTGCCACACCCAGATGCAGAAGAATTACCACGTTTTAAAGCCGTGGCAATTTTAGAATGGTTATAAGCCATGGCAAGTTGATTTAGAACGGTTTTTGCCCGTGGTATTTTTGGGACAGGCTTAGCCCGTTCTGCTGGTTAGGATAAAATTTTCACAGTCCGCGTTCCCATTGTGTGCCAAAGAGTTACGCTAACAAAAAGAAGCCGCTGGCCCCATGAAATGTCAGATCGATTCCAAATAACAAGTTATCCCCTCAGGCTATCCCACGAATACTCAGATCTATTTCTTGCAAATCGATCTAAAAAATACACCGCTGCTTAAATTTGAAATCAAAATCAGCGTCTTCCTGTTCGAATATTCCGATTCAAGTGCAGTCTCCAGGTATTCCATCGAAACCCTAATTATAATTTTCACTTTGAACCGAATAAATCCATGGCAGAAAGATCGGTATTAACTGATGCGATAATTTATTAGTTTGAAGTATTGTTGTTTTCGAGTATTTTGCCTTTTATATTGTTGTTTATTTGGGAAGAAAAAAGGTATCATGTAACAACCCGGAAATCCGAGCCAATTTAAAATTTTTATTTTGGCGAATTTAATGAATTTTGAATATTTAAAATGGATTATTTTAAATAATAACGACGAAAAATTTATTTTGAATAGAATTAGAATGTATATATTTATATAGATCGTCGTTGGAATATAATTATTTTTTTATAATTATAAAAGGAATTGAAAATGGCGCGGTAGTTCGATAATTCGATTTCTAATTTCAAATGAATGTCCAGGATTCAAAATAAACCGGATTTTAGCGAAACCAAGAATCTGTTTATGAATATCTTTCCAACGAATCCGGGAAATCAAAATTTCATAGCAGGAATCAAAAGTTACGTCCAATTGAATTTTCAGAATAGTCGATATGGAATTCTGGCCCTTAAAAGTGGAAATTTTGCAAACGACCTCGATTTTCAACGAAACCACTTTTGTTGGAACCGGGATGTCAAGTTATTGCTAGATTCCAAAATTCGTAATTTTTCGAATCAATATGTGAGCGTGGCAACGGAAAACGCGTTTGACCAGTTTTAGTTGATTTTAATCGACTGGAAAATGGCTATTTTTCAAACGGTCTCAGAATTTGACGAAATTAGTTTTGTTAGGACCGTATCGTCAATACGAAGCTAGAAAATATTTTTTAGGAATATTTCTAGTTAGTGTGTAGCCCCGGTAAATTGAAATGTGCGTTCAAATTCGATATATAGAGTTATATGTTGATTTTGATGAAAACTGATCGAAACGATCGAATCAGCTTACGATATATGTCCCATTGTGTCCGGAATGAGGGTAATTAGCTATGGATGACAGTCGGTGGGTTCAATTTGGGATTCACAGGAAAAGGGTACTTTTTATAAAAGAAAAATAAATAAATTAAATAAAATAATATAAACCCCCTCTCTCTCTTACCCGAAGTCAACCCCCCCCCCCTTCGTTATTTTCCAAACCGATTCAGAATATAAAAAAAACCAAATCGAAATCAACCTCCGTCGTCGTTCGCCTGTGCCGTCGTCCCCTTTCGCACCGTCGAACTCTAGTAGAGCACGCATCATTCAAAGTAGGTTTGTCGCTGCTCCACCGTAGCCGCCTATCCCCTCTCGAGCCTCCATCGAACGGAGTTTCACCAGAGCAGTCAGTGACCGACGCCTTGCCCCACCTCCGCAGACCGGCCACCTGTAGATCCTGGCGCCACTCCTCCAACCCCAAAAAACCCGAAAAGCAGTGAGTTCAAAAATCATTTTTTTTATATATAATTTTTTTTACTATAAAACATAAATAGCAGATTTTATATTGTTTTTAACAATAGTTTTATATTGTTTTTAATAGCAGTTTTATATTGTTTTTAAAAGCAGTTTTATTATATTTATACAACAATTTTATTATATATGTACAACATTTTTCATAAAGAGATAACAACAGTTTTAGATTATTACTATAACAGTAGTTTTGTTTTACAGATATATAGAAAAGGTTTTGAATAAATATATAGAAAAGGTTTTGAATATATATATAATGTAAAGTTTTGAATATATATAATGTAAAGTTTTGAAAATATATATATCGAAAAGTTTTGAATATATATATAATATTAGTGCTTTGAAAATATAAATCGTAAAGTTTTGAATATATATGTCGTACTATTTTGAATATAAAATTAGAACTATTTTTAAAAATTAGAATTGGTTTTTAAAATATAATTAGTAGTCTTTTTTTTAAAATAAATTGCATCGGTTTAAAAATGGAATTTTTATTTATAAGAACAACACATTAAAATGTGATTTTTTTTTATGATCAGCGTGAAAAGAACTACATTAGAATTTCAAACCGATCCAGACGGTTCAGTAGTTCAAAAAGAAAAGCACGGCGGAGTGGAACCCTCTGTGAGAACTTCTCACTTTAATCTTCTATTTCTAGTTTAAAATATATACTAGGATGCAGACGGTGTTTAGCAGCACCCGACACCCGTCGTCCACAGACCATGGACGGCTTGTTTGTTTGATTGGATGTTATTGTGAAAATTGGTTGTGTTGTGGAAAGAAATTAAATATTTATATAGTTAAAAATATTTTATATCGTTAAAAATATAATTTTCAACGTGAATGTGAATAAATAAATATTCATTTACAAACCGGACGGTTTGTTTATGTACACCTATTTGAAGGATATCGATTGGGACGATAAATTTTACACATCGCCCAACTGCACAAATAATATTTAGTGTTTGTGGATTGAAACCCCACACGGGTGTTGGGATGATATTTGGCGTACACTAGTCCCAATTATTTAGTTGTATGTTGATCTATTGGTCGACAGACTGTGTAAGCGTTAATTATTTATATTTAATGCTTATGCAGTTGTGTGGGGCACTTTGGATGATGGTTGATTATTTATCGTTGCTATTATATACATGTGTTGTATGGAATCCATATAATTAACATTATATGGTAATTGATTGGGCCTCATTCTAATTGGGAAAATAAAGAAATATAGATTCATGTGTTGAACGAAATATTTTAACAATAAAATTAAACGATAGATTTCATAATTTTATAAAATATATTAAATAACAAAAATAGTCACGTGTTAACAGTACTCATTTGTTGAGATTAGTCATGTGGTGAAATACATATAGATTCATGTGTTGAATAGGATAAATATTCATTTGTTGAATAGAATAACGAAGTTATTGAATAATATAAAGCCGTGTTGATTAGAGATGCGCTATTTTGATGCGAACGATATTGATATCGATTATATTCGTTTTTATAATGAATATTGAAGAGAGATTTGAAAATTGAATAGAAAATGAATTCGAATTGAATTGAATTGAAAATGAATTCGAATTGAATCGAATATAAAATGAATTCGAATTGAATCGAATATACAATGAATTCGAATTAAATTGAAATCGATTTGAAAACGAACTGAAATTGAATTGAAATCGATTTGAATTGAAATCGATTTGAATTGAAATCAAATAGAAATGAATGTAAAAAGAATTTATAATGGAAAATTCAATTTTGATTTGAATTTGAATTGAAGTTGAAATCGTTTTGAAAACGAATTTAAAACGATATATAAAATACGTTTTAAAAGGAAATCGACGAAATATATATAATGTATATATTATATATATAATGGCCTGAATAGAATGCGCCGCGCCGCGACAGTTCGCGAATTTCGACCATTGATTTCAAATGGATATTGCGGGAGATCCGGCCGTTGGATTCCCCTAAAACTGGAACCGTTGGGTTCGTATCGAAAAGAGCTTTCCAATGAATATTAGAAATTTGAAATCTAACGGTTGGATTTGGAATTATGTCCAAATTAAATTTGGAAAAGGTCGTCGTAAGTGCAGTTCGGTGGCAGTTATTGAAAATCGACTGTACGGGCCTTGATAAATTTATTAAAAATATCTATAATTTGTGTAATCAAAATAAATGATTTGAAAAGTACTAGGATGAAAAACTCCATATATGAAAAGATAAAAATAGATTTTTATCGAAAGGGACTAGTTTTGAACTAGAATTAAAATCAATTTATTTTTTTGAAATAAATAAATTGAATTTGAAATGGGTTTTAAATAACCAGAATTTCTAATATATTTAATTGGAATTGAATTAGAATTGATTTGTGGGTTTACCGTGAACGGTGTTTTAAATAACACTTGTTCTTTAACCCGATAATAAATAGAATGAGATTTGGGTTTATCGTGAACTGTATTTTAAAAGACATTAGTTCTTTAACCCAGTAAAAGCAGTTTTAATGAATTGGTAATTAGATTGAAATGTGAATTGATAATTTAAATTACCAAATTTTGAAAGTGAGCAAGAATGGAGTATTACCAGTTTTGCTCCAAAGTGATAGTTAAAATCTTTAATTAGATTTAAACGTGAATTGGTAATTAATTTTACCGATAGCACCGTGGTGTTAGATATGGAGTATTACCAGTTTTTCTCCATAGGATAAATAGGTTGGGATTGGGAAATAAAGTAAATAATTACTTCGGTGTGGTTCGCTAATCCCGACTAGTTTGGAAATCCATAATATGGTTTTAAATGATATCCAAAGGAAGATTAAAGAATAAATTTAAAAGAATTTATATTTGATAAAATTAATGGGAACCTTTCCCTAGGAGTGTGAATATCTGAATAAAAGAATATTTTGAATTGGAATGAGGCGTATATTGTGTTTTATAGCACTTGTTGATTAAGATACGCGAGTTATTCAGAAAGTCCGGGTATAACCCATTCTGAATAACTGATTCGACGATGAGTCGAAGAGATTGAAGACGGTGCAAGACCGACGATCTTCACATCGAATGGATGGGTGCTACTGATGCTCACGATGGGAGTAGCTACCTTGAAGGGGGCTAAAGTGGTAGCCATCCGGACGTGCTTGGAGGTCGACGGATATGCGAGGAAAGTGCCTCCGGTTTCGTTCAGACCCAGAACGAATTTGTAAATGGACTGTGTGTCTGACATTGGATTTTATTCTGTGTGATTGATTTCTATTAAATATATATCTGTTTGGCGGTGGAGAATTTATTCTCTTGCTTAACGCCCTTCTCTGAGACGTACGAGCTCAGAGGTTATATATCGTTGGATATCAATCACATGGCATGAATTGCCTGTGTGGCAAGCCCAGGTGGCAAATGATCAAGGCTTCTGTTGAAAATCAAAGTCTTGTGGTTGATGATCAAAGCACAGCTTTAATATAGCGCCGCTTTGTGTATAGCATTGATTCGCGAGCCTCACACCCCGGTATGGTGGTAAATTGATGGTTTGATCAGTATGCTTTTTAGAGGATGGGCACCTTAGTGGTGTTGTAGATTCGGTCGACCGAGATTGAGCTTAGTGCTTAGAGGGATAGAGTAAGCGGTGTTTTCTCTCGCCGAGACGTAAGCCGCAGTGTTACTCGATTTCCCAAAAGTGCGAATGTGCATTACGGTGTTTTCTCTCGCTGAGACGTAAGCCGTTGTGGATGGCACTACGCGATCGATCTTTTGAATCAGGAGCCACCATGATGGAAATCCAATTTCCAAATATGACATTTTGCGGTTTTGATTGTAGAGCCTAGTATTGGCGACATGATATATGGTACCCATGCCGTCTATGATTGATACATTTATATTTGATGTTGTTTTCCTCACTTATAGTAATAATATAAGATGAAATTTCACGTATCAAGCATATTTGGCTATTATAAGGGAAAACCTTATCCTCTGGCTTGCGTTGCATTGTGTGATGGGACCTGGGTCTTATAATTGCTTCATTATTCTTTATTTAGCATTGCGTTGTTTGTTTTATGCACTGGTATTCTTGGGAGGAAACCCGTTTCGGCTATACGGCGTGGTCCCTTGATTTACCTAACTTTTTAAAAAAAGATTAATCACTGTTTTAGTTCTCACACCAGTCACATGACTGACTTGGAGTTTATTGTTTTGACCTAAATTCTGGGTGCCCCTATTTCCACACGGGAAGCTAGTAGTTTTGGTTTTGCAGATTTATATTCATAGGATCCTGGTTTACAGCTCAAGCGATATTCGGAAAGCTCTGTATTCGTGTATCTGTTTTCAGTTGTGCTTTGTATTGTTTTTCCGCTACGATGTATTTAAATGAAATTTAAATCCCTGATATTTTCTGTGTAATATTTATTCATACTCTGTTATATTCTTGTATTCTGATGGAATTGTCGTAATAAGCAATGAAATGTTCTTCTGTTTGTGTTCTGATTTGTCGTGTTCTCGAAGCAATCCGGGCTTTCCTTCACGGGGAAGTTTGGGTCGTCTCATTTTGGTATCAGAGCTCTGGTTTACATTGCTAGAGAACATGACACATTAGGACCAAACGAAAGAATTCATCAGAAATTGGATTAGTAATATCCAATGAGAATGACTCGTTAGAAATAGGATCAGTAGTATCCTAGAACGAGTGTGAAGAGTATATTTTAAAATGAAAACTAATTTTTTTTTTGAAATTTAAATCATATCATACATATTTGACTATTTATTTTAAATTGATTTGGACAATCCAATATATAAAGATTTTGCATATACGCCTTGCAAGCGTGTATTCGAGGTTTTAATATACTGGATAGTTATAGAATCATACTCTAGTTGCCCGGGGATAATTCTGGTGATGGGGCCCCGTCGCCAGTATTTATTTTCGAGTTTCGAAAGTGAGATTTCTATATATTTCCAATCGACTGGTGTGAGAACAAAAACTTAACTGAAATTTACTGTTTGTGACTTGACACTGAAATCTGATTTTTGAGTATATAAAAATCATATATATTTGAAAATCTAATCAACAAATTGATTGATGGCTGTGATGTTTGATTATTGATTCAACTAATAAAAATACTGGAATGATAAATAAAGTATAATCAAGATGATTGTTAAGTGAAAAATAATGCAAACTCTCTTAACAAAAATCCTAAAAATATTATATAGGATATGGACGACTATGGCTTATCTCATACTGAATTTTGGATGACCCCAAAACAAGCGAGGAGAGCTCACCAGAAAGCAGAAAAAGAACGTGAGTTGAACTTAGGAATGTACATGGGTATTTATTACTGTATATGCAAGAAAGAAGGACATTATGTCGTTCGGTGCCCTGAGAGAAAGAAGAGCAGGGAGAAAATGATGAGAATGGACATAGTTTGTTTCAAGTGCAAAGAGACAGGGCATTTCGTACATAAGTGTCTGAAGGTAAAGAAGAAACCCACAAATCTAGGAAAGGAAAAGAAGTGCTTTCGATGCAAAGAAGTAGGGCATCTAGCCCGAGATTGCCCGTTAAAGAAGGGTGATAAGAAATACAAGGGAAAGGAGCTATCAACTTTGGAAATCATGCAAGAAGAAGGCACGACTTCCTAGAAAGTTAGGTTTTAATGTAATGAACTAGCGTTTTGGATATATGTATGTAAGTATGATGCTTGTATGAACGTAATTATGCTTTTTGTTTTAAAAAAAATGTATTGGTATTGTATAATATAACTAAGGTAAGAAAATTGTTGAACCGAGTTGAATTTAGCACCAAACATCGAATTGTATTGAAAATTTATCGCATTTGCATGCATATACATGTCTATACATTGAACAGGTCATTGCAAGGAGGCTAGAACAGAGGAATAAAATTGTTTGCCAGATAAATAGGTACATGTTTACTAATTTCTTTAGTTTGGGTGATTTTATGAGCCGATTGGCTAGCCGCTTGGCTTTTTCTTTTTCTTTTGGATTGAAGAAGGCCATGGGAGGCTATATGAAATATCCCGAAGTCCCCGGTGCAGGGGAGGTTATGGCGAAATTTTTTGAAAATTTAGGGTGTTAGCCAAATTTTTGAAAAATTTGAAAAGTTCTTAGAAACTGAAAAGTTGAAGAACTTAAGCCGTAAAGAAAATAATGAAAGTTGAGTTGATTAGTTAAACAATTTTCAGCTTCGTTCCTTTTCGAGGACGAAAAGTTTTAAGTGGGGGAGATTGTAACAACCCGGAAATCCGAGCCAATTAAAAATTTTTATTTTGGCGAATTTAGTGAATTTTGAATATTTAAAATGAATTATTTTAAATAATAACGATGAAAATTTTATTTTGAATAGAATTAGAACGTATATATTTATATAGATCGTCGTTGGAATATAATTATTTATTTATAATTATAAAAGGAATTGAAAATGGCGCGGTAGTTCGATAATTCGATTTCTAATTTCAAATGAATGTCCAGGATTTAAAATAAACCGGATTTTAGCGAAACCAAAAATATTAGAATCTGTTTATGAATATCTTTCCAGCGAATCCGGGAAATCAAAGTTTCATAGCGGGAATCAAAAGTTACGTCCATTTGAAATTTCAGAATAGTCGCTATGGAATTCTGGCCCATAAAAGTGGAAATTTTGCAAACGACCTCGGTTTTTGACGAAACCACTTTTGTTGGAACCAGGATGTCAAGTTATTGCTATATTCCAAAATTCGTAATTTTTCGAATCAATATGTGAGCGTGGAAAAGTAAAACGCGTTTGACCAGTTTTCAGTTGATTTTAATCGACTGGAAAATGGCTATTTTTCAAACGGTCTCAGAATTTGACGAAATTAGTTTTGTTAGGACCGTATCGTCAATACGAAGCTAGAAAATATTTTTTAGTAATTTTTCTAGTTAGTATGTAGCCCCGGTAAATTGAAATGTGTGTTCAAATTCAATATATAGAGTTATATGTTGATTTTGACGAAAACTGATCGAAACGATCGAATCAGCTTACGATATATGTCCCATTGTGTTCGGAATGGGGGTAATAGCTATGGACGACAGTCAGTGGGTTCAATTTGGGATTCACAGGAAAAGGGTACTTTTATAGAAGAAAAATAAATAAATAAAATAAAATAATATAAACCCCCCCTCTCTCTCTTACCCGAAGTCAACTTCACCCCCCCCCCCCTCTTCGTTATTTTCCAAACCGATTCAGAATTAAAAAAATCCAAATCGAAATCAACCTCCGTCGTCGTTCGCCTGTGCCGCCATCCCCCTTCGCACCGTCGAACTCCAGCAGAGCACGCATCATTCAAAGTGGGTTTGTCGCAGCTCCACTGTAGCCGCCTATCCCCTCTCGAGTTCAGAGCCTCCATCGAACGGAGTTTCACCGGAGTAGTCAGTGACCGACGCCTTGCCCCACCTCCGCAGGCCGGCCAATTACAGATCCTGGCGCCACTCCTCCAACCCCGAAAAACCCGAAAAGCAATGAGTTCAAAAATCATTTTTTATATTTTTTTTTACTATAAAACATAAACAGCAGATTTTATATTGTTTTTAACATCAGTTTAATATTGTTTTTAATAGCAGTTTTATATTGTTTTTAAAAGCAGTTTTATTATATTTATACAACAATTTTATTATATATGTACAACATTTTTCATAAAGAGGTAACAACAGTTTTAGATTATTACTATGACAGTAGTTTTGTTTTACAGATATATAGAAAAAGTTTTGAATAAATATATAGAAAAGGTTTTGAATATATATAGTGTAAAGTTTTGAATATATATAATGTAAAGTTTTGAAAATATATATATCGAAAAGTTTTGAATATATATATATATATATATAATATTAGTGCTTTGAAAATATAAATCGTAAAGTTTTGAATATATATGTCGTACTATTTTGAAAATAAAATTAGAACTGTTTTTAAAAATTAGAATTGGTTTTTAAATTATAATTAGTAGTGTTTTTTTAAAATAAATAGCATCGGTTTAAAAATGGAATTTTTATTTATAAGAACAACACATTAAATGTGATTTTTTTATATGATCAGCGTGAAAAGAACTGCATTAGAATTTCAAACCGATCCAGACGGTTCAGCAGTTCAAAAAGCAAAGCACGGCGGAGTGGAACCCTCTGTGAGAACTTCTCACTTTAATCTTATATTTCAAGTTTAAAATATATACTAGGATGCAGATGGTGTTTAGCAGCACCCGACACCCGTCGTCCACAGACCATGGACGACTTGTTTGTTTGATTGTATGTTATTGTGAAAATTGGTTGTGTTGTGGAATGAAATAAAATATTTATATAGTTAAAAATATTTTATATCGTTAAAAATATAATTTTCAACGTGAATGTGAATAAATAAATATTCATTTACAAACCGGACGGTCTGTTTATGTACACCTATTTGAAGGATATTGATTGGGACGATAAATTTTACACATCGCCCAACTACACAAATAATATTTAGTGTTTGTGGGTTGAAACCCCACACGGGTGTTGGGATGATATTTGGCGTACACTAATCCCAATTATTTAGTTGTATGTTGATCTATTGGTCGACAGACTGTGTAAGCGTTAATTATTTATATTTAATGCTTATGCAGTTGTGTGGTGCACATTGGATGATGGTTGATTATTTATCGTTGCTATTATATACATGTGTTGTATGGAATCCATATAATTAACATTATATGGTAATTGATTGGGCCTCATTCCAATTGGGAAAATAAAGAAATATAGATTCATGTGTTGAACGAAATATTTTAACAATAAAATTAAACGATAGAAATCATAATTTTATAAAATATATTAAATAACAAAAATAGTCACGTGGTCACAGTACTCATTTGTTGAGATTAGTCATGTGGTGAAAGAAATATAGATTCATGTGTTGAATAGGATAAATATTCATTTGTTGAATAGAATAACGAAGTTATTGAAAAATTTAGAGCTGTGTTGATTAGAGATGCGCTATTTTGACGCAAATGATATTGATATCGATTATATTCGTTTTTATAATGAATATTGAAGAGAGATTTGAAAATTGAATAGAAAATGAATTCGAATTGAATTGAATTGAAAATGAAATCGAATTGAATGGAATATAAAATGAATTTGAATTGAATCGAATATAAAATGAATTCAAATTAAATTGAAAACGAATTGAAAACGAACTGAAATTGAATTGAAATCGATTTGAATTGAAATCAAATAGAAATGAATGTAAAAAGAATTTATAATGGAAAATTCAATTTTGATTTGAATTTGAATTGAAGTTGAAATCGTTTTGAAAACGAATTTAAAACGATATATAAAATACGTTTTAAAAGGAAATCGACGAAATATATATAATATATATATTATATATATAATGGCCTGAATAGAACGCACCACGCCACGGCACTTCGCGAATTTCGACCATTGACTTCAAATGGATATTGCGGGAGATCCGGCCGTCGGATTCTCCTAAAACAGGAACTGTTGGGTTCGTATCGAAAAGAGCTTTCCAATGAATATTAGAAATTTGAAATCTAACGGTTGGATTTGGAATTATGTCCAAATTAAATTTGGAAAAAGTCGTCGTAAGTGCAGTTCGGTGGCAGTTATTGAAAATCGACTGTACGGGCCTTGATAAAATTATTAAAAATATCTATAATTTGTGTAATTAAAATAAATGATTTGAAAAGTACTAGGATGAAAAACTCCATATATGAAAAGATAAAAATAGATTTTTATCGAAAGGGACTAGTTTTGAACTAGAATTAAAATCAATTTATTTTTTTGAAATAAATAAATTGAATTTGAAATGGGTTTTAAATAACCAGAATTTCTAATATATTTAATTGGAATTGAATTAGAATTGATTTTTGGGTTTACCGTGAACGGTGTTTTAAATAACACTTGTTCTTTAACCCAATAATAAATAAAATGTGATTTGGGTTTATCGTGAACTGTGTTTTAAATGACATTAATTCTTTAACCCAGTAAAAGGAGTTTTAATGAATCGGTAATTAGATTGAAATGTGAATTGATAACTTAAATTACCAAATTTGGAAAGTGAGCGAGAATGGAGTATTACCAGTTTTGGTCCAAAGCGATAGTTAAAATCTTTAATTAGATATGAACGTGAAATGGTAATTTACTTTACCGATAGCACCGTGGTGTTAGATATGGAGTATTACCAGTTTTGCTCCATGGGATAAATAGGTTGGGATTGGAAAATAAAATAAATAATTACTTCGGTGTGGTTCGCTAATCTCGACTAGTCTGGAAAACCATAATATGGTTTGAAATGATATCCAAAGGAAGATTAAAGAATAAATTTAAAAGAATTTATCTTTGATAAAATTTATGGGAACCTTTCCTTAGGAGTGTGAATATCTGAATAAAAGAATATTATGAATTGGAATGAGGCGTATATTGTGTTTTATAGCACTTGTTGATTAAGATATGCGAGTTATTCAGAAAGTCCGGGTATAACCCATTCTGAATAACTGATTCGACGATGAGTCGAAGAGATTGAAGATGGTGCAAGGCCGACGATCTTCACATCGAATGGATGGGTGCTGCTGATGCTTACGATGAGAGTTGCTACCTTGAAGGGGGCTAAAGTGGTAGCCGTCCAGACGTGCTTGGAGGTCGACGGATATGCGAGGAAAGTGCCTCCGGTTTCGTTCAGACCCAGAACAAACTTGTAAATGGACTATGTTTCTGACATTTGATTTTATTCTGTGTGATTGATTTCTATTAAATATATATCTGTTTGGCGGCGGAGAATTTATTCTCTTGCTTAGCGCCCTTCTCTGAGACGTAGAGCTCAGAGGTTATATATCGATGGATATCAATCGCATGGCATGAATTGCCTGTGTGGCATGCCTAAGTGGCAAATGATCAAGGCTACTGTTGAAAAGCAAAGTCTTGTGGTTGATGATCAAAGCACAACTTTAATATAGCGCCGCTTTGTGTATAACGTTGATTCGCGAGCCTCACACCCCGGTATGGTGGTAAACTGATGGTTTGATCAGTATGCTTTTTAGAGGATGGGCACCTTAGTGGTGTCGTAGATTCGGTCGACCGAGATTGAGCTTATTGCTTAGAGGGATTGAGTAAGCGGTGTTTTCTCTCGTCGAGACGTAAGCCACAGTGATACTCGATTTCCCAAAAGTGCGGATGTGCATTACGGTGTTTTCTCTTGCTGAGACATAAGCCGTTGTGGATGGCACTACGCGATCGATCTTTCGAATCAGGAGCCACTGTGATGGAAATCCAATTTCCAAATATGACATTTTGCGGTTTTGATTGTAGAGCCTAGTATTGGCGACATGATATATGGTACCCAGGCCGTCTATGATTGATACATTTATATTTGATGTTGTTTTCCTCACTTATAGTAATAATATAAGATGAAATTTCACGTATCAAGCATATTTGGCTATTATAAGGGAAAACCCTATCCTCCAGCTTGCGTTGCATTGTGTGATGGGACCTGGGTCTTATAATAGCTTCATTGTTCTTTATTTAGCATTGCGTTGTTTGTTTTATGCACTGGTATTCTTGGGAGGAAACCCGTTCCGTGCTATACGGCATGGTCCCTTGATTTACCTAACTTTAAAAACAAAGATTAATAACTGTTTTAGTTCTCACACCAGTCACATGACTGACCTGGAGTTTATTGTTTTGAACTAAATTCTGGGTGCCCCTATTTCCACCCGGGCAACTAGTAGTTTTGGTTTTGCAGATTTATATTCACAGGATCCTGGTTTACAGCTGAAGCGATATTCGGAAAGCTCTGTATCCGTGTATCTGTTTTCAGTTGTGCTTTGTATTGTTTTTCCGCTACGATGTATTTAAATGTAATTTAAATCCCTGATATTTTCTGTGCAATATTTATTCATACTCTGTTATATTCTTGTATTCTGATGGAATTGTTGTAATAAGCAATGAAATGTCCTTCTGTTTGTGTTTTGATTTGTCGTGTTCTCGAAGCAGTCCGGGCTTTCCTTCACGGGGAAGTTTGGGGCGTCTCATATCACCAATGTGGATTAGGACAGCTATCTAATTGATTAGACTGAATTTTCTGGGGATTCTTTGCTTGTGGATTTGTTCTTAATTTATTCTTCTTGCAATGCTTGATGTTGTTTCCAGTAGGATCATAAAATAAGTAATAGTATTTTCAATGACATATTATTATACTTTTACTATAAATCTATTTCATGATTGAAGGTTTTTGTTTATCATATGTATATGCAATATGAGGTGATACATATGTATAGTTGCAAGTATAAATTTAGAACACGAAGAGTAATGTAACTAGGATCATATAGCTTCATAAACAAAGATAATCAAACAGCTGGTTACGTTGAATCCTGTTATAATAGATCGACAATGAGTAAACAAAAATTCAAATTTTTTTGCAGGAAAGGTTTTCTGAAAAAGCTAACTAACTGTATTATTATTTTAAGAAATAGTGAATATAAATCATAACATAATTCTTTATTTATTTTGGTCGAAAAGTTATATAGATACGTATATCCATAAAAGCATAATTTTTCATTTATATATGCTTTCACAGGGATGTATGTAAAATCATTAGGTTGAATTGTGCATAAGAAAAATAAAAAATAAATAAAGTATGGATGATGACCTAGCTAAATTATAGTAGCAAGATTAAAAACCATGCATGAAGTAAGAAAATAATAAAACATGACACAAGTCATCTCTATGCTAGATTTCACTTGATCTCATCTCATGTTATAAAAGAAAAGAAATAAAAAGCAACAGAATTATAAAATTATAAAAGAAATTGAATGAAAAAAATTGAAAACTGATTACATGTTGAAATTTCCTTGCATGGAAGAAGAAGGCTGCGTCATCCCGAAAGATTATGATTAATAATCTGCTGCCCTTGCATATTATGATTATTACCTCTACTTTCCATTAAAGTTCTATTTCAAGCTTCTAAATAATAAAATGATATAGAATTCAGTCGTCCCTCAAATATCCATCAATAGCAAAACAAGCTGCCTGTATGAATATATATAACTTGAAAGACTGAAAAGAAATAACTAGCAAATTCAATCTCTCCTTCCTCTTTTATTTTGTGACATGTTTGTAGCTATTTGGAAATTTAAGGCAGCAGTTAGCTAATGTAACGGTAATAATATTAGGAGAAAGAAGAAGGTGGAGACTAATTATTAAAAATACACATAAATAAATGATTTATAAAAGATAAGGAGTGGGTAAGGTTACCCCCAACTGATCAGTAGACAAAAGACAAGGACCACCGTAAACCAACCGAAAATTACCGCCTTTGGAAAGGTGTCCGAAATATGTTTTCATTGCTGTTCAGGTTGGGGGGGGCATTAATGTCGCGAGTTATCATTTTCAACTTTTCATGAAACAAAACAAATTACATTGATAATTTGCAAATTCATTTTCAAAGTGGATTTTGTTTTGGATTCATTGACTATTATGTTCCCATTATTTTTGACTTTTGTTATGGCTTTTTTTGGACAGTCAAATCATGCTTCTATTAGTATATACTGCTCAAATTTACTTATTGGCTTTGGTTAATATTGTGGTGGTTACTTATTACCTTTAGGAATAAGTAGATTGAGAGAGGGAGAGAAAAAGAATAAACGTTAATGAGAAATTGACTTCAAGCTGGTAATTTGTACAATCATCCATTAATGTGTAGAGCTATTTTTGTTAGAGGTGCATATTTTAATAAGGGTTGTCTTTTGCTATTAGTGTTATTTATTTATTTATAATTTGAAGTTTTTTGTTACTTTCTCCACTTACAAATGAAACTTTTTATTACATGACATCCCTATTTCAGAGATCTCTTTTGTATTTGAAGCACAACTACACGTTTATATTTGAATAAAGAGCAAGTGAAAAGAGTTAGTGGAAATAATGAAAAAACAGATTATGTGGTAGAATTTAGAGGATATTTAGGGATGTTGGACTGCATGATGTTGCACATAACGCTCCTCGTAATGGTGAAAATCAAGACGCTATGCTACATACACAACTTGAACAGTGTAGCATCCTTATAGCCTTTTAATTTTCACCATACATTCTTGTTTGACTCACTTCGTACTAACTTATTTAATTATAAATAAGTGACATGAAATGAGATGCAAATAAAATAAGGTAAGAAAAGGTGGTTGCAGGAACGAGTGATAAATTTGGAAATTGAAAGCCTTGTATTTTCTCCTCCTTGCCAAAATTTTAAATAATCGGACAACCCTAATAACAGGCTAGAATACATGTCCATATCGGCTAAAATAAAGGTCTAAACGATATAAAATCTTGTGTTCGAAGCCAAAATACAATATAACCTTGATTTGTGCGGTAAGCTATTGTATTCTTAAGGTGTTTCCATGTGTAAACTACATAATATTGTAAGCGGTTTATCATGTTATTTCTGCCCTAAAACTTATAGTATAATAATATCGCAAGCATCCAGTCTCCGCACATTATTTCACAGTATTTTATAGGTACTTTTATTAGTATAATAATAGAATTAACTTGCAGTATAGCTCAACTCAAAATTCCACGGCAAATACCATTAAAAGGCCATACAGGCATTTATGGTTTTCACCTGAATCATTGTTGACACTATTTCTTGCTCATTGTAATATATATACCAGCATACATGTAATCATATGTTCATGACTCAAACCTTTCAGATGTAGGACGTTTTCCTATTCAATCGTTAGTATTCTATACAATGTTTAATGATGTTTTAATCAATTTACCTCATTTTTCTAACCATTATGAAATTTAATAGAACTTTCCGACAAGTGCAAGTTAGTTTGCGTTTTAGAAATGTTTGAATTTTTTTTATATGCTTTCTCATGTACCTTTTAGAAATGTTTGATCCTTTGAATTAAGTAGTGTTTGAATTTTTTTATATGCTTTCTCATGTACCTTTTAGAAATGTTTTTTTTAAATTAGCGTCCCCCCTACAGCTATGCAAACTCTTTCTACTGCTAGTTCAAACAAGTAGGTTTGGTCATGCAAGCTTAAAGACCATTCTATTAATGCTATTTTTAGGGCTGTTATTATTAGTGCTATTCTTATTATGTTTTACTTGTCAACAATTATTAATTATTTTCTTTCCATATCAAAGTTCTGCTTTCTCTATACAAAAATGTTAATACTTTTGGCCATCTTAGATCAAGAGTGTACTCACCTTTAAATATGCACTTACGCAATAAATTAACATGTATTGTCATGTCTCATTGAAATTTGGATTGTTTGTTTGTTGCAGGTGGTCTTGGTAGTTTGGATTGCAAGAGGATAATAACAATGTCAGAACGTGTAGAACCATCAAACCATTCAATTACGCAATCATCCTCTACACAACCTGAAAAAGTGGAGATAAACACATTAGGTGCTCCTATTTCAAAAAACGCTAGAAAAATAAGCAGTCGAATTGGTAAATTGGTACGAATCCATGTGCCTGTTTCATGCGAACGAACATTGGGGTAAGGTACCTGACAAATATAAGACAGACATTTGGAAAGAATTGCTGGTAAGCTAAAATTCGATTAGTCATATCTGTCGCACTATTAATTCTTATTTTAGTTGAATAACTATTATTATTTTAGTTTACAAATTTAAATTGTCATATTTTCTTTCATTATTAATTCAACTATTACTATTATTTTCACCGACATTCTTCGATCTAGATACGAATTCAAAAGACTTGATGTTTAAAAAATGTCCAAGTCATTTAGGAAGCACAAAAGCGATTTGAGGACACGTTATTATGACAAATACGATAATGATGAAGATAGATCAAAGAACTGTCCACCGACCACCAAACAAGAAGATTGGGATATGTTTTTGAAAAATGAAGCAACACCTAGTGCAAAGGAAAGAAAAGATAAAGGAAAAACCAGATCAGTCTACAACTATGGCCATCATACTGGACGTACAAGTCACGCCGTTATTGAACATGAAATGGTATGTACCCTTTCTAGATTATCCATTAATTATTACTGTTAATTTATTAACAAACATATTCATAAGTCGAGGCAATGTCATATACATTTGCTACCCACATGTTTGGAATAATATGGCATATATCATCCGTAGTATCATGATATTTTGTACATTTTAGTTATATTTTGTAATTATAAGTTATACTTCAATAATTTTTATTGATATTTCCATGACAATTTTATAGATAGTTCATAGTTAAAATGTCTAAAATTTTCAATTATAAAGCACAAGGCTGACACATGGTTCTTTTATGAAAACCTGGGAATATCACCTAATCAGTCGGACTTGTTTTGATTGTTTTTTGGGTTTTAAATCAGTTATCTTTTGTTTTGGTGAAATGTCCAAAATGGTTTAACTTCAATTGAATCGAAAAACATTCATTTTGAATCAAATACAGATTCAAAGCTGTTAATTTCAACTAAATCTTAGGGATGTCAAGTACAGATTTGAATCATGATGAATTCAATTGTTAAATACAGATGTGAATCGAAATACAGGTATGATCATGATGAATTCAAATCTGTATTTAACAGCTTTGAATATGTATTTCGAGTCAGGAAGATAGTGCACATCGTCAATCCAAAAAAGCCCTTGGACCAATGAAACAACCTATAATCCAGTATAAATGGATGACAAAATGTTACAGCAAAGGGACTGAAGAATCTCTAACATTCCTCTGTTACTCAGTACATATTTCCTTTTTTGTAAAGCTTTACGGACATAAAAGAGCCTTAATGGTAGAATTCATCATGATTATACCTGTAACCAAAGTTAGGCAATGAATCAAAACCGGAGCCTTTAAAGTGAACTTAGGGATCCCAGTATTGAACCACTATGTAATTTGTATCATTTTACCTTTCGATTCTTTTGCCGTACTTGCATTCGCCATTATTTTAATTTTCTTATTTCCTTCCAGAACCTACTTTCGAAAGCTTTTGAGTGTTGGCTAACTGATAATTCCAGCTAATGGTATTGTTGTTAGCTAGATTAGGATTTCATAATACGAACACTGAATGGTCACGTCTCCCTGTTTATAGCTAATGGGATGCACAACAAATGTTCGATTTATATTATAAAATCCAGATAGTTCAGGCCTATGCTAACCCAGTCCAACACACGTTGATCGATTAATAGAACACGGTCTTTATTTATTAATAGGATTAACGTTATTTTATTAATGTTGACCACTTTATTTATTTTTCTTCTTTATTAATTTATTTCCTTTATTGAGTTTTGAATTATTTTCGATTTCAAATCTTTAAACCACGATCGATGGCTTTCTCATTTGAACTTTAATCACGAAATTTAATGTACGGAAGTTGATCAGATAATCACTACTAGTATAATGGTGTAAACTTCATAGCTAACCCATGTTCAACATGAGCTGAAAACAAACAAAAAACCACAAAATTTTCCTGATAATATGAAATTTGATTAATAAATCAACAATGGCAAAGGGAGAAGTAATGGTAAAGGAGCCATTAATATCGTACTCCACCCTGCCAAAAAAAGCATCATATCAACTTTCCCTCTCCCACGCTCAAGACGAGCTCAAAAACTTCCGTTCATGGCTACGTTACCTGTGTGTCGACCAATCGGATACATGGAACATGCTTTTCTCTTTGTCCATCTTTCTTCTTCTATCCGTTGTGGCGCCTATCTTGTCTCATTTGTTTATGGCATACAAGGATCCCACTGTTCGTGCATATGACCTTCTTGTTCAGCTATCCTCGTCATCTGTTTCTACAATTTCTTTTGTTTTCTTGACGAACTTTGTCCATCGGTATGGGTTACGGAGATTCTTGTTTCTTGATAAATTGGTTGGAGAGAGTGACCGTTTCAGGAGAAATTGGTTAGGGTGCACCCTGCCCTGGGCTGTGATGACGTTGATCTGACAAGGCAGAGGTTTGCATGCGTAGATGTTGCAGTTCTGGAAGACAGAGGCGGCGTTGCCAAAGATGAAGTCGATAGTGCCGTAGATGTCACAGTCTCGGTAGAACTGGCGGAGGGAGTGCGCGGTATAACGTGTCTTGGTACCCAAGGAATTTGCAGCGATAGAAGCTGGATAGGTATGCGCTGCTCCGGAGGGCGACTGCTTGGTGCTTCCATGGTCCCGCTGTGTTTTCTATCCTTATGTTTGCCGCTATGAACCGCTCTCCGTGTACAACTGTGTATTTCATATCATTTTCAATTTCATCAGCAAAATCAATACAGGATTAAATGTTCTAGATTTCTAAGTCACTATCATTAGATAGAGATCCTTCTAGTTCATGCAAAACAAAGCTAACACGATTTGACCTATTTATATAGATCCTTCTAGTTTATACTTTATACAGCGCATGACCATTCAAGGTTAATTACCCATCTTTCATAAAACTATCCAACACATTCATTATTTTCAAGAGAAATGTTTCTGTTTTATATTTCAAGCAATATTAAATAAACATAATGCTTCAAACCATTATAAAATACATTGAAAGCAAAAATATTTTTTATTAAATTAATAACTTCTACTTTCTTTGGGGAAAAATTGATGTATTGTCAATGTAATCATATATATTTGACTTTTTTTTAAATAACAAAATGCAAAATCAAAATTATACTCTTGAACAAAATTTGAAACAGAAGCTTTTGAAAAGAGTAAGCCAGAATAAAATATCAGAAATGGCCAATATTTGGTAGATTGAAAATTTCAATTAACAACCAAAATTACACTAAAGTGGTTTTTAACCGTATTATAAAACTATCCAAAAACATTATTTCATGAACTGCCCAGTTGAAACATAATCCTAAATAGAGACAAACCATAGGTAGATTCCAACTATTGTGCAAGTAGGATTAGTTAAACCAGTAAACATTCATAAATACTTAGATCCTATAACAAACACCTTCTTGGTAAATACCAAAACTTCAAACAAAGTTTTACATCGATTTCTTCTGCAAAGAACTTAATACATTTATCTTATTCGACTTATTAGCTTATGAGTAGAAACAAATACGAGTAATTTTTATTAGTGCATGCTCATTGATGATGATAGTATATTAAGTCTGATCCAGTTTTTGTTTCTTATTTTTATTTGCGGCATCAGCCGATTTCTGGTTTTCCAATCTCCCTATTGAGATAATACATGTACAAAGTATTTCATGGTTTTTAATCTTCCATATTGGGGTATGAGAAGAAGGGAGTCATCGTGATATTTGTTACCATCGAAAGACTGTATTTCATTTAAAATGTGAAGTCTTCTGACAATAGCCACTCAATAATTTTGCTGACTTTCCGAGTTATAGAATTTTCAGGGTACCAATAACATTTTGGTCTTTTGACAAACTCACTATACAATATAACATTAAATTAAAGAGATCATTAGGTGACACATTCTTTAACATACTTAAATTCAATTCCTGTTTTGCATGACTTGTAATCCGCTTATTTCAAAACATAACATTTAATATGCCTATTTTACATGACTTGCATTCGGCTAACTTTAACATATGTTGTATCCAAAATACCTTTTGTATCAGATAAAATAGAATACTGGTATCATAACTTTAACATATGCATTGTTCATGATCATGTTTTCTTTTATTTTGTGGATGCTGGGCAAAACCGTTGGTGTCTTCTGACTGAATGTGATGAACTTGTGTTAAAACAGTATACATGACCACATTCAAATTAAAAGGAAACATCCAAGCAGCATGAGAGATGCCTGTCTTCAAGTACCATGTTATTTCTCACTGAGTGAATAAAATTCAAAATATTACTGAACGAGAAGAAAATATATTTAGTATATTGTATTTTGTACTGGATGGGCAAACATTCCCCTTTTTGGAGGGTATGACTAAAAAACAAAAAACAAAAAACTTCATTTCTATATTCTGATGTTTGCTGACTTACATTTTTATATTTTATGTTTATTATTAATTTTTCTCTTGATAAATACCCTATTAATTAATATGTTTAATTAGCACTATAGATTGAAACATTTTAGGCTTTTTCTTTCAGGTATGTCCATTTGGAGCATTTACTGTAAGTAAACACATCTCTATGTGCGCGTGCACACACGCAAACCCATTGCCATATATGCTCTTAAGTTGATTAATTGAGATATGGCGAGTTATGGCAAAATAAATGGAGGTTGTTTATCGTGGCCGCAATTTGAGGCTGCACTATCTTCCTGGCTCGCATTCTAATATTTTAGTTTTCAGTTTATTAAGACTTGAAAGTTTAATCAATTTCAAGTTACACCTTGGGTGCAGTCTGTACTTTTGGAGCTTCCTTAACAGTTGAACATATGTCTAAAACTCTATGCTCATTAGTCACATTGCCATATGTGCTGTTAAATACATCTGACTTTTTTCACTTTTAAGCCTTATGTTGCATTTTCAGTACAGGATTGCCTTCTGAAAATTATTGAAGCAATTTTCTTCCTCCATCGTATGTTTTAATGATATGCGTTCCTCTCTTATATGTATTGTCTTATTAAATGTGCAGGCTAGTGAAAATCCGACAAAAGAAATCAAACGTCGTGAAGTATAGGAGAGGGCTCACACAAAAGATGGTACCATATCAGATTCGGCTTCTCTATACGTAGTAAGTTAAACGAATAATAATTCATCTATATATTCAATAAAGTTTTCATAATAAATAACATCTCAAGTATTATGATATTTTAGGAAAAAATTGCGAAGGCAAAGGAGTTAGTTGATGATGGTGACGAAGAAGATTTGACATTAGACGAAGATATCATATCACAAGTTTTTGGCAAGGATAAAAAGGGTCGCATTCAAAGTATTGGAGACAAAATATCAAGGACACAAGTTAAAGCATCTAATATTGCTCGAAAACAACTTAAAAAGACTCAACAAGGAGGTTCGGAATACTTGAATGCAAGGATGGATAATATGGAAGGAAAGTTGAATTCGATCCTTGACTTGATGACGGGACAATGCGGGAGTCAACAAAATCATATACCAGCAACAAATGAAGGAGGAAGCGGTACACTTCACGAAAGTGTTGGAAGAATGCCAGCTACAAATGGAGTAAGCGGTACACCTCAGAAAGTGTTGAAAGAATGCTAGCTACAAATGGAAGCGGTACACCTCACGAAAGTGTTGGAAGAATGCCGAATAATAATTTTCCCAATTCACTGAATTCGCCTGGTTTGTCGAATCAAAAATGTGAATCCTAAGTATTGACCTAGAGATTATTGCCACAGCCTCCGTATGCAGAGATTCAACCGCATCCATTATACATGGAAAAACTGTACCTCCAGGATACGAGAAATTGGTTGTGGACAATATATTGCTACCGGAAGAGAGAACAAGCAAATCAAATCATCCTCTTTTTCTGACGTTTGGCGAAGTTGGAATTGGTGGATATGTGTGTCATCCAAAAAATATGATTCGATATTTATAGACGCATAAGCCAGGCCAGCTCTCTTTTTTGTAAGCAATATTTACTATTTTTGTATCTGTCTCATTTAACGTAGCAGTTATTACAGACGTCTTATGTTAATGCGATTGTTTAAAAATATCAACAATCATGGCAAACTTTTATAGACCAATAGAGAATGCACACATTTGAACTTGTGATGTATCAAGCTCGGAAAACTAAAAACTATATCAACGTTTCTCAACTATAGTGGAATGTTAATATATATGGACAAAAATTGAATTTTGAAATAAAACGGCTTAAACAATACTAGGAGTAATATTTAAGTACCGTATAACCTTTACTAAAATTCAAATTACCCTCTTCTCCAACTATTAAAAAGGAACTTTCTCCTATAGTTTCAGTAACGTCCAGTTTGATGGTTCGAATGGTATGCGAAACTTTATCGAGAATGGCACCTACAAGTTTTCCAATGTTTATTAAGAAAACATTGTTTTACTTCTACATTACAACTCCAAAAATGACTTAACGCAAGCAGCTGAAACGTTCGAAAAAGATTATGTTTAGCATTTGCACATTGAATTTGATTGGTATTTTATAGTTCTGTAAATTAACTAAACTGAGATGTTGTTGGTTGATAATTACAAAATCAAATACAAAATAGGCAAAACTGATTGAGTTTCTTCTCCTTTTACTTCTGAATAATTGCAAAATCTGATTGATTTTTCCCTCATTCAAAAAAATAAGGTGAAATCTGATGTTTAAATTTAAAATTTAAATTAGATTTATTGCATGTGTTCACTTTGTAAAATTTATTTCTCTTGTAAAACCCTTCGCTGAGCTGACTAGTAGTTGTCTGAGCTTGAACTTTATGAGTTGGATTATATATTCTTGTCCCTTTCAAACCCATTTAACGTTGATTTAATTACGCCATACATTTACTTGTAATTTGTGCGTGTATTCTCTTGCTTGGATGTTAACACTATATACAAGCCTCCTTGTATAAGGTCATTTATTAAATATCCTTCACTGGGCTGAACAGCGGTAGACTGACCTTAAACTTTATGAATCAATGATTCTTGTCCTTTTTGTACCAGTTTTAAAACAGATATTAATTTGGTCTTATCCTGCAAATTTTGCATATGCTCATGTTATGGATTTTATTGCTGTGACGATAATGTTATTTTCAAACTCGTTGAACGAGCTGGGTTTTCCTACTGGTTTCCGTGATTACCATGGAAAATCCTAAGCTTGAAGTAGAAATTATGAACAGAAAATCCTAAGCTCGAATTAGCTACTATTTTCAAATTAAAAAAAAGGCTGCAAACTTAGTGGTTTTTATACTTTTTATCTAATTTTGGACTCAGGAACATTCAACAAAGTTCAAAAAGACACTAATTATTTCATTACCTGCATTTCAATGTGAATTGTCGATTTATAAATCTGAAATGTACTTAAATGGTCGCCATGCTTAGTTGTAAAGTTACACTGCTTATACACCTTTATAGCTATGCCACGATAAGATTTATGGATACTAATGAACATATCTTTTACTTGGAAAATTATTGTTGAAGTCAACGAATACCATCATAAGGAAGAGTTAGTTCATAGCAGCGACTTATAGTCAGTTCATACCATAAATTTGCGCTGTCTTTGTTGTAAAAAGCAGTGGTAGTTATCGTTGTTTGCTGCTATAAATAACAGAAACTTGACCTACTGAAAATAGCCGCAACTATTGCTGTTGTAGCAGCAACTTATGGTTGTCCGTGGTGTGTGAAAAGAAAGAATATTTAATGACAAAACTAAAGCATTCAATCATACTTTCTTGGATATGTTGTTAGTCAAAACCGTAACTTTAATTAAGTTTCTTGAGTAGAGTGCACTACAACTCACAATATGGCATTGATACAGAGTACACTATTAGATAAACATTACAGAAAAAAATAAGCTTACAAAATTGGGTACAGGATGTTATTTTCAAAGTTTGCTGTGATGATAATGCTATTTGATAAAAAAGTATAAAAACCACTAAGATGATTAGCTCGAGCTTAGGATTTTCTGTTCATAATTTTTACTTCAAACCATTATTTCAGGAAATTTCTACTTCACTGAGCTGCACAGATCTGCACTGCATTTCTTCGGGTTTTCTAGCTAAAGGCTATTGATTTCCACTTTATTGGATATGCATTCAATGGATATCAATAGCCTTGTGAAGTGGAAATCAATAGCCTTTTGCTAGAAAACCTGAAGAAATGCAGTGCCATTCAACGGTGAACTCCGGGATCTCTTCAATATAGCATCATGGCAAACTCGAACTGACCACGGAGGAAAAGTAAAGTTTCAACCAAATCCACCTTCATTTTTTTTAGCACAATTCAAAAATTAATTCTAGAACCATTTAAAAATACAAATATGATCAGCTATATATCTCCAAAAATCTATTCTAACAGAAGAATATTACGTTAACAGTGAACTCATTTTCTACATTAAGTAAGCAAGTATTACATCTGGGAATAACAGGCAAAAAAAAAATGAGTATTCCTCAATGATGGGAGATGCAATGCCAAAAATGCAAGCTATTTATGCATCCTCAGTCAAACGTCAGCCCCGACTTCATCCTGGACAGAATTTCCCTTGCCATTGGTTCTAGATGCAACATTAGGCGTGCCTGAAAACCTAAGAGATCTTGCTTTTCTCCTCTCTTCTTCTTCCTGAGGAACTTGTGCAGTTTTACCCCCAAACCTTTCTAAATGCGCCTTCTTTTTTGCTTCTTCGTCTGCTTGTTTATCTCCTTGAATCCCAAATCTCTCTGCACGAGCCTTTTTTTTATCCTCCTCTAGTTTATGCAAATCAGTTTTTGGCAATGATGACTTAATTCCGAACCTCTCAGATCTCGTGCTACGTTTCTCCTCCTTGGAAAGCTGAACCTGCACGCCAAATCGCTCTGCTCTCTTCTGTTTCTTCTCGATTTTAGACATTTTCGGGCTCAAGGGTTTGGCGTCTCTTGGATCTTCGTTACCGCAGTCAGAAGAATCCGACTGAGGCTGCGGCGGAGGAGAGGGATTGGTTGGGTCTTTTGGGCTTATGCTAGGGGTTTCGCTTTGGGAAGAAAGCTCCATTTTATCAGTTCTTTTAAGGGGAAAACTTTAATGGCAGTTCTTGCCTTTTTTGAATACTGCAGTCTACAGAGAACACCAAATCCACCTTCACATCTTACGCGAGCAAATCAAAGAGTTGTTAAAATTTAAAGCAGTGACGAATTTTCCATCTATAACAGCTTCACATTTTAGATCTAAGTGGTTCATGGCCTAATCAAGGTAGCGGCGCTAAGAAATTTATTATAAACTAAATCCTTTTTTGGGGCATTGATTTTTTTCTGCAAAGGAAATTGGACGAGAATGCGAACCTAGAAAAATAAGATGAAGAAATAAAAATGGCTGAAATGCAGATCACGGGATTGGTCATAAGAATTTTTCCTATTAATGTATCTCACATACTTTGCTTAGCAATCGAGCATTTTTACCAAGGGCATTTGTTCAATTTTTGTTTTCGGTTTGAATACCCCCCTGCAAACGTATATTAGCTATTATGTACAATATTATAAGAGGAAACAAGGTAATTTGCTCAATTAACACAATGCCTGGGTGCTACATTTCAGCAGCGAAAACTTTTTTATATGAAAAAACATGATAATTCTTTACAAAATTTTATCTAAAACAATACTTAAAAAGAAGGAAAGAAATTCTTACAAGAGGCAATTTATATCGGTGGTTTTATACATTTATTGCAATAATAGTTTTGTTCGTGTTTATAAGATCAAATTAACAACTAAATACAATCTGAGTGCCTCGTGAATAAAAGTGGCGCCTGCAGAAGAGATGTTAATGTTTATTTTTTTACTCATGTACTGCTTATTGCCTGTGAAAAAAAAAAGTATTTGCTAACTGTTGAATTTGCTACAGGGTAAACATGCAATGCAACGATGGAGATTTCAGTTGTTTGAAGTTGATGCTTTTAATGGAGCTTTGGGCGACTTTATCTTTATCATGTGTGTACTAATTTGCAAGTAGACATAATTAAACTTTGAAGGGTCTGCAATTTGAATTGTTAATGCGTACCGATATTGTGAATTGAATTTGAACTTTGTAGTTTTTAGTTTGGACAAGTTGTATTTGTGCTAATGAAGTATAAGTTGTTCATTTGAACTTTGTATTTTTTTGTTTGGACAAGTTGTATTTGTGTTAATGAAGTATGAGTTGTTCATTTGAACTTTGTAGTTATGAAGATTACAATTTTGTATGCTCATATTTTGTTCAAAGCAAAGCTTTAGGTGGAGGTACCAAATTAAAATGCAGTATTTTCAAATGAATTTAGCCATGGCACACAAAGCCATGGGTAAATTACATAAAAAAAGTATGGTTGGATATTTGCCATGGCCATTAGCCGTGGCAAAATTATATAAAAAAATTACGGCTTGATATTTGCCACAGCTATGGGCCGTGGCAAAATCCAAATCTGCCACGGCTTTAAGCTATGGCAGAACACAGGCTAGAGTGTGAAAGATTCTAGTTTTGCCATGGCTTTGAACTGTGACAAAGCCATGGCAATATATTACCACTCCCCATTTTGCCATGGATCTGGGCTATGGCAAAATACATTAGCCACGGCCCAAAGCCGTGGCAAAATGGCTTTTCTGGTGTAGTGAAACTTCAGTCATGCCTGCAATACCAGAACCCAGGCTCCCAAAATGTTTGATCCCCAAATTCAAATTCGCCTTCGATTTCCAAATAGCGGAGCTGGGTGAAGTTCAGATCTACCTACAGTGAAGATCTGGTTGAAATCGGTTATGGAGGTCCGATTTTGGGACCACAATCGTTTTGAGGAGGAAAAGTAGAAACCGAGAATTAGAGAGGAAGGGAGCAAGCCGATCTAAACAAAAATGGAGAAAGCCAGGTCTAGATTTGTGAGGAGAAACGAAGATGAAGAGATGAATTGTAGAAAGGAAGATTAAGAAGGGAAAGGGGTGGATTTCGCTATACATACATATATATATATATATATATATATATATATATTTGTGTGTGTGTGTTATGCACAAACCCAAATCTACATATATATTTTTCCAATTTATGTCCCTAGTTCATATTCACATATTTCAATACAAGTTGTGCCCAAGTTCATATTAACATATATTCCAATCTACGCCCAAATCATATTTTACATAATTTATGCCAAATCATATTTTAATGTTCACCTAAAATTCATATTCACGTACGTCCCAATTTTATACCTAATTCCATATTTACATTTATTCCAATGTGTGCCTAAATTCATATTATCCAACAAGACATATGCCCCTAAACCCATATTCGTATATTTCCAAATTTATGACCAAATTTAGATCCATATTTTCCAATATCAATTATGCCAAATTATGTCTTTCCCTATCATTCCCAATTTCGCATGTTCGCATTTTTCAGCGTTAGGCCTAGGCTCGAAGGCAGCATGCCTAACTATATAAAAATAAAAAGGGAAAAAGATGGAGAGAGGAGAATCGAGAATAGGCATAATAACGAATCAATAATAAGCTGATAGAAATAGGCATAAACTGAATAGGCATATTATGACAAGATTTAACATGGCGGCGGTATGAACATATAAAAGCAGATCTGATAGTTATGTCATAATAGAATTGATTAGGCACCGATTCAAGATCTAGTTTTTATATACATATCAAGATTATTATTTAAATATTTAGATCTAAAAATAACATGAACTCACGGTGAATAGATCTAAGGAAATGGATCCAAATTACTGCGAAGAACATGTTGAATAAGTTGTTGTAGCCATCGTTGAATTTGTTGCAGCAATCTATGAATTTGTATAATGTTTGCTGAATTAGATTTGGAGTAGATTAGGCCACTCAATCTTCGTTGCAGTGGAGCTTCGCCATCACCATTGTTTTTAGATGAATAAAATCTAGGTCTAGGGTCCTTTATATAGCCTAGGGTTCACGAATCTAGCTCCAAAATCATCCAGGTTTAGGAAAGAAGTTTCCAGAGCCACGGGTGGGTCGACCCCATTCAAGTGGGTCGACCCCCCTTCATGGGTATCGAACCCTAGGTCGACCCCATCAGCCTGAGTCGACCCCTAGGTCGACCCAGCAGGGACTCGGGTCGACTTCAAAATGTCGACCCTTCCTCGATTTGCGTGCCGGATTTCTGGTTTTGCTGATTTTTGAATATTTTTGAATTTATATGTATATGTATCTTCCTAATATGCATACAAACTTCAAACCTTAATAACTTCTTCATACGGTGTCCAATTTACGCAAAACAAATGTCTGTCTTGACCAAAATTTCGAGATGGACGCAATGGCGCAGTCCGTTTAACTTGATTCTAAATATTTAATTAAGTTTTCCTTAATTCATTGTTAATAGTGTATTTCACGCTAATTGTTCTTAACTCATCATCTTTAGTGTCGTTAAAATTCCGGGGTGTTACACGTGATAAGTACATCATAATTGTCGCCATATCTAATAAAATATAACTATGCAATATAGTTTGTTATAATTGTTCACTATGTAGTTAATGTTATACTAGACAACTTTATTACTGCTGATTTTGCATAACCGAAATACCTAAAATTCGTTCGTATTCATATTCAAAAAAGTTTAAATATATAATATCCAGAAAATTGGATACTGAAGTAGATACCAAGCTTCTGCATTCGAAACTCACCCGTCTAGCTTTTATCAACAGTACAGTTAATATCTAGTATTTTTTTTAATATTTAGGCCGGTTTTGAAGACTTAAAACAAAAATAGGTTAGTTTTTAAACTAATTACAAAACTAGACCACTTTCCCCTATGTATAACACAGGCGACATCTCGGGTCACCATATTATTTTTTTTGGCTCCATCCGACATGGAGCCAATATAGAAAATAAATAATATTCCTGGTGGCATCTCGGATGCCGCCAGTTTTTTCTTTTGTTTTTTCATTGACTCCATCTCATATGAAGTCAATGTAAAAATTATATTCTTGACGGCATTTAGGATGTCGCCAATATGATTCAATTTTTTCATTGGCTACAACTCAGATTGTGACACCCCACGTCCGTTAATGTCACTCACTAAGGGAATGCATTAAGTTTCGTGAAGCGCTATAGGTAAACAGTCACAGAATAATTACAAGACAGATATAAATAAGACAGCAGCGGAAATTTAAATTTTTATTTCAATCACAAATCATAATATCGTGGTCCATAATTCCATAAGTCACAAAACCATTACAAGGAAATAACTTCTATCTTACATCATCAGAGTACATAAGTAAATAAAAAAAGCATAATTCCCTAATTAAAAGAGTTAAGCCATAGTAGAGACGAGAACTTGAGCCATACTTCAGAAGTAGCTCCTAGCAAGATGATATCTGAGTCCTGACTAAGCCTGAATGTTTCCTCCCTGAGAACCTGAGGGGGAAACGGAAGAAGGAGAAACAAAAAGGGTCAGACATAAAGTCTAGCGAGTCTAGTTACTTTTAGCCAGTAGATAAATAAAAGTAACATGATAGGCATATAAAGTGGATAACAGAGAGATCACTACAAAAATGGCAGGTGTGACAAGGTAAGCAGAATAAGGTGAACATGCCTCACTAATGATTACTCTGCACTATCACTAGTATATCCAGAAAGAGAAGATCCCTTCAACTATGAGGTGGTAGACTTAGGTATACATCCAAATGTATCCTAACTACTACCCCGATCGATCGGCTCCCTAACCCTCGTAGTTACCTTGTGTTGGTCCCACAGTAGGAGGTATCACTTCCTAAAGTGGCAACCCCTCGTCGTAATAATGTGCACAACCATATCTACAGATGTCACGGTCGTCTTATCCCCCTTTTCCTGGCTCATACACGCACATGGCCCGGTCGGTTTGCGCCGCCCACACCGTCCTCCATGTTTGGTTCTGTTACAATCAGTCAGTAAGTGTGCCCGTTCTCCGCCTAGTACAGAGTACTTCCTTTGATACCTACTCCGGGTTACTGACTAAAATGGGTCCTACACAATATGATACAAGCTCTCCCCTTTTGGCTTGTATCCCCCACTAGGTTTTCACTGACTATGTATACCACTAGGTGTCTTTAATTACATAGCCTTATTTATTTCCATCGGTTATGCTTACCTACAGGTATCTTTAATACATCAGTTAGTAAGTGTGCCCGTTCTCCGCCTAGTACAGAGTACTTCCTTTGATACCTACTCCGGGTTACTGACTAAAATGGGTCCTACACAATATGATACAAGCTCTCCCCTTTTGGCTTGTATCCCCCACTAGGTTTTCACTGACTATGTATACCACTAGGTGTCTTTAATTACATAGCCTTATTTATTTCCATCAGTTATGCTTACCTACAGGTATCTTTAATACATGACTCCTAATCTTCCAATCAGTTATGCTTACCTATAAGTGTCTTTAATTACATAACCATATCACTTCTACAAGTTATGTTTACCCTAAAAGGTGTCCTTAATTACATAACTTTATTATGTCCACCGATTATGTATACCACTAGGTGTCTTTAATTACATAACCTTAACGGGTTAAGTTTGTGGGCCTATAAGTGAATATTACCCATCCCTTCTTCAGATTTACATAACCCACCCCTCAACCATGTTTACTTAACCCCCAACTTAAATTTAAGTTCATACAATCTCTATGGATTAACTTAGGTTAAGTAGTCCAATTCTTTACCATGTCCATTTATGGTTTCGTAATGGGCCAGACCTCCCACATTAGGCCTACAACATGTGGATGCTGGATATGCCGGTCGGGTCCAGGCAGACTTATTCCACAGTTAGGCCTAACCTCGTGTCATAGCCCAATTCGTATTTACGTACTTAGACCTCCCACATTAGGTTCAACATTATGGTTGTTGGATATGCCGGTTGGGTCCGGGCAAACTTCCACCACTAATGCAATCTAACCTCATGTCATAAGTATAATTATAATCCCTAAATTTAATTACTAGACATTCCATATTTAATTAATTTACCAATTATTAATCCTTTCCTTTTATAGGTGTCAATACCTATTTTACCAAATAATTTGAATTACATGTCCAAAAATGTTCATATTCAAATTATGCCATTTTTAACCCTTTTTCCCTTGTTCCTTAACTAGCTCCCTCACAAAATTGGCAAAATGTCTAGGCGAGACAATAGCCTAGTCATAAACGATAATAGGGAAAATAATGGGAATATAACTAAAATGTTCATCTTGGCATAAAAATAAACAAGTATGATAATAAGGTGAACATACATACTAGCATGGACATGAAATTGTCATCATAACAAGGTGGACATAAAACTGATGAACTATGATGTCACAATATCTAAATTAGCAATTTAGATGTCCAATCGATTTAGATCTAACAAGATAACATAAGGTGAAAATTTAGATCACATAAAATAGATCTAACATGATAACATAGGATGACAATTTAGATCACATAAAATAGATCTAACATGATAAAATAAGGTGACAATCTAGAGCACATAAAATAGATCTAACATGATAACATAGTGTGAAAATTTAGATCACATAAAATAGATCTAGCATGATAACATAGGGTGACAATCTAGATCACATAAAATAGTTCTAACATGATAACATAAGGTGACAATTTAGATCACATAAAATAGATCTAACATAATAACATAAGTTGACAATCTAGAATACATAAAATAGATCTAATATGATAACATAAGGTGACAATTTAGATCACATAAAATAGATCTAACATGATAACATAGGGTGATAATCTAGATTTGTCTAACAGTTTCAATGTCCATATAAATCAGATCTACTAATTTAGAAATAGATCTACACACATCTGCATCATAGCATATCATAAAAGTTACAAAACAAGATCCATAATAATAACATAGTAGAACAATCACAATTGAATTGGATCAAGAGAAATAGATCTATCATGACATAGCATACGATCTAACAATAACATAGATTCAAGGTTTACAATGTATCCAAATCACAGTCTTTCATAATTCACTATTATTTATCTAAACCTAAAAGCAACTAGAACTCACTGTGATTGGATTGCTAAGATGATAGGAAAGATGTTGGTGCTGAGTCTATGCTTGAATCTCAAAATTTAATATGCTTTAGTTGATGAAGGAGATGAGGGACCCTAATTTAGTTTAGACTCCGGCAGAGTTTTGCCGCCATGATTCTTAGTGAAGCCAAACAATGGGATTGAGGTATATTTATAGCTGCTAGGTTATAGAATTCGGATGCCATCTCAGCCCTAAAGGAATTGGGTCAGGTCATGGGTCGCCATCCACTTGAAAAAGGCCCTGAATACCGAAAAATCGTCTTGGGCACACTTTACAGGTGCGCTGTTGCAAAATTGCCTTGGCGCACTTGGTAAGTGCGCTAGTTATACCTAGTTTTGATTTTCAAATTTTTATCATCCGTAACTTCTTCATATGTCATCCGTTTACGCAAACTTGGTGTCTATCCTGACAAGAATTTCGAGATGGACGTAATGACTTAATCTGTTTTCCTTAATTCTTAATATTAAATTATATATTCTTTAATTTATCCTCTTTAATGTTAACAAAATTACGGGGTGTTACATTTCTCCCTACTTAAAGGATTTCGTCCATGAAATCTCCAAGTTAAGAAGAATGCATATCCTACAATCCTTCATCCATCTACTCATCCATTAATCGCTGGCATCCATTGTCCTTAAGGATTTCTAATGCTTTCATGAATATATGCAAAGGTGTGTGTATATGTCCCAACACTAATGCGAAGATCAGGCGGTCTACTGATTCAGTTGACCTCGTTAATACAATGTATGTTAGTGTCATGAATCCTATATGTATGCAAATAATCCTATTATAACATATAAGCTCTACATGTGTGCACACTCATTCATCCAAATGCAACTTCATATGCTAGTTCATCCATATCCATCCATGAAAGAAAAGAAAATGCATACACATCCATATGCAATATGAGAGTGATTGAACCGATCTTAGTGCCTAATGTATGTGTATATGCGTCCACAAGCAACCACTAGCAAACACTTGCATCCATCAATCATAACATGTATCAAACACTTGTTTACATCCATAGGATTCCTATCTAAAGGTCGAAAAATACCATGGATAAGATATACTCAAATGATAGAAACAAGTACTGATAAAGCTTTGCAAAAAGGAGTTAAGAACATACCCTCGAAGAGAAAAGGGTATGAAGCACAAATCTTATCTTCGGTCTCCCAAGTCGCATCCTCTGGGTTATCTCCCTATTGAACCTTTAGCAACATGAGCTCTTTATTGCGTAGCTTCTTAACTTCTGATCCAAGAATACGGGAAGGAACTCACATGACTGTCGCCTCCCGTTCCAGTTCTACCTCTTCCAATATACTTGGCTCAACAACTTCCACGGTGTCATTCAAGCACTTCCGCAGATGAGAAACATGGAAAACATCATGAACACCAGACAGATTTTCAGGAAGCTTTACTCTATAGGCCATTTGGCCAATCCTCCCGGTTATGAGAAATGGTCCCACTAACCTAGGTGCCAACTTCCCTACCGATCCGAAGCGAACCACAATCTTCAGAGGTGACACTTTGATAAAAACCAAGTCTCCTACTTCAAATTCGAGGTCAGTCGTCCTCTCGTCTGCATAGGATTTCTGCCTATCTTGATCTGTCTTCATCCGCCGTCGAATAAGGTCAATCTTTTCGGACGTTTCTCAATCCATATCTGGTCCAAGTAATAATCTTTCTATAGATTCCCACCAACAAGTTGGTGATCTACAGGGTCATCTGTACAATGCTTCGAAGGGTGTCATGCTGATGCTGGCCTGATAGCTGTTGTTATAGGCAAACTCTACTAAAGGAAAATGCTCTTCCCAAGTCCCTCCGAAGTCTAGGTTACACAACCTTAAAAGATCTTCTAGAATTCTGTTCACCCTCTCCGTTTACCCATCGGTCTGAGGATGATAAGATGTGCTCAAACACAACTGTGTACCTAATGCTTCTTACAAGCTCCTCCAAAATCCGCTAATAAAAATGGGATCACGACCGCTCACGATGCTGGAAGGAACTCCATGAAGACCAACTATCCCTCGGACATAAATTGCTGCTAACCATGATGTCGTCCTCTTACTCTTAACTGGAATAAAGTGAGCGCTCTTAGTGAGTCTATCTACCACAACCCAGATACTGGTGTTGCCTTTCTTCGATCTAGGCAAACCATCTATGAAATCCATGAAGACGCTATCCCATTTCCACTGAGGAACCTCCAAAGGATGAAGTAAACCACCAGGCTTCTTTTGCCCAGCTTTAATTTGCTGGCAAACTAAACATTGGGAAACAAATTTGGCCACATCTTTCTTCATCCCAACCCAAAAGAAAACCCTCTTCATGTCCTTGTACATCTTATCACTGCCTGGATGAATGGTCATTTTAGAATGGTGGGCTACTTTTAGGACTGCCTTTATCAAGCTTCCAGTTTGAGGAACACAAAGCCTTCCATCTCATCGTAACCACCCCTTTTTCATCTATCGCATATCTGCTGAGGTGACTCGAAGTCTCCCCTCTTCTGAGCTTATCCATGATGTCTAGAATCTATGGGTCACCTTGTTGCAAAGCTCCTATCTGATCCATAAGAGTCGGTCGTATCTCCAAGGATGCAAACAAATTAAGCAAAATCTCGATGGAGGGTCTAAAATCAAAAGATGATATGAACTCCAAGTTCTATCTTTCCACAAACAGAGGACTTAGGGCCACCCTCTGCCTACTTAGTGCGTCTGCCACCACATCCTTGCCAGGGGTATAAGAAAACTCAAAATCGTAAGAAGCTAGAAACTTCATTCACCACTGTTGCCTTAAATTGAGATCCTTCTACGAGAATTGATACTTGAGAGATTTATGATCGGTGTATAGCTCGAACTTCTGTCCAAGTAAATAATGACGCCTCATCTTTAATGCAAACACTATAGAAGCTAGCTCTAGATCATGGATGGGGTAGTTCTTTTCATGAACTCTCAGTTGTCTACCCACATAACACACTACTTTCCCTTCTTGCATTAGAACCGCACCAAGCCTTGTACCGCATGCATCAGTGTAAATGGTAAGCACTTTATTCCCGTCGGGTAAAGTTAAGACTGGGGCTGTTGTCAGAGCCCTCTTCTGTCATTGGAAAGCAATGTCACAGTCTATATCCCATGAGAATGCCAAGTTCTTCTTCGTCAACCTGGTGAGTGGGGCTGGTATCTTTGAAAAGTCCTTAATGAACTTCCTATATTAACCTGCTAACCCAAGAAAGCTTCTTACCTCGGTTGCATTTTTAGGAACCTGTCAATCTTGCACTGCAACCACCTTTGCGGGATCTACAGCTATCCCTTCTTTGGAGACCACATGCCCTAAGAATCTCACCTCTTTTCTCCAAAAATGGCATTTGGAGAACTTTGCTTTAAGCTGGTGGTCACGGTGAGTTTTCAAAACTTCTCTTAAATGTTGGCATGCTCTTGTTCGCTTTTGGAGAAGATCAAAATATCATCGACAAAGACTACCACAAACTTATTTAGGAACTCCCAAAACACCCTACTCATCAGATTGACAAAATAGGTGGGTGCATTCGTCAGCCCAAAAGGCATAACTAGCCATTCAAAGAAACTGTCCGGAGTCCTAAAGGCAGTCTTATTTATGCTGTCCTCGGCCACCTTCACTGACAGAACCCCGTGCCCAAGTCTAACTGAGAAAATATCGGGTCACCAACAAGCTGATAAAATAAATCATCAATCTCGGAAGCAGGTGCCTATTCTTCTTAGTGAGTTTATTCAGCTCACTATAATCAACACACAAACGAAGCGAACCATCCGCCTTAGTTACAAATACTACTTGAGCACCCCATTCAGAAATGTTTCGTCAGATAAACCCTTTCTCAAGTAGCTCCCCTACTTGCTTACTCAGCTCCCTCCTTTCCCTTGGAGCCATGTGACGCACTGGTAATGCAACTGACTTTGCATTATCCACCAGATATATGCGAAAGTCGATCTTGCGCCTTGAAGGTAAACCCCAAACCTCATCAAAAACATCGGAAAAATCCCGGACTACTGGAACAGATTGCAGATCGTCGATAGATGCATCAAGAAACTCTAGGAAGCTAAACATAACTAACCCTTGTGGGTCACACGAAATCACGAGGGTTCTCTTATGACAAGTCAGAAGCCTAACAACTCTCTTCTCACAATCCAGAATGGCACCATAAGTGGTAAGCCAATCGATTCCTAGGATCAACCCATAAACCCGAGCACTTACGTGTCGCATTCAAACTCGACGCCCGATGTAACGACCCAGATTTTTGACCGTTTAAATCGACAATAAACCACACATGTCGACCCAAACAAATCACTAATCCGGATAGTTATTGGGAAAAAGAAGAAAAAGAGACAGAAAAGAAAAACAATCACGGAATCTCACAGCGGAAGGATCACATATAATAGACAAATAAATATTCAAAACCATTTAAACATATACATTCGAGTTACAACATTTAAATCATCAGAGTTATACACTTACATACAGTAATGCAGCGGAAATGAATGTAGTGGATACATATACCAAACTCCGTCTTCGATCTCCAAGGCCAAATAATCTTCATTAACTGCGACGACTGCTGACCCGAGCATATTGCATAAAAGAAAACACAACAAACACTCGGATCAGCACTAAACCATCTCATATTAGTCAAATTAAAATACGAAATAATATCAGTGTCATGGTGCAGTAACTCAAGAGATGTTACGGGATTTTCCATCTCTCAAGGATCCGTTAAACTAATACATACATAGTATAGTACGCTATTACAATAGTGTTTATTCAGTAAAGTATAATATCGAAAATAGCGTAAGCGGGATTACCATGTTACCCTTACGCCGTTTATACCATTGCCGTACAGTTTGCATATAACACACCAGTACGTCGGTGGATAGGGATGCGCCGTGATACGACAACGTTAAATCAAAATCGTAGGGGCTCGATCAGGATAATATGACAAGGCACTGAGGAAATACCCCGGTAGGATTCTACCGAATTCGCGGCCCCCGGGCCGGTGGTAACGCATAGCCGCAACTACCGCCCACCTCGAACGACATTCCCATATTCAAAAGGTGCACCCAAATCAATCACAACAGTAATAGAGATGGTATCGAAGGAGCGCGTTCGATCAGAGATGCGATCTCATTAACCCGGGTATGGCTCCTGTTTTAGTCATTTCGATTATGACCCGAAGGTCAAGGCTAATCCATCATCGTTCTCTTTCTTCAAATCCAGTAATCGCCTCCATACCATCCTACTCCGGTTCTGGAACTTCCACCGCGTACACAGTTGTCAAAGTGGTATCGACACTGACAGGAGAGTATGCCTTATGTCAACTCCGGTCTCCTTAACAACCAAACGTTCACATTTTTCACATCGGTCGGTTCTTTTACATTTCACAAAAGTTCGCTTTCATATCAACATCATATTTTGTTTCGAGCCCAGTTTATATTCAAATAGAATATAATTTTCATATCAAAATATTTCGATCATTCCCAAACCGATTATATTCCAAACCAGGATTTATTTCCATAACATTATATTATATTCATATAAAATATTTCAAATCGATATATATATATATTCATACAGAATATACTTCATTCCAAACGATTTCAGTTATTCCAAATCAAATTACATTTGAACCCATTCATATTCAAATAGGGTATATATATTTCCATATCTATTCATTTCAATTCTTGAAATCACCTTTCATATTCACATAGAATAAAATCTACCTTTTCCGAAGAAAAAAATCGATTTAAAATCAATTTATATTCAAAAAGAAAATATAACCTTCTCTCGACTCCATTTGAACCAACGATTTAAAAACCAAACACTTTCCATTCGGAAGAAGAATAAAATTTAAAATAAATACTTATAGACAAACCATATACATATAAAATTTTACTGATAAAATTTATTAGAGTATACTACGGTAATTCAAATCGCTACATATATATAAAACAAGATTTTACTAAATAATTTCTAAATAATAATGTATAAAACTTTATTAGAAATAAGGTAGATATATAGTTTAAAATAAATAAAATAAAGTAAAACAAATTAAAATAGAATTTAAAATTTAAATTATTTCTCCTTCCTAATTTCAGCACTCGAATCTAAATCTCAACCTCAAATGGAGTTACCCCATTTCAAAGTCTTGTTTCAAACCCCTTCAACCATTTTACGTTTCGAGAATTCAAACCATACTCGTATATAGTTTTTAAACAATTCAAATATCCACGATTACTTTTTATTCCAAAATTTTAATTCAAAAGAATTATTTACACTTGAGTCCAACTATTAGAATAAATCCCAAATTATATTTAAATCCAAATTTCAAATTCCAAATTAATTTGGAAATTTTCCTTAATCATTTCAAATGTCATCGAGAATCCATAATTTAAAAGAAAATAATAATTTATCGAAAGTCGATACATTTCCTTTAAATGAAATTTCACATCGAATATATTTCAAATAATTTTTAAAAATTATTTAACCAACCGATGTCCGTATATAATTTGCTATCCTATGGCCAAGTGATTTAATTTTTATTTCTCGATGTTCAGGGATGGATCTATCATTTCAATCCAAATCAGGGTCACAGAGATGTATCATTTCACTCTGTGTTCTTAATTCACTTTTATCGATAAATCCCGGGTTTATTCGATGCCCGTAACATCAAGGGTGAATGGGATTTATCGTCACACCCACATGCAATACAACACACTGAAATGAAATATTAACAGTGTCTATATCAAATTCAGTAATAAATACAACCAAACATCCATCACACAATTTATTCAACTGATCAGCATTAAACAGTTTCAGAATTTTCGAGGATTCGAATTTCCAACTAGAAATTTAATTTAATTAAATAACTAATTGTCGATCAATTTTTCATGTTAACCCACTGGTAAATCAAATTCAAGCAACCAATTCAACAGCCAATCACAACCATGCAACCAGATTATTTCATACTTTAATTCGATAAATATGGGATTAATTCAGTATTTCGTGAGCGAAGAAACACTCACCTTCGGTTTCAAATTGAATCGAACACCCAGAAAAGGCCTAAAATTTGACAGTCTTCAAACGCTGCCAGGTTAGTGCCAAAACGTCCGCAATTTCACCACGATCCTAACGCAACAAACCGCGCGTCAATCCGAGGTCGTATGAAGAAGTTATTCATGTTTTACCATTCGGAATTTAAATATATAAATTAATTTAATAATTCCTCACCCAATCTCACCTTGACACGTCATCCCCCCCATAACACGTTCTTCCCGCTCCTCTTCAACGCTACAGGGCACGCACCGAACCCTCTTCAACCCGACTTTGACCACCTTTTGCTCTCCGCTCAGGCCACCGTACGGGACGAGACCCCCACCAATCCCTTCTCCCTACCGCGGCGCACCACCAGTATCCACGAGGCGCCCTCCGGTCAAGCCTCTGACCGCCGGCGAACCCAAAAACCCAAGGGTTTTCGAACCCTAATCCACCAAATTCCGGCGATACTCACTATTATACGACCTCCAACCACCACCATTGCATTCGTATGGACTTTCTCCTCCAAACCCATATCCCCAATTCTTCAATTTACCCCAAAATCAAAAAGCCCTAATTCGAGCCCTAGGGTTCCGAAATCTGAAAGCTTTGACCGCGATTTCTGGCCACTACAGGCCATGCATGTCGGAACTGAGAGCACCAGTAGCTTCGTGACATCGAGAGCTTCGATTTGACATATAATACGATAGGGTTTTGAGAGATTTCAAATTTGGAATTGAAATTTTGTTTTCTAGGGTTTTGGAATTTATTTCAGCCATGAACGATGAATTTAGATGGAGGAAAAATGAACGTAGTATTGATAATGGCTGATGTAGTGGGGAATGGGCTTTATTTATATAATTAGAGAAGGCCCAAATGTTAAAACACTCAATTATCCATTTACAATGATCTCTTTCACATTTTCTCTCGTACGGTCAAACGGTAAGTCGGATTATAATGAAAATTGGAATCCTATAATAATTCATCGTTCCGGTTCTGATGGCGCCAGTTTCATCGAATTCCGAGACAGTCGCCAAAACAGTTAAATTTCACAGTTAAATAAATTAATAAAATATTCAAATTCAATTAACTGTTTAAATTCAAATTTAAATATTTATAAATTCATATTTAAACCAAATTACAATTTAGATAAATTTACAAATTTATTTCACATATATTTTAAATTCCACATTTAATTATTTTCAAATTTCAAACTTGAATATCAAATTAAATATAAACAAATAAAATTCCAACTTTAACTTAACTTTCAAATTAAATATCCTTAAAATTCAATTTAAATCAATTTATAACTTAAATAAAATTTTATAAATAAAATTCACATATTTTATATTCCCATATATAATTATTTAAAATTTAACAAATCCGGAATTCAAATTTTAATCGCAAACGCTTTTGATTTCTTTATATAAATTCCATAGCGACCTTTCGAAATTTTGATTTAGTCATAACTTGCAATTTATCCGGCGAAATTTCAATTTCTTACATTCTCTGGAAAGATATGATTAATTCGATTCTAACGTTTCCAGTTTTACCCAATTCTGATTTGAAATGAATTTTATATATTTTTCCAAAGTTAAAAATCGAATTTTCAAACTACCGCGCCATTTCAGGCTCGTAATATAAATAAATGTAAATTTAACCAATAGTATACGATTTATTTAATTAAAATTTAAATTTTAAATATACAGAAATTATGGTTCGTTACATTCTCCCCCACTTAAAATCTTTTCGTCCTTGAAAAGAGAACGAAACGATATCAAGCGCATATCTTTTTCAAATCCATACTTAAAAATAATATTCCCAAAACAGGTATAGTTGTAAAATCCGTAAATTTTTCTAACTCCCGAAATCACGGAAAATTTCGGCAGCATCTCCTTTGCACGGAGAGGTCCGGGAAAAATCCCAATACATATGTGACTCAATATACATCTCACTTTATGATGAGGCATCCCAAAAGTGGGGAAAACAAAATATAAAACCCTCAAAACCATATACCACAAGTACGTACCTCTTTTAGCGTTATATTGCATTTTTATTTACCTTGGCATTTAGCATTTTAGCGCAAGCGAGCTTCAAAGTCGTAGCGCACACTCCGTACACCTGCCAAATACTTACATATACATGGAAATCAAACATATATACAATATATAGCAAATGTACACAACATACATAACAAAATTTCATCGTTTCAACTACAAAACCGAATATCCGTAACAGGCCAGCGAACAAATCGTTGATTATCACGCGTCAAAAGTTGGAATTTGACCAAAGCATACTAGTCAAAAGTTGTTGCTCTCGTTTCAGGCTTTCCGAAATGTCCGGACTCATCGAATTCGGATAATCGGTTTAAAAGTTATGGCAGTTTTACCGCAAGTGAACGTTTCAGCCCGAGCGCTGAAAATGCAGGCCTGAATTGTTCATGTCAGTTTTCAGCCCTCTAAATCTCAAAATTTTACTTAGCACATTAAGGAAAAGTTTTAGCTTACACTCTGGCCTTTCCGAATTGTACTCGCACACTAAAATCCGACGTTTCGTTTGGGAGTTATGATCAAAACAATGTCGATGTACACCTCCGTTTTTAATTTCCTGTACATACAACTATGTCTAAAACTTGAATTTCAGCATAGTAAACATGAGAATTTCAACGGGCGCTATTAACGAAAGTTTTAACTCAATTTCTAAGGTTTCCATAAAGTCCAGAGTTGTCAGATTCCGATCAGCCCATCAAAAGTTATAGTCATTTTAATTTCAGCTTATCGACTATTTTGGATTTTCTCATAACGTTGGCTTATTTCTATTTGAAATTTCAACCTTTCGATTCCAATACTTTGTAAATCCTTAACACTTAACGTTGTTATCACCTCATTTTTAATAATTGGATCTACATTCAATTGCTTACTTTATATTCGATATTCTTTCTATTCAATTTCCGGTTTTGTTTCAAGTGTTATATTTCGATTAAACTTGAATTCACTTTAAAAATTTCGACGAATTGGATTCACTTGACCCTTATTCCGTTAACCAAATTTATTTATTCGACGTACAAGTCATGATTTGAATTAACGACTGTTCACGACTCAAATTCGTACTTAATTCTCAAACTATCATTATTCGATTCCCTCTACTTAAATAAAGCTATACTTTATCTGATAAAATATTTTTTTACAATCCAAATTCAAGAGTTCTGTGACGACCCCTCAGTTCTTAAGTCCATTCCAACATTTCAAAGTCTAAAGTTTCAAGGAACCGAGAGTATTAACCTTGAATCGATGTCGCAAATTAGGACGAACTTAAATTGCTTGATTCTGGTTTTGTAACCTAAGTTCAAAATACATACGTATTTATAAATCCATAGGAACATACCCTAAATTAAAATTCAACTTTAATTAATAAACAAAGAAATTTCAATCCTGTATTAATTTGAACATACACTTTACATACCCATGGAAATTTAGATCCAAATTCTTTTCAAACAGGTTATGAAAGTACGGAGTGGTCTCCCCCACTTAGACACTTCATAATAAACGTCGATAATGCGTGCACTCATTATCGAAGTCAATTTCTGGTGTCCGAGAAGGGATTACACACTTAGTTCTTTTAAAATCCTTTAAACCATTTCTTTCGTAAGGACTTATAATACGATATAATTTCAAAATTTGACAAAACTATCTCAAAAGCACCAGAATCAAACCCTCAAGTTCATTTCATTTAAATCGCAATTGTTTTGCCCCCCAATTGTATTCAACAGATTTTATTTCCAAATATTTTCCAAATTCATTAAATTTCCGTATTAGATTTATAATTTAATCAACCATAATGGGTAATAACTTTATATTATCACCCACTAAGACAAATACATACATAATCGAACCATAATATATATATTTGATATATTTTAAAATATAATCGAAAACCATATTATGTCAAGTCATTCTGTCCGATCATTTAGAAATTCCTATCGATTCTATGGCGTCCCATATATCGACCAGAATCTATAAATATTCAACAGAACAATTAACACAACATAAAATCATTTTATATCCAAAATACAAATACGCTTTCTCATATATTCACCCGAACTCATTCTAGGGCGTTACTAACCCCATCTCTAATGAGTTAATTCCCAAACAGAGCCAAGGTTATCGCTAACCTTCGCTCTGATACCAACTGTAACGACCCAGATTTTTGACCGTTTAAATCGACAATAAACCACACATGTCGACCCAAACAAATCACTAATCCGGATAGTTATTGGGAAAAAGAAGAAAAAGAGACAGAAAAGAAAAACAATCACGGAATCTCACAGCGGAAGGATCACATATAATAGACAAATAAATATTCAAAAGCATTTAAACATATACATTCGAGTTACAACATTTAAATCATCAGAGTTATACACTTACATACAGTAATGCAGCGGAAATGAATGTAGTGGATACATATACCAAACTCCGTCTTCGATCTCCAAGGCCAAATAATCTTCATTAACTGCGACGACTGCTGACCCGAGCATATTGCATAAAAGAAAACACAACAAACACTCGGATCAGCACTAAACCATCTCATATTAGTCAAATTAAAATACGAAATAATATCAGTGTCATGGTGCAGTAACTCAAGAGATGTTACAGGATTTTCCATCTCTCAAGGATCCGTTAAACTAATACATACATAGTATAGTACGCTATTACAATAGTGTTTATTCAGTAAAGTATAATATCGAAAATAGCGTAAGCGGGATTACCATGTTACCCTTACGCCATTTATACCATTGCCGTACAGTTTGCATATAACACACCAGTACGTCGGTGGATAGGGATGCGCCGTGATACGACAACGTTAAATCAAAATCGTAGGGGCTCGATCAGGATAATATGACAAGGCACTGAGGAAATACCCCGGTAGGATTCTACCGAATTCGCGGCCCCCGGGCCGGTGGTAACGCATAGCCGCAACTACCGCCCACCTCGAACGACATTCCCATATTCAAAAGGTGCACCCAAATCAATCACAACAGTAATAGAGATGGTATCGAAGGAGCGCGTTCGATCAGAGATGCGATCTCATTAACCCGGGTATGGCTCCTGTTTTAGTCATTTCGATTATGACCCGAAGGTCAAGGCTAATCCATCATCGTTCTCTTTCTTCAAATCCAGTAATCGCCTCCATACCACCCTACTCCGGTTCTGGAACTTCCACCGCGTACACAGTTGTCAAAGTGGTATCGACACTGACAGAGAGTATGCCTTATGTCAACTCCGGTCTCCTTAACAACCAAACGTTTACATTTTTCACATCGGTCGGTTCTTTTACATTTCACAAAAGTTCGCTTTCATATCAACATCATATTTTGTTTCGAGCCCAGTTTATATTCAAATAGAATATAATTTTCATATCAAAATATTTCGATCATTCCCAAACCGATTATATTCCAAACCAGGATTTATTTCCATACCATTATATTATATTCATATAAAATATTTCAAATCGATATATATATATATTCATACAGAATATACTTCATTCCAAACGATTTCAGTTATTCCAAATCAAATTACATTTGAACCCATTCATATTCAAATAGGGTATATATATTTCCATATCTATTCATTCAATTCTTGAAATCACCTTTCATATTCACATAGAATAAAATCTACCTTTTCCAAAAAAAAATCGATTTAAAATCAATTTATATTCAAAAAGAAAATATAACCTTCTCTCGACTCCATTTGAACCAACGATTTAAAAACCAAACACTTTCCATTCGGAAGAAGAATAAAATTTAAAATAAATACTTATAGACAAACCATATACATATAAAATTTTACTGATAAAATTTATTAGAGTATACTACGGTAATTCAAATCGCTACATATATATAAAACAAGATTTTACTAAATAATTTCTAAATAATAATGTATAAAACTTTATTAGAAATAAGGTAGATATATAGTTTAAAATAAATAAAATAAAATAAAACAAATTAAAATAGAATTTAAAATTTAAATTATTTCTCCTTCCTAATTTCAGCACTCGAATCTAAATCTCAACCTCAAATGGAGTTACCCCATTTCAAAGTCTTGTTTCAAACCCCTTCAACCATTTTACGTTTCGAGAATTCAAACCATACTCGTATATAGTTTTTAAACAATTCAAATATCCACGATTACTTTTTATTCCAAAATTTTAATTCAAAAGAATTATTTACACTTGAGTCCAACTATTAGAATAAATCCCAAATTATATTTAAATCCGAATTTCAAATTCCAAATTAATTTGGAAATTTTCCTTAATCATTTCAAATGTCATCGAGAATCCATAATTTAAAAGAAAATAATAATTTATCGAAAGTCGATACATTTCCTTTAAATGAAATTTCACATCGAATATATTTCAAATAATTTTTAAAAATTATTTAACCAACCGATGTCCGTATATAATTTGCTATCCTATGGCCAAGTGATTTAATTTTTATTTCTCGATGTTCAGGGATGGATCTATCATTTCAATCCAAATCAGGGTCACAGAGATGTATCATTTCACTCTGTGTTCTTAATTCATTTTTATCGATAAATCCCGGGTTTATTCGATGCCCGTAACATCAAGGGTGAATGGGATTTATCGTCACACCCACATGCAATACAACACACTGAAATGAAATATTAACAGTGTCTATATCAAATTCAGTAATAAATACAACCAAACATCCATCACACAATTTATTCAACTGATCAGCATTAAACAGTTTCAGAATTTTCGAGGATTCGAATTTCCAACTAGAAATTTAATTTAATTAAATAACTAATTGTCGATCAATTTTTCATGTTAACCCACTGGTAAATCAAATTCAAGCAACCAATTCAACAGCCAATCACAACCATGCAACCAGATTACTTCATACTTTAATTCGATAAATATGGGATTAATTCAGTATTTCGTGAGCGAAGAAACACTCACCTTCGGTTTCAAATTGAATCGAACACCCAGAAAAGGCCTAAAATTTGACAGTCTTCAAACGCTGCCAGGTTAGTGCCAAAACGTCCGCAATTTCACCACGATCCTAACGCAACAAACCGCGCGTCAATCCGAGGTCGTATGAAGAAGTTATTCATGTTTTACCATTCGGAATTTAAATATATAAATTAATTTAATAATTCCTCACCCAATCTCACCTTGACACGTCAGCCCCCCCATAACACGTTCTTCCCGCTCCTCTTCAACGCTACAGGGCACGCACCGAACCCTCTTCAACCCGACTTTGACCACCTTTTGCTCTCCGCTCAGGCCACCGTACGGGACGAGACCCCCACCAATCCCTTCTCCCTACCGCGGCGCACCACCAGTATCCACGAGGCGCCCTCCGGTCAAGCCTCTGACCGCCGGCGAACCCAAAAACCCAAGGGTTTTCGAACCCTAATCCACCAAATTCTGGCGATACTCACTATTATACGACCTCCAACCACCACCATTGCATTCGTATGGACTTTCTCCTCCAAACCCATATCCCCAATTCTTCAATTTACCCCAAAATCAAAAAGCCCTAATTCGAGCCCTAGGGTTCCGAAATCTGAAAGCTTTGACCGCGATTTCTGGCCACTACAGGCCATGCATGTCGGAACTGAGAGCACCAGTAGCTTCGTGACATCGAGAGCTTCGATTTGACATATAATACGATAGGGTTTTGAGAGATTTCAAATTTGGAATTGAAATTTTGTTTTCTAGGGTTTTGGAATTTATTTCAGCCATGAACGATGAATTTAGATGGAGGAAAAATGAACGTAGTATTGATAATGGCTGATGTAGTGGGGAATGGGCTTTATTTATATAATTAGAGAAGGCCCAAATGTTAAAACACTCAATTATCCATTTACAATGATCTCTTTCACATTTTCTCTCGTACGGTCAAACGGTAAGTCGGATTATAATGAAAATTGGAATCCTTTAATAATTCATCGTTCCGGTTCTGATGGCGCCAGTTTCATCGAATTCTGAGACAGTCGCCAAAACAGTTAAATTTCACAGTTAAATAAATTAATAAAATTTCAAATTCAATTAACTGTTTAAATTCAAATTTAAATATTTATAAATTCATATTTAAACCAAATTACAATTTAGATAAATTTACAAATTTATTTCACATATATTTTAAATTCCACATTTAATTATTTTCAAATTTCAAACTTGAATATCAAATTAAATATAAACAAATAAAATTCCAACTTTAACTTAACTTTCAAATTAAATATCCTTAAAATTCAATTTAAATCAATTTATAACTTAAATAAAATTTTATAAATAAAATTCACATATTTTATATTCCCATATATAATTATTTAAAATTTAACAAATCCGGAATTCAAATTTTAATCGCAAACGCTTTTGATTTCTTTATATAAATTCCATAGCGACCTTTCGAAATTTTGATTTAGTCATAACTTGCAATTTATCCGGCGAAATTTCAATTTCTTACATTCTCTGGAAAGATATGATTAATTCGATTCTAACGTTTCCAGTTTTACCCAATTCTGATTTGAAATGAATTTTATATATTTTTCCAAAGTTAAAAATCGAATTTTCAAACTACCGCGCCATTTCAGGCTCGTAATATAAATAAATATAAATTTAACCAATAGTATACGATTTATTTAATTTAAATTTAAATTTTAAATATACAGAAATTATGGTTCGTTACACCCGACATAGATATTTTCAAACCTCGACAAATCATAGATAAATGAGTCGAATCACCAATGGGGTTTGAAAAAACAACGGGATCTACTACCGTACTAGTAATTAAGTACAGAGATTCAACTACAGAACTTGATATAAATGAATGTGAGGCACCAGAATCAAAAAGTGTTCTAATAGGATGGTTTGAAAGAGAAATTAAACGTTCCACAGAAATTTTTCTACCTCTATTAGGAGCACTGGTCGTGAGAGCATGCACCTGCCCTCCAGAATTTCCTGCCTTCTGACCTTGTCTATGTGATCCCCGTTTCTTCGGGCACTCTTTAGCAAAGTGTCCGGCCTCTCCACAGTGGTAGCAAGAATTCTTCCTTCGCTTACAGTCTTTAACCAGATGACCTTCCTTCCCACAATGATGACATTTTCTCTTATCCTTGCCTTTATCATTTTTCCCTCCTTTCTTCTGTTGTTGTTGCTATTGCTGCTGCCCCTTCTTGGGCCACATCTTCCTATTTTGCGATGTCCCCTCAGCATTTACCTCCTTCTTCTCTCCCTTGTCCTCCTCATGCATCAGGGCCATATCGACAAGTTTTTCAAAAGTGGCCCCCATTGGAATATGGGACATGGCTAACCCATGAAGGGGTTCATTCAGCCCTTTAGCAAACCACAAAGCCTTTTTGTGCGGTGTATTCACCAATCTAACCCGAACCTTGCTAGCCGTTTTAATTTATTCACATATTCTTTCACTGTCAAGTTTCCCTGTTTGAGTGCTAAGAATCTCTCCATCTGCATGCTGATTTCAGCAAGGGAAAGAAATTTCATTTCGAACCTGTCTAAAATCTTCCCAAGTTTCCATCGGACGTCCAGCTTGGGTGACTTCCCACCAAAATGAGGCTTCGTCCTTCAATAGCCAACCAGCTAACAGAATCTTTCTTCGGTCCTCCACTTCAAAGATTACGAATAAGTCCTTAGTCTCCTTAAGTCAATTCCGAGCTTCCACGAATGTCTCGTTCCCATGGAATGGCTTCCCTCCCATAGCATGGAAGTCCTTGCAGATCTTGGCGAAGTTATCTGCTCTTGGAGGGGGAGGGGGAGGAAGATGAGGAATGACTGGTGCAGCTGGAGGAGGAACGTCTCTTAGGCCTTCGGCTAGCGCCGTGGCCTCCAAATACCTACGGAACCATCCGGGTATTGTGACGCCCTCTGGGATATTAGGGATGTTTTATTCCCCAGACATGCAAAAAGGGAAAAGGAAGAAATTTAGATAAAGGACTGAAGGATACTACATATGGCTTTTTGGGGAATGTTTTTCAAAACAGACTTTTCTTTTTGAAAATGCTTTCTTTTAAAACCTTTTTGAAAATAATTTTCAAAAACATTTATCTAATCTGATCCTTCAGCTCTGATACCAAGTGTGACACCCCACGTCCGTTAATGTCACTCACTAAGGGAATGCATTAAGTTTCGTGAAGCGCTATAGGTAAACAAACACAGAATAATTAAAAGACAGATATAAATAAGACAGCAGCGGAAATTAAAATTTTTATTTCAATCATAAATCATAATACCGTGGTGCACAATTCCATAAATCACAAAAACCATTACAAGAAAACAACTTCTGTCTTGCACCATCAGAGTACATAAGCAAATAAAAAAACATAGTTCCCCAATTAAAAGAGTTAAGTCATAGTAGAGACAAGAACTTGAGCCATACTTCAGAAGTAGCTCCTAGCAAGATGATATCTGAGTCCTGAATAAGCCTGAGTGTTTCCTCCCTGAGAACCTGGGGGAAATGGAAGAAAGAAGGAGAAACAAAAAGGGTCAGACATAAAGTCTGACGAGTCTAGTTACTTTTAGCCGGTAGATAAATAAAAGTAACGTGACAGGCATATAAACTGGATAAGAGAGAGATCACTACATAAATGGAAGGTGTGACAAGGTAAGCAAGATAAGGTGTACATGCCTCACTAATGATTACTCTGCGTTATCACTAGTATATCCATAAAGAGACGATCTCTTCAACTATAAGGTGGTAGACTTGGGTATATGTCCAAATGTATTCTAACTACTACCCTGATCGATCGGCTCCATAACGCTCGTAGATACCTTGTGCTGGCCCCACAGTACGAGGTATCACTTCCTAAAGTGGCAACCCCTCGTCGTAATAATGTGCACAACCATATCTATAGGTGTCATAGTCGTCTTATCCCCCTCTGCCCGGCTCATGCACGCACATGGCCCGATCGGTTTGCACCGCCCACACCGTACTCCACGTTCGGAACTCTTACAATTAGTATGCAAGCGTGCTCCTTCTCCGCCTAGTACAGAGTGCTTCGTTTGATACCTACTCCGGGTTACTAACTGAAATGGGTTCCACACAATATGATACAAGCTCTCCCCTTTTGTTTTGTATCCCCTACTAGGATTTCACTGACAATGTATACCATTAGGTGTCTTTAATTACATAGCCTTATTTATTTCTACCAGTTATGCTTACCTGCAGGTGTCTTTAATACATAACCCATAATCTTCCAACTGGTTATGCCTACCTATAGGTGTCTTTAATAACATAACCCTATCACTTCTACAAGTTATGTTTACCCTAAAAGGTGTCTTTAATTACATAACTTTATTATGTCCATCGATTATGTATACCACTAGGTGTCTTTAATTACGTAACCTTAACGGGTTAAGTTTGTGGGCCTATATGTGAATATTACCCATCCTCTCTTCAGATTTACTTAACCCACCCCTTAACCATGTTTACTTAACCCCAACCTAAATTTAAGCTCATACAATCCCTGTGGATTAACTTAGGTTAAGTAGTCCAATTCTTTACCATGTCCATTTATGGTTCATAATGGGCCAGACCTCCCACATTAGGCCTACAACATGTGGATGCTGGATATGCCGGTCGGGTCCAGGCAGAGTTATTCCACAGTTGGTTCTAACCTCGTGTCATAGCCCGATTCGTATTTACATACTTAGACCTTCCACATTAAGTTCAACATTAGTGGCTTCTATATATGCTGGTCGGGTCCGGGCAGACTACCACCATTAATGCAACATAACTTCGTGTCATAAGTACAATTACAATCCCTAAATGCAATTACTAGACATTCCATATTTATTAATTTACCAATTAATTAATCCTTTCCTCTTATAGGTGTCAATACCTATTTTACCCAATAATTTGAATTACATATCCAAATATGTTCATATTCAAATAATGCCAGTTTTAACCTTTTTTCCCCCATTCCTTAACCAGCGCCCTCACAAAATTGGCAACATGCCTAGGCTAGACAATAGTCTAGTCATAAACGATAATAGGGAAAATAATGGGAATATAACTAAAATGATCATTTGGCATAAACATAAACAAGTATGATAATAAGGTGAACATACATACTAGCATAGGCATGAAATTGTCATCATAACAAGGTGGACATAAAACTGATGGACTATGATGTCATAATATCAAAATTAGCAATTTAGATGTCCAATCGATTTAGATCTAACATGATAACATAAGGTGACAATTTAGATCACATAAAATAGATCTAACATGATAACATTGGGTGACAATTTAGATCATATAAAATAGATCTAGCATGATAATATAAGGTGACAATCTAGATCACATAAAATAGATCTAACATGATAGCATATGGTAACAATTTAGATCACATAAAATAGATCTAACATTATAACATAAGGTGACAATCTAGATCACATAAAATAGATCTAACATGATAACATAGGGTGACAATTTAGATCACATAAAATAGATCTAACATGATAACATAAGGTGACAATCTAGATCACATAAAATAGATCTAACATGATAACATAGGGTGACAATTTAGATCACATAAAATAGATCTAACATGATAACATAGGGTGATAATCTAGATCTATCTAACAGTTGCAATGTCCACATAAATAAGATCTACTAGTTCAGAAATAGATCTACAAACATCCGCATCATAGCATATCATAAAAGTTACAAACCAAGATCCATAATAATAACACAGTAGAACAGTCATAATTGAATTGGATCTAGAGAAATAGATCTATCATGACACAGCATAAGATCTAACAATAACATAGATTCAAGGTTTACAACGTATCCAAATCACAGTCTTTCATAACTCACTATTATTTATCTAAACCTAAAAGCAACTTGAACTCACTGTGAATGGATTGTTAAGATGATAGAAAAGAAGTTGGTGATGAGTCTATGCTTGAATCTCAGAATTTGATATGCTTTAGTTGATAGAAGGAGATGAGAGACCCTAGTTCAGTTCAGACTCTGGCAGAGTTTGGCCGCCATGATTCTTTGTGAAGCAAAACAAAGGGATAGAGGTATATTTATAGCTGCTAGATTATAGAATTCGGATGCCACCTTAGCCCTAAAGGAATTGGTTCAAGTCACGGGTCGTCACCCGCTTGAAAAAGGCCCGAACACCCAAAAATTGTCTTGGGTGCACTTTACAGGTGAGCCAGTGCAAAATTGCCTTGGGGCACTTGGCAAGTGCGACAGTTATACTTGGTTCTGATTTTCAACTTTTTATCGTCTGTAACTTCTTCATATGTCATCCGTTTTACGCAAACTAGGTGTCTATCCTGACCAGAATTTAGAGATGGACGTAATGACGTAATCAGTTTCCCTTAATTCTTAATATTAAATTATTTATTCTTTAATTTATCCTCTTTAATGTTAACAAAATTACGGTGTGTTACACAGATGGAGCCAATGAACGAAAAAAAACTGGTTGCATCTAATACGTCGTCAGTATTATAATTAGCGGCATTCCAAATACCGCCTATAGGATTTGTTTCTTTCATTGGCCCCATCCCAGATGGAGGCAGTATAAAATAAAATAAAATAAAACTAGCGGCATCCGAGATGAATAATCTAAATATTTGGAATTTGTCAATGAATAATTTTGCTTATATTTTTTCTAGACTTCTTTATTACTTTTAATTTTTCTTTTGCATAACTGCAGCTAGGACTGCTAATGAATAATCCAAATATCTGGAATTTGTCTGTGTCCATAATTAAGGAAATAATTCTAATAACCAAAAGATGAATATGCCAAAAGATGAATATGGATATAGATATGAATGATTCACATTCGAAAACTATTCATTCAGCTTTTATCAAGAATATAGTTAATATTTTCTACATTTTAGTACAACAATAAGCCTTGGTTTATCTTTTATTAAGCTAATAGTTTGTACTATATGAATCCACCACATATTAATTACTCAAAATTATTTCTTACTATTTTACGTTTATGCTAAACTATTTTTTTATATTTTTTAATTATTCACCGCTAGGGAGGTTAGATAATATTTGATATATTTGTTAGTATCCGGGGATGTAGATATCCGAAAAATATTATGAGTACGGATATGACACTATTCATACTCAAAAATATCTATTCACACACCTAATTTGATTGAAAAAGACACCTTTATTAAGGTGAACGTTTTTCTTTTTTCATTTGTTCCTTGATTAACTTGGTATTACTAATAAAAAGACATTTGACTAAAAGATAGATTTAATAAAATGTAGAATAACTGGAACTTTTTTGGCTTATTTTATATTGGATGAGAACATGGAATTGACAAAGTAACAAGACAAGTTACATGTTAGTCAATTTCTATGCCTAAAAGTTAAATTATACAAATGCATGTTGATTCTCCTTTTACAACTTTATAAGTCTATTTAGTATTTAATCTTTATTGTTAACAAAGAGAAATCAATGAACATGATTTTCACGATATCATTTTGAAATTTTGATAAAAACCCATTCGTAACAAACAATATTTCATCGTGGTTTACAATCTCAATTGTTACAATAACAAAATTTCGTCATGGTTTACCATCTCCATTGCCATATTATTTTAAATTATTCATAAAACAGAATTTTACTACTAATTTATTAATTTGTCACCAATAAATACCCCAACAAATCAGACTAAAATAAAAGTGATGTGATTATCGAAACTTTTATTCAAAATAATTGGAAAAGTTATACTTTTACTCAAAATTGAAGTGACATCAACAGTCCCTTAACACAAAATAGCGGACTCGATGAACGTTACTCTTACGATTTCACTAAGGTAGCGTTTGATTTTCCAACTGGGCAGTTGAAGTTAGCGTCTGCGTCGGACGCGTCAACAGTGGGACCCACGTATTTGCCCCTTCCAGCTGAACGGCTGAAAAGTTAGCTTTCGCGTCGGATGCGTTAGATGCGTCCGATGCACGTTCGACGCGACAGATATTTTCTGCCCCTTCCCTTTCCCCTCTCCCTATATATATTCCACCCATGACAACACTACATCACCATACTGTTTGTCCATTTTCCTCTAGTTCTTCAACCAATTATGACAGATAGCGACGAATCTGATACTAAAGATTTGCAGGATGTGGTAGATATTCTAGAAATTATGGCTAATCAAGCACGAGAAAGGAGAAGAATACACAATTTCTTAAATTCTGGCCTTGCTTGGGTTCATGAAATACTAGCAGGACACGCAGATCGTTGTCATAGCAATTTTCGAATGAAGCGATCATGTTTCAGATCCTTGTGTGAACGGTTAGTAAATTACGGGTTGGAGCGCTCAATGCACATGACGGTCAAAGAAATGGTGGCGGTATTCCTACATACTATTGCATTGGCTCTCCCTACAAGGCAGGTTGCTGAGCGATTCCAACGATCAAATGGTACGATTAATGTTATTTTTCATAAAGTTTTGGATTCAGTTCTCTTATTAGCAGTCGATATTAGTAGACCGGCCGATTCCCATTTTAACCGAATCCCAGAACAAATTCGTTCTTCACCCCGATATTATCCTTTCTTTAAAAACTGTATTGGGGCTATTGATGGGACACATGTGATGGCTCACGTGGGTCAAGAAGATATGCAACGTTTTGTAGGGCGGAAAGGATCTGCTACACAAGATATTATGGTTGTTTGTGCGTTTGATTTAACTTTTACGTTTGTAAGAGCGGGATGGGAAGGAACTGCGCACGACGCCAAAGTATTTCGGGAAGCTGTAAATAATCCGGATCTTAATTTCTCTCATACCCCAGCTGGACAATATTATTTCGTGGATTCAGGATATCCACTAATGTAAGGATATATAACTCCTTACCGATTCGTGAGGTATCATATACCAGACTTTAATGACACACGAAATGAACCGAAGTCAGAAAATGAAATTTTCAACTACTATCACTCTAGTTTGCGTATGACCATTGAAAGAACATTTGGTATCTGGAAGAAAAAATTTGTCATCTTACGTAACATGCAGACGTATCCATATCATGTTCAAGTACAAATTGTTACTGCAACAATGACTATTTACGACTACATCAGAAAATACAATGCTGGCGATCCAGATTTTATGCCGTATGATGACGACCCTGATTTAGTGCCACACGAATACCTCGAAGAATATTACAATATATCAAATCGCGGAAACGGAGATCGAGAACCTGTTCAAAGAACCGGAACAACAACCATCATGACGATAGTACGAGACAATATATAAAACGAACTAGTTGCCGCGGGAATGCATTAAGAAGTTTCGTTGTATTATGTATTTTATATTTGCATTTTAAATTCTGCAATTTGTATTCTGCAATTATGTATTTTTATTTCTGCAACTTGTATTCTGCAATTTGTATTCTGCATTCTACTATTCTGTTCAACAATAAACACACACAAACACAAACAATTAAAAACAATATATAAAAAAACAATAAAATAATAATTCTACCCCTTACAAAATGTCTCTTTCATGAAAAAACACATTCTCTGTCCCAACAATTCCCCAAATGCCACTTCCCTTCCCATTCAAAATCAAACAACCCTGACAGAATTATATGCAGCACAGACATCTATTCATCACAATCATAGAATGTATTAAAAATTTTCCGGCGATGTTCAGCTATACAACGGTTCATTTGATTAACGGCATCATGCAGTAAAGAATTATGACCAAAGCATTGCCTCACATCGCTATCACGTATGAAGGAATCGATGATGCTTTTCAGCTCCTTATACCTGTCATACATAATATTGATAACTCTCCTCTTCTCCCAGAAGGTAATAATGGGTATGTCGCTTGTCATAAGGGAAGACGGTTCTCGGTGAATGCTTTGAAATCGAGATGAATAGCGATCGATTATCTCATGCACATGACTCTCAATCAAGGAATCCATTACTGGCCTCCAATGTTTGGATATGCATTTGAATTTGTACTTGGATTTGAGAGGAAGTCTCTTCAGTATTTCTTCTATCACGTCGTCAGGAATTTCTGTAGTTTGTTTAGCATGGTGATTTGTGTTGGAGGAAGCCATGGCTTCTTGTCAATGAAGAATTTGCGAATACGGAATTTGATGTACGAAAAAATAAGGAAGAAGAATGCGGCGGCTGCAGGGTAATGCTTTCAAGGAGATATTATAAAGTGGAAACCCTAATTAATACGGGTCATTGAAATTGTAAAATAAGTCCAAAAGCCCAAATGCTGAAGCTTCTTGTGAGCGCATGAGAAATATTTGCGTTCTGGAAATCGAAGAGAAATATTCAAAAGGTAGCGTATTCTTAATACCGTAAATATTTGAGCTGTTTCATCCTTGTATTGCGCTGCCTTTGAGAAAGCATCCTACTTGTTCGAGGCCAATTCTTCTGTATCCATTTTGAGTGTGCCCGTGTGCCCATCCAATGAGCCTCCTGATTTCCATCTTTTGCAATTAAGTCCCTATGACAATTTGATGACTTAACTGCAAAAGGTGAAAATCGGAGGATTCAATTGGATGGGGACACGGAGCACACCCAAAATGGGTACAGAACAACTCATCCCCTGCTTATTCCACGAAAAGGCGCTGACTATAGAAAATTGACATTGTGATAATTTTAACTAGTATTACCGCACAACGGTGGGAAAACCGACCGTTAAATTACATAATATTAAAGAAAAAAAATTTATCGTTACATTTCATTAATGTAATAATACCTATAGATAATCAACTGATGCAAGAAGACCATTAAATTGTGAAATATATAGCTTTAACCATAAACTATAAATCACTAGCACAACCATACGACAATGGAAAAGCGATTATTAAATAACACTTAATTGTCAATAAAAATCACTAAACTTGATAATTTATCATATTATCAAGTTTCAAAAATATTACAGATATATTGTAATAAGAAGCATGTGTATAAATTTGATAAATAGCATTGAATGTAATGGTGGCTTTAACTAGAACTTATAAAGGGTGGTTAAGAAGATGCAACAAAACTCTTCAAATTTGTGTGCTGTTAAGCAAAGGCTCGGATACCATAACGAGAATATGATAGAATTTGAATCTGAAGAGAAAATGCAAGAACCGAATTACAGAGAACAGGTAAATGAAATTTTGTTATTGATTTACTTTCAGTAAAATGATTTACAAATGAAGTATGTTTGTATTTATACAGGATTGTTCAGCATCAGGCATGATAAAAATAAAACAAAGTGAACAATAGAAGTTGGACCAAACAGTGAAGCCCAGAGTGATGTAGCCCAATACAGGAAAGAATAATACAAAGTGAGATAAAAGAGAGTCGGCAGCATACAACGCATCACATGATTCTATGAACACACTCTTTATTTTATGAGTATGCTTGGTTTAAGCCATTAAAGTATGCAAAGGAAGGAGGGTCAATTAATATGATGGAAGCAGATAAATATAAAAGATAAAATACTTGAATGAAAAAAATAAAGTAATGCCATACATGTTACAGTTGCTGACGTGGATGTTGAAATTTTACATTGACTACATAAAACCAAACATTAAAATTCCACTATAGGAACAAATGAAGTACAAGCTAACAGAACCTACGCTAGCGGTAAAATGCCTTCAAACCCAATGATAGTTTTAATAGTGCGGAACGAAAACGTTAAAATTTGTAGTATTTTAACAATAGTCAATTTGTGATAGCTTTGGATCCATTACTCTTCAAAAGGCTCCTTTTCTTTCTATTTGCAGTTCCTCATCTTCAAGCAGTTGTAACTACAGCTTTTTGCATATAACAAAATATATATTAGATTACATCATAATGTGATCTGGATGTTAAGTTAACATTCTATTCAAACATAAGTACACTAAGCACTATAATTATGCATAAACACATGCATACTGGGTAAGGATTTTCGCCTTTAATCTTTGATTTAACAGCGAAAACCACCAGCTTTCTTTCACATATCAATAACCTAGACCTTTCATCCAGTCTCTAAATTAAGACTTCCAACATCAATATTTATCAACAAAATATAGTAAAAATAATATGCATTCTAATACCTTCAGCCTTCGTCCACCAATTATTCCTCTTCCCTGAAACTCAAACCACTCATTCAGGCCAACCATCACTCCCACTCTCCACATTACCACCCATAAACAAATACATAGATGGAAAATGGATTCTAGCAAACAAACCAAAATAGCATCTTACATGACTGTCCTAACATGAATTGCATCTCTTAAACCTTGAGGCAGAATATTCAGTCTCACTTGCAGTGGCAAGAAGATTACTCAGCTAGTTCAGATTATAAGATAAATGTTATAAAGATTTTACATTGATATTTTATAATTTTGGATGCATATATATGTGTGTAATAGGAACTATATAATACTCGTTACCAAATAAGATGTAAACATTTAAACCGTGCAGGTAAGAAAAGTGGACAATAGCGATCAGGGCCAATTCTGAAATGCTGGAAAATTAAGGCAATAATTTTTTTCATGAGAAAAGTATCTAAGTAACAATTTTTAACTTCTAAATATGTTAGTATTTGCATTATAAAAAAAACAGGTAGGCATGCATAGATGTAAGAATATTAAACAAACGATGAATAAACAGTGTAGCCAATGCTTACAGGAATATTCCTGCAACTTCTATGTAGACAATACACTTACAAGAGTATTTCAAAACTTTTAATTAGTCATCAATAGGCATTGCATCCCTGAAGGCACAAATGATGAGCATTCGCTTAAGTTTTTGGAATGCAGAGAATTGTGCAATGCAAGTTGGTCAAATCAAGACAGATGGGAATCTAGTACCATCTTTCGCATCATGTTAAACTTTAAGGTGGATTCTTGTTTCTGGTAAGCAGTAAAGTGTACGTGCTCTAAGATTATCAATAATGAAATTGATTGCACATTATTCATAAATGTTGATACTCCTAAAGATTTATGCTAGCAAAATATGTACGTTGTTACCTATGTGAGCAAGTTTTCTTAACAAAACGTCTATTATAAACTAATGGAAAACTTATGGTACAAAGATGGCTAGCATGATTGCAGATTACATTTGCTGTTAAAATTTTAACTAGTGTCGCAAGTGCCCTATGCTACACCAAAAGATAAAGATAAAATGTTGCAAAATGATACACCAGCAGACCATGATAAAATATCGCAAGTACCTCACTTAGAATTGGTTTCTGTGTCCAACACGGACCTCATGTAGGTGTAGTGTAGTACAAATATTAGCTTCATACTTTCGTGGGGTAACTTCCTTAAAGCATACTGCACAATAAACGCCCAGTGAAAACTATGTAGATTCAAAATTTTAAATACAATCCATAATAACATAATGTAAGCTCCAATCATTTTCAATAAAACAATGTAAGCTCTAAGGCCACTGTTCTATCTAGCTCTAAGAAAAGACTGCACTACACTATTCTATCTAGCTTAAGGAGCGAAAATGAGCAATGACATTCACAAATAAAAATATGTATGGAGTTTCAAGTTTGAAATAACTATAATGTAGACTTAACATCAGTTTATTGTCAAGGTTATTGTAACAAGTTGTTTATATATGTAGTATATATATAGTATTTATGAGGGCTTTAATCTATTTTGGTGTGTTTATGTGGTTAACATATTTATTATGAAACTTATATATTTCCTTTCAGAATTGTAAAACGTAAATTATTAATCTATACGGATACGCAACAGGGAAATCTAGCATGGTAAAAGTTACAGTGTCGATTCTTTCAAAAATAATAATAATAATAATAAAAAGATTGCATATTATAAGATGGTTATTATACTGCTGCTATAACTGGATTTGGAAAACCACAAATTTTACCTAAGAAAACTGAGTTTCTCAAACCTTAAATTACAGAAGAAATCAACTATGACTGCAATCCTTGTCCAGTAACAACACAAAAAGTTTTTGCAAATATGATTGCGGTAGTCATATTTCTGGTTCAATATTACGGGCTCAAGGGTAGAGGTGCTAATAAGCGAGCACTATCAAATTTTGAACAAACTAATAACATGTCAAATGCAAATCAATATCACTATCACTATTGGTATCGACAATAGCATTCCTGAATTAAAAAAAATCCGATCTAAATTAAGCCAAATGCATAAACAAATACAAGGTATATTGTTAAAGTTAAACCAGCTTTAATCCCTCATGTTAATGATATGTAAAGCCAAGCTAAACAATACCAAATTGCTGAACAAATGTTCATAAGACAGAAAATTGTAGAGTACCTTTCATATTGTCTTGAAATTTTGTTTTCTACCATAATTTATTGTAACTTCTGGAAAATATGAGAAAAAGAAAAGACATCAAGGCAGTCCCATCTTAATTAACTTCAAGCTGAACATGTAGTCCAAATTAAATTTGCATGGTAACTGCAACTAGAATATGAAACTGAATACGTCCAATAAAGTGGATTAGAGTAGTTATAATTCCTTGGATATCATTATACTCTAAATATCCCCGAGTAAAAAATCTAAGTATTCAATGGGAAAATTTAACAACAAACTTATAATATGTATTGAATTTGCAGAGTCGAAATCCATATAGGCTGGGATCAAAATAACAATCAAGTTTGTAAAATTAAAGCAGAAAATCAAAATTTCAATGTTAAAAATAACCTGTTGAACTATCAAAATTCTTCATTTCTAGATGATCAGGTTTTTCCTTCAAGTGACCTCGTTGGTGACAGAGTGTAGGCTTCGAACGCATGAAGGTAGCTGCTTGCGGCATGAGGAGCAACTATCGTCCAAGATGAAGGCAAGTGTCATTATAATTTATTTTTCGAGAACAAACACTTGTTGATAATAAAAAATAGATAACAATTTTTTTAAATGAAATGCAGAAATAGATAACACAAAACAGAGTGTAATACAAGGTACCCAGTAGGACAATAAAGAAACGAAAACTGATGGCAGAGTGCAACGCAGAAATGGAAGTCCAACGACAATACAAATAGATGACAAAACAAAATGCAATACAATAAGTAACAAGCAAGTTTGTATCCAAAAGTAATAAAGTTGATTTTTTAATGACCATTCAAATTTTGGAAAGTTCAAATTCTTTCTGTTTGTTTATCTAGTTTGTGTCCATGCTGTGAAATAACTCCTTCGTTGCCTCACTCAGTAAGCAAGTTTAAAATTCTTTTTGTATGTTTTGTGTTCAAGAGAGTATAAAGAACTAGTGTGGAATGACAAAAAGTCCCAATATTTCAGAAAATGGGGTGTACCTTAAGGTGCTCAAATTCTAGAATAGTTAAATCAATACTAAGAGTAAATTTCCAGAAAACAATTCTAATGAAACCAGATAGCTATTTATACATAGAAATCAATAAAAAAAAATCCTACCAAAACTAAACACAGGCATTTAATAGCATCATATATTTGCTTAAATTTTAATAACAGTAACACAAAATACAAAATAAGAACTTAGATTTGCTTAAATTTCCATAGATGTTTTGTCAATTTTCAACATATCAAACTAACATATAAGTACAACCACTTCCAAAATAAATGAAATCATGATCGGAATTGCTAATTAAGTAGGGGTAAAGGTTATTCAAACATTATAATTAATATAAAATATAGAATTGTTTCATATTTCACCTTCAGCGATGGCAGAAAAAATTAACGTGAGTTATGGGATTCTTCCTTTTACTTCTGTGTTTTCCCCCTTTATATCCCTTTTCTGTGATTGATGCTCCTTTAAGACCTTCTTCGATGCCCTTTTATGACCTTTAAGTTTCAGCTAGAAAATTGTATCTTTCAGGGTTGTACACAAACTGAATCGCAATTTGTACCGAACTTTGAAGACGATTGTTTGAATCTGGATCCAACAATTTTCCTACCTGATGACTCGATTTGAAAAGATAATACGGTTGGATAAAGATGAAGGGAAGAAATTGCGAAGGAGAAAATGGCGTTGAGAAATAATTGGATTTGGACAGATGAGAGGAAGAAAGAAAATACGGAGCAAATATGTCACGACCGAACCTCCCTAACGGTCGGTTTGATAAATAGCCTTGATAATATTGTAACGATGATTATTGTGCTAATAAAATTTAGACAGACTCATAAAAACAATGATTTCCCTCTATTTGCAATATTTGAGAAAAAAAATAGTTCATGTATTCATTTTAAAGTATAAAAGAGATGGTTTTCATTTTAAGGATTTTGACATGAAGTAACATATGAAGCGAAAATTGTTACACAACACCAGAAAGAGAGATTTGTAACGCTTATAAGCGTGACAAATTAAGTTTATAACGGTTATTGCCGTTCGCACAGAGTGCGTGGCAATTTTTTGTTACAGATATTATAACGGTTATAACCGTGATAAATGACATAATTTATAACGCTTATAACCGTAATAATCAAAACTCTCCTAACGGTTATAACCATTAGGAAATTATTAATTGTAACACATATTAACGTTAGTAGGGAAAATGTTTACAACACATATAACCGTTACAAAATGAAAAATTATAACATTTATAACCATTACAATTTTTAGATGCATATAACAATCACAATTCACAGCAGCATATAACAAACCGTATATTGCAGTATGTAACAGTTTTGCTTCTTAAAGCATATATGGAATAATATAAAAATTCATTTCCTGAAGAAATTAAGATTTCAACAAACATTTAAATTATCATTCTAGATTAGACAACTAAATTTACTTACAATTTCCAAATTACAATTTTATTTCAAATATTACATTTCGTTATTGTAATCAAAATATAACATGGTCAACTAGAAGGTATAAATGTATAGACATATATTGGTAAGCTTCCCGGATAGCACATCCATTGTAGGAGTGGAGTAAACACATACGCTTTTTTTGCTCAAGTAAACACTTTTCTCCAACCTGCACAATAAATTTACATCATTTTTAGCATATATCAGTAAACACGCAACTAAATACTACCACTTGCAATTTGTCAGGTGCAAAATGCATCAGTACTAAATAACTCAACGATGTATATGAAGTAGTCAACTATACATGAGCAACAAAAATAACATACAAATAATATAGGAGTGAATTTTAAACTCAGCTTGCTTGGTTATAAAACTGAGTCCAAGCTTAGTTTCGAAACACAGCTTAGCTCAGCTTGAACTAAGCATGAGCTCAGCTGAACTGAGTGCTTGAACTCAGTTTAAACTGAGTGCTTAAGCTCAGTTTTATATTACAATTGGGTACAATGGATGTTGCACTACTTTTTTTTTAATATTTTTTCCATTATATAAACATGTTTCAGCTTCTTTAATCTTCTTTTTAAGTATTTTCTTTCACCCTTTTTTTCATTCCCAATCATGGTAATATTTATTAAACATTACTAAAATTAATAATCTAACAAACTAGCGTTGATCTTTGAACTGAGCTTGAGTTTAAGCTCAGTCTGAACTGAGAGCTTAAGCTCGGTTTGAACTGAGTTAACCTCAGCATAAAATGAGAGCTTAAGCTCAGACTGAATTAAGCTTATTATGCTCAGATTGTACTAAGAGCTTAAGTTCAGTTTAAACTGAGCTAGTCTCAGTTTTGTATCACAGTTGGGCCATGATGGATGTTTATATTAATCACAAACAAGAAGATTAACTAATATATATTTTTATAGTCCAATCAAATATTCCTTTTTCCCCTCAATGTGGAAACCAACTGTTGTTGTAATTTATTTTTGTATTTCTCCTTTAAAGAAGCAATAAAGCAAGATTCATTATCTAATATATCAAAATGGCAGACATAAACAATGGTTTTAAGCTATTCCCATTAAGATGAAGCTGAAATGTAAGTTAAGAGGTAAAAAAACTCACTGGAGTGTAGATGTTTTGCTCCTGCTTTTAAATTATAGTACAACCTGCAAATCAGAGAAAGAACAAAAGATGTTATACTCACAAAAAAGGTTTTCACACGGTGTTTTTGTTGACTAACTGGAGTGTAGATGTTTTACATCTTTATATTAATCACAAAAAAGGTTTTCACGAAATATTATGATGTTTAATCTCACATTCATGCCAAAAACACTGATATCAATCAATATTAACAAATTTAGGTCCGGTTTCACTATGTAATTTAAAAAGATGTCATACTGACATAATTTACTAAGCATAAATTCATCATTTGTTTGTTGCACTTTACTGCATGCATACCAGTTTGTTGTATTTAACAGCTTGAGCACAGTTGCAAAATTGAACTTGAGCTCAGTTGCTAAACTGAGCTGAAGCTCGGTGGTAACCGAGCCGAGTTCAGTTTAAACACCAAGCTTCAGTTCAATTGTAATAAATGAGCCTTGGCTCAGTTGTAAAATGATCTGAAGCATAATTTAAACACTGAGTTCAAGCTCGACTGTAAAGCTGAGAGGAAGCTCAGTTGTTAACTAATTGGAGATTACTTGTAAAACTGAGCTCAGTTTAAACACTAAGCTCGAGTTCAGATGTAAACAGAGCTGAAGTTCAGTTCTACAATTGAGCTCAAGCGATGTTTAAACATAACAAACTGATTGATTAGTTTATGCGTGCAGTAGGAGGCAGCAAGCAATGAACTTATGCTTTATCAATTAGTAATATATGCAACTGGCTATATACAATAGAAATATATAGTTATTTAAATCATAAAGAGATTGTCCTTGATACTATAAGAAAAAAAGCAATTTAGAAGGACCATAAACTTACATGATTGCTTAACAACTACATAATTTCATTAAACAAAATATCCTCATAAATTGAACATGTTGATAAAGAAACCACATGACTATGATGGCTTCCAAATGAGTTTTTGAATCTATATTTTTGAATTCAACTCGAAGGCATAATGATTCAACGTCTTCCCGGTTCCATGTATTGAATGTAAGGAGCTAATTCTACATATTCAGTGTATCACACTAATCTTAGACTCCACTGAACAAATTAACACCAATTATATATGGACAAATTAAAAAAAATCACACAACCTCATTGTGAGCATGGATATAACAAGAAACAAACAGTTGAAAAAACAGTGGTCAAAATAACAGAAAATAAGGATTACCACATTACAATCAGATATGATAAGATTAACAAACTACAATCAGATATAAATGGTTTATTTCCATAGTACGACTTACAATATATTTGTTTCTTTTTTGGCTTCAGTTTGTATTCAATACAGCATTAAAGCACCGTGTGAAACTAGCGAAGAACAAGATTATAAGTGATTCTATCAAACAAAATTATCTTGTTATTCAGTCAATTTTGAAAGGGAGAATATGTTATTGAATTTTAGATAGTTTTATCTTGCAAAACATCCCAAAGAATAAATATTTTGAAGCTTTCGTTAATTATTCATCGTCGTATATCCCAAAAAAAAAACTTTTATTTTTATTTTCAAGTGCATAAACCCATATGATATAGCTTGTTTTAGAAGTTTTGGACGATTTGTCATTCAACAAATACACATGTAGTTGCTTGGCAGAGCTCTTTTTTGAATTAGTCATAGATCAATATGAAAGTTATGTCATTGAGAAGTGCATCGAGTTATTTGGAGGAGAACTGATAATTGAAATTCTATTAGGGAAAATTGATTTGAGTAAATTTTAAAGACTTGATACGAATGTATATGTAAACTATGTCATTAAGACAATATGCATCTGACAAGTCAAAAAATATGCATCAAATAATTTATGTAATATAAGTTGTAAAATAGTGGTTTTCTGTTGATGTAATCTGAAGTATTTTCTTTGCCAGTTTTGAACACAAATTTTGTTACTGTCAGTGTCATGTGCTGAAGACATTTCCAAACAAATTAATGAGGTTGCACCAACAAATATTGTTCTTCGCTCCTTGAGAATCGTCATTAACTTCTTTTGTATGTCTCATCGTTAAATCAACTTAACCAAACCCACTGAAATTATGATATTGTAGATCAATAAGTGATATTAGATGTTTGATTTATCTTATCCTCATTTATGCAAATACAAACATCTATTAACCTTTGATAAATTCACCATATAAATCCTAACTTGACAGTTTCCCATTACTAAATTCACTATCTATTTTTTGTCGGTCAAGAACCATATATCAATGATGAAGTAAACTTTAGTCATTTACAATAAAGAATCTTCATTACTTGAAGTAGATACATGACAAAAAATTTAGTTTTATGTTACAGCCTATAAGTTCCTGCAGGTTCCACTAAGAGATAAAGGAATTTTAAATATTCGATGGAAACTCTAAATTCACAGCATGAATACCCTACTGTTGAGTCACATAAAAGGAACACATCACACATTTGAACATGCATGAACAAGTTTTGGTAAATTTGATTATTAACTCATTATACAATTTTTGTAAATTCAATTAATTTATCACTGTTTAATGGAATTTCTATGCAGCGCAGTCTCTGTCAAAAATATTTTAGCAAAAAAACATAGATTCGATCATGGACACAATAACTGTGATATATAGTGAGTCCTGACGATCTTTCCTCCTACTTCCAATTACCTAATGTTGTTTCCGTAGATATGCCACGTTAAATTTTTCGTATTATTGGTTTAACGGTACATAACCTTTTGTATTGCTTAGACAAATGTCACAAAAACATCTACTTTGTTTTGGTTATGTACTTATGTTTAATCTTTAGAAACTGAGAAACTGATGGATATTTGTTTCTATGGTATCTTGCTATAAACATGGAGCTTACATGATGCTAACAAGTATGAATGATGGATCAAACCTTAAAAGTGAGATGCAAATGACCATTTATAACCTTTGTTTGACAAAATATCAAGTTTTAGTACAACAAAGTTAGTCTTTGCTCATAGCCTAAGTGCATTTTTATAATATATCACTAGGAAGTTTAAAAGAAAATCACTAGGAAGGTTATAATATATCACTTGGAAATTTTTATAATAGACTTCTCAACAATTGTTGTGAGGATTAAATTCAACGTTGGTAACCTAAAACCTGTCATATATGGTGGTTATAGTACTCATAAGGTGCTTTAATTTCAAGCATTGTAGCATGCTTAACCATCACAAGTTTTGTTGAATACTCTAACCACTATTCTTTTTCAGTATTGTTACTATATATCAACACCCCCCCTCAAGATGGAGCATGCGGATCACAAATGCCCATCTTGGATTGCACCTTGGATTGCATCACGAACAAAATGACAGTCAGCTTCAAATTTCCATACGCCATCAGCAACTCTTCACTTTTAACAAATGGTTTTTAAAGTGGACCACACTCAATATTCATGGTTTTTAAAGTGGACCACACTCAATGGTTTTTGGTTTTGGGTTTTGATTTTTGGTTTTGGTTTTGGTTTTGGTTTTGGTTTTGGTTTTGGTTTGGTTTTGGTTTGGTTTTGATGGTTTTTAAAGTGGACCACACTCAATGGTTTTTAAAGTGGACCACACTCAATGGTTTTTGGTTTTGGTTTTGGTTTGGTTTTGATGGTTTTTAAAGTGGACCACACTCAATGGTTTTTAAAGTGGACCACACTCAATATTCATGGTTTTTAAAGTGGACCACACTCAATGGTTTTTGGTTTTGGGTTTTGATTTTTGGTTTTGGTTTTGGTTTTGGTTTTGGTTTTGGTTTTGGTTTTGGTTTGGTTTTGGTTTGGTTTTGATGGTTTCAGGTTGGCGCAGTGATTGGCTGTAATGACCCGCAATTCCATAACATCAGAGTTGACTATATACATCATACGTCCAACCCAAATATCACGAAAATACGAGACATTTTTTTTTTAGAAGAAAGAGGTAGAAGAAGAACAGAAATAACAACACAGAATCTCACATCGCAGCGGAACAAAATATAATATATCACATCTTTGAAATACAAAATCTTAACTGTATAACATACACTTATCAGAGTACAACACTTACAACATAGCGGAACAAACTATAACTAGATAACGCTGAAGCCTCCTGCTCCAAGATCCTTTAGATATATCTGAAAAATCCTGAACTACTTGACTGCCCGTACAAATTTAGGCACCCAAGAGTTTAGGTAGAACAAAACAAATAAACTCCGGGTCAGTCATGGGACTGGTATGAGTAAACAGTTTAAAACAGTTTCAGAAAACTAAATGATATCTCATAAGACCACGCCGCATAACACGGAACGGGTTTTTCCCTTATGAAAATCCAAACACTTGATTTATCTTTATATCAAACTCTTTTGATATTATAATAATGTCTAAATCAAGTAAATAACAATCTAGGGGAACGTTTGCATCTCACGTTCCACATATAAATACAATCAAAACCGCAAGCACGTATTGGGTAATGGATTTCCCACTATGACAAGGTATGGGACCACCTTCCGCTGGTATATCTCTAGAGGAGAATACACCGAGTTCAACAAGAACATCTTGCAACTCAGCCACACATGACCGACCACTCATTTCGCTTGAGTGTATCGAATGTATATCACCAACGATTGGGATCAGCAACCGTTTCCCGAATGGGACAGCATCGACAATAGATTTTTAGAAGTAAATGAAACTCTAGATCAGGTGATTATACAGCCTAATAGGTGCGACCTACATAGCCATGCTGCTTGCCCGATTTCTGTCATTTACCGGATGTTGAGGCTAGAAGCTACGCTTTACCATCACACCAGATTCACTTCGAATGTCACATCGTCAGATCCATCGAAAATCACTAATTGACGTCTACAACAGTACATTACGTGTCAGCTAAAAGAAGTTTCCTCCTCCGCTTCCACTCTTGGTACAGTTGAAGAAATCAATGTACGTGACCTTTCTGGAAATAATCTGTCAGACATTCATCCATACAAATCACCCAGGAACAGGATGAACTGAAGGAACTATTTCTATTAATAGAAAAAGTCCTTGCACTCTACTCCGTCTTCGATTATCTTTATATAATCTGATTCGCACGCTACTGCCGATATGGAGTGGTTCTTCGGATAATAATCCAACCGGTCTCTCCATATTGACAACGATGGTCAAAACTTCGATAGTCTGTGATTTAACTATCGAATAAAACAAGTGTTCAACCAAACATCCAACAATCACTGAGCCTTTAATTAATATTCCATTAATTAAATCTCTTCTCTATTTCTTATCAATATTTGTTAACCAAATATTTTCAATAACCATATTGGCCTTATACGTTATTTGGAAAACATTTCCATATATCGCCTTCCTTAAATTTCTAGCTTTAGAAATATTCATTATTCTATTTCCAAGCTTTGCACATATTTGGGTTAAAACAGATGTTGTGTAAAACATCGTTACGACAACCCAAATACAGTATTTAACTAATTCTCATTTCACATTTGATCTTCGAGCCTGAATCTTGCTACTTATCGGTATATCATGAAATCAACCAAGTTGGGGTATAATTACCTCTCAGACCTTGACTGAATAACATTTAACGTCAAAACAGACTAGACTACTTACTCGAATAATCAATACCATACAACTGATTTTTCACCTTTAAACACATATACATTTTCTCTTTCTATTCTTACTAGATTTTATTCCTAGTCTTCCTTTTTTATTATACTATTCTATTTCTAAGTTCGGTTTCTTATCGACTTCTATATATTTTGATATGTTAATTTCTAACTATCAAATTATCTTAAAAATATTCTATCTCCTTAAATTCCCGGAAAAATTCGCCATAACCTCCTTTGTACCGGGAGCATCGGGAAATTTCAAATAGCTTTCCCGGTCCTTCTCATCTCAAAAAGAAAAAGAAAAAGCCAAGCGGCTTGCCGATACGGCGCATAAAATCTCATATGGAAATTAAATACGTACCTTTTTGTCGGGCATTCTATTTATTTCACTTCTTTACTTTATTCCATACCTGTCTCCTGTATGTCTATACCTGTCCAATCCATTTTAACTATACCAATCGTTTTAACTCAATTTGTTAATTAAATCTGTTAATTAACTTCTTAGTCTAATCCACTTCTATTTATCCAAATCTTTTTATTTAAAATCCCATTTGAATTTCTATATTCAAATTCCATTTGAAATACTATGTTCAAATTCTATAGTTAAACTCATTTGAATTCTATTATTCAAATTCTATTTCAATTCCTTATATTCAAAGTCCATTTGAATTCTCTGCATTATTTATAAACAACGTTTATAACTTCAATTCACATCCCACCTTTCCATTTATAAACAACTTTATAAATTCGATTCAAATTCCATCCTTTCATTTATAAACAACTTTATAAATTCGATTCAAATTCCATCCTTTCATTTATAAACAAAATTTATAAATTCGATCACTTGTTTTATATACCTTCAAAACAAGTTAATATTTTCTATAGTTTTAAAGTCCATTTGAATTTCTATATTCAAAGTCTATTTGAATTCTATATTCAAAGTCCATTTGAATTCTATATTCAAATTCTATCGTTTAAAGTCCATTTGAATTTCTATATTCAAAGTCTATTTGAATTATATATTCAAAGTCCATTTGAATTCTATATTCAAATTCTATCGTTTAAAGTCCATTTGAATTTCTATATTCAAAGTCTATTTGAATTCTATATTCAAAGTCCATTTGAATTCTATATTCAAATTCTATCGTTTAAAGTCCATTTGAATTTCTCTGCATTATTTATAAACAACGTTTATAACTTCAATTCAAATCTCATCTTTGCATTTATAAACAAAGTTTATAAATTCAATATTCGTTCATATATATATTCAAAACAAGTTAATGTTTCCTATAGTTCATTTAAAATTCAAATTCTATTTGTAAAAATAGAATTCACTTTTTAAATCTCAAATACTCTTTTCGATATTTTTATAAATCAATATTCAAGCCCCATTGATATTTTAAATAATCAAATCAACCAATTTTCCATCATTTGATTTTCAACACATCATATATGAATATATATGAAATCAAACAAACAACAACAGATAATATATTTTTGAGGAATCCAGTTGGATTCCTCCAACCTGTTTTCCTGCATCCACAGACGTTAGTCAACATAGTAATACCCATCCTGCTTCGAGGCAGGATATCGTGGTATAGAAGGTCATCCACTAATCATAGCGTGGGGGCGTATAGGATAATCATCCGCTATGAAACTGCGGGCATCCGCTAATGATACTGCGGGAATCCAACCAATCATCAACCCAATATATATATATAGTAGTCAACCAATCCTAAATAACTATATATATTTTAAAACAATCGGACAACATTCAAACAAGCACAGACAATTATTTTTAACTATATAAAAATAATTTCTAAATAAAAGGTGAGATTTACTCACCGTGGTATTTTATTTCGATCCACTCCATTTTAATCCAATTTAATTTCAGCTTATGAGATCCCCAGCTTATGCATTTTTGATCGACTTCATTCGTTAAAACCTTGTATAAATTAAATATGATATTTAATTTAACCTACATAACCATTTAAATAATTCTTACTTGTTAATTAAAAATTAAATAAATAAACTTAGTTACCTAAATCACCATTTTCCAAACAGCCCCTAAGACTGCAGTCTTCTTTTCGGCATTTCACCGAACACCACAAAGTCAACTACCCACTTTAAATTCTATCTTCTCCTTTTTAATTCTCTCTTCCTATCTGAAAACAATTGCTGAAGCTTGTTGCTTGACTGCCCCTAATTTCTCTCGACCTTCTGCATTCACCAATCCCTTAACCCATGCTACAGTGAGTAGCAGCATTCCTCCTTCGAACAGAATCTGATCCGAACCCTTTTTTTTCTGCATCGACCCTACTTCAAGTTTATCCTCATCGCAACTAAAGTCCCAGCTCCTCACGCGACTGCTTCCAGCAAGGATCGAGCTTCGGGGATCCTAGATCGTCATCAGATAATCGAACTCCACCTAGTTCGATTTCCAGTCCACTCCATCTATCAATAATGAACTCCACTCCTTCGAAACGCAACCCAGTTGTCACCAGTAGTAGTTCGATTGTCTAACGTCGTCCTTTTCTAGGGTGCAACGTCCTCCTTCCAATGATTTTCCCCATTCGCGATGTTTGATTTCGATTTGGTTTCGCTCTCGATTGATTTGGAAACTGGTTTGAGGATTTTGATTTTGCTTGAAATGGTTTTTTTTTTGTTTGAGCAGAAAGAATCGGTTCCGTCGAAATGAAAATAAGGGTAGGTAGCGGTTGTATATAAAATAGGAGAAGGAACAGATCGTGGCATTAATTTCTTCATTCATTTCTGAGTGGTTGAGGAAAGGAACACCTCCCTATGAACGGTGGAATAAAGAAGGCTACTCATTATTTTATTTTAATTTATTTTTGAACTTGTATCCTTTAAATTAAAATACTTCTTGACTGCGAACTCCTTTCTGAACCCAACAACTATCATTTCTGGGGTAAAACTACTATTCTGAACCCACTGGGATAAGTATCGAAGTCCGGTTCGATCATCCCGAACAGATATTTATTTAAATCAATATGAATTAAATTCGAAACAATTTATTTCCTCGATAATAAATTAATATTATTATCGTTATAAATTGAAATAAATTTTCCAATAAATCTTTTGAACTATTTTCAATTCAAATTAAAATTTGAATTCAACTAAATCCATTTTCGTATTCTGTTATTTTAATATATTCGATATTAAATCGAAATTGATTATTAAATTGATAACTCAAATATAAAAATTCACTTATATTACCAAACCAATATTTAAATTAAATATTAAATATTCAAAAATTAACCCATAAGGATCCGGGTCATTACAATGGCTTCAGATTGGAGCAGTGATTGGCTTCAACGGAGGGACAACTTGCTTTGAAGATTTCACACGACGGTGCTGCACTGGCTTTAGGGACTGCCGACTCCCTCTTTTTTTTTTAATATATATATATACCTCTCCTTCCTTTGACCCGCTCTGATACCATGAAAGAATTGAGATCAGAGAGAAGAGAGAGAAGAGCAATGAACAATTGCAGACTACATTTTATTAATTTGTATATCTATTACAAGAGAGATCCTTCTACTTATATATAAGAGAGGAATAATCTAGTATAGCATATTCTAGGGAATATTTGGCCTAATTGAATAATACCCAATATAAATCACACTTAATACAATACCGAATATAAGGTAAAGTATTTATTTGTCTTTATTTCCCACATTAACTCAATTATTAATATCATTCCTAATTAACTCATTCTGAATATCTCAACAACTATTCTTTTTTAGTATTGTTACTATATATAAAAAGAAACCCATCGTAGAACTATGACATGTAAGAATAGTATTTTAATTTTATGTAATCAGACTCTGACTAGGTTCAAGTTTGTTCTATTTGCAGAGTAAATTTGTTAGAGCAGGAATATGGAAGGAGGAGGATGATAACAGACTGATTTATCTGCATTATGTTACAGATGATTGTTATGATATCCTTACCATTCAGGCTGCTTAAAATAATAACATTCCTTGCGTACGCGAACATGCTCACTTTCACTGTACAATTTTCTTAAAAGGTAATTACAAATATAAAATCGGGAATTTTAATATAGTGCAATATTTAGAGTGCAAACCAGAAAAAAGGAACCTAAGGGAATTATTAATACGTAGAAACTATGAAGTACAAGTTGATAGATATGAGAAGACTAGTTAATTATGATAACTGCTTCAGGAACGTGAACACAATTGCTGATATTGTCAAATCAAGGGATTTTTTATGTACTTGTATATAAAAGAACTTTTTACATTTATCGGTTATGCACTTATGTATATAAAAAAATTATAAGTTTTACCAATTTTCTAAGTCACTCTAAGCTATGTTTTGTCATTGTTAGTTGAAAATGAACTTAAACGCAATTAAAGATTATTCTGGTATGAACTAAGGTCAAGTGAGAATCCTAAAATATGGATGAATGTTAATATGAAACCAGAAGTTACTTTAATGCATGTAATCTTCCATGCACGTTTTTGTCAGTTGTAACTTTTAATCTATACTATAAACTTTGTTGTTTGTTACCCAAAAATAAGAAAATCAGAGGCAAACTCTACATTTTTTAACCTATCAGCAGAAAATAGTACTTTGACTAATGAGATGTTATAGTTGTGAATCAGGAAATACAGTTGGCAATAAGCTGCATCGAATCCGAAGGAGAATTTTGTACCCCCAGACGACTGTCCAACACATTTTTCTGGTGTAAAATTGAGCTGAGTTGCTGCTTCCAGGATGTTGAGCAACTGACAGCCAACTCAGTGATATCCATGATTAAAGTCATGACAAAAGCCACAAAGAAGTGTAATGAGTTTTCAATGTTGTTCTCAAATTTCCTCACTTTAACTGTGTATAAATAGCACGTTGATGTTATATTATTTTTTCTGACGCATAATGCAATCAGTGTATTAGATTATTTTAGTTTGTATTTCAACGATAATGCTAAAACAAGGCTATCTTCTTTGTTCTTCAATGCGACTGTCTTACTTCCACGCTGACATTAATCTCTGTTGGTACACAACTCCAATTCAGCCTATGCTCCAAGATATGTTGTGTTTCTCAGTGTAATTCTCCTAAATGGCTCAAAAAAAAATGTGCATTACTATTAATTGTTTGATATTTATGTTTGATATGTTTTGCAATCCATTTTATTAATACAACGTTCAACTACAAATTATTTTATGTTCAATTTACTTCCCAATCTTTTTTCTGTATGCATCCAATTGAATTTGTACATGCATTAGTACTATCATCAGCCCAAGTAACAGAAGTATATATCTCTTTGTCACAAAAAAATCCTACAAATTTAATGCACAACATACAGTAACAACAAACTAAGCCAAGATGCTTTCAGATGCCCGTATGCGGGCCTCAATCTAGTTCATAAAATAAAAGCGATAAAATTTTGGGTTTTGCATTTTGTATAATTCTAATAAATAAATAAGTTAGAAAGTCTTAGTTTATGATGATGCAATGAATTATGGTAACGTTTTTGTGGACAGGGCTTTATTTCAAGCAACTAACGCATGAAATGCAAATAATAAGATCAAATCATATATGCATCATTTATACCAGTAACTCAATATCCTAGGTAAAGCCAAGAATGTTTAATATAAAGATCAAGATTGTACCATGTTAGAAGGCTCAGCAATCCAGTATGCAATTTGGCCATTAAATATAGTAATAGATTCACCTACAACTCAATAATGATAAGAAAACTGCATTAATTATTTTTTACTGTGCACTGCCCATAAAAGTAATTTCAAGTCATAAAATTAAAAGCAAAACAAAACCAAAAACTCTGTCTACCAACCATTAGTGGTTGTTCATGTTTATTATGAAATGTTAGCACCAATAAATCAATATTGTAACAGAAAAATGTGTGTAAACATACATGGAAACCCTACATGTTACTTGAAGAAGCACATGTTTCTACGTTGTATACCACATCATCAATCCATATACCTAGATTACATCAATAAATTCATTAATCTCATAAACTACACAACGAATCTCTAACATGCCTTTTGAAACTACATTCTCCCTCTTTTACTATTGCATTACATTAACAAAAACAACAACAATAATAATTAATGACCGCCAGAATTTTACAAACAACAACTCCATAACAACAAATAGAAACCCAATCCCCGTCTACTTAAGCTGTATATCATCAAATCATGTGAATCCATGCAAGAATTTAGTTTCACCCCTTTCTACATTACTTTTACTATTTCCTTGTTATTAAAATCCAAAAAATGATTGGTGATATTTCTTATTATTGATCAAAATAGCTTTTGAGAAATCTCATAACAACGCTTGAATTACTCTTATTATTTCTGAGCTCTTTAAACATTATCATGCTCTTCGCGAAAGGTGTTGTTCGCCAATGATCTCTGGGCGTTCATGATGGAGGATCGAACTAACGTTAAGTGACACTAAGAAGGGTCAGCATAACTTCATTTTCTTTTCCAATCAAAAATTCGTATCTTTTATCAACTTCATTATCAGCCTTCAAGAGTTCACGGTTTTCCAGTCATTAGCAATATTGGCAAATGGTTATTCCCTTGGTTTTATACTTGGTGCTAAAATATTATACCCGATTGGTTATAGAGACCAGCTTGTAAAAATTATACATGTAACAACATAAAGTTGGGAAACCCAAAATGTAACGGATTATATAATGTTTTTTATTTTGAAAACCACCCTTTGTATTGGTACAATTTGATATAAGCAGAAAAGTCAAACTATACTCGTGACAAACATAGATCTAAAGTTTGATGATAAACATAGATGAAGCTACATAAGCAGAAAAGTCAAATTATACTCATGATAAACATAGACGTACAATGCAATGTAATATAGGCAGATGAAGTTCAAAACCTATACACTTCTACAAACACAAATAGCGTACAAAGCATAAAGAATTAGTCACTATTTGTACTGCACTCAAGATAAAAATCCAAGCATAAAAGTGCCCTTAGCATCTGATAGAAAGAATGTGAAATTTTTAGGCTGCTATGATTGTGAATTTTTACAAAAAATGTAGTAGATACCAAAAAAGATGCATAAGAATGAAATAGTCCCTTAGCACCTGATGAAGGACATACGTCTCAGCCTCATGCTCTCAGACACAACAATCAGCTTAGGATAATAGCAAGGGGGAAAAACAAATAAGTGGTTCGAGGACATAACTTAAGAACATCCAAACTCCAACTGTATATCCAGTATCAATAAGGGAAAACAAGATATAATTTCGACAAAGCACACCCATAAAACAACCAAGCTGAAAAAAGCGATAAGAAAGCCCTTGCTTCAAAAACCGTAGATCGAAGTTCGGAAGAAGAAGAAACTAATACAAATCGAAATCAATTAAATATCCATGAAATTTGGATAAAACTTAATCTCGATGTGAACCGGGGTTACCAAACCCTAGATCCAGACGCGAAGAGTCACACCGGCTCCAACCCTTATTGTCAATGTGAAGCGCGGATCTGATTGCAAAGCTAAATTGTCGACGTGAACGATTGATCCCCAAACTGCGAGTAGAAGGAATGGATTGGAACATGAATTGTAAACAGGAGGAGGATCCGTGAACATGACGGAATGCGTTAAAAGTGGAAAACGGAGTAAAAGAAAAGAAAAGAAAGGTAATTACAAAGCTCTCCCCAGAGTTTCCAACTAATTACAAAATAAACAAAAACTATCACGTTTTTAAATGTGATTGCCGTTTATCACGGTTTTTATTGTGATAAATTTTACATGGTTATAACTGTGACAAATTATTAAAGAAAAAGTGTGACAAAATGTCTTGTATGGTGTTGTGTTAGAACTTTTGTAATTACACAATTGTATAACAAACAGACAACAACAACAATCACTGTTATTCAATTATGTCACAATTGTCACGTCAAACTATGTTTACAATAATCATAGAAAGCGTAACCGATTTGTGCATAAAATCAAAGATAAACAGGAAGTATTCTGTTTAAATAATGTCCGAGTCCAGAACTTTTCTGTTTCCTTGAAACAATATTGCCGTCGTATACACCAATCGACGTAGTTGCAATTTGTTTCCCAGGATAAAACGGACCAACTCCGTAACTTAGTGCCAGCAAATGGAGCTCCGACGAACTGAAGTTGGTTATAGAAACTAGATCAGAGAATTACGTTGAAGAAGAAGGAATAACGCAGCAGAAAAAGTGAATTCTGTCTTTGTTTTGGGCAGTGTATATATAGGCAAGGAGGAGTGCCTGTTCGCATGCATCAGTAACCGTCAGAATAGGAAAGGTTGCGACCCTTTAACCGCTATGTTATTAATATGCATATGTTGAGAATTCAAATGGTTGTACTCGTTCAGTTAACAGATATTCCTTTCGAATTCTGGACTGAACAGACACACCTTTTAAAATTCTGAGAAAAAATATTCTCATGTCAGTGCACTAGCCCAATCAGCAACGTCGGCCATATCCAATCAGGAGACCCCAAGAGCCCCAAGGCCCAAGGCCCTTATCTTTGACTTTTTAATGTATTTAATACGGCCAAGTCCACATCCTTTTATCATCCCTCTCTTCTTTATTTTACATAAGCCTATTTGGCTTCTAATATATAAGGAGAGATTGTGCTAATATTTCTATGATGTGGGACTTTAAATGTTGCTACCCCTATCTCTTCTTCTTCCCACTTTTCTCTTTCTTTGCTCATTCATTTTCCAACAATCCCCCACATGAATGAGCAATCGATCTTAGTTTCACGAACCATTTATCGCATCGGTTAAAGTAGCACAAGGGCTTTGAACTTTCCTAGTGATTACCTATTTGAATCACAGGCGAATCAGTAGACATAGACTGTCCTTGAACTGTAAGCCTTTTGTGTAATTCCAAAGTAGATAACACACGATAAATGTTTCTTATAACCCTTCGTTCTCTGTATGTGTTCGTTTTTGCCTTGAACAACTGCCTGGTCTCATAAGTGTATAGAGAATTTGGCCTCATAATTCTCTTTGAAGCGGCGCCTTCGCACTTACGTAGGTGATTCTGTAAAGGGTATTCTTTAATTCCTCAAATACAGACATCATTAAAAGTACTAATACTTATCCTTATTCAACATATAATGCACTGACTTATCATAGGAATGGTTTGTGTATAACAGTGCCATCAAGTTTCTCTAAAACTTCGTTGTCCCTTTGAACCTAGATCTTGGGATCTCCAGTCAACTAGGTGGGGTTTCCATTTCAGAAAAACCTTTAGTCTATAGGCCTTAGCCCCATTCCCTTCGATAAGGTTTGAACTTTCTCTCTTGGCAAGCCTTTTGTAAGTTGATCCGCTAAGTTATCTTTAGATCGAATGTAATCTATTGTGATAACCCCATTAGAGAGAAGTTGTCTTATCGTTTTATGTCTACGACGAATATGCCTAGATTTACCATTGTATAGTGTACTATTAGCTCTTCCAATAGCTGATTGACTATCACAATGTATACATATTGCAGGCATAGGTTTGCTCCAATTAGGAATGTCTTCCAAGAAGCTTCGAATCCATTCTGCTTCTTCTGCAGTCTTATCTAGTGCAATAAACTCTGATTCCATCGTAGATCTAGCGATACAAGTCTGTTTGGATGATTTCCATGAAATTGCTCCATTTCCTAATGTGAACACGTATCCACTTGTAGACTTTGTATCATTTGATCCAGTGATCCAATTTGCATCACTGTATCCTTCCACTATTAAAGGATAGTTTGTATAGTATAGACCATAACTCTGTGTATACTTTAAATATCCTAGAACTCTGATTATCGCTTTCCAATGATGTTTACCAGGATTGCTGGTAAATCTACTTAGTTTGCTTACAGCATATGCGATATCAGGCCTAGTACAGTTCATAACATACATGATACTTCCTAGTATACGAGAGTATTCCAATTGGTAAATACCGTCACCAGTGTTCTTTACCCAATTTTGGTTCATATCTACTGGTGATTTTGCAATAGTTACATTATATTGCTTGAATTTCTCAAGTATTTTGGTGATGTAATGCGATTGGGATAATGCATATCCCTGTGGTGTTCTCAGAATTTTTACACCCAATATTACATCAGCCAGTCCTAGGTCTTTCATATCGAATCTAGAGGATAACATATCCTTTGTACATGTTATTATGGCCTTGTTGTTGCCTAGGATCAATAGGTCATCAACATAAAGACAAACAATGACATATCCAATGTGTGTATGTTTTATGTACACACATTTATCTGATTCATTTATCGTGAATCCATTTGATAACATAGTATTGTCAAACTTCTCATGCCACTGTTTTGGAGCTTGCTTAAGGCCATAAAGTGATTTTACCAGTTTGCAAACTTTATGCTCATTTTCTGAGCTTAGAAATCCTTCAGGTTGTTTCATACAGATTTCCTCCTCTAGTTCACCATTCAAGAATGCAGTTTTAACATCCATTTGATCTATTTCCAAGTCATGTATGGATGCAATTGCAATGAGCATTCTAATTGACGTTATCCTCGTTACAGGTGAATATGTATCGAAATAGTACAGGTCTTCCTTTTGTCTAAATCCTTGGACTACCAGACGAGCTTTGTACTTGTCTATTGAACCATCAGGTTTCAATTTCTTTTTAAATATCCATTTATTACTTAAGGCCTTACATCCTTGAGGTAAATCAACCAATTCCCATGTATGATTTGACATAATGGATTCAATTTCATTGTTAATTGCCTCCTTCCAATAAGGGGCATCGTTGGAAGACATAGCTTGTTTGTATGTCAATGGATCATCTTCTAACATAAATGTATAGAAGTCCGGTCCAAAGGTTTTTAAAATCCTTGACCTTTTACTTTTTCTTGATTCCTCCACTTGCTGCTCAACACTACTTTGCTAAGTGTTATTTTGTTCAGCGTCCTTAATAGAGTAAGGAACTTCAATTTCCCTTGGTCTCTTAGGTGCATGATTTTCAGTACCATGTTTCAAGGGAAATGCATGTTCGAAAAATCTAGCATTTCTCGACTCAATGATGGTATTTTCATGAATATCATCAATTTCAGATTTGTGTACCAAAAATCGATATGCGGCACTGTTTTGTGCATATCCAATGAATACACAATCAATTGTTTTTGGTCCAATTTTGACCTTCTTTGGTTTTGGTACCTCTACTTTGGCAAGACACCCCCACACTTTTAGGTATTTGTAGGATGGTGGTCTGTTTTTCCAAAGTTCATGAGGAGATTTAGATATTTTCTTTCGGGGTATTTTATTTAAAATATGATTTGCCGAAAGAATAGCTTCTCCCCAATAGTTATCTGGCAAGCCAGAGCTAATTAGTAAGGCATTCATCATTTCTTTAAGAGTTCTATTTTTCCGTTCGGCTATACCGTTGGATTAAGGTGAATACGGGGCTGTAGTTTGATGTATAATTCCATGTTCAGCACAGAATTCCTCAAATGGAGACTCGTATTCTCCTCCTCTATCACTTCTTAAAGATTTTATTTTCTTGTTGAGTTGATTCTCAACTTCTGCCTTATACTGTTTAAACATTTCGAATGCTTCGTCCTTACTTCTAAGGAGATACACATGACAGTATCTGGTATAATCATCAATGAATGTAATAAAGTACCTTTTTCCACCTCTAGTTTGACACATTTTCAAATCGCATACATCAGTATGTATTAAGTCTAGAGGTTCTGTCACTCGTTCAACATGATGAAATGAGGTTCTTGTCAATTTTGCTTCTGCACAAACTTGACATTTATAGTTGGAATCTATATTGCATTTTGGTATAAATTCTAGATTAATCAATTTTCGCAATGTATCAAAGTTTACATGCCCTAATCTAGAATGCCATATTTTAGAAGATTCAACAATATAAGTAGAAGATTCACTTTCATTCATTTCAGTGCGTGGTACAATAGTGGTTACATTTGCTTTAAATAAACCATCACACACATAACCTCTTCCAACATACACCCCATTCTTGGAAAGAACAAATTTGTCAGCTTCAAAGATCAATTTGAAGCCATGCTTGCTCAGCAACGATCCTGAAATCAGGTTCTTGCGAATTTCTGGAACATGGAGAACATCATTTAAAGTCAGTTCCTTTCCAGAAGTCAGTTTCAGCACAACTTTTCCTTTGCCTTCGACCTTGGAAGTGGAAGAATTGCCCATAAAAAGTTGTTCAGCATCAGTTGCAGTTTTATAGGTTGTAAACATCCACTTGTTAGCACATATGTGTCGAGTGGCTCCAGTGTCTACAAACCAGTCCTTTGAGTTGCCAATAAGGTTGCATTCTGATATTACTGCACATAAATCTAGATCAGAAATGCCTTTCGAAACATCAGCCGTATTTGCTTCCAACTTCTTCTTTTTAGGCGCACGACATTCGGCTGCATTGTGCCCCTTCTTTCCACAGTTGTGGCAAGAACCCAGAAATTTCTTTGACTTCTTAGGAGCATTCTCCCTTTTTCTTTTGTTAGTTTTGTCTGACTCAACAACATTTGCTTTGGCAGCAATATTCTGAGAAATCTTTTTCTCAAAATTTCTGTTATCTTCCTCAATGCGAAGCCGAACTATGAGATCTTCCATTGTCATTTCCTTACGCTTGTGCTTAAGGTAATTTTTAAAGTCCTTCCAAGAAGGAGGCAATTTCTCAATAGTTGCAGCAACTTGAAAAGTCTCGCTAAGAGTCATCTTTTCATCTTCTAATTGACGGATGATAAGTTGCAGTTCTTGAGCTTGACTTATCACCGTCTTTGAGTCAACCATTTTGAAGTCTAGAAATTTTCCAGCAATGAATTTCTTCATGCCTGCATCTTCAGTTTTGTACTTCTTTTCCAGAGCCAACCAGAGTTGTTTGGACGTTGCAAAAGTACAATAGACATTGTAGAGGCTATCATCCAGACCATTCAGAATATAGTTTTTGCACATGAAATCTGAATTTGTCCAGATATTAAGTGCCTCTACTTTAGTAGCGTCAGGTTCGAGTTCGTCTACCACAGGAGCCTCTTCAGTCAGAAACTTTGCAAGGCTTAGTGTTGTTAAATAAAACAACATTTTCTGTTACCAGCGCTTGAAATTGATTCCATTGAACTTCTCTTGCCTTTCGCCGTGAGACAGAGCCATTGTCGGAAGCACAGGCGCTGGCTGAGCAGTTTTCACCGTCTGAATCGGTGCAGAATCAGTGCTGCTGTTTTTCGTCATCAGCAACAAAATATTGTTTCAAGATTGTTAGAACTTTTGTAATTACACAATTGTATTACAAACAGACAGCAACAACAATCACTGTTATTCAATTATGTCACAATTGTCACGTCAAACTATGTTTACAATAATCATAGAAAGCGTAACCGATTTGTGCATAAAATCAAAGATAAACAGAAAGTATTCTGTTTAAATAATGTCCGAGTCCAGAACTTTTCTGTTTCCTTGAAATAATATTGCCGTCGTATACACCAATCGACGTAGTTGCAATTTGTTTCCCAGGATAAAACGGACCAACTCCGTAGCTTAGTGCCAGCAAACGGAGCTCCGACGAACTGAAGTTGGTTATAGAAACTAGATCAGAGAATTACGTTGAAGAAGAAGGAATAACACAGCAGAAAAAGTGAATTCTGTCTTTGTTTTGGGCAGTGTATATATAGGCAAGGAGGAGTGCCTGTTCGCATGCATCAGTAACCGTCAGAATAGGAAAGGTTGCGACCCTTTAACCGCTCTGTTATTAATATGCATATGTTGAGAATTCAAATGGTTGTACTCGTTCAGTTAACAGACATTCCTTTCGAATTCTGGACTGAACAGACACACCTTTTAAAATTCTGAGAAAAAAATATTCTCATGTCAGTGCACTAGCCCAATCAGCAACGTCGGCCATATCCAATCAGGAGACCCCAAGAGCCCCAAGGCTCAAGGCCCTTATCTTTGACTTTTTAATGTATTTAATATGGCCAAGTCCACATCCTTTTATCATCCCTCTCTTCTTTATTTTACATAAGCCTATTTGGCTTCTAATATATAAGGAGAGATTGTGCTAATATTTCTATGATGTGGGACTTTAAATGTTGCTACCCCTATCTCTTCTTCTTCCCACATTTCTCTTTCTTTGCTCATTCATTTTCCAACAAAAATTTCATGCGACTAAGCTGGAACTGAATTATGTTTAAAGTTACCTAAGCATCCAATAAAATTGTGTGTTTTCAAGAAAGCCAAAATGCCCAAACAGTATCAAAACTCAAAATCCACCAGCACCTTCAGTTTATATTATCAAACAACCGTTGGATCTTTCCCCATGTCTTAAAATCTTAGACCAGACATTTGGCTAAAAATTCATGCATACTTTCATCTATTGTAACATACATCCGCATGAAGTCTTCAAATTGACATGCAATTTATAAAATTTCAACCTTCTTGGGACGAACGACAATGTAAAGAAACAAAGAAAAGGAAAATAACTTCCAAATATTCTAAAAATATATGGATTTTTTTCCTTTTGCTGGCATCTACAACTTACCATAAAGGTTTCACACTGTACCTGCTTATACATAGTGACGCAAGATTAATACCAAAAAAATTAAGGTCAATGAAACCAATAGAATACATATTTCATTCATTATACCTGCACTGCATTTTGTGTTTCCTGTACGGATCTCTAAAGTCAAGCGTGCTATCATGGGAAAGAGATGTATAACCCTCTGGATTTTCTGGACTGTGAGCTCCATCCAAATAAAATACTAAACTATGCCTAGGAGTGATTGGATCAAAAACAACTTGCGCTTTCCTTCTAAGTTTACTGTTGAGAGTCTTTTGACAAATTGATCTGCTAGAGTAGGCTGCATTTTTCAACTATATTTCAAGGTGCAAAGCAGTGATATTGATTTTTCTTTTTTATAAAAAGAGAGGGTAAAACTCAATAAGAAAAAATGACTTACCTTATTTGAGTAAACTCAATAAGAGAGGGTAAAACATGGAAAAAAATTATTTTTTCCACAAATACAGTTAAAAAAGGTGAGATACAGTACTGATAATGAAAGGCAATTGGATCAAAGAAAAATTTCATAAGAACAACATACAGGAGATAATTAGCAGTCAAAACAATTGATAATAGGAAAGTTTATAAATATTAATAGATCAACTTCTATACAAATTACCTGTATCATCATTGTAAATTAAGGGTGATTTGAGTATGAGCAAAAATCAAAAAAGAAATTTCAAATGACAGCGAACCGACGTTTTCAACATCTCTGCTGCAGGTAGTTGCATCATTTCTCTCGCATGTTTGGCAGTTCGAAAGCCTAATAAATGAGCTATATGAAACCAATTCTTCACTTCATAATGCTACACCAAATGAATGAACAATCCACACAAGTCTTTTTTCCACATATTTCAATTATCGACCCAACATAAAAACCCAACAAAGTTGACAATTGGCAAATGATTGTTACGGATACTAACAAAAACTGCTAATATAAAGATCGTCAAGATCAAAAATTTACAGCCTTACACTTAAATAAAAGCACAACATGTGAAGCTAGTACTATCATATGAGATTACTAATTTACTGATTTACAAAATTTCTTTTAACCCAACATTATAATATAAACTAGATTTACCATATATATCTCAGAAGTTCCATTTTGCTATGAAATCTCATCATCTACTACCAGATATGCCTGAAATAATAGCCCCAAAATAAAACGAGTCCATGAAATACTCATACAACCCTTCACCCTGAAACGGGTTCAACGTATTCAAGTTCATATAACTCTCAGGCAAATCAGACATCGCAGCTTCACCTTCTAGAAACTGTACTGCCTGCTTCATACTCGGCGTGGCTTCCAGATCTGGGTTGGATACACGACTTGATTTAGGAAAATAATTGTTGAAGAATTTATATAGAAGACGATTGAACATATTTTGGGGTTCAGACCATATTTTAGGGTTAAACAGATTGAAATATAGAAAACGATTGAATAGATTTTGGGGTTCAGAACATATTTTAGGGTTAAACAGATTGAAATAGGCAACGATTGAACACAGACTTTGTATGAAAGTAGAGATATTATAGCGAAAAATCAAGATGAATTTTGGTTGAAAAGAATCAAAGGGAAACGAAGAACAGGGTAAGAGAACACGGAAGAAGCAAAATAACAGAAGGTCGCGTGAAATTTGGCTTCAGAGAATTCCATTTTGGCCAGTGATACTAAGCAAACCTCCCTAACGGTCGGTTTGATAACTAATATAACCACACAATGATGTGGGAAATCATCTTAAAACAGGTTTCATTGCCCCATCATAAACCGTTCCCAACTGAGATGGATCCTCAAGCATCATTTCTGCTACGAGGTATATTGGGGTTGACCATATCTAACGTTTTATTGCTTGTTTCCCAACAAATCTTCCTTGTTTTCCATCATAATATTTGGACCAGCTGTTCTTTAATAAATCGGCCTCTGTATATATATATATATATATATATATATATATATATATATATATATATATATATCACCCGAAACAGTGCAGCACCCCTAAATGTTCTCTGATTTCCGCCACATATCCCCTTTTTCTCTCCCTTCACTCATTCTTTCAGCTCCTACCAACTTAAATTACTATCAATATTTGGTTTCTGTTGGGGGCACTTGAAGTGCTCACTATTTGGAGTGCCTTTGAACGCTCCTCATATATACATATATATATATATATATATATATATATGTGTGTGTGTGTGTGTGGGGGGGGGGGGGGGGGGGTGTGATAATATACATGATAGTAGAGTATGAGGGCAAACATGATTGAGAAGAATATTACTTAAAATATACTTAAAAAGTGGATGAACAAAAAAAAAAGAGTACTAAAACCAATTGTGACAACAAATCAATAGTAGAAACGTTGAATAATTAAGTTCCTCATAGTTGAACATAACCTATAAACTATTACTTAATCGGAGAAGCAAAAGCTATGAAAGAAATAAGGGTTTAATTGTTGCACAACAAAGGATCAAGTTGCAAATATATTCATATATAAAACTTTGCCAAGAACAAAATTTAAGAAGTTACAAATAATATAGTTCAATTTCTATTTTTTGCTATCAAAATCAATTAATGAATCTCTTTCATAAGCATATTTCTGTTTACTAGCCAATAAATGAGTGTTAGTAAGTATAACATCAAGACCTGGAATTGGTTTCTCTAAACAACAAAAACAAGGTGGTTAGCTTTAAAAGGTTTGTTGTGTACCGCTGTTGTTTTAAGAAAATAATGTGATGGGGGCAAAAGATAAGACAAATTTGTTGAGTATATGCTATGTACATTATTGTGTTTTTTCTGAGCATTCCTTACTTAAAATGAATCTTTTTTGAAGTAGACAAACGTTAATTTTTTATTTATTTTTTCCTTTTCACGATGACTAGTTATATGGTTGGACTAAAAATGGGTTCTTGGAATTATGCATAATGTCATAGAATTCTCTTGCTAATAGTAATGGTTTATATATTCTGAACCTTTTTTCTCAAACTAGTGAATTATACAGTCCTTTAAAAATTAGGAGATTCCCTTTTCTAATAATATACATACCTTGGATAGTTTCTTCAGTATTTAAGAATTTTGATTTCATTTTCGTCGTTGAGTTTCTTTGTATAAATATAGCATTTTTATTTACATTTGTGTATATGCGTGTGTAGGATTTGTTATTTTCTATCCTTGGAACACCTGATACATGTGATATCTGCAGTTGTGGCAATTATACATCTGGCATTAATGATGTCAATCTCAGATGTCCAAAGAAAGGGTTAGGCTAATAAAGTTTCATATGCATATAACAAATTCACATTAAGTTAGTGATGAATGAAATATATAACTAAGATATGCTACCATTAGATGATGCCTGGTGTTGGTTTATTAGGTTTGTCTTTGAACTATTGATTTCGTTTGTGTTATGATGTGCAAAAGCTATTACTTCAGTGTATTTAATTTCCATCTTTGTTTGTTTCTTTCCTAAAGCAGTTATGTACTCCCTCCAGTTCAAAATAAATGACGTTTTGGATAATTTCACGCATATTAAGGTAACTAAAAAATGACATTGTTATCCTTTAGCATCTTATTAAATGCACTTTTATTTTTCATCAAAGTACGCACAATCCATGCATCTTTTATTTAGCATTGGTGCATTGCATGTAAATGTTGCATTCGAACTGAAAGATAGTCGTACTTATTACTGAGCAACATTTTCAAAAAAGGTAAAATGGAAAATAAAGTGTTATTTTGTTTCAAAACGTCATATATTTTGCAAAATGTTCCAAACTTTAGAAAGTCATATATTTTGAACTAGAGCGAGTATATTTTTCAAGTCTAATTAGTCACTGCTTGGTACCTTCACACTGATTAACAGGTGAACCCGCATTATATATTGCCATACGTTATTGTTTGATCTCATCCTAAAGAGATAGTTATGCCCATAAAAAATGATGTTATTTTCAATAGCTATTTTTACCCTTTTTATTTTGATTTTAGTTGCTGTAATACAATCATTGAGCGCCACTCGTCAAAGTCTAGTGGTCCAGTGGTTTACGAACACCATGAGTTGCTGCATGTAGTTTGCAGTGGCACAGGTTCGATCCCCAGTGGCCACAATACCGAGACATAGTGCACGGCCACTATAAAACCGGTTGAACCAAAGGGCATGGTAGATATAGTCTTCGTGTCCCCAAAGTTTTGTCAAAGTCTAGTGGTCCAGTGGTTTACGAACACCATGAGTTGCTGCATGTAGTTTGCAGTGGCACAGGTTCGATCCCCAGTGGCCACAATACCGAGACATAGTGCACGACCACTATAAAACCGGTTGAACCAAAGGGCATGGTAGATATAGTCTTCGTGTCCCCAAAGTTTTCATTTATTCCTTCCGTCTTTGCAATCAAAACAGTTTAATAAAAATGGCGACAGGCGACTAGGGTTCTGATGCTTTCTCCAAGCCGCCGCTTCCTCTCTCTCTCAACTCGCCCATGTCCTATCTCCCTGCTACCCCCCATCTCCTCTCTTCCTCCACGCTCGCTCCTTTAACCACCCATCCCTCTCTCAATGGCGAAAAAGCATCGGTCTCCTCCTAGATCTGAGCGGCATGCTCCAAATTCTGGGAATTCGCTTTCCCAACCTTGCTCGAGTATGATGATCTCTGAAGCAGCTATTGCAAACCCGAATCTACTAGAAATCGTTAATGTTGCTGCTTCATTGCCAGCTCTACCTCTGTCGGGTATGGCGCCTCCGGCGCAATCTCTGATTTCTGGCCTTCTGACTAACGCACCTTTGCTGCAGTGGTCTGAGGTCGAAGCCCCCCATGGGATAACGCAAATCTCTGAGAAAGGTAATTCTGAAGCTATAAATCCTGATGTTGGGATGACTGTTAACAATGAGGAAATTCAAGGTTTGGTTGCTGATACCCGTATGGAGCTGATTAATGATGCAAGTAATGATGTTAATGTGCCACACACTTCAGTCAATGTTCTCAATCCCACTGTGCTACCGAGATGCACTCCAAGTGCTTGTGATATTGCTGCAGTTACCCTGGATAATACTGCTACAAATATTAGTGTAAAGAAGTTGTCGATACCTGCTGTGAGTTCTCTTTTGCCGCAACCAAAGACTAAGCCATCTTTTTCGTCTCTATTTGCTTCTCTCCCTCGCTGCGCAGGTAACTACTGCCCACGTGAGTTCGCTGCTGACCCTGATGATCCTACTCCTCCAGTAGAGATTGTGCAGGAAGGAATTGAAATCTGGAAGGATCACCTTGTTGGGTTCTTTCTAGACTCATGTGTGTCGTATGATGATGTACGTGAGCACTGTCGTAAAGCTTGGAATATGAGAGGTGGGCTTCGTGTTAATTATGTGAATGGTATGTATTATTTTAAATTTTCAGATGCGGAGGAAAGAAGGAAAGTGATTGAATCTGATCCGCCTATTATTGGAGGGAAACCTTTAATCATTACAACATGGAGTACAACGATTGAGAGTGTCAGAGAAAGGGTGCAGTCTATCCCGGTATGGACAATCTTCACTAGGATTCCTTCCGTCTTGCAAACTCTACCAGGATTGAACTGGTTGGCTAGCAGAATAGGTAAATTCAAATGTTTTGATGTTAATACGGAGGCTAGGAAGAATCTAGTTTTTGCGAAAGTATTAATTGAAATTACTCCATATAAACTGCTACCTTCTAGGCTTAAGGTCACAATTGATGGAGTAGACATGTATGTTGATGTTCAGTACACTTGACAACCGGAAATATGCACTAATTGCCAAACATTTGGGCATATCAGTGATGCTTGCAAACATACAAAGAACGGCCCCCCCAAGCCTATAAATCCACTTGTGAAACCTCCCCTACGTGAGTGGGTCCCTAAAACCAAAACCGTTAATATTCCTCATAAGCCTGTTGAAGTGGTAGTTGATATCCCAGTTGTCGACGCTGATGCTGAAGCTGCACAGAGAGTTGTTGATGCAACTGTTGTTTGGATCATACAAGAGAAATCCTGGGTTCATCTAGGATCTGGAATGAGGTATGATCCCCTTAGTAAGGTCTATTATATGTTTGTATCGGATGGTGAAGAAGATGAAAAAGCAGAAGTTAGGTTTTTGCATTACTTTGATGACGGGATTGATTTGAAGCTTTATACTGATGGTGTATTTGGGGACCACAATGCTGGTATCTTGTCTGATGTCTCTTGGGATAGAAAATTTGTATATGACACGAACCATCCTGGTTATGAGCCTAACCTTCCTAGTCACTTTGCCACATTGCTGAATGACATGGTCCCTACGTCTTCTTCCTCATCTTCTGCCTCCTCTTCATCTTCTCCTCGCTCAGCCACTGGTGACTAGCTGTTAGGTATCATAGTAGTTGAAGCAACTCTGCTTCACTCCTGCTTTTCTTTGTACAGTGAGCTGGACACTTCAATCCAGCATATGTGATGGACGGTCCACTTTAAAAACCGTAGCTGATTGTCTACTAACAATCACCTGTACTACACTGTATTTTATTATTAGTTATAATAAAGGTGTTTGCGGTCACCTAAAAAACCGGTCGGTTTTGCCAAAAAAAAATCATTGAGCGCCACTAGACTGTTTAACTCATGAGTCATGAATCTTTTTCTTCACTAATGGTAGCACAATATTCGTTTCATTATATCCAATGGCGGCCCTGGCCCAGTGCTAACTGGGTCACTGCACAGAGCATCACCCCGGGCCAGGACAACAAAATAGAAAAAGTTGATTCACATAAAAAACAACGGAAGAAAAATCGAAAAATCACGCAAGGAAAACTCAACGATGAAGACCCGTGTGTGTTAGTCGAGGAGAATGAGCCATCGATTGCAGCAAAGGAAAAGAAAATTTTAAGTAAGCAACGGGTAACCCTAATTTGGAAATTCGTTCTTTTTCTTTATGCGATTATGAGTTTATGCGGTTATGAGTTGATTCATTATTCTGCGTATATGTTTCCCTCTAAAGTTTGTTTACATCTGGGCGGTCATTTTAGGAATAAAGTAAAAAGAGGGGAAACAAGAATCAATACCTGTAACTCAGAAGTTCCAGTTTAGATACGGTCAATGCAAACTTTGGGTGAAAAATCAAAAATAATTTAATTAAAATTCATTTTGTTTACGTTTAGTCATTAAAGTTGCTTCCCCCCTAATTTAGGCATTTTAAAATCATAACAGAACTAACATAGTAATGACTGTCTAGTTGGATCCATATCGATGAAGAATTCAATTTTAGATACATAAATTAGAATTCCTGAATGCTAATTGTGTTAAGAAATGCCAGTTTTTATAATTTTGACAAATAAAGTATTATAAAAAATTGTTTGATTTTTTTATTTACTATAAACATTGATTATTTTTTCATAGAAATTGTATTTTCAAATATTGAGAACGGTGAAATCTAGTTGTATTGTTTCCATGGAAACAATGATTTATGTTATATATGTATATATATATATAATTTCACCAAATTTAGATTTATTATTATAATTTTAATGCATTGTAAACATGTTATTTTTATTTATCGTGTTTGCACGGCTAGTTCATAACACCAGTATTGAGTTTTCAAAAACTAGTATTACCGCAGAACGGTGAGAAAACCGACCGTTAAGGTGTTCACTATAAAATAACAATTATTTTTTAAAACATATCTCAAGCTAGATTTCATTTAAAATATTATAAGATACTTTAAGAGAAAATGAAAGTAATTAATAAAGTAGAAATTAAATTAACCTGAATTTTACATGTAAATCAACTTGAGACTAAGAACCAAATGTTTGACTCCGCCGTTTAAAATATTTTTTTCGATCGAAAGCTTGATTCGACTGCATAATCGATGGCATATTGCGATACAACAACGATATTTTACTATTTGTTCATATACTCAATCTGAGTAACATCAACCATCTCACGCCATAATTTTCAACCCATTGCAAGTTGTCATTAAAAATAAACCAACTAATACCAATTGCAGGTTCGTGCTTCGCATACGGGTACGTGGTAGTACATTAAACCGAGAAATATGACATGGTTGGATAGAAATGTTTGTCCAGTAGGCAAGTACAAATGGGTTAGCAACGTTAGAGGATAATAAAAATGTTGAAGGTAAGTGTAACGGGGTTGATGTAATTGAAACGTTGAAGCCATGTTTAGCAGAAATTAAATAAAGTTATCGGTTGATGTGTTCATATTATCGCAAATAGACATATAAGTGCAATAAAATAAAGTGAACAAGAGTATGGGAAAGTGTGCACAAAATGGAAGAAATAAAAAACCAAATTATTTGAAAATTTAAAGTACGTACAGAAAATGATAATGATAGGGAGAAAGTTAAAAGTACACTTAGAACAATCAAAAGAACTATTTCTATTTGACGGCCATAATATAAATACCTTGCAAATAAACATGTAGAACTATGATGCGAAAGGTTCACGTCGTAGTTTTAATTATTTTTTCTCTATCTGCATATTGTTTCGTTAGGGAGATTGGAGTCTCATTTTCAATGTCCTGAAATTTGTCAGCAAAACCTGAGGTAGTAAGAGTTGGAATAAAAAAAACAAAAGAAGAGTAAAAAAGATTAGTAGCAAACGGTAGTCAAGTCATGTTATTGTGGTTTAAATTACATAATTGAAATTTGTGTATTGATCTCTGTTCAATTTTATGATAGTGTTTGTTAATATAATTTGGTAATTAGTATGTCCATACATACACTATTGTGTAATATCAATTAACTAAATTCAGCATATGTTATAAATAAAAGTGTGAATTAGTAAAAAGACAAAGTTGGCGAAACTTTTCAAACGAAGGACTTCGCCTCAAACTTTGTTTTGGAAGAAAAATATTAACAAAATGTTGTATATTGATATAGTATTATTTGTTTGAGTGATAAATTAAATTAACGTTACTTTATAAAAAAAATACTGCATTTGCAGTAAATGTTGCAATGTATAGCATTATTTTTCAATAATTGTTATATACATACACATAGCATTGCTTTATAATTCAACCTAAATTGTTTAACTTCTGTCTGTTGTACGAAGGAAATGCAAGCTCTTTTCCTCCAACCTATTTTCATATAAATAAAATCCAACGAAACACAAATATGTATGGATATACTTTGTGTATGCAACATCTGCACAGGCATACATCTACATATACATATATGTGTTTGTATACAGTTTCCAATGTCTTATTTTAATATGACATGCAAAATAAATTGTACTTGCATGTCTAAATCTTGTGCTTCAACTTTAGCTAATCATTTTTTGCATCATCTACAGGCAGTATTGCATTAAAAGTAGATATATTCAAGAAGCAAGAATGCCAAAACTCTGTAGATGTAAGCAATGCACCTTTCAAAGAGATATACTTATGTGTTGAAAAACATTAAAACCATCCAAGATAATACAGGCGAAAGTGCAATATCCATTAGTAATAGAATTTTCATTGTTGGCATAAAATAAATTTTTTGACACAAAAGTATCCTAAGGTAACAGCATTTATTATTTTTATCATACAGTAGAAAGGCCAAAGTTTGTTTTTTAAGGTCAATCGTTCTAGCTTCCTAAACCTAAATATATTCGATCACACAGACATCGCCATATAAAAGTAACAATAATTATTACAAATCAGTCCTTCCATGTTTTCCAATCAACCTTTCTACACTAAAACCCACATGACCACATCATCGAGAAAGTTTTGCAACCCTTACATCATCAGCATAATACCATTTTAATCTTCTTCACATTCAAAATAGAAAATAGTTATTGCCTTTTCGCCCTTCAACTTATCAACAGCGTTATCGTAAACAATAGCAACCTCCTCTGCTCTCTGAAAGGTTCCAAGTCAGAGTTTGAAATGAGTTAACGTTTAGTAAAGATTTATAATATTTAACATTGCAGAATATGAACTAACTATATTGAATTACCATTGTCATTGACTGTGGCAGCCCTTCAAATCAAGCCTGGAACCGTGGAGTAGGCATATGAAAAACTGAAACATACACAAAAAATATGTCAGTGGCTGATACATCAATTTTTTTTCCATTGCTATAGTTGATAATATGCACAGTGATTTCAAATTTCTCTAGTTATGCGACACTTTAACCTAAGTACGACAGTATTATATATATATATATATATATATATATATATATATATATATATATATATATATATGCATGTATATATATATATATATATATATATATGCATCGTCCACAACTTTTTTGTATCAAACTCATCTAGTTGGATATATTCATTAACTGCATACAGGACTGCAATTATTCCCTAATGTAACATTGTTTCGTATAGTAGAAAGAGAAACATCGTTAATAAATACACAGAAAATCAACTGCTTCAATACCAAATTTTGCTATGAAACTGGTGCTATATAACAACCCATATCAACTTTATCAACTTGCTGTATTCTTAAATAATAAATGTGAGCGCTAATTATAGCACTAAACACGGCTAAACATTTGGGCAGAACTGAAGAGAATGCAAGTCATAGTCCTAAATTCTTTTTGTTTTTGCTTATGTTTTTAATTGTAGACGTCAAAAGAAATCCAAACCAATTAACTGTTTTGTAAGATCAAAATTATCCAACTCTATGCATAAAATAAAGAAGTTTACAAAGGCAGTTGAATGTGGATGTGAGTATCTGACGTCCTACTTCAAAATATATACGAGAATGAAAATACAAAATGGTTGTATATTTTATTCCAGAACTGGACACCGGGGAGAAAAAGGTATTGCTTGTTTATATCAAAACAACTCAATACACCACTAGTTGATTGTCTATTAGCTCGAGTATTTTCACTCAGTTTAAATATATGCAGTAAATCAACTCAAATAAATGAACATACATAGTTAACCAACTCAATCAACTTAACTCAAAGAAGCAATGAGCAGATAATTGTTGACATATCTCTATAAAATTTTAAATGTTAGATACAAGTATTTGAAATATCATAAATTAATTTATAAACTAATTGTTTTATATAAATGGACATATATACCAAAACACACAAAGATGCGCGCGCACACACACACATATATATATATATATATATACATATATATATGTATGTGTGTGTGTGTGCGCGCGCGCGCACGCACGTGCATATGTATGTGGATATGTGTGGGCGTATATATGTCTGCATGTACGTGTGTATGTGTATGTGCGCGTATATATGAATATCTCAATGTGTAGCTGTTAGTATATATTTTAATAAGAAATAAAATTACATAAAGAAGAATTCCATTCAGATGGGCCAATTAACAGTAGCCTGTATTCACAAATGACAAATAAGAATGACGGTTAATGAATTTTATTTCCAAAAAAAAAAAAAATGGCTGAAAGAATATGTTGTTGGGCATGATGTTGAAATGACAAAAGAATATGTTGTAAATCAGTGTGGAGTACCTGTACAGTTTTTTACTTTGCAAAACATGCCTTCACCATGACAGCTTAATCAAAAATAGTTGCATGCTTGTTAGAGCATCCAATCAGCTGAACATTGCATCTTTCAACAGAAAAGTAAACAATAAATAATTAACCACTTAACTGCGGAAACGATACGTCATGTATACGACATGGACATAATAAATGAACAACAAAGACGTAAAATTAAACCAAATTATTAAACAAAAAAGGAGCAGAATATGATGCATTAATTGACCAACATATGAACATAATGAATGGATCAAAAATTAAAATTTACTATCCGAAAAATCAAGATAAATAATAAAAACTAAACAAACTGGTTATTTTAATGTTAAACGTGCACATGTAAACATGATCCCAAAATTATCTATAGTCATAAAAGTAGAATGTTTTATCCATTTAAAAGTAAATTATTAAATCCAATTGAAAATCAAACAACTTAGCCTAAGCACGATAATGAATACTCTGTCTTATGTAAACACAAAAAACACAAAAATATATATATATATATAAAGAAGAAGCTAAACCATAATTTTTTGGCTACCACATGTTTGCATGTAGAAAAAGGGAGACAGAGCCAACAATAGGTGCTATAGAGGCTTGTAAACAATGTTTGCATACTTCATCCAAAATGGTTAGAAGCATGAGAAGAGGATTTAATAAGAGCATGAAGAAATTTTGAATTACAGAAGTGAAAGGCTTTGAAGAGAGAAGAAGAGAAAGAAGCCATGATGGAAAGATAACCCATAAAATTACACGTTCGACAAAGATGTAAATTCATTCATCATTTTCTAAAATAGCTGAATTCCGATAGTTTTCGAAAATAATAAATTGTTTGTAAATAATATAAGCGTCCCTAATAATTATATGATTATCCCTAAACTTAGTTTTCACCTTATCCTTAGTTAAATAATATGTATGTTGGTGCCAAAGAATTAAAAAAAAAAAAAAAGATCAAATATTGCTTTAGGTGTGCTTGTATACACTGGTAGATGATAAATGGAAACTGACCAATCTACCAGGGAAAACAGAGAATGTGTGTGCTGCCAATTTTAAAGAGGGTCTGACTTATTGGGCAACAATTATTATTTCTTCAATGTGATTCAATAAATCGAGTGCAACATAAACATACAAACCAAACACTTATTATAATTAAAAAATTAGCGACCTCCAAAATCATACTACTGGTTCAGATGGAAGAAGAAGATAACAATTTCTATTGTACCTCATAAGTAGTGTTCCCACTGCGGTAGAAGAACAATTCAAGCTATTGTAAATCAAGGGCAATCTGTGTTAGGAAGAGGATGAACAAAGTTCAAAATCATTATTTCTCAATCTGGGTTCAAAAAATTTGTGATTTTTATTTCTAATAGAAGACGAAAAGCAGATTTTGTGCAGTTTACCTGATACTTTCCTGATTTTGACGCATCTGAGACTAGATCCTTGCTAGCGCAATTCCATAACAATCTATTTTGACAGGATAATGAACAAAAATCACGATGAAAGTTAATTAGACAGTATTGTATGAATTCAGGTTGTCCACCTTAACTGAGGAGTTTAACTTTACTTTCAATGATGATGCCTGTATTATTAGGGATACATATTATGGGGATCTGTATCAAGGGTTGAAAAAAAGGTTAAAAATCTAACTAATAATCTAACAGTTAGAGTAGAAAGCATAAACAAATGCTTAATTAAAAAGGGTACCAAGAAAAAATAGATTTTAGAGGTAGGGTTTTTTTTTTTTGAAGGTAAACGGATTGGAGTTTCAGCAAAGTGAAAATCATGGATTGATTAGAACGGGAGAGGAAAAATCGGCGTTGACTTAATTAGAAGAGAAGAATCAACATTGATTTTTTGTTGAAGATAAAGAATCGGAAGAGGAAAACGATGGTCATGAGAATTTCAGATATTGCAGTCGAATATAGTCTGATTTTGGCTCTAAAATCGGAGAAGAAACAGTATATGGAAGGAGATTTGCGGATGATAAAGAGAAAAAAGGGGAAAATAGTTTGTAGCGAAAGAAAGAATAGGTGGGAAGAATTTACGGAAATGTTTTTGAGATAGAAAGATTAGCGGCGTGATTTATTGGCACAGACAAATTGATTTTGGCCCTCTTACAGTAGACAAACCTCCCTAACGGTCAGTTTGATTAAGTATGTCTTACAAATAAGAATGCTATTTAGTATTATTGCAAAAATGTTACAATATGGAATCATTAATTAAATCGCACGGGGCAACAAAAGTCCCAGGACCGACTCTGATTGTAAGATAACCTCAAATATTCCGATGTGATTCAGTGTTGACTAAATAGAGTGAGTCATGTTATACATGACCGTAATACATAATGAATTTTACCCAACAAAGAAACAAGAGGAGAGGGGAGGAAGAATATCAAATTTGTGCATCATATTACCCCAAAGCCAGTGAAAAAAAATACCTGCTACTTTAAACGTTTGAGCTCATTTCTTGGAATGCTTGATCACAACAATCTTTTTTAGTGTCATTCCATGGAAGATGACTTAAACGACAAATGATTGTGGAGAACGGAGGATTGTCGAGTGAGGAAAGCGCAATGGAATTAGCGTGAAAAATTTAAGGTTTTGAAATTGAGTTGATCAATAGAAGTTGGAGTTTAGAATGTGTTGAATTTTGGATATTGAAATGATAATATTTTGCAAAAATGAATTTTAAAGAGACAGAAATGTAATTGGACTTTTATTTACTTGATAAAATGATAGAAGAAAATACAAATGTAAGTCTGTGCATTACACTTTATTTATAACAGCAGATAAAGGAAAGAAAGAAATAAAACAGTTGGGCAATGGGTCATGGCCTGTTAATACATATGTTGAACAAGATAAATATTTGCTTTATCACCAGTAACCATCTCGATTGGGGTTGGACATTTTTACCATATTACCACTTACCAAACATTATCAACCGATACGGACGAAAGTGGTACCGAGCAAATGGTAATCGATTTGATTAGTACGATATGCCAAGCCATATGAAAACATGCAGTACGTTAACGGTAATTGAGCGTTAACAATGGTAATTACAATACATGTGTGTATTCTTATATTCCATCATATATATTTACTACATAACAATCAACTTCTAATATGTAATGATTTAGTAAAATACCTGGGAAAATACTATTACGATGCAAGATTGAATGCAATTTTTATCACATATCTTAGAAATAGTTTAATTTGTATGATATTTTAGTTCATCCATAATGTTTTTTTTACATGCTCGACTATGGAGAATAAGATAGATAAGTAATAATATAATAATACAAAAATCAATTTTAATATTTAATATTTTAACGTGAAATATTGTAAACAAAAAGATCCCATACTAGTAAACAGTAAAAATTTATTACCGACCTCTACCAACCATAAACCGAACTGTTGGCAATAAATTTTTTTGGTTGGTAATGGTATGATTTTTCTATTACCATATAAGTCGGTACAGTAATGGTTTTGAATATAAAGTTCCGATACCGAACCGATTCCACCTTGAATCTAGATCTTAATTCACTTCGTTCAGAAATATCTCTGTTACCCCTTCTCAAACCTAGGGTTAGAAAAACCCAAGATTTGATTTGATTTTTCTTCTTCTGTTAAATCCGCCTTCGAATGATATGCATCAGCGAGAGATAAGGATGGAGGGGATAAAAGGAGGTAGTTCTGAAAGATTTAGGCAAAGATAAAGAAGGATAAGGAAGAATTTGTCTTTGAATCCTTCAAAGCCAAAATTAGGGCAGTTGATGGTGATGGAAAAGACTCAACTTGTGTCCTTCTTGACTTTGATCGAAGATGAAGTCGATGTTGTATTGTCAGATTCACTTCTGGTGGAATTATCTTTGATTCATTGACATTCAATTGGGCTCTAAATTTGGTAAAGTTCCCCACTGAAATGGATTTAAATTCACAACAGCTTGATTCATTTATTTTATACATTATGAAAGTGTTGAAGCAATCAAGAAGGAAAAACAATGCTTTGAGATTTCTTAGAGATATTCTCCATTTCGTATGAAACTATGCTTTACATTTTAATAAATTATTTCGCTTTTCCCCTATAATTTAGTTCCTTATAATCATACGTTTGTTTCATTCCTTAAATATAATTCGAGTCAAATCATGTTTTCATTTGTTTTATGTTGAATTTACGTAAAAAAATAAGAGGCCTATTCAACTTTCTTGCTTATGTGATTTTGAAAAGGTGGAGCAAATTGAGGTAAGAATCCAAATTGATTATATCTAAATTGGTTAAAGATTTAGAATTCAGTGTATGAATTATAGTTCGTTGACATTTTGCTAGAATATTATTATTTTAGGAGGATAATTCAACTATAGGGACAAATAATTTAAGGTTAATTGTTAAATTTACTCAAAAATCTATTCTTTTTAGTTTCTTCACTTTGGTTGCGATTGAAATTTTTTATTTACTTCTGAACTATGATTGTAGAGATGGATCGGACAAGATGAATCTTCAACAAGCTATCAGGGATAACAAAATTTCTTCTAAATTTGTAAGTCAATAAAAATTCATATTATATATTTGTTACTTTACTCTTAGGATTGAAATACAATTCCAATTGTTTAAAAATAATTTTCCTGATTATTTGATCAGGCACCTACAACCAAGGTTTTAAATCTCGGATATCGGTCGCGTTTCATCTCGGGGATTTTATAGACTCGGTCTCGTATCGGGGGAGATCTCAAACGAGATGAGTCTAATTCGGGAGTTCATCTCGGATCCGAAAGTTCATATCGGAACAATCTCGGGATAAATGATATGTTAAAAAAGATATTTTAACAAAATAATTTTATGAATGCTATTAAAAACATAGTAACTTAAACTTAAAATGCAAAATAACTTTATTATTCTTTACTTTGCGAAAGATCATTCATATTCTAAATCGTAATATGCTTAAAACAAAAATATTGTTAGATAGGAAACATTAAAAGTATCCAAGACATTAAAAAATTCAACATAAATAGACCATAAAATACATAATTTCATAAGTAACATGTATGTAAAAAGACGAATATGAAAATCATAAGCGTTGTAAAACATATACGAACAAACAATATAGTCATTTAACATGCAAAATGTAAAATAACAAAAGATTGATACAGCTAGGTTTGAGTTTTTTAATTATAGTTCTAGTTCAGGCACAAATTTAAATTTTAACCAAAAAAACTAAGATCTCGGATGATATTCTAGTATTTCGTCTCGGTCGATATATCGTTCGATATTGCAATATCTCGGGCGATATATTCGAAAGGAGATTTCGAGTGATATTTGCTGTTTCGTTTCAGAAGGAGCCCAAAACGAGATCTCGGAGGAGATCTCGGGCGATATTTACGAGATTTGAAACAGTGCCTACAACCAAACCTACTGATAACCAAGAAAAAAATTTAAGCAAAAACAGCACCGATCACTAACCAAGAAAAGAAATCGAGCAAAGAAACATTTGCATTTCCCATCTCAACATCATCCACTAACACAGGTTGATAGACATTCATATATTGTTTTATCGTGTATTCTTCTTATCTAAGTTAAAGCTATATAACTACAATTTTCAGATCGAAGCATCTAAGCTAAAAAACCTAGAAAACTCACTTAAGACAGCATTAACCTAGAAACTTCTTAAAAAGTATTGATTAATCCACAGCTTGCTGTAGAAGTCGATGAAATGAATTATTCTTGCACCACTTCTTATTTATTTTAGTTGTTGCTTGTCTTAATTTAAGTACTGTAATAATATTATTTTTCATCTTTCCTCCTGAGATATAATCAATATGTCTTGGAGCTCGATCTTTAAGATCAGAATGCTTTCATGCTGAGTAGGAAGGAGAATAAGTGAGTCTATTACGTTCTAAATTTATCTAAAGTAGTGGCTTTGGATTGTAAGTGATTAAGGCTGATATTTGCTTGATGTTATCTAGTAAGTTAACGCACTACAAGAAACATGCTAAATAGCGACAGGAAGGGGCGACGGTTACCGACGGCTTGTTTCCGACGGCTTTCAACAGGCCGTCGGCGGCCGTCGGAAATCGTCGATTATAATCGCGTTTTCTTCCACCCGAGAACATTTTAGCTTCATTTCCTCCCTTCTCCTATTTGCTCCAGCACGATTTCTAAAACCATCAATCCCCCAATCCGCGATTTCTAGCCTCCAAACACCAAATTTTCCCCTTCCGATTGTCCCCGACTTCCACTCAATCCTCCAGCAAGAGTAATTTGAGGTATAATCTCATTTTTTGCTTAAAATTTCAATTTTTACCTAAATCTAATTTTTTCTAAATTAGCAAAGTAAGGTTAATTGTTGATTGCAATTGGTTTCTATGGTGTTGTAGTGGGTTTTATCATCATATTATATGTGTATTTCATGTGCTACACCGAAATTGAAAATTTTATGTTCAATATTTGGGTATTTGTGTATGTTACATAGAAAATTAAGCATGTTTTGGATAGGTTGTTGTAACAGTGGTCATAATATTGGTTAGATACGGAAGTGATGATTTTAGTGTATTCACAGGTCAAATTAAAAATGTATGTGCGTGTCTATGTACGTTTGTGTACATGTTTCGATTTAGCTTGGTTTTTTCCATTGTATAATTTTGGATATTTATATACATGTGCGCCGTTGTGCACTTGTCATTCTTGTATATGTTAGTTGACATACAAAAAAAATGAATGGATGAACTAGGAAGTACATTGTGCAAATTTTGACTTATGCACTAAAAAGCATGAGTCTAAATTCTAGTTGTACCCATTGAATCGACGATAATAGTATTGGTTTTAAGTTGATTGAAATGTCAAGCAGATATGATAAAACAAAATATTTTTATGCTGCAGTAAAACGTACTTTTACAGTAAAATGCGCACATTTAATTGCCTAATATCCCCTAGAGTGTTTTCGGCCCCGTCCGACGAGTGTTGTACATGATCATTATATAAATAGCCGTTTTTCCAAAATAAAAAACGACCGTTTATATTCATCTAGTACAATATTTGTTGGATTTTTCCTTGTATTGGACAAGTTATAAATGCAGTAAGCATTTAAATTTTGTATACTATTTCGTTTCAAAGGATTCACAAAATTTCGGTTTAATTATTTTTTTGTTTCCTGCGTATATGTGTAAAAAATGCAAGAAACAAAAGGGAAATTCTGTCGAAATTTTGTTGAATCGTTTGAGAGGAAGTAGTATACAATTGTAAATGTTTACTCTGTTTATAATGGGAAGTAGGATGTCTGACCATGCAAAAGAATTGCAATTAATAAAAGTGCCAAATTAGATTATTATTTTTTAACTTAATGAAAATATTATTTGCTTTCAATCGTTTTATATACGTGCGTTTTATAACCATAACTAAAATAAGTTTTTTTCGGATTTGAATTCTTTAAAATAAATATTAAATTTTGAACTTGTGCCTAAATTTGTCAAATAAGAAAAGTGATTGATTATTTTGTTGATCGGAGGAGTTGGATGTATCAAAGAAGAGGATAGAGAGGTTCAATAAAAGAAGAATTTCATAATGGTATAATAGTCTTTGTTGAATTTGCTTAAGTAATAATGGAAGCGATCCTGAAATTCGTTGTCCATGTAGCAAGTGTAGACATTTGAAATAGTTGTTACCCGATGCTGTGAAAGTCCATTTCTGCAAAAACGGATTCGTATCCGAGTATTATTTTTGGGATTGTCATGAAGAAGTTGCATAGAATACTCGTGTAGAGACTGAGGTAGAAAGTGCTGTTGATGAAAATAATAGTACGCCCCGTATTGAAAATATGGTCGAGGACGCAGCACGATTAATGTTTCCTATGAATGCAGTTCACGATGATGAAGGGAATGATGAAGAACCAAATATTAAAGCTAAAAAAATTTATGATTTGTTGGATAATGCTAAGAAACTTATTTGGGATGGTTGTAAAAGCGGCACTCAGCTATCGGTAATCGCAGAATACCTAGCAATGAAGTCAAAATACAACATCACTGAATCTCGGTTCACAACTATTGTACAAGCTGCAAAAATGCACATGCCGCCAGATAGTTTAATGTGTGAAAATCACTATGAATTTAAAAAGCTTATGTCGGCATTGGCTTTGCCTTATCAAAAAATAGACACATGTTTAAAAGGATACATGTTGTTTTGGAAAGATGACGTAAATCTTTGAAATTGTAAAATATGCAATGAAGAAAGATATAAAGGAAGAAAGAAGAAGGGAAAGGAAGTTCCATTTAAACGTATGCATTACTTACCCATTACTCTGAGGCTTCAAAGACTGTATGCATCTCTTGTAATTGCATCTCATATGAGATGTCATAAGGTGAGATCGGAAGAAGAAGATACGTTGACCCATCCGATCGATGGGGAAGCATGGAAGCATTTCGATAAAACTTATCTGAATTTTACAATGGAGAGTCATAATGTCAGATTAGGATTATGTACGGATGGTTTTTCACCACTTTCTCAATTTGGTTCTAAATACTCATCATGGCCCATTGCTATCACACCTTATAATTTACCTCCATGGATGTGTATGAAAATGCAATATATGTTTCTTACTGTTGTTATTCCTAGACTTGACGATCCAGCACAAGGAATTGATGTTTATTTACAACCGTTAATTGAAGAATTAAAAACATTGTGGAACGAAGGAGTAGAAACATACATGTTTCAAAATAAGAAATTTTTTCATATGTTTGCTTCTTTATTGTGGACTATAAGTGATTTTCCTGCCTATGCAATGCTTTCAGGATGGAATACTGTCGTTCGTCTATCATGTCCTTATTGCATGGAAGAGACTCGAGCGTTTTCCTTACAGCATGGTAAGAAAATTTCATGGTTTGACTTCCATCGATGTTTTCTCCATGTAAACCATCCTTTTAGAGTAGACAAGAAAAACTTTTTGGATAATAGAGTAGAAATTAGACAACCTCTAACACTATGGTCTAGCGAAGAAATATATGAAATGGTTAAAAATCATCTAAAAATATATGAAACTGGAGTTCAAACAGAGATTGAAGGGAAATCGATCTATCATAATTGGTGTAAACAGTCTATTTTTTAGAGTTGCCATATTGGAAACATCTTCTGCTTTGTCATAATATTGATGTGATGCACAATGAGAAAAATGTATTTGATAATTTATTTAACACAATTTTGAATGTTAAAGGGAAAACTAAAGATGATTTGAAATCAAGGCGCGATATAGAAGAATTATGCAAACATCCTGAGCTTCATATGAAACTAAATGACAGTAAAAAACCGAAAGCATGTTATGAATTAGATAATAATGAGGTTAAAGTTGTGTTGAAATGGGTTGAAGGGTTAAGATTTCCTGATGGGATTTCATCAAACCTTCGTAGATGTGTTGACTTCAAAAATGGTAGGTTGGGTGGAATGAAAAGTCACGATTGTCATATTATGATGGAGCATTTATTTCCTGTTATGTTCAAAGAACTACTATCGTTAAAGGTTTAGAAGGTGATAACGGAGCTTAGTTTGTTTTGCAAAGAGCTTTGTTTGACTACTTTGAAAGTGGAACGTTTACATAAATTTGAAGTAGATATTCCAATACTGCTTTGCAATTTGGAGAACATATTCCCGCCAGGTTTTTTTTTTAATGCAATGGAGCTTTTACGTGTTCACCTTCCAACTGAAGCACGATATCGCGGTCCTATCCAATATGGATGGATGTATCCATTTGAGAGGTAAATATAAACATGTTAACCATTAATTTAACTACATTTAAAACTATGAAATAATGTAAATTAATTTTTCATAGGTATCTGAATCATTTGAAGGAAAGAGTGAGACAAAAAGCACGAGTTGAAGGCTTGATGTGTAAATCTCACATTGAAGAAGAAGCTTCGTTCTTTTTTTCTCATTATTTCAGTGATCATGTGAATATATCATTTGAAAGTGTTCCTCGAAACGACGAAGGAGACGAACAAGAATCGTCTCAAACAGTTTTGTCTGTTTTTGGACAACATGGTCGACCTTCTGGGAAATGTGTTGACGTATAGCTAAATGATAAAGATCTTTATGTAGCTCACACTTATATTCTTCTAAATTGTGCTGAAGTTGTACCATTTGTTAGGTAATATGGAATATCAATTAATTCTTTTTTCATTTCTACATTTTTGCGTGTGTATAATCTAATGTAAAACTCTATTTCTGTTTACAGCGTTTATGAACGTGAACATCCAAACAGAGATATCGGTAAAGAATTTTTTGCTTGGTTTACAAATTATGTTTATGAACCCTAAAATTATGTTGTTGATGAAGGGGTGAAACATCTTGCACTGGGACCAAAAAGATTGGTCAAGACATATCCAATATATTTTGTTAATGGATATAAATTTAACACAAAAGAATACGGTGCTGAAAAATTAACGAACAATACTGGTGTATTCGTTAAAGGCGGTGACGATCCTGAAAATCACATTAATGATTTTTATTGCGTTTTAACACAAATTTTGCAACTGACATATTTCTCACGACCCGCAATGGAGTGTTTCTATTTAAATGTGATTGGTTTAGCAGTGTCCCGAGTTCTGGGATTGATGTATATAAGGATTATAATCTAATTGAAATAAAGCATACATCACATTATTACAAGTATGATCCTTTTGTACTAGCCAAACAAGCATTACAAGTTTATTACGCTCCTTACCCGTCTCTAAAAAGAGATAAAGCAAATTGGTCAGTAATTTTTAAAATAAAGGCCAGATTTACGTTCGAGGAGAAGAATATTCCTGATGAAGGAGCCTACAGGCAGAACTTGAACAGAACAATGAAATAATAATTGAAGACGATCATGCAGATTTTGGACCTCTGGTCGATGAGACAAATGCTTTGGTAGATGCGTTTGAAAGCGCGGAGGAAGATATTATAGAATTCAGGCCGAATCTGAATCTGAAGAGGATGATGACTAATGTAGATGATGAGTACTATCTTTCTAGTTGTAATGTAATTATGGAGTAAACCCCAGCTTATTTTGCAATTCATGTAACTCTATTAAATTTTTGAATGTTATGATTTTTTTTTACATCTTTTATTTCATATGCAGTTTTTCCTATTTATTTATCTTAAATCTGCAATGTAAAATGTTACTTCTTTGAATATGAGACCCATCAAATACAGGTATAAACAATTTCTCATTTATTTCATTTTTTACATCTTTTATGTCACTTATTTAGCAGCTTATATCATTTGTGTAAGTTAGCTTACATCTTTTGAAATGATTTATATGTGACAGGTATGTCATTTAGAGGAAATTCTTCAGGCGAGGGTTCTGGATCGCAACCCATTATGCGTCCAGTCATGTCCTTGGTCCCTACACTTTACTTAGCATGTTAATTATTTTATACCGTACACTTATGTTTATCACATTTAACGCAGGTTTTTCGACCTTCAGCCTTCGAGGGTTATTTTGGACGTTTTGAGAGCAGCATATAGGGCTAGGATAACGGGATGTTGGCTTAGGTCGGATTTGATCCCACCTCACATACAGGAGGTCATTTGGCAGGATGTGCTAGTAAGTATTTTCTTATATATATTTTTTTGCATTTTAATTTCTTTTAATCGCTGAGATACTGTACACATTTTACTAGTAATGTTTGTTTAACATGATTACAGGCCGAGGTGGATATACAAACACATGATTTAGCCCTGGCTCGGACATAGTGGATGCAGAAAATGAGAAAAAATTATAAAGATGTTATAGCAACAATGAAGAAAAGCATGAAAAAACCTCCATGGATGTGAGATACCGTTTGGAGTGGATTTCTGAGATATTAGGAGAGTGATACAACGAAGGTTAGTGCACTAAATTTTTTTCAAAATATAAAAATATTTAGTCAATAATTATCAAATTTTAAATGTAAAGGCGGAGGCAGAAAGAAACAATGCAAATAGAAATAGAAATCTAGTCACTCATCGAGGAGGATCCAAGTCATTTCAGCAGTATCAACAGGAGTTGGTAAATTTTTTTTAAATGCGACTTATATAAAAATTAATATGCTATATAGTTTTGAACTTGTAATAATGGTGCGTAATAATCAAATTCAGGAGGCTCAAGGGGAGGGTCCAGTCACGTATATGGACGTGTTCGCCCATATGCCTGCCATCGAGCATGTCGACCCAGACGAGAATATCACATACACATGGCATGACGAGAAATCTAGAAAGAGTCATCTAAGATTTCATTTTATGTAGAAGTTTATGTAGTAATTGTTAAATTACTATAAAATAAGATATCATTATATTAATTTTATATCCATTCTTGTTTGGTCTTGCAGGAGAAGTTTATGGAGCGTCGTCAGATGCGTCTAGCTGAGACTAGACGTGAGCAGCTTACTACTGACGAGGAGGACAATATCTTTCAGTCCGTGATGGATCCAGCGACGCGGAATAGACGTTATGGATTCAGAAATCAAGTGGTAAAGCATTTTAACTTTAATTTAATTTTTAGTTTAGAAACAATATAAATTTTACGAATTACATGTTATTAAAATAATCGTACGTGATTAAAAGATTTTTAAATAATTGTTACAGTCCACCAGTCAGCAGGCACGGGGCAGACATACTAGAGCTACAATAGACGCTGCAGAGATTGAGGAGTTCAGAGCCAGGTGGCACAGCTTGAGGACTAGAATTGCTGCCAAGCTATTGAGATGACTCAGCTTCTTGATCGACGCACAACAATATGGGCGCTTCCCCTCGTCAGCCGGTTCTGCAGATAATGATGATCAAGATCAGTGATGGGTAGGTATGTTTTTCAGTTAGGCATATACATAAATGACTAGGTTTCTATGACTATGGGATGGGTGTATGACTTTGGTTTGACATTTTGCCTGTATTATGATGGTAGACTTGATGTGGCGGGTTGATGTACTAGACTTGATGTATTATATGTTGTTGTAATGGTAGACTTGTTATGTTTTATATGTTTTTTTTTGTTTTCATGATTTTTTGGTTGAAATGGTGTGGTTTTCATGATTTGTGTATGAAATGTTATGCTGGAATTATAGACCGATGGTCTGAATGGGTGAATTGAGATGAATGTGTGTTGGAAGACTAAATAGCAGCTATACAAAAAAAATACCCAGGTTTTACGATGGCTTCCGATGGCTTGGGACAGCCTATGGGTCCAAATATAGATCACAATTTCCGACAGCTTGGGACGACTTAATGGTCAGCATATGCAACGGTTTCTGACGGCTAGCGACGACCGTTGGAAACCGTTACGATCCGCTACAAACCGTAGGAAATTGCAACGACGGGTTCTATCAGTATCCGTCGAAAACTATGTTTATCGACGGCTTAAACTGCGACGGTTATTTCCGACAGCTTGCTTTGATTTCCGACGGCCGCCAACGGCTGGCAGCCGTCGGAAATCCGTATTATTCTTGTAGTGACGCCTTGATTCTAGCTTTAGCAAATTTGTATATTAGATCATGATCAATATATACCATCTTGTATTGCTAATGCGGAGCTATTGCCTCCATTGTATAGTTAATGAAATCCTTTGTTCCTAAACAATTCAAATTTTACTTTTTGACATTCTACAAAAAAAAATGTTATTGACTTTAAATGGTACAATGGTTTGATAGTTTGACTAGCTTAATCATTAATGATCTAAAATGCTTTTATCGATAGTAGATTTTCTTTAAATCAATGTTTTATCTCTTAAGTTGAACTGGCCAATCTCCTTTATGATTGTGAACCCTCGTATTTGATATCATGTTAGGTACGGGAATACAAGATAAAAATGCAGAGTTTATACAATAGAGAACATTGCTTAAGAATTGGAAATATGCTTCTATGTTCATCTTTAGGGTTCATGGAGATTTGGTAATTTGAATTCAGGAGCTTATAATCTATTGTACAATTAACCAAACGGTGATTGTATTAAGGGCGTATGAAATGTCATTTTATCATTTGTTTTGTAGCAATTGAAATATTTTTATTCGTGTTTCCATATATATTCAGCGTTGTTTTTATTGGTATTTATCTACTTGAGTTGAAGATATATGATATTTGTTTTGTAAGTAACTTTTGCGACGGCTGCAATAAAGAAAGTAGCAAGAAATCGAACTATTGCGACGGTTGATTAAAATAACCGTAGCAGAAAAGAAATTTCTTGCATCGGGTCAAAAACTCCTAGCAATATGTTTAGAATTGTTGTGACGTCTGCATTTTGTTATCGTTATTGAACCGACGCAAATGACCTGTTTTGTAGTGATGTGCTCTCCTACGGTAGTAAAATGTTTTGTTATAAGACAGGCAATGTGATCATCATAACAAGTAACGTGATTTATTTTACTCTTTCTTCGTTCGATACAGGTTATCAAATGTCATCCATGTAGGCAAATTATTATTTTTACTTGATTTGAAAAATTGCTATCATGACCTTATATGTAAACGATTGATGGTAAGAAACCTATTAAGCTACATGCTTTTAAAAGATGTACGACTGAAGGTTATGCCATCTTCTTTTATTGCTTTCTTTATTGTTTGATACGTAGTTGGCCTAATCACAGTACCTGGAATTGTTACCCTCTTCCCAAAAGGAGGCAACATAATGTAACATTTTATACTCTTTTTAAATCTTATGTGGTAAAGTATACTATTTTACTAAGGCTTTAGCTTATAATTAAATAGTATTAACTTGAGGTCATTTATGTGCTTCACTTACATGACCTTCTCCATTACTTACTAAAAAATACTAGAGATAAATATTTTAATTTTAACTCAACCTCATTTGTAATGTATACAGACGAAGATATGAAAAACCATTCACATCTTTCAGTTGTATGACTAATCACTTTGCAAATCTATATAATATTTATATAGGAATAGACATGTGAATCACCATACATGGAGAACTACGATACATTGATAATAAAACATTAAAATTAAATGAGATGGATGATATTATTGGAATCTTAAAAATATTTTCATCCATTAAATGCTAAATGTAGTTTGTGCAACAATGATTATTTTAACATTGATTTGTCTTGCATTTACAATAATTATTTTGAAGTAGTTATAACACATTTCAAAAGGAAGTTGAAGGTTGTTTGTTTGAAATATGAATTTTTTTATGGGTTTCCTAATATTGTTTGTAGTAACAAAGTTAGCAAATAAAACCACATGATATTTAAGCTCTAGGCACACCACATTTTTTTTTGCCAGCTTTCTGACACATACGTTTTAATTGTTTTTACTTTCATACCAAGATAAAATAACTACTTTTGGAAGAACTTAAAGTGGTTCTCTTTGTACTTAAAATGAAGAAAGAGGATTATGTTATGATCAGTGCGTTTGCAAAGAATGAAATGTAGTACTTGAGCCGGGAATCTTGGGATGCGTTAGTTGCTATGAACGCGGTATTAGAATCGAGCAATCAAGTTGTGAATTTTAATGTATGATTTATATTTTATTAATAAATTTTTATTTTAATAAATAATGTGTCAATAATTGCAAAAATAAATAAATTAAAAAAATATAAATGGGTCTGGCTCGGTTCAAATCAAGCCTATAATGGAGAGCATATTGATACAAACACAAGCAAAAAACGACGTCTTAAACGAGTTTTATTTGCACGAGCTATTAATTTTAAAAATTTATAAAAATATAAATTTTATTAATTATAATAATTAATTCATTGAACTTATCAAACAATAATAGGACTAGGTAAAAAATTACTATGAACGAAGCCTATACTCTTTATACTTTGGTAGCAATTCAAGGACATGACTGCTACGTGTGAATTGCACGAAGAAGTTAAAAAACCTTCCAGGTGAAAACTACTACTTAAAACACATGATAAGTACATTATAATTGTCGCCATATCCGATAAAACATAAATACACAATATAGTTTATGATAATTGTTCACTATGTAGTTAACGTTATACTAGACAACTTTATTACTGCTGAATTTGCATAACTACATCTAGATCTATCAATGAATAATCGAAATATCAAAAATTTGTCCATATTCATATTCAAAAAAGTTTAAATATCTAATATCCAGAAAATTGGATATTGAAGCAGATACCAAGCTTTCGCATTCGAAACTCACCCGTCTAGCTTTTATCAATAGTACAGTTAATACATAGGATTTTTTTTATTTAGGCCGGCTTTGAAGACTTATAACAAAAGTAGGTCAGGTTTCAAACTAATTACAAAACTAGACCACTTTCCCCTATGTATAACACAGGTGACATCTCGGGCCACCATATTAAGCTAATAGTTTGTATTATCTGAACCCACTACATATTAATTACTCAAAATTATTTTTTTTATCATAAAACGTTTATGCTAAACTATTTTTTTATTTATATTTTCTAATTAGTAACCGCTTGGGGGGATAGATAATATTTGATATATTTGTTAGTATCAGGGATGAAGATATCTGAAAAATGTTATGAGTACAGATATGACAGTATTTGTACTCAAAAATATCTATTCACACACCTAATTTGATTGAAAAAGATACCTTTTTTAAAGTGAACGTTTGCCTTTTTTATTTGTTCCTTGATTAACTTGGAATTACTAATAAAAAGACATTTGACTAAAAGATAGTTTTAATAAAACGTAGAATAATTGGAACATTTTTGGCTTATTTTATATTGGATGAGAACATGGAATTGACAAAGCAACAATACAAGTTACATGTTAGTCAACTATTATGCCTAAAAGTTAAATTATACAAATCCATGCTGATTCTCCTTTTACAACTTTATAAGTCTATCTAGTATTTAATCTTTATTGTTAACAAAGAGAAATCAATTAACATGATTTTCACGATATCATTTTGAAATTTTGATAATAACCCATTCGTAATCAACAAAATTTCATCGTGGTTTACAATCTCCATTGCCATATTATTTTAAATTATTCATAAAACAAAGTTTTACTACTAATTTATTAATTTGTCAGCAAGAAATACTCCAACAAATCAAACTAAAATAAAAGCGCTGTGATTATCAAAACTTTTATTCAAAATAATTGGAAAAACGATACTCTTATTTAAAATTGAAGTGTCATAACAATGTCTTAAAGATGAATGTAACTCTTACGAAGTCACTAATAGAATAATCCAGCACACACATTTATTCATCACAATCATCTAGAATGTACTAAAACAAGGTGCATGTTTGCACATATATGATCTAATAAGAAGTGCATATGTTGAAAGTTTGCGGTGAAATTGATCTATAGAACGGTCGATTTGATTAACTGCATCATCCAGTAAAGAATTATGACCTAAGCATTGCCGCACATCCCTATCTTCTATGAAGAAATCGAAGAAGCTTTTCAGCTCCTTATACCTGTCAAACATACCAATTATAACTCTACTCTTTCCCGATAGGTTAATAATGGGAATGCCCTCCATCATAAGCGAAGAAATTTCTCAATGGATGCTTTGAAATTTAGATGAATTGCGATCGATTATCTCATGTACATGCCTCTCGATGAAGGAATCGACTACTAGCTTCCCATGTTTGGATATGCTTTTGAATTTGTACTTCAATTTCAGAGGAAGTCTCTTCACTATTTCTTCTATCACGTCGTCGGAAATTTCTGTAGTTTGTTTAGCACTCTGATTTGTGTTGGAGGAAGCCATGGCTTCTCGTCAGTGAAGAAGTTGCGAATATAGAATTTGATCTACGAAAAAATAAGGAAGAAGAAGGCGGCTGCAGGGTAACGTTTTCAAGGAGATACATATTTTAAAGTGGGTGAATATGATTGAGAAGAACATTACTAAAAATATATATACACACACACACACACGCACACATTGCAACTTGCAATTTAGCCATATTTGAACCAGAAACCTATGATGCACCATCAATACAAGAAATATGGGAAATGGCAAACATGATTGAGAAAAATATTACTAAAAATATACTTAAAAAGTGGGTGAATAAAAAAATGAGTACTAAAACCAACATTGACAACAAATCAACTGTAGAAATGATGAATAATTTAGTTCATATCATAGTTGAATTGAACCTATAAAATATTACTTCATCAGTGAAGCAAAAGCTATGAAAGAAATAAAGTTGAAGTGTTGCACAATAAAGGATCAAGTTACAAATATATTCAAAAAAGCTTTGCCAAGAACAAAATTTAAGAAGTTACAGACTATACTCAGGGGCGGATTTAAGGGGTTTAGTGGGGTCACTAGACCCCACTTGACTTTCACATTTTACTTTTTATTAGTGCAATTTATCAAACTCAGGTGATGCTGCCGCCTTCTATCTTTGTGTCTGTCTCTTATTTATTTTTTAACTTCTTCCTTTATCAAAACTACTGCTGCTCTAGAAACAAAAAGAAGAAAATTAATCAAAATTCCCTCTGTATCCTAGATTTTTCCATTCAGGTATGTCGTTGCTTCTTCTTTTTACCTTTTTTTTTTGGGAAATCTATTATTTTACTACCATGTTTGTGTATTTTTAGCCCCCTCTAGCCTCGGCTCCTGGCTCTGCCACTGACTATACTTGAAATTCTCAAAATTTGTATCGAAGAGGAGTGTTGAAGAGTGATGCTAATTACTAGAAGTCTTGTGAGTATTCAATAGGAATTATATAGAAAAATAAGGAATGACTTATGTGATACTTACTTACTAGAATATTTCATGTAGATTAATTCACTCCAGAATGTTCATTTTATATTATCCTACTAGCATGTCTATTTGTAAAACAAAGCCTGTAAATATAGGCCTTTATACATATTGTAACGTAGGTGCTAGAAAATAATAATAAGAGTTCTGCATTCTCAAAAACAAAAACAAAAAACAAAAAAATCTAGCAATCGTGTTTTCATCAAATCTCTTAACTATTTCACAAATAATATCATCCAATTCCTATTTTTTCTAAAAAAATCAATTAATAAATCTCTTTCATAAGCATATTTCTATTTATTAGCCAATAAATGAGTGTTACATCATATGTAGTAAGTAAAACATCAAGATCTGGAATTGGTTTCTCTAAACAACAAAAACAAGGTGGTTAGCTTTAAAAGGTTGTTGTTCACCGTTGTTGTTTTAAGAAAATAATCTGATGTGGGCAAAAGATAAGACAAATTCTGTTGAGTACATTCCATGTACATTATTGTGTTTTTCCTGAGCAGTCCCTACATGAAATGAATCTTTTTTGAAGTAGACAAACGTTATTTTTTCCTTTACATGATGACTAGTTATATGGCTGGACTAAAATCGGGTTCTTGGGGTTATGGATAATGTCATAGAACTCTCTTGCTATTGGTTTAGATATTCTAAACCTTTTTTCTAAAATTAGTAAATTATATAGTCCTTTAAAAATTACCAAATTCCCTTTTCTAATAATATACATACCTTGGATAGTTTCTTCTATATTTAATAATTTTGATATCATTTTCGTTGGTGAGTTTCTTTGTATAAATATAGCCTGTTTATTTACCTTTTTGTGCATATGCGTGTGTAGAATTTATTGTTTCCTATCCTAAGAACACCCGATACCTGATATCTACAGTTGTGGAAATTATACATCTGGCATTAATGATGTCAATTGTCAATCTCAAATATCCCAAAAAAGGGTTAAGCTAATAAAGCTTCATATTCATATAACAAATTCACGTTGAGCTAGTGCTGAATGAAATATATAACTGAGATATGCTACCATTATATGATGCCAGGTATTGGTTTATCAGGCTTGTCTTTGAACTATTGATTTCGTTTGTGTTATGATGTTAGAAGCTATTACGTCAGTGTATTTGCCTATTATGTTTGTTTCTTGCCTAAAGCAGTTATGTATATATTTCAAGTCTAATTAGTCACTACTTGGTACCTTCACACTGATTAACAGGTGAACCCGCATTATTGCCATATGTTATCGTTTGATCTCATCCTTAAGAGATTGTTATGCCTATAAAAAATGATGTTATTTTCAATAGTTATTTTTACCCTTTTTATTTTGTTTTTTTTTGAAAAAAAACAACCACTGAGCGTCACTAGATTGTTTAGCTTATGAGTCATGAATCTTTTTCTTCACTAAGTACCACAATATTCGTATCATTGTATGATAACCTCAAATATTATGATGTGATTCAGTGTTCACTGAATAGAGTGAGTCGTGTTGTGTACACCATAATACATAATGAATTTATCCAACAAAGAAACAAGAGGAGAGGGGAGGAAGAATAATCAAATCCATGCCTCATATTACCCCAAGCTGGTGGAAAAAAATACCTGCTACTTTGGAAGTTTGAGCTCATTTCTTGGAATCCTTGATCACGACAATCTTTTTTAGGGTCATTCCATTTCCATGGAAGTGGACTAAAACGGAAGATGACTGCAGAGAACGGAGGATTGTCGAGTGAGGAAGGCGCAATGGAATTAGCATGAGAAGTTTAAGGTTTTGAAACTGATTTGATCAACGGAAGTTGGAGTTTTGAATGTGTTGAATTTTGGATATTGAAATGATAATATTTTTCAAAAATGAATTGTAAAGAGATGGAAATGTAATTGGACTTTTATTTACTTGATAAAATGATAGAAGAAAATACAAACGTATATCTGTACATTACGATTTATTTATAACAGCAGATAAACGAAAGAAAAAAAATACAGTTGGGCAATGGGCCATGGCCTGTTAAGACATATGTTGAACAAGAAAAATATTTGCTTTATGACCAGTAACCATCTCGATCTTAATTCACTTCGTTCAGAAATATCTCCGTTACCCCTTCTCAAACCTAGGGTTAGCAAAACCGAAGATTTGATTTGAAAGATTGAGGCGAAGATAAAGAAGGACGAAGTAGAATTTGTCTCTGATTCCTTCAAAGCCAAAATTTAGGCAATTGATGATGGAAAAGACTCAACTTGCGGCCTTCTTTACTCTGATCGAAGATGAAGTCGATGTTGTACTGTCAGATTCACTTCTTGTGGAAAGACCTTTTGATTCATTAGCATCTCATTGACGTTCAACTTGACTCTAAATCTAGTAAAGTTCATTACTGAAATGGATTTAGTTAACACATATGCACATTGGTAAGTGTATAGTATGTGATTTACTTGCAGTTCACCTCTTTGTACTAATTCATGAATGAAGTTGAGGTCGATCTTGATGTGTTTTGTTCTTGCATGTTGCACTGGACCTTCAGAAATATAGACAACACTTTAGTTATCACATCACAAAGTTGGCTTAGTATCAGACTTCAAGTCGAGTTCACTTAGCTTGAGCTGTATTCACTTGATTTCGGCTTTAACATTTATTATACTTCTACACTCTACTTTAGTTCTCAATCAAGATAAAATAGCATATCTATTTGAACACCATGATATTAAATTACTGCCAACGACAATACAGTACCCTGAAACTGATCTTCTATCTGCTGGGTCAGATGCCCTGTCTACATCAGCATATCCAGTAATGTTGAGTTGCATGCTTGCTTTTAATGTTAAACCATAATTGATGGTGCCTTTGAATTTATTAGAATCCTTTTGACAGCTTTGCAATGCTCACTCAATCGATTCCGTGTAAATTGAGAAACCTTGTTTAACACTGAATGTAATATCTGGACGTGTTATAGCTGCATATATATTGTAATGCACCTATAACGCTCCTATATTGCCTGACATTAAAAACTGCTTCTCCCATGTATTTAAAAAAGTGTTAATTGTTGATCATAGGGGTAGATTGATGGTTAGCTCCATACATTTTAGTTTTAATCAAAACTCAGAGATGAACTTCCTTCGACATAAAAACATCTTTGTGCTGGACTTTGTCTTGACTTCAATACTTAAGAAATATGTTAGTTCACCCAAATTTTTGATTGAAAATTTATGATTTAAATAATCAGTCAAGAAATCTATGTCATCAGTGCTGTTGCATGTGATAATTAAATCATCAACATATATAAGTATGTATGATGTTGATGATTTATTTTCATAAACAGAGAATTGTCTGATTTGGTTGACTGGTATTCTAGTTTAATTAGAGCAGCTTTCAGTCTACCAAATTAGACTCTAGGATCTTGTTTAAGATCATAAATGGCCTTTTTTAATCTGTAGACATAGCTAGAATCTTGGCAGTATCCTTGTAGTTGTTGCATATAAATTCTTTCTTTTAAACCCTACGGAATTATTGACATCTAGGTGTCTAACATGCCAATTTTTAGTGCAATACGAAGTATAAGTCTAACTGTAATGGGCTTTATAACAGGTGAGAGTTTTTGATTAAAATCAATTACATGCTCTTGTGTAAAGAATTTAGCCACAAGTCTAGCCATGTAGTTCTTAATTGAGCCATCATGGTTTTTCTTTAGTCTATAAGTCCATCCGAATCCAACTATATTTTTGTTAGCTGGTGCATGAACTAACTCCCAATTATTGTTTTTGATGAGAGCATTATACTCCTCATACAGTGCACTTTTTCGATGTTTTCTCTCAAAACATTGATCAAAATTACTCTGGTTCATTTGAAGTTGGCACTGCAGTGAACACCTTTAGCTTTAAAATTCCACTTTTAGCCCTAGTAGTTATAGGATGTCCAAAATATAAATTAACGTTGTGTGGAGGTGAGTTGGGATGGTTATTTGTGTCTGGAGTATTGACTTGTTTCAATTGATTGAGTGTCTAAGTTGACTTTAGTGCTATGTTAATTTTGATTTTCACTTTGTGCAGGTAAGTTGATGGAAAGGCTGGGTGGTTCAGATGGTTCACCAACTTAGTGCTGATGGGTGAAAAATCTTGACCATCAGGAACCTCCTCATTTCCCAAATGCTGCCATATGTCAGCATATCTTAGTATGTGTAACGATATGGATTTCGCTCAGAATCAATCGATCGCTAAACTGACCAAGACCGTTCGAATCCCGCATACGCTAACTCTAATTTTCTGGGTTGTTACAATATGTTTGGTATGGATCTCTTAACGTTGTACACTTTATTGGTGGTACCAATTTCTTTTGATTTGAAGTTTTCATTGAAAACAACATGTCTGCTTAAGTAAATTTTGTCTGCATCATCTAAGCACTTGCAGCCTTTCTGATTAGTAGCATAGCCTAAAAAAGTACATAGTCTTGTTCTGAAATTCAACATATTGCTATTATATGGTTTCAAGTAGGGATAACATAAACAACTAAATACTGTCAAGTTGTAGTAATATGGTTTAATACCATGTAGTTTTTCTAAAGGTGTAACCCCTTTTAATACCTTTGTTGCCTGTGGTAATCAAATAAACAACAGTATTAAAGGCCTCTAACTAAAATTTTAGGGGTAAACAAGCATTAGCAAGAAGGGTTAAACCATATTCTTCTATGTGCCAATGTTTTCTTTCTACTACATCATTTTGATATAATATTTAAGAACAAGTGGTTATGTGCACAATACCCTTGTTTTTGAAAAATGAGTTTAGCGTTTTAAACTTAGTTCCACCATCCGATTGAACCATTTTCGTTTATTTGGTAATTTGGTTTTTAACCATGATGATGAAATTAACAAGTGCCTTGTGAGTGTTATACTTTATTTTTAGAAAATAAATCCAAGTATATTTGATATATGCATGAACAATGGATAAATAATATTTAAAGCCAAAGTGGGAATATGTTGGTGCTGGACCATATAAATCAATAGCAATAAGTTGTAGCGGTTCAGTATAAACAGTAGGTGAATCAATGAATGGTACCCCGTGACTCTTACCTAACAAGCAGTAATAACAAATGTAAGGTCTAATGATAGGCTTGAAATTTAATTTATTGTCAGTCAATACTTGTTTTACAATTTTGAAGCTAGGATGTCCAAGTTTACAATGCCATAGAACAAAAATATTTACATTGCTGTCAAAATAACCCACTTCGGTCAAATTTCAAAGTTTCTCTTTCTTTATAGATTTGTGACATCTAACTGACTTAAATTTGTATAGCCAGTTTGAGATATCGTCCTATAGAATAATATTTTTAGTTAGAATATCTCTAACTAGGCGATATTTAAGGTAAATTCAAAATAAACATTGTTGTCATTGGCAAATTGGGATGCACTAATAAACTCTTTTTTATTTTTGGTGTCCTTATCACATTATGTAAATATAAATCCTTTTTACCCTTAATACTAGCATTACCGATATATGTAATTTGAGAATGCTTACCGTTCCGTATACATATAAAATGATTACTTTTGTAATCCCAACTACTAAGGTTTAAATTTTCAAGATTGTTAATTAAGTGGTTGGTAGCACTAGAATCAGGATACCGATCATCATCTTGAGAATAGTCAACTCTAGTAGCATCACTTTAACTGGTATTCTTGCCATTGTCCATTGTGTTATTACCATTATGCTGCATTTGTGCCATGTTTGCAGTAGGATTGAAATTTCTCTTATTTTGTCCCTTTCCATAACTGGAATTGAATCTGAAATAATATTTTAATGCAGTATGCCCAATCTTTTCATAGATCTAACATTTAGGCTTATTATTATTGATAGATCTATCTCTTCCTCTTAATGTGCTGCCACCCCTTTGAAATTGTTGATCCCTTTTGTTGTCGTTTTGGTTTTTACCTTTATTCCCCCTAGATAAATTGACAAAATAATCTGGTTCTTGAAGTTCTTTGTTGTTAATTCTGGCTTCATCAGTAATTAGAATAAAATAAACATCATCAAGTGGTGGAGTGTTTTCTTTAAGATGCAATAATAGCCGTTGTAGCGTCATAATCATCAGTTAGACCATTCAATAGTATTATAACCTATTTTGATTCTTGGATATAATTTCCTGTTGCAGTTAGTCTATCACAAATGTTCTTGACTTCAACAAGATAGTCTTTCATGGACATGTTGTTTATACTAACATTTTATAGTTTCTTCTTGAAATCTAAAACTTTTGCTGATGATTGATTGTTGAAGCTTTTCTCAATAGTTAACCGTGTTTCATTTGATGTCTTACAATGTAACGAACCGATAATTTTGATGTTTACTAATACATAATCTATTAAAATTTAACGTCCTAAGTAAATGTTTATAACTATAATTTGAACTAAAAATTTAAATTTTATTATATGTTGAAGATACGAATTCGGTTTCCAATTATAAACTCAGCATGTATGTTGTTTTTAAATATAGAATTTAAAATGGTAAATTTGTTTAGAACTTGTCTATTAAAATGAATGTGAAATTGATAAATTATGAAAGTATTGATTCTCAAATTTAGATCTATTACTTAGTAATAATCTAAATAGTTACATAATGAAAGCATCTAAGTTCGTTCGCTTCATTTTAATTGATTCGTACGTTCTATTTGCGATAGCAATAAACCATATCCGGATTTAACGTTAAAAATTTAAATGCTGAATTAAATTATGAAATTTAATATTTGAGATACGTGTAATAAGACAAAGCGATAGAAAACATTCCGTAATATAATATGTAAAATGTTCATTTCGCGATAAATTTGTTAACATTAAAATAAATCACCAAGAATTTAACATTATCAGAATATAAGCGAATCTGACTAAAAATAATAGGAAAAAATTCTAAGAACGAATTTATTCTTCGTTTAGGTGAATGTTTTTCTTTTTTTATTTGTTCCTTGATTAATAAAAGTCCTCTTACTAAAAGATGGATTTAATAAAATGTTGGATAATTAACTGGAACTTTTTGTCTTATTATATTGGATGAGAACGTGGAATTTACAAAGTAACAATACAAGTTACATGTTAGTCAATTTTATACCTACAGCCAATTTTTATACCTAAAAGTTAAATCATACAAATGCATGATGATTATGTTTTTACAACTCTATTTAGTATGCGATCTCTGTTGTTAATAAATAAAAATCAATGAACATGATTTTCACGATATCATTTTGAAATTTTGAAAACACTCCATTCATAATCAATAGAATATCATCGCGGTTTACACTCTCCATTACCATATCATTTTCAAAATTGTTTATAAAATAGTATTTTACTACTAATTTATTAATTTATTACTAATACCCCAACAAATAAAACTAAAACAAAAGTGTTGTGATTATCAAAACTTTTGCGTTTACAACAAAGATCCATCCATTTGATATTTTATTAAATAGAAAATAAATATATCCAATTATTAAAAGAAAAACAGTGTTTGTATTACCATATTGTAACATGTAATAATGTCAAAAGGAAAAAAACCAAGGTAAGGTTTAAAACAAAATATCCTTCTCTACGAACACAAGAACCATTTTAGCGTAGTTTAAACAAGGCCATTTGTTAATGCTAAAAATGGCACAAACACCCCAAGGCGTAATGCAACACTTCACAAACAGTTAAAACCTAGAAAAGTGGCAGCCACAAACACCAAAATCAAGTAAAAACAAGGCGATTTATAGTGGTTCAACCTAGATTTGGCGTACGTTCACTTTCGCGAGAGATTTCTTTATCACTTTCAATGTTACAAGGTACATGATTTCTCTAACTTTGCTCATTTTCTCTCTTTAGAATGATTTCCTATCAATTTCTTCTCTTTAATATCTTGATTGACTCGAGTTCACTGTGGAAATGGTTAGATCTCTTTGCTTGTGATGATTGTTGTTGTAGACCTTAAATAATTGAGCATTTAGATGATCTTTGACGATTTCAGGGTGGTTGTGATGTTAAATCTAAGCTTGGAGGAATTTTAATGGAGGTTGGAATGAGGTGGAGTAATTGAGAAATGAGTTTGGCACCACTTCGTGGATGGAGAAATCAGTCCCCTTTCATGTGTGAAGTGTGGGGGTATTTATAGGTGTCATTTGAATGGAGTGGCAGTTCTGTAATTAATTGTATAAAGGATCATGGGTCGGTGGACGATCTAACTCAAAGGCAGACGACCTGACCCATAACAACGAACGACCTGGTTGGACATGAGCGACCTGAATCATTTAAACAACCAACCTGCTCACAAGCTTGCCACGATCTGACTATAGTATATGTCATGATCCATATTTGCCAGATGACCTGGGCATATATGAACGATCGGATGACATTCAACATAAACGACCTGGCGCATATCAAATGGAGAGTGATCCATACTTATTTAATTGCCACATCAGCTCATGCATATGTGATCCTTCAATAAACATGCATAGCTCCATAATTGTTGTAGCTTATTTTCAGGTGCAATTGGCATTGCACTACACTCGTTGACCCATAGCATGGAACGACCTACGGCTTGATTTGAACAATAACGACCTGCGACACAACATGTATTACTACCGAACCATATATTTGCATGTGGCTTCATACATTTGTATAGGAGACTGTTATTTTATGTACACTATAAGTTGATGGCCAGGTCTCTCACAATTCACGTGCTACTGAATGCTTGCACATTCAATTTTATGAACAAACGTCCTAATGTAGTATTATATACATCAACGACCTGATGTAGTTTGTACATGTCAAACGACCTGATGAAGCCACTAACAGACGAAGCCATGAATTTACTGTGCAACGACATAATACATGTGTTGACATCACGTAGACTTTCCATGCATGTAAATGGTAAATGGGGTGATTCAGGAATGTGAACTTCTGCATGAAAGCAATTCTCGTGTAAGGTAGCGTTTGATTTGTTAACTGGGCAGTTAATGTTCGCGTCTGCGTCTGACGCGTCTACGATGGGTCCTACACTTTTTCCCCTTCAAGCTTAACGGCTGGAAACTTAGATTTCGCGTCCGACGCACTTCTGATGCAACAGTTATTTTTGGCCCCTTCACTTTTCCCTCTCCCTATACATATTCAGCTCATACCATCACTACATCACCACAATATATGTCCATTTTTCTCTACTTCTTCAACCAAATATGGCAGGTTCTGACCAATCCGATCTTGAAGATTTGCAAGATTTGCAAGATGTGCTTGATATTCAAGAAATTATGACTGTTCAAACACGACAAAGGAGCAGAATACACAATTCCGCAAGTATCGGTCTTGTTTGGGTTCATGAAATACTAGCGGGACACGCAGATCGTTGTCAAAGAAATTTTCGAATGAAGCGATTATGTTTCAGATCCTTGTGTGAACGGCTACAGAATTACGGACTGGAGCCCTCAATGCACATAACAGTAAAAGAAATGGTGGCTGTATTTCTATATACAATTGCATTGGCCCTCCCTACAAGGCATGTTGGACAATTGCATTTGCCATCTTACGTAACATGCAGACGTATCCCTATCATGTTCAAGTACAAATTGTTACTGCAATAATGGCTATTCACAACTACATCAGAAAATACAACGCTGGGGATCTAGATTTTATGGCGTATGATGACGACCCTGATTTAGTGCCAGACGTATACCTCGACGAATATTACAGTATATCAAATCGCGGAAATAGAGATCGAGACCCCGTTCAAAGAACCGGAACAACATCCACCATGGCGATAGTACGAGACAATATACGAAACGAACTAGTTGTTGCGGGAATGCATTAAGGAGTTTGTATTCGTTGTATTATGTTTTTTTTATTTCTGCAATTTGAATTCTGCAATTTGTATTTTGCAATTAAAATTCTGCAATTTAAATTCTGCAATTTGAATTCTGCAAGTTGTATTCTGCGATCTATTATTCTGGTTCTCAATAAACACACACAAACAATTAAAAATAATATATACAAAAAACATTTAAATAATAACTTTGCCCCTTCCAAAATGCCCCTTCCGTAAAAAGAACACATTCCCCGTTCCCAACAATTCCCCTTCCGATGCCCCTTCCAAATGCCCCTTCCAAATGCCCCTTCCCGTTCAAAATCAAACGGACCCTAAGAATGTCCTGGCCAGGTGGCAATATTATATAATATGAATGCCTATTGTTTGTATGGTATTTTCACTGTACGGTATATGTTGTACATTAATTTGAATGATCCACTTCTTTGCATTAACATATAAGACTTGTGATCCATGTTATATGACAACCCGTCTAGTGATGGATGCACGACTCGGGTGTGTCGAATGACCCATTGTATTATAATACAATCGATATATTATTTTTTGAACCACGTTTATAACTGAGTTAACATTTGATCCTCGGAGTTTGTATTTTGTGGAAAATAGTGAGAAATCCAAACTTAAGAATTTTTTTGGTGAAATGAATGAAAAGTTTAGAAATTGGTCAAAAGGACAAATGCTATTGTAAGTGGAAAATGGATTGTGGGCCCCCTGAATTCCATGTTTAGTGGAGAAGCAGACTTATGGCTAATTTTGAAACTTTCCATCCTTTTGGCCAATTTATTTACAAGGTTTGTCCTTTAAAAGAAAATGCTCTTGTATTTTTTGCTTGTGAAAAATGAAGGCTTCGAAATGAATGTTCTTACCGCAACATATATTCTTGGATCGTCAACAATGCTCTGAACAGGCTTTTATGGATCGAAAATAAAAGTTCAATGGATCATGTGCATTTTTCTTTAATGATGGATCACATGCAAATAGTTTTTGATAGACCGTGTGTGGCCCACAGAATGGATCATGTGCATTTTTCTTTTTAAAATATGGCCTTCTTCCTCGATTCAGAATTTACTAGAGTGTTCTTTTATGCCTTCAGATTCGGATTTTGTCATGTAATATTGTCGTACATCCTCACGTGTTTTGCATGCGTTTGTAGAATTAGATTTTTCGGATCGGGTCTAATGCGTGATTGACTGTGTTTGAGACTGGACTTTTAATCCAAAGTGGGCATGCAGTTCTAATGTATAATCCCTGAAAAGTGCTGTCGATTTGCATTCGAATTTGGCAATGAACTTTGCATACAGGATTTCACAATGATGTATAAAGTAATGCCAAAAGCTTCAATACCCTAACTTGAATCAACTGAATTGAAGCCTGACACTTTCCAATTTGGATTGGGAATCCTTGCTTGAAAAGTCTGCAACTTAATGCAATTACAAAAACTTTTGCATTGACGAGCACTTCAGTTTTGGACTTGAAACTTTGTTGTTGTTGGTACCGGACGTATATGTGAATGCCTCAATCTTTGAATTCAAACCAGATTCCATAAGTCTATTATGTATTTTGACGAGTTGGTGATCGAATTTGTTTGCAGCTTTTGTGTATGCTTCAGTCTTATCGAAATTTTATTTTGATGCTAATTTGTATTAGGATTGTAGTGTAATTATTGCTCCGACCATCCAGATTCGGTAGATGAAACAATGCACACTTTTGGAGGATTGCACATGTTGATATTTGTCGATGGCCTTTAATTTGGCGACGACCCATACTTTCATGTCTATGCATGATCCATGTTTTGAATCTGTGAGCGACCCGAAGCTTTGGGTCGGAAAACGCATTGGTCCCTTGGGTCATTTTAACGACCAGAGAATTCGGGCCGTTGGACGCGCTGAACTTTTGGGTCGTTTCTAGCGACCTGGGACTTCGGCTCGTTAGACGACTTGAGTCCTTGGGTCATTTGAATAACTTGAGTTGCTGAGCGCGCTTATTTAATCCGTTGACTTCGGGTGACCCAAGTTTTTGGTTTAATAGTTGAATTTATATGCTTCATGCTACCTGTTGTGTAATTGATACACGCACTTGCACATTTTTGGACTTTATACTTTGTCATCGACCGTGCAAATCGACAACGAATTGGTCAAATCATTAAAGAATAACATATTGAGAATTTTCAGATTCGAACAAACAGACATGTCTACACAAGACTACTTCGTTCAACAGTTAAATTTATAACTTATCAAACTATGCCTGTATAGATATGACACTTTAGCTTGTATTCGCAATGACACTTGAAATCAACTAATCGACATATACCGACTGTAGACTCCAAGTTTCATATTTTAATGACTAGTATAATTTTGTACAACGGTTTATGTTTTATGAAACATGTACCTATACATTGTTGAAAAATGAAGTTCCATATGCAGAGTGAATACCAGACGGAAGACTAGTTACCGTAATGGAAAGGAGACCACTTTTGCTTAAACAGGAGCTTCAATTTGAATTTCTGAGGCTAAATCAACTACAGAACTTCTGAATTGTGAACGAATCAATCTTTGGCTAACTCCCTCTCCCCCGTCCTTCTGACAATCCACCAGAGAGATGTCATTTTGTGCTAACTCAATATGTGTTTAGCAAAATGCGCATTCAGTTTGACATTCCCGAGTTTGACGCAAGATTGTCAGGTAAAGAAGAATTCGTTGATCGTCCGACATTCGGCTTTGTTGCAACAGTTTTGTTGAACTCATAAATTTGAGCATGAATTTGCATTGACATCATGGATCATCTCAGGCTGCATAAAGCATTGAATTTCAACTTCGCAGCAGCTTACCCCAGTGCATTGCTTATTTCTCAGTCTTCTTTTTATATCTCATATTGACACGGTTAATGGATGTTAGCTTCAATTCCCTAAGAAGAGTTATTGCCTTTTTTGGATTCAAACTATGCCATATTTGCACAGTCACCTTTTAAGCATTGCTTATTCTCAAGTTTAAAGCAGAATACCAATTGGTTCTTTGAGTTATTTACGATTGTAGATTTGAAAACGAGGAAGCCTTTATGTTGAGAGATTTTGATTGGGTTTCCAAGGTTGATTGCCATTGGTGCAGTGAGTCTTATCGATATATCGAGCATTTCGACTTTGCCGAATTTTTCAAATGCCCCATTTTTCGAAGGCGAGATCATTTTTTGCCAAGCTTTTCCAAGGAAAGATCTCATGTTTTTTGCACTCCAGCTTACTTAATTCTAAGTGTACTGGCTTCTTTGTTGAGTGCTAGTTAGTTTTTGGCTTATTGTTATGTCATGATGGACACGTGGTATGTTTTCCGAGCGCTTTCCAATCCTTATATGGTTGTGTTGGCCTCATACACGTGTTGTCACGAGTTGCACTAGCTTGATGTGACCAGCTTGTCGAGTTTCCTTGATTGTGGTCGACGTGTTAGAAGCTTCAACTTTGTCGGCGAGAGTTTTTTAAACTTGCCAAGACGCGCGAAACCTCTGAGCTTGTCAATACAATATGAATCCCAACTTTACTGTATGGTTTGGGTCTTCTACTTTGAATAAGTTTCATATCTTTGAGATCCCACTCGGGGAGGACTTTGGTTCTTATGCCTTCACTTGGGGAAGATTTTGAATTATATGCCTCCACTTGGGGAGGACTTTATATTTTATTCCCCCACTCGTAGAGGTCTTTATATTTTGTGCCTCCGCTCGGGGAGGACTTTGGATTTCGTGCCCCCGCTTGGGGAGGTCTTTATATTTTGAGCCCCCGGTCGGGGAGGACTTTGGATTTTGTGCCGCCACGCAGGTAGAACTTTATATTTTGTGCACCCACTCGGGGATTTCTTTATATTTTGTGGCCTCACTCGGGGAGGTATTTGAATTAGATGCCTCGCTCGGGAAGGTTGCCTTCACTTGGGAAGGACATTATGCTTCACTCGGGAAGCGTTTGCCTCACTTGGGAGGGTTGCACTTTGTTGCTGCATCGTTTCCCGAGAAGACACCATTTCCTTCATCAGACGCTAAACTTGGCAGGCTATCTCAGTTAAGGAACAAGGGCCTTGAATCTCTCACTCGCGAAGGTACCCCTACGGTGAAACTTACGTCTCTTGTGTTCATTTGTCGCAACGCTTGTTCATTATTTTACTCTTCGCGATTCTTTCCATTCACTTTTCAAGGCGATGCTATTTATCTTCTCATTTGTGCATATTGCTGTTATAGCACTTGGCGCTTGAACTAGTGTTGTTGGGGTCGCGATGCCTTGTTAGATTTTAAAGGAACAAGCGCTCGTCGGATAGCCTATAATATAAAATCATCTTTAAGAAAATTTTGATGTAATGAAAAATTTTCAAGCAAGAGATTTATTCAGGTAGATATGCTTTTAGTCATAGAGCTAATGTTTAGTACAATGCTTGTAAAATATTATAGACTTTTCTACAAGAAGTTTTGAATATAGCATGAAGTAAAGTAGTGGCGATGATGATCGCTTATTATGAGCCATTGAAATTAGAATGCCATCAATGGTCGTCAGTTAATAACCGGCCTTGTATTAACCCGTGCTGGAGTTTCGTTACTTGGACCAATTTGATTAGTGGATGCACTTTGCCCCCGAAGAGCTAGATCAGAGTTTGAGGCTTGTGGGTTCTTCAAATACTGTTGCAGTCTATTCTTTTGAATTAGCTCCTCAATCAAGCTTTTGAGATGTCTACATTCATTTGTATTGTGATTGGGTTGATGTGAAAGCGACAGAATTTTCTAGAATTCACAGCTATTTTTGAAATATTCAACGATGGTGGTTCTGGATGGTGTTCTACATCTTTGGTGGCGAAGAAAATGTTCTTCGGAGTATCATTTAGAGGAGTCAATTCAGCGGATGTGAAGAAGCGAGACCTCTTGGCATCTCAGTTATCTTTCTCGTCGCTTCATCTCTTTTGACCTCCGGGATTCTTCTAATTGGCTTGAACACTGTTATTCTTCCTTTCCATCGCAGCAATACTCCCAACAACATCAAGGCCGTCCTCTACACTAATGAACTCTTCTGCTTTCGTATAGAATCTCTCCAGTTGGTTTCTTTAGTTTTTATCCACCTTCTGAACTCTGACTTCTTGTCTATAACTCAGTTTAGTGCCATCAAGATTAACCGAGGTTCTAAATTCGCCACCTCTACTGCACAACACTAAATCAAGTAAGAAAGGCCTCGATAGATTCTCCCGGTCTCTGCTCCATGTCATTCAGTGACATTACATCTTTGACCTTCATGGTTTGTACCCTGTAATGCTTCCTGAACTTCTTTGCCAAGACAGAAAAGTTATCCTCGGATTTTGGTGGTAGTTTGGTGAACCAAAGCGATACCACTTCTTCTAGAGAGACAGGGAAGTATAAGCATTTGATTTCAACAGTGATTTGGTAGCTCATGCACCATCCAAGTGCTGGTTATATTTGTATAAGAACAAGTTAGGATCACCAGTTCTGCTATAAGCTGAAATCGCTGGCGGAGTAAACTTCTTTGGGAACTTGGTCTTCCGAATTCTTTCAGTGAGTGGAATCTTACTAGGGGCAAACTCCCATTCTTTCTCCTCATCAATTATTTCTATGTTTTCTTTCATAATCTGCCTCACCATATACGAAAGATGTTCTTCTTCATCGCGCCGACTCACGGGGCGTGCACCATCACCTTCGCCGGATGTTCGTTTATGCGAATGATCTCGGTTCAGGATCCAAGGCCTTGGACCTCCATCTTGGGGAGGTGCCCCTTTAGTGAGACTACCTATAGTTTGAGAAGTTCCTTTTACGGAATGGTTTTTAGCAGTCAATTTAGATTCTTCATTCTCGACCTCATTCGACTCATCGATCTCTTGAGCAGAACAATCTTGATTGGGACTTGCAGAAGAGGAACTAGCATTAGCCACAAGGTTGACATTGACGTTCTCCTTTCCCGCATTGTTTGAGTAATGAAAAGAGCTTCTGTTCTATCTATCATAGCTTTGTTTGAGATCTCCATCTGCTAAGTCAAACAGGTAACGGCTTCGTTCAATTCATTTCTAGCCACACCATCTCTTGCTCCTGGGATTGGCCACCTTCATGAAAATTAGGTTGCGTAGTAGTACGATTATCTGCAACATTTCCTGAGCTCGAAGTTCTTACGGACTTACTAGACGGCTTCTTCGGTGGCATTATCTCAGAAAACTCTTGAACTTCGAAGACGATATCTTGATTGGCTTGGATTTTAGATTTTGAGAAAAAAAACTAGCCTTCAATTTCGGAATCTCCCACAAAGCACTTAGCCTTTATGATGCGATTGTGGCACCATGGTGGGTGCAAAAAATGTTAATGCTAAAAATAGCACAAACACCCCCAAGGTGTAATTCAATACTTCACAAACAGTTAAGATCTAGAAAAGAGGTAGACACAAACACCAAAAGCAAGTAAAAACAAGGAGTAGTGGTTCGGCCCAGATCTGGCCTACGTCCACTTTCAAGAAAGATTTCATTATCACTTTCAATGTTACGAGGTTCATGATTTTTCTAAATTTACTCATTTTCTCTCTTTATAATGATTACCTCTCAATTTCTTCTTTTTAATCTCTTGATTCACTCGAATTCACTATGAAAATGGTTAGATCTCTTTGCTTGTTACGATTGTTGTTGTAGATCTTCAAACAATTGAGAATTTAGACGATCTTTGACGATTTAATGGTGGCTGTGATATTGAATCTAAGCATGAAGGAATTTTAATGGAGGTTGGAATGAGTTGGAGTGGTTGAGATCCGTCATTTAGACGACTCGACCCGTAACAACGAACGATGTTGCTAGACGTGAGCGACCTGAATCATTTAAACGGCCTGCTCACTAGCTTGCCACGATCTGACTATAGTATATGTCACAATCCATATTTGCCAGATGACCTGGGCATATATGAACGATCTAATGGCATTCAACATAAACGACCTAGTGCATATCAAATGGAGAGCGATCCATACTTATTTAATTGCCATGTCAGCTCCTGCATATGTGATCCTTCAATAAACATATGTAGCTCCATAATTGTTGTAGCGTATTTTGAGGTACAATTAGCATTGCACTACACTCACCGACCCAGATCATGGAACGACCTATGGCCTGGTTTGAACAATAACGACCTACGACCTAACGCGCATTACTGTCGAACCGTATATTTTCATGTGGCCTCATACATTTGTATAGGAGATTACTATTTTATGCACACTATAGGTTGATTGCCAGGTCTCTTACAATTCACGTGTTTCTGAACACTCGTGCATCCTTTTTTATGAATGAACGTCCTAATGTAGTAATATATACATCAATGACCTGATGTAGTTTGTACATGTCAATCGGCCTGATGAAGCCACCATCAGACGAAGCCATGAATTTATTGTGCAACAACATAATACATGTGCTAAAACCACATAGACTTTCCATGCATGTAAATGGTAAGTGGGGTGATTTAGGAATATGAACTTCTACATGAAACCAATTCTCATGTAAGAATGTCCTGGCCATGTGGCAATATTATATAATATGATTGCCTATTGTTTGTGTGGTATTTGCACTGTACGATCTATGTTGTACATTAATTTTCACGATCCACTTCTTTGCATTAACACATAAGACTTGTGATCCATGTTATATGACAACCTGTCTAGTGACGGATGCACGACCCGAGTGTGTCGAACGACCCATTGTATTATAATACAATCAACATATTATTTTCAAAAGCACGTTTATAACCGAGTTAACATTTGCCCCTTGAAGCTTGTATTTTTTGTTGTGAAAAATGCAGTCTTCGAAATGAATGTCCTTAATGCAACATATATTCTTGGATCGTCAACAATGCTCTGAACACGCTTTTATGGATCGAAAATAAAAGTTCAATGGATTGTGTGCATTTTATTTTCAATGATGGATCACATGCAAATAGTTTTAGATAGACCATGTGTGACACACAGAATGAATCAGTCAGGCCCATCTACCCTTTTTCTTTGCATAATTCTCGGATTCACACTTCTTATATTTATTTCTTCAGCTAAAAATCATTTTAATGGCGAAAAGTCTTCTTCGAACAAGTTTCTCCAACTATCAACTTGTCGTTCTGTTGTCAGTCAAGTTCACCATCGCCAATCACATTAATCAACAAATAATTTCCCTTCGCAACTAATCAAATTTATCATACTTGATTTAAGGATCAGGCATGAGTTTGCTACTTTTCAGATCTGAAATCAAACCGCCTTATCAACAGTTGCTATGACCGATTTCGGGCTTCGTGTCTATTTCGAATTGATGTTGCCAATTTCACGCTGAAATGATTTTGGGTCTATTTCAAATTCGGATTGGGAATCCTTGCTTGAAAAGTCTGCAACTTAATGCGATTGTGAAAACTTTTGCGTTGATGAGCACTTCTATTTTGGACTTGAAATTTTGCTATTGCGTTGATGAGCACTTCTATTTTGGACTTAAATTTTGCTATTGTTGATATCGCATATATATGTGGATGCCTCAATTTTTGAATTCCAACCAGATTATGCAAGTCTGCTATGTATTTTGACAAGTTGGTGATCATATTTGTTTGCAGCTTTTGTGTATGCTTCAGTCTTGTCGAAATTTTATTTTGATGCTAATTTGTATTAGGCATGTAGTGTAATTATTGCGTCCGACCATCCAAATTTGGTAGATGAACCAATGCACACTTTTTGAGGATTGCACATGTTGATATTTGACGACCCGCACTTTCATGTCTACGCACGATCCAAGTTTTGAATCCGTGAGTGACTCGAAGCTTTGGGTTGGTGAATGCATTGGGCCCTTGGGTCATTTTAACGACTTGAGAATTCGGGCCGTTGGACGCATTGAACTTTCGGGTCGTTTTTAGCAACCTGGCTCTTCGGGTCGTTGGACGACTTGAGTCCTTTGGTCGTTTGAATGACCTGAGTTGTAACAACCTGGCATTTTTGCAGCTCCAAGTCGGTAAAACAATAGATTGTAATTTGGCTTACAGGGTTTAAACAGAATAAATACACAGAATAAATACAGAATCACATAGTATAATAATTTTCAACGGAATAAATTTCATATAAATATCACAGTTGTATACAATATTTTTGTACAGCGGAAGATAAATAAATTTAAACATAAATTTTGGATGAGTAAATTTTTACACTTTATTGTCGAGCCTAGTGCGCGCATGCGTCTTCAGGTGCCTCTCCATTTCGTTGCGAGCCGAGATCCCTAAACATGGAACACTTATGATCTGATCTGAGCGTTCCATGCAAAAACACAAAACACTCAAGTCAGAATTAAACTTACTTCAAGTTAGCAAATATTGATAAACACATAAATATACTTAGTTTAATCCAAACGAAATTATTATATGATTCGAGCATACCCATTCATGACTGCCAAAATATCCCAAAATGATTTATTTTTTTAAAACTAGCGTGCTAAAATGACAGTGAGCAAGTCAGTAGGAACTTGATTTAAAATACCACGAGTCTTGATTTCAACCATGCCTGAACTGTTGGTATGAGCCAAAGGGATACACACATGAGAAGGAGCACGGCAATACTTAAAGTATATCTGACATGTGAGTAATGTGTTTTGGTAAAATAAGAGATGCGCCAACAATCTGAAGTGTTAGATGACTACAGGGTTCCAATGCAACATAATGTCGGTCATATATCGGCCAACTATGGACTACAGAATACACAAGTGTGTTTTTGAAAATTTTTGTTTTGTTGTGCAACTAATAGACTAAGGAAAAGGTAGTCCCAAAATGTGAATAGAAAGGAAAGTAGCATGTACAACAGCCATGAAGCAACCAAATGTACTCAAGTTCAGCTAGTATATAAGTTTGGATATTATACTCATGGATTAACTCATGCAGAATGGTATCAAGTAATAGCTTATGCCTGCAACATGGAAGGGAACTCCGGTAACATGTGGAGAAGATGAAAAATCACTACTTATCATATTTCTTGCGTGGGTGTGTAGGTATTCAATGTGAATCATGTGGTTCCAAGCTGACAAGGTAAGACAGCACAAAGAGGACCGCATTTTTATCAAAAACTCAAGCAGCAGCAGAAAAATTTATACTTAGTAACGACCATAAAAAAATTAATTTTGAAATGCACTAAACAAGCCATTCTCTATAAACAAGCCCTTGCATGACATATGTATAATTCCAAGTATCCAGGCCAGCTTAAATATACATACAATAAAGTGGCCCTAAGAGATCTTAGTTTCAAAGGACGTAAGAGACGATGCTTGATTCAGATTAAATTTCCCTATAGACGTCACTATACCCACGTTACTCAGTTGTTTTGGAATGCAACCCTTTAAAAGTGGTAGAGTTGTATCAATTTATAGTTCACTAAATTCAGCAAAGAAAACAACATACGTTTTATATAGGGCACAAGCTGCAAGGGATTACATTTTCTAAATCATTTAAATAAACGGTCAAGTAGAAATTAAAGCAACATGCTTATGGCATAACATATTTTATAAATCAAGACTTACGCTTCTCCAGTTATTAATTTTAACTAAATGTTGGTTTTTCAAAAATGAATATAGCCCATATTATCGAACTGACATCCAAATGAGCCACCCAATGAAACAATAAGAAGAATGAAAAACAACAAAATTACACTCAGTGTAACCGAAGTTGACAGCTTGAAAATAAATCTAATGGTCAGATAAACTTACCTTGCCATGGCAATGGACGACAGAGTTATAAGGCTGCCGCGACACTGGAAATGGGTACGCGAGATTCACCGAGCTGTTGGAATTTGGTATGCGCATCGAAAGAGCTTCTGGCTTTACATGAGAACGAGGAGATGACTGCGAATCTGGGTGCAGCCGCAGTTGGGTGTAGTTGCGAAGGTCAACGGCAATTTGGTTCGACAAGGTGGCATAATGAAGACGGAGCCGGTTACTGACAGTGGCGACGGTTACTGGTGTAGATGTCGGGTAACCACGGTGAGCGTGGCTTCCACTTTGGTGGCCATTATTTCGAATTGGGGATGGAATCAATTTGGGGATGAAGCAGGGTAGCCACTTCTGGATTGAGAAAAATCGTATTTTGGAAAGTGGTTTTGGGGAGATGAGCGGACTTATTTAAGGAAGGTGAATTAATCGGTTGGTACAAATAGTGAGGAGGAAGGAATTGGTTTAAGTTGTGAGTGAAAAGGGTACATTGTTTTTATAATTGAAGCTATAGGAACCAGTATCTAAGAAAATCTCAATGCATAACTTGTTTACCGAGAAACAAGTCCAAGTGTAATAATACATAGTAAAGTAGAGACAAGTGGCCAATGTTTTCAGCACAAAATATTCAGATGTTCCTACCAAATCTTAGAGTAAGATTTTAAATTAGATTTTGTTCAGATATAAGTTTGAACGGTAAGTTGAACAAAGAAAGGAGCTTGAACGAAACATTAGGCTAAAGTGAACAACGTCATTTGTTCCAATGAATTTAAAATTTCAAACTATTAACAGTTTATTCAAAGAAAATCAATTAACCGTTTAAACTAAAATATTCAAATTTATTTAAAATAAATTAATTTTAGTTCTCGAATTATAACGATTTATAAATAATTCAAATAAAATCCAATTTTGTTGTGATTGTACTTGTTTTATGTAACACCCATACTTGAAACAATTCATGGAAAGAATTCAAGTCTAAATATACAAATTGGTTAACTAAGACACAAGTTAAAATACTATAAATTATTAAATACAAATAATTTAGTCAAAATAGAATTTTATGCAAAGAATATATTATATAAAAGCTAAACACAAAATTTTAGTATTTCAATAAGTTCAAATAAAATGGTTAAACATAAATAATTTAGAAACCATATTTAACGTAAGGCAGTGAAATTTAATTTGAATAAAATAAATATTTCTAGTATACTTTATGTAACACCTCGTAATTTTATAACATATTAAGATAAACAAAAGAATATTTAATTAAATATTTGGAATTAAGTAAAACGAACTGTGCCATTGCGTTCATCTCGGAATTCTGCTTAAGATAGACTTCGAGTTTGCGTAAAACGGACAACGTATGAAGAAGATATTAAGGTTTGAAGTTAGTATGCGCATAAGATATACATACGTAAGCAAGTCAAAACCGTTCAAAATAATTCGAAAACAGAAGCTGAGATTCTGGGAGGGAAATCGACCTGTTGGGGGTCGACCCACCCTAGGGGTATCGACCCATGGGTCGACACCATAACAGGGGTGTAGACACCCATGTCGACCCCATAAAAGTGGTGTCGACCCCCATGTCGACCCCCTTGAGATCTGGGCAGAATTCATTTCTGCGTACGTAGACTCCTTTCTTGACTAGATTCATTGACCCTAGGCTATAAATAAGACCTCATTCTCATTGTTTTATTCATTCTAAAACAATGGAGAACTAGATGCTGCCTCTACCTAGATTAAAATAACCAATTCTTCTTCAGCGACAAGAGTTAGGCAAATTCAGAGATCTGTTCTTCAATCAAATCCCTGTTATTTAGATCCAATCACAGCGAATCTACATTATTTTTAGACATAAATAATTAAAATGTAATCTTGACATGCCTACAAGTTTGGATTTAAACCTATGCCTACTGAGCATTCTGAATCATACCAGATCTGTCTTTTCTTGTATGTCTAATTCACTGTTTAGATCTCATCATGCTTGTTTATGATGTCCCTATTATGCTTGTTTGCCTAATCATGTCAATATGCCTAATCATGTCTATTATAAATGTTCATCAGATCTGTTCTTATACGCCTATCTTATTATTATACCCAATTCTGTCACTATATGCTTATTCTGTTGCTATGCCTATTTCTGCCATCATATGTCTATCTTGTTATCATACTTATTTATGTCCTCTTTCCTTCTTCTTTTCCCCTTTTATTTTATATCCAGGCTACCTTCGAGCCTAGGCATACCACTGAAATATGCGAACGTGTGAAATTGGGAACGAGGGGAAAACGTTAAAATTGGGGCATAACTTGTATTGGGAAATTTTGGCGTAGCTTGAATTGAAAACATGAATATGGATTTGGGGCATAAACCAAAATTTTGATTAAAGATCTTAATTTGGGGCATAGGATACATGATGAATATGACTTCGGAAAGAGGCATGAAAACCTATAATGAAATAAGGATAATTGTTAAAGAATGAACATGCCCAGATTTACAATAATTAAAAACTGTAACCGCGCTTAGATACGAGGTTAGACTACACTTGTGGTAGAAGTCTACCCGGACTCGACCGACATATCCAGTGACTACAAGTGATGAATCTAATATGAGGGGTCTAACTGCATAAAAAAGCAACATGCTAAGACACAAGGTTAAGTCCGCCTTGTGCAGTTTTCCCGGACTCGCCCGGCATGGCATATCCAACATCCACAAGTTGTAGGCTTAATGTGGGAGGTCTAGCGCATTATAACCATAAACGAATAAATGGTAATGAACTTGTAATACTTAGCCTATTTGAATCCATAGGGATTACATGAACATGTTGACTTGAGTAGGGGTTAAGTAAACTTGATTGAAACAGTGGGAGGGTTACGTAAATTTTGGGGTGGTGTGTAATATTTATATATATAGTCCCACAAACTTAACCTATTGGGGGTTATGAAATCTCATTACACTGGTAGGCATAACCAGTTGAAATCCTAGTAGTGGGGATGCAAACCTAGGGGGAGTTTGTATCATCTTGTGTGTGGGATCCGTTTCATTCAATAACCTATATAGGTATCGAACGAGTACTCCGAACTAGCTCGGAGTTGAGACACGTTTACTGAGCTGATTATAAGAGGTCACTTGGGAAAAGGTGTCTGATGGCACATTCCATCGGGCTCATGTGCGTGCATGGGTCCCCCTGTCCGGGAAAATAAGACGCTGTGGAATTAGTAGATATGGTTGTGCACATCCTATAAACGAAGGGTTGCCACTTTAGGAAGTGATACATCCTACTGTAGGTCCAGCACAGGGTATCTACGGAGTTAGGGAGCCAATCGATTGGAGGTAAGGGTACATCTAGTCTCGCTTGTTTGCTATTATCCTTAAGGGTAACACCGGTATGTTCAGTTGGGATGCCTGTTATTGTATAGGGTAAAACCTCTCACTAGAAGTATGCCTAAGTCTACCAACTTGTTTGGGATCATCTTGTTCATACGATACTAGTATTGGTGCTGAGAAAAGTATTAGAGAAGCGATATGCATATGTGTTTTGTTCAGTTTATCCTTTTTACCTTGTCATACCTGCCTTATATGATGTTATCTCTCTTATCCAGTTTATGTCCCTGTCATGATGCTTTTACTTATTTATATGGCAAAAGTAACTGGACTCGCCAAACTTTATGTCTGACCCATTTTGTTTCCTCTTCTTTCTCTTTCGTTCCCCTCCCCCTCCCTCCAGGTTCTCAGGGTGGGAATACTCAAGCTTGATCAGGATTTTTCTTTCCTTCTGCTTGGAGCTGCTTAGATATACTGCTCAATTTCGTATCTTCTCTACTATAGTTATATTTTTTTAAGGATTATGCTCTTTTCATATGTATTGTACTCTGATGATTTAATTACTAGACATAAGTTTTAAGTGGATGTACTGGGTTTTATGTATTTCAGATTCATGATGTTACTATATTTTGAACCACGATGTTTTCTGCTCAATAAAGTTTTAAATTTCGCAGTTACTTGATATCTATCTTGTAATATTTCTATTTCTATTTACCTATAACGCTTCACGAAACTTAATGCATTTTCTTAAAGAGTGACATTAACGGTTGTGGGGTGTAACACATTAGATAAATTGAAATAAGTACAATAAGAATATAAGCTAAAGAAAGTAAAAATACCGTAACTATTAAAATAAATAATTAAATCAAAAGTAGAGTATTATAAATACAAAAGAGCTAGAATACAACGAAGAACATAAGCTAAATACAAATAAAACCGTAGACAGATTAACTTAATTTCAAACTTTAAAACTTCGACAAACCTTCCTATTAAAAATTAAACCTACAAAAAGAAATTTCCTTTATAATTTTATTCAAATATGTTCAAAACCAAAATCTTAAGTTCAAATTCTAAATTGAAATCCAAATATAAATAGATTCAACTATGTTCAAAATAAACAAATTTCAAATTCTATATCAAAACCAAACTATAAATATTTATTTTAACTATAATTTCTCAATTTAATTTATATTTTAAAGATTGAAAATTTTGGGTCGTTACAATCTCCCCCACTTAAATCTTTTCGTCCTCGAAAAGGAAACCTGTAAAATTATGCTTAAGTAACAATATCTTACTTATAAAATTTATTAACACCAAAGATAAAAAAGAACTTATTGAATCAAAATACTTACAATTTCTAATAAGCTTGAGAAAATTTGTCATAAGGTTCTTAATAGATTAAACACAAAATGTATCATACAACTAAATTGGTAAAACCTTTTATATCAAAATTATTATAAGCAAAACTTAAATCATTGTGTAAAACTAAATAACGAAATTTGCTATATGATGTAAAAGAAAGATATGTTCAAAGTGCGAAATCATTTTAGTAAAAGTAGTTTAATATAAGATAGCCTTAAGAGTTACAACTAATGGTTAAATATATAAGCAATAAAAACTTGGTAGAAAATAGATAATACAATAGAATAGTAAAATAATATAGGTAAAAGAATTTGGAATGGATAAATCATGGTTACAACGCAAAATATAATAGTTAGTGAGATGACAAGTTAAGTAAAATGAATAATTTAGATATGTTAAATTAAAATACTATATAAAATTTTATATTCATGAATTTCAAAACATTTGGAAGCCTCAAAATGATTTTTATGAACTTAGGATCCCTTCGTTTCAAACCATTGAAATACTATACATTTCCTTCGTATAGAATCATACTTCACTTTGGGATTTCAAAACCAATTTGCTTTCAAAATTTCAAACGTTCCATGATGAATTCGAATCAATCTATATATTATTAATTCGAGAAGTTTTTCCACATGACAAGCTACTAAATACCACCCATCGCATGCAATTCAATCACACCTCAGTTTAGTCACGGGTTACTAGAACAACCAAATCATTTCACACCCCAAAGTTGTAAATCATTTCACAACCAAAATTTATAAATACTTGTTGTTTTCTAAACCTTTCAAAATATCGGGATTCTAGTTGTCGAAACCACTTTTATAAACCATTCATCATGTCCAAAATAATTGGAAATTGGATTCTCATTCAATAATTGGAAATCAAATTTGATCAATACGATTTTCTTATTAACTTTTCAAATCAAGTAAGCTTTCCATACTTTTAAAAGCTTTAGAAACTCGTTTATTGTCTATATAAATCATATTCATCTTTTTTTTTCCATCAAATTCCATTTCAAATAGTTTTGAAATGTTTTCAAGATTTCCATAATTTTTCATATTCTCATAATATAAAATTTTCAAGTGCTTTGATCAGTATCATAGGAATTCATTACAATTCATATGGTCGAACAACCTTCTTTTCAAATTCATTCAAAATCCTTTACACCGAAAAAAAGGATTTTTTTTCATACTTATTTCAAATATCAATATTATTGAAAAAGTTATACTATTCAATTAATTGGAAAATCTCTTGAAACGTTTTATACCATTATGCTACGCACTATGATTTAGTGTATGCGTGTTTCAAAACAGTGTTGTTCCACATATTAATTTCCAATATTAGAAATTCAGACTTCAAAATATTTCAGAACCTGATCCTCACAATTAAAGTTTCAAATCCAATATTCTTTTTATTTTATTTTTGCATAAGTTGGGTTATATACTTCAATTACTTTCAAATCTCATACGTTAAGGTTTCGTTAACCAAGTTATCTAGTTTGAGTTCGATTTTGGTTTCATTCAACAATTCCATAAGGGGTATACGTAAAAGGACCGGGTCAAATTCCATGTGCTTAAGTCACGATAGAAGTTCAAGATCGAATGACCACCCAACAAGTACGACGGTTCGAATAAAAAATGCTTGGCCAGATTCCTAAGGTACAAGGAAAAGAATGACATTCTATAGAGCAACTGTTCAAATTTAACGGTGGAACTAATTTTGGTCAAGATAGGAAAGTCAAATGCACACAAGCATACCATTATCAGCAGTTCAAACATGAGATACTCGATTTCATTAATTTTTCTCTTGAGCAATTCTTATTTCAAATTTCGCATCATACGTGATTACTTGTTAAGTAATTTCCATTCGGTTCATCATTTTAAGTGGGGGAGAAATACTTAGACCTTTGTCATATTCCTAAATCATCTTTAAATTTCTTAAAAAGTTAGATGCTAAATCAAGCTTTTAAGCAAACATTTTAATTGCCTTATATTAGTTATAAATCAATCACTATATTGTTTTTTTTAACGTTCAACGATAGTTTCATGCCTGTTATCGTTTTGATCCAATTTGTACAGAAGATTATATTCAAAACCCGAGAATTTCAAAACTTCTACGCTTCAGCATACGTAAACCAGTCATTTGTTTATATATTATTTCAAAATTGTGAACAGGGAAAACATTTGAAAATCCTATTCCTTAATATATTAGGTTGAAGTTCATCAGTTTTAATTTTAGTTTACTGATTTGGTACTTAAGGTTCGCGAATACTTGATAACTCGAAGCCTAACAAGTTCATCGTCGTTCTTGCACACTTTAGACAAGCGTTGATCAGGCGCGTGACTAAAATATACAAGTACTAAATATACTTATTTCAACTCCCAGTGAAAATACTTTAAACTTCTGAAAAACAGGTATTGGAAGTTCCAATCGATGTCAATTGTTAAAACCACATCATGAATCACATATACACAATGATTATGCCTGGGTCCCCTAGGAAATATCTGCACCCGTAGAAAGTCGCTTCCCTGCAAATTTCGTCATGAGAAAATCAACAGGAGACATCTAACAAAAGAAGAAAAACCTGATATCCTCACAGAGCGCAGCCAGGCTGGGCAATCACTATCGTTCGCCTTACGCCCCTACATCTCATGTTGGACCGCAGATACACAATGGTTGCGCCTGGATTCCCTTGGAAACATCCGTAACCATAGACACTCCCAGCTCGCTATCGCAAATCGACCATAAATCCCAGCAAACACAATGGTTTCACATAGATCCCCCAGGAAACATCCGTTGTCGTAGGCGCTCCCATCCTTGTGAATTTCGTTATGCAACCGAAGGAAACACACAATTTTTGCGTATAGACAACCCAATCATCACATGAAATACCTACCAAATAGGTTCGTTATTCGTAAGAAGGTACTTCCCGTATCTTAATTTGAAAACATAGGATACTATATAAATAGTACTTCATTTCTTATTTCAATATATCGCCCTTATACAATTGCCCATATAAGATTTCCAAATCATGTTTTCAAACATATCTTTCTTATGTACCTTCGTTCGTATAATATTTCATATTCATATCATTTACCTTTCAAAACAATAGTTTTCAAATTAATCGCTTCCTTATATTTCGGATAAGTCCCGAAAACTTCATATCAATATCTTGGAAATTTTCATTCAGTTCCAAAAATCATTTCTGATTTCTAAATCGATTCGGTATCCAATATCATTTCAAATCCATATTCTCAAGTCAAATTTGTTATCAGAACATCATATTTGATTTGGATTTACATGTCACGCATTTCATTATTCGGTCGAGTCTTCGTACTCAATTTATACACGTAAATTGCTCAGGTCAAAAATTCATATACTTTCAAAATAAATTTTGTTAAATAGTTTTGAGTAAAAGATAAAAGCTTCACATATTTAAACCAAATAACATAGTTAAACAAAAGATAATTAGGTAAAACAGTAAAATAATAAAGTAAAACAATAAAATTAATTTGAATAAAATAAATATTTCTAGTATAAAATAGGTAAAACGAAACATATTTAGTATAAATATAATAAGAATATAAGCTAGATAAAATTGGTTAAAATAGAAAGTTAAAATACCGTAAACTTTTAAGCACCAATAATTAGATCAAAATAGAATCTTACAAATACAAAAGAGCTAGAACAAAACGAAGAATATAATACATAAAAGCAAATACAAATAATGTAATACTGAATAAAAGAGTTAAGCAAGAAAGTTTAAATAGAATAATTAAGTACAAATAAAACTAAATACTAAATTCAAATTTAAAATGGTTAGGAAGAAAGATAAAATATCATGAAATACAAATAATTTAGACAAAATAGAGAGGTAGGTATACATACAAAAAGAATAATTTTGGAAAAGTAACAATGAATAAACAGTTGAGTATAAATAGTATTAGCTTGAAATAATTAGCAAACATGATTACTTTTAAGGATAGAACATATTGAAAGAAATTAATACGAATGTCAATCCGATCCAAGTCACTTTCCATCCCGATTCAGCACTTGTTTCCACAATTGCTCCTCGATCGAGTATCATTAGGTTTCATATTTTTACCAAGTTTAAAAATACTTTACGAAAGTCCGTACTCGCTACTCAACTTGATTTTCAACAGAAATCCCCTTACTATTGATTGTAAGATTTTTAAACACTTGGTAAAACCAATTCACTGGTTACCTATTTTTCCTCTTTGATAACTTCGAACACTCGACGATCGATTCTTTACCGAAAAGAACTTATAAGTAAGAAATCCAAGAAGGAGCTTTTATTTCTGAAAATATTTCCTTTAAAATATTTCATTTTCAAATTTACTTTCAAAATACTTTATTTTTCGAAAATCTCTTACAAAAAAATTATTTTTCATGAAATCCGCCGATTCTAGTATCAATTCTGCTCATTCTAAGGTATTTCTACCTTATCTCTAATGAGTTTTAAACCGAATAAACCAAGCTTTGTATGAACCAAAGCTCTGTTACCAGATGCAATGGGACTAGGCTTTGCAACCCTCATCCAAAGGCTAACCTCTATCGTGGCATTACGTTGGTACCACACACTTGCTTTTACGGCCACCGTCTCAGGTTCACAACCAACCCCTCAGGGATGTGTAGGAGTAAGCGTCCACTGCTTGCCACCAAACATATGGAAAGAACCCCCTATCACGTTCACGCTACCTCTAGCAAGCAAGAGCGTTCCATGCAAAAACACAAAACACTCGAGTCAGGATTAAACTTACTTCAAGTTAGCAAACTTCGATAAGCACATAAATATACTTAGTTTAATCCCAACGAAATTATTAAATGGTCCGAGCATACCCATTCATGACTGCCAAAATGTTTTTTTAAAACTAGCATGCTAAAATGACAGTGAGCAAGTCAGTAGGACCTTGTTTTAAAATACCACGAGTTTTGGTTTCAACCATGCCTGAACTGTCGGTATAAGCCAAAGGGATACACACTTGTGAAGGAACACGACAATACTTAAAGTGTATCCGACATGTGAGTAACGTGCTGTGGTAAGATAAGAGATGCGCCAACAATCCGAAGTGTTAGATGACTACAGTTCCAACGCAACATAAGGCCGGTCACATATCGGCCAACTATGGACTACGAAATACACAAGTGGGTTTTTTGGAAAATTTTGTATTGTTGTGCAACTAGTAGACTAAGGCAAAGTTAGTCCCAAAACGTGAATAGAAAAGGAAAGTAGCATGTACAGAAGCCATGAAGCAACCAAATGTACTCATGTTCAGCTAGTATATAAGTTTGGATAGTATACGCATGGATTAACTCATGCATGTATCAAGTAATAGCTTATGCCTGTGGCATGGATGGGAACTCCGGTAACATGTGAACAAGATAACAAAGTTACTACTTATCTAGATTTCTTGCATGGGTGTGTGGGTATTCAACGTGAATCATATGGTGCCAAGCTTACAAGGTAAGACAGAACAAAGAGGACTGCATGTTTTATCAACAACTCAAGCAAAAGCGAATTTTTTTTACTCAGTAATGACCATAAAAATTTAATTTTAAAATTCACTAAACAAGCCATTCTATATAAACAACCCCTTGCATGACATATGTGTAATTCCAAGTATCCAGGCCAGCTTAAATATACATACAATAAAGTGGCCCTAAGAGATCTTAGTTTCAAAGGGCGTAAGAGACAATGCTTGATTCAGATTAAATTTCCCTATAGACCTCAATATACCCACATTAATCAGTTGTTTTGGAATGCAATGCTTTAAAAGTGGTAGAGTTGTAACATTTTATAATTCACTGAGTTCAGCAAAGAAAACAACATACGTTTATATAGGACACAAGTTGCAAGGGATTATATTTTCTAAATCATTTAAATAAACGGTCAAGTAGAAATCAAAGCAACTTGCTTAAGGCATAACATATTTTATAAATCAAAACTTACGCTTCTCTAGTTATTAATTTAAACTAAATGTTAGTTTTTCAAAAATGAATATAGCCTATATTATAGAACTGGCATCCAAATGAGGCATCCGACGAAACAATTAGCAGAGCGACCAACAACAAAATTACAAGCCGTGTAATCGAAGTTGATAACTTGAATATAAATCTAATTGTAAGATAAACTTACCTTGCTCTGGCAACGGACGACAGAGTTATAAGGCCGCTGCGATGTCGGAAATGGGTGCGCGAGATTCACAGAGTTGCTAGAATTTGGTATGCGTGTCAGAAAAGCTTACGGCTTTACACGAGAAGGAGGAGCTGACTGCGGACCTGGGTGTAGTCGCGGTTGGGTGTAGATGCGAAGGTCAACAACAATTTGGTTCTACAAGGTGGCACAATGAAGGCGGAGCCGGTTGTCGACAGTGGCGGTGGATGCTAGTGCGGATATCGGGTAACCACGGTGAGCGTGGCTTCCACTTTGGTTGTCATTATTTCGAGTTGGGGATGGAATCAATTTGGGGATGAAGCAGGTAGCCACTTCTGGATTGGGGAAAAATCAGAAAATAAAAAGTTGCTTTTTATCCGGCTTTTTAAACGCCGGATAACCGTATTATAAAAAAAAAAAAAAAAATTAACCCTCGCCGCCACTCTTCTTCAGCCTCCTCCTCCCTCTCCTTTCCTCCTTCCTTTTCTGTTTCCAGCCTAGGTTTCGTTTAGCAAAAAAAAATTATGAAACGTGTTATGAGGGCTCTTCGAGGTAGCGGTAGCCGAAGCCGGAATGTAGATCCAAGTGACGAGCACGAAGAGGTAGAACAAAACGTATCGAGTGAGGGTACGGAAGACCGTGAATCACCGTCCGTTATAAGAAGACGAGTTGCTAGGAGAACCGACGTTTTGGAGTCGCACCGGGACCCAAATTTAAGACCTGATAAGCAATTTGCCGATTTTCGTAAGTTGGCGGATAGAGAGGAGCACGTCAGCACGTTAGTTGACACATCGGTACGTTTTATTTATTAAATATTACTTCTTCGTAATGTCGGACATAAAATAAGTAAGTCTCATTTGTAATATTAGGCTCGAAGCGAGCGAACGCGTGGGTCTTGGGCTGGTGTTGTTCGTCTGTATAGTCAGATTCGTGAGTATAATACAGATGCTACTATTCATACATTTCTCAGTAGTATTGGTTTGGGCGACTTTCTGAGTACGTATTCTCGTCGTATGTACTTACTATTACCGTTTTCATTACATTCGTTGTAACTTCATAATTATTCGTTAAATAGGTATCGAACGTCTTTTAAATAATGATGTTCAATTATGTGGTGCATTGGCTGCTTGTTGGTGGAAAACAACTCATACATTCCACTTTGGTTTTGGGGAGATGGGAATCACACCACTAGACTATTCTATGATTACTGGTCTTGTCATAGGCCAAGGGGCTCCTTTGCCGTATGAAAAGGTGTACCAGAACTACGTTACTCTCCGTACGTTATTTCCACATCTTAATCTAAATGATTCCATCACCAGTAATTTCCAGATTAGATGCTCTGGTATAAAACTAGCAATACAGAAATTATTGACAAAGCAACCCAAAGTTCATCATTTGGAGATTGCACGCTTATTTGTTTTGTATATGATGGGAAATTTATTTTTCACAAATTCTTCGAGCTCATTGTCGTGTGGTTATGTGGCGGTAGTTGAACCGTTTTCATTTGATGGCAGTCCGACTGTGTATGATTGGGGAACACCTATTTTAGCATACCTGTATAGGTCATTGGATCTTCAGTGTGTCGTTCGGACCAGGGTGGGTTCGATTACTGGTTTTTGGGAGATTTTACAGTACTGGTACTTTGAGTACTTCCACAATTTGTCTTTTCCCACCGTGGATCCATCATTATCCACTTTCTATCCTAGAGTAAGAGCGTGGAGTGTCGGTAACCGTAGACTGGTGCCTGGAGGACATGTATTTGCTATAGCTCGCAATCAGATTGAGTTGCGGAGGACGCGTGATGCAGTTATCTGGCATCCCTTTGATGAGTCACGGGGTCTTGCTGACCCCCCTCGGTGCATGCTCTTTATCTATCTTCGAGGCGGTTTCCACTAGTATCATGCCCCCCTAGTTTAGGTTGCTTCTGGTACTTAGGGGAACGTTGTTGGAGACAGATATATGATGGGGATGCTGTTCCTGATGATCCACACACACATACAGCTATTCCCAGGCTTTATAGTACTAGTGCTTTACAGGAGCACGCAGACGTGTGGTGGCCTGCCAGTGATTTCATTCTTACCGGTAGGGATTATATTTCTTTCTGGCGTCAGTATTACTCCCCACCTCAGACCGGGAGTTTTGTGCATGCTGCATCCGTTGACTTGGTTGGCCCTTCTGCACTCCGTACTGGCGTGGAGCCCCCTTTCGTACTTGATGTTTCACAGTCCACGCAGGTTTACCATGCTCCACAGGACCCACCTCCTTCACGCTCATCCGAGGTGCCAGACTACGGTTGGACTGTTGCAGTACCAACTACATACGGATCTGATAGGTATATTGATATACCACGGCCGGAAGTAACGGAGTATCCAGATCCAACTGTTTTTTCTTATCAGGATCTTTATCAGATGACGTTAGGTCTGCGTCAGGCAATGTATCGCGAGCATCAAAGGAGCATAGAAGAGTTGACTGCTCGTATGAACGAGCTGAGGAGCGCTGATGAGGAGCGGTACGGATATAGACCGACATTCGTCCCAGGCAACGACGATATTGAGGATGTGGAGATGGTGCCTGCGGATCTAGATGATGATTAGTTGTATCTTACTTAGTAGACGTTCATGTTGTATTTGCCTGTATCTTTGTTTTACTGTGTTGTCCATTTGTAGTAGGTTATTCAACCGTATGTTTTGTATTTGTATTAGCCTGTAAAGTGTACTCTGCTTGTACGTCCTTATGTGTAACCGTTGTGTTTTTTTATGTTATATGCTTGTTGTGCATTATATGTAATCTGCGTGATCGTGCGTACGTGTTTTTTTTTAATCACTGGATTTTATTGTGGGGTGTATTTTAAATTACTGTTTGAAATATTTAAGGAATCTTAATATTGCTTACCAGAGATAACAATGAAATAAGTACTAAAATGACGATGCACATACAAGCAATATACAAATTCATTAGCCTAGTCAACTCCGTCTTCGGGTTATCCAAGTATAACGTAGTTTGTAGGCTTCGTACCCAACAAAATCAGTCCCGTACTCTGCAAGGTAACGAGAATCATAAGTAGCCCGATTCGTTTTAAATATGTTTTCATTTTCAACCGTCTGTATAATCATCTGGTATCTTTCACAAGTATTAACGAAACGCCGATGAGCCATATGAATTTCAGCAGAAGTTCGTGTAGTGGTACATTTATGATGATTGTTATTTAATCTTGTTACCATGGACCAAAATTCTTCATGGGTGAACCCACCTCCATTTTGCAACAGCAGTAATTCTCTTTTATCAACTTCTATATAGCATTTCATGAGTATAAGTAAGTCATGAGAAGAGAGTTCTGTAGTAGTACCACTGGAGCTAGCATCACTTTGGTTGGGACGATTACGGTTAACCACTAGCCTTGCTATGTTTTTGCGTGGACGTCCTTTTGGTTTTTGAACTTGTACTATTTGTTGAGTACCACGAACAACTTCAGTATGAACTGCTTCATCCGCCTCTTCCGCTCGTGTATCTTGAACTAAACCGCCATCCTTTTCCTCCTCCTTGTTCCGTTCATACTCATCAAACATTCTACCTACGAGTTCATCACTTATTACCCAATCGTCCATTTAAGCTACACAGAAACAAGAAACATATTATGTACACACGTAAGTAGGTAACCACTTAGAAGGAATGGAGGGTACAAGTATCTCACCTTATCGTCGTGGTTGTTGTAGAACTGACAAAGTTGTAGGTATGATTGTGGGGAAGAAGTGTAAACTATTTAAACACGGGGGTTGGTTAATGGTAAAGATCTATCATCATTAATTGAGTTGTAGGATACAAACATATGACAAGACAACACTCTGCACCACTAGGGTAACGTGCTATAGATTCTCCAGCGCATAGAAATAGCTTGACGTGACAACTCGTAACGATTGTCGATGAGCCGACGACTGCTTTCATAAAACAAAGCCGAAATCAAGGGGACTTGTCGACCTTTATTGAAGAAAAGTCAAAAAGTAGGGTCATCCCGCGGGCACTGACATGTCATAGCACCTTAGTTGAAATGGTCCTTAGGTTTCCATATCTCAATTTGTAAACGTGGAGTTAATGTTTTCTGAGCGGAAAGAGCAAAATACTTGGGGATATAAATACATAAAAGCAGGGAAGCTACCGACATATACTATATTATTTCAAAAGCAGCAGATTCCCTCAGCTATGTTACTTTGCAACTGTACACCTTTATCTGAGATTTGACTACTCAGCCACATGAGTGTTTCCCGTGATATGACTTATGCATCACGCGTGAACAGCGCCCGAGGGTATCCTTGTCTGAATTGCTTGTTTCAACATTGGATTCCCCTTGACAGGGTATGGGTCATCCACTTGAGCATTATTTGTTTTACCAATTCGTGAAAACTATCCGCCTATAAATATATGTCTAAGTAACTACCAACTTGCCTCACTCAAATATCTTTCATCCCATTAATACATTAACCACGTCGCTTAGCACTCATTGCAAATGTCTTCTTGGTCATCATCTACAAACTCAGATGACCAGGCGTATGAAGAGATAAGGCTAAAGGAGCTTGCAGATGAATTAGAGTTTCTCACCGAAATAAGACCCCATAGTGAACCAACACATCTACAGGGGAACATTCAACTTCCACATCAAGCTCTTGGACCACCTGCCGGATTGTCATATGAACAGCCAATCGCTCAACCAACGCAAGAAGTAGAGTTCTATCGAGTACCACCGAATGAGCAAGAAGTTAATTCATATCCAGTTCGTTGCAACTGCGGTTATGCGGTTGAGGTTGTAGTTCGAGCAGAGGGCAACAATATTGGTCGGCGCATGCAGCAATGTCCAGCATATCCAAATGGTTGCAGTTACACGGAATGGATAGACCGACCGTTGTGTTCACGGGGAATAACATATGCGAACGAACTAGAACAGGAGAGTAGACGTCTCCAAAAGGATGTCGACCAACTGCGATTGAACATTATGAAACTCCCTTGAGACTGAACGAAAAAAGTGGTGAACTACAGTAACTGTTACCTACTGTATCTTTATGTTTATCGTTGGATTAGACGTCTCCAAAACGTTGTATCTTTATAAACTCATGTATCTGTATGTTTATCGTTGGATGTATCTTTATGCGTAATATTGTTTGTGTCAGTAAAATATTGAACCATGCACGTTGTTTGTCATCAAACGCGGAATCTTCACCAACCGACATCAGTAAAGGGGACGACCCATGGTTTCAACTAAAGTGGTTTCAGTATCACAATTATTGAGTTGTCGCGTCCGGTAAACTGTACACACTTAATATCACAATTCAAGCTACTGTACACATGTGATACCCCTTATTTAAATAAGTAGTGGCAAACAAGCTCGTATCTCAAGGTACGTAGGTCATAAACCAATTTTAAAGTACTTCATTCATCCGAAAGAGAAACACTTAAACAACATAGAACTGGAACCTAGTACATAAGCAAATGCGAAAACAAACAACCAACATTCTCAAAGTACAACAACAATAAACAGGAACTTAGTTTGTAACCAACGATACTACGCATTTCTGACAAACCCAAGTCTAGTTGCCTCAGCAACTATCTTCTGCAAGCGCCTTATTTCCGCCTGCGCTTCCAAGGCGTACTGCAGTCCTCGTTCGCACATTGGCGGGTCAAGCCACTGCATAAAATTACAACATTGGACTTCGTTCGGGTAATACCGGTGGTCCTCGAAAGAAGCGCAACCAAAAAAACGACGACCAGCATTTTGTTCCGTTTTAGCTACAACCACGACCGATTCGTCCCCACAACGACAAATTGGGTACTCTCCACCCGGTACTGTGGGCCCAATGGGGTGTAGCGGCTCGACAACACGTCCTTCGTATAATATCTGTTTACCAGGCGTTCGATTTGCAACAACTGCGCGTAAACGAGCAGTGAGCGAAACTTTTTTCGTCTTCGGCGGAACGGAAGGTTCCTCGTTATCTTGAACAACTTTTTCCTTGCCCTTCTTACTACGTAGGCCTTGACGTGACTGTTCAAACGCGTCGTAGCATTTGTTCATCTCTTCATCATCAATATCCCAGTTTGCCATTGCTGAAGCAGAGACGAAAATAGGGCATATTTATATACCTATATGCGAGCAAGATGGAGACATTATTGGCATACAACTGCTCTTTCACGGGATGAATAGTAGAGCATAACAATAATTGGATACCCATGATACAATTATTTGGTTGCATCCTTTAATTGAATACCCGTGATACAATCATTTGGTTGCATCTATGACAATATTTGGATACTAGTGAGACAATTATGTGGTTGCATCTTTTTATTGAAAGTGTCGTGTAATGAAAGTGTCACTTCCGCTACAAGACAACCAATGTGTTTGTCACTATGTCCAAGGTGCATATACCATTATATTTAAAGTGTTGTCATCTGCTCATATTTCATACAATCAAAACATATTCGAATTCAACCAAAACATATTGGCTAACCAATGAGTGCCTTAAAAAATTTATGGTGCTGTGCTTCTAGCTCTTCTTCCTCCTCAACGTCGGATGAATATTTTGCGCATCGTAAAAGAGAACTACACTCTTTTCATGAAGAAACAAGATATGCGATAGAACGAGATACTGCTGAAAGCTCAATGTCAACCCAAGGTGGAAGCACTGATGGTAGAAAGGATTTGCGATACGGACGGGACTATCCCGCTGGACACAATCAACTGGTCAGGGATTACTTCGTGGCAAAACCCGTATACGGAGATGTTTATTTCCGCCGAAGATTTCGTATGTCGAAAACTATATTTACTCGAGTACTTACCAAAGTTTCCGCAACCAACGTATATTTCACACACATAAGAAATGCCATCAAAGAACTGGGCATTTCACCACTGCAAAAAGTAACTACCGCACTACGTATGCTTTGCTATGCAAGTTCCGCTGATTCGTTGGACGACAAAATCAGAATTGGTGAGTCAACGACCGTAGAATGCTTGAAGCAATTTTGCAAAACCGTTGTACGTGAGTTCGGTGAAGAATATCTTAGATCGCCAACAGCTCATGACACTGCTAGATTATTACTTATGGGGGATCAACGTGGATTTCCAGGTATGTTGGGTAGCTTGGATTGTATGCACTGGACATGGAAAAATTGTCCAGTGGCACTGCAAGGACAATACAAAGGTCATATGAAAAAGGCTACGATGATTTTAGAAGCTGTTGCATCGTTTGACCTTTATATATGGCATGCTTTTTTTGGTGTTCCTGGATCGCTAAACGATATTAATGTATTACGACAATCCTATGTGTTTAACGATTTGTACAATGACCTCTCACCCCCTTGCAACTACAAAATTGGTGAATCACAACATTCCGTTGGTTATTATCTTGTAGATGGAATATATCCAAAATGGAAGACACTAGTGCAAGCATACAAAAAACCAAACAATGCAAAAGAAGCCTTATTCACGAAACAACAAGAGAGCTTGAGGAAAGATATTGAAAGGGCATTTGGAGTACTTCAAGGTAGGTTCCACATACTGCGAAACAAAGTACACTTCCACGATAAATCTGTTATAGCTGACATCATGTACTGTTGCATTATTTTACATAATATGATTGTTGAAGAAGAACGAGGAGGATATGAACTCCAACTTCGAAACTACCCGGACATTGCGGTGGAATTTAGGAAAAAACCATATAAGGACCCAAATACATTTGCAGAATACTTGCAGCGAATGGAAGAGGTGCAAGATCCACAAGCTAATCTAGAATTACGAGAAGAGCTTGTTGAACACTATTGGGAGCATGCGGGAAACCAATAGAAAATTACTGCCTTAATGATTGTAGTGAAGCCGTTATTATCTACGATTTAGTGTGCTTACGTACTTATTATTTATATTTTATTGTAAATTAATGCTTCTATGCTTTCCTTCCCTGCCAACTCTACTCCGTAATCTCGTTCTGTGATGACATTTTATAATATTGCTGCAACTAATACCTCATTCACCGAGTAACAATTCAAAGGGCAATACAACTTAAAGTACAAGACCTAAATTAAAATACTAAAACAACAACATTCACTTAAACACAACTACACTTAAATTAGAACATATCACTGAAACTGCCTAAAGTGCGTTATGTTTCTCGAACTCTTCAAGTCGTTTTTTCATGTACCTCCTTTGAATTGGATTTAGATCGTCCAGCTTGACACTCATAAGTGCAAAATCATCTACACTTTGTTGTCGAGCTAACTCTTCTCTTCGTAACTCCAATTCGTTGATTCTCATTTGTTGAAGCTCTTCATGTCGTCGTTGTTTTTCCGCTGCTCTCTCTCTTCTCTCTATTCTGGATGCTTCCTTTGTTTCCAAGTACTGCTGGTTTGATTCCTCCGCGGCTGCCATACGTCCATCGAGTTGCTCGTAATACTGGCTGTAATCTTTCGAAGCCTTTTTATTCGCTTTGTACTTCCCAGGTGGACGTCCTCCTGAACCGCTTGTAAAAGGGGTTTCTTCGTTTGCACCATTGCTCCCGGGACTAACATCTTCGCTCGGCCATAGTGGCATGAACCGCTGTGTTGTATGCTCCTGTCGCACATTGCTCCATTTATCTTCTCGCGCAAGTATATCATAGCAATTGTGCACAGTGAACGGTTGGTTCTTTGATTTGGCCATATACACTTCATTTGCTCTACTAAGCTGCTTTACAGTAATTAACATAAACGAAAATAGGATAAAACAAGAGAAATGAAAAGGGTGTTTTCAAAGTTAGTACCAAGTCCATGTCGTTTGCTCCACTTTGTTGTCTACTAGCCAACCCACTCATTATTCCTTTCCAAAGTTGACAACAAGCATTGATTCTCTTCCACGACTGCTTCAAAGAGTCAATCGATCTCGGAGACTTATATGGACTTCGACTGTTGAATAATTTACAAACCGAACTCCAAAAAGAATTTTCAGTTTGATTAGTTCCTTTCACGTTATCTTTCGAACACTGAACCCAACAAAACGCTAGTTCACCTTGTTCATCAGGTGTCCATTTGACCATTTTCGCAACCTTCGCAGGCGGACGATTCATAACTGAATCGGGAATCTCATTGATATCAATTCCCATTTCGTTGTTTTCTACACTATCATCACCGTACAGCATGTTCAAGTTTCTACATAGTTGGGGAGAATTATTTGGAAATGTCGCTTCATGTTGGCTACTAGGAGATGAATATGGTTGACTGCTAAATGATTGTTGAAACGAGGAGTTATGCCCATAGGCGGATACTTGAGTGTTTTGAAAATTATTAGAATTTTGTTGTGACGGGTAGAAGTTATGATTTTGCTGCGGTGGATAACAAGTAGAAGTGTTGTGCATTGTACCTGAGTTAAAATGTTCATTCCGTTGATAAGAAGTTTGCGTTGAAAATCTTGCTGCTCTTGATGAAAGTTGTATGACCTTGGATTGCTTTGTGACGCCATCTTCGATTTTCCTTTATTATTCTTGCTGCTTGGTTTATTCGACATCACAATTGGATGATCAAGATACTTGTATCTGATAAATTTGGTAAGATAGAAGAGAAAGAAGTGTGGTTGAAAGTAAAAATTTGATGTGTATATAGAGGAGGGAAGGGGTAGGGATAATGGAGCGGGGAAGGAGCAACGGCTAAAAAAATAGTCGTTGCCCTTATACGGCTTTAATAAAGCCGTATAAGGGGTGGGCAGAATTAAATGCCTACCCCTTTATACGGCTTAATTTAAGCCGTATAAGGGGAAATGAAATTCCCCTTATACGGCTTAAATTAAGCCGTATAAGCCATATCCGGCTTTTAATAAGCCGGATATGGCTTATGTTTATAGCAACCCCCGTGGTTGCCTTGGCAACCTTCGGGGTTGCCAAGGCAACCCGGATGGGACTTGCCGACCCCCCGTTGGGGGTCGGTTGCTTCGTGACCCACCCCCCGTTGGGGATGGTCTAAGGAGGAAGGAATTGGTTTAAGTTGTGAGTGAGAAGGGTACGCTGTTTTTATAATCGAAGCTATGGGAACCAGTATCTAAGAAAATCTCAACGTATAACTTGTTTACAGAGAAATAAGTCCAGATGTAGTAATACACAGTAAAGAAGAGACAAGTGGCCAATATTTTCAGCACAAAATATTCAGATGTTCACACCAAATCTTAGAGTAATATTTTAAATTATATTTTGTTCAGATATGGGTTTGAACGGTAAGCTGAAAAAGAAAGGAGTTTGAACGAAACATTAGGTTGAAGTGAACAGTGCCATTTGTTCCAGTGAACTTAAAATTTCAAACTATTAACGGTTTATTCAAAAAAAATCAGTTAACCATTTTTAAACTAAAATATTCAACTTTATTTAAAATAAAGTAATTTCAGTTCTTGAATTACAACGATTTATAAATAATTCAAATAAAATCCAATTTTGTTGTAATTGTATTTGTTTTATATAACGTTCATACTTAAAACAATTCATGGAAAGAATTCAAGTCTACATATACAAATTGGTTAAGTAAGACATAAGTTAAAATACTATAAATTATTAAATACAAATAATTTAGTCAAAATAGAATTTTTATGCAAAGAATATATTATGTAAAAGCTAAACACAAAATTTTAGTATCTTAGTAAGTTCAAATAAAATGGTTAATATAAATGATTTAGAAAAAATATTTAAGGTAAGGAAGGAAAATTTAATTTGAATAAAATAAATACTTCTAGTATACATTAGATAAATCGAAATAAATATAATAAGAATATAAGATAAAGAAATTAAAAGTACCGTAACTATTAAAATAAATAATTAAATCAAAAGTAGAATATTATAAATACAAAAGAGCTAGAATACAACAAAGAACATAAGCTAAATACAAATAAAACCGTAGATATATTAACTTAATTTCAAACGTTAAAACTTCGACAAACCTTCCTATTAAAAATTAAATCTAAAAAAAGAAAATTCCTTTATAATTTTATTCAGATACTTTCAAAACCAATCTAAAGTTCAAATTCTAAATTGAAATCCAAATATAAATAGATTCAACTATGTTCAAAATAAACAAATTTCAAATTCTATATCAAAATCAAACTACAAATATTTATTTTAACTATAATTCTCAATTTAATTTATATTTCAAACATTGAAAAATTTTGGGTCGTAACATGAGTTGTTGAGCGCGCTTACTGACCCACTGACTTCGAGTGACCCAAGTTTTTGTTTTGATAGTTGAATTTATATGCTTCATTCCACCTGTCCCCTAACTGGAACAAGCACTTGCACATTTTTGGACTTTGTACTTCGTCATCGACCGACCAAATCGACAACGGATTAGTTAAATCATTAAAGAATGACTTATTGCGAATTTTCGGAGTCAAACTGACTGACGTGCCCACACAAGACTGCTTCGTTCAATAGTTAAATTTATAGCTTGTCAAACTGTTCCTGTATAAATATAGCACTCTAGTTTGAATTCGAAATGACGCTTGAAATCAATTAATCGACACATACCGACTGTAGACTCCAAGCTTCATATTTTAATGACTTGTATAATTCTGTACAATGGTTTATGTTTTATGAAACGTGTACCTGTACTTTGTTGAAAAATGAAGTTCCATGTGCAGAGTGAATACCAGATGGAAGACTAGTTACCATTTTGGAAAGGAGATCACTTTTGCTTAAACTAGAGCTTTAATTTGAATTTTTGAGGCTAAAGCGATTGCATATGTTCTGAATTGCGAACAAATCAATCTTTGGCTAACCCCCATCCTCTTGACAATCCACCAAAGAGATGTCATTCTGTGCTAACTCAATATGTTTTTATTCAAATGCGCATTCAGTTTGACATTTCCGAGTTTGACGCAAGATTGTCGGGGAAAGAGGAATTTGCTGATCGTCCGCCCTTCGGCTTTGTTGCAATAAATTGGTTGAACTCATAAATTTGAGCTTGAATTTGCATTGACATCATGGATCATCTCAGGCTGTATACAGCTTTGAATTTCAACTTCGCAGTGGCTTGCCCCAGTGCATCGCTTATTGCTCAGTCTTCTTTTTATATCTCATATTGGCACCGTTAATGAATATTAGCTTCAATTACCTGAGAAGAGTTATTGCCTTTTTTAGATTCAAGCTATGCCATATTTGCACTTTCGCCTTTTAAGCATCGCTTATTCTCAAGTTTGAAGCAGAATACCAATGGGTTCTTTGAATTATTTACGATTGTAGCTTTGCAAACGAGGAAGCCTTTGCGTTGAGAGATTTTGATCGGGTTTCCAAAGTTGATTTTCGTTGGTGTAGTGAGTCTTATCGACATATCGAGCGTTTTGATTTTGCCGAATTTTTCAAATACCCTATTTTTCGAAGGCGAGATCATTTTTTGCCAAGCATTTCCAAGGCGAGATCTCGTGTTTGTTGCACTCCAGCTTACTTATTTCTAAGTGTATTGGCTTCTTTGTCGACTATTAGTAAGTTTTTTCCTTATTGTGATGTCATGATGGACCGTGGTATGTTCTCCAAGCACTTTCCAATCCTTATATGGTTGTACTGTCCCCATACCATGGGTCCCCACGAGCTGCAAAAGCTTGATGTGACCAGCTTGTCGAGTTTCCTTGATTGTGGTCGACGTGCTAGAAGCTTCAACTTTGTTGATGAGAGTTTTTTAAACTTTCCAACATGCGCAAAACCTCTGAGATTATCAATACAATAGGAATCCCGACTTTACTGGATGGTTTGATGCTTCTACTTTGGATAAGTTTCATATCTTTGAGCCCCCATTTAGGGAGGACTTTGGTTCTTATGCCCCTGCTTTGGGATTACTTTGAATTATGTCCCCACTTGGGGAGGAATTTTATTTTTATGCCCCGCTAAGGGAGATCTTTATATTTTGTGCCCCCGCTCGGGGAGGACTTTGGATTTTCTACCTCCGCTCGGGGAGGTCTTTATATTTTGTGCCCCCACTCGAGGAGGACTTTATATTTTATACCCCCGCTAGGGGTGGTCTTTATATTTTGTGCCCCTGCTCGGGGAGGACATTGGATTTTGTGCCCCCGCTCGAGGAGGACTTTGGATTTTGTGCCCCTCCTCGAAGAGGTCTTTATATTTTGTGCCCTTTATCGGGGAGGACTTTATATTTTGTGCCCCCGCCCGGGGTGGTCTTTATATTTTGTGCCCCCGCTCTGGGAGGTCTCTATATTTTGTGCCCCCGCTCGGGGAGGTCTTTATATTTTGTGCCCCCGCTCTGGGAGGTCTTTATATTTTGTGCCCCCGCTCAGGGAGGTCTTTGAATTAGATGCCTCACTCAGGAGGACTTTTACCTTCACTCGGGAAGTCTTCCTGCACTTGGGAAGGACTTTTACCTTCACTCGGGAAGCGTTTGCCTCACTTTGGAGGATTACACTTTGTTGTTGCATCGCTTCACGGGCAGACGTCGGTTTCTTCATCGGACGCTTGACAGGCTATCTCAGTTAAGGAACTAGGGCCTTAAACCTCTCACTCGCGAAGGTGCCCCTTCAGTGAAACTTACAACTCTTGTGTCCGTTTTTCACGGCGCTTGTTCATCATTAGACTCGTCGCGACTCTTTCCATTCACTTTTCAAGGCAGTTCTCTCTATCTTTGCATTTGTGCATATTGATGTTCACAACACTTGGCTCTTGAACTAGTGTTGTTTGGGTCACGATGTCTTGTCAGATTTTAAAGGAACAAGCACTCGTCAGAAAACCTATAATACGAAATCATCTTTAAGCAAATTTTGACTTAACAAAAATTTTGCAAGTAAGAAATTTATTCAGGAAGATATGCTTTTAGTCATAGAGCTAATGTTCAGTACGATGCTTGTAAAATATTACAGACTTTTTTTACAAGAAGTTTTGAATATAGCATGAAGTAAAGTAGTGGCGATGATGATCGCTTATTCTGAGCCATTAAAATTAGAATGCCATCAATGGTCGTCAGTTAATCACCGGCCTCGTATTAACCTATGCTGGAGTTTCGTTACTTGGACTAGTTTGATTAGTGGGTGCACTTTGCCCTTGAAGAGATGGAGCAGAGTTTGAGGCTTGTGGATTCTTCAAATACTTTTACAGTTCTTTCTTTTGAATCAGCTCCTCAATCAAGCTTTTGAGATATCTACATTCATTTGTATTGTGACCTGGTTGATTGTGAAAGCGATAGAATTTTCCAGAATTCACAGCTCTTTTGAAATATTCAGTGATGGTAGTTCTGGATAGTGTTTTGCATCTTTGGTGGCGAAGAAAATGTTCTCCAGAGTATCATTCATATGGGATTAATTCAGCGGATATGAAGAAGCTAGACCTCTTGGCATCTCGGTTATCTTTCTCGTTGCTTCCTCTCTTTTAACCTCCGGAATTCTTCTGATTGGCTTGAACACCATTATTCTTCCTTTCCATCGCAGCAATACCCCCAACAACATCAGGGTCATCCTCTACACTAAGGAACTCTTCTGCTTTCGTATAGAATCTCTCGATGGTATTTGGTTTCTTCATTTTTATCCACCTTATGAACTCTGACTTCTTGTAAATAGCTCATTTTAGTGCCATCAAGATTAACTGAGGTTCTATTTTCACCACCTCTACTACAGCAGCATTAAATCAAGTAAGAAAGGCCTTAATCGATTCTCCCGGTCTCTGCTCCATGTCATTCAGCGACATTACATCTTTGACCTTCGTGGTTTTGCAGCCTGAACAGCTCCCTGAACTTCTTTGCCAAGACAGAAAAGTTATCCACGAATTTTGGCGGTAATTTGGTGAACCAGAGTGATGTCACTCCTTCCAGATAGACAGAGAAGTATAAGCACTTAATCTTTTCAGTGGCTCGTGCACCATCTGTAACAATCCGTATTTTTGAATAACATGTTATAACATAAATGGAGGCAGAATTAAACTGTAAAATCTGAATCAAGGGAAACGGGCTGTGCCATTGCGTTCGTCTCGGAAAAATACGCGAAATAGAGTCCGAGTTTTCAAAAATCGGAGTCCGTATGACCAAGATATGGCCTCGCGAAGTTTCACGAAAAATTCACAAATTAAAGTATACTTAATTAAGTGAAATGAGTTGCGCAGAGAAATATATATATATTGATATATATATATATATATATATAATTGAAAATTAAATAAATAAATATGCAAAAATGTTCAAAACAGCGAATTGGGAGAGGGGAATAACCGAACCGGCCGATTTTTGAGGTCGACCCGAGCCCGCTGGGTCGACTAGGGGTTAATCCAGGGTGTTTGGCTGTCAACCCGTGGGCCGATTCGCTCAAATGCAGATTTTGCATTTGAATGGTTCTCATGGTTCAGCTTTAATCTAAAGGCCCTAGATGGTTCCTACACTTGACTTCTTCCCCAAGACATGCTTTGATGGCTTGGATTGAATCTAGGGTTAATCCTATGGCTAATACTATCCTAAAACTCTATAAAAAGACCCCTAAGCCTAGCCTAAATCATCATTATTCATTCCTACAACTAAACTATGCCAAAATTGTTCCTCTCATGGCCTCCACTCTCATGCTAAAATTCCTAAGTTTAAGCTTGTATGAGTGTTCTTAGTTTGCATTCAAGTCAAGTTGCAACATTTCTATTTCAAAGCAAGAGTTTGTATTGATTTGGCTCAAGGGTTTTCATTTGGAGCTTGCATATTTGGGTTTTTGGTGCTCGCATAAGGGCTTCGTCTCAATCTTTATAATAAATAATTATTTGTGTCTTCATAGCATTGTAAGCCCTTTTCTACTTTCTTTCTTTGAACTCTAAAGTTAAATGAATGATGCAAGTTTGGGGTTGATCATTATATGCAAGTTTGGTTGGTCATTATATGCAAGTTTGGTTGATCATTATATGCAAGTTTGGTTGATCATTATATGCAAGTTTGGGTTTGATCATTATATGCAAGTTTGGTTGGTCATTATATGCAAGTTTGGTTGATCATTATATGCAAGTTTGGTTGGTCATTATACGCAAGTTTGGTTGGTCATTATACGCAAGTTTGGTTGATCATTATATGCAAGTTTGGTTGATCATTATATGCAAGTTTGGATGATCATTATGCAAGTTGGTTTAATCATTATGTATGACACATGTTATGCAAGTTTAGGTTGATCATGTTATGATGTTATGCAAGTTAAACTTGAGGTTTTGAGCATAAAGCTCCAAGCTTTATATTAAAGGTTGCATTTTGGCAACATGAAAGTTATCATATCCCTTATGATAACTTGCATGTGAGGCAAAATGCGAACTTCTAGCAACTTCTACATGTTATTTATCACCATGTATCACTCATATGCTAAGTTTGGTTTTATGCATGCTTTTGAAGCCTAATAATGCAATATGCAAGTATATGAACATATGTACATTTCATATGCCATCATGTTAAACTTGTGGCTTCAACCCCTTTATGTCATGGTTATGCCAAGTTCCCTTTATGCGTTGTTGCGATTATGTAAACGATGGGATTACGTTGGGGTTGGGTAACATAATGACATGAACATGATTTTTGTAACATGACGTGATATGTTAACTTGTAATTATGTTTTGGAAACATAATGGACATGACACTTAGAAAATATGAGTATGGCCAACTCGAGGTTGGGTTGAGTTTGTAGCATAAATCTACCCGGACCCGCCCGGCTTAACTAGTGGCTACAAACAATAGGACCCAATGTGAGAAGTTGGTCATGTTGTGCTCGAACCCGAGGTTAGACCTAGTTGTGGTGTAAAGCTACCCGGACCCGCCCGGCTTAACTAGTAACCACAACAAAGTCTAATGTGAGAGGTTAAAGCGCATTAAGTTAATTAATGCCTCCTGATTAGGGTTAAGTCATGGTCCACTTAATACTTAACCAATTTGGGCTTGATGGATTAATCGAGGTTAAGTCAGGAGCCTTGGGTACTCTTAACCGATTTAATCCACGTTTGGATCGGGTTAACCACATTTAACCCGTTAAGAAATCCTAGTTGCGTGGTCCTTTTCAGCAGTAACCTTCTAGGTAGTATCATAAGACCCTAGGACTAGGCTAGGGTAGGGCACGATTACTGAGCTGATTATAAGAGACCAAAAGAGACGGCTGAATGATGCCCCGGTTGTTCAGGCGGACCATGGTCATGCACATCAAGTCCGGAGTTGAACACGGGCAACGGTAGGTTTGGACTGTGAATCATGGTATGGTGTCTGAGGGTTACACCGTAGGGCCTGATACACCCTAGGGTGGACCTTGCACAGTCAACTACATTACATGATTATGCCGCATGACACCGACACTTGACGAGTTAGGCTTATAGGGAGCCGATCGACTAGACCGAGTAGTTGGACCTTTATTTAGGTCATCTCATGATGTTGGGCCAAGCTTGGGCCAAGGGATCAATTATTGTTTTTACTTGACATGTTAGAATGCTAGTACACCCGTGGTGCAAAACTTAACCTTAATTATGCGATGACACCTTTATCTATCTTGTTAGTTAATCATCATGCCAGTATGTTGTTATCCTTATGTTCATCTCAGCTTCTCATGCCAGTTAACTTTACTAGTTCATAGACAGATAGTAGTAGGGCTTACCAGTCTTTTTGACTGACCTGTTTTCTTTCGCCTCTTTTCTTCCGTTTCCCCCCCCCCTCAGGTTCTCAGGGTGGGAACATTGGAGCTTAGCTTGGATCTTTACAGCTTGCTTACTGGATTTGCTCATGTACGGTTTTGGACATTGAGCTAGCTATGGTTTATCACTTCATTTTGGGGATAGTACTTTATGTATTTCAATTTTTCAGTTTATGCTTTTATCTAGACTTTGTTGTTGGAAAATAATGACCAAGTACTTTGTTGTAACATGATTATGGTTTTGAAATGCTAAGTTTTATCCGCTGCTTTACTACTCTGTTTTACTCATATGTACTGTCTTGTGATATCTGCATGCATGTTTACCTTGTTTAACGCCCCTCCAAAGCTAATGTCCTTGCAAGAGTGGCATTGGCAGAGGTGGGGTGTTACATTTGGTATCAGAGCATAAGGTTTACAAGATTTGAGCAAAAGTGTTTTTAAAACTTACCTTTTGAAGAACTATTTTCAAAACCAGTTAAGTATTTTCCAAGAAAAGTCTAGTTTATTTTAAAAGGCTATTCCCCAAAAGCCATAACACTATCCTTCGTTTCTTCGTTCTGAATCTATCTTTTTCTTCGTTTTAGTATGGCCGATCGCTTTAACATCCCGGAAGGCGTACAAGTACCCGTCTGGTTCCGAAGATTTATGGAGGCAAGGGCGAATGAAGCCGGCCCCGCGAACATTCCTCCTCCTTCCCCCGTCGCTAACATCTCTCCTCCTCCTCCTCAGAATCCGCAAGTAGATTTCGCTAAGCTTTGAAAAGACTTTAAGGCGATGGGTTGCAAGAATTTTGTCGGAACGGAGACTTCTGTGGAGGCAAGAAACTGGTTAAAGGAAACTGAAGACCTCTTTGCTATATTTGAGGTGGAAGATCGTAGGAAAGTTCTGCTGGCGGTATGGCTATTAAAAGGGGAAGCTGCTTATTGGTGGGTAGTCACCACCACTACTAGACCCATTGAGACTTGGGATGACTTTAGGAGAAGGTTTGGACTAAAGTTTCTATCATCGACTGAAGAGAATCTTCAGATGGAGAGCTTCCTATCTCTAAAGCAAGGGGACATGACAGTTAGGGAATACGTGGATATGTTTAATCAACTTGCTCAGTTCGGCCTAGAATTGGTAAACACAGCTCAGAAGAAGGCCCTACACTTTGCTCTAGGATTGAATGAGCCATTGCGCGGTTTGGCCATGTCTCATATACTCATGGGGGCGACTTTCGAGAGTTTGGTGAATATGGCCCTGCTTCAAGAGGAAGATAAGAGTGGCAAGAAGGAGGTCAAGGCAAATGAGTCTCAAGGCGAGAAGGTAGATTCCGGAAAAGGAGGCAAGAACAACAATAGCAAGGACAACAAGTCAAGAGAAAGGAGGAAGTGCAACTTCTGTGGGATTACTGGGCACATAGCCAAAGACTGTAGGAAGAAGAAAAGGAAGTTGGGCGAATGCTTTCATTGTGGAGAGACTGGACATTTCAGTAAGGATTGCCCCAAGAAGCAAGGACAAGGGCAAGGACAAACTCAGCAAGTAAGACCCTCTGGAGGGCAATTGCAGGCTCTCCTCGCTCTTCCAGCTTTTGATCGAGGTAGAGTTTTTATAGAAATTCATGTTTACATTTCTGATTTTCCTGTTCGCACCTTATTTGATTCTGGCGCATCGCATAGTTTTATCTCTTCTGATATTGTTGAAAGTTTGCACCTAAGTACTAGCTTAGTTGAGGATCCCGTTTGTGTTTCAAATCCAATTGGGGGTTCCTCCCATCTACCTGTGGTTTGTATGGATTTGAAAATCTCTATCTTGAGCATAGAATGCATGTGTAATGTTTAGGTTCTCGGGTTTATGGGATACGGGTTGATTTTGGAGGTGGATTGGTTGTCCAGTTATGGAGCCATTCTTGACTGTGAGCATAGGGTAGTGAGGCTCATGACTCGCCTCAGTAATCCCCTAGAAATTTCTTGTAACCCTAGAGGTCCCGTCATGTTATGCTATCTTGAATCTCTCGACTCGTCCATCGATGATATGCAATCTGTAAGTGTGGTCCGAGACTATCCCGATGTCTTTGAAGAAGTTAAGGGGTTACCCCCTAAACGAGAGATAGATTTCCGCATTTATCTAGTTGATAATGCCAAGCCAGTATCATTGCCCGTTAGGCACATGGCCCCTCGTGAAAGAAGGGAGCTCAGTAAGCAAATCAAGGAGTTGCTTGAGAAGAATTTTATTAGGCGAAGCATTTCTGAATGGGGTGCTCCGGTGGTATTCGCTACTAAGGCGGATGGTTCACTTCGTCTATGTGTTGATTATCGAGAGTTGAACAAGCTGATAAAGAAGAATAGGCACCCGTTACCGAGAATTGATGATCTCTTTGACCAGCTTGTAGGTGCTTCTGTTTTCTCTCAGCTCGACCTAGCCACCGGATTCCATCAGCTTAGAGTGGCTGAGGATAGCATTGATAAAACTGCGTTTAGGACTCCAGATGGATTCTTTGAATGGCTTGTCATGCCATTCGGTTTGACTAATGCACCCGCCTACTTCGTAGATTTGATGAGTAGGGTGTTCAGGGAGTTCCTTAACAAGTTTGTTGTTGTCTTCGTGGATGATATTCTGATCTTCTCAAAGGATGAGGAAGAGCATGCTAGGCATCTCAAGGAAGTGATGAATACGCTTAGAGCGCATCAGTTGAAAGCCAAGTTCTCCAAATGTCATTTCTGGAGAAGGGAAGTTCGGTTTCTTGGACATATAGTTTCTAAGCAAGGCATAGCGGTGGATCCCGCGAAAGTGGTTGTGGAAGACTCCTAGGAATGCAACCGAAGTAAGAAGCTTTCTCGGTTTGGCGGGCTACTATAGGAAGTTCATCAGGGACTTCGCTAAGATCTCGGCCCCTCTTACTAAGTTGACGAAGAAGAACTTAGTCTTTGCATGGGACTTGGAGTGTGAGCTTGTTTTTCAAAGGCTCAAGAGAGCCCTTACCTCGGCTCCAGTTTGGCAACGTGGATTGGCACTGTTTTCAAGAGATAGTTTTCTGCGTGGGATACAGTATAATATGTAAACGAGATCCAAGATTCACTAACGAATCTTGGAAAGCTTGCACGAAACCATGAGCATGCAGTTATGTTTAAGCCAAGTATTTACGCAAAGAATAAGTGGAAGTGGAACGAGAGGCAACGGTGAAATAAGTTCTAACTCATATTTTGGGAACAAGAATTAAGAACTACGGAATTGCGAAGTTAAAAGACGGTCAGGGCACGATGGGACTAAGCACAAGAAAATGCGGCTTAGAAGATCGAAGACTAGATACGCGCATTTAATCTCTTTCTAAGAGTATATCCTTGATCCCTATTGTTCCGTAGAGCTTACTCGCATGCTATCTTTTAAGTATATCCTCTCGGTCCTATCCTCAATTTTAGATCTGTTGCAAACCCCCTAAGGAGTATGACTAGCCTATTTGTGATATATGGTTGGGGTGAAGAAGTTCGTCACCAAACTATTTGGGCTTTATGGGATATGGGTAATAATTGATAGACTTACGAAGAGAACCCATTTTATTCCGGTGAAAAGCAAGAGGACCGTATCGCGGCTAGCATTTGTTTATCTTCAAAAGATGGTGCGGCTGCATGGAGTTCCTTCTAGCATAGTTAGCGATCGTGACCCAATTTTCACTAGCCAGTTCTGGAACAGTTTGCAAGAAGCAATGGGTACGCGATTGAATCTGAGTACAGCCTATCACCCCCGGACGGATGGCCAAACCGAAAGGGTGAATAGAGTGCTAGAAGATCTTTTGAGGTTTTGTGTTCTCGACTTCGGTGGTACTTGGGAAGACCACCTTCCTCTTGTAGAGTTTGCTTATAATAATAACTATCAAGCCAGCATAGGGATGGCACCATTTGAAGCTTCGTATGGGAGGCCGTGCAAGCCACCAACATGTTGGTGGGAAGACGACGGATAAGCTTATAATTGAGCCCGACATGATAAGGGACACATCCGAGAGGGTTGAATTGATTCGAAGACGGATAAGAACGGCCCAAGACAGACAGAAATCCTATGCAGACAAGCGAAGGACAGACTTGGAATTTAAAATTGGAGATATGGTCTTTGTGAAGATTTCTCCTTTGCGAAATATGGTTCGCTGACACCAAGGATCGTAGGACCCTTCCCTACTATAGAAAGAGTCGGGAAGATGACTTATAAGGTGGAATTGCCGAGAAGCTGGCCGGAGTGCATAATGTCTTTCATGTCTCGCATCTCCGGAAGTGTTTGCACAGACCCGCCAAAGTGGTTGAACCAAGTATTCTTGAAGACATGGAGGTAGAGGATGAAGCAACCCTGAGACGAGCTCCGATTCGTATCATGGAAATGAAGACAAAGAAGCTAAGAAGTAAAGAAGTTAAGCTTGTTAAGGCGCAATGGAGTGAAACAGAGGGAGACGCAACTTGGGAAACCAAGGAGAAGAGGCGCGTGCTTTATCCATTTCTCTTGGAGGATACATTTTCAATCTCTTTTCCTAGATTGGTATATCTTCCCTTTGCTATCCATGCTTATCTAGTTTATCTTGTTTCGTAAATCTTGTCATGAGAACCTTAGGTAGAAACCCTTGGTTGAAACATGTATTTGAAACATGTTATGTTTGATGTTTGCAAGTGGTTGCAAGTGTTTGCAAGTGGATACTTGTGGATGCATAATACACGTTAGGCACTAAGATCGGCTCACACACTTTCATACCGCATATGCATGAGTGTTTATGCTTATTCGTGGATGAAAACTTGTTATGCTATCACGTGGATGTTGCATATGGATGAATGTTATGTGCACTCATGTAGAGATTATAAATTATGTTAGGAATTTGCATACATATGGACTCATTTCACTAACATATTTTGCATTAAGGGGTTTACTGAATCAGTAACCTCCTGATTTTCGCATTAGACAAATACATATACACACACCTTTGCATATGATCATACATCATTTAGAATCTTTTAAGGACAATGATTGCTCGTGGATGATGTTTTGAGTAGATGGATGATGGATGGTAGGATACGTTCTTCCTAACTTGGAGATTTCGGGGACGAAATCCTTTAAGGAGGGGAGAATGTAACAACCCGTATTTTTGAATAACATGTTATAACATAAATGGGGGCAGAATTAAACTGTAAAATCTGAATCAAGGGAAACGGGCTGTGCCATTGCGTTCGTCTCGGAAAAATACGCGAAATAGAGTCCGAGTTTTCGAAAATCGGAGTCCGTATGACCAAGATATGGCCTCGCGAAGTTTCACGAAAAATTCACAAATTAAAGTATACTTAATTAAGTGAAATGGGTTGCGCAGAGAAATATATATATATTGATATATATATATATATATAATTGAAAATTAAATAAATATGCAAAAATGTTCAAAACAGCGAATTGGGAGAGGGGAATAACCGAACCGGCCGATTTTTGAATTCGACCCGAGCCCACTGGGTCGACTAGGGGTTAATCCAGGGTGTTTGGCTGTCAACCCGTGGGCCGATTCGCTCAAATGCAGATTTTGCATTTGAATGGTTCTCATGGTTCAGCTTTAATCTAAAGGCCCTAGATGGTTCCTACACTTGACTTCTTCCCCAAGACATGCTTTGATGGCTTGGATTGAATCTAGGGTTAATCCTATGGCTAATACTATCCTAAAACTCTATAAAAAGACCCCTAAGCCTAGCCTAAATCATCATTATTCATTCCTACAACTAAACTATGCCAAAATTGTTCCTCTCATGGCCTCCACTCTCATGCTAAAATTCCTAAGTTTATTTCTATGAGAGATTTTGAGTGCATACAAGTATTTTCAAGCTTGTATGAGTGTTCTTAGTTTGCATTCAAGTCAAGTTGCAACATTTCTATTTCAAAGCAAGAGTTTTTATTGATTTGGCTCAAGGGTTTTCATTTGGAGCTTGCATATTTGGGTTTTTGGTGCTTGCATAAGGGCTTCGTCTCAATCTTTATAATAAATAATTATTTGTGTCTTTATAGCATTGTAAGCCCTTTTCTACTTTCTTTCTTTGAACTCTAAAGTTAAATGAATGATGCAAGTTTGGGGTTGATCATTATATGCAAGTTTGGTTGATCATTATATGCAAGTTTGGTTGATCATTATATGCAAGTTTGGTTGGTCATTATATGCAAGTTTGGTTGGTCATTATATGCAAGTTTGGTTGGTCATTATACGCAAGTTTGGTTGGTCATTATACGCAAGTTTGGTTGATCATTATATGCAAGTTTGGTTGATCATTATATGCAAGTTTGGATGATCATTATGCAAGTTGGTTTAATCATTATGTATGACACATGTTATGCAAGTTTGGGTTGATCATGTTATGATGTTATGCAAGTTAAACTTGAGGTTTTGAGCATAAAGCTCCAAGCTTTATATTAAAGGTTGCATTTTGGCAACATGAAAGTTATCATATCCCTTATGATAACTTGCATATGAGGCAAAATGCGAACTTCTAGCAACTTCTACATGTTATTTATCACCATGTATCACTCATATGCTAAATTTGGTTTTATGCATGCTTTTGAAGCCTAATAATGCAATATGCAAGTATATGAACATATGTACATTTCATATGCCACCATGTTAAACTTGTGGCTTCAACCCCTTTATGTCATGGTTATGCCAAGTTCCCTTTATGCGTTGTTGCGATTATGTAAACGATGGGATTACGTTGGGGTTGGGTAACATAATGACATGAACATGATTTTTGTAACATGACGTGATATGTTAACTTGTAATTATGTTTTGGAAACATAATGGACATGACACTTAGAAAATATGAGTATGGCCAACTCGAGGTTGGGTTGAGTTTGTAGCATAAATCTACCCGGACCCGCCCGGCTTAACTAGTGGCTACAAACAATAGGACCCAATGTGAGAAGTTAGTCATGTTGTGCTCGAACCCGAGGTTAGACCTAGTTGTGGTGTAAAGCTACCCGGACCCGCCCGGCTTAACTAGTAACCACAACAAAGTCTAATGTGAGAGGTTAAAGCGCATTAAGTTAATTAATGCCTCCTGATTAGGGTTAAGTCATGGTCCACTTAATACTTAACCAATTTGGGCTTGATGGATTAATCGAGGTTAAGTCAGGAGCCTTGGGTACTCTTAACCGATTTAATCCACGTTTGGATCGGGTTAACCACATTTAACCCGTTAAGAAATCCTAGTTGCGTGGTCCTTTTCAGCAGTAACCTTCTAGGTAGTATCATAAGACCCTTGGACTAGGCTAGGGTGGGGCACGATTACTGGGCTGATTGTAAGAGACCAAAAGAGACGGCTGAATGATGCCCCGGTTGTTCAGGCGGACCATGGTCGTGCACATCAAGTCCGGAGTTGAACACGGGCAACGGTAGGTTTGGATTGTGCATCATGGTATGGTGTCTGAGGGTTGCACCGTAGGGCCTGATACACCCTAGGGTGGACCCTGCACAGTCAACTACATTACATGATTATGCCGCATGACACCGACACTTGACGAGTTAGGCTTATAGGGAGCCGATCGACTAGACCGAGTAGTTGGACCTTTATTTAGGTCATCTCATGATGTTGGGCCAAGCTTGGGCCAAGGGATCAATTATTGTTTTTACTTGACATGTTAGAATGCTAGCACACCCGTGGTGCAAAACTTAACCTTAATTATGCGATGACACCTTTATCTATCTTGTTAGTTAATCATCATGCCAGTATGTTGTTATCCTTATGTTCATCTCAGCTTCTCATGCCAGTTAACTTTACTAGTTCATAGACAGATAGTAGTAGGGCTTACCAGTCTTTTTGACTGACCTGTTTTCTTTCGCGTCTTTTCTTCCGTTTCCCCCCCCCCCTCAGGTTCTCAGGGTAGGAACATTGGAGCTTAGCTTAGATCTTTACAGCTTGCTTACTGGATTTGCTCATGTACGGTTTTGGACATTGAGCTAGCTATGGTTTATCACTTCATTTTGGGGATAGTACTTTATGTATTTCAGTTTTTCAGTTTATGCTTTTATCTAGACTTTGTTGTTGGAAAATAATGACCAAGTACTTTGTTGTAACATGATTATGGTTTTGAAATGCTAAGTTTTATCCGCTGCTTTACTACTCTGTTTTACTCATATGTTCTGTCTTGTGATATCTGCATGCATGTTTACCTTGTTTAACGCCCCTCCAAAGCTAATGTCCTTGCAAGAGTGGCATTGGCGGAGGTGGGGTGTTACACCATCCATGTGCTGGTCATACTTGTATAAGAACAAGTTAAGATCACCAGTTCCACCATAAGCTTAAATCACTGGTGGAGTAAACTTCTTTGGGAACTTGGCCTTCCGAATTCTTTCAGTGAGTGGAGTCTTACTAGGGGAAAACTCCCATTCTTTCACGTCATCATTTCTTTCTATGTTTTCTTTCATAATCTGCCTTACCATATTTGAAAGACTTTTTTTTCACCGCGTCGACTCACGGGGAAGACACCATCACCTTCGTCGGATGTTTGTTTATGCAAATGATCTCAGTTCAGGATCCGAGGCCTTAGACCTACATCTTGGGGAGGTGCCCCTTTGGTGAGCCTATCCAAAGTTTGAGAAGTTCCTTTTTATGGAATTGTTCATAGCAATCGGTTTAGATTCTTCATTCTCGATCTCATCGATCTCTTGAGAAGAATAGTCTTGATTGTGACTTGAAGAAGAGGAATTAGCATTATCCACAAGTATAAAATTGACGTTCGTCTTTGCCGCATTGATTTAAGTAACGAAAGGAGCTTATATTCTATCTATCATAGCTTTGTTTGGGATCTCCATCTGCTAAGTCAAACCGGTAATGGCTTCGTTAACGCCTTCGTTCAACTAATTCCTAGTTACACGAACTCCTGCTCGTGGGATTGACCACCATCATGAAAATTAGTTTGCGGAGTAATAGGATCATCTGCAACATTTCCTGAGCCTGAAGCTCTTACGGACTTATTATAGCCGGCTTCTTTGGTGGCATTATCTCAAAAAACTCTTGAACTTTGAAGATAATATCTCGACTGGCCTAGATTTTATATTTTGAGAATCTATCATAAAAAACTAGCCTTCAATTTCGGAATCTCTTGCAAAGCGCTTAGCCTTTAGGATGCGAATGTGGCCCCATGGTGAGCGCCAAAAATGTTAATGCTAAAAATGGTACTAACACCCCAAGGTGTAATTAAACACTTCACAAACAGTTAAGATCTAGAAAAGTGGTAGCCACAAACACCAAAGCTGTAAGTAAAAATAAGGAGATTTATAGTGGTTCGGCCTAGATCTGGCCTGCGTCCACTTTTGAGAGAGATTTCACTATCACTTTTCATGTTACAAGGTACATGATTTCTCTAACTTTGCTTATTTTCTCTCTTTACATTGATTTCCTCGCAATTTCTTCTCTTTAATCTCTTGATTCACTCGAATTCACTATGGACATGGTTAGATCTCTTTGCTTGTGACGATTGTTGTTGCAGATCTTCAATAATTGAGCATTTAGACGATCTTTGACGATTTCATGGTGGTTTTGATGTTGAATCTAAGCTTGAAAGAATTTTAATGGAGGTTGGAATGAGTTGGAGTGGTTGAGAAATGAGTTTGACAACACTTTGTAGTGGAGAAATCGGTCCCCTTTCATGTATGAAGTTTGGGGGTATTTATAAGTGTCGTTTGAATGGAATGGCAGTTCTGTAATTATTTGTATGTAGGGCCATGGGTCGGTGGACGACCTAACTCAAAGGCAGACGACCCGATCCATAACAACGAACGACCTAGTTGGACGTGAGTGACCCGAATCATTTAAACGACCTGCTCACTAGCTTTCCACGATCTGACTATTGTATATGTCACGATCCATATTTGCCAAACGACCTGGGCTTATATGAACGATCTGATGGCATTCAACATGCACGACCTGGCGCATTTCAAATAGAGAGTGATCCATACTTATTTAATTGCCATGTCAGCTCTTGCATATGTGATCCTTCAATAAACATGCTTAACTCCATAATTGTGGTAGTTACTTTTGGAGTACAAGTGGCATAGAACTACACTCGCCGTCCCACAACATGGAACAACCTGCGGCCTGATTTGAACAATAACGACCTGCAACCTAATGTGTATTACCGCCAGACCCTATATTTGCATATGGCTCATACATTTGCGCATGTGATTGCTATTTTATGCGCATTGTAGGTTGATGGCCAGGTCTCTTACAGTTCACGTGTTTTTGAACGCTCGCGCATCCTTTTTTATGAATGAACGTCCTAACGTTGTATTATATATATCAACGACTTGATGTAGTTTGTACGTGTCAAACGACCTGATGAAGCCACCAACAGATGAAGCCATGAACAAATTGTGCAACGACTTAAATTCATGTGCTGACAACCAGTGGTGGAGCCAGAAATTTTATATGGGGTGGACAAGAAATTAAGTAAGGGGATTCGAGGGCGGTAAGTCTCGAAATATTTTTCCTTGCCATTGTTGAGCATAAATTCTGACTGTTCTAGGCATAAAACAGAACAAGGATGTCCATATTTTCCCTACAGGCTTCACAGTGGCATTTACACAAACATCATGTTGGTAAAAGAGCAAGTGCAACATGTTGGCATTTACACCAAAGGATTGTTTTCAGTAAATTAATTACTAAGTAACAAGTGTTTACTTAAATAATAGTATATGCTTGCAGTAAAGCAAAAGATTCGTTCAACTTGTTAAAACTATATTCAGTAGCTAACCTGGATGCTGGTATAGGAATTAAGCTCTCCACAAAATTAAAAACATCAAACCTATTCCAGCACACGATTGTTTTCAGTATTAGATTGCACTTTCTCTTTTAGTATAACAAGTTGTTTTCAGTATTACAATTGTTTTTCCATCACAGTTTTTGTGGGGTTCCATGGCCAAAATAGGAGACAGGTTTTTTTTCTTTTTTCTTTGGTTTCTAATTTTCTTAGGGGGAGGGGAGGCAAGTGCGCAGGCCAGACACAATGTGGCTCCGCCCCTGCTGACACCACGTGGACTTTCCATGCATGTAAATGGTAAATGGGGTGATTCAGGAATATGAACTTACGCATGAAACCAATTCTCGTGTAAGAATGTCTTGGCCACGTGACAATATTATATAATATGAGTGCCTATTGTTTGTATGGTATTTGCACTGTACGGTCCATGCTGTACATTAATTCGCATGATCCACTTCTTTGCATTAACACATAAGACTTGCGATCCATGTTATATGACAACCCGTCTAGTGAGGGATGCACTACCCGAGTGTGTTGAACGATCCATTGTATTATAATACAATCGATGTATTATTTTGTGAACCACGTTTATAACCAAGTTAAAACCATTGTTAAGGCTAATTCTATTTGAACACCTAATTTTGTTTTATATACACCAAACGTTAGACTGAAAATTTAAACCCTGTTTTTTTACTTTGCGTACACCCTCTATCTTCCCATTTACCCTTAACCTTACCAATTGTTCACTGTCATTTAATCTGTCATTCTCAATTGTCAAGAAACCCTATTCCCTTTTACGACGGCCCAAACAATCAAATTGAAATGCGCCTTCAAAAATAGAAATCGAAGCCAGTGGCAAAGCGCGCGTCCACCGTGGGCGGTCCATTATCGTTGGGTATTGCTTATATATTCTGGCTGTTTTTGCCAAACTGTATATATTTTCGGTGTCTTTCTTTCTTTATTCTTCTCCTTCTTCTTTTTTCTCACATTCGGTCCTCTGTTTTCTAAAGACATAAGAACACAAAATGCTTGCCACGATTATTTTTAACGTACCGAACATTGTTTTCCAAAGTAATCCTCGTGTAGCACCTCCATGTCAATGTCAAAGTATATTAACAGACCAATCATTATTTGCCATGATTTTTGTTTTTGTTTTAAATATTGGATGTTTTGACGTTGCATTACAAAACAGCTATATATCATTATATTTAGTTTAAACTATGATGTTATTTCTCTATGTTAATGTTTTTAACAACATGTTACTTTAATAATTTCTTTTGCCATAGACCTGTTGTCCCATTATCGCCTCGTAAAAGTGAGGACAATTTTGATTGTACCTACAGAGCAGTTATCTTATCTAGAGTTTGAGGTTGGCTTTAAGCATGATTTGAATTGACTTGCATAGGGAGGTGGGCTTGTTGGTGATTTCCCTTTCTGTTTTAGAATTTAGTGACTGTATGATGTTTCTGTTGAAATTAATGATTCAAATATTTGAGAGAAGGAAAAAAAATTGATTGATTGTCAATCAATTAATTGGCTCATATATGGGAAGATATAGGAGGAAGTTTGTGGATGAAAAATAAAAGGCCAATCAATCAATAATGAAGAATCAATTTACTTAGGGAAAGAGGTTGGGACCATAATTGCACCATCCATTTATGCTCCAATCAAATCAAGGAAAATATTATTTAGTTTCCCTTCATGTCCAAGCAATCTAGAAACTTCTCTTCTTTATCCCCAAGAAATCCCTCTATATAAATAGGAGTCATGTTGTTGTATGAAGAAAGAAATCCACCATTAGTCTTCTCTCTATTGTAATCTTTTGTACTCATTTCTTCATTGAGAAATAAAAGTTGTTGGGTCTCCGTGGACGTAGGCAAAGCCGAACCACGTTAAAAATTGGTGTGCTTTTTCCTCTATTTTCTATTTTTTGTTCTCCCTATAATTTGTGCCACTTGATTTTATTTTTGGCGTTGTTGAAATTGTTGACAGACTAGATCATTGGGTTTATTTGTATTCCGCTGCCCAGTTCTCCGATTTTGCACTACAGATTGGTATCAGAGCTAGTTGTCCTGTTCAAAGACTTTTTCAACCATGTCAAATTCCGCAAAGAATGGCGGTGGTAGAAGCGCTACAAATTATGGAGTCGCTTAGTTTGATGGAAAGGGGGATATTGGCGTGTGGAAGATGAAGATGGAAGCGGTGTTGAAGAAAGAGAGGACATTTAAGGTTGTCTCAGATCCAGAGAAATTGAAGAAATTAGCACCTGAAGAGTTAGAAGAATTGGAAGATGATGCTCTTACTACCATCCAGCTTAGCCTTTCTGATGAAGTACTTAGAGAGTTTTCTCATGTGAAAACTGCTAAGGAGTTGTGGGATTCTCTTCAGAGAAAGTTCTACGACAAGTCTCTCACCAACCGCATCACCTTACACCAACAACTTTATTCTTTCAAAATGAGGCCCGGAACAGATGTATTTGCTCATATAGATGCCCTCAACACACTTGTCATGAATCCTCGAGCAGCTGATTTAAAGATTGTGGATGAGGCGCAAGCTGTTATTCTTTTATGTTCTTTACCTGCAGAGTACAACACTTTTGTTAACTCTATGACTTATGGACGTTCGTTTATTTGCTTGGAGGATGTGAAGAAAAATTTGCATAACGATATGTTGAGAGGAAAGTTAGCAAGCATGAGCACGGAGAATGATTACGAAAGCCTTGTTGCACAGAGAGGAAGAAGTAAAAGTAGACCCAATCATGGTGGAGATAGAGCAAAGTCCAGATCTCAGTCAAGAGGAGCCCGGAAGGGAGTTTGTCATTATTGCAGAAAACCTGGACATTATATTGCAAGTTGCCCCAAGTTGGAGAATAAAAACAAAGCTGTTCCCTAGAAGGCTTTAGCATCTACAGCGGAGACATCAGATTCAGATAATGATCCGGGCATTTTTACATTTTCCGCCGCTCCTATGAAGAGTACTTTGTGGATTATTGACTCGGGAGCATCCTATCACATGACACCTAATAGGTACTCCTTTTCCACTTATCGTCAGCTTGATGGTGGAGAGGTTCTCATGGGAAATAATGCTTCCTGTCGCATGATTGGTATTGGAACAGTAAAAATCAGGATGTTTGATGGTGTTGTTCGTACTTTATGTGATGCCAGGCATGTGCCTGATTTAAGGCGTAGTTTGATCTCGGTTGGAGCATTGTGCAATTCTGGCTTAAGGTGTGTAATAGAAAAAGATCCATTAAAAATTACAAATGGCCCATTGATAGTAATGAAAGGGGTAAAAGCTGGAAATTTATATTTGCTGAAGGGTACAACTGCTGTTGCGGAGTCTGCTTCAGTTATTGATTCAGTTAATTCCGATTCTACCAGATTATGGCATTTTCGTATGGGCCACATTGGAGAGCGCAGTTTAGAATTATTGAGAAAGTGAGGCTTAATTGACGGTGTTCATCATTCAAAACTTGACTTTTGTGAAGGATGTGTACTTGGAAAGCAGACGAAGGTTTCTTTTGGCATTGCAGAGCATAAGTCTAAAGATGTCTTAGAATATGTTCATACTGATGTTTGGGGCCCCGCACCATGCCTATCTTATGGAGGAGCCAGGTATTTCATTTCATTTGTTGATGATTTTTCTAGAAAAGTATGGGTTTACTTTATGAAGTCCAAGGATGAAACTTTTGATAGGTTTCAAAGTTGGAAATCTCTTGTTGAGAAGCAGTCTGGAAAGAAAGTGAAGATTCTTCGTTCAAATAATGGTGGTGAATTCACTTCTAAAAAATTCATCAAATTTTGTGAGTCCGAGGGAATCAAAAGACATTACACTACACTAAGAGACCCTCAGTCAAATGAAGTTGCAGAGAGAATGAATCGGACTTTGTTGGAAAGAACTCGCTGCTTACGGCAGACTACGAGATTAAATAAGAGATTTTGGGCAGAAGCATTATCTATGGCGGTTTTCCTTATCAACCGCACACCTTCTACCGCCATAGATATGAAGATTCCTGAAGAAGCATGGAAGGGAGGGCATGTATCATATTCCTTTCTCAGAGTGTTTGGTTGTCCAGCTTATGTGCATGAGAGCAAAGGGAAGTTGTATCCAAGATCGCGCAAGTGTATTTTTCTTGGATACAAGAAAGGAATTAAGGGGTATAGGATGTGGTGTTCTACAACCCAGAAGATTGTTACTAGTAGGCATGTTACATTTGATAAGAAGGCTATGTTGAAGGTTGAGCCTTCTTCTTCTTCAGTTAATGATGATGTTGAGAGAACAAATTCAGAATACCAAACACAAGGCAGATCATCAGACTTCCATACGAGTAAAAATGGTGATTCCGATGACACCGTGGTTGATAGGGAAGAGACAGAAGATCAACCTCAAGGTGGAGCTCAAATTCAAACTCGACCAACGAGAGAGAAGAAAAGACCTACATGGCTTGATGATTTTGTGGGATTAAGCATTGAAGATATTGACTTTGATGACATGGCAGCTTATGCATTAAGCATATTTCATGATGAACCAAGAGACTACAGAGATGCCATTAGTTCAGTTGATAGCTCCAGTTGGCTAGTAGCAATGGAGGAGGAGATTGACTCTTTGCACAAAAATCACATTTGGAATTTAGTGCCACTTCCATCCGGCAAGAGAGCAATTGGATGTAAATGGATCTATAAGGTGAAAGATGGTGGCAATGGTGACTTGAGGTATAAAGCAAGATTAGTGGCGAAGGGATATGTTCAGAAGAAAAATGTAGAGTTTCATGATATTTTTTCTCCAGTTGTTAGGCACACTTCCATTTGCATTCTTTTGGCATTAGTTGCCCAATTCGACATGGAGTTGGAACAACTAGATGTCAAGACAGCATTCTTGCATGGTGACCTTGAGGAGGACATTTACCTACAGCAGCCAGAGGGGTTCATTGATAGCAGCAGGCCAGGTCATGTTTGTAAACTTAACAGATCTCTTTATGGCTTAAAACAGTCTCCTAGACAGTAGTATAAGAAATTTGATAAGTTTATGATCTCACATGGTTACTCTAGAAGCTTTAAGGACCAATGTGTCTACTTTAAAAAATGTAATGATGACATCATCTATTTGTCACTTTATGTTGATGATATGTTGATAGCTTCTAAGAGCATGTCTAAAATTTCGAAGTTGAAGATGGAGCTCAATAAGGAATTTGAGATGAAAGATTTGGGTAACGCACAGAGAATTTTGGAGATGGGGATTCAGAGGGATAGAAAGCAAAGAGTTTTGAGGCTCACTCAAACTCAATACATCGAGAAAGTCCTATCTCGATTCGGTATGGAAAATGCTAAACCGGTGGCTACTCCATTAGGCTCTCAATTCAAGCTATCCAGAGATATGTGTCCCACATCGGATGAAGACCAAAGGGATATGCGTAATATTCCTTATTCTTGTGTGGTTGGAAGCCTTATGTATGCTATGGTATGCACAAGGCCTGATTTAGCTCATGCAGTTGGAGTTGTCAGTCGATATATGTCTAACCCAGGTAAAGAGCATTGGCAAGCAGTGAAGTGGATACTCAGATATCTTCGTGGCACTTCTTCAGTTGGCTTGCTATATGGTGGACTAGATGGACACATCTCTCTTAGAGGATACTGTGATTCAGATTACGCTGGGGATAGAGATGGTAGGAAGTCGGTGTCAGACTATGTTTTTACACTTGGCATAGGCCCGATTTCGTGGAGATCAAAGTTGCAGTCTATCGTAGCTTTGTCGACTAAGGAAGCAGAGTTGATATCGATTGTGGAAGCAACAAAGGAAGGATTGTACTTCAGTTGTTGGATGATCTTTCAATGGCGCAACAGATAGTGGAGCTATTTTCAGACAGTCAGAGTGCGATACATCTTGTTGAGAACCAGGCTAAAGTTCACGGACGAAGCACATTGATGTAGAGGCTTCTTTCTCATGCTTGAGGAAGAACGAAGCAAGATCAAATTGTTGAAAGTGGGTACTTCAGATATGATGACCAAGTCACTTCCAAAGGACAAGTTTGAGCATTGCTCAAACTTGATCAGTTTGCTTCCTATTACTTGAGCGCCATAGGGCGCTGGACCCAACAACTTCTATGTTGAATGTTGAAGATGAGATAATGAAGAAAGATTGCCGTATTTGAATCAAGGTGGAGTGTTGAAATTAATGATTCAAATATTCGAGAGAAGGAAAAATTTGATTAATTGTCAATCAATTAATTGACTCATATATGGGAAGATATAAGAGGAAGTTTGTGGAAGAAAAATAAAAGGCCAATCAATCAATTAATGAAGAATCAATTTACTTAGGGAAAGAGGTTGGGACCATAATTGCACCATCCATTTATGCTTCAATCAAATCAAGGAAAATATTATTTAGTTTCCCTTCATGTCCAAGCAATCTAGAAACTTCTCTTCTTTATCCCCAAGAAATCTCTCTATATAAATAGGGGTCATGTTGTTGTATGAAGAAAGAAATCCACCATTAGTCTTCTCTCTATTGTAATCTTTTGTACTCATTTCTTCATTGAGAAATAAAAGTTGTTGGGTCTCCGTGGACGTAGCCAAAGCTGAACCACGTTAAAAATTGGTGTGCTCTTTCCTCTATTTTCTATTTTTTGTTCTCTCTATAATTTTTGCCACTTGATTTTATTTTTGGCGTTATTGAAATTGTTGACAGACTAGATCATTGGGTTTATTTGTATCCCGCTGCCCAGATCTCTGATTTTGCACTACAGTTTCTAACTGGAGTGGACTTGCCATTTTTTTGTGACAATACGATGTTTCTAGTTGTAGTGGCTGTATGATGTTACTAGGGCTGTTATGTTAATGGTAAATATACCAATACCATACCAATACCAAGTAATTGGTAAAAAAAAATTGAGTCACTTTGGTTTACCAATGTTATTGGTATGGTAATGGTAAATTTACCATTGTTAACGGTAAATATAGCGGTAAAGAAAAGTCAAAACCAATGGTAACGGTAAATTTACCAATCATATTAAATTTATTTTTCACTATTATATCAAACTTTAACCATAGACACTTTTAATGATACGTCGTGGTTTTTAAGAAGATTTTGTGGTATTATTTATGATGATGATTCTTTTTAAGTTTAGTTAGGCTCAAAGTTTGAGATTATAAATGTTATTATTTCATATTATTGTAAATAAGTAGTGATGAATTAAGAAATACTTAGATGTCAACTAAAACATGTCGTAATACTAATATAAATATTATAGAGTAATAATAAAAAACAAGATAAATGCTTTTTTTCCGAATTTTAGTGCAACAAAATTTGAATATTTGTTGTATTGGTAAATTTCCCATTACCAGCCAACGGTATACCAGTTTATCGGTATATCAATCAATATTTTACCATTGGTAATGGTAAATTATCGGTGGCTAATTTTGACTTACCAATAGTATTGGTACGGTAATGACTATCATGTATCGGTAGCGGTTACCATTAGCATAACAACCCTAGATGTTACTTATCAATCGTCCATTCTAAACCGAACATGCATTAGCGGAGTGGACTTGCTATTTCTGCTAGCTGTTAGGGTGTAAAGTTTAGTTTGGTGATGATGGTTTTACGATGAAATTGCTGGTTCATCTAGTTTACGATGCCTGTGCTTTAATGATGTACAAGCGTTTATCTCAATTGATATTTTCTTGGTTGGTTGCTGTGTAATTTTAATGGAAATGGAAATAGCAGTTTCTTCCTTTAAAAGAAATAATAAGTTCTATAGAAATGGAGTTATGGTATTTATTGTTGCTTTAGTATTTTAAGGGGATGCATATGAAAGATTGTATATGTTTAATATATACCTGATTGTCTGCCTTGTTCATCAGTCATTGATAATGCAATTAAGAAGTAATCGTTAATTTGTACTGTTGTTTAATTTCCAAATGTTAACTTATCGTTTTGTATTTTTGATTATAAGGTATGCTTGGAGGCCTTGTGCGAAGGTTGGGTTGCCCGCATCAATATGAAATGGTCGAAGAAAAGGAAGAACAACTACGGAGAAAGAAAAGAAAATTGAAACTAAAAGGCCATTAATGGTGATGAGGTAGATAATAGCGATGAAGCAGGCATAGAGACGAGATTGATGAACACAAAGAGACCGAGGATGACCAAAATGAAACTGATGAGGATGTGATGAATGATGAAAATGGACAATGGACAGAGGAAGAAAACAACCAATATGAAGAACATGGTGGATCTTGCAGTTGATTATGCCATTCACTGTTAAAAAAAAAGTTGGTTTGAAGTTGTCAAAATACATATGTCAGAGCAATTTTGTGGTGAACACACTGGCACTTAATGACTGCAGTTAGAGCATTACAATTATTTAATGTATTGCAGATTGGATCTATGTTTAATGATGGAAGTGATGCATCCATTTTGCATGATGTTTCTAGAATAGTTGTATTTTCTTACCTGAGATTTATGTTGAATGACGTAAACGGGAAATCACTAGAAGTTGTATTTGAGAATATTTTGTCTTTTGTATTGAGATTACTTCTGTATTATACTTTCGCATTGAGAATGCTTTTGTCTTCCGTATTGATATTCATGTTGAATAATTGTATTGAGGAATACTGTTTGTAGTTGCTGTAACTCAGCAAACCAGCCAACACAATGGCCATATTAAACAATCAAACGCTACCCTATTTCTAAGAGTAGTTTTATTTAAAGATGCCGAAAGAAAAATTCTAAACCTGAGCCCCTTATAATAATTCAAAAGTGGATGGTGTAGGCTTCGAAAAATGACACTGTTATTCAGTGACATCAACAGTGGCTTAACACAAATTAATTATGGGACTCGATGAACGTAACTCTTATAGTGTTTACTAATAGAACTATATCCAGCACAGAAATTTATTCATCACAACCATCTAGAATCAACTAAAACAAGATACATGCTTCTAAGTATATATTTTAAGAAGATGTTAACACAGAAAACATCTGCAGTGATGCGGAATTATAGAACCGCTCATTTGATTAACAGCATCAGCCAGCAAAGAATTATGACGAGAGCATTGCCTCACTTCGGTATCATGTAAGAAGGAACCGAAGATGCTTTGCAGCTCCTTATACCTGTCAACCATACCATTTATAACACTTAACCTTTCCCGTAGGGGAATGGACATGCTGATTGTCATAAGCGAAGACAGTTCTCGGTGGATGCTTTGAAATCGAGATGTATAGCGATCGATTATCTCATGCACATGGCTATCAATCAAGGAATCCATTACTGGCCTCCAATGTTTGGATATGCATTTGAATTTGTACTTGGATTTCAGAGGAAGTCTCTTCAGTATCTCTTCTATGACGTCGTCGGAAATTTCTCTAGTTTGTTTAGCATGGTGGATTCTGTTGGAGGAAGCCATGGCTTCTTGTCAGTGAAGAATTGCGAACACGAAATCCGATCTATGAAAAAATAAGGAGGAAGAAGAATGCGGCTGCAGGTTAATGTTTTCAATGAGATATTTTTATAGTGGAAACCCTAACACGTGTCATCGAAATGGTAAAATAAGCCCAAAAGCCCAAATGTTGAAGCCTCATCTCATCTGAACTCTGAGAAATATTTGCGTTCTGGAAAATGAAGAGAAAGATTCAAAAGGTACTGTACTCCTAATACCGTAAATATTTGAGCTGTTTCATCTGTGCATTGCGCTGCCTTTGAGAAAGAACATTACTTATTCTATGAAAAGACGCTGACTACAGAAAATCCACATTGTTATCATTTTAACTAGCATAACTATACAACCGTGTGGGAAGAAAACCATTATATTAGTAAGTCAATAGAAATTCGAATTATACGCTTGTTACTTTACTCCTATAGGATTGAAGCACAATTCCAACTGTTTAGAAATAAATTTTCTGATCATTTGATCAGGCACCTGCAAACAAACCGACCAATAACCAAGAAAAGAAATAGAGTAAAAACAACACCTATCACTATCGAAGAAAAGAAATCAAGCAAAGAAACATCTGCATAACAAAGAAAAGAAATAGAGCAATAACAACACCTATCACTAACCAAGAAATGAAATCGAGCAAAGAAACGTCTGCATTTCCCATCTCCACATCATTCGCTAACACAGGTAGATAGACATTCCTATATTGCTTTTACCATGTAATCTTCTTTTCTAAGCTTAAGCAGTACAGTTACGATTGTCAAAACTAAGCTTCTAAGCTAAAAAAACCTAGAAAATTCACTTAAGGCAGCATCAACCCAGAAATTTCTTAAAAAGTAGTTATTAGTTCACATATTGCTGTTGAAGTTTATGCACTGAATTATTCTCGCACAACTTCATATTTATTGTTGTTGTTGCTAGTCTTTGTCTAAAATGTAAAAAACTGTTAGGATTGCCTCGCATGTTGTTAAGAAGGAATGATGGTTTGGAATTAATAGTCCCACATCATGGAATAATTTAAAGGAATTGAGTACAAATATGAGTTGGTATGCATGTAACATAAGGGATTTCTTTTGTTATATTGGAGTTGTGTGCCAGCATGTTATCTAGTAACTTTACTCTCTGATTCTAGTTTTAGCCAATTAGTATATTAGATCAAGATCAATATAATGTTTACCATTTTGTATTCGGATGGCTGAGCTGTCCTCTCCATAGTATAGTTAATGAAATCCTTCATTCCTAAACAATGCAAATTTCACTTTTTGACACTTTGTATAATTTTTATATGGTATTATAGACTTTAAATGGTGCAATGGTTTGATTGTATGACTGGATTAATTATTCAGAATCTAAAATGCTTTGCTCAATAATAGATGTTCTTTAGATCAGTGTTTATCTCTTAAATTGACCTGACCAATGTCCTTTGTGATTGTGAACCCTCGTGTTTGATATTATGTTCGGTACTGGAGTACACAAGATAAAGATGCAAAGTTTGTACAGTCAGGAAAAATGCTTAAGAATTGAAAATATGCTTCTATGTTCAACTTCACGGTTTGTGAAGGTTTGGTAATTTGAATTCAGGAGCTTATAATCTATTGTTTTATTAACCAAACGATGATTGTATTAGGGACATAAAATGTCTTTTAGTTTTCTCGTATTAATTGACTTTATCATTTGTTTTGTAGCAATCGAAATATTTTTGCTCGTGTTTCCATATATATTCAGTGTTGTTTTTATTGTTTATCTACTTGAGTTGATAGACGTATGATGTTTGTTTTGTGCATAGTTTTCATAACCCAACCCTGCCGCGGTCCGACCTCCAATAACCTTGAACATTGGACCATCACGGCGCGGAACTCAATCAGACCTCATTCATGCATGAACCTTGGTCGGATCTTCAAACCAACGGTCTAACCTTCAATTTTATAGGGTTAAACCACGTTTTTTTTTGTTTTTTCCTACTTCTCATTGTGTAATTCTCTTTGATCATTTCATTTTTTGTATTGTTTTGAAAATAACAACTAAAATATTTCAAAAAATCATAACTGTTCCAACATCTAAACTGTAAACTTTACTACTTCGTTCTAAAAACATGTGTGTTTGATTGTGCCCTTGCTATTTGATTATATCATGCGATCTACTAATATGTTAATAAATAGATAACTTTCAAACTTTATTATTTATTTATTTGAGTATACATAAAACTTGATTATCCACATTTTCACTATTAACAAGCATGTGAGTTCTTGACGGTTCGACCGGTTAGACCTTCAAAACCTTGGACGCCGAGTCCTCACGGTTTGACTCACTGTTGGGTTATAAAAACATTGGTTTTGTATGTAATTTTTGCGACGACTGCAATAAAGAAAGTAGCAAGAAATTGTCCTATTGAGACAGTTGGTTAAAACAACCATAGCAAACAATAAAAAGGTTTCTTACATCGGGTCAAAAACCATAGCAATAGATTTAGACTTGTCGGGACATCTGCATTTGTTATGGTTATTGAATCGACGCAAAACGGGTAAACAACCGACCCAAATGACCTGTTTTGTAGTAGTGTCATCTCCTAAGGTAATAAAATGTTTTGTTATAAGATAGGCGACATGATCGTTGTAACAAGTAACGTGATTTATTATACTCATTCTTCCTTCAACACAGGTTATCAAGTGTCGTCGATCAAGGTAAAATATAAATCTTTTTGTTTGATTTGAAAATTTGCAATCATAACCTTAAGTGTAAACGGTTGATGGTGAGAAACGTATTAAGCGACATGCCCTTAAAAGATGTACCGTTGAAGTTTATGTCATCTTTTTTCATTACTTTCTTTGTTGTTTGATATATAGTTAGCTTAATCTTAGTACTTGGAATAGTTACCTTTAACCCAAAATGAGACAACATAATATAACCTATTATATTCATTTTAAGTCTTATGTGGTAAAATATACTATTTTAATATAGCTTTAGCTTATAATTATATTGTATTAAAATAAGGTCATTTAAGCGCTTCACTTGCATGAGATTCTCCATTACTATTACTAGAAAATACTAGAGATAAATCTTTTAGTTCCAACTCACCTTCATTTGTAGTGTATATACACGAAGATATTGAAAAAAAACCATTCACGTCTTTCAATTGTATGGTTAATCACTTTGTAAATCTATTTAATATTTTTAGAGAAACAGAAATGTGAAACACCATTCATGGAGAACTACTATACATTGATAATAAACATTAATCATAAACGAGATGGATGATATTGTTGACTTCCTAAAAACATTTTCATCCATTAAATATTAAATGTAGTTTGTGCAACAATGACTATTTTAACATTGGTTTATCTTGCATTTACAATGATTCTTTTGAAATGATTATAACACATTTCAAAAAGAAGCTGACAATAGTTTGTTTGAAATATGATTTTCTTTTTAAATGGTTTTCCTAGTATGGTTTACAGTAACACAGTTAGAAGGAAAAAACATATGATATTTAAGATCTATTCACACGACATATTCTTTTTGCTAGTATTGCTACGAAGGTTTGAAATTCCGGCCGGAATTCCGACCATCTCGGCCCGGTTCCAGCGTGGACCGGACCAAAATTCAGCTAAAAAACCGTTTCCGATTTCTTCAGGAAGAGAAAAGAAAAAAAATTCGGGGGATCGATCTCCTGTCACTCATCGGTTTCTTCTTGGACTGGAATATTTGGCTCTTCGTCGATCTGCCTCTCCACCGTCTTCCTCTGCCTCGCGACGCGCAGGTTTTTTAATTTTTTCCCATGATTCGATTGGATTAAAATTAGGGTTAGAAAGGATATGGAATGTTGGCTGCATTTTACTTTGAACGATGAGGAGAATAAGTGGGAACAGTGGGTAATATTACGGGGTTTGGGTATGGGTATGCAGCAGGTAATCAATAATCAATGTAATATTAATTAAACTACGAAAGGTTTGGCGGGCCCATGTTCTATTAACTTATTGGTAGGACCGCTGGGCTTATAACATTTTGATATAAACCACATGTTGTAATAATAGTTAAAACATTTTGTACAATCAGATTAATAATAGTTAAAACATTTTGTAAAATCAGATTATCATTAGCCCATGTGTATTATAACTTATTTACTGGATGGCTTATAATCTGATATTATGACAAAGTCTTAGACCTTGTTGTATTAATACCTATAACATTTTGATATTTAACAAAACTGATTATTAGTGTTTGCATATTTACTTGTGTATTTATTAAAAAATATACCGGAATTGACAAACCGGAAATAGATCGTAATTAACGGAATTTCCGGACCGGGACCGGAACTTTAAATTTTCTACGTGACCGGAACGGAACCGGAAACCGGAATTTTAAACCTTGATTGCTACACATACTTTTTAATTGTTTTTACTTTAATGCCAAGAAAAAAGAAATTTATTTTGGAAGAACTTAAAATGGTTTTCTTTGTACATAAAATTAGGAAAGAAGATGATGTTATGAGTGGGTTTGCAAAGAATGGCAATGAAGTATTTGATTTGGGAAGTTGAGTAAACAAGGAACCGTTAGTGGATATAAACATGGTATTAGAGCGCAGCAATCAAGTTGTGATTTTTTTATTGTAACTGACTTATACTTTGTTAATAATTATTATTCTTAATAAATAATTGTTGGGAAACAATGGCTGAGTCGCGGACTAGGTCGCTGTCTTGAAGACGATTCGGCGATCTGGTCGGAGGTGCAAACCAGTTCGGTCCTTCGCCGCCGCCTCTAGGATAAAACAACCTCTAAAACAATAACTGATTTGCTTGCACAACAAATTAGTGCAGATTTGCACTTTCTGAATTAAAATACTGCTCGAGAATTTCTGAGAGAAAATTTTTAATGGCGGCTGAGAGAAAAGGAGAAATTGTGATTTGGTGGTTATTCTCGTCTGAAGCTAATGACAATATATAGGACGAGAATTAGGGTTAGGGTTGTTGATTAGTGGGCTGCTAAAAATAAGGGATAAGAGTTTTTACCGTTGCAGAAAATTTTTCCATAAAAAAACAGTTCGAAAAAGGCTAAGTTTTATGGTCCAAAAAATATAAGTGTCTACACCACAAGGCCCAAGCCCAAGCCCGAGCCCAAACCCGACCGGGCCGGGTCGGGTCGAGTCGAGTAGGTCGGTCGCGTGCGCGTGTGTGGTGGTCATGATGCATGGTCTCCCTTCTCACAACAAAGCATGTATTGGGAGCCCAAGGCCCCAACATGATTTCTTAGAAACAAGTATAAATGCTTGCCTCTTCTATATAATCCCATGATGTGGGACTATTCACCCATAAGAGCCATTCATACACTTATTCCATTATTTTTAATAATTCACTAATGTTAATAAAACATTTCCAACAATCCCCCACTTGAATTTTTAAAAATATTTTCGAGCAGTTTCTTAAAAAGCATAAGATTGTGCATAAACAAAGGTGTCTTTCGACTTGAACCTTTGCATAGTGAATAAGATTCAGTTTTTACTAGAGTGACACGTAGTCTTGAACTCTATTCCTGACATCAAACCACACACAACCTTTTCTATAGTGCAATCAAATAAGCCCGTGCATTTATGGCCATGCACGTCTATCCTAGTTTAGTGAATGCTCTAGAAGTTTTGCCCGCAACTCCATAGGAAACGGCCACATTTCCACATTCACAAAGGTGAGTCTATCAAGAGTACTCCTGAAAGTAGGTACTCCACTCCACATAGAGTATAGATCTCATTAAGAGTTTCTATTAACTCATCCTCTAATCACTTCAGGAATACATGCTTCTTGGTTTATTAAATAGCATGTTCAACTCATATCACTGCACAACTTGTTATTACCCATTGAACCTAGTTCTTGGGATCTCCAGTCATTTAGGTCGGGTTACCATTGTGCGTGACTCAACAATCTAAGGGCAATAGTCTCATTCTTTTAGAAGAGTTATGGACTTTCTCTCTGGATAGTCCTTTCGTCAAAGGATCTGCCAAATTTTCCTCACTACGTACATAATCCACTCTAACGGTACCTGTGGAAAGTAGTTCTCTAACCGTACTGTGCTTACGACGTATTTGTCGTCTCTTACCGTTATAATAATGGTTCTGAACTTTTGTAATAGCCGCGGTACTATTGCAATGTATCAACACAGCCGGTATCGGTTTTTCCCGTAAGGTAATCTCAGCTAGCATATTTCTCAAATACTCTGCCTCTTCACTAGCTGTAGCTAGTGCTATCATCTCAGACTCCATAGTAGACTGAGCCAAAATAGTTTGTTTCTTGGATTTCCAAGAAACAGCTCCTCCAGCGATGCTAAATATATAGCCACTGGTCGCTTTAGAGTCATCAGATAAGGTATTCTAGTCTGCATCGGAATATCCTTCAAGTACAGCTGGAAACCTTTCATAATGTAATCCAAGGTTCATGGTTCGTTTAAGGTATCTCATTACCCTTTCAATAGCTTGCCAGTGCTCTATACTAGGTCTACTGGTAAACCTGCATAATAATCCCACGACATAGGCAATGTCGGGTCTAGTACAATCAGTGGCATACCGAAGGCTGCCAATGATGCTCGCATAATCAAACTGTCTTACACCTTCACCGGTGTTCTTAAATAACTTTACACTGTGATCATATGGTGTACTTGCAGGTTTACAGTCAAAGTAATTATATTTCTTTAGTATCTTCTCAATGTAATGAGATTGATCCAAAGAAATTCCCTTTTCTGACCTAGTAATCTTAATACCAAGTATTACACTCGCCTCACCTAGATCTTTCATATCAAAATTGACACTTAATAAGGATTTGACTGAGTTTATGTCATGAATATTTGATCCAAAAATGAGTAGATCATCTACATAAAGGCATATAATAATGCAAATGTTATTCTCAGATTTGTAATAAATGCATTTGTCACTTTCATTAACTTTAAAACCATTTGAAATGATTAAGTTATCAATTTTTTCATGCTATTGTTTAGGTGTTTGTTTTAAACCATATAATGATTTATCTAAGTTACATACTTTATGTTCTTGACCATGTACTACAAATCCTTTAGGCTGGTCCATATAAATTTCTTCGTCTAATTCACCGTTCAAAAAAGCAGTTTTAACATCCATTTGGTGTATAAGTAAATTATGAATGGAAGCAAGTGAGATTAAAACCCAAATGGATGTTATTCTAGTTACAGGTGAAAAAGTGTCAAAGAAATCTATATTTTCTTTTTGTTTAAAACCTTTAGCTACTAGTCGTGCTTTATATTTATCTATAGTGCCATCAGGTTTTAATTTCTTTTTAAGTACCCATTTACAGCCTATAGATTTACAACCAGGGGGTAAATCTACCAAGTGCCAAGTCTTGTTGGATTCTAAAGAATCCATCTCATCATTTATAGCCTCTTGCCAAAAATCGGCATCTAAAGAAGATAAGGCCTCTTGGAGGTTTATGGGATCCTCCTCAATAGTAAAAGCACAAAAATCTGAACCGAAGTCTTTTATGGTTCTTGCTCTTTTACTTCTTCTAGGTTCAGCTTTAGAATTTTCATTAAGTTCTGTTCTAATTGGCATATTTGAAGTGCCCCCACTATTCCTTAATTTAAAAGGAAATTTAGTTTCATAAAAATCGGCATCATTTGATTCCATTATATTATGTGCATTAAGGTCATAAAATCTATATGCTTTGCTATTAGTAGCATAGCCTATAAATGCACATTCATATGCTCTACTTGCCAATTTTATTCTCTTAGGGTCTGGAATGCGAACATAAGCTAAACAACCCCAAGTTCTAAAGTATGAGACATTGGGTTTATGATTCTTTAAAATTTCATAAGGAGAAATTTTATTCTTAGATTTGGGGATTCTATTCAGAACATAACATACAGTCAATAAAATATCCCCCACCAATGGTTTGCTGCACCAGAATTTAATAATATGGCAACTACTAGTTCGGTAAAGGTCCTATTTTTCCTTTCTGCTTTACCGTTCATTTCAGGAGAATAGGGTGCAGTTCTCTCATGTACTATACCATGTTGTTTATAGAAGTCCAGAATTGAATTAGATTCGTATTCTGTTCACTACAGGAAAAACAGCATATAGCAGCGGCAGAATCCGCTTCTAATCCGTCGCTAAACAGGCTTTAGCGACGAATTTCCTACATAAGGGTTTGGTCGGTAAAATCCATGACGGTATCTGTGTCAGATTTAGCGACGGAATTTAGCATGAGTTTTCCGTCATTTTACTAATTTTTTAATAAAAATAAAATTTTATATATTAATTTTATTTTAATTTATATATCGAGTATTTACCGACGGATAATTAATTTATAATAAAATATTATTTATAAAAGGGGTTGGTAAATCCTTACTAATTACCAAGGAATTAGCGACGAAAATTGAATTGAGGTAAACTTAACCTTCCTTTTTTTTGTCGGTAATCCGCTGCTATTCCCCTTCTGATATGTGTGTGTGTGTGTGTGTGTATATATATATATACATACATACATACACAGACACACACATCACACACATTACTTGTGTTCCATTCAATACACAATCCTAATTTAAATACAACGCAATTAATATCAACACACACATCTCATAATCAATGTATTATATTAATCACTCATCTCATAATCAACATTCAACATTACATAATAGACATAATAAACATTCTTACATCAAAAATACATAATACATCCATAATATTTCATAAACAATACTAAAAAGTACAAACTAAAATATAGTTCTGGCATTTCAAATCCATAACTTATTGTGGCATGTTCCCGCTTTTTTGCATCATAGATGTCTATCTTCCTGTAAATCAAAAAATCTCTAGTTATACATAGAGTCACAAAAGTAAAGAATTTCACTTTAAATTTGATTAATGTTTACTGACCAAAAAAGAAGAAGAAATAGTTAAAATTTCATCACTCACAACAATGTACGTAACAAACGATCAACGTACATAACAAAAGAGCACTACATCCAATTATGCACGACATAACCAGCTAAATTATCCCAAACGTCATCTATCTTTTGTTGGCTATATGAATCATCTCGTGCAAAGTCCTGTAATTAAGAGATATTTCAAATCAGTAATCTTATGAATTATGTAACATAAAATATATGAAGAGAAATGACATCAAACCGTGTTATGAAAGGATCAGAACTCATCATCTCGTACAAATCACACAGTCGTCACAAAGTCCAATTTCATCAACTCATGCCCATATTCATCAGGTAAAGGATCGCAACTCATCATCTCATTACTATCTACCAGAGAAATGACATCAAACCGTGTTATGAAAGGAACCAACCTGCTAGACTTAGATGGCTTCTTTCCATGAGACAACCCTGTGAGAGAGAAATCCTCAGCCTGGCCAACATGAGATTAACAAGAAATCACAATAATCGTCAACATCAACTTAAGGATCCAATAACTTGCTACCAAACAACTTAAAATTTGAAGCAACTTCGAACTTAGAATCAAAAGAAAGATCCCAGCAAATCCAAAAATAATATGTATTCTACCTGAGTAAAATCATCAAAAGGTGTAGCAGTATTTTATTTCATAGAGTGTTATAGAGATGAATCCCAATCTAATGTTAACAACAGCATTTAAAACATGAAAATGGCAAAGCATTTCCTCAAACAGTTCAAGACCTTCAGTTTTTTCCCAAAGAAATATTGTCCAAAAATGTACTTTTTAGCTTTAAAATAACTTAAACTGAGATGAAAACCATGTTCCTTAGAATTTAAAGGAGAAGGCATTCGTGGAGAACAAGAAAAACCAAACTTTTGTGAAATATGATTATGATCAAATAAATCGATATTGTTCAAAACATCAAAATGCATAAACGGTTTGTCAAAGAAAATATAAACTAGCCTCCATATCAACTGAAATACAATGAACTTCTGTTATACACCGATCTGCAGTAGGGGTATAATCACTATAATATCCAACTATAAGTAATTATAAAAACTAAACCATATCAAACACTTCAAAACTAAAATGAAAGTCAATAAATGTTGGAATTCTGATACAAAGAGAGGAGAGAGACAAAGCAATGAACATTAGAAGACTACATTTTATTAACTTTTGTTGTCCATTACAAGAGAAATCCTTCTCCCTTTATACAAGTTTTTACAATCAAATATAAGGAAAGCATTAAAGGCAGAATTTATGATATCCCATAAAATATATCCTAATAGGTTTCCTGTTTTATCTCTATAATTGGTTGCCTGTTTTATCTTCATGATAGGTTTCCTGTTATATCTCCATAGCATATTCTCCAGGTCATAATAGGTTTCCTGTTATATCCTGTAGCATATTCTCTAACATCCCCCCTCAAACTCACGATGCTGAAAATCGTGAGTTTGCCAAATAGAAGCTCCAAACCGAAGAGTGGCCCAAATAGAAGCTCCAAACTCCAAGCACTGGTCATTCAAATCAAAGCCTTCAACTGGTTTTTAAAGTGGACCACACTCAATAATGGTTTTTAAAGTGGACCACACTCAATAATGGTTTTTAAAGTGGACCACACTCAATATTAATGGTTTTTAAAGTGGACCACACTCAATAATGGTTTTTAAAGTGGACCACACTCAATATTAATGGTTTTTAAAGTGGACCACACTCAATAATGGTTTTTAAAGTGGACCACACTCAATAATGGTTTTTAAAGTGGACCACACTCAATATTAATGGTTTTTAAAGTGGACCACACTCAATAATGGTTTTTAAAGTGGACCACACTCAATATTAGTGGTTTTTAAAGTGGACCACACTCAATATTAATGGTTTTTAAAGTGGACCAACCACTAGAGGTTAATGGAAGATGACTGGCTGTTATCATAATAGATCCATCAGTAGGGCAAAAGAATATATCAGCAGGGGGGGAATAGCCACAACAAACGTCAAACTTAAAAAAAAAATCGCAAGCAGCAACAAGATTTTTTTTTTTTTTAAGACACAAAAAAACAGCATCGACTACCACAACAGCCAACAATCACCATACTTCATCACCATAAATAGCCTTCATCATAAACAAACTCCATCCCAATACTCTTCAATCAGTAGGAAAACCAAATCGCCAGAAACAGAGGAGGCGAAGACCACTCGACGGTGCTGCACTGGCTATAGGGACCGCCGACTCTTTTTTTTTTTTTTTTAATATATATATACATATCTTTCTCCTTCTCCCCTGGCTCTGATACCATGTTGGAATTCTGATACAAAGAGAGGAGAGAGACAAAGCAATGAACATTAGAAGACTACATTTTATTAACTTTTGTTGTCCATTACAAGAGAAATCCTTCTCCCTTTATACAAGTTTTTACAATCAAATATAAGGAAAGCATTAAAGGCAGAATTTATGATATCCCATAAAATATATCCTAATAGGTTTCCTGTTTTATCTCCATAATTGGTTGCCTGTTTTATCTTCATGATAGATTTCCTGTTATATCTCCATAGCATATCCTTCATAGCATATTCTCCAGGTCATAATAGGTTTCCTGTTATATCCTGTAGCATATTCTCTAACAATAAATCAAGGCTGCCGACAACACTTATGCCTGCTAAACAAAACTGCAAATCAACAGACACGGTTTAAAGACAAAAAAAATATAAACGAAAACACATCAAATAAAGAGAAGGGTGAAATCGAAACCCAAAAATAAAAGAACAAAAATCAGCACGAACACTCTTATTTGAACGGATCTGAACAATTTCTAGGAGAATTGGTGGTTTACTTATTTTCAGCAGACAAGGAGAAAGAAGAAGAGAGGAGAGAGATTTGGGGAACGTGAGGAATTCGATGGTGAGGAAGCTGCTGTTGCTTTTTTTAATTCTATGGAATGAAGGAATTGGGGAATAGAAATGAGCGGACCCGCAGGGTAATAAAAATAATAATGGTTTGTTCATGGAGGGAAACGAATTAAGTTGGAGCCAAAATTTCGTGGAAGGAAGCGGCAAAACTTTTACTTTTGCGGTAAATTTTGAATTTGAACCTGGTTTTCAATTTGGTGGAAAAAACGTCAACTAAAAGCCAAAATTCTGCTACTATAGATTGAAAGAGTGCTTGTTTAAAGCCAAAATTCATTAATTATATACCAAGTAACCACCAAATATTTTTAATGAAATTGTTTCTAATGGAGGTAATTTATTTCCTAATCAATGAAATGAGTCATGCCAATTTAAAGGCATTCAATTAAATATTTTAAAAACGTACCTTTAATTCATTAATTATATACCAAGTAACCACCAAATATCATTAATTATCTTGTATGGCAAAAAATGGAAAGGATTTCAGGTGTCCTTTTATTTCCAGCTATTTTACTTTTTTCTTATTTCTACTCCATAATTACTTTTAGTCTTCCATCTTTGGAAATTTGAATTTGGATGGATTCTATAATTAGTATTTTCCTTTATTAATAAATCTACTAATTTTCCAAGTAACCACAAATATTTTTAATGAAATTGTTTCTAATGGAGGTAATTTATTTCCTAATCAATGAAATGAGTCATGCCAATTTAAAGGCATTCAATTAAATATTTTAAAAACGTACCTTTAATTCATTAATTATATACCAAGTAACCACCAAATATCATTAATTATCTTGTATGGCAAAAAATGGAAAGGATTTCAGGTGTCCTTTTATTTCCAGCTATTTTACTTTTTTCTTATTTCTAGTCCATAATTACTTTTAGTCTTCCATCTTTGGAAATTTGAATTTGGATGGATTCTATAATTAGTATTTTTCTTTATTAATAAATCTACTAATTTTCCACTTCATCGTATTAGAAGAATATACCACGTGTGTTCACCAACTGAAATTTGGTGGTTTCCATCTATTATATAGTCAACGAAAATTTTATTCTTTTGAAGTTTGGGAACAAATTCTAAACATAATTTTCTAAATTATTACTTTCCTTTATTTGTAGATTGATTTTTGATACACTTGTATTTGTGCCATGTATACATGTATATCATTTTGACAATTTACTTGGTGTTTGATTGCTATGATTCATTTACAGGTGGTATAAAAGGAAATGATGTCAATTGCTATTTTAACATTACTTGGTTAATTATGGAATCATTTATATTTATCATTATTAGAAACGTAGCTTTAATTCATTAATTATATACCAAGTAACCACCAAATATCTTTAACGAAATTGTTTCTAATGGAGGTAATTTTTTTCCTAATCAATGAAATGAGTCATGCCAATTTAAAGGCATTCAATTAAATATTTTAGAAACGTACCTTTAATTCATTAATTATATACCAAGTAACCACCAAATATCATTAATTATCTTGTATGGCAAAAAATGGAAAGGGTTTCAGGTGTCCTTTTATTTCCAACTATTTCACTTTTTTCTTATTTCTAGTCCATAATTACTGTTAGTCTTCCAACTTTGGAAATTTGAACTTGGATGGATTCTATAATTAGTATTTTCCTTTATTAATAAATCTACTATTTTTCCACTTTATTGTATTAGAAGAATATACCACGTGTTTTGACCAACTGAAATTTGATGGTTTCCATCTATTACATAATCAATGAAAATTTTATTCTTTTGAAGTTTGGGAACAAATTCTAAACATAATTTTCTAAATTATTACTTTCCTTTATTTGTAGATTGATTTTTGATACACTTGTATTTGTGCCATGTATATGTGTATATCATTTTGACAATTTACTTGGTGTTTGATTGCTATGATTCATTTGTAGGTGGTATAAAAGGAAATGATGTCAATTGCTATTTTAACATTACTTGGTTAATTATGGAATCATTTATATTTATCATTATTAGAAACGTTGCTTTAATTCATTAATTATATACCAAGTAACCACCAAATATCTTTAACGAAATTGTTTCTAATGGAGGTATTTTTTTCCTAATCAATGAAATGAGTCATGCCAATTTAAAGACATTCAATTAAATATTTTAGAAACGTACCTTTAATTCATTAATTATATACCAAGTAACCACCAAATATCATTAATTATCTTGTATGGCAAAAAATGGAAAGGGTTTCAGGTGTCCTTTTATTTCCAGCTATTTTATTTTTTTTCTTATTTCTAGTCCATAATTACAGTTAGTCTTCCAACTTTGGAAATTTGAATTTGGATGGATTCTATAATTAGTATTTTCCTTTATTAATAAATCTACTATTTTTCCACTTCATTGTATTAGAAGAATATACCACGTGTGTTCACCAACTGAAATTTGGTGGTTTCCATCTATTATATAATCAACGAAAATTTTATTCTTTTGAAGTTTGGGAACAAATTCTAAACATAATTTTCTAAATTATTACTTTCCTTTATTTGTAGATTGATTTATGATACACTTGTATTTGTGCCATGTATATGTGCCCAAGACGACTCGCACACACACACAAACATATATATATATATATATAATGTATGATCGCCTCAGTTTTGTTTGTTTAACATTAATAATTAACATTAACGTTAAAACTGGTCATAAATGCACATAAAGAAAGAAAATACAAGGAACTGATATACAAGGCTTGTCATCATTATTCAATAGACATTGTAATTAATGCATCATACAAAGGCGGACAAAATAGGTATTGTAAAAAAGCTTCAGACGGACGGAAGTTTTCAAAGGCTCAGTAGAATTAAGAAAAATCGACAAATTCGGTTTGATAAAAGTAATATTGATTATAGATAATAATTACTAATTATAAATTATTTATCAATAATCATTAATTATTATAAACTTCAATAATGTCTATATAAGTTGACATTTATAATTATTATTTATAAATTACTATTTATAAATTTATGAGTTTTCTTAAATTTGAAGATTATAGTTAGTTTAAATTTATCTAAAGTTTTTTTTTTGGTTTTATGAAAGTTTCAAAATTTGGTTTATAAATTTTATGAATTTTCAAATTTTAATTTAACAAGTTTTAGAATTTCAAAAATTATAAAATATAATTAACAATTATAATTAGCATGTAATAAATAAAAAATTGGAATTAACAAGAGAAAATTAGCTACTAATTATTACTTATTTACAATTAATTATTAATTTTAGTTATAATTGTGAGTTCTGGAATTTATGTGAAATTTACTTATTAATTACTAAGTAAAAACACAAATGTAAAATATAAACAATAAATATAAAATATATTTTATTGATTTCTTAAAAGCAAATATGTATTAATAATTTCTTGATATTAATTTAATTAATCGTATTAAAGACTATTAAATAATCATTGATTATCAAAACAAATTTAATGAACATCGAACAACAATGTATTTTATTAATTACAATTACCTCTTATTTATATTATATAGTAATTAATAATTAATCAGCATTAATTATCAAAAAAAAAATAATCAGCATTAACTATTGAATTTTATTTACTTCTAATAGTTATTATTTATTATTAATTACTAATGTATTATTAACATTAATTATTTAAAATTTAAATTTACTAATTAATTACTAAGTAATAACCCAAATTTAAAACATTTTATAAATAATAAATATAAAAGTTCGTTTCAAATCTCTTGGAAAACTGCAGAAAAATAATTTCAAAATTATGTCGACGGTAATCTGACTCTATTAGCAACGGAATTTAGCATTAAATATTTTATGATGGTAAAGTGCTGCAATTTCCATTGATTTAGCGACAGAATTAGTATTCGACGGTAATAATTTATAATAAGGTGACATATAAAATCCAAAATATTTTCTCTTACAAAGCCCACGAAAATCCGTCGCTAATTAGCGACGGAATTTTCCGCTGCTAAAAATCTGTCGCTATTCTCGGTTTTTCTTGTAGTGGTTCCTCTATCACTACGAAGTCTCTTAATTTTTCTATTTGCTTGATTCTCAATCTCAGTTTTGAATGTTTTAAACATATCAAAAGCATCACTTTTATTTTTCATAAGGTATACATATGTGAAATCAGAGCAGTCATCAATAAAAGTGATAAAATAACGATGTCCATGCCTAGTCAAAGTGCCATCTAGTTCACATATGTCAGAATGAATCAAGTCTAAGGGTTCAGAAACTCTATCAACAGATTTGTGAGGTTTCTTTGTGATTTTAGATTGTGTACATAATTCACATTTATCAAGTTCAGATTCTGTCATTTTAGGTATCATATCTAGGGTGCTCATGTTACAGATTATTCGATTATTAACATGACCAAGGTTTTAAATCTCGGATATCGGTTGCGTTTCGTCTCGGGGATTTTATAGACTCGGTCTCGTATCGGGGGAGATCTCGAACGAGATGAGTCTAACTCGGAAGTTCGTCTCAGATTTTCATCTCAGGTCTAAAAGTTCATATCGGAACAATCTCGGGGTACATGATACGTTAAAAATGATATTTTTAACAAAATGATTTTTATGAATGCTATTAAATACATAGTAACTTAAACTTGAAATGCAAAATAACTTTATTATTCTTTATTTTGCGAAAGATCATTTATACTCTAAATTGTAATATGCTTAAAACAGAAATATTGTTAGACACGAAACATTAAAAGGATCCAAAACATTAAAAAATTCAGCATAAATAGACCATAATTTCTATGTAAAAAGACGAATATGAAAATCATAAGCATTGTAAAACATATACGAACATACAATATAGTCGTTTAACATGCAAAATGTAAAATAACAAAAGATTGATATGGCTAGATTTGAGTTTTTTAATTATAGTTCTAGTTCAGGCACAAATGTAAATTATAACAAAAAAACTAAGATCTCGGACGATATTCTAGTATTTCGTCTCGGTCGATATATCGTTCGATATTGCAATATCTCGGGCGATATATTCGAAAGGAGATTTAGAGTGATATTTGTTGTTTCGTTTCGGAAGGAGTCCAAAACGAGATCTCGGAGGAGATCTCGGAGGAGATCTCGGGCGATATTTGCGAGATTTGAAACAGTGAACATGACATAATCTAGAATGTCAGATATTAAAATCACACAACATGTAAGCAGAAGTAGTCATTTTATTAGATTCAACATTCAGTTTAAACATACCCTTACAAGCATAACCCTTTCCCACAAAAGTTCCCTTATAAGTTAGGGTGTACAAATCAGCCCCAATTACTTGAGTGAAACCAGCCTTATTAAGGAGGAAGCCAGAGACCAGATTCTTCTTTATTTCTGGAGTATGCATAACATCTTTCAGAATTACAGTTTTTCCAGAGGTGAACTTGAGTTCCACATTGCCAATCCCCGCAACTCTAGTGGTGTGAGAATCTCCCAACAACACTTTCTGATTTTCAGCAGCCGTGTATGTCGAGAACATGCCACGATCATAGCAGACATGGCGAGAAGCATCAGTGTCTACCCACCAACCCTCTGATCCACCAACAAGGTGAATCTCAGTAATCATAGCCGTAAGAGGCTCCTCAGTCAGGTTAGCCTGCGGTGCAGAGCTTGGCCTGTTCCGACACTTACGTGCCATATGACCTGGTTTTCCACAGTTGTAACATAGAAACAACTGTCCAGAGTCATTCTTTTGGGCTGGTTTCTGCTGTCCTTTAGGGTTTCCTTGCGGATTCCCATTTTGTTTGTTGCGCCTGTTATGATTCTTAAAAGATTTCTGATTTGGTTTTAGAACAACGGAAGTGGTCTTCTTAGTACTGTTGTTATTCACAATCAGCACCTCTTCTTTCTGGTCCTTCTTGCACACCTCCTCCTCAATACGGAGGCGTGTAATCAAGCTCTCTAAGGAAAATTCCTTAGTCTAATGTCGCAAGACATTCTTAAAATCTTTCCAGCTTGGGGGTAATTTGTCAATGATAATAACAATTTGAAATTGTTCGTCCAAGACCATACCTTCGGAGATGATCCCATGAGCTGTTTTCTGCAGCTCATGAGACTGCATCACTACAGATCTATCATCAGTCATCCGGTACTTTAGGTAACGGCTCACAGCATATTTCTTTGCCCCTGCCTCCTCTGTATCATACTTCTTCTTCAGTGCTTCCTAGATCTCCTTTGTTGTCTTTTCATCTGAGTTATAGTAATCATACAGATCATCGCTCAGTCCGTTCAGAATAAAGTTCTTGCATAAGTAATCCTGTTCAGTCCAGGTCTGCAGTTGCTTTGACTGTTCAGTCCATGATATCATTTTCGCTGCATCAGCCTCGTCAGGTTTATCTGGAAGCTGCGGTTTCTCAGTAGTCAGCACAGCCACAACCTTTCTGATGGTGAGGAAGAACTCCATCTTCTGACGCCATCGTTTGAAATGCAAGCCTTCAAATCTGAATGGAGCAGCAGTCACGAGAGGGTTCTGGAAAGCAGAGGGTGGAGCAGAATCGTCTAGGGTTGAGTTGGAAGCCATTATTTCAGTTCGTCTTCAAATTGTTGGGAAACAATGGCTGAGTCGCGGACTAGGTCGATGTCTTGAAGACGATTCGGTGATTTGGTCGGATGTGCAAACCAGTTCGGTCCTTCGCCGCCGCCTCTAGGATAAAACAGCCTCTAAAATAATAACTGATTTGCTTGCACAACAAATCAGTGCAGATTTGCACTTTTTGTATTAAAATACTGCTCGAGAATTTCTGAGAGAAATTTTTAATGGCGGTTGAGAGAAAAGGAGAAATTGTGATTCGGTGGTTATTCTCGTCTGAAGCTAATGACAATATATAGGACGAGAATTAGGGTTAGGGTTGCTGATTAGTGGGCCGCTAAAAATAATGGATAAGAGTTTTTACCGTTGCAGAAATTTTTTCCATAAAAAAAGGGTTCGAAAAAGGCTAAGTTTTATGGTCCAAAAAATATAAGTGTCTACACCACAAGGCCCAAGCCCAAGCCCGAACCGGACCGGGTCGAGTCGGTCGGTCGTGCGCGCGTGTGTGATGGTCATGATGCATGGTCTCCCTCCTCACAACAAAGCATGTATTGGGAGCCCAAGGCCCCAACATGATTTCTTAGAAACAAGTATAAATGCTTGCCTCTTCTATATAATCCCATGATGTGGGAGTATTCATCCATAAGAGTCATTCATACACTTATTCCATTATTTTTAATAATTCACTAATGTTAATAGAACATTTCCAACAATAATACATGTTAATAATTTGCAAAATAAATAAATTAATTAATTAATAAATTATAAATTGGTCTGACTTGGTTCAAACCAAACATATAATGTAAAGTACTTTAATACAAACACAACATGGAAAATGACGCCATAAACAAGTTTGTTTGCACAATCTATTAATTTTAGAAATTTATAAAAACATGAATATATTCATTATAATAAATATTTCATTGAACATAGGAAACAATAACAGGACTGAGTAAAAAGTACAATGAACGACATGTGAAATGCATGAAGAGGAGAAAACGTTCTAGGTGTAAACTACAACTTAAAACACATGATAAGTACATTATAGTTGTCACCATATCCGACAAAATATGACAATACAATATAGTTTATGATAATTGTTCACTGTGTAGTTGGCATTATACCAGTACCAGACAACTTTATTACTTCTGATTTTGCATAACTACAGCAAGGTCTATCAATGAATAATCGAAATATCTGTAATTTGTCCGTATTCATATTCAAAAAAAATTAAATATATAATATCCAGAAAAACAGATACTAAAGTAGATACAAAGATTTCACATTAGAAACTCACCCGTCCAGCTTTCGTTTAAGACTTATAACAAAAATATGCAAGTTTTCAAACTAATTACAAAAATAAACCACTTTTCTCGATATACAACACTGGCGGCATCTCATATGCCACCAGATTTTTTGTTTGTTTTTTGTTGTTTGTTTTTTTTTTCCCATTGGCTCCATCTAAGATGGAGCCGATGAAAAAAAAAAAAAAAAAAACCTAATGGCATTTGGATGCCTGGAATAGGAATTATTTTTTTAATGGATTGAAAGAAATGCTTGTATTATTATGTAATAATATGTATCATGTAATGCAGTTAGAAGGGAAAAAACACAATATCCAACTCAGCCAACACAAAAACCATTTTGCACTAGTTTAAAATTGTTTATCCAACCCAATGAACATAAAAACCATGCATACAAAGGAACCTCGTATACTTCGCGCACTTCAACTGAATTTGATACTATAGAAAAGTTCATTTGATTAACTGCATCAATCAGGAAAACATCATGACCATTTCATTGCCCTTGAAAAACGTTGATCCGTATCATCAATAATACCTTAAAATAAAATATCCAACTCAATGAACATAACTCTGATAACGTCAGCAATAGAATTATCCTATCCAGCACACACATTTTTTCATCACCATCAACTAGAATCTACTAAAACAAGGTACACGTTTCACATATGCATTTGAAACGAACACAGTAAAAATATGATGTGATGATGAAATATAGAACACTTCATTTGTTTAACTGCATCAACCAGTAAAAAATTATGACCAAAGCATTGCCGCACATTGCGATCACGTGCGAAGGAATCGAAGATGAATACCATCTCCCCATACCTGTCAACAAAACAGAAACACGGTTCATTTAGAACATTGACCATTTCCGATAGGATAATGGACTTGCCGCTTGTCGTAAGTGAAAACAGTTCTCTATGGATGCTTTGAAATCTACCTGAATAGCGATCGATTATCTCATGCAGATGACTCTGGATACTTGTCGTAAGAAACGAGATTGGAACGAACTGGGCACGAACCATGTAGAATCCACAGTAGGTTGGAATTTTTTTTACCACTTCAATGTGTACTATCTGAACCATGATCGGTTGGTCCATACTCTGGTAAGTTGCTTGAGTAGTTTATATTTTCCACTAAAATGCAAACTCAACTAGGGACGGAGATAGGGGGTATAAGTGGGGGTCATGCCCCCCCTCCTTAATTTTAAAATATGGATTATTATTTTTTATTATTATCCTATTAATACAAAAGTGACCATTTTAAGGCATTTTTATTAGTATTTACACTATTTTTGTCTAAAACTTGATAATACATGACATTATAGGTTGAAATTAAGATAAATTTGGGTTAAACTGGTATTAAAAAAAAAATTTAGTCCCCCGTTCGAATCCGCCCCCCGCTGAGTCAGTTTCTGGCTCCGTCCCTGAACTCAACAATGGCCTATTTTCCCAAAGATAAATCTATGTTCCATGGAAATGGCAATGGCAATGTCCCGGGACCCAACTGCTCATATTGTTGCTCATATTGTTATCGTGTGAAGGTTACCTAGCATATCTCTGTTAATAAACTAGTTTACTATTATTCTCTCACTTTGAAAATTACCCAAGTGAACATTTCCCACATGCTTTCTCCACCTGTACTAGCCGTATAATATATATTTTTCATCTAATTTGTCACATTATGACAGCCAAAAAATGGAGAAAAAAAAAAAAAAAAAATCAAGTTCCACCAACATATAAAAGTACACTTTTGATAAGAAACAAATACACATATTAATTTGTTCCTGTAAATTCCACAAGCTTTGACTTCATTGTTACACTAAGTTCCACTTCCTAACTTTGTATGGAAGAGATGTTGAAAGAGTTTTAAACATCAACATTTCTGTCATGCTATGAGCATTCATATCAACCAGATGCTAAACAGTTGATCTGTTCATATAATCAGTTACTGATCCACTCGTATTTGGACTTCTAGCTTTAATGATAACTATTGTTCAACTCTTTTAATGATTTCTCTCCCTTAAGAAACAGAATGCTAACAATAAATCTTTCAATCATTAACTGGAAAATGATTGGGTTTACATTTTATACTTTTTGATATTACTTATTTGTTATTGAAAATTTTATGAAGAATGTTGAGACTAGAGACTTTGTGGCAGGGATATACCTTGAAGTTCTGTTGCCGGCTCCTGAGCATACTAGATAAGTACATTATAGTTGCCGCCATATTTATATTCAAAATATTTGAAATTCGTTCGTATTTCTATTTAAAAAAGTTTAAATATCTGATATACAGAAAAATGTGGTTACATAGATATAAAGATTTCGCATTCCAAACTCACCCGTCCAGCTTTTATCAACAGTACAGTTAATGCATTTAGTACAACAATAGTAGGCTAATAGAATATACTATCTGAATTTACTGCATAATAATTACTTAAAAGTATTTATCAACGTTCTACTTTATTTTTTGTAGCTTTATAATCAATGAGATTGAAACAAATGTCTATATTATTATGTAATAATATGCATCATGTAAATGATGTAATATATAAAAACCATGCATACGAAGGAAGCTCATATACTTTGCGCACTTCAACTGAAGTTGAAATATAGAAAAGTTCATTTGATTAACAGCATTCGATCTGTAAAAAATTATGATCTGAGCATTGCCCTTAAAAAATGATCATCCGTATCATCAATAATACCTTAAAATAAAATATCCAACTCAATGAACATAACTCTGATACTGTCACTAATAGAATTATCCAGCACACACATTTATTCATCACAATCAACTAGAATCTAATATAAGCAGTGATGTTGACCTATACAACGGTCATTTGATCAATTGCATCATGCAGTAAAGAACTACAACCAAGGATTTGCCTCACATCGGTATCATGTATAACGAAGGAATGGAAGATGCGTTGCAGCTCGTTATACCTGTAACCTATACCATTCATAACTCTAATCTTTTCTGGTAGGGTAGCGGGCATGCTGCTTGTCTTAAGCGAACACAGTTCTCGATGGATGCTTTGAAATCTAGATGAATAGCGATCGATTAGCTCCTGTACATGACTATCAATCAAGGAATCGATTACTGCCTTCCAATGTTTGGATATGCATTTGAATTTGTACTTGGATTTGAGAGGAAGTCTCTTCAGTATTTCTTCTATCACGTCTTCAGGAATTTCTGTAGTTTTTTTAGCATGGTGATTTCTGTTAGAGGATGCCATGGCTGCAGGGAGAAGAATTGCCAAACGGAATTTGATCAATGAAAAAATAAGGGAGAAAATGCGGCTGCAGGGTAATGTTTTCACTGAGGAAAATTCTGTAGTTTGTTTAGCATGGCGTTTTGTGATAGAGGAAGCCATGGCTTCTCGTCAATGAAATACTGCGAATACGGAGTTTGATCGATGGAAAAATAAGCAAGAAGATGAATGCGGCTGCATGGTAATGTTTTCAAGGAGATATTATAAAGTGGAAAACCTAATACGTGTCATTGCAATTGTAAAATAAGCCCAAATTTTGTACTCTGGATTAAAAACAAGGAAGAAACCCTGCCCACCAATTGTAAGTTCGGAATTCAGATGAAAAAAACATTGTTTTGGTTGAAGGCTGAAAAATACACTGCGAGTTTAATGGGGAGAAAGATTCAAAGGTATTCTTAATACTGTAAAAATGTTTGAGCAGTTCATTCGTAAATTGCATTGCCTTTGAGGAAGCACGTTACTTATTAGATGAAATACTTTGATCTCCAGGAAATTGACACTGTGATAATTTAAATTATGTAGTGATTAAATTGAATAGTTTTATGCGTGATCAATAGTTCATTGTAATTTCTGAATTGAGAATACATATTTATGTATTTATGATGAAGGAAGAAACTCAACTTTGGGAAATTTATATAGTTTAATAACAAGTTCTTTTCATCATCGTCCTAGCGATATTTCAATCGAATGAGTCGCTATGTGTCATTGCTATTTATCATGTTGTCAACAAGAGAAGCAACAGAAAAAGCGACGCCTTCGTCATCAATTTAGCGACAGCTCGTGACGGCAAATCAGTCATGTGGCATTAAGTTAGTAAGCGGTCATGAACCGTTGCAACCCTGGAACAATTTGTCTCTCTTTAACCGTTGCAAGCCATAGCAAATCTGGATATTTTTTGTTTTCTTTCTCAGCACCTTATGCCCTTCCAACCACACAACTCTTTGGCAATCTCTTTCCATTCATCATACACATTCATTTTCATTTTCACATATATTATTATTCTAGCCATCATATCTACACTATTATATTATTGCTGAGTTTGAAGGGTTCACAAGCCTCCTGCAAATTTCGGGTACTCAACACTCACATTTTTTTCTTTACACCTTTTCGCTTTTATTCACTTTGCTCTCCTCTTTGCGCATTTCTTTCTAACTTGAGCTCTCTTTACTCTCCCCTTCACGCATTTCATGCTCTCATCAAGCTTTGATGAATTTACACTGTTCATCTCCGCATCTATGCCGCAGCTTTATCCTTCAGGCAACGGAATTAGTATGAGGCAGTTGTTGTTCTTCAGATCCAACCACTCATTGCTACATCGGCTTCTGATTAGGTCGTCGGCTGCATAAATCCAGATCCAACTTCTGATTCAGGAAAGAGTTTGCTCCTGTTCAAGTGGTGAAATCATAGGTATAAAGTTACTATTTTTTTCTAATTCTATAACATCCAATGTCTGATTTGTTTTAATTTTGTACAATCGATAAATGGATTGCTCCTATTTGAAATGAAATTCTAGCTTTTGAGTATTTTTTTTGCTAATTCCAAAGCATTTAATGTCAATTGTTTGTCACTTTCCATGGATTAGAAATGAAGGTATCTTTGAAATCATAGGTATAAAGTTACTATTTTTTTTCCAATTCTATAACATTCAATGTCTAATTTGTTTTAATTTTGTACAATCGATAAATGGATTGCTCCTATTTGAAATGAAATCCTAGCTTTTGAGTAGTTTTTTTTGGCCAATTCCAAAGCTTTTAATGTCAATTGTTGGCCACCTTTCATGGATTAGCAATGAAGGTATCTTTTTGTTTGGATGCTACCATTCACACTCCTGTTTATACTTCCGGCCACCTTTCTAAATTTAATACAAGAGATTAGGTATTATATTCTTCTGGCCAACATACATTATTCTTTCACTCACTTATTCACTATCGTACTTCTCCTGAAAAAACACGTACTTCTCTACCTTTCAAACCCTAAACTCTAACAAAAGCAGACATTCTTTTGTGCCAAATAGAGATGGAAGTTGAAGATAAAAAAGAGGTTAGAATTGCTTAATTTTTATTGTTTTCTATTATGTTATAAAACACATTGTTAGGGTTTTCCATTGCGTTTCAGGATGTTTTTCCCACTTCGTTGGATATTTCAAGCTTGGAGGACATTAAATTTGTTGACATTGTAATGGAGAATGACAATGTAAGTTTTGACTTATAGGGTATTTATCCGTATAACTTACGTTTCTTCACTACAAAAAAGGGGTCATTTTCCAACTCAGAACTCCCTACACCATCCCTACGCGTCGTAAGGGCGGCGTAGGGAATAGTGAATTGCGTAGGGATTACGTAAGGACTTTTTTACTCAATTCCTACGCCTTTTAAATGGGGTGGAATTTATCTAAACGGTTCTGAAAAATAACCGCGTCTGTTCAAAACACCCGCTCCGTTCCCCATCAATTTTTATTCACCCGTTACGTCGGATTACAAATAAACCCTATTTCCATTCCATCGTTTCATCAGATTAAATAAAAAAGAAAAACCCTAAATCATCTTCACGCGCCGCCCTGCTGTGCCTTCAGACCCTGCGTCGCCGCGCCGTCCCCTGCTTCCTTAGTCGCCGCCTAATTGTGAAATTGAATTTCGAGAAGTGTATACAGTCAAGCTTCAAAATTAGGTATATGTTGTTGCTAATTTTGAATATATAAATGGTTTTGAGGGTAAAAAATTGAGTCTAGATTTCAGATGCATGCTTAGCTTTAGAAATTGAGTTTAGATTTTTGGTACTTCGTGATATTTTATTTTTTATAAGTTTCAGGGTCAAAAAGGTTCATGTTATAAGCTTAATTATCAGATGTTTTATTCATTGTAGGACACGATGGGGCTTTGCTGTTCCATTGTATGAACTATGAACCCATGATCTGTTCTGTTCCATTGTGTTAACCCTCATCTGCATGCTTTTCAAGTTGAACTGAAAACTTACCATTTGTACGTAAGCCAACGAGCATCTTTGAACCCCTGGAATAATATCAATGCTTTCAAAGAATATGGGTATTTTGGGTATAATCTTCTGATGTTAGAAATATTGCTTCTTCTTACTTGTAAATTTGGGTATTTAGCCGGTTTTTTTAAAGTTATGTATGAATAGTATATGCCTAAATATTAAATTTGCATTTTGATTGCTAGAGTTGGTCAACATTGTTGACCATGACTGTCCATCCTGTGCATTTTATATATCAGCACTACAACAAAAACACCATATTACAACTTTAATTTTACAACTGTGCGAAAAGCACAGTTGTAATAAATGCTTTTTTACAACTGTGCAAAACACACTGTTGTAATAAAAGTTTTTTACAACTGTGAAAAAATCACTGTTGTAATAAACATATATCACAACTTTTCATTTTTCTCTGTTGTAATAACTAATATATACTAATTAATTTCCGATAATTAATAGTTAAATTAGAAAGTTGTTTAAACTTATTTTTAGTAGCTCTTTTTTCTATTTCTTGTATTAGAGACCTATCAAATATTAATAACAACTTATATTTAATAATTAGTAATATTAACATTTAAGAATAATTCATATTCAATAATAAATTTACAAATTAATACCAATTACAATTAATTACTATTAGATTAGATAAATACCGCTTAATTGATGATTAATAAATAATAGTTACTTTTTAAAAATTACTATTAAATATTTAATAGTATATAATCAACAACATTTACATAATAAATAACTTTTAATAGTTGGAATTCAATTATAACTTTGAAGAAATAGGTAATAATTAATAATAACTATTATTAATAAGTAATATTTAATATTTTAGTAAAATCAATTCTCAAGAAATTCATATTATATTTATATTTAATATAAAATTTTACTTATTAATTCAATTATATTTTACTTATTATCATTTTCATATGTATCTAAAAGGGTCAACTTTCTTATAAAACATGTTTTACTGTTAGCTCATCAAATCTACGTTCCCGCCTGCTTGAATTGTTTGGCTCCAATTTCCGCAAATTTGAATTGTTTGGCTCCAACTCTAAGATATTTTCCCTCCGTGCTTTCCATGCTTTCAGTCACGTGTCCTCTCTTTCATTATCACTCCTCGATAAAACCCAAATTTGTCTTCTCGACCAAAACCAAATAATCCCTTAGTAACCCCTTTCCGCCGCCAGATGCAATTCATCTCAACACAGTTTTCTCACCTTCCTTCAGATCCATCTCTCCTTCCTTCTGATTCTTCGACCGCTTTCCCTTCCCCAGTTTTGCCGCTGTGGTTTAAGTAGCTCACAAATCCTCTTTCAGGTCTCGCAATTCCTATTTCTGATTTGAATTATATCATCTTCGGACTTTATCTCACATTTCCAAATGCTCTCCTTCCTGCTTTGCTCTGCCTATACCATCCACGGCTAACCCTAATTGCGCCTTCTTAAGTCCACCTTCTGCAAACCGTGTTCCGTCATTTTTTGATTTCTAGACTAATGTCGCAACTTCGTCACTTACGCTAATCCCTTGTTCATTCTCTAATCCTCTTTTGTTTATTGTTCCTTGGCCTCTATCCGAAAGATAGGCTGTTTCTACTCCGTATTGAGCTTGGATAGAATGAGTACACTGAAATCCAAGTTAATGGTTTATAATTCAAGCAAGTTGTTTGGTCTTTTGACTTTGTTTTTGTGAACGAGAATTGAGGTATTATTATTTGAAGTCTTGATAATACATAATTATATTTTAGTTTGTGGATGAAAACTGAGGTATCATTAAAATAAGTACTCATTTGTTTTGGTATGTTGCTAATGTTTTAGTTTGTTGCTTTTGTTTTTGTGGATGGAAACTGAGGTATTATTAAAATATGCATTCTTTTTTACTTCAGTGCTATCTTCGTATAATACATAATTATATTTCAGACAATAGCATGTGGTGCTTCATACATATCTTTTTAATGTCTAGTACAGTTTGTGGAATTCTATCTAAATTCATGTTTTCTTTTGGTTGCAGGTACTTCGGCTTGGATTTTTGCTATCTGTAGTTTACAAATGCATTTTGTTTTCCAGTTGGTTGCTTCCACTAAGAGACATCTATTAGGTAGTGTAGTATGTTTTCAGTTTCTGCTTTCCATTGATGTATTAGTATGTTTCCAGTCGACTGTTCTCACTATGTGTAATATGTTTCCATTTGATTGTTTCCACTGATGTATTAGTAAGAAATAATATGCAGTGTGCTTCTATTATGTATCCTAGTTTCCAATTGTTTAAAAATGCATACGGGTCATGGGGCGAGGTGAAAAACTGGACCCGTACCAGGTTCATGGACCGGGTACTGATTTAAGGTAAAAATATTCGGGGCGGGTACGGGGCATGTAAAACCCGCCCCAACCCGCCTCATTGCAATTCCTAGTTATACTCTATTCGTTTGTGCCAAGATACTAGTTATACTCAACTAGTTGTTGATCTATCATTCATTTGCTTTAGGTGTGCATCATTTTGGAGTAACGTTCAGGTACACTGTAAGGAGCGATTTAGATAGTATTCAGCTAAAAGCTGGAATTTCTGCTACTTTTAGCATTGTAAAGGTACATTATATGAAGATTGTTTTTAGTTTGATGTACCTTAGTAGTTTTCTAGTTCCTGAACTTTTGGATTCTGCTGCTTCTTCTTTGTCTTTGGTTACTAGTAAGTTTAGTGATTAAGATCAACTTCTAGGGAGATTATTTTGGCTTATGGTAAAGTTTTTCTTGTTGCATATCATATAGCAGATGGTCAGTATATCAACAAAACATGATTTACATTGATGATTCTGTTGTAGTAGGCCATTCAACCTGCAACTGAGTAATTGTAGTTCACATTAATGATATACTTCATCATTTTATTGTACATATAGTATGAAATCTAAGAGTTAATATATAAATACATAACTCAGTTTATAGTTTAACAGAAAGTGTGAACAAAAATCGTACTCTAAATTACAGGAAGGAATAGAACAAATGTATTTTGTGTGTTGTCTTGTTATTTGATTTGTTTTTTGTTCTAAAAATGAAGTCTTCTTACCTGAGGTGTGTTATATGTTTATTTTGGGCATGCATTGTCTTGACAGGCAAGTAAAAGGGAAGAGAGTTCTAGTGGTAACAAACATTATGGTCTCTATCACTAGGAGCTTCTGATATAATTTTGTTGTAGTATACAGATTAAAGATTACAACTTAGGATTCAAAGATTGGAAAAGCTGGGATTCCGAAGGCGTGCGCGCTCTGAAGATTTTAAACAGTAAATATTTTTTAGTATTCTACTGAATTTTTAATTCCGCTGTATATAAATATCTTGTATTCAAAATTCTGATTAATAAATAAAAGTTTTATCCGCTGTTCAATACTGTATTCTTCTTTATACTTTGTTTTCCGTGTTGATTCTGTGTTTAAACTCTCTAAGCTAAATAGCGTTCCGTCGTTTTGGAACGTTTTAAGTTGGTTTAATTACCAATTTGAAGCGGTAAAAAGGGCAGGACGTTACATGTTTATTTTTTTTAAAACCCAAATGCCAATCACAACGGTGCATAACAGTTGTAGCAGATTTTATTACAACGGTACATAACTGTTGTAATAAAGTTTATTACAACGGTGGAAAAAAGTTGTAAAATATACATATTACAACGGTGTTGCAACAGTGCAAAAAAGTTGTAAAAGATATTAGTCTATTACAACTTCTTAATACACGACGGTTTGCCCACCGTTGTAAAATGTATATTACAACGGTGTTCCACCGTTGTAATAGGGTCATTTTGTTGTAGTGCAGCTCAGGATATTATTCAAGTGTACTTTAGATTCAGATAACAAATTGAACTACTCTTGTACTCTTTTCATCTATGATACTCAGAAGTCTGAATGCTAGGCAAATTCACAAATAAATTGAGATAATCTCTAACAGGGTAATATTGTTTTACTTCTCATGGTTATGTAACCGTGTTTTTATATATTGTCTGCAGACCATGTTTCTTTTAATTTTTTTTTATAATTATTTTGAGAGAAGTTAAGCATAGATAAAGTCACTTGAAGTGGGAGACTGAATCGATGTTTTAGGATTATATTTTCTGTCTTTTACTGGCATAAGAAAACATCATGTTTAGAGTGATAGGGAGTAAGCTAGATGATACTTCCTGTAATGGTGGGTCTTACAAATGTAGTCCCAGATATGTTCACAATATTACATAAACTACAAAAAAAAGGCCAACATACCCATATTTTATATAAGTAAAAAAGGGGATATACCTACAATCCAAGGTTCAAGAACTCGTACGGCACCCCGAGATTTCGGGGTTACCGGATTAGTTTCGGTGGGTAGCGGTCTGAAATCGTCCTTCAAAACCGGTTTCGTTTTAGGGCATAGAAAAAAAATTGAAACTCTTCATGCGCAACTTTGAATTTAAACTTACCGCAACGAATCTGATACAAATCGAATACTCCAGCAGCATCGATTAAATATTCAGTAACAAATCTTCGTCAGTTACTAAATTTCTCCTCCTTCATGCTTTCGCGCAAGCTGAAGCATCGATTTCGAGAGAATCGAATCAATTGAAGCAGCGCGTTTTTTTTGTTTCGAGGAGCAGCAGCGATTTGAATGAATTGATTCGAATTCGAAATAACTTTGCCGTGTGGTGTGGTAGGAAGCTAGGAAATTAGGTGAGGATATTTTAGTTGAAGCAGCATTTTTTTGTTTTGGAATTTCTGTAGTGTATGCTAGCTGGCCCGCTTTTGAAAGAATCGTGGGCTCGTGGGCTTATGATTTTCATTTACCACTAATAAGTTCATACCAAAATATTAAAAATCAAAATTTGGACCGAAACCGAAACTAACGAAATTTATGAAATCAACCAAAATTGATAAATTTTCAAACAACCGAAACCGATTTCTTGAACCTTGCTACAATCAATCTCATAATTTTTTGCTTTATGAAAGTATCACTACAAGAAAAACTGTATATTCCGACGCTCTTAAACGTCGGTATTTCGTCGAGAAAAGCGAACCCTGACGGAATTATCGACGAAATAAAATCATCGCTATATTTAGCGTCATTAAATTTTGCGATGAAATTTCTGATGATTTATTTTTGGAAACGTCAACGTTTGCCGATGATTTTACGATGTTTTTTCATAGCTTACCAATGATTTTACCGACGATTTTATGATGTTTTTTCATAGCTTACCAATGATTTTACCGATGATTTTACTATGTTTTTTTATAGCTTACCAATGATTTTACTGACGATTTTACGATGTTTTTTTCATAGCTTACCAATGATTTTACCGACAGTTTTACTATGTTTTTCTTTTTGATTACCAATGATTTTACGATGTTTTTTTATAGCTTACCAATGATATTACCGACGATTTTACTATGTTTTTGTTTTTGATTACCGACGATTTTACGATGTTTTTTTCATTACTTACCAACGATTTTACAATGTTTTTTTGTTTACCGATGATTTTACGATGTTTTTTTATCACTTACCGACGACTTTACTACGTTTTTTCTGTATGTAAATTACCGACGATTTTACAATGTTTTTTCAATCCTTTACCGACGACTTTAATTTGTTTTTTGACATGTAATATATATTATATTAATTTTCTGGTTTCTTACTTTTTTCCGAAAACAACACACACTAAAGTGTTTTTTCGTGCAGCAATATTTGTATCAAGTAGAAAGGGTACAACCCAAGATAAGACTTAAAACATCAAGAGAAATGCAGAACATCACCTGCTATTTGATCCCTGGATTCCATTTCCCACATGCTCTCTGTTTTAATTAACGGCCGGAGGACCCGGCTATTAACTCTAGACGCTGATGTAGATGGAATATGCTACTTAAGCTTCCACATCAAATTTGTTAATTATTAAATTTACAGCTGTAGTTGACCAATTTATTCTTCAAATTCCATTATGTTTGAAATGGGTATTACTCAGAAACAACTTCAATAAAATAATCATCTTTCGTTCCGAATGAGCAACACCTTAGAAACAAACAACCTACAAAAGTCTTATTACTTCCTCTTTTATGTATGTTAAGCAAAACAAATATAGCCTTAAACCATCATTCAAACAGAAAAAATACCCCAAACTTTATCATTAATTTCTATTTCAACTCAATTTTTTTGAGTAAAGCTAAACTTATCATTTGGTTTTGATTTTAGTTTTACTTTGTTTCAACCATTAAAAGCTAAGTTATATGCTAAAATAGTTTCTTAGTAATACCCTTCACAAACATAACAAATTTATTTCCTTCTAAACATTTATTGCTTTAAACTAATTAATTGCTATTCAAACAAACTGAATACTTCAAAATATACTGATTTGCATTTCATCACAGTTTCTCTATCATTTGCATTATTTGATCACATGTAAAATAAACCGTCACACAACCATTAGGCTAGAACAAACAAAAGCGAATTCAAGTATAATTTTGACTTAATTGGAACCAGATTGCCTACCGATAAAAGCAGTCCATCATACGAGATATCTCTGATTGCATCTAAGATTGAGAAAGAATTTATGCTTGCATAAGCTCATGCATTTCATTCACTTCACCTGCTCCATATGCAATTGCTCTTCAAACGCGGCTCATAGTCGCTCATCTCTCTCTATCCATTCATGCCTAAGCCTTTCAATCTCCTCCTGTCTAAATTTAAGTTGCTCGCCTGCCTGAACTTGTTCACGTTTCTTCTCTTCTTGTAGCTCTTTAACAATTTTCTCGTTTTGCTCTAACATTTACTTCATGTGAATTGCTTCCTCGTTATCCACCATAATAGAAGATGAAGATATAAGTGCCTGAATAAATTTACAAACAATATGAGTTTAGGTGTCATGTGACGGAAAACAGATCATGCTTGTATTAGTATAAAAGGAACATGTGCAGATAGATTCTGTAACCATCATGCTCATATCAGTATTAAAGGAAAAAATCCAATCCCAAAAAAAAAAAAAAAACATGCACATGGCAATTTTATAGTAGAAGAATCCTTGCATTAGTGCTCATGAAATATATCTCTTTCCTCATCTAAGTCGCTGGCACAGACAAAAGTGAAAACACACTCAAAAACTTCTATCTTTGTCATATGTTTCGTTAGTTATTGCCAAAAAAACAACATAACATAAAATCTAAAATCTAAGGTTCAGCTGAATCAAATAGCAAATTATTCCACACCTATGAAAAGACCGGATTAGCAACACTTTGGATCGGCCAAAGAGACAATTTGTATCAAAAATTGGTTTGTGATCTCATACCAAATTGGATTTGTCCTGCATCAAATTATATGCGGATGGAAATGTTTAATGCCATATTAGGACTAAAAAGGGAAAAAATAGAAAAAAAGATATAAGGAAAAGTATGATCTGACTTAGGAGCACGTGTCTGGAATTGCATCATCAACCTTTTTTTTCATAGCTTAAAGCAGTTGGGGGTAAGTCTGTCTTCAATTATATTTTGTTTGAACCTAAAGGATATATTTTGAATTAGTTACTGATATCTTTTTTTAAATTGTTCGTTATCACATTAATTATTATACATAGAGCATTAAGACCTAATGTTTTACACAGGTAGAAATAACAATATTAGATGACTACCTGATTATTTTACACTGTTTAGTTTTCATCCTCTAAATCAAAAACCCAAACAAAAACCCAAAACCATGCAGCAGTAGTACAGGAAAAATCATCTGGTATGAATACGGAAAGAGCGACATTACCTCTGATATAAATATGTGACACAATCGAATTCAGGTTTGTTAGTGAAGCTAGTATTCAACGTTTTAAAGTGTAAATTAACATGCAGAGTCTAACTTTTCAGCTCCACGATAACTACCATCCATGCTCTAGTTTGAATACCGATATATTAGTTGTTTGTTTTTGTGTTAAATTTTTGTAGCACCAAACTGTTGCATCAGTCAACGCACATGCTTCTACTTGTAAGTAGTTAGCACATTTTATAATTAAACTTGAAGTCATGAATTAAATCCAATTAAAGAAAAGTTAGACTGCTCAACTTACCAGTTGATTTCCAAAACCATAATGTCTACTTCGGGTTTTCTTAAGTCGATGGAATATGGAGTCTTCTTGCTCCAATGTCATTTCAGCATCCCCAAATTCCTCTTTCATCCTCACATAATCATCCCGTTGACATAAACATGTAGAATACATAAATACCCAACTTGAACTCAACATTATATATTGCATAAGTACTTAACAAAAAATCCGTAGATCTCTGATCCACCCACTCATATGTTACGTTTCCATCATCATTCTCTACCTCGACCCTATGAACCCATAAGTACACCTCCATATAAGTCGGTTCTCTTCCTAACTCCTTATGCTAAAATAAAATCAATGCAATGCAAAGCTAAGCTTCTTTTAAAATAACATATCTAACTATAAATTAATACAATAGATATCTAACTGTATATTGAACTCTTACCAAATCTCGTCGATGTTGCATATATGACTTTGATCCACCTTTGTGTAATGTGACATTTTTATGTCGATTTCCAGTGTTTATCTCTAACAATTTCTTCATCGTAGGCTTCTTCCAATATTCCTCAAACTTCTTTAAATCGTTGCACTAAGAAAATGTGGTTTCTTACGGTAGAAACGAAGTCTCTATAATAGCGTCCTGCCACACGCTTCCATGTGCGCCTAACCATTACAAAATCTGCTCCTGCTAGCCACATAAACTGATCCTGCATATTTAAATAAATATTTGGACTTAGTTCAAAATATATTACAACGTTCCTTGGGCAAGCTAAAACCCTCACATACACCATCAACCCCTGCATATTAATGCCTCCATTCAGTTCATGGTTCAGGCTAACCAGTACCTTGCATCACTATATTTTGCTAATGAAATTTTCAAATAATATAAATGGGGGGTTACGTGGTTAACAAATACAGTTAAAAGTTTATTGATTCCAAAACTAGATAGCAGTACAAGTCATAAAGACTAAATCAATAGGCGGACCTTAACATACTTGTATAATTTGTATCATATATTCACAAAAAATTCCAGGTTTTTCAAAATGCAGAGCCACCACCCTTGGCTTTTCCATGTAATATATCATAAACAAGAATTAACAGAATGTAGAATGTAGATTACACAACTTTATGAATTGGGAACAAATATATGATTAAATTCACTAATCCAAAAGTACTAAAGATCAGAGTGCATATTAACATATTTTGCAACAAATAATACTAAAAACCTAAGTACCATCCATTTAACCCTCACTCATCCCATTTTCTAGGGTTTTACACTCTTCTCGTCGGCTAAACCCCTCACAAGATCCCCTAAAATCTCAATTTTGATTTGGTCAGATTTCCTATTAGTCAAGGATCGTTACCAAAGAGTGGAGCGTGCCAAATCGGAATCCGCGATCAGCGAAAACGAGATAAGAATCACTACTCAGGGTCTCATCCACAACTATCTCAGCTATGCCACTAGCTAGCTTCAGGAAAGAAACTTAAACGACATCGTCTTGCGGGAGATGGGACAAGCAATCAGCAAGACTGTGGCATGCTTTATTTATATCCAGGATTTTTACCTTCAATGCATTCTTTATTTGTTTTTCTTATCAAGTTAGGGAAACTGGAATATATTATCTATCCAAGGATTTGTCAAGGTATTATGAGACGGCAAGGTTCATCGTCTCTTTAGGGGTTCATATATTTGCTGCTGTCTTTGTGAACTTTTTTTAAACATGTGTGTCCTTGGCTTCTCTGTCATTATGTTTACTTTCCCACTCTTGCTTATTCTCAGTAACATATAAGCATGCAATACTTGTTGGAAAAAAGAAAAGAAAAAACTGAAAACCTGAGGATAATATGCAGGTTAATATAGGTCAAAATACAAGAATAATACATAATAACTAAAATTAGTCTGAAATAATGTAACTTGGTTATTCCCGCATATTGCAACCCGGTATATTTCTTATGCATAACAAAATTATTCAAACATGACATATATCATTCTTTAGTATGAAACTTGGGCACCATCGTATGCTTATACATATCTTCAGACCTAACTATGATAAAAAGAATCCTTTTTTATATATAGCATTAGAAAATCCTTGGCTTCCCAAGAAAGCTCATTCATGTTTTTCATAAGTTGTGCCTGTTTCAACAAGCATGCTACTGGCATAGTTCCTAATATAAAATCACATACATGTACATTTCTCCACAAGTTCATCTGATCTCTATGCACCACAATCTAAGACTTAATTGTGATCATATCCAAGGTTAAGCGCATGGTTCGTATCTCCAATCCTCTTTTCTACAGTGAATTCATAAAATGTACATACTGCAAACATGTTACATATTTCTCACATTCAATAACTTTTGTCCAGTAAATATCCTGCAATATTTTTTGTAAAATTTATTGGCTCAGTAATTTATTGCTTAGTTTGTGTTTAATTTTGTTCCACTTGAACTTACTCAAATTGAATTCATCTCCATATTTTATTTTCATTGCTGAAAAGAATACAATTTTGTTTTCTGATACTGTTGTTACTCTTTATGTTTATTGCATGTTTATTGCTATTTGAAAAGAATATGAAACTTGAATATTTTGATTTTTCAAATTGTGGGTTTCAGTGGCAATTTGCAATTTCTTTACAAAAAATTACTTAGTTAAAAATAAACTTTCACTTGCTTATTAATTAATAATATATTATAGCATAATGCATAACAGATTTTATTAATGCAAATTCAATTTCTTTATTATTTATCAATTTCTAATTAATTCAATTATAGTATCATCCCTCTCATTTTTTCTTAAAGGGCTGCACAAACGTATTATATCACACTATTCAATATTCTCGGATTGCCCCTTCAAATTAGATTTAAGAAAAAAACTTATTCGACAAGGGAAACCGAATTAAAATAAGCAGTTCGTCACCATTGCACCGAATGCAGCACGTATCAATTATGTATGTATTCGACAGTGGTATGTCGAAAATTAATAATCATTTCAGTGCATTGCCTCCATAATTATAAAATTTGGCATATTAGTGTCGACCAAAAAAAATTGTTCGATCATATTCCTCCGAAAACGCTTATCCTTTGGGGTTTAAAAAACGATATACGCGAATCGAAAAAAATACTAAGGCCCTTGCAATATTTGTTAAGGTAAAATTATATTTATTTGTTAAGGGGCTAAATGGGTAATAAGGTAAAATTACCTTTATTTGTTAAGGGGCTACTTTCCTCATTGTGTTCCCCTTAACAATTTTTGAAAGAAAAAAATTTGACCCCCTCTTAACAATATTTGGAGTGTCAATAACAATACCCAAAAATATTACAATTGCGAAAGATAAGTTTTTCCACAACTGGCAGGGAGGCACACTCGCCAAAAATATATTTTTTGCAAGTGGCAAGGAAGCACAGTTGCGAAAATATTGCATTATGGCATCTCGTCGGGTATCAAATAATACTTATGAAATGTTAATTATTGTATTATCAACTATGAATATTCTTTATAATAATTAAATTTTATTGTTAATTAATATTTATTAAATGTTAATCTTACTTATTATATAATTACTAATAGTTAATTAGTTAATAGTAATTATTTAAAAATAATTATTAAAAGAAAGTCATTAAAAAACTAACACTTATTTAGTAATGGTTAACTATAAATAGTTGTTTATTACTTTTAATTGTGACTAAATATTAATTATCAAACATTAAATATCGCAATTGTCAAAAAATGCCATTTGCTAAAGATCGCTTATTAGATTATCTTACTAATTAATTATTATAAGTTATCTATTAATAATCAATCGTTATATATTAATAATTAACTATAACAAATTACTAAATATAAAAACATTGCTTATTGATAATAATTAGTGATTATAAATCAAATAATAATTATTTATTACATAATACTAATTATTAAATATTAAAATATAACTACTCATATACTAATTATAATTGATTACAATCAATTATTCTTATATTATTACTAAATATTACTTATTACTTCATACTTTTGTATCTAATAGTAATTATATATGTTCACCAAAGATGGAGAAAATTTTAATTTTTAAAAGTATGTTTTTTGCAACTGGCTATACCAGTTGTAAGTAACGGGGTTTACCGCAATTAGCTGAAACAGTTACTACAGTTATTTTTATGCAACAAATTTTGAAGCGTAGTTGCAAATAATATGTTTGTTGCAACTGTTATGGAGACGCAATTGCTAAAAGTGTGTTTTTGCAACTGGCAGGGAAGCATAGTTGCTAAAAATATGCTTTTCGCAACTGAAAGAAAGTGCCTAGTGTAAAATCTCATCTATTGCAACTACCACGAAAGGTCTGTTGCTAAATATCATTTACTGCAATTGTCGTATTATGCCAGTTGTGCAATAAGGTATTTTCTTGTAGTGTTTTCAATTGACATGTGACAGACGTTGTAAGAAAAAGAATGAATAAAAAAGTAAACAGTTATGGGGAAAAACAAATAAAACAGCAAGTACTATTTATTTTGTATTGCAGGTAAACTTTTGTTTACAAGAATTGTTAATTTCATTAGTTCAATTTTGTTATTACAATTTTAATATGCACTTCATTGGTTGTTTCATAAAAACTTTTTGTCCTAGTAATCAATTATGCATACTTAATGTTAAAAAAAGATATCTATTTCATATTGACAAACATAGCTTACTTTCACTGCTTTAGTTTCCAATGTTTGAGAAATGTTGTCCAAACATCATCACCCATCCAATTGTATTTTTTTCTGCATTTTTCCCCTGAGAGAGTCTCCCTATACTTTTTCTGCATCTTCTGATTCCAGTGATTCCTAAAGACACCCGAATCCTATGGCTCCACACGTACAGTTGGCTTGCATATTGAAATTAATTTGAATTATATACAACATATTAACTTTCGATTGAAGTATAAAATTGTACTTACCATCAAACTGGCCCACTTAGGGTTTTTCACATTGGGTGGGATATTGTCTCAACGAGACCAACAATCTAACATCCGACCCTTATATGCTTCCTTCGATACATGTAGAATAAAGTTCAAAGGCTCTACCTCGAGCCCCGTGTATAACTATTGACGTAGGTGTTTAATATATTTTAAATAATATAATTGAAATAAATTAGATATTTGCCATGCACTCTTTTGAACTATCTCTTCAACTCGGCGTAAATGTAACGCCATGCTACTAGGACCTACTGGAGGAGAAGGAGAATGAGAATGAGAAGGTTGAGATCTACTGCTACGTCTTCAGTGAGACATATCTTCCATAAACGTATAATATAATATAATAAATAGAAAGAAATTTATTATTACAAGACATGTTTCATTAATCATCACATAATCACTAATCATAATCATACAACATATCATGTAATCATCATACCCTGCACATAATCATCACATAATCATACATGAAAAAGAATAATGCATATCTCAGAATAATACAGAACATTATCATCATCATTATTACGTAGCTCGAAATATGCAGAACATAGTCATCATTCTTAATACATAGATCAAAATAATATATTATACAACAAACGTTGTCATCTATGATAACGCATTTCTATAATTTAGCATTTGAGAAGAATTTTAAAATATTTTACTTAATAAATTTGAAATGTTAACGTATACGTCAAAATTTTGCTAACCACGTCAAATCTTAAATTACGGATTTTTTAAAATAAAATTAGAAGCTCGCACTTTTAATAAATTAAATTATATTTATTTTAAATTATGCTAACACACAGAACTAACACATGGTAAATAATTAAAACTACTGCTTACGATCAACCGTACCAATCCAACATTTACGTTAATCAATATATACTACATATACTTTCACTTAAACAACAACAAGCACTGTTTTAAAAGAAAACAAATATTTGCACAAATTGATCAATAAACATGTTGATCTATAATACACACTAATTTTCAAATAACACCATCAATCAATAATTCTACATTAACTAACACAATAGTATGACAACTAGTACACAATAATCATCGTTTTCAACCTCGCAAGAAACTACTTTTACCCCCGAATTGACCTGCAACACTATTATCGTCATACTTATACCACATTACTATCAATTTCAAACTTGTAAACAACCAATTTTCAAATCCATAAACATCCTATTAAAGCTAGAATAAACCATGTCGAGATTATGAGATTAAACTGTTTTATCAATAACTTGACGTATATTTTGTACAATGTGATATGTATTTATATAGGATGTTGCCAACGTTAACATTTGATTGATAAACAAATTATAATACGGGCTATAAGATAAGCCCAGCCCAACGCACTGTATGAAGTCGGTTAGGCCTCTGGGCTTCATGTATTATGCGGATAAGATTATTTGCTTCAATATTCCCATTAAGCTCATCTATGGTTTCCACCATTTCCCTTTTCTTCTTTCTTTAGCTTGTTTGCCTCTTTCAACACTGAAATTGGTTGACTTGTTGATGACTTTGGCTCATTTGTTGTGCACTTGTTCTTCTCGTAGCTCTTGTACTCTTCATTCTGCAGCTCCTTTCTTAATATGGTGAAATTGGTAACTGATATAGACATTGTCAAAATGTCTGCTTTCTGAAAGAAGGAGTGTACATGATTTACTTCTAATTGACCATTAATAACACATTCACGAATAAAGTATAAATCAAACTCCATGTGCTTTGTTCTAGAATGAAGCAAAGGATTTGTTGTAAGTGAAACTGTACTAAATTATCACACCATATTACTGGTTTTCGGCTAGTTTTAACTTTTAACGCACTGAATAATGACTCTATCCAAATGATTTCTGATGTTGTGCTAGCTACACTTCTGATTTTTGCTTCTATACTTGAATGATATATGGTTATTTTCTTTTTTCCACACCAAGAGATAGGATCATTGCCCATGTAAATGCGGTATCCAGTAGTAGATTTTCTATCATCTAAGTTATTAGCCCAATTTGCATGTGCAAAACAGGTAATGTTTAAGTTTTTGCTGGCTTTATGGTTAGTCCATAGTTCATTATTCCTTTTAAATAGCGTAAATATCTCTTTATTGCTTTCCAATGTTCAATTGATGGATGTTGCATATACAGGCATACTTTATTGCCGTTGAGTGTTATGTCTGGTCTTGTGATAGTGACATATTGTAGTGCACCCACTACACTTCTGTATTGTTTGTCATTTGAGACTGCTTCTCCCTGATTCATTGATAAGCTTAAACTGCTCATCATAGGTACAGATAGTGAGTTTGCTTTGTTCATTCCAGATTTATTGAGTATGTCTGATATATATATATTCTCTTTGACATAAGTGCAGCTCTGAATTTGAGTTTTGAAGCGACCCGAACTTCCCCGGTCTCCGAAGAGAAGAGAAAGAACGAATTACTGTGAGGACAAAACAAATCAGAACGCAGACGAAAGAACATTTCATCGTATATTACAACAATTCCATCAGAATACAAGAATATACAGAGTATAAATCAATATTGCACAATGTACCAAATATCAGAGATTACAATAAATTACATGGCAGCGGAAAATAATACAATACACAACTGATGGAGATATACAGATACAAAGCTTTCCGGATATCATTCCAGCTATAAACCAGGATCCTGTGAATATAAATCTGCAAAACCAAAACTACTAGCTGCCCGTGCGGAAAATAGGGGCACCCAGAGTTTAGGTTAAAACAATAAACTCCAGGTCAGTCATGGGACTGGTGTGAGAACTAAAACAGTTATTAATCTTTATTTTCAAAGTTAGGTAAATCAAGGGACCACGCCGTATAACACGGAACGAGTTTCCTCCCAAGAACACCAGTGCATAAAACAACAGCGCAATGCTAAATAAAGGAAAATGAAGCTATTATAAGACCCAGGTCCTATCACACAATGCAACGGAAGCCGGGGGATAGGGTTTTTACCTTATAATAGCCAAGAATGCTTGATACAATTATAACAAATCATTGATACTATCATAAGTGCATAGTGTATAAAACAACTTTAAATCATAAGTATCAATCTTAGACGGCATAAGTGCCTCATCCCACTATGTCGCCATACTAGGTTCTACAATTAAAACCGCAAAGTCACGTATTTGGAAATTGGATTTCCATCTACGAACCGAGGAAAAAGATAGTCCTCTACCGATTCGAGACAATCTAGCATACCCTGTCTCAGGATCAGAGCTCGAGTGACCCTTGGATCGTCAGGGCCGGTCCACCGATGTGGATTAAAATGCCTGAACACTACGTTTCCCCGCCCTTTGGGGCGCAAATGAGCCAACAGATGACTCCATCGGACCCGGATCGTCCGATCAAACCGAGGCGCCTCGCAACAGCAACAACCACATAAGTCAAACTCGTCAGGGCGTGTAAAACCACTAACACCACTTCTAGCTAGAAAGAAACGCATGTCCTCCCTGAGGTCCGTCTCCCGTTTTTGGTTCATACCGGGTGTGAAACTCGCGAGGTAAACGTTACACAAAGCTATGCAATAAAGGCCGTGCTTCGATCATCAACCACAAGACTTTGCTTTTCGACAGAAGCCTTGATCATTTACCACTTAGGCATGCCACACAGACAATTCACTCCATGCGTTTGATATCCAACAATATATATCCGCCAAACAGATATATATTTAATAGAAATCAATCACACAGACTAAAATCCAATGTTAGACACACAGTCCATTTACAAGTTCGTTCTGGGTCTGAACGAAACCGGAGGTACCTAGTACCCCGCATATAAATCAATCTCCAAGTACGTCTGGACGATCACCAACTGATTCTCTCATCTTGGGTGTACGGCCCAATCAAGATCATCAATAATTATCCAAACGACGTGAAGACCTCCGATCTTCAACCACCGTCTTCATCTTCGAAACCACGTCGAATTAGTTATTCAGAATGGGATAAACCTGGTCTTTCGGAATAACTCGCGTATATAATAAATAAGTGTTACACAAACACAACATATGCCTCATTCCAATTCAGAATATTCTTTTATTCAAATATTCCTATACTTTGGGAAAGGTTCCCATTAATTTTATCAAAGATAAATTCTTTAAATTTATTCTTTAACCTTCTTTGAATATCAATTCAAACTAGTCGGGATTAACGAATCACACCAAAGTAATCATTTATTTTATTTCCCAACCCCAACCTATTCATCCCATGAAGTTAAACTGGTCATACTTCATATCTAACACCACGGTGTTATCGGTAAATTCAATTACCATTTCCCGTTCAAATCTAATTAAAGATTTAACTATCGCTTGGAGCAAAACTGGTGGTACTCCATTCTCGATCATTTCAATCTAATTAAAGATTCATTAAAACCCCACTTAGTATTAATCTTCACAGAAATCAATATCCTGTCTTTAACTGGGTTAAAGAAACAATGTCATTTAAAACACGGCCCACAATAAACCCAAAATCACATTCATTAATTATCGGGTTAAAGAACAAGTGTTATTTAAAACACTGTTCACGATAAACCCAAAAATCAATACCAATTCAATTCCAATTAAATATCATTTAATTGGTACACTTCATTAAATCTAAATAAAAAGATTTAATCTTTTTTTCAATCGGGCTTAAGAACAGTGTTAATGAAGACACCATTCACAACAAACCCAAATAACATTTGATATTAAATACGAGGCTCTGAATAGAAAATATATCGGCTTATATTCAATATCAAATTCTACGACCAACAAATATCGTATTGGAAATAACGATATATATATATCTTTCAAATTTCCATAACAATATCTGTATCGTCACGAAATCCAACATCGAAATATTCCAAAGACAATTTCGATTCAAACCCATTCCAATTCAATTATTGGAAATTCTGGTTACTTTTAAAACCCTTTTCAAATTCAATTTATTTATTTAAAAATAAATAGAATTATAATTCTAGTTCACAACTAGTTCAATTCGATAAAAATCTATTTTTATCTTTTCAAATATGGAGTTTTTCATCCTAATTCTTCACAAATCATTTCTTATGATTTTACACCAATTATTACTATTTTTAATAATTTTATCAAGGCCCGTACAGTCGATTTCCATCAACGGCCATCGAACTTCACTTACAGCGACCTTTTCCAAATTTGATTTGGACATAATTCCAAATCCAACCGTTAGATTTCTAATATTCGTTAGAAAGCTCTTTTCGATACGAACCCAACGGTTTCGGTTTTAGGAGAATCCGACGGTCAGATCTCCCGTAATATCCGTTCGAAGTCAATGGTCGAAATTCGCGAACTGCCGCGGCGCGGCGCGTTCTATACAGGCCATTATATTATATATATATATATATATAATATATATACTTCGTCGATTTCCTTTTAAAACGTAGTTTATAAATCGTTTTAAATTCGTTTTCAAAACGATTTCAACATCCTTTCAAATTCAAATCAAAATTGAATTTTCCCTTACAAATTCTTTTTAAATTCATTTCAAATTGATTTCAATTCAAATCGATTTTCAGTTCAATTTCAATACGTTTTAAATTCAATTCAAAACGATTTCAATTCTATTTCAATCTAATTCGAATTTCAATTCTATTCAGTTTAATTCGAATTCATTTTCTATTCAATTCAATTTCAATTTAAGTCGAATTTCTATTCTTTTCAATATAATTCGAATTTCATTTCAAAATATTCGATTTTGAAATCACTTTTCAATATTCATTATAAAAACGAATATAATCGATATAAATATCGTTCACGTCAAAACGGCGTTAATCTAATCAACATGGCTTCATATGTTTCTATTTTCAAATATTCTATTTCAAATATTTCTTTTTCAAAACTGGAATGAGGCCCAATCAATTACCATATAATGTTAATTATATGAATTTTCTACAACATATGTATACAATAACAATGATGAATAATCAACCATCATCCAAAGTGCGTTCTATACTGTATAAGCATCAAATATAAATATTTAACGCACTACAACAAAACAGCCCTTTTACAACGGGCAAAAACCATTGTAATATGCATTTCACAACGGGCATATGCCCGTCTTAATATGAGCCATCGTAATAGCTATTGAATATTTGACAACGGGCAATGACTGTTGTAAAAGACCGTTGTAATAACTTGCTCTATCACGTGCAATGACTCTATGACAATGGTTATTAACCCGTTGTAATAGCTTATAAATTACAAGCGGCCCGTGCCCGTTGTAATACAGTATATTACAACGGTTTTTGCCCGTTGTAATAGAAAATAACTACTGCGATACGCATCCATAATAATAATGAATATTTTAACATGCAATAAATACTGTAATGCAACAATTAAAATCACATAATAACACATGCTAAAAGACTAAAGCAAGAATCATATAATTCCAACACATTTCAAAAAGTTCGATAAGTTTATACTCCAAAAGACTAGATAAGTTTACATTCCAAAAGGTTACATAAGTTACGTCGACATAGTTCTAACATAAATTACATAACTAGTTTCATAAGTACCAAAACTGACCAAGGAAATGTAATCTTTGTGCCATGCGATGGCAGATCCAATGGCCTGTTGATCTTGAGTCTGCATATATTTACTAGCACGACGTGACTGCAAAAAAGAAAAAAAGTTACCAAATGTAGAGAGAATATATTATTATACACCATTCAAAACTTATTATACAACATTTAAGTCTTTGCATTGCTGTAACTTTACAGCCTATGGTTCCATAGTCTTCCTACTTCAGTTTAGACACAGTTTAGACACCACCATATCCACAATTTGCAGTTGTATTTAAGTAAAAAATATTTGTATTTGTAACTGACATTATATACGAACTTTTATTTCTACAATTATATGACCAAAGGAAGAATTGATTACATAATAAATAGGCTTCTATTGAAAGTCCAAACATATGCAGATGTGAGAGGTTGAGTGTGCATGCGTTTGACAGCAGAATCAGTTTCAATCAGTACATAATTCAGTTTCTCGGTCCTGGCGCAGCTATGATTCATTTCATTACCCAAATACCACTTGCTACAGTTCACCATATTGGACTTTTAGTTTATGAATTTACCTTTTGATATTCTTATTGACAGCGAGCTTAGTAACTGAATATACTTGGGTATATGTCTATAATAACATGAAATATATTTGTGCAAACAGAATATACATGAGTGAAAATTGATAGATATAGTTTTGTAATAAACTTGGGTATATGTTGGATTATAAGAAGTATCAAGGAAAAAACAGAAGAAAATAAGGTGGGGAAAAATCATTAATACGTGCCTAAGGTTCAACATGCACGGTTTGGACTGTGAAGTTACATGGCATGGACCAACCGTGTGTTTAAAGAGTGCACCGTTTGCATAAAATATTTCTGAAATAAGAAAACAAAGACAGATGACCAGATCAAAAATGAGACGTAAACCATTAAAGGTCACCCTCACCCATCAAATGACCAAGCAAATCAATTTAAGAAGATCAACCAAAACAATATATATAGCGCAACATGATTGCCTAAATTGAGGAAAGATTCGGATACTCAAATGGACTCTACAGGTGAATACCAAGACAATTGAAATGCCAAAGACATAGGGACTTACACTAAACCAACCAAACATACACGAACTAATTCAAATGCATCAAAAGAGAACAAAGGCAGTGCAAAATAGGAATGGCAAATGAATAACAAGTTTATTCAGTTCAGTTTCCTACGAATAACTTCAAATGGATATGGCCAATTACATTTCAGTTCCCAACGATACAGCAAACATAATAGTGCCCCACCATGTGAGCCTTGCATGAAACTAAGGGCAGGCTAGCATAGTGATTTTTCGTTTTATTTTGTTTATTTTTGTGGTGTGCGGCATCTCTACCAAATTTTCATAAAACAAACAAACAAACAAAAACTAAAATCTTGGTCCGAACAGTTATTAGGTTCTAATATTTAGGAATGATTTCTCCAAATTAACATTGCCATGTGAGGGACAATCAGGCTACATAACAGGGAGATCTAGTTCAATTGTGGCGCGTACAGTCCTTGCATGTAGTCCATGCATGTGCAAAATAAAATGTTGAAGTCCAAATGCGTGCGCAGGTTAGGGAACCGGGACAAGACGGTTTCCAGTTTGCTTATGCACAAATTAAAAGTCTCCAGGTTGATATATGGTCATAGTGTAGGATAGTTGTATGAAATATAAGTCGCGGCAATATAGCTAATATGCAACAATACGGTGAGAAGGTCCGAGTTCAAGATGATGTAATAATTAAAATCGACCCAGACAACATGTTCGGTATTTAACTGTGACGGTCTATTTCCAACTAAAGGGGAAGACAACTCATATAACAAGATGCCAATGAAAATTCGCATGGTACTGTGCACAGTTCAAGGTGCCGAAATATGAACATCAACATAACAGCAAGAAATTTGAATACAATTGTTATATTTATACTCTTTTTTTTTCAAGAATTAAAAGGGTACTCGCATAAAAAGGGTGATTTCACAACACATCAAGGTTACTTTCTTATAAGCTTCTGTACACAAATGGTCAAGGGGCAGTCATGCGTGTAAGGGCAAAACGAGTAGTTCAAGTGATAATATATGTTACTTGTCAAGTGTAATTTGTTTGTTCTTATCAGTTATGTTCAACAGATGAGACATGGTAACTTAGTACAAAAGTGGTACACCCAAATCCAGCAACTGGCACTAAACATAGAATATGTAATGCACAAAACAGCAAGGAGAGAATTAGCAACCTCACAATGGATCAACCCTTGTATTTAGTTTATATCGAAGTGGAAAACTTGAAATGGATTTAATCGTAAGCTATGCTTACCTTGCGTCGAAGACAAAAGAAGGAACAGCAGTGATTCGGTCCGCAGCTGTGTCTACCACCAACGCAAGGTGGAGCTGCAGCTTGGACTGAAATACGTGAACTTGACGGAGGCTGAGACTGAGTGAGGTCACGGTAGCGGAAGAGCATATATCATTTCTGCGGGTTCTTATTTCAGCGAGAAGGCGGTGCGCAACTTGGGGATGGCGATGAGGTCGATTTGGTGATGGCGGCTCCGGCGTGGACTACAGACGAGGCGGACGATGGCTGATGCACGGAGGCAAGGAGCGAGAGGATCAGGAGCTTGGATTGCTTCAGGGAAAAGGGTTTCACGGCGGTGGAAAAACTTACGATGAGGATGGAGCACGATAAGGATTGCGTAGGAGGAAAATCGCAAATTGATTTGGGGCCATGATTTGATTATTTAGGCATAGCCATTTTCAGATTTGGGAATAAAAGAGAAATGGCTGAAGTAAATAAAAAGAGGATGGATGGCTCTCTAAGGGAACGAACCCGGTGAAAAGGTAGGACACGCGTACGAAGAAAAACATAGCATAAACAAGTGTTTAAATCTGTTTGAATACCATGAACAAGTGTCCACCGAAACATAGCATAGATGTTTAAATAATTTACAATTATTTTCCAAAGGTATAAAATAGGTGTATATTTTCAGTTCAAGAACAACATATGTAAATTTAAAATCAAAAATTCAAATCTAAATAAATAAATAAATCTCAAAGTTAAATTTTTTTAAACAAAAAACAAATTTATATTTCACAAACAATATACGTCAATTATTATATACAACCATACCAAAATATTTATCCAATACAAATACATATCTAAATTTTAATTAAACCCCAAATTCAACTAAACCTATATTATTTAAATAACTTTCAAACAATATATCAAGTTAAATTCAAATCAGAATTCATAAATTCTAATATAACAAATAATTTCTTAATATAAGTCAAATTTTCAAAACAAAATTTGAATTCTATATATTTTAAAACACTGGAAAAAAAATAGATCGTTACAAAATATATACTCAAAGTCAGGAAACTGGCATACTTAATTATAATAACATCATAACTGGCACTTAACATATACACCTACAGATGACTAATCTTGCCACATTTCACAGTGCATCACATACTATTCACCTATTTACGCAATATCCACACTTCACAGCTTAGCTTTGTTTATCCTCAAGTCTACATTTCAATTTCAATCAAAACTTGCGATCTGCAAACTACACACCCTTAAGCCTATATCTTTCACTAATGCTCGTGGAGCAACAAATTATTATTCATTTCCTTCCACATGACATCAAAAAAGACAAATACTAATATTTATAGTTGTAGTATGATTCTGCAATACCCCATCCAGTACAATCAATGTTCAAAATGAAGTACATACAAATTCAATAAACTCAAATAATGGTAATTCAAAGGCATATTCAAGCAGCACTAACTTTGTAGTTTGTACAGCTCTAGTCGGTCGATAATAACAATTTGCCTAAGGATGTAACAAAATAGAAAACTAAAACACTTATCTTGTCACTCACGTAGTCGAAGCCATTTAATTTCTGCAATCTGCACTGCTCTCGAAATCAAAACGATGCCATGAACAATCATTCCTTCAAGGGGAGCACCAGTGGCAGGCGCAACATCGACACTCAATCGACGATTGAGGAGATTTGATTGATGATTGAACAATGAAGATTATACTAGGGTTTTTTATTCGACTTCGTCTGGTATATGGTATTGAAGAGTAAAGCCGTAGCTTTTCACTTTTTACTTCTACTACGGCACAGTCGGGTCGGTGGGTTAGATATTAGGTAATGGATTGAGCTCGGTTTTATTCAGTTTTTGGTCAGCTCTAATAAATCATAAACTACATCGGTTAATGGTTAACTGACCGACAAAAATTTGGTTAACCGAACCGAAAATATTCGGTTAAGATGGTCGGTTAACTGATGTTTTAATAACACAATTCAAAATAAAATTAGGTTAACGGATAACTAAGTTTAATAACTAGACCAAAAACAAAAATTATATTGTATTAGTTGAAATTGACTTTAATTTCTCATCATTGCTAAATTAATTAAAAAATTAAAAACAACCTTCAAAATTAAAAAATTAGCATAAATTATTAATGTTTATTGTTAGTTAGCATAAATTTATATGATCGTTGTAAAATTAACATCGGTTAAAATGATTATTTTTCATATAGTGTAGTAATATTATTAATCATAAATTATTAATGTTTATTGTTAATTATAAATTATTGATATTGATTACTGGATATATATTATTTACTAATAACTGTAAAGTAAAATTAAGCTTGTTGGAATATTGATTATATATAATAATTAATAATTAGAGATTATTTATTAATAATCATTAATTATTATAATTTATAAATGATTAATATAATATTATTAATGATTGATTATTAAATATTAATAAATAATATAATATATTAATGATTAGTAATATAATATTATACTTAATAATAAGTAATATATGATTAATGATTAATTATTAAATAATCAAACCTAATTTTATGGAAGTATTGTAATTATTAATTGTCAAAAATTAGCGTCTATTACAACGGACGTTCTGTGACCGTTGTAAAATAGACATCTATTACAACGGGCGTTTTGTGACCGTTGTAAAATAGATATCTATTACAAGGGGCTAAAAAATGACCGCTGTAATAGCATTTATTACAACGGGCGTTATATGCCCGTTGTAGAAAGGGTGTTGTACAGGCATCTATTACAACGGTCCAGAAAATGACCGTTGTAACAGCAGTCTATTACAACGGGCAGCCAACGCCCGTTGTAAAATGGACGTTGTAATAGATCTGTTTTGTTGTAGTGACGCTTATAACAGTCTGTCAATCAATCGATCGACATACAACTAACTATTGGGGTTAGTGTATGTCATATATCACCCCAATACCCGTGTGGGGTTTTCAAACAATCAAACACAGATTTTATTTGTGTAGTTGGGCGATGTGTAAAATTTATCGTCCCAATCAATATCAGTCAAATGTGTATATAAACAAATCATCCGATTTGTTTATATTTATTTCATTTCAAATACACGTTAAAAATTCTATTTTCAACTATAAAATATTTTTAACTATATAAATATTTTATTTCATTTCACATCACATCACACAATCAACTACACATCAAAATCAAACAAACAAGCATACAAGCCGTCCATGGTCTGTAGACGACGGGTGTCGGGTGCTACTAAACACCGTCTGCATCCTAGTATATATTATTAACTAGAAAACAAAATTTAAGGTGAGAAGTTCTCACCGAGGGTTCCACTCCGCCGTGCTTTACTGTTTAACTGCTGAACCATCTGGATTCCTTTGAAATTCTATTGCAGTCCTTTTCACGCTGTTCAAATAAAAATTATTTTTTTAATGCTTCATTTCAATAAATAAAAATCCTATTTTTATTTCTACTTTATATATTCTTACAACGCTTCATTCTATATAAAAATTATATATTTTTATATTTCTGCTTCTCATATAAAGATCGAATTTTTATATCATCACTATAAAAATCACATTTTTACTTCATTATATATATAATAAAAATCAGATTTTTATTTTGCCACATATATAAAGATAATATTTTTATATTCTCTATTATATAGAAATTCTATTTTCAATACACTACACAAGTAAAAATCATATTTTTATATTTCACATATGATAAAAAATCCGATCTTTGATGTGATAAAAATCCGAGTTTTTCGAATATAAAAATTCAAGCTTTTTACCTTATAGAATAAAAATCCCATCTTGTTTATTTCAAGAACCACTTCTTTTTAACGAAATGAAAATCAAACCTTTTAACGAAATAAAAACCAAACCTTTTATATGCTTTCATATAGATAAAAATCGAATTTTTTTATTATCAAGAATAAATAAAAAAATTGGAAAAACTCACGGTGGTTAACTGAAAAAGGGGAGTGCTGTTCGTCTTATGAAGAAGTGGGGTGCTGAGTTGCGAGGTTCGTCGGAGGTGGCTCCGATCAGTGGTGGCACGAATTAGGGTTACAGTTTTGTGGTGGTTTAGGGTTCACCGGGGGGCGCGCTCTGGTCTAGAGGAAGAAGGGAGGAGGCGGAGGTGAAGGGGGCCCGTTCAGGTGGAGGAGGGTCGGAGTGGAAGGGGGCACGTGACAGGTGGCGCGGCAAAGGGGTTCGGGTCCTAGGGCTTCACGGTGAGGTTAACACGAGGGGAGAGGATCGAAGAGGAGAGGGAAGAGAGTGGCTCGGCGTGCTCCGACGAGCGGAGGTGGTGGAGCGCCTCCGGGGTAGCGGCGGTGATCGAGCGGCGCAAGGAGGCGGGGGGCGACGGGCAAAGGCACGTTATTTATTTATTTCTTTTTTTGAGATATGAAAATGGTCAATGGTCAGGGAGAGAGGAAAGTAAAGGGAAGTTATGTAATAATATATTTATTATTTTGTTTTAATTTTCTTCTTATAAAGCAACTTCTTACTTCAAACTCAAAATCGAACCCACCGACTATCGCCCCCAGCTAATTACCCCCATTCCGAACACAATGGGATATGTCACGCAGGCTGATTCGATCGTTTCGATCAGTTTTCATCAAAATCAAAATATAACTCTATATATTGAAATTGAACGCACATTTCAATTTACCGGGGCTAAAATTAAGTAGAAAAATTTCCAAAAATTATTTTCTAGCTTCATATTGACGATACGGTCCTAACAAAACTAGTTTCGTCGAATTCTGAGACCGTTTGAAAAATGGCCATTTTCCAGTCGGTTAAAATCAACTAAAACTGGCCAAACGCGTTTTCCTTTGCCACGCTCACGTATTGATTCGAAAAATTATGTAATTTGGAATCTAGCAATAACTTGACATCGCGGATCCAACAAAAGTGGTTTCGTCGAAATCCGAGGTCGTTTGCAAAATGGCCTTTTTCAAGGGCCGAAATTCCATAGCGACTATTCTGAAATTTCAACTGGACGTAACTTTTGATTCCCGCTATGAAATTTTGATTTCCCAGATTCGTTGGAAAGATATTCTCTATTAGATTCAAATATTTTTGGTTTCACTAAAATCCGGTTTATTTTGCACCCGGTACCTTCATTCGAATTTAGAAATCGAATTATCGAACTACCGCGCCATTTTCAATTCCTTTTATAATTTTAAATAAATATTTATATTCTAACGTCGAGCTATATAAACATATACGTTCGAATTCTATTCAAAATAAAATTTTCATCGTTATTGTTTAAAATAATTCATTTTAAATGATCAAAATTCACTAAAATTGCCAAAATAAAATTTTTAAATTGGCCCAGATTTCCGGGTTATTACAATCTCCCCCACTTAAAACTTTTCGTCCCCGAAAAGGAACAAAGCCGAAAGTTGTTTTACAAATCAACTCAACTTTCGTTATTTTGACTACGGCTTAAGTTCTTCAACTTTTCAGTTTCTATGAACTTTTCAAATTTTTCAAAAATTTGGCTAACACCCTAAATTTCCGAAAAAAATCGCCATAACCTCCCCTGCACCGGGAGCACCGGGAAAATCCCGAAATTCCCATACGGGCCCTCTGATCTCAAAAAGAAAAAGAAAAAGCCAATCGGCTCATAAAATCATCATCACCCAAACAAAACAGTAAATTATGGTAAACATGTACCTATTTGTCGGGCAAACAATTTTATTCTTCTGCTTTAGCCTCCTTGCTATGACCTGTTCAATGTAAGTACCAGTACAAGCATGCAAATGCGACTAATTTCCAATACAACTCACTATTTGATCAATTTGGTTACATGATTCAACATTTAATAAATCAAACAATAATCAAACAATACAACCATCAATCAATTAGCGAATTAACGTTTCAAATTCATAACTTTGATATATAGTCAAAAAATCAGATTTTGATGTCAAATCACAACAATAAGCCCTATCTAATTTTTGGTTCTCACACCAGTCTAATGGAAATATATAGACACCACACCTTCGATACACGAACACAACACTGATGATGGGTACCCATCATCAGAATCATTCCCGGGCGACTACAGTGCGGTCCTATATCTATCAAGTATATTAAAACTTTGAATACCCATGGATCAGACGTATACACAAAATCTTTATATACCGGATTGTCCAAATCAATATAAATAAATAATCAAATACGAATAATAGATTTAAATTTTCAAAACAAAATTCGTTTTCAATTTAAAAATATACTCTTCACACTCGTTCTAGGATACTACTGATCTCATCTCTAACGAGTCATTCCCGTTGGATATTACTAATCCAATATCTGATGAATTCTTTCGTATGGTTCTAATGTGTCTTGTTCTCTGAGCTTTGTAAACCAAAGCTCTGATACCAAAATGAAGCGACCCGAACTTCCCCGGTCTCCGAAGAGAAGAGAAAGAACGAATTACTGTGAGGACAAAACAAATCAAAATGCAAACGGAAGAACATTTCATTGTATATTACAACAATTCCATCAGAATACAAGAATATACAGAGTATAAATCAATATTACAGAATGTACCAAATATCAGAGATTACAATAAATTACATAACAGGGGAAAATAATACAATACACAACTGAAGGAGATATACGGATACAAAGCTTTCCGGATATCATTCCAGCTGTAAACCAGGATCCTGTGAATATAAATCTGCAAAACCAAAACTACTAGTTGCCCGTGCGGAAAATAGGGGCACCCAGAGTTTAGGTTAAAACAATAAACTCCAGGTCAGTCATGGGACTGGTGTGAGAACTAAAACAGTCATTAATCTTTATTTTCAAAGTTAGGTAAATCAAGGGACCACGCCGTATAACACGGAACGGGTTTCCTCCCAAGAACACCAGTGCATAAAACAACAGCGTAATGCTAAATAAAGAAAAATGAAGCTATTATAAGACCCAGGTCCTATCACACAATGTAACGCAAGCCGGGGGATAGGGTTTTTACCTTATAATAGCCAAGAATGCTTGATACATTTAAAACAAATCATTTGATACTATAATAAGTGCATAGTGTATAAAACAATTTCAAATCATAAGTATCAATCATAGACGGCATAAGTGCCCCATCCCACTATGTCGCCATACTAGGTTCTACAATTAAAACTGCAAAGTCACGTATTTGGAAATTGGATTTCCATCTATGAACCGAGGCAAAAGATAGTCCTCTACCGATTCGAGACAATCTAGCCTACCATGTCTCAGGATCAGAGCTCGAGTGACCCTTGGATCGTCAGGGCCGGTCCACCGATGTGGATTAAAATGCCTGAACACTACGTTTTCCCGCCATTTGGGACGCAAATGAGCCAACAGATGACTCCATCGGACCCGGATCGTCCGATCAAACCGAAGCGCCTCGCAATAGCAACAACCACATAAGTCAAACTCGTCAATGCGTGTAAAACCACTGACGCCACTTCTAGCTAGAAAGAAACGCATGTCCTTCCTGAGGTCCGTCTCCCGTTTTTGGTTCATACCGGGTGTGAAACTCACGAGGTAAACGTTACACAAAGCTACTCCACAAAGGCCGTGCTTCGATCATCAACCACAATACTTTGCTTTTCAACAGAAGCCTTGATCATTTGCCACTTAGGCATGCCACACAGGCAATTCACTCCATGCGTTTGATATCCATCAATATATAACCCCTGAGCTCGTACGTCTCAGAGAAGGGCGTTAAGCAAGAGAATAAATTCCCCACCGCCAAACAGATATATATTTAATAGAAATCAGTCACACAGACTAAAATCCAATGTCAGACACACAGTCCATTTACAAGTTCGTTCTGGGTCTGAACGAAACCGGAGGTACCTAGTACCCCGCATATCCATCGATCTCCAAGTACGTCTGGACGATCACCAACTGATTCTCTCCTCTTGGGTGTACGGCCCAATCAAGATCATCAATAATTATCCAAACGACGTGAAGACCTCCGGTCTTCAACCACCGTCTTCATCTTCGACACCACGTCGATTAGTTATTCAGAATGGGATAAACCCGGTCTTTCTGAATAACTCACGTATATAATAAATAAGTGTTACACAAACACAACATATGCCTCATTCCAATTCAGAATAATCTTTTATTCAAATATTCCTATACTTTGGGAAAAGTTCCCATTACTTTTATCAAAGATAAATTCTTTAAATTTATTCTTTAACCTTCTTTGAATATCAATTCAAACTAGTCGGGATTAACAAATCACACCGAAGTAATCATTTATTTTATTTCCCAACCCCAACCTATTCATCCCATGAAGTTAAACTGGTCATACTTCATATCTAACACCACGGTGTTATCGATAAATTCAATTACCATTTCCCATTCAAATCTAATTAAAGATTTAACTATCGCTTGGAGCAAAACTGGTGGTACTCCATTCTCGATCATTTCAATCTAATTAAAGATTCATTAAAACTTCACTTAGTTTTATTCTTCACAGAAATCAATATCCTGTCTTTAACTGGGTTAAAGAACCAATGTCATTTAAAACATGGCCCATAATAAACCCAAAATCACATTCATTAATTATCGGGTTAAAGAACAAGTGTTATTTAAAACACTATTCATGATAAACCCAAAAATCAATACCAATTCAATTCCAATTAAATATCATTTAATTGGTACACTTCATTAAATCTAAATAAAAAGATTTAATCTTTTTTTCAACCGGGCTTAAGAACAGTGTTAATGAAGACACCATTCACGACAAACCCAAATAACATTTGATATTAAATACGAGGCTCTGAATAGAAAATATATCGGCTTATATTCAATATTAAATTCTACGACCAACAAATATCGTATTGGAAATAACGATATATATATATATATATCTTTCAAATTTCCATAACAATATCTGTATCGTCATGAAATCCAACATCGAAATATTCCAAAGACAATTTCGATTCAAACCCATTCCAATTCAATTATTGGAAATTCTGGTTACTTTTAAAACCCTTTTCAAATTCAATTTATTTATTTAAAAATAAATAGAATTATAATTCTAGTTCAAAACTAGTTCATTTTGATAAAAATCTATTTTTATCTTTTCAAATATGGAGTTTTTCATCCCAATTCTTCACAAATCATTTCTTATGATTTTACACCAATTATCACTATTTTTAATAATTTTATCAAGGCCCGTACAGTCGATTTCTATCAACGGCCATCGAACAGCACTTACAGCGACCTTTTCCAAATTTGATTTGGACATAATTCCAAATCCAACCGTTAGATTTCTAATATTCGTTAGAAAGCTCTTTTCGATACGAACCCAACGGTTTCGGTTTTAGGAGAACCGACAGTCGGATCTCCCGTAATATCCGTTCGAAGTCAATGGTCGAAATTCGCAAACTGCCGCGGCGCGGCGCGTTCTATTCAGGCTATTATATTATATATATATAATATATACTTCGTCGATTTCCTTTTAAAACGTAGTTTATAAATCGTTTTAAATTCGTTTTCAAAACGATTTCAACTTCCTTTTCAAATTCAAATCAAAATTGAATTTTCCCTTACAAATTCTTTTTAAATTCATTTCAAATTGATTTCAATTGAAATCAATTTTTAGTTCAATTTCAACACGTTTTAAATTCATTTCAAAACGATTTCAATTCTATTTCAATCTAATTCGAATTTCAATTCTATTCAGTTTAATTCGAATTCATTTTCTATTCAATTCAATTTCAATTTAAGTCGAATTTCTATTCTTTTCAATATAATTCGAATTTCATTTCAAAATATTCGATTTTGAAAGCACTTTTCAATATTCATTATAAAAACGAATATAATCGATATAAATATCGTTCACGTCAAAGTGGCGTTAATCTAATCAACATGGCTTCATATGTTTCTATTTTCAAATATTCTATTTCAAATATTTCTTTTTCAAATATTTCTTTTTCAAAACTGGAATGAGGCCCAATCAATTACCATATAATGTTAATTATATGGATTTTCTACAACATATGTATACAATAACAATGATGAATAATCAACCATCATCCAAAGTGCGTTCCATACTGTATAAGCATCAAATATAAATATTTAACGCTTATAACAGTCTGTCAATCAATCGATCGACATACAACTTACTATTGGGGTTAGTGTATGTCATATATCACCCCAATACCCGTGTGGGGTTTTCAAACAATCAAACACAGATTTCATTTGTGCAGTTGGGCGATGTATAAAATTTATCGTCCCAATCAACATCAGTCAAATGTGTGTATATAAACAAATCATCCGATTTGTTTTTATTTATTTCATTTCAAATACACGTTAAAAATTCTATTTTCAACTATAAAATATTTTTAACTATATAAATATTTTATTTCATTTCACATCACATCACACAATCAACTACACATCAAAATCAAACAAACAAGCATACAAGCCGTCCATGGTTTGTGGACGACGGGTGTCGGGTGCTACTAAACACCGTCTGCATCCTAGTATATATTATTAACTAGAAAACAAAATTTAAGGTGAGAAGTTCTCACCGAGGGTTCCACTCCGCCGTGCTTTACTATTTAACTGCTGAACCGTCTGGATTCCTTTGAAATTCTATTGCAGTCCTTTTCACGCTGTTCAAATAAAAATTATATTTTTATTGCTTCATTTCAATAAAAAAAAATCCTATTTTTATTTCTACTTTGTATATTCTTACAACGCTTCATTCTATATAAAAATTATATATTTTTATATTTCTACTTCTCATATAAAGATCGAATTTTTATATCATCACTATAAAAATCACATTTTTACTTCATTATATATATAATAAAAATCAGATTTTTATTTTGCCACATATATAAAGATAATATTTTTATATTCTCTATTATATAGAAATTCTACTTTCAATACACTACACAAGTAAAAATCATATTTTTATATTTCATATATGATAAAAAATCCGATCTTTGATGTGATAAAAATCCGAGTTTTTCGAATATAAAAATTCAAGCTTTTTACCTTATAGAATAAAAATCCCATCTTGTTTATTTCAAGAACCACTTCTTTTTAACGAAATGAAAATCAAACCTTTTAACGAAATAAAAATCAAACCTTTTATACACTTTCATATAGATAAAAATCGAATTTTTTATTATCAAGAATAAATAAAAAATGGAAAAACTCAAGGTGGTTAACTGAAAAAGGGGAGTGATGTTCGTCTTACGAAGATGTGGGGTGCTGAGTTGCGAGGTTCGTCGGAGGTGGCTCCGATCAGTGGTGGCACGAATTAGGGTTACGATTTTGTGGCGGTTTAGGGTTCATCGGGGTCGCGCTCTGGTCTGGAGGAAGAAGGGAGGAGGCGGAGGTGAAGGAGGCCCGTTCAGGAAGAGGAGGGTCGGAGTGGAAGGGGGCACGTGACAGGTAGCGTGGCAAAGGGGTTCGGGTCCTAGGGCTTCACGGTGAGGTTAACACGAGGGGAGAGGATCGAAGAGGAGAGGGAAGAGAGTGGCTGGGCGTGCTCCGACGAGCGGAGGTGGTGGAGCGCCTCCGGGGTGGCGGCGGTGATCGAGCGGCGCAAGGAGGCGGGGGGCAACGGGCAAAGGCGCGTTATTTATTTATTTTTTTCTTTTTTTGAGATCTGAAAATGGTCAATGGTCAGGGAGAGAGGAAAGTAAAGGGAAGCTATATAATAATATATTTATTTTAATTTTCTTCTTATAAAGCAACTTCTTACTTCGAACTCAAAATCGAACCCACCGACTGTCGCCCCCAACTAATTACCCCCATTCCGAACACAATGGGATATGTCACGCAGGCTGATTCGATCGTTTCAATCAGTTTTCGTCAAAATCAAAATATAACTCTATATATTGAATTTGAACGCACATTTCAATTTACCGGGGCTACATACTAACTAGAAAAATTCCCAAAAATTATTTTCCAGCTTCGTATTGACGATACGGTCCTAACAAAGCTAGTTTCGTCGAATTCTGAGACCGTTTGAAAAATGGCCTTTTTCCAGTCGGTTAAAATCAACTAAAACTGGCCAAACGCGTTTTCCTTTGCCACGCTCACATATTGATTCAAAAAATTATGAAATTTGGAATCTAGCAATAACTTAACATCGCGGATCCAACAAAAGTGGTTTCGTCGAAATCCGAGGTCGTTTGCAAAATGGCCATTTTCAAGGGCCGAAATTCCATAGCGACTATTCTGAAATTTCAACTGGACGTAACTTTTGATTCCCGCTATGAAATTTTGATTTCCCGGATTCGTTGGAAAGATATTCTCTATTAGATTCAAATATTTTTGGTTTCACTAAAATCTGGTTTATTTTGCACCCGGTAGCTTCATTTGAATTTAGAAATCGAATTATCGAACTACCGCGCCATTTTCAGTTCCTTTTATAATTATAAATAAATATTTATATTCTAGCGTTGAGCTATATAAATATATATACGTTTGAATTCTATTCAAAATAAATTTTTCGTTGTTATTATTTAAAATAATTCATTTTAAATGATCAAAATTCACTAAAATTACCAAAATAAAATTTTTAAATTGGCCCAGATTTCCGGGTTATTACAAGTTTCTTCTGACGTTTATACGCAAAAAATGATTTAGCTCCCCCAGATATTTAATAGAAAATTGGTCGTCGAATTAGGTAACTAGCTTGTTTATTTCCTCTTCATTATTGCATGTCACAATAACATCATCCATATATATAAATATGTAAACTATAGTGTTATTAAAGAATTGCCAGATCGGGTTGGTTGAAAACTCAATTCGGTCAAAATTGATTTGAGTTTATTGAACCAAACTCTAAGAGCTTGTTTCTATCCATAAATGGCTTCACTAAGTTTGCACACTAAGTTGTTGTTTCCTTTTTTGAAACCCATGGGTTGTTTCCTGTATACTTCTTCTTCAAGAACTCCATTGAGAAATGCGTTGTTTACATCTAGTTATATGATCTTCCAGCTATTGTGCAATGTTATTGTTAGTATAATCCTGATTGTAGTGAGTTTGACGACTGGAGAAAAGGTTTCGTTGAAATTAAGTCCATGTTCTTGTGTGTAGCCTTTTGCTTCGAGTCTTGCTTTATATGTTTGTATTGTGCCATCAAGATTTTCTTGATTCTGCAGGTTCATCTGTTGCTAACTATATTTTTATCTTTTGTCATTTCTATTATTTCCCAGGATTTGTTTTCCTTGAGTGCATCGATTTCTTTTTCCATAGCGGTTTTCCATTTGATGTTGCACATTGCTTGTTGCAAGTTTTCTGGTTCTTCATATTTTACATTAATTTCATACACTTTTGGCTTGAAAATTCCGCTTTTTGATCTTGTAGTCATACGACTTTCTGGTCTCTCACTTGCTATTACACTTGGATCTTAAGTTCTGCCTGCTTGGTTTTCAGATGTCATTTCTTCATCTTGATCATTTTGTGTAGAACTTTTATTACCATTGGACCCTAAAGATTCAGGGGTAACTCTAAGCTCGTGACTTGTACTGTGTTCATGCATGCTGTGTTGAGGACCAGATATGCACTGATCTTCCTCCATGTTTTCTTGACATAATGGTGCGTTGGAGATAGAAAAATGAGGATTGTAAACTTTTTGGGAGGTTTTAATTGTTTTACTAGCAAATGGAAATTCTTGTTCATTGAATAAAACATGTCTTGATACATTTATTTTCCATTGCTGGTTAAACATTTGTAACCTTTTTTATTATTTGGATATCCTAAAAATGTACAAGGGAAGACCTAAATTCTAACTTATGCTTATTATAAGGTCTTAGATGGCGGAAGCACATGAAACCAAATACTTTTAACATGGAGTAATATGGTTTTATACAGAAAAAGTTTCATGTGGGGCTTGAACCATTCAACACTTTACTTGGTAATTTGTTAATGAGATATACTGCTATGTTGAATGATTCAGGCCAGAATTTCAAAGGTAAATAAGCTTGTGCTAATAATGTAGGACCAGTTTCTACAATATGCATGTGTTTCCACTATGCCATGAACGGCCTAATGCAACACAAAAAAAAATGTTGCAACAGGCCCAAAAAATGTTGGCATAGGTCTTTGGTAACGTTTTTAGGGTGATGCAATTTTCATCGTTGCTGCAGACCTCAAAGGCAACATGTTGACTATCTACGGCAACACAACAAATATTGTTGCAGTAGAACCCTATTTAGGTCTATAGCAACATCCTTAGGTGTCTGTAGCAACATCCAAAAAGATTACTATAGATATTAATTTTATTTATATATTTTGTGGGACCCACAATGTGGGGACTATTGGGCCCATGCCCCAATCTAATCCCATCCCTATGGCAGCACCTTGTGTGACTATATCAACATTTATAACCCGATGGCAACATTATATTAAAGCTACTGCAACACACTATTTTATTCAAATATTTATTTCAATATTTCAAATATTTCAAATAGTACAAATTTTCTGAAACCACTATTGTACATTCACTGGAATATTAAACAATCATTCATATTTACATACATTCCTTACTACATTGTCACTCGATCCACTCATATACAAACTCACTGACACTTTGACACACAGTCTTCAACTTCTTCCATATAGCCATCTGCACAAGTGCAACATAATGGCTGTGAAATATGATATCAGCTTATATATATTAACAGATACAAAGCAAATCAGAATGGTATTATTTAAGCTATTGCCTACTTTATGTGTCCAAAGCAAGAAATTCAATTAAAACAACATAATTAGTGGAGTACCATTTAAAGGTTAAAGGAAGTGAATGAATAAAGTATAAAACTGAATCCAAAACAGAAAAGGCACGACAAAGCCTTCCAGCATAACAATTAAACAACACTGAAACTTTTGCAGAAAATGGTGAACCCGCTCGCAGTATAAAATTTATGCTAAAAACATAACATCTTATTACATTTTTGATCATCTGACAGTAATAACATATAGAAATATCAATATTATTGACATTCAACAAATGCTTCATATTTGACTTATCTACTATGTGTATTGAAAGATATATGTGCATTAAGATACTTTGGTGATTGTAATCCGTTTTGCATGACTGTGTTCTAAACAAGGTTAATGAAAGCTTATTCATATTAAGGAACCTGGAAAATAAGGAGTCTGATGCACAATGTTTTCTCAGAGAACTATTCAAAGAATCTGAGGAAGTTATCGGAAAGTTATGGGAAAAGGTAATAAATGTACATGAATTGGGGGTGCAAGGATTTCTTTGTCCGAATTATACAGGGATGAAGCCTGGTTCCTGATAAAAGGGGGCCATTTATAACGAATATTTCAGGAAACATAACATAAATTACAAAAAAAGATACTTGATTTACCTATCGGCCTTAAAAAACATGAACCAAAGTAGGACTTGAAAATCAAAAATCAGAAGAAGCTTGTCAATTGCCTACAAGAACACGCATCTTCACATTATTACAAGAATACTTAAACAGTTGTAGAATAATGTTAAATTATCAAAATGTCCGCATACATATTTGATTATCTTGACAACAATCCAAACAACAAGAATATCATGACATCAAAATATGAATTAATTTTTTTATAATATCAAAACAAGAACATCATAACATTCAGTTTCACTTACTGCTACCATTAACATCTGAACATCAGGTTCCCTTACATGTAAATCGATATTTTGCAATCCTTCTTTTAGTTCCTCGAGTGTTAAATTTCCATTTTTATTCTATCCATCATATGAAACATCTCCTTGAATCCTTCTATCTCTTCTATAGGTAAATGCTCGACTATACAACCTATACAAGATTGTATATCCGCTTTGATATTAAGGCTCTAATCTTTCATAATGCTATTAAAGGTTCAGAGATAATGTAACAACCCGAAATATCTGAGCCAATTTAAAATTTTTAATTTGGCTATTTTAGTGAATTTTAGATATTTAAAATAAATTATTTTAAAATAATAACGACGAAAAGTATGTTTGAATCGACGTTTGAAAATAAATATAATTATTTCTAATTATAAATAAGGCCTGAAATGGCGTGGTAGTTTCAAAATTTGAATTCGAAATTTGACTGACTGTACCGGGTGCAAAATAAAACGGATTTTAGTGAAACCAAAAATATTTAAATCTGTTAGAGAATATCTTTCTAACGAATCTGAAAAATCGAAGTTTCATAGCGGGAATCAAAAGTTATGGCCAAACGAATTTTCAGAAAGGTCGCTATAGAATTTATATAGCCTTGAAAATAGACATTTTGCAAATGACCTCAGAATTCGACGAAACCACTTTTGTTGGATCCGGGATGTCAAATTATTGCTAGGTTTCAAATTTCATAATTTTTGAAGTTAATATGTGAGCGTGGCAAGGGAAAATGAATTTGGTCGATTTCTATTAAATTGGATCGACCAGAAAAGGGCCATTTTTCAAACGGTCTCAGAATTCGACGAAACTAGTTTTGTTGGGACTGTATCGTCAAAAGATAGCTAGATTTATTTTTCGGGAATTGTTAGAATCAGTATGTGGCCCCGGCAAATTGAAATGTACGCTCAAAAGAAGTATTAAATGTTTTATATATTAATTTGAAAAGAAACTGACTCAAACAGTTGAATGGGCCTACAAAACATATCCCATTGTGTTCAGAATGGGGGTATTTAGCTAGGGTCGATAGTCGTTGGGTTTGGATTGGAGCTCGTAGGAGATAAGGGGTATTTAGAAATTTAGAAATTTAAAAATAAATAAATAAATAAATCTGATTGGCTCATTCTTTTCTCTCTCCCCGTCTTTCTTCCCCGAAACCCTCTAGCGAACGGTGGCTTCACCTTCCTCCTTTCTCTCCTCTTTATCTTCCCATCCAAGCAATAATATCGAACACTCCCGTTGGGGTTTTTGTAGAGTTTTCCTCCGTCTCCAAATCCATACCACTCTCGACCCCTATCCCTTCGTTAATCGCAGGTATCGAGGCTGGGAAGTGCCACCGTTCGCGCCTGGTTTACTCCTCCGATCTGAGCTCGAGCTGGCCGTGGTTGGCACCCCCTGGCGCGTCATTCGGAGCACTCTATTGTGGCATAACCTGATCGACCAACAACTGAACGGATTGATCGAAAAATCCGAACCCTGGTTCGAACAAATTCTGAAGGTATACGGTTTTTTTATATTTTGAACCGTTTTAACATCTTTAAACCGTCGCAAAATTTGAATAACTTCTAAAAATCATATCTTTTTGCTATGTTGATGAAATTCAGTGAAACAAGAGACAGTGGACTCGTGCGGGCGTCTTCTACATTCTAGAAGAGACCGGATATTTTTCTGAGCCTTCTACAATTTTTGGTGGAGTGGAACCCAATGTGAGATTTCTGAATTATAAACGATATGGAAAACAACGATGTATAAATTATATAGTCGAAGTACGAGTTATATAAGCGTTGTACACCACATGTATAAGCGTTGTATAAGTTGTATGTTCGATGTATATGTTATATATGCGTTGAAAAAATAATATATGCGTTGAAATGAATTGAAGTGATATTGAAATGAAATCAAAATATAGTTATATACGTATATATATATACACACTCCCCTCGTCCACAGACCATGGACGATATATATTGGTTGTGATATTGTTTGGATTATTGGTTGATGTGAAAATTTGGTGAATATCTTGAATGGTTGATTTGAAATGATTGATTGTGGTTGAAATCCCAGTAGGATTAGTATATGGAAAAATTCGTCTACGTACGAACTAGATATTGAAAATCCCCATTGTCAAAAGCTGCGAGGCTTTAAGGTAGAGCGAGGAGCCGTACTAGGGACGGCCCCGGTTTTAACTTCCCTGCCGTTATGCTGCCGAAATTTTCTGAAATATTTCCGTGTTTGATTTAAATTCGAATGTTGAAATAAAATTCATGTGTTGAATATTGAAATAAAAATTCATGGGTTGAATGTTGAAATAAAATTCATGTGTTGAATTGAAATTCATGTGCTGAAATAAATTCATGTGTTGAGTGGACTTCGTGTATAGAATAAATTCTTTGAAAGATAAAAATAACATTTTTACCTTATATATAAACTATATAAAATAATCATGTTGTGAAATAAATTGTTTTACAATAAAAATCACATTTTTATTATATATATAAATTATATGAAATAATCGTGTTTTGAAATAAATTATTTTAACACCAAAAATAACATTTGTAGCTTATGTATAAACTATATAAAAGAATCGTGTTTTGAAATAAATTGTTTTACAACAAAAATCACATTTTTATTATATATATAAACTATAGAAAATATTCATATGTTGAATAAAAGACTAGAACGATAAAAATCATATTTTTATCGTATGTGTGAAGTCGAAAACATTCATGTGTTGAATATATAGATTGAACAATAAAATTTACATTTTTATTGTGAATATGAAGTGCTAAAAATATTCATGTGTTGAATAAATATTTTTGAAGATAAAAATATCATTCTTATCAAATAGATGAAGTGAATGTAGTTTTGAAATCGAAGAATGAATTATATTTATATTTATATATATATATAAATAAAATAAATCGAATAACGAAGCTGCAGTTCATATTTTGAAACCGTGATTTCAAATGATTAGTGCGGGAGATCCGACCATCGGATTTTCCCGAAACCGAAACCGTTCGGTTCGCTTTGGAAATATCTTTCCAACAACACCCACTTTGTGAAGATCCAACGGTTGGATTGTCTGGAATGTTTAATTCAAATCTGAAGAAAAACAGCGCCAGAATCGATTATATATAAATATATAAATATAATTAAATTAAATCGAATAACGACACTGCAGTTCGTATTTTGAAATCGTAACTTCAAACGATTAGTGCGGGAGATCCGACCGTCGGATTTTCCCGAAACTGAAACTGTTGGATTCGTTTTGAAAAGATCTTTCTAATGATATAAAATTTGTGAAGATCCAATGGTTAGATTTTCAGATATGTGTAAATCAAATCTGAAGAAAAACAGCGCCATGGCCGCGTTATGGCCTGAAGCGTCGTTGGAGTGAATTGGCTATTTTTAAATGAATAAAAATAGCGATAAATTATTATAAAATATTATAAACGATATGGAATGGAAATAGACCGAATTTACCCGGTTTATTGGATTTTTGATGGTTGAATGTGTTTGACGTGAAAACTACATTTAAAAACAGAATTATTGATGTCGAATAATTTAACCATTGAAACGAATTGATTTGAATTCTAAATATACGTGAATTATTTGAAAAGGCCGAGTTAAATCTCATTTCAAACAGTTGATCGGCGATAAGAAGTCGATGATGAAGACGGTGGTTGAAGACCGGAGATCTTCACCTCTGTTGGATGGTAACCGATGTCCTGATTAGGAGGCATCCCGAAATATGGATAATGAGTGGTGACCGTCCAGACGTACGTGGAGATCGATGGATATGCGAGGTATATAGTGCCTCCGGTTTCGTTCAGACCCAGAACGAACGTGTAAATGGACTGTGTGTCTGACATTGGATTTTGTTCTATGTTGATTGATCTCTATTAACTATATATCTGTTTGGCGGCGGAGAATTTATTCACTTGCTTAACGCCCTTCTCTGAGACGTACGAGCTCAGAGGTTATATATCGATAGAAATCAGTCGCATAAAGTGAATTTCCTGTGTGGCATGCCTAAGTGGCATATGATCAAGGCTTCTGTTGAAAAGCAAAGTCTTGTGGTTGATGATCAAAGCACGGCCTGTGTGGCATAGCTTTGTGTATAACGTTGATTCACGAGTCTCACACCCCGGTATGAACTAGAAACGGGAGAGGACATCAGGGAGGGCATGCGTTTCCTTCTAGCTAGAGGTGGTGTCAGTGCTTAAACTGGCTTACATTTATATTATTTTCACCTGTGTGGTTGTTGCTGTTGCGAGGCTCCTCGGATATATCGGTGACTATGTGGAGCCGATGGAGACATTGGGCTAATTTATGCCCCAAAGGGTGGGGAAACACAGTGTTCAGGCATTTTAATCCACATCGGTGGACTGGCCCTAACGATCCAAGGGTTTGACTGAGTACTTGCCCTGAGGCTCGGGCTAGAGAGTCTCGAATTCGGTAAGGACTATCTTTTGCCTTGGTTCATGACGGAAATCCAATTTCCAAATATGTGACTTTGCGGTTTTGATTGTACACCTATATATGGCGACATAGTGGTATGGGGCATTAATGTGATCTATGATTGATACTTATGATTTGAAATTGTTTTTGAAACATATAAACACTAGTAATAATATCAAATGCCTTTTGTTTTATTCGTATCAAGCATATTTGGCCATTATAAGGTAAAAACTCTATCCTTCGGTTTGCGTTGCATTGTGTGATGGGAACTGAGTCTTATAATGGCTTCATTTTTATAACAAGCATTGCGATGTTTAAAAGATTTACTTGTTTTAAAGCACTGACAATCCAATGGAGTAAACCCATTCCGCGAAAGTGGCGTGGTCCAATGATTGGCGGTATTATAAAACGTGTTAAGTAGATTTCTCATACCAGTCCCATAACTGACTCGTAGTTTGTTTCACTTGCAAACTCGGGTGCCCCTTTTTCTACACAGGCAGCCTTGTATTCAGGTTTTAGCAGGCTCTTTTTGGATAGCTGGAGCTGAAGATGGATTCTACCATTTATCTCTTTTTATGCTGTTCAGCTCCTATTGTACATATTATGTTTTGATTCCGCTGTAGACATTTATGTATAGCTGAACTATTTTTTGTACTAAATATGATCCTGTATACTGTGTAACTCTGATGATTATGTTTATCCAGTGTATTCTATTGTACATTATCTGGTGTATTTATTTATTTCTGTTCTGCTGTTATCTGTTTATTTGCTATATTCCAAAGATTACCCTTGCCACCGTCAGTACGGGGTTGGGGGTCGTCATAACGTGGTATCAGAGCTTTGGTTAAGCTTAGTTCTGGAATATAACATATTAACGAACTCGTCAGAAATAGAACCAGTAGTGTTCTAGGACGAATAACTCATTACAGATAGGATCAGTAATATCCTAGTATGAGTATAGCAGAATTGAAATCAAGAATTGAAAGTCTGGACAGATGCCTCTAGAGAAGGCCTTAGTGCAGTGTTAATGCAAAGAGGTCAAGTGATTGCTTATGCTAGCCGTCAGCTGAAGCCGCATGAGAAAAATTACGTTACTCATGATCTTGAGTTGTTAGCCATTGTATTTGCTTTGAAAAACTGGAGGCACTATCTTTTGGGTGAGAAATTCGAACTATACACAGATCATCAGTCGCTAAAGTATCTGTTCACCCAGAAAGATTTGAATCTGAGGCAGCAACGTTGGCTAGAATTTCTTGTAGCATACGACTTTGAAATTTTGTACACTCCAGGGAAAGCCAATGTTGTGGTGGATGCGCTGAGTCGAAAGAATGCAATAATCGCCAGTTTTATCATTACGACTTCCTTGATTGACAAAATATCTATTCTTCAGAAAGATGATAATTTTATCAAGGATATGATCAGAAGGATTCAGAAAGGCGAACCCTCGGGTTTTCAAATAGATAACGATGGGATCCTGAGATTGAGAGGAAGCATTTGTGTTCCCGACATCCCCGAGCTCAAAAGGGAAGTGTTAGACGAATGTCACAAGTCCAAGCTGAGTATCCATCCAGGTATGAGCAAAATGTATAACGATCTCAAGCGAACATTCTGGTGGAAGGCTATGAAAAGGGACGTTTCAATATATGTTAGCAGGTGTCCTAATTGCCAACTAGTCAAAAGCGACCAACAGAAACTTGCCGGATTGTTGCAACCATTGGACGTTCCAGGTTGGAAATGGGAACACGTTTCTATGGACTTCAGAGATGGTTTGCCCAGAACCAAGAAAGGAAATGACATTATTTGGGTGATCGTAGATCTATTCACGAAGACCGCCCATTTTATACCTGTCAGATCCAATAGAACTGCTCAGAGTCTGGCGCAGGTTTATTTCAAGGAAATAGTTAAGCTACATGGAGTGCCGATCAGTATAGTTAGTGATGAGATCCAATATTTACTAGCAAGTTCTGGGAGGCATTTCAAGTAGAACTGGGGACAAAACTGAACTTGAGCACCGCCTATCATCCTCAGACAGATGGTCAAACTGAGAGGGTGAATCGTATTCTAGAAGATTTATTACGGGCTTGTGTTCTTGATTTTGGTGTATCGTGGGAAGACCATTTGCATTTGGTCGAGTTCTCATACAACAACAGCTACCAAGTGAGCCTAACAATGTGACCATTCGAAGCATTGTATGGTAGACCATGCAGATCTTCTTCTTGTTGGGTTGAACCTGGTAATAGACTGGTATTGGAACCTGATATGATCCGTGAAGCTGCAGACCAAGTCGATTTCGTTAAGAAATGATTACCCGCCGCTCAAAGCCGACATAAGAGCTATGCTGATTCGAGAAGAAGAGATTTGGCTTTTTCTGTTGGAGATTATGTGTATTTACGGGTTTCTCCGATGAGAGGAGTAATTCGATTTGGCAAAACTGGGAAGGTAGCGCCCAAATTTATTGGTCCATTCCCTACCCTTGAACGGATTAGAACTCTCGCTTATAGAGTTCAATTACCTGATTGGTTGCCTGGAGTACATGATGTATTTCACGTTTCTCAACTTCGAAAGCATGTACATGATCCAGATTTAGTTGTGGAAGAAGCCGCACAACAGGAATTGGAAATTACTCCAGAATTAGCTGTGAGAAGAGAGCCGATAAATATTATTGGCAAAGAAACAAAAGAGCTGAGGAACAAGAAGGTTCACTTAGTCAAAGTGCAATGGAGTGGAGATCCGCGAGACTGTACTTGGGAAACCGGGGAAAGCATTAAGAAAGCCTATCCTAAGTGCAGGGTGGATATCTCTGATTGACTCTGGTGCAAAGTACATTTACCATATTTTGCAACTTCCATTATGTTCTCTACTTGGTTGTTACTTTCTTTCCATGGATGTAAACTTTTAATTATATAGTCTGAATGATTTAAAAGAGTATATGAATTAATCGATATATTTTTGAAAAGTTAAAAATAAATTGATTGTTGTTTATGTTGTGTGGTCGAGAATCCGATTAATTAAATTACTGGAATAATAATTAATTAAATCAATATGAGAATGGATGGTAAATTTATTCGATTAGATCACACATTGAACTGATTAGAGAATAGATAGGAACATATACATGTGCATTATATATGTTTGAATAGGTAAATGGATTCGCTGTTAAGTAAAGAATTTATATGTGTGCCCGACAAATAGGTAAACCTTAATGAGTTGGATGCACAATTTTATTATTATATCAACTCCTGTGAGTGCCATTGGATGCGGAGTGCTGGTTGTTCTATGTATAATAATAAATGTCGCCATAGGATAGTAACAATTAATTTTGAACTACACAGAATGGCATACTTCTTGAAGATGGCATACTTCTTGAAGATAGCATACTTCATCATATACCACACAAGCATTTAGAGCTTGTGTGACGATGTTGAAGATTTACTATACGAGCGAGAGGCTTGTATGGCAATGATTATTTATTACAGGTTGAACTGATGTCATATATGGACTATTTATTACAGGTTGAACTGATGACTGATAAGCACCATATAAAATTGTAACGATAAATTGCCAGATTAATAAAAACCCCACACGGGTCTAGAGATGACAATAAACACGTCTTTCTAGTCTTATAAGGCACAAAAACTATTTATGGGGTGACGAGAATTTATTCTCTGGAGTTATTATCTATACACACTCCCCCGTGGACACTAAAATATATCACTATAAATATGTGTATGCTTATTAGGATTTATTGGGTACCTAATACGGCCCAATAAATTTCCAAACCCCTCCCCGTACAAAGGAGGTTATGGCGAAATTTTTCGAAAATTTAGGGTGTTAGCCAAATTTTTGAAGAATTTGAAAATTCTTAGAAACTGAAAAGTTGAAGAATGGAAGCCAGATTGAAAGTAGAGTTAGTTAATCAAACCACTTTCGACTTTGTTCCTTTTCAGGGACGAAAAGTTTTAAGTGGGGGAGATTGTAACAACCCGGAAAATCTGAGCCAATTTAAAATTTTTAATTTGACTATTTTAGTGAATTTTAGATATTTAAAATAAATTATTTTAAAATAATAACGACGAAAAGTATGTTTGAATCGACGTTTGAAAATAAATATAATTATTTCTAATTATAAACAAGGCCTGAAATGGCGCGACAGTTTCAAAATTTGAATTCGGACTTTGACTGACTGTACCGGGTGCAAAATAAAATGGATTTTAGTGAAACCAAAAATATTTAAATCTGTTAGAGAATATCTTTCTAACGAATCTGAAAAATCGAAGTTTCATAGCGGGAATAAAAAATTATGGCCAAACGAATTTTCAGAATGGTCACTATAGAATTTATGTAGCCGTGAAAATAGACATTTTGCAAACGACCTTAGAATTCGACGAAACCACTTTTGTTGGATCCGGGATGTCAAATTATTGCTAGGTTTCAAATTTCAAAGTTTTTGAAGTTAATATGTGAGCGTGGCAAGTGAAAATGTATTTGGTCGATTTCTATTAAATTGGATCGACCAGAAAAGGGCCATTTTTCAAATGGTCTCAGAATTCGACGAAACTAGTTTTTTTGGGACCGTATCGTCAAAACATAGCTAGATTTAATTTTCGGGATTTTTACAATCATTATGTGACCCCGGCAAATTGAAATGTACGTTCAAAACAAATGTTGAATGTTTTATATTTTAATTTGAAGAGAAACTGACTCAAACCATCGAATGGGCTTACGAAACATATCCCATTGTGTTCAGAATGGGGGTATTTAGCTAGGGACGATAGTCGTTGGGTTTGGATTGGAGCTCGTAGGAGATAAGGGGTATTTTAGAAATTTAAAAATATACAAATAAAAAAAAAATCTGATTGGCTCATTCTTTTCTCTCTCCCCGTATTTCTTCCACGAAACCGTCCAGCGAACGGCGGCTTCACCTTCCTCCCTTCTCTCCTCTTTATCTTCCCATCCAAGCAATAATATCGAACACTCCTGTTGGGGTTTTTGTAGAGTTTTCCTCCATCTCCAAATCCATACCACTCTTGACCCCTATCCCTTCGTTAATCGCAAGTATCGAGGCTGGGAAGTTCCACCGTTCGCACCTGGTTTACTCCTCCATCTGAGCTTGAGCTGGCCGTGGTTGGCACCCCCTGGCGCGTCGTTAGGAGCACTCCATCGTGGCGTAACCTGATCGGCCAACCACTGAACGGATTGATCGAAAAATCCGAACCCTAGTTCGAACAAATTCTGAAGGTATACGGTTTTTTTTATATTTTGAGATATTTTAACATCTTTAAACAATCGCCAAATTTGAATAACTTCTAAAAATCGTATTTTTTGCTATTTTGACGAAATTCAGTGAAACAAGAGACAATGGACTCGTGCGGACGTCTTCTACATTCTAGAAGAGACTGGATATTTTTCTGAACCTTCCACAATTTTTTGGTGGAGTGGAACCCGATGTGAGATTTCTGAATTATAAACGATATGGAAAACAATGATGTATAAATTATATAGTCGAAGTATGAGTTATATAAGCGTTGTACACCACATGTATAAGCATTGTATAAGTTGTATGTTCGATGTATAAGTTATATATGCGTTGTAAAAATAATATATGCGTTGAAATGAATTGAAGTGATATTGAAATGAAATTGAAATATAGTTATATACGTGTGTGTGTATATATATATATATATATATATACTCCCCTCGTCCACAGACCATGGACGATATATATTGGTTGTGATATTGTTTGGATTATTGGTTGATGTGAAAATTTGGTGAATATCATGAATGGTTGATTTGAAATGATTGATTGTGGTTGAAATCCCAATAGGATTAGTATATGGAAAAATTTGTCTGCGTAGGAACTAGATATTGAAAATCCCCATTGTCAAAAGCTGCGAGGCTTTAAGGTAGAGCGAGGAGTCGTACTAGGGACGACCCCGGTTTTAACTACCCTGCCGTTATGCTGCCGTAATTTTCTGAAATATTTCTGTGTTTGATTTTAATTCGAATGTTGAAATAAAATTCATGTGTTGAATATTGAAATAAAAATTCATGTGTTGAATGTTGAAATTAAATTCATGTGTTGAATTGAAATTCATTTGTTGAGTGGCATTCGTGTATAGAATAAATTCTTTGAAAGATAAAAATAACATTTTTACCTTATATATAAACTATATAATATAATCGTGTTTAGAAATAAATTGTTTTATGGTAAAAATCACATTTTTATTATATATATATAAAAACTATATGAAATAATCGTGTTTTGAAATAAATTGTTTTAACACCAAAAATAACATTTGTACCTTATGTATAAACTATATAAAATAATCGTGTTTTTAAATAAATTGTTCTACAACAAAAGTCACATTTTTATTATATATATAAGCTATAGAAAATATTCATGTGTTGAATAAAAGACTAGAACGATAAAAATCATGTTTTTATAGTATGTGTGAAGTCGAAAACATTCATGTGTTGAATATATAGATTGAACAATAAAATCTACATTTTTATTGTGAATATGAAGTGCTAAAAATATTCATGTGTTGAATAAATATTTTTGAAGATAAATATATCATTTTTATCTAATAGATGAAGTGAATGTAGTTTTGAAATCGAAGAATGAATTATATTTATATTTATATTTATATTTATATATAAATAAAATAAATCGAATAACGAAGCTGCAGTTCGTATTTTGAAACCGTGATTTCAAACGATAAGTGCAGGAGATTCGGCCATCGGATTTTCCCGAAACCGAAACTGTTTGGTTCGCTTTGGAAATATCTTTCCAACGACACCCACTTTGTGACGATCCAACGGTTGGATTGTCTGGAATATTTAATTCAAATATTAAGAAAAACAGCGCCAGAATCGATTATATTTATATATAAATATAATTAAATTAAATCGAATAACGATGTTGTAGTTCGTATTTTGAAATCGTAACTTCAAACGATTAGTGCGGGAGATCTGACCGTCGGATTTTCCCGAAACTGAAACCGTTGGATTCGTTTTGAAAAGATCTTTCTAATGATATAAAATTTGTGAAGATCCAATGGTTAGATTTTCAGATATTTGTAAATCAAATCTGAAGAAAAACAGCGCCATGGCCGCGTTATGGCCTGAAGCGTCGTTGGAGTGAATTGGCTATTTTTAAATGAATAAAAATAGCGATAAATCATTATAAATATTAGAAACGATATGGAATGGAAATAAACCGAATTTACCCGGTTTATTGGATTTTTGATGGTTGAATGTGTTTGACATGAAAACTACATTTAAAAACAGAATTATTGATGTCGAATAATTTAACCATTGAAACGAACTGATTTGAATTCTAAATATACGTGAATTATTTGAAAAGGCCGAGTTAAATTTCATTTCAAATACTTGATCGGCGATAAGAAGTCGATGATGAAGACGGTGGTTGAAGACCGGAGATCTTCACCTCGGTTGGATGGTAAATGATGTCCTGATTGGGAGGTATCCCGTAATATGGATAATGAGTGGTGACCATCCAGACGTACGTGGAGATCGATGGATATGCGAGGTATATAGTGCCTCCGGTTTCGTTCAGACCCAGAACGAACGTGTAAATGGACTGTGTGTTTGACATTGGATTTTGTTCTGTATCGATTGATCTCTATTAACTATATATCTGTTTGGCGGCGGAGAATTTATTCTCTTGCTTAACGCCCTTCTCTGAGACGTACGAGCACAGAGGTTATATATCAATAGAAATCAGTCGCATAAAGTGAATTGCCTGTGTGGCATGCCTAAGTGGCAGATGATCAAGGCTTCTGTTGAAAAGCAAAGTCTTGTGGTTGATGATCAAAGCACGGCCTGTGTGGCATAGCTTTGTGTATAACGTTGATTCGCGAGTCTCACACCCCGGTACGAACCGGAAATGGGAGAGGACATCAGGGAGGGCATGCGTTTCCTTCTAGCTAGAGGTGGTGTCAGTGCTTAAAATGGCTGACATTTATATTATTTTCACCTGTGTGGTTGTTGTTGTTGCGAGGCGCCTCGGATATATCGGTGACTATGTGGAGCCGATGGAGTCATTTGGCTCATTTACGCCCCAAAGGGTGGGGAAACGCAGTGTTCAGGCATTTTAATCCACATCGGTGGACCGGCCCTAACGATCCAAGGGTTTGACTGAGTACTTGCCTTGAGGCTCGGGATAGAGAGTCTCGAATTCGGTAAGGACTATCTTTTGCCTTGGTTCATGACGGAAATCTAATTTCCAAATACGTGACTTTGCGGTTTTGATTATATACCTATATATGGCGACATAGTGGTATGGGGCAATAATGCCTTCTATGATTGATACTTATGATTTGAAATTGTTTTTGAAACATATAAACACTAGTAATAATATCAAATGCCTTTTGTTTTATTCATATCAAGCATATTTGGCCATTATAAGGTAAAAACTCTATCCTCCGGTTTGCGTTGCATTGTGTGATGGGAACTGAGCATTATAATGGCTTCATTTTTATAAAAAGCATTGCGATGTTTAAAAGATTTACTTGTTTTAAAGCACTGGCAATCCAATGGAGTAAACCCGTTCCGCGAAAGTAGCGTGGTCCAGTGATTGGCCATATTATAAAATGTGTTAAGTAGATTTCTCATACCAGTCCCATGACTGACTCGTAGTTTGTTTCACTTGCAAACTTGGGTGCCCCTTTTTCTACACGGACAGCCTTGTATTCAGGTTTTAGCAGGCTCTTTCTGGATAGCTGGAGCTGAAGATGGATTCTACCATTTATCTCTTTTTATGTTGTTCAGCTCCTATTGTACATATTATGTTTTGATTCTGCTGTAGACATTTATGTATAGCTGAACTGTATTTTGTACTAAGTATGATCCTGTATACTGTGTAACTCTGATGATTATGTTTATCCAGTGTATTCTATTGTACATTATCTGATGTATTTATTTATTTCTGTTCTACTGTTATCTGTTTATGTGCTATATTCCAAAGATTACCCTTGCCACCGTCAGTACGGGGTTGGGGGTCATCACAGCTAATTACTAGCAGCGCTTTCTTTTTGAACTTGTTCATTAGTGAGAACTGTTTCAGCCTGCATCTCTCTGTTTCTCTCTAAGTGGAATGTTTGGAGCTTTTTGCATTCTCTGACAACTTTATCCATGGCTTCCTCTCAAAATCAATTTCTGACCAAACTATTGCCTATACAATTCCCTCATCAGTTTCTGTTATTTAAAACAATATCTCCATCCATCACAAGCATGCTACTAAAAATTTAACCAGTATCATTTAAAGAGTACCTGCCCAAAATGGAGGAACGACACACAACAATATGTGTAGTATCACCCCAGCACTCCATACATCTACTTCAGGAGCCATATATTATGGACTTCCAAGTTGTAGTAGAATAGTGGAATTAGCTCGTAACATTGCATTGACCAAGAAATAGAAAATTAAAATCATAAAATAATTGCTTAATTTGAAAATAAGACTGAATGTACCTGGAGCTGGAAGTATACAGAAGAATTAAATGAACCAGCTGCAGCAAAGTGAAAGGAAAGCGCATAAGCTAAAGTGTAAAATGAGTACACAAAATATTGAAAAGACAGTTTAGTAGAAAAGTCAGTTTAGTAGAAATGTTGAAAAGCGCATAATTTCTCTGTCCATACTAAAACATGGAAGTAAAGGAAGGACGTCTTTATTGACAACCATAACACTTTTACCAGAAAAAATAGATTTAAGAGCAACATGTTTCAATTAGAATGTTACATGTATAATCAAGTTATGGTTTTACATGCCTATCTCGGCGTCAAGTGCACAAATGTCATGAAGACAGTTTCAAGTGCACAAATGTCACAAGTGCATGCACAAGCACAAGTGCACAAGGTTACTGGCACGAAACTCACGTTCAACAAGTGTTTCAACAAAGTGCATGGCCAAGAACAAGTTCAATAAAGTGCACATGAGTAAACATATATGCACATGAGCAAGACATGAACAATGTGTGACATGTTTCAAAACAGAACAAAATTATTAAAAAAAAAATTGTACTTCATTACTTGAAAACTAGACACATACTCAAGTCCATCTGTTCTCTTATAAATTTTAAGAAAAAGTGATGCATCTGATGGTGTCTCCTGATATACTCAAATAGGATTGTTATCCCGCAGGGATCTGAAATGGCCTTCAAAAATCATAGGAAACTAAGTGAAGTTATGCATTCAACAAAAAATGTTTCATAAAACAGGTATACAAAACATGTCAAAGCAACCTTAGCATTATGACCAAAATTCATACTATATTTCACATCACAACATACAAAAAATTATTAGATCAAGGAAGAAAACAAACATCGGAAGCTTATTTGCCTTCGAAAAGCACAAATCTGTTGCGAGCCTCGCTGACAACTTGCCAGTTCTGATTTGCATCGAGTTAACACCAAATTTTGTGGTTGTGATAGTGCACATGACACGACCCGAACTTCCCCATAAAGGAAAGCCCAGATTGAGTTGAGAACACGACACATCAGAACACAGACAGAAGAACATTTCATTGTTTATTACAACAATTCCATCAGAATACAAGAATATTACAGAGTATGAATAAATAATACACATTTGATAAATATCAGAGATTTACAAATTACAATGCAGCGGAAAATAATACAAAACACAACTGTAAGAGATACACAGATACAGAGCTTTCCGAATATCATTCCAGCTGTAAACCAGGATCCTTTGAATATAAATCTACAAAACCAAAGCTACTAGCTGCACGTGTGGAAAATAGGGGCACCCAGAGTTTAGGTTAAAACAATAAACTCCAGGTCAGTCATGTGACTGGTGTGAGAACTAAAATAGTTACTAATCTTTATTTTAAAGTTCGGTAAATCAAGGGACCACGCCGTATAACACGGAATGGGTTTCCTCCCAAGAATACCAGTGCATAAAACAACAACGCAATGCTAATTAAAGAAAATGAAGCTATTATAAGACCCAGGTCCTATCACACAATGCGACGCAAGCCGGAGGATAGGGTTTTACCTTATAATAGCCAAATAATGCTTGATACGTGAAATTTAATCTTTTATTATTACTATAAGTGGAGAAATCAACTTCAAATATAAATGTATCAATCATAGGCGGCATGAGCGCCCCATCCCACTATGTCGCCAAATATAGGACTACAACTAAAACCGAAATGTCGTATTGGAAGTTGGATTCCATCTGTGAACCAAGGCAAGGGATCGCCCTTACTGCTTCGAGACTCTCTAGCCCGAGCCTCAGGACCCAGACACAGGTGGGCCCTTGGAGCTTCAGGGCCGGTCCATATGGAGTGAATTAAAATGCCTGAACAATGCGTTTCCCCGCCCTATGGGGCGTAAATGAGCCAAATGACACCAGTGGCTCCCGCAGTAGCCGACATATTCGAGGCGCCTCGCATTCCAACAACCACACAGGTAAAAATAATATAAATGTCAGGACTTGCAAAACGCTGACACCACCTTTAGCTAGAATGAAACGCATGTCCTCCCTGAGGTCCTCTCCCATTCTTGGTTCACACCGAGGTGTGAGGCCCGCGAATTAATGCTATACACAAAGCGGCGCTATGTTAAAGCTATGCTTTGATCATCAACCACAAAACTCTTCTTTTCAACAGAAGCCTTGATCATTTTCCACTCAGGCTTGCCACACAGGCAATTTATGCAATACGACTGATGTCCATCGATATACAACCTCTGATCCCGTACGTCTCAGAGAAGGGTGAAGCAAGAGAATAAATTCTCCTTCACCAGGAAGATGTATATTTAATAGAGATCAATCAGCACAGAATAAAATCCAATGTTAGACACACAGTCTATTTACAAGTTTGTTCTGGGTTTGAAAGAAACCGGAGGCACTTTATTCCTCGTCCCGTATGTCCAATACAGGAGAGGGGCCCTCGCATATCCGTCGATCTCCAAGTACGTCTGGACGATCACCACTTATTACCTCATCTTGGGTGTACAGCCCAATCAAGACATTAATAATCATCCAAACGATGTGATGACCTCCGGTCTTCAACCACCTTCTTCATCTTCGACATATCGTCATATCAGTTGTTCAGAATAGGATAAACCCAGTCTTTCCGAATAACTCGCGTATTTTATAAACAAGTGTTACACAAACACAACATACGCCTCATTCCAACCCAGAATATTCTTTTATTCAAATATTCTTTTCACAATTTTAAACCATATTAAGGTTTTCCGTACTAGTCGGGACTAGTGAACCTTACCGTAGTAATCATTTATTATATTTCCCAATCCCAACCTATTCTTCCCATGGAGCAAAACTAGTAATACTCCATATCTAACACCACAGTGTTATCGGTAAATATTAATTAACATTTCACGTTCAAATCTAATTAAAGATTTAACTATCCCTTGGAGCAAAACTGGTGATACTCCATTCTCGATCATTTTCCTGAATTGATAATTTTAATTATCACATTCACTTTTTAATTTAATTAAAGATTCATTAGAACTCTTATTCTCAGTTTTAATCTTCCCAAAAATCAATATTAATGATTATTCAAAGTTAAGAAATTAATCTTATCTTTAACCGGGTTAAAGAACCGATGTCATTTAAAACACTGTTCACGATAATCCCAAAATCACATTCCATCAGTCTCTAAGCGTAAATTAGTAAGAGAACAATTCCCTAAGTATTAATCCCGAAGGCCGAAACCAACATCAGATCAATACTCAGGAAACCATTCAACTTAGCTAATCTCCTGTTAGTTTCTAATTTCCTTAACCCCATTCGGTTTAAGAACAGTATTATTAAAGATAATATTCACAACAAACCCAAAATCTCATTCCATTGTTGATCGGGTTAAAGATCAAGTGTTATCTAAAACACCATTCACGATAAACCCAAAAATCCAATTTAAATTCAATTCTAATTAAGTATTAATTAACTGGAAAAATTCCACTAAATTTTAATTAAAAGATTTATTATTTTGTCAACTGGGTTTAAGAACAGTGTTATTTAAGACACCATTCACGACAAACCCAAAATCCAATTTGATATTAAATACAAGGCTCTGAATAGAAAATATACCGGCTTATATTCAATATCAAATTTTGAAACCAACAAATAACGTATTGGATATAACGATATAAATATATCTTTCAAATTTCCATAACAATATCTGTATAATCACAAAATCCAACATCGAAATATTCCGAAGATGATTTCGATCCAAATCCATTCCAGTTCATATATTGGAAATTCTGGTTATATTAAAACCCCTCTCAATCCAAATTATTTTTAAAAAAATAATTGGATTATAATTCTAGTTAATAACTAGTTCATTTCGATAAAAATATATTTTTATCTTTTCAAATATGGAATTTTTCATCCCAATTTTTTCCAAATCATTTATTATGATTTAACACAAATTACTGATATTTTTAGTAATTTTATCAAGGCTCGTACAGTCGATTTCAATAAACGTTCATCGAACTGCACTTACAACGACCTTTTCCCAATTTTGATTTGGACGTAATTCCAAATCCAAACGTTAGAATTCAAACCTCTCATATTAGTTTGAAAGCTCTTTTCGATACAAACCCAACAGTTCCAGTTTTAGGAGAATCCGACGGTCGGATCTCCCGTAACGTCAATTTGAAGTCAAAGGTCGAAATTCGCGAACTGCCGCGGCGCGTTCTATTCAGGCCATTAAATATATAATATATATATATTATATTTTTCATCGATTTCCTTTTTAAAACATATTTTATAAATCGTTTTAAATTCGTTTTAAAAATGATTTCAACTTCATATTCAATTTTAAATCAAAATTGAATATTTCATATCATTAACATATAAATGATAATATTTTCAAACATCAGATTTTGAAATCACTTCATTCTCGATATTCATTATAAAAATAAATAAAATCTATATAAATATCGTTCGCGTCAAAATGGCGCATATCTAATCAACATGGCTATATATATTCAAATATATTCGTGTCCATCCCAAATCGGACATCAAAATCATATTTTGATCTTTTACTGAATATTATTTTAAAAGATTCCTTATTTTAAAATATTTGTTATTTTAAAATTGGAATCAGACACAGCCAATTACCATATAATGTTATTTTATGGATTTCATACAACACATGTATACAACAACAGTGATAAATAATCATCCATCAACCAGAGTGCGTTCTACACTGTATAAGCATTAGTTATAAATAATTAACGCTTTCAACAGTCTGTCAACCAATCGATTGACATACAACTAAACAATTGGGATTAGTTTACGTCAAATATCATCCCAATACCCATGTGGGGTTATAATCAACAAACACTGAATATTATTAGTGCAGTTGGGCGATGTGCAAAATTTATCGTCCCAATTCGTATCAGTCAAATGGTGTACATAAACAAATCATCTGATTTGTATATGAATATTGATTTTCATTTCAGGAGAATTTTATCCCGTTCTTTTATACGTTAAAAGGTATGTTTTTAACATTAAAATATTTATTTCAACACTTTACTATTTTTAACAGTTCATTCATTCAATAAAAATGTTATTTTTAACTAGCACCTTTTATTTCAGAAAATTTCGGCATTATAACGGCGCGATTTTGAAATCGGGTAATGTCTAGCATTACTCCTCTCCTGATATTGGCTCGCGACATACACGCATAAACACTCAATCAATTCAATTCAATTCAATTCAATTCAATTCAATTCTCTAACCAAATTCAACCAAATAATCCAATCAACCAAACCAAACAATCAAACAAGTCGTCCATGGTTTGTGGACGACGGGGAGCAGTTCATATAGGCTGTTATAAAATAAATAACTGTATAAGAAAATATGGTGAGGAGTTCTCACCTTTGGGATCCACTCCTCCATTCTCTATTTATGAACGGTTCGGATATGCCCAGAATTCTGATGCGATCTTTTCCCGCTATTCATAGTAAAAATTGTATTTTTAGTATGATGTTTATTTTAAAAATCACATTTTTATAATGGCACTTCATATATAAAAATCATATATTTTTACAACGCTTCTTTTTATATAAAAACTATATTTTTATATCTCTACTTCTTATATAAAGATCGAATTTTTATTTTGCTACAACATATGTAAAAATATATTCTTTCCATTTCTAAAAATCTAATCTTTCCTATCGTAAAAATATAGTCTTATCATTTCTAAAGATCATTCCTTTTCATTTCTAAAGATCATAACTTTCTTCATATAAAAATCTAACTTTTATTACATTAAAAAATCTCACCTTTTCTATATAAAAATCTTATCTTTTCTTATATAAAAATATAAACTTTCCTTAAATAAAAATATAAACTTTCTTTATATAAAAATATAACCTTTCTTTTTATAGTTAAAAAAATCACTCCTGTATGTTTTTAAAAATCATGTAACAATGTATTTACATCAAATAAAAACTGATTTTCTTTTATGTATTATATAAAATAAAAACTGATTTAAAACTTTGTTTTTAACTTAAAATAAAATCAGATTTAAAAATACAGTAAAAAAACTCACCTTTATTGGTAAAACTTGAATCTTGCGCCAGAGGGGTTCATGTCGGAGGGGAGGGGGGTAGGGGGTCTTCACCGAAGTTGGGGGTGGCCGCGGCGGAGGTGGCAGGCCAAGGGTGTGGGTGCAAGGGTTTTCATACCCATCGATGGGGTGCGCGGCTGTTAACTGGGGAAGAGGGGGAAAGTGAGGAACGGAGGAGGAGGCATGGGCAAGGGGGTGCTACGCCTGTCGGAGGGAGGCAGAGGTGGCCACCGGCGGCGTCGTGTTTCCCCTTTTTGAATTTCTTTTTATTTTTTGGGTATCGAGCTTCTGATTTGGGGGGAGAGAGAAAATATAGGGGGGTTATATTATAATTTAATTATTTTATATATTTTATTTCCTTAAAAGTTGACTTTCCATTTGAACCCCAATTCAGATCCAACGACTGTCGTCCCTAGCGTAATACCCCCATTCTGAACACAATGGGATATGTTTCATAATCCAATTCAGTTTTTACGAACAGTTTTCATTTAAATTAACATTTAAATCATTATATTGAATTTTAAACGTACATTTCAATTTACCGGGGTTACATACGGACCCCAAAAATTCCAGAAAAATTATTTCTAGCCTCGTATTGACGATACGGTCCTAACAAAACTAATTTCGTCAAATTTTAAGACCGTTTGAAAAATGGTCATTTTCTGGTTGATCCAAATTGATTGAAACTGTCAAAATACGTTTAAATTCACCACGCTCACATATCGATTCCAAAAATTATGAAAATTGGAATCCAGCAATAATTTGACATTCGAATCTAATAAAAGTGGTTTTGTTGAAAACGGAGGTCGTTTGCAAAATTGCTATTTTTAAGGGTTTTATTTCCATAGCGACCATTCTGAATTTTCAATTGGACATAACTTTTTATTCCCGCTATGAAAATTTGATTTTTCAGATTCGTTGGAAAGATATTTTCAAAGAGATTCAAATATTTCTGGTTTTGCTAGAATTTGGTTTATTTTGAATCCTGCACATTCATTTGAAATTTGAGATCGAATTTTCAAACTACCGCGCCATTTTCAATTCCTTTTATAATTAAAATAAATATTTATATTCCAATTTCGATTTAAATAAATATGTACGTTCTAATTCTATTCAAAATAAATTACTTGTCGTTATTATTTAAAATAAATCATTTTAAATATTCAAAATTCATTAAAATTGCCAAAATAAAAATTTTAAATTGGTTCTGGTTTTCCAGGTTGTTACAATCTCCCCCACTTAAAATCTTTTCGTCCTCGAAAAGGAACGGAGCTGAAAGTTTATTTACTAATCAACTCCACTTTCAGTTTGGCTTTCATTCTTCAACTTTTTAGTTTCTAAGAATTTTCCAATTCTTCAAAAATTTGGCTAACACCCTAAATTTTCGAAAAATTTCGCCATAACCTCCTTTGTACGTGGAGCACCGAGAAAATCCCAAAACCGCCACACAGGCCCTCTCATCTCAAAAAGAAAAAGAAAAAGCAAAGCGGCTAGCCAATCGGCTCATAAAATCATCCAAACCCAATAAGTTAGTAAACATGTACCTATTTGTCGGGCATACAATTTTATTCGTCTTCTCTAGCCTCCTTGCTATGATCTGTTCAATATATATGCATGTACATGTATCCAATTCCAAACAATTTTCAATTCAGTTCAACTTTTGATCAATTTGGCTTAATAGTTCAAAATTTTAATTAATCAACCAATAATCAAACAACACAACCAGCAATCAATTTGTTGATAAATTTTCAAACATGTATCATTTACATATATTGTCAAAATCATGTTTTTGATGCCAAATCACAAAAATAAGCCCTATCTAGTTTTGGTTCTCACATCAGTCAATTGGAAATATATAGATATCCCACTTTCGAAACTCAAACATAAACTCTGATGATGACAAGTCAATCATCAGAATCATCTCCGGGCGACTAGAGCGTGATTCTATATCTATCCAGTATATTGGAGGCTTCGTATATATGCTAGCTAGGCGTATATGCAAATCTCTATATACTTGATTGTCCAAAATTCAAAATAAAATAAATAATCGAATACGTATAATATTATTTAAATTTTCAAAACAACATTTGTTTTCAAAAAATAATACTCTCCGGACACATTCTAGGATACTACTGATCCCGTCTCTAACGAGTCACTCTTATTGGATATTACTAATCCAATCTCTGATGAATTCTTTCGTTTGGTTCTAATGTGTCTTGTTCTCGAGCTTTGTAAACCAAAGCTTTGATACAAACTGACACGACCGAACTTTCCCGTAAAGGAAAGCCTGGATTGAGTTGAGAAGAAAACACATCAGAACACATACAGAAGAACATTTCACGGTTTATTACAATAATTCCATCAGAATACAAGAATATTACAGAGTATGAATAAATAGTACACATTTGATAAATATCAGAGATTCACAAATTACAATGCAGCGGAAAATAATACAAAACACAACTGAAAAAGATACACGGATACAGAGCTTTCTGAATATCATTCCAGCTGTAAACCAGGATCCTGTGAATATAAATCTACAAAACCAAAGCTACTAGTTGCCCGTGTGGAAAATAGGGGCACCCAGAGTTTAGGTTAAAACAATAAACTCCAGGTCAGTCATGTGACTGGTGTGAGAACTAAAACAGAAATCTTTATTTTAAAGTTAGGTAAATCAAGAGACCACGCCATATAACACGGAACGGGTTTCCTCCCAAGAATACTAGTGCATAAAACAACAGCGCAATGCTAATTAAAGAAAATGAAGCTATTATAAGACCCAGGTCCCATCACACAATGCAAAGCAAGCCGGAGGATATGGTTTTACCTTATAATAGCTAAATAATGCTTGATACATGAAATTTAATCTTTTATTATTACTATAAGTGGAGAAATCAACTATAAATATAAATGTATCAATCATAAGCGACATGAGTGCCCCATACCACTATGTCACCATATATAGGATTACAACTAAAACCGAAATGTCGTATTGGAAGTTGGATTCCATTTATGAACCAAGGCAAGGGATCGTCCTTACCGCTTCGAGACTCTCTAGCCCGAGCCTCAGGACCCAGACACAGGTGGATCCTTGGAGCGTTAGGGCCGGTCCACATGGAGTGGATTAAAATGCCTGAACAATGCGTTTCCCCGCCCTATGGGGGCGTAAATGAGCCAAATGACTCCATCGGCTCCCGTAGTAGCCGATATATCCGAGGCGCCTCGCATTCCAACAACCACACAGGTAAAAATCATATAAATGTCAGGGCTTGCAAAACGTTGATACCACCTCTAGCTAGAAAGAAATGCATGTCCTCCCTGAGGTCCTCTCCCATTTTTGGTTCACACCGGGGTGTGAGGCTCGCAAATTAACGCTATACATAAAGCGGCGCTTTATTAAAGCTATGCTTTGATCATCAACCACAAAACTCTTCTTTTCAACAGAAGCCTTGATCATTTTCCACTCAGGCATCCCACACAAGCAATTTTCGTCATACGACTGATGTCTGTCGATACACAACCTCTGATCCCGTACGTCTCAGAGAAGGGTGAAGTAAGAGAATAAATTCTCCTTTACCAGGCAGATGTATATTTAATAGAGATCAATCAGTACAGAATAAAATCCAATGTCAGACACACAGTTCATTTACAAGTCCGTTCTAGGTTTGAATGAAACCAGAGACACCTTATTCCTCGTCCCGTATGTCCAATACAGGAGAGAGGCCCTCGTATATCCCTCGATCTCCAAGTACGTCTAGACGATCACCACTTATTACCTCGTCTTGGGTGTACAGCCCAATCAAGACATCAGTAATCATCCAAACGATGTGAAGACCTCCGGTCTTCAACCACCGTCTTCATCTTCGACATATCGTCGTATCAATTATTCAGAATGGGGTAAACCCAGTCTTTCCAAATAACTCATGCATTTTACAAACAAGTGTTATACAAACACAACATACGCCTCATTTCAACCCAGAATATTCTTTTATTCAAATATTCTTTTCACAATTTTAAACTATATTAAGGTTTTCCAAACTAGTCGGGATTGGCGAACCTTACCAAAGTAATCATTTGTTATATTTACCAATCCCAACCTATTCATCCCATGGAGCAAAACTGGTAATACTCCATTTATTACACCACAGTGTTATCGATAAATATTAATTACCATTTCATGTTCAAATCTAATTAAAGATTTAACTATCGCTTGGAGCAAAACTGGTGATACTCCATTCTCGATCATTTTCCTGAATTGATAATTTTAATTATCACATTCACTTTTCAATCTAATTAAAGATTCATTAAAACTCTTATTCAGTTTTAATTTTCCAAAAAATCAATATTAATGATTATTCAAAGCTAAGAAATTAATCTTATCTTTAACTGGGTTAACGAACCAATGCCATTTAAAACACCGTTCACGATAAACCCAAAATCGCATTCCATTAGTCTCTAACCGTAAATTAGTAAGAGAATAATACCCTAAGTATTAATCCCGAAGGCCGAAACCAACATAAGATCAATACTCAGGAAACCATTCAACTTAGCTATTCTCTTGTTAATCTCTAATTTCCGTAACTCCATTGGGTTTAAGAACAGTATTATTAAAGATAACATTCACAACAAACCCAAAATCTCATTCTATTGTTGATCGGGTTAAAGAACAAGTGTTATCTAAAACACCGTTCACGATAAACCCAAAAATCCAATTTAAATTCATTTCCAATTAAATGTTAATTAACTGGAACAATTCCACTAAATCTTAATTAAAAGGTTTATTCTTTTCTCAACTGGGTTTAAGAACAGTGTTATTTAAGACACCATTGACGACAAACCCAAAATCCCATTTAATATTAAATACAAGGCTCTGAATAGAAAATATATCGGCTTATATTCAATATAAAATTCTTAAACCAACAAATATCGTATTGGAAATAACGATATAAATATATCTTTCAAGTTTCCATAACAATATCTGTATAATCATGAAATCCAACATCAGAATATTCCGAAGATGATTTTGATCAAAATCCATTCTAATTCACGTATTGGAAATTCTTGTTATATTAAAACCCCTCTCAATCCAATTTATTTATTTAAAAATAATTGGATTATAATTCTAGTTAATTACTAGTTCATTTCGATAAAAAAATATTTTTATCTTTTCAAATATGGAATGTTTCATGCCAATTCTTTCCAAATCATTAATTATGATTTTACACAAATTATTTATATTTTTAATAATTTTATCTAGGCCTGTACAGTCGATTTCCATAAACGGTCATCGAACTGCACTTACAACGACCTTTTCCCAATTTTGATTTGGACATAATTCCAAATCCAACCGTTAGAATTCAAATTTCTCATATTCATTGGAAACTCTTTTTTATACGAACCCAACGGTTCCAGTTTTATGAGAATCCGACGGTCGGACCTCCCGTAATGTCAATTCGAAATCAATTGTCGAAATTCGTGAACTGCTGCGGCGCGGCATGTTCTATTCAGGCCATTAAATGTATAATATATATATATATATATTATTTCGTCGATTTCCTGTTTAAAACGCATTTTATAAGTCGTTTAAAATTCGTTTTAAAAACAATTTCAACTTCATATTCAGTTTTAAATCAAAATTGAATATTCCATATCATTAACATATAAATGATTATATTTTCAAACATCAGATTTTGAAATCACTTCATTCTCGATATTCATTATAAAAATGAGTAAAATTGATACAAATATCGTTCGCGTCAAAATGGCGCATATCTAATCAACACGGCTATATATATTCAAATATATTCGTGTCCATCCCAAATCGGACATCAAAATCATATTTTGATCTTTTACTGACTATTATTTTAAAAGATTCCCTATTTTAAAATATTCGTTATTTTAAAATATTCCTTCTTTCTGAACAGGAATCAGACACAACCAATTAACATATAATGTTATTATATGGATTTAATACAACACATGTTTACAACAACAATGATATATAATCATCCATCAACCAGAGTGCGTTCTATACTGTATAAGCATTAATTATAAATAATTAACGCTTTCAACAGTCTGTCAACCAATTGATTGACATACAACTAAACAATTGGGATTAATGTATGGCAAATATCATCCCAATACCCGTGTGGGGTTTCAATCAACAAACACTGAATATTATTAGTGCAATTGGGCGATTTTTTATCGTCCCAATCCATATCAGTCAAATGGGTGTACATAAACAAATCGTCTGATTTGTAAATGAATATTCATTTTCATTTCGAGAGAATTCTATCCCGTTCTTTTATACATTAAAAGTATATTTTTAATGTTAAAATATTTATTTCAACACTTTACTATTTTTAACAGTTCATTCATTCAATAAAAATGTTATTTTTAACTAACACCTTTTATTTCAGAAAATTTCGGCATTATAACGGTGCAATATCAAAATCGGGTAATGTCTAGCATTACCCCTCTCCTGATATTGGCTCGCGCCATACACGCATAACCACTCAATCAATTCAATTCAATTCTCTAACCAAATTCAACCAAATAATCCAATCAACCAAACCAAACAATCAAACAAGTCATCCATGGTTTGTGGACGACGGGGAGCAGTTCATATAGGTTGTTATAAAATAAATAACTGTATAAGAAAATATGGTGAGGAGTTCTCACCTTTTGGGATCCACTCCTCCATTCTCTATTTATGAACGGTTCGGATTTTCCCAGAATTCTAATGCGATTTTTTCCCGCTGTTCATAGTAAAAATTGTATTTTTAATATGATGTTTATTTTAAAAATCACATTTTTATAATGGCAGTTCATATATAAAAATCATATATTTTTACAACGCTTCTTTCTATATAAAAATTATATTTTTATATCTCTACTTCTTATATAAAAATCGAATTTTATTTCGCTTCAACATATGTAAAAATATATTCTTTCCATTTCTAAAAATATAATCTTTCCTATCGTAAAAATATAGTCTTTTCATTTCTAAAGATCATTCCTTTTCATTTCTAAAGATCATTCCTTTTCATTTCTAAAAATCATAACTTTCTTCATATAAAAATCTAACTTTTCTTACATCAAAAAATCTCACCTTTTATATATTAAAAATCTTATCTTTTCTTATATAAAAATATAATCTTTCCTTAAATAAAAACATAAACTTTCTTTATATAAAAATATAAACTTTCTTTATATAGTTAAAAAAAATCACTCCTATATGTTTTAAAAATCATGTAACAATGTATTTACATCAAATAAAAACTGATATTCTTCTATGTATTATATAAAATAAAAACTGGTTCAAAAACTATGTTTTTAACTTAAATTAAAATCAGATTTAAAAATACAGCAAAAAAAACTCACCTTTATTGGTAAAAATTGAATCTTGCGCCGGAGGGGTCCACGTCGTAGGTTGGGGGCGTCTTCATGCGAGCGCCAGAGTCAGGGGTGGCTACGACGGAGGTGGTAGGCCAAGGGGATGGTGCGAGGGTTTTCAGACCCATCGATGGGGTGCACGTCTGTTAACTGGGGAAGAGGGGGAGAGTCTGGAACGAAGGAGGAGGCGTGGGCCAGGGGAGTGCTGCGCCTGTCGGGGGGAGGCGGAGGTGGCCTCCGACGGCGTCGCATTTCCCCTTTTTGAATTTCTTTTTATTTTTTTATTTTTTGGGTATCGAGCTTCTAATTTGGTGGGAGAGGGAAAATATAGGGGGGTTATATTATAATTTAATTATTTTATATATTTTATTTCTTTAAGAGTTGACTTTCCATTTGAACCCCAATTCAGATCCAACGACTGTCAACCCTAGCGTAATACTCCCATTCTGAACACAATGAGATATGTTTCGTAACCCAATTCGGCTGTTACGAACAATTTTCATTTAAATTAACATTTAAATCATTATATTGAATTTTAAACGTACATTTCAATACCGGGGTCACATACGAACCCTAAAAATTCTAGAAAAACTATTTCTAGCTTCGTATTAACGATACGGTCCTAACAAAACTAATTTCGTCAAATTTGAAGACCGTTTGAAAAATGGCAATTTTCTGGTTGATCAAAATTGACTGAAACTGTCAAAACTTGTTTAACTTCGGCACGTTCACATATTGATTCCAAAAATTATGAATGTTGGAATCCAGAAATAATTTGACATTCTGGATCCAACAAAAGTGGTTTCATCGAAAAAAATCGCTATTTTTAAGGGTTATATTTCCATAGCGACTATTCTGAATTATCAATTGGACATAACTTTTTATTCCCGCTTTGAAATTTTGATTTTTCAGATTCGTTGGAAAGATATTTTCAAACAGATTCAAATATTTCTGATTTCGCTAAAATCCGATTTATTTTGAATCCTGCACATTCATTTGAAATTTGAAACTGAATTTTCAAACTACCGCGCCATTTCCAATTCCTTTTATAACTAAAATAAATATTTATATTCCAATTTCGATTTAAATAAATATATACGTTCTAATTATATTCAAAATAAATTTCTTGTCGTTATTTTTTAAAATAAATCATCTTAAATATTCAAAATTCATTAAAATTGCCAAAATAAATTTTTTATATTGGTTCTAATTTTCCGGGTTGTTACAGCACGTATACCAAACTTTGTGGTTGTGATTTGCACCTAGAAAACTGTCATTAATAAACAATTGCACGTATACCTGAATCTTGTGACGAAGCTGGGTGAACGACTTTGGACCAGCAGCTTGTTTTCTAGCCTCTCCTCATCAGTCTCTAAAGCTTTATAATAAGCTGTTTTTATGTGACTCTTGTTCCCTCTCCCCCATTCTATACGAAATGGTATACGAAAACAAATTAATTATGAAAATCAGAATAACTTACAAGTAGTCAAGTAATTAAAAAGTACTAAATTAATTATGAAAATCAATAGATACGGAAGTCATCCCTTAATTAAGAACCAATACATAAATAGAAGTCACTTGATCAAATTTTCTACATAGGAATTGAGAGGTAGTTTCCTCTACCATGCTAGGTGGAATGAGGAATTGTGTTGTCGGGACATCATCTCTATACCACTTAACATCATTAGCTTGATTTCCTGTTCCATAACCACATTGAATATCATGTAAAACTGGATCATCTTCATTTCCATTTTCCTTTTCGACATCACACCAGTCCCTCGGTAGTTTCTTGATAACATTATAAAGAGCCTTATCAGTTGGATCTTGTATATAAAATACTTGTTGTACTTATGAAGCCATAATATACAGATCAAATTTCTGGCACAATCTGTTAAAATTAACTTGAGTCATCCCATACAATTCTTTCTCTTCTTGGTACTAGCAACACTTAAATAAAACCACTGAAATTTCTCCTCAATAATCATTTTCTATTATTTCTTCAATTGCTATGTAGTAACTAACATTGACAACCAATGGATTTTGATCTTTTGAACTTGCAAAACTAGTGGCTAAGGCAGTCAAGAATACACCACTATTCTGTGTTTTGCACTTAGCATCTCTGTATTTGTATGGAATTTGTATCCATTAATAACGTATCCATTAAATTTCCTAGATGCCTGATTAGGAATCATTTCAAGAACTTGTATCTCTTTCGAAATGTCCTCTTTTTTCCCAACCTCATCCTTCAGCCATTTCCTGAATTCTTCGGTATGTTCTCTCTCTCTCTGTTATATCTTCTGATGTTGCATGACCATCAATTAAAGCTTGATGTTCCCTGAAATAAACATGATGATATTAATATTGATAAAGAAATATTCTAATTATTTAGTACTAGCTAGAATAAAATTAGATCCTAATAACTTACTCTTTTAATTTCTCTATTTCCTCGTTACCACAATTGAATAGAATGTACCGATGACATGCCATCCACTTAGATTCTTTTAGATGAATATATTTTTCGTCTTTATTTCTTCTTGTACAATACCGTATTCCATACTATGTGGACAACTTTCAAATTTAGGTACTACATCACCACTTAAGAATCTTGAGTAGAATGTCAAGCATTCTTCATCTAGGTAACCTTCGACGATGGAACCTTCCGGTTTAGTTCTGTTGCGCACATAAGATTTGAGTTTAGCAAAATAACGCTCAATCGGAAACATACATCGAACATGCACAGGTCCATCGTACTCAACTTCTCTGTACAAGTGAACCGTCAAGTGAACCGTTATGTCAAAGAAGCCAGTCGAAATACCATCTCTAATTGGCAAAGCATTTCGACAATTTACTGTTGTTGCCTCTTTACATCTTCCAAGTCAATTACTTTGCCACAAAGACCTCTTAAGAATGCACCAAATCTTATCAACGACAATGCAACTTCAGGTTTCAGTGTTTTTTCACATCAAATTGCAACAAGTAATGAAGTAAAAAATGAGCATCGTGGGTCTTATACCCTAAGATAGTCCTTTCTTTCGTGTGAACACACCAACTAATATTGGCTACACAATTGTATGACAATTTACCATTCTTTCTTCGTCGTGCCAAATATGGTAGCCCTTATCTCAAAGTGTTCGTCGTCACTTGATAAAGTAGGATACAAAGCCTTCCTGATGCATATTTCTTATAAATCCAAATGAGCATTCTGATGGTCTTTTAACTTGCCACTAATATTTAGCAAAGTACCGAGTATGTTGTTGTACATATTTTTCTCTATATGCATAACATCAAGGTTATGTCGCAATAAATTGCGGCTCAAATACGGTAAATTGAAAAATATTGACTTCTTTTTAAAAGGGGAATCCTTTTTCTTCCCAAAATTATTTTCAAAGCCACAGAACAGTTCTTCAATGTCTATTCTTGATAAATTTCCCAGAATCCGTTCTATTTCAACTTCACCATTGAACCTCCATTTATTAAACCTCCACTTGTGTTTCGAATCTAGAAATTTTCTATGATTCATGTAGCACATTTTTTTACTATGCTTCAAGTCTATTGAAGATGTCTCATAATGGCATATAGGACAATCCAATTTACCATTTTTACTCCAACTGGAAGACATTGCATACTCCGAAAAATCTTGCATACCCCGGAAAATCACTAATGGTCCATAACACGCCTGCATGTAGCATGAAATTTTGATCAGTAAAGGCATCATAAGTTTATATGCCTATATCCCATAATTCTTTCAACTCTTTAATTAGAGGCTGCATACATACATCAATTTTATTCTTTGGAGACTCTAGATTAGAGATGACTGTTGAAAAAATTAGATTTTCGGGCTTCATGCACAACCAAGTTGGAAGTTTGTAGTTAACTAATACAATTGGCCATGTAATATAAGTTGTACTCATTGTACGAGAAGGATTGAATCCATCAGAGGCTACACCCAATCTGATATTTCTATTTTCTGATGAAAAATCCGGATACATAACATCCATTTCCTTCCAAGACTCGCTATCAAACGGATCTCTAAGTTTTCCCTCTTTTTTTTGTCCCATAGAAGCCATGTCACAAGTTGTGCAAACTCCTTGCATATAAACAGCCTTTGTAGCCTTGGTTTTAGCGGAAAGTAATGTATCACTTTTGATGGGACTTTGCGACTCAACTTCGGTGGACCATTGTCACTGGTGTCTTTCTTTTTCACTGGTTCCTACCTCAAAACACCACAAATTTCACAAACATCTTTGTCATCATTTTCTTCCCATTACAACATGCAATCATTTGGACATGCATGTATTTTTTTGTATTCAAGACCTAAACCTTTAATGATATTCTTCGCGACTCTGACGGATAAAGGTATATGGGCCTGTGGAAAAGCCTCTCTCATTAACTCTAGTATATCCCCAAATGCAGACTCTTTAATTCCATGTACACATTTTAAATAATAAAGCCTGATGATGAAACGTAATCTCGAAAATTTTGAATAGCCAAGATATAATGGCTGATTTCCATCTTAAACAAGGCGATAAAGTGTTCTAGCATTGGCATTTGGTTCAACAGAATACTCATCCTCATAGTTGTTCATACGTCCATGAGTACGGTCCAACATTTCACCAAGATTATCTCCAAAATCACCAGTTTCACCGTCGATATCTTCATTACTCCTTCCAAAATTTTGGCGAGAAACCTCACATATCCATTTCACATACAATGGAGATGGAACACTGCAGATGAGATAATCATAACTAATATCTTGACGACGCCACTTGCTATTATTACAATTCTTCCAAGGGCACTTCATTTCATCACCGACGACGAATTTAGAAAAGCAATTCTGTATAAAGGCTTTTATCCCACTAATATATCTTTCACTAAACTTTGGAAGTTTTATCCAGATGTTTTCGCTTTCCATCACTGCATTTATGAATATGAAGATTTTAACATAAAAAGGATAAAACGCGTATGTGTGTCCAACAAGAGGAAACCTAGGACATGTCGAATTATTAATTCAGTTCGACATAAGAATTTATAAGTAGTTTAAATCAAAACCCTAAAGTGATGTGAGAGAGTGTTATACCTCAAAATCGAAATTGAAGCCCTAAAGCGATGTGAACAATGCTTGAACCCCCAAAATCGAAGCCCTTATTGAACCGAAATCGTTGAAGAAAGCTCGAACACCCAAATCGAAGCCCTATTTGATCCGAGATCATTGTACCCCTACTTAAGAATGTTTGCTTGAACCTTTGCATGAAAACAGAGAAGAATTAAATGTTATTTGGAAAAGAAAATGTTATTTGCTTAAACTGGGAAGAGGGAAAACGAAAATAAGATGGCGGGTGTAACACCCCGAATTTTCTGTTAACTGTAAATTAACAAATTAAAGTATAATTAATTCAAAAGAATTAAGGGAAACGGGTTTCGCCGTTGCGCTCGTCTCGGAATTCTGCTTAAGATAGAGTCCGAGTTTGCGTAAATCGGACTCCGTATGAAGGAGTTATGACCTCCGGAAGTTTCAGAATTCAATTTAAAATTCAAATAGTTCAAAATTCAGTTCAAATTTCGAATTCAGAGCCAAACAGGGCTGGGCGGGAAAATTCCCGCCTAGGACCCAGGTCGGCCAGGGGGTCGACCTGGGTGACCAGGTCGTCCATAGGGTCGACCTGGGGGTCGACCTGCCCAGTCGACCTGGTTTGGCCCTGGCTGGCCTGATCGGGTTTCTGATCGAATTTTCTGAACTTGGCTGTGTCACTAGGGATAACTTGTCGCTTTCTGATTAGCTTCTCTTGAGATGGATAGCCTTGATTAATTCTAGCTTCATCGACGGCTCTAACTAGTTTGAAATTCTGTATAAACAACCCTAGTGTCAACCTAAATTCACACAAATAAAATAGAGCTAGAGCCGTCATGCTGCTGGAAGGAAGCCAAGAGTAGCCTCCACTTGTAGAAAGATTAGAGATGAGCAAAACTAAAGTAAAACAAGAATCTAACAACGTTTGTCTACCCAAAGGAAAGCATTTCAAATTCAGAACTCAGAATCCAGAATTCAATTTCGTCGTTTGTTGTAAGTATAGTGATTTTTCCGATGTGAATAAAAGTTAGGATTTGATTCGATGTAAAATGGAAATGGAATTGTGCTATTGTATAATGACGATGTTAATACATATCTATGTGTTGTAATGATTTTGGTATTGTGATGTTTGTGTTATAATTGACTTGATGTGGATCCATTAGGATGTTTGTGGATTATTCTAGTTGATGTTGGATCTATTCAAATTCACATACAAGTTATTTGGTACATATCTACACCTATATGTTTATGTGATTATACAGATTGTATGTGATTAAGATCCCATGTATATACTTTATGCTAAACCTCTATGCCTTAATGATTATGTTTATATACATGCTCATATGTTTATACAAAAGTTGCAAGTTCATTATTGGATCCATGTCAAGATCCATTTTAATACAAGTTTCATGTTATAGTTGTAAACATGATTCGATCTAGTTCACAGCCTTGTGATAAAATAATTTATAGAAATGTCATATTCTTGTCATATGCTAGTGATGCTCGATGTTATGCCTAGATCTAAACATGTTTAGGCTTATGTTGTCTAAATCATATGCTAATTCATGTGACACCTGTCTAGTTAGATTCACTTTTTTAATGCAAGTTCACATGACAAATTGAAACCCATGATTCAGTCTATGTTGCAAATTCACATATATGTATATTGATTATTTTGCAAGTTCACACCTATGATGTTCATATTGACTATGCCAAGAATGCCAAGTTTACACCTATGTCATGTTTACGTTAATGAATTTCTTTATGCCAATTTTGTGTACGCTAAATTAGGCTAAGTTTTTAGCCTAATATTGTATGTTAAAAATCATGTGGATGAAAATTAGGCTAAGATTGTTAGCCTAATACTTAGACGGGGTAACGTTGGGATAAATTGGTAATTATAGGAAAATTGACATAAATTGGTGAAAATATATGAAATTGGCATGTTTGTCACATGCCAAAAGTTGGTGGCATTTAAATGGTATAAATTCTTATACCAAAAAGAATGAACTTGGAATATGGGCCATAACATTTAATTGTTAACAAATTTACATATAACAAGTAAAAGAGACAAATATGTAAATTTAGAAAATACGAGTATGCTTAACACGAGGTTGGATTGAGTTGTGATGTAAACCTGCCCGGACCCGCCCGGCTGTCCATTAGTCACAACAATACCTATCCAATGTGAGGGGTTAAGAATTGAGCCCAATAAGGACCCGAGGTTAGACTGAGTTACGGTGTAAATCTGCCCGGAACCGACCGGCACATCCAGTAACCGTAGCAATACCTGTCCAATGTGAGTGGTCGGTGCTTGAAAAAGCTAAGGACAGACAAGTCAGGATGGTAGGGTTAAGTTAACTAAAACACTTAACCAATTCAACATGTTAATTAAACTGATGGGTGGGGTTAGGTAAATACAGACACTTAACCACTTAACATGTTTGACTAGAAAACCCTAGTAACGGGGACCCATTTCAGCAGTAACCTAATTAGGTATCATGGTACCCTGAAACTAGGCAGGGTGGGGCACGATTACTGGGCTGATTGTAAGCGGTCAAAAGCGACGGCGGTGGGTGCAACAGTGTGGGTTCTAACGGAGTGTGGGCGTGCACACACTTCGGAGCAGACAAATAGGGCACTGGGGGCACCAGTAGTATAACCTATGTATTCTAGAGTTGTGTCGGCCCGCCACCATGGGACTTGATACACCCCATGGTGGGACCAGCATAGGTTTCTACAATCTTTGGGGGCCGTATGACACATATGTTTATGCGAGTAGGAGCCGATCTTTAGAAAGGGGATCACTTCACCCTCAGCATGGGGTGCCAGTCTGAATAAACACAAGTAGGTGCAGAGATATAGTGTGGGGTGCAATAGTATATTCGGTTCTAAACTACTTTATCTTAGTTTATGATACTTCCTATTTCCAGTTTATACCTATAATGCCCTTATTCTTATTCTCATACTGAAGAGTCACTAGACTTACCAGGCTTTATGTTTGACTCTATTTTTCTTTCGTCTTCTTTTCTTCCGTTTCCCCCCTCCCCCCCCTAGGTCCACAGGGAGGAAACAACTCGGCTTAGTCAGACTCTTTGCAAGCTTCAAGACAGTAGATGTATGGTTTGGATTGTCTTTCCTTGGCTATGGCTTTTGGACACGTTCTATGGGGATTTATGCAGCTTTTATCATGTTTTATGCTTCTTTATTTAATAATCAAGACAGAAGTGATGATGTAATGTTTTGGAAGTTATTTTGAGACAATTATGGAAATGTTTTGTATGAACACGTATTTATGAAATAAAAGTCTGTTTGTTTTCCGCTGCTTATATATATGTGTGTTTATATATCTGTCTTGAGTTTATCTGTGACTTTTACTTATAAACCTCCACCAAAGTTAAGGCATTCCCTTTGGGAGTGACCTTAATGGAGGTGGGGTGTTTCACTTGGTATCAGAGCATAGGTTTAGCAGATCAGATAAAAGTTTTTGAAACTATTTTCAAAAGAGAAGTTTAAAGAAGCATTTTCAAGAAAAAGTTTTGATATTTTAAAAAGGCATAATCCCCCAAAGCCATATGCACTATCTCTCTCTATCCTTCGTTTTGAACCTTTCCTTTTTGTTTCAGCATGTCTGGAGATATTAACCTTCCAGAAGGGGTACCGATACCTGGTCGGTTCCTAAGGTACCTAGAAGCTAGGGCCAACGATGCGGGCCCAGCAGACATTCCTCCTCCCCCAGTGGCAGCAGTTCCTCCTCCTCCTCCTCCTCGTGAAAATGCTTTCGCAAAGACATGTACAGACTTCAAGGCTATGTGTGGAAAGGACTTTTATGGAACTTAATCCTTTGTAGTAGCAAGAAACTGGTTAAAAGAGACCGAGGATCTATTTGTCATCTTCGAAGTTGACGACAGGCAAAAGATACAGCTAGCAGTGTGGTTGCTAAAAGATGAGGCTTCCTATTGGTGGGAGGTCACCAATGCTGAAAGACTAGTGGAAACCTGAGAAGATTTCAGGATGAGATTTGAGATGAAATTCCTCTCCCAAGCTGAAAGAAGCCTGCAGATGGAAAAGTTCCTAACTCTTAAGCAAGGAAGTATGACGATCAGGGAGTACGTCAATCAGTTTAATCAGCTGGCCAGATTTGAGCTGGATTTAGTAAACACTCAACACAAGAAGGCTCTTCGCTTCGTCAAAGGTCTGAATGAGCCTCTACACAGCCTTGCTATGACCCATATACCCACGGGAGCGACTTATGAAAGCTTGGTGGACATGACATTGCTGCACGAGGAAAACAAGGGCAAGAAAGAGGCAATGGTGGAAGTGCCTCAAGAAAAGAAAGAGGGTTTACAGGCTAAGAAAATAGACTTCAAGAAAGGCAGGAAGAACAATAAGTCCCGTGAAAAGAGAAGGTGTATTTTCTGTGGCATTGTTGGACATATAGTGAAAGACTGCAAAAAGAAGAAGGCGAAGATGAGTGGTGGTTGCTTCCATTGCGGAGAGACTGGACACTTGGCTAAGGACTGCCAAAAGAAGCGAGGGAAGGGATAAAGGACTGGATCCACTTCAGGGGGTCAGGTTCACGTGCTGGTGGCACCTCCACAGTAAACGAGGTAGTAAAATTTCTGTAGAAAGTGTAGTCTATCTTTATGATCACCCAGTTTGCACTCTCTTTGTTTCTGGTGCATCACACTCCTTTATTTCATCTGCTTTAGTAGAATCTCTGCACCTAGACACTAGTATGGTAGAAGTTCCCTTGGTTGTTTCAAACCCAATTGGGGGCTCAGCTTATTTGTCAATGGTTTGTTTGGGTTTGAAAATCTCTATTCTAAGCGTTGAATTTAGATGTAGTGCCTTTGTTTTGGGTTTCTCAGGATATAGATTGATCTTAGGCATGGACTGGTTATCCAGTAACGGTGCCATTCTTGATTGTGAGAAGAGAATGGTTAGACTCTTGACTCATCTCGGTAACACTCTAGAAATTTCTTGTAATCCCTTGAATGCTGTTATGCTTAGTTATCTAGAGTCGCTTGATGCTTCGGTTGAGAATTTGCAGTCGATTAGAGTGGTTCGGGAATATCCGGATGTCTTTGAAGAGGTGAAGGGCTTACCTCCGAAGCGGGAAATAGACTTCCGCATATATCTTGTTGATAACGCAAAGCCTGTAGCTCTGTCTGTTAGACACATGGCTCCAATGGAGAGAAAGGAGCTCAGTAAGCAAGTTAAGGAGCTTCTCGAGAAGGGGTTTATAAGAAGGAGTATCTCGGAATGGGGTGCTCCAGTGGTGTTCGCCAACAAAGAAGATGGTTCACTACGTCTTTGTGTGGACTATAGGGATCTAAACAAGCTGACTAAGAAGAATAGACACCCGCTTCCCAGAATAGACGATTTGTTTGATCAGCTTGTAGGTGCGTCGGTCTTCTCCCAACTTGATCTAGCAACTGGGTTCCATCAGCTAAGGGTAGCTGAAGATAGCATTGATAAGATGGCATTCAGAACCCCAGACGGTTTCTTCGAGTTGGCTTGTCATGCCTTTCGGCTTGACAAACGCTCCCGCTTATTTCGTAGACCTAATGAGCAGGGTGTTCAGAGAATTCCTCAATAAGTTCGTGGTGGTCTTCGAAGACGATATTTTGATCTTCTCAAAAACGAGGAAGAGCATGCCCAGCATTTAAAAGAAATCATGGATACTCTCCGTGCACATCAGCTAAAAGCCAAATTCTCCAAGTGCCACTTTTGGAGAGAAGAGGTAAGGTTTCTTGGGCATGTAGTATCCAAAGAGGGGTTGGCCGTGGACCCCGTGAAGGTAGTCGTGATGCAAGATTGGAAGACACCAAGAAATGCAACCGAAGTCCGAAGCTTTCTCGGGCTAGCAGGTTTTTACCGAAAGTTCATTAGGGATTTCGCGAAAATCTCAGCTCCACTCACAAGGTAAACAAAGAAGAATCTAGCATTCGCTTGGGATTTGGACTGTGATATTGCTTTCCAACGCCTAAAAAGGACTCATACAACAACCCCAGTTCTGACTTTGCCTGACGGAAGCAAGATGTTCACAATATACACGGATGCATGTGGAACGGGACTACGCGCTGTTCTAATGCAATAAGGAAGGGTTGTAGCTTATGGTGGAAGACAATTGAAAGTTCATGAAAAGAACTATCCAACCCACGATCTTGAGTTGGTCGCCATCGTCTTTGCACTTAAGTCTTGGCGCCATTATCTCCTAGGTGAGAAGTTCGAATTATATACTGACCATAAATCATTGAAGTATCTCTTCTCGCGGAAAGAATTAAACTTAAGGCAGCAAAGATGGATGGAGTTCCTTGCCTCATATAACTTTGGGATTTCCTATACTCCCGGCAAAGGCAACGTAGTAGCAGACGCGTTGAGCAGAAAGAAACTGACCTTAAGTCCTCTCTTTGTGGAAAGGCAAAGCTTGGAGTATTTAGCCAGTTTTGACTTTAGGCCCTCCTCCGATTTTGTACCTGGTTTATTGGCTTCCCTAGAAGTACGGCCCACTCTTTTAGACTCAATAGGGGCTGCACAACGAGAAGACCCTCAGCTCGTTGATGTGATTGATAAGCTTATTAGAGTTGAGACTTCTAGTCACCTCAACAGATACACCATCGATGATAAAGGTTTGCTGAGACGGGATGGAAGACTATATGTCCCACCAGCAAGGGAGTTGATAAAGAAGGTTCTCGATGAAGCACATCATTCCAAGATGACTATACACCCTGGCGGAGATAAGATGTACAAAGATATAAAAAGAACTTTCTTTTGGAGTGGCATGAAGAAGGACGTGGCAGATTTCGTTTCTAAGTGCATGACCTGCCAACAGGTCAAGGCGGAACAAAAGAAGCCTGGAGGACTGCTTCATCCTCTAGAGGTCCCACAATGGAAGTGGGATAGCATTTCAATGGACTTCATTGATGGACTGCCTAGGTCAAGAAGGGGCAATACTAGCATTTGGGTAATAGTGGACAGGCTCACAAAAAGCGCCCACTTTTTACCTGTCAAGAGTAGAAGGACTGCCTCATCTCTAGCGTCTCTTTATCTTAAAGAGATAGTTCGACTCCATGGGATACCCTCCAGCATTGTTAGTGACCGAGACCCTATCTTTACAAGCGAGTTTTGGCGGAGTCTGCAAGAAGCTATAGGCACACAGTTACGTTTGAGCACGGCCTATCACCCCCAAACTGATGGTCAGACAGAAAGGGTGAACAGAGTATTAAAAGATCTTTTGAGACTGTGCGTTCTTGACTTCGGAGGGACATGGGAGGATCACCTTCCTTTAGTAGAATTTGCCTACAACCACAGATACCAAGCCACCATCGGCATGGCGCCCTTCGAAGCTTTGTATGGAAGACCGTGCCGATCACCAACTTATTGGTGGGAGTCCACGGATAAGGTTATACTTGGGCCAGATATGATTAGAGAGACTTCCGAAAAAGTGGACTTGATACGAAGGAGAATGAAGACTGCCCAATACAGACAGAAATCCTACGCAGACAAAAGAAGGACCGACCTTAAGTTTGAGGTTGGGGACAGGGTTTTCCTTAAGGTGTCTCCTTTAAGGAACGTCATTCGCTTTGGATCCGCAGGAAAGCTAGCACCAAGATTTGTAGGACCATTCCCTATCATCGAGAAGATTGGGAAAATGGCTTATAGAGTAGAGCTGCCTGAAAGGTTGGCTGGGATTCACAACGTCTTTCACGTTTCTCATCTCCGAAAATGTCTACATGAATCTGCGGAATTGGTGGAGCCAAGCATTTTAGAAGAAGCCGAAGTGGAACGCGAAGCAACTGTGAGGAGAGTTCCAACTCGAATCGTAGGAACTGAAATCAAAAAGCTACGCAACCGCGAAGTCAAGCTCTTCAAAGTTCAATGGAGCGATGCCGAGGAAGACGCGACTTGGGAAAACGAGGACATAATACGTGCGGCTTACCCTTTTCTTTTTTAGGGTACATCTTTGATCTCTCTTTTTCCTCAAGTTATGCTTGTATCTATCTTTTTAGGTATTTCTTCTCGGTCCTTTTCCTAACTCCTTAGGTAGAAACTAATGGATGTAAACATGTAGTTGAAACATGTTATGATTGATGGCTGCAAGTGGTTGCTAATGGTTGCTCGTGGATGCATACACACTCACAACCTAGGCTTTAGATCGGCTCGGTCACTTCATATTGCATATGCATGTGTGTATTCATATTTGTATGTGGTTGAGACTTGATATGTTGTCATATGGATGTCACATTTATATAAATGGTTGCACACTCATGTAGAATTATGAATAGGAAAAAATTTGCATACATAATGGATTCATGACACTTACATGATTTGCATTAAGGAGGTCAACTGAATCAGTAGACCGCCTGATTTTGCACTAGATAAGGACATGTACACACACTATTCATATGATCATGAAGCATTAGAAGTCTTTTAAGGACAATGGATTCCTGTGTTTGTTGGTTGAGTAGATGGACGATTGGATGTTAGGATTTATATTCTTTCAGACTTGAAGATTTCAAGGACGAAATCCTTTAAGGAGGGAAGAATGTAACACCCCGAATTTTCTATTAATTGTAAATTAACAAATTAAAGTATAATTAATTCAAAATGAAAGAATTAAGGGAAACGGGTTTCACTGTTGCGCTCATCTCAGAATTCTGCATGAGATAGAGTCTGAGTTTGCGTAAATCGGACTCCGTATGAAGGAGTTATGACCTCCGGAAGTTTCAGAATTCAATTTAAAATTCAAACAGTTCAAAATTCAGGTCAAATTTAGAATTCAGAGCCAAACTAGGCTGGGCGGGAAAATTCCCGTCCAGGACCCAGGTCGACCTGGGGGTCGACCATAGGGTCGACCTGCCCAGTCGATCTGGTTTGGCCCTGGCTGGCCTGATCGGGTTTCTGGTCGAATTTCTGAGCTTGGCTGTGTCACTAGGGCTAACTTGTCGCTTTCTGATTGGCTTCTCTTGAGATGGATGGCCTTGATTAACTATAGCTTCATCGACGGCTCTAATTAGTTTGAAATTCCATATAAACAACCCCGGTCTCAACCTAAATTCACACAAACAAAGTAGAGCTAAAGCCGTCATGCTGCTGGAAGGAAGCCAAGAGTAGCCTTCACATGTTGAAAGATTAGAGACGAGCAAAACTAAAGTAAAACCAGAATCTAACAACGTTTATCTACCCAAAGGAAAGCATTTCAAATTCAGAACTCAGAATCCAGAATTCAAGTTCGTCGTTTGTTATAAGTATAGTGATTTTTCCGATGTGAATAAAAGTTAGGATTTGATTCGATGTAAAATGAAAATGGAATTGTGCTATTGTATAACGACGATGTTAATTCATATCTATGTGTTGTAATAATTGTGGTATTGTGATGTTTGTGGTATAATTGACTTGATGTGGATCCATTAGGATGTTTGTGGATTAATCTAGTTGATGTTGGATCTATTCAAATTCACATACAAGTTATTTGGTACATATCTACACCTATATGTTTATGTGATTATATAGGTTGTATGTGATTAAGATCCCATGTATATAATTTATGCTAAACCTCTATGCCTAAATGATTAAGTTCATATACATGCTCATATGTTTATACAAAAGTTGCAAGTTCATTATTGGATCCATGCCAAGATCCATTTTAATACAAGTTTCATGTTATAGTTGTAAACATGATTCGATTTAGTTCACACCCTTGTGATAAAATACTTTACGGAAATGTCATATTCTTGTCATATGCTAGTGATGCTCGATGTTATGCCTAGATCTAAATATGTTTAGGCTTATGTTGTCTAAATCATATGCTAATTCATGTGACACCTGTCTAGTTAGATTCCCTTTTTTAATGCAAGTTCACATGACAAGTTGAAACCCATGATTCAGTCTATGTTGCAAATTCACATATATGTATATTGATTATTTTGCAAGTTCACACCTATGATGTTCATATTGACTATGCCAAGAATGCCAAGTTTACACCTATGTCATGTTTACGTTAATGAATTTCTTTATGCCAATTTTGTGTACGCTAAATTAGGTTAAGTTTTTAGCCTAATATTATATGTTAAAAATCATGCAGACAAAAATTAGCCTAAGACTATTAGCCTAATACTTAGACGGGGTAACGTTGGGATAAATTGGTAATTATAGGAAACTTGACATAAATTGGTGAAAATATATGAAATTGGCATGTTTGTCACATGCCAAAAATTGGTGGCATTTAAATGGTGTAAATTCTTATACCAAAAAGAATGAACTTGGAATGTGGGCCATAACATTTAATTGTTAACAAATTTACATATAACAAGTAAAAGAGACAAATATGTAAATTTAGAAAATACGAGTATGCTTAACACGAGGTTGGATTGAGTTGTGATGTAAACCTGCCCGGACCCGCCCGGCTATCCAGTAGTCACAACAATACCTATCCAATGTGAGAGGTTAAGCATTGAGCCCAATAAGGACCCGAGGTTAGATTGAGTTACGGTGTAAATCTGCCCGGAACCGACCGGCACATCCAGTAACCGTAGCAATACCTATCTAATGTGAGTGGTCGGTGCTTGAAAAAGCTAAGGACAGACAAGTCAGGATGGTAGGGTTAAGTTAACTAAAACACTTAACCAATTCAACATGTTAATTAAACTGATGGGTGGGGTTAGGTAAATACAGACACTTAACCACTTAACATGTTTGACTAGAAAACCCTAGTAACGGGGACCCATTTCAGCCGTAACCCAATTAGATATCATGGTACCCTGAAACTAGGCAGGGTGGGGCACGATTACTGGGCTGATTGTAAGCGGTCAAAAGCGACGGCGGTGGGTGCAACAGTGTGGGTTCTAACGGAGTGTGGGCGTGCACACACTTCGGAGCAGACAAATAGGGCACTGGGGGCACCAGTAGTATAACCTATGTATTCTAGAGTTGTGTCGGGCCGCCACCATGGGACTTGATACACCCCATGGTGGGACCAACATAGGTATCTACAATCTTTGGGGGCCGTATGACACATATGTTTGTGCGAGTAGGAGCCGATCTTTAGAAAGGGGACCACTTCACCCTCAGCATGGGGTGCCAGTCGGAATAAACACAAGTAGGTGCAGAGATATAGTGTGGGGTGCGATAGTATATTCGGTTCTAAACTACTTTATCTTAGTTTATGATACTTCCCTATTTCCAGTTTTTACCTATCATGCCCTTATTCTTATTCTCATACTGAAGAGTCACTAGACTTACCAGGCTTTATGTCTGACTCTATTTTTCTTTCGTCTTCTTTTCTTCCGTTCCCCACTAGGTCCACAGGGAGGAAACAACTCAGCTTAGTCAGACTCTTTGCAAGCTTCAAGACAGTAGATGTATGGTTTGGACTCTCTTTCCTTGGCTATGACTTTTGGACACGTTCTATGGGGATTTATGCAGCTTTTATCATGTTTTATGCTTCTTTATTTTATAATCAAGACAAAAGTGATGATGTAATGTTTTGGAAGTTATTATGAGACAATTATGGAAATGTTTTGTATGAACACATATTTATGAAATAAAAGTCTGTTTGTTTTCCGCTGCTTTTATATATGTGTGTTTATATATCTGTCTTGAGTTTATCTGTGACTTTTACTTATAAACCTCCACCAAAGTTAAGGCATTCCCTTTGTGAGTGACCTTAATGGAGGTTGGTTGTTTCAGCGGGGAACAAAAAGAGGGTAAGAATGGAGACACGCCAAAGAAAAATTATTGTTTGTAGAAGAAGCGATCGGGATTGATGAGGTATCACGTTTTCCAATATAGGATTTGATTCACGTGGATCACCACGTAAGACATGGAAAGGTCTGCTATAGCAACAATATATAAAATGATGCATCTTGTTAATCTTGTTTAGCTAGGCCAACACATTTTTATGGCTAAGGTAACTTCAAAAATAGAACGTTATAGTAGGACCAAAATATCATAGCTATCACATTTTGGCTGAAAACATCTATCAAAATCATTGCATTTGGCCGTTTATGGTGTAGTGTTCCTCTCTGCTAAGCCATTTTGCTCAGATGCATAGGGACAGGTCACTATGTGAATTATTCCCTTTTTATGGAAATATTCACCAAGTGGTTTATACTCTGCTCCTCCATCTGATTGAAGAACCTTCAACTTATTATTTGTAAGTCTCTTCACTTGATTTATGAATTGCACAACTGCTCTACATTTTTCAAATTTGTTCCTAAGTAAATATATCCAGGTGTACCTGGAATATGCACAAATAAAAGATATGGCTGCACACAACCTATATCCCATCCAATGCAACCCAAAACCCAACCCAACCCGTTCTAGTTCAGGTCGGATATGGGTTACAATTTGTAACCCATACTATATACGGTTCGGGTTTGGTATTTTGTTCAATCCAACCTTATTTTAATCCAACCCAACCCTATATTAGAAAACTAATTTAATATCAACCCACTTAAAATTAGAATAGTTTAATCTCGGAATATTGTTTATGTATTCTATAGTAAATATACAAAAAAACATATTTCATGTCAATCCAAACTAGATAAAATTTGACAAATATATTTTAAAGAGCATTTTAATGTATTTTAAAATGAAACTTGTTCTACTATGTTGTAAATTAATTTCATATGATGTGTTTTACAATGAAATTTTAATAAAATATGTCTTTTAATGAATCTATTATTCTAAATGCATTATGCTATCTAAAATCAGATAAATTATGCTGAATATTTTAATATTATTTTTAACAAAATTCTCTTATATTCTCATTTCAAATTATATTCAAGTAACCCAACCCAACCCTACTAAACCCGACACAACCCATACTTCAACCCAACCCATATCCAAACTCATATGGGGTCGGGTACGGGTTGAACTACCTTAAACCCATTCCGATGCGGGTCGGGTGAAGTATTTGGTCTAACCCGACCCAACCCATACTTTGTGCAGCCCTAATAAAAGATATATAATATTTGAATCCAAAGTCAGAATTCAGTGGTGCTGGACCCCAAAGGTCTGTTGCAACCAGCTCAAGTGGATTATGATATTTGGTCATTGAGTGATCAAAGAAAAGTTTATGACTCTTTCCCATCTGACAGAATGTGCACACATAAGGTAAATCAATATTTTTGACATTTATATTATTATTATTATTATTCAGAACTTGTTTCACAATGTTTATATTGGGACTATCCAATTTGTAATGCCAAATGTCAATAGTTTTCATAGTGTTTTCATCACACTTTAGTTCGTAGTAATTCCTACTTATGTCCCTATTCCTAGTTTCTCTCGAATGATTATCTAGGTCTTTGACTTTTGTGTCTTGAGTTCTAACAAAATTAAATCTGTACAACCCATTCTGCTCTTCACCCTGTAATAGTATTTCATTAGTCAGTATGTCTTTGATAAGACAATACTTCAAGTAAATTATAAAGTACACGTTGTTGTCAGTTCCAAAATTAGAGACACTTAGTAGATTTTTCTTTATTTTAGGCACCATTAATAAATTGTTTAAAAATAGTTGTTTTTCACCTCTTTAGCAAGCAACCCTAGTGTGTGTAATCTTAACTTACTGGCCATTACTTAGGAAAATAAATTTGTTACCTCGATATTCTTTATTGCTAATATTAAGGTTTTCAAGGTTATTTGTTACGTGATTTATTGTTCCATTGTCTAGGTACCAAGATTCATCATGTATGTCATCAACGCTTGTTGAGTTATTGGCATTAGGTTGAGTCCTTGTGCCATTATTTATACTTGCCATGTTTGCACTATAGTTCCTTGCATTGTTTGTGGTTGGCCATTGTTTACACTATTATCCAACCTAAAGTAGCATTTGTTTGTTGTGTCCCCTAGTTTCTCACAAATCTGACATCTAGGCCTATTGTTGTTGTTTCCACATCTTCCGTCTTGTTCTTTGCCTCTTGGATTTTGACCACCTCTCTGAAAATTCTAACCACCTCTTTGAAAATTATGACTGAAGTTTTGGTTATTTCTTTTTGTATTTGAGTTGAGGTTGAAGCTTTTGTTTATGAGATGTAATCGTGTAGCAAGATTTACTAACATGTCCATATTATATTTCATCTGCTTTATTTTTCCTTCATAAGCAATTAAAGTCGAGTGCACATACTGTATACTGGGTACAGTGGGCAAAGATAGGAAAACTGCTGTTACAGCTTCATAATCATCATCCAAACCATTCATGATGTGTAGTACTTATTCATTTTTTGGTACTTTGTTGCCAGTAGATCACATAATGATTTTATTTTACTCAAGTACTCGCTCATTGACAGGTTGTCCTTCCTTAAGTTTTTAATTTGCCTTTTATAATGCAAAATCTTTGCTGATGATTGGGTATTAAAGATTTTTTTTTTGTCCATATTTCTTGAGCAGTTTTGCACCTCACAATTTGTGGCATGAAATTGGATCCAATTGATGGCAATGGCCAAATACTCAATAAACTATCTTGTTTGATATATTTGATGTAGTCTTTATTACTGACCATCTTTCAATCAATTTCTATGAATCTTGGTGGTATGGAGGCAGTACCTTTGATGAACTCAGTTAGACCATAGCCGTCGATGGCTGTCTCCACTTGATACTTCCAAGATAAGTAATTATTCTCAACTAATTGATGTGTAATCAATTGGGTATGCGGATTTATTATAGTCTTCAAACTGTCATCAATACTCGGTACATGATCGTTTTCGTTCTGTGATTGTAGCAAAGGGTTGTTCACTGCTCCTTCCATGCTAAGGGAATCGATATAGAGGAACTTTGAGAAATCAACAAAGTTGTGAGTTCACCAACTATTGCAAAATCGGGAGATTCAGATGAAATCAATAAAGCCAAAGCTGCAACCTGGTGGTATGCTTTCTTGTTGAGACAGGGGATTGAAACTACGGCACGCCACTTTGCTTTGCTTGATGACCGAAAAGAAAACAGGTACGAGCGAACTTTTCAAGAAATTTGATTTCTTAATGGTTTGAAAATTGCAAATATATGGTCTTCACCAAGTGATGAAGCAATCTATCTCGGTTTATCTGATAGTGAGGCCACTGTGTAGCCAATCAGATGATCAAATCTCTTTGACGATTCATGCACGACACAGCTTCTTTGATTGAATGAAAATTTGAATTTCAATAAGTTTTCTTTCGTCTTTCAAGCTCTGATACCATGTTGAGATTATGAGATAAAACTGTTTTACTAAGAAGTTGATGAATAGTTTGTACAATGTGATGTGTATTTATATAGGATGTTACCACTGGTAACATTTCACTCAGTAAAAAAATTATAATACTGGTTATAAGATAAGCCCAGACCAATGCGCACTGTATGAAGTCGGTTAAGCCTTTGAGATTCATGTATTATGAGGATGAGATTATTTGCTTCAATAAACTCTAACTAAGCATAAATTAGACTTGGAGTGTGTGGTAAGGGTCAGCAATATGGAGCGGCACGAAGTGGCGGAGGTTAGAGTTTTAAAAGAAAATTAAATGGAAAGCAATGAGGATGAAAGAGATTCGGATTGCTGCCTATATATACGTCGAGCAAGGCTTGCAACGGCCGCTTCTTTTAGCCGCTGCTAGCCATTGCAAGTGTCTGTCACAAATTTGAGCTGCTTTTGTAGTGTAAGCCATTGTGTTAATATATGTTATAGTTTTAATCTCACAGCTTGTAGTTGGTTGAGCGGTTAGATTTTGTACATTCACAACTTTCAGTTTTCATTCAGTTTATTTAATTTGCATTCATCAATGGTCATATTTATTTTATTTTAATTTGGTTTTCGCTCTTATTATTAACTTTGGTAAGGTTCTCGGTTTTATGTTTACTCTAATTCAGGTCATGTTTACTTAATTTTTCTGACAGATTTTGATGACAAAAGGTTTTATGTTTTGAATTTTTTTATCCAATGTATTTTTTTCTTTTCTCCTTTTCCACCTTTTTCCCCTTATGTTTCTTCTGATGGGTCTAACTACATACTAGCAACAAATGGACTAGCAATAATAGAGGGTTGCTGCACGTTAAATAAGTCGTGAAAGCATGCATGAGACTAACCTTGAACATAATTGATTTACTTTCGAGCTTGATAATCATATTAAAAAGATGAATAATAAAACACATATGTTTTATTTGGCTTCATGTTCTCAGCTATTTCTATACTAAAGCCCACAGACAGAAGAAAATAAGTTGTATAATTTTTTGCTTTCCTAAGATGTAGACATATGTCAACACAGTGCAAGCGGCTAAAATAATTTCAGATGTTCAATGACACCAAGTAATAAGGTTATGACCAATAAATGCAATGAAACCGTGTTTTTTCTAATGTTTGTTTCTTTTCAAGTGGAAGAAAGACATGAATTTTATGACACATAAGACATAAAATTATTTGTAGTGTAAAATAGAGCTAAATTTGAACTTAATTAATTTGTCCTTGTTACAAATGTGCTGTAAAAACAAAAATGGTCATATTTATGTTTCTACTGAATATTGGATGTTCAGATAGGTTGGCCATGGATTGGACCTGATTTTAAATGCCATGTTAGTTTGTCACATATAGGGAAAAAAACTCCGTGCTCCCACTACTACGTAGCGTTTTCTTCTATGTATGTACCAGTAAATAACATTTTTCAAATGTGGCCAAAGTTATTCAATTGTGACTGGACTTTTATGCCACGCCATTATATTACAACCAAATATGTACACATAAAGTAGAAATAGCAGAGATGAAGTTGACAGACTAAATCAGAAAATATGGCATCTCAAAGGAGAAATGTATTTATTTCTCTTTATTTCATAGCATCTATTAAGTGTACATCTGTGTGCAAAACCAAAATATATGAATATATTTATTAGTGTACATTAGCTAGTGTATCATGCTGCATATATGAACTGATAAGTATATGGGATAAACAATATTTTATTCATTTCTATTTAGGTCATGTTGTTGGCACGTTTAGATTTAGAACATAGAGTAAGCTCGAGTAAGCAAGCTGCTAATCCATATGAGAATGCTTGCTATTTTTTACAGAGCAATCAAGTATGTTTACATTCATTGTAAATTAGAGTTTTCAAATTTCAAGCATATCAAATATGTTATCTTGAAGTACCTACAACATAATTTCCCTTTTTTCGCTTTTATTCTAGATTTGTTGTTAACTACATTACTGTTAAATTTAGATGCATTTACATTCACTGGTTTAAGCCCTTTTTTTTTTCCGTTCATACAACCTAACATGCTTTTGACATTGATATGCTTGTACTAAAAAAATATTTTTCTATTTTCAGCAAATAACAATGTGACATGTATATTGTGTGTCAAATAAATTTGATATTACACTTAGTTTTATATCACTTTGTTATATTGATATTAAGTTTTATTTCATTGTGTAATATTGATATTTAGTTTTTTCATATAGATGGCATGAAACAGGGATAGTTACCATTAGCATTAAGTAAACACATTGTACGCATTTTGGCCACTTGATTGACTAATTGCCTCAAAATAAATTCATATGTTTGAAAAGAATATGACATTGCTAATGATAATTGTGAAGCCATTTATGTCACAGATATCCTTTTTCCAGTTTATTACGGATACATGGGTTAGTATTTGCATTTATTTGGTCATAACATGCAGTTCTTCACACTGCATCAGCAGAGGTTCATAAATTTTATGAAGAATCCAACATTATAAGCTATCCAAATTCTGAAGGACAAACGGTCAAAGTTACTAGTTTACAAGTATGCATTGTTTTTCTTTTTTTTTTAAAAAAAAAACTTGCACTTTTGCATGCTTATGTATGTACATCATGTCATTAGACTCAACAAGTTTTTATTTATGCTACCATGGAATTATAACTTAGGGTAAAGTTTTTTTAAATTTTTTCCTTCTTTTATCATGAAATTGTAGGCTATTAAAGAAAAATTATTATCCTTCAATTTTTGTAGCTACAAAATAGTAATAGAAACCGCAAATCCGCCGTCATATTATGATAAAGAGAGATTTATTATTGTTTCTGGGTTCTTGCTTGGTGGTGATACTTTTACCATTAAGTTTACACTAGAGCAATCTCGGATTGGGTAGGTACATGTGTACACTGGCGCAATCCGAGATTGCGCCAGTTCATTTTAAATTTTAAAAAAAACAAAGAAGCTATGGGGCACAATCCCAAATCGCGCCAGTGAGCCACAATCCTAGATTGCGCCAGTAGGGCGCAATCCGAGATTGCTTCCCTTAGCTTTATACAACAAGCCAATTCCTCGTTTTCTTCTCCTTCTTCAACTTTCAACTCCTCAAAAAAATCCAAAACTTGGGATAAAATATTTTCACATCCAACATCGTTATTCATTAAAACAAGCATCAATTTTTACAGATCTACTTGTTGACTAATGGATTTAGCTTGTGTTAGATTGTCAAAGGTGAGCTTTTTTTTTCATTTAGCAAACTAGGTACATTTTATTTTGTGTCCATCACAGAATTGCTCCAAATTACATTGCTACTATATGCTATTATGATGGAGATTTGGTTATTGATGAACATCAATATGGAATATATAAAGGTGGAGCTAGCACAAAAGTTTCAAAAGGGTCAAATTTCGTACAAGTAAAAGAGGTTGTTTATAAAGCTACTTAGATTAAACCGGATGAGTTTGACACAGAATTGGTTTGCAATTGGCCAATATATTCCGGATCGAAGGCAATAAAAATTGTAGATGCCGGCAATGCTGAACTAATGTTTTTTGCCATGTCAAAATCTATGAAATTGTTTAGTTTGACAGAAAGAAGATTGTTGCCAGAACAAGACATAACTCCTTCCTCAGCGGCTCCTATAGCCAACCATCCATATCCTCTTATGAACATAGGCAATTATGGGCAACAACAAATGTTTTTTTGCGTACAATCCGTTTATCAATTTTCAACAAGTTTCACAACCCGTCTACCCACATCCGACTTAGGATACCACTGCAAATATTATTCAAGGGTAACTCGAACTTCAAACTTCTCTTATTGAAAAATATTACCATTGTTTTGTTGTTGATAATAAAAAAATTGTACTTTTTAGTTGTGTTCCACATTACTTCCCGACGCAAAATACTGTTGGACCGTCAATAGGATATCGATCTTCCCCTATGCAGCCAACGCTCTCTGAATTGCATCACATGAGCCAACAGTAAATTACGACTATTATAGATATAGAACTATGTTGCATATAGGTTTACTCAAAAATTTCTACTTGTTTGTTCCACTTATTCGACACATTCTACCGAAACAGTATCGAACATGGAACCAAATCAATCCGTTGTCGATGTCGATATGAATATAGAAGAACCTAACATTGGAGAGTTAAATAACATTCTTTCACTTGATAGTATGACCGTGGTTTGTTTTCCCGAGAATGATAATACATGGGTTGATGTAATGCAAGTAAACAATGCTTCTTTAAATTATGATTTTGCGGGTGAAGATAATGCTCCCGAAGATAGTGATGATCCAGAGCAAGACATGGAGATGTCCATCGATGGGTATACCTAGAAATGGGTAATCGATGGTAGTTACGGGGCGCTATCAAGGATTGCACCCCATAGCTTCCAAGTTTTTTATTTAAAATGAACTGACACTATCTCAGATTGCGCCAGTATACACGTGTACCGACACCGTCTCGTATTACACCAGTTCATTCTAACCAACTCAGCGCTAAGTTGGCCAGAAGTGGACTATAATTGAAATATTTCAAAAAATGGGCTAAATATGCAATAAAATTTTAAAATTAGGTTAAAGTGAAAAAAATCCATCTTTTTACTTCAAGAGGGATTGGTACTTTTTTTTGGTCTCAAATGACAGTTTTTTTATTCAGGAGTCGGGCTATATCCACTGCTGTTAGTTAATGGTGAAAGTGATAATACTTTTGAAGCTCCTTTAGTTCCTATTTAAGGTATTATTGCAACTTGGTCTATTGGTTGCTCGCCTAATTACTTATTTGTTCATTTTACAAAATCTTCATATTTTTCTTTAACAACAAATTGAATGAAATGTTTTAAACTATTTTCATAATTTAATCATCTATTTGAGATATGAGACAGAAATTACTTGTAGGCATCATGAGATCAGGCTCACTAAAGCAGCAAAATAGTACTATCTCAACCAGATGGATTCTTCTCCCATACTTAACAGACTACCAAATCGATTAACAAGCTAAAATATATTAAGCTTGGCCCCAAAAAATTCATGGTTAGTCCAAAAAAATAAAAATAGAAAATCCTTGCTATTTCCATTCTAATGTGTACTGGGCATGAACCATGAACGGTACATCGGATATATTTTTTTGACTACTTTAATGTGTACTATCCAAACTATGATCGGTTGGTCCACACTTACGATGAAACCATATACCATACTATGGTAAGTTGCTTGTGCAGTTGATATTTTTCCCTAAAATGCAAACTCAACAACGGCCTATTTTCCCAAAGAAAAATCTATGTTGGATGGAAATGACAATGTCTTAGGACCCAACTGCTCATATTGTTATAGGAAAATTGAGAATTAAATAAGTTATTTGTTTCTTATAGTGTAAAGGTTACCTAGCATATCTCTGTTGATTACCTAATTAATTATTATTCTCTCACTTTGTAAATTACCGAAGTGAACATTTCCCACATGCTTTCTCCACCTGCACTAGTGGTATAATATTTTTTCATCTAATTTTTCACATTATGACAACCAAAAAATGAAATAAAATAAAAAACAAATTCAAGTTCCACTTACATATAAATGTACGCTTTTGATAAGAAACAAATACACACATATACTGCATTTATTTTTTTATCCTTACATATTAATTTGTTTCTTGTAAATACCATAGTCTTTGACTTCATTGTTACACTAAGTTCCACTTCCTAACTTTGTATGGGAAAGTTGTTGTAAGAGTTTTAAACATCTCATCATCCTATGAGCATTCATATCAACCAGATGCTAAACAATTAATTTGTTCTTATAACCAGTTACTGATCCAGTGGTATTTGGACTTCTAGCTTTAATGATAACTATTGTTCAACTCTTTTAATGATTTCTCTCTCTTAAAAAATAAAATGCTAACAGTAAAATTTTCAATCGTTAACTGGAAAATTATTGGGTTTATTGTTATACTTTTGGATACTATTTGTTATTGAATTTGTTTTGATAATTGGCTGGTAATTATATGTTGCCTCTTGTAAATGGTAAACGGTCGTTATATTTTCTGGGAAAGGCAGAAAATGGTCACATGGGAAGCAGAATGATTGAGATTCATACTATAGAAAAATACACATAAGGATACAAAATGTAACGACCCGCACTTCCATCTACTTCAAACCGACCAACAATCGAAACCCACGTCGATTCAAGGTAAGCAAAAGTACGTTTCGTTAGGGTTTATCAGAGCAAACACAGCGGAATACAAAGCTCACAGCGGAAATAGAGAAAATATAAAAAGAATATATCATTGCAGCGGAAAACATTTTTGAATACAAATCTGATTTTACATACCATTACTCCATGAAGACATAACATAATATACTGATGCTAAGGTGTGTCCGTCCTTCATATGAAATTCCAGCTCTCTCTGGAAATCCAAGTCTTCAAGCTTGAGCTCGATCTCGAAAAACTGAAAAACAATCTAACAGACTGCCCGTGTGGAAATTGTGGGCACCCGTAGTTTGTAAGGGAAAAACAAACCACGAGTCAGTCATGAGACTGGTGTGAGAAAACTTGTATCACTAATATGATACTTATCCTTAATTGGAATAAGATACCTCGGGACCATGCCGCATGTCGCGAAACGGGTTTCCTCCCAAGGATACGTGAACAACCATAGCAAGCAGAACCAAGCATAGCACCCATAAATCAGCTTTTGAAAACATGGCTTTAGAAAAATGAACGATTATAAGCCCTCGATCCTATCACACAATGCAAGCGCACACCAGAGGATAGGGGTTTGCCTTATAATCGCAAAATATGCTTGATATAATTCAAAATGAAAACATTTGATATTATTATAAGGACTAGGGAGTGAAAAATCCTTTAACAAATAAACCTATGAATCTTAGATCGCATAGTGCCCCATCCCACTATTTTGGCTATATAGGTATACAATCGAAAATCGTAAAGGGTTTCGTATTGGAAGTTGGATTTCCATCATTGGGCCTGGGCTAAGGATCTTCCCAATCCGATTCGGAACCCCCAGCTAGGTTCCAGGATCCCGTCTGGCTCCTTTAGAGGGGCAGGGTCGGTCCACCCTACTTCGTGGATTAAAGTAACAGCTTGAACATAACGTCCCTCAGTCTGTGTGTAGAATGTTATCTAGGTATATTGACCTAGTACGAGGCGCCTCATCCAACAAACCACATAAGTAAATGCCTGGGCTCCGTACCATGGCGTTACCCTTTTGTTAGATGGAACGTTAAGTCCCTACCCCTACGGTCTATAATCCTGTTTCGGCTCATTCCAGGTTGTGAGGCTCGCGAGGTCACGTCATACACAAAGCTACGCATTTAGGCCATGCTTTGGTCTTCAACCACAAGGCCCTGTTTTTCAACAAAAGCCTTGATCATTTCCACTTATCATGCCACACTATCATTCTTTAAAACACAAACTGCTATTCACCAACATACAAACTTTGAGCTCGTACGTCTCAAAGAAGGGTGTTAAGCAAGAGAATAAATTCTCCGCCACCAAACAGAAGTATGTTTAGTAAATGTCAGTTTGTATTTTATAAAATACAGTGTCAGACACGAAATCCATCAACAAGTCCATTCCGGGAATAGGAACGAAGCCGAAGGAACTTGGTTCCACGTCCCCGCCTGGGAGTGCAAGTCCTTGCAAACCAAATCGCTTTAAGTACGGTCAGATTGTGCCGTCACTTTAACCTCATATGGGCCGTCGCCCAAGGCATCAACAGGCCATCCATCTGATGTGAAACGAAGCCGAAGGAACTTGATTCCACGTCCCCGCCTGGGAGTGCAAGTCCTTGCAAACCAAATCGCTTTAAGTACGGTCAGATTGTGCAGTCACTTTAACCTCATATGGGTCGTCGCCCAAGGCATCAACAGGCCATCCATCCGATGTGAAGAAATCTATGTCTTCCACCATCATCGTCGATATCTTGATGTCATCATCACGTCATATAATTATTCGGAATGGGTAAAAACTCAGTCTTTCCAAATAATTAGCGCATCTTTCATAACCAATAGGTATATAAGATCTCATGAACCTCATTCCAAACCAGAATATTCCTTTATTCAAATATTCACTAAATTGGGAATTATTCCCACAAATCTTGACAAAGATTTAATTCATTTAAACTCTTGTTTAAATCTTTCTATGGAAACCATTGCAAAAGATTTTACAATATCTTTTCACAATCTAAACCAAGTTAAGGTTTATCAACTAGTCAGGATTAACGAGTCTTACCGAACTAATCATTCATTTTATTGTCCCAATCCCAACCTATTCATCTCATGGAGCAAAACTGGTAGTACTCCATATCTAACACCCATGGTATTACTGGTAAATTCAATTACCATCCAATGGTTTAAATCTAATTAAAGATTTAACTATCGCATGGAGTAAAACTGCTTGCACCCCATTCTCGAACACTTCTTGAATTTGGTAAATTTAATTACCCTATTCTTATTTCAATCTAATTAAGGATTCACTAAAACTCCATTTAGTTTTAATTCAAAAATCACTACTCAATGATTATTCAATCTTAGGAAATTAATCCTGTCTTTAACTGGGTTAAAGAACAGAAGTTGTTTAAAACAGTGTTTATGATAGACCCAAAATAATCTTTCATTTCATATGGAATCTTTACGGAAATTTGAACAATCCATAATCTATATAATTTCTGTATCAGACTAATACTATAAACGGAATAACGGTAAGGCCTTTTAAATTCCATAAATAGTTACGTTCTTCCTTCACAGAAGCTCATCTCGATTATTAATAAATCAATTTCCACTCAATCCCAATTTAATTTATTAAATTGGAAACCTTTACTTTGGAAAATTCCATTAAATCTTAGTTAAAAAATTTATAAATTCCAAATTATATCATTACGGTTAACTGGGTTTAAGAACTAATGTCATTTAAAACACAGTTCACAATGAAACCAAAATCAACTTCCATTTAAAATGGAATCTTCACGGAAATCATATCTGCTTACAGATATTAATCTCTGTATCCAACCAACACTATAAGCGGAATATTGGCTAGCGCCTTTCAAATTCCTCAAATAGTCTAAGTCTTCATCTATGGAGACTTATCTCAATGTTAACCAATACAGTTTTCATTTAATTCCAATTTAGTTTAACTAATTGGAAAACTCCAATGTTCACTTATCTTTATTTCAGATTCATTTTACAAAGATGAATGTCTTTCCTACATTTAACGTTTAATAAATTGTTAAATGAACATTCGGGCTTTCCTTTCGATCCTCGTCCAAATAAATAAACATTGGCCAGGTAAGTTCAGCGCACTGGTTGCAGCATCCTTTACCTTGTTAAACCCCGTTTATCTTTCCAGATCTCACAATTGGGACAGACTTACTCGTGGTTTCCGCATATTCAACCAAAATAGGTGTTTATTATTTAATCCATTATTCATTCATCCAAAATACTTTCATTTCTCCTAATTATTTTATTATTAAAATAATCATTTAAAATCCAATTTCTGGAATGAGACTCATTCAACTTCCGTATATCCGAGAATATGGGTATATACAAACATACAATAAACATAAACAAGATGTCATGTGTCTGACGAGTTGTAACTAAACTTGATAGTTATTTAAGATCAGATGTCGGTGTCATAATTGGGTTCCATTTTACTAATTAACAACCAAATGGTATTCATAACCATTGGTCAACCAAATCAACCATTCTAAACACTAGAACATCCACAAAGCAACCATATACACAATTAAGTGAATACTTGGCACTAGTGTGAGTCATCATCCCAATACCCTGTGTAGGGATTTACTAATAAATAGCAATTAATTACAGTAATCCATAACTAAATCAAATCAAATGCCGACCCACATACCCATGGTGTTACGACTTGATGTTTTATAGTTCAGTCTAAAAATGCAATTTATAACTTGTTTTTCCTTAAATATTTATTTTTTTCCTGAAAAATCCGGAAAAATTCGCCATAACCTCCCCTGTACGGGTTCATCGGTACTACTACAAATAGTCATGCAGGACCCTAACTAAACAAAAATAGACCAGACGGTGTTCATAACCATTGGTTAAACCACCACAAACATCCCTTTAGACTTCTTTGAAACATTTTAACAAACATGTTGTGTACATGTTTTAAATCAGACTTAAAAGCCCTTTTTACAAATTGATTTCTCATACAAACTTCATCTTTACACATGAAGATCAAAACCTTAGGGGTTCATCATCTTTTACTACATCAAATAATTTACCAATAACCAACCCAAAGCATGTGTACCCCAAATATTCCACAAAGATGAGATTTTGTGAACTGAACTAAAGAGTTTCAACTCCAAACCTAACTAAGATTTACTTAGAAACCATTAGTAACCATTTCCCGACCATTTACATAATAGTTTTCTTTTAGGCATTTCATCGAACACCTTATGTGCATATAGATTATCCTTTCTATAATGGTGAATTCAAAACCAAAATCACATCTTTATGTGAATTAATCCATAAAGAATGACCCTTTGGAAGTTTATCATCATTTTCTAACCCAACATATTACCAAAATTAAATCAAGTCATGTATGTTTATGATATTCCATAAAGGTGCAACTTTGTGAACCTAACATAAAGGTTTTCACTCTACAAATTGTCATTTTTCCTTTATGAACCTATTTAGGGATTTTTAGCAATCATATACCATCAAGTCATTCATGAATTCACCACCAAAACTCTAAGAAACATTTCAACAAACACCTTATATGCAATCATAAAATTAAGCAACAAAAACCCTTTAAAAGTTTAGTTTTTCTCACTTAAAAGCTTCCAAAACTTCGCCTAGGATGTATAGATCCTTCTCCTAGTTTTTCTCCTTCCTTTCTTCTTTATTTTCTTGAAAAATATTTTTTTTTTAAATTTATTTTAAGGGAAAATCATGGGAAATTGATGAAGAGGGGAGGAAGAAGATTAAAGAAGGTGGAAGTGAGATTAAAATGGAGGGGGAAGGTCCTTTTATAGCCTAAAAAGTCACATGGATTGGTGACATGTCACAAATCTAAGGGAAGAGAAATGGATGGCTTATATTCATCCTTATCCATTTTCATCCTTATCCTTTTGAATAGTAAAGTGTGTTTTCTTACACACTTTCTAGCCTTGAATCGGAGTATCAAACAATAACGGTTTTCAGAAATTCTTTTACCGTATCGTCCGGTTTCTAACGAACTTCAATCCTATGTGTTCAGATCCAAAATCGGAGTTCATTAGAATTTTCAAATAATTTATTTTAATTTTGTTTTCTTAATAACTTTCTATATCCGATATTGAATTCTCCCAGACTCCATACATAGCTAATATTTTATGTTCTAAATTTTTCTGGATAGGTCTCAGGTTCCAATTTTGCCGTTAGGATAATCAAATTCCAATTATCATCAAATTTTAGTTCAAATTTTGGCTTTTTATTTTTTCTTTTCCACATACGGATGTCGTTTTACATGAAACTTCCCTGAGTACTAAAATTCGCTATTCTGGATCCAACGGGGGTGGTCTAACTATCAAGCAATATTCTGTTCTTAAGATATCCTCAAAATCGTCCGTTTTTAGTTCAAATTTTGAATGTTTTGCAAATTTAACATATCTAACGAATGCCATTTTTGATGTAACTAGGTCGGTTACCTAATTTCATCATTCCGGATTTAATGAAACTGATTTCATCGAAATCCGAGTTCGTTAGCTACTATTTCATTTGTAAACGTACTATTTTTAATTTAAAATTCATTCTTTTTGGACTATTTCAATTTTATTCCTGCCCAAATCCAAATTAATTCTGATCTTTATGATATCTGGAAATTTTAAATTGGTTCCAAATTTTCGGATCGTTACACAAACTTCGTGTAACAACCCAAAATTTTAACAAACAATAATTAATTAATGGATTAATTAATTGAGGTATAAAATGATAAAATAAATATTTGTCAGAAAAATATTGAGAATTGAATAAAATGGATTTTTCTGTTGTGTTTGTTACGAAATTCTGGTTCAGATAGACCCTTGTTTTGTATAAATCGAATAACATATGGAGAAGTTATGGGCTTAAGATGATTAAACAATATTTAAAAATTCAAACAGATAATTACACGCAGGAACTAATGGTTAGTGGACGACCCAGCTCATACTTGGGTCGACACATGAGTCGACCCAGTTCTAAGGCTGGTCGACCCATGGGTCGACCCAGAAGGTAGGAGGGGTCGACCCACCTTAAAGAATTCGGTGAATCTGGACCTGCTTTGAAGCTGGAATATTTTTTTATATAAAATACATTTGCTAGCTCAGCATTACGCGTACGGTTGGATTGGAAAACCCAAATCTAAAGGCTAAGAATTATCCTAGGTAATTTATATAAAGGCAGGCAGCCTCATTGTTTTCTACAAACAAATCTATTCTTCCTTCTTCTTCCTCCAAACCTTTGCGAAATAAAAATATGGAGATACTGAGGTGCTGCCCAAACATAATTAGAAAAGATAATTTTGATTACTCTACAACAACAAATCTAAAAGTGGACTTTCTTCTACAACATCTATTTTATAAGATTTTCTAGATCTACAACTATGGTGAGTATTACTGTGGTTTTCCCAATTTCTTCTAAGTTAAAGTTAAATAGATATAATAGTTGTTGTAGTAATCCAAATAAAAAGAACATTGACAGCAAATATATTTTGGATCTGAAAAGTAACAATGTTTATAAGATTATTCTTATATGTTATTTTAATTACTGTTAATCGCCTACTCGTTTTCAGTTATTTTCTTGTATGTACATCTCTCTTCCTTATCCCCTTTCTGTTGTTTGTTTATTTATAATATTATATGCCCTTTGGAATTGCATAGAATTGGAAAAGTGTGAAATATCATTAAAAAGGGAAAATTAGGCATATTAGAATTTGTAGTTTAAACTGGGATTACTAAAAAGGGAAGAATATGTAAACACGAATAGGCTAAACTTAATCTTGTATTAAGTAGAAATGTCATTTGTAAACATGTGATTCAGTGTTTAATGTTCATTCATGTTAATTTGGGAATAACATGTATTTTAGTGTTTAATGTTCATTCATGTTAATTTGGGAATAACATGTAAACTAGTGTTTAATGTTCATTCATGTTAATTTGGGAATAACATGTAAACCAGTGTTTAATGTTAATTCATGTTTGTAACGTCCCAGAAATTTTGACAATTGGAATATGGAATAAATTAAAGATTTAACTACGGGCAATCAATTTTATATTGATACTAGGATTAAGAATATTATTATTAATAATAATCAAATATATAGTTTTGTGTATAAATTGAATACGATGTTTTATTCAGAATTGATGGTTGGAATCAAATATTTATTGTTGAATATTTGAATTGGGATTTGTTGGATATTTAAATCGAATTTGAAATTCGATGGAAAAATATAAAGTGTTGAATTTAAAATAAATATATAAATGTAGTGGACATCAATCGAATGTAAATTTTATTTGTTAAATATACGGAAATTGGTTTGGATAGGGCATGTATATTTGTATATATAAAGAAAATTCAAATTTAACGGTTCAAAATTTGGAGACGAACGGAATTATTGGTAAACAAACGGAACAAAATCAGTGAATGGATGAATGATTTAAAAATAAAACAATGTCATATGAAAACATAGTCGAATTGTAGTCCGATTAATTTTATTGATTCAGAATGCGAAAATGAAGAGGGGCATATAATTTTTGTTGCATTCAGAGAGTATGTTAGCGGTACGAAATTAGAAGGATACATGGTAATTCATGGTGAAATATAATATTTAATTACAGAAATACAACCTACCTCGAATATGAACTACGCAGGCCTATCATTTGAGATCGCTGCTACCTATACCTATATGATTTTACATCGTTCCTATCTCTTTATTCCCCCTTATAAAAATGATCACTTTGTTCCTTCTTCAGCAAAAAATTTCCCAAATCAATCTTCCCCAAATTATAAATCATGGCCACCGTAATTAATTCTCCCAAAAAAACTATTCTTCTTTAAATCAGTTGCATCCTCCTCTTTCTGTTGATCAGAAACTCGAAGTCACCCACTTGGTTCACAACCAAAAGTCGCGCATTCCTCCTTGTTGTCGATTTCCCTTCCTTCGAATATTTCCTCACCACCGTAGTCGCATCACCAGTCACTGCTCCTACCGGTGACTGCTCGAGCTTGGCTTCTCCTCCAAGTTGTCACCTTTATCAATTTGAAGACTCCACCGTCAATGGAAACAACCACAATGTCTGCGATCAACCCTAGGAAAAACATGGAAAATAGGTGAGTATTCACTCATGATTAATTTTAGTTTAAGTGATTAGATTTCAATAAGAATTAAATATAACAGTATATCATGGAATGAAATTTGCTTGTGAAATTTTTGGCTTTTCCCTCTTACTATTGAAATTGATATATTGCCTAATGGTTTACCGTATATATTTACCTACAACCACACTCGAATTTTATTAAACGGTGTATCTTGGACTTGTTCATTTGTTGTTCCCACCCGTAAGACCTTATGCTGCCTTCATTGTTACTACTGTTAAGAAATACACCTATACCTAGGCATGGAAGTTCATGAATAGCTTCACAGTAAGGCATCACGCTTTGAAAAAAAAAAATTGTCATTTAGTGTGCTTTGATATCAGATAATTGACTTTAATGATCTGGTTTTTATTCACCTAGTATAAAAATAGTATCTTTATTTCAATTAGATATTATTGGTTCGTTTTTATGTTATGTTGTCTGGAATTTATTAGACGAATATTATTAAATTAATACAAGTTTATCATACATATGTTATTAGGCAATAGTGAAGCCATGTGTTTTCAAGCCCTACTTATTATTTTTCTTCTATTACAGTATACGAAATGATCCAGTAATACTTGAAATCATTGTTCCAACATGATTTTCCTATTTAATTATTGTTTTCTACAGTCAATACAATTTTAGATTTTGTGAGTGTACCTTTGTAAGGTTTACCAGATTTGGAAGGTGTTGCTAATCATTCAACTCCTTATATAGTCAATAAATTTAGTAAATCTTTCTTTCGTTTTGAACTGTCCATATTCAACTTGCTGGTATGAAGGTTTGCTCACTGTTTGCTAGAACTTGAAATATTATATCAGTTTAAAATCCTAGAATAAGGAGAAATATTTGAATGAACCACAGGAGAAATATTAGATTTGAAGCAGGAAAACTTGAGTTATATATTGATTTATTTATATACATCTTTTTAAAATATCTAATATTTTCTTTGAGGTATTATCTGTCTGATTACAACTCTCACGTATACTTCAGAAAACTGTCAATAATGACACATAATATGAAATAAAAAATTGATGTTTTAAACATCTTCTATTGTAACATTAGATTGGCCAAACAACTGGAGATCATTTTGTAGGATCAATATTTTTATTTTTGAACTTTCATTCAATATGAACACAGCCGCTGAGGATTTGAAACTACCATTTAATTTCAAACAATATATCAGCCACCAGGACAAAGTCATGTACTATTAGTATGATTAATATTATAAATGAATGACTTCAGTAATAAATAAATTGAGTTTTTCCCTTTTCTCTAGCATTACTATTATGACAGTAAGGAAGCATGAAATGGTACATCAACATTTCTTTAATGTTTCCAGCATAATCTACCGGGCCAGTTTTTAAGGTTAACATATAGTAAATCATAATTAGTAAATTAGTTTTAACAGTATATTTGATGTGTCCATAAGAGTGGCTCTACTTTTCCGAGTTTCACTAGTTTGATCATCCATATATGTGCCTGGTAATATTGATAGTATGCGCTCACTTGATTGATGTTGGAAATTTCAGTTGGAATGAAATTAAACTGGAAGCCGTATATATATTCTTCATAATAATTGAGTATTAAGTATTTAGGCTCCAACTATTCATTCTGCAAGTCATCAGTCACCAAAATTTAAATAGTTCCATTAAGTATGACACGCCTGAAGTATTTGCAGGTCCTAGTTGTTGCTTTCTGGCTATAACATGTATGTGTATAGAGCTATACAAGTGTCTGTCTGATGTATGCCCCAATTTATCGAATCTACGTTGTGTTAGACCATTTACCTATGCCTAGATTTACATGCACATACTATGATATTTCAGACATATGGGTTGAGGTTGTATACCATGTTTTACTCTCTAAAATTATGAAATTTTCGGTTCAAGTTCAGAGAGCTGCACCTATGCGAGCCTTGTAGCCATTTTAATATACATCCGTGCAAGTAAACCTGAGAAATGTCTGGTTGTTTCATGATTGTTCCTAAAGTAAATAATTTGATAAGCACATATATTATACTTGATCTTTAACGGATATTACATAAGATCTACACCGTGTTAAACTGAATTGAACGCATATTACACTTAAATTAAAACTGATATGGGACGGACGGTGCACATTGATAAGAACAGGTACTACACAATTGTTTAAATTTGATGTTAGAATTAACTGTTATATTTAAGTTTTATTGAAATTAATTTACTTAAACAAATGATTAATCCTGACTCGGGTGTTTTCTGTTTTACATGGAATGCTCGGGTCAGACCTGAGCATTTTAGATTTAAATATTTCAGCTTAGTATTCGAAGATTGATGAAGTTGGGTATTCAAAAGACGGTGCACTCTGAAGATTTAAACAGTAAATATTTTTATTATATTCAAATTGTATTTTTAACTCCGTTGTATCAGAAAAATCTTATATTCAAAATTTAGATTAATAAATAAAAGTTATTCCACTATTCAATATTGTATCTTCTAACTATTCTGTATTTTTCTGTGTTGATTTTGTTTTTAAACTCTATAAGCTAAATAACAACCTGTCAATTTGGACGTTTTAAGTTGGTTAAATTACCGATTTGAAGCGGTCAAAATGGCGAGACGTTACATGTGGTATCAGAGCTTTGGTTTATTCGAAGCTTAGCTTGAGTTTGAGAGAGTACAATTGACACTAGAAAAAAAGGATTTTGAAAATAAAAAGAGTTTTGAAAAATAGATTTTGATAAACGAATTATTTTGGAAATATTATGAAACTAATGTTTTGAGACTAATACAGTGGAAAAAATATTATTTTGAGATTTAAAATTCTTTTCGGAATCCCAGTCTTCGAATCTAGCTTTGCCAGAGCTTATCTTGATAAGATCCCCTTAGGTCTGAGTCTCGGATCCTTCATCGAACGGTATCAAAGGAACATAAGTATAAGATAATAAACGAATCAGTTTCTCCAATCATATGTTTTAGCAGTTAAAGATAACAAAAATTTATTGTAATAAGAATTCCGGTAGGAATTTGAGTGAAAAGGTGAAATTTGAAATCGTTTCAAAGATGTAACGATGAATTTTATTTTGATATTCGGGATATAATGAAAATAAAATCAAAAAGGTTAGAAGTCGAATTCGACTATGTCAAATTTTATTGCTAATTTATTTAGAACGTGGCAAGATAAATTATAATTGGTTTCAAACCAATAATGGATAATCGAATATATGAATTCGATATTAGGTTATAAACTTGTTAATTAATTAACAAGAAGTGAAGCGTAAATGAGAGTTATAAGTGAAGTGAAATATGAATGAAGAGAGATTTGGATCTATATTTGAATGGAATCAAATTAATTTGATGTGACGAGTTCAGATTTCGATAAAAGGAATAATATTTACTTTTTAGAAGTAAACAACGTGTGAAAGCAAAATTGTTGCGAATGAAATTGTGGATAAAGGAAATGGAAGTGACCAGTACGGTGAAATTATTCTGAAGTTCAGAATATAAATCAAATGAGATTTTTTCGGAGTTCGGAATATATTATCGAATGAGAGATTATTCGAAGGAAGTTAATTAGGGAAGTCAACTATGTTGAATTTCAAGGAATATTCCTTACATTCCATTTTTAAATTAAAATTTAATATACTATTAATTAGTTGTTTAAGTATTCAGATTAATGAAAAAAGTATATTTTAAAGTTAAAAATTTCGAAGGCGTGAATTATCGTTATAATCAGTGATTTTCGTAAAAGAAGTAAATTCTTAATTTTAATTCGAAAGTTACGAGAATGAATGTTTGTGGGTGTTCGACGTGGTGAACTTTATCTATTTCAAAATTAATAATATTGTTCAGTTAAGGTATAAGAGGTAAATATACCCCAACTTGGTTGACTCCATTGTTAACTAAGAAATGGTTAAGGTTCGATAGCAAGAGTGGTTAAGTGAAGTAAGTAAATGAATGACAACAATTAAGTGGGAATGGCGATGATTTAATTAACATTTGTTTTAATCCAAATAACGAATTTAAAAATGTTTCCCTGAATAAATAAAATATAATTTCTATAGAAATTAAAGATGTGTGAATAGGTGGAATTGCTTTCAAAGGATCGTGAGTGGCTAACAGATTTTGGTAAATCAGAATGGCAAGAACTGAAGAACAAAAACCCGCACGTCGAGAATGAAGGGTGGTAGAACGTAAATAGAAGTGGATTTGTAAATTGAATCCAAGAATTTTGCAAGCAATTTAGAAATGAAGTTAAGGAATTTAGAAATTGACCGGAGACTAGTTAAGTTGAATAATTTCCCGAGTGTTGATCTGATGTTGGTTTCGGCCTTCGGGATTGATACTTAAGGAGTTGTTCGCTTGCTAATTTACGGTCGAAGGATGTGAAAATAAAAGAGAAATAGAGCGCGAATGAGAAATTAGTTATAAGAATGAAGAAAAGAATTCTGGAATTTTGGAAGTGTTAAGATTTGAATTAAGTGATGAATTGAATAATTGTAAAATTTGAGTAACTAGAAAAATTGGAAGAAAATTGGGTTGGAAGCAATAGATTCATAAATATGAGTTGAAAAGATATTGAATATCTGAATTTAATAAAAGATCAAAACTAAGTTTTTGAAATTGAAATGGAATTTGAGGATATTCGATTTTAGATATTGTAGATAGAAATTTTTGAGACATATATTTGAAAATTTAGTGAATTCGAAAACTACTGGGTGGGAAGGTATTAAAATTATATATAAAAATGAGATGTTTGAAGATATGATTTGGAAAGAAAATCGCAAATTTGATTTATAAGGAATACGAAATAAAGTATTATATGTTTTCAAATCAAGATAAGGGAAGTACCTTCCTTCTCATTTGAATCTCGAGCTTAGTTGAGATGTGATGGTGGTGGCAGTACGTTTTCCGGACATAAAGCTCGAGTTGTCAATGTTCCTGGAAGAACATGACTGTGTAGCATAATTTGCAGGGCTGTAGATGGCCTACAGCGGACGGATGTTTGTTGGGAGAGCCAAGCGTAACCATTGTGTCTAATGTGATCTACAGTCGTGATAATGGCGTAATCCGCAGAGCTGTGAAAGCTTACTAGTATGGATGTTTCCTGAGGGAATCAGGCGTAATTATTGTGTACCTGTGGTCCACATGGCATATCTACAAGTGAAAGAGATGTAACCACTAGAGTTACCAAGGGTAGAATTGAGCCATGCGATGTTGATATATACTAGTGATGTTGAGCCACTTGGTTGATGCAGCATTGTGTAACACCCCGTAATTTTGTTAATATTAATATTCACAAATTAAAGAATAACTAATCTCAGACGTGAGAATTATGGGAAACGGGTTGCGCCATTCTGTTCGTCTCGGAATTCTGGTTGAAATAGAGTCCGAGTTTGCGTGAATTGGACTTCGTATGAAGAAGTTATGGCCATCGGAAGTTTCAGAAAATTCAAAACTGCTCGCAGGAAATTTAAAATTCAAACTGAAAAGTGCAGAAGCGGGCTGGGCGGGAAAAATTCCCGCCCAGGCAGGTCGATTGGGGGGTCGACACTAGTGTCGACCTGCCCCCAAACCCCCCACCCTCAGGTCGACTATAGTGTCGACCTGGGTGTCGACCTGGGTCTGGCGGCTAGGGTTTTTGACTGAGCCTATTTTTGACTGAGTGATGACCCATTAGGGTTTTGACCTAATCTGGTTGGCTGGGATTAGTTCTGTGTTGATATGACGGTCTAAAATAAATCCTAACTCTATAAATACCTTGGTAGTCTCTCACCCTAATTCATAAGAAAAATAGAATAGCTACAGTCATACCGCCGCCATGGAACTCAGTGGAGCCGCCGCCAACTAAGAAGGAAGAAAAGCTAATCAAATACTAATTCTACTCAATTCTAAAGCAAAGAAAGACTCTTTTCTTCTCTAAATTGTGAGTATGATAGTCTTAACAAGATTTTTATTAAATTAATTAGGTTAAGTCATGAATGGATTATGAGTAGATGATGTGAATTGTCATAAATGCTGTTGTAAACCTTATGCTATCATGTATGTTATAAATCCTATGCTATGTATTCTATATGTTGTAAATCATGTTATGATGATGTTATGTATGTTGAGAGTTTCTATGCTAAATTGTGATAAATCATACATGCTTTAAAGTCATGATGTTATTGTTTGTGCTAATTAGCTCATGTTAATCACATCATGATGTTAATGTTATTTGGGTTATGTTAATCTATATGACAAGTCACATATGAAAGTTTAGGTTGAGATTATGAACATATGCCATGACCTCTATTTTGATCTAGAATTATGACATCTAGAATTATGCTATGACATATGTGAAATTCTATGCTAGTTTACACCACCATTATGTTGCCTAAAACCCCATGTGCAAGTTTATACATAATTTTGGGTTATGATCATATCATGTAAATTGTGCCATTTAACAAGTTGACACCTTTAGATCCTTAACATGTGTAGTTTATGCAAATTTCACCCCTATTATGATTAGATTAATTTTAATTGACTATATGTTGTCATAATTTATTTTCGTGCTATGAGTTAGACTATTCGAGTCTAACGTATATTCTGCGTTGAATAAGCGAACGTATAAACGTGGGGTAGGGGTAATATTAAGGATTTAATACTAAGATGTTGGGGTGCAATTGATATGATTTTGCATGCCATGAGTAGATGACCATAATTGAGTCAATTATGGGCATCATTAAAAGTGGACTTAATTAATAAGAATAGGGAATTATTAAAACTGGGGTAAAAGATTATAAGTGATAATCAATGCTTAGGACACGAGGTTGGACTCGTTTGTGACGTAAACCTGCCCGGACCCGCCCGGCAAATCCAGTGGTCACAAATGTCAGCCCAATGTGAGAGGTCCTAGGCCTAAACTAAAGCATAACAGTTGTAAAGACACGAGGTTAGACTCTTTTAGGGTGTAAGACTGCCCGGACCCGCCCGACATATCTAGTTGCCATAAATGTCAGTCTAATGTGAGAGGTCTTTATGAGGTTATGGCCTGAATGAATTAAGAAATACTTAACCAGATAAACATGTAAGGTGGGACATGGGGGTTAAGTAGGTGCCTTGGGTGGCATGAGGAATATAGTGGGTGCCCTTAGTGGCATGTGAAATACGATTGGTAAGACTTAACCAAACACACATGTAAATGAACATGACTAAGAGGGTTAAGTGGGATATACTAGTGGTGACAAGCTTAGGTGGGTAGCTTGTGGGGGCCCATTTCAACCAGTATCCCAAACGTATCTTTGTGGGCTCGACCCAAGTCGAGGACGGGACACGCATACTGGGTTTGACTATAAGAGGCCAAAACGGGGAGCGGTGGCAACGCAAGTCCAACGGGTTTCATATGCATGTGTGGACCCGGGCTGGTAGGTAAGACGTTGTTGCATCGTGTAGGTATAAGCCGTGCATTCTCAAGTTGTATCGGGTTGCCACTTTAGGGGAGTGATACACCCCACTATGGGGCCAGCACGGGTATCTGCGAGTAGGGAGCCTATCGAAAGTGGGTAGTGGGGTACACCTAGTTGAGATAGGGGCAGATGGCACCTATGTAGTCAGCTAGGGGTACGTAAGGCTATTTATATAGTTTCTGTGTGAAGCAAAGGGGGATCAACCTTTAGGGTGACTGGTGCGGTGCAGTGTAGTAATGTGCGGTGCAATGTAGTAATGATTCGTTAGTAATTAGGTATGCCTTTGACGTTATCTTTAACGTTATCTTTAACGTTATCTTAAACGTTATCTTTATCTGCTCTTCCATACTTAATAGTTCATAGACATTTACTTGTCTTCCAGCTTATGCCTTAGCCTAGTTATTTTGATAATAGTATTGTAAGAATTATCATACTCGCCGGACTTTACGTCTGACCCCCTCCATTTCTATCCTTTTTCCCCTCCAGGTCCTCAGGTTGGGCCCAGCTCTAGTGGAGTTTGATTGGATTGCTTTATCTCTCTTGGAAAGCTTGGACCGTTGAAGTAAAGTCCAGCTTGTTATCTTTTTCATGGCTATTTATGTAATGGGATTATGTATTTTGTTTTATCAAGATGGATAATGTACTTGACTCTGATAAATGGTTTTGTGATGTAATAAACATGTTTAATTTCCGCTGCAATAAATTGAAGTTTTAGATTTCCAAGTACTTCTTATTATTTGTCTTGTTGTAATTTTTCTGTTCTATATTCACTTATAACCTCCATGGAAGTTAATGCATTCCCTTTGTGAGTGACATTAATGGACTTGGGGTGTTACACGTGGTATCGGAGCTTAAGGTTACCAGAACAGATAAATTTTTTAGAAAAACTATTTTTCTAGAGTATTTTTGAAAGAAGTGCTTTCAAAAACATGTTTTAATGAGTAATTTAAGAAAAACATAATCCCCAATAGCCATATCTTTATCCTTTGAATTCTCCATTTTGAATCTTTCCTTTTTCATTTCAGCATGGCTGAAGATCTTAACCTACCTGATGGTGTAACGATACCAGGATGGTATAGGAGGCTATTAGAGGCTAGGGTCGCCGCAGGTCCGGCCAATGTTCCTCCACCACCTGTTGCACCCGTTCCTCCTCCTCCTCGCGTAGATACTTTTGCAAAGACGTGCAAGGAATTTAAGGCTATGGGTGGAAAACCCTTCCAAGGGTCAGAAACATTTGTGGAAGCTAGAGATTGGCTTAGGGAGGTAGAAGAATTGCTAGAAAATTTTGAAGTGGAAGAAGGGAGGAGAGTAAAATTAGCAGCTTGGTTGATGAAGGGAGAGGCCTCGTTATGGTGGGAGGTCACTAATGGGGAGCGTCCTGTTGATTCTTGGGCGGATTTCAGACATAGGTTTGAGGCGAAGTTTCTCTCAAGGGCAGAGGAGAATCTATATATGGAAAAGTTTTTGACATTAAAGCAAGGAAGCTCATCAGTAAAAGAATATGTCAACAAATTTAATCAGTTAGCAAGGTTTGGCTTGGATTTAGTGAACACGCCGGAAAAGAAGGCTCTGAGGTTCGTTAATGGATTGAATGAACCGTTGCAAGGGTTGGCTATGACCCACATCCCTGTGGGGGCCACCTTTGAGAAGCTCGTAGACATGGCACTCATGCACGAGGAGAAAAGCGCTAAAGTTGATAAGGCACCCGAGAAGAAAGGGGATCAGAAGAAACCACAACAGCAAAACAAGAAGGGTGGTAAAGACAATAATGGCAAGGGAAAGAAGAAATGCTTTAACTGTGGGACACCTGGCCATCTCAGCAAGGATTGCCAAAAGAAGAAGAAGACTGGCTGTTTCCACTGTGGCGAAGCGGGACATCTAGTGAAGGACTGCCCAAAGAAGGGGCAGAGGGCAGGAGCTACCTCGGGAGGATCAGTGCAGGCTCTTATGGCACCAGGGCAGGCAAGGGGACAAGTTTAGGCTCTCGCGGTCCCACTGCTGCAAGAACGAGGTAGAACCATTTCTGTTGAAAGCTTAGTTTTTCTGTTTGATCATCCTGTCCGTACCTTATTTGATTCGGGCGCATCGCATTCGTTTATCTCTACGTCATTAGTTGAATCACTGCACTTAAACACCAGTTTAGTAGAGGATCCCTTAGTTGTTTCGAATCCAATTGGGGGCTCAGCTTATTTGTCCATGATGTGTTTGGATTTGAAAATTTCTATACTTAGCGTTGAATTTAGATGTGATGCTTATGTGTTGGGCTTCACGGGCTATGGGTTAATTTTAGGAATGGATTGGATGTCCAGAAATGGGGCCGTTCTTGATTGTGAAAGGAGAGTAGTTAGGCCCATGACTCGCCTTAGTAACGCTCTCGAAATCTTTTGTAGTCCCATAAATTCCGTTATGCTAAGTTATTTAGAATCGCTTGATGCGTCTGAGGAAAATCTACAATCTGTTAGAGTGGTCCAAGAATATTCGGATGTGTTTGAGGAGGTGAAGGGCTTGCCTCCGAAGCGGGAGATAGATTTTCGAATATATCTGGTGGATAATGTGAAACCAGTATCTTTACCGGTACGCCACATGGCTCCACGTGAAAGGAGGGAACTCGATAAGCAAGTGAAGGAGTTGCTTGAGAAGGGGTTCATACGACGAAGTATATCGGAGTGGGGTGCTCCAGTAGTATTTGCCACGAAGGCGGATGCGTCCCTTAGACTATGTGTGGACTATAGAGAACTTAATAAACTTACTAAGAAGAACAGACACCCACTGCCGAGGATTGACGATCTCTTCGATCAGTTAGTTGGCGCCTCAGTGTTTTCGCAGTTGGACTTAGCCACTAGTTTCCATCAGTTGAGAGTGGCTGAGGATAGCATTGACAAGACTGCCTTTAGGACTCCGGACGGTTTCTATGAATGTCTAGTGATGCCCTTCGGTTTGACAAACGCCCCCCGCATACTTTGTTGATTTGATGAGTAGGGTGTTTAGGGAGTATCTTAACAAATTCGTGGTAGTCTTTGTAGGCGACATCCTGATCTTTTCTAAGGATGAAGAAGAACATGCCCTACATCTTAGGGAAGTGTTGGAGACCCTACGAGCGCATAATCTTAAAACCAAATTTTCTAAGTGTCACTTCCGGAGGAAGGAAGTACGATTCCTAGGGCACGTGGTTTCCAAGGAAGGGATAGCTGTGGATCTCGCGAAGGTGGTGGCCATCCAAGATTGGAAGGTCCCTAGAAATGCTACAGAAGTGAGAAGTTTCTTGGGGTTGGCTGGCTACTATAGGAAGTTTATCAAAGACTTCGCAAAGATATCAGCTCCATTGACACGCTTGACGAAGAAGAACCTAGTTTTCACATTAGATATAGATTGTGATGATGCATTCCAACGACTGAAGAGAGCTTTGACTTCAGCCCCAGTCTTAGTATTGCCAGACGGGAGTAAGCAGTTTACTGTTTATACTGACGCTTGTGGGACAGGACTAGGCGCAGTCTTAATGCAAGAGGGAAGGGTAATAGCCAATGGTGGAAGGCAGTTGAGAGCGCATGAGAAGAATTACCCCACGCACGACCTAGAGTTGGCTGCTATTGTTTTCGCGCTTAAGTCTTGGCGTCATTATCTTCTTGGCGAGAGATTCGAATTATTCACTGACCACAAATCTTTAAAATACTTATTCTCTCAGAAGGACTTGAACTTAAGGCAGCAAAGGTGGATGGAGTTCTTAGCATCCTACGATTTCGAAATAGTATATACCCCTGGCAAGGGTAACGTGGTGGCGGACGCCTTAAGTAGAAAAAGGTTATCCTTAAGTCCTTTGTTTGTTGAGCGGCGAAGCTTAGAATTCATTTCGATGTTTGACTTTAGACCTTCTGTTGACTTTGTACCCGATTTACTAGCATCCTTAGAGGTTAGACCTACGCTTTTGGGATGGATTGGCGAGGCACAGCGAGACGACCCACAGTTGGTTGAGTTGGTAGAAAAGATCAAAGGAGGGGTGTCATCAAGCCATCTCCGTAGGTATACCCTAGATGATAGGGGTTGGTTATGTAGGGACGGTAGACTTTGTGTACCAAAAGACGATGACCTAAGGAAGACTATTCTTGACGAAGCACATCATTCGAAGATGACCATTCATCCCGGCGGGGACAAGATGTACAAAGATATGAAGCGAGTTTACTTTTGGGCCAGTATGAAGAAAGATGTGGCCGAGTATGTCGCTAGATGCTTGGTGTGCCAACAAGTAAAAGCGGAGCAAAAGAAACCCGGTGGGTTGCTTCACCCATTGGAGGTTCCACTATGGAAGTGGGAGAGTGTCTCGATGGATTTTGTGGATGGATTACCGCGATCGAGGAAGGGTAATACGGGGATTTGGGTTATAGTAGATAGACTTAATAAGAGCGCCCATTTCATTCCCGTGAAGAGTAAGAGGACTGCTCCATGGTTAGCTTCTGTATACGTCCGAGAGATAGTTCGGTTGCACGGTGTTCCTTCTAGCATAGTGAGCGACCGCGATCCTATTTTCACTAGCGAATTTTGGAGAAGCTTACTAGAGGCGGAAGGGACTCAGTTATGTTTGAGCACTGCATATCATCCTCAGACGGACGGCCAACCGAGAGGGTGAATCGCATTCTAGAGGATCTTTTGAGGCTATGTATCCTAGACTTCGGGGGTACATGGGAAGAGCATCTTCCATTGGTGGAGTTCGCATATAATAACAGCTTTCAGTCTAGCATTGGTATGGCACCATTCGAAGCTATTTACGGACGGTCGTGTCGTTCACCTACATGTTGGTGGGAATCTACGGATAAGATCTTACTTGGGCCCGATATGATTAGGGAGACTTCGGAGAAGATCGACTTGATTCGAAGGAGGATGAAGGCAGCGCAAGATAGGCAGAAATCTTATGCAGATAAGAGGAGGATAGATCTTGAGTTTGAAGTTGGGGACATGGTCTTTGTCAAAGTGTCTCCACTACTAAACATTGTTCGCTTTGGGTCCGTTGGGAAGTTAGCACCAAGGTTCGTAGGGCCGTTTCCTATTAAGGAGAAGATTGGACAGATGGCGTATAGAGTGGAGTTGCCTAAGAGACTTAGTGGTGTACACGATGTATTCCATGTGTCGCATTTGAGGAAGTGCTTGCACGAGACCGCGGAAGTGGTAGAGCCGAACTTGCTTAGAGAGGTGGAGATAGAGCGTGATGCGACGATTCGACGAGCTCCTATGCGCATTCTTAGGTCAGAGATCAAGAAGCTGAGAAATCGAGAGGTCAGACTAGTCAAAGTACAATGGGGAGATGATGAGAGCAACGCTACTTGGGAGACAGAAGAGAAGATGCGTTCACGATACCCTTTCCTTTTCGAGGGTATGTCCTTTAATTTCTCCTTTATCGCTTATCTTGTACTTATCTTACCTTTACAGTATCCTCTCGCTAGTATCCTTGAACTTTATTAGGATAATCCTAGGGTTGAAACATGTGTTTGAGACATATTATGTATGATGGATGGAAAGTGGATGCAAGTGTTTGCTAGTGGTTGCTTGTGGACGCATATACACACACTATTAGGCACTAGATCGGCTTAGTCACTTCATACTGCATATTGCATATATATGGCTGTACTTAGTAAAATGTATGTATGAGGTTTTGTTTTATCATATGAATGCTGCATTCGGATGATGATTGTGCATGCATATAGAGATAATATGTTGCATTAAGGAACTTTTGCATACATAATGGACGCATGGCACTATCATGAATTGCATTAAGGAAGTCGACTGAATCAGTGGACCGCCTGATTTTGCATTAGATATGGACATAGCCACACACTGTGCATTTAAACATGAAAGCATTAGAAGTCTATAAGGACAATGGATGCCTGTGTTTGATGGTTGAGTAGATGGACGATTGGATGTTAGGATATACATTCTTCTTAACTTGAAGATTTCGGGGACGAAATCCTTTAAGGAGGGGAGAATGTAACACCCCGTAATTTTGTTAATATTAATATTCACAAATTAAAGAATAACTAATCTCAGACGTGAGAATTATGGGAAACGGGTTGTGCCATTGTGTTCGTCTTAGAATTCTGGTCGAAATAGAGTCCAAGTTTGCGTGAATTGGACTTCGTATGAAGAAGTTATGACCATCGGAGGTTTCAGAAAATTCAAAACGGCTCGCAGGAAATTTAAAATTCAAACTGAAAAGTGCAGAAGCGGGCCGGGCGGGAAAAATTCCCGCCCAGGCAGGTCGACTGGGGGGTCGACACTAGTGTCGACCTCCCCCCCCCAGGTCGACTACAGTGTCAACCTGGGTGTCGACCTGGGTCTGGCGGCTAGGGTTTTTGACTGAGCCTGTTTTTGACTGAGTGATGACCCATTAGGGTTTTGACCTAATCTGGTTGGCTGGGATTAGTTCTGTGTTGATCTGACGGTCTAAAATAAATCCTAACTCTATAAATACCTTGGTAGTCTCTCACCCTAATTCATAAGAAAAATAGAATAGCTACCGTCATACCGTCGCCATGGAACTCAGTGGAGCCGCCGCCAACTAAGAAGGAAGAAAAGCTAATCAAATACTAATTCTACTCAATTATAAAGCAAAGTAAGACTCTTTTCTTCTCTAAATTGTGAGTATGATAGTCTTAACAAGATTATTATTAAATTAATTAGGTTAAGTCATGAATGGATTATGAGTAGATGATGTGAATTGTCATATATGTTGTTGTAAACCTTATGCTATCATGTATGTTATAAATCCTATGCTATGTATTCTATATGTTGTAAATCATGCTATGATGATGTTATGTATGTTGAGAGTTTCTATGCTAAATTGTGATAAATCATACATGCTTTAAAGTCACGATGTTATTGTTTATGCTAATTAGTTCATGTTAATCACATCATGATGTTAATTTTATTTGGGTTATGTTAATCTATATGACAAGTCACATATGAAAGTTTAGGTTGAGATTATGAACATATGCCATGACCTCTATTTTGATCTAGAATTATGACATCTAGAATTATGCTATGACATATGTGAAATTCTATGCTAGTTTACACCACCATTATGTTGCCTAAAACCCCATATGCAAGTTTATACATAAATTTGGGTTATGATCATATCATGTAAATTGTGCCATTTAACAAGTTGACACCTTTAGATCCTTAACATGTGTAGTTTATGCAAGTTTCACCCCTATTATGATTAGATTCATTTTAATTGACTATATGTTGTGATAATTTATTTTTGTGCTATGAGTTAGACTATTCGAGTCTAACGTATATTCTGCGTTGAATAAGCGAACGTATAAACGTGGGGTAGGGGTAATATTAAGGATTTAATACTAAGATGTTGGGGTGCAATTGATATGATTTTGCATGCCATGAGTAGATGACCATAATTGAGTCAATTATGGGCATCATTAAAAGTGGACTTAATTAATAATTTGAATAGGGAATTATTAAAACTGGGGTAAAAGATTATAAGTGATAATCAATGCTTAGGACACGAGGTTGGACTCGTTTGTGACGTAAACCTGCCCGGACCCGCCCGGCAAATCCAGTGGTCACAAATGTCAGCCCAATGTGAGAGGTCCTAGGCTTAAACTAAAGCATAACAGTTGTAAAGACACGAGGTTAGACTCTTTTATGGTGTAAGACCGCCCGGACCCGCCCGACATATCCAGCTGCCACAAATGTCAGTCTAATGTGAGAGGTCTTTATGAGGTTATGGCCTGAATGAATTAAGAAATACTTAACCAGATAAACATGTAAGGTGGGACATGGGTGTTAAGTAGGTGCCTTGGGTGGCATGAGGAATATAGTGGGTGCCCTTAGTGGCATGTGAAATACGATTAGTAAGACTTAACCAAACACACATGTAAATGAACATGACTAAGAGGGTTAAGTGGGATATACTAGTGGTGACAAGCTTAGGTGGGTAGCTTGTGGGGGCCCATTTCAACCAGTATCCCAAACGTATCTTTGTGGGCTCGACCCAAGTCAAGGACGGGACACGCATACTGGGTTTGACTATAAGAGGCCAAAACGGGGAGCGGTGGCAATGCAAGTCCAACGGGTTTCATATGCGTGTGTGGACCCGGGCTGGTAGGTAAGACGTTGTTGCATCGTGTAGGTATAAGCCGTGCATTCTCAAGTTGTATCGGGTTGCCACTTTAGGGGAGTGATACACCCCACTGTGGGGACAACACGGGTATCTATGAGTAGGGAGCCGATCGAAAGTGGGTAGTGGGGTACACCTAGTGGGGATAGGGGCAGATGGCACCAATGTAGTCAGCTAGGGGTACGTAAGGCTATTTATATAGTTTCTGTGTGAAGCAAGGGGGGGTCAACCTTTAGGGTGACTGGTGCGGTGTAGTGTAGTAATGTGCGGTGCAGTGTAGTAATGATTCGTTAGTAATTAGGTATTCCTTTGACGTTATCTTTTACGTTATCTTAAACGTTATATTTATCTGCTCTTCCATACTTAATAGTTCATAGACATTTACTTGTCTTCCAGCTTATGCCTTAGTCTAGTTATTTTGATAATAGTATTATTAGAATTATCATACTCGCCAGACTTTATGTCTGACCCCCTCCATTTCTATCCTTTTTCCCCTCCAGGTCCTCAGGTTGGGCCCAGCTCTAGTGGAGTTTGATTGGATTGCTTTATCTCTCTTGGAAAGCTTGGACCGTTGAAGTAAAGTCCAGCTTGTTATCTTTTTCATGGCTATTTATGTAATGGGATTATGTATTTTGTTTTATCAAGATGGATAATGTACTTGACTCTGATAAATGGTTTTGTGATGTAATAAACATGTTTAATTTCCGCTTCAATAAAATGAAGTTTTAGATTTCCAAGTACTACTTATTATCTGTCTTGTTGTAATTTTTCTGTTCTATATTCACTTATAACCTCAATGGAAGTTAATGCATTCTCTTTGTGAGTGACATTAATGGACTTGGGGTGTTACACATTGTGTCTTCGTGACTTGATTTGTCTTCTGGACATGATATGTCTGTGTGACTGGATTAATCCTTGTGATTTGATTTATCTTCATATTTTGATGATTTGTTTTCATGACCCTGAGATAGAGCAGTCAATGTTCAATGACCTCAGATTTCCTTTTGATCCTTGAATATCATCCGGTGATTTGTCCATGACGAAATTCGCAAAGAAGTGATTTCCTATGGATACAGATGTTTCTTGGGGATCCAGACGAAACCATTGTGTATATGCGATTCATGAACAATCAACATATTATTCTCACATTGGTACTTTCCGTATCTGTTTTCTTTTTTTCTTTTTTAAAGAATTTTTGAAATATTTTCACTAGAAGTTGAAGCAAGGATATTTATTACTTGGAGATTTTAGTCACACGCCTGGCCAACGTATGCCTAACCTCTGTGAGAATGACAATAAACTTGTCAGACTTCGAGTTATCAAATATTTTCAAATAAATAATTTGAAATTAAAATATTCCTAACTACATAAGTTAAGAAAGAAAATTTTGGAATATTTTCAAATCAGTAGCTTTGTAATAATCATATAGATATTTTGAATGAATTTCGGGCTATGTATAAAAAAAATTATAAATGATTTCGATTTGCGAGAATTTTCAAGTCGATAAATTGTGACTTGAAGAGGAGATGTTATTTACACTCTTTAATGAGTACTGGAAAAGATTAAATGGATTGAATTTAAGGAGATTGGGTTGACGGTTGCTAAGCTTAGACCCATTACAGTTGCAACGATGGATAAGTAACGTTGACAGATGATGGTTTTAATGAAATTTGGAATAACTTGAGAAATAAATCAACCTTGTGCAGAATTTGAAATTGGAAGAGATTTGTTTTGAAAATAAATTTGTTTTTCGAGTTAATTGAATACGATGGATAAAGAAAGAGGATCGATGATTTAAATATCGATATTTAAATTTAGTATGGAATAATTTCGCATGAATATGAAAATTTGTAGTATATATTGGTATAACTCTAGCGATCTCTCTTTTTTGAGGACGAAAAGATTTTAAAGGGGGCAAGATTGTAACGTCCAAGAAATTTCGACAACTGGAATATGGAATAAATTAAAGATTTAACTACAAACAATCAATTTTATATTGAGACTAGGATTAAGAATATTATAAATAATAATAATCAAATATATAGTTTTGTGTATAAATTGAATTCGATGTTTTATTCAAAATAGATGGTTGGAATCAAATATTTATTGTTGAATATTTGAATTGGGATTTGTTGGATATTTAAATCGAAATTGAAATTCAATGGAAAAATATAAAGTGTTGAATTTAAAATAAATAAATAAACATAGTGGACATGAATCGATTGGAAATTTTATTTGTTAAATATAGGGAAATTGGTTTGGATAGGGTATATTTGTATATATAAAGAAAATTGAAATTTAACGGTTCAAATTTTGAGATGAACGGAATTATTGGTAAACAAACGGAATAAAATCAGTGAATAAATAAATAATTTAAAAATAAAATAACGTCGTATGAAAACATAATCGAATTGCAGTCAGACTAATTTTATTGAATTCAGAACGCAAAAACAAAGAGATGTGTTTAATTTTTGTTGCATTCTGAGAATATGTTAGCGGTACGAAATTACAATGTACGTGGTAATTCGCGGTGAAGTATAATATTTAATTACGGAAATACAACCTACCTCGAATATAAACTACGCAGACCTATCATCTCAGATTGCCGCTACCTATACCTATACCTACATGATTTTTACATCGTTCCTATCTCTTTATTCTCCCTTTAGAAAAACGAGCACCTTGTTCCTTGCTCAGAAAAAAATTTCCCAAGTCAATCTTCCTAGATTATAAATATGGCCACCCTAATTAATTACCCAATTCCCCAAAAAAAACATTCTTCTTTAAATCAGATGCTTCCTCCTCTTTTGTTGATCAGAAACTCGAAGTCACCTACCTGGTTTGCAACCAAAAGTCGCGCCTTCCTCCTTGTTGTTGATTTCCCTTCCTATGATGATTTCCTCACCACCTTAGTCGCATCACAGTCACTGCTCCTACTGTTTGGCGGCTCGAGCTTGGCTTCTCCTCCAAGTCGTCACCTTTATCAATTTGAAGACTCCACCATCGATGGAAACAACCTCAACGTCTGCGATCAGCCCTAGGAAAAACACGGCAAATAGATGAGTATTCACTCACGATTAATTTTAGTTCAAGTGACTTGATTTCAATAAGAATTAAATAAAATAGTATATCCTGGAATGAAATTTGCTTGTGAAGTTTTTGTCTTTTCCCTCTTACTGTTGAAATTGATATATTGCCTAAGGGTTGGTCGTATATATTTACCCACAACCACACCCGAATTTGCTTAAATGGTGTATCTTGGACTTGTTCATTTATTGGACCCACCTGTAAGACCTTATGCTGCCTTCATTGTTACTATTGTTGAAAAATACACCTATACTTGGTTATGAAATTTCATCTATAGGTTTACAGTAAGGCATCACACTTTGAAAAGAAAAAAAATTATCATTTGGTGTGCTTTGATACCAGACAATTGAATTTGATGATCCGGGTTTTTTTCATTTAGTGTAAAAATAGTATCTTTATTTTAATTAGATACTATTGGTTCATGTGTAAGTTATCCTATCTAGAATTTATTAGATGAATATTATTAAACTAATACAAGGTTATCATACATTATTAGGCAACAGTGAAGCCATGTGTTTTCAAGCCTTGCTTATTATTTTTCTTCTTTTACAGTATACGAAATGACCCAGTAATACTTGAAATCATTGTTCCAACTTGTTTTTCCGATTTAATTATTGTTTTCTGTGGTCAATACAATTTTGGATTTTGTGAGTGTACCTTTGTATGGTTTACCAGATTTGGAAGTTGTTGCTAATCATTCAACTCCTTATATAGTCAGTAAATTTAGTAGTCCATTCTATCGTTTTGAACTGTCCATACTCAACTTACTGGTATGAAGATTTGCTCACTGTTTGCTCGAACTTGAAATATTATATCAGTTTAAAATCCTAGAATAAGGAGAAATATTGGAATGAACCACAGGAGAAATACTAGATTTGAAACAGGAAAACCTGAGTTATAGCTTGATTGATTTATAGACATCTTTTTAAAATATCTAATATTTTCTTTGAGGTATTATCTGTCTAATTACAACTCTCACGTATACTTCAGAAAACTGTCGATAGTGACATATAATATGAAATGAAAAATTGATGTTTTAAACATCTTCTACTGTGACATTAAATTGGCCAGACAGCTGGAGATCATATTGTGGAATCAGTATTTTTATTTTTGAACTTTCATTCAGTATGAACACAGCCGCTGAGGATTTGAAACTACCGTTTAATTTCAAGCAATATATCAGCCACCAGGACAAAGTCATGTACTATTAGTATGATTAATATTATAAATGAATGACTTCAGTAATAAATAAATTGAGTTTTTTCCTTTTCTCTAGCATTACTATATGACAGTAAGGAAGCATGAAATGGTACATCAACATTGCTCTAATGTTTCCAGCATAATCTACTGGGCCAGTTTTTAAGTTGAAAAGATAGTAAATCATAATTAGTAAATTAGTTTTAACAGTCTATTTGATGTGTTCATAAGACTGGCTCTACTTTTCTGAGTTTCACTAGTTTGATCATCCATATATGTGCCTAGTAAGATTGATTGTATATGATCACCTGATTGATGTCTGGAAATTTCAGTTGGAATGAAATTAAACTTGCAACCATATATATATTCTTCATAATACTTGAGTATTAAGTATTTAGGCTCCAACTATTCATTCTGCAAGTCACCAGTCACCAAAATTTAAACAGTTCCATTAAGTGTGACACGCCTGAAGTATTTGCAGGTCCTAGTCGTTGCTTTATGGCTTTAGCCTGTATGTGTATAGAGCTATACAAGTGTCTGTCTGATGTATGTCCTAATTTATCGAATCTATGTTGTGTTAGACCATTTACCCATGCCTTGATTTACATAAACATACAATGATATTTCATACATATCGGTTAAGGATGTATACCATGTTTTATTCTCTAAAATTATGAATTTTTTTGTTCAAGTTCAAAGTGCTGCACCTATGGGAGCCTTGCTGCCATTTTCATATACATCCATGCAAGTAATCCTGAGAAATATCTGGTTGTTTCATGATTGTTCCTGAATTAAATAATTTGATAAGCACAGATATTGTACTTGATCTTGAACGGATGTTACACAAGATCTACACCGTGTTAAACTGAATTGAAATGATACTGCACTTAAATTAAAACTGATATAGGAAGAACGGTGCACATTGATAAGAACAGATACTACACAACTGTTTAAATTGGATGTTAGAATTAACTGTTATATTTCAATTTTATTGAAATTAATTTACTTGAACAAATGATTAATCCTGACTCGAGTGTTTTATGTTTTTCATGGAACGCTCGAGTCAGACCCGATCATTTCAGATTTAAAGATTTCAGCTTAGGATTCGAAGATTGATGAAGCTGGAGATTCCAATGACGGCGCAATCTGAAGATTTAAACAGTAAATATTTTTATTACATTCAGACTGTTCTTTTAATTTCGCTGTATTAGAAAAATCTTGTATTCAAAATTTTTGATTAATAACTAAAAGTTATTCCGCTGTTTAATATTGTGTCTTCTAACTATTCTGCATTTTCCTGTGTTGTTTCTGTTTTTTAACTCTATAAGCTAAATAACGATCCGTCAATTTGGACGTTTTAAGTTGGTTAAATTACCGATTTGAAGCGGTGAAAAAGGCGGGACGTTACAATATTAATTTGGGAATAACATGTATTTTAGTGTTTAATGTTCATTCATGATATTGTTGGCTTCCTACAAATATTTTCTTCCATTAAATACTTAATGTAGTTTGTGCAACAATGATTATGTTAATATTGATTTGTCTCGCATTTACAATAATTCTTTTGAAGTAATTCTAACGCATTTCAAAACGAAGCTGACGGTTGTTTGTTTGAAATATGATTTTTTTTGTTTTTAAGGTTTTCCTAATATTTTTTGTAGTTACAGAGTTAGCAGGAAAAAACCACATGATATTTTTAAGCTTTATGCACACCACATTCTTTTTTACCAGCATTCCTACACATACTTTTAATTGTTTTTACTTTCATGCCAAGATAAAAGAACTACTTTTGAAAGAACTTAAAGTAGTTTTCTTTTACTTAAAATGAGGAAAGAGGATGATGTTATGATCAGCACGTTTGCAAGGAATGGAAATGTAGTATTTGAGCGGGGAATCAAGGGACGCGTTGGCGGATACGAACACGGTATTGGTGCCAAGCAATCAAGTTGTGATTTTTAATGTAATTGATTTATAGTTTATTAGTAAATTATTATTTTAATAAATAATGTGTCAATAATTGCAAAAATAAATAAATAGTTAATAAAATATAAATTGGTCAGACTCGGTTCAAACCAAATCCATAGTGTAGAGCACTTTTATACGAACGCAAGCAAAAAACCGATGTCCTAAACGAGTTTTATTTGCATGAGCTATTAATTTTAAAATTTTATAAAAAGTATAAATTTTATTAATTATAATAATTAATTGGTCGAATGTATCAAACAATAACAGGACTCGGTAAAAAAATTACTATGAATGAAAGCTATATTCTTTATACTTCAGTGGCAATCCAAGGGCATGACTGCTACGTGTGGAATGCACGAAGAACTGAAAACCTTCTAGGCGAAAAATACTACTTAAAATACATGATAAGTACATTATAGTTATCTCCATATCCGAAAAATATAACTATACAATATAGTTTATGATAATTGTTTAGTAGTTAACATTAAAGTAGACAACTTTATTACTGCTGATTTTGCATAACTACAGCTAGGTCTATCAATGAATAATCGAAATATCTGAAATTCGTTCGTATTCATATTCAAAAATGTTTAAATATCTAACACTACAAGAAAACACTGATTTTGCAATGGACGAATCCGTCGCAAATCTGTCGCTGATCATGTATTAGCGACGGATTTGCGACAGATAGGACTGGTTGGTAAATTTCATGTCTGTATTTTAGTGACCATTTTACGACGGAATTTAAAGACAATTCTCCGAAACTTTACCAACATTTTACAATATATTTAAATTAAATTTTAATTTTTTTACTAACGGATATATATTTCTTTAATATATTTAAAAAAAACTGTTGGAGATCCCTTGCTAAACAACAAGGGATTAGAAACGGATAATTTCAACTTTTGCTTCACTTAGATATCTGTCGGTAATTTGTCACAAATTCAAACATTTTAACAAGGTTATTGGTGATAGTTGCTTTTATTACTGTCGACAATCACACGTAGATTTGCAAAACCCACTCGTATTCCCTTTCTATTCCGTATTCGAATCCGCATCAGATATCCACGGATATTAAAATACATTTGAATCCGCATCCGTGGATATTTTTTGGGTATCCAAAAATATACGCATCCGAAAATCGAATCTGAATATTTCCAAATGTTTGAATTATCTACATCTGAAAATGAACAAAACATATGCATAACATATTTTCTAAAACTAAAACAAAACAGCTTAATAATTTGCTTTCTCAAGCCAGCTCACATACAACACTCAAACAAGTTCACATACTCTAACAAGCTCACATAAAATAACATACACAAAATGTTAAACAAATTCATATGTTACTATAATACAAGTAATTAAAAACAAAAAACAAAGATAAATTTTGTTTTACTTCCATTTAGCATAGCTTTTCATTTTTCAACAATTCCTATCAAGAAAAACAAGATAATAACAATCAAATACAACAGAAGGCATTAAACTAGATGTAAGGCAACAGATCGCTTCGCTGCTGCTTGTTGCATAACAGCAATATCGATGAATTGCTGCTGCGAACAAATGCAAATCATCGCTACTTCTGCTGTTTGCAGCTGCTGCTGCACGGCGATGAATTGCTGCCGCGAATAGTAGCAATTCATCGATCGTTGCTGCTGTGTTCGAAGCAGCAACGATGATTTGGGAGAGGGAGAACTGGTTTGATTCATTTTCCACGTTGGGAAGCATAAAAGGAAGCGTTAAGCCAGCATAGAGCAAAGCTCAATCAGTTGGATATTTGCTATAGTTCAAAAGCCCTATTCATAGAAGGTTCGGAGACATGAGAAGGCTTACTTGCTACTTTTAAGAGCAAGGTGGTCTAGCCTGTAACGGCCCGGATTTTTGGTCAATTAATTTTAAACATTTAATATTGATTTAAATGTTGAGTCGGTAATATAAATGGGTTTTATATGGAATTTGTCGATTTATAATCGATATACGATTTGATTTTGAATATATTGAATTAGCGTAATAGGAAAACGACTAATATAATTGAATTCGAAGTTAAAACTGAATCGAAATAATTCAGATATTCAATATAAAGTTTTATTTGAAAATAAATGATAATAATTTGTTATCAAGGAGTTAATTGTTTTGAATTTAATTTATATCAATTTAAATTAATATCTTCTCCATATGATCGAATTGGGCTTCGAAACATGTCCCAGTGTGTTCAGAATAATGGTATAACCCTGGGGATGCCGGTTGTTGCGTTTAGTAGGAGTTCGACAACACGCAGTATTTTAAAAGGGTTAAAATCACCTCAGTTCAAAAATAAATAAAAATAAAATAAAAATAAGGACAACCTATTTCCTTGCAACGCACACACCTACCCCTAACTAGCTGCTCTGTTCTTTTATTTTCGTGTACCTTTTGTTCCTTTTCTTCACAATGAAGTAAAGCAGAAAATGAATGGTGATGTACGTATTGTGAAACGACCTGAATTCGCTTGACCTCCGTAAAGATGGGAAAACGCGGATTGTAATGAGAACAAGACTCACTGGAACACGAACATTAGAACATTTCATTGCTATTACAATAATTTACATCAGAGTACAAGAATATCAGAGTACGAATAAATATTACATAGTGGAAAAATAATATCAGAGATTTAAATTAGATAGTAGCAGAAATAAAAATGTATAAATACAATGCACTATGGAAATACGACAACTACCACAACTGAATGAAAGACACGGATACAAAGCTTTCCGAATATAGCTCCAGCTGTAAACCAGGATCCTGTTAAATAGAAATTTACAAAACCAAATCTTTTAGCTGCCCGTGTGGAAAATATAGGCACCCAAAGTTTAGGAGAAAATAATAAACTCCACGTCAGTCATAGGACTGGTGTGAGAAAAAAAAATAGTTATTAAAATTTTATTTTAAAATTAGGTAATTCACGGGACCACGCCGTATGTCATGGAATGTGTGACGACCCAAAACCCCCGTTCCACGGCGGCAAGGGCAATCTTTGGAATATAACACATAAACAAATAACAGCAGAACAGAAATATATAATTACACCAGATAATGTACAACAGAATACACTGGATAAACATAATCATCAGAGTTACACAGTATACATGATCATACTTAGTACATCATATAGTTTCAGATTTATATAAAATGTCTACAGCGGAATCAAACATAATATACATAACAGGAGCTGAAAAGCATAAAAGAAGTGATAGAATCCATCTTCAGTTCCATAGCTATCCAGAAAGAGCCTGCTAAAACCTAAATACAAGGCTGCCCGTGTAGAAAATAGGGCACCCGAGTTTGCAAGTGAAACAAACTACGAGTCAGTCATGAGACTGGTATGAGAAATCTACTTAACTTATTTTATAATAAGGCCAATCACAGGACCACGCCGCTAACCCGGAACGGGTTTACTCCATTGGATAAAACAAGTAAATCATTTAAACATCGCAATGCTTTTTACAAAAATGAAGGCATTATAAGACTCAGGTCCCATCAAACAATGCAACACAAGTCGGAGGATAGAGTTTTACCTTATAATGGCCAAAATATGCTTGATACGTGTAAAACAAAAGCATTTGATATTATTACTAGTGTTTATATGTTTCAAAAACAATTTCAATCATAAGTATCAATCATAGACGACATGGGTACCATATATCATGTCGTCATATATAGGTTTACAATCAAAACCGCACGATTTCATATTTGGAAATTGGATTTCCGTTATGAACCAAGGCAAGGGATCGCCCTTACCGCTTCGAGACGCTCTAGCCCGTGTCTCAGGATCAGAAAGCATAGACCCTTGGAGTGAAAGGGCCGGTCCACACGGAGTGGATTAAAATGCCCAAACACTGCGTTACCCCGCCCTATGGGGCGTCAAACTGGCCGGTATATCTACCAAACCATCCATCGGCACCGTAGTGACCGATATAACCGAGGTGCCTCGCATTCCAAAATCCACATAAGTCAAACTTGTCAGGTATTGTAAACCACTAACACCACTTCTAGCTAGAAGGAAACGCATGCCCTTCCTGAGGTCCTCTCCCGTTTCTGGTTCATACCGGTGTGTGAGGCTCGCGAATTAACGCCATACACAAAGCTAGCTATATTAAAGTCGTGCTTTGACCATCAACCACAAGACTCTGCTTTTCAACAAAAGCCTTGATTACAGCATCTCTGTATGCCACGTTGTCAACCTACAACGTCATACACACATCCATTTACAAGTCCGTTGTGGGTCTGAATGAAACCGGAGGCACCTTATTCCTCGTCCTATATGTCCAATACAGAAGAGAGGCCCTCGCACATCCGAACGATCAACAAGTACGTCCGGAAAACCACAACTGTAACAACTTCAGGGCAGCAACTCCCATCAAAGGCATCAGTAGCCATCCATTCGATGTGAAGATCATCGGTTTTCGACTGTCTTCATATCTTCGACTTCTAATCGTCGATCAATTATTTGAAATGAGAATTAACTCGGCCTTTTCAAATAATTCACGTATATTTAGAATTCAAATCAATTCATTTCTATGGTTAAATTATTTGACATCCATAATTCAGTTCATTAATATAATTTTCATGTCAAACACATTCAACCATCTAATACCCGATGAACCGAGTAAATTCAATTTATTTCCATTCCATATCGTTTATAATGTTTTATAACGATTTAACGCTATTTTTATTTATTTTAAAAATAGCCCATTTATTTAAATGCTTCAGGCCATAACGCGGCCATGGCGCTGTTTTTCTTCAGATTTGATTTACACATATCTGAAAAATCTAATCATTGGATCTTTACAAATTTTGTATTGTTGGAAAGATCTTTTCAAAGCGGATCCAACGGTTCTAGTTTTGGGAAAATCCGACGGTCGGATCTCCCGGTACAATCGTTTAAAGTTACGATTTCAAAACACAAACTTCAGCGTCGTTATTCGTTTTATTTTAATTATATATATATATGTATATATATATAAATATAATTCATTCTGGCGCTGTTTTCTTTAGATTTGAATTAAACATTTCACACATTCTAACCGTTGGATCTTTACAAACTTGATATCGTTGGAAAGATATTTTCAAAGCGAACCAAACGGTTTCGGTTTCGAGGAAATCCGATGGTCGGATTTCTTGGTATAACTATTTAAAATCACGATTCCAAAACATGAACGGCAGCATCGTTGTTCGTTTTATTTTAATTATATATATATATATATGTATATATATAATCCGTTCTTTGATTTCCTAACTATTTTCATTTCGTATACTTGGTAAAAATAATATTTTTAGCTAATAAATATTTATTTCAACACATGACTATTTTTAACACTTCTTATATATAATAAAATTGTGATTTTTATTGCTAAAACAATTTATTTCAAACATGAATATTTTTAGCGATTCATATATATAATAAAAATGTGATTTTTATTGTTAAAACAATTTATTTCAAACATGAACAGTTTATCAATACATGAATATTTTATATACTTCATTCAAGCGATAAAAATGTGATTTTTATTATCTAAGCAATTCATTTCAATCATGAATAAATTAGCAACACATGAATATATTTCAATACATGAATAACATTCAAATACATGAATATTTCAGAAAATTTCGACAGCATAACGACAGGGGGTTTAAAACCAGCACCGTCCCGAGTACGGCTCCTCGCACTACCTTAGGCCACGCGGCGTTCCCTAAGGGGCTTATCCTAATGATCTAATCATTTCAATCATTTTCATATCACATTGAATTTTTGCACAAACAATTCCAATTTTGTTTCAACCACAAACGACCATATCAACCATTCGCATTTATCAACCAAATTTCACGTCAACCAAAATCCAAACAATCACAACCAATATATATCGTCCATGGTTTGTGGACGAGGGGAGTGTGTGTGTATATATATATATATACATATACAAATATATTTCAGTTTCTTTTCAATATCATTTCAACTCCATTCAACGCACATATGATTTTTACAACGTATATATAACTTATATATTGCACATATAATTTATACAACGCTTATACATGAGGTGTAAAACGCTTATATAACTTATACATCGATCATATAATTTATACATTTCTATTCCATTCAATTTTGAATTTAGTAATCTCACATTGGGTTCCACTCCTCCAAAAATTGTAGGAAGCTCGAAAATTTCTCCGGTCTCTTCTAGAATGTAGAAGACGTCGCCACGAGTCCAATGTCTCTTGTTTCACTGGATTTCGACAACATAGCATAAAGATATGATTTTTATAGTAAAATCACAATTCGTAGCGCTTTAAAAGTGCTATAAACAGTTTAAATAATTTCAACCGTATACCTCAGCAAACTGTTCAAAACTAGGTTTTGATTTTGCGTGCAATCCGGCGCACTAGGGGAGGATCGGCCAACGCCATGTCGAAGGCCTCCGAGTGGCGCGCAAATCGAGTTGGGTGCGGTAAGGTGCGATGGCCTGGTGAAGTGGCGGCGGCGGCCTGAAACGCGCGACTTTGAGGAGGTGATTCGGAGAAAATACTCAACGAAAAATTATAAACTTGGTATGGATTTGAAGATTGAGAGGAGAGCTAAAAAACCCTAACTGGAGCATTGGCTAATTTGGCATGGTTTGGCCGGAATTTGGTCGGGAAGGATGGAAGCGATTTCCGCTTTCTATCAAGGTCGGGGAGAGAGAAACGCGGGTTTTTATTTTTTTAATTTAATGAATGGAATTTCCTGATTCGCCGATATTTATATAAATTCCAAAAATAATGTTTTCCCATCCGAACTCCAAATCAAACCCAACGACTATTGCCCCTAGCTAATTATCCCCATTTTGAACAAAATGGATTATGTTTCGTAAGTCCACTCGACTGTTTCAGTTAGTTATTCTTCAAATTAAAATATAAAACATTCAAATATGGATTTGAACGTACATTTTAATTTGCTGGGGCCACATACTGATCTCTAAAATTCCAGCAAAATAAATCTAGCTATGTTGGGACGATACGGTCCCAACAAAACCAATTTCGTTAAATTTGGAGATCTTTTGAAAAATGGTCATTTTCTGGTCGATCCAAATTGACTGAAATTAACCAAACACGTTTTCTTTTGCCACGCTCACATATTAACTCCAAAAATTATGGAATTTGTAATCTAGCAATAATTTGACATTCCGGATCCAACAATAGTGGTTTCGTCGAAAACGGAGATTGTTTGCAAAATGTCTATTTTTACGGGCAACATTTATTCCATAGCGACCTTTCTGAAAATTGATTTGGCCATAACTTTTGATTCCCACTATGAAATTTCGATTTTTCAGATTCGTTAGAAAGATATTTTTAAACATATTCAATTATTTTTGGTTTTACTAAAATCCGTTTTATTTTACATCCTGTACAGTCAGTTAAAGTTCGAATTCAAATTTTCAAACTGCCGCGCCATTTCAGGCCTTGTTATAAAATTAAAATAAATTATTTATTTTCCGGCATCGATTCAAATAAATATATACGTTCTAATTCTATTCAAAACAAATTTCTTATTGTTATTATTTAAAATAATTCATTTTAAATATTCAAAATTCATTAAAATTGTCAAAATAAAAAATTTAGATTGGTTTTGATTTTCCGGGTTATTACAGAATGAGTTTACTCCATGTGAATATCAAAGCTTGGAACAAAACAATTTAATAAACAACGCAATGCTTTTTGGAAAAATGAAGCTATTATAAGACTCAGGTCCCATACACAATGCAACGCAAGCCGGAGCATATAGTTTTATCGTATAATAGTCAAACATGCTTGGTACGTTTTAAAACAAATCATTTTGATATAATATAAGTGCCTAGTCGGTTTAAAACACTTTCAATCTAAATGTTTCAATCATATACGACATAGTACCCTATTCTACTATGTCGCCATATAGGTTTACAATTAAAACCACAAAATGTCGTATTGGAAATTGGATTTCCATCATGAGTCGAGACAAGGACTCATCCTCACCGATTTCGAGACACTCTAGAAAATGCCTCAGGATCACACCTACGGGCAACCCTTGGTTTGCAGCAGGGCCGGTCCACACTTACTTAGTGGATTAGTTATTCCTGAACAATACGTTTCCCGGTCCTATCGGACCTCCAAAATGGTCAGTACGTCGACCAATCGTAACCGAGGTGCATGCCTTGCAATCCATCATCCACATAAGTAAAAATGTCTGGGCTCCATACCATGACACCACTCTCAGCTAGAAAGAAACGCATGCACTCTCTGTCATCCTCATTCCGTTTTTGACTCAGTATGAGTCTCGGAAATTAAGGATATACACAAAGCTATGCTAATTAAAGTCGTGCTTTGATCATCAACCACAAGACTCTGCTTTTCAACAAAAGCCTTGTTCATTTGCATCTTAGCATGCCACATTGACAATCCATGCCATACGACTGATGTCTATTAATATATAACCTTTAAGCTCATACCTCTCAAAGAAGGGTGTTAAGCAAAAGAATAAATTCTCTGCCACCAAACAGATATATATTTAATAGAAATCAATCAACACATAATGAAATCCAATGTCAGACACACATCCATTTACAAGTTTGTTCTAGGTCTGAATGAAACCGGAGATACCTTATTCCTCGATCCATATGTCCAATACAGGAGAGAGGTCCTCGCACATCCGAACAATCAACAATTACGTCCGGACAACTACCACTGTAACCCTCTCAAGGTAGCAACTCCAATTAAAGGCATTTGTCATGTAACAACCCGGAATTTCAGAACCAATTTAAAAAATTTATTTTAGCTATTTTAATGGATTTTGAATATTTAAAATGATTTATTTTAAATAATAATGACTAGAAATTTATTTTGAATAGAATTAGAATGTATAAATTTATTTTAATTATATAAGGAGTCTGAAATGGCGCGGTAGTTTGAAAATTCCATTTTAAATTTCAAATGAGTTTACAAAATTCAATATAAATCGGATTTCAGTAAACAAGAAATATTTGAATCTATTTAATAATATCTTTCTAACGGATGTGAAAATTATAAATTTCATAATATAAATCGAAAGTTATGTCTAGTTAAAAATTTAAAATAGTCGCTATGGAATTTATATATATTTTTAATAAGTGAAAATTAGGCTCACGTCCTTAAAAGCAAACTTTATTAAGCACACATCCTCCCATTTTAAAACGTATAAATTTCATCCTTATTTTTGAAATTAAGCGTGCAGCGGGTTTTTTTCTTCCAAAACTGCCCTTCGTATAATCAACGGTGTAATTAAGATGTCTGAATATCCGTAATTAAGATTTAATCATTCTCTCGATCTAAAATTTCTGTGTCTATGGCGGCGCAGTAATCAATTACAATTTTATCAATTTTGTAATCGATCGATCTAAATTTGTTACTACTCGGTTCTTTTTTCCGATATTTAATTATATCGATCGTTCCTTGATCTAAAATTCTTGCTGCTCGGTTGCTCTTTTGGAGTCTGTCGATCTTGAATTCTTGGTAATATAATGGCTGTTTCTTCTTCAAGGTAATTTATAGTTTTAGATAAAAAATAATGTGTTGCGATATCATAATTTTTTTTCGATGTTTGTTAATTAATTATTAATTCTGATGTTATTTTATTGTTTTTTTTTCATCGATGGATAATGTAATTACGTAATTTTTTTTTTTTTTTTTGGGTTTTATTTATTGAGCAGTCGTATTTATTATCAATATGTTTGTTTTTTAAATATGAATACGTGTATAAAATCGTGCATATATATTTAATATTAGCGGAGAAGTATGCAACTATTGAAAGAAACGTGCGTACTTGTTGGTATATGTTCATGAAAGTTGCATATAAGTATGCATATATTCTGAATATATGCATGCTTATGTACAGCTGTTTTGTAATTTTTTTTTGATTGCGTGTATGATGATTAGTTGCATACAAATATGCATATATTCGTAATATATGTTTGTTATACGTCTGTTTCATATATTATGAACATAAGTATGTGTAAGTTCTTGAATATTTGCATACAAGTATGCAGATATTATTGATATCTGCAGACATTTATTGATTTATTTATTATTATTCTGAAGGCGTTTACATAATTTTATACATTATTTACTGCATAATTTGTCTAATTAATGTTGAATTTCTTGTTTGTATAACAGTGTTCCGCCTGATATTGGTGTATTGGTGTTGTTGAAGTTTGGCAGTGATAATTGCTCTATTCGTTTATATTTTGATAGTTGTGTTTCTATGGTAAGAGAAGCTGTTTGTGGTAAGTGGACTGATTTAAGTCCATTGTCGTTTGAATTATATCATCTCAGAGATGGTTTGAAAAGGAACATTGAAAGTAATTCTGATCTTCAATCTATTCTTTTGTTGGCTGCACATAATCGAGAGGATTATTTGGTTATTTTTGTTGACACCAATCATAGTAGTTCTTCAGTTAATAATTGTAGTGATTGTTCTTTTGGTAGTGATTCGTCGTTTGCGAGTACTAGTGATTCAAATAATCAAATTAGGCAATTGTTGAGAAGTGATATGCAACAACCTGTTTTTTCTGGTGTTGGTCAGCAATTTCCCGGAGGTGTTACTGAATTTAGACTGTATATTATGATGTACAGTATGAAGACTGGATATAAACTTACTTTGGTTAAGAATGACAAAGAACGAGTAACAGCTATTTGTTCTAAACAAAATTGTAGTTTCAGGATTCATGCTTCTCTGAAATTTAATCTTCCTGGATATTTTGTTGTAAAGAAATTTCAACCGGAACATTCTTGTGGTGCTGGAATTCATGACATCAACAATCCTGTTATATCTAGTAAATTGATTAAGTTGTTGGTTGCTGATCATATTCAAGCTAATCCATTAATGAAGACGAAAGACATTGTTAACTTGTTTCAAACCGAGTACAATGTTATCTTGAAATATTATTATGCTTATAGTGGGAAGAGGTTGGCTCTAGAAGATTTGCATGGAAGTGATGTAATGTCGTATCATCATTTGCAGTCATTTTGTGATGCAATTGGTACTACTAATCCTGGAAGTAAAGTTGTTTTGGAGTGCAATGATTCTACAAGGCAATTTGAGAGGGTTTTTATTGGATTTGAAGCTTGTTCATTTGGATTTCAATTTTGTCGACCATTAATTTTTGTTGATGCTACATTTATGAAGGGAAGAGCTCAAGGATGTTTAATGGCTGCTACTGGTAAAAATGGTAATGAAGGTATGTTATTTTGTACTTCCGTTTTCATTATTACCAGCAAATTTAAGTAATTTAATGCATAAATGTATGCAATTTTATCAAATATATGCATTAATATATGCAGTTATTATGAACAAATTTGCATTCTTTGTATACTCATTCAATTGTTTTTCTACTGTTTAATTCTTGCGTGCAAGAATGCAATTATTTTAATCCAGTACATACATTTTTGCATTAATCTTGGTATACAGTACTGAAATATTTGAAAAACTGCACGAATGTATGCAAATATTTTAGACATATGCATACCTGACTGCTATTATTCTGACATATAGTACTGAAATATTTGAAAAACTGCACGAATGTATGCAAATATTTTAGACATACGCATACCTGAATGCTATTATTCTGACATATACAACTGTTATGTTAATGTGCATTCAGGTATGCTAATATTATTAATATCTGCATACAATGAAGTTATGTTGTTTTGCACTTTAGTTTTCATTAATAACAGCAAATGAACTATTTTTATGCATAAATTTATGCAATTTTGTAAAATATATGCATTAATATATGCAATTATTATGAATAAATTTGCATGCTTTGTATACTCATTCTATTATTTTTCTACTGGTTAATTCCAGCGTGCAAGAATGCAATTATTTTAAATAACTGCATACATTTATGCATTAATCCTGGCATATAGTTCTGAAATATTTCAAAAACTGCACGAATTTATGCAGATATTTTAGACATATGCATACCTGAATGCAATTATTCTGACATATAGTACTGAAATATTTGAAAAACTGCACGAATGTATGCAAATATTTTAGACATATGCATACCTGAATGCTATTATTCTGACATACAACTGTTATGTTAATGTGCATTCAGGTATGCTAATATTATTAATATCTGCATACAATGAAGTTATGTTGTTTTGCACTTTAGTTTTCATTAATAACAGCAAATGAACTATTTTTATGCATAAATTTATGCAATTTTGTAAAATATATGCATTAATATATGCAATTATTATGAATAAATTTGCATGCTTTGTATACTCATTCTATTATTTTTCTACTGGTTAATTCCAGCGTGCAAGAATGCAATTATTTTAAATAACTGCATACATTTATGCATTAATCCTGGCATATAGTTCTGAAATATTTCAAAAACTGCACGAATTTATGCAGATATTTTAGACATATGCATACCTGAATGCAATTATTCTGACATATAGTACTGAAATATTTGAAAAACTGCACGAATGTATGCAAATATTTTAGACATATGCATACCTGAATGCTATTATTCTGACATACAACTGTTATGTTAATGTGCATTCAGGTATGCTAATATATTTAAAAAATGCATACAATTGTGAAATTAATATTACATATGGTAATAATATTAGTTGAAATTGTTTGTATAATTGTTGTTCTCTAGTCTACTCTTTTGTTATATATTATTTTTTCTATAGGTTTTTTCCCGCTAGCCATTGCTGTTGTGTCTGGGGAAGATGAAGATAATTGGATTTGGTTTTGTGAACAGCTTAAAGAGTTTCTTCACGATGATAGTAGACGGTTTGTTTTCATTTCTGATCGTCATCCTGGTATTCTTGTTGCTATTCCAAAGGTGTTTCCAAATTCTGTTCATGGATCTTGTTTTTATCACTTGACCAACAATTTAAAGGTTGCTTTAAAATCTCATTTTTCCAAAACAAATAAGAGGTTGTTGTTGGATACATTTGCAAGACTTGCTTATGCATACAACTTGACTGATTTTAATGCTGCATTGAAGAATTTAAGAGATGTTGGTGGATCGATTGTTTCAAACTTCTTGAATGGAATACCTTTTGAAAAGTTTACTAATGTATTTTTCCCTTGTTGCCGTTATGGTGAAATGTCTTCAAATTGTTCAGAAAGTTTTAACAAGTGGATATTGGAAGAAAGACATCTACCAATCACTGCATGTATGGATAGAATTAGATTGAAGTTAATGAAACTTATGTCCGATCGTCGTGAAGTTGCTTCTACTTGGAATAGTGTTTTATGTCCTGTTAATGAAAGTCGGTTGAGAAATCTTCATTTGGAAGGAGGTTCGTGGTTTGTTATCAAATCAAGTGAATATAATTATGAAGTTCATTCTCCCATTCATCAATTTGTTGATTTATATAATCGAGCTTGCTCTTGTCATGTGTGGCAAATTAGTGGTTTTCCTTGTGCTCATGCTGTTAGATGTATTCTAAGTTGTGAAAAGTTGAATGTGTATGACTACATTGAAGATTATTTCAAAGTTAGTTATTTTCAATCATCCTATTCTCATCCAATCAATCCTATTATAAACTATATGGGTGAAGATGTGGCTGTTGAAGATGCAATTATAGCTCCTCCAAAAGGTAGAAGAATGCCTGGTCGTCCATCATCTTCTAAAAGATTGAAATCTGCAGGAGAATTTACCAAGACTACTAGATGTGCTTTGTGCAAGAAGTTGGGTCATAATAGAAGGACGTGCTCTTCAAAAGATTTGTAGATGTTTTTTTTTAATTTTTTTTAAACTTGGTTATACTGTTTACTGTTGTGAATTTTTCCTTGCTGCACTAAAGTTGGTACAGTTTTTTAAGGTTAATTCTGTGTTTTTTATCTTACATTTTTGTTTATAGCTTAGATGTATGCAATTATTCAGCATATTTGCATATATATATGCAGTTATATTGAATAGTTGAATCAAATTTGCATCTTTTTAATAGGTGCATAGATATATGCAATTATTCAATATAGTTGCATATACATATGCTATTATTCAGTTTAATTATATACATATACGCAATTATTCAGTATTATTTAATTCCTGGTATATGTATCCAGTCTTCATTTCGATTGTGTTTATTAATTTTTCACTGGAGGTTTTATTGCTGTAATTCTGAATAATTGTTTAATATCCTGCATACATACATTTTATATTAATTTATTAGTATGGAATTACTGGTAGAAATGTGCATGATGTTCTACATATGTTCACGAAAATTTGCATTTAAATATGCATATATTTAGTTTATATGCATACTTATGTTCATTTCTTTTTAAATTCTGTTTGCTTGCTTGTATTCATTTCAAGTATTTTTATTCCTGGTAATATACGAAAGTATTATATATTGTTGCTTATATGTATGCAACATTTTCTTATTATGTGCATGCAAGTTTTTTAATTTTCAATGCTGCAAAAATTAGCACCTGAGTAATAAATAATATTGCAAAATGGATAAAAGTATGTATACATCATTTATAACAGCACACATGAAATTAACATTTCATAACATCTAGAAAAAGTAGTAGAACTTAATACAGTACAAAAAATTTCAAGCTAAATCATTTCAGACACTACATATTCTGGACTATGTGATTGAAAAACATTATATCAGTCAATATTTTTAGCAGACATATATACACAACAGTTTTCAACATTTTAAACTTTTAGTCCGTTAAATTCTGAATCCATAAACTTCTGCGTCATGTAAGTGTCTACAGTCCAACTATAGAATTTGCAATTCAGTATTTCGTTAGCAAGTTCTGCACGTTGATCATTAACAGCCTCTGCACCATACACTTTATCATCTTCAACGATTTGTTGGTTTTCACATCTCTGCTTCATGATGTTTATAACAAACATGCCACAATCAACACTGCAAAAATTTATAAGACATTATCAATTTTTTAATATTTAACTTAAATTATGCAACTGTACTTGTTATTTGCATTAACACATGCAGATTTTTTAAAAAAATGCATTAAAACCTGCAGATATTAATAATATCTGCAAATAAACATGGAAAATATTATCAATAAATGCATAGAAGCATGCACATAACTTAATTATTTGCACACAAGCATGCAAATATACATGATAACTAGCAACAATCATGCAGAAACATACATATATGCATATGGATACTTGCAAGTGAATAGAGTTTATTTGCTTACGTAGCACCCTGTTGTGGGCAATTAGCAATTTCAAGCTCTTTAGGTTGTTGAAAACTCCTCTTCTCAATTTTTCTGATCACTTCATTTATGTACAGTCTCTGCTTAAAAACAAAAACACACATATAATATATATATATATATATACATACGTTGTTAAAGTTTTATATACCAACTTGCATATGAAATATTTTCAATCTACGTACAATTAGTTTTGCTCTTCTTTGATGTCTTCCTTCACGGCGTGGTTTGTTGGAATCGTAGTGAATCCATCGTCTACTATCTTTAATAAATTCCAAAAATGAAAAATGTTTGTCATCGTGGATAGGAATGAATATTTTTGTGCATGATTGGAAGCCTGTTTCCATCGGTTTATAAATGAAATGCTCCAACTCTTTTTCTCTATGTGGATCGACATATGCCTGTAATTGTAATCATTTTAGTGGAAAAGTGTAAAGATGTTCATTATTTTCATCAAGAGAAAAAATGAAGAAAACTTACAGAAGCCCATGTTCTGATGAATAAAATTTCTGGATGTATTTTTTGCAGATTGTGTGCAACAAAGTCAATTATCTATTTGCATTAGTAGATTGTAAGTGATATAGAAAGGTCAATTAATACTTATGTAATAAAATATCAATGAAATTAGTATTATTATATTTGAGTTTGAATGAACTTATACCTGTCCATCAATAAATCTTCCAGTTATTAAATCTCCCAAAGAAGAACCAATTATGCATATTCCATCAGGACCATTCAAGTAAGCACTTTTACTGGCAAAATTATTCAAATATTGTCAATATATATCATGAAATCATGCAAAAATACTATTTGTATGCACTGAATCAAAAAAATATTTCGAATATCATCATACAAATATGCAGATATTGTCAATATCTGCATACATTCATGCAAAAATACTATTTGTATGCACTGATTCATAAAAATATTTCGAATACCATCATACAAATATGCATATATTGTCAATATCTGCATACATTCATGCAAAAATACTATTCGTATGCACTGATTAATAAAAATATTTCGAAAACCATCATACAAATATGCAGATATTGTCAATATCTGCATACATTCATGCAAAAATACTATTTGTATGCACTGAATAATAAAAATATTTCGAATATCATCATACAAATATGCAGATATTGTCAATATCTGCATACATTCATGCAAAAATACTATTTGTATGCACTGAATCATAAAAATATTTCGAATACCATCATACAAATATGCATATATTGTCAATATCTGCATACATTCATGCAAAAATACTTTTTGTATGCACTGATTCATAAAAATATTTCGAATACCATCATACAAATATGCAGATATTGTCAATATCTGCATACATTCATGCAAAAATACTATTTGTATGCACTGATTCATAAAAATATTTCGAATACCATCATACAAATATGCATATATTGTCAATATCTGCATACATTCATGCAAAAATTCTATTTGTATGCACTGAATAATAAAAATATTTCGAATATCATCATACAAATATGCAGATATTGTCAATATCTGCATACATTCATGCAAAAATACTATTTGTATGCACTGAATCATAAAAATATTTCGAATATCATCATACAAATATGCAGATATTGTCAATATCTGCATACATTCATGCAAAAATACTATTTGTATGCACTGAATCATAAAAATATTTCGAATATCATCATACAAATATGCAGATATTGTCAATATCTGCATACATTCATGCAAAAATACTATTTGTATGCACTGAATCATAAAAATATTTCGAATATCATCATACAAATATGCAGATATTGTCAATATCTGCATACATTCATGCAAAAATTCTATTTGTATGCACTGAATCATAAAAATATTTCGAATATCATCATACAAATATGCAGATATTGTCAATATCTGCATACATTCATGCAAAAATACTATTTGTATGCACTGAATCATAAAAATATTTCGAATATCATCATACAAATATGCAGATATTGTCAATATCTGCATACATTCATGTAGATATATGTAGTATTCTGCTTCACTTTTGCTACTGCTATGATACATTAATAGTTAAAGTAAATTTGATTAAATTTTTGAATACTTTTACCTTAGATCTGAAAGTGTAAAAAATTGGTCTAGTCTCTGGATTTGCCACTCCTCTAATTTTCTAACATTCTTATACTTTCGAACTTTCACTTTAGCGTTAGTACTCATTTCTACATCCCTTGGTCCTTCGTCAAAGTCATCTACTTCCAGCGTTTCTCTTTCTTTCTTTCTTCTTTTATCTACAACTAAGAATAAAATCAAATTTATTAGCCATGTAATGTTGTAAATTACACAATACAAATATTGGTACAATAAAAAAAAAATTATTTACCTTTTCTGTTTCTTAAAGTTAAATGTCTCTTGTTTTTCCCTTGCTTTTCAACCTGCTCCTTGTACTCAACAATTTCCTTCTGTTTTTGATCTTTTAGACTTTCAGCATTACTGGTACCAATGTTCGCATTCTTAATCTTCTTTTGCTTCTCTTCAATTGAATTGTCCTTATCCTTGTCTATCATCTTGTCTTGCTTATTTTCTATTCCTTTATCGTTTTTCTTTTCTGCTTCTTCTACAGTCTTCTCAGGACCATTCTTTTCTTGTGATTTATCCTCATGCTTTTCCATGTTCTTATTTTGATCATCTTCAATCTCATTGTCTTTTACTTCTTCAGGATTTTCTTTGCTATTGCTGTCATTGTAATTTTTTTCGATGTCAGTATCCATTTTATTTTGCTCCTCTTCTTTCTCCAGTTCCTCATTACAATCTTCAATAACTTCATCTGCTTTTTCGTTTATTCCATCATCATTTTTTCCCATTTCATCTATTATCAACCTAATGCTGTATTGCTCTCTCTCCTTGTCAATCTTCTCTTCGTCTAATTCGTTTTCGCCTTCAGTTTCTTCAGAATCTTCCTTATCCATAATTTCATCATTTTCTTTGTATTCTTTTTCTTCATTTTCATCATTATCATCACAGTCTGTATTAACCTCAACTTCATTTTTCCCTAATTGTAACTGTTCATCTTCAACACTTTCTGATGTCGTATCGGCAGTAAGCTCCTGAATTCTTAATTTTAGCATTCTATTCTCTTCTGCTAATTGCCTATTCTCTTGTTTTAATTTTGTTATCAGATCTCTCAATCTTCGTTCCTTTTTTTTGTAAAATTCCTCATATTCATCATCTTTGTCCACATTTTGTTGAATTAATTTCAATTCTTTTCCTTGTAAGTCCTGAAAATAAAAATTTCACACTTAATTTTTTACTAACAATACAGTAATTAGCATTTTTGTAAACATGCATATGGAAAATCTGCACAAAATCATGCAAAAAATGTCTTGATTCGTACACTAGTTAGGAAGATTTGAGAATAATTTCTTACAACTGTGCAAAAATTGGCAATAAAAGCATACAAGCATGAAGGTATCGATAAACTTTTCATACAAGTATGCAAATGTTGATACATTCATATATGCGTTTATATATTTAAAATATGTACATAAAAGTATGGAACTATTGTCAACTTATGCATAAAAATATGCAAATATTTTTAGTATCTTCATGTAGTTATACATATATTATAAATATCAGGTTTCAAAAATGCAAATAATGTAAACATGTGCATACAAACACGCAAATATTCTTCTAGATTGCAACAAGGAAAAAAGAATAAATTGATATTAGCATAAAATTATGCAAATTTTGATAATATTTGAATACAAGTATGCAGATATGGAGTATATAGCAATATAAGCATGCAATAATACACAATATATGCATAAAAGCATGCAAATATTAATTATTATTTTTTGTTCACAAACGTAAGCATAAATCAAGTACATCAGAATACATTAAAGCATTTATACTACATACTTGCATACGAGTGTGAAAAAAATCAAAAATATTTGCATACAAGCATGCATATATAATCATATATTTATTCAGGTAATAATGATACTTAAGTATTTCAATAAAAATGATGCAGATATACATTATACTTACATGGTTGAATTTGATATCCATAAGCATTGTAGGCTTTAACAATTTGATATCCCATTTTCCAGCTCGTGGAAAATGTTCACTATACTCTGCCTTTGATGTTGATAGAACATGAGTCTTTTCGCAAATCCACCACTACAAAATTTACATGATAACAAACCATTATGCATAGCATGAACAATAATTTAATAAAAAAATTAATACATTTTGTTAAAAACATACCAAAAACAGTGTCACACAAGCATTAATTTTGCGGGGAGTCTCACAATACTTGTCTACTTGGCTGATCAGATGGTGGTGCACAGTTTTTGGCCATGAAATTGTATTTAACTTCTGATCACAAACACAATAGGGTACCAACGCCCATGGTAAAGCATAATTAGGAGTGGATATGAGAAAAGTTGCTACTAAGTAGAGTAGCAAAAGTTTTACAGTATCAAAAAATGCTACTTCTGAGTTGTCTTTAATTGTAGCAAATATTTCTCTTTCAACATTTTTCTTGTTGACTGTATCTTCTCCATTAAAATGTCGCTCAATGAATTCTTTGAAATCTTGATCATTTTTATCTTCTTTCTTTAAGTGTGCACTGGTCTTAATCAGCTGTCCTTGCAAAGGAGCTCCCAATAATAATGCAACATCTTGTTCTGTAAATGTCAACAATAACTCTCCGAACTGAAAATATTTCAGATTCTTCTTGTAACTTTTGATTATGAAATCTAAGGTTGTTGAAGTTTTAACAGCTTCAGATGATGAGATTAAGCCATCTATGATCATCTGAATGAATCCACTTAATGGTATTTTTTCAAGTAATATTGAATGGTTATGAGTTAATAGCTTATCTTCATTCAGTCTTTCAATCAGCTTGAGGAATGATTTGAGATTATTCCTATAAACGTTTTCTTTCTTGTTAACCTTTTGTACTTCTTCAACGTGTTCTTCCTTGCATAGTATTTCAGAATAGGATGGCTGTTCTTTTACTACTATTGCTTTATTTTGTTCAATCTTTTCTACACTATCATCTTCTGCTGAAATTCTCTGCATAAAGGAGTAGAAATAAAATAATAATCGGGTTTGAAGCGTTTTAGCTATATGCGTAGAACTGTGCAATAATTCAGAGGGAATGCATACAAGTGTGCGTGTATTCTGGGTAAATGTACAAATTATGGAAATTACTTTTAATACTTGACCAATTGTGTGCAAATATTGTCAATAATTTCACATAATTCTGCATATAATACTTAACAAAAAAGAACAAAGATGTAAAAATATTTGTACATGTAGCACTAAGGTGCAATTATTTTGAATATTAGCACGTTATTGTGCAATTATTCTGATAATAAGCACTTTTTGTGCTAATATTTCAAATACTGAAAACTAATTTCATCTATTTTCAATATATGCACAGAATTGTGCAAGATTTCTGAACATATGCATCCATTTTTGCAATATTTGCATACCAGTATACAATTATTCATTATACATGCATATAATTATGCAAGATTTCTAAATTACTTTATACCACTTTTTCAGAACTGATGAAAAAATCTTTCTTCTTCTCAACATTTTACAATAAACATATACATTAACCTTAGTATTCCTATGCATGTATTCGTATATGCCTCTGTTTTTAATATATTCATCCTTGCATGCATATGTTTTGAAAATATGCATAAAAAAATGCAACATATTAAACTCTAAGCAGACAATTATGCAAGTATTTCGAATATCAACTTACCAGTTTTCTTCTAGTCCAAATAATCTTTATCATACAAACATACAAAATTACTTACTACAAATTATACAATCACGCAAGAAAACTTTATGAATTCATACTAATACGGAATAAAATAGGTAAGCAACAAATTAATAGCATATAATCATGCAATAATTCGTTTTTCCTTCTAGCAATCATGTATTAATTCAGATAGGTATTAAAATAATCAAAGTTATACCTTCTTTTTAGCCATTTCTTGCAATTTGAAGACGACGAAAACAATTCTGAACAAATATATTAGATAGCGATTAAGTTGTTGACGATCGGCTGTTTTTTTTTTGAAAATGAGTTCTCGCTTGAAGTTTTTTCTAAAATCGTCGGTTTAGGGTTTTGATTCAGATTAGCAGATCGAAATGAAAAATGAAAGGAAGACGAATCGTGCTTTGAGGGTTTAAGACATGCGTGAAGGGCAACACAGGAATTTTAGTGCGCACGATTCAAAAATAGGGACGTATTCTGTATTATGTTTATGGACGGGTTTTTTATTAATTTTAAAAGTTTACAGGGATGTGTGCCTAATGGACCCTTTTAATAATATATAGCCCTTAAAAATAGCCATTTTGCAAACGACCTCCGTTTTAGACGAAACCAATTTTGTTGGATTCAGAATGTCAAATTATTGATAAATTCCAATTTTCATAATTTTTGGAACTAATATGTGAGCGTGGCGAATTTAAACGTATTTTACAGTTTCAATTTGAATTGTATCGACCAGAAAATGGCCAATTTTCAAATGGTCTCCAAATTCGACGAAATTAGTTTTGTTAGGACCATATTGCCAAAACATAGTTAAAATAATTTTTTGTAATTTTTGGAGTTAGTATATGGCCCCGGTAATTAAAATTTACGTTCAAATTCAATATATATTGATTAATATTTTAATTTTAATAAAAACTGATCGAAACAGCCAAATTGGCTTACGAAACATATCCCATTGTGTCCAAAATAAGGGTATTACATTTGGGTCAGGGTTTGATATGGAGTTGGGATAAGAAAACACTATTTTTGGATTTAAATGAATTAAAAATAAATTATATAAATATACCAACAAATAGAAATTAACCGTTGACTTAAATCATTTCAGAAAAACACGACCCTCTCCAATTGCAATCGGCAGAAGTTGCTCAGATCTTCCCTCCTCCATAATTTTCAAACCGCTTAATGAAATTAGATGATTCTTGAGAGAATTTTGAAGAGGATTTTCCCATCTTCAAATCTAAGATGGTCTGGTAATTTATCGTAGAGTATTCGAGGAGATCCGAACCTTCAAACAGCCTTCGCGTCGCCTTGAATCCCGCCGCCATCGCCAGACCGAGTTCAACGAGAGTGGGACCCATAGGTGCGCCTTCTGAAGCTCTATAACGTGGTATAGTCTGATCGTCTTCAGGTGCTACGGATTTGGCGCAGGATCAAAAGCTAGTTTTGAACACCCGAAGAACGACGTTGAGGAATATACAGTGAGTTTTTTTAGGTTAGTTTAATTAATTCATATATATAATGTTATTTAAAAATCAGTTTTTATATATACATAGCATTGTTTAAAAAAATGATTTATAAAAATAAGTTTCTTATATAGAAAACTGATTTATAAAAATATGATTTTTATATAGAATACTGATTTGTAAAAATATGATTTTTTATATAGAAAACCGATTTATAAAAATATGATTTTTAATATATATATATATAGCGTTGTAAAAATATGATTTTTAATATATATATAGCGTTGTAAAAATATTTTTTTTAATATATATATATATATATATACACGTCGTAAAAGTATGATTTTTAATATATATATATATATAGCATTCTAAAAATGTCGTTTTTAATATAAACTGCGTGAAACAGATTGCGTTAGGATCAAGGTGAAGAACACTATGCACTGGAAACAAATCCAAATCCAAACCGTTCAACTAAAGACTGATGGAGTGGAAACCAAAGGTGAGAACACCTTCTCACACAAACTATTTTACAGTTAAATATACCATAGGTTGCAAACGGGGCTTTGTTGCTCCTGACACTGTTTATTGTACAAACCATGGATGTTTGTTTGGATTGACCGTGGTTGTGAAATTGACTGTACTATGGTGGTAAATATTCATGTGTTGAATAAAATGTGTAATCAATAATAATATTATTTTTATTGCATAAATGAACTATTAAAAATATTCATTTATTGAATAAAATGTGTAATCATTAAAAATATCATTTTTAATGTGTAATAGAACTATATAAAATAGTCAAGTATTAAAATAATTATTTTATTGTTAAAAATATAATTTTTAACGTATATATGAACGGCATAAAATTATCCTGAAATGAAAATAAATATTCATTTAAAAATTGGATGATTTATTTATGTACACCCATTTATCTGACATTGATTGGGACGATAAATTTTACACATCGCCCAACTGCACAAATATAATTCAGTATTTGTTGGTTGAAACCCCACATGGGTATTGGGATGATATTTGACCTACACTAATCCCAATTGTTTAGTTGTATATCAATCGATTGGTTGACAGACTGTTGTAAGCGTTAATTATTTATATTTAATGCTTATGCAGTTGTGCAATGCACTCTGGATGATGGATGATTGTGTATCATTGTTGTAATATACATGTGTCGTATGAAATCAATATAAATAACATTATATGGTAATTGACTGTGTCTGATTCCAATTCAGGAATAACGTATATTTTAAAATAACGAACATTTTGAAATAATAAATATTTTAGAATAAAGAATATTTTAAAATAATATTCAGTAAAGGATTAAAATGTGAATTTGATGTCTGATTTTGGATGGACATGAAAATATTGAAATGTGTGTGAAGGCGTATTGATTAGATATGCGCTATTTTGATATGATCGATATTTATATCGATTTTATTCATTTTTATAATGAATATCGAAAAGGAAATTATTCCAAAATCTAATATTTTGAAAATATTATCATTTATATATTATAATGATAAAGAGTATTCAATTTTGATTTAAAACTGAAAAGAAAGTGGGAATCGTTTTTAAAAAGAATTTATAAAATACGTTTTGAACGAAATATTATATATATATATATATATATATATATATTAATGGCTTGAATAGAACTCACCGCGCTGCAACCGTTCATGAATTTCAACCATTAACATCGAATGGACATTATGGGAGATCTGACCGTCGGATTCTCCTAAAACCGGAACCGTTGGGTTCGTATCGAAAAGTGCTTTCCAATGAATATAAGAGATTTAAATTTTAACGGCTGGATTGGGAATTATGTCCAAATCAAATTTGGAAAATGTCGCTATGGATGTAGTTCGTTGGCCATTATTGGAAACCGATTGTACGGACCTTGATAAAATTATTAAAAATATTAATATTTGTGTAAAATCATAACAAATGATTTGGAAAGAATTTGGATGAAAAATTCCAAATTCAAAAAGATAAAAATATATTTTTATCAAAATGAACTAGTTATTAACTAGTAAGATAATCCAATGCTTTAAATAAATAAATTGGATTTGCGAATGGTTTTAATCTAACTAGAATTTTCCAATGTATGAATTGGAATGGATTTGAATAGAAATATTCTTTGGGATATTTCGGTATTGGATTCCGTAACTATACGGATATTGTGGAGGAATTTGGACGATAGATATATATCGTTATTCCCCATACGATATGTGTTGGTTTTAGAATTTGATATTGAATATAAGCCGATGTAATTTCTATTTAGAGCTTTAAATGATATATCAAATTGGATTTAGGTTCGTTGTGAATGGTGTCTTCAGTAACACTGTTCTTAAACCCTGTATGAAAAGAATAAATCTTTTAATTAAGATTATTAGAGTTTCCAATTATATTTAGTAACTGGAATAAAATGGAATGTGAATTTGGGTTTATCATGAACTGTATTTTAAACGACATTCGTTCTTTAACCTGATTAACAGTGAAATGTGACTTGGAATTTATAAATCTTTTTAGTAAGATTTAATGGAAATTTTCCAAAGTAAAGTTTACCAATTTAATAAAATAAATTGAAGTGGAATGAAATTCGATTGGATAATAATCGTAGTATAGCTTTATGTATAGCGTTAATTCATGATCAAAGCACGACTTTAAATAGAATAGCTTTATGTATAGCGTTAATTCGCAAGCTTCACACCCCGGTATGTACCAGAAACGGGTTAAAGGACGGTAGGGAGGGCATGCGTTTCTTTCTAACTAGGAGTGGTGTCATGGTATGGAGCCCAGACATTTTTACTTATGTGGATGTTGGAAAGCGAGGTACCTCGGATTTGAGTCCCTAGTGTCTCTTGATTTACGCCCCATTCGGCAGGGAAACGTACTATTCTGGAATTACTAATCCACTAACGTAAGTGTGGACCGGCCCTGCATTCTCCTATGTGCAGTTGCGGCTGTATCCTGAGACATGGGCTAGATTGTCTCAAATTCGGTAAGGATGATCCCTTATCTTGGTTCATGATAGAAATCCAATTTCCAGTACGACATCATGCGGTTTTAATTGTAGAACTAGTATGGTGACATGATATATGGTACCCATTCCGTCTATGATTGATACATTTATATATGAGGTGATTTTGACACCATACACTTATAGTAATATCAAAATGATTTGTTTTAAACATACTAAGCATGTTTGGCTATTATAAGGTAAAACTCTATCATCCGGCTTGCATTGCATTGTGTGATGGGACCTGAGACTTATAATAGCTTCATTTTTCTATTTTAGCATTACGTTGTTTATAAACTGTTTTATGCACTGGTATTCTTGGGGGTAAACCCGTTCCGTGTTATACGGCGTGGTCTCTTGATTTACCTAACTTTAAAATTCAAGTTAATAACTGTTTTAGTTCTCACACCGGTCACATGACCGACCTGGAGTTTATTGTTTAACCTAAACTCTAGGTGCCCATATTTTCCACATGGGCAACTAGTAGTTTTGGTTTTGCAGATTTATTTTTACAGGATCCTGGATTACAGCTGAAGCTATATTCGAAAAGCTTTGTATCCGTGTATTTCTTTCAGTTGTATTAGTTGCACTACAAGAAAATAGGCTATTTCCGACGGCTGAAAACTATCGGCGGCCGTCGGAAGCCGTCGGAAATAACCGTCGCTTTTAGAGACGTCGAAAAACAGATTTTGCGACGGTTATCGATGCAGCATGTCGTTCGTTTTTCCGACGGCTTTCGACGCAGCCGTCGGAAAACCTGCATAATTTTTTTTTTGGTAATTCAGCTGCTATTGAGCTTTCCAACTACATTTTATACTTTTGAAAATGACCCGATACAATGATAATAGATCATTCTACGGTAAATCCTTGAAAGAGATAACCACTCGCCAACAATAGTTGAAAAAAAAAGTGCAAGATGATTGTCTAGAAGTTCATACGACTAGAACATCCAAGGACGAGTCCATCAAAATTCGACAAAAATAATAATTAAACCTTTTAATATTTGTTAGCAATATCAAAATATTCAATAGGATAAGGAAAAAGCTGAAGAACTGACATAAAATTACCGTATGTTGCTTACGAATGCAAGCTAACTTATTATGTAGAACAAATTATCCTTCAAGTTAAGACAAAGTACACTATATAAGCTATTGGGGGAATTACAAGGTTAGCACGAATACTGTGTAAGCTAACATAAGTAAAAAATAATTAACAGTAGCAAAAGACCGAATTCATACCGCACTCTCGGGGACTTCAGGCGGTGGCAAAGGAAGATTTCGTGGAACTGATTTATTAGTATGCGATCTTTTATCAAACCTCAATTCTCTAATTTTACCGTAAGTCAACTTACCCTGCAAATTGTTCGAAGTACTGTCACAATTTTGCTAAATTAGATTTAATTTTTTCAGTGACTATTGTTTAAGGGAATATCTTACACTCATATCATAGTCACAGTCATAGGTGTAGTGAATAATGTAACTCTTACCAATTTCCAAGTCATGGAGGCTACAATTAAAAATAGGGAAAAATAATAATTAAATAACTAGTTAAAATATAATAGTGATATATGCTTAGAAATGGCTTGATGTCATACCTGAATCATAAAATCTTTCCGTAATATGTTGCCCACACCATGCAGTGCAAACGGGATAACATAGGCATACCTACATATCAATATATGTTGAACATACAAAACCGTTTAGTGCAAAAAGATCATGTGTATTAATCAAGGTTTAGAGCAAAAAGATCATGTGTATTAACATAAGAAACATAGAAAATAACAAAATATGTAAATTGTATAACAATGTTTTGTAATGCTATAAAATGTACATTTTGTTCAATAAATTAAACAAGTATAACACACACACGGTCTTAACTTACATATCCAATTCGAACAGACTAAGGTATATGTTATCGGTAATATTTTGGGCCATAACACATTGATATTTGACAACATATACTGATCAAGTATAAAACTTACATTTCAAGTACCTAACCAAATGCCTTATCAGCTTCGGGATCTTTCTTCATTGCCAGTGAAACATTCAACCATGTAGGCGCTATCATTTGAAGAGAAGCCTAACGTGGAAACAAAGTTAATGTTAATGAAATACCAAAAAAGCTAATGATACTAAAAAAATCATATCTAATACCTTTTCGGTTACAACGGGAGAATTTCCAATAGGATCTATGTCAGTAATTGGCCCCTTTCCAACAGGAAAGAATTTTCTTAGAGTTGCCTCATACTTTTTGGGGTCGATGTAAACAAAAGGGAATGCAAATATACGTTTCCACTAGAACGCTATTGGAACCAATTGGAATCAATAGATAACCCTAAATTTCCAATTTAAGCAAATAAAGATTTAGGTAAAAACTTGATTTTTATGCAAAAAAAGAGATTGTACCTCAAATTATTTGCTCTAGACGTCTGAATTGAAGCTGGGGAGGTTCCTACTCGAAGAAAATGGTGTTTGAAGGTAAAAAATCGGATTTGGGGGTGATAGGGTTTAAAACCCGTATGCTGTAAGAAAAAAGAGGAAGAAAGAAATGTGAAAGAAAGAGTGCGGCTGGCGGTTTATCACGATAATTTCCGACGACCGCCGACGGCCCATCAGAAGCCGTCGCAAATTAGCCATCGCAAATAGCCTGTTTTTCTTGTAGTGTTGATGTATTTTCCGCTATGCATTGTATTTATGCATTTTAATTTCCGCAGCTTTGTATTTTAATCTCTGATATTTTCTGCTGTATATTATTTATTCATACTATGATATCTTGTACTTTGATGTAAATTGTTATAATAGCAATGAAATGTTCTGTCGTTTACGTTCAAATTTGTCGTCTTCTCATTTCAATTTGTGTTTTCCAGTCTCCTCGGAGGCCAGCGAATTCGGGTCGTAACAAGTAGAAATCCATTTGATGTAAAGATTGTTGGTCTTGCACCATCTTCAATATTTTCGACTTTTAATCGTCGTAACAGTTATTCAGAATGGATTAAACCCGGTCTTTTTGAAGAACTTGCACATTTTATAATTAAGTGATATATAAACACATCATACGCCTCATTCCAATCCAAAATATTCTTGTAATCAAGTATTCATATCTTTAGGGAAAGGTTCCCGTTAATTTTATCAAAGATAAATTCTTTTAAAGTTATCGTTTAATCTTCCTTTAAAAATCATTGCAAAAGATTTTATATTATCCTTTAACAATTTTAAACCAAATTAAGGTTTAAAGAACTAGTCGGGATTATCGAGCCTTACCGAAGTAATCATTTATTATTTTATTATTTCCAATCCTAATTTATTCATCCTATGGAGCAAAACTGATAGTGCTCCATATTTAACACCCTTTGTGTTATCGGTAAATTCAATTACCATTTCCCGTTCAAATCGAATTAAAGATTTAACTATCGCATGGAGTAAAACTGGTGGTACTCCATTTCGAAACATTTCTCGAATTTGATAAATTAGATTATCTCGTTCCCTTCTCAATCTAATTAAAGATTTATTAAAACTTCATTTAGTTTTAATCTTCCAAAAATCATTATTTAATGATTATTCAATCTTTGTAAATTAATCTTGCCTTTAACCGTGTTAAAGAAGCAATGCCATTTAAAACACAGTTCACGATAAACCCAAATCATCTTCCACCAAAATGGAATCTTCACGGAAATCATAACAGAATATAACCGATATAAATTTTCATATCAAATCAATACTATAAATGGAATAACGGCAAAGCCTTTTAAATTCCATAAATAGTAACGTCTTCCTTCATAGAAGCCCATCTCAATTATTACGAAATTGAATTCCATTCAATTCCAATTTAATATATTAAATTGGATAACTTTACTTTGGAAAATTTCCATTAAATTTTAATAAAAATATTTATAAATTCCAAATTATAACCTCATTGTTAATTGGGTTAAAAAACGAATGTTATTTAAAACATTGTTCACGATAAACCCAAAATCAACTTCCATTTCAATTCCAATTAAATTAATTGGTAAACTTCTCTAAATCCTAATTAAAAGATTTATTCTTTTCTCAACGGGGTTCAAGAACAGTGTTATTGAAGACATCATTCATGACAAACCAAAAATCCAATTTGATATCAAATACAAGGCTCTAAATAGAAATTATATCGGCTTATATTCAATATCAAATTCTGAAACCAACAAATATCGTATTGGGAATAATGATATCTGCATCTTCCAAATTCCTCAACGATATCCGTATAATCACGGAATCCAATATCAAAATATTCCGAAAATTATTTCCATTTAAATCTGTTCCAACTTATTCATTGGAAAATTCTGGTTATATCAAAACCATTTACAAAACCAATTTATTTATTTAAAAACATTGGATTATTATTCTATTTAATAACTAGTTCATTTTGATAAATATATATTTTTATCTTTTCAAATATGGAATTTTTCATCCAAAATCTTTCCAAATCAATTATTATTATTTTACACAAATTTTCCATATTTTTAATAATTTTAATATCGCCATTTCAGCTGGTTTCCAATAACGACCACCGAACTGCATCCATAGCGACATTTTCTCAAATTGATTTGGACTTAATTTGAAATCCAGCCTTTCAAATTTAAATCTCTTATATTCATTAGAAAGATCTTTTCGATACAAACCCAACGGTTCCGGTTTTAGGAGAATCCGACGGTCGGATCTCCCGTAACCTCAATTTGGAGTTAATGGTTGAAATTCGTGAACGGTCGCTGCGCGGCACGTTCTATTCAAACCATTTATATATGTATAATATATATTTCTTCGATTTCTATTTAAAATGTATTTTATAAATCGTTTATAAATTCGTTTTAAAATGATTTCACTTCGTTTTCAATTTTAAGTCAAAATTGAATATTCTATATCATTATAATATTAGAATGATAATATTTTCAAAATATCTGATTTTGAAATCCATTTCCATTTCGTATTCATTATAAAATGAACAAAATCGATCAATAAACCTGTTTGAGTTAAAAAGGCGTTTAGCTACTTAACTCGGCTTCATATATTTTAGTATTTTCGTGTCCATCAAAAATCGGACATCAAAATCATCTTTTAATTCTTTACTGAATTTTATTTTAAAATATTCGTTCAGGTTCTGAATCAGAATGCGACTCAATCAATTACCATATAATTTCAGTTATATGGATTTTCATACATTGCATGTATTCAAATATAATGATAAATAGCCATTACAAATTCAAACATCATCCAGAGTGCAATTTATAACTGTATAAGCATTAAAATAAATAAATAACGCTCATCACAGCCTGTCAACCCATCGATTGACATACAACTAACTATTGGGATTAGTGTAGGTCAAATATCATCCCAATACCCGTGTGGGGTTTTCAAACAACAACAGTCGATTTAAATAAATCATTGGTTAATAAATTTAACCAATTCAAATTCGGTTTGAATTATTTTTCTATTTAACCAATTTTTCACTATTTAAAATTATAAATAGATATTTATAATTTAATTTCAACTACCACATTAATGTTAACATTTTTTTAATACGTTAAAAATCACAATCACAACACAAATCACCAAATCATCCATATAAATAAATGCTCAACAACCAAATGCCATTTACGGCGCCACCAATGTCCATCCGCGGAGTATGAAATGCGAGTGTCGCTAATATCCATACATCGCTTCTAATTTCAATAATTTGTGTGAGTTCGTGTGTTGAACTCCAAAAATAAATAAAATACAACAGATAAAAATCAATACTGGCATATAATTTCAGTTATAAAATAAATAACTGTACAAATATTTTAGTAAGAGAATTCTCATATTGGTTTCCACTCTATCATTCTTTATTTGGCGATTGTATTTTTCTACTAAATTAAACACGCGTTTAATTTAGTTGAAAATCTAAATTGCTCCTTTTCCATTCTGGTCAGTTCCATGTTGTAGAGTTTTTCGTTGCGAATCCAACGCAACTGAAATCATCGAACTTGGACCTCGTATAAAAAAGTGATAGCATTATATACATTAATTACAAAATTATATAATTAATTAGCAATCAATTTCCTTAATTACCCCCCTAATCCATCGTTCTCTGTTCAAAGTCGTAACCCATCTTCCACGTCGGAGAATCCACCACCGTCGCTCCTCCGATCACCGTGACCCAGATCAGAGGCCACCTCTCGAATGCCTTCGCATGAGCCACCATCGCCGGTCGCTGCTGTCAGCTCGGCGCCCTCCCTCGTCAGAAAATCCGCCTCGAACTCGCCTACTTTGTGCGATGATTTCTCACAATACATGAAACGATAGATCATCATCCCCGTATCAAATGATAGATCTCAGAATCCCCTATGATTTTCCTTTTATAATTTTTCAATTTCTGTTGACCGATTTCATGAAAATGGAAGAGGAATTATTGGATGATTTCGTCCCTTGAAATGAATAAGGCGGCGGCAACGATAAATGATTAGGGTTTCTAGAAAAATGGGGTATTTATAATAATTTATATTATTATTTAATTCTATAAATACTTGTTTATCGATTCAAACTCCAAATCAAGCCCAATGACTATTGTTCTTAGCCAAATACCTCCATTCCGGACACAATGGGATATGTTTCGTAATCCAATTCGACTGTTTCGATCAGTTTTCATCAAAATTAAAATATAAATCCATATATTGAATTTGGAACGTACATTTTAATTTACCGAGGCTACATACTAACTTCAAAAATTAAAGAAAAAATAAATCTAGCTATGTTTTGACGATACGGTCCTAACAAAACTAATTTCATTGAATTTGGAGACCGTTTGAAAAATTACATTTTTCTAGTCGACCCAATTTCAAACTGAAATTACCAAACACATTTAAATTTACTAAGCTCACATATTAATTTCAAAAATTATGAAATTTTAAACCTGGCAATAATTTGACATTCCGGGTCCAACAAAAGTGGTTTCGTCAAAAACGGAGGTCGTTTGCAAAATGGTTATTTTTAAGGGCTATATATTATTTAAAATATATATAAATTCCATAGCGACTATTCTAAATTTTAAAATGGACAGAAATAATAATATATAAATTGAAATCTGAATTTTCCACATTCATTAAAAAGATATAATTAAACAGATTCTAACGTTTCTGGTTTTACTGAAATTCAATTTATATTGAATTCTATACATTCATCTAAAATTCAAAACCAAATATTCAAACTACCGCACCAATTTGAGTTCGTTTTAATTATATTTTAAATTTATACGTTCTGACTTTGATTTATATAAATTTTAAATTGTTATTATTTAAAAAAAATCATTTTAAATATTCAAAACACAATAAAATAGCTAAAATAAAAAATTTAAATTGGTTCAGAAATTCCTGGTTGTTACAATCTCCCCCACTTAAAATCTTTTCGTCCTCGAAAAGGAATGGAGTTGAAAGTTGTTTAACTAACCAACTCAACTTTCGTTCTAGCTTGAATTCTTCAACTTTTCAATTTCTAAGAACTTTCAAATTTCTCAAAAATTTGGCTAACACCCTAAGTTTTCGAAAAATTTCGCCATAACCTCCTTTTTACGGGGAGGGTTTGAAAATTTTATTGGGCTGTATTAGGCACCCAATAAATTGAATAAAAGCATACACAATTTTTGTGACCTATCTATGCCCAAGGGAGATGTGTAAAAAGTCGAAATCTCATACCTTGCCCTAGTGTTGGAAATAAAATAATCCATGTGCCTTAATTAGAAACAAGAGAGACGCGGATTTTTTGTCATCTCCAGACCTGTGTAAGGTTTTTATTAAATCCTTCCCCAAGCACCGTTACATGTATATTAAGTCCATAATCGGTCTTCTGTTCAACCTGTAAATCAGTCCTCGTCATACAAGCATCTCGCCCGTATGGTAATCCAAACCTCGTCATGTAAACGCCAAATGCTTATATGGAATATGATATGATATGCCATCTTCATGCAGTATGCCATGCGGTGTAGTTCACCATAAAAAAATGGTCTTTTGATAGCTAGAGTACTTAGTGTTTCGGCCAGTCCCCTTTCTAACGCTATGTACTTTTTCGGATTTGAACGCCATGAAAAGGAAATTTTGCATGCTAAAATCTATTCGTGGAAAAAGGCGGGAGACAAAAAATTTTATGCGGGAATCCAAAAAAGCGCATATGGACTTCAATTTCTTATGCCCCGTCACTCACTCTGGAAAACTATTCCTCCACTTCTTCAATTAAAAAAGACATCAAAAAACCTGACTTGCAAAATCCCTAAACCAACGTCATCCAAAATCATTTTATTGCCAAACCACCGTTGTCATCGATGGTCAGTTCGCCATAACCTCTCTCTCACGTTGTCAGTTCGTCAATTTGAGATGGTTGTCTGGGTTGTACTAATTCCATCCTAGTTCTCCTTAGATTCGAGATTGGATCTTTTTAATTTTCGAGACAAAAGTAGTAGAAATACGAGATCTTTTATCACAGAAAACATAATTAAATATGTGGTGCTTTGTTTAGTCACTATCCATCGGCAATGTTCAAAGGGGAGTCCAGCAAAGGAATATGTATTAGTCACTTATTCCATTTTAGGTAAGATCTTTGTTAAGTTTATTTGTGTTCCCTTGAAATGATTACCAAGGATTCTTAAGGTCTTCCGCTCCTTTTATTTTGTTTTATTTCAGTTTATTTATTTATCAATATTTGCAGATGGCGTTACTTGCTCCCTGCAGGTTATACATTTGTATTTATCCACAAAAAGACTTTTTTTTGAACAAATATATCACCTTACTCAGGTTTTTTTAAGATGTATATGTAATTAGTTTGTTTTCTTAGTATAAACTTTTAGGGTACCAGATGTCGTTGCTATAAAGTGGCCTAATTTGTCTAAAATCCTCGATTGGATGTTTGTCTCATCCAACTAATTAAGATTCAAATGTGTGCAAGTTTCAACTTTAATTAAATAGAGCTACTAAAATCAACCAATTGGGACTAGTTCAAGCATCCATATACCATTAATTCCATGTTAGTTTAGTTAAATTTTATTTAGCTGTACATGAACTGTAACCGAATCTATTTCAAACGAGGCTGTGATTTTGATTGCAACTTTCGTTTTGATTGAAGAAGCGAGGCATTGATTTTGATTTAAAAGGTGAGGGTTTGATTTTAGTTTGGAGAATATCGGTTGGATTTGGTAAAAGAAGAGTGCGACTTGCATGTTGAATACAACGTATTTTAGGCTTTAGAAAAAAGAAAGCTTTGGATCGGTTTTAAAATGATCCGTGCTAGTTATTAATATAGTTGAATTTTACTTTAATCTAAGTAGTTTGGGCTCTATTGATTTGAATGTAATGTTATTTTAAAATCAAACTGCCTTTTTTATGTTGAATACAAGTCTGTACTATTTTCTTTCATCCATGTATACAAAAATTTGTTTCAAAAATGTCGAAATCTGAAACCAAAATTAAAGCTGAATCATCGGAATATCCGAAACAAAACCGAAATTTTAAAATTTTCTACCGTCCGAACGGTACTTGAAACCAGAATCTTGAACCTTGGAAATTAGTTTTTGTCTACATACGTATCTCTGCATGCCAAAAGATATTCCCCTTTTGGAATTTGAATATTTTTAACATTGCTTTTATAATATTGAAGTGACATAGTTCAACGGTGCGATTTCATGCACAAATTAACTCCCTTATTTACTGCACTTTCTTTATGTACACTGATGCTTACCATGTGGTTGACATTATTTGAATATCCCTTCAATAATAGACCATTTAAAAAAAATCAACTTATAAGTCAATTTGTCTGATGTCTACGTGAACTTGGCCCTTCTAATTCTTAAATAGCTATATCCCTACTACATATATTATTCACTTACTTTTATTATTATCGAAATGTCTAGATACTCTAGTTATATATATATATATAGTTATAGTTATATATAAACTTGTTAAATTATAACTAAAGAATGCTCTTCATGTACAATCTAAGGTGATTATGAAGCTGAAATGTAAGCGAAGCAGAAAACTAGAAACTTAGGAAGTTGGGCATTTTATATGAAATATGAACAACAGTAAATAGTATCTATAAACTATTATCAAAATTGCTATGATAGTGCAGCATTTTTCTCAGTTTGGTTTGTTTTTGAGTTGGTGTCACAAGCAAACAGTTCCATCCTTTTTCTATTCAAAATGCCATACTATAACTTGCCAACAATGTGAGCAAATTTATGCATCAGATCTGAATGTGCTCTTTCAACCTTGTTAAGCATGTGTATAATATTTGTGATTTCATATTTTGATGTATTTATATTCGATAAATAGATCTCATTCTTGCAGCTACATACCATTCGTTTAACATGTCATAATTGGTGATTCTATTAATCATACTATAGCACTTGAATATAATTTGTCCATTCCAGTGAAAATAAAGATGATGTGCAGACAAAAAATAATATAAATCTTCTTTCTGCATGTTATTTCCTTAAAACATTTTAATCATTTTGGTAGTAATTTATAATAGAAGCATTCTGATTTTAATGATAAATGAATATAATTCGTTGTTTATTTTTTCTTTTTTTTGGGGGGGGGGGGGTGGTGGGGGTTAAATAAGCCGAATGATATACAACTTTTTTCAAAGTTGTGCACAAAAAGTATATTGTTACTACTAGTAAATTGATAAATGGACTATGATGTATTATTCTTTTGCTATCTAATCCAATCATATCTATCGACTATCAGTAGAATGTAAAATATTGCAATTGTAGTCACTGGTTTACAGATGTCAACACTTTAAGCTGACATATTTTAAATTCAGTTTTTACCTGCAAATTTTTTTCTAATTTATTTGCTTTCTTGATTTGGCTTAGTGGTTAAGAAAAGATGCTTTCACCACTCATTTATTGTAACCAAAGCCCAAAATTTATTACTAAATGTTGATTTTTTAGACATATTTCTAAAAGGACATATGATACAGAAGGAATTGATTTTCTTGAACAAATTGCACTTCCCTATTTATATAACAACTCAACAGAGTTAAAAAATTGATTAAAAAGAAAATTTTCAGGTTAAATCCATTATAAAAGGACCAATGAAAGACCTCTTTTAAATATAACAATTGTAATATTAGTTTTGAAGCTCTGTATGGTCATCGAAACCATCTTCCACCCTTTATTTGTTTATGTTCTTAATGGAAACAAATTATAAACTGAAAATTCATATGTGGACTACTAAGAGTTATATTCTACGTCCTTTGAACGACTTTATATTATCATTTTTAACTAGAAACATTTTGGTATGAGGATGCACATAATGAATTTTTTCTGTAATTCGAATCTCAATAACATGTTTGCAAGAAAAAAGCCACCTCAAATTTTAGAACTACAAGTATAAACTGATCAAAGGGGTGAAGAACAGAAGTGACAATTTTCCATGTTGTTTGTTTTGTTTCATTTGATACCGACTTTTCAACTTCAAAATTAACTTAAATTGGGCTTTTTAATCATTTCCTTGATTCAAAAGTAATGGTTTATTTTCTTTTTTTTGCTGTTTTAGAAATACATCCAAATTTTGCTGTCTAAATTCCCGAGCCAATGGTGTTTTGTTTATATTTTTCAGTGACTTTAATAGTGTAATAACTAAGGTTGTCGATACCATTGATTTTTGGTAAAGACGAAAACCAATATAAAGCCATTTTTTTGGGATTGCCAGACTGTCAATCTTCAGCCTCTTTTGCCGCTGTCTTCGGGCCTGTAGTTCTAAAGTAGTTCATTTTTGTCTGATCAAACCGACCGTTAGGGAGGTTTGCCTACTATGGGTGCTAATCAATTTTCGTCTGAAGCCAAAATAATTCTCCGTATGTTTTTCGAATCAGCGATTTTCCTTTCCCCGTGTTATTCTCGTTCGGCTTCTTTCTCGTTTATCCAGGTTCCTTTTACTTTCCATGTTTCTCGATTTACACGGAGCAACAAATGTTATCATGGAAGAATTTGTCATGCGCTATCTTTTTTCTTAATCCTCTTCTTTCTTCACTGTATTTGTAACAACCCGTATTTTTGAATAACATGTTATAACATAAATGGAGGCAGAATTAAACTGTAAAATCTGAATCAAGGGAAACGGGCTATGCCATTGCGTTCGTCTCGGAAAAATACGCGAAATAGAGTCCGAGTTTTCGAAAATCGGAGTCCGTATGACCAAGATATGGCCTCGCGAAGTTTCACGAAAAATTCCCAAATTAAAGTATACTTAATTAAGTGAAATGGGTTGCGCAGAGAAATATATATATATATTGATATATATATATATAATTGAAAATTAAATAAATAAATATGCAAAAATGTTCAAAACAGCGAATTGGGAGAGGGGAATAACTGAACCGGCCGATTTTTGAGGTCGACCCGAGCCCGCTGGGTCGACTAGGGGTTAATCCAGGGTGTTTGGCTGTCAACCCGTGGGCCGATTCGCTCAAATGCAGATTTTGCATTTGGATGGTTCTCATGGTTCATCTTTAATCTAAAGGCCCTAGATGGTTCCTACACTTGACTTCTTCCCCAAGACATGCTTTGATGGCTTGGATTGAATCTAGGGTTAATCCTATGGCCTAAAACACTTGCCTAATCTATAAATAAGACCCTAACCTACCCTAAATCCTCATTATTCATCCTAGCAACTAAACTTTGGCAAAATCAATCCTCTCATGGCCTCCACTCTCTTCATCAAATTCCTAAATAAATTTCTAAGTGATTTTCCATGCATACAAGTGTTTTTAGACTTGTATGATCATCATTAGCTTGCATTCAAGTCAAGTTCTTCTATTTGCACCACAAAGAAAGAGTTTTGATCAAGTTTGCTTGCATTTTTGGGGTTTAATTGGTTGCATAAGGGTTTTCTTACATTTGCTATACTCATTTGAGTTCGCATAAGCATTGTAAGCCCTATTCCTTTCATACTTGAACTTTAAAGTTAAATGTATGATATGCAAGTTGTCATATGTTATGCAAGTTTGTTTATGCAAGTATGATATGCAAGTTGTCATATGTTATGCAAGTTTGTTTATGCAAGTATGATATGCAAGTTGTCATATGTTATGCAAGTTTGTTTATGCAAGTATGATATGCAAGTTGTCACATGATATGCAAGTATGTTATGCAAGTTTGGGATGGTCAGATGGTTCATGTTATCATGTTATGCAAGCTTATTTTGAGTATGTGAACATAAAGCTTCAAGCTTTATGCCAAAGGTTGCATTTTGGCAACATGTAAGTTATCATATCACATATGATAACCTGCATGTGAGGCTAAATGCGAACTTGTGGCCATTTTTACATGTCATTTAGCACCATGTATCATGAAAGTGCCAAGTTTGATTTTATGCATGCTTTTGGGCCTAAAAATGTAATATGCAAATGTATTAACACATGAACATCTCATATGCCACCATGTTAAACTTGTGGCTTTAACATTTTTATGTCATGATTATGCCAAGTTCCCTCTTTCTATCCTTTATGCGCTATTGCGATATGTAAGCGATGGGATTGCGTTTGGGGTTGGGTAAACTTAAAAAGACATAAAAATATGAGCTTGGGAATTTACCTATTAAGTTAGGTCTACCCATTGGGAATTTACCTATTAAGTTAGGTCTACCCAATTGCTTGAAAATATGTAACATGTTTTGGAAACATGATGGACATGACACTTAGAAAAGATAAGTGTGGCCAACTCGAGGTTGGGTTGAGTTTGTAGCGTAAACCTACCCGGAACCGACCGGCCTAACTAGTTGCTACAAACAATAGGACCCAATGTGAGAAGTTGGTCATGTTGTACCTTGGACCCGAGGTTAGACCAAGTTGTGGTGTAAAGCTACCCGGACCCGCCCGTCTTAACTAGTAACCACAACAAGGTCTAATGTGAGAGGTTAAGGCGCATTAATTAATTAATGCCTCATGATTAGGGTTAAGTCATGGACCATTTAATACTTAACCAATTTGGGCTCGGTAGATTAATCGGGGTTAAGTCGTGAACTCATCGTTACACTTAACCAAGTTAATCCATGATTAGTGAAGGGGTTAAACCGTACTTAACCCACTAGAAAAATCCTAGCAATGGGGGTCCACTCCTTCAGTAATCCCTAGTTTGTATCATCATGGCCCTAGGGACTAGGCTAGGGTGGGGGCACGATTACTGAACTGGAGGTAAGGGGCCAAAAAGCGACGGCCGTGGTACGCCGGTGTAGTTCTGGGTGGACTCTGGTCGTGCACATAGTCCGTAGCCGGAGAAAACAAGCACGGGTACCGGTAGATCGAGACTGTGCACTCATGTTTATGGTGTCCAGGGGTTGACACCCTAGGGCTTGATACACCCGACGGGTGGACCCGGCACAGTTCGACTACATTCATGTTTGGGCCGTATTGACACCAACACGTGACGAGTTAGGCTAAGGGAGCCGATCGACTAGACCGTTGGGTTGGACCTCATATGAGGGTCACTTCATGTTATTGGGCCAAAGCTTGGGCCGAGGGATCAATACTTGCGTATTCAAGTCATGTTAGTTTGCTAGTACACATGTGGTGCAAAACCTTAATCCTGATTATGCGATGACACCTTTATCTACTTTGTCAGTAAATCATCATGCTAGTATCCTTATGATCATGCTTGCTGCTCATGTCAGTTAACTTTATCAGTTTACATTGATTGTAGTAGGGCTTACTCAGTCTTTTTGACTGACCTGTTTTCTTTCGCCTCTTTTCTTCCGTTCCCCCCCCCCCAGGTTCTCAGGGAGGGAATACAGGAGCCTAGCTTGGATCTTAGCTGCTTTCTTGGATAGCTCATGTATGCTTTGGACTTGAGCTCGCTATGGTTTTTCCACTTTGGGGATAGCTACTTTTATGTGTTCCTTTTCAGTTTCAGATGATGTTATTTTATGTACTAGACTTGTTTATTTGGGAAATTGACATTATGATGTAGCAGACTTGTTTTTGAAATGGTTTAAAATTCTTCCGCTGTTTTATCTATGTTATTTACTCTGTTTACATATATACATATGTTCTTGTTCTGCCTTGATATATCATTATGCATGTTTACCTGATTCAAACGCCCCTCCAAAGTCAGAGTGCTTGCAAGAGACACCCTGGCGGAGGCGGGGTGTTACAATTTGGTATCAGAGCATATGGTTTACGAGAAGGAACAAAAAGGTCTTTAAAACTTTTGGAAAACTATTTTCAAAACCAAGTATAAAGTATTTTCCAAAGAAAAGTCTAGTTTATTTTAAAGGCTATTCCCCAAAAAGCCATTAGCAAAATCCCTTCGTTTTTCTCCATTCTGAATCTGTCTTTTTCTTTTTCAGTATGGCTGATAACCTTGCTATTCCGGAGGGAGTGCATGTACCCGTTTGGTATAGGAGACTTTTGGAGGCTAGGGCGACCGAAGCCGGCCCCGCAGATGTCCCTCCTCCTCCTCCAGTAGTTAATATTCCTCCTCCCGTTGCTAATGTTCCTCCTCCACCTGTCGCTGAGGTTCCTCTTCCTCCTCCCCCTCAACACCCTCAAGCTGACTTCGCAAAGATTTGCAAGGATTTCAAAGCAATGGGTGGCAAGAACTTTCAGGGCACTGAGACTTTTGTAGAGGCCAGAAATTGGTTGAAAGAAACCGAGGATTTGTTTGCTATCTTTGGGATAGACGATCAGAGGAAGATCTTGTTGGCGGTTTGGCTTATGAAGGATGAAGCCGCTTATTGGTGGGAAGTCACCAATGGTACTAGGCCTGTTGAGAATTGGGCCGATTTCAGGGCAAGGTTTATGCTTAAGTTCCTATCTTCTGCTGAAGAGAATATGCAGATGGAGAGATTCATCACTTTGAAGCAAGGAGATATGTCTGTCAAGGAATATGTGAACAAGTTCAATCAGTTAGCTCGTTTTGGCTTGGATATGGTGAATACTCCTCAGAAGAAGGCTCTTCGTTTTGCTAGGGGATTGAATGAGCCGTTGCAGGGATTGGCTATGACACATATTCCCCATGGGGCCACGTTTGAGAGCTTGGTTGACATGGCGTTACTTCAGGGAGATGTCAAGAAGAATGATACTCAAGTCAAGAAGACTGATTCCCAGGGAAAGGGAAATCAGGGTAATACTGGTGGTCAAACCAGTCAAGGCAATCAGACCAAGAACAAGGGTCAAGGCAACAAGGGGAACAACAACAAGGGAAAGAACAACAAGGGGAAGTGCCATTATTGCGGTTCAGTTGGGCATCTTATTAAGGATTGTAAGAAGAGAAAAAGGAATAATGGTGAATGCTTTTTATGTGGGAAGACTGGACATTTCAGCAAGGATTGCCCGAAGAAACAGGGGCAAGGCCAGGGTCAGACTCAGCGTGCTGGACCCTCAGGAGGGCAAGTTCATGCTCTCACTACCGCTCCAGTTCCCGATCGAGGTAGTATTTCTGTTGAGAGACTTGTATATATTTCTGATTTTCCAGTTCGTACTTTGTTTGATGCTGGTGCATCGCATAGCTTTATCTCATCTGATCTTGTTGATAGTTTGCACCTTAATACTAGCTTGGTAGAGGATCCCGTCTGTGTCTCAAATCCTATTGGGGGTTCCGCCCATTTGTCTATGATATGTGGGGATTTGAGGATCTCTATAATGAGTGTAGAGTTCTTGTGCAGTGCTTATGTTCTTGGTTTCAGGGGATACGGATTGATATTGGGCATGGATTGGCTGTCCAGATATGGAGCGATCCTTGATTGTGAGCATAGGGTTGTGAGGCTCGTGACTCGCCTCGGGAACACCCTAGAGATTTCTTGTGATCCGAGAGGTCCCGTCATGTTGTGCTATCTTGAATCACTCAACTCGTCAGTGGAGACTCTTCAGTCTGTAAGAGTGGTTCGAGAGTGTCCCGATGTTTTCGATGAAGTTAGGGGGTTGCCCCCTAAGCGAGAGATTGATTTCCGCATTTATCTGGTGGATAATGCAAAGCCGGTTTCTTTGCCCGTTCGGCACATGGCTCCGCGTGAAAGGCGGGAGCTAAGCAAGCAAGTGAAAGAGTTGCTTGAGAAGAACTTCATTAGACGAAGTATATCTGAGTGGGGAGCGCCTGTGGTATTTGCTACCAAGGCGGATGGGTCTCTCCGACTTTGTGTTGACTATCGAGAGTTGAATAAGCTGACTAAGAAGAACAGACACCCGTTACCGAGGATCGATGATCTCTTTGACCAGCTTGTCGGTGCTTCTGTTTTCTCTCAGCTTGATCTTGCTACTGGATTCCATCAGCTCAGGGTAGCTGAGGATAGTATAGACAAGACTGCGTTCAGAACTCCGGATGGATTCTTTGAGTGGCTTGTCATGCCATTCGGCTTGACGAATGCACCCGCATATTTCGTGGACTTGATGAGTAGGGTGTTCAGGGAGTTCTTGAACAAGTTTGTCGTGGTCTTCGTAGATGATATTTTGGTCTTCTCTAAGGATGAGGAAGAGCACGCAAGGCATCTCGTGGAGGTGATGGATACGCTTAGAGCGCATCAGTTGAAGGCCAAGTTCTCCATGTGTCACTTTTGGAGAAGGGAAGTTAGATTCCTTGGGCACATAGTATCTAAGCAAGGCTTAGCGGTGGATCCCGCTAAGGTGGTTGCAGTTCAGGATTGGAAGACTCCAAGGAATGCAACCGAAGTCAGAAGTTTTCTAGGTCTTGCGGGATTTTATCGGAAGTTCATCAAGGACTTCGCGAAGATTTCTGCTCCTCTCACTATATTGACGAAGAAGAATTTAGTTTTTGCTTGGAGCATAGAATGCGAGCTTGCTTTTCAGAAGCTCAAGAGAGCTCTTACATCAGCACCTGTTCTAGCTTTGCCTGATGGAGGGAAGTTATTTACAGTATACACCGATGCGTGTGGCACGGGGTTAGGAGCTGTTCTGATGCAAGAGGGAAGAGTGATATGCTTTGGCGGTAGACAACTCAAAGTGCATGAGAAGAATTATCCCACTCATGACTTAGAGTTGGCAGCAATAGTATATGCACTCAAGGCTTGGCGCCATTATCTTCTAGGAGAAAGATTTGAGCTTTATACCGATCACAAGTCATTGAAGTATCTCTTTTCTCAGAAGGATCTGAATCTGAGGCAGCAAAGATGGATGGAATTCTTGGCGTCCTACGATTTTGAGATAGCCTATACCCCTGGCAAGGGGAATGTGGTGGCTGATGCATTGAGTAGAAGAAGGTTGACCCTAAGTCCTCTATTCGTTGAGATGAAGAATTTAGAGTATGTGGCAACCTTTGATTTCTCTTTGGCGGTTGAGTCGATGACCGGTTCTTTAGCATCTCTGGAACTCAGGCCTACCCTTCTTGATCAAGTTGGGGCTTCGCAGAAAGAAGACCCTCAGATAGTTGAGATTATGGATAAGCTGATTCGAGGGGAGACGTCTAGTCATCTCGCTCGATATTCTGTTGATGACAAGGGTTGGCTGAGGAGAGATGGAAGGTTATGTGTTCCCATCGTAGCAGATTTAGTAAGAAAAGTTCTTGAGGAAGCGCATCGCTCTAAGTTGACTATACATCCAGGCGGGGATAAGATGTATAAAGATATGAAGCGTATTTTCTTTTGGCCTGGGATGAAGAAGGATGTGGCAGAGTTTGTCTCTAGATGTATCATTTGCCAGCAAGTTAAAGCTGAGTCAAAGAAGCCCGGGGGGCTATTGCATCCTCTTGACGTTCCACTTTGGAAGTGGGAGAGTATCTCCATGGATTTTATTGATGGGCTACCAAGGTCAAGGAAAGGGAATACGAGCATTTGGGTTATTGTGGATAGACTTACGAAGAGTGCTCATTTCATTCCAGTGAAGAGCAAGAGGACCGCATCTTGGCTAGCGTCTGTATATCTTCGTGAGATTGTGAGACTACATGGAGTCCCTTCTAGTATAGTCAGTGACCGTGACCCAATCTTTACAAGTCAGTTCTGGAATAGCTTGCAAGAGGCTATGGGCACGAGGTTGAATCTAAGTACTACTTATCACCCACAGACGGACGGTCAAACCGAAAGGGTGAATAGGGTACTCGAGGATCTGTTGAGGCTTTGTATTCTGGACTTTGGTGATACTTGGGAAGACCATCTTCCTCTTGTTGAGTTTGCTTATAATAACAGTTATCAGGAAAGCATAGGGATGGCACCATTTGAAGCTTTATATGGGAGGCCGTGCAAGTCGCCTACATGTTGGTGGGAGACTACAGATAAGCTTATACTTGGGCCTGATATGATCAGGGATACATCCGAGAAGATCGAGTTGATTCGGAGACGGATGAAAGCGGCCCAAGACCGACAGAAATCCTATGCTGATAAGCGAAGATCTGATTTGGAGTTTGATGTTGGGGATATGGTTTTCGTGAAGGTTTCTCCTTTGCGGAATGTGGTCCGATTTGGAGCCATTGGGAAGTTAGCACCGAGGTTTGTTGGACCATTCCCTATTATAGAGAGGATCGGGCAGATGGCTTATAGAGTGAAGTTGCCCGAGAAGCTTGCCGGAGTCCACGATGTTTTTCATGTTTCGCATTTCCGGAAGTGTTTACATGAATCAGCAGAGGTTGTTGAGCCAAGTGTTTTGGAAGATGTGGAAGTGGAGAAAGAGGCTACCTTGAGGAGAGCTCCGATTCGTATCTTGGGGACGGAGACCAAGAAGCTAAGGAATCGAGAGGTCAAGTTGGTAAAGGTTCAATGGGGTGAAGCCGAAGAAGACGCAACTTGGGAAACCGAGGAGAAGATGCGTGGGCTTTATCCATTCCTTTTTGAGGGTACACTCTCAATCTCTTTTCCTTGTTAGCATATCTTTCTCTTTGCTATCCATGTTTATCTAGTTTATCGTGTTAATCTTGTCATGAGAACCTTAGGTAGAAACCCTTTGGATGAAACATGTGTTTGAAACATGTTATGCTTGATGGTTGCAAGTGGTTGCAAGTGTTTGCAAGTGGTTACTCGTGGATGCATTATACACGTTAGGCACTAGATCGGCTCACACACTCCTCATATTGCATATGCATGAGTGTTTATGCTTATTCATGGATGAAAATTTTTGTGTTATCACATGGATGTTGCATATGGATGTATGTTATGTGCACACATATAGATGATATACATTATGTTAGGAATTTGCATACATATGGACTCATTTCACTAACATATTTTGCATTAAGGGGGTTTACTGAATCAGTAACCTCCTGATTTTCGCATTAGATAAGTACATATACACACACCTTTGCATATGATCATACAGCATTTAGAACCTTTTAAGGACAATGATTGCTCGTGAATGATGTTTTGAGTAGATGGATGATGGATGGTAGGATACGTTCTTCATAACTTGGAGATTTCGGGGACGAAATCCTTTAAGGAGGGAAGAATGTAACAACCCGTATTTTTGAATAACATGTTATAACATAAATGGAGGCAGAATTAAACTGTAAAATCTGAATCAAGGGAAACGGGCTATGCCATTGCGTTCGTCTCGGAAAAATACGCGAAATAGAGTCCGAGTTTTCGAAAATCGGAGTCCGTATGACCAAGATATGGCCTCGCGAAGTTTCACGAAAAATTCCCAAATTAAAGTATACTTAATTAAGTGAAATGGGTTGCGCAGAGAAATATATATATATTGATATATATATATAATTGAAAATTAAATAAATAAATATGCAAAAATGTTCAAAACAGCGAATTGGGAGAGGGGAATAACCGAACCGGCCGATTTTTGAGGTCGACCCGAGCCCGCTGGGTCGACTAGGGGTTAATGCAGGGTGTTTGGCTGTCAACCCGTGGGCCGATTCGCTCAAATGCAGATTTTGCATTTGGATGGTTCTCATGGTTCATCTTTAATCTAAAGGCCCTAGATGGTTCCTACACTTGACTTCTTCCCCAAGACATGCTTTGATGGCTTGGATTGAATCTAGGGTTAATCCTATGGCCTAAAACACTTGCCTAATCTATAAATAAGACCCTAACCTACCCTAAATCCTCATTATTCATCCTAGCAACTAAACTTTGGCAAAATCAATCCTCTCATGGCCTCCACTCTCTTCATCAAATTCCTAAATAAATTTCTAAGTGATTTTCCATGCATACAAGTGTTTTTAGACTTGTATGATCATCATTAGCTTGCATTCAAGTCAAGTTCTTCTATTTGCACCACAAAGAAAGAGTTTTGATCAAGTTTGCTTGCATTTTTGGGGTTTAATTGGTTGCATAAGGGTTTTCTTACATTTTCTATACTCATTTGAGTTCGCATAAGCATTGTAAGCCCTATTCCTTTCATACTTGAACTTTAAAGTTAAATGTATGATATGCAAGTTGTCATATGTTATGCAAGTTTGTTTATGCAAGTATGATATGCAAGTTGTCATATGTTATGCAAGTTTGTTTATGCAAGTATGATATGCAAGTTGTCATATGTTATGCAAGTTTGTTTATGCAAGTATGATATGCAAGTTGTCACATGATATGCAAGTATGTTATGCAAGTTTGGGATGGTCAGATGGTTCATGTTATCATGTTATGCAAGCTTATTTTGAGTATGTGAACATAAAGCTTCAAGCTTTATGCCAAAGGTTGCATTTTGGCAACATGTAAGTTATCATATCACATATGATAACCTGCATGTGAGGCTAAATGCGAACTTGTGGCCATTTTTACATGTCATTTAGCACCATGTATCATGAAAGTGCCAAGTTTGATTTTATGCATGCTTTTGGGCCTAAAAATGTAATATGCAAATGTATGAACACATGAACATCTCATATGCCACCATGTTAAACTTGTGGCTTTAACATTTTTATGTCATGATTATGCCAAGTTCCCTCTTTCTATCCTTTATGCGCTATTGCGATATGTAAGCGATGGGATTGCGTTTGGGGTTGGGTAAACTTAAAAAGACATAAAAATATGAGCTTGGGAATTTACCTATTAAGTTATGTCTACCCATTGGGAATTTACCTATTAAGTTAGGTCTACCCAATTGCTTGAAAATATGTAACATGTTTTGGAAACATGATGGACATGACACTTAGAAAAGATAAGTGTGGCCAACTCGAGGTTGGGTTGAGTTTGTAGCGTAAACCTACCCGGAACCGACCGGCCTAACTAGTTGCTACAAACAATAGGACCCAATGTGAGAAGTTGGTCATGTTGTACCTTGGACCCAAGGTTAGACCAAGTTGTGGTGTAAAGCTACCCGGACCCGCCCGGCTTAACTAGTAACCACAACAAGGTCTAATGTGAGAGGTTAAGGCGCATTAATTAATTAATGCCTCATGATTAGGGTTAAGTCATGGACCATTTAATACTTAACCAATTTGGGCTCGGTAGATTAATCGGGGTTAAGTCGTGAACTCATCGTTACACTTAACCAAGTTAATCCATGATTAGTGAAGGGGTTAAACCGTACTTAACCCACTAGAAAAATCCTAGCAATGGGGGTCCACTCCTTCAGTAATCCCTAGTTTGTATCATCATGGCCCTAGGGACTAGGCTAGGGTGGGGGCACGATTACTGAACTGGTGGTAAGGGGCCAAAAAGCGATGGCCGTGGTACGCCGGTGTAGTTCTGGGCGGACTCTGGTCGTGCACATAGTCCGTAGCCGGAGAAAACAAGCACGGGTACCGGTAGATCGAGATTGTGCACTCATGTTTATGGTGTACAGGGGTTGACATCCTAGGGCTTGATACACCCGACGGGTGGACCCGGCACAGTTCGACTACATTCATGTTTGGGCCGTATTGACACCAACACGTGACGAGTTAGGCTAAGGGAGCCGATCAACTAGACCGTTGGGTTGGACCTCATATGAGGGTCACTTCATGTTATTGGGCCAAAGCTTGGGCCGGGGGATCAATACTTGCGTATTCAAGTCATGTTAGTTTTCTAGTACACCTGTGGTGCAAAACCTTAATCCTGATTATGCGATGACACCTTTATCTACTTTGTCTGTAAATCATCATGCTAGTATCCTTATGATCATGCTTGCTGCTCATGTCAGTTAACTTTATCAGTTTACATTGATTGTAGTAGGGCTTACTCAGTCTTTTTGACTGACCTGTTTTCTTTCGCCTCTTTTCTTCCGTTTCCCCCCCAGGTTCTCAGGGAGGGAATACAGGAGCCTAGCTTGGATCTTAGCTGCTTTCTTGGATAGCTCATGTATGCTTTGGACTTGAGCTCGCTATGGTTTTTCCACTTTGGGGATAGCTACTTTTATGTTTTCCTTTTCAGTTTCAGATGATGTTATTTTATGTACTAGACTTGTTTATTTGAGAAATTGACATTATGATGTAGCAGACTTGTTTTTGAAATGGTTTAAAATTCTTCCGCTGTTTTATCTATGTTATTTACTCTGTTTACATATATACATATGTTCTTGTTCTGCCTTGATATATCATTATGCATGTTTACCTGATTCAAACGCCCCTCCAAAGTCAGAGTGCTTGCAAGAGACACCCTGGCGGAGGCGGGGTGTTACAGTATTTTCGGATCTACCTTTGCCTATTTTTTCCAGTTCCTGCCAATCTTTTCACTCTCTAGTTCTCCTAAAATAACTTATTGTAACATGGCTTTTACCCTAGTTTCGTTACTTGATTTTATATCCTAGGATGTAAAACATATGGGTCCCCTCCAAATCAATGATCCTGCTTATACAAATATTTCTTCATTCCACCTCCAGATAAATCGCCCCTTGTTAGACGTTACTTTTCCATTGTATACTAAATTGATATTCAAAGGAGCAAACTGGTAATGGTAAATTTTCAGTTCAATTTCTGTTTCTTCAATTAAATCCGATACCAAATTTTGATTTCGAATCTGAAAAACTAAGTTTTGATATAGAATTTGATAATAAGTTTTGATATTCAGGCACTGAGAGATGCTACTTGGGCTACGCCATTGGAAAGGAGATTAGGTACTATTTGACTCTCCATAGTCCCCTTCATTTAATCAGTAAGTTTACTATTTATTTGTTTATTTTTAAATAAATTTTATATAACATTACAGGAATATTGTTTGTAGCATCCAAGTAAAAATATCTTTTGCAAACAATACTATTTCGACCTTACCAGTTTGTTTTTTTTCACACAAATTTCAAATTGATTTTTTTTTCAGCGGTATAATACCTCATGGATAGTTCATTTATATAGTTTTGGGTTGGCAGCAATGATGTTAAATTCCTAACGTTATCCTTGCACTTTGATATTCAGTGAAGATTCTTATGGGGACAATTATATGGGGATACCTTGAATTTTTTCCTAAAACATTTTTCACTATGCACTTTTAAATGGTTTACGTCTGTTCCCTAGTATTTATTGTACCAGTAGATCAACTTAAGCCGACTAATTGTGTTTTAAATGTGACTCATAAAAGAATCTTCACGTTGTAACATGAAAGAGTAATGACATGTTGAGTTATATGAACATGTAAGTACTATTTTTCCTTTTCGGAAAAGAATATTTACTTTAATAAAAATATAATATTTGCCTAGGGTATGATTGTTACCAGAAGATTAATAATATTCATAAAATATTGTACGTTGTTTGAATGGATAGAAGTTGTGCTGAAGTTATATGAGCTGGGAAAATAATCGTTTTTTGGTCCGCTGCTAATTAATTAAAACTTCTTCACATGATATAAGGTTTACCTTTTCATTTTTTTTAGGTTTATGATTATACAATTTAATTTATAGAAATAAATGGACACAAGTTTCATTTATATTTGTTGGTTTGCAGCAGTGATGTTTATACTACTAATGTTATTCTTGCACTTTGACATTCAATAACGATGCTTATGGGATAAATTTAACCTATACCGCTGCTACCACAGTCTGAACTACCGATGGGAAAAGGCTCCAGCGTTGAACTTTTGAAAATGAATTTATCATATCACTTGATTCACATCTGCTTAGAATTTGTGAACTAATTAAAAGAAGTCATCGATTTTGAATAAAATATTGCAGAAAAGACAAAAGAATTATCTTAGTATAAACAAATTAAATGTGATTTCAACTTTTTCTTCTATGAAATGATTAATTCCTTTTTTGGGTATCTAAAAGCTTTTTTTCTCAAATTTTCATATTTTATTTTCAAATTTTGATTTACTTTAAAAAAAACATTAATTTGGCAAAATGAACGAAGCAGTAAAAGATTAGCTTTGGACATGATACGGTTTTGAAAAATAAAATTACATGGTTTCAGTTCATTACGGAAAATAATATTGCTTTGTCCAATAACCTGCTGTATTGTGCATTTTTTTGTTGCTCCTTGTTAAGCAGTATGCTCTCGGCATTTTCAACATCCACCACATCTGCTATTGGATGCTTCCATTTCTGATAGTATGTGATTGAGCCTAAATTTTACAAGCTACGCAATACCTTTTACCCACTCTTCTATTATGTCATTTGCACTCATGTTCTGTTATGTACCACATCGCCTATGCATATATATAACTTTTTAGACACTCTCGTTTTACAAGTCAGCTTTCAATTATACTTTATACACATATTTACTTCATTTCACAGTTGGAACTTCAAACTTGGGTTACTTGCTTAACTCCTTCCTTAATTGAAGAGTTTAGACAAAGCAGTAAAGGTTTTCTAGAAAATGGAGAGGAGAGCTGCGTGTTATAAATGTGACATTTTTTTACAATCTTATTGCGTATCATATACAACTTCGCTATTTGATTACTACTCTTTCTCTGGCCTATACATGCGCATGTACCCATGAGTATTTATAACAAGTTAACCAAAAGAGTCTTGTACGACATGTCAGTGGTTGTCTCCACTATTGGTCTGTCTGATAGTACTCTAAGATATATGTTCAGTCCATGGTATGTTTGACGACTGATTGATTGCTTTGCATTTCCATGCACGAATGCTTCAATGTTTCTCAAGTTTAGGTTTTTGAACTAATTTGCCATCTAAACTTTTTTGTTTTTATGTATCTGAAGTCTGTAAACTTCTATATTGAGCTCAATGTCTTGCCTGTGCATTTTAGATCTTAATCTCTTAGCAGTCTCTACCGTGCGTGCTTATCAACAACTAAGTAGATACAATGAGATTTTCCATATCTAAAAGTTTAGGTGATCTTAGATGATAGGATATATGTTAATGTTTGATTATCAGAGCATGCTTTTTAAATTTATTTAAATTTATAAATTTAAATTTAACAAAGGGGAAGGAAAAATGCACATTTTGGAAAAATTAAGGTTGAAGGATATGAACTTTGGTTTTGGAGTAAAAGGCAAATGTTTATTCTAATTACCATTAGATTCAACTTTTAAACTGTGCATATTATAACTAGCATTGAATTTATCTACATGCGTTTGTTTGAATGCTTTCATCGCCCGCATGTAATATTTACAATGTTTAGCTGTTAATTTTGTTTTAATAATACAAACAAAAGTTCGATATATATTCTTAAATGTGAATAATTATGTTAAACATACTTTTTCCCAAGATTATACATTTTAACGGTCGGTTTTTTCCACCGTTGTACGGTAATACTAGTTAATTGATCAATCGGTGTAAATTCGGTTGTAGGGATGTCAAGCTAGAAATATGCCATCATAGGAGGAGTAGTGGACGACTCTCTTCTAATTCCATTTGCGCTCTTATTATTTTTTATGTTTTAAAAATCTAATTCAAAATTTAGTGAAAGGGTAAACCATCTTTAAGTTTATTATTTTACTTTTCAAATATCAAGACAGAAATAGATAATGGTTTCTATAATATAAAGCAGCCACGCCTAATTATTTGTTTTTTAAAGTAATATCAGTAACTTTTGTGTGCGATCCCAGTGATGCTTAACAATTTTAATAAATCATGCATGATTTACGGGAATTTCATATAATTGTTTTACTCTCTGAGTTTGGCGGATTGTTACTGTCCAACACAATCCTTTTTTGGTTATTTTTTGGCGCTCCACCATCTTGAAACACCCTTGGAAAAACAACTAATTCCCACTAATATTTAATTTACCATTTGCTAGGAATGTTTACTGGACGGTGGAGTTAATTGGACTTGATAGAGTTAATTGAGGTCAGTGGTTAATCCGAGATTTATACTGACTCTTTTAATTTTGTTTATTGTTTTCTTAATTTTTTTATTTGAATTTTTGTTTAGTAGAGTCTTTTAATTTCGATGTTATCTATCATTTCATTCTGTTTGCTTCTAGGATTCATCTGAATTTAGGCACCTTTGTATTTCAAGGTGTAACATGACATTGATTACTTTAGTTTGACACCAGTGGTTGAAGACAAAAATATTCCATCAGCCTCCAAATGTTATCTACAAATAATAAAGAAGAAAATAGATAGCGTTGTTTAATTATGGTGGAATTGCCTGAATCACTTGGCTGTATTTTAAATTTGTGATTAGATTCAAAAGCAGTGGAATGAATCAAGGGTATGGAGACCATATATTTTGCAGTCCTATGATATGTCCCATACCATAAAATATGGGAATATTGCCTAGTATATAGGCCATTAGGCACCCTCCCCTTACAAGTTGGCTTTTGGGGTGAGTTCTACCTAATGAGCCGTATCATCCTACTCTATTGTTACTGTTGAAAATCTAGCATGTTAGAAATCAGACAACTCTTCTACATGTTATTCATCACAAGCTAATATCAACATAGGCGAACCACACTATTTACTTCATTTTACATACATAGAGAAATTTACTACCCATAGTACATGTAATGCCAACAGTAATTCTTATTTACTTACAGTTAGAGGTGCTTGGAATTATTGTATTTTTAAGAAGTTATTTAGTTGACCATACACATAATGAAAGCTAGACAACAAATGTCAGGTCAAATAAGATAACCAAAAAAAATCCGAGCTACTATTCAATTGTTGTTTATTCTCATCTAGCTTCAAAAGTGGGTTGTTATAAGAACATTGAACATGCACGTGGATGCACAAATAGTGGCATACTGATATTTGCAAATTCATTACTTACGGCTGACACTAAAGAAGCAGCCATGGAAATTGGATTGCGTTGTTGTAGCAGTAGTTGGAGTAGCTTTCACATTATGGATTATTACCGTAGTGATGAAAAGAGTGATGGATATCAATCTCTTATAAGTGGGATGAAAGATAAGAGGATAAAGGCAACGGATGAAACTCTGAATAGTTGTCATCAAGTTTTAGGTTTAATCATTCTTCATTCTTGGTTCTATTTAACTAGTACTGTTATGAAATATAATGAAAACGAATAGCTGAGACATAATAAAGAGAAATTTAAGCAAAATAACTAATTGTCAAGATAACATTTACATGCATAGCTCATGCATTAAATGCTTTTAAAATCGTTTCTATCTTCAGATTTGAACAATGGCCAAATTAATCGCAAAATTGTTCTTAAAATGCATTACTGTCATTTAATGCGTTGGAAAATCGAAACATCTTTTGTAAAGATACATCTATTTCGTATGTTATTTAATTATTTTATGAATAATATTTATTATCATTGTTGATAGTACCAAATTAATGGTTGTTTTTTTTAAGACGGGCGGATACTTGCTCATTTTACCCTATTTTCTTTTAATTAACTTTATTGCATAATATACTGACAATTAACTTATTGCATGTAAATTGATGCCCATTTACTTTATTAACAGATGCAACTGCCCTATGTATGCATATACTGCCTAATGTATGCATATACTTGCTTCTTAAGGTCCTTCACTCCTTTTAGTTTATTCAATTTCATTTATTTATTTATTTGGCAAATGGCGTTACCTGCTTGCTGCAGGTTATGCGTCTGTATTTAGCCATAAAAAACTTTTTAAATAAGTTATAGCTTCTTTATATGTCACTTGATCCAATATTTCATTAATTTTATTTTATTGACATTGCTAACACTGTCAATAACGCAAGTATATTTAAAAATATAATCATGGTAACATTAAAAAATCTAATAGTGCATTAAATAAAGCTTATGAACAAATATAAGGTCATTTCAAAATTTGTAAACATATGCTAAATGAATGAGGTTTCGTCTTTAGCTGAACTTACAAACTTTGGTTGTTGCTTGTGAAAAGTAATTAAAAACTAAAACATTTCAACTCCATTGTGAGATTAATGAAATGTTTGAGATGCTTGCAAAGGAAGAAAATGGGAGTTGGTGATGGTTAAGCACTGACAGTTTTCAAGCAGAATTGGATTATGTGTGATGAGAGGAGGACGTGGTTGGAGATGGCGATGTTGTGCAGTGATAGTTGATTTGAGTTGTGTGATGGTGAAGATAACAAATTTTGTTGAGATGAAATAAAACGGACATTTAACAAGATTCGTCCTGTTCTAAAATCCATACTCAACTAATAATATATTGATTTATCTATACCATTCATTTCAATTGAGTGTACCATGCTATACCCACGTACGTAACCTTACATGGTACTTGTGGTCATAGTTGTGAAAACCGAACCGTACGTCAAACAATGGTAGTGAAAGGTCCAAGGTTTTCGTGGTTCAACCGGTTAGACCGTGAGAACCGCGCTGATAGTTTATGTCTATTTTTCAGATTTAAACGTAAAGTTATTTTAAATATAGGTAAAATTTAATCAATTATGACAAACAACCGTATCTAAACTACCTAATTGAAATAAATGTATAACAACTTATTATAACAAAGTTGTAAATTTACTAATTTTTCATTGTGAAAAAAGGATTAGTTCAATTATAGATCGTAAAATGTACATAAAAATGAATTATATCATTCAAAACTCAATGATAATGGCTATGAAATTATTTGTTATAGTAAAAAATAAAGAGTGAAGCAATTATTTTTTCACAAAGTTGAAGAACCGAGAGGTTCAAATAGGTCCGACCAGAGGTTTTATAAGGTTTTGAGGTTAAACCGCGGGTCTATGAACACGCAAGGTTATTTCATTTTCAGAACCGTGACGCTCCTAGGTCAGAGGTTAACCTTGGTCGAACAGAGATTGAGTTGGGTCTTTAAAATACTGCTTGTGGCTATTTGACATACTTTCATTTATTTATATATTCCTATCATCAAGCCTACTTCTCACATGCATGATGTCATGAGCCAAACATAAATTCAATTCAATGCGACAAAGTAAGAGCATGAAGTTATTTGGTTGAGAAACGGGGCTGGCTAATAGTTACATGTGCTAAATATTAATGGCAGCACCTCTGCTTGACCAGCTGTCCCATTATACTCATAAAGATTAGTACTTATCAAGAATTGGCCCAGACTTACGTTTGCTTCCTGTACAATTATATGCAAACTGTTGCACAAATATCCGTTCCCTTTTTCAATATATATATGTGTGTGTGCGCGCGCGCGCGTGTGTGTGTGAAACCGCGCGCATGCATCACGTGCGTGTGCACGCGCGCACGTGCGCGCGCGTGTGTACCCAAGATAACTTGTTATTTGCTGCATGCTAAGTTTTTGATGATGTGCATATTTTTGGAGTGTTGTTAATGACACTCCCTTTTTAAAGGGGTGTCATACTTTAAGGGGACACCGATCTATAAATAAATTGTTAAGGGGCAACACCAGTTATACTTTAAAGGGACAAAAATAACTCTGTTGTATTTCAATGCCCGCGCTTGAATCAGAAAAAATGGTAAGAGTATACCGTTTTTATTTAATAAAAACGGTACCATTAGAACATCTTTTCTATCTCTATAACAAACTTAACAAAAACAACGGAAACGGTTATACTCTACCGTGTTTGCACACTAAAAACGGTCATAATTTTCTATCTTTATAATGATTGTTTGGTGTTTGCAGGCCGTTTTTCGTATTTTCACATCTACGTCGTGCTTCGGAAAATGGTGACACGCGACGGAATTTCACCACGTCGTGCTTCTTCTTCAGATTAAGGGTAATTTTGTCTTATTATTGTGTATTGTTAACGGGTGTTTAGACTGTAGTGTACTCCCCTTAACAAAATTTTAAAAATTGAAATCTGTGTCATCCCTTAACCAAAAAGGGAGTGTCATTAACAATCCCCTATTTTTGCAAGTTACTTCAACAAATGAGTCTGAGGAGATCATTATACACATAATTTTAAGAACTGTCGTCATATTCATAATATTCTAATTTTGCCTGCTAATTTTCTGAATAGCTGTCTACTTGTTTATTGTGTGCAGTGGTTGCCGTCTTCCTTTCTAAGGTTGCATACTTCTTTGTTTTTTTAGTGTAAATTTCCTTGATTTCTTTAGCAACGTACGCTTTCATGCACAAACAGATATAATGGCGGCTCTGTAATATTTCAACTTGTCTAAGATAAGGTTGAATCTACAGTTTGTGCCATGTTTGTATCTTACTCTAAATAATATGTATGTGCACAATTGCTGTTGTCAAATCTAGAATTTTAGTTTTCTAACTAATTCACCATTGATGACCGTTTTTGTGAATAGGCTGTGATTTAAAGGGAGGGAAGGGTTGTGATGATCAATGTGGTGGAGTCGTGGATGGTAATTGATCAATGTAGTGGTGCAGGAGGTTGTTGTGACTTGAGAAGGAGGAGAAAATTGTTAAGCAAATGAAATTGTGATGAAGTCTTGTAGTTGAGTGAATTGAGGAGTTATGATGTAGTTGAAGTTCAGTTGAGTTAATTTGCTGATGAGGAAGTAGGATGTGTGCTTTTTGTGGTAGGATGAGATTTCTGGTTGTAGGAGATGAGCAGGTAGATTGAAGTATGGTGCTGTTGTGGTGGTGATGGTAGGTTGATTGTTGATTTAGAATTGTGGAGCTTGTGCTAGTTTTGAACTGTTGTTCTGTTGGCAGATGGATGTTCGAAGTAGCTTGTGCTGGTTTTGAACTGTTGTTCTATTGGCGGATGGATGTTCGAGGTAGCTTGTTGATGATGGCGAAGTGAAAATATGGGGTTGCTATGCGGTATAACGCTGTGATGTTGGTGGAATTGTATTTGCAATCTGCTTGTGGATTTTTCTGAAAAATGCGAAGTAGGAGAAGGGAGTTTTACTGCAAAGGAAGGATGGTATGCGGTGATTTGTGAACTTGGCAGAGGAGACGAACTTGTAGGTTGAATAATTGAAGAATGATGTGTGGTTTTGGTTGTCTGGTTTTGGTAGGCTTGCTATTTTATGTTTAGTTGCAAGGTGGAAGTGCAGGTTGAAGTGATTGGGGGGTAGTTTGGACGGTAATAATGGTGGGTGGTGTTCGAGTTTTTGGATGAAGGGAGGAGTAAGTTTAGGTAGTGTGCATGAGTTCGGATTTCTTTAAGGAATGCAGGTGCGTCTTACTAGTTGATGGCAGTAACATACTATTTGTTTTCTTTTTTCTTTTTTGGTTGATATGCAATACCTGCTGATATGTGATAGCTATAAATTTGTTTCTTTGAAGAATGCTAATATATTTTGACCTATCTGGAGTATGATAACAGTGCTATCATGGAGCATGATTGAGTTTGGATTCCCATTGGCCTACACAATAATAGTGCTATCATAGAGCATGATAGAGTTCGGAAAATGCATGGGAAAGCAAAATGCAAATGCAAGGTCATTAATCTGTTAGGCAATAAATTACCTCTTGAAAGCATCCGTCGCTATTCCCAAATATTATAGAAAAAACCATCTAGGCTTCAACTATTATGTCAAAAAACTATATGAACTCCAAATATTATACCAAAGGCAAGCCCAACAAATAGATATATAATATGCTTGGCAGCAACATACATGTATTTCATGATTAGTTTGGATAGCCATTTTCATTTCTTAAACCCTTTTTTTATTTTCTCTTTTGGATGTTCATGTGCATGTGTGTTTTGATTTCATTCTTTTCTTTTCTTTTCTTGTTTGGAACAAAATAATAAATTTGAAATGAAACAGTTCTGTAATCCAAAGCCAAAGTACTGGAAATATGTACTTTTGAGAATATTTTTATTTTTTGTTAGAGGACGAAATCTTGTCTATTTGACATGGTTTCAAACAAAAATATATGAACCAAAAAATAACTCCACGGGAAAACTGTCTTTGAATTCATATTGTGTTGAAGTGTTTAATGTAATTCAGAACAATTTGAGCAAATATGCGCCAATCCCCAATGACAACTTTTGATATTACTCCTATCTGGAGCATTAACCCATACATAACTTGTAAGACTCCAAAACCGTTTCAATTTAATGTTGATTTTCTCTTGCTTGCTATGAACGTTTTCTATCCTTTACTGGAATTCCATTATGAAATAAATGATTAGTTCTTCATGACCTTATATTTCTTGTTTTTATGTGTTTCTTTTACTTTGTCATTATATGATATAACAATTAGTCAATTACTAACATTTTGACTATTTATTTGACATTAACAGGGTCACTATTGTTGACGTTAAGGAGAAAAATTAGAAGCAAAGCAAGATTAGATATATTGTTTGTCTATTTTGTAAGTAACTTGTTGATATAAAAATGTATGACATATTATGTGTGGGCATGGAAAAGTTGATAAAATAGTATGTATGAAATATTAAGTTGTTTGAATTATATGCATGAAATATTATGCAATAATTTATATGATTGTTGTTTGTGAAAATTTGTTTTATTTATATGTCGATGCTAAATGTTTAGATGTGCATTTATACATGAAAAAATGTTTGAATAACGGAAAAAAAGAAATATAAATTAAAAATATAGGCAATAGCGTTTTGAAAACGCTATGGAAAGAAACATTGGGAATGCTATAGTATAACTGAATAAACGCTATTGAAATATCATAATAAACGCTATACAATGTACAAACAAAACGCTATAAAAACTTACACAGAAACGCTATAGAAAGCAAGTATTTGATAGTACATTCTATAGCATTTTTGTTTAATAGCAAACTAAAACGTTATACAAAATTGGTTTTTCTTAGCATTTTTGTATATGCTATTTAAAGTATAAGGTCTAACATAGCATGTCGTTACATGGCATTCTCTGAAACGCTATATTAGGATATAATGCGTTTTTCAAACACTATAAAATCCTGTTTTTGTTTTAGTGGTTCATAATTTATTTGTTGCTATCCTATGTCGTATGTTTATAATCTCACACAAAACAACCATCACAACGCATCCAAAAACACTCACAGTAGTTTATATAATAAATAAAATTGCGCAACCAACTCATTAAGGTGCACCTGTTTGTCGGGCATACAATCTAATTCCTTACTCAACGCAAAGCCATTAACATGTTCAACATATATTTGTATATATATCTGATTCTAACTAAACTTGTAATTTAGTTTAATTTATTTTAACTAAATAACAGGGGTTTCCGTATATTCAATGTCCAAAAATTGCCAAAGATAACGTCAAATTTATCTAAATCAGACGTCATAAGTAATCAAAAAAAAAATCAAACAATCACACAAAAGAAATTAATTGGTTATTTATCTTCCTAAAAATGTAATTTTTATATTCTTAAAATATAATTTCTAAAATTGGATTATATAATAATCATAAATACGTTACATATAAATATTTCACTCTCAACTCATTCTAGGGCATTACTAACCCCATCTCTAATGAATTTCTCATTCTAGGAAGCTATTGATCCTATCTATAATGGATAATCTTAAATATAATGTTAATAATTCTATCTCTGATGAATTCTCTTATTCGGTTCTAATGTGTCTTTTTCTCAAGCTTTGTAAACTTTCCCGATCCCCGAGGAGACGGAGGAGCCTAGATGTAACGACCCGGATTTTTCGGCCATTTGAATTCGAATATTTAAATTGGTTTTAAATATATTTTTTAAATATTAATGAAGTTTAATATAGAATTCGCTAACAAAATGGTAATTGAAAGTTTAATTTTATATTTAATTATAAAACGAACTCAAAACGGTGCAGTAGTTCGTAATATTGGGTTTTGAACTTCAATTGGATATACAGAATCTGTATTAAGTCGGAATTCTGTGAAACAAGAAATGTTAGGATCACCTTGATTATAATTTTCTAACGAAAGAGAAAAATCGAGATTTCAGCTTATATATTGTAAGTTATGTCCAATTCAAATTTTAAAATAGTCGCTATGGAATTCGTTATGAACGATATCGTTTATTTCATAAAGAAAATAGGGAATTTAATAGATTTTGGATATCGTTTTAGCTTGAAAATATTAACATGGAATTATATTTTCATATTGGTTATATTTGAAATTTTATTTAATATATTATTTGGATGTATACGATGATAATAATTTATTGTTGTTTAATTTAATTTCTTTGGAGTCATTTATATATTTATATCGATATTATATAAGCTTTAAAAATGACTGTTTTTCAAACGACCTCCGTTTCCAATGAAACGAATTTTATTGAAATACGTATAATTAATTATTGCTAGATTTCCAATTTGGAGCCAAACGGAGTTGTTGTGTCGGTAGACGAAATATAAAGGTAAACCGATGAATAAATTGAGATCTAAATAGCGCCCTTTTTGCAAACGGAGACCGTTTTTGCAAACGGAAAAGAAAAATTCTGGAATGGTGGCCATTTCCTTCTCCAATTGGTTGACCACTATCAGTTGAATTGACTATTTATTGGCGTATGATCATTACATGAAATGTTTACCCAGTATGATTGGATTATTGATCATTGAATATGAATTCAAAGTTTGTTTGTTTATTAACAAATAAGTGATATTGGATGAGGAATTTATAGCAGTTGGCCAAAATGCATACTGTTTTATAAAGATTGATTAACCGTCAGGTGAATCGATAGAAATGAAGTTATGAAATTTATTTTATAACTAAATATAGATTTTTAAATATATTATTTTAATTGGGTTTATAAAAAGGAAATAAACCAACCTTTTATACATTAATTACTTTAACTACCAATTACCATTCTTGGTACCAAAATCTATCCGTGTGCGAAGCACGTGCCACATATCAAGCATTAAATGATCTTATAAAGATGATTCTTATATTTACAAGACTGGTTAGCGAGTGAGCAGATATTAATGTGATGTTTAATAACCAAGGTTACTTGTTTTAAGAAACAATTTAAAGTGAGATTATATTGATTGATTATTATAAAATGGAATTATTTAAATTAATTTAATTTGAAACTAAAAGTAAATGGAAAGACGAACTGAGATTTGGATAATGAGTTAATAATGTGTAGAGTTGACTAAGTCAACTGGGTTACTCGAAATTAAATTATGTAATTAATTATTAATTTAATGAAAATAGTTAATGGATAATTAAACCATTTTTAAATGCTGATATTTGTTAAATGATGATCAAGGTGGAGGTCTTAGGATTAAAAGGAATAAGGGGGTTTATGAAACGATAAGGCCTATTTATAATAAAATGATATTTTAAAAATGAATTATAGTAAGGATAAAATAAAATAAAATATATTGTGGTTTGAAGCAAATTCTTATTGAGACTTTATCGGATTTGTGATACCCAAGATTTTGTGAAGTTATAAACTCAATTTTCTATTGGATATATACACTATTGAAATCGGTTGTTAGGAATGAAATTTGAATAAAGTAAAAGCTAGGATTTGAAATTCTAGATTAGAACTTGCCTGTGGATTACTTGAGATAACTGATTTTTGGATATTAATATAATGAAGGTTTGAAATGGAAATGAAAATGGAATTAGAATGAGTTGAATTACAAATATACGATATAGATTCGCTGTATTAATTTAAAAGATGAGTTTTCATCAAGATATGATAAAAATGGGATTTGTTTTGATATTGGAAATGAATATGTGGTTTTGGTATTGCAACTGATATCATCTTAAGATAAGAACGTTATTGATCAAGGTCTAAGAGGTAATTAAATACCCCAACTTGAACGACTTCGGGATTATCGGAGGATGGTATTAGTTGTGATGGTATAGATGTTAGTGTAATTTATTTTGGGAATAATAGTGTAATATTATTTGAAAAACTTGAAAATATATAATGGGATTTTGAAATAAAAGGAAATAGAAAGGCTTGAGGATATGAAACGATGTTTTCATAGTAAAGGGAGAAATAAAAGAGATTTGTGAAAATATAAGAAGACGAGGTTTGGAATGAGTTTGTTCTGAAAAGGGAAGTGACGATCATGGGATAAAATAACGAAACCAAGAGAGATATCATAATGATTGTTTACGATGATAAGTTAAATTGTTTTTCCAAATGATAGAGGATAAGTAGCAAATGACTGAATAATATTTAACGATAGAATCTTAAGATATTTTCTTAGGTATATAAATGAAATGATTTGAGAATATTTACATAAATAAACGATTTGAGACTTTTAATATATTAAAACTGATATACTATTTTTAAAGGCCAAGTGATGCTATATAATAAAGCAATGAATCTGTATTATTTTGATGATTGTTTATTTTAGTAGTTTAATAACCGACTATCAAATTCATACCCAATGCGTTGTTGATATGGAAAGACCGGGATCGAATTTATATTCGAAAACTATTCCGACCAACTGAAACGTAAACGAAGAAGATATTCAATGTTGATCGAGATGGAGCAATGAAGACCGTAAATCTTCATAAATGGAGGAACTATTGTTGAATTTCACTGGCTGATCCCCGGAGATATTTCGGCAATGATCATGTCGTGATAGGAATCTACGGTTTGCAAGGACTACTCGCTACTAATCCATGGGGTGATTCCTATTTTGGATGCAGTAGGAGGGTGCCTTCAATTCATCCTGTTCCTGGATGACTTGGATGGACGAAGTGAACGGTGGCCAGATGTTCCAAAAGTCGATTATAACATCAAGCCTCATTAACAGGGAAATGAAAAAAATCTGGCAGGCAGCATGACTATGTGGGTCGCTCCCATTAGGGTGTATATCACCTATCTAGAGAAAATCCATTTGCTTCTTTATTCTATTTCGATGTTGTCCCTTTTCGGGAGACGGTGGGTCGCACCCAACCGTTGGTGATATACATTCGATACACTCAAGCGAAATGAGTGGTCGGTCATGTGTGGGTCGGGTTGTAAGACGTTCTTGTTGAACCTAGTGTATTCGCCTCCGGAGATACACTATCGGTAGGTAGTTCCATACCTTGTCATAGTCGGAATCCAATCTCCAATAAGCGCCGCGGTTTTGTTTGTATACTATATATGTGGAGTGTGAGATGCAAGCGTTCTGCTAGATTCTATTATCATAATAAGATATTGATTTCAAAATGTTTTTGGGTTATCACAAGGTAAAAACCGTCCGTATTTATGTGTGGATTTGGTCTTAAGATTATCCTTTTCTTTCGAAAAGATTTTGAACTTTAAAATCAAGTTGGATGATCCTCTTTAAACTTTGCGAGTTTTCTCACTCTGGTTCACCAGACTGACCTGGTGTTTTGTAAATGCTCGGTTTAGACCGGGTTGTACAGGTTCAGGTTATCGGATGCTGTGAAGTCCAATGCCGAGCTGAAGATGTTCAGGCGTATGATATTATCTAGTATTATTCCGCTGTGTGATGTATTTGAGGACAGATTATTATAACTGTTCCAGTGTATTGATGTACTCTGATGATTGTAAGTTTTATTTCAAAGCTCTCTATAAAATTTATTTATATATTTATATTTTGTGTCGCTGCGATGTGAGACTCTGATGGTGTTGTGTTGTTATTCTTCTTCTTCTTCTATTCTAACTTTCTATCTTTCTTATCTCACCCTCTGATTTCTTTCTAATAACGTTCCGGTGTTTTTCGATGCTTGAATGTTTAACACAGTGTTTTGTGTCGATTTTCGAGGTCGAAAATCCTTGTTCGTTAAAGTGGTATCAGAGCAATGGTTTAGGAATAACCTTGGCTCTATGGTATAACTCAGTGGAGATTGGGTTAGTAATACCCTAGATCGAGATTGAGTGTATATATCTGAGAGCGTATTTGTAAATTTTATATATAATTGTTTTGTATTGTGTTGCTTTATCGGTTCAAGTTGAACTGACAAATTGGTACAATATTGTTTGTAAAGAGGGTAAATGAAATAATTTGCCCAAACTATATTTTAATATAGAAAATAAATAATTTTATTAAATTATTAAGATATTGGTGTGTTGATTGATTTGAATAAGAATTCAAATAAGATTGCAAATTTGAATAAGTTAATATAACCAAAAGAATTGGTAAACTAGAATATTAAATATAAGATTAAGTGAATCATGATTCAACTTAAGATAAGTTAAATGAAATGGAATGGTCTTTTTAAATTGATTGTCCATTGTTTGCTGGTTGAATAATAAATTGGTTGAATAATAAGAATTCATCAATAGTTGAATGAAATGAAACTAGAAAATAAATTTCAGTATAATGAATTTGAATTAGACCATTCATGAAATGAAATAGAAATGATTTAAACATGTATCTGCTATTGGCATTATATAGTGCAGGATTGAAGACGAAGAATTATTAGTTGATGTGCTTCGTGATTAGAGTATTGATTGCCCGACAAATAGGTAAACCTTAATTATATTGGCGTGGTGATTTATTTTATAACCCTGAGTTGGGTAGCCACTTGGCTTTGATTTTCTTTTGATCGAAGGGAGGCCCAGAGAATGGCATGTTGTAGTTGTTTGGATCAAACAGGGCAAAGGTGGTGCTGGCGGATTTTTCGAAAAAAAAAATTTAATTTAAACTTTGAAATATTTTTGATAATATTTTAATATAATGATTCTTAAAATAAATGGGGTTTGGTGCATTCTTCTTACTTAGCAATTTCGAGGACGAAATTCTTTTAAGAGGGGGAAAATGTAACGACCCGAATTTTTCGGCCATTTGAATTCGAATATTTAAATTGGTTTTAAATATTAATGAAGTTTAATAAAGAATTTGCTAATAAAACGATAATTGAAAGTTTATTTTTATATTTTATTATAAAATGAACTCAAAACGGCGCGGTAGTTCGTAATATTGGGTTTTGAACTTCAATTGGATATACATAATCTGTATTAAGTCAGAATTCTGTGAAACAAGAAATGTTAGGATCACCTTGATTATAATTTTCAAACGAAAGAGAAAAATCGAGATTTCAGCTTATATATTGTAAGTTATGTCCAATTCAAATTTTAAAATAGTCGCTATGGAATTCGTTTTGAATGATATCGTTTATTTTATAAATAAAATAGGGAATTTAATAGATTTTGGATATCGTTTTAGCTTGAAAATATTAACATGGAGTTATATTTTCATATTGGTTATATTTAAAATTTTATTTAATATATTATTTGGATGTATACTATGATAATAATTTATTGTTGTTTAATTTAATTTCTTTGGAGTCATTTATATATTTATATCGATATTATATAAGCTTTAAAAATAACCGTTTTTCAAATGACGTCCGTTTCCGATGAAACAAATTTTATTGAAATACATATAATTAATTATTGCTAGATTTTCAATTTGGAGCCAAACAGAGTTGTTGTGTCAGTAGACGAAATATAAAGGTAAACCGATGAATAATTTGAGATCCAAATAACGCCGTTTTTGCAAACGGAGACCGTTTTCAACGAAATTAGTTCCATTAGGACCGTAACGCCAAATTTTACCATGACGTCTATTTTCGTGGAGTATGGAGATCATGAGTATCTGTGCGAAATTTACTATCAATGTTAAATAGCGGTAGAAATTAGATTTATTAACCGTAATAAATAATAAGACTTCACCATTAATCCAAGTTCCATGCACAACTCGGATTTTAGTACAATCTACCTTACCCTATCTGATCAAACATCATGTCTAGCATATCCATTTTCTTTTCGTTCATTTTTCAACATTCGCAAACTAAGCTATAAACACAGGCATATCCCATATTATTATTAATTTTCTCTTCTCCTATGTTATTCCTTCCTCATCAAGGCTAACCCAGAAGTCCCATCATCCAGCTAAAATGAAAAGAAAGCACACAGCTATCCACCTCTCTACCCTATGCCTCACATAAAATCAATACACGTGTAAATCTTCCATCTACTTTCCACTGCTATTAAAAAGTAATGACACTGAGAAACCCATTCCCCTATTCTAATGCCTACAGATCTTCATGTTGTGCTTTCCATAACAATTGCGTGCATTCCAAACTTCCTAATTGTGATAGCCACGGTTCTCGCTCTATAAATACAACGCGCTGTTTCATTTTTCCTAGAAGCCAAATAAGAACACAGGAAACTGGAAATAAAAATAAAAACTGGGAACTCTTAGTTCCAGGCCCAACATTAGTTATAGACGCGAACAAAATAAATAGCAGGCACTGTTTCGAGGATGGACGGCAGAGATTCATGATGGCGGATACGAACAGTGCTTGGTTCGGGTTCAGCAAAGAGCTAGGTAATCGGGTTCAAGGTGAAGAACGAGGGGTCTGGGCGCAAGTGTTGGTCAGCACGGTTTCGTCTACGGTGGTCGGACCCAATAGTAGCGGTGCAGATTGGTTTAAAAACGTGAGTAGGAAATTTCATGAGGGAAGGGCTGCATGTTTCATTCAGGTTGGGGTAAACAGGTGAGGGAGTTGCGGCATATCATCAGGGAGTTTTGGCTCGTGTTAGTTGTGAAGGGTGCATGGCATTTTCCTGTACACGAAGAGGGAGCTTCAAGAGGGAGCGTTTGAGGAAGAAACAGTCTGCAACTTGCCGGCTATTGTGTTTTTGGTTTAAGACGTGGGCTTTTGGGCCGTAATGCATGGGGTAGGGCCTTTGGAACAACTGGATCTTATGAAGGAATGGAACAGCATGGGCAAGCGCGCATGGGGTATATAGAGGGAAGAAGTGGCACGGTGAGATTAATGCAAGTAGGTGGAAAAGAAAATTCTGGAATGGTGGCCATTTCCTTCTCCAATTGTGGAAACAAAAAGCGCGAAAAAAAGCTATTGGGATATTCGAAACCTTTGGGAAGAAGTGAACTGCTGGATGGGAAGGAAACTAGGTGGGAAGTTGAGTGGCAGTAGAACGGTTTCATACGGCATGCAGGAGGAAGTATATTACAAAGTGGGCCTATGGGCTTTCAAGAAAAAAAAATGATGATGAAGCCTGGATAAATAAACAAAAGGGGAAATGGTAGGTGCACTGAAAACGGTTTGGTGGGAGTAAGCTATAACATTTTGGTTTTGGGTATGGACGGGTGACGCAGGCCATGTTATAATGGGTAAGTCTTGTTTTTGTTTTAACCATTTAATTCTAATTAAATTTGCTTATAAATTTCTAATTAAACTAAGATGAAGTCAGCCTAAATTTTTTAATTTAAAGAGAATTAGTCGGTTTTCTTTAGCTAATGGACCGGTTGCCTTAAACTGTTAATTTAAAATAGTCAACTTTAATTAAAAAGCTAAATCGTTTAATTAAAAAAGCGTAGTCTTATAACGTTAAATAACTCGTTCATATGTATACAGAGTTGATCAAAAATCAGAAGCGTTGGAACCATACGGGCAGATATTTCAAGATGAAGCTGGTCTGGTCTGGATGGGATGCACCGTTTATTTTAATCAAATTAAACACTAGTTTAATTTAATTAAAAAAAAGCGTTTTAACGGCAGGATAAAACCCAGGTGAGTTAAACTCACTCAGTTATCCTACTTATATTCATATAAGTCGGGTTTATTATTTGTATGCTATGGTTGCTAGTTATTGATCGATTTGATGGTTGCGTACATGTTCGTTAAATATTCTATATCTGTTATTTAAATTAAACGGTTGTTTAATTTAAATGAAATAACATCGTTATTTTAAACGATGATTTCCAAACAAGGTAACTTACCTTGCTGGTTACGTTTATAATAATATAAACGTATTTAAAGTAAATTGAATGCTTGAATTATTGTTATTGGTTGACCACTATCAGTTGAATTGACTATTTATTGGCATATGATCATTCATGAACTGTTTACCCAGTATGATTGGATTATTGATCATTGAATATGAATTCAAAGTTTGTTTATTTATTAACCAATAAGTGATATTAGCTGAGGAATTTGTAGCAGTTGGCCAAAATGCATACTGATTTATAAAGATTGATTTACCGTCAGGTGAATCGATAGAAATGAAGTTATGAAATTTATTTTATAACTAAATATAGATTTTTAAATATATTATTTTAATTGGGTTTATAAAAAGGAAATAAACCAACCTTTTATACATTAATTACTTTAACTACCAATTACCATTCCTGGTACCAAAATCTATCCGTGTGCGAAGCACGTGCCACATATCAATCATTAAATGATCTGATAAAGATGAATCTTATATTTACAAGACTGGTTAGCGAGTGAGCAGATATTAATGTGATGTTTAATAACCAAGGTTACTTGTTTTAAGAAACAATTTAAAGTGAGATTATATTGATTGATTATTATAAAATGGAATTATTTAAATTAATTTAATTTGAAACTAAAAGTAAATGGAAAGACGAACTGAGATTTGGGTAATGAGTTAATAATGTGTAGAGTTGACTAAGTCAACTGGGTTACTCGAAATTGAATTATGTAATTAGTTATTAATTTAATGAAAATAGTTAATGGATAATTAAACCATTTTTAAATGATGATCAAGGTGGAGATCTTGGGATTAAAAGGAATAAGGGGGTTTATGAAACGATAAGGCCTATTTATAATAAAATGATATTTTAAAAATGAATTATAGTAATGATAAAATAAAATAAATTATATTGTGGTTTGAAGAAAATTCTTATTGAGACTTTATCGGATTTGTGATACCCAAAATTTTGTGAAGTTATAAACTCGAATTTCTATTGGATATATATACTATTGAAATGGCTTGTTAGGAATGAAATTTGAATAAAGTAAAAGCTAGGATTTGAAATTCTAGATTAGAACTTACATGTGGATTACTTGAGATAACTGATTTTTGGATATTAATATAATGAAGGTTTGAAATGGAAATGAAAATGGAATTAGAATGAGTTGAATTACAAATATACGATATAGATTCGCTGTATTAATTTAAAAGATGAGTTTTCATCAAGATATGACAAAAATGGGATTTGTTTTGATATTGGAAATGAATATGTGGTTTTGGTATTGCAACTGATATCATCTTAAGATAAGAACGTTAATGATCAAGGTCTGAGAGGTAATTAAATACCCCAACTTGAACGACTTCGGGATTATCGGAGGATGGTATTAGTTGTTATGGTAAAGATGTTAGTGTAATTTATTTTGGGAATAATAGTGTAACATTATTTGAAAAACTTGAAAATATATAATGGTATTTTGAAATAAAAGGAAATAGAAAGGCTTGAGGATATGAAACGATATTTTCATAGTAAAGGGAGAAATAAAAGAGATTTGTGAAAATATAAGAAGACGAGATTTGGAATGAGTTTGTTCTGAAAAGGGAAGTGACGATCATGGGATAAAATAACGAAACCAAGAGAGATATCATAAAGATTGTTTACGATGATAAGTTAAATTGTTTTTCCAAATGATAGAGGATAAGTAGCAAATGACTGAATAATATTTAACGATAGATTCTTAAGATATTTTCTTAGGTATATAAATGAAATGATTTGAGAATATTTACATAAATAAACGATTTGAGACTTTTAATATATTAAATTGATATACTATTTTTAAAGGCCAAGTGATGCTATATAATAAAGCAATGGATCTATTTTATTTTGATGATTGTTTATTTTGGTAGTTAAATAACCGACTATCAAAATCATACCCAATGCGTTGTTGATATGGAAAGACCGGGATCGAATTTATATTCGAAAACTATTCCGACCAACTGAAACGTAAACGAAGAAGATATTCAATGTTGATCGAGATAGGGCAATAAAGACCGTAAATCCTCATAAGAGGAGGAACTATTGTTGAATTTCTCTAGCTGATCCCCGGAGATATTTCGACAATGATTCCATCGTGATTGGAATCTACAGTTTGCAAGGACTACTCGCTACTGATCCATGGGGTGATTCCTATATTGGATGCAGTAGGAGGGTGCCTTCGGTTCATCGTGTTCCTGGATGACTTGGATGTACGATGTGAACGGTGGCCAGATGTTCCAAAAGTCGATTATAATCTCAAGCCTCATCAACAAGGAAATGACAAAAATCGGGCAGGCAACATGACTATGTGGGTCGCTCCCATTAGGGTGTATATCACCTATCTAGAGAAAATCCATTTGCTTCTTTATTCTATTTCGATGCTGTCCCTTTTCGGGAGACGGTGGGTCGCACCCAACCGTTGGTGATATACATTCGATACACTCAAGCGAAATGAGTGGTTGGTCATGTGAGGGCCGGGTTGCAAGACGTTCTTGTTGAAGCCAATGTATTCGCCTCTAGAGATACACTATCGGCAGGTGGTTCCATATCTTGTCATAGTCGGAATCCAATCTCCAATAAGCATCGCGGTTTTGTTTGTATACTATATATGTGGAGCGTGAGATGCAAGCGTTCTGCTAGATTCTATTATCAGAATAAGATATTGATTTCAAAATGTTTTTGGGTTATTGTAAGGTAAAAACCGTCCGTATTTATGTGTGGATTTAGTCTTACGATTATCCTTTTCTTTCGAAAAGATTTTGAACTTTAAAATCAAGTTAGATGATCACCTTTAAACTTTGCGAGTTTTCTCACTCTGGTTCACCAGACTGACCCGGTGTTTTGTAAATGCTCGGGTTAGACCAGGTTGTACAGGTTCGGGTTATCAGATGCTGTGAAGTCCAATGACAAGCTGAAGATGTTCAGACGTATGATATTATCTAGTATTATTCCGCTGTGTGATGTATTTGAGGACATATTATTATAACTGTCCCAGTGTATTGATGTACTCTGATGATTGCAAGTTTTATTGCAAAGCTCTCTATAAAGTTTATTTATATATTATATTTTGTGTCGCTGCGATGTGCGACTCTGATGGTGTTGTGTTGTTATTCTTCTTCTTCTATTCTAATTTTCTGTCTTTCTTATCTCACCCTCTAATTTCTTTCTAGTAACGTTTCGGTGTTTTTCGATGCTTGAATGTTCAACACAGTGTTTTGTGTCGATTTTCGAGGTCGAAAATCCCAGTTCGTTACACTGGATTGCTTTGAGAACACGACACGTTAGAACGCAAACACCAGAACATTTCATTGCTATTACAAGAATTTACATCAGAGTACAAGAATATCAGAATACGAATAAATATTACGCAGCGGAAAAATAATATAAGAGATTTAAATTACATAGCAGTGGAAATAAAAATGTATAAATACAATGCACCGCGGAAATACAACAACTACCACAACTGAATGAAATACACGGATACAAAGCTTTCCGAATATAGCTCCAGTTGTAAATCAGGATTCTATTAAATAGAAATCTGCAAAACCAAAACTACTTGCTGCCCGTGTGGAAAATATGGGCACCCAAAGTTCAGGCAAATAGAATAAACTCTAGGTCAGTCATAGGACTGGTGCAAGAACTAAAACAGTTATTAAAATTTTATTTTAAAATTAAGTAATTCACGGGACCACACAGTATGTCACGGAATGGGTTTACTCCATGTGAATACCAAAGCTTGAAACAAAAAAATTTAATAAACAACGCAATGTTTTTTGGAAAAATGAAGCTATTATAAGACTCAGGTCCCATCACACAATGCAACGCAAGACGGAGGATAGTGTTTTACCATATAATAACCAAACATGCTTGGTACGTTTTAAAACAAATCATTTTGATATACTATAAGTGCCTAGTCGGTTTAAAACACTTTCAATCTAAATGTATCAATCATAGACGGCATAGTACACCATCCTACTATGTCGCTATATAGGTTTACAATTAAAACCTCAAAATGTCGTGTTGGAAATTGGATTTCCATCATGAGTCGAGGCAAGGGATCACCCTCACCGATTTCGAGACAATCTAGCAAATGCCTCAGGATCACACCTACGGGCTACCCTTGGTTAGCAGCAGGGCCGATCCACACTTACTTTAGTGGTTTTGTTATTCCAGAACAATACGTTTCCCGGTCTTATCGGACCTCCAAAATGGTCAGTACGTCGACCAATCATAACCGAGGAGCCTCGCAATCCATCATCCACATAAGTAAAAATGTCTGGGCTCCATACCGTGACACCACTCTTAGGTAGAAAGAAACGCATGCACTCCCTGCCGTCCTCATTCCATTTTTGACTCATACCGTGGTGTGAGACTCTTGAATTAACGCTATACACAAAGCTATGCTAGTTAAAGTCGTTCTTTGATCATCAACCACAAAACTCTTCTTTTCAACAAAAGCCTTGTTCATTTACATCTTAGCATGCCACATTGACAATCCATGCCATACGACTGATGTTTGTCAATATATAACCTCTAAGCTTATACAACTCAGAGAAGGGTGTTAAGCAAAAGAATAAATTCTCCGCCACCAAATAGATATATATTTAATAGAAATCAATCAACACAGAATGAAATCCAATGTCAGACACACATCCATTTACATGTCCGTTCTGGGTCTGAACGAAACCAGAGGCACTTTAATCCTCGTCCCATATGTCCAATACAGGAGACAGGTCCTCGTACATCCGAACAATCAACAAGTACGTCCGGACAACTACCACTGTAACCCTCTCAAGGTAGCAACTCCAATCAAAGGCATCAGTAGAAATCCATTCGATGTGAAGATTGTCGGTCTTGCACCGTCTTCAATATCTTCGACTTTTAATCGTCGTAACAGTTATTCAGAATGGGTTAACCCCGGTCTTTCCGAATAACTTGCGCATCTTATAATCAAATGATATACAAACACATCACACGCCTCATTCCAATGCAAAATATTCTTGTATTCAAATATTCATATCTTTAGGGAAAGGTTCCCATTAATTTATCAAAGACAAATTCTTTTAAACTTATTGTTAATCTTCCTTTAATAATCATTGCATAGGATTTTATATTATCCTTTAACAATTTTAAACCAAATTAAGGTTTAAAGAACTAGTCGGGATTATCGAGCCTTACCGAAGTAATCATTTATTGTTTTATTATTTCCAACCCCTATCTATTCATCCTATGGAGAAAAACTGGTAGTGCTCCATATTTAACACCCACTGTGTTATCGGTAAGTTTAATTACCATTTCCCATTCAAATCTAATAAAAGATTTAACTATCACATGGAGTAAAACTGGTGGTACTCCATTTTGAAACATTTCTCGAATTTGATAAATTAGATTATCTCATTCCCTTCTCAATCTAATTAAAGATTTATTAAAACTTCATTTAGTTTTAATCTTCCAAAAATCATTATTTAATGATTATTCAATCTTTGGAAATTAATCTTGACTTTAACTGGGTCAAAAAACCAATGTCATTTAAAACACAGTTCACAATAAACCCAAATCATCTTCCACCAAAATGGAATCTTAACGGAAATCATAACAGTATATAATCGATATAAATTTCCATATCAAATCAATACTATAAATGGAATAATGGCAAATCTTTTTAAATTCCATAAATAGTAACGGTCTTCCTTCACAGAAGCTTATCTCGATTATTACCAAATCGAATTCCATTCAATTCCAATTTAATATATTAAATTGGATAACTTTACTTTGGAAAATTTTCATTAAATTTTAATAAAAAGATTTATAAATTCCAAATTATAACTTCATTGTTAATTGGGTTAAAGAACAAATGTTATTTAAAACATTGTTCACGATAAACCCAAAATCAACTTCCATTTCAATTCCAATTAAATTAATTGGTAAACTTCTCTAAATCTTAATTAAAAGATTATTCTTTTCTCAACAGGGTTCAAGAACAGTGTTATTGAAGATACCATTCACGAAAAACCCAAAATCCAGTTTGATATCAAATACAAGGCTCTAAATAGAAATTATATCGGCTTATATTCAATATCAAATTCTAAAACCAACAAATATCGTATTGGGAATAACGATATTTCTCTCTTCCAAATTCCTCAGCGATATCCGTATAATCACAAAATCCAATATCGAGATATTCCAAAGATTATTTCCATTTAAATCCATTCCAATTTATTCATTGGAAAATTCAGGTTATATCAAAACCATTTACAAATCCAATTTATTTATTTAAAAACACTGGATTATTATTCTAGTTAATAACTAGTTCATTTTGATAAAAATATATTTTTATCTTTTCAAATATGGAATTTTTCATCCAAAATATTTCCAAATCATTTATTATGATTTTACACAATTTTCCCATATTTTTAATAATTTTAATATTGCCATTTCAGTCGGTTTCCAATAACGGCCACCGAACTGCATCCATAGCGACCTTTTCTGAAATTGATTTGGACATAATTTGAAATCCAACCATTCAAATTTAAATCTCTTATATTCATTGGAAATATCTTTTCGATACAAACCCAACGGTTTCGGTTTTAGGAGAATCTGACGGTCGGATCTCTCGTTACATCAATTTGGAGATAATTGTTGAAATTCGCGAACGATTGCTGCGCGGCGCGTTCTATTCAAACCATTTATATATATAATATATATTTTATCGATTTCTATTTAAAATGTATTTTATAAATCGTTTATAAATTCGTTTTAAAACGATTTCACTTCATTTTCAATTTTAAATCAAAATTGAATATTCTATATCATTATAATATTAAAATGATAATATTTTCAAAATATCTGATTTTGAAATCCATTTCCTTTTCGTATTCATTATAAAATGAATAAAATCGATTGATAATGTAACAACCCTGAAAGCCAGAACCGATTTAAAAAATTTATTTTGGATATTTTAATGTATTTTGAATATTTAAAATGATTTATTTTAAATAATAACGACTAAAAAATTATTTTGAATAGAATTAGAATGTACAAATTTATTTAAAACGAAATTAGAATATAAAAAATTATTTTAATTATAAAAGGAATTGGAAGTGGCGTGGTAGTTTGAAAATTCGATTTCAAAATTCAAATGAATGTACAAGATTCAAAATAAACTGGATTTTAGTGAAAGCAGAAATATTGGAATCTGTTTGAAAATATCTTTCCAACAAATGTGAAAAATCCAGTTTTATAGCGGATATATAAAAAGTTATGTCCAGTTGCAAATTCAGAATAGTCGCTATGGAATTTTATATAATATATTGCCTTTAAAAATAGCGATTTTTGCAAATGACTTCCGTTTTTGACAAAACCACTTTTGTTGGATCCGGAATGTCAAATTATTGCTAGATTCCAATTTTCATAATTTTTCGAATCAATATGTGAGCGTGGTGAATTTAAATGTGTTTGGTCAATTCAGTTTGAATTTAATCGACTGGAAAATGACTGTTTTTCAAACGGTCTCCAAATTCGACGAAATTAGTTTTGTTAGGACCGTATCATCAAAACATACCTAAATTTATTTTTCTAGAATTTTTGGAATCCGTATGTCGCCCTGGTAAATTGAAATGTGCGTTTGAATTTAAAATATATTGATTTATATTTTAAATTTAATGGAAACTAATCAAAACGATAGAATTGGCTAACCGGACATATCCCATTGTGTCCAGAATGAGGATATTTGGCTAGGGGCGACAGTTGTTGGGTTTAATTTGGAGTTCGCATTGACAAACAAGTATCTTTAAAATAGAATGAATTAAATATTATTAAAAATATAATATAAATAATCATTTCCATCCTAAACCCTAACTCCCGTTCGTTTTGCCTAAGCAGCCAAAAACAAAAACGATGGATGAAATCTTCAAATAAAAATCCCCAAATTACTTTCCATCCACCCCGAATTAGATCCCCATCCCAAAGCAAATATTGGAGAACTTTTTATGCTCCTTCCATCAGTACGAGTTTGATGGGAAATGGCGCACCGTCGAGCGTGGATTTCTGCTCCAAAGGAGCCGCCGTCGTACCCCTATTTCCGGCGATCTGGAGTTTTGAGCTGCGCCTAATTCCTGGCGTGGGGGCAGCGTCCGTAGGTCTTCGACGTGGGGCGGTTGGATCGAGGGTCAGTGGCTCAGAGCGGCGGCGCAAATAAGATTTAGGTTTGAGCTTTATTCGACGGGTTTCCAGGAAAACAAAGGGAAGATTATTAAAAGGGTAACGTTTATATACGTTGTTAACTTTAATTAATTGTATAATTAATTTAGTTTAGATTAAAAATATTATAATTGTATAATTAATTTAGTTTAAATAAAAATATGTTTTTTAATAAATATATTGTAAATAAAAATACGATTTTTTATACATAGCATTGATACGAAAATGTAATTTTAATATAAAATAGCATTGTTTTCAAAATATTGTTTTTATAAAATATAGAATAGCATTGTTTTCAGAATATTGTTTTTATAAAATATAGAATATCATTGTTTTCAAAATATTGTTTTTATAAAATATAAAATAGCATTGTTTTCAAAATATAGTTAATATAAAAATGTAGCATTGATTTTAAATATAAATAAATAAGGCATTGCTTTAAGAAGAATAAAAATAGAATTTTTATATAACTAGCATAGAATAAAATATGATAATTATATAGATAATTAAAATGTGATTTTATGTAGATAATAAAAATATGATTTTTATCTATATGAAGTGGAGATAAAAATGTTGAAAATAATCTTGGTTTTTATGGAAATAATTAATTGCATTGATAAATTAGTAATTGTATTAAATGGAACAAATTAAAGGAAAATTTAGTATTCCTATTATAGAGAATTCTAGACAAACCTTTCCTAGAAGACTCTAGAGAAATGTACTGCATTATAAAAGCAATGTAATCAGGCAGATGTATGCAAGAAATTCAAGTTGAATAAAAAGAAATTTTATTTCCTCCTCATATTAAATTTCTCAAACTTCTTCTTCTAAAATTGCTAACAGTGGTATCAGAGCAAGGTTCAATAATCAAGGAAGATGGCAAATGGAACATCACTCTTTCAAGTTCCTTCATTGCAGAAAGATAATTATGACAATTGGAGCATCCGCATAAAGGCGCTGCTTGGATGACAAGATGCATGGGATATCGTACAAAATGGGTATGAAGAACCCGCCGATATTTCCGTCTTATCCCCAATTGAAAGGGATAATTTGAAAATTTTGAAGAAGAAGGATCAAAAGGCCCTTGCGCTCATCTATCAAAGTTTGGATTATGCTATGCTCGAGAAGATAGCTAATGCAAAAAACAGTAAGGAAACATGGGAGATTTTGGAGAATGCCTTTAAAGGAATCGATAAGGTGAAGAAAATTAGACTACAAACTATGCGAGGTGAGTTTGAAACTTTACATATGAAATCATCAGAATCGATTGATGAATATTTTTCCCGAGTTCTATCTATTGTAAATCAAATGAAAAGATATGGAGAAAAAAATGGAAGATTCTAGAATTGTCGAGAAAATTCTACGATCTTTAGATTCAAAATTTGATTATATAGTTGTGGCAATTGAAGAATCTAAAGATCTAGAAGCCATGACTGTTGATCAACTTTTGGGTTCGCTGCAAGCCCATGAAGAAAAGTTAAAGAAAAAAGTCAAAGAAGAGCCATTGGAGCAAGCACTTCAAACAAAACTCACCTTGGGAGAAAATGAAACATTTAAAGATGGAAGAAGTCATAGCCAAAGAGGAAGAGGTCGAGGACAAAGCTATGGAAGAGGTGGTTGCAAATCTTTTAATAAAGAGGAGAGAAGCCAAAATGCATATGCTACAAGAGGTCGAGGAAGAGGAGGAAACATAAGAGGAAATGGAAGGCCAAGGTATGACAAATCACAAATAAAATGTTATAACTGTGATAAATTTGGGCATTTTGCTTCAGAATGTAGATCCACATTTTACAAAGTTAAAGAGAGAACAAATTATGCTGAAAAAGATGAAGAGAATTCAACACTTTTGTTGGCACATAAAGGAGATGAAAGCAGTGACAATCATACATGGTATTTGGACTCAGGGGCAAGTAATCATATGTGTGGAAGGAGAAGCATGTTCACAGAACTTGATGAATCGGTAAATGGAAACATTCTTTTTGGAGATAACTCTAAAATTTCAGTTGAAGGAAAAGGAAATATACAAATTTGCTTAAAGAATGGGAAGAATGATTTTATTTCTAATGTTTATTATGTGCCTAAAATGAAGACAAATATTTTGAGTTTGGGGGCAACTTTAAGAGAAAGGATATGATATACACATGAAAAATAGAAATCTTTTCATAAGAGATGATAAAGGTGATTTAATTACTACAGTTGAGATGTTAAAAAATAGAATGTTTCCATTAAATATTTCCAATAATGTTGCAAAATGCCTAAAATCATGCTATAAAGATTTATCATGGCTTTGGCACTTAAGATTTGGATACCTTAATTTTGGAATCTTATCTTTGTTAAAAAATAAAAACATGGTGAAAGGTTTACCATCAATAAATCATGAAAACAAATTGTGTGAAGGTTGCATATTTGGAAAACAATCAAGAAAGCCTTTTTCAAAACAATTAACTACAAGAGCCAAAGAACCATTAGAATTGATTCACACTGATATTTGTGACCCCATAAAACCATGCTCACTTGGAAAAAGTAAATATTTTGCACTTTTTATTGATGATTTCAGTAGAAAAACATGGGCTTATTATCTCAAACAAAAATCAGATATGTTTGATGCTTTTAAGAAATTCAAGGCTTTAGTAGAAAATGAAAGTGGTTATAAGATCAAAGCCATGAGATCTGATCGTGGTGGAGAATTTCATCAAAAGAATTTGAGAGGTTTTGTGAAGAAAATGGAATTCATCGTCCATTGACAGTTCCATACACTCCACAACAAAATGGAGTTGTAGAAAGAAAAAATAGATCTCTTCTCAACATGGCGCGAAGTATGTTGAAGAGCAAAAATGTTCCAAAAGAGTTTTGGGCTAAAGCTATCGAATGCGCAGTATAATTAGCAAATCGCTCTCCAACTCGAAGTGTGTGGAACAAAACGCCTGAAGAAGCATGGAGTGGTAGAAAGCCTTGTATATCCCATTTGAAAGTATTCAGGAGCATTGCATATGCCCATGTGCCGGATCAAAGACGCTCAAAGTTAGATGATAAAAGTGAAAAATACATTTTCATTGGCTATGATTCAAGGTCAAAAGGATACAAGTTGTATAATCCTAATAATGACAAAGTGGTTGTTAGTTGTGATGTGGAGTTTGATGAAGAAAGTGCTTGGAATTGGAATGAAAAAGAAGATGATTACAAATTCTTTCCGCTTTATGAAGAGGATTGCAATGATGTTGTGGAAGAAGAGCCCATTAGTCCAACACCGTCATCTCCTTCAATCATCCATCAAGAATGTTCACTTGAAGAAAGCTCAAATGAAAGACCACCATGCATGCGATCCTTGCAAGAATTATATGAGGTAACACCAATTTTTGATGATACTACATTATTTTGTCTTTTTGGAAATTGTGAACCAATAGGTTATGAAGAAGCAAAACAAGACAAAAGATGGAGGAAAGCTATGGATGAAGAAATCAAAGCTATTGTAAAAAACAATACATGGGAGTTGGCTATTTTACCAAAAGGACATAAAGCTATTGGTGCACAATGGGTGTACAAAGTGAAGAAGAATGTTAAAGGAGAAGTTGAAAGATTCAAAGCAAGGTTGGTGGCTAAAGGATACAAGCAAAGAGCAGGTATAGTTTCTGATGAAGTGCTTGCTCTTGTTGCCCGCTTGGAGACGATAAGGTTATTAATAGCCTTAGCTGCTCAAAACAAATGGAAAATACATCAAATGGATGTGAAATCTGCTTTCCTAAATGGTAAATTGGAGGAGGAAGTTTATTTGGAGCAACCACCTGGACATGTAGTTAAAGGACAAGAAGACAAAGTTCTAAGATTGAAGAAGGCGCTGTACGGTTTGAAGCAAGCCCCAAGAGCATGGAATAAAAGAATTGATAATTATTTTTTAGAAAATAATTTTATAAAATGCCCCCATGAACATGCTCTTTACATAAAGAAAAATGAAAATGGAGATATTTTAATTGTATGTTTATATGTGGATGACTTGATCTTTGCAGGAAATAATCCAAAAGATTTTGATGACTTTAAGAAGAAAATGAGTTTAGAATTTGAGATGACGGACGTTGGACTCATGTCATACTATCTTGGAATCCAAGTGATGCAAAGTGAGCATGGTTTTTTTTTTTTCAAGAATCATATGCAAATGAAATTTTGAAGAAATTCAATATGGATGGATGCAAGCCTGTAAACACACCAATAGAATGTGGTACAAAATTCTCAAAATGTATGTAAGAAGAGCTGGTGGATCCTACCCTATTCAAGAGCATGGTTGGTTGTTTGAGATACTTAACATGCACAAGGCCAGATATACTCTATGGTGTGGGCCTTATTAGTCGTTACATGGAAGCTCCTTCTACATCGCATTTGAAGACGACGAAAAGAATTCTTCGATATACTAAAGGTACCGCTAATTTCGGATTGTTGTATTCACATTCTAACAATTTCAAGTTGATTGGTTGCAGTGATAGTGATTGGGCTGGAGATGTTGATGATCGTAAAAGTACAACTGGATTTGCTTTTTTCATGGGAGACACGGCATTTACTTGGAGCTCAAAAAAGCAACCAATTGTTACATTGTCAACTTGTGAAGCGGAGTATGTTGCTGCATCAGATTGTGTACGTCATGCAATTTGGCTTCGAGAATTATTAAAGGAGTTGCACATATCACATCATAATGAAACGGAAATATTTATGGATAATAAATCAGCCATAGCACTTGCCAAAAATCCTGTTTTCCATAATCGAAGTTCACATATTGACACAAGATATCATTTTATTCGAGAAAAGATTGCCAAAAAGGAGATACAAGCGAAGTTCATTAATTCAAAGGACCAAGTTGCAGATATCTTCACAAAAGCATTGAAGCATGATGATTTTAAAAGATTGCGAGACATTCTTGGAGTTCAAAAACCAAGCTTACGGGGGAATGTTGAAAATAATCTTGGTTTTTAAGGAAATAATTAATTGCATTGATAAATTAGTAATTGTATTAAATGGAATAAATTAAAGGAAAATTTAGTATTCCTATTATAGAGAATTCTAGACAAACCTTTCCTAGAAGACTCTAGAGAAATGTACTGCATTATAAAAGCAATGTAATCAGGCAGATGTATGCAAGCAATTCAAGTTGAATAAAAAGAAAATTTATTTCCTCCTCATATTAAATTTCTCAAACTTCTTCTTCTAAAATTGCTAACAAAAAATATGATTTTTATATATATGAAGTGGCGTCAAAAATAAGATTTTTATCGTATGTATACCACTTATAAAATAGTCAAGCAATGAAATAATTATTCGATAGTTAAAAATATGTTTTTTAACGTATGTATGTTATTTATAAAATAGACATGTTGGATTTCTGGAAATTTTATGATTGACAATCAAAGCTTGACGGAGTGTCTCCCAAAGGTTAGAACTCCTTCTCACTCAAACTTTTTACAGTTAAATATATACTAGGTTGCAGACGGGGCTTAGTAGCTCCTGACACCGTCGTCCACAGACCATGGACGACTTGTTTGATTGTATTGTGTTGTGATAATTGATTGTGATTGTGATGTAAAATGGAAAACAAAATATTCATGTGTTGAATAAAATATTTGAACAATAAAAATATCATTTTTTTATTGAATATATGAACTACATAAAATAGTAATGCGTTAAAATAAATATACATATACAAATCAGATAGTTTGTTTATGTACACCCATTTATCTGATATTGATTGGGACGATAAATTTTACACATCGCCTAACTGCACAAATAATAATCAGTATTTGTTATTTGAAAACCCCACACGGGTATTGGGATGATATTTGACATACACTGATCCCAATAATTAGTGGTATGTCAATCAATGGGTTGACAGGCTATGATGAGCGTTAATTATTTATTTTAACGCTTATACAGTTGTAAATTGCACTTTGGATGATGGTTGATTGTATATCATTATTGTTAAGTACATGTGTTGTATGGAATCCATATAAATAAAATTATATTGTAACGACCTGAACTTCCCGTTAAGGAAAAAACGGATTGCTTTGAGGACAAGACGAATCAGGACACAAACAGAAGAACATTTCATTGCTTATTACAACAATTCCATCAGAATACAAGAATATAACAAATTATGAATAAATAATATACATTCGAGAAATATCAGAGATTAAAATACATTACATAGCAGCGGAAAATAATACATAACTAGTTCATTTCGATAAAATATATTTTTACCTTTTCAAATATGGAATTTTTCATTCCAAATCTTTCTAAATCATTTATTATGATTTTACCCTAATTATTGATATTTTTAATAATTTTATCAAGGCCCGTACATTCAATTTCCATAAACGGTCATCGAACTGCACTTACAGCGACCTTTTCCAAATTGTATTTGGACATGATTCCAAATCCAACCGTTAGATTTCAAATCTCTAATATTCGTCGGAAAGCTCTTTTCGATACGAACCCAACGGTTCCGGTTTTAGGAGAATCCGACGCTCGGATCTCCCGTATTGTTCGTTCGAAGTCAATGGTTGAAATTCGCGAATTGCCGCAGCGCGGCGCGTTCTATTCAGGCCATTATATTATATATATATAATATATATTATACATTTCGTCGATTTCCATTTAAAACGTATTTTATGAATCGTTTTAAATTCATTTTCAAAACGATTTTAACTTCATATTCAATTTCAAATCAAAATTGAATATTCCGTATGATCGATATATAAATGATAATATTTTCAAAACATTAGATTTTGAAATCACTTCCTTTTCGATATTCATTATAAAAATGAATAAAATCGATATAAATATCGTTCGCGTCAAAATGGCGCATAACTAATCAACACGGCTATATATATTTAAATATATTCGTGTCCATCCCAAATCGGACATCAAAATCATATTTTGATCTTTTACTGAATATTATTTTAAAATATTCATTATTTTAAAATATTCGTTATTTTAAAATATTCATTATTTCTAAACTAAAATCAGACACAGCCAATTATCATATAATGTTATTTATATGGATTTCATACAACACATGTACACAACAACAATCAAACGCAGTCAACCATCATCCAGAGTGCATTCTACACTGTATAAGCATTAAATATAAATATTCAACGCTTACACAGCTTGTCTACCAATCGATTGACATACAACAAAATATTGGGATTAGTGTATGTCCAATATCATCCCAATACCTGTGCGGGGTTTCAATCAACAAATAATGAATTTTATTTGTGCAGTTGGACGATGTGTAAAATTTATCGTCCTAATCGATATTAGTCAAATGTGTGTATATAAACATTTGTTTATGAATATTTATTTTATTCATATACACGTTAAAAATTATATTTTTAACTATAAAATATTTTATTCCATTACATGAATATTTTATTCAGTCCATTTCACATCACAAACAATTTTCACAACACAATCAAACAAACAAGTCGTCCATGGTCTGTGGACGATGGGTGTCGGGTGCTGCTAAGCACCGTCTGCATCCTAGTATATATTTTAACTAGAAAACAAAATTAAAGTGAGAAGTTCTCACCGTGGGTTCCACTCCTTCATTCTTTATTTCTGAACGATTCGGATTTTCCCGAAATTCCAACTCAAACCTTTCCACGCTGTTCATAGTAAAAATCACATTTTTATATTACTTATATATTTATATAAATCACATTTTTATATAACTAACAATCGAACTTTTATTAAACGCAACTACATATATAAAAATCGCATTTTTATATTCTCTATCATATAAAAATCATATTTTTATTATCTCTATAATATAAAAATCATATTTTTTATTATCTCTATAATATAAAAATCATATTTTTATTTCGCTACTCATATAAAAAAAATATTTTTATATTCCCTATTATATAAACAAAACATTTTATATTTTCAAAAAACAAATCTTTTTATCTCAAAAGTCAAATCTTTTTGTTCCACTACTATATATATAAATTGATTTTTAAACTATGTTTTATATAAATAAAAACTGATTTGAAAAAAAATGCATATTATTTTAAATAAAATCAGAAAAGAAAGGGGAAAAAAAACAAAAAATCACGGTTTTTTCTTCCTGTTTCCAGAGGGGGTGCTTGCCTCAGTCATGGGGGGGTAGAGAAGGCGCTGGGTTCGTTGGAGTGCGGGGGGGTGTGCGCGGCTGTAGGTGGTGGCGGATTAGGTGAGGGGTTTGGGCTAGGGCGTTCGGTTTTTGGGAAGAGGGAAGGGAGAGGAGGCGCAGCAGGAGGAGGGGGGAAGGGCGTAGGTCGGCGCGCCGTGGTGGCTCCCATAAGGCGGCAACGGTGAACGAATCGGGGGGGGGGGGGTCTGAGCTAACGACGGGTTTTGGGGTTTTTCTTTTGTTTATCTTTTTTTATTTTATTTTGATTTTGACTGTGGAAGGAAGAAAGGAGGTTGACCCCAATATATAATTATATATTTAATTCTGTTTTTAATTTCAAAATGTTAGCTTAAAATTCGAACTCCAAACGAGACCAACGACTGCCATCCCTATCCAATTACCCCCATTTCGAACACAATGGGATATGTTTCGTAACCCAATTCGGCTGATATGATCAGTTTTGATTGAAATTAAAATATAAATCATTATATATTGAATTTAAACGCGCACTTTAATTTATCCAGACCACATATTGACTCTGGAAATTCCAGAAAAATTATTTCTAGCTTCATATTGACGATACGGTCCTAACAAAACTAATTTCGTCAAATTTGAAGGCCGTTTGAAAAATGGCCATTTTCCAGTCGATTAAATTCAACTGAAATTAGTCAAACGCGTTTTGTTTTGCCACGCTCACATATTGATCCCAAAAATTATGAGAACTGGAATCTAACAATAATTTGACATTCTGGATCCAACAAAAGTGGTTTCGTCGAAAACGGAGGTCGTTTGCAAAATCGCTGTTTTTCAGGGTTATATTTCCATAACGACTATTCAGAATTTTCAACTGGGCATAACTTTTTATTTCCTCTATGAAATTTGGATTTTTCGGATTCGTTGGAAAGATATTTTCAATCAAATTCTGATATTTTTGGTTTCGCTAAAATCCGGTTTATTTTGAATCCTGTACATTCACTTGAAATTTGAAATCGAATTTTCAAACAACCCGCCATTTTCAATTCCTTTATAATTAAAATAAAATTATTCGTTTTAACTTCATCAAAAATAAATTTTCCGTCGTTATTATTTAAAATAATTCATTTTAAATATTCAAAATTCATTAAAATTGCCAAAATAAAATTTTTTAATTGGTTCTGATTTTCTGGTTTGCTACAATATCTCCCACTTAAAATCTTTTCGTCCTCGAAAAGGAACGGAGCTGAAAGTTGTTTAACTATACAACTCAATTTTCAGTTTGGCTTTCATTCTTCAACTTTTCAGTTTCTAAGAATTTTCCAATTCTTCAAAAATTTGGCAAACACCCTAAATTTTCGAAAAATTTCGCCATAACCTCCATTGTACGGGGAAGGGTTTGGAAATTTATTGGGCCGTATTAGGCAGCCAATAAATCCTAAAAAACATACACATATTTATAGTGATATATTCCGGTATCCACAGGGGAGTGTGTATAGATCATAACTCCAGAGAATAAATTCTCGTCACCCTATAAATAGTTTTTGTGCCTTAATGACTAGAGAGACGTGATTATTGTCAACTCCAGACCCGTGAGGTGTTTTTATTAATCTGGAAATTTACCGTTATATTTATATAGTCCATATCAGCCTTCGGTTCAACCTGAAATATAGTCATCGCCATACAAGCCTCTCGCTTGCATGGTAAATCTTCAACCTCGTCACATAAGCTCCAAATGTTTATGTGGTATATGATAAAGTATGCCATCTTCACGCAGTATGCCATGTAGTGTAGTTCAAAATTAATTGTTACTATCCTATGGCGACGTTTATAATCTCACACAGAACAACCAGCACTCCGCATCCAATGGCATTCATAGGAGTTTATATAATAATAAAATTGCGTAGCCAACTCATTAAGGCTTACCTATTTGTCGGGCACGCAACTAAATTCTTTAATCAACAACAAATCCATTTACCAGTTAAATGTATATGCATGTATATATAGGAAACTCTAACAAAATTACAATCCAGTTCAATATTTGATAAAATTTGGCTTAACGGTTCAAAATTTTAATTAATCGAACCAATAATCAAACAACACAACCAGTAATCAATTAGTTGATTAGTTTTTCAAACATATAACTTTGATATAAATATAGAAAATCATGTTTTTGACGCCAATTCACAACAATAAACCCTATCTAGTTTTGGTTCTCACACCAGCCAATTGGAAATATATAGACATCTTACTTTCGAAACTCGAACAAAAATACTGATGATGTCTAGACTATCATCAGAATCTTCTCCGGGCGACTAGAGTGTGATCCTATATCTATCCAGTATACTAAAACTTAGAATATACGTTTGCAAGGCGTATATGCAAAATCTTTATATATTGGATTGTCCAAATTCAATACAAATAAAATATTCAAATATGTATAAAGCTTAAATTCTCAAAACAAAATTTGTTTTCATTTTTATTTTAAAAATACACTCTTCAAACTCGTTCTAGGATATTACTGATACCATCTCTAACGAGTCATTCTCATTGGATATTACTAATCCAATCTCTGATGAATTCTTTCGTTTGGTTCTAATATGCCTTGATCGCGAGCTCTGTAAACCAAAGCTCTGATACCACGTGTAACGACCCGAACTTCCCCGTTAAGGAAAGAACGGATTACTTTGAGGACAAGGCAAATCAGGACACTAATAGAAGAACATTTCATTTCTTATTACAACAATTCCATCAGAATACAAGAATATAACAGAGTATGAATAAATAATATACATTCGAGAAATATCAGAGATTAAAATACATTACATAGCAGCGGAAAATAATACATAACTAGTTCATTTTGATAAAATATATTTTTATCTTTTCAAATATGGAATTTTTAATCCCAACTCTTTCCAAATCATTTATTATGATTTTAGCCCAATTATTGATATTTTTAATAATTTTATCAAGGCCCGTGCAGTCGATTTCCATAAACGGTCATCGAACTGCACTAACAATGACCTTTTCCAAATTTGATTTGGATAGAATTCCAAATCCAACCGTTAGATTTCAACTCTCTAATATTTGTTGAAAAGCTCTTTTCGATACGAACCTAACGGTTTCGGATTTAGAAGAATCCGATGGTCGGATCTCCCATAATGTTTGTTCGAAGTCAATGGTCGAAATTCGCAAACTACCGCAGCGCGGAGCGTTCTATTCAGGCCATTATATTATATATAATATATATTGTATTTTTCGTCGATTTCCATTTAAAACATATTTTATAAATCATTTTAAATTCGTTTTCGAAACAATTTCAACTTCATATTCAATTTCAAACCAAAATTGAATATTCCATATCATCGATATATAAATGATAATATTTTCAAAACATTAGATTTTGAAATTACTTCCTTTTCGATATTCATTATAAAAATGAATAAAATCGATATAAATATCGTTCGTGTCAAAATGGCGCATAACTAATCAACACGGCTATATATATTTAAATATATTCGTGTCCATCCCAAATCGGACATAAAAATTAGATTTTGATCTTTTACTGAATATTATTTTAAAATATTCGTTATTTTAAAATATTCATTATTTCTGAATTGGAATCAGACACAGCCAATTACCATATAATGTTATTTATATGGATTTCATACAACACATGTACACAACAACAATCAAACACTGTCAACCATCATCCAGAGTGCTATCTACACTGTATAAGCATTAAATATTCAACGCTTACATAGCTTGTTAACCAATTGATTGACATACAACTAAATATTGGGATTAGTGTATGTCCAATATCATCCCAATACCCGTGCGGGGTTTCAATCAACAAATTATGAATTTTATTTGTGCAGTTGGGCGATGTGTAAAATTTATCATCCCAATCAATATCAGTCAAATGTGTGTACATAAACAAATCGTCCGATTCGTTTATGAATATTTATTTTATTCATATACACATTAAAAATTATATTTTTAATTATAAAATATTTTATTCCATTACACGAATATTTTATTCAGTTCATTTCACAACACAAACAATTTTCATAACACAATCAAACAAGCAAACAAGTCGTCCATGGTCTGTGGACGACGGGTGTCGGGTGCTGCTAAGCACCGTCTGCATTCTAGTATATATTTTAACTAGAAAACAAAATTAAAGTGAGAAGTTCTCACCGTGGGTTCCAATCCTCCATTCTTTATTTCTGAACGATTCGGATTTGCCCGAAATTCCAACTCAAACTTTTCCACGCTATTCATAGTAAAAATCACATTTTTATATCACTCATATATATATATATCACATTTTTATATAACTAAAAATCGAATTTTTATTCAATGCTACTACATATATAAAAATCGCATTTTTATATTCTCTATCATATAAAAATCATATTTTTATTATCTCTATAATATAGAAATCATATTTTTATTTCGCTACTCATATAAAAATAATATTTTTATATTCTCTATTATACAAACAAAACTTTTTATATTTTCAAAAATCAAATCTTTTTGTTTCAAAAATCAAAAAGATATAATTAAACTGGACATAAATAAAAATTTATAAAGTGAAATCTGAATTTTTCACATTCATTAAAAAGATATAATCAAACAGATTCTAACGTTTCTTGTTTTACTGAAATCTGATTTATATTGAATTCTATACATTCATTTTAAGTTCAAAACCAAATATTCAAACTACTGCACCGTTTTGAGTTCGTTTTAATTATATTTTTAATTTATATGTTCTAACTTCAATTAAAATAAATTTTAAATCATTATTATTTAAAATAAATCATTTTAAATATTCAAAACCAATAAAATAACTAAATTAAAAAATTGAAATTGGTTCAGAAATTCCGGGTTGTTACATTTTGTCCCATCTTCTATCTATATTTACACACAAATTCCCTTTAATCTGTCCATTTTCATTATTCTGGCAAAAAGAGACTTCCTCAAATTCATTTGAAAATTGAAACGAACGAGAAGAAAATTCGTTCTTCTCCTCAATCTCTAAAATAAAAAAAGTCAATTCGAATAAATTCTAAATTAAACTACATCGCACTTGAATTATCTCCTTTCCATTTTCGTATGAATTTCATGAGGCTCAATTTATGGATTTGGTGTCTCGAAGGAGTGGTTTTGGTTCAGGCAATTTGGAGAAGTCAAGGGTGGTTTCTAGCCTATAGGCGCACGTGGTGGAATCGCTGGGAGGAGCATTGGTCGACCACCGTAAGATGCGACATTTGCTGCAGTAAATCTAAAAACTATAAGTCACGAATTTTGGAAATCTCGATTGTGGAGATGCAGTGATGCAAGGGGTCATTGGAGAAGCGTGGAAATGGTTATTGCAAATTATTTCGTGAGGATTGGGTTGCTGCTCTCCAGCTTAGGAGCGAATTCGTGGTTATGGTGGACTATTCAAATTCAATGTGGCGTGCTTGGGAGATGTAAGCAAGATGAGGTAATGTGTGTTGTTCCTTCAGGTTTGGAATATTGGAAAGCATTGGTGGAAGCAATTTTTGGGTAGGTCGATTGTAAATTGGGGAAGTAAAGCATGAAGGGGCTTAGGTGATGAGTAGTCGGTCTGGGGCAAAATGTTACAGGAGCTGGTTCGAATAATTTATAGTGAGGAAGGAAGGATTATAAACATGTTAAGGTAAATTTAATTAATTTAATTTAAAGTAATTAGTGTTTAAGTTAAATCGATTCGGTATAAAACGAATTTCAAGCTCGTACGATAACAGGCTTTAACAAACCAAAGTACATTGGGATCGTGGCAATGAACATTACACATTGGGATCAATTTGGAGTAATCCAGAAGCAACTGAGATTTTGGTTAAATTAAATGTATGTTTAATTTAATTGAAATAAATCGTTATTCCGACATTAAAAATCACAGCGAGTAAACTCACTCTCTGGTTCGTTTATGATTTTATTATAAACGAATTTCTATTTTAAATAATTGTTACATGTTGTTTGTTGGTTGCTTGGATGCATTTAAATATTTTTATGGCTATTATATATATTAGTTATTTAGGCTTGGTGTTTGTGGCTATTATATATATATATATTGGTAGTTAGATTTTTCCTGTAGTACCTTTAGCGGATGCCCGCAGTATGATTAGCGGATGACTCTATGAGCACCTACAATATGATAGTGGATGACCTTCTATACCGTGATATCCTTCCTTGAAGCAAGATGAATATTATTTATTATTGGCTAACATCTGTGGATGCAGGAAAACTGGTTGGAGGGATCCAATTGGATTCCTCAAAATTTATTCTTGTTTGTTTTCATATATATACATATTATCATATATGATGTGTTAGTAAACCTGTTATTTATAATTGGTTGTTTTGAATGTTTAAATATCACTAGGCCTAAATGTTGATTCATAAAAATATCGTGAAAAGAAATTTTGAGATTTAAAAGGGAAAAACTATTTTTCTAAAAACAGAATTACAATTTCGAATGGGCTAAGAAATATTAACTTGCTTTGAAGAATAAAAAAAGTATTGAATTTATAAACGGTGTTTATAAATTAGAGAATGCAGGAAGTGAATTTATAAACGGTGTTTATAAATAATATGGAATAATTTTCACTGGATAATGCGGGAAATTGAAGTGAATTTATAAACGGTGTTTATAAATGAAATGGGAAAATTATCATTTAGATAGTTTGGGAAATGTAAATTTAGATGTGAATTTAAAAAAGGGAAATTGAAATTAGTTTCAAAGAGAAACAATGAAATCTATTCTGATGTTCAGAATGTAAATTGAATTAAAATAAATCCGTATGGATTTATGATTTGAATTCGATTAGATCGAAATTATTTAGATAAAAATATTATCAGAAAATATATTAGGATTGTATTAAATAGAAGTTAAAATTTAAATATGAAAATGGATTCATTGTTTATATATATATATAAGTTATAATCAATAAAATATTCCAGAATAGGAATTGGGTTTCAAATGGATTTGAAGTGGAAACTTGTTTCAAATTATAAACCAAGGAAGTTAAATTTATAAACAACGTTTATAAATTAAGTGAGATAATTATCATTGGATAATTTGAAATTTTAAATTCAAATATGAATTTAAAAGTGAATTGGTAAGTGTTTGAAACAGAACGATTGATTATATTTCGGAATTCGGAATATAAACTGAATTGAAAAAATCCAATGGATTTATAATTGAAATTCAATTATATCAAATTTTATAAATAATTTATTTATAAAAGGAATTGGAATTTAATATAGAAGATCGAAGTATAAATAAATTTATAACTGAGTTACGAAATACTCGACGATTAGGAATAATCGAAATGTTAAGTTAGAATTGGTAAACTAGTTTAATTTATATTTAATAATTAAGAAATGGAATTGGAATTTTTATAATAAACGAAGTTTGGCGTTTATATTTAAATATAACTAAAACGAATTCGCCGCACCGCGGTAGTTCGTAATTTGACGATTTGAACTTCAACTGAGTATATAGAACTCAATTTAAGTCGAAATTCTTTGAAACAAGAACCGCCAGGACCGAATTGGTAATAGATTTCTAATGGAAGAGAAAATCTGGATTCCATCTTATAGATTTTGAGTTATGTCAAGAATCAAATTTTCAGAAAAACAGCGCCATAACCATTATTAAACCATAACGGTTTATTTAAATTAATAAAAGGGTTTTAAGCAAATAAAACTTGAATTTCCATTAGAAAAATCCAAATTTTAGTTATTAAATAAATACGAACTCAAGTTGTGTAAATGAAATGATTTTTGAACCAAAAATCATATTTTTAATTATTGCGTAGAATTAACTAATTTGAAGAATAATTAGTTAATGAACTTTTGAATCGAAATTGGGCTTTGGGTAAGTGAATTGGATTTGTGAATTTATATTCGAAATCGAATATGAAACTTAAATTGAAAATGGAATAAAATTGATTTATAAGCAAGTTAAAATTATATTTGAGCGTGTTATGTTCAAATAAAAAGTGAAATAGGCAAAAGAGCTAATTAGAGAATAAATTAGCAAATTGAGTTAAATAACCGGATTGAGTTGGAATAAATTGGAATTGGATGAGTATGCATAAAAAAGGTATGAAATTAAGAGAATGAAGTTTATATTTTGAGTGTCTGACAAAAGGTACACGTTTAAATTCCACATGAGATTTTATGCACTGAATTGGCAAGCCGCTTGGTTTTTTTATTTTCTTTTTAAATGGAAAGGGCCTAGAGAAGCGAGTTGGAGTTTGAGCTATTGACTGGTACAAAGGAGGTGCTAGCGAATTTTTCTGGAAATTTAAGGAGTTAGAATATTTTTAAGAAAAATTGATAAGTAGAAATCAATATATATATATATATATATATATATATATATATAATTCGATAAGGAAACAAACTTAAAATAGAACATTATAAACAAAAAGAAAATCTATAAATCTAAATCCGGTAAGAATAGAAAGAGAACCGTATACACATTTAAGTAAATGGACAATTTGTTTTATATGATGTTGATTATTCGAGATAAGTAGTCTTGTCCGTTTTGAAGTTAAAAATGTTATTCCGTCTAGGTCTGAGAGGTAATTATACCCCAACTTGATTGATTTCATTATTAATCGATAAATAAAAAGATTCAGTCTCGAAGATCAAATATTTAAATAAGGTTTAGTTGAATGAAATATTCTGGGTCATTATAACGATGTTTTACACAACACTCGTTTTAACCCAAGTAATTAGATTTTTGGAAATATAATAATAAATATTTCCTAAGTCTAAAAATGAAGGGTCATGAAAATGATAAGTAATTGGAATGTTTTCCAATTATAAATAGAAAATATTTTCTGAATATAGAAAATAAAAGAAGGTGATATATGAAAATGTTTTGCAAATAGTGTAAGAGGCCAAGATGATTATTGAAAATAATGGGTTAACAAATATTGATAAGGAAATGGAGAAGTGGTTAATTATTAAAATATTAATTAAGGGTCCCAGTGATTGTTAGATGCTTTGGATGAATGTTTGTTTTTATTCGATAGTTAAATAACTGACTATCGAAGTATTGGCCAATACCGTTGTCAATATGGAGAGGTCGGTTGGATTATTATCCAAGAACCACTCCGTATTGGCAGTAGCGTTACAAATCAGATTATATGAAGACAAATCGAAGACGGAGTAAAGTGCGAGGGCTTTTTTTGTTAATCCTGGGTAGAAATTGCCTAAGATGGATTAATGGAAATCGTGTCTTCGGTTTCGCTCAGTCCCAGAACGAATGTGTATAGAAAAATGTCTGACAGAGTATTTCCAATGATCGCATATGTTAGTCTGTACAAATATGCGTCTGGTGGCAGAGAATTTATTCTCTTAGAATTATATCCAGAATATCCTTATGCAAATAAATTAGTGATTAATGGATCTGACAATGTGACATTCAAAGTGATTGTGCTATCAATGAAAGGTAAGTAATCGTAACCTCACGCCTCGCAACTGGGAAATGGTATAAAATCGGGTAGGTCGCATGGCTAAGTGGGTCGCATCCAAGTAGGGTGTATTGTCACATGATCTAGAGAAATTCAATTTTCTTCTTAAATCTTTCGATGTTGTCCCTTTTGGGAAACGGTTGCTGATCCCAACTATTGGTGACAATACATTCGATACTCCCAAGTGAAGTGAGGGGCCGGTCATGTTTAGCTTGTGTTGCAAGATGTTCTTGTTGAACCCGGTGTATTCCTCTCTAGAGATACACTGTCAGGAGATGGTCCCAAACCTTGCCAGTTGGAAATCCATTCTCCAATAAGAGCCCGTGGTTTTGATTGTATACTATGTATGTAGAGCGTGAGATGCAAGCATTCTGCTAGATTGTTATTTACTTGTTTTAGAAACTATTAAAATATCAGAATAGTATTGATTTTAAAGGAATGTTTTGGGTTATCGTAAGGTAAAAACCATCTGCGTTTATGTGTGCATCGGTCTTACGATTATCTTTTTCTTTTGAAAAGTATTTTTAAAAGTTAAACCAATGATTGGAGTTTACTCACACCAGTCCCATGACTGACCCAGAGTTTATCTTGTTTTGTTTTACCTTAAACCATTAGGTGCCCAAATTTCTACGGACAGTCAAGTAGTTCAGACGTTTACATATGTACTTGGAGGAGCTTGAAGCATGAGGCTTCAGCATTAGATATATATTGAGTTATTCCGTTGTGTTTGTATATATGATGAAAAAATGTTGTACTCTGATAATGTTATGTATATATAGTCAAATTTGTATTTCAAAAATGTTATATATTATATTTTATTCGTTCCGCTGTGAGGGTTATGTTTACTCTGATGTTGTTGTATTTATGGTCTTCTACCTATTTTCTTCTATTCTAATTTTCTTTCTTTCTATTTCTCATCCCCTAACTTCTTTCCATTAATGACCCGGTAATTTATGGTGTTTGGTTAGTCGATATGGTATTTGTATCGATAATCAGGATCGGGAAAATGACGGTTTGCTACGTAGCCAAAGCTTATATGTCACCTAAAAGGAAACCCACCAAATGGATCTCCAAAACCATCAAAGATGTTGTCCCTTCCATTTTTGCCTCTCTGCATTTTTGAATGTTGGACAGTATCAAACTAGAAAAAAAGGAGAAATTAATATGAAGTAATACCTTCTAATGACAAATTGTCTCCCAGAGACCTATAATACCACAACTGATTTGCAAACATAACATGGCCACAATTAGATAATAAATTGTTATTTGACCTATGCCTATGAAACGCGTTCCTACATTTTATAAGTAATAATAAACACAAGAAAATAAGAAAAGAAGCAATTACTATCAACTGAGCAATGGCTCGATGGAGGACTCAAGTACAAACCTACTGTATGGACATGTAAACATACGGTCTTCAATTATATGAAAAAACGTATAACTCTTGTTTCCCAAAGGAACCAAAAAAGTGTTCCATTCCAACTATTTTCCTTCTTCCCCGACAATACCATACATCAGTTGTTCGACTTAATATCTTGTTCCCATCGCAAGGCTTCACTAAAAACAGTTGATACTGGCAAACAAAAAACAACACCATATTTCACAACGTCCAAAAAAGCAACATAAAACTGCTACAAATATTAAACATGCACCCAACACGAAAACAGAATTTTTCCCCTTTCCTTTTTTAAGCATGTGGTGTTATTACATTGATCCATGTAGAGCCAAAAGGCCTAAAGAATATTTAACAAAATGTATGCTTAGCCAAGCAGGCATATAGAGATTGACCACGTAAAAAACTACAAAACTGGAACTGCAGGTTACATGATAGTCTTTGTTAATTTATTATCCAAGCAGTTGCTTAAAAACAATTTGGTCACCAAATACGTATTATGTTAATTATCATATACGAGATCTAATGGAACATGCTTCATGCATTTTGCAGGATAAAATCATTAGTATAAATGGAACCTAAGATAAAATGCAAAATCATCGTTGCTCGTGCAAACAGTAGCATCAAATCATCACTGCTGCTGCGAACAGCAGCAATAGCTGAGATCATGCAGTTAAATTCCCTAGACATAGAATTGCTAGAAAAATCAACTGCATATGAAAATGAACGCTAAGCCTACTAGGTGCATGTGAACCTTTTTCGGAATTAGCAACATGTTATAAGTCAGTTTAAATGATGGTTATTCTGTCTTATTTGTGCCGCATAGCAGCAACAGCAAATCACTGCTGAATTGGTGCAATTATGAAACTGTTGAAAATAATAATGTACAAACCTTTTTTTTAATGGTAAAGAAAACCCAAAAAAACCATCAAAGTGATGGTGAGGTAGGATGGTGCTGCATATAAAACAAAGTAAAGTTTGGAAATTGCCTCCTAACGGTGGCTCATATCGTGAAAAACAGGAGCATAACAAAATATAAGCCTAAGGGCCGTAGCGAGAAAATAAACAAAATACAAGATAGAGAGACGCATAATCGCACAAAGTGGCCAAGGAACCATCGACCAACAAGCATGAGGAGAGTGCAGGTCTCTCAACAAGAAGCAGGAGGTGTAAGTCCTACAGACGCAAGTGGAATGAAAGCCAACTGGAGGAGACCAGGAAAAACCAGGGAAGTAACAACTCGGGGTCTCCTCCACCAAAAAACCGCAGATTAGACTAGACGAGAAGATCCATCATGAAGCTCGAAGACAGAACAGACCAACATCTAAGGGGAGTCAACGCCAAGTGATAGGTAATCAGCTCTAACAACCTGAACGAAAACAGGAACACCAGCAGTAACTAGAACATAAAAGAAAAAACAGAGGTGTACAATAATGCTAACCAGATAGTGAAAAAAATGGAGTACAGGTTATGTTAAAGTCGGTGATGAAAGAGTCTAAGAACCTACTACTGGAACCCGAATAGGGTGATGCTATGAACACAAGCTTAGTGTCCTCGTGGATTAGACTGATAATCTTAGCCCGATCAAACTTCTTGTTATCATATCTAAATCTGTTGCGCGCACACCAGATATGCCAACAAATATAGGCAGGAATAATGCGAATAAGAATGGCCCTGATAGATTTGCCGTGGAAATTAGACCACCAGAAAATGCACCAAGCATTAAGGAAGGAGGAATTTTGAGGGAAACCCGTAATGTTGCTGAAATATTGCCAAATAAAGTTGGTCACTTCATTGCTGCCGAATAGATGGGACAAAGATTCGCAGTGCCCTCCAGAGCAGGAACAACACTTCGAAATGTTGGCGATGCCAAGATTAGCTATGTTAATGTCTAACGGAAGGCCATTATGGATGAGTTTCCACATGAAGATCGATATTTAGGGAAGATGAAATGACCCCAAATCTTACAAATTGGAAGTTCGACTGGAGAACGAGTCCTTATGGCCTCTCACACTTTTCTAAGGGAGAAACTACCGACAGACCAAGGGGGAGTGATATGAGCCATCACCTCGTCATAGCATGCTTTACATTTTTGCATGTGTTTCCAGGTTTCGCTGACGAAGGATATGGAACCAGTGAAACCACTGGGCCCAAGCCTGCGGTACCTATGCTGCAAGAAATTGGACCACGAAGAATCAAGATAAAGAAAGCGCTGCCAGAGTTTGAAACAATATGCCTTGCAAACTTCCCGTAAATTCCGGATGCCTAGGCCCCCTTTGTATTTGGGTCGACAAATGAGCTCCCAAGAGACCCAATGGTGTTTAGAATGGTTGTCATGCGATCCCCAGAAGAAATTAGAACAAAGACGTTGGAATTCCAAAAAAAAAAAGGATTCAGTAGGCGCATAAACTGTGAAAACATGGGAACTAAGGGAGTTGAGGACATGTACGTACCTTTCATAGCACCAGCAGTCCATTTTCTTTCAAATGAGAAAACCTTTAGCCAACAATATTTGATCCACTGCATAGAAAATGCATGCACCGCTTAACCAAACAAGATTAAAAAAACAATTTGCAAGTTTACTTGTAATAATGTATTTCCAAAAACAACTTCTATTTACTTGACATGCATAATAAAAAACTAAAAACTAAAAACAAAAATCACCTCATCATAGTTGTATGCTTTTCCATCCAAAATAAAAGGATAACTACAAATGAATAACTTTCATAGCAGCAGTAGTCCATTTTCTTTCAAATGGGAGAACCTTTAGCCAATAATATTTGATCCACTGCATAGCAAATACATGCACCGCTTAACCAAACAAGATTAAAAAAACAATTTGCAAGTTTACTTCCAATAATGTACTTCCGAAAACAACTTTAGTTTACTTGACATGCATAATCAAAAACTAAAAACAATAATCACCTCATCATAGTTGTATGCATTTCCATCCAATATAAAAGGATAACTACAAATGAATAACTTTGCCAAATTATAGATGTAAAAGGTCATTAGGCTCAACCAGTCCATTAATAATATAAGCTAACCTACTCGCATTTGTTAGTTTATAAAATTGTTTAGTTTACTTAGTTTGTTTGCCAACTATTATTTTCTAATGCAACTTAGACTTATGCAAAGACTTCGAGATTCATTTCGATTCAATATGAATAATGAAGAAGCAGCATTTTAATGAGTGTTTCTACAAAGTGATTCAAATGATAAACCAGTTTAATAAACATACCTTGTGCGACAATCTCTACAACGGGGTTCAAATGAAAAACCTTTTACAAGATGAAAAACCAGTTTAATAAACGTACCATTTTAATAAGTGTTTATACAAAGTGATTCAAATGAAAAACCTTTATGAAAATCCCATAATTAGATAAAAATATGGTCTTCTATATCTCAAGATGTGGGACTTTGTTCTTCATCATTTCCTTTCTCTCTTTTTCTCTCTTCAAAAGACAAAACAAAGAAGTATAGTTTCGAAAGATATAATAATTTTTTTCTAATTGAGGTTTCTAAGCGAATCTTTATCTACTTGAGCATTAAACTTCAAACAATTATGAAAGGATAATTCAGGATTAAACCTGAATGTACGGTTCCTTAAGGTTATGTTGTACGATATATGCTCTACAAACAAAGGCATTTTACAAAACGATAGGTTGCGAAATCTTTTATTAAAGTGCAAGCTTTATGTTTTAGTCATCTTTCTCTACTAAATCTAATAATTTTCAATGCCAACACGAATTTATATTACTATATCTAAAGACGATAATGCTTTTTAACATGTCATTGTTTGATATTAGTGATGTTCAAACCACCAACCCTGGCATAACCTTAAAAGTTTTGATGACACAATGTTATGCAAATAACTATGGAAAAAAATTAGAGTATGAAACATTAAACGCAACAAGACATTTATCATAAAGAAAATGGAAGAGTAAGCTAAAACTATAAACACAACTGAAAAGGATATAAGGCACTGAATCAAAAAATTAAATGAAACAAGATATAAGAACATCCATGTTTGTCGAGAGATTTAAGGCTTATACTTCTTTTGTTCTTGCTTCTGCGTTTATTTTGTTGTAGATCTATATCTATGTCAGTGAAAACTTTCCCTATATGATAATATGTAAAAATAAAAATAGAATACTAGATAAGATACAGTCACACAATAAAAAATGGCTAGGCTTCTTTTTTCATACGATTAGCTTTTTCCAAAACTTAGGTCATTAGTTATTGAAAACCTCAAGAACAAACACATCAAATTATTGACATTTTCGCTCTGTTCGCTTTCGGTTTTAGATTATATACACACACACACACATACACACATACAATGTAGGAATTATAGTTTCTAAAATACCACAAGTGAAAAAACAACACCATTTGCGACAATTGTCAAAGAATCCACCTAAAAGGCTTCTGACAGATTGAAAAAATTCAACGTTTATTTACATTGAAAATATAAGTTAAAAAAACACTAAACATAAATGCAAAACATAAAACATATGCGCATGAATATGTGAAAGTATCATTGGTAATCACAAATCAAATATTAAAATGAGTATATGAGGAAAACTGCAAAATAATTATGTCAAACATAAAATTAGTTTCGGTTTTAATATGCAAACTAAAACATTTGAATTATATTAGTTTGTTCGAATTGAAATTTCCTACAATACATGCCACATGTACTTGTCTACTCATGATTATTATAAATGATGTAGCAGGTTTTACAGTCAGACAATGTTTTCAAAAAACTTGGTTAGAAATTGGCACATGAAATTAACGAGCAACAGTATCGTTGCGTATCTTAAGTTTCAAAACAAATGTGGCTAGCTATAGTTTAATTTAAATAATTGAGTACTTAATGCTGACACACCTGACAGCTTTTCCTCCTTACCAACCAGCATGTTCAAGCACTATATATGATCCAATAGTTTGAGCCATGGTAGTAGGGCATCATCCATTTGAGTTCCTTAGTAGATTCATTTTTTTTTCCTGAGCCTCCATCCTGAGATATGCAACATGTAAACAAGTGCACTAAACCAAGGATGTGTAAACATGTTCATTAAACCGCTGATACGTAAACATGCTCACTAAACTATTAATGTATTGAGATGGTTTACAACAGTTCAATGGTATTAAGTTCGCAATTATCTTTGAACTACTTGCTCAATCTATAGGATTTTCATACTAAGATGCACCTTTGGTTTTTTTAGTGGAGTTGAAAGTGAGAAAACCTAAAATTAAATATGTTCATTTTAGGTTAATGTTACGACTAGTATGATGTATGCCCAAATTCATCCAAAAGTGGGGATATTGGTTGGTGTAACAATAATTGGGATGGTTTGGGCATGTGTGTCTACCACTGACTCGTTAGCCAAATTCCTTTTTCGTGACTGCATAGATGCCACCGCTGACTTCCCACTACTAGCAAGTGGAAGATAATTCTGGTTATAAAAAGTTGAACGCACTTAAGTCATCGTCTTTTTCTTATTCACCGGTATAAGAAAAATATTATCACATAATAAGTATTGCACTTTCAGTAGTTCACTAGCGTACGAGGAATTTTTTTTCATCAAATGTTATAAACAACAAACTAATTGCTTTACATAAATAATATGAACTCTTCATTCACAAAATATTGCATTAAACTTTCCATACCTACGACAAATAACGTAGATTTATTACTATCCATTCGATCGTACTTGAACATAACATATTCCATATACAAATATGAAACTCACTCAATTAGGTCATGTGTGTGTTTCAGTTTATACTAAGTTATGTACAATTAAGAGCAATACATACTAAATGCTTATTTCACACAATAAGAGTGAGCTACATTAAAATATATGTTTTTGGTATTGCGTGGTGAGTGTAAACTTCAGACTCAGTGCCATGACAAAATAAGAATAACATTTAGTATGGAAATGATAATCCATAATTGGATTAATGCTTATTCATTAGCAATTCCTTCAACTGCATTTGAATTATTACAACGTATCAAATTGAATTTTACATAATTCTCTTCTTAGGAAATTATTTATGCAAATTAACATATAGGGAAACATACCATGTAAAACTACTTAAGTATATAGGTTTACACGATCAAAATTGCACCGAGCAATTCATATATTATAGAACCAAGAAAATATTAACTAACAAAAGGATAAATCTAACATAGTATGTACTTGAGTGGAAATTGGAATTCATATATACCACAAAGATTTACTGTCGAAGATATCAAAGTTCATTATCATCTAGTTAAGGTTTCAGTCGGCGTAGATATGACCAAATAACTTGACAGATATAAAAAGAATTTCACTAAAACTCCTAAATTTGAAATTATCCTTCTAAAAATTACAAACCTTGGACAAGCAATAATTTTGAATGGTACAACAATCTAATGAATAGATAAATATAAATGAAACTAAATTCATTATCAATCATATGGAAGTCATAAATCTAAGAAAATGTTTGAAAATCTAAACAAATACCTGAATCGAATAGGAAGATAGAAACCCTAACGAGTGAAATTAAAACTATAGTCGATCGAATTGAATAAATCTAAAGACAAGACGGTGTAATCACCAAAAAATTAGAATGGATGATTTTATCGCATTTGAGAAGAAGAAGGTGGAATTTCATTTTCTGAATAAAAGGAAGATGGTAGAGCGTCAGGTAAAAATGTGGTGGTAAATTAACATCTAACACCAAAATTTTGGGAAAATTGTTTAGAGGCGGTTATTTAGGTCATTTTCAATATTAATGGGGGCTGGTTATTAGTTTGCCCCTAATTTAGTACCAATATGGACGAAAGCTTAATTGTGCCCTTATATTTTGGCCTTTGCTGTTCATAAAATTAGTAGTGTATAAGTATCTACTGTAATCATTAGATACAATTATTTAAAATTAATTATTGAATACTAAATATCATTCATAAGTATTAAATTTTATTATTATTATTAAATAATTATTATAATAAATTAATATTTTCATTATTTAGGGTAATAATTATAACAGAACAATTTAAATTTTGGGATTTAGCGTAAAATATACTAGCATACTGACTGAAATTTATGATGACAGTAAGGGACTTAATTAAGAATTTAGTAATTACATTGGTTATGAGCAAAGATTATTTTGCCAACTATAAATAAGCAATGATTATAAGTTATATATTGTAGAACGTAAATTATTATTTATTATTACTTATAAATCATTAATTAGAACAAATTAATTATTAATTATTGAACGTTGTAATGTCCTAGATTTTTGGCCACTCTGTAATATTTAAATCTTAGATTTTGCTAATAATTTAATTCATTTAAATAATATTTAATTTGAAGAATTTAAATAAATTTGAATATTCATTAGTTTATAATTCCGTGTATATTTTTAACCTGTAATTTATATATACACAGGTAAATGGTGTTTTAACATTTTTTTTTTTACATTTTAAACTTATTTTGATTTCTGTAAAAATTTAACTACGTAAGCAAAAGTAGATTTTGATATTTGAGAAAATATAAATTAATCTTTTTATATGTGATCTTTAGCGTGTATATATATTTACGTATATATCTATATGGAAATCAAGAGATACAGTAGCTTTTGTTTTATAGTTACTATTTTATTTCTTCTCATATATACGTATAAGATAATATGGCAATTCAAGGACAATAGCTTGTCATGTAATTAATTTAAATGGAAGCAAATCAAATTCAATGAGTAAGAATATATTGTCTGTACATTGATTTGCAACATTTGAATCTATACACTGGCATTGTGCGATCAAATCAAACCCCTAACATGGATTGATTACTTATGGGTGAAGTATGGCCATAAAACTTAGGAAATTGGATAGCCTGGTAACCTTATAAGCTAAGTTTTAAATCTATGTACACATAGCCTGACATATATAGGCAGCCTAAGCATTTGTTTTCAAACCAGATGCATGTGCAGGCTAGCACATGTGCATCTCAATCAAAAACAATCTACCCATTTCCTACTAAAACTAGGTGCCTAGAAATTAATGGCATGAGTTGCTTAGGAGCCACGCCTGTAAACTTTGATAAAAGTTTGTACATCACACATCACTTCCTAAGGCTGCTGCATACATCCTATTAAGCTATCTTACCAACAGCCTAGCTTTTTAAAAACCATTGCACATGGCTAGTACCAGTATATGTACACATGTGTGTACCTTAATGTGCCTTGCCGTCCCTTTGCAAATGACTGGAAGAAGTGATAGAAGAAGAGACATAAGCATACATCAACTTCAATCAACAAAGCAGCTATGATCCCTGTCTAAAATCCAAACTAAGACAGCCTAAATGTAACAACCCAGAAAATTAGAACCAATTTAAAAATTTTATTTTGACAATTTTAATGGATTTTGAATATTTAAAATGATTTATTTTAAATAATAACGACCAGAAATTTATTTTGAATAGAATTAAAACGTATATATTTATTTGAATCGAAGTTAGAATATAAATATTTATTTTAATTACAAAAGAAAATGTGTTTTAACAGTATCAGTCAATTTGGATGGACCAGAAAATGGCCATTTTTCAAACAATCTTCAAATTTGACGAAATTAGTTTTGTTAGGACCGTATCGTCAAAACATAGCCAGATTTATTTTTCTGGAATTTTCAGAGTCAGTATGTGGCCCCAGTAAATTAAAATGTGCGTTCAAAATTCAATATATAGATTTATACTTTGATTTTGACGGAAACTGATCGAAACAGTCGAATAGCTTACCGGACATATCCCATTGTGTTCGAAAGGGGGATATTATGCTAGGGGTGACAGTCGTTGGGCTTGATTTGGGATTCGAATTAAAAGTCAACCTTTATGGAATAAAATAAAATAATTAAATAAAACTATATAAGGGTTTGAACCCTAATTTTCCTTCAGAAATAAATCGAGCCCCTTTTCTTCTAAAAACCCGTCGACTGTTTCAGCGACGATCCCTCCTCCCCCACGATCTGACACGTCGCCGCACCTTGGGTCCCCACGCCGCCACAGCTCCGGCGGAGCCTCCTCCTCCCCGTCGATGATCACCTCCCCTTCCCCCTTCCTCCAAATGAAACCCAAAGCCCTCCCCCCAACCAGAAACGCCACCGTGCACCAATGTGAGCCTGCTACCGCCCAGCGCCGACATCCACCGCCCTCCTCCAGCCTCGTGTAGGCCAGCGAGCACCCCCCATGGCAGTTCGAGATCCAAACAATTCCGGTGAGTTTTTATTTATTTAAAATCAGTTTTTCTAATTCGTAAAGTACTATTTAAAATCAGTTTTTCTGTCTTATGAAGTACATGAAAAGAGGAGTTTTTAAATATAAAAAGATAGGATTTTTAATCATACAAAGGTTTAATTTTTAATGACGTAAAATTTTGATTTTTATATATAGGTTAGCGAATTAAAAATATGGTTTTTATGTATATGGTTTCAAAATAAAAATATAATTTTTATTATACGTGTAGAGAATAAAGATATAATCTTTTTTATACATGTAGCAAAATAAAAATACAATCTTTGGTTAAGTAAAAATACGATCTTTGGTTATGTAAAAAATACGATTTTTAGTTAAGTAAAAATATAAATTTTAGCAAATAAAAATATGATTTTTATATATACAGTAACAATATAAAATGTGATTTTTATACAAGAAGAGGTATTATAAAAATGTGATTGTTATTTATAAAGATTGTCGTTTAAAGATGTGATTTTTACTATGAATAGCGTGAAAAGATTGCATTGAAAATTTTGGGCAAATCCCAACTGTTCAGAAATTCAGAAATAAAATGATGGAGTGGAAACCCAAGGTGAGAACTTCTCACTTTAATTTTATTTTCTAGTTAAAATATATACTAGGATGCAGACGGTGCTTAGCAGCACCCGACACCATCGTCCACAGACCGTGGACGACTTGTTTGTTTGGTTGTGTAGTTGATTTGATTATTTGTTTTAATTTGGTTGTTTGGGTGAAATGAATTGATTAGAATTGGTATGTACATGGCACGAGCCATTAGTAGGCAAGGAATAAGGCTAGACCTTATTCCGGTTCTAGTATCGCGCCGTTGTGCTGCCGAAATTTTCTAAAAATGTTAGAATAATTAAAATATCATTTTTATTGTATAAATGAACTGTATAAAATATTCATGTGTCGAAATAAAATATTTTATCATTAAAAATATAATTTTTAAAGTGTATATGAATAAAATAAATATTCATTTACAAATTGGACGATTCGTTTATGTACACCCATTTATCTGATATTGATTGGGACTATATATTTTACACATCGCCCAACTGCACAAATAAAATCTGTGTTTGTTGATTGAAACCCCACACGGGTATTGGGATGATATTTGACATACACTAATCCCGATATTTAGTTGTATGTCATCGATGGGTTGACAGGCTGTGATGAGCGTTAATTATTTATTTTTAACGCTTATACAGTTGTAAATTGCACTCTGAATGATGGCTAACTGTGTATGATTATTGTTGTGTACATTGGTGTATGAAATCCATATAAATAAAATTATATGGTAATTGACTGTGTCTGATTCCAATTCAGAACGAACGAACATTTTAAAACTACGAACATTTTTAAATAACGAATATTTTAAAATAATATTTAGTAAAAGGTCAAAATCTGATTTTGATGTCCGATTTGGGATGGACACGAATATATTTAAATATATAAAGCCGTGTTGATTAGATTAACGCCATTTTTACGTGAACGATATTTATATCGATTTTATTCATTTTTATGATGAATATCGAAAAGGACGTGATTTCAAAATCTAATGTTTTGAAAATATTATCATTTATATATTAATGGTATGGAATATTCAATTTTAATTTTAAATTGAATATGAAGTTGAAATCGTTTTGAAAACGAATTTAAAATGATTTATATGAAGTTGAAAAGGAAATCGACGAAATATATTATATATATATATATAATGGCCTGAATAGAAACGCGCCGCACCGCGGCAGTTTGTGAATTTCGACCATTGACTTCGAATTGACATTACGGGAGATCCGACCGTCGGATTCTCTAAAACTGGAACCGTTGGGATCGTATCGAAAAGAGCTTTCTAACGAATACAAGAAATTTGAAATCTAACGGTTGGATTTGGAATTATGACCAAATCAAATTTGGAAAAGGTCGTTGTAAGTGTAGTTCGATGGCCATTTATGGATATCGACTGCACGGGCCTTGATAAAATTATTAAAAATAGCAATAATTTGTGTAAAATCATAATAAATGATTTGGAAAGAATTGGGATGAAAAATTCCATATTTAGAAAGGTAAAAATATATTTTTATCGAAATGAACTAGTTATGAACTAGAATTATAATCCAGTATTTTTAAATAAATAAATTGGATTTGAAATGGTTTTAGAAATAACCATAATTTCCAATATATGAATTGGAATGGATTTGAATCGAAATTATCTTTGGAATATTTCGATATTGGATTCCGTGATTATACGGATATTGTGGAGGAATTTGGAAGATATATATCGTTATTCCCAATACGATATTTGTCGGTTTTAGAATTTGATATTGAATTTAAGCCGATATATTTTCTATTCAGAGCCTTGTATTTAATATCAAATTGGATTTTGGGTTTATCGTGAACGATGTCTTCATTAACACCGTTCTTAAACTCAGTTGAGAAAAGATATAAATCTTTTCATTAAGGTTTAATGAAGTATACCAATTAATTAAAATTTAATTGGAATTAAATTGAAATTGGATTTTGGGTTTATCGTGAACGGTGTTTTAAATAACACTTGTTCTTTAACCCGATTAACAATGGAATGAGATTTTGGGTTTGTTGTGAATGGTATCTTTAATAATACTGTTCTTAAACCCAATGGAGTTAAGAAACTTAGAAATTAACTGGAGATTAGATAAGTTGAACGGTTTCCTGGGTATTGATCTGATGTTGGTTTCGGCCTTCGGGATTAATACTTAGGGAATTGTCCTCTTACTAATTTACGGTTAGAGACTGACGGGATGGGGTCTTCAGTAACACTGTTCTTAAACTCCGTGTGAATAGAATAAATCTTTTAATTAAGATGTAGAGAATAATTACCAATTAATTGACATTTAATTGGATTTGAAATGGAACGTGAATTGGGTTTATTGTGAACTGTATTTTTAACGACATTCGTTCTTTAACCCGATTTACAGTGAAATGAGATTTGGAACTTATAAATCTTTTTATTAAAAGATTTAGTGGAGATTTTCCAAAGTAAAGTTTTCCAATTTAATATATAGGAATGGAATGGAATTCGATTTGATAATAATCGAAGTGAGTTTCTGTGGAGGAAGCTTGTTAATATATATAAAATTTAAAAGGCTTTGCCGTTATTCCATTTATATTATCGGTTGGACATGGAAGTTCATATCGATTATATATATTGATCTGTATTCCGTGAAGATTCCATTGTTAATGGAATGTGATTTTGGGTTTGTCGTGAGCTGTGTTTTAAATGACATTAGTTCTTTAACCTAGTTAAAGATAAGATTAATTTCTTAACTTTGAATAATCATTAAATAATGATTTTTGGAAATTAAAACCAAGTTAGAGTTTTAATGAATCTTTAAATAGATTGAAAGGTGAATTTGATAAATAAAATTATCAAATTCAAGAAATGATCGAGAATGGAGTATCACCAGTTTTGCTCCAAGCGATAATTAAATCTTTAATTAGATTTGAACGTGAAATGATAATTAATTTTACCGATAACACCGTGGTGTTAGATATGAAGTATTACTAGTTATACTTCATGGGATGAATAGGTTGGGATTGGGAAATTAAACAAATGATTACTTCGGTAAGGTTTGCTAATCCCGACTAGTTTGGATAAACCTTAATTTGGTTTGAACTGATATCCAAAGGAAGATTAAAGAATAAATTTAAAAAATTTATCTTTGATAAAAGTAATGGGAACCTTTCCCAAAGTATAATAATATTTGAATAAAGGAATATTCTAAATTGGAATGAGGCGTATGTTGTGTTTGTGTAGCACTTGTTTATTATATACGCGGGTTATTCGGAAAGGTCGGGTTTATACCCATTTTGAATAACCGATTCGACGATATGTCGACGATGAAGACGGTGGTTGAAGACCGGAGGCCTTCACATCGTTTGGATGATTACTGATGTCTTGATTGGGCTGTAAACCCAAGACAACGTAATAAGTGGTGATCGTTCCAGACGTGCTTGGAGATCGACCGGATATGCGAGGACCTCTCTCCTGTATTGGACATACGGGACGAGGAATAAGGTGCCTCCGGTTTCGTTCAGACCCAGAACGAACTTGCAAATTGATGTGTGTCTAACATCAGATTTCATTCTGTGTGATTGATAGACATCAGTTGCATAGCATGAATTGCCTGTGTGGTATGCTAAGATGCAAAGGATCAAGGCTTTTGTTGAAAAGCAGAGTCTTGTGGTTGATGATCAAAGCACGACTTTAATATAGCATAGCTTTGTGTATAGCATTAATTCGCGAGCCTCACACCCCGGTGTGAACCAGAAATGGGAGAGGACCTCAGGGAGGACATAAGTTTCCTTCTAGCTAGGAGTGGTGTCTGGGTTTTGCACGCTCAGACGTTTTACTTATGTGGACGATGGATAGTGAGGCGCCTCGGATATATCGGCAATGCGGGGCCGATGGATGGTATGGTCTTTATACAGACCAATTTTATGCCCCATAGGGTGGGGAAACGTAGTGTTCAGACATTTTAATCCACATCGAGTGGACCGGCCCTGACGATCCAAAGGCTTGACTGAGTACTTTCCTGAGACATGGGCTAGATTGTCTCGAAGCGGTAAGGACGATCCCTTGCCTTGGTTCACAGATGGAAATCCAACTTCCAATACGTGACATTTTAGTTTTATTTGTAGATCCTAGTATGGCGACATAGTGGGATGGGGCACTATGCCATCTATGATTGATACATTTATATTTGAAGTTGATTTCTTCACTTATAGTAATAATAAAAGATGAAATTTCACGTACCAAGCATATTTGGCTATTATAATGTAAAACTCTATGCTCCGGCTTGCGTTGCATTGTGTGATGGGACATGAGTCTTATAATAGCTTCATTGTTCTTTATTTAGCATTGCGGTGTTTATTTTATGCACTGGTATTCTTAGGGGTAAACCCGTTCCGTGCTATACGGCGTGGTCCCTTGATTTACCTAACTTTAAAATCAAAATAATGACTGCTTTAGTTCTCCACCAGTCACATGACTGACCTGGAGTTTATTATTTTGACCTAAACTCTGGGTGCCCCTATTTTCCACACGTGCAGCTAGTAGTTTTGGTTTTGCAGATTTATATTCACAGGATCCTGATTTACCGCTGGAATGATCTTCGGAATGCTCTGTATCCATGTATCTCTTTCAGTTGTGTTTTGTATTGTTTTTCGCTGCATTGTAATTTGTAAATCTCTGATATTTATCAAATGTATAATATTTATTCATACTTTGTATATTCTTGTACTCTGATGTAAATTGTTGTAATAAGCAATGAAATGTTCTTCTGTTTGTGTTCTGATTTGTCGTATTCTCAACTCAATCCGGGCTTTCCTTTATGGGGAAGTTCGGGTTGTTTCAGTTGGTATCGGAGCTTTGGTTTACAGAGCTCGAGAACAAGGCACATTAGAACCAAACGAAAGAATTCATCAGAGATTGGATTAGTAATATCCAATGATAATTACTCATTAGGGTTAGGATCAGTAGTATCCTAGAACGAGTTTGAGAGTAGTGTTATTTTTAAAATAAAAATGAAAACCCATTTTGTTTTGAAAATTAAATCTAATTATACGTATTTGAGTATATTATTTTATTTTATTTTATTTTATTTTATTTTGGACAATCGAGTATATGAGATTTTGCATATACGCGTCATGAACGTATATTCGAAGTTTTAATATACTGGATAGATATAGAATCACACTCTAGTCGCCCGGGAATGATTCTAATGATGGGAACCCATCATCAGTGATATGTTCGAGTTTCGAAAGTGGGATATCTATATATTTCCAATTGACTGGTGTGAAAACCAAAACTAGATAGGGTTTATTGTTTGTGATTTGGCACCAAAAATGTGATTTTTGACTATGTATTAAAGTTATGCATTTGAAAATTTAATCAACTAATTGATTGCTGGTAGTATTGAATGGTTATTAGTTTGATTGATATAAAATGTTGGAATAATAATACCAATAATACAAATGTAGAAAAATCAAGTCAAATATGAAACTGAATTGAAAATTGTTTGAAATTGCATACGTATGTGCATGTATATATTGAACAGGTCATAGCAGGGAAGCTAAGCAGAGGGATAAAATTGTATGCCCGACAAATAGGTAGATGTTTACAAATTTATTGGGTTTGGATGATTTTATAAGCCGACTGGCGTTTTATTTTTGAGATTAGAGGGCCTGTGTGGCGGTTTGGGGATTTTCCCGATGCTCCCCGTACAAAGGAGGTTATGGCGAATTTTTTCGAAAATTTAGGGTGTTAGCCAAATTTTTGAAGAATTGGAAAATTCTTAAAAACTGAAAAGTTGAAGAATGAAAGCCAAACTAAATGTTGAGTTGATTAGTTAAATAACTTTCAGCTCCGTTCCTTTTCGAGGACGAAAAGATTTTAAGTGGGGGAGATTGTAACAACCCAGAAAATCAAAACCAATTTAAAATTTTTATTTTGACAATTTTAATGGATTTTGAATATTTAAAATGATTTATTTTAAATAATAATGACTAGAAATTTATTTTGAATAGAATTAGAACGTATATATTTATTTGAATCAAAGTTAGAATATAAATATTTATTTTAATTATAAAAGAAAATGTGTTTTAATAGTTTCAGTCAATTTGGATCGACTAGAAAATGACCATTTTTCAAACGGTCTTCAAATTTGACGAAATTAGTTTTGTTAGGACCGTATCATCAAAACATAGCCAGATTTATTTTTCTGGAATTTTTAGAGTTAGTGTTTGGCCCCAGTGAATTAAAATGTGCATTCAAAATTCAATATATAGATTTATATTTTGATTTTGAGAAAACTGATCGAAATAATCGAATCGGCTTACGGGACATATCCCATTGTGTTCTGAAGGGGGATATTACGCTAGGGGCAACAGCCGTTGGGCTTGATTTGGGATTCGAATTAAAAGTCAACCTTTATGGAATAAAATAAAATAATTAAATAAAACTATATAAGGGTTTGAACCCTAATTTTCCTTCAGAAATAAATTGAGCCCCTTCTATTCCAAAAGCCCGTCCACTATTTTAGCGACGCTCGCTCCTCCCCCACGATCTGACACGCTACAGCACCCTGGGCCCGACGCCGCCGCAGCTCCGGCGGAGCCTCCTCCTCCCCGTCGCATATCACCTCCCCTTCCTCCCTTCCTCCAAACGAAACCCAAAGCCCTCCCTACAACCAGAAACACCGCCGTGCACCACTGTGAGCCCGCCACCGCCCAGCGCCGACATCCACCGCCCTCCTCCAGCCTCGTGCAGGCCAGCGAGCACGCCCCCTCCATGGCAGTTCGAGATCCAAACAATTCCGGTGAGTTTTTATTTGTTTAAAATCAGTTTTTCTAGTTCATAAAGTATTATTTAAAATTAGTTTTTCTATCTTATGAAGTACATGAAAAGAGGAAATTTTTAAATGTAAAAAGATAGTATTTTTAATCATACAAAGGTTTGATTTTTAATAATATAAAATTTTGATTTTTATATATAGGTTAGCGAATTAAAAATATGGTTTCAAAATAAAAATATAATTTTTATTATACGTATAGCGAAATAAAGATATAATCTTTTATATACATGTAGCAAAATAAAAATACGATCTTTGGTTAAGTAAAAATACGATCTTTGGTTGTGTAAAAATACGATTTTTAGTTAAGTAAAAATATAAATTTTAGCAAATAAAAATATGATTTTTATATATACAGTAACAACATAAAATGTGATTTTTATACATGTAGAGGTATTATAAAAATGTGATTTTTATTTATAAAGATCGTCTTTTAAAAATGTGATTTTTATTATGAATAGCGTGAAAAGATTGCGTTAAAATTTTTGGGCAAATCCCAACTGTTCAGAAATTCAGAAATAAAATGATGAAGTGGAAACCCAAGGTGAGAACTTCTCACTTTAATTTTATTATCTAGTTAAAATATATACTAGGATGCAGACGGTGCTTAGCAGCATCCGACACCGTCGTCCACAAACCATGGACAACTTATTTGTTTGGCTGTGTGGTTGATTTGATTATTTGTTTAAATTTGGTTGTTTTGGTAAAATGAATTGATTAGAATTGGTATGTACATGATGCGAGCCATTAGTAGACGAGGGATAAGGCTAGACCTTATTCCGGTTCTAGTATCGTGCTGTTGTGCTGTCGAAATTTTCTAAAAATGTTAGAACAATAAAAATATCATTTTCATTTTGTAAATGAACTGTATAAAATATTCATGTGTTGAAATAAAATATTTTATTGTTAAAAATATAGTTTTTAACGTGTATATGAATAAAATAAATATTCATTTACAAATTGGACGATTTGTTTATGAACACCCATTTATCTGATATTGATTGGGACGATATATTTTACACATCGCCCAACTTCACAAATAAAATCTGTGTTTGTTGATTGAAACCCCACACGGGTATTGGGATGATATTTGACATACACTAATCGCGATATTTAGTTGTATGTTAATCGATGGGTTGACAGGCTGTGATGAGCATTAATTATTTATTTTTAATGCTTATACAGTTGTAAATTGCACTCTAAATGATTGCTGACTATGTGTGATTATTGTTGTGTACATGTGTGTATGAAATCCATATAAATAAAATTATACGGTAATTGACTGTGTCTGATTCCAATTCAGAAGGAATGAACATTTTAAAATAACGAACATTTTACAATAATGAATATTTTAAAATAATATTCAGTAAAAGGTCGAAATCTGATTTTGATGTCCGATTTGGGATGGACACGAATATATTTAAATATATAAAGCCGAGTTGATTAGATTAACGCCATTTTGACGTGAACGATATTTATATCGATTTTATTCATTTTTATAATGAATATCGAAAAGGAAGTGATTTCAAAATCTAATGTTTTGAAAATATTATCATTTATATATTAATGATATGGAATATTCAATTTTGATTTGAAATTGGATACGAAGTTGAAAACGAATTTAAAACGATTTATAAAATACATTTTAAATGGAAATCGATAATATATATATATATATTATATATATATATAATGGCCTGAATAGAACGCGCCGCGCCGCGGTAGTTGGTGAATTTCGACCATTGACTTCGAATTGACGTTAAGGGAGATCCGGCCGTCGGATCCTCCTAAAACCGGAACCATTAAGTTCGTATCAAAAAGAGCTTTCTAACGAATACAAGAAATTTGAAATAATGGTTGGATATGGAATTATGTCCAAATCAAATTTGGAAAAGGTCGTTGTAAGTGTAGTTCGATGGCCGTTTATGGCTATCGTCTATACGGACCTTGATAAAATTATTAAAAATAGCAATAATTTGTGTAAAATCATAATAAATGATTTGGAAAGAACTAGGATGAAGAATTCCATATTTTAAAAGATAAAAATATATTTTTATCGAAATGAACTAGTTATGAACTAGAATTATAATCCAGTATTATTAAATATATAAATTGGATTTGAAATGGTTTTACAAATAACCAGAATTTCCAATATATGAATTGGAATGGATTTGAATCAAAATTATCTTCGGAATATTTCGATATTGGATTCCGTGATTATACGGATATTGTGGAGGAATTTGGAAGATATATATATCGTTATTCCCAATACGATATTTGTCAGTTTCAGAAATTGATATTGAATATAAGCCGATATATTTTCTATTCAGAGCCTTGTATTTAATATCAAATTCGATTTTGGGTTTGTCGTGAACGAAGTCTTCATTAACGATGTTCTTAAACCCAGTTGAGAAAAGATATAAATCTTTTTATTAAGATTTAGTGAAGTTTACCAATTAATTAGCATTTAATTGGAATTAAATTGAAATTGGTTTTTGGGTTTATCGTGAATGGTGTTTTAAATAACACTTGTTCTTTAACCCGATTAAAAATGGAATGAGATTTTGGGTTTGTCGTGAATGGTATCTTTAATAAAATTGTTCTTAAACCAATGGAGTTAAGAAAATTAGAAATTAACTGGAGATTAGCTAAGTTGAATGGTTTCCTGGGTATTGATCTGATGTTGGTTTCGGCCTTCGGGATTAATACTTAGGTAATTGTCCTCTTACTAATTTAGGGTTAGAGACCGATGGGATAGGGTCTTCAGTAACACTGTTCTTAAACCCCGTGTGAAAAGAATAAATCTTTTAATTAAGATGTAGAGAAGAATTACCAATTAATTAACATTTAATTGGATTTGAAATGGAATGTGAATTGGGTTTATTGTGAACTGTGTTTTTAACGACATTCGTTCTTTAACCTGATTTACAGTGAAATGAGATTTGGAACTTATAAATCTTTTTATTAAAAGATTTAGTGGAGATTTTCCAAAGTATGGTTTTTCAATTTAATATATTGGAATGGAATGGAATCCGATTTGATAATAATCGAAGTGAGTTTCTATGGAGGAAGGTTGTTAATATATATGGAATTTAAAAGGCTTTGCCATTATTCCATTTATATTATCGGTTAGATATGGAAGTTCATATCGATTATATATATTGATCTGTATTCCGTGAAGATTACATTGTTAATGGAATGTGATTTTGGGTTTATCGTGAGCTGTGTTTTAAATGACATCAGTTCTTTAACCCAGTTAAAGATAAGATTAATTTCTTAACTTTGAATAATCATTAAGTAATGATTTTTGGAATTTAAAACCGAATTAGAGTTTTAATGAATCTTTAAATACATTGAAAGGTGAATTTAATAAATAAAATTATCAAATTCAAGAAATGATCGAGAATGGAGTATCACCAGTTTTGCTCCAAGCGATAGTTAAATCTTTAATTAGATTTGAACGTGAAATGGTAATTAATTTTACCAATAACACTGTGGTGTAAGATATGAAGTATTACCAGTTTTACTTCATGCGATGAATAGGTTGGGATTGGGAAATTAAACAAATAATTACTTTGGTAAGGTTCGCTAATCCCGACTAGTTTGGATAAACCTTAATTTCGTTTGAATTGATATCCAGAGGAAGATTAAAGAATAAATTTAAAGAATTTATCTTTGATAAAAGTAATGGGAACCTTTCCCAAAGTATAAGAATATTTGAATAAAAGAATATTGTGAATTGGAATGAGGCGTATGTTGTGTTTGTGTAGCACTTGTTTATTATATACTTGAGTTATTCGGAAAGGCCGGGTTTATACCCATTCTGAATAACTGATTCGACGATATGTTGACGATGAAGACGGTGGTTGAAGACCGGAGGTTTTCACATCGTTTGGATGATTATTGATGTCTTGATTGGGCTGTACACTCAAGACAACGTAATAAGTGGTGATCGTTTGTAACGACCCAGAAATTTGGCGATTCTTGATTATCCGATATACAACACATATCGAACATCAAGAGTCGAAAATACCGGATGGTTAATGAAAGAAATTAGAGGGTGAGAATAGATAAGATAGAAACTTAGAATAGAAGAAGGAGAAGAAGAACACAACATCAGAGTAACACGAACCTCATAGCTAATCGAATAACATATAATATATATAACATAACTTGAAATATACATCTGTACTTGAATATACATCATTATCAAAGTACAACACTTACAACACAGCGGAAATAAACTATAGCTATGTGATCCTGAAGCCTCCTGCTCCAGCTCTTCAAGTATCTGTAAATCCCGACTACTTGACTGCCCGTACAAAATTGTGCACCCAAGAGTTTAGGGAAAATAAAACAAAATAAACTCCGGGTCAGTCAAGGGACTGGTATGTGTAAAACAGTTTAAAATAGATTGAGCCATCAAACGATATCTCATAAGACCACGCCGCACAACGGAACGGGTTTTTCACTTATGAGAATCCAAAATATCTTTATACCAAAAACCTTTTGATATTATAATAATGTCTATCAATCACAATAAAATAATCATCTAGCAGAACGCTTTCATCTCACGTTCTACATATATAGTATACAATCAAAACCGCAAGCACGTATTGGGTAATGGATTTCCAACTATGATAAGGTATGGAACCACCTTTCGCTAGTGTACCTTTAGAGAGGAATACATTGGGTTCAACAAGAACATCTTGCAACCCGGCCACACATGACCGACCACTCATTTCGCTTGAGTGTATCGAATGTATATCACCAACGGTTGGGATCAGCAACCGTTTCCCGAATGGGACAGCATCGACAATAGATTTTTAGAAGTAAATGAAACTCTAGATCAGGTGATTATACACCCTAATAGGTGCGACCTACATTGCCATGCTGCCTGCCCAATTTCGGTCATTTCCCGGTTGTGAGGCTAGAGGCCACTCTTATCTCTGACAGATCACACGTTTATTCACTTTGAATGTCACATCGTCATACCCGCCAAATCACAAATTGACTTATCCAAAAATATCACAGGTATAAAGCTAAGTGAAACGAATTCCTCCACCACCAAACGTGAATACGTTTGAAGAGATCAACTTACGCGATCTATTGGATATACTCTGTCAGACCTTCTTCCATACCAGTTGTCCTGGGACTGGACAAACCGAAGGCACTATTCAGTACATCCATTTTAGGCAATGTTATCTAAGACTCATACAATAGCCCTTGCACTTTACTCCGTCTTCAATTATCTTTGGCATATATGATTCGCAACGCTTATGCATATACAGAGTGGATCTTTGGATAATAATCCAACCGGTCTCTCCGTATTAACAACGTTAAAATGGTCGAAAACTTTGATAGTCTGTGATTTAACTATCAAAGAAAAATACGTGTGCAAACAACGATATTATTTCCAGATGGAAATTATATCGATCAATCATCATTCACATATATATATATATTCTCATTTCTATGTTTAGAAAAATATACGTTATTAACACTGGAAAACATTTCCATGGCTTAATTACGTATCACTATTCTTCCACAACTTTCAGTCCCTAACTATAAACTAGTATGAGAACAATTCCCTAAGTATTAACCCCGAAGGCCGAAACCAACATCAGATAGACACTTAGAAAACCATTCAATTTACTAATCTCTAGTCAGTTTCTAATTTTGCTTAACTTTATTCGATTTACTCTATTTCGAATAACTAATATTCGATAAACTCTATTTCGAATAACTTTATATTCAATTAACTATAATCGATTAATTCTAACTCGATTAATTCCTTTATATAATCCATTAAGTATCTAATACTTAAATCTTATTTAAAGTTCCCTTTTATAACTCTATTTATTTCGTAAATAAATAATTCCTTTTATAATCTTTATTTGTAAATGTTTTACAAATATTTCTCTTCCTATATTTGTCTATTTATTTTCTAAATAAATAATCCTCTTATACTTATATTTATTTTCTAAATAAATATTCCATTTTTATTCTATTTATTCATCAAATAAATATTCCTTTTGTAAAACTCTATTCGTTTAATAAATATTTCCTTTTATCTTTATCCTGTTTATTTTCCCAATAAATATTTCCTTATGATATTCTGTTTGTCTTATAAATAAATACACTCCTTTATAAACTCCTATTTATTTTCTAAATAAATGTTCTCCTTTATAAAATCCTATGATTTTATAAATACTTTATTTTCAAAATATATCCTTTATAAAATCGATTGATTTTATAAAGTTCCTTTATTTCAATATACATTGAAATATTCCTTTTTACATCCCAGGGTCTCTTATGATATTTAAAATAGCAAACCACAATGATCGATATCATTTAAACACACATAATCAAACAGATTATATATTACATCATATAATTCAATATAAGAACAGAACAGTATCATAAATATTAAGGAGTTTAGTGGGACCCCTCCAACCTGTTTCCCTGCATCACATATGTTAAACAACACGAATATAAAATATTCTGTTAAACAGAATCAATATTCGATTAATGAATTATATATATATATTATTATTCTATGATTTCAACCAATACACAAGCAATTCAACCAAACAGTTCTAAAAATACGTTATCAAAATATAACTATTCAGAGTTGGTGAGTTTTACTCACATTAGACGATCATCGTTAATAACGATAACCATCTCTTGATTTAGATGGACAATTTATTTTGCTATAAATTGTAACGAGCTTTTATTCACTACCAGTCAGTTCCATAGTGTAGTTGCCATTCATACGATCCCAACGGATCCGACCGTTCGTGATTCTGATATCGTATGATCAAGATATTACATTACGAAGTTTACACAATAATTTAATTTAAATAAAAACTTAAATAAATTTTCAATTTGGATTTACCACCAAACTCCGGCCCATTTCCTTGCCCAAGCCCAAAACCGCTCAACCCATATGATCCTCCTTCTTCCACGTTTTCATCGACAGACCGCTCCAGGAAAACTCAACACCATTTCCAAACTTTGAACTCCCACCGCACCTTCCATGAACCATCGAATCCGACACCATCACCACCATTGTTCTCCTCATCCGATGCTCCTTCCACCCATTTCCTCGAAGCACAACTCGGTATCACTATCTCCAATGCGCCTTCCAAGTCCTGACTCTGCTACAGGAAACCAACCGAACAAAAATAACCTCGAACTTCCTCAAAATTTGTATACAAGTTCCATTCGACTTCCTGAACTACATTATAACCTCAAAAACATGAATCGAAACCCTTAATTCATACAATCGCCAACCCTAACCTGCTTGGTACTCACGTATGAATTCACTTAACCATAAACAGCGATCGCTCAACACAAAAGTTGTACCAAGAGGGAGCTTAAATCCGCAGGATCTCTAATATATAAGAGTTTGAATTTAAGAAATTTTATTTGAATTTTCTTTTGATTTTTCTTTCTCTCCATTTTGATTTTCCTATGAAAGAAAGTGGCGGCTCAACTTTTGGCTTTGGGAAAAATGATTCTAGGTTTAGTAATAGGATGGTGTACTTATAGGCAAGATATTTCCATAGATATTTGTAGATATTTTTAGATAATTTATTATTTTATATTCTATTTTTGCCTTCTAAAAATTCGTGTGACCACACACGATACCCAAAAATCACCAAAATGGACATGCAGATACAGTTTGACATAACGAACCCAACAAAACTGGTTTCGTCGAATTCCGACTACGTTTGCTCACACAGCGTATTTTTAAAGGTCAACTTATCAGCTGCTTTTCACATTAAAATCCCGTACGGCTACACACTGACTCTAAAAATCACGAAACTTGGAATCTAACAATAATTGATGTTGCGGATCCAACAAAATTAGTTTCGTCAAATTCCGACTTTGTTTGCAAAAGTGACTATTTTTAAAGCTCTAAATAACCCATTTAAATATATAAACATATTTAAAAACATTTTAAATCAATATTTATAAATAAATATTATCGTATATATTCACAACAGAATATCATACAGCTCTACTGGGATTTACAACTCGATATTCAAATCCCGGTTGAATCGATATTCAAATTTATATTGAAATTCCTTTTATATATCGTTGTAAATTATAAAGGAATTCCATAGCGACTCTTTCTAAAATTTGATTTAGACATAAATCGAAATCTACACAATGAAATCCCGATTTTTCTCTTCCACTAGAAAAATATACTTCACTAGCTCCATACGTTTCTTGTTTCACAGAAATCCGATTTAAAACGAACCCTGTATATTCGGTTGAAGTTCAAATCGCCAAATAGCAAACTTCCGCGCCATTTCGAGCTCGATTTTAATTATAATATAATTATACGTTCAAACTGTCATTCAGATTATATATTCGTCATTCTAATTAAATTCTAAGCTGAATTAAATACTTTGAATTGTCCAATTCACATTATATTGTCAATTCACTATTTCTGATTATTTCAGAAATTAAATATATTATTCTACTATTTATATTAATTAAATATTCAATATAATTTAATTAACCGACCATTTAAATTCTCTAATTCACTATTTAAATAGTTAAATAAATTAATTATCTCGCTGAAAAATGCGGGTCATTACATCGTTCCAGGCGTACTTGGAGATCGACCGGATATGCGAGGACCTCTCTCCTGTATTGGACGTACGGGATGAGGAATAAGGTGCCTCTGGTTTCGTTTAGACCCAGAACGAACTTGTAAATGGATGTGTGTTTGACATCGGATTTCATTTTGTGTGATTGTTAGACATCAGTTGCATAGCGTGAATTGCCTATGTAGCATGCTGAGATGCAAAGGATCAAGGCTTCTGTTGAAAAGCAGAGTCTTGTGGTTGATGATCAAAGCACAGCTTTAATACAGCATAGCTTTGTGTATAGCGTTAATTCGCGAACCTCACACCCCGTTGTGAACCAGAAACGGGAGAGGACCTCCGGGAGGACATGCGTTTCCTTCTAGCCAGGAGTGGTGTCTGGGTTTTGCACGCCAAGACATTTTACTTATGTAGATGATGGATAGCGAGGTGCCTCGGATATATCGGCACTGCAGGGCCGATGGATGGTATGGTCTTTATACAGACCAATTTTACGCCCCATAGGGCGGGGAAACGTAGTGTTCAGACATTTTAATCCACATCGAGTGGACCGGCCCTGACGATCCAAAGGCTTGACTGAGTACTTGCCCGAGACATGGGCTAGATTGTCTCGAAGCGGTAAGGACGATCCCTTGCCTTGGTTCACAGACAGAAATCCAACTTCCAATGCATGACATTTCGGTTTTATTTCTATAGCCTAGTATGGCGACAAAGTGAGAAGGGGCACTTTGCCGTCTATGATTGATACATTCATATTTGAAGTTGATTTCTTCACTTATAGTAATAGTAAAAGATGAAATTTCACGTACCAAGCATATTTGGCTATTATAAGGTAAAACTCCATCCTCCGGCTTGCGTTGCATTGTGTGATGGGACCTGAGTCTTATGATAGCTTCATTGTTCTTTATTTAGCATTGCGCTGTTTGTTTTACGCACTGGTATTCTTGGGCGTAAACCCGTTCCGTGATATACGGTGTGGTCCCTTGATTTACCTAACTTTAAAATAAAAATATTGACTGCTTTAGCTCTCACACCAGTCACATGACTGACCTGGAGTTTATTGTTTTAACCTAAACTCTAGGTGCCCTTATTTTCCACACGGGCAGCTAGTAGTTTTGGTTTTGCAGATTTATATTCATATGATGCTGGTTTATAGCTGGAATGATATTCGAAAAGCTCTATATCCGTGTATCTCTTTCAGTTGTGTTTTGTATTGTTTTTCGCTGCATTGTAATTTGTAAATCTCTAATATTTATCAAATGTATAATATTTATTCATACTCTGTATATTCTTGTAATCTGATGTAAATTGTTGTAATAAGCAATGAAATGTTCTTCTGTTTGTGTTCTGGTTTGTCGTGTTCTCAACACAATCCGGGCTTTCCTTTACGGGGAAGTTCGGGTTGTCACACTAAACCACTACCTTGCCAAGCCTAAAAAACATACACCATTCTCATCTATAAATGCACTTCAATATTAGTTCGATTTCCTTAACTTAGAATCAGTTAAAATACTTTAAAATGGAAGAGGAATTTTTGGCCGAGACCAACTTGAACAAAAGTGAAAGAAACGTGGAAATGGACAGAGCAAATTTGTGAGTAAACACAGCAAAATCCCTCTTTTCTAAAAAGTATTCCATATTGTGATTTTCTTGAATTCAAACCTATATATGTACTCATACATGCATTTGGTTGTGTGTGGACTGGATAAATTCATGATACTGAAAGGAGTACTGAATGAATCTGGACACAAATAATAACAGAGGATCCTTGTTTTACGAGTAAACTTAACTTTCATGCTCATTTAAATATACCCATGAGTATATGCAATACATATATAGATAGTATGAGTACATGTTTTGGATAGTTGAATCATATATATAAATAATATGTATAAATGTGTATGGGCAGTATATGTATGTAGTTGTACATAGGTTAACCCATATTTACCTTTCTTAAACTGAAACACATATGATAAAGAGACGAATGATTTTGAGTAGAAACATCCTTTCTTTTCAACCTGATGTACGTAGATAAAATATAAGTACCCACTAGTTTTGTATAGTAATATGTCCAAACAGAAGTAAGCATTCCTTTTGTTTTCTTTTTTCAGTAAATCTTAAACTGTATATAGCTCATTATACACACGAATTATGTTAACTAAGCATGGATAAGTAGTTCAAAACAAAAGAATAACTGAAAATGTTTAATACGTGTTGATTTGAGATTTGTAAAACAGAGAATTGGTTTGGTGAGTAGAACCCATTTAAATCTTCTCGGTTGATAATCGTTGACTGTTATATTGTTTGATGTTTGGCATACACACATGCCAAATGGTTTGTAGGATGCAGTTGAAGATTTGCAAGCATTTGAGTATACTATGTGCCACTACACATATAGATTTATATTGATAAAACAAGGGTGATAGTAAAATGTATAACTGGGTATTTTGATGTGTGTTAAATGATGTGTATCAGCTTGAAATTTGATAACATATCTAAGCTAATGAAGCAACTATGTCTGGAATGGGTATGTGAAGTTGTGGACTGATTATTCAGTTCGGCCAACAAGTAACAAAAGAGATTTGTAAGTAATAACCAAATATGCGCATAAAATTTTGTTAGTTACATGCAGATGATTAACCAAAGCATCTAGAGAAATTAAACATAAAACAGTTGTTGCTAGAAAACTTAGATTATGGTATCGAATGATATTTGAATTGCGGTGAGTCTGTCTATATTTCCGGGTTTCTTATCAGAAGACATTGGAGCTCACCGCTTAGGACCATGGTATGTTCTAGTGTTGATGGCCATGTTTAATGCATCGGATCCGGAGATACACGCTTTTGATCAAAGTTCACAAGAATAGAATCGTGGAAAGGTCTGATGCTTGCGTTCTTGCTCATATTTGCGTTGCACTTCACATCAAAACATGGATCTCAAGACCATATGATAATGCTTACATCTTTGCTTAGGTAGACTAATGACAGTCTGTGTGATCATTGTCACAAACTCACACCTAAGGTTACACGGGACCAAACTAAAATGCACTAAAAAAATGAGTATAAAAGAAGTTTTCTTTAATTAGCATGAGTGCAAGCTAGTAGCCGAAATGGAAAGTGTAACAACCCGAATTTTTGCAACGTGTTAAGACAAGAATCAAGGCAGAATTAAATTAAAAAATCTGAATCAGGATAAACGGGTCGTGCCATTGCGTTCGTCTCGGAAAAATACGCAAAATAGAGTCCGAAATTTCGTAAATCGGAGTCTGTATGACCCAGTTAAGGCCCAACGAAGTTTCACGAAAATTCAAATCCGAAAACAGATTTGAAACTCAGCCCAGAAAGAGAAGGCGGGAAAATTCCTGCCAGACACACAGGGTGTCGACCCCTGGGTCGACCCCCCCCCCCCCTCCAAGGGGTCGACATGGGTGTCGACCCCAGGGTCGACCCCTGCCCTGGGGGTCGACATGGGTGTCGACCCCTGGGTCGACCCCACCCTGGTCGAACCAGCGACCTAGTGTACCTGCTTCTGGTTTTGGCTCCTGGGTCTTGTTTTGGAGGCTTGTGACGATTTTTGAGGGTTTAGATCTATCCTAGGGTTTATCCTACGGCCTAAACTACTCCTAATCTCTATAAAAAGACCCCTAAGCCTACCATAAACCCTCACAAATCACTCATGCCACGAAGTGCTGCCCAAATGCCAAGTGATCATGGCCTCCATCTCCAACTCCAAGAGACTATGCATGCAAATTGGATCCGAATCAAAAGGTGCGAGCTTGCTACACCAAATAGAGGCCAAATCAACGTTGCTACGACGATTTCATGACGGTTCTTCATCAAAGGAGCCACCTTTCTTCGTCACGACGATGCATAATCCTTCCCTAAGCCTCGCTATGTAAGTTCTAGCTACTTCGAGATGTTAACGGTAGTTTAATCATGGCATGGAATAAAATGTGGTCAAACATGAATGCTATAACCTATGCGAGCCTAGTTTGCTCCTTTAACATGAGCATAGGACTTTAGGTTGTGTTTTAGCGATTAAACCATGCTATTCATGTTGCATTGGACCTAGTTTGCCGTGCAAGATTGGACCTTTACTTGTGGTATGTTAGTATGCACACTTGAAACCACTTTGACTCATGAAACATGTGCATGGATGTGACTTTAAGGCTATGCAAGTATATGAACTCGAAGTCCCTTATGATAATATGCAAGTTTACCTTTTTTTATGACATAAGTAACATGTGCATGTTTATCCCTTCATGATAGGTTTATGACATGAACACTTATGCAAGTTACCCTCTTTATGACATTGTCCATGCTTGTGGCCAACCCCTATATGATAGTATGCATGTACAAGGCCAATCCCTTGATGATACCATGCATGTTTGAAGCCAACCCCATCGTGGCATCGTGCATGTTTTGGGGTAGTTAGACAAACGTGAACGTGACGCGAAAACTTGACTTGTATGTGGCACGAAAACTTGACATGGGGTTGCATGAAAACGTGACACTCTTGGAAACACTTAAACATGAACATGACACGTACGAAAACATGGAACTTGGGGCTAGACACGTATGGGTTGTAAGTGTAATATGACACTAGGCCAAACATGAAAGTGGCCAACTCGAGGTTGGGTTGAGTTTGTAGCATAAATCTACCCGGACCCGCCCGGCTTAACTAGTAGCTACAAACAATAGGATCCAATGTGAGAAGTTGGTCATGTCGCGCTTAAGACCCGAGGTTAGACTAGGCTGTGGTGTAAAACTACCCGGACCCGCCCGGCCTAACTAGTAACCACAACAAGGTCTAATGTGAGAGGTTGAGAGTGCATTAATTAAATTAATGCCACATGATAAGGTTAAGTAAATTTGACTAATGACACTTAACCGATATGACACGAATGGGTAGGTTAAGTGGGACCGGGCTTGATTTCTTAATGACACTTAACCATACAAGACAATTAGGGGATGGGGTTGAGTAATTTACGCTTAACTAATCCGACTTGGTAATTAGATGGGGTTAAGTAATTTAGACTTAACTAATCTAAACACGGTAATTAGATGGGGTCAAGTAATTTAGACTTAACTAATCTAAACACGATAATTAGATGGGGTTAAGTAACCTATACTTAACTAATCTAAACACGGTAATTCGGTGGGGTTAAGTTAAACACTTAACCAATCTAAATTTGGTAATTCAATGGGGTTAAGTAGCCAATACTTAACCAACTTAACAAGATAACTTAATGGGGTTAAGTAACTTATAATTAACCAATTATACATGATGAGGTTAAGTAACCTATACTTAACCAATCTAATATGCGGACCTGATAGGGTTAAGTCATAAGACCTATTAAATATACTTAACCATTATAATACGATTAGTGGATGGGGTTAAGTTAACCTATACTTAACCAATCCGACTCGGTAATCTGTGCTTAACCAATCTGACACGATAACCTGATAGGGTTAAGATAAACAAGTACTTAACCAAATTGACTTGATGATTGAATAGGGTTAAGTCATGAGCTTCTTGGTATACTTAACCAACTTGTAGGGCTAGGTCTCGGACTTGAATACTTAGCCAAATCTTGACATGATTCGTAGGCAGGTTAAGTCATGAACCTGAATAACAACACTTAACCCAATAGACAAAACCCTAGTGAGAGGAACTAGGTAGAAAATCGTGGTTAATCAAGGGTAACGGGGAAAAGAAGCTAAGTGGAAAACCTTAGTTTAGTATAACTAAGTAATAATTCTTAGCCAAGGACATGTGACTAGTTCATGAATGGATGAGTAACCCGATATGGTAGGTCATCGCTTAAAAACACGAGGAGGAGCAAATTATCTGACATAGATAAAGGCTCCAACGAACTGGGTGATGAAGCGGTAGCTTCGGGGGACGTGAGGGTACTCTTGGTATCCCTCTGTGAGGTGGCAGATGGTCCATGAAACCCGGCCTCATAGAGGTTAAGGTCTGCGGAAGAAGAGCCAAGAGTATGCCTTGGTTGCTATGCGAGCGACCTAAAGACTGGGATGGATTAGCGTGGAGTCGACGATACTTGATTTTTTCCCTGGATAGCACGTCGCCGACTACCTACCATCTTTAGTCAATCGTGTACGAGCGGAAAGGCAGAGAACCCCCAACAGACCGTGTTCTTGCTATCGAGTCATGGGTGAGGTTGGCCCATAGGAAAGTGGGGCTATAGTGGGGCCGGGATGTGGTTCTCATACATGATTTTTCTTGGATTGCCTTTCAGTAGTTGAGGGAGGGGTCACGTGGGACCATAGCCACGGGTACAAAAACAGACCTTGATATCTGCATCAGCAGACGACTCAAAGCTCCCGACCGAGTTTCGTATTTCTTGATTTGCCCTGGCACGGAACTCGGATGGCACATTGAGGAACATGTGCGTCTAGACATGGAAAACGATTCACGATATTTACGCGGGATAAAGGGCGCGGTTGACGGGTGGCATAATCCCTAGTGGTCCTAGGTGGCTTGAACCCAAACCGAGACACGGAAACGTTCATTAGGTAGCATAATCCCTAGTGGTCCTAGGTGGCGTAAGTCCTAAGTGAACACGCGATAGTTCATGGTAAGAAAACATAACCAGATCAAGGGTAGCAGTCCAAAACAACTTCAAGGATAAAATGGTACTACGTTGAGGTGGTATAGATTCACATGGGAAAGCCCGTACGGCCTACGGCAAGGGACCGAACTTATACTTGGAAAGAAACACACAAGTTGGGAAAACCTACATATGTTATATTAGGTTGACATGGACCATTACATGGCATTGGGCAAGGGACATTCATAGTTAACACATGACGCGGGTTGGGATACTAGTACGAGAGGTGCAGAGCAAATATACATGTTAGAACCATGAGAAATATACATGATAGATACCGTGGGATGTTGTACAGGATAGATACCTTGGGATAGTATACTTGATAGAAACCTGACGATGTGATACCTTGATTTTTCATGACACCGTAGTTTATCATGATATCTTAGTTTACCTTGCTGCAGTAGTTCAGCCTGTTACCCTGGTTTAGTTTATCTATCTTGTCATCATCCTTATGTTTACTTTCAGTTTATGCATGTCATTTTACCTTTACCTGTTTTTATACTGGAAGTAGATAGGACTTACCAGTCTTTATGACTGACCCCGTTTTGTTTCGCCTCTTTGTCTTCCGTTTCCCCCCAGGTTTCAGGGAGGAAACACTGTTATCTAGTTCGGACTTCTTCTGCCTGAAGATCATCACGCATGGCTTGGGCTTTTCTTGGATATGGCTACTTTACTGTTTTACTTGGGGAATAATTTATGAAATGGTTTTATGCTTCTTTACTATTGCAAGACAGGTTTTGATGTATTCTGATGTAAAAGGCTTTAGACCTTATTTTACAAGGTAATGAAATTTGTTTTACTTCCGCTGTTTTATATATGTTCTGTCTTGTAATATTTCTGTGCATGTTTACCTCGATAATGCTTCACCAAACCTAGTGCATTCCCTTTGTGAGTGACCCTAGCGGAGGTGGGGTGTTACATTTGGTATCAGAGCAGAAGGTTACCAGACTGGGCAAAAGTTTTTAAAACCTTCTGAAAACTATTTGAAAAACTGTTTACAAAGAAGCATTCTTCAAGAAATTTTTTTAAAGGCTATTCCCAAAAAGCCATTAGCACTATCCTTTGATTCCTTGATTGAATCCCTTTTCCTTTCTTTCCTCCATCTGCAGTCACAGTAGTTCTAACTGTGACTAATCTTTGTCTGGCCACATAGTTGTTTTCCGTACGATGGAGGTAGTTCTCGAGAGACCTGTTGCTGTGGTATAAGGAAGGATAATAAGAGTAAGGATAAAGGACGCGAGCTTAAGGATAAGCAACTTGTTGGTATGGCTTAGTCCATTAAGGAGGACAAGGACAAGGTCATCGGAGAGGGCAATTGTACGCTCCCATTTCTAGGGTACCTAAAAGAGATGGTACCGTTTCTGGTAAAGGTTTAGTTGTTCTTTTCTATCATCCCGCCCAGACTTTGTCTTGATCATCGTATCATTTAAGTCTGCTTGGATAGTTGAGTCTCTGCACCTTAGTACTAGCATGGTAGAGGATCCCAGTTTTTGTCCCAAAAATTTAGTTGGAGAGTTGGTCCATTTCTTCATGACTTGTTTGGATTTGAGAATGACATGTCTCAGCTACGGATGGATTCTAGGGATAAAGTGGTCACCCAATAAGGGGTGCCATTCTCGGTTTTGGAAATAGGGTAGTTAGACTCTCGACTCACCGTGGTGATACCCTCGAAGTCTCGTGTAACCTTTTGGGTTCTGTCATGGTTAGTTACCTAGAATCTCGGGATGCAGTTGTTGGTAATCCGTTCGAAAGAATTCGCCGCTAAGGCGGATGGTTCGTTTCACTTAGGCATGTGTTATGGGAATCACCCTAGTAGGTACTCTTGGCAACATGGATTGGCATCGGCAAACGAGATCCAGAATTCCCTAGTGAATTTTGGAGAGCTTGCACGAGTAAGTGGATACGTTTGAGCCAAGTATACTAGGGAAAGGATAAGTGAAAGTGGAATAAGAGGCGACAACGAAATGAGTTCTAACTCATATCTTGGAAATAGGAATCAAGGAGCTACGAAATCAGGGAGTTAAAAAGATGGTCAAGGCACCGAGGAATTAAGCTCAAGGAAACGCGACTTAGAAGACGTAAGGTTAGACACGCGCATCGTACCTTTTTTTTTAAAGAGTGTATCCTTGATCCCTGGTTTTTCCTGTAGAGCTTGCTCGCATGTTATCTTTTGGTGAATATCCTCTCGGTCCGGTTTCTGTTACAAACCCCGTAAGGAGTTTGTCTTGTTTATCTCCTCGATCTTATCTTGGGAACCTTAGATAGAATTCTATGGATGTAAACATGTGTTTGAAACATGTCATGATTGATATGGTTGCAAGTGGTTGCTCGTGGATGCGCGAATACACATTAGACACTAGATTGACGCGGTCACGTTTCATGTTGCATATGTACGAGTATTTATACTTGTTTATGGATGATATTGAATGTGTTATCATGCGGATGTTGCATAAGAATGAATGTTTGTACACGCATATAGTATTTATATGACTAGGACTATTTGCATACATGTTGGACTCATGGCACTAAACATATTTTGCATTAGAAAGATCATTCAAGCCTGATCATTAGCATTAGCTAAGGGACATATACACACACTTTCTTGCATATGTTCATACGGCATTAGAAATCATCTAAGGACCATGGTTGCCTGTGGAAGATGCTTTGAGTAGATGGATGGTAGGATACGTTCTTCCTAACTTGGAGATTTCGGGGACGAAATCCTTTAAGTTGGGGAGGATGTAACAACCCGAATTTTTGCAACGTGTTAAGACAAGAATCAAGGCAGAATTAAATTAAAAAATCTGAATCAGGATAAACAGGTTGTGCCATTGCGTTCGTCTCGGAAAAACACGCGAAATAGAGTCCGAAATTTCGTAAATCGGAGTCTGTATGACCCAGTTAAGGCCCAACGAAGTTTCACGAAAATTCAAATCCGAAAACAGATTTGAAACTCAGCCCAGAAAGAGAAGGCGGGAAAATTCCCGCCAGACACACAGGGTGTCGACCCCTGGGTCGACCCCCCCTCCAGGGGGTCGACATGGGTGTCGACCCCAGGGTCGACCCCTGCCCTGGGGGTCGACATGGGTGTCGACCCCTGGGTCGACCCCACCCTGGTCGAACCAGCGACCTGGTGCACCTGCTTCTGGTTTTGGCTCCTGGGTCTTGTTTTGGAGGCTTGTGACGATTTTTGAGGGTTCAGATCTATCCTAGGGTTTATCCTACGGCCTAAACTACTCCTAATTTCTATAAAAAGACCCCTAAGCCTACCCTAAACCCTCACAAATCACTCATGCCATGAAGTGCCGCCCAAATGCCAAGTGATCATGGCCTCCATCTCCAACTCCAAGAGACTATGCATGCAAATCGGATCCGAATCTAAAGGTGCGAGCTTGCTACACCAAATAGAGGCCAAATCAACGTTGCTACGACGATTTCATGACGGTTCTTCATCAAAGGAGCCACCTTTCTTCGTCACGACGATGCATAATCCTTCCCTAAGCCTCACTATGTAAGTTCTAGCTACTTCGAGATGTTAACGGTAGTTTAATCATGGCATGGAATAAAATGTGGTCAAACATGGATGCTATAACCTATGCGAGCCTAGTTTGCTCCTTTAACATGAACATAGGACTTTAGGTTGTGTTTTAGCGATTAAACCATGCTATTCATGTTGCATTGGACCTAGTTTGCCATGCAAGATTGGACCTTTACTTGTGGTATGTTAGTATGCACACTTGAAACCACTTTGACTCATGAAACATGTGCATGAATGTGACTTTGAGGCTATGCAAGTATATGAACCCGAAGTCCCTTATGATAATATGCAAGTTTACCCTTTTTATGACATAAGTAACATGTGCATGTTTATCCCTTCATGATAGGTTTATGACATGAACACTTATGCAAGTTACCCTCTTTATGACATTGTGCATGCTTGTGGCCAACCCCTATATGATAGTATGCATGTACAAGGCCAATCCCTTGATGATACCATGCATGTTTGAAGCCAACCCCGTCGTGGCATCGTGCATGTTTTGGGGTAGTTAGACAAACGTGAACGTGACGCGAAAACTTGACTTGTATGTGGCACGAAAACTTGACATGGGGTTGCATGAAAACGTGACACTCTTGGAAACACTTAAACATGAACATGACACGTACGAAAACATGGAACTTGGGGCTAGACACGTATGGGTTGTAAGTGTAATATGACACTAGGCCAAACATGAAAGTGGCCAACTTGAGGTTGGGTTGAGTTTGTAGCATAAATCTACCCGGACCCGCCCGGCTTAACTAGTAGCTACAAACAATAGGATCCAATGTGAGAAGTTGGTCATGTCGCGCTTAAGACCCGAGGTTAGACTAGGTTGTGGTGTAAAACTACCCGGACCCGCCCGACCTAACTAGTAACCACAACAAGGTCTAATGTGAGAGGTTGAGAGTGCATTAATTAAATTAATGCCACATGATAAGGTTAAGTAAATTTGACTAATGAAACTTAACCGATATGACACGAATGGGTAGGTTAAGTGGGACCGGGCTTGATTTCTTAATGACACTTAACCATACAAGACAATTAGGGGATGGGGTTGAGTAATTTACGCTTAACTAATCCGACTTGGTAATTAGATGGGGTTAAGTAATTTAGACTTAACTAATCTAAACACGGTAATTAGATGGGGTCAAGTAATTTAGACTTAACTAATCTAAACACGGTAATTAGATGGGGTTAAGTAACCTATACTTAACTAATCTAAACACGGTAATTCGGTGGGGTTAAGTTAAACACTTAACCAATCTAAATTTGGTAATTCAATGGGGTTAAGTAGTCAATACTTAACCAACTTAACAAGATAACTTAATGGGGTTAAGTTACTTATACTTAACCAATTATACATGATGTTTTGATGAGGTTAAGTAACCTATACTTAACCAATCTAATATGCGGACCTGATAGGGTTAAGTCATAAGACCTATTAAATATACTTAACCATTATAATACGATTAGTGGATGGGGTTAAGTTAACCTATACTTAACCAATCCGACTCGATAATTCAATGAGGTTAAGATAATCTGTGCTTAACCAATCTTACATGATAACCTGATAGGGTTAAGATAAACAAGTACTTAACCAAATTGACTTGATGATTGAATAGGGTTAAGTCATGAGCTTCTTGGTATACTTAACCAACTTGTAGGGCTAGGTCTCGGACTTGAATACTTAGCCAAATCTTGACATGATTCGTAGGTAGGTTAAGTCATGAACCTGAATAACAACACTTAACCCAATAGACAAAACCCTAGTGAGAGGAACTAGGTAGAAAATCGTGGTTAATCAAGGGTAACGGGGAAAAGAAGCTAAGTGGAAAACCTTAGTTTAGTATAACTAAGTAATAATTCTTAGCCAAGGACATGGGACTAGTTCATGAATGGATGAGTAACCCGATATGGTAGGTCATCGCTTAAAAACACGAGGAGGAGCAAATTATCTGACTTAGATAAATGCTCCAACGAACTGGGTGACGAAGCGGTAGCTTCGGGGAACGTGAGGGTACTCTTGGTATCCCTCTGTGAGGTGGCAGATGGTCCATGAAACCCGACCTCATAGAGGTTAAGATCTGCGGAAGAAGAGCCAAGAGTATGCCTTGGTTGCTATGCGAGCGACCTAAAGACTGGGATGGATTAGCGTGGAGTCGACGATACTTGATTTTTGCCTTGGATAGCACGTCGCCGACTACCTACCATCTTTAGTCAATTGTGTACGAGCGGAAAGGCAGAGAACCCCCAACAGACCATGTTCTTGTTATCGAGTCATGGGTGAGGTTGGCCCATAGGAAAGTGCGGCTATAGTAGGGCCGGGATGTGGTTCTCATACATGATTTTTCTTGGATTGCCTTTCAGTAGTTGAGGGAGGGGTCACGTGGGACCATAGCCACAGGTACAAAAACAGACCTTGATATCTGCATCAGCAGACGACTCAAAGCTCCCGACCGAGTTCCGTATTTCTTGATTTGCCCTGGCACGGAACTCGGATGGCACATTGAGGAACATGTGCGTCTAGACATGGAAAACGATTCTCGATATTTACGCGGGATAAAGGGCTCGGTTGACGGGTGGCATAATCCCTAGTGGTCCTAGGTGGCTTGAACCCAAACCGAGACACGGAAACGTTCATTAGGTAGCATAATCCCTAGTGGTCCTAGGTGGCGTAAATCCTAAGTGAACACGCGATAGTTCATGGTAAGAAAACATAACCAGATCAAGGGTAGCTATCCAAAACAACTTCAAGGATAAAATGGTACTACGTTGAGGTGGTATAGATTCACATGGGAAAGCCCGTACGGACTACGGCAAGGGACTGAACTTATACTTGGAAAGAAACACACAAGTTGGGAAAACCTACATATGTTATATATTAGGTTGACATGGACCATTACATGGCATTGGGCAAGGGACATTCATAGTTAACACATGACGCGGGTTGGGATACTAGTACGAGAGGTGCAGAGCAAATATACATGTTAGAACCATGAGAAATATACATGATAGATACCGTGGGATGTTATACAGGATAGATACCTTGGGATAGTATACTTGACAGAAACCTGACGATGTGATACCTTGATTTATCATGACACCGTAGTTTATCATGATATCTTAGTTTACCTTGCTGCAGTAGTTCAGCCTGTTACCCTGGTTTAGTTTATCTATCTTGTTGTTATCCTTATGTTTACTTTCAGTTTATGCATGTCATGTTACCTTTACCTGTTTTTATACTGGAAGTAGATAGGACTTACCAGTCTTTATGACTTACCCCGTTTTGTTTCGCCTCTTTGTCTTCCATTCCCCCCCCCAGGTTTCAGGGAGGAAACACTGTTATCTAGTTCGGACTTCTTCTGCCTGAAGATCATCACGCATGGCTTGGGCTTTTCTTGGCTATGGCTACTTTACTGTTTTACTTGGGGAATAATTTATGAAATGGTTTTATGCTTCTTTACTATTGCAAGAAAGGTTTTGATGTATTCTGATGTAAAAGGCTTTAGACCTTATTTTACAAGGTAATGAAATTTGTTTTACTTCCGCTGTTTTATATATGTTCTGTCTTGCAATATTTCTGTGCATGTTTACCTCGATAATGCTTCACCAAACCTAGTGCATTCCCTTTGTGAGTGACCCTAGCGGAGGTGGGGTGTTACAGAAAGCAAGAAATAAGGAGAATAGGAGAGAGACGCGTGGGTTAGGGAGGATGGGCAGCATATATAAAGTTACAGGGAAAGGAAGTATGAGGAACATTTATATATATATATATATAATAACAAGTAAACTGGAAGAAAGGAGAGGAGGTGCGGTAGCAGTATAAAGAAGGAACAGAAAGAAAAGGGTAAGGCGGAAGTAACAAAGAAAGGAGAAAGGGGATGCACTGGTAAGAAAAGAAAAAAGTAAAAAACGTAGGAGAAAATAGAAAAAAGAGAATGGCGTGGGCTTTCTGCAGATGGCCTTTGGGCCTGAAGAGAATTTAAATACCAATGTAAAGAATAAAAGGAAGGGGAAAATACTTGGGTCTGGAACTATATTCGGCTGTTGGGGAAAAAATAAAAGAAAGGGAATAGAGACAATAAAAGAAATAGGGATAGAAAGATAGCACGTAAAAAGAAAAGAAAATGGAAGGGTATTAGGCTGGAGCACGAGTTTGGGAGTGATCAGACATGCATGGCATAGGATTTGGTGAGTGGTACTTTGGGAAGCTAGTACTTTGGTATTTCCCTGGAGCATGGGAATTGGAAGTGATCGGGCGTGCGCAACATGATGGTTTGAAGTGGTAACGTGGTACTTTGGCAAGTGAGGATCTGGTACTTGGCAAGAAAAATTTAGTGGCCGATTTTAATTAAAACAAGTTTTAAAATAAAAGCAGGAAATCAAGTAAAAATAAAAATAAATAAAAAGAGATTTTTATTTAATAAGACCAAAAAGAACCCAAATATCTTGGGCAGGTGGAAGGAAATACATTAGCAAGGAAATCGAACGTAGTAGCTTAGTTTAAATGGTTCAACGAGTTTAAAAATAAAACAAAAAGGTAATAGTAAATAAGAAAATAGAAATTTGTATTATTAAGTGTTGTTAGAAGCCAATTTATAAAGTGAGAGAAAGGTATAAATTGCATATAATGGACGTACAAACAAGCTATCATTTTAGAGTAAAGTGTCGTGTGCGACGCAATCGCTTAAGTTGTTCATTTATAAACAGAATGATAAGAATGGTTGTAAGGAATAATCGATAAGATATTGTGGTTAACCGATAACGAGGAGTTTATTCTAAAGTTTAGAAATGAAACGGAATGGAGATAGTCCGAAAGAGATGTCATACTAGAAATCCGTTAAGTTGAATTTAAGGAAAGTATCGTTTACTTAACGTTTTAAATAAATATTTAAACTAATTATATATATATATATGAATTAATTATTTATCTAAGAAAATAAAATAGTAATTTTATTTATAAGTCATATGTAGTAATTATATATATATATACCGTTATAAATTGAATTCTTAATCGGAATCAAATCTTAAATAGATATGATTTGGAAATAATTATTTTCCAAGATCACATAAATTGTCAAACAACGTTTATTTGAATTATGATTGACATATCTGTTGTGAGATTTAATTTGTTGATTTGATGGATGGTAATACTGTGACGTGCCCACTATTGTCGAAATATGGAATCTCCTATGTCAAATATTTTTAGTAGATAAATCTTGACAATCAATTAAGGATATAGTAACTCATATGAAATATGTTGATCTGATTATTTTAAGTACCACTTGACCCTAAAAGATATCAACGTTCATCGATTCAAAGAGGCTGGGACTGGTTTTCTTAACGACATCCAAATACCACTTTGTATCAACCTAGGCATTGATTAATTTGAAGTCAAATTGAAAACCATGGAAGACGGTTTTTATGCAAGGGCTATTATGTCGATTCTAGGTAGAAATTGCCTAAGATGGATTTACAAGATAGTGCCTTCGGTTTCTCCAGACCCAGGACAACTTGTATGGACGAATGTCTGACAGAGTATACCTAACAGATTGCGTAAGTTGATCTCTTCAAAACTATGATTGGTGGCGGAGAAATTCATTTCTTTTAGCTTTATACCCGTGGTTTTGGGGAAATCAATTTTTGATTTGTCGGGTTTGACGATGTGGCATTCAAAGTGAATGAAGACATGATATATCTAACGGTAAGTTTTAACCTCAAGCCTCACAACCGGGAAATGACAAAAATCGAGCAGGCAGCATGGCCATGTGGGTCGCTCCCATTAGGGTGTATTGTCACCATCTAGAGAATATTCATTTTGTTACTTCTTTTGCTTCTGTATCTCCTGGGAACGGTTATGTTGCTATCAACCGTAAGATGAAAATATATTCGATACACTCAAGAGAAATGAGTGGTCGGTCATGTGTGGACAGGTTGCAAGATGTTCTTGTTGAACCCAGTGTATTCCTCTCTTGAGATACACTATCGGAAGGTGGTTCCATACCTTGTCATAGTTGGAAATCCATTACCCCTAAGCGCTAAGCGATTTTTGTTTGTATACTATATATGCAGAGCGTGAGATGCAAGCGTTCCGCTAGATTCTAATTTATTTGTGGAAACCCTAGACATTATTATAATATCGGTATTGTTATGATTTAAAAATGTTTTGGACTATCGTAAGGTAAAAACCATCCGTGTTTATGTGTGGATCGGTCTTACAATTTTCTTTTCTTTCAAAAGGAATTTTCCAAGTTAAGCAAACTGTTTAAAATCGTTTACTCGGACCAGTCCCATGACTGACCCAGAGTTTATTTTTCTGTGTTCTCCCTAAACTCTTGGGTGCCCAAATTTGTACGGGCAGTCAAGTAGTTCAGGATTTTTCAGATAATCTGGAAAGAGCTGGAGCACGAGGTCTCAGCATTAGTTATATAGAGTTTATCTCCGCTATGTTGTATATATGATGTACTCTGATGTTGTATGTAAGTTCAGATACAGTTTTGTATTTTCCAAAGCCTATATCTATATTGTATTTTATTCCGCTGCGGTTGTGAGATTCAATGTTATTCATATCTTTCTTCTATCTTAATTCTTCTATTCTAATTTTCTATCTTTTCTATTTCTTATCCTTTAATTTCTTTATATTAATGATTCGTATTTTCGTGCAGTTTGGGTCGGACTTGTATTGTAATTAGTCGACTCAAAGAGCTCGAATTTACGGGTCGTTACAGTTGGTATCAGAGCTGAAGGTTGAGAGTAACCTTGGCTCTATGGCGTGACACGATAGAGATGGGGTTAGTAATACCCTAGATTGAGTTTGGGTGTATATATGTGAGCGCGTATTCATGAATTTATATAAAAACTATTTTATATTGTGTTGATTAGTTTGTTAAGTGGTTTATGAATTCTAGTCGACTAATGGGATGCTATGACGTCGATAAGAGTTCCTAAACACTCGAACAGAATAATGTGACATAGTATTTTTTTAAAAAAAAACTTGGTAAATGGTATAATTTTGCCCAAAATTATATTTTGATATGAAAGGAATAATTTTCTGAAATCATTATAAATAGATGTGTGGATTGCTACTATAACCTGATAATCAGATTTTAACATTAAGATTAGGGCTGTCAATGGGTCGGGTTCGGGTCGGGTCAAGTCGGGTTCGGGTCAATTTTTAAATGGGTCGGGTCAACCCGTTTAATAAACGGGTCATATTATGCCAACCCGAACCCAACCCCTTTATAAACGGGTCGGGTCGGGTCAACCCGTTTTGACCCGTTTAATTTTGCAGATATCCTTTTATCACCTACATTTTGCAAAATAAAAGCATACCGAAATAGAATAATACATTGCTAAAAAACACAACACTTAAAATGGCACATACATGGTTTTACACTTAAAAATACCTCTCTACTGGGCGTATGAATTCCATAAAAATGGTTTTATACGGCTTGGGCTTGGTATGTTTTATGTTAAACGGGTTAGGACGTGTCAACCCACGGGTTCGCGGGTCAACCCGTAACCCACCCGTTTATTAAACGGGTCAGAGGGGGTTGACCCGAAAATGACCCGTTTATAAATGGGTCGGGTCGGGTCGAGTTTTTTTCGTGCGGGTTACGAGTCGTGTTTCGGGTCGTGTACGAAATTGACGGCCCTAATTAAGATGTTTATTTAAAACCAAATCGAATTTGCATAAAAATAAAATATATACGGATAAGACAAACCAGAAATGGAATTTGAAAATCTGGGAAATTTGAATAAATTTTGAATGAATAAAATTTTGATTTTTCACCAAATAAATTCAAGACATAGAGGATTATATGAATATGAACTCATATAAATTGAACTGATTGATTTTTGGAATTGACTGGAACCTAACTGGAAATTAGTCAAGTTAAACGATTTCGTGAGTATTGATCTGTTGTTGATTTCGGTCTTCGGGATTGATACTTAGAGGATTATTTTCTTATCAATTTACGGTTAGGGACTAAAGAAATATTGAAAATAGTAATGGATGAATAAGAATGGAAATATTCTGATGTTTGGAGTCATGGATGTTATGAATGAAAGTACATGAGTTGAATGCTAATAGAAAATACCAAGTTAGTATTTTTAATTGGATTTGGGGAGCCTCTAAGGAAAACTAGTTGGTTTTGTGGATTCTCTAATGATTTAAGAAAAGTATAGGGAGACGAAATTTGGTGTTGTACGATGGTGCATTCGAGAGAGACGCTATCGAATTTCTCATAAATTTAAGAATTTATTCGTAAGAGAATTTTGGATAACTAAGAATTTATTTACTGAGAACCAGATAAACTAAAAAGAGGTTAATAAATTTATTTAAATCAATTTGAATAAATATGGATTTCATCAACGATTTGTCAACAACGAGGTAAGGAAACGAAGAAGTTTCGAGATGAGAAGTGACTTCGGAATAAGGAAGTCGACTAAGGAGAAAAGGGGATAAGATCCAAAAGACTGTGCATAGGAGGCTGAAGATAGTATGATGAGTCTATCCAGAGTTTTATTTGATAGCTGATTATTGATGTGTATTGCATAATTTGGTTTGTTTGATGAGTAACTAGTGTTTTTGGATGCCTTATTTATTGTGATTGCTAAGGGATGACCCATGTACGTGTATTGATAAGTCTACGATTTTTAAACTATAACTGGAATTTTCCGTCACTACTTAATTTCGGGGACGAAATTCTTTTAACGGGGGTAGATTGTAATGTCCCAGATTTTTGGCCACTCTGTAATATTTAAATCTTAGATTTTGCTGATAATTTAATTCATTTAAATAATATTTAATTTGAAGAATTTAGATAAATTTGAACATTCGTTAGTTTATAATTCTGCGTATATTTTTAACTTGTAATTTATATATACACAGGTAAATGGTGTTTTAACATTTTTTTTACATTTTAAACTTATTTTGATTTATGTAAAAAATATAATTGCGTAAGCAAAAGTAGATTTTGATATTTGAGAAAATATAAATTAAACTTTTTATATGTGATCTTTAGTGTGTATATATATTTACGTACATATGTATATGGAAATCAAGAGATACAGTAGCTTTTGCTTTATAGTGAATATTTTATTTCTTCTCATATATATGTATAGGATAATATGGCAATTCAAGGACAATAGCATGTCATGTAATTAATTTAAATGGAAGAAAATAAAATTCAATGAGTAAGAATATATTGTCTGTACATTGATTTGCAACATTTGAATCTATACACTAGCATTGTGCGATCAAATCAAACCCTTAACATGGATTGATTACTTATGGGTGAAGTATGGCCATAAAGCATAGGAAATTGGATAGCCTGGTAACCTTATAAGCTAAGTTTTAAATCTATGTACACATAGCCTGACATATATAGGCAGCCTAAGCATTTGTTTTCAAACCAGATGATTGTGTAGGCTAGCACATGTGCATCTCAATCAAAAACAATCTACCCATTTCCTACTAAAACTAGGTGCCTAGAAATTAATGGCATGAGTTGCTTAGGAGCCACGCCTGTAAACTTTGATAGAAGTTTGTACACCACACATCACTTCCTAAGGCTGCTGCATACATCCTATCACCATTTTTAAGTCAACAAAGACATCCTATTAAGCTATCTTACCAACAGCCTAGCTTTTTAAAAACCATTGCACATGGCTAGTACCAGTATATGTACACATGTGTGTACCTTAATGTGCCTTGCCGTCCCTTTGCAAATGACTGGAAGAAGTGATAGGAGAAGAGACACAAGCATACATCTACTTCAATCAACACAGCAGCTACGATCCCTATGTAAAACCCAAACTAAGACAGCCTAAACCACTATCTTGCTTAGCCTCGAAAACAAACACCATTCTCTTCTATAAATACACCTCAATATTAGTTCGATTTCCATTACTTAGACTAGCTAAAATACTTTAAAAAGGAAGAGGTATTTTTGGCCGAGACCAACTTGAACAGAAGTGAAAGAAACCTGGAAATGGACAGAGCAAATATGTAAGTAAACACAGCAAAATCCCTCCTTTCTAAAAAGTATTCCATACTGTTATTTTCTTGAATTCAAACCTATATGTGTACTCATACATGCATCTGGTTGTGTGTGGACTGAATAAAATCATGATACTGAAAGGAGTACTGAATGAATCTGGACACAAATGAAAACATAGGAGCCTTGTTTTATGAGTAAACTTAACTTTCATGCTCATTTAAATATACCCATGAGTGTATGTTATACATATATAGATTGTATGAGTACATGTTATGGATAGTTGAATCATATATATAAATAATATGTATAAATGTGTATGGACAGTATATATATGTTGTTGTACATAGGTTAAACCATATTTACCTTTCTTAAACTGAAACACATATGATAAAGAGGGGAATGATTTTGAGTAGAAACATCCTTTCTTTACAACCTGATGTACTTAGTTAAAATATAAGTACTCACTAGTTTTGTATAGTAATATGTACGAATAGAAGTAAGCATTCCTTTTGTTTTCTTTTTTCAGTTAATCTTAAACTGTACATAGCTCATTATACGCACGAATTATGTTAACTAAGCATGGATAAGTAGTTCAAAACAAAAGAATAACTGAAAATGTTTAATACGTGTTGATTTGAGATTTGTAAAACAGAGAATTGGTTTGGTGAGTAGAACCCATTTAAATCTTCTCGGCTGATAATCGTTGACTGTTATATTGTTTGATGTTTGGCATACACTCATGCCAAATGGTTTGTAGGATGTAGTTGAAGATTTGCAAGCATTTGAGTATAGTATGCGCCACTACACATATAGATTTATATTGATAAAACAAGGGTGATAGTAAAATGTATAACTGGATATTTTGATGCATGTTAAATGATGTGTACTGCTTTAAATTTGACAACATATCTAAGCTAATGAAGCAACTATGTCTGGAATGGGTATGTGAGGTTGTGGACTGATTATTCAGTTCGGCCAACAAGTAACAAAAGAGATTTGTAAGTAAAAACCAAATATGCACATAAAATTTTGTTAGTTACATGCAGATGATTAACCAAAGCATCTAGAGAAATTAAACATAAAACAGCTGTTGCTAGAAAACTTAGATTATGGTATCGACTGATATTTGAATTGCGGTGAGCCTATCTATATTTCCGGGTTTCTTATCTGAAGACATTGGAGCTCACCGCTTAGGACCATGGTATGTTCCAGTGTTGATGGCCATGTTTAATGCATCGAATCCAGAGATACACGCTTTCGATCAAAGTTCACAAGAATAGAATCATGGAAAGGTCTGATGCTTGCGTTCTCGCTCATAATTGTGTTGCACTTCATGGCAAAACATGGATCTTAAGACCATATGATAATGCTTACATCTTTGCTAAGGTAGACTAATGACAGTCTGTGTGATCACTGTCACAAACTCACACCTAAGGTTACACAGGACCGAACTAAAATGCACTAAACAAATGAGTATAAAAGAAGTTTTCTTTATTCAGTATGAGTGCAAGCTGGTAGCCAAAATGGAAAGCAAGAAATAAGGAGAACAGGAGAGAGACGCGTGGGCTAGGGTGGATGGGTAGTTGATATAAAGTAGGAGGGAAAGGAAGTATCAGGAACTTTTTAAATATATATATATATATATATATATAATAACAAATAAACAGGAAGAAAGGAGAGGAGGTGCGGTAGCAGTATGAAGAAGGATTAGAAAGAAAAGGGTAAGGCATAAGTAACAAAGAAAGGAGAAAGGGGACGCAGTGGTAAGAGAAAAAAAACGTAGGAGAAAATAGAAAAGAGAGAAGGGCGTGGGCTTGCTGCAGATGGGCTTTGGGCCTGAAGAGAATTTAAATACCAATGTAAAGAATAAAAGGAAGGGGAAAATACTTGGGTTTGGAACTATATTGGGCTATTGGGAAAAAATAAATAAAAGAAAGGGAATAGAGACAATAAAAGAAATAGGGATAGAAAGATTGGGCGTAAAAAGAAAAGCAAATGGAAGGGGTATTAGGCTGGAGCACGAGTTTTGGAGTGATTTGACATGTGCGGCATAGGATTTGGTGAGCGGTACTTTGGGAAGCTGGAACTTTGGTATTTGGCTGGAGCATGGGAATTGGAAGTGATCGGGCGTGCGCTGCATGATGGTTTGAAGTGGTAACGTGGTACTTTGGCAAGTGAGGATCTAGTACTCGGCAAAAGAATTTTCTCGGCCGATTTTAACTAAAACAAGTTTTAAAATAAAAACAGGAAATCAAGTAAAAAATAAAAATAAATAAAAAGAGATTTTTATTTAATAAGACCAAAGAGAACCCAAATATCTTACGCTGGTGGAAGGAAAGACATTAGCAAGGAAATCGAACGTAGTAGCTTGGTTTAAGTGGTTCAACGGGTTTAAAAATAAAACAAAAAGGTAATAATAAATAAGAAAATAGAAATTTGCATTATTAAGTGTTGTTAGAAGCCAATTAATCAAGTGAGACAAAGGTATAAATTGCATATAATGGACGTACAAACAAGCTATCATTTTAGAGTAAAGTATTGTGTGCGACGCACACGCTTAAATTGTTCATTTATAAACAGAACAATAAGAATGGTTGTAAGGAATAATCGATAAGATATTGTGGTTAACCGATAACGAGGAGTTTATTCTGAAGTTTAGAAATCAAACGGAATGGAGATAGTCCGAAAGAGATGTCATACTGGAAATCAGTTAAGTTGAATTTAAGGAAAGTATCGTTTACTTACCGTTTTAAATTAATATTTAATCTAATTATATATATATATGAATTAATTATTTATCTAAGAAAATAAAATAGTAATTTTAGTTATAAGTCATATATAGTAATTATATATATACAGTTATAAATGGAATTCTTAATCGGAATCAAATCTTAAATAGATATGATTTGGAAAAATTATTTTCCAAGATCACATAAATTGTCGAACAACGTTTATTTGAATTATGATTGACATATCTATTGTGATAATTAATTTGTTGATTTGATGGATGGTAATACTGTGACGTGACCACTATTATCGAAATCTGGAATCTCCTATGTCAAATATTTTTAGTAGATAAATCTTGACAATCAATTAAGGATATAGTAACTCATATGAAATACGTTGATCTGATTATTTTAAGTACCACTTGACCCCAAAAGATATTAATGTTCATTGATTCAAAGAGGCCGGGATTGGTTTTCAAAACGAAATCCAAATACCACTTTGTATTGACCTAGGCGTTGATTAATTTGAAGTCAAATTGAAAACCATGGAAGACGGTGTTTATGCAAGGGCTATTATGTCGATTATAGGTAGAAATTGCCTAAGATGGATTCACAATAGTGCCTTCGGTTTGTCTAGACCCAGGACAACTTGTATGGACGAATGTATGACAGAGTATACCTAACAGATTGCGTAAGTTGATCTCTTCAAAACTATGATTGGTGGCGAAGAAATTCGTTTCTTTTAGCTTTATACCCGTGGTTTTGGGGAAATCAATTTTTAATTTGTCGGGTTTGATGATGTGGCATTCAAAGTGAATGAAGACATGATATATCTAACGGTAAGTTTTAACCTCAAGCCTCACAACAGGGAAATGACAAAAATCGAGCATGCAGCATGGCCATGTGGGTCGCTCCCATTAGGGTGTATTGTCACCATCTAGAGAATATTCATTTTGTTACTTCTTTCACTTCTGTATCTCCTGGGAACGGTTATGTTGCTTGCAACCGTAAGATGAAAATATATTCGATACACTCAAGAGAAATGGGCGGTCGATCATGTATGGCCGGGTTGCAAGACGTTCTTGTTGAACCCAGTGTATTCCTCTCTAGAGATACACTATCGGAAGGTGGTTCCATACCTTGTCATAGTTGGAAATCCATTACCCCTAAGCGCCATGTGGTTTTTGTTTGTATACTATATATGCAGAGCGTGAGATGCAAGCGTTCCGCTAGATTCTAATTTATTTGTGGAAACCCTAGACATTATTATAATATCAGTATAGTTATGATTTCAAAATGTTTTGGGTTATCATAAGGTAAAGACCATCCGTGTTTATGTGTGGATCGGTCTTACGATTTTCTTTTCTTTCATAAAGAACTTTCTAAGTTAAGCAAATTGTTTAAAATCGTTTACTCACACCAGTCCCATGACTGACCTAGAGTTTATTTTTCTGTGTTCTCCCTAAACTCTTGGGTGCCAAATTTGTACAGGCAGTCAAGTAGTTCAGGATTTTTCAAATAATATGGAAAGAGCTGGAGCAGAAGGTCTCAGCATTAGTTATATAGAGTTTATCTCTACTATGATGTATATATGACGTACTCTGATGTTGTATGTAAGTTCAGATACAGTTTTGTATTTTCCAAAGCCTATATCTGTATTATATTTTATTCCGCTGCTGTAACGACCCGTATTTTTACGGTAATATAATTATTTCATTTAATTATTTAAATTGTGATTTAGAGATTTAAATGAGTTGTTTAATTAAATTTTATTGAATATTTAATTAATACAAATAATAGAATAATATATTTATTTACGAAATAGTCGGAAATATTGGAATTGATAATATTGTGTGCATTGGACAATTTAAAATTTATAATTCAGTTCATAGTTGAATTATATTAAGGAATATATTATATAAATGACAGTTGAACGTATAATTATATTATAATTATAATCAAGCTCGAAATGGCGCGGTAGTTCGTAATTTGGCGATTTGAACTTTAAACGAATATACAGAATCCGTTTTAAACCGGATTTCTGTGAAATAAAAAACTTTCGAAGCTGGTGAATTATATTTTTCTAATGGAAGAGAAAAATCGAGATTTCATCGTGCCGATTTTGAGTTATGTCCAAATCAAACTTTCGAAAAGTCGCTATGGAATTCATTTATAATTTATAACGATTTATTTATATTATAAAAGGATTTTTAATATAAATTAGGTATCGATTTAACACTGAATTTGAAATGTCGAGTTATAAATTCAGATAGAAATATTTTGGAGCTGTATGGTATTCCACTGTGAATATATATTATAATATTTATTTATAAATATTTAATTTAATTATTTTTAAATATATTAATATTTAAATTGGTTTATTTAGAGCTTTAAAAATAGCCAGTTTTGGAAACGAACTCCGTTTTTGACGAAACTAATTTTGTTGGATCCGGAATATTAAATTATTGTTAGATTTCAATTTTCATGATTTTTGGAGTCAGTATGTGGCCGTACGGAATTTTAATGTGAAAAACAGTTAATAATTTGACTTTAAAAATACGCTGTGTGAGCAAACGGCATCGGAATTCGACGAAACAAGTTTCGTTGGGTCCGTAATGTCAAACTGAAGGCGTATGTCCATTTTCGTGATTTTTGGATGTCATGTGTGATCATACGAATCTTTAAACCGTAAATACATATAGCGATTGATTTAAACTGCATATAATAATTAATATAATATATTAAAAATTATCTATAAATAATCCTAACTCTCTTCTAACCCTAAAACTTTTCATTCGTCGGTCAAACACTTCTCCGCCATAAGTTATCTTCCAGGAAAAATATTTTTGATCTTCAAAATTCAAATAAAAACCAAATAAAATTCCTAAAATCATTCTATATATATGTATGAACTCATGGAAGCATTATCTACAGCCTAGTATACATTTTGTACAACTCACACACCATTTGTGGAGTTCAGAAATAGGTGCAGTGAGCTAGGGTTCGAATTCATGGCTGTTATGGTGATTGTTGGTGGAACTGGAGAGTGTAGTTGAGTTCGTGATAGGATTACGAGTGTGTTTGCATCATTTGTTGAAGATTCTTGCTCGGAAATGTCGCACGACATTTGTATAGTGCTCGAGGAACCAGATTGTCGCGATATGGGGTATGGATGCGAGTTAGGAGAAATTGATGTGCGGATGTAGGGAAATGGAAAAGGAGTTGAATGGAGATGCCGGTGTGATTTTTAATGGGGCGTTGGGGGAGAGTTTTGAAGAGAAAGAATCGAAAAGGGTGTTCGAACCCATTACTGGAAGACGGGATTCTTTTTGAAATGGGGTAGAAGGCTGTTAGTCGGGTTTGGGTAATTAAAATGGGTTTGGGCCTTAGGTTAAAGGGTGAGCCCAATTAAAGTTTTAAATTTTAGTTTTAATTTAATTTAAATAATCGTATAACTTGTAATATCGATATCTTCCTCATATGTTATCAGAACTTGACGAAACAAGATCCGTTGGGATCGTATGGATGGTGGCTGCACAATAAACTGACTGAGAGTGAATTGGAGCTCGTTACAATTTGTAGCAAAATAATTTGTCTGTCTGAATCAACTAACAGTTATCGTTATTTAACGATGATCGTCCAATGTGAGTAAAGCTCGCCAACTCTATCACTTCATATTTTTATAGCGTATATTTTGAATTGATAAATGATGATTGATATCTGTGTATTGATTGGTTGATTGAATTGCTGACTGATTGGTTTAAAATATAAGTATAGTTATATATTTATATAAATCGTTAATTTTATATTGTTTCCGTTTATCAGAATATTTCATATTGAAATGAAGTTGATGTTAGTTATATTGTTTAACATATGTGGATGCAGAGAAACAGGTTGGAGGAATCCAACTGGATTCCTCAATATTTATAATACTGTTCTTTTCATATATTGTAATATATGATGTGATATATAATATGTTGTTGATTACGTGTGTTTGAATGATATCGATCATTGTTATTTGGTATTTTAAATACCATATATAATACTGGAATTAAAAAGGGAATTTTCAATGTGTATATTGAAAATAAAATATATTTATATAAAATCAAATAATTTTATAAAAGGAAATATTTATTTAGAAAATAAATAGAATTATAAAAGGAAATATTTATTTATGAAATAAATAGAGTTATAATAGGAAATATTTATTTATGAAATAAATAGATTATAAAAGAAAATATTTATTTATGGAATAAATAGAGTTATAAAAGGAAATATTTATTTATGGAATAAATAGAATAAAAAGGAAAATTGGTAGGATATAAAAGAATTATGGGAAGATTTAATTAAAGTGGATATTAAATAGAAATCTGTTTTAATAGATAAAATGGGAAGATTAATTTATAAATAATGTTTTATAAATTAAGCAAAAATATTTATCATTTGATAAATGGAATATATAAGTCTGAACTTATATAGAGAAGTAGAAATTGGTTTTAACTCCAATATTTTAAAAATGAAATTGGACGCAGCATTTATAAAAGGAATTATAAATGAGATTTAAGTATTAGAAATAAAAGGGAGATTTCGTATGAATAATTCTATAAATAGAAGTATAAATAGAATTTGGAAATTGGTTATTATTTTAAAATACGAAATCAAACTAAATGGATTATGTAAAAGAGCTAATCGAATCAGAGTTAATCGAATAGAGTTAATCGAATAGAGTTAATCGATTAGAGTTGATCGAATAGAGTTAATCGAATTTGAGTTAATCGAATAGAGTTAATCGAATAGAGTTAATCGAATTAGAGTTAATCGGATTAGAGTTAATCGAATATTAGTTATTCGAATAGAGTTAATCTGATTAGAGTTAATCGAACAGAGTTAATCGAATTAGAGTTAATCGAATAGAGTTAATCGGATTAGAGTAAATCCAATAGAGTTAATCGAATTAGAGTTAATCGAACTAGAGTTAATCGAATATTGTTAATCGAATTAGAGTTAATCGAATAGAGTTAATCGAATTAGAGTTAATCGAACTAGTGTTAATCGAATTAGAGTTAACCGGATTAGAGTTAATCAAATAGAGTTAATCGAATTAGAGTTAATCGAATTAGAGTTAATCGATTCGAGTTAATCGAATAGAGTTAATCGAATTAGAGTTAATCGAATATTAGTTGCTCGGATAGATATAATCGAATATAGTTTATTCGAAAGAGAGATTATCGAATATAGTTTATTCAAAGAAAGGTTATCGAATATAGTTTATTCGAAAGAGAGATTATCGAATATAGTTTATTCGAAGAAAGGTTATCGAATATAGTTTATTTGAAAGAGAGATTATCAAATATAGTTTATTCGAAAGAGAGAGTATCGAATATAGTTTATTCGAAGGAAAGAGTTATCGAACAGAGATTATTTGAAAGAGAGTTACTTAAGAAAGTTTGTTAAAGATTTAAAAGGTGAACTTCATCTATTTCAAGGTTAAAAATGTTTTTCAGTTAAGGTCTGAGAGGTAGTTATACCCCAACTTGATTGACTCCATTTTTAACTAAGGAACAGTTAAGGTTCGATAGTGAATGTTGGTTAAGTGAATTTAGTTAATGAAGGTAATGGTTTGAGTTGGCATAGCGATGTTTTATTTAAACATCTGTTTAAGTCCAATGAAGGAGTTTTGGAAATGTTTTCCAAATAAGAACCAGAAATGTTTTCTAATATAGAAAATAAGAAATGGAAACGTTTTCCAATGTTAATAAGGTATATTTTCTAAATTTAGAAAATAAGAATTTTGGGAGATAGGGAAATGGGTAACTGAATAAATTAATGATGAATTAATTTAAAAGGAGAAAATGTTGATTGATGATTGATCAGTAAGATTTCCATCTGGGAATACGACCGTTGTTTGTACACATGTTTTCCTTTGATAGTTAAATCACCGACTATCGAAGATTTTGACCATTTCCGTTGTCAATACGGAGAGATCGGGATCAGTTATATTATCTGAAAACCACACCGTATGGCATTAGCGTTGCGAATCAAATATGATGAAGATAATTGAAGACGGAGTTATGCAAGGGCTGTCCTGTTTATAGAATAGTGCCTTTGGTTTGTCCAGTCCCAGGACGACCTATATAGAAGAATGTCTGACGGAGTATATTTAATAGATCGCGTAAGTTTATCTCTTCAAATGTATTTACGTTTGGTGGCGGAGGAATTCGTTTCTCTTAACAGTTTACCCGTGATATGTTTGGAGAAATCAATTTGTGATTTAGCGGGTATGACGATGTGACATTCAAAGTGAATGAAGATGTGGTTTGTAAAGGATACGTTATGGCCTCTAGCCTCACAACCGGAAATGGTATAAAATCGGGTAGGTCACATGGCTAAGTGGTTGGCTGCCAATTAGGGTGTATTGTCACCTGATCTAGAGAAATTCCATTTACTTCTATACTCTATTTCGATGTTGTCCCTTTCGGGAAATGGTTGCTGATCCCAACCGTTGGTGATAATACATTCGGTACACTCAAGTTAAACGAGTGACCGGTCATGTTTAGCCTGGGTTACAAGATGTTCTTGTTGAACCCTGTGTATTTCCCTCTAGAGATACACTGTCGGAAGGTGGTCCCATACCTTGCCAGTTGGAATTCATTACCCAATAAACGCCCACGGTTTTTGATTTTATATTATGATTGTGGAACGTGAGATGAAAGCGTTCCGCTAGATGATTATTAAGTTGTGGTTGATAGACACTATTATAATATCAAATTATGTTTTGATATAAAGATTATCATTTCTTTCAAAAGGATTTTGAAAGTCAAATCAAGTGGTTTGGATTCTCATAAGGGAAAACCCGTTCCATTATACGGCGTGGTCTTATGAGATATTGTTTATTTTCTTAAAACTGTTTTAAATTGTTTACTCATACCATTGCCATGACTAACCCGGAGTTTATTTTGTGTTGTCTTCCCTAAACTCTTGGGTGCCTAATTGTGTACGGGCAGTCAAGTAGTCGGGATTTTACAGATATAATGAGAGCTTGGAGCAGGAGGCTTCAGGATTATATAGCTATTGTTATTTCCGTTGTGTTGTAAGTGTTGTACTCTGATAATGTGTAACAACCCAAGGATTTTCGGCTCGGAAATCGACATAAATACCTATACCGTAACTCATGCCGACCTTCCAAGCACAGAAAACACAGGAACGTTATTAGAAAGAAATTAGAGGGTGGGAGAAGAAAGTAAGAAATATTAGAATAGAGGAAGAAGAAGAAGAACCATCACAACACAGAGTCTCACAACGCAGCGGATAAAAATATAATACAGAAATAAACCTTTATTGAGAGCTTTTAAAAATACTTACAATATCAGAGTACAGCACACATCTGGACAGTTTTAATAACCTATCCCATATACAACACACAGCGGAATAGTAGTTATATTATATCATACGTCTGAACTCTTCCAGCTCGTCTCTGCACAACATTCGATAACCTGAACCTGTACACCCCGGGCTAACCCGAGCATTTACAAAACACCGGGTCAGTCTGGTGAACCAGCGTGAGAAAAAACTCGCATAGTATTAAGGTAACACACAACATGATTTTTAAGTTAAAATCTTTTAAATGAAAAAGATAATTGTAAGACCAAATCCACACATAAATACGGACGGTTTTTACCTTACGATAACCCAAACCATTTTTGAAATCAATATCTTTTCTGATATTATAATAATGTCTAAATACAAGTAAGTATCAATCTAGCGGAACGCTTGCATCTCACGCTCCACATATATAGTATACAACAAAACCGCGGGCGCTTATTGGAGATTGGATTCCGACTATGACAAGGTATGGGACCACCTGTCGATAGTGTATCTCTAGAGGAGAATACACTGGGTTCAACAAGAACGTCTTACAACCCGGCCCTCACATGACCGACCACTCATTTCGCTTGAGGGTATCGAATGTATATCACCAACGGTTGGGCTCTAACCACCATTTCCCGAAAAGGGACAGCATCGAAATAGATTAAAGAAGCAAAAGGAATTTCTCTAGATAGGTGATTATACACCCTAATGGGAGCGACCCACATAGCCATGCTGCCTGCCCGATTTTTGTCCTTTCCCGGTTGATGAGGCTTGAGGCCAGAATTTACTTTTAAACCATTTGGTCACCATTCACTTTGAATGTCACATTGTAAGATGCGCCAGATATCACTAATTGACGTCCACAAAAATACTCTAGTTATTTGGCTAGAGAAAAACCATTTCTCCACCATCAACTACGGTACGTTTGAAGAAATCAACGTACATAATTCCTTTCGAAATACTCTGTCAGACATTCGTCAATACAATCCAGGAACAAGGTGAATCGAAGGCACTCTCCTACTGCATCCAAGGAATCACCCAATAGATCAGTAGCGAGTAGTCCTTGCAATCCGCAGATTTTAACCACGATAGAACCACAGCTTATCTCTGGGAGCTAACCAAAGATTATTAGCGGTTCTTCCGTTTATGAAGATCTATGGTCTTCAATTCTCCATCTCGATGGTCTTCTGTTATCTTCACGTATTTTTGGTCGGAATGGTTTTCGAATATAAATTTTATCCCGGTCTTTCCGAACCAACAATCGTATTGGACAGATTTGATAGTTGGTGGTTTAACTATCAAAATAAACAGTGATTCAATCATGACAATCCAACGGGTTCACTGGTTCAGTATTCAGCACCACTTGGCCTTTTTATTAAAATAAACGTAAATTTAAACTCTTATATGTTTCAGTCTTATAAATATAGTTTCGCTTCATATTTAACATAAGAATTGTCTTTAAACAAATTATTTTAATACTTAGAAAAATCCTATATCATATCCAATTTCTATTTTATTATCATCTTCGCATAAATCTCTTTTATAACTTGATTTGCTTGGAAAATACTATATATATATATATATATATTCTTGAATCCTCTCATTTCCGTTACCTTGGAAATTTCATTATATATTCTCAAATCCCGAATATTTCCGTTACTTTGGAAATCTCAATACGTTCTCAAATCTAACGACTAACATTGCGTTATTATTTCACATCTGGAAATAATAAATTATTCTTAACTCCCTTTTCCATTACAACTAACATCATCCTTAGATAATCCTGAAGTCGTTCAAGTTGGGGTATTTTAACTACCTCTCAGACCTTGATCAGCAACATTCATATCTAAAGATAAGTATAAGTTGTAATCCAAAAACCAATATTTCATTCTAATACAAATTCCATTTAACTATTTTATTTAAAACATGGTTTCATAAAACCTTCTTAGTTTTTTTTAAATCTCTTCCTCGTTATTTCTTAATTCAATAATTAAGTAATTTCTTATAAACAGCATCTTTCAATCCTTACCATTTAAAAATCTTATTATAATTAAACAATATCCACTTAACTATTTTATACAAAACACACTAACTTATTAATCAATCTCTATGAAAAACGATCGATTTAGTTAACTTAAAACGCGGTTATTCCCTTAATTGATTCCAATTAGTTGTCACTTTAAATTAATTAATAATATAATTAATTTAAATAATCCTATCAAATATTCTCTTAATGAAACAATTATCCAAGCTTAACCATTCGATTTATTTCTTATACTCGTACTTATAAATCCGATTAACATCAGAATTGACTTTATAATATCAATAAATCAAAATCTTAAATAAATAAAATATTTATTTATTTTCCTTTAAATAACTTTTATCCAAAATAATATATTTCAAAACCTATCTCCAGCTATAAAATAAATTTTATAACTTCATCTCTGTCGATTTGCCTGAATCAATATTTATAAAACGATTGATTTTATAGGCCATATACTGCCAAATACTCAACCAATACCGCCCATTGGTTTAAACCTAACAAATGTTGAATTTTCAGTCAACAATCAAATCAATCACCTCATCAGATTAGTTCATATATGATGATATAAAAATAAATAGTATGTTTGAGGAACCCCGTTGGATCCCTCCAACCTGTTCTTCCCTGTAACCAAAAATGGTTATCTCAAATCAATCATTCATTTTCACTTAACTGATAACAATAAATAACGACTATTTAACCTCAACCACAAGCAATTCAAACAATTCAACCAATTAAACACGTTTATTTTATAAACGTGACCAACAAGGTAAGTTACCTTTATTGAGACCAATCGTTAGAATAACGATTTGGTATTTCATTGAAATTAAACGACGGTTTTATTTCATCGGTTAAATCAACAAATAAATACATAATTAGCAAATCTTCAACCATTGGCAAGCAGAACACACAAAATAAAACCCAATTTATATAAAAATATAAATGGGAAGAACTGAGTGAGTTTAACTCACCTTGGTTATCATCTATCGTTATAAAGCTTGATTTTTAATGAAATTAAACTGATGTTTAATTAAATTAAAAATCTCGGTTGCTCCAATCTTTGATCAGAAAAGCTCCAACCCGTAGTCTTTGTTTGTACAGTTCCAACGATAACCAATTTGGCTGATTCCGATACCCTAATAAAAAGTTATTAACGTTATAATTCAGCACGGTTATAATTATAAATATTAACTTTCTAATTATAGCTTAACTTAACTTTATGGCTTGTGCTTAGAAACTAAGCAGGTGTTTTACTTTTGAGATGGGAAAATAGTTTTGCAAAAGAATTTAATTGGTCCTATTTTCCTTAACAATGCTCCATGCGGCATCATACTGGTCTAGGTTTCTCACATTAGTTAGTTCAGGCTTCAACCCGCCTGTACAAATTCATCCTTTAATTAGTATAAATTCATTAAACTAATTCATCTTTGACATTTATTTAGACAATTTAAATTACCATTAAAAATCTTAATAATGTTATAAAGCATTCTGGCCTACCCTTTTTACTTTTGTGTAGTGCTGAGCATCGTTCAAACAGCTTCCATATTCTTAAACCAAACCACTGTGCTTCGTTCCAATTGATGAATCCATAAGACCCCCCCTGTTCGTTTGCTTCTTCACACTGTTTACCAAACCATGTTTCCCCATGCCTTTGTTTAAGCCTCCCCAGTTCGCACTTTCTTATTCATTTCATTACGTTTTTCTGTCAAGTGTAAATCATCTTCGGTCCTCTCTCCTCCCGGTTTACCAGCGTCATAATTTAAGCCCAGGCTTCCTTCTTCTACAACAAGACCACTCACGGTGGCCACAATCCTCCCCGCTCTCCCCTTCATTGACCGGACCCTTGATCAGATCCGCCCACCCGAAGCGCCACACCCTCCTTCATCTTCGATTTGAGTCTCGTCATGCCAAAACACTCCATCCGCCGTCAATTTCCCTCGAACAGTCGCAGTTTCGAGTTAAAACCCTGGTCACCATGATGAACGTTGTCCAATCTTGACCGTTCAGATTACAGCTCTCATTGAGCTCTATGATTTCCATGTTGAAGAACTTCCGAATTGATATAAAAATTTGGAGATTAATTGAAGGAAAGATCGATGCTTTGTGTCCTTCATTTCTAACGTGGAGGCGTAGGTCCAGTTGACCCCGCAGATACAAGTTTAGGATTTGACCGATAGTGGGAAGGTGTTTATATAGGTAAGCGATTTCACAGACGTGGAACGCACGGTGTTAATGAATTGGCAGTCAAGAAAATGGGTTGTTTGAGAGCCACGTAAGGAACAGTAGGACGAAGTTTTGGGATGCAAGGAAATAAAAAGGTTTGGACATAAAGAAAAGAAAACGCTACAGAGTAGTGGGATAGAAAATATTAATATTATATTATAACGAACTTCATCGTGAGAAATCGTGTTAAAAACAACCACATACGATGTCTGTTTTCTGATAAAAAGGCTAATCCTAGCATAGAAAAATATTCCGGACCCAATGGGACAGGTTTCATCGAATTCCGACATCGTTTGATAAAATTTTTTTATAAAACCAGCGAAAAACACGCGTTTAAATTTTCCACGATCACTAGATAAATCCAATCAACTTGAAACTTTGAAATCCTAAAATAATTAATCAATACGAACCCAACGGCACCAGTTTCGTTGTATTCTGAGACTGTTTTCCCAGTAGGCTATTTTTATACGCACCGCAATGTCATTTAAAACACCAAATTTCCCGATCTTCAAAAATAACAAACTATATACCTATCCTGACTCTAATCGTCGATACGAACTCAACGGAACTGGTTTCATGGCTTAATTTGATCATCTGTTCAAGTTATACCCAAATATCCCTGTATTAAATCAAATAAATTTAATTATGCGCTTATAGAAAATAAACGGGCGTTTACGGCTGCCGTGGTCACATACGACATCGCTTTACCATGCAATTTAATACCGTGCAATAATTTAATGTTACGGTTCCAATGACACTAATTTCGTCGAAATCAGAGACCATTTGAAAAATGACAATTTTAAAGGCCTATATTTAAATAACGATTTTCCATGGCGATTATTTTATAATTTGAATTGGTCATAACTAACAATCTATAACACAAAATATGGATTTTTCTCTTTTATATGAAAATTATCATCAACTAGATTCTGACGTTTCTCGTTTCATGGAAATCTGGCTTATATCGGATCCTGTATATCCAGTAAAAGTTCAAAACCCCATATTATGAACTACAGTGCCATTTTGAGCTTGATTTATAATTATATAAATATATATCGTTCAAATATCTTTTTAATAACGAATTAAATATTAAAAACCAATAACATTACAAATATAATATTTGAAATAATAAGTTAAATAAAATATTTTGCTACCAAAAGTACGGGACGTTACATTCTTCCCCCCTTAAAATAATTTCGTCCTCGAAATTGCTATGGTAAGAAAGAATGCTACAGCCCATTATCTTTATAAAAATATTTAATTTAAAACTCGATTTTATTTACAAAACTAATCTAATTGGTTTTAAAACCAATTTAATTCAAATAAAAGAATTTTCCAAAAATCTTCAAAAAATTTCTAACACCTTAAATTTTGGAAATTTTTTGGCAGAGTCTCCCCTGTATGGAGGACATCTGCAATATCGCAGGTTCAAGAAATGTGTACACATCGACCAACACGGTCGTAAAAATCAAAATCCAATCTCAAAATCCAAATAAAACCAAAATTTTATTTTTTCACGTAGGCGTACCTTTAACGAGCGCTATTGAGCATATCTGCTCGACGTATATACGATTTACCCAACCAGTATCAATCTGGCCAGACATCTGGCACCTGTGCTAAGCTCAATTCACATATGAGTAACAAACTGCGATAATATTTCACTAATTAACAATTATAACTGCACCAATTCCACAATCCAACATGAGCATTAATTCACATTTAAATGCATGGTGAAATCATTTATTTCAATTCATATTCGGTTTCACTGGAATTTATTTTTAATTCATTCAACTCTTATTTACCATTGGTTAATCAAACATACAACCAATAATTAATCAACAACCAACTTAACCAATCAACCACCTTTTATTAACTATTAATATTTACTCTGGTTCACATGTTTGAACAACAATTGGTTAATATCCAATCGATTTCTATTTATTTATTATCCCGTCAATTCCCAAATTCCAAATTTGTTTTATTATATTTCATTATCATACTTAATTCAATTCCACTTAGCCAAGCTAAGTTCCAATTCAAATTCTTAATCAAATTGAATTTATCCAAATCGACAAACATATCAAATATACCAATATCTCAATAAATTGAGAAAATTATTTCTTTTCTATATAAAAATATAATTTGGGTAAAATTATTTCATTTACCCCCTTGACAAAACAATACTGTATTCATTTACCAGTCCAATGCTTCTCAACACTCGAACCGATCAACAAACACAATACAAAACGTTTGTATATAAAATTTACAATTATGCTCTCATATATATACACTCAATCTCGATCTAGGGTATTACTAACCCAATCTCTATCGAGTTACACCACAGAGCCAAGGTTATAACTAAACCAATAGCTCTGATACCACTGTAACGACCCAAGGATTTTCGGCCTGGAAAACGACATAAATACCTATACCGTAACTCATGCCGACCTTCTAAGCACCGAAAACACAGGAACGTTATTAGAAAGAAATTAGACGGTGGGATAAGAAAGAAAGAAATATTAGAATTGAGGAAGAAGAAGAAGAAGAACCATCACAACATAGAGTCTCACATCGCAGCGGAGCAAAATATAAAACAGAAATAAACCTTTATTGAGAGCTTTTAAAAATACTTACAATATCAGAGTACAGCACACATCTGGACAGTTTTAATAACCTGTCCCATATACAACACACAGCGGAATAGTAGTTATATAATATCATACGTCAGAACTCTTCCATCTCGTCTCTACACAGCATTCGATAACCTGAACCTATACACCCCGGGCTAACCCGAGCATTTACAAAACACTGGGTCAGTCTGGTGAACCAGAGTGAGAAAAAACTCGCACAGTATTAAGGTAACACACAACTTGATTTTTAAGTTAAAATCTTTTAAAAGAAAAAGATAATCGTAAGACCAAATCCACACATAAATACGGACGGTTTTTACCTTACAATAGCCCAAACCATTTTTGAAATCAATAGCTTTTCTGATATTATAATAGTGTCTAAATACAAGTAAGTATCAATCTAGCGGAACGCTTGCATCTCACGCTCCACATATATAGTATACAACAAAACCGCGGGCGCTTACTGGAGATTGGATTCCGACTATGACAAGGTATGGGACCACCTGTCGATAGTGTATCTCTATAGGCGAATACACTGGGTTCAACAAGAACGTCTTGCAACCCGGCCCTCACATGACCGACCACTAATTTCGCTTGAGTGTATCGAATGTATATCACCAACGGTTGGGCTCTAACCACCGTTTCCTGAAAAGGGACAGCATCGAAATAGATTAAAGAAGCAAAAGGAATTTCTCTAGATAGATGATTATACACCCGAATGGGAGCGACCCACATAGCCATGCTGCCTGCCCGATTTTTGTCCTTTCCCGGTTGATGAGACTTGAGGCCAGAATTTACTTTTAAACCATCTGGTCACCATTCAATTTGAATGTCACATTGTCAGATCAGCCAGATATCACTAGTTGACGTCCACAAAAATACTCTAGTTATTTTGCTAGAGAAAAACCATTTCTCCGCCATCAACTACGGTACGTTTGAAGAAATCAACGTACGTAATTCCTTTCGAAATACTCTGGCAGACATTCGTCCATACAAGTCATCCAGGAACAGGATGAACCGAAGACACTCTCCTACTGCATCCAAGGAATCACCCTATAGATCAGTAGCCAGTAGTCCTTGCAATCCGCATATTTTAACCACAACAGAACCACAACTTATCTCTGGGAGCTAACTAAAGATTATTAGCGGTTCTTCCGTTTATGAAGATCAACTGTCTTCAATGCTCCATCTCGATCGTCTTCTGTTATCTTTACGTATTTGTTGGTCGGAATGGTTTTCGAATATAAATTCGATCCCAGTCTTTCCGTACCAACAATCATATTGGACAGATTTGATAGTTGGTGATTTAACTATCAAAATAAACAGTGATTCAATCATGACAATCCAACGGGTTCACTGGTTCAGTATTCAGCACCACTTGGCCTTTTTATTAAAACAAATGTAAATTTAAACTCTTATATGTTTCAATCTTATAATTATAGTTTCGCTTCTTATTTAGCATAAGAATTGTCTTTAAACAAATTTATTTTAATACTTAGAAAAATCCTATATCATATTCAATTTCTGTTTTATTATCATCTTCACATATATCTCTTTTATAACATCATTCGCTTGGAAAATACTATATATATATATATATATATTCTTGAATCCTCTCATTTCCGTTACCTTGGATATTTCATTATATATTCTCAAATCCCGCTTATTTCCGCTACTTTGGAAATCTCAATACGTTATCAAATCTTACGACTAACATTGCGTTATTATTTCATGTCTGGAAATAATAAATTATTCTTAACTCCCTTTTCCATTACAACTAACATCATCCTTTGATAATCCTGAAGTCGTTCAAGTTGGGGTATTTTAATTACCTCTCAGACCTTGATCAACAACATTCATATCTAAAGATAAGTATAAGTTGTAATCCAAAAACCAATATTTCATTCTAATACAAATTCCATTTAACTATTTTTATCTAAAACATGGTTTCATAAAACCTTCTTACTTTTTTTTTAAAATCTCTTCCTCGTTATTTATTAATTCAATAATTAAGTAATTTCTTATAAACAGCATCTTTCAATCTTTACCATTTAAAAATCTTATTATAATTAAACAATATTCACTTAACTATTTTATTCAAAACACACTAACTTATTAATCCATATCAATGAAAAACGATCGATTTAGTTAACTTAAAACGCGGTTATTCCCTTAACCGATTCCAATTAGTTCTCACTTTAAATTAATTAATAATATAATTAATTTAAATAATCCTACCAGATTTTCTCTTAATGAAACAACTATCCAAGCTTAACCATTTGATTTATTTCTTATACTCGTACTTATAAATCTGATTAACATTAGAATTGACTTTATAAGATCAATAAATCAAAATCTTAAATAAATAAAATATTTATTTCCTTTAAATAACTTTTATCCAAAATAATATATTTCAGAATCTATCTCCAGCTATAAAATAAATTTTATAACTTCATCTCTGTCGATTTGCCTGACGGTAAATCAATATTTATAAAACGATTGATTTTATAGGCCATATACTGCCAAATACTCAACCAATACCGCCCATTGGTTTAAACCTAACAAATGTTGAATTTTCAGTCAACAATCAAATCAATCACCTCATCAGATCAGTTCATATATGATGATATGAAAATAAATAGTATGCTTGAGGAACCCAGTTGGATCCCTCCAACCTGTTATCTCAAATCAATCATTCATTTTCACTTAACTGATAACAATAAATAACGACTATTTAACCTCAACCACAAGCAATTCAAACAATTCAACCAATTAAACACGTTTATTTTATTAACGTGGCCAACAAGGTAAGTCACCTTTATTGAGACCAATCGTTAGAATAACGATGTGGTATTTCACTGAAATTAAACGACGGTTTTATTTCATTAGTTAAATCAACAAATAAATACATAATTAGCAAACCGTCAACCATTGGCAAGCAGAGCACCCAAAATAAAACCCAATTTATATAAAAATATAAATGGGAAGAACTGAGTGAGTTTAACTCAGCTTGGTTATCGTCTATCGTTATAAAGCTTGATTTTTAATGAAATTAAACTGATGTTTAGTTAAATTAAAAATCCCGGTTGCTCCAATCTTTGATTAGACAAGCTCCAATCCGTAGTCTTTGTTTGTACAGTTCCAACGATAACCAATTTGGCTGATTCCGATACCCTAATAAAAAGTTATTAACGTTATAATTCAGCACGGTTATAATTATAAATATTAACTTTCTAATTATAACTTAACTTTATGGCTTGTGCCTAGAAACTAAGCAGGCGTTTTACTTTTGAGATGGGAAAATAGTATTGCAAAAGAATTTAATTGGTCCTATTTTCCTTAACAATGCTCCATGCGGCATCATACTGTTCCAGGTTTCTTACATTAGTTAGTTCAGGCTTCAACCCGACTGTACAAATTCACCCTTTAATTAGTATAAATTCATTAAACTAATTCATCTTTGACATTTATTTAGACAATTTAAATTACCATTAAAAATCCTAATAACGTTATAAACCTGTAACGACCCGGATTTTTGGCGACTTTGGTTATCGACATAAGCTCGATGTCGATAACCAAAACATCGAAAAATCCTGGTAATTAATGAAAGAAATTAGAGGGTGAGGATAGATAAGATAGAAACTTAGAATAGAAGAAGAAGAAGAAGACAACATCAGAGTAACACGAACCTCACAGCGGAACGAATAACATATAATATATAACATAACTTTGAAATATAACAGTTATGTATACAATAGCACTTATCAGAGTACAGCACTTACAACACAGCGGAAATAACTATAGCTATATGATCTTGAAGCCTCCTGCTCCAAGCTCTCCAAGTATATCTGTAAAATCCTGACTACTTGACCTCCCGTACAAAATTGGACACCCAAGAGTTTAGGGAAAACAACAAAGTAAACTTCGGGTCAGTCATGGGACTGGTGTGAGTAAAACAGTTTAAACAGGTATATGAACAAGTAAACGATATCTCATAAGACCACGCCGCAGAACGGAACGGGTTTTTCCCTTATGAGAATCCAAAATATCTTTATATCAAAAACCTTTTGATATTATAATAATGTCTATGTACAAATAGATATCAACTAGCAGAAACGCTTTCATCTCACGTTCTACATATATAGTATACAATCAAAATCGCAAGCACGTATTGGATAATGGATTTCCAACTATGACAAGGTATGGAACCACCTTTCGATCAGTGTACTCCAGGAACGATACACTGGAGTTCAACAAGAACATCTTGTAACTCAGCCACACATGACCGACCACTCATTTTGCTTGAGTGTATCGGATGTATATCACCAACGGTTGGGATCAGCAACCGTTCCCGTATATATATGGGACAACATTAATAGATTTAAGAAACAAATGAATATTCTCTAGATAGGTGATTATACACCCTACTTCGGTGCGACCGACTTAGCCATGTTGCCTGCCCGATTTCTGTCATTTACCGGATGTGAGGCTAGAAGCTACGCTTATCTTTTCACATACCACATCTTCATTCACTTAGAATGTCACATCGTCATACCCTCTAAATCACAAATTGAGTTTCCCAAAAATACCACGGGTATAAGCTAAGAGAAATGAATTCCTCCGCCACCAACGTAAATACGTTTGAAACGATCAACTTACGTGATCTACCAGATATACTCTGTCAGACCTTCATCCATACAAGTTGTCCTGGGACTGGACAAACCGAAGGCACTATTCAGTATATCCATCTTAGTCGCTGTTATCTAAGACTTATACAATAGCCCTTGCATTTTACTCCGTCTTCAATTATCTTTGGCATATATGATTCGCAACGCTTATGCCAATACAGAGTGGTTCTTTGGATAATAATCCAACCGGTCTCTCCATATTAACAACGTTAAAATGGTCAAAACTTCGATAGTCTGTGATTTAACCATCAAAGAAAAACAAGTGTGCAAACAACGATATTATTTCCAGATGGAAATTATATCGGTAAATCATCAACATATATCTATATATATATATTCACATTGACTCATTTTCTATGTTTAGAAAATATATGTTATTAACACTGGAAAACGTTTTCCATTTGCTTATTTACAAATCACTACTCTTCCCCAACTATCAGTCCCTGACTGTGAACTAGTATGAGAACAATTCCCTAAGTATAAATCCCGAAGGCCGAAACCAACATCAGATAGACACTTAGAAAACCATTCAATTTACTAATCTCTAGTCAGTTCTAATTTTACTTAACTCTATTTGATTAACTCTGATTGATTAACTCTAACTGGTTTTACTTGGTTTGACTAACTCCATTTATTAACTCGACTGACAAATTTAACTCGATTAACTGAACTAATCACTTTGATTAACTCGACAAATTCACTTTGGTTAACTTAACCAATTCACTTAACTAATTCACTTAGTTTAATTTAACTAATTCACTTTGATTAATCTAACTATTCACTTAACTCCTGTCGAATAAATTATATTCGATAACTCCTCTAACTCTACTCGAATAAATTATATTCGATTAACTCCTTTAATCTATTCGATTTGATAACTCCCCTTTTCGAATAACCAATATTCGATTAACTCACTTCGAATAACCAATATTCGACTACTCACTTCGAATAACTAATAATTGATAACTCCTTCGAATAAAATATATTCGATAATCTCCTCTCGAATAACTAGATTTGATTAACTTAACATATTTAACTTAACTTGATTAACTCATATTGAATGACTAGATTCGATCAACTTAACTTATTTAACTCATCTTGATTAACTCCTATCGAATGACTAGATTCGATTTAACTCCATTCGCTTGACTCTAGATCGCAACGATCACAATGGTTACGCCTGATTCCCTTAGGCAACATCCGACCGCCTTAGGCTATTTACAGCCCTGCGAATTACGCTAGCAGTCGTACGAGATGGCAACTTACCCTGAATACTATGTTTGACTAACTCTGTCTCAAATAACTATATTTGATTAACTCTAGTTCGTTTTAACTCTAATCGATTAACTCTAACTGAGTAACTCTAACTCGATCAACTCGACTTGATTAACTCGACTTACTTAACTCAACTGGTTAACTTGACTTACTTAACTCACTGGTTAACTTGACTTACTTAACTCACTGGTTAACTTGACTTACTTAACCCAACTGGTTAACTTGACTTACTTAACTCACTGGTTAACTTGACTTACTTAACCCAACTGGTTAACTTGACTTACTTAACTCACTGGTTAACTTGACTTACTTAACCCAACTGGTTAACTCTATTGAACTGGTTAACTCTACTGAACTGGTTAACTCTACTGAACTGATTAACTCTACTGAACTAATTAACTCTATTCAACTAACTCGACTCGACTAACCCCTTTCGAATAACATATTCGTTTTACTAACTTTCGAATACCATATTCGATTTACTCCCTTCGAATACCATATTCGATTTAACTCCTTTCGAATACCATATTCGATTTACTTTATTCACTTTATAAAGATTTCCTTTTTAACAACGTTTTATTCATTTGAAAAGATTTACTTTTAAATAATGGTTCTACACTTTAAAAATGATTTCCTTTTTATAACGTTTCCTTTTCAATTCTATTTGTAAATGGTTTACAAATATTTCCTTTTCAAATTTATTCTTGAAATATTCTAACTACTTAATTCTCTGAAAAATTCGCCATAACCTCCTCTGTAACGGGAGCATCGGGAAAATTCCCAAACCCGCCACACAGGCCTTTCCATTAAAAAAGAAAATGGTTTGTAATTATTTCCTTTTTGAATATCTCCTATTTATAAATATTCCAATTTATAAACATTTCTTATTTATAAATATTCCACTTTATAAATATCTCTTATTTATAAATATCCCATTTTATAAATATTCTATTTTCAATATCACTTTGAAAATCCCCTTATCAACATTTCGGTATGTTATGGTATTCAATCATATCAAATTACGATGTTCAGTATCGTCCAAGCACATATAATCGCCCATAGATTTTATATCACATCATATAACAATATATGAAAAACAATAAAATAACTGTTGAGGAATCCAGTCGGATTCCTCCAACCTGTCTCCCTGCATCCACAGATGTTACACAATATGATTATCATCACTTTCTATTCAATACAAATTATTCTGATAGCAGAATCAATATATAAATATTTAACGGTTTATATATATATAATTATATATATATATATATATAATTTTCACTAACTGACTAGCAGTTCAATCAATCAACCAACACACAACAATCAACAAATGATTAACAGTTCTAAAAATACGTTATAAAAATATAACTGTTCAGAGTTGGTGAGTTTTACTCACATTTGCAGTTCATCGTTAAAGAACGATAAACTGTTATTTGATTTGAATCAAACAATTTATTTCGCCATAAATTCAAACGAGCTCCAATGGACTTCCAGTCAGTCCATGGCGTAGCCACCGTCCATACGATCCCAACGCAACTTACGGTTCGTCAATCTGATATCGTATGATCAAGTAATGATTTTACGAAGTTATACACTATTTAAATAAACATTAAAAGAAATGGGCCTCACTTTTCTTTGACCCAGCCCATCCCCATTTGAAACCCGACCCGTTCAAACTCCTTCTCCTCCAAAACACAGAACCCGCTTCAGCCTATTACTCCATTTCCGCCACTTATCTTCCACCGCACCTTCCTCCCTCCCCTTAAATTCACACAAAAATATTCACAATTCATCCTTCACTCTCCTCTACAATCTCACCTCGATTTGTATCAACCTGCACCCACCAACCCATTTCCGTCGTTAGCCCATCCCGATGTACATAATGAAATCCATCGACGCCAATTCTTGCCAAATCCCCCAAAAACTTGCCAACCGTTTCTATTCAACCTCCTGAACTCAAATAGCATCACCAAACCTCGCATTGATTCTTGTATCAGTGGAAAAATCCAACCCTAGCCTATATTACCCCTACTGTACGCGATTTTCACCGACGCCAAACGCCACGGAACCCATCAAGGCCTACACCGAATTGAAGAGCTTGGCGAATGGAGATCAACAAAACTAGTTTCAGGATTTTAGAGATTTATTTGAATTTGGTCTGATTTTTTTTAAAGAAGGAGTTTGCTTGTGTTTTGCTGTGAAGGATGGCGGCCTATTTTCTTTTCTCGGCAGAAGTTAGAATTAGGTTTTAAGGAACTTAGGAGGGGTATTTATAAGGAGAACAAAATATCTAGATATTTTGTTTTAGATATTTTATTTTAATCTTATTATATTCATTTCCGCCTTCTAAAAATTCTCGTGGTTACATACGATACCCCAAAATTACCAAACTGGACATGCAGCTACAGTTCGACATTACGATCCCAACGAAACTGGTTTCGTCGAATTCCGACTCCGTATGCTCACACAACATATTTTTAAAGGTCAAAATACTGACTGTATTTCACATTAAAAATCGGTACGGCCACGTACTAACTTCAAAAATCATGAAATTGGAAATCTAACAACTATTTGACATTGCGGATCCAAAAAAATTAGTTTCGTCGAATTCCGACTTCGTTTGCAAAAGTGGCTATTTTTAAAGCTCTGGATGACCCATTTAAATATATAAATATATTTAAATATAATTAAATTAAATATAAATAAATTTATATTATCGTCTATATTCACAGTGGAATACCATACCTCTAGAATATTCCTCTATGAATTTCTAACTTGATATTTCAATCTGGGTCAACCCGATATTCGATTTATATTGAAATTCCTTTTTAAAATATATATGATTCCTTTATAAATTATAAAGGAATTCCACAGCGACTTTTCTGAAATTTGATTTGGACGTACATCAAAATCTACATGACGAAATCCCGATTTTTCTCTTCCACTAGAAAGATATACTCCACCAGCTCCAAACGTTTCTTGTTTCATAGAAATCCGATTTAAAACGAATCCTATACATTCAGTTGAAGTTCAAATCACCAAATCGCGAACTGCAGCGCCATTTCAAGCTCGATTTTAATTATAATATAATTATACGTTCAAACTGTCGTCGATTGAATATATTTGTCAATATAATTCAACTCTAGGCTGAATTAAATCTAAGGGACGACCCCGTTCACAGAATATTGTGATTTCCAATATTTTTTATTATTTCTGAATTAAATATATTATTTAATTTAATTAAATATTCACTATAATTTAATTAACGATGATTTAATTCCCTAAATCACTATTTATATAACTAAATAAATTAAATAAAATACCCCTGACAAAGCAGGTCATTACATTCTTCCCCACTTAAAATAATTTCGTCCTCGAAATTTCTAAGTTAGAGGACGACCCTATATATTGGAACTCCTAAGATTTGTTTACCCCTTATTTCTGATTTCAACTGAACCAATTAATATTGACAAAAATATTAATTCCTTCCGACTAACCTAAAATTTTCCAAAATTCTGAAAATTTTCTTACACTTTAAATTTTCGGAAAATTTCGCCATAACCTCCTTTGTACAGCCCTATCGGTAAAACCACAACTCGCCTCTCTAGGCCTTCTCCAACCCAAAAGAAAATCAACAGCCAAGGGGCTTGCCAATTCTGCTCATAAATACCAAACTCATATAAAATATAAACTTGTACCTTTTTGTCGGGGATATCATTATATCCCTTACATCTGCTGCTAATTCAGCATATACAAATCCCTTTTCAATCAAACTCCAATCAATTTCATCTCCAACACAACCATTCACATATATCCAAGTCGAAATCACTTTCAGATTATCCTCTAATCAAATCCAGTTTCATTTAACTTAGTCAAAGTTAAATTCTAATTTATTATCCACTTTCACTATTTTAATCCATTTAACTTCATACGTTAAATTTAAATTTCAAATTCCTGGGTTTATTTAAAATCAATTTGAAATCATAATACCTATTCAAAACCTTTGAATTTCTAAACACTTGCTTTCTCAAACCAATTCAAATCAAAATCTTTGGTAGTAATCCACCACTTAGAAACTCGAAAATGAACACTGATGCTGCTGCAGTCATCATCAGAATTATTTTCCAGCTATCGAAGAGCGTACAATACTATATCACTTTTAAAACCATTTCTAAACCTTTCCACTTTGAAATCAATTCCAAATACCATTTGAAATGCTTTAAACAAATTTATAATCTCCCAGGATTTTAAAATTCTCATATACTTAATCCAAATCCATTTCCAAACACTTATTCCAATTTCCATAGTTTGAATTTCAATTTTGATTTAAATTTCAGATTTAACTCCTCTGATTTCACATTTTTCACTAATGTGAGTTCTGGTTGGCTATATATAACCATTTAATTTATAATCTTACTCGATTATAATAACAACCAATATATCCAATATATTATAATTTTGATATATATATATATCTTCTCTATATCAAGATATACCTCGGGTAAACTTATTTTAATTTTCCCTCTTTTCAAAACATATCGTGACGACCCATCGTATTCAAGTGTTTAGTAACTCCTACCGATACAGTGGATCAAACTGATCGACCAGAACTCATAAACAACTCAACCCATGAATCTCCACAAAAAAAATTATTTTTATATCAAATAACAAATACGTTCACTCGTATATATACACTCAAACTCAATCTAGGGTATTACTAACCCTATCTCTACCGAGTCACGCCACAGAGCCAAGTAATTCTTAACTTAAGCTCTGATACCAACTGTAACGACCCGGATTTTTGGCGACTTTGGTTATCGACATAAGCTCGATGTCGATAACCAAAACATCGAAAAATCCTGGTAATTAATGAAAGAAATTAGAGGGTGAGGATAGATAAGATAGAAACTTAGAATAGAAGAAGAAGAACACAACATCAGAGTAACACGAACCTCACAGCGGAACGAATAACATATAATATATAACATAACTTTGAAATATAACAGTTATGTATACAATAGCACTTATCAGAGTACATCACTTACAACACAGCGGAAATAACTATAGCTATATGATCTTGAAGCCTCCTGCTCCAAGCTTTCCAAGCATATCTGTAAAATCCTGACTACTTGACTGCCCGTACAAAATTGGACACCCAAGAGTTTAGGTAAAACAACAAAGTAAACTCCGGGTCAGTCATGGGACTGGTGTGAGTAAAACAGTTTAAACAGGAATATGAACAAGTAAACGATATCTCATAAGACCACGCCGTAGAACGGAACGGGTTTTTCCCTTATGAGAATCCAAAATATCTTTATATCAAAAACCTTTTGATATTATAATAATGTCTATGTACAAATAGATATCAACTAGCAGAAACGCTTTCATCTCACGTTCTACATATATAGTATACAATCAAAATCGCAAGCACGTATTGGATAATGGATTTCCAACTATGACAAGGTATGGAACCACCTTCCGATCAGTGTACTCTAGGAACAATACACTGGAGTTCAACAAGAACATCTTGTAACTCAGCCACACATGACCGACCACTCATTTTGCTTGAGTGTATCGGATGTATATCACCAACGGTTGGGATCAGCAACCGTTCCCGTATATATATAGGACAACATTGATATATTTAAGAAACAAATGAATATTCTCTAGATAGGTGATTATACACCCTACTTCGGTGTGACCGACTTAGCCATGCTGCCTGCCCGATTTCTGTCATTTACCGGATGTGAGGCTAGAAGCTACGCTTATCTTTTCACATACCACATCTTCATTCACTTAGAATGTAACATCATCATACCCTCTAAATCACAAATTGAGTTTCCCAAAAATACCACGGGTATAAGCTAAGAGAAATGAATTCCTCCGCCACCAACGTAAATACGTTTGAAACGATCAACTTACGTGATCTACCAGATATACTCTGTCAGACCTTCATCCATACAAGTTGTCCTGGGACTGGACAAACCGAAGGCACTATTCAGTATATCCATCTTAGTCACTGTTATCTAAGACTTATACAACAGCCCTTGCATTTTACTTCGTCTTCAATTATCTTTGGCATATATGATTCGCAACGCTTATGCCAATACAGAGTGGTTCTTTGGATAATAATCCAACCGGTCTCTCCATATTAACAACGTTAAAATGGTCAAAACTTCGATAATCTGTGATTTAACCATCAAAGAAAAACAAGTGTGCAAACAACGATATTATTTCCAGATGGAAATTATATCGGTAAATCATCAACATATATCTATTTATATATTCACATTGCCTCATTTTCTATGTTTAGAAAATATATGTTATTAACACTGGAAAACGTTTTCCATTTGCTTATTTACAAATCACTACTCTTCCGCAACTATCAGTCCCTGACTGTGAACTAGTATGAGAACAATTCCCTAAGTATAAATCCCGAAGGCCGAAACCAACATCAGAGAAACACTTAGAAAACCATTTAATTTACTAATCTCTAGTCAGTTCTAATTTTACTTAACTCTATTTGATTAACTCTGATTGATTAACTCTAACTGGTTTTACTTGGTTTGACTAACTCCATTTATTAACTCGACTGACAAATTTAACTCGATTAACTGAACTAATCACTTTGATTAACTCGACAAATTCACTTTGGTTAACTTAACCAATTCACTTAACTAATTCACTTAGTTTAACTTAACTAATTCACTTTGATTAATCTAACTATTCACTTAACTCCTGTCGAATAAACTATATTCGATAACACCTCTAACTCTACTCGAATAAACTATATTCGATTAACTCCTTTAATCCATTCAATTTGATAACTCCCCTTTTCGAATAACCAATATTCGATTAACTCACTTCGAATAACCAATATTCGACTACTCATTTCGAATAACTAATAATTGATAACTCCTTCGAATAAACTATATTCGATAATCTCCTCTCGAATAACTAGATTTGATTAACTTAAATTATTTAACTTAACTTGATTAACTCCTATCGAATGACTAGATTTGATCAACTTAACTTATTTAACTCATCTTGATTAACTCCTATCGAATGACTAGATTCGATTTAACTCCATTCGCTTGACTCTAGATCGCAACGATCACAATGGTTACGCCTGATTCCCTTAGGCAACATCCGACCGCCTTAGGCTATTTACAGCCCTGCGAATTACGCTAGCAGTCGTACGAGATGGCAACTTACCCTGAATACTATGTTTGACTAACTCTGTCTCAAATAACTATATTTGATTAACTCTAGTTCGTTTTAACTCTAATCGATTAACTCTAACTGAGTAACTCTAACTCGATCAACTCGACTTGATTAACTCGACTTACTTAACTCAACTGGTTAACTTGACTTACTTAACTCACTGGTTAACTTGACTTACTTAACTCACTGGTTAACTTGACTTACTTAACCCAACTGGTTAACTTGACTTACTTAACTCACTGGTTAACTTGACTTACTTAACCCAACTGGTTAACTTGACTTACTTAACTCACTGGTTAACTTGACTTACTTAACCCAACTGGTTAACTCTATTGAACTGGTTAACTCTACTGAACTGGTTAACTCTACTGAACTGATTAACTCTACTGAACTAATTAACTCTATTCAACTAACTCGACTCGACTAACCCCTTTCGAATAACATATTCGTTTTACTAACTTTCGAATACCATATTCGATTTACTCCCTTCGAATACCATATTCGATTTAACTCCTTTTCGAATACCATATTCGATTTACTTTATTCACTTTATAAAGATTTCCTTTTTAACAACGTTTTATTCATTTGAAAAGATTTACTTTTAAATAATGGTTCTACACTTTAAAAATGATTTCCTTTTTATAACGTTTCCCTTTCAATTCTATTTGTAAATGGTTTACAAATATTTCCTTTTCAAATTTATTCTTGAAATATTCTAACTCCTTAAATTCTCTGAAAAATTCGCCATAACCTCCTTTGTATCGGGAGCATCGGGAAAATCCCCAAACCCGCCACACAGGCCTTTCCATTCAAAAAGAAAATGGTTTGTAATTATTTCCTTTTTGAATATCTCCTATTTATAAATATTCCAATTTATAAACATTTCTTATTTATAAATATTCCACTTTATAAATATCTCTTTTTAATAAATATCCCATTTTATAAATATTCTATTTTCAATATCACTTTGAAAATCCCCTTATCAACATTTCGGTATGTTATGGTATTCAATCATATCAAATCACGATGTTCAATATCGTCCAAGCACATATAATCGCCCACAGATTTTATATCACATCATATAACAATATATGAAAAACAATAAAATAACTGTTGAGGAATCCAGTCGGATTCCTCCAACCTGTCTCCCTGCATCCACAGATGTTACACAATATGATTATCATCACTTTCAGTTCAATATAAATAATTCTGATAGCAGAATCAATATATAAATATTTAACGGTTTATATATATATATGTATATAATTACATATATATATATATATATAATTTTCAATAACTGACTAGCAGTTCAATCAATCAACCAACACACAACAATCAACAGATGATTAACAGTTCTAAAAATACGTTATAAAAATATAACTGTTCAGAGTTGGTGAGTTTTACTCACATTTGCAGTTCATCGTTAAAGAACGATAAACTATTATTTGATTTGAATCAAACAATTTATTTCGCCATAAATTCAAACGAGCTCCAATGTACTTCCAGTCAGTCCCATGGCGTAGCCACCGTCCATACGATCCCAAAGCAACTTACGGTTCGTCAATCTGATATCGTATGATCAAGTATGATTTTACGAAGTTATACACTATTTAAATAAACATTAAAAGAAATGGGCCTCACTTTTCTTTGACCCAGACCATCCCCATTTGAAACCCGACCCATTCAAACTCCTTCTCCCCCAAAACACAGAACATGCTTCAGCCTATTACTCCATTTCCGCCACTTAACTTCCACCGCACCTTCGTCCCTCCCCTTAAATTCACACAAAAATATTCACAATTCATCCTTCACTCTCCTCTACAATCTCACCTCGATTTGCATCAGCCTGCACCCACCAACCCATTTCCGTCGTTAGCCCATCCCGATGTACACAGTGAAATCCATCGACGCCAATTCTTGCCAAATCCCCCAAAAACTTGCCAACCGTTTCTATTTAACCTCCTGAACTCAAATAGCATCACCAAACCTCGCATTGATTCTTGTATCAGTTGAAAAATCCAACCCTACCCTATATTACCCCTACTGTACGCGATTTTCACCGACGCCAAACGCCACGGAACCCATCAAGGCCTACACCGAATTGAAGAGCTTGGCGAATGGAGATCAACAAAACTGGTTTCAGGATTTTAGAGATTTATTTGAATTTGGTTTGATTTTTTTTTTGAAAGAAGGAGTTTGCTTGTGTTTTGCTGTGAAGGATGGCGGCCTATTTTCTTTTCTCGGCAGAAGTTAGAATTAGGTTTAAAGGAACTTAGGAGGGGTATTTATAAGGAGAACAAATTATCTAGATATTTTTTTTAGATATTTTATTTTAATCTTATTATATTCATTTCCGCCTTCTGAAAATTCTCGTGGTTACATACGATACCCAAAAATTACCAAACTGGACATGCTGCTACAGTTCGACATTACGCTCCCAACGAAACTGGTTTCGTCGAATTCCGACTCCGTATGCCCACACAGCGTATTTTTAAAGGTCAAAATACTGACTGTTTTTCACATTAAAAATCGGTACGGCCACGTGCTAACTTCAAAAATCATGAAATTGGAAATCTAACAACTATTTGACATTGCGGATCCAACCAAATTAGTTTCGTCGAATTTCGACTTCGTTTGCAAAAGTTGCTATTTTTAAAGCTCTGGATGACCCATTTAAATATATAAATATATTTAAATATAATTAAATTAAATATAAATAAATTTATATTATCGTCTATATTCACAGTGGAATACCATACCTTTAGAATATTCCTCTATGAATTTCTAACTTGATATTTCAATCTGGGTCAACCCGTTATTCGATTTATATTGAAATTCCTTTTTAAAATATAAATAATTCCTTTATAAATTATAAAGGAATTCCACAGTGACTATTCTGAAATTTGATTTGGACGTACATCAAAATCTACACGACGAAATCCCGATTTTTCTCTTCCACTAGAAAGATATACTCCACCAGCTCCAAACGTTTCTTATTTCATAGAAATCTGATTTAAAACGAATCCTGTACATTCAGTTGAAGTTCAAATCGCCAAATCGCGAACTGCAACGCCATTTCAAGCTCAATTTTAATCATAATATAATTATACGTTCAAACTGTCGTCGATTGAATATATTTGTCAATATAATTCAACTCTAGGCTGAATTAAATCTAAAGGACGACCCCGTTCACATAATATTGTGATTTCCAATATTTTTTATTATTTTTGAATTAAATATATTATTTAATTTAATTAAATATTCACTATAATTTAATTAACGACGATTTAATTCCCTAAATCACTATTTATATAACTAAATAAATTAATTAAAATACCCCTGACAATGCGGGTCATTACAAAACCATTCTGCCCTTTTTACTTTTGTGTAGTTTTGAGCATCGTTCAAATAGCTTCCTTATTCGGAAACCAAACCACTGTGCATCGTTCCAAATGATGAATCCATAAGACCCCCCCTGTTCGTTTGCTTCTTCACACTGTTTACCAAACCATGTTTCCCCATGCCTTTGTTTAATCCTCCCCAATTCGCACTTTCTTATTCACTTCATTACGTTTTTCTGCCAACTGTAAATCATCTTCGGTCCTCTCTCCTCCCGGTTTACCAGTGTCATAATTTTAGTCTAGGCTCCCTTCTTCTACAACAAGACCGCTCACGGTGGCCACAATCCTCCCCGCTCTCCCCTTCGTTGACTGGACCCTTGATCAGAGCCGCCCACCCGAAGCGCCACACCCTCATTCATCTTTGACTTGAGTCTCGTCACGCCAGAACTCTCCGTCCGCCGTCAATTTCCCTCGAACCGCCGCAGTTTCGAGTTAAAACCCTGGTCATCACGATGAACGTTGTCCAATCTTGACCGTTCAGATTACAGCTCTCGTTGAGCTCTGTGATTTCCGTGTTGAAGAACTTCCGAATTGATACAAGAATTTGGAGATTAATTAAAGGAAAGATCGATGCTTTCTGTCCTTCATTTCTAACGTGGAGGCGTAGGTCCAGTTGACCCCGCATATACAAGTTTAGGGTTTGACCAATAGTGGGAAGGTGTTTATATAGGTGAGCAATTTCACAGACGTAGAACGCACGGTGTTAATGAATTGGCAGTCAAGAAAATGGGTTGTTTGAGAGCCACGTAAGGAATAGTAGAACGAAGGTTTGGGATGCAAGGAAATAAAAAGGTTTGGACGTAAAGAAAAGAAAAGGCTACAGTGTAATGGGATAGAAAATATTAATATTATATTATAACGAACTTCATCATGAGAAATCGTGTTAAAAATCACCATATACGATGTCTGTTTTCTGATTAAAAGGCTAATCCTAGCATAGAAAAATATTCCGGACCCAATCGGACAGGTTTCGTCGAATTCCGACATCGTTTGAAAAAAAAATTCTTTATAAAACCAGCGAAAAATACGCGTTTAATTTTTCCACGATCACTAGATAAATCCAATCAACTTGAAACTTTGAAATTCTAAAATAATTAATCAATACGAACCCAACGGCACCAGGTTCGTCGCATTCTGAGACTGTTTCCCCGGTAGGCTATTTTTATACGCACCGCAATGCCATTTTGAGCACCAAATTTCCCAATCTTCAAAAATAACAAACTATATACCTATCCTGACTCTAATTGTCGATACGAACTCAACGGAACTGGTTTCATGGCTTAATTTGATCGTCTGTTAAAGTTATACCCAAATATCCCTTTATTAAATCAAATAAATTTAATTATGCGCTTATAGAAAATAAATGGGCGTTTACAACTGCCGTGGTCACATACGACATCGGTTTGCCACGCAATTTAATACCATGCAATAATTTAATGTTACAGTTCCAATTACACTAATTTCGTCGAAATCAGAGACCGTTTGAAAAATGACAATTTTAAAGGCCTATATTTAAATAACGATTTTCCATAACGATTATTTTAAAATTTGAATTGGTCATAACTAACAATCTATAACACAAAATCTGGATTTTTCTCTTTTATATGAAAATTATCATCAACTAGATTCTGAGGTTTCTCGTTTCACAGAAATCCGGCTTATAACGGATCTTGTATATCCAGTAAAAGTTCAAAACCACATATTATGAACTGCAGCGCCATTTTGAGCTCGATTTAAAATTATATAAATATATATCGTTCAAATATCATTTTAACAACGAATTAAATATTAAAAACCAATAACATTCCAAATATAATATTTAAAATAATAAATCAAATAAAATATTTGGCTACCAAAAGTACGGGACGTTACATAATGTTACTGTTTACATATACTAGTTTTATTTCAAAGTTATGTATCTATTATATATTGTTCGTTCCGCTGTGAGTTTCGCGTTACTCTGATGATGATGTATGTTCTTCTCCTTCGTCTACTCTAAGTTCCTATCTTATCTATTCTCACCCTCTAATTTATTTCAGGACTATCCGGTGTTTCTGATGCTTGGATAGTCGACATTGAGTTTATGTCGATTACTCAGGGTCGCAAATTCCCCGGGTCGTTACAGTGGTATAAGAGCTGAAGGTTAAGTAATAACCTTGGCTCTGTGGCGTGACTCAGTAGAGATGGGGTTAGCATTGAGTTTGAGTGTATATATACGAGTGAACGTATTTGTAGATTTTATAAAAATGGTTTTGCATTGTGGAGATTTATTGGTTGAGTTGTTTATGAGTTTTGGTCGATCTGTTTGATCCGCTGTATCGATAGGGGTTTATAAACACTCGAATACGATGAACCAACATTGTATGTTTTGCAAAGAGGGTAAATGAAATAATTTTATCCAAATTATATGTTGATATAAAAGGATGATTAATATATGAAGCATTATAGTATATTAGATGTGTTGATTGTGATTATAATCAGATAAGATTATAATTGAAACGGTTATATAAATAACCAATCAAAATTCATATAAGTGTTACGAAATGAATTAAATCTGAATTTAAATTAAAACCCTAGAGATTTGGAAAGGAGTTTGTAAATAGATTTGGATTAAGTATATGAGAATTTTAAAATCCTGGGAGATTTTAAATTGTTTTACAAGCATTGTGGATAATATTTTGAAATGTATTTCAAAATGGAAATGTTTAGAAATGGTTTTGAAAAGTGATATAGTATTGAACTCACTTCGATTGCTGGAAAATAGATTCCGATGATGTGCGCGCCGTTATCGGTATTCATTTTCGAGTTATAAGTGACGGATTGCTACAAAAAAGATTTTATTTTTTTGAATTGTTTTGAGAAAAACAAGTTGTTTTGGATCCTGAAAAAGGAAAGTTTGATTTTTGATAAGGTAAATGGTTTAAATTCCCAGGAAGAGATTGTTTGCATTAAAAACAAATTAAGTAGAAATTTGTGAAAGCAAATTGAAATTGAATTGAAATAGAACGATATCAAGAAAAGTTAGATTCTTGAATAAAATTGGACCCATGTAAATTGAGTTGATTTTTGAAATAAAAATCAAAATTGAATTATGAGATAAAGATAACTGATTAGTGAAATTAACCTGTTAATGAAATATTTGGATGGAACTTAACGAGGTTAAGTATATTGAGTTGGTGAGTTAAGAGTTTGAAAGTCAAGAATGGTACTTGAGATTAAGAATGGAATTCGACTTGGATATAAGAGAATGATTGTGTGTGACGTTAAACTGATTGGAGCTTGATTGGGAATACATCGGTATATGCTAAATTGATAGCAGAGTTGAATGCCCGATAATAAGGTACACGTTTATATTCATATGAGTTTGATGAGATTTATGAGCCTGTTTGGCAAGCCGCTTGGCTGCTTGATTTTCTTTTGGATTGGAGAAGGCCCAGAGAGGCGAGTTGTAGTTGTACCGATTGAACCGTACAAAGGAGGGGTTGGCGAAAATTTTCGAAAATTTAAAGTGTTAGAAAATTTTCAGAATTTTTGAAAATTTTGGTTAATCAGGTTGAATTAATAAATTAATTAAAATTTTTGGTTCAATTGAAACTGAAGCTAAGAAGTAAACAAATAAAATTTAACCCAGCAATAGGGTGTGCTTTCTACCTTAGCAATTTCGAGGACGAAATTATTTTAAGGGGGGAAAAATGTAATGACCCGTATTTTTACGATAATATAATTAATTAATTTAAATCATGATTAAGAGATTTAAATGAGTTGTTTAATTAAATTTTATTGAATATTTAATTAAAATAAATAATAGAATAATATATTTATTTCCAAAGTAGTCGGAAATATTGGAATTGACAATATTTTGTGCATTGGACAATTTGAAATATATAATTTAGTTTAGAGTTGAATTATATTAAGGAATATATTATATAAACGACAGTTGAACGTATAATTATATTATAATTATAATCAAGCTCGAAATGGCGTGGCAGTTCATAATTTGGCGATTCGAACTTTAAACGAATATACATAATCCGTTTTAAACCGGATTTCTGTGAAACAAGAAACGTTCGGAGCTGGTGGAGTATATTTTTCTAATGGAAGAGAAAAATCGAGATTTCGTCGTGTAGATTTTGAGTTATGTCCAAATCAAATTTTCGAAAAGTCGCTATGGAATTCCTTTATAATTTATAACGATTTATTTATATTATAAAAGGATTTTTCATATAAATTGGGTATCGATTTAACACTGGATTTGAAATGTCGAGTTATAAATTCAAATAGAAATACTTTGGAGTTGTATGGTATTCCATTGTGAATATATACGATAATATTTATTTATAAATATTTAATTTAATTATTTTTAAATATATTAATATTTAAATCGGTTTATTTAGAGCTTTAAAAATAGCCAGTTTTGCAAACAAACTCCGTTTTTGACGAAACTAATTTTGTTGGATCCGGAATATTAAATTATTATTAGATTTCAATTTTCTTGATTTTTGGAGTCAGTATGTGGCCGGAATTTTAATGTGAAAAACAGTCAATAATTTGACTTTAAAAATACGCTGTATGAGCAAACGGAGTCGGAATTCGATGAAACAAGTTTCATTGGGTTCGTAATGTCAAACTAAAGGTGTATGTCCATTTTCGTGATTTTTGGATGTCATGTGTGATCACAGGAATATTTAAACAGTAAATACATATAACAGTTGATTTAAACTGAATATTATAATCAATAAAATATATTTGAAACTATCTATAAATAATCCTAACTCTCTTCTAACCCTAAAACTTTTCATTCGTCGGTCAAACACTTCTCCGCCGCAAGTTTTCTTCCAGGAAAAATATTTTTGATCTTCAAAATTCAAATAAAAACCAAATAAAATTCCTAAAATCATTCTATATATATGTATGAACTCATGGAAGCATTCTCTATAGCCTGTTATACATTTTGTACAACTCGCGCACCATTTGTGGAGTTCAGAAATAGACGCAGCGAGCTAGGGTTCGAATTCATGGCTGTTGTGGTGATTTTTGGTGGAACTGGAGAGTGTTGTTGAGTTTGTGATAGGATTACGAGTGTGTTTGCATCATTTGGTGAAGATTCTTGCTCGGAAATGTCGCACGACATTTGCGCAGTGCCCGAGGAACCTGGTCGTCGCGATATGGGGTATGGATGCGAGTTAGGAGAAATTGATGTGAGGATGTAGGGAAATGGAAAAGGAGTTGAATGGAGATGCCGGTGTGATTTTTAATGGGGCGTTGGGGGAGAGTTTTGAAGAGAAAGAATCGAAAAGGGTGTTCGAACCCATTACTGGAAGACGAGATTCTTTTTGAAACAGGGAAGAAGGTTGTTAGTCGGGTTTGGGTAATTAAAATGGGTTTGGGCCTTAGGTAAAAGGGTGAGCCCAATTAAAGTTTTAAAATTTTAGTATAATTTAATTTCAATAATCGTATAACTTGTAATATCAATATCTTCCTCATACTTTATCAGAACTTGACGAAACAAGATCCATTGGGATCGTATAGACGGTGGCTACACAATGGAATTGACTGAGAGTGAATTGGAGCTCGTTACACTTTATAGCAAAATAAATTGTCTGTCTGAATCAATTGACAGTAATCGTTATTTAATGATGATCGTCCAATGTGAGTAAAACTCACCAACTCTGTCAGTTCATATTTTTATAACGTGTATTTAGAATTGATAAATGATGATTGACATCTGTGTGTTGATTGGTTGATTGAATTGCTGATTGATTGGTTGAAAATATAGATATAGTTATATATATATATATAAATCGTAAATTTTATATTGATTCTGTGTATCAAAATATTTCATACTGAAATGAAGTTGATGTTAATTTTATTGTTTAACATCTGTGGATGCCGGGAAACAGGTTGGAGGAATCCAACTGGATTCCTCAATATTTATAATACTGTTCTTTTCATATATTGTAATATATGATGTGATATATTATATGTTGTTGATTATGTGTGTTTGAATGATATCGATCATTGTTATTTGGTATTTTAAATACCATATATAATACTGGAATTAAAAAGGGAATTTTAAATGTGTACACTGAAAATAAAATATCTATTACCTATAATAGAAAGTAAAATAGAGACCATGCTGAGTTGAATTATGAGATAAAGATAACTGATTAGTGAAATTAACTAGTTAATGAAATATTTGGATGGAACTTAACGAGGTTAAGTATATTGGATTGGTGAGTTAAGAGTTTGAAAGTCGAGAATAGTACTTGAGATTTAGAATGGAATTCGACTTGGATATAAGAGAATGATTGTGTGTGACGTTAAACTGATTGGAGTTTGATTGGGAATACATTGGTATATGCTAAATTGATAGCATAGTTGAATGCTCGATAAAAAGGTACACGTTTATATTCATATGAGTTTGATGAGATTTATGAGCCTGTTTGGCAAGCTGCTTGGCTGTTTGATTTTCTTTTGGATTGGAGAAGGCCCAGAGAGGCGAGTTGTAGTTATACAGATTGAACCGTACAAAGGAGGGGCTGGCGAAATTTTTCGAAAATTTAAAGTGTTAGAAAATTTTCAGAATTTTTGAAAATTTTGGTTAATCAGGTTGAATTAATAAATTAATTGAAACAGAAGTTAAGAAGTAAACAAATAAATTTTAAACCAGCAATAGGGTGTTCTTTCTACCTTAGCAATTTCGAGGACGAAATTATTTTAAGGGGGGGGGAATGTAATGACCCGTATTTTTACGGTAATATAATTAATTTATTTAAATCATGATTTGGAGATTTAAATGAGTTGTTTAATTAAATTTTATTGAATATTTAATTAATATAAATAATAGAATAATATATTTATTTCCGAAATAGTCGGAAATATTGGAATTGACAATATTTTGTGCATTGGACAATTTAAAATATATAATTTAGTTTAGAGTTGAATTATATTAAGGAATATATTATATAAACGACAGTTGAACGTATAATTATATTATAATTATAATCGAGCACGAAATGGCGCGGCAGTTCGTAATTTGGCGATTCGAACTTTAAACGAATATACAGAATCCGTTTTAAACCAGATTTCTGTGAAACAAGAAATGTTCGGAGCAGGTGGAGTATATTTTTCTAATAGAAGAGAAAAATCGAGATTTCGTCGTGTAGATTTTGAGTTATGCCCAAATCAAATTTTCGAAAATTCGCTATGGAATTCCTTTATAATTTATAACGATTTATTTATATTATAAAAGGATTTTTAATATAAATTGGGTATCGATTTAACACTGGATTTGAAATGTCGAGTTATAAATTCAAATAGAAATACTTTGGAGCTGTATGGTATTCCACTGTGAATATATACGATAATATTTATTTATAAATATTTAATTTAATTATTTTTAAATATATTAATATTTAAATCGGTTTATTTAGAGCTTTAAAAATAGCCAGTTTTGCAAACGAACTCCGTTTTCGACGAAACTAATTTTGTTGGATCCGGAATATTAAATTATTGTTGGATTTCAGTTTTCGTGATTTTTGGAGTCTGTATGTGGTCGGAATTTTAATGTGAAAAACAGTCAATAATTTGACTTTAAAAATACGCTGTGTGAGCAAACAGAGTCGGAATCCGGCGAAACGAGTTTCATTGGGTTCGTAATGTCTAACTGAAGGTGTATGTCCATTTTCGTGATTTTTGGATGTCATGTGTGATCATAGGAATTTTTAAACAGTAAATACATATAACAGTTGATTTAAGCTGAATATAATAATCAATAAAATATATTAGAAACTATCTATAAATAATCCTAACTCTCTTCTAACCCTAAAACTTTTCATTCGTCGGTCAAACACTTCTCCGCCGCAAGTTTTCTTCCAGGAAAAATATTTTTGATCTTTAAAATTCAAATAAAAACCAAATAAAATTCATAAAATCATTCTATATATATGTATGAACTCATGGAAGCATTCTCTATAGCCTGGTATACATTTTGTACAACTCGCGCACCATTTGTGGAGTTCAGAAATAGACGCAGCGAGCTAGGGTTCGAATTCATGGTTGTTGTGGTGATTGTTGGTGGAACTGGAGAGTGTTGTTGAGTTTGTGATAGGATTACGAGTGTGTTTGCATCATTTGGTGAAGATTCTTGCTCAGAAATGTCACACGACATTTGTACAGTGCTCGAGGAACCTGGTTGTCGCGATATGGGGTATGGATGCGAGTTAGGAGAAATTGATGTGATGATGTAGGGAAATGGAAAAGGAGTTGAATGGAGATTCCGGTGTGATTTTTAATAGGGCGTTGGGGCAGTGTTTTGAAGAGAAAGAATCGAAAAGGGTGCTCGAACCCATTACTGGAAGACGGGATTCTTTTTTAAACGGGGAAGAAGGCTATTAGTCGGGTTTGTGTAATTAAAATGGGTTTGGGCCTTAGGTAAAAGGGTGAGCCCAACTAAAGTTTTAAAATTTTAGTTTTAATTTAATTTAAATAATCCTATAACTTGTAATATCAATATCTTCCTCATACGTTATCAGAACTTGACGAAACAAGATCCATTGGGATCGTATTGACGGTGGCTACACAATGGAACTGACTAAGAGTGAATTGGAGCTCGTTACACTTTATAGCAAAATAATTTGTCTGTCTGAATCAAGTGACATTAATCGTTATTTAATGATGATCGTCCAATGTGAGTAAAACTCACCAACTCTATCAGTTCATATTTTTATAACGTGTATTTAGAATTGATAAATGATGATTGACATCTGTGTATTGATTGGTTGATTGAATTGCTGATTGATTGGTTTAAAATATAGATATAGTTATATATATATAAATCGTTAATTTTATATTGATTCTTTTTATCAAAATATTTCATACTGAAATGAAGTTGATGTTAATTATATTGTTTAACATCTGTGGATGCAGGGAAACAGGTTGGAGGAATCCAACTGGATTCCTCAATATTTATAATACTGTTCTTTTCATATATTGTAATATATGATGTGATATATAAATTGTTGTTGATTATGTGTGTTTGAATGATATCGATCATTGTTATTTGGTATTTTAAATACCATATATAATACTGGAATTAAAAAGGGAATTTTCGATGTGTATATTGAAAATAAAATATCTATTACCTATAATAGAAAGTAAAATAGAGACCATGCTGAGTTGAATTGTTTCATTTTTCATAAAAGCTGACGTGTCGTTAGAAGAAGTCGCCTTCCCATATCCAGTAAATCCATTGTTCGACTTTTTAAAATAACGCCTTCCACACATATTTTCCCTTGCTTTACCTTCCCTGTAATCGTTCCCTCCTTTTGTCCAATCTTTTCCCTTTTTCCCCAAGTCTGTTTCCCCAATCTATTTTTCTTCATCCACCAACTTACAACTCAACCAAATTTATCAATTCTTGCTTCTCAACCCGAATCGACATCATTTCTTCCAGGCCTTCTACCTGACTTGCGACTGCTTGCTTCCATTCGTCGATTTCGCATCAATGATGGGATTCTCCAACGAGTACATTTTTTTCAATTTTTCATCCCATTAATTCAAGGTCGGTTCTATTCCACTACATCTGCTACTGCGTACTAACTTCAGGCTTTGTCTGCACCATTCACATACCTTATTCATATAACTTCCTTGGTTCAGCCGATTTCAGTCGCTATTCGAATTGATAATTGAGCCATGTCCATCCCACAGTTGATGTCGCTGATATATTAGCCATCTACCTCATGTGAACCATTAGGTTTAATTCACTGATCTGCCTTCTTCCCCACATTTGATTCACTGTCGTAGTTTTCATTATATACTGACAGTGCGAAAATACAATTCAGGATTGGAAAATTATTTTCCTCCCATAATTAATTCATGGTATTACACGCATGCTATTTTTGTTTGATATTATCAATGCGTATGTTAAGTGACAATTATACTAAATATTATGTCATCCTGATTCCACCTAATTTGCAAAATAGGAACTAAACGTTGTATACTCCTTTGATTACATTGCTTATTTAATTTTCACAGCTAAATCATATTATTACACATAAAATTATTTTTTATTTCATATTTATGTCAAGGGGACAGTTTCGCAGTTAGCACCAGTTTTATCTGCATATGACAAGCTTTTACGGCTGTTTTCATTCCTACTTTCTTTAGGCTAGGTTCATCCGCTCTAATAACATTTAGTTTGCATTTACCAATAGTTAGGTGGAATGTTGTATGAAAACAAATTGATAGCTTTGGACTTCATCGGTAACTCTTTCTTTTACATGGGATGTTCTGTCTTTTGTACGATGATTCGAAATAAATTACAAACATAATGGTTTACGAAACCCCCAAAAAAAAATCCACTACCCATCGAGTTATCTCATAAATTTAAATTGTGTCTTTTAGTTGTTTCATAACGAGCAATTTTAGTAGTGCTTCTTCTGTAAACCTTTTATTTAGTAGGTCACACTTAGTATAAAATTATTTTTCAAATGGGATTACCTTCATATTCAAGCACATCTGGGTGCATTTTGTGATGGGACGAATATTTGCCTTGCTAATAAATGGAAAACTTTGTTTGCAAAATGGGTGAAAGACTGTAAATTTGCGTTGTATCCTCACTTGACTGTTGCAATTAGAAGCTAGGTTGTCCTTGGATGGCATTTTGTAGCCACACAGTTCTAGGTACTTTGTATACAATTTTAGCTATATGTTATCTTTAACATGTATTTCATGTACATCAGTTACAATAAAAAGTACAAGCTATTATAAACTGACGTGGGACTGTTTACATTTTTTATATCCAAGATGTTGTTATTCTAAGTGCACTATTCTTTGTCATCGAGAATGTACAAATTAAATGCTTTACTGCACTTTGAAATTCTACACCCAAAACAGCATTAACTTCCAACTACGGGTATTTTACTTTCGCCAAATCCAATTGCTCTCTTTCCTCATACAGTATTATACTGTTATACATCACGAATAATCAGCTAATATGAACCTTTTACCGACGCTGATCATAAGTGTTGCATTACTAAGTTTGTATGTTAATAACATGTAGAAAATATGGTTTTCCAATAATCATTGCTTAGTTCTCATAAAATTGGGTGTAAATGATCTAATGCCGATTACAGTATTGAACTTACCCCCATACATTCTTTATCACTAATTATTACACGCTATTTGGAATAGATATAGAGTGAATATCAATGTGAAGAAAAGTAAAGTTTAAATAAGTCTTAGTTAGGTTATAGTGAAGAAGACATAATAAGCAGTGATTCATCCATTGATCCTATATTTTGTGTTTGAAAAAAAAATGTATCCTCTACGGCCTACAGTTCACAAACCTTACAGTTAAGTTGTTCACCATCATCATTACTGTTTCATATTACCTTTTGACTTACTGTTTGCTTAACCGGTTATATTTATAATCAAGTTGTTTTTCGTACAAAGGTGGTTGCTTCATTTGTTGATAGGTATACGATATCAACGAACTGTGCTACATAGATCCTTTTTAATTTTACAAAAAAGGCAATTGGTATATGTGCCCTCTTATTATTATTATTAAAATATCCATAATGCGGAGAATTTTTTTTATATCTTCCATGTAAGTTTGATTCATCTGTAACTAACATTTTATAAAACAATTACACAACATATTTTTATCAAAATTTTGACGAACATTTATACTAATTTACGTTGCTGTGATTTTACCTGAAGGTATCATAGTTGCTATGGCAGGGCTCTCTTCAGAATAGGTACATAGCAACTCTTATCAAATCAAAATTATTTCCATTAACTGTAAACTGAAAACAATTATCGACCGCACTGATACAGGTAATATATAACGTGTATACTTAATATGTTGATGACTTATAACAGTTAGTTTGATTTTATCAAGTTATATTCTGTATAGTTTTTATTATTGGTCTTTCCAGCTTTCTCACAAATGTCATAGTATTGCATATATAACTTCGTTTACTTCTAAATCACATGGTACGACAATTGGGCATAATCTGAACATGGGTTGTTTGGTAAGTATATCTTAAATATGCCCATAAATTTTAAAGTCGAACCTTAAAAAACTAAATAATGAAAAGAAAATTGATTAGTTAATTAATAGACATTCGATTTTTTCACAGGGCCATTGAAATTTTGGGCAGCGATCTTATTCGATTTTTTGTTGGAATTTTTAGCCTTTTGCTTATTCAAATGTATTTTTACATTTTATTTGCACATTAAATAATTTTAAAAAAATATTAAGTTTTTGACCTAACAAATACCCAAAAAATCCCAATAATACATTGTAACAAGAATTAGGTACATCTAAACTGATTTTCATTGTAATATCTAATCATTTATGAGGATACGTAAAGCATAGTGCATTAAACTTGAACGTGCATATTGATTATATAATGAAACTTTAACATGTTGTTACTTGAAAATTTACCTCGAAAATAAAATCTATATGTCAGTGGTTCTGCCGATGTTTGTGCTACGGAATAAAACCTGAAAATGCAGAAAATGTGAAATATTCAGATCAAATTGAACGATTTATTGAAATATCAAAGCTTAAAAGTAATACCGATAATCTCATCTTATAATTTTACATTTTCTCAAACAGATGATAATTGTGATATTCAATACATGAAATGGAAGGCTTCATTGATTATCACAATATTACAATTCTGGTAAAGATAAATTTTAATACAAAGCATCCAATTTAATGAAGCTATAAACAAAAATCAATAGTTTGTTTCATAAATATGTATTGCTTAAAAAAATAAAAATAAAAAACCCTTGGTGCATAAAGCAATCCAGCTTTATTTACATAATTTGTATGAGCTTCTCCCTTTCTCCCTTCTCTGTTGTGATATACTCAAAGCAACACTCTAGATCATTTAGGCCTTGGAGAACATATCTCAAACATGGAATCCATATCACCTGTTTTTCTATAGCCAAGCCCGGTTCCTGTTTCTTTTTTTTTAACAACACAGCTTGCCTCTTACTCCCTTGTAGGACAACACATGAAATTGTAGCAGTTTTACTCATAGTTATAAAAGGCAAGTAAATTGCAAAACATGTCATTCAAAGTACAACCATTATTTATTTCCTATTATTTTCAGTTGTAGAAATCATAAAATACAACTATCTGTGAAAATAGCAAAAGAGTAATAATCGTTCCTTACACCTTATAAATCAAGAAAATTTCTACCAATAATTGAATTCCTTTTTAGTGCGGTTCCTGGCAGTCTGATTTTGATGGTTAATACACAATTTTGAGATTCTGAACTTCTTTTGGATGCAATCTGTAAATTGAGATTCAAGCACTAATGGTTGAGGGTTTCATCGATCTGAGTGGGGTTTCATTTTCCTCTGTGTTTTTCTAGCATTCATTTTATTTTGTTTTTTCATAACTTTGCATTGTCATTTTATTCTCTAAGCTTTGAAAGTACAATGTGGACACTAGGTTGCTCTAGCACTAATGCCTATAAGATAATTTTCATGAAGGAAAACAACATTTTTTGTTTATCATTTCTTTATCTCGCTTTTCTATGCTCTATTAGCTATTATTTAGCAGTTTTTTTTACGTCTTTAGTTGTTTATATACAGCTGATGAATATAATAGGTCTGCAAAGTCCAGTAACATTTAGTTATTTTTTTTCAACAAATTCAACTACATGGGAGTTGGCTAATAGTGCATAAAATACCTACATACGATATTGAGATACATTTGACAGCATGACGGTAATTGCCTTTTGCATATGCATTTTACCTATATATGCACGGTTAGAGTAGAGATTAGGAATGCAGAAAGAATGAAAGGCAAAAGACTGTACATGTTGATATTGCATTATAAAATTGTGTTTTCCAACTGTCTCCTTCCATGTATATTATTATTATTTTAAAAAATCTGTGTTTGGTGCATTTGATCTGCTTAGAGTGAGAGTAGCTCTTTATTTCATACTAATTGTAAATAGGCACAATTAGATGGTATATTTATAGTGGCATCTCAGTGCTAAACAAATGAGTCCGAAAAAATTAGCTGTCGTATAGACTGTTTTCTTTCCCAGGAGGTAGTTTCAGAGGCATGCGAGTACTAAAAAATTCTATGGAATTCAAACGTTTCCAAGAAGGAAGTTAAAAGAGCTACTTCCAGTAGACATTATCTCTGTTTTGTTTCATATATAACTAATCCCAAGGGAGTAACAACAATTTTTCTTCAACAAGGAAGCAACTTCTAGAATCAGTTGCTTTGAAAAAAGATTGGTCGGTCTCAAAATAATCCAGTGGTCGATATGCCTTCAGTTTTGAACTTCACAGTAAAAAAAACAAAGAATTAGATTGAACAAGCACATTCCTTTGGAATGATGTTCAAAAGTATTTGCAATGGAGGTTTTTCAATGCAGGAATTAATGAAATGACCACACCACAGAGATTCGACATGCAGGTACAAGTTTATTACGAGCGTTTATTTACTGGTCCTATAATTTGGTTAATCCTATTGTGTAGCTAAAGAACGACACTTGAATTTTTATCAGAAAAATTGTACAATGCATGGTTAATTATCTCAAAATTGCATTACTCTGATAAAAATAAAATAATTGAGATACAGAACAAGTTGCAATATACAAAGCTCCACTTCATTCTCAAGAGAATTAAATTTTCCATTTTATCATTGTAATTATGATATTTAAATCCATTTCACTGTATAAAATTTCAACTGTATGATGCAGGTACCATAACCTGAAGAATGGTCACAATTGAGGAAGTCCACTATAATCATACATCAGGAATCATCAGTACACCATGAAAGTTTGGTCCTTAAGTGTCTTAAAATTATATAATTTAAATAAATTATGACCGTTCATATTTCCTAACGAAAACTGTACATGCTAAAAATCTTAAAGTTATGTTTCGAAATGCAGACAGACATGCTAGCATGAGAAAGGATGAAATCCTATACCTGCTCGGAATCACTTAAATTACCATAGAAGATGCAACTAGGTTTGAATTGCTATACTTAAATCTATTATATTTTAACATTTGTGCTACTTATGATGTACATCATGTTTTTGGGATGCTACCATATAACATGAACGAATATTCACATTAATCTACCATACAAATCCAATCAATTTTTTTACATTTGTGTATTTACTTCATTATAAACTAATGTTCTGATTCTTCTGCTTTCATGCTTTTATTTTTATTGATAGGGAAAGGACAACCTCAATGATTCTTCCTGACACTTTCCATGATAATATACAAGCTATTATGATTGATTTATCGAGTTTTTATAATACCTGGGTAAGCTTCCAATAGATGTGCTTTTCTGGTATTAATATTATTTTCAATTTTTATGCCATCATAAACTTTTGAATTTTATACTTGCAAGTTAGCCAGAGTTGAATTTTATATTATTTTTAGTCTTTTTTTTTACGGATTTTGTCTACACTTAGGTCAAATTAATATTGGTTTTCCTCCTTGCTGTCACTGTTAAAATCCATACCATAACACTGATGTGCACCTACATGTTCTGTTAAAGTAGCTGCAGCATGTTGAAGCATGAAACAATATAACTACAACCTTCATAAAAGCTTGGGTTTCCTTATCAAAAACATTAAAAACTATTGTGCCAATTGCTTTTTAACATGTTAATAGTTATCTTTGGATGACAGTTTCATGTATGAGAGAGATATACACAACATTCAAGTTTTTGATGCAGTATTTTCACTGTTGAAAAGAATACTATATTAAAAATTACATTGTCATAACAGCTCATATTGAGAATTTGTTGCATTTTTTCACTTAATTTTCAACATATAATCTCTTATTTTCTCCGACAATTTTAGTAACCTCAACTCAAAATGGTTCTAATAAATATTTAGTTGATGGGTATCTTCACATGAAATAAGTATGTGCGGAGCATGTATATATGAGTATGATATCCCTCATGCTTCTGCATATGTATGACATACTAGATAATAAAGGCATGTATGGATATATAAATATGAGACGAAATTAATTGCTTGCATTTTGTGCAAAATCAGGTAATACTGCATGACTAAATTAACGGGTGTACACAATATTTGAATGCAGAACACATCACACCAAGACAACACATCTTACTGAAGATACCTGTTATGTTTAATTTAGTTGCTTAAAGCAACGTTACATTGGGTGCTAAAAATTTAATTCATTATTTATTACCTTCTTTAAAGTTATGATATTGGATAACTTAGTTACGATAATCAATGCAGGCGAACTTAACTAATTTTTTATTCTTGAATATATAACAAAATGCCTTTTTTTTGGCGGAAAAGGCAAGCGGTGGATAAAGAAGGGCTAATCTTATAGTATACAGTACTGATTGCAGTAAGTTAATATTTTCGTACGTTACATACTACTACCAATAGTTGAAAAAAAACAAAAAATTCAGGCTGTGTATTTTATTAAAATGTAGTGTACAATGAATTTAGTAACCTTGTGGGAAATGACAAAAATTTGAACTATTTATTATATCATGACTCAATTATTATGTAACTTGAAATTTTAGATTTTAAAGGATTGGTAGCACCTGACTTTGGTAAACTCATAAGCAGACTTCAAGTTACTTATTTGCGTACATGACAATATCGGCAAGAACAACTATTAATTTATTACGTTGGCATGATAACTAATGGTTTAATATGACATCGATAAATGAGTTTAATTGTAAAGCTTATTACTTTGTAGAGTGCGTAGCCTATATGTGCTTAGGCTTGAAATTGACGGGCCAGCTTTTCATTGTGAAAATGATAGTATGTGGAAATAGGGAATGATGTAAGACCGCTACCTGGAACGTGTTTTAGAATTCTCTTCAATCCACTGACTGAATTTAACCCGAAATATACTGTAGTTTTCAGTTTGAATAATTGTTAAACCTAAGTGCAGTGTTCGCTAACAGTTCCAACTTTTGTTGCACACTGTTTCAGAGTGATGATCATGTATCTAAATTAGCTACTTTCATGCTATTGATCTATTTTTTATGTTATTCTAATGACAGGTCTATAAATCTATTTGCAGATCAATTTTTGTTAACTTAAAAATGCAGATTGCATTCTCAAATACTGTTATGACTTATATTGCATATTAGTTCGTCCAACCCTATATATCTTTCCACTTCATAACTTAAAAAGTCTATTGTTATCATTGTTTTATAAATTAGGAAGCTACGATGGTGCTGCTGGAGTGAGAGCAGGAGCAGGGGAGATAAATGTGAAAAGAGGTTCAAAACATGGATAACCATACATTATCTGGTGCATGAAACATGGATAACCAAATTAATAGATTTCTGGGTAGTGTTTAGTTGGAGACTTCAATGCTAATGTTGTTCCCAAGATAATACGTGTCCATTCCTCTGCCAAATTTGTGTATGTGAGAACTCATTTTCTGCTCATTTGTAATTTTGCAGCATGTATGCATGATTGCGACGGGTTTATGTTGACTTGATTATGTAAATATTTTATCTGAGTTAGAAACGTCTTTCAAATAAAAATACCCTATTCTATTTTTAGTTATGCTTTCTTTACTTTTAATTAAGTCTAATTTTTTATCTGATTTTGTATGTATGGTTACTTATATTTGTTCCGTTTACAGATAGTGGATGGGGGTGTAGATTTAATTTTCTGATATGATTTGGGGATTACTAATTTTCACCAACGGATGTAAATTTGTAAGTCTATTTCATCATAAACCTAAGAGAGAAGTAGGGATGGGTTTGTTTGATAGCTTAATCATGAGTCAAATACCAATGTTAGATTTTCTTTTGGGGCCAACTGTAAATATTTAGACTGTCAATCCATAGTAGGCATCAATAAAAAAAACCATTTACATGAAGAAACTAATTGGAATACCGTTCATGTAACATGAAGTTTGAAGTTGGTAACATAACATACCCTTTTGTTCTCATTGAATAATCACTTATCAACGTTGCACCTAAAACTGGTATACCGATGAACAGGATAAAACAACGACAACGAAGTGTATACTCTATTTACGTTGCATAAACATGACCAACCCACTAACTATACTTTCAAAACTTAACATGTCTCTGTGATGACTTTAAACCATCATCGATTGTACATCATAATGTATTTTTCTCTTTTTGAAAAGATAAAGAGGAATTATTTTCAATATTACCTTATCATTGAAACTTTTCAGCAATAGGTAAGAATTATACTTTAATAAGCATACAATTTCCTGATAAACAAAACTCAATACAAGCCTCTGAATGTAAGAATTGAAGTTGTGATGATACATATGTTTGTACTTCATTCAAATAGAAAATTTAACTACATCGGTAATACATAGTATTTATTTTTAAAATAGAGAAGATGCAAGGTTTTTAGATTCCACGCTATAAGAAGTGTCAATTTTTGTGTTTATTGCATTTCTCAAGATATTAATGTAATATTTAATTACTTTCTTTGCTTTATTTTATTATCTCCTAATATAACGGACACTCATTCATATCTCAACAAACAAACTCTCATTCGTATCAGGATAACACTATGTTTTAACCTTTATGTGACACAACATCGACACAATCGTAAGTGATTGTTGATAAAAGTAATTCTTTTATTTCATATTTAATACGAGTTCAAACCAGACCGACCCAAAACAAGAGCATATTACATCAAAACCGAACTGAAATTGAACAGTTTGAATGATTAGTATAGTGGTTTATATTTTTGATCAATCGTTTGATGCGGTGCGAAAGAGGCATGGACTTCAAACCGCATCAGATCGAACTATGCCCATCCCTACTTAAAATCACTCACTTTACTACATAAGCAATTTACGGCATAACATGTATGAATGATAAACTTTTGTCATCATAAAAGCTGCTATTCTTGCACGATCATATTTCAGTTTAACTTAACCCAACTTAATATTTATCTTATGTTATGTCACTGTTGAAAGTGCAACCATTATTGTTCCGCAACATTATTCCAACCCTACAACATCATACTCTTACCTAGCCAACTCATACTACGTCAACTGAATTTCTTTTACTCCTATCCATGCATTACTTTTACACAAATGCTTTTGATACTTTTGTGTGGTCATCACAACACAATTTCCTAACCTACCCGTGTAAGTAGCACGGGTTCCAACCTAGTATTTATATAAAATCAAATAATTTTATAAAAGGAAATATTTATTTAGAAAATAAATAATTTTATAAAAGGAAATATTTATTTATGAAATAAATAGAATTATAAAAGGAAATATTTATTTATGAAATAAATAGATTATAAAAGGAAATATTTATTTATGGAATAAATAGAGTTATAAAAGGAAATATTTATTTATGGAATAAACAAAATAAAGAGGAAAATTGGCATGATATAAAAAAATTATGGGAAGATTATTTAAAGTGGATATTAAATATAAATCTGTTTCAACAGAAAAAGTGGGAAGATTAATTTATAAATAATGTTTTAGAAATTAAGCAAAAATATTTATCATTTGATAATTGGAATATATAAGTCTGAACTTATATAGAGAAGTAGAAATTGGTTCTAACACCGATATTTTAAAAAGAAATTGGACGCAACATTTATAAAGGGAATTATAAATGAGATTTAAGTGTTAGAAATAAAAAGTAGATTTCGTGTGAATAATTCTATAAATAGAAGTATAAATAGAATTTGGAAATTGGTTATTATTTTAAAATACGAAATCAAACTAAATGGATTATATAAAAGTGATAATCGAATTAGAGTTAATCGAATAGAGTTAATCGATTAGAGTTAATCGAATACAGTTAATCGATTAGAGTTAATCGAATAGAGTTAATCGAATTAGAGTTAATCGATTAGAGTTATCAGAATAGAGTTAATTGAATTAGAGTTAATCGGATTAGAGTTAATCGAATATTAGTTATTCGAATAGAGTTAATCGGATTAGAGTAAATCGAATAGAGTGAATCGAATTAGAGTTAATCGAATTAGAGTTAATCGAAAAGAGTTAATCGGATTAGAGTTAATCGAATAGAGTTAATCGAATTAGAGTTAATCAGATTAGAGTTAATCGAATAGAGTTAATCGAATTAGAGTTAGTCGAATTAGAGTTAATCGAATAGAGTTAATCGAATTAGAGTTAATCGAATTAGAGTTAATCGAATAGAGTTAATCGAATTAGAGTTAATCGGATTAGAGTTAATCGAATAGAGTTAATCGAATTAGAGTTAAACGAATTAGAGTTAATCGATTCGAGTTAATCAAATAGATTTAATCTAAAAGAGTTAATCAAATTAGAGTTAATCGAATATTAGTTATTCGAATAGAGTTAATCGAATATAGTTTATTCGAAAGAGAGATTATCGAATATAGTTCATTCAAAGAAAGGTTATCGAATATAGTTTATTCGAAAGAGAGATTATCGAAATAGTTTATTCAAAGAAAGGTTATCAAATATAGTTTATTCGAAAGAGAGATTATCGAATGTAGTTTATTCGAAAGAGAAATTGTCGAATATAGTTTGTTCGAAGGAAAGAGTTATCGAATAGAGATTATTCAAAAGAGTTACTTAAGGAAGTTTGTTAAAGATTTAAAAGGTGAACTTTGTCTATTTCGAGGTTAAAAATGTTGTTCAGTTAAGGTCTGAGAGGTAGTTATACCCCAACTTGATTGACTCCATTTTTAACTAAGGAATGGTTAAGGTTCGATAGTGAATGTTGGTTAAGTTAATTTAGTTAATGAAGGAAATGGTTTGAGTTGGCATAGCAATGCTTTATTTAAACATCTGTTTAAATCCAATGAAGGAGTTTTGGAAATGTGTTCCAAATTATAATCAGAAGTGTTTTCTAATATAGAAAATAAGAAATGGAAACGTTTTCCAATGTTAATAAGGTATATTTTCTAAATTTAGAAAATAAGAATTTATGGAGATAGGGAAATGGGTAACTGAATAAATTAATGATGAAATAATTTAAAAGGAGAAAAAGTTGATTGATGGTTGATCGGTAAGATTTCCATTTGGGAATACGACCGTTGTTTGTACACATGTTTTCCTTTGATAGTTAAATCACTGACTATCAAATATTTTGACCATTTCCGTTGTCAATACGGAGAGACTGGAATCAGTTATATTATCTGAAAACCACTCCGTATGGCATTAGCGTTGCGAATCAAATATGATGAAGATAATTGAAGACGGAGTTATGCAAGGGCTGTCCTGTTTACATAATAGTGCCTTTGGTTTGTCCAGTCCCAAGACGACCTGTATGGAAGAATATCTGACGGAGTATATTTAATAGATCGTGTAAGTTGATCTCTTAAAACGTATTTACGTTTGGTGGCATAGGAATTCGTTTCTCTTAGCTGTTTACCCGTGATATATTTAGAGAAATCAATTTGTGATTTAGAGGGTATGACGATGTGACATTCAAAGTGAATGAAGATGTGGTTTGTAAAGGATACGTTATGGCCTTTAGCCTCACAACCGGAAATGGTATAAAATCGGGTAGGTCGCATGGCTAAGTGGTTGGCTGCCAATTAGGGTGTATTGTCACCTGATCTAGAGAAATTTCATTTACTTCTATAATCTATTTCGATGCTGTCCCTTTTGGGAATTGGTTGCTGATCCCAACCTTTGGTGATAATACATTCGGTACTCTCAAGCGAAATGAGTGGCCGACCATGTTTAGCCTGGGTTACAAGATGTTCTTGTTGAACCCGGTGTATTTCCCTCTAGAGATACACTGTCGGAAGGTGGTCCCATACCTTACCAGTTGGAATTCATTACCCAAATAAGCGCCCACAGTTTTTGATTTTATATTATGTATGTGGAACGTGAGATGAAAACGTTCCGCTAGATGATTATTTAGTTGTGGTTGATAGACACTATTATAATATCAAATTATGTTTTGATATAAAGATTATCGTTTCTTTCAAAAGGATTTTGAAAGTCAAATCAAGTGGTTTGGATTCTCATAAGGAAAAAACCCGTTCCGTTATACGGCGTGGTCTTATGAGATATCATTTATTTTCTCAAAACTATTTTAAATTGTTTACTCATACCATTCCCATGACTGACCCGGAGTTTATTTTGTGTTGTTTTCCCTAAACACTTGGGTGCCCAATTTTGTACGGGCAGTCAAGTAGTCGGGATTTTACAGATATACTGAGAGCTTGGAGCAGGACGCTTCAGGATTATATAACTATTGTTATTTCCACTGTGTTGTAAGTGTTGTACTCTGATAATGTTACTGTATACATATACTAGTTTTATTTCAAAGTTATGTATCTATTATATATTGTTCGTTCCGTTGTGAGTTTCGCGTTACTCTGATGATGATGTATGTTCTTCTTCTTCTATTCTAAATTCCTATCTTATCTATTCTCACCCTCTAATTTCTTTCATGGACTATCCGGTGTTTCCGACGCTTGGTTAGTCGACATTGAGTTTATGTCGATTACTCAGGATCGCAAATTCCCCGGGTCGTTACAATGGTATCAGAGCTGAAGGTTAAGTAATTACCTTGGCTCTATGGCGTGACTCAGTAGAGATGGGGTTAGTAATACCGTAGATTGAGTTTGAGTGTATATATACTAGTGAACGTATTTGTAGATTTTATAAAAATGGTTTTGTATTAAGTAGATTTATTGGTTGAGTTGTTTATGAGTTCTGGTCGATCTGTTTGATCCACTGTATCAGTAGAGGTTTATAAACACTCGAATCCGATGAACCGACACTGTATGTTTTGGAAAGGGGGTAAATGAAATAATTTTATCCAAATTATATGTTGATATAAAAGGATGATTAATATTTGAAGTATTATAGTATATTGGATGTGTTGTTTGTGATTATGATCAGATAAGATTATAATTGAAACGGTTATATAAATAACCAGTGTTACGAAATGAATTAAATTTGAATTTAAATCAGAATCGAAATTAAAACCCTAGAGATTTGGAAAGGTGCTTGTAAATGGATTTGGATTAAGTACATGAGAATTTTAAAATCCTGGGAGATTTTAAATTGTTTTACAAGCATTGTGGATAATATTTTGAAATGTATTTCAAAATGGAAATGTTTAGAAATGGTTTTGAAAAGTGATATAGTATTGAACTCACTTCGATCGCTGGAAAATAGATTCCGATGATGTGCGCGTCATTATCGGTATTCATTTTCGAGTCGTAAGTGACGATTACTACCAAGAAGATTTTGTTTTTTTGAATTGTTTTGAGAAAAACAAGTTGTTTTGGATCCTGAAAAAGGAAAGTTTGATTTTTGATTTGGTAAATGGTTTAAATTCCCAGGAAGAGATTGTTTGAATTAAAAACAAATTAAGTTGAAATTTGTGAAAGCAAATTGAAATTGAATTGAAATAGAATGATATCAAGAAAAGTTGGATTCTTGAATAAAATTGGACCCTTGTAAATTGAGTTGATTTTTGAAATAAAAATCAAAATTGAATTATGAGATAAAGATAAATGATTAGTGAAATTAACCAGTTAATGAAATATTTGGATGGAACTTAAAGAGGTTAAGTATATTGGATTGGTGAGTTAAGAGTTTGAAAATCAAGAATGGTACTTGAGATTGAGAATGGAATTCGACTTGGATATAAGCGAATGATTGTGTGTGAGGTTAAACTGATTGGAGTTTGATTGGGAATACATTGGTATATGCTAAATTGACAGCATAGTTGAATGCCCGATAAAAAGGTACACGTTTATATTCATATGAGTTTGATGAGATTTATGAGCCTGTTTGGCAAGCCGCTTGGCTGTTTGATTTTCTTTTGGATTGGAGAAGGCCCAAAGTGGCGAGTTGAAGTTGTACCGATTGAGCAGTACAAAGGAGGTGCTGGCGAAAATTTTCGAAAATTTGAAGTGTTAGAAAATTTTAAGAATTTTTGAAAATTTTGGTTAATCTTGTTGAATTAATAAATTAATTAAAATTTATTGGTTCAGTTGAAACTGAAGTTAAGAAGTAAACAAATAAAATTTAACCCAGCAATAGGGTGTGTTTTCTACCTTAGCAATTTTAAGGACGAAATTATTTTAAGGGGGGAAAAATGTAACGACCCGTATTTTTACGGTAATATAATTAATTAATTTAATTATTTAAATCGTGATTTAGAGATTTAAATGAGTTGTTTAATTAAATTTTATTGAATATTTAGTTAATATAAATAATAGAATAATATATTTATTTCCGAAATAGTCGGAAATATTGGAATTGACAATATTGTGTGCATTATACAATTTAAAATATACAATTTAGTTTAGAGTTGAATTATAAAAAGGGAATTTATTATATACACGACATTTGAACGTATAACTATATTATAATTATAATCGAGCTCAAAATGGCGCGGTAGTTCATAATTTGGCAATTCGAACTTTAAACGAATATACAGAATCCGTTTTAAACCGGATTTCTGTGACAAGAAACGTTCGGAGCTGGTGGAGTATATTTTTCTAATGGACGAGAAAAATCAAGATTTCATCGTGTAGATTTTGAGTTATGTCTAACGATTCATTTATATTATAAAAGGATTTTTAATATAAACTGGGTATCGAATTAACACTGGATTTGAAATATCAAGTTATAAATTCAGATAGAAATATTTTGGAGCTGTATGGTATTCCACTGTGAATATATACGATAATATTTATTTATAAATATTTAATTTAATTATTTTTAAATATATTAATATTTAAATTGGTTTATTTAGAGCTTTAAAAATAGCCAGTTTTGCAAACGAACTCCGTTTTTGACGAAACTAATTTTGTTGGATCTGGAATATTAAATTATTGTTAGATTTCAATTTTCGTGATTTTTGGAGTCAGTGTGTGGCCGTACGGAATTTTAATGAGAAAAACAGTCAATAATTTGACTTTAAAAATACGCTGTATTAGCAAACGAAGTCGGAATTCGACGAAATAAGTTTCGTTGGGTCCGTAATGTCAAACTGAAGGTGTACGTCCATTTTTGTGATTTTTGGATGTCATGTGTGATCATAGGAATTTTTAAACAGTAAATACGTATAGCGTTTGATTTAAACTGAATATAATAATCAATAAAATATATTAAAAACTATCTATAAATAATCCTAACTCTCTTCTAACCCTAAAACTTTTCATTCGTCGGTCAAACACTTCTCTGCCGCAAGCTTTCTTCCAGGAAAAATATTTTGATCTTCAAAATTCAAATAAAACCAAATCAAGTTCTAAAATCATTCTATATATATGTATGAACTGATGGAAGCATTCTCTACAACTTGGTATACATTTTGCACAACTCGCGCACCATTTGTGGAGTTCAGAAATAGACATAGCGAGCTAGGGTTCGAATTCATGGCTGTTGTGGTGATTGTTTGTGGAACTGGAGAGTGTAGTTGAGTTCGTGATAGGATTACGAGTGTGTTTGCATCATTTGGTGAAGATTCTTGCTCGGAAATGTCGCACGACATTTGTACAGTGCTCGAGGAACCTGGTTGTCGTGATATGGGGTATGGATGCGAGTTCGGAGAAATTGATGTGAGGATGTTGGGAAATGGAAAAGGAGTTGAATGGAGATGCCGGTGTGATTTTAAATGGGGCGTTGGGGGAGAGTTTTGAAGAGAAAGAATCGAAAAGGGTGTTCGAACCCATTACTGGAAGACGGGATTCTTTTTGAAACAGGGAAGAAGGCTGTTAGTCGGGTTTGGGTAATTAAAATGGGTTTGGGCCTTAGGTAAAAGGGTGAGCCCAATTAAAGTTTTAAAATTTTAGTATAATTTAATTTCAATAATCGTATAACTTGTAATATCAATATCTACCTCATACTTTATCAGAACTTGACGAAACAAGATCTGTTGGGATCGTAGGGATGGTGGCTACATAATGAAACTGACTGAGAGTGAATTGGAGCTCGTTACAATTTATAGCAAAATAAATTGTTTGTCTGAATCAATTGACAGTTATCGTTATTTAACGATGATCGTCCAATGTGAGTAAAACTCACCAACTCTATCAGTTCATATTTTTATAACGTATATTTAGAATTGATAAACGATGATTGATATTTGTGTGTTGATTGGTTGATTGAATTGCTGATTGATTGGTTGAAAATATAGATATAGTTATATATATATATAAATCGTTAATTTTATATTGATTCTGTTTATCAGAATATTTCATATTGAAATGAAGTTGATGTTAATTATATTGTTTAACATCTGTGGATGCAGGGAAACAAGTTGGAGGAATGCAACTGGATTCCTCAATATTTATAATACTGTTCTTTTCATATATTGTAATATATGATGTGATATATAATCTGTTGTTGATTATGTGTGTTTGAATGATATCGATCATTGTTATTTGGTATTTTAAATACCATATATAATACTGGAATTAAAAAGGGAATTTTCAATGTGTATATTGAAAATAAAACATATTTATATAAAATCAAATAATTTTATAAAAGGAAATATTTATTTTGAAAATAAATAGAATTATAAAAGGAAATATTTATTTATGAAATAAATAGAATTATAAATGGAAATATTTATTTATGAAATAAATAGATTATAAAAGGAAATATTTATTTATGGAATAAATAGAGTTATAAAAGGAAATATTTATTTATGGAATAAACAGAATAAAAAGGAAAATCGCAGGATATAAAAGAATTATGGGAAGATTTATTTAAAGTGGATATTAAATATAAATCTACTTTAACAGATAAAGTGGGAAGATTAATTTATAAATAATGTTTTATAAATTAAGCAAAAATATTTATCATTTGATAAATGGAATATATAAGTCTGAACTTATATATAGAAGTAGAAATTGGTTTTAACACTGATATTTTAAAAAGAAATTGGACGCAACATTTATAAAGGGAATTATAAATGAGATTTAAGTGTTAGAAATAAAAAGGAGATTTCGTATTAATAATTCTATAAATAGAAGTATAAATAGAATTTGGAAATTGGTTATCATTTTAAAATACGAAATCAAACTAAATGGATTATATAAAAGAGTTAATCGAATTAGAGTTAATCGAATAGAGTTAATCGATTAGAGTTAATCGAATAGAGTTAATCGATTAGAGTTAATCGAATAGAGTTAATCGAATTAGAGTTAATCGATTAGAGTTAATCGAATAGGGTTAATCGAATTAGAGATAATCGAATTAGAGTTAATCGAATATTAGTTATTCGAATAGAGTTAATCGAATTAGAGTTAATCGAATAGAGTTAATCGAATTAGAATTAATCGAATTAGAGTTAATCGAATAGAGTTAATCGAATTATAGTTAATCGAATTAGAGTTAATCGAATAGAGTTAATCGAATTAGAGTTAATCGGATTAGAGTTAATCTAATAGTGTTAATCGAATTAGAGTTAATCGAATTAGAGTTAATCGAATTAGAGTTAGTCGATTCGAGTTAATCAACCAGAGTTAATCGAATAGAGTTAAACGAATATTAGTTATTCAAATAGAGTTAATCGAACATAGTTTATTTGAAAGAGAGATTATCGAATATAGTTTATTCGAAGAAAGGTTATCGAATATAGTTTATTCGGAAGAGAGATTACCGAATGTAGTTTATTCGAAAGAGAGATTATCGAACATAGTTTATTCGAAGGAATGAGTTATCTAATAGAGATTATTCGAAAGAGAGTTACTTAAGGAAGTTTGTTAAAGATTTAAAAGGTGAACTTTGTCTATTTCGAGGTTAAAAATGTTGTTCAGTTAAGGTCTGAGAGGTAGTTATACCCCAACTTGATTGACTCCATTTTTAACTAGGGAATGGTTAAGGTTTGATAGTGAATGTTGGTTAAGTTAATTTAGTTAATGAAGGAAATAGTTTGAGTTGGCATAGTGATGTTTTATTTAAACATCTGTTTAAATCCAATGAAGGAGTTTTGGAAATGTGTTCCAAATAAGAATCAGATGTGTTTTCTAATATAGAAAATAAGAAATGGAAACGTTTTCCAATGTTAATAAGGTATATTTTCTAAATTTAGAAAATAAGAATTTATGGAGATAGGGAAATGGGTAACTGAATAAATTAATGATAAATTAATTTAAAAGGAGAAAAAGTTTATTGATGATTGATCGGTAAGATTTCCATTTAGGAATATGACTGTTGTTTGTACACATGTTTTCCTTTGATAATTAAATCACCGACTATCAAAGATTTTGACCATTTCCGTTGTCAATACGGAGAGACCGGGATCAGTTATATTATCTGAAAACCACTCCGTATGGCATTAGCGTTGCGAATCAAATATGATGAAGATAATTGAAGACGGAGTTATGCATGGGCTGTCCTGTTTACAGAATAGTGCTTTTGGTTTGTCCAGTCCCAAGATGACATGTATGGAAGAATGTCTGACGGAGTTTATTTAATAGATCGCGTAAGTTGATCTCTTCAAACGTATTTACGTTTGGTGGCAGAGGAATTCGTTTCTCTTAGCTGTTTACCCGTGATATGTTTGGAGAAATCAATTTGTGATTTAGCGGGTATGACGATGTGACATTCAAAGTGAATGAAGATGTGGTTTGTAAAGGATACGTTATGGCCTCTAGCCTCACAACCGGAAATGGTACAAAATCGGGTAGGTCGCATGGCTAAGTGGTTGGCTGCCAATTAGGGTGTATTGTCACCTGATCTAGAGAAATTCCTTTTACTTCTATAATCTATTTCGATGCTGTCCCTTTTGGGAAACGGTTGCTGGTCCCAACCGTTAGTGATAATATGTTCAGTACACTCAAGCGAAATGAGTGACCAGTCATGTTTAGCTTGGGTTACAAGATGTTCTTGTTGAACCCGGTGTATTTCCCTCTAGAGATACACTGTCGGAAGGTGGTCACATACCTTGCCAGTTGGAATTCATTACCCAATAAGCGCCCACGGTTTTTGATTTTATATTATGTATGTGGAACGTGAGATGAAAGCGTTCCGCTAGATGATTATCTAGTTGTGGTTGATAGACACTATTATAATATCAAATTATGTTTTGATATAAAGATTATCGTTTCTTTCAAAAGGATTTTGAAAGTCAAATCAAGTGGTTTGGATTCTCATAAGGGAAAAACGCATTCCGTTATACGGCGTGGTCTTATGAGACATCGTTTATTTTCTCAAAACTGTTTTAAATTGTTTACTCATACCAGTCCCATGACTGACCCGGAGTTTATTTTGTGTTGTTTTCCCTAAAGTCTTGGGTGCACAATTTTGTAAGGGCAGTCAAGTAGTTGGGATTTTACAGATATACTGAGAGCTTGGAGCAGGAGGCTTCAGGATTATATAGCGATTGTTATTTCTGCTGGGTTGTAAGTGTTGTACTCTGATAATGTTACTGTAGACATATACTAGTTTTATTTCAAAGTTTTGTATCTATTATATATTGTTCGCTCCGCTATGAGTTTCGTGTTACTCTGATGATGATGTATGTTCTTCTTCTTCCTCTATTCTAAGTTCCTATCTAATTTATTCTCACCCTCTAATTTCTTTCATGGACTATCCAGTGTTTCTGATGCTTGGATAGTCGACATTGAGTTTATGTCGATTACTCAGGATCGCAAATTCCCCGGGTCATTACAGTTGCGGTTGTGAGATTCAATGTTATTCAGATCTTTCTTCTATCTTAATTCTTCTATTCTAATTTTCTATCTTTTCTATTTCTCATCCTTTATTTTCTTTCTATTAATGATTCGTATTTTCGTGCAGTTTGGGTCGGACTTGTATTGTAATTAGTCGACTCAACGAGCTCGAATTTGCGGGTCGTTACAAACATGTTAATAATTATTAAAAAAATAACACCAAAGTATATCATAGAAAAATAATATAAACATATCTTGCAAATCTGTTGGAATTCTGCTGCAAAATAGCTTCGATAAATATTCGTCGGTATTCTGCTTGGATTTGCAGCGCAAAATAGCAGCATAAATTTTCTATCGGTAATTTGACGCAATTCGCAATAGCTTAGTGATGGATGAAAGAAGACGAGGGTAATAAATAAAATAAAAAAAGTCGAAATAACAAAAAATGTCCCTTGTAGATCACACGGAAATCTGTCGCAAATTAGCGACGGAAATGACCTCTTCTAAATATATGACGCTAAATCGGTGTTTTCTTGTAGTGTAATATCCCGAAAAATGGATATTGAAGTAGGTACATAGATTTCGCATTTGAAACCCACCATTCCAACTTTATCAAAAGTAGAGTTCATGTTGAGGAATTTTTTTAGTTTAGGGCAGTTTTGAAGATTTATAACGATCAGTTTTCAAACTAATTACAAAAATAGGTCACTTTCCACCATATATAATACTGAAGACATCTCGGCTGCCGCCAGGTTTTTTTTGTTTTTCAATTGGCGCCATCTGAGATGGAGCCAATGTAAAACATAAATCATATTCCTGAAGGCATCTCAGATACTGCCAGTTTTTTTTTTCATTGGGTCTATCTGAGATGGAGCCAATGTAAAAAATAAATCATATTCCTACCAGTATCTCGAAAGCCGCCAGCTTTTTTTAATTTTTTTTATCGACTCCATCTGAGATGGAGCCAATGTAAAAAATAAATTATATTCATGATGGCATTTTGGGTGCTGCAAATGGGATTAATTTTTTCCATTGGCTTCTCAGATGGAGCCATTGAAAAAGAAAACTGGTAGTATCTGATTAATCTATTGTTGTTATAAGTCTTAATAAAATTCCTAGTATTTAATGCAATTTAGTGAAGCAATAGCAGACTAATAGATTGTATTATCCGCATTTACAACACATTAATTACTTAAAGCTAATTATCAACATTCTAGTTTATTTTTTATACTTTTATAATCAATGGGATTGAAAGAAATGCTTGTATTATTATGGAATAATATGTATCATAGGTTGGAGAATGGAGTTTTGATGACAACAACCTTATTTCAATTATCATCATCGATTATAAAATATATACTAATACTTTTTTTATAGAATATATATATATACACACACACACTCATACATATGTAGGAATTATATACAGGAAATATTACTAAAGACTATACAGTTTAAAGTTGATAGAGATTCAAAATTCAGACAAATTTCAAGACTCATAAGTATTCAAGATTTCAAGAGTTAAAGATTAATACAGTTATAGAGTCTAGTTTTTGTAAGACTCTAAATAGCACTGCAGGTTCAATATTCAAATTCTAATTTTCAAACTCTGATTTCCAAATTCTATTTTCTATCCTCAATTCTCTCTATTTTATTTTTTATCTTTTCTGTTTCCTTTTTTATTTATCTTTGATTTTCAAACTTAAGTTTTATACATTTATAATTCTATACTTTATATTTACATATAGTTAAACATTATAATTTTATAAATATGTTTATATAGTTTAAATTTGTGTTTTCTTACGTTTTTCTACTCTATAATATTAATTTACAACACTATATTTTTATTCAAGAACTTCCAGAATTATATTTATATCATAACACTTAAAAAATGTTTAAAATTCAAATTTACACTAGAGTATGTCGACATACAGAAAAGGCTATGTCGACATATAACTGTCAAAAATTTAAATTTGAAAGGAAGTGTCTTTTCATCATTTAAAACTCTGCGCAATCTAGCGTTGTGCGGGACTGGACGTAGGAGCAATCCGAACCAGTATAAAATCCGGTGTGTTCTCTCCTTTTTTGAATTTTTATTTCTGTTTATTTTGCATCCGTGTCTGAATCTGCATACGTGATTGTGTTTGTGGTATTTGATTTATTTTGTTATACACATAAGTTTTAGATTTTGTTTAAATTCTCACAAACACTATTCACCCCCCTCTAGTGTTTGTTTTGCCTTAACGATCCATTCTGCAATCCCTAACAATTTGTATCAGAGCACGGGTTTTCAAAAAGTTCATAATCTGATTTTTGAAAATGTTAAAAGGCAAATTTTGAACACTAGTTTAAATTTATGTATTGCATCAGTATTAGAAGAGTCTACATTCAATTTTGTTGAAACATCAAGTTACTATGATTTGAATTTTGAGATTTTTGAATTTCGAAAATTTGAAATTTGAATTTTTTTAAATTATGAAATTTTTGATATATGAATACGTTACAAAATCATCATGATATTTGAAATTGTAGATTTGTTAGTTTAAGAAGCCATTTGGTTATTTGAAAAGTCATCTGAATATTTGAGAAGACATTTGAATTATTTGAAAAGTTACTTGATTCTTTGAAAAGTTGTATTCTTTTGTAGGAAAAGATGTGTTATATGGCTATTGGATATTCAAACTCTGAAAAGATGAATAATGTGGTTGTTGGTGATTCAAATTTCGAAATAGTGGCTATTGAAAATTCAAATTTTGAAAAGAAATCAAAAGGAGGAGAAGAGCAACGATGATTGGTGAAGAGACATCAAGAAGAAATGGATATATATATATATATATATATATAATGTAAATCAGCAAAGAAATGGGTACCAGATCAATTTACAACTTTGGATTTTCATCTACAACTCATCTTCATACTGTACTTATCTTCATTCGCTTCATAATGCCGCTGGTTTCATGTGAATCAGTCAAGAATTGATCAAGTAATGATCAAATGAAGTTTTAGTGAATAAAGAGATAAGGAAACCAAAACTACCAACGGTTATCTTCAATTTGCATCCACGGGTTAGATATTTTGTCCCAAATCCTTTTCCAAATTGTAGTTCTCGTTCTTGTGGTCGTTTTGATGGGTAGATTGTCAAATTCCGATCAAAATTGAGTGAGATATGGCCATTTGAAGTTGGTGATTCAAAACTGAAAAACTGTTACGGGATTTCATGAATACCTCTTACTGTTTCGACTTTCTCCACCCCAATACCATCCAAATTCATCCTCAAACTATCACTAGATCGTAGTCCTTGAATTTCTCTTCGATTTTCCACTGATTTCGTCCAAATCCGTCAAGAAACGAAGAAGTTACGCCTCTTGAAAGATTGATTGAAAATGAAAAACGAGAAGAAGAAGAAGAAGAAGAAGAGAAGAGATTGTGAAGAGACATGACTTTTGGACCTTTATGTAGTAGTAGAAGTGTCCATTGATTCAAAATTCAAAATTCAAATTCATATTTTGGCGGCAAGTTGATTGAACTACTAAATCCTTGATATCATTCTCATATGGTGTTCAAATTTAGCAACTAAATATACTATCCTGACCACAAAAACGATACCGTCGTAATAAAGCAGATTTCATCATTAAATTCTGGAAGATATTCATGACAATGGAAGAACAACAAAAGGAAGGATTGCAAAAATAGGTACGCCTTACAATATTTTCATAATTATCATTACATTTAGGAATATACATCTAAGCACATAGTTAGTATAGAAATTTATCCCTTTTATAATTTTAGACATTTTGGTACATATGTTGATACACCAATTTAATTAAATATTTTATATTCTAAATTGAAAATTCATAACTCTTTGGTTTGGTTTTGAAAAATTGAAAAGACATCTTTTCAATATGAAATATCTATTCAAACACTAATTACCAATTTTGTTTATCTACTTATGTTTCATATACTTGATGTCAAAAATATATTAAAATTATAAATTATTTATAGTACATAGATATATGCTTGAAATAATTGAAATTTTTTTAAACAAAACATTTTATATTATTATAAAATATAAATTTACATATCTTTTATATGTAGTTTAAAAATATATAGTTTAACTTACACTAGTACAAAATAGGTCATTTGCGACGCCTTATTTGCGTCGGCTTGGCTAAAAATAGTAGCACATATAGTTATGTGCGACTGTTTTAGTTACAAACCGTAGCAGGTTGTTAGGAAAAAGATGTAGAAGACAAATTTGCGATGGTTTTCTTTAAAAACAGTAGCAAATATTTACAATTTGTGACTGTTGTATTCAAATCCGTGGCAAATAAAATAGGGATGGAAATGCTGAACTTCCATTTTGCGACTAGTTAAATATAAAATTGTCGCACATACATTCTTGTCTGGGTCCGTGCCGTACTCCAGCTTCACCTTTCTTTAACCTAAATTTTTTTCAATCGAACAAAATCTCCTGCCCTAACGTCCATTGAACTGAGTTCTAGATTATACTTCAACGATTTGTAAATCGTCGTCCGATCTATTCACCATTGGATCGCCTGCCCTAACCAGCCATCTCAATCCGTCTATATTGCGATTTTCGATACTCACTGAGCTATCACACGTTCCGGGTACGGCTTCTGGATCCATCAATCGGTGCTTCAATCTGCGATTCCTTGCATTTGGCGAAAACTTCCTTTTAGACTCCGAGCTTCGAGCCCCGTTCCTGTAAGATTTGAGGAGGTATTGATTCCAGCTGGAATCAGGTTTTTATTTCTTCCTAGCCCTTTTATTTCACGTTTATAGTAGTGAAAAAAGATCCTTCCTCCTAAGATCGATCTTCTGAAATCACTAGTTCGTCTCAAAGCAGTGAAGTTATATATTTTATGTGTGTTTCATTTTATGCAATTATCCATGTTATTCGATACTGTGATTATTTTTCCCTTTTTCAATTTATCGTGATTGCCACCATTTTACTTTATACTTTTTTCCCTACCATTCAGTTCTTCTCTTCATTTTTATGCCTTCTTCTGACTTAAAGATCTTACATATATTTCAATGCTTCTTTGTAAATATAGTGTAATTAAAAAATGATACAGATTTCCTACAGTGCTTAATTATGATCAAAACTCGTATTACAAAAGAGTAAAATAAAATAGATATATAGGACTATAGAAAGCTTGGTCTAGAATTTAATATTTGTTCTATTCCCGTATTTTGATCGGTATTCTATTACGGTAGCCTCATTAAGTGGTTAAGAGGATGAAGGTACGTCCTTAGATTTGGGTTGTACATTTTTTTTTAATATATACCAGACCTTGAAACTCATGTTATTTACAACTATGGGTACTGTTTAACCCTGAGTACACATTTTGGACGTAGATGACACATGTTATGTTTGAAGAATCGCTATACTGAAGCCAATTTTGAGTTGGATTTTCCTGATATGAAGATTTTGTGATTGGATAGGTTTTCAGTGCATGTTTGATATGGATTAACGATTGAACCAAAGAAATATAATATTCAAGACTTAATGATTTCTCTACTTCATAGCTCAAATTCTGGTTTAGAGTAGCATCTGGAAATTATAATTCCCTCAAAAAGCATGGCAGTTATATGCAAGTTTCAAGCACATCTCAGTCATCTAACGTTATGAATTTATTTAGTTAAGTTCTATGAGACATTCGACCATATCTTATAATCATGTAATTTTAGCCAGTTAACAAGTTTGGGTTATTGTTTGATGTTAACTAAACCGTCTTATGGCGTTAGTATTGTAAAAAGCTCTCACTATAAGTATACATGCACTGTATCCATTTTTTCTGGAGTCTATGTTGCTGCATAAGAAAATCTCTAGCATTGAGCGGTGGTTCAAGGAGGGAACAGGGAGAAAAAAAGCGTAAACTCCCACTTCTCCAGCTGTGAGTAGGGATTTGCGTATGTAATTTTTTTATTACAGGCTATAAACAAGGTTCATCTCCCTGTTTATAGTGTTCTAAGAATGATTTATACTTGTACAAAGAGTATAATCATGGAAAAAATATATGATTTACAGTGTATTAAGAATGGTAAAGAAATTCTACATGTATGAACCTATTAATAGCTTTGGTACATGGACCATTGACCGTGAAACAATTTATTAAACATGACACGTCATTTAACATTATGCCTCATACTGCATTTCTTGTCGAAGTATTCCAACTATAACTTCAATAAATGCACGTTGTTACTATCCTATCTTCTTGTACACTGCAATATTTTGTGCTTTACCTGATTCTAACCATATATACCTGTTTTACTCACACTCTCCATATAATGGTGTCAAGGTTAGTGGTTGTTCATTCGACTCTCCTCTTATATGTGTCTGTGTGTATATTGTTTGTTCAGTATAAGTCTAAATGTTACGTGCATGTGCGACAGCATCATCAGTTGCAGGACAAATGTGTCTAGGAATCCAAACAAGGAGAAACTAATAAATGGCTACTTATTCCCTGAGCTGTTTTTTCTTTCTTTTTCTTTTTTCTTCTTCATATTCACGAAATAAATATAAAACACTTTTTTTATTAGATAAATAAGAGAAGAACTGAACACAAGAAGAAGCATCCTAAGGAAAATGTGATTAGCTTGGGAATTGGGGGCAAAGCAGAGTCAGTACCACTTATTATTGCTTCAACCATGGCTGAGGTAACTCCCACTTTCCTGATAATTTTGGCCTAATTAGTAAATAGTGAGGGAAAATACTTACTGAAATCAGACACATAAATGAGGTGACAATGATTTCCTTGCAAATATTTTAGTCTGCTTTTCCTATACAAATGTTCATAGTTGTGATTTTCCATGCCTAGTGTAATCATGAGTAGAACTCCATCAAATTTACACATACAAAATATTAATCATTTGCAATTAGGATGTTTGTGATAAAGAATAGATAGATCCTTGTACAAAAAATATTATTAGTTAACGCTTATTACATGTTGTTGCACTACCAAATTTTAAGTTTGTCTGATGCTAAAACAAAAATAATTGCATTTACTGTTTACTTTCCAAAACTAGTTTTTCCAGATATTACAGTTGCCTTTTTCAGTGCATTTCCTCCCAAAAATTATTGATTTGCGTCTAGGTTTTGTTTATTCAATAGTACTATGTTAGCATACATCGCAACAATTTATTTTTTGACAAAATGAATTGAAAGTTATCTTTACCTGTTTTGCAAGTGAACTGAAATTACTCTTAGCCATTTAGTTTTCCAAATTTTCCTTTTCACTCTCAGCATGGTTTCTTACTAAAAAGGCTAAAGAAAAATGCATGATAATGCTAAATCTTTTTATACAAGTTCTTATCCTCTTTTATTTGTTTTGCAATTTCCTATTTGTTATTTGATGATACTAATCCATGATACTGTTAACTAGAATTTTGGAATCTTTATATTCTCCCATTTGCTGGATTTCACGTTTCATGTGCGTAGTTTGTGATAAAATTGTAATTAGGGATATATTATTTTAGCATAAAATTTGATGCCAATCATAACTAGTGATAAAATTGTGCTAACATATTGGTGGTTGTGCGTGTGTGGTCATGCGTTGGAGAAACATGACAAAATTTGAGATACATCTACAGCAGAGTATATTTGTATCTTTGCAGCCATACCTAAGGATCATAATATATTTTTCTCAACCTTGACCATTTTATTTTGAATGTTCATAACACAGCAATGCAGACAAACGTAGATTCAATGGTAGCACTACTGGGCACTCTAGAGAGTGCAACTTTTACCTTGTTTATGAATGGTAGTACCACGCTAGCAAAGCTTGCCAAATACATTGACATATAATACTGAGAAAACAATGCACCAAAAAACTACCCAGAAACCTTACTTGCTTACTAGTGTAACAGGCCAAAAACACAAGTAAATTCAGATGTAGACAAAGCCATCATCATTTAAGACACTTATAATGTTACAGTAAGCTAATTGAACTTACTGCCTATACATGAAAAAGAAAAGAAAAAGAAAACTTACCGGGCACTCCAGACGGGATTATTCCTTCGTAAAAAAATGGATTCCAAGTAACTGAATGATAAATTATGTAAAGTGAACAAATATCAGTTTACCTTTATTTGACGTATCAAAATGAACACTAACGTTGTTCAATATGGACTTTACTTCTATTTACCTTTTTTTAGTATATCCATGCCATTTAGCTCTACACTCTTGTGTTGTCAGCAGTTTGTTGTTGCTGCCTATCTCATGTTGTTATAATTAAACTTTTATATATATCTTATTCAATAGATGTTATGTTTTTAAGCAGAATTACCTTATTTTTGATTGGTCAGACTTTCAGATTTATTTAATTATTTTAATTGAGGTTGATCCTTTAGAAGTTGTTGTGGAATCTATGTATTCTGGATAACATGTCTGTGTCTTAATTTCAAATTATTCCTAGTGTGATATATTTCAGACTTAGATTACCTATATGGAATTCTAAATAATTTGTAAATGAACAATGCTATTGTGACTTTTTTTATTATTTTTATTTTGTGAAATTTGGATTGATATAATTACCAGTATACCATGATTTTAGGTAGCATTCTTTCTATAAAGAAAGACATTATTTCTTAAAAAATTATTCCAATGTTTGAGAAAAAATAGAGTAAATATAAATTGGAGCATGATATTATTTTTTTGTTTTATATTCTCAGGCTCATAGTTTATGTAATAAACTAGAAATTTTGTTTCTTCTATTGGACAATTTTTCGTTGGTATTTCTAATTGTCTGTTCATTGTTCCAGTCTACTAATTTATATTTATGATTACCAATATGTAAATTTTTGGATCAAACTAGGCTAGATTCAAAAAGTTTCATGAATAGAATTTTATTTATTTATTTTTTGATGCTCAGCGTGATTTTATAGCTGTTACTCGGTTTGGTATGTGTGGTGCAGGGTTATATTGATGACAATGATGTCAGGTTGGTGTTTGAGAAGTCTGTTTAGGGTGGAATGCTGAAATGAAATGGTTGTGATGGTTGATGTTGTTCAATGGTTTGGATGATCATTTGGTGATACTGCTGTGCGATTGTTTACGATGTTGCAGGTTGAGTTATATGCTGATAATTTCATTTCAGTTAGCATTTATTTTACATGAAAGTATAAGGTTTTCCACTTCGTATAATTCAGAATTAAATTCCTACATCTTATCCTTTTTATTTGCATAGTTATATGCTGATAATTTAGTACAAAAACCATGTATTGAAGCAATCAAAATTTTCTTTTTCTTTTTTAATTTTAAAAAAAGAGCGCTACATACGATCTCATCTCTATAATAATTTGTGTAACTTACATGTATTATATGGCCTGCTAGGAATTTGCTGAATTTCTTTAAGCAAGTTATATGTTATGTCATCGGGTTAGTGGATTTTTATTCAAGCATATCTGAACATTATTTTTTCATTAACTTTAGTTTAACCTTCTCATTTTTAATTTATCATCAGAGTGCTTTTTAGGTAAAATTTTATGCATTTAAATAAGACCTGGAAAATTGCTGCTAGAAAATGATGCTAACATACATTGTGAGCACTTTGCCTAGTTTGGAGGAATGTCAATGTTTATTATGAATAAACCATGTAAAGAGAAGGAAGCAACTGGATGGTTAAGGGCTGATTCTTTCATTGTGAGCACTATTCCTTAACAAATGCAGGTACTTATTTATGAGCTTTCCAGTTTGCGATGTTTTGATTGATGGTTATTCATATCTTAATCTGCAACACAGTTTTTGAAACTGAGTTGCATTTTCTACTTAGTTTTTTTTTCAAAACATAATAGCAAATGCATCTCAGTTTGCAATGCAGCTACAGTTTTGGAAAACTGAACTAGGTCATTATTTTGTTTGTCGTTATAAGCGCATAATTATTTTTCTTGTCGTTATATTTGTCCATCTTATCCGTAGATTGGGCCTCGTTTCTTACTTGGACTACTCAGCTAACGCATGTTCTAAACTTATTTGTGCAAGTTCTGCTTCACCTATCGACTTTACTGTAACCTAAGAAAACTTTACCGATATTTTTTTTTTGATAAACTCTGTGATCTGAGACAGATGATAGCATTTTTGGACAACTGCAGTTATATTTTGCATTGAAGTAGTAATTCTAGCCCCATGTACAACATTCATGATCAGTATCTTTGATAATGCATCCTCTAATTTGAAGACCTTCCATGGCTATACCACTAGAAGTTATCATTCACATATTTTTTTAGACTAATTTCTACATGTACTCTTTTCATTGTTACGCCATAGCATCTGGTTTTATACAACACAAACATGCAGGATTCGGTATTTATCAGGAGTTGCCAGTCATACAGGGGCGATGCAGTGAGCAACATGGCATACAAGGCCAATGCTAGAATACGGGACCTGATTTACGGGTGCATCGGTGGGATCTCTTCCTTACAGTGGCAGGCGAAGCAGCTGCGGACTCAATTGGCCATTTCTCAGGCAGAGATGGTACATTTGAAAATACTTCACTCCAGTAAAATAATAGTAATAATGCTTATTTTGCAAATGTCTGTTATTTGCAGGTTGAGGGTGCCTGTTCGGATGTCCTGGACCATATCTTTCATGTTGATTAAAAGGTAAAACGTCAATATTTACTGTTTAGGTTATAAAAATATTATATAGTGATATATAATCAAATAAACAAGTATTGTACCAATAAGTTGGAGAAGGCGGATGGTATGGCAAAGTTTTGAAGCAAAGATAGCAACAGCAAGGGAATCCAACAGTTGATATAGTCCGCAAAGCATCTGAACATACATGCTTTGGTAAGAGTCAGCGTAAAAAATTGTTGTTGTAGGGCTTGTGTACACTGAAAAATATAATTTAGACAAAATTTGAACTGTTCTGACCAATAATTACTTGTTAGCACAGGTCGAGCAACCAGACCACCTGGAGCTTTGGTACAAACAGGAAGTAGAGTACCTTGCCGTTATCCAGGTCTGGAACATAAGTGTCATATATTATTAAACAAGGTGTATATTAGTTTCTTGAAAGAGTTCATGTACTGTATTGAAAGGGAAGACTATAAAAGATTCATACGTGTTCCCGACTGAAACTAAAAGGCTATAGATTTTGGCGACGATCCAGCTCTTCCTTGATTGTAAGCATTAGTTTCCTTTCTCCTGCTAATGTCCCAGAGTTGTACATGGTACATTAGACAACAATATTTCATATAGAGCTAAAAACTATAGTTAGTAAAACTCAATTAACACTATCGAATGGTTACTTGTTAAGGCATCAACAACAAGAACTCAAATGTTTACGTAACTCTTATTCTTTATTTTATTTTCCTTTTTAGTTTATATTTTAGATGAAAATATATTAAATTGAAATTGGTTTTATATCATATAATTTCTTCCTGAAAATAGCACCATGATTTGTTTTATATAATTATGACATTTGGATAATATTAACAACCATTTTGACATATACCAGTAGGTTGCATGAAATTTGTTTGTGTGCTTTTGTCAACATTCTTTACTATACTGAATGTACTGTTTAAAATTTATATTGATTTGCTAAATAGAATCGACTTGACTTTTTGATATTGATACTGAATATACTGTTTAGAATGATTGTGAGGATGGAAATTTTGATTGTAAACAATCATAGAACCTCAAAACTTGGTCAATATATCTGGCTATAAACTTTTTCAATATGTACTATCTACTCAAAATGTTAACCTCGTTTATTATAACTTGTGAAGGGATGCAGTGGGTCAATTCTATGATAAAAAATGCTTAATAAAGGGCTAACAGCAGCTCAACAAACCATTCAGGATCATGATGGAAAATAAGCTGGAAAATGAATGCAAAGTTGTCTCGGAGCCAAGAATTATAAGATTCTATGTACAATCCATGTGACTCCCAAGTGTAAGTTTCTCTCTTGTTTTTAGATATTTATGACTGTAGGCAGTGTGAAAGTTTAAAGAACTATGCAATGTCCATGTTTGAAGTCATCAACTTTAATCTGAAGTCAGGTTGTGTTTGATATTTATCTATCAATTTAGGGAAATAACTTCAGTACAAGTGTTTAAACAAATATGTGTGAATTGTACGCTATATCTATTTGCATTAAAAATAGTAAAATATGTTCAATGAAATCTTCAAGCATTATACTTGTTTAATCCTTCCAGTTTTCATTTATATTCTTCTATGTATCTATCTACTAAGATTTCTCCTAGAATGCACAATGAAATGTACTTATGGAATTCTATGCAAGCAAATAAGTGTGAGTCTTCATTTGATGTTTTAATAGTAAAATAGTTTATTTTTATAAGTTCATAAATATAATCCATCAACAAAGGGTTGAGGAAAAAAGTTTCAGGAAGTACCATTATTCACGTTTCTGGTAATGAAATAATTTGACACTTGTAACTTATCCTTATGTTCATACTTTTTCATGAAATGCAGAACCTAATGGCCATATTGAATTTGATGAACCTATTTATTGCTAATGTTAAAACAGAAAAGGTATGGTATTGAATTATTCTTACCACCAATTATTTTCATGTTCATTCACTTGGATGATTTATCTATTTTTTTAATTAAATTTAGGTGACCAATAATGTTGCTAGTCTTGAAGCAGGTGTTACTTAAAAGGCTGGACATAGTTTTGTAATAATTTATGTTTAACATGTTATATTCTGTAAGTAGATACATGTATTGGTTGGAGCTTAACATTTATGACTTGTTAGGACTTATGCAAACTAATTATGTTGTATGTTATGCATGTTAGTATATTTTTTTCGAATAATAAAAGATTTTGTGAACTGCTTGTTTATTACTTGTATCCATTAATTTTGTGAACTGTTTATATATTATACAAGTGTGAAAACGTTGAACTGGAATTATAATCTGGCAACCATGAAGGCTAAGATAAAACGTGATTGGGTTGGCTCTTTTGAATTAAAATGCAATCTTTTGCGTCTATTGTAATAAAAAATCGTAGAGACAATCAACTTTCTTGCTACAGTTGAAAATAAAACATAGTCGCAAATGTCAAACTTATTGCATCGGTTATTTTAAAATATGTCGCATTAGGTCAGAGTTTTAGAGCTAAATATCGGTTTCTTGTTACAGGTATAAAAAAAACCGTTGCGAATAAATTAGTCTACAGCGACAGTTATTTTAGAATACCCGTCACAAGAACGAGAATATTGCAACAATTTTACAACCGTCGCAATAAGTTTATGCCTGTTGCGACGGTCTCATTTGCTACGGTTGTAGAACAGTCGCAAATAGGCTTAAACAACCGACGCAAATGACCTGTTTTGTGCTAGTGTTATTTTTTTTCATATAATTTCATAACAATTTTGGGTTACATTATCATAAATATTTGTAACTTAATACTAATATTTGATTTCTTATTTTATTAAAATTTATAAAACTTGTATATTTAACTTTAATTTTTACACACACACACACACACACACATATATATATATATATATATATATATATATATATATATATATATATAATTTTTATAGCTTAAATATGTAGTTTAATTATAAGAAGTTATAGCTTTATATGTTGCTTTATATTACCATATTTCATTAAAATAATTTTGTCATAACTATAGATTTTCTTTAAAGTTTTAACATATAAATGGTTCTTTAGCAAATTAATATGTTTGGATGTCTAAGGTTAAAATTTAATATTGATTTGTATCAAAAAGATTAATGTATATCTCATAATAAATTGAACTTTAAGTTCCTTTTAAAATTAGTTTTTTATATACACTATTATGAGTATATGCTTATAGTTTAGTTTATATGAAACAATTTTTATATTCACTTTAAATATATCTTCAATCTGGACTATAAGAAGTATTCTACTAAAATTATTTAACTTCATAATTTTTCTGAATATCTTACTATTTATCATGAATATTTTTTAATTAAACTCTTATCTTAATTATTCTTTTAGTCACTTTCATTAATATAATTAACCTAAGTCTAGAAATTAAACATTATCTTTGTTTGATTCAAATAATTTATAATAGTTAGTTAGTACTTTGAATATATTAGATATTATCACCAAATCATTCTGCATACTACCATTATACATCTTATTTCATATCATTCATCATTATTAAATTACAATTGCATTTCAAATCAAGATCATTCACATCATAAGTTGCATTTCATTTCATATTGTTTTGCATATGACATATATTTCATACTACATTATAACCAACATATTTCACACACTGCATTATATATTAACTTTTAACTCCTCATATCAAGTATGTAGAATTATTATCTAAGAAATATATAGGATTATTAATTAAACACATAACACATTTACTTTGACTTAATTAATTTGTTTGATTTGGTCAACTTGGTTGAATTAATTGACTTGTCTGATTTGTTTAACATAAATAACTTGAATAACTTGTTTGACATGGTTGAATCTCATGCATATATGGTTGATAGGAGTATTATAGGTTTTTAGGATAAATAGAAGTTATAATAGAACAGTTGGCTTTGTGTTTAAATTTATTTGAATAGATGTTTTGTGACAAAAAAACTTAAATTGCTTGATTGTTTGGATTAAATAACTTTACTTAACTTATCATATCATAATTATTTTCTTAGTCTAGATTAAAGCCTTATTATAATTTTAAGGGAACTAGAGTATAGGGTAGGTTTAGTCTTGTATTAAATTAAGGGGAAGTTTTATAGTTTCTAGGATTATTTGAAGGTTCAAGAAGTATTTATTAACATATATTTTTGCTTTGGTTGATTTGATTAATTGTTTGAATTGCTTGTTTGTTTGAATTGCTTGATTGGATTGATTTGCTTGTCTGGATTGATTGGATTGCTTATCCTTCTACTTTAGACTAGTAGTCATTAGGATAGATTTAGGATGTAATATTAGAATATATTAGCACACGGATATAATATAGCCATAGGTTTAGGGGGAGTATTTTATGATTATAGGATATATATTAGATTTAGGATTTAGGGGGAGTACTTTACTTTAATATAGGAATTATTTAAATAGTTATACGACTTAGGGGGAGTAGCTTTAGAATTTCTTTTTGATAATGCCAAAGGGGGGGAATTATAAAATATAGACATAATTTATATGATTCATATAGACAAGGGGAGTATTTGTAGGATCGTCATCAACAGGTATATACAGGTTTGATATTTTATAAACTAAAGTTGTCATCATCAAAAGAGGGGAGATTGTTGGAGAACGAAGTTTTGATGACAACAACCTTATTTCAATTATCATTGATTATAAAATATATACTAACACTTTTTGCATAGAATATATATATACACACACATATGTAGGAATTATATACAAGAAATATTATTGAAGACTGTATAGATTAAAGATGATAAAGATTCAGAATTCAGACAAACTTCAAGACTCATGAGTATTCAAGATTTCAAGAGTTCAAGAGTTCAAGATTAATATAGTTATATAGTCTAGATTTTGTAAGACTCTAAATAGCACTCCAGGTTCAATATTCAAATTCTGATTTTCAAACTCTGATTTTCAAATTCTATTTTCTATCCTCAATTCTCTCTATTTTATTTTTTATCTTTTCAATTTTCTTTTTTTATTTATCTTTGATTTTCAAACTTAAGTTTTATATATTTATAATTCTATAATTTATATTTACATATAGTTTAAAACATTATAATTTTATAAATATGTTTATATAGTTTAAATTTATGTTTTCATATGTTTTTCTACTCTATAATATTAATATACAGCACTATATTTTTATTCAAGAATTTCCAGAATTATATTTATATCAAAACACTTGAAAAATGTTTAAAATTCAAATTTACACTGGAGTATGTCGACATACAGAAAAGGCTATGTCGACATATAACTGTCAGAAATTTAAATTTGAAAGGAAGTGTCTTTTCACCATTTGAACGTTTCAGTAACGTTGCAACCTTTCACACACTGTAAAAAGGGATTGAATCCGAATTTTTAATTATCTCTTCTTCTCCACTTTCACTCTCTTTCATTATATATTTATTCTTAATAATTTTTATGATTTTTGCACTTATACTTTGCCGAATTCAATTCCATTTTGATCAAACTTCTTCTCTTTACACTCTCTTCTCAGCTCTCTCTGAATCAAGTGCCATTGAAGAGATATAGGACTGCTTGTAATTGCTTGGGTTGAGTAAAGTAGGAATCGATGTTTTCCTTGTAGCCGTGAAATCAAGAAAGTAGGAATCGGTGTTTTCCTTGTAGCCGTGAAATCAAGGAAGTAGGAATCAGTGGTATCCCTTGTAGCCGTGAAATCAAGGAGGTTGTACTTGACTATTGATATAGTAATAAAACTCTGCGCAATCCAGCGTTGTGCGGGACTGGACGTAGGAACAATCTGAATCAGTATAAAATCCGGTGTGTTCTTTCCTTTTCTGCATTTTTATTTCTGTTTATTTTGCATCCGTGTCTGAATCTGTGTCTGTGATTGTGTTTGTAGTGCTTGATTCATTTGGTTATACACACAAGTTTTAGATTTTGTTTAAATTCTCACAAACACTATTCACCCCCCATCTAGTGTTTGTTTTGCCTTAACGATCCATTCCGCAATCCCTAACATCATGTGGTACAGTTAGAAGAAGAAAGAACCACGGTATAGTTTTGCACTAGTTTGAAACAACATATCCAACTCAGCGAACACAAAAACCATTTTGCACTAATTTTTTTTAAAAAAAAATCCAACCTAACGAACATGAAAACCAGCTTAAAGAGAGAATCAGACATACAAGTTATAACTTTGGTGATGTTCGCTAATAGAAGCTGGGAGGCAACCACATAAGCTTCGCGCACTTCAAATGAAGTTCAGAGGTTGAAATATAGAAAAGTGCATTTTATTATATTCTTTAGCCAGTAAAAAATTATGACCAGAGCATTGTCTCACATCGGTAACATGTATGAAGGAATCCAAGATGCTTCTCAGCTCTTTATACCCGTATGTAACTCTACTCTTTTCTGGTAAGGTATAAGGTAGGCTGCTTCTCGTAAGCGAAGACAGTTCTCGATAGATGCTTTGAAATCTAGATGAATAGTGATCGATTATCTCATGTACATGACTATCAACGAAGGAATCGATCACTGGCTTCCAATGTTTGGATAAATTTATTGAGATAAGTGTATAATATATTAAATCTTTTATTATTATTTACACATATTATTTAAATTTTGTGACTTATTAATTTTATACTTGGAAGAAAAACTAATTTTTCCATTTTTTTGATATAAACATAGTGTACATTTTAGAAAATAACATTATCCTTAATTAGATGAATTAACAATAATTTATTATTCAAAGTCATTTGTTAAATTCAAACCACATAATTAATTTAAACATATTGACTTGAATGTACAATGTTAAGCGATATTTTGCAGTGTTTTGTAAACAACTAAATAAAATTTAAAAAGTAAACATTTGACATTAATATTAGAACGCAATATATGGTATTGACATAATGTGTTCAACTTTGAATCTGTGATAGTTATTTACGTGTATAATTTATGTTCTGTTATTGACGTGTTTATATATTTGATTTTTCTTTCATTTTTGTTAAAATGTATATAGTCAAACTTCATGTTATTTATTAGACGAATTAGTGAATAATAATTTGCTAAAGTTATTTAAATAATTTTAATATGTAATTAATTATAAAATGTGGTACTAAATTTAAAATGTTAGAAAAAAAATTAAGAGAGGCTTAAATGATTATAGAAAATGTGAAGTGTAGGTATTTGAAGTCAAAAGAAATATAATTTGTCATTTTGAGTATTTAAAAATATATTTGTTAATTAAACTTATTTAAATTACTTAAATTTTGAGTTTTTAATTAATTCAGACATGTGGACTTAAATATAAAATGCTAGAAACTAAACGTTAATAGATAATTGTGTAAATTTTGAAATGTTCATATGAAAATGTAAAATGACCGAAGAGGTAAAAAAACGCAAAAGAGAAAGTAAATATGTGCAAAGTGACGAATATTTTAAAAATTAAATATCTTTGCTATTATTTAATAGATAATTCATTGAACGTAGCAAATGATAATATGACTGAGTGAAAATTACTATGAACAACATGTGAAATGCATGAAGAAGAAAAAAAACGTTCTAGGTGAAAACTACAACTTAGAACACATGACAAGTACATTATAGTTGTCACCATATCTAATAAATTATAACTATACAATATAGTTTATGATTATTTTTCAATATGTAATTAATGTTCTGCTAGGCAACTTTATTGTTTCTGCTTTCGCATACCTGCAGCTAGGCCTACCAATGAATAATAGGAATATCCGAAATTTGTGTGCAATCATATTCAAAAAAGTTCAAAAATCCTATATCCATAGAAATGGAGACGGAAGTAGATATAAAATTATTTGCATTCAAAAACCATCCATCCGACTTTTACGACAGGATAGTTAATATTTTATGCAATTTAGTATGAAGGAATAGGAGATGCTTTTCATCTCGTTATTCCTGTCAATTATAACTTCTATAAATCTATCCATTTCCGGTAGGGTATTGGGCTTGCTGCTTGTCGTAGGCGAACACAGTTCTCCATTGATGCTTTGAAAGCGAGATGAATAACGATCGATTATCTCATGTACATGACTCTCGATGAGGGCAGGGCCGGTCCTAGGACTTTTGGTACCTAAAGCGAAAAACTTAAAAGAGACCCTTATACATAAGCTAATATAGTACGTCAAACAATTTGTATTTGTTAAAAAATAATGTGAAGAAAAAAAAATTAATTTTATTCATAACAATATTTCAGGTTATATAACAAAATAAAATTTAAAAACTTCATACTAATAATTTTATTCTTCCCAATGTTCTGCGCTAATTTTTTGTTGACGAACAAAGGCAAAAACCTAACAAAATTCTTTTCAGTAGTAAGCTGACGAACTAATTTGACAAAGTAACTAATTCAACCCATAACATTAATAAAGTTGAAAGAGTTGCAAAAATATAACATAATTTTGTTGGGCAAATTGCTCAAAAACTAACAAAATTGTGACCAAATATTTAAACAAATGCGCTAAGTACAACATGCCTTTTTTTTTGTTTTTTTTATATGAATCTTAAATCCAAATTGATTAAATAATACATAATGAAAAAAAGGAAGAAGCATTTTATCACAAAAGTTACAAGCACAGCAAAAGCAACTGCAACCTTGTAACTCGAAAACAAAACAAATTTGGTTGAGTAGAAACGCACCATGGTTAATCGATTCAATTATACCTCTGTAGAATACGAACTGTGGAAACAGTAAACACCTTCAACTTAATTCATTGCCATCAAGAACAGCTGAAATCCTTCAAAAGAACCAAAATTTAAATAGCTTTGACTTCTGCATTGTCCATGGCCACAATCTTCTCCAAATCGCACCATCCTCCAACGAAATCATCTGGAAACTTCTTCTTTATTCTTGTAACTACCCTCTTTGCAGCTCTAATCTTCTCCCCACCAACCAAATTCCTCACCAACAACTTGACCGTACAGAGATCGGGAACTTTCTTTGGCTTTATTGCATCATTGAAAACCTTGAGCCCCCTTCCAAATCCCCATTCTTAACCAATTCCCCCATTAAATTCTTATAAGTGAAATGGCTTCTAACCTCCATTCCATTGTACACTTTCTTCGCCTCGTCAAAATTCTTCATATTACAATAACATTGAATCATGTAATTATATGCAAACACATCAGGCTCTGATCCCTTACTCTTCATCTCCTCCATCACCTCCATCACTTCATCAATCTTACCAGAAACAGCTCTATTCATAATCCTCACATTAAATGCTGCAACATCAAGCTCGATATTCTTCTCCATCATCTCCTCCCACAACTTATTTGCTTCCTCGATCTTCTTCTCCTTATACAGTCAGTATCAATCAATAATCACCCAGCCTAACAGAAAAAAATTAAACAATTTAAACATTAAACACAAATAACAGAACTCAGCCACTCCCTTAGCTAACTTTAAGTAAATCACAGAGCAGATGTAATTACTAATTAACTCAAAAAAATAAACATTTAAGTCATAGTACCATAGAAAAATTCAGACTAACAGCGTAGTACCTTTAACCTGTCAATTGAGTTTTTGCGTTCGTTTTTTGTTGTGTCCTACCTATTCCTGTTGTTGCGATTCTTTGTTTATGCCTAGGAGATGGAGGGTCGATGTCACTGCAGCGCTGCTCCTGCTATGCTCATCGAGCACGTAACCGCAAAGGTGGAGATGAGTTGCGAAGAACGAACTTGATTTTGTTGAAATTGGTTCCCTAGATGAAAGATCCATGGTCAGTGAATGAATAGTTTCCTAGATGGAGAAGCACGCTGCCAAGCTATTCCTGTATGCTTGCATCGCCAGTGATTTAGGGCTTTTTTCCTGTGCGATGATGAACGAATTTGTGCCCTGGAAATTTTGAGGCCCTAAGCGGCTGCTTCTCCCGCTTTGGGGAAGGGCCGGGCCTGGATGAGGGAATGGACTACTGGCTTCCAATGTTTGGATATGCATTTGAATTTGTACTTGGATTTCAGAGGAAGTCTCTTCAGTATCTCTTCTATTGCGTCGTCGGAAATTTCTCTAGTTTGTTTAGCATGGTGGATTCTGTTGGAGGAAGCCATGGCTAAAGAAAAAGGAAGCGACTGACGTTCCTTACAAGATGGGATTATGTCCAACCCAATAAAGAATATCATCAACGCTCGGGAACATTCGAGTATTCCCAAAAATGAGAAAAATGAGTAAACAAAGCTAAAGAAAAGGCATCATTTGGCACCTGTTATTGTGTACCATTAAACAATAAAAAATGCAAGCTATTCAACACTTTGCCACTTGTTATTACAAAAGGCATCAGTCGCTTCCTTTTCTACAATATCCAAATGATGCCTTTTGTGCACAATAATAAGTGGCAATGAGTCGGCACCTACAATATCAAAACTCATAATTTGAAGCAACATTTATGTGATTCATTAACAAAAGTTGGCTAGAGCATTTAAGAAAACTCATGCCTTCAGTTATGCCTTCCAATAGCAGCACAAATCTTGCTCTCTCTTCCCAAGATTCACTACGCAGCAGAAATGGAGAGTCCATAGGATGAAAGGAGCAGTAATGATGATTTTTAAGCATTGGGAATCGTATTAACATGCAGGAGAGGCTCCAGACATCTCAACATTCATCTCAGAGCTTCCAGTATTGACTTTTGTAACGACATATAGGACCATTTTCCTTGTCATTTGTGACTTTATGAAAAAACTCTAGACTGATTAAAAAAGGGAATATGTGCTCCTATCTGTACAGGCTGTGCTAACTCCTCCTAATATCGTAATTTTTAGTTGTTTTTTTTGGCTGTGTTGCTTTATTAAACTCTAAAATAAAAAATTTGATAAAAAAAATTCAAGTTCCACCTACATATAAAAGTACACTTTTGATAAGAAACAAATACACACATATTAATTTGTTCCTGTAAATTCCACAAGCTTTGACTTCATTGTTACACTAAGCTCCACTTCCTAACTTTGTATGGAAGAGATGTTGAAAGAGTTTTAAACATCAACATTTCTGTCATGCTATGAGCATTCATATCAACCAGATGCTAAACAGTTGATCTGTTCATATAATCAGTTACTGATCCACTGGTTTTTGGACTTCTAGCTTTAATGATAACTATTGTTCAACTCTTTTAATGATTTCTCTCCCTTAAGAAACAGAATGCTAACAATAAATCTTTCAATCATTAACTGGAAAATGACGGCCGCCGACAGTTTTAAATCGTCGGAAATAGCCTTTTTCCTTGTAGTGTCATCATACACAGAGAACTACTATACATTGATAATAAAACATTAATCCTAAACGAGATGGATGATATTGTGTTGGCTTCCTAAAAGTATCTTCACCCATTAAATATTAAATGTAGTTTGTGCATCAATGACTATTTTAGCATTGGTTTGTCTTGCATTTAGAATAATTATAACACATTCCAAAAGGAAGCTCACATTTGTTTGTTTGAAATGTTATTTTTTTAAAATGATTTTCCCAGTATTGATTGCAATAATAGACTTATGAGGAAAAATACACGATATTTAAGCTCTACTCACACCTCATATTCTTTTTGCTAGCATTATCACACATGCTTTTTATTTGTTTTCACTTTCATTGCAAGGAAAAGAAACTTCTTTTAGAAGAACATAAAGTAGTTTCCTTTGTACTTGAAATGAGGAAAGAAGATGTCGTTATGAGTGCATTTACAAAAAAAAAAAAAAAATGGGAATGAAGTCTTTGAGTGGGAAAATCGAGTAAATAAGGAATGCATTAGTGGGTACAAACATGGTATTAAAGCGAAGCAACCAAGTTGTGATTTTCAATGTAATTTATACTTTTTAGAAAATTTATTATTTTTAATAAACAATATATTTCAACAATTTGCAAAAAATTATTAATCATTAAAAAATTATTAATTGGCCTGATTCAGTTTAAACCAAGCCTATAATGTTGAGCACTTTGATACAAATACAACGCAGAAAACATAGTTTTATCTGCATGAGCTATTAATTTTAGAAATTTATAAAAGTATAAATTTTTATTAATTATAATAATTAATTCATGGAACATAGCAAACAATAATAGAACTAGGAAAAAATTATTAGGAACGAAACCTACTATTTTATACTTTAATAGCAATTCAAGGACACGATTGCACATGTGAAAATGCACGAAGAAGAGAAAAACCTTTTAGGTGAAAACTACTACTTAAAACACATGACAAATACATTATAGTTGTTGCCATATCCAATAAAATATATCCATACAATATAGTTTGTGATAATTGTTCGCTGTGTAGCTAACTTACACTAGACAACTTTATTACTTTTGCATAACTACAACCAGGTTTGTCGATGAATATTTGAAATTCGTTCGTATTCATATTAAAAAACGTTTAAATATTTGATATCTAGAAAAATAGATACTGGAGTAGATGCAAAGGTATTCGCATTTGAAAACATCCATTCAGCTTTTATCAACATGGTGGTTAATATTTTATGCATTTTAGTACGACAACAATAGACATGGGTTTATTTTTTATTACAGCAATAGATTGTATTATCTGAATTTGCTGCATATTAATTACTCAAAACTATTTATCAACGTTTTTAGTTTATTTTCTAATACTTTTATAATCAATGGATCGAGAAATATTTATGCTAAACTAATATTTATTTATTTATATTTCCTGATTTATCGATCGTTAGGTGATAATATAATTGTTTGATATCTGTCAGTATCCACGAATGCAGATAATCGATATCTAAAAATGATTTCGAATGCGGATATGACAGTATCCGTATTCAAAAAGTATATGTTTATATACCTAATTGTAGCATTGATTGAAAATGACACCTTTATTGAGGTGAATGTTTTTTTTTTTTTTCCATTTGTTCCTTGATTAATGTAGAATTACTAATAGGAAGCATCTGACTAAAAGAAAATTTAAACAAAATGCAGAAATGAAGTTTTTTTGGCATACCCGAAATTGGAAGAGATCATGGAATTGATAAAGCAACTATACCCAAAAGTTATATATTAGCCAATTTTTATACCTAAAAGTTAAATTATACAAATGCATGTTAATTCTACGACTCTATCTCAGTATGTAAACTGCTAATAAAGAGAGATCAGGATAACATTTTGAAATTCCAAAAAATACCTTGTTCATGATCAATACAATGTCGTAGTCGGATTACAACATCCATCATCATGCCAATAGTTCAATATTTTATCCATTAAAATCTGTGCAGTTTCCACTAGTTCAAAGAAAAAGAATGTACTACTCTGTAATATAGCCAGAAGGAAAAAACCACCACGGTATGGTTTTGCACTAGTTTAAAACAAAATATCCAACTCAACCAACACTAAACCAATTTACACTAGTTTAAACCAAAATATGACCTAAACCTTTGATTAACTGCATCAGCGAGTAAAACATTATGACCTAAGCATTGCCGCACATCGCTATCATGTATGAAGGAATGGGAGATGCTTTGCAGCTCCTTATACCTGTCAACTATACGGTTTATAACACTTAACTTCTCCCGTAGGGGAATGGACATGCTGATTGGTGTAAGCGAAGACAGTTCTCGATGGATGCTTTGAAAGCGAGATGAATAGCGATCGATTATCTCATGTACATGACTCTCGATGAGGGAATGGACTACTGGCTTCCAATGTTTGGATATGCATTTGAATTTGTACTTCGATCTGAGAGGAAGTCTCTTCAGTATCTCTTCTATCACGTCGTCAGGAATTTCTCTAGTTTGTTTAGCATGGCGATTTCTGTTAGAGGAAGCCATGGCTTCTCGTCAATGAAGAATTGCGAACACGAAATCCGATCTATGAAAAAATAAGGAAGAAGAAGAATGCGGCTGCAGGGTAATGTTTTGACTCAGGAGATATTATAAAGTGGAAACCCTAATACGTTTCAGTGAAATTGTAAAATAAGCCCAAAAGCCCAAATGTTGTAGTCTGGAAAGGAAAGAGCCCTTGCGTACCCATTGTTAATTCGTATTCAGATGAAAAAAAGGTTGTTTTGTTTGAAGGCTGAAAAATACATTGGTTGTTTAACGTTGAAGCGATTATGTGATAATTATTTTGTTTTCTATGGAAAATGGAGAGAAAGATTCAAGATGCACAGTATTCTTAATACTGTAATAAATGTTTGAGCTGTTCATCCTTTGGACTGCGTTGCCTTTGAGGAAGCACGTAACTTATTTGATGAAACGACTGTGACCTTCTGGAAAAAATAAAACGTAATTATATTTCTTTTCGAGTGTAAAATCGTTTATTCAAATATTGAACAAAATTTGGTTTTACTTATTTTACATATAAATTTGTTTATTTTTTAAATAGTAAATGAAAAGAAACTTGTACTATTATACACAGGGCCGGCCCAATGTTTTCGGTTGCCCTAGGCGAACATAAAGAGGAAAAACAGCGAAAAAAAATTGTAAGTTAAAAAAATAGTGTAATTGTTGGGTATTGAGCCAGCGACATCACAACAAGTAGCCAACTAACGCACCAGTGACACCACTCAACCACTATACCCAATAAGAAAGTACCCCTGTAGATATATATCACTATAGTTTAAAGGACATTGACCATTTTGTTGCCCCCTTCCACCACCTGTGGTGGTGCTGCCCTAGGCGGTACTCTCCCTCGACTACCCCTAGGGCCGGGCCTGATTATACATAAAGTTTATTGTGTGAAGTGTACATTATTACCGTCTGTAGAAAGATAAATGCTAATGAACCCATGTTAAAACACATATATGAAATAATAACTAAATGAAGTAACCAAATGCGTCATTAACTGTCATTAATCTATTAAATTATAATAAAGCAAAGGAATTTCTTGCTCTCTCCTTAATTTTTGGGGTTTTTTCTTCTGCTTAATTCTCTCTTGATATTTAATGTTTGAATCTTTTAATTATCAATTAAATTATTTAACTAAACCTCTAATTATTTTTATACATTATGATATATATATATATATATATATATATATATATATGTGTATATATATATGTATGTATATATATATACACACACACACACAAATAATTCATCGATTAACTTCTAATATTTTCTATTCAAATCCAGATATTTATATTAATTACATAATACGAAATAGGGTTTTTAGCCTCAAGGACAAAATGAACAAAAAATTATTTCATAAGGACAAGGGTTAAAATTTTGTCCATAAGGACAAATTTAATGTAAAGGGAGGAATTTAGGGGCCCATATAATTCCTCTAAAACACGTAAGTCGCACATATACATCATATCCATAACAATAAAATACAATAAAATTGCACTTTCATTACTCTAAAACATGTAAGTCACACATATACAATATAACATAAACAATAAGGAATTTTTATATAATACACTCTTTAAATTTTGAAATATAGAGATGTTCTTTCTCAAAAACATGTTTAAAAACACTATTATTTTTAGTTTTGGCCAATCTATAAATAATTTGCAGTAAAAGCAAAAATATATTCACTATTGCGAAGAAAATTCAAAAGAATTTATTTGTAGAAACATGAGATTAATTAAGTATAAATTAATTTTTGATATAAAATGAAAAAATAGCAAAAAAAATATAATAGAAAAGGTATCAATGATTTTGTTATGCATTACAAAATTATGTTTTTTTTTTTTTTACCGCTAAAACCTTAATTTTAAAATTCTTACAACCTCTCACTGAACTGTCTTAGTTCTCTTATAATCTTTTATATTTGACTTCATATATTCAAGCTAATCAAGAATTTTAAAACTATACTTAAACATAGTAAAGTATTAGTTGTTGATGTGTCAAATAAATAAATAAATAATGAAAATTTCACTATTTGCTCAATATTCATATTACACAAAAAAAAGGTATAAAATTCATTTAGGTATACAAATACATCGGCTGCATAACATAATTATATACACATGCAATGAACGCAAATTTATTTTATAATTCATATATGTCGATACATTGATGCATTACGTTGTAAAATTATTATTTTAACTGAAATGCCTACATTCTAAAATTTCTATAGTTGCTTACAAAACTCATCTCAATCTCACATAATTTCGTAAATTTGCATCAGTATATTTTTAATTAACTATGTAATCTTAGTTTTAATTTATTTGAATACATTTAATTAATAAATATTCATTAATACATCTAATAAATCCTTAAATGTGACAGTTTCAATTTATACGTCACATTCATATTTAAAAATTCAATCAAATATATTTTTCATTTAAATATAAAGATACATAATTTAAAGGGTTCGGCTACTCGGACACAAAATTAAACATAAAAAGAGAGACACAAAGCCTCCACCGTTGGATTTGTTTGTCTTTATGTGGAGAGTGTAATTCATAGGAGGATCCAATGGTTGAGATTTATTGTGTGCAATTTTGTGTCTTTATTTTGTGTCTAAATAGAGTTTTCCTAATTTAAATATCATAAGTAATATATATATATATATATATATATATATATGAATAACGCTAACATAGCTAATTTATTATTCAGTTACCTTAATAAGTTTATCTGCATTGTAGAATTTGATTTTTAACTTCAAATGTCCATATTTTAACATTTCTATGGTTATGTACAACTTCAACGATTGTTTCCGAATCTTTTATGTCTAAATACATGTATTTGAATTACTTATGAAATCTCAAATCTAAAGTATTTTAATATAATCTATATATAAATCGATATGTATGCGCACACACGTACTAATAAAAACAACAATAAAGTTTTTATGTTTAATTATATAGATATATAGATCGCAGACATAAACAATAATACCAAAGTTAATCTGTAAATAACTATAATCATTTTATGTACTTAAACAATAAATATATCATAATTATAACCATTTTATATACATAACCAATAAATTTATCATAAACGATGTTAAAAAAAAATCCAACGATCGACAATAATAAGAAAATCAATTCTGTGGGTACTTTAATTTCTTGGCTTTTTTTAACATGGAGAGAACTACTCTGTAAAATAATGGATTTGAATAAAATTTTCCTTCTTAGCAACTTCATATCCAACAATCGACAATAATAAGAAAGACAATTCCGTGGGTACTTTAATTCACATTTCCTAAAAATTTAGGTACAAAAGCTGACGTAAGCTCATTTAGCTATCCAGTGCTTTTGAATCAATTCCAAACACATCCTGTAGCAAGAGCATTTTATAAAAATATCTCAGCACATATTAAATAGTTAAACATGTAAACTTCTTTTTTAAAGTTCAAAGACAACCAATTAAAAGTTTATTTCCAAGGACATTACACACCGTAAAACTGATACTTAAAAACTAACAGTTAAATTTTGATACCATACACATTTTAAATTTGATACTTAAAAACTGATAGTCAAATTCAAATATCATACACACTTTAAAACTGATACCTAAAATCTAATCACAAGGCCTTATTATTCTTACACGGATTTGAAGTTGTAAAGAATTCCAACAATTTTTGTGTTCATTTATTTAATAATTTGCACTCTTTGGTCTATGTACATAACGAAGTAATTTGTTGTCTTTGGCTATGCTTCGTTTCGCCCCAAGCTCGTAGAGGGAGGACTACATAGCACAAGCCATAGAGATAATTTTATCATTGGGCATTGAAAAACGAAAAATAAAAATTAAGGCATAATGGAGACTTCAACAACAGTATAGAAACGTGCAGACATGTCATATGTTTTCTTAAGAACTTTACATAACTTAGTAACCAACTTGACATTAAATAGTCCATAACTTCTAAACTGAACTTAGATTTGAATTGTGCATGATTTAACCTATACGTTTTTAGGTTCTTTAAAACTTCAAGTTATTCATTACTACAAGTGATTATTTGAATCGAAATTTGGCTTCGGTTGTTTTTTAGCTCAATTATTCAAAAACTTGCAATCTATTTGTTAGTCCTTCACAAAACATGTTTATCATTTTCAAACCAAAATTCTTTTTTCAAGCAACACCAAAAATTGACAACTAAAAACGTAATCAAACTTAAAAGGTAATCATACCATCTATGAAAAGAGAAACTATATTTATTAATCTCAATTACGTTGTTTTCTTTATTTAAGCTCGTCTCCCCTTTAAAATGATAAATGTTGTACTAATCCTCGCTATAATAAAATATTTTTTCAGGTAACAAATTTTCCAGAGAATCCAACTTCTTATTCATACATTTCTTTATCATCACTCAATTTTATTGAGTGAAACTACATATAGTAATATGAATAACATTTTTTAGCAAGAACAACAACTGGTAAAAACCCATAGCTCATAAGTATTATAATTTATTATATCACAAACAAAAAGGAATTCTAAACCTTAACATCAATATGTAAGATGTAACTCATAAATTTTTTGAACAATTTAAAGTTTTGATAAATAAGCCTTTCTATTTGGTAAATAAATATGTCCTATTTAGAATGTTCGATAATGTTTTAATATGAAGATCGGTCAATCTTTTTAAGTCCGACACCTTTTTTTTTCTATTTTAAGTTTATTATTTTCTACTATATCATCCAACCAATTAAAGCTACTTTGTACCTTTGTATTTTATGTTGCATTAACCCTTTGGTAAATTGTTTGTCTTTGTCTATGTTTCATCACAATTGGTTGAATTCAAATAATCTAATATGTTTCTTTTCAACATTGATCCCTTTTTTGATTTGTGATATATGGATACATGTATATATTTATATGTTTGTACACACGTATTAAAGGTTTTCATATCTTTCTTTATTTTAATTTATATATTGTAATGAATTTGTTTGTTGTTATATTACCGATTCAATGCAAATAATAAATACGAACATGGTTATAGATGGTAGTCGCAGTAATTTTTTATCACGTTTAGGGTGAGATGCATGTAACGCATTTGACGACAAATGTACTAGGAAAATCGGGTAACTTCCTAATTGAAGGAACCTCCAGAAGTTTGAGATTTCATACCCGAAGCATTCAACCATGACTTAATAATTTGTATTTATATTATTTGAAAAAGGGGTTACACTTCCAGATATTCAGAGTGGAACCTAGGCCTCTAGATATTCAGAGCGGAACGAATGCTACAGATTCAGGAGAGAAAGAGCATCCTAATACTCACATTACCCGTGATGCGAAAAAAGAAATGTTGAGGAACCTACGTGAGAATGGTTAGTAGGTTTGCTACTAACTCAGGATACTTATAATGTGAATCATTACAAGACGATATGTATCTTGCTCCCGGATTAGTAATCATGTATTTGGACTATGTATTATGTATGAATTGTCTCTCTTCCCTACGTGGAAGAATATAGTTGATATACACATGGTATATCACATGTTTCTCCACTGTAATTTTTATTTTTTTAATAAAAATTGTTACGGATCACTTTAAAAACCGGTCAGTCTTGCCAAAAAAAGGGGGTAACTACGCATTTTATAATTATTGTTAAATGAATAAAATATTAGAATTTTGGCATGCTGTTTAGATAATTGGAAAACATTTATATACAACTCTAACATTGTTTGTACTGTTAGAAAATTAAACTAATTACACATATTGCTTTTATAACTGGGCACTTCCCTCTACACTTTGTGATTTAAACAATCAATTTAAATAAACATCAATTGGGAGATTCGACAATCCTCCTATGTGGCAACAATTTTTTTTTCTACTTATGAACAATTTTTAAATGTTTAGTATGAATAAACGAATTATTGCATCTCATATCGTCGAACTGTAATCAATTAAAGATGTAATTCAATAAACACAAGAAAAAAACGTTTGCTTCTTTTACATTTTAATTTTTAATGCATAAAGTAAAATATGTCATATTAGTTGGAAATACTATTCACAAAACAATATCAGTAAATCTTAAACAACTCATCGGCTCATAAGTCAAAAATGTGTTTCCACCCTCCAAAATTCCATGCCTGGATATCTCACTCAAATCCTTGGCACGTCATCACGAAGAATGCAACCTTACCATCTAAAAGAACCAAAGTAAATTATTTCAGTATATGATTGAAGTCAGCACCATATTCATACATTATCAAGTCTTTGCATTAAAATAATAGATAATTTACTTCTAAAACTCACCACCATATAAAATATTGTTGAGATTTCGTACATGTTAAATGATTGAGTACTTTGTATACATGGTTTTGAGTTTTGACACAAGAAACAAACTGAAAGTCATCAACAGATGATCATTATAACACATGTTGCTTACATGGTTCTAGTTCAAAGGCATCAAACAAATTATCATGTATGCATAAACAAACATACATGTGAACTGACAAATTCAAGTAAGAAACTATAAGGAAAGTAGTTGAAAACACAAAACATAAATATTAAGTGGTCAAATGAACGTGACCTTCATTTGCAGAGATATACATAATACATGCTTTTTAGTTAGTGTAAATTCACAATTTTAAGAAATCGAAAATATATAGAATTTTAGTTTAAATGACCAAATTATTAAAAAATAATGGTGCAAACTCATCACCAAGGCTTATATTCATTAATTAATCAATAGGAAATCTTCATATTTAGGTATTTGTACAAAATTAAATCATGTAAGAAATCAACAAACAATTTGCACATCAACCACTAGTATCAATTTAAATGATTTAAAAAAAATAGAATCTAATATCTAATTTTGCCTAGAGTCACATTGCATTAGCACCTTCTAACTTATCAAAAAAAAAACCATCTTTGTACACAGAACTGAAACATAAATAAACACACCTCCTCAAGGAAAAGCAAACTTGCCACCCATCTGATCAATGCTGGAAGGCGGATTAATCGCAACCCAAAGCAAAGAAATAGTAATCGCTATCAACTCCAACCAAACAAATACAATCGTTGGCATCCTACCCATCAACCCTTTCGTGAATGGGTACAAATGAGCCAGTACCCAAAAGCTAAAAAAACACCCCTCCGATCAACTTGCCCAATTGTGGTATGGCACTGTAAATCGTCCTTCTAATCCCCACCGTGATCGCAATCAAGTTCACCATCATTATGGTTATCGACGACACCATCAGCGAGGTCCACTTCACCACGTAAAGGTCACCAAACTCGTCGTCCACATAGTCCCCACTGGATTTGGAGGTCAGGGTGAATGATATCTCTACCTCAACGACCACTTTCAGCAGGCCTTAAAGCACGACTACCAAATGCGTAGTAGGCCTAATGAAAAAAAAGTTTTAAAAAGTATGTTAAAGCTAAAATTACTTTCATTTAATTAAAAGGAGAAAATAGAAATGAAACACTTTAGGATACAAAAGTCAAAGAAAATATAGTTTATGCAAATTGTATTCCAACCCAGAAAACTAGGTAGTAGCCCCCTCTAATTTAAAAAAACTGATAAATCCCCATTTTTAATTAGTAGCCCCCCGATGAATTTAAAAAAAATATCCAAAAGTATCTTCCTACATAGGGTTTCCATGTGATTTTTCAAGGTACCTCGTAGTAGTTATTTAGTGTACCACGCAGTAGCCCTACGTGGTTCCTTGAGAAACCACGTAGGCCTACCGCGTGGTACACTGAGAAACCACGTAGAGCGTCTACGAGATACCCTGGAACCTGGAGAGAAAAAAAACATAAGAAGGGCATTTTCGTTCTCATATTTTTTAATGAAAACAGGCGGCTACTAACAAATTTCTTGGGTTGGAATACAATTTGCCTATAATTTAATGCAAGTTCCGAAAAATGTAGGATACAAACAAAATGGTTAGTAATTTAGACAGTTGTTTTCACCCATTCTCTTCTTAAGTGTATCAGCTTATGGTGATAAATTAATGCTATATTAATGGAAGGATGAAAAACCATTAAATATAGCGGTTGCTCCTTTACTTTTCTTTCAATATTACGTGCAACTATCGAATTGCAATGCAAAAAAGAGTGTTTTCCAGTGAGTAACATATATTTTATTTTGAAATTAGCCTATTAATGAGCCTTTAATGTCATAAAAATATTAGCGGCTAATTTTAGGTATTTTATGAATAGGATCTGGTAAGTGATATTTATTAAAAGCTGCATGAAAAATCCAGGCAGTAAAATTAAAATGAAGAAAGAAAAATAATTGAAATTACCGTTACCAAAATAAGCATAAGAGAAAATCACAGGGTGGAATTAATTAATTTTGGTGAATTCATTTTACAACTTCAAGGAAATTACCGAGAATGCAGTCATGCATATTTTTTATGTTATTACAAGAAAAATATATAAGTTACTTGTATCCAGAAAAGACAAATGAACCTTTTTTGTCTCCTAATAAATCAGAGTTGAGTTCACCACATCCTTGACCTGATGGCCTCAATGCATGATTTCACATTATGGGCAGACTAGACTAATGAAAAAAGGGCATGCATATTGAAGAACATATGTTTGTAGGCTTATCTTTTGATGCTATTAATAAGAGAGCGACTATTTGAATATAAATGGTGATACAAAATAAAATACATAAATTTTTTACCGTTGGATTTGTTTGTCTTTACATGAAAGGTGGAATTCAGGGGGAGATCCAATGGTCTACAATTTGTGCATATTATTTTGTGTCACTATTTTGTGTTCAAATAGAATTTCTCTATTAATAATATACTAATTGCTTAATAAGATATTATATAATTAATAATGTCTGAACATAATTAAATATAAGAAAATTCAAGTAATGGTTAAAGTAGGCAAACAATTAGTCAGGATATGACATTTTTGGTGTTAGATGTATACTTATAGCCGATATTTGAGTAGTGGCTCTCAAAAATTGAGACTGGGAATTGGTTGATGCAACTACATGAATTGCATGATGCTGCTATGTTAAAGTTGGGTTGAGTATCAAGTCAGAAGTGTCGCTGATTTTTTTTTTAAAACTCTACTTTTGATTAAAAAAAAAAATACAACTCTACGCAAAAAACTATCTTATAATGTTTGATGACAATGAACCATTCACAACTCTCAGTTTCTAATTCTTAGCATCAATTCACATTCCGAGCCAGCTCAAAGATTTTGAAACATGTTTGGCAAAACACCAAATAACAACAAATTCCTACTTAAGTTTGGAATATGTTTCACAAAGCACCAATTGGCAACGTATTCCTCCATAAGTTTTAAAGATATTCAACTTATTTTACTGGGTATTGAACTTCAAACACTCAAGTTCTCACACTCTAACATTAATCGGATGCAAACTTTATAATTTTACATCAAAACAACTTAATTATAAGGCGAGAACAAAACTGATATCAGAGATTGATATTGGATCTTAAACTGGTTAAAGACACCTTGAACCAAGGAAAAACTCAGGTTATCAGGTATTGAGCTGGTTAATAACAACTCGGGGAAATCAGAGATTGAAATTTACTATTTGATTTCAAAGTGGTAAACATTCGAACTCAGGTTATTTTCTTCATTGAGGAAATCAGCGAATACTTAGAGCATCTCCAATAGTTTTATGAGTTGTAATCTTACGACTCGTAAGATTCAGGGGAGAATTTATTAATTCTCCCAACAGACGCGCGCCGATTTTATCAGTGCGCTCGGATTTTATCGAAGCGCGCCGATATTATTGGCGCGATAAGGTGACACGTGCATAAAATCGGCGCGCTAGGGCTGCAACATTTTTAATAGATCGTAATTTATGTTTTAGGTTTATTCTTTAGTTTAGTTTAATAAATATATTAACCACTTAACTTTATTAATCTGTTAAAGTCGGTTTACTAGTTATATTTCATGATAATTAACCTATTTATTCTGATTTGCTCTTTAATTAATTAGCTTAGTTTTATTTATTAGTTTCGGTTCATAAATTTATTAACCAGTTAAAGTTATTATTCTGTTAAGAGGGTGGATTAGTTTTATTCCTGAATTTATTACCAATTTAGTCTAATTTGCATTATCTAGCTCTATAAATACCCACCTACTTCTTCAAATCTTCTTCATTCATTACTCTCTTCTCTTACTAAACTAAATCCCCATTACTCTCTTTTAACAATGCCTTCATGGCCATCATCTCTTGACTCTGATTTTGGCTTCCCTCACCACTTTTTTCAAAGGTCTAGTGATCACACTGATATAGATTGGAATATAAATTATCAAGAACAACATTACGAGGAGCTTAATCGTGAATACCCGGATCCTGACTTACTTACACTTCAACCGGAACATGCGTACGTCCAGCGAGTGAATGAATATCCCGTATATCAACCCCGTTAAGTACAAGAGGTTGAGTAGGTACCAATAATTCAACCCGCATTTGAACAAGAGGTTAATTCCTACCCAGTTTGCTGCCACTGTGGATATATAGCTGAAGTTGTTGTAAGAGCTGATGGCGAAAACATTGGTCGTCGCATACTTATGTGTTCCAATTATCCCGAAGGTTGCAATTTTTCAGAATGGATTGACGAACGACCGCTATGTCCAAGGGGCATAGCATATGCGAATGAGCTGGAACAAGAAATTAGACATCTCAACCATATACTGGAACACATTCACTTTAACCATAACCAGTGGTGTTGTTATTATCTTATGTCGTAGTAGTATTTCTAATATTAGTTTGAATTAGTGTTTGTGTGTTTATATGATCATAGAACTTGGAAGACGAATATGATGTATTGTATCTTTTGAGGTTTGAAATATGAAATGACTGTTTACTTATTAAAGGAGTTGATACGGTACGAATTGACCACATTGATTAAAGTTGCTCAAAAGTCGTGCCCAATTGTACAAACAGTTCAAACTGACCACATATAAAGTTGTGCCAAAGCTGTTCCAAACATTAAAAAATGACTACACACTGCCATAAGTCAGATGACATAACTCCACTCTGATAAAGCATATAGATTTTGTACTCTGTTTACCCATTACTACAGCGACTTTGGATAACGTGCTGAGAAGTCATAAGCATAATATTCATGTGGTTGAGTACGACCCTAATTTTTAACTCCTTTATGTATTGAAATATTACTTTAAACGGGGACGACCCTAGTTTTTAACTCTTTTACGTTCATAAATGTACACAAAACCTTTTAACTTATGCATAAACTTCGTTCAATACTAACAAAATATAGGATAAATGATACAGTGATCGTTCGACTCGACATACAACTACGATAAAGTATGACATAATGTTGAATACAAACATATAATTACGACATAGTACACATAACTAAGACCCATAGCTTTGGGATGAACCGTAGCACCCATACAACATTTCATCCTTTGCTGCAACATTCAACCTTTCTAAGCAGCTGACCTCTGCTTGCATCTCTAGTGCATACTGGACACCCCTCTCCGTCAGTGGTGGATCGATCCATAAAAAAAATACAACTTTGCAACCCTTGTCGGTTTTGTGCATCAATGTACGCTATGCAACCATAAAAGCGATGACATGCATTTGTTTGACTTTTAGAAACAACCGCATTATCTTCGACTCCGCAATAGCAAAGGATTGAACAACCCATCATGTTAGAGCTTGACCTATCGGGGTTTTGCCGAGCAATTACTTCCCTCAACCGAGCATTGAGGGATTTTTGAACAGGTCCAATACGTGGGAACTCAACATTTGGTTGCGTGGCACTGAAGAGTTCTGACTCTACTTGTCCATCTTCCACTCGGACTTCTGATTGTGTTTCGTGCACAAACTCGACTGGTTGATTATTCCTTTCATGCTCATCGTACATTTGAACCATGGTTTCATCATCTAATTCCCAACTAGACATTTTGAACTTTATGAAAAGTGGAAACTAGATAAAATGAGTTATTTGACAAACCAAAGATGTCAAAAATAATGAAAAGAGGAAGAGAGGCTGGGTGCTCTTTGATAACGCAAGTCCACTTATTTCATACTCTGCTTTATTGAAGCAGTAAACATTTTGTACTCTGATTGAAGTCGGCTTTAATCAGTATGACTTGTCACATAATTTTGTTTCTTTTCGTTGTATAAACTTTAGCACATTGCCCAAGTTTTACAAAGTGTAGTAACACAACTGTTTTATGGTAAAGTTAAGGCAACTCAACTATTTGAAGACAGAGTGTAGTCATGTCATATGTTTCTACTCTGAAGTTCAAATTAATACGATAATCAATTTATATTAAAAACCATTTTAATTTGTTTAATAAATCATTATGGTTTATAAACGATTCCATAACGACTTTGTGAAAATTAGATTTGGACATAACTCATAATATGCAAGATGAAATATATTTTTTTTCTCTTTCATAAGAAAACTATAATCCAGTCGACTCAAAAAAAAAATCTTGTTTCAAAGAATTCCGACTTTTATTGGATCATGTATATTCAATTGAAATTTGAAACGTAAAACAACGACTACCGTGACGTTATGATCTTGTTTCAAATTATATTATAATATATACATTCAAACTTCGTTTAATTATTACGAATACCATACATCCAACTAATTAAACATACCCTAATTTCGTTCCTTTTGAAGAAAGAGCTTTATGACAAGCGACACGTCTTTAGTCAAGTCCATTCAACATAACTTTTAACTTCAGCTATGTTGTATAGGACGACCCCAACAATCACCTCCACTCTTTTAAATAGTTTATACTTCGTCCTTTAACCATAAACTATAATCTGTGCATTCTTGATCATCCAAGACATTAAGGTGAGAAACCATTATTCTTTTTGCTTCAAGGTGCCTAAGTTTTGTTTGTAAAGATAATACATTTTGTTTTTCGTGTTGTTTAAATGGACGATTGGGAAATCAAAGACGAAACTATGGGTAAAATGTTTGATGAGTATGAACGGAACAAGGAGGACGAGAAAGAGGGTAGATTTGTTCCAGATACACAAGTAGAAGAGGTAGAAGAACTAGTTCAAATTGAAATAATTTGTGGTACCCAAAGAGTTGATGAAGTTCGGAAGCCAAAACCACGATTACAATCCAATATAGCGAGGCAAATAGGCAATCTTAATCGTTACAACCAAAGTACTGCAAGCTAGTAATAAAGATAGTGATGAACAATCTACCTACAACTGAGGAAACCTTGACATTAGAATATGTTGTTTCATTCCCATCCAATATTCCTTCTCGCAGTCATCCATTTCAGTTGAATCTTTAGCCATGATTGCATTCTCTTCTTATTGCTTATATGCTTACTCGTTCACCAGAATTTGTATTCTCTTCCAGACCAGCAAACCTGCTCATAACCTCTATTTTTCTCTTTACATCTTCACGTCTTTCAACATGTCTACGATCACATTCTTCATAGCGTGCATTCACTTTTCCTTCAACGACAACATCAATTTTGCCCTTTCTTTTAGCAGCTTGTGCTCCTTGAGGTCTAAATTCTTCTTCAATCGTGTTATTGAACTCATCAAGTAGGTTTTCACATTGATATGGAGAAATCGTCGTCGATGACTCGCTAGGACTAGACGAATACCGAAATTTAGAAGCTTTGTTCTTGCCCTCTGAAGCAGTTTGAAAATCGCGTAGGCTCTTAGCAAGTTCAGAGTTCCATTTTGGTTGACTGATAAGAAGATTGTAACAATGAAAAAAATGATAATAATGTGGCCTTTTCTCCCTATTTTATCTAGCGAAAACCTTCTTGAACTCCTCGTTTGCCATTCGTTTCTAATAAAAAAGGGAATAAGTTTCATAAATAACATATATTCAACCACTAATGTAAATTGTAAGAAAAAAAAACAAATTATCCTCTCCTCTCATGCCGGTAGGATTCACTTTCTTTATTTATACACTTGTGACTCATAAAATGTTGTTCCACGACTTATTTTGCCGAATCGACCCTGAATCGCCGACAACGTTCGTAACCGTTCTGGATGCTTCTCCACAAAGGCAGTCATAATTTTTTCCAAAGCGTAGAAGTTGATTGGTTGTTCCCCATCTTGTGATAAATGACAGTAGATGCTGCATATGTCGATGTCCTCCTCATTTGTCCACGGAATAGTTGACTTACTAGAGTAGCTAGACCGTAGTTCGTGTATTCTTGAGAAATGTGGCTTCCGTCCATCGTTGGATGTGAAAAATCTCCAAATGGTAAAGACATTATAGAGTTTAAGTTTATTCGGATTAAGGAGAAATAACGGAATTGAAATTATGTTGTGATGTAGAATGTATGAAAGGAAGAAATTTATAATTAAAAATATAGCCGTTGAGAAAAAATATGACCATTTTAGAGCCGTTGGAATTTATTATGACCGTTTTGTTGTTGTGTAGTGAAAATACAACTGTTTATTGCTGTTGGAGCCTTGGTGGCAAATGGAAATTAGAAAAGGTTGTAACGTGCCGATTTTACCAACGCGCTACGTAGCGCGCCAATTTTTTCGGATTGCGCTGAAAAAATCGGCGTGCTATGTAGCGCATTGGTAAAATTGGCGCACGGGGCCAATTTCAAATTCAGTATCGGCCCCTGAATAATTCACTGAATATTACGATCTTGAACGGCTGTTGGGACACATTTTTCCTTAATTCATGATTCAGAAGCGTAATAAAGCTTCTGTTGGAGATGCTCTTATTATGGGTATTTTTCAAACCGGTTAATTCAAACTGTGACTAATTTATGGAATCATCCATCTCGATAGATAACAGAGATGGATATCAACAAATAAGGAGGAACATAACTTAAAAGTAATTATAATGCAAAATCAACTAATAAATTTCAAATTAGTACTGTAACGACCCGTCATTATGACCGTGTCGAATCGACAAAACATGTCAACTCGAAACGTCCAAAACAACAGATTGTTATTAGCTTCTGGGGTAAATAGAATAAATCATAGAATCACAGGTCACAGATACAGGTACAGATACAGAGCAATATAATATCTTGCAGCGGAAAATTTAAAATACAATAGTAGTTCATGAAGCTACTAAATAAATTTTACAACAGAGTTTACATAAATAATATAGCGGAAGTTTAATACAATAAATAAATGATAACAATCTGAAAAAGAATGACAGAAATAACTGGATTACTGGAACAACTGATGAACAAGTAGATATAGGTCAGCAAAAATCCGATATAAGCTCAAAAATCCAAAGGTGAATCTCAAAAACTGAAATACTCGATCTGACTTGAGCAATAGTGCAAAACAAAACAACTCGGATCGGGACTAACATTCTCATGGAAGTAAATCAACTCAAATGAATTGTTCGATGAAATGCAATCAGTAACTTAAAGGATGTTTGGGATCACCATCCTCTAAGGATCCGTCAAACTAATACTATACAGTATAATATGCTATATACAATAGTGTCTATCAGTAAAGTAAAAATGTCAAAATAGCGTAAGCGGGATTACCATGATTACCCTTACACCGTTTATATATTCCCATAGTATATACAGTACCGTAATTCCTCCGTAAACTGGAGGCTATCAGAGGGCACTCCATATAAAACGGTACAAAACAAAGTCATAGTGGGCTCGTATAAGGCATGTGACAAGGCATGCAAGGAATGCCAGGGTGGATTCACCGTTCGTAGTGCCGGACTGGTGGTAACGCATAGCAGCTACTACCGCCTACCTCGAGACACACTCCCATATCAAATCGGAAGGTGGCCACCAAACACGTCACAAAAGTAATAAAATGGTATCGAAGAAGTACGCTCGATAGGAGGTATGACCTCACTTGGTCCGTGCGTAGATCATGTTTTAGTCACATCAAGCTGACCCAAGGCAGTCAGGGTCTCGTAATTAATATGAAATAGAAAAAATGAGTTTTTCGCCAAATCATCCCCTTCATTCTGGACTCCACCACGTACACAGTTGTTAAAGTGGTTTTCGATATTGGCAGAGAGTATGGCAATAGCCGATCCCGGTCTCTTTAACAACCAATCGTTTACATTTTTCACACCGTGGTCATTATTTTATAAATCACTATATAAAATAGTTTATACGAAATATCATATTCGAATTTGAATTCAACATTAAATATCTAACTTATGATATATACAATTTCGAGACAACTCACTTAAATCGCTAAAATCGAATTGATTTAGAAAACCGTATCGTAAAGATCTCAAAATATTGTATAAACTATACATTTAATTCGATTATAATTTCCTAAAGTATTCGCATAACGAATTATAATCCAAAATCGACTTATATTTTAATCACAGTTTAAAGATCTCAAATGCCGGTTAAGTCAAGACTAAATATTAACTTCGAGGATATTTTAGTTCGATTTATATTCAAAAATCCAAGTTTCAAACTATTCAACAATTTACTTTACGTCGATTCAAAAAATTCCACATTTGGTTCGAGTTAAAACTATATGATTCAAGTCAAACTTACATTTCCATTTTTAAACAGAGTATATTCATATTATACGATTCTAAATCGTTATTTATAAATTTAACAATTCGTATAATCTAATTTTCCTTTATATGGATTCAATTAAGTCAATTCGAAAATCCGATCATTTAGGTTCAAATTTAGTTTATATAATTCAAATCAAAGTCCTATGTTTCAATTTAAACCAAATCATATAATATATTAAATCAAATCAAACTACTCAATTTCATTACTTAAAATTTTAGTCGAATCTTTGTATTCAATTCAAACCATACGATTATAAAATCGATTTCATATATAAAAATCCATATATTCACATTCGGTTACTTAAATCAAATTCATATCATATCACTTATAATTCAAACAAAATCAATATACACAATGAAAGTTTATTTCTTATAAAAGTTCATAATTTAAATCCAGTTCAAATTCGCATTCAATTGATTAAAAATCAATTTTATTCCCTAATTAGGAAATTCAATTTCAAAACAATTTCACAATTCAAGTTCATCTCTTATAAGTTCAAACCAATTCGAATTCGAATTCATTTCATTTTTACCTAATTCAAGTTCATCTCCACTAAAAGTTCATATCAATTCGAATCCATAACTTAATATGAGTTCATTCATTATTCAAATATCGTTATATAAATTTACATCTTTAAACTTCGAATTTAAATCATGAAATCTAACTTATCCATCTTGAATTTATTATTAAAGTTTGTAAAATATATATATATAATAGAATTGATTTTGAAAATAGATATTTATATAAATATAAGTTTATAAAATTATAAAATTAACTAGAAATAGATTATAACATATATAAGTTTAAATTAATATAAAAATAGATTTAAAGAAATATTTATTATAATAAAATAAAATTAAAATACTTATAAGAATAAATGATACGATTTAAAATAAATAAAATTATAAGTAAAATCTTAAATAAACATTTAAATCTATATTTACTCATAAAATCATTTCAAAACATATAATTCAAAATTTACAAAATTTAAGTTTAAAATAAATATTAAATATTAAATATTAAGTTATTATTTTAAAAATCAAATTTCCAAATTATTTTACTTCGAAAACATGATCAACATTGTCCGTATATAGTTTTCTACCCTATGGTCAAGTGATACGGATATTTATCATTTCAACCCGCAATTTATAAATTTCTGCTGGTCTATCATTTCAACCCACGATCCCAAATTCAATAAAAATCGTTCAGGTCTATCATTTCAACCCATAACGATTTTTCCCTATTCTAATGTCCGTTCGGGTATGTATCATTTCAACCCTTAGTGATTTTCCTAAACTAGGGTTATCAATAATTATAAACAACAATCACATGGAAACAATCACAGAATATATCATCAGTGTAACTACGTGTCATATGAACATATCGTGTCACATATGAAATGTGCATATACAACAAATAAAACAATTCTATCAGCAAATCATATACATTTCATGTAACAGTTCAAATAGCTGATCTAACATTCATGAAATAAATGTCAGTTAGGTGTGAGATAAACTCACATTTCGTGGAAATTGAATTGATAGCTGCGAATAGACACAACATCCAAACGAGTGTGATGGACATGAACCAATGGAGATATGAGCGAGGCCGGACAGTCATGGCGTAGGGAGTCAAAGGGAAATGGATGGGGACACAACAACCACACACACAATATATATAATATATGTATACATACATATATATATATATATATTCAAAACAAAGAACTTCAAAACATATATAGATTTTAAACAACACACACACACCAAAATGATATATATATATATATATATACTATGAATATATAATACTCCAAAACCCCATTATAAATATATATGTAACAACCCGTAATTTTAAAACATGACATAAGGGATAATTAAAGAATACTTAATTTTTATAAGAAGAATTAAGGGAAACGGGCTACGCCATTGCGTTCGTCTCAGAATTCTGCTTGGAATAGAGTCTGGGTTTGTGTAAATCGAATATCATATGAAGAAGTTATGAAGCTTAGAAGATTTCAGTTTAAAGCAGAATTTAAATTAAAATAATAATTAAAAATCAAAAACGAGTTTAAAAATCAAAATCTGAAAATCTGGATGAGCGGGAATCTCTCGCTCTAGGGTGTCGACCCCCCTATAGGGGTGTCGACATAGGTGTCGACCCCCCTATAGGGGTGGCAACTCCCATCTGCCCAGATCTGGCAGACGTGTTTTTGAGGTCTAGGGCTGATGTGTCCTTTTGGGATTGGCTGGATGACGTGTCTTTTTGGTCTGGATGGTTTAGATGGGTTCTAATCTAATCTAAAGGTCCTAATTCACCTAGAGCATCTATAAAATACCCATAAACCTAACCCTAATCTCATTGTTATTCATCCATGGCGCCTCCATGCTGCTCTAGTCTAAATTAACCTAGCCTCCACCAAAGCAAATCAAAATATGAGTATTCAAATTGGAAGATAAGAATCAAATTCTACAACAATGGTTTAGCTAATCAAATTCAGAAATTAGATTCAGATCTATTCTCTCTTCTTAATCCTGTCGCAATGAGTCTATGTTACTTTCACATATAATTAATTTAAAAGTGATTATGATAGGATTGTAAATTGGATTTTATGAACATGCCTGTAAGATGAATCATATCAAGTTTGCAAATTCTTATCTTTCCGATTCATACCCAAAGTACTGTTATCATATGCCTAATTGGATCTGTTTTATTGTTCTATGCCAGTTCATATTTCATATGCCTATGTTTATGCCAGTCTTGATACTATGATTCTTTTCCCCACCTCTCTTCCTTTTTATTTTATGAGATTAGGCTAACTTCGAGCCTAACATATTACGTTGAATTATACGTACGAATGACGAGGGAGCGTTGTGGAAAAAGTTTGGGAAAATATTGAATAATATGTAATTGGGCATAAATTGATTTGTAATCACGTAGTTGATTTGGGGCATAATTATGTATAACTTGTATACATTAGATTTGGCATAAGTTGGATGTGGGCATAATTGGATATAATTTGTATACTTGAGGTTTGGCATAAATTGTTAGCAAAATTGGATATAATTTGTATACATGAGGTTTGGCATAAATTGTTAATAATAATGAACGCAATTTGATTTGGGCATAATTTGGCATAACATGTATACATAAGATTATAGGCCTAATTTGGATTAAAATTATGAACATAATTAGATTGGAAATTTTGGGTAATTGGGATATAATTTAATCCAAGATTTAAAATTGGGACTTGGTTCAAGAAGAGATAATGAACGCCTAAGACACGAGGTTAGACTTGGTTTGCGGTAGAAGCCTGCCCCGAACCGCCCGGCATATCCAGCAACTGCAAATGACAGTCTAATGTGAGAGGTCAAGGGCAGAAATTAGATGTGTAATAATGCAAGGACACGAGGTTGGATTCGGTTTACGGTATAAGCCTGCTCGGAATCGCTCGGCAAATCCAGCAACCGCAAAATGGTAATCTAATGTGGGAGGTCTTACAAGATTACGGTTATAATGAATTAATGAACACTTAACCAAGAAAAGACATGTGATTAGACGTGGGGATGATAGAGGGTTAAGTGGGTGACATGGGTAGCATGTGAAACATAATTAAAACACTTAACCAAGATGAGACATGTGATTAGACATGGGGATAAAGAGGGGTTAAGTGAGAATTCCTAGTGGGGACCAAACTTAGGAGGGAAGCTTGTGTCAAGTGGGTGGACCCTTTTCAACCAGTAACCCATTTAATATCTATGTGAGCTCGAACTAGGTCGAGGACGGGACACGCTTACTGGGTTTGATTGTAAGAGGTCAAAAGATTTAGCGATTGCAGTGCAAGTCCAACGCAGTCATGTGCGTGTGTGGGTCTGGGCTGGTAGGTAAGACGTTGTTGCATCATGTAGGTATAAGCTGTGCATTTTAGTAGTATCGGGTTGCCACTTTAGAGATTGATACACCCTACTGTGGGACCAACACGGGTATCTACGAGTTAGGGAGCCGATCGAATGGGGATGGTAGTGGGTACAACTAGTGGGGATAGGAGCATGCGACACTTATGACAGCAGCTAGGAGTACACGAAAGTACCATCATCATCATTATTATTATGTTTACTAAGAGGGATCAACTTTCAGTATGGGACTAGTATTGGTGCGGTGTAGGAATTATCTTATAGTGATTAGAAGTGTAGTCAACGTTACATCTTGTTCATCTTGTTACCTTGTCATATCTGCTTATGTTACAGTCATATCTTATATCATGTTTATGTTTGTATCTTGTTACTTTAATGATTATATTGTTAAAGTCACTAGACTCACCAGACTTATGTCTGACCCCTTTTTGTTTCACCTCTTTTCTTTCTCTCCCCCCCAAGGTACTCAGGGTGGGAATAGTGAAGCTTGACTTGGATTCCTTTCTTCTTGAAGTGCTTGGTAGTATGGAAAGTAGTGCTCAGCTTTTTCTCTTTTTCATTATGGCTATTTGGAGTGGAATTATGGTTTTACATTTATGTACTCTGGTAATAATTTTGTATAAGATGGATATTTGTGTACTTGGTTTTGATGTTGTAACCAAACATGTTTTTCTTTTCCGTTGCAATGAATAAATTTTGAATTTTCTTAAGTACCATTTTATATATCTGTCTTGTGATATTATGTACTATACTCTTATAATACTCCATAGAATTTAATGCATTCCCTTACTGAGTGACATTAATGTACATGGGGTGTTACACGTGGTATCAGAGCTGGAGGTTACCAGAACTGATAAAAGATTTTGAAAACCATTTTCAAAAGAATTTTTTTTAGAAGTATTTTTCAAAAACATGTTTTAAAGAGTGTATTTTCAAGAGAAAAGATTATTATGAAAAAACATAATCCCCAAAAGCCATATATCTATCTTTCGATTCTCTATTTTGAATCTCTTCCTTTTTCCTGTCAGCATGTCGGGGGAACCCGTTACACCCGAGGGCGTACAGATACCAGGTTGGTTCAGAAGGTATTTGGAGGCTAGGGCTACCGCCGCAGGCCCAGCAGACGTTCCTCATCCCCCAGCTGCAGCTGCTCCTCCTCCTCCTCCCCTTGTAGACACTTTTTCTAAGATACACAAAGACTTCCATGCGGTGGGCGGAAAACAGTTTCATGGGACTGAGACATTTGTTGAGGCTCGAAATTGGCTCAAGGAAGTGGAGGACTTGTTTGGTATCTTTGAGATATACGAGGGAAGGAAGGTTCAGCTAGCTGCTTGGTTGATGAAGGACGAAGCTTCCTTTTGGTGGGAAGTAACTAATGGAGGACGGACAGTGGAGACGTGGATAGACTTTAGACGAAGGTTCGAGCTGAAATTTCTTTCACAAGCGAAGGAGAGTTTATACATAGAGAGATTCTTGGCTTTGAAACAAGGGAATTTGTCCGTGAAGGAGTACGTTAACAAGTTTAACCAGTTAGCAAGATTTGGTATGGAATTAGTTAATACACCACATAAGAAGGCTTTGAGATTTGCCAAGGAACGGGTTGGCGATGTCCCACATTCCTATGGGAGCTACTTTCGAGAAACTTGTTGACATGGCGTTGATGCATGAAGAGGAGCAAGGTGCAAATGTAGATAAGGCACAAGATAAGAAAGGGGATCCAAAGAAGGCACAACAACAACAAAAGAAAGGCGGCAAGGATAACAAGGGCCAAGGGAAGAAAAAGTGTTTTAATTGTGGAACACCGCGCCACTTAAGTAAGGATTGTAGGAAGAAGAAGAAGACGGGTTGCTTCCAATGTGGTGAGGCAGGACATATGATTAAAGACTGCCCAAGGAGGCAAGGACAAGGGCAAGGGTAGAGGACATGATCTACTTCTGGAGGGCAGGTTCATGCTCTCATGGCACCTAGAGAAGAGAGAGGTAGAAACATTTCTGTTGAAAGTTTGATTTTACTTTTTGATCATCCTGTTCGAACTTTGTTTGATTCTGGCGCTTCACATTAGTTTATATATGCTTCGTTAGTTGAAACACTGCACCTAAATGCTAGTCTAGTTATGGATCCCGTAGTTGTCTCAAATCCTATTGGGGGTACGGCTCATCTTTCTATATTATGTCGGGATATGAGAATATATGTTTATGGCGTTGAGTTCGAATGCAACGCTTATGTGCTTGGCTTCACGGGCTATGGGTTAATTCTAGGAATGGATTGGCTAGCCAGGTATGGTGCCATTCTCAATTGTGAAAAGAGAGTAGTTAGACTGTTGACTAGTTTGGGTAATACTCTCGATATCTCTTGTGACCCTAAGGGTTCTGTTATGCTTAGCTACCTAGAATCTCTTGACACATCTATTGATGATTTACAATTTGTTCGAGTAGTCCGTGAGAATGCAAATGTCTTTGAGGAGGTTAGGGGCTTACCTCCAAAACGCGAGATAGATTTCGTATACACTTGGTGGACAATGCAAAGCCAGTTGCATTGCCAGTGCACCACATGGCTCCAAGAGAAAGGAGGGAGCTTAGTAAACAAGCGAAAGAGTTGCTTGAGAAAGGGTACATAAGAAGAAGTATCTCGGAGTGGGGTGCTCCTGTTGTTTTTGCTACAAAGGCTTATGGTTCGCTTAAATTGTGCGTGGACTATAGGGAGCTGAATAAGCTCACGAAGAAAAACGGACACCCATTGCCGAGGATAGATGATTTGTTCAATCTGTTGGTTGGTGCTTCGGTTTCTTGTAGTTGGACTTAGCTACAGGATTTCATCAGTTGAGGGTGGCTGAGGATAGTATAGATAAGACTGCTTTTAGGACTCCTGGCAGTTTCTTCGAATGACTCGTCATGCCTTTTGGTTTGACGAATGCACCCGCATATTTCGTAGACTTGATGAGTAGGGTGTTTAGGGAGTTTCTAAACAAGTTCGTGGTGGTCTTTGTGGATGATATTTTGATATTTTCTAGAAGCGAGGAAGAGCATGCCCTACATCTTAGGGGAGTCTTAGAGACCCTTTGAGCACATCAACTCAAAGCTAAGTTCTCCAAGTGTTATTTTTGGAGAAAAGAAGTGAGGTTCTTAAGGAACGTGGTCTCCAAGGAAGGGATACCTGTGGATCCCGAGAAGGTGGTGGCAATCCAAGATTGGAAGGTTCCAAAGAATGCAACAGAAGTAAGAAGTTTTCTTGGTTTGGCGGGCTATTACAGAAAGTTCATTAAGGTCTTTGCTAAGATATCAGCCTCACTTACAGGGTTGACGAAAAAGAATTTGACCTTTTCTTTGGATGTTGACTGTGACGATGCTTTCCGACGTTTGAAGAGGGCATTGACGACAGCTCCGATTTTAGTTTTTCCTGATGGGAATAAACCGTTCACAGTGTATACCGATGCTTGCGGGACAGAGCTTGGCGCAGTTTTGATGCAAGAGGGAAGGGTGATATGCTATGGTGGAAGGCAGTTAAAGGCCCATGAGAAGAATTACCCTACCCACGACTTAGAGTTAGCTGCCATAGTTTTTGCGCTTAAGTCTTGGCGTCACTATTTGCTTGGTGAGAGGTTTGAGTTGTATACAGACCATAAGTCACTAAAGTACTTGTTCTCCCAAAAAGATTCAAACTTAAGGCAACAGAGGTGGATTATGTTCTTAGCATCCTACGATTTTGAGATTGCATATACCCTTGGCAAGGGTAACGTTGTAGCTGACACCTTGAGTAGAAAGAAGTTGACTTTGAGTCCTTTGTTTGTCGAGCGGCAGAGTTTAGAGTATATCTCTACCTTTGACTTTAGACCCTCTATTGATTATGTACCGGTTTGTTGGCATCGTTAGAGGTACGACCTACGCTTTTGGGACAGATATGTGCGGCACAGCGAGATGATCCACAATTGATAGAGATAGTAGACAAGCTCATAAGAGGGGAATCTTCGAGCCATCTCAGTAGGTATACTATCGATGACAAAGGTTGGTTGCGTAGGGATGGGAGACTTTGCGTATCTCGAGACGAGAGTTTGAGGAGGACAATCCATGAAGAAGCACATCGTTCTAAGCTGACCATACATCCCGTGGAGACAAGATGTATAGGGACATGAAACGAGTTTTCTTTTGGGTCGGAATGAAGAAGGATGTGGCTGAGTTCGTTTCTAGATGCTTAGTGTGCTAGCAAGTCAAGGCTGAGCAAAAGAAGCCTGGTGGTTTGCTTCACCCTTTAGAGGTTCCGCAGTGGAAGTGGGAGAGTGCTTCCATGGATTTCATCAACGGGTTGCCGAGGTCAAGGAAGGGTAATACAGGGATTTGGGTAGTAGTGATAGACTTACCAAGAGCGCCCATTTCATTCCCGTTAAGAGTAAAAGAACAGCGGCATGGTTAACATCTGTTTATCTCCAAGAAATAGTTCGTCTACACGGCATACCTTCTAGTATCGTAAGCGACCGAGATCCCATTTTCACCAGTGAGTTTTGGAAGAGCTTGCAAGCGGCGGTAGGAACACAATTGTGTTTGAGCACCGCTTATCATCCTTAGACGGACAGCCAAACCGAGAGAGTAAATAGGATCCTAGAAGATCTTTTGAGGTTATGTATCTTGGACTTTGGAGGGACATGGGAGGAACATCTTCCATTAGTAGAGTTCGCCTACGACAACAGCTATCAGACTAGTATTGGCATGGCACCTTTTTACGCTCTATATGGATGACATTGCCGATCACCGACTTGTTGGTGGGAATCTACGGATAAGATTTTGCTTGGACCCGAGATGATTAGGGAAACTTCAGAGAAGATAGAATTGATTCAAAGACGCATGAAGACGGCACAGGACCGGCAAAATTCATATGCTGATAAGAGAAGGACTGATCTTGAGTTTAGTGTTGGAGACATGGTCTTTATTAAAGTATCACCGTTGAGGAATGTAGTTCGTTTTGCGTCTGTAGGGAAATTGGCACCAAGGTTCGTAGGGCCATTCCCCATTACAGAGCGAATTGGACAGATGGCCTACAGAGTGAAGTTTCCCGAGAAGCTTAGTGGTGTTCATGACGTATTTCACGTCTGGCATTTGAGGAAATGTTTACATGATATCGCGGAAGTAGTAGAGCCGATCATGCTTAGAGAAGTGGAAGTAGAGCGAGATGCCACGATTAGACAAGCTCCTACATGCATCCTTGGATCGAAGGTCAAGAAATTACGCAATCAAGAGGTCAAGTTGGTTAAAGTCCAGTGGGGAGATTATCAAGGAGATGCGACTTGGGAGACTGAAGACAAGATACGCACGTTGTACCCCTTCCTTTATGAGGGTATGTTTTTAACTTCTCCTTTTTCTACCGCTTTGTTTATACTTGTTCTATCGTTTAGTGTATCATCTCGATTATATCTTCGACCCTTAGGTAGAAAATCCTATAGTTGTAAACATGTGTTTGAGACATGTCATGTTAGGTGGATGTAAGTGGATGTAAGTGTTTGCTAGTGGTTGCTCGTGGATGCATTTACACACAAATTAGGCACTAGATCGACTCAATCACTTTCATATTGCATATGAATGAATGTGGATGTATATTGAATGTGTTATCATATGGATGCTGCATTTGAATGAATGGTTCACAACACCAAAATGACCAATTTGAAACGGTAATAAAATGTTGCTAAAAAATTTCGAAACACTTTTTAGGTGTTGCAGATTAGTATGTTGCAGATTTTTGAAACACTTAGCAGGTGTTTCAGTTTGGTAATCTGCAACACTCAGCGAGTGTTTCAAATTGATAATCTGCAACACTCAATGAATGTTTCAAGTTCATAATATGCAACACTCGGTGAGTGTTTCAGTTTTATAATTTGCAACATTAGGGGAGTGTTTCAGTTTGATAATCTGCAACACTCGGTGAGTGTTTCAAGTTCATAATCTGCAACACTCAATGAGTGTTTCAAGTTCATAATCTGCAACACTTAGTAAGTGTTTCGAGCATAAACATGCAATTGATACTTTCTGTAACATAAATACGAAAATTAATTATCAATACTGGCTAATTTTCAGTAATCGTAATCGTAAATTTGCAACAGATGTAATATAGTCAAATCTTAGTTGCCAAAACAACAAATTAGTCAGTCTCAAGACTATAAATACTACAAATTCAATGAATGTAGATGCAACAGATATGGTGATGCATATGAAATTGCATTTTAATACGAGAGCGTTGCACTAAAATTACAAACTAATTTCACATCTTTTTCGACTCATCTAACAGCATTCTAAAAATGATCTGACAGTCAGATCTGAAATGAGGAATTTGTTATGCATTAGTACAACCTGAAACATTTCAATCTTGACTGCAAAGCAGAAAATGGAACAACTATATCAAATGATCCGAACCCAACCGACACTCCCCAATATGATTTTTCTTTTTCTTTTTAAAAAGGAAAAAACTTTACTCTGGCATTTCGATATCAGGATCGTCTGTCAGAACAGCAATTGATCATTGTTTCCTTCTAAAATAGATGTTGCTTCCTCATCCATTAGAATTCTAGCATCCTTCGGGATATCTGCTAAGGAAAAGATGCCTGCAAGTCAAGCAAATAATAAAAAGTTCCATAGGAGAAGATTTCAAGTTCTTGCATAGTTTGGCGCTGACTTAATTGTGTTTAATTCGATTCCTAATAAAATGGAAGCTCAAGTACAACAACTTGCTAAATAGTAATCGAAAGAAACCCAATCATTGAAGAAATACTAGTTATATACATTTATTCCTTCATTTAAATTAGTGCATACATTTGGCTGGCTAATCACATAGAAATATTAATATTATCTGTTGATGCTGAAATTAAAGAAACCCAATCCATGTTCAATTCTATGTGTAAGAGCAGAGAACAAAATCAGGTATGAACCCGAGTTACGCATTTTTTAGGGAACATTATAAGAGTTTGTTTATAAAATGTAATGAGAAGGCAAGCATTTGCTAATAAAACAAAACAGTTCGAGGCCCATCATTTGTTGAAGATATTTTTTCTTGAAAACGTGGAACCAATGATAATGTGGGCCATTATTTAATGTTAATTCGGAATCTAGTGTGTTCCACCCATCGTTGCTCAATTAAATAATGCTCTAGTGTGCAAGCAGAGCGTCCCTTGATATCTTGAACTTGCATGCTCCTCCCATCGTTGTTCTTCTTTCTGTGGATATTTTCGTCTCCTACAGCTCCAATCCCTTATCAGGATAGATTAATAAACCTAATACGAATTTTGGGCTACAAACAAAGAAACCGATGTGCAAAAATGTTTTTAGAAAAATTTGATTTGAAGTGTAGTAATGCCATTTATGTAAATCAGAAAGAAGCTTATTTTTCAGGTTTTAATTTCCATTTTCAAACAGGGCGTCGAATCATTATTTATGATGCTTACTTTTGAATACACTTCTCTTTTTCTAGCAAGAAAGGCATCGGTACTCCTTTTTCTAAAAAAAAAAGGCATCAGTACTAAACTATATTTTGTCTGCATCAAAAAAGTCATCAAAAGAAAAAATCCAAAAATCAGATGATTCATTATGCATTGTTTAGCAAACACAAACATAACCCAGTAATAGATGAAAAAGATCCTTTTTGTTTCTTCTACCGAGGCACCTGAAGCTACCAGAAGCGAACAAACTATATCGGTAGTTCGAGCCTACCAAGTTCCTAAATGCCATTCTAACAATTGATGATTAAATAAAGTTCGACTTAGGGAAATCTATAACGAAGTGTACTTAAAATATGGAAATCAAAATCAATATATGAAATAACCTGAAAACAAGTGAATCAAATACACCTAAAAGCAAGGAATTAGAGCTACCTGGGGGATGAATAAGAAACTCGAGTAGTCGCGATCAAGTCCACCAAAAGAAAATCGGTGAATGCCCGAAATCTAAGGGAAAGTAAAAACGAAGGAGAATGAAATAAGTGACCAGGAGAAAATGGGAAAATGAAATTTATGGATAACATATAATGATAGAGGCGGAAAATAAATAATCCTTGCCTGCACCTTACCTGCACTTGATGCCAATTGACATATAATGAGATTTTATATAATGAGATTTTATATAATGAGATTTTATATCAACTAGTTCTAAAGATGATCCTCCATGTTGGCCAATTGACGATGCACCTTACCTGCACTTGATGCCATCGCCCGACATTCATTTTGAACATCAGGTGCTTGATTTGGTCCGTGGATATAGTAAGATCTTAAGTCATTGGCGAATATTTGATGCAATCGGCTTATTTTTGCTACTTGTACCAACAATCGATCTTGTATCAACATGATTATGAATCATCTGATTTTGGTTCTTTGCATAATTATCCTGAATCATAAACTGTTAATTTTGGTGCACACAGTTGGTTTTGATGATTGAAGCTCAGTGAAAACATTAGATTTGGTTTCTGCAACATTGGCTCATTTATATATAGTGCAAACGCGTCATTAAGATGGAAATCTTTGTTCATCAGAGATAGATAGTAAGAACTTCCTTGTACGGTCATTGCATGCTCCATCTTTTCATAACCCATCTTCAGCCCAGTCTCTGCAATGTAATATGCTTTCCTAGCCTCCTGAAGATCAAGGAAGTTCTTCTATTTGTGACTTTAATTTTATCACCACTGACTTCTACTTCTCCACCAGTCTAAGCCACATCCAGATCTTAAACAAAAACAAGACAGCCTAATTTGATTCTTGCGCCCTTCAAATTATGCCAATCAACAACCAAACTAAAGTACCATTTTGTACTTCTCAACAAGCCATCAACAGGTCTAAGCTAAAACAACAGATTACTATCTTATTGCAATAACTAAAATAACTCAACAATTGAAATTTTAAACATACAAAAATGAAATACTAAGTTTAGTACTATTACCTTCAACTGAATTTTAGAATTTATGCGTTGTTTGTCAGTTTGTGTTGTGCCCTAGTTGTCAAGGAGTTGTGGAGCATGCTACCTTTACGGCTGTGTCCTAGCTGTGGAGATGGAGCCTGCTGCATGGAGACGGAGAGACTCTCTCGCCGTTCGCTTGAAGTCCGTTGTCGGCCGTCAGTTCGGCCGATTCATAGATCGCGATTTATACTAGTACAGTTCAAAAGCAATACCAGTCATACCTCATGCAGCTCAAAAGCAATACAAATTGATAGCTAGGACGTACATGTGTTCTCACTCATGCTAGTATACGAGATATACATCTTTACCCTCAACTAGTTAGCTGCAAAACATAGATACGTAAAATGAGCATATCTTATTTATAAACTCAAAGAGGGTGCAATACATTTTATAATTTAGAACATAAACAGTGCGAGTACAAAGTGTTGAAAGTGAATATGCCTCTGAAACCAAATAGGTTGAGCACGGTTTATTTTAAACTCAAATTCTATGTCCTACTCATGCAAAAGCCATAAAGACTAACAAATAATTATTAATAATGGACATAACTATACCTTGAATTAAATACAACAGTGGACAACAATGTACTGGATATGCTTTTAAAATGTTAGATTGCTCCTTCTGCTTCGACCTGGTAAAAGATAAATAAACACCTTGTTTATCAGGTTGTTCTCCCTCACCAACGTCCACATACCTTTTGAAATCATAACAGATAGATCATTAGACATTAGTATATCCACACCTTCAAGTCTAGATCTGGTCTCATTTGGTAAACTATGATGAAAGTAGCCATTGAATTTCATCCAAAGCGTACAAGCTCAAATTTTAAGTCAAATGTGGTGGAATGGCAAGAATGAAATGAAATTGAATATCATAATATCTATTAACTACAGATCTAATATATCCGAAGTCAAAATATGTTAATACAAGTGAAAGCATAATCTGCGAATAACTTCATGGAAGAGTTCAAAGCATACCTTGAAAAAGAATCAGCATTAAAGGAGGTAAGTTTCTGTAAAAATCTCTTATTGGAAGAGATCGACTTAAAGAAACTGATCACTGCTACCCAAAATAAGCTAGTTACTGACGATTCTAAACCTAAAAATATGGAAATTATCTGTAAAGATAAAGAGTGTGACAATTAAAAGAAAAGAAAGCTTCCAAATGAATTTTGCAAAGGAGTGGAACTGCGCACAAAGGATACAGTGCAATGAACAATGTCACTGCAAAAACTGATTCTGACGAAATAAAGAAATTGCTGATATCTCACACGTCCAACCTTATTATTTCTGTGGCACCATTTTTAGAATCAGTATTGTTGTTCATTAGTAAATTAAATTATTATTATTTTACTGCTCACGTGTTTGACACTAGGATAGTGCTTCTTGGGACATTCAAGAAAGATTTTTTCATAACCGCTCCTGGTGCTTTGCAACGTTACTCAGTGGTTTTCCATCTCTTTCACATGATTCAAAAGCATTTTCATAAATGGACACATCTAGTCTTGCAATTAACAGTTTCCCACTCAGAAACTACTTATCTTTAAACTCTATAGAACAATGCCTTACTAACGCATTTCAAAGCCAGAAGATTACTCTATAATTTTAGAAAATAAAGTGAGAGACAAACAAGGAAAGGGATAAAAGGACACAAACAACTATAGTGTACCTCTTACTATGTATAGGAATTCAAGTCTAATATTGACTATAAGGCACGTTTGGTTCCTTCTGATGTCGGTTGAGTTGAAGTCATCTGTCTCCCAACTGTCCCACCCAGAGGAGTTGTTGCTTCTGGACTGGTTTCTCTATCCTGATGGTGGCCTACGTGAGTTTGTGGCCTGCTAGCGGTTAGGTTTTCATTTACTGCGGGTGGGTCAGTCCACGCTCTATCCTCAGCAAGTGCCTGCATTTTTACCATGGTCAATACACAATAACCACACACCTAGATATCAGTTAATAACAAAAAATGTTTTTAGTACCAAACTACAGTGATCCCACAGTACATATGCTCAATTGAATCTTGTATGCGTCTGCCTCTTATCAATCTTGTATGGTCCTATAATTGCAGTTCAAAATTTACATCTCCTCTTAACCATTTGAGCACATTTTGGGAGCTATATATTGTAACAATCGCGAAATCCTAATGTTTATAATTCCTTTTCTTTATTCCAGTAGTGCATTGTCCTAATGAAAATAGAAAAGGAACGCTTTTTCCATCTAATGCAACAACGAAAAAGAAAACATATATGAATATCAATAAAACATAAACCTGAATACGATCTCTGTAAACACCAGCTGCATTACTATTATACTTAGCAATAACATTGACTTCCTTTTCAATTCCATACTCTTTTAGAAATGCATTCAACTTATCATTCCAACTACACTCCATCTTCAGCTGAATCTCCGACAAAGAATTCATGGAGACAGACCTTGCATATGTTTACCAAATATCAGGGAAATTATGTCGTTAATTAGTGTGTTACCAAGTTAATATATGCTATCAAACATATATGTTCTGTGAATATTAACCAATAACATATGTTCTTCTATCAGCGCAACCACTCTCAGTGAAAACAATAAAGACTAACCAATAAAATAAACACGACAATTTTCTACACTAAGAAAATGAGGGAGAAACGTGTTGTAATACCACATATTTGTGGGGGGGGGGGTATCATGGCATAAATACAATAAATATTAAAGAGAACATTTGCAAGAAGCCAGGGCAATAATTGAAAGGAAAAAAAAATGCAGAAACTATGCTTAAAAGTTAAAAGGAACAGGATTTGTAAGAGGCAAACAACCAGAACAAAACATATATATTTGCAAGATGCAATTAGAGGGCCCCTGTTTCATATTTTTTATACAACTTTAAGCACAACTGGTATTGCTATAGCACAACATTATGAAGTATATTTTTTAAGTTCAAAGTTTATCAGAAGTTACACTCAAGTGAAAATTAACTTTAGTATCTTTTAAAACATTATATCACTATTGTAAATCTGAACAAAACAAACAGTAAATTGGTCAAAATAACATATGAAAAACGGGATACAACGTACTAGCGTTAGGTAATTTACAGTCCGAATGAAAAAACACGACTAAACTTAAGGCCAATAGCTAAAAAACCTGATAAGAATCTATACTTTTGCTCCAATCATAATTCATTCATTCCTGTACTTACAACTACATATTCCTGACCATAATTCTAATAATACTAATATATAATACAGAATAAATCAAACAGATCAAAACTGCTAATGATAAGCATGATACATATTTTGATGAGCATAAACCAAAAGAGTGTTACATGTTCAACATTGTACTTCAAAATGGAAAATACGGTTGATTTTGGCGGAATGAATTATCAACCGGCGAATAAAATAGCCAAAGGTTTATGGCAACTTACAATAAAAATTATGCGACGACAGATGATGTTCAAAATCCAGAAATCGTTCGAAAACCACATGAAGATGAAGCCGAATCAATCGTCGAACCTTGATGCGGCTTCGAATCTGAATCCCCAAACCCTACTCACTGAAATAGAAGTAGCCTAGATCAATATGGAAAAAATTACCAAAGGTTAGTAAGTAGAAGGTAGTTTGGTCCGTAAATTGATGAAGCTCAAATCCGTTGATCTAGAAATTTTTTCACCGTCTTTTTTTCATTTTTGGAATCACGAAGTGGATGAAAAAGTTGAAAGATTGGGAACGGTTTAGCGGCCCGAGAGTTTGAGACAGATGGCTTGGAAAGTACGAATACGTTAGACGTAGATTTTACCTTTAATTTTACCGATTAATCAAAATTAATTAATGTAGGAACGAAATGCAATTATCTGAAACATTGAAAAACTGTCCCAGGTCTTGAAACACAGATTAACCATTTAAAATTAAAAATAGCATGCGTTGCAAATTCCTCAATTTGGTGTAGTGGTTGTGCACTCATATAGAAATGATATGTATCATTAGGATTCTTTTTCATACATAAAGGATGCATGACACTATCATGTTTTGCATTAAGGAGGTCAACTGAATCAGTAGACCGCCTGATCTTTGCATTAGATAGGGGACATATACACACACTTTAGCATATGTTCATATAGCATTAGAAATCTTTTAAGGACAATGGATGCTTGCGGATGATGGATGAGTAGATGGATGATTGGATGGTAGGATACATTCTTCTTAACTTGAAGATTTCGGGGACGAAATCCTTTAAGGTGGGGAGAATGTAACAACCCGTAATTTTAAAACATGACATAAGGGATAACTAAAGAATACTTAATTTTTTATAAGAAGAATTAAGGAAAACGGGTTGCGCCATTGCGTTTGTCTCGGAATTCTACTTGGAATAGAGTCTGAGTTTGCGTAAATCGGATATTATATGAAGAAGTTATGAAGCTTAGAAGATTTCAGTTTAAAGTAGAATTTAAATTTAAATTATAATTAAAAATCAAGAACGAGTTTAAAAATCAAAATTAAAAAATCTGGGTGAGCGGGAAATCTCTGGCTCTAGGGTGTCGACCCGCTTAGGGAAGTCGACAAAGGTGTCGACCCCCCCCCCCACAGGGGTGTCTAGAGGGGTGTCGACCCCCATCTGCCCAGATCTGGCAGACTTTTTTTGAGGTCTAGGGCTGATGTGTCCTTCTGGGATTGGCTGGATGACGTGTCTTTTTGGTATGGATGGTTTAGATGGGTTCTAATCTAATCTAAAGGTCCGAATTCATCTAGAGCATCTATAAAATACCTCTAAACCTAACCCTAATCTCATTATTATTCATCCATGGCGCCTCCATGCTGCTCTAGTCTAAATTAACCTAGCCTCCATCAAAGCAAATCAAAATAGGAGTATTCAAATTGGAAGATAAGAATCAAATTCTACAACAACAGTTTAGCTAATCAAATTCAAAAATCAGATTCAGATATATTCTCTCTTCTTAATCCTGTCACAGTGAGTCTATGTTACTTTCACATATAATTAATTTAAAAGTGATTGTGATAGGATTGTAAATTGGATTTTATGAACATGCCTGTAAGATGAATCATATCAAGTTTGCAAATTCTTATCTTTCCGATTCATACCCAAAGTACTGTTATCATATGCCTAATTGGATCTGTTTTATTGTTCTATGCCAGTTCATATTTCATATGCCTATGTTTATGCCAGTCTTGATACTCTGATTCTTTTCCCCACCTCTCTTCCTTTTTATTTTATGAGATTAGGCTAACTTCGAGCCTAACATATTACGTTGAATTATACGTACGAATGACGTGGGAACGTTGTGGAAAAAGTTTGGGAAAATATTGAATAATATGTTATTGGGCATAAATTGATTTGTAATCACGTAGTTGATTTGGGGCATAATTATGTATAACTTGTATACATGAGATGTGGCATAAGTTGGATATGGGCATAATTTGATATAATTTGTATACATGAGTTTTGGCATAAATTGTTAGCATAATTGGATATAATTTGTACACATAAGGTTTGGCATAAATTTTTAATAACAATGAACGCAATTTGATTTGGGCATAATTTGGCATAACATGTATACATAAGATTATAGGACTAATTTGGATTAAAATTATGAACATAATTTAGATTGGAAATTATGGGTAATTGGGATATAATTTAATCCAAGATTTAAGATTGGGACTTGAATCAAGAAGAGATAATGAACGCCTAAGACTCGAGGTTAGACTTGGTTTGCGGTAGATGCCTGCCCGGAACCGCCCGGCATATCCAGCAACCGTAAACGACAGTCTAATATGAGAGGTCAAAGGCAGAAATTGGATGCGTAATAATGCAAAGATACGAGGTTAGATTCAGTTTGCGGTATAAGCCTTCCCAGAACCGCCCGGCAAATCCAGCAACTGCAAAACGGTAATCTAATGTGGCAAGTCTTGCATAATTATGGTTATAATGAATTAATGAACACTTAACCAAGATAAGACATGTGATTAGACATGGGGATGATAAAGGGTTAAGTGGGTGACATGGGTAGCATGTGAAACACAGTTAAAACACTTAACCAAGATGAGACATGTGATTAGACATGGGGATAAAGAGGGGTTAAGTGGGAATTCCTAGTGGGGACCAAGCTTAGGAGGGAAGCATGTGTCAAGTGGGTGGACCCTTTTCAACCAGTAACCCATTTAGTATCTATGTGAGCTCGAACTAGGTCGAGGACGGGACACGCTTACTGTTTTTGATTGTAAGAGGTCAAAAGAGTTAGCGATGGCAGTGGAAGTCCAACGGAGTCATGTGCGTGCGTGGGTCTGGGCTGGCAGGTAAGACGTCGTTGCATCGTGTAGGTATAAGCTGTGCATTTTAGTAGTATCGGGTTGCCGCTTTAGGGAGTGATACACCCTACTGTGGGACCAGCACAGGTATCTACGAGTTAGGGAGCCGATCGAATAGGGATGGTAGTGGGTACAACTAGTGGAGATAGGAGCAGGCGGTACCTATGACAGCAGCTAGGAGTACACGAAACTACCATCATCGTTATTATTATTATTTTTATGTTTAGTAAGAGGGATCGACTTTCAGTATGGGACTAGTATTGGTGCGGTGTAAGAATTATCTTATAGTGATTAGAAGCGCAGTCTGTAACAACCCGTGATTCGACAGACCGAATTTTTCTCAAAATCCAGTCCATCGAACCCCGAGCTGAGTGTCCTGGTATCCTGCAGAGAAGACAGAGAAAGAAACCATGTCAGAACTTGATAAAGCAACTCGCAGCAGAAGTAATTAAATATAGTTTTTTCCGAACGTAACTATACCTCATTCATAATACTGCTATGTCAGTATTTAAGCTATATCATCTCTGTCTTGTACCTAACCTGCACATGTTTTGAGGAGGGGGGTCAGAACATAAGTTCTGTGTGAGTGTAGTTATAATAAACTCCTGTATACTCTACATGTACCGTTCAGTTACGGTTTCTGGTCTCGTTAGGTTATTTATCCAAATTGGCCTTTTTGACCCAACCCGTGTCATTCCCACCCACTCACTAGCATAATAACCCAACTCGTACAGTCCTTTCATGTATGTGTACAATCCCTTACCGTAATTACTACGGGCCCTAAGCCTGTCTTCCGTACTACCTTACCGTAGTTCCATCATCCTAGAAAACTCGTTCGGACTACTATCTTTGTTCTAGCTCTAAATTTCCGAATGTTCGGTTGGAATTCGTGCCACCTAGGACCACTAGGTATTATGCAACTTACTAAACGTTCTCGCAACTCGGTCTGGGTCCAAGCCACCTAGGGCCACTAGGGATTATGCTACCCACCAACAACGCCCCTTTTCTCCCACGTATACATCGTGAATCGTTTTTCCATGTCTAGTCGCACATGTGTCTCAACGTGCCACCCGAGTCCCGTGACCGGGCAAAACAAGAAATACGGGACTCGGTCGGGAGCTTTAGATTGTCTGCCGATGCAGATGTCAAGTTCTGTTTTTGTAACCGTGGCTATGGTCCCACGGGACCCCTCCCTCAACTACTGAAAGGCAATCCAAGAAAGATCATGTATGAGAACTGTACTCACGGCCTCAACTATGCCCCCACTTTCCTATTGGCCAACCTCACCCATGACTCGATAGCAAGTGCATGGTCTGTTGGGAGTTCTCTGCCTTTCCGTTCGTACACGATTGACTCAAGATGGTAGGTAGTCGACGACGCGCTATCCAGGGCAAAAACAAGAATCGACGACTCCACGCTAATCCATCCCAGTCTTTAGGTTGCTCGCATAGCAACCAAGGCATACTCTTGGCTCTTCTACCGCAGACCTTAACCTCTGTGAGGCCAGGTTTCATGGACCATCCGCCACCTCACAGAGGGATACCAAGAGTACCCTCACGTCCCCCGAAGCTACCGCTTCGTCACCCAGTTCGTTGGAGCCTTTATCTAAGTCAGATAATTCGCTCCCCCTCGTATACTAAGCGATGATCTACCGTATCAGGTTACACATCTATATATGAACTGGTCCCACGTCCTTGGCTAAGAATTTTTGACTTAGTTATCTCTGACTATGGTTTACCACTTAGCTTCCTTTCCCGTTGCCCTTGTTAACTACGTTTTTCCTACTTAGTCCCTCTAACTAGGGTTTCGGTCTAATGGGTTAAGTGTTGCCAAAGTTTTAGACTTAACCCGTCCACGAATCATGCCAAGGGCGGCTAAGTATTCAAGTTCAAGTCCTTAACCCTATCCAATTACTATTTTTAGATTGGTTAAGTATATTCAAACGGTTCGCGACTTAGCCTTATCGAATCATCGTGTATAATTGATTAAGTATAAGTTACTTAACCCCATTAAATTACCATGTTAAGTTGGTTAAGTATTGGTTACTTAACCACATTAAATTATCATGTTAAGTTGGTTAAGTATGGGTTACTTAACCACATTGAATTACCAAGTTTAGATTGGTTAAGTGTTTAACTTAACCCCATCGAATTACCGAGTTTAGATTAGTTAAGTGAAGGTTACTTAACCCCATCCCCTAATTGTCTTATATGGTTAAGTGTCATTAAGGAACCAAGTCCGGTTTAACTTAACCTTCCCATTCGTGTCATATCGGTTAAGTGTCATTAATCAAAATTACCTAACCTTTTCATGTGGCATTAATTAGATTAATGCACCTCAACCTCTCACATTAGACTTTGTTGTGGCTACTAGTTAAGCCGGGCGGGTCCGGGTAGATTTACACCACAACCTAGTCTAACCTCGGGTTTTAAGTGCTACATGACCAACTACCCACATTGGGTCCTATTGTTTGTAGCCACTAGTTAAGCCGGGCGGGTCCGGGTAGATTTATGCTACAAACTCAACCCAACCTCGAGTTGGCCACTTTCATGTTTGGTCTAGTTTCATGTCCATAATCATGTTTTTCATGCAAAATCATATGCCAACTTTCGGGCTATGTTTTCAAATCATGTCTCATGTCATTTAAACTTTGCCTAACTACCCATAACGTTTTCCCCATCGCACGTATATTTGAATCAACACGAATAGATCAAGAGGGAACATATAAACATGACAAAGTGGGCGTAAAATGGTAAAGTAGTCATAAGTTAAACATGGTGAGGCTAAGGGTATCCTACACAACTTGCATATGTGGTGTTTTGTTCCTAAACATGTATGACACTAACTTAGCAACATAGGGGGATAGCATGGCAAAAGTGAATCATACATGTAACTAGCATTAAGTTTTAGCATCATAGGCAAGTTATCATAAGGTTCATGAAGTGTTATAGGTTGCATTGTGCGAAATCACCACATAAAGCTCATGGCTTTCTACCTAAAAGTCAACATGAACGTTACTAGGTTCATGATAGGTAAGCATTAGGTCCTCAAGCGTTACACAAATCCTATTTTAACTTGCTATATGTTCATGCTAATTCCAATCCATGATTCATATGTTCGAACGATCATAGCATTTTACACAAAAGGTTGTTATAACACCACTCACCTAGGTTGGTGCCTTCTATGCAACGATTAGATCTCGCTTTATGTTGATTTCATGCCAAGAATTGATCTTTCAACCTCCTTGTGCTATTTGAATCCGAACTCCTCTCTTTTCCCTTGCGTAGTCCCCTTGGCTCCAAGCTCTTCATCCAAAGTCGTCACCTTTCTTGGCCTAAACCTCCTTAGTTACAAGAAGAGAGCTTTTGTGGAGACAAGGGTGAAGAAGTGGGCCTAAAATCCATTTGGAGGAGAGGGAGGTAAGTCTAGAAACCGGCATGGCTTCGCCGTGGAGTATGGTGATCATTTCAAGGGGTCTAGGGGTCTATTTATAGCTGCAGGGTCATAATTCTCGTCCAAGAAACCAGCATACACGCATCAGAACGTTCCAGATACATTTCTGGAAAATTTGGGTCAGGTCGACCCCCAGGTCGACTCTAGAGTCGACCTGGCTTGGGGCAGGTCGACCCCCAGGTCGACTCTAGTGTCGACCTGGTTGGGGTGGGTCGACTCCCGAGTCGACCCCCCTATCGACCTGCTTGCCTGGCGGGAAAATTTCCCGCCCTTTCTTTTTGGACTTGAATTTCGAATCTGTTTTTCGTTTGAACTGTTTTTAAAATTCTGAAACTTCGCGCGGTCATAACTTCTTCGTACGGAGTCCGTTTTACGAAATTTCGGATTCGTTTTCAAGTAGAATTCCGAGACGAACGTAATGGTGAAGTCCGTATAACTAGATTCTGAATATTTACTTTAAATATTCTTTATTTTCCATCATTCTTAATTAATTCGCTCCACGTGTCACCATTGTGTTGTACCATCTCGGAATATATATATATTTACATATTATATTTCTTATTTATTCTCAAGTCATAAAAATACGGGGTGTTACACAGTCAATGTTACATCTTGTTACCTTGTCATATCTGCTTATGTTACAGTCATCTTTTATATCCAGTTTATGTTCTTATCCTATTACTTTAATGATTATATTGTTAAAGTCACTAGACTCGCCAGACATATGTCTGACCCCTTTTTGTTTCGCCTCTTTTCTTTCTTCCCCCCCTAGGTCCTCAGGTTGGGAATAGTGAAGCTTGACTTGGATTCATTTCTTCTTGAAGTGCTTGGAAGTGTTGAATGTAATGCTCAGCTTTATCTCTTTTTCATTAAGGCTATTGGAGTTGGATTATGGTTTTACTTTTATGTACTCTGATAATAATTTTGTACAAGATGGATATTTGTGTACTTGGTTTTGATGTTGTAACAAAACATGTTTTGCTTTTCACCGCAATGAATAAATTTTGAATCTTCTTAAGTACTATTTTATATATCTGTCTTGTGATATTCTGTTCTATACTCCAAACATACTCCATGAAAGTTAATGCATTCCCTTAGTGAGTGACATTAATGGACGTGGGGTGTTACAATATATATATATATATATATATATATATATATATATATATATATATAAACACATAACACAAAGCTTATTCCCTTAGCATGATATACACATAGATATATACTAAACTGACTCACGCAACAAACAATACACACACAGCAAAACAACGCTACCCAGGCATATAAAAAGAAAAAAAAACCACTTCGTTTAAAACCCATACCCAACATAACACAAAACATGCAACTTCATACAGAGGAGGGGTCGAAGCTGTTCATGGGTGCTAAAAAGACGATGGTGAAGGCTAGAGGCTGATGAGGTTGGTTTCAGATCGGAACAACTTCGGTGGAGGAGTATAGGGGTTGACGCGGGGACAACGGGGTTCAGCAGTTGGTTGAAGGAATGGTCAGAGTGGGTTGGCAACAGGGGCGAGGTGAGGGAGGGCGACATCACGACTGGTAAAGCTGGCTCAGGGCGGTTCAGGTCGGGAAGAATAACAGGGAGGCGCGGATTTGGTGGTGCTGTCGGGTGGAGCAGCAAGCCAGGGTTCGACTGGGCATGAGGCTGAGGGGATGGAGCTCGACGTTGGCGGGGTGGGTTCGCGGTTAGAGCTTCAGGTGGGCGGAGGGTTGGGCAGAGTTATTGTGGGCGAGCTGGAGGTGAAGTGGGGTGGAGCAGGTCGGCATTTCTAATGTTGGGGATGGGTCAGGGCGGCGGAGAGGCTTGACGGTGGAGGAGACGATGTTTTGAAAAAGGAAAGTTGCGGTGGTAAATAAATTGGCAGAAGGAGATGGGATAGTGAAGAAGAAAGAAAGTGGATGAAAACTACTATATATATTTTTATATTCACGCAACAGTTTAAGGGATGGAAATCCATCTTTGGCATCACGAGACGGTGTATATTTTCTCTACAATCGATGCAGTTTGTATTCACCCGAACAGCTTTAGGAAAACGAACACATATTAAATTAAAAGTAAACAATGGTTTGGCAAATGGAACAAAATAAAATGAATCGGTAAAAGAGGGAAATAAATATAAATTTTGTTTTTCCCAATCGAAAAAAATGAACTTAAGCAATCAAGGGTTCAAATTTAAAAAGGCAGCTTCAGGAAAACGAATTGATCTAGAAAGTGAACGAACGAGTTTTTAAAATAAAAGGGAAAACGAACGGTTTTAAGATATATAAAATGAACGATTTGGCAAAACAAATAGTGGACGACATCTTACTAGATTAAATTCTAATATAGAACCGATAAATGAATAAAACAATATTGACGAATCAGAAGATTATGGTTTTGAAATATTAAAAGACAACAAATCCAAAGAAATGAAAATCGAACAATGTTCGCTACAACAACGATCAATACAAACAACTTATCAAGAGAAAATAATTCGAAATAAAATCAAAGATTTTTTTTTAATATTGAAAACAAATTATAGTATAATACAAGTTTAATATTTTAATAAAATTTTAAGAAATAAAGTCAAATTCAAATAAATAAACTCAATAAAATTTCAATAAATGAACAAGCTTTGAAATTACAAATATTAATTTGTATTTATAAATATATTCATATTAAACTAAATTCATTTGTTATACAAAATCCAAAATAAATTTTCTCTCTAAATCAAAAACCAAAATAGTTATTCTGGTAAAGCCAAACAAACCGAGTTTAAATAAAAATAGAAATAAAAAAAAATTGAATAATTAAATAAAAATACACTTAAAAATTCCAGTTTGTTACATTCTCCCTCACTCAAACCTTTTCGTCCCCGAAAAGGAACGAGGCAGGGAAATAGTAACTAAATAATATATTTAAACCAATGGTTCATATATATATATATAATAATTTGAAATATATATAAATCAAAACTTAAAAAAATTCAAATATTTCTAAGTATTCACTCAACGTCTCGATTGGAAATATAGTTGTCACACTTTCGAAACCTGAAAATAGATATTGATGATGACGTGGTCATCACCAGAAACATTTTCATGCGACTAGAGTGTGACTCTATATCTATCAAGTTCAGATAGGATTCAACATATATGTTGATCAGACGTATACCCAAATCATTAGGTACTCGATAGGCCAATTTTAACGTCAAATAAATACTCAAAACATATATATATATTTAAATAGAATATATACCAAGTTTTTCAAATCATATATTATAAATAATATATGTCCAATCATTAAAATTTTAAGTAGGGAAAATTATAACTCTCCCTCACTCATTTATTTATTATAATTGAACTTCAAAACCTAATAAATATACTAACAATATTATTATTAAATCAAATACATAACAATATTAATATATATTATACCAAAATAATTTCAAATACATGTTATCAATATTCAAACCTTTAAACTAGTTTAATTTCATAAATTAACATATATATATATATATACACATACACATACACACACATCACAAATTAAAATCTTTATAAACCATTTTGAATTTATAAATTCCTATATATATATATACATACATTTATAAATTATATCGTTATAGATTTCAACCGAAATAAATTTATTTTCTTACAAAATATACATCTTTAGATCTTATATAAATATAAAATCTAAACATCAAATCCTTTAAAAATATTGGTATTACCAAAGAAAAATATAATTTTCAAATTTACATCCTCCAAAAATATATATCATAATTTCAATATCATATCAAGAGAATTATAATACTTATTTCAAACCAATATTTAGATAAATGGACTCGCTAGAAAATTTATACTCTCCTTCTGCTTCTTACCTTGTTATGGACAAGGATAAGTTATAGGTTTCGAGTTTAAAGCTGAATGATCGAAAAAATCTAATCAAAAACGATCTACGCAGGAAGATGGATTCGAATGGAAAGGAAATTTCAAAGATTTAAGTACTAAACAAAATTTTATATACGAAAATAATTGTTTTAAAACCATTTTAAAATCTATTTATACTTTTAAAATACGCTCTCTCAAGAACGATTCTGCGACTGATTCCACTCATTCTAGTGTATCACTACTCTATCTCTAATGAGCTCTTACCCCATAGGCTAAAGCTTTGATAAACCAAAGCTCTGATACCACATGTAACAACCCTAGGCTTTGCAACCATCAAGCAGTGGGCTAACCTCCCACCGTGACATATAGTGATACCTCAAAACTGATTTTACGGCCAGCCTCTCGACTGCAACAACCAACCCAATCTTCCCATTGGGACGTGTAGGGGTAAGAGTCTCCTGCTCGCCACCAAACAGCCAAGTGAGAACCCCTATCACGTTCTCTAACCAGCTCTGATACCACATGTAACGACCCGACATTTTCACCGTGCCGAATCGACAAAACATGTCAACTCGAAACGTCCAAAACAACAGATTGTTATTAGCTTATGGGGTAAATAGAATAAATCACAGAATCATAGATCACAAACACAGATACAGAGCAATATAATATCTCGCAGCGGAAAATTTAAAATACAATAGTAGTTCATGAAGCTAATAAATAAATTTTACAATAGAGTTTACATAAATAATACAGCAGAAGTCTAATACAATAAATAAATGATAACAATCTGAAACAGAATGACAGAAATAACTGGATGACTGAAACAACTGGTGAACAGGTAGATATAGGTCAGCAAAAATCCGATATAAGCTCCAAACTCCAAAGGTGAATCTCGAAAACTGAAATACTCGATCTGACTCGAGCAATAATGCAAAACAAAACAACTCAGATCAGGACTAACATTCTCATGGAAGTAAATCAACTCAAATGAATTGTTCGATGAAATGGAATCAGTAACTTAAAGAATGTTTGGGATCACCATCCTCTAAGGATCCGTTAAACTAATACTATATAGTATAATACGCTATATACAATAGTATCTACCAGTAAAGTAAAAATATCAAAATAGCGTAAGAGGGATTACCATGATTACCCTTACACCGTTTATATGTTCCCATAGCATATACAATACCGTAATTCCTCCGTAAACTGGAGGGCTATCAGAGGGCACTCCATATAAAACGGTACAAAACAAAGTCATAGTGGGCTCGTATAAAGCATGTGACAAGGCACGCAAGAAATGCCAGGGTGGATTCACCGTTTGCGGAGCCGGACTAGTGGTAACGCATAGCAGCTACTACCGCCCACCTCGAGACACACTCCCATATCAAATCGGAAGGTGGCCACAAAACACATCACAAAAGTAATAGAATGGTATCGAAGAAGTGCGCTCGATAGGAGGTATGACCTCATTTGTTCCGTGCGTAGCTCCTGTTTTAGTCACATCAAGCTGACTCATGGTAGTCAGGGTCTCGTAATTCATATGAAATAGAAAAATGGAGTCGTTCGCCAAATCATCCCCTTCATTCTGGACTCCACCACGTACACAGTTGTTAAAGTGGTTTTCGGTATTGGCAGAGAGTATGACAATAGCCGATCTCGGTCTCTTTACATTTTTCACACCGTGGTCATTATTTTATAAATCACTTTATAAAATAGTTTATACGAAATCTCATATTCGAATTTGAATTCAACATTAAATATCTAACTTAGGATATATTCAATTTCGAAACAACTCACTTAAATTGCTAAAATCGAATTAATTTAGAAAACCATATCGTAAAGATCTCAAAATATAGTATAAACTATACTATACATTTAACTTCGATTATAATTTCCTAAAGTATTTGCATAACGAATTATAATCCAAAATCGACTTATATTTTAATCATAGTTTAAAGATCTCAAATGCCGGTTAAATCAACAATAAAAATTAACTTCGAGGATTTTTTAGTTAGATTTATATTCAAAAATCCAAGTTTCAAACTATACAACAATTTACTTTACGTCGATTCAAAAAATTCCACATTTGGTTCGAGTTCAAACTATATGATTCAAGTCAAACTTACATTTCCATTTTTAAATAGAGTATATTCATATTATACGATTCTAAATCGTTATTTATAAATTTAACAATTCGTATAATCTAATTTTCCTTTATATGGATTCAATTAAATCAATTCGAAAATCCGATCACTTAGTTTCAAATTTAGTTTATATAATTCAAATCAAAGTCCTATGTTTCAATTTAAACCAAATCATATAATATATTAAATCAAATCAAACTATTCAAATTCATTACTTAAAATTTTAGTCGAATCTTTATATTCAATTCAAACCATAAGATTATAAAATCGATTTCATATATAAAAATCCATATATTCACATTCGGTTACTTAAATCAAATTCATATCATATCACTTATAAATTCAAACAAAATCAATTTACACAATGAAAGTTTATTTCTTATAAAAGTTCATAATTTAAATCCAGTTCAAATTCACATTCAGTTGATTAAAAATCAGTTTTATTCCCTAATTAGGAAATTCAATTTCAAAACAATTTCACAATTCAAGTTCATCTCTTATAAGTTCAAACCAATACGAATTCAAATTCATTTCATTTTTACCTAATTCGAATTCATATCTACTAAAAGAATGTATCAATTTGAATCCATAACTTAATATGAGTTCATTCGTTATTCAAATATCATTATATAGATTTACATCTTTAAACTTTGAATTTAAATCGTGAAATCTAACTTATCCATCTTGACTTTATTATTAAAGTTTGTAAAAAAAAATATAATAGAATTGATTTTGAAAGTAGATATGTATATAAATATAAGTTTATAAAATTATAAAATTAATTAGAAATAGATTATAACATATATAAGTTTAAATTAATATAAAAATAGATTTAAAGAATTTTTTATTATAATAAAATAAAATTTAAATACTTATAGGAATAAATGATACGATTTTAAAATAAATAAAATTATAAGTAAAATCTTAAGTAAACATTTAAATCTATATTTATTCATAAAATAATTTTAAAATGTATAATTCAAAATTTACAAAATTTATTTATTTGTTTCGAAATTTGGTACGCTTTTATTAACTTGTTTAAAACAATACATAGTCAAATCTAATACAATCATACATAAACCCAAATACGTAGAAAAGAACCAAACTAAAGCAAATAGAACATAAAATGTGCCTCTCCATGCACGTTAATAACAATCTAATTTCTCCAACTCGCTGAGCAACTCAATTCATTTGTATTATCTAATAAGATGTGTCATGAAAGTTGACGGAAGCTATCTTCAAACATTTGGCTTACAGAGCAGATTCAAATTGCTGATGTTGAGGTTATACATTTGTAGATGGAACCTGGTACTTTAGGTCTAAAACAAAGGTGGACCCAAGAGGGGTAGTTGTTGAATGTATCTACAGTAAAACTATCTCTTACCATGTGTTCTTCTGTGTTATGAAAATGCTGGAACTATTATCAAGATCAAAAACCATTTGCACCATCATTAGCAGCTTCATTTCCGGATTTACTATAACAGCTTTTCAATATAGAAGGTGATAATCATTCCGCATCGACTAGCCATTAAGCAATTGCACCTAACAAAAAGGGTACGCAAAGTTCAATTAAACTTCAATAGCAAATCAAATCAGATTACATCGCCTTTAATATAAAAGCCATGAAAATGAATCACACACAAGACTGCCGGTTGGATTTTCCCGATTTGGTTGATACTCAGGTCTAAAACCGATGATTGTGCATTGTTATCAGCTCAAAATCATTGTACTATTTCTCATCAATAGAATTTTGGAACCCAATCAACCTTAACTAAACAATGTCCAAACCCATTGTAAGTCACAATAGAAGCCACGAGATTTTGCAGATCCAAATTTCACACACATGAACTTGAAGTAGATGATAGTGAGATTTCTAAGTCCTTTACCATTGAAATGCATATTTTCTAGTAACCAAATAAGTCTTTCCAAATTAATCATTCTAGTTGAATCGGTTGAAGCATGTGACTTAGAGAACAACCCAACAAAATATCCAAATCCTCATACTAAATATTGTTGAAATTCTTCTCAAGTTTTCCTTTAAAAAGCTTAGCAAAAGATGTAAACTGAAACTAGATTCACTGTTAAATAATCAAGCCCAAAATTCGAAACTTGAAGAGTCCATAGGCATTCTAAATACAATAATACCCCAAATCCCATAACTTAAAAATACATACCGTTTGGCAAATCGAGTAGAAACGACGATTTCAAGATCCTATAGAAACGGTTTTTTGGAATCTTCGCTTGAGATTAAGTTGAGTCTGCAAATCTGATGGCTTGATTCTTCAAATCAAAATTCATCGGTTCTAGTCCCCATCTGCCAAACGAGGAAACTGGACAGAAAGAATGTTGAAAATTTCACCACCGTAAATCGAAAACCTATTTACGATGTGTCCCTTTCAAAAAATCGGTTAGCGAAATCAGAATATTCGGCTTAGGATGATGTCGATGGAACCCCATTCCAGTGGCTTGATTTTCTGAAAATCGAGAAGTATAGACTGATTTACAGAAGGTGCGCATTTGCAATCTTCGCTGTCAGTACGGATTGAGATTTTGAGGAAAGTTGTGATGAAAACTTGCGAGATCTGAAATCGCCATGCGGTTTCTCTCCATGGGAGAGAAAACCGTTTATTTCTACCTCTTTTTTTTTTAATTTACAAAATTTAAATTTAAAATAATTATAAAATATTAAATATTAAATATTAAGTTATTATTTTAAAAATCAAATTTCCAAATCATTTTACTTCGAAAACATGACCAATAGTGTTCATATATAGTTTTCTACCCTATGGTCAAGTGATACGGATATTTATCATTTCAACCTGCAATTTATAAATTTCTACGGATCTATCATTTCAACCCGTGATCCCAAATTCATTAAAAATCATTCAGGTCTATAATTTTAACCCATAACGATTTTTCCATATTCTAATGTCCGTTCGGGTATGTATCATTTCAACCCTTAGTGATTTTCCTAAACTAGGGTATCAACAATTACAAACAACAATCACATGGAAACAATCACAACATATATCATCAGTGCAACCACATGTCATATGAATATATCGTGTCACATATGAAATGTGCATATACAACAAATCAAACAATTCTATCAGCAAATCCTATACATTTCATATAACCTTTCAAATAGCTGATCTAACATTCATGAAATAAATGTGAGTCAGGAGTGAGATTAACCCACCTTTGATGGAAATTGAATTGATAGCTGCGAATAGACACAACATCCAAACGAGCGTGATGGACATGAACCAATGGAGACATGAGCGAGGCCGGACAGTCATGGTGTACGGAGTCAAAGGGAAATGGATGGGGACACGACAACCACACACGCATTATATATATATATATATATATATATATATATATATATATATATATACGAGGAGCGTTCAATGGCACCCCAAATAGTGAGCACCTCAAATGCCCCCCAACAGAAACCAAGTATTTATAGTAGTTTAAGTTAGTGGGAGGTGAGAGAATGAGTGGAGGGAGAGAGAAACGGGATATGTGGTGGAGCACCCCTAAATGCCCCCTGATTTCCACCACATATCTCGTTTCTCTCTCCCTCCACTCATTCTCTTACCTCCCACTAACTTAAACTACTATAAATACTTGGTTTCTGTTGGGGGGCATTTGAGGTGCTCACTATTTGGGGTGTCATTGAACCTTTGGGGTGCTCAATTTATGGGGTGCAACGGAACGCTTGCCTATATATATATAGGGGAGGGATCCGCTACACCTATTATATTGCACGTGAATCCTCCCCCTGAATTCCAGCCACACAATCCCCCACTCATTCTCCCTCTTCCCATTTAAATATTCTTTGTTAGTGGGAAGAGGGAGAATGAATGGGGGATTATGTGGCTGGAATTCAGGGGGGGACAGTTCACGTGCAATATAAGAGGTGTAGCGGAACTGTAACACCCCACACCCGCTATGGTCACTCTCTAAGGGAATGCCATAACATCGGCGGAGTATTCTAGTGAATATAGAACAGAGAAATTACAGCAAGACAGATATAAGTAATACTTGAAAATTTAAAACATCATCTCATGACAGCGGAAATAAACATGTCTGGTTACATCACAAAACCATAATAAGAGTTAAGTACAAATATCCATTCTTGCTAAATAAAAATACATAATCCCAATACATGAACTGATAGCCATAAAAAAAAAAAAAAACTGAGCTCTACATCTACGGTCCAAACTCCAAGAGATAGATAAAGCAAACTGATCAAGGCCCACTAGCACTAGGCCCAACCTGAGGACCTGAGGGGAAAAAGATAAAAACAACGGGGTCAGACATAAGCCTGAGTGAGCCCTATAACCTTAACAATACAATTATTAAAGTAATTAGGGTATGACATGAACTCGGTACGGTACCTTTGGGGATAATGACTACACTAAGTAGCCAACAACATAGGATGAACTAAGATAACCGTAAAGACGCATCTACCCACCCAAGGATAGTTACTAACTGCACCCCACCAGTCATTCCTACTTAAAGGTTGATCCCACCCAAGGACTTAAAGAAAGATATAACTAGTAGTTTCATGTACTCCTAGCTGACTACATAGGTGCCGTCTGCCCCTATCTCCACTAGGTGTACCCCACTACCCCAAGCGATCGGCTCCCTAACGTAGATACCCGTGCTGGACCCACAGTGGGGTGTATCACTCCCCCTAAAGTGGCAACCCAATACTATCCACGGTGCACGGCTTATATCTACATGATGCAACAACGACTTATCTACCAGCCCGGGTCCACACACGCATATGAAACCCGTTGGACTCGCGTTGCCACCGCTACCCCGTTTTGGCCTCTTATAGTCAAGCCCAATATGCGTGTCCCGTCACCCGACTAGAGTCGAGCCCACAAAGATACGTTTGGGATATTGGTTGAAATGGGCCCCCACAAGCTACCCACCTAAGCTTGTTACTTATCTAGTGTATCCCACTTAACCCTTTAATCATGTTTAATTACATGTTTCCACTTGGTTAAGTATTCTAATCGTATTTTCTATTGCCACCCAAGGCAACCCACTAGATTTCCACATGCCACCCAAGGCACCCACTTAACCCCTCATGCTCTACTACATGCTTATCAGGTTAAGTGTTTCTTAATTAATTAAGACCGTGATCCTCATAAAGACCTCTCACATTAGACTATCTTTTATGACCGCTGGTTAAGCCGGTTGGGTCCGGGCAGCCTTATGTCATAACCGAGTCTAACCTCGTGTCTTTACATTAATCACGTATTTAGTTTGTGCCTAAGACCTCTCACATTGGGCTAACATTTGTAGCAACTGGTTAAGCCGGTTGGGTCCGGGCAGTTTTACGCTACAACTGAGTCCAACCTCGTGTCTTAGTCGATTAATTACACCTAATTAATCACCCCATATTAATTATCCCTAATTAATATCAAGTTTTTTCATAACATGGGTAGACCTAACTTAATAGGTAAATTCCCATGGGGTAGACCTAACTCAATAGGTAAATTCCCACTTATGTTAATTTATTTTTATGGTATGCTTAATCATACCCAACCATACTTTTAATTAACATATTTATTAACCCCATCGTTCCCCACGTAAATCGTTCTCATAAAGGGAAGATCCATCACAAATATCATGGGTTAAACCAAATATTAGCATATTCTTTGTCATGGGTTAAGAGGGTGTCAACTTGCATATATGAGCATATATTAACCCAACTTGCATTTAAGCATACACATAACTTGCATAATTATTCACATGACTTCATAAGCATGCATAACATGTTAATCTTGCATTTGAGCATACACCTAACTTGCATAATCATTCACATAACTTCATAAGCATGCATAACATGTTAATCTTGCATTTAAGCATACACATAACTTGCATAATCATTCACATAACTTCATATGCATGCATAACATGTTAATCTTGCATTTAAGCATACACATAACTTGCATAATCATTCACATAACTTCATATGCATGCATAACATGTTAATCTTGCATTTAAACATACACATAACTTGCATATTTATTCACATAACTTCATATGCATGCATAACATGTTGCATAATAGATCAATGTCCAACTTAGTGTTTTGCATCATAATCATCATGAAACATAGCACCAAACTTGCATAAAGATATAACATTAAACTTGCATAAAAATGTCATGAACACATACACTAAACTTGCATGACATAGAGCATATAACTTGCAAAACACATAACATATACAATATTAAGCTTGCATAAACACATTGATCCACAAACATAACCATACATCATCATATCCTATCTTAATCAATTTAACATTTGATTATTAAGGGGATAGAAGCTCACCAAAACAAAATTAGCAAACTAATGAAGGAGATTAAGAGGCTAGAAGTTGATTTGGAATGCTATCCCTTCTCTAATTTTGATGGAGGCTCTCTCAAGTTTCAATTTGCCATAGTTTAGTTACTAGATTTAATTATGAATGAATTAGGGTAGGGTTAGGGTCTTATTTATAGGATTAGGTGAGAGTTTTAGGCCCTTAGATTAACCCTAGATTAGATTAGGACCCTTAGATTTCGGAACTCTCTAGAACCAGCCCTCCAAGCCAGCCTAGAACCCAACCTGGTGCAACCTGGTGCACCCAGGTTCACTGGACGCCGCGACCCTGTCGACAGGCAAGTCGACAGGCAAGTCGACACCCCCCCTGTCGACAGGCCTGTCGACAGCCCTGTCGACATGGGTAGGGCGGGATTTTTCCCGCCTGACCCCACTTGTCCAATTTAAAATCTGAATTTTAAATTCTTAATTCTGTTTTTAGTTTTGAATTTTCTGCAAACTTCATCGGGCCATAACTGGGCCATACGGACTCCGATTTTCGAAAACTCGGACTCTATTTTGCGTATTTTTCCGAGACGAACGCAATGACGCAGCCCGTTTCCCCCGATTCCCACATCTGAGATTATTTATTCTGTAATTAGTGAATTTTAGTATTAACCAAAATACGGGGTGTTACATTCTCCCCTCCTTAAAGGATTTCGTCCCCGAAATCTCTAAGCTAAGGAGAATGCATATCCTACCATCCAAACAACCATCTACTCAAACCATCAACCACGGGCATCCATTGTCCTTAAACAGTTTCTAATGATGTATGAGCATATGCAAAAAGTGTGTGTATATGTTCCCTATCTAACGTATGAACATATGCAAACCATGATAGTGCCATGCATCCATTATGTATGCGAGAGAACCCTATCGACACATACAATATCTACATGAGTGCACAATCATTCACCACAATGCATCATCCATATGATAACACAATCATTATACATCCATTAATATAGCTTCCTACACACAATTTTATGCAATATGCAATATGAAGTGATTGAGCCGATCTAGTGCCTAGAGTGTGTGTATATGCATCCACGAGCAACCACTAGCAAACACTTGCATCCACTTGCATCCATCAACCATAACATGTCTCAAACACATGTTTCAACCATAGGTTTACCCTATCTAAAGGTCAAAGATACTAAAGATAAGATAAGTACTAGATAACGATAGAGGAGAAAGTAAAGACATACCCTCAAAAAGAAATGGGTATAATGAACGCATCTTCGCTTCCGTCTCCCAAGTTGCGTTGCTCTCATCTTCTCCCCATTGCACTTTGACTAGTTGAACCTCTCGATTCCTCAATTTCCTAGTCTCTGACCCAAGGATGCGAGTAGGAGCCTGTCGGATAGTCGCATCACGCTCTATCTCTACATCTCTAAGCAAGCTCGGCTCTACCACCTCTGCGGTCTCATGTAAGCATTTCCTCAGATGTGATACATGGAATACATCATGAACACCACTAAGTCTGTCGGGCAACTCCACCCTATATGCCATCCGTCCAATCCTTTCCTTAATGGGAAATGGCCCTACGAACCTTGGTGCTAACTTCCCAACAGATCCAAAGCGAACCACATTTCGTAATGGAGACACTTTGACAAAGACCATGTCCCCAACTTCAAACTCAAGATCCGTCCTTCTCTTGTCCGCATAAGATTTTTGCCTATCTTGCGCTGCTTTCATCCTTCTTCGAATCAAGTCAATTTTCTCAGAAGTCTCTCTAACCATATCAGGCCCAAGCAAGATCTTATCCGTAGATTCCCACCAACATGCAGGTGATCGACAAGGCCTTCCATAAAGGGCTTCGAAAGGAGCCATACCAATACTGGACTGAAAGCTGTTATTATATGCGAACTCCACCAATGGAAGATGCTCTTCCCATGTACCTCCAAAATCTAAGATACAAAGCCTCAAAAGGTCTTCTAGAACACGATTCACCCTCTCAGTTTGGTCGTCCGTCTGAGGATGATATGCAGTGCTCAGACACAATTGAGTCCCCACTGCTTCTTGCAAGCTTCTCCAGAACTCGCTAGTGAAGATAGGATCTCGATCACTCACTATGCTAGAGGGTACCCCATGCAATCGAACTATCTCTCGAAGATATACAGAAGCTAGCCATGGAGCGGTCCTCTTGCTCTTCACAGGTATGAAATGGGCGCTCTTAGTAAGTCTGTCTACCACCACCCAAATTCCCGTATTACCCTTTCTTGATCTGGGTAACCCGTCAATAAAATCCATCGAGACGCTATCCCACTTCCATTGCGGAACTTCCAATGGGTGAAGCAATCCACCTGGTTTCTTTTGTTCCGCCTTCACTTGTTGGCACACCAAGCATCGAGCGACATACTCGGCCACATCTTTCTTCATACCGGCCCAGAAGAAAACCCTCTTCATGTCTTGGTACATCTTGTCCCCACCGGGATGAATGGTCATCCTAGAACGGTGTGCATCATCAAGAATAACCTTCCTCAAACCCTCGTCTTTCGGTACACAAAGTCTACCGTCTCTACGCAAGCACCCCCTATCGTCTAGGGTGTACCTACTCAAATGGCTGGACGACTCCCCCCTTATGAGCTTCCCCACCAACTCAACCAACTGTGGGTCGTCCCTCTGTGCTTCTCCAATCCGCCCCAAAAGAGTAGGTCTAACTTCCAAGGAAGCTAGCAAACCGGGTACATAATCAATGGAAGGTCTGAAATCAAACATCGAGATAAATTCCAAGCTTCGCTGTTCCACAAACAATGGACTCAAAGACAACCTTTTTCTGCTCAAGGAGTCCGCTACCACGTTACCCTTGTCAGGGGTATACGCTATCTCGAAATCATAGGATGCTAAGAACTCCATCCATCTTTGCTGTCTCAAGTTCAAATCCTTCTGAGAAAACAAGTACTTCAATGATTTGTGGTCAGTGAACAATTCGAATCTCTCACCAAGAAGATAATGGCGCCAAATCTTAAGAGCAAAAACAATAGCGGCCAACTCTAGATCATGGGTAGGGTAATTTTTCTCATGCACTCTCAACTGCCTTCCACCATAGGCTTTCACCCTTCCCTCTTGCATTAAGACTGTGCCTAATCCTGTCCCACAAGCATCGGTATAGACAACAAATGGCTTGCTCCCATCTGGCAACACTAAAACTGGAGCAGTGGTTAAAGCTCTCTTTAACCGTCGGAATGCAACATCACAATCTACGTCCCATGCAAAAACAAGATTCTTCTTCGTTAAGCGGGTTAATGGGGCTGATATCTTCGCGAAGTCTTTGATAAACTTCCTATAGTAACCCGCCAACCCCAAGAAACTTCTTACTTCGGTAGCATTCTTTGGAACCTTCCAATCCTGAATCGATACTACCTTCGCGGGATCCACAGCTATCCCCTCCTTGGAGACCACGTGCCCCAAGAACCGCACTTCCTTCCTCCAGAAGTGACATTTAGAGAATTTAGCCTTAAGGCTATGCGCTCGAAGAGTCTTCAACACCTCCCCAAGATGTAGGGCATGCTCTTCTTCACTCTTAGAAAATACTAAGATATCATCCACAAAGACCACCACGAATTTATTAAGGAACTCCCTGAACACCCTACTCATCAAATCAACGAAATATGCAGGGGCGTTCGTCAACCCAAATGGCATCACCAACCACTCATAGAAACCATCCGGAGTTCTAAAGGCAGTCTTGTCTATGCTATCCTCAGCCACCCTCAACTGATGAAACCCCGTGGCTAAGTCCAACTGAGAAAATACTGAAGCGCCAACCAACTGATCGAAAAGATCATCAATCCTCGGCAATGGGTGTCTATTCTTCTTTGTGAGCTTGTTGAGTTCTCTATAGTCTACACAAAGTCTGAGGGACCCATCCGCCTTCGTAGCAAATACTACTGGAGCACCCCACTCCGATATACTTCGTCTTATGAACCCCTTCTCAAGCAACTCCCCTACTTGCTTATGGAGTTCCCTCCTCTCACGAGGAGCCATGTGGCGCACTGGTAAAGATACAGGTTTAGCATTATCCACCAGATATATTCGGAAGTCAATCTCCCGCTTCGGAGGTAAGCCCTTCACCTCCTCAAACACATCCGGATATTCCCGGACCACTCTAACAGAATGCAAACTCTCGACTGAAGCATCGAGCGATTCAAGATAACTTAGCAAAACAGATTCCATGGGATTACAAGAGATCTCGAGAGTGTTACCCAAACGGGTCAGAAGCCTAACAACTCTCCTTTCACAATCAAGAACGGCACCATTACTGGATAACCAGTCCATGCCCAAAATCAACCCATAACCCGTGAACCCCAACACAAAAGCATCACATCTAAACTCAATGCTAAGTATAGAAATCTTCAAACCCAAACATATCATGGACAAATAAGTGGAGCCCCCAATTGGGTTTGAAACAACCAAGGGATCATCTACAAGACTGGTGTCTAAGTGCAGTGACTCAACTAATGATGATGAGATAAACGAATGCGATGCGCCTGAATCAAACAATGTACGGACAGGATGATCAAATAGAAAAACCAGACTTTCAACGGAAATAGTTCTACCTCTCTGCTGAACCGGCGGAACTGAGAGAGCCTGAACTTGCCCCCCTGCCTGAGCTGGTGCCATTAGAACTTGCACCTGACCTCCTGAGGTAGATCCCGTCCTTTGCCCCTTCTTAGGACAATCTTTTATTAGATGCCCTGCTTCGCCACAGTGGAAGCAGCCAGTCTTCTTCTTCTTGCGACAATCCTTGCTTAGGTGGCCAGGTGTCCCACAATTGAAACACTTCTTCTTCTTGTCCTTGCCACCGTTGCCTTTCCCACCTTTGTTTTGTTGTTGTTGCTGAGGTCTCTTTTGATCTCCCTTCTTCTCGGGTGCCTTATTAGCATTGGGACCCTTCTCTTCTTCATGCATGAGTGCCATGTCAACTAACTTCTCAAAGGTGGCCCCCATCGGGATATGAGTCATAGCCAACCCATGCATTGGTTCATTCAAGCCTTTCACGAACCTCAAAGCCTTCTTCTCCGGTGTATTCACCATATCTAGGCCAAACCTTGCCAATTGATTAAACTTGTTGACATATTCCTTCACCGAGAGATTTCCTTGCTTTAGAGTCAAGAATCTTTCCATATACAAGTTTTCCTCCGCCCTTGAGAGAAACTTTGCCACAAATCTTTGCCTAAAATCCGCCCAAGAGTCAACGGGGCGTTCTCCATTAGTGACCTCCCACCAGAATGAGGCCTCTCCCTTCATTAACCAAGCAGCCAACTTGACTTTCTTTCCTTCTTCCATCTCAAAGATATCTATCAACTCTTCCACCTCCTTAAGCCAATCTCTAGCCTCCACAAAAGTTTCAGATCCTTGAAAAGGTTTCCCTCCCATAGCTTTGAATTCCTTACAAGTCTTAGCAAAAGTATCCGTGCGAGGAGGAGGGGGAGGAGGAAGATCGGGTGCTACGGTTGGTGGAGGAACATTTGCTGGACCCGCAGTGGTGGCCCTAGCCTCCATCAATCTCCTATACCATACTGGTACCGTCACACCCTCCGGAAAGTTAAGATCCTCAGCCATGCTGAAACGAAAAAGGAAAGATTCAAAACGGAGAATTTGAAAGACAAAGATATGGCTATTGGGATTATGCTTTTCTTTCAAAAACTTTTCTTTTTAAAGACATGTTTTTGAAAATATCTCTTTCAAAAATGTTTTTAGAAAAATAGTTTTCTAAAAATTTTATCTGTTCCGGTAACCTTTGCTCTGATACCACGTGTAACACCCCACACCCGCTATGGTCACTCTCTAAGGGAATGCCATAACATCGGCGGAGTATTCTAGTGAATATAGAACAGAGAAATTACAGCAAGACAGATATAAGTAATACTTGAAAATTTAAAACATCATCTCATGACAGCGGAAATAAACATGTCTGGTTACATCACAAAACCATAATAAGAGTTAAGTACAAATATCCATTCTTGCTAAATAAAAATACATAATCCCAATACATGAACTGATAGCCATAAAAAAAAAAGCTGAGCTCTACATCTACGGTCCAAACTCCAAGAGATAGATAAAGCAAACTGATCAAGGCCCACTAGCACTAGGCCCAACCTGAGGACCTGAGGGGAAAAAGATAAAAACAACGGGGTCAGACATAAGCCTGAGTGAGCCCTATAACCTTAACAATACAATTATTAAAGTAATTAGGGTATGACATGAACTCGGTACGGTACCTTTGGGGATAATGACTACACTAAGTAGCCAACAACATAGGATGAACTAAGATAACCGTAAAGACGCATCTACCCACCCAAGGATAGTTACTAACTGCACCCCACCAGTCATTCCTACTTAAAGGTTGATCCCACCCAAGGACTTAAAGAAAGATATAACTAGTAGTTTCATGTACTCCTAGCTGACTACATAGGTGTCGTCTGCCCCTATCTCCACTAGGTGTACCCCACTACCCCAAGCGATCGGCTCCCTAACGTAGATACCCGTGCTGGACCCACAGTGGGGTGTATCACTCCCCCTAAAGTGGCAACCCAATACTATCCACGGTGCACGGCTTATATCTACATGATGCAACAACGACTTATCTACCAGCCCGGGTCCACACACGCATATGAAACCCGTTGGACTCGCGTTGCCACCGCTACCCCGTTTTGGCCTCTTATAGTCAAGCCCAATATGCGTGTCCCGTCACCCGACTAGAGTCGAGCCCACAAAGATACGTTTGGGATATTGGTTGAAATGGGCCCCCACAAGCTACCCACCTAAGCTTGTTACTTATCTAGTGTATCCCACTTAACCCTTTAATCATGTTTAATTACATGTTTCCACTTGGTTAAGTATTCTAATCGTATTTTCTATTGCCACCCAAGGCAACCCACTAGATTTCCACATGCCACCCAAGGCACCCACTTAACCCCTCATGCTCTACTACATGCTTATCAGGTTAAGTGTTTCTTAATTAATTAAGACCGTGATCCTCATAAAGACCTCTCACATTAGACTATCTTTTATGACCGCTGGTTAAGCCGGTTGGGTCCGGGCAGCCTTATGTCATAACCGAGTCTAACCTCGTGTCTTTACATTAATCACGTATTTAGTTTGTGCCTAAGACCTCTCACATTGGGCTAACATTTGTAGCAACTGGTTAAGCCGGTTGGGTCCGGGCAGTTTTACGCTACAACTGAGTCCAACCTCGTGTCTTAGTCGATTAATTACACCTAATTAATCACCCCATATTAATTATCCCTAATTAATATCAAGTTTTTTCATAACATGGGTAGACCTAACTTAATAGGTAAATTCCCATGGGGTAGACCTAACTCAATAGGTAAATTCCCACTTATGTTAATTTATTTTTATGGTATGCTTAATCATACCCAACCATACTTTTAATTAACATATTTATTAACCCCATCGTTCCCCACGTAAATCGTTCTCATAAAGGGAAGATCCATCACAAATATCATGGGTTAAACCAAATATTAGCATATTCTTTGTCATGGGTTAAGAGGGTGTCAACTTGCATATATGAGCATATATTAACCCAACTTGCATTTAAGCATACACATAACTTGCATAATTATTCACATGACTTCATAAGCATGCATAACATGTTAATCTTGCATTTGAGCATACACCTAACTTGCATAATCATTCACATAACTTCATAAGCATGCATAACATGTTAATCTTGCATTTAAGCATACACATAACTTGCATAATCATTCACATAACTTCATATGCATGCATAACATGTTAATCTTGCATTTAAGCATACACATAACTTGCATAATCATTCACATAACTTCATATGCATGCATAACATGTTAATCTTGCATTTAAACATACACATAACTTGCATATTTATTCACATAACTTCATATGCATGCATAACATGTTGCATAATAGATCAATGTCCAACTTAGTGTTTTGCATCATAATCATCATGAAACATAGCACCAAACTTGCATAAAGATATAACATTAAACTTGCATAAAAATGTCATGAACACATACACTAAACTTGCATGACATAGAGCATATAACTTGCAAAACACATAACATATACAATATTAAGCTTGCATAAACACATTGATCCACAAACATAACCATACATCATCATATCCTATCTTAATCAATTTAACAATTGATTATTAAGGGGATAGAAGCTCACCAAAACAAAATTAGCAAACTAATGAAGGAGATTAAGAGGCTAGAAGTTGATTTGGAATGCTATCCCTTCTCTAATTTTGATGGAGGCTCTCTCAAGTTTCAATTTGCCATAGTTTAGTTACTAGATTTAATTATGAATGAATTAGGGTAGGGTTAGGGTCTTATTTATAGGATTAGGTGAGAGTTTTAGGCCCTTAGATTAACCCTAGATTAGATTAGGACCCTTAGATTTCGGAACTCTCTAGAACCAGCCCTCCAAGCCAGCCTAGAACCCAACCTGGTGCAACCTGGTGCATCCAGGTTCACTGGACGCCGCGACCCTGTCGACAGGCAAGTCGACACCCCCCCTGTCGACAGGCCTGTCGACAGCCCTGTCGACATGGGTAGGGCGGGATTTTTCCCGCCTGACCCCACTTGTCCAATTTAAAATCTGAATTTTAAATTCTTAATTCTGTTTTTAGTTTTGAATTTTCTGCAAACTTCATCGGGCCATAACTGGGCCATACGGACTCCGATTTTCGAAAACTCGGACTCTATTTTGCGTATTTTTCCGAGACGAACGCAATGACGCAGCCCGTTTCCCCCGATTCCCACATCTGAGATTATTTATTCTGTAATTAGTGAATTTTAGTATTAACCAAAATACGGGGTGTTACAGGAACTCTCCCCATATATATATTCAAAACTTAGAATTTAAAAACATATATAGATTTAAAACAACACACACATACCAAAACAATATATATATATATATATATATATATATATATATATATATATATATATATATATATATATTTAAACACACACATAACACAAAGCTTATTCCCTTAGCAAGATATACCCGTAGATATATACTAAACTGACTCACGCAACAAACAATACACACACAGCAAACGAACGCTACCCAGGCATATAAAAAGAAAAGAAAACCACTTCGTTTAAAACCCATACCCAACCCAACATAACACAAAACATACAACTTCATACAGAGGAGGGGTCGGAGATGTTCATGGGTGCTAACAGGTCGATGGTGAAGGCTAGAGGCCGATGAGGCAGGTTTCAGATCGGAACGACTTCGGTTGGAGGAGTATAGGGGTTGACGTGGGGACAGTGGGGGTTCAACAGTTGGTTGAAGGAATGGTCGGACTGGGTTGGCAACAGGGGCGAGGTGAGGGAGGGCGACACCACGAATGGTAATGGTGGCTCAGGGCGGTTCAGGTCGGGAAGAATAACAGGGAGGCGCGGATTTGGTGGTGCTGTCGGGTGGAGCATCAAGGCGGGGTTCGACTGGGCGTGAGGCTGAGGGGATGGAGCTTGGCGTTGGTAGGGTGGGTTCGCGGTTGGAGCTTTAGGTGGGTGGAGGGTTGGGCGGAGTTGTTGTGGGCGAGATGGAGGTGAAGTGGGGCGGAGCAGGTCGGCATTTCTGACGTTGGGGATGGGTATGGGCATTGGGCGGCGGGGAGGCTTGACGGAGAAGGAGATGATGGTTTGAAAAAGGAAAGTTGCGGTGGTAAATAAAATGGCAGAAGGAGATGGGATAGTGAAGAAGAAAGTGGATGAAAACTGCTATATATATTTTTATATTCACGCAACAGTTTTAGGGATGGATATCGTTACCTGTCCTTTGGCATCACGAGACGGTGTATATTTTCTCTGTAATCGATGCGGTTTGTAGTCACCCGAACAACTTTGAAATTACAAATATTAATTGTATTTATAAATATATTCATATTAAACTAAATTCATTTGTTATACAAAATCCAAAATAATTTTTCTCTCTAAATCAAAAACCAAAATAGTTATTTTGGTAAAGCCAAAAAAACTGAGTTTAAATAAAAATAAAAATAAAAAAATTTGAATAATTACATAAAAATACACTTAAAAATTTCCGGTTGTTACAAGTACGCACTGGAAAACGTAGAAAAAATGTTAGCTATTAGTGAATAATCTCATACATTTGTGCGATAACGTCAAAAATTAAACAGTCTACAGATTAAAAAGTACAACAAGACAAGTTCAGTAAAGTTGTTGACATACGCAATGATAGTGGAATCAAAATAGATGGCAATATTGAGTGGATTTACCCGCTTAGGCAACCTGAATCAGTTGTGAATGACAACGATGTGCGACAATGTAACAAAAGTTGAAAACTGAGTGAAAAAAGATTGGAAGCTATTGGGGCTCAGTAAGAATGGGGAAGAATAGATAACTACGAATTGATGAAAACGTGGATAGACTGTAGTTGGAATTTGGGGAAAAAATCTAAAAGGAGATGCCCATTCAGTAGTATTTTAAAATACCCGATTGCATGGAGTACACACAAAAATTGTGGAGATCCTGTTTCATAATTCACCTGGAAAAAGGAAGAAAAGGTTGGAATACAGACGATATAATAAATGAGTTCGGCGATAGAATATCGATTTGGAAATTCAGATGGGAAATACCAGATTTGTATATGTATGTAATTCCAACCGGTTGAAATCACATGCAGGTGGTGGTAAGTCGGTGGACGTCCACGGTTGGACTACCTTCGTTGTCGAAGGATTTGCTTAGTATCCCCCTACAGCTTGAAAAATCCAGTAAACCCTCAATTCTGCTAAGTATCCCCTAGCTGAATTAATTTTTTTCCTAAAAATAACCTCTCACGTAGTGTAATTGCATGGTTTTTCAGGGTACCTCTTAGTTTCACTACATGGTTCTTTAGAGTACCACATAGGAGCTCTCCGTGGTTCCTTCACGGACCACGTCGGGATGCTACGAGGTACTCTAAGTAACCACGTAGAGCAACTATGAGATGCAAAAATCTAAAGAAAAAAAATATAACAGAGAAAGGACATTTTCGTCCTTACTATTTTTTGATGAAATAGGGGACTACTTAGCATTTTGCTGGGTTGGAATATAATTAGCCTTTATAATTTCTCTCCCTAAATATCAATCATTATCATTTTTTGTATATGTGTTAGTTTATCATTCGTTGAAGATTAGAAAATTTATCTGATTCACCAATAATTATCTAGATGCACTACTTTACATTGTGATGTGCAATGTTCAAAACTAGACATTACTGTTCACAATGTCATCTTAAAATTATAAATTATATTAGCATTCGAGAAAGCATTATAAAGATATTTTCTAATTGCTGATATGCCTTTACATTACTTCAAATTTTACTATGGGTTGGAGATACTGTAAGTAATAGATTTATGTGGTTATGATTAAAAAAGAAACTCTACTTTGGGAAATTTGTGAACAAGTCGTTGCTTCTCCAAAACAATGTTATAGCTTAAACAAGAATCAACATGCGATGTTTACACAGTTTAATAACAAGTTCTTTTCATCCTCGTCCTTGCGATATTTCAATTGAATGAGTGGCTAAATGAAATACTGTTGTTCATGTAAGTTTCTTTCATGAACCACATCATTAGTTAAATTTAAGTTTTTTTTTCATTTCATTTTGAATGTCTAAATATGTTAGTATTACCCCCCCCCCCTTTTTCTTTTGTCTTTTTGTCCTTCTGCTACTATGTAAATATTATCTTCTTAATGTGTTGGGAATCTCTTTGTCTTCATTGTATGTATCCATATTATCTAAGTATACATATTCTTTCTAAGTTTCTCGTTTATAGATTCTACTTCTAGCGTAATTAATCTCTTTTTCGTTTACCACTATCTTTTACGTAACTCTATCATTTGCCTTGACATTATCACTACAAAACAAGGCATGTATAGCGATGATAAAAAGGTGATGACTAAAAGACATCGGTGATCGTTGCTAGCCGTCGCTAGCTATGTGTCATTGCTATTTACCCTGTTGCCAACAAGAACAGCGACGACTCCATCATCAACTCTGCCACGAGTCATGAAGGCAAATCAGCCACGTGGGATTTAGTTTGTAAGCAGGTAGACATCACAAATCATCATGAATAGTTGCAAACCTGGAACAATTTGTCCGTTGCCGGCCGTTTCTACCTATTGCAAATATGGGTATTTTTTGTTTTCTCTCCCTGCACCTTATACCCTTCCAACCACACAACTCTTTCATTATCTCTTTCCATCCATCATACACATTCATTTTCACATATATTACCATTCCATCCATCCTATAATCGAATATATCGCAAATAATCAAACATAATATATATATATATATATATATCAATGTTTACGCAACCATATCATCAACTAACACAAATATTCTGTCATCCGTCAAGACAAAATGCCAATACTAGGGCTGGAAATTAGAACCAAGAACCAAACCGACCCGATAAGACCCGAACCCAAACCAAACCCGATGGGTCTAGGGTCGGGTCTAGGTGATGAAAAATACAACTTAGACCCGATTAAACCCGACCCGAAATACCCGACCAAAAAGCATTGAAATATATGTATTTTTAATTTTGCTAGTCAACCGAACCCGAACTGACCCGACCCGAACCGAAGCTCAGGTCGGGTCCAGATTTTAGAAATATATTGTTTAGACCCGACAAAACCTGATCCGTATTGAACTGAGACCTGCCGGGTCAAGTCTGGTTCCAGTGGGTCAGGTCTAAATGCTACCCCTAGCCAATACTCATGTTTGTGAGCCATAATATCCACCAAATCCATCAAACAACTACTAAGTACCAAAACCTTCAAACAAACAACCAAACCAATCAAATCAAATAAGTACGTAAATCATAACAATAGAAAATATATATCAAATCCATCAACAAGACAGCCAGACCTACACATCTTTACAAGATGCATCATCATCGTCAGACGCATCTGCATCACCCTTCCCGGGCATTGTCCCATGCTCTATAAAGTATGTAGCAATACGCTCATTTAACCGTTGTGCCAAGAATCTCTTTCATCAATCATTAATCTCATCATGCTCTCTCCGCATCTGAGTTATCTCCTCCTTAGTCAGGGATCTCTTGTAAGCCTTCTGGAAACTAAGAGTCTGTAAAATAGTTAACAACTAGTTATAATTCATGCTCACCATTATTATAGTAAATTTAAATATAAGTTACTAAAACGGTTTACCTCCTGACTACCGAAACCATAACGCCTATTTCGATTAGGCGGTGTAATAATGGTTTCCCACATGCAATTCGACTCCTCAAGCATCATTTCCTCTCGGCCAGTCGCTTGTGCCGCTCTTCCTTGCTCCGCTTCATACATCTCATGCAATTACGAACATAAATTTGGCTCAATATCTATATAATTTACTTATAAACCGTGAAATAACAGGATAAGAAACATTCTCATACTGATGCAGATTTCTAGTCCGTCTAATTATATGAAACTTTCCCATCCTCATATGTCTGCTCAACGGCATGAGTGACTTCAAACACCACAGTCATTGTAGGCACGCATTTGTACTTTGCAAAATTAAAATATACATGAATAAAAATATACTGAAAATATGCATGAATGAAAATATATAGATTTTTATAAACACAATTTACCAATTTACCGATTATCTTATATGCTGCTGGAAGGATTACGAGCCACCATTGTGTAAAGCAGGGTTCTTATTCCTATTCGCGTTGTTCCATGCTGATATTTCCTATTAATTAAGATACAAGATTAATTAAATTAGTGCAATCGATATATGAAATTTAAATGATTTTTGTTTAAAATTGAACTAAAAAACATATTGCTAAAATGGTTGGAATATCAAGAAAAGGAATAACTGTAAATTGAATTGCAAATAAAAGAAAAAAAATTACTACATTTACAACACAAAAAGTTTATTAATAAGAATTTTCATGAAATGAATATTTAAATAAAAAAGTAAGTGAAATTGAAATTGTAAAATTTCAAAAAAAAAAAAGTGATAATCAATATTGTTAACATGTGATTAAATTCATCATGATGCATCTAAAATGTTCATTTTCTCTCTACTACAAATTAGTTATTTTTTGAATTTTTTATTATTCTTACTCAAAAGTTTTGAACTAATGAAAATGAATAAACTTTTAATTAAATCTATTTAAATGCAGCAATTTGAACTTAAAATTATTATTCTTAACATACATTCATGATTTTCAATAAATAAAGCATATTAACAAGGCAAAAGAAAATTTATTTAATCTAAAGCAGCAAATCAAAAATTTTGTTGAAAATAATAGAAAAAATCATTCTTGTTCAATAATTTTGTTAGTGTTGTTCCATTTTCTTTAATTTTTGTTATTAGTAGCCAGCTTGTTGCCATGACATTTAACTAATTTTAAAGTACCGACTACTCGTTTTATTTGAAATAGTGTTGGACTTGTGCTCATTTGCATTGATGGGAAAAAGCAAAACTTATCAAGAACAAATGCATACATTGGCAAAGTGAAGCCTATCGAGATCAAAAAATTGCTCACATCGGAGTTTTTGACTGGTGAATGAGCAAACGGTAGCCATATGTAACTTAGTTTTCACTAGCTTGTCTTTTTATATAATTTATTTTCGAACTTTTGCATGAAAATTAAATTTTACTATCAATTTTACATAAGTGCTCACATGTTTGCACCTTGCATGCACTTGTTGTTTTAAGTAATTTATAATATGATAAGTAAAAGTTTAAGTGTAAATGTTTTTTTTACAACTAAAAAATGTAATTCATATGAAAGAAATAAAACATAAGTTTCTCAAAAGCAAATAATATCAAAAACGACAAACCTTCTTTTTCTTTCAACGTAATTCATTTTTTATATAACTTCAAAATGAGGAAGTAAAGTTTAAATATAAATATTATTTCTAGGTTCTAATAGGTTTGAAATAAACAAGAAAATTATTGCATGAAACATAAATGTTTCTAAAGCTTGCCTTCTAAGTGTACACCTGCTTGTGCTTCTCAAATATTTTAAATTTTAATTGCACTTTAACATGCAAAATAAATATGAAGTTCAAATATTTTTCTGAAATTTATAAAGATTTAGACAATAGTAGCGTAAATTCCAAAAATTCACAAATAACTTTAATAAAGCACACAACTACTTGTATTTTATGTACATGTTTTATTTAGTTAGCTATTAGCATGATGAATTAAAATTATGATGTAATAAATTTCTTAAAATATAGGAAAATGTGAAGTGCCTTGAAAAACAGCCTAAACTTGTTAAAAGCATAGTATAGTTTTAAAAAATGCAAAGCTTCTTGCACTTCCATATGTTATAAAATTCTGTATAACTTTAAAATGACAAAGTAAACTGTGGTTATAAATATATTTCTTTATAAGTTTTAGTGGGTTTGATAAAAAAAAATAAGAGAACTATAGCATAAATGTTTCAAAAGCTCATCTTATTACTTAAAAAGTGTATATATACATGCACTTTGTTGAAGTATGTGATACTATATGTTGGATTGAAGAGGATGGAGATAGCTTCGAGTCGGAGGTAACCGTTCGCAAATCGAAGTTCGCATGTTAAAGTTAGAGCTGAGAAGGCGCATGGTTTTAGCAGCTGGTGCGTCAGACGTTTGTCGTGGGGTACGACAGACGTCTGAGTTGTCAGCGTGGATTTTCACGAGAGTTCCCACAGACGTCTGTCATCCCCACGATAGATGTTTGAACTGAGTGTTGAAGCCCAAATAATTCCCTGGGAGGGATATACGTCTGTCACCTATCACGACAGACGTCTGACGAGACTTTTGGGCTGTTTCGGGCTGGAAACTTGGCAAGTTGATTTGTGAAGACTTGGGGGCAATTTCAGTAATTGGCCTATCTCTATATAAGCTATTTTCAGATGTTCAAAAGGGTGAGCTTGGAGACATGATCAAAATCAAGGGTTTATTCTCAAGGGTGAATTAGGGTTTATAACTTAATTCCAATTCTTCAATTCTATTTCTCCTCAAACTCTTTTCTATATTGAAATATAGTGATCATTGGATCAATCTCTTGTATTCCTTTCATCGTGGTAATAAAATATTCTCTCTAAAGTGGATGTACACTAACAAGATGTTAGTGGAACCACTATAAATCCTTGTGTGATTCATTTTTGCTACTATTGTCATTTGTTTCTTACTTGTGATTGAGATTTAGATTGTTCGTGATTGGTTGATCATTGTATGTGACTAGAGTTATTGTTTTGGTTGTTTTTGCAAGTCTAACAATGGTCTAGTCTTCCGCTAGCGCTTGTGGTTTAGATATTTGATTCTAGTGGTCTTGAGTCGGATTAATCACAACAGTTCCAACAGTTGGTACCAGAGCAATTGGTGCTTGTTAGCTGTTTGTGAAAATGCCAAAAACAGATAATAGCTCGGTAAGTCCTTCAACCGGATGTCCGAATAGTGTAGTGCCTTATGTACATGGTTCGTATGCGGCGTCGGGTTCTCAATTGGTAATTGATAAGTGGAATGTTGATAATGACTTTGAGAAGTGACAATGGAAAATGAAAGTGGTTCTTAGGAGGAATCGGGTACACCGAGTGGTATTTTATACTCACTTATTGCCAAGTGATATCTCGGATGTTGAGAGAGAGGAGATGGAGGAATTGGCTTACACTACTCTTCAACTTTCTATGGAGGAGAATGTGATCTCCAAAATTAGTGGTGAAACGACCGCTAAAGGTATTTGGGACAAGTTGGAGGAATTGTATATGAAGAAGTCGCTCACTAACCGTTTGATCTTGTTACATACGTTTTTCACCTTCAAGATGAAGGAGGGTAATACGCTTAAGGCACATTTGAATGCCTTTTCTGACTTACTCATGAAGATGAAGACCATTGATTTGAAGATTTAGGAAGAGAAAAAGGCGATGATATTATTGTGTTTGTTGCCAGATAGCTATACGGGTTTCTCAAATAGTTTGATCTATGGTCGGGATACTTTGACTCTTGATGATGTCAAAAAAGGTCTTCTTAGTGAGGAGTTGAGAGATCAAATGAAGGAGATGATTGAGGGTAGTAGTGGAGCTAGTAGTGGTCACGGGTTGTATGTGGAGAAAGAAAAGAATGTGAAGAAAGGAAACCGGGGGCGTTCTAAATCAAGGAAGCCTGGTGGGAGAGGTAAATCGAAAGAGAGAAATGGCAAGTGCTTTATTTGCAAGAAACCGGGGCATTGGAAGAATGAATGTCCGACAAAGATAAGAAGGAAGTAGCATCTTCATCCATGGTGGTGGAGAGTGGGGATGGTGAGATAGATGAGAATGTGTTGACGGCGGTAGCAACGGGTGTTTCGGGTAACGAATGGGTACTCGATTCGGGTGTGTCGTATCATATGACACCAAATAGAAATTGTTTTTTTTTTAAGTCAAAGATGGAAATGCAATTGCTATAGGAAATGGTGCTATTTGCAAGTCGACGGTAGTGGCTCCGTGCAAATAAGGATGTTTAATGGAGTTGTTCGCACGCTCACCAATGTTCGCTATGTTCCGGGACTTAAAAAGTCACTTATATCTTTGGGGCAATTTGATTCTCTAGGATGCAAGATCACTATCGAGAAGGATTGATTGAGGGTTTCGAAGGGGGGCGCTTGTGGTCATGAAAGGTGCTAGAACCCATGTTATATATTTGCTTCAAGGTGTGACTGTAGGAGGTGATACTTGTGTGGGTGTTGATAGTTCTCGTGACTTGGATGCGACACAGTTGTGGCATTTGAGATTGGGTCATGTCTCGGAGAGGAGTTTGGATATTCTTTGGAAGCGAGAGATGATCGAGGGTGAGAGTTTCATCAAACTAGAGTTTTACGAGGAATGTGTCATGGGGAAGCAAACAAGGGTATCATTCGATGAAGGCAAACATGACTCAGAGGAGGTTCTTGAGTATGTTTATTCGGATGTTTGGGGACCAACACTGGTTGCCTCTTTGGGAGGAGCAAGGTATTATATTTCTTTCATTGATGATTTATCTCGGAAGGTATGGGTGTATGTAATGAAGGCCAAGTCCGAGGCATTTGCTAAATTCAAAGTGTGGAAGGCTCTTGTTAAGAATGAGAGTGGTAAGACTTTAAAGGTTTTAAGGACCGACAATGGCGGTGAATATGTTTCCCGAGAATTCTTGGAGTATTGTAAGCATCACAGAATCCGAAGACATTTTACTACACCGGGAGATCCGCAATCTATTGGAGTAGCGGAGAGAATGAGCCGAACTCTACTTGAGAAAGCTCGATGGTTGAGTTTGACATCGGGTTTGTCTAAGGGATTTTTGGCCGAAGCTTTGTCAACGCAGTGCATATTGTGAATCGAATTCCAAGCTCGGCCATTAATAACAAAATTCCGGAGGAAGTGTGTAAATAAAAGAGTGTTGACTTGAGATATCTTCATGTGTTTGGTAGCCTAGTTTATGTGCATGATCCGAGGAATGATAAGCTTGGATCTAGAACATTCAAGGGGGTCTTGCTTGGTTTCATGGACGGCATGAAAGGCTATCAGATTTGGAATCCAAATACGAAGAAGGTTGTTAATTCTCGTCATGTCACTTTTGATGAGTCGGCATTATTTACGGAGAATGAGAGCTCATCAGATGTTCCGGATTTGGTTCATGGTGAATCAAAGGAGAAGGAAGTCATTCCCACATTCCGTCCAAGTGGTAGTAGAGTTGAAGAAGCTCGTGGGGTTGAAGCAGTTGATGAAACATCACATAGTCCACATGGTTCCTCTAGTGATGTAGGTGATGTACATGATATTAGAGAAGTTTCGATTCATGGTGGAGCCCAAAGGGGTTTGGGTGATAGTATTGCTACTCGGGTTGGTCGATGTGCAATAAGGCCTCCCGAAAGATATGGTGATTGGAACTACCTTAGATTTTGTGATCATTTGGTCTATGCTCTCAATGTAATCCAAGATGAGCCGATGGACCTTGATGACGCCATGGAGTCGAGAGAGAGCTCGAAGTGGATTTGCGTCATGGAGGACGAGATGTAATCATTAATGAAGAACCAAACTTGTGTGTTGGTTCCACTTCCTCAAGGAAACCGTGCTATAGGGTGCAAGTGGATTTACAAGGTGAAGGATGATGGAAGGTACAAAGCAAGGTTAGTGGCAAAGGGGTTTGCACAAAGAAAAGGAAAGAAGTTTGATGAAATTTTTGCATCGGTGGTACGTCATACTTCTATCCGGGTTTTACTAGCGATAGTTGTTATCCACGACTTGGAGTTGGAGCAACTTGATGTGAAAACTGCCTTCTTGCATGGAGACTTGGATGAAGACATCTACATGGAGCAACCGGATGGGTTTGTTGTAGATGGTAAGTCTAAAATGGTTTGCAAGTTGAAGAAATCACTATATGGGTTAAAGCAATCACCTAGATAATGGTACAAGAGATTCGATCATTTCATTCTTGAAAGTGGCTTCCATCGAAGCATCAAGTATGCTTGCGTATATTGAAATGATTGTTGGGTGTATTTACTCTTGTATGTGGATGATATGCTCATTGCTTCCAAGGATAAAAATGAAATCAACCAGTTGAAGATGCTTTTGAAATCGGAATTCGAAATGAAAGATCTTGGAGAAGCAAGGAAAATCTTGGGCATGGAAATTGGAACGGACCGAAAGTGTTTTGAAATGAGATTGACTCAAAAGGAATACATTAAGAAAGTGCTTTTCCGGTTTAGCATTTGGGATGCAAAGGCGTTAAATACACCTTTAACTTTGCATATGAAGCTTTTGGATAAGGGATCAACTATCGGGGATAAAGACAAGGCTTATATGGAAAAAGTTCCATATGCAAGTGCGGTTGGTAGTTTGATGTACGCCATGGTGTGTACAAGGCCCGATATTGGAAATGCCGTCAGGGTGGTTAGTCGGTATATGGCTAATTCAGGGAAATCGCATTGGGAAGCCGTGAAGGCTATAATGAGATATTTGAAAGGAACAACATCTCATGGTCTTGTTTTTGGTGGTAGTGATGGGAGGAGTTGCAAGTTGGTTGGTTATTGTGACTCGGACTACGCCAGTGATAGGGATCGGAGGAAATCAACTTCTGGGTATGTCTTCACACTTGGCGGGACAACCATTAGTTAGAGATCAAGATTGCAAACCTTAGTAGCTTTATCCACTACAGAGGCAGAGTTGATTGCCGCGGTGGAAGCGGCCAAGGAGGCACTCTACTTGAAGTGATTATTGTGTGACTTGGGTTTCAAACATGAGAATATTGATGTTCGATGTGATAGCCAAAGTGCTATCCATTTGGCGGAGAATTTGGCGTTTAGCTCACGGACCAAGCATATTGAGGTGAGAGAGTCATTTCTTGCAGCCATGGATGAGGGTAAGCTAGTATACCTTCGGAAAGTGCACACAAAGGATAATGCGGCAGATATGTTTACTAAAGCATTGCCGTATGGGAATTTCAAGCATTGCTCGAACTTAATTCGCTTGTTGAGTTGCTAGGTGCCACGGGGGTTGGGGGGGAGGGAGGGTGATTTTTTTTCTTTTGATGGAAAGGAATATCGGTGAGAGATTGGAAATCTATCTTCATGGTAAGTACTCGTTACACTCCCGAGTACATTGTCTTTTGGTGAGACGGTTTTGGTTTGAATACTTTCAACACTTCGTTGGCGGACAATGGCCTTGCTGGAGCTCATTAACGGAGTGCAATGGGTGGTGGCTTTGCGGAGCTCATTGGGAAAGTATTCATGGTGCTTGGTTGAAGGTAGAAGGAAATGCTTGGGTGCATTGGAGTTTGGAATTTGGAGTATGGAGATGGATATAGTATCAAGGTGGAGTGTTGAAGTATGCGATACTATATGTTGGATTGAAGAGGATGTTAACTCCTTAAATTCATACACACATTGATGGATCGAAACATAGGAAAAGACCAGAAGCATCATAATTGAAGGTGTAACTGATCGATATTAAATACAGGTACTGATCGGACGGATTCCATAGTGTACACTATATTCCATCGTTGCTATACCGGTCGGTCATCAAGATACAAAACCAACCGGTCATGTTTTTGGGCTCCAAAGCATCAGACGACAGTAGTTTAAAACAATCATACCGCTCGGTCGGGACGAGGTATAGCCGACCGGTCGTACTAGGAGCAACTCACTCTAATAGGTCTTATCGCACCAATCGACCCCACAAGAAAGGACGATGAACCGATCGGTCTAAGTGAAAATACCCAGCGTCTTCATCTTCGTTGAACATCGGTCGATCAACAATGACATGAGATAGTCATTCCGATCGATCATGGAAAGAATGGCTCAGCTTAGTGCAATCTCACCACACCGATCGGTCAGAAAAGCAACACCGACCGGTCGCCCCTGGGGCAATGTGCCTTATTCAAACGTCACCATACCGGTCGGTCAGAAAGATAGGCAACCGACCGATCATAGTTTGAAACCCATTACAGACCAACCTCATCAGTAAGGAAAAAGCACTGATCGGTCACCCTTAAAGCACCGGTCGGTCACCCACAAAGCGGCGTACCTCATTCAAATATTATTATACCGGTCGGTCACTGGCGGATCTAGGGAGGGGCTAGTGGGGTCTCTGGACCCCACTAGACTTTCTATAATTTAATTTTTAGTAGTTGTTATATCAAGCTTTACGTTGCTGACCCCTTTCTTTATAGTTCTTCCTTCATCAAAATTGTTGTACCAAAGGTGGATCTCTTTAATTAGCTCATCTTGCTTGCTGACTTCTTCTCAAGGTTATAAACTATTACTTTAGTATTATATTTGTCTATTCTTGGCCCCCACTACTCTCGAACCCTGGCTCCGCCACTGCGGTCGGTCAGGAAGATTCATAACCGATCGATCATCATGAGAAGTCTGCAGCTGGACGATCGCGCGAATAAGAAGAAGCGGTATACCGACCGGTCGGTTCTGGTTCAGACCGATCAGTTCTCAGGACAGCTGTTCACAGGCTGGACGGTGGCAATTTCCGTAAATAAAGCGCTGACCGATCGGTGTCCTGTACATGATATTTTAGCTCTCTCTCACTCCTATAAATAAGAGGCCAACTCCACTTTAATGGGGGACGGTTTTCCTTGCGACGAAGTGCTGCTGAAATCTCTCTACAACTATTCTAACACTCATCCATCATCATCAAGTGAAGATTCATCCATTCATTGATCATTGCTTCCATCAAGTTCATTCAAGTGACCTAAGAGTTGGAGTTCATCATTCAAGTTCAAACACTTGAAGAAATCCTTCCAGTCCTCCTCGGATCATACCTTATCTCCGCTGGCCATTCCATTTCTTTATCACTTTTTAGAGATTCAAGTGTGATCTACAAGTGAGAGAGTGATAAAACTTGTTGTAAGAGTGAATCAAACCTTGTAATTGATAAATTGGCAATGGAATCCTATGCGAAAGTGGATGTAGATCTTATATGATCGAACCACTATAAAAATGTTATTGTGTTTTACTTTAATGCTTTCTATGCTTGTGATCATGGCTCCACATACCTTTTGTTGAATTACTTGAAAGAGTACCTTTGGTGTTTCATATACCGTTTTTGGTATAAACATTTTGGCGCCCACCGTGGGGCCGATTCGATCTTCCATTCTCTCACGCTTTCTCACTAGGTTCACGACCTCGCATTAAGAATCTAAGCCTATCTCAATACGATCTAGTTCAAATCCTTGCCTGAAATTATGGGTAAACCAGGTAAACCATCGAAGAGGATTACTAGTCAAAACATTGAGGATGATGATAATGCCACCAACAATGTAGCCACTCCTATCACCAACCAATTTGAAATTGGCGAAACCTCTAAGGTTGGAGACGCCATAATGAGAAGGGAGTTAGATGAAGTTGTTGCAGGTATTACAGGCCAAATGGACATTGGGAATAAGGCCATGATGAAGAAACTTGAGTCAATGTGTGCCATGCAAGCCGCTACGACAAAAGTTACCATGGAAACCGCTCGTGCTAAGTCTGCTCAAATGGATCATACAGAAAATGCTGGTTTCTCTTCTTCGAATCCAAATCGAGGAAATTATGTTCAGGAGGTTGTCAATCCTAACGATCCTCAAAAGGAAGCAAAGCCTCTAACGTGCGACCGTTTCAATAAAGAAACTTCTCGACAAGCGCTTGGTGCCACCAAAGGGGAACCTCCCCAACGGGAGTTCCAGGGCCCCGGTATCCAGACCGTGATCGTTTGCTTAGTCAAACATCCTGTAAGGATGAAGGCGTCCGCCCCATGGACCATCTCAACGAGGAGGAGCGTCTATCGGAAATGGTCCGCAAAATAATGGAGAAAAACCTGAAGAAGCAGGATAATAAGGAAGACTGGGGGTTCGCTCCTGCTAAAAACCTACTTACGGAGAGAATTAAGATGGCTCCATATCCAAATAAATTTAAACCTCCAATAGTCCAAGCTTATAATGGGACAAGTGATCCCAACGTGTTTTGTTCAAATATGATTAGCATATGGATGGAGCACGTGCTACGGATGAGTTGAAGTGCTTATACTTTCCAACCTATCTTGAGGGAGTGGCATCGCTTTGGTTCACAAAGCTACCACCCAGATTTGTGGATGATTTTGCTACCTTGGCCAAACTATTTCGAGAGCAATTCAGGCTCCAAGCAACGAAAGTATGAGATGTCATGGAGTTGAATGAGCTTGAACAAAGGCCAGGAGAATCCATAAGGGCTTTCCTTACCGGCTTCATTACTGCCACAGCTGAGGTTGGAAACTTTGAGCCTCGTTTGGTTTTAATGGCTTTAAAGGGAGCCATAAGCAAGAAGACCAAGCTTAGACGATGGATTAAGAAGAAAAAACCAAGTACTCTTGAGGAACTTTTCGATAAAGCTGAAGAGTACATTGGTGTGGATGAGGATCCTGCCTATGCTATAAGTGTTCCTGAAAGCAGTATATAGCTCGAGAAGAAAAATAATGATTCAAAAAGTGGCCAGAATAATCCCGGTAATCAAAAAAGAGGGAATGATGGGAGAGACAACCGACCTAACAAAAAGCTTCGCTTTTTCAAGAATTAGGAATTGACACCTTTGAACGACACCGTGGAAAATATCTTCATGGCAACCAAAGACACTGAAGATTACCCTGTACCAAAGCAAGTGAAGGTCAGTGATGCTGCGATCAAATCAGGGAGGTTCTGCCTGTTTCACAACCAGCCAGGTCACAATACAAACGAATGCAGATACTTGAAGAGTTTAATTGAAGAACTGATAAGGAAAAACAGACTTCAACAGTATGCAAAGAACCCGCAAAACGCCAAGAATGCTCAAGGCCAGGGAACATCTGCGGGACAACCTGGGCAGAATGAGAATGCTGTGGTTGCTGTACTTCCAAGGTTGATCATCAATACTATTTCAGGTGGGCCACACCCAGCCGAAAGAAGCAGGGGGGATATTGTGAAATACACAAATGAAGTGAAGAACCTGCCGAAAGAGGGAGAGCTCACGATCATGAGTGAAGCCTTGTCAGCAAAGATGCCAAGGATCCCATGGGACGATATTGTGTTCAACGATAAGGATTCAGAGGGACTGATAGCTCCAACTATGGTTCCAATGGTGATAACCATTGTCTTGGGTCCAGCCATTGTCAGAAGAGTTTTTGTTGATACTGGGGCATCCGTCAATGTCCTTTTCATTAATACATTTCACAGGATGAAACTATCCATGGATAATGTTAAGGCATGCCAGGGTAAAATCCACGGATTCATGTGGCAAGCCGTTCAACCAATTGGTATCATCACTCTGCTTGTAGAACTTGGTAAAGGAGAACAGAAGGATGCACAGAATAAAGATTTTGTGATAATTGATGAGCTTTCAGCTTATAACGCTTTCCTTGGTAGGCCAACTCTCATAGCATTCAAAATAACAATGGCCCCATGGTTCTTTAGTATGAAATTTCCCACTGAAAATGGGATTGGAGTAGTCAAGGGTGACTAACAGGCGGCTAGGGAATGTTATCTGATTGAGCTTGCTGAGGCAAGGAAGAAGGAAGTGAAAAAGGATGTGGAGCCTCCGCTCCGCATTAAAGACCTCCCCTTATAGCAACTAGGGAGGGGCCCTCATACTAGCGAACATAGTGGATCCCAGAAGGAAATCGATCCAAGAAAAGCCAATATGGGGGAGAACAGGGCAGCACCAGCTGAGGACACCATCTCTATTTCAGTGCACGATAAAGATCCTGACCGAGTTTTGAAGATAGGTTCTCAGCTAGGCTTAAAATTGCAAAAGGATTTAATATTGTTTTTAAAAGCAAACTTAGATGCTTTTGCTTGGACGCATTCCGACATGTGCGGAATATCACTAAATGTAATTGTTCATAAGTTGAATATTAATTCTAGTATGAGTTTATGACTCCTGTAAAACAAAAAAGACGAATGCAAGGACCTGAAAGATCTCTGGCGTTAAAAGAGGAAGTAGATAGTTTATTCAAAAATAACTTTATACGAGAGTCTACATATCCCAATTGGGTTTCAAATCCAGTCCTTTTTAAGAAATCCAACGGCAAATGGAGAGTATGCCTAGACTATTCAGATCTTAACAAGGCATGTCCCAAAGACAGTTTTCCATTACCAAGGATTGATCAACTTGTTGATGCGACTGCGGGGCACGAACTATTGTCTTTTATGGATGCATATTCCGGGTATAACCAAATTATGATGCATAAGCCAGATGAGGAGAACACAAGTTTCATAATTGATAGAGGCTTATATTGCTATAAAGTTATGCCGTTTGGATTGAAGAATGCAGGAGCAACGTACCAGCGCCTCGTAAATTCCATGTTCAAATCCCAAATCGGGAACGCTATGGAAGTTTATGTAGATGATATGCTAGTAAAGTCAAAGAAAGATGATGATCACCTGGAAAATCTAGCTGAAATGTTCCATATCCTTAGAAAGTATGACATGAAGTTAAATCCTCTTAAGTGCTCATTTAGAGTTTCGTCGGGAAAATTCCTCGGGTTCATAGTCAACACAAGGGGCATCGAGGAAAATCCTTCCCATGTCACGGCCTTACGAGATATGCGAGCTCCAAGGACGAAGAAAGAGCTTCAAAGCTTGAACGGAAAAGTCCCTGCCCTTAACCGATTCATCTCAAAAGCAACGGATCGGTGCATCCCGCTTTTCGATGCTTTGAAGAAGGGAAGGAAAGAATTTCAGTGGACTCCTGAGTGTCAGGCTGCCTTCGAAGAGCTAATTAAACACATGGAGTCACCACCAATACTTTCTAAATCCAGAGATGGAGAGGAGCTATTCCTGTATTTGGCTGTCTCATCACATGCTCTGAGCGCTGCGCTTGTCCGGGAGGATGCTAAGGTACAAAGGCCAGTTTATTACATTATCAAGCGGCTTGCTGGGTAGAGTTAAATTACCCAAAGTTGGAGAAACTTTCCTACTGTCTACTAATTGCCACGAAGAAGTTAAGACCATACTTCCAATCCCATCCTATAAGAGTTCTCACTGATCAACCGCTAAGGCAAGTTCTTTTCGCCCAGAAATTTCGGAAAGGTTATCGAAGTGGAATATTGAGCTTAGCCAGTATGACATCACTTATCACCCTCAAAGAGCTATTAATGGGCAATCCTAGACGATTTCATCGCTGAATTTATGGATAGAGGAGAGGAAATTGAGGAACCGACAGAGACAATGCCTAGTTGGAAACTATATTTTGATGGATCCAGAAATGACTACTGCTCGGGGACCGGAATTGTTTTGGAAACTCCATAAGGCCATTCCTTATGCTACGCATTAAGACTGGAATTTCCAGCAACCAACAATGAGGCCGAGTATGAAGCATTATTCATAGGACTAAAATTGGCAAAAGAATTGAATCTGAAAACTTTGCAAATTTTCAGTGACTCTCAGCTAGTGGTGTGTCAAGTCCTGAAAGAGTTCCAAACTAAATGATTGACATAGAAATGTGTTTATTTTATGCTCTTATATCTTATCTTTTGTATATAAATAAATATTACTTGGGTATTGTTTTGTTACTTTTACAGATATTCCAACCCAACCCGCATGCAACCAGAAATGTAGAAAAATAGAGTTCAATTTGCTGTGTATTTGCATTTTGAAGAATTGTAGATGAAGATCTCACATCTAGTTGCTGTTGGACAAGAAAAGGATTGATAAAAAGGCTTTGAACATCACAAATCAATGAAGAAATGTCAAGGAAGCAAGAGGAAAAAGAGAAAAGGCCCAAAATTGCTTTAATTATCAAAGGCCCATTTATATTTTTCATTGTAAACTAATTAGTGATGTAATGACCCGGCCCATTTATCATTAGGGTTAGGGTTAGGGTTTGGCTATCTACCCTATATATACCCCTGTAATAACCTTGTAGCCACCATCTCATCTCTTATTCCATTGTTCTAATAAAAGTTCTTCTTTCTCTTTTATTTTCTGCATTTTTTTGTTTTCTTAGCAACTAGTGTTGTCTATACGATTAGATTCGGTAGAACACTATTTGTATTTTGCACTTATTTGCATTAGTGATTTACCGTCTGATTAGATTCAGCGGAAATCCTAATTTTAATTCTTGTTTGTTATTTCAATTTCTGCAATTTCAATTGCTGCTTTTATTATTTTCTTAGGTCAAATTGGATTTGATTAGATTCAAATCTAATTCATAGTTTTATTTCTTTTCCATTGAAATTGTGATCTGATCGTCGGTTCAGTTAGATCTGTTCTGAATCAAATCACAGTTTTAATTTTGTTTTATTCTCAAAATCAACCTCCAAAGTTCGTCTAACACGCCCACGAAACATATAAATAATAAAATTTAACTTTCCTCCCTGTGTTCGACCTGTATGCTACACGCCTGTATGCTTGCAGAATTTATTACAAATGTCGCGCTTTTCTAATTCATAGACTAGCGTCGATCAAGTTTTTGGCGCCGTTGCCGGGGAGGTAACGATTAGATTTTATTATTTACTTAATTTCTGATTCGTGTTAGTTTTTTTTTTTTTCCTTATTTTTGTGTATTTATATTTTAATAATAATAGTAATAATAAAAAAAAAACTTGCTTTTCTTCTCTAATTTCTTTCCTTTTTCTTTTCAATCTATACATTTCTTTCCCCTTCTTCTTGTACAAATTCTCTATAAAAAAAAATATTCCTTTTACAATTTATTTTCTTTTTTCTTTCCCTTTTGTTTTGACTTCTTGCTGTTTTTCTTTCCAGATCACCAAACTACCAATCCCACTGTTCAACACCAGTCCACAAACTCCCCAAAACCACTGGTCACAGCCATACCAACATCTTCAACTCGTCCCTCATCACCAACAGCCGTAACCCTCCAGCTTCAAATTATCCCAAATCCAACAAACCCCTCTGCCCAATTCACGTCCATCTTCATCAGCCACCCAATATAAATCATCACCATCAACACAACGTTTGCCCCAACCGAACACCCCCCCCCCCGAACCTCGTCATCACTTTGACACCCATCCGCCACAAATCTGAAACTCGCCAACAACAGCCTCGATTTCCTCCTCAACAAACCAAAGTCCGAACTCAAATCCGCCTTCAGCACCCTCTTCTCCCCATCGCACCCCAATCCGCAACCTCATACCCAAATCGCAAACCGCAGTCACCATCAATTGCCAATCCCGTCCACTACCTCAACTCGCTTCAAACCCGAAGACCAAACCCTTCCAACGTTCTACCACATCGCCTGTCCACACCCGACAACCGCTTTCTCCTGAACCCCAATTCGGCCGAAACCCAATTCGGATCCAGAACCGAAACCCACTTCGAAAATAACCCCAACCGCCAGCTCGAACACCAAAGACCCAATCCACCAGATCGGAAATCATTCACCGATTTTTATTTTTCTTATTGTTGCGTGATAGAAAGAGGGAGAAGAGTGAATTCTTGGGATTCGATTGTTCCAGATTTGAAGAGTGCATGATTGTTTCCAGAAAACATAAAAGGGGGGCGTGATTTCTGAAAATTATTTGCTTCCATATTTTTATACGATTTTGTGAATTACGATTGTGTGATTTCAGGAGGGATGGTGGTTCGACCTTTTGTAGCGATAGCATGGTTGATATTTGGGTGCGTTTGTTCGGGTTACTATGTTGAGTGCGTGCACTAGTTTTCTTTTAAAGTCAGGCGTGTGATTTGTTTCCTGTTCTCATATATTTGGTTCAAGTATCCCTGATTTCAAGAAATTTTAATTGGGTAAAGTGATTTGTATCCAAACAAAAGGTCGGTTTGCATTAGTCCGTTAATCATTTGTTTTCTTCTTCTTCTTCTTCAAAAAAAAAAAAAAAATCAATCAAAAGATCGAAGTTAAAGCAACATACAGGGCATTCGAAGTTCAAGCTATAAAGAAGGATCAAGAGTACAAGTTTTCCAACATTGATCAGCATCGAACGGAGCAGACAGTGGAGTTTGAAACCTGAACACTACTCAAATTTTCTGGAAGGACCGCCATACCCCACTGTAAAATTTTCTGAACTCTACAGGTGCTCTGCTGCAAAAAAATATATATAGAAATTGTTGTAAAAATCTTCTGCAGGGGCAGCGGCTTGAATGTAAATTTTAATTCTGCGATTTATATTTCTGTGACTGTTCTGTGACTGAAATTTCTGAATTAATTTGGTGCGGACTGATATTTCCTTAACTGAAATCTTCATTCTCATCGTTTCTCAACAATAAAATCTGATTTGATTTGCAAAATAATATAATTGAAAAGTGGTGTTTTGTGAAGTTGATTGTCTCGTATAATTAGATCGCGGATATATAGTAGTTCAATTTATTGAACTATTAGCAAAAGAGGTTGCATACTACCCGTAAAACATTGGTCGTATCCCTTAGTGTTTACACTATACGAGAACGGCCATAAGACCCTCTTCCCCCTTCTAATTGAGTCAGTTAATTAATAGAGCACCACTCGTTCTTTTATACTATTTTGAAGCGAAAATAATATATGTCTTACCCTGACTTCATTCAAATGTCTAATTCAAAAAACTCCTTGAGAGAAATGTGGGATAATAGTCGGAGTAGACGTCCTCTTGAAGAATATGATTTTGAATTGCAACTCATGAAACAAGATTTTCCAAACCTTCGTGAGCCCAATGGCAACAATTTTCAAAATTTTCCAACAGACCAACATTTTCAAAATCATAGAAATGATCGAAATTGCGATTTCAATTCAAATTTCAATAATTTCGATTATGGACCACACCCACATCGAAACGATTTTGAATCCCAATATAGCTTTGATCCACATCAGTATGGAGTTGGAAACCAATTCGAAAATAATTTTGGATATGAAAATGATTTTCAAATCGATCAAAATCTTCAAAATAACGACCCATATCCACAACTTGAATATAACCAAGATTGCAATTTTCCCTCGAAATTTAACAGTTTTGGTTACAAACATAATTTTTATGATCAAAATGATTTCCAATATCAAATCGAAAATTCAAACAACCACCACATTGGAAGTAATTTTGATTGTGAAATTGATATGGACTATAATTTTGAAACTCAAGAAATCCAAAACGAGAGCTCGCAAATCAACAATATTGAAGAATACCATCTTAACGTTTTTAGAGAGAGGGTAGAAAGGCTAGATAGACAGCTTAATGAAAAAGATAGAAAGATGGATGAACTTCTTTGTTTAATGACAACTTTGAAGGAACAGCGAGAGCAACAAAATCAAATTCAAACATGTGATGAATCAGAAAATAGTCCATTCTTTACTGACATTGAAAAGTTTCAAATAACGACTTTTGAAATTGAGAATAATCATCTTGATGAAGTTTTTCAAAATTCAACAAATGTTTTGGACTTCAACTCTTTTCAGAAAAAAGATTTAAGCTTGGATTTTGATCTTCCTCTTTCAGACTGTGAGAAACTTGAAATTCTAGAAATTAAGCAAAATGAAAATGTTGAATTTTTCAAAAACTCAGAAGTGGAAATGGATTTGGACGAACATGAATTCTTTGGATTGTACGAGGATGAGTTGCCAAATGAGGATGGAATAGAATCAAGCCACCAATCTGAATTTGAAAACTTTGATTTTGAGGATTTTAACGAACTTGAAATGGTCAGTGTCGAAAATACCTTGCCAATTGAGAAAGGTGATCACATACTCTTGAACAACACTCAGACTTCAAATTTCACTGAATTTATATACGATCACAAATTCTTGAAAAATTACACTGACAAATTTGTTGAACACATGAACTATTTCTGGAATGTTAGCTTTGTTGAAAAACTTCGTGTGAGGACGACCCTGGATATTTATCTCCTGGACTATAAATCTTGGTTTAAAGATGAAATGGTTTTCAAAAACCTACGCTTATTAGAAAACATGCCTAGACACAGTGGGAATGGGACCCATAGGGCTAGAACCAAGTGTGAGGGGAAAAGTTGGTGGAATTCTTTGCATCGTGTGCATCGCAAACACATATATCATTGTACATATGATTGGCATTCGCATATAGTGGTTAAACTCCATTTCATTCTTCAAATCATTTTGCATCTAATCCATCTATGGGTTTTATCTTTCAAATTTAGGAAACGTTTACAGTGTGGACACTGTTTAATTCTAGTGTGGGGGGGAGTCTGCATTGCATTCTTTTGATTTTTCTTTAATTTTTCTTTCCTTCTTTTCATGTAGGACCATCATACATTTTATATCGTAGTAACATACCATAAATTTTTTTTTATATCGTAGTAACATACCATAATTTTTTTTTTAATACGACTCATTTTCAATTGATACAGCAAAATAAGTTTACAATTTGTAGCCAGTTGATAGTATTTTTCTCTCTCAACTTAGATCGAATACGAAATATAATGAAAAGTTTAATCTTGAGGGATAATAGTGTAACCGGTACATAGGGAGATTCTTAGGTGATGGCCATGAAATTTATTCTATATTGTAGACTTTGTTTAAATAAGTGGAGGACTTAAAATACTTATATTGGCTTTTCAAATCTTTAAAACTAAGTTGTGTTAAGTTGAATTCGCGTAACTCTCTTTTGTGCTTATATTTTCGATAATAATAATAATAGTATTCCAAGGGTATCCAACATTGCTTGTATATCGAGCGTTGGTGTGCAAACCCGCCAAGCTCTATCCGACACGTTGTTGACAAAGTCAAAGTTGGAATATCTTGGTCTCATTTTATGAGATTGGACACCTAAGGATTACCGACACGTTGTTGACAAAGTCAAAGTCGGCCTGCACAATCCGCCAAGCTCTTTACCTACTCTCCGTTAGTCCGCGAGGCAGTGCATGGGTGGTAAACCTTGGTCTTTTTAGTTAGGTGTATGTACTTAACCATAAATCTTAAAATTTTATAGAATAAAGAATAAGCGATGATACCCAAACACTTCTTGACCTTATTGATTTGACTAGCCATACATGAGAAAATTAGAATACCACTTTGCAAACTGTGCCAAGCAAACTAAGAATTTATTTCATGGCTGCACTATGTTATCGACCGAACTAACTGGCCAAACTGGAATTTAACATTTGAAAACTTGATTTATATTGAAAATTTGTGACAAATTGAGGTATTTAAAGTACAATCAACTGACTAGAAATTGTTAACTTAATTTGTTGTACCACTTTCCTGAAACAAGTCATGTTGTCATTTTTTATTTTTGCATATGTCCATTGCATTCATGTAGTTTCATTAGAATCATAGCATACTGCATTTGGATTTTGTGGGTAGTATCCGCTGAAAACCCTCACGAGACACCACTCGTCCTACTAGGGACACCTAGAGGTTTAACGGCTTGTTGCATGCGCTCAATGCAATCGTGTTTCCTATGAAAGTGTGACCTATCTAGTTAGTTTTCCATTTTCTTTTTACTCGAGGACGAGTAAAAGATAAGTGTGGGGGTATTTGATTGACATAGAAATGTGTTTATTTTATGCTCTTATATCTTATCTTTTGTATATAAATAAATATTACTTGGGTATTGTTTTGTTACTTTTACAGATATTCCAACCCAACCCGCATGCAACCAGAAATGTAGAAAAATAGAGTTCAATTTGCTGTGTATTTGCATTTTGAAGAATTGTAGATGAAGATCTCACATCTAGTTGCTGTTGGACAAGAAAAGGATTGATAAAAAGGCTTTGAACATCACAAATCAATGAAGAAATGTCAAGGAAGCAAGAGGAAAAAGAGAAAAGGCCCAAAATTGCTTTAATTATCAAAGGCCCATTTATATTTTTCATTGTAAACTAATTAGTGATGTAATGACCCGGCCCATTTATCATTAGGGTTAGGGTTAGGGTTTGGCTATCTACCCTATATATACCCCTGTAATAACCTTGTAGCCACCATCTCATCTCTTATTCCATTGTTCTAATAAAAGTTCTTCTTTCTCTTTTATTTTCTGCATTTTTTTGTTTTCTTAGCAACTAGTGTTGTCTATACGATTAGATTCGGTAGAACACTATTTGTATTTTGCACTTATTTGCATTAGTGATTTACCGTCTGATTAGATTCAGCGGAAATCCTAATTTTAATTCTTGTTTGTTATTTCAATTTCTGCAATTTCAATTTCTGCTTTTATTATTTTCTTAGGTCAAATTGGATTTGATTAGATTCAAATCTAATTCATAGTTTTATTTCTTTTCCATTGAAATTGTGATCTGATCGTCGGTTCAGTTAGATCTGTTCTGAATCAAATCACAGTTTTAATTTTGTTTTGTTTTATTCTCAAAATCAACCTCCAAAGTTCGTCTAACACGCCCACGAAACATATAAATAATAAAATTTAACTTTCCTCCCTGTGTTCGACCTGTATGCTACACGCCTGTATGCTTGCAGAATTTATTACAAATGTCGCGCTTTTCTAATTCATAGACTAGCGTCGATCACTAAACTTGGAAATCTCCCTTCTTATCTTATCAAAGCCATGGAACTTCCCAATGACCTCGACCACTACACTATATCTCACATTCCAAGAGAGGAAAATTCAAAGGCAGATTCTCTTGCCAAATACGCCAGTTCCTCAGATGCACAACTACTAGGCCTAATTCCCGTATAAGTCCTCTCAACTCCCGCCATTGTAGAAGCAGATGTTGACCGGATCATGGAGACAGTTGAAGAACCCATGTCCTGGATGACTCCAATAATCAAGGACTACATCCTCAACGGAACACTCCCAGAGGAGCCAAAGAAACGGAGGAAGATATTGCGTAAAGTTCCTTTGTACCTTATCCAAGACGAAAGGTTGTACAGGCGAGGATTCTCCATGCCATTTCTGTGATGTGTTACCAAGGAGGAATCGAAAGCGATTTTGGCAGATTTACATGAAGGAGATTGTGGAGGTCATATAGGCGGTCAAACATTGGCCAAGAAAATTCTGCGATACAGCTACTTTTGTCCCGATGTGAACCTGGATGCGATGACTTATGTTAAGAAGTGTGACAGATGCCAAAGATTCGCAAAAATCCCAAGAGCCCCTCCAACCGAATTGACTTAAATGGTCAGTCCCTGGCCATTTGCCGTCTGGGGCATAGACTTGATCGGAGCATTGCCTATAGCTAAATCAAATATGAAGTATGCGATAGTAGCAGTTGACTACTTCACTAAATGGGTTGAAGTCAAACTGGTCGCTACTATTACTTCAAAGAAGGTGATTAATTTCGTCCTAAAGAACAACATTTGTAGGTTTGGGGTGCCACATAAACTAATCACCGACAATGGAACTCAATTTGAGAGTACTGAATTCTTAGACTCCTGTGCCAAGTACAAGATTAAAAAAAGCTTTTCAGCTGTTTCTCATCCGCAGGCCAACGAGCAAGTAGAAGCAATCAACAAAATTCTAAAATCAACCATCAAGAAGCGCCTTGAAAACGCCAAAGGTGGTTGGGTAGACGAGCTTCCACTTGCACTATGGGCATATCGTACCACCCATAAAACTGCGACAGGGCACACTCCGTTCTCACTTGCGTTTGGATCAGAGGCTATGATTCCAGTAGAGCTGGAAGTTCCAACTCATAGAAGGATCCACTTCAACCAAGAAGAGAATGAGAAATTACAACTCGAAGCATTTGATTTGCTTAAAGAAAAAAGGAGAGAAGCGGAACTCAGAGTCATGGCACATCAGGGAAGAATAGATCGTCATTTCAATGCTAAAGTAAAGCATAGAACCTTCCAAGTTGGGGACCTTGTTCTGAAGAGAATCATGACAGGAACTGGGGTACTCGGACCCAACTAGGAGGGGCTATATATGATTAGCCAGAAATTATCATATGGCACATTTAAGCTAAAAACGACGGACGAAATCCAACATCCGAGAGCATGGAACGCTATACACCTCCGTCACTACTTCATTTAATGTTTCTTTCATGTGTTCTGAAAAAGTTGTAAATATCATGCATTGTAAATACCGTGCAACACTATTACAAACTTTGTACGTATTAATGGAAGAAGTCACTTTACTTGCCTAGATCGTAAAATCCGCAAACTATTTGCTAAGATTCAATTTTGATTGCATGTCCCTCTAAAGAACGGTGACATATCTATGACCCAATGTAACCTGGTGACTGTTGCAGCACATCCCGATTTTGATAGCTCAAGTACGCATTCCTTAATGCTTAAAACATCATTCGCAACAAGTACGAAAGGTGAAAAGCACAACATTGTAAGGAAGGGATACCAGGGATCAAGCGGTCGAAATAAACAGCGTTCGAGCTACAACTGAAGTTGCAAGTTTCACCAAAGGAGCATCTTCTTAATTGCAGGGTTTCAGGGGCTAGTTCTAACAAATCGTGGCAAAACATAATAAATGAACTAGCATCCGCCCCGTGAAACAACGCAACTTTGAAACCAAAGACCTCGTCGAGGGGCACTCGGTTGATCGTCGAAGCTATTGATATATGGTTGGATAGAGATATAAACACCAGGCTTTGAAACCAAAGACCTCGTCGAGGGGCACTCGGTTGATCATCGAAGCCATTGATACATGGATGGATAGCAATATAAACACTGGGCTTTGAAACCAAAGACCTCCTCGAGGGGCACTCGGTTGATCGTCAAAGTAATTGATACATGGCTGGATAACGACATAAACACCAGGCTTTGAAACCAAAGACCTCCTCGAGGGGCACTCGATTGATCGTCGAAGCCATTGACACATGGCTGGATAGCGATATAAACATTAGGTTAAAAAGACCCCTTCGGGGGCATCCGATCATATGTCGGATCTTCCAAATTCGGTTAGTGACAAACCCAAAGACCTTCTCGGAGGCGCCCTACAAATTCTACAAGTGACTAAATCATTTAGTCACAACGAATAACGGGTTTACAAATACCTCTTCAGAGAAACGAAAAATAATACCTCTCCGGAGGTATATGTTCAAATTCAATCTCCGAAGGGTCTGGTTTACCAGGATAGCGAGAAATATGATTGAATATATAACCTCTCGAGCAGGGGCATAAGAATAGAAGTTCATGCTCACAAAGAAGACATGAATAGGATGGACTAAACTGGAAACTTTTGATCATAATCATGCTAGGAAATTCGACAATGGCATAAACACATGATCAAAAGATCCCAAATAAAGTCAGTCACATACTGTCATGCTTAACCTTCAAAATATGTGACAAGTTTTGGTATGGGGGCATTAGCACCACATTAATGAGATCCAACGATGCCCCCTCCTCAAGACATACCACAAACTCGTCACAATTCTTAAATTAAGGGTTCAGCATCCGCAAGGACTAATCTAACCAACAAAGCGAAACCTTGAAATGGCAACGGAAAAATTGATAACCCACATACTGCGATAAGCATAAAGGTGGTTATTCATAAAAATTCAAAAGAATTCCTTAGTCAAAATCACAGAGATCTCGCAAAGTTGGTCAAATTAGGCTCGACCAATAATGATTCATGGCTACAAGTGAAAATCCAACTCACCAAAAGTGCCACGGAATCATTCTAATGCAAAACATGGCAAAAACTAATGATTTGTGATAAAAAGAATTTGTGATGCAAGCATAAAAAGAAAGAAGATGTGGAATGCAAGAAGATACAACAAAGTTAAAAGTAAAAGCTTAAGTACAGAAAGCAGAACACAATTTCATTTCAGCATCATAAGATCAGATAGCAGAATCACAAAGTCATAAATTCAGCACATGAGTACCAGACACAGACAAACATAAAGTAATAATCATAACACTTCCATCATAGCAACATAGAGTCAAAGTCACAAACCCGGTGCAAAAGTGTTTGATGCAAAGAAATATAGGCGGGAACGGCACACGCATATACAACCGGTCTAGAGCATAAGTACATAAAAGAAAATAACAAAAGCCAAACAAGTGGATTTCTTCTTTTCATCGCTAAATCATTTCCCAATATGACCGGAAGGAGAAGTACCAGTCGACTCTGTTTTGTTCCCAGGACTTGCTAATTCTGCAATGATCTCATCCTGGGACTTGAGAGCCTGGATAAGCGCTGCTTTATCCTTCTCCAAAGTAGTAATGCATTCAATATTCTCCCTATTTAGCCTTTGGAGGTTGCAAGCAAAGGTATTCCAGGCAGCTAATTTGCGCGCATGATACTGTCTAATTTCTTCAAAGTGCTTCTCCATCCAAGTCCTGGTTGCTTTAAGTTGCATCGATGAATGATTTTTTAGAATGTCCAAATCCTTAGGGACTGATTACTTGTCGGATGGATATATGTCCAGGCCGAATTGATCAAAGTTCAACCCTGGAAGGCACCAGCCCTCGAATCGATCAGCGAGTTTAGAAGTATGCGGCTTAGGAGTGTAGCGAGGCCTGTCAATGATGGCCTAGAGTTCAGCTAGAGTGGGGGCAGCAAAAGAAGTCTGGGTGTCGGACAACGGAAGCTAGTCTGACCTACGGCGTTTCTGAAAAATGTTCTCACTTGAAGCCCCCTCAATCATCTTAGACATCCTACGCAAATAACAGTGTCCGAAAGTAAGTAACAGGCCAGAAGGCGATGAATTTAAGCCAACCGACCGGTGCCCTTATTTTCCCATCAGTTTGATACCAACCGGTCGGAATAGCCAAATCCCCAGGAAAGTGGCATTAACTTATCGGCCTTTGGAAATTACTGATCGGTTTGACTAGCTTCCCATAAATTTGATAGTGACCGACCGGTGCGATCAAGCTGTAGAATAAGCAGAAGAAACTAAACGACGCTCAGACAACTCCCTAAGGACTCACACTGACCGATCGGCCTAAGTACATTATTGAATTCCGAAGAACTATAACTCTACCACAAATTATCAACAAGTGGAATAACAAAATAGTGTATGCAAAAGACGCAAATGCATAACGAGAGATTGCATTCATGATAAACATGTATGGTGTTACAATAGCCAGACAAAGGGGTATACAAAATTAAAATTCCCAAATCAAGCAATTTGACAAACACCATATGAACATCAGGTTAAAACTGAAGCTTGAAAGGAACATTGCATTTGGAACTCCTCATACACAATCCCAATTCATACAATTCAACACCAAAATTTCAAAACCCGAAGACAATTCAATTCAAGATTCATCGCCAACCAAGCCCAATTTAGTCTACGCCTAATGTTTACACAAAGCGCGTGAAATTTCATTGTAATACCTGAGTATTGACTCGAATTTGAAGTAGCGGGTTGAGAAGAGATTGAAAGTTGCTTGATTGGAATCGTGACGATGGAATTGGAGTTGATAGCCTCTTGATTGGTTTTGGAATCACAGTGGTCGAGTTGGAATTGGAGTTGATTGAATCGGTGTTGAATCACGAGAGCCGCCGCCATTAATAAGAGCTTTCTGTTCGGTTGAGGAATAATAGAGCAAATGGAAAGAGTAAAGGTCATGAGAACAATATATTGCTAGCAGCCAGATGGGCCGATCGGTCCCTCAAAAAAAAAGGAAAAAAAATAAATAGCCCATTCAATCCAACCTATCGATCATCTCCAAGACCAATTCAACCTACCGACCGATCCCTCACTTGACCACTATGAATGAGTATACGCGCAAACCAGAAACAAAACCTGCAAGCGCGATCCATCGATTGTGTAAATAGAAACGTTTATTTCAAACTCACAATTTTCTCGAGCAGAAAATTATAAACTTCAAGGGGCAAATGTTAACTCCTTAAAATCATACACACATTGATGGATCGAAACATAGGAAAAGACCAGAAGCATCTAAATTCAAGGTCTAACCGATCGGTATTAAATACAGGTACTGATCGGACGGATTCCATAGTGTACACTATGTTCCTTCGTTGCTATATCAGTCGGTCATCAAGATACAAAACCGACCGGTCATGTTTTGGGGTTCCAAAGCATCAGATGACAGTAGTTTAAAACAATCATACCGATCGGTCGGGACGAGGTATAGCCGACCGGTCGTACTAGCAGCAACTCACTCTAACAGGTCTTATCGCACCAATCGGCCCTACAAGAAAGGAAGATGAACTGATCGGTCTAAGTGAAAATACCCAGCGTCTTCATCTTCGTTGAACACCGGTCGGTCCGCAATGACATGAGATAGTCATTCCGATCAGTCATGGCAAGAATGGCTCAGCTTAGTGCAATCTCACTACACCGATCGGTCAGAAAAGCAACACCGACCGGTCGCCCCTTGGGAAATGTGCCTTACTCAAACGTCACCATACCGGCCGGTCAGAAAGACAGGCAACCGACCGATCATAGTTTGAAACCCATTGCAGACCAGCCTCATCAGAAAGGAAAAAGCACCAGTCGGTTACCCTAAAATACCGGTCGGTTACCCACAAAGCGGCATACCTCATTCAAATATTATTATACCGGTTGGTCACGAAGATTCATAACCGATCGGTCATTATGAGAAGTCTGCAGTTGGACGATCGCGCAGATAAGATGAAGCGGTATACCGACCGGTCGGTTCTGGTTCAGACCGATCAGTTCTTAGGACAGCTGTTGACAGGCTGGCCGGTGGCAATTTCTGTAAATAAAGCGTCGATCGACCGGTGTCCTATACATGATATCTTAGCTCTCTCTCACTCCTATAAATAGGGAGCCAACTCCACTTTAATGGGGGACGATTTTCCTTGCCATGAAGTGCTGCTGAAATCTCTCTACAACTATTCTAACACTCATCCATCATCATCATCAAGTGAAGATTCATCCATTCATTGATCATGGCTTCCATCAAGTTCATTCAAGTGACCTAAGAGTTGGAGATTCATCATTCAAGTTCAAACACTTGAAGAAATCCTTCCAATCCTCCTCGGATCATACCTTATCTCCGCTGGCCATTCCATTTCTTCATCACTTTTTAGAGATTCAAGTGTGATCTACAAGTGAGAGAGTGATAAAACTTGTTATAAGAGTGAATCAAACCTTGTTATTGATAAATTGGCAATGGTATCCTATGTGAAAGTGGATGTAGATCTTATATGATCGAACCACTATAAAAATGTTCTTGTGTTTTACTTTAATGCTTTCTATGCTTGTGATCGTGGCTCCACATACCTTTTGTTGAAGTACTTAAAAGAGTACCTTTGGTGTTTCATACCGTTTTTGGTATAAATATAGGATGAAGATAGCTTCGAGTCGGAGGTAACCATTCGCAAATCGGAGTTCACATGTGAAAATTAGAACTAAGAAGGTGCATGGTTTCAGCAGCTGGTGCGACAGACGTCTATCGTGGGGTACGACAAACATCTGAGTTGTCAGGGTGGATTTTCCCAAGAGTTCCCATAGACGAATGTCATCCCCATGACAAACGTTTGAGATGAGTGCTGAAGCCCAAATAATTCCCTAGGAGGAACAGACGTCTGTTACCTCCCACGACAGGCGTCTGGCAAGACTTTTGGGCTGTTTCGGGCTGGAAACTTGGCAAGTAGATTTGTGAAGACTTGGAGGAAATTTCGGTAATTGGCCTATATCTATATAAGCTATTTTCAGATGTTCAAAAGGGTGAGCTTGGAGACTTGATCAAAATCAGGGGTTTATTCTCAAGGGTGAATTAGGGTTTATAACCTAATTCCAATTCTTCAATTCAATTTCTCCTCAAACTCTTTTCTATATTGAAATATAGTGATAATTGGATCAATCTCTTGTATTTCTGTCATCGTGGTAATAAAATACTCTCTCCAGAGTGGATGTACACTAACAAAATGTCAGTGGAAACACTATAAATCCTTATGTGATTTATTTTTGCTAATATTGTCATTAGTTTCTTGCTTTTGATTGAGATTTAGATTGTTCGTGATTGGTTGATCATTGTGTGTGACTAGAGTTATTGTTTTGGTTGTTTTTGCAAGTCTAACAATGGTCTAGTCTTCTACTAGCGCTTGTGGTTTAGATATTTGATTCTAGTGGTCTTGAGTCAGATTAATCACAATGGTTCCAACACACTTTTCAAACATGATATATTTTAATTGCACTTTGACATCGATAGTAAATCATTACTATTTTTTTAATTTTTACAAGAAAATATATAACATTGAGACATAATACCTTAAATTTAACAAAACCGAAAGTATTTGTTTTATAAGTGCAACCTGCTTGCAATTTGTATATATTTATTATTTTAATTTACGTTCATTATGACAAACTAAAACCGAAATATAAAAATATTTCTACAATATTGAATATTGTATACTATCTTGAAAAAAGTGGAACCTTAGCATGTCAAAATAAAATTGAATTTTATTTGTTTGCAGTTTCATAATATAAAAGAATATAGATTACAATATCACGATATCATCTTGTATACTTTGTGCAGTTAATGCGCTCAGCGGATCCATTGTGGCGGAAGTGCAAAAAGTTGTAGCGGAGATAAAGCAAGGAAATAATGGGATATATCGGATGAGTCTAAAATAGCATATAAAACTCATAATTTATAATTTTACAAATATATAAATGGTAAATAAATAGAAAATTATCATCCAACTTAATTATAATTAGTGCATCTTAATTTTGACTAAAATAATAAGCCAATATATGTAAATGAATGTAAACATTTACTTCGCTTGATTAATTTTAATATAATACTATTGTATTTTATATTTGAAAAATATATGTCAAAAAATTATATTAAAAACCTAATTATATAAATTTTATAATGTATAAATGTCATTTTTAAATTCATTTCTTTTATAGAAGATAAAGCGGAAAAAGCGGAACATAGTCGAAATAATGGGATATATCGAGAATGTCGGGAACATAACGACACTTTAAGTAGAAAGGCTATTTATGAGGTTATTTGGAAACACCACAACGGTAGAAATCCGCTACACGATATAAAGTGGATATTACAAGGTAATAGCGGGGCATTAACTACACAGTGTATGCTATAGAATTATTTACCTAGAAAAAGAGTCGATGAATATGTATAAATCCTTCATCTCATTTCAAATTTAATATCTTAAAGTTTCAAAGTGCATAATCTATATGAGTATTTATATATGCTTATTTGTTGTTTAGTATTTTAAAAATTTATACAAAATTATGACGTATTATTATTAAAAAAATTATTATATTATATACATACTTTCTGTTAGTATGTGACAAACATTGTAAGAAAAAAGAATGCATAAAATGTCTACTTCAAATCAAATGAAGTGGTGAGTTATAATATTTCTTTTCCACTAAAATTTCACGTATACCATGTAATAATATAGTTTTATGCTTACATTTGAATATTTTACAGGCATCTCTAACTGTAAAAGCACAGACAATGTGGTTATTCAAAAAAAAGGAGAAAAATTAATGTCAGATGAGAAACCAATAGAAATCCGTTTTTCCTATCATGCATTTAAATAATCACCAGATCCTTCTTATTGGTTTTTTGGCATGGCCGAACGGTTTTTAAAGCGATCCGTAACACTTTTATTATATCAAATTATAAAACAGTTTACAACAGGTGATAGACAGAGTGCCTATCAACTAGGAAGACTAATTTGAAGTGCCAGTACACTAAAAATAAAAAAACATAAGTGAAGCAGAGTGCTTTAACTACTAAAGGAAACACAGTTAATCCCCCACAAAGGAGGGACAACTGGAGTCATCACTAATCCCAATAACGTTGATGTACTAAGAAAAAAGTACAAAAAGCTTGAGAACAAAGTATGGGTTAGGATAACGTTATTCATTATCTCGATCCCACATAGTATCATAGAATAGCTCCCTATTCAACTCACCAAGCCCACCCTCTTCAATGAGCTCAAATACATCATCCACAACCTAATAAAATAGCCTCCTATGATCATCTTCAATGTTGATGACATATCTGAAATACAAGTCATCAAATGGATCATATCTCATACCAGAACATTCATGGACCCAAGAATGGTTCACTGAGTACTAATTGATTTCATTGTAGTACGGAACCTCATCAGAAATTGCATTATCTTCATCTAATTGATCTTCATTACTAGGGACAACAATCACCTGCGCTACAATAGGAGGAGTGGCGTAAACTTTCTGAACCCACTCCACAATAGGAGGTTGTGGAAGTGGAACACACTCAAATGGAGGAACATGAGCGGGGGCAAAGACTGAAGGTTTCCACGAACAGGAAGAACTGATATGAACAAAATAATGGCATAAGAAGATAATGTTAGGCGTCCATCCATAACGCACTCTAACCTCAGCCACAAAATCATCAGCAACACTAACTTTTATTGTCTAATTAATCTGTTTATTAGGGGTTATTTCAATAAGAGCTTTGGCATAGAACAATTTGTCTCTGGCTACTGTGTTAGCATCAAAATACCTAAGCTTTCCAATATAATTAGACAACCAGTTCATACCTATCAGGGATTACAGAATTGAGGGGATGTACGAGAAATAAGTCCATACCGAAATGGATAGGACATGCTCTCTTTCTCTATCAACTATCATACTCTACGGGGTAATGATAAACGGCTTCCCACGAACAATATTAGGCTCTGCACTGAGGACACGAAGCCGATCCTCTAGGAGATTTTTTTTAAGAAAAACATAGATCTATCCAACCTAACTTGCAGAACACTACGGTTATAATCATTGATCGAGTTTGATATGTAAATGCAACCAATGTTATTTTTAATTTTGTTTCTGGGGCCTTGGTTACATTTATTTCACAATTGACTAAAATATTGGTTACATTTAACCCTTCCCTCCCACTATATTTCGTTTTCCTCTTCTATTCCACATTTTCTGCCTACGTTGTTTCTATCTAAACCTAAAACTACTTTCTCCCTCGTCTTCCCTAAAATACTTTTCTCCTTTATCTTCTTCCCTATTTCACTTACCCACGTTTTGTCTTCTTCTTCTACCAATAAATCTTCTGGTTCATGATTCTCCTTAGATCGACAGATCTGCGTAGATATCAAGCCGGATTTTCGTACGAAGCTTCAATTTAAGGTAACACTCCACTTCATTTTATATGGATTGAATTTTCTGTTTTCATATACAAAATTTTAGGTGTAGTAGTTTTACAATTTTGGAATTCACATCTACTTGAGGTTTTTATTCATGGCTGCGGCTACTGGCATGTGCTGCGCTAGTCAGTATGTGGATGATGTTGAGAGTTTGACTGCTTAAATGGGTGCCTCCTGATGTTGTGTTTTTTATTTGTTTTTTTAAGGTAGATGAATCTGCACTATTATCATTATCGGATTTGGATGTGGGAAACTGACTCCAACTTATTCGCCCAAAGTAGATATGATATTAGGATTGAATTTTTGCCTTATGTGATATAAAGTTCTATGGTAATTCCAGACTTTTTAAATATAATATGTCATACACTTTGTTGCCTTTTCCCATAAGGCGGGATCTCCCATGGATAAGAGCAATGCGGGTACTAGGATTTCTCACTAGATCTACATATGGATATGGTGATTGGGACAATGTTAGGATTTCGCTGCACTGACGTAGTTTTGAAGCAATTACAGTGTCAAGTGATTCCATAATTTAGAATTAGAAAAATCTAAGTAGCATTGAAATTACATTAAAAGAGAAGTAACTATGCTGCTCAGATTTACACAGCTGGACACACGCTTTAGCTATTTGTGAAAATGTCAACTTTAATTTTAGTCCAATTAAATCCAGATAAAATTTAATTCATAATATAAGGTAATAAATGAATAAAAATAAAAGATAAATATTTTAACAGTACATCATCTAGAGTGAACAAAAATGTGGCCCTCCTGTTCTATTGTAGTCCTAACCTTTTATAGTAAAGACGATGTCATGTGGATGGTTGATATCATCTATTTGTATCTGTTCTCCACTTTGGATATTGCTATGTGTTTTTTATTCATTTGATTGTTTGAACGTATATGTACTGCTAAAGTGGATTCAGGCTGGAAAGTTTTCATCAAGAAGAAACAAATTTTGGATTTAGGTAGAATAAATTTGAATTTAGATAGGATAACTAGAATTCGAATTGTGGGTTGATGTAGAGGAAAATTATACATATTCATTGGCATCCGACGTATTATATTATATCAAGATTTAATACGACACTTTGCAACTTAACTCTTTGACAAAATAGGAAGTATAACTGAGCTATGGCGATGCAACTTAACTCTTGGACAACACAACTTAGATATTTTTCTTGAATGTCTCGCACCTTGTAATAAGCATTTTAACATAACAAGTCATATGTAACTTAATTCTTGCCTGTATACATATTTGGAGTGTTCATGTGATGTTAAATTTGCATACGCCATTGCTTAAGGTATTAAATGGTAACGTTTAGGCACCTGTTAGTGACAGAGAAGATATAGAAACTCGTCCTGAAACTCATGAAATGATAGATTTGGTATTAAGAATGATAAATGAGGGCTGAGAAGACAATTTAGTGCCTAGAAAAGCAAACCCAAAGGATGAGGGTCCAATAACTGCATATAGGTCAATGTGCAACGTTTTATATTTCAGTTTTTTGATGATTATTTATTTCTGTGCGGCATGTAGCATTATGGTAATACAGTAGTAGCAACAATGTAAAAAAAACATTAGTAGCAACAATGTGCTACAAAATTAAATTTCTTGGCGGAAGTTTATTATTTGGTATGTCCATCAATGCATACATTTTTCTGAATAAGAACAAATTTTTTTCATTTTTAAAAAGATAATAAATGACAATTTAATGATTAGACTCTGATCAGGCTATGTCCAGGTGTTGGCTAGCTTTTTGACCAAGCCACCAAGGTTCACATACGAAGAAAATATGAAGCTTCACACCTTTAGCCCCTAAAGACCCGATCGCGATCGCCCTACCTTCATCGGATCGTGGTGCACACCCCGATCGCGGAACGCCTACGCGATTCGATCCGACTCCAGAAACCCAAAGGCGGTGATCACGACTTGGTCTACCACGAGCCGAAAAGATTGGATCTCACGACACCTGTCCACAACTGTCATATTGACTATTTCTCGATCAAGCTACGAACCAGTCCGAGATTCTCGAGATTTGTGCCACGTATGACCGTGATCCGCCTGAAGAAATCAGCTATAAATAGCTCCAGACTTGGCATTTTTCAGGATCCTTTGGCAGTTCTGAGTATTGTTTCCACCATTACTGTCATATCATTATTTCTTATCAGTTCTACCTCGAAATTATTGAGTGAAATCATAATTGTAAAAGGGAGATTGAGTGAAATCATTGATTGTATTGGCATTCAACGTATAATCAATAGTATATAAAGTGGACGTAGGCTCGTTAACGCCGAACCACTATAAATCTTGTGCGTTTTCTGCTTTTTCTTCGGTTTTTAGACATAATTCTCTGCATATCAGAACAATTTGGGTGTTAGAGCCAAATTTTGGTCTAACATTTTTGGTGCTTTCACTGAGAACCGAAGTCCCAACGTATTGAATTGTTGCTCTACTGTTTGGATATTCAAGTCTGAAGAAAACGGTCAAAAACTCCACTGTTTCAATTTTTGAAGATTTCAGCGATACTCAGATATCATGGCTGGAAAGAAGTCTAAGGAACCGCGAGCTTCGCAAGCAAACGAGGCTGCGAATGAAACAATTGAAGAAAGTGTGCACGAGCAGGTTGGGGAAGGGGGTGTGTTGAATGGTGCTTCAAAGTTGTCTCACATCGGGAAATACTGAACTAAAATCCTGGATGTAAACTAAGATGTTCCTCATCACATAGCCAATTGGTTTTGTGATAATAAGGGGATTAATAATAAACTCTAACATGGTATCAGAGCTCAGGATTTCAGTAGAGTTGAAGAGAAAGTGCTTCAATAATTGAAGGTGATGAGAAAGTGCATCACAAATCGAACTCTCGGATCGCGAAGAGGTAGGGGCGACCCGAGCCGGTGATGGTGCCACAAACCAGACAACTGAAGGAGTTACTACCCGACCGCAGGACCACGCCACGATCTCTCCTACGCCTATCACCACGACCCGACTCCAGGGGGCTCCACGAGCCACCGACTTAAGGGTACCACGATCCGAAGCAATGATCAGACCACAACTCGACCTGGAAAGGAGATTATGGTTCGTTCCTCTCGTGCTGGTGCATCTGCTCGACTTGGCTCGAGTTCTTTACGCATAAGAGAGAATGTTAATGATTAGTTCAATCCCTCTGCCCTAGCTACCGAAGGAGATCTCTCTCGCCTTATTGAAATGTGGGATAAACTGTATGATGAATTAGCCGCTCAGAGGCAAGAGTGTTCAGTATTGCGACAGAATTTAACTGCTATGGATAGGCGGCTCGATGATCTTATAAGGCAAAGGACGCCTCCGCCAGCTCATCCTCTCTCCCCAGAATACTCCTCTTCATCGGGAGAATCGCCGAGACCTCTGTGACGACCATTGGAGAGGCCTGAAAACGTAGAACAGCTTCGATTTGGATCTCACCCTTCGCATAAAGAAGCGGCGCTTAACTTGGGGCCCGCCAACTGTAATCTGAATAATCCCGCAGCGCTTCCCAGAGTGCATGTAGTTGACAATCCTGTTGAGAATAGACCACCTCAACCCTTTCGTCGCGTGAATGATCGTGGTAACAGGGGGCAAGGAAGTTCTGCACGGGCTCCAGATCTCGCCCCGGTCCCCCCGAGAAACAACAGAGGACTCCGCAGGGCGAGAAGTGCCGACCCTGAATCTACATTTACCAGTGCGAACCTCGCAACAGTGGTCAGGCAAATTATGGCAGATAGCCGTGGGCAGAGGAACGAAGACTGGGGTATTGACCGTAGCCATACTCCATTTACCGATGATATCTTGGATGCCACATTCCCGAGCCGCTTCAATATGCCAACTATGAACCGATTCGCGGGCAGGTCCGATCCGGTCTAGCACCTAATGAGGTATTCTTGGTCCATGACTGCCGTTGCAGCTTCTGATGCGGTCAAGTGTAAAGCATTCCCTATATTCCTGGAGGATGTGGCATTATTGTAGTTCACCCGCTTGCCAGCACGATCGATATCCAGTTTCAGGGAATTGAGTGAAAAATTCGTGAACCAATTCCGTCTTCATGCCCAGAGGTCTAAGAATGTGATCGAGCTATCTCTTATCAAACAACGACCTGATGAGAGCCTGAGGTCGTATCTGGATCGTTTTAACCTGGCTGTCACAGAGGTCAAGGACCCTCATGAGCAAACTATTTTGATGGCCCTGATCGATGGAGTAGACAAAGATACCGAGTTTGGAAGATATCTAGCCGGTAAGCCACCTCTGACCAAAAAAATATTTTATGAAAAAGCTAATGTTCGTTTGCGACAAGAGGAAGGCTACTGATAAGGAAGATATCCAAAGTAACGTGGCCATCAAGCAAACAGGAGATAGCTCAGGAAAGGTCGAAGTCAATGTTGGGAACAAAAACCAAGGCAACGGTCGTCAATCGGGGAATAATAATAAAAATAATGGGAAGAGAAATCGAGGGAATGACTCTCAGAGAAGATCCCGACCCAGACCATTTGAGAGCTTCACGCCGTTAAATGATACGTTGGAGAACATCTTCCTAGATACATATAATGTCCTCCAATACAAAAGGCCTCCTCTGAGAGATTCTACAGAAAAGGAGTGTGAAACTGGAAAATTCTGTCTTTTTCATCAGATCCATGGTCATTCCACAAACGAATGTCGTCATTTGAGAGATGTGATTGAAAAACTGCTCCGAGAAGGAAAGCTTGATGAGTATAAGGTGACTCCCAGGGATAGGGGGCAGGTTGTACAGGCCCCGAACTAGAACCAAAACCAACCCGTTGTCAGACCAACGGCTCAACATAAAGGAAAGAACCTCGTCATCAATACCATCATCGGAGGGCTTTATCTGGCTGGGCATAGTTTCAAGGCGATGGATCAGTATGTGAACGCAGCCAAACAACACCTTGAAGTAGGAGAATGTAGCAACCTCGAGGATAACGCTCCGGTTAAGCAACAAAAGACGATGTCTGATGACGTCATATTTCGCGAGCGAGAGAGTACTGGAGTCCACTCCCCAACTGAAGACCCATTAGTGATCACCATCGGTCCAGCCATAGTCCATAAAGTTCTAGTGGATAACGGGAGTTCGGTCAACATTCTGTTCAAGAAAACATTCGAACAAATGAAACTCGAGCCGAAGGATTTGAAACCATGCGAGGGTTGGATACGTGGATTTAATGGAGCCTCGACCGCTCCAATGGGATACGTGGAATTATCAGTAACCCTTGGGGAAGGAGAATGCCAGAGAGTGAGAATTCTCCCCTTTGTAGTCCTGTACATTGAGTCGCCGTACAATGCCTTTTTGGGCCGACCGACCCTAGCCAAATTCAGGGCCTGCATTGCACCCTGGTGCCTGTTGTTGAAGTTCCCGACGGATGCCGGCATAGGCATAGTCAGAGGAGATCAAGTTGTTGCACAAGCATGCTACATTGCAGAGTTAAAATTGCTCCGCAAAGGAAGAGATGTGGAGACAAAAGGCGCTTCCTCCCCTACATGGGAGGGAACGTCATAGCAACTAAAGAAGATAACTGAAGGAGAGTCGCCCAGAGAGTTGCCCGAGGACATAGATCCCAGAGAGGATGAAGAGCCTGGAGGCAGAATGGCGACTCCCAATGAAACAACTGTGGATGTACTAATCGATGATAGTGACCCAGAGAAGCTCCTGAAGATTGGATCCCAGTTGGATCCTCTTCGAGCCAGAGAATTGATAAATTTCCTGAAGGCCAATTTGGATGTAATTGCCTAGACCCACGCAGACATGTGTGGAATTTCTCCTTCAACTATGAGTCATTCGTTAAGCATCAACCCGAAACATCCTCCCGTCAAATAGAAAAGACGAATGCTTGGCCCAGAGAGGTCCGCTGCCTTCAAAGAGGAAGTCGAAAAACTGAGAAGTAACAGTTTCATCAGAGATTCAACATACCCGAACTGGATTTCAAACCCGGTTTTGGTAAAGAAGGCCGATGGAAAGTGGCGCACATGCATTGACTTCTCAGACTTGAATAAGGCCTGCCCAAAGGATAGTTTTCCATTACCCAGAATTGATCAACTGGTAGATTCGACGGTGGGTCATGAGCTTCTTTCTTTTATGGATGCCTACTCAGGGTACAACTAAATCCCCATGCACGTCCCGGACTAAGAGCATACCAGCTTCATTACAGATTTGGGATTATACTGCTATGTGGTGATGCCTTTCGGTTTGAAGAATGCCGGTGCTACATATCAGCGATTGGTGAATAGAATGTTCCACAACCAAATCGGGAAAACGATGGAATTATACGTTGACGACATGTTGGTAAAGTCCAGGCAATCATCCGACCATACTACCGATTTAGCAGAGATGTTTGGGATTCTACGGAAATATGGGATGAAACTGAATCCTATGAAATGTTCATTAGGGGTAGCATCTGGAAAATTCCTAGGATTCATCGTCAGCTCGCGTGGAATCGAGATTAATCCGGATCAAATTGCAGCAATCCGAAATATCCAAGAACCAAAGCAGATTAAGGATGTCCAAAGCCTCGCTGGGAAAGTGGCGGCGCTGAGTAGGTTCATCTCCAAAGCTACAAATAAATGCATCCCGTTTTTAGAGCTAATAAAGCGGGGCAAGCGCAACTTTAAATGGACTCCTGATTGTATAGAAGCATTCCAGAACCTATTGAATCATTTGGAAAGACCCGCAATACTGTCTAAGCCCGTAGATCACGAAGATTTATTTGTGTACGTGGCAGTGTCATCCCACGTGATCAGTTCGGTTTGGGTAAGAGAGGAAGATAAGGTGCAAAAACCAGTGTATTATGTAAGCAAGAAGTTGGCGGTAGCTGAGCGGAACTACCCAAGGATAGAAAATCTTGCATACAGTTTGTTGATCGCATCTAGGAAGCTTCGCCACTACTTCCAGGCTCACCCCATTACTGTTTACACTGATCACCCACTTAAACAAGTTCTGCAAAGGCCAGAAGCGTCAGGAAGACTACTCAAGTGGAACATTGAGCTAAGTCAGTTCGATTTCAATTTCCAGCCCCGAAGGTCGATAAGGGGGCAAGTGTTTGCAGACTTCATAGCAGAATTTACCATCCCATAAGATGAGGTAGTAAGCCAAGAAAACAATCCGCCGAAGCTACTCCTCGACCCTAATGTCTAGAAACTGTACACTGATGGAGCTAAAAACGACAGACAATCTGGTGCTGGAGTGGTGCTCGAAACTCCAGAAAAACGGTTAATATATTACGCTCTTAGACTGGAGTTCTGCGCCACTAATAACGATTCCGAGTATGAAGCTCTAATTGCTAGTTTGAAGCTTGTAAAGGTATTGGGGATAATAAAGCTAGACATCTTTTGCGACTCCAATTTAGTTGTGAACCAAGTTAATGAAAAGTTTCAGGCTAAGAGTCCAAGGTTGATATCATATTTGGAAAAAGTGAAGGAGTTGCTGGATGGTTTTGATCACCACAGCATATCTCACATTCCTCGAGCGGAGAACCAAAAAGCAGACAAGTTGGCAAAGATGGCTAGTTCTGATAGTCCAGAAGATACGGAGCTAGTCCCGATTGAAGTACTATAGTTCCCTAGTGTAGATCAGATGGAAATTGATCTGGTACTAGATATTGAACCCGAGAGGGAATCATGGATGACCCCTCTAAAGAATTTTCTGGTGAATGGGATGCATCCTACAAAGAAAAGTGAGAGGCGAGCAATTATTCGAAAGGCTTCCAGATATGTTCTGCAGGGCGGGGTCCTATACAGACAAGGATTCTCGATGCCCCTCCTCCGGTCTATCGCCCATGATGATATCAAGCGCGTACTGCAAGAAGTACATGAAGGCGAATGTGGAGATCACACGGGAGGACAAACACTGGTAAAGAAAATATTAATGTATGGCTATTTCTGGCCAACCATAAATAAGGATGCAGCTAAACACGCACGACGTTGTGATGCTTGTCAGAAATTCTCCAAGATACCTAGGGCGCCACCTGGCCAGTTGAAGACAATGACGAGCCCTTAGCCTTTTGCTATGTGGGGGATTGACATTATTGGGAGCCATCCCATAGCAAAGAGCGGAGCAAAGTTCGCTATTGTGGTCGTGGATTATTTCACTAAATGGGTAGAAGCCGAGCCATTGACCACAATCACAACCAAGCGAGTGATCAATTTTGTCGTCAAGAACATTATATGCCGGTTTGGGATTCCAAAAGTCGTCATAACCGATAATGGAACCCAATTTGATAGCGTTGAGTTCAGAGATTTTTGCCAGAAATACCACATCGAGAAAAGGTACACCTCTGTGGCACATCCGCAAGCGAAAGGACAAGTTGAAGCGGCAAACAAAGTGATTAAATCCATTCTGAAGAAAAGGTTGAAGCGGGCCAGGGCCATGTGGGTTGATGAATTACCTTTGGCTCTGTGGGCCTACATGACAACATACAAGTCGGCGACGGGTCATACCCCATTTTCCCTTGCTTTTGGAGCTGAAGTGGTCATTCCAGTCGAATTAAAAGTACCATCTCATCGAACCACTTATTACGATCCGATGACCAACAATGAGCTGCTCCTTGAGTCTCTGGATATGATTGAAGAAAAGAGGGATGAAGCCGATCTACGCGCCTTGAGGCACAAGCAACATGTTGCTCGGTATTACAACAAGAAAATCCGAGTTCGAACCTTTGAACCCGGAGACTTGGTTCTGAAGCGCGTCTTTCCACCCCCAGTACACATGGGCCCAAAATGGGAAGGACCGTACTCCATTTTGCAAAGGCTTGATAATGGAACCTTCAAGCTAGCAACCATGGATGGAGATGAAATCCCCAGAGTGTGGAATGCCCAGCATTTGCGGCTTTATCTGACATGAAATTGTCAGTTTTATTCTTTTGTTTTCTAGGACCATGTAAAATGGCTCGACTTGCCTAGAACAGTCTGGTTACTTGAACAAAAGATTATAAAGTGGACGTAGGTCATGATTCGACCGAACCACTATAAAAATATCGTGTGTCATTTACCTTTACTGCACCGTTTTTTATCTGCTCCTTTATTTTGATTAACTTATTATCATTTTGAAGTTTGTCTTAAATTATGCAGTTATCTCAAAACAGCTAATTCAAAATGCTGTTAATCAGATCGGAAGGCTAACGGTAACTAAAGCTCCAAAAGGTACAGCGAGGTAAATCACACTACTACTGGCACTCTAACTCTCGAGATTAGAGAGAGAGTATAAAGGACGCAAAGATAACGTCCCCAAGGCGTATAGGTGCACCATGATAAAACCGCCTTGATAACACTCTAACCCGCTGAAGGATCAGGAGAGTATAAAGGCGCTAGAGACTTAGCGCCCCCAGAACTTCTGCCCCGCTAAAGGATCGGTGAGCAGACCAAGAATCGAGCTCGAACTCTAACCCGCTGAAGGATCGGGAGAGTATAAAGGCGCCAGAGACTTAGTGCCCCAAGAATTCTTATCCCAACCAAAGGGTCGGGAAAGTATAAAGGTGCAGCGATGTACGCCACCAAATGACCTAAATCCCTCATTTCCGGACATGGGGGGCAGCACGAACGTGACCCTAGTCAATCGTCAATAAGCCTTGGCCAGGCATTATAATAACGATTGATTGGGAGCATACACATATGATACTTTACATTTGTGAACACTACACGTTTACTTGGTACACGAACTTTTCAATGATTATCATTCGTGACTTCAGTATTTAGTTACGATTGTTTCAGTTATGATTATTTTTAAGTTCTGTGATTTAGGATAATAAACTTTGTAGACATGATAAACTTGCAGGTACACAATGGTGCAAAAGAAATAGATTTTCATTCACTAAAAGCAGGTTTACAAGAACAAGAAGCTAAACAAAAGTGAGGGCCACTCTCACAACTACATTTTTTGGCCAGTGGAAATCCTAAAAGCATAAATATGAGCTAATAAGTGCATTCTATTTACGCTTGGGAGATGACTTTGATTTCTTTTCCTTCTTCTGTTTCCCCAACTCCTGTTTGTCAGCATCAGAACGGTCACTCTTCTTCCTCTTCCTCTTATCATCAAGAGACTCCGGGGGAGAACTGGAAGGTTGGGAGGGAAGTTGTGAAGTTATTGATCTGGAGGAGAATTTTATGATCAGCCCGCTCTTAGGGTCAACCTCTGAGATTGGAGGAACATACAAAGGGTCCTGCTCCTCCTTCCTCAAAATCAATTGTTTCTCTTTTTTAGCATGCATGTCGGCCAAAGTCTCGTTATCATCATTCTTGATGTCATCTGTGATGACCACATCGTCTTCTTCATCTCCATGACCACCCTCAGTGTCTTGTAAAGCCGCGATAACCTCAGCATCCACAGGAGCGTCGGTGCCGAGTACCACGGGTGCTACAGTGACCTTTTCACTTGTCGTATCCTCGGTTTGCTTTAGAACCTCAGAAATTTCAACATCAGTGTCCGAGGGGACATCAACTTTCTCTGCCACTGCCTTCTCCTCTGCATCTTTCTCGACCGGTTTGACACCTATATCATGAGAAGCAATTGTTAGTGAATCGGGAGAGGATGTGGCCATCTCAGTTGTCTGTCCCGTGAGACAACGACAAGTTACGACTGCCTTGACGAATTGTGGAGAGAATATGGAGATACCTTCAGCCGACTCCTCGCCCAGACTTGTAATGGTAGTTCCGACAACTGGAGGGGTTGGATCCAAGGGAATCAACGGATCATCAGGGCTATATTCCTCAACTTCAGAAGTTTTGGGCTCCACCACCGAGCTCGAGCCTTCGTCAATCTTATTCTTGCCCTTGAGCTTAACCTTCTCCCTCTCGATCTCTTCATGGATTAGGCATATGCCTTTCTCCAAGGCCTCGGGTTCTTCACCTCTGAGAAAGGTCTGCATCAGCTGGTTTTCATTAATTTCATTGACCTCCAACTGCCGCTTCTCGCCTTCGACAATTGCATCCCATATATTGGCCAAAGTAACATGATAGTCCGGGATCCAAGAGATGTCTCGAGTCTTGATGACTTGACCAAGGAAGTCGAACAACAGTTCCTCAAAACCAGCTATCACTTTCTCTTTTTCGGCGAGCTTATCAGCAGTAGCAGTGGCTGATTCAAGAGCATTGTTGGCGTTACCTTCAGCAAGAGCCGCACGCTCCTCAGCTTGGACAAGCTGATCATTTAAAACTTCTTTTTCTTTTTTGGAGAGAGCGAGACTGACTTTTAAGCTCGCCCTCTCTTTCTCCCAGGAAGCTTTCTCAGCAGCAAAATGTTCCTATGTTGTTTTCAGCTCAGTGTTAATTGCCCTAAGATCTTCCACTTCCTTTTTCAGAGCCACCCGTTCCTCGCTGTTTGAATCAAGCTCACCGCGAAAACGCGTCCTGGCACTTTCCAGCTCTAACTTGTAATTTTCTGCATCTCGCCGAGCAAAAGCCAATTGGGCCTGTGCATCCTCTAGTTCTTTTTCCATTTTGCTCCTAGCCCTAGCATCATTCTCAATTTTCACCCTGGACCTGGCCGCGTCCATTTCTAGGCGACGGATGGCATCTGAAAGATAAACGACATGTCTCTTCATCACCCCATATTGCTTGGCCACATGGCACATGTACCCTATCACCTCTGTGTCCCAATCCTCGGGGACCGGTTCAAGATCCAGGATGAAGATCATCCTCTCAAAGAAAATATCATGGAATTGCTTTTGCAAGCGCTCCAGCCTGGCCTGAATTTCGGGATTGGGGGAAACATTCTGTGCAGCGGTAGTATCCAAGCCGTGCTCACTAGAGGAAATAAGAGATGCCTTCCTCTTCTCCACGATCTTACCCTCATCTTTGTTCTTGTCCTCTGACTCATGGTGTTTTTTAGAAGACTGGGCGTGAGAAGGCGTACTTTTCGGAGGAGTCAAGTCTCTAGGAAGTTGCTTACCCCCGGCCGGTGGCAATGGACGACTGTGAGACTTTCCAGAACCTTGCTTTGATGGAGATCGAGACCATGTAGAATAAGATTGATGAGAATCCCGGGGCCGATGACTATCTATCCCGCGACTATCACTACGGACATGCTCGGGATTCGGAAAGAGACTTGGTGTGCCCTCACGAAGAGAAAGATAAGAATAAGACCGTTTACGAGGCATTTCCCCTGCAAAAGAAACAGGTATATGTTAAAACCATGAATGCCGGTGATATAAGAGTGTTATGATAAATGGTGCATGTGATTTGTGCATCCCGTGAAATCCCCCTTTAACGGACCAGGGCATAGAGTTAGGCTCGTCTGTGTGACTCCTTTTTCTCCAACTGGAGCATTCATTTCCTCAGAGATAGGAAAAATTGGTTCCCCTCCGAAGTCTTCCTGAGTATAGATATCGTCTGGTAAAGGAATCTTATTCAATTCCCCGAGTATTTGTTCCTCCGTTAACTCATCCTGAGCGACAGACTCAACCGATGGTGAAGTTTTTAAGGGAGACTGCCCCTCAGAGGTCGGGACCTCCTTTGGCTCGTTTGCTCGTCCCTCGTCTCCTTTGTATACGTTTAAATCTTCATCATCATGATTGATCATTGGCGAAGGACTCTTACAAAGGTTGGTTGTCTCTACGGCTTGAGAAGTTCCTTCTCCCTCAGTCGGAGGCACATACTTGTAAGGTTTGCCACCCGCTCCAAGTCCGAATCTTATATCTAGAAGACGGTGTTTGTGAAGATTCTCGTCGGTAATACATTTCTTAATCCTTAAGAAATATGAGTTACTTTTGAGAAGGCGGGACATTCGGTCTTCATATATCTAACCTTCCATTCTCTCAAAGTTGCAATCTGTATGGAACAAAAGGACATATTAGCACTGAAACTATGCATTCAAAGTATACGCGGAAAAGTTGGAAACATACTTGCTTGTAGCCACTGCCTCGCACATCCGGTTTGATGTTTTATATAGAACCATTCAGATTTGACATCCCCTATATTACTATAACCATCTGTCATAACTTTTCTGTTGGCAACTGATTCGAAGAAAGAAAACTTGGGAGTCCCTGCGGAACGATGCTTGAAAGGGTAATAGAATTTCAGATCCTTGAGGGTAAGTTCGGTCTATAGAACCTCTACGTATGCAATGTACAGAGTATACAAATCTGCGTAAGAATTAGGATGGAGTTGATAGGGGCAATTCGCAATTGCCTGAGGAGATCAACAACAATTGGAGGAAATGGAGGAATACCGCCTACCCAGCACATTAGTCGGCTGACCGTCATGTACCCTTCAGGGGTAGAATGAGGCCTATCTCCATCCTCTGGGGTTTTCACATTGTCCCAGAGAATCCCATGTCTTAAGCATATCTTCTTAAGTTTTATATCGTCTAATTTGGAAGATAGAGAATCAGTGAACTTCTCTGTTTCCTTAATACCCGGGATTTCGTCGGGAGCTCGATCATCTTCTTCTTCCTCGTCTTCAAGAGATGTGCTCTCAGAAGTTGTTGACTCTATATCGGTATCCGTCTCGTAATCGGGGTCGGATTTCTCCCCATCTGAATCTGAAGGAAGCACATCAGGATCTTGATGTACTGATGTCTCTGGTTCGGTACCTTCCTCTGGTGTCTCAGTCACTTGTTTATCAGACATAGCTGTGTTGGCGAGTAAAAATTAGAACACAAATTGCCCGTTCCCCGTGTGTGTAAGTGCAAGTGTGTGCTTGTGCATGCATATAAGAAAAACATGAAGTTAGTTAAATGAGCGGGATATTGGTCGTTATATGCCATCAAGTTAAGTCGCTCAGTCCAGAAAGTACATCTCGAAGGCTCTAACCTAACTGTCCATTGATTTATTAGAGGTACATTGTATGTCAGTATGCGCATTGGATCGTTCATAAGACCGGATCGTGAGATGAGGTCCAGATCGTGATGCATTGATGGTTCGTGAAGCAGGAGCAGACTCATGGAAAAACATCAGCTCATGAAAGAAAAATGGATCATGGAACGCTGAACCCCTGACCCATTGTACTTTACTTAAACGGATCACGGTAGACCTCCCAACTATCCACTATACTTCCCACCACCACGAACCGACACTCCTTCATTCCCACGACCCGATCCGTCTGTCAAATTTATGCTTCGTCTTCGTCCTTTCTCCAACCCTTCCTCTATCACCATGAAGCAAACCGAACCGCAATCCGCTCCACGAAGCGATCTGCTTTCCCACATCTTCTTCCTCACTGTCACCCTCCTTCCTCCATGAACTGAGTTCGCCATTACTAGTTTCAAAACCCCGGGACCGCTAACTTCACTATCTTTGCGCCAGTAAACATTCAAGCAAAGCAAAGAGAAACAACACGAAAGCATTTACAGCGTAATTACCTTTTTAACTCGAATTAGGGGGTGAAATTACTGGGGAAAAATCGTGATTAGGGTTCTGAGAGAAAAATCGATTATGGCGGCGGTAAGAAAGTGAAAGAAGAGGGAAGAAGGAATGGATCGGGGAATATATAGAATTCACGGCGCCCCTTGCTCTTCCCATTTTTGTCTTATTAAGACCGTGAAAGTCCACGGGCTGGAAATGAAAGCCCACCACGGCTCGTAGGGCGGCCTGTTCCGCCTGTGGTTCGCGAAGCTCATCGCAGTAAAAAAGAAAGAAAGAGAAAACGAACTTACTCAGCAGAATTAATCACAATATCTTCCGGAGTTCAAGAATTAAAAATTGGTCGATAAACAGAGAAATGATTGATGATTTAATCCGGTATTTATACCCGCCAAAGATCGCGACTTCCTGGAGCAGTATGATGTTTCAGACAGACACGACCATTGATTTACGTCATTCCATGAAAAGGTAGTTCAGTATTTTCGAAGCATATTTCATCCTTGATAAAACATACTTCGAGGGGGCAAAATGTTGGCTAGCTTTTTGACGAAGCCACCAAGGTTCACATACGAAGAAAATATGAAGCTTCACACCTTTAGCCCCCGAAGACCCGATCGCGATCGCCCTACCTTCGTTGGATCGTGGTGCACACCCCCGATCGTGGAACGCCTACGCAATCCGATCCGACTCCAGAAACCCAAAGGCGGTGATCACGACTGGGTCTACCACGAGCCGAAATGATTGGATCTCACGACACCTGTCTACAACTGTCATATTGACTATTTCTCCATCAAGCTACGAACCAGTCCGAGATTCTTGAGATTTGTGCCACGTATGACCGCGATCCGCCTGAAGAAATCAGCTATAAATAGCTCCAGACTTGGCATTTTTCAGGATCCTTTGGCAGTTCTGAGTATTGTTTCCACCATTACTGTCATATCATTATTTCTTATCAGTTCTACCTCGAAATTGTTGAGTGAAATCATAATTGTAAAAGGGAGATTGAGTGAAATCATTGATTGTATTGGCATTCAACGTATAATCAATAGTATATAAAGTGGACGTAGGCTCGTTAACGCCGAACCACTATAAATCTTGTGCGTTTTCTGCTTTTTCTTCAGTTTTTAGACATAATTCTCTGCATATCAGAACAATTTGGGTGTTAGAGCCAATTTTTGGTCTAACACCAGGCTACTTTTAGTTTCAGTCTTGATCGAGCCATTGGTAATCAAACACATTTTATTTTTCTCCTACCGTGCTAGAGTAATAATGCGATAGTTATAGTTTAAGGTATTTCATATGTATCTTTTTGTTGCGGATGTATTTAACTATGAAAAGATAAGGGAGCTAACTTGATAACCCAACATATTGTTATTTTCTTCTATAATTTGAAGAGTGATAACACAGTTTATATGTTTTATATGTATGATGGTTGAAGTGGTTTTATTAGTGTTTGTTACTGACATAAGAGAAAATGTAAAAGTATCACTCACTCTATGCATATATAGGCGATGATGACATGCTTTGTTCTGACCTTAGTGGAGAGGAACTGAAAACTCGACATGGTCACATGTCGAACACTCCTTGTCAGTTAAGCAATCACTTATACATTGTGTATGTAGGTTTGCATACATATTGCCCATCTATGCACGTTATATTTTTGTATAACCGTGCATGTTGTCAGTTTATTCCTAGTAGATGACAATTATTCTTGTCACTGAGAATTTCAATGGTACGATAATCTTCTCTTTCCATTAAAATTGGGATAAAAATCTTTTCAGACCAGTTACCAAAATTTATTACATATTTAAACTCTTGAAAAGTAATTATAAAAATAGAGCACTATGACAGAAGCTAAATTTTTGTATTGGTACACTTGAAACTTTATCCATGTTATTTTTCAAACTAATACTAATATTGATGCACTTTGAAATCGTGTTAGTACATTTAAAAAATACGGATAAAAGAATCGCCATTCTGAAACAGTCTTAAAGAAGATCGGTGTACTGACTCCTTTTCCTACTGGGGATCAAAATATATCCAACAATTTGGTGAAATAATTGTAATAATAGTCAACGTCCATAATTGTAAGCTAAGAAAATATCATTAACTGTAATAATAGTAAATGGTCATAATTGTAATAATAGCTTGGCTATGATAGCCAAGTAACTGGCCTATAAGTGGAGCTGTCATGTTGGCCAAATTTCACACTAAATTGTTTAAAAGATAAGTTAACGTAATATAAATCAGCCAAGGTTTTGTAGCATTCATATGTACTGAATTGGTCTTAACAAATGAGAGTTACAACTACATTTTATATGATTTCTGTTGATAGGAATAACATATTAGGTTGAATTGGAATTTCTGTTGACATATGATGTGTCATTAAAGGAAGAGGGGAAAGGAGAGAAGGGATTAAAAAGAGTTAGTTGTACTTGCATTTTATACTGTTTAACTTGAAACATGCAATCCATATATTTCTGAAATAAGCAACCTTGGTGTTCTATTTACTTTGGAAATCAGCCATCGCACTTCTGAGTTCTGTTGTGAACATTTGAGAACAAATGGCAAGGATACCTTTTAAGTATGGGTTGGTTGTAGGTTGTACTCAGTGTTGCACTGTTCTTTTCATATGATTGTGCATTTCATTATTTACTAATATGTTAGAACATAGTAAATTAGCTTACCTCATGTTAATTGGCCTTACAGCTATAGTGACATAGGCGTATATAGTTGATAATAATTTTCAGGACAGGGATGACTTGTGACCCCAACACAGGTCGTGTTGCTAATCTGTTGCTTCATGGCGAGCTAGTTGACCGTAGAGTCAAGACAGCAGGCAGGTCCGGGTTAATGTCTGGACAGATTTTTCCAGCGATATGTCAGCTGTCGCATCTTTCTTCACTTATTCTTACAGATTCGAAGCAAAGTACAGGTACGATTCCAGATTGTGTAGTGATTCCCTGCTGTTTTTGCGCCATCTTGATCTTGTTGGGGATCATCTCACTGGCACCGTTCCTGGTAACTTCGGTAGGCTTACCAATCTTATTGTGCTCAATCTTACTGACAACAAGCTGAAAAGTCTATGTTAATTGCAAGTATAATACTATAATGTATCATTGGTTGAAATTGATACATAGGAGAGGAAAAATAAGAGAACACATGCGTGACTAAATATTAAAAATAGGAAGGCTATTAGAATCAACACTATTCTATTAATATGTGGATATTATGTATCCTGATTTCGAAGAAAACACGAAACTAATTTTGAAGCCACATTACCTTTTTTTGTGGGCTGTGAGTCTTTAAATTCTGAGAACAAGCACACCAAACATCATCAACTAATTGTAAGAGAATTACAGGAAGAATGAGCATGGAGACGTGAGCATAAAGATATTGATACTATGGAATGTTTCACACTGATCTTCATCAGCTTAAAAATGATTGAGGTATATCTATATTTCCTCTAGTACTAGGTACATATAATAACTTTTTCCCTGATATTGCTTTTTACTACTGCTAATAGAGTTTGCAAATATTGTGCTATCATGTTAAACCTATGCTATGGTCTTTCCAAAATAATGTGATATCATGTTAAACCTCTCCGACCTTCCAATACTTCCATAAAAATATGTTTTTATACTTGTTTTAATCTGATAATGTGTTATTCTCGTTACAGATACACCGTGCATGTACCCGATAACTTGCCTATGGATGCAGCACCACCACCGTGCTGGCATTACAATATATTGCCTTATGAAGCAAGATGGAATGCTTCAGCTTGAAAAAAAAAAACAGAGTCATTAGCCTTGCTGGACTTGGCCATGTTGCTGTAAAATTTGGCAAATCATTTGAATTCACGTGGTTGTAATTAGGACCACTACTCGGCTTGCTCAAAGTACATAGTACTTTGGTGCTTGTTGGCGCACATGAATTGCCGGTTGAGCTACCGTCTTTTCCACTGTTTTGGGTTAAAACATCTAATTTTATCTACTGCTTTTTTTTCTTAAAGTTACGAAGCAATTCTTTCCTTTTATACTTAAAAGCATAAGCTTAGATGATTAGAGAACAATATTGTTTAAAATTTGAATGGAAAAAGGGAAGTAGTAGGAAGTTTGATTGGAGACATGAAGGAAACGCAGGAGATGATGGACATTTATGTCAAATTCAACATTACAAGCGACATTGAAGTTGTAAATCCTTATAAAATGGTGCTCTGAAGAGGGTGGAGAAGAATGACGTTAAATATCATTTTGCGATTGATATGGAGAACAAATCTCCCTTTTAATATATGCTATTTTTAACACAGTGAGGTAACTTATGTTTTGAAATAACATGTCAATTATATTTTAATTATTCACATTTTTCTTTCGTATGTTTTGCCAATTTAACTATTCTATTTTTATGAGTAAGGTGATTTATGCTGTGTAGCAGCATATATCTTTGATATTTGAATCGTTATCTTGCGTTTAATGTGAGTGCTAATATTTTAAAACTAGTAAGTCAACCTTCAGATTTAGCAAATCAAGTAGGGTACATATGCAATTGGTTCATTCTGACACATCATTACTTCGTGCTTCTGCATCCACTATAGAGATTCCTACAATACCAACCCAAGAACAAAATCAATGCATATGGGCCAACATTTGGGTTTATCGTTCATGTATCCTGGTTATATGTTAAGAATTTAAAATATGAGGTTTCAGTAATCACGTTAACTATAAAATTTCCAGTGTGGATTATTTTGTTTGCGATCATCACATATGTTGTTTCCAGAGGCTGTCCTGACACATGGAAGAGGTTTTCTTTTGAGGCCTTTAATGGGCTGTGGGAGTTCATTAAGCTGTATGTGGTTTATGGAGTAATGCTCTGGTAATATTTATACGTATGGGCTAAATCTGTACGCTGATACATGTTTTAAATTTTGGTATATATCAGGGCTTTATTTAACGTATATCAGGTTGACTTTTGTTGCATATGCAGCTTGGAGTTTTGGTATTATAGGCTACTTGTGATAATGACAGGAAACTAGAAAAGTGTAGAAATTTCAATTGATGCACTTTCCATATGGTAGAACTCAACTTGTTGTCAGTGCCGGCCCTGAGCCTAGCGTGGCCCTAGGTGAAAACTTTTTGCGAGGCCCAACATACATGAAACTAAAACCAAAAGGAAGTCAAGGGATAGAAAAATGCAAACATCCAGGCGATTAAACAGCTAGGATTCGAACCCACAACCCACTGCATGCCAACAACAAACCTTACCACTCAGCCAATACCTCTTCACATTCTTATTAGGGTATCCTTTCTTATTATAATGTCCAAAAGCTGGAGGCCCCCTGAAACCACCTGCCTCCTCCTCCTCGGCCTGAGGCCCTAGGCGGCCGCCTATGCCCAGGGCCAGGCCTTCTTGTTGTATCTTTCTTTATCTGCAGTGAACAAACCTGGATGGATTTATCTTTACATGTATACTATAATTGGAAGTTTTTTGCAGATTGCGTTTGGTTGGCCAAATGGTGTAGATTCTTGGATGAATCCTCATGAACTATTCATTATAGAGTTGAACATTTAGTTGATCTTCTAATTGGTACACTAATATTTCATTTGTTGATCTGTTCACATATTAATCTAGAATGGCTTACTCTGAAATAATCTTTACTAACAGGCTAATACCCAAAACTGAACAAATACATAACTTTATTCATATTTCTGTATGTCATATGACTGCCTTTAGGCCAGAAGAAGGTGATTTTAAAAGAATAAATAATAATAATAATAATAATAATAATAATAATAATTGTTATTATTATAATAAATTCTCATGTCACGACGTTAATTTCATGTTCTGAGATGTATTCTCTAATAGGTTTTTAAATGCTTTCAAGCATGGATAATTTAATGTCTTTATATTAAAAGGAGGTCAACATGGTACTCCTTATATGCTAATTTTTTCATTATCTAACATTCTCCCAAAGAAAGCGTTCTTTTAAATATACCTTTGTTCATCATGTTATTATTCTGTTTGAGGTTAGTACATATACAAGTTTGTTGATTAACATATTCTATATTTTAACACTGTTTTCTAGGTACTTTCGTATTGTCTATTAGGGATTATAGTTACATGTCAAACACCTTTCTTTATTATGACACATTATCGTTTCCATTTCATCTATTATTTCTGATAATAACAGCCATCTTTTTTTTTTTAATTATCATAACAACACATCTGAATAATTTACCGTGTCAGCATGTTGAACTGTTGCAGACAATGAAGGAAACACCAATTTACTTGTCACATCTTGATCACGATTATAGAGAATAACAGGTACTCACTAATTCAAACTTTTATCAATTTGTATTCCAATTATGTGTAGAAAACGGATCTATCGATATGAAGGTGTCATAGTCATGCACTTGTATTTGTTTTAACTGGTTTGTCATTATCGAAATGTATGTGCTATCCTTGAAAATCATAAATTTAATTGTTTTTTACAACTTAAATACATTGCCTAATGGATGGATGTATTAAGACTCAATATAACAACCTTAAGAAAAATATAATGTATGGTTCCATCTACATCTGTATTTAATTGATCCGTTTCTCGAGGAAACTTAGTACTTTAATAAAACTAAGTTTTTTTCTTTGCAAAATATTCTAATTTTGTTATGCATATAGTATTTACATCTTGATCTTGAGCATGTGATTATCTTAAGCTTGTAATTTTGAATTTATGTTTTTTCACTCATATTTTTAAGAGGTTTTTCACTTGTTATGCAATCTTTTGAGTTAATACTTATTTTATGCTAAAGGCAAAACGAGTTTACACACCACATTCTGCCCTCCTTTTATTTTAGATGTTGAAGCGACTAAGCAACTAAAAAAATAGTTAATATCTTGAGTTGATATTGCTTATGCTTTTATTTTATGAGCCTCAAGAGACACTTTGCATTTGTTCAGTTTTTTATCAAATTGCTTTCTATGATCTTTGAGAATGTGGAAACATATGGGGGTGCATGGCTTGAATTATTAAAAACATGCATTGAAGAGTCTGAGTGCACATAAACAATCATTATTCGTCTATTAAAGCATATTGTTAAGTGGGTTACGTGTCTAAAGTGTAGTGGAAGTTGAATGGATTTACGAGTGATCTGAAGGTTGTGTTTACGAAGTCGTGATGGGTAGAGATTAGGTACAATTTTGTGATTTTGATTTTGGAGTTAGATTGGAGAGGAGTGTAGATGATGGTGATGATATTATATTCAGTTCGCAATGGAGGCTGAACTGTTTGTTGTGATGGTTTGGTGTAATTTAGGATGATGATGTTCAGGTTGGAGGTTTGTCGAGGCAATGGTCGAGGCAAGGTTGTTGGTTGAGCAGTAGTAAGGTTTGGATAGTGATGGAATGAGTTATGTTTACCAATTTAAGAACCTAAACTACATGAGTTTACAGTGCAACTAATCACCAAATATCATGATTCACAATCAAAATATGTTGCGGTTACAATCTTCCGGTCGCATGCAACTTCCAACAAAAAGACAAACATCTATCTTACCATTTCCTTTGATGTAAACTATTGTTTGAATCTTACTTGATAGTTCATAGCAAATTCTTATTGTTGATTATCAACTTTGTCTACTGATAATTAGCTTTTATGGTGTGAAGACCGTTAGTAGTAATGGACATGACTTTAATTGTTATATGTATTATGATATTTATTAGTACTTATTGTGTAAACTTGTTTCTGAATGCTTATGTTATGTGGATTTGCGGCTTTATCAAATAACTATATCTAAATGTTTATGGAAACTGGAAAAAACTTATGCGACTAATGTGTTTTCAGTTATTTGAGTATGATGATTATATGAATGATGATTCAAATCAGACTTTTGTACGATTATTGCTGATTTTAATATGATTATTATATAACTGGTTGCTGAAAATAATATAAGCCATTATCAGTATATACTAGCATTTAAAATATGCTACAAAACAATCATCACGTTTTAGTACCGTTTAAGAAATGCTACAGAAACAAATGTAATATATCACCTGAATTTTTAGTAGCATAAAATTAATGCAACGAAAAGTTTTTAGTTGCGCAAAATAAACGCTACGGAAAAACCAAAAAGATCCATGTACATACCTTCAGTAGCGTTTGTAAAACGCAGCTGTATAGAAGATTTGGTAGCGTTTATCAAAATGCAACCAAAAAAACAAGACTTTTAGTTGCGGGACCTGTAGTGGCGTTCTTTAAAACGCTACCAAAATGGTAGCGTTTTTCAAACGCTGCCAAAGGCCTTTTCCAGCGTAGTGAATTCCATGCTTTCCCACAATGCTCCTTGACAAACAAATATGGAGGAGGTGTGTCCAGGAAGAAAGAACTAGACAATCTGAACAGAAATCAACCCTTGCACAAATAACTTCTTAAGGAAGGACACTAATGACATCAGATACAAAGCGAAAAAAGGTATGGGGATCATAAAAGCCCAGGTTACGCGGGGAATTATCAAAAAAGGATGTCCATTTAGGGACCTTAGGGTTAACACCAATAAGGAAATCATTTAGGCTAGTAGCTACATTAGCAGACACAACCTCAATAGTAACTGCAACCGGTCTAGTAACTGAAGTATTTGTTGCTACTTAATCTAAAGTATCAACCTATTCAGAAGTAGATGCTATAAGCTTAATATGGACATTTTCACTAATATCTAGTGGGCATGTAACACCCCGCTCTTTTCTGAGCCCGAAGTTCGACAAAAATAGAAATTCAAACTCATCCAAGAATGAAGAGTATAAATCTGGTACCTGCAAATAATAAGCATGAGCAAAATCAAAGTACAATAAGATTAACTAACAGCGGAAACAAGATAGGATAACAAGTATCGACTTTGGCAACTACCTTAAAAGAAAATTGCCACATCAATACCAAGCACGAGAGGACAAGAACTGAAAACCAAACTTGAACACTTACGAAGACCTGTCTTCCCCGAAACAAACCTGAGGGTTGCTATGAGGATGGAGGATCAGAACAATAAGTCCTGGCGAGTAGAAAACGTGAAACATGATTTACAATACGCAAATGTATCAAGTTTGGTCTCCACCAAAACATACGTCGAACAAGGCTTGTAATCCTAACCTAACCTTGTAAAGGTTTACGCATGATGACTAACTATCAAGCCCAAGGTAACGTTCCCCAATGATAACGATATCGTAATACTGAGATAGAACTTTTACGCATAAGTATGAACCCTTTAAACCACCATTCAACCAACCACTTAAACCATCGTTCAACAAACTACCAAAAACTAAGAGGCAGGCTTTCCAACTACGCAATATGTTATAAGGATGTAAGTCATTTCTATATATCCATTAAAGCCTCGCTATTAATATAATATAAGAGTGTATCCTTTCATTCACCTAAAACCCAAGGTGGATCCATTCGATCTCTTATTGCCTTATTCAGTAGTTTACTCTATATTAACATAAACTAGAAGACACTAGCTACTAAGTCCAACTAATTTAAGGCTTCCGTCATTCATGCGTATACCCAAGCCCCGCATAAGGCAAGAGATAGTAAGCAGTCACTTATTAAGTATAAGATAGGTAGAGGACTAACTGTCATTTATGAACTTCCCTCGGCGGACCCCCGTGTTACTATCCAACAAACTTTATTGGATAACCTCCTTCCTATTCACTTAATATGTCCCACAGGATAGGCAGACCTATAGTACATTCGTGGAAGTCATTTATTACATTTTCCTAGGGAAGACTCCAACCGTAGTCACTTAATACCCAGAGGAAGCAGACTATCATGGAGATTTCTAATCTCGTACCCAATTAGCCTTAAGTACTTATTTATGGAGAAGCGAGCTATTCGATCACTTAATACCTTTTTTAGGGGACTCAATGATTCAATCCTTGTAGGGAAGGGTGAATCGAATCACTTAATAACTAATAGGTGGATCCCACTATTTAATACCTCAAATCCAAAAGTGGGATACGGTTATAAATTATTTCCTTTTTCGTTTCTTCTTTTGGACAGGAGGCGGGTCTTACTACCACTTAATACCTCAACGCTTGAAGTAAAACTTACTTAAGAAATAGTTCTCGCTAAGCAATTAACTATCATTACGAGTCCTATGGTTAATGATATCTCACATCAGTTGTGCATATATCCAACTACTGGAAAGTGCAGACTTCTGTCGAATAAGGCAACTTATCTCGTATCATTAACCTAGTAAGTCCAATCCTTATTTCTAATTATATTAGTTCTAGAATAACTAAAATAAATAAATATAACCTATAACTTCCTATCTTAGGATATTTAATTATTTATTTCCTTATTGGACTTAACATTTACTATGACAACCAATACCCATTAATCCCCTCTTTAGTCCATTCATTATTTCTGTTAAGATTGTCTACCACATGATTTGAAAACGTTCCCATAAAATTTGCTGTATAATTACCATTACGCCCTGAATTCCTTGCTTTCCCTGCTATTCCGTGCGTTTTGACCGCTTTTCACGCCGGTTGAACTAGCACTTTCCTTATTCTATTTATTGTCGTTTATACCAGTTTCGTTTAAAGTTCAAATCTAATATTTGTTACTTCCATATATTAACAATAGTGTTCAAAGTTCCTTCTATTAATGGCGGCTGGGAAATTATTTTCCTTCTCTCCTTCGCTTTCAATCCTCCTCAGCCGACCTTTATTTTATCCCGTAACTAATTGATCCAACTTTTTCATCTCTTTTCTTTCCTTTCTTCTCGGATTTTTTTCATCGTGGAGCACGCCTTCGAACTCTAATTTTCAGATCTCTTCCATCGTCAGATCTAAGTTTCCTTCCGCTCTGTTTCCCCCCATGTCCTTTCCGATTTCCAACCCATTCGCTCCTCCTTGATCCAAAAGCCCTTTCAGTCTTCCCTTCTCTACCTTTGCGTGGTGTCCCTCTCAGTCACCAACCTTATTCTCGAAGATACCTATGTTGGTTTGCTACACGTCTTCATCGACTCCTTACTTCTTTTGGCTTTTGCATTCAACTACAACGCAAGGTATCCAAGTGATCTTTATTCTGAGTTTTCTCCTCTGCTTGGTGAGATTTATTGTCCTGCGTTTTTCATTTGTCTGGCTATAGTTCTGACCGAGTTGGGTGGGTCTAGTGTTTGTTGGTGCATTTTAGCGTAGTTTTTCGTTTTGAGTGATTTTATTAGTTTTCTACCAATGTGTCGACTTGCTAGGTTGTGGATGTCTTTTTGCATACGTGGAGTACCCATCTGTTCAAGTGCATAGTCGTCATGATCCATGATTTGCTTCGCGACTGTTAAATCCTTCTCGTCTGGTTAATGTCGTTCATTTGTTTCTTTATCTATCAAGTTAGCTGTGGGAAAGCTATGTTTTGTTCTCTAGCTTTATGAGCCAGCATTGAGACTCTATTGCTCGGTTGTTCTATGGATTTGTAGTTGAGTTCGGTTTGTGTTGGTGCGTTTCTTTGTGTTCGATCATTTGTGAGTATTAGGGGTGAGTAGTATTCAGTTCAAACCGAATTAACCGAACAAACTAGTTCATTTCGGTCGGTCCGATTTAAAACTAAATTGGTTTGTAAAAAAAATAGTTAGTAATCGGTTTAACTGAACTTTTAATTTATTATCTAATTTTACGGTATTGTAGTGCTCTAAATAATTAGTTTACTTACACAATACAAAGGCATTTGTTGCAAATAGATCAAATATTAACATAAACATAAAATTTACTATATGAAATTTCTCTAGACATTAATTTATGTTTAACTTAGAGTGAATCCATCGTTTGAATAGTAATACATCCTTCAAGTTCAGTTAAATTGGTTACCGACCGAATAATCGAAATTAATTTGGTTCGTTTTGGAAAATTTTCGGTTCTAATTCGATTTGAGGTTTTTTGCCTCTAAACCAACGAACCAAATGAACGCTCACCCCTAATGAGCATCTGGGTGTCATCTTGAATGTATTGAAGGTTGTGTTGTTTATTTTGGGCTTTTGGTTGTTGTGTTTTGGTGTGGTTGAGCTTTTGGGGTTTTGGTGTGGTTGAGCTTTTAGGGTTTTAGAGTTATGTGATGAGCTTCTATGTGCGTTGTTGACTGGTGATTGCATGTTGTGGTTCCATTTTGCATGGTGCAAATGAGTTTCTTCAAGTCATGCGTGCTCTTCATTGGTTAGTCTTGGTGATATGTTCTTCTTTCAGTTGCTACAACAATTTTTTAACTGTGTGTCTAAGCTGCTTTGAACACTTCTCTTTTGATGTTATTCAATCTTTCTAGAAGAATGTTATGTAGCAAGCAATGTATTTGTTTGTAAGTAGTCACTCCTTGCGTGGAGTACATTTTGTTGTCTAATTTTTCAGTCTAGGCCTAGCTCTGTAAACTCTTGTGTTTCCAATAGACAGACCACTATAAGAACTGTTAGCTAGTAGGTTGGAAATATGCCAAGCTCCTGTACTCTATTTATAATTGTTATTTGTTATAATAACAAGTATTACAGATCACTATAAAATCGGTCGACCATATCAAAAAATATTTGTAACTCCCAAACATTACTATATCAATTTAATTCTTATTTGAATATATATATATATATATATATTTATATATATATACATACACACACACATATATATATGTATATATATGTATATATAAGTTTATTACTTATTTAGTTCTCTAGTTGGACTTGCAATCCCTATTCCTAATCACAATTTAAATTGTAACCATTTAGGCATTTATTTCCTATTCAATTCATTTTCCCAAAACACACGTGGTTGCAATATTTATTACCTTATTCATTACCTTTTTATTTATAGCAAATCAACTCCACATTTATTTCTATAACGGTCATGATATTTATTTCCATTTAAGATGGGTTATATATCTATATACATCCCATAAAACGGAAACTATTCAAATTCAAGAACATAACAACAAACATTTATTAATATAATATAATTGCGTTATCTACGTAGATTTGGACAGATAAGATCATATTGTGTGTGTATATATATATATATTTAAGCGCAGAATTAACATAGTTACTAATATTTTTTATTTTTTTATATTAACCATTTATGTTCTAGTCTAAACTAAAGACCAAAACAACTCTTTTTGTGTTTAATCTTATTTAACATTCAAAATATCATTAAAGGTTAATAACTATAATTATTGTAAATCTTGCCTAAACTATTTTAAAGAGGAATATCGGTATATTTCAAATCACAAGAAATAGAAATATATTTCTTACTGATTTCAAATAATGCCTTTTTATTTAAAATGAACAAAAGGGCATAATTACAAGAACCAAGAAAAACTCCAAACAATATCAAACACAAAAAGAATTATTGTTCTACCCAAAATTGCACAAACCACAAATCAACACCCAAATCCTACGAGTACTACATACCTAATTATAATTTTGGGATTGATTTCCATATCCGAGGTGTTTACAATAACCACAAATAATCTAAGAATGATTATAGGCAATATGATAACATTAAACCCAAAGGCCTACAAATCCATACCTAATTTACATTCATAATAATTCAGATTTGACAAAAATAACCAAATATGATAACTTTTAGGCATATAATTCAAATTCAACCCAAACGAATTTAATAATTTATAATAAACAATGAATATATTTCTCACTCACCTGAAAGATATCCAAATCTGAATCTGAACACAAATTTAAGGCTTACAATTCCCAAACCTTACAGATCTATAATTTATATATAAAGGGGATTTACGACGAAGATTTAAATTTGTAGATCTGAAAGAAGAGTAGGAAAAGAAGAAGGAAATTTAAATAAAAGAATTACCTAATCGAAGAACCGACCCTTTTGCATAAATCTTAATTCAATCTCTCCAATTTTTGTTGATTTGATTTGTATATTTTTATACTTTAGGTTTTAGAAGAAATGGGAGGATTGAGAATGGCAAAACTCCGATGTTGCCTCCAAAATATATGAACAAAAGAGTGGGGGTCTAGCCCTATATTTATAGGCTTAGAAATGATCCTGAACCTTTAGATCGAATTCTAGAATTGTAACAACCCGAAATTTTGGAACCAATTTAAAAGTTTATTTTAGAAATTTTAGTGGATTTTAAATACTAAAAATAATTTATTTTAAATAATAACGACTAAAAATTTATTTAAATTGAAGTTAGAACGAAATTTTTTAATTTAATTATAAAAGGAGTTTAAAATAGCACGGCAGTTTGAAAATTTGAATTTGAACTTTGAGTGAATGTACAGGATGCAAAATAAATCAGATTTTAGTGAAACCAAAAATATTGGAATCTATCTAAAAATATCTTTCCAACGAATTCGAAAAATTGAAATTTCATAGCGGGAATCAAAAGTTATGGTCAGTTGAATATTCATAATAGTCGCTATAGAATTTAATATAATATATAGCCTATATAAATAGCCGTTTTGCAAATGACCTCCGTTTTCGATGAAACCACTTTGGTTGGATCTGGAATGTAAATTTATTGCAAGATTCCAATTTTCATAATTTTCGGAATTAATATATGAGCGTGGCAAAAGAAAATGTGTTTCGTCAATTTTAGTCAATTTGGATCGACCAAAAAATGACAATTTTTCAAACGATTTCCAAATTTGACGAAATTAATTTTGTTAGGACCGTATTGTCAAAACATAGCTAGATATAGTTTTTATGTAATTTTTAGAGTCAGTATGTGGCCTCGGTAAATTAAAATGTACGATCAAATTAAATAATTAAATGTTTTATATTTTAATTTGAAGAAAAGTGGGCTAAGACGATTAAAGGGCTGACGGGACGTAGTCCATTGTGTCCGGAATAAGGTTATTTGTTTAGGGGCAACACTCGTTGGGTACGATTCGGAGTACGTGGCAGTAAACAAGAATTATCTGAATTAAAGGAATAATTAAAATACTGTATAAATACGGTAGGTATACGGAACCCTAATTCTAAAATGACAGCTGCCGCTTTGCTTCAACCAATGGCTGATTTCATCCTATTTTCGATCGTTAATTATTTTCAATCCAAGCAATGATTTGTTATACTTCCAACGCACAATCGAATGAGATTTCTGTCCTCTATAATTCCCTATGGTGATGATCGAATTTCAAGAACTGGTGTGGTCTGAATTAGGGCTGGAAGGCGTCATCTTTAGGCGCAGATCTTGAGGCATAGGCGCCACCGAGTGGCACGTGACGGTGAGCGGTGGTGTCGCCTGTCGAGGCGCGTCGAGGGGGCACCACAAATGGTGGTCCGAAGGCTCGATCATCAAGCGGCGGTGGTTTCTTTTTCTACACGAGGATGGGTTTGTTTCCAGAAGTGAGTTAAGGAAAGAACGATAATTAAGGGAAGGGATTGGTTATTGATCAATATATATATTTATTTTAATTGTAATCAATGATTAAAAGGTTATAACTCAATCAATACTCGTAGGAATTGGATGATTATAGGTGCGTTGGGATCGCGTAAACGAACTCTACATGATGGTACAGACTGGAACTGGTTTAGAGCATGACGGAAATTCAGATAAAATCATGGTGAGATTTCTCGATTTAAAATTAAAATAATATATATATATTTATATTGATTGTGATTATGCTATTAACGCTATATACAACACATTTGTGCGTCGTATAAAATTAAGATTGATTGATTTATTTTGGTTATGATGAATGGTTGGATCAATATATATATATATATATATATTATTTGTTAAAACATTGTCTTTAACATTTTAGTTTAGAATAAAAAGATTCATTTGTTAATTATATTTTCAGTAGTTAAAATTGATCATATGCTCAAAATATGATTTTGCTAGATTAGAACATTATCATCAATATATTAGTGCTATTAGAAAATTGATCATAGGATTAAAAATATGATTTGGTTAGATTAAACCATTATCGTTATTATGTTAGCAAAGTTAGAACATGATCATATGTCGAAAACATATTTTGCAAAATAAAATATTATTTTGTTATGAAATGTCATATTGACATAAAAATGTCCTTTTGTTATGAAATGTCATATTGACATAAAAATGTCCTTTTGTTATGAAATGTCATATTAGCATAAAAATGTCCTTTTGTTATGAAATGTTATATCAAAATAAAATATCATTTTGTTATAAAATGTGAGGTTAGAATAAAAATGAATAAAAATAACATTTTGTTACAAAATGTTACATTAGAAATAAAATAACATTTTGTTATAAATTGTTACATTTGAAATAAAATAACATTTTGTCATAAAATGTAACAATATAATAAAATTAACATTTTGTAATAAAATGTTGCATTAGATTAAAATTGTCATTTTGTTATAAAATGCTTTATTAGATTAAAAATATCATTTATTTAGATAATGTCATGTTAGATAAAAATATCATTTATCTAGGTAATGTCATGTTAGATAGAAATATCCTTTTATTGTTCACATATAAATTGTTAGATTTGTTAACATTAAAAATACCCTTTATTTGTTAACATGTAAATTGCTTAAATTTGTTAACAATAGAAATATCCTTTTATTGTTCACATATAAATTGTTAGATTTTTTAACAGTAAAAATACTCTTTTTATCGTTTGCATGTAATGTTAGAATTGTTAAGCATCAAAATAAAATTGTTAAAAACATATAGATCATTTTTGTTGTTATAATAAAATGGGTGAAACAAAAATATATAATTTTTGTTTAAATAAATTGACAAGTTATATAAGTTGAAACCAAAATTGGCCTTGTCAAATAGATTAGTTGAAAACAAAATACACATTTTTGTCAAAATATAATTGTTGAAACAAAAATGAACATTTTTGTCAAATTAGAATTGTTGAAATAAAATGAACATTTTTGACAAATTAGAATAGTTGAATTAGAAATATACATTTTTGTCAAATAGATTAGTTGAAAACAAAATACACATTTTTGTCAAAATATAATAGTTGAAACAAAAATTTATCTTTTGTCAAAACATGATGGTTGAGAACAAAAATTACATTTTTGTTAAATAGATTCGAGGAAAAACAAAAATTACATTTTTGTTAAATAAATTTGAGTTATAACAAAAAATTACATTTTTGTTAATAGATTTGAGTTATAACAAAAATGACATTTTTGGTTAAATAGACTTGGGTTTGAGCAAAAATATTAATTTTGTCAAATTAGAATTGTCAACATAAATGCCACTATCACGTGTAATCATTTTGTCAAACTAGATTTGTTAACAAATGAAATTATCACTTTTAATCATTTTGTTGAAATAGAATTGTCAACAAAATGAATTTATCACTTCGTACGCATGTTGTTGAAATAAAATTTATATGCGAATATAAGAATCATTTTTATTTGCAAAACATACATTAGAATTTATATGCGAATATAAAAATCATTTTTATTTGCAAAGCATACTTTAGAATTTATATGCAAATATAAGAATCATTTTATTTGTCAAAACATACATTAGAATTTGTATGTAAATTAAAGAATCATTTTCATGGTCAAAACATACATTAGAATTGTATGTAAATTAAAATGACATTTTATTGTTAAATTATACAATAGAATGTGTATGCAAATCCAAGTGACATTTGTATTGTCAAATTATACATTAGAATTTGTGTACAGAGTAAAGAGACATTTCATATGTTATGATTTGAAACTATACATACAAATATAAATTAAATTACATTTCATTAGACAGTAGATACATGTAGGGAAATTATGCGAGTAAAATACATTTTTATTCGGCATTAAGGATGTAATAACATGTTTTGTTCATTATCATCAACATGTTAGCGGAATTAAAATTGGTTAAATTCATTAACCAATTATTTATTTAGATGAACTGTTGTTGTCTGAAAACCCCACATGGGTATTATGATGATATTTGACATACACTAGTCCCAATATTTAGTTGAATATTAATCGATGGATTGACAGGTTGCGATGAGCGTTATTTATTTATTTTAATGCTCACACAGTGGTAGATTTCACTCTGGATGTGAATGGATTGTGTACTGATTATTCATAGTTATTGTCGTATACATGCGATGTGTGAAATCCATATAACTGAAATTATATGGTAACTGATAGATTCACATTCCGATTCAGAATATCCTTTAAATAAAGAATATTTTAAAATAAAGAACATTGTAATATAAAGAATATTTTTACATAAAGAATCTTTTTATATAAAGAATATTTTTAAATAACGAATATTTTAAAATAATATTCAACGAAGAATAAAATGATGATTTCTATGTCCGTTTTTGGATGGACACAAAGATAAAAATATATTTTTAGCGAAATGAACTAGTTATTAACTAGAATAAATCTTTTAAATTAAGATTTAATAAAGTCTTCCAATTAATTAATATTTAATTAGAATTAAATAAAAGAATTAGATTTTGGGTTGTCGTGGATGGTGTCTTAAATAACACTGTTCTTAAACCCCGTATGAAAAGAATAAATCTTTTAATTAATATTATTAGAGTTTCCAACTATATTTAGTGATTGAAATAAAATGATATGTAAATTGGGTTTATTGTGAACTATGTTTTAAACGACATTTGTTCTTTAGCCCAATTAACAATAAAAATATGATTTAGAATTTATAAATCTTTTTATTAAGATTTAAAAAGAAATTTTCCAAAGTCAAGTTTTCCAATTTAATATATATTAAGTTGGAATTGAGTGGAAATTCGATTTGATAATAATCGAGATAGACTTCTGTAAAGGAAGACTGTTACTATATATGGAATTTAAAAGGTTTACCATTATTCCATATATATTATTAGTCTAATACGGAAATTTATATCGATTATATATTGATTTAATATCTAATGGAAGATGATTTTGGGTTTATCGTGAACTGTATTTTAAAATGACATTGTTTCTTTAACCCAGTTAAGATAAAACTAATTTCTTAAAATTGAATAATCATAAAGTAATGATTTTTGATATTTAAATCAAATTGGAGTTTTAATGAATCTTCAAAAAAGAAGATTAAAGAATTAATTTAAGAGAATTTATCTCTGATAAAATTGATGGGAATCTTTCCCTAGTGATATGAATATTTTATTAAAAGAATATTCTGAATTGGAATGAGGCGTATGATGTGTCTTTGTAGCATTTGATTTTTGATTATAAAATACGTGAGTTATTCGGAAAGACCGGGTTTAACCCATTCTGAATAATTACTACGACGATTAAAAGTCGAAGACATTGGAGACGGTGATTGAAGACCGACGATCTTCACATCGAATGGGGGACTACTGATGCCCTGAACTGGGTCGCTCCTTGGAAAGGGTTAAAGTGGTAGTTGTTCGGACGTACTTGTTGATTGTCCGGATCAGCGAGCAACTCTCTTCCGTATTAGACATATGGGACAAGGAATGAGGTGTCTCCGGTTTCGTTCTGACACAGAACGGACTTGTAAATGGATGTGTGTCTGACATTGGATTTCATTCCATGTAAATTGATCTCTATTTAGTATATATATCTGTTGGTGGCGGAGAATTTATTCTTTTGCTTAACACCCTTCTTTGAGACGCACGAGCTCCGAGGTTATGTAATGGTAGTTATCGATCGCATGGCGTGAATTGTCAATGTGGCATGCCAAGATGCAAATGATCAAGGCTTTTGTTGAAAAGCAGAGCCTTGTGGTTGATGATCAAAGCATAGCCTATTTCGGCATAGCTTTGTGTATAGCGTTACGCCGCGAGCCTCACACCCTGGTAAGAGTCAGAAATGGGACAAGGGACCCAAGGAGTGCATGCGTTTCTTTCTTGCTAGAAGTGGTATCAGGGTTTTGCAAGCCATGACATTTTACTTATGTGGATGATGGAATGAGGTGCCTCGATTATATTGGTCGATAGTGACCAAATTATAGGTTCAATAGGACCGGGAAACGTGCGTTCAGGTATAACTAATCCACTAAATTATTTGTGGACCGGCCTTGGAGGATCCAAGGGCTCGCCAGCGTCCGAGTCCTGAGACATTGCTAGAGTGTCTCGAATCGGTAAGGAGATCGTCCCTAGCCTTGACTCATGACGGAAACCCAATTTCCAATACGACATTACGGTTTTGATTGTAAACCTATATATGGAGACATAGTATACGGTAGCTATGCCGTCTATGATTGATACATTATGATTGAAATGTTTTTGAAGCATATATACACTAATAATAATATCAAATCCGTTTTATCGTATCAAGCATTTTTGACCATTATAAGGTAAAACTCTATCCATCGGTTTGCGTTGCATTGTGTGATGGGACTTGAGTCTTATAATGGTTTCATTTTTCTAAAAAGCATTTCGTTGTTTAATGATTTACTTTGTTTCATGCATTGGTAATCCAATGGAGTAAATCCGTTTCGCGTTAGCGGCATGGTCCTGTGATTAGCCATATTGTTAGATAAGTTCGGAAAGATTTCTCATACCAGTCCCATGACTGACCCGTAGTTTGTTTCAATTTGCAAACTCGGGTGCCCTCTTTTCCACATGGGCAGTCGAGTAGCCTATTTTGCAGATATATTGAGCAAGATTCTGGATCGAAGCTTAAAGTTGTGTCCAGAGCATTGACAGTCTTCCGCTATGCTAGTTTATTCATTTCCGCTGCATTGTATTACATTTATTGTAATTTAATCTTCCGCTGTATTATTATTTATCGATGTACTCTGATATATTCTGTACTCTAATGTTGCATTATTCTAATTTAATAAAAAGTCTGCTATTATTTGTTCTGATGTGTTGTATGCCCAGAGTTAATGCATTCGAGGATTTCCAACTTTAGATCAGACATGTGTGGTTTATGGTCGATTCAAAGGGCGGGGATTTTCGAATCATTACAGTTGGTATCAGAGCTTTGTTAGCTCAAATCTTGGGGGTACAACTCGTTAGAACTGGACAAAGACTCATCAGAGGTAGGTTTAGTAATATCCTATAAAAGAATACTCATTAGAGATAGGATCAGTAGTATCCCGGAATGAGAAACTCGTTAGAGATGGGGTTAGAAATGCCCTAGAATGAGTTGAGAGTGACAAGTTCATAATTAACCTATTTGCGATTATATATATAATCTGATCTTAGAATTTTATGATTTTTGAATATATAAAAGTTATATATACTTTAAAAGCTAATTAACTAATTGATCATTAGTACAACTAATAAAATTATTGAAACTAATAATAAAATGAATGTTGAGGTGGTTAATTAAACAACTTTCAGCTCGTTCCTTTTCGAGGACGAAAAGATTTTAAGTGGGGGAGATTATAACAACCCGGAATTTTGGAACCAATTAAAATTTTTTATTTTAGAAATTTTAGTGGATTTTAAATATTAAAAATATATTTTTTAAATAATAACGACTAAAAATTTATTTAAATCGAAGTTAGAAAGAATTTTTTTAATTTAATTATAAAAGGAGTTTAAAATAGCACGATAGTTTGAAAATTTGAATTTGAACTTTGAGTGAAAGCACATGATGCAAAATAAATTGGATTTTAGTGAAACCAGAAATATTAGAATCTACCTAAAAATATCTTTCCAACGAATCCGAAAAATTGAAATTTCATAGCGGGAATCAAAAGTTACGGTCAGTTGAATATTCATAATAGTCGCTTTAGAATTTAATATAATATATAGCCCGTATAAATAGCTATTTTGCAAACGACCTCCATTTTTGATGAAACCACTTTGGTTGGATCCGGAATGTAAATTTATTGCAAGATTCTAATTTTCATAATTTTTGGAATTAATATGTGAGCGTGGCAAAAGAAAACGTGTTTTTGTCAATTTTAGTCAATTTGATCGACCAGAAAATGGCCATTATTCAAATGGTCTCTAAATTCGACGAAATTAGTTTTGTTAGGACCGTATCGTCAAAACATAGATAGATATAATTTTTCTGTAATTTTTAGAGTCAGTATATGGCCTCGGTAAATTAAAATGTACGATCAAATTAAATGTTTTATATTTCAATTTGAAGAAAAGTGGGCTGAGACGATTAAACGGGCCGACGGGACCTAGTCCATTGTGTCCGGAATAGGGGTATTTGGCTGGGGGCAACACTGGTTGAGTACAATTTGGAGTACGTGGCAGTAAACAAGAATTATCTAAATTAAAGGAATAATTAAATAATATAAAATACTTTATAAATACGGTAGGTATACGGAACCCTAATTCTAAAATGACAACTGCCGCTCTCCTCTAACCAATGGTCGATTTCATCCTATTTTCGATCGTTAATTATTTTCAATCCAAGCAATGATTTGCTGTACTTCCAACGCACAATCGAATGAGATTTCTGTCCTCTATAATTCCCTACGGTGATGATCGAATTTTAGAACTGGTGTGGCCTGAATTGGGGCTGGAAGGCGTCGTCTTTAGGTGCGGATCTTGAGGCATAGGTGCCACTGCGTGGCACGTGACGGAGGGTGGTGGTGTAGCCTGTCGAGGCGCATCGAGGGGGCACCACAGATGGTGGTCCGAAGGCTCGATCATCAGGCGGCGGTGGTTTCTTTTTCTGACGAGGATGGGTTTGTTTCCAGAAGTGAGTTATGGGAAGAACGATAATTAAGGGTAGGGATTGGTTATTAATTAATATATATATATATATATATTTTAAATTGTAATCAATGATTAAAAGGTCATAACTCAATCAATATTCGTCGGAATCAGACAATTTTAGGTGCGTTGGGATCGTGTAAACGAACTCTACATGATGGTACAGACTGGAACTGGTTTAGAGCATGTTGGAAATTCAGATAAAATCATGGTGAGATTTCTTGATTTAAAATTAGATATATATATATATAAATTGATTGTGACTGTGCTATTAACGTTATGTACAACACATTTGTGCGTCGTATAAAATTAAGATTGATTGATTTATTTTGGTTATTATGAATGGTTGGATCAATATATATATATATATATATATATATATATATATATATTGTTCGTTAAAACGTTGTCTTTAGCACTTTAGCTTAGAATAAAAAGACTCATTTGTTAATTATATTTTCAGTAGTTAAAATTGATCATATGCTCAAAATATGATTTTGCTAGATTAGAACATTATCATCAATATATTAGTGATATCAGAAAATTGATCATAGGATTAAAAATATGATTTGGTTAGATTAAAACATTTTCGTTATTATGTTAGCAAAGTTAGAACATAATCATATGTCGAAAACATATTTTGCAAAATAAAATATTATTTTGTTATGAAATGTCATATTGTCCTTTTGTTATGAAATGTCATATTGACATAAAAATGTCCTTTTGTTATGAAATGTTATATCAAAATAAAAATATCATTTTGTTATAAAATGTGAGGTTAGAATAAAAATATCATTTTGTTAGAATCATGTTATGTTGAATAAAAAATTAAATTTTGATATATAATGTTACATTAGAAATAAAATAACATTTTGTTATAAATTGTTACATTAGAAATAAAATAACATTTTGTTATAAAATGTTACATTAGAATAAAAATAACATTTTATAATAAAATGTTGCATTAGATTAAAATTGTCATTTTGTTATAAAATGCTTTATTAGATTAAAAATATCATTTATTTAGATAATGTCATATTAGATAAAAATATCATTTATCTAGATAATGTCATGTTAGATAGAAATATCATTTTATTGTTCATATATAAATTGTTAGATTTGTTAACATTAAAAATACCCTTTATTTGTTAACACGTAAATTGCTTAAATTTGTTAACAATAGAAATATCCTTTTATTGTTCACATATAAATTGTTAGATTTGTTAACAGTAAAAATACTCTTTTTATCGTTTGCGTGTAATGTTAGAATTGTTAAACATCAAAATAAAATTGTTAAAAACATATAGATCATTTTTGTTGTTGTAATAAAATGAGTGAAACAAAAATATATAATTTTTTTTTTAAAATAAAATTGTCATAGTAGAAAGTGATAAAATGTTACAAATAAAAATTACATTTTTATTTTGTATGAATAGAATTAGCAAAATTGTCGCCTTTGACAAGTTATAAAAGTTGAAACCAAAATTGTCACCTTTGACAAGTTATATAAATTGAAACCAAAATTGGCCTTTTTGTCAAATAGATTAGTTGAAAATAAAATACACATTTTTGTCAAAATATAATTGTTGAAACAAAAATGAACATTTTTGTCAAATTAGAATTGTTGAAATAAAATGAACATTTTTGACAAATTAGAATAGTTGAATTAGAAATATACATTTTTGTCAAATAGATTAGTTGCAAAAAAACAAAATACACATTTTTGTCAAAATATAATAGTTGAAGCAAAAATTTATCTTTTGTCAAAACATGATGGTTGAGAATAAAATTACATTTTTGTTAAATAGATTCGAGGAAAAACAAAAATTACATTTTTGTTAAATAAATTTGAGTTATAACAAAAAATTACATTTTTGGTAATAGATTTGAGTTATAACAAAAATGACATTTTTGGTTAAATAGACTTGGGTTTGAGCAAAAATATTAATTTTGTCAAATTAGAATTGTCAACATAAATGTCACTATCACGTGTAATCATTTTGTTAAACTAGATTTGTTAACAAATGAAATTATCACTTTTAATCATTTTGTTGAAATAGAAGTGTCAACAAAATGAATGTATCACTTCGTATGCATTTTGTTGAAATAAAATTTATATGCAAATATAAGAATCATTTTTATTTGCAAAACATACATTAGAATTTATATGCGAATATAAGAATCATTTTTATTTGCAAAACATACATTAGAATTTATATGCAAATATAAGAATCATTTTATTTGTCAAAACATGCATTAGAATTTGTATGTAAATTAAAGAATCATTTTCATGGTCAAAACATACATTAGAATTATATGTAAATTAAAATGACATTTTATTGTTAAATTATACAATAGAATTTGTATGCAAATCCGAGTGACATTTGTGTTGTCAAACTATACATTTGAATTTGTGTACAGAGTAAAGAGACATTTCATATGTTATGATTTGAAACTATACATACGAATACAACGGTTTCTTTTTATTTGTTAAAATTAAAAATAGAAATTGCATACACATAAAGAAAAATGAAAATTATCTTTTTATTTGTCATCAGCAACAATGCCATGTAAATAAATTACATTTCATTAGACAGTAGATACATGTAGGGAAATTATGCGAGTAAAATACATTTTTCTTCGGCATTAGGGATGTAATAACATGTTTTGTTCATTATCATCGACATGTTAGTGGAATTAAAATTGGTTAAATTCATTAACCAATTATTTATTTAGATAAACTGTTGTTGTCTGAAAACCCCACACGAGTATTGGGATGATATTTGACATACACTAGTCCCAATATTTAGTTGAATGTCAATTGATGGATTGACAGGCTGCGATGAGTGTTATTTATTCATTTTAATGCTCACACAGTGGTAGATTTCACTCTGGATGTGAATGGATTATGTAATGATTATTTATAGTTATTGCCATATACATGCGATGTGTGAAATCCATATAACCGAAATTATATGGTAACTGATTGAGTCGCATTCCAATTCAGAATATCCTTTAAATAAAGAATATTTTAAAATAAAGAACATTGTAATATAAAGAATATTTTTACATAAAGAATATTTTTAAATAACGAATATTTTAAAATAATATCCAACGAAGAATAAAATGATGATTTCTATGTCCGTTTTTGGATGGACACAAAGATAAAAATATATTTTTAGCGAAATGAACTAGTTATTAACTAGAATAAATCTTTTAATTAACATTTAATAAAGTCTTCCTATTAATTAATATTTAATTAGAATTAAATAAAAGAATTAGATTTTGGGTTGTCGTGGATGGTGTCTTAAATTACACTGTTCTTAAACCCCGAATGAAAATAATAAATCTTTTAATTAAGATTACTAGAGTTTCCAATTTTATTTAGTGATTGAAATAAAATGATATGTTAATTGGGCTTATTGTGAACTGTGTTTTAAATGACATTTGTTCTTTAGCCCAATTACAGTAAAAATATGATTTAAAATTTATAAATCTTTTTATTAAGATTTAAAAAGAAATTTTCCAAAGTCAAGTTTTCCAATTTAATATATATTAAATTGGAATTGAGCAGAAATTCGATTTGATAATAATCGAGATAGGCTTCTGCAAGGAAGACTGTTACTATATATGGAATTTAAAAGGCTTTGCCATTATTCCATTTATATTATTAGTCTAATACGGAAATTTATATCGATTATATATTGATTTGATATTTAATTGAAGATGAATTTGGGTTTATGGTGAACTGTATTTTAAAATGACATTGGTTCTTTAACCTAGTTAAGATAAGACTAATTTCTTAAAATTGAATAATCATAAAGTAATGATTTTTGATATTTAAATCAAATTGGAGTTTTAATGAATCTTTAAAAAAGAAGATTAAAGAATTAATTTAAGAGAATTTATCTTTGATAAAATTGATAGGAATCTTTCCCTAATGATATAAATATTTTATTAAAAGATTATTCTGAATTGGAGTGAGGCGTATGATGTGTCTTTATAGCATTTGATTTTTGATTATAAAATACGCGAGTTATTCGGAAAGACCGGGTTTAACCCATTCTGAATAATTACTACGACGATTAAAAGTCAAAGACATTGGAGACGGTGATTGTAGACCGGCGATCTTCACATTGAATGGGCGACTACTGATGCCCTGAACTGGGTCACTCCTAGGAAAGGGTTAAAGTGGTAGTTGTTCGGACGTACTTGTTGATTGTCCGGATAAGCGAGCACCTCTCTTCCATATTGGACATACAGGACGAGGAATAAGGTGTCTCTGGTTTCGCTCAGACCCAGAACAGACTTGTAAATGGATGTGTGTCTGACATTGGATTTCATTCCTTGTAAATTGATCTCTATTTAATATATATCTGTTAGTGGCGGGTAATTTATTCTCTTGCTTAACACCCTTCTCTGAGACGCACGAGCTCCGAGGTTATATATTGGTAGTTATCGATCGCATGGCGTGAATTGTCTATGTGGCATGCCAAGATGCAAATGATCAAGGCTTTTGCTGAGAAGCAGAGCCTTGTGGTTGACGATCAAAGCATAGCCTATTTCGGCATAGCTTTGTGTATAGCGTTACCTCGCGAGCCTGACACCCCGTTAAGAGTCAGAAACAGGCCAAGGGACCCAAGGAGTGCATGCGTTTCGTTCTAGCTAGAAGTGGTATCAGGGTTTTGTAATCCCTGACATTTTACTTATGTGGATGATGGAATGAGGCGCCTCGGTTATATTGGTCGATAGTGACCAAATTGTAGGTTCAATAGGACCTGGAAACGTGTGTTCAAGCATAAATAATCCACTAAAGTATTTATGGACCGGCCTTGGAGGATCCAAGGGCTCGCCAGCGTCCGAGTCCTGAGACATTGCTAGAGTGTCTTAAATCGATAAGGAGATCGTCCCTAGCCTTGACTCATAACGGAAAACCCAATTTCCAATATGACATTACGGTTTTGATTATAAACCTATATATGGCGACATAGTATATGGTAGCTATGCCATCTATGATTGATACATTATGATTGAAATGTTTTTGAAACATATATACACTAATAATAATATCAAATCCGTTTTATCGTATCAAGCATTTTTGACCATTATAAGGTAAAACTCTATCCTCCGGTTTGTGTTGCATTGTGTGATGGGACTTGAGTCTTATAATGTTTTCATTTTTCTAAAAAGAATTTCTTTGTTTAACGATTTACTTTATTTCATGCACTGGCAATCCAATGGAGTAAACCCATTCCGCGTTAGTGGCGTGCTCCTGTGATTAGCCATATTGTTAAATAAGTTAGGAAAGATTTCTTATACCAGTCCCATGACTGACCCGTAGTTGGTTTCACTTTGGAAACTCGGGTGCCCTTTTTTCCACACGGTAGTCATGTAGCTTATTTTGCAGATATATTGAGCGGGATTCTGAATCGAAGCTTAAAGCTGTGTCCAGAGCATTGATAGTCTTCCGCTGTGCTAGTTTATTCATTTCCGCTGCGTTGTATTACATTTATTGTAATTTATTCTTCCGCTGTATTATTATTTATCAATGTACTCTGATATATTCTATACTCTGATGTTGCATTATTATGACGTAATAAAAAGTCTGCTGTTATTTGTTCTGATGTGTTGTATGCCCAGAGTTAATGCATTCGAGGATTTCCAACTTTTGGATCAGACCTGTGTGGTTTATGGTCGATTCAAAGGGCGGGGATTTTCAAATCATTACAAGAATAGTACGTTCGTTAGTATATAATTTTTATATAATTTAACCCTACCCGCCACAGCCTATATCGACCCAAACGGTTGATACAAAGGTCGACCCGGCGGTGAGGTGGCATGGGGTATATTTATTACTATATAGATATATTATTCTTTTTGGAATATTTTCCGTCCATTTTTGTATTTTGTCCATAACTTTTCATACGAGATCCATTCTCGAAGTTCCAAACAAGAAAATTGACCAGAATTCCATTACAAACGCAATGTTGCAGGTTTCGTGGTTAAATTCCATTGTTTGTATAAATTCCATTTTGAAATCTAATTAAACAACTAAATTAATTATCGCCAAAATTTCGAGTTGTTACATTCTCCCCTCCTTAAAAGAATTTTATTTCCGAAATTTTACCAATGACAAAGTCATGGTGTTGGCGCCTAATTATTCCAATCTACACAAGTAATTAGTGTACATCCAATTTTGTAACCAACGTGCACAGTGTACATAATGAATTGTAACTATGAAATATGCATGCATAATGATTCTAAATCGGATCTTTCTATATGTATGCTTTTCATTTTGAAAATACTTTTTGAGAACATGATGCAAACATCCTAAATATACTGGAACTTCTACATAAATGAAAATATTTTTCATCCAAAACCCTCACACGACTATGAATAGAAGTCTGAAGTAACTAATTTTGCATGCAAACCCATGCATCCAACTCGTCAATGCTTCAAAACCATTTCCTATTTATTTCTCCTATGTCGGTAAAAAGGAAATTAAAGCAGGGAATTCAATATTCTTTCCACTTATAAATGTTCCAATTCACGTCTTATAGTGGAATTTTACCTCAATTCCTTATAATACTCCAAAAATTTCTTCTGTAGACTACAAAGGAAGCTTAAAACAAGCTCTAAAACATAAAATGAGTTAATTAACAACTCGCGCACATCGTCGACAAGAGACGGAAATAACGTTTCTATGGCTAAAATATCCTTTTTCTTATTATCATTAACGTCTTTAACGCATCATCGTCCCTAATGCACTGCTAAAACACACAAAAAAATCATTTAAAATTTTCCTTTCAATTTACGTATGCTAAAAAAAAAATTAGAAATTTTCCATAAAAATAAGTTTCCACTTTAAAAATTCTTATGTCAAATTTGGAATTCATTTTTGGTATTGTTTTACTTTCCATATAGGATTAGAACAAAAATTAAAATTTTGTTAACATGCGCTTTACTATATTTAAACCGTCCATTTTTATATAAAACGGATGTTTAAACATACATAAACCACCGTACCCTTTTTTTTTTACATAAATCAGATTAAAAAGAAAGTAAATCGGACAAAATATAAAAAAAGGATTTCTTTTTAAACAACATTTGTGAAAAGTTTCAAAATATATTTTACGGAAACTTAAATGATTCAATTTACATGTTCGCGTGGAAGGAAGTCGGTCACGTAGGAAAAGTGCCAAATCCGAAACCACACACAAAAATCAAAAATAAATTTTAGTTCAAAAAGGAACATCCAACAAATGATAAATATACCCATTAGAAAAAAATGCAAAAACCAGTCCTTTGCTAAAATTTATCTACGACAAAATTCTATTCTTTTCAGCTCTATGACAATTGTTAGTTAAATAAGAAAAATTAGATTTCATTTATAATTCGAATACAACTGAGAATGAATGACAAATATAACTGAAATTACGTTACATCGTTGTGCGATTTATAAAAATACAACACTAACAGTTACAAGCATGAACTTCTACAAAGCCAATAAAAAATTGCTGGAAAGAGAAAAAGAAAAAAGACAACAACACCAAATTCCAAAACATCGCCTATAAATATGAGAAGTCTTGCTCTGCGGCTGTAGTTCAAACCATTTTCAGGACCTTTGACTAGTCATACCATGGTAGGAAAAGGATCAATCTTGTATTGAAGATATTTTTGGTGTTGTTGGAGGTTCCCACATCACCATATCTTCTAAGAGAGAATTTGCAATGACAAAAGAAACCTACAACAAAACTGGCTTTCATGGATATTCACCTAAAGACAAAAGTGGTAGGTGAAAATACAGAAAGTAACTCCATGAAACAACACACAAGAACGACAAGCTAAATCAAAGATGATGCGTACTAAATGATGGTGATGCCACCGATCCAAGAAAATATTGATTTCTGCATCATGAGACAAATCTAGTTATAACTTCCCACCTTCTGAATAATGTGCTAAATGAGTTACACATCTACATGGGCAGTTCGAACATAGATTACCGAAATTAAAAACCGACATTTAGGAGAAAAAAGATCTGATGCAAATAACTTTGAAGCCAGCCAAACCAAAGATCATTCAAGTTCGTGTAAAACATGGATACCTTTAAAAATCTCTTCGAGTTCCTCCTCAGAATAATCATCCAAAGACAGCTCAATCTTCACCTCCGAAATGATGATTGCTTTCGTTAAATCTATTCCAATAAGATATGGCAAAGGCAGATGCAGCACAAATAATGACCCTACTCAAAAACTTCGAAACAGAGGACCTGTGCAAGTCCAACTGCTATGACTAATTCTCTTAGCCCTAAAGCGATGAAACCTTATGCTTAATCTGATCTAACCAACTAGTCTCTCCCCCTAAGAATGAGACTTAAATGGAACGAGAAAAATTGGATAGTCAAGAAGATATTATAAGCTATGAAATGATCGGAGAGAAGAAATTGAGGTTAGATATCGGAGTCATAGTGTGGTGAGATCTAATGTGCAAACTAGTGCAGAAAAAGGTGGAGATGACAAAGAAAGAGAAGAAGAATAAAAATATGGTTGGACTAGATGAGGAAGGGAGGTTGAAAGAAAGAAGTTTATGGATAGAAATTAGTACACAAATTTTACGGTTGAGTGTTAGGTTCAAATTGTACCAAAACTCATCAACTAGTTGACCACTCTATGTTTAACGCTAAACGGTCAACTGTTCAACGGACTCTGGACAAAGGTTGAACTTTGACCCTATTGGATCGGGTTAAAATATTAACATCCCACGTCATCCCATAAGATTTGATGCGATCCGAAAAAATAGTTTTTTTCATCATGGTGGTATCATAGACCATAGTCAAAACTCTGAACTATCTCCAAATATTTAAAGTAGTCTCAACAAAAGATTGCAACTACACAACGAATGAATTTCCAAATGGAAAACTCAGCTAGAAGTCCAAAATAAATTAAAACATATGTAGCGACCCGAACTTCCCGGCCGACCTAAACCGAATAAGAAGGCGGACTGCTTTGAGAACAAGACTAATCAAAACACAAACAATAGAACACTTCATTGTCATTACAACAATTACATCAGAGTACAAGAATATAACAGAGTATGAATAAATAATATACATCAAAAAAATATCAGAGATTAAATCACAAAGTAGTTGAAAATTAATACAATGCGTAGAGGAAATACATTAGCAAATACAACTGAAAGAAATACATGGATACAAAGCTTTCCAAATTCCAGCTATAAATCCAGGATCCCAGGAAAAGAAATATCTGCAAAACCAAAACTACTAGCTGTCCGTGTGGAAAATATAGGCACCTAGAGTTTAGGTAGAAACAATAAACTCCGAGTTAGTCATGGGACTTGTGTGAGAACTAAAACAGTTATTTAAAACTTTACTTTAGAAATAAAGTAAATCAAGGGACCACGCCATATAACACGGAACGGGTTTTCTCCCAAGAATACCAATGCATAAAATAGTTTATAAATAGCGCAATGCTTTTCGAAAAATGAAGCTATTATAAGACTCAGGTCCCATCACACAATGCTACGCAAGCCGGAGGATAGAGTTTTTCCTTATAATAGCCAATCATGCTTGGTACATTTTAAAACAAATCATTTTGATATTACTATAAGTGTATAGTGTCAAAATCAACTTCAAATATAATTGTATCAATCATAGACGACATGGGTACCTTATATCATGTTGACATACTAGTTCTACAACTAAAACTGAAAAGTCACGTACTGGAAATTGGATTCCATCTATGTGTCGAGGCAAGGGATCATCCTCGCCGGCTTCGAGATACTCTAGCAAATTCCTCAAGGTTCGGACGCTGGCGAACCTTGGTTAGCAGTAGGGTTGGTCCTCTCTTACTTGTGAGGATGGGTTATTCCTGAACACACATTTCCCGATCCTATCGGACCTATCATTTGGCCACTTGGGACCAATATCCGAGGCGCCTCACAATCCATCATCCACACAGGTAAAAATAAGTAAATGTCTGGGCTCCATACCATGACAACACCCATAGCTAGAAAGAAATGCCATGTCCTCCCTGCCATCCTCATCCCATTTTTGACTCATACCGAGGTGTGAGGCTCGCGAATTAATGCTATACATAAAGCTATGCTATTTAAAGCCGTGCTTTGATCATCAACCACAAGACTCTTCTTTTCAACAGAAGCCTTTATCACTGCATCTCTGCATGCCACATTGACAATTCATGCCATGCGAGTGGTATCCATCAATATATTAGCTCTAAGCTCGTACGTCTCAGAGAAGGGCGTTAAGCAAGAGAATATATTCTCTGCTGCCAAATAGATATATATTTAATAGAAATCAACCAACACAGAATGAAATCCAATTTCAGACACACATCCATTCACAAGTCCGTTCTAGGTCTGAATGAAACCAGAGGCACCTTATTCCTCGTCCCATATGTCCAATACAGGAGAGAGGTCCTTGCATATCACGTCGATCTCCAAGTACGTTTGGACGATCACCACTTATAACCTTGTCCTGGGTGTACAACCCAATCAAGACATCAGTAATCATCCAAACGATGTGAAGATCTCCGGTCTTCAACCACCTTCTTCATTGTCGACTTATCATCGAATCAGTTATTCAGAATGGGCATAAACCCGGTCTTTTCAAATAACTCGCGTATCTCATAAACAAGTACTACACAAACATAACATATGCCTCATTCCAATCCATAATATTCTTTTATTCAAATATTCTTTTCACAATTTAAACCAAATTAAGGTTTTCCAAACTAGTCGGGACTTGCGAACCTTGCCGAAGTAATCATTTGTTTAATTTCCTAATCCCAACCTATTCATCCAATGGAGCAAAACTGGTATAACTCCATATCTAACACCATGGTGTTATCGGTAAAATTAATTACCATTTCCCATTCAAATCTAATTAAAGATTTAACTATCGCCTGAAGTAAAACTGGTGGTACTCCATTCTCGATCATTTCCACAATTTGATAATTTAAATTATCACATTCTCATTTCAATCTAATTAAAGATTCATTAAAACTCCATTTAGTTTTAATCTTTCCAAAAACCATTATTAATGATTATTTAACTTTAGAAACCCAAACATGTCACATCGACAATCTACACCGTACCACTAATTTTTGCCAACATATAAGCTTTAAGCTCGTACGTCTCAGAGAAGGGTGTTAAGCAAGAGAATAAGTTTTCCGCAGATATATATTTAGCAGAGATCAACAATGCAATTCGAAATTCAATGCTAGACATGTAATCCTGTCTTTAACTGGTTTAAAGAACCAATGTCATTTAAAACACAGTTCACGATAAACCCAAAATCACATTCCATTAACCATGGAATCTTCACGGGAAACATATCAATATATAACCGATATTAATTTCCGTATCCGACTAATAATATAAATGGAATAACGGCAAAGCCTTTTAAATTCCATATATAGTAACAGTCTTCCTCCACAGAAGCATATCTCGATTATCGCTAAATCGAAGACCATTCAATTCCAATTTAATATATTAAATTAGAAAACTTTACTTTCGAAAATTTCCATTAAATCTTAATAGAAAGATTTATAAATTCCAAATCACATTTCACTGTTAATTGGGTTAAAGAACGAATGTTATTTCAAACACAGTTCACGACAAACCCAAAATCACATTCCATTTTATCCCAATTAATAAATATAATTCTAAACTCTAATAATCTTAATTAAAAGATTTATTCTTTTCACACGGGGTTTAAGAACAGTTTTATTTAAGACACCATTCATGACAAACCCAAAATCCAATTGATATTAAATACAAGGCTCTAAACAGAAATTATATCGGCTTATATTCAATATCAAATTCTGAAACCAACACATATCATATGAGGAATAACGATATATATCTATCTTCCAAATTCCTCCACAATATCGGTATAGTCACGGAATCCAAAATATCCCATAAATGATTTCCCTTCAAATCCATTCCAATTCATACATTGGAAAATTCTGGTTAGATTAAAACCATTCACAAATCCAATTTATTTATTTAAAAACGTTGGATTATCATTCTAGTTATTAACTAGTTCATTTTGATAAAAAAATATTTTTATCTTTACAAATGTGGAATTTTTCATCCAAATTATTTTCAAATCATTTATTATGATTTTACACAAATTATTAATATTTTTAATAATTTTATCAAGGCCCGTACAGTCAGTTTCCAATAATGGCCACCGAACTGCATCCATAGCAACCTTTTCCAAATTCGATTTGGACATAATTCGAAATCCAACCGTTCAAATTTAAATCTCTTATATTCATTGGAAAGCTCTTTTCGATACGAACCTAAAGCTTCTGGTTTTAGGAGAATCCGACTGTCAGACCTCCCGTAATGTCAATTCGAAGTCAATGGTCGAAATTCGTGTTCTATTCAGACCATATAATATATATATATATATATATTTCCGTTCAAAACGTATTTTATAAATTCATTTTGAAAACGATTCCCACTTCCATTTCAATTTTAAATCAAAATTGAATATTTCATATCATTAATATATAAATGATAATATTTTCAAAATATCTGATTTTGAAATCATTTCCTTTTCGATATTCATTATAAAAATGAATAAAATCGATATACAAATCGTTCGCGTCATAATAGTGCATATATAATCAATATAGCTTCACACATTTCAATATTTTCGTGTCCATCCAAAATTGGACATCAAATTCACATTTTAATCCTTTACTGAATATTATTTTGAAATATTCGTTATTTTAAAATATTCGTTATTCCTGAACTGGAATCAGACACAATCAATTACCGTTATTTATATAGATGTCATATATCACATGTACACAACAACAATGATACATAATCATCCATTATCCAGAGTGCATTACGCAACCGCATAAGCATTAAATATAAATAATTAACGCTTACAACAGTCTGTCAACCAATCGATTGACATACAACTAAACAATTGGGATTAGTATACGCCAAATATCATCTCAATACCCGTGTAGGGTTTCAACCAACAAATACAGAATATTATTTGTGCAGTTGGGCGATGTGTAAAATTTATCGTCCCAATCAATGTCTGTTAAATGGGTGTACATAAACAAATCGTTCGATTTGTAAATGAATATTTATTTTCATTTCAGGAGAATTTCATGTCGTTCATATATATGTTAAAAAATATATTTTTAATGATAAAATATTTATTTAACACTTGACTATTTTATATTGTTCATATATTCGATAAAAATGATATTTTTATTATTCAAAATTTTTATTCAACACATGAATATTTTATATAGTTTATTTTTGAAAAAATTCGGCATTATAACGGCGCAATATTAGAGCTGGAGTAATGTCTAGCATTACCCCTCTCCTGATGCTGGCTTACGCCATACATAACAATCAATCCAATCAACAAAACCACAATACAATCAATAATCATAATACAGTCAATTTCACCACAGTTCAATTCAAACAAACATCCATGGCTTGTACAATATAAAAGTGTCAGGAGCTACTAAGCCCTATCTGCAACCTATGATATAATAACTGTAAAATAATTTGAGTGAGAAGGAGTTCTCACTTTGGGATCCACTCCGCCACGCTTTTCTGACATTCTGATCCCAGAATTTGCAAACAACTTACAATCTTCACACGGCCTTTTTTTCTAGCTTAAACGCGCCATTCCGGACAACTTTCGCCTAGTGGCCTTTCTTCCGAAAATACTCCATTTCGTCGGAAATCGTGAAAAGACATAAATCGGACTGTTGACTTCTGATGCGTTTTCTGAACAACTCCGCAATCCAAAATACGACTTCCATATACTCAAATCGAAGAGAAAATCATGCTCTTCGATTTTGGCATTGTGGAGTTTTAGCCATAGGGGCTCGGTTTGGAAGATATTGGCTCCGGAAGGTCAGGGTGTTTTATGCAAAACTGAAATTAGTGTAAAAGGTGAAACTGGAGAATGGAGGACCCACGGTCGGATGTGGGCTGGGGGGAAGGCGGCACCGGGGTGCTGCAGGCTAGGGGAAGCGGCGGCTAGGCAGTGGCGGCGGATTTGGGCTAGGGTTTGCGGGTTGAAGCTTGGAGAAGAGCGAGAGAAGGGAGGGAGGAGCGGAGGGGGAGGGGATGGCCGGAGGGAGGCACAGCGACAGTCTGGGGGTGCGGCGGCGAGGAAAGGGGGGGCGACGGGGAAACGACGGGATCAGGTTTTTTTCTTTCTTTATTTTTCGTTGACTGTGAAGAAGAGAAGGTGGGTTATATAATTTACATATATAATTATTTTAAATTCCAAAAGGTTACCTTTTTCATTCGAACCCCTAATCGAACCCAACGACTATCGTCCCTAGCTAAATACCCCCATTCCGGACACAATGGGATATGTCTCATAAGCCGATTCGACTGTTTCAATCAGTTTTCATCAAAATTAAAATATAAATTAATATAACTTTCAAAATTGATTTCAACGTACATTTAAATTTACCGGGGCCACATACTGACTCCAAAAATTATAGGAAAATTATATCTAGCTATGTTTTGACGATACCGTCCTAACAAAACTGATTTCGTCAAATTTGGAGACCGTTTGAAAAATGGACATTTTCTAGTCGATTAAATTCAAAGTGAATTTACCAAACACATTTAAATTTACTACGCTCACATATTAATTACAAAAATTATGAAATTTGAAACCTAACAATGATTTGACTTTCCGGATCCAACAAAAGTGGTTTTGTCGAAGGAGGTCGTTTGCAAAATTGCTATTTTTAAGGGATATATTGTTTAAAAATATATATAAATTCCATAGCGACTATTTTAAATTTTAAACTGGACATAACATGAAATTTATATTATCAAATCTCAAATTTTCACATTCGTTAGAATGATATATTTAATTAGATTCCAACGTTGCTGGTTTTACTGAAATCCGATTTATATTGAATTCTGTATATTCAATTGAAATTAAAAAACGAATTTTCAAACTGCCGTGCCATTTCAAACTCTATTTATAATTGAAATAAATTTATACGTTCTATCTTCGATTTAAATAAATTTTAAATCGTTATTATTTAAAATAAATCATTTTAAATATTTGAAATCCATTAAAATAGCTGAAATAAATTTTTTAAATTGGTTCAAAAAATCCGAGTTTTTACGTTAACGTATTTTCGTCTTACTTAGATGACAAACACTTGGACGATTTACGAAATCAAATACCCTAAGCTAAATAGAAATTTCCTTATCCTTTTCTAAAAGAAAATTTTGAAAACTTTCATTTTTTTTTATAAATTGAGGGTCTTATACCATAAATCTATTTTATTATTTTAATTAAATTATATTCCAGTTTATATTACTGATTGGAGCAACCTTTCCATGTTCTGAATTGTCGAGATTGATTTTTTAAATCTCAAAAAAGTTATTTGTGATAATTTCTATAAATCAATCGAAATATCCAAAAAGAGAAATATTAAAAATTACATGGAATGAGTGATTATAGTTTATAAATTTAAGGTTTATTCCTTGTCATTTCCAAATTCATTCTCTTTACCTAATGGTTTATTAAAATTACAAAAACCCAAACAATGTGAAACATGGTCAGATTTAAATTTCCAGAATTTATTTATTTTCAAGAATCTTTATTTATAAACTATTTCTTGAAAACTATAAGTTAAAACTTTCAAAAACTCTTGTTATTTTCAAAACAGTTTTAAAAATTTGGATTTTCTCCGAATATAAGACCAACGAATCAAATGAATAGTTCCATCAAAGGATTCTCCAGATTTGCAAAATGAAATATCAAATGGATATACTTCATAATTGTATTTCCGGGCTATAATGAAACATTAACGTGAATTTCATATTTCAAGATGAAGAAAAGGTCATTGAGTAGAACTCCCAAACAAAACCAAAAACAAGAAATTGCGAATATCTCTGTTGTAGCTAGGTTTTTTTCTAGTCACAAAGATCAAATCCACGGGATTCACTATATGTCATCCCCATGCTCATCAAAACAAATTGCCAAAAGCACCATAGGGTAAATCGAGGTTGGATAGGTACTCAAACTCAAAATACTTCTAACTCTTAGTCGTTTTAAACCTATCTTAAATAAATAATCTTACAACTATTTCATCGTTGAAATAATTTAGAGTTAAGTAAGAAAGACCAAAGAAGATAGAAAAAAGATCAAATACATTCTCTCACTAATCCTAATTTATCAATTCCTTTGATCGCCTAAACCTAAGCTCTGATATAATGACCAAGTAGAAATTCGACGCCTGAATTTCGATAATAATAATAATAATAAACCCGTATTATTTTCCAAAACCCAAGTATCGAAAACACCAGATAGTTAACATAAAGAAATTATAGGGTGAGAAAAGAAAGAAAGAAATATTAAAATATAAGAAGAAGAAGAACCAAAACAACGCAGAGTCTCACATCGCAGCGGAACAAAATATAATATAGAAATAAATCGTTATTGAGAGCTTGAAAAATACTTACAATCATCAGAGTACATCAATACATCGGACAGTTATAACAAGTTGTCCTCATATACAATATATAATGGAATAATAACTATATAATATCATACATCTGAACTCTTTCGGCTTATCTCTTTACAGAATCCGATAACATGAACCGGTAAAACTCGGTCTAACACGAGCATTGCAAACGCCAGGATCAATCTAGTGAACCAGCGTGAGAAAACACACTAAGTTTATAGGCATCATCCAACTTTATTTTAAAGTCAAAATCTTTCCGGAAAAAAGGATAATCGTAAGATTGATCCACACATAAATACGGATGATTTTTACCATACGCTAACCCAAAACATTTTTTAAATCAATATTTTTCTGATATTATAATAATGTCTAAGTCAAGTAAATAACAATCTAGCAGAACGATTGCATCTCACGCTCCACATACATAGTATACAATCAAAACAGTGGACTCTTATTGGAGAATGGATTTCTAGCTATGGATAGGTATGGGACCACCTTCCGATAGTGTACCTCTAGATAAAATACACTAGGATTCAACAAGAACATCTTGCAATCCTGGCTAAACATGACCGACCATTCACTTCGCTTGAATGTTTCAGATATATTGTCACCTTACGGTTGGCCAACCACCGCATTTCCCGGGAGATACAGAAATGTGAAGAAGAACAAATTAAATTTCTCTAGATGGTGACAATACATCCTAATTGGGAGCGACCTACTTAGCCATGCGACCCACCCGATTTTGTTCCATTTCCCGGTTGAAGAGGCTTGAGGTTATAATTACTTTTTTTTGAAACATCTGGCCACCATTCACTTTGAATGCCACATCATCCAACAAATCATAAATTGATTTCTCCAATACCATGGGTATAAAGCTAAAAGAAACGAATTTCTCCACCACCAAGCATAGTCTTGAAGAGATTAATCATATGATCTGTTAGGCATACTCTGTCAGACATTCATCCATACACGTTGTCTTGGGACTGGACAAATCGAAGATGCCCTCCTGCCACATCCTTGTATAAGAACCACCCCAAGGATTAGTAGCGAGTAGTCCTTGCAATCTGAAGATTCCAATCACGTCAGAATTACTGTTAAAATATCTCTGGGAGAAAACCAGAGAAATTCAATGAGTAGTTCTTCTGCTCATGAAGGTCCACGGTCTTCAATTGCTCCATTTTCAATCAGCATCTTCCACATATTTGCTGGTTCGTAATGGGTTTCAAATATAAACTTGATCTCGGTATTTCTATACCAACAATCATATATGTCAGATTTGGTAGTCGATTATTTATCTATCAAATAAACAACCATCCATAAAAAGAGAACAAATTCATTGATTCAATATCTAGCATCATTTAGCCTCTTTAATTAACTAGTCATAAATTAAATATTAAAACTTCTAATTCGGAAAACGTTTCCCTTTTCTTATTTAATATAGGAATATTCAATTATCATTTCACTTCTACTTTATTTGATCCTCATTGTAAATTGGTAAGTGAACAAATCTCTAAGTATACAACCCCGAAGGCCGAAACAACATCAGATTGACACCTCGAAAGTTACTCAACTCAACCAACGCACAACAAGTTACAATTTCTCAAAAACCACATTTTATTCCCTTTTAACAATTTTAAACCGGTTATATTCCTTTATAATCTCACGAATCATTTCCAGTTTTATATAAATATAATTTCATAAAATAAATCAAAATAGTTCAACTTAACATCTATAGATAAACATTACAGATTCCATTTCGAAAACCCTTTATCTTTCATTTACAAAATCATTTCAATTACAAAATTCCTAACCATTGATTTATAAATATATTAACCGTTCATTTATAAATATCTTTCTATTTGCAAATATACATTCCTTTTACAACTTCTCCGTACAACTCAGTTTTTATGTATTTCCATTTATAACTCCTTTTTGCAATCTTGCCTTGAAATCTCATTTATTTGATACTGGCCTCAATTCCAATTTTACGTCAATATTAATATTCTACTTTCAATTCCATTATTTCACTAATCTCATTCATGAAAAACCCATTTAATCATATTTCGTATATTTATAAACAACATTTGCAGAAACGTTCATTACTTATGAAAAATCGCCTTTCAAACTTTTTTTCCTTCCTTGTATACTCACGATCCCATAAAACCATTTCAATACTTTGAAATCTTACAAATTCCATTTACGATATTTAAATGTCCTTAACAAACTACTATTCTAACATTCTTTAGTACGAAAATTATATAACATTTTTACCATTTATTTAGTAATATTACCGAATCAACTTTAGTTATGATTATAAAAACGTAATTAAAACTTCGATGTTTATTTTTTTAAAACAAACATCGTATGTATTTCAAATAAATTTAATTTTGAAAACAAATATCGATTCTAAAATCTTTTAATTTATCATTAGTACTAAAGAGGTAAATACCCAGTAAGTACCAAACCGTGAAATATTAACTAATTTCACATCCAAATGAAAAAAACCAATCATTTCGATAAACATTATCAATATCAGAGAAGAATCATGTTGGGTTCCTTCAATCTGTCAATCCCTGCATCATAAATTCTTATTTCAACATATATTATAATATAATAATAAAATTTTACTACTGGCGAGGAATCCAGTTGGATTCCTCCACCTGTTTTTTCCTATATCCAAATAGGTTACCTCAAATAAAATCATTCAATAAGAATTATCCAATTTTAAACTAATAATTTCTATAATAGTCAATAATAATAATTTAACACAACAACGACAATTTAAACAATTCATTAAATTTATTCTATAAACGTGACTAACAAGGTAAGTTGCCTCAATTGGTTCTAATCGTTAAAATAATGAATTGATTTTTCATTGAAATTAAAAAACATTTAATTTCATCGACTCAATCAATATTTGAACATATAATTAACTCACATTCAACAATTAGCAACCATAGCACACAAATTATAAACCCAACTTATATAAAATATAAGTGGGATGAACTGAGTGAGTTTTACTCAACCTGATTTGACTCATTGTTTAAACGACTCGTTTCAATGAAATTAAACTGGCGTTTAATTTAACCGAAAATATCAGTTGATAATGATTCCGTCCAAGTCTGTTCCATGATGTAGCTCTCGTCGATGCGAGTCTAACGCATCCAGGATTGTCCAATTCTGATCATATATGATTGAGTTATTAGTATTTTAAGTTAATACAATTTAATTAATAAATAAATTCCTTAATCCATATTTTAACAAATTAATTACGCTAGAAAATATGTAGCCAATCTAATCTGCTTCTCTAACGTATGTTCTCGTTCCTCTTCACAATGCCTCATGAAAATAGAACCCACGCTCTGTCCCAGATCATCCATCAATGCGCCGCCCATGCTCCACCAGTCGCTGATCTAAAGTCTCTGAAACCTGGCCCGCTCCATCACCGACCTTCTCCAGTAGCAGCTCGACCTTTCGTTGCATCCGTTCTTCAATAAAAGACCATGAAATACCAACCCTTCTACCCTCGATTTTAGCCACCACGTCGAGCTAGCTTCGATTATCACCGTCCACAATAACAAGCTCGCCAACCTCGACAATTTTGTAGTTTAGTGCAATTGAAATCGATCGTGGGATTTAGAGAAATTTGGAGGAGAAGATTATGAGGTTTTATGTCGTTCGTTCGATATAGAGGCTGTTCTTTCTGCCTGTTGACTGGAAAAAGGGGTTTGACTCCTGAATGAGGTATACAAGGTGAAGTATTTATAGACAAAAGAATTAATATTATATTATTGTAACGATCCAGTTTTTTCGGCCACTTTAATTTGAATATTTAGTTTTGTTTAAATATTTTAATTGGAATATTTATTGATTTTAATATTTAAAAAAGAAATTAAACGTTATAATTTAGATATAATCATAAACGAGCTCGTAATGGCGATGCAGTTCGTAATATTCAGTTTTGAACTTTGATTGAGTATACAGGATCCGATATAAGTCCGAATTTCGTGAAACGAGAAACGTTTGAATCTGTTTGATGATAATTTTCTAATGAAAGAGAAAAATCGAAATTTGGTTGTAAAAATTGCATGATATGTTCAACTTAAAATAGTCACTATGGAAATCGTTAATAAACGATATCATTTATTTAATAACGTTTTCTATATATTTTAGATTTCGGTCAACCTGAAATTTTTTATACTGAGTTATAGTTCGCTATTGAGTAAATATGAAATGATATACTATTCCAATCGGATATATCTGGCTGTAATAATTTATTTATTTTTGAATTTAATAATTTCAGGATTTATTATATAATTTATTGATATTATTTTATAAACTATTTATAAATATTTTTCCACTTGTACGAATATATGAGAATTCATAACGCTTGGACTTCGTATATAATAATAAACGGTATATCATACGAAGCAGTAAAATCATCTCATGGTGAATATTTAATTCTCACATGTATTCATAACAAATCAAAGAGGGAAAATATATGTTAATATGTAAGTGATGAATGTATAGAATTTCATTAAAACAAACTGTGTAGATTTACAACAGCAAATAGCAATTTCCAACCAAACTTATTCAAGGACAATGCCAAGCACTGAATCAAATAAAGAGGAAAAAGAAAACAATAAAAAATAAGATAGCAACAGTTCTTCACGTCTATGTGTTCCTACACCATATCGTTTGGCCATGCCGAATTACAACCGATATGAGCTCATTAGAAAAACAGTAAATCACATACAGTAAAAAGAAAAAAAATACAATAAGGTGGAATAGCTTCTTCACATGTGATTTCTACTGTACAACATCTTTTGCCAAACCAATAAAAAAAACTGACATGAAGATTACAAAGCAAAGTACCAGTTCAAATAAATAAAGGAAAAGGAGAAGAAATATATATTATAAGAATTATATAGAAATGGGATCCAACCGTACTGGGAAAAGTAATACCCACACCATGCTGAGACATTCAACTACACCAAGGATGACCATAAAGTATCTGAAACCTCTTCACTAAATAGCTACCAGTAGTGTGAGGAAGCTACGTAGCATGCTTGCTAGGGATTACAAACAAAGTAATTGCTAAGGAAAGATTAGACACCTGAACAAGATTTGATAAATGATTAGTAAAATTTTAAGCTTCCCCAAATTAAAAAAGAAAGAAAGAAAGAATACACTGTACTATATAATAGCAAACCATCCTTGGTGTATTATGAAAATAGTGTACTCGACTGATTATGTAATGTCAAACCTTCATCTGTGTCCATTGAAGTGTGATCACTAGTACAGTCTGTCTGTATGATTCATATCTTCTTATAACATGGTTTGAAACAGAGGATTTTAGATTAATTTACAAAAAGAAGTTAAAACAAACCGACCAATCTCAAATTTGTACAAGATCTTTTGCCAAACCATCAATTATGAATCACGACTTTATTGCTGACATGAAATATTCCAAAACATCAATTAAAATATGTTGACTTCTGCAAATTCTCACCATTAGTATTGAATGACAACACTCTGTGGGAAAAATGGGACTACTCACAAACAACCCGCCTGGTCTATCCTTCACAGTAGCACATAGTCCCTATTTGAGAAGACAAACTAGCTAGCTACCATCAACCTGTACATCCTTCACCCTCAATCTTCTTACACCGATGGACAAATGCAACAACTACGATATGATGTGAAATTACATAGCTGTAGACCTACTGAGAAGACGGGATGTTTATCTTCAATCCCCGTTCAACTATAAATACCACTGCGGTACCAATTCCTCCCAAACCAAACCTGTTCCATCTATTCCATTTTCTTTTTTTCACTTCGCAATTGCCAAATTTAAGACCATATGTACCCAAATCAGTCATACATGAAGAAGCAAAGAACGGCAGTAAACCATTCAAATTTTCCACCCCATAAATCTCTCGCTCTACACTTGTTTCCACAAAGAATTTAACAATAATTATTTAAAGGGTAGAGAGATCGATGCTGACCTTTTGGTGAAGTCTGGAATAGCATGGAAGGAGAGATCTCGCCTGAAAGCCGTAGGCTTGTGGACCCGTTCCGTGCTGATGGCAGGGCCATGGGGCGATGTGGGTCAGGATGAAGGAGGAGCGGACTAAGGCGCTCGCGTTGGGTTCTACCATTGGAGCTCCGATCAAAGATGGAGCGAGAGGCATCGCGATTTATGTTTGGCAGAAGAGTGTTTCTTATTTCAAACGAGAAGAAAATGAAGAAGGGTGGGTAAAGTGAAAGCAGGTCCGTTAATTTATTTGGAGAGGGTTCACGTGGACGGGTTGGGCTTGAAACATGTGGAGGATGGGCCTGCAAGATGTTGAGATGCAAATGAGGACTAAAATTCAGTAATGAGGGCACACGGGCCTGCTAAGGTTATTCACAAATAATTAGTTCAAATTTTATGAAATTAAAAGTTAATTAAATTATATTATATAATAGTTTAAATCATGACAGGAGTGTAATAATTTCGCTAAGGTTCTGGAATTGGCAGTCACGAAAAGGGAATAAGGCGGGAACGAACAAAGAGGTGGATAAAGAAGTCGAGCTGCAATATTTTAAAATAGGGTAATTTTTTCGTTAATTAATTTAAAATTAATTAGTTATTAATATAAGGTTAATTTTAAATATTTACAAAGTATTCATGTCTTATCAGAATGGACCAATTCAAAATAGACTGAACCGTATTAACAAGCAAGACAAATGGAATAGAATTTAATTGGACGGAGTTGGAATGAACCGGAATAAGCTGTGTTTACAATGCAGATCCAGGTGAGTTAACCTCACTCAGTTTCCCCACTTATAATAATTATAACTCGGGTTTATCATCTGTATGCTATGGTTGTTAATTATTGGTTGTTTGATGATTGTTTAGATGCATGTTAAATATTTTTATATCGTTCATTTAAATCAAACGGTTGTTTAATTTAAATGAAATGACATCGTTATCTTTAACGATGATTTAAAAACAAGGTAACTTACCTTGTTCGTTACATTTATAATAATATAAACATATTAAATTAAATTGGAAGTTAAATGGTTGTTATTAGTTGACCGTTATCAGTCAAATTTATTGTTTGTTTCCATATGATCATTATATGAACTGCTGAACCCATATGATTGGATTATCAAATTGGTTATTAATTGTTAAACCTAAATTCGACATTTGTTTGGTTATTAACCAATGTGTGATATTGGTTGAGGAATTTATAGCAGATGGCCAAAATACAAACTATTTTATGAAAATTGATTTACCGTCAGGTGAATTGATAGAATGAAGTTATGAAATATATTTTTATAACTAAATATAGATTTTTAAAATATATTAATTTAAATGAAGTTTATAAAAAGGAAAATAAACCAACCATATATATATCATTTATTTAAACCGCTATTTTTATACCAAATCCTACCGTGTGCGAAGCACGTGCTTCACCATAATTACTGAATAATTTGATAAAGGGGATTCTTATATTTATAAGATTGATGGGCAGGTAGGCGGGAATGAACTTGATGATTAATAACCAGGATTTATTGTTTTGAGAAACAATTAAAGTGAGATTATTTAGATATAGATTATTGTTTATTTAATTATAATCAATATAAATGAGATTATTTGGAATAATAAATGTTATTTATTAATTCAAAATGAAAAAACGAGTTAGAGTTGATTAATGGGTTAATCAGGTTTTAAGATTTACCCAGCCAACTGTTTTGATCAGTAATTGATTATTTAATTAAATTAGATTGGGTCGATTAATCTAATGAAATAAATTAGCGAATAATTGTTTGACTTAATGAGATTTTAAAAAGGAATTTTAATTCCAGTTAATGATGATGTAAATTATAATTTTAATGAAGTTCGATTTAAGTAATTGAAATTAGGAATAAAATATAATTAAATTTCAAAGGGAGTTTGTGGATGGGTTTATATTTAAACCAAATTTGATAAATGAAGTTATAAAGTGATTTAAGCGAATACGGTAAGCTTAAAGTAAATGTTACTTAATGTTTTAAGTAAAGGGAATCGAGAGGAAAAAGGGTTTATATCAAGCAGAGATGTGTAAACGAGTGTGAATAAAAAGATGGAGGGTTAAAGCGTTAAATGGTAAATTAACGTTATCTAATAATGGCATTAAAGGTATTGGATGATATTGATGTAAAGATTTCCCAAAGGAAACGATTTAAAGAATTAGAAAGGGACTTCTATAATTGAATTCGGAATAATGGTTAGTAATATGATTTGAAATAGAAATCCAGACATTGGAACAAAGAGTTTTAAAGGAGTTAAAGTTAAAAGGTTAATGTGTATTAATCATCTACTAAATCAATGAATTTAGTGATAACCATATATATAGAAAGGAGATTTCAAAAGTAAGAAGGTTTTATTAAACCGTACTTTAATAAAATAGTGAAGTGGTAAAAATGAATATGGGTTTTTGGAATTACAAGTCATATTTATCTTATGATAAGAATGTGGTTGATCAAGGTCTGGGAGGTAATTAAAATACCCCAACTTGAACAACTTCAGGATTTTCAAAGGATGATATGAGTTGTAAGGGTGGAGATGTTAGAACTGATTTATATTGAGGTATAATAATTTGAAGAATTCAGAATATATATTATGGGATTCCTAAATAAAAGGAAATAAAAATGGCTTGAGTATAGGAAATGACAGTTCCATAGTAAAGAAGGAATAAAAAGGAAATTTGTGAATATATAATGATTTTCAAAGGTAAAGAGATGAAATTAAAAATGGGTTTATTCTAAAAGGGTAAGCAACGATTAATTTGCTTTATATAACAAAACAATAGGGGGAATTCGTAACGATTGTTTTACGAGGGATAAGTTGAATCAATTTCCTAATTATGGATAATACGTAATGTTATAGCAAATATTTTGAAATAATAGTTAACTGGAAATTGGATATGATTCTAATATATTTTTAAGTATTTAAGATAAAATGATTTGAGAATATATAAACTAATATATTATCTTTGGTATTACAACTGATGTATTATCTTAATAGCCAAGTGACGTTGTGTAATGAACCAATGGATTTCTTTTATGATTGCTTATTTTGATAGTGAAATAACCGACTATCAAAATCATGGCCAATGCGTTGTTGGTACGGAAAGACCGGGATCGAATTTATATTCGAAAACCATTCCGACCAGCAAATACGTAAATGTTGAAGATGTTCAGAAGTTGATCGAGATGGAGCAATTGAAGACCGGGGATCTTCATAAGTGGAAGGATTACTTGTCAAACATTCTCTGACGTTGCAACCAGAGGTATTCTGACGTGATTCGATCGTAAGTGAGATTTTACGGGTTTGCAAGGACTACTCGCTTCTGATCCTTTAAATGCAGTAGGAGGGTGCCTTCGGTTCATCCATTTCCTGGATGACTTGTACAGACGAGCTGAACAGTGGCCAGATGTTCCAAAAGTCGATTATAACCTCAAGCCTCATCAACCGGGAAATGACAAAAATCGGGTAGGCAACATGGCTATGTGGGTCGCACCCATTAGGGTGTATAATCACATATCTAGAGAAATTCCTTTTGCTTCTTTAATCTATCGATGCTGTCCATTTTCGGGAAATGGTGGGTAGCTCCCAACCATGGTGATATACATTCGATACACTCAAACGAAATGAGTGGTCCGTCATGTGTGGGTTGGGTTGGGTTGCAAGACGTTTTGTTGAACCCAGTGTATTCACCTCTAGAGATACGCTATCGGCAGGTGGTTCCATAACTTGTTATAGTCGGAATCCAATCTCTAATAAGCATCGCGGTTTTGTTTGTATACTATATATACGGAGCGTGAGATGCAAACGTTCTGCTAGATTATATTTATTTGTATTTAGACACTATTATAATATCAGACAAGATATGATTTCAAAACTGTTTTGGGTTATAGTAAGGTAAAAACCGTCCATGTTTATGTGTGGGCTGGTCTTACTATTATCTTTTTCTTTAAAAAGGATTTTGAACTTTAAAATCAAGATGGCTGTTATATAAACTTTGCGAGATTTTCTCACTCTGGTTCACCAGACTGACCCGGTATTTGAAATGCTCGGGTTAGACCGGGTTGTACAGGTTCATGTTATTGGATAATACGAAGTTCAGAAGACGGGCTGGAGGAGTTCAGACGTATGATCTTATCTAGTATATTCCACTGTGTGTTGTATATGAGTACAAATTATTATAAATGTCTAGATATGTGATGTACTCTTATGATTGCAAGTATATTTTCAAGCTCTCAACAAAAATTTATTTCTATAGTATATTTTGTTCCGCTGCGATGTGCGATGTGAGACTCTGTGTCGTGTTGGATCTTCTTCTTCTTCTATTCTAATATTTCTTTCTTTCTTATCTCACACTCTAAATTCTATCTAATAACTATCTGGTGGTTTTCGGTACTTGAGTTTTTGGCAGGTAATACATGGTTATGTATTAATGTCGGAATTCGGGCGTCGAATCCCTACCGGGTCGTTACAATTATAAACCTTAAGGTTGAAGTATCGTTCTAAAACCACCAGAAATGACATCTGACCGAGACGAAAATTTAAATTCTAGCGTAAAACGATATTCTGGACATGATGGAAAAGGTTTCGTCGAATTCCGAGATCACTTGTAAAAATTCCTTTATAACTTCACAATGCGAATCGATACGTATTTAAATTACGTACGATCACAAAATAAATCCAAATAACTTGAATTTTGAAATACTACAATTATAAATCATTATGGATTTAATAAAATTACTTTTTTTTGAAAATGGATTTTGTTAGATAATCAGTTATTCTAAATTTCCAAATTAAATCGACAAAATGATTAAATAAAAACTGAGACGTTTACTACTCTCAAGATCAAACGGTAATTTCGATCGATACGAAAATCAAAATCCTACAATAACTTACTAATACGGATCCATTGCCACAAGTTTCGTCGCATTCAGAGACTGTTCCCGGAACATTATTTTTTTTGGGTAAAACCGACCAGTTTTTAGGGTGACCAAACTCCATTTATTTTAACTAATAATAAAAAATTACGGTATGGTACATGTGATTGTTAGTTGACAATAAACTAATCCGGTTTGTAAGGTGGTCCATCCACCGCTTACATAATTTATAGTGTTCCGTGCACTCTACCATACTGGCTTACAACACTAGAGCTAGCCTAAATTAACTGGACTATAATATCAACTCCACGCAGCGGCGATGATCATATAGACAAGCTGTTACATTGCATTTACTAAGACTAGAAACTAATCAAAGGAACATCACATGGTACAGTTACATAGGGTGTACAAACCCAGGATATAAAACAATACAAACTACTTTCATGCTTATCCGGCAAGGACTGCACAGTTGTATCTCGATCCTAACAAACCATAGAACAACAATATTGTTTAGCACAAGCTACCCATAAACTTCAACCAAAGTATCGAAGCATGTTGTTTAGACATGACATTCAATCTTTGATGAGTACCATCACCTGGCAGACTATAGAGACTCCACTGAAGAACGAAGAGGGGAGTGTGGCATAGCCTCAGGCACGGCTGCTCCAATTACATGGGAAATAACCTTGAATCCAAAACTTCATCAGCAGAACATGGAAGAGGCTACCAAAGAAGGAAAAGAGAGCACGAAGCTTCACCATTTTTCCATTGTAACCCATACGATAGTCAAACTCATTAAGCAAGGAGAGATTACATACACACCATACATCCACGAGAAGAGTAATTCAACAGACAGAAACCCAAACATCACCTCTGATATTCATACCATACAACAAGTCTACATCCACAATCACAAAAAAAATCATAAACAGTTTGAAGAACCAACACAACCATCAATTAATTTTCAGAAGCCAAGCCATGTAAATAACCATAATGAGGTAGAGGGAGCACTCAACTCCTTACCCTCGTCTGCTGAGTTCTCAGTTACGTGTGAGGGTACAGAGTGTTACTTAGTAAGAACAATTAAACTCAACATAGCAGAACAAATTAAAGGTGAGTCGCGATTGCTTCAAACGGAGAACGACGTATGTAACGACCCGGATTTTGAGCGACTTTGGTTATCGACATAAGCACGATGTCGATAACCAAAACATCGAAAAATCCCGGTAATTAGTGAAAGAAATTAGAGGGCGAGAAAAGATAAGATAGAAACCTAAAATAGAAGAAGAAGAAGAACACAACATCAGAGTAACACGAATCTCACAGCGGAACGAATAACATATAATATATGTAACATAAGTTTGAAATATACATCTGTATTTGAATATACATCATTATCAAAGTACAACACTTACAACACAGCGGAAATAACTATAGCTATATGATCCTGAAGCCTCCTGCTCCAGCTCTTCAACTATATCTGTAAAATCCCGACTACTTGACTGCCCATACAAATTTAGGCACCCAAGAGTTTAGGGAAAACAACAAAATAAACTCCGGGTCAGTCATGGGACTGGTATGAGTAAAACAGTTTAAAAACAGTTCGAACAAGTAAACGATATCTCATAAGACCACGCCGCATAACGGAACGGGTTTTTCCCTTATGAGAATCCAAAATATCTTTATATCAAAAACCTTTTGATATTATAATAATGTCTATCAACCACAGTATATATATAATCATCTAGCAGAAACGCTTTCATCTCACGTTCTACATATATAGTATACAATCAAAACCGCAAGCACATATTGGGTAATGGATTTCCAACCATGACAAGGTATGGAACCACCTTTCGCTCGTGTACCTCTAGAGAGGAATACACTAGGTTCAACAAGAACATCTTGCAACCCGGCCACACATGACCGACCACTCATTTCGCTTGAGTGTATCGAATGTATATCACCAACAGTTGGGATCAGTAACTGTTTCCCGAATGGGACAACATCAACAATAGATTTTTAGAAGTAAATGAAACTCTAGATCAGGTGATTATACACCCTACTTCGGTACGACCGACTTAGCCATGCTGCCTGCCCGATTTCTGTCATTTACCGGATGATGAGGCTAGAAGCTACGCTTATCATCACATCAGATTCACTTTGAATGCCACATCATCAAATCCATCCAATCACCGATTGACGTCCTCAACAATACATTATGTGTTAGCTAAAAGAAGTTTCCTTCTCCGCTTCCACTCTTGGTACAGTTGGAGAAATCAATATATGTGATCGTCTGGAAATACTCTGTCAGACATCCGTCCATATAAGTCATCCAGGAACAGGATGAACCGAAGGCACTATTCTGTGAGCAGGATAGCCCTTGCATAACAACGTCTTCAATTTCCTTTGGCATATATGATTCGCAACGCTTATGCCAATACAGAGTGGTTCTTTGGATAATAATCCAACCGGTCTCTCCATATTAACAACGTTAAAATGGTCAAAAACTTCGATAGTTTGTGATTTAACTATCGAAGAAAACAGGTGTGCAACCAACGATATCATTTCCAAATGGAAATTTATATCAATCAACATCATTCAACATTTATCTCTTTATTTCATAAATTTACTTATCTCCTGTTTCCCTATATTCAATATTTCTTATTTTCTAAATTTGGAAAATATACGTTATTACCAATGGAAAACATTTCCATTTCTTGTTTTATTTATTAGAAAACATTTCTGGTTTCTTTATTTGGAAAACATTTCCAAAGCTTCTTCATTGGACTTAGACAAATGTTTAAACAAACATTGCTATGCCAACTCAAACCATTTCCTTTACTGCCGAACCTTAACTATTCCTTAGTTAAAACGAAGCCAATCAAGTTGGGGTAGAACTACCTCTCAGACCTTAACTGAACAACATTTCTAACTTTGAAATAGACAAAGTTCACTTTATATCCCTTTACTAACTTCCTTACTTAACCCTCCTTCGAATAGCTATATTCGATTGACTCCTTTCACTTAACTCTATTCGATTAACCCTTATCAGTTAACTCTATTGGACTAACACTATTGGATTAACTCTATTTGACTAACGCTATTGATTTACTCATTTCACTTAACTCCTTTCGAATAAACTATATTCGATAACTCCTTTTCTTTCTTCGAATAAACTATATTCGATTAACTCGTTTGCTTCTATTCGAATAAACTATATTCGATTAACTCGTTTGCTTCTATTCGAATAAACTATATTCGATTAACTCCTTTGCTTCTATTCGAATAAACTATATTCGATTAACTCCTTTTACTTTCTTATTCGAATCGATTAACTAACATCGATTTACTCCTTTGCTTTAACTCAAATCGTTTAACTAACATCGATTAACTCCTTTTCTCTTTATCTCTAATCGATTAACTAACATCGATTAACTCTTTTTAACTTTATCCCTAATCGATTAACTAACATCGATGAACTCTTTTTACTTTATCTCTAATCGATTAACTCTTTTTAACTTTATCCTTAATCGATTAACTAACATCGATTAACTCTTTTTACTATTCGAATAAACTATTCATTTATAAAGATTTACTTTTAGTAACAGTTCTTTACTTTACAAATGATTTCCCTTTTATAAAACTCTATTCGTTTTAAAAACATTTTCCCTTTTATTTACTTTCGAAATATTTCCTTTTATTAAAATCTGTTGATTTTATAAACTCCCTTTATTTCAATATACATTGAAAAATCCTTTTTACATCCCAGGGTCTTTTATGATATTTAAAATATCGAATAACAATGATCAACATCATTCCAACACCCATAATCCCTAACAGATTATATAACACATCATATATCACAATATATGAAAATAGTAAAATAAATGTTGAGGAATCCAGTTGGATTCCTCCAACCTGTTTCCCTGCATCACAAATGTTAAACAATATAGATAACATCACTTTCAGTTCCATATGATATATTCTGTTAAACAGAATCAATATAGAAAATTTAACTAACTGACTAGCAGTTCAATCAAACGGTCAATACACAGTCAATCAGCCAACATCTAACAGTTCTAAAAATACAACATGAAATTATAAACTGTTGAGAGTTAGTGAGATTTACTCACATTTGCAGTTCATCGTTAAAGAACAATAAACTGTTATTTGATTTGAATCAAACAATTTATTTCTCCATAAATTCATACGAGCCCCAATCCACTTCCAGTCAGTGTCATTGTGTTGCTCCCGTCCATACGATCCCAACGGATCCAACCGTTCGTGATTCTGATATCGTATGGGATAGATATACATTTTACAAGCTAGTATACTATTTAAAAATCAAATATAACTTAGATTTTAATCCAGATGGGCTTTACCCTAATTAAATAAATGACGGCCCATTTAAAAACTTCGCACCCGCCCGATCTTCTTCTTCTTCCCAAGGACAGAACGCGGCTTCTTCCTCCAGTAAAGCCACTCCACTATCGTTCGTCCTCTCCTTCATTAATTCGAAACCAAACTTCACCAGTTTGCTTCTCGTCAATTTCTTCCGAACCCCAAACCATCAGAGTGAAACTCGAATCACCAGACCAAAAATGCGGTTCCAGGTTTCGATCCGCATTACTGAAGAATACCTCGAACTCGCGACTCACCATATGACTTCGAATCGCTCTAAATTTTCACGACATATGCTATTTCTCATACTCGAACCAAATCCGAACTCGAAAACCCAAACCGTGGCCTCATTTTCTCGAAGGGTTAAACCCTAGGTTCTCGCTGGAAACTCGACAACGTTGAACACATGATTGAACCCAATGAAAATTGTATACAGGTGAAGAGAAACATCGTAGGAAGTTAATCCAATTGGTTTGAGGATTTTATGAATTTTCTTTGAATTGTTCTTTGATTTTCTCTTTTGGAATTCCTCCTGCTGTACTTGGGATAACGGTGTTATATAGTCGGTGTTGTGGTAGGTGATGTTGGTGGTTGAGATACAATGCTGCGTGGTCTTCTATTGTCCAAGATAAATGTTGGATATTTTTATTTTCTATTTTCTTTATTCTTTTATTCGACCGTTTGCTTTCTAAAAATCACCATGATTACATACGATACCTAAAAATCACCGAACTGGACGTGTAGCTAGAGTTTGACATTACGGTCCCAACGAAACTGGTTTCGTCGAATTCCGACTCCGTATGCTCACACAGCGTATTTTTAACTGTCAAAATACTGACTGTTTCTCACTCTAAAAATCCGTACGGTCACACAGTGACTCTAAAAATCACGAAACTGGAAATATAACAACTATTTGACATTGCGGATCCAACAAAATTAGTTTCGTCGAATTCCGACTTTGTTTGCAAAACCGGCTTATTTTTAAAGCTTTGAATGACCCATTTAAATATATATAAATATATTTAAATATAATTAAATTAAATATAAATAAATTTATATAATCGTATATATTCACAGTGTAATACCATACGACTCCAATGGGATTTACAACTCGATATTTCAAATCTGAGTCAACCCGATATTTGATTTAGATTGAAATCCCTTTTAAAAATATAAATAATTCCTTTATAAATTATAAAGGAATTCCACAACGACTTTTCTAAAATTTGATTCGGACATATCTCAAAATCTACACGATGAAATCCCGATTTTTCTCTTCCACTAGAAAGATATACTCCACCAGCTCCACACGTTTCTTGTTTCACAGAAATCCGGCTTAAAACGAATCCTGTATATTCAGTTGAAGTTCAAATCGCCAATTTACGAACTGCAGCGCCATTTCAAGCTCGTTTATAATTATATTATAAACTATACGTTCAACTGTCGACGATTGAATATATTCGTTATTCAAATTCAATTCCAAGCTGAATTAAATATCATAGATGATCCGGTTCACACCATATCGTCATTTCAGCCAAATTTTGATTATTTTAGAATTAAATATATTTTTAATTTATTATTTTAATTAAATATTCACTATTATTTAATTCCATGATCATTTAATTCACTATACCACCATTGAAATAATTAAATAAATTAATCATAATACCTCTGCCAATGCGGGTCATTACAATCTTCCCCACTTAAAATAATTTCGTCCTCGAAATTGCTAAAAGGTAGAGAACGACCCTATCGACTGGTTAGAACATATTTGTTCACTTCCTAACTCCAGTTTCAACTGGACCAATTTAAATTCAATTAAATCATTAATTAGTTCTTATCAACGAAAGTTTTCAAAAATCCTGAAAATTTTCTAATGCCTTAACTCTTCGAAAAATTTCGCCAGCACCTCCTTTGTACTGGTCAATCGGTCAAACTCCCACTTGCCTCTCTGGGCCCTCTCCAACCCAAAAGAAAATCAAACAGCCAAGCGGCTTGCCAATTTGGCTCATAAATCTTATATCCAACAGAAATATAAACTTGTACCTTTTGTCGGCATATCATTATATCCTTTCTACCTATTATCAATTCAGCAGATACAAGGGTCATCCCAGATCAAATTCCAATCTGCTTTTATCCACAACACAACCATTCGTTTATATCCGAGCCAAATATCATTTCAACTCAAGTTCAATTCTTGCTTTTTAATTCCTTAACTCCTCAATCCAATACCATTTCGGATTCTAATTTCACAAATCCAATCTTATTCGATTTCAATTCAACTTCAGTTACCACTTAACTGACTTTACTTTAATTCAAATTTTCTTTCACAAATTTCCGTTAAATTTGTTTTTAATTCAAACAGTCTTTCCTTGGGAGTTTTTAAACAGTTTACTCTTCTCAAAAATCAAATTTTCCTTTTTGAAATTCAACTGAGTCCAAAATCAATATTCCATTAATTAAATCACTTCTCTATTTCTTTATCAATATTTGTTAACCAAATATTTGCAATAACCATATTGGCCCTTTTATGTTATTGGGAAAACATTTCTGAATATCGCCTTCCTTTATTTTTTAAACTTTAGAAAATATATGCTATTTATAATTGGAAAATATTCCAATTACTTATCTCTCTTCCGATCTCGTTTATTTCCATACTTAGGAAATATTCTTTATTATATTTCCAAGCTTACACTTATTTGGGTTAAAACGGATGTTGTGTAAAACATCGTTACGACAACCCAAATACTATATTCAACTAACTCTTATTCAACATCGATCTTCGAGCCTGAAATCTTACTATTTATTTGTTAATAATGAATTCAATCAAGTTGGGGTATAACTACCTCTCAGACCTTGACTGAATAACATTTATAACGTCAAAACAGATATGACTACTTACTCGAATAACCAATACCATACAACTACTTCTTCACTTTTAAACACGTATACGCTTCCTCTTTCTATTCTTACTAGATTTTATTCTAGACTTCCTTTTTGATTATACTATTCTATTTCTAAGTTCGTTTTCTTATCGACTTCTATATATTTATCGATACGTTGATTTCTAACTATCAAATTATCTTAAAAATATCCTATCTCCTTAAATTCCCAGAAAAATTCGCCATAACCTCCTTTGTACTAGGAGCTTCGGGATATTTCAAATAGCCTCCCATGGCTCTCACCAATCCAAAAGAAAAAGAAAAAGCCAAGCGGCTAGCCAATTCGGCGCATAAAATATCATATATGAATTAAATACATACCTTTTCGTCGAGCATTCTATTTATATACCTTCATACCTTATCCATACATATCTCATGTATATTTATACATTTCTAATTCATTTCAACTTAATCCAATCATTTTAACTTAGTTCGTTAAGTGATTTTCAAATTACTGGTTTGCCCATTTCACCTTCATATTTGAGTATAACATGTTCAAATATATTTTAACTTGTTTATCAACTAATTGAATTCCTTTTTAATTCTATTTGAATTTCCTATATTCAAATTCCATATTTGAATTCCATCTGAATTTCTATATTCAAACTCTATTTCAATTTCATTGAATTTCATATATTCAAATTCCCTTTGAATTTCTATATTCAAATTCCATTTCGCTTTCGATATTCAAATCCTATATTTTCAAACTCCATTGAATTATATATTCCAATTCCCATTGAATTATATATTCCAATTCCCATTTTAATTCTATTTGAATTCTATATTCAAATTCCATTTCAAACTATTTGAATTCTATATTCAAATTTCATTATTACTCTATATGAATTCTATATTCAATTTTCGATTATTTAAATCTTCTTTATTCAAATCTCATTTGAATTTCTATATTCAAATCCCCTTTGAATTTTCCATATTCAAATCCTCTTTGAAATTTCTTATTCAAATTCTATGTTTGAACTTCCTTTATTCAAATTCCTTTTCAAACTTTCTTTATTCATTTTTTTACATAAGTCTCGATTTCAATTCCTTTTGAAATCGATATTTCTACCTTTAGAAAATAGATTTCCCTTTCAATTTCACACTTGTATTTTTATTTCTGAATTATCCAATGATAATTCTCTTCGCTTCATTTATAAACTTCGTTCATAAAAGAACTATTTATAAACTTCGTTCATAAAGGAACTTCTCGTTTTATTTCTTTTAAAACAAGTTAATATTTCAAATCTATTTAAAAATTCAAATTCTATATTTTAAATCCCATTTTGAAATTCAACACAACTTGACTTTCGCAAAACAAATTCAAAACAGTATCTCTGGTAGTAATTCGTCACTTACAACTTGAAAATGAATACTGATGATGCAGCTGTCATCATCAGAATCTATTTTCCAGCGATCGAAGTGAGTTCAATACTATAAAAACATTTTTAAATATTTCCACTTTGAAATTCATTTCAAAATATAATTCACACTGCTTGTAAAACAATTTAAAATCTCCCAGGACCTTAAATTTTCCTTATTTTTAATTCAAATCCATTTACAAACACTTATCCAATTCTCCAGAGTTTTAATTCGATTCCTGGTTTAAAATTTCAGATTCAACTCATCCGATTTCACGTATTTAACTTATATGAATTCTGATTGGTTATTTACATAACCATTTAATTTATAATCTTACTCGATTATAATTACAACCAATTTATACACTATATTAAAATTTTGATATATATATATATATATCTTCTCTATGTCAAGATATACCTTGGGTAAACTTATTTTAATTTACCCTCTTTTCAAAACATATCGTGTCGACCCATCGTATTCGAGTGTTTAGCAACTCCTACCGATACAGTGGATCAAACTGATCGACCAGAATTCACAAACAACTCAACCAATGGATCTCCACAATATAAAACAATTTATATATTAATATACAAATACGTTCACTCGTATATATACACTCAAACTCAATCTAGGGTATTACTAACCCTACCTCTACCGAGTCACGCCACAGAGCCAAGTTAATTCTTAACCTAAGCTCTGATACCAACTGTAACAACCCAGATTATGAGCGACTTTGGTTATCGACATAAGCACGATGTCGATAACCAAAACATCGAAAAATCCTGGTAATTAGTGAAAGAAATTAGAGGGTGAGAAAAGATAAGATAGAAACTTAGAATAGAAGAAGAAGAAGAACACAACATCAGAGTAACACGAATCTCACAGCGGAACGAATAACATATAATATATGTAACATAACTTTGAAATATACATCTGTATTTGAATATACATCATTATCAAAGTACAACACTTACAACAGAGCGGAAATAACTATAGCTATATGATCCTGAAGCCTCCTGCTCCAGCTCTTCAACTATATCTGTAAAATCCCGACTACTTGACTGCCCATACAAATTTAGGCACCCAAGAGTTTAGGGAAAACAACAAAATAAACTCCGGGTCAGTCATGGGACTGGTATGAGTAAAACAGTTTAAAAACAGTTCGAACAAGTAAACGATATCTTATAAGACCACACCGCATAACGGAACGGGTTTTTCCCTTATGAGAATCCAAAATATCTTTATATCAAAAACCTTTTGATATTATAATAATGTCTATCAACCACAGTATATATATAATCATCTAGCAGAAACGCTTTCATCTCACGTTCTACATATATAGTATACAATCAAAACCACAAGCACGTATTGGGTAATGGATTTCCAACTATGACAAGGTATGGAACCACCTTTCGCTCGTGTACCTCTAGAGAGGAATACACTAGGTTCAACAAGAACATCTTGCAACCCGGCCACACATGACCGACCACTCATTTCGCTTGAGTGTATCGAATGTATATCACCAACAGTTGGGATCAGCAACTGTTTCCCGAATGGGACAGCATCAACAATAGATTTTTAGAAGTAAATGAAACTCTAGATCAGGTGATTATACACCCTACTTCGGTGCGACAGACTTAGCCATGCTGCCTGCCCGATTTCTGTCATTTACCGGATGATGAGGCTAGAAGCTACGCTTATCATCACATCAGATTCACTTTGAATGCCACATCATCAAATCCATCCAATCACCGATTGACGTCCTCAACAATACATTATGTGTTAGCTAAAAGAAGTTTCCTTCTCCGCTTCCACTCTTGGTACAGTTGGAGAAATCAATATATGTGATCGTCTGGAAATACTCTGTCAGACATCCGTCCATACAAGTCATCCAGGAACAGGATGAACCAAAGGCACTATTCTGTGAGCAGGATAGCCCTTGCATAACACTGTCTTCAATTTCCTTTGGCGTATATGATTCACAACGCTTATGCCAATACAGAGTGGTTCTTTGGATAATAATCCAACCGGTCTCTCCATATTAACAACGTTAAAATGGTCAAAAACTTCGATAGTCTGTGATTTAACTATCGAAGAAAACAGGTATGCAACCAACGATATCATTTCTAAATGGAAATTTATATCAATCAACATCATTCAACATTTATCTCTTTATTTCATAAATTTACTTATCTCCTGTTTCCCTATATTCAATATTTCTTATTTTCTAAATTTGGAAAATATACGTTATTACCAATGGAAAACATTTCCATTTCTTGTTTTCTTTATTAGAAAACATTTCTGGTTTCTTTATTTGGAAAACATTTCCAAAGCTTCTTCATTGGACTTGACAGATGTTTAAACAAACATTGCTATGCCAACTCAAACCATTTCCTTTACTGCCGAACCTTAACTATTCCTTAGTTAAAACGAAGCCAATCAAGTTGGGGTAGAACTACCTCTCAGACCTTAACTGAACAACATTTCTAACTTTGAAATAGACAAAGTTCGCTTTATATCCCTTTACTAACTTCCTTACTTAACCCTCCTTCGAATAGCTATATTCGATTGACTCCTTTCACTTAACTCTATTCAATTAACCCTTATCAGTTAACTCTATTGGACTAACACTATTGGATTAACTCTATTTGACTAACGCTATTGATTTACTCATTTCACTTAACTCCTTTCGAATAAACTATATTCGATAACTCCTTTTCTTTCTTCGAATAAACTATATTCGATTAACTCGTTTGCTTCTATTCGAATAAACTATATTCGATTAACTCGTTTGCTTCTATTCGAATAAACTATATTCGATTAACTCCTTTGCTTCTATTCGAATAAACTATATTTGATTAACTCCTTTTACTTTCTTATTCGAATCGATTAACTAACATCGATTTACTCCTTTTCTTTAACTCAAATCGTTTAACTAACATCGATTAACTCCTTTGCTCTTTATCTCTAATCGATTAACTAAAATCGATTAACTCTTTTTAACTTTATCCCTAATCGATTAACTAACATCGATTAACTCTTTTTACTTTATCTCTAATCGATTAACTCTTTTTAACTTTATCCTTAATCGATTAACTAACATCGATTAACTCTTTTTACTATTCGAATAAACTATTCATTTATAAAGATTTACTTTTAGTAACAATTCTTCACTTTACAAATGATTTCCCTTTTATAAAACTCTATTCGTTTTAAAACATTTTTCCCTTTTATTTACTTTCGAAATATTTCCTTTTATTAAAATCTGTTGATTTTATAAAATCCCTTTATTTCAATATACATTGAAAAATCCTTTTTACATCCCAGGGTCTTTTATGATATTTAAAATATCGAATAACAATGATCAACATCATTCCAACACCCATAATCCCTAACAGATTATATAACACATCATATATCACAATATATGAAAACAGTAAAATAAATGTTGAGGAATCCAGTTGGATTCCTCCAACCTGTTTCCCTGCATCACAGATGTTAAACAATATAGATAACATCACTTTCAGTTCCATATGATATATTATGTTAAACAGAATCAATATAGAAAATTTAACTAACTGACTAGCAGTTCAATCAAACGGTCAACACACAGTCAATCTGCCAACATCTAACAGTTCTAAAAATACAACATGAAATTATAAACTGTTCAGAGTTAGTGAGATTTACTCACATTTGCAGTTCATCGTTAAAGAACGATAAACTGTTATTTGATTTGAATCAAACAATTTATTTCTCCATAAATTCATACGAGCCCCAATCCACTTCCAGTCAGTGTCATTGTGTTGCTCCCGTCCATACGATCCCAACGGATCCAACCGTTCGTGATTCTGATATCGTATGGGATAGATATACATTTTACAAGTTAGTATACAATTTAAAAATCAAATATAACTTAGATTTTAATCCAGATGGGCTTTACCCTAATTAAATAAATGACGGCCCATTTAAAAACTTCTCACCTGCCCGATCTTCTTCTTCTTCCCAAGGACAGAACGCGGCTTCTTCCTCCAGTAAAGCCACTCCACTATCGTTCGTCCTCTCCTTCATTAATTCGAAACCAAACTTCACCAGTTTGCTTCTCGTCAATTTCTTCCGAACCCCAAACCATCAGAGTGAAACTCGAATCACCAGACCAAAAATGCGGTTCCAGGTTTCGATCCGCATTACTGAAGAATACCTCGAACTCGCGACTCACCATATGACTTTGAATCGCTCTTGATTTTCACGACAGATGCTATTTCTCATACTCGAACCAAATCCGAACTCGAAAACCTAAATCGTGGCCTCATTTTCTCGAAGGGTTAAACCCTAGGTTCTCGCTGGAAACTCGACAACGTTGAACACATGATCGAACCCAATGAAAATTGTATACAGGTGAAGAGAAACATCGCAGGAAGTTAATCCAATTGGTTTGAGGATTTTATGAATTTTCTTTGAATTGTTCTTTGATTTTCTCTTTTGGAATTCCTCCTGCTGTACTTGGGATAACGGTGTTATATAGTCGGTGTTGTGGTAGGTGATGTTGGTGGTTGAGATACAATGCTGCGTGGTCTTCTATTGTCCAAGAAAAATGTTGGATATTTTTATTTTCTATTTTCTTTATTCTTTTATTCGACCGTTTGCTTTCTAAAAATCACCATGATTACATACGATACCTAAAAATCACCGAACTGGACGTGTAGCTAGAGTTTGACATTACGGTCCCAACGAAACTGGTTTCGTCGAATTCCGACTCCGTATGCTCACACAGCGTATTTTTAATTGTCAAAATACTGACTGTTTCTCACTCTAAAAATCTGTACGGTCACACAGTGACTCTAAAAATCACGAAACTGGAAATCTAACAACTATTTGACATTGTGGATCCAACAAAATTAGTTTCGTCGAATTCCGACTTTGTTTGCAAAACCGGCTTATTTTTAAAGCTTTGAATGACCCATTTAAATATATATAAATATATTTAAATATAATTAAATTAAATATAAATAAATTTATATAATCGTATATATTCACAGTGGAATACCATACGACTCCAATGGGATTTACAACTCGATATTTCAAATCTGGGTCAACCTGATATTTGATTTATATTGAAATCCCTTTTAAAAATATAAATAATTCCTTTATAAATTATAAAGGAATTCCACAGCGACTTTTCTAAAATTTGATTCGGACATATCTCAAAATCTACACGACGAAATCCCGATTTTTCTCTTCCACTAGAAAGATATACTCCACCAGCTCCACACGTTTCTTGTTTCACAGAAATCCGGCTTAAAACGAATCCTGTATATTCAGTTGAAGTTCAAATCGCCAATTTACGAACTGCAGCGCCATTTCAAGCTCGTTTATAATTATATTATAAACTATACGTTCAACTATCGACGATTGAATATATTCGTTATTCAAATTCAATTCCAAACTGAATTAAATATCACAGATGATCCGGTTCACACCATATCGTCATTTCAGCCAAATTCTGATTATTTCAGAATTAAATATATTTTTAATTTATTATTTTAATTAAATTCACTATTATTTAATTCCATGATCATTTAATTCACTATACCACCATTGATATTATTAAATAAATTAATCATAATACCTCTGCCAATGCGGGTCATTACAACGTAGCTCCGACAGTAAACCCACCGCGTTGAGCAAGACATTCATAACCCCGGCAAGTCGATACCTGTTCGAGAACGAAGATTGGCCACCACACCAAGATAGTGAATTGAAATCAGAGGCAAAATCGAGTAAAATAAGATGAGTAAAAGGAGTAAAGAGTGGAAAAGAATCATGGTTTAGATCTGGAAGTGTAGAAAGGCTAGGAAAGACACACACATGGAAAAATCAAGGATAAGAGGAAGATGTAGAGAAGATTTGAGTGCGAAAGTGAGTAGGCAGATAGATGTATGAAATACAGTGTAGAAAAAAGATTAAAAGAAGAATTTTTATTGTCGCCATTAACAAATCTTCACTCGCATGAACCGTGACTATGACGGAATGCTATTTTATATGCCAAACAATGCTATTTTAGACACCAAAATATACGGTCTCCAAAAATAACAGATTACCAACTATCCCGACTCTAAACGTCGATACGAATCCGACGGAATTGGTTTCATGACTTAATTCAATCGTTTGTTCAAGTTAAGCATAAATATCATCTATTTATATTAATTTGATTTAATTACGCGCTATATAAAACGACTGAGTGTTTATGGCTACCATTGTCACATACGACATCGAAATACCACGAAATTTGGTTTCGTACAATAATTTAACGTTACGAATCCAATGAAACTAATTTCATTGAAAACCGAGGTCGTTTGCAAAATGGTCGTTCTTAAGGCTTATAATAATATCGATAAAATATTAATTAAATTCCAAACAATTTAATTAAATAATAGTAAATTATTATTATCGGATTTACCCAAATGGAATATATACACAACTTCAAATATAAACCAATATGGATTTTAACTTAACAATATTAAATTTTCGAGTTAAACGATATTCAAATTATAAAAACCCTTTTAAATTTATTAAATAAATGTTATCGTTTGTAAATGATTTCATAGCAACTATTTTAAAATTTGATTTGGACATAACTAACAATCTAAAACATGAAATTTGGATTTTTCATTTTCATTAAAAAATTATAATCAACTAGATTCAAATGTTTCTTGCTTCACAGAATTCCGACCTATATCAGATCCTGTATATTCAGTTGAAGTTCAAAACTCAATATTACGAACTACCGTAACGTTACGAGCTCATTTAAATTAAATATACTTAATGTTTAAACTTTTTTTTAAATAAACAAATTAAATATTATAAATGTGACGGCCCGCCCTGCACCAGCCGACATTTCCTCCGAAATGCGCTGTACCGATGTCCAACCAGCACGGGATGGTCATCAAAGAAAAGAAAGAAGATGAAGAACTAACAACGAACCTGTAAAAAGTCTCACAGCGCATGGAATAAAACATAATAATAACATACTTTGACATAAAACAGGGGAGACATTGCACAAGCTGAAAACTAAACAACATAACAGCGGAAAATCAAAATACAGCTTATGTTCCACATCATCATTAATACAACTTTAAAACTGTCTCTAAAGAAAAAGAAAGGAAAGGTACACAGCTAATGCCCAAAGCAGTGACCATCAACAACACAGGGAGAATATATATAGATAATATGTAGGAGCCTCCTGCTCGTCTCCGGTACATCTACTCGTGCATAATCACCTGACCTGTCTCTAGTCTGCCCGTTTAAGTGCACCCAGGGTAATAAGAAGAGACATAAAACTCTGGGTCAGACAAAAGTTTGGTATGATCGATAAGCAGCAAAACAGAATAATAACAGGTATACTAAACCATACCTAAACCTGGACCTGCAACCAAAGAGTTAGCACTACATACTGTACAATACTCTAAGTTGCCATTAACATATGGTGTAAAGATAACGGGGGTGGGGTGTGCATGTCATAGTGATGGAAAACAATCAAGCATAGAAACCATCCTCATGTCTCTCACTCAGTGCGTGAAGCATACGATATCCACTACATTGACCACCCAAATCCTTGCTATAATCACTCTGCCCCATGGAGTCATGATGACATCACTGCACTGATCCATAGCCACTAGTCCTTGCTATGTCCACTCTGCCCCGTGAAGTCATGACGACTTCACTGCACTGGCTCATAGCCATTCTACGATCACTCTGCCCCATGGAGTAATAGCTACCCCACTGCACTGATACGTAGCCTAACATCTGTCTTGGTGGTGAATCAAAGTTTTGAACGTCGATAACCCCTTTGCACACGTCTTGTAGCAAAGCCCAACTCATGAATTTGAATCGTTGGTTCCCAACTGGATCCTGAGTACAAACTTCCCATTTGGACTACCTTCGCATCTCGGGTTTTGGCCTCCTCCGGATCGGTTTGGTCTCCTTTTCACCTTACTTCGGATCGGTTCGTGAGTCATGCTGTCACCCAGTTCGGTTCGGTCTTCTTCCGCTCGTGGTCAAGCTTCAGATCGTGGTCCACAACTCTTAACACCCCAAATTTTTAGTTAATATTAAATTAAAAAATTAAACAATACTTAATTTCAAATGTGGGAATTAAGGGAAACGGGTTACGCCATTGTATTCGTCTCGGAATTCTGGTTGAGATAGAGTCCGAGTTTGCATAAAACGGATACCGTATGAAGGAGATATGGACGAACGAAGTTAGACAGAAAAACCAGAAAGAAGAGGAAAAAAAAAAGTAGAAATGCACTGGCGCACTTGGGAAGTGCGCCAGTACAAAAATTGCACTGGCGCACTTCCCAAGTGCGCCAAGGCACAGCTTTCTGGTGTGTTCTGATCCATATTGTGACTCATTGCTGAGTCCTTTTTTACTCTTTGCTGAGTCATTAGGGTTGACTTGTCACCTTATCTTGACTGAATGGCTGTGGTTAACCCTAGGTTCATCTGACGGCTATAATTAAACTGAAATTCTATATAAACAACTCAAATGCTTGACCTAAAATCACATAGAAAATAATCCTAGAACTGAAATGCCGTCAGTAGAAAACTTGGAGTAGCCGTCACCATTTCTAATTCAAAGACGAGATAAAGCTTACGTCAAAATCAAATTAAAACGAGTCTAATTCAACGATCTTCATCAAAGGCGCGCATCTCCAATTTCAGAATTCAGATTTCAGAATGCAAGAATTCCTTTAAGTTGTAAGTTTAGTTATGTTTTAGGATGCGAATCAAAATTAATGTCATGCCTTGGAAATAAATTGATAATAGAACAATGTTTATTATGTTATATGTGGAATTGAATGATGTTGATCTATGTCCATGGTTCTATATTATTATCATGTTGAATTAGGAATTAATGGATAAGCCTATTCATATGTATATGAACTTGGAGTATAACCTGTTATGACAAGTTGTGTAGTTTATCATGTTATGCAAGTTTTAGGTTGTAAAATCATATCACATATGTGACCAAATGTTAGATCTACATGTTTATGTGTATATGTTAAACCTATGTCATATTTCAAGTTCACACTTATCCAAATGTTCGTGATTGATTTGCAAATTCACATATATGTAAGTTGATTTAGTCTATTTTGCAAATTCACATATATGTAAGTTGATTTAGTCTATGTTGCAAATTCACATATATGTACGTTGATTTATTCTACGTTGCAAGTTCACACCTATGATATTCATGTTGACTATTTTGCAAGTTCACACCTATGGTGTACATATTGACTATGCCGAAAATGCCAAGTTTACACCTATGTCATGTTTATGTTAATGGATTTGTTTATGCCAATTTTGTGTACGCTAAATTTGGCTAAGTTTTTAGCCTAATATTATATGTCAAAAATCATGCAGACGAAAAATTAGGCTAAGATTGTTAGCCTAATATTTAGACGGGGTAACGTTGGGAAAAATTGGTAATTATAGGAAACTTGACATAAATTGGTGAAAAATCACATAGGTAATTTATGGCATGAAACGGTATAAATTATATACCTAAATTAATGAACTTGATTAGAAACAGATCTGGGCAATGACATGAATTCTGGATAATATACATAAATAAAAATGTAAATTCAGAAAATACGAATATGCTTAACCCGAGGTTAGATTGAGTTGTGATGTAAACCTGCCCGGACCCACCCGGCTGTCCAGTAATCACAACAATACCTATCTAATGTGGGAGGTTAAGGGATTGAGCCCAATAAGGACCCGAGGTTAGACTGAGTTACGGTGTAAACCTGCCCGGAACCAACCGGCACATCTAGTAACCGTAACAATACCTGTCTAATGTGAGTGGTTGGTGCTTTAACTAATTAAAGCTAAGGACAGACAAGTCAGGTTGGTAGGGTTAAGTTAACTAAAACACTTAACCAATTCAACATGTTAATTAAACTGATGGGTGGGGTGAGGTTAATACAGACACTTAACCAACTTAGCATGTTGATTAGAAAACACTAGTAACGGGGACCCATTTCAGCAGTAACCCACATAGGTGTATCATGGTACCCTGAAACTAGGCAGGCTGGGGCACGATTACTGGGCTGATTATAAGCGGTCAAAGCAACGGCGAGTGGTGCAGTAGTGTAGGTTCTATTGGAGTGCGGGCGTGCACACACACTAGAGCAGAAAAAGCAGGCACTGGGCACTAGTAGTATACACTATGCATTCTAGAATTGTGTCGGGCCGCCACCATGGGACTTGATACACCCCATGGTGGGACCAGCATAGGTATCTACAATCATGTGGGGCCGTATGACACAGGAAGAAATGTTGCGAGTCAGAGCCGATCGAATATGGGATCACCTTATCATGAACACGTGGTGCTAGTTAGGCTAGTTAGTAGGTGCAGAGAAGTAATAGTGAGTGGGTTTAGTATAGTTAGTATTTCCTGTCATATCTTGTCTTATATTCTGGTATTGTCCTGTTCTCAGTTTATGCAAGTCATGATCTTTTTATTGTTCTCATGCTAGAAATATAACTAGACTTACCAGACTTATGTCTGACCCATTTTCCTTTCGCTTTCTTTTCTTCCGTTTCCCCCCCTCAGGTCCACAGGGAGGAAACACCTCAGCTTAGTTAGATTTTTCATCCAGCTTGAAGAGAGAGAATGTATTGCTTGGATCTCTTTTGTTTGGGCTATGGCTTTGGACATTCTATGGGGATTTATGCAGTTTTAATTATGTTTCATGCTTCTTTAAGTTTTAAATCAAGACAGTATTATGGTTGTAATAATTGGAAGTTTGTTTTGGGGCAATTATGGAAATGCTTTGTATGAACACGTACTTATAATATGAAAGTCTATTTGCTTTTCCGCTGCTTATATATATGTGTTTATATCTGTCTTGTGTTTTATCTGTGACTTTTACTTATAAACCTCCACCGAAGTTAAGGCATCCCCTTTGTAAGTGACCTTAATGGAGGTGGGGTGTTTCACTTGGTATCAGAGCACAGGTTTACCAGATTAGATAAAGGTTTTTGAGACTATTTTCAAAAAGAATTTTAAAGAAGCATTTTTTTTCAAGAAAAAGCGTTGTTTTTAAAAGGCATAATTCCCCAAAGCCATATGCACTATCTCTCTATCCTCTTGTTTTGAATCTTTCCTTTTTGTTTCAGCATGTCTGGAGATCTTAACCTTCCAGAAGGAGTACCGGTACCTGGCTGGTTCCGAAGGTACCTAGAGGCTAGGGCCAATGACGCGGGCCAAGTAGACATTCATCCTTCCCCAGTGGCAGCGGTTCCTCCTCCTCCTCCTCCTCCTCGTGGAAATGCTTTTGCAAAGACGTGTAGAGACTTCAAGGCTATGGTTGGAAAGGACTTTTATGGAACTGAATCCTTTGTGGTAGCAAGGAGCTGGTTGAAGGAGACCGAAGATTTGTTCGTCATCTTCGAAGTTGACGACATGCAAAAGATACAGCTAGCAGTGTGGTTGCTTAAAGACGAAGCTTCTTATTGGTGGGAGGTTACCCATGCTGAGAGACCAGTGGAAACTTGGGAAGATTTCAGGATGAGGTTTGAGATGAAATTCCTCTCCCAAGCTGAAAGAAGCTTGCAGATGGAGAAGTTCCTAACTCTTAAGCAAGGAAGTATGACGATCAAGGAGTATGTCAATCAGTTTAATCAGCTGGCCAGATTTGGGCTGGATTTAGTAAACACCAAACACAAGAAGGCTCTTCGCTTCGTCAAAGGTCTGAATGAGCCTCTACATAGCCTTGCTATGACCCATGTACCCATGAGAGCGACTTATGAAAGCTTGGTGGACATGGCATTGCTACACGAGGAAGACAAAGGCAAGAAAGAGGCAAAGGTGGAAGCGCCTCAAGAAAAGAAAGAGGGTTTACAGACTAAGAAAACCGACTTAAAGAAGGGCGGGAAGAACAAAAAATCCCGTGAAAAGAGAAGGTGTAATTTCTGTGGCATTGTTGGACATGTAGTGAAAGACTGCAGAAAGAAGAAGGCGAAGATGAATGGTGGTTGTTTCCATTGCGGCGAGACTGGACACATGGCTGAGGACTGCCCAAAGAAGCGAGGGCAGGGACAGAGGACTGGATCCACTTCAGGGGGACAGGTTCACGCGCTGATGGCACCTCCGTAGGAACGAGGTAGAAATATTTCTGTAGAAAGCTTAGTTTATCTCTATGATCTTCCAGTTCGCACTCTCTTTGATTCTGGTGCATCACACTCCTTTATTTCATCTGATTTAGTAGAATCTCTGCACCTAGACACTAGTATGGTAGAGGATCCCTTGGTTGTTTCAAATCCAATTGGGGGCTCAGCTTATTTGTCAATGGTTTGTTTGGATTTGAAAATCTTTATTCTAAGCATTGAGTTTAGATGTAATGCCTTTGTTTTGGACTTCTCGGGATATGGATTGATCTTAGGCATGGACTGGTTATCCAGTAATGGTGCCATTCTTGATTGTGAGAAGAGAGTGGTTAGGCTTTTGACTCGGCTGGGTAACACTCTCGAAATTTCTTGTAATCCCTTGAATGTTGTTATGCTTAGTTATCTAGAGTCGCTTGATGCTTCTGTTGAGAATTTACAGTCGGTTAGGGTGGTCCGTGAATATCCGGATGTCTTTGAAGAGGTAAAGGGCTTACCTCCGAGGCGGGAAATAGACTTCCGCATATACCTTGTTGATAATGCAAAGCCCGTAGCTTTACCCGTTAGACGCATGGCTCTAAGGGAAAGGAAGGAGCTCAGTAAGCAAGTTAAAGAGCTTCCCGAGAAGGGGTTCATTAGACGGAGCATTTCGGAATGGGGTGCTCCAGTGGTGTTCGCAACCAAAGCGGACGGTTCGCTTCGCCTATGCGTTGACTATAGGGAGCTAAACAAGCAGACCAAGAAGAATAGGCACCCTCTTCCCAGAATAGACGATTTGTTTGATTAGCTTGTAGGTGCGTCGGTTTTCTCCCAACTTGATATGGCTACCGGGTTTCATCAGCTCAGAGTGGCTGAAGATAGCATTGATAAGACGACATTCAGAACCCTAGACGGTTTCTTCGAGTGGCTTGTCATGCCTTTCGGCTTGACAAACACACTCTCTTATTTTGTAGACCTAATAAGCAGGGTGTTCAGGGAGTTCCGCAATAAGTTTGTGGTGGTCTTCGTAGGCGATATCTTGATCTTCTCAAAGAATGAGGAAGAGCATGCTCAACATCTAAAGGAGATCATTGAGACTCTTCGAGAACATCAGCTGAAAGCAAAATTCTCCAAGTGTCACTTTTGGAGAGAAGAAGTAAGGTTTCTTGGACATGTAGTGTCCAAAGAGGGGTTAGCCGTGGACCCCGCGAAAGTAGTTGCGGTGCAAGATTGGAAGGCACCAAGGAATGCGACCGAAGTCCGAAGTTTTCTTGGGCTAGCAGGCTTTTACCGAAAGTTCATCAGAGATTTTGCAAAAATCTCAGCTCCGCTTACAAGGCTGACGAAGAAGAACTTGACTTTCGCTTGGGATTTGGATTGCAAGTTTGCTTTCCAACGATTGAAAAGGGCTCTCACAACAGCCCCAGTTCTTACATTGCCAGATGGAAGCAAGATGTTTACAGTATACACGGATGCATGCGACACGGGACTAGGCACTGTTCTAATGCAAGAAGGGAAGGTAGTAGCTTATGGTGGAAGATAATTGAAAGTTCTTGAAAAGAACTACCCAACCCATGATCTTGAGTTAGCCGCCATCGTCTTTGCGCTTAAGTCTTGGCGCCATTATCTCCTAGGTGAGAAGTTCGAATTGTATACTGACCATAAATCATTGAAGTATCTTTTCTCACAGAAAGATCTTAACTTGAGGCAGCAAAGGTGGATGGAGATTCTTGCCTCGTATGATTTTGAGATTTCCTATACTCCTGGCAAGGGCAATGTAGTAGCAGATGCCTTGAGTAGAAAGAAGCTGACCTTAAGCCCTCTCTTTATAGAAAGGCGAAGCTTGGAGTATATAACCAGTTTTGACTTTAGGCCCTCCTCTGATTTTGTACCCGGTTTATTGGCATCACTGGAAGTGCGGCCCACTCTCTTGGACTCAATAGGGACCGCACAACGTGAAGACCCTCAGCTCGTTGATGAGATTGATAAGCTAATTAGGGGTGAGACTTATAGTCACCTCAATAGGTACTTCATCGATGATAAGGTTTGGCTGAGGCGGGATGGAAGACTATGCGTCCCACAAGCAAGGGATTTGGTAAAGATGGTTCTCGAGGAAGCACACCATTCCAAGATGAAAATACACCCAGGTGGAGACAAGATGTACAAGGACGTAAAGAGAGTTTTCTTTTGGAGCGGCATGAAGAAGGACATGGCAGATTTCGTTTCTAAGTGCATGATATGCCAACAGGTCAAGGCGGAATAGAAGAAGCCTGGAGGACTGCTTCATCCTCTAGAAGTCCCGCAATGGAAGTGGGATAGCATTTCAATGGACTTCATTGATGGGATGCCTAGGTCAAGAAGGGCCAATACTAGCATTTGGGTAATAGTGGACAGGCTCAAAAAAAGCGCCCACTTTATACCTGTCAAGAGTAAAAGGACTGCCTCATCTCTAGCATCTCTTTATCTCAAGGAAATAGTTCGACTCCATGGAATACCCTCCAGCATAGTGAGTGACCGAGATCCTATCTTTACAAGAGAGTTTTGGCGGAGTCTGCAAGAAGCTGTAGGCACACAGTTATGCTTGAGCATGGCCTATCACTCCCAAACTGATGGTCAGACGGAAAGGGTGAACAGAGTATTAGAAGATCTTTTGAGACTGTGCGTTCTTGACTTTGGAGGGACATGGGAGGATCATGTTCCTTTAGTGGAATTCGCCTACAACAACAGCTACTAAGCCGCTATCGGCATGGCGCCCTTCGAAGCTTTGTATGGAAGACCGTGCTGATCACCAACTTGCTGGTGGGAGTCTACAGACAAGCTTATACTTGGGCCAGACATGATTAGAGAGACTTTTGAAAAAGTGGACTTGATACGAAGGAGAATGAAGACTGCCCAAGATAGACAGAAATCCTACGCAGACAAAAGAAGGACCGGCCTTGAGTTTGAGGTTGGGACAGGGTTTTCCTTAAGGTTTCTCCTTTAAGGAACGTCGTTCGCTTTGGATCCACAGGAAAGCTAGCACCAAGATTTGTAGGTCCGTTCCCCATCATCGAAAAGATTGGGAAGATGGCTTATAGAGTAGAGCTGCCCGAAAGGTTGGCTGGAGTTCACAATGTCTTTCATGTTTCTCACCTCCGGAAATGTTTACATGAATCTGCGCAAGTGGTGGAGCCAAGCATTCTAGAAAAAGATGAAATAGAACGAGAAGCAACTGTGAGAAGAGTTCCAACTCGAATCTTAGGAACTGATGTCAAAAAGCTACGCAACCGTGAAGTCAAGCTTGTTAAAGTCCAATGGAGCGATGCCGAGGAAGACGCGACTTGGGAAACTGAGGATAGAATACGCGCAGCCTACCCTTTTCTTTTTGAGGGTACATCTTTGATCTCTCTTTTTCCATAAGTTTATGCTTGTATCTACCTTTTAGTGTATCCTCTCAGTTCTTTTTCTCCTAACTCCTTAGGTAGAAGCAAATGGATGTAAACATGTATTTGAAACATGTTATGATTGATGGCTGCAAGTGGTTGCAAGTGGTTGCTCGTGGATGCATATACACACACACCCTAGGTATTAGATCGGCTCAGTCACTTTCATATTGCATATGCATATATGTATTCATATTTGTATATGGTTGAAACTTGAGGTGTTTTCATATGAATGTCGCATTTATATGAATGGTTGCGCACTCATGTAGAATTATGAGTAGGGAAGAATTTGCATACATAATGGATTCATGACAGTTACATAATTTGCATTAAGGAGGTCAACTGAATCAGTAGATCGCCTGATTTTGCATTAGGTAAGGACATGTACACACACTATGCATATGATCATGAAGCATTAGAAGTCTTTTAAGGATAATGGACGCCAATGTTGGTTGGTTGAGTAGATGGACGATTGGATGTTAGGATATACGTTCTTATAGACTTGAAGATTTCGGGGACGAAATCCTTTAAGGAGGGGAGAATGTAACACCCCAAATTTTCAGTTAACATTAAATTAACAAATTAAACAATACTTAATTTCAAATGTGATAATTAAGGGAAACAGGTTATGCCATTGTGTTCGTCTCGGAATTCTGGTTGAGATAGAGTCCGAGTTTGCGTAAAACGGATACCATATGAAGGAGATATGGACGAACGAAGTTAGACAGAAAAACCAGAAAGAAAAGAAAAAAAAAGTAGAAATGCACTGGCGCACTTGGGAAGTGCGCCAGTACAAAAATTGCACTAGCGCACTTCCCAAGTGCGCCCAGGCCGAGGTAAAAACCTGCACAGCTTTCTGGTGTGTTCTGATCCATATTGTGACTCATTGCTGAGTCCTTTCTGACTCCTTGCTAAGCCATTAGGGCTGACTTGTCATCCTATCTTGGCTGAATGGCTGTGGTTAACCCTAGGTTCACCTGACGGCTATAATTAACTAAAATTCTATATAAACAACTCAAATGCTTGACCTAAAATCACATAGAAAATAATCCTAGGACTGAAATGCCATCAGTAGAAAACTTGGAGTAGCCGTCACCATTTCTAATTCAAAGAAGAGATAAAGCTTACATCAAAATCCAATTAAAACGAGTCTAATTCAACGATCTTCATCAAAGGCGCGCATCTCCAATTTCAGAATTCAGATTTCAGAACGCAAGAATTCCTTTAAGTTGTAAGTTTAGTTATGTTTTAGGATGCGAATCAAAATTAATGTCATGTCTTGGAAATAAATTGATAATAGAACAATGTTTATTATGTTATATGTGGAATTGAATGATATTGAACTATGTCTGTGGTTCTATTTTATTATCATGTTGAATTGGGAATTAATGGATAAGCCTATTCATATGTATATGAACTTGGAGTATAACCTGTTATGACAAGTTGTGTAGTTTATCATGTTATGCAAGTTTTAGGTTGTAAAATCATTTCACATATGTGACCGAATGTTAGATCAACATGTTTATGTGTATATGTTAAACCTATGTCATATTTCAAGTTCACACTTATCCAAATGTTCGTGATTGATTTGCAAATTCACATATATGTAAGTTGATTTAGTCTATATTGCAAATTCACATATATGTAAGTTGAGCAAATTCACATATATATATGTTGATTTAGTCTACGTTGCAAGTTCACACCTATGATATTCATGTTGATTATTTTGCAAGTTCACACCTATGGTGTTCATATTGACTATGCCGAAAATGCCAAGTTTACACCTATGTCATGTTTATGTTAATGGATTTCTTTATGCCAATTTTGTGTACGCTAAATTAGGCTAAGATTTTAGCCTAATATTATATGTCAAAAATCATGCGGACGAAAAATTAGGCTAAGATTGTTAGCCTAATATTTAGACGGGGTAACGTTGGGAAAAATTGGTAATTATAGGAAACTTGACATAAATTGGTGAAAAATCACATAGGTAATTTATGGCATGAAACGGTATAAATTATATACCTAAATTAATGAACTTGATTAGAAACAAATCTGGGCAATGACATGAATTCTGGATAATATACATAAATAAAAATGTAAATTCAGAAAATACGAATATGCTTAACCCAAGGTTAGATTGAGTTGTGATGTAAACCTGCCCGGACCCGCCCGGCTGTCCAGTAATCACAACAATACCTATCTAATGTGGGAGGTTAAGGCATTGAGCCCAATAAGGACCCGAGGTTAGAATGAGTTATGGTGTAAACCTGCCCGGAACCAACCAGCTCATCCAGTAACCGTAACAATACCTGTCTAATGTGAGTGGTTGGTGCTCTAACTAATTAAAGCTAATGATAGGCAAGTCAGGATGGTAGGGTTAAGTTAACTAAAACACTTAACAAATTCAGCATGTTAATTAAACTGATGGGTGGGGTTAGGTAAATACAGACACTTAACCAACTTAGCATGTTGACCAGAAAACCCTAGTAATGGGGCCCCATTTCAGCAGTAACCCACATAGGTGTATCATGGTATCCTGAAACTAGGCAGGGTGGAGCACGATTACTAGGCTGATTATAAGCGGTCAAAGCGACGGCGAGTGATGCACCAGTGTAGGTTCTAACGGAGTGCGGGCGTGCACACACTCTGGAGTAGAAAAAGCAGGCACTGGGCACCAGTAGTACACACTATGCATTCTAGAATTGTGTCGTGCCGCCACCATGGGACTTGATACACCCCATGGTGGGATCAGCATAGGTATCTACAATCATGTGGTGCCGTATGACACAGGAAGAAACGTTGCGAGTAAGAGCCGATCGAATAAGGGATCACCTTGTCATGAACACGTGGTGCTAGTTAGGCTAGTTAGTAGGTGCAGAGAAGTAATAGTGAGTGGGTTTAGTATAGTTAGTATTTCCTGCCATATCTTGTCTTATATTCTGGTATTGTCCTGTTCTCAGTTTATGCAAGTCATGATCTTTTTATTGTTCTCATGCTAGAAATATAACTAGACTTACCAGACTTATGTCTGACCCATTTTCCTTTCGCTTTCTTTTCTTCCGTCCCCCCCCCCAAGGTCCACAGGGAGGAAACACCTCAGCTTAGTCAGATTTTTCATCCAGCTTGAAGAGAGAGAATGTATTGCTTGGATCTCTTTCGTTTGGGCTATGGCTTTGGACATTGTATGGCGATTTATGCAGTTTTAATTATGTTTCATGCTTCTTTAAGTTTTAAATCAAGACAGTATTATGGTTGTAATAATTGGAAGTTTGTTTTGAGGCAATTATGGAAATGTTTTGTATGAACACGTACTTATAATATGAAAGTCTATTTGTTTTTCCGCTGCTTATATATATGTGTTTATATCTGTCTTGTGTTTTATCTGTGACTTTTACTTATAAACCTCCACTGAAGTTAAGGCATACCCTTCGTGAGTGACCTTAATGGAGGTGGGGTGTTTCACAACTCCTGGCGGTTCGGTTGGTGGAAAGCTCCTCCGGTTCGGGTTGAGTTCTTCAATTTTGCCAGGTCAGGTCATGACCAAGCTCCACGGTTTTGGTGTGCTCCGGTTCGTGATTTGTAAGCGCGAGCGGTTCGGATCGGAGGACTTCAGGTCGTGGCTCCAAGCATCGGTTCGTGGTGTCCTTGTCATGAGCGGTTCGGGACGGAGGTGCCATCATTCATGAGCGGATCGGGGTCAGGGAGTGCTCCACGAGCGGGTCGGGGTCGGGTAGTGCTCCACGAGCGGGTCGGGGTCGGGTAGGGCGATCCGATCCGGTTCCTGCATAGTATCCTGCAACTTTCCAGCGACTGTTTTACGCTATACGACGGCGTTTTCGACCAATCTAACTTTCCTAATCAATTGCAAATCATACCATACAGTTATAGCAACATGTATAATCATCCACAAACACCAAAACAACAATATGACAAGATTAAACGGATCAAACATACCCAAAACCCATGTTTTCCCCTTAATCATGTTTAAGCAAATTTAATGGTAGGATTAACAAAACTTAACGAAATTAGCCCAAATTTTTATCAGAGCCCTAAAATAATATTTAAGAATTTCTAAACATTTTTCCAGAATTTAATCATGTATAATTTCGCTAATTAACACTAATTACCCATAATTAGTGAGGAACTACGCAAATCACTCACCTTAGCCAAAATAATATACCAAATCTGAAATTATCCTCTGTTTGGCGCTGTTCCCAAGGCTACACAGCAGCTCCAACCTAGATTTGGTGTTGATTTGCCTTGATTTGACGTTGCTAAGCTTAATCCTTGATTAGAGAGCGATTTGGGATGAAATTAGAAGGTGGAGGCCATTATTAGGGTTTCTAAGAGGTAAATGGCGGCTAGAAAACTGAAATAGAATGAAAACCTAACTCATTTCAGCCTCACCATAACTCTAATCCCGAAATCGGTTATGGCCCCATTCACTAATCACCTCATTTGGCCCGGTTAAGGAGTTTTTCACCTTCTAAACCTTATTTCAGCCATATCTCCCAAATGGTAAGTCCGTTTTTCACATATGACCACTCTACGGAAAGGTAAACCATCATCCAGATCTAATGAAAGTGGTTTCATGTCAAAAATCCTTTCCAACCAAAAGTTATGGCTGAAACAAGATCAGCTAGGGGCAAAACGGTCATTTAAAAAATGACAAAAATCATGAACATGGGAAATGACCCCAATAGTCGTCTCCCAAAGTTACATGGCTATACGACTTCATTTGAGAAAGAAATAAATATTCAACGATCCTTCGATGCGTAGAATGTGGGTCGTTACATTCTTCCCCCCTTAAGAAATTTCGCCCCCGAAATTCCTTAACTAAGAAACAAGCAAAGGATCCCGCATTCCTATCAACCATTCACAACAATCAAACATACAAAACAACAAACAATTCTATCCTAGCTTGCGGAAAACTAAATCGCAATTAGAATCTTACCAGGCAAAGAGTTCTGGATACGTCTTCCTAATGCACTCCTCTGTCTCCCAAGTACAGTCATTCTCATCCTCGCCCCACTGAACCTTGACTAGACTCACCACTTTCCTTCGAAGTTTCTTCGTATCGTGCTCGACAATACGAATCGGCTTGCGGTTCCCAACAGCCTCGGGTTCTACTTCGACATCATCCAACTGATCAGGTGAAATAGTCACATCGGGGTCATGCACGAATTTCCTTAACTGGGAAACATGAACCCCTGTCATCTTGTCCGAAAACTCAACTTTATATGCCAAATTCCCCACTTGCTCAAGAATTGAGAATGGACCAACAAATCTTGGTGTTAACTTGCCTCTCCTACCAAATTGAATCACGCTCTTTAACGGAGAAATCTTGACAAAAACCCAAGTCACTAATGGTGAATTTTACGTCTCTCCTCCTCTTATCAGCATAACTCTTTTGCGTATATTGGGCAGCCTTCATTCACTGTTGAATGATCTTAACCTTATCTGAAGTTTCGCTTATCACATCTGGTCCAAGCACAAACTTCTCACCAGTTTCTAACCAACATGACGGTGAGTTGCACGGTCTTCCGTACAAAGCTTCAAATGGAGCCATACCAATACTGAATTGATAACTATTATTATATGCAAACTCTACTAGATGCAAATGGTCATCCCATGATCCACCAAAATCCAATATACAAGCTCTCAAGAGATCTTCTAATACTCGATTCACCCTCTCGGTCTGACTGTCTGGTTTGAGGGTGATACGTGGTACTGAGATGTAATTCTGACCCTAACGCCTCTTGTAAGCTCTTCCAAAACCCACTAGTAAATAACGGGCCTCGGTCACTCACAATGCCTTTAGGTACTCCATGAAACCTCACTACCCATTTCATGTACAGTTCTGCTAACTTAGCTACTGTTCGATTCGACTTGACGGGTATAAACCTTGCACTCTTGGTCAATCGGTCCACAATCACCCAAATGCTATCATGGCCCGATCTAGTCCTTGGTAAACCATCGATGAAATCCATTGAAATTTGCTCCTATTTCCATTCGGGAATTTCTAACGCTTGCAACAAACCACTAGGCTTCTTTTTCTTAGCTTTAACTAGCTGGTAATTCATGCATTTGGATATAAACTTCCCAACGTCTCTATTCATCCCTTCCCAGTAGTAGGTCTGCTTCATGTCCCGATACATTTTGTTACCACCGGGATGTATAGTCAGTTTTGAGTGATGACATTCTCTACGCACTTCATCTCTTAATCCATTGACATTGGGTACAACTAATCTTCCATTCTTTTGATGCCATCCATCTCGATCAAGCCCATACTTGTTCATCTCCTCGTCGATACCCATCTCTAACTTGGAGACGATTTCCAATAGGTTAGGATCGTCCCTCTGACTGGAACCAATCCGCTCAATCAAAGTGGGTATGATCGTCAAACTTGCTAACATTTCTGGATCCAATTCGCACTTTGGTCTGAAATCATACCCAGCGATGTACTCCAATTGCTTCCATTCTAGAAACATAGCCCCTAAACTGGCATGTCTTCTACGCAATGCATCAGCTACCGCATTGCCCTTTCCTGGTGTATATGCGATATCGAAATCGTAGGAAGCCAAGAATTCTAACCATCTTTGCTGTCGGAGATTTAGATCCTTCTGAAAGAAGAGATACTTTAACGATTTATGATCGGTAAAGGGCTCAAATCTTTCTCCCAAGAGATAATGTCTCCACATCTTCAATGCGAACACGATTGCTGCTAATTCCAAATCATGGGTAGGGTATCTTCTCTCGTGCGGTTTCAATTGCCGACTTGCATAAGCTACATCCCTACCTCCTTGCATCAGTACAGCACCTAGTCCGGTACCACAGGCATCCGTGTATACCGTCATCTCTTTATTCCCCTTAGGAATGACTAACACTGGTGCACATGTCAACTTTTCCTTTAAACTCTTGAATGCGTTCTCGCACTTTCCGTCCCAGACGAAAGCTTGGTTCTTCTTGGTCAACTGAGTTAACGGTGCTGCTATCTTGAAGAAGTCTTGGATAAACTTGCGATAATATCCTGCTAATCCCAAGGAACTTCGTATGTCTATTACATTCTTGGGCGTAGACCAATCTTGTACCGTAGCCACGTTCGCAGGGTCCACGGCAATACCATTCTCTGAAACAACATGGCCCAAGAATCTCACTTCCCTCCTCCAGAAGTGACACTTAGAAAACTTTGCTTTCAATTGGTGGTTTCTCAACACCTCCATTACTATCCTCAGATGTTCCTTGTGTTCTTCCTCTGTCCTTGAATAAACAAGTATATCATCCATGAACACAAGAACAAACTTATTCAATTGATCTCTGAATACCCTATTCATAAGATCCACAAAATATGTTGGTGCATTGGTCAACCCAAATGGCATGACCAACCACTCATAGAATCCAGACGACATCCGAAATGCCGTTTTAGCTATACTCTCAGCTTCTACCCTAAGCTGATGAAAACCTGTCGCGAGATCCAACTGGGAAAACACTCTCGCGCCACTCAACTGATCAAACAAATCGTCTATCTGTGGTAGAGGATACTTATTCTTCCTCGTCACCTTATTCAACTCGCGGTAGTCTACACACAATTGAAGGGAACCATCTACTTTGGAAGCAAACACAACTGGTGCTCCCCGCTCAGAAACACTTCTTCTAATAAATCCCTTCTTCAAAAGATCACTCACTTGCACCCCGAGCTCTCGCTGCTCCCTTGGTACCATACGACGAAGTGGCATCAATATAGGTCTGGCATCTTTCACTAAATCAATACGAAACTCAATCTCTTGGTGTGGTAGAAGTCCGGTCACTTCCTTGAAGACATCCGGATACTGGCCAACAATGGGAATTCCTGCTAACTCTTCCTGCGGGATGTCGAGGGAATTTAAAAAACTAGCCATCATCTCATCACTTGGTAGGCCACCAAACACTCCTCTCCGCCCATCACCCCCCTAATAGTCACCGAAAATCCCTCACAGTCTACCACCACCCCTATATCTTTGGAGCCAATCGACTCCCAAAATAATGCCAAACCCAGTAAATCCCAAAACAAAGCAATCACAAGTAAACATGCGTCCATGACTCGATAAGACCACATTACGACAAATCATGCTAAGGCTAGTCGAACCACCAATCTAGTTCGTCACCGCTAAAGGTCTATCGACTATCTCGGGTTCCAATCCCAACCTATCTATCAGGTCACTAGATATGAAGGAACAGGAAGCTCCGGTATCAAACAATACTCGAATAGGAACATCATAAACAGAAAGTATATGTAACACCCCGTATTTTCTGTTAACATTAATGTTACGAATTAAACAATACTTAATTTCAAATTTGATAATTGAGGGAAACGGGTTACGCTATTGCGTTCGTCTGGGAATTCTGCTTGAGTTAGAGTCCGAGTTTGCGTGAATTGGACTACGTATGAAGAAGTTATGGCCTTCAGAAGTTTCAGTAGTTTTAATAAACAGATCAGAAATTCAAAATTCAAAATCAGAAGCAGAAGCGGACTGGGTAGGAAATTTCCCGCCTAGGGATCAGGTCGACCAGGGGGTCGATCCTAGTGTCGACCTCCCCTATACAGGTCGACCTGGGGTTCGACCTACCTCCATGGGGCAGATCTGAAAAATTGATGTGGTCTGACTCCCTGCTGAGTCATTAGGGCTGATTTGGCTGTTCTATCTTGTCTAGATGGTGTTTATCGCTTCTAGGTTGATCAGACGGCTCTAAATTAACCAAACTTCTATATAAGCAACCTAAATCTATGCCCTAAGCCATACAAAAAATATTCCTAGAGCCGTCATGCCGTCCGTAGTGAACCTAGAATAGCCGTTATCTCTTTCAACTCAAAGGAAAGATAGAAGCTACGTCAAATCAAATCAAATCTAATATAATTCAACTAAATTCAACGATCTACATCAAAGGCGAGCAATTCATTTTCAGAATACAGATTCCAGAACTCAAGAATTCCTTTTTGTTTGTAAGTGTAGTTACCTTTCAGATGTAAATAGATTAAAGACATGATTTGTAATGAATTGTAAAATAGAATTTGAACCAAGTTGTATGTGATGCTGATTCATGTCTATTCATGTCTATTCTATCATGTTTGCCTATGAACTATTGTGGTTTATCATGTTAAATTTGCGATTATGTTGTATGTAGTTTGATGATAAAACTACCATTGTAAAAGGCTTGGCAATGAACCTATGTGTTGTGTGTTAAATGGGCGATGACATGACATGTTGTATAAATTAGTGATGACATCTATATGTTGTATGTCGATTTGGGAATTTTGCCATGTTCATGCAAGTTTATAGGATAAAACATGGTTCTATAAACCTATATATTTAGATCTACAACTTCATATGTTAGATCCATATGCCTTCATGTTAGATCTAAACTATCATGTCATGAATGCATGCAAGTTTATAGGATAAAACATGATTATGTAAAACCTATATGTTTAGATCTACAACTTTATATGTTAGATCTATATGCCTTTATGTTAGATCCATGTCAACTTGATTCAACCCCTAGTCAAGTTCACCACTACATGCCAAGTTTAATTTGTATAGTTTTATGTAAATTCATATGCTTGTGGTTCATGTTGCATAGATCTAGTTAGCAAGTTCTTTATTAAAAGTATATTGTTCTATGCCAAATTCATGTGACACATGTGAAGTTAGATCCATACTTTTGTATGATGTTGGAATGTTGCAAAGTACCTCTTTTCCCCTTTTTGTGTTATAAGTTAGGCTAAAATATCGAGCCTAACATCCTATGTAATTTTGCGAACGTACAACGGGGGTAACGTTGGGGAAAACTTGAAATTACATGTAATTGGCATGTTTGGCATAATCATGATAAATGACATAAAAATGGTATAATATTTATACCTAAAAAGTTATGCACTTGGTATAGAGGGAAAGTGGGCCATGACAATAAATTGTTGACAAATTTACATAAAAGGATAAATATGTAAATTTAGAAAAGAGGAATATGCCTAACCCGAGGTTAGACTGAGTTGTGGTGTAAAACTACCCGTAACCGACCAGCACATCCAGTGACCACAACAAACCTGTCTAATGTGGGTGGTTAGTGCATTAAGCCCAAAAAGGACCCGAGGTTAGACAGAGTTATGGTGTAAAACTGCCCGGAACTGACCGGCACATCCAATGACTACAACAATACCTGTCTAATGTGAGTGGTTGGTGCTTTAATAAAGCTAAGTCAAGATTGGTAGGGTTAAGTCAATTAAGGAAACATTTAACCAATTCAACATGTTAACTAAACTGATGGGTGGGGGTTAGGTTAATTTGGACACTTAACCAATTTAACATGTTGGCTAGAAATCCCTAGTAACGGGGACCCATTTCAGTAGTAACCCACATAGATGTATCATGGAACCCTGAACTAGGTAGGGTGGGGGACAATTACTGGGCTGAATTGCAAGCGGTCAAAATGACGGCGGGTGGTGCGTCAGTGTAGGTTCCGACGGAGTACGGGCGTGCACGTACTCCGGAGTGGAAAAAGTAGGCACTGGGCATCAGTAGTTATACACTATGCATCTTGATTCGTGTCGGGTTGCCACCACAGGATTTGATACACCCCATGGTGGGACCAGAACAGGTATCTACAATCAAGCGGGGGACGAATGACACACGTGAAAAATGCATGCGAGTAGGAGCCGATCAATATAAGGGGATCATTTCACCATGAACATGGCGTGCCAGTTGGACAAGTATAAGTAGGTGCAGAGAAATTAGACATGAGTGCGATGTATATACGGTTTATCCTGCCTTATATAGCTTTATGTTAGTTTGTTGTTCTGGTACTGTCCTATTTTCAGTTTATTCCTATCATGACCTTTTCCTTGTTCACGCACTGAAAAGTCACTGGACTTACTCAGACTTATGTCTGACCCATTTTTCTTTCGTCTTCTTTTCTTCCGTTTCTCCCCCCTCAGGTAGCCAGGGAGGGAATAGCTCAGCTTAATTTGGACCGTTCATCTTTCCAAGCTTGAAGACTCTGTGATGTACGGCTTGGAATCTTTTATCTTTGGCTATGGCTTTGGACACACTAGACTTGGGGATTTATGCAGTTTTATTTATGTTTTAGGCTTCTTTATGTTTTAATCAAGACAGAGATTATAATGTAATGTTTTGGAAGTTATTTGGACACAATTTATTGTAATGGTTTTTATATTGAACCACGTATGAAATAAATGTTTGTTTTCCGCTGCTTATATTTCTGTCTTGTAAATTTTCTGTGTCTTTTACCTATAATGCTCCACCAAAGTTAAGACATTCCCTTTGTGAGTGCCCTTAACGGAGGTGGGGTGTTTCACTTGGTATCAGAGCAAAGGTTTACTAGATCAGATAAAAGTTTTTGAAAACTATTTTCAAAAAGAAATATAAAGAAGCATTTTTCAAGAAAAAGTGTTATTTTACTTTAAAAAGTCATAATCCCCCAAAGCCATATGCACTATCTTTTATCCTATGTTTTGAATCTTTCCTTTTTCATTTCAGCATGTCTGGGAATCTTAACCTTCCAGAGGGGGTACCGATACCTGGCTGGTTCAGGAGGTACCTAGAGATTAGGGCCAACGACGCAGGCCCAACAGACATTCCTCCTCCCCCAGCTGCAGCGGCTCCTCCTCCTCCTCTTCATGCAAATGCTTTCTCAAAGATTTGTAGAGACTTTAGAGCCATGGGTGGAAAGGATTTCAAAGGAACTGAATCATTCGTAGAAGCAAGAAACTGGCTCAAAGAAACCGAGGATCTATTCATTATCTTCGAGGTGGGTAATAGGCAGAAGATACAGTTGGCAGTGTGGTTGCTTGAAGATGAAGCCTCTTATTGGTGGGTGGTTACCAATGCGGAGAGACCCGTCGAAACTTGGGAGGATTTCAAAATGAGGTTTGAGATGAAATTCCTCTCACAAGCTGAACGAAGTTTACAGGTGGAAAAGTTCTTATCTCTTAAGCAAGGAAGTATGACAGTCAAAAAATATGTCAATCAATTTAATCAGCTGGCTAGATTTGGACTGGAGTTAGTAAACACTCCACATAAGAAGGCTCTTCGCTTTGTTAAAGGGTTGAATGAGCCACTACATAGCCTAGCTATGACCCACATACCCATGGGTGCAACTTATGAAAGGTTGGTGGACATGGCACTCTTGCACGAGGAAGACAAGGGCAAGAAAGAGGCAAAGGTGGAGGTGCCTCAAGACAAGAAAGCAGAGGGGTCACAAAACAAAATACAGATTCAACGAAAGGCGGGAAGAACAACAAACCCCGTGACAAGAGGAAGTGCAATTTCTGTGGCATTCGTGGACATCTGGTGAAGGACTCCAGGAAGAAGAAGAAGATGGGTGATTGTTTCCATTGCGGCGAGACAGGACACATGGCTAAGGACTGCCCAAGAAAGCAAGGGCAGAGGGCTGGTTCTACTTCTGGAGGGCAGGTTCACGCTCTCACAGCGCCTCCGCAAGAACGAGGTAGAAATATTTCTTTCGAAAGTTTAGTCTATCTTTTTAATCATCCTATTCGTACACTCTTTCATTCTGGCGCATCGCACTCATTTATATCCACTGCTTTAGTTGAATCTCTGCACCTAGACACCAGTATAGTCCCTTGGTTGTATCAAATCCAATTGGGGCCTCAGCTTATTTGTCAACGATTTGTTTGGATTTGGAAATTTCTATACTAAGCGTTGGGTTTAGATGTAATGCCTTTGTATTGGGCTTCCTGGGCTATGGATTGATTCTAGGCATGGATTGGCTATCCAGTAATGGTGCCATCCTTGATTGTGAAAGGAGAGTGGTTAGACTCATGACTCGCCTCGGTAACACTCTCGAAATTTCTTGTAATCCCATGAACTCTGTTATGCTTAGTTATCTAGAATCTCTTGATGCGTCTATTGAGAACTTGTAGTCTGTTAGAGTAGTCCGGGAATGCTCGAATGTGTTTGAAGAGGTAAAGGGCTTACCTCCGAAGCGGGAGATAGACTTCCGCATATATCTCATTGATAATGCAAAACCCGTCGCCTTACCCGTGAGGCACATGGCTCCAAGGGAGCGGAAAGAGCTCAACAAGCAAGTTAAAGAGTTCCTAGAAAAGGGGTTTATAATGCGGAGTATTTCTGAATGGGGTGCTCCAGTAGTGTTTGCAACTAAAGCGGACGGTTCGCTTCGCCTATGCGTTGATTATAGGGAGCTAAACAAGCTGACCAAGAAAAATAGGCACCCACTCCCAAGAATAGATGACTTGTTCGATCAGCTTGTAGGTACATCGGTTTTCTCCCAACTATATCTAGCTACCGGGTTTCATCAGCTAAGAGTGGCTGAAGACAGTATTGATAAGACCGCGTTCAGAACTCCGGACGGTTTCTTTGAATGGCTTGTCATGCCTTTCGGCTTGACAAACGCACCCGCTTATTTCGTTGACTTGATGAGAAGGGTGTTTACGGAGTTTCTCAATAAGTTTGTGGTGGTCTTCGTAGATGACATTTTGATTTTCTCAAAGAATGAGGTAGAGCATGCTCAGCATTTGAAAGAAGTCATGGACACTCTTCGAGCACACCAGTTGAAAGCCAAATTCTCCAAATGCCATTTCTGAAGAGAAGAAGTAAGGTTTCTTGGACATGTGGTGTCCAAAGAGGGATTAGCTGTGGACCCCGCAAAAGTAGTTGCGGTGCAAGATTGGAAGGTCCCACGGAATGCGACTGAGGTCTGAAGCTTCCTCGGGCTATCAGGCTTTTACCGAAAATTCATCAAAGATTTTGCGAAAATCTCAGCTCCGCTTACAAAGTTGACAAAGAAGAACCTAGCTTTCAATTGGGATTTGGATTGCGATATTGCTTTCCAACGATTAAAGAGGGCTCTAACAACAGCCCCAGTTCTGACATTGCCAGATGGGAGCAAGATGTTTACCGTATACACGGACGCCTGTGATACGGGACTAGGTGCTGTCTTGATGCAAGAAGGGAAGGTAGTAGCTTATGGAGGCAGACAGTTGAAAGTACATGAGAAAACTACCTAACCCATGATCTAGAGTTGGTTGCCATCGTCTTTGCCCTTAAGTCTTGGCGCCACTATCTCCTAGGTGAGAAGTTTGAATTGTTTACTGACCATAAATTGTTGAAATACCTTTTCTCACAGAAAGATCTCAACTTGAGGCAGCAAAGATGGATGGAGTTTCTTGCCTCATATGATTTTGAGATTTCCTATACTCCTGGCAAGGGCAATGTAGTAGCAGACGCCTTGAGTAGGAAGAAGCTGACCCTAAGCTTTCTCTTTATAGAAATGCAAAGCTTGGAATACATAGCCAACTTTGATTTCAGGCTCTCTGTCGATCATGTGACTGATTTGTTAGCATCGCTAGAAGTGTGGCCTACTCTTTTGGACTCAATAGGAACCGCACAACGTGAAGACCCTCAACTAGTTGATGTGATAGATAAGTTGATTAGGGGTGAGACTTCTAGTCACCTCACTAGATACTCCATCGACGACAAGGGATGGTTGAGGCGAGATGGAAGGCTATGCGTCCCACAAGAAAGGGATTTGGTGAAGAAAGTTCTTGAAGAAGCACACCATTCCAAGTTGACCATACACCCCGGTGGAGACAAAATGTACAAAGACATCAAAAGGGTTTTCTTTTGGAATGGCATGAAGATGAATGTAGCTGAATTCATATCTAAGTGCATGATATGCCAACAAGTCAAGGTGGAGCAGAAGAAGCCTGGTGGTTTGCTTCATCCTCTAGAGGTCTCACAGTGGAAATAGGATAGCATCTCGATGGACTTTATTGATGGGCTGCCTAGGTCAAGAAGAGGCAATGCCAGTATTTGGGTAATAGTGGACAGGCTCACAAAAAGTGCTCACTTCATACCCGTTAAGAGTAGAAGAACTTCCTCATCCCTAGCATCCATATATCTTAAAGAGATAGTTCGACTCCATGGGATACCCTCCAGCATAGTGAGCGACCGAGATCCTATCTTTAAGAGCGAGTTTTGGAGGTGTTTGCAAGAAGCTGTAGGCACATAGTTATGCTTAAGCACGGCCTATCACCCCCAAACCGATGGTCAGACGGAAAGAGTGAACAGAGTATTAGAAGACCTCTTGAGACTATGCATTCTTGACTTCGGAGGTACATGGGAGGATCATCTACCTCTGGTGGAATTCGCTTACAACAATAGCTACCAAGCCACCATAGGCATGGCACCCATTGAAGCTTTATATGGAAGACCATGTCGATCACCAACTTGTTGGTGGGAGTCTACAGACAAGCTCATACTTGGACCGGACATGATTAGAGAAACTTCATAGAAAGTGGACTTGATACGAAGAAGAATGAAGACTGCCCAAGATAGACAGAAGTCCTACGCAGATAAAAGGAGGACCGACCTTGAGTTAGAGGTTGGGGACAGGCTTTTCCTTAAAGTATCCCCTTTGAGGAACGCCGTTCGCTTCGGATCCGCAGGAAAGTTAGCTCCAAGATTTGTAGGGTCGTTTCCAATCATTGAGAAGATTGGAAAGATGGCTTACAGAGTAGAGCTGCCCGAAAGATTGGCTGGAATTCATAATGTCTTTCACGTTTCTCACCTACGGAAGTGCCTACATGAGTCTGCGGAAGTGGTGGAACCAAGCATACTAGAGGAAGTGGAAGTTGAACGAGAAGCAACTGTGAGGAGAATTCCAACTTGTATCTTGGGTACAGAAGTCAAAAAGCTACGCAACCGTGAAGTCAAACTTGTAAAAGTTCAATGGAGTGACGCCGAGGAAGACGCGACTTGGGAGACTGAGGCCAAGATACGCGCAGCCTACCCTTTTCTTTTTGAGGGTACATCTTTGATCTCTTTTTCCTTAAGCTTGTTCATGCTCATATCTATCTTTTTATATTTTCCTCAGTGCTGTTTTCGATCCTTAGGTAGAAACCAATGGATGCAAACATGTATTTGAAACATGTTATGATTGATGGTTGCAAGTGGTTGCAAGTGGTTGCTCGTGGATGCATATACACACATTAGGTGTTAGATCGGCTCAGTCACTTTTCATATTGCATATGTGTATTTGTATATGATTGAAACTTGATGTGTTATCATATGAATGCTGCATTTGTATGAATGATTGTGCACTCATGTAGAAAGTATGATTAGGAATAATTGCATACGTAATGGACTCATGGCACTAACATAATTTGCATTAAGGAGGTCAACTGAATCAGTAGACCACCTGATTTTGCATTAGATAAGGACATGTACACACACTATGCATATGATCATGAAGCATTAGAAGTCTTCTAAGGAAAATGAATGCCTGTGTTTGATGGTTGAGTAGATGGACGATTGGATGGTAGGATATACATTCTTCTTGACTTGAAGATTTCGGGGACGAAATCCTTTTAGGAGGGGAGAATGTAACATCTCGTATTTTCTGTTAACATTAATGTTACGAATTAAACAATACTTAATTTCAAATTTGAGAATTAAGGGAAATGGGTTACGCTATTGCGTTCATCTCAAAATTCTGCTTGAGATAGAGTCCGAGTTTGCGTGAATTGGACTCCGTATGAAGAAGTTATGGCCTTTAGAAGTTTCCGTAGTTTTAATAAATAGATCAGAAATTCAAAATTCGAAATCAAAAGCAGAAGCGGGCTGGGCGGGAAATTTCCCGCCTAGGGATCAGGTCGACCAGGGGGTCGACCCTAGTGTCGACCTCCCCTATACACGTCGACCTTAGTGTCGACCTAGGGGTCGACCTACCCTCTCGGGAAGATCTGAAAAATTGATGTGTTCTGACTCCCTGCTGAGTCATTAGGGCTGATTTGGCAGTTCTATCTTGTCTGGATGGTCTTGATCGCTTCTGGGTTGATCTGATGGCTCTAAATTAACCAAACTTCTATATAAGCAACCTAAATCTATACACTAAGCCACACAAAAAATTATTCCTAGAGTCGTCAAGCCGTCAGTAGTGAATCTAGAATAGTCGTCATCTCTTTCAACTCAAAGGCAAGACAGAAGCTACGTCAAATCAAATCAAATCTAATCAAATTCAATAAATTCAATGATCTACATCAAAGGCGAGCAATTCAGTTTCAGAATACAGATTCCAAAAATCAAGAATTCCTTTTTGTTTGTAAGTGTAGTTACCTTTTAGATGTAAATAGATTAAAGACATGATTTGTAATGAATTGTAAAATAGAATTTGAACCAAGTTTTATGTGATGCTGATTCATGTCTATTCATGTCTATTCTATCATGTTTGCCTATGAACTATTGTGGTTTATCATGTTAAATTTGCGATTATGTTGTATGTAGTTTGATGATAAAACTACCATTGTAAAAGGCTTGGCAATGAACCTATGTGTTGTATGTTAAATGGGCGATGACATGACATGTTGTATAAATTAGTGATGACATATATATGTTGTATGTCGATTTGGGAATTTTGCCATGTTCATGCAAGTTTATAGGATAAAACATGGTTCTGTAAACCTATATATTTAGATCTACAACTTCATAGGTTAGATCCATATGCCTTCATGTTAGATCTAAACTATCATGTCATGAATACATGCAAGTTTATAGGATAAAACATGATTATGTAAAACCTATATGTTTAGATCTACAACTTTATATGTTAGATCCATATGCCTTTATGTTAGATCCATGTCAACTTGATTCAACCCCTACGCAAGTTCATCACTACATGTCAAGTTTAATTTGTATAGTTTTATGTAAATTCATATTCTTGTGGTTCATGTTGCATAGATCTAGTTAGCAAATTCTTAATTAAAAGTATATTGTTCTATGCCAAATTCATGTGACACATGTGTAGTTAGATCCATACTTTTGTATAATGTTGGAATGTTGCAAAGTACCTCTTTTCCCCTTTTTGTGTTATAAGTTAGGCTAAAATATCGAGCCTAACATCCTATGTAATTTTGCGAACGTACAACGGGGGTAACGTTGGGGAAAACTTGAAATTACATGTAATTGGCATGTTTGGCATAATCATGATAAATGACATAAAAATGGTATAATATTTATACCTAAAAAGTTATGCACTTGATATAGAGGGAAAGTGGGCCATGACAATAAATTGTTGACAAATTTACATAAAAGGATAAGTATGTAAATTTAGAAAAGACGGATATGCCTAACCCGAGGTTAGACTGAGTTATGGTGTAAAACTGCCCGGAACCGACCGGCACATCCAGTGACCACAGCAATACCTGTCTAACGTGGGTGGTTAGTGCATTGAGCACAAAAAGGACCCGAGGTTAGACTGAGTTGTGGTGTAAAACTGCCCGGAACCGACCGGCACATCCAGTGACCACAACAATACCTGTCTAATGTTAGTGGTTGGTGCTTTAATAAAGCTAAGTCAAGATTGGTAGGGTTAAGTCAATTAAGAAAACAGTTAACCAATTCAACATGTTAACTAAACTGATGGGTGGGGGTTAGGTTAATTTGGACACTTAACTAATTTAACATGTTGGCTAGAAAACCCTAGTAACGGGGACCCACTTCAGCAGTAACCCACATAGATGTATCATGGAACCCTGAACTAGGCAGGGTGGGGCACGATTACTGGGCTGTATTGTAAGCAGTCAAAATGACGACGGGTGGTGCGTCAGTGTAGGTTCCGACGGAGTACGGGCGTGCACGTACTCCGGAGTGGAAAAAGAAGGCACTGGGCATCAGTAGTTATACACTGTGCATCTTGATTCGTGTTGGGTTGCCACCATAGGATTTGATACACCCCATGGTAGGACCAGCACAGGTATCTACAATCAAGCGGGGGCCGAATGACACACGTGAAAAATACATGCGAGTAGGAGCCGATCAATATAAGGGGATCATTTCACCATGAACATAGGGTGCAGTTGGACAAGTATAAGTAGGTGCAGAGAAATTAGACATGGGTGCGATGTATATTCGGTTTATTCTGCCTTATATAGCTTTATGTTAGTTTGTTGTTCTGGTACTGTCCTATTTTCAGTTTATTCATATCATGACCTTTTCCTTGTTCACACACTGAAAATTCACTGGACTTACTCAGACTTATGTCTGACCCATTTTTCTTTCGTCTTCTTTTCTTCCGTTTTCCCCCCTCAAGTAGCCAGGGAGGGAATAGCTCTGCTTAATTTGGACCGTTCATCTTTCCAAGCTTGAAGACTCTGTGATGTACGGCTTGGAATCTCTTATCTTTGGCTATGGCCTTGGACACACTAGACTTGGGGATTTATGCAGTTTTATTTATGTTTTATGCTTCTTTATGTTTTAATCAAGATAGAGATTATGATGTAATGTTTTTGAAGTTATTTGGAGACAATTTTCTGTAATGGTTTTTGTATTGAACCACGTATGAAATAAATGTTTGTTTTCCGTTGCTTATATTTCTGTCTTGTAAATTTTCTGTGTCTTTTACCTATAATGCTCCACCAAATTTAAGGCATTCCCTTTGTGAGTGACCTTAACGTAGGTGGGGCGTTTCAGCATACCTTGAATAACGACATTCTTTCCTTTCTCAGCCGCAGTTGGGGCATTCGACGAAGAAGGAACAACATTAATAGCATATCACTACAAGAAAATAATACATTTATAGCAAGCAAGGATTGCACGATAATTTAACTTGCAATAGTTAAGTATGCTAGTCATTAGTTAGAATAATCCATGGCTTTGAACAGTAAGCCATGACATTGACCAATGCAATAGCAAATAAGTCATTGGTTTGAATGGTAAACCATGACATGGATGCCACGCAATAACAAATGATATGGCAAAATTTTGACCGCTCAATTTTTTAGGCTTCCCTCCCATTATTTGGCCGCTAAAATTTGCTTTTCTGTTCTTCCCTAAATCTAATTTTCACGTTTCCCTCTGATTTTACGCTTCACTCCAATTCACTCAACCTAATCCCCTCTCCGCTCACGCATTCCCTCCCGTCGAAATTCCTCCTTCAATTCCTGGTTCCCTCCCGTTGAAACTCCTCTTTGTCTTTGCCTTCTTTGCCTTGCCTCTAAAATTTTCAGATTAGGGTCAAAATTTCCGATTCTGTTATTACACAGCCTTGCGACTTCAACACAACATAGATTGGTCGTTCACAAGCTCGATTGGTTTTCTTCAAATTGTAAGTTCTATCCGTGATTTTTTCGAGTTGCTTTGATTATATTTTCAAAACAGAAGCCTCCTTTGTTCGTAAATCTTACTTTGAATTGGCGATAAAAAAGAATAAGTTGTAGATGGTTTATTGTTGATTGCAGTAACGTACATAACTTTTTTTTAACTACTAATTCGAATCAATTTCTGGGTAAACAATTGTTAACTCTATGAATTATGATGCAATAGTACTGTAACATAACTACAGATGACCGTGTCTTACAGCTGTTATTTACAAGCATAATATAATATGTTTGCTTAAGTTGATTTTTTTCATGTAGTTAAGGCAATGAAATAAATAAATAGTATTAAGGTTGTTTTGTTCGTGAAAAAAATCATTGGGCCAGGTTCTTAATGCAGATTCATTCAGTGTTTAGAAAATTTACAAATTATTTGCTACAACAGAAAAGTGTCCAACAACGTTAGGCTCCGATTGTTTAGTATGTATTGCCATATAAGTATCCATTTTCACTTTAAAAAAGTGTTCTTTTGAAATATGGTGCTGCTATACAATTTTCCTTATAGCTTAATCCAACTATATGTATATTGAGAACTCACCTATTTTATAATAGGTTGCTGTTGAAAATATAAAGATCAACGATGAGCGGCAAGCCATGATAGCTCCAACTATACTTCCTCATTCTTTCTTAAGCCTGCCAATTTTACAATTTATCAAAACTTTCAAAGCACAGATACCTGTGAGCAGCTCGGACAAGTGATCGCCAGGTGGACCTTATTACCTCTCTTATCTGGACCGTGACATGCTTCTACGAAGATCCATTTATGGTGGAGGTGTTTTTGTTTTCACTCGAGCACAAGCCTTTAAATGGCTTTATGACATTCAGAAATAACAAATGTAAGTAAATATCCAAACACCACACCATTATCAGAAAATGTTACTTTGTGAAATCTCATTAGATCCATTCACCAGTAAGATTTTAGTAACAAACACATTGATCCTTTAAAGTTTCAATTTATTTTATTAAGTTTAGGATAATTAAGTAAGTTAATTAAGTTTTATTCTGCAATAACAAAGATGCTACGCATTATAGCAAATATCTTATTCTACAGGTTCCTACTTGAACTGTAAATTATAGTTTTATTTGTTTGGATCTTGAGGAAGGAGGATTGATGGTGAAACAAAGCACAAATTATGCTCTTCCAGATCACATCTACAAGATAGCCGACTTTAACAACTGCTTAATGAGATTTCTATGTGCCAATACCTCTCCGGCTACTTGTGAATTTGATTATTGAATGAGGTACTTTTTTGTATTTCAATAATCTGCCATTCTCTGTTACTAATACATGGGAATATTTTGTCTTCGTGGACAATGGTGAATGTCACTAATTTGGATTATATCAAACGGTGACATGAATAACTTCCTACGTATAATCACTTGTTGAAGTTCATCTAATAGTGGTTAGGATCAGATAACAACGATTAGTGCTTAATCTTTAGGTAAGATTATAGCAGCTTTGTACCTATTAATATATTCCCGTAATGCATTCAGCAGTGAATAAAAGTAAAGCATGTGCAAAATGACCTTTCTAACAAATATTTTCACATACTTTTCATATGGTTGTACGTAAACATAGGAAGTATACTTCTGTATATGAATTTTGAGAAACAAGGAGACATATAATTAGTTTGTACGTGTATCATCATGTTATATAGGATCCCTAGACCCTGCATATTTCAAATGAAAATAAGTTGAAATAAATAAATAAATTAATCGAGTGATATAAAAGAACAAAAGCAATGAACTATGAGTGATAATGAGTGTGATAAATATGCATGTTCTGTTACCTTTTATAAGTGTCATGATAAACACCTGAAAGAAGCTTCTTTAACTTTCCTGTTTATAATTATAATTCCTCAATATTATTTTTCTGCGAAATATTGTTAATTGAATTATTGAAACTTAAATAAAAAATTATGTTTGCGCCAATATTTTTATATCAATCATTTGTTTACACAACACATGGCTATTCACTGCAGACCATCAATACTTTTATTTCTTTTGTTGAAAAGCAATCTGATATGCAAATGAGGGAAACTACTTCCGGTATGACAGTGAACTTGTTATTCTAAGTTCATTATTTTTTTGCTAGAAAAGAACCCATTCATTGCATGAAAATGTTGCTCAGTTAGAAAGTCGAGCTAAGATTAGTTAGAAAACCGAGAATCTCAGTTACACAAACTGAGCAACTTTAATTCCTGGGAAGTTCTTAAACCATGCTAAGATTGGTTCTTAAACCGAGCTAAGCTCGACTAGAAAACTGAGTTTGCTCAGTTTTTGCAACTGAGCTTGCTATCAGTTGTAGAACCAAGCTTACAAAAATTTAGCTATGCTCACTTTATGTAATTGAGCAAGTTTAGTTCAAAAAACCGAGCTTAGCCGAGTAAGAAGCTGTAGCTCAATTAAAAACCTGAGCTATGCTTGGTTAGAAAACCGAGTTAATTTGATGCATAGAGTATAAGTGAAACTTTACTCTATTTAACTATGTTTGGTTTGATATTTTCAGCAGGGAAGGACAAGTTATGAGAGATTGAAAGCATATAAGATTGGATTATCCTTAGGGACATAAATACAAAGTTAAAAATTGTTGAGACAAGTCCCACATTGGGGAATTTGTAAAATGAATCCTGTATAACTATAATGAGTTCACCCTTCACATTGCCAATTGGTTTTGTGATAATTCGGGGTTCTCTAACATGGTATCAGAGCGGGTTTAATTCGTGCGCACAATGCCACACTTATCCACGTCACCCAATATAAAGGTCCATGTGTTAGGCTCATGATATGCCACACGTGCGGGGGCGTGTTGAGACAAGTCCCACATTGGGGAATTTGTAAAATGAATCCTGTATAACTATAATGAGTTCACCCTTCACATTGCCAATTGGTTCTGTGATAATCCGGGATTCTCTAACAAAAATGGAGTGTGAAAAATCATCTTGAAGGTATCTTATCTTTTGATAAACTTGTTTTTAGAACCTTAGAATAATAATTACATTAGCTATGGACATTAAGTTGTCCAAAATGTTGCTTCAGATTATTTGCATCATTCTTTTATTAATGAAGGTGGCAATGTTATTTGGTAGGTTATGTTATTGGTATGAAGTGTATTGTTTCGTGACTAAAGGTTAAACTGAATGGGTTGCTAGTGGATGTGGACTTGCATGTTATTTTGGTGGTTGTAGGCTGTTTGATTGGTTTGTACGGTTTATGTAACTTCCTTATATTTTAGTTGACATTTAGTATTCATTGACGTAGCCTTTTCAATATATGAATTTAGCATGGTGCATGAACTAAGCATTGAATTTACAACATTTGTTTTTACTTGCCCAGAATGTCATATTGCATCCCGTAATTTTTGACTTGGAAATATGTAGTTTATTAGAGCTATAATTGCATGGCCATTAACTCAAGGGGATGACATCCCAAACCTGTGTCAATATCAATGAACGAGAGCCCTTCTAATATTATTTTTTGAGACTAGCAGTAAATTGCAAAGAAGAATTCATTTAATGTTTTGGTTTGTATGGTTTATGTAACTTCCTTATATTTTAGTTGACATTTATTATTCATTAACACAGCCTTTTCAATGTATGAATTTAGTATGGTGCATGAACTAAGCATTGAATTTACAGCTTTTGTTTTTACTTGCCCTGTATGTCATATTGCATTCCATAATTTTTTATAACTGAAGTTCACTTTTGTTTTGCAAAAATCAAATAACATTTAAAACTAATGTTTAGTGGTTGTCATATTTAATTTTTATTTAGGAATGGAAAGCATATTTGGGAAGCCATCGCCCAAGAAATGGGGCTTGTAAAGTTTCAAAGGTTGGTAAATAATTTTGTTTAGTGGCTGTAACGGTGATCAAACATCCATTGATACATGGGTATTCCCTAAGTGAACAAACTTCTTGCTGGTGCAAGCTTGCACCAGCAAGCAACTATGCAATTTGGCTTGCTAGTGCAAGCTTGCAATTGCATCTTCGTATTTAAATCCAAGAGTATATTGTATAATTTAATATATCTATGAAGTATATGTGGTGTGCATTCATCATGCAAGTATGTAATACTCATTGCAGCACCTAGTGTAACTTTATATCTTGTCGCCTAAACCATGGACATTCCTCGTAGGTAGACGGGATAGAGCATTGGTATTGCATCTTGTCTGCTCAATTTATCAGTTCGTATGACTTTAGGATTGCAACGATCCCTGTTCAAGCCTTCTAGGTAATTTTCATCATATATTATTTTGAATTTCATGGCAGTTACATATAAGTTGAGTTCTAATTCCGCCTTGTACTAGTGTATTGAATGTCTAAGAGTTTTCTTGATTTTATTTTATTTTATTTTGCAGACATTTAATTTTAGTTTTTGTGAAATAGTTTTCATTTGGAATTCTCTAGTATAAAATTTCTTTTTAAATCCTACTCATTTCTTTGCCACACAGATTTGATTACATTGCCACACAGCATTTAAAATATAATGTATTTTGGTAGACTCAGACCAGGAATGTTCTATTTGCAGGATTATTTTTATATTTTGAATTTTAACTAGTAAACTATAGATAGATTAATTAAAATTGATCTTGGTTATCAATTTTTTATTTAATTATGCAAAGATGCAATCCAAGATGAGCATTTGTGATCCGCATGCTCCATCTTGAGGGGGGGTGTTGAGATATTAAGGAAAGATATTATGTTGAGATATTAAGGAAAGATATTAAGAATGAGTTAATGTTGAGATAAGGACAAATAAATACATTATCTTATATTTGGTGTTAGAGAATATGCCAAGAGATATGCCATGGAATATGCTTCAGAATAAAGAATGTGCTAGGAATATTCTAGAGAATAATTGACCCTATAAATATAGGGATTAGCATTGTAATAGCGAATCAATTCATATTAATAAAAATGTAGCCTTTTAATTGTTTACTGTTTCATATCTCTCTTCTCTTTGGATCTGAATTCTTTCAAAAGATGATGAACAAAGAATGAGAATTACAACTCAGATCCAAGTGTTTTCCAGTTGTAGAACGGCATGTAATTCAACTCCACTTGGCGCTCCTTTGATATTAGAACTTACAGGTGACATTGTTGGTCACACTAAAATATAGGGGGATGTTTTAGGACTTCGACCATCCATGCATTTATTTTAATTCGTGTATTTTTATATAGGGTTCCCTTAGGGAATCTAATCAGTTACAGAACAATCTTTCCAAAAATGATTTGATTTGAGATAAGGAGAAGTCTCTTGACAGTACCATATGTGCTTTGGGGTTGAAAATAGATATATTTGAAACTACATCTATTTGGAACTTGAGTGATTTATGGACCCAGAGTTAAATCTTTCAAGGACAGTTCGATATGGATGACATAATTAATATGTTTATGTGAGGGAATCATTTTTTATAGTTTGACCAATCGCATTCTATGACAATATAGTTTAAATATGCCAATAGGTTTATTAGGCACATATACATCACCAAATGTGAACCATCTGTAGCCGTCTTTAGAGTAAATGGGAAGATCGTACACGTACACAGAGGTGTTATATACCTACGGTACATATCAAATTATCAACGCTATCTACTTTGTTGCTTTTAAGAATGGGAGTTGCTGCAGTCTTCATTAATCCACCGTTGAAAACTTCTCTGGCTGGACAACACAATCGCACCTAGTTTGTTAAACCTGAACTGGGGCAGATTGTTCGAATTTACCAAGGGACAGTGCAGTTGGATGGTGCAATTTCTTTGTCCCAATGCAAAGTGGGTAGTCAATTTTAGTTAAAGTGTTGGTTCTAGTTTGAACTGAAATCGTTATCCCAGTTTACACTAGGAAAACTTATCAGGTCAGTTTGCATAATTTTTCATAGATGTTCTTCTAATTATTATTTTTACTTCTAAGATTTTGGAATTTTACAGAAGGCTAATTTGGATTTTCCACGATTAATATTTTGCTCATTTTGTAATAATTATGTTGCTATCTCTTATGCTTTATACATTGCATATAAAATTTATGACCATTAACTGTTTGTTATATGAAATTAGTGTAATTTTGATTGTATTTAATATATAACATGTTTAAGCTATTAGATTATGAGTATCAGTGTTGCTTAATAGAGTAAAACGACCAAGAAATCTTTAAATTTGTCAACTGATCAACCATTAGCTTGACTAATCTTACTCTAAATTTTGCTTATACTAGTGAAGGCGTGTACACATCTGCAGGATGGATTATCATCAGGAGGTGAAGGACTGGCTTGATGACTAGTCTGGAAAAGGAGTAGAACTGGACCTGAAAATCGAGCAGCCTGGATGTATGCATTAGGTTTTGATAAAAGAAAAGACTTTTTATGCAAATAAAAAAAATGGTAATGCATGTATTGATATTGGGGAACGCATTATTTAAGTAGTGAGCATGAGGAAGCTGCTCTGTTATTGCCAGATATATTGTAAGAAAAACATGAGAAAGCACGGAAGTTGCATGCAGTAGCTTGAGAACTGATAGGAGCTAAGCTAAACAGAAGTGGAAGAGCTAAGAGTAAGTTCACAATATTAACTCACCTTACTTAATTTGTACATATGCATTTCTTTTTCTTAAATAGAAGAATGGTCTAATGATGATATTCATGCAACTTAAATAAGGACATTAGTAAATTGAGTTGGATAATATTAATAAAAAAAGATTAATTAAAATCTCATATATCTGGACAAAAACTTTGTGGACTTACGAATTGATTTTGTAGAAACTAGGTATAAAGATATATGTACTTGTGGTTCTTGCACATTTGACTTTACTGTTCAGTTTCAATGTGTTGGATTAAGATTATGTTTGTTTTGACCTGTCTCAACCCTTTCATCTATTATCTCTTGAAATGCAGTTAATATATTTTGTAAAAGTGCAGTTATATTTGTCGGATTTATACTATATGTACCCATGAGTTTTGATGTATTTGTGAAACCTTTTTGTCCATATGCAGGTAAGCATGCTAAAAGTTAATAAATTGTGGATTACATAGCGAGCGAGCAGCCTTGAATTGTAGACTGCATTTTCAATCAAAGGACTGAAAATGAATGGAAGTGTGAGCATGTTCCATAATCTGTGCTATTTACTATGATTTCCAATGCTGAAGCTTATAAAAGCCACTAACCTAAAGAAAAGCAGGATTACTTTCTGGAGCTTCAAGATCTGATATCGATTAACGTTATGATTCAGCCAGTGAAACTAGAGGTATTTGAGATCATTAAGAAGCATTATTTACATGAAACTGAGACAGGGACAAGGTAACAATGTTGGTAATTTTAATTTGTGATTTTCCTAATACACTTTGCTTTTGATCCACTGAATTATTATCTTATGTTCATGGAACTATGCCACCGTGGGGAAAGATCCTTATTTTTTGATAGTGCCTGAAAGCTTAAGTCGGTTTGAACCGAATATTGCTCACCCGTATTCAACGGAGAGTCATGATAAAAAAATGCTAACTGTCAATCGACTGAAGTTTTGACATTGAAAATACAATGCTACTTCTGCCATCCACTGAAAGCTGTTGTTATTGCATCAACTCGGCTCAGTTTAAATTTTATATATGCAAACTCATAGTTACTCAATGCTACTGTTATTTCAAGTTATTATATTCAACAAAAGAAATTGAAAATCATGTCTTTGGCTAATGCATCATTTGTAATTATACATATTTGTATATACTCACTAATATACGTATGTTTATACTTCTTGACAGGTGTTGTATGATGCTATGGAGGCTGATATATGATGTAACACTCTTTATTCTTCAAACCGGTTATGCTTGTCGAAGTTCATGAATATTCTAAGTATGTATCGTTTTGGTTTGCTGTAATCGTATGTATTGTTAATATTTATGTTTGAATTCTTTATCTATAAAATATTATGGATATATATATATTTTGTGATTTGGCTTATGACTCCATTTGTGTACTTAGATTAACGTGAAAAATGTGGTTTTTTATTGAATGGTAAAATATATTATTAGAATTAAAAATTGTAACTTTGAATGTTATGGCAGCAAAATGTTGCAATAGAATGTTTTGAATGTTTTTTATAGCAACAAAATGTTGCTGCAGTAAAGAGTAATGAATTATAGCCTATAATTGCGTCATAAAAGCTTCATGCGATGATTCCATAACATGTACAGATGCCATAATAATATGTCATGCTAACATATTATAGCAACCAAATGACGTCATAATAGTTCTATAACACGTTTCATAACGCTATAGAAAACCAGTTGCATCTATATGACCCTGTTTAAGATTGCAATAAAAATACGTTTTCTATTCCAAGAATTACATGTTATAATATCTACCAGACTTTTAACAACATGTTGATCTATAACGTTTATAGAATCGCCATAGAAAGTTTTTATGGCGGATTTTAAACGTCATAAAAAGGTCTTTTTGTTGTAGTGTATGCTTTCACAATCTTCTTTTCTTTAGAGGGTTGCGGACACTTATCCTTGTGATGTCCCACTTGGCCGCAGTTAAAGCACTTCCTATCCGCTGGCTTTGCTCGACATTCTTTAGCATAATGGCCCTTCTTGCCATAGCTAAAGCACTCAAACATCTTTCTTACTCTTTTTCTGACCATCCTTAGCTTGGTTCTGCTTCCTTTTGTTCTGAGAATTATTCCTGCCTCCACCGCTTGCTTGCGGCTTTGGCTCTTATGCAGATGCAACCTCAGTCTTCGACTTAGGGTATAGACTCTCTAATCTCAAAGCTTTCCCCACAATCGATTCAAACGTCTCATCTATGCAGTTAGTAAGCCTTTCCCCCAAGTACTGATCTAAGCCTGTTATGAACTTCTCATTCTTCTTCTCGGGAGTGTCAATGAGAGATAACTCATACTTTGATAAAGTATCGAACTCAGCAATATACTCTGAGACTGCCTTACCATTCTTCTTAAGCTCCAAGAACTTACTAAACAATTCTGATTTCTGAGCAGCTGGGATAAACTTATCGCTAAAGTGAGTCTTAAACTGATCCCAAGTAATCTGATCCTCGGGAGTAGCAGCCTTTATAGCATTCCACCAGTTCATTCCCCGTCCTTGCAGTTGACGGGATGCTAACCTTCTCTTCTTCGCATCCTCGATACCTAAGTCTTCGAAGATACGCTCGCAGCTATCCAACCAATCCTGAACATCTGTAGCCGACTCCGTTCCGTGGAACGGCTTTCCACCAAGACTAGTGTAATCCTTACAGAGCTTGGCGAAATCGGCCCTAGGCGCTTGCACCGCTGCACCACCACCATTAGCAGCATTGGGAACGACCCTCTGAACATCTCTAAGCATCTATCTCATGAAGTCAGTGAACATCATCCTCATATCAGGAGCATTCCCATTATTGGCTCCTCTACCAGTATTCCTCGTGTATCGACTCATCGTTCAATCTGTAAGGAGAAAACGATTAACCATCTCTTCAGTGGTGCTGGTGTAGTGCGACTCCGTCCTTAGATATACTAATAGTATATATATATATATCTTATAAAAACCAAATTATCACAAATACGCGCTCTCATATACGTATACTATCTCTCCCTGGTGTCTTTCCCTAGTTTATCTACGCAACCTAGAGCTCTAATACCAAGTGTGACGGCCTGCCCCGCACCAGCCGACATTTCCTCCGAAATGCACTGTACCGATGTCCAACCAGCACGGGACGATCGTCAAAGAAAAGAAAGAAGATGAAGAACTAACAAAGAACCTGTAGAATGTATCACAACGCATGGAATAAAATATAATAATAACATACTTTGACATAAAACAGGCGAGACCGTGCACAAGCTGAAAACTAAACATCATAGCAGCGGAAAATCCAAATACAGCTTATGTTCCACATCATCATTATTAAAATTTTAAAACTGTCTCTAAAGAAAAAGAAAGGAAAGGTACAATGCTAATTCCCAAAGCAGTGACCATCAACAACACAGGAAGAATATATGTAGATAATACGTAGGAGCCTCCTGCTCGTCTCTGGTACAGCTACTCGTGCATAATTACCTGACCTGTCTCTAGCTGCCCGTTTAAGAGCACCCAAAGTAATAACAAGAGAAATAAAACTTTGGGTCATACAAAAGTCTGGTATGAGCGATAAGTAGCAAAACAGAATAATAACAGTTATACTAAACCATACCTGGACCTGCAACCAAAGAGTTAGCACTACATACTGTACAATACTCTAAGGTGCCATTAACATATGGTGTAAAGATAACGGGGGTGGGGTGTGCATGTCATAGTGACGGCAAACAATCAAGCATAGCAACCATCCTCACATCTCTCACTTAGTGCGTAAAGCATACGATATCCACTACTTTGACCACCCAAATCCTTGCTATGATCACTCTGCCCCATCGAGTCATGATGACACCACTACACTTATCCATAGCCACTAGTCCTTGCTATGTCCACTCTGCCCCGTGAAGTCATGACGACTTCACTGCACTGGATCATAGCCATTCTACGATCACTCTGCCCCATGGAGTAATAGCTACCCCACTGCACTGATACATAGCCTAACATCCGTCTTGGTGGTGAATCGAAGTTATGAACGTCGATAACCCCGTTGCACACGTCCCGCAGCAAAGCCCAACTCATGAAGTTGACTCGTTGGTTCCCAACTGGATCCTGAGTACAAACTTCCCATTTGGACTACCTTTGCATATCGGGTTTTGGCCTCCTCCGGATCGGTTCGGTCTCCTCTTCACCTTACTTCGGATCGGTTCGTGAGTCATGGTGTCCCCCGGTTCGGTTAGGTCTTCATCCGCTCGTGGTCAAGCTCCAAATCGTGGTCCACAACTCCTAGCGGTTCTGTTCGTGGAAAGCTCCTCCGGTTCGGGTCGAGTTCTTCAATTTCCTCCAGGTTGGGTCATGACCAAGCTCCACGGTTTTGGTGTGCTCCGGTTCGTGATTGGTAAGCGTGAGCAGTTCGAATCGGAGGACTTCAGGTCGTGGCTCCAAGCATCGGTTCGTGGTGTTCTTGTCACGAGCGGTTAGGGTCGGAGGTGCCATCATTCATGAGCGGACCGGGGTCAGGGAGTGCTCCACGAGCGGGTTGGGGTCGGGTAGTGCTCCACGAGCGGGTCGGGGTCGGGTAGGGCGATCCGATCCGGTTCCTGCACAGTATCCTGCAACTTTCCAGCGACTGTTTTACGCCGTATGTTAGCCTGCTTTGTGACCAGGCTACCCAAAGCTTAAGGGATTAACAATCACTTGAATGAAGTAATAGAGCATTGGAAAAACATGGCTCATACATGCATGGAGGCCACGGGGTCAGATTCTCGCCTCAGATTGGATCCTTTCCTCGGGTCGGATCTAACTTCGGGGCTCAAATGTCAGCAATAGCCCCAGGTTGGAATTTGGGGTCGGATTGGTTCTAGGTGCTTTTACCTCTTCTTTAATGGATAAGAAGTCAGACCTGATGGGAACAGTAACACCGGTTCGGATCGGATTAACCCACATCCGTTCCACCTGTGCAAATGAATATGACATGATTCTCTGGCATACGTATCCGGATCGGATCAGACCATTCGGGTCGGATGGCTTCACTGCTTCATCATTGTTGCTTGCTTTCGGTTCGGATTGAATAAAGGCTGGCCCGATCCTATGTCCACACAGCAGAAGTGGTTACCAAGTCTCCACTCACTCCACTACTTTCGAGATTTCCTCTGAAGCTGCCACGTGGCATCCAACCTAAACCGAATTTTTGCCTATAAATACATGAATTCGCAGCCATCTTAGGGGTCTTTTAGCAGTTATCTTCTTCATGGCTTCTATGGTCGAATTCCTCTACTGAAAATGACCAACTTCTTCAATAGATTCAATGAATTCAGAGAGAATTGTTCATTGAATTTGAGCGATTGAGTGATTAAACTCATTGTAATTGTAATCCATGAATGAATCGAGAAACTACGAAGTGGATGTAGGATCGTTAATGCCGAATCACTATAAATCTTGTGTGTTGATTGCTTTTTCTCTGTTTTTAGATTACTATTCTTCGATATTACCTACAAATCCTAGACAATAGGGTGTTAGTGCCATTTTTTGGTCTAACATTTTGGTGCTTTCACTGAGAAATGAAGATTCTCGCCGTTTAGGTATTTTCTATCTCCTTATTGGATCGCCATGTCCGATGATGAAATCCTGTAAATTCTATACTGACTTTGCAATCGTGGAGATCAACGGATGTGTAGCCACCTCCACGCCATCCAGTAGCAATCGCCAAAGATTGGAGATCAAGTCCAGAAAAGTTTTTGGATAGGACTGGATATGATTCTTGTTCGAATGGCCTTCAGGTCAGATACAGAAGAAGGGATCAGGTCGGATGCAAATGAAGCTTCGGATCGGATAGGAAAGAGGGGCACCGGTTCGGCCGAATAAAGAATAAGCTCCGGATCGGATGGATTCGACCCAACCCTCCTGTGCTCCAGAGTTGACCCGATCCGGTCGAGTGAAATAGGACCGATCCGAACCGAAACGACTTGCCCGATCTGATCTGAGGGCTCAACCACGATCCGATGACATCTCCGAACCGCAACTTGAAGGCGATCCGACCCGGTATGGCTGTTTTTGGGAAAAATACATTTTTCAGACCATTTCAGAAAAGGCTCCATCTTCCAAAATCGAAAAAATCGTGCGGTGCCCACATTTTCGACCTAATCGGTTTTGTCGATCGCCGCCGGGACTGTGGGGCCCGGGACCCCCACCGGCGCTGCGCCCGGACCCGCTGACGGCCTCGCCTTCGGCTCGAAACACGACTCGCCTTCGACTCGGAGCATGACTCGCCTTCGGCTCCAAGCATGGCTCAACATATATTTTGGCCAACAACAGTCATCAAAGCTTGTTAATGAATATTAGACGGATTGTCAAAGCATATGACAATGAAATGGCAACGACTGGGATTCCTCCAGAAGTCATGACCTCTATTTATCGATGTTATTCAATGTGAGGCGTTATTAAACAAAATCTGCATGCTATCTATGGCAATGTACGGGGAGAAAGATTGTTTCCTGGTAACCTCCTGTCTCAGGGTTTCGGTGGTGTATAAGCTTCACCAATGCCATAGATGTTGTTCCTGGATGAGTAGTAACTACCTGGTTTACATGGCTTAAACATGTCCAACCTGCGGAAGTTCGAATGACATTGATATGGGGCAGCCAAACACTATTCCGAAGATGATGTAAATGATCTTAGCAGTGATGGTTCTTAATGACGAAATCCAAGAAAGCAACTAAAGGTCCTAACACTATAAAGCTTCATTTCACTCGTATGACGTGATGAAAGACATATGTCTCACGGTTCACTCCCTGAAGAACTTAGCGAACCATCACAATACCCATCAATTTTCAACCATATCGATGACGACTGATTTACATTGGATAAGGGTTAGGTCAACATACTTTGGTGCCCAGAGTCAGGTACTGGTTGAACCACCACATGCCATGATTAGACTTATGGATCCTTTCCCGGATTATAGCAACTTGACTGCTCATCAATCACCAAATAACCTTGGTCAAGAGATGAGAGTTTCAGACCAACACAAATATGAATTGACCGTTAACCCTCCACTTCATACATCAGTTGTGATAGAAATCATGAACATTACTTAAAGCCTTGCAATCCATGCTATCACAGTCAGGTTTATCTGACTAAGGTCTAGACTGACCAGCACTGGCGATGTTTAGAGCTTACATCGCACCCGGATGCCCCCTGCTAAACTTCCTAATGAAAGATGGAATGGGAATGGTCCACGACGACCATGTTACTAAAAGAACCTACTATTTAGCTAATTGGGAGATGCTATGCAATGGAGATGGCATGGAACCTAAAAGTACTTCCCCTCCTCCAAAGGAGGTGTAAGGAAGCATCGAAAAAGGAGTTGCCGGATTATCCGCCCAAAGACATGGACCCCAGAGAGGATGAAGATTTGGGATGCATAAGGATGACACCTAATGAAGAAACAGAAGATATTTATATTGATAATGACGACCTAACAAAGGCCTTGAAAATACGATCTCATTTGGACCACCTCCGGATGAGGGAACTGATAGATTTTCTACAATCCAACCTGGATGCATTTGCGTGGATCCATGCTGACATGTGTGGGATCTCGCCGTCGATCATGAGTCATGCACTGAACATAAGCCCGAAGTACCCTCCGACTAAGCAAAAGAGGCATACGCTGGGCCCTGAGAGGTCGACTGCCTTGAAAGAAGAAGGCGATTCAAAGGAGATGCGACCTTGTCATTCGCTTACAGTATTTACCTAACTGCCTTTTTCGCTCCAAGACCCCAATCAAGGTCTGTTCATTCTCGGGACCGCCATCCCACGACGGTTTGTAAAGACGTTCATCACCAGCTAAAGATTTTGGCAGCCATCCCCGGTAGAGATTGTTGAGGCAAAATGGACCTGCAAAGAGCATGCAATGCCATTTTCGCATAGAATGATATTCATTTCTTTAACAGGATTACTCTTTAACCATAACTCTTATATTTACATGCTTTATGAGTTATTGATGTAATTAACTCAGACAAATTAATATGTGGATGGTGTAGGTACCTAGGATTTGATGCCGATCAGACTTCTAACACCCACATATAGAGTTATGGAGCAATATCATGACAAGCTTGACTGAACCGCTCATTTACAAAGCCACACCCTCCGCCTGAAAGAGGTTGTATAGCTCAAGGTCGATCCAAGATGACCGTCCACCCCTTGGCTCATACGTGGCAGAGCTAAAGATAATTATGCATTGACATTTGCATTTCAAAGTCGAAATCCGATTTTAGATGGATGCAGTTCGACCGTCTACATGGCTCGATCCTATATTTGACACCACCAGATTACATGAATCCAAATGAAGGAGACAGCACTGCCCCTTGATATGCTTACTTTTCAATTATGCGATCTACTTTTACATGCTTTCTGAGTTGTTGACATGACTAACTCATGCAATATGAATGATGCAGGTATCCAAATTTTGGTGCCAATCACTCCTCCCATAGATTGGATGGAGGAACGCAAAGATTTGGCAAGTGTGGCCCGACCATTTGCCCGATAATGTACATCCTCCAGAGCGAAGCGGGAAGTATGGATTAAAATCGAGTTCGAGAACGACACTCGAGCCGGCAGAATCCCGCTCTTGGGATTAGAGCGCAGAAGGAAAGCCGGGACGAATGACATGACCATTCGCCTGATTAACTCTAACTCTCATGATTCGAGAGAGAGTATAAAGGACAGGAAAACGACGTCCCCAAGGCATGATGGTGCACCACGACTAAAGACCGCCTTGATTCCACTCTACCCTTGGTATTCGACGGGAGAGTATAAAGGCGCCAAGGACTGAGCGCTGCAAATGAACTCCTACCCCACGGAAGGATTGGGGGGCAGACTGAAAGCTGAGTTCGAACTCTATCCTGGGCATACGACAGGAGAGTATAAAGGCATTGTGATTAAATGCCATGGAAGGGCTCCTTCCCCGCTGCAAGATAGGGGGCAAGAATGAAAGCTGAGCCCGAACCCCTTATTTCTAGACATGGGGGGAAATACACTGTCGATCCTAATCAATCCCAAAAGCCCTGGCCAGGCACTTATTCACTATTGATCGGGGGCATACACACACATCACACCCCTATGATGGCCGCAATATGATATGCTATTTATTTGCAGGGATACTGAATTGATACCTTTATCTGATTTGTGATGCGATTTATTGCTTGCTACTCAGTGTAGTAATGCTATGACTACAAGTAATATATATAACAAGCTTGCAAATGTATGATATTGCAGGAATACCGCTTTGTTTGCTTTTGGTAGATTTACAGAGGATAACTAGTCAAGAACACTAGCCCGCACTCGCAACAATAGCAGGCTAGTAGAAAACAAGTAAAGGGCCATGTCCAGAAGGCTAACGCTGATGCCCAATGCTAAACTTCTCACGCGACTCAAGGCGACAACCAAAAGGAGGCCTTGAGAGTGAGTTGTTTAATGACATGTCACACAACTTAAGGCAACGACTGAAAGGAGACCCTAAGAGTGATATATCAAACCAACATACAACTGGCCATAGTCCAAGTGCAACGACAAGTGCCACCTCACAAATACACTGAATGGAAAATGCAATAACTTGAGCACTTGGATAACTTAATCACTTAAGCCTTTAAAGCAGTTTCTCTTTTCCATGCATCCATGTGTAAATTTAAAAGGCTGTTTGAGGACCACAGAATGGATGCAGAGTGAACGTCCATTTGCTAGTCTCGACTGATTTTCCGATTGAAACACCTCGGATGAGGGGGCATGCTATTACTTTGACTTCTAGCTTGCAAGGAAGAGAATTTCCTGATACTTCGACTTAAGGGTTAAGAAGAAAGAAGATAGAAATTTCTTCCATGCTGAGGATGTTGGTGCAGAAGGCGCTAGGAACGAAGGAAGTCAACAGATTTCTTCTTGCGGTGATCCCTCAGCATGTCAGACTATATATGAAATGAATGGTGCCCTTGCCGAATTAAAAACCCAGATGGCTCGGCAAGATGAACTTCAACGGTAGAAAATGATGGATGACTTCTTTACGCGGATAGATGGAAGGCCGAACAACTATGACTTACTCGCTTGAGCGAGTACCATGGGAATTCAAGCGACAACGAACTTGGCTCTAACACTCCCTACTCCGCGGTTCAGATCACATGAGACCCTATGACAAGTTGACAACATCGTCTTGAATAAAACAAGGTGCAATCAACCTCCTCCCAGACATTTACAGCATGTAACTTCTGATGGTAACATTTTGGACGAAAACGACGGCAATGCAAGAGCCACTGGAAACTAAAATGAAGTTCGACCAACCTTTGCTGCAGTTCAGATGAATGCTTCAAATCCAACTCAGCTTCAATATGAAATTCCCCATTCCTTAATGCAGGGGCAAGTGGAAGCATTCGAGGCGACTACAATTCGACCTTATGTCTACCCGACTCCGGTCCTCAGAGTTTGGATGGGAAACCAAAGACTAACATGAGTTGGACATGAACAAATCATTTTGTATCAAACTCCAACTCACGACTTGATGAGGGAGTATAAATTCACAGAAGACATGGATTTTATGCTCACCGCTTAGCAAAACCACCATGGATAGGGGGCACATGATACGAGCTTTGAGCAACGTAATTCGACTATTCGTCGAATTTATGCGCATTTACAATCATCGAAGTTCCACAAGACCCCAGACTGTAACCAAAAGAATGACTCCTCAAAACTAGCTCACATACATCCGAGCAGCGGATCAACATCCAAAATTAAAAGATAGAAGCCTGATTGATGGCTATTACATATGCAGAACCAAGAAGCCAAACGTAGGCTTCCACCCACTTCAAGACTTCATGCTGGGGGCATAAGCACTGACTTCGCTTTTCTTCCACTGATGTTGGGAGCACGGGCTTCAACTCGCAGACTGAATTCGAATATGACCCTGACTTTGTGCATAATTCAGAACATATGAACTGCATCTCGGCAATATGACATGATTAGTCTTGACCGTTCAAGAAAGCCCACTAACGGGTCAAACATGACTTCAAAGAATTGATCTACAGCTATATCAAATGGAGAATGTGGGGAACTCCTCTACTTCCTTACGATTGTGACGATCTTATTGAGCACTGGTTTATATGATTTCAACAACGCCCCTTGCTGATTTGTATGTGATCACGAGACTATGAAAGGACCCGGAAAATCGTGGATTTCTTGTAATATGATCTGATTACTATCCTAAAGGCGGGATAGTCCCAAGACGAGCACGAATGACAGATTCATGCACCAATTCTGATGTGATATATCCCAACAGTCTTGAAGCTAGCTTAAAGTTCAGAGATTTTTATATTGCCCTATGACTTGGATGGATACTTCATGCATTGACTCGTATGCAAAAGAAAGTATAACTCTACAATACTTTAGATTTTCCTGGGAAGACAATGTCGTTTATCAACGACCTGTGCAGGCATAATCGCATGCATGGGAGCCAACAATCCTACATGACTTATGATAAAATAATTTGACCTCTTGATTCAGCAAGGTTCAAATGATTACTTGATCATCTTAACTCCTTCGACCATAGATTTGGCATCGATGAGCACCCATGGATGTGGTATGATATACGGCAAGCCGTCTACACAACGAAGAGTCGAAATATCAGAACTACTTGGTAGAACCTTTTCAAGGACAGATGGCATTCCAGAAAGTTATTCAAAGTACATCTCATCTATGATAAGACGTACTTTAGGGGGCAAAATGTTAGCCTGCTTTGTGACCAGGCTACCCAAAGCTTAAGGGATCAACAATCACTTGAATGAAGTAATAGAGCATTGGAAAAACATGGCTCATACATGCATGGAGGCCACGGGGTCAGATTCTCGCCTCAGATCGGATCCTTTCCTCGGGTCGGATCTAACTTCGGGGCTCAAATGTCAGCAATAGCCCCAGGTTGGAATTTGGGGTCGGATTGATTCTAGGTGCTCTTACCTCTTCTTTAATGGAAAAGAAGTCAGACCTGATGGGAACAGTAACACCAGTTCGGATCGGATTAACCCACATCCGTTCCACCTGTGCAAATGAATATGACATGATTCTCTGGCATACGTATCCGAATTGGATCGGACCTTTCAGGTCGGAAGGCTTCATTGCTTCATCATTGTTCCTTGCTTTTGGTTCGGATTGAATAAAGGCTGGCCCAATCCCATGTCCACACAGCGTAAGTGGTTACCAAGTCTCCACTCACTCCACTACTTTCGAGATTTCCTCTGAAGCTGCCACGTGGCATCCAACCTAAACCGAATTTTTGCCTATAAATACATGAATTCGCAGCCATTTTAGGGGTCTTTTAGCAGTTATCTTCTTCTTGGCTTCTATGGCCGAATTCCTCTACTGAAAATGACCAACTTATTCAATAGATTCAATGAATTCGGAAAGAATTGTTCATTGAATTTGAGCGATTGAGTGATTAAATTCGTTGTAATTGTAATCCATGAATGAATCGTGAAACTACGAAGTGGATGTAGGCTCGTTAATGCCGAACCACTATAAATCTTGTGTGTTGATTGCTTTTTCTCTGTTTTTAGATTACTATTCCTCGATATTACCTACAAATCCTAGACAATAGGGTGTTAGTGCCATTTTTTGGTCTAACACCGTACGACGACGTTTTCGACCAATCTAACTTTCCTAATCAATTGAAAAGCCTACCATACAGTCATAGCAACATGTGTAATCATCCAAAAACACCAAAACAACAATATGACAAGGTTAAACGGATCAAACATACCCAAAACCCATGTTTTCCCCTTAATCATGTTTAAGCAAATTTAATGGTAGGACTAACAAAACTTAACGAAATTAGCCCAAATTTTTATCAGATCCCTAAAATAATATTTAAGAATTTCTAAACATTTTTCCAGAATTTAATCATGTATAATTTCGTTAATTAACACTAATTACCCTTAATTACCCATAATTAGTGAGGAACTATGCAAATCACTTACCTTAGCCAAAATAATATACCAAATATGAAATTATCCTCTGTTTGGCGCTGTTCCCAAGGCTACATAGCAGCTCCAACCTAGTTTTGGTGTTGATTTGCCTTTATTTGACGTTGCTAAGCTTAATCCTTGATTAGAGAGCGATTTAGGATGAAATTAGAAGGTGAAGGCCATTGTTATGGTTTCTAAGAGGTAAATGGCGGCTAGAAAACTGAAATTGAATGAAAACCTAACTCATTTCAGCCCCCCATAACCCTAATCCCGAAATGGGTTATGGGCCCATTCACTAATCACCTCATTTGGCCCGTTTAAGCAGTTTTTCACCTTCTAAACCTTATTTCAGCCATATCTCCCAAACGGTAAGTCCGTTTTTCACATATGACCACTCTACGGAAAGGTAAACTATCATCCGGATCTAATGGAAGTTGTTTCAGGTCAAAAATCCTTTCCAATCAAAAGTTATGGCCGAAATAAGGTCAGCTAGGGGCAAAACGTTCATTTAAAAAAATCAACAAAAATCATGAACATGGGAAATGACCCCAATAGTCGTCTCCCAAAGTTACATGTCTATACGACTTCATATGAGAAAGAAATTAATATTCTACGATCCTTCGATGCGTAGAATGCGGGTCGTTACAATAAATCCATTAATATTCCAAAAATAATATTTAACACAGATTTAAATAATCAAATTCCAATGATCAAAAAATCTGGGTCGTTACATTCTTCCTCCCTTAAAAGAATTTCGTCCCCGAAATTACTAAGGTAGGAAAAATGTTACAAATCCATTCACTTTTCAAAAATCCAATTTATTTCAAATCTAACACCAATTTATTATTGTTAATCAAAATATCAAAAATATCTAAAAATTTCTAACACTTTAAATTCCCGGAAAAAATCAGCAGAGTCTCCCCTATACGGGGACTTCTGCGATATCGCATGAATAATAAATATATATACATCGACCCACATGTTGGAAAAAAAATCAAAAACCAAAATTTATATTTTCGCAGAGGCGTACCTTATACTAGCATTATTAAGCATACTTGACCAACTTACGGGCAATTTACACAACCAAACTCAATCCTCATAGCCATCTAGCACGTGTACTTAACTCAATTCACTATGTAAGTAACAATACATGAAATATTTAAATTATATTTCATTAATCAACTATTATAACTACACCAATTCCCAAAATCAAACATGAAGCATCAACTCATTTGCAAATACAGGGTTAAATCATTTATTTCAATTCAAATGCGATTCCATTCCAATTTATTATAAAGGAATTCATTTGTTTTAGTTTACAATTCATCCAACTCCATTAGATTGTTGATTGATTTTATTCAACCAATCTATCATCTAATAAACAAACAATTCACAATCAACATACCAAATCAATTGAATTTAAGTTCAATATTAATATTTACATTGATTTAACATATTTGGACATCAGTTGGTTAATATCAGATTGATTTCTGTTCAATTATTATTCATTCAATTTCCAAATTGCAAATATATTTTATTTAATTCCAATATTTTTCTTAACTCCACTTAACCAAGTTAAGTTCCAATTCCAAATCCAATTAACTGATTGATTTTTCAAATTACATTGCTTCCATTTCATATGATTCAATTTAATTCCAAATTAAAATTTTCATTTACTAATTTCATATTGAAATTACCTTTTGCTATATTAAACCATTTTAAATTTTATACTCCAATACGGATTTCAATCAAATCAACCAATCAAGCACACCAATATCTCAATAATTTTTATAAAATTGTTTCTTTTCAATACAAAAATATATTTCGGGTAAAATTATTTCATTTTCCCTCTTTACAAAACAATATTGGGTCCATTGCCAGTTCGAAATTGAACTGATCAAATAACACAATACAAAACATTTGTATATTAAATTTACAAATACGCGCTCTCATATATACATTCAAACTCAATCTAAGGTATTACTAAACCCATCTCTATCGAGTTACGCTGCAAAGCCAAGGTTATTACTATACCTTATGCTCTGATACCACTATAATGACACGATAGAAATTCGATGCTCGAAGTTCGATAATAATACAGAAACCCATATTACTTGCCAAAACCCAAGTATAAAAAACACCAGATAGTTAATAGAAAGAAATTAGAGGGTGAGAAAAGAAAGAAAGATATATTAGAATAAAAGTAGAAAAAGAACCAGCACAATACAGAGTCTCACATCGCATCAGGAAAATATAATACAAAAATAAATCTTTATTGAGAACTTTAAAAATACTTATAATCATCAGAGTACATCAATACTTCTGGACATTTATAACAACCTGTCCTCATATACAATACACAACATAATAATAACTATATAATATCATATGTTTGAATTCTTTCAGCTCGTTTCTTCACAGCATCCGATAACCAGAAATAGTAAAACTCGGTCTGACCCGAGCATTGCAAACACCAGGATCAGTCTGGTGAACCAGTGCGAGATGACTCACTAAGTTTATAGGCATCACCCAACTAATTGATTTTAAAGTCAAAATCTTTCCGAAAGAAAAGGGTAATCGTAACACCGATCCACACATAAATACATACAGTTTTTACCTTATGAATTCCCAAAACATTTTTAGAATCAATATTTTCTTGATATTATAATAATGTCTAAATCAAGTAAATAACAATCTAGCAGAATACTTGCATCTCACGCTCCACATACGCAATATACAATCAAAACCACGGGCTATTATTGGAGAATGGATTTCCAACTATGGCAATGTATGAGACCACCTCTCGGCAATGTACCTCTAGAGAAAATACACTAGGATTCAATAATAACATCTTGCAACCCTAGCTAAACGTGATCGGCCATTCACTTCGCTTGAATGTTCCAAATATATTATCACCTTACGGTTGGCCAACCACCGCATTTCCCGGGAGATATAGAAACGTAAAGAAAAACAAATGAAATTTCTCTAGATGGTGACAATACGTCCTAATTGGGAGCAACCCAGTTACCCATGCGACCTACCCGATTTTATACCATTTCCCGGTTGAAGGGGCTTGAGGTTATAATTACCTTTTTATTGAAACATCTGGCCACCATTCACTTTGAATGCCACATCATCAAACCCGACAAATCATAAATTGATTTCTCAAATACCTTGGGTATATAGCTAAAACACTACAAGAAAATATATATTTAGTTACATCTATTAGCAGCGTTTATAGTGTGAAAGCAACCAATACTATTTTAATCCATTTTTTCCTTAATTTTTATTCATTATTGTAAGCCAAATTAACGTTAATGAACAAACCGACCTTGTCAAGTTTAGTCTTCTCCTTTACGCTAATACTTCCCTCCTCCTGAAAATTTCCCCCTCAAAATTTCGTTTCGCGGTTCTCCTTGTCACATTTATTCTTCCAATACTTCCCCCCCAAAATTTTGCCCTCCAAAATTTTGTTCAGCTTCACGTACAACGACTTCGTCTACCCCTTCAATCACGGTTTCAGGATCTTCAGCTTCGCGTACGACTTCATCTTGCCCTTCAATCACGGTTTCAGGATCGATTTCATCTCGACTGAGCTTGCTTATTAGGGTTTTCAGATCTAGAAATCAACTGAGATCTTCATTCAGATTGAGGTAATATTTATAAAAAAATATTTCATGTTTACAAAAAATTTAAGATCTAGAATTTAATTGAGGTTGTGTTTTCAGACTAGAATTTTTTCAGATCTAGAATTTAATTGAGGTAAGACTTATCATATGCATTATCTTTTCTGTTCGTTTTGATCTCACATCCATTAAATGTTCTTAATTACATGGTACTTGAACTTAGCTTTGTCCACAAGGGAAGACAAAGGCCAGATGCAGTTAAAATGTAGATGTAGTACAAGTTATTAGTTCAGATTGCATGGTACTTGAACTTAACTTTCATTCCCCTTTTTAATTGCATGTAAATTTACTAACTTTTTATAATAAAAGAGAATTAGTTCAGTAATACTTTGTAAAATGTATATAGTAATGAAGTCAAAAATTATTAGTCTTTTGTTTAGCCAACGATCAACCTTAAAACGATTGTTGAGCCAAAGTCCAAAAATTTATAATTTTATATTATATTAAGCTCATGCATTTAATTTATAACTTATAGTATTATATTATATTAAGCTCATGCATTTTTTGATGGACAGACGAATGGCTTGTTTTACAATCGTCCAATGCTATACTTTTAGGAATATCTATTGGGTTATATTTGGTAACCTCATACAATGTAAGTTTGAACCAAAATCGTTGAAGATGTTCCTAGAAGTTTTCGTATATACCAAATTAAATCTTTATGCCATTTTGCACGTTGATTTTTACAATACGGACGTATATACATGACTGTCCGAATCTTGGGAGTACGTTAGACTAAACGACTAAATTTACTTAAGTTATACAGACAACAATACTAATGATTTCATTTCGGATATGACAGTGACCAATATTGCTCATGTTCATTGTAGCAAAAATAATTTAGATGAAACAAAATAATCAAACTAGCCATATGTGACGCAGAAATTCATTCTGCTTTAAGAAATCGGCCTAACCATTTTGTTGGTGGTGTTAATTACTGAGACATAATATACAACCCAGAAACCAATTTTAATTGCAAAACATTTAATCTGCAATTTATCATGTGTATTGACAAACTGAAGTCAATAGATGGAACCTGCAGGTACCATATATTGATTAAGGTACATAATTTTCTTTACTCTCTAGTTATCTTCTGAATTCAATCGTTTTAAGGCCAGATGCAGTTAAAAAGGGGAATGAAAGTTATTCAAAATACAAATGGAAGTGTAACTAAAAAGAAAGCAAGAATAGTATTTGTAGCAAGTAGACACACAGCTTTAAAAACAGACCTGAATAAAAACAAAAGTGCTAATATAAACTGATATTCTGGTCAGGTATAAGCACTCATTAAATATGCAAGTTGATATCCAGTGCAAAAAAGTCAGAGAAAATCAAATAAAAATAGGAGTGTTTAGAAAAGCAGAATTAAATAGAGCTAGATAACAAGCATCTAGTTAGTACTCTTATCATAAATAGATAGACCCCTGCAGATTGGTATGCTAAGTGATCAGGTGCCTGTTGAAATGTCAAGTTACACATCTTCTAGCTATCCATATTTATTTTTTGTCCATTTTTCTACTATATATCTTTTATCCTTTTATGTGTATATTTTTCTCGAAATTGGTGTAATTTGTTGATTGATTTTTAGTTGCCTTGATTTTTGATTTTTTTCTTGTGAGTTTTTGCCTTTTGAATCCCGCTATTTTGTGTGAAGTATTGACAACTGAGAATTTCTCTTAACTGCGAAGTGGGATATGAAGAAGAACCATTTTATCATATGGATAAGCTTGTTAATTTGACTTATTAGATTAAAACCATTTTCTTTATGAATGTTATCTTCAAAATTGTGAGTACAACAACATTTAGTAAAATAAGATCTTGTGATGGGATGAGATGCTTTTCCCAGTAAGTCATAAAAATTTGTTTCTTTTTTGCTAAGCTTCCATAATCTTGTTCTTTTGAATATGCATTTATCTTGCTTTCATTTCCTTACATGTTTTCATACCCCAATAAAATTAAATATAAAGTCAAATATACTATAATATCTCCTCCTTATTACATTATACGTATACTATTAGACTGACTAATATAATTAATAAGGAAACAAACTATAAAGTGTGTTTTGCACTTTCATGTTCTAGTGTTACTTTCCCGGATATTGTGTGCATTTCGCGTGCCTACTCTACAAACTTTACCACGTCAATTCATTAAAAAGGCTCCTACAAATGAAAAAATAAATGAAATTCCATTTTATTTTTATTTTTTCCTCGCACAACGTAGCTTAACGGACTTGAATGTAACTCCTCTAACAAGTTCTAGCTCTACCGTTGATTTTTTTGGTTTAGAAAGTCAATTACATGGCAATATTCTCCAAAAACGAATAAAATAAATAATAGAATATGAGAGTAGTGCATAAATTAGGTGAGTTTTTTTGGACTAGATAAGCTTACAACGTGGACTCATGTGCCAATGGAAAACTTATCTATGTTTGCTTTTGAAGTATTTTGTTGTCTAATTATAGCAGGAAATCAAATTCTACATCAAAGTTTGAAAACTTATTTGAATGCCAGTATTGCCAATGGAAAAGGATTGGGTGTATTTAAACAGGTGACTATTTAATGCTTAACCTAAACTTGTATTTTGAGAAGTAACACATGTTTTAATATTAAAGTTTATTTTTAATATTTGTTTTAGGACCAGTATAGATTATTGACAAGGAGCTTTGAATTTCGTGCATGTGGCAAAAAGAAATCTAACAAATGTGGAAAAACTTTTGTGTCCATGTACAGATTGTCGAAATATTGGCCGGCAAGATGACCACATCATTTTTGAGCATTTAATTATAAAAGGAATTGATTCTAAATATAAGACTGGTAGATGGTATTTCCATGGCGAGCTAAAAAATATAGATAAAAAACAAATTTGTTTGACACATATGACTTGTTCAAGATGACTCACTATGAAGGTGAAGATTTTTTGAATTCTGATTTTTTTTGTTAATGATAAGGATGATGATGACTCCCAAAGAAGGGAGGATGAACTTCTTAAGAGTTTGGAAGATGCAGAAACTCCATTGTATCCCGGATGCACAGACCATACAAAGTTATCCGCCATCACCGTCTTATACAATCTTAAATGTGAGACTGGTTTGTCCGATAGTGGATTTGACAAGCTGTTAAATGTGCAACAATTGTTTTTGCCAAAGGATAATGTACTTCCCAAAACTTTATATGAAGTAAAGAAATTTCTTAAAGCATTTGACATGGGTTTTGAAAAAATACATGCTTGTGAGAATGACTGTATTCTTTGTAGAAAAGAACACAAAGATTTAGAAACTTGTCCAAAATGTGGTTCTTCAAGATGGAAGATATATCAAGATACCAAGGAGGTTATAAAAGGTGTTCCAATTAAAGTGTTGAGATATTTTCCAATAATTCCAATATTTAGAAGAATGTTTAGATCTCAAAAGATGGCTGAAGATTTAAGATGGCATTTCAATAATAGAAGCAATGACGGAAAAATGCGTCATCCGGTGGATTCTATGGCATGGAATATGGTGGATGAACGATGGAAATATTTTTCAGCCGATCCGCGCAATCTTAGATTCGGCCTTATTACAGATGGATTCAATCCATTTTCTATGTTGAGTTCCAAATATAGTTGTTGGCCGGTAATGCTTGTGATATATAATCTCTCACCTCTGTTGTGTATGAAGAAGGAAAAATATTTTGTTAACATTACTTATTCCTGGTCCAAAGCAGCCCGAAAACGATATTGATGTATATTTGGCACCTTTGATTGAAGACTTGCATTATTTGTGGAGCAATGGAGTTGATGCTTATGATGCATTTAGTAAAACATTATTTAAAATGAAAGCAATTTTGCTATGGACAATTAATGATTTTCCTGCTTATGGAAACCTTGCTGGATGTTGTGTGAAGGGAGAAAAAGCTTGTCCGTTGTGCGGTGTTAACATTCATCACCGTTGGTTGAATTATAGTCGAAAGAATGTCTATATGGGTCATAGAAGATATCTACCTATGTCAGATTCACGGCGGAAACAGAAAGCTTGGTTTGAAAACACAATGGAGTTAGGTAATGCTCCTAGAATTTTAACTGGAAGAAATATTTCTGTATTGTTAAAAGATTTTACAAATAATTTTGGGAAAGAGAAGAAAAAAAGGCAGAGGAGAAACAATAAGAAAAATGTCATTAAGATGAAGCCTATTAAGCTGAAAAAAAGGAAGAGGAAGAGTACGCATGATATGAACGATGGAGGCAATAAAGATAACAATCCTACACAGTTGGAGCTATCAAGATGGAAAAAGAGATCAATTTTTTATGACTTGCCATATTGGGAGGTGAGTGTTTTGTTTAATAAATGTTTTAACAATTAAATATACATAAAATTATGTGTTACAATTTTTTTTATAGGAACTGCCGTTACGTCATAATTTAGATGTAATGCATGTGGAGAAAAACATTGGTGAAAGCATTTTAGGCACAATGTTGCATGATAACAAATCAAATGATGGATTCAATTCTAGAAAGGATTTAGAAGAATGGGGAATTCGGCACGAGCTTCATGCACAACCTCGTGGGAAGAAATCATGTCTTCCACGAGCTCCCTATACGTTATCAAAATCCGGGAAAAAAATATTTTGCAAAAGATTGTACGATTTCAAAGGACCCGATGGCTACTGTTCAAATTTGAAAAATCGTATATCGTTGGAGGATTGTAAGATTAGTGGTTTGAAATCACATGATTACCATGTTTTAATGCAACACTTGGTGCCGGTAGCAATAAGAGAGCTATTGTCAAAGAAGGCAAGAAAAGCAATAATTCGCTTATGTTCATTTTTCAATAAATTATGTCAGCTTGTCTTTGACATAGAAAAGTTGCAGCAAATCAACGTTGAAATTATTGAAATTTTGTGTGAGCTTGAAAAATATTTTCCGCCGTCGTTTTTTGACATAATGGTACATTTGTCAATTCATCTTAGTAGAGAAGCGCTCATATGTGGTCTGGTTAAATTTCGTTGGATGTACCCATTTGAAAGGTATATGAAGACGCTTAAAGATTATGTAAGAAATAATTCACGGCCCGAAGGATGTATTGCAGAATCTTATCTCGCAGATGAATGCATGAGGTTTTTTGGTGAATTTTTAAAAAAATCAGGACATGTTGGGGAGACAGCAACTCGAAATGAAGAATATGAAAATAGTGTAATACTTGAAGGACGTCCAATTTCAGCGTCTAAGATAGTTACACTATCCTCCTATGAGAAAGAAATTGCCCATTTAGTCGTGTTAATGAATATAGCAGTGGTTGAACCATTTTTAAGGTACGTGTACGTTACGTTATTTTTCAATTATTTGGATGTGTTTGTGCTAATAAATATAACTTCGCATGCCTTGTTTTATACTAGCTTGCACTTGGAGGAATTACAAAATTCAAGTAAGCGTATGGAAAGAAATTCAACTTTACTTTGGGAAACACATGCAAAAAATTTTGCTGATTGAATTAAAAAAAAGGTTAAATAATTATTTGAATATTGTCTCATTTGCCTAAAAATATTACTCTAAAATATCCGTTGTCAATGAAATTTTCTGCAGATACCTATAAACTCTAATGATCACGATGAAATGTTGAAGTGGATTGCATACGGTCCGAAGAATGATGCCTTTTCTTACAAAGGATATATTATCAATGATCAACGATTTCATATAAAAGATGTAGGGAGAGAAACTCAAAATAGCGGAGTGACTTATGATGCGACTACTATGTGTAAAGCAAGTGCAAAGGATATTTCTCAAGTAGCTGATGTGGTCACCTATTATGGGATATTAACTGATATAATTTTATTGGATTATCATGTGTTTTATATTCCCGTTTTTAAGTGTCGTTGGGCACATATAGGAAATGGAGTAAAAGTCGATGAGGATGGTTTTACTCTTGTCAATTTACATCAAAATCAAGCATCATTTTCTAAAGATCCATACATCCTTGCATCTCAAGCGAAACAAGTGTTTTATTTAAGAGAAAATGATTTGTCGAATTGGTATGTTGTAATGAAAGCGCCACCAAGAGGTCTTCAAGACTTAGAGACAAATGATTATAAAGAAGAAGCTATCAAAGTCGTTGAAGATTGTGATGATACCGATGTAGATGTTGAAAATGTTAGTTATGTATGGGAGAATTGCGAAGGCATACTTGAGTAGTTTGATTATTTTGTTTGATTATGAGAATTGTTTTTGAGAACCTGAACATGTCATGTTTGTTTTTTCCATTATTTGCTTATAAGATCAATGATTGTTGTGTAAGAAATGATGTTGCAATTAAGGTAAATGTGATTATTTTTTATGTTTAAATTAGACAAATGTAATTAATATGTTTGATAACCAAATATATTTTGTATGCAGATATTGAGTTAGTGATTTATCGTCGAGATCTATATACTTGAAGGCATACTCAATCTTCGTCATGAAGGTATCCATGTTAATTTTTATTTTATTAAATTGGCTTTCAGTTATCTGCTATGTGGTTTAAGTATTCATGTTTCATGGAAAAAATAGATATGTTTCCTTCTTGCGAATTATTATTATTATTCTGTGTTTATTTTCCATTTAGGTTTCCTAACTTTTTCACATGAATTGCATAAATCATCATTTATACTATTTATAATATTAGTTATTCTGAACTATATAAATTCAGCAAACCAACAATTGACTTACAATAAGACGGAGCCGTGCGTACTACAGTTAGGTTTGTGTTCTTAAGGCGATACTAATAGAGTTAAGTTAATTGGGATCAGTTGGAAAGTAAGGGAGTGGTGAAGAAACGTGTCACGTGACTACTCAAGTATAATTATAATTTATTCTGTAAGTTGTGTCAAATATTCAATTCAAATCAATTTAACTATAGGTGCAACATATATACCATTTCCTAATTGGGCAACCGAAGGAAGGGAAAGGATGGAGTCCTAGCATGTACTGAAATACAAACCAAGAATGTCACTGTAATTTAAAATACTGTCCCTAGGATGTAATATGTTGAATTTTTGTTTGTTAAAAATATGGCGAACATGTATATTAAGTGATGTTTTCTGTTACATATATATGAAGGCCCGATGAATCTCTAAACAAGCTCCGGGAAATAAATAATAATGCTTTGATTTCCTTTAGAAAGGGAAAATTTTAGTTAGTAAGATAATAGCACAAATGGAATCCAACTTGCTGCGGTATCAGTACAATTTGACATGTGCCACACACATACTAAATAAGTTGAAATGCATTTTTCTTAAGGAAGAACATGTATCTTTACATGATATGTTGCATAAATAATGGGTTCTTCTTATAATCGGGCCTTAAATAGTCATGAATTGGCCCAAGCTTAGAACTAGCCCTGACATATATCATCCGATCAAAACAGGCAGATGTCAAATAAATAGTGCAATTGCACAATACGGATTGAAGTGCAATAATGCATATGTCAAATGATAACTAAATTTATAGTAGCAACAATTATTGAAGGAAGAAAATAGAATTAATGAAAGCATAATAAAGAAATACCTTTCATCAAACGATAAGAATAGGAGCATCAGTCATATCCGAAGATCTGTGCACCATGCTAATATAAGGTACCAAGTGGCACCTGCAATTAGATTTTTATTTTTCTCATTAGCATTAAAGGGTATTTTTTATGTTTATGTTTATCAGTATATGAATGGCTTATGATGAAAGTGTATCTTGAACCTTGAACGTACAATATTATTTTATTTTTAATCTTTGACCACTTCATATTAAATGAGATTGAGTATAAAGAAAATTTAGTACAGACGTGTTAGAGGTATTGGTTGTTCAGTGATTTAGGTTGTAACATCAAGCAAAATTCGACATATGTAAACAAATGCCTTCACTTTTGGTCCTTTAAAGCATACAGAAATGGCCAGATACAAGTATACACAAAAGCTATAAAGCTTAATTGTACAGTATATAGATATATACGATATATATGGTAGTGTCATAGTTGTCGTGGAGTACGCTAGATATGTGAGTGTGTAAGCATAGATCACGTCCCCGCCCTGGTGTTGATATGAATATGATGTCTTTTTTACTGAAACAAGAATTAATACAGACAATGTCATGTGAAACTGTATCTCTTAACTGCATAGAGAAAACCATACCACACCAACATATCGTCTTTTAGCACATTTGTCATAATTTTTGACCAAGTTCAACTTTCAAATATTTCAAAAACAACAATACACGTGCGGAGCACGTGCTGTGACCACGTGGGGAGCGCGTACTAAGTCGCTCGTACTAAACAAATAAAATTATAAATTAGTAAGCATCACATACTAATCCCGAAAGTTAGATCAGTACAAAGACAAGAATTTTATCGCAATAAATTAATAACAATTTCAATAGAAAATTTGCGTCATAATATTATAAAAAATATAGATAATCTAGAAATAAAATGGACCAAGTCATTCGTTCATTAATTTCAACTTCACATCTAAGCTTTTGCTTAAAACCTGAGCAGTTCAATGATAAAGTTGCCTTCATCGTAGCAAGCACTTTGGCATGTGAATGGGCATGCATATGAAAATGAACACTGATATATCGAAAATTATTTCTAAATGTAAAACAAATATGAATGCGATTTTTGTGCAAAATGAGTAATGAATTTTGGATAGTAAATGAGAAGAATTCGAGTTAAAATAGGATGTACATGTCCCTCCCCAAAAAAAACTCACTATGAATTCACTTATACCATATAAAAATTATTATTAAAGCAATTTCGGCATTGCAAAAATGTTTCACTATGAAGCATATGAACATGTCTTATATTGTATAATCTTATCATTCTTCAAAGATTGGTCGTTCAATTCATTTGTGACATGAAAGCAGTTTCAATATTTATAACCACACCTTTTTTACTTTTGAAGTATTTTCCATCAACTCCATGCTTACCAATTTGATAATCCACACAAAATTCCCCATTTGATAATCCATGTTGTTTCTCGTTGCGCATATTATGAAATTCATGTTGGTTTTCCGCTACTATAATACCACAAAAACAGAAATAATATGTTATGTATGAATTAATAACTAATGATTTTATAGGTATAGTAGCATTTTAGTTAACTTTTGTATATGTATTACGCGTAACCAAGATCTATTTGTCAGTTTTTATGCAAGCTCATTTGGCGTGCCATACTTACAATGACTTGCTTTCGATTACACGCAGACAACGATAAAATAAAGTGCATACATGCATGCTTGTTTTCATTGTATTATTCTTAGAATTTACTAAATCCACTTAAAACTAATAATTTTGATGCTTCAGACTGCATAAAACAAATATGTAGCTTGTTATTAGATAACAAGAAACTGCATGACATGACTTTATATTTGTTGACATACAGCAAAAAGTAAGGATTCGGCCATAAAGATCTCAGCTCATATCAGCGTCTTCAATGCCATTAGAACAACAATTGCAGGAAGATAACGTAGTATTATATCACATCATCGATCAAAAATAAACTGACAACGAGATTAGAATATAAGTAAAAAGCTCAGAAATATATAGCTAGCAATTAGGCAATTGTTGATCTACGTCGAGTTGCAGTACCAAGCTATATGTATTTCTGTGATCATATCATATATGCACATAAACACTTAAGGACCCACATGAAGATATAGCTATGATTTTGCTGCGTAGCCTTATCCACTTTTCCGTTTTATTTAGCTGTATAATATTTTTTTTTGTTCTTTAACCTGACTATACAGCTATGTGTAGTGCACCTATATTCACTTATTTTGTTCATTTTTGTCTCGAGTTTTCATTAGTTGTTATTAAATGCTTTTATTCCATGTTTTTGCAGAAAAAGGATATGCATACAAGCAATGTACGCACTCGTCATCAATTGAAGTATGAGAAATCCCGGAAGTATAAGCGAAAAGGCAAATCCATTGTGCCAACTTATGAATCTTTTCATGTAGAGAAGGAACAATAATTAAGGCCCAACATCATACAAATGCCATGTGAAGAAAATGAAATGCCTTGTGCAGAAAATGAAATGCGCGAAGAGAATGAAATGCCTTGCAAAGATAATGAGATGCATGAAGAAAATGAAATGCCATGTAATGAAAATGAGATGCGCGAAGAAATTGAAACGCGTGAAGAGTGTGAAATGGCTTGTGAAGAAAATGGTGTTACCGAAATGGAAATCGAGAGGTCAGTTGAAGCTAAAATTCAAAATGTAAATGTAAAAAAGCGTGGTAGAGGACCAACGAAAATAAAAAGACTTCCATTAAATCTTGAGAGTCGAATTGAATTAGAATTCAATGAGGCAAGCGTACCAATAGGAGAAGGCTCGGTCCGCTTATCTTCTTATCTTGGACCACTAGTAAGGGAGCATGTTCCGGTTACACTTAGCGATTGGAGGCTTCTAAGCGATGAACTAAAAACTGTCTTGTGGGATTCCATTCAGGTAACAAAAATTTATATTTACGGAAATGATTTATTTAACAAAATGTTCTTTTAAATTCATTTTAATATGAAATAACACTAGTTTTTTCCTTTTGATTTGTAGGCTAGATTTAAAGTGGAGGATGAATGGCAAAAAACGACCATATTTCAACAAATGGGAACCATTTGGAGAACTTCAAAAAGTAGATTGGTTCGAAAAATAATTAAAACGGCGACGGAAGAGGAAAGACTTGCTTTGAAACCATACAACATAAAAAACGTCAAGGAGTGGAGAAAGTTTGTAAAGGAGAAAACAAGTTTGGAGTTTAAGGTAAAATACTAACATTTAAATTCAAGTGCAAAATATTTATATCAGTTTATTATTTATTTTCTACTCGATATCAGTTTGAATTATCAGTTTGAGCATTGTTAACACAAATTATTTTGTTAGCACAGAATATCATTTTGAGGACTGTCAATATCAGTTTGAGCATTGTTATCAATTCAGTAATAAAAACTCCTTTCATTGAGTCTGTTCTTCGTATACTAAACAACAAGCATTTAACCCTTTTAAAATTATGGTGCTTTGGTCATATTCATCATAATTAATTTAATTGTTCTTGGTTCAGCTTCATATGCTGCAACTATTTATTTCAAACATACTCTGTGTTTTCAAATTTGCAAACTATAACCATGGATATATCAGTTTTGTATTTTAAATAGTTAATCAACTAAGGCAAACATGATTTGAATGAGTTTCAACACAAGGTTCAATACTCAACAGGAGATAAATTTGATAACTGGGTTACAAAACCCAACAATTAATACAATGCGACATTGGATACTTCAAAACTAATTTTGTTCCTGTATTGTTAATGAAGCTACCTTCTTAGAGAAGTTCCTCCAATTTTATGTTCTTAAGTAGTAAATCACTGGTTTTAATGGCAACATGTGGACAGGTTAAATTGCTGCGTGATCAGAAATTTAGACAAAAACTTGTGTTAAAATTGGATCAGTGACCTCCTAATTTCAACAATTTCATTCCAACACTTTACCAGTCTGGCCTTAAACAAAAAATGTGTGTACTATATATATTTGATATCAAATGATCATGAGAAATCCTGATCATTTGATCTTTCTGTGAATGGCCATGTTCCATATAAAAAGACAAACAAATCAATGGTTTACGACTCATGTTTTTAATTTTGTGTTTCAACGGTCGTTGTGTATACATAGATAATTAGAATTGTAGTAAATATTTTGGTTATCTGCAAAAACTGGGATTAAAATCAGGTTAATGTTACTTTTTCCCATGTTTATGAAATGCAGAATGGTTTTTGGTGATCACCATATGACTATATCAAGTTATTACACAAACTTTTATTGTCATGGACGGCGTCTTTGTCTCCAAACTCATGTGCATTAAGCCATGTGCATTGTATCCAGAGTCGGCCCGACAAGCTAAGTTGCCTCATTCCAAACGAGCAATCACTACCATTTAGACACTTTACCCATTGATCGCACTAATATATTTGACATACAAAATCTAATAAAATGTTGTCCCACATCCACCGTTGCCTCAGGCAGTCCGCTCGCCGGATTCCCCTTAGGGCTGGGCCTGTTTGTATCACAACCATTCCTTGTGGAATAATGGTTTAAGCAACTTGTACAAATTTTTAAATTTGATTTTAAATGAATGGTTATTATTGCATAGAGCTTCCAAGTTGGAAAGATATGGTATCATCCTTTTTTTGCCTAAAGAATTAAATACTCTATCATTGGCAATCACCCATGGCCCTTAATTTCAGCATATTATATTCTGTCAGTCAAAAAATATATATATGCATTTCATATATATGCATTTCATTGATGCCTTGCTGACAATTGAGGTGTTATCATCTATAAAGTCAATCTTAGAATATATTTGGGCCCTTTGACCGTCCCATAACATAGTGGAAGTGCCTCCAACTTCACTGTTAATAAAGCAAGATATAAAGTACTGTAATTATAATAATTGTTTCTGCCTACCTCATTAGTTCAAGCACTTTGTTAAAGTTGCCTTCTGTTCTATGCTTCTCTACCTGTATACCAATTATGATGTTATTTATGCCTGTATTTTTAAAGTACCAATGTTATAAAAATTTAAAAAACCCAAGTACATACATCCAAGTCGCTCTTTGAAGAATTGTAGAATAATTTGGATCATATATTTGTTGCCCTGAGTACTATTTTCATCATTATATTTATAGACATATTTTTTTTTAATGACAAATATTGATATTAAAAAACTTATAAAAAACCTTGCTGTAACTTCATTGGATACTTCAGTGTATGAACCAATGTTTTCATAATTGAACCATGAACCAATGTTTTCATTGGATACTTAAGTGTATGAACCAATGTTTTCATAATTGGATACAGGAAGCTTTCTTTGTCGATTCATACAGAACTGCACAATTGTGCCATGCCAGAAGTTTGAAATTTAGCCGCAACTTCATCTCACACGTTTATAGGAAAAGAACATCCTCCCTACCAAAACACTTGTTCACACTATGTATCCCATAATTGCTTATGGCACTATGTTTAAATATTTGGTTATGTGTAAAACTATACTATGAATGCACTAAGTACATGTGCAGAACTCGAAGGATTAAAGGTTTTTTTTTTGTCTTCAGATTTGGGCAGGTTTTGCAAATTAATGTACTGAATAGGCATTAAATTATCTCTTACCTTCTTTCAGGCACTAAGCGAGAAATATATTGCCATTAGGCAAAAACAATTGCCATATACGACTGGCCGCAGAGGAATGGCTAGATTCACCGATGATGTGGTTAGTTAATTAATTGTAGCATTATTTACCCAATTATTTAATTACTTATCAATTGATTTATTAAATGTCTAAATGTAGAAAAAGCAAAATCAGGATTCATTGCCCGTATCTAGAGTTGATATTTGGGTTAAATCCCGCACTAAAAAGAATGGCGAACCAGTAAACACGGATGTTGCGAGTATTATTGTAAGAATATTTTTTTTTCAGCAACTAAACATTGCTTTAATTCTACCATCGTATATAGCATATATGTTTTTTAATTTATGTAGGAGAAGATTAAAACAATTGATAATTCAAGACAATCCGACTCGGCAAATAATATCAGAGAAGATGCAATTGTGCAAGTATTGGGGCACGATAAACCGGGACGCCTAAGAGCACTAGGAAGGGGCTACACCCAAACCAAGCTAGCGTTGTCACAATGTAGAGATAAGCAGATAACCCACTGTCATAAAAGAATTTCAGAAATGGAGAGTATGGTCCACATGCTAATGAACAAGTGGAAAATCTACATCAGAAGGTTCACGTATTGCTTCATTGATTTTTCATGAATTTCTTTAAATTTCAAAATTTATACCATTAACTATTAATACCAATTTTTTTTGCTTTGATAGGGTAAAGAATGTTCGAAAGAAGGGAGCACACCAGAAATGGTTGAAATCACTTCTATTGTTGATATAACATTAGTTGTAGTTTACTTTTAATCCAATAATCAATTTTTTTTATTTGACAGGGTAAAGAGTGTTCAAAAAAGGCAAGCACAATTGAAATGGTAAAAAAACTCTTATATTATTGATATAACAACAATCGTAATTTAGTTCCCGAACCAATAATTAATATAATTTTTGGTTGAATAATTGTAGGGCAATTATAACATGTGTGAGTTAATGAATTGGGATGGAACCAACGAAATTGTTGTTGAAGGAAGAGTAGTGTCCGCTGATCCTAATGAGGTTGTCAATGATATTCGCATTGGACCAAATGCTATGAAGGTTGTTATAGAGCATGTAAAGAAAGAAGATGCTTATTTATGGAGGCCTACACCAAGTTTGTCACTATTAAGGGAAGCTAAGAATAAGTCAGTGGTATGGCCTGCTAATTATGTTGTTCCACGACAAAACTTGGAGGAAGACATTACGGTAAATTTCATAATTTATGATAACTATTTGCAATTGTATACATATCTTTTCCTATTAAATTTGTTGTTGTTTTTAGAGTAAAACTAGTAGCACAACCAAAAAATGCAAGCTTTATGATTGGAATGAGGGCGAAGTGTTTGTTGCCGAAGGAAAACTGTGTTCTAGTGATTCAGAAATGATGGTAAATGGTATTCCGCTTGGTCCGTTAGCCTTTGTGGTTTTGGTAGACTATGCCAACAAAGGAGATGATTTCTTATGGCGACCTACAACCGATATGTCATGCATTAAAGACGCCGTTGGTAGGAAAATAGCATGGTCGAAATCAAAAGTTGTAGTTGGAAAAAAAAATGCTGTGAACCTGACTTCAACAAGTGTTCTGACTACTCCTCAGGTAATATATTTTCATACAACCGTTGTACCAACTATAGTTTCTTTGGCAGACATGCTTTCTCATATAATATAATTACACAAAAATACGACAATTCATGCATTTTTGCTTACCCAACAGACGATTGCAAATCTAGTAGCAAATAGTAAATGCAAGTTGCTTGATGTGGGTGAAATGGGACGAATAGTGGCTGAAGGAACCATCATGTCAACCGATCCAACAGCGATGGTTCACTTTGTTCCATTGGGAAAAGATGCCGTAAAAGTTTGGATAAAATTTGTGAGAGTCAATGATGTATTGTTATGGAGACCTACATCGGAGTGCACATACATGGAAGATGCATTTGGTACGACTATAGCTTGGCCAGCTGCATACGTCGTTGGGGAATCAAGTTCAAGTAAGTCAATACTGTCAACCCAGTCCTTTTGTATGTGGAGTTTGGCATTATGTTAATTTTATTCATGAATCTGCTATGAAACTAAAATAGTATTAAGTTCAACGAATTAGATCCGATTGCATTATAATAAGAACTACATGAGTGATTGTTTTGGAACCTCCAATAGTCTTTGCTGTTTTACAAAAGACTTACAAATTTGTCTCTAACCTGTTGCTAATTGGTACGATTACTTGGGACTACTAACGAGGTCTTTAATATTTAACTAATGAGGTCTTTAATATTTTAAAACGAATATTGTTGCCTTTGTTTATTTTGACATCTATTTTTTTAGAGAAGAATATTATTTGTTTTTATCGAGTCTCAAGTATAAGCTAGAGACAAAATCTATTGCACAAAATATGAGAGTTTCAAACTTTAAGTAAAAAGTTGTTTTTTTGTAGTGGTTAATTGTATATTAGTGTCAAAAAATAAAGAATTGGAGCTTGGCATTAAGCATATGCTATTATTCATGCAATCGCCATACTTGATAATATTTCATTAATGGTCTTTAATGAAAAATAGTATCCAAGTGACAACATTTGTTCAAAAAATAATGTCGAGCATGCAACGACCAACCAAACAACAGATGTTTGAGGAGTTGGAATGTTTTTCATGATCTGTTATTATCTAAAATACAAAAAGCAAAACAAACTTGTTTCTATTTTATAAATTATTTTTATTTTTTATAATTATTTATTTTTCAAAAATGCATACACCGTACACACTTTTGTTTAGACGAAAACATAAAGCTAAAAAGAGAACATACGCTGTTTTTTGTGAAATCCTTTTTTTTGGAAGGTTTATTGTTATATGAAGTCTGAAAGCAGGGCAAATATATTTTCCACCTTTTTACACTTATTTTTACTTTATATATAAATAAATGGACAATTGGATGATTATAACTTGTAGTGTTGCTAGAGGCCTAGGGCATTAGTTCACATTTTATCATCAGACCTACTAAGCAGGCCATGTATCAACGTCACTTGTTTCTCCAGCTAGAACCATAGCCGGTCTTCTTTCGGTTGTGAGAAAAATAATTCAAGATATTAATGTGATATCAGGTAAGAAAAGCAAACAAGAACTGATCAGAGCATTTAACTGGAGTAAATATTTGGCTGATTTGATATACCCGATGATGAAAGGCATTAGTAAGTTAGAAAAGACCTTCCAGATTATGAATGTGAGTTTATATATACAACTGAACATCCTTATATAATTGGCTGGTGTAATGTTTCTTAGCCTAAAATGGAATAGCAAATGTTCTAATGTATTCAATAGAAAATAAAAAAAAACCTAAACTGAAGTATAGAAATCAAATGAACTGACAAAAAGTACAGGAATGATAATGGATGAAAAGATACAGTTATAGAATATGCGCCTAATTTGACGTTCTCATGCACCTTGAACCATAAATTTTGAGGCAGGAAACTTAAACATCGCTCAAATAGCCTTCGCAATTTTTGTCCATAGTGCCAGTTCTATTTCCAGGTCAAAAACTATGCAGACTATGTAGAACTGAAAGTACAAACACATTTTTGGTGTAATGTTTTATTATAACTACAGAGAATTTAGCAAACAGAATGATACTGAAGCTGAAACCAAACAGTATTAAGTTGATTATCCATACGGTAACAACCATAAAGTCCATAATCAAGGTCAGGATCCCAAGAACACCCAAGGAAAACCATCAGCTATCAAAAAACAAATAGGAAGCACAATGTCCTTTTATCAACTGCCTGTATAAATACGATACAGGTCTTCTATGGCCAATTTATGAATGTGATCATGTTAAGACTTGTGTATATATGATGTAGACGTTATTTTGTAAATGTGTGCACAGGTGATGATTTCTGCCAACCAGATTTGAATGTTTTGTGCTGTTCAGCCCAAATATATGTTGTGAATGTTTTGTAAATGTAGACGTTATTTTGTAAATGTGTGCACAGGTGATAATTTCTGCCAACCAGATTTGTATATTTTGTTAAATGTCTGGGTGAAGTCAAAATTGGATTTGAGAATGTCTGCAATGATTTTATGTAAGTGTTAAGACTACCGCCATTAGATTGAAAGAGTCGGTAATTCTTACTGTTATATTTGTATGTAATTCTTACCGTCGATCGTTATACTTATGTGCAGGTAATTAGATTTTCAAAGTGAAGAACGCTCGCATCAAAGAACCGGTGGTTATTAAGCTATGAAGAAGACTTTGAGTATTATTTTGTTTGTATTAGTCGGGTAGACTTGTTTGTAAGCAATTGTGGTATGTGGATTCACTTATTTTGTCGAAATACTACTATTGAGATGATTATGGGTGTTATATTTGAAATTGGAGTAATGTGTTTTTTAAGTATTTAAATATGGCGATTATTGATTTTAGTTTGAAAATGATACTCCTATAATTATTTGTTTTAATATTACTAGTATATGTAAGTGGTTGATGGAAATATTAGAAGCTATTAACAGTAAATAACCGCAATTAAAATGTGGTGTACATTAGTTAGTTTTAGTAGCGTTGAAAAAGTGCTACAAATGTAAATGACAAAAGATATTGTAGCTGAAATGAAACGCAACAAAATACATATAGTAGGGTTGAAAAACCGCTACAAAAAACATATAGTAGGACTGGAAAACCCCTACAAAAAACATATAGTAGGACTGAAAAACCGCTACAAAAAACATATAGCAGGACAGAAAAACCGTTACAAAAAAACTGAAAAATGATGCAAGTATCACTTTAGTAGCATTTTTAGGACGCTGCCAAAAAAACTTTTTGTAGGGTTTCAGAAACGATACAATATTTAAATTTTCGGTTGCGTTTACTGAAACGCAACATAAAAATTCAGACTTTTAGTTGCATGTCGTACAACAGCGTTTATCGAAACGCTACTACAAGTTATTGTAGCGTTTTTACAACGCTACTAAAAGCATTTTCTGGCGTAGTGAAAGAAACGAATTTCTCTGCCACCAAGCATAGTCTTGAAGAGATTAATCATATGATCTGTTAGGCATACTCTATCAGACATTCGTCCATACACGTTGTCCTGGGACTAGACAAACCGAAGGCACCCTCCTACTACATCCTTATATAGGAATCACCCCAATGATCAGTAGCGAGTAGCCCTTGCAATCGGAAGATTCCAATCATGAAAGAATAATTACTGCTAAAATGTCTTTGGGAGCTAACCAGAGAAATACAAGTAGTTCTTCCGTTTAAGAAGATCCACAGTCTTCAATTGCTCCATCTTCAATCAGCATCTTTCACGTATTTGCTGGTTCAGAATGGTTTTCGAATATAAATTCGATCCCGGTCTATCCGTACCAACAATCGTATAGGTCAAATTTGATAGTAGGTTATTTAACTATCAAATAAACAACCATTCATAAAAAGAAAACAAATTCATTGATTCAATATCTAGCATTACTTAGCCTCTTTAATTAACTAGTTAATTAAATATTAAAACTTCTAATTTGGAAAACATTTCCCTTTCCTTATTTAATATAGGAGTATTCAATTATCATTTCACTTCTACTTCATTAGATCCTCATTGTAAATTGGTAAGTGAATAATTCTCTAAGTATACAACCCTAAAGGCCGAAACCAACATCAGATTGACACCTCAAAAGTTACTCAACTCAACCAACGTACAACAAGTTCCAATTTCTCAAAAACCACATTATGTTCCCTTTTAACATTTTTAAACCGATTATATTCCTTTATAATCTCACGAATCATTTCCAATTTTATTTTAATATCATTTCATAAAATAAATCAAAACAGCTCAACTTAACTTTTATAGATAAATATTACAAATTCCATTTCGAAAACCCTTCACCTTTCATCTACAAAATCATTTCATTTACAATATTCGTAACCATTCATTTATAAATATCTTAACCATTCTTTTATAAATATCATTCCACTCATTTATAAATTATCTTTCCATTCATTTATAAGTATCTTAACCATTCATTTATAAATATCTTAACCATTCATTTATAAATATTTTTCTATTTGAAAATATACATTCCTTTTACAACTTCTCTATACAACTCAGTTTATACGTATTTCCATTTATAACTCCTTTTTGCAATCTTGCCTTGAATTATCATTTATTTGATATTGGTATCAATTCCAATTTTACGTCAATTCATATTATACTTTCAATTCCATTATTTCGCTAATCTCATTGACGAAAAACCCATTCCTTGATATAAAAAAACTAGGTGATGCTATGCATGTATATGTCCATGCGAGGAATGGCTTGGGAAAATTCATCCTCGACATTACTGCCATAATTGAATCCCAAGAAAGAGTATCAAAAGTTTTTTTATGTCCAACTTGAGCATACAGCGAGGAATAATATTGCTTCTATTGTATCCATAAAGAAGCTCTTGTGTAATTAAAATATTATCACTGATGCTTCTTCCTTTAATAAACCCTGATTGGTTGAGTGATATAATAGAAGGCAGAATATTTTGCAATCGAGTTGCAATAATTTTTGAGACAACCTTATAGACCACATTACAGCATGATATAGGTCTAAAATTAGATACATGTTTAGGATTGTCCACTTTAGGAACTTATGTAATTGATATAGATGATAAAGACGGTGGCAAAAAGTTATTCAGTAAGAAAAAATTTGATTGCACTAACCATATCGTTGCTAGTTATTGCCTAACACTTCTGTAAGAAACACGAATTGTTCCCATCTAGACCTCCATTACTGGATGCATCCAGACTATATACAGCTTCCTTTATTTCTTAAGTAGTAATAGTCTTGATAAGATCACTGGACTCCTGTTCTTTTAACATGAGGAGTTTAATATGAAATAAAGGCATTATATCAGAAGAAAAAGGGGAAGGACGAGCAAGAATATGCGAGAAATAGTTGACAAAAGCTTCATTGATTCCAGATAAAGAAGTTTGCAAAATACCATTCATATCATGTATCATGAAGATATGATCCTTTGCCTTCCTGACTTTAAGGAAATTATGAAAAAACATTGTATTTCTGTCCCCAAACATTTCTCCTCTAATCCATGAATCCTGACTCTTAGCACTTAACTCCACATCGAACACCTTTTTTAGTTCGTCCTTCAATTTCCTTTCAATGTTTTGCAGCTGAACATCAAATGGGTTTACCTGAATTGTCTCTTGTATTTTACTAAGCTCATTCCTAATAGATGTTGACTGCTTTCACCATTACCAAAATTGTTGGAAGACCAAGCTTTTAAATTAAACTTATGAGCTCTCAATTTAAACACAAGGTTCATCAATGGATTCCAATGCGAACCAACAGACCATCCCTGCACTAAAATGTTAGCAAAGTAATGATGTTCCAACCAAAAATTTAAAAGAGGATTTACCTTTGCTAGTAGCATTATCCACACTCCAATTAAAATTGAGAGGACAATATCATATAAGTTTGGAGTGATGATTTGAAAGAATGAATTTGGCCAAAGATTGAAGAAAGATAAGTTGTAAAATACATGATCTAATTTACAGAGAGTAGGAGGCCAGACTTACAGCAGTTAGACCACATATAAGAGAGACCAACATGCGACACCGGAAAGAGGTAAGCTTTAGACAAAGCTTGATTTAATGGCACTATCATTAAGTGAAAGGGGACAACCCCCAAGCTTTTGGGAAGAGAAGTACATACAATTAAAATCCCCTTAATAATCCAGGGATACTTCTAAGGTGAACAGAATTATGAGCATACACCGAAGTCAGCAAGAATTTTAGGTTGGATTGAATATGGACACAAGAGTAGTGGATATATTGGTCAGATACAGATAATTTATCAAGGGTGAAACAGTTAGGGTTCCAGATGGTCAGCAATCTACCAAAACTGGCTTCATCCATGTTATGATCAACATTCCATTGAGCAACAGTGAAGGAAGCTGCCTTCGAAGATGAATTAACATTAAGCTTTGTTTCATAAATACACATAAGATGTATATCATTCCCTTCAATCAACGATTTTATCTCTTCCTGTTTTGAGGGAAAATTAGCACCTCGAATATTTCAAAAAGCTATTTTATTCATGATTTAAACAGGTGGGGATCAATCGTGATGGTGGATGGATTACTCCTTGTATGCCTTGTGTTAGATTTACGGTTATTTGAGGGAGCTACATCAGCTGGTTTGTATTCCTTTCCCTCATCTAGGTCATATGAAACAACTTGTTTTTTCTTTCTGCACTTCTTTTTACCACTCTTTGATTTTTTGATAGGAGAATCAGGCATGTTATCCAAATGTGGAGGAGGAAGGATAATTTTTGGGGGTGGAGATAAATGTGAATAGGGAGATGATTTAGTTAAAGTAAGAGGCAAATTTGCTGAGTTTAGAGGAAGTTTAGAACTGAAAGATGAAGAACAAGACATGGAGTTAGATGATGAATACGAAGTGGATGCACTGAACTGACCAGGAAAGGTAGATGCCAAATTAGATTCAGCTGAGATATTCTGATCTGACAACAAAGAGAAAGGATTGTTAACATCAAAATCCTTCTCTACTACTAAAAATATTTCATTATTCTTTTGCGCTGATTTTTGCATTTCCTCATTACAATGCGGAAAGCATTTGGCATTTTCATCTACAACTACAGTTTTCTTCTTCTCTAGATGTTTCCCTACCAAAGATATATCCATTTTCTCCTTGTTATTCTTTTCCTCAACATTAATTTTACCCATCACTTCAACTACATCTTACATAGCCTTATTAACATCATCAGCCACATCATTCTTCTTCTTATTATTTTTCTTCCACACTTGTTTTTACTCGTTCTCCAATTTTTTCCATCCCTGCTGATTCATATCTACTGGTGCCTTAAACTTCACCTGCCTTTCTTCATAGTGATCATACACTTGCCTTTCAGAAAAATCATTTACACCAACATTCACCGTATTTTCCATCTCCTTTACATTAAATTCACATTGATTGGTTAGGTGTCCAAAAACTTTATAATGTGTACAGATTTAAGGCTTCTAGTCATAAGAAATCCGTACTGGTGGACATTTTTCATCAAGCTCTGCCACCTCGATACACTTAGGAAGTTCACAATCTACTGAAATTTCAACTAAGACTTTGAAATACTTGAATCTCTTTAATTTCTCTGTGCTTGAATCAAAGCATACAAGCTTTCCCACATGATTAGCCAGCCAATTTATACCCATTAAATTCTAGAGTAATAATGGAATACAGTGAAGATGAATCCATATCGGAACTTTTTTAATTTGATATTGAGAGTTGCCTATGGATGGATCCCAATTCATTATGATAAACATTCTACCCCTTATGGAGATAGGATCTGCTTTCGAAATTTTCTCTCTATCTAAATCATTCGAAAATTTGAAATAGAAGTTCCTTCCATCAGATTTAATACTAATTTCCACATGCAATTTCCAAAAAGATTTCAAGAAATTCACAACAGAGAGGTAAGAAAGCGTGCCATCTAAAAAAAGTCCCACTAAGTAGTTTTGCCAATACTTCATACCTTCCGCCCTAACCACATCAGGATGTGCATTTGGCCTACCATCTTTCTTGATTTCAAACTGCACCGGTTTATATGACCTAGCATTCCGAGGTAATGAGTTAAAAAGTGACAAATAATCAGTTTTGAAAATGGGAGGAGATGATCGAGAAGTGTTTGAAGGATTGTCGCAACGAGATATATAATTAACTGGGTTAGAATTTGAATTTACAGGAGCTGAAGGATTTCCATTATCAGTATTAGATGTTTCAAGATTTGACGAGTTGATATTAACATCAGTTGGAAGATAATTAGGGGTCTTTGAATCAAAAAATGACTCAAACACCAATGGTGTGAAATCACACTTCATCAATTATGGTTAGAAATTCAAAGGGCCACAATCGCAAAATAAATGGAGAAAAACAAGATAAGAGACATGGAGTTTTTATAGTGGTTCGATTAAATATGATCTACATCCACTTTGAAGCTTATTCTCATTACTTTTGCAATAGTTACAAAGCATACAAATATCTTGACCACACCCATCTTTTTGGCCTATTCAATTATTCAACTTGATCTCTATGAATTGGTGGAAGAAATATTGAAGAAGCCTTGGAGAAATCTTCGGAGAATGGAAATCCGGTGATGTATCTATGAACTCTCGAAGAATGGAGAGATTTCGATGGATTCCATGGAAGATTGGATGAATGATCTTCTTCGTATGATGGATTAAGTGTTGATTAGTTTGAATTGGTTGAGAATGAAGTTAGTAGCCCTTCGGGGCCATGAATTTTCTCCTCCATTAAAGTGGTGTTGGACCTCTATTTATAGGTGTGTAGCAAATGAGGAGAATGGCCAAAATATAAGGTGCCGAAAATCGGTCGGTCTGAAGTTTATTTACAGAAATGCCACGGGGTACCGGTCGGTCGGTCATAAACTAAGGCACCTGTCGGTCAAAAAATGAGACACCGGTCGGTCATGGAACTGGACTACCGATCGGTTCTATCATAAAGTGTTGAACGCCTCTTTCTTTATTATCTACATACCATTCGGTTCCATCTTTAATACTGGTTTCCTTCTGTATTATTCCATTCCTCTACCATTCACGTGTCATCTAACTTGAGGCCACATTGCTTACTAATTACAGCTTTACCATTCTTTGCATTTAGTGCCTCCTTTTGCAATTGTTTCTTTATATGAACTCCTATATATGAATATTTGTACTATGCTGGCATGCGTTTATACTCATGAAACCAAACTACGTTACAACTTCCAATTACATACCGATCGGTACTTGGACCCAACTTCATGTACACCGACCGATCACTCTTAGAAACGGGACAATATATGATTTCACGTTGGTCTCATATTTATAATTACTCAATTCAAAACATTTGAATTTCTAAAACATCTTGTCATTTTCAAACAAACTTTTCATTCCCAAATTACTATGGTAGCAATCTGTCACTCAGAAACTTGAAAAAGAATATCGATAATGTCGCGATCCATTATCAGAATTATTTTCTCGTCACTGAAGTGATTTCAGTGCTTAATCCCTTTAAAATCCATTTAAACCATTCTTATTCAAAAATACTTTAAAGTAATGTTATATTACTTTATAATATTTTAGAAAATATTTTCTAAACACCCGGAATTTAAATTCCTATTCTGGTTTGAACTTAATCTTGATGTATCTCATTTGTATACATTATCCGTATACAAATTATATAACCATTTCAATATTTCATAATTCCATTTGATTGCAATAACAATCAACACATTCATATATAATAATTCAGGAATTATTCCCTTTATATCAAAATAATTTTTGGGCAAAATTATTTCATTTACCCATTTTAAAACAATACTATATCGAATTGTTTTGTTCGAAAGTTTAGAAACACATATCGATACAGTTGTACATTCTGTACCAACCAGAGTTCATAAATCACTCAACAAATCAGTCAACCCAATATAAAACAATTTTATATCAAATCTACAAACACACGCTCATATACATACACTCAAACTCAATCTAGGGTATAACTAAACCCATCTCTATTGAGTTACGCCACAGAGCCATGGATATCACTCAACCTTCAGCTCTGATACCAACTGTAATGGCCCGAATTTCCGTACTCTTTGAGTCGACTAATAACATCACACGTCCAACCCAAATTGCACAGAAATACGAATCATTATTAGAAAGAAATTAGAGGATGAGAAATAGAAAGAAAGAAATATTAGAATAGAAGAAAACGAAGATCACAAACTCACAGCGGAATGAATAAAATATATTAGATAACATAAACTTTGAAATACAATTTGGTAACTTTGTATACATACCATCATCAGAGCACAACAGCTATTTCTGGAACAGTTATAAACACCTGTTTCCAGATACAACATAGTACATAGCGGAAAATATGATAGTCTATAGCTATAACTGATGAAGCCTCCTGCTTCAAGCTCCTCCAAGTGAATCTGTAAAATCCCGACTACTTGACTACCCGTACAAATTTGGGCACCCAAGAGTTTAGGGAAAACAAAATAAACTCTGGGTTAGTCATGGGACTGGTGTGAGTAAACTCCAACCATTTGTTTATCTTCCAAAATTCTTTCGAAAGAAATGATAATCGTAAGACCGATCCATACATAAATACGGATGGTTTTTACCTTACGATGACCAAAAATATTTTTGATATCAAATCCAGTGATATTATAATAGTGTCTAAACAAGTAAATAGAAATCTAGTGGAACGCTGGCATCTCACGCTCCATATATAATATAAAATCAAAAACCGCATGGTGCTTATTGGAGATTGAATTTCCAACATGAAAAGGTATGGAACCACCTTCAAATGGTGTATCTCTAGAGGGGAATACACTGGGTTCAACAAGAACGTCTTGCAACCCGGCCCACACATGGCTGGACACTCATTTAACTTGAGTGTATCGAGCATATTATCACCAACGGTTGTGATCAGCAACCGTTACCGAAAGCATATAGCAGCGAATAGAATAAGAAGAAAATGATATTTCTCTAGATTAGGTGATAATACCCAAATGGGAATAACCCACATGGCCAAGCTGCCTGCCCGATTTCTATCATTTCCTGGGTGATGAGGCTTGAGGTCATGATTATACTTTCAGCACATCTTGCCATTATTTCCTTTGAAGGCCTCATCATCAGATCCGTCCATATACGTTGTCCTAGGGCTGAACAAACTGAAGGCAACATTCTATTAATCCATCTTGGGAAGTTTCTACCTAAGATTAACAGAACAACCCATGCACTTTACTCCGTCTTCGATCATCTTCATCGTAAGTTGATTCGTAACGCTAATGCCCATATGGAGTGGTTTTCAGATAATAAATCTAACCCCGGTCTCTCCGTATTGACAACGGAGGTATAAAAATAAATCACCCCGAATTTTCTGTTAACGATAAATTAACAAATTAAAGTATAATTAATTCTAAAAGAAAGAATTAAGGGAAACGGGTTACACCGTTGCGTTCGTCTCGGAATTCTGCTTGAGATAGAGTCTGACTTTGCGTAAATCGGACTCCGTATGAAGGAGTTATGACCTCCAGAAGTTTCAGAATTCGATTTAAAATTCAAACAGCCTGAAAACAAGTTCAAAATTCAAAACTGGACCAGAAATGGGCTGGGCGGGAATTTTCCCGCCCAGGACCCAGGTCAACCAAGGGGTCGACCTGGGTGTCAACCTGGGTGCCCAGGTCGACTATGTAGTCGACCTGGGGGTCGACCTGCCGAGTCGACCTGGTCAGGTCTTGGCTGGCCTGGTCGGGTTCTGGTCGAATTTCCGAGTCTTGGTGTGTCACTAGGGCTGACTTGTCACCTCCTGATTGGCACCTCGTGGTGTGTATGGTCTGGATTCACTCTATGATCATCTGACGGCTCAAATCAATCTGAAATTCTATAAATACAACCTAAGACTCAACGTAAATTCACACAAAAAAAATAGAGCTAGAGCCGTCATGCTGCCGGGAGGAAACTAACAGTAGCCGTTAGTTGGAGAAAGCTTAGAGACGAGCAAAACTAAAGTAAAAACAAGATTCAAACAACGTTTATCTACCCAAAGGAAAGCATTGAAAATTCAGAACTCAGAAACCAGAAAATCAAGATCGTCGTTTGTTGTAAGTATAGTGATTTTTCCGATGAGAATAAAATTAAGACTTGATTCAATGTAAAGTGGAAATGGAATTTTACTATCGTATAACGACGATGCTAATTCACATCTGTGTATCGCAATGACTGTATTGTGAATGGTATTGGGATGTTTGTGGTATAATTGACTTGATGTTGGTCCTGTTGTACATTTAGAATGAAGGCAACATCACATACAATTATATGGTTAATGTTAGGATTTACACCTATATGTTTATATGTTTAACATAGATCGTATACATTTTTCTAAGTCCAAGTTAAGACTTATATACACATGTTCTATGTTAATACCATTATGCCTACATGATTAAACCCCATGTATATGTTCTTATGTTCCTTGTAAGTTTGTAATTGGGTCCATGCCAAGTACCATTTAGTTTCACACGATTATTACAAGTTTCATGTTATAATAGGATACATGATTTGATCTAGTTCACACTTTTGGGTTAATGTCAAAAATAGACATTTTTATGGACATGTAATAACTTTGTCACATGCTAGTTTGTGTTTGAAGTTATGCCTAGATAAAAATATGTTTAGGCTTATGTTTTATGCAAGTCTAAATTATGCCATTTCATGTGACACCTATTTAATTAGATTCTTATTTGAATGCCAGTTCACATGACAAGTTGAAACCCATGTTAATTAGATCGCAAAGTTGCAAGTTCATATGTCACACATCCTTTATGTTATTTAGAATATTTCATGTTCTTGGCTTTCCCTTCTATGTTTATAAGTTGGGCTTAAATATCTAGCCCAACATTCATTATAATCTTGAGAACGTACAAACGGGGGAATATCGTTGGGATTAAACATGAAAATATATGTATTGGCATGATTGGCACATGCCAATAAATTGGTGACATTTAAATGGTATTAATTTTTATACCAAAAATGATGAACTTGAAAATGGGCCATAACATTTAATTGTTAACACATTTACATATATAGAACAAATATGTTAATCTAGAAAATACGAATGTGCTTAACTCGAGATTGGATTGAGTTGTGATGTAAACCTGCCCGGACCCGCCCGGTTGTCCAGTAATCACAACAATACCTATCCAATGTGGGAGGTTAAGGCATTGAGCCCAATAAGGACCCGAGGTTAGACTGAGTTACAGTGTAAACCTGTCCGGAATCGACTGGCACATTCAGTAACCGTAACAATACCTGTCTAATGTGAGTGGTCGGTGCTTTAAAAAGCTAAGGAAAGACAAGTCAGGATGGTAGGGTTAAGTTAACTAAAACACTTAACCAACTCAACATGTTAACTAAATCTGATGGGTGGGGTTAATCTGAACACTTAACCACTTAACATGTTTGACTAGAAAATCCTAGTAACGGGGACCCATTTCAGCAGTAACCCAATTAGGTATCATGGTACCCTGAAACTAGGCAGGGTGGGGCACGATTACTGGGTGGATTGTAAGTGGTCAAAAGCGACGGCGGTTGGTGCAGCAGTGTGGGTTCTAACAGAGTGCGGGCGTGCACACACTTTGGAGCAGACAAACAGGGCACTGGGCATCAGTAGTATAACCTATGCATTCTAGGATTGTGTCGGGCCGCCACCATGGGACTTGATACACCCAAGGGTGGGACCAGCATAGGTATCTACAATCACTTGGGGGCCGTATGACACATATGATTATGCGAGTAGGAGCCGATCTTTAGAAAGGGGATCACTTCACCCCGATCATGGGGTGCCAGTCGGAACAAATACAAGTAGGTGCAGAGATATAGTGTGGGGCGCGATAGTATATTCGGTTCTATACTACTTTATCTTAGTTTATGATACTTTCCTATTTTCAGTTTATTCCTATCATGCCCTTTTTCTTATTCACATACAGAAGGGTCACTAGACTTACCAGGCTTTATGTCTGACTCTATTTTTCTTTCGTCTTCTTTTCTTCCGTTCCCCCCCTCCAGGTCCACAGGGAGGAAACAATCCAGCTTAGTCAGACTCTTTGCAAGCTTCAAGATAGTAGATGTATAATTTGGACTCTCTTTTCTTGGCTATGGCTTTTGAAACACATCTATGGGGATTTATGCAGTTTTAATTATGTTTCATGCTTCTTTAAGCTTTAAATCAAGACAGTATTATGGTTGTAATAATTGGAAGTTTGTTTTGAGACAATTATGGAAATGTTTTGTATGAACACGTATTTATTAAATGAAAGTCTGTTTGTTTTTCCGCTGCTTATATATATGTGTTTATATCTATCTTGTGTTTTATCTGTGACTTTTACTTATAAACCTCCACCGAAGTTAAGGCATTCCCTTTGTGAGTGACCTTAACGGAGGTGGGGTGTTTCATTTGGTATTAGAGCATAGGTTTACAAGATTAGATAAAGATTTTTGAAACTATTTTCAAAAAGGAGTTTAAAGAAGCATTTTTTTTTCAAGAAAAAACGTTGTTTTTAAAAGGCATAATTCCCCAAAGCCATATGCACTACCTCTCTATCCTTTTGTCTTGAGTCTTTCCTTTTTGTTTCAGCATGTCTGGAGATCTTAACCTTCCAGAAGGAGTACCGATACTTGTCTGATTCCGAAGGTACCTAGAGGCTAGGGCCAATGGCACGGGCCCAGTAGACATTCCTCCGCCCCCAGTGGCAACGGTTCCTCCTCCTCGTGGAAATGCTTTCGCAAAGACATGTAGAGACTTCAAGGCTATGGGTGGAAAGGACTTTTATGGAACTGAATCTTTTGTGGTAGCAAGGAGCTGGCTGAAGGAGACCGAAGATTTGTTCATCATCTTCGAAGTTGACGACATGCAAAAGATACAGCTAGCAGTGTGGTTGCTTAAAGACGAAGCTTCCTATTGGTGGGAAGTTACCCATGCTGAGAGGCCAGTGGAAACTTGGGAAGATTTCAAGATGAGGTTTGAGATGAAATTCCTCTCCCAAGCTGAAAGAAGCCTGCAGATGGAGAAGTTCCTAACTCTTAAACAAGGAAATATGACGATTAAGGAGTACGTCAATCAGTTTAATCAGCTGGCCAGATTTGGGCTGGATTTAGTAAACACCCAACACAAGAAAGCTCTTCGCTTTGTCAAAGGTCTGAATGAGCCTCTACACAGCCTTGCTATGACCAATATACCCATGGGAGCGACTTATGAAAGCTTGGTGGACATGGCGCTGCTACACGAGGAAGATAAAGGCAAGAAGGAAGCAAAGGTGGAAGTGCCTCAAGAGAAGAAAGAGGGTTTACAGGCTAAGAAAACAGATTTCAAGAAATGCGGGAAGAACAACAAATCCCATGGAAAGAGAAGGTGTAATTTCTGTGGCATTGTTGGACATATAGTGAAAGACTGCAAAAAGAAGAAGGCGAAGATGAATGGTGGTTGTTTCCATTGCGGCGAGACTGGACACATGGCAAAGGACTGGCCAAAGAAGCGGGGGCAGAGACAGAGGACAGGATCCACTTCAGGGGGACAGGTTCACGCGCTGGTGGCACCTCCGCAGGAACGAGGTAGAAATATTTATGTAGAAAGCTTAGTTTATCTCTATGATCATCCAGTTCGCACTCTCTTTGATTCTGGTGCATCACACTCCTTCATTTCATCTGCTTTAGTAGAATCTCTACACCTAGACACTAGTATGGTAGAAGATCCCTTGGTTGTTTCAAATCCAATTGGGGGCTTAGCTTATTTGTCAATGGTTTGTTTGGATTTGAAAATCTCTATTCTAAGTGTTGAATTTAGATGTAGTGCCTTTGTTTTGGGTTTCTCGGGATATGGATTGATCTTAGGCATGGACTGGTTATCCAGTAATGGTGTCATTCTTGATTGTAAGAAGAGAGTGGTTAGGCTCTTGACTCGGCTCGGTAATACCCTAGAAATTTCATGTAATCCCTTGAATGCTGCTATGCTTAGTTATCTAGAGTCGCTTGATACTTCTGTTGAGAATTTGTAGTCGGTTAGAGTGGTTCGTGAATATCCGGATGTCTTTGAAGAGGTGAAGGGCTTACCTCCGAGGCGGGAAATAGACTTCCACAAATATCTTGTTGATAATGCAAAGCCCGTAGCTTTACCTGTTTGACACATGGCTCCAAAGGAGAGAAAGGAGCTCAGTAAGAAAGTTAAGGAGCTTCTCCAGAAGGGGTTTATAAGGCTGAGTATCTCGGAATGGAGTGCTCTAGTGGTGTTCACAACCAAAGCAGATGGCTCATTACGTCTTTGTGTGGACTATAGGGAGCTAAACAAGCTGACTAAGAAGAATAGACACCCGCTTCCCCGAATAGACGATTTGTTTGATCAACTTGTAGGTGCGTCGGTTTTCTCCCAACTTGATCTAGCTACTGGGTTCCACCAGCTAAGGGTAGCTAAAGATAGCATTGACAAGACATCATTCAGGACCCCAGACGGTTTCTTCGAGTGGCTTGTCATGCCTTTCGGCTTGACAAATGCACTCGCTTATTTCGTAGACCTAATGAGCAGGGTGTTCAGAGAATTCCTCAATAATTTTGTGGTGGTCTTCGTAGATGATATTTTGATCTTCTCAAATAATGAGGAAGAACATGCTCAACATCTGAAGGAGATCATGGAAACTCTTCGAGTTCATCAGTTGAAAGCCAAAATCTCCAAGTGCCACTTTTGGAGAGAGGAAGTAAGGTTTCTTGGACATATAGTGTCCAAAGAGGGGTTAGCTGTGGACCTCGCGAAAGTGGTAGCGGTGCAAGACTGGAAGGCACTAAGAAATGCAACCGAAGTCCGAAGCTTTCTCGGGCTAACAGGTTTTTACCGAAAGTTCATTAGAGATTTCTCGAAAATCTCAGCTCCACTCACAAGGCTAACAAAGAAGAATCCAGCGTTCGCTTGGGATTTGGATTGCGAGTTTGCTTTCTAACGATTAAAAAGGGCTCTCACAACAGCCCCAGTTCTTACATTGCCAGATGGAAGCAAAATGTTCATAGTATACACGGATGCTTGTGGTACGGGACTAGGCGCTGTTCTGATGCAAGAGGGGAAGGTAGTAGCTTATGGTGGAAGACAATTGAAAGTTCATGAAAAGAACTACCCAACCCACGATCTTGAGTTGGCCGCCATCATCTTTGCGCTTAAGTCTTGGCGCCATTATATCCTAGGTGAGAAGTTCAAATTATATACTGACCATAAATCGTTGAAGTATCTTTTCTCGCAGAAAGGTCTTAACTTGAGGCAGCAAAGGTGGATGGAGTTTCTTGCCTCGTATGATTTTGAGATTTCCTATACTCTTGGCAAGGGAAACGTAGTAGCAGGCGCCTTGAGTAGAAAGAAGCTGACCTTAAACCCTCTCTTTGTAGAAAGGCAAAGCTTGGAGTATATAGCCAGTTTTGACTTTAGGCCCTCCTCTGATTTTGTACCTGGTTTATTGGCATCACTAGAAGTACGGCCCACTCTTTTAGACTCAATAGGGGCCGCACAGCGTGGAGACCCTCAGCTTGTTGATGTGATTGATAAACTAATTAGGGGTGAAACTTCCAGTCACCTCAATAGGTACTCCATCGATGATAAGGGTTGGCTGAGGCGAGATGGAAGACTATGCATCCCACAAGCAAGGGATTTGGTAAAGATGGTTCTCGAAGAAGCACACCATTCCAAGATGACAATACACCCAGGTGGAGACAAGATGTACAAGGACGTAAAGAGAGTTTTCTTTTGGAGCGGCATGAAGAAGGCGTGGAAAATTTCATTTCTAAGTGCATGATATGCCAACAGGTCAAGGCGGAACAAAAGAAGCCTGGAGGACTGCTTCATCCTCTAGAAGTCCCGCAATGGAAGTGGGATAACATTTCAATGGTGTAACACCCCACGTCCGCTAAGGTCACTCATACCAGGGGAATGCCTTAGTTTCGGTGAAGTATTTTAAGTGAATATAGAACAGTAAAATTACAACAAGACAGATATAAGTAATACTTGAAAATTTAAAACATCATTTCATTGCAGCGGAAAGTAATACATGTTTGGTTACATCACAAAACCATAAACCAAAGTCAAGTACATAATATCCATCTTGATAAAATAGAAGTACATAATCCCACTACATAACTAATAGCCATAAAAGAAAAGATGAACTGGGCTTCACTTCAATGGTCCAAGCTCCAAAGAATAGATACAGCAATCCGATCAAAGCCCACTAGCACCAGGCCCACTCTAATAACCTGGGGTTGGGGGAAAAAGATAAAAACAACGGGGTCAGACATAAGTCTGAGTGAGTCCTATAACCCTAACAATACAATCATTAAAATAACCAGAGAAGACATAAGTCGATATACGGTAACGCCTGGGGATGCATGGCTACACCAAGCAGCTTGGCAAACTTAGGATAAACTAAGATAACCGTAAAGACGCATTTACCCACCCAAGGATAATTACTAAATTACACCGCCCCAGACCTACTCAAAGATAATTCCTACACTGCACCACACCAGTTTTACCTACCTAAGATTAATTCCTACTTAAAGGTTGATCCCACTAAATGTACTTAGTAATTTTTACCCAGTAGTTTCTGGTACCCCTACATAGGTGCCGTCTGCCCCTATCATTACTAGGTGTACCCACTACTCCCAAGCGATCGGCTCCCTAACGTAGATACCCGTGCTGGTCCCACAATGGGGTGTATCATTTCCCCAAGTGGCAACCTGATAATATCAACGGTGCACGGCTTTATACCTACACGATGCAACAACGATTTACTAACCAGCCCGGGTCCACACACGCATATGAAACCCGTTGGTCCTACGTTGCCACCGCTAACCCGTTTTTGGCCTCTTATAGTCAAGCCCAATATGCGTGTCCCGTCACTCGACTTGGGTCGAGCCCACAAAGATACGTTTGGGATATTGGTTGAGATGGGCCCCCACAAGCTACCACCTAAGCTTGTTAATTTTATCTAGTGTATCCCACTTAACCCCTTTAACCATGTCTACTTACATGTTATAAATACTTTGGTTAAGTCATTAATCATATTTTTATTTACCTTTCAAGGCACCCACTAGATTTCCACATGACACCCAAGTCCTTTACTTAATTCCCACATGCCACCCGAGGCACTTACTTAACCCTTTAATCATGTTTAATTCCATGTTCCACTTTGGTTAAGTATTCTAATCGTATTTTCTATTGCTACCCAAGGCAACCCACTAGTTTTCTCATGCCACCCAAGGTACCCACTTAACCCTCATGTTCCACTACATGCTAATATGGTTAAGTGTTTCTTAATTAATTAAGGCCGTGATCCTCATAAAGACCTCTCACATTAGACTATCTTTTATGACCGCTGGTTAAGCCGGTTGGGTCCGGGCAGCCTTATGTCATAACCGAGTCTAACCTCGTGTCTTTACATTAATCACGTATTTAGTTTGTGCCTAAGACCTCTCACATTGGGCTAACATTTGTAGCAACTGGTTAAGCCGGTTGGGTCCGGGCAGTTTTACGCTACAACTGAGTCCAACCTCGTGTCTTAGTCAATTAATTACACCTAATTAATCACCCTCATAATTTAAATTAATTATCTCTAATTAATATTAAGCTTTTCATAACATGGGTAGACCTAACTCAATAGGTAAATTCCCATGGGGTAGACCTAACTCAATAGGTAAATTCCCAACACATAGTATGGGTACACCTAACTTAATAGGCAAATTCCCATACTATGTTCATTTATTTTATGTTATGCATAATTATGTTAATTTCACACAATCTTATTAATTTATGCATTGAATTAACCCCATCGTTCCCACGTAATTTCGTTCTCATGACATAACACATATAAAAGGTGTCAACTTACATATGTATGAACATGTTTCAAAGGTGCCATCTTGCATATTAACAAACACATAACTTGCATGTGAACTTGCATAACATGTCATATATCTTACATATAATCTTGTATAACATGTCACATAACTTGCATATAATATGTCATATAACTTACATATTAGCTTGCATAACATACTTGCATATTAACAAACATGTAACTTGCATAGCATATCTTGCATATTAACATACATGTAACTTGCATACTAACAAACATGTAACTTGCATATTAACAAACATGTAACTTGCATATTAACAAACATGTAACTTGCATATTAACAAATATGTAACTTGCATAGCATATCTTGCATATTAACATACATGTAACTTGCATATTAACAAATATGTAACTTGCATAGCATATCTTGCATATTAACATACATGTAACTTGCATATTAACAAATATGTAACTTGCATAGCATATCTTGCATATTAACATACATGTAACTTGCATATTAACAAACATGTAACTTGCATATTAACAAACATGTAACTTGCATATTAACAAACATGTAACTTGCATATTAACAAATATGTAACTTGCATAGCATATCTTGCATATTAACATACATGTAACTTGCATAGCATATCTTGCATATTAACATACATGTAACTTGCATAGCATATCACCATGAACTTGCATAACATGCATATGATTACATAGCCCACAACTTGCATATTTAGCATCATGCAAACATAACATACATCATATTAAACTTGCATAAACTTACATACTCAACATGCATAAACATAAGATTAATGCTAACATCATATCATATGATTCAAGACTCATTAATCCACATACAAAACCATAAATCTCATCATATCTCATCTACTTAGTTTAACAAAAGATCATCAAAGTGATAGAAACTCACAACTAGCAACTTTGAACACCAAATGAAGAAGATTAAGATGCTAAGAAGGGATTAGAAGTTGATTAGAGAGTGATTAGTATGCAACCCTCTTCATAAAATTAGTGGAGGCCATGAGAGCTAGCATTTTGCCATAGTTTAGTCACTAGGTTTAATTATGAATGAATTAGGGTAGGTTAGGGTCTTATTTATAGATTAGGCAAGTGTTTTAGGCCATAGGATTAACCCTAGATTCAATCCAAGCCATCAAAGCATGTCTTGGGGAAGAAGTCAAGTGTAGGAACCATCTAGGGCCTTTAGATTAAAGATGGACCATGAGAACCATTCAAATGCAAAATCTGCACTTGAGCGAATCGGCCCACGGGTTGACAGCCAAACACCCTGGATTAACCCCTAGTCGACCCAGCGGGCTCGGGTCGACTTCAAAAATCGGCCGGTTCGGTTATTCCCCTCTCCCAATTCGCTGTTTTGAGCATTTTTGCATATTTATTTATTAAATTTTCAATTATATATATATATATATATATATATCAATATATATATATATATATATCTACACAACCCATTTCACTTAATTAAGTATACTTTAATTTGGGAATTTTCGTGAAACTTCGCGAGGCCATATCTTGGTCATACGGACTCCGATTTTCGAAAACTCGGACTCTATTTCGCGTATTTTTCCGAGACGAACGCAATGACGCAACCCGTTACCCTTGATTCCCACATCTGGGATTAGTTATTCTGTAATTAGTGAATTTTAGCATTAACCGAAATTCGGGGTGTTACATTCTCCCCTCCTTAAAGGATTTCGTCCCCGAAATCTCTAAGCTAAGGAGAATGCATATCCTACCATCCAAACAACCATCTACTCAATCCATCAAACACGGGCATCCATTGTCCTTAAACAATTTCTAATGATGTATGAGCATATGCGAAAAGTGCGTGTATATGTTCCCTATCTAATGTACGAACATATGCAAACCATGATAGTGCCATGCATCCAATATGTATGCGAGATAACCCTATCGACACATACCGTATCTATATGAGTGCACAATCATTCACCAAAATGCATCATCCATATGATAACACAATCATTATACATCCATCAATATAGCTAACTACACACAATTTTATGCAATATGCAATATGAAGTGATTGAGCCGATCTAGTGCCTAGAGTGTGTATATATGCATCCACGAGCAACCACTAGCAAACACTTGCATCCACTTGCATCCATCAACCATAACATGTCTCAAACACATGTTTCAACCATAGGTTTTCCCTATCTAAAGGTCAAACAGGACTAACGAGAGGACCTACTAAAGATAAGATAAGTACTAGGCAAGCGATAAAGGAGAAGTTAAAAGACATACTCTCCAAAAGAAATGGATACAAAGAACGCATCTTCGCTTCCGTCTCCCAAGTAGCATTTCTTTCGTCATCTCCCCATTGCACTCTAGCTAGCTGAACTTCTCTGTTCCTCAACTTCCTAGCCTCTGACCCAATGATACGAGTAGGAGCTCGTCGAATCGTCTCATCGCGCTCTAACTCTACTTCTTTAAGCAAACTTGGCTCTACCACCTCAGCGGTCTTATGTAAGCACTTCCTCAAATGGGACACATGAAATACATCCGGTACACCACTAAGTCTGTCAGGCAACTCCACTCGATATGCCATCCGTCCAATTCTTTCCTTAATGGGAAATGGCCCTACAAACCTTGGTACTCACTTCCTAACAGATCCAAAGTGAACCACATTCCGTAACGGAGACACCTTGATAAAAAGCATGTCCTAATATCAAACTCAAGCTCTGTTCTCCTCTTGTCCGCATAAGATTCCGCCGCTTTCATCCTTCTTTGAATCAAATCAATCTTCTCTGAAGTCTCTCTAACCATATCTGGCCCAAGCAAGATCTTATCCGTAGATTCCCACCAACATGTAGGAGATCGACAAGGCCTTCCATAAAGAGCTTTGAAAGGAGCCATACCAATATTGGACTGAAAGCTGCTATTATATGCGAACTCCACCAACGGAAGATGCTCTTCCCATGTACCTCCAAAATCCAAAATACATAACCTCAAAAGATGTTCTAGATACGGTTCACCCTCTTGGTCTGACCGTCCGTCTGAGGATGAGATGCGGTGCTCAAACACAACTGAGTCCCTACCGCCTCTTGCAAACTTCTCCAAAACTCACTAGTGAAGATAGGATCTCGATCGCTCACTATACTGGGAGGTACACCATGCAATCTAATAATCCCTTGAAGGTAAACTGAAGCTAGACATGGAATAGTCCTCTTGCTCTTCACGGGTATGAAATGGGCACACTTAGTAAGTCTATCTACCATAAGCCCAATCCCCGTATTACCCTTCCTTGATTTTGGTAATCCAACGAGACACTATCCCACTTCCCATTACGGAACCTCCAACGGGTGAAGCAACCCTCCGGGTTTCTTCTGTTCCGCTTTCACTTGTTAGCACACCAAGCATCTAGCGACATACTTGGCCGCGTCTTCCTTCATATTGGCCCAAAAGAAAACTTGCTTCATGTCTTGGTACATCTTGTCCCTACTGGGTTGAATGGTCATCTTTGATCGATGTGCATCATCAAGTATAGCCTTCCTCAAATCCTCGTCTTGCGGTACACAAAGTCCATCGTCTCTACGCAACCATCCCTTACCATCTAGGGTGTACCTACTCAAATGGCTGGACGACTCCCCTCCTTATGAGCTTCTCTACTAACTCAACCAATTGTGGGTCGTCCCGCTGTGCTCTGCTAATACGCCCCAAAAGAGTAGGCCTAACCTCCAAGGAGGCTAGCAAACCGGATACAGAATCAACGGAAGGTCTAAGTCAAACATAGAAATAAATTCTAAACTCTATAGTTCAACGGACAACCTTTTTCTTCTCAAGACGTCTGCTACCATGTTTCCCTTGTTAGGGGTATACGCTATCTCAAACTCATAAGATGCTAAGAATCCTATCCAAAATCGTCACAACTGTCCATCTCTCACGCAGACCACCCTAGTCGAATTCGACATCCCCCAAATGCAAGCCCCAAAGGCCGAAACCAATATCAGACAAACACCCAAGGGACATCTCCTTCGAGTTCAGGCAACCTACGTGAGATGATACTAAAAATAATAATAATAATGGCTAAACAATTAAGCCTTTGACCAACTTTGGATGTCCTCGCCAGTCTCGCTCCAAAACCACCGTTTATCCTATAACTGGCTTTGCTCACCCTATTGAGCACATACGAAAACTTATTACGCTCCTTGAAAAGACCAAGATGTCATTTACAAAGGCCATCACAAACTTATTTAGGTACTCCCTGAACACCCTTCTCTTCCAATCAACAAAGTATGCAGGGGCGTTCGTCAAACCAAATAGCATCACCAGCCACTCATAAAACCATCCGGAGTCCTAAAGACAATCTTCTCTATACTATCGTCAGCCACTCTCAACTGACGAAACCATGTGGCTTAGTCCAACTGCGAAAATACTGAGGCGCCAACCAACTGATCAAAGAGATCATCAATCTTTGGCAATGGGTGTCTATTCTTCTTTGTGAGTTTATTTAGTTCTCTTTAGCCTACACAAAGTCTGAGGGACCCATCCGCCTTCATGGCAAAAACTACTGGAGCGCCCCACTCCGATATACTTCTTCTTATGAACCCCTTCTCAAGCAATCGCCTACTTACTTATGGAGTTCCCTCCTCTCACGAGGAGCCTTGTGGCACACTGGCCAAGTCACTGGTTTGGCATTGTTTACCAGATATATTCGGAAGTCAATCTCCCGCTCCGGAGGTAAGCCCTTCACCTTCTCAAACACATCCGAGTGTTCCCAGACCACTTCTAACAGATCGCAAACTCTCGACCGACGTGTCAAGCGATTCTAGATAACTTAGCATAACAGATTCTATGGGATTACAAGAGATCTCGAGAGTGTTACCCAAGCGGGTCATAAGCCTAACAACTCTCCCTTCAAAATCAAGAACGGCACCCCTACTGGATAACCAGTTCATGCCCAAAACTAACCCATAGTTCGTGAAGCCCAACAAGCATCACATCCAAACTCAATGCTAAGTATAGAAACTTTCAAACCCAAACACATCATGGAGCCCCAATTGGGTTTGAAACAACTAAGGGATCATCTACCAAACTGGTGTCTAAGTGCAGTGACTCAACTAACAATGATGAGATAAACGAACTCGATGCGTCAGAATCAAATAAAGTTCGAATCAGATAATATAGAAATCCCAGATTCCAACCTAGACGGTCCTATCCCCATCTGGTACACTAGCCGTGAGGGAATACAACCACCCTCCAGGAGATTCCGAACCTTGCCTTTGCCCCTTTGGATAATCCTAATAAAATGTCCTATTCCTCCCAAAAGGCTAACGACTAGCCTTCTTCTTCTTCCCATTCTCCACTCGTAACCTCCCACCAATGAGGTTTCGTCCTTCATTAACCAAACAACTATTAGAGCCTTCCTCCCATCGTCCATCCAATAAGTACTTACAAGTCCTCCTCCTTCTTGAACCAACTTCTAACCTGATTTACGTCTAATTCCCTTGAAGCGGTTTTCCATTCTTATCTATCTTAGAAAGATCATCTACACACGGAGGGGAAACTCAAACCGAGAGAGAAAGAGATTCAAACGGAGAATTCGAAAGATAAAGATATGGCTATCGGGGATTACGCTTTTCTCTCAAAAACTTTTCTCTTAAAAGACATGTTTTTGAAAATACTCCTTCAAAAATTTTCTTAGAAAAATAGTTTTTCTAAAAATTTTATCTGTTCTGGTAACCTTAAGCTCTGATACCACGTGTAACACCCCACGTCCGCTAAGGTCACTCATACCAGGGGAATGCCTTAGTTTCGGTGAAGTATTTTAAGTGAATATAGAACAGTAAAATTACAACAAGACAGATATAAGTAATACTTGAAAATTTAAAACATCATTTCATTGCAGCGGAAAGTAATACATGTTTGGTTACATCACAAAACCATAAACCAAAGTCAAGTACATAATATCCATCTTGATAAAATAGAAGTACATAATCCCACTACATAACTAATAGCCATAAAAGAAAAGATGAACTGGGCTTCACTTCAATGGTCCAAGCTCCAAAGAATAGATACAGCAATCCGATCAAAGCCCACTAGCACCAGGCCCACTCTAATAACCTGGGGTTGGGGGAAAAAGATAAAAACAACGGGGTCAGACATAAGTCTGAGTGAGTCCTATAACCCTAACAATACAATCATTAAAATAACCAGAGAAGACATAAGTCGATATACGGTAACGCCTGGGGATGCATGGCTACACCAAGCAGCTTGGCAAACTTAGGATAAACTAAGATAACCGTAAAGACGCATTTACCCACCCAAGGATAATTACTAAATTACACCGCCCCAGACCTACTCAAAGATAATTCCTACACTGCACCACACCAGTTTTACCTACCTAAGATTAATTCCTACTTAAAGGTTGATCCCACTAAATGTACTTAGTAATTTTTACCCAGTAGTTTCTGGTACCCCTACATAGGTGCCGTCTGCCCCTATCATTACTAGGTGTACCCACTACTCCCAAGCGATCGGCTCCCTAACGTAGATACCCGTGCTGGTCCCACAATGGGGTGTATCATTTCCCCAAGTGGCAACCTGATAATATCAACGGTGCACGGCTTTATACCTACACGATGCAACAACGATTTACTAACCAGCCCGGGTCCACACACGCATATGAAACCCGTTGGTCCTACGTTGCCACCGCTAACCCGTTTTTGGCCTCTTATAGTCAAGCCCAATATGCGTGTCCCGTCACTCGACTTGGGTCGAGCCCACAAAGATACGTTTGGGATATTGGTTGAGATGGGCCCCCACAAGCTACCACCTAAGCTTGTTAATTTTATCTAGTGTATCCCACTTAACCCCTTTAACCATGTCTACTTACATGTTATAAATACTTTGGTTAAGTCATTAATCATATTTTTATTTACCTTTCAAGGCACCCACTAGATTTCCACATGACACCCAAGTCCTTTACTTAATTCCCACATGCCACCCGAGGCACTTACTTAACCCTTTAATCATGTTTAATTCCATGTTCCACTTTGGTTAAGTATTCTAATCGTATTTTCTATTGCTACCCAAGGCAACCCACTAGTTTTCTCATGCCACCCAAGGTACCCACTTAACCCTCATGTTCCACTACATGCTAATATGGTTAAGTGTTTCTTAATTAATTAAGGCCGTGATCCTCATAAAGACCTCTCACATTAGACTATCTTTTATGACCGCTGGTTAAGCCGGTTGGGTCCGGGCAGCCTTATGTCATAACCGAGTCTAACCTCGTGTCTTTACATTAATCACGTATTTAGTTTGTGCCTAAGACCTCTCACATTGGGCTAACATTTGTAGCAACTGGTTAAGCCGGTTGGGTCCGGGCAGTTTTACGCTACAACTGAGTCCAACCTCGTGTCTTAGTCAATTAATTACACCTAATTAATCACCCTCATAATTTAAATTAATTATCTCTAATTAATATTAAGCTTTTCATAACATGGGTAGACCTAACTCAATAGGTAAATTCCCATGGGGTAGACCTAACTCAATAGGTAAATTCCCAACACATAGTATGGGTACACCTAACTTAATAGGCAAATTCCCATACTATGTTCATTTATTTTATGTTATGCATAATTATGTTAATTTCACACAATCTTATTAATTTATGCATTGAATTAACCCCATCGTTCCCACGTAATTTCGTTCTCATGACATAACACATATAAAAGGTGTCAACTTACATATGTATGAACATGTTTCAAAGGTGCCATCTTGCATATTAACAAACACATAACTTGCATGTGAACTTGCATAACATGTCATATATCTTACATATAATCTTGTATAACATGTCACATAACTTGCATATAATATGTCATATAACTTACATATTAGCTTGCATAACATACTTGCATATTAACAAACATGTAACTTGCATAGCATATCTTGCATATTAACATACATGTAACTTGCATACTAACAAACATGTAACTTGCATATTAACAAACATGTAACTTGCATATTAACAAACATGTAACTTGCATATTAACAAATATGTAACTTGCATAGCATATCTTGCATATTAACATACATGTAACTTGCATATTAACAAATATGTAACTTGCATAGCATATCTTGCATATTAACATACATGTAACTTGCATATTAACAAATATGTAACTTGCATAGCATATCTTGCATATTAACATACATGTAACTTGCATATTAACAAACATGTAACTTGCATATTAACAAACATGTAACTTGCATATTAACAAACATGTAACTTGCATATTAACAAATATGTAACTTGCATAGCATATCTTGCATATTAACATACATGTAACTTGCATAGCATATCTTGCATATTAACATACATGTAACTTGCATAGCATATCACCATGAACTTGCATAACATGCATATGATTACATAGCCCACAACTTGCATATTTAGCATCATGCAAACATAACATACATCATATTAAACTTGCATAAACTTACATACTCAACATGCATAAACATAAGATTAATGCTAACATCATATCATATGATTCAAGACTCATTAATCCACATACAAAACCATAAATCTCATCATATCTCATCTACTTAGTTTAACAAAAGATCATCAAAGTGATAGAAACTCACAACTAGCAACTTTGAACACCAAATGAAGAAGATTAAGATGCTAAGAAGGGATTAGAAGTTGATTAGAGAGTGATTAGTATGCAACCCTCTTCATAAAATTAGTGGAGGCCATGAGAGCTAGCATTTTGCCATAGTTTAGTCACTAGGTTTAATTATGAATGAATTAGGGTAGGTTAGGGTCTTATTTATAGATTAGGCAAGTGTTTTAGGCCATAGGATTAACCCTAGATTCAATCCAAGCCATCAAAGCATGTCTTGGGGAAGAAGTCAAGTGTAGGAACCATCTAGGGCCTTTAGATTAAAGATGGACCATGAGAACCATTCAAATGCAAAATCTGCACTTGAGCGAATCGGCCCACGGGTTGACAGCCAAACACCCTGGATTAACCCCTAGTCGACCCAGCGGGCTCGGGTCGACTTCAAAAATCGGCCGGTTCGGTTATTCCCCTCTCCCAATTCGCTGTTTTGAGCATTTTTGCATATTTATTTATTAAATTTTCAATTATATATATATATATATATATATCAATATATATATATATATATATCTACACAACCCATTTCACTTAATTAAGTATACTTTAATTTGGGAATTTTCGTGAAACTTCGCGAGGCCATATCTTGGTCATACGGACTCCGATTTTCGAAAACTCGGACTCTATTTCGCGTATTTTTCCGAGACGAACGCAATGACGCAACCCGTTACCCTTGATTCCCACATCTGGGATTAGTTATTCTGTAATTAGTGAATTTTAGCATTAACCGAAATTCGGGGTGTTACAAATGGACTTCAATGATGGGTTGCCTAGGTCAAGAAGGGGCAATACTAGCATTTTGGTAATAGTGGACAGGCTCACAAAAAGCGCCCACTTATACCTGTCAAGAGTAGAAGGACTGCCTCATCTCTAGCATCTTTTTATCTCAAGGAAATAGTTCGACTCCATGGAATACCCTCCAGCATAGTGAGTGACCGAGATCCTATCTTTACAAGCGAGTTTTGGCGGAGTCTGCAAGAAGCTGTAGGCACACAGTTATGCTTGAGCACGGCCTATCACCCCCAAACCGATGGTCAGACGGAAAGGGTGAACAGAGTATTAGAAGATCTTTTGAGACTGTGCGTTCTTGACTTTGGAGGGACATGGGAGGATCATCTTCCTTTAGTGGAATACACCTACAACAGCAGCTACCAAGCCACCATCGGCATGGCGCCCTTCGAAGCTCTATATCGAAGACCGTGCCGATCACCAACTTGTTGGTGGGAGTCTACAAACAAGCTTATACTTGGGCCAGACATGATTAGAGAGACTTCAGAAAAAGTGGACTTGATACGAAGGAGAATGAAGACTGCCCAAGATAGACAATAATCCTACGTAGACAAAAGAAGGACCGACCTTGAGTTTGAGGTTGGGGACAGGGTTTTCCTTAAGGTATCTCCTTTAAGGAACGTCGTTCGCTTTGGATCCGCAGGAAAGCTGGCAGCAAGATTTGTAGGTCCGTTCCCCATCATCGAATAAATTGGGAAGATGGCTTATAGAGTGGAGCTGCCCGAAAGGTTGGCTTGAGTTCGCAATGTCTTTTACATTTCTCATCTCTGGAAATGTTTACATGAGTCTGCGGAAGTGGTGGAGCCAAGCATTCTAGAAGAAGTTGAAATAGAACGAGAAACAACCGTGAGGAGAGTTCCAACTCGAATCGTAGGAACTGAAATCAAAAAGCTTCGCAACCGTGAAGTCAAGCTTGTTAAAGTTCAATGGAGCGATGCCGAGGAAGACGCGACTTGGGAAACTGAGGACAGAATACGTGCTGCCTACCCTTTTCTTTTTGAGGGTACATCTTTGATCTCTCTTTTTCCATAAGTTTATGCTTGTATCTACCTTTTAGTGTATCTTCTCGGTCCTTTTTTCTCCTAACTCCTTAGGTAGAAACTAGTGGATGTAAACATGTATTTGAAACATGTTATGATTGATGGTTGCAAGTGGTTGCTAGTGGTTGCTTGTGGATGCATATACACACACCCTAGGTATTAGATCGGCTCAGTCACTTCCATATTGCATATGCATATATGTAGTCGTATTTGTATGTGATTGAAACTTGATATATTGTCATATGGATGTCGCATTTGTATGAATGGTTGCGCACTCATGTAGAATTATGAGTAGGGAAAAATTTGCATACATAATGGATTCATGACACTTACATGATTCGCATTAAGGAGGTCAACTGAATCAGTAGACCGCCTAATTTTTGCATTAGATAAGGACATATACACACACTATGCATATGATCATGAAGCATTAGAAGTCTTTTAAGGACAATGGACGCCTGTGTTTGTTGGTTGAGTAGATGGATGATTAGATGTTAGGATATACGTTCTTCTAGACTTGAAGATTTCGGGGACGAAATCCTTTAAGGAGGGGAGAATGTAACACGCCGATAAATTAACAAATTAAAGCATAATTAATTCTAAATGAAAGAATTAAGGGAAACGGGTTACACCATTGCGTTCGTCTCGGAATTCTTCTTGAGATGGAGTCCGAGTTTACGTAAATCGGACTCCATATGAAGGAGTTATGACCTTCGGAAGTTTCAGAATTCGATTTAAAATTCAAACAGCTCGAAAACAAGTTCAACATTCTTGGACCAGAACTGGGCTGGGTGGGAATTTTCCCGCCTAGGATGTAACACCCCACCTCCGCCAGTACCACTCTTGCAAGGGCACTGACTTTGGAGGGGCGTTTGAATCAGGTAAACATGCATAATGATATATCAAGGCAGAACAAGAACATATGTATATATGTAAACAGAGTAAATAACATAGACAAAACAGCGGAAGATTTTAAAACATTTCAAAACAAGTCTGGTACAACATAATGTCAATTTCCCAAATAAACAAGTCTAGGTAAAACAACATCATCTGAAAACTGAAATACATAAGTGCTATCCCCAAAATAAGTGAGAACCATAGCTAGCTTCATGTAGAAAGCGTACATGAGCTGAAATCCCACAAGCAAGCAATCCAAAATCCAAGCTAGGCTCCTGTATTCCCTCCCTGAGAACCTGGGGGGGGAAACGGAAGAAAAGAGGCGAAAGAAAACAGGTCAGTCAAAAAGACTGAGTAAGCCCTACTACAATCAATGTAAACTGATAAAGCTAACTGGTATGAGCAGCAGGGATGAACATAAGGATAACAACATACTAGCATGATGATTAACTAACAAGGTAGATAAAGGTGTCATCGCATAATCAGGATTAAGGTTTTGCACCACAGGTGTACTAGCAAACTAACATGACTTGAATAAACAAGTATTGATCCCCTTGGCCCAAGCTTTGGCCCAATAACATGAAGTGACCCTCATACGAGGTCCAATAACATGAAGTGACCCTAACACGAGGTCCAACCCAAACGGTCTAGTCGATCGGCTCCCTAAGCCTAACTCGTCACGTGTTGGTGTCAATACGGCCCAAACATGATTGTAGTCGAACTGTGCCGGGTCCACCCTTCGGGTGTATCAAGCCCTAGGGTGTCAACCCCTGGACACCATGAACATGAGTGCACAGTCTCGATCTACTGGTACCCGTGCATGTTTTCTCCGGCTACGGACTATGTGCACGACCAGAGTCCGCCCGGAACTACACCGGCGTACCACCCTGCCGTCGTTTATTGGTCGCTTACCTCCAGTCCAGTAATCGTGCCCCCACCCTAGCCTAGTCCCTAGGGTCATGATGATACAAACTAGGGATTACTGCTGGATTGGACCCCCATTGCTAGGATTTCTCTAGTGGGTTAAGTACGGTTTAACCCCTTTACTAATCATGGATTAACTTGGTTAAGTGTAACGGTGAGTTCACGACTTAACCCCGGTTAATCTACCGAGCCCAAATTGGTTAAGTATTAAATGGACCATGACTTAACCCTAATCATGAGGCATTAATTAATTAATGCGCCTTAACCTCTCACATTAGACCTTGTTGTGGTTACTAGTTAAGCCGGGCGGGTCCGGGTAGCTTTACACCACAACTTGGTCTAACCTCGGGTCCAAGGTACCACATGACCAACTTCTCACATTGGGTCCTATTGTTTGTAGCAACTAGTTAAGCCGGCCGGTTCCGGGTAGGTTTACGCTACAAACTCAACCCAACCTCGAGTTGGCCACACTTATCTTTTCTAAGTGTCATGTCCACCATGTTTCCAAAACATGTTACAAATTTTCAAGCAATTGGGTAGACCTAACTTAATAGGTAAATTCCCAATGGGTAGACCTAACTTAATAGGTAAATTCCCAAGCTTATGTTTTTATGTCTTTTAAGTTTACCCAACCCCAAACGCAATCCCATCGCTTACATATCGCAATAGCGCATAAAGGATAGAAAGAGGGAACTTGGCATAATCATGACATAAAAGTGTGAAGCCACAAGTTCAACATGGTGGCATATGAAATGTACATATGTTCATATACTTGCATTAGGCCTCAAAAAGCATGCATAACTTGCATATCATATGACAACTTGCATACCAAACTTGCATAGCATAACTTGCATATCATATGACAACTTGCATATCAAACTTGCATAACATAACTTGCATATCATATGACAACTTGCATATCAAACTTGCATAACATAACTTGCATATCATATGACAACTTGCATATCAAACTTGCATAACATAACTTGATGAACTTGCATAACACATCATAGTAAACTTGCATAACACATCATAGTAAACTTGCATATCACATCATAGTAAACTTGCATATAAACTCGCATATCATACATTTAACTTTAAAGTTTAAGTATGAAAGTAGAATAGGGCTTACAATGCTTATGCAGACTCAAATGAGTATAGCAAATGTAAGAAAACCCTTATGCAACCAATTAAAACCCAAAAATGCAAGCAAAATGGATCAAAACTCTTTCTTTATGGTGCAAATGTAGAGACTTGACTTGAATGCAAGCTAAAGAGGCTCATACAAGTCTAAAAACACTTGTATGCATGGAAAATCTCATAAAACTTGTTTAGGAATTTTATGAAGAGAGTGGAGGCCATGAGAGGATTGATTTTGCCATAGTTTAGTTGCTAGAATGAATAATGATGATTTAGGGTAGGTTAGGGTCTTATTTATAGATTAGGCAAGTGATTTAGGCCATAGGATTAAACCCTAGTTCCAATCTCAGCCCTCAAAACCGAATCTGGCCCCCAAGCTCAACACAAACCCAAACTGGTGCACCAGGCTAAACAGCCCGTCTGAGTCAAGTCGACAGCCCAGTCGACAGGGCTGTCGACTTGGTCTGACCAAGTCGACTCCCACGTCGACAGGCCTGTCGACTTGGGGTGTTCTGGCGGGAAATTTCCCGCCTGGCCCAAACTGGCCCAATTTTCCAAATTCAAGTTTGAATTTGAAATCTGTTTTTACTTTGGAATTTTCAGAAAACTTCGTTGGGCCTTAGTCGGGTCATACGGACTCCGATTTTCGAAAACTCGGACTCTATTTCGCGTATTTTTCCGAGATGAACGTAATGGCATAGCCCGTTTCCCTTGATTTAGATTTTAGAATTAAATTCTGCCTCGATTTAGGCTATAATAGGTTATTGAAAATACGGGTTGTTACAGGTACCCAGGTCGACTATGTAGTCGACCTGGGGGTCGACCAGCCCAGTCGACCCGGTCAGGTCTTGGCTGGCCTGGTTGGGTTCTGGTCGAATTTCTGAGTCTTGGTGTGTCACTAGGGCTGACTTGTCACCTCCTGATTGGCTCCTCTTGGTGTGTATGATCTGGATTCACTCTATGATTATCTGACGGCTCAAATCAATATGAAATTATATAAATACAACCTAAGACTCAACCTAAATTCACAAAAAAAATAGAGCTAGAGTCGTCATGCTGCCATGAGGAAACTAAGAGTAGCCGTCAGTTGGAGAAAGCTTAGAGACGAGCAAAACTAAAGTAAAAATAAGATTCAAACAACATTTATATACCCAAAGGAAAAAATTGCAAATTCAGGACTCAGAAACCAGAAAATCAAGATCGTCGTTTGTTGTAAGTATAGTGATTTTTCCGATGAGAATAAAATTAAGACTTGATTCGATGTAAAGTGGAAATGGAATTTTACTATCGTATAACGACGATGCTAATTCATATCTGTGTATTGCAATGACTGTATTGTGAATGGTATTCGGATGTTTGTGGTATAATTGACTTGATGTTGGTCCTGTTGTACATTTAGAATGAAAGCAACATCACATACAAGTATATGGTTGATGTTAGGACTTACACCTATATGTTTATATGTTTAGATCGTATACATTTTTCTAAGTCCAAGTTAAGACTTATATACACATGTTCTATGTTAAGACCATTATGCCTACATGATTAAACCCCATGTATATGTTCTTTGCAAGTTTGTAATTGGTTCCATGCCAAGTACCATTTAGTTTCACACGATTATTACAAGTTTCAGGTTATAATAGGATACATGATTTGATCTAGTTCACACTTTTGGGTTAATGTCAAAAATAGACATTTTTATGGACATGTAATAACTTTGTCACATGCTAGTTTGTGTTTGAAGTTATGCCTAGATAAAAATATGTTTACACTTATGTTTTATGCAAGTCTAAATTATGCCATTTCATGTGACACCTATTTAATTAGATTCTTATTTGAATGCAAGTTCACATGACAAGTTGAAACCCATGTTAATTAGATCGCAAAGTTGCAAGTTCATATGTCACACACCCTTTATGTTATTTAGAATATTTCATGTTCTTGGCTTTCCCTTCTATGTTTATAAGTTAGGCTGAAATATCTAGCCCAACATTCATTATAATCTTGGGAACGTACAAACGGGGGAATATCGTTGGGATTAAACATGAAAATATATGTATTGGCATGATTGGCACATGCCAATAAATTGGTGACATTTAAATGGTATTAGTTTTTATACCAAAAATGATGAACTTGAAAATGGGCCATAACATTTAATTGTTAACACATTTACATATATAGAACAAATATGTAAATCAAGAAAATACGAATGTGCTTAACCCGAGGTTGGATTGAGTTGTGATGTAAACCTGCCCGGACCCGCCCGGCTGTCCAGTAATCACAACAATACCTATCCAATGTGGGAGGTTAAGGCATTGAGCCCAATAAGGACCCGAGGTTAGACTGAGTTACGGTGTAAACCTGCCCGGAACCGACCGGCACATCCAGTAACTGTAACAATACCTGTCTAATGTGAGTGGTCGGTGCTTTAAAAAGCTAAGGACAGACAAGTCAGGATGGTAGGGTTAAGTTAACTAAAACACTTAACCAACTCAACATGTTAACTAAATCTGATGGGTGGGGTTAGGTTAATCTGAACACTTAACCACTTAACATGTTTGACTAGAAAACCCTAGTAACTTGGACCCATTTCAGCAGTAACCCAATTAGGTATCATGGTACCCTGAAACTAGGCAGGGTGGGGCACGATTATTGGGCTGATTGTAAGCTGTCAAAAGCGACGACGGTTGGTGCAGCAGTGTGGGTTCTAACGGAGTGTGGGCGTGCACACACTTCGGAGAAGACAAACAGCGCACTGGGCATCAGTAGTATAACCTATGCATTCTAGGATTGTGTCGGGCCGCCACCATGGGACTTGATACACCCCATGGTGGGACCATCATAGGTATCTACAATCACTTGGGGGCCGTATGACACATATGATTATGCGAGTAGGAGCCGATCTTTAGAAAGGGGATCACTTCACCCCGATTATGGGATGCCAGTCGAAACTAATACAACTAGGTGCAGAGATATAGTGTCGGGTGCGATAGTATATTCGGTTCTAAACTACTTTATCTTAGTTTATGATACTTTCCTATTTTCAGTTTATTCCTATCATGCCCTTTTTCTTATTCACATACTGAAGGGTCACTAGACTTACCAGGCTTTATGTCTGACTCTATTTTTCTTTCGTCTTCTTTTCTTCCGTTCCCCCCTCCAGGTCCATAGGGAGGAAACAATCCAGCTTAGTCAGACTCTTTGCAAGCTTCAAGATAGTAGATGTATAATTTGGACTCTCTTTTCTTGGCAATGGATTTTGGACACATCTATGGGGATTTATGCAGTTTTAATTATGTTTCATGCTTCTTTAAGCTTTAAATCAAGACAGTATTATAGTTGTAATAATTGGAAGTTTGTTTTGAGACAATTATGGAAATGTTTTGTATGAACACGTATTTATGAAATGAAAGTCTGTTTGTTTTTCCGCTGCTTATATATATGTGTTTATATTTGTCTTGTGTTTTATCTGTGACTTTTACTTATAAACCTCCACTGAAGTTAAGGAATTCCCTTTGTGAGTGACCTTAACGGAGGTGGGGTATTTCAAAAACTTTGATAGTTGGTGATTTGACTATCAAAGAAACATCCATACAATCAATGGTCCTATTTCCAATTGGAAATTCTACCGATCAAACATCAAACAACACTGGCCCCCTTTAACATCAATTCTTGATTATATTATCATTTCCAATTCTTATTCCTCATCCTTTGTGTCCTTACAAAGCTCTATTTCTCTCTCAATTCTTGGAAAACATTTCCAATATCCTGATTTCTCTATTCGAGAAAAATATCTCTTATTCCAGGTAGAAAACATTTCTAAATATTCACGAAATCCTTATTTTCTATATTCAAAAAATATACCTTATTAATATCGGAAAATATTTACATATTCCATTTATTAATTCCTCGTTGATCAATTCATTTCATTTTCTATGCATAGAAAATATTTCTTATTTATTTGGGGAAACATTTCAAAATTCTTTATATTAACCCGATATTACAAAACATCGTTATTGTAACTCAAACAATTTAACATTTATTAACTAACCATATTGCTAACCAATCTTCACTATCGAACCTTAACCATTCCTCCATCAATCATGAAGTCAATCAAGTTGGGGTATAATTACGTCTCAGACCTTAATTGAACAACATTCTCAACTTTGAAACAGTCAAAGCTCACAACTTCCAATAAAACATCGCTTACGCGACTCTCGGATTCAATCTAAGAACCCACTTCTTTTACGGAAAAACATTGATTATAACGGTAGCGTTATAATTGCTGTTATTTATAAAACATTTATTTCAACGGTAGCATTAAAAATCGCTGTTTAGATTTACAAAACATTTATTATAACAGTAGCGTTATAATCACTGTTTAGATTTATAAAACATTTATCATAACAGCAGCGTTATAATCGTTGTTTCCAAATATTTGGTTTATAAAAATATAACTTATACTTATTAATTTCAATAAATAAATTAATAAGTAAATAAATAAATAATTACATTTGATTCAAACGGAAAGTAAAAATAACTACTTTCCTAAATTCGATATAATCGAATTCCAATAAATAACTCTCATTCGAATAATCTATATTCGATTAATATTCCGAACTTCGGAATAAACCATATCATTTCAGGTTAACCCAATCTCCCTTATGATTATTTCCACTTGCAAAACATTTGCTTTTAATCATTTTTCATTTTCAGTTATCAGTATCTTTCCTTAATAGCAATCTAGACTTGTTCGATAATTCTAATTTAAAATAAATCTTAAACTATTTCAAAACATAGAATTGTATTTCCATAACTATAAATATTGAAATATTCACTTCTTAATATATTTCATTTAAATTACAGTTTTATACTAAACAGAATTCAAATATCCTTCCTGAACTAAACCATTATAATAAAATTCGACCTAATCAAAGTATAATTATAAATCCCTTGGATTTATTTCAATTTGTTTTATATTTCGAACTTTGGAGTAAAATCCAACGTTTCCTTTGGAAAATGATTTCCATTCCCCTTTTCATTCAAATTTCTATTTGAATTCACATTTCCAACTCAGATTTCTTTTATAGATGTTTTCATTTGCAAAATATCTGCTCTAAACGATTATTCACTTTAATCGTGAATAATTTTTTTTTTTTACATAATCAAATCCATTTGATTTTACCATATCAAACCCAAATTCTATTTATAACTTCTATTTACAATCGTTTATAGAAAATCTCATTATTAATTTCAAATATTTATAATCTCGTTTATAATTTCCTTTATAATTTGCTAAGTTCAAATCTCATTTCAAATATTTGTTTCAAAACCGATTTCCACTTTTTCATATAAATTCAAATTTGAATTTATATTTCAATTTATCCAATGATAAATAATTCACCTAAGTTATACTCTCGTTTGTAAACAACTTCTTGTTTTCTCCGTTATCATGTTTTTAATTTCAACTCTATTCGAATTACATTTCTACTTTTGGAAATAAATTTCCTTTTTAAAACTCAAATTTCATTTTCTATATTCGAAAATATTTTATGGTATTTAAATATCAAAATTCTAAGGCCAGGGTAATTCACACAACATAATCAATCACGATATATATCACAGTAAATAACAAACAATAATATAAATATTGAGGGATCCAGTTGGATCCCTCCAACCTATTCTCCTGCATCCACAGATGTTAATCAACATCAATAATATTAATTTCACATCAATATGAAATATCATGATAAACAGAACTAATAACCGAGCAACGATATAACTGTATCAACTATTTCAACCATTTTACTAACCATTCATCCAAACCGCCATCACACGGTATAAAATTACTATAAATAAATTTAAAACTTGTTTATATAAAAATATAAACAAGTCAGAGTTAGTGAGTTTACTCACCTTGCTTCGCAGTTGACGGTTCTGCTTTTATTTCGTTTTAAAATCAAACCGATATCTGATTTTTCTACGAGATTTCAATAACTCAATTCTTAGCGGAAATAGTTCCATGATGTAGATCTCGTTATTACGAATCCTTCAGGTCTAGTCGCGTCCAACTCTGTTCACAAATGAATGATATATTTATATTACAAGACTTGATTTAATTAAATATTATTATTGATAGACCTTAGGATTTATTTAATAACCTTAATCATATTTTAAACATCTTTACCGCAAATCTCTTCCTTCCAAATGTACATACCCTTGCTGCTTTTTTTCTTCTTCTTCCAAGAAATGGTCATCGTCCATTTTTACAACCCTGTTCTCATCCCATTGTTAAAGTGAACAGTTACTTTGACAAAATGACTGAGCTTGCTTAACATTACCCAATGCTCTTACGTGGTGACGTGATGCCATCTATTTTTTTTTTCTGCTGTCAGCTTTTGGGCTTGGCGTGCCTCTATCTAATCCATCTGCTTATTATGATGTATTACAACTAGATAATGGTATCATTAAGACAATAACCGAATCAGTATAATTCATTTTTACCTTCAGTAATAAAATCATCCTTACGTTTGCACTTTATTTCTCAATTCAATTTCTGTGATTTTCCAGAAAGCAGACGCTTTGACCATTACCGCCATCGCCACGACCAATAGACAACCCCTCTAATGTATAGTTCATTGAAACCCGTCATCTTCCTTCCCTTGTATCCATTTGCACCTGTACTCCTCTCTTTTGCCACTTTCCTTCCATCCAAACTTCATGTTTCCTGAAGGTAACAATCCCCCCTAACTACCTAGGATTAGTCCCCTTAATTAACTCCATTAGCCGCTAATTTCCTCCTCCATCACGTTTAACACTTCACGCTACAGGACCTTGCCAACAACCGTGATTCCTTCCCTAACTTTTCATCCCATTCCTCCACCGTTTCTTGAAAACAACTTCACATATACCTCCTCCTTCCTAAACCCTTCTCTATTAAAAACATGAACTCGGTTTCCATTGTTCTCAGCTATTACGAAGGAATCCTGATGCCGACTTTACTCTCAATCCCGCACCTTCCTATGGAACGTCAGATTCCGATCATCCACCCCCTCATCGAACACCGTTCCATACCGTCCTTATCGCCTTTGATCTGACCTCTTTTCGACACCCATAACAACAACAAAACCCTCACGAACTCCGCCCCCTTTTTACCACGCGACTTCACACCTTGCCACCGCCACCCTGTCACCATCCAAACAACCATTGGATTTGCGATCTCGGACTCCTCACTGCTTTTGCTTTTCAGGCCGGCGCAACACAATCCCACAATAACCAGCGAACAGTAATCGCACAAATCGAGGCATATACAAAGTGGAATCCCTCGTTTCAAAGATTTAAATGAATCCGAGTTTGCAGATTTTTGGTGGAGTATCGAATCTTCAATTTAATTGCTGAAGCTCGCATTTTGTTTCTAATTTATTTTGTATTTTTGGAATGGAGAAGTTTTCGATTTTAAGAATGCGGTTGGAAAGGAATTGTTTCAGTACCAACGCAAGGAAGAGAAAAATGATAGAGTAGCATGTTTAAAAAGTGAAGAAGAACCATGGTTGTCAAGTAATTCTGGAGTACAGGTCTATAGTAATATAGGTTAGCTGTTGCTGAGGGATTATCAAGATAAACCTTGGTCGGCATGGAGCTTATAGATAGGCAGACAAAGAAATGAAATGTTTAGGCCTGCCAGCAATCAAAAGAAATCAGTGAGATGTCTTATACATGAAGCTGCAGTGAACATTTATTTATTTTTTATTCGAATGGGACTTAAAAAGAAGAAAGGAAGGACAATGTTAATTTATTACCATAACTTACTTATGTGATGTAATCTGCTTTGCATTTATACTTCGTATAGAGTTTGGCATGTAGTTCATTGTTTATTATAAGAAAGTGAATTTCACAACATGATTGTTACTTCGTGGCAGTTATACCATGGTTGATATATACATGCCACTGTATTCTACCATAATTAGTATATAGAGAAATAGCATGACATTCTATATTACAGATTGCAACATATGTTGTTGTTCTTTTTTTTTCTTTTTTCTTTTTTTTCCTTTTCAGACTTCCCACATGGTTACAGCGCATACGCATTAGCCTCTTGAAAACTTAGGGTAGCTTACTGTTTTAATTGATTTGATATGTGGCTCTTGATGTTAGTACCGTTTGATTTTAATTTTGGTTATATGATGAGTTTTGAACAAGTTCTAAATTTATATGTTCATTAGTAAATGGTTACTCGCAAAACCCAAATCCTTGTGTTTTTGAAAAGTTAGATTCATGCAGTACCTATTACATAGAATTTTATTTATTTATCGATCACTACGGACAAATATAAAAATACCGTTATGTTAAGCGATGTGTCACGATTCCAGAACAGTAATAAAATAAACAAATTTACTTATTTTGACTATTACAGAAATTTAAATTTATTACTCCCTTGTTTATACTAATTAATTATTCAAGATTTTTGAATTCAAGACACTTAAATCTCCAAATCAACCCTTTAAATAATTAAATAAATTAATTACTCGGTTGCAAAAATTTGGATCGTTACACCAGTAAAAAGAGATAAATCATAAAAAACATTCATAGATTTGAATGTGTTATCAATGTGAAGCTGCTTTTTATTTAGGGGTTTACGACTTGGTAGATACAGTTCACATTGATAATACACTTAATTTGTTTATCGATAATACTCGAGATTCGTAGTCTTGGTTTTGGACTGCGAATTCTAAGTATTATCTTTCAAATTATTGTGGTATTAGATTCGGTATTTATGAAATGCATGCACCTGACAATTTGTCTGATGGAATTTCGAATTCGGCTTGCCCTGTTCACTTATTAGCGATGTCCCAACCGACATGACTCATGTTCTCTTTCAATCCTTTCTGGTGATCATAATTGCAGGATTTTGGTAAACTAAGTAGCCTTGTGCATCACTTAATGAGTTGCGCCAGGCCAGCATTTTATAAATGCTTTTGCAGTATCCATCCCGAGGACCTCGAGCCTTGGAATTAGGTTTTTGGAATTTGAATGTTGCTCATTAATGAATCGCTTCTTGCATTTTTTCTGCATTTGCCCATATCGGCTTTTTCTGCAATCCGAGATGCTTTGTCGTACATTGCAACCTTGCGATATTGTTGTCTCTTTCAACCGTATTTGATATCATGAATCATCCCGAGCTAGGCAAAACTTTGAATCTTAATTTTACGACTGTTTGGCCCAGCGCATGGTTATAGCTCAGCCTTTCTTATAACTCATGTTGATGTCGTTGGCAGATATTTTCTTCAATCCCTAAGGAAGCATCACCGCTCTACTGGATTCGGATTATGCAACATTCACACAATCTCCCTTTAAGCATTGCTTTTCCTGGGATTTAAATCAAAATACCATCGAGGTCTTTAAGTCATTCATGATTAGAGCTTTGTAGTCGAAGGAGCTTTTATGTTGAGGGACTCTAGGTTTGTTTAGCAAAGGAATTCATTTTGGTGGGTGATTGTTTTTGATCTGTCTTGACCGATGTATCTCCCCATTTTCCTCCTTGGGACCGGTCAATGTTCAACTAATCAATCCTTCAAGGTTACTTTTAATTGATGTATCAAGTCATACTGGTTTTGCCACAATTTTCAGATGACCTTCTTTGAAGGTAAAGTCTTTTGACGAACTTCCGAGGATGGACCTGCCGTTGTTTGCGCACTTTGGCTTGTATATTTCTGAGTATATTTGCCTTTTTGTTGGGCACAAATCAGCCTTTTGTTTATTGCGATGTCGTGGTCCACCCGCGATATGTCTTCCGGACATTGTCCAATCCTTAGCACCGTCGTGTTACTCTTTTATCATAGGTTGTCACAAATTGTGCGAGATGGATGTGACCAATTTTTTCGAATTTCTGTGATGTAGATTGTCGCACTAGAAGCTTCTAATCTGCTAGAAAAATTATTTTGCTTTTACCACTTATTTAGAGCTTCTGAACATGCCAATGTGTCTAAGAAACCTAGATTTAGTAGCCGACTTTGTGATTGAGTCTTTGAAGGCAATTGATAGTGAATATAAAACTAAGAAGTTTCTTATCACAAAGCGGTTGGACTACTTGCACCAACTCGATCCTTTCTCTCTCGAGGAATTCTTCCTGCTTTCCGTCGTGTGCCCAAAGCACCAGATGCCCCAGCCTCTGACGGAAATGCAGTATTGGAAAATTCCACCGGAGATTTTGCATTGAAAAAGTGTTTGGATCCTGTTATGCCTATGAGCTTCGTTAAGACTTGCTTTTGTGATGTTGTGATGGGAACGAGTTCTGCTTGTTGTACTTTAAGCTTTTATTTTAGCTTTGCCATACTTTTTCTTGCATTGCACACCTGTTTCATTTTCATGTTCACTTCTGATTTTGTGCCTCTACTCGAGAGGTCTTATATTTTATATATTCAGTCATTTTTCTCGCTAGTCTGGCGATCCAAGCCTTTCGGAGATTAGGTTTGAACATATACCCTGGAGAGGCCTTATTTTTCGTTACTCTGAAGAGGTGTTTGTAAACCCATTATTCGTTGTAGTTGAATGACTCAGCCAGTTGTAGAATTTGTAGGGCACCTCCGAGAAGGTCTTTTGGTCCGTCACTAACCGAATTTGGAAGACCTGGCTTATGATCGGTTGCCCCGGTAGGGGTCTTTTAAAGTCTGTCAGTAACTGGATTTGGAAGACCCAGAATCAATAACTGGATTTGGAAGATCCATCATATGATCGGATGCCCCCGGAGGGGTCTTTTAAGCCCAGTGTTTATATCGCTATCCAACCATGTTTTAATGGCTTCGACGATGAACCGAGCGCCGCTCGGGGAGGTCTTTGGTTTATGATCCCAGTGTGTGTCGCAGTCCGATCATGTATTAATGGCGTCGGCAACCAACTGGGTGCCACTCGCGGAGGTCTTTGGTTTATGATCCCAGTGTGTGTTGTAATCCGGCCATGTATTAATGGCGTCGGCGACTGACTGGGTGCCCCTCGGGGAGGTCTTTGGTTTATGATCCCAGTGTGTGTTGCAATCCAGCCATGTATTAATGGCGTCGGCGACTGACTGGGTGCCCCTCAAGGAGGTCTTTGGTTTATGGTTGCATCGTTTCACGGGGAAGACGCTAGTTCATTTATCGGGCTTTACCACAATTTGTTAGAACTAGGGCCAGGAACCTTGCAATTAAGAAGGTGCCCCTTCGGTGAAACTTACAACTTTGTTTGTAACATGAATGCCACATCATTTGAGGGTTCAGCTCCTGGTTCCATTTATTTGCCAACTGTACTCCACACCTTTGTATTTGTTGCGAATGATGTTTTGGGTACTGAGCAAAGGGCGCGTGAGCTATCCCAATCGGGATGCGCTTCAATGATCACCGGGCTCTGCTAGGTTCTCCCATTGACGAGATAGGAGTTGTTTGGGATCATCCATGGTCCTAGTTTTATGATGTTGTCCATGATTTGACCAAGCTCCTTCAATCTTGGTATGGTTTGTCATGCCCTAAGAACCGGGTAGTTTTAGATTCTCCAGAGTTTGGGTTGGATATTTTCCCCCACCTTCAGAGATGGATGTCGCCTTTTGCCAGGTTTCTCCATGTGATGCTGCCTGTTGTCACATCGTTCCATGAGGCAGCCACTGGTTTTTAATTTGATGCTCGTTTTAACGAGCGATCTTGGTTACAAAACCAGTGGCTTAGAACCCGCCTCTCATGAGGTACTTCCTTTGATGGATAATGCAATGGATGACGTCTGAATTATCATGGTTTGAATGCATGGCAAGAGTCACATGATTTTACTAGTTCATGGTGGGGCAAGGTTCATTTGAGCAATCTGCAACATTTATTCGATAATTAGTGATTCTTTTTCAATTTATTTTAATGAAAATTTCACAAATATAAGATCGAAATAAGAGTGCATTAGTAACAAAGTTAATATCTTGTGGCAACCCTCCCTTTTACCATAGGAGGTTTACACTTATAAGGGAATATATAAGTATTCCCCTGGGATACGAAGAGTGCATTATGCAGAGAAATGTCGCAATTAGTCACTAGGGCAGACATTTGGGATCTAAACTCCATCAACGGTCTTTAAAGTTGCTTTTATCTTTTTAGGAATTGCTGAGTTCGTAGGGCTATTTTCCAGAGTATCCGAGCGACCTTTCTGTAATGACCCGCATTTTTAGCGGTATAATAATTAATTTATTTAATTATTTAAAAGGTGATTAAAGGATTTAATGGTCGTGGAATTAAATAATGGTGAATATTTAATTAAAATAATAAATTAAATAATATATTTAATTCTGAAATAATCAGAATTGGCTGAAATGGCAATATGGTGTGAACTGGATCATCTGCGATATTTAATTCAGTTCAGAATTGAATTAGAATAACAAATATATTATTTGAACGACAGTTTGAACGTATAATTATATTATAATTAAAATCGAGCTCGAAATGGCGCTGCAGTTCGTAATTTGGCGATTCGAACTTCAACTGAATGTACAGGATTCGTTTTAAGCCGGATTTCTGTGAAACAAGAAACGTGTGGAGCTGGTGGAGTATATCTTTCTAGTGAAAGAGAAAAATCTGGATTTCGTCGGGTAGATTTTGATTTACGTCCAAATCAAATTTTAGAAAAGTCGCTGTGGAATTCCTTTATAATTTATAAAGGAATTATTTATATTTTAAAAAGGAATTTCATTTTAAATCGAATATCGATTTAATCGGGATTTGAAATATCAAGTTAAAAATCCCAGTAGAGCTGTATGGTATTCCACAATGAATATATACGATAATATAGATTTATTTATATTTATTTTAATTATATTTAAATATATTTATATACTTAAATGGGTCATTCAGAGATGTAAAAATAAGCCACTTTTGCAAACGAAGTCGGAATTCGACGAAACTAATTTTGTTGGATCCGCAATATTAAATTATTGCTAGAGTTCAGTTTCCGTGGTTTTTGAAGTCAGTGTGTGGTCGTACGGATTTTTAGAATGAAAAATAGTCGATATTCTAACAGTTAAAAATACGTTGTGTGAGCATACGAAGTCGGAATTCGACGAAACTAGTTTCGTTGGGACCGTAATGTCGAACTCTAGCTGTATGTCAAATTTCATGATTTTTGGGTATTATATGTGGTCGTACGAATTTTTGAGGATAAATACAAACAGCGTATGGATAAAAATAAATTAAATAATGGAATAAAAAAATAATATATTTTTCCTATATAATATCCTAAAATTTTCTAAACCTAATACACTCTTCCCTCAGTCAAATTTGCGCAGCCACCAACCAAGGAATTCAAAACAGTAAAATCATATTTCTAAAATCAAAATCAAAGAGAGTAAAAATCTATAAATCATGAGAGATGTGTATTTGGATTCCTGGTGTAACTCTCTTCAATTCGATACCTGTTTTGTTGGGTGCGAACTGATTTCGCGAGTTCAACTTTTTCACAGTAAAACTAGGGTTCGTGGGTATTTGGTTTTCTGGTGAATCGATTTAAATGGGAAGTGGTATTCAGATTTCTGGGATGATGTAGCATCGGCGCAGGGGTATTTTGGGTTAACGGTTGAAAGAAAATGTCGATCATTTGCTGGGATGATTGGAGTCGCGATGCAGTGATTGAGCGCGAGGGGGAGTTGAAGGATACAGGATGATAGAGGATGGAAAGAGAAAGGAAATGGTGGGATTTGTTTGTTGAATCACGGGGTATTGGAGGAGTGAGGGATTGGAGAAGCACGACAATGGTTTTTGGCGTGATGTTGTATAGAAGCTGTCGGGTTCGCCTTTTTCGTTTGGAGGAGAAGAGCGTATCGAGTTTGGGCCAAGGAATTTAAGGGGTAAGGCCTATTGAGGAAATAAATATCCAAGTTTATTTAAATTAAAGTGTATTTACTTGTATAAGCAATAACTTGATCGTACATGAACGAAATTCAGTGAAACAAGATCCGTTGGGATCATATGGACGGGAGCAACACAATGAGACTGTCGGGGAGTGAATCTGAGCTTGCTACAATTTATAGCAAAATAAATTGTCCGTCTGAATCAAGCGATGGTTATCGTTATTAACGATGATCGTCCAAAGTGAGTAAATCTCACTAACTCTGAACAGCATATAATTTCATGTTGTATTTTAGAACTGTTAAATATTGGCTGATTGACTATGTGTTGACTGTTTGATTGAACTGCTAGTCAGTTAGTTGAATTTCTATATTGATTCTGTTTAACAGAATATATCATATGGAACTGAAAGTGATGTTATCTATATCGTTTAACATCTGTGATGCAGGGAAACAGTGTAACACCCCGCCTCCGCCAATGCCACTCTTGCAAGTGCACTGGCTTTGGAGGGGCGTTAAACGAGGTAAACATGCATGCAGATATCACAAGACAGAACATATAAGTAAAGCAGAGTAAGTAAAGCAGCGGATAAAACTAACATTTCAAAACCATAGTCAAGTTACATCAAGGTACTTGGTCATTATTTTCCCACAAAACAAAGTCTAGAACGTAAACTGAAAACTGGAAAAAAAACATAAAGTAACTATCCCCAAAGTGGAATAAAGCCATAGCATGCTCATGTCCAAACCGTACATGAGCTATCCAGAAAAGCAGCTAAAGATCCAGCTAGGTACCAGCGTTCCCACCCTGTAAACCTGGGGGGGGGGGGAACGGAAGAAAAGAGGCGAAAGAAAACGGGTCAGTCAAAAAGACTGGTAAGTCCTACCTACTATTAGTATAAAAACTAATAAAGCTAACTGGACATGTAAAGCAGAGATGAAGCATAGGGTGATAACTGTCATGGTGAAAAGTTAACAAGATAGATCAAGTGTGGCATCGCATATACGAGGGTAAGTTGCACCAAGTGTGTACCAGTATTCCAATCCATGTCAAGTATAAACAAGAAATGATCCCTTGGCCCAATCTTGGCCCAATATCACGGGATGACCTAGATCAAGGTCCAAGAACACGGTCTAGTCGATCGGCTCCCTAAAAGCCTAACTCGTCAAGTGTCGGTGTCATACGGCCCAATCACGAAGTGTAGTCAAACTGTGCTAGGTCCACCCTAGGGTGTATCAGGCCCTAGGGTGCCAACCACGAACACAAATCAAGCACGCACGGTCTAAACCTACTGGTGCTCGTGTCTGCTTTTTCAACTCCGGACTATGTGCACGACCATAGTCCGCCTGAACCTACACCGGCGCACCTACTCAGCCGTCGTTTAGGTCGCTTACATGTCTGCCCAGTAATCGTGCCCCACCCTAGCCTAGTCCCTAGTGTATCATGATACAATCAAGAGGGTTACTGGTGAAAAGGACCACGTAACTAGGGTTTCTAACGGGTTAAACGTGGTTAACCCTACCCAATCAAGTTGGTTAAGTGTACCCAAGGTTCATGACTTAACCCCATCAACCCATCGTGTTTAATTGGTTAAGTATTCAAGTGGTCCATGACTTAACCCTATCATGTGGCATTAATTAATTTAATGCACTCAACCTCTCACATTAGACCTTGTTGTGGTTACTAGTTAAGCCGGGCGGGTCCGGGTAGCTTTACACCACAACTTAGTCTAACCTCGGGTTTCAAGTGCGACATGACCAACTACTCATATTGGGTCCTATTGCTTGTAGCCACTAGTTAAGCCGGTCGGTTCCGGGTAGATTTATGCTACAAACTCAACCCAACCTCGAGTTGGCCATTCTCATGTTTTCTATAAGTCATGTCCAAGTTCATGTCTCAAGCATAATCACATGTCATATTTCATGTCATCTTTTCAAGTCATATCTTTATGTCATTTTAGTTTACCCATAACGTAACCCCATCGCATGTAAGTTCGCATAAACGAAAATAGATCTCAAAGGGGGAACTTAGAAGCATGACATAATTAATAAGGTTAGGCCCACAAGTTAAACATGGTGTCATATGAGGCAAATGTGTTCATAAACTTGCATATTACATTATAGGCCTCAAAACATGCATAATATCAACTTTAGCAAAATAGGTGAAACATGGTCATAGATGACATGAGATGATAGCAAGTGATTCGCATATAACATCATATGCAAGTTAACATAAGGGTTATGAGAGTTTCTATGTTGCTTTTATGCAATATTTCAAACCAAAGCTCATAGCTTTTTATGCACAAAGTCAAGGTGATAAATTTACAAACATGCATAGAATCAATCTTATGCATAACATGATAGAATCAAAGCTCATAGCTTTCTATGCATAAAGTCAAGGTGATAGCTTTACAAACATGCATAGAATAAATCTTATGCATAACATGATAGAATCAAAGCACAAATCATACTTAGGCCCAAACTCAACTTGCAACATGTCATATTTAACTTCATAGTTAGAATCTAAGAGTAGAATAGGGCTTACAATGCTATGAAGACTTATAAAATAAAATAAGATTGAGACGAAGCCACTAGCAACTCTAAAAACCCCAAATGAATACAAGCTCCAAGAAGCTCCTTTGATTATATGAAGAAAGATCCTCGTTTTGATGAAGAAAGATTGAACTTTGGCCTTGAATCAAGCTTTGAAACTCTCAAACAAGCTTAGGAACTCTCATATGAATGAAGATGGAGGCTATGACACGAGGGTGGAGGCCATGATTAAACATTTTGGCATAGTTTAGTTGTAGGATTGATTTATGATGATTTAGGCTAGGAATTAGGGTCCTTTTATAGAAGATTAGGTTAGTTTAGGCCATAGGATTAACCCTAATTCAGATCTGGGCCATCAATTCACGTCACTAGCCTCCAAACATGTCTTGAGAAACAAGTCAGGTGCACCCAGGCCAGACTGGCCGACCACCCAAGTCGACAGGGGTGTCGACCGGGCAGTTGACACAGCCTGGGGTGTGTCGACTCCCAAGTCGACTCCCCAGTCGATTTGGGGAGTGGCGGGATCTTTTCCCGCTTATCCTGCATTTGAATTGGAATCTGTTTTTTTTTTCAAACTTGAATTTTCTGAAAACTTCTATGTGCCATAACTGGGTCATACGGACTCCGATTTTCGAAAACTCGGACTCTATTTCACGTATTTTTCTGGGACGAACGCAATGGAACAGCCCGTTTCCCTTGATTCAGAATTTATCATTTAGTTATGCCTTGATTTATGTTATAACTTGTTATTCAAAATGCGGGTTGTTACATCCTCCCCACCTTAAAGGATTTCGTCCCCGAAATCTCTTAGTTAGGAAGAACGTATCCTACCATCCATCATCCATCTACTCAAAACATCATCCACGTGCAGTCATTGTCCTTAAAAGATTCTAAATGTTGTATGAACATATGCAAAGGTGTGTGTATATGTACTTATCTAATGCGAAAATCAGGCGGTTATTGATTCGGTAAACCTCCTTAATGCAAAGTATGTTAGTGGAATGCGTCCATATGTATGCAAATTCCTAACATAATTTATAATATCTATATGAGTGCACATAACATTCATCCATATGCAACATCCACGTGATAGCATAACGAGTTTCAGTCATGAATAAGTGTAAGCACTCATGCATATGCAATATGAAGGTGTGTGAGCCGATCTTAGTGCCTAATGTGTATCATGCATCCACGAGTATCCACTTGCAAACACTTGCAACCACTTGCAAACATCAAGCATAACATGTTTCAAATACATGTTTCACCCAAAGGGTTTCTACCTAAGGTTCTCATGACAAGGTTAACGAGATAACAAGATAAACAGGATAAACATGGATGGTAAAAAGGAAGATATGCTAAAAAGGAAAAGAGATCGAGAATGTACCCTCAAAAAGAAATGGATAAAGCCCACACATCTTCTCCTCGGTTTCCCAAGTTGCATCCTCTTCGGCTTCACTCCACTGAACTTTCACCAATTTGACTTCTCGATTCCTTAGCTTCCTGATCTCTGTTCCCAAGATACGAATCGGGGCTCTCCTCAGGGTTGCCTCTTTCTCTACCTCAATGTCTTCAAGAATACTAGGTTCAACCACCTCAGCGGACTCATGCAGGCACTTTCGGAGATGTGAGACATGAAAGACATTATGCACTCCGGCCAGCTTCTCGGGCAATCCCACCTTATAAGCCGTCTTCCCAATTCTTTCTATGATAGGGAAGGGTCCTACGAACCTTGGTGCCAGCTTCCCAACTGCTCCAAAACGAACCACATTACGCAAAGGAGAAACCTTCACGAAAACCATATCTCCAACTTCGAATTCCAAATCTGTCCTTCGCTTGTCAGCATAGGATTTCTGTCGGTCTTGGGCCGCTTTCATTCGTCTTCTCACCAGTTCAACTTTCTCGGATGTGTCCCGTATCATATCGGGCCCAAGTATTAGTCTATCCGTAGTCTCCCACCAACAAGATGGTGACCTACACGGCCTCCCATACAAAGCTTCAAATGGTGCCATCCCTATTCTAGCTTGATAGCTATTATTATAAGCAAACTCTACAAGAGGGAGGTGGTCTTCCCAAGTACCACCAAAGTCAAGAACACAAAGCCTCAAAAGGCCTTCTAGCACTCTATTCACCCTTTCAGTTTGGCCATCCGTCTGAGGGTGATAGGCTGTACTTAGATTCAATCGCGTACCCATCGCTTCTTGCAAACTATTCCAGAACTGGCTAGTGAAGATTGGGTCACGATCGCTAACTATGCTAGAAGGAACACCATGCAATCGCACTATCTCTCGAAGATAAACAGATGCTAGCCATGATGCGGTCCTCTTGCTCTTTACTGGAATGAAATGAGCACTCTTCGTAAGTCTGTCAACTATGACCCATATGCTCGTATCCCCTTTTCTTAACCTAGGCAATCCATCCACAATATCCATTGAAATACTTTCCCACTTCCATTGCGGGACCTCCAATGGATGTAATAGCCCACCTGGCTTCTTCGACTCGGCTTTCACTTGTTGGCACACCATGCACTTTGAAACATACTCTGCCACATCCTTCTTCATTCCAGCCCAAAAGAAAATGCGCTTCATATCCCTATACATCTTATCTCCTCCAGGATGTATAGTCATCTTCGAGTGATGCGCTTCTTCGAGAATTTTATGCACCAAGTCTCCTACTTGTGGAACGCATAGCCTTCCATCACGCCTTAGCCAACCCTTGTCATCAATAGTATATCTAGCAAGGTGACTAGACGTCTCACCACGAATCAACTTGTCCATGACCTCGACTATCTGCGGGTCTTCCTTCTTTGAAGCCCCAACTTGATCAAGAAGTATAGGTCTAAGCTCAAGGGATGCTAAAGAACCAGTCATCGACTCAACAGCTATTGTGAAATTAAAGGTTGCCAAGAACTCTAGGCTCCTCATCTCAACAAACAAGGGACTCAAGGTCAACCTACTTCTGCTTAATGCATCTGCCACAACATTACCCTTGCCAGGGGTATAAGCTATCTCGAAGTCATAAGATGCCAAGAATTCCATCCACCTTAGCTGCCTTAGATTCAGATCTTTCTACGAGAAGAGGTACTTGAGCGACTTGTGATCAGTATATAACTCAAACCTTTCGCCTAGAAGATAGTGGCGCCAGGATTTGAGTGCAAAGACGATCGCTGCCAACTCCAAATCATGAGTGGGATAGTTCTTCTCATGAACTTTAAGTTACCTACCCCCATAACATATCACTCTTCCTTCCTGCATCAGAACGGCACCTAAACCCGTGCCACATGCATTGGTGTACACGGTAAACATCTTACCGCCATCAGGTAATGCTAAAACTGGAGCTGTAGTAAGGGCCCTCTTGAGCCTTTGAAAAGCAAGCTCACACTCTAAGTCCCATGCAAAGACTAAGTTCTTCTTCGTCAACTTAGTAAGAGGGGCTGAAATCTTAGCGAAGTCCCTGATGAACTTCCTATAGTAGCCCGCTAGACCGAGAAAGCTTCTTACTTCGGTTGCATTCCTAAGAGTCTTCCAGTCTTGAACTGCAACCACTTTCGCGGGATCCACCGCTATGCCTTGCTTAGAAACTATATGTCCAAGAAACCGAACTTCCCTTCTCCAGAAATGGCATTTGGAGAACTTGGCTTTTAACTGATGAGCTCTAAGCGTGTCCACCACTTCCTTGAGATGTCTAGCATGTTTTTCCTCATCCTTTGAGAAGATCAGAATATCATCCACGAAGACAACCACAAACTTGTTAAGAAACTCCCTGAACACCCTACTCATCAAATCTACGAAGTAGGCGGGTGCATTAGTCAAACCAAACGGCATGACAAGCCATTCAAAGAATCCATCTGGAGTCCTAAACGCAGTCTTATCAATACTATCCTCAGCCACTCTAAGCTGATGGAATCCGGTGGCTAGATCGAGTTGAGAGAAAACAGAAGCACCAACAAGCTGGTCAAAGAGATCATCAATCCTCGGTAACGGGTGTCTATTCTTCTTTGTCAGCTTGTTCAACTCTCGATAATCAACACATAGACGAAGCGAACCATCCGCCTTAGTAGCTAATACCACAGGAGCACCCCATTCAGAAATGCTTCGCCTAATAAAATTCTTCTCAAGCAACTCCTTGATTTGCTTACTGAGCTCTCTTCTTTCTCGTGGGGCCATGTGCCTAACGGACAATGAAACTGGCATGGCATTATCAACAAGATAAATGCGGAAATCTATCTCTTGTTTAGGGGGTAACCCCTTAACCTCTTCAAAGACATCAGGATATTCTCGGACCACCCTTATAGATTGCAGATCATTGATGGACGAGTCAAGAGATTCAAGATAACATACCATGACGGAATCTCTAGGGTTACAAGAAATTTCTAGGGTATTACAGAGGCGAGTCATGAGCCTCACCACCCTATGCTCACAATCGAGAATGGCTCCATAACTGGACAACCAATCCATGCCCAAAATCAACCCATATCCCGTGAATCCGAGAACATAAGCATTACACGTGAATTCTATGGTCAAGATAGAAATCTTCAAATCCACACAAATCATAGATAGATGGGCGGAACCGCCAATTGGATTTGAAACACTAACGGGATCCTCAACTAGACTAGTACTTAGGTGCAAACTTTCAACAATGTCAGCAGAAATAAAGGTATGCGATGCGCCAAAATCAAATAAGGTGCGAACATGAAAATCAAAAATATAAACAAGGCTTTCTACAGAAATACTACCTCGGTCCTGAACTGGAGCAGTGTTGAGAGCATGCACTTGCCCTCCAGAAGGTCCTGCACGCTGAGTCTGCCCTTGCCCTTGTCCATGCTTCTTGGGGCAATCCTTGCAAAGGTGTCCAGGCTCTCCACAGTGAAAGCATTCGCCCAACTTCCTCTTCTTTTTTCTGCAATCTTTGGCTATATGCCCAACAATCCCACAGAAGTTGCATTTTCTTGGGTCCTTTGCCTTGTTGTTGTTGGCCTTATTGCCCTTGTTGTTCTTGTTGTTCTGATTTCCTCCCCACTTGGAGTCCGTCTTCTTGGTTTGAATCTCATTAGGCTTGACTTCTTTCTTGCCATTCTTATCGTCTCCTTGAAGCAATGCCATGTCCACTAGGCCTCCAAAAGTGGTCCCCATGGGTATATGAGATAGGGCTAAACCTTGTAATGGCTCATTCAACCCTCGTGCAAAGCGTAAAGCCTTCTTCTGGGGAGTATTAACCATGTCCAAACCGAATCGAGCAAGCTGGTTAAACTTATTCACATACTCCCTCACTGTCATGTCCCCTTGCTTCAAAGAGATAAACTTCTCCAATTGCAGATTTGCCTCAGCAGATGATAAAAACTTAAGCCCAAACCTCGTCCAAAAGTCGGCCCAAGTCTCTATAGGCCTAGTAGCATTGGTGACCTCCCACCAATAAGCAGCTTCTTCTTTCAATAGCCACGTTGCCAACAGAACTTTTCTACAGTCTTCCACATCAAAGATGGCGAAGAGATCTTCAGTTTCTTTCAACCAATTTCTCGCCTCCACAAAAGTCTCTGTCCCAATAAAATTCTTGCCACCCATCGCCTTAAAATCTTTGCAAAATTTTGCGAAATCTGCTTGTGGATGCTGAGGAGGAGGAGGAGGAGGGGGAACCTCAGTTACGGTGGGGGTATTTGCTGGGCCCGTATAGTTGGCCCTAGCTTCCAAGTACCTCCGGAACCATCCGGGAATGGTCACTCCCTCGGGAAGGTTAAGATCGGCCATGCTGAAAAAGGAAAAGATAGATTAAGAACGAGGGAACAAAGGATAGTGCTAATGGCTCTTGGGGAATAGCCTTTTAAAACAAACTAGACTTTTCTTGGAAAATACTTAATTGGTTTTGAAAATAGTTTTCCAAAAAGGTAAATTTTAAAAACCCTTATGCTCAAATCTTGTAAACCTTATGCTCTGATACCAAATGTAACACCCCGCCTCCGCCAATGCCACTCTTGCAAGTGCACTGGCTTTGGAGGGGCGTTAAACGAGGTAAACATGCATGCAGATATCACAAGACAGAACATATAAGTAAAACAGAGTAAGTAAAGCAGCGGATAAAACTAACATTTCAAAACCATAGTCAAGTTACATCAAGGTACTTGGTCATTATTTTCCCACAAAACAAAGTCTAGAACATAAACTGAAAAAAAACATAAAGTAACTATCCCCAAAGTGGAATAAAGCCATAGCATGCTCAAGTCCAAACCGTACATGAGCTATCCAGAAAAGCAGCTAAAGATCCAGCTAGGTACTAGCGTTCCCATCCTGTAAACCTGGGGGGGGGGGGAAACGGAAGAAAAGAGGTGAAAGAAAACGGGTCAGTCAAAAAGACTGGTAAGTCCTACCTACTATTAGTATAAAAACTAATAAAGTTAACTGGACATGTAAAGCAGAGATGAAGCATAGGGTGATAACTGTCATGGTGAAAAGTTAACAAGATAGATCAAGTGTGGCATCGCATATACGAGGGTAAGTTGCACCAAGTGTGTACTAGTATTCCAATCCATGTCAAGTATAAACAAGAAATGATCCCTTGGCCCAATCTTGGCCCAATATCACGGGATGGCCTAGATCATGGTCCAAGAACACGGTCTAGTCGATCGGCTCCCTAAAAGCCTAACTCGTCAAGTGTCGATGTCATACGGCCCAATCACGAAGTGTAGTCAAACTGTGCTAGGTCCACCCTAGGGTGTATCAGGCCCAAGGGTGCCAACCACAGACACAAATCAAGCACGCACAGTCTAAACCTACTGGTGCCCGTGTCTGCTTTTTCAACTCCGGATTATGTGCACGATCATAGTCCGCCTGAACCTACACCGGCGCACCTACTCAGCCGTCGTTTTGGTCGCTTACATGTCAGCCCAGTAATCGTGCCCCACCCTAGCCTAGTCCCTAGGGTATCATGATACAATCAAGAGGGTTACTGGTGAAAAGGACCACGTAACTAGGGTTTCTAACGGGTTAAACGTGGTTAACCCTACCCAATCAAGTTGGTTAAGTGTACCCAAGGTTCATGACTTAACCCCATCAACCCATCGTGTTTAATTGGTTAAGTATTCAAGTGGTCCATGACTTAACCCTATCATGTGGCATTAATTAATTTAATGCACCCAACCTCTCACATTAGACCTTGTTGTGGTTACTAGTTAAGCCGGGCGGGTCCGGGTAGTTTACACCACAACTTAGTCTAACCTCGGGTTTCAAGTGCGACATGACCAACTACTCACATTGGGTCCTATTTCTTGTAGCCACTAGTTAAGCCGGTCGGTTCCGGGTAGATTTATGCTACAAACTCAACCCAACCTCGAGTTGGCCATTCTCATTCTTTCTAGAAGTCATGTCCAAGTTCATGTTCATGTCTCAAGCATAATCACATGTCATATATCATGTCATCTTTTCAAGTCATATCTTTATGTCATTTTAGTTTACCCATAACGTAACCCCATCGCATGTAAGTTCGCATAAACGAAAATAGATCTCAAAGGGGGAACTTAGAAGCATGACATAATTAATAAGGTTTGGCCCACAAGTTAAACATGGTGGCATATGAGGCAAATGTGTTCATAAACTTGCATATTACATTATAGGCCTCAAAACATGCATAATATCAACTTTAGCAAAATAGGTGAAACATGGTCATAGATGACATGAGATGATAGCAAGTGATTCGCATATAACATCATATGCAAGTTAACATAAGGGTTATGAGAGTTTCTATGTTGCTTTTATGCAATATTTCAAACCAAAGCTCATAGCTTTTTATGCACAAAGTCAAGGTGATAGCTTTACAAACATGCATAGAATCAATCTTATGCATAACATGATAGAATCAAAGCTCATAGCTTTCTATGCACAAAGTCAAGGTGATAGCTTTACAAACATGCATAGAATAAATCTTATGCATAACATGATAGAATCAAAGCACAAATCATACTTAGGCCCAAACTCAACTTGCAACATGTCATATTTAACTTCATAGTTAGAATATAAGAGTAGAATAGGGCTTACAATGCTATGAAGACTTATAAAATAAAATAAGATTGAGACGAAGCCACTAGCAACTCTAAAAACCCCAAATGAATACAAGCTCCAAGAAGCTCCTTTGATTATATGAAGAAAGATCCTCGTTTTGATGAAGAAAGATTGAACTTTGGCCTTGAATCAAGCTTTGAAACTCTCAAACAAGCTTAGGAACTCTCATATGAATGAAGATGGAGACTATGACAAGAGGGTGGAGGCCATGATTAAACATTTTGGCATAGTTTAGTTGTAGGATTGATTTATGATGATTTAGGCTAGGTATTAGGGTCCTTTTATAGAAGATTAGGTTAGTTTAGGCCATAGGATTAACCCTAATTCAGATCTGGGCCATCACTTCACGTCACTAGCCTCCAAACATGTCTTGAGAAACAAGTCAGGTGCACCCAGGCCAGACTGGCCGACCACCCAAGTCGATAGGGGTGTCGACTGGGCAGTCGACACAGCCTGGGGTGTGTCGACTCCCAAGTCGACTCCCCAATCGACTTGGGGAGTGGCGGGATCTTTTCCCGCCTATCCTGCATTTGAATTGATATCTTTTTTTTTTCAAACTTGAATTTTCTGAAAACTTCTATGGGCAATAACTGGGTCATACGGACTCCGATTTTCGAAAACTCGGACTCTATTTCACGTATTTTTCCGAGACGAACGCAATGGCACAACCCGTTTCCCTTGATTCAGTTTTTATCATTTAGTTCTGCCTTGATTTATGTTATAACTTGTTATTCAAAATACGGGTTGTTACAAACAGGTTGGAGGAATCCGACTGGATTCCTCAACATTTATTTTACTGTGATTCATATATTGTGATATATGATGTGATATATAATCTGTTGTTGATTATGTGTGTTTGGACGATATTTATCGTTGTTATATGGTATGTTAAATACCATAAGAAATACTGGATGTGGGAAAGGGGATTTTCAAAGTGTATTTTGAAAATGGATTATTTATATAAAATCGATGGATTTTATATAGAAAGGGAAAAGGATTTTTTAAAAGAAAATAATTATAAAATCGAAGGATAAGTTATATAAAAGGAAATATTCATTTGTTAGAATAAATAGAATATAATATAAAAAGGAAATATTTATTTGTTAGAATAAATAGAATATAAAAAGGAGATATTTATTTGTTAAATAAATAGAATCGAAAAGGAAATATTTGTAAGTCATGTACAAATAGAATTGAAAAAGAAATATTTATGGGGGATAAATATGTTAAAATAGAGATGAAAGGGATATATTTGTAAACCATTTATAAATAGGAAAGATAAAAGAAATATTTATTTGTTAAATAAATAGGATTAAAATGGAATATTTATTTAGAAAAATAAATAGAAGTATAAGAGGATTATTTAATTAGAAAATAAATAGACAAATATAGGAAAAGAAATATTTGTAAAACATTTACAAATAAAGGTTATAAAGGGAATTATTTATTTACGAATTAAATAGAGTTATAAAAGGGAACTTTAAATAAAATTTAAGTGTTAGATACTTAATGGATTATATAAAGGAATCAATCGAGTTAGAATAAACCGATTAGAGTTAATTGAATATAAAGTTATTCGAAATAGAGTTTATCGAATATTAGTATTCGAAATATAGTTAATCAAATGGAGTTAAACAGAAATTGGAAAACTGAGTTTTGTAATGGTTGGAGCAGCGAACTCGGATTCGGCAAGAATAAAGATTAACAATTTGAATGGTTTCCTGAGTATCGATCTGATGTTGGTTTCGGCCTTCGGGGTTTATACTTAGGAAGTTGTTCTCTTGTTAGTTTATAGTTAGATTCTGATATATGTGGAAGGATAGGGATACATAAATAAGAAGATTTGGAAATGTTTTCCAGTGTTAACGTATACTTTCTAAACATAGAAAATAAGGAAATATATATATATATATATATGATTGATTGATAGAATTTCCATTTGGAAATAATATCGTTGTTTGCACACCTGTTTTTCTTTGATGGTTAAATCACAGATTATCGAAGTTTTGACCATTTTAACGTTGCTAATATGGAGAGACCGGTTAATTATTATCCAAAGAACCACTCTGTATTGGCATAAGCGTTGCGAATCATATATGCCAAAGATAATTGAAGACGGAGTAAAGTGCAAGGGATATTGTATAAGTCTTAGATAACAGTGCCTAAGATGGATGTACTGAATAGTGCCTTCGATTCATCCTGTTCCTAGATGACTTGTATGGATGAATGTCTGACAGAGTATTTCCAGAAAGGTCAAGTACATTGATTTCTTCAACCGTACCAAGAGTGGAAGCGGAGAAGGAAACTTCTTTAGCTAACACGTAATGTACTGTTGTAGACGTCAATTAGTGATTTTCGATGGATCTGACAATGTGGCATTCGAAGTGAATCTAATGTGATGATGAAGCGTAACCTCAAGCCTCATCAACCGGTAAATGACAAAAATCGGCCAGGAAACACGGCTAAGTCGGCCACTCCGAAGTAGGGTGTATAATCGCTTGATCTAGAGTTTCATTTATTTCTAAAAATCTATTGTCGATACTGTCCCATTCGGGAAACGGTTGCTGATCCCAACCGTTGGTGATATACATTCGATACACTCAAGCCAAATGAGTGGTCGGTCATGTGTGGCCGGGTTGCAAGATGTTCTTGTTGAACCCAATGTATCCCTTTCTAGAGGTACACTAGCTAAAGGTGGTTCCATACCTTGTCATAGTTGGAAATCCATTACCTAATACGTGCTTGCAGTTTTGATTGTATACTATATATGTAGAACGTGACATGAAAGTGTTTCTACTAGATGATTATTATATTATGGTTGATAGACATTATTATAATATCAAAAGGTTTTGACATAAAGATAATTTGGATTCTCATGAGGGAAAAACCCGTTCCGTTATACGGTGTGGTCTTATGAGATATCATTTACCTGCTTGAACTGTTTTTAAACCGTTTTACTCATACCAGTCCCATGACTGACCCGGAGTTTATTTTGTTTTGTTTTCCCTAAACTCTTGAGTGCCCAATTTTGTACGGGCAGTCAAGTAGTCTGGATTTACAGATACTTGAAGAGCTGGAGCAGGAGGCTTCAGGATCATATAGCCATAATTTATTTCCGCTGTGTTGTAAGTACTGTACTTTGATAATGATGTATATTCAAGTGCAGATGTATATTTCAAGTTATGTTATATATATTATATGTTATTCGTTCCGCTGTGAGGTTCGTGTTACTCTGATGTTGTGTTCTTTTTCTTCGTCTTCTATTCTAAGTTTCTATCTTATCTATCCTCACCCTCTAATTTCTTTCATTAACTTTCTGGTATTTTTCGATGTTTGGTTAGTCATCATGGAGTTTATGGCGATAACCAATGTCGACAAAATCCGGGTCGTTACACTTTCACTCTCTTCCAGGCTCGCTTAGCTAAGCGGGAACTGTTTGCCATAGTGGCGAGCTTTGGTGTCGCTACATTCCATGGTGGAGTCTTGCTTCCTTGATCCGGTTGGTTGACGAGAGCGCTTTAGCATCCTTTGCTTTGGGTAGCCTATAGGTAGAATTGCTCTTTGAACTCTTTGGTCGGATCAGGGAACCGGTCTATTGGACTTAGGCGCAGCGCCTTTTAAATAGAGAGGAAGGTATGTGCATCATGTCTCATCCATTGCCTGTAACAACCCTGATTTTTGGGGGTAATTTTAAAATTTATTTTAATGAATTTTAATGAGTTTAATATAATTATATTATTTATTTTAAATAATATGGATGATAAACTTATTTTATTTCAACAACGAACTTAAAGGTTATATGAATTCTATTCCGAGCCTGAAATGGCGCGATAATTTCAGTTTTGAAATTCCAACTTTGAAAAATTATACAAAATAAAATATAAATCGGAATTGGACGAAACAAGAAACGCTAGGACCATATCGAAAATATCTTTCCAAAGAGTTTCAGAAATTAAGATTCCAGTTTATAAATTGTAAGTTATGAGAAAATTAAATTTTAAGAAAAACGCTATGGAATTCGTATATATAAGATTAAAGGCCCGAAACACAAAATTTTTTGCTGAATAAGGAAATAGGACTCGAAACCACCTCCATTGGTTTCAGAATGTTGTTTACATATAAAAATGACTATAAAGACTTATGCTTTTGAGTTTCGGAAAAAATTTCATTATTTTAATTATTTTTAATATTAAATATATACGCGCCAAAAATAGGATTTTTGCAAACGACCTCCAAATCCGACGAAACCAGTCTCTATGGATCAAGAATATTTAAATATAGTTAAAAAACCAAAATTCATAATTTTCGGAGTTAATCTGTGGACTGTATTAATTTTTAATTGGAAAACAGTCAATTTTCAGACTTTAAAAATTCATAATAAATTCATACGGACTCAGAAAATTACGAAATTAGGTTCTTTGGATTCGTAACATCAAATATTATTTATGTTTAAAGTTTCATTAATTTCGGAATTAGTATGTGAACGTAGTAATTTTTAAAACGGTCAAAAATGCAAGGAATTGGATAAATAAACAAGTAAAAAGTATTGGGCCCAAGCTAAATTACAACCCAACCTATTTAATACATTTTTCTCAGCCTTTAGCAACCCTAATTCATTTCTCTAAACATAACAGCAGCCTACACCTTCATCTCTCAACAATGGTGTCTTCTTCCTCCACTCAAAAAAAAAAAAAAAAAAACATATGATTTTTCCCAATCCTCACCAAAACATATCGAATTATATATCAAAATGAAGGTATCGACGATACGAAGCTACTGGTGTCGTCGGTTTCATCAAACATCGCACGGATTTGACGAAAACTTCAATTAAACGTTTCAGAATTCGAAATTCAGAAGCCAAAACAAAGTGAGAACTCCTATTTACCGAATTTATTTGAAATTAATTATTTTCGTGATTCGAATGATATTATCTCTGATCCGCAATTAAATGTAGTTATTATTTCCAGATCTGTTTTTAAAGATCTAATTATACGTGCTGTTATTCTCTTTCAATATTATTATTATACGCGCTGTTATTCTCTTTCAATATTGTTTACATTTTTAATACAAATTAAAAAGCGATATTTTGGACATGGAACTTTATGGTCATTTTTTTTATAGAATTAGAAGATAAGGTTTTGACACAGAATATTGTTTTCATTGTTAATAGAATTAAAAGATGAGATTTTGTTTTAAAAATTAATCAAATGTTTAATTAATTATTGATTAATCAAAGTTCAATTGGATTTATGATTATGATCATATTTGCGATGTCTTGTGCTTGGATTTTGTTGTTGTATGTATTGTGATATTTGGGATATCAATGATTGTGTAGATCTATGTCATTCAATAAAAATTCGTATTTGTTTAGATCTATAAACACCGTTTAAATTAGGTATTGTTTATTTCAAAAAGATCCAATATTTTTAATATTGATTGTTTACATAAAATTGTTTTAATGAAAAAGATTCAATTTTTAATATTGATAGTTTACATAAGATTGTTTTCATTATAAAGATTCAACTTTTATTATGTATTAATTTGAATTATGTTATTAATGTCGATATCAAAATTTAGAATATTGTTACATTTAGCATTGGAGAAATTTATATCATATGTTGACACCAAAGTTATATGTCATCACATGTATTGATAGGAGTAGTTGACATCATTATGGACACCAAAACATTATTCAATATCACATGTAGCAACTCGAATATGACATGGAAAATGAAAACATAACATATTTGTCAAAATGCATTAATTAGAATGAAAGCGTGTCTTATTTGTCAAAATGCATTAATTAGAATGAAAACGTGTCTTATTTGTTAAAATGCGTTAATTTGATTAAAACATGTCAATTGTGTTAGGATGTTTTAATTAGATTAAAACATGTCATGTCATTTCTGTTAGGATGTATTAATGGGATTAAGATATGTCATTTTTGTTAAATTAGAATTGACATAACAAACGTATTGTTTTTGTTAAAGTAGAATCGTTAAAATAAAAGTGTCTGTTTATTTATCTTGTTAGAATAGAATTGTCCAAAATAAAAATATCATTTATTAGTTTTATTTTAATCGAACCAATGTGAGAACTCTTTCCTCACTCATTGTTAATGTTCAGTAATTATTTATTTTTATAAATAAATATATTTTAATGCCTGAGATGATTTGTTTGTGGTTTAATTCCATATTATGCATGTTTGGTTATGAATGGATGTTGGGATTGCTATGAAAAGTTTGAAATTTGGAATATTGTAACTTAGGGATTAATTTAATATTTCTTATGGTAATTCCAATTATATTACACTGCCACATATGGGTTACCTGACTCATATGTGTTGATTGGGTTGATATTTTCACACGTCACTCAAAAGCACATTTAATATATTATACATTGAATGTTGTATGAATATGATATGTTGGTTGTTCGATTGCTATTGTGTAATTTGAATGTCATTGAATGTTGTACTGGACTGTCATTGAATATTGAACATTGTTTGGAACCCCATTATTTAATTGTATTGAGTCGGTCTCATTTCAAAAAAAAAAAAAAAAAAAAAAAGGAAGGTTTGAAAACTTTCAAAATGGTTTTTCCATTGAAGATTAATTTTGATTTTTATGATAACATTTAATGCAATTCAATGTAAATTAAGCCGTTAGGGTAATTTGCGGTATTTTTACGTTCATGGTTATTACCATGAATTTCATAGATTATATATTAATCAATTAAGTTTTGAAATTTGAAAATTATCAATTTTACATTTATTTTAATATAATTAAATAAATAGATTCTGCTTGACCCGAGGTTAGATTGAGTTGTGGTATAAGACTGCCCGGACCCGCCCGGCATATCCAGCAACCGCAACAATACATATCTAATGTGAGAGGTTAATGCAGAATTAATTAAGAAATTAATATAGGAAGTTTTGAAATTCAAAAGGTAACATTTTGGAAATGTAATAATTAATGCAGAATTAATTAATTAATGTTGGAGATTTGAAATTCAAAATATATATTTTGGAAAAGTTAATATTTCCTTTAATAGTATAAACATAAATGCAGCATTAATGAATGATAAATGCTGAAAGTTAAATTTCAAAAGTTAATGTTTTTGAAAATAAAAGTAAACCTTTTATTTAGGTATGACATTAAATATGTTTTAATAATAAAAGTAAATCTTTTATTAAAATTTATGGCATTGAAGATATTTTGTTAATAAAAGTTATTTTTTTTAAGATTAAGAACGTGAGAGATATTTTGATAATAAGGGTTATTCTTTTTATTAAGAATGATGAAATATTAATTATTAATTAATATTTAAGAATTGAATTTCAAAAAGAGGTATTTATTGAGAATAAATACAATATTAATGATTGATTAACATTAAGGAGTAATTAATATTATTTTGAATATTATAAATGAAATATTAATTATGAATTAATATTAAAGATTGAATCTCAAAAGTATTTCTTTTGACAACTTTATTTTGAATATGGTAAGAATGAATGTCGAATTAAATGATACTTTTTGATTTACATATGAACCTTGTTTCAGTGTAGTAAATTATATTTTGAACGACATGTCAATACATTGAAAATGGATTAACGTTTAGAAACTTTTTTTAATAAAGTTTATTATTGTTTAGGTAAAAACATTAAAGAAAATAATGTATTACTTAAAATGACATAGTTATTTATTCATATAAACATGACTTTGGGTTTAATTATGCGGAAAATAAAAGTTAGTCTTTTATTTAAAAAAATAAAACGTGGAAAATAAAAGAGACTCTTTTATTAGAGAATGAACGTGCAATGTAAATTATTCTTTTATTAAGAATGAACGTGCAATGTAAATTATTCTTTTATTAAGAATGAACGTGCAATGTAAATTATTCTTTTATTAAGAATGAACGTGCAATGTAAATTATTCTTTTAATAAGAATGAACGTGTAATGTAAAGTATATCTTTTATTTTATGAAATGAATAATAAGACGATAATAAAAGTTCATTCTTTTATTAAGTATAAGATGTGATTTTCATTTAATAACTGAATTTATTAAAATGCACGAAATTGTTAAGGGTCAAGAACAATATATTGAAAATGAAATTTGAATCCAGGATCCATTAATCTTTTAAGGGAATATTTCCAAAAATGAGGTTTCCTAATTTAATGTATTAAATTAGAATTTAATGGAGATTTAATAAAGGAGGAGTTTCTTAATTCAGAGTTGTAAATTTGAATTAATGATTTCCTAAAGTGAATTAAATCATTAAGTAATGATTTATGAAAGAAGTAAGTTTAAATGTGATTTAAATAAATCTTTAATTAGATTTAAACAAAAATAAATTAACATCCTTGATTTGGAATGAGACGTTGTTTGTGTTACTTTAGCACACGTTTTTTTAAATTGCGCGAATTATTCGGAAAGACCGGGTTCAACCCATTCCGAATAAATTCATACGATGATTGAAGATCGACGATGAAGACGGTTATTGAAGAACGGGAAATTTCCATATTGAATGAATGATTATTGATATCTTGATTGGACCGTACACCCAAGATGAGGGAAAGTTGGTGATCATTCAGACGTATTTGGGAATTCTACCGGATATAGTTTCGTTCAGACCCAGAACGGACTAGTAAATGGATTGCGTGTCTGACATGGTATTCCTTTATATTGTACTTGTTGATCTCTGTTTTACGTATAACTGTGTGGTGGTGGAGAATTTATTCTTCGCTTAACACCCGGTTATATATTGGTAGATGATCAATGATATGGTATGGTCTGACAATGTGGCACGCCAAGATGCATTGATCAAGGCTTTTGTTGAAAAGCAGGCCTTGTGGGTATAACGTAACTTCACGAACCTCACACCCCGGTATGAGTCAAAAACGGGAGAAGGGAACGCAGGGAGTGCACACGTTATCTTTCTAGCTAGAGTGATGTCAGGGACCTACCAGCGCTGACAGTTTACTCATTGTGGATATTGGATTTTGAGGCGCCTCGTTATTTTTATAGGCCGTTGGTGGTCACACTATAGGTCCAAAGGGACCGGGAAACGTGTGTTCAGGCATAACTAATCCACTGCCCATAGGCGGGGACCGGCCCTGCAGCTATCCAAGGGTTCACTGCGGGGAATCCTGAGGTATCCGCTAGAGTGCCTCGAATCGGTAAGGAGCTCCTCCCTAGCCTTGACTCATGATGGAATTCAAATCTCCGATACGACCATTGCGGTTTTGATTGTATAACTAGTATGGCGACATGATATATGGTACCCATGCCGTCTAGGATTGATACATTTATTTTGAATTGCTTTTAAAACATATACACACTAATGATAATATCGGTTTAACGTATTTATCATCTTTTGATCATTATAAGGTAAAACCCTATCCTCTGGTGTGCGTTGCATTGTGTGATGGGACCTGGGTCTTATAATGGTTTCATTTTTCCAAAAATCATTGCGTTGTTTAACGATTTACTTTAATTTATGCACCGACAATCCATTGGAATAAAACCCGTTCCGCATTAGCGGCGTGGTCCTTGGATTTGTCTTATTAGCTAAATTAGTTTTGAGTTCTCATACCAGTCCCATGACTGACCTGGAGTTTATTGTTTTAACCTAAACTCTGGGTGCCCATATTTTTCCACATGGGCAGCTAGTAGTTTTGGTTTTGCAGATATTATATTCACAGGATCCTGGTCTACAGCTGAAGCGATATTCGGAAAGCTCTGTATCCGTGTATCTCTTTTAGTTGTAATTTTGTATTATTTTTCCGCTGCTATTTAAATGTAATTAAAATCTCTGATATTGTATTTATCAAATGTAAAGTATTCATTTGTATTCTGGAATATTCTTGTACTCTGATGTAATTGTTGTAATAGCAATGAAAATGTTCTGTTGTTCTGTGTTCTGATGAGTATTGTTCTCAAAGCAATCCGGGTTTTCCTTTACGGGGAAGTTTGGGTCGTCACATTTGGTATCAGAGCTTTGGTTTACAGAGCTCGAGAACAAGACACATTAGAACCGAACGAAAGAATTCATCAGAGATCGGATTAGTAATACCCTATAAGGATAACTCGTTAGAGATAGGATCAGCAGTATCCTAGGATGAGTTTAAAGAGTTCTTTTTATAAAAATATAATAAAAACACAAAAATAGGTTTTGAAAATTTTAAATTATTAAGCATATTTGAATATTATGTTTTAATGTATTTTGGACTATCAGGTATTAGTAGATTTTGCATACACGCCTTGCAAACGTGTATACGGAATATCGATATACTGGGTAGATATAGGAATCACACTCTAGTAGCCCGGAATGATTCTGATGATGAGCATGACATCATCAGTATTTATGTTCGAGTTGTGAAAGTGGGATTTCTATATATATTTCCACATTTACAAGTATGAGAACTCAAACCTTAGGATTTGTTGTGACTTGGCACCAAACACAAGATTTTTGTATATGTTTACATATATAAAGTTATGCATTTATAATTTAATCACTCAATTGATTGATGGATGTGTTGTTTGGTTGTTTGTTGATGTATTAATAATATTGGAATATGAAACCAAAGTAGAATGAATTATAAGTTAAGACAAATCAAACAATAATATTGGAATGAATGTAAAATTTGTTTGGAATTGCATACGCGTATATATATGTACTGAGCAGGTCAAGCAAGGAGGCTAGAAGCAGAGGAATAAAATAATTTGCCCGACCAATAGGTACACATTTACTTTGTTGTTTGGGTTTTTTATTTTAGTAGCCGTTGGCTAGCCGTTGCTTGGCTTTTTCTTTCTTCTCTCCTCTCTTTCTCTTTTTCCTTTTTGTTTTATGAGAGCCTTTCATGCCAATTTCATTCTTACGATACTCTCCGTACAAAGGAGGTTGTGGCGAAATTTTTCAAAGATTTAGAGTGTTAGCCATTTTTTTTTTGGAAAATTAGGAAAAATTTATTAATTGAAAAATTGGGGACTTAAGCTGTAACAAAAATAATGAGAGATGGGTTGGATTATTAAAATAATTCTAGCTTCGTGCCTTTTCGAGGACGAAAAGTTTTTAAGGGGGGGATATTGTAACAACCCTGATTTTTGGGGGTAATTTTAAAATTTATTTTAATGAATTTTAATGAGTTTAATATAATTATATTATTTATTTTAAATAATATGGATGATAAACTTATTTTATTTCAACAACGAACTTAAAGGTTATATGAATTCTATTCCGAGCCTGAAATGGCGCGATAATTTCAGTTTTGAAATTCCAACTTTGAAAAATTATACAAAATAAAATATAAATCGGAATTGGACGAAACAAGAAACGCTAGGACCATATCGAAAATATCTTTCCAAAGAGTTTCAGAAATTAAGATTCCAGTTTATAAATTGTAAGTTATGAGAAAATTAAATTTTAAGAAAAACGCTATGGAATTCGTATATATAAGATTAAAGGCCCGAAACACAAAATTTTTTGCTGAATAAGGAAATAGGACTCGAAACCACCTCCATTGGTTTCAGAATGTTGTTTACATATAAAAATGACTATAAAGACTTATGCTTTTGAGTTTCGGAAAAAATTTCATTATTTTAATTATTTTTAATATTAAATATATACGCGCCAAAAATAGGATTTTTGCAAACGACCTCCAAATCCGACGAAACCAGTCTCTATGGATCAAGAATATTTAAATATAGTTAAAAAACCAAAATTCATAATTTTCGGAGTTAATCTGTGGACTGTATTAATTTTTAATTGGAAAACAGTCAATTTTCAAACTTTAAAAATTCATAATAAATTCATACGGACTCAGAAAATTACGAAATTAGGTTCTTTGGATTCGTAACATCAAATATTATTTATGTTTAAAGTTTCATTAATTTCGGAATTAGTATGTGAACGTAGTAATTTTTAAAACGGTCAAAAATGCAAGGAATTGGATAAATAAACAAGTAAAAAGTATTGGGCCCAAGCTAAATTACAACCCAACCTATTTAATACATTTTTCTCAGCCTTTAGCAACCCTAATTCATTTCTCTAAACATAACAGCAGCCTACACCTTCATCTCTCAACAATGGTGTCTTCTTCCTCCACTCAAAAAAAAAAAAAAACATATGATTTTTCCCAATCCTCACCAAAACATATCGAATTATATATCAAAATGAAGGTATCGACGATACGAAGCTACTGGTGTCGTCGGTTTCATCAAACATCGCACGGATTTGACGAAAACTTCAATTAAACGTTTCAGAATTCGAAATTCAGAAGCCAAAACAAGGTGAGAACTCCTATTTACCGAATTTATTTGAAATTAATTATTTTCGTGATTCGAATGATATTATCTCTGATCCGCAATTAAATGTAGTTATTATTTCCAGATCTGTTTTTAAAGATCTAATTATACGTGCTGTTATTCTCTTTCAATATTATTATTATACGCGCTGTTATTCTCTTTCAATATTGTTTACATTTTTAATACAAATTAAAAAGCGATATTTTGGACATGGAACTTTATGGTCATTTTTTTTATAGAATTAGAAGATAAGGTTTTGACACAGAATATTGTTTTCATTGTTAATAGAATTAAAAGATGAGATTTTGTTTTAAAAATTAATCAAATGTTTAATTAATTATTGATTAATCAAAGTTCAATTGGATTTATGATTATGATCATATTTGCGATGTCTTGTGCTTGGATTTTGTTGTTGTATGTATTGTGATATTTGGGATATCAATGATTGTGTAGATCTATGTCATTCAATAAAAATTCGTATTTGTTTAGATCTATAAACACCGTTTAAATTAGGTATTGTTTATTTCAAAAAGATCCAATATTTTTAATATTGATTGTTTACATAAAATTGTTTTAATGAAAAAGATTCAATTTTTAATATTGATAGTTTACATAAGATTGTTTTCATTATAAAGATTCAACTTTTATTATGTATTAATTTGAATTATGTTATTAATGTCGATATCAAAATTTAGAATATTGTTACATTTAGCATTGGAGAAATTTATATCATATGTTGACACCAAAGTTATATGTCATCACATGTATTGATAGGAGTAGTTGACATCATTATGGACACCAAAACATTATTCAATATCACATGTAGCAACTCGAATATGACATGGAAAATGAAAACATAACATATTTGTCAAAATGCATTAATTAGAATGAAAGCGTGTCTTATTTGTCAAAATGCATTAATTAGAATGAAAACGTGTCTTATTTGTTAAAATGCGTTAATTTGATTAAAACATGTCAATTGTGTTAGGATGTTTTAATTAGATTAAAACATGTCATGTCATTTCTGTTAGGATGTATTAATGGGATTAAGATATGTCATTTTTGTTAAATTAGAATTGACATAACAAACGTATTGTTTTTGTTAAAGTAGAATCGTTAAAATAAAAGTGTCTGTTTATTTATCTTGTTAGAATAGAATTGTCCAAAATAAAAATATCATTTATTAGTTTTATTTTAATCGAACCAATGTGAGAACTCTTTCCTCACTCATTGTTAATGTTCAGTAATTATTTATTTTTATAAATAAATATATTTTAATGCCTGAGATGATTTGTTTGTGGTTTAATTCCATATTATGCATGTTTGGTTATGAATGGATGTTGGGATTGCTATGAAAAGTTTGAAATTTGGAATATTGTAACTTAGGGATTAATTTAATATTTCTTATGGTAATTCCAATTATATTACACTGCCACATATGGGTTACCTGACTCATATGTGTTGATTGGGTTGATATTTTCACACGTCACTCAAAAGCACATTTAATATATTATACATTGAATGTTGTATGAATATGATATGTTGGTTGTTCGATTGCTATTGTGTAATTTGAATGTCATTGAATGTTGTACTGGACTGTCATTGAATATTGAACATTGTTTGGAACCCCATTATTTAATTGTATTGAGTCGGTCTCATTTCAAAAAAAAAAAAAAAAAAAAAAAAAAAAAAGGAAGGTTTGAAAACTTTCAAAATGGTTTTTCCATTGAAGATTAATTTTGATTTTTATGATAACATTTAATGCAATTCAATGTAAATTAAGCCGTTAGGGTAATTTGCGGTATTTTTACGTTCATGGTTATTACCATGAATTTCATTGATTATATATTAATCAATTAAGTTTTGAAATTTGAAATTTGAAAATTATCAATTTTACATTTATTTTAATATAATTAAATAAATAGATTCTGCTTGACCCGAGGTTAGATTGAGTTGTGGTATAAGACTGCCCGGACCCGCCCGGCATATCCAGCAACCGCAACAATACATATCTAATGTGAGAGGTTAATGCAGAATTAATTAAGAAATTAATATAGGAAGTTTTGAAATTCAAAAGGTAACATTTTGGAAATGTAATAATTAATGCAGAATTAATTAATTAATGTTGGAGATTTGAAATTCAAAATATATATTTTGGAAAAGTTAATATTTCCTTTAATAGTATAAACATAAATGCAGCATTAATGAATGATAAATGCTGAAAGTTAAATTTCAAAAGTTAATGCTTTTGAAAATAAAAGTAAACCTTTTATTTAGGTATGACATTAAATATGTTTTAATAATAAAAGTAAATCTTTTATTAAAATTTATGGCATTGAAGATATTTTGTTAATAAAAGTTATTTTTTTTAAGATTAAGAACGTGAGAGATATTTTGATAATAAGGGTTATTCTTTTTATTAAGAATGATGAAATATTAATTATTAATTAATATTTAAGAATTGAATTTCAAAAAGAGGTATTTATTGAGAATAAATACAATATTAATGATTGATTAACATTAAGGAGTAATTAATATTATTTTGAATATTATAAATGAAATATTAATTATGAATTAATATTAAAGATTGAATCTCAAAAGTATTTCTTTTGACAACTTTATTTTGAATATGGTAAGAATGAATGTCGAATTAAATGATACTTTTTGATTTACATATGAACCTTGTTTCAGTGTAGTAAATTATATTTTGAACGACATGTCAATACATTGAAAATGGATTAACGTTTAGAAACTTTTTTTAATAAAGTTTATTATTGTTTAGGTAAAAACATTAAAGAAAATAATGTATTACTTAAAATGACATAGTTATTTATTCATATAAACATGACTTTGGGTTTAATTATGCGGAAAATAAAAGTTAGTCTTTTATTTAAAAAAATAAAACGTGGAAAATAAAAGAGACTCTTTTATTAGAGAATGAACGTGCAATGTAAATTATTCTTTTATTAAGAATGAACGTGCAATGTAAATTATTCTTTTATTAAGAATGAACGTGCAATGTAAATTATTCTTTTATTAAGAATGAACGTGCAATGTAAATTATTCTTTTAATAAGAATGAACGTGTAATGTAAAGTATATCTTTTATTTTATGAAATGAATAATAAGACGATAATAAAAGTTCATTCTTTTATTAAGTATAAGATGTGATTTTCATTTAATAACTGAATTTATTAAAATGCACGAAATTGTTAAGGGTCAAGAACAATATATTGAAAATGAAATTTGAATCCAGGATCCATTAATCTTTTAAGGGAATATTTCCAAAAATGAGGTTTCCTAATTTAATGTATTAAATTAGAATTTAATGGAGATTTAATAAAGGAGGAGTTTCTTAATTCAGAGTTGTAAATTTGAATTAATGATTTCCTAAAGTGAATTAAATCATTAAGTAATGATTTATGAAAGAAGTAAGTTTAAATGTGATTTAAATAAATCTTTAATTAGATTTAAACAAAAATAAATTAACATCCTTGATTTGGAATGAGACGTTGTTTGTGTTACTTTAACACACGTTTTTTTAAATTGCGCGAATTATTCGGAAAGACCGGGTTCAACCCATTCCGAATAAATTCATACGATGATTGAAGATCGACGATGAAGACGGTTATTGAAGAACGGGAAATTTCCATATTGAATGAATGATTATTGATATCTTGATTGGACCGTACACCCAAGATGAGGGAAAGTTGGTGATCATTCAGACGTATTTGGGAATTCTACCGGATATAGTTTCGTTCAGACCCAGAACGGACTAGTAAATGGATTGCGTGTCTGACATGGTATTCCTTTATATTGTACTTGTTGATCTCTGTTTTACGTATAACTGTGTGGTGGTGGAGAATTTATTCTTCGCTTAACACCCGGTTATATATTGGTAGATGATCAATGATATGGTATGGTCTGACAATGTGGCACGCCAAGATGCATTGATCAAGGCTTTTGTTGAAAAGCAGGCCTTGTGGGTATAACGTAACTTCACGAACCTCACACCCCGGTATGAGTCAAAAACGGGAGAAGGGAATGCAGGGAGTGCACACGTTATCTTTCTAGCTAGAGTGATGTCAGGGACCTACCAGCGCTGACAGTTTACTCATTGTGGATATTGGATTTTGAGGCGCCTCGTTATTTTTATAGGCCGTTGGTGGTCACACTATAGGTCCAAAGGGACCGGGAAACGTGTGTTCAGGCATAACTAATCCACTGCCCATAGGCGGGGACCGGCCCTGCAGCTATCCAAGGGTTCACTGCGGGGAATCCTGAGGTATCCGCTAGAGTGCCTCGAATCGGTAAGGAGCTCCTCCCTAGCCTTGACTCATGATGGAATTCAAATCTCCGATACGACCATTGCGGTTTTGATTGTATAACTAGTATGGCGACATGATATATGGTACCCATGCCGTCTAGGATTGATACATTTATTTTGAATTGCTTTTAAAACATATACACACTAATGATAATATCGGTTTAACGTATTTATCATCTTTTGATCATTATAAGGTAAAACCCTATCCTCTGGTGTGCGTTGCATTGTGTGATGGGACCTGGGTCTTATAATGGTTTCATTTTTCCAAAAATCATTGCGTTGTTTAACGATTTACTTTAATTTATGCACCGACAATCCATTGGAATAAAACCCGTTCCGCATTAGCGGCGTGGTCCTTGGATTTGTCTTATTAGCTAAATTAGTTTTGAGTTCTCATACCAGTCCCATGACTGACCTGGAGTTTATTGTTTTAACCTAAACTCTGGGTGCCCATATTTTTCCACACGGGCAGCTAGTAGTTTTGGTTTTGCAGATATTATATTCACAGGATCCTGGTCTACAGCTGAAGCGATATTCGGAAAGCTCTGTATCCGTGTATCTCTTTTAGTTGTAATTTTGTATTATTTTTCCGCTGCTATTTAAATGTAATTAAAATCTCTGATATTGTATTTATCAAATGTAAAGTATTCATTTGTATTCTGGAATATTCTTGTACTCTGATGTAATTGTTGAAATAGCAATGAAAATGTTCTGTTGTTCTGTGTTCTGATGAGTATTGTTCTCAAAGCAATCCGGGTTTTCCTTTACGGGGAAGTTTGGGTCGTCACATTGCCTTAGCTTCATTCATTTGCTACTCATATCTGAATGTGAAGTAGTTTGAATTAATAAGGCCATTGTATGGAAGTCGGATAGGAGGAGTGAGCTCCTCTGGATATTATGCTTGAAAGACCCTTTCGATGAATGGAGTTTCACTAGAAGGGAAGTCCCATTCCTTTCCACCGTCACTGCGAGCTAGATTCTTTTTCATTATACATTTTGTTATGTCCGCGATATACTCTTCAGTGTTGTGTTGTTCCACAGGGCCAATTTCGATTTCATTACCAGATTGTTGCCTTGGCAATATATCGCAGTTTGAGAATCGAGGAAGTGCCCCCTTGTGCGGTACTAACAACATTTTGAGTATTTCGATCAGAATGACTTCTAGCATGTGGATTGGCTTGAACGTTTAGAAGAACATTCATTTTGTCCATGAGGGCCTGATTAGGATTAGCATCCATTAGAACTTTATTTAAAGTTTCCATTTGAAATGGGATTGATTTGGACGACATCGAGGTGCAAAGTGTATGGAGATAACGATGGATCAACTTGCACGGTCGAAGGTTGTCAGTGAGGTTGATGCAAGAAAGAATGATTAGTTAAGGCAGATCATATTCAACTTTGAATCATATTTGAACCATGATGCCATGTTTCGAGGACTTAGTTCCTGGTTATGCTTGACGATACAAATCACAAATGGGGAGGAAGCTGAAAATATATGGTCCAGCGAACCGATCAGCATATTTGCATATTTATAGAAATGCCACCAGTACGACTGGCAACATTTGGAAACAGGTATCGATCGGTTTGGTACCGGCCGGTCTTGTGCCGGTCGGTCAATGCTTTTTAGACACCGGTCGTCTATAAAATTATACAACCGATCGGCTGTGGAGAAATGACCACCGACCGGTTAGCTCTCCAACATATTGTACGGGCCATACCATTCCTCTCTAATACCGACTGTTTTCAATCTTCAATGAGTACCGGTCACCATCCGGTTGTACTCTATGCAAAGCAATTATGCTGATTCACGTGTCCTCAAATGTTTACTATATTTCCATTATATCATTTTATTCACTGAAGCCAATCTTTTTTTATCCTGTAACCGATCCATCTTCGTAGCTGCGGACTGACCAAATGCTGACATATCGTAACCGATCGGTCGAGGCTGAAAGAGAGATCGATCACTTATGAATTATCATGCTGGCAAGTTGATGACAAGATTTTCTCATGTTTAAATGCCATACTTGTTGGGTATAGGTCCACAACAGGCCTTTTATGTGAAACGCGTTCTCATCATACAAAGACATCACGATTCATGCGAAACAATCTACACTTGCTTACGTGGCATCCTATAGCTTGATGCTAACGAAATGAGCACTTTTCTTATTCATTGTTTGACCATTCTCACGAGCTGAATTTCTTAATGACTCGGCACTTGAAATGAACAACTTGGTTCTCGTGAACAATAGTGGCATGATGACTTACGGTAGTCAGCTCTTTCTCGCATGCCAATATTCTCTACACGTTATGTTCAGATCATGCCACTCATACCGTTCGGTCCCCCCATTTTATATAACCGTTCGGTCACATCCTTTGCACCATTGTTGGTTTATATTACAATTCCATGTGTGCGTCTTCATGTGATATCTGAATCCCATTAACATATCTATTTTTACATTAACGTTGTCATGTTAATATTACCGACCAGCTCACGCATAATAGTCACATATCTCATTTGACTGGACTGATCCATACTCCTTTTTCCATAGAATCGACCAAGCCGGCATTGCGAACACTGATCCAGGTTGATGCTTGCGCCATACCATTTGCATACCGATCGGTACTGTTGTATGAATATATGACAGACCGCCTCATATTATATTCTGTGCACATAATTATGCCACACTTGTCTTTATACCGATCGGTACATGACATCCATTCTTAGATTGGAGCCACCTGTTACGTACTTCGATTATTCCAACAAATCATAACTTTGTTGCGCTTGTCATTTAGTGCTGAACACCTTCTCACGTGCCACACGTACCCTCTTATTTGCGCCTCTTATATAAATATTTCCTTTGAACCGCATCATCTCATTTCATTTTTCTGCTTTAACGAATAGACTTTCATGGCGTCCAGGGAGAAACTTGGCGTTTTTCTGATCCAGTCTTGCAATTACTTCGCAGATGGTTCCTGGCTATTTCCAAATCATCAACATAATCGCCAGCATCGGGCACTTGATGTCCCAGATCTGATTCGCTCTAGCATTGATGCAGCTCAACAACCAGGATTCGATTTTGAAACAGTCGTGAGCTCTCTCTCTCTCTTCAGATCTGGAGCTCAGGAATGCTGCGCCTTCTGGGATTTTTTGTAAGGTTTGAGATGTAAATCAGACACTTAGGTGTTTTGTAAGGTTAGAGATGGATTTATCGAAGCTTTGAAGCAATTTGTAATTGCAGCGCTGCTTGGTTGTACTTGAAATGAGTTCATCACAACTCTTCTAGATTTAAAGCTCCATCGCTGCACTGGATTTTCATCACATCAAATCGATCTGAGGCTTTTACTCCACAGATTTGCTTCACACTAAACCGGTCATTCACAAATTACTGGTAAAATAGAGTCTGGAACGATTATATTAAACATTGATCCACGTTTTAGCAAGGTATTGGCCGAAATTTCATTTGCTGTTGATGATGTTTGTACTTCTCAAATTCTGTAACTTTTGTTTTGTACACGGCTCTTGCTGGAAGTGAATTCAATTGTAGAACTTGGGCTTTTGATTGTATTGAGATGCATGCAACATGTCCGATGAAATTATTGTTTGAATCTGTCCATACTTGCTGCACTTTAATCTTGATACTTTGTGGCGAATTGTTAGACCTTGGTGGTGCAGAGCCTGAGATTTATTCATACTGGAATTCAACCTTGATTTTTGAGTTTTGAGGTTAAGATTTTGCTTCAAATAGTTTCAGAAGCATTATGCTCTCTGGCCACAGATTCTAATCTTACGCTTACAAGTTTACCGAGATATATCAGAATACTTGTACAAAGATTTTTTGCAATGAATTTGGTTAACCTTCATTTTAGCTTGAATTTGGCCATGTGTAATTTTTAACTTTTTTAATGGCTCATGCTTTATATTGAATTGTATATGGATTTGTTCATAACCGTTCTATGTAGCAATGCCAGTCTATATGAGTACATCGGGCTTTTATGTGCACTTTATACCATTCTTTGCTGATTGTATTTTGTGCTTTCTGAATTGCTTCTGATAAGGTGCGTCAATTCACATTTCCAAGCTTGTAAATGTTAATTTGAAATCGGTGACACAAAACTTTCTCATATATGTATGCTGGTTGGACAAAGCTGTGCACACATTTTTTTATTAATTTTCGCTGGAACTTGATCTTGAGCTCAACAGTTTGGTGTTTGGATTTGATCATGATCACTTAAACTCGACCACTCAGCATTTGTATATACTTTTGGACTTTGATCATGATTTTGAATCCATGCTCGAAATACTCTACGGCATGGATTTTGTTGCGCTAACTTACACTCCAATTTTGAATTCACGCATTTGTTGTTGATAGTGCCGCCCTAGTGTATGAATATCTAAGCCTTGAAATGCTTTATTTGTGACGTAAGAATAACAACATGAATATGGAAATACGAACGGCAGAGACTAGATTATATCATTGCGCGCGACATGAATGGATCGGATAAGGTTCTGAACTTTGAAGCAAGGCTCTTAAGATGAGAGTTGTGCGATTGGGCCCCACGGTGGGCGCCAAATGTTCGAATCAAAAAATGACTCAAACACCAATGGTGTGAAATCACACTTCACCAATTATGTTTAGAAATTCAAAGGGCCACAATCGCAAAATAAATGGAGAAAAACAAGATAAGAGACACGAAGTTTTTATATTGGTTCGATCAAATGTGATCTACATCCATTTTGAAGCTTATTCTCATTATTTTTGCGATAGTTACAAAGCATACAAATATCTTGACCACACCCATCTTTTTGGGCTATTCAATTATTCAACTTGATCTCTATGAATTGGTGGAAGAAATATTGAAGAAGCCTTGGAGAAATCTTCGGAGAATGGAAATCCGGTGATGGATCTATGAACTCTCGAAGAATGGGGAGATTTCGATGGATTCCATGGAAGATTGGATGAATGATCTTCTTTGTATGATGGATTAACTGTTGATTAGTTTGAATTGGTTGAGAATGAAGTTAGTAGCCCTTCGGGGCCATGAATTTTCTCCTCCGTTAAAGTGGGGTTGGACCTCTATTTATAAGTGTGTAGAAAATGAGGAGAATGGCCAAAATATAAGGTGCCGGGAATCGGTCGGTCTGAAGTTTATTTATAGAAATGCCACTGGGTACCGGTCGGTTGGTCATAAACTAAGGCATCGGTCGGTCAAAAAATGAGACACCGATCGGTCATGGAACTGGACTACCGATCGGTTCTATCATAAAGTGCTGAACGCCTCTTGCTTTATTATCTGCATACCGTTCGGTTCCATCTTTAATACTGGTTGCCTTTTGTATTATTCCATTCCTCTACCATTCACGTGTCATCCAACTTGAGGCCACATTGCATACTAATTACAGCTTTACCATTCTTGGCATTTAGTGCCTCCTTTTGCAATTTTTTCTTTAATATGAACTCCTGTATATAAATATTTGTACTATGCTGGCATTCGTTTATACTCATGAAACCAAACTACGTTACAACTTCCAATTACATACCGATCGGTACTTGGACCCAACTTCATGTACACCGACCGATCACTCTTAGAACTGGACAATATATTTGTATATGATTTCACGTTGGTCTCATGGCGTTTGATATACACTTTATGCAATGTGTGGCTGTGTGTTCAAACTATAAAATCATGCCATTGTCACTTTGAACTTGCATCGCCATGTATTCTCACCATTTAACTATACCGATCGGTATAGTTCATTGAAGCCATAACGTTTCCAATTCCTGTTATGACACGTGGCGGCCATGCAAGCTGCCGTTGTTTATTCATTACAGGTTCACGTTACGTTAACATGACAGCTCTGCATGCATGGAAGGAGGCGCCAGGTTTATTTTCTGACCGATCAGCATGTCTTAACAACCGATCGGTTGTTCAGTTTGGTATAGTTCGTATGTACTTCATAATTCTGAACCGCGTTCTCACAACGGGGTTAACAAGGGGTGTTTAAGGAATTTGCAAGCATCGTAATATCAAAATTATTAACATCAACAGAAAAAGAAGAAACTAGAGGATCCGAATTAACCAGTTTAGATGAGGAATTGACAAGATTAACAACAGATTTGGATGTTGAATAATGATCTTCGAATTATCAAGATTAGCCGCAAGATTAATAAGATTACCTGAATTTGTACTAGATAAATCAGAAGATGATGAAGAATTCACATTACCATTATCGAAGTTGACAATGAGTGGAGGAGGCGGGTCAGGAGGAGGAGGAGGACGAGCAGGGATTGGAGAAAAAGTTGACGAAGTAAGGAAAAAAGAAGACGATGAGAGAGAGGATATTGAGGATGTGGAAACCGCCATTAGAAAAAGTTCTCTAACCAAATTGGATTTTATAAATAATTATTTTTCTAGTTTTCTAAAATATTTAAATCTAGTATTATCTATATTTACAAATGTAAAAATAGATTACAAAACAAATTGCAACAAATTATTTATTTGGAAATATATAGACATGTACACTGATCAAGGAATTTTAAACTGTAATATATATATATATATATGTATGTATGTATATTCGGAATTTGACTCAATTAATTATTTTTAAATTATTAAATTTAAATTAATTACTGAAATAACTCATAATAAATTGCATTACAAAATCAATCAAAAACCAGGGCGTTACATCTTGAAGGCCAGCATGGAGGAAAGCCTGCGCCTGACCCTTAGGCGTGCACCTTATCAACTATGTTTGCAATAACCGAAACAGTACTAGGTTGATTGCATGGTAAATAATGCAACGTTGCATTGTGTGAAATGTAAGAAATGACAAAATCCAATTTCATGGGTCGCTATATCTTCAAAACATTTGGTGTTTTTCTTTTTTGTGGGGGAGGGGGTTTGTGGGATTTATGAAGCTATAAGGCTCAAAGTTATTTTTTTCTTCTTTATTTGGTATTTTTGAAAAAAAATATAAGGTGTAAACATGATTTTCACTTGTTATTATCTATTTTGTGTTGGGTAAGTTGCTAGTTGTCCTTTCTTTGCCCTTATCCTAGTGCTTGTCTCAATTATGTCATTTTATAATCTAAGCAAGGGAAAATTACAAACCATTTGTCCAGTGGTAAGGCGCTTGCTTCAGTTGGGTCCTAGACTTAAAACCCTTAGGCATATATAGTAGCTAATGTTAACAAAATAGATAATGGTAAAAAAAAGAGGTACGTTAGTACGAGTTAATTAGCAAGTGGCATGGGTATGTTACTCATTTGATACTATTATACTGGTACATGGAAAGAGATCCAAAAGCCTACACTTCTACTCAGAAGTATCACTTGTAAAGTTAAATATTACAAAAATCTTAAGCTAAAGCAACAATTAGCAATGAATTGTTAAATTATTTTTTAATGTAGTAATTGTAATACCCCACACTTTTCTGAGCCCAAATTTTACAAAAATCGAAATTCGAACACATCCAAGCATGGAACATGTAAATCTGGTACCTGCAAATAAAAGAGCATGAGCATAATTAGAGTATGTAAAACAACTCACAACAGAAAAAATAGGATAAACATGTATTAACTCTAGTAACTACCTTATAAAAGTGAATCACCATGTCAATACTGAGCACGAGAGAGAACGATAACCGAAAGCCAAACTAAAACACCTGTGAGAACCTGACCTTATCTAGAAAACCTGGGAGGTTGTAATGATAAGGGGGTCAGAACAACAAGTTCTGGTGAACAAGAAAAGTACAACACAAATTAAGATACACACATGTATCCCGTTTGGTTCAACCAAAGATATATGTCTACCAAGGCTAGTTATTCTAACCTAGCCTTGTAAACATTTATGCACGACTTTGACTACCCTTCCCAAGGTAGTATTCCCAATAATACCGATACCGAGATAGAACGTTTACGCATATACTTATGAAGCCTTTAGATTAATTATTTAACTTAGAAGTGAACTCCCAACTACGGAATTTACTTACTTATAAGTGTATACTTAGCCACTTAACGCCTCACTATCGAATGATGGATAAGGTGGATTCTCCCAATCACTTAAGACCTTAGGCGGACCTATTGGTCATTTAGTACCTTTCAATGATTTACTCAAGATCATTATAAACTAGAGGAAACTAGCTACAGGGCTCTACTAGTTAAGGCTTCTGTCATTCACCCATATAAACCCATCCCCTGCATAAGGTGGGAGATAGTAAGCAGCCACCTAAGGCTGTTACTATCTAGTTGGCCTTATTTGATAAATCTCTTTAGCCTCTTAATACTTCTCTTAGGATTGGTAGTCCTATGGAATGACCATATCGGACGTTGTGAACCCAGGTTTAAATAGGATTCGCACACCATTTAAAACCTCTAACTGGATAATCTATTCCCAGGCGGACTCCTCGGCCCAAAGCCACTTCAGCTACTCGTGAAGATTATCAAACTCACACCCAATTAGCCTTTAGTGCTTTCATTTATGGGAGGTGGGCTACACGATCACTTAATCCCTGTTTATATGTGGATTTAACGACTTAAGACCATAATCCCAAAGCAGGCCACATTATTGAGTTATTCCCGTTTAGTTTCTCTTTATGGAAATACCATGTGTACATGATTAATTATCATCATGGATTCCTATGGTTAATGATGCTTCACAACATTAATCTACTAAGTCCAATTATAACTTTTAGTTACAGGTTCTAGGTTAACTAGTATATATAAGGAAAGTCATGTCCTTTTTAGCCTAGAATATTTATTCAAATATTTTCCTTATTGGACTTAGTATTTAAATGGTAACGTTTTCCCATAAATCCCCATTTTGTTTCTTTTTTCTATTCAATGGATTTATTGCCATTTATAACTATAATGGTCATATTTTACCTAAGGCATTAACTATCCTTAATTATCAGTTCTGAGATATCTATTTGTAATACCCCAATAGACATCACTAATTTATTTATTACATGTTGTATACATATATTTATATGTACGATTATGCACCAGACGCCTCACATTAAGCTGACCTCTTGTGGATGCTGGATTTGTCGGGCGGTTCCGGGTAGGCTTCTACAACAAGTTGAACTTAGCCTCGTGTCCTAGTGCAGTTATTATTTAATTCCTAATTGGGGTTTACAACATTAATCCTAACCAATTTAGAAATTGTAACCATTAGGTTTAATTGCCTAATTAAATTTTGTTTCCTCAGTGAACATTAGTTACAATAGTTATTTATTTATTTATAGCCCTATTTATAGCTATCAATTACACTAATTGCTACAATGGTCACCACAAATATATTCATTTAATATGGATTACCTTTACATGTATAATTCCATAAAATGAATACCATTCAAACATTCAAACATCCATTATAATGTATATTTCGTTGTTTACATAGATTCAAATGGATAATGTATATTTTTTTATATTTATATTTTCGTGCAGTTAACGTAATTATTTCATTTTTTATTATTATCATTAAGTTTAATAATTTGGTTCGACTATAAACCAAACATACCTTTTTGTATTCAATCTTGCAATAAGGTTCTAAATATTACAATAAAGAACGTCAACTATAGTTATTGTAAATCAAGCCTGAATATTGGGATAAACATATTTCAAACCATAAGAAAAATATATATATATATATATATTTATGTATATTTTGGAATAGTTGATGTAACTTCGAACAAATACATATATTTATATTTATATGTGAATTTAAACAGCTGTTTCCCTTTTTGATTTTTTAGCATATTTCTTATTGGTTTCAAATAATGTCCTTTTTATTTTAAAAGAGGAAAAGACATATTTACGACAACTAAGTCAAAAACCCAACAAAATTGAGCACAAACAGGTTTATATATTTTCAATCAAAATAACATAATTTATTAGTTAACACTGTAACTAGAGATCTAGAATAAAACTACATCTTAACAGTATTTATGGGACTGATTTCCAGATCTATAGTGTTTTACAATATCCACAATATATTTTCAGACACAATTGCAGGCAATGGTATAAGCAATCAAGTATGCATACAAATATAAAATCATTCAAACCGCAAATTCATACTTTCAAGTTTTCACAGCATTTATAAATAGATCTGATAAGCATCATTTCAGATTTAACAATATTATGAATAGATCAGATAAATGTTAGGCATAGATTTAAGATCTAATATAAACGAGATAATAAGTTATTGTAACTTTGTATATAAATCTCCCACTCACCTGAAAGCATCCAAATCTGAATAATCTTTTAGGCCTACAATTCCCAAAGTCTTACAAATCTACAATTATTTTGAAAAGCGGATACTTGCAGATCTGTAGATTTTCAAGAAAATAGGAAAAGAGAGGTAATCCGATGTAAAATAGCTTAGCTGTTAATTCATGTTCTTTTCCACTTGAATCTGATAATCCCTTTTAAATTCATATGATTAAGGTTTGATTGATTTTATATGAATCTATTTTTCATTTTGAAATTGATTTGAAGAGAAAGGGAGATGGCAGAGCTTCACTGTTGCCTACAGATTTGGGTTGAAAATAATGAGGCCTTACCCCTTTATTTATAGGAGTGGAATTGGCCATGAACCGTTAGATTAATTTGAATTAATATCCGTCCGTTTATTAATATGAATTAAACTAAACCCATTAAACATAGCCGTCACTGGGCGTGCTGGCACCAAGTAGTTCGACCGATAGGGTCAACCGCCGGTCGACCGCTACGGTAGACCGCTTAGTTGCCAATCACCCGGTGAAGGCGGTTAAATATTGTATAAAATATTTATATATTCTGGTTTATTTATTTTCCGTCTGTTACCATATTTCGTCCGTAACTTTTTCATACGGACTCCATTCACGAAACTCCAAACATGAAAGTTGACCAGAATTTCAAGAGGAATGCAACAGTTAAAGTTTCGTGGTCAAATTCATCGTTTGTAGAAATACCTATTTTTGAAATCTAAATTAATAGCTAATTTATTGTCAAAATTCTGGGTTGTTACAGTACATAGTGGAAAAGTTCAAAAATTATACGAAAGCAATTTCTCTTTTTTTGCATCAAGTTCATTGTATCCAAAGGCAGGCATTTCATGCAAAGGAAGAATAGCGAAGTTATCATTAATATGTAATCACATAGTTATGATAATTAATGTAACGATACGGATTTCGCTCGGACCTAATCGATCTCTAAACCAACCAAGACCATTCGAATCCCGCATTCGCTAACTCTGGGCATATAACACATCAGAACAAATAATAGAAGACTTTTATAAACATCATAATAATGTTACATCAGAGTACAGAATATATCAGAGTATATCGAAAAGAATACAGCGGAAGGTTAATTTACATCAAATGTAGTACAATGCACAGCGGAAAACAAATAAAGTAGCACAGCGGAAGACTATCAATGCTTTGGACACTTCTTTAAGCTTCAATCCAAAATCCTGCTAATATATCTGCAAAATAATCTACTTGACCTCCCGTGTGGAAAATAGAGGCACCCGAGTTTGTAAGGGAAAAGAAAAATACAGGTCAGTCATAGGACTGGTGTGAGAAACTCTAAACAGTTATAAACTTATATAAATGATAAGGAAAATCACAGGACCACGTCGCTAACGCGGAACGGGTTTACCCCCATGAATGCCAGTATATAAACAACAGTCAATAATAGAGATATGGATATACTATGCATCAATCAACATGCAATATCCTAATCTACCTATTTAGATTAATCACCACACATATATTTTCCAAATCCAATTCAATTTACAGAAATTATTCCTTTGGACTTTATTTCCAGATTTCTATTTCAAATCATTTGAAATACATATCTAGCTTTTATATCAAAGTAGATTTCACTTCGGGATCTCAAATCAAATCATTTGGAAATATGAATTCCAAATCATAACAATGCATACAAACAAGTATGCAACCAAATATCGGGCTCCCACAAGACAAGGCAAAGGGCACACACCTAAGCAACTCGACATATATATGTGCACCTCCCACGCATGGAGCAGGCTACACTGATGATGCACCTCCCACGCATGGAAGCATACACCGCCCATCTCACCCATACTTTTATTCGTCCGGGTTACCAGAAACTTTAGCCACATACTAAATCATTTTTATATCCCGAAGTGGGGAAAATCATTTCACAACATAATAATCACAGGTACTTTCAAAATATAGTACTTCACATCAGCAATTCACACATATGATTAGTCACTATTAATCACACAACATTTGAGCTCATACGTCTAAAGAAGGATGTTAAGCAAGAGAAATAATTCTCCGCCACCAAACAGATATGTTATCAATAGCAACTAATCGAATATGCGATGAACTACAATGTAAACCCATAATACATTCCCAAATCATTTCGAAATCATTGGGTTTTAGCCCTCGAAATCCTTTCTGTTTTATAAAACATTTTTATAAAACATTCCCTGTCCAAAATCGGGAATACATTTCTTTCCACTTAAGAAAAATATCATTTCAAAATCATTCATTAAATTTGAAATGAACACAACAACATCGCTACACATCTCATAGTCAAATCGTGAAGTGTTTCACAAGATGTTAGCCTACCAGTATTTCTACCCAACCCAATGCTAAATGTAAAAGCATATCTTGCTCATAAACTGGTCGAGCACAACCCAAACAATCAGTCGATCACAATCATGAATATCAACAACCAAGTAAATTTGGTTTAATCACATCACGTGTTTTGGTAAATTAAATTACCATTTACTCATTCACAATCTAATTAAAGATTTATTCAAACTCCTATTGGATTTAATCCCAAATATCATTTCTTATTGATTGTTCAACTTTCTGAAAATTAATCATGCTTTTACTCGGGTTAAAGAACTAATGTCATTTAAACACAGTTCACGACAAACCCCAAAATCCAATTCAATATTAAATACAAGGCTCTGAATAGAAAATAATATCGGCTTATATTCAATATCAAATTCTGAAATCAACAAATATCGTATTGGGAATAACGATATATACATCTGCCAAATTCCTCCACAATATCCGTATATTCACGGAATCCAATATCGAAATATTCCGAAGATAATTTCGATTCAAATCTATTCCAATTCATACATTGGAAATCCTGGTTATTTTTAAAACCATTTCAAATCCAATTTATTTATTTAAAAATAAATGGGATTATAATTCTAGTTAATAACTAGTTTATTTCGATAAAAATATATTTTTATCTTTATAAACGTGGAATTTTTCATCCAAATTCTTTTCGAATCATTTATTATGATTTTACACAAATTATTAATATTTTTAATAATTTTATCAAGGCCCGTACAGTCGATTTCCATAAACGGTCATCGAACTGCACTTACAACGACATTTTCCAAATTGGATTTGGACATAATTCCAATTCCAACCGTTAGATTTCAAATCTCTCATATTCGTTAGAAATCTCTTTTCGATATGAACCTAATAGTTCCGGTTTTAGGAGAATCTAAAGGTCAGATCTCCGTACTGTCCGTTCGAAGTCAATGGTCGAAATTCGCGAACGGTCGCGGCGCGGCGCGTTCTATTCAGGCCATTATATATATATATAATATATATTTCATCGATTTCCATTTAAAACATAGTTTATAAATCGTTTTAAATTCGTTTCAAAAACGATTCCAACTTCCATTTCAATTTTATATCAAAATTGAATATTCCATATACATGACAATTTTATACAGTATATATATGTTTAAAATTATATTTTTAACAATCAAATAACTTTCACATTTCAAATATATATTTTTCACATTTCATATACATATACATATATATATATTCACATTTCATATTTCATATATATAGAATTCACATCGTGTATATATATATATATTTCATTTCACATCGTATATATATATATATATCATTTCACTTCGTATATATATATATATATATTTCATTTCACATCGTATATATATTTCATTTCACATCGTAGATATATTTCATTCACATCGTATATATATGATTCATTCACATCGTATATATATTTCATTCACATCGTTTATATATAATTCATTCACATCATATATATGTAATTCATTCACATCATATATATATAATTCATTCACATCGTATATATATAATTCATTCACATTGTATACATATATATATATATATATATATATATTCCATTCACATCGTATATATATAATTCATTCACATCGTGTATATATATTCCATTCACATCGTATATATATAATTCATTCACATCGTATGTATATATATATTCCATTCACATCGTATATATATAATTCATTCACATCGTATATATATATCTATAATATTTTTTATATACAACCATATCAATACATGACAATCACAATCAATTTCTACATCACAATACAATCAAACAAGTTGTCCATGGTCTGTGGACGACGGGGAGCAGTTCATATGTGCAGTTACAAAATAATTTAAATAACTGTACAAAAATAATAGTGAGAAATTCTCACCTTGATTTTTTATTTTTGAATTTCACCGCCGTTCAGGTTTGAATTTGCCTGAAATTCAAATCTGCTCAGTTTTGACTCTAGTCAGTTTTGACTCTAGTCAGTTTTGGAATGTTGTGTTCGCTGATGCGAATCCAACGCAATTTGAATCATCCGATTTCGTCACTGTTTGAATAAGTTACAACATGGCAAAGATTAATTTCCTAAATAAAATTAATTAAAATAATTAAGGGCTAATTACTTTTCTCTTAATCCTTCCCTACCATCGTTTATTCCACTGGACCGAAGAACCCATCAGCCGTTGCAAACCCTTTACCATCGCACTCCGTACGAGGCGCCAGGACATCATCCGACGATGCCACGTGAAGTGCCGCCACTCGCTCCACCTACGGCCAGGAGGACGGCCAGCTCACACCTCCTATGGTGCCGGAAATTGATTGCAAACGATGGCTCTTTGAGCCCCTAATTCGAACATGATGCTTCACTAGACCCTATCACACTTGAGCCAATCTAAAGATCGAAAAATCCCCTTCCATCTTTGTTTTGATTGATTCATGAATTAGTTAATGTTTTGAAAGAAAATATGGATCAAAGATGGGACGAATTTGGCCGTTCATACGTTATTGGCGGCGCTGAATGTTTTCTGGGTGGGCTAGGGTTTGGCAAATTGACGGGTTATATATATATATATTTATAACAATATTTTAAAATTTATTTATTTCCTATCAACAAATTTTTGCAAATGAAATCCAAATCAAAACCAATGACTGTCGCCACTAGCCAAATACCCCCATTCCGAACGCAATGGGATATGTTCCGCAAGCCGATTCGACTGTTTCGATCAGTTTCCGCCAAAATCAAAATATAAATCTATATATTGAAATCGAACGCACATTTCAATTTGCCGGGGCTACATATGGACCCCAAAAATTCTAGAAAAATTATTTCTAGCTTTGTATTGACGATACGGTCCTAACAAAACTAATTTCGTCAAGTTTGAAGACCGTTTGAAAAATGGCCATTTTCTGGTCGATCCAAATTTGACTTAAACTGTTAAAACATGTTTTCCTTTGTCACGCTCACATATTAATTCATAAAATTATGAAAATTGGAATCTAACATAAATTTGACATCCCGGATCCAACAAAAGTGGTTTCGTCGAAAACAGAGGTCGTTTGCAAAATTTCCATTTTTAAGGGCTATATTTTCCATAGCGACTATTTTGAATTCTCAACTGGGCATAACTTTTTATTCCCGCTATGAAATTTTGATTTTTTGGATTCGTTGAAAAGATATTTTCAAATAGATTCTAATATTTTTGGTATCGCAAAAATCCGATTTATTTTGAATCCTGTACCTTCATTTGAAATTTGAAATCGAATTTTCAAACGACCGCGCCATTTCCAATTTATTTTATAATTAAAATAAATATTTATATTCTAACGTCGATTCAAATAAATATATACGTTCTAATTTTATTCAGAATAAATTTCTCGTTGTTATTATTTAAAATTAATCATTTTAAATATTCAAAATTCATTAAAATTGCCAAAATAAAAATTTAAAATTGGTTCTGATTTTCCGGGTTGTTACAATCTCCCCCACTTAAAATCTTTTCGTCCTCGAAAAGGAACGGAGCTGAAAGCTGTTTTACAAACCAACTCAACTTTCAGTTTGTCTTTCATCTTTCAACTTTTCAGTTTCTAAGAATTTTCCAATTCTTCAAAAATTTGGCTAACACCTTAAAATTTTGTATTTTTTTGCCATAACCTCCTTTGTACGGGAGCACCGGGAAAATTCCCAACTCGCCACACAGGCCGTCTCATCTCAAAAAGAAAAAGCCAAGCAGCTAGCCAATCGACTCATAAAATCATCCAAACCCAATAAATTAGTAAACATGTATCTATTTGTCGGGCATACAATTTTATTCCTCTGCTATAGCCTCCATGCTATGACCTGTTCAACGTATATACATGTATATGCATGCAATTTCAAACAATTTTCAATTCGGTTCAACATTTGATACAATTTAGCTAAATTTTACATTTCGTTCACATAATGGTTTAAATGAATAATCACCCAACACAACCATCAATCAATTAGTGGATTAACGTTTCAACACATAACTTTACTATATATACAGAAAATCATACTTTTGATGCCAATTCACAATAATAAACCCTACCTAGTTTTGGTTCCCACACCAGTCAGTTGGAAATATATAGAAATCCCACTTTCAAAACTCGAACATAAACACTGATGTTGATATATCAATCATCAATATCATCTCCGGGCGACTAGAGTGTGATTTTATACCAATCCAGTATAATAAAACTTCGAATATACATTTGCAAGGCGTATATGCAAAATCTTTATATATTGAATTGTCCAAATCAATTTAAAATAAATATTCAAATACGTATAATATGATTTAAATTTTCAAAACAAAATTTTGTTTTCATTTTTATTTTAAAAACACTACTCTTCACACTCGTTCTAGGATAATACTGATCCCATCTCTAACGAGTCATTCTTATTGGATATTACTAATCCAATCTCTGATGAATTCTTTCGTTCGGTTCTAAAGAGTTGCACACCAAAGATTTGAGTTAACCAAAGCTCTGATACCAGCTGTAACGATACGGATTTCGCTCGGACCTAATCGATCTCTAAACCGACCAAGACCGTTCGAATCACGCATGCGCTAACTCTGGGCATACAACACATCAGAAATAACAGAAGACTTTTATAAACATCATAATAATGTTACATCAGAGTATAGAATATATCAGAGTATATCGAAAAAATACAGCGGAATGTTAATTTACATCAAATGTAATACAATGCACAACGAAAAACAAAGATAAAGTAGCACAGCGGAAGACTATCAATGCTCTGGACACTGCTTTAATCTTCAATCTAGAATTCTGCTTATATATCTACAAAATAAATTACTCGACTGCCCGTATGGAAAATAGGGGCACCCGAGTTTGCAAAGGAAAAGCAAACTACAGGTCAGTCATGGGACTGGTGTGAGAAACACTAAACAGTTATAAACTTATATAAATGATAAGGCAAATCACAGGACCACATCGGTAATGCGGAACGGGTTTACCCCCATGAATGCCAGTGTATAAACAACAATCAATAATAGAGATATGGATCTACTATGCATCAATCAACATGCAATATCCTAATCTACCCATTTAGATTAATCACTACACTTAGATTTTCCAAATCCAATTCAATTTACAGAAATTATTCCTTTGGACTTTATTTCCCGATTTCTATTTCAAATCATTTGAAATACATATCTATCTTTTATATCAAAGTAGATTTCACTTCGGGATCTTAAATCAAATCATTTGGAAATATGAATTCCAAATCATAACAATACATACAAACAAGTATGCAACCAAATATCGGGCTCCCCCTAGACAAGGTAAAGGGCACGCACCTAAGCAACTCGATATATATGTATATGTGCACCTCCCACGCATGGAGCAGGCTACACTGACGATGCACCTCCCACGCATGGAAGCATACACCGCCCATCTCACCCATACTTTTACTCGTTCGGGTTACCAGAATCTTTAGCCACATACTAAATAATTTTGTTATCCCGAATTGGGGAAAATCATTTCACAACATAATAATCACAAGTACTTTCAAAATATAGTACTTCACATCAGCAATTCACACATATGATTGTCACTATCAATCACATAACCTTTGAGCTCGTACGTCTCAAAGAAGGGTGTTAAGCAAGAGAATAAATTCTCCGCCACCAAATAGATATGTTATCAATAGAAACTAATTGAATATGCGATGAACTACAATGTAAACACATAATACATTCCCAAATCATTTCGAAATCATCGGGTTTTAGCCCTCGAAATCCTTTCTGTTTTATAAAACATTTTTATAAAACATTCCCTGTCCAAAATCGGGAATACATTTATTTCCACTTAAGAAAAATATCATTTCAAAATCATTCATTAAATTTGAAATGAACACAACAACATCGCTACACATCTCATAGTCAAATCGTGAAGTGTTTCACAAGATGTTATCCTACCAGTATTTCTACCCAACCCAATGCCAAATGTAAAAGCATATATTACTCATAAACTGGTCGAGCACAATCCAAACAATCAATCGATCACAATCATGAATATCAACAACCAAGTAATTTGGTTTAATCACATCATGTGTTTTGGTAAAATTATTACCATTCATTCATTCACAATCTAATAAAAGATTTATTCAAACTCCTATTGGTTTTAATCCCAAATATCATTTCTTATTGATTGTTCAGCTTTCTGAAAATTAATCATGCTTTTACTAGGGTTAAAGAACTAATGTCATTTAAACACAGTTCACGACAAACCCCAAAATCCAATTCAATATTAAATACAAGGCTCTGAATAGAAAATAATATCGGCTTTTATTCAATATCAAATTCTGAAATCAACAAAGATCGTATTGGGAATAAATATGTATATATCTTCCAAATTCCTCCACAATATCCGTATATTCACGGAATCCAATATCTAAATATTCCGAAGATAATTTCGATTCAAATCCATTCCAATTCATACATTGGAAATCCTGGTTATTTTTAAAACCATTTCAAATCCAATTTATTTATTTAAAAATAAATGGGATTATAAATCTAGTTAATAACTAGTTCATTTCGATAAAAGTATATTTTTATCTTTACAAATGTGGAATTTTTCATCCAAATTCTTTCCAAATCATTTATTTTGATTTTTCACAAATTGTTAATATTTTTAATAATTTTATCAAGGCCCGTACAGTCGATTTACATAAACGGTCATCGAACTGCAGTTACAACGACCTTTTCCAAAATTGATTTGGACATAATTCCAAATCCAACCGTTAGATTTCAAATCTCTCATATTCTTTAGAAAGCTCTTTTCGATACGAACCCAACGGTTCCAGTTTTAGAGGAATCCGATGGTCAGATCTCCCGTAATGTCCGTTCGAAGTCAATGGTCGAAATTCACGACGGTCGCGGCGCGGCGCGCTATTCAGGCCATTATATATATATAATATTTTATATATTTCATCGATTTCCATTTAAAACGTATTTTATAAATCGTTTTAAATTCGTTTTAAAAACGATTCCAACTTCCATTTCAATTTTATATCAAAATTGAATATTCCATATACCTGACAATTTTATACAATGTATATATATATTAAAAATTATATTTTTAACAATCAAATAACTTTCACATTTCATATATATATATATATATTTCACATTTCATATACATATATATATATATATATTCACATTTCATAATTCATATATATATAATTCACATCGTATATATATATTTCATTTCACATCGTATATATATATACATATATTTCATTTCACTTCGTATATATATTTCTTTTCACATCGTATATATATATTTCATTTCACATCGTATATATATTTCATTTCACGTCGTATATATATATATATATATTTCATTTCACATCGTAGATATATTTCATTCACATCGTATATGTATAATTCATTGACGTCGTATATATATATTTCATTCACATCGTATATATATAATTCATTCACATCTTATATATATAATTCATTCACATCATATATATATAATTCATTCACATCGTATATATAATTCATTCACATCGTATATATATAATTCATTCACATCATATATATATAATCCATTCACGTCGTATATATAATTCATTCACATCGTATATATATATTCCATTCACATCGTATATATATAATTCATTCACATCGTATACATATATAATTTTATATACAACAATATCAATACATGACAATCACAATCAATTTCTACATCACAATGCAATCAAACAAGTCGTCCATGGTCTGTGGACGACGGGGAGAAGTTCATATGTGCAGTTACAAAATAATTTAAATATCTATACAAAAATAATTGTGAGAAATTCTCACCTTGGTTATTTTATTTCTGAATTTCACCGCCGTTCGGATTTGAATTTGCTTGAAATTCAAATCTGCTCAGTTTTGACTCTAGTCAGTTCTGGAATGTAGTGTTCGCTGATGCAAATCCAGCGCAATTTGAATCATCCGATTTCGTCACTGTTTGAATAAGTTACGGCATGGCAAAGATTAATTTCCTAAATAAAATTAATTAAATTAATTAAGGGCTAATTACTTTTCTCCTAATCCTTCCCTACCATCGTTTATTCCACTGGACCGAAGAACCCATTAGCCGTTGCAAACCCTTCACCATTGCACTCCGTACGAGGCGCCAGGACTTCATCCGACGATGCCACGTGGAGCGCCGCCACTCGCTCCACCTACGGCCAGGAGGACGACCAGCTCGCACCTCCTATGGTGTCGGAAATTGACTGCAAATGGTGGCTCTTTGAGTCCCTAATTCGAACACGATGCTTCACGAGACCCTATCACACTTGAGCCAATCTAAAGATCGAAAAATCCACTTCCATCTTTGTTTTGATTGATTCATGAATTAGTTTATGTTTTGAAAGAAAATAAGGATCAAAGATGGGACAAATTTGGCCGTTCAAACGTTCTTGGCGGCGCTGATAATTTTCTGGGTGGGCTAGGGTTTGGCAAATTAAAGGGTTATATATATATATATATTTATAATAATATTTTAATATTTATTTATTTCCTATCAACAAATTTTTACAAATGAAATCCAAATCAAACCCAACGAATGTTGCCCCTAACCAAATACCCCCATTCCGAACGCAATGAGATATGTCCCGCAAGCCGATTCGACTGTTTCGATCAGTTTCCGCCAAAATCAAAATATAAATCTATATATTGAATTTGAATGCACATTTCAATTTACCGAAGCCACATACGGACCCCAAAAATTCAAGAAAAAATATTTCTAGCTTTGTATTAACGATACAGTCCTAACAAAACTAATTTCATCGAATTTTAAGACCGTTTGAAAAATGACCATTTTCTGGTCGATCCAAATTGACTGAAACTGTTAAAACACATTTTCTTTTGTCACACTCACATATTGATTCAGAAAATTATGAAAATTGGAATCTAATAGTAATTTGACATCCCGGATCCAACAAAAGTGATTTCGTCGAAAACGGAGGTCATTTGCAAAATTTTCATTTTTAAGGGCTATATTTTCCATAGCGATTATTCTGAATTTTCAACTGGGCATAACTTTTTATTCCCGCAATGAAATTTTGATTTTTCGGATTCGTTGAAAAGATATTTTCAAGTAGATTCTAATACTTTTGGTTTTGCTAAAATCCGGTTTATTTTGAATCTTGTACCTTCATTTGAAATTTGAAATCGAATTTTCAAACTACCGCTCCATTTCCAATTTATTTTATAATTAAAATATATATTTATATTCTAACGTCGATTCAAATAAATATATAAGTTCTAATTCTATTCAGAGTAAATTTCTCATCATTATTATTTAAATTAAATCATTTTAAATATTTAAAATTCATTAAAATTGCCAAAAATAAAAATTTAAAATTGGTTCTGATTTTCCGAGTTATTACAATTAAGCTTATTTTATCCACAATTAAAAGATCAAATATGTTACGATGATTTACAATGGACGTTCATAATATCTTTTTTCATGATTTAACTGATTTTTGAACACTGTAATCTTATGAACACACGTTAAAAATGCATTGTATGTGCTATTCTTACAAATTACCATGTTGGATTACATATGCTCTTAGCATAGTTATTGATTACTTATTAGTCAGGTCTCGATATTTAATGTTTAAAATTATTGAGGTAATATTGCAATAAAATAAAAAAAGCATCAAACACATTATATTATCGATATCAAGAATATATTGAAGTATCAAAACCCAATATTTAAATCTATTGGTATATGTTGAAAATATTATATATTTTAGTAACAAGTTAAAATGTGATTATATTATGCCAAAATTTCATAGACATATTGGTATCTTAAGAACTTTTGATTGTCAGATTACAACTTATACATAACCCTATATTGTTCGAACAAGACACCATTAGTACATTGTTTATACATGGCCCTATCAGTCATACTTAAACATTAACTAGACTAATATTATATATGTGTCTATAAGCAAAAAAATTTGGTCCGACCATGAAGTTCCCAAAGTGTCCATCCATTTAAATAATAGGTCAGAAGTTCGAACCTCACCACGAACAAAAGATTAAAATATATCTTCATATAGAAATGTTCAAACATAAACTCGGTTACAAGTTCAAACATTATTTCAACAAAAAAGATATATTTTCAATGTGTTTTCAGCTACTACATAGAAATTACAAATTTGATAGTTTAACAAAGGACTTTGTATATACATGCATATCATGTACCGAAACATCTCATGGTTATCAAATTACTTCATAATACATCGAACAAAAGACAAAAAACCTATGTTTTAACTATCTTCATCATTTAGCTTACATTTACCTGATCCTTTAAATCATCGCCAACATTTTCCAACTTTTCATCTGTATCCATCTTTTATTCATTCATATTCATTTAAATGATTGGACGAGGATCCTTAATTCGATATGAGATTTCTACTTTTCTCTCTTGGTACACAATCAAAGCTATGTTAAGTGTGCACTAGGGTGATGATCACACCTTTTGATGCAACACCATTGAGATTGCATACCAAATTACATATGATGCAAAGATGTACATGCCACACAATGTTAAAAAATGTGTGCTTTTTTCTCACAATTTTTTTTTTCTATCCCTTATTCCCTGTTGAAATATGTATAAAAGTATTCATCCCATAATAGCGTGAAGAAATAAATTTATTTATTGAGGTCTAACTAATGTCTTCCAATAAATTCTCTTTTTTCGAAGACAAACAACTATGGCTATTGTCATTGGAATTTCTTTTTATGTAATATATGTATTCACAAAACCTTTTTCTTTATGTGATATATTCTTAAAATAAGTTAAAACAAAGCATTATATAATTGAGGTTTGAATGTGTTATATACTCTATGATAATATGATAAATTGGTCTGAAGCAATAGCCCAATGGTTAAGGACTTTGTGCCATGGTAACAATGGCTTGAGTTTGAAACCCGGAATCATATGCTATGAGCTCACCATGTGCATATGCTAAGATCAGCCACTTATGTGGTGCTCGTGGACTAGGCTAGGTGCACTAGGGAGGGTTTTACGACTCCAGTCGGTTTCCCTCTTGAAAAAATTCAAAAAAAATTGATAGATTGGCATATGATATAATTTGTAGATTTTTTTGAAATTGGTACTTTATATACAAGTATTAGGTTGTATTTAACATATTACATAACAAATGGATTTGACCCTACAGGGTGGGAATCGAACCTGTGACATCTTGCATCATGTCCAGGTGTCTTAACCATTTTGGACAAGTTTCTTATCTAAGTTATAGGAATTTGCTGTTCAATGTGATCAAACCATACTAATTTTGTTTATGAAAATTACAAAATAAAAATTGCAATATATAATAATCATATATGTCTAATATGAAATAAAATAAAATAAAATGAAAATAACATCATACAAAGCACTATGAGATATTATCTCTTTATTTTTCCCACTTCCAGACCTATAAAATCAGTTATAACTTGAAATTCGATTGTTATACAATAGCTATAATATTTTAATTTGAAGCTTGATTTATATACAAATGATTAAACTTCGAACGATGTAATTGATTAAAAGATATTTTATACTTATGCATTGTGTTTATGTTAAATTTTTTGGCTAGGTCGACCAGTTTTTAAAGTGATTGGTAACACTTTTTATCGTAATAAATAATAATACAATAACGTACAGGAGTTAGGCAGATCGCCTAACTACTACTATCTGTTTTTAAAGTTGACCGTCCACTGTAACTATTTAGGTTTCTGGTACAAAATTTAGGCAGTTTTCCTAGACTACTATGTCTCCATGCAGGGAGCAAAAGCTCACATAGCACACCCAAGAGGAAGACCAAAGTAACACGATTTTACTTTGACTAAAACAGACTATGACACATACAAACCATAATATAATTAAAACAGTACAAAGACTAGACTACAAGAAGCACTTACAACAAAACATATTCCAGTCCAAACTTCCCTGAACACTGACAACTTCAAAATACCCTTTGAACCTTCACTTGAAAGAAGATGCATCAACATCAGAACTTGCACAATACCACCATTGCGTCAAACGCTGTGACTACTCTTTGCAGATCAAAAAACAACCCAGTTACAAGAAGACAAAAAATATAGCAGAAATCACCCATACCATAGATGTGACGGCCCGCCCCGCACCAACTGACATTTACTCCAAAAGTGCGCTGTACACATGTCCAGTTAGTACGGAACGGGTCGTGAGAAGGAAAGGGAAGAAGGAAATGAACATACAAAGAACCTGTAGAATGTCTCACAGCGCATAGAACAAAATGTAATAATAACATACTTGACATAAAACAGGAGAGACAGTGCATAAGCTGAAAATCAGAACTAAACATCATAGCAGCGGAAATCCAAAATACAGCTTATTACAACTTTCAAACTGTCTCAAAGCAAAAGTAAGATAAATGAGGTACACTACTAATGCCCAAGTAGCGACCACCAACGACACAGGGAGAATGTGTATATATATATCATACGTGGAAGCCTCCTGCCCGCCTCCGAATCAGCTACTCGCGCATCACCAGCTAACCTGTCTCTAGTCTGCTCGTGTGAGCACCCAGAGTAATAAGAGGAGACATAAAACTCTGGGTCAGACATAAAGCCTGGTATGAGCGATAAGCATCTAAAGTGAACAATAACAGGTAGACTAAAACATACCTGAACCTGGACCTGCAACCAAAGAGTTAGCACTACATACTGTACAACACTCTAAGGTACCATATCAAACAGTGTAAAGATACGGAGGTGGGGGAGGTGTGCATGTCATAATGATGGCAAACAATCAAACATAGCATCCATCCTCACATCTCTCACTCAATGCGTAAAGCATACGATGTTCACCACTTCGATCACCCAACATACCTTGCTACGATCACTTTGCCCCATGAAGTCATAAATGGCTTCACTGCACTGATAACGTAGCCACAAATCCTTCGCTATGTCCACTTTGCCCCATGGAGTCACAAGAACCCCACTGCACTGGCTCATAGCCTTACTAATCCTTACTATGTCCACTCTGCCCCATGGAGTCGTAATGACCCTACTGCACTGGCTCATAGTCTTACTACGCATCACTTTGCCTCTCAGGTCATAATGACCCTACTGCACTGATAACGTAGTCTTGCAACCATCACCTTGCCCCTCAGGTCGTAATGACCCTACTGCACTGATAAGTAGCCATTATCCATTTCCAGTGGTGAATCGAAGTTATGAACGTCGTCAACTCCTTAGTACACGTCCTGCAGCAAAGTCCAACCATGAAGTGAACTCATTGGTTCCCAACTGGATCCTGAGATCTAACTTCCCATATTGGACTACCTTTGCATCTCGGGTTATTGGTCAATACTGGTCGGATCGAGTCCTCTTCAAGCCATCGGTTCGGGTCGGGTATCCTCCATCGGTTCGGTTCGGGTCTTCTCCTGGTGCGGTTCGGGTCGGTTGTCCTCCATCAGTTCGGTTCGGGTGCTTTACCTCGGGTCGGGTCGGGTGTCATCTCCCCTCCCGCTCATGCCTCTGTTCCGATCCGTGTCCTCGTCCTTCACATGCTCCTATCCATCCTCATGCCTTCACTCCGATCCGTCCTCCTCGATCCGATTCGTCCTCCTCGATCCGATCCGATCCTAGTTCAGCTAGCGTGGCCTTCCATTTTGCCACTTTTTCCCAAGTGTTGGGTACCGATCCGATCGGATTCTTTGCTCAGTTCAACATATCCGATCCGAGCCCTATGTCCGATCCGATCCGAACCCTGCACTGTTTTCTGAGACTGTTCCAGCAAGTGTTTACGCCATTCGACGACGTTTTCGACTATTCTAACTATTGAAATCAATCACAAAGCATTTCATACAGTCATAGCAACATGCATAATCAACCACAAACATCAAAACATCAACATGATAGGTTAAAATGGATCAAACATAACCAAAATCCCATATTTCCCCTTAGGCTTGATTAGGTGAAACTAATGATAGGATTAGCAAAACTTAACCAAATTAACCCAAATTCATATCAGAGGTCTAAAACATCATTTAGGAATTTATGAACATTTTTCCCGAATTTTACCATGCCTAAATTCGCTAATTAGCACTAATTACCCTTAACTAGCCATAATTAGTGTAAAACTATGCAAATCACTCACCTTAGCCACAAATAAACTAAGATCTGAAATAATTCTCTGATTTGATGTGAATCTCACTGTCAAACAGCAGCTCCTATGTTGATTTGGTGTAGATCTCCCTTGATTAGATGTTGCTAAGCTTAATCCTTGACCAAAAGGTGATTTGGAGGTGATTTAGAGGTTAGAGGCCATTTTTAGGGTTCCTTGGTGATAAGTGGAGGCTAGAAAACTGAAATGGAATGATCCTCTATCTCATTTCAGCCTCCCCATAACCCTAATCCCGAAATGGGTTATGGGCCTACTCACTAATCACCCGATTTGGCCCGGTTAAGCAGTTTTTCACCCTCCAAACCTTATTTCAGCCATATCTCCCAAACGGTAAGTCCGTTTGGCTATTATGACCACTCTACGGAAAGGTAAACCATCAAACGAATCCAATGGAAGTGGTTTCAGGTCAAAATTCCTTTCCAATCAAAAGTTATGGCCAAAACAGTACCAACTAAGGGCAAAATGGTCATTTAAAAATCGACAAAAATCGTGAACATGGGAAATGACTCTAATAGATGTTTCCCAAAGTTACATGACCATACAACTTCATATGGGAAAGAAATAAATATTCTACGATCTTATGATGTGTAGAATACGGGTCATTACACTCTCCCCCCCTTAAGAAATTTCGCCCCCGAAATTCCCTAATCAAAACACACACAAAGGTCCCGCATGCCTATCAATCATAAAACCACAATCAAACATGCAAAACAAGCAAAACAAGTCTACCCTAGCATGCGGAAAACTAAATTGCAAAGTAAACCTTACCAGGCAAAGAGTTCTGGATATGCCTTCCTAATGCTCTCCTCTGTCTCCCAAGTACAATCATTCTCGTCCTCGCCCCACTGAACCTTAACGAGCTTCACCGCCTTCCTTCGAAGTTGCTTCGTATCGTGCCCTACAATACGGATCGGCTTGCGGTTCCCAACCGCCTCGGGTTCTACTTCGAAGTCCTCTAACTGATCAGGTGAAATAGTCATATCTGAGTCGTGGACGAACTTCCTTAGTTGGGAAACATGAAATACATTGTGAACTCCCGCCATTTTCTCTGGTAAGCCAATTCTATATGCCAAATTCCCGACTAGTTCAAGAACAGGGAATGGGCCAACAAATCTTGGTGCCAACTTGCCTCTCCTGCCAAATCGTATCACGCTCTTCAACGGAGAGATCTTGACAAACACCAAGTCACCAACGGAGAATTTCAAGTCTCTTCTCCTCTTATCAGCATAATTCTTCTGCCTATCTTGGGCAGCTTTCATTCGTTGCTGAATAATCTTAACCTTGTCCGAAGTTTCTCTCACCACATCTGGTCCAAGCACAAACTTCTCGCCAGTCTCTATCCAACATGATGGTGAGTTGCACGGTCTTCCGTACAAAGCTTCATATGGAGCCATACCGATACTGGATTGGTAGCTATTATTATATGCAAACTCTACTAGATGCAAATGGTCATCCCATGATCCACCAAAATCCAATATACACGCTCTCAAGAGATCTTCCAATATATGATTCACCCTCTCCGTTTGACCGTCGGTCTGAGGATGATATGCGGTACTGAGATGTAATCCTGACCCTAGAGCCTCTTGTAAGCTCTTCCAAAACCCACTAGTGAACAACGGGTCTCGGTCACTCACAATGCTTTTGGGTACTCCATGAAATCTCACTACCCATTTCATATACAATTCTGCCAACTTGGCTGCCGTCCTGGTCGATTTGACCGGTATAAATCTTGCACTCTTAGTCAGTCGATCCACAATTACCCAAATGCTATCATGTCCCGATCTAGTCCTCGGTAGGCCATCGATGAAATCCATCGAGACTTGCTCCCATTTCCATTCGGGAATTTCTAATGGTTGCAACAAACCACTAGGCTTCTTTTGCTAAGCTTTAACTAGCTGGCAATTCATGCATTTGGATATAAACTTCCCAACGTCTCTTTTCATCCCTTCCCAGCAGTAAGTCTGCTTCATGTCTCGATACATCTTATTACCACCGGGATGTATAGTTAGTTTTGAGTGATGACATTCTCTAAGCACTTCATCCCTCAAACCATTCACGTTGGGCACAACTAGCCTTCCATTCCTTCTAAGCCATCCATCTCGATCAAGCCCATACACATTCATCTCCTCACCGTCGACGTTCATCTCTAACTTGGAGATGATTTCTAATAGATTAGGATCGTCCCTCTGACTAGAACCAATCCGCTCTATCAAAGTGGGTCTGATCGTCAAACTAGCTAGCATAACTGGATCCAATTTGCACTTTGGTCTGAAATCAAACCCCACGATATACTCCAGTTGCTTCCACTCAAGAAACATTGCCCCTAAGCTGGCATGTCTCCTACTCAAGGCATCGGCTACCGCATTACCCTTCCCAGGTGTGTATGCGATATCAAAATCATACGAAGCCAGGAACTCTAACCATCTCTGCTGACGGAGATTCAGATCCTTCTGGGAGAAGAGATACTTTAACGATTTATGATCGGTAAACAACTCGAATCTTTCTCCCAAGAGATAATGTCTCCACATCTTCAGCGCAAATACAATCGCTGCCAATTCCAAATCATGGGTGGGATACTTCTTCTCATGCGGCTTTAGCTATCGACTAGCATAAGCTACAACCCTACCTCCTTGCATCAATACTGCACCTAGTCCGGGACCACAAGCATCCGTGTATACCGTCATCTCTTCATTTCTCTTAGGAATGACTAACACTGGCGCATGCGTCAACCTTTCCTTTAGACTCTTGAAGGCATCCTCACACACTCCGTCCCAGACGAAGGACCGATTCTTCTTAGTCAACTAAGTCAACGGTGCTGCTATCTTGGAGAAGTCCTGGATAAACTTACGATAATACCCACCTAACCCCAAGAAACTTCTCACATCTGTTGCATTCTTGGGTGTAGGCCAATCCTGTACCGTAGCCACCTTCGCAGGGTCCACGGCAATACCACTTTCGGAAACAACATGACCCAAGAATCTCACTTCCCTTCTCCAAAAGTGACACTTAGAGAATTTCGCTTTCAATTGGTGTTTCCTCAACACCTCCATCACTATCCTCAAGTGTCCCTTGTGTTCCTCCTCTGTCCTTGAGTAAACAAGGATATCATCCACGAACACAAGAACAAACTTATTCAACTGATCTCTGAATACTCGATTCATAAGATCCACAAAGTAGGCTGGTGCATTGGTCAACCCAAATGGCATGACCAACCACTCATAAAATCCAGACGGCGTCCTAAATGTCATTTTCGGAACACTCTCATCTGCTACTCTAAGCTGATGAAATCCTGTCGCGAGGTCCAACTGGGAGAACACTCTTGCTCCTTCCAGCTGATCAAACAAATCATCTATCCGCGGTATAGGATACTTATTCTTCCTCGTCACCTTATTCAACTTGCGATAATCCACACACAAACGAAGGGAACCATCTGCCTTAGTGGCAAACACAACTGGTGCTCCCCACTCGGAGACACTCCTTCTAATAAATCCCTTCTTCAAAAGATTGCTGACTTGCACCCCGAGCTCTCGCTGCTCCCTTGGTGTCATACGACGAAGTGGCATCACTATAGGTCTGGCATCTTTCACTAAATCAATACGGAACTCAATCTCTCGGTGTGGTGGAAGCCCGGTCACCTCCTCGAAGACGTCCGGATACTGGCCAACCACGGGCACATCTGACAACTCATCCCGCGGGATGTCGAGGGAATTTACAAAACTAGCCATAACCCCATCACTAGGTAGACTACCAAACACTACCCTCCGCCCATCATCCGCCCTAACTGTCACCAAAAAGCCCTCACAGTCTACCACCACCACGTATCTTTGGAGCCAATCGACTCCCAATATAATGCCATACACAGTAAAGCCCAAAACAAAGCAATCACATACAAACATACATCCATGACTCGATAAGACCAAATTCCTGCAAATCATACTAAGGCTAGTCGAACCACCAATCGAGTTCGTCACAACTAATGGTCTATCGACTATCTCGGGTTCCAGTCCCAACCTATCTACCAGGTCACTAGATATGAAGGAACGGGAAGCCCCGGTATCAAACAAAACTCGAACTGGTACATCATAAATAGAAAGCATACCTTGAATAACAACATTCTTTCCTTTCTCCGCCGCAGTTGGGGCATTCGACGAAGAAGGAACAGCATCAATAGCATATGCTTTCACAATCTGCTTCTCCTTAAGAGGTTGCGGACACTTATCCTTATGATGTCCCACTTGACCACAGTTGTAGCACTTCCTTTCCGCTGTCTTGGCCCGACATTCTTTAGCATAATGGCCCTTCTTTCCACAGCTGAAGCACTCAACATCCTTCTTGCTCTTTTTCTGGCCACCTTTAGATTGGTCCTGCTTCCTCTTATTCTGAGAGTTATTCTTGCCTCCACCGCTTGCTTGCGGCTTTGGCCCTTCTGCAGATGCAGCCTCAGTCTTTGACTTAGGGTAAAGACTCTCTGATCTCAAAGCTTTCCCACAATCGATTCAAAAGTCTCATCGATGTGGTTGATAAGCCTTTCCCCCAAGTATCCATCCAAACCAGTAATGAACTTCTCATTTTTCTTCTCAGGAGTATCAATGAGAGACAGTCCATACTTCGACAAAGTGTCAAACTCAGCAATATAATCAGAAACTGCCCTTCCGTTCTGCTTGAGTTCCAAGAACCTCTTAAACAGCACTGACTTCTGGGCAGCTGGAATAAACTTCTCGCTAAAGCGAGCCTTGAACTGATCCCAAGTAACCTGATCTTCTGGAGTAGCTGTTCTAATGGCATTCCACCAATTCATCGCTCGCCCTTGCAGCTGACGAGACGCTAGCCTTCTCTTCATCGCATCCTCAAGACCCAAGTCATCAAAGATACGGTCACAGCTATCCATCCAGTCCTGAACATCCGTGGCCGACTCCGTCCCGTGGAACGGTTTCCCACCAAGGTTAGTGTAATCCTTGCACAACTTGGCGAAATCGACCCTAGGCGCCTGCACTACTGGGCCAACACCAACACCGGGATTGGGAACTGCCCCTTGCACTTCTCTAAGCATGTCTCTCATGAGGTTAGTAAACATCGCCCTCATGTCAGCGGCATTCCCTTGGTTGGTTCCCCTACCAGCACCCCTCGTGTCTCGGCTCATCGTCAATCTGAAAAAAGGAAACGATTTACGACCCCATAGTGGTGCTAGTGCAGTGCGACTTCATTCTCATACTACTAATAGTATATATATATACATAACTTTTGAAAACCAAAGTAATCACAAATACGCGCTCTCATATACGTACTAACTCTCCCTAGTGTCTTTCCCTAGGTTAACTACGCAACCTAGAGCTCTGATACCAAGTGTGACGGCCCGCCCCGCATCAACCGACATTTACTCTAAAAGTGCGCTGTACACATGTCCAGTTAGTACGGAACGGGTCGTGAGAAGGAAAGGGAAGAAGGAAATGAACATACAAAGAACCTGTAGAATGTCTCACAGCGCATAGAACAAAATATAATAATAACATACTTGACATAAAACAGGAGAGACAGTGCATAAGCTGAAAATCAGAACTAAACATCATAGCAGCGGAAATCCAAAATACAGCTTATTACAACTTTCAAACTGTCTCAAAGCAAAAGTAAGATAAATGAGGTACACTACTAATGCCCAAGTAGCGACCACCAACGACACAGGGAGAATGTGTATATATATATCATACGTGGAAGCCTCCTGCCCGCCTACGAATCAGCTACTCGCGCATCACCAGCTAACCTGTCTCTAGTCTGCTCGTGTGAGCACCCAGAGTAATAAGAGGAGACACAAAACTCTGGGTCAGACATAAAGCCTGGTATGAGCGATAAGCATCTAAAGTGAACAATAACAGGTAGACTAAAACATACCTGAACCTGGACCTGCAATAAAAGAGTTAGCACTACATACTGTACAACACTCTAAGGTACCATATCAAACAGTGTAAAGATACGGAGGTGGGGGAGGTGTGCATGTCATAATGATGGCAAACAATCAAACATAGCATCCATCCTCACATCTCTCACTCAATGCGTAAAGCATACGATGTTCACCACTTCGATCACCCAACATACCTTGCTACGATCACTTTGCCCCATGAAGTCATAAATGGCTTCACTACACTGATAACGTAGCCACAAATCCTTCGCTATGTCCACTTTGCCCCATGGAGTCACAAGAACCCCACTGCACTGGCTCATAGCCTTACTAATCCTTACTATGTCCACTCTGCCCCAACGACCCCACTGCACTGGCTCATAGTCTTACTACGCATCACTTTTCCCCTCAGGTCATAATGACCCTACTACACTGATAACGTAGTCTTGCTACCATCACCTTGCCCCTCAGGTCGTAATGACCCTACTGCACTGATAAGTAGCCATTATCCATTTCCAGTGGTGAATCGAAGTTATGAACGTCGGCAACTCCTTAGCACACGTCCCGCAGCAAAGTCCAACCATGATGTGAACTCATTGGTTCCCAACTGGATCCTGAGCTCTAACTTCCCATATTGGACTACCTTTGCATCTCGGGTTATTGGTCAATACTGGTCGGATCGGGTCCTCTTCAAGCCATCGGTTCGGGTCGGGTATCCTCCATCGGTTCGGTTTGGGTCTTCTCCTGGTGCGGTTCGGGTCGGTTGTCCTCCATCGGTTCGGTTCGGGTGCTTTACCTCGGGTCGGGTCGGGTGTCATCTCCCCTCCATCTCGTGCCTCCATTCTGATCTGTGTCCTCGTCCTTCACGTGCTCCTATCCGATCCATCCTCATGCCTTCACTCCGATCCGTCCTCCTCGATCCGATTCGTCCTCCTCGATCCGATTCGTCCTCCTCGATCTGATCCGATCCCAGTTCAGCTAGCGTGGCCTTCCTTTTTGCCACTTTTTCCCAAGTGTTGGGTTCCGATCCGATCGGATTCTTTGCTCAGTTCAACATATCCGATCCGAGCCCTATGTCCGATCCGATCCGAACCCTGCACTGTTTTCTGAGACTGTTCCAGCAAGTGTTTACGCCATTCGACGACGTTTTCGACCATTCTAACTATTGAAATCAATCACAAAGCATTTCATACAGTCATAGCAACATGCATAATCAACCACAAACATCAAAACATCAACATGATAGGTTAAAACGGATCAAACATAACCAAAATCCCATATTTCCCCTTAGGCATGATTAGGTGAAACTAATGATAGGATTAGCAAAACTTAACCAAATTAACCCAAATTCATATCAGAGGTCTAAAACATCATTTAGGAATTTATGAACATTTTTCCCGAATTTTACCATGCCTAAATTCGCTAATTAGCACTAATTACCCTTAACTAGCCATAATTAGTGTAAAACTATGCAAATCACTCACCTTAGCCACAAATAAACTAAGATCTGAAATAATTCTCTGATTTGATGTGAATCTCACTATCAAACAGCAGCTCCTATGTTGATTTGGTGTAGATCTCCCTTGATTAGATGTTGCTAAGCTTAATCCTTGACCAAAGGGTGATTTGGAGGTGATTTAGAGGTTAGAGGCCATTTTTAGGGTTCCTTGGTGATAAGTGGAGGCTAGAAAACTGAAATGGAATGATCCTCTATCTCATTTCAGCCTCCCCATAACCCTAATCCCGAAATGGGTTATGGGCCTACTCACTAATCACTCGATTTGGCCCGGTTAAGCAGTTTTTCACGCTCCAAACCTTATTTCAGCCATATCTCCCAAACAGCAAGTCCGTTTGGCTATTATGACCACTCTACGGAAAGGTAAACCATCAAACGAATCCAATGGAATTGGTTTCAGGTCAAAATTCCTTTCCAATCAAAAGTTATGGCCAAAACAATACCAACTAAGGGCAAAATGGTCATTTAAAAATCGACAAAAATCGTGAACATGGGAAATGACTCTAATAGATGTTTCCCAAAGTTACATGACCATACAACTTCATATGGGAAAGAAATAAATATTCTACGATCCTATGATGTGTAGAATACGGGTCATTACAATAGATAATTTCCAAACACCACAACAACGCTGATACAAATACCCCAACACCATTGGGAAGTACCAGGGAGAACAATGACTTCAACATGAACCGCGGGGAGGAGAAGGAACCGAAAATAGGATGACACAACACCCACTAGTGTTAGCGATACCTTGTAGCGAGCTATCACCGGTTTTGCCTAAAAGGGAGGTGTTGCTCCAAAAAGATAAGACACAACCAACTCCACCAAAAAAACTCCACATATCCAAAAAATCCGGATCTAGCAAAAACAATAAAGTATTGCGCAAATATCAATTTTTTTTATCTTGTAGGATATCCATTGGAGAGAGAGAAAGAGCCATACACACACAAGCACTACAGCACGCGCTTCGCCTGTGAGTTGTTTCTTTATAAAGTATTTATGTTTAGTACATTTAAAAGAAAATAATTTATAGAAATATTTAACCATAATTTTACGTTGAAATCATTTATTGTATGTTAGTTGGATCCGATTTTTAAATGATAGTGAGATTAGAAAATATTTGTAAATAGAAGTTTTGTATTGGTAAAAGAAATGTAATTATTGAATTCTATTTTAAGTGATATTAAAATTTTCTATGTGGTCATTTTAGGCAGTTCACGCTGATACAAAAAAGTGTTATGTCAAAAATATTACAGCTATATATACAATTGATTTTATATGATTAACCATGATATGTAATCAACATATAATCCATTGGCGTCAAGCAATTAACAACAAGATGTGCATCATTTGCCATATCATATATCAAGGCTCCATGTAAATTTTGCGTTTTGAATAACCATTCAAACAACCAACATGTCACATAGAATATTTTTCGTTTTGAAATTGACACTACAAGACACACAGTATATTGCAACGGAGTGGGGAAACGGCCGCCAATGACATCCTATAACAGTTTCCAATGAAAGCTAAATTCTGATTTTTCGTTACGTAATAAAAAAAGGTTGGAAGCTGTTGGTAGTCGTTGCTTAGTCAAGCAAAAATTAACCGACCTGCTTCTTCCTCCTTCATTTCATTTTTCCCCCAAATTTTACCCATTTCCTTCCTCCCTAATTCTGAATCGGCCACCACCACCTCCATAGCCGCCGCTACTCTCTCCAAATGTTCAAGGCTCTCTCTCCTCCTCTCTAGGCCCCAGTTCATCATCTAATTTTAAGGTATAAAGCCCTAATTTTATTTAATACCCTAGATTTGCTCATTTAAGATTAATTTATTTGTTAAATTATATGTTGTGTAGTGTTGTTAATATAATATAAGTTGAACTAATTATGTTGTTAATCTATGGTTAATTAGTTTATGCTGTATATGTGCATATATAGTGTTGTATGTATAGTGTTGTTAATTAATCAATGTATAGGTTGAATTAATTGAGGCCCAATTCATCGAAAACGATATTTAATTTATCGAAAACATTTAATGGAAATGGAAATAATTAAGTTTATGTTTTATAAAAATTTATCGAAAATGTTATTTAATTTTATATATAACGTACGGTTAGTTCGATTGGATGTTAGAAATATACGTATATGTGACAAAATTCATTAGAGATTGAAGAGCACTAATCGTAATATATTATATTCATAAAGCCTTAGAGAGTTTTTCGGCCCTGTCTGATAAGTGTTCTATATGATCATTGTGTGAATGTTCGTTTTGTTAATAGAACGGACATTTATATTTATCATATACAATATTTGTTGGATATTTCCTTCTATTGGACAAATTACGAACACAATAACGATATTAAATATTGTGAATCATTTCATTTTAAACGGTTCTCAAAATTTCGGAATCGCTTCCTTTATGTTACCTGTGTACACGCAATTGTGTATTGTTCTGGGAACTAAAGCAAAGTGCTACCGAAATTTTGTTGAATCGTTTAAATTGAAATGATTTATGCGATTTAATTATATTATTGTAATTGTAATGGGAGGTAGGATGATCCACCAGCAAAGTGTAAATGATCAATTAACATAATATCAGCAATAAAATTGTTTTAATAAAACGTCAATGCCAATTTTATAATACTTTTTAATTATCTACTTAAGAAAAATGGACAGTTATTTTACTGATCGAAGATGGATGCACAAACGAAGAGAAGTTGATGGCATAATAAGTGAACAATTTATTAATGGTGTTGGCGTGTTTATTGATTTCGCTTTAAGTAACACGGAAACGACGACAAAATCCGTTGTCCATGTAGTAAATGAATATTATAAAAGCATTTGATACGCAAATGTTTATAGTTCATTCGTGTTAGTACGGTTTTGTTTTGAACTATTTGGTTTGGGATCGTCATGGAGAGAAGTTAATATCTACTTATGTACAAGTTGAGGAGGTAGTGAATAATCAAATTGCTACAACGAATCTCGTAAAACATATGGTTGAAGATGTTGCACGTTCAATGTTCATGTTTCACAAATTAGTGATGATGATGATAATGTGGAAGAAGAACCAAATATTTGAGCCAAAAAAAATATGATTTATTAGATGCCGCGAAGAAACCCCTTTGGGAAGGCTGTAAAATCTGAACCCAATTATCAGTTACTGCTAAATACATTGCGATGAAATCTAAGTGCAATCTCATAAAAGCTCGATTTGCAGCTATTATACAAGCTGCGATGCGGCATATGCCTCCCAATAATTTAATGTGCGAAAATCATTATAAAGTAAAAAAATGATGTCGGCTTTTGGTTTACCGTACGAAAAAATAGATACATGTCAAAAGGTTGCATGCTACATTGGATGGAAGATATCTACTTTAAGAATTGCAAAATATATAATCGAGGAAAAGAAGTACTGTATAAACTTATGTATTATTTATCTATTACTCCTAGACTTCAAAGGTTATACGCATCTTCTATACCGCACAACATATGAGATGACACAATGTGAGAACTGTTTGTTATGTTGTTGGTCGTACTATTTGTTATGTCATACTGTTTGTCGTATTAGTTGTTGTAATTTTATGTTATATCATATCATATTATTTTTATCGCATAGACTTCTTATGTTATGTCATACTCTTTGTTTTACATAGCCCTTTTATGTTATATTATATTGTTGTATGTAACATGTATGACGTCCCATAGACATACAGCTTTCGGATCTCCTTCTGCATAGGTGGCGGTGGAGGTGGTCCATCGCAGGAGCTAGCACGTCCTGCGGTGTGGCTTAAGCCAAAAGCCAATCAAGGTTAAGTATTAAGTTTTAAGTATAAATTTCAATTTTATATAATATATTATAAATATATATATATAGTAGCCATGAAATATTAAATGTTATTTTTTCGTTTAACATAGTGGTTTCGAGTTAGAGCCCTCTAATATAGCCTTGACAAAATCAAAACACGCTTTACATGGCTCGCATGACTTCTTATTGGCCCAAGTGGACATTAATACCAGGCAATGCCAAGGAGACGATTTGGCAGGATTTTCTGGTATATCTCATTTATTACATTAAGTGGTCATGCTCCTATTTGATCAGTTCATATTTATGCTATTTTTTTTAAATGCAGGGTGCGGTGGATCTCCAGGAGATAGATATATCACTCGTCCGGTGCCACTGGAACTGTAAAGTGGCTAAAAATTACAGAGAAAAACTAAATAGCATAAAATCAGCTGGAAAAAAGCCGGATTGGATGAGCGCTAAGGTGTAGGATGATCTTCATACTTGGTGGAATAATGAGGAGTTTCAAGTAAATTTACTGCATATTTAATTTAATTTTTTCTACTCAATTAATATATAAATCAGAATAAAACATTTTTTATTTAAATTTATAGGCCAAGTTTGCGAGAAATTCGGCAAACAGGAGCAAGAACTCGGTTACACATTGTGGTGGTTCCAATTAGTTCCAGCACTATCGTGGGGACTTGGTATATATATTAATTTCACAGTTAAAGATTATAGGTTATAAGTTTTTCAAAGTTAGTTGATTTAAATTTAAGTTCTAATATATATATATGCTTGTTTCGAAGACAACATAGTGTTCCTGTATCGTACTAGGATGTTTTTAAGCATACACATGCATTGAGTCAGGTCGACGGAACAAGCTCGGTTTCCTACTCAGGGGACCACGATGCCAAAGCACATGAAGCATATGTAAGTATAACATTGTTAACTTAAAGTTATCATTTAATTAAAATAATGTTATCAAAATTCAAGTGTATTTTGTTTAACATGATAAATTTCAGCAACAAAGGGCATAGATGCTTAAGGAGACTAGGAGGACTGAGTTGACTGCCGAGGACGAGGATATGATTTGAGGTTGTCATGGATCCACTAATTATGTAACACCCCGTAATTTTGAATCATGACATAAGAGAAAATTAAAGAATAATTAATTTTTAAAAGAATAATTAGGTGAAACGGGTTACGCCGCTGCGTTCATCTCGGAATTATGATTGAGAGAGAGTCCGAGTTTGAGTAAAACGGATATTGTATGAAGAAGTTATGGACGAAAGAAGTTGGACAGAAAAATCAGAAAACAAGCTGGTATAATTGGCGCAGTTGTGAAGTGCGCCAGAACAAAAATGAACTGGCGCACCTGGGAAGTGCGCCCATGCCGAGGCCAGGAAGCTGCAGAATTCTGGAGAGTTCTATGATGACGTGTCTTGCTGGGATTGGCTGGATGATTTGTCTTTTAAGCTGTGTGGTTCTGATGGTCTCTAATTTAATCTAAAGGACCTAATTAACTCACTACACCTATATAAACACACCTAGACCTAAACCTAATTTCACTACACCAATTCATGGCGCCTCCATGCTGCCCCAACCTAAACTAGTCCTTCTTCTTCAACAAATCAAAGTAAAGGAATTCTGTAAAGGGTTTCGAATCTACAAGAACTACAACGCCTAATTCTCTTCCTTAATCCAATCCTTATGAGTTCATTGATTATTTTTAGATTAAAATAATGCTAAAGCAATTCTGACATGTTGTAAATTGGATTTGGGAATTATACATGATAATAAGATTGAATCTCATCAATTCTATCTTAGCCTATACATCAAATTCACGATTCTTATATGCCCATGTTGATATTATCATTAGTTTTATCAGTTTTATCATATCTTTATGATCAGTTCATACTTATGCCTGTTTTATTGTTATTATTATGCCTGTTCTTTATCTTATCCCTTCCTCCTTCCCTTTTTGGTTTTTATAGCCGGGCTACTTCAAGCCTAGGCCAAATCTCATAGAGATGAACGTACGAACGGTAATTTAGGGAACGTTGGGAAATTTAGCATAATATACGTTGGATTGATTTGGGCATGACAAATGTTAAATTTGGCATAATATATGTTAATTGTTGGGCATGATATGAAATTGGGAATTTTGGGTAATTGACATAATTAGCCTAAAATTGGCATAAACTGCAAATGAATAAATTGGCAAAGATAAGCATGCTGAGACACGAGGTTAGACTCCGTTTGCAGTAGAAGGCTACCCGGAACCAACCGGCCTAACCAGCAACCAGAAACGGTCAGTCTAATGTGAGAGGTCGTAGGCATAACTAAAAGATGCTTAGACACGAGGTTAAGTCTGACTTGTGGCAGAAGTCTGCCCGGAACCGCCCGGCACATCCAGCAGCCACAAGCAATCGACTTAATGTGGGAGGTCTGTGCATTAATAACTAATTAATGATGATCAAAGATGAATATGATACCTAAAACATGTTAGGTGGGTAGGGTTAAGTTAGCCTGTGTAAGATGACAACTTAACAAATATTACATGAACAAAGTGGATAGGGTTAAGGCAATCTTAACAAATAATACATATTAATTTGATAAGTGGATGGGGTTAAGTCAACTGGACGGATAGACAAGACTTAACCTATATAAGTTGGGTTAGGATAAACCTTGGGGAAAAACCTAGTAGCGGTAGGGACCCTTTTCAGACAGTAACCCACTTAGAGGTATCGGTAACCCTAATCTAGGCAGGGTTGGGGCACCCTTACTGGGCTGATTATAAGCGGTCAAATAGGAGCGAGGGTGTAGCAGTGCAGGTTCCAATGGGTTTTTTAAGCATGCAAAAAGGTGTTCCTAGCATTAGAAGATTTAGCCACTGTACACCAATAGGTATAAAGCTTTGCAACAATGGGTTGCCACTTAGGGAGTGATACACCCTATGTTGGGGCCCGCACAGGTATTTACAAGTTAGGAGCCAATCGATTAGGCGTAGTATGAGGACATCTAGTATCTATTTTGGGCAAGTAGGCTGTCGAGATTGTATGGGGTGGATACCTCTTACTAGATGTTACGCCTGAGGGCTACCAATTACGAGATTGCGATCATTTCGATAAGAATTACTAGTAGGTGGTGGAGAGAATTAAATTAAGTAAGAAATCTAAGAAGCGCACTAGACATTCCTTTATACTCATCTTGCTACCCTGCTTTACCTTATGTCATGGTTATATCTTTCATCCAGTTTATTCCTGTCATAATACTTTACTTGTTTTCTTGATAAAAATAACTAGACTCGCCAGACTTTATGTTTGACCTTTTTGTTTTGCCTCTTTTCTTTCCCTCCCCCCAGGTCCTCAGGGTGGGATTAGCGGAGCTTGACTTGGATTTCTTTCTTCTTGAAGTGCTTGGAAGTGTTGAGAGTAATGCTCAGCTTTATCTCTTCTTCACTATGGCTATTTGGAGTGGGATTATGGTTATGTTTTTATGTACTCAAATAATAATCATGTTCAAGATAGATATTTGTGTACTTGGTTTTAATATGATGTTGTAATCAGACATGTTTTGCTTTTCCACTGCAATAAATTAATTTTGAATTTTGAAGTACCATTTTATATATATGCCTTGTAATATTCTATTCTATGCACTTATAATGCTCCATGAATGTTAATGCATTCCCTTTGTGAGTGACCTTAATGGACGTGGGGTGTTACACATGGTATCAGAGCTGAAGGTTACCAGAACAGATAAAAGATTTTGAATATCGTTTTCAAAAGCATTTTTAGAAAGAAGTATTTTCAAAAACATATTTTAAAGAGGGTATTTTCAAGAGGGTATTTTCAAGAGAAAAGTTTATTATGAAAAAACATAATCCCCAAAAGCCATATATCTATCTTTCGATTCTCTATTTTGAATCTCTTCCTTTTTCCTTTCAGCATGTCTGGGGAACCCGATATACCCGAGGGCGTACAGATACCGGGATGGTTCATAAGGTATCTGGAGGCTAGGACTACTGCCGCAGGCCCAGCAAACGTTCCTTCCCCCTAGCTGCAGCCGCCGTTCCACCTCTTCCTTCGCGTGTAGATGCTTTTTCTAAGATATGCAAGGACTTTCGGGCGATGGGCGGAAAACCTTTTCATGGGAATGAGACGTTCGTCTAGGCTAGAAACTGGCTCAAAGAAGTGGAGGACTTATTTGGTATCTTTGAGGTAGATGATGGAAGAAAGGTTCAACTAGCTGCTTTGTTAATGAAGGACGAAGCCTTATTTTGGTGGGAGGTGACGAATGGAGAACGTGCAGTGGGAACTTGGATGGATTTCAGACAGAGGTTCGAGTTGAAATTCCTTTCACGAGCAGAGGAGAGTTTATACATGGAGAGGTTCTTGGCTTTGAAACAATGGAATTTGTCTGTGAAGGAGTACGTTAACAAGTTTAACCAGTTAGCAAGATTTGGCATGGAATTGGTTATTAAACCACATAAGAAGGCTTTGAGATTTGTCAAGGCTTGAACGAACCGCTTCACGGATTGGCTATGTCCCACATTCCAATGGGGTCTACCTTCGAGAAACTTGTTGACATGGTGCTGATGCTTGAGGAGGAGGAGGGTACTAATGTTGATAAGGCACAAGATAAGAAAGAGGTGAAGGCTGAAGGATCACAGACAAGAGAGTGGATCCTAAGAAGAGTGGGAAACCCCGAGATAAAAGGAAGTACCATTTCTGTGGTATACCAGGTCATTTAGCTAAAGATTGTAGAAAGAAGAAGGCGAAAAAGATTGGTTGCTTCCAATGTGTTGAGGCATGATAAATGATTAAGGACTGCCCAAGGAGGCAAGGACAAGGGCAAGGGTAGAGGATAGGATCTACTTTTGGAGGGCAGATTCATGCTCTCATGGCACATATGCAAGAGAGAGGTAGAAACATTTCTGTTGAAAGTTTGATTTTCCTTTTTGTTCATCCTGTTCGAACTTTGTTTGATTCTGGCGCCTCAAATTCGTTTATATCTGCTTCTATTGTTGAATCTCTACACCTAGATACTAGTCTAGTTATGGATCCCATTGTAGTCTCAAATCCTATTGGGGGTACGGCTCATCTTTCTATGTTATGTCGGAATTTGAGAATATTTGTGTATGGCGTTGAGTTCGAATGCAATGCCTATGTGCTTTGTTTCACGGGCTATGGGTTGATTCTAGGAATGGATTGGCTAGCCAAGTATGGTGCCATTCTCGACTGTGAAAGGAGGGTAGTTAGACTGTTGACTAGTTTGGGTAATACTCTCGATATTTCTTGTGACCCTAAGGGTTCTGTTATGCTTAGCTACCTAGAATATCTTGACACGTCTATTGATGATTTTCGATTTTTTCGAGTAGTCCGTGAGTATACAGATGTCTTTGAGGAGGTTAGGGGCATACCTCCGAAGCGTGAGATAAATTTCCGTATATACTTGGTGGATAATGCAAAGCCAGTTGCATTGTCTGTGCGCCACATGGCTCTGAGAGAGAGGAAGGAACTCAGTAAACAAGTAGGGGAGCTGCTTGAGAAGGGGTTCATAAGAAGAAGTATTTCGGAATGGGGTGCTCCAGTTGTTTTTGCTACGAAGGCTGATGGTTCGCTTGGACTGTGCGTGGACTATAGGGAGCTAAATAAACTCAAAAAGAAAAATAGACACCCATTACCGAGAATAGATGACTTGTTCGATCAGTTGGTTAGTGCTTCGTTCTTCTCGCAGTTGGACTTAGCTACAGGATTTCATCAGCTAAGGGTGGCTGAGGACAGCATAGATAAGACTGCATTTAGAACACCCGATGGTTTCTTTGAATGGCTCGTCATGCCTTTTGGTTTGACGAATGCACCAGCATATTTTGTAAATCTGATGAGTAGGGTGTTTAGGGAGTTTCTCAACAAGTTCGTGGTAGTCTTTGTGGGTGATATCTTGATATTCTCTAGAAGTGAGGAAGAGCATGCCCTACATCTTAGGGAAGTTTTAGAGACCCTTCAAGCACATCAACTCAAAGCTAAGTTCTCCAAATGTCATTTTTGGAGGAAGGAAGTGATGTTCTTTGGACACGTGGTTTCTAAGGAAGGGATAGCTTTGGATCCCGCGAAGGTGGAAGCAATCCAAGATTGGAAGATTCCTAGGAATGCAACGGAAGTAAGAAGTTTTCTTAGTTTGGCGGGCTATTACAGAAAGTTCATCAATGACTTTGCTAAGATATCAGCCCTACTTACACGGTTGACAAAAAAGAATTTGACCTTTCCTTGGGATGTTGATTGCGACGATGCTTTCCGACGTTTGAAGAGGGCATTAACGACAGCTCCAGTTTTAGTTTTGCCTGATGGGAGTAAACCGTTCACAGTGTATACCGATGCTTGCGGGACAGGGCTTGGCGCAGTTTTGATGCAAGAGGGAAGGGTGATATACTATGGTGGAAGGCAGTTAAAGGTCCATGAGAAGAATTACCCTACCCACGACTTAGAATTAGCTGCCATAGTTTTTGCGCTTAAGTCTTGGCGCCATTACTTGCTTGGAGAGAGGTTTGAGTTGTATACAGACCATAAGTCACTTAAATAATTATTCTCTCAAAAAGATCTAAACTTAAGGCAACAAAGATGGATGGAGTTTTTAGCATCCTATGATTTTGAGATTGCATATACCCCTGGTAAGGGTAACGTTGTAGCTGACGCCTTGAGTAGAAAGAGGTTGACTTTGAGTCCTTTGTTCGTAGAGCAGCAGAGTTTAGAGTATATCTCTACCTTGGACTTTAGACCCTCTATCGATTATGTACCCGGTTTGTTGGCATCATTAGAGGTGCGTGCGACCTACGCTTTTGGGACAGATAGGTGCGGTGCAGCGAGATGACCCTTAGTTGATAGAGATAGTAGACAAGCTCCTAAGAGGTGAGTCTTCGAGCCATCTTAGTAGGTATACTATAGAGATGATAAAGGTTGGTTGCGTAGAGATGGGAGACTTTGCGTATCACGAGATGATAGTTTGAGAAGAACAATCCTTGAAGACGCACATCGTTTTAAGATGACCATACATCCCGGTGGTGACAAGATGAATAGGGACATGAAGCGAGTTTTCTTTTGGGCCGGAATGAAGAAGGATGTGGCTGAGTTCGTTTCTAGATGCTTAGTGTGCCAGTAAATCAAGGCTGAGCAAAAGAAGCCTGGTGGTTTGCTTCACCCTTTAGAGGTTCCATAGTGGAAATGGGTAAGCGTTTCCATGGATTTCATCGATGGGTTGCCAAGATAAAGGAAGGGTAATACGGGGATTTGGGTAGTAGTAGATAGACTTACCAAGAGCGCCCATTTTATTCCCGTTAAGAGTAAAAGAACGGCGACATGATTAGCATCATTTTATCTCTGAGAGATAGTTCGTCTACATGGCATACCTTCTAGTATTGTGAGTGAACAAGATCTCATTTTCACTAGTGAGTTTTGGAAGAGCTTGCAAGAGGCGGTAGGAACGCAATTGTGTTTGAGCACTGCTTATCAACCTCAGACGGACGGCCAAACAGAAAGAGTGAATCGGATTCTAGAAGATCTTTTGAGGTTATGTATCTTGGACTTTGGAGGGACATGGGAGGAACATCTTCTATTAGAAGAGTTCGCCTACAACAACAGCTATCAGACTAGTGTTGGCATGACACCTTTTGAAGCTCTATATGGACGACCTTGCCGATCACCTACTTGTTGGTGGGAATCTACGGATAAGATTTTGCTTGGGCCTGAGATGATTAGGGAAACTTCAGAGAAGATAGACTTGATTCGAAGATGCATGAAGACGGCACAGGACCGGCAAAAGTCATATGTTGATAAGAGAAGGACCGATCTTGATTTCAGTGTTGGAGACAAGGTCTTTATTAAAGTATCACCATTGAGGAATGTAGTTCGTTTTGGGCCTGTAGGGAAATTGGCACCAAGGTTCGTATGGCCATTCCCCATTACAGAGCGAATTGGACAGATGGCCTATAGAGTGAAGTTGTCCGAGAAGCTCAGTGGTGTTCATGACGTATTTCATGTGTCGCATCTGCGGAAGTGTTTACATGATACCGCGGAAGTAGCAGAGCCGAGCATGCTTAGAGAAGTGGAAGTATAGCGAGATGCCATGATTAGACGAGTTCCTACATGCATCCTTCGATCGGAGGTCAAGAAATTACGCAACCGAGAGGTCAAGTTGGTTAAAGTCCAATGGGAAGATGATCAAGGAGACGCGACTTGGGAGACTGAAGACAAGATACGTGCGTCGTACCCTTTCCTTTTTGAGGGTATGTTCTTAACTTCTCCTTTTTCTACCGCTTTGTTTATACTTGTTCTACCGTTTAGTATATCCTCTCGGTTACATCTTCGATCTTTAGGTAGGAAAATACTATGTTTGTAAACATGTGTTTGAGACATGTTATGTTTGGTGGATGCAAGTGGATGTAAGTGTTTGCTAGTGGTTGCTCGTGGATGCATTTACACACACATTAGGCACTAGATCGGCTCAATCACTTTCATATTGCATATGAATGAGTGTGCATATTTAAATTAATGGATGTATATTGAATGTGTTATCATATGGATTCTGCATTTGATTGAATGATTGTGCACTCATATAGAACTGATATGTATCATTAGGATTCTTTTGCATACATAATGGACGCATGGCACTATCATGTATTGCATTAAGGAGGTCAACTGAATCAGTAGACCGACTGATCTTTGCATTAGACAACGAACATATACACACAATTTTGCATATGATCATATAGCATTAGATATCTTTTAAGGACAATGGATGCTTGTGGATGATGGATGAGTAGATGGAAGGATACATTCTTCTTAACTTGAAGATTTAGGGGACGAAATCCTTTAAGGAGGGGAGAATGTAACACCCCATAATTTTAAATCATGACACAAGAAATAATTAAAGAATAATTAATTTTTAAAAGAAGAATTAGGTGAAACGGGTTATGCCATTGCGTTCGTCTCAGAATTCTGCTTGAGATAGATCCAAGTTTGCGTAAAACGGATATCGTATGAAGAAGTTATGGACGAAAGAAGTTGGGCAGGAAAATCAGAAAACAGGCTGGGATAACTGGCGCACTTGTGAAGTGCGCCAGAACAAAAATGAACTAGTGCACCTGGGAAGTGTGCCCATGCCGAGGCCAGGAAGCTGTAGAATTATGGAGAGTTCTGTGATGACGTGTCTTGCTGGGATTGGCTGGATGATGTGTCTTTTGAGCAGTGTGGTTCTGATGGTCTCTAATTTAATCTAAAGGCCCTAATTAACTCACTACACCTATATAAACACACCTAGACCTAAACCTAATTTCACTACACCAATTCATGGCGCCTCCTTGTTGCCTCAACCTAAACCAGTCTTTCTTCTTCAACAAATCAAAGTAAAGGAATTCTGTAAAGAGGATCGAATCTACAACAACTACAATGCCTAATTCTCTTCCTTAATCCAATCCTTGTGAGTTCATTGATTATTTTTAGATTAAAATAATGCTAAAGCAATTCTGACATGTTGTAAATTGGATTTGGGAATTATACATGATAATAAGATTGAATCTCATCAATTCTATCTTAGCCTATACATCAGATTCATGATTCTTATATGCCCATGTTGATATTATCATCGGTTTTATCAATTTTATCATATCTTTATGATCAATTCATATTATGCCTATTTTATTGTTATTATTATGCTTGCTCTTTATATTGTCCCTTCCTCCTTACCTTTTTGGTTTTTATAGCCGGGCTACTTCGAGCCTAGGCCAAATCTCATAGAGATGAATGTACGAACGGTAATTTAGGGAACGTTGGGAAATTTGGCATAATATACGTTGGATTGATTTGGGCATGACAAATGTCAAAATTGGCATAATATATGTCAATTGTTGGGCATGATATGAAATTGGGAATTTTGGGTAATTGACATAATTAGCCTAAAATTGGCATAAACTGCAAATGAATAAATTGGCAAAGATAAGCATGCTGAGACATGAGGTTAGACTCCGTTTGCGGTAGAAGCCTGCCCGGAACCAACCGGCCTAACTATCAACCGGAAACAGTCAGTCTAATGTGAGAGGTCGTAGGCATAACTAAAAGAAGCTTAGACACGAGGTTAAATCTGGCTTGTGGCAGAAGTCTGCTCGGAACCGCCCGGCACATCCAGCGGCCACAAGCAATCGACTTGATGTGGGAGGTCTGTGCATTAATAACTAATTAATGCTGATCAAAGATGAATATGATACCTAAAACATTTTAGGTGGGTGGGGTTAAGTTAACCTGTGTAAGATGACAACTTAACCAATATTACATGAACAAAGTGGATAGGGTTAAGGCAAGCTTAACCAATAATACATTTTAATTTGATAAGTGGATGGGGTTAAGTCAACTGGACGGATAGACAACACTTAACCAATATAAGTCGGGTTTGGATAAACCCTGGGGGAAAACCTAGTAGCGGTAGGGACCCTTTTCAGACAGTAACCCACTTAGAGGTATCGGTAACCCTGAGCTAGGCAGGGTTAGGGCACGCTTACTGGGCTGATTATAAGTAGTCAAATAGGAGCGAGGGTGTAGCAGTGCAGGTTCCGACGGGTTCGTTAAGCGTGCAAAAAGGTGTTCCCGATATAAACCAGTAGGTATAAAGCTGTGCAACAAAGGGTTGCCACTTAGGGAGTGATACACCCAAAGCTAGGGCCCGCACAGGTATCTACAACTAGGAGCCGATCGATTAGGGGTAGTGTGGGGACATCTAGTATCTATTATGGGCAAGTAGGCTGTCAACGATTGTATGGGGTGGATACCTCTTACTAGATGTTACGCCCGAGGGCTACCAATTACAAGATTGGGATCATTTCGATAAGAATTACTAGTAGGTGGTGCAGGGAATTAACTTAAGTAAGATATCTGAGAAGTGCACTAGACATTCCTTTATACTCATCCTGCTACCCTGCTTTACCTTATGTCATGGTTATATCTTTCATCCAGTTTATTCCTTCCATAATGCTTTAATTATTTTCTTGCTAAAAATAACTGGACTCGCCAGACTTTATGTCTAACCTTTTTGTTTCGCCTCTTTTCTTTCCTCCCTCCCCCCTCCCCCCAGGTCCTCAGGGTGGGATTAGCGGAGCTTGACTTGGATTTCTTTCTTCTTGAAGTGCTTGGAAGTGTTGAGAGTAATGCTCAGCTTTATCTCTTCTTCATTATGGCTATTTGGAGTGGGATTACGGTTATGTTTTTATGTACTCAAATAATAATCATGTTCAGGATGGATATTTGTGTACTTGATTTTAATATGATCTTGTAATCAGACATGTTTTGCTTTTCCACTGCAATAAATGAATTTTGAAGTACCATTTTATATATCTTCCTTGTGATATTCTGTTCTATACATGTATAATGCTCCATGAAAGTTAATGCATTCCCTTTGTGAGTGACATTAATGGACGTGGGGTGTTACAAATTACCCGGAACAAATGCTATGATTTTGGGAACCAAACGGTAATAGAAACTAAAATTATAATAAAAACAAAATTTTTCTTGAGTTTCTATTATGAAATACTAAAAATATAAAATTATTTACAGGTTAGGACATCTTAGCAGTCGTACTAGAGGGCTCAGGACAAGAAGAAGATCGCACAGCTACGAGCCCAGATCGCAGAGCTTAATGAGCATGATCTCCGCCGCGAAGAGCAGATGGAGCAGCTTAACCAGCGTCTGGTAGAGTTCATTGCCCAGTATGGTACGTGTCCTACATCTGGTGGTTCCAGGGGAGATTGAGTTGAGATTAGTTTGTTTTGATTTTATATATATGTACATATACGCTTTGAGAGTGGGTGAGGACTATGCTTGATATATTCTGATGGTTTGTATGTGTTGATGATGCGTTAGTGATGATGGTTTGGATGTAGTGTTGGATGACTGTTTACTTTGACATTGGGTTGATGACGTTGGGATGTATGTACATGTATGTTGTGTTGATGACGTTGGGTTGATGTATTTCGTAAAGGGAATTTTATTGTAAAGGACAAAATTTATAACTTTTTTAAGCTCAAGGACAACCCACCAAAAATTTGTTCTCAAGGACAATACACTGCAAAACTGATACGATCTACACCGCAAAACTGATACATAAAAACTGACAGCTAAATTCTGATACCATACACATTGTAAAACTGATATTTAAAATCTGGTAGTCAGATTTTGATATCATGCACGCTTTAAATCTGATAAAAAATTCTAATGCTTTGTACTTTAAAATAAAATTTCAACAGGTCGTCCTTACGGCTAAAAAAAGTCCTTAACTTTGTCCTTGACACTATTTTCCTATTTTGTAAATATTGGTATATGTTATGTGTTTTGCATGTTTCTGTGTTTGATTTTGGTATAATATTATGTTTGGGTATATATGTGATTGTGGTTGTGATGTATATGCTCGAAATTGAGTTGTTTTGTTGAATATTTGATTGTGGGTGGTTGGAAGTGAGTGATCTGAAATCTGTAAAAAAAATTACCAAAATTTCCTAGGACGTCCAACGGTTTCTAGCGGCATATCGATCCATGTATTTCAACGGTTGCCAACGGATACCAACGGCTATATTTCAATGGCTTTCAACATTTTCCAATGGCTCATTGACCGAGCAAGAAATTCACGTGAACAATTTAAAATGTTGGAAGCCGTTGGAAAACAACCGCTGGTGGCATTGGAAGTCATTGGAAACCATTGATCCATATACCAACGGACATTCTAACTACTAATGGCCTCTAGCCGTTGGAATCCCCTGTTCCTCTTGTAGTGTGAGTACTTAGATGGTATGAAGTCTTAGATTGGTATATAACATACTATAGCCAACATGTCTAGTGAGTCGAATCATGCTATGTGAGATTCAAACCTATGGTATTATAGATCAAAATCAGAGCTTCCTTTTAACTTGTATCGAATCAAATCATCACATAACTATGATAAGATAATAATTATTTTATATTGGAATTATTTGTATATTATTTATAACTAATTTTTTGAAGCCATTTTGAAAACATATTTTCGGATCTTAATTCATCATAAATGGAAAATTTAACCACTATTAATCAGTGAACTTGAATTTGGTAAAAACAATTGTCCTTAGAACGGGACATGCTATCACATTAAATATTCAAATAGGCTAATTCGAAATGCTTAAATTATGAATTTAATTTGTAAGAAACTTCACTTTAGTTAATCATATTAAACCGAAACTGAAAGACATAGAGATAAAAACTTCATGAGATAAGGGGATCATATTAGATCATAGTATTATGCAATTTAAATAGGGAAGAGGAATAGGGTTTACACAAATGAAGCTTTATGGAAGAAGATTAAAGAGAAGCTTTCTTGGTTATTTATGAGCTTATTAATGTATAAAAATAAAGAGGAAGCAAACATGTACAAGTAATAAGAGATACCTTGTGGTGGACCATTCTTCATTTACAATATTGGAATATCAAAAGTTAGTTTGGCATAACTATATTATGCATCATTACATACATGAAACATTGGAATAACCATGCACGTTTCACTAGTTTTTCCTCCAAAAATGGAGTTAGATTTGAGGGTGGAATATTGATAATTTTGGCCAATATCTTCTTATCAATATTTCAACTGAAGTCCTAAAAATAAAATGCTCAAAGTCATTGTTCGATCGTTGAAATTGGATCAAAATTCCTGAAATTATGTACCGACCCGGAAAATTCAACGCTCGAATTTCCGTCATAAATACAATCCTGTGTCCCAATTCGAGTACCGAACATCCAGTATGCTAGAAGAAAGAAGTTAGAGGATGAGAAAAGAAAGAAAGAATATTAGAATAGAAGAATAAGAAGAAGAACCAACACACAGAGTCTCACATCGTAGCGGAACAAAACATAATACAGAAATAAAACTTTATAAATAACTTTACATAAATACTTACATTCACCAGAGTACAACAGACCATCTGGACAATTATAATAATATGTCCTCAAATACATCACACAGCGGAATAAATACTAGATAATATCATACACCTGAACTCCTCCAGTTCGTCTCTGAACTTCATAGCATCCGATAACCTGAACCTGTACTCGGGCCGACCCGAGACATTACAAACGCCACGAATCAGTCTGGTGAACCAGCATGAGAAAAACTCACTAAGTTAAAAATACATCCATATCGATTTAAAGTCCAAAATCCTTTTTGAAATAAAAGGATAATAGTAAGACCATCCCACATATAAACATGGACGGTTTTTGCCTTACTATAACCCAAAATAGTTTAGATATCAATCCAATGATATTATAATAGTGTCTATCAAATAAATAACGAAATAGCAGAATGCTTGCATCTCACACTCCACATATATAGTCTATAATAAAAACCATGGGGATCTTATTGGAGATTGGATTCTAACTAGACATGGTATGGGACCACCATCCGATCAGTGTACTCTAAAGGGAAATACATTGGGGTTCAACAAGAACATCTTGCAACCCGGCCACGCATGACCGATCACTCATTTAACTTGAGTGTATCGAATGTATTATCACCTTTTCGGCTTTTGTCGCGACCACCGAAATTCCCGGGAGATACAAAAATGAAAAGAAGTAACAAATATGAATATTCTCTAGATGATGACAATACACCCTGCTTGGGAATGACCCACCTAGCCATGCTGCCTGTCCGATTTCTGTCTTTTTCGGTTGATGAGGCTGAAGACTACGTTTATATTTATGACATCCGGTCATCACTTACTTTGAATGTCACGTCATTAGATCCGTCAAATCACTAATTGACGACTTCAAAAATACACTAGGCACGTTTGAAGAAATCAATGTACATGACCATCTGGGAATATTCTGTCAGACACTCGTCCCTACAAGTCATCCAGGAACAGGATGAACTGAAGGCAGCCTCCTACCGCATCCAAAGGATCAGTAGCGAGTAGTCCTTGCAATCTGCAAAATCCCACTCACGACCGAATCACAGTTTAAAAGCCTCTGGTAGCTAGCCAGAGAAATTCAACATCAATCCTTCCGCTTATGAAGATCCATGGTCTTCAATACTCTATCTCGACCATCTTCTGATATTTCAGCGTTTACGTATTTGTTGGTCGGAATGGTTTTCAAATATAACTTCGATCCCGGTCTTTCTGTACCAACAATTGACTTAGCCAGATTTTGATAGTCGGTGTTTTAACTACCAAAATAACAACCATCATCCATAGAAAATAAAATGGGTTTACTGGTTCAGTATACAGCATCACTTGACCTCTTTATTTAAATAATTGTTAATTAAATTTCTAAATCTCCCACCACTTTGGATCATCGCCCTTTCACATTTCTTATTTCCAAACCAAATTATCCGACTTATAATTCTTTGAATTATAGTTTATATATCCTTCATGGAAATAATATTTAAATCTCCTTAACCATCATCGTCTTTAAACTAATCTCATCCTTGGATAATCATGAAGTCGTTACAAGTTGGGGTATTCTATTTACCTCTCAGACCCTGAGACGACAACATTCTTACCCTCAGAATGGATAGAAGTTTATCAACGAATATAATTTCAATAGATACACTAACACTTCTATTTACCCTACGGTTTAAAACATCGGTTTAACTCCATCTAATTACTTTTGTAAACCCCTTTTTCCAATTCCAAAATCACGTTTTCCCAATTTAAAACATCTTTATCTTCCTATTGTTAGGCTTTTAAATTCCCTTCCTCTTTCTTCAGATTGCCAATCCCCCTTTGAACTCGTTTCAATTTTTATAACATAAATTCATTTATAACTTGTCTTTACAATTGTCCATTTTTGATTTATAGAAATCCGACCAATAGAATTCTAAGTATGCATTCATATTAAATATAAATTCGCTTATCAATCAGTTGAACTACACATAAGGCTATATGACTTCATAACTTCTAGTTGAGGCACTTAACTTCAAGAGTTATCACTTCCATTATTATTAATCAATCCCAATTATTTTTAGAAACCAATTAATTAACTATTATTATAATAGTTAATATTTCCTTTAGTGTTATTTTAATAATAATTAAAAATTCAATAATTGTCTAATAATCAATTCTGGATAAGCAATTGACTTAGTCACTCTAGACAAGGTTAATTCGATAACCTTTTCCATTTAGTTATTTTCTTTAAATTAATAAATAAAATTAATGTAAATAATTTCAATTGATTTAATTAACAATCTGATTAATTTAAAAAATTGCAACTAATTGTTTATTTGCAACAATTAATTTAATCCTTCCTTTAAGTTAACTTAAAAATCAATTTAAATAATCCTTATTTAATTTAATTATTAATATAATTAAATTAAATAATCTTCATTAATTGTTATTTGAAACAATTAACTCCCTCCTTAACCCTTTGGTTAATTTCTATAAATTTGCTTACACAACAGAATAAACTTCAATAATAATAAATAATAAATATTTTATTTCCTTTAATAAACTTCCATTAAAATTAATCTATATAAAATAGATTAATAATCTGTCTTTAGTTATAAAACAATTTTATAACTTCCCTACTATTGATTTTCCTAACGGTAAATCAATCTTTATAAATCGATTCATTTATAAGTCATCCGCCGATAATTACTCAACCAATATCAGCCATTGGTTAATATCACACACGTGTTGGGTTTGGAGTCAACATTCAACAATCAATAATCAATCGGATTGATTAACAGTTCATATAAGTAAACAATATGTTTGAGGAATCCGGTTGGACCCCTCCAACCTGTCCTTCCCTGCAGCACAATGGTTATATCAATTTTAATCCGACAATATATTTATTTATCCTGATAACAGAAATAAACAGTTCAATTAATAATATTCAACCAATGGTTTATAGCAATCAATCAAGCAGTCAATTATTTATACGTTTATATTATTATAAACGTAACCAACAAGGTAAGTTACCTCGTTGGAATTTAATCATTAAAAATAACGATTAAATTAATCAAACGCTTAATTTAATCTGTGAATATTCAAAAATATTCAGTACACAAGCAAACAGTCAGCCAATCATCAACCATTAGCAAACATTGTACACAAAATAAAAACCCAGTTCGTAAATATAAACGGGATAACTGAGTGAGTTGAACTCATCTTGGGTTGTTCTCCGTTTTATTGAACACACGTCTAACGGGAAACTCCAACTGTATCCAAATGTGTTCAAATGTTTTCCAACATGAAGCGTCGTCAAGATGATTCCGACATCTTTTGTTTTGTTGAACGCTGGTAACAATTTAGATGTTACTAAATTTATATAGTCATAGTTTTCATTAAAATAATTAAATCGTAACTGAATATAATTACTTCGTAAATGACACATTTATACTAATCTTGCCCAAATTTTATGTTTAGGTAGTTAAATAGAAATTGGCATCTTAATCAAATATAAAACAAACCGTTAGTTATAAAATAAATTTGGCTCGGTTAAAACTTAAATAGCGGTTTTAAAATAAACGAACCGTAAAACTTGATTGGGCATGTTTAAACATGGTGAGGTAGGTTATCACGTTAACAATTGGTTCAATTATAATGTAGGCCATGTGTTACATATAATTTCGTAGTTTTGTATAATATAAACAGTTAATCACGGTATTATTCATAATTAATTAACTTTATATCCATATATATTACCGTTTCCTATAGAGATGTTATAGCTATCGGCCCTATTATAAGTATCAGGCGCAATTTAATCTTCATTTCACATATTAAAATGCTACGTTAATCACAAAAAGGGAATTAACCACTATGAAACCTTCAACCTGCTATTCTCTTGATTCCAATTCCTCCTATTTGCATACTTAAGTTAATCACTAAATTACGTTTGAACTAATCTATTGAGTATAGGCCGGTTATATATATATATATATATATAAAAAGAGATTGGCATGTTATAAATTATAATACCATGTTGCTACTGTTACACTTCACGTCCTGTATATTTCCACTTTTATTATTTTGGCGAAACGAGGAAAACAATTGAAGGTTTGTTTGGTTTTCTCTTTCTACTCCATTGTTGAAGCCACTGTTTTAAAAACCGGACCAGACCGCTGGTCCAACGAAAATAACCGTGGACCGTTGGCCAATCCGGCCCAGAAATCAATCCAGCCTTATTTTCCATTGAGCCGCAATAACCGCGGTTCAACCCAAGAAAACCCGGTATAAATATATGTATAAACCGACCGCCGACAAAGAAAAAAATGTGCAGGCCACAAAATCAAAAGAAAAAGCTGCAGCCCATAGCTATGCCGGTTTATCAAGTAGCAGCATATATTTATACTTGAAAAATGCAAACGCTCTTCTATATTTAAGGATATGGGACATAACTGCTGAACTTCATTCATTCCTTTCTACCTGTTTATATGTGCAGGCCGCATAATTAAGGTTTTATGTATGCTTTGTAAGTAAAAAATGTGAAAATAGTATGGGGCATTTTGCATCTGTATTTCTGTGTTTAACCATATTTATTTATTGTCATAAGTATGTATTAATCTAAATAATATTTACAAATACCCTTTCGTTCTGATTGATATATTCCATTGCTTATTCTGTTACAGATGGAAATAATTCTGAACCTCTTCAGAAACAGTCGATCATTGTGAAAAATATTACTCTAATTGTCCCTTCTGTGCAGGGTGAGATTTTCCCTAGTAATACATTTCCACATGTTTTTTAATCCTGGGTTTGTGGGTTGTAACAACCCGAATTTTTAGCCATTTAGTTTTGAACATTTCAATTGTTTTAAATGTTGTACTAGAAGTATAAATGGAAATTTATATGGAATTTATTGATTAAAACGAAGTTTTAACATATAATTTATAATATAATTTAAATTGAGCTTGTAATGTCGTGGTAGTTCGTAATTTAACATTTTGAACTTCAATTGAATATACAGGATCCAATATAAGTCGGATTTCTTTAAAATAAGAAACATTCGGATCTATTTGATTATGTTTCTCTATTGGAAGTGAAAAATTGTGATTTCATCTTATAGATTGTAAGTTATGTCCAAATCAAAATTTCAAATAGTCACTATGGAATCGTTTATAAATTACGATGACTTATTATATAAATAAATCATTTTAAATAATCTGAACGATAGTTTATTTTGGAATCTCCAGTTATTAATCTAAATATGTTTATTTTGGAGCTATGCGATATTCTATTTGGATATATACGATAATAATAATTAATTATTATTAGATTGAATTATTTTGGATTTAATTTATATTATATTGGATTTATTTAAGCCTAGCTAATCGGAGCCGTTTTGTGGCCGTGCGATTTTTAAATGTGAATCGATCGATAATTTGATTTCAAACTTGTGACGATCGCCCATAGCCCCTGCACCAATCAACAGAAATAGTGCACTGAAAGGTGTGCCAGGCTGCTATGGAAGATCATCATAGTATGATAACACAAGCGGAACCTATCGTAACTCACAGCGCAAGGATAAAATATAATAGAACATATACAACTGGTAGTAATAGTGAAGTAGAAAAAACTAGACTTTCATACAACCAGAAAGTACAATCCATACACTTGGAAATAGTGTTTATACAAAGTTGCCTCACTACAGGACTTAGAGAAGCAAATAGCGGAAATAAATATTAGATAGTAATAAACTGGTACGCAAGCCTCCAGCTCGTCATCGATCAGCATCATCGTCTCACCAAGCTATCACCTGTCACCTGCTACTCAGTCTGTCCATCCACAACCGGATGAACAACCCAAGGTAATAAGAGGAAACATAAAACCTTGTGTCATACAATAGTCTTAGTGAGCGATAAAACAGCTAACAAACTTCACCAATAAAGTATACGAGAATAGGTAAATTAACAAACCAACCCACCAAACACCAGAGAAGAGCTCAACTCCCGTCTTCCCCACATCGGACAGTGATAGCCTTTATATTAAACAATTCAACAATTCATCCATGGAAACCAGAACACCCATTCAATCATGGTAAAGCACTCAAGACATGCAGATTATATATCTCATGTGAACCATCCTAATCGAATTCAACATCCCTCAAGCACAAGCCCCTGCGGCCTAAACCAATATCAGACAAGCACCTAAGGAACATCTCCTCCGATGTTGGACAATCTACATGAGACGGTACAAACAGAGAAACCAAACGATCAAACATTCATGACTGACTCTGGCTATCACCGCCAATCCTGGTTTAAACCATCTTTAATCGTATGACGGCCAACCTTGCCACATATCAAGGGCTAATGGTAACCCCTGTTCTAGCATAAACTTCATACGCCTTTCAATGATATGTACGTATGTCCAACCTTGACAACTAGGCCTTTCAACGATACCCACGGTACTCGACCTACAACCGGTCTTTTGGGGGCCCCCATCGTACCCCTGCTTTGAGCCTGCTAGAGCTTACGACAACAATAATCTCTCGGCCTTCGCATCTCTAGTCATCCAACTCGACGACTTTTCATAGCTCAAGCAACCATTATTCACGAACTCATGACCTTTGAGTTGTCACCTCATTCGCTGTACTACACCGATCAACAAACGCATTCCAACACTTTGAATCTTCCTCATTGAATACACTTCGAAGTCACAACACCACTGCGCTGCGGCAATGGTTCAGGGGAGGCCCCCGAATTTTTTTTCAAACTCTTTTATTCAAATATGGGTCGTACCCGAAAATATAATTTTTCAGAAAATGACCCTGCGACCGACCCTTGGCCATGTTCGACCGACCCCCCATCTGGGTGTACGATCGGCCCTTCATCTAGGTACATGACCGACCCAATCAACATCACAATAGAGACCGACCCCCTTTTCATGTGTGCACGACCGACAATAGCATGCTTGACCAACCACACTCCTGCTCGCTCGACCAAACCTGGCATGCTTGACCAACCACACCCCTGCTCGACCCCGGACTGCTCGCTCGACCGACCCGTTCAACTAGGAGCGACCAACCCACTACTGCTTGCTTCCCAAAACACAAACTTCGACCAACTCGAAATGAGGCCAACCCTAAGCTCGCTCGACCGACCCTGCTTCCCTAGGCTCGCTCGACCGATCCTGCTTCTCTAGGCTCGCTCGACTGACCCCCAGTCTTCTCACGTACGACCGACCCTAGTCCTGTCTTGTTCTCCAAGACATACACCATGGTGCGACTGATCGACCCACCATGATCGACCCAAAACCTACACCACCCCTATGCAACTCCAATTTCAACCAAAACTTCTCCAATCTACACAATCGATGGAATATACTCATCCAATTCATTCAACACAATCATAAGCATGTTATGAAGTCAATAAAAACATGAATACGATGGTTATCACTAAAATTATGCTAATCACTCCCAAATCATGATATATGAACATATGAACTAAATTTCGGATCTAACTTGCATAAACATATGAAATGGCATAGGAATTACTGGTTTAATCATGCAAAATTAGATCATAGGGTGATTCATATGAAAATGGACTTGTCATGGTATAAATATATGGTAAAAACACTTGAATCTGATGAAAAACATGATCAAACATTCACATACTTTATTGAATCCATGTGAGAGATGTAAATCACTCACCCACCGATTCTCCAAATCAAAGCAAAAACAATGAATTGAGATACCAGACCGCAAGCAATTCGAACCAAACCCCTTGGTCCGATGAACTCGCACTTCAGTTGATGTAGATCTAGCCTCCAATGGTGTAGATCTTCAATTTCCTTCCTTAGATTTTGATTTTTTAATGGTGGAACAGTGTTAGAGGAAGGAGGAACATAGGACACCAAATGAGAGAATAGAGAAACTAAACCATTTCTCATACCTCCCACCCCCTATTTATACCCTTCCACAAACCCACTAATGTGCCTTCCCAAATTAGCCCATTGTGGCTCTCCAAACCTGAACAGCCAACTGAAAAGCCTTAAAACGGCGATTCCTCCCAAACCGCTGAGCTAAATCTTTAATGTAACCACTCTACGGAAAGACAATCATCATTTCCTTTCCAATGGCACAGGTCTGACCACCTGATTCGACCTGAGTCAAAAGTTATGCCCTGTATAGAGGCAAAATGGTACAAACAAAATTGGTAAAAATTATGGACATGTCTCACATCCCCATAAGAAACATATCAAAATATGAGAATGATCCAACCCTCAGGGAATAAAATAAAAATATTTTACGATCTTTCGATAAGTAAATTGCAGGCTGTTACAAAACTAGCGCTTTTGGAGCAAACGGACTCGGATTTCGATGAAACAAGTTTTATTGGGTCCTTAATGTCAAACTACAGCTGTGTGTTCATTTTCATAGCAATTGGGATTCATATGTATCTATACTAATTTTTAAACGCTGAATGGAGGTAACGATTCAATAAAATTGAATATAAAATCGAATATAAAAATATTAAATTTATCTTATATATTATCATCAACTCAGCAAAACCCTTTCTCATATTTTTCTCTGGTCAATTACATTCGGTCGCCACCATTTTCTTCAAACAGTGGAAATCGTGGTTATTAAAATTCATATAAAATGAAATAAAATTCCATAAATTCTAAAACCAATTCCATTTATCTTCTTTGGAAGAAGATTCAATTTCCAGTGATTGTTAATAGGTGCGAATCATTTTTCTAGAACTCGATAATAGGTAGCGAAGCTTAGGTTGACCACCGTTGGCAGCGTGGATAGACGGAACTATTTTCAAAGGCATGGATGAGATCGAGGAGGCAAGGGGGTCGTAACAGTGAGGGTTTCATGAAAATCAACGATGTAGAAGATCGGACCCTGTAGCTCAGGCTATAGGAAAACTGGTCGAGTCGCGATTTAATTAGGGGGGTCGGAGTTGTAGACGCGACAATCAGCAGGTGAGCTCGAGTTTAACCAGACGAGGATGTAGTGGTGGAGTTCGTCAAGAGGAGGAGATAGTAAGTCGTTGTGTGGTGTAATCGTTGAATGATGAAGTGGTTTAGGTGACGAGAAGGTCACGACCTAAGTGAAGAGTGTGCAAGGGATGATTTAGGCATGTCAATATCTGTTGTTTGATGATGAAGCAAGGTGGGGTTTGAATGTGATGATCTAGTGGGTGCTGAATAGGTCAATGTGGAGGTCTGGGCATTGCTCAGTTTGGTGATGGTGAAGTCTGGTGATCGGTATGGAGAAAAGAATGTGTACAGGAATTTTGGTGGTACGATGTGAAGAAACGGATTCTAGGAAGTGTTCTGGAGAAGATGGGTTTAACAGAGGAGGGTTTAACGTTTATTAAGGTAATTAAAGGAACAGTGTTGTGTTGAGAAGAAAGGTTTGGTAAGTGGTGTAAATGAATTTCGGTTATGGTAGGAAAGATTTGCAGTTCGATTTTGTTTCAGAAAAAAATTATACTTGGGAGTATGGTAAAGAAGAGGTTCGGCCATGGTATGTGTACAGGCATGATGTTGTGAAGGAGAAGGAGGAAATCGCGGTCTATACGGGAGTGTCGAGTTGACATTTGATGATGAGGAGTAGAATAGTGATGGTCTTCATGTGCACTGTGGAGGGAAAATGGATTGAACGAAGTAATTTAATCATGGAGTTGGTGCGTATCTTCTTTAACAGGGAAGAAGAACACTTAATAGCCAATTAAAGTTAATCGTGGATTAAGGTAATAAGGAGGAAATTAGTTTTAATTACCGGATTACAAAATTATATTTATTATAATATAAGTTAAAAACTTGTAACTCTAATAACTTGTTTATATGGTAATAGAATTGTCCGAAACTGGTCACGTTGGAATCGTAGCAACGACATCCACATTATGGAACTGATTTTGCTGAGAACAGAACTACTGAAATTTCGTAATAAAATCAAATGTTTGTTTGATTTTAAACAAACCAAAAACAGTCAATTGCGAAACAATGTGAGTAAACTTACTAACTCTGACTCTTTTTTTTATATATCGTAATTTTATACTGTGTGATGGTTGTTTGGATGAATGGTTGATAAATTGGTTGAAATGATTGATTGGTATATATATATAATCATTGATTCAAAATTGTTATGTTTACAATAATATCTTATATTTAAGTGGAATTAATGTTATCTATGTTGATTAACATCAGTGGATGCAGGGATACAGGTTGAGGGATCCAATTGGATTCCTCGACATTTATATTGTTGTTTTCATTTATTGTGTTATATGATGTGATATATAATTAGTGATTGATTATGTTGTGTGTGAATAACACTGGCCCTAGAATTTTGGTATCTAAATAACATAAAATACTTTTAAATGTAGAAAAAGAATTTGAGATCTTAAAAAGAAAATTTATTTTTCTATGTAGAAATTTAATGGACTTGAAAATAGGTACTTATATTAATAAATAAAACGAGAAGTTATTATAAATGATATTTATAAATTAAGCAAAATATTATCATTGGATAAATTGGAATATAAATTTAAGTCTGAATTTATATACTGAAGTGAAAATGGGTTTTGAAACCAATAATTGTAATTTGGTTTGGAACTTAGCGTTTATAAAGGAAATATGAATTCCAATGGAAATTTGAATAAGAAAATTGTTTTTGAAAGAGAAGAGGGGTTTTATTCCCAAGTTTGGAATATAAAATAAAGTGAGATAAATCTAAGGGATTTATAATTATAATTCGACTATGTCAAATTTTATTAAAATGATTTATTTCAGAAAAGAGATTTGAATTCTATTTAGTATGAATCTATAATTTGAATAAAATATGTTAAGAAGAAAATATTCCAGTGGTTACAAATATGAAAACAGAACTCTATGATTTACAATAATTTATTATTATTTTAAAATAGTATTTTTAAATGAGAAGGATATTGTAAAAATCAAATTAAGTTTATTTCAGAAGTTTGGAATGTATAGCTTGTAAATACGCTTAAAAAGGGAAATAGAAGTGTTTTATATAAACAAAAAGGTATCAGCAACCATTTGTTAACGGAAAAATATGTCGTAAACACCCAAGATTCTTAGTTACTTAAGAATTATAGTTTCGCGTGGAAATGTAAATGTGGAAAGCAGTAAATAACACTAGAGATTTATAGTTGTTCGGTCTCGCGAGAGGCCTATGTCCACTTTGAAAGAGTCGCTGGAATATTATTAATAACAAAGAGTTACAAGGTTGAGACTATCTTATGACATCCTTTTACATACATCTCTAAGTTATACGAGGTCATAATTTCCATATGCGAATATTAGAAAAAAGACACTTTTTCCCTTTTTCTTCCTTAAAGCATGGATGCCATCAAAGAGGCTACTTGGGGCGCTCAAGAGATGTCAAATCAACTAAATTCCAACCATTTTGAAGTGTGATCTTTAGGGGTATTTATAGTGGAGTGGTTAGGTGGGAGTAGATAGGAGTGGGGGACCACATCAGAAATCTCGGGTCCCGTAGTGCAAGCCACTCAGAGCTCGAATCCCCTTAGTGCCAGTGCCAGAAAACTCGTACCTCTTAGTAAGGTACGAATTACGTACCCCGAAGGGTACGAAATTCGTACCCCTTTAGGTATGAGTGATGTTTGAAGTAGCCTTGCGGAGTTGAGGTGATCAAGTCTTGAGGCTTCGTGGGGTTCGAGCCATTGGTTTGACGATGTTTTGAGGAGTGGTGAGGTTCCTATATGCGAGACCCCTTCTTGGCTTATTTCTTTAACTCCTTGGAAACACTCCTAGCTTTAACATCAGGGGATACGTTGAGTCGAGTATGTCTTGCGTACTTTTGAGAACCGGACCAAAAGGTTGGTTAACATTTGCCCTCCAAAGTACATCTTGTTTTGACGTGATGTGCATTGAGTTAGTGGAGGTATTCGTTGAGTTGTCGATTTACTTGTAAACTCATGAAAAATAGATGTTAATTTTCGAGCTCGTTTACTTGTAATTGTAAGGGAGTCATGGCCGACATGACGTCGTGTTTACGTCATTATGCACACATGATGTATTGAATTCGCGTATATGTAATTAATCATGTACACGTACACATCATATCCGATATGCATATATATATATATGTATATATGCATATATATATGTGTATACTTTTTGTTCTGTTTTTTCTTTTCCTTTTTTTAAACTCGTATCCATGTTAGGGGTACAAAAATTTCGTACCACAATACGGGGTTACGAAATCTCGTACCCTGGTGGGGTACGAATTTTCATGCCCTGCTGGGGTACGGGAATTCGTGTTCCGCTGCAGAACACGAAAGGTCAACAACACCTATTATAAATATGTTCTTCCCTCCCCATTCTTTCATTTTTCTTATTTTTGTTTTGATTTTGACTACCATTGAACTCGAGATCCTGAACTTGATTATTTGAACACTCGACGATAGGTAGGATTCGAAGGCCATTACAGGTGTAAGCCTTCCCCTTTCGAGCTCGGCCATAGTGCCTAAGGGAGACGTCGAGACTAACCTCGACTGAATCAGGTTTGAGCATGCTCTTGGGCTTCGGATCAAAACCCCATTCGTGGTCGAGGACGATCTTTGAGTCTCCCATGGGCATGGGTTTGGAGTTGGAGAGAGGAAGACATGCGAGAGTGAATTTGGTGAAGGGAAAGAGAAAGTTCTTTGGAGCGATGGAAGGAGGGTCGTACCTCCCAGCTCGTAGGTACGAAGTCTTGTACTTGGGGAGGGTACAAAGTTTTGTACCCCATAAATTAGAGGTATGAGACCTCATACCCCATGGGGTATGAGGTTCATACCTTCATGGGGAACGAACTTCGTACCCTGTGGGGTACGAGGTTCATACCTTCATGGGGTAGAAGCTTCGTACCCCGAGTAAAGGGTACGAAGTCTCCCTGTCTATTCCAGGAACTTCGACTTTTTCCGACATGTTGTGCACCTTTTCCTGAGACTTTGAGCTTCTGACTGTCTGCCTATGGATTCGTACCGCCTTTGTGTTGTTTGCACGACTGAACTAATGCGTATGATGATAGTCGCACGATCGGTGACTTGAGCTTACACATAGGATTAGAGCATATACTTGAACTGTGACCGAACTGTCTAACTATTTGGACCCCTTTTGTAGATTTTAAGCGCACCGTAGTTGCGAGTTCGTGCGTATCCAGTAACGTTAGTCGATTGCAATGATGGCGACAGTATCAAGGACTTGTGGTTGTCGTCACGCCCTACGTTCTTAACTTTTAAACTATACTGCATAACACTGCACACACATGTTAGCTTGCACCAACACGAGGGGTACAGGTTACTTAACTACAATGTCTAATGCTAGTGTGTTAAAATTATAACTAGCGATAAAAACCAGATCTATGACAGAGCAAACTTCAGAAGCTGAGATATCTCTACCGTCATCACACACTTCTGACTAAACTAGCAATGCTAGCTCGAAGGGCAGCGAGCTTGAGACTTCCGAGAGATCCACCCCTTCTTAGGCAATAAGCTTGCCAGAAGCGTCTGAGCATGGGGAGCAACTAGAAAGACAACACTCTCCGGTTGTACATGATGAGGTAGAGAATGTAGATATCATCAACGGAGATGCGTTGGTGGTGCCAGATACATTGGCGATCATGGTTATACTTGAAAACCCATCGGATTCGTTGCCGTCTCATATGGATGCAACGATGGTAAGGCGCATAGCCTCATGGTTTCACAACCCTAAAGGGGACGTTGTCTCACCAGGAGACGATGGTAGGGCTCATGCACCCCCGGAGGGGTATACCGCCTGGAATCGACAGGTTTGTCTTACTAGGTGCGTGCCCCCAACTAATCACTTTATTCAGGACATGTTATATTACTTTCGCCTCGCGCCATCGCAGCTTCATCCAAATGCGTATGCTTCCCTCTTAGGCAGCTACGTTGTCTACAGTGAGTATCTGCAGTTTGAACCTACCAGGGAGGACATCCGATATTTGTTTCAGTTGAAGTGGAGGGCCACCTCCACACCGTTGCAATATTTTTTGGAGGCTTCGCCCCTTAGTAAGTTCTTTGTCGGGACGTGGCCCAAGCTGACAGTATATAAGCATGATTGGTTCTTTGTGCGGTGCCTTTCTAGGTTCGCCAGGACATGGTTGGAAGAAAGTAAACATTTCGTCTTGTTTTTATTCGTAGAATTTACCAGTTCTAGTATTTATGGGTTTTTTTAACTTAGTTTCTACATGACAGAAAATCCGGAGGCGCCCACGGGTCGTGTATCAAGAGCGTCTCAAGTCTTTGCTGGCCATCTCGGCCGAGTCATGTTGTACCGCGAGTGTTTTAGGTCAAGATCGCCTCCATCGTACAGGACTGCTCCCTGGCGATCGAGATATAATGAGGCCCACCGTCGCTGGTTTTGGACAGAAAGCGGAGGCAAGGAAAGAAAAAGGGACTCCTTGTCGGAAGAGGAAGATGCCCCCTGTCGAACCTAAACCACGCAAGGCTGGTAAGACCAAGGAAGAGACTAGTGGGGATGAGGTTGGCGATGAGAAGGTAGTTGTCGGGGACGAGGAATCGTCGAAGGCATTTGTTCCGCTCATAACAGACGAGGCAGGGGTAGGAGCATTGACAAGGCTGCAAAAACCCGCGACTCCTTCAGAGACTGCCATCTCACTCGAGAGAAAGGGCTAGTTTGATGATCTTAATAAACTTCCTCTAGACTTGTCTCCTTGGCTTGGTACGACCAGTATGGAAGAGCTAACTTTAGCTGTAGAGGAGTTCACTCCTTCGGGTGGACCAAGATCCGGTCTGTTGAGAGAACACTTAGAACATACACTCATAAACACGGCATAACACATCGTCTGCTCATATGTGTAAAGTATTTGACTTTGAGTAATTTCTTTGGCAGGTGATATGGAAAGAGGACGTAGAGGACGAGGCTATGGGCCCGAAGGTCACTGATTCCCTAGGAATACTTTTCTTGACAGCTTTAGGAGAGGGACTAGCCTGTTTGGTGACTCTCCACCTTTATAGGATCGCGGTAGTGAGCATCGCCATAGGGACCGATCTCTATGATCTCCAACTCCTACTCTTCCCATCCGATCATCTGGGTCGGATTCCAGATTCAATGTAGCAGGCGTCAACACTCTTCATTAACATTTCCTTCTCATACTGCAGCTTTGGCTCCTAACTCCAAACCTAGAGTAAAGGAGCATGAGGCTAGTCACTCGAAGAAGAAAAAGCTGACGAAGAAGAAGAAGCAGGATTTGGTGGTGCCTGAGACCCGAGAGCTTTGCGTTGAGGAGAGAAAAGCGGTGTTAAAGGAGAAATTTCCCCATCATTACTTCGATGTACTGGTATTCCTCCCTAATATTAGTCCGATTCCTCGGGCGGACACGAAATAAGTATGGATGCAGGTCAAAGCTACGTATTTCCAAGCTAAAGAGCTCACTAAGTACTCCTTTCACCTCTCGGAACTGATCAGGAGGAAGAACATGGAGATCCTGAATCAGGGGCTGACTATCGACACCGAGCGGATCACCATTCGTAACTTGGAGAAGGAAATAGGTAGATCTGCTTCCTATGTCGTAAACATTTCTTCGTTCGCTTTTATACCATAGAATGTTAACTCTTAGTGTTGTCGTTGCAGCGGAGCTGAAGCAGACATAAGAGATGTTGAAGAAGGAGGAAGAGCATGCTAGTTCAACTTTTAAGGATACCTCGGTATCGCTAACAACTGAGAATTTGACTTTGAAAAAGGATAAAGCAGATGTGGAGAAAGTAAATGCTGAACTGGAGAAGCAAATGAGTAGGTATCTCAGCTTCAGAAAGACAACGAGGCTCTGAGAGTATAGAATGAGAGATTGAGGGATGAGAATGCGGAGGTCGTCGAGCTGATAAGGTAGCTAGAGGTGACAAGAAAGGAAAAGGAGGATGCAGAGGCAAGCAATAAGAATATATTGAGCTTAGTGGATGGGTTAAAGGCCGAGCAACTAAGGGAGGTGGAGAAGTTGAGGGAAGAGATCAAGGATGTAGAGGTCCGAGCGGAGGCGTCCTTAAAGGAGCACATTCGGAATATGTATGTCAAGGTTATAAAGTTCCATGGAATATCCTGGGTTGGAATTACTCTCAGGTGCTGGCACAAACATGGGAGAGACTGATGCCGTATGAGGCTTGGTTCCGTCAGGTGGATGTGGGATCCTTAAACGATTGAGGGCTAAATTGAGTTATTGACTGACGATGAACGCGCTAAATTAAAGGAAGGGAGGAGACTATTAACGAAGGGTGCAGAAAGGGAGAGGCTGGCGAAGCTTGTCGGGGAAAAGGGAAAGTTTATTCCTACCGAGAGGATGATTTTCACTGAAATGTTTACGGAAGCAAGCTCTTACTGGCCGCCAATCCATGAATCTGCCACCACCAGTGACCCCACTACTTCGGTCCAGGCCTCGACTGAGTATGATCCCGAGCACCCGGGACTGGGAGTGACTGGACTTACTTTATCTGCTACAGCGAGCACACTCCCCATCATACCTACACCATCCCTATCCGGAGGTAAATTTTCTTCACCACGAATTCCCGAAGATGATGTGATTACCGAATTTGTGGACTAAAAGGTTGTTTTTAAATGTGCAGCCCTTCCTAGAACTGCTATGACACCAGGGTTTGCCCCCATGCTCCATCAAACAACGAAACCTGGGTTAGGATTACAAGGGATGCATATTGGAGAGGGAGGTGGTCATTTGGACACTTTTTCGAATGTCGTGCTAGGGTCCAACATTTATAGGAACCTCATAGAGGAAGGGAAGGTCGTGGATGGCTAGAGCGCTCATGTGATGGATCTAGTGGATGCTGACGTGCCCTCAATGCAAGCCATAGTGGAGGCCCAAAAGGCCCAAATGGTGGCTAAATCTGAAGAGTAGGAAGAGAAGGCAGGATGAAGCCGCTAGGCAGGAGGCCAAGGTTGGGGCCAGGCGAGATGCTGAGAGACGGGCGGCTGCTATAGTGGAGAAGGAGAAAACTGACGTCGAAGCGGAGAGGGCGAGGGTTGCCGAAGAGGCTAGGAAAAAGAAGGCCGCGGACGACCCGAGAAGGAGAGGATTGCGGCGAAGGCTAAGAAGAAAGAGGTCGATGATGTTAAACAGAGGACGGCAATGACTTACGAGAAGCTCAAAGCCGACGACATTGTGAAGCTTAAGTCCAAGAAGCTAGCTGACCGAAAAGCTGCCAAAGAGGCTAAAAAAAAGCGGAGCTAGAGGCCAAGAAAGTTCTAGGCTTGGGTGACGTTGTGCTAGCCCTGCTTTTGATGATACTCCCAAGCCAATACAATGCATCGCCCCTACCGAGATTACGGAGATCACAAGTGGTGAGGATGAAGGCGGAAGGCATGTAACAACCCCCATATTTAACGATAATATATTTAAATATAACGTCGTTAATCTTTAGTCGAGTGTGTGTCCAAAAAATCACATTTTGCATACGGATGAATTTGGACTCGAAACCACTTCCATTGAGTTCAAAATGTCGTTTACATGATCGGAAACTATAAACTTCAATATATTTCGAGTATGTCAAAATTGGGACCTTGGTTGGGTCATGAATTTTCTAATCTAGCCCACTCTTATAACCCACCTAGCTCACTCCTCCTTCATTCATTTCCTATTACTCCACAAAATTATAAATGGGAAATGGGAAAGGAAAATTAAAATTTCCAAAGCTATAGCTTAGTCATAGGAATCCAATTCATGTTAAAGAATTATATATTCATGTGTAGTTTGAAGAATTGTGTGCTATATTCGAAGAGAGGTTGATTTGGCTAAGTCTTCATTCATCTCTTCACGTGCAACAACCAAAGGTGAGTTCCTATGAACTCACATCTATGCCTCAAGCATTCATGCTTGTCAAGTGTGCTCTTGGCGCGTATATGTTGCTTATGAATTGTGTATTTGGTTTTGTTGATTGATTTGTGTGTTGGCATTTCCAATTTATGAAGCTTGGTTTCATTTTCATTAATTGATTTCCATTGTGATTCTTAGTGTGCATGTGAATTTTGGGTGCTATGAGTTGCTTCGGCAAGCCTTGGAAGCTTCATTTTTGCATAGGAAACATTACGAGCCTTCGGACGTTTGTCGATATCGTTTTGGGCAAGTTTTCAAGGCAAAATTGTGCCCAGGCCCAGATTCAGACGTCTGAATATTTTACGTCAAACGTCTGACCTGCTACGAATAATTAATAAACAGAACTAACATAATTCAAAAGTCTGAAATTTTCAATTCAGACAACTGAATTGGAAATTTAAACTTCTGAGTTACAGATATAGAGTTGTGCCTCTGGAAAACCCGATTCAGATGTCTGAATTAAAAAAATCAGACGTCTGAATCTTGTTTTTGGACTATTGACCTGTGGAGAACACGGTCAACAGTTTAGGCCCATTCAGGCTCTTTCCTGGTCGAGTTTCGGCCCATTTCGACTTTTTTATGACTTTTCAGTTTCTCTAGTACACAGATTTCTGTGTTTTGATTTCATGAAGTTTCTATTTATTCATGGTGGACGAAATTCTAATCGATGGTCGTGAGATTTTGTTTACGTTATTAAAACGTGAATTCTTAGTTTGGTCGTCATTTCGATCGATATTACACGAGATTTGCCACTTCAAAATTATATAAATGGGTTTCAAATTATTAGTAGATACCAAATCTTTTCCTAAACGGTTTCTAACTCTACTTCATTATATGAAGTTATTTTATAAATTGATTTACACATCTACTAGTATATATGTTATAAACCTTTTTCTCGCTCGTATGAGAAATCTAATTAAACGCCTTAGCAAAAACAAGGACTATGACCCCTTGCATTTACTTCGATGTTTAATTCTTTGACTTGTTCGATTGAAAACTGTGGCAATGATCGTCTTTTGTTTTTAGTGGACTATACGACTTGTTCGTAAATATTCGAGTAGAGCTAGTGGTTATGGGACATATAGCTAAACTCTTATAGTTACTGGCTTGGAGTAATTTGCACTACCTTGGATCAATGGTGATCCTCTCATGATTTTATTCATTTTTGATGATCTTCGAGTCATCCTGAGGAACTTCGGTTCACCGAGGAACTTCGGTTAACCCCAGTGGGTTCGCGACCTGTAGGCCTTCGGGCCATCTCGGAGCTTCGACTCAGCCTATAGGTTAGCTACGTAGAGAACGCGTCTCATCTCGATACACGTATTGGTTGAGTCTTCGGACTCCCAGGTTAAGTCTTCAGACTCCCATCTCGAGGCCTACCCTCTTGTTTTCTCTTTAGTTTTTGGATTTCTTGTTTTTTATTTCTGGAATATGAGTTTTGTTGACATATGAGCTATCAGTTTTCATATTGGTATTAATTTATAAAATCTTAGTTTTAATTGATATATGTGCTGTCAATTCTCGTATTGGTATTAATTTATCAAATCTTAGTTTTAATTGACATATGTGATGTCAATTCTCCTACTGGTATTAATTTATCAATCTTAGTTTTATTGATATATAAGCTATCAATCTCCGTATTGATTTGGTATGATTTATCATTTACATGAGTAGCTATATAACTTCGAATGAGATATTCCATTATAGCTCTAATATAGATTTATGAGATATACCATAGACATTCTTGAGCTTCACCTTTAAGTGTGACATTGTTATTAGAGTATGTCTATATTTACCTTTATCTCTTATTATATGCCAGTTTATGAGATAAGTACAGCTAGACTGATCTGTTTATTGTTTATCTTGTGTAAATAATACTCGGGTCAGACCGATGTATTTCCGGTGATTCTTCTTGACTCCAACATGGATTATCCTCCACTTTTGGGCCAACTACTTTGTATACATATTATTTTGTGTTATATGTATATGAGACTCCTTTGTATACATATTATTTTGAGTAGCCTTGTACCTATTCTTTTGTTTTATAGTGGAACGATTATGACCACTATCTTGTATTTACACTCGTGTGTTATATTCATATATATTTCCGCCTTAGTGATGTGAATATATGTGTCTGACTCTGATTTTATTGTTATGTATTTTATATTGGTTTCTGAATTATATATAATCACTGTGTAGTGGACTTGGACTTAATTTAGATGTGTCGGATTTCCTCATGATATTTAAAAAGTTAGACCACATTCTACGACATATTTAATACTCGTTTAAAGCTAATATACAGATGGTCACTCCTCAACGGCCTTATTCTTTAGGTTAGTTGACACCGCTGCTTGCAATGTCCTTGGCTAACACGAGTATAGAGGTGGGGCGTTACAAGGCGCACCTTGATTTCTTATGAGTCGATAACCCATTCGAAAAGCAGAGGAGGGAGAAGCGACGACAATTCTAGAAGAAAGAGATCCACTTCTAGAGATCCACCGAGTGCTGAATCTATCCAAAATAAAAAAAGAAACAAGAAGAATGAATATCATTAGTAATTACTATAGCTATTACCGATATTTTGGTTATGTAGGCCGATAGTATACGCAAGTATGGCCCTCGCTTTTGTTTTTTAAAGGCACAGTGTGGTTCTCATGTACACCCTGACATTAGAAAGAAAATATGTTAGACATGTAGCGTGTTTAGTGTGTGTGTGAAAGGAAATATTACTTATTAAAATCACATTCCTTGTTAAGTGTTTGAATGTTCTTCTTATGCTTTCCAACATCATGTACTTGCACAAACGTACTTATCATTACACTTACAGAAATGTGATAAGGGATCTCGATCTGGGGAAGTCCAGTTGTGTGGAGATTGAGCGCTGGTTTCGTTCGTGGGCTTTCCTTTGTTCAGGAGTCCCGAGTAGTGTGGAAACAAGGCTAGGTGCCTTCTGCCTGGGACTGTACGGATTTAGTTCCAAGTAGGTTGAAGGCGTGGACGTTGCGATTCATCTGATTTTGGGCTCTTACGTTGTTCATTCGGGTTTAGAGCACAAGGGCGTTGTTTGCTCGCCTGAGAGTGCCGGGATCCAGATCTGGAGGTTGGATTGTGGCCGATGGGCTTCCCCCACACCTTGGCGCTTAGGAGCAGGAACGATTTAAGCTCGGTCTCGGTGTTGGGCCGAGATTCGACAGGTACCCAGATCCTAACCCGAGGGGTCGTATGGAGCTGTGCGAGTAGTTAACGTCGCACTAGGTTGGCTGGCTGGCTGCCCCCCAAGTCAGGGACTTAGGAGCGGAACGATTTATACTTGGTCTCGGTGCTGGGCCGAGGTTCGAGTTGGGCTATTTATACTCGGTCATGTTACAAGCCATAGACTCGAGTAGCGGCGCCGGCTCCCGTGCTCGCGGTGCCGAATTGGTGCAATTGGTGTTTGTCCTCGATGTTGGTTCGAGGTTCGGATGGCGGCATCCGCTCCCGTGCCCGCGGTGCCAATGCGGCGATCGAGTGTTTGTGAACGTACATCAGCTACGATGGTTAATCAAACATATCAGGCACAAAGTAAACATGGAGAGTACGTGGGTAACTGAACATCATTTCTACTGATAACTTTGGCAATAATAGCCTTTACAATGCCTTGAATTTCAAGAAACCCACAACTGTACACTAAGTTATGTAAAGTAGTGGAGGATATGTTTGTTGTTCCATGCCCTTGGGAGCTCGGCTCCGTCTACTATTGCTAGCTCGAAAGTTCTATCTCTGAGCTTACGTAGTATGACGCACGGGCCTTCCCAGCGAGGACTGAGGCTAGTTGGTGGGGGAAAGACATGTTTCAGGACGAGGTCGTCGATATTGAGATCTTTATGGTGGACCCTGGAGTTGAAGTGTCGGGCTACTCGTTGTCGTCGGGCGGTAGCTCTGAGTTCAGCTTCGTTCCTCTTCTCCTCGAGTAAATCGAGTGATTCCAAAAGTAAATCTTGATTGGTTTTCAGATCATAGTAGGTAACCCGATGAGGTTGAAGCTTTAGCTCAATGGAGATAACAGCTTCAGATCCATAGGCAAGGGCTAATGGAGTGTGTCCGGATGCTAACTTATGGGTGGTCCGGTAGGCCCAGAGGGAGTTTGTCTTCCCATATGCTCCTGGCTTTTTCTAGATGCTTCTTGATGATGGATTTTATCACTTTGTTAACAGCCTCGACTTGCCTATTGGCCTATGGGTGAGCCACCGCCGAGAATCTCTTTTTAATGTTGTGTCGCTAACAAAAGGTTTTGAACTCTGCGCTCTCAAATTGGGTCCCATTATCCAAAATGATGGCCTAGTGGACTCCGTAATGGGTGATGATGTTGCTGGCGACGAAATTGATTACCTTCTTGGTGGTGATCGTGGCGAGAGCTTCGGCTTTTGCCCATTTGGTGAAGTAATCAACAATGACGATAGCATAACGTGCCCCACCACTAACCATTGGAAGAGTCCCAATAATGTCTACTCCCCACATGGAAAATGGCCAGGGATTGACCATTTGCATTAATTCAGTAGGTGGGGCTCTTGGAAACTTTGAGAAGCGCTGACATTTGTCGCAGTTGCGAGCATAGTTCGCGGCATCTTGATCGAGCGTGGGTAAAAAGTAGCCATGCTGAATGATTTTTCTTGCTAAGGTTTTCCCTCCGGTGTGATTACCGCACTCGCCTTCATGTACGTTTGTTAGCACACAATTGGCGTCATCGTGGGCTACGCATCGAAGTACCGAGACAAAGAAGCCTCTATGGTAGAGTACTCCCTCCATGAGAATGTAGTGGATGATTGGCGAGTTTAAGCTCGTCTTTCCCTATAACATCCCGGGAGGATCCCATAGCGTAAGTAGCTCTTGATCGGTGTCATCCAAGATTCTGGTTCGGCTTCAGTGTTCATTACCGAGTCAGTTTGCATCCAGCTAATGCTTGATGAGTCAAGCACTTTGACTGGAGCGATCCCCATGAGTTGGGCATTCTCGGAGCTCGCCAACTTGGCCAACGAGTCTGCCTTTTCATTCTGTTCTCGAGAAATATGCGTGATGAAGAAGTAGTCAAAGTTTGTGAGCAACTCCCGAAGCTGGGAGAGATAAGGAGCGAGTCATGCCACATTGGCCTTGTATTCCCCTTGCACCTAACGCACGACGAGCTATAAATCAGAGAAGATTTGGATGGCATTTAGGTCAAGTTCGTTTGCAATTCTAAGTCTGGCTATTAAGGCCTCATATTCAGCGTCATTGTTGGTATTGGGGAAGTTGAGCTTTAAAGCGTAGCATATCGGGCGCTCTTCTGGAGTGATGAGAACGACTCCAGCCCCGGAACATTTACTATTAGAAGACCCATCTACAAATAGTTTTCACTAAATGTAGGGAGCTTCGATGTTTTCTCGAGGAACCTCCTCGGGGCAGTGAATTCTACTATGGAATCGGCGAGAGCTTGTCCGAGGAAGGCTCGACGGGGGACGAATGTTATCTCAAATTGACTTAGCTCTATATTCCACTTTAATAGTTGTCCGGACACTTCAGGTCGTTGCAGGACCGGTTGGTCAGTGTAGACCTTTATGGGGTAAGACTGAAAGTACGGTCGTAGCTTCCGTGAGGAGATCAATAGGCAGTATGCTAGTTTCTCAATCTTCGACTAGTTCTACTCTTCCCCCGTCTGTCTTTTGCTGATGTAGAAGACGGGTCGTCGGACACGATCTTCAATGCATACCAGTGCCGAACTGATTGCCTCATAGATCTCCCGATCTGATTTTTAAAGAGGCGGTTAACCATCCGTTGATAAGTGGCTCCCACATTCTTGAGACCGAAAGGCATGGCGCGGCAGCAGTAGAGCCCAAGATCGGTCATGAAAGTGGTGTGATCCTGGTCATGAAGACACATCAGAATCTGATTATAGCCTAAATAAGTGTCCATGAAAGATAAGAGCTGGTATCCGGCGGTCGAGTCAACAAGTCGGTCGATCTTCGAAAGTGGGAAGTTGTCCTTGGGACACGCCTTGTTTAGGTCGGAGAAAGTCAATGCACGTTCGCCACTTGCCATTTGCTTTTTTGACTAGAACTGGTTTGGAGACCCATTCGGGGTAGCCGGCTTCGCGGATGAAGTTGTTGTTGAGTAGCCTGTCTACTTCTTCCTAGAGTGCTTTGGAACTTTCGGGTCCTAAGAAGCGGCATTTCTGTTTGACCGGAGGCAGTGTGGGGTCGATATTTAACTGGTGGCAAGCGATTGTGGCGTCGATTCCCCTCATGTCCGAGTGGGTCCAAGCGAATACGTCTAGGATGGCCCTCAAGAAGCCCACCAGATCGTCTTTAATTACGGGGTGGAGTTGTGATTCGATTATCAAGACCTTTGATGGATCATCAGGGCTGATTGGAATGTCTACCGTAGGTTCAACTGGAGTAGCCCTCTCTTAGTCGGGCTTTCCATCCACCCTCAGATCGAGATCATTGGAAAGACAGTAGTGGCGTCAGAGCCAAGGCTCAGACGCCTTGGATTGCTATGCGGAGACGGTCTTGGCGCAGGAAAGCAGAGGCACGGCCTTGCCTTTGCCCCTATTGCGCATGTTCTTCTATTCTATTGCGTAATAATCTCTTGCAGTCGCTTGCTCACCATTAACCATACTGATCCCGTTTTCTGTTAGGAACTTCATTAGGAGAGACCATGGTGACATGCAGATTCATAATTCCGTAAGGAATGGATGTCCAAAGAAGACATTGTAGGGAGAGATAATTTAGATTACCACGAAAGTGAGGACTTGAACCTGGTTCCAATCCCCATCACCAAGTTCAACAGGTAGGTCGATCATGCCCACCGGGTGATTAGAGGATCCGTTGAAGCCGTGGATCGTGGCATGACAAGGTTTCAAATCTTTGGTTTCGAACTTCATCTCATCGTAGGCAGCTTGGAAGATGATGTTGACTGAACTCCCCAAGTCGATCAATACCCTTCGGACGAAAGCTGAACCTATCTGAGCTGTGATCACGAGAGGGTCTATGGTTGGGATCTCAATTCCCGTTGACTCTCTTTCGCGAAAGACAATGTCGTCCCGCATTGTTTTTTGGTGTTTGGCTGGGATGGATTCATTTATAGTGGATCAAGCTTCATAGGTGGAATGATTTATAGAGCTCACGTACTCTTCCATCTTTCAAAAGCTTTCGTGCGTGGGATAGGGCCCACGACATATTGTTGATCACAATCCCCCGCCTTTGGGTGGATGGACCAGGACCCGCTTTGGCTGGTGCTGGAGGCATGGGCATGGAGGACCCGAGGTTGCTTCGGCAGAAAGTGGGTCGTGAACGTACTGCTCAAGGTTCTTTTCGTATATATGCTTTTCGATTGCGTCCTTGAGTTGGCGGCAATCGTTGGTATCGTGCCCGTACATGTCGTGGTATCGACAGTACTTGCTAGTGTTCTTATTGCGATTAGTGCACTCTCTGGAGTGTGTTTCTTATACTGTAGCATGTTACATGTTTCTAGGTAGATTGTCTCCAAGTCTTCATTCAGTGGAGTGTAGATCTCGTAAGCTTGGTAGTAGCCGGGGCTCTTGGAGTCCGTTGAGACCTGGTTGTTGTTATGGCTGCCCTGCTAGCCATTACCCGGCTTCGATTTGTAGGGACCTGCCTCCTTGTACTTATCGAAAGGTTCTCCAGCCCGTTTCCCTTTGATGCTGTCATTGATGGTATCGGCCTACGGGTCGTTGGAAGGGTTGGTCCGGGAAGTTCGGATATGCCTCGCTTTTTCCTAGCACAAGAACTGTCCCGCCTTTTCGTAGAAAGCGTCGAGACTCTTGGGTTGCTTTCTGTAGATCCAGCCTCGAATTCGAAAGTGCGAAAGACGCCTTTTGCAAGTTGGAAGATCATGGTACGAGGCTCTAGGTTGTCTACCTTAGCAAGGGCGGTATTAAACCGCGAGATGTAGCTCTTGAGTGACTCGGCAGGTCCTTGGTACAGATTGGACAAGGCGAGGGCATTTTTCGGAGTAGGGCATGCATTCTGAATTATTTAACCATTTCCATGGCCAACTGACCGAAGTTGTTGACGTAATGGAGCGAAAGGCGAGAGAACGAGAGCAAAGCAGTGACTGACAAGAAAACCGGGAAACATTTGCATTTGACTGGGCCGGTGGCCCAACTAGAGTCCATTTTCCACTCATAACGGTTTAGGACGGTGCAGGGATCGATCATGCCATCATAAAGTGGCATTTGCGGCATGTTGAAGCGTCGTGGCCATTCGGCTTCATGCACAATCCTTGTGAAGGGATTACGCCTTATGTGGGCTTCCAATGAGTCGTTGGTGTTCCCTCGCATTTCTTTCATGATCCTTCGGACCATGTCGAGGAGATATGTCGGATGCGGGTCTGTCGGTGGAATCCATTGGTTTCGGCTAATTTCAGGAGATCTTTCCCATGGTCGCCTTCTATGATGCACATCTAGGTCGTCCTCCTCCATGTCATCAACATCTATAATCGGGTTTTGATGTGGGTGGTGAGCCTGGGCAGGTTGACACGCATCTTGATCCGGAGGAGCTTGGGCTAGCTGGACTGCTAGGGGAGTAGGTCCACGGTTCTGAGCGGCGACTGTCAAGGAGGAGGTCGGTTGCTCGGACCCGGCTCGTCATTGATAATCAGTAGGGAATGGTCACGGTACTTTGCCCCTTCGCTGTAAATGACTGTAGTTCGGTCGCCATTTCCATTGCCATTGGCGTTCCCATTGTTATGGGTGTTGTAGTGGACGGCGACATTGTTGATGACGCTAAACCTCCTTCTCTAACGTCGGTCCCTAGACTCGGAAGATGAAGTTTCTAAAATGGTACGCCAAGGTCGAGCGTTGTTCCGAGTGAGCTGAAGTTAGGCGACGACGCGTTGACTTTCTTGGAGTTGGTGCATGAGGTCGATGGATCTACGCTTGCATTGCGGGAGCTTGGGGGTCCATAGGAGAAAGGGTCTCGGTTGCGGCCGGGATATCCATAGCCTGAGGTTGTTGGGAGGTTCCAGCTTCGGTTGCAGCAGAAGAGCCGATCATTGCATTCTTTGATTACTTTTCCATCGTAAGCAGACTTGGCGGTAGGATAGTGAAGGAACCTAAAGAACGTCGGAGTCAAGATGGTAATGTGTGACAAATAAGTGAATCCAAGTTCCTCTTAGTGAAAGCACCAAAATGTTGATGGTAAAATATGTTGTAAACATCCAAGATTCTTTGTTACTTAAGAATTATAGTTTCGTGTGGAAATGTATGTGAAGAAAGCAGTAAATAACACAACAGATTTATAGTGGTTCGGTCTCACGAGAGGCGTACGTTCACTTTGGAAGAGTCACTGGAATATTATCAATAACAAATAGTAACAAGGTTGAGACTATCTCGTGAAATCCTTTTATATACATCTCTAAGTTATATGAGGTCATAATTTCCATATGCGAATATTAGGAAAAAGATATTTTAGCCCTTCTTCCTCCTTAAAGCATGAATGACATTAAAGAGGCTACTTGGATCTCTCAAGAGATGTCAAATCAACTAAATTCGAACCACTTTGAAGTGTGATCTTGAGGGGTACTTATAGTGGAGTGGTTAGGTGGGAGTACGTAGGAGCGGGGGACCATATCAGAAATCCTGGATCCCGTAGTGCAGGCCATGCAGAGCTCGAATCCCCTTAGTGCCAGAAAACTCGTACCCCTTAGTCAGGTATGAATTTCTTACCCCTTACGGTACGAAATCGTACCTCTTGAGGTACAACTGATGTTGGAAGGAGCCTTGCGGAGTCGAGGTGATCAAGTCTTGAGGCCTCGTGGGGTTCAAAGCATTGGTTTGACGACGTTTTGAGGAGTGGTGAGGTTCCTGTCTGCACGACCCCTTCTTGGCTTATTTCCTTAAATCCTTGGCAACACTCCCGGCTTCAACATCACGCGATACGTTGAGTCGAGCATGTCTTGCGTACTTTTGGCAACCGTACCAAAAGGTCGGTTAATATTTGCCCCCCAAAATACGTCTTGTTTTGATATGATGTGCTTTGTGTTGGTGGAGGTATTCGTTGAGTTGTTGATTTTCCTGTAAACTCATGAAAATTAGATGTTAGTTGTCGATCTCGTTTACTTTGTAACCATTAGCGAGTCGTGACCGACAATTTATGTCATTATGCACACGTGCTGCATTGAATTCGCATATATGTAATTAATCGTGTACACGTACGCATCATATCCGATAAGCGTATATATGTATATATACATATATGTGTGTAGATTTTTTTGTTCTTTTTTATGTTGTTTTTTCTTTTCCTTTTTTTAACTCGAACACGTATTTGAGGTACGAGAATTTCATACCCCAACACAGGGTTACAAAATCTCGTACCCTGGTGGGGTATGAATTTTTGTACCCCACTATGGTATGGGAATTCGTGTTCCGCTGCGGAACACGAAAGGTCAACAACACCCATTATAAATACGTGCTACCCTCCCCATTTTTTCTTTCTTCTTATTTTTGTTTTGACTTTGACCGCCATTGAACTCAAGATACTGAACTTGTTTATTTGAACACTCGACGGTTGGCTGGATTCGAAGGCCATTAGGGGCGCGAGCCTTCCCCTTTCGAGCTCGGCCATGGTGCCTGAGGGAGACATCGAGACTAACCTCGACCGAATCAAATCTGACCGCTTATAAATAGAATTTATAAATAAAGTAGAATATGATGTGGGTTTATCGATAACTGAGATTTTAATCTATAATGATATTTGCAACTAAAATCAAGTTAATTGGTAAAACGAATCTAGATTCCTATTTAAGGAATAATATTCATTTTTGAAAATGAATAACGTTGTGAAAGCAAATGTTTTGTAAATGGGTATAGTTGTAAGGAAAATTTGAGTTAACCTGAAATGGTAGATTTATTCCGGAATTCAGAATATTAATCGAATGTAGATTATTTGAAAGAGAGTTATTTATTGAAATTCGAATATATCGAATTAAGGAAAGTAATTCTTACTTTCTGTTTTAATAAAGATTTTATTATTTTATTATTTATTTATTTAAATTAATGAATTAAATTTATATTTTAATTCAAAATATTATGGAAGAAGGGATTATAATGCTATTATTATAATTAATGTTTTCCGTAAAAGAAGTGAATTGTTAAACTGAAATCTGAGAGTCATGAAAGAGAATGTTTATTTGAAGTTTTAAGCTTTGACTATTTCGAAGTTAAGAATGTTTTTCATTTAAGGTCTGAGAGGTAATTATACCCCAACTTTGACTTCATGCTTGACTGAGGAATTGTTATGGCTCAGTACCAAGGGTTGGTTAGTGATACGGTTAGTTAATGAAATGGCTGAGTTATAATAACGATGTTTTAATAACATCGGTTTAATCAAATAAAAGGGTTTGGAAAAAACATGTTTTCAAATAGAATCAGAGATATTTTTTAAGTATAGAAAATGAGATGAAATGTGTTAATGATGAGTTAAGAAATGAAATATGGAAATGTTTTCCAAATGGAGAAAACGTATATTTTTGAATATAGAAAATGAGAATTCATGAACATTTGGAAATGTTTTCCAACTGTGATAAAAGATATTTTCCAAGAATATAGAAAATAAATAGTTTATATTATGGAAATGTTTTTCCAAGAATCGTGAAAGAAAAGGGGTTTTAAGGAATATCAGGGAAGAAATACGTGAATCGGGTAGTCCAAAATTGGAAAACGATTATTTAATAAGAAATGGATTTTGAAGGGCCCAGTGTTGTCTGATGGTTAATCAGTAGAATTTCCATTTGGAAATAGGATCATTGGTTGTATGGATGTATTTATTGATAGTTAAATCACCAGCTGTCAAGGTTTGATTTATTTTATACCTCCATTGTCAATACGGAGAGACAGGGATCAGATTTATTATCTGAAAACCACTCTGTATATGCATAAGGGTTACGAATCATATTATGCTAAAGATGATTGAAGACGGAGTAAAGTGCAAGGGTTGTTCTGCTAATCCTAGGTAGAAATTGCCCAAGACGGATTGATGGAAAAGTGTCTTCGTTTGTCCAATCCCAGGACAACGTATAGGGACAAATGTCTGACAGAGTATTTCCAGATGGTCACGAACATTGATTTCTTCAAATATATCAAGTTTGGTGGATGAGAAGGAACTTATCTTAGCTTAACACCCAGAGTGTATTTATGGACGTCAATTATAGATTTGATGGATTTGATGATGTGACATTCAAAGTGAATGGTGGCAAGATGTTCTAAAAAGATAATCGTGACCTCAAGCCTCATCAACCGGGAAATGATAGAAATTGGGCAGGCAGCATGACCAAGTGGGTCAATCCCATTATGGATATCATCACCTAATCTAGAGAAATTTCATTTGCTTCTTATTCTATTCGCTACTGTATGCTTTCGGTAACGGTTGCTGATTACAACCATTGGTGATAATATGCTCTGTACACTCAAGTTAAATGAGTGGCCAGCCATGCGTGGCCGGGTTGCAAAATGTTCTTGTTGAACCCTAGTGTATCCCCTCTAGAGTACACTGATCGGAAGGTGGTTCCATACCTTGTCATTGTCGGAATCCAATCTCCAATAACTGCGGTTTTTGATTTTAAATTATATATGGAGCGTGAGATGCAAGCGTTCTGCTAGATTTCTATTTATATGATGTAGACGCTATTATAATGTCACCGGATTTGATATCAAAAATAATTTTGGTTATCGTAAGGTAAAAACCATCCGTGTTTATGTGTCGATCGGTCATACCATTATCATTTCTTTCGAAAGGATTTTGAAAGTTACATCGAATGGTTAGAGTTTACTCACACCAGTCCCATGACTGACCTAGAGTTTATTTTGTTTTGTTTTACCCAAAATATTCGTTGCTCAAATTTGTATGAGCAAATCAAGTAGTCATGATTTTACAAATTCACTTGGAGGAGCTTGAAGCAGGAAGCTTCACCACTTAGCTATAAACTATCATATTTTCCGTTGTGTACTATGTTTGTATCTAGAAACAAGTGTTTATAACTGTTCCATAAATAGTTGTTGTGCTTTGATGATGGTATGTATATAAAGTTACTGATTTGCATTTCAAAGGTTATGTTATTTAATATATTTTATTCGTTCCGCTGTGGGATTTTGTGTTCTTTGTTTTCTTCTCTTCTAATTTTCTATCTTTCTATTTCTCATCCTCTAACCTTTTTCTATTAATGATTCGTAATTTTGTGCAATTTGGGTTGGACATATGGTGGCCGGTACAGATATTCAGGCCATTACATGGGCCAAGTATTATTATTATTTTTTAGGGGGGGGGAGGTATGAGTTATCCTAGGGTACAATGATTGCTCCTATAATTGTTTTTAATAGAAATATTCCATTGGGACCCATTTTCCATTTAATGTTCAACTTCTCCATCAAGCATCATCTCAATAAATGAACTTTTATTATGTGGATAGGGAGTCAATATGAACTATAATTTACTAGCTCGGCTACATTTTACATTGAAATCCAATTTTTATATGCTTTTAGTTGTTAAATACTCTATTAAGAAGTACAACATTTTTTTATGAATTATTATACCATACTTCAATGACGTGTACAATATGCAATAACTCTTAATTTGATAGTTTGAACCTCTAATGTTTGTAGGATAGAAGCATAAAGTTCATTTTAAGGTATATTGACCCTTTAATATTACTTTTAGTTTAAGTTCATTTTGAATTATATTGAATTCGCTTTTTATTTTATTTTCAAATTCAAAATAATGATGCCATTTTAAAAAAGTTGTATCCATATGATAGTGAATAAAAATTTAGGATACTCATATTTTAATCTGTGATGATATGTTGACTTTTGTGGAATGTTCAATTTAAATTGTGTAGGAAAAATTATGTTTTCAACTTTTTATACGTAGGCATAATAAGTTAAAATAGGTAGATAGGCCAATGGCAGCACGTAATGAGTAAAATTAGGTATATAGATCAGTGCAGCATTTGAAGTGTGCATATTGATAATTGTTGAAATAAAAATTCTCATAAATATTGCATCGATCATGAGTTAGATTTTTGTCAGTCATGCTAAAAAAATACAAACTAATAAATATCATAATAGTCATCACTTTAATCACAGTATGCTTATATGCATATAAAATTTATGTATTTGGACCATGAGTGAATCTGCAAATGTAAATAAGGTAATAATTTTTATTCAAATTGAGATTAAGAAGGAGAATCCTAATTAATTAATCCGCACAATTTGTTAAAGATTTTTAATCTAAAGCATTAGTTTAGGAACATATGATTGAACATCAATGGCAATAAAGCTAAGAAAAAATAGGAAAAATCCATATTACCTTAGTCTATTATATCTTTCTCTGCACAAACTGGCTCCATCCGCTCCTTATGTACATTAATATGAATCATTGCATTGCTTGTAAAAAAATGGCATAGAGTGAATTAGGGTTTTAAATTATACGAATTCACGACTTAAAGATTAGAACTAAAAATTTATTTGTAAGAAGAATATCAGTATTGCAAAGAGGATTGCATGGTAAGGTTTTGTGAAGTGAATAAAAAGGATAATAGTTTTATTGGAACAGGGAACTACATAAAAGAGGAGTGACTTCTGTTTTTGCATTATTTTACGTGGAATAACCAATGAATTATTCACATATTGTCGCTTTTCCTTAAATAATTTCCCATAGAAAGCATAGAGATGTAAAATAATAGCCAATACTAATCTAAAAGCTAATAAACTAATACCTTGTTCAACTGTTCTTGGAGTTGTTTGTTTCTCTCCACTTCTTCCACCCTCTATTCAATAGATTCATCCATTGCCTCCAAATTAGCTCTTTCAAACAGTCGCCTGCATCCGATCGAAATAATCATAGAACCCAATTCTTTCAAATAAGCCTACACCAACTTCAGCGTATTGAACTAAATATTAAAATGTAAAGAATAGTTGTGTCGTTTAGACCTTATAATCTAAGCAATAACTATACCAATATCTTCAGTATAAATGTTAGTTCAACACAATCAACATTTTAATTCTGTTAATAAAAACACAATTCAAATGGAATGCAGTAAAAAATCATAACTAATCCACTCTGCCTTTTTCACCTATTTAACTGGTTGGTAGATATGAATTTGAACACAAATTCAAAATTTAAACAATTCAAAATATGGAAATCTGGTAGACAATGCTTAACGTAGAAAATTTTAGTTACTTGGCACAAAGACCTGGATCAGATTTTATGCATCTGATGTAAACTTTTGGCTACTTCAAGGCGAGCAAGACCTGTAGCCGATGTTCCTACCCTGCAATCGAAATCCTGTAAATAGTGTGCTTATTTACTTTTTTCCTTTTTGATATTATGTATACATATTAAACAAGCTATGGATATAGAAAACAAACCATAAAATTATAGAAAAATACTTTAGAAATTCATATTAGAAAAAATCTATTTTACGTTGAATGATTGCTAAGCCGAACACACTCTAGTAATTTCTCCAATTAGTTTATAATTACTAACTCAAACCTCAAAGTGGTTCATTCCCTTCCTTTTTGAGTGACAGTTGGATACGATACTAAAAATCAAATAAAATTGAACGTCCTAGCCATAAGTTCAGAATATTAACGACTAGAACCACTTCTGAAAAGCTATGTACCTTGTAACGATTCTTTGTACCTTTTACAGTGGACAGCTTAAAGATAAGATGCTAGGTTATAGAAAAGAACAAGTGGAAAAAGGATACCAGAGGTATGGACAAAGCAGCAATCAATAGGATTTCCCTATTGGCGAGGATGCCTGACCAGGGTTTAGGTCATTGGTCAATCCATCATTAGATGAAAAGAATTTAATTTAATTTCCACCGAGCTTAAAAAACCACTATGGTAGTTTACGACTGTTACCAGCTAATCCCGGTCCAGTGGAAGCAAGTTAACCAGAAGTGACTGCACCGTACACTTATAAGCGTTGTTCCTAGTTCTTCTCCAGGTTTTTGTGAAATAACTCCGATGGGAAGAAAAAAGAAGGCATTAGGAGACCTCCAAGCCCAACAGACTGATTGGTGGAACCCCTTATCGTTCGGGTGGCCCGCCGTCGAAACAGAATTGTAAGTCAATATTCTCGCATATATTGCTACTGCAATTTAAGGTCTTCAACACCAAATCCAGTAACGAATCCCTAAGACTTTACTACGTATATTTTTTGTAATATGACTTCGAACTTTAAATAACTTATATAGAGCGGAAAGTGTGTCATCATTGATTGGCTAAAATTCATTGTTCAAGTTATGACTGTTGACTGTTAATAAATAGATCTATTTATCTACGATCGAATTATATTTGCTCGACAATCCTCTTTTCAACTCTGACTCTCCCACTCCAGTCGTAGCTTTTCTTTCTTTGCATCCAAATAATATTATATTAATTGAGGGTTTTGAATTCTTTGAAAGAGAGTTAAACATCCAAAGATAACGTGTAGTGGAGGTCGCTCATTCAGGTTCCCTAAGTCATTAGCTGACGAAGTCCCAAATCAATGTCAGTACTCATCTCCACATCATTTCCTAAAATGGTGAACTCATTGTTAATTATTTTAGCGAAACCCCCCATCAAGGCTACCGTTAACCATCAGTCATTGAGACATATTCTCAAAAGACCTATATCTACCGCTATGGCAATAGTGGCGTAGTTTGGTAATACGCCAGTTTGTCCACTATTAGTATATGATGGGAGTTTCCAGAGTATTAGGCGTTGCTTTGCTATGCGCTATTCATGGTGCTACCGTAGAAAATACTTTATTCGAAGATAGGTTAAGTCAGACTAGTCACAATTTGCGCCTCATTCAATCCTGCATCATGGCTTCATTTAAAGGAGCGAAGTCCTTCGAAAAGAGCTCTCTAAACCTCCACAAGCATGAGAAGGGCAAGCTTGTGAGGGATGGGCGGGAATGAAAGACCTTTCAGAAATATTTAATCAAACGATTCGCTTCCTGCTTCACACCTAGCCCCAAGGGCATGCCTTGTTAGACTTAACAGCTCCTTGCGGGAACTTAGACAACCCAGGTGCGAAGAAGCCCGAGGGTGACTACAATGAGAAGAAATGTCACTACATGAGGGAATCCAACGCTTTCTTTCTTTTATTTTTTTCTGTTGATTGTTAATGAGCTGCTTCATTTGTCAACTTTATCTCTCCGAAGAGGGATCTGGATGCGGCCGAAACCGGAGGAGGTACCGGATAATTAGTTGAGAGAAAATAAACTCATCGGTGCAAAATTTGCATTGCTGTAGAGGATTGAAACGATTTTCTTTGTTTATCGTTTGGTAATTTAGAATTGATTCAGATCTCATTTTTTTGGATACTAGGAAAGTGATGTGAATTAACATTTTAATTTTGTTAATACAAACATAATTCAAATGGAATGTAGTAAAAATCATAACTAATCCTCCCTTCCTTTTTCACATATTTAACTGGTTGGTACATATGAATTTGAACACAAAATCAATATCTAAACAACTCATAATACCAAAAATATGGAAATCTGATAGAAAAGGCTTAACATAGAAATTTTTTGTTACTTTGCAGAAAGACTTGGATCAGATTTCATGCATTTGATGTAAAGTTTTGGCTACTTCAAGGCAAGAAAGACCCATAGCCGATGTTCCTGCGTTGCAATCGAAATCGTGTAAATAGTGTGCTTATTTACTTTTTTTCTTTTTGATATTATGTATATATTAAGAAATATATGAATATAGAAAACAAACTATAAATTTGTAGAAAAATAATTTAGAAATTCATGTTAGAAAAAAACTCTATTTTTCGTTGAATGATTGCTAAGCCAAACATACTTTAGTAATTTCTTCAATCAGTTTATAATTACTAACTCAAACCTCAAAGCGGTTCATAACCTTCCTTTTTACAGTGACAACTGGATATGATACTAAAAAAAATTAAATAAAATTGAAAGTTCCAGCCTTAAGTTTAGAACATTAACAAATAAAACTACTTCTGAAAAGCTATGTACCTCATAAAGATTCTTTTTACCTTTAAGAGTAGAGAGCTTAAGATTGGTGCAAAATTTGCATCGCTATAGAGGATTGATACGATTTTTTTTATTTATTGATTGGTAATTTTTATTTTGATTCAGATCTCATTTTTTTATACTAGGAAAGTGATGTGAGAACAGAGAGGAAGTGGAGGAAGGAGTGGGACTCAGAAACTGGAAATTAACTATGAAAAAGTGGAATGGTGCATTGGAACATGGGATGAAATGGTAAACATGGCATAAGAAGACCAAAGTACCCTTGCAAGGACTTATTATTAGAATTTGAAGTAGGTTTTCTTTTTTTACAAAGTCTCAAAAAGGCTTCACCTTAACCGATTGGCCCAAGTATTTGCATTATATGTAAAATAGAGTATTGTTAATGGCACTCCAAATATCGGGCAAATATACCAACTCTTCGAAGTAGAACCCGAGAAATGTCTTCTTAAGTATCGCCTTCCTCTCTGTAGGACTCAACTCTAGGATTGCTGATATTTCGAGTAGTATCGGACCCTGGCCCCTTGCATCACTTCCTCTGGTTCCTAACCTTCCTTCTCGAGGCGTGCCCCTGCCTACGGATGCCACCACAAGTTCGGGGGTTAGTACATGAAGGGTGGGACAGTCGATGCCTGCTACCTTATGCTAAAATGATCGGCTTCCCTTCTTGCATCCTGTAGTCTCGTGCTTAGTGGAAGAGACTCCAAATGTGTTGAATATTCTCGATGATGACATCTACTTTCTAACTCATGATATTTCTTCCTTGTGCGTAATTTTGCACTCTCATAAAAATTGCTCATAACACCCCTCTTCGACCGTCGAGAATGCCTCCGATCACGGTCTCTGTCACCTTCACGAGACATGGCATCTGCATGTAACAAATTTTGAATCAGAATTGAAAATCCAATGAGAACGAGTCAAGTTCTATGTTATGCAGTGCTCATGTGTGTGTGTCCTATGTATTCCCTCCACGGACCCATTGTAAGCTTGCTTGAAGGGGTGATTTCCCCAGCGCTTGGCAATAAGCTTGTAACATCTGCTCCGCTAAACTCAAATGAGGAAGTCTTTTTTGGGACCGTATCCAATCCTCTAAACTAATGTTCAACCTCCATCAACATGGTGGTCGCAGAGGTTGTAACTAGAGAACTTGGTTCAAAAGCCTCTCCCGATCTAGTCTCATCGATTGGAGAAGGAACAGGAGTGGGTTGTGAACCACGTCTTCCGGCGAGCTCCTCCTCATCGCCGTTGTTGCCACCTACACCCCCCTAAGCCTATATAACTTCCTCCTCATTCGAGGGCACGTCAGAAAGCACTATAGGGGCACTTCTTTCTACAGACCTAGAGAAAGCACTTCTCCCTCAGCTTTCACAACTACCTCATTGTTGTCCTTGCGACCTGTTGAACAACCTTCGGGAAGCAAGTCGAAGAGATGAAGGAAATAGTCAGACAATAGAGTTTGGGCATCGCGATATCCGCTTAGGACATCCCTCAAAGCCAAGACTTGCTCTAAATATTCAACGCTTCGGAATATGCTGTACACTTGCCATATGAAACTCCAAGTTAGTTTTGAGCTTACGACTCAATTGACTTGGGGGTATAGTGTAAGTTTTAAAGTACTTACAGCTTGCAGGAAATCTCCTCGCAAATCCTGGTGGGCATCGAACGTAGAACCAGGCATGCTTAAAGTAGCTAAGTTTGTTCCACGATCCCAGGATAAAGCGACTATTGGGTTGCAGCTTTAAATAAACGAGAGAAGGAGACACTTTGTTTCTTTTCTTCAGAGAATATAGATATCTGATGTCTCCATGACGGTTCCATGTTGAACCATTCCACATATAGGATGTAAGTTCCAAGTAGGAAGGCATATGCATTTGGATGAAGCTGTGTTGGAGATAGTCGAAAGAAACATAGAATATCTCGAATATATGAGCACGACGGGGACACGCACCGCATGGAGCACATATGCATGTTTCAATCAGTACACCCTTCTAGCGAAGTGTGCACCCTATCTTCTTTTCTGGGAACTGGAACATCTCCCCCAAGATATTCCATATTTCGTGCAACTCCGCTTTAGCGAAGCTTCATCAATTCGCAAGACAACTAAATGTGGGGGATTCTCGGGAATCGCAATATCTCATATCATGTCTGACGCTACGAAAATGCCTTCCTGGTCGCCACCGGCATCCTCCTCTTCTAACGGGCCCTCTAACTTTTGTTCACCTCCAACTATTGACTCATCCACATGCCTGCCTGAATGCTACGACCCTTCGGGCTGTACCTCCTATTCTTGCATATTGGATGAGCCCATTTGTTAAGAAGAGCTGGAAGTCTTGGAGGCCCCACGATCACTAACCGATGGGATTGAACTATACAGAAATTCATTAGAGCTCAAAGATGTTTCTATGGCTTCGGTTTCAATGCCTTGAACTCGTTTGGAGCTTCTTTTTTCCATTGCAAACTATACTTGCAAGATAGTTGCGTTAGTTAACGGACTAAATCTTGTACCTTGGTGTTGGTGTAAACTAACTTGGAACAAGCAAGTACCGTGCGTGCTGATGCACCTATACTAAAATCCATCAGAATGTGATGATGATTTCCAGTTCTATGAACTTTAACTACTATCGACATGAACCGAAGTCGTTTAAGTTGAATCGTGATTACGATGTGACTGGGTTGAGAATCGAATCTTAGAAGCGATGGTTCAGATATGTGTCCATGGTCCAAATTTAAGCTCTAATCCTATGTGCATGTTTGAAACATCATTTCAAACAGGTGCTCAAGCGTTAACACATTACGCAACGCGACGTCCGCTATTAAACCTAACCTAGTCTCTTGACGCCGCTTGACGACTTAAATCCAAGAAATGAAGTTTCAGAGCTGAAGTTTTCTTAAGTCCCTGGGATACGAAATTTTATTTCGTACCCCTACGCACTTGAGAAAACTTCTTCATCCCCGAACGCTTCAAGTAATATGTATTGACAACTTCCAAGATATGAAAATTCTTTGATGTCCCGGATACGAAATTGCATTTCGTATCCCATACCTCCCGAGCATTTTCGTGTCCCGCTTTCCTCGCCACTGATCCCGTCCTTCCCTTCCTTCTCCACCGATTTGCAACTCTCCTCTAGAATGTGAAGTCCCTCTTTAAAAATGCGGGATTCCCTTAAAGCTCATGGACTACAAACTTACCATTTTGTATCCCAAGAGTGGGATACGAAAATGTAAAATTCGTATCCCAGGAGAGGGATACGAAATTGCAAAATTCGTATCCCTTGAGTTCGCAAATTCAACGAATGACTTCATGTTCCTCCTCTTCCACCTATGAGTTTCGTACTACACAATATCTCCTCTCTAATCTCTGTGCGACGAATCAACATACAGCTCGCCATGCGGTGGTCATCACCACAACCTTCCCTACAGGCTCGCCTCATCTCCAAGCTCGACATGGTCTGCAAACAAATTGATTCTAGTTCAACTCACTCGATTAAACAACCGGTAATGTATGACGGGGCTGGGCGGGTCCGAAATTTTAAAGCTCATGAAACGTTTTATCTCAGGAATACAAAGTATGAAAAGTGGGGAAGTGATAAACTTCGTATCCACGTATATATATATATGGGAGGGAAGAGAGAAATCCCAGAAAAACAATGAAAATTTCTAAGTAACAAGATCGGTAGGAGCCCGGGATCGGTACCGATCCCAAAATAAAAAAAAGGAGAAGGGAGGAGGAAAAGCCTACTACTCTGGGACCGGTGACACACTTTCAAACTCCAACAAAGACGTCGATCGTGTATACGAGGTTTTGAAACCTCAACAGTCTAAACCGACTTGAATCGGTAAATAATACCTACGAATCTAAATAATTCCACAGAACACGCCAAACGGTCGAGTCCCAATTTGACGGCATTTTGATAACTAACTTACACAATCGGGCGCCTGAGCTACAACTATGGTCATGTATCAATGCTTTTGAAATCTCGATCGATCAAAACAACTTGAACCGTTAACCAATCGTGTGATCAAACGACCTTAAACAGTCCAACATTACATGCCAAACGATCAAGTTCCAACTCAATAACTTTTCAGAATCTAACTTGCGTAATCACACTCCCACGGCACACAACTAAAACACCATGTCACTCATTTCATACTTTGATTGTATCAGGTGAAATCACGTGCAAACATGTGAGTTCATGCATAACACTATGTCGACAATGAATCGTTTATGTTCCGACGTATGCAAGAATCGTTGACTAAAGTTTAATTTTTTGAGTCGACAAGAACTAAGCATCCACTTATGCTATCAGACAGGATTCTAGTCTAAGTAATCAGAAATCTCGGTACGGCTGGAATTCCATGCTTACATCGTCAAGCTACAGTAAAGTGCCATGGCTACTCAATAGAAAGGTCACGACCATTCACTCGACGTGACTTGGAGACTTTCCCGGCTTACAAGAATACTTGTCTTGACTCAAAGCACGTCATGTTATAACAAGACATCCTTTGGGGGGCAAGTGGTAACCAGCCTTTAGGAGTAGTTCCTCCATTCAAGACCACACGACTTGGCCCATCACGTGGATTAACAACCCAGGAACATTGCTGAAACCTTCAAGACTCAAGCCCAGATGGAGTCGTGCAAGAATAGTCATCCTGGCTCGACCAGAATGCTTAGCAATTGACCAACATTTTTGGATTGGCATAATGCCTCATCATCAACTCGTATCCCGACCTCGCAACTCCTTAGAAACCCGTTAAGTCCAATTTCGTATCCCTAGGTTATGACCCCCACTTTTCATATCCCTAGGATACAACCCCCATATTTCGTATCCCATAGATGCGACTCTCCCGATCGACCCAACCTGATTTCGTATATGTATCCCACCTCCATAATTCATATTCCACAACTCCACATATTTACATATCCCATACACACACATTGCTTCGTATCACGGATGCAAGCAGGATCAACATTCTACTTTTTGTATCCTTCACTAACTAAGTGACAAGATACGAAAATTACGATATGAAAATTGTGAAATGAAAAGCGTGGTACGAAAAGTGTGATACGAAAAGTGTGATGTGAGTGAAGGGAAAGGCCAAATCCACGGAAGGATTGGTACTGATCCTATAACAACCCAGAATTTTGACAATTGATTAGTTATTTAATTAGATTTCAAAAATAGGAATTACTGCAAATAATGGAATTTGACCACGAAACTTTAACCGATGCATTCGTCTCGGAATTCTGGTCAACTTTCATGTTTGGAGTTTCGTGAACGGAGTCCACATGAAAAAGTGATGAATGAAATACGATAACAAACGGAAAATAAATACATCAGAATATATATATACATATATTATACCATATTTAACCACCCTCACTAGGCATTTGGTCGCCTAAGTGGTTGACCCTAGCGGTCGACCGGAGGTCAACCCTAGCAGTCGACCTACTAGGCGCTAGATCGCCCAGTGACGGCTAGGGTTAAGGGTCAAGTTTATATTAAAATATGAATGGATGGACGATTATAAATTAAAATAAATCTAATGGTTCACAGAAAATTACACTCCTATAAATAAAGTGTTAAGGCCTCACTCTTCTCCATACAAATATGTAGGCAGCAGCGACGCTCTGCCATTTCCCTTTCTCTTCCAATAAAATTTCTTAGTTAATAGTATATTCATATACAACCTATCAAATACAAATCATATAAAATTGGAAGGAATTACCAGATCCAATGGAAAAGGGTGTGAATTAACGTTTAAAGCGGTTGTACATTAGATTCTCCCCTCTCTTCCAATTTTCTTGCAAATCTGCAGATCTGAAGTATCCCCTTTTTGGATAAATTGTAGATCTGTAAGAATTTGCGGATTGTATGCCTAAAAGATTATTCAAGTTTCAGATTTGGATATTTTCAGGTGAGTGGGAAATTTACATACAAAGGTATAATAGCCTATCTATCTCGTTTGTACTAGATCTCAAAATATATGCCTATTATCATCAAATTTGTTCATAATATTATTGAATTTGAATTGGCACCTATCAGATCTTCTAATAAATACTTTCAAAACTTGTAAATTGTGAATTGTGGTTAGGAGTGATATGAATTGTAGTTTCCCTAAATTGTTTGTAAATATTGTTGGATAATATATTGCAGTTGTAGTGAAACACTGAGGATTTGGAAATCAGTCCCAATAACATTGTCTAGATGTAGTTTTAATCCAAATCTTTAGTTTTAGTGTTGAATAATAAATTGTATGAATTTGATTAAAAAGATTCAATGGCAAACTTTGTGATTTTAATTTTAAAAGAAATATGCTTATTTGTGTTCAATATTGTTGGGGTTTTTGGCGTAGTTGTTGTAAATATGTCGCTTTCCTCTTTTTGAACAAAAGGACATTATTTTGGACTCACAAGAGATATGACAAAAAGATTTAAAAAGGGAAAAGTTGTGTAAACATATGCATAAATATAAACATACATAGTTGTGCGTAGTTTGCATCAATTATTTCAAAATATACATTAATATATATATATATATATCTTGTGATTTGAAAATATGTCAATTCCAGTAATCAGGCATAATTTACAATAACTATAACTAACGGTCTTTTTTTAAGATTTGGAACCTTATGGCAAGATTTAATACAAAAAGGAATGTTTGGATTTTGATTAAACTAAAATATATAACTTAACAATAAATAATAATAAAAGAAGAAAACTACGTTAACCACGCAAAAATAAATATAAATATATATACATATCAATTGTCCGAATTTACGTAAACGACGAAATATACATTATATTGAACGTTTGAATGTTTGAATATTTGGATGTATTCAATTATGGAATTCCACATGCAAATGTAATCCATATTAAATGAATATATTTGTGGTGACCATTGTAGCAATTAGTGTAAATGATTGCAATAAATAGGGCCATAAATATATAATTAACCATTGTAAGCAATGTTGATTTAGGGAAAGTAAACTTAATCGGGAAATTAAGTAAAATGGTTACAATTCCTAAGATTTATTAGGATTAATGTTGTGAACCCCAATTAGGGAATTTAATTTAAATCTGCATCTAGACACAAGGTAAAGATAACCTTGTGGTAGAAGTCTGCTCGGAACCACCTGGCAAATCAAGCATCCACAAGTGGTCAACTTAATGTGAGGGGTCTAGTGCATAAATATAACTGAACTAAGGCACGATGTTAAGTTCAACTTGTGGTAGAAGTCTCCCCTGAACCGCCTGACAAATACAGCATCTATAAGTTGTCAGCTTAATGTGAGAGGTCTGGTGCATAAATATATATACAACAAACAAAATATAAATAATAAATGAATAAATTAGTAATTACTCGGGAATGATAAGATAAGGGTATCCATTGTGAATTAACGCCTTAGGAAAATTATGGTCGTTAGGCTCATGAATGGCATTAATTATAATCAATGGTAATAAAAAGGAAATTAGGAATTTGGTGATTTGCCTTAGGAGAATACGACCGTTATTGTTATAAATGGAAATTAAATTATGAGCAGAAATAAATGAAATAAAAAGGGGATATATGGGTATTGATTGTTTAAGTACTAAGTCCAATTAAGGAAATAATCAAATATATATCCTAAGGTAAGGAGGATATAACTTTTCTTATTTGTATTGGTTAATATAGAACTTATAATTAAACGTTAGAGTTGGACTTAGTAGGTTAACCATAGGAACCCATGACGATAAATAGTGTGTGTATAGTATTTCCATGAAGAGAAACTACACGGAAAGGACTTAATAACGTAGCCCACTTTATCCCAATAGGGAAAGGTAATAATGGCTAGTGGGGTACAAATTAATAACCTTCGCGTATGGTCCGCTTCCTGGGTCTTAAGCGCCTGGCTTGAAGAGTTCACCTGGGAGTAGTTCTTTCAGTTTAGGGGTCTAAAATGGCGTAGTGTGTGGGGCCTATCGAAACCTGGAACTTAAAACGTCAGATATGGCTACTTATCCTACTAGATGTAGTAATCGTCTACGGAGTTTATCCAATAAGGTCAGCTAATTGGTATAGCAAGCGATAAAATACCATCTCTCACCTTACACGGGGCTAGGGTATATGCGTGAATGACGGAAGCCTTAACTAGTAGGGCCCCGTAGCTAGTGCCCTCTAGTTTATGTTAACGTTGAATATATTATCGAGGAATTATAAGTGACCAATAGGTCCTCCCAGGGTCTTAAGCGATCAGGGAGAATCCACCCAGTCTATCATTAATAGTGAGGCATTAAATAATGGATGAGCGAACAAATATATATATATATGTATATATATGTATATATGTGTGTGTGTGTGTGTGTGTATTTGTATTTATATTTATATTTAAACTCCGTAATTTGAGGTCCACACTCGATTAAATAACCATCCATGCTATGGTATAAAGGATTCACGAATATATGCATAAACGTTTTAGAGAAAGATCACCATGGGAAGGGTAGTTTGAGTCGTGCGTAAAGATTTACAAGGTTATGCTAGAATCACTAACCTTGGTAGGCATACATCTTGGGTTGAACCAAACGGGATACGTCTGTGTATTATAATCTGTGTTGTACATTTCCTGTTCACCAGAATCTTGTTGTTCTGATCCCCCTCCTCATTACAACCACCCAGGTTTTCTAGAGAAGGTCGGGTTCTCATAGGTTTCTTAGTTTGGCTTTCGGTTCTCGTTCTCTCTCATGCTTGGTACTGGCAAAGCGACTTACTTTAAAAAGGTAGTTACTTGAGTTAATACTAGTTTATCCTATCTTGTTTCCGCTATGAGTTATCTTTTCGTACTCTGATTATGCTCATGCTCATTTATTTGTAGGTACCAAATTTACATGCTCCATGCTCGGATGTGTTCGAGTTTTGATTTTTGCCGAAATTTGGGCACAGAGAAGTGTCGGGTGTTACATTTGGTATCAAACAAAAGGTTAAACGATCAGAGGAATTAGTTAAATTAGGACTTATGAGAGAACGTAGTTCAATTTTCTTATCTGTTTTTCGTCGTCTTTCTTACTCGACTTAAATTTATTTCGACGATGAATTAGTCGTGGGACTAAAAATAAAAATGGCCTTAAATGACTAAGAGTTGAAATATGTTGATTTCGGGTTTCTAGCCAATTCTTTCTTACCCCATAGTACGTTGGCGATCTCGCCATGAAGAGCATGAGGACGGCATATGGTGAGGTCTATTGATTCGAGTTTGAAGACTGGACAAAAATTTAGCTATAACTGAGATAATCGTGATTTCTGGTTTTTGGTTTTGTTAGTAGTTCCAGTTAAGACCATCACTCGATCCAAAATGAGAAAAGTTCACGTTAGTATGTCGTATCCATTTCGGAAAATAATCACGAGGTATATCCATTCGTTACTTAGTTAAATTTTCGAATCTACCTTTACTGAAATATTCATTTGAGATCTTGGCCTTGTATTCGAGGAAATTTTACTTTTAAAACTATTTGGAAAAATAAAAAAAATGAGTTTTGAAATACGTTTTCGAAAAATGCTTTCATGAAGGCCTAGTTTTATAAAGATATGGTTTCTAAATTTGTTTTTAAAAATTTTTAGGGCTTTGTATAATTTTAATAAATATATTCCAATTGGTTGGAAGGAAGGAATTAGAAATGTCAAGGAATATGTCACTAAACTTAAGATAATAAATATCCATTCATTGTGATTTTTAGTATCCCTCTCCCTATATATATTGGATAATTTATTGAAATTATCACAATTAATCCTTAAGATTTTAAAGCTCCAACATATTGGAACACGGAAAGGTTTTCTATTTTGTAATATAAAATGGAATATAAAAAATAATAATAATAATAATAATATGGGTTTATAAATACGAAACCGTTAGTTTAAAATAAATTCCATTTTTTTGAAAGGTTTAATTTTTTCTTCGAAGAGGCTAAGGAAAATCCTTCTTCCATATTTTTGGGGTATTTGATATCATGAATCATTTTTTTGTTGTCAGCTAGGTAAGGGGAAAATCCGTCTTAGTTTATATTACGAATTTCTAGCTTAATTGTTTTTGGAATTCGTTCGTTCGTCGTGTGGTTGCAGCTTTTTGAGACTACATGGAATCCTTGGAGTTGGTTCGGAGTTTGACTACAGTCTTTGATATCGTTATGATGGGGATAAGTATTTTTTAGACCCCGTAAAATCTTAGAAGATGACGCAGGATGATTAATATTTTGATCCGGCCTAATAAGGTCAAAATTCAATCTTTGTCCAAAGCCTATCTAATAGTTGACCATCTAGCGTTATGCAAGGATGATCAACTAGATGATGAGTTTTGTTGCCACTTGAATCTAGGACTCAACCGTAAAAGTTGCATCCAAATTACCCCCATAACTTATTTCGTCCTTCCTTCCTCATCTAGCCGAGCCATATCTCTATTCTTTTTCTCTTTCTTCGTCGTCGCCTTGCCTCCTTCTTTTTCGCACTTGCTTGCGCAATAGATCTTGCCTCACTAATACTTCTAGATGTAATTTATCTCTCCGACCATTTCTTAGTCCATAACACGTAATTGCACTATCCGATCTTACTCATACCATTTAAGTCTCATCCTTAGGGAGAGTTCATTTGGGCAGATTGGAATAAGCCAAAAGGTCACACCGTTTTAGGGCTAAGAAAATTTGTCGTGGCAAGTGGACTTGCACCGATCCATTGCTTCGATATCTTAAAATAGGATTGTTGTTTGTCCTGCATCCCCTTTTGCTATACCTAGTTGAAATAGGTTCTTTCAAAGGTGATCGTCGTTCTGGAGATGAAGAATAAGCCGTCTTTGGATGATTTTTCCATAGGAGAATCGCGATGAGAGTTTTTAGAGGCAGCCATATTTTACGCGGACTTGTATGGTTTTTCGTTGACTGGCTTTGGAAACTTTGTAGCAAATCTCTTTTTCTTAATGTCAGATTTTGGAATCTATGTCGAAACTGCCCATGATGATATGTGACTCATTTAGCCCATCGTTTTATAAATAAGAAGTTATGACTAGATCTATCTCATGATGAAAAAATTAATCTCTTGCTTGATTGATGGTATAACCATCATTTAGTACCGCATCATATTCGATTCAGCTTGTTGTTCTTGCGTTGTCTCATGGAGTTACTTTCTATAATTTCGTTTATCCATTTTTGTCCCTATACAATATTAGGTGGGTTTCCATGAGGAGCGGTTTTGTAGTAGGTTTCCTTTCTCATCAAATCTCTCTTAAGAGATGGTGATGTGGAACCCTCCAACAATTCCAGTAGTATTTGTAACACGAGACTGGGCATTTTTCTACCATGATGTGGTTAATTAAAGATCATAAAAATTGGTTTGAGCTCCAGCCGCGGAGCAAGACATCTCGTTGTTTATAGTCATTGTTTTAGGCGTGTTGGTATTGTTGTTTTGTCATCGTCTTTGTTGTTTTCCCTTTCCAGCATCAGGTTCTTGGCTTGGTGGTGATTCGTGCTTGTAACTGTTAGTGTTTTTTAAATTGCACAACTTAGGTAAATGAGATTTCTATGTTTGGAATGTTTATGTCATTCACGCATGCCTATTCGAATGAAATCTCAATTTTCTTATCTAAACTAACAGTAGTCCTAGAGCTGAAAAGAATAGAATTCTGTGTTGGATAAATTTTAGTAAAGGACTGGTTCTAAGTCACAGGTATATAAATAAATAAGTAGTCTTTCCTTGTTAAAGCTAAAATTTATTTTGGACTTTTGTGTGTGACTTCAGTTTTCTCATTTTCCGCGACTGACTTCCTTCTTCCTCAACATGTGACTTGAATCGTTTATTTTTTTGCAAGTCAAGCCGTTTTTATAGTGGGCGTACCACTTTTTATTATAACTAATAATAAAAATACAATAAAGTACAGTGACTGTAGTTAGCAATCAGCTATTCGGTTTTTAAGGTGGACCATCCACCCCTAACGGAATTTTAAGTGTTCCGTCCACTCTACCATACAGGCTTTAAGCACTGGAGCTAACTAATATACTGGACTACAATATGTTACAAAGCACTACTCTCCAGAAGATGGAGAGGACGAGGAAGAAGTGGAATAATCGTTTAAGTTTCCGCAAAATATATTTTCGAAGTTTTTGGAAAACGTTGTATGAAAAAAAAACTTTTTGTCATTTTTAATTTTTTTACCGAATTACTTTCTTTTATTTCAGCTCGTGCGGAAACGCAAAATTTTGATACAACAATTTAGGCATATTTAAACGTCTGTTTTACGTCAAAATGGATGATTTGAATGGCGCAAAATGCACGTCACCGAAATTTTGATTTTTCATACGATTCTCATGTGGAAGGTGAAACGGTATTAAAAGAGAATTTTTCAAAATAAACATAAGAAGGTTTTAATCAGAAATTTATTTTTTATGAAAAAATTCAATTTTTAATCACATGAATAGCGTAAGGATGATGTTTGGATGATTTGTGTGCATGTTTTAGCAATGCAGTAGGACCGACGATACGATAAAAACGTTAACGACAATAAGAAAAATGTTGTTTTAGCCTTGGAAACTTTGTTTTCATATCTTGTCAACGATGCGCGCGAGTTATTGATTAAATCGTTTTACGTTTTAGAGCTTGTTTAAAGCCTCCTTTACAGTCTACAGATGGAAATTTTTGGAGTATTTTGGTTAACTGAGATGAAAATTCTACTATAGCGTGGGAAATGGAATATTTGTAAGTGGAGGAAATATTGAAATTCTTTGCATTGTTTTCCTTTTCCGATTTAGGAAAAATTTAATAGGAAACGATTAGATTGTGAAACGTTTTGGATTGTAGGGATTGGATGCAAAATTGGTTGTTTCACACTTCTACTCATAGTTGTGTGAGGGTTATGAATGAAAAAGAATTTTCAAAGTTCGCATTCATATAGTACTACCAATATATTTAGGATGTTTTGCATCATGTTTTTAAAAGTGTTTTAAAAATCTCAATGCATACATATAGAGGGCCTGATTTAGAATCATCTTCCATGCATGTTTTACGGTTGAAATTTATTATGTATACTATACACATATACACATGGTTGCAAAGTGGATGTACACAAATTTGTTGTGTAGGGTAGGATAACTAGGTGTCAGAATTTCAGAACGAAATTCCTTTTAAGGAGAGAAGAATGTAACAACCGGAAATTTTGATAATTGATTAGTTATTTAATTAGATTTCAAAAATAGGAATTCCTACAAATAACGGAATTTGACCACGAAACTTTAACCAATGCGTTCGTCTCAGAATTCTGGTCAACTTTCATGTTTGGAGTTTCGCGAACGGAGTCCGTACGAAAAAGTAATGGACGAAATATGATAAGACGAAAAATAAATAAATCAGAATATGTATATATTATACCATATTTAACCACCCTCATTGGGCGGTTGGCTACCCTAACGGTCGAATTACTGAGTGCCAGAACGCCCAGTGACGGCTAGGGTTAAAGCGTTAAGTTTATATTAAAATATAGAATGGATGGACAAATATAAATTAAAATAAATCTAACGGTTCATGGCCAATTCCACTCCTATAAATAAAGGGGTAAGGCATCACTCTTCTCCACACAAATCTGTAGGTAGTAGCGAAGCTCTGCCATTTCCATTTCTCTTCCAATCAAATTTCTTAATAAAAAATATATTCATATACAACCAATCAAATACAAATCATATAAAATTGAAAGGGATTACGAGATCCAATGGAAAAGAGTTTCAATTGATGTCTAAAGCGGTTCTACATTAGATTCTCCTCTCTTCCTATTTTCTTGCAAATCTATAAATCTGAAGTAACCCTTTTAAGATAAATTGTAGATTTGTAAGAGTTTGGGGATTGTTGGCCTAAAAGATTATTCAAGTTTCAGATTTGGATGTTTTCAGGTGAGTGGGAAATTTACATACAAAGTTATAATAGCCTATTTATCTCGTTTGTACTAGATCTCAAAATATATGCCTATTATCATCAGATTTGTTCATAATATTATTGAATTTGAATTCGCACCTATCAGATCTTCTAATAAAGATTGTCAAAACTTGGAAATTGTGAATTGTGGTTAGGAGTGATATAAATAGTAGGTTTACCTAAATTGTTTGTACATATTGTTGGATAATATATTGTAGTTATAGTGAAACACTAAGGATTTGGAAATCAGTACCAATAACACTGTTTAGATGTAGTTTTATTCCAAATCTCTAGTTTCAGTGTTGAACAATAAATTATGTGAATTTGATTAAAAAGATGCAATTGTGAACTTTGTGATTTTAATTTTAAACTAAATGTTACAATTTGTGTTCAATATTGTTGGGATTTTTGGCGTAGTTCTTGTAAATGTAACAACCCGGATTTTTAGCCGTTGAATTATGAATGTTTAAATTTGTTTTAAATATTTTATTTGAATTATTTATTAATCTATAACGAATTTATTTAATAAAATGATATTCTTATTTTGTTCATAACAGTCGCAAATAAACGAAATTTCTGCATAGTCAATACCACGTTAACTTTAACAAATATATATCTACCGGTGAATGGCCCGTGCTTCGCACACGAGCAATGAATGAAGTTGTGGTTGCATTAAATATTGATTGGCTTGTGTGATATTACCGTTATTTTCTACCTTTCGTAGATAGGTGTCTGTACTGTAGTAAATAAACCATATATCTTCTTTTGGCAATACGTTCATACCGAAAAGTCTTTTTACACGGTTATGTGTTAACATAGAACTGTAGTAATCATCAAAATCAAATGACATTAGCAGTTGTCATCCAAATAAATTACTATTATTGGTTTACACACAAGTTTGTGCAGAACGTAACCCAACAGAAGGTTATAGTAACAATTGGCGAAAACAATAAGTAAAAAAAAAGTTCTTTAGAAACACTTTGAAAGAGAAAGGGAAGCATAATATATATATATATGAATATGGCTCCTAATACCATTATCATCTTTACGTAAGGTCCTCCTATCTTTGCTTTTATCAACAGTAAAATGATAAGTATATAAACGCACTACTTTACCGTGTAAGATCCAAACAGCGTGCTGTCCACGTTCTTCACTTTCGTGTTCCCCAAACAAATGACTTCCGTGTTCCCCAAACTACCTGTTTCCGTGATCCCCAAGCTGCTATAACACGTGCCCTCCAAGCTACTTCTCCTATAAAATACTGCTATCCCCAAATTTTTCCTTTCTTCTCATTTTCAGACTCCAAACTCGTTTTATTTGTTTCAGTAAATAATGATGATCACGGCACTTCAAATCCTAACGCCTCATCCCCGAATTTCATTTCCCCATCCCTGTTTCTACAGCAAATATAATTTCTTCGAAAATTCAAAATGAGATCCAAAACAAAATTAAATCAGAAACCATTTGATACAATGAATCGCTGCGAAAGGGGCTTCTCGCTCATACCAATTGTTTCGAATTCGAATTAATTTTCTTCCTCACCTCATATTCACAGCGTGACCAAGACCGGGGTCAGACAAGGGGGATCGATGGTGATAATGCTGTGAAGTCTTTGTGAAGTAGAGAGGGCGGGGCAAGGGTGCGGTACTAGGTGAGAATCTTGGATCTGGGCATTTCGGAAGTAGCAGCGTGGAACGTGATGGCCGTCAGTAGGGATGGCGTGGAATTTTGTGGAGGGATGGAGGTGAAAGTGTATAGCAGTTTGAAGCGTCAGGGGGTTCTGTTGTGTATTAGTAACTGGAAGTTGGGCATGATATTGTTTGGTGAAGCAGGTGTGCATGAGTGTATACAGAGGAGAAGAGGAAGAAGCCTAGTTTGGCAGCAACATTTGAAATGACGAAAAGAAAATTTGGAAGGGGAATGGCATTCATGTTTGTTAACTAGAAGATGGTGTCACTGATTTTGGCTAGGATAATACGATGGTTAGTGAAGATTAAGTTGTGGACTAGGGAATAATCTTAGTTTAGGATAATTTTTGAACTGACGGAAACCTAGATTGAGGATGAATAGATGGTGGGTGGTATCATGATTTCAAATGAAGTTCTGGAGCGTGCTTTGTGGTGAAACAGGAAGGAAGTGATAAGTGGGTGGAAGCGGATAAGGTTCGATGGTAATGGACATGAAGGAGGAAGAGGAAATTATTTACAATCAGACGAAACCAATCACGTTGGAATCATACTGACGAGGTCTCCGTTGTGGACCTTATATCGCTGAGAACAGGGCTACTGCAATTGCGTGAATAAATCAAACGCTGTTTGATTTTAAAATAAAATAAAAGCAGAACCGTCAGCTGCAGACAAGGTGAGTAAACTCACTAACTCTGACACATTTATATTTTTATATAAACGAGTTTTAAATTTATTTATAGCAATTTTATACTTCGTGATGGTTGTTTGATTGTATGGCTGATAAAATTGGTTGATATAGTTATATCATTAACCGATTATTACTTCTGTTCACCATGATATTTCATATTGATGTGAAATTAATGTTATTGATGTTCATTAACATCAGTGGATGCAGGGAAATAGGTTGGAGGGACCCAACTGGGTTCCTCAACTTTATATTATTGTTTTCATTGATTGTGATATCCGATGATATATTTAATTGGTGATTGCTAGGTTGTGGTTAAATTACACTGGCCCTGATATTTACATATCGTAAATATTTTCAAAAATAGAAAATAAAATTTGAGTTTTGAAAAGGAAATTTATTTCCAAAAATAGAAATGTGAATTCGAATAGAGTTGAAATTAAAAACATATTAATGGAGAATACAAGAAGTGTTTGTAAACGAGGGTATAAATTAAATGAATTATTTATCACAGGATAAATTGAAATATAAGTTCCAAGTTTTGAATTTATATTGAAAAAGGGAAATGGGGTTTGAAAGCGATAATTGTAATAAGGTTGTGAACTTAACTGTTATAAAGAAAATATAAATAAGATTTTAACCGTTTCTCATAAAAAAATGTGATATTTTATGAATAATTCTAAATAGAAGTTATAAATCTAAACAGCGATTTTATGGCTGTCGTTATAATTAATGTTTTGAAAATTCTAAACAACGAATTTAACGCTGTCATGATAATAAATGGTTTGTGAATCTAAGCAACGATTGTAATGCTATTGTTATAATAAATATTCTATAATTCTAGACAGCGATTGTAACGCTGTTGTTAAAAGTAATGTTTAATAAATCAAATATTTGGAAACAGCGATTATAACGTTACTGTTATAATCAAAGTTTTTCCGTAAAGGAAGTGGATTCTTAGATTGAATATGAGAGTCGCGTAAGCGATATTTTGTTCGAAGTTAGGAGCTTTGACTATTTCAAAGTTAAGAATGTTGTTCAATTAAGGTCTGAGAGGTAATTATACCCCAAATTGATTGACTTCATGATTGATGGAGAAATAGTTAAGGTTCGATAGTGAAGATTGGTTAGCAATATGGTTAGTTAATAAATGATTAATGGTTTGATTATAATAACGATGTTTCATAACATCGCGCTAAATTTAAAGGATTTTGAAATGTTTCCCAAATAAAATAAGAGTTATTTTCTACGCGTAGAAAATAAAATGAATTGGTCAATGAGGAATTAAGAAAGGGAATTCGGAAATATTTTCCGATATTAATAATGTATATTTTCTGAATATAGAAAATAAAGATTTGTGAATATTTAGAAATGTTTTCTAACTGGAATAAGTGATATTTTCTCGAATAAAGGAATTATAATATTGAAAATGTTTTTCAAAGAATCGAGAAGGGAAATCGAGCTTCAAAAGAATATGAAAGATGGGAAATGAGAATTGTAAATGATCATATAATAAGGAATTGATTTATAGGGGCCAATGTTGATTGATGATTGATCGATCGAATTCCTACCTGGAATTAAGATCATTGGTTGTACACTTATTTTTCTTTGATAGTTAAATCATCAACTGTCGAAGTTTTTGACCATTTTCCCGTCGTTAATACGGAGAGACCAGGATCAGATTCATTATCTGGAAACCACTCTGTATGGGCGTTAGCGTTGCGATCAAATATGATGAAAACAATTGAAGACGGAGTTATGCAAGGGCTATCTTGTTTACGGGATAGTGCCTTCAGTTTGTCCAGTCCCAGGACAACGTGAATGGACGAATGTCTGACAGAGTATATCTAACGGATCGCGTAAGTTGATCTCTTCAAACGTACTTACGTTTGGTGGTGGAGGAACTCGTTTCTCTTAGCTTTATACCCGTGGTATTTTTGGGGAAATCAATTTGTGATTTGGCGGGTATGACGATGTGGCATTCAAAGTGAATGGTGGCCAGATATTCTGGAAGACAATTCAAACCTCAAGCCTCACAACCGGGAACTGACAAAAATCGGGCAGGCAGCATGGCTATGTGGGTCGCTCCCATTAGGATGTATAATCACCTATCTAGAGAAATTCCTTTTGCTTCTTTAGTCTATCAATGCTGTCCCTTTTCGGGAAATGGTTGTTGATCCCAACCGTTGGTGATATACATTCGATACACTCAAGCGAAATGAGTGGTCGGTCATGTGAGGGCCGGGTTGCAAGACGTTCTTGTTGAACCCAGTGTATTCGCCTCTAGAGATACACTATCGGCAGGTGGTCCCATACCTTGTCATGTTGGAAATCCAATCTCCAATAAGCGCCCTGCGGTTTTTGATTTTATATTATATATGGAGCGTGAGATGCAAGCGTTCCGCTAGATTCTATTTATTTGATTTAGACACTATTATAATATCACCAAATTTGATATCAAAATGTTTTGGGTTATCGTAAGGTAAAAACCATCCGTGTTTATGTGTGGATCGGTCTTACGATTATCTTTTCTTTCGAAAGGATTTTTAAAAGTTAAATCAATGGTAGGAGTTTACTCACACCAGTCCCATAACTGACCCAGAGTTTATTTTGTTTTGTTTTTCCTAAACTCTTGGGTGCTCAAATTTGTACGGGCAGTCAAGTAGTTGGGATTTTTCAGATTCACTTGGAGGGGCTCGAAGCAGGAGGCTTCACCTGTTATCTATAGAATATCATATTTCCGCTGTGTACTGTTTATGTATCTGGAAACAGGTGTTTATAACTGTTCCAGCGATAACCGTTGTGCTCTGATAATGGTATGTATATACAGTTACTGATTTGTATTTCAAAGTTTATGTTATCTAATATATTTTATTCATCCCGCTGTGAGTTTTGTGATCTTCATTTTCTTCTATTCTAATATTTCTTTCTTTCTATTTTGCATCCTCTAACTTCTTTCTAATAATGATTCGTATTTCTGTGTCATTTGGGTTGGACGTGTGTTGTTATTAGTCGACCCAAAGGGTACGGAAATTCGGGTCGTTACAGTAAATACGTCATTTTCCCCTTTTGAGCAAAAAGACATTATTTTAGATTCACAGAGATATGAAAAAAAGATTTAAAAAGGAAAAAGTTGTGTAAATGTGCGCATAAATATAAACACACATACTTGTGCATAGTTTGCATCAATTAATCGAAAATTACATTAGTATATATTTCTCGTGATTTGAAAATATATAATCAGGCATAATTTGCTATAACTATAGCTAATGATCTTTTTGTAAGATTTGGAACCTTATGGCAAGATTGAATACAAAAAGGAATGTTTAGATATTGATTAAACTAAAATATTAAACTTTACAATAAATAATAATAATAATAATAATAATAATAATAATAATAAAAAGAAGAAGATAACTACATTAACCACGCAAAAATAAATATAAATATATATACATACCATCCATCCGAATTTATGTAAACAGTGAAATATACATTATATTGAATGTTTGAATGTATTCAATTATGGAATTCCATTTGTAAATGTAATCCATATTAAATTAATATATTTTTGGTGACTGTTGTAGCAATCAATGTAATTGATTGCTATAAATAGGGCCATAAATATATAAATAACCATTGTAAGCAATGTTGATTTGGGGAAAGTAAACTTAATAGGAAAACTAAGTAAAATGGCTATAATTTCTAATATTTATTAGGATTAATGTTGTGAACCCCAATTAGGGAATTTAATTCAAATCTGCATCTAGACACGAGGTTAAGTTCAACTTATGGTAGAAGTCTGCTCGGAACCACCTTGCAAATCCAGCATCCACAAGTGGTCAACTTAATGTGAGGGATCTAGTGCATAATTATAACTGTACTAAGGCATGAGGTTAAGTTCAACTTGTGGTAGAAATCTTCCCGGAACCGCCCAGCAAATCCAGCAACCGCAAGTTGTCAGCTTTATGTGAGAAGTCTAGTGCACATATATATATATCAAACAATATATAAATAATCAATAAAATTAGTAATTTCTGTTGGGGTACAACAAATAGATATATTAGGGACTGATAAGATAAGGATATCCATTGTAAATTAATGCCTTAGGAAAATTATGGCCGTTAGGCTCATAAATGGCATTAAGTATAATCAATGGTAATAAAAAGGAAATTAGGAATTTTGTGATTTACCTTAGGAGAATATGACCGTTATGGTTATGAATTGCAGTTAATTTATGAACAGAAATAAGTGAAATAAAAAGGGGATATATGGGTATTGATTGTTTAAGTATTAAGTCCAATTAGGGAAATAATCAAATGTATATCCTAGGGTAAGGAGGATATAACTTTCCTTATTTATATTAGTTAATATAGAACTTATAATTAGAAGTTAGAGTTGGACTTAGTAGGTTAACCATAAGAATGCGTGACGATAAATCGTGTGTATAGTATTTGCGTGAAGAGAAACTATATGGAAAGGACTTAATAAAGTAGCCCACTTTATCCTAATAGGGAAAGGTATTAAAGGCTAATGGGGTACGAATTTAATAACCTTCGCGTATAGTCCGCTTCTTGGGTCTTAAGAGCTAAGCTTGAAGAGTTCACATGGGAGTAGGTCTTTCAGTTTACAAGTCTAAAATGGCATGAGTGTGTGGGGCCTACCCAAACCTGGAAACTTATAACGTCAGATATGGCTACCTATCCTACGGGAAGTAGTAAGCGACTAAGAAGGTAATCCAATAAGGTCAGCTAGATGATATAGCGAGCGATAAAATACCATCCCTCACCTTACACGGGGCAAGGGTCATATATGCGTGAATGACTGAAGCCTTAACTAGTCGGGCCCCGTAGCTAGTGCCCTCTAGTTTATGTTAACGTTGAATATATTATCGAGAAATAATAAAAGACCAATAGGTCCGCCTAGGGTCATAAGCGGTTAGGGAGAATCCACCATATCTGTCATTAATAGTGAGTCATTAAATAATAAAGGATGAGAAAATGAATATATATATAGAAACTCCGTAATTAGGGCTCCACACTCGATTAAATAACCAACCATGTTATGGTATAAAGGCTTAATGAATATATGCGTAAACATTCTATCTCGGTATCATATTTAAGAGAAAGATCAATAGGGGAATGGTAGTTTGAGTCGTGCGTAAAGATTTACAAGGTTAGGCTAGAATCACTAACTTTGGTAGGCATATATCTTGGGTTGAACCAAACGGGATACATATGTGTATTATAATATGTGTTGTACATTTCTTGTTCACCAGAATCTTGTTCTGAACCCCCTCCTCATTACAACCACCCAGGTTTTCTAAAGAAAGTTGGGCTCTCACAGGTATTTTAATTTGGCTTTCGTTTCACGTTCTCTCTCATGCTCGGTATTGGTAAAGTGACTTACTTTAAAAAGGTAGTTACTTGACTTAATACTAGTTTATCCTATCTTGTTTCTGCTGTGAGTATCTTTTCTTACTCTGATTATGCTTATGCTCATTTATTTGCAGGAACCAAATTTACACGCTTCATGCTTGGATGTGTTCGAGTTTCAATTTTGTCGAAATTTTGGCATAGAAAAGTGTGGGGTGTTACAGATCCGGGGTACAAAATGTGGGGGTAGGCCCCCCTTGCTCACCTACTCCAACCTGCTTTACCTACCTCTCCTCTCCTATAAATACCCATTGTTCTGCAGCATGAAAAGGGTTGGATTCTTGTTCTCATGGCATCCAAGGAAGAAGATAACCTTCCTACAACCTCTCAAGCAACCTTCCATCACTCCGAGAGGAAGTAAAACCTTCTTTTGGGACACTTGGACCACTTTTACACTACAACAAAAATACTAATTTACAACACCGATTCTGCAACATTTCGTCAAAATGTTGTAAAAAATGTATATCTTTCACAATATTTTTTAAGAAACATGTTGTATTAGATACTTTCAGAAAATGTTTTATGTACAAAAGCTGTAAATAAAAAATTTGTACGATGTTTGTTTAAACTGTTATAGAAAGTGATTTTTGATGATGACTTTTTTACGTTGTATTATGTTTATTTTTTTACAACATATTTGTCATGTTATTGAAATATATAAAAGAACAATATTTGTTAGATATTGTAAACTTGTACGTTTCAACAATATTTATCAAACATTGCAGATCAAAAGTTAAACAACAGCAACATATTGTTGTAAATTTGATTTAATTTTTATTTTACAACATCAATATAGTGTTAGCACAATTCGTATTTAGGACAACGTTTATTTTACATTGTTAATAGTATTATATTTAATAACTTTTGATTGATATTGTTAATGCTCAAATTTTAAAAATATATTATAAACATTGTCAAGAGTACATTTTATAACTGCTATATTGTATTGTTAAAGATTTTTATAAAGGCAACATAATGTAAGTATTATAAAAATATTATTGTTTACAACGTTAATTTGATGATGTTATTTTTGTAACATAAAGCATTTTATTGCTACTGCAAAATATTTTGTATTTAACAAAAAAGTGTATTATAAAGTACATCAAACATGTTTATATGAGATAGGGTGCACTCAAAACTTGCTCATTCCAGGACCCAGGTGCGTGTAATTTTGCAAGCATTAAAGTTCGTTTCTATACAGAGCTTTATACGTTTTCACTATAAGAAAATTGTGGCTTCACCTATGCCAATATGGTGTAGGTAAATGCAGTAGCTACGTAATGCTTGCTTCAAAATTGACGTGCATAAAACCTGTGTAGTTAATAAAATACTTTTGTCTTCTCTACCCCATTCATGAGATTGTTTCTTATATCATACCTATGCCATCTACTTAACTATGGTTTACCAACTTCTTTGTTTTTTCAAGTTTTTCTTACGCAATCTACGTGTTTTTTCACTAAAATAAAATTTGGTTTGCCTATGCTTTTCCTGCATCATTTCTGAGGCAATTTTGATATATCACTGGTGTGTATTATTTCACCAGATCAGACAAAATCTAATATAGCTTATTCTATATTTATACATATTTCAACGAAAAGATTAATATCAAACCAAATTAGCTTCAAATATATAATCAATATTATAAAGACAAATTAACATTAATCAATCACTCAAACGTCTAAATAATACAACAATATGTTTATGATGCAAGACTGATACCACTACGAATAAGAAAAATACCCTCAACTCCCATGATGATCAATTGACTCTCCATTAAAACGATGTCGAAGCACCAAAGAAAGTCGTATAAATACACTAACTAATTGAATTAATCAGCAAAAGCCAGCAATTTAGCAAAAGAAAGTCACCAACTATATTGATAATACATTACTCAAATGAATCAAATTCAACTGTAAAGTGAGGTTCCATTTTCATGCAGTGTTATCCCTGAAGTTATAAAAGAACCACAGTTAATCTGAAATACAAAGTGATACTAAAGTACAAAGTGGTTAAGTAAGACAACAAATGCACAAAAACTAGAAATGTTGATAAAGATGGTTTGTCCATGTTTAGACATCAATCATTTCTTGGCTTGAGCCTTAATCAATGAAGCTCATTGGTTGCACACAACCTTCTCTTTTGCTATCTCAATTGAGACTCTCAGTTGTGCCCATCCTTTCAATAGCACCATAATCAGACCATTTACGATCAACTTGAGCACCATTCAACTACCCCGCACAATCGCTACACATCATTACCTACCTGTCCGCAACAACATTTCCATTGCACTTCATTAACGATGATCCATTGCATTTTCTGCACTTAATTACCTGGTGATCCACTGCACTCGCTACACAAATTCACATTGCACTGCAACTTTATGATTACTGGATCCCCATTGTCAACAATGGATCCCTGCTAATAAATATACATGCATTCAGCTACAACTGATCATTCAGTCGCCCTTCTCTTAATCATATCCAGTTGGTTTTACATCTCCTTTTTTTGTATTAGAGGAAAACAGGTAATCAATTGAAAGCTTACATGTACTCTGGGAAAGTTGTAGTATACATGTGCAATAACATTAGACAACAAGGATTAATTGTAATAGAAAATGTTATCATGAAAAATAAGTATAGGAAAATATAATAAAAACAAAGGTGAAGAGTCTTACAAATCCAAGGAAGAAATAAACAACATAAGCTCTCAAGCCGAGCAAGGCAAAAACTCTTAAGGCGGTCACTACGAATGTTTTGAGAAAGGGGCCTTTCATTTTATCATAGACCATTTCCTTTTTTAAATAGAAAATACAACAAATTTATAGTTCGACTTTAGAAGTAACAGTGAATGAAACATGATCGTAACATTGGCTTGATTTCTCCAAGGAGAAAAATGAACGTGCAGTACAAATTTACAATCAGCGTCGATCATCCAGGAAAAGGGCATCACGTCACTTATTTCATTCAGGGTGTCATCACGTACTCACAAGTTACAATGAAATATGACTTCCTAGAATCTAGATGTTAGTTGAAGAAGTTATGTCCCCTGTTAACTTGTTATTCTACAATTTCCTAAATATACAGTAAAATACAAAACATTCTAGTATTAATTAATGCTGCATGATTTTTGGAACCATTTTGTTTAATAGAATGTGTTTTTAGATATATAATAAAATTCTAAGCATAATTTTGTTTTCAACTTGTAATGAAAATGTGTCGTTTCTGCATTTCAACTTAAGTTTTTAAATTACATGTTTTGCAGAATAAGATAGTCACAGTCATCAAATTTTGCAGCAGACTTCAATACAAATATAATGTAGCATTTTCCCAAACTAAATTATATCTATTCATTTTATGTTTATTACATATATTTAAAAAAATCAATTGATAAATGAGTGGTTTTGGTTAATTTACAACATGTACATTGTTATCTCAGTGTCCTTTGTATTGTGGCCTGAATCAAGTATTACAACCAAAAATTACAGCTAGTGCATATAATTCCTATCTTTAGAGGGTAATTCTATTGCAACCCATGTTTTTAGATAGTAGCCCCCCCAAAAAAGAAAAAAGCCGTATACCCCTAAAATTAGTAAGTAGCCCCCCTATTTTTCAAAGTTGCCCCTCCCTTCTGTACTCTTTCGTTCTCACGCATCTCTCAGAAACAAAAAAAAACCGCGATATCTCATGAGGCACAGGAATCCACTCCCTAGTCGGTCGCGGTCTCCTTTTCCAGCGCAAAATCTTGTCTTCTTCCGGTCGCAAGTAGATTGAATTCAGCAAATAGAAGGTATACTACATGTAAAGTTTAATAATTTAGGGTTTTGTAGTTAGGGTTTTGAGTTTATAGTTGTGGAGTAAGTCATTGGATTGATGATTGAATCGGTCTTGTTGCTTTTTGTGGTGTTTATGACTGGAAATCGATGATTTTGTTGTTGTTTGGGGGTGATTTTGAAACTACAGATTTGGGATTATTTTTTTTAATTGCTCCAGGCAACCACGCTCTGTAAATACGTGGAAATAAGGTAAATCACGTATAAGTAAAACGAGGTTTTCTTTTCTTCCTCGTTCAACGTCTACGTGGTTATCTGGATTTCAACGTGAAGTGGAAGCGACGAATGGTTTAAAACCGCGTAGTGGATGAACGTGGTTTGTTTACGTGCCACGTACGTTTGTGGCGTGGGGACCTGTAATTTTGAAAAAAAAATAGACGACGATGACTATGAACTAACTCATTCCTTTATTTTTAATTTACAGATGCCTCCACGTACACGAATGACTGCTTCTGAAAGAAAAAGGAGAGCAGAGAAGGCAGCCCAAGGCACAAGTGAATGTGGATAGCGGTGAAGAGCAACATGATCAAGGTGGGGATGATTACATAATTGCACTAAGGGAAAGTGAAGATCAGACACAACTACAAGAACAGCAAGATGAACAAGAGGAGGGACAACATGAGGAAGAAGAAGAGGGTGATGAAGAAGAGGGTGATGGTGATGAAGAAGAGGGTGATGAGAAAGGAGGACCAAGAATAAATGATGTTATTAGAGAGTTTGATACTCATGTTGCTTCCATGATATGGCTTGACCAAGTAAATTGAATTATATTTACTACATTTTTTAACTACAAATATGTATGTGTAGGAACGAGGACCGCTTACATGTGTAAATCATGCTCAAAGAGTATCGGAGTGGAGGATACCGGACAATGCTACTAGATTCAAGGCCATTGTAGAGTTGTCCGGTTTATATCCCATTGTTAGTACTTGCTACAAGAGCTTGAACAAGAATTTGATATCGGCTTTTGTAGAGCGATGGTATCCAGAGACAAACACTTTCCATTTGCCATTCGGTGAGATGACAATTACTTTTGATGATGTCGCGTCTCTATTACACATTCCAGTTGAGCGCAAACCGATACAGAGCATGACAAATGACAAGGAACAGGTGGTTAGCATGGTTCACAAGTATTTTGGAATTTCAAAACAAGTAGTTAGGATGGAAATGAATGACCGGGTTGGGTATAAGCTAAGTTTGTCTGCGTTACGTGCTGTATTTGAAGATGTGAGCGATGAGTGGACCGATCGAGCTATTAGGCGTGCCGTTCGCACGTATTTGTTGTTTATGCTGGGTAACACATTGTTTGCTGACAAACGTAAGACTCATGTGCACGTCTGCCTTCTAGATCCACTTAAACACTTGGATTCTGTTCGCCACATATTCATGGGGTTCGGCAGCACTAGCTTTTATGTACAGGCAACTCGGGTTAGCAACTCGCATGGGAGTGAAACAAATTGCCGGATTTCTTTGTTTACTTGAGTCGTGGATATTCGAGCATTTTCCCTGCTTTCATCCGTCAACAAATCTTTACTATGAGAATTTACCAAGTGCAGCTAGGTGGAATCCGTCTATAGACTGTGGCGCTTCACTAGTTGATCTTCGTATATTCCTCGATAACATTCAAGAAGAACAGGTACATTATTTCATTTATCAAATAAATGCATTTTCACTACTTTCGCTTGTTGATCTTAGTATCAATTATTTCTATCTATATCTGTGAATAGGTTATATTTGATCCTTATATTTCTGCACGACATTATCATCCGTTCCATCCTATATCTTGGTATAGTGGTTGCATTCTCTGTATGAATGTTGTAGAACCATATCATCCCGACAGAGTACTCAGGCAGTTCGGCAGAGTTCAGAACATTCCCGTGGCACCTATTCCTCCTGTAGCAACAAATGCACGCTGTGGTACTACTTCTACGACATACACCCGAGTACGATATCAATTCTTGGAAAGTATATAGGAGAATTGGTTCAATCATGTGATAGCGGAAGGGCGTAGATCAATACCACTACATCAATCCTTCTTGACTTACACAACTGATTATATGGAGTGATATAGAGAACACAGTGTCTTGCGTGTTCACAATCCGGTATACCTACCGGATAATGTTGTGATTGGAGCTCCATATTTTCAGCCGACCTACAATCAGTTATATTCGGTATGTTTCAATTATTTATTTCCTTTACTTTTTGTTCTTTCTACGCTTTGGATTTTAAACCGGGTCAATTTAAAGGTATAAACATACATGTGTATGGCACAAACATACATTTGTATGGCACAAACAAACATAGTTGCTTCGTATTTCAGTTTTAACTTAACTATACTAACATCACTCAAATTTTCCACAGACCATTCAAGATGTGCATGGGATGTTGAATGAACCGAACCCTCAAATTGATCATGCTCGAATTGCTGTTGGCCGCTACTATAGGCCTAATGTTTAATTGTTTATTAGTTTAATTTTAATGAACGTGTATTTTGGATGTGGTATGTAACGTAACTATTGTAATGCTTAATTTGGTTGGACATGTGTTTGATCTAATGGACACATAACTCATGTGATGTATTTTGGAAATATTATGGTAATGTAATGGCTTTTGGGTTGTTTACTGTAACGACCCGCATTCTACGCATCATAGGATCGTAGAATATTTATTTCTTTCACATACGAAGTCGTATGGTCATGTGACTTTGGGAGACGACTATTGGGGTCATTTCCCATGTTCATGATTTTTCCCGATTTTTAAATGACCATTTTACCCCTAGTTGGTACTGTTTTGGCCATAACTTTTGACTGGAAAGGAATTTTGACCTGAAACCACTTCCATTGGCTCTGGATGATGGTTTCTCTTTCCGTAGAGTGGTCACATTAGCCAAACGGACTCACCGTTTGGGAGATATGGCTGAAACAAGTTTCAGATGGTGAAAAACAGCTTAATTGGGCTTAACCGGGTGATTAGCAACTAGGCCCAGAGGGGAATTTAGGGTTTAGAGGTATTGGAGGATTGATTAGGGTTAGGTTATCACTTTCATTTCAGTTTTGAGCCGCCACAAACCTTCTTGAAACCTTAGTAATGGCTTCCATCCTCTAAAACCATCCCAAAACACATTTTTAGTGAAGATTAAGCCTAAACTACATCAAAGCAAGGCCAAATAGCAACAAAACAAGGTTGGAGCTGCTGCTATACATAGGAATTCGACCCAAACAGAGAGTATTTCAGATTTGGTGTTTCATTTGTGGCCAAGGTGAGTGATTTGCATAGTTTTTGCACTAATTACGGTGATTAAGGGTAATTAGTGAATATTAGCGAATTTATACGTAAATAAATTCTGGAAAAATTCTTAAAATTCTAAAATAATGTTTTAAGGTTCTGTTAGAAATTTGGGTTAATTTCGATGTGTTTTGCTAATCGTATGCTTAAACATGATTAAGAGGGATTATAGGAAAATGTGAGGTTTTAGCCACTTTTGATCCATTTTGGTTCATTTGAATTGTTGTTAGGTGTTTGTGGTTGTTCTTACATGTTGCTATGACTCTATGTATGTTTTATGATTGATTAGAATAGTTAGATTGGTCGAAAATGCCGTCGAATGGCGTAGAAAGCTCGCTGGAAAGTTGCAGAAGTGTGCAGGTTCCGAACCGGTTCGGATCGGAGAAAGGGGTCGGATCGGATTTGTGAACTGACCAAGGGAATTCGAACTGGATTGAAACTTGTCACTGGAGGAGGCTTGGCGAGAAGGAAGGCCATTTATTTGGAGTTGGAGTGGACAAGGGGATCGGATCGGAAGAATAATTGGAGGCCAGATCGGATCGACTTGGAGATGCAGGGCTCGGATCGGAAGTAAACATTTGGGAGAACTAGCAAGAGGGAAGGTCACGCGGATCAGATGGCAAGGAGGAATCGGATCGGAATACGTGAAGAAATAAGGGAGCGGATCGGAGCGCTGGAAGGAAGGACACCCGACCCGACCCGGAGGGGGACACCGACCCGACCTGAAGTGGAATACCCGACCCGAACCGAATGGAAAGATGACAAGGAAGGAGGACCGAACCGAACCGACGAGGGTAATGACCACCGAACCAAACCGTATTCTAGGGCTGCTACCGCACGATAACTCTTCAGAAGACCCACTCCAATTCGATCAAAACCCGAGATGCAAAGGAAGTCCAAATGAGAAGTTAGAGCTCAAGATTTAGATGGGAATCAATGAGTTCGCTTCATGGTTGGGCTTTGCTGCGGGACGCGTGCTAAGGAGTTATCGACGTCTATAGCTTTGGACCACTATGGTAGGAGGTACGAAGACGGATTCAGGGCCATTATGGCATAGGTAGAACCAAGGGCTACGACCAATGTGATGGGTCATTGAAATGTTTGGTCATGACTCCATATGTTTAGCTTGGTTATAGCAGGGTTTCTACAAGTCGGGATTCGTCGTTACCTCATTTTGTCTAGTGTCCCAAAGTGGTAGATATCGTACGCTTTACGCACTGAGTGAGAGATGTGAGGATGGTTGCTATGGATGATTTTTTTGCTATCATTGTGACATATACACCCCACCCCCGTATTCTTACACTATTTATTATGGCATCTTGGAGTATTGTACGGTATGTGGTACTAACTCTTTGGTTGCAGGTCCAGGTTCAGGTATGGTTTAGTATACCTGTTATTATTCTGTTTAGATGCTTATCGCTCATACCAGGCTTTATGTCTGACCCAGAGTTTTATGTCCCCTCTTATTACTCTGGGTGCTCACACGAGCAGACTAGAGACAGGTTAGCTGGTGATGCACGGGTAGATGATCCGGAGACGAGCAGGAGGCTTCCACGTAATATACATATATAGTATTCTCCCTGTGTTGTTGAAGATCACTTCTTGGGCATTGGTGGTGTATCTTCTATTTTGGCTTTCTGTTGTTCAGAGACAGTAGATTTTGAAAAGTTGTAATAAGCTGTATTTGGATTTCCGCTGCTTTGAGATTGATGTTGGTTTTAGTTATCAGCTTATACACTGTCTGGCCTGTTTTATGTCAAGTACATTATTATTATTATATTTTATTCCATGCGCTGTGAGACATTCTACAGGTTCTTCGATTTGTTCATTCTCTTCTTTCTTTTCTTCTGACGACCGTTCTGTGCTAGCTGGGCATGTGTACAGCGCACTTTCGGAGGAAATGCAGGCTGGTGCGGGGCGGGCCGTCACACTTGGTATCAGAGCTCTAGGTTGCGTAGTTAACCTAGGGAAGTTATCAGGGAGAGATAGTATACGTATACGAGAGAGCGTATTTGTAATTATTTTGGTTTTTAAAAGCTATATATATATATACTATTAGTAGTATAAAGATGAAGTCGTACTGCACTAGCACCACTATGGAGTCGTTAATCGTTTCCTTTTTCAGATTGACAATGAGCCGATATACTAGAGGTGCTGGTAGGGGAGCCAATAATGGGAATGCTGCTGACATGAGGATGATGTTTACAGACCTCATGAGAGAGATGCTTAGAGATGTACAGAGGGCAGCTCCCAATGGTGGAAATGGTGGTGGTCCAATAGTGCAGGCGCCAAGAGTCGACTTCGCCAAGCTGAATAAGGACTATACTCGTCTTGGTGGGAAGCCGTTCCACGGAACGGAGTCGGCTACGGATGTTCAAGATTGGGTGGATAGTTGCGAACGTATCTTCGAGGATTTGGGTATCGAGGATGCGATGAAGAGAAAGCTAGCGTCCCGTCAGCTGCAAGGGCGGGCAATGAATTGGTGGAATGCTATAAAGGCAGCTACTCCCGAAGATCAGATTACTTGGGAGCAGTTTAAGGCTCGCTTTAGTGAGAAGTTCATTCCAGCTGCTCAGAAGTCAATGTTGTTTAAGAAATTCTTGGAGCTCAAGCAGAATGGCAGGGCTGTCTCGGAGTATATTGCTGAATTTGACACTTTGTCAAAATATGGGTTATCTCTTATTGATATTGCGGAGAAAAAGAATGAGAAATTCATAACTGGTTTGGATCAGTACTTGGGGGAAAAACTTATTAACCACATCGATGAGACGTTTGAATCGATTGTGGGGAAAGCATTAAGATCAGAAAGCCTCTACCCTAAGTCGAAGACTGAGGTTGCATCCGCAGATGAGCCAAAGCCACAAGCAAGTGGTGGAGGCAAGGGTGGTCCCCAGAATAAGAGAAAGCAGAACCAAGCTAAGGATGGCCAGAAGAAAAAGAATAAGCAAGATGTGGAGTGCTTCAGCTGTGGTAAGAAAGGCCATTATGCTAGTAATTGTCGGGCCAAGCCAGCGGATAGGAAGTGCTTCAACTGTGGCCAAATGGGACATCACAAGGACAAGTGTCCACAACCCCCTAAAGAAAAGCAGATGGTGAAAGCATACGCCCTTAATGCTATTCCTTCTTCTTCGAATGCCCCAACTGCGGCGGAGAAGGGAAAGAATGTCGTCATTCAAGGTATGCTTTCTGTTTATGATGTTCCTGTTAGAGTTTTGTTTGATACCGGAGCTTCCAGTTCTTTCATATCTAGTGACCTGGTAGATAGGTTGGGATTGGAACCCGAGATTGTCGATAGACCTTTAGTAGTGACAAACCCGATTGGTGGTTCTACTAGCCTTAGCATGATTTGTCGTAATGTGGTTCTATCGAGTCATGGATGCATGTTTGTTTGTGATTGCTTTGTTTTGGGCTTTACTGGGTTTGGCATTATTTTGGGAGTAGATTGGCTCCAAAGATATGGGGTGGTGGTAGACTGTGAGGGCTTTTTGGTGACAGCTAGAGCGGATGATGGGCGGAGGATAGTGTTTGGTGGTCTACCCAGTAAGGGGGTATTGGCTAGTTTTCTAAACTCCCTCGACATTCCGCATAGTGAGTTGTCAGGTTTGCCCGTGGTTGGCCAGTATCCGGATGTTTTCGAAGAAGTGACCGGACTTCCACCACACCGAGAGATTGAGTTTCGTATTAATTTGGTAAAAGATGCCAGGCCTATAGTGATGCCACTTCGTCGTATGGCACCAAGAGAGCAGCGAGAGCTCGAGGTGCAAGTCAGCGATCTTTTGAAGAAGGGATTTATCAGAAGGAGTGTTTCTGAATGGGGAGCACCAGTTGTGTTTGCTACCAAGGCGGATGGTTCCCTTCGTTTGTGTGTAGACTACCGCGAGTTGAATAAAGTGACGAGGAAGAACAAGTATCCTCTACCGCGGATAGATGATTTGTTCGATCAGTTGAGTGGCGCGAGAGTATTTTCTCAGTTGGATCTCGCGACAGGTTTTCATCAGCTTAGAGTGGAAGCTGAGAGTATAGCTAAAACGGCATTTCGAACGCCGTCTGGATTTTATGAATGGTTGGTTATGCCATTTGGGCTGACCAATGCCCCAGCATATTTTGTGGATCTTATGAATAGGGTATTCAGAGATCAGTTGAATAAGTCTGTCCTTGTGTTCGTTGATGATATTTTGGTCTATTCGAGGACAGAGGAAGAACACAAGGAACATTTAAGAGTAGCGATGGAGGTGTTGAGAAAACACCAATTGAAAGCAAAGTTTTCTAAGTGTCACTTCTGGAAGAGGGAAGTGAGGTTCTTGGGCCACGTTGTATCAGAGAATGGTATTGCCGTGGACCCGGCGAAGGTAGCTACGGTACAAGATTGGCCTACGCCCAAGAATGCAACGGATGTGAGAAGTTTCTTGGGATTAGCTGGATATTATCGTAAGTTTATCCAAGGTTTCTCCAAGGTAGCAGCACCATTGACCCAGTTGACCAAGAAGAATCAAGCTTTTATCTGGGATGAAAGGTGCGAGAATGCATTCAAGAGTCTAAAGGACAAGTTGACAAGCGCACCAGTGTTAGTCATTCCTAAGGGGGATGAAGAGATGACGGTATACACGGATGCCTGTGGTACCGGACTGGGAGCTGTATTGATGCAAGGCGGTAGGGTTGTAGCTTACGCAAGTCGGCAATTGAAACCGCACGAGAGAAGATACCCTACCCATGATTTAGAATTGGCAGCGATCGTGTTCGCGTTAAAGATGTGGAGACACTATCTCTTGGGAGAAAGATTTGAGCTGTTTACAGATCATAAGTCGTTGAAGTATCTATTCTCCCAGAAGGATTTAAATCTCCGTCAGCAGAGATGGTTAGAGTTCTTAGCTTCCTATGATTTTGACATCGCATACACACCAGGAAAGGGCAATGCGGTGGCTGATGCATTGAGTAGAAGACATGCCAGCTTAGGGGCTATGTTCCTTGAATGGAAGCAACTGGAGTTTATCACGGGGTTTGATTTCAGACCAAAGTGCGAATTGGATCCAGAAATGTTAGCAAGTTTGACGATCAGACCCATTTTGGTTGAACGGATCGGCTCTAGTCAGAGGGACGATCCTAACCTATCGGAAATCTTCTCCAAGTTAGAGATGGGTATCGATGAGGAGGTGAACAAGTATGGGCTTGATCGAGATAGATGGCTTAGAAAGAATGGAAAGCTTGTTGTACCCAATGTCAATGGATTGAGGGATGAAGTGCTTAGAGAATGTCATCACTCAAAGCTGACTATACACCCCGGTGGTAATAAGATGTATCGAGATATGAAGCAGACCTACTACTGGGAAGGGATGAAAAGAGACGTTGGGAAGTTTATATCCAAGTGCATGAATTGCCAGCTAGTTAAAGCCGAGCAAAAGAAGCCTAGTGGGTTGTTACAGCCCTTAGAAATTCCCGAATGGAAATGGGAGCAAGTCTCGATGGATTTCATCGATGGTTTACCAAGGACTAGATCGGGATATGACAGCATTTGGGTAATTGTAGATCGACTGACTAAAAGTGCAAGGTTTATACCAGTCAAATCGACCAGAACGGCAGCTAAGTTAGCAGAATTGTATATGAAGTGGGTAGTGAGATTTCATGGAGTACCTAAAAGCATTGTGAGCGACCGAGACCCGTTGTTCACTAGTGGGTTTTGGAAGAGCTTACAAGAGGCTCTAGGGTCAGAGTTACATCTCAGTACCGCATATCATCCTCAGACTGACGGTCAGACGGAAAGGGTGAATCGTATTTTGGAAGATCTCTTGAGAGCATGTATATTGGATTTTGGTGGATCATGGGATGACCATTTGCATCTAGTAGAGTTTGCATATAATAATAGTTACCAATCCAGTATCGGTATGGCTCCATTTGAAGCTTTGTATGGAAGACCGTGCAACTCACCATCATGTTGGATAGAGACTGGCGAGAAGTTTATGCTTGGACCAGATGTGGTGAGGGAAACTTCAGATAAAATCAAGACCATTCAACAACGAATGAAGGCTGCCCAAGATAGGCAGAAGAGTTATGCTGATAGGAGGAGAAGAGACTTAAAATTCTCCGTTGGCGACTTGGTGTTTGTCAAGATTTCTCCGTTGAAGAGCGTAATACGATTTGGCAGGAGAGGCAAGTTAGCACCAAGATTCGTTGGCCCATTCCCTGTTCTTGAACTAGTCGGGAATTTGGCATACAGAATTGACTTACCGGAGAAGATGGCGGGAGTTCACGACGTATTTCATGTTTCCCAACTAAGGAAGTTCGTTCACGACTCAGATATGACTATTTCACCTGATCAGTTAGAGGACTTCGAAGTAGAACCCGAGGCGGTTGGGAACCGCAAGCCGGCCCGTATTGTCGAACACGACATGAAGCGACTTCGAAGGAAGGCGGTGAAACTAGTCAAGGTTCAGTGGGGCGAGGACGAAAATGATTGTACTTGGGAGACAGAGGAGAACATTAGGAAGTCACACCCAGAACTCTTTGCCTGGCAAGATTTTGGCTTTGATTTAGTTTTTCCGCATGCTAGGATAGGCTTGTTTGCTTGTTTTGCATGATTGATTGTTGTATGTGGTTGTTAGGCATGCGGGATCCTTTGTATGTTTTGGGTTAAGGAATTTCGGGGGCGAAATTTCTTAAGGGGGGGAGAGTGTAACGACCCGCATTCTACGCATCATAGGATCGTAGAATATTTATTTCTTTCACATACGAAGTCGTATGGTCATGTGACTTTGGGAGACGACTATTGGGGTCATTTCCCATGTTCATGATTTTTCCCGATTTTTAAATGACCATTTTACCCCTAGTTGGTACTGTTTTGGCCATAACTTTTGACTGGAAAGGAATTTTGACCTGAAACCACTTCCATTGGCTCCGGATGATGGTTTCTCTTTCCGTAGAGTGGTCACATTAGCCAAACGGACTCACCGTTTGGGAGATATGGCTGAAACAAGTTTCAGATGGTGAAAAACAGCTTAATTGGGCTTAACCGGGTGATTAGCAGCTAGGCCCAGAGGGGAATTTCGGGTTTAGAGGTATTGGAGGACTGATTAGGGTTAGGTTATCACTTTCATTTCAGTTTTGAGCCGCCACAAACCTTCTTGAAACCTTAGTAATGGCTTCCATCCTCTAAAACCATCCCAAAACACATTTTTAGTGAAGATTAAGCCTAAACTACATCAAAGCAAGGCCAAATAGCTACAAAGCAAGGTTGGAGCTGCTGCTATACATAGGAATTCGACCCAAACAGAGAGTATTTCAGATTTGGTGTTTCATTTGTGGACAAGGTGAGTGATTTGCATAGTTTTTGCACTAATTACGGTGATTAAGGGTAATTAGTGAATATTAGCGAATTTATACGTAAATAAATTCTGGAAAAATTCTTAAAATTCTAAAATAATGTTTTAAGGTTCTGTTAGAAATTTGGGTTAATTTCGATGTGTTTTGCTAATCGTATGCTTAAACATGATTAAGAGGGATTATAGGAAAATGTGAGGTTTTAGCCACTTTTGATCCATTTTGGTTCATTTGAATTGTTGTTAGGTGTTTGTGGTTGTTCTTACATGTTGCTATGACTCTATGTATGTTTTATGATTGATTAGAATAGTTAGATTGGTCGAAAATGCCGTTGAATGGCGTAGAAAGCTCGCTGGAAAGTTGCAGAAGTGTGCAGGTTCCGAACCGGTTCGGATCGGAGAAAGGGGTCGGATCGGATTTGTGAACTGACCAAGGGAATTCGAACTGGATTGAAACTTGTCACTGGAGGAGGCTTGGCGAGAAGGAAGGCCATTTATTTGGAGTTGGAGTGGACAAGGGGATCGGATCGGAAGAATAATTGGAGGCCAGATCGGATCGACTTGGAGATGCAGGGCTCGGATCGGAAGTAAACATTTGGGAGAACTAGCAAGCGGGAAGGCCACGCGGATCAGATGGCAAGGAGGAATCGGATCGGAATACGTGAAGAAATAAGGGAGCGGATCGGAGCGCTGGAAGGAAGGACACCCGACCCGACCCGGAGGGGGACACCGACCCGACCTGAAGTGGAATACCCGACCCGAACCGAATGGAAAGATGACAAGGAATGAGGACCGAACCGAACCGACGAGGGTAATGACCACCGAACCGAACCGTATTCTAGGGCTGCTACCGCACGACAACTCTTCAGAAGACCCACTCCAATTCGATCAAAACCCGAGATGCAAAGGAAGTCCAAATGAGAAGTTAGAGCTCAAGATTTAGATGGGAATCAATGAGTTCGCTTCATGGTTGGGCTTTGCTGCGGGACGCGTGCTAAGGAGTTATCGACGTCTATAGCTTTGGACCACTATGGTAGGAGGTACGAAGACGGATTCAGGGCCATTATGGCATAGGTAGAACCAAGGGCTACGACCAATGTGATGGGTCATTGAAATGTTTGGTCATGACTCCATATGTTTAGCTTGGTTATAGCAGGGTTTCTACAAGTCGGGATTCGTCGTTACCTCATTTTGTCTAGTGTCCCAAAGTGGTAGATATCGTACGCTTTACGCACTGAGTGAGAGATGTGAGGATGGTTGCTATGGATGATTTGTTTGCTATCATTGTGACATATACACCCCACCCCCGTATTCTTACACTATTTATTATGGCATCTTGGAGTATTGTACGGTATGTGGTACTAACTCTTTGGTTGCAGGTCCAGGTTCAGGTATGGTTTAGTATACCTGTTATTATTCTGTTTAGATGCTTATCGCTCATACCAGGCTTTATGTCTGACCCAGAGTTTTATGTCCCCTCTTATTACTCTGGGTGCTCACACGAGCAGACTAGAGACAGGTTAGCTGGTGATGCACGGGTAGATGATCCGGAGACGAGCAGGAGGCTTCCACGTAATATACATATATAGTATTCTCCCTGTGTTGTTGAAGATCACTGCTTGGGCATTGGTGGTGTATCTTCTATTTTGGCTTTCTGTTGTTCAGAGACAGTAGATTTTGAAAAGTTGTAATAAGCTGTATTTGGATTTCCGCTGCTTTGAGATTGATGTTGGTTTTAGTTATCAGCTTATACACTGTCTGGCCTGTTTTATGTCAAGTACATTATTATTATTATATTTTATTTCATGCGCTGTGAGACATTCTACAGGTTCTTCGATTTGTTCATTCTCTTCTTTCTTTTCTTCTGACGACCGTTCTGTGCTAGCTGGGCATGTGTACAGCGCACTTTCGGAGGAAATGCAGGCTGGTGCGGGGCGGGCCGTCACATTTACTTTCCTATCTAATGGTTATTATTGTTGATTATGTGTTTGACAGTTTTTTTTTTTCATGTGTTTGACAGTTTTTTTTTGAGTTTCTGTTATAGCAACGCTCTGAGAAAACGTGGTTGATCATCCAACCTCGTAGAAATAATACGTGGTGAGAGAGTAAACCACGTTGAACATTCACGTGGTGAATTAACCAACCTCGTTGGTACACCCCGCCGTTGGGCAACGAACCACGCAAATTTTAAGATCACATTTTTTTTCATGTTTCGGGAAGCCACCACGCTCTGTAAAAACGTGGTTGGTTAAATAACCACGCTCCGAATTTACGTGGTTCTCAACCGTTCCACGGAAAATACGATCGTGGTTTGTTTGTAAACCTCGTTGTTCTTATACGTGGATGAGTTCTTAACCACGTCAGTTTGTAGTACAATATTTTTGTTTTCAAGTTTCGGGAAGCCTTATAGCTCTGTAGCAACGAGCTCAGCCCATAAACCTCGAAGAGATTATACGTGGTTTAATATTTAACCACGTGGTTTGCAAACGCGGTTGTCTTTGTTTCCCCGTGGATATCCTACGAGGTTGTATATGTTTCCACGTATTTAATGCCCGTTTGTGCCCAGAATTTCAAAAAAATAATATTTCGACCAAACTGTTTCAACATATAACACTTACAGTATGCACAGACAGAAAAATTAAAACACAATAATTAATACCAAGATACTTTCCAATTGCCAAATAGTGTAATACAATATCCAAACGACAACCAAGCTTGTCTCCTATACATTTTCATTTCATTTGCCAAACACAACTAAAACCAATCAAACGTATGTCAACCAAACTATTTCCACTCTGCAAACGAATTTCTTTCGTCCCAAGCTTGTCTCCTATCGTTGTAAATATGCTCCCAGTCGCTAGCATCCCGGTCTCGTGCCTTGAACCATTTTGAGTAAATTGGTGGCACGGGATGTTTGTCCTCAAGCTTAACCTGTAAGTCATGAACCATGAAATAATCTTCATCTTATAAAATTTATGAGTATAAACGTTATATACCTGAACAAAATGATCTTGGTTGACAAAAGTTATTGCAATTTCTTTGCGTAGTACTGGTGGAGGTATTTTTCCTCTCAATGGTGGTATTGTCAACATAAGCCTTTCACTAATGCTGAATAACACAACATTATATCTAGTGGCAATAATATATCCAACATCAGGCATTGACATCCACTTTTCCATTGGTGCAAAGTCTTCATCTTCATGTAAAAGGCTTTTCATAATAGCTGAACTTCTACCATGCTCTACAAAAACTTTATCATATAGACTCTGGTGTTCATATAGCTCTTCGTGCAATTCTGTTCTAATTTCGCTCCATCTAGATTCTCCCAATCCCAGTAAAGAAGCCACACATCGATATCCACAATTACCGTCCAATCGAACATCTACAATATCTGTGACAAAAGCCCTCATCTCTAATGGAATTTGATGCAGATACATTCTCATGCCTTCAGTTTGTTCGTCGAGCTGCACATATATTAAATTAGGTTATTATAGAACTCATGTATGTTCAAATGAAATGATTAATACCTTTTTTGGTTTACGAATAGGAAGCTTATCGGTACGAGCTTTTTTTGAAGTATAAGAACTTTGGGAATAAACACTTTCGACAAGCTCAAATGACGAAGGCATTCGTTTAGTCGAAGTATTAGAACTTTTTTTGCTTTCTCTTCCACATGTCTTTATTTTGCTTTTCGGAGATGCTAGAGACGTCGTTCGCGGTTCTACAACTTCCAACATCTTTTTATAAATTTGCATTTGATACGGAGCTTCCATCTTTTTTACATCATTTATTAATTTTTCCATTTTCTCCGCTATCCCCGCATCTTTCTTTCCACATTTTTCAACAAGATGAAGTCTCGTCCAATGGACATCAATCATATCAAGCGATATTGCCGTACCAGGTCCAAGATGAGCTAACTCATGCGCACAAGGCAATCCATGTGTTCTACGAAGAACACATCCACATAACCTTTCTTCATCGCCAACATCTTTTACTCTCTGAAGTTCGGAATGCAACAAATCAAGTGCCTTAATAGAAACAAAGCCTCGTAAATTTCTGAACTCTCGTATATGGAATATGTGCTTTACTTTGGCCAGACTTTGCTCAAATGATGCTTTAAGTTCGGTGAACGAGAGTTCCAATAATGAATGCATCTTCGTCCAGGCTTGTTCGAAATTGCATAACGTACTAGCTAAATGTTTCTTCAATTTTGAATGAGCAGACTCAGCCCTGCATTGACACATATAAATAAGTTAGAACCAATCACAACAATTATTCTTTAAGTAACTGTTACAACAATTAGTAAACAAAATTACCGATTAGACGTGTAATTTCCAAAATGCTTGTAGTCGTCAGTCCATGCTTGCACAAATCTGTCTTTGTAAGTATCCAACCATATCTCGTGAATATACTTCAAAAGTGAAGTATGACTTGCATACTTTTCGTGCAACACTTGTTTCTCATTATATGCAACAATATTTTTTGAACACATTAATTCATTCCAATCAAATAAGAAAGACTTCTTCTCTTCAACCTCCATACGTTTTACTTTTTTTTGCATATATGTGAGAACATTATTTTTAATATGCCACGTGCATAACATATGCGCAGACTCAGGAAACACAAACTCAATAGCATTAACTAGTGCCGTTTCTCTATCAGAAATCAAGACTGATGGCATTTCCACTTCACAGTCAACCAATACTGATTTCAACCTCTCTAATGCCCACATATAATTTTCCTCTTTTTCGGCAACTAAATATGCAATGGCTATACAAAATGTAAGATCCGTGCAAGTAACTCCAACAATCTCAAGTAACGGCATTTTGTATCTATTGGTTTTATACGTACAATCTAATATGATAACCCTGGGAAATGTACGTAAAAAATCCAAACTAACAGAATGTGCCCAAAAGATATCTTTAATAATATCAATACCATCTAATGTCTTACGATGCCATTCAAAGTAACCAAACTCTTTCAACTTAGTAAGCAAGTATTGAACTTGTGATCGCCCTGCTCGTTCAATAGCATTCTTTGCTTTAATCACATTGTAGATTGTTTTGATTGTGGTAGAATTAGAAGTATCATTTCGTTTAATGGTGGCTAAAATTTCTTTTGGCTTTACCAAATTCTTATGCATCTCTATAACTAACCTGATCTCAGCTTCGGTTAGCCGACCAATATACGAGTGACCTTCTGTATTTCTCAATTCAGAATGATTGTGAACACCATTGACAACATGCAATCGCCAATCATCTACAGTTCCAAGTTTCTCGCCTTTCAGTCTAAATGGGCAATTGCATTTTTTGGTACCCGTAAGTCGGAGATTTTTCGGCGTAAAATCTTTTCGCTTCTTGTAAACGCCACTTCGTTCACAAGCAAACGTGATTCTTGGTTTCTTGACTGAAGCACCGGTATCCGATTTCAATATTATAATAACAAAGCCAAGACGCTTTCCAGTATCACGAACCCAATCAACTAATTTTTTCCGTGAAGGATAGATCTGCATTTAAAATGTTATATAAAATGTAAGTATTCACGATTTATTTCAGCGTTAATAAAAGAAAACGTACATCATAAGTCGTGAACTCATTTGAATAATCCAATAGTATCTCATCATCCTTTTCTTCATCACTAGAGAATGCTACAATCTGCACAAAACAAATACACCAAACTTTAAGCTCAAACCAAAAAAATATAACTTACCCAATTCTGCATATCAATGTGGTATATAACAAAACCACGTAAAACATATACTTGGAATATCAGAAAACCACGTAATGATCCAACGTGGTATTGTCTATTTCCACGTATTCAAACTACGTGGTTCTCTGTACAACCCCATTGTTTCTTTTCTAGATTCGCTTACTTTCCTAGGGGGATACCTACGTGGTTTAATGCAAATTCACTCAAACCGTACTGCATCGGCTGTACTTGAAAAGTGAAAAAAAAAAACTAAAATTCCAAATTTTTCTTCAGTTACCTGTTGCGATTGCAATGAGGAATCATCTTTTCCTTCAAAATCCATTGTATTCTTGATTGCAAATCAAATTTTTCTTGAGTGATTAGAAATCTAGGGTTTTTAGGAGCTCAGGTGTTTTAACTGACAGTAATATTACGTTGTTCTAAGTTTACATGAGAAGATAACTCTTAAGGGCACTTTAGTCATTAAAATTTTAATTTTTTAAGGGGGAGCTACTAACTAAAAATAAGGGTTGAAATAGAATCAAACCAATGAACATATAGAGAGAGAAATATAAAGCAGAAGACGTACCAAACCAATCCTAGCCTGAAGCTCATAACTGAATTCATCATAAGTTCAAGGAAGAATTGCAAACTCCTTTCAAGCATCATCTAAGATCAAAGCCTTGGTAATTCCATCTTAATTGATTGCAGATCGAGTGGCCTTGGATGTTTCTTCTATCACTTAAGTAGTGGTTGCTTTGTATTGGTTAAATTTACCAAATCTTTAGCATTTCCATTATCTGCACTAGCTACATCAGTCGTCAAAAAAATGAATTAGTACTGATCTGAAGTTCTTTAACAAAAATTTATAGAAAACAGAAACGAGTCTAAAAATTATTAAATTTTGGATTCAATCCAGTGTAGCACTGACAATCCGACTTAGTATTTATAGCACCTACTGTCTATGTTTGCAGTTTACATCTGTCTGTTGCAATTGACTATCTACAAGGCTATATACCACAAACTTAATAGCCTAGCTATCACACACGAGCATGGGAAAGAGGTGATTACAAAAGAAACCAAACGATGGATAGATAGCAAACGGAATGCAGACATAACCGCTCCAGGCATTAACCCCACCAGTGGACTAACAAGGCTCTAGTAAAGGTAAATTATGGAGCCTACAGACTCTAGACCAGGGCCAAGTCTATCATTTTTGACCATACGCACTGGTTCCATCCAACAAATATCTAAGTGGATTCAAATGAAGAGTACAATGCATTTACGAGTATTAAAAGCACATCATGAAACAATTTTGATGTAGTCTGGAATATTTGTAAAATCTAACTGTCCGAGTCATATTGAATTTCTGAAGGGTTCACAAATTAATGAAATTATGGCCGAACTTTGACCCACAATCTAAAGATTTTTGTAAATAAAGTGTGCAATCGGTCCCTTAAGCATCGATATGATATATGTTTTGATTGTTCTCTATAAGGTCCCTTAAGCATTCGGTCCCTTAAACAATTTTTTTCTTAAATTTGTCATTCACCCTATTTTCCAATTTTGTTCTTAAATTTGTCCTTCTTCCTATTTTCCACTATATTCTATTATACATAAAGCTCTATGCTTACCGACTATAGTTTTTACACATTTTGTACAAAAGACTGCTAACTATCTAATCAAATACAGATTCGACAATTGGATTTCATACATTAAACATTTCTTCATTGTACCCATCAACAGATAGGCAAATTCTATTCAGACCCGAAAAATAGCTGAGTAGCCCCCCTTTTTTTAAAAAACTTTCACATGACCAAAATACCCTTTACCTCGTAGAGTCACTACTAGGTTATGTAGATTACCTCGTAGAGTCTCTACGAGGTAATGCTACTAACCTCGTAGGGGCCCTACGAGGTAATGCTACCAACCTCGTAGGCCAACTGCGTGGTTGGACCACAATCCCCACACCCGCACTGTGTGGTTGACGAAAACGTGTAAAAAAAATATATTCAGCGAAGGGTATTTCTGTCCAACGAAATTTTAAACTAAAAAGGGGGGGCTACTCAGTTATTTTTCGGGTCTGAATAGAATTTGCCCAACAGATAATAAGTGCTGTAAAAGAGAGACTACCACTAGGAAACATACAGGTTACCATGAGTTAAAAAAAGCCTAAAAACTGGAAAAGGCAGGATCTCTTATCAATAATGAATTAGTGTAAAATATATAAGGTTACAAACCCTTGAATTACTCTCTGATTTCATTACTGACTTGTTTTGATGCATGCGTGATCTTTGCGTGACTTTTGAATGATTCCTAGAATAATATTTGTATGATTCTTCACGGCATTGAATTTCTTTGTGGATTTCTAGAATCGTATAGAGATCTTCCCATTTCTGGAATGATTTAAACCAAAGGAAAAAAGTTATTGCCAAAAATAAAACTATCGATTTTATTGACAAAATCCATCCCCAAAAAAATGCGAACTGATTTTAGGAAAACAAATAGATTGTTTTCATGCCTAACATTGCAGTTCTGATTTCTTGAAACAAGTAAAATTATTTCCTTGCCTGATAATGTGATTGTGATGCTCTGATGTATTTTATGCCATGAAATGTACATTAAACACTTGCCAAATATAAACTGTGATTTTTGCAAGTTGTTGATTTTCCTTGATCCATATATGTATGTTCAAAAACCTGAAATATTTCTAGAAATTATCTTGCCCATTAATTCTTTGAATGAATTTTTGCCCAAAAATATTTCTTGATTGAATTATTTGCCGGTTTTGCTACTTGCCTTGACCACATTTGAGGTGCCCCTTTTTGTAATTGCTCCCAGTAAATTAACACATACTCAAATTCATGTTGCTCTGTCTTTTCCATGCACATATCATTTTGCATCTACCTTGAATGGTTTTGCTTTATTCATGCTACTGAAAGTTTGATGCTGTTTTACATGACCCTTGTGCATGATTATTGACACACACACACACACACAAACACACACACACACACACACACACACACACACATATATATATATATATTCAGCTGTATGTGTGTGTATTTGCACACTTAAGTTTGTTTCCACTTCTGACTTGCCAAATACATATACAATTCTGAAAATACACAAGCTTGTTTGGTTTCCGGAAAAACCGGAATACATGTGCCTTGCATACCAAGTTGTTTGCTCATCCTGCTTTGACTTATTTGACAATTTTACCCAACTGATCTTGATCATTTGTACTTGGATTTGTTTTGCATTACTTCACTTGAAGGTCCAATGTTTGAACCTGTCTTAACTCATGCTTTGCTGTAGCATGCATATTGACTTGGCCATTTTGTCCACTATGTTGTTCTTTGTGTATTGAGCTTTGAGTGCTTTGTGCCTATGTTATTTATGTCTTCGGCTTGGCTTGCATTATGATGTGCATTTTGTCGAGCTATTGGCATATGAAACTGCCTGTTTGAACCATTTCTTGTTTAATTACTGTATTGACGTATGCACAGCTGTATATTTGTTACACTTAGAACATGATGCAGTCACTTATATTCTTGTGTATGCTCCAGCTGCCATATATATATTTGTTTGCTGTCCATATACAAATGTATATATATGTTTATGTATAAATGTGTTTCATGAAGAAAAGCAGAACATGTTACATCTGCCTTTGTTTCATGTATATCCCAATGCTTGTTGTTGCCATTTGTATTTGCTTGTATACAATTCTCAAACTTGCTGACTTGTTGCGTTTGAGTTTTCATACCCAGTTTGAACCAATCTTGCACCATTTTGAGATGCATGAAGTAGACTCGACCAAATTAAGAGCTTGCCTTCATGCTGACTTGACCATTTTGAGATGCACTTGTTTAATCTGACTTTTGTTTGTTATGTACACACTTGATCACTTGACTTGTGTTTTCTGGTTTGATGCACACATGTGCATGACTTGGCTGTTGCACCTCTTGTGTACTTGATTCTTTAGTGTATGCTTGCATACTTCACCGGTGAACCATGTGTGTGTGTCTGTGTGTGTCTATATATATATATATATATATATATATATATATAAACTTGTATATATATATATATATGTGTGTGTGTGTGTGAGCTGAAAAATTTGTGCATGTAGTATATACATACACATGTATGTATGTACATGTATTGTGAACGTGCATAATATATATATATATATATATATATATATATATATATATATATATATATATATGAGCACTAGAGACGATGTCTACCTTGTGGTATTTACAGTGAATCACTATAATATCACAAGCTATGACGGATATATATACATATCAGATCAAGTCATGAAATATTATGCGAAACACACCAAAATTCTGAAGTAAATAAATTTTAAAATAAAAGTATATCTGCTAAAATTTGAAAATATTTTGTTTCAGTTTACATGTGTGTCTCTTATGACAGGTAAGCAGGTGACTGGATTGATTGAAGAAGATAGGCAGAAGACAAGTGTGACAGTGCCAGTGTATGTGTCAATGAATGTATATGAGTGACTAAGAGTTGTAGCGAGGAACATATTTATCAAAAGAAATTGAATGTATTGTATTACAATGAGATGTACAAATAGCGGAGTTATAAATTTGTACTATTCAAATATAGAAATAAAATACTGTTTGAATATTTGAATTCTTATGTAGTAGTATTTTATTCAAATATAAATATTTAAATCTGTCTGTGATGTAGTAGAATAGTATAATTACAAACACATTTATAATATATATATATATATATATGTTTGTTATCATCAAACAAAAATCATAGATTGTTATATATAACAAATATGTAATCGACCCAGGACGATCACTTAAAACTAACCCTGACAGCACATGGAAACGACGCAAGAAATCTGTTGATCCCCGAAAAGATCGGATTGGTAGGAATCAAAAGTCATCAGATAGCTAGGAGTGATAGCCATAGAAACATGGATCGACATAGCCTGATCACTGAAAAATGACGATCAACACCTCTGGTACTCCCCCAAACAATTGGCAAATCAGATCGGAACAACTCCAAAACCACAAGATTAGCATGACATGATTACTACAAAAACATAGATCATCACATTTGATACTTTCGCGATCACTTGGCAAATCAGATCGGTTCAACTCCAAAACCACCTGATCGGCATGACCCAATCGTTATAAAGACATGAATCAACACACCTAGTGCTTGCCCGACCAGTTGGCAAATCAGATCTGCATGACCCCCAAACCATTGGATCGGTAAGATCCGATCACTAGAAATACATGGATCAATATGGTACTTTACCAAGGGAACTGATCGGATCGAATTTCAGAAACCTGATAAAATCAGCCAAAAACGGGCGATCGGAACGTGCTGATCGCCCGAAATGAAGTGATCGGACCAGGGAATTAGTTTTTTTGCGCGTACACAATTTTGGGTTCGGATCCATTAGATATGTACCGATCCACCTCAAAGGGATCGGTACTGATCCAATGTAAATATAGAGATATCGATCCCATCCCTCCCCCAACTCAATTCAATTTTGAATCCGATTTTCCCTCCATGATTTGTGGTTGACTCGAAAAAAAGGACATCAAATAGCTCATTCTGAGGGTCTTCTTCCAATTTTCGAATGGTATTACGTGAGGAGAATGCCATAACTCGACAAAAAATATCTTTTCACGTTGTTTAGATCAAACAGGGATGTACCTGTAATCAAATGATGTAAACAATAGATTACACCAAGTGAATGTAGCCCGATTGCCGAACTACTATAAAATATTGTATCTCCGTTTAATTTACTACATTATGTGACTGTGATTGTGAATGCTCCATGACCGTTTTGCAAATATTATCTGATTTACAAATAAATCCGATATTAACGTTCGATTGATGAAATCGAGTATCAATAGGTGTGATTCATATTTGATAAAATTTGTTTCAACGCATTTGATCTTTAAGTAAAATAATAAAATTTTGTCATGTTTTCATGGTAGCCGATGCCATTTCTTTTTTGTCATATTTGTTTATGCCCTAGGTAGTCCATTTGCTGAGCCTTAAGGCTCAATTCGACCCAAAACAAAAAGTAGAAAAGAAACAAAATATTGTTGAAAGTGGACATCCCAATGCTGAACTCTGTAAAGAATTCGAAGGATGGTTTAAACAATATGCAAGTATGATAAGTCATGTATTTTAATCATGCATGGTATTACTTATATATTAACTTGTGTAATTGATTCAAATTGATAGGTTGATACGAAAAACATCACCGACATTTGCTATGGGAAACTTGCTTTTGGTTTGCGTAATAGCTACCGAATATGTCCAATAATGTTTATAAATGGATATAAGTTCCACACAGAAGAATACAGAAAGAAAAAGACAACAGTTAATAGTGGAGTTTGTATCAAAGGTGGGAACAACAATGATGACATAACAGATTATTATGGTGTACTGGAGGAAATAATCGAGTTAACTTACGCGGTAGTGCCGGAGTTAAAAACATTTCTATTCGAATGTCGATGGTTTGATAGTAGGCCGAATATTGGAGTAAAGCGCGTATATAAGGACTAACCTCTTATTAAGTAAACCACAAAAGAAAATATTTAGGGTATGATCCATTTGTGTTGGCAGCGCAAGCTACACAAGTTTATTTCACACCATATCCTACTATCGACAACAGTCGTTCGGATTGGTGGGTTGTTATTAAAACAAAACCGAGATGGTCATTTCACTCAAACATGATCATAACCGACAATATGACGTATCAAAATGATCCAGATGCCATTTCTTTTTTGTCATGTTTTCATGGTAGCCGATGCCATTTCTTTTTTTTCATGTTTGTTTATGCCTTAATTAGTCCATTTGTTGAGCCTTAAGGCTCAGTTCAACCCAAAACAAAAAGTAGAAAAGAAACAAAATATTGTGAAAAATGTCACAGCTAAATTTCATTGTTAAAATTGACATGATGCTACTAATATGTTATTTTTCAATAAATAAGACTTTAGTTTATTCCAATTCTTAGTATAAAATGCTAATTTACTGAAGTTTTGAATCAATTGGTTGGTAACCACTTTTCCCTTAGTATTGATTGGCAGTTGAGTTTAATTTACATGTCCATGGTTTTATGATTTTTAAATCAATTTATCCATGCTTTCGTAAATGTTAGGTATGAAGGTTTAAATGTTCATTATTATGTTTGTTTATTGTATTAATATTTATTTTGACCTATCAAAATTTCTATAGGCCTGGATAAATATGAAATCCTTGCTCTGTCTATACGATTAGATTAGTTTAAGTTTTATAAAAAGTTCAAAAATATTTGGTTCCATAAAAATTGAACAACAATTGCTATATGCATTTCAAAGTCATTTTAGAAAATATTTCTACTAATTCAAGTAAAACATTCATTTTTAAAATCCTCTACAAAATGCATAATTTTTTTTTTCTCAGTATTGATTTGCCATGTAGCCTTAAAAAGAAGAAAAGCAGTAAGTTGACTACTTGATAAATTAAGTATGATCTATAAGACAGAGTTGTAGTTGGTTAGTTGATTTGCTTTTTTGATCCTTTATTCAATTGTGGTAGAGTTTTTCCTAACCTTTGGTTAATTGAATTGTTTTACACACAGTTGTTAACTTTATTTTTAAATATTCTAAATAAGTCTGTTTTTTATTCAGTTAAATGAGCAAAATATTTTTTCAGTTGTTAACTTTATTTTTAAATATTCAGTGAACTGAGCCTTTATTTTTAAACCTTTGGCTGGAGTATTACACACAGTTCAAACTGTGAGCCTTAAGGCTCAGTTTGCTGAGCCTTAAGGCTCAGTTACAACTGCGCCTTAAGGCACAGTTACAACTAAGCCTTAAGGCTCAGTTCATAGAGCCTTAAGGCTCAGTTCACTGAGCCTTTTGGCTCAATTCAAACTGAGCCGAAAGGCTCAGTGAGCTGAGCCGAAAGGCTCAGTGAGCTGAGCCGAAAGGCTCAGTGAGCTGAGCCGAAAGGCTCAGTTGTTCAAACTATGAGCCTTATGGCTTAGTTTGCTGAGCCTTTTGGCTCAGTTTGCTAAGCTTTAAGGCTCAGTTTGCTGAGCCGAAAGGCTCAGTTACAACTGTGCCTTAAGGCATAGTTACAACTGAGCCTTAAGGCTCAGTTCACTGAGCCTTTCGACTCAATTCAAACTGAGATGAAAGGCTCAGTTTTAACTATGCCTTTCGGAAAAGTGAACTGGGCCTTTCGGCGCAGTTAATACTGAGCCATATGGCTCAGTTTCACCAAGCCATTCGGCTCAGTAAAACCGTTGGAAGAAAATTGATTGTATTTGAAAATCAGACTTGAGAAAGAATAAACATAAGAAAATTTTAGCAAAACAATCATTACATCAAAGATCGTTATGAACAAAAAATTTAAGTTTTAAAAACATCTAATGTCTGACTTGTCGAATTCATTACCTGAATAGAAGGAGGATTTGTGTATTTGCTAGTTTCATCTATACTTTGTCATCGTAGATCTTGTGTTTTGTGCGGCTACAAATTGGAATTAGTGTCTGGTATAAATGGTAGAAGTAGATGATGAGCTGAAATGTTACAGGCCTGCCATTAAGTTATAAAATGCTCAATTAAAACTAAGTCGAAATGCTCATTTTATTTATTGTATTATACTAATTATATTATAAAATTTATTCGTGCTAATTGGACTAAAAAATTATTTGTACATATATAAAGACAACACATACACTGCTAGGTTTGGAGCTTCAAATGACAGAGAGAAGCTTGTTAAGGAAGTAGAAGAGCTACGAAGTAACAATCAAGAAATGAGTGTCACGATTAACAAACTACAAGGAGATTTAGGTTCCATGCAAGAACAAATGAGTTCTATGCAAAGTTTATACGGGCATTGAGGCAGGAGCAAGAACCAGTAATATGACATCATTTATGAGTTATTCTTAGTTCGTTAGTGGGTTTGATTGTCTATTTGTATAAGGTATATTATATGATGTTAGTGTTGTATATAACGGTGTTGTATACACAATTATATGATTTTTGTTTGATGATAACAACCAAATATATATTATTATAAATGTGTTAATAACTGTACTGTTCTATATATTCATTACAGATAGGAATATAATATTTCTATTTAAATAAAATACAACAGTACAATTATTTAAATATTCACACAGAGTTTTTCTTTTTGAACAGGATATTTTATTTCAATATCAAACAGTACAGATTTTACAACTCCATTTATTTGAACACTTCACTGATACAAATCATTTCATTTTTCATATACACAACTCCTCGTTACATCACTCATCACTCAGTTATATATATATAGACTCATGTTCACATGTATACATTTTGACACTTATACATATTGTTCACTGATACAGTCTTCAGTCTTCTGCCAGCTTCACTATCAGCCCAATCACAGTCAGTCCAGTCTTCATACCTGTCACATGAAACACAGAAACACACAGTACACTGCAATAGAAATAATACTGAACACATGCGAATATAATTTTTAATTTTAAAATTTTATTTGCCTCAGTTTTCTGGTGTGTTTCTCATCATTTTTCTGACTTGATCTGATTTGTTAATCCGACTGTGTCTAGACAGTATATGTATATGAACAGGGACAGAAAAATCTTTCTGATGGCTGCATATACACACGTGTATATATATGCACGTGCGCACTGCCTCGCCAATCAGTGTGCGACTGAGGAGTAGCCACAAGGACCATCTCGACTCAGTGCATGTGTATACACATGAGCATGATATTCAAAACAGTTGTGAACAAGACATAAGTGGTCGAGTAGTCATGCAACAATGAAAGTGTACACAGCAAGGTTACAAGCATGGGAAAATGGTCAAGACCAACCAACAATGAAGAAACAGATCATACAAGTGACAACATACATGACTGTTTCAACAAGTTCAAGTGGGATATACAGATGCATGGTGGAGCTATCAAACTCAAATGAGTGGTGCAAAATCAGTTTCAGATTTCATGGTGCAACAGTATGGTTCATGATGAAAAGTCAGCAGAAAGAGAGCAAATGGTGTATACAAGTTCATGGTCAAAGCAGCATGAACACTTCAAGCAAATTCAAGTCAACATGAGTCACAAATTAGCATGTACAAGTGCAACTCAGATGCTCAATTCAAAGTGGAGTGCAAAATCATATATACATTGTTAACAACAGTAAACATGGTTCCAGCATTATGTACATGAATGTACTAGTCGAACAAAGTGTTTCAAGAATACATGAGCACACAAGTTCATACAGAACAACAAAGTTGTGAGAACAAATATAAGAAACAGCATGGGACAATGGAAGTGCACAAATGACTTCAAGTTAAAATACAACAAGGCAGAATGGTGCATTTTCATGGGAACATGTGTTTACAAATCAATATATGCAGGTGAACAACTACATGTCAACATGGTCAAGCATGGTTAAATGGGGTGAGACAACATAGCAGCAAAGACATGGTGGCAATGGCAAGAAGCAGTCAACATGGCAATATGTGTATGCTCATAACAAAGTGGTCGAGCTCAGGGTCCAAGGATGTATGCAGCATGTACATAAATCAGTGGAGCTCAACATGAAATTATAGCAAGCATGCATGATGTCAGTAAAGTTTTCTTTTGTGCAAGCATTAAATTGGTACCATTAATTCATCATTCTTTTTAGCAAGAAAGTTCTTAAAATGTTTTCAGAATAAACATTATTGATTTGGCAAAAAAAAAATCTCATTGCAAAAAGAAGGAAAGAATCCATTTCAGATTTAACAGAATTGATCAGAATTTTGTTTCCAGAAGATACAATGCAAAGTCAAGGCTCATTTCAATCAAGTATTACAAACATGGCATGCTCATTTAAATGTCCAGATTTGCAAAATTTCAATACTGGAAATTTTGGCAAGTATCATTTGATCAAGGTTGTTTAATTCCAGAATTTCATGCATACAAATATTTCTTGTTTTATCTTTTTTGGAATAATGTTCTGGCATCAATCAAACAAGGCAAGTAATCGAAATTCACAAGGGACAGCGTGTCAACTATATTCCAGTTTCCATTGAATCATAATGGGCATTCAAATCCAAAGAAAATTATACAAGTCATGGCATCATTTCAAATCTGGGAATTAGCATATTAATCAAGGCAACAATTTTTCCTCGGTTTAGTATGGGTTATATAATCATCCAGGTTCATCATAAAAATCACGTAATCATTTTCAAATTGAGAAAGTCAAAAGAGGAATACACAGAAATCAGCCAAGTCATCAATTGAAATCAGAGGTAACAAATTCTCGCAAATCAGATTTCGTCATTTCAGGAAATCAGAGATTTTATAGGAGTCTCTAATCCTATTTCTACACCTATTCATCACTGGCAAATAGTGATCAAAAACCCACAAATCAATTCAAAATTTTCAAAGCAGTAATTTTCAAAAAAACTCACTTTGTTTTCGGTCAAGAGCAAGAGAGAAATTTCCACATCGAAACATCTGAGAGCAACAGCGAATTCGAGCATCAAAGAACTTCATTTCATCAAGAGATCGATTCGAATTTGAGGATTAAAAGAAAACCCTAGTTATTGAAGCCACCGCCATTTTTTTTTCTCACAAAGAAAGTAATCGGGATAAAAGAAAAAGGGTGCAACATATTACAAAGTGGTCGGCCAAGTGTTCTAATGGACAAGGGGATGACCTTCTATATTTAAACTCCTTTTTCAATTTCAAAAGGGTTTCTTTAGTTTTTATTTTTGGTCGTATTTTTAATTTTGTTTTGTAAATCGAACCGAATCAGTTCTAGGTCTGTAAAATCTAGGGTGAATCAGTCAGGGTGTTGACTGTCAGTTTCAGAGTCTGTAAAATCTGGGTTATGGATTACAGGGTTGTAATTCGGGGAAATCTGATCGAGGGGATATCGATCAGTCTACGGTTTTGAGCGTAGGGTTAGAATAGGAGCAGGGTTTGCAAGTGTACATGGTCTTGTATGCGGGATCTGTTCTATCACCTAGTGGAAACCTTAGGATTGCAGTAGTAGGCAGGATTTTGCCGAAGCTGGGTATTTCTGTGTGTTATTTACTTTCCGCATTTACTTACTCTGCAATTATCTGTGCTGCAATTAATTTTTGATATTAAGATAAACGGTAATTAACCCTATTCACCCCCCTCTAGGGTTAATCTAGATCCAACAATTGGTATCCGAGCAGGTATTTTCTTTAACTCTAGAGTCATGGGTAATCCTAGTTGTCAGTCTAGTGAGAGTCAGTCCAGTTCATCTCCAACTATTTTCACTGGAACAAATTTTTTTAACTGGAAATCCGAAATGGAATTTTATTTAAAATCTGTTAATATTAAATGTTGGGATGCTGTTATCAATGGGTACGATATGGTAGATAAAGTTTTTAATTCTCGTGCTACACATATTCTTTATTCTTATCTTGATGATGATCAATACAGTCTGATCTCCCATTGTTTAACTGCACAGGAAATCTGGAGAACTCTTAATGCAAAGTATGGACCAATTGACAACAACTGTTCAAAACCCCAGAATGTCAAATCAGATTCAGAGTTCTGCTTAACAGGATTTACAAATGAAAATTCAGATGGATCAGTTGATGGAGATTCAACAGACGATGAGACAGGAAATTTCTCATATGAAGATTTAGTTTATATGTGTGCTGATTAACTAAGTCTGTTGATAAACTCCAATCTAAAAACAAATTTCTGAAATCTAGAAATCTTGAGTTGACCAGCAAAATTGATGATTTGGAATCACAACTTGAATATTTAAAAAACCCTTCAAATTCAGATTGCAAAAATTGTTTAAAATTGAAAACCAATCTTGTTCATCTCAATAAAAATATTCAAAAATTTGAAAAAGAAATTCTGATCCTAAAAGAAAACAAGATTGAGTTATCAAGTTTGAATAACTTTTTACAAAAGGAATTTGAAATTTTTAAGACTGATATATATTCCAAATTTGAAATTGATGAAAATGAAAATTTGGTGAAAAGTGGTTTGATTTTGAAAGAACTTGAAAATGAGATTGAAAAATCCAAAATTTTGTGTCTGAAAAGCAAAAACGATTTGAACTTGAAATTTCCGAATCCCAAGCCAAAATTAAATTGCTTGAAAATGAGAATTTGGTTTTGAAACAGTCTAGTGCTGAACAAAAGATCGCTATAAATAATTTCTCAAATTTACTAAAAGAAAATAACGATCTAAAATCCAAAATTCAACAATTAGAATCAACTTTGGATAAATTTTCTAATGGGGAAAATCGTTGAATATGCTGTTACAAAACCAAGCTTCTATTGGAAATAAATCTGGTCTTGGCTTCGGGAAAAATGATGTTTTTGGAAAACAAAATTCAAATGATTTGAAAAATCCCTCAAACTGTTTTGGAAAGAACTACTTTGAAAATTTGAACTCTAAAAATTTCAAAGGTTTTTTGAATTAAAGTTGTAATGAGAAATTGTTTCATAATAATAAACCTTTTAAACATTCTTGGATCCCTAAAAATAAAACGGGCTTCGTCAAGCTCAAACAGATTTGGGTTCCTAAGGGTACAAAGGTTAATTCTGATGGTTTGTTATACAAACAGGTTTGGGTACCAAAAATGGTAAACATATTTCAGAGTGGTTTTACAAATTTTGTTAGACCACTTAATTCACTCAACTGTTAGGTACCGGTGAAGGTTGAGGAACTGCTATGCTGAAAAGAGATTGATTTCAAGTTGTTCTATACTTCTGTATTCTTTACAGTTCCTTGGCCAAGATTTGTTGAGTCGGAAATTTTGTTTTACATGGATTTCAGGTATAATCTCTGAACTCATCTTTGTAAATATTTTTGTTGTTTGTTCCTCCTTCTATCCCTTCTATTCTTGTTTTTTTTTTGATTTGACACTGTCACATTTTTCTATTTTGTTTTTCTTGGACTTCATTAACTTCAAATTGCAGATTTCATATTTTTTTTGGAAATTCATTTCATTTAAATAGAACTCTGATGTTATAATCTCTTCCAGATCTTGAATTTAATTTTGTGTATATCTGCAATTGTTGTGAAGTTTAGTTCTCTGATTATCTGAATTCTTAACAGTGCTAAAGCATTAATATCATATCTTGAACACTGTTATTTTGAATTCTAAATTTTAGAAGATTTGAATAATTAATGAAATTTCACACATTTATGCTGTTTTGAGTTTCCTCTAATTCAGTTTGGGAGGGCTTGAAAATTTATACTCTTTACAGCACTCTGTTATTCATCAGTTGTGATAATTTCAGAAATTTTCAGATTGGCTTGAATATTTTAAATTTTCTTGAATCAGTGATACATCTTGAAATTCATTTTTTTTATCATCATGGTTGAAATTAGTTTTGTTTGAAATCATCTGGAATTCTAGATATTTTGAATATCACACACCGCCTAAATTTGAAATTATCAATCTTGTGTGAATAATTCATTATATCTCAAACTTGATATTGATTCAAGTGATTTCAAATAAATTATTTTTAATCATGAATTATTTATCAAACTTGATGTAAATATTCTGAAAAATTCTTTGGGCTCGTCAGAAATTCTTGTGAAATTTTTCTTGAAAAATTGGTCTTAAATCTTTCTATTATTTCATGGTTATTTGATTTAAATATTTGTTTGTTCAAAAATCATTTGAAATTATTGGTTTATTGAATCACACACATATTTTGAATCTGAAATATATAATCTGGTGTGATTGATTCATTAAATCTTGATATTTTCACATTTCTTCAAGTGATTTAAAATAAACTGAATTATATAATCTTGGATCATGGAATATATTTAGTGACCATCAGAAACTTCTTCTGACAAGTCTGCTGTGATATTGTTTCCTGTGCTGCTCTGATACTGTTTTGAAAAATGTTTGTTTTGGAATCTCATGCTTGCTGCTCTGATACATGTGCATAATCTATTATCTCGTCTGTTTGGGCTTGGTACTTAATAATTCTTTTGTCTATGACATTCTTGTTCAGTATCATGTTAAAATTCCTCGTAAATAGAGACACCAAGTGGTATCAGAAGCGCCTTATATTTGTCTTTCCCATCTGCACTTAAATTCAAATCTTCACCATGTATAAATCCACACACTCTTTTTGTCTTGTACACATTTTTCCCTCTTGCCGTGTATAGATCAGCATATTTCTCTTGTATTTGGTTTTCAATTTTAGAATTATTTATTAATTATTCATTCAGAAATTGAAATCAATATCAAAATTGAACTGTATTTGTAATTCATCAAAATAATTATCAGATTTTGAAATTGTGATGAATTGTGACTGCATTATATTTCACAACAAGAGGAGATTTTATTTATATTTTCATGATAGTTGAACATGTGTTATAATATCTCTGAACTGGCAATTATTTCACGACCATCTTCATTACCTATCATCCTTCTGCCATCCGTTATGATTTTATATTAATGTGGAGAGTTAATTTTTTTTAAAAAAAAAAATCATCTTGAATAGACAAGTGAAAATATTTGTGATGGAATTGCGGTCACATTATTATTCAGAATTAGGGATAATTGAAAATTGTCAATGATCCCGGTACAGTCGATTATATTTCATAATATAATTAATTTAGAAATTTATTTCACAGTCCATCTCTGTATCTACCCATTTTCTAGCATTCACATTTTGGTTTTATATACTGAGGAGTTTTTCTATTTTGAAGCTGAAAATAATAAATATAATTAATATATAAGAGTGTCTCTAACCTCATTTAAAAATCCAAGCTCTGGTTATGCATGGTTATGAGACGTCTTATAATTTAAGCTGCGACTGATCCCATTTAAAAATCCAAGCTTTGGTTATGTGTGGTCAGTGTGCTCTTAAATAAAATAAAAGAAATGAAAAGGAAAATGTGCTATAAATTGAAATAAATTTGAAATTCTCCTCTGTGTATAAAAACCAGTCTATCAATCCATCTTCTAATCTGTGAAATATGTTGAAATTTTATGACGTATTTGATGATTGATAGATATTGGGATTTGAGATTATTCGAGTTTGTCACTTAAATTGAATTATTTATTATAGTCCAAATCCATCACTGTTTTTGTGCTTTAGTTTTATAAAAATCCTTTGAAAATAATTGGATTTTTTTTTAAAACTCTCTCCATTTTATATAAAATTCATCGTATATCTGTCATTCTCTAAAATGTGAAATATGCCACAAGTTCTTAGAATATTATGATTTTTGTTTGACTGATTGAAATTTATGATGATCGTTCTTCCTCTTAAGCTGAAATTATATTTTTAGTCAATTTTCATCTGTATTTTAAAATCTGTATCCTTTTGATGATAACAAAAGGGGGAGAATGGATTAGATTTTGATTTATGAGTGAATATTTTATAAATATTTTTAATTTTGAAAATTTATTATTCATTTCACTCATGCACAGTTATAGGGGGAGTTATCTGTTGTAGGGGGCATTCAAATAGGGGGAGTTTCTGTTGTTCACTGTAAAACACATTTATATTATATTCAACATCTTAATATTTGTTTGTCATCATCAAAAGGGGGAGATTGTTGTATATACCGGTGTTGTATACACAATTATATGATTTTTATTTGATGATAACAACCAAATATATATTATTATAAATGTGTTAATAACTGTACTATTCTATATATTCATTACAGATAGGAATATAATATTTCTGTTTAAATAAAATACAACAGTACAATTATTTAAATATTCACACAGAGTTTTTCTTTTTGAATAGGATATTTTATTTCAATATCAAACAGTACAGTTTTTACAACTCCATTTATTTGAACACTTCACTGATACAAATCATTTCATTTTTCATATACACAACTCCTCGTTACATCACTCATCACTCAGTTATATATATATATATATATATAGACTCATGTTCACATGTATACATTTTGACACTTATACATATTGTTCACTGATACAATCTTCATTCTTCTGCCAGCTTCACTGTCAGCCCAATCACAGTCAGTCCAGTCTTCATACCTGTCACATGAAACACAGAAACACACAGTACACTGCAATAGAAATAATACTGAACACATGCGAATATAATTTTTAATTTTAAAAATTTTATTTGCCTCAGTTTTCTGGTGCGTTTCTCATCATTTTTATGACTTGATCTGATTTGTTAATCCGACTGTGTCTAGACAGTATATGTATATGAACAGGGACAGAAAAATCTTTCTGATGGCTGCATATACACACGTGTATATATATGCACGTGTGCACTGCCTCGCCAATCAGTGTAAGACTGAGGAGTAGCCACAAGGACCATCTCGACTCAGTGCATGTGTATACACATGAGCATGATATTCAAAACAGTTGTGAACAAGACATAAGTGGTCGAGTAGTCATGCAACAATGAAAGTGTACACAGCAAGGTTACAAGCATGGGAAAATGGTCAAGACCAACCAACAATGAAGAAATAGCTCATACAAGTGACAACATACATGACTGTTTCAACAAGTTCAAGTGGGATATACAGATGCATGGTGGAGCTATCAAACTCAAATGAGTGGTGCAAAATCAGTTTCAGATTTCATGGTGCAACAGTATGGTTCATGATGAAAAGTCAGCAGAAAGTGAGCAAATGGTGTATACAAGTTCATGGTCAAAGCAGCATGAACACTTCAAGCAAATTCAAGTCAACATGAGTCACAAATTAGCATGTACAAGTGCAACTCAAGTGGTCAATTCAAAGTGGAGTGCAAAATCATATATACATTGTTAACAACAGTAAACATGGTTCCAATAGTATGTACATGAATGTACTAGTCGAGCAAAGTGTTTCAAGAATACATGAGCACACAAGTTCATACAGAACAACAAAGTTGTGAGAACAAATATAAGCAACAGCATGGGACAATGGAAGTGCACAAATGACTTCAAGTTAAAATACAACAAGGCAGAATGGTGCATTTTCATGGGAACATGTGTTTACAAATCAATATATGCAGGTGAACAACTACATGTCAACATAGTCAAGCATGGTTAAATGGGATGAGACAACATAGCAGCAAAGACATGGTGGCAATGGCAAGAAGCAGTCAACATGGCAATATGTGTATGCTCATAACAAAGTGGTCGAGCTCAGGGTCCAAGGATGTATGCAGCATGTACATAAATCAGTGGAGCTCAACATGAAATTATAGCAAGCATGCATGATGTCAGTAAAGTTTTCTTTTGTGCAAGCATTAAATTGGTACCATTAATTCATCATTCTTTTTAGCAAGAAAGTTCTTAAAAGGTTTTCAGAATAAATATTATTGATTTGGCAAAAAAAAAAAAAAAGAATCTCATTGCAAAAAGAAGGAAAGAATCCATTTCAGATTTAACAGAATTGATCAGAATTTTGTTTCCAGAAGATACAATGCAAAGTCAAGGCTCATTTCAATCAAGTATTACAAACATGGCATGCTCATTTAAATGTCCAGATTTGCAAAATTTCAATACTGGAAATTTTGGCAAGTATCATTTGATCAAGGTTGTTTAATTCCAGAATTTCATGCATACAAATATTTTTTGTTTTATCTTTTTTGGAATAATGTTCTGGCATCAATCAAACAAGGCAAGTAATCGAAATTCACAAGGGACAGCGTGTCAACTATATTCCAGTTTCCATTGAATCATAATGGGCATTCAAATCCAAAGAAAATTATACAAATCATGGCATCATTTCAAATCTGGGAATTAGCATATTAATCAAGGCAACAATTTTTCCTCGGTTTAGTATGGGTTATATAATCATCCAGGTTCATCATAAAAATCACGTAATCATTTTCAAATCGAGAAATTCAAAAGAGGAATACACAGAAATCAGCCAATTCATCAATTGAAATCAGAGGTAACAAATTCTCGCAAATCAGATTTCGTCATTTCAGGAAATCAGAGATTTTATAGGAGTCTCTAATCCTATTTCTACACCTATTCATCACTGGCAAATAGAGATCGAAAACCCACAAATCAATTCAAGATTTTCAAAGAAATAATTTTCAGAAAAACTCACTTTGTTTTCGGTCAAGAGCAAGAGAGAAATTTCCACATCAAAACATCTGAGAGCAACAGCGAATTCGAGCATCAAAGAACTTCATTTCATCAAGAGATCGATTCGAATTTGAGGATTAAAAGAAAACCCTAGTTATTGAAGCCGCCGCCATTTTTTTTTTCTCACAAAGAAAGTAATCGGGATAAAAGAAAAAGGGTGCACATATTACAAAGTGGTCGGCCAAGTGTTCTAATGGATAAGGGGATGACCTTTTATATTTAAACTCCTTTTTCAATTTCAAAAGGGTTTCTTTAGTTTTTATTTTTGGTTGTATTTTTAATTTTGTTTTGTAAATCGAACCGAATCAGTTCTAGGTCTGTAAAATCTAGGGTGAATCAGTCAGGGTGTTGACTGTCAGTTTCAAAGTCTGTAAAATCTGGGTTACGGATTACAGGGTTGTAATTCGGGGAAATCTGATCGAGGGGATATCGATCAGTCTACGGTTTTGAGCGTAGGGTTAGAATATGAGCAGGGTTTGCAAGTGTACATGGTCTTGTATGCGGGATATGTTCTATCACCTAGTAGAAACCTTAGGATTGCAGCAGTAGGCAGGATTTTGCCGGAGCTGGGTATTTCTGTGTGTTATTTACTTTCCGCATTTACTTACTCTACAATTATCTGTGCTGCAATTAATTTTTGATATTAAGATAAACTGTAATTAACCCTATTCACCCCCCCTCTAGGGTTAATCTAGATCCAACAGTTAGAATTAGATGAAATGACCATGTTTGAGTTATGTAGGAACCTTTTTTTATTGTTTGTTGGACATGATTAGTTTTAAATACATTTTTAGCAAGTTTATGATAATTTGGTCATGATATTCATTTTACATCAATGTTTTTATTATTATATATTGTTACGATTTTGCATATATTTGGTTTTATTATGATATGTGGTAGATGAAGGTAAATACAAAAGAAACATATTAAATTTTGGAGTACGGCGTAGGGATGACATAGGGAATACGACATAATGATTACGGCGTAGGGATGGCGTATGGAACGTGGCGTATGGAACGCGTAGGCATGCAGGCGTAGGGACAACGTAGGGAACTTGGTGTAGGGAACGCGTAGGCATGCAGGCGTAGGGATGGCGTAGGAATGATGTTGGGAACTTGGTGTATGGAACGCGTAGGCATGTAGGCGTAGGGATGGCGTTGGGAAGTTGGCGTAGGGAACGCGTAGGGAAATATTTGCGACAGGCTGTTTTCCAACTTCTTGTTTGGCGTAGGGATGGCGTAGGGATGGCGTAGGGATGGCGTAGGGAAATTCGATTCCCTACGCCGTCCCTACGCCAAATTGGCGTAGGGAAGTCGGAATTATTTTGTAGTGTTGGTGGAGTTGGTCCATTTTTTCAACAGCTCGAAGGACCATGTAGGATGAGAGCTATTGATAGAGGACCAAGACTATTGGCTAGAGTCACTCGTGCAGTTGTAAATCTTTTAGCCTTACTCACCCTCACTTGTAATGTATACACAGGGATATTAAAAAAACGGTTTATATAATTCTATTGTATGGCTAATCATTTTGTAAATCTATAGACTGTATCTAGTTTTGATGACATTAGTTATATTTTAATGGCATTTGGTTACATATATCACTTTGTAATTATATATTTCATTTGTAACTATTATTCGCATTGGTTGTATTCCTAAACTATAATTAGTTCTGATGACATCCACCCACTAATGTACAAAGCTACATATGCAATTTTTGGTGATATTAGATCCAGTTAGGATTATCCTATAACAGATAATGTGATATAAAATGGTTCAACGGAACGACGACGATATGACCCAAAAGGAAATCTAGTCACTACTATACATCATCACTTTGGCATTTTCTCTTAACGATGAAACCCCAATTCAACATCAATATGTTTCTATTATTAACGCTAAAATTCGTTAGGCTATGAATATTCTAGCAACTTTAGATGAGATGCATGCTGAGACCCCCACTTATTAGCTATTACATACAAATATACAATTTTCCACCTTGCCCTAAGGCTCTCCATGGCATCCTTGTCCTTCTGGAGTAAGTCGGATTATTTTTATGCTTGAGAGGCAGTAATAGTTCATTCATTTGATGATGGAAGAATTAAAGAGCAGAAAAAGACAGGATTTATTGAATTTTATTTTTTAGTTACATGGCTCCATTCATACAAGAGAGTGGAGTTGGGACGAGTAGTGACAGTAATCTAATCCGGCATTTGTTTAATTCTAGCGAAATGCCATTTTCTCAGCTATTTGTTCATGATTTTTTGGCAGGTAGCCAAATCATTACTGGATCCCGAAAACCGTTTCGACAGCCAGTAAGAACCAGGTAAGACGAGAGCACCGATAGAGGACTGAGACTATTTGCTAGAGGCACTCATGTATTTGGAAGACCCACGTGTCCTTCTGCACCAGTTTAACATCTTATTATGTTCACAGAGTCCGATCCTACTATACTAGCGGCTTGCTATAAATTGGATTACACAACTACATTCTCCAAGAATTTGGAATCTTCAGTTATTTCTTTCTGTAAGACTACATTCAAGAGAGTGGATGTAACGACCATTCAATAAACTTATTACTTATTTTGGACGACAAAAGGAAGTACCAAATGAGTTATTTTAGGACATGCCATGTAACACCCCGAATTTCGGTTAATGCTAAAATTCACTAATTACAGAATAAATAATCTCAGATGTGAGAATTGGGGGCAACGGGCTGCGTCATTGCGTTCGTCTCGGAAAAATACGCGAAATAGAGTCCGAGTTTTCGAGAATCGGAGTCCGTATGGCCCGGTTATGGCCCAATGAAGTTTGCAGAAAATTTAAAGTTCAAAACCGATTTAAAATTCAGATTTAAATTAAATTGGGGCCATTGGGCGCTGGAGGGAAAAACTCCCTCCTAGCTACCCGTGTCGACAGCCCTGTCGACAGGGCAGTCGACTGGGTAGCACCAGGTCGACAGCCCTGTCGACTTGTGTGTCGACAGGGGGTGCTCGACAGGTTTAACCTGGTGCACCATTTTAGGGATTGGCTATGTTTTGGGCTGTTCTCTAGAAGCTTCCGGGATCTGATGGTCCTAATCTAATCTAGGGTTAATCTAATGGCCTAAAACACTTGCCTAATCCTATAAATAAGACCCTAAGCTAGCCCTAAATGATCATAATCCAATCTCCTAACTAAACTATGCCAAAATTTTCTATGATCATAGCCTCCACTTAAAACCCTAGCCTCCATCCTATTTCTAAACTATTTCTATGAAGGCTTTCATGTTCATACAAGCATCTTTGAGTTGTATGAGTGATCATTGGCTTGCATTCATCATCAAGTTGCAAGCTTTATGTTCAAGGCTAGAGTTTTTGGGTGATTTATGGCAAGGGTTTGCTTATTGGAGCTTAGTGGTGAGTTTCTATAGACTTAACAATCAATTGTTAAATTGATTATGATAGGATATGATAAGATATGGCTATGTTTGTGGAATCAATGTGTTTATGCAAGTTTGGTATAGTGTATGTTGTGTGCTATATGCAAGTTTAATGCTATGTTTTATGATGTAAAACACTATGTTGAACATTGATTCATATGTAACATGTTATGCAAGCTATATGGGAGATTATATGCAAGTCTATATGTAACATGTTATGCAAGTTATGTATTTGGTTTTATGCATGCTAAGTATTTGGTTTTATGCATGCTATGTATGTGGTTTTATGCATGCTAAGTATTTGGTTTTATGCATGCTAAGTGTTTGGTTTTATGCAAGTTTGTCTCTTTTTATGATATGCATAATATATGCAAGATTGTCTCTAAGTATGGCATGTTATGCAAGTTCATATGCAAGTTATGATGCAAGTTCATATGCAAGTTATGATGCAAGTTCATATGCAAGTTATGATGCAAGTTCATATGCAAGTTATGATGCAAGTTCATATGCAAGTTATGATGCAAGTTCATATGCAAGTTATGATGCAAGTTCATATGCAAGTTTATGTGCAAGTTCATATGCAAGTTGTCTCTTTTATGATATGCATAATGCAAGTTTGGGTTAAATACTAGTTGGGTTTAATGTATGTTCATATATGCAAGTTGACACCTTTTTGAACCCATGATAAAGTTACATGCTATGTTGGCTAAACCCATGACATTTGTGATGAATCTTCCCTTCGTTATGTCACGTTACGAGAACGAATTACGTGGGGAACGATGGGGTTAATATGCATGTTAATAAAATGATGTGGAATGGGTATGCTTAAGAGTAACACAAATATTATGACGTTGGGAATTTACCTATTGAGTTAGGTCTACCCATACTATGGAATTGGGAATTTACCTATTGAGTTAGGTCTACCCATATTCTTGAAAACATGATTAACTAATTAGGGATAATTAATACAAATTATGGGGGTGATTAACTAGGTGTAATTAATCGACTAAGACACGAGGTTGGACTCAGTTGTAGCGTAAAACTGCCCGGACCCAACCGGCTTAACCAGTTGCTACAAATGTTAGCCCAATGTGAGAGGTCTTAGCCACAAACTAAATACGTGATTAATGTAAAGACACGAGGTTAGACTCGGTTATGACATAAGGCTGCCCGGACCCAACCGGCCTAACCAGCGGTCATAAAAGATAGTCTAATGTGAGAGGTCTTTATGAGGATCACGGTCTTAATTAATTAAGAAACACTTAACCAAATTAGCATGTAGTGGGGCATGAGGGGTTAAGTGGGTGCCTTGTGTGGCATGTAGTAACTAGTGGGGGTGCCTTGGGTGGCATGAGGAAACTAGTGGGTTGCCTTGGGTGGCAATAGAAAATACGATTAGAATACTTAACCAAAGTGGAACATGTAATTAAACATGATTAAAGGGTTAAGTAAGTGCCTTGGGTGGCATGTGGGAATTAAGTAAATGACTTGGGTGGCATGTGGAAATCTAGTGGGTGCCTTGAATGGCAATTAAAATATGATTAATGACTTAACCAAACCTTAACATGTAGGTGGGCATGATTATAAAAGGGGTTAAGTGGGATACACTAGATAAAATAACAAGCTTAAGTAGTAGCTTGTGGGGGCCCATTTCAACCAATATCCCAAACGTATCTTTGTGGGCTCGACTCAAGTCGAGGACGGGACACGCATATTGGGCTTGACTATAAGAGGCCAAAATGGGTTAGCGGTGGCAACGCATGACCAACGGGTTTCATATGCGTGTGTGGACCCGGGCTGGTAAATAAGACGTTGTTGCATCGTGTAGATATAAGCCGTGCACCGTTAGTTTTATCAGGTTGCCACGTTGGGGAATGGTACACCCCACGGTGGGGCCAGCACGGGTATCTACGTTAGGGAGCCGATCGAATGGGGAGTAGTGTGTACACCTAGTGGATTGTAGGGCCCCGTGGCGTCTACTTAGTCACCTAGGGGTACGCGAGAACTATTAAGTTAATTTTATAAGTCCAGGGGTGGGATCAACCTTTAAGTTAGGAATGACTGGTGTGGTGCAGTGTAGGAATTACCCTTGGGTGGGTAGATCTGGGGTGGTGTAATCTAGTAATTATCCTTGGGTGGATAAATGCGTCTTTTCGGTTATCTTAGTATATCCTGTGTTTAGTTGGCTACTTAGTGTAGTCATTATCCCCAGAGGTACCGTACCTTGTTTATATCATACCCTAATTACTTTAATGACTGTATTGTTAGGGTTATAGGACTCACTCAGACTTATGTCTGACCCCGTTGTTTTTATCTTTTTCCAACCCTCAGGTTATCAGAGTGGGCCTACCACTAGTGGGCTTTGATCAGACTGCTTTATCCATCTTTTGGAGCTTGGACCGTGGATGTGAAGCTCAGTTTATCTTTTCTATTATGGTTATTAGGTTATGTAGTGGGATTATGTACTTTTGTTTTTATCAGGATGGATATTATGTACTTGACTCTTATTTATGGTTTTGGTGTAACCAAACATGTTTTACTTTCCGCTGAAATGAAATGATGTTTTAAATTCTCAAGTATTACTTATATCTGTCTTGTTGAAATTTTTCTGTTCTATATTCACTTAAAATACTCCACCGATGTTATGGCATTCCCTTAGTGAGTGACCGTAGCGGGTGTGGGGTGTTACACGTGGTATCAGAGCTTAAGGTTACCTGAACAGATAAATTTTTTAGAAAAACTATTTTCTAAGAATATTTTTGAAAGGAGTATTTTCAAAAACATGTCTTTTAAGAGAAAAGTTTTTGAAAGAAAAGCATAATCCCCAATAGCCATATCTATATCTTTCGAATTCTCCGTTTTGAATCTCTTCCTCTCTCGTTTTGAGTTTCCCCTCCGCGTATAGATGACCTTTCTAAGATAGATAAAAACGGAAAACCACTTCAAGGGACTTAGACATTAGTCGGATTAAAAGTTGGTTCAAGAAGGAGGAGGACTGGTAGGTATCTATTGGATAGACGATGGGAGGAAGGCTCAAATAGTTGTTTGGTTAATAAAGGATGAAACCTCATTGGTGGGAGGTTACGAGTGGAGAATGGGAAGAAGAAGGCGAGTAGTTATCCTTTTGGAGGAATGGGACACCGTATTAGGATTGCCCAAAGAGGCAAGGGCGAGGGTGATTGTATTCCCTCACGGCTAGGGTACCAGATGGGGATAGGACCGTCTAGGTTTGAATTTGGATTTCTTTATTATCCGGTTCGAACTTTATTAGATTCTGACGCATCGAGTTCGTTTATCTCATCATTGTTAGTTGAGTCACTGCACTTAGACACCAGTTTGGTAGATGATCCCTTAGTTGTTTCAAACCCAATTGGGGCTCCATGATGTGTTTGGGTTTGAAAGTTTCTATACTTAGCGTTGAGTTTAGATGTGATGCTTTTTTGGGCTTTACGGGCTATGGGTTAGTTTGGGCATGGACTGGTTATCCAGTAGGGGTGCCGTTCTTGATTTTGAAGGGAGAGTTGTTAGGCTTATGACCCGCTTGGGTAACACTCTCGAGATCTCTTGTAATCCCATGGAATCTGTTATGCTAAGTTATCTAGAATCGCTTGACACGTCGGTCGAGAGTTTGCGATCTGTTAGAGAGGTCCGGGAATACTCGGATGTGTTTGAGAAGGTGAAGGGCTTACCTCCGGAGCGGGAGATTGACTTCCGAATATATCTGGTAGACAATGCCAAACCAGTATCTTGGCCAGTGTGCCACATGGCTCCTCGTGAGAGGAGGGAACTCCATGAGCAAGTAGGCGATTTGCTTGAGAAGGGGTTCATAAGACGAAGTATATCGGAGTGGGGTGCTCCAGTAGTTTTTGCCACGAAGGCAGATGGGTCCCTCAGACTTTGGGTAGGCTAAAGAGAACTAAATAAACTCACAAAGAAGAATAGACACCCATTGCCGAGGATTGATGATCTCTTTGATCAGTTGGTTGGCGCCTCAGTATTTCCGCAAGTTGGACTCAGCCACGGGGTTTCATCAGTTGAGAGTGGCTGAGGATAGTATAGAGAAGACTGCCTTTAAGACTCCGGACGATTTTTTTTATGAGTGGCTGGTGATGCCATTTGGTTTGACGAACGCCCCCGCATACTTTATTGATTTGATGAGAAGGGTGTTCAGGGAGTACCTAAGTAAGTTCGTGATAGTCTTTGTAAATGACATCTTGGTCTTTTCTAGGAGCGAAATAAGTTTTCGTATGTGCTCAATAGGTTGAGCAAAGCCAATTATGGGATAAACGGTGGTTTTGGAGCGAGACTGGCAAGGACATCCAGAGTTGGACAAGGGCTTAATTATTTAGCCGTTTTTACTAGTATCATCTCACGTAGGTCGTCTGAATTTGAAGGAGGTATCCCTTGGGTGTTTGTCTGATATTGGTTTAGGCCTTTGGGGCTTGCATTTGGGGGATGTCGAATTCGACCAGGGTGGTCTGCGTGAGAGATGGATAGTTGTGATGATTTTTCGTGGGAGAATATCCTGATTTTCTCTAGAAGTGGAGAAAAGCATACCCTACATCTTAGGGAAGTGTTGGAAACTCTTTGAGCACATTGTCTTAGGACAACAAAGGTGGATGGAATTCTTAGCATCTTATGAGTTTGAGATAGCGTATACCCTAGCAAGGGTAACGTGGTAGCGGACGCCTTAAGTAGAAAAAAAGGTTGTCCTCGAGTTCATTGTTCGTTGAACGACGGAGCTTAGAGTTTATTTCTATGTTTGACTTTAGACCTTCCGTTGACTTTGTACCCGGTTTGCTAGCCTCCTTGGAGGTTAGGCCTACTCTTTTGGGGCGTAATTGGCGGAGCACAACGGGACGACCCACAGTTGGTTGAGTTAGTAGAGAAGCTCATGAGGAGGGGGAGTCGTCCAGCCATTTGAGTAGGTAAACCCTAGATGGTAAGGGGTGGTTGCGTAGAGACGGTAGACTTTGTAGACAGGGGTTTGAGGAAGGCTATACTTGATGATGCACATCGGTCGAAGATGACCGTTCATCCCGATAGGGACAAGATGTACCAAGACAGGAAGCGAGTTTTCTTTTGGGCCGGTATGAAGAAAGATGTGGCCGAGTATGTCGCTAGATGCTTGGTGTGCTAGCAAATGGAAGCGGAGCAGAAGAAACCCGGTGGGTTGCTTCACCCATTGGAGGTTCCGCTATGGAAGGGGGATAACGTCTCGATGGATTTTTATTGATGGGTTACCAAGATCGAGGAAGGGTAATACGGGAATTTGGGTTGTGGTAGACAGACTTACTAAGAGCGCCCATTTCATACCCGTGAAGAGTAAGGGGACCACCGTAGAGCTAGCTTCAGTTTACATTCGAGAGATTATTAGATTACATGGTGTACCTTTCAGTATAGTGAGCGATCGAGATCCTATCTTCACTAGCGAGTTTTGGAAGAGTTTGCAAGAAGCGGTAGGGACTCAGTTGTGTTTGAAGTACCGCATATCATCCTCAGACGGACGGCCAGACCGAGAGGGTGAATCGTATTTTAGAAGACCTTTTGAGGCTATGTATCTTGGATTTTGGAGGTACATGGGAAGAGCAGCTTCCATTGGTGGAGTTCGCGTATAATAACAGCTTCCAGTCTAGTATTGGCATGGCTCCTTTCGAAGCTCTTTATGGAAGGCCTTGTCGATCACCCACATGTTGGTGGGAATCTACGGATAAGATCTTGTTTGGGTCCGATATGGTTAGAGAGACTTCGGAAAAGATTGACTTGATTCGAAGAAGGATGAAAGCGGCGTAAGACAGACAGAAATCTTATGTGGACAAGAGGAGGACGGATCTTGAGTTTGATGTTGGGGACATGGCCTCCGTCAAAATATATCCGTTACGAAATGTGATTCGCTTTGGATCTGTTGGAAAGTTAGCACCAAGGTTTGTTGGGCCGTTTCCTATTAAGGAAAGGATTGGACAGATGGCATATAGAGTGGAGTTGCCCGACAGGCTTAGTGGTGTACATGATATATTCCATGTGTCACATTTGAGAAAGTGCCTACATGAGACCGCTGAAGTGGTAGAGCCGGGCTTGCTTGAAGAAGTAGAGATAGAGCGTGATGAGACGATTCGACGGGCTCCTACTCGCGTCCTTGGGTCAGAGACTAGGAAGTTGAGGAATTGAGAGGTTCAACTAGTCAAAGTGCAATGGGGAGAAGATGAGAGCAACGCTACTTTAGAGACGGAAGAGAAGATGCGTTCATTATACCCATTCTTTTTAGGATAAGCCTTTTTATTTCTCCTTTATCGTTTGACTAGTACTTATCTTATCTGTAGTATGTCCTCTCGTTAGTACCTTTGACCTTTAGATAGGGTAAACCTATGATTGAAACATGTATTTGAGACATGTTATGATTGATGGATGCATATGGATGCAAGTGTTTGCTAGTGGTTGCTCGTGGATGCATATACACACACTCTAGACACTAGATCGGCTCAATCACTTCATATTGCATATTGCATAAAATTGTGTGTAGGAAGCTATATTTATGGATGTATAATGATTGTGTTATCATATGGATGATGCATTTTGGTGAATGATTGTGCACTCATGTAGATATTGTATGTGTCGATAGGGTTCTCTCGCATACATAATGGATGCATGGCACTATCATGGTTTGCATATGTTCATACATTAGATAGGGAACATATACACACACTTTTTGCATATGCTCATACATCATTAGAAATTGTTTTAAGGACAATGGATGCCCGTGTTTGATGGATTGAGTAGATGGTTGTTTGGATGGTAGGATATGCATTCTCCTTAGCTTAGAGATTTCGGGGACGAAATCCTTTAAGGAGGGGAGAATGTAACACCCCGAATTTCGGTTAATGCTAAAATTCACTAATTACAGAATAAATAATCTCAGATGTGAGAATTGGGGGCAACGGGCTGCGTCATTGCGTTCGTCTCGGAAAAATACGCGAAATAGAGTCCGAGTTTTCGAGAATCGGAGTCCGTATGGCCCGGTTATGGCCCAATGAAGTTTGCAGAAAATTTAAAGTTCAAAACAGATTTAAAATTCAGATTTAAATTAAATTGGGGCCATTGGGCGCTGGAGGGAAAAACTCCCGCCTAGCTACCCGTGTCGACAGCCCTGTCGACAGGGCAGTCGACTGGGTAGCACCAGGTCGACAGCCCTGTCGACTTGTGTGTCGACAGGGGGTGCTCGACAGGTTTAACCTGGTGCACCATTTTAGGGATTGGCTATGTTTTGGGCTGTTCTCTAGAAGCTTCCGGGATCTGATGGTCCTAATCTAATCTAGGGTTAATCTAATGGCCTAAAACACTTGCCTAATCCTATAAATAAGACCCTAAGCTAGCCCTAAATGATCATAATCCAATCTCCTAACTAAACTATGCCAAAATTTTCTATGATCATGGCCTCCACTTAAAACCCTAGCCTCCATCCTATTTCTAAACTATTTCTATGAAGGCTTTCATGTTCATACAAGCATCTTTGAGTTGTATGAGTGATCATTGGCTTGCATTCATCATCAAGTTGCAAGCTTTATGTTCAAGGCTAGAGTTTTTGGGTGATTTGTGGCAAGGGTTTGCTTATTGGAGCTTAGTGATGAGTTTCTATAGACTTAACAATCAATTGTTAAATTGATTATGATAGGATATGATAAGATATGGCTATGTTTGTGGAATCAATGTGTTTATGCAAGTTTGGTATAGTGTATGTTGTGTGCTATATGCAAGTTTAATGCTATGTTTTATGATGTAAAACACTATGTTGAACATTGATTCATATGTAACATGTTATGCAAGCTATATGGGAGATTATATGCAAGTCTATATGTAACATGTTATGCAAGTTATGTATTTGGTTTTATGCATGCTAAGTATTTGGTTTTATGCATGCTATGTATGTGGTTTTATGCATGCTAAGTATTTGGTTTTATGCATGCTAAGTGTTTGGTTTTATGCAAGTTTGTCTCTTTTTATGATATGCATAATATATGCAAGATTGTCTCTAAGTATGGCATGTTATGCAAGTTCATATGCAAGTTATGATGCAAGTTCATATGCAAGTTATGATGCAAGTTCATATGCAAGTTATGATGCAAGTTCATATGCAAGTTATGATGCAAGTTTATATGCAAGTTATGATGCAAGTTCATATGCAAGTTATGATGCAAGTTCATATGCAAGTTATGATGCAAGTTCATATGCAAGTTTATGTGCAAGTTCATATGCAAGTTGTCTCTTTTATGATATGCATAATGCAAGTTTGGGTTAAATACTAGTTGGGTTTAATGTATGTTCATATATGCAAGTTGACACCTTTTTGAACCCATGATAAAGTTACATGCTATGTTGGCTAAACCCATGACATTTGTGATGAATCTTCCCTTCGTTATGTCACGTTACGAGAACGAATTACGTGGGGAACGATGGGGTTAATATGCATGTTAATAAAATGATGTGGAATGGGTATGCTTAAGAGTAACACAAATATTATGACGTTGGGAATTTACCTATTGAGTTAGGTCTACCCATACTATGGAATTGGGAATTTACCTATTGAGTTAGGTCTACCCATATTCTTGAAAACATGATTAACTAATTAGGGATAATTAATACAAATTATGGGGGTGATTAACTAGGTGTAATTAATCGACTAAGACACGAGGTTGGACTCAGTTGTAGCGTAAAACTGCCCGGACCCAACCGGCTTAACCAGTTGCTACAAATGTTAGCCCAATGTGAGAGGTCTTAGCCACAAACTAAATACGTGATTAATGTAAAGACACGAGGTTAGACTCGGTTATGACATAAGGCTGCCCGGACCCAACCGGCCTAACCAGCGGTCATTAAAGATAGTCTAATGTGAGAGGTCTTTATGAGGATCACGGTCTTAATTAATTAAGAAACACTTAACCAAATTAGCATGTAGTGGGGCATGAGGGGTTAAGTGGGTGCCTTGGGTGGCATGTAGTAACTAGTGGGGGTGCCTTGGGTGGCATGAGGAAACTAGTGGGTTGCCTTGGGTGGCAATAGAAAATACGATTAGAATACTTAACCAAAGTGGAACATGTAATTAAACATGATTAAAGGGTTAAGTAAGTGCCTTGGGTGGCATGTGGGAATTAAGTAAATGACTTGGGTGGCATGTGGAAATCTAGTGGGTGCCTTGAATGGCAATTAAAATATGATTAATGACTTAACCAAACCTTAACATGTAGGTGGGCATGATTATAAAAGGGGTTAAGTGGGATACACTAGATAAAATAACAAGCTTAAGTAGTAGCTTGTGGGGGGGCATTTCAACCAATATCCCAAACGTATCTTTGTGGGCTCGACTCAAGTCGAGGACGGGACACGCATATTGGGCTTGACTATAAGAGGCCAAAATGGGTTAGCGGTGGCAACGCATGACCAACGGGTTTCATATGCATGTGTGGACCCGGGCTGGTAAATAAGACGTTGTTGCATCGTGTAGATATAAGCCGTGCACCGTTAGTTTTATCAGGTTGCCACGTTGGGGAATGGTACACCCCACGGTGGGGCCAGCACGGGTATCTACGTTAGGGAGCCGATCGAATGGGGAGTAGTGTGTACACCTAGTGGATTGTAGGGCCCCGTGGCGTCTACTTAGTCACCTAGGGGTACGCGAGAACTATTAAGTTAATTTTATAAGTCCAGGGGTGGGATCAACCTTTAAGTTAGGAATGACTGGTGTGGTGCAGTGTAGGAATTACCCTTGGGTGGGTAGATCTGGGGTGGTGTAATCTAGTAATTATCCTTGGGTGGATAAATGCGTCTTTTCGGTTATCTTAGTATATCCTGTGTTTAGTTGGCTACTTAGTGTAGTCATTATCCCCAGAGGTACCGTACCTTGTTTATATCATACCCTAATTACTTTAATGATTGTATTGTTAGGGTTATAGGACTCACTCAGACTTATGTCTGACCCCGTTGTTTTTATCTTTTTCCAACCCTCAGGTTATCAGAGTGGGCCTACCACTAGTGGGCTTTGATCAGACTGCTTTATCCATCTTTTGGAGCTTGGACCGTGGATGTGAAGCTCAGTTTATCTTTTCTATTATGGTTATTAGGTTATGTTGTGGGATTATGTACTTTTGTTTTTATCAGGATGGATATTATGTACTTGACTCTTATTTATGGTTTTGGTGTAACCAAACATGTTTTACTTTCCGCTGAAATGAAATGATGTTTTAAATTCTCAAGTATTACTTATATCTGTCTTGTTGAAATTTTTCTGTTCTATATTCACTTAAAATACTCCACCGATGTTATGGCATTCCCTTAGTGAGTGACCGTAGCGGGTGTGGGGTGTTACATGCCACCAGAGTAAAAGCTTCTTTGTAATCAACACCATATTTTTTCTTGTTACCCTTTCCAGTTAATAGTACCTTGTGTTTTTCAATTTTACCTTTCGTACCCAACTTTGGCCCGTAAACCCATTTAACCCCAATGAGTTTATTTCCTTTTGGTACTTGAACTAACTCCCATATTTGGTTTCTCATCAATCACCTAATCCATGGCTTTCCTTTATTTATCTCCTTTTATACATTTTCAAAAACATTACATATAGAGAAAAATCAACCAATTCATAAAAATTCTTTTTGTTTCTTCATAAATCATAGAAAATAATCTTGCCTTTTAGACGGAGATTTTGAAGTAGAAGATAATGAAGTTTATGCAGATGATGAGCTTGGATGAGAAATAGATGGTGGAGTCGGAGCGATGGAGGTTTCTTCTTGGATTGGCTCAAATGCATCATCATTAAGAAAAATATTTGTACATTCTTTCTCAATTCCATGCTTTATTCGCATTGAAAATTACGTCATGACTAATAATAGTCTTATTAATGATGGGATTGTACCATTTGTACGCAAAACAGCTTTCACCATAATAAAAATGAGACATTTTATAGAGTTGTTATCAAGTTTACCTCTCTTTTCATTTGCTACATAAGAGTAACAAATGATTCCAAAAAGTCAAACATGAGAAACATATTGCTTGTGACCACCCCAAGCTTTTTTTAGAGTCATTCCTTGAACACTCTTAGTTACGGCAAGGTTAAGAACATAACAGACACATGTTATGGGATTTCTATATTTATAGCATGCTTCGAACAAGCTTCAAGATAATTCTGTTATTTATTTGGAAGCCCCATTTTGTTTTAAGGTTGAACGCACAATCAATTGATGATTAATGGCAAAATATTTCAAATGATCTCCAAATTAATTAGCCATGTGTTCTCCACGACGATGAGTGCGTAAACCTTAGGATGATGATCACTTTAGTTCTCCGATAATGCATTAAATTTTTTGAGAACTCCAAATGTTTTAGATTTTCCTTTGATAAAATAGATCTAAATCTTAAAACTATCGCCAACAACAAAAGTGAAAAAACAATGATTACCTTCAAGAGAGTTCGTGGGCAACGGTCCACATGAATCAAAATGCACCAAATCCAAAGCATTTTTTTGCTTGCAATATCTTTCATTTTAGAAACGGGTCTATGTGATGTTTTCCAAAAACAATTTTTTCACAAATCTCATCTACCATAGTAATATTTGGAATACCTTTCACTATAAGATCTTTGAAAATGTTGGATAAAATGCTGAAACTCAAGTGATTATATTGGAAATGCCAAAGCTAAGACTTATCATTACCAGTATTAACAAAACAAGGAACAAGCATTTAGATTAATCAACTTTAGCAATGGCATTTCAGCTTTCCTTGAAATAAAATGGCGACATCTTCTTCGATAAAGCCTAAATCTCAGACAAAAGTTGCTTTGAGCATCGATTCTGATCCTAGTGTAGCTTACCCACCAGACCGTAATTCCTTTCCGCAACATGCAGGTCAATTGGGAACTCAATCTCAAGGTAAACCTCTTTCTCCCAATATTGAGTCAAGATCTGAATTTCCCGAGTTTATATCGAATAATCAAACTGCTCGGAATATAATAAGTCCTTTACGATTGAAATCCTGGATTGACGTAATTACTGAGAATAAATCTCATCAAAAATCAATACAGCTGAAGTATTTTGAGCCATTGGTTAAGGACAATCTTAGAATTGCGGTGGTTGATGAGGATCTGATTGCTAAGGCTAGAGCGAGATGGACTAATTCAATAGCCTTCTATGTATATGGTGGTAAACCTTATTTTCTGTTTTTAAAGGAATATATTGACAAGATTGGCATATAAGAGGGAAATATCAATTATACTCTTGGTAAAATGGATTTTTCATTATCAAGTGTGAATTAGAAGATGATTGTGAAAGGATTTTAGAATCAGGTCCTTATTTTTGAAATAAGAGATTAATTTTAATGAAGAAAATGCAACCAGGATTAAGTCTAACCTGAGAATTTATATACACCATTCCAATCTGGGTTTGTCTTCCTAACTTAAACCTAGATTTTTGGTCTGTGAAAGCTATCAGTAGGATAGTTTCTATATTAGGCAAACCCATTAAATTAGACAATGTTACAGAAGAAATAGTTCGAATTTCTTATGCCAAAGCTTTAGTGGAGATAGATATTAATTTCAAATTTCCAGAATGTATTCCTATACAATGCTCTAATGGAAATATAGAATGGTAAAGTGTTGGTTAAGAATGGATGCCAACGGTTTCCTCGAATTGCAAGGTTTTTGGTCATGCAACGGCTTCTTGTAAGTCTTTTAAAATATGGGTTCCTAAAGATAATTTTTCTACAGCAAGTGGGATGGAAATAGATGTATCTCCAAAGGATCTTCCTAAATGTGTTGCTGGAAAGGAGTTAAGTGAGAAAAAGGTTGTGCCAGGGACAACAGAAGTGAATGGTCTAACTATTAGTGATGACCTAACTAAGAGCAATGATGTCATTAATTCAAATTCTTTTAATTTTCTTGCAAATATTAATGATGGTATGCAGGTAACACATGAGGATGTGAATAAGTGTGATATTGTTCCTGAAAGAAGGTCTGAGAATCATAAAAAAAAACAATAGATCATCACTCAAATATAGACCTTGATTTGGTTCATAAAAGTGAAGATAAGATATATTTTAATCCAGCTGAGATTTCATATGCTATAAAGAGTAAGGAAAAACTTTATGAGCAGTCATACGAGGATGTTAAACAAATATGAGATTATAAAGAGAATGATAAGGTTAATAGTACGAAGAGCTTTGGGGAATGTATTGAACTTCTTAATGGTGAGGATGATATAAATTCTGATTTTCTTATGGATGAGTCAGACAACTCTTTTTGTTCATACAGTTCTACAAATAGTTTCAAAAAGATGAGGAAAAAATTTAAACCAAGTAAATACAAAAAGATTAACCTTATCATGAAGTGGAGATAAGTAGGTTTTTTTGGGAACCCTAATGAGATGTCGGATCCAGTTGAATTCAAAAATGTGGTATTTAGGAAAGATTCTGAAGGTATTCTGAAAACTTAGAAAGCTAAGAGTGATGTGCATCTTCAGAATGTTTTTCTAAATATTCCTGAAGGATGGGGGGAACCTTCTACTATCTTTGGTGGTGGTGATGCTCAGGAAAATTTGGGGAGTTTGCATGCTAGTCAGGTGGAGTCCCATGTGGTGGAAAATGTTGAAGAAGTGCTGGAAAGTGATGGTTCAAATGGTGAACAGGTGGGGGATGCTTCTGTGGTTGTGAGTAGCTCTCGTTCAAAAGGCAAAGAACTTGTAGGTGCTTCTGGAATCACTTTTCTAAGGAGGAGTGCGAGGAGGAGTCAAGGCATGGAACATCCACTTGAAGGTAGTGTTTTCATTCCTGCTTTTCTAAATAGTTTATCAAATGAGCAATTATATGAGGTAGCTGTTAAATCCGGTTTTAACATGAGTAATATTGATGCTAGTATTGCTGACTTTAAGAAGAAAGAATTAGAGAGGGTTAACTCAAACAAATGATAGTTGTGTCTTGGAATGTGCGTGGTTTAGGCAAACCCAAAAAATGCCTTAGGGTTAAGAATGTTTTATTTACTCTTAATCCTGATATTGTGTTCATTCAAGAATCTAATATTGCTAATGCTGATGATTTTTGTTTCATATCTGTGGGTGGTTCAATGTTGGATGGATGGAGTCATCTGAATGCTTCTGGCAGTTCAGGTGGTTTAATGATGGGTTGGAACTGTGATAAGTGGGAATTAATACAGGAAATAAAAGACACACATTGTTTGCACGTGGTGTTATGTTTGAAGAGCTCTGGTGTTCATTATCTCTTTACTAATGTATACGGCCCTCAAACTAGAGAAGAAAGAAAACTACTGTGGGATGATTGTTTGCAATTTACTAATTCTTTTCAAGGTCCATGGTTGATTGGTGGGGACTTCAACGTTACGAGATTCTCATTTGAGAGAAATAAAAGAGCAGAGAATTATGGGGAGGATATGGAGGATTTTGGAGAGTTTGTCAGAGAATGTAATTTGATTGATTTGTCGTTGATCAATCGAAATTACACTTGGAGTAGAAGAAGGGATGATCCTACTTTGGTGAAACTGGATAGATTTTTCATTAATCCTGAATTTGAAGACATTCATCCTCTATCTTCCCAGAGGGGATTTGCTTCTTTAATTTCTGACCACTGTCCGATCATACTTGATACTGGTGACAGATTGCCCAAGAATACTATGTTCAGATTCGAAAAGATGTGGTGTTTAGAGGAAGGTTTTGATGATATGTTGATGAACAAGTGGGTTGAATTCTCGAATTTGGAGGAGGCTGCAGGTTCTATCAGGAGGAAACTAAAGCTGTTGAGATCCTTTTTGAAGAGGTGGAATAAAGAGGTTTTTGGTTCTATTAAAAGAAAGAAGGAAGGCTTGGAGAATGAGATCTTGAATTTAAATATTGTGGCTGAACAAAGAATGTTATCTGATGTAGAGAAAGATCTTTTGAGAAACAAAGAGAAGGAGCTTCTGACTGTAATTGATCAAGAAGAAGTTTACTGGAGGCAACGTTCTAGAGATCAATGGATTAAAGAAGGAGACAAGAACACCGGCTATTTTCATCGTATAGCCAATGGTAGAAGACGCTCTAATATGATATGTAGTATTGAACATGAGGGGGTGGAAGTTGCTAATCAGGAAGATTTGAATAAGATTTTCACTGATTATTATAGTAAGCTGTTTGGTTCTGTTAATAATGTAAAACTAGAAGTGAACTGGAATGCTTTTTATCCAGTCAATTTGGATCTATCCTGTTTAGACTCAAGCTTTACTGAAGATGAGATTTTTGCTGCTCTGAAGGACATGCCGAATGATAAAGCACCAGGTCCAGACGGTTTTCCAAACTTTTTCTTTAAAAAGTATTGGAACTGGATTAAGGCATATATCATGAATTTGTTTAGAGACTTGGAAAGTGATTCTATCAATTTTGAGAAAATCAGTTATGCAAATGTGGTTCTTATTCCAAAGAAGGAAGGCTGTTTATCACCATCAGATTTTAGACCAATTAGCTTATTAAATAGTACTTACAAGTTAATTACTAAAGTGCTTGCTAATAGGCTAAAGATGGTCATGGAGAGGCTTATTGACAAGGCCCAGACTGCATTTATTAAAGGAAGATTCATTCTTGAGGGGGCAGCATTGGTTCAGGAGGTGGTATCTCACTGTTCTCGCAACTCCTTGCCTTGTGCGCTTTTGAAGTTAGACTTTGCAAAGGCTTTTGACACAGTAGGCTGGAACTTCATCCTGCAACTGTTGGAAGCCAAAGGTTTCAGTAATAAGTGGATTGGATGGATTTGTGGCATTTTAAAGGCAAGTAAGGCTAATGTGTTTGTGAATGGAATAGCTGGGAAATCGATCAGCTCTAAGAGGGGATTGAGGCAGGGTGATCCATTATCGCCGTTGTTGTTTGATCTGGCAGCTGATGTTTTTACCCAGATTCTGAAACTGAGTTGTGTGAATGGTATTTTAAAGAGCTTTAGAGATGATCTTGTTATGGGTGGAATTATGTCTCTTCATTATGCTGACGATACGATAATTTTCAGCAACCCTGACTGTAAGTATATTGCTGCTCTCAAATTTATTCTCTATGCTTTTGAGAGTATTTCTGGATTACAGATCGATTTTCATAAGAGTTCAGTCTACGTGGTTGGTGCTGATAATGGAGTTGCAGAGGATATTGCGAGGATGTTGAACTGTAAAGTGGGTACCTTTCCATTGAATTATTTGGGACTCTGTATAAGGACGGGCAAATTATTAAAGGATGATTGGTACACTCTTGTTAGCAAAGTGGATACCAGATTGTCTAAGTGGAAAGGAAGATCTCTGTCTAAAGCAGGAAGATTAATTTTAGTTAATTCTGTTCTAACAACAACTCCTTTATACTGGTTTTCTTTTTATAATGTTCCTGATTGGGTTATAAAAAAGATTGATGCAGTGAGAAGAAGCTTTCTTTGGACTAGGAAAAGTGAAGCTAGTGCTGCAACTTGTTTAATTTCTTGGAAACAAGTGTGTAAATCCAGAGAGCAAGGAGGATTGGGAGTTTTGAACTTAATAGAAATGAATTCGGCATTACTATGCAGGTGGCTTTGGAGTATATCATCTCACAAAGATTTGTTGTGGTGTGAGTGGATTATTAACACTTATTATGGAGGTAGCTTTTCTCTCTATACTAAGGTTGATCATCCCTCTATGTTTTGGAAAGGAGTCATTAGCTGCTCTCAAATATTCAAGGTGCAATTTAGTTTGAAGGTGAATAATGGAAGATGAAGCTACTTTTGGTTTGATAAGTGGCTTTCACCGACAGCACTGATTTCAGAGTTTGATTTGCTTTATGCAATTTCTTGTGATAAGTTGGCCTTTGTTTCAGAGGTTTATGATTCTTCAGCTGTTGGTTTTAAGTGGAAATTGAGTTTCAACAGAATTATTGAAGGAAGGGCTCTAATTCAGTTACTGAAACTAGTTAGTCTTTTGGAAAATGTGAATTTAGGTGCTGAAGATGATGTGTGTTTGTGGAGAGACAAAACTAAATTCTCAGTAAAAAAGTGCTATGAGTTTTTGAATTTCTCTGGTAGAAAATTCACGCACTTTGCATGCATGTGGGGTTGCAATGTCCCTTTGAAGGTTCGAATGCATATGTGGGTGGTTTTGCATGGGAAACTAAATACAAAAAGTATGCTGAGAAGGAAGAATATTAATGTAGATGCTACATATGTGTTGTGTGGTTTCAAGGAAGAAGACTGTACTCATTTGTTCCATGGATGCGACTTGGCTTTTTATGTATGGGTCAAGTGTTTAGTTAATACTAACATTGATCTTTTGTGGAAAGATTCTTTGAGGGACCAGACACAGTTATGGGAAAATATTCCCTCAAAATAACTAGCGTTTCTTAACCTGTCTTTTTGTTGGGTTCTATGGTACGAAAGGAATAACCGTTGCTTTAAAAACGCTGCTACATCATCGAATGTTGTTTTGTTCAAAGTACTGAAGTTTTACTATAAGTGGATGGGTATTAATGACTGGTTATTTGTTGATTTTGTTACAGATTGCAGCGGAGCTTGGTGATTGGCTCCACGCTGCTTGGAAGGGATGCTGTTGGTCACTTTTGCTTTGCATGCTTTCTTCTGTTTTGTAGTAGTTGTTGTTTTTTTTAGCTCCTGCGTGGGCAAACTAATGTTGTGTTTCTTTTTGGCTCATGTATGAGCAGTTTGGGTTGTAACTTTGTGACCAACAGGATTTTGTATTTCTATGCAGTATTTATATATGGCGAGGCATGTCAGTGCCTCTACCTTTCTGCTCAAAAAAAATATACAAAAAGACTAGCAAGCTTATTGCTGATGAGCCCTTAGTAGAAGAAAATCCAGAGTGGGTCAAACTCATGAATCAAAAACAAACTCGATCCAAAAATAGGAAAGTAAATGGCGGAATATCTAAAAAGTGAACGAATTTGGTTTATCTTTCATCGGTAGTAATGTAGTTTGTTTCAGCTGGCCTTCTTAACCTCATCGTTCTGTTTTTTGTTTGGCTTCAACATGCAGTGCTATATCTGTTTCCGAGGTGGAGAGTGTTTGATGGCTTTTATCTTTGTTTGTTGTTTGTGGTTTGGTTGCGTTAGTTTCTTCATTTGCTTGGACCTGTTTGATGTGAAGTTTTACTGGGCTTGGTGACTTTGTATTTTTTGTCTCGGCTCTTGATCAGTTGGTAGCTGTGCGATGCATTAGTGGTTTTAGTGGTGCTGATCTTGGGCTCGCATGTGGAGTAATGCTTTTTTGTTTCTTTTGTTCTTTGAGTAGATTTCGAATACTTGTCAGCTTGGCGGGGCTTTTAGTCTGTGGTTTCCTATTTGTGTAATGTTTTGATGCTCTTTAGTTATTGTGGTGTCTTTGTGTTTGTATTAGGGTATTTGGGCTTGAGCTGGTTTATATATGTGTTGTGAATTATTCCTTTTTTGTGTGTGTTGTATTTGTACCATCTCTACCCCTTTTTTTGTAACTCTTTCTCTGTAATATAAGTAACCTTTTATCTAAAAAAAAGACTTTTCTTTAAAATTCAGTGAAAACTTTTAATTTGGAGTCACATTGACTTATGCAATGAGAATACCATTTTTGTACCAACCCGCCTTTCCAGTCATCGAAAGTCGACACTGAATACAACCACTATATTTTAATGTCGAACATTCAATCGTCGAAAATGAAGATTGTTAAGGTAAAAAGAAAAGAAAAAAATAGAAGAAACATAGCATAATCAACAATATATAATAATAATAATAATACTGACAGATGAACTGTCACTTCAAGATACAAAGTATATCAGAGTTAAAAACAAATCCTATCAACTGATAGTCTTAAAATTCTGACCGTACAAATGCTGATAGGCAAGATAAAATACAACGGAAATAAAATAATGCGACAGGAAAACTTCCAATTCTACTCACTGAGCTCCACATCCAATAGAAGAAAACCTGAACAAGCTCGGTCTGACCTGAGCATTATAATAAAATAATATACGGATCAGTCGGAAATAGCAAAACGAGAAAACTCAAGTAAAAGAAAGCATACAATAATTCTGTGAGACCATGTCGCTAATCGTGGAATGGTTTTTACGTCATAAGAACAACATATATGTAAACATCAACACAAAACAAAAACAACCTAAACAACAAGGAAAGGGTGTCATATGTAAAATTTTCCAACATAAAAATAATAACATAACAATGCCACATTGATAAGAGCAGGCGACACTTCTCGATGGAAACAAAGAAACTGATCCCAAAATTTGAAACGAACAAGGAAAAGTTAATTTTCCCACAATAATTGGACCGCACCACTTACTACGGACTAGGTCACTTACAACTACATCCAATCTCACCATGGATTAAACTAAATAAACATCTCGAAGGGTTCATATCTTCGTGATGCAAATATGAAATAGGGAAATCTTTTAATTAACGAATCAAACGAATTGAATGAAATTTTTTCCAAATAAACAATGACTAGGAGAGTGCGCTCCCCTGACCAAAAGTATACCTCTAGAATATACTGAGAACTTCGATAGCTCTTGGAAATGTTCAAGTCGAACCCCGTACAAAATCCAAGAATCTGACCATTTCACATATGTGTGTGAACACAACCGAATCCAACCTAGAGTAGATATGACAAGACCTTAATGGGAGCAACCCCACATAGCTTGACATCCACTCGCTCTTTTGGCTTAACCATTCCAAACAAAGGATAACAGTGCTCGAAGAGAAATAAATCTTTTTAATTTGACGATACAACTAAAGAAAGCTGAACCAATTGTTGTTGAATCAACTATTAGGCATGTTGAAAATGACCGTATATGGAAACTAAATCACATTCTCTTACCATTATTCGTTGATCCCAAACTTATACTATCTCTGGTTAAAAATAAAGTCAGACAAGTCGAGGTGTGTTACCCTTAGGCATCGTCCGGACAATGTTTTCAAACTTCAAGATAGAAAAAAGTTTATATGCTTCAACATCTTATGACAAGAGTATAACTAAATATTTTCGATATCTATATTCATATCAAAAACCTTTAAAATTCAAAACCCATACTTACGCTTGGTTTTCACATTTTAGATGTTTGAAAGAAAACCCTTTTAACAATATTCTTTGAAAATATTAGTATTAAAGATGTGATTATAATTCTAAGTGTGTTTAAAGAAAAGTTGAAACCAAAGTAATTTAATATGTCAATTTCGATAGACCCAGCAGACTTCATACTAAGATTAAACTTCAAACGATTTCCATTTAAAAAGTGCATTTTTATTTAAAACTGTTGTTTATATGATCCAAATGATATTATTTATCCAAAAAGGATAATAAATCAAATTTAAATGCTTTAATATGCTTAAAACAAATGTTTATTATCTTAAAGGATAAATTTATTAGACTCCTTTAATAAATTTAAAAACCCATTTTAATATTCTTAAATAAGAGATAAACCAGAAACAACATTTTGTTTAAAATTTTAAAAACAACATTAATTATCCTAAAAGACAGCTAATCACATTTATGGTCTTTCAAAATTAATAAATTGATTATTTACAAACCTTTGTTAAATTAATTAAGTTTTAAAAACACTTTTATAAATCAGTTAATAATTCTTAAAATCCTTATATCCAATCAATGTGATTAGTTTTATTTATTTCATTACCTTAATTCAATTCAATTCATTTTCCTTTTAAACGTAAATAAAAATATACCAATAAAGTTAGAATCTCATTTGTTAAAATATGAGACTGGGACTAATGCATCATTCAATAAAATGATTACCAACCTTAAAACATTCTTTACTTAATGATTATTAAATTCCAGATACCATTAATTAAGTTGATTATAAATTTTCATCAATCATAAATTAAAGTAATTAATAGGATTTAAGTCTCAACAACTACAATAAATAATTAAATTCAATTATCATAGCTTAAAATGAATAATAAATTTCAGTTCATTTCTTGATTACATAATAAACTCAATTGTCATTAGTGTATATAAAAAATTGAATGCCATAATTATTGACTCAATTCATAAATAAATTTAGAATTATCATTAATTAAAATGGTAACTTTATTCAAATACCAGTTTTGTGAAAACACAAGCTTTTATTAAACCAAACATTTAACTACTTCAATCCTCGATAATATAAACAATATGGGAATAAACATATTATTTTTTGGCGATAAACGGATATGCGCAAACAAATGCAAGAAGAAAATAAGTATAAACAAATGGATGAATGCGGATAACATATGAATATAAAAAAGGAACAATTAATTCCTTATCGACCACACATAAATTTGTAAATTTTGGATTGTTTCGTTGTGACCTAATTCACTACGTACACTCCGTCTTTCCTTTTATTTTGTCCTCTACAACAAAATCTTTATTTTTATGCGTATAGAACAAATAATATAATCTACTTCATTTAAGATGAATCTTTTACTTAAAAGCAGGTAATGTCAAAGGTCATCCGTTCATGGACAGAAATATTTATCGACAACCACCAACAAAGCAGTAATCACTCAATCACTCAAACAAATCACAAAAATAAATATCGATTCAACAATAGATATTTATACTATATGACATGATAATATAGTACTCAAAAAAGTGTGAGAGTTAACTCACCATCCTTTACATTTGAACGGTTTGGCATTGATTTATATAATTCCAAACAAGCTTTTGAAATTACATAAAAATCCAAATAGATCCACATCACTCCAATCCAACTGGTACGCATAGTATTCTTCGATATAATTCCAATGCAATCAATAGCACGTCAATCGATGTCGTACAAACTAGATAACTCGTTTGCAAGTTAACACAAGATTAAACAATAATTTGCTTCATTATTTAGTTAATTAAAACACCTACCCTCTCAGTCACGTGCTTCCCCTTTTTCTCCAATTTTAAAATCATGAAGTCACCATTTTCATACATCAAAAACTCGTGCATGACCATCCCTATGACAAACCTAAAGTTTGATCGCACTACCGTGCTTGCCACCTAATCCTCATCCTGTCCCTCACCCACTCGCCACCTTCGAGCCCCCCAGCGAATTCCGATCGTGTGTCATACAACTCTATAGCAAAGTCACATTACCCTTGAGACCACTGGTCGTCAATTCACCACCACCAAATCGCACCTTCGGCCACCACGATTCCAACCACGTTGTCATCACTACCTAAAGTGCCCCATTCAAAGACGCGACTTCACTGCCCTAGCTCGCTGGAAAATTTTGAGCCTCCCCAGAATTGATCCACGCTTTCCTATGGATTAGAAAAGCGCAGTTTTGAAATAAAATACTGCAAGCGCACAGATCGTGTAGTATGCAGGTCGAATCACAGGGATGCAAATTAAATTAAATTATTTATAAAATTTCTTGGGCGAGTTAGACAAATCTTCGAGGTTGGTTTTGAAAGCAAACGAAATTGAAACTGCAATTAAACTATTATTGAATTAAATTAGATCTGAATATAATCAAATCTGTATTCAATCCAATTGACCTAAAGAAGCAGTAAAAAGAACATAAATTGAAATTGCATAAATTAAAATAACAAACAAAAAATAAAATTAGGGTTACCGCTGAATATAATCAGACGATTAATCACTAATGAAAAATAAATGAAAATGACAAATAGTGTTCTAACAAATCTAATTGTGTAGACAACACTAATTGCTAAGAAAATAAAAAAATGCAGAAAAGAGAAGAAGAAGACTTTATTAATTCTAGGATTCATGATGATCTTTACAATGAGATGAGAATACAAGGGTATTTATAGGATAGATAGCCAACCCTAACCCTAATACAATGACAAATGGGCCTTAGGGAATTCACAAAAGAGTTTACAATGAGAATTACAAATGGGCCTTAATGAAATCTAGTAAATTTGGGCCCTTCCTCTTTTCCTCTTGCTCCTTTGATAATTCTTCATTGATTTGTGATATATATGGCCTTTCTACTAGTTATTTTCTTGTCTAAAAAGCAACTAGATGTGAGATCCTCATCAGCAAGTCTTCAAATGCAAATATGCAGCAATTTGATCTCTATTTTCCATTTTTCTGACTGTATCGGCATATCTGTAAAAATAAAAAAACAATACCCAAGTAATATTTATTTATATACAAAAGATAAGATATAAGAGTATAAAATAAACACATTTCTATGTTAATCAAATACCCCCACACTTATCTTTTACTCGTCCTCGAGTAAAACAAAATTTTAAAACTAACTAGATAGGTCACACTTTCGTAGGAAACACGATTGCATTGAGCGTATGCAACAAGCCGTTAAACCTCTAGGTGTCCCTAGTAGGACGAGTGGTGTCTCGTGAGGGTTTTCAGTGGATACTACCCACAAAATCCAAATGCAGTATGATATGGTTCTAATGTAACTACATGAATGCAGAGGACTTATGCAATTGAAAAAAAATTTGAAAACACGACTTGTTTCAGGAAAGTGGTACAACAAATTAAACTAACAATTTCTAGTCAGTTGATTTTATTTTAGATATCTCAACTTGTCACAAATTTTCAATATAAATGAAGTTTTCAAATGTTAAATTCCAGTTTGGCCAGTTGGTTCGGTCGATAACATAGTGCAGCCATGAAATAAATTCTTAGTTTGCTTGTCAAAGTTTGTAAAATGGTATTCTAATTTCCTTGTGTATGGCTAGTCAAATCAATAAGGTCAAGAAATGTTTGGGCCTCATCGCTTATTCTCTATCTCTATAAAAGTTAAAATTTATGATTAATTACATACACCTAACTTAAAAGACCATGGTATACCACCCATACACTGCCTTGCGGACTGACGGAGAGTTAGTACAGAGCTTGGCGGATTGTGCAGACTGACGCTGACTTTTTCAACAACATGTCGGTAATCCTTAGGTGTCCAACTCATAAAATGAGACCAAGATATTCCGACGCTGACTTTGTCAACAACATGTCAGATAGAGCTTGGCGGGTTTGCACACCAACGCTAGATATACAAGCAATGTTGGATACCCTTGGATTTCTATTATTATTATTATTGAAAATATAAGAACAAGAGAGAGTTACAAGAATTCAGCTTAACACAACTTAATTTTAAAGATTCGAAAAGCCAATATAAGTATTTTTTGTCCTCCACTCAGTAAACAAAGACTACAATATAGAATAAACTTCATGGCCATCACCTAAGAATCTCCTTATGTACCGGTTACGCTATTATCCCTCAAAATTTAACTTTTCATTATATTTCTTATTCGATCTTAGTTGAGAGAAAAAATACTATCAACTGATTAACAATCGTTAACTTATTATGTTGTATCAAACTAAAATGTGTCGTATTTTCAAAAAAAAAAATATGGTGTGTTACTACGATCTAAAATGCATGATGGTCCTACATGAAAAAAATTAAAGAAAAAATAAAAGGATTTAATGCAGACTCCCCCCCCCACTTGGACAAAATAGTGTCCACACTGTAAACGTTTCCTAAATTTGAAAGATCGTACCCAAAGATGGATTAAATGCAAAATGATTTGCAAAATGAAATGCAGTCTAACTATATGTAAGAATGGATCATACGTACAATGATATATGTGTTTGCGATGTATGCGATGCAAAGAATGCCACCAACTTTTTCCCCCACACTTGGTTCTAGCCCGATGAATCAGATTCCCACAATGTCTAGGCATGTTTTCTAATAAGCAAAGGTTTTTGAAAACCATTTCATCTTTCTACCCAGATTTATAGTCCAACAAATAAATGTCCAGGGTCATCCTAACATGAAGTTTTTCAATCAAGCCAGCATTCCAAAGATAATTCATGTGTTCAACAAATTTATCAGTGTAATTGTTCAAAAATTTGTGATCGTATATAAATTCAGTGAAATTTGAATTCTGAGTGTTGTTCAAAACTATGTGATCACATTTCTCAATTGCAATCATTGACAACGTATTATTGACATTGACAACTTCAAATTCGTTGGAAGTTTCCTCATTTGGCAACTCATCCTCATACAATCCAAAAAATTCATGTTCATTAAAATCCTTCTCCAAATTTGAATTGAAAAATTCGACATTTTTATTCTGTTCAATTTCTAGAATTTCAAGTTTCTCACAGCCTGAAAGAGGAAGATCAAAATCTGAGCTTAAATCTTTTTCCTGAAAAGAGTTGAAGTCTAAATCATTTACTGAATTGTGAACAACTTCATTTAGATCGTCATTCTCAATTTCCAAAGTTGTTATTTGAAAATTTTCACTATCAGTAAAGAATCGATTATTTTCTGAATCATCGCATGTTTGAATTTGATTTTGTTGCTCGGGTTGTTCTTTAAAGATGTCATTAAAGAAAGAAGTTCATCAAGTTGTCTATCTTTTTCATCAAGCTGTTTATCTTGCTTTTCTACCCTTTCTCTATGAATGTTAAGATGATATTCTTCAGAATCGTTGATTTGAGAGCTCTCGTTTTTGATATCTTGATTCTCAAAATTATAGTCCACATCAATTTCACGATCAATATTATTTCCAATGTGGTGGTTGTTTGGATTTTCAGAAAAATGACAATGATATTGGAAATCATTTTGATTGTAAAAATTATGTTCGTAACCAAATCTGTTAAAATTTGAGGGAAAATTGCAATTTTGGTTATTTTCAAGATGTTGATATGGGCTATAATTTTGAAAATTTTGGTTTTCAACCCCATAATGATGTGGATTAAAGCCATATTGAGATTCCAAGCTATTTTCATGTGGATGTGGCCCATAATCGAAATTATTGAAATTTGAGTTGAAATCGCAATTTCGATCATATCCGTGATTTTGAAAATGTTTGTCATTTGGAAAATTTTGAAAATTGTTGACATTAGACTCATGAAATTTTGGAAAAATTTGTTTGTTGAGTTGTAATTCATACTCATACTCTTCAAGAGGACGTCTACTCTGATTACTATCCCACATTTCTCTTAATGATTTTTTTGAATCAGACATTTTAAAGAAGTCATGGCAAGACAGAAATTATTCTCACTTCAAAATAGTATAAAATACTAAGCTGTGCTCTATTAATTAACTGACTCAATTAGAAGGGGGAAGAGGGTCTTATGGTCATTCACGTATAGTATAAATACTAAGGGATACGACCAATGTTTTACGGGTAGTATGCAACCTCTTTTGCTAATAATTCAATAAATTGAACTACTATATATCCGCGATCCAATTATACGAGACAATCAACTTCACAAAGCACCACTTTTCAATTATATTATTTTGCAATGTCTATTTTTATTGTTGAAAACAATGAGAATGCAGATTTCAGTTATGAAGATATAAGCCAACCACAACAATCAGACAATAACAACTGCAGAAATTTTAAATATTGTACAAGCAAGCCGCTGCCCCTACAGAAGATTTTTACAAGCAATGTCTATATTTTTTAAGCAGCTGCAGGACCTGTAGAGATAAGAAATTTTTACAGTGGGGGTATAGCAGCCCATACAGAGAATTGAGTAGGCTGAACTCTTCTCTTCATTATCTGAAAATCGATCGAACTTTGAATTTCTTGTTCATTCCTCGCTTGGATTTTTTATTTTGTTTCTCAAACTTTTATTTATTCATTTATTTATTTTGAAAAGAAATAGAAAATAATGCTTGTAGAAGTCAAAAACAAACAACTAAACAAATCCCACGTAATTAAATGAGCTCAACATTCAAGATAATGCTCCCACAAATAAAGTCGGTTTTGATGGCTGCTTGCGTATTCAAAGGAAATAGATCAATTTAGTAACACAGTCCCTTTTTATTCCAAATCAGGGACACTCAAACCAAAAGAAAAGAGATTAAGAAACAGATCGCAACCCCAATTTTTTTTAGAAACCCAAAATGAACTCAAAAGTTCTCAACCAACCAGTAATCAATCCAAACAAACGCACCCAGAATTGTAATTTCAAGAAATCCTGCCTTTAAAAATGCACTTAACCTAACCCAACCTCAATGTGGTTTTGACACAAAGATTAAAACCCCCTAGTCCTTTCAACTAAAACGCCAAAGTTCAGTCTTTTTCTCAACGCAATTTTTTTTCGAGACCGTAGAATAGAAGGAAAAATCGAAAAGGAATTAACTCGCGCCCCTCACACGATTCACGCCCATTTTAATTTTGGAAACAAATCCGTCCCCTTCTTTTTTTTCTTTCAGGAAGATTGTCGAACTGAAAAAACTCTTTTTTTTTTTCAGATCGAATCGATCTCGGATATGGAGATTCGGGTATTTGGTTTTGGTTGTATGACTTGAGAGTAGGGTTTCAAATTGGTTTATGGTGTTTTGGGTTTGATTTGTGTATCGATGTAAGGATTGGTGCGAACTGGTGTTGCAGGAGTAGGAGTCGGTGAATTGTTTGGTGTTTAGCGATGAGGAGTATCGACTGTCTGAGGTGCAATTGTGAAGGCAGAACTAGTTTTGAATTGGGTTCGAATTCTAGTCTTGGTTTTTGGCAGGGTTCGAATTCTGGGTTGGTTGATGGATTGTGCGAGGGGTGAGTTTGGAATGGCCGGAAGGGTGATGCTGCCTGATGTGTGGGAGGATGGTTGAAGAGCTGAAGTGGTTTTGGTAGAAGATTGGAAACTGGTTTGAAGTTGCCTGTTTTTGGAATCAGCTTGTAATGATGGTGTTTGTGAATGATGGAAGATAAAAGGGGGATAAGGAGGGTGGTTTTAGGGCGGTGCTGCGATGGTGAACTTTAGTTGTGGGGATATTGGTGACCTATGAAGATTGGTGCGATGTGGTTATGGTGATTGTTGAGATGCAGTTCTGTTGTATTGGAGGTTTACAGGAGACGAGAATAATCAGGGTATGAGGCTCAGATCGGTTTTGTGAGATAACTGCGGATGGGGGCTGGCATAAGGCGATTGTGACGGCACGCCCCGCACCAACCGACATTTACTCCAAAGGTGCGCTGTACATATGTCCAGTTAGCACGGGACGGTCGTCCGAAGGAAGGAAAGGAGACGAAGAAACAACAAAGAACCTGTAGAAACTCTCACAGCGCATAGAACAAAATATAATAACAACATACTTGACATAAAATAGGTGAGACAGTGCATAAGCTGAAAACTAGAACTAAGCATCATAGCAGCGGAAATCAAAAATACAGCTTATTACAACTTTTAAAATACTGTCTCTAAAGAAAAAGCAAGATAAAGAAGGTACACTACTAATGCCCAAGTAGCGACCACCAACGGCACAGGGAGAATATCTATATATCATACGTGGAAGCCTCCTGCTCGCCTCCGAATCAGCTACTCGCGCATCACCAGCTAACATGTCTCTAGTCTGCTCGTGTGAGCACCCAGAGTAATAAGAAGAGACATAAAACTCTGGGTCAGACAAAAAGTCTGGTATGAGCGATAAGCATCTAAACAGAACAATAACAGGTATACTAAACCATACCTGAACCTGCAACCAAAGAGTTAGCACTGCATACTGTACAACACTCTAAGGTGCCACTAACATATGGTGTAAAGATACAGGGGTGGGGGTGTGCATGTCATAGTGATGGCAAACAAATCAAGCATAGCAACCATCCTCACATCTCTCACTCAGTGCGTAAAGCATACGATATTCACCACTTCGATCACCTCAATACTTTGCTATGTTCACCTTGCCCCATGAAGTCATAAATGGCTTCACTGCTCTGATACATAGCCACTAATCCTTCGCTATGTCCACTTGCCCCATGGAGTTATTCACCCCATCTGCGCTGGCTCATAGCCTTACCAATCCTTTACTATGTCCATTTTTTCCCTCGAGTCATGACGACTCTACTACACTGGCTCATAGTCTTACTACGATCACTTTGTCCCTCGAGTCATAGTGACTCTACTGCACTGATAACGTAGTCCTATCATTCATGGTGAATCGAAGTTATGAACGTCGACAACTCCTTAGCACACGTCCCGCAGCAAAGCCCAATCATGAAGTGAACTCATTGATCCTCAACTGGACCCTGAGCTCTAACTTCCCTTTGCATCTCGGGTTATTGGTCATCACCGGATCAGTTCGGCCTTTATCATCTTTCAATGGATCGGATCGGGGTCTTCAGCACGCCACGGTTCGGATCGTCATCACCCCAGTGGGTCGGGTCGGGTCTCCAAGTCCAGTCGCCATCGCCGGTTCGGATCGTGGTCCTTCAAGCGGTTCGGGTCGGAAAGCACTTCTACAGGCCAACGAATCGTGCTCACCCTTCATGGGCGGATCGGGTCGGGGCTACTGGCGCGGTTCGGACTCGAGCTCTTCTTCCCATCGGATCGTGGTCCTTGGTCCGGATCGTGGCATGTGCCCACGATCGGTTCGGGTCGGGTAAGGGAGTCCAATCCGATCCTGCCTGCAATTTCCTGCAACTTTCCAGCGACTGTTTATACGCCTCTCGACGGCGTTTTCGACCATTCTAGCAATTCTAAACAATCACAAAGCATTCCATACAGTCATAGCAACATGTACAAGTGACCTCAAACACCAAAACATCAATATGATAGGTTAAAATGAATCAAACATAGCCAAAACCCCATATTTTACCTTAAGCATGTTTAGGTGAAACTAATGATATGATTAGCAAAACTTAACCAAATTTACCCAAATTCATATCAGAGGTCTAAAACATCATTTCGAATTTTATAAATATTTTTACAGAATTTTATCATGTTTAAATTCGCTAATTAACACTAATTACCCTTAATTAGCCATAATTAGTGAGGAACTATGCAAATCACTCACCTGGCCACAAATAAAACCTCAAACTGAAATGATTCTCTGTTTGGGCGTGAATATCAATGCTAAATAGCAGCTCAAATCTTGATTTGGTGAAGATCTCCCTTGATTTGATGTTGCTAAGCTTAATCCTTGATTAGAAGGAGATTTGGAGGTGATTTAGAGGTTGGTGGCCATTTTTAGGGTTTCTAAGAGGTAAGTGGAGGCTAAAAAACTGAAATGAAATGAAACCCTAACACATTTCAGCCTCCCCATAACCCTAATCCCGAAATGGGTTATGGGCTCATTCACTAATCACCCTATTTGGCCCGGTTAAGCAGTTTTTCACCTTCCAAACCTTATTCCAGCCATATCTCCCAAACGGTAAGTCCGCTTTTCACATGTGACCACTCTACAGAAACGTAAACCATCATCCGGAGCCAATGGAAGTGGTTTCAGGTCAAAATTCCTTTCCAATCAAAAGTTATGGCCGAAACAAGATCAGCTAGGGGCAAAATGGTCATTTAAAAATCGACAAAAATCGTGAACATGGGAAATGACTCTAATGGTTGTTTCCCAAAGTTACATGACCATACGACTTCATATGGGAAAGAAATAAATATCCTACGATCCCCCGATGCGTAGAATGCGGGTTGTTACATTCTCCCCCCTTAAGAAATTTCGCCCCCGAAATTCACTAACCAAAACACACAAAAGGGTCCCGCATGTCTATAAACCATAAAACAACAATCAAACATGCAAAACAAGTATATCCTAGCATGCGGAATAACTAAATCGCAAAGTAAATCTTACCAGGCGAAGAGTTCTGGATGCGTCTTCCTAATGCTCTCCTCTGTCTCCCGAGTACAGTCATTCTCGTTCTCGCCCCACTGAACCTTGACTAGCTTCACCGCCTTCCTTCGAAGTTGCTTCGTACCGTGCTCGACAATACAAATCGGCTTGCGGTTCCCAACCGCTTCGGGTTCCACTTCGAAGTCCTCTAACTGATCAGGTGAAATAGTCATATCTGGGCCGTGTACGAACTTCCTTAGTTGGGAAACATGAAATACGTTGTGAACTCCCGCCATCTTTTCTGGTAAGTCAACTCTATACGCCAAATTCCCAACTAGTTCAAGAACTGGGAATGGACCAACAAATCTTGGTGCCAATTTGCCTCTCCTGCCAAATTGTATCACGTTCTTCAACGGAGAAATCTTGACAACACCAAGTCACTAATGGAGAATTTTAAGTCTCTTCTCCTCTTATCAGCATAACTTTTCTGCCTATCTTGGGCAGTCTTCATTCGTTGTTGAATGATCTTAATCTTGTCTGAAGTTTCTCTTACCACATCTGGTCCAAGCATAAACTTCTCACCGGTCTCTATCCAACATGATGGTGAGTTGCACGGTCTTCCGTACAAAGCTTCATATGGAGCCATACCGATACTGGATTGGTAGCTATTATTATATGCAAACTCTACTAGATGCAAATGGTCATCCCATGATCCACCAAAATCCAATATACAAGCTCTCAAGAGATCTTTCAATATACGATTCACCCTCTCCGTCTGACCGTCGGTCTGAGGATGATATGCGGTACTGAGATGTAATTTTGACCTTAGAGCCTCTTGTAAGCTCTTCCAAAACCCACTAGTGAACAACGGGTCTCGGTCACTCACAATGCTTTTAGGTACTCCATGAAATCTCACTACCCACTCCATATACAATTTTGCTAACTTAGCTGCCGTTCTGGTCGATTTGACTGATATAAATCTTGCACTCTTGGTCAATCGATCCACAATTACCCAAATGCTATTATATCCCGATCTAGTCCTCGGTAAACCATCGATGAAATCCATCGAGACTTGCTCCCATTTCCATTCGGGAATTTCTAATGGTTGCAACAAACCACTAGGCTTCTTTTGCTCGGCATTAACTAGCTGGCAATTCATGCATTTGGATATAAACTTTCCAACGTCTCTTTTCATCCCTTCCAAGTAGTAAGTCTGTCTCATGTCTTAATACATCTTATCACCACCGGGGTGTATAGTCAGTTTTGAGTGATGACATTCTCTAAGCACTTCATCTCTCAAACCATTCACGTTGGGTACGACTAGTCTTCCACTTTTTCTAAGCCATCCATCTCGATCAAGCCCATACAAATTCATCTCCTCACCATCAATATTCATTTCTAACTTGGAGATGATTTCCAATAGATTAGGATCGTCCCTCTGTCTTGAACCAATCCGCTCAATCAAAGTGAGTCTGATCGTCAAACTAGCTATCATTTCTGGATCCAATTCGCACTTTGGCCTGAAATCCAACCCTGCGATATACTCCAGTTGCTTCCATTCTAGAAACATAGCCCCTAAACTGGCATGTCTCCTACTCAAGGCATCGGCTACCGCATTACCTTTCCCAGGTGTGTATGCGATATCAAAATCATACGAAGCCAAGAACTCTAACCATCTCTGCTGACGGAGGTTCAGATCTTTCTGGGAGAAGAGATACCTTAACGATTTATGATCGGTAAATAACTCAAATCTCTCTCCCAAGAGATAATGTCTCCATATCTTCAGCGCAAACACGATCGCTGCTAGTTCCAAATCATGGGTAGGGTACCTTTTCTCATGCGGCTTTAGTTGCCAACTAGCATAAGCTACAACCCTAACTCCTTGCATCAATACAGCACCTAGTCCGGTACCACAAGCATCCTTGTATACCGTCATTTCTTCATTCCCTTTAGGAATGACTAACACTGGTGCATGCGTCAACTTTTCTTTTAGACTCTTGAATGCATTCTCACACACTCCATCCCAGACGAAGGCCTGATTCTTCTTAGTCAACTGAGTCAACGGTGCTGCTATCTTGGAGAAGTCTTGGATAAACTTATGATAATATCCAGCTAACCCCAAGAAACTTCTTACAACTGTTGCATTCTTGGGTGTAGACCAATCCTGTACCGTAGCCACCTTCGCAGGGTCCACGGCAATACCATCTTCTGAAACAACATGGCCCAAGAGTCTCACTTCCCTCCTCCAAAAGTGACACTTAGAGAATTTCTCTTTCAATTGGTGTTTCCTCAACACCTCCATCACTTTCCTCAAGTGTCCCTTGTGTTCCTCCTTTGTCCTTGAGTAAACAAGGATATCGTCTACGAACACAAGAACAAACTTATTCAACTGATCTCTGAATACTCAATTCATAAGATCCACAAAGTATGCTGGTGCATTGGTCAACCCAAATGGCATGACCAACCACTCATAGAATCCAGACGGCGTCCTAAATGCCGTTTTCGGAACACTCTCAGCCGCTACTCGAAGCTGATGAAATCCTGTCGCGAGGTCCAACTGGGAGAACACTCTTGCTCCTTCCAGTTGATCAAACAAGTCATCTATCCACGGTTGAGGATACTTATTCTTCTCGTCACCTTATTCAACTCGCGATAGTCCACACACAAACGAAGGGAAACATCTGCCTTAGTGGCAAACACAACTGGTGCTCCCCACTCGGAGACACTTCTTCTAATAAACCCCTTCTTCAAAAGATTGCTGACTTGCACCCCGAGCTCTCGCTGCTCCCTTAGTGCCATACGACGAAGTGGCATCACTATAGGTCTGACATCTTTCACTAAATCAATACGGAATTCAATCTCTCGGTGTGGTGGAAGCCCGGTCACCTCCTCGAAGACGTCTGAATACTGGCCAACCACGGGCACATCTGACAACTCATCATGCTGAATGTCGAGGGAATTTATAAAACTAGCCATTACCCCATCACTCGGTAGACTACCAAACACTACCCTCCGCCCATCATCCGCCCTAACTGTCACCAAAAAGCCCTCACAGTCTACCACCACCCCGTATCTTTGGAGCCAATCGACACCCAATATAATGCCATACCCAGTAAAGCCCAAAACAAAGCAATCACAAAAAAACATACATCCATGACTCGATAAGACCAAATTTCGGCAAATCATACTAAGGTTAGTCGAACCACCAATCGGGATCGTCACAACCAACGGTCTATCGACTATCTCGGGTTCCAGTCCCAACCTATCCACCAGGTCACTAGATATGAAGGAACGGGAAGCCCCAGTATCAAACAAAACTCGAACTGGTACATCATAAATAGAAAGCATACCTTGAATGACGACATTCTTTCCTTTCTCCACTGCAGTTGGGGCATTCGATGAAGAAGGAACAGCATCGATAGCATATGCTTTCACAATCTGCTTCTCCTTAAGAGGTTGTGGACACTTATTCTTATGATGTCCCACTTGGCCACAGTTGTAGCACTTCCTTTCCGCTGGTTTGGCCCGACATTCTTTAGCATAATGGCCCTTCTTACCACAGCTGAAGCACTCAACATCTTCCTTGCTCTTTTTCTGGCCATCCTTAGCTTGACTCTGCTTCCTCTTATTCTGAGAGTTATTCTTGCCTCCACCGCTTGCTTGCGGCTTCGGCCCTTCCGCAGATGCAACCTCAGTCTTTGGCTTAGGGTAAAGACTCTCCGATCTCAAAGCTTTTCCAACAATCGATTCAAAAGTCTCATCGATGTGGTTAATAAGCCTTTCCCCCAAGTATCCATCCAAACCAGTAATGAACTTCTCATTCGTCTTATCAGGGGTATCGATAAGGGATAGTCCATACTTCGACAAAGTGTCGAACTCAGCAATATAGTCAGAGACTGCCCTACCATTCTTCTTGAGTTCCAAGAACCTCTTAAACAACACTGACTTCTGGGCAGCTGGGATGAACTTCTCGCTAAAGCGAGCCTTGAACTGATCCCAAGTAACCTGATCTTCTGGAGTAGCTGTTCTAATGGCATTCCACCAATTCATCGCTCGCCCTTGCAGCTGACGAGGCGCTAGCCTTCTCTTCATCGCATCCTCAATACCCAAGTCGTCGAAGATACGATCACAGCTATCCAACCAATCCTGAACATTTGTGGCCGACTCCGTTCCGTGGAACGGTTTCCCACCAAGGTTAGTGTAATCCTTGCACAGCTTGGAGAAATCGACCCTAGGCGCCTACACTACTGGACCACCACCATTTCCGGGATTGGGAACTACCCCTTGAACATCCCTAAGCATCTCCCTCATGAAGTTGGTGAACATTGCCCTCATGTCAGGAGCATTCCCATGATTGGTCCCTCTACCAGCACCCCTGGTGTCTCGACTCATCGTTCAATTTGTAAAGAGAAAACGATTAACGACCCCATAGTGGTGCTAGTGCAGTACGACTTCATTCTTATACTACTAATAGTACGTATATATATAGCTTTTGAAAACCAAAGTAATCACAAATACGCGCTCTCATATACGTATTATCTCTCCCTAGTGTCTTTCCCTAGGTTAACTACGCAATCTAGAGCTCTGATACCAAATGTGACGGCCCGCCCCGAACCAACCGACATTTACTCCAAAGGTGCGCTGTACATATGTCCGGTTAGCACGGGACGGTCGTCAGAAGGAAGGAAAGGAGACGAAGAAACAACAAAGAACCTGTAGAAAGTCTCACAGCGCATAGAACAAAATATAATAACAACATACTTGACATAAAACAGGTGAGACAGTGCATAAGCTGAAAACTAGAACTAAGCATCATAGCAGCGGAAATCCAAAATACAGCTTATTACAACTTTTAAAATACTGTCTCTAAAGCAAAAGAAAGATAAAGAAGGTACACTACTAATGCCCAAGTAGCGACCACCAACGACACAGGGGGAATATCTATATATCATACGTGGAAGCCTCCTGCTCGCCTCCGAATCAGCTACTCGCGCATCACCAGCTAACCTGTCTCTAGTCTGCTCGTGTGAGCACCCAGAGTAATAAGAAGAGACATAAAACTCTGGGTCAGACAAAAAGTCTGGTATGAGCGATAAACATCTAAACAGAACAATAACAGGTATACTAAACCATACCTGAACCTGGACCTGCAACCAAAGAGTTAGCACTACATACTGTACAACACTCTAAGGTGCCACTAACATATGGTGTAAAGATACGGGGGTGGGGGTGTGCATGTCATAGTGATGGCAAACAAATCAAGCATAGCAACCATCCTCACATCTCTCACTCAGTGCGTAAAGCATATGATATTCACCACTTCGATCACCTCAATACTTTGCTATGATCACCTTGCCCCATGAATTCATAAATGGATTCACTACACTGATACATAGCCACTAATCCTTCGCTATGTCCACTTGCCACATGGAGTTATTCACCCCATCTGCGCTGGCTCATAGCCTTACCAATCCTTTACTATGTCCACTTTGCCCCTTGAGTCATGATGACTCAACTGCACTGGCTCATTGTCTTACTACGATCACTTTGCCCCTCGAGTCATAGTGACTCTACTACACTGATAACGTAGTCCTATCATTCATGGTGAATCGAAGTTATGAACGTCGACAACTCCTTAGCACACGTCCCGCAGCAAAGCCCAATCATAAAGTGAACTCATTGATCCTCAACTGGACCCTGAGCTCTAACTTCACTTTGGACTACCTTTGCATCTCGGGTTATTGGTCATCATCGGATCGGTTCGACCTTTATCATCTTTGAATGGATCGGATCGGGGTCTTCAGCACGCCACGGTTCGGCTCGTCATCACCCCAGTGGGTCGGGTCGGGTCTCCAAGTCCAGTCGCCATCGCCGGTTCGGATCGTGGCCCTTCAAGCGGTTCGGGTCGGAAAGCACTTCTCCAGGTCAACGAATCGTGCTCACCCTTCATGGGCGGATCAGATCGGGGCTACTGGCATGGTTCGGACTCGAGCTCTTCTTCCCATCGGATCGTGGTCCTTGGTTCGGATCGTGGCATGTGCCCACGATCGGTTCGGGTCGGGTAAGGGGGTCCGATCCGATCCCGCCTGCAATTTTCTGCAACTTTCCAGCGACTGTTTATACGCCTCTCGACGGCGTTTTCGACCATTCTAGCTATTCTAAACAATCACAAAGCATGCCATACAGTCATAGCAACATGTACAAGTGACCTCAAACACCAAAACATCAATATGATAGGTTAAAATGGATCAAACATAGCCCAAACCCTATATTTTCCCTTAAGCATGTTTAGGTGAAACTAATGATATGATTAGCAAAACTTAACCAAATTTACCCAAATTCATATCAGAGGTCTAAAACATTATTTCGAATTTTATAAATATTTTTCCAGAATTTTATCATGTTTAAATTCGCTAATTAACACTAATTACCCTTAATTAGTGAGGAACTATGCAAATCACTCACCTTAGCCACAAATAAAACCTCAAACTGAAATGGTTCTCTGTCTGGGCGTGAATATCAATGCTAAACAGCAGCTCAAATCTTGATTTGGTGAAGATCTCCCTCGATTTGATGTTGCTAAGCTTAATCCTTGATTAGAAGGAGATTTGGAGGTGATTTAGAGGCTGGAGGCCATTTTTAAGGTTTCTAAGAGGTAAGTGGAGGCTAGAAAACTGAAATGAAATGAAACCCAAACTCATTTCAGCCTTCTCATAACCCTAATCCCGAAATGGGTTATGGGCTCATTCACTAATCACCCTATTTGGCCCGGTTAAGCAGTTTTTCACCTTCCAAACCTTATTTCAGCCATATCTCCCAAACAGTAAGTCCGTTTTTCACATTTGACTACTCTACGGAAAGGTAAACCATCATCCGGAGCCAATGGAAGTGGTTTCAAGTCAAAATTCCTTTCCAATCAAAAGTTATGGCCGAAACAAGATCAGCTGGGGGGAAAATGGTCATTTAAAAATCGACAAAAATCATGAACATGGGAAATGACTCTAATGGTTGTTTCGCAAAGTTACATGGCCATACGACTTCATATGGGAAAGAGATAAATATCCTACGATCCCCCGATGCGTAGAATGCTGGTTGTTACAGCGATCATCGTGGATGTGAATTGGGTTCTGACGAGGAGGCAGAAGGGTTTGTGGGTGTTGAGTTGAAGGAGTGTATGTGGGATTGCGTTAAACTGTAAAACAAGGGGAATTGGACTTGTTGATGTTCACTGGATGATTTGTGAATTTTCAAATTGTTGTTGTGGTTGGGTACGAGGTTGCCAATGGTGATGTTGACAGAAGTGATGGTGGAACTGGTAGTCTGTTCCGGGATGATGGAAGAAAAAATCGCAGAACTCAGAAGAAATTTAAAGAAAGAAGAGAATTGTTAAAGGGAACTTTTTTTTGAAAATCTTGTAAAGAAGGAAAACCAATGTATTGGAAATTCGGAAAGAAGTAAAAGAATAAAGGAATATATGAAAAGAAAAGGAAAGAAATTAAACAAAGCCGACAACACTTTTTTTTCCTCTTGATTTAGAGATTATAGTATCAAATATCTAATACCCAATCAACTAAATAAGAATTTTTTTCTATATATACCACAAAACAACAACAAGAAAAATAAATAAAAACTAACACGAATCAGAAATTAAATAAATAATTCAATCGTTACCTCCCCGACAACAGCGCCAAAAACTTGATCGACGCTTTCCTATGGATTAGAAAAGCGCAGATTTTAAAATAAAATACTGCAAGCGCACAGATCGTGTAGTATGCAGGTCGAATCACAGGGAGGTAAATTAAATTAAATTATTTATAAAATTTCTTGGGCGAGTTAGACAAATCTTCGAGGTTGGTTTTGAAAGCAAACGAAATTGAAACTGCAATTAAACGATTATTGAATTAAATCAGATCTGAATCTAATCAAATCTGCATTCAATCCAATTGACCTAAAGAAGCAGTAAAAAGAACATAAATTGAAATTGCAGAAATTAAAATAACAAACAGGAAATAAAATTAGGATTACCGCTGAATCTAATTAGACGGTTAATCACTAATGAAAAAGACAAATAGTGTTCTACCAAATCTAATTGTGTAGACAACACTAATTGCTAAGAAAATAAAAAAATGCAGAAAAGAGAAGAAGAAGACTTTATTAATTCTAGGATTCAGGATGATCTTTACAACGAGAATACAAGGGTATTTATAGGATAGATTGCCAACCCTAACCCTAACCCTAATACAATGACAAATGGGCCTTAGGGAATTCACAAAAGAGTTTACAATGAGAATTACAAATGGGCCTTAATTAAATCTAGTAAATTTGGGCCTTTCCTCTTTTCCTTTTCCTCCTTTGATAACTCTTCATTGTTTTGTGATATATATGGCCTTTCTACTAGTTATTTTCTTGTCCAAAAAGCAACTAGATGTGAGATCCTCGTCAATAAGTCTTCAAATGCAAATATGCAGCAATTTGATCTCTATTTTCCATTTTTCTGAATGTATCGACATATCTGTAAAAATGACAAAACAATACCCAAGTAATATTTATTTATGTACAAAATATAAGATATAAGAGTATAAAATAAACACATTTCTATGTTAATCAGAATTACTATTCCCCTTTCCTTATATCGTCTATGACCTCTTCATCTTCCAACTTGACATGGATTTGAATTTCTATTTTTAACACTCCTCTTCCTTGTCCGCTACTATGAGAAAATCATTTTTTACCTCATCCTCTTAAACCACCTTTGTTGGTATTTCAAATTTGAAAAGCAAGCTAAAAAAGAGATAAGTCAAACTACTTGATGTAAAGCATAAGCCAATTAATTCTCCAAAAGAAATATTATTCTTGTATTTTGATTCTTTAATGTCCACAATAATGTTTACATAAGCAATTCGGAATTCAAAATTTGCCACCATTGACATGAAGTAGATTGGTAGTAAGTATATTTTACATTAACCAAAAATATAGTTAACACCCCCAAACGGTGTATTTCCCACGGAATCCTTTACTTGTGAAAGTTTTAAATAAGGTTAAGATGTCGTTTCTATGATAAAATTCCAATAAAGTGCTTATTTTCGAAAGTAAATCCTATAGAAAACAAGATATAATGATCAGATGTGAGCTAGATGTAGTTAGAAAAACTATTCGAAAGAAGCTTTATCTCTTGGCATATTACATTATATTGGTAATTTCTTATTGGTTTCGTAGTAGGCCCTTCTGTAAGGCTCTAGTCTTTTATGTGGGGTTTCAGAATTCTTAACATTAATGTGATAGTTTACCATATATATCGCTTTATTTAAAAAAGGGGTTTGAATTGAGTTAACGATGGGTCTACTGGATCCTTCGAAAAGGAATTAGAATTATAACTAGTTTAGATCATCTAAGGAAACCATTGGTTAGTTAAAAGCTAATGTGGTATAGGATATTACATTATCAAAGTTAATATAGTTAACTTATTTCAAGACTTAAGGCCTTTCGTAGACTTCTAGAAGGTTCTTTGGTAGAACCACTATCTTTCAGATTCTTTTGGTATTAAACTTGGCAAATTATATGATAATAACAATATAATAATTAAGAAATTACCACTTTATTACCTCAGCAGCATAAATAAATATTTTAATTTATGAACTCTAATATTATTGACCATTTTTTAAATTAATTTTGAAAAGGAGATTTACACCTCAAGCTTATAGATGCTAGATTGAGAATGAAAATTCTGATCTGGATTTTACACCCTTAGAGTCGTATTTATAGGTGTGTGTTGGGCCTCCCTTCGTCATATAGGCTTCATCCCACCTCTTTTATGGAAGCGCAATCGGGGACCTGGTGAAGGCACTCAATGTTATCCCTTTGAAGAATAACCATAGTATCGTTATAGGGCTTCTCGCAAGTATTCTTTTGGAAAATGAAATTCTGGCTATTTGGGAGTGGTGAGCTTGTAGGAGCTCCCGGTTTTTGACACCACTTATGACATCATTTTATTTCGTATATAAGACATATTTTCTATGCTTATCTGATGGAGGCTTAAGTTTTTTGTCACACTTCCCTGGGCTGACCGAAAGACAAACCAAACTTCTTGTTATGTGCTCCAAGATAATTGTTTAGAAGATCTTTGGGTTTCACCAACATGGACTTTTCTAATGAAATAAAATCCTTTTCCTTTCCAATTCTGGCTTCGGAAACAACTATCTAAAGGAATGTTTCTGGCTGCGCCCAAGCCTTCTTATCTTCAGCACCCAATCTCCTTAGCATTGGCTTCGATTTTTTTTGTTATTTTGGAGCTAACAATTGCCCCTCCCTCCCTCTCCCCTCCCCCATGATTGAAGGGATGTTCTTGACTTTTCAAGTCATCAAGTCTACTTGGAAACTTTTCATAGGCGACGATTCATCTTTCCCGCCTTCTGGAACTTCAATCCACTCATTCAGATTTTGAAACACCCCACCTACGTTAAGGTCACTCACAAAGGGAATGCATTAACTTCGGTGAAGCATTATAGGTCAAAGATACAGATAATTTACAAGACAAACATATAAATAGCGGAAAAACTGGAATTATTTCATAAGCAGCGTGGTCTAGTCAAAACATTACAACCATTGTCTCAAAACCCAACTTCCAAGTTATTACAGTAAAACTTCTGTCTTGATTAAAAACTCAAAATACATAAAGAAGCATAAAGTAGTAGTAAAGCAGCATAAATCCCCAATAAAAGTGTAACCACGGCCATAGCCCAAGAAAAGAGAATCCAAGCAATACATCTACTCTCTTCAAGCTAGAAAAGGTCTGAACTAAGCTAGAGTATTCCCTCCCTACGGACCTGGGGGGAGGGGGGAACGGAAGAAAAGAAGACAGAAGAAAATGGGTCAGACATAAGTCTGGTAAGTTCAGTGATTTTTCAGCATGTAAACAAGAAAAAGGATCATGACATGAATAAACTGAATATAGGACAATACCATAGTGACAAGATAACATAAGGCCAGATAAGGCAAGATAAACTGAATATGCTTTCGCACTCATTTCCATTTCTCTGCACCTACTAACAAATGTTTCAACTAGCATCATGTGTTCATAATAAAATGATCCCTTTATCAATCGGCTCCTACTCGCATGCATTTATTACTTGTGTCATTAAGCCCCGCTTGTTTGTAGATACCTGTGCTGGTCCCACCATGGGGTGTATCAATCCCTATGGTGGCAACCCAACATTATTCAAGATGCACAGTGTATAACTACTGATGCCCAGTGCCTGATTTTTCCACTTTGGAGTACGTGCACGCCCGTACTCCATTGGAACCTACACTGGCGCACCACCCGCTGCTATTTTGACCGCTTATAATCAGCCCAGTAATCATGCCCCACCCTGCCTAGTTCAGGGTACCATGATACATCTATGTGGGTTACTGCTGAAATGGGTCCCTGTTACTAGGGTTTCCTAATCAACATGTTATAATGGTTAAGTGTTCTCCATTTAACCTAACCCCACCCATCTGTTTAATTAACATGTTGTATTGGTTAAGTGTTGCCTAAGTTAACTTAACCCTACCATTCTTAGCATGTTCGTTCATTAGCATTAATTCATTCCTTAATGCCTCAACCTCTCACATTAAAACTGTTGTTTGCGGTTGCTGGATGTGCCGGGCGGTTCTGGGCAGACTTCTACCGCAAACTCATTCTAACCTCGGGTTTTGGGCTTAATGCGCTAACCTCTCACATTAGATCTGTTGTTGCGGTCGCTGGATGTGCCGGGCGGTTCCGAGCAGCCTTACACCGCAACTCAATCTAACCTCGTGTTATGCTTGTTCATCTTTTAGCCAAATTACATATTTACCATACATGCCCAAATCTAGATTTTCATATGCCAATTACCCACAATTTTAGTCAATTCAAGTTATGCCACATTTACTTGTTATGCCAAAAATTACTCAATTAAGTTATACCCAATTCCCCACGTTTCAATCGTACATACAACAAGATTCAATCTAGGTTCCGAATGAACCTAGTATTCATAAAATAAAACAAAAAGGGGAATAGAGAAGGAACACAAGAATTGACATAAGAAACAAAATAGGCATGTAAAGGTGTACCCAATCCAAGAATCATGTTTCCAATAAGCATGTTGTACATTAACAATAAGTATGGCCAAACTGAGCAAGTTACATCATAGGCATAAAGATTCGATAGAATTAAACATAAGAGAATCACCAATTTGGTGTACAACACGATAGGTTCCATTGTTTCAATCACAACAGTCTCATAAGCATAGGTAATTCAGATTTGACAAAAGGATAAGCATGAATCAGAATTGATTATCTCACAATTAGGCATAGTGGTGTAAAACATGATAAGTTCCATTGTTTCAATCACAACAGTCTCGTAAGCATAGGTAATTCATATTTGACAAAAGGATAAGCATGAATCAGAATTGATTATCTCACAATTAGGCATAGTTCTAGATCCGATTATTACAGTCATGATTTCTATTAGGTGTTCAAATCTGAATAATAACTAAACTTACAGTGATAGGATTAGAAAAGTGAATTAGTTGACGTTGTAGCGATTCCAATCTTTCTTTATTGATTGAAGAAGAAATCCTCTACTTTGATTTGAAGCTCTCTCTCTAATTTGATTTCTAGTTTGGAGAAGATGGAGGCTAGGCTAGTTTAGAGATGGACAGCATGGTGGAATGGTAGAATAGGATTATGAGGTTTTGGGTTAAGGTTTGATGCGATTATATAGGAGTATAGGATTTGTTTGAGCCTTTAGATCAACATAGGATCCATCCAGACCATCCAGTCCAAGAAAATGCGTCATCAGGCCAATCAGAAGTCTCCACGTAGCCCTACGACTCAGAAAATCGTCACTGTCCAGAACAGTCAGCAGGGGTCGACCCCTACAGGGGGGTCGACAACCATGTCAAACCCCAATAGGGGGGTCGACACCAGTGTCGACACCCCCTGGCGGGAATTTTCCCGCCCACCTCTTCTTGCTGGTTTGAATTCTGAATTTTGATTTATTAATTATTTATTTAGTTCTGTTTTAAACTTACATCTTCTAACCTCCATAACTTCTTCATACGGAGTCCGACTCACGCAAACTCGGACTCTATCTCAAGAAGAATTTCGAGATGGACGCAATGGCGTAACCCGTTTCACCTAATTCTTTTTCTAAAAATTAAGTGTTCTTAAATATGTCAATTTTAATATTCATAGAAAATACGGGGTGTTACATTCTCCCCTCCTTAAAGGATTTCGTCCTCGAAATCTTTGAGTTAGGAAGAATGTATCATAACATCCCACATCCATCTACTCAACCATCAATTACATGCATCCATTGTCCTTTAAAAGGTTTCTAATTCTTTCATGATTATATGCATAGTGTGTGTATATGTCCTTATCTAATGCAAAATTAGGCGGTCTACTGATTCAGTTGACCTCCTTAATGCGAATTATGCCAGTGCCATGAGTCCATCATGTATGCAATTATTCCTAATCGTACCTTATAACTTCTACATGAGTGCACAATCATTCATACAAATGCAACATCCATATGATAACACATCAAGTTTCAATCCATATACAAATACATATATACATATGCAATATGAAAGTGACTGAGCCGATCTAGTATCTAATGTGTGTGTACATGCATCCACGAGCAACCGCTTGCAACCATCAATCATAACATGTTTCAAATACATGTTTACATCCATTGGTGTAACGACCCGGTTTTTGTGGACTTTGGTTATCGCCATAAACTCAATGATGACTAACCAAACATCGAAAAATACCGGTAGTTAATGAAAGAAATTAGAGGGTGAGGAAATATAAGATAGAAACTTATAGAAAAGAAGAAGAAGAAGAAGAAGAAGAAGAGCATCATCGTCAGAGTAACACAAATCTCACAGCGGTACAAATAAAATATAACATAACTTTTGAAATACAAACAGTATATGTGTACAGTAACATTATCAGAGTACAACACTTACAACACAGCGGAAATAACTATAGCTATATAATCCTGAAGCCTCCTGCTCCAAGCTCTTCCAGTATATCTGTAAATCCCGACTACTTGACTGCCCGTACAAAATTGGGCACCCAAGAGTTTAGGGAAACAAAACAAAATAAACTCCGGGTCAGTCATGGGACTGGTATGAGTAAAACAGTTTAAAACAGTTTAAACAAGTAAACGATATCTCATAAGACCACGCTGTATAACGGAACGGGTTTTTCCCTTATGAGAATCCAAAATATCTTTATATCAAAAACCTTTTGATATTATAATAATGTCTATCAACCACCATATAATAATCATCTAGCAGAAACGCTTTCATCTCACGTTCTACATATATAGTATACAATCAAAACCGCAAGCACGTATTGGGTAATGGATTTCCAACTATGACAAGGTATGGAACCACCTTTCGCTAGTGTACCTCTAGAGAGGAATACACTGGGTTCAACAAGAACATCTTGCAACCCGGCCACACATAACCGACCACTCATTTCGCTTGAGTGTATCGAATGTGTATCACCAACGGTTGGGATCAGCAACCGTTTCCCGAATGGGACAGCATCAACAATAGATTTTTAGAAATAAATGAAACTCTAGATCAGGTGATTATACACCTTAATAGGTGTGACCTACATAGCCATGCTGCCTGCCCGATATCTGTCATTTACCGGATGTGAGGCTAGAAGCTACTCTTATCTTTTACATGCCATATCTTCATTCACTTTGAATGTCACATCGTCATACCCGCCAAATCACAAATTGATTTCCCCAAAAATACCACGGGTATACAGCTAAGAGAAACGAATTCCTCCGCCACCAAACGTGAATACGTTTGAAGAGATCAACTTACGCACTCTATCAGATATACTCTGTCAAACCTTCGTCCATACAACTTGTCCTGGGACTGGACAAACCGAAGGCACTATTCAGTATATCTATCTTAGGCAATCTTTACTTAAGATTTATACAATAGCCCTTGCACTTTACTCCGTCTTCAATATATTCAGCGTACTTGATTCGCAACGCTTATGCCAATACGGAGTGGTTCTTCGGATAATAATCCAACCGGTCTCTCCATATTAACAATGTTAAAATGGTCAAAACTTTGATAGTCGGTGATTTAACTATCAAAGAAAAACACGTGTACAAACAACAATATTTTTTCCAAATGGAAATTATATCGATCAATCATCATTTAACATATATATATATATATATATTCACATTTCCTTATTTTCTATGTTTAGAAAATATATGTTATTAACACTGGAAAACATTTCCATTGTTTATTTACATATCACTATCATTCCACATCTATCAGACTATAACTATAAACTAACAAGAGAACAACTTCCTAAGTATAAACCCCGAAGGCCGAAACCAACATCAGATCGATACTCAGGAAACCATTTAACTTATTAATCTCTAGTCAGTTTCCAATTTCTGTTTAACTCCATTTCGATTAACTCTAATTGAATAACTCTGTTTGCTTAAATCTTATTCGAATAACTAACATTCGATTCAACTCCATTCGCTTAACTCTAGATCGCAGCGATCACAATGGTTACGCCTGATTCCCTCAGGAAACATCCGACCGCCGTAGGCTATCTGCAGCCCTGCGAATTACGCTAGCAGTCGTGCAAAATGGCAACTTATCCTGAATAACTATGTTTGACTAACTCTATTCGACTAACCATATTCGATTAACTCGACTTCGAATAACTAAATTCGATTAACTCTTTTATGTCTCGTCAATTTCCTTTTTATACTTCTATTTATTTTCTAAATAAATATTCCTTTATTAATTCTATTTATTTCCCAAATAAATATTTCCTTTATCAACTTTATTTATTTTCTAAATAAATATATCCTTATTCTATTTATTTTCTAAATAAATAATCCTTTATTCTATTCCCTTTATTCTATTTCCTTTATCCTATTTCCTTTATTCTATTTCCTTTATTCTATTTCCTTTATAAAATCTTCTATTTATTTTATAAATAATTTCTCTTTCATAAAATCCTTTGATTTTATAAATAGTTTATTTTCAATATTCACTTTGAAAATCCCCTTTTTACATGCCAGTATTTCTTACGGTATTTACAATACCAAACCAGAAAGATCGATATCATTTAAACATACATAATCAAACAGATTATATATCACATCATATATTACAATATATGAACAGAACAGTATTATAAATATTGAGGAGTCCTGTTGGACCCCTCCAACCTGTTTCCCTACAACACGAATATAAAATATTCTGATAAACAGAATCAATATTCGATTTAACGATTTTTATATATCGTTATCTATATTTTCAACCAATACACAAACAATTCAACCAAACAGTTAACACACAGCAATTAGCCATCATTTATTAGTTATAAATATATGTTATAAAAATAGAACTGTTCAGAGTTGGTGACTTTTACTCACTTTGGACGATCATCGTTAATAACGATAACCATCGCTTGATTCAGACGGACAATTTATTTTGCTATAAATTGTAATGAGTTCCAATCCACTCCCAACCAGTTCCATTGGGGAGCTCTCGTCCATACGATCTCAATGGATCCGACCGTTCGTCAATCTGACACTGTATGGATAAGTTATGACATTAACAAGTTCAGGTACTATAATAAATTAAATTAACTAAATCATTATATATATAGGCCTAAATCGAATAACCCAGCCCATTACCTTACCCAAAAACCCATACCAATATACGTTGCGCCTCTTCTTCCACAAATTGAATCGCACTACCCTCCTGTACACAAAACCGTTTGACCGCCGTTGACTGATTTCCACCACCTTCCTCGATCACCGATGAACCCCGTAACCACCACCAAACGAACCAGCGCCTCAATCCGCCCCTGCCAGCCTACACCGCATCACCTCCGATGCCCTCTTCCGAAATCCAACCTGCTGCTTCAACTCGCCACTATCAGTGATGCAATCCACTTCCGACGATTGGAGGTCACCCCGGTGTCACCGAAACCTGCGCCTCGACTCTCTGATCCACCCGGTCACCTTCCCTTGCCCCAAAACTCCCCACGCCGACGATGAATGTCAGCACTAGGCTCACTGTAGAAAATGTCGAGCTCCAGAAAACCATTCGAGCTAGAAGAAATGGATATGGAGATGACGAGCGCCCCTTCCTGAATCCATTTTTATATATAAATTGATTTTAGCATTTTTACTTGGTTTTAAACGGATTTAAGAAGATCGTGTTTTGCTGAAACGATGAAGAACAGATGCGGCGCAAAACATTTCACCAGAGGAATTTTTTCTAGGTTAAGGAAGGAGTTAGGTGTATTTATAGTAGTAGGGTATTGTTTTATATTCCATTAACTATAATTTTATATCGTATTTGTCCTATAAAAATCCGTACGATCATGTACGATACCCAAAAATCACGAAACTGGACATACAGCTACAGTTCGACATTACGGACCCAACGAAACTGGTTTCATCGAATTCCGACTTTGTTTTCTCACACAGCGTATTTTTAACCGTCAAAATACTGACTGTTTTTCACATTAAAAATCCGTACGGCCACATACTGACTCTAAAAATCACGAAACTTGGAATCTAATAATAATTTAATATTGCGGATCCAACAAAATTAGTTTCGACGAATTCCGACTTCGTTTGCAAAAGTGGCTATTTTTAAACCCCTAAATAACCCTTTTAAATACATAAATATAATTAAATTAAATATAAATAAATTAATATTATCGTATATATTCGTATACGATATCATACAACTCCAGAATAATCATATCAGAGTTTATACTGGATATCCCAGAATTCCAGATTATCTCGATATTCAAATTTATATTAAAAATATATTTATAACGTAAATAAAGCTTTACAAATTATAAAGGAATTCCACAGCAACTTTTCTAAAATTTGATTTGGACATAAATCAAAATCCACGCAATGAAATCCCGATTTTTCTCTTCCACTAGAAAAATATACTTCACCAGCTCCTAACGTTTCTTGTTTCACAGAAATCCAATTTAAAACGGACCCTGTATATCCAGTTGAAGTTCAAATCACCAAATAGCGAACTTTTGCGTCATTTCGTGCTCGTTTATAATTATATTATAAACTATACGTTATAACGTCGTCGATTCAATATATTTGTTATTATATTTCGAATCGAAACTCAACCAAATCTCGTATACTATTCAATTCACACACTATTGTGAATTCTACTATTTCAGACTATTTCGATATTTATAATTTATTATTCATTATAAATATAAATTAAATATTCAATATTATTTGATTATGGTTCTCGATATCGCTAAATCGATATTTAATAATTAAATTAATTAATTATTCAATAGTGAAAAATGTGGGTCATTACAATTGGTTTCTACCTAAGGATTAAGAATAGAACCGAGGAGATATACTTAAAAGATATATACAAGCATGAATAAACTTATGGGAAAAGAGATCAAGGATGTACCCTCAAAAAGATAAGGTTAGGCTCCGCGTATCTTGTCTTCAGTCATCCAAGTCGCGTTTTCTTCTGCGTCACTCCATTGTACTTTTACTAGCTTGACCTCACAATTGTGTAGCTTTTTAACTTCTATTCCCAAGATACGAGTTGGAACTCTTCTCATCGTTGCTTCTCGTTCCACTTCTACTTCCTCTAGTATACTTGGCTCCACAACTTTTGCAGACTCATGTAAGCAATTTCGTAGATGAGAAACATGAAAAACATTATGAACTCCAGCCAATCTTTCAGGCAGCTCTACTCTATAAGCCATCGTCCCAATCCTCTCAATGATAGGAAATGGCCCTACAAACCTTGGTGCCAATTTCCCTACGGATCCAAAGCGAATGACATTCCTCAAAGGAGATACTTTAAGGAAAACACTGTCTTCAACCTCAAACTCAAGGTCGGTCCTTCTTTTATCCACGTAGGACTTCTGTCTGTCTTGTGCAGTCTTCATTCGTCTTCGTATCAAGTCCACCTTCTCTGCAGTTTCTCTAATCAAGTCGGACCCAAGTATGAGCTTGTCTGTAGATTCCTACCAACAAGTTGGTGATCGGCATGGTCTTCCATATAAAGCCTCAAAGGGTGCCATGCCTATGGTGGCTTGGTAGCTAGTGTTGTAGGCGAACTCCACCAAAGGAAGATGATCCTCCCATGTTCCTCCAAAATCAAGAATGCACAATCTCAAGAGATCTTCTAACACTATGTTCACCCTTTCCTTCTGACCATCGGTTTGAGGGTAATAGCCAGTGCTTAAGCATAGCTATGTGCCTACAGCCTCTTGCAAACTCTTCCAAAACCCACTCGTAAAGATAGGATCTCGATCACTTACTATGCTAAAGGGTATCCCATGCAGTCGAACTACCTCTTTAAGATAAATGGATGCTAATGATGAGGCGGTCCTCCTACTTTTAACAGGTATAAATTGAGCTCTTTTAGTGAGCCTGTCATCTATTACCCAAACACTGGTATTTCCCCGTCTTGACCTAGGCAACCCATCTATAAAGTCCATCGAAATGCTATCCCATTTCCTGTGTGGGACCTCTAGAGGATGAAGCAGACCACAAGGCTTCTTCTGCTCCGCCTTGACTTGTTGGCATATCAAGCATTTAGAGACAAATTCAGCTACATCCTTCTTCATGCCATTCCAAAAGAAAACCCTTTTTATTCCTTTATACATCTTGTCTCCACTTGGGTGTATGGTCAACCTAGAATGGTGTGCTTCTTCGATAACTGTCTTCACCAAATCCCTTGTTTGTGGGACACATAGCCTTCCATCCCGTCTCAACCAACCCTTGGCATCTATGGAGTATCTATTGAGGTGACTAGAAGTCTCACCTATAATTAAATAATCCATCATATCAACAATCTGAGGGTCTTCACGTTGCGCGGTTCCTATTGAGTCCAAAAGCGTAGGCCGCACCTCTAGTGTTGCTAACAAGCCAGGTACAAACTCAAAAGAGGGTCTAAAGTCAAAGGTTGCTATGTACTCCAAGTTTTGCCTTTCCACAAAGAGAGGACTTAAGGTCAGCTTTTTCCTACTCAAGGCGTCTGCTACTACATTGCCCTTGCTAGGGGTATAAGCAATCTCAAAATCGTATGAGGCAAGAAACTCCATCCACCTTTGTTGTCTTAAGTTAAGATCTTTTTGTGAGAAAAGGTACTTTAATGATTTGTGGTCAGTAAACAATTCAAACATTTCTCCTAGTAGGTAATGACGACATGACTTAAGAGCGAAAACAATGGCGGCTAGCTCTAAATCATGAGTTGGGTAGTTCTTCTCATGTACCTTCAACTGCCTTCCCCCATAACAAACTACCTTGCCTTCTGGCATCAAGACAGCGCCTAATCCTGTACTGCATACGTCTATGTATACTGTAAACATCTTACTCCCATAAGGCAATGTCATAACTGGGGCTGTTGTCAGAGCCCTTTTTAATCGTTGGAAAGCGATATCACAATCCAAATCCCAGGCAAAAGTTAAGTTCTTCTTCGTCAATCTTGTAAGTAGGGCTGAGATCTTCGCAAAGTCTTTAATGAACTTTCTGTAATAGCCCACTAGTCCGAGAAAACTTCGTACTTCGGTTGCATTCCTTGGAATCTTCCAATCTTGCACCACAACTACTTTTGCGGGATCCACAGCTATCCCCTCTTTGGACACCACATGTCCAAGAAACCTTACTTCTTCTCTCCAAAATGGCATTTGGACAATTTTGCTTTCAGCCGATGTGCTCAAAGAGTATCCATAACTTCCCTTAAATGCAAAGCATGTTCTTCCTCACTTTTTGAGAAAATCAAAATGTCATCCACGAAGACCACTACATATTTATTAAGGAACTCCCTGAACACTCTACTCATCAAGTCTACGAAATAGGCGGGTGCGTTGGTCAAGCCGAAAGGCATGACAAGCCATTCGAAGAAACCATCCGGGGTCCTGAACGCGGTCTTATCTATGCTGTCTTCAACCACTCTTAGCTGATGAAATTCGGTGGCCAGATCTAGCTGGGAGAAAACTGATGCACCTATGAGCTGGTCGAACAAGTCATCTATTCTTGGAAGTGGGTGTCTATTCTTCTTGGTCAACTTGTTTAGCTCCCTATAATCCACGCATAGGCGAAGTGAACCATCCTCTTTGGTTGCGAACACTACTGGAGCACCCCATTCAGAAATATTCTGCCTTATGAACCCCTTTTCGAGCAACTATTTAACTTGCTTGCTGAGATCCTTCCTTTCCCTTGGAGCCATGTGTCTTATGGATAAAGCAACGGGTTTTTCATTATCAACCAGGTATATGCGGAAGTCTATCTCTCGCTTTGGAGGTGCACCCTTCACCTCTTCAAAGGCATCTGAGTATTCACGGATTACTCTAACAGATTGCAAGTTTTCAACAGACGCATCAAGAGATTCTAAGTAGCTAAGCATAACAGAATTCATGGGATTACAAGAGATTTCGAGAGTATTCCCGAGGCAAGTCATAAGTCTAACCACTCTCTTTTCACAATCGAGGATGGCACCATTACTGGATAACCGATCCATGCTTAGAATCAACCCATAACCCATTAAACCCAAAACATAAGCATTACATATAGACCCAACGCTTAGTATAGAAATTTCCAAATCCAAACAAATCATTGACAAATAAGCCGAACCCCCAATTGGATTTGAAACAACCATGGGATCCTCTACTATACTAGTATCTAGGTGCAGAGATTCAACTGAAGCAGTAGATATAAAAGAGTGTGATGCGCCCGAATTAAAAAGAGTACGAACAGGATGATCATAAAGATAAACTAAACTCTCAACAGAAACATTTCTACCTTTTTCTTGCGTAGGTGCAATGAGAGCATGAATCTGGCCTCCAGAAGTAGATCCAGTCCTCTGCCCTTGCCCTTGCATTCTTGGGTGATATGTCATGTCTCACCGCATTGAAAACAACCACCGATCTTCCTCTTCATCTTTCTGCAGTCCTTAATCAGATGTTTAGGTATGCCACAAAAATTACACTTTTTCTTGTCACAGGGTTTGTTATTCTTCCCTCTTTTCTTGGAATCCGTCTTCTTATTCTGCGATCCCTCCACTTTCTTGTCTAGAGGTCCTTCCACCTTTGTCTCTTTCTTCCCATCCTTGTCTTCCTCCTATAACAATGCCATATCCACCAGTCTCTCATAAGTCGCACCCATAGCTATATGGGACATAGCTAGGCTGTGCAGTGGCTCATTCAACCCTTTAACAAAATGGAGAGCCTTTTTATGTGGAGTGTTTACCAACTCCAGTCTGAATCTAGCCAGTTGGTTGAATTGGTTGACGTATTCCTTAACCGATAGGCTTCCCTGTTTGAGTGCTAAGAACTTCTCCATCTGTAGGCTTCGTTTAGCTTGCGAGAGGAACTTCATTTCAAACCTCATTCGGAAATCCTCCCAAGTCTTGACTGGTCTTTCAGCATTAGTAACTTCCCACCAGAAAGAGGCTTCGTTGTTAAGTAACCATACAACCAATTGTATCTTCTGCCTATCGTCCACTTCGAAGATAACAAACAAATCTTTTGTTTCCTTGAGCCAGTTTCTTGCTTCCACGAATGATTCAGTCCCATTAAAGTTCTTTCTGCCCATAGCTCGAAAGTCTCTACATATCTTCGAGAAAGCATTCACACGCGGAGGAGGAGGAGGAACGACTGCAGTTGGGGGAGGAGGAACGTCTGCTAGGCCTGCGGTATTAGCCCTAGCCTCCAGATACCTTTTGAACCAGCCGGGTATCCGTACGCCCTCGGGAAGATTAAAATCCCCAGACATGCTGAAACGAAAAGAAAAGGTTCAAAACAAGGGATAAAAGATAGTGCATATGGCTTTGGGGAATATGCCTTTAAAATAAAACAACACTTTTCTTGAAAATGCTTCTTTAAAACTTCTTTTTGAAAAATAGTTTTCAAGAATTTTAATCTGATTTGGTAACCATCGGCTCTGATACCAAGTTAAACACCCCACCTCCGTTAAGTTCACTCACAAAGGGAATGCATTAACTTCGGTGAAGCATTATAGGTAAAAGATACAGATAATTTACAAGACAGACGTATAAATAGCGGAAAAACTGGAATTATTTCATAAGCAGCGTGGTCTAGTCAAAACATTACAACCATTGTCTCAAAACCCAACTTCCAAGTTATTACAGTAAAACTTCTGTCTTGATTAAAAACTCAAAATACATAAAGAAGCATAAAGTAGTAGTAAAGCAGCATAAATCCCCAATAAAAGTGTAACCACGGCCATAGCCCAAGAAAAGAGAATCCAAGCAATACATCTACTCTCTTCAAGCTAGAAAAGGTCTGAACTAAGCTAGAGTATTCCCTCCCTACAGACCTGGGGGGGAATGGAAGAAAAGAAGACGGAAGAAAACAGGTCAGACATAAGTCTGGTAAGTTCAGTGATTTTTCAGCATGTAAATAAGAAAAAGGATCATGACATGAATAAACTGAATATAGGACAATACCATAGTGACAAGATAACATAAGGCAAGATAAGACAAGATAATCTGAATATGCTGTCGCACTCATTTCCATTTGTCTGCACCTACTAACAAATGTTTCCACTAGCATCATGTGTTCATAATAAAATGATCCCTTTATCAATCGGCTCCTACTCGCATGCATTTATTACTTGTGTCATTCGGGCCTGCTTGTTTGTAGAAACCTGTGTTGGTCTCACCATGGGGTGTATCAATCCTTATGGTGGTAACCCGACACAATTCAAGATGCACAGTGTATAACTACTGATGCCCAGTGCCTGATTTTTCCACTTCGGAGTACGTGCACGCCCGTACTCCATCAGAACCTATACTGATGCACCACCCGCCGCTATTTTGACCGCTTATAATCAGTCCAGTAATCGTGCCCCACCCTGCCTAGTTCGGGGTACATTAAACATCTATGTGGGTTACTGATGAATGGATCCCCGTTACCAGGGTTTCCTAATCAACATGTTATAATGGTTAAGTGTTCTCCATTTAGCCTAACCCCACCCATCTGTTTAATTAACATATTGTATTGGTTAAATGTTGCCTAAGTTAACTTAACCCTACTATTCTTAGCATGTTTGTTCATTAGCATTAATTCATTCATTAATGCCTCAACCTCTTACATTAGAACTGTTGTTTGCGGTTGCTGGATGTGTCGGGTGGTTCCGGGAAGACTTCTACCGCAAACTCATTCTAACCTCGAGTTTTGGGCTTAATGCGCTAACCTCTCGCATTAGATCTGTTGTTGCGGTAGCTGGATGTGCCGGGCGGTTCCGAGCAGCCTTACACCGCAACTCAATCTAACCTCGTGTTAGGCATGTTCATCTTTTAGCCAAATTACATATTTACCGTACATGCCCAAATCTAGATTTTTATTGCCAATTACCCACAATTTTAGTCAATTCAAGTTATGCCACATTTACTTGTTATGCCCAAAATTACTCAATTAAGTTATACCCAATTCCCCGCGTTTCAATTGTACGTACAACAAGATTCAATCTATGTTCTGAATGAACCTAGTATTCATAAAATAAAACAAAAAGGGGAATAGAAAAGGAACACAAGAATTGACATAAGAAACAAAATAGGCATGTAAAGGTGTACCCAATCCAAGAATCATGTTTCCAATAGGCATGTTGTACATTAACAATAAGTATGGCCAAACTGAGCAAGTTACATCATAGGAATAAAGATTCGATAGAATTAAACATAAGAGAGTCACCAATTTGGTGCACAACATGATAGGTTCCATTGTTTCAATCACAACAGTCTTATAAGCATAGGTAATTCAGATTTGACAAAAGGATAAGCATGAATCAGAATTGATTATCTCACAAATTAGGTATAGTGGTGTACAACATGATAGGTTCCATTGTTTCAATCACAACAGTCTCGTAAGCGTAGGTAATTTAGATTTGACAAAAGGATAAGAATGAATCATAATTGATTATCTCACAATTAGGCATAGTTCTAGATCTGATTATTACAGTCATGATTTCTATTTGGTATTCAAATATGAATAATAACTGAACTTATATTGATAGGATTAGAAAAGTGAATTAGTTGACGTTTTAGCGATTCTTGTCTTTATTTATTGATTGAAGAAGAAATCCTCTACTTTGATTTGTATCTCTCTCTCTAATTTGATTTCTAGTTTGGAGAAGATGGAGGCTAGGCTAGTTTAGAGATGGACAACATGGTGGCATGATAGAATAGGATTATGAGGTTTAGGGTTAAGGTTTGATGTGATTATATAGGAGTGTAGGATTAGTTTGAGCCTTTAGATCAACATAAGATCCATCCAGACCATCCAGTCCAAGAAAATGCGTCTTCAGGCCAATCAGAAGTCACCATGTAGCCCTACGACTCAGAAAATCGTCACTATCCAGAACAGTCAGCAGGGGTCGACCCCTACGGGGGGGGGCACCCATGTCGACACCCCAATAGGGGGGTCGACACCTTCTAGCGGGAATTTTCCCGCCCACCTCTTATTGCTGATTTGAATTCCGAATTTTGATTTATTAATTATTTATTTAATTCTGATTTAACTTACATCTTCTAACCTCCATAACTTCTTCATACAGAGTCCGATTCATGCAAACTCGGACTCTATCTCAAGCAAAATTCCGAGAAGAACGCAATGGCGTAACCCATTTTACCTAATTCTTCTTCTAAAAATTAAGTGTTCTTAAATATGTTAATTTTAATATTCATAGAAAATACGGAGTGTTATAGATTTGGTCCAATAGTTGTATGCTTGGCGTCATTCCTTTACAAATATTGTATCTTCTTCTTCATTTTCACTATCTTGCATTCAAAATTTTTTTACAAACGAGGATTAAAGTTCTCAAAACCTCTCTATTTATCTTAGCTTATGAATATCCAAAATTAAGGTAAATATTCCTAATTTGACTTCGGAATTAAGTTCCAAGATCAGATATGAATTTGGTACTTTTTTTAATATTTCTAGTTTTCAATTTTTGTTCTCAAATTGATCTCCTAGTGGTTGATTTCAAATTTAATTATGTATATTGTAAGCGTTCGCATCTTCCATTGAAATCATACTTAATCTTGAACTTCAATCTATTTATTCTCGAATAATTTGAGACAATCTGTTTGAGGAGTGAATTTGTCTAGGATTGAAGTTCATTTTTCTTGATTTCAACCAGATGTGAAAATTTTGGATTTTGTTCCAAGACTTCGAGCTTGAACCCAAAACTTCCAATGTAAAAGAATATATTATAATAATTGAAAACTGTCAAGCCAATATTGGTAGTAAGACCTTTTTACCTCCTACCGAAAGCCTCTTTTATACGTTTTTTATTATAATGGCATTTTAATCATTCCGATTGCACATAGTGATCTATTGTGAGGTTTGAATGGTTTTGGTAACGACAAAAGGTCCTTATTCATGGTTAGTATAATCTTATTCTTTTACATTTTTCATCTTTATAATTGAAACAATGTCACCTAGAAATGCCATATATGATAAGAAGAAAACAGTGCTTCTAAGGCTTTTGCTACTAGCAGAAGTAAACCTCCCCGACAAGTTTCAGAGGAAGCCCTTCTAAAGATTGTTGTTGTTGAGAAACATCCGTTTGTTTCCTCCTAGAATGAAGTCAACTCGATTTTGGAGAATTTCCGTATTACGGGAGTTGTTGCCATTCTTCCCAAAGCAAAAGACACCACTGACAAACCGCCGAAGGGGTTCTTTACTTTTATAGCTATTCATAATTGGCACGAAGGCTTCATCCCTTTCCCTTCTTTTATTTTCGACTTCCTCCATCACCTTAACATTTCCAATTCAGCTTGCTCCCAATGCTTACACATGTACGCTTGGAATGGAGGTTCTCTCTCGGGAATCTAAGGGCTCTTCCCATAGTGCTCCTTATCTCGAGCAGTTGGTTCACTTGGCGAAACTAGATAAACCCCCAAATTTACAGAGCTAGTCCATCACCAAAGTCTATTGAAGGAAGCACTAATAAATCCAAGGAGTGGGATCACCGGGTTTTATCTTTTTCCAGTATCCCCTTGGGATTTCCGAAGCTATCACTAAGCTAGGTAATTACTTCGAAGCATTTCACTACTATATTTTACACAACTTTTCTCAAGCAACATTGTTGCGATTTTATTTTCAGGTATTATACTGATGACCTCTAGCACTAGGACTAAGACAATCATGGGTCAGATGGTAAAGGCTTTTACAACATTGAGCAAAAGGTCTTCTCTGTTAAATTTTGGCCCCCTTACGAAGCACTTTATCCTTCCTGCTGGTAAGAGAATTCTAAGATGGCCACTGGCAATGCATTGTCCGTCATCATATATTTGCTATTTAACTAGGAGTGATCCACATAACTTTTCTACTATGTCACCTAAACATCTTGATCATTCCACTAAGTCTAGAATTTTATTAGAAAATAAGAAAGTTTCTTTGCTTTGTTTCTTAATATTTTTTTTCCTTTACAGCCTCTATCTCTGATACTCTAAGTGTCGCTCCCCTTTCTAGTGTTATCCTTGCTCCGTCTTAGAGTAAAGGGATAGAAAATGAAACTTACAATGTCAAGGCGGTGGCATGAAAGAGACTTACTAAATCTTTGAAGGAAGGACAATCTTGCAAGTAAGCAAAAGTCACTGATTCCACTTTTGTTGCAACCACAAAGGGTGAAAGTGAGAAATCAACATCTTCTATTACAATCGTCTTACCACCTCTTGATGTCTCTCTATTAGTTACTGAGAGTGAAGTTCCAATGGAAGTTCCCCTTTCTAGGGCAGACTTCTCTCTATTAACTCATACTTCCACCAATGTCGTTGGTTTCTCTTAAAGCACTATCTCGAAAATTTCTTTCCCTGACATATTTAAAGCTATAGTTGATTCTCCTTCAATCCCTTGTCCCTCTATCCCTTCTTGTTCCTTTTTGGAGCAGTTAACGATAAAAATCGTCAACACCAGATCTAAAGTTTGACAATGCATATGCCGTGAAATTCAGACGATAATCGATCTGAAGTATGCCGAAAGATAATTCAACCTCAGCAAGCTTAACTTATTCTGCCAATTCCTAGATATCAAGACATTAAGCCCGAAGATTAGTTACTCCTCCTTAGAGAGGTGAGTATCACACTTACGAAACTTAAAAGTCAACAGTTACCTCGGGATAAGGGCATTATAGGCTTACAGCAGGTTGAAAACCTCATTACAATAGCGATCCTTAGATTCAGGATTGAATAATATACATCATGTTGAGAAGAAACATACAATGTATCACAACAATAGGTTTAGTGACATATTATAACCCTTATTGACTAAGATGATACTTCCACATCGAGCCAGCCTACAAGAAGGTCTTGGTTGTGTTAGTTTTCACGTCATAAGGTTATAATAAGTCTTTATTAGTATGTTATGCTACATTAGGCTTAATGTGAAGGGTTTGAGACACATATAAGAATCATAAGAGAGAACTCATTGATTTCATTCAATGATTTTCCCCTTTTTGAATACTTTTGTGTCCAAATCCTTCATGAAAAAAGGTTAGTGATAACTCCTAGTTCGATCAATATAGACACAACATGATTATCGAATCGAGAAAAGATTAATTCTCAGTTTTCCCTTTTTATTCACTATGATTGTATTATAATTGTAGTGGAAATCCCCAATTTGATTGAGAAATTAGGGTTTGCCCTCTAAGAAAAGAATACAAGAATGTGGAATGATAAAAAGATCCCTTAAAATGTGACCCTTGGGGTCTTATTTATAGACAATTTAGGGCCCCTTTGATAATTTCTCTGCTGCAAGCCCGCCTTCGATTTACGCTATCGGTATCGTCCCGCTTTGGCAGATTTTAGTGTTAGTTTCTGGGTGATAAATTCCTTGGTTTTGGTACCTCTTCTCCTTCAGAATCTCTTTGCTTTGGTTCTTCTACTTCAGAAGTGAATGTTTGGTATTGGCCTATCCTCAAGAGAAGCTTCACTGCTTCCTTCTTTTATGTCTTAGTATTGCTTTCGGTATCTCTACCAAGCCTATTGGTAGCGATAGCACTTTTGTTGGAGCTTCTGCCTTGTCGCTAATCTTTCGCCTTTGCTTAATTTAGGTATCGTGCTCTGATGCTTGACTTCACCCTTTTTCGATACTACTGATAGCGAACTGTCCGATATCGGTATCCCTTCATTTGTTTTTATGTTGGTTATCGGCTTTAATTTTCTTTCGGTGGCTTTGCACTCTGGTAGAGAATTAAGTGCTTTGGTTTTTGCTCATTGTTTGCTTTCGGTATCAGTCTAATGCTTTTTAACCTTGCTTTCTTGGTATCAATTTGGGGCTTTTGCTTCTCTTCTACTGGTACCGAAACCGAATCAACTATCCTTCCTTTGAGTATCAACACCAAGCTAACTGTTCCCATCACGTTGGTGCCGAAAGCATGCTTTCTTCTTTCTTGTTTTGGTGTCGACACCGAGTATTTAACCTTCTGTTGATGCCGATAGCGTTTCTGCTTTTGGTATCTGTTCCTACGCGATATCCTTTTACCTTAGCTTGGTTTCGATGTCGAATTTTGGTAGTTACATTCACCACTAGTGAAGGGGTATTTTTGACTTTTCAAGTTAGATCTTTTACTCCAGTTTACAATAACTTCGTTCAGAATTCTACCTGCGCTTCTCCTGCATAAATTTCAACAACTAATATTTTTTGTTTGTATTTTTCTTGGAGTAGGATGTTTACAGCTATTTGCTCATATTATGTTTAGCATTCCCCGGGCATAATCCTAATAACAAGCTAAGCATGCATGGGGTAGAATCACTATTAGTACTTTATACCATATTGGAATAATGATCAACGACTTTCTTTGTAACGACCCGAATTTTAAGCCGTTAATTTTAAACATTTAAATCTGATTTAAATGTCGTATTTGAAAATATAAATGGGATTTTATAAGGAATTTATTAATTAAAAATGACGTTTGTACGTATAATTTATAATTAAATTTAAAACGAGCCCGTAACGTCGCGGTATTAACTTAATGATTTGAACTTCAATTGAATATACTGGATCCAACATAAGTCGGATTCCTTCGAAATAAGAAATGTTCAGATCTATTTGGTTATATTTTTCTAATGGAAGTGAAAAATCAAGATTTCGTTTTCTACATTGTGAGTTATGTCCAAATCAAATTTTCAAATAGTCGTTATGGAGTCGTTTATAAATTATAATGATTTATTATATAAATAAATCAATTTTAAATAATCCAAACGTAGTTTTTATTTGAAATATCGAGTTATTAATCCAAATATGTTTATTTTGGAGCGATATGATGTTCTATTCAGACATATACGGTTATAATAATTTATTTTTATTTAATGGAATTGTTATTGAATTTATTTATATTTAATCGACTTATTTAAGCCTTAAAAACAGCCTTTTTGCAAACGGTCTTGGAAATATACGAAAATAGTTCCATCGTGTCTGGAATATTTTATTATTTTGGGATTTCAAGTTTCGAGCCATTCGAAATTGTTACGTGAGCGTGGAAAAATTAACGTGAATAAACTGATAAATTTAATATTCAAAATTTTGCTATTTTTCAGAATGGACTCGGTTTTCGATGAAACAAGTTCCGTTGGTTCTAGAATGTCAAACTGTAGTTGGATGTCCATTTTCATCGCATCTGAAGTTCGAACGTAATTACATGAAATTAAAACGTCGAATGATAAAAAGCGATAGGCATCAACTTATAAAATTAATAAAACATTTGAATTAAATAATAAATCTACTTTCTACAAATTCATCCCACCGTAATCCCTAATTCCCCAAAATAACTCTTTCTCGTTCTATGTCAACCACAACCAAAAATCTCCGATTGGTTTTCTTTTTTAATATAATAAATTATGAAATGAAATTGTTTAATGAAAGGTTTGCTTAATTCATTGGATAATAAGGATAAATCCCGTATGCCTTTCGTAAGGCTCGGTGGACTTTCCTGATCCTCGACTTTTGGATGCAACGGATGTAGGGCTGACGATTTTTAATTTAGGGTTAACCGGAGGGGGACTTGATGAGGGCAAAGGGGTTATGGAGGCTAGGGATGGCATGTAGCCTGTAGGAAGTGGTGATGTGAAGAAGTCGCGCAACTCGTTTTGGAGTTTCTCTGAACTTCGGTGACGGCGCAGGTTCACTGGAAGGTAGGTGAGTGAAATAAAAGGTAGCATGATACTCAGGTGGAATTCGCAGTCATCATGGTGGGGTTGGCCCGGTCTTAGGTGACGTGGAGGGTCTGGCCATGTTGAGCTTAAAGAAATAGATATGGTGGCGGTGGTTCTGAGAAATCATCAGTGAAAGAGAGGTACTATCATGCGTTTTGAAAAGGCATCGGGTATTTTATTTTATTTTAGCAATATTGAATATGTTGATTGGAAATTATGGGGATTCTGGTGTGTGGTTGATGACTGGAATGTCAGTGCATGATGATTGCTAGTGGCTAGCATGGGTCGGTTTCTTACTGTAAGCTACAACAAGTTATTTGTCAGCTTGGAAATTAACGGTGAGGAGTTTGTTGGTCTCAATACGTGGAGTCAGTGAAATATGGGAAGAGTTTGAAAGGAGCACATGGCGGTGGAAGTGGAGTCGTGCATGAGAAAACTGGGTGAGTTCGGATGGAATGGGGAGAGATGAAATTGTGTATTCGAATTGAAAAAAAATGGCGAAGGAATCTTGTTTGGGACTGTTGTGTGTTCATGGTTCTGAAAAAGGAATGGGTGTGGAAGGAGGATTAATCCAGCATAACTTATGATTAATGAAATCATTAAGTATTAATCTTTGGGTTAGTGTAGTTAGAAAAAGTAAGATTTGAGATCACGGTATTGTTTGGGCAAGGAGGAGGAACGACTTTGAATGGGTACGGCAAAGAGAATGAAGTTAGAATCCTTAATCACAACTTATTACTGATAATAATGGTAAATTTAAGATTAGTGACAACAATAATTATTATTAAATTATTCTAATTTAAACAAAAGTTGAAATCATTATAACTATTGTAAACGTGAACAGAATTGAACCAGACCAGTCATGTGGGAACCGGAGCAACGAGATTTACATTGTAGAATTGATGGGACCGCGAACATGACTACTGGAATTTCGTAGAAAAATTAAATGTTGTTTGATTTTTCGTGAAACCAAAGCAGAACCGTAAACTGCAAAACAAGGTGAGTAAACTCACTAATTCTGTCTCGTTTGTATTTTTATGTAAACGAGTATTAAATTTATTCATAGTAATTTTATACTGTGCGATGGTTGTTTGGATGAATGGTTGATAAAATTGGTTGAAATGATTGATATAGTTATATCGTTGATCGGTAATTAATTCTATTTACTGTGACATTTCATATCGATGTGAAATTACTATTATTGATGTTGATTAACATATGTGGATGGACGGAAACAGGTTGGAGGGATCCAACTGGATTCATCAACATTTATATTACTGTTTTGATTGATTGTGATATATGATGTGATATATAAATGGTGACTAATTATATTGTGTTTGAATTACCCTGAACTTAGAATTTAGATATTTAAACATCATAGAATATTTTCAGATATAGAAAAGGATATCATTAGATTTAAAAAGAAAATTTATTTCCAAAATAGAAATTAAATTTCAAATGGACTAGAAATGGAAACTTGTTTAGTTGGATTAAACAAGAAGTTGATTATAACAATGTTTACAAATTTAATAAAATATTTATCATAGGATAAATTAGAATATAAATTCAAGTTGAATTTATATAAGAAAAACGGAAATCAGTGTTAACACCAATATTTGAAGTGGAATTTAAACCCAGTAGTTATAAGAGAAATTTGAGTTGAGGAAAATGAATTTAATTGGAAATTTTAATGAGAAGGGAAATGGGAAAACGGTTTCGAAAGAAACGACGGATTTTTATTCCAAAATTTGGAATATAAAATAAATTGAGATAAATCCAATGGATTTATAAATAGGAATTCGGTTATGTCGAATTTTATACAAATTATTTATTTCCCGAAAGGATATTTAAATTTTATTTAACGTGAAACTATAATTTAATTTAAATATGTTAAGAGGTTAATATTTTAATAAATTTTATGGTTTGCAATAATATATAAAAAGGGTTTTATAGAAGGGTGCATTTTTTACAGGTCCCTATTAAGTATTAAAATATAAGAAAAGTCCAGCGGTAGAAATTATAGAAATTTCATCCCTATTTTCAAAACGTGGCACATAAAATTCCGTCTTTGTCCTTTAAACCCTAAAAGTTCTTCGTTTTGGAAAATATCTCTTCATTTATCGTGCTGCATCTTGAGGAGTGACAATCGAAGAGGAAAATCACAAATTTTCAGTCGATTTTCTTTATTTAATACTCGATCAAGTGGAAATGCATAAAATCAAAGCCGATTAGATCAGAAAATATCATCGATCTGGCAAAAACGAAGGTAAATTTTTTTTTTTTTTAATTTTTTCTGTCATACAACATCTTATCTTGTCATATTTTATTTTTTAATATGTATTAACTTCGAATTGTTGCATGATTATATGAATACATACAAATCTTCATGCAAATTTGATTTAAAAAATAATTTCTGTGGCAAAAAAAATCCGTACAATCGCTTTTTCCAAATTTGAAACTATCAGCAGATTCATGCAACTATAAGCAGATTAATGCATAAATGTATGCATTTAATCCCAACTGTTGCATGTAATTGTGCAACTATTATCTGAGTGCTGAATAATTATATGCATTTATCCCAAAATGTAGAATGCAATTTTGATTTTATTACATAATTGTTGCATAATTCTATGCACGTAATTAGAAATTTTGCATGCAATTATGGAACTATCAACACATTATATGCAATTCTGGTAACATTTACATGTTTACATGCAGATAATAAAAATAGCTGCATACTTTTATGCACATATTTTGGATAATTGAATATTCATGTAAACATGTAATAAGTGCATACTTGTACGCATGAATTCATAATTTTTACAAACTTGTATGCATAAAATATGATGGCTTGCATACTTTTATATTGATTCCGTAAATATTATCATATTAATGCAGATATTGAGATTGTTTGCATATTTCTATGCATGTTTTCATACTAAATAGAATAATTCTAACAAATTGATAAATTTTTTACATTTTCTGCAGCGTCAATTGGGAAATGTTTGTAATAAATATAATGAAACAAAAAAGTAGGGACAAACAAGTCGACAAAGATGATGAAGTATACAAGCCTGATTCTGTAAAACTACAACGAGCTGTGATTACTGCTCGAATTCTAAATTGCAAATTTTACAGTTGGACTGTAGATGATGACCTAACACAGGCGTTCCTGCTATCAACCGAAAACAAACCTTCTGATTAAAATTATTAAAAATGGTGTTTAGATGTGTGTACAATTATGTTGATTGATTTTCTATATTCGAACTACTATGACATTATTATGTATTTTCTGTACTAAATTACTGTGGAAGTTTATGTACTGAATTTAGTTTTTCTATTCTTAAACGATATTGTGAATTGTTTCTTTCTTGTATACAGTTATTCATAATACTTGCATGTTTAAATACAAATATTGTTATATGTTACGCATATGTGAAATTACAAAATATGCAGGATAATTTCAAGATTAAAAAAAGGGAAGTAAACTTCAATTTTTAAAGAGGGTATGCATACACAATGAACATTTGCATACTTGCATGCAGATAATAAGAATAACTGCATACGTCTATGCAAAAATTGAGAATATTTGTATACATTAGCCAGTTATAAAGATACTTTCATACCTATATGTAACTACTACGAAATGTTTCATACATTTATGCAGCAATGCAAAATAGTAGGAAAAAATAATACAAATATTCAGTATAATTGCATACATGTACGCAACTATACTGAATAATTGCATATGTATAAGCCTAAAAAAATAACTATAAAAATTACAGAATTTAACATTAAAAAACTAAACTAAATTTAAAGCAGAATGTGAATGTTCACAACAGTATACAGTATAACTTTGTTAAAAAAATACAAAAAAAAACATATAACAGTCTTTTGAAGAACGCCTCATCTTCTACGACCATCTTTTGGAAAGTTTTTGATTTGTTGACAATACAATATCCAATAGTCTTCATCTTCTCCAGACACAATAGAAATTGCTACAGGCAAAAAACCTATGAAAAAAATAATATTAAAAGAATAAAATAAACTACAAAACAAATAGTACAAAATAGAAGTAAAACATGCACAAATAATTAATACACTACAGCGCAAATTTACAGTAAAATCACATTCGTACATGCAATTCTGTTTTATTTTTCAATTTGTAATAAAATTTGCACACATACATTCATATTCTAAAAATATTTGCATACATGAATGCACATATCTATAATAGTTGAAAACAATCTGTACAGTCATAATAATTGTATTCAAGTATGCATATATCCAAATTAAATGCATACCTTTATGCAAATAATTCAATATTCAGAACAATTGTATGATTTTGTTTACAATTTCTACATTATTGCATGCTAGTATTAACAAAAAAAAGGCATATTTAAAAGCATATATACGAAAGAATATTATACTGTTCAGATTAAATTCATGAACACATGCAAATATTCAGAAAAATTGCATACATGTATGCTTAAAAACACAATAAATGATGTTAATAGTGAAAAATAAACTTTAACAAAACATACTTTTATTTCCATTTTTTCCGGTAGCAGCTACTAAACATCCTTACCCACATCTATCATTACCAAACATCAACAGCACCAAAACACCATTATCAGCTTCTGAATACATATATGAAAATTTCCTGAATATATGCAAAGCCCTATACACAGAATATAACGATAGTTGCATATTTTTATGCAAATATTAACAACTTATGCATATTCGTTTACACATATTCAGAATATAAGAACAAATGTATTGCCAAACTTAATAAATAAATTTGTATGATCTATTATTACACGTATTAAAACTATATATGATAATTAAAATGTCCATCAACAAATATATACAATTAAAGAAGATCAGATTAATCAGTTAAATAAGATCAAGCGAAAAATGATACCCGTAGAAAATAAAAACGAATAAAAGTATAAGTTACCTTGAAGAATAAACATTCATTGTGTACATCAAAGATGGATCTAATTTAATCACAGAAAGAATTCCAAGCACCATAAATTCTAGATCGACGAACGCAAAAAATGAGAATGGCGCCGCCATGACACAGAATTGTAAGATTCTGGAAAAAATAAAACCCTAATACGTGTTTCATATTAGATTAATTACGGCGATAATTAAGGAAGAAGGGCAGTTTTGTAACAAAAAAGGCCGCTATTCAAAAATAGGGATGAAATTTATATGTTTCAAAAGGGGAGGATGTGAGCCTAATTAAGTTTAGTTTTAAGGATATGAGCCTAATTTTCACATTATAGAAATCAAATTAAGTTAATTTCGGAAGTTATAAAATGTTTAGCTTATAAGTACATTCAAAAGAGAACTTGAATTGTTTAAAATAAATGGAAATGTGTTAATTGAGTAACAGTTTTATAAACAGAGTTTACGAATGAAACAGAATATGATGTGGTTTTAGAAAGGGACTCGATAACTAGAAGTAGAGCAGTAATGATATTTACAAATAAAAATCAAGTTGTTTTGAATAAATGAGTCTAGATTCCTTTTAAGGAATGATATTCATATTTGAAAATGAATAACAGTTTGGAAGAAAATGTTTATGAATGGAAATAATTATAAGCTAATCTGAGTTAAACTAAAATTGTAGATTATTTCGAAGTTCGGAATATTTATCAAATATAGATTATTCGAAAGGGAGTTATTTATTAAAATTACTTTATATCAAATTCAGGAAAGTACCTTTTTACTTCCCGTTTTAATAAAAAAATTATGATTTATTAATTTAATTTAATTTAATTTAATTTAATGAATAAAACTTATATTTTAAATTTTAATATTTCATAAACACGGATTATAAGGCTATCGTTATAATCGATGATTTGCGTAAAAAGAAGTGAATTCACAAACTGAATCCGAGAGTGTGTAACATTGTTTTGTTGGAATTTGAAATTGTGAGCCTTGTCTATTTTAAAATTGAGAATGTTGTTCAGTTAAGGTCTGAGAGGTAATTATACCCCAACTTGATTGACTTCATGATTGACGGAGGAATGGTTAAGGTTCGGTAGCTAGGATTGGAGCGATACAGTTAGTTAATGAATAAAAATCTGAATTGAGTCATAGTAACGATGTTTTATATAAAATCGGTTTAACCAAATAAAAGGATTTTGGAAATGTTTTCCAAAGTAAATTAGGGATGTTTTCTAAGTACAGAAACTGAAATGATTTGGTATAACGAGAAGTTAAGAAATGATAATTGGAAATGTCTTCCTGTGTTAATAACGCATATTTTCTAAAATATAGAAAATAAGAATTTGTGAATATATGGAAATGTTTTTCTAATTGGGATAAGAGATATTTTCTCGAATAAAGAAACTAGGATACTGGAAATGTTTTCCCAAAATTGAGAGAGACAATCGAGCTTTGAAAGGATATGAAAGATGGGAATTTGGAATTGATATTATAATAGGGAATTTATATAAAAAGGAGCCAGTATTGCTTGATGGTTGATCGGTAGAATTTCCATTTGGAAATAGGATTGATGGTTGTATGGATGTTCCTTTGGTAGTTAAATAAGCGACTATCAAGGTTTTGGTTTATTTTATACCTCCATTGTCAATACGGAGAGACCGGGATCAAATTTATTATCTGAGAACCACTCCGTATTGGCATAAGCGTTGCGAATCGAAATATGCTGAAGATGATTGAAAACAGAGTAAAGTGCAAGGGTTGCTCTATAAATCCTAGGTAGAAATTTCCCAAGATGGATTAATAGAATAGTGCCTTCAGTTTGTCCAATCCCAGGACAACGTATATAGACGAATGTCAGATAGAGTAAATTCTAGATGGTTACGTACATTGATTTCTTCAAATATACCAAGTATGGTGGCGAGGAATTTATTTTTCTTAGCTTAACACCCAGAGTATATTTGTGGACGTCAATTAGAGATTTGACAGACCTGACAATGTGGCATTAGAAGTGAATGATGATGTGTTGTTCTATAAGGAAATTGTGACCTCAAGCCTCATCACATGGAAAATGACAGAAACCGGGCAGGCAGAATGGCCAAGTGGGTCATTCCCATTAGGGGTATTATCATAAGATCTAGAGAAATACCAATTGCTTCTTATTCTTTTCGCTGCTGTATGATTTCGGTAACAGTTTCTGATCGCAACCATTGGTGATAATATGCTCGATAAACTCAAGTTAAATGTGTGGGTAGTCATATGTGGCCGGGTTGCAAGATGTTCTTGTTGAACCCAGTGTATTCACCTCTAGAGATACTGAAAAACCCCACCTCCATTAATGTCACTTACAAACGGAATGCATTAACTTTAGTGAAGCGTTATAGGTAAGAGAAGCAGATAAATTACAATTCAGACAAATAAAGCAACGGAAAATAAAGTCATTTTATCAGCAACGTAATTCAGTCAAGCTTTTACAAAAAAATTGACTCAATCATACTTAAAAGTATTACGTAAAACTTCTGTCTTGATTCAAAAACTTCCAAGTATATAAGAAGCATAAACCATAGCAAAGTAGCATAAGTCCCCAGAACAAAGTGCAAACACAGCCATAACCAAGATAAGAGGATCCAAGCAATACATCAAAGAATCTTCAAGCTTGGAAAGAGAAACTGTGACAACCCGTAACTTCCTCGGTAGGGAAAGCACGAATCGCTTTGAGGACAAGCCAAATCAGAACGCAAATAGAAGAACATTTCATTGTTTATTACAACAATTCCATCGGAATACAAGAATATACAGAGTATGAATAAATATTACACATTTACTAAATATCAGAGATTACAATAAATTACATTTAAATACATAGCAGCGGAAAATTAATACAACACACAACTAAAAGGAGATATACGGATACAAAGCTTTACGAATATCATTCCATCTGTAAACCAGGATCCTATGAATATAAATCTGCAAAACCAAAACTACTAGCTGTCCGTGTGGAAAATAAGGGCACCCAGAGTTTAGGTTAAAACAATAAAATCCAGGTCAATCATGTGACTGGTGTGAGAACTAAAACAGTTATTTAAAACTTTACTTTAAAAGAGAGTAATTCAAGGGACTACGCCGTATAACACGAAACGGGTTTCCTCCCAAGAATACTAGTGCATATAACAAAACAGCGCAATGCTTTTTGGAAAAATGAAGCTATTATAAGACACAGGTCCCATCACACAATGCAACGCAAGCTGGAGGATAGGGTTTTCCCTTATAATAGCCAAACATGCTTGGTACGTTTAAAACAAATCATTTGATACTATTATAAGTGTATAGTGTCAAATCAATTTCAATCATAAATATCAATCCTAGGCGGCATGGGTACCATCTATCATGTCGCCATACTAGGCTCTACAAATAAAACCACAAGTCACGTATTGGAAATTGGATTTCCGTCATGAGTCGAGGCATGGGGCAAGATCCTCTCCAATTCGAGACACTCTAGCAAATGTCTCAGGACCCCACTATGATCCTTGGATCGGTTGGGTCGGTCCTCACTTACTTTTGAGGATTGGCAATTCCTGAACACACGTTTCCCAGTCCTAACAGACCTATATCCGAGGCACCTCGCATTCCAACAACCACACAGGTGAAAAGTATATAAATGTCAGCCAGTTTAAGCACTGACACCACCACTAGCTAGAAAGAAACGTCGTGTTCTCCCAACGGTCTGTATCCCGTTTTTGATTCATACCGAGGTGTGAGGCTCGCAAATTCACGTTATACACAAAGCTATGCCACACAGGCTGTGCTTTGTTCATCAACCACAAGACTTTTCCTTTCAACAGAAGCCTTGATCATTTGCCACTTAGGCGTGCCACACTGACAATTCATGCCATGCGACTGATGTCCATCGATATACAACCTCTGAGCTCATACGTCTCAGAGAAGGGTGTAAGCAAGAGAATAAATTCTCCGCCACCAAACAGATGTATATTTAACAGAGATCAATCAACACAGAATAAAATCCTGTGTCAGACACACAGTCCATTTACAAGTTCGTTCTGGGTCTGAACGAAACCGGAGGCACTTTCCTCGCATATCTATCGATCTCCAAGTACGTCTGGACGATCACCAACTGATTCCCTCATCTTGGGTGTACAGCCCAATCAAGATCATCAGTAATCACCCAAATGATGTGAAGACTTCCGGTCTTCAACCACCGTCTTCATCTTTGACTTATCGTCGAATCGGTTATTCAAAATGGGTATAAACCCGGCCTTTCCGAATAACCCGCGTGTATAATAAACAAATGTTACACAAACACAACATACGCCTCATTCCAATTCAGAATATTCTTTTATTCCAATATTCACATCATTAGGGAATAGGTTCCCATTAATTTTATCAAAGATAAATTCTTTTAAATTTATTCTTTAATCTTCCTTTGGATATCATTTCAAACCATATTATGGTTTTCCAAACAAGTCGGGATTAGCGAACCACACTGAAGTAATTATTTATTTTATTTCCCAATCCCAACCTATTCATCCCATGGAACAAAACTGGTAATACTCCATATCTAACACCATGGTGTTATCGGTAAAATTAATTACCATTTCACGTTCAAATCTAATAAAAGATTCAACTATCGCCTTGGAGAAAAACTGGTGACACCCCATTTTCGATCACTTTCCAATTTTGATAATTTAAATTATCAATTCACATTTCAATTTAATTACCGATTCATTAAAACTCCACTTAGTTTTAATCTTCCCACAAATCAATATCCTGTCTTTAACTGGGTTAAAGAACCAATGTCATCTAAAGCACGATTCACGATAAACCAAAAATCACTTTCTATTGTTAATCGGGTTAAAGAACAGTGTTATTCAAAACACCGCTCACGATAAACCCAAAAAGTCAATTCAAATTCAACTCTAATTAATATTATTTAATTGGTACACTTCATTAAATCTAAATAGAAAGATTTAATCTTTTTCTCAACTGGGTTTAAGAACAGTGTTGATGAAGACACCATTCACGACAAACCCAAATCACATTTGAAATTAAATACAAGACTCGGAATAGAAAATATATCGGCTTATATTCAATATCAAATTCTACGACCAACAAATATCGTATTGGAAATAACGATATTAATATATCATTCAAATTCGCATAACAATATCTGTATAATCACGAAATCCAACAACGAAATATTCCGAAGATAATTTAGATTCAAATTCATTTCCACTTCAATTATTGGGAATTCTGATTATTTTTAAAACCACTTTCAAATTCAATTTATTTATTTGAAAAATAAATTGATTTTTATTCTAGTTCAAAACTAGTTCATTTCGATAAAAATATATTTTTATCCTTTCAATAGGGAATTTTTCATCCCATTTCTTTCCAATTCGTATATTATGATTTTACACAAATTATAGATATTTTTAATAATTTTATCAAGGCCCATACAGTCGATTTCCAATAACGGTCGTCGAACTGCACTTACAGCGACCTTTTCCAAATTTGATTTGGACATCATTCCAAATCCAATCGTTAGATTTCAAATTTCTAATATTCATTGGAAAGCTCTTTTCGATACGAACCCAACGGTTCCGGTTTCAGGAGAATCCGACGGTCGGATCTCCCGTAACGTCAATTCGAAGTCAATGGTCGAAATTCACGAATTGCCGTGGCGCGGCGCGTTCTATTCAGGCCATTTAATATATATAATATATATATTATATATATTTCATCGATTTCAATTCAAAACGTATTTTATAATTCGTTTAAAATTCGTTTTCAAAACAATTTCAACTTCATATTCAATTTTAGATCAAAATTGAATAGTCCATATCATCAATATATATAAATGATAATATTTTCAAAATATTATATTTTGAAATCACTTTCTTTTCGATATTCGAATAAAATCGATATAAATATCGACCGCATCAAAATGGCGCATCTCTAATCAACACGGCTTTATATATTTCAATAACTTCGTTATTCTATTCAACAAATGAATATTTATTCTATTCAACACATGAATCTATATTTCTTTCAACACATGAATATTCTCAACACATGAGCGTCGTCAACACATGACTATTTTTATTATTCAATATATTTTATAAAATTATGATAAAGATGTAAATTTTATTATTTAAAATATTTTACTCAACACATGAATCTATATTTTATTCAACACATGAATATATATTTTATTATATTCTTTATTTTCCCAATTGGAATGAGGCCCAATCAATTACCATATAATGTTAATTTTATGGATTCCATACAACACATGTATATAATATCAACGATAAATAATCAACCATCGTCCAAAGTGCACTGCACTGTATAAGCATCAAATATAGATATCTAACGCTTATAACAGCCTGTCAATCAATCGATCGACATACAACTAATTATTGGGATTAGTGTATACCATATTTTACCCCAATACCCGTGTGGGGTTTCAAATCAACAAACACAGATTTTTATTTGCACACACGTTAAAATTATATTTTTAACGACAAAATATTTTTAACTATATGAATATTTTATTTCCTTTCACATCACACAATCAATTTTTCACCACACAACAAAATCAAACAAGTCGTCCATGGTCTGTGGACAACAGGTGTTGGGTGCTGCTAAGCACCGTCTGCATCCTAGTATATATTTTAACTAGAAAACAAGATTTAAAGTGAGAAGTTCTCACCGACTAGCTAAACCAAACGCCATGACTCTTCATATGTAGAAATCTTCGTCGTGCTCGCCTTTCGTCAATTTCATTGTCTGTAGCCACTACCTATATAAAAATCACATTTTCATATTGTTACTATATAGATAAAAATTCTATTTTTACACCGCTACTATACAGATAAAAATTCTATTTTTACACCGGTGTTCATATAATAAAGATTATATTTTTATCACGCTATTCTCTATATAAAAATTATATTTTTATATATAAAGATCGTATTTTTATATCACGGCTACATGTGTAAAAATCACTCCTTTACAACGATACTTCCATGATAAAAATTATATTTTTATCTTGCTAGCAATATAACAAAAATTATATTTTTATTACTCTACATGAATAAAAATCATATTTTTATACCTCCTACATGATAAAAATTGAATTTTTATTATCTATATAATAAAAAAATCATACTTTTATCCTTCTACTAATATAAAAATCATATTTTTATGCCACTATTCCATATATAAAAATCTAATTTTTATATTGCAATTTCGATTATAAAAATCATACCTTTTCTTATATAAAAATATAATCTTTCAACATATAAAAATATGATCTTTCAACTTATATGAATTCGATTTTTAAACCTCCTTTACATATAAAAAAAATTCGATTTTTAACTTCATGCCTATATAAAAATTAAATTATATTTTTAATCTTTCAATGATATAAAAATTATATTTTTAACTTTTCTATAATGTAAAAATTATATTTTTAACCTTATGCAATTAATTACATAGAAAAATAAACAAAAATAAATAAATTAAACGAATCGAAGGACTTACAGCGAAGGGTTTGGGGTTGGAGGGATTTCCAGTCGAAGGGGGACCCACCGGAGGTGCTGACGAGGGCGGGGAAGGTGGTAGGGGGCTGCGTCTGTAGCTGAGGAGGAGGGGGTGCAGATTTTCGAGTGGAGGAAGCAGGAGGTGGTGGTCTTCGTGGGCTTCGGGGCTGTGAGGCTCGCGTTAGAGGAGAAGAAGAAGGGGAGGAGGGAGGAGAGTGGAGGCTGCGCCTGCGGCGCGGAGGCGCGATAGTAGGAGGAGCGACGGCGGCTCCTCTCCCTTCCTCCTTCTTTTTTTATTTTCTATTTCGAAATAAATGAAACGGGGGGGGGGGGGGGCTGAGAGTATAGAGAGAGAGTTTTTATATATTAATTTATATTATTTAATTTCAAAAGGTTGACTTTTTCATTCGACCTCTAAACGAGGCCCACCGCATGTCGTCCATAGCTAATTACCCCTATTTCGAACACAATGGGATATGTATCGTAAGCCAAATCGATCATTTCGATCAGTTTTCGTCAAAATCAAAATATAACTATATATATTGAATTTGAACGCGCATTTCAATTTACTGGGGCCACATACTAACTCGAAAAATTCCAAAAAAATTATTTCTAGCCTCGTATTGACGATACGGTCCTAACAAAACTAGTTTCGTCGAATTCCGAGACCGTTTGAAAAATGGCCATTTTCCAGTCGATTAAAATCAACTTAAACTGGTCAAACGTGTTTTCCTTTGCCACGCTCACATATTGAATCGAAAAATTACGAATTTTGAAATCTAGCAATAACTTGACATCACGGATCCAATAAAAGTGGTTTCGTCGAAAACCGAGGTCGTTTGCCAAATTTCCATTTTTAAGGGCCAGAATTCCATAGCGACTATTCTGAATTTTCAACTGGACGTAACTTTTGATTCCCGCTATGAAATTTTGATTTTTCGGATTCGTTGGATAGATATTCTCAAATAGATTCTAATATTTTTGGTTTCGCCAAAATCCGGTTTATTTTGCACCCGTTACATTCGTTTGAACTTAGAAATCGAATTATCGAACTACCGCACCATTTTTAATTCCTTTTATAATTTAAAATAAATATTTATATTCTAACGACGATCTACATAAATATATACGTTCTAATTCTATTCAAAATAACTTTCTCACCGTTATTATTTAAAATAATTCATTTTAAATATTCAAAATTCATCAAAATTGTCAAAACAAAATTTTTAAATTGGCTCAGATTTTCAGGGTTATTACAGAAACGGTCCAAACTAAGCTGATCTATTCCCTGCCAGACTACCTGGGTGGGGGGACGGAAGAAGAGAGGCGAAACAAAACTAGGTCAGACATAAGTCTGGTAAGTCCAGTGATTTTCAGTATGTAAACAGGTAAACGTTACATGACATGAATAAACTGAATATAAGACAATACCGTGGTAACAGGGATAACAAGATAACATAAGATTAGCATAAGATATGATAAGGCAAGATAAACTGAATGCGCTTCTATTCTTTCTCTGCTTCACCACTACCCTGTTATTCTGATTTCTATATCTCTGCACCACCTAACTAGTGTCCAAACTAGTAATCTGTATAAAATGATAATATGATAACGTGATCCCAATCCCTGCAATTGTGGTAGCCTTCAGGTGTACATTTATTATGAGGATCTCACCTCAATCTTCCTAATTGCCATGGATATGTTAGATGTACCCTTACTACCCTATCGACCGGCTCCCTACTTGTATTAATGTTCCTTGTGTCTGTGCCAATCGACCCTCTCTTACGTGTAGATACCTTGTGCTGGTCCCACCATAAGGTGTATCAATCCCTATGATAGCAACCCGACACGATTCAAGATGTACAGTGTATACTACTGATGCCCAGTGCCTGCTTTTTCCACTCCGGAGAACGTGCACGCCCATACTCCATCGGAACCTACACTGGTGCACCACCTGCCGCTATTTTGACCGCTTATAATCAGCCAAGTAATCGTGCCCCACCCTGCCTAGTTCAGGGTACCGTGATACATCTATGTGGGTTACTGCTGAAATGGTTCCCGTTACTAGGGTTTCCTAGGGTCTATTCGCATACCCCCCCCAAATTTGGTTAAGTGTTATCCATCCATTCAAGTTAACTTAACCCACCACACATCATGTCATATTGGTTAAGTGTTGTCCATTCATGTTAACTCGACCCATCCACTCATCATGTCATGTTGGTTAAGTGTTTCTTATCAACTTAACCCTTCTCATTCATCATGTGGTACTGGTTAAGTGTTTCCTATTAACTTAACCCTGTTCATTCATCATGTTATATTGGTTAAGTGTTTCCCCTTAACTTAACCCCACTCGTGCATCATGTTATATTGGTTAACTTAACCCTGCTCACTTGTCTAATTAACATGTTATAACGGTTAAGTGTTCTAAATTTACTTAACCCCACCTTCTTGTCTAATTAACATGTTATAACGGTTAAGTGTTCTAAATTTACTTAACCCCGCCTTCTTGTCTAATTAACATGTTATAACGGTTGAGTGTTCTAAATTTACTTAACCCCACCTTCTTGTCTAATTAACATGTTATAACGGTTAAGTGTTCTAAATTTACTTAACCCCACCTTCTTTTCTAATTAACATGTTATAACGGTTAAGTGTTCTAAATTTACTTAACCTTGCCTTCTTGTCTAATTAACATGTTATAACGGTTAAGTGTCGCCTGTTCATATGTTACCATTCTTAGCATGTCTGTTTATTGACATTAATTAATTTATTAATGCCCCAACCTCTCACATTAGAACTGTTGTTTGCGGTTGCTAGATGTACCGAGCGGTTCTGGGCAGCCTTCTACCGCAAACTCATTCTAACCTCGGGTTTTGGACTAAATGCGCTAACCTCACACATTAGATCTGTGTTGTTGCGGTTACTGGATGTGCCGGGCGGTTCCAGGCAGTTTTATACCGCAACTCAATCTAACCTCGGGTTGGGCATGTTCATCTTTTAGCAAATTTACATATTTACCGTGCATGTCCAAGTCTAGATTTTATATGCTAATTATCCCAATTTCACAAAACCAGTCATGTTTCAATTCTCAAGTTATGCCCAACAAATTCAATTACGAGTTTTTAATCAAAATAGGCTACACCTAATCTTCCCAAATTTACAATAATAGGCATGGTCCAAAATCACAATATACATTATGCTTGGCTTCCCAATCAATAGTTATGTCCAATCTAGATTAATATTCCAGTTTACAGTTTATGCCCTAAACTTGGTTTACATGCCAATTAACCCAAACTTGCAGTTATAACGATAATAATGCCCCAATATCAATTACAAGTTATGCCCAACAATTTCACCGAATATGTTATGCCTAATTATTTCACCAAATACGTTATGCCCAATATTTACCCAAAAATAGGTTATACCCAAATATTCCCAGTATTTCAATCGTTTGTATTTCGCGATTTCATCCTAGGTTCGAAGGTAACCCAGGTTCATAAAAGAAAAAGGAAATAGGGGAAGAGAGAGAAGGAGCATAAAATAAGAATCGGCATAAAAATAGGCATATAGCAACAGACCTAATACAGGAAATTTAGATCTAACAAAGATAGATTCTTGAATAAACTGATACAATCATTATCGCAGGCATAAGATTAACATCATGAACCAAAAAGGATTATATGCCTGATGTACAACAAAGATAGGCATGAGTGTATCGATATAATGACTTCTTAGGCATGTAAAATCATGGATTCGATAGAAAGATAGGGATAAATCTGAAAAGATTGTCTTATCATCAAGCATGGACTTAGATTCATTTTATTACATTCCAAGATTACAATTAGGTATTTAAATCTAAAAATAACGTGAACTTACAGAAAAGAATGGATCTTGTATTCTGGGATCTGATTTCTGAATTTGTTAAGCTTATCCTTTGATGTAGACGTTTGATTCTCTAGTTTGGATTTGGTTTGGAGTTTTCTAACTTGATTTCTAGTTTGGAGAAGATGGAGGCTTGGCTAGCTTAGACATGGACAGCTTGACGGCTTCATAGAATAGGGTTATCAGTTTTAGGTTTAAGGTTTGAGGTGATTATATAGAAGTCTAGGATTAATTCTAGCCTTTAGATCAGTCTAGGAGTAATCAGAGCCATCCAAACCAAAGAGATGTGTCACTCAGCCAATCATAGCACGACACATAAGCCCTAACACCTCAGAATTCACCACCAGGCCAAACAGAGAAGGCCACATCAGCTCAGTGTTATAAAAATTCGTCACAGGAGTTGGATCTCAAAAGGGGTCGATTCCCTACATGGGGGGGGGGGGGTTCGACACCTATGTCGACTCCCCTATAGGGAGGTCGACACCTATGTCGACTCCACCTGGGGGGATCGACACCCTGAGCGGGAAATTTCCCGCTCAGCCTGTTCTGTCCGAATTTTGAATTTTGTACTAGGTTTTGATTTTAATTATTATTTATATTTATTTTCTGCTTAAACTTGAAATCTTCTAACCTCCATAACTTCTTCATACGGAGTCTGATTCACGCAAACTCGGACTCTATCTCTAGCAGAATTCCGAGACGAACACAATGGCATAAACTGTTTTACTTAATTCCCACTTTTAAAATTAAGTATTCTTTAATTCGTTACTTTAACATTCACAGAAAATCCAGGGTGTTACATTCTCCCCTCCTTTAAAGGATTTCGTCCCCGAAATCTCTAAGTTAAGAAGAATGTATCCTAACATCCAACATCCATCTACTCAACCATCAATCACAGGCATCCATTGTCCTTAAAAATATTTCTAATGCTTTCATGATCATATGCATAGTGTGTGTATATGTCCTTATCTAATGAAAAATCAGGCGGTCTACTGATTCAGATGACCTCCTTGATGCGAATCATGTCGGTGTTATGAGTCCATCATGTATGCAATTATTCCTAATCGTATTTTGTAACTTCTACATGAGTGCACAACCATTCATACAAATGCAATGTCCATATGATAACACATCAATTTTCAATCCATATATAAATACATATATGCATATGCAATATGAAAGTGACTGAGCCGATCTAGTGCCTAATGTGTGTGTATATGCATCCATGAGCAACCACTAGCAAACACTTACATCCACTTGCATCCACCAATCATAACATGTCTCAAACACATGTTTACATCCATTGGCTTCTACCTAAGGATTGAGGATAGGATCGAGAGGATATACTTAAAAGATAAAGACTAGCAAGTAAACTTTACAGAAAAAGAGAGATTAAGGATATACCCACAAAAAGGGTATGATGCGCGTATCTAGTCTTCAGTCTTCTAGGTCGCATCTTCTTGAGCTTCACTCCATATTGCTATGAGTGTCTTAACTTCACGATTGCGTAGCTTCTTAGTTTCTGTTTCCAGAATATGAGTTGGAACTCATTTCACTGTCGCCTCGCATTCCACGTCTTCTTCTAGTATACTCGGCATTACAACCCATGCTGTGTCATGCTAACATTTCCTCAAAAGGTCTTCCAAAATCCTATTCACCCCTTTCTATAACAGGATGATGAGTGGTGCTCAAACATAACTGCGTACTCATGGCTTCTTCAAAAATTCACTAGAGGGTATTCCATGTAGAAGAACTATCTCTTGAAAATAAACATATGCTAACCATGTTACCAAGTGTATTTATTAAGGTGATTAGAGGTCTCTTCTCTACTTAATTTATCCATTGCGTTAGCTATCTGAGAGTCTTTTCTTTGTGAAGTCCCTATTTAATTCAACAGCGTAGGTCTTACTCCTAGCGATGCCGACTACTAACTTAATCGAAGGTTTTTAAATCAAAGTTTGATATGTATTCTGAACTTTTCCTTTTCACATAAAGAGGACTTGAAGTCAACCTTTTTCTTCTTAAGGCATCCGCTACGACCTTACCCTTACATCAAAATGGCGCCTAGTCCCATGCCACATGCATCCGTGTATACCGTAAACCTTTTACTACCGTAAGGTAAAAGTCAAAACTGGGGACGTTGTAAGAGCCCTCTTCGATTGTTGGAAAGCGACATCACAACCAATATCCCGAGCAAAGGTTAGATTCTTCTTCGTCAACCTTTTAAGTGGGGCTAATACCTTCGCAAAGTCCTTAATGAACTTCCTATATTAGCCCGCTAGTCCAAGAAAGCTTCTTGCTTCTGTTGCATTCCTTGGGACCTTCCAGTCTTGCACCGCAACTACTTTTGCGGGATCTGCTGCTATCCCTTCTTTGGACACCACATGTCCTAAAAACCTTACTTCTTCTCTCCAAAATGGCATTTTGGAGAACTTCGCCTTAAGTTGATGTGCTCGAAGTGTATCCATGACTTCTCTTAAATGCAAAGCATGTTCTTCCTCATTCTTTGAGAAAATCAAGATATCGTCCACGTAGACTACTACAAACTTATTAAAACACCCTACTCATTAAGTCAACAAAATAAGCCGGTGCATTCGTCAAACCGAAAGGCATGACGAGCCACTCAAAGAAACCGTCAGGGTTCCTAAAAGCAGTCTTGTCTATACTGTCCTCAGCTACTCTTAGCTGATAAAACCCTGTAGCCAAATCTAGTAGGGAGAAAACAGACGCACCTACAAGCTGGTCAAACAAATCATCTATTCTTGGAAGTGGGTGCCTATTTTTCTTAGTCAGCTTGTTTAATTCCTTATAATCCACGCATATGCGAAGTTAACCATCCTCCTTAGTAGCGAACACTACCGGAGCTCCCCATTCAGAAATACTTCGCCTAATAAACCCCTTCTCAAGCAACTCTTTAACTTGCTCGCCGAGCCCTTGGATTCATGTATCGTACATGTAATGCAACTGGCTTTGCAATATCAACTTGATATATATGGAAGTCTATTTCGCACTTTGGGGGTAAACCCTCATCAAAGACATCGGGATACTCACGGACTACTTGAACGAATAACAAATTATCAACAGATGCATCAAGTGATTCTAGTTAGCTAGGCCTAACTGATCCTTTAAGATCACACGAAATCTCGAGGGTATTCCCGAGGCAAGTCAAAAGTCTAACTACCCTCCTTTCACAATTACTAACCAACCAATCCATGCCTAGAATCAACCCATAGCCCATGAAACCAAAAACATAAGCATTTCACTTAAACTCAATACTTAATATAGCTATTCTCAAATCCTTACAAACAAAAGATAAATGAGCCGAACCACCAATTGGATTTGAGACAATAATGGGATCTTCTACTATACAAGTACTAAGGTGCAGAGACTCAACTATGGAAGATGATATAAATGAATGTGAAGCGTTAAAATCAAAAAGGGTACTAACAGGATGATCAAAAGGAAAAACTAAACTTTTTCAACAGAAACTTTACTACCTCTCTCTCAGGTACGCTGGCGGTGAGAGCATGCACTTGCCCTCCTGAAAATCCTATCCTTTGTTCTTGTCATTGTCCTTAATTATATGACCTGTTATACCATACTAAAGACACTTCCTCTTGTCTTTGGTTTTCCTATTCTTTCTTCCCTTCTTGTCCTGTGATTCTTCCACTTACACCTCTTTCTTTTTTTTACCCCCTTTGTGAACCAAGTCCATATCCATGAGTTTCTCATCCTTGGGCTGTGCTCCTTAGCCAAACTCCCTCATTCTCATCTTTACCATCCTTTTGTAACATGTTGACAAGTCTCTTGAAAGTTGCCTCCGTCGCACGGAAAACCCTACAAAGCTTGAAAGAAAATTAGCCGTAGGTGAAACTACTACGGATATATATGGAAGTTGGCACTTCTTCACCCTTTGACAGGTGTCGTAGTCTCATCAAGCCTAAGGAACCATGCCGCGATGAGGTTACCTCCTAGAAAGCCAGGAGCCCCGGAGACTCAGGAAAGAAGGAAACAATGATTCAAACAGAGGATCAAAAGATAGTGCATATGGCTTTGGGGATTATGTTTTTCAAAACAAACTTTCCTTTTGAAAATACTTCCATTTTAAAACAATTTTGAAAATAGTTTTCAAAAACTTTTATCTGTTCTGGTAACCTTTGGCTCTGATACCAAGTGAAACACCCCCACCTCCATTAATGTCACTCACAAAGGGAATGCATTAACTTTAGTGAAGCGTTATAGGTAAGAGATGCAGATAAATTACAAGATAGACAAATAAAGCAGCGGAAAATAAAGTCATTTTATCAGCTACGTAAATTAGTCAAGCTTTTACAAAAAAATTGACTCAATCATACTTAAAAGTATTACATAAAACTTCTGTCTTGATTCAAAAACTTCTAAGTATATAAGAAGCATAAACCATAGCAAAGTAGCATAAGTCCCCAGATCAAAGTGCGAACACAGCCATAGCCAAGATAAGAGGATCCAAGCAATACATCAAATAATCTTCAAGCTTGGAAAGAGAAATGTTCCAAACTAAGCTGAGCTATTCCCTCCCTGACTACCTGAGGGGGGAACGGAAGAAGAGAGGCGAAACAAAACTAGGTCAGACATAAGTCTGGTAAGTCCAGTGATTTTCAGTATGTAAACAGGTAAAAGTAACATGACATGAATAAACCGAATATAAGACAATACTATGATAACAGGGATAACAAGATAACATAAGATTAGCATAAGATATGATAAGGCAAGATAAACTGAATGCGGTTCTATTCTTTCTCTGCTTCGCCACTACCCTGTTATTCTGATTTCTATATCTCTGCACCACCTAACTAGTGTCCCAACTAGTAATCTGTATTAAATGATAATATGATAACGTGATCCCAATCCCCGCAATTGTGGTAGCCTTCAGGTGTACATCTATTATGAGGATCCCACCTCAATCTTCCTAATTGCCATGGATATGTTAGATGTACACTTACTACCCTATCGATCGGCTCCCTACTTGTATTAATTTTCCTTGTGTCTGTGTCAATCGAACCTCTCTTGCGTGTAGATACCCTGTGTTGGTCCCACCATAAGGTGTATCAATCCCTATGATAGCAACCTGACACGATTCAAGATGCACAGTGTATACAACTAATGCCCAGTGCCCTCTTTTTCCACTCCGGAGTACGTGCACGCCCATACTCCGCCGGAACCTACACTGGTGCACCACCTGCCGCAATTTTGACCGCTTATAATCAGCCAAGTAATCGTGCCCCACCCTGCCTAGTTCAGGGTACTGTGATACATCTATGTGGGTTACGGATGAAATGGGTCCCCGTTACTAGGGTTTCCTAGGGTCTATTCGCATACCCCCCAAATTTGGTTAAGTGTTATCCATCCATTCAAGTTAACTTAACCCACCACACATCATGTCATATTGGTTAAGTGTTGTCCATTCATGTTAACTCAAGCAATCCACTCATCATGTCATGTTGGTTAAGTGTTTCTTATTAACTTGACCCATCTTATTCATCATGTTGTACTGGTTAAGTGTTTCCTATTAACTTAACCCTGTTCATTCATCATGTTATATTGGTTAAGTGTTTCCCCTTAACTTAACCCCACTCGTTCATCATGTTATATTGGTTAATTTAACCCTTCTCACTTATCTAATTAACATGTTATAACGGTTAAGTGTTCTAAATTTTCTTAACCCCACCTTCTTGTCTAATTAACATGTTATAACGGTTAAGTGTTCTAAATTTACTTAACCCCACCTTCTTGTCTAATTAACATGTTATAACGGTTGAGTGTTCTAAATTTACTTAACCCCAACTTCTTGTCTAATTAACATGTTCTAACGGTTAAGTGTTCTAAATTTACTTAACCCCACCTTCTTGTCTAATTAACATGTTATAACGGTTAAGTGTCGCCTATTCATATGTTACTTAAACTTACCAATCTTAGCCTGTCTGTTTATTGGCATTAATTAATTTATTAATGCCCCAACCTCTCACATTAGAACTGTTGTTTGCGGTAGTTGGATGTGTCGGGCGGTTCCAGGCTGACTTCTACCGCAAACTCATTCTAACCTCGGGTTTTGGGCTAAATGCGCTAACCTTTCACATTAGATCTGTGTTGTTGCGGTTACTGGATGTGACGGGCGGTTCCGGGCAGTTTTACACCGCAACTCAATCTAACCTCGGGTTAGGCATGTTCATCTTTTAGCAAATTTACATATTTACCGTACATGTCCAAGTCTAGATTTTATATGCTAATTATCCCAATTTCACAAAACCAATCAAGTTTCAATTCTCAAGTTATGCCCAACAATTTCAATTACGAGTTTTTAATCAAAATAGGCTACACCTAATCTTCCCAAATTTACAATAATAGGCATGCTCCAAAATCACAATATACATTATGCTTGGCTTCCCAATCAATAGTTATGTCCAATCTAGATTAATATTCCAGTTTACAGTTTACGCCCTAAAGTTGGTTTACATTCCAATTAACCCAAACTTGCAGTTATAACAATAATAATGCCCCAATATCAATTACAAGTTATGCCCAACAATTTCACCGAATATGTTATGCCTAATTATTTCACCAAATACGTTATGCTCAATATTTACCCAAAAATAGGTTATACCCAAATATTCCCCATATTCCAATCATTCGTATTTCGCGATTTCAGCCTAGGTTTGAAGGTAACCCATGTTCATAAAAGAAAAAGGAGTTAGGGGAAGGGAGAGAAGGAGCATAAAATAAGAATCGGCATAAAAATAGGCATGTAACAACAAACCTAATACAGGAAATTTAGATCTAACAAAGATAGATTCTTGAATAAACTGATACAATCATTATCGCATGCATAAGATTAACATCATGAACCAAAAAGGATTATATGCCTGATGTACAACAAAGATAGGCATGACTGTATCGATATAATGACTTCTTAGGCATGTAAAATCATGGATTCGATAGAAAGATAGGGATAAATCTGAAAAGATTGTCTTATCATCAAGCATGGACTTAGATTCATTTTATTACATGCCAAGATTACAATTAGGTATTTAAATCTGAAAATAATGTGAACTTACAAAAAAGAATGGATCTTGTATTCTGGGATCTAATTTCTGAATTTGTTAAGCTTATCCTTTGATGTAGACGTTTGATTCTCTAGTTTGGATTTGGTTTGGAGTTTTCTAACTTGATTTCTAGTTTGGAGAAGATGGAGGTTAGGCTAGCTTAGACATGGACAGCATGACGACTTCATAGAATAGGGTTATGAGTTTTAGGTTTAAGGTTTGAGGTTATTATATAGAAGTCTAGGATTAATTCTAGCATTTAGATCAGTCTAGGAGTAATCAGAGCCATCCAAACCAAAGAGATGTGTCACTCAGCCAATCACAGCACGATACATAAGCCCTAATACCTCAGAATTTGCCATCAGGCCAAACAGAGAAGGCCACATCAACTTAGGGTTATAAAAATCGTCACAGGAGCTGGATCTCAAAAGGGGTCGACTCCTTACAGGGGGGTCGACACCTATTTCGACTCCCCTATAGGGGGGTCGACACCTATGTCGACTCCCCCTTAGGGGGGGGTCGACACCCTGAGCGGGAAATTTCCCACTCAGCTTGTTCTGTCCAAATTTTGAATTTTGAACTGGTTTTTGATTTTAATTATTATTTATATTTATTTTCTACTTAAACTTGAAATCTTCTAACCTCCATAACTTCTTCATACGGAGTCCGATTCACGCAAACTCGGACTCTGTCTCAAGCAAAATTCCGAGACGAACGCAATGGTGTAACCCGTTTTACTTAGTTCCCACTTTTAAAATTAAGTATTCATTAATTCGTTACTATAACATTCATAGAAAATACGGGGTGTTACAGATACACTATCAGAAGGTGGTCCCATACCTTATCATATTTGAAAATCCATTCTCCAATAAGCGCCCTGTGGTTTTTTTATTTTATATTATATATGGAGCATGAGATGCAAGCGTTCGGCTAGATTGCTATTTATTTGATTTAGACACTATTCTAATATCACCGGATTTGATATCAAAAATATTTTTGGTTATCGTAAGTTAAAAAGCATCCATGTTTATGTGTGGATCGGTCTTACGATTATCATTTCTTTCGAAAGGATTTAGAAAGTTAAATCAAATGGTTGGAGTTTGCTCACACTAGTCCCATGACTAACCCATAGTTTATTTTGTTTTGTTTTACCCTAAAACTCTCGGGTGCCCAAATTTGTACGGGTAGTCAAGTAGTCAGGATTTTTCAGGTTCACTTGGAGGAGCTTGGAGTAGGAGGCTCAGTATTAGATAGCTACTACTTATTTTCCACTGTGTACTATGTTTGTATCTGGAAACATGTTTTTATAACTATTCCAGGAATAGCTATTATGCTCTGATGATGGTATGTATATAAAAAACAGAGTTGTATTTCAAAAAGTTATGTTATATAATATATTTTAATCGTTCCGCTGTGAGATATATGTTCTTCGTTTTCTCTTATTCTAACATTTCTTTCTTTCTATTTCTCATCCTCTAACTTCTTTCTATTAATGATTCGTATTTCTGTGCAATTTGGGTTGGTCGTGTGGTGTAATTAGTCAACTCAAATAGTATGGAAACTCGGGCCATTACATTTGGTATAAGAGCTGAAGGTTGAGTAGTAACCTTGGCTCTGTGGCGTGACTCAATAGAGATAGGATTTGTAATATCCTATATTGAGTTTGAGTGTGTATATATGTATGTATATGTGTATATGAATATATATATAAGAGGGCATATTAGTAGAATTGATATAAAATTGTTTTATATTGTGTTGGTTGGTTTGTTGAGTGATCTATGAATTCTGGTCGATACAGAATGTAAACTGCATCGACAGGTGTTTCTAAACTCTCGAACAAAGCAATTCGATACACTATTTTTTTAAAATTGGTAAATGAACTAATTTTTCCCAAAAATTATTTTGATATAAAAGGGATTTTTTTTTTTGGAATTATCATAGTATATGGATGTGTTGATTTTTATTATAATCAAATGAAATTATAAAATTTGAAATGGTAATATGTAACCAAATATGACTTGTATTTGGATAATATATACAAATAAGATGAATTGGAATTGACTTCAAACCAGAATTTAGAAATTTAAATCCTGGAGGTTTAGAAATCTTTTCTGAAGTATTTCTAAAAGTTATATAACATTACTTTGAAGGATTTTTGAATAAGAATGGTTTAAAGGAACTTGGAAAGTGATTAAGCACTGAAATCACTTCAATGGCGAGAAAATAATTCTGATAATGGATCGCGACATTATCGGTATTCATTTTCAAGTTTCTATGTGATGAACTGCTACCAAAACAATTCGTTAGTGGGAAAGTTGTTTGAAAAGAACAAGTTATTTTAGAAATATAAATGTTTTGAATTTGTAGATGATTATAAATATACATGTATAATTAAATGATTCTAAACCGATTTGGAAATAAAAGCCGGGAATTTGAATTCTAAATTTTTATTTAACTTGTGTAAGTTAAATGAATTAGAATAGTATAAGTAAATCAAATAGATTAAAATTTTAACTTAAGTAAAGTTAACAAGAGTTATATTGGATTGGAAATTAAATTGAGTAACTTATCAATTGAAAGTGAATAAATTGATTTAAAATCAATTTGGATAAATACGGATGTATGTGTGTGGAATATGGATTGGATGTAAAAATATTTGTTATAAATTATCCAAACCCAAAAATGAAATAGAATGAAAACTAAAATCTACTTGAAATCCATGAAAATGGAATTTGGTAGCAAATAAAACAGAAACTTGGCCAAATGAGTTTATAATTTGGTTCATAAAGAAATGATATAAACTGGATTGTTATTTAATAAAGACCGAGGCAAATAAATTGGTTTTTAAACCCAAGTTGCAATGGATATGGATTGAATGCAAAGGTGTTGTTTGGAAATGTTGCGCTCGTCCGAATTAAAGGATTGAATGGTTAATTAAATTTCATATCGATGGCTCATTTTTTCAAATTGAGTAAGTACGGGTAGATGGAGCTACTTGGCTTGACTTTGGCTGCGTAACCAGTATACGAATAAAGCAAATTCGCTTAATAACGCTTACATAAGGTACGCCTGCACAAAATACAAAATTGGGTTTTTAATTTTGTTTTCTGACCATATGGGTTGATGTACATATATTTGTTTTTCTTGCTATATCGCAGAAGACCCTCCGTACATGGACACTCTCCCAAAAAATTTCGTAAACTTGAGGTGTTAAATTGTTTTCAGAATTTTTGAAAATTTTCGTTAGCAGGAATAAATTAATATTTTAATAAATTGGTTCGGTTAAAACTGAAATTAAGAAGTAAAACAAATGATTTCTAGCTTAGTTAATAACAGTTTATAACATTTTTCTTACCTTAGTAATTTCGGGGACGAAATTCTTTTAACGGGGGAGGAATGTAACGACCAGAATTTTTAGCCGTTAATTTTAAACATTTAAATCTGGTTTAAATGTTGTATTTGAAAATATAAAAGGGATTTTATAAGGAATTATTAATTAAAAACGATGTTTGAACGTATAATTTTTAAATAAATTTAAAATGAGCACATAACGTCGCAGTAGTAAGTAATTTAGTGTTTTGAACTTCAACTGAATATACTAGATCCAATATAAGTCGGATTTCTTTGAAATAAGAAACGTTTGGATCTATTTGATTATTTTTTTCTAATGAAAGTGAAAATTCGAGATTTCATTTTATAGATTGTGAGTTACGTAAAAATCAAATTTTCAAATAGTTGTTATGGAGTCGTTTATAAATTATAACGATTTATTATATAAATAAATTGATTTTAAATAATCCAAATGTCGTTTTAATTTGAAATTTCGAGTTATTAATCCAAATATGTTTATTTTGGCATGATGTGATGTTCTATTTGAACATATACGATTATAATAATTTATTTTTATTTAATGGAATTGTTTTTGAATTTATTTATATTTAATCAACTTATTTAAGCCATAAAATTAGCCATTTTGCAAATGGTCTCGGAAATTGACGAAACTAGTTCCATCGTGTTCGAATATTTTATTATTGTGGGATTTCAAGTTTCGAGCCATTCGGAGTTGTTATGTGAGGGTGGGAAAAATTAACGTGAATAAACTAACAAAATTAATATTCAATATTTTGCTATTTTTTCAAACGGACACGGTTTTTGTTGAAACAAATTCCATTGGGTTTGCAATGTCAAATTGTTGTTGGATATCCATTTTCATCGCATCTGAAGTTCGCACATAGTTACATGAAATTAAAATGTCGAATGAGAAAAAGTGATAGGCATCAACTTGTAAAATTAACAAAATATTTGAACTAAATAATATATTTACCTTCTATAATTTCATCCCACCGTAATCCCTAATTCCCCAAAATAACTCTTTCTCGATCTATGTCAACCGCAGCAAAAAAATCTCCAAATGATTTTATATATATATATATAATCAATTACTAAATGAAATTGTTTAATGAAAGGTCTGCTGAATTCATTGGATAGTGAGGATCATTCCCGTATGCCTTTCGTAAGGCTCGGTGGAGTTTTCTGATCCTTAACATTTGGGTGCAGCGGATGTAGAGCTGACGATTTTTGATATAGGGTTAAACAAAAGGGGAATTGATGAGGGTGAAGGGGTTCTGGAGGCTAGAGACGGCCTATAGCCTGTAGGAAGTGGTGATGCGAAGAAGACGTGCAACCCGTTTTGGGGTTTCTCTAAACTTCGGTGACGGCGCAGGTTCATTGGAAGGTTGGTGAGTGAAATAAAGGGTAACGTGATACTCTGGTGGAAGTCGCGGTCATCGTGGTGGTGTCAGCCTGGTCTCAGGTGACATGGAAGGTCTGGGCATGTTGAGCTCGAAGAAATACAAATGGTGGCGGTGGTTCTGAAAAATCAGCGCTGAAAGTAAGGTACTATCATGCGTTTTGAAAAGGCATCGGGTATTTTATTTTATTTGAGCAATATTGAATCATGATGAATGGAAATTATGGGGATTCCTGTGTGTGGTTGATGACTGAAAAGTCAGTGCACGATTATTGCTAGTGGCTAGAACGGGTCGGTTTCTGACTGTATGCTACAACAAGTTTTTTGGCAGCTTGGAAATTGACGGTGAGGAGTTTGGTGGTCTCAATACGTGGAGTCAGTGTAATATGGGAAGAATGTGAAAGGAGCATATGGCGGTGGAAGTGGAGTCGTGTGTGAGAAAATTGGGTGACTTCGGATGGAACAGGGAGAGTTGAAGTTGTGTATTCGAATTGAAAAAATGGCAATGGAATTTTGTTTGGGACTATTGTGAGTTCATGGTTCTGAAAAAGGAACGGGTGTGGAAGGAGGTGTAACGAACTGCAAATCCGTACTATCTGAGTTGACTACATACATCACACGACCAACCCAAATTGCACAGAAATACGAATCATTATTAGAAAGAAGTTGGAGAATGAGGAATAGAAAGAAATAAATATTAGAATAGAAGGAAAACGAAGATCACAAACTCACAGCGGAACGAATAAAATATATAACTTTTGAAATACAAATATGTTTTGAATACACATACCATTATCAGAGCACAACAACTATTTCTAGAACAGTTATAAGTTTCCAAATTGAAACATGGTACATAGCGGAATATATGATACTCTATAGCAAACTGGTGAAGCCTCCTGCTTCCAACTCCTCCAAGTGAATCTGTAAAATCCCAACTACTTGACTGCCCGTACAAATTTGGGCACCCAAGAGTCTAGGGAAAAAAACAAACTAAACTCTGGGTCAGTCATGGGACTGGTGTGAGTAAACTCCAACCATTTGTTTATCTTTCAAAATCCTTTCGAAAGAAAGGATAATAGTAAGTCAACCCACACATAAACATGGACGGTTTTTACCTTACTATAACCCAAAATACTTTGATACGAAAATCCAGTGACATTATAATAGTGTCTAAATCAAATAAATAACAATCTAGCGGAACGCTTGCATCTCACGCTCCATATATAATATAAAGTCAAAAACCGCAGGGCGCTTATTGGAGATTGGATTTCCAACATGACAAGGTATGGGACCACCTGCCGATAGTGTATCTCTAGAGAGGAATACACTAGGTTCAACAAGAGCATCTTGCAACCCGGACCACACATGACCGACCACTCATTTCACTTGAGTTTATCGAATGTATATCACCAACGGTTGGGATCAGCAACTGTTTCCTGAATGGGACAACATCGAATAAAATAAGGAATTAAATAAATCTCTAGATAGGTGATTATACACCCTAATGGGAGCGACCCACATAGCCATGCTGCCTTCCCGATTTTTGTCATTTCCCAGTTGTTGAGGCCTGAGGCTACGATTAATTATCATTCCTTGATAGCACAATCACTTTGAATGCCACATTGTCAGATCCATTAATCACTAATTGATTTGCACAAATATATTCTGAATATTATGCTAAGAGAATAAATTCTCCGCCACCATATATATTTATACAAAACAACATATGTGATCATTGGAAATACTCTGTCAGACACTCGTCCATACACGTTCGTTCTGGGATTGAACGAAACCGAAGGCACAATTTCCATTAATAGAAAAGCCCTTGCACTCTACTCCGTCTTCGATTATCTTCATATAATCTGATTCGCAACGTTACTGCCAATACGGATTGGTTCTTGGATAATAATCCAACCGGTCTCTCCATATAGACAATGATATTGGTAAACACTTCGATAGTCGGTTATTTAACTATCGAAGAAAAACAAACATCCATTTGAAACATCAAACAATCACGGGGCCTCTTAATTAATATTTTATTAATTACATCACTTCTCCATTTCCTTATCAATATTTGTAACCAAATATTTTCAATTATCATCTCGGTCTCTTACGTTCTTTGGAAAACATTTCCATGTATCGCCTTCTTTTATTTTCTATATTTAGAAAATATCTTCTATTAATAACTGGAAAATATTTCAATTACTAATCTCTTTCACGACCATTCATTTCTATACTTAGGAAATATTTATAATTATATTTCCAAACTTTCACTTCTTTGGGTTAAAACGAATGTTATGTAAAACATCGTTACAACAACCCAAAATACTGCATTGGACTAAATCTCTTTAAACATGTCTCTTCGAGACTGAATCTTGCTATTAGTCAGCTAATAATGAAATCAATCAAGTTGGGGTATAATTACCTCTCAGACCTTGACTGAAAACATCATTAACTTCAAAACAGACAAGACCGCTAACTTGAATAATCAACACCATATTAAATCAATTTTCCATTTCTAAAACACATATACGCTTCTCTTTCTATTTTTAACAAAACAAATTTATAGATTTCCTTTTTGTTTATAATATTCTATTTTTAAGTTCATTTCCTTATCAAATTCTATATATCGATACATTGATTTCTAACTATCAAAATTTCTTAAAAATATTCTAACTCCTTAAATTCCCGAAAAATTTCGCCATAACCTCCTTTGTACCGGGAGCATCGCGAAAATCCCCAAACCGCCACACAGGCCCTCTCCAATCAAAAAGAAAAAGAAAAAGCCAAGCGGCTAGCCGATACGGCGCATAAAACCTCATATGTAATTTAAACATGTACCTTATTGTCGGGCACTAAATTTATAAACTTCATTCTCTTCATTCCATACCTGTTTAACACATGTTCCCCTATTTTCAATTCAACTCAATCCAATCGTTTGAATTCATTTTCGCCCATTTATTCTTTAATTAGCTTCTTAGCCTATTTCACTTGTTATTTGAACATATCATGTTCATATGTATTTTAGTTTGCTTATAAATCAATTGAATCCCATTTTCATTTCAAATTTCATATTCGATTTCGAATATGAAATTCACAAGTCTCATTTACTTAACAAAAGAAATATCTCGATCTAAAATTCGATTAACAAATTATTCTTCCACTTAGTTAATTCTATTCAAAAATAAATAACTGATTTTTTTTCAAAAATCAATCCATTTACTCCACTCGAGTTCATATTTATTTCATAACTCAATTCCAGATTTTTCAAATGGAAATTCGGATTTTATTTGCTTATAAATCCTTATGTTTATTTATATAAACCATTATGGTTTTTAAACGATTTTGGCGCTGCTTTTCTGAAAATTTGATTTTGACACAACTCAAAATCTATCAGACGAAATCCAAATTTTTCTCTTCCATTAGAAAACTATTATTCAACGGGTCCTAACGATTCTTGTTTCAAAGAATTCCGACTTAATTTAAGTTCTATATACTCAATTGAAGTTCGAAACTCCAATTTACAAACTGTCGCGCTACGGCGAGTTTGTTTTAGTTATATATATATATATATAAACGTTTAAACTTCGTTTATAATAAATTTAACTCCATTCTGAAATATTTTTAATATATATATCAAACCAGTTTCACAATTGAACATAATATTTCCGATTTTCTATAATTGTCGATTTTTCCTTACTCGGTAATATATTTATATATACTTCAATCTTCTATATTTAATACCAATTCCTTTTATAAATAAATTATTTATAAAATCCGATATAATCGAATTTCAATTATAAACCCGTTGGAATTTTCTCAATTAGCTTATATTTCGAATTCCAAAATATAATCAATCGTTTTGTTTCAAAACACTTCCCAATTTACTTTTAAATTCCTATTTGAATTTAAATGGTTTAAATTATCCAAATGATAATTTATTTTACCAAATTTATAACACTGTTTATAAATTCAACTTCCTTGTTTCATATATTTAAACAAATTCCCTTTTCAAATTTCAATTTGAAACTCCATCCCTTTGATATTCCGAATTGCGGAATAAAACAGTTGTTCCCTTTCGAATGATTTCAAATCCTATTTTTAAATTCATATTTGAATTTAAATATTCAAATTATCTCTTGACAATTAATTCATTATATTTATAAACACCAATTTATAAATTTCCTTGTTTTATATTTAAACAAGTCTATTTCTAAATCTATTTAAAACCAAAATCTTATTTTGGAAATTTCTATTTGTAATAACTTATATATATAACACCCAATTTATTTTCATATTCAATTTGACTTCTATTTAAATAAATTCGAACTAATCGAATTCAAATCATAAATCCCTACGGATTTATTTTAGTTTAATTTATATTCTGAACATCAGAATAAATTCCATCGTTTATTTCTTTAAAATGATTTCCCCATTTCTATTTTTAAATTCACATTTGAATTTAAATATTCAAATTATCCAATGATAATTTTTCCACTTTATTTATAAACACCATTTATAAATTCACTTCAATTTCCTGTATTATTTAATTTATAAACATCGTTTATAAATTCAATACTTGTTTTATTTATTCAAAACAAGTTAACATCTTTATAGTCCATTCGAAATTCAAATTCTATTTTAAAAAAAAAATAGAATTTCCATTTAAATCTGAAATATCCTTTTTATGATATTTTTATATATCAGCATTTTAGGCCCAATGATATTTCAACCAATCAAAAATACCCAATTATCAACCATGGATTTTCTAACACATCATATGATAATATATATGAGAACAAACAGATAATAATATTTTTGAGGAATCCAGTTGGATCCCTCCAACCTGTTTTCCAGCATCCACAGACATTAGCCAACATAAATAATACCCATTCTGCTTCGAGGCAGGATATCGCGGTATAGAAGGTCATCAACTATCATAGTGTGGGGGGTATAGGGTCATCCGCTAATGATACCGTGGGCATCCGCTAATGGTACTGCGGGAACTATCCAATCACCAATATATATATATAATAGCCACACCCAAGCCTAAATAACTAATATATAATAACCAACAAAATATTTAAAGGCATCCAAGCAACCAACAATTATTTTTAACGATTAAAAACAATTCTAACAGTAAATTTGAGTGAGATTTACTCACTTGATTTTTATTTGCCGACTATCCGTTTAAAATTCCATATCCCGTGGTTATGAATTGCCTCGAATGAATTTACCTAGCACATATGATTATTTAATTATTTTTAGCGATTAACGATTATGAATTTAACTTAATCACTAACATAAATAAATTATTCTATGTATTAATTTATTTGTAAATTCGAGAAAAAAACATATACCTTGCTCCCTCGACCAAAACATTTTATTGCATGCCTAACCATCATCATCGGCTAATTATTTCTGTTGATCATCATTTCATTGCCTCAACATAAATAGATAAATAAAATATGTTAGTTTTAACCTTTGTAACTTTTATGACATCAATGTTGATGTTGTTATGTTTCCTATAACATGCTTAAGGTATAAGAAAATAATTGGTTATGTAATTTTTCAATTGTTAGTGGAAGTAGGATAGATTTATCAAGACTGAATTTCAGACTTGTAGTGTACATTTGTGTTAAAATTCATTTAACTAATTATGTAGCTATACACCAAAATAATTCTACTGACTTTTGAATTTAAAAAAAAATTTACCTTAATAATTTGCTTTACTCAATATCTCTACCTTCAGGAGGGAAGAACCAAAACTTACGTGACTACCCCATTTTCCCATTCTCAGATCCATGCTTTCGTGAACCAGCAGTAAAAACAAGCCCTACTCTTCTTGTTCGAACACCAAACAGACTTAACACCATTTGACAGTCCCCAGTTCCATTCACTACGGCCTTCTGGCATTCGATCCACGCTCCTCTCTTCCAATTGCCATACTTAGTTTACCCAGTCCATCATGAACTCACTTTCATTTCCTCTTGCAAACTAGTCGTCTATATTTCACCATCAGCAATGAACAAACAAGAATCGAACTCCAACTGCTCACCATTTCAGCAATATCAACAAATGGGAACTTCAGTACCAACAGTCCCCAACAAGACAACGTGACTACTCCACAGTACCAATGGAAAACTGCGACATCCAAACTCCACACAATCAAACCTCAAGCATTCCACTGTAGAACTCCCCTATCAATAACACCCGTGTCGACCCCACCCAAAACCTCATTGCAACCCTAGACTGGCCATCCTCCATCTGTTGAACCCATCCGCGCTCTACCTTCACACCCAAACACGCAGATCGATACCCAAACTCACAAACCCTATAACCCTTAATCGTGAGCATCAGTAGGCATCGCGAGCTTCAGATGGCATCGCGAGCTTCACAGGTTCCCATTCGAAATCCACTGTTGCAACCCTAAATTAACCTTCAAAATCGCACCTCCAAAAACCCTATACTCATCGCGCAATCTCCACATAAATTTTCTACTCTGAAATCGAGCTCGCTCCTTTTTATTTTCGAATTCGAATTCGATTTTATTTGTTTTCTTACGAAAGGAATTTCGATTATAAAGGTTTGAAGTTTTGAAGAGGGTCGGGTTCGAATTTATTTCCTCTGGGAAATGAACAATCAAAATTACCAGGAGAGAAAAGGTAAGGGTGATCGTGATTATATAGGCGTGAGAAAGGAACCGAAGTACAGAGCAACTAAATTGTTGTTTAACTTCGTAGTGAAGTAAAGGAACCATCGTACATGAATTGAAAAGGAGAAGAGACGGCTATAGGTAGGTTACAGTGTCCTTTGCTTACTTAAAGAGGAAGGAATTTATTTTATTTATATAATTATTTTTATTCTATTTTATTTTAATTTTAAATTAAAACTTTTATCCTTTAATTTTAAATTATCACGTTGATTTCAACTCCTATTTGAGCCCAAACAGGCCTTCTTAGGGTTTAACCATCATTCTGAACCCACTGGGACATGTTTCAAAGTCTTATTTGATCATATGAAGAAGATATTATTTTAAATCGATATAAATTAAATTTAAAACCATTAATTCCCTAATAATAAATTAATATTATTATTCTAATTCAAACTGAATTTTGTATTGACTATATGAACTGTTTTCATTTTAGTTTTAAATCTCGTATTGAATTATTTTTCGTATTATGATAATTTAAAATGTTTGATACTAAATAAAAATTGATTATTAAATCAATAACTAAATATAAAATTCATTTATATTATCAATTCAATATTTAAAACCAAATTAAATATTTAAAATAAACTGTTCGAAAAATCCGGGTCGTTACATTCTTCCCCCCTTAAAAGAATTTCGTCCCCGAAATTACTAAGGTAGGAAAAATGCTTCAAACACATTACTTTTCAAAACTCACTTATGTTGAAACTCAATATTTTATATTTCAACAAATTTAGTTATAATAACACTTACTGTTTTCATTCATGTCTTATACCATATAAGCTTACATTCATTCAATTTGAATGACTTATAACCAATATATTTACATTGGATTCATATTCCATTTAATTCCATTCAATTTGATTCTGATCAATTTATCCATTTCGACCCATTTAACTTGCTTAAGTTAAATTTAATTTCAGAATTCACATTCCCGGGTTTTCATTTCAAATTCTATTGAAATCACATAAATATATACATATGTTTATAATCATCTCAAATTCAAAAATATTTGAATTTTCAAACCAACTTGTTTTCTTTCAAAAAAATTTCCTTCAAAAACATTTCTAAGGTAGCAATTCATCACTTAGGAACTCGAAAATAAACAATAATGATGCTGCAGTCATCATCAGAATTATTTCCCATTGACTGAAATGAGTTCAGTGCTTTATCATTTTTCAAATTCCATTTAAAATGATTTTATTCAGAAATCCTTCCAAAACAAAGCTATACTATTTTAAAATACTTTGGAAAAATATTTTCTAACTTCCCAGGATTTAAAATTCCAAATTCTGCTTTGAATTTAATTTTAATTCATCTCATTGTATAATTTATTCTTATACAAATTCTACTTGGTTATGCATACCCATTTCAATTTTATAATCTCATTGGATTATAATAATAACAACCAACACATCCATATTATAATAATTTCAGAAAATTATTCTTTCTATATCAAAATGGAATTTAGGTTAAAATTATTTCATTCACCCACTTTAAAAAAATATCATGTCGAATTTTTCTGTTCAAGTGTTAAGAAATTCCTATCGACTTCGTGGCGTCCCACAATTCGATCAGAATTCATAAACCACTCAACAGACTAGCCAACACAATATAAAATAAATTTTTATATTAAATAACAAATTCACGCTCTCATATATATATACACTCAACTCATTCTAGGGTACTGCTGACCCTATCACGAATGAGCACAATCCCAAAGCCGAGGTATTCGATCAACCTAAGCTCTGATACCAACTGTTATGAACCGCAAATCCGTACTATCTGAGTTGACTACATACATCACACGACCAACCCAAATTGCACAGAAATACGAATCATTATTAGAAAGAAGTTAGAGAATAAGGAATATAAAGAAAGAAATATTAGAATAGAAGAAAAACGAAGATCACAAACTCACAGCAGAAAGAATAAAATATATAACTTTTGAAATACAAATATGTTTTGAATACACATACCATTATCAGAGCACAACAGCTATTTCTGGAACAGTTATAAACACCTGTTTCCAGATAGAAACATGGTACACATCGGAATATATGATAGTCTATAGCTAACTGGTGAAGCCTCCTGCTTCCAACTCCTCCAAGTGAATCTGTAAAATCCCGACTACTTGACTGCCCGTACAAATTTGGGCACCCAAGAGTTTAGGGAAAACAAACAAAATAAACTCTGGGTCAGTCATGGGACTGGTGTGAGTAAACTCCAACCATTTGTTTAACTTTCAAAATCCTTTCGAAAGAAAGGATAATAGTAAGACCAGCCCACACATAAACATGGACGGTTTTTACCTTACTATAACCCAAAATACTTTGATACAAAAATCCAGTGATATTATAATAGTGTCTAAATCAAATAAATAACAATCTAGCGGAACGCTTGCATCACACGCTCCATATATATATAAAATCAAAAACCGCAGGGCGCTTATTGGAGATTGGATTTCCAACATGACAAGGTATGGGACCACCTGCCGATAGTGTATCTCTAGAGAGGAATACACTGGGTTCAACAAGAACATCTTGCAACCCGGCCCACACATGATCCACCACTCATTTCACTTGAGTGTAACGAATGTATATCACTAACGGTTGGGATCAGCAACCGTTTCCCGAATGGGACAGCATCGAATAGAATAAGGTATTAAATGAATCTCTAGATAGGTGATTATACACCCTAATGGGAGCGACCCACATAGCCATGCCGCTTGCCCGATTTTTGTCATTTCCCGGTTGTTGAGGCCTGAGGCTACGATTACTTATCATTCCTTGATAGCACAATCACTTTGAATGCCACATTGTCAGATCCGTTAATCACTAATTGCTTTGCACAAATATATTCTGGATATTATGCTAAGAGAATAAATTCTCCGCCACCATATATATTTATACAAAACAACATATGTGATCATTGGAAATACTCTGTCAGACACTCGTCCATACACGCTCGTTCTGGGATTGAACGAAACCGAAGGCACAATTTCTGTTAATAGAAAAGCCCTTGCACTCTACTCCGTCTTCGATTATCTTCATATAATCTGATTCGCAACGCTACTTCCAATATGGAGTGGTTCTCGGATTATAATCCAACCGGTCTCTCCATATAGACAACGATATTGGAAAACACTTCGATAGTCGGTTATTTAACTATTGAAGAAAAACAAACATCCATTTGAAACATCAAACAATCACTGGGCCTCTTAATTAATATTTTATTAATTATATCACTTCTCCATTTCCTTGTCAATATTTGTTAACCAAATATTTTCAATTATCATCTCGGTCTCTTACGTTCTTTGGAAAACATTTCCATATATCGCCTTCTTTTATTTTCTATATTTAGAAAATATCTTCTATTAATAATTGGAAAATATTCCAATTACTAATCTCTTTCACGACCATTCATTTCTATACTTAGGAAATATTTATAATTATATTTCCAAACTTTCACTTCTTCGGGTTAAAACGAATGTTATGTAAAACATCGTCACAACAACCCAAAATACTGCATTGGACTAAATATCTTTAAACATTTCTCTTCGAGACTGAATCTTGCTATTTGTCAGCTAATAATGAAATCAATCAAGTTGGGGTATAATTACCTCTCAGACCTTGATTGAAAACATCATTAACTTCAAAACAGACAAGACCGCTAACTCGAATAATCAACACCATATTAAACCAATTTTCCATTTCTAAAACACATATACGCTTCTCTTTCTATTTTTAACAAAACAAATTTATAGATTTCCTTTTTGTTTATAATATTCTATTTTTAAGTTCATTTCCTTATCGAATTCTATATATACCGATACATTGTTTCTAACTATCAAAATTTCTTAAAAATATTCTAACTCCTTAAATTACCGGAAAATTTCGCCATAACCTCCTTTGTACCGGGAGCATCGGGAAAATCCCCAAACCGCCACACAGGCCCTCTCCAATCAAAAAGAAAAAGAAAAAGCCATGCGGCAAGCCGATACGGTGCATAAAACCTCATATGGAATTTAAACATGTACTCTATTGTCGGGCACTAAATTTATAAACTTCATTCTCTTCATTCCATACCTGTTTAACACATGTTCCCCTGTTTTCAATTCAACTCAATCCAATCGTTTGAATTCAGTTTCGCCCATTTATTCTTTAATTAGCTTTTTAGCCTATTTCACTTGTTATTTGAACATATCATGTTCATATGTATTTTAATTTTCTTATAAATCAATTGAATCCCATTTTCATTTCAGATTTCATATTCGATTTCGAATATGAAATTCACAAGTCTCATTTACTTATCAAAAGAAATATCTCGATCTAAAATTCGATTAACAAATTATTCTTCCACTTAGTTAATTCTATTCAAAAATAAATAACTGATTTTTTTTCAAAAATCAATCCATTTAATCCACTCGAGTTCATATTTATTTTATAACTCAAGTCCAGATTTTTCAAATGGAAATTCAGATTTTATTTTCTTAAAAATCCGTATTTTTATTTATATAAACCATTATGGTTTTTAAACGATTTTGGCGCTGCTTTTCTGAAAATTTGATTTTGACACAACTCAGAATCTATCAGACGAAATCTAGATTTTTCTCTTCCATCAGAAAACTATTATTCAACCGGTCCTGACGATTCTTGTTTTAAAGAGTTCCGACTTAATTTGAGTTCTATATACTCAATTGAAGTTTGAAACTCTAATTTACGAACTGTCGCGCTGTGGCGAGTTCGTTTTAATTATATTTATATATATAGACATTTAAACTTCGTTTATAATAAATTCAACTCCATTCTTATATATTTTTAATATATATCAAATCAGTTTCCCAATTTAACATAATATTTTCGATTTTCTATAATTGTAGATTTTTCCTTACTCGGTAATATATTTATATATACTTCAATCTTCTATATTTAGTACCAATTCCTTTTATAAATAAATTATTTATAAAATCCGATATAATCGAATTTCAATTATAAACTCGTTGGATTTTTCTCAATTAGCTTATATTTCGAATTTCGAATTCCGAAATATAATCAATCGTTTTGTTTCAAAACACTTCCCAATTTACTTTTAAATTCCTATTTGAATTTAAATGGTTTAAATTATCCAAATGATAATTTATTTTACCAAATTTATAACACTATTTATAAATTCAACTTCCTTGTTTCATATATTTAAACAAGTTCCCTTTTCAAATTTCTATTTGAAACTCCATCCCTTTGATATTCCGAATTGCGGAATAAAAACAGTTGTTCCCTTTCGAATGATTTCAAATTCTATTTTTAAATTCATATTTGAATTTAAATATTCAAATTATCTCTTGATAATTAATTCATTATATTTATAAACACCATTTTATAAATTTCCTTGTTTTATATTTAAACAAGTCTATTTCTAAATCTATTTAAAACCAAAATCTTATTTTGGAAATTTCTATTTATAATAACTTATATATATAACACCCAATTTATTTTCATATTCAATTTGACTTCTATTTAAATAAATTCGAACTAATCGAGTTCAAATCATAAATCCTTACGGATTTATTTTAGTTTAATTTATATTTTGAACATCAGAATAAATTCCATCGTTTATTTCTTTAAAACGATTTCCCCATTTCTATTTTTAAATTCACATTTGAATTTAAATATTCAAATTGTCCAATGATAATTTTTCCACTTTATTTATAAACACCATTTATAAATTCACTTCAATTTCCTGTATTATTTAATTTATAAACATCGTTTATAAATTCAATACTTGTTTTATTTATTCAAAACAAGTTAACATCTTTATAGTCCATTAGAAATTCAAATTCTATTTTTTTTTTAAAATAGAATTTCCATTTAAATCTGAAATATCCTTTTTATGATATTTTTATATATCAACATTTTAGGCCCAGTGATATTTCAACCAATCAAAAATACCCAATTATCAACCATGGATTTTCTAACACATCATATGATAATATATATGAGAAACAAATAGAGAATAATATTTTTGAGGAATCTAGTTGGATCCCTCCAACCTGTTTTCCTGCATCCACAGACGTTAGCCAAAATAAATAATACCCATCCTGCTTCGAGGCAGGATATCGTGGTATAAAAGGTCATCCACTATCATAGCGTGGGGCGTATAGGGTCATCCGCTAATGATACTGCGGGCATCCGCTAATTGTACTGCGGGAACTATCCAATCACCAATATATATATAATAGCAACACCCAAGCCTAAATAACTAATATATAATAACCACAAAAATATTTAAACGCATACAAGCAACCAAAAATTATTTTTAACGATTAAAAATAATTCTAACAGTAAATTTGAGTGAGATTTACTCACCTGATTTTTATTTGCCGACTATCCATTTAAAATTCCATATCCCGTGGTTATGAATCGCCTCGAATGAATTTACCTAGCACATATGATTATTTAATTACTTTTAGCGATTAAAAAATATTAATTTAACTTAACCACTAACATAAATAAATTATTCTATGTATTTATTTATTTGTAAATTCGAGAAAAAAACATATACCTTGCTCCCTCGACCAAAACATTTTATCGCATGCCTAACCATCATCGTCGGCAAATTCTTTCTGTTGATCATCATTTCATTACCTCAACTTAAATAGATAAATAAAATATGTTAGTTTTAACTTTTGTAACTTTCATGACATCAATGTTGATGTTGTTATTTTTCCTATAACATGTTTAAGGTATAGGAAAATAAATGGTTATGTAATTTTTCAATTGTTAGTGGAAGTAGGATCAATTTATCATGACTGAATTTCAGACTTGTAGTGTAAATTTGTGGTAAAATTCATTTAACTAATTATGTAGCTATACACCAAAATAATTTTGCTGACTTTTGAATTTAAAAAAAATGATTTTACCTTAATAATTTGCTTTCCTCAATATCTCTACCTTCAGGAGGGAAGAACCAAAACTTACGTGACTACCCCATTTTCCCATTCACAGATCCATGCTTTTGTGAACCAGCAGTAAAAACAAACCCCACTCTTCTTGTTCGAACACCAAACAGACTTAACACCATTTGACAGTCCCCAGTTCCATTCACTACGCCCTTCTGGCATTCGATCCACGATCCTCTCTTCCAATTGCCATACTTAGTTTACCCAGTCCATCGTGACCTCACTTCCATTTCCTCTTGCAAACTAATCGTCTCTATTTCACCGTCAGTAATGAACAAACAAGAATTGAACTCCAGCTGCTCACCATTTCAGCAATATCAGCAAATTGGAACTTCAGCACCAACAATCCCCAACAAGACAACGTGACTACTCTACAGTACCAATGGAAAACTACAACATCCAAACTCCATCACACAATCGAACCTCAGGCATTCCACTGTAGAACTCCCCTATCGATAACACCCGCGTCGACCCTACCCAAAACCTCATTGCAACCCTAGACTGGCCATCCTCCATCTGTTGAACCCATCCGCGCTCTACCTTCACACCCAAACACGCAGATCGATACACAAACTCACAAACCCCGTAACCCTAAATCGCGAGCATCAGTAGGCATCGCGAGCTTCAGATGACATCGCGAGCTTCACAGGTTCCCATTCGAAATCCACTGTTGCAACCCTAAATTAACCTTCGAAGTCGCACCTCCAAAAACCTTATACTCATCGCGCAATCTCCACTTAAATTTGCTGCTTTAAAATCGAGCTCGCCCCTTTCTATTTTCGAATTCGAATTCGATTTTATTTGTTTTCTTGCGAGAGGAATTTCAATTATAAAGGTTTGAAGTTTTGAAGAGGGTCGGGTTCGAATTTAATTCCTCTGGGAAATGTATGATTGAAATTACCAGGAGAGAAAAGGTAAGGGTGATCGTGATTATATAGGCGTGAGAAAGGAACCGAAGTACATAGCAACTAAAATGTTGTTTAACTTCGTAGTGAAGTAAAGGAACCATCGTACATGAATTGAAAGGGAGAAGAGACCGCTATAGGTAGGTTAGGGTGTCCTTTGCTTACTTGAAGAGGAAGGAAATTATTTTATTTATATAATTATTTTTATTCTATTTTACTTTAATTTTAAATTAAAACTGTTATCCTTTAATTTTAAATTATCACGTTGGTTTCAACTCCTATTTGAGCCCAACAACAGGCCTTCCTAGGGTTTAACCATCATTATGAACCCACTGGGACATGTTTCAAAGTCTTATTTGATCATATGAAGAAGATATTATTTTAAATCGATATAAATTAAATTTAAAACCATTAGTTCCCTAATAATAAATTAATATTATTATTCTAATTCAAACTGAATTTTGTATTGATTATATGAACTGTTTTCATTTCAATTTTAAATCTCGTATTGAATTATTTTTCGTATTATGATAATTTCATATGTTCGATATTAAATCAAAATTGATTATTAAATCAATAACTAAATATAAAATTCATTTATATTATCAATTCAATATTTAAAACCATATTAAATATTTGAAATAAACTGTTCGAAAAATCCAAGTCGTTACAGGAGGATTAATCCAGCATAACTTATGATTAATGAAATCGTTAAGTATTAATCTTTGGGTTAGTGAAGTTAGAAAAAGTAAGATTTGAAATCATGGTATTGTTTGGGCAAGGAGGAGGAATGACTTTGAATGGGTACAGCGAAGTGAATCGGTCTTACGATGCAAGCGTTCTGCTTGATTGCTATTTATTTGATTTAGACACTATTATAATATCATTGGATTTGATATCAAAAATATTTTTGGTTAATAAGGTAAAAACCATTCGTGTTTATGTGTGAATCGGTCTTACGATTATCATTTCTTTAGAAAGGATTTTGAAAGTTAAATCAAATGGTTGGAGATTACTCACACCAGTCCCATGATAGACCCGGAGTTTGTTTTGTTTTGTTCTACCCTAAAACTCTTGGGTGCCCAAATTTTTATGGGCTGCCAAGTAGTCAGGATTTTTCAGGTTTACTTAGAGGAGCTTGGAGCAGAAAGTTCAGTATTAGATAGCTACTATTTATTTTCCGCTGTCTACTATGTTTGTATCTGGAAATAGGTGTTTATAATTGTTCCAAGAATAGCTATTGTGCTCTGATGATGGTATGTATATACAAAACAGATTTGTATTTCAAAAAGTTATGTTATATAATTTATTTTATTCATTCCGTTGTGAGATTTATGCTCTTTGTTTTCTTCTATTCTAACATTTCTTTCTTTCTATTCCTCATCCTCTAACTTCTTTCTATTAATGATTCGTATTTTTGTGTAATTTGGGTTGGACGTGTGGTGTAATTAGTCAACTCAAAGGGTATTGAAACTCGGGCCTTTACATTCTTATTATAAGCTTAGAAAACTTCCTTGCGTGAAGTGTGAGGGATCTTTACTTCTATTACCGAATTTTGTAATGAAGAGCTCATGATGTCAACCCAATGGTTGATTTTAAAATTCTTTATTAGAAATAAGAGGGTAATCCATTGGAAATGAATGGCTTACATTAATTCCTTAACAATAGAGGGTTAGAAATATGTTTCTAAATTAATAAGCAAAAGACTTGAAATCCAGATTCGGGTATTTAGCAGTAAACCAGGAACCTTCTTCTGGTGATTGACAGAAGTTCCGAACTAAACCAAGATTCGGGTATTAACGGTAGAAGACCAGAAATCCACTTCTGGTAACAATAGAAGTCCAGAAAACCCAGATTCGGGTATTTGATAAAAGACCAGAAATCAACTTCTGGTAATAATAGAAGTCTCGAACCAACCCAGATTTGGGCATTTGATAAAATACCATAAATCCACTTTTGTTAATAATACAAATCTCTAACCAACCCAGGATTCGGGTATTTGATAGAGGACCAAAAATCCACTTCTGGTAATAATAGAAGTCTCGAACCAACCCAGGTTCGAGTATTTGATAGAAGACCAAAAACCCACTTCTGATAATTGATAGTTTCGTCTATCCCCCTTCGGATTTGATTAGTAAAACAGAGGATATACGTGCTTTATGAGACACTCTCTGGGCTTTTGATTATCAAAGCAGAGGATGTACGTGCTTTATGAACCACTCGCTGGGCTTTTGATTGTCAAAGCAGAGGATGTACGTGCTTTGTGATTCACTCTCTGGGCTTTCGATATCTTCTGCGAGATAGTGTGTATGGAGAGGATGTACGTGCTTACATTGCTCCTTTCGAGCTTTCGTTCCCTTATGCGGGATACAAATACATAAGCAGAGGTAAGTGTGTTCTTCTGCGAGCAGAGGCAGGGCATGCTTATTTAGATGCTCTATCCCGACCATTTCTGGCGTGGATCAGAGGCTTACGCTTTTGATGCTTTAACCTGACCCTTTCTGATTTGGATGCGGTTAAATGCTTACACCTCACTCCCTCTGGGAGATTCCTTGCCCTGGCCATCTTGGCATTGACAAGGGTTTTATTACCATCATAGGTTGTTTCACCCATTTCGGGTAGTTCCAAATTTTAAGAGGGATTCCATACCCTTAATTATTTGGTAATTCTCAAGGATACCTCTTATTAACTTATAGTTTAAAAATATGATCTCAAGTGTTCTATGTTCCATGTTGTAGGAACGAGATCACTATTTGGCTTGTAGAGTCGGTATGCTCCGGGTGCAAGCTCTTGATGAACGATTAAGGGTTCCTCCCAGTTTGGGCCAACGGGACCATCTACTGGATTCTTAGTGTTGGCTATTACCCTTCGCAAGACCAAATCTCCTTTTTATAAGGTTCTCATTCTTACCCTTGAATTGTAGTATTTGGTGATTCTTATTTGATATTCGGTCGTTCTAATGGTTGCTTCATCTCTTAAGCCTTGAATCAGGTATAAGGGTTCCTTTTTCAATTCTTGATTGGGATCAAATGCATAAGCTATCCTTCTGTGTGAAGGGATCTTAACTTCGATTGGAAGCATAGCCTCGCATCCGTATGTTAGAGAATATAGAGTGTGTCCCTTTGCCATTTTTTCGAAGGTTCTACATGCCCAAAGTACCAATGGCAATTCATCTGCCCAGTTTCCTTTAGCTTGGTTTGGTTGTTTCTTTAAGATTGTCTTTATGGTTTTATTTGCAGCTTCGATGGCACCGTTTTCCCTTGGATGTGCTATAGAAGAGAAACTCTTTATGATTCCATTTTATCACAAAATCGTGTGAATTCTTCGCTTTCGAATTGTGTTTCGTTGTCTGATATGATCTTATAGGGGATTCCAGACTGTGTGACGATATTCTTTATCACAAACCTCAACACCTTCTTATATGAAATAGTTGGAAGTGGTTCTACTTCAATACATTTAGTAAAGTATTCAATGGCTACTACCGCATACTGGGCTCTAGGGATGGCAATGGGGCGGGGCGGGCGTGTGTAGTACCACCCCATCATCCGCCCCGTTAGGTGATTTTTTGCCCCGTGCCTGCCCCATACCCGTATGGGTACCCATTAAATGGATTTTAAACAAGTTGCGGGTAATGGTGGGTATTCGTGGGTGTCCGTTATATTTATTTAATTTATTTTTTAGCCATTTATTGAAATTATTCAAAAGTACATTTGGTAAAAAAAAACAAATTAGACCAATACTTAAATGCTAACCTCAAAATACCAATACATATTTAAACCAACATCCAGAAAAGAAGAGACAACAACAAAAGTAACTATCAAAATATTAACAACCAGTTATAAATTGTTGAGTAAAGGCATGTACACAAATACCGAACACCCAACAACAATGTTTTTTGTATTGACTATTGATAATAAATCATATTCAATACGGGCACGGGTACCCACGGACATGGATATCTTACTATCCGTACCTTCCCCATTAATTAACGGATATTAAAAATACCCGTTTATTTTACCTACGGATACCCATTTAACTATCCGTTTCATGTCCATGACGGATTTTACCCGTGGATAACCGCGGGTACGGATTATTTTGCCATCCCTACTTGGTTCCTCCTTTGGAGATTGCTAGGGGTCCAATTAAGTCTATTCCCCGTACATCAAAAGGCCATGGGCTTGAGATAGTGATCAAGTCATTTGGAGGTAACAGGGGTATCTTAGAATACCTTTGGTATTTCTCGCATTTCCTGACATACTTAGTTTCTTGACTAACCTTTTGCGGCCAGTAAAAGTCTTACCGCATAACTTTCTTGGCTAGCTTAATTTTGTTAGAATGATCTCCGCATAGGCCCTTATGTGCTTTCTCTAAAAAATTGAGCCCATCTTCATGGCTTACACATCTCAAGTACGGAAGTGAATGCCTTTTTTATAAAGCACCTTGTCCATAATTACGAAGGTAGGGGGCTGGTGTTTCACCTTTCTAGCATCTTGCCTATCAGTAGGTAAGGTTCCATTCAAGAGATAATTTGTGATAGGAGTCATCCATGTATTCTCGTAATGGAAATCCCTTTCAATTGGTATGGGGTCCTCATCGGGAGCCACATCTTTTTCCATTTCAGTTTCTTTTGCTAAGGTTTGGGATTGGGTAAGACTTGCAAATCCTTTCCCAATTCGGGTGCCTCTTGCATAATACTAGGTTTCTCCTGATATCCTATAGGGATTATTCGAGTTTCATGCGCTCCTCTTAAGCTGACCAACTTTGCCAAAGAGTCAGCTTGGGAGTTCTCCCCTCTTGGTATCTGATGTATAGAAAAATCTTCAAGCATTTATAGTATTCTGTTCACATATAGCGTTAATCGAGCGTCTTTGGTTTGATAGGTTTGTTTAATTTGGTTTACCGTTAGTTGTCAGTCGTTAATGATCTCAATCGGTGGTATCTTTAATTGTAGTGCTAAACTCAGTCCTGCCACCATCGACTCATATTCTGCTACATGTTTGTTGTGGCAAACCCAACTTCATTGTGTAATGTAAGCGATGTCCATTAGGGGTGATTATTTTATATCCTACCCCTGCTCCTTGTTCATTTGAAACTCCATCTACAAATAACTGGTACTTAGCCTTCAGATCGTTCTCCTTTGTTGACTGTTCTATAATGAAACTTGTGCGCTGATTTACAAATTATGCCAGAGCTTTCCCTTTAATCGTTGCTCGATGATGGAACTCGATTTTGTACTGGCTAAGCTCAATTCCCCACTTTACTAACCTTCTTGAAGTTTCTGGCTTACTGAAAACATGTTTGAGTGGAAAGTTGGTTAAAACCTTAATGGAATGTGCTTGAAAACAGCCCCTAAGCTTCCGTATGTAAGTATTAGACAATAAGCTAACTTTTCTTCCATGGGGTATCGGGTTTCCGCATCTTTTAACCTTCTGCTAATATAGTAAATTGGGAATTGCATTCCATTATTTTCCCTAATGAGAACTGAGCTGATCACATACTCTGAGACTGCCATATAAAGGTGTAGATCTTCCCCTCCCTCAGGACTAGACAAAATTGGGGGCTTTCCTATATAATCCTTCAATTCCTAAAAAGCCTTCCTGCATTCCTTATTCCATTCAAAGTTCTTATTTTTCTTTATTACATCAAAGAAATGAACACACTTATCAGTGGCTTTGGAAATGAACTGACTTAGAGCTGCTACTTTCCTGTTTAAGCTCATTAGCTCTTTGCATGTTTTAGGTTCTTCCATATCCTTTATGGCTTTAATTTGATTGGGACTAGACTCAATACCATGTTCGCTAACAGCATACCCTAGGGAACTTTCCAGATCTCCGAATAAACACTTTTGAGGATTTAACATCATTTGATATTCCCTTAAGACATCAAACATCACTTGTAGGTCTTCCAAATGACTTTCTGCTTTGTTATATTTCACTAGCATGTCATCTACATATACCTCCATGTTTCCCCCTGTCTGATCTTGAAACATTCTATTAACCAACCTCAGATATGTTGCGCCGACGTTCTTTAATCCAATGTGCATTACCTGATAGCAAAACGTTCCCCAATCAGTAATGAAGCTCGAATGTTCTTCATCGGGTTTGAGCATAAGAATCTGGTTGTATCTAGAGTATGCGTCCATAAGGGATAGTAGCTTATGTCCACTAGTCGCATCAACCAACTGATCTATTCGGGGAAGGGGATAGCAATCCTTTGGAAAGTTTTGTTCAGGTCAGTGTTGTCAACATAAGTCCTTCATTTCCCATTAGACTTTTTCACCAATATTGGGTTAGCCAACCATTTGGGATAAAAGATCTCTCGAATAAATCCATTCGTAAGTAACTCCTTGACCTCCTCTTTTAAAGTTTTCGATCAATCTCTATTGTACTGCCTTTTCTTTTGTCGAATAGGGATTATAGATGGATTGATGTTCATAGCATGGCTCATGGCAGAAGGGTTAATCCCTAACATGTTCAAGTGGGTCCAAGCGAATACATCATTATTATGTTGTAGGAATTGAACCAAATCACTCCTCGATGGTTCTTCCAACTTTTCCCTATTTTGATGGTATTAGCTTTATCAGCTGAGTCAACGCTTGTTCCCTTCAAATATTATATTGGTTTAATTCTTTCTGTATGTCCATGGGAATCTAATTCTATTACAATTTGTTCTTCTTCTTACAAGTTTATTTCATCAGCCCTCTTTCTTTTTCTCCCTAGAGAAGTGTACCAACCATTCAAATGTTTGTTAGTCTTATTTATTCTTATTTTAGCTTGGAATGTCGGATGTAAGAATCTGTCATCCAAAGGTTGAAAAAACATGGAAGAATCAAAGTAAGAAAGATACTTCCTTCTGTATTAGTCAACGGTTGCAAAATACAACTCGCGAGAACTGAATTGTTCCCCCTTGATTGTGCCCCAGCCTTGTTTTGTTAGGAATTTCATCATCGGATATTTGGACGAGACGAAAGTATCCATTTCATCTCCAGCTGGTCAGCCAAAGAAAGCATTGTAGTAGGAAGACTAGTTAATGACGACAAAGAGAGTCTCAAAGGCCCTACAGAGAGGAGACAATGCAACTTGGACCAAAGGCTTGATTTTCCCCACTGGAGTTGATGCCTTGTTGTTGAAACTAAAGATAGGCTTATTGCTTGGTTCCAGCTTTTGCTCGAAAATCCATATTTGGTCGAAGGCACGTTTAAAGATCACATTCACCACACTTCCAGTATCAACAAGAATTTTAGCAACTATAGAAAGCCCAATCTATGCAGTTATCATGAGAGGGCCATTATGTGGATGACGAACCCCTTTTTGCATCTCGCTTAGCGAAACCACTGGGTTATGCATCTTAATGTTGTAGCGGGCATTATTTAGTGATGGTTCCTCTTGAACAGAAAATATTCCCTCGTGGGCCTCCCTGAGGTATTGATTCGGAGCAACTTGTCTATTCCCAATGGGATATGACCCACCATGGATCACATTAATTCGTTTTATCGGAGGGCCCAGATCTAGTTGACCCTCCTTAATTGGAGCTTCCACTGAGTTAGCTGAAACCTTTTGGTGCCTATTGGTATTCTGGGTTGATTGTTGTTTGTCCAAAACAAAAACGTTCAAGTGCCCTTCACGATTGAGCTTCTGAATAATGCCTTCCGGCACCTTGCATTCATCGGTCTTGTGTCCATTCGTCTTGTGGTACTCTCAATAATTTCCTCTATTGTATGGTTCTGGGCAGTTCTTGGCTTTAAAAGATACTGGGAATTTGTTGAATCTCTCTTTATCCATAACATAGATAAATGAGATAGGTTTACTTAAAGTCACAGAGTTAGTGTTAGATTCTTCCCATCTTGGCTTCTTCTGGCCTCCATCAAACCCAAGCCTCCCACCATGGGGTTTTCTGCTAAATCCTGGTCTCCCTCCTTCCCCACGGGAACCAAACTTTTTCTTTGTGTAGTATAGCTCATCCATACGGATGAATTTGTCAGCCTAAAAGTGTAAATTTTGCAGGTCTTTGCATCTATGAATATATAACTCCTTCCAAAAAGGAGTTTTCTCTATTAGTCTTGAGTGAACGGGAATAATATTGTCGCAATCGTTCATCTCCTTTTCCTTTAAAGCTTCTACATTGAACTTTTTCAAACAATCACCCAAAAACTCCCCCTATCTTTGTTTTATGTTGGCGATGATAATGTAATCTACCGTTGGGTCCTTGTAGATGCAAAACTGTGTGGAGAACTCATAAGCGAATTTCTTCCATAAGTAAATGGTATTTTCCCGATATTGACTATACCACTTAGCGGTTGCCTCTTGGAGGGTTACTGGGAAGAGACAACATCGGATAGCTCCCGAAGCATTATAAAGGTCCAATTGGCTGTCAAAAGCCATTAGATGGTCATCAGGGTTGGTGATTCTAAGGTACTTCATGGTTAGGATCTTCACGTGGGATGGTATTATAGTATTTACAATTTCATCGGTGAAAGGGGCCACCTTTTCGTTGTTGTTAACCCTTTCATCCAGGGTTCTTTTTCCGTTACTTCCAAGCAAGTGTTTGACATCTTTCATTGTCATGTCTTTGAGGTAGGCTTCTGTATTGTCATAATCTGACCTCTTGGGACTGTACCCTTTGGTAGTAGAGCTTCCAGACTGCTCCTTGCTACATTAGTTTCTCTGATGATCTGTCCCTATCATACGGGATCTTTTCTTCTTGGAGGAAGTTTCTTTTACTTTTTACTTTCCCTCGAAATGTTGGACGGGAGCTATTCTTCTTGGAGATTTGATTTCCTTCCTTTGGCTTGGCTTGGTGATCCTTGAAGACTTTTGCATTTGAGCAGTTTCCAAGAAAGTTTACATTTCAAGGACCTGTTTCTCCAAATCCATTAATTTGATGCCATTTTCTTTTACAACATTCGGGTTTGGAGGATGCAATGGATTAGAAGTTCCACCAAATTCAGTAGTGTTCAAGTTGGGTGTTTGAGCTACGTTCTCCTCAAGAGTAGCATTAAGAGTTGGTTCTTTATTCAGAGCCTCCAATTTTTTTTATTTCATCCTTTCTTTCCATTAAGCAATAAGTTCAACAAATTAATATGAAATTAAATAATAGAGTCGGAGGTTCATGCCCTCTTTCTATCGCCAAAATGTTAACGATAAAAATCGTCCACACCTAGTCTAAAGTTTGACAATGCATATGCGATGAAATTCAAAGGATAATCAATCTAAAGGATGCCGAAAGATAATTAAACATCAACATGCTCAACTTATTCTGCCATTTCCTAGATATCAATACCTTAAGCCCGAAGATTAGTAACTCTTCCTTCGAGAGGTGAGTATCGCGCTTACAAAACTAAAGGTCAATAGTTACCTTGGGATGACGGCGTTATAGGCTTGCAGAAGGTTGAGAACCTCATTACAACGGTGATCCTTAGATTCAGGATAGAATATTATACATTGTGTTGATAAGAAATAGGCTAATGTATCACAACAATAGATCTAGTTACATATTATAACCCTTATTGACTAAGAGGATACTTCAACATCGAGCCAGCCTACAAAAAAGACTTAGTTGTGTTAGTTATCACGTCACAAGGTTATAATAGGTATTTTTAGTTTATTGTGCTACATTAGGCTTAATGTGAAAGGTTTGAGACACGTATAAGAATCTTAAGGGAGAACTCATTGGTTTCATTCAATGATTTCCCCTTTATGATTATTTTTGTTTTCAAATCCTTCATGAAAAGAGGTTAATGATAACTCACTGCTCAATCAATAAGGACACAACATGATTATCAAAACGAGAAATGATTAAGTCTCGATTTTCTCTTTTTATTCACTATGATTGTATTACAATTATTGTGGAAACCTGCAATTTGATTGAGAAATTAGGATACAAGATTGTGGAATGAGAAAAGGATCCCCTAAAATGTGACCCCTAGGGTATTATTTATAGACAATTTGGGCCTTCTTTGGTAATGTCTCTACTGGAAGCCCGCCTCCGGTTTGCGCTATCGGTGTCGTCCCGCTTTGGCTGCTTTCGGTGCCGAAATATGGGTGTCAAATTCCTTGGTTTTGGTAAGGATTATCCTTCGGAATCTCTTGGCTTTGGTTCTTCTACTTCGGAAGTGAATGCTTGGTATCAGCCTATTCTCAAGAGAAGCTTCAATGCTTCCTTCTCTATAGTCTTAATGTTGCTTTCGGTATCGCTACCAAGCCTGTTGGTTGCGATAGCACTTTTGTTGGAGCTTCTGCCTTGTCGCTAATCTTTCCCCTTTGCTTGATTTAGGTATCATGCTTTGATGCTTGACTTCACCCTTTTTCGATAGTACCAATAGCGAACTGTCTGATACACATAGCCCTTCATTTGCTTTTATGTTGGTTATCTTCTTTGATTTTCTTTCAGTGACTATGCACTTTATTAGAGAATTAAGTGCTTTTGGCTTTCGCTCGTTGTTTTCTTTCAGTATCGGTCTAATGCTTTTTAACCTTGCTTTCTTAATATCAATTTCGGGGTTTTTTCTTCTCTTTTACAAGTACATAAACTGAATCGACTGTCGTTCCTTTGAGTATCGACACCAAGCTAATTATTCCCAACATGTTGGTGCGGATAGCATGCTTTCTTTGTTCTTGATTTGTTGTCGACACCAAGTATTTGGCCTTCTGTTGACGCTGATAGCGTTCGTGCTTTCAATATCGGTTCCTGTGCGATACCCATTCACCTTAGCTTGGTTTCGGTGTCGAATTTTGGTAGTAACAGGAGTAGATGACTATTATAGCTCAACAGATATCGATAATCTTTTGGCTTTGGTATTCTCACATTCTTCTTTTATAATTTCACATCTTGTTAGACAATGGTTCTCTTTCCAAAGAGATATTGCCGACTTGTTGGCTCTCAAAGAAGAGAATCGAGCTCTAAATGCTCAAATTTATGATTTGTTCACTGCAAAGAATGAAGCCTTAAAAGAATTAGATGCTGTGAACACCACTCTTTCTGGGGGAAGAACATAGTGCAATCTCTTTATAATCAGAACTTGGAATTAAACATAGCATTAGCAAGTTCCAAAAAAGAAACAAAGGACCTAGGTATATGTTACTACCAAAATTCAACACTGTAACAGGCTATCGATGAAGGGGTATCGAACCGCCACCTATAGAGGGGAATGATCCGAAAGCACAAAACCGACATCAGGATAAAGCCAAAAGCCTAAAAGAAGCAATGGTGGCAACCAACAACCATTACCATTCTGGAAGGGGGAGCTTTGAACCGACAAGAAAAAGGGACACCAACAAAGTGGTTTCGAAACAGAAGACAAAAAAAGAACGACGGCCCATGATTCGAGACCAAAGACTTGACAAGGAACAAAACAATGCGAAGGGAGTTGAAAGGGATATCGGCATTAATTTACTTAATGCTGATACAAAAATAAGGAAAGACAATAAAGGAACAAAAGGCCGAAATACAAGCATCCTGAAAGCTGGCTATCAGACTCAAAGCTTGTCGACTGCTTAGAATGTAACAACCCGGAAAATCAGAACCAACTAATTCTTTTATTTTGGCTATTACAATGAATTTTGAATAGTTAAAATAATTTATTTTAAATAATAACGATTTAAAATTTATTTAAATCGAAGTTAGAATGAATATATTTACTTTAATTTTAAAAGGAATTAGAAATAGCACGGTAGTTTGAAAATTTGAATCTGAACTTTGACTGAATGTACAGGATTCAAAATGAAACATATTTTAGTGAAACCAAAAATATCTAAATCTGTTTAAAAATATCTTTCCAACGAATTCGAAAAATTGAAATTTCATAGCGGGAATAAAAAGTTATGGACAATTATACAAACGACCTCCGTTTTCGACGAAACCATTTTCGTCACATCCGGAATGTCAAATTATTGCTAAGTTTAATTTTCCATAATTTTTGGAATTAATATGTGAGCGTGGTAAATTAGACAGTGTTCGGTAATTTCTGTTGAATTTAATCGACCGTTATAAAGGCCATTTTTCAAATGGTCTCCAAATTCAACGAAATTAATTTTGTTAGGACCGTATCGTCAAAACATAGCTAGGCTTAATTTTCGGGAATTTTCGGAGTCGGTATGTGGCCCCGGTGAATTTAAATGTAAGATCAAATTAATTAAATAAATGATTTAAATTTTAAATTAAAGAAAACAGGTTGAAAATGATCGTTTGGGCTGACGGGACCTAGCCCATTACGTCCAGAACGGGGGCAATTGGGTAGGAACAACTTTGCTGGGTTGGAATTGGAGATATCAGGAATTAATGTGTTTTTTTATAAAATTGAACATTTAATATTAGTATATTATAAATAATAGAATTAACAAAACCCTAGCCTACTATTCCTAGTCGCCGCCCTCTCAATTTCATGGCTAGAATTGCTCAATTCGATCCCCTTCAATAATTCCTGATCTACACAATAAAATCCATCGATTCTTAAGGTAATTCCAAAGAGGATCGAACACTCTTCACATCCGTACGGTGAGGTTGTCTGGAACTCCGTATTTCGTTCGATTGGAACCCTGTAACCACCGCCGTTCTCGACCGGAGTGCTCCCCTAATCCAGCACCGAGCTCGACGAAGTGGACCCCTAGGCGTGCCTCTCGTAGCTCCTTCGAGTGGTAGTCGCCGATCGACACCAAACTTCACGTATTGATCAATAATTCAAACCCTTGAATTAAACCCGAAGTTGAAACTTGCGGCATCGATTCTGTAATGAAGAGGAAGGGGTATTTTTCTTTTATTATTTAGTTAATTTAATTTAAAATTGTTAACAACCTATATTAAATCATAACTGATGCATACAAACTCATAATTGAACGATTTCAGATCCATTACGATCGTAAGCCCGAGATTTGCATTTCTGGACTGATTAGAACTAATTCGGAGCAAATCAAATTTTGGACAAATTTCAGATCTGAATCATTCAGAATTAAACCGACTGTGAGAATTCTATTTTATTCCTTCTTCTTAAATAATTAGAAATAATCCTGATTGTATTATCACCAATCCGTAGTTAATTTCTATTTATTATAATTCATGACTTGATCTGTGATGGATGTGGTATGTAGATCTGTTCATTTGGTGATATTGTGTTGTGACAAAATTGTTAAAAACATATAGATCATTTTGTTGCAATAAAATGAGTGAAAAATATATATATAATTTTTGTTTAGATAAATTTGTCAAATTAGAATCATTGGACAAAATTCATCACTGTGTTAATTGGAATAGTGGAACCAAGAATTATCATTTTTGGTTTATTAGAATAGTTGAATTAAAAGAATTATCATTTTGTTAATTTGAATAATTGGACAAAACTTATCATTTTTGTCAAATTAGACTCATTGGACAAAATTATCATTTTTGTCAAAATTAGAATTGTTGAATTGGAATTTTCATTTTTGTTTAAATAAAATTTGTCAAAACAAAAATGAACATTTTTGTTTAAATAAAATTGTTAATATATAAATAATAAAAAAATGAACATTTTGGTTGGGATAAAACAATCAAAACAAAAATGACATTTTCGTTAAGCAGATTTGTGTTTAAGCACAAATTACATTTTTGTCCACACAAAAATGAAAGAACCTTTATTTGTCAATTTGTTGAATTAGAATTTTCAACAAATATGAAACATAAATTTTTGCCAATTTTTTGAACTAGAATTTTCAACAAAAATGAAATATCAAATTTGTGTCATTTTGTTGAATCAGGATTTTCAACAAAAGTAAAAAAAAAAACATTTTTATCATTATGTTGAATGTAGTATAAGAAAAGAGAAAAATGTTCATGTTTTAAAATAAAAACATGTTTATATAAAAAAATTCACATTTTTAATGTAATGTAAGAAAATAGTGAAATGTTCATGTTTAAAATAAAAACATGTTAACATTAAAAATTTCAACTTTTTGATGTAATGTAAGAAACTAGGAAAAATGTTCATGTTAAATATAGGAACATGATAACATTAAAAACCTTATTTTTAATGTAATGAATGAATCACTAGAAAATGTTCATCTTAACATTAAAGCATGTTAACATTAAAAATCTCATTTTTATAAAAAGAATGATTCATATGAAAATTGTTCATATTTGAATAAAAATGTTGAAACATTAAAAATCGTATTTTTAATGTAAAGTTTGATTCATTAGAAATATTGACTGTTTGAATAAAAATGTTGAAACATTAAAAATTACATTTTCAATGTAAAAGTGATCCATTAGAAAACATATGTTAGAAGATATAAAAATATTAAAACCCATATTTTTAACATGTTAGAAAACATATGTTAGAAGATATAAAAATGTTAAAAACCATATTTTTTACATATTAGAAAACATATGTTAGAAAATATTTGTGTATTAGAAAATATTTGTGTGTTAGAAAAATTACTTTTAACATGCTAGAAAACATCTTTGTTCATTAAAAAGGATTAAACAAAAATAAACATTTGTGTTCATTGAAAAGAATGAAACATCTTTGTTCATTAAAAAGGATTAAACAAAAATAAACATTTCTGTTAGGTGAAAAGAATGAAACATCTTTGTTCATTAAAAAGGATTAAACAAAAATAAACATTTTTGTTCGTTGAAAAGAATGAAACATCTTTGTTCATTAAAAAGGATTAAAAAAATAAACATTTTTGTTCGTTGAAAAGAATGAAACATCTTTGTTCATTAAAAAGGATTAAACAAAAATAAATATTTTTGTTCGTTGAAAAGATTGAAACATTTTTGTTCATTAAAAGGGATTAAGAAAAAATATACATTTTTGTTAAATAACATTAGAATTTATATGCAAAATGAAAATATCATTTTATTGTAAATGCATACACTAGAATTTATATGCAAAGTGAAAATATCATTTTATTGTAAATGCATATATTTTTATTTTATGGACGATGCATATATTAGAATTTATATGCAAAGTTACATTTACATTTTATCGACGATGCATATATTAGAATTTATATGCAAAGTTACAATTCCATTTTATCGACTATGCATATATTAGAATTTATATGCAAAGTTGGAATACATTTTATTTGACATCATGAACATGTAGATATGATATGCCAATAAAACATTCTTTTATTTGACGTATTAAATGCGCTAGTGGAATCGTCGAATGGTTTATATTTATATAAAACTATATATATATATATATTAAAATTAAACGAATCACGCGCAGTAGTTCGTATTTCGGAATCGTAACTTTAAACGATTATATCGAAAGATCCGACCATCGGATTTTCTCAAAACTGGAACCGTTAGGACCGCTTTGGGAAGATCTTTCCAACGATATAAATTTTGTTAAAATCCAACGGATAGATTTCGAGATATGTGTAAATCAAATTTTGATAAAAACAGCGCCAGGGCCGCCTATTGACTCGTAGCGTCGTTAAATTAAATTGGGCTATTTTTATATAAATAAAAATAGCGATAAATCGTTATTAAATACTATTAATGATATGAAATGGTTTTAAATTCTATATATGCGAGAATCATTTGAAAAGACTGACTTCAATCTCATTTCAAATGATTATACGACGATTTAAATCGAAGATATTGAAGATGGCGATGGAAGACCGGCAATCTTCACATAGAAAGGATGACTACTGATGCTCGACATTGGGTAGCTCCCAGTAAAGGGTTAAAGTGGTAGCTATCCGGACGTACTTGTTGATTATCCGGATAAGCGAGCACCTCTCTTCCGTATTGGACATACGGGACGAGGAATAAAGTGTCTCCGGTTTCGTTCAGACCCAGAACAGACTTGTAAATGGATGTGTGTCCGACATTGGATTTCATTCCATGTAAATTGATTTCTATATAATATATATCTGTTGGTGGCGGAGGAATTATTCTCTTGCTTAACACCCTTCTCTGAGACGCATGAGCTCAGAGATTATATATTAGTAGTTATCGATCGCACGGCGTGAATTGTCAATGTGGCATGCCAAGATGCAATTGATCGAGGCTTTTGTTGAAAAGTAGAGCTTCGTGGTTGATGATCAAAGTATAGCCTATTTCGGCATAGCTTTGTGTATAGTGTTACCTCATGAGCCTCACACCACGGTATGAGTCAAAAACAGGATAAGGACCGTAGGGAGTGCACACGTATCTTTCTAGCTAGAAGTGGTGTCAGTGTTTACAAGCCCTGAAATTTTTACTTATGTGGATGATGGATTATGAGGTACCTCGGATTTATTGGTCGATAGTGACCAAATTATAGGTTCAATAGGACCAGGAAGCGTATGTTCAGGAATTGCCAATCCACTAAAGTATTTGTAGACCGGCCCTACCGCATCCAAGGGTTCGCCAGCGTCCGAATCCTGAGGCATTGCTAGAGTGTCTCGAATCGGTGAGGAGCCATCCCAAGCCCCGACTCATGATGGAAACCCAATTTCCAATATGACATTACGGTTTTAATTGTAAACCTATATATAGAGACATAGTATATGGTAGCTATGCCGTCTAGGATTGATACATTTACTTTGAAGTATTTAAAAACTGATTAAACACTAATAATAATATTAAAATACTATTTTCTATGTATCAAGCATGTTTGATCATTATAAGGTAAAACTCTATCCTCTGGTTTGCGTTGCATTGTGTGATGGGACTTGAGTCTTATAATGATTTCATTTTTCTAAAAAGCATTGCGTTGTTTTGAATAAAATTTATTAAACTTATGCACTGGCAATCCAATGGAGTAAACCCATTCCGCGTTAGCGGCGTGGTCCTGTGATTAGCCATATTGTTAGATAAGTTAGAAAGATTTCTCATACCATTCCCATGACTGACTCGTAGTTTGTTTCACTTTGCAAACTCGGGTGCCCTCTTTTCACACGGGCAGCCAAGTGACAAGTTTAGGTATTTATGCAATATGCTGGACTGGAGCATGCTTGCGGGCTGAAGATTAAGATCATTTTATCTATTATTTATGCTTTGAGACATTTAGACATCTTTTGATTATGATGTACTTGATGGAGATTGAGACTTATTTCTTTTTGTTGAGACTTCTATTTGCTAAGTGTATCCTGTAACTGTGCCACTCTGATATTATGATGTTGTGATGCTGATAACATTTCCATTTCCGTTGCAATGATTTATGTGTTATGCTATTATCTGAGATCTGCTATTGTTGTAATTATGTTATATTCCAATGATTATCCTTGCTTTCGTATTACAGAAGTTTAGGGTCGTCACATAGAAGAAACTTCAATAGGATGTACACCGTAAGCACCCTTCCGGAAGACCGAAAATCCACCCCAGAGACTCACTGAGAGCAAGCCAAAATCCCTGAGAAGGAGATCAATCCACACTAACATACTTAGTATCGATACTGAAAGGGGTGACGGTTCCTGGAACATTAGTAACTGAAGCATCGAAGCAGGCACTGTAAGGACTTGAAGACAAGACCGAATGTCGAAAGCCTTTCTCAAAGCTATCCATGCCAACGAGTTTGTTATTGATACGAGAGGAAGAAATAACATCAAATAAAGGCTCCAAAGGCCAAGACCAATTTACCGAAAGAGCTAGGACCGACACACCGAAGGCACTGCTACATCTATCTACAAGGCCAAGAGGACAACCGAGAGCCACATCAACCGAAACCAAATGGTAAAAGGCGGCCAAAACATAATTGCTACATCCGAAAGAGGCTTTTGCTTACCCAATGAAAAAAGGGGTACTGATTTGTCTATAAATAGGACCCTGGGGGTCATGTTTTGGAGGTCAAATTCTCATTTCTCAATCTTGTACTCTTTTAAACTAGGGTAAACGCTAATTTCTAAATAAATTTGGGGATTCTCTTTGTAAACACTTATGTATTCTAAATCAATGAGCAATAAAGAGTGGATCAACACTTAGCTTAATTTCTATGAATTGCTTAGCTACTTCCTTAACATTTTACCTTACGCTTTCTACAAGATGAAGGTTTCCTACGCAAGCTTAAACCCTTCCTCAAGATTATTGAAAAACCCCTTTTACCAGCCGTTTAGCTTTCTATCTTGTGTTGTGCTTAGGGAACCCTTATCCTAAGGTAATTGTTGGCCGTAAAGTCTCGTAAGCGTGATACTAACTCCTTAAGGGAAGAGTAACTAATCTTTAATTTGGGCTCAAGACAAAGTCTCGTAAGCGTGATACTCACCCCTTGAGGGAAGAGTAACTAATCTTTAGGCTTTAGACCTTGATACCTATGAAACAGTGAACTAACTCAAGATCGTAGGAACTAAATAATCCCATTTTCGCTTAGGTCCATTTCTTTAGACCAAACTCCATTGTTGACGAGAAATATCATTAGTAGTATATAATGTAACACCCCTAAGTCTTACATCGTGGAATCCTATGTGAAGTGGGTACTTATATAGTAGAGCCCATCTCCTACTAATGCCGAGGCCTTTTGAGGAACAAAAACCCACACCTATACGGTGGCTAAGTTGGGGACAATATCTTGCATGAACGGAGGTGCGGGCTGTTACAGTGGTATCAGAGCCAATACCCAGCCGGAATTGTGGCTCATGTGTGGACCACAACGCCTGGGTGAGGTGTTTGTGAGCCAACGGGCACATTGGGCTCTGTAGGAGGGGAGAATGTAACACCAATAAGTCCCACATTGTGGAAGCCTGTGTGAAGTGGGTATATATAGTAGAGCCCATTTCTTACTAATGCCGAGGCCTTTTAAGGAACAAAACCCCATACCTATACGGTGGCTAAGTTGGGAACAATATCTTGCGTGAACGGAGGTGCGGGTTGTTACATATAATTTGCTTCTCTTTCCTCCAATCTTAAGAAGGTTTTCCAAAAGGAGAAAGGGTCCCTTTCTAAGGTTCTTGCTGCCTTTGCAGATGCTAAAAGGAAGGTTCTTGTCTCATTCATTCGATGAAATTTCAGTGAATATCTTTACAGATGCCCTGATAAACGCATACTTGGAGAATCAAGATAAGTACCAAGATTTAAGCTTTCCCATTCTACCTTCAGATATAGCTAAGAAGTTTCTGATGAAACTTGACAATCTTCCAAAGGGGTTTGAAATTTCTCAAAAAGAGATAGTGGATGTCGAGACCCTTCTTTCTTTTGAAATACCAAATATAGACGTGGATGCTTCCAATAAGGAGGATGACGAAGACAATGAGGCTTCGGATGGCGATAATGTGGATGACTCCTTTGAGAATGACAATGACGACAACGACGATAATGATGAAAGCTCGAAAAGAAACCCCAGCAAATCCTATGCTAAAGTGAGTGACGAAGAGCACAAAGCATTCCCTGGCAAGGGTCATAAAGAAGATCACTAGTCTCTAAATAAGGGAGATGCTTCTAATGTAGGGGAAATTTCTTCTAGCACCGGAGCTTTAGATCTAATAGAGCTTGCCATCTCGGCTAAGCTTCCATTGATTTTGATCCTGATAATGTTACCAAAAAGGGTTCAGCAGCACTTTCTCCGGTTCCTTCTCCTTGGGTATGATATCACTTTCCCTAGCATCTCACTTATTGGTTAGCATTAAGTCATATAACAATTTTATAACTTTAGAAACAACGAAATCATTTGATGGCCTTTAAGGATAAATTCAATAGAATGCAAGTAGAAAACACTCCTTATGAAGGTAATTAGATAAGCAAATAAATGCTTATAACGACTGATCGAATAAATACTTTGAGCTTGATAAGAGTGCCTCCACCCTGATAACATTAAAAGCGATGAGGTGGGTCTTTTCTTAAAGAAGGCTTGCCTTCGAAATGAGAGTCTTAGTAAAGAAGATAAGGAGTTGATGGCATTTTTTTGGATGTTAATCAAGGAAAGAGACTTCCTAGTGATATTTATTTGGGAAGCTTACTACTGTTGTACGAAGGACGACTTCTTGTACTTTGGAGATCTTACGAAGACTTGCTTTGGCGCTTCTGCCAGAGGTACCTAAAAGAGTTTGGACATGATCCGCACCCAAGTGGAACATGGAATCTCCCCCGAGTGTACTCATAATCAATCGATCTTTCACCTGAAAAAATGTCATACTATAAAGACAAATTCATACCAGAAATGTTAAAAAAAAAACTATTTTGTATGAATCATCTTGAGATTATGTAAATATTAAAACGACGTTAATGTGAAAAAAAATCTTTTTGCTATGCCTGCATTTTGTCATGAGTCTCTTTTTGTAAATAAAGTTGATGTATGATTTTGTTTTGATCAAATTTCTCAATTGATTCCAAACATATCTCTGAAGGACACTATCTCTCAAATTTTAAAAAACCAAGGATAAGTTCATAATTAGTATTGAAGAGACAAAGGCCTCCAGAGATCTATCCCTGCGAAAATTATAGATAATCCTCTTGCTTTAAAGTGGTTTATAAAACTTTAAGAACAACGGGTTATTGTGTAGTGTTTCAGAGAACAAAGGAGGGACCTGGAAGGCAAATTTGATCAATAGGAGAAAGAACTTATTGAGATAAAGAACTTATTGAGACAAAGAACTTGATAAAGGCTAATTCTACAATTGATTTCGACAAAGAAATGGACATGCAAGTATAAGTTTGCCACTTAATGTTTCAGCTACAGGATTGTCAGGCCTCCCGCAAATCCTTATAATTTATTTTAAACGATGGCATCCCTAATTTCCCGATTCCTCCTTCGGATATTTTTTCAGGTCCAGCAGGAGCTACAAGGCATAAGAAAGAATCCACCGAAAAATTTCCCCATTCTTCAAATTCTCCGAAGGGCTTAGACGAGGACCTTGTAAAAAAGTTGGGTTAAAAGTGTAAAGCATGAAGTTTGGAGATTTTATGAAAACCAAGGGAAGACAATGCTAATCATCATATCTGTGAATATGTCGATCAAGTTAAACTAATGAAAAATGAGATATACCGTTTCAAAAAGGATATTGTCGAATACATTAAGGCAAACAAGCTTCTTACCAGAACAAACAGGGCATTTAATCGAGCTCTCAAAACTCAGATTGATTCAGTTGATAATGCCGACAACATTAGCGACAAAGAACTGAATCTTAAGAATATGTTCAAAATTGTTTTAAAACATCTTTCGGATCATGCGTCGTCGCAAAATTTAATGTAGAAGCTTCAGAATTTATAAAATTTCATTTCTTTGTCATCACTGGTTTGTATAAACCATTTATTAATACGTATCCTAAAAACTTATGATTATAGCTTCCGTTTTCTTTCTGACTTTTTTATTTGAGCATGTCTTGTATGTGTCATTTTACCTACCTACTTTTTTGATAAAGACTGAAACCCATAATCATGCACCAATTTAGAGACCTTCTCTAAAATAATATCGACATGGTAAGCTTCGGCTAATAGAAGATCCAAAACCCTTATTCAAATAATACAAATAAAGCCCAAAAACCTTCTTCTAGAAATAATATATACAGAGAAAGCCACCTTCGGCTTATAAGAGATTCGAAACCAATACTCAGGTAATAATTGAACTAATAGAAGTCTAGAACCCCTCTTACGGAGACAATAGATGTACACAAAATCCCCTTTGGCTTACCCAAACCCAGCATTCAGGTATAGAGTAATCGAAACCTAGAAATTTCCCTTTAAAATTATTAATATGAATAAAGTCTCCTTCAACTCATTGAAGACCCAAAACCCAAATTCATGAATCGGAATACCAGGCATCCGGAAATCATTTTCTAGAATTAATTAGTATGAATGAAGCCTCTTCGGCTTATAGAAGAACCAAAAACAAGATTTTGGTAAGAATAACAAAAATCTAGAAACCTTTTTCTAGAACTAACTAATATGGATGAAGCTCCCTTCCGCTTATAGAAGACCCAAAATCCAGATTTGAGTATTGAATAAAAGAAATCCAGAAACATTCTTACAGAATTAATTAATACAAACGAAGCCACCTTCGACTCATAAGAGACCCGAAACCTCGATTCAGGTATTGAATAATAGAAATCCAGAAACCTTCTTTTGTAATTAATTAATATAAATGTAATCCCCCTTCGGCTTATAAGAGACCCGAAACCCAGATTCGGTTATTGAATAATAGAAATCCAGAAACCATCTTCCAGAGATAATGGAAACAAAAGTGCTTTTGGTTTTAATATTCCCTTTGCTTATTTTTAATATTTTTCTAAAGTAGAGGCTTGACATGGTTTAGGTGCTCCTTTTGAGCTTTTGTTTCCTTATGCAGGACGAAACATAAGCAGAGGAAGGGCATTTTCATATTTAGAGCAGAGGCAGTGTGTGATTATGTCGATATAGAGGCAGGCTTATTCAAAAATAACAAAGGAAGAGCATGATTCATTCAGAACCGGGCGCATGTCCCTAAGAATACACATCCCTACTCCAAAGGGATCTTTGACTACGTCAAGGGCTTGTCGATGTTGGGCACAACCCCTAGGCTTACTCACCTTCCTCCTATAGGTTCCTAAGTATACATAGGTCTTAGAGCCAGGCGCATTACCTTGGGCTTACCCCCTCCCTCTTCGCGGAAGAACCTTGATATACCAAGGAATTTAATGGGTGTCGAGCACTTCCCCTGGACTTACCCTTCCTCCCTTCCAGGAAGCACCTTGACTATGTCTCGGACTTTATAAGATTATCCATGATGAAAGAGAATTTCACCCCTAACCAAGTACAATTTCTTATTTTGGGTTTAGTTTTAATCATTATCCTTGTATAAATTATTATTTAGAATGGAATTCAAATTCTCATTATGATTATTAACAATCTTTTATATATTCCTGTAATTTCCCTTGCCCACAAAAATGAAGTAATACTTTTCTAGGAGCTTCGCTATGGTTGGTTCCAAGACCATTCATCAAGTGATAATGACAGTAAAGTCCTCCTTCATTCTTTTCAAATTTGATTTCCTTTTCCTTGAAGGCCAACAATTAAGTTCTTCTCTTGTTAACAAGTAAATATTCTCCATTGAGGTAGTTCAATTATTCCATTGGCAAATTGATCTTCGATTTTCCTTTTGGATATTTACTCCATAACTTTTTATTTCTTAGCCATGACTCTTAGCCTCCATCACTGGTCATTTTCCTTTTAGGCTTTGCTTTAGTCATATGACATGTAACGATTTCATCTATGATCCTAACTTCACTTTTTGATTCTTTTTGTTGGATGTACAGTGATGAAAGCTCGCTTGTATTCGGCTCCAATTTTTGATTGAAGGCTTCATAATCATTTACTATTTCCCTTTCAAATGTTATTCCTTGGAAGTAAGTTTGAATCGCCTTTCCCATCTGAAAGAACAAGTTGTTTTTCTCCCTAGCTTGTTTGAAAGTAAAAAAGTTGTTAATCCACTATAAATGGGGTTTATACTCTAATTTTCTAAGCCGTATGCGTCAATCTTCTTTTGATTAATTATATTTAAAGCCTTCATTCTTAAAATTTATTCCTCATAGTACCTTAAGTCCACATTGGCCATCTCTGTTACAAAGACACCAGAAGGGCCCTATTTATATCTATTTAATCCATCACCCTTGTTAGGTCATTGTCGTATCAGAGGGGGTAGTGCATCCCTCTCTTCCAATGATCAATCCAGCGTAATCCTTCTTCATCACTTCTCTACTGATAGCATGCCGGGTCTATAACTTCTTTTCCTTTATTAGACCGTGGAGCTGTTCGATATTTTCTTTCTATCTCATGGTCAGTCCTTCGGAAACATTCTTTTGTCCCTAAACCGTGGTTATCATTTTTTGGTTTATACGAAACCTTTCTAAAGGAATAAGGAATCCTTCGTAAATTACACTGAGCTTTCTTATACATAATCCATTTGTACTCTTGTCGGAAGATGATTTGAATATGAAGTTTAAAAGGTATCAGAGGTTCAAGCCCTCCTTCTAGCACCAAAATGTTAGCTAAAAATATGATTAACACTCCCAAATAGTGTATTTCTATAGAATTCTTTACTTGCGAAAGGGTTGGCTTAGGTTATGTCACCGTGTCTATGGTAAAACTCCAGCAAAGTCCTTCCGATGATTTCCGAAAGTAATTCTTATTAAAAATAAGATATGATGATCAGATGTGAGCTGAATGAAGTCAGAAAGACTATTCGGGAGAAGCTTTGTCTCTTGCATATTACACTATGTTGTGATTTCCTACTGGTTTTGAAATAAGGCCTTCAGTCAGGCCCCTAGTCTCTTGTGTGAGGTTTAAGAATTCTTAACATTCCTGCGATAACTTACCATGTAGATCACTTTTATTAAAAAAGAGGTTTCGGTCAAGTTAATGAACGATCTACCGGATCCGTCGAAAGGGACTGAGAATTCTAACTTTTTTAGATCATCTTAGGAAACCATAAATTAGTTACAAGCTTATGTGGTTTCGGATATTCCAATATCAAAGTTGATATAGCTAACTGATTTCAAAAATTAAAGCCTTTCATAGACTTCTGGAAGGTTCTTTGGTAAAACTATTATCTTTCGGATTCCTTTGGCGTCGGAACTGCAAAGTTATAAAATAATAATAACATAATAATTAAGAAATTACCAGTTTATTACCTCAATAGCATGAATAAGCCTCTTCATTTATGAATTTTGTTATTGTAGAATTTTCTCCAAACTAATTTTAAAATTAGGGTTTACATCTCAAACTTATAGATACAAGGTTGAGAATGAGAAATTTGATCAGGATTCTAGACCACTAGGGCCGTATTTATAGATGCGGGTTGGCCCTCTCTTCGTCATATAGGCTTCGTCCCAGCTTTTTTGCGGAAGCGCATGCGGGGACCTAGTAAAGGTGCTCTCTGTTATCCCATGAAAGAATAACCATAACATCATTACAGAGATTCCCTGTAGTATTCTTTCGGAACTGGAAGTTTTGGCTATTAACGGGAGAAGTGGGCTTGTGGGAGATCCCGTCTTTTGATGCCGCTTATGGCATCGTTTTCTTTTGTATATAAGGCCTACCTACGATGCTTATCTGATGGAGGCTTAAGCTTTTTGGCATATTTCTTTCGGGCTGACTGAAAGACAGACCTAGCTTCTTGTTGTGTGCTCCAAGGCAGTCATTTAGAAGATCACGCCCTTCTGGTTTCACCGAAAAGGGGTTTTCTTAAGGAAGAGATTCCTTTGTCTATCCAATTCTAGCTCTGGAAGCCATTATCCGAAGGAATGGTTCTGACTACGCTAGAGGCTTTCTGTCTTTAGAACCCCTTCACCTAGCTTTGGTTTTCAATTTCCCAGGTTATTTTGGTGCTAATAGCTCAATTGTAAAATTCATTTATCTTTCTTTCATTTTGACTAAATCAAACTCACTTCTTAGAGCGTGAAGTGTCGCTATTTTTTCTTTTTCCTCACTTTTGTATGCCTTACTAAGGATGCCCGGCTCTTCCTTTGATTTTCATGATAAAAATCCTTCCAAAATTTGCTTCAGCCACCATTTAGTAGATAAACTAAAGGGTGTTCTTGTCCTTCTTTCGGTTCTCCATCAATGAAATTAATTGTTGAGTTGATATGATTGCTTGATTCTTCGATTGTTCTAGGAATCCATTTTCAACACTCTCCCAAAGATCCAAAGAGTCGTATCGTACCTTCATATGTATGCTCCACTAGTTTTTGCTAGTCAAACAAGGAAGCTGAGGTAGCAACATGTTATTATTGGAAGCCATCTTTAAACTTGGCTTTGATACCACTTTGCAGGAACATATATAATATAAAATAGGGTACGTTAGGCTAACATCCCTATTAACTTTCAAAATTAAAAAAAAGTCCACCCGCTGTAACATTAAAAATTAGGTCCCTATATTTGAATGCGGGTCTATTATTTCCAGTTTTACCCTTCCGACACCTCATAAACCTAACCGCGACTACTTACAACAAATCATTGTTGTAAATCAGTCGATCAACAAAATAAATCAAACCCTAATCGCGATCTTCACTTAATCTCGATCTTCTGAAAACTGGAAAATCATTGTCGTTTTTATCAACAATGGTGCGAGGGAAGGTATATTTTTGTATTCTTTATTTCAGATTTCACGGTTTATGAAATATGTATATTATAGATTGTAAACAACAGTAATCGAAAGTGATTGTGGCAAATATTATACTTAGTTACTAAAAAACTTCAGTATTTACTGATTTTTCGAATTATTATCAAAATTTGCTGTTACTTAAAATTGTTGCATCCTTGAATGTTGTTATTGTAAATTCTTGCACGTTTGTGTGGTTTTATTAATGATAGTCGCATGCGTAAATGCTGTTATTCATAATTTTATTCCGGATAAAATTATTAATGTGCTTTTATTAATGTTTGTTGCTTGATTACATAATTTTATTCCGGATAGTTGCACACTTTTGTGCTATTATTCATGATAGTTGCACACATGTGTGATTTTATTCACGATAGTTGCATTCTTGGATGATTTTATTATGGATAGTTGCATACTGGTATGCTTTTATTAATGATAGTCGCACGCATGCGTGCTTTTATTCTGGATAGTCGCACCCTTGTGTTCTTTTATTTAGGATAGTTGCACGCATGCGTGTATTTATTCAGGATAGTCGCACGCATGCGTGCTTTTATTCAGGATAGTCGCACCCTTGTGTGCTTTTATTCAGGATAGTCGCATTCATACGTGCATTTATTCAGGAAAGTCGCACGCATGTGTGCTTTTATTCAGGATAGTCGCACGCATGCATGCTTTTATTCAGGATAGTTGCACGCTTGTGTGTTTTTATTCCGGATAGTCGCATGCATGCGTGCTTTTATTCAGGATAGTGGCACGCATGCGTGCTTTTATTCAGGATAGTCGCACCCTTGTGTGCTTTTATTCAGGATAGTTGCACGCTTGTGTGCTTATATTCAGGATAGTCGCACGATTGTGTGCTTTTATTTAGGATAGTCGCATGCTTGTGTGCTTTTATTCAGGATAGTCGCACACATGCGTGCTTTTATTCAGGATAGTTGCACGCTTGTGTGCTTTTATTCAGGATAGTCGCACGCATGCGTGCTTTTATTCCGGATAGTCGCACGCATGCGTGCTTTTATTCAGGATAGTCGCACGCATGCGTGCTTTTATTCAGGATAGTCGCACGCTTCTGTCCTTTTATTCAGGATAGTCGCACCCTTGTGATCTTTTATTCAGGATAGTTGCACGCTTGTGTGCTTTTATTCAGGATAGTCGCACGATTGTGTGCTTTTATTTAGGATAGTCGCATGCTTGTGTGCTTTTATTCAGGATAGTAGCACGCATGCGTGCTTTTATTCAGGATAGTCGCACACTTATGTGCTTTTATTCAGGATAGTCGTACGCATGCGTGCTTTTATTCCGGATAGTCGCACGCATGCGTGCTTTTATTCCGGATAGTCGCACGCATGCGTGCTTTTATTCAGGATAGTCGTACGCTTGTGTGCTTTTATTCAGGATAGTCGCACCCTTGTGTGCTTTTATTCAGGATAGTCGCACCCTTGTGTGCTTTTATTCAGGATAGTCCCACGCTTGTGTGCTTTTATTCAGGATAGTCGCACGCTTGCGTGCTTTTATTCAGGATAGTCGCACGCTTGCGTGCTTTTATTCAGGATATTCGCACGCTTGTGTGCTTTTATTCAGGATAGTCGCACGCTTGCGTGCTTTTATTCAGGATAGTCGCACGCTTGCGTGCTTTTATTCAGGATAGTCGCACGCTTGGGTGCTTTTATTCAGGATAGTCACACGCTTGTGTGCTTTTATTCAGGATAGTGGCACGCATGCGTGCTTTTATTCAGGATAGTCACACGCTTGTGTGCTTTTATTCAGGATAGTCGCACGCTTGTGTGCTTTTATTCAGGATAGTTGCACGCTTGTGTGCTTATATTCAGGATAGTTGCATGCTTGTTTGCTTTTATTAAGGATAGTTGCATTATTGTGTTCTTTTATTCAGGATTGTTGCATGCTTGTATGATTTAACTCACGATGGTTGCATTCCTATATTCTATTTTTCAGGATAGTTGCTTTCCTATATGCTTTTATTCAGGATAGCTGCACACTTCTGTGCTATTATTCAGGATAGTTGCATACTTGTGTGTTATTATTTATGATTGTTGCACGCTTGTGTGATTTTATTAAGAATAGTCGCACAAAAGTGTTCAAATATCTGCATATATTCAAAACTTATTTAAATAATTTTTTAACCCTTATTACAGAGAGCAAATGTTGAAGAAGGTGATAAAGAAGACATTCAAAAAGAAACAACAATAATTGTCACAGAAAAGCTTTCAAAACATGCACCAATAATCAAACGAAGGAAAACTGAAGATGAACCAATGCTTGCCAGGAAGGACAATGTATACAGAAATAATCTTAAGGCGTTCATTGAATTGGTGGAAAAGATAAACAAAGATGAACTATTTACAGCACAACATTCAAAATATTTGAAAAAACTGCCGCTCTACGGGTTTATTAACATGATTTTTGATGGGCTCATTTCACCTGCAGAAACCATTAAAAATTCTACAACTTTAGATCTCATCATCAAGAACTACAAGAAGAACTTAAAATATTTTCAGTTTGGTGATATGATGCTAACTTTTACACAAGAAAATGTTGCAGATTTACTAGGTACTCCAATACAAGGAGAGATAATAAAAACAACAGGGCACTTGAAAAAGAACGAGAAGGACGATGAAGAATATAAATCGTTCATGGAAAGACATTTTAAAGGAGAAGCCTCAGTCAACAAGAAAAATATAAAGAGACAAATTTTTTTGACATTAAAAGAAGACATAGCCAAAGCAAAATTTAATGCAGTGAAGCTTATACTTCTTTATTTGGCCGCAACATTTCTTCTAACAAACCCAAAATACAGCTTACCATGGACTTTGATTCCATATTGTGTATGCAGCAAAAAATTAATGAAAATATCTTGGCCAAAAACCATACACAACCATCTCATAACCAAGGTGGAAAAATACTGTGATACACCATGCAAGATTAATGCTTGTGTGACACTATTGCTGGTACTATTTTGAACTTTTTTGTATGTTTCTTATTTAATTATTGTTCATTCTAATAATAAATAAATATATTTTTTTTCCAGTGGTGGGTTTGCGAAAAAACCTATGTTCTAAAAAATACAAAGAAAGAATACAGTGATGTATATCCCCTGGCTGCAAAATGGGATATAAAATTGTTGAAGCCAAACATGTTAATAAACATCAAATACACAACTGTAAGTGATATTTAATTTTGAATAATTTTTTAGTGTCATATTAAAATGTTGCATACAACTATGCAGATATATAGGAATAGTTACATACTTGTATGCATCTATTATAAAGAGGTGCGTCCATGTATGATTATAATCATAACAATTGCACGCATCTATGTGTCTATTCACAACAGTCAAATTCAGTTTCATATATTTATACATATATTTTGAACAGATGCATCTATGTATTCATTTGTATAAAAAATGCATGGATGTATGCACTTATTTTCTACAGATGCATACATTACTGCATTTATTTTCAGTATTAGTTGAACATTTGCTACCTTTGTTTTCAAGAGTCCCAAGGAAAGGATTTAGAACTATTAGAACAAGCTATTTACAAAGACAAAGAGTACGAAGCAGTTTACCAAAAATGGGTGGAAAATTACACGAGCTTGATAGTAAAGCTACAATAAGAAAATAAACAACTTAAACAGGAAAATTTAAGGTTAAAAAAAAGACTACAAGGACTTGCTGATAGTGATGAATCTGAAGAAGATGAAAGTGAGGAAAATAAGGAGAGTGACGAAAACGCTGATAGTGAGAAAATTAATGAGAGTGAAGAAAGCACTGAGAGTGACGAAAAGGGAAGAAAAGTACAACTTCGAATAAAAGATGCGAATGCAATTGAAAATGAGGATAATGATGAAAGTGAGGATAATGACAATGAAAGTGAGGATAATGAACAGGAAAAGGATAATGAGGATAAGATTGAGAATGAAAGTGACAATGAAAGTGAGGTTGAGTATGACGATGAGAGTGAGAATGAAAAGCAGAAAAATGATAATATGAACGATGACAATGAAAGTGAGAATAATGATGAGAGTGAGGATGAAAAGCAGGAAAAGCTTAATATGAACGATGAAAATGAAGATGAGAATAATAATGCTGATGATGATGAGAATAAAAGTGCCGAAGGTGACAAGAATGAAAATGTTGACAGAGATAATGTGGAAAAAGAAAACACTGCAGAAGATGAAGGAAATGAAGAACCACAAAAAAAATTAGATGTTGGCATGCTGGATAAAGATAAAAAACTGATACAAGAAATATTGATCAGATTGATAACATGGAAGTAGATACAGAGAAGAACAATGATGAGGTTGGACAGAAGGAACAGGAGCCAGAGAAGGAGGCGGAGAAAGAACAGAAAGATGTGGAGAAGAAACAGGAGCCAAAGAAGCCAGAGAAGGAGATGGAGAAAGAAAAGAACGTGGTGGACAAAGAACAGAAGGAGGTGGAGAAAGAACAGAAGGAGGTGGAGAAGGAAAAAGGTAAAAAATAATTATAGTATTCTGATGGTAATAAATAATGAACACATTATTTAGTTTCAAGCAATATAGTATAACAAAATTATTGCATTCTTATGTGCATCTATTACTAATTGTTGCATGCTTGGGTGCATTTGCTCAGAATAGTTCTATGCTTGTTTGCAACTATTCAAAAATAATTGCATGTTTGTGTGCAGCTATTTCTGAATAGTTGCATGCTTGTGTGCATCTATTCAATTATTGATGAGATTAATAATATGTAAATAGATAACATGGAGAAGAATAATGATCATAAAATTGATGATGAAAAATCAAAAGTCATAAAGGAGCTGGAGAAGAATAATGACAACGGGAAGCAAAAGAAGCTGAAGCTTCAAAATGTTAGAAAGAAAAATGGTATAAAAAAAAAAATTCTAATGGTAATAATGTTCCAAATAGAAAGTCCATTAATACATTGCTGATATCTTATATTATTCTCAGCTGCAGTCCAAAAAAACAGAAAAAAACAGGAACAAACAGGAACCGTGATTGTTGAGGATTATGAGATGAGAACAACATCAGAAGAAACGAATGTACGAACAAAAATGGACGTCAGGAAATTTAACAATGTTAAGCAACTACCATAGGATCTAATCCAGAAACTAGAGCATATTTTTCAAATTCAGACCTGGGGTAAAATTACTTGAAAACTTAATTAAATTTTGTAAATGTTTTTATGCAATTAAAAATAAGAGTTGCATATATATATATATGTGTGTGTGTGTGTGTGTGTGTGTGTGTGCAATTATTAAGATTAGATGCATAGATCAATGCTAATATATTTCTAGAAATTCTCTAAATATATTACATAAATTAGCAGTAGAAGCGCATACCTTAATGGCGACGCAGACATATACATTTTTGGAGTTTCATTGGCTGATTTAATATCTGGAGGATTCCTTAACTCACAGGTATAGCCGCAGTCAAATTCAAATGTAGTTTCATATGGTGATTATTAGCTGGAAGTTTTCCTTAACATTTACAATCTACTAATTTAAACAGATAATTGACTGGTGTGCACATGAGCTCAACAACGACCATCCAGAAATCATGTACATCAGAACTATTGCTTCTGTAAGTTTTTATTAATTTTCTAGCAAAATTTTCTTGTAACATCAAAAATTTTGGTCACTAAAATGATTGCAATTACAGGCATTAATTAAGAATGAATCATCGGAAAATAGAGAGTATTTGATAGATAAAAAAGTGCAAACATTCTACAAAACAAGCACAAAAATATTGATTCCTATACACGAGGGAAACCATTTTTCATTGTTAGAATTTATAAAAGACAGTAGAAGATGGATACATTACGATTCCAACAAAAATCGTCGTGAAGGAGGAAATCACCAAAGACTTGCAAGAGATTTTGTATGTAAATTTAAGATAATTGGCATTCAAACTAGTATCTAAACTGTTATAAATAGTCATATGTATGTATTTTTTTTATACATATACAGAGAATTTACATCAGTGGATTGCTGAAAAACCTAGAGAACAAGAATTTTCAGAAACATGGACAACTTGAAATTGCTAATTGCCCACAACAAGGCGCCACGTAAGTAAATAAAAATAATTGCATACTTTTATTTACAATTATTTTTACACTTGTATGCATACTTGTATTTACATACTTGTATTTACAATTATTTACTGATATAGTATGAATATGTGCATACTTGTATGCAGCTTTCTTAAATACTAGCATAATATTAATCATGTTTTACAAATTCTGCAGGGTCGATTGTGGAATGTTTGTTATTAACATGATGAAACAGAGAAGCGAGTACGAAGAAATTGATAAAAAGGATGAAATGTACAAGCCTGCGACTATTTATCTACAACGGGCCAAGCTTGCTTACGAACTTCTCAATCGCAAACCTCATAGTTGGACTCCAGAAGAAGACCTGATACATAACTTTATATTTTCAGATGCAAACAAACCTTCTGCTTAAATTTGTGGAAAATGGTCTTTTCACTTCTTATAAATATTTTGGCTAAAATACAATGATCAAAGTATTGTAAATATTCTGACTAATGTACAATGTATGAACTACTGGCAAGTGATTATCTAGTTTTCAAGCTGAATCAATGTGTAATTTTTTGTACTGAGTTAAGTTCGTTCGATTTTACTTATATTTCTTACATTACTGTTGCTGATTCAATTAATTGTTAAAAAACCGCATACTATTATGTATATATCCAAAATAGTTGCATACTTATATGCGTATATTTAGAAAATGTGAATTTATATTCTTTATACCAATTTATTACTCGAATGTATGCATCTAATCATTATAAATGCATAATCATATGCTCATATTAAGAAAATCTGAATATATGTGTACTGTATACAAATTTGTAGCCGGAATGTATGCATCTATATAGCAAAGTTGCATACTAAAATGCTAATATTCGAAATAGCAGCATACATGTATGCATTTATACAGGAAAAAAAAACTGGCTACTTTCATTCATACACTTTATTCACATAAACAATAAACCAAACTTCATCACAGAAACACTAAACACAAATTCACAGTATATATGTGTACTGTATACAAATTTATAGCCGGAATGTATGCATCTATACAGAAAAGTTGCATACTAGAATGCTAAATATTCTAAATAGCAGCATACATGTATGCATATATACAGGAAAACAACAGGCTACTTACATTCATTCACAGTATGCATATATACATGTATGCAAAACAGAACACATATATTGACAATAATATTCAAAATACAAAACCAAACTTCAGCACAGAAACATTAAAATAATAAACCAAAGTTACAAACATAACAGAAATATTCAACTTGGTTACAAACAGTAAACAACAAAACAGAAAAATTCAAACTAGTTGCAAACATATTAAAATACTAAACCAAATTGCAATTAGTTTCCTTGTGAAGAACAAGTCCTTTTATTATGCCACAACTTTTTGCATAACCCACATCTAATAGTCTTTGTAAATTCACCAGCAAATTTTAACCTTTTAGAAGACGATGGACGACTGGGCATTCTTCTACCTTTTGGAGGAGCTATAATTGCATCTTCAATTGCAACATCTTCACCCATAAAGTCTATGATAGGATTGATTGCATGAGAATATGCTAATCGAAAATAAGAAACTTTGAAGTAATCTTCGATGTAGTCATACACATCCAACTTCTCACAACTTAAAATACATCTTATAGCATGAGAGCAAGGAAAACCATTAATTTGCCACATGTTACAAGAACACACTCGACTATGTAAATCAACAGATTGATGGACCGGAGAATGAACTTCAAACACATATTCACTTGATTTGATAACAAACCACGAAGCTCCTTCCAAATAAAGGTTTCTTAATCGAGTTTTATTCACACGACATAAAACACTATTCCAAGTAGAAGCAACTTCACGACGGTCAGACATAAGTTTCATTAACTTCATTCTAATTTTATCCAAACAAGCAGTAATTGGTAAATGTCTTTCCTCCAAAATCCATTTGTTAAAACTCTCCGAACAATTAGATGACATCTCACCATAACGACAACCAGGAAAAAAAAACATTTGCAAACTTCTCAAAAGGAACTCCGCTCAAAAAATTTACCACTTTGGATCCACCAACATCTCTAAAATTCTTCAATGCAGCATTAAAATCAATCAAATTAGAAGCATAAGCAACTCGTGCAAACAAATCTAACAACAACTTCTTGTTTGATTTGGAAAATTCAGATTTTAGAGCAACCTTTAAATTGTTGTTCAAATGATAAAAACAAGTACCATGAACTGAATTTGGAAACACATTCGGAATAGCAACAAGAATACCAGGATGACGATCAGAAATGAAAACAAAGCTTCTACTATCATCCTTAAGAAACTCTTTAAGTTGTTCACAATACCAAATCCAATTGTCTTCATCTTCCCCGGACACAATAGCAATTGCTAAAGGAAAAAACCTGTTAACAGAAACAAACATATTATCAAACAAAATATAAAATTAGCAACAATTATAAATAATTTTTGCAAATTTTTAGATCAGTTGCATAATCGTGTATTCCAAATAATAGCATACTTGAATGCAAATTTACAAAATAGATGCATGCAAGTATGCACTTATTCAGAACAGATGCATGCAAATGAATGCATGTATATATGCACTTATTCAGAACAGATGCATGCAAGTATGCACTTATTCAGAATATATGCATGCAAATGAATGCATGTATTCATAATATTTACACTTATTCACAATAGATGCATGCATATATGCACTTATTCAAAACAGACAAGTATGCACTTATTCAGAATAGATGCATGCAAATGAATGCATGTATTCATAATATTTACATACTTCTATGAATGTATTAAGAATAGCTGCATAATTGTATGCATACATGTAGAAGATTATTATATCTCTATGCATTCATCCAGAATAGTTGCATACATGAATACATATAATAAATATAACCGCATACTTTTATGCATACACATACAGTTATAAACTGACAAAACACCATACCTTTATTTCCATTTTTACCAGTAGCAGCCATCAAACAACCTTGAGCTCTTCCTTTCATAAAAGTAGCATCAACAAAAATTAAAGGACGACAATATTGAAATCCATGTGCACAAGCTTCGAAACCAATAAAAACCCTTTCAAATTGACGTGTATCATCATTACACTCCAACACAACTTTACTCCCAGGATTAGTAGTAACAACAGAATCACAAAATGACTGCAAATGATGATAAGACATTATATCGCTTCCATGTAACTCTTCTAATGTCAACTTCTTCCCACTATAAGCATAGTAATACTTCAAAATAACATTATACTCGGTTTGAAACAAATTAATAATGTCCTTGGTCTTCATTAATGGATTAGCATGAATATGATCATAAACTAACAACTTAATGAATTTGCTGGATACAACAGGATTGTTTATATCATGAATTCCAGCACCACAAGTATGATCAGGTTGAAATCTCTTTAAAACAAAATTGCCAGGAAGATTGAACTTAACAGAAGCATGAATCCTAAAAGTACAATTTTGCTTAGAACAAACAGCTGTAACTCTTTCCTTGTCATTCTTAACCAAATTAAGCTTGTATCCAGTCTTCATACTATACATCATCACATACAACCTAAATTCAGTAACACCTCCTGGAAATTGCTGACCAACACCAGAAAAAACAGGTTGATTCAAATCACTTCTCAACAATTGTTTCAATTGATTGTTTGAATCACATGTACTAGAAAAAGAAGAATCACTACCACAAGAAACATCATCTGACCTAGCATTGTTAACTGAAGAACTACTACGATTGATCTCAACAAAAATAACCAAATAATCCTCATGATTATGTGCAGCCAACAATAGAATAGATAGAAGATCAGAATTACTTAGAATATTCCTTCTCAAGCCATCTCTAATGTGATACAATTCAAATGAAAATGGACTTAAATCAATCCATTTACCACAAACAACATCTCTCACAATATCAACAGTACTATCAAAATAAAGACGTATAGAAAAGCTATCATTCCCAAACTTCAACAAGACCAATACACCAACATTAGTAGGAACACTGTTATACAAAGAAGAGAATTATTAATAAACCTTATCAGCATTAATCAAATAAAACTACACACACATTTGCAGCATATTATAATTATATGCATACATGTACACAAATATCCAGAATATCAGCATACTTTTATGCAACTGTTAATAATAGTTGTATTACATATATTCAGAATAGTTGCATATCTGTATGAACATATAGGGAATAGTTGCATATCTGTATGCGCATATTCAAAATAGAAGCGTACAATTTTATCCACTATTTAAGAAAAGTTGCATATTTATATGCACATATACAAAATAGTTGCATACTTGTATGCACATATTCAGGACAATTGCATACATTTGTTATCCAAAATACAGAATAGTTTCATACTTGTAAGCACATAATAAAAATATTAGCATACTTGTATGCACGCATTCAAAAAAGTTGCACAAATGTATTAAAATTTAATCTCACAAAAGAAGCCTTATAAATAATAATAAATACATCAAAACAAATCGAAAATAATAATAACACACGTATGAAAAAAAAAGTGCAAATTACCTTGAAGATGAAACATTCATTATATCTCTCAATCGCTGAAGAAATCGAATATTATATTCTTCAACAAATCGCAATTAGATCGAATATTGAATCTCAGAAAAAAATACTGACGACAGCAACATTAAATCAACGAAAATATCTCTCTAAATAATAGCCGTATAAATCAAATCCATGAAGAAAACCATGAAGCCGCCATGAAAAGAAAAATGTGTTAATTTGAAAAAGGGTATTTGTGGAAAAAGAATACCGGAAAAAAAATAGGGATGCGAAAAGTATAATTTAAAGTGGGAGGATTACATGTTAATTAACTTTAATTTTAGGGATGTGTGCCTAATTTTCACTATAAAATATTGGAGATTAGCGAGAATGAAGTTATTCTCAACAATCCACATTGCTCACACGCAGTAAGAGAGCCTTTTACAGTAAGTTGAGAATCATATTGAGTACATAAGATGATTACAACTCTTAAAAGTTTGTCATATTTATAGGATTGTATAGAGTTTGCATTTAATGAACAACTTTGTTATGAAAAGACAAAGCACAAAATATGCAAAGAAAAAGGGCAGCATATGAAAAGCCGAAAGGCATGACATGAAAAGACAAAAAGCATACGTACACATTCTAGAATAAGACCAAGAGTTGATCCATGAATTCAGTGAAAATGAAAGGTCACAAGTTAGCTTATTATTTTCAAACATTAGTATGCCATTTGGGTGGGCGTGGGCATTCTGACTCTACAGTTTACCTCTTTTGAAATTACAAAGCAATAATTCATTAAAATGTCATAGATTTATAAAAATGAAACGTAACCGGAGGAAAAAAGTTTTAAATTAGACAATCACCTCTTAAAATAGAAATGTTTATGTATAAGATAGGCAATGCGATCATCATAACAACTAACGTGATTTATTTTACTCTTCTTCCTTCTAGGCAGGTTATTAGATGTCGTCAATCAACATAAAATATTTTCTTTATTTGATTTGAAAATTTGCTATCATAACTTTTCATGTATACACCTATACGGTTAATGGTGGGAACGTATTAAGCCACATGCTCTTAAAAGATGTACCGTTGAAGGTTATGTCATCTTTTTAATTGCTTTCTTTGTTGTATGATGTATAGTTGGTTTAATCTAATACCTAAATTGTTACCTTTAACCCAAAATGAGATAATTGAATGAAACCTTTTATATTCCCAAAGGTGTTAGAATATACTATTTGATATTGCTCTTGTTTATAATTGAATTGTATTAAACCAAGGTAATTTAAGTGCTTTGCTTACATGACCTTCTCCATTACCATTAGTAAAGAATACCAATAATAATTTTTTTAGTTCTAACTCACCATAACTTGTAATGTATACACGCAAAAATATTTAAAGTTGTTTATATATTTCGGTTGTACAACTAATCATTTAGTAAATTTATAGACTATTTTGAAAGGATTAGAAATGTGAATCACTATACATGCAGATTGAGTATGCATTGATAATAAAACATTAATCCTAGACGAGTCAAATGGTATTGTTGACTTCCTAAAAATATCTTCATCCATTAAATATTGGACGTAGTTTGTGTAACAATGACTATTTTAACTGCCTTACATTTACAATAATTTTGAAATAATTATAACACATTTTAGGAGGAGACTGATAGATGTTTGTTTAAAAATTTTTTTTTCAAGTATTGTTTGCAGTAACAGAGTTAGCAGGAAAAAATACGTTATTTGTAGCAGACCGGAAAATTCGAAGCTCGAATTTCGACATTAACACAACTCGTGTCAAAACTCGAGTACCAAATATCCAGAAAGCTAAAAGAAAGAAGTTAGAGGATGAGAAAAGAAAGAAAGAAATACTAGAATAGGAGAATAAGAAGACAACACATAATCAGAATCTCACATCGCAGCAGAACAAAATATAATACAGAAATAAAACTTTATTGAGAGCTTAAAAATATATTTAAAACCATCAGATTACAACAATCAAGCAATTCAGATAGTTATAATAACTTATTCTCAATACAACACACAGCGAAATAATATATCATACGCCAGGACTCCTCCAGCTCTTCTTTGAATTCCACAGCATCCGATAACCTGAACCTGTTCCTCGGGCTGACCCGAGACATTACAAACGCCACGGATCAGTCTTGTGAACCAGCATGAGAAAACTCACTAAGTTTAAAACACATCCATATCGATTTAAAGTCCAAAATCCTTTTAAAAGTAAAGGATAATAGTAAGACCAGCCCACACATAAACACAGACGGTTTTCACCTTACTATAACCCAAAATAATTTTGATATCAAATTCCAGTGATATTATAATAGTGTCTATCAAATAAATAACCAAATAGCAGAACGCTTGCATCTCACACTCCACGTATACAGTCTATATTCAAAAACCATAAGGCTCTTATTGGGGATTGGATTCCAACTATGACAAGGTATGGGACCCCCTTCCGATCAGTGTACACTAGAAGGTATACACTGGGGTTCAACAAGAACATCTTGCAACCCGACCACACATGACCGACCGCTCATTTGGCTTGAGTGTATCGAATATATTATCACCTATTACGGCTGCGCAGCTACCGTTTTGTCGGGAGATACAGAAATGAAAACAAGTAACAAAAATGAATATTTTCTAGATTGGTGACAATATACCTTCCTTGGGAATGACCCACCTAGTCATGCTGCCTGCCCGATTTCTGTCATTTCCCAGTTGATGAGGCTTGAGGCTATGTTTATCTTTAGAACATCCAGCCACCATTCATTTTGAATGTCATATCGTCAAATCTTTCAAATCACTAATTGACGACCTCAAAAATACACTGGGCACGTTTGAAGAAATCAATGTACGTGACCATTTGGAAATACTATGTCAGACACTCGTCCATACAAGTCATCTCGGAATAGTATGAACCGAAGGCACCCTCCTACCGCATCCAAAGGATCAGTAGCGAGATGTCCTAGCAATCTGCAAAATCCCACTCACGACTAAATCACAGTTTAAAAACCTCTGGTAGCAAGCCATAAAAATTCAATAGCAATCTTTCTGCTTATGAAGATCCACGGCCTTCAATGCTCCATCTCGACCATCTTCTGATATTTCAACGTTTTCGTATTTACTGGTCGGAATGGTTTTCGAATATAACTCGATCCTGATCTTTCCATACCAACAATCGACTTGGCCAGATTTTGATAGTCGGTGTTTTAACTATCAAAATAAACTACCATCATCCACAGAAAAATAAAGTGGATTCATTGGTTCAGTATATAGCGTCACTTGGGCTCTTTAGTTAAACAGTTGTTAATTAAATCTCTAAATCTTTCCATATTTGGAATACCGCTTTTCCACTTGTTATTACCAAAGCCATTTATTCAACCGATAATTCTTTAAATTATAGTTTATAATATTCCTCATGGGAATATTATTTTTAATCTCCTTAACCACCATCGTTTCTAAACTAATATCAACCTTAGATAATCAGGAAGTCGTTCAAGTTGGGGTATTTTATTTACCTCTCAGACCTTGAGTCGACAACATTCTTATCTTCAGAATGGATAGAAGTTTATAAACTAAAACGCAAATTTCACTAACTATTCCAACCCTTTTATTTACCATTGAATCCCTTTTAAAACGCGCTTATCTTAATTTTGATTTCAATAACTCCATTTCATATCTAAAATACTTATCTTTAGATCTTTACTTTAATAATAAATTTCAATCCACTTCAGCTTCTGTTCGATTATAAATCCTATTTTGAACTCGTTTCGATTTTTATAACATAAATCTATTTATAACTTGCCTCTATAATTGCCCATTTTGATTTCATAGAAATCCGACCAATAGAATTCTTAATACGAGTTTATATTAAATATAAATTCGTTTACAATTTTTGTCAACTACACATATAAGGCTTTCGACTTCATAAATTCTAATTAAGGAATTTAACTTCAAGATTTATCATGTTGATTATTATTAAATAAATAAACCCCAATCATTTTAGAAACCAATTAATTTACTACTATTATATTAGTTAAATCTTCTTTTTAAGGTTATAGTAATTAAATTCCATAATTGTTCAATAATCAATTCTGGATAAGCAGTTGACTTAGTCAACTCAAACAAGGTTAATTCGTTAATCGTCTCCACTTGGTTATTAATTAACTTAAATAATTTAATCTAATTTAATTTACAATCTAATTAAATAATCACAGTTAATTGTTTATTTGAAACAATTAATTCAATCCTTCCTTTAAATTGATTTATTAAAATCAATTTAAATAATTTCATTTAATTTAATTAATAATCTAATTAAATTAAATAATCATTGTTATTTGAAACAATTAATTCAATCCTTAACCATTTGGTTAAGTTCTGCTTATTTGTTTATATAGCTCATCATCATAAGAATTTTATTTATATTTTTGGTTTATAATTACTAGATAAATGTAATTATTCATTCCCTTTAATACTACCGTTAAACATAATCTATAGAAAATAGATTTCAAAATCTATCTTTAGTTATAAAACAATTTTATAACTTTCTTGTCATTGATTTACCTGACGGTAAATCAATCTCCGTAAACTGATTCATTTATAGGCCATCTTTTGATAATTACTCAACCAATATCATCCATTGATAAATAACAAACACATGTTGAATTTTAATTCAATGATTAACAGTAATTCAACCATACTGGTTAACGGTTCATATAATATAATATGAATATAAACACATATTTGAGGAATCCGGTGAGATCCCTCCAACCTGTCCTTCCCTGCATCAAAATGGTTACCTTAACGACAATATATTTATTTATCACAATAAACAGAAATAAACAATTCAACTAGTAACAGTCAACAAACCATTTTTAATATCCAATCAAGCGTCCACTTATATATTTAATACGTTTATATTATTATAAATGTAATCAACAAGGCAAGTTACCTTGTTTGGAATCTAATCGTTAAAATAACGATTTAAATTCAATTAAATTAAACAACCGCTTAATTTAATCCATGAATATTTAAAATATTCAGCAAACATGAAAACAATCATTCAACCATCAACCAATAGCAAATATTGCACACAAAATAAAAATCCGGCTTATATAAAATATAAACGGGATTAACCGAGTGAGTTGAACTCACCTTGATTTCTTTGTTGCTGAAATCGTTCATTTTAAACCAGCGTTAAATTTAACTAAAAATCCAGCTGCGTTCAACTCCATCCGTTCCAATTTCATAATATGGTGTTCTCTTATATGGCTTCAACGCACTTGATTTTGTTCGGTTCTGTTAATCATAAGTGCAGGATACACGATTCTACGATTCCGTTTTAATTTAAATTAATTAAGCATAGTATAATTTAAACGTTAAATACCGGTGTACAATTTAGCCGGTCACGATAATATATTGTTCACCGTAATATTATTAATAAACTTAGGTAAATTAACTCTTCACTCGTCGTCACGTTTCATATATATACTTAGCCACTTCCACGTATAAACCTGCCCCTTCTTCTGCTTTTCATTTGTATGCATCACGCCCCCCTTCGCTCACTGTTTCATGTCAAGAACACTTCACATTAGCAGACAACGTACCTTATTCTCCCCTCCATCTTCTTACATGCTGTCCCATTTTATTTATTATTATATTTTTATACGTGCTTCCTGTGTTTCGGAAGGAAGCTAATATTTAAGTAGGGAAGAAACACAAATGTTGCTTTTTTTTAAAAAAAGACTAGAGAACGGAGTGAATATTTATAGATGGAGAAAATGAGGATAAGAACGGTTTCGCTTCTTGGTGTACAGGTAGACCTATAGGAGAGTGAGGTAGGACATCATAGGTACACTTTAGAGGCATGTTGGTTCAGAAATAATCCCCCGTCTCCAAACTCCCCTGTACCCCTGTAACCAACCAATAAACACCCCCTGATTTCCACCTTTTGCAGTTAAACCCTTTTTTTATGTCGGACTTAATTGCGAAATTGTCGAAATCAGTGGGTTTTATTAGGTGGGAACAGGGGTACAGGCGGGATTGGGGACAGACAATTCGGTCTCATGTTGGTTCTGCGTAGAGTAGCTGAGGTGTTGAAAACACAAGGCAAAAACACGTCGGGAAAATACATAAATATAGGGTACCGTAGGGTAGCTGGTGCATAACATTTACTTCGGTAAGGTGTTGGTCTTTATTTGCATGTGCAGATATTAATATAGAGAGTGACATTTATGGCCGAGTAGAAAAATACCGTGTTGGGTAATGCAAAAAGCAACTAGCTGTATAAAATAGGTTAGTGTGTATTTTAGTGCTTTGCTGGGAGAATAAATGAGATAATACATGTGCGGTTAGGACAAATTTGGACACGAAAAATATTCCAGACATGTTCGTGCAAAAAGAATGGATAGATGCGATTTTACAGGGTAGATTTAGTTTTTACGCGGTACCGCTTATTTAACATGGACCGTTAAATATGCACTGACATACACGATCTTCAAAAAATACGAAAATGGACGTCATGGTATGATTTGACGTTACGGTCCCAATGAGACCAGTTTCGTTGAAAACGGACTCCGTTTGCAAAAACGGTGCTATTTTATACAAATTCTAATCATCGGTTCATCCTTAAATATCGCCTACCGATAAAATAACTCTGATTGGCTCCAAACTGGAAATCTAGCAATAATTAATTGTACGCATTCCAATAAAACTTGTTTCATTGAAAACGAAGATCATTTGAAAAGAAAACTATTTTTAAGGCCTATATACGGTCGATAAAATAGAATTAAATCCAAAACAATTCTATTTAAATAATAATAAATTATTATTTCTCCAATTGAAATATTATACAGCTTCAAAATAGATCAATATATATATTTTAAACTCAATATTCAGGAATTCAGGTTAAAACTGTATCCAAATATATAGAAATTTCATTATATTAATTAAATAAACGCTATCGTTTATTAACGAAATTCCACAGCGACTATTTTAACATTTGATTTGGACATATCTTGCAATCTATACGATGAAATCCTGGTTTTTCTCTTTCATTAGAAGAATATCATCAAACCGATCCGGACGATTCTTGTTTCACAGAATTCCGACTTATTTCGGATCCTGTATATACAATTAAAGTTTAAATCGTAAATTACGAACTACCGCGTCGTTTTGAACTCGTTTTAATTATATTATAAATTATATGTATATATATATATATATTCGAACTTCATTTTATAAAATACATTCGCTATAAAATCCATTATATTTCCAATATAATATATAAACAGATTTAAATATTCCAATTTAAATGGCAGAAAAATTTGGGATGTTACAGTATTTAAGCTATATTCACACTGCATATTCTTTTTACCAGCATTTCCATATATACTTGTTAAGTTATTTTCACTTTCATGCAAAGAAAAAAAGTTCTTTTGGAAGAACCTAAGTTGTTTTCTTTGTACTTAAAATGAGGAAAGAGGATGATGTTATAAGTGCGTTTGCAAAGAATGGAAATGACGTGTTTGAACAGGGAAGTTAAGTAAATTAGGAACGCATTAGTGGATACGTATAGAGTATCTGAGCTGAGCGATCAGGATTTGATTTTTAATGTAATTAACTTATGATTTATTAATAATTTTTTATTTTTAATAAAGAATATGTGTCAATAATTTGCTATATTAAATAAATTAATTAAAAACTTGTGAATTAGTCTCACTTAGTTCGAACAATTCCATAATATAGAGCACTTTGATACGATCACAATGTAAAAGACGACGCCTCAAACAAGTTTTACTTACACGATCTATTAATTTTAGAAATTTATAAAAATATAAATTTTATTAATTATAATAACTAATTCATCGAACACAGCAAAAGAAAATGAAATTGGGTAAAAAATTGCTAGGAACAGAACCTACATCATTTTATACTTTAGTTGCAATTCAAGGATATGACTGATACGTGTGAAATGCACAAAGAAGGGAAAACCTACTAGGTGAAAATTATTACTTAAAACACTTGATAAATGTAACACCCCGTGATTTTATACACACTAATTATAAGGTAAGTATAACAAAACAGATAATACTTAATTAAATAGTAAGAATTAAGTGAAACTGACCTTACCATTGCGTTCATCTCACACTACAAGAAAATGGGGTCTTTACCTACCAATTGTAAGCGTAGGTAAAACTAACATAATGGTGGATAACATATTTTAGCTACCAATATTGAATTGGTAGAAACTGGTAGGTAAAGCTTAGTAGAGAAAGAGTTTTACCTACACTTATTGATATTGGTAGGTAAAAGTATCAATGGACCCCACTACGTTATGACTCAAATGATGAGTCATCAGTTGATATGTTTGATGATATGTCATCCTACATGACTGCTGATATAGTTGATGATGTGTCATCCTGCATGGTTGCTGACGTGGTTGTCGTAGAAATATACTCATGGCATATATTAATGCCGACACTTGGCAATTAATGGTCGGTTCTTGTGTCAAACAATAATTTGTCCATGTGTCATCATTTGATTAGTGCACATGACATCATTTTTTAGGCCATATTGCATTATTTGACTAGTCCTTGTGGAATTATCTGATTTGCCACATGGCATTATGTCATTGGTCTACATTATATAACGTTATTTTTTAGAAAACTTTTGTGATTTTTGATTTAGCAATGGTTTATGGCTGTTGTGAATTTGCATATATTTTTTAAAAAAAATATTTTACATTTTGACTGTTTTACAACACCAAATTCATTTAATTTTCATACTCAATATAAAAATTTGCATATTTAACATAATATCACAACAGAAAGATCATTAGACCAAATATTTTTGTATAGATACAACACAAAGACCAAAGTTAACAAGTTTTGAAATTACAACGGTATGCTACACTTCAAAGGTCAGCAGCAATAGCAAAAATAATATTACAAAATACATTACATAATTCACAAGCATATTAACCTATACATAACATACTAAGTACATAGAACAATGCAAAGATCTATCCTTAATCGCTACATATATCATTTCTTCGAAGCCTTCCTCCATATTGGCTCTTGCTTTCATCATTTCTTTTGCGTTAACTACTTTCAATAACTAGAGTATTTATTTCTCCAACCGCTGCAAAGAAAAAATAAATAACTTGAGTATTCATGATTTTTTTTATAGAACATCATTATTTTATAATTGAAATGGTGATGTAGATATAGTAAACCTCCGGTTATAATTGATATAATACAACGAATTCTTACTATGCTCATACAAACAAAACAACAACAAAAATCATGAAATATATATAACACTTGGGGAAACACTGTTAGCCATTTTAAGCATTCATAATTACTCTATAATGTATCACCGAGCATAGTGATGAGAAAGGACCTTAGTTTTTCATTTCAAATTATGAGTAAAGACCTCTATAATGTTTGCCAAAAAAAGATATTGCAAAAATTGCGAAAGTCGCACTAAGGAAAGAAAAAATATATGCAAATAACCATATGTTGAATCATATGGACCATCCAGTATCAAAGAAGAAGAAAAACATTGTAAAAAGATTTGAAAGATGAAACTCACCATAATTGATGACTTGAGATCGCCTAAAGAACACAGAGTAAAAAAAGATGCGTTGTTTTCATTACAGATTAAGGGGTAGGTGGTTAAGTTATAACTAATGATTTTTTGGGAGCGTGTAAACAATATATTCGATCCATTTTTCTCTCCATTTTTTTCCTTTTTTTCTTCTAAAGTGGAGGAGAGGAAGAACGATGATTTGGAGTGGGGAAAAGAATACGACAATTGGTTATTGCATATATTAGCAAAATATTGGAATATTTATTATATTTCCTTTATTATATTATGCACCTAATATATGACAGCACGTCAATGCTTCAAATTATCATTGTTTTTTACCAAAATTAGACTTGTCAAATCTTTCAATGTTTATACAACAATGAAGAGGTACATCAATTAAATCTTAATTTCATTTTACTGTCATATATGAATATTAAGCAATTAATAACATTCTTTTATTTTCATGTGAGGATTATAGTTTCTATGTTTATACAATTTCTTATTTAATTAGCTACCAAAATTTTTAGAGTGGAGATGTGGCTGAAAATCTAAACCCATATATGACTCAATGTTACTATTAGTATTTTGATTCATTCGCTTTGTTTCCCAATTTATCATACTCAACTTTTGTTTTCAACTGCTGATTCATATTACATTTTTTTACTAAAATTAGTTACATCAAATTAACACACTAAGGATTATATATTCGTGGAAAGGTATAAAAATTAAATATCAAATTCATTAATATTGCCATAAGGAATTTTGGGGTAATTAGTAACATATTTGGTTATTTTAATACAATTTTTTTTAAATTCTTATAATAGCTGATATATAATAATTACGCATAAATGGTGTTTGACTATGATTTAAACTTTTATACATTTAGTTTCCAAAATTTATGCATTGAAGATGTTGTTGAAAAGGTAAGAACATTGTAATTCAAATTGTTACTGTAAATAATTACCATCTTATTGTCATATATTAAATAATAAAAATGTAAAATTTTGTGATTAACTACCTTAATGCGATCGGGAAATAATTATGAGAATCATGCATTATTTGTACATTACTACCTTAATGCGTGACCTCTCTATCAATATATTCCTTTCCTTGGATCCACTTTATAGTGTTAATCACTTACCATTTTAATCAATTGTTCTATTTGGGAATAAAATGATACAATATTTATTAATCAAATTACTAGAATATGAATATGTATGCAATTATAAAATAGATCTAGATCTGATACAGCATTAGTAGTTCTATTCATACACCAAAATTGCTAAACATACACCAAAAGATAATAACAAACTACTATACACCATATATTACTTTACGCACACCTTGTCTTTTACTAAATTATCCATATTTTCATCTTCATATCTTCCCCTTTCAAACTTAAACACATTTACCTATTAGAATTTCCTTACACTAAATTGAGTAAAATTTAACAAAATGAACTTTATTTCTTGCATTATAACTTTTTTTAAATGTTTCAAAATTTTATAAATTTCAACAAATTTACTCTAATTTTAGAAAATAATCAACATTTCTAAAATTAGAACATTATTTGTGAATGTTTTTTTAACTGAAATTTTAAGTTTTTTGATGAAATAATTCATTAACTTCCTTATTAATGTATTTAGATTGCACCAAATTTTAGCACTTTGATGCTAATTTGATTAATTATATCCAAAGGTTTAAAGGAAGCAACTATGAGAAAAGGGTATTTTAGTAATAGATTTTTATAGAAAAATATTGGTGTATTCTATTCAAACACCAAAATCGCTTAACATACACCGTTTCTTTCCTACAAAAATCCATTATTAAAACACCTTTTTTCCTGAATTTTTAAATTTTTTTTTACATAAAATCCATGAAACTAACCATAAAATAATGAAATTAGGTTATAACTTCATATTTTAATGAAAAGAGACTATAATAAATAGTTGTCCAAGATTATTGTTGTTTATTTGTAGTGGCAATCTTTGTGCTTTATATTGTAGCCAATCAAAAGAGACTACGTGGATCTACAAAAGAGATCACGTGGATTGAGGTTTGTACCGTTAGATTTAATTTAAACTAAGTTGTTAAATTTATAGTCGGAGAGGATGGTATGGATTGCATCTCTGCAATAAACTAGAGAAAATATGTTTTGGTCATTTGAGATAAGGGCATATTAGTGTGAAATTGTTAAACATTTTAGAAAAAATTAAAGTTAACTTTTATTGCCAATTGTTTGGAAAATAATACAATGTACGATAAGTTATTAACAAATGATTATTTAATATTAATTATTTACAATATAATTATTGTTTATCAATTCATTAACAGTTAATTGTATCATATTTCAAAATAATTAATAAAGAAATGATTTTACAATAAACACTGCTAAAATATGTAAACGAAATCTTCAATTCAAAAAAATTAGTAGAATATTTTTTTAACGCATCATCACACAACTCAACATTATTTTTAAAACGAAAGGTTAAAATGATATGAGAAAAATATAGGGGCTAATCGCAAAAAAACTTCTCCTTCTATATATGTGTAGATAATACATTTTACCTACCTATAAATTTTGGTAGATACTCATCCTTTAACAATTTTATAACATTGATAATATTTACCAACCAATAAATTTTACCATTGAATATTGGTAGATAAAGGTTATCTTTACCTACCCATGTTTATTGGTAGGTAAAATATTGGTAGGTAAAGGTCAAATTTCTTGTAGTGTCCGAATTCTGGTTAGGGTAGACCCGAAGTTTGCGTAAAACGGATAATGTATGAAGAAGATATGAACCTTAGAAGTTTGTATACACATAAGGAGTCATATATATAAACATAATTCAAACAAATTCAAAATAGTCAGAACGAGACAAAGCAGGAATTTAGAGCGTGAACCAGACCCGTTGTGGGACGATCCACACCGGCCTGGGTCGACCCAATGGTAGGTGGGTCGACCCCGGTGGTAGGTGGGTCAACCCACACCCAATCTAGTCGGGTTAATTCTGCTGAACCTGGTCTGTTTTTAATTCAAGATTCGTTGGGTTGATAGTCTTAAAAGGCAAGCATTTCTAGTGTTTTTCCACACCTAAACCCTTCTTCATGCCTTTTCCTCTAAACCCCTATTCTAAATAAAATAATGGAGATAATGGAATGCTGCCCAAATCTTGATTGAATCGGACAATTCTTCTACAACTAATAGACTATCTTCTGCAACATCAACATATATACATATAAGAGACATTTCCTGTATACCAATCCAGTCTCCATGAGTACAATTATTTTCAGATCTGAAACTTAAACAGTAATTATGACATGTAAATAACCTGAATCTGAGACTATGCTTGTTTATTTACCTGATCTAGATCTATATAGTTTTTCAGTTATTACATGTATATCATGCTATACCTATCCTGTTGTTCAGTTTTATTTACAGTGTTGATTATATGCCTACGTATACAATTTGATTTGGTTCTTCTCTTCTCCTCTTTTTCCTTTTTATTTTACGATGAACGTAGGCCATCGAGAGCCTAGGCCATTTGTGATATGAGTTTGCGCATTATTGGGAATAACCTGACATGATAATGAAAAAGGAGAATTTAGAGCATATCATATATTGAGGACATATGACTATAAATTTGGGGGTATATGAACATGTTAAACCTGATAGGCTTAATTTGAAAGATTAAGTAGAACATGCTACGAATTGTAAGTACCAGATGTAGATAAGTAATATGAACATGGATAACTTATATATGTATACATCTGGGCTGGTGTTTGGGGAAGGGGTTGTACACATAATATGACATATCACAACCATGCTTATTAATGAACTTAAACCAGCTAAGTTAGAACCTGATTATTAATAAGCTAAGAGGTCTCACGTCCTGTTGTTTGTATTCAGTTTTTGAGACTCTTAAATCCTAGTTTACTTGGGGGCAGAAGCTTAGGGGGTTTGGCTTGTGTCAATCTTCCTGTATGGAATCTGTATCAATCAGTATCCCTATTGGTGTTTGTTAAAGGGCCTAGCACTTAGTAGGGGCCAGTGCACGCTTTACTGAACTGGATAGTAAGAGGTTCAAGTAAGAGGTGGGTACGAGCGCGTTTTAGCGCAGTCGTGAGCATGCATGGGTCCGACTAGGGAAGATATGACGTTGTACCACCAACAAATAGGTCTGTGTAATAACTGACTACTTTAGGGAGTGATACACCCTACTGTGGGCTGACACATGATATTTACGTAGTAGGGAGCCAATTGGTTGGGTGGTAATTAGGGTATACCTAATCCCGCTGTTTTGTAATACTGTTATGTAATTAGGGTACACCAAATTCTGCTGTTATATAATCTTGCTGTAATCCTGCTAATAAGTAATCCTGTTGTTAAGTAATTAGGTTGAACACCTAATCATGTTATCCAGTTATACTAGTATTGGTGCATAGTCCGAGTTAAGATAATCTTGAGTTAAGGACATAAATGAGAAGCTTTACTTGATCATGTTTATTCCTGCTGCTGTTGTATTCTCACATCCAGTCTTATTTATCTGTCATGTTGCTTTTATTTCTTCATATGCTGAAGTCACTGGACTCACCAGACTTTATATCGGACCCTTTTTGTTACACCTCTTTTTGTTCCTTTTCCCCCTTTAGGTCCTCGAGGTGATAGCGTTCTGCGGTGATAGGATTCTCTCTCTCTTTTCAACTTTGGATTTGGATTAGCTATGATGTACCGCTTTGACAACTTATCTACTCTTGCATGGCTTACTTCGAGGGATATGACTTTATACTTTGGCATTTTGATTGTTTATGTTATGAGACAGATAGCTTTCGATGTACTTGGTTTTATGATATAGTTGGTATTTGATGTAAACTGCTATCTTGAAATAAAATGTTTTAATTTTGCTGCTTATTTTTATATCTGTCTTATGTATTTCTGTTCCTGTTTACCTGTTGTGCTTAATGGAACTTAACGCATTCCCTTAGGGAGTGACATTAACGGACATGGGGTGTCACAATAAATATAACTATACTAGTCACCATATCGAATAAAATATAACTATACAATATAGTTTACGATAATAGTTCACTATGTAGTTAACACTATACCAGACAACTTTATTGCTTATATTTCTGCTTTTGTATAACTGCAACTAGGTTTGTCAATGAATAATCGAAATATCTGAAATTTATCCGTATTTATATTCAAAGAAAGTTAAGTATCTTTTATTTAGAAAATTGGATATTGATGTAGATACGAAGATATTCGCATTGGAAGACTATCCATTCAACTTTTATTAAGAATATAGTTAATATTTTAGCGTAACAAAATATCCAACTCAATGAACATAAAAACCATGGATATGGAGAAAGACAAACATACAAGGTCCAACTTTGATAATGTCACTAATATAAGGGGAATTCACGTACTCAGACTTGTTTTTATAAACAATAACGCAAATAGGCTTGTTCCAGAAAAAATAACAAACATAGACCTGTTTGTATTGTGAAGGCATGTTTTGGAAACTCGCCTTCGTTAAAATACACAGGCTAGTTTCCCAAAACTCACCTTCGAAAATATCCTACCCTAACAATCTTTCGCACAACAACATATTCAAACTACCCTACACACGACACCACATTCAAACTAGCCCACACACAACACAGTGATGTAGTGCTATGTTGACTACTCCCGTGTACATTAAAATCCACGCTCAGTTTATATTGTATAAAAATTCTGCATAAACTATTAATAAATCGTTATGGTTTATAAAAGATTCCACAACGACTTTCTGAAGATTTGATCTGGACATAACTAAAAATCTATAGTATGAAATCTTCATTTTCTCTTCCGTTAAAAAAATATAGTTCAGTAGATTCGAACATTTCTTGTTTCAAAGAAATCCGACTTAGAACGAATCATATATATTCAGTTAAAGTTCAATGCGTAAAACTACGAACTACCGCGACATTAGGAGCTCGTTTTTAATTATATTATAAATTATACGTTCAAACATCGTTTAGTTAAAACGAATATCAAAACCAAAAATACGCATGGCAAACAAGGAAACCGAATGTCAAATAACCGAACGTACCAAATAATTAAACATGCGCTAGTTTTACCCAAAGCTAAGAAATAAATAACCGTGCCAAAACATAACAAATAATTACACAAAGACAACTACCCAATTAATTAGACATATACCACTACTACGACCAATCAAACGTGCACTAGTTTCGCCTCGGCCGCCTGAGTATTGGTGTGGAAGTTGAAGATGAACCACTGCCGCTGCTGCTCCTAGTGCGTCGTGCACTGCTGGAACTGGGTAATGTATGTGCTGGTTGCGATGGGCCATGCACAATCTCTTCATGTGCTACTGGAGGAGGAGAAGGAGGACCTGCAAGAGGAGGAGGAGGAGGTGGAGATGGTGGTTTCGGCCGATCTAGCTTGTTTCTGCACAAGATCACGTCTAAAATATTTGTACGTTCGTGCACATTGTTCTTCCCTCGTCGTCCGTCTGCCTCTGCCTGAGCTTTTCTGCTTCGTCCCATGCACGGTTAATACCGACAACCTGCAAATTTAAAAGAAAATTAGATATAATGAATAAATGAAATTGATTGTATTTAATAGTACACACATCAACTTACCATGTTCCTCTCTAGTGGTGCTCTAGAAATGTACGGTGCTAACGCAGAATCTACCCTGGGATTAACGACGTAGCGTCGTGTTATGTTCCAATACCACCTCATGTACTGCGCCGTGGATATGGTGGGCTCCCTCTCGAACTCAATACGGTTCTCGCGGTTGTTAGACCCAAAAGTGGTTCTAACACCCAAATTGATCAGAAACAAGATTAAATGAGACAAAAATAAAATGAACACACAGGATTTATAGTGGTTCGGCGAAGAAATGCCTACGTCCACTTATCTTTTTCTATATTCAATAATTCAGTTGCAAATACAAAGTAATATTCACTCACAACTCACTTTTGTTCACTCAATTGACTAAAACAAGAAATGAAAGATGGTTTGGATTCTCCGGGAGTAATGGAGTTCGGATGATGGAGGTGATTGAATTCTCTAAGTGCTGAAAAAAAGATCCTTCTCTTTGTCTCCAGATGGGGTATTTATAGGTGTGAATTTGCTTGAGACTTGATCCGGGTCGGGCCACGTGTTATCCATCGCACTCTCTTCGGGTTCGGATGAACTATCATGTTGACAACGCATCAAAGAGATGAACGTTAGGGGTAGGAATTAGTCATAGCCGGTCCGGTTCTCCAGGCGACTTTACAGGAGATTAACATGGATCATGGGTGCGGGTCGGAGACGTGCAGGTAAGGGGTTCGGATCGGGATACCCGATCCGAACCGAACTGGTTTGGGCGCCTCTCCTTCTCTAATCTATTCCGCTCCGCTCCAGTGTTATGGCATGCAGACGGCTCTCCGATCCATTCGAGATTTAGTTGCCTTCCGACCCGATTAGATATGCCTTACCAATCTATCCAGTAAGAGATCACCGATCCGAACAGAGAACTCTATCCGATCCGAACCAATATGCTGCTCTAACCCGATCCGAACGGGGGACCCTATCCGACCCGAACAACTGCAGCTATCATCCTGAATTGTAGTGTTTTCCTCCAATCCAAACCGAAGTCTTATAATTAAAAATATCATTCAACGTTTGGTTTCTTGACTTTGTGTTGCCTAGTTCACAAAGTAGGCTAACATTTTGCCCCCTCAAAGGATGCTTCTGTTGTACGAAGCGTGCTTTGATGTCGTTTGATTGCTAGTCCTTGAATCAGAACGGTCAGGAGTAATGCACAGATTTCTATTCGGTTCGGTGTCCGACTCGAGCACATTCTCTTCATTTCTGAGCAAATTTGGGAATTTTTCTCGACATATAGTGCTTCTTGCGGGTATGCTCTTCCTTTATTCTTCTTCTCTTCAATTCGAGTCGGATGCTAAATTAATGTGTGAAATTTGCTCGGTTCGGATTCCGATCCGAAGCGCTTTCGTGGATTTGGTTCTTGGACATTGGGCCTTCAGGCAGAGTTGTGCTACTGGGCCTTCACTCCGGTCCGAGCGGGTGAGAAAGAATAGGAATACGAGGAGCCAACACCATCCCTTATATAAATTCAGCACCGTCTCCTTTCTTTTCTTCTTCTTTTCCGCCGCCGCTTCCAAACCTAGTATTGAAAACCTCAAAAACTCCAATATCCTGAAACCATTCCTTGTAGATTCCTCAAATCGAACATATAGGTAGCTTTTTTAATCTCGAATAACTTCGTTGTAATTGTTCTTGATTTCAATTCGTGGTTGATCGGGATGGTTTAGCCACAGGGCTTTGCTTGAACTCCACGTCGTTACTGGTGGATCCGCCATCACTTCGAGGCGTTGCGAGGCTGGAGAGGGCAAATATTTGTCCTCAACGGTAGCTTTGGTGATAGAACAGATTTGTTTGTGAGTAGGGGGGAAAGAGGAAGAAGATGAAGAGCGTGATGACAAATTGGAGTTGGTTCGGGTAAAAGACGAAGGAGCAAAAAGGAAGGAGAAGGAAAGGGGATCGGTTCGGGTTGCATACTGCAGAAAGACGGGAAGGAAGGGAAATGTCGGTTCGGGTCGGAGAAGAGAATGAGATAAGAGGTTGAAACAAATGGACTGGTTAAGTGATGCTGGTTCGGTTCGGATCAGGTCACCCGATCCGATCAGATCAGTCCTGCTTCCGAACCCATTGTTTCCCTTGTCTTGAACTGACCTTGCCTTAATGAAGCATCCGAACCGACCCTATATCTGTATCTGTATTGAGCCAATTATCATATGCATATCCGAACCGAACGTATCAAATTTGGCACATAAAGACTACCCAACTAATTCAACTAACATTTACTCTAGACGATAACTTTGCGGACAGTTAGGATAGTGCCCTGTGAACATAAACGAGAATTAAGAACAACTCTGACTATCACTTTCTCTTCAAAGCTTCGTCTTACATTGCTGTACTTTTATTTTGCATTTCCCACATTTGCTGCACACACTTTAGTTCACACACATACACAAAGGGGGGCACGGGATACTTTACTCTAATCCGTGCTATTGCTTCTTCAATAGTTCCATGACAATGAGGCCCATACGCTCTTCCCGTCTAGCTGAGAGGAGAGAAGCTCCGGAAACTTCTAGCAAAATCACTCTTGAGGATATATCTTCTTCGTCCGATCCGGAATGGGATAGTGAGGGTCCGGATTACGGAGTTGGTCATCGGGAAAGCGATGAAGTGTCTTCAGAGAATGAAGTTTCCCTGGGCTTTGAGGAGGAAGGAGGGATTGGTGACAATCGAGCACCCGATGAATTTGACTCAACATTATATTGGAGTCACCTCCAGATTCCGTAGAATCGACAATCGACAACGACCGACTTGTTCGGATTTGCTTAAAGTATGGAATAATGAAAAGGGACACCCTAGTGCCCTCACGCTCTGACCGTCCCCACAACCCTCCGGAAGGATACATGACGGTTACTCGATTGATGTGCATGGTCGGCGCCATTCCTCCATTCTCGCCTTTCATCGTTGATTTCTTAAGACAAATGCGGATTGCCCCCATGCAGTTGCATCCCAACTCATATGCCTATTTGCATACCTTGTTCATAGCATATCGTGAAATTCTAGGCGTAGAGCTCACGTTCGATGACGTTCATTTCTTCTATAATTTCAAACATCGGACTAGAGAAACTCCATCTTTCTGTTACTTTGAATCGGTCCCAAAAAGGAAGATAATCTCTACACCATTTAGCAGTAAAGCTGGAGATTCCAGACTAGAGTGGTTCTATATAAAGCAACAGTCTGGATGCGCCAGGAGATGGACAAAATCAAGTAAAGCATTGATTTTCTGAACCCAGACTCTATACACTTGAATCATCACCCTGACCTGTTTTCCTTTTTGTTTGCAGTCGACAATCCCAAACAGATATCAGATCAGGTGTTCTTTGATCGGATGCACCGTCTTCTTAATGGCGATCAAAAATTCCTGACTATCGACGAGGTCCTTAAAGATGAATACCTTCATTTTCACGGGCTGCTATCTGTTTTTCGTAGCATTGGACATGGGACGGTTCCATACGCGTACATTCCTCCAGTGGAGGTGGTCCCAGAGATAGGAGAAGGTTCAGGAATTCCTACAGCTTCTCTTCACACTTCACCTTCTCCATCTTCTACGCAAGATGATGAATTGGCTAATCTGGCCAAAAAGCATCGTGAAGGGTATATTGCCCCCGAGGAAACTACTTCTCTAGACAAGTCAAAATCTTCCCAAGAGTCGCCACTTCACGCTTCCGAAGGGGATGTTCCTAGCACTGATGAGCACATATTTCAGGGTTTGGGGGATCTTCCCTTACCTGAGACTATATATACTTCAGAGGATTTCAGGAAGGATCCTTTAGTCTTCACCTCTTCCGAAGAAACTACTCCCGCCAAGGCCAAAGAGCCTGCCCGCACCAGTCTAGCTTCAGACGGGTTGGTTGGGGGGACACACACCACTTAGGATGCACTCTACACCACAGCCTTAGCATTCATTGCACTTCTTTCTCCATGAATCCATTGATTCTAAACTTCGTTTATTTTATCGTGCAGGTACAATGTCTCGATCCCACTATGATATAAGAAAGCTTCGTCGCAGCATGTCCAATCCTCCTCAGGATGTCGAGTATGATCGCCGGGATGATCGTGGTAGGGAGGAGAGAAGACCTTATGATCCCTATCGATCTCGGCCCTCACGCTCCCGCTCACCAGTTCGACCAGAACAAGAGAAATACAAGAGCTATCAAGGTCGTAGGGAGGAGGATAGACCACCATCTAAGGACTCCACTTCCTCCCATGAAAAGCGGAGTAGAGAGAAAACTCCTCCAAAGGAAACCGGGTCTCGAAACAAGCAAAAAATCCCTGCTACTAAACGACCTAGGACAGACAAGGGTACTACAGAATCCTTTTCAGGAAGGGACACCGAATTGACAATCGTCGCTCCTCCTCCATCAGATGCAACAACTGCAGTAAAGCGGGCATATTTGAAAGAGCAATTTCCCGAACACTACTTCGAAACTCTGACTTTTCTACCTGCCCTTGAACCTGTTTCGTCTAATTGGGCAGAGGAGGCCAAAGCAAAGATTGATTTGGTGGAAAAACAATATTCCGAGATGTTCAAGTATTCCCGCAATCTTTCTAGAATCATTCGCACTCTAATGACAAATACTGATTCAATGCAAAAGACCGCGGAGGAGGATGCCAAGGCTCTAAAAGCCCTAGGAAAAGATTTAGAAGACACTCAAGCTCAACTAGCTGTCGCTCAAAAGAACGCTTCTAATTTCAAACAACAGTTTGAGGACACACAAAAACGCTATCATGACTTGCTTGAATCCCACACTCAGGAGCGTTCTGAGTTGAAGAAGCAAGCTGACGAGGCCAAATCAGAGGCTGCTAAGACACGCCTTGCTTATGCTGAGCTTGAACGGAAAAACGCCGAGTTAGCAAAAAGGAGTGCCGAATTAGAAAAGAAGAACGCCGACTTGGCTTCGAAGTTGTTGGAGGCAGAAAACAGGGCTGCTCTGGCCGAGGGCAATGTGGAATGTGCTATTAAATCTGCGGAGGAAGCCCGCAAGCAACTATCAGAAGCGGAGGCTGATATTCAGGGCTTCGGAGAGCTAATGATTGAATTCTTCGCACACATTATTCGTCGTCGAAACATTTCTTGGATCGAGGACTATCCATCCACTCTGGTTCAAGTATGGAATCAAATCGTTGAGTGGGAAAAAGAAGAACTTAAGGTCGATTCCCTTGATGAAGATAAGCTGATGGAGAAATACTTGAGAGACGATGAACCGGAGCGCCTAGCTGAAGGGCGCCGCCTAATTGCTGAGGCCATGGAAGAAGAGAGGCGGAAGTCTAAACAGAAGACCATTCCCGAAGCTGGCTCCTCGTCTTCTGCTCCTACAACTCCCGAAGTAGAAGGGTATGATCCCGAAAACCCGGGAATTTCCCGGACAACTTTGCTATCTCCCATTCCTGAAATAACTCCAGAGGTAGTAGTCACCCCCGCTGAAAAGTCTTCAGAAGGTACTCCTATCTTTTCTCCTCAATTTGCCAAGGCTACTACTACCTTTGGCTACGTGATTGAACGTTCGATGAGAAACCCTTTGCTTTCGCCTGAGTTGATAACCAATGTTTCTCATTCTGTAGGTGTTGAATCATCTGCAAAGACAGATGTAGCTCAAGGAGCTACCGCTGGGACAAAGCCCGCAGATGGGGCCAAAAAAGGGGAAGACAAGGCTGCTTCTATAGACTTGGGAGAAGGAAATGAACCAACTAAGGTCACCACTCCCCATGATGAAGGAATGATCGCAGCTTTAAAAGACGACGGAGGAGACGAGGGGCATGATGAGGAACCGGAGGTTGCAATAACTGGGGAGTCGAAAAGCGCCGATGACGTTACCTTGGCGGCCATGAAGGCCGATCAAGACAAGCGCTTGCAATTAAAAGCCGAAGAACTAGACCCTGAGGTCCTCAAGCCCCTCGCAGTTGTGGAAGCAGGTTCAAGGTTAGTTGTTAAGCTCTCAACTAGATCTATTACCGAAGAACTTGCTAAAAAATCTTCTCTTGATTCCAGTGCCCCGCCCTCCGGGAAGAAGTCTGTTGGCTCCAGTACCACATCTTCAGGGAAAAAGAAAACAAAACGAATCTTGACTGAAGCCGAGAAGGAAGCAAAGGACGCGGAAAAAGCTGCCAAGAAATCGAAGGCTCATCCCAAACCCAAATAGTGGGTTCCCTTGTGTCTTTTTAGCATCTTTGTGAACCAATAAATGCTGCCACAAAAACAGCTTCCGCACTTTCTTTTTTAGCTATTTCCCTGTACAAATTCATTCATTTGTAAATAAAAATAATTCACTTTTTGCAATGTTTATTTGTTAGCAGTTCTGCACTTATGTAAAAATGCATGTCTATAGTTATGAAACAAAGTTGTGGAGGGGGGAAATATGTGTATGCATATGTGTCCCCAGTCAATTTCCATAAGTTATTCAATGCTTAACCATGCAATCTGAATGCTCCCAATTCTCTAACGGGATGGCATTTCCTGTGTCGTCAATACCTGTTGTTTTTCCCGGCATTTCTTTTATACTCTCTCTCTTTCTCTTGAGAGTTAGAGTTCGAGCTTAGTCATCTATTCATTCCCCGGTCTCTCAACGGGAAAAGATTTCTTTCTCGGCGCTCGGTCGGAGACGCCTTTATACTCTCTTTCTCTCTGGAAAGTTAGAGTTCGGAGTAGAATCTCTTTTTCAGCGCTCAGTCGGAGACGCTTTTATACTCTCTCCCTTTCTCTGGAGAGTTAGAGTTAAGAATAGAATTTCTTTTTTCAGCGCTCAGTCTGAGACGCTTTTATACTCTCTCTCTTTCTCTGGAGAGTTAGAGTTAGAATGTCGTTTTCTCATTCTTTTACGTCTTATTGCACAAATAATCATTGTGCTTCTTTTTATGTCCAAACTGTTTTCAACCTTTTTTAGGCTCTGAGTTATCCTGTATTTTATAATCACAACAGAACAACTAATGGATGTAAATGCATAAAAGTAAATAACACACAATATTTTTATAGTGGTTCAGCTAAGTCGTAGCCTACATCCACTTTATATTCCTTTATTCATATCATCAGATTTTCCCAAGGCAAGGCATGTCTTGTTACAGAATTCACAGTAAAAATAACAAAAAATATAGCATTTCTAATCCAAATATCGCATTAAGTGTTGGGCATTCCATGCTCGAGGAACTTCTTCGCCATCTACGGTCGTTAACTTGAAGGTTCCTTTTTCAAGTTTCCGTTGGATGACAAAGGGTCCTTCCCATTTTGGGCCGAGGTGAGGAAGGGATGGAAAAACTCTCTTTAGCACCAAATCTCCTGGTTCAAAAGTTCTGAGGCGAACTTTTTTGTCATAATAGCGTGCCATCTGACGCCGATGTCTTGCTGCACGCAAGTCTGCTTCGTCCCTTTTCTCTTCGACTTCATCAAGAGACTCAAGTAAAAGTGCCCGATTCGTCATCGGGTCATAATACGTCACCCTGTGGGAAGGAACTTCCAGTTCAACTGGAATTACTGCTTCTGAGCCAAAGGAGAGAGAGAAAGGGGTATGACCGGTAGCCGTTTTAAATGTTGTCCGATATGCCCACAAAGCTAGGGGCAATTCGTCAGCCCATCTTGCCTTTGCACGCTCCAACCGTTTCTTGAGGATGGATTTTATAACTTTGTTTACTGCCTCTACTTGCCCATTAGATTGTGGATAGGCAACTGCAGTATATCGTTTGTCTATCTTATATTTCTGGCAAAAATTTCTGAATTCAGAGCTATCAAATTGGGTCCCGTTGTCAGTAACAATCGTCTTTGGGATCCCGAATCGACATATAATATTTCTGACCACAAAACTTATCACCTTTCTTGTTGTGATCTTAGTCAAGGGCTCAGCTTCCACCCACTTCGTAAAATAGTCCACGGCCACTATTGCATACTTGGCTCCTCCTTTAGCAATCGGTAAAACTCCAATGATATCAATTCCCCATGTGGCAAATGGCCAAGGACTCACCATCGATTTAAGCTGGGTTGACGGTGCCCTGGGGATTTTGGCGAATCTCTGGCACTTATCGCAGCGTCGTGAATAATCAGCCGCATCTTTGTTGATCGTAGGCCAGAAGTATCCGTACTGCAATATTTTCTTTGCTAAAGTTTGACCTCCTGTATGATCTCCACACTCACCTTCGTGCACTTCTCTTAGTACACGCTTGATGTCGTCGTGTGCGATACATCGTAACAGGGGCATAGAAAATCCTTGTCTATAGAGAACACCATCTTGTATAACATATCTGGTTGCTTTGCGAACTACAGCTCTTTTCTCACTCTTCTTCGATGGGAGTGTCCCATTCTTAAGGAAATTCTTAATTGGAGTCATCCATGACTCCTTCTCTGGTTCCGCTTCAAGAGCGAATTCAATTTCCATTGATTCGAAGCTTGGCGACTCCAACGTTTCAATTGGAATTACCTCAGTCCCTTCTGGATTGTCAGAACTAGCCAGTTTTGCCAGTCTATCCGCTTTCTGGTTTTCAATTCTGGGAATATGTGTTATGTTGTACCGCTCTAAGCTATTCAACAGCTCTTTCACTTTCTTGAGGTAGGCGATAAGTCGAGGTCCTCGAGCCGCGAATTCCTCTCGCACTTGACAAACAACAATCTTCGAGTCACAAAATATGTCCATCATTTTTACTCCGAGGTCTTTAGCAAGTTTCAGCCCGACAATCAGAGCTTCATACTCAGAGTCATTATTAGTTGCCGAAAATTCTAATCGCAGGGCGTAATATAACGACCGTCCCTCAGGAGTGACTAAGACAATTCCAGCTCCGGATCTTCGGTCATTTTTAGCTCCATCTGTATATAATTTCCACGGATTCATCTCTAGCTTATCCTCGGATTTGACCACTCTGTCATCGATTATTTCCTCCTCTGGAATGGTGAACTCCGCAATAAAGTCTGCTAGAGCTTGCCCCCTGATTGACTTTCGTGATTGAAAATTCAAATCAAACTGGCTTAGTTCTATGTTCCATTTGATCAACCTTCCCGATGCTTCGGGTCTCTGCAACACCTGTCTTAACGGCTGGTCGGTGTATATGGTTATTGGATGGGCTTGGAAGTAGTGACGAAGTTTTCGGGATGCGATCAGGAGGCTGTAAGCAAGCTTCTCAATCTTTGGGTAGTTGCGCTCTGCCGCTGCTAATTTCTTACTCACATAGTACACTGGCCTTTGTACTTTGTCTTCCTCTCGAACCAGGGCTGTGCTGACAGCGTGAGCCGAGACTGCTAGATAAACAAATAATTCTTCGTGATCTACAGGCTTTGATAAGATTGGCGGTTTCTCTAACAGCTCTAATAGATTTTGAAAGGCCTCAACACAATCGGGAGTCCACTGGAAGTTCTTCTTTCCCCTTTTTATCAAATCAAAAAACGGAACACACTTATCTGTGGCTTTGGAGATGAATCTACTCAACGCCGCTACTTTCCCTGCCAGACTTTGGACGTCTTTAATTCTCCTCGGTTCTTCGATGTTTCTAATTGCCGCTATCTGGCTAGGGTTAATTTCAATTCCTCGGGAACTCACAATGAAGCCAAGGAACTTTCCCGATGCCACTCCAAATGAGCATTTCAGAGGATTCAATTTCATGCGGTATTTTCGCAAGATACCAAACATTTCCGCTAAGTCTTGCGTATGACTGGAAGACTGCTTTGATTTGACAAGCATATCATCCACATAAACTTCCATAGTTTTTCCTATTTGATCATAAAACATTCTATTTACCAAGCGCTGATAAGTAGCTCCAGCGTTTTTTAACCCGAATGGCATTACAACATAACAATATAGCCCCAAATTCGTAATGAAACTCGTATGCTCTTGGTCTGGTACATGCATAGGAATTTGGTTGTATCCAGAGTATGCGTCCATGAAAGAAAGAAGTTCATGACCTGCTGTCGAGTCTACAAGCTGGTCAATCCTGGGAAGTGGGAAACTATCTTTTGGGCAAGCTTTATTTAAATCTGAAAAGTCAATACAAGTTCGCCACTTTCCGTTTGGCTTCTTTACCAAGACGGGATTCGATATCCAGTCGGGATAAGTCGAATCTCGAATAAATCCATTTTGCTTCAATTTCTCTACTTCCTCTTTGAGAGCAGCCGACCTCTCTGGGCCCAGCATGCGTCTCTTTTGCTTCACAGGCGGATGCTTCGGATTTACATTCAATTTGTGACTAATAATGGAAGGTGATATCCCACACATGTCAGCATGGGTCCAAGCGAACACATCTAAGTTTGCCTTCAAGAAGTCTGTCAGTTCTTCAGCACGACGTGGATCCAATTGAGAACCAATCTTCAAAACTTTCGTCGGATCAGCTTTATCAATGGGAATTTCCACTGTCGCTTCGTTAGGAGTTGCATTCCTAGCCTCTGGTTCCTCGTCTTTTCTAGGATCCAGATCTTCAGGTGTTCCTTTGGGCAACTCCTTTGGGGTCAATTTCTCTAATTGCTATGCCGAGTCCCCCTTTGAGCGGGACGAGGCATCCTTACTCTCATCATTAACTCCTTTCATCAACATCTTCAGTTCGGCCACATAGCAGGCCCGTCCAGAAACCTGATCCCCTCTCATTACTCCAGTCCCGGCTTCGGTTGGGAACTTTAGTAACAAGCACCAAGGGGCGATACAAACTCTAAATTCAGCGAGGGCAGGTCTCCCTAAAAATGCATTATATGGCGAATCTACGTCCAATACTACGAACTGAAGCATTCGCACTCTTCTACGTTCTCCTTGCCCTAGGGTCACGGGCAACTCTATATATCCCATGGGAGCTGTCGTCGCTCCGTTGAAGCCTCTAATCCATCCTTCACAAGGTTTCAGATCTTCGGGCTCAAGCTTCATCTGATCAAATGACTTCTTGAACAAAATATTAACGGAACTTCCGTTGTCTACTAATACCTTGTGGACCAAGGCCGGCCCAATGGTGGTAGTAATAACCAACGGATCATTGGTGGGAGATTGTATCCCCGTGTTGTCTCGGCTGCGAAATACCACGTCGTCGAACATGGTTTTTTGTTGTTTTATAGGGGTGACATCTTCCAAATCGTCACCTTCATTCACATCTAGATGCTTGGCTGCATTCACATATTGGTCCATTGACCTAAAACTTCGGATTGCCGGGTGAGGTCCGCCTACTATGGAGTTGATGACAATCCCTTTACCTTTCTGCTGCGCTGTAGGCTTAGGAGCAGGTAGGATCTGTTTTGGAGCCTGCTCTCCTTGCCCCCTGTCCCTCGGGGCGACCTTGTACTCATCCAACTTTCCTTCACGCAGCAGCTTTTCAATTACATCCCTCAAATGCCGACATTCATTGGTCGAATGTCCATGTGTTCCGTGAAACAAGCAAAATTTCCCTGTCGCCATTTCTTTCTCGGTCGAATCACGAGGTGGCGGTCTTTTGTACTGCAACACATTGTACGTATCCAGGTAAATATTTTCCAGGGTGTCATTCAATGGTGTATAGTCCTCGTAGTTCTGGAATCGGGGCCTTTTGTTAGGGTCACTTCCCCTATTTCTGTTTCTTCTGTTACCGTTCGAATTACGGTTGTTGTTGTTTCCCCCATTTCCAGTATTGCTGTTTCCACCCTTGTTTCCTACATTTACTTCAACCTTGCCAGAACTTTCCCCAGACTGCTTCACGGCAATATTACTCTGCACATTCTCCTTTGAAGCTGTCTCAGACTTTCTCTTTCGGTTTGCCCTGGCCTCCTCTCGTCTTAGATAAATATCGGCTTTTTCGTAGAACATCGCCCTTGTGGGGGGTGTTTTCCCAGAAAGGTAGTCTCCAAACTCGGATTCAGGATCGACTCCTTCCTTCAATGCCATCAGAATAGTGGGCTCGTGCGGGTCACTGACCTCAGTTACAGCTTGGTTAAAACGATCAAGATATGCCCTTAAAGATTCTCCTGGTGCCTGTTTGATTCTCGATAATTCAATTACACTCTTGGACTTTCGGGCATGAAGCCGGAACTGGTTCATGAAACGCTCGCTTAGTTCTTTGTAATTAGAAATCGAACGAGGAGGAAGTCGGGTAAACCAGAATAATGCCACATCTTCTAGGTAAATTGGGAACGCTTTGCACTTCACTTCATCAGGGGCAGCAGCGGCATTCATGAGCCATGAGTACCGCATTAAATGCTGTCCCGGATCTGTCCTTCCGTTGTATTTGTCCATCTGTGGCAAGTTAAAGCGTCGGGGAAATTGGAAGTCGAGGATATCGTCGGTGAACGGAGTATGGCTTCGTTCAATGCCATAGTCTTCATTTGTATAATTCCGGCTCTCGGTCATAATTCGGCGAACCATTGCCTGTACATCGGCACTAGTTAGGGGCTGCTCAAGTTCCCTGGCCCTAGTATCCGAGTTCCTTCTGGGCTCTTGCTCAGGGGATGCCCTTCTTCTTCGAGCTGCCTCTGCTCGATTCCGTTCCCTGTGTTCCCGGTCGATCTCGGGAAGAGGGGACTGGAGTCTTTGCCCCCGAGTGGGGTCATCGTTTCCTAATGCTCGTGCAATATCCTCACGAGATCCCAAAGATCCAAATGTCAGCTGCTCCACATTCTGAGGTCGTTCGAGTGGCCTTCGTTCACGGGGCCTCTCTTCCTCGGAAGATGAAGATTGATCAACTGGTGTGTGACGAACGGGTGACGGAGTTCTCTGTCGACGGAGTTCACCAATCTCTCGACTCATGAGCCTCATATTTTCCTGCATCATGAGATTAGTGCGCTCATGAACTCTCATAGCTTCCCTTGTGCTCTCAAGCATGTCAAGCAAGCGCGAAAAATCTCCTTGAGTGATGGGCGCAGATGGATTGACCTGATCACCAACCCTGGCAGCTGGAATTGGAGCGTTCGTAGGGACTCGAGTAGAGGTTCCAGCTTCACCAAGGATCGGGTCGGATCGGAGGTAGGAGGTCGGGTCGGATCGGAGCTGGGGTGCCTGGTCGGATCGGTGCGCAGCGAGCAGCTCGGGTCGGTTCAGATTGGGGGAGTGCACTGCTTCAGAGTCTCCTACCCGGATCGGATCGGAGCTTTCCCCCTGCTGGCGGCTCGGATTTCCTGCATTGGCCCTTCCTGCTGCTGAACTCTGCCCCCGAGACCTTGTTACAACAGCATTTTGCTGATCTTCGCCGGCTCCATTTCCTCGAACAGACTGAGCTTCTTTGCCTTTTCCTTTGGCCATGACTCTTTGACAATTACTTCAACGAATGTAAGAAAACGGAGAAACTTAAGGATTCACTTCTTTGAACTCAACGGTCCAAAAAGTAGAAAGAGATCCCGGAAAATAAAGAATTTAGATGAGGACTCTCAATGAAAGCACCAAAATGTTAGACCCAAAAGTGGTTCTAACACCCAAATTGATCAGAAACAAGATTAAATGAGACAAAAATAAAATGAACACACAGGATTTATAGTGGTTCGGCGAAGAAATGCCTACGTCCACTTATCTTTTTCTATATTCAATAATTCAGTTGCAAATACAAAGTAATATTCACTCACAACTCACTTTTGTTCACTCAATTGACTAAAACAAGAAATGAAAGATGGTTTGGATTCTCCGGGAGTAATGGAGTTCGGATGATAGAGGTGATTGAATTCTCTAAGTGCTGAAAAAAAGATCCTTCTCTTTGTCTCCAGATGGGGTATTTATAGGTGTGAATTTGCTTGAGACTTGATCCGGGTCGGGCCACGTGTTATCCATCGCACTCTCTTCGGGTTCGGATGAACTATCATGTTGACAACGCATCAAAGAGATGAACGTTAGGGGTAGGAATTAGTCATAGCCGGTCCGGTTCTCCAGGCGACTTTACAGGAGATTAACATGGATCATGGGTGCGGGTCGGAGACGTGCAGGTAAGGGGTTCGGATCGGGATACCCGATCCGAACCGAACTGGTTTGGGCGCCTCTCCTTCTCTAATCTATTCCGCTCCGCTCCAGTGTTATGGCATGCAGACGGCTCTCCGATCCATTCGAGATTTAGTTGCCTTCCGACCCGATTAGATATGCCTTACCAATCTATCCAGTAAGAGATCACCGATCCGAACAGAGAACTCTATCCGATCCGAACCAATATGCTGCTCTAACCCGATCCGAACGGGGGACCCTATCCGACCCGAACAACTGCAGCTATCATCCTGAATTGTAGTGTTTTCCTCCAATCCGAACCGAAGTCTTATAATTAAAAATATCATTCAACGTTTGGTTTCTTGACTTTGTGTTGCCTAGTTCACAAAGTAGGCTAACAGCGGTCATTCCACATAGCAAGAAATGTGTGAAAGTCCTGCGCACTGTAACCCTCAATGTAAGAAAGTGCATCATCCGGTATATGCTGCATCTGACCGAACTGTCTCATAACCCTATCGGGAAGGTGCCAAGCGGTGAAGCTGTAGGCTATCATAGATACTCTCGCCGTCCAAGGGTACCTATTAGCTCTGCACATGACTGGTAGTGAGGCAAGTACCTCCTGAGTGTACGGAGTCCATGTAACCTTTTCGTCTGTAAGGACGTCCAACTCACTACGGTAAAATGACAACTCTCGTCGCGGTGTATGTCGCGTATTCTTTTTTCCAACCCACCCGTTACACAATATTAAATGTACATACATTAGAAATAGTATTTGTTGCGTTTAACAAAATAAACGATCAAATAAGTATACCTAGGCTCCAAGCGGCATCGATGCATCGATGGGATCAAGCGTAACTACTAATCTTCCAATGAGAAGATAAATCCAGGACCAAAGCTGCGTTTGAAAATATACTATTAATACAAGAGAATGATACATCACATTGTATAACAGTAAATTATAGAAATTCCGTTCATACCTGAACTAGTGTCGGGCAACCGACAATACAGGCAAACTGTTGCAGCGCGACCTTAGACAATTCCTGATATGTATAGGCCAACACTGCACTGCCCCACGAATATGTAGCGCACTGCCCGAGATCAGCTAAAAACGGTAGCCATCTCAAATCTATATAGGTCTTGGCATGATCGACCATCATTCTGCAAAAATTAATGTGTAGTAAAATGCAAGGAGCCCGTTGCTCAACCTCTAACTGGGTGGCATCTGCAGAAATATCATTTGTCAACTAATTAGGGAACCATCTGATATGAACAGACACGCCACGCCTTACTTGATTGACTGGTGGATCTAGCCCAAGTAGGTCGGGACATAGCTGCAAATAATCATAACCCGCACCATCAAACGCAACAACATTGCCTTCAATAGGCAATACTAGCAAAACAGCCACATCTGCCAAGGTGATAGTCATTTCACCGACTGGTAGGTGAAACGTGGATGTCTCAGGCCTCCACCTATCTAGTAAAGCACCAATATGGGTATGATCGAGCTGGATGTAACCTAAACGAAAAATATGCATGAATCCAGCCCTCTGGATCTCGGCAAGGACGCGAGGATTCTCGGATGTCACTTTCGAAAATGATGACGAGTGGTCAATGACAAACTCAGTGCCGCAACTCTGGAAATTTAATAGAAAAAATGGGGTTTTGACGTTTAATGTAGAAAAAAAAAACTAAACATAAAAAAATAGTAACAAATTGCTACCTCCGTTCGAACAGGGTTAGATGTCCTATGTCGCGGCTGCACATATAATACGCTCGAATCTACTGGTGTAGGCTCCATCTCAAAATACTCTACAAAAATACAGAATTAACTGTTACAGACATTTATATAAGTATATTTTTCTAGAACATGCTATAATTTTCTATTCGACTCCATAAACAAGGAAATTTATCTACGACAACATCCAAACCATTTTTTTTTTTTTTTTTTCATTTTTCATTTTTGCCGTATCTACACAGCACACAGTACACAGCTTAAATGCGTTGTCAAACTCATATTTTAACGATACTTACATCAAACAAACAAGTTTACTAGCCTACACCCAATAACCATCATGTAACAAAAAACCCAGTTCAAACAAACAAGTTTACTAACTTCGTTTGTAATGAACTAGAATCAACTAAAACAGCATACTGTACATTTGCTTAACTGCATCAGTCAGTAAAAAATTACGACCAAAGCAGTGCCTCACATCGCGTTCATGTGCGAAGGAATCAAAGATGCTTAGCAGCTCCTTATACCTGTCAAACAAACGCGGTTCATTTAGAACATTGACCATTTCCGGTACGACAATGGACTTGCTGCTGGTCATAAGCGAAAACAGTTCTCGATGGATGCTTTGAAATCTAGATGAATAGCGATCGAGTATCTCATGTGCATGACTCTCGATGAGGGAATCAATTACTGGCTTCCAATGTTTGGATATGCATTTGAATTTGTACTTCGATCTGAGAGGAAGTCTCCTCAGTATTTCTTCTATCGCGTCGTCGGAAATTTCTATTTGTGTAGTTTGTTTAGCATGGAGCATGGTTATTTGTGTTAGAGGAAGCCATGGCTGCAGGGAGAAGAATTGCCAAACGGAATTTGCTCTATGAAAAAATAAGGGAGAAAATGCGGCCGTACAATTTTTTTAGCGAAAATGCTTAATCAACTGGGTTTTCAGAAGGCAGAAAACATGTCATCAGTAGGAGCCGTTGGATATTTTCTCCCCCGTGAAGAATTTTCGGTCGGTCTAGCATTGTCTTTTTTTTAGCTTTATTAAAAACAAGAAAAAAAAAAAAAAAACCTTGCATACTTGTAAATTCGTACTCAGTTGAAAAAAAGGTATGGTCTTTTGCGAGTTTGATATTGAAGCGATTATTTGTTCTGGAAAATGAAGAGGAAGACTTCAAAGGTACGCTTAACATTTCCAATTCTAAACTCTGCTTAATATTGTTAACGTTTGAGCTGTTTCATACGTAAACTGCATTGCCTTTGAGGAAGCACATTACGTACTCGATGAAATGACTCTTACTCCTGGAAATTAATAATGTGATAATTTGAATTGTGTAGTGATTAAAATGAATAGTTTTCTGTGTGATCAATTGTTCAGTGTAATTTTCTGGATTGGGAATATTTATTTACGTGAAAATGATTAGGAAAGAAACTCGACTTTGGGAAATTTATGTACAAGGTGCTGCTTTTTTAAAACAATGTTATAGCTTAAATAAGAATTCACATGCAATACTTATATAGTTTCATAAGTTCTTTTCGTCATCATCTTTGCAATATGTCAATTGAATGAGTGGCTAAATGAACTATTGTTGTCCATATAAGTTTCTATATATCTTGAACCACATCATTAGTTAAATTTAAAATTATTTTTTATCTTATTTTATTCTGAATTTCTTAACACGTCGGTATTTTTTTCTCCTTTTCTCTTTTGTCTTTTTGTCCTTTTCCTTCTGTGTAAATATTATCTTCTCGTTGTGTTAGGGATGTCTCAGTGTCATTCTTTGTATGTATACATATTCTCTCTAAATTTCTCACTAATAGATGCTACTTCTAGTATCTTTGTCACTTTCTCGCTTATCAGTTATCACCATCTTTTTTAGTAACTCTATCATTTCTCTTGACATAATCATATCCCATACATTTATCTCAATCTCTTATTTCATTTTTGAAGATCAACATCGGCTTTGTACAATAGTCGGATAATAGCAAAAGTTTCTTTGATTTTATATAAAATAAATAAATAAAGTTGTGTTGGGTATCTCAACGGGAACAAGTGACACTCATCTTCTTCTTTTTTTGGACAAATTTTGTAATGATTTCCCTATATACCTTTGAAAAGATTTTGTTACTCAAATATTGTAAGTTTGTTAACAAGTACCATATGGTTTATGAAACTGGGGTAATATCCTTGATGCTCAATCAATCTAAAGGAAAACAAATGAAGCATGTGAAATCAGTAAATGTAGACTTGAGGGGCATTTGGGTTATGCATTAGAAAATGGTATCAATTTTTTTTTTTTTTTCATTGCATTAAGCTATGCTGGTTTTAAATATTTACATAACTACAAATACATATGTTTATCCACTTAATTAAGCAATTATATCCTAGATAAGAGACAAATGTTGGGTTTCACCTCTAAAACATAGCACTATAAATCCTAAGCTTATGAAATAATATATAATTTTACAATGTTTCAATGGTAATGAGTCTAATGACAACAGTATTCTGGTTGTAGACCAAAGTATTTTCTAGTTTTTCTGGTGTACAAAACAAGCAAGTCCAACTCATAATCCTTATCGCCTAAGTGTGGGTTACTTTTCATTTCTGTTTAAATCCTTCTGTCTTGGTCATATGCAATAAATTCATATTCTAAGAAACTTGGATTATTTAATTATCATGACATGAGACAATGGACCAAGCTGGCATAGAAATCTAGTATCATCCAGTAGTTTATGGAGATTAGGTACGTCAACCGTCATGGATATTATACTCCTCAGAATCAATTACATTATTTTATTTCAACAAATACTCCATTCAAACTAGTTATTGCCAACTTTCCTATTATATTTTTAATTAAAAAATGATGTTTCCTCGTGTGTGTGTGTATGTATGCATGTGTATGTGTGTGTATGTCTATATATATATATATGTATGTATGTATGTATGTATGTGTGTATGTGTGTGTGTATATATAGGCAAGCACCACAACACCCCGAAAGCACCTATATCTCAGCCGCAAGTTTCCATTTAAATAACGGGAGAGAGAATGAGTGGGTGGAGAGAGAGACATAATTTGTGGTTTAATCCGGAGGTATTATGGAATGTTGCATTGTTTGGAGTGCAACGGAACACTCCTTATATATATATATATATATAACGTTCCTTATTTCGGGGCATTCCTGTACATTCGTAACATTTTCAAAATCTTAACTCAATTATTCACCGTTCAGACATTTATTCGAATCTTTAAATTTAAATATCAAATATATTATTCTACGTATGTCAAAATGAGCTCAAATTTTAAATAGATGATAATATATATGCGGATTGAACCAGGGATGGAGGTAGCAATAGAAGTATCTGGGCTATAGCCCGGGGCAAACTTTGAGAACTTTTTTATTATTCATGCACTTCAGGTATGCTTATAGAGCAAATAAGCGAAGTACTTAGAGCATCTCCAACAGTGGAGGAAATTCATGTTAAGGGGTGTAATATCCCTTATTTTTGCACCCAACAGTTGTTACACGGTGTAATATAAAGGCAAATGTTACGGGCTGGATTCAGAGTTCGGAATAGGGCGCGCGAGCTGATTTTATCAGCTCGTGATGTCGCGAGCTGATTTTATCGGCTCGCGACTTCAGGAGCCGATAAAATCAGCTCGTGGCCTTTTTTTTTTCCCAACTATTTTTACCATATACAATACCAAATGCATTAATTTTTTTGTAAAATAAACTTCGAAACATAATAATAATATTTGATTACTAAGAGCAAAACCAATTTTTTTTTTTTTTTAACGTTTTACCCTAGTTTGTCGTATACAAAAACATAACCGATATGTAATTTGTAAAATAAACTTAGGAACATAATAATAGATGATTAATAACTCGTACGAATACAAGAAAAGGAGTTTGTATAATAGAAAATGAAACACAATCGATGATTAATAACTTAGGAACATCTTAGGAAATGAAACATAATCGATGATTAATAACTTAGGAGTTCGTACAAGAGAAGTAATAGTAGAAAAGGAGTTCGTACAATAGATGATTAATAACTTAGGAACATCTTTACTGCATACATAATCGATAAGTTCAGACAAACATAAAATAAAACACATTCAGGTAATGGTTCTTCATAACTAGGTATCGCCGTGGTGGTTCCATAAATGAGTCATAAGATCCTTCTGTAGCCGGTTATGGAGTTCTGCATCTCTGTAGATAACTTGACGGCTCAAATGAACGTTGAAGTCCTCCTCTGTTAGTGGTTGGTTTTGTCGGAATACTGGAGGTGGTAGCGAAGCACCCTCGTAATCGCAGTGACGTTGATCTTCATCCATATCTCTTTCATCTTCTATAATCATGTTGTGAAGAACGATGCAAGCAAACATGATTGTAGACATCTTACTCCTACGCCATAGCCGACATGGATTACTTATCATTGCAAATCTAGATTGTAAAACACCGAAAGCACGTTCCACATCTTTCCTTTGTCCCTCTTGCATCGCCGCGAACATGACTTGTTTAGGAGTTAATGGATTTGGACATGTTTTAACAATGGTGCTCCATTTCGGGTAAATGCCGTCACCTAGGTAATAGCCATGGTTGTAAGTATTTTGGCCTAGGGTAAATGTTAAAGGAGGTACCTGGCCTTTAGCAAGATCATTGAACAAATGAGATCTTTCCACAACATTTAAGTCGTTATTAGACCCGGGCATTCCGAAGAAAGCGTGCCATATCCACAGATCGTACGATGCCACAGCTTCCAAAATGATGGTTGGTCGTCTTTCCTTGCCGTTGTACGCACCTTGTAATCCCTTAGGACAGTTCTTCCATTCCCAGTGCATACAGTCCAGACTTCCTAACATTCCCGGCCAACCTCTGCTTTCGTGCATCTCTCTGATTCGCACTACATCTGCTTCGTTTGGAGACCGTAAGTATTCTTCTCCGTAGACGTCCACAATTGCTTGACAGAAAGTTTCAAGTGTTTCTAGTGCCGTGCTCTCTGCTATGCGGTATGCATCGTCCAAAGCATCGGCTGAAGTGGCATAAGCTAACATTCTCATAGCTGCTTGGTTTGTGTGTCTCTTTATTGGTCTGAGTGTCTCTTTATTGGTTTGTGTGTCTCTTTATTGGTCTGAGTGTCTCTTTATTGGTTTGTGTGTCTCTTTATTGGTTTAAGTGTATGTTTATTGGTTTGTGTGTCTCTTTATTGGTTTAAGTGTATGTTTATTGAAGGATTTAAACATTTACGCACCCGAAGGAGTTAAAAAGGAGTTAAAAAAGGAGTTAAAAACTATGGGTCGTCCACTACCGTCGTTATTTAAACATGTAAACTATGGGTCCTCCCCTCCAAGAACGTCATCCCCTCCAACTACGTCACCCCCTCCAGCACCGTCACCCCCACCTCCTCCTAAACCACCTGCTCCTGAACCAGAATCACCTGCTCCACCTGCTCCACCTCCTCCACCACCTCCTCCTCCTCCTCCAGAACCAGAACCACCTGCTCCACCTGCTCCACCTCCTCCTCCTCCACCTCCTCCACCACCTCCTCCTCCTCCAGAACCAGAACCACCTCCTCCTCCTCCACCTGCTCCAGAACCACCTCCTCCTGAACCACCAGTACACGACCCTACAATGGTACCTGATGCTGCTGTCCCCCCACCCTCTGCTGCAGCTAATCTGGCCTGTAAGTCATATATCTGCTCCTGCAATCCCTGCACAATCGCCTGGTGCTCCTGATACATGGACTGAGTATACTGCAACGCCATCTCCTGAATAGCCGCGATATGTATCCTATGCTGGTCCAACCTGGGTGCATACTGCATATATAGAACATATAAAATCAGTTTCTACAGCATATAACATACAACGTAAATTCACAAGTACAAATGTTACCTCATGTGACAGATATAATCCAGCAGTAGGGACACCATACACCATGTATGCAGGTGGGTAAACAATAGGCAGGGATATCTGTGTCCCGCTAAGATCATATGTCTGGAATGTATCGGCGAGAGCAAAATCCTGCGGAGAGTCGGATATCTGTGAAGGGGTCGGGTCGAAAGTAAACGGCGGAGGGTGAACTCTACCACTGACCAATCGGGGTCCAATGTGATCGGAGTTCACACCCCGCACATAATCCGGCAGCAAGTACCGTCTAGGAGCTACCCGAACCCAGTAAGGACCAAACTCTGCGTCGGGTAAGTGAAAGTCGGTCGTATCTACCCATCCTGCCTGTCTCAATCCAGCCACATACTGTCTCCCTATAACACGCTGCGGCCCGAACATATCAAGTGGCAAAGGTGGATCTACGGGTACGCGCAACTCACCGGTACTCTGGTAATAGCATCGGTCTCCCAAGTACCAAACAGGAAGGTGGGCCGGTGGGAAGAAGAGGACACGTCGAGTAGATAAGCTGCATGCAATGGCTAATGGATGGGCATCAGGTACTGGGCCACCGGCTGCAAGTAACATCCAATAAGAAGCCCAAGGTGCTCGTAATATGTTCCCCCTCTCCCTCATATCCAACTGGGTACGAGCCTCCATCAAGTCGTGTCTCACACCAGAAGGAGAACGCTGAACTACGTGCAAACTCTCCCATCTACGCATCCGTGGGAAAAAGGCCTCAGCGGCATGACTGGCGGTGGGCTGTATGTGTGGGTGCATGTTGGCCGTGTACTCGTAGTACCAGCACGGCAACATGTACCAAAAACCATACATCTGCTGAACCTCTCTAAAAGCATATGAGTCAAGAGCGGTGTATAGATAACCCAGTATGGCAGAGCCCCAATCAAACATATGCAGCTGATCTAAATCGACTAGTGCTGCAAGGTAGCCAAGCCTAATCGAACTCTGTTGGTTCGTAAAGAACGTCGAACCAAGGAGGTATAAAATGGTAGCCCTGTACAGTATGTCGTGGAAATCTACCGCATCTACATGCGCTGTAATATAATCAAGTAAATATGTGCAGGGAACGGCACCATTAGCTACACGAGCCGCATCCAAACCTGGCAAATACTGTATGTACGACTCGGGTGACTCAAACTGGGAATCAAATGGAGGTATGACTCTATCTGGAAGGCCTATCTCAATCCCCGAAAGCATGTAAAAATCGGCTGGGGTGATACCTAGCTCAAAATCCGGGAAGTGAAAGGTGTGTGTCGTAGGCCACCATCTCTCTGATAAGGCTTCGACCAAAGGTCGATCGAAGGACTGGGGAGGTATAATACGTAAAAAACGTCCAAATGGACTGCCAAATAGTCTCTCTCGAATATCCAGAGGTAATATGTCTAAGGCTGATGCTACAAACTTCGCCCAACTCCCGCGAACGTTTACATACCGAGTCTATTAAAATAATACCAGTTAAACGACTATAAAACCAAGCACGCCTATGCACTAAACGATAACGTGCATGCACTAAATGACTATTTAACAGTTAAATGAGTATTAAAGTTCGTACTACTAACGTATAACAAACTACTACATGATAAAGTTTTAACAGTTAAAAGACTATTTAACAGCTAAATCAATATTTAACTAGTACGTGCAATAATGTATACTATTTAAATGACTATTGACGTTCAAACTACTAGACCATAGAACGTACATGCACTAAACTATAACGTAAAACTATAAAGTAAAACTAATACCTGAACGGTGTCCAGCGCGGTAACTGATCGATGGGTGAATCCCTGTGGCATCTCGTGGAGGATACGTAAGTCCTCAATCGTCGTCCCCTCTGGTGGAGGAAGGTGTACTGGACCAGACATGTCGTCTGGCATAACTCTAACTGTGCGTCTCCCGCTCTTCGTCACGCGTGGCGGCATCCCGACGTTGGAACGATTAAAAAAGAAATTAAAAAGGAGGAAATTAAAATTAAATGAATATAACCAAACACCCCCCCCCCCTCCCGAGCCATATATAGGCTCGGGAACAGGCGCGAGCTGATTTTATCAGCTCGCGAGCTGATAAAATCAGCTCGCAGGCTGCGAGCTGATAAAATCAGCTCGCGCCTGTTGGGAGATATCAAAGATATCTCCCGTAATGTTACGGGCCGTAACGTTACGGCCCGTAACACTGTTGGAGATGCTCTTACTACTTTGTATAATAATTTAAAAAAAAAAAGGTTAAGCTATTGAAAGGAAACAATTCTGGTCATTACATTTACAGTAAAACAAAAATCTTTTTGTATATAAATATGTGGATACCCTGTGCCAAAGACTTCCGTACTCAAGCACGAGAGGACTTCCCAGGTCGGTCTCCCGTCCTGATATTATTCTCATGGCTTTCGGGGATCTGGGGGTGGTCGATTAGTCCGCACAGCCTTTCCCTCACATATGTGAATAGCCGAGACTCGAACTTGCGCGCTCCAGATTATCAACCGGGTAACCTTACCATTGCGCCAGACACCACCTTATATAAATACACACACAGTATTCTTATGTCATTTGAAGCTACTATTAATTTTATGACATTTGCACTTGTATCTAATACTTTGTTTTACTTTATAAAAGTATCATCACAGGCACTGTTTGTTTTTTTTTTTTTTTTTTTTTTTTTTTTTAAGTCAAATATTTAATTTAGCCCGGAGTGGTTTAAATTCCTAGCTCCGTCCATGCATTGAACATATATAAAATCTTGTTGTATTTGAATTAGTGTAGCTCACGGTAGGGTAGATGTGCTGCAAAACCGGCGTGCCCTGAAACGCTCCTTGTGTGTGTGTGTGTGTATGCGAGATAGGATCAAGGACACCCTCAAATAGTGCAACACTCCTTATAGCCCTTTGATTTCCACTTAACATCCCTGATTCCACTAACCCTCCCCCCTTCCTCCCCGCTAATTTATTAAATTATAAATGAATGATCTAAAATGGAATGCTATCAAATATGGGTGCCCTAGGGCGTCTCTCTCTCTCTCTCCCTCCCCCCCCTCCCTCCCTCCCTCCCTCCCTCTATCGGGAACCGGTTATATGATATCATTTTTGTACGTCAATAATAGTCACATATTTATATTTAAGTAATGTGCAAGTGAGAGACAAAGTTGGTGAGAGAAGAGAGAAAGAGATGTGTGGTGGAAATTATGTTGGCTAGATGGGTGCTGCACTATTTGGGGTGCTTTTGATCATATATATATATATATATATATATATATATATATATATATATATATATATATCAATGTTCTAAAACGCAAAAGGCGTACATGATGCGTTTTCGGGTCCGTGAGGCGAGGTGTTAGCCTTGAAGCGTTGAGGCGTAAGCCTTTCGGGTGGAAAAAAAAACGCAACAAATATTCTTAATTTTAATATTAAATAGCATTAAGCGTCAAATAGTAAGTAAAAACCATAAAACATTCGAACATGTGTCATGCTAAATGTTGTTTAAAACAAGCAATTCCTCCGATGCATCTACGATCACAAAATCCACAAAGAAAATATTTTGAATTGGTAGAATTCGGTAAATCTTTGACCCACTTACATGCAATATCCCGTTTGCTCATTTTAAATTAAAATCTAAAATAATGTGGACTGGAATAAGAAGCCAAGAGGACAAAACACAGAAACAAAAAGTCTGGAATGAAACACAAAAAAAAAAAAAAAAAAGACAGTATAAAAAATAGACAAAAAATGGCTAACTGGAATCAAGCTCGATTCCATCACTAGAATCAAGTGATTCCAGTTTGAAATTTCAACATTTGGTTACTCTTTTTTTCCGCTCTGAAGTCTAAATATTTGCTCGATAGGTTAGAAAACGAAGTAGTGAAGAAGTGAGAAGCAATTAAGATTTTTTTTTTTTATATATATACATACGCCTCAACCAATTGAGGCTCTGAGACGTACGTTTTTTGCGTTGTTCACGCCTCAATTGCCTGAGGCTTAAACCTCACAGGTAAAACGCCTCTTGAGATGCGCCTCGAGGCGGTTTTGCCTACGCATCGCCTCAAGATGCACCTCATGTGCGTTTTTTAATACACTGATATATACATATATTTGAAAATTACTGATATATATATATATATATATATATATATATATATATATATATATATATATATATATATATATATAGGCAGGTTCAATGGCACTCCAAATAGTGAGCACCCTTTAGCCTTCCACTTTTCCACCACTCATTTCCCACTAACTCCTCTTCTCTCTTCTTCCACTAACTCTCTCACTTCCCACTCATTTTTTTTAATATAAATGAGAGGTGGAAATCAGGGGGCTTTTTAGGATGCTCCATTTTTGGGGTGCCACGGAACGCTTGCCATATATATATATATATATACACACATATATATATATATACACACATATATACACATATATATACATACATACATATATATATATATATATATATATATATATATATATATATATATATATATATATATATATATGAGGAGCGTTCAATGACACCCCAAATAGTGAGCACCCCAAAAGCCCCTTATAGAAACCAAGCATTTATATTAATTTAAGTTAGTAAAAGGTGAGGGAATGAGTGGAGGGGGGAGAGAAACGGTATATGTGGTGGAAATCAAAAGACATTTTGGGGGTGCTGCAGCGTTTCCGGTATCATTGAACGATATATAGTGTATTTTTATTTCTAATTGCGATACATACGTACTGCAAATCAGAGGTATATGAATCCGTATCTACATCTATTGCTATCACTATTAGAATAATACTTAATATAGTATATGAAAGTACCAAACATGCACTAGGATTTTGCAGCAATCTGTTCTCCTGGCGTACGTTACTCTTCTATACGAGTGCATTTGTTCTATTTCTGATTTGATCAAGGAAAATTACTTGGATTTAACAAAATGGTAATTGGTATATATCTGTACAATGAATAGTTTCAATACTTTAAAGGATAGACAATTATTTAGGTCTTTATCTCTAACAGTCATTAGGCACCTTGTTACTTTTGTCTTTACTTCAACTTTAGTTATATAAACAATTGAAATTTGATATTTTAGTGCAATTTCTTTCTATCGATTGCTCCAAGCTCCAACATGCTGCCAAGTGGCAGTTTTTCGAGCATCCTTGACTGTGTAATGTCGCAGTGCTTCGACCATAAAAGAAAACACAATGACCTGACAAACAGGTTCAAATGGAACATCACTAACAAGCGAACCTACTCCACTGTTATTGTCCTTTGTGCTTTAGTAGTATTTAATTAGCTATTGCAACGAAGTTCTAATGATAGCATGAATGAAAAATAAGACTGAGATTAAAGAAACATCCACGAAACGAATTTTTTCAATTAACAGGAGCAATGATAAGGATTATGTTAAATGGATCATAGTAAAACAATTGCCATTTGCTTATATAGCTACGATTTTGTTACATACAACTCCAACTCCATCCCCACCCCCACCCACAACACACACAGACAAAAAAAACTACCTTTCCCATTTTTAATATGCAATGAAAATAGTATTGCGTTGATATTTTATATATATATAAAAAAAATTGTTAGCTTTTTGACAAAATATGTAGAAATTAGTTCTGATATTCTTTTATCATTTTTTTTACTTACTCTCAATAAAATTAAAAATTATTGTTGTTAAGGTCAACAGTATATCCCAAGCCTTCAAAATTTGAGGACAAACCTTCTACCCATTTTCAATATGGTTGTTTTTTCTTCACTGACCCTATTCTCATCATTACGAATTGTTCTAATTTGAGTACGAACCAATTTAATTGTTCTAAATAAGTCAAATATCCATAGACATGATCACCACAACCTTCTTACATATTTTGGTTAAAAACATTGGAAATTCAGTCATACCTAACGGGCCCATAAAAAGTATCGTGTGTGTGTATAAAACCCGCTACAAACATTCTCAAACTCAAAAGCACATTCCTTATCCTAACTACACTTCAAATGGAACTCCATTTCTCAAAACAGCAATCACCAGCCTCTGAGCGCACCAACTTCAAAGCAAGAAACAACAAGAAGTTCATTGGAGTTCGACAGAGGCCTTCTGGAAGATGGGTGGCCGAGATCAAAGACACAACTAAAAAAATTCGTATGTGGCTTGGCACATTCGAAACTGCTGAGGAAGCAGCCCATGCTTATGATGAGGCTGCGTGCTTGCTTCGTGGATCGAACACGCATACAAACTTCATGACTGCCATATCATCTGATTCTCATGTGTCTTCAAGGATACATAAAATGCTTAATCAAAAGATGCTTAGTAAAACATCTTTGGTCACAAGCACTAAGAGTGCTAGGATTCACTCGAACGTTGCAACTACGATCTCCACTAGTACTTGCTCGAGCATTAGTGAGACATTTCTGGAAAATGTGAATCCTGAGAAGATTGATGAAGAAGTCTATCGCCCTTGTATTATGAATGAAAGTGATGAGTATGAGATATGTGGATCTAGTACTTGGGTATATGATTCTGGGTTTGAGCTTCCTTCTTTTGAGGAGTTGGATAGATGTAAGAGGAATTATTTTGAGGAGAGTACTATGATATCGAGTGAGTTGGACAGGATGAAAGTTGAAAGGCAGATTTCTGCACCGTTATACGCGATGAATGGAATTCAAGAATATTTGGATGCCGTTAATGTCACTTCTGATTCATTTTGGGATCTTCCCCCATTGTATAAATTGTGCTGGAATTGAAAATCTAGCTATTAGTTGTTTTTCTTTCTACTTTAGTCATAATCATGATGAAGTTATGGTTTATATAAGTTCAGTTATAAATTGCTTTTCATAACTCAGGTTCATTCATTATAATCCGAGTTTCGGTGAACCTTGAAGAGCTGACTTGCTTGTTTCATCTATGTTTGGAATGTTTATGAAATTAGATATGTGCATCTATTACATAAGAATATATATGTTTACTTTTCCTGAACAATGATGAATTGTTATGTTTTAGTTAATAAGTAAAACATCAAGATCAGAAAAAAAAAAAAAAAACCACTAAACAGAAAAATAAATAGGTAATAACATGGTGATTAGCTGTAGAGGGTATATTGTTTATAGTGCTTTTATGGTATTGTTAGATTTACCATTGTGACACCAATATCATGTAACTGGTAGTCATTATTGATCTACATCGATACACCAATTCTATCAGTATATTAATGGTAAATTTACTGTCATTAATGGTAAACTTAGCAGTAAGAAATATCGAGACCAGTGACAATAGTAAATTTAACATTCCTATTAAAAAAAATCACTAGTAAGTTGATTCTTTTTACGGATTCTTTTGGAGGTATATCAATTTTTAAGAAGATGTATGTAGTATTAAAATGATGTTTTTTTTAAGGTTCAAAGTCTAAGATTAACAAAATTATTATAGCATGCATAGACATGGTGAATTCATAAAATTTTCTGTATCAACTAAAATTGGTCATAATGTTGACAGTAATATTAATGGATTTAAAATCAGAAATAAAATATTTACTTTTATATGATTATATGTTTTTTCTGCAATAAAAATCTAATGTTGTATATATTTGTAAAATTGTCATTACCAATTGAATGTTTACCAGTATACCAACGGTCGTTTAACCAACGGTAACGGTGAAGTACCGGTAATTATTTTTGCTTTATCAATGATATCTGTACGGTAATGGATTTCTTGTATAGGTAATATTTACCATTACCATAACAACTTTAATTGTGTACAACTTTTGTTTAAGCAAATAATCTGAACCGAGTAAAATATGACAAATTTTATAGAATACATGACATGCACATACTTGTTTTTTTTATTATGAGCATCCCCACAATATGAAAGTATCGAGAAATGAACAAATCATAGATAATTATCTTCGGTTGACTAGTTATATATTTGGATTTAAAATCAGTTCTCTGATTGTGCTCGTTGCCATAAAATTCTCTCGCTAGTGGCCCATAAATTCCGAAGATTTTTACAAATAACAAATTAATTTGTCATTTATAAATTAGCAGTAGAAAATTTTCCCCCTTTTCTAAATGATATATGTAATTTTGGACAGTTTTTCATGTGATTAACAATTTTGAATGTGTGTTCACTCATCGACCACCCCCAGAGTCCGGAAAGTCGTGAGAATAGTACTAGGTGGGAGACTGCCTGGGAAGTCCTCTCGCTTGAGTACGAGAGCCTTTGGCACTGGGTATCCGTTCATTCCCTAATTTCTTTGTATTTTTTCTTTTATCCTTTTTTGGTAGGATTAAATTGTTTCTTATCCTTGGAGCTTTTATGCTGCATGACCATTGGTGATACCAGTGGTATGAGTAATCAAGGAAATTATAAATTTGGTATGCATGACGTTGATCTAGAGAGATTTTCTTCCGAGAAAAAGGTTAAGCTAATAGAATTTCATATGCATATCATAGATTCAAATTGAGCTTGTGATGAAGGGAATATACATCGAAGATAGGTTATATATAGTGTCTGATGTCATTGAGATTACATGGTCATGGCATTAGGATGATGCCTGAGATTGCGTGGACAGGTCTGTCTTTTAACTATTAGTTTTGTTTGTGTTATGTTGTGCAGAAGTTATTACATAAATTATTTGCCTCTTATATTTGTTTCTTTCCTAAGAGGAACTTATGGTTATCTTTTTAGTCGTGTTTAGTTGTAACTAGAGGTAAAGTGTTTAGTTATTACAAAATGTGGGTGTATGGACAGTTTCTTCTATATTTAAGAATTTTGATTTTATTTTCGTGGATGAGTTTCTTTGTGTAAATATAGCATTTTAATTTACTTTTCGTGTCTGTGTGTGCAGCCATTAGGATGACGCCTGGTATTGGTTTTGAACTATTGATTTTGTGTGCAGCCATCAATTTATTTGCCTACTATGTTTTTTCTTGCCCGAAGCAGTTATGTATATGGGTCTTATTTAGTTGTACAAATAGATACAAATGGTTCACTACTTGGTACCTACACACTGAATAACAGATAAACCCACATTATTGCCTTATGTATTTGTTTGATTCCATCCTTAAGAGATAGTTATGCCTATAAAAAGTGATGTTCTTTTCAATAGTTATTTTACTTCTTTTATTTATGATTTTAGTTAAAAAAATACAACAACTGGGGGTCAGTATACTGTTTAATTCATGAGTTATGAATCTTTTTCTTCACTAGATACCACAATGTTCGTACGAAAACCTCAAATACTCCGATGTGATTTGGTATGGGCTGAATAAAATAATGAGTCGTGTTATATACACCCTAGTATATTCTGCATTTTACCCAACAACAGAAAAACTAATTCCGTGCTTCATATCACCCAAGACGATAAAAAAAATACCTGCTACTTCAGACATTTGAGCTTATTTATTGGAATTCTTGATCATGGCGAACTTTTTAGAGTCATTCCATGAAAGTGGACCGAAGCAGCGGATGATTGCGGAGAACAGAATGATGGATTGTCAAGCGAGGAGAGCATAGTATGAAACTGGAGCGTAAGAAGTTTAAGGTTTTGAAGCCGAGTCGATTGACGTAAATTGGAGTGTGAGAGAAATCAAAATTAATAATTGAATAGTATGAAATATTAAATGGACAATAAGGAGCAGGCAATGAAACTGGATATGGTAAAATGAAGGTTGGGTAAAAGGCTGTAACTGTTGGGATGTATATTACACGACTTAAAAAGCAAGACCTTCCTCTTTTGTTCACGCTTTTGGTGGCATTCGGTATGCAAAATCATATAGCGACTTGAAGTTGGCCATGACTAGTTTCCTCTTATTAAATAAAGGTGCAATAGCAAGACTGTTGATTCTGCTGATCTAAAGTTCATGCTCCAACCGATTACTAAATGGTGTGGATGCGGCTTCAGTTAGTCAAAAGTTCATGCTCGAGTTGATTACTAAACAACAAATTTGCTGATGTTACTCTTGTAGCATTAAAGTTCATGCTTCAACTCTCTTTTTACTGTTTTGTGTTAGATAACTGCTTCATAATTTTTTGATAAACCCAAATTAAATTCAACATTTCACTTTATAATATCAGAAATTATGCAACTCACATCCTCAGAAGTGGCAAGTGACTTACATAGAAGATTGGGGCATAAAATTTAATGCTGCACAAGTTAACCCTTACTGATCGAAAGGTTGCTCATGGTAGGATTATAAAGGCACCACAGCAGCTGAATAGGTACTGCACCAATTCCTCTCTTGACCATTCTATGTCTCCATTCATTCAATTGATCAGTTGCCTCGCCATATCTCTTCTTCCCGTTCTCGTCTTTATTTCCTGACTACAGAGACTCTGCCATTGCCGAAGCTCTTGGCCATATCAGCTTATCTAGTGATCACTAAACTTTTAGTGATCAGTCCACCTGCTCTGACCACAACGCCACCTCACCGCCCAGTACCAGTCTGGCTTCCTCTTCCGTCAGCCCATTGGTAATGTCGTAACTGTATATTCTCTGCCACGATTTGAATGGTCCACACCATGATCCTCCATTTCCTCCCACGAAGTTGAACGGCACCCCTGCATCATCACTCACCTGTATAGTTTTCACTTTTTAAATCTTATTTGGACAAGGTGAATTTTTTTGAATTTTCTATACTGCCTGTCTATTCATTTTACTACTTGAGTACCGCAATGTCATCCAATTGCTTAGCTAAATAGACAGTATAACCGATGCAAAGTATTCGGATATATCAAGATAATATTGGGATTAGTATCGAAATAATATCGATATGCTTGTTAGCAAGCTACATATATCATTATGATAATAGTAAAAAAAAAAACCCGTAAATATGATCTTTTTATTAGTTTTGATCGATGTTTTAAAACGCGAAAAGCATACACGAGCCGTTTTTAGGTCTATGAGACGAGGCATAAGTCTCGAAACGTTGAGGTGTAAGCTTTTTAGGTAAAAATAAAATGTAATACGTATAAAGAAATTTTGACATTTGAATTAAGGGATGCAAAAAATGAAAATCAAATCATTTAATATCTGGCTTTGAACAAGTACATATTTTTATTACAAATTAAAAATAAATAATTGAAGTTCATATGATTCGAATTTCAATTTTTCAAAACAATTTGAAAATTTCATCAAACTCCAATCTTGATTTCTTCTATCAATTCAAATAGATCCACAACATTTGTTTGGAGATTTAACGAAGTTCATTAAAAAAATATTTTAGATAACAATGAGAAAATCCATTACATAGCTCTTAATCGTTATTTCATAAACAATCTTACTTGATCATGTCGATATTGAACTTGAAAAGTAAAAAAATGCTAATTTTTTTCTTATAATTTGTTCTTTTTTATTTCTATTAAATAATTAAAGTCTAATGACTTGTATTAGTGTCAATATCTGCAACAAAGACAAAAAGATTTTTAGGTCATATGTCTCGGCAGTTTGAGACGCGCGAGACGTACGCTTTATATGTTTCGTATGTCTCAAATTGTTAAGGCGTAAGCTATAGAGGTAAAAAGTTTTTGGAATAAGTCTCAAACATTTTATCTCTTATTTCTTCGAGATGCTCCTTGAAGCGAGTATCGAGGCGGGCTTTTTAAAACAATGGTTTTAATAAACTACCGCCTATTTGCATTTCCTGAACCATCACGTTTGTTTGTTTTAGCTACATCGGTACTACTAAGTATTTGCATGTGCTTATAATATACTTGTTAACTATATGATTGCCATATACCATCTTTTTCTTTAATGTCATAAATATTTGAATACGAATATAGATGGTTACTGCAGTCAAATTTGAAACATTTTGTCACAAAGGAATTCTTATTGTATAGCAAAAATATTTGGATACGTTAACCTAAAGTCTATTTGGTTGTGAACATGTACAGTTATTCAATTCAAAACAGCTTCATCATATCCAACCATAATCAGTTATTTGCTTTGTGTGTGCGTCAATGCTTTGGTATGTGCATGTAAGAAATAGCATAAAACGAAAATAAATTCTTATTGAATTCAGAATAGTTATTCAAGCATTTCAATTTTTAATGGATACGAGTTTAGTACCAAATGAGAAGGATTGTATTGGATAAAAGAAGAGAAAGAAAGCAAAGTTAGAATGGGATATATTCGTTGTTTTCTGAATAAAATAGGATTAATTGTCACAAACAATTTATGGTAAGAGTAATTTGAGTATTAAAGAAAAAAAAACTTATTTCTAATTATAAACAATTATGATAAGGGTAATTTGGTTATTTAAAGAAACTTCATCAAGATAGAATATTTTGAACTCATGTATTATTATAAAGACAAACAATATGAAGCATAGCCTCTTTATTTATTTATGGAGGTCATATTATATGAATCTTTTTTTCTTTTTCTTGTAGCATACTTAAATTGGATGTAATCTCTTGACATTTATAAAGGTTGATTCTTATGACGTGAAACCATTCCCATCATAGATAGAACTGTTAAAGGTACCCAGTGGTTTGTATTCGGATTACATGCATTGGAATAGTTAGCTAAATTTAATACAAATGCACACCGCAAATTTAGCTGTTTATCGTAACGACTGTCATTGCCTAAAAAACTGGCGTGACCACAGTCAAAGTAGTAAAAGTCTGCAGACGATACAATCGCCCTATACCCGACAGACACGATGCTTTTCGTGTTATTAACTCCATTATTCCATGTCTGCAAAATAGTACTTTCTTTTGGTAAAACTGATGAATGGACATGAATCAAAGGATCAGTTTTCCAGCAATTGGGGATGACCTCATCGGCTCCGGCATGGTAGAAGCTATCTGAAAAGAGAGTGGTTAAATCATCGATGATGTTCTTGATGACCTTGTATGTGTCAGGGTTGAGTGGGTTCAGCTGGCCTGTGCCTGGTTCAGTTGCTAGCCTGTCAGGCCATACGGATTCTGGTGGCATCCAGAACATGTCTTCCCAGGTGATTATACCAGGGTATGTTTTCGCCCATGGTCCGGTATGTGCTGCAGTTTTATTAAAAATATATTAGTTTGTGATTATTGCACCAGAAACAACTCATATGCAGTTAATTTTGATAACTTGGGTCAAGTGAAGGCCTTTTTTTTATCTACATCTGAAAATTATTGCAGTTCACTCTTTTACCTGAACTTACTCATTTTTGATTGGCAATGTATTGATGAGTGCAGCAGTGATGCCACGCATCATGGTAACATTGAGCAAAAGTTTATATTATTTTTTTCACTTAAAATTGTATTGTTGAGCAGGTAAAATGGAGAAATGGGTAAATTGCGGCAAGTTGAGTGATATATACATATACTTTATTTTGGTAGCCAGATTAATCCACCCACGTTTGGAAACTTTTAAGTGAATAATCATCGACCTCACTATGCATATTTGAATGGTTAGATGAAAATTTTGCTTTAATCATTAAGTTTTGATTCCTTCATCTATGAATGTAATCATGGTGTTTTAATCAAATGACTGATGCTAAAAAAGAAGATAGTATTTGATTTATTTTATGTTTTAAGTTTTCAACATTAATTACAAAAAAAAAAAAAGAAAAAAAAAAAAAAGAAAAAAAAAAAGAGTGGAGGAACGATGGAGGGTGTGGAGAAGACGACAGAAGAATGAATTGTTTCTCGTCCTTCCGATATTTCCCAAAATAAGAAAAATAATGAAGTTTTTCATTTAGTGTGTTTACTTTGTTTTTTAAAATGGTCGTTTTTGGCTATATACTTATGACGTTTGCACTTTTGTATGGACGAAAAGCAAAAATTAAAAAGGATAATTGAACGCAGCCCTTAGTTTTTTGAAGTTGTACTATTTTTTTTAAGATGATTGTTAAAAAGAGATATTAAGGAAAATGATTTTGTTCGAGGAAAATTAAATTTTTGAAGAAAGAGAAAATATTGTAGTTCTTTGCTTTGATAAAGAATGACATCAAAATTTGTGTTTCCCCTTTTACTTCCGACTCATTTCCTATTTGTAATTGTAGCTGAAACTGTGTAGAAATGAAAACAACGAATTTTTCAGGAATTTCAATCTTATATTATAAACATTTTATTTTATTTTACGTCGGTTTGAATTTCCTAATCATTGACTTTTTCCATTTTGAATATATGAAATTTAAATTCTTGAAATTATATTTGTTAGAAGCTTAAATTATCTGTTAAATTAATTTCAAGTTTTTTTTTTTAATTTGGATTTATAAAAGTTAAATTCCTAATTGGGTGTTTTTTAAGGGTTTGTGGGTGTGGGTGGGTGTGTGTGTGGGGGGGGGGGGGTCGTGTATATAGGAGGAACCCTGTTTTGCAACACCTCTCTAGCGTATTGTAAGCTACACCATTTCAAATTTAACAAAATTTTGTAGATATTCAATCCATATATAAAAGACCGTCTATGTAAAATTTAGACTCATTTCGACATTTGTAACATAATATGTTCGATGTTTAAATATAATAATTCAAACAAATGTTTAGATGGTGAGTAACTGAGTTAAAATCTTGAAAATGCTATAAATTTCGAGTTGGGTTCAAATTTTACATAGATGATCCTCTATACGTGGACTGAACATTACAAACTTTTTGTTAGAATTGAAGTGGTATAACTTGCAATAGGATAATGATGCTAAAGTGGTACCACAAAACAGAGGTATCATAATTGCGCATGCATGTGTGTATGCACACACACACACACACACACACACACACACACACACACATATATATATATATATATATAGAGAGAGAGAGAGAGAGAGAAAAAAAAGTTTATTTAGACACAAATTTTTGACACAATTGATCTAAACCATTGTATCGCCCCATGAATTCCATTACTTCACATAAGGACAAAAAGCCCCAGTGATCGAGACTTTGTGTTTTATGTTTGTGTCTAATTTTGTATCCAAATAGGCACCCTGTATATATATGTGTATGCATATATGTATATATATGTGTATACATATATGTATATATATGTATGTGTGTGTGTGTGTGTATATATATATATATATATATATATATATATATATATATATATATATATATATATATATATATATATATATGAGGAGCGTTCAATGACACCCCAAATAGTGAGCACTCCATTTGCCCCGCTCTCTCCACCTCTCATTTATTATAAATTAAGCTAGTGGAAGGAGAGAGAAGTGGTGGAGGGAGAGAGAAATGAAATACGTGGTGGAAATCAGGGGGCATTTAGGGGTGCTGCACTATTTGGGCTACCATTGAACGCTCGCCTATATATATATATATATATATATATATATATATATATATATATATATATATATCATAGACATGCATACATATAAATTTTTTGTGTGTATGTAAGTTTTTAGATTTAATAATTTCACACTCAATATTTACTATTGATTTCTTCAATCTACAATATTTAGATTAGAAATTTCCCATTTTATTACGGGACGCTGTTTTAAACATCCTTCACGGCAGCCTAATTATTATTTTTTTAATAATTTTTTTTTTCCAGTTTGGATCTACACTGCAGCGACACAAAATTTTAGCAACCTTCGGAAAAAATCATATTTACTTTTTTCAAATATTTGTAGTAAAAACTGCAGATTTTCATATATTTTCTTGCTTACAAATAACAGCGAAATAGAGCAGATCAAGATTCTAAAAATGACGACGACTGCGATGAACGTTTAATCATGTCCAAGTCTTCGAAATTTTCATTTTTATAGATTGGTTTTCAAAAAATTTATTTGAACTTGGGTAATGTTATAATTTATAAACCTGAAAGTTAAACATTTTATAACATGACAATAACGAGGCTATTGGCTAAATGTTTTCTCCAACACTTAAATTTCTCTCCCCAATTCTTACTCAAATCAATGGTCAAATTTATCAGAAGAGAATGAACATCCAGAGAATTCATAGTGATTGAACTGATTAATTTTATTTTCACCTTCCCTTCATAAGATTTGGAATAAAAAAGTTAGCATTAAATTATTTTATTTTATTTTTTTAATTATCAAACCTGGAGTATCAATTTTATGGACAACTCTAACCCCATGCTGCAACCCAAATTCCACAATCTCCCTCACATCATCAACGGTATACTGCGTTTTAACCCCATAGGCTCCGACCTCTATTCCCAGTTCAGGCTCTGAAGGCAGTACAATAGGAAAAGAGTGGGAATCAGTTATATGCCAATGAAACACATTAAGCTTGTTCTCGCACATCCCTCTTATCGTCCTCATAATATCTTCCTTTGGAAAGTCGTTTCTTCCTGTGTCCAACATCACTCCTCTGTGAGCAAACATCAGACCGTGTTCTATGTACGTATTTACAGGCATCGTCACTTGACCATTTTCTATGTGCACTAGCTGTGAAAACGTTTCAAACCCATGCATTGCTCCCCATGCAGTCTCCGCTTCCAGGTATGAAATACCTTTAGTCGTTATCTTCAAAAAGTATGTTTCATTCACTCCATGTTGAAGTTGAGAGCTGTGGTCTTTAACACAGTAACACTAACATGCAAAGAGTTAAGTAATGGATATGATGATGACGACGATGAAGCTGTATTATTTGCATGTTTGGTACGAATGAATTCATGGTGTTCGGATTGAATGAGAGTTGTGTAGCGGGCAATGGAGATTTGAAGGTGTTTATGGATGTAAGGAGATATGATTTTGAAATGTGGGTGATAAGACAGGCACGCCTTGGGGACTTGGCCATGAAATTTTTACTGGTTTTGGCCCTACATTGATTTTAGACTGGTGTAAAGAAGAAGAAGAAGAAGAAGAAGAAGGCGAGATTGTGATATAAAGAATATGAATATGAAATGGAGTTTGTTCTTCATTCTGTTCTATTGGTTGTGGAATCGTATGAATTTGGAAGGGAATTTATACCTTTTTTGGTGTTGTGTTGTATGCTGGCTTCTTTTGTAAGTTTGTACTCGACAGCAGTTTGCATTTATTTTTGTTTTTGTATTCTTGTTTATGTTCAATTGTTGTTAAACTTTTTAAAATGTTTGGAGAGCCTGCAAATTGAAGTCTATGAAGTTTGGCCGGCAGTAAGCGTTTACTGTTGCAATTGTGCAGCCTACAATCACTGTGTTTATTTTATTACGAGCCTAGCTCAAACTTGGCATCTTTAATTGAATTGTATAGATTTTGTTGACATCTGTTCCAGTCTAATGACCAAAAAATTCTTGTCTTTTATGTTCTGGGAAATTTGCCATCCGTGCTCATGATCATAAATTATTAACATCAAATCCTCTTCAATTTTATTTTATAAATTACATCATGTCTTTTTTAAAATAGGTGATATTCACGGGGTATTTGGGTAATTTTTACTAATCTTAAAATGCGCTTTTGAAATATATGTCTATAACTCATGATCACGGTAGCTTATATCAAAAAGGAAAATTTAAAATTTGAAAATAGGAGAAATAAATATTAGTAGAAACTCAAAAATAGAAATGTGGAAAATATGTTCCAAAGGGAAGGATGTAAAACAAATAAGATTCCAAAGGGATATGTCTTTAATTTCAAATTTGCCACCTTATTGGAATATCTTAATTTCAAGGTCAAGATGTTTTACTTTGGTGATCGTTTAATCTTTTAACCAAATTAAAATTACTGAGCAATGGGTCTCAAAATTAGAAACTCCTGATTGGGACTTCAACCATCTTCTAATGGATGATTATCGTAGTACTGCGATAATTCAGGGAATCAAATGCCAATTTGTAGCTGAAGTTGAATGCTTATTGAACTTGCATTTGGTATTATATGGATCTATACTCTTTGACTCTAATTCTTTGTTTATTTTGTGATTTGATATAACCTTACAATCTTTACGGTCCGCACCATTTTAGCGCAATATGCAAATATTATTAAGTGCTTGTGGTGTAGAATGTGACGGTCATCGTATTTGGTATCAAAGCAAAGCTAGCATAGTTTAAATATTTTAATATACCACATTACTTTAATAAGTATAAAATCGAAATTTGTTCAAAAATTAAAGAAGATGTTTTTTTCCTTATTATTCAATTTTGAAATGGGTCATTATTTAAGTTAGTATTTTCGATATCTTTTGTTGTGTATACTAAAAATCGAACTTAAACGATCAATCCATGTACCTTTCAGTCCATCCATTATACAATCTTGTTGAAATCTATTATGTGTGACAGTTTAATTAATTTAAATATATTTCTTTAACCATTGCACAACTACAAAATAATAACATTATAAACTCGTATAAAGAACATAATCGATGGAATTTATTTTTAAGAATATCTTATGTCAGTCCAAACTATTTTGGACATACTTCCAAAATATGGCAAAAAGTGAATAAATTTAGGATATCGATCTTGGTTTTCAAATTTATAGCCATTCGTCAAATTTTCAACTAAAAACCTTTTGGTTAAATGATCTTCAAACAAGATGAAATTCGGGTCACCTCTACTTTATAATGTATTTATCCATTCCATATGGCTAATATAGAATGTATAGTTTGAATTTCTTCTCATCTCGCATGAATTTTTTTAAGTCTAAATGTCGACGGCCAGCTATAAATTTTGAAATAAATTTGATATCTTAAATCTATTTAATTTCCTTTCATATTTCGACCTTATAACAAAATATTTTGGATCGATGTAATATTCAACAAAATTAATTATTTTATGAGATATTACATTTTTATGAATTTATTATGCCAAATGCATTAAAAATTCACAATTAGTTATCAAATCGTTAAAAACGTATTGTGCGACTTACAAAAGTAACCTTTTTAATATTTAGAAACAAAAGCGAGTTATTATAATTCTTCATAACAAATTAAATTTTATTAAAAAGTCAAGTAAAACACAATTTATTTGAAATAGGGAAAAAATATAAATTATTATATTCAACAACCATCTAAATTCATCAAACTCAAGCCCTCAGCGGTAGCCGAATGTCATTGAAAAGTCATGAGTATTATTGCAGCCAGATCCATTTTCTTCCTCACTTTCCCTAACTCTCAGTCCTAAAAAAATTCCCAAACCTCCAGTTAGGTCCAAATCCATCGCTAGCCTTTGTAGGCCGCTACAATTCATTGAATTCTTCTTTAAATAGGAATTTTCCACGCTTCTACTCCTTTAATCCAGTGAAAATTAGGTGTATTTTTCTCTAAATTAATTTGTGCTTAGATTTAATAATAATAGCCTATTTATTTATTATAATTGTATATTGGTTGTTTTGGAAATGTTAATTAGGGTTACTTGTGTTTAAATAAGAAAATTAATTTTAATTAGGACTAATTTGTGTTGATTAGTGTATACCTTAATTTGTGTAATATAATTTAGTATTAATTAATGTTTGCGTTAGCTAAATATAAAAATTATGTTTAAGCATTTGTGATAATATAAAAGAATGTGTAATGTAAATTTTTATTAGTGTTGACAAATTCAAATTAGTGTTAGCTAAAATGTTTTTTTATAAGTAATTGTTTTTAATGGTTGCAAATTCAATAAATGAAGTAGTGTATATTGTTAATATAAACAAATCGGTGTATAATGTAATTTATTTTTTAAATCACTTAGATTTTTTGGCCCACCTGATAAGTTTTATGTTTACATTCATTTTTTACTGTAAAACGGACATTAATATTCATCTGGTATAGCATTCGTCAGTTCTGTCCCTTTTGGGCAAGTTACAAACACAATATAATAATTACATTTGTTAGTTACTTTATCCTAGATGGTTCAGAAAAATTTCGATACCATTTCCTTGTCGTTTCTTATGTATATGCATTTGCGTATGATAAATTGAACAAAGGGAAAGTTATGTCGAAATTTTGTAAAAACATGTGTGAAATATAATAATAATCATTATTGTGCATGTAGTAGGAAGCAGAATGACCGACCATCAAAAATAAAATTAATAAAGTGAAAACATAATTTTATATGCATAATTTGTTAAAAATATATATATAATTAATATAAAAAGAGAAAAGAATAATACTTTATATAAATAATTTTTTTAATAAGATTTTAAGTATAATTTCGAGGCAACTAAGTGGACGGATGTTGAACACAACCTAATGTTTATCGACCTGAAGAAATATTTGAAATTGGTGTGGCAGGAAAGAAATTTGATATGCTTCGAAAAGAGGATTGGATCAAAAAAAGTTTTATGGAATACATTGAAGAATGAAATTGCAGTTGGTAAGGCATTGAGCATTTTTTTAGTTCCTTGTAACCGTAATTGCTTAATGGTAATAGGTGTTACTACCAAATCCAGCACTGAAACATGCTACCAATGAAGGGGTATCGGATCACAACCAACATAGGAGAATGACCCGAAAGCTTGAACCGGCAGCAGGCTAAAGACGAAAGCACGAAGAAGGCGATTAGATCAAACATGCTTTTAGCACCAGCATTGAAAAGGAAGTAGATGGAAACAAAAGGAGATGAAAGGGATATCGGCACTAGCTAGCTTAGTGTCGATACAGGAGGAGGTGAAGATATCAAAAACATAAAAAGGCGAAACACAAGAAAGGTACCCCGGAAGCCTGCTATCAGAGTTAAGACTTGTCGGCCACCGAAGAACAACTTCATAAACCATCAAAGGACGTACCGGAACTCATTCTCGAAAGCAGAAAGCCCTTCCCAAAGCTATCCATACCAACTGGTTTAGTATCGATACAGAAGGTACAAGCAACATCAAAGAGAAGTTCCTAGAATCGGGACCAATCTTCCAAAAGCCAAGACCGGCACACTAAAGGTCGAATTATACCCAAAAAGCAATGTAGAGAGCAAAGAAAGACGGTCGAAGCCACTACCTCCAGAACCGAAAGGTGTTAGGCGGCCATCACCATGTTGTCGCACCCAAAAGGGGTCCTGCTGAGTCAATAACAAAAGGGAGATCAAATTGTCTATAAATAAGACCCAGGGGTCACATTTTCAAGGCCGAATTCTCATTCCAAAATCTTGTGCTTTTTTCTTCAAGATCTAACCCTAATTTCTCAATTAAATTGAGGATTCCTTCAGTTCTTATAATATATTCGAAATAAATAAAAGGGAGAAGTCCGGGGCTTAAATATTTCTCGATTTGATAATCATATTGTGTTTTTCATGATTAAACAGGGAGTTAAAGTTAACCTTCTTCATGGAAGGGTTAATCACAATCAATTCGGAGGAGGAAAGGCTTTGGGTAAAACCAAAGAATTTCCTCTTTTGACACCGATATATGTGACTTAACTCTTTCATAATGAGCCAAATGAATCACAACACATGGAGGTAACCTGTTGTAAACTTGCGACTTGATAGTTGACACAACCAAGGTCTTTCGTGGGCTGAATTCGATGTGAAAGTATCACCTAAGTCGATAAGTGTTATGATACGATGATAACCTAATTGTTGTGAAGCATTATCCTGTTTCCTCTCAACATAGTGTATATTATTTTATCCTTAATCTAAGGATGACTAGTGCAGTAAGGTATTCAATCTTCCATAACTCGTATTTCCCTCATCCCAAGGAAACTATTGATCTTAAAGTCTTGCAAGCGTGATGCTCACTTCTTAGAAGGAAGAGTAACTAGTCTTCGGGGTTAAGGCCTTTGATGCCTAGGAAACGACAAATCAAGTTAAGATTGTTGAGACTAAGCCGTATTTTGACAACCCTTAGATTAATTAACTTTTAAGCTTCAACACATATGCATTGTTAAGCCTAAGTCGGGTGTTGACGACTTTTGTCGTTAACATTTTGGCGCTAGAAGGAGGGCTTGAGCCTCCGGCCTTATTATTTTATTATGGATTAATTTGGTGTACCTATTGCTTCATGGTAGGAAAAGATGAAGTCAAAAAGATTGGAAGAGCGAAATAAAGAACCAACTCCTGATGCAACTCTTGTGGAGAACGTGAATACTACATTCAATCCTAACAATAACGAAGTAGGAACAACTTCTAATCTGGTGCAACCACCAAATATGAATGCCACGGAAGAAACTGCCTCCAAGCTTATTGCTCTAGATAAGCAAATCCAGGAAATGCAAGCTCAAATGGATGCTGCTCGAATGCAAAGGTCCTCAAAAGTCGCCAAGTCAAGTCAAAGGGAAGAGGATGAATCTCCAAAGAGGAAAGCTTCCATCCAACGTTCTGAAGGAAAGGAGGGATTCAAAACAGCTTCCTCTAAGAAGAAAAGGTCCCACCTGATAGGATTGGATAATCAAAGAAATCAATGCAGTCAGGAATAGTCTGGGGGTTCTACTTCTAAAGGTTATGATTCTAAGAGGGTGGATTATGAAAAAGCTGAAACTTATCTCAAGGACGTAACAAGGGAAACCGTCAAAGACTTGTTGGGAAGCAAAGGAAAAAGAACCTAGGATGAAAGGGTTAACGATAATGAACGGGTGGCTCCTTTCACTGACGAGATCATGAATGCTATGATACCATCTCGAGTGAAGGTTCCAACCATAAAATATCTTGGAACCACTAACACTTAATTGTTTTTGACATCCAGATGGATCTTTATAACGCTTCAGAATTGTCCGATGTCATCTTTTCCCAGTAACTCTCCCGGGGGTGCAGCCAAGTGGTATCGTCGGTATAGGGAGAATATCATCTATTCATGAAAACAGTTTTCTTATGAATTTTCTGCACATTTTTGCATCTGTAAAGATCCGATAGTTGATTACATGGTTATCGCTAATATCAAACAAAGACAAGAGGAGTCCTTGGGAAATTACTTGAAAAGATTCAATGTAGAGGCTTTAAAGGAAAAGGATATGAATGACCATGACAAACTAATTTTTGTTCACTCAGGGTTGATTGAGAACACCCTTTTCTCGAAAGAACTATATATTCATGGGTGTAAGGACCTACAAGACTTCCATTTTCAAGAAGATAAATTCATTCGTATGCATGAGTTATACTACACCAAGAAGAAGTTCGGGCCTCGAGGGGAAGGAGGAAAGTCGGACTTCGGTCGAAAGCCTCAAGGTGGATGGTTTGGTCTAGATGGGAATCAGAAAAGGCTAACGTGGGAGGACTCCAATTCCAACTCAGTAGCCCTAAGCAAACCCATCTCCTTTGTGTACGCTGTGGCCAAAGAAAGGGTCAGTAACTTCCCAGTTTCGTTTAAAGCCAAGACTTGTCCTGGACCTTATAGCGGAGGAAAGTACTGTGAATATTACAAGACTATTGTACATAAAACTGACGAATGCAAGGCATTGGAAGGGATCATTCAAATGCTTATTCGCAAAGGGCATCTAAAGAGTTTGTTCTAAACATGCAACCATCTGCTCAGCTTGCTGATGGGCACCAGAAGGTTCACTACACCAGAAAATGCTTTTCACAGCGTTTGAAAAACGCTGTAAAAAGATACAACAGTGTTATATAAAATGTTGTATAACAGCATGCTGTCTTCGATGCACTTTTTTTAACAGTAGAAAAGAAACGCTGTAAATAAAATGTTTATACAACGTTGAATTTTTGCTGTAATTTTGTTTTATACAACGTGTACCCTTCGATGTTTTAAATTTAACACAGCGTTTATAAGTTGCTGCGAGAACATGGTTCAGGGAATTTTTAAGGTTACCACAGCGGTTATAACACGCTTTATATAGTTCTATCATAACTTTTCAACAACATGTTTTAAACGCTGTGATTACTTTTTCTTCAGCATTTCCTCAACGCTGTCATATTAACATGATTTATTTTTCCAATACACCAACAACATGTCTTAAACGCTGTCATATTAACATGATTTATTTTTATCAACACACCAGCAGCATGTCTTAAACGTTGTCGTTTAAAGCACATTGTGTCACCTGAATGTTCGTATACCATTAATCTGACTGCCTCTAATTTTATTTCAATTTATTAATATAAAAATCATATACAAATTAATATAAAAACAATAAAATAAAAGCATAACAGCTGATCATTTTCATAAAATATGTCAATACAATATCCATTGACAAAGTTCGCTCAAAAACCACGATGAAATTTTTAAACCATCTTCGTACAACATTAGACAAAGATACAACATGTATAGTCTTTGCATCAAATATTAATGACAAAACATGCAAACAAAAACTTTTCATATGCTAACTAGGCCGAACCTCCAAAAATCAAAAGAGTGTCTTGTCCATTTCTTGCATCTGAAAACTTCAATCCTGTAACAATGAAATTTAAAAGTGATGAAAAACACATTTGAAATGATGAAAAATTACAAAACGAAATGTCAACGAAATCAGGGCAATACTCAGTGCACTACTTATACATAGATGTATATATTTTTTTACTCGAATTTCAATTATTTGCTGTTCACATATCACTAAAGCTATAATCATCAACATTCAATGGAATATTCCAAAATAAATAACTATTGTTCAACTTTAAGACCATATAACCGCTTTCCCTGTCCGAGGATTAAGCAACAACTGGCAATAGACCATTATGCCTAAGCAAAGGATCAGGTGATGGTTCATGTCCGCAAAATCGAACAAATACCTCCAGTGAGGACTTAAATCATCCTTTTCGGGAAAATAAATTATAATAAAAAACCACAGATAGTCTAAAACACTACATCTTATCACAAGGATTCAGGCCCGGTTGGTTTTACTTATTGATCTGGGATTTTGATTTAGGCCATTGATCTTAAGATCTCAAGACCCAAATGTTTTCTGTGTTTCCTTAGCCTGTTGAGTCAGATTTTGAATTTTTCTTCTCAGATAAAACATTGGATAAAATTTTATCACGACATCTAGTAGCTAATGCACTTGATCAAAGTGGTGCAACTGCTAAATTGCTCAGTATTGTGCATTTTCTGTTCTTCCAGTTCTACTCCCCTACTGAAAATATTAATTGTGTATAAAATGTCTCCAGGAGGCTAGTAATAGTTATTCCTATGCTCCAAGTTTTATTCACAATAACCGCTGGATGATTATAGTTGTCTAAAGGATGTAATGCTGACAATGTATGCATGTTGAAATATCCACAGTAGGAAAGGTAGGCAAACATGTATGCATGTTGAAGCAGTCTATGTTATTAATTAATTTAAACAATAACCATGTAGTAGGAACATGTAGGATATATTTGTCAGTTTATAATTTAATTTTAAATGTGGATTAGTTTTCTCATAAAAATATTTCTTTTTCCAAGAAAGAAAAAAGAAAAAAAAACTATAAATTTCATTTCTGAAGGTGTAGATAAAAACGCAAAAGAAAAAAAATGATAGTAAATAGGGACGTGTGTATATAACCAAATCCACGGCATAACACGTATTCATTAACCAGTAAATCGAATCCACGACATAATCTGTGATCACCATTAATTTATATGCAACTTAAATATTACTTAAATCTGCAAATTATATGCAGGCTAATTTGTTTGATAAGATTTCTACGTGAATTATTTTCTGTCTTTGTTGAGTTTGTACTGCTTGGATTAATACCTCTGACAATACAAAAATAACATAAATTACCATTATTTTTGTTAGTTTATCCACGTAAAAGATGCATACTTTTATTTTTCTCCATCAAATTAACAGTTTACTTCGACCTGATTGAATAATCAGAATACACATGTAGTCGTGAACGCTGGCCCAGTCACGAAATCTCTTTTTACATATTTTTTACTTCATAGAGAAGCAAGCATACAACACGTTAGAAAAAACTTGAAAAAGAAAGGAGAAAGAATATGAACATCATTCACCTTCTCCAAGTTCACACATAAAGCACGTCTAAACCGCGTGTATAAATTCTACCAGCATGCAACCTACCACCATAAATTTATGGTTTAATACTGAAATGGTAAAATTAACTAAAACTTTCCTCCGTTAAAAAAAGTTATACGTACACATTACCTTCCCTATATAAATCCACGACCTCTACCTCCATCGACATCCTTAAATCATTTGAATCTGGTACTCAAAGAGCACCAGTGAACCCCCTTCGTTTTTATCCCACTATGTTCCGACAATCACTGAAATAATTCAGAATGGACTCTCCAAAAAAAAAAACCAACACTCCTAACGGCTTCTTGCTATATGAGGATTTGGCTGAGAAAGTTCACTGTTCACTCAAAAATCATTCTAGTTGCGACGTAAAGTATTCCTATTAACGTATTGTGTTTTCCCAGCACACCTAATATGCATCCTATTTCATTACATTTTAGAACTTGCAGCTAACTTAACTGCTAGTGCATTTGATCAAAGCAGCACAATGTTGTCGAATTAATACAAGTAAGTATAATCTATAGAGTAAAGAAATAAGAATACAGTAACATAAATCTCAAGTGCATACCTTTCTAGTCTAATCTTGGAATTTCTTCAGAGTCTCTACACTAGATGGAGCCAAAACTCGCTTAATTGATTGATCTGCCTGGAAATAATACATGCATATTAAATCTAACAAAATATGCTTTTCAGTCAAATAAGAATGAACTCTGTTGTGCTCGATTATCCAGGAGGGGATTTTATGGCATCTCTGAAGATGCAATTAACATTGCTAATGACATCAATAAAAAATTAAAATTAGCCTAATCAGTGAAGAAAAATAAACTTAGATCAAATTCAATACTCTGATTCTGTAACTCTGACATTCAACATCTTAAGATTGCCTATTGTTTGTGTTAACAACATGAATCTGATAACTCATCATTCAAAATAAATCAGAGTAGTACATTGAGTATGCTATACATAATCAAGTAGCAAAGGCATCCTAGCCTATTTGTATATATTTATACATTTTACCAAATAGACAAGCGTGGTATCAAATTCACACTAAGGTTTAGCTAGAATATTTTAATAACATTTTAACTCTAGTCGGGCTTATACTATGCAGAACTGATAAATGCTTATATTTTGTTTAAAACACACCAGGTTGCAAACAAAAAGAATTTATACTAAAAAACAACTCTCTTTCTGTATCGAGTCTATGGGTATTTCTAGTATCTTGTACCCAAGTATTGGCATGTATACTATAAGTATGCATATAGTTGTCACATGGATACATTTATCTATTTTTCCCGTGCCCTCCACGTCAAACAGCTTGCACTTGTGCATCAAGAAATTTGATCTAATTTTAGCCTTATATATGAAAATAGGACAACATACTGCATTCTTGTGTTGATTTTCAGAGTTACAGAAACAAACAGAGTATTGAATTTAATAGCAGAATGATTAGTTGAACTGAAAAATTAATCTAGCAGTGTATAGGCTTATTTACTTCTATTTAGGGAGATAAATGAATTTACGTATTTAATCAGAAATATATATGAGTTTACTTTTTTGTCATAAAGACAAGTAGAATTATTTATTATCAAATAGACAAAAGGGACGGTTATTTTTATAAACAAGATATTGTGAAGCTTACGTAGAAGTTGAGTCCACTCTAACATTCGCAGTAGGCCATGCAACCGTCGAACCAATAACATCCGATAAGTAATCCATGAATGACGCAGGCCTCCATATAGAGGTGCATTCGGGAGTTTTACAATATCCACCCAAACTCTTATTGCATTTGGTCCCAGTGGAACAGAATGAACTTTATCATTTGGATCGACCGAAGATACGGTGTCTTCAGCCACTATTTTTCCCGTGCCCTCCACGTCAAATAGCTTGCACTTGGCATTCACCATGAAATTTGCACTCTAATCGTATAAATAAAATGTTGATACACTCTCAAAAAATCTCATAGATAGATATTAGCAATATAAACGTATACCGTAAGAGACGCAGGAACACTGCTCATAGGAGTGGGTGGTGCTATGTCTTCAAAAACCAATTTTGATGCTGGCCATGCTATTTTCTTGCCAACAACTTCTCCGATGCATGTCATACCTACTATTTGTAGAGAGTTTATATTTTGCATCGTACCTCGTTTTCTTTTACGGAGTTCTCCCTTATGCGGATAACTCTATCCGCTGGCCATGTTATCATCTCATTAGTGGCATCTCCTATATATACCAAACCAGGTGGAGGCCTCCACAAAAAAGCATCAAATTTTATAGGATGGACTACCAACATTTTCAGGGCATTCGAACCTAAAGGTACCCCATTGAAAAGATCATTCTGATCAGTTGACACAAATTTTCCTTTGGCGACAACCTCATCATCATTCCCATGCCAATGTAGTAAACTACAATTGTCACCTATTTGATTATGTTTACTCTGCAATTAATTGACACAAAAAATATATTTTTATTAATTGCAGAGTAAACATAATCAAATAGGTGACAATTGTAGTTTACTACATTGGCATGGGAATGATGATGAAGTTGTCGCCAAAGGAAAAATTGTGTCAACTGATCAGAATGATCTTTTCAATGGGGTACTTTTAGGTCCGAATGCCATGAAAATGTTGGTAGTCCATCCTATAAAATTTGATGCTTTTTTGTGGAGGCCTCCACCTGGTTTGGTATATATAGGAGATGCCACTAATGAGATGATAACATGGCCAGCGGATAAAGTTGTCCGCATAAGGGAGAACTCCGGAAAAGAAAACGAGGTACGATGCAAAATATAAACTCTCTACAAATATAATTAAGTGCTTCAATAGTGGCAAATATAGCTTCAAATAAATTTGACAAGCGCCTTAAAATACTATAACAAATATTGAAAATGCAAGTTTAAAATGGTTAAAGAGGTTAAATGATTTTCATGATATTTTTGTATGCTTTTGTGTATATATACATCTACTTCTATTAAATGACTATATTTTTTCCTTTGATAGAGCAAAACCGAAAGCACAGAAAAGAAATGCAAGTTATTTGATTGGGTTGGAAGCAAAGAATTGGTTGCCGAAGGACGAGTACATTCGAGTGATTCAAATCAAATTATTAATGGCATTCCTCTTGGACCTAAAGCCGCGATAGTTTGGGTGGACAATCCAAAAAAAGAAGATGACTTTTTGTGGAGATCCATAGTAGGTATGACATGCATCAGAGAAGCCGTTGGCAAGAAAATAGCATGGCCAACATCAAAATTGGTTTTTGAAGACATAGCACCACCCACTCCTGTGAGCAGTGTTCCTGCGCCTCTTACAAGATATGTTTATATTGCTAATATCTATCTATGAGATTTTTTGAGAGTGTATCAACATTTTTTTTGTACGATTAGAGTGCAAATTTCATGGTGAATGCCAAGTGCAAGCTATTTGACGTGGAGGGCACGGGAAAAATAGTGGCTGAAGGCACCGTATCTTCGGTCGATTCAAATGATAAAGTTCATTCTATTCCATTGGGACCAAATGCAATAGGATTTTGGGTGGATATTGTAAAATTCCCAAATGCACCTCTATATGGAGGCCTACGTCATTCATGGATTGCTTATCGGATGTTATTGGTTCGACGGTTGCATGGCCTACTGCGAATGTTAGAGTGGACTCAACTTCTACGTAAGCTTCACAATATCTTGTTTATAAAAATAACCGTCCCTTTTGTCTATTTGATAATAAATAATTCTACTCGTCTTTATGGCAAAAAAGTAAACTCATATATATTTCTGATGAAATACGTAAATTCATTTATCTCCCTAAATAGAAGTAAATAAGCCTATACACTGCTAGATTAATTTTTCAGTTCAACTAATCATTCTGTTATTAAATTCAATACTCTGTTTGTTTTTGTAACTCTGAAATTCAACACAAGAATGCAGTATGTTGCCTACTTTCAGATATAAGGCTAAAATTAGATCAAATTTCTTGACGCACAAGTGCAAGCTGTTTGACGTGGAGGGCACGGAAAAAGTAGATAAATGTATCCATGTGACAACTATATGCATACTTATAGTATACATGCCGATACTTGGGTACAGGATACTAGAAATACCCATAGACTCGATATAGATAGAGAGTTGTTTTTTAGTATAATTTTTTTTTGTTTGCAACCTGATGTGTTTTAAACAAAATATAAGCATTCATCAGTTCTACATAGTATAAGCCCGACTAGAGTTAAAATGTTATTAAAATATTCTAGCTAAACCTTAGTGTGAATTTGATACCACGCTTGTCTAATTGGTAAAATGTATAAATATATACAAATAGGCTAGGATGCCTTTGCTACTTGATTATGTATAGCATACTCAATGTACTACTCTATTTTATTTTGAATGACGAGTGATCAGAATCATGTTGTTAACACAAACAATAGGCAGTCTTACGATGTTGAATGTCAAAGTTACAGAAACAGAGTATTGAATTTGATCTAAGTTTATTTTTCTTCACTGATTAGGATAATTTTAATTTTTTATTGATGTCATTAGCAATGCTAATTGCATCTTCAGAGATGCCATAAAATCCCCTCCTGGGTAATCGAGCATAAAAGAGTTCATTCTTATTTGACTGAAAAGCATATTTTGTTAGATTTAATATGCATGTATTATTTCTATGCAGATCAATCAGTTGAGCGAGTTTTGGTTCCATCTAGTGTAGAGACTCTGAAGAAATTCCAAGATTAGACTAGAAAGGTATGCACTTGAGATTTTTGTTACTGTATTCTTATTTCTTTACTCTGTAGATTATACTTACTTGTATTAATTCGACAAAATTGTGCTGCTTTGATCAAATGCACTAGCAGTTAAGTTAGCTGCATGTTCTAAAATGTAATGAAATAGGATGCATATTGGGTGTGCTGGGGAAACACAATACGTTAATAGGAATACTTAACGTCGCAACTAGAAGGATTTTTGAGTGAACAGTGAACTTCCCTCAGTCAAATCCTCTAATAGCAAGAAGCCGTTAGGAGTGTTGAAATTTTTTTTTTGGAGAGTCCATTCTGAATTATTTCAGTTATTGTCGGAACATAGTGGGATAAAAACGAAGGGGGTTCATTGGTGCTCTTTGAGTACCAGATTCAAATGATTTAAGGATGTCGATGGAGGTAGAGGTCGTGGATTTATATAGGGAAGGTAACGCGTACGTATAACTTTTTTTAACGGAGGAAAGTTTTAGTTAATTTTATCATTTCAGTATTAAACCATAAATTAATGGTGGTAGGTTGCATGCTGGTACAATTTATACACGTGGTTTAGACGTGCTTTATGTGTGAACTTGGAGAAGGCGAATGATATTCATATTCTTTCTCCTTTCTTTTTCAAGTTTTTTCTAACGTGTTGTATGCTTGCTTCTCTATGAAATAATTTTTTTTGTAAAAAGAGCTTTCGTGACTGGGCCAGCGTTCACGGCTACATGTGTATTCTGATTATTCAATCAGGTCGAAGTAAACTGTTAATTTGATGGAGAAAAATAAAAGTATGCATCTTTTACATGGATAAACTAACAAAAACAATGGTGATTTATGTTATTTTTGTACTGTCAGAGGTATTAATCCAAGCAGTACAAACTCAACAAAGACAGAAAATAATTCACAGAGAAATCTTATCGGACAAATTAGCCTACATATAATTTGCAGATTTAAGTAATATTTAAGTTGCATATAAATTAATGGTGATCGCGGATTATGTCGTGGATTTGATTTGCTGGTTAATGAATACGTGTTATGCCGCGGTTTTGGTTATATACACACGTCCCTATTTACTATCATTTTTTTTCTTTTGCGTTTTTATCTACAACTTCAGAAATGAACTTTATAGATTTTTTTTTTCTTTTATGGAAAAAGAAATATTTTTATGAGAAAACTAATCTAAATAATCCACGTTTAAAATTAAATTATAAACTGATAAATATATCCTACATGTTCCTACTACATGGTTATTGTTTAAATTAATTAATAACATAGACTACTTCAACATGCATACATGTTTGCCTATCTTTCCTACTGTGGATATTTCAACATGCATACATTGTCAGCATTACATCCTTTAGACAATTATAATCATCCAGCGGTTATTGCCAATAAAGCTTGGAGCATAGGAATAACTATTACTAGCCTCCTGGAGACATTTTATAGACAGTTAATATTTTCAGTAGGGGAGTAGAACTGGAGGAACAGAAAATGCACAATACTGAGCAATTTAGCAGTTGCACCACTTTGATCAAGTGCATTAGCTACTGAATGTCATGATAAAATTTTATCCAATGTTTTATCTAAGAAGAAAAATTCAAAATCTGACTCAACAGGCTAAGGAAACACATAAAACATTTGGGTCCTGAGATCTTAAGATCAATGGCCTAAATCAAAATCCCAGTTCAATAAGTAAAACAAACCGGGCCTGAATCTTTGCGATAAGATGTAGTGGTTTAGACTATCGATGGTTATTTATTATAATTTATTTTCCCCGAAAAGGATGATTTAAGTCCTCATTGGAGGTATTTGTTCGATTTCGCGGACGTGAACCAGCACTTGAACCTTTGCTTAGGCATAATGGTCCATTGCGAGTTGCTGCTTAATCCTCGGACAGGGAAAGCAGTTATATGGTCTTAAAGTTGAATAATAGTTATTTATTTTGGAATATTCCATTGAATGTTGATGATTATAGTTTTAGTGATATGTGAACAACAAATAATTGAAATTCGAGTAAAAAAATGTATACATCTATGTATAAGCGGTGCACTGAGTATTGCCCTGATTTCGTTGACATTTCATTTTGTAATTTTTCATCATTTCAAATGCGTTTTCATCACTTTTAAATTTCATTGTTACAGGTAGATTGAAGTTTTCAGATGCAAGAAATGGACAAGACACTCTTTTGATTTTTGAAGGTTCGACCTAGTTAGCATATGAAAAGTTTTTGTTTGCATGTTTTATCATTAATATTTGATGCAAAGACTGTACATGTTGTGTCTTTGTCAAATGTTATATGAAGATGGTTTAAAAATTTCATCGTAGTTTTTGAGTGAACTTTGTCAATGGATATTGTATTGACATATTTTATGAAAATGATCAGCTGTTATGCTTTTATTTTATTGTTTTTATATTAATTTGTATATGGTTTTTATATTGATAAATTGAAATAAAATTAGAGGCAGCCAGATTAATGGTATACGAACATTCAGGTGACACAATGTGCTTTAAACGACAGCGTTTAAGACATGCTATTGGTGTGTTGATAAAAATAAATCATGTTAATATGACAGCGTTTAAGACATGCTGTTGGTGTATTAGAAAAATAAATCATGTTAATATGACAACGTTGAGGAAATGCTGAAGAAAAAGTAATCACATCGTTTAAAACATGCTGTTGAAAAGTTATGATACAACTATATAAAGCGTGTTATAACCGCTGTGGTAATCTTAAAAATTCCCTGAACCATGTTCTCACAGCAACTTATAAACGCTGTGTTAAATTTAAAACATCGAAGGGTACACGCTGTATAAAACAAAATTACAGCAAAAATTCAACGTTGTATAAACATTTTATTCACAGCGTTTCTTTTCTACTATTAAAAAAAGTGCATCAAAGACAGCATGTCGTTATACAACGTTTTATATAACGTTGTTGTATCTTTTTACAGCGTTTTTCAAATGCTGTGAAAAGCTGTTTCTGGTGTAGTGTAATGTCGTGGTAGTTCCGACTGAAGAGGGTCACTTGGACTTGGACCGTCCAATAAACCGAATCAATGAGATCCATGGTGGGCCACATCCAGCCGGAAACTACCCGACGGCTCGAAATCGATATCTGAGGGAGGCCCATGAGGGAATATTCTTCATTCAAAAAGCGCCATCCGTGAAGAATGCCCACTATGGCATCAAGATGCACAATCTAGTGATTTCTCCATACGAGATGAAAAAAGGGGTTCGTCGTCCACACAACGACCCTCGCATGATAACGACTCAGATTGGGCATTCTATAATTACCAATATTCTTGCTTATACAGGGAATGCGGTAAACGTGATCTTTAAACACACTTTCGACCAAATGGGAATCTCTGATGAGAAGCTAGAGCCGAGCAACGAGCCTATCTTCGGATTCAATAACAAAGTATCAAATCCAGTAGGGTAGATCAAGCTTATGGTTCAAGTGGGATTGTCTCCTATCTACAGGACATTTGGAAACTCTTTGTTGTCATCAACCAATCTTCCTACTATAATGCTTTCTTTGATTGTCCAACTCTGGAGGAGATGGATGCTTTTGTTTCGTCCAAATATTTTATGTTGAATTTCTTAACAAAGCACATCACAGGAGAACAGTTTAGTTCCCACTAGTTGTATTTCGCAATAGTTAGCAAATATAAAAGGGAGTATTCTTCTTACTTTGATTGCTTTACTATTTTTCAACCTTTTGATGATGGATTTTTACATCCAACATTCGAGGCTAAAATAAGAATCAGTAAAACTGACAAACATATGAATGGTAGGTACACTTCTTTGAGAAGAAAGAGGAAGAGAGTCGATGAAATAAATATGACAGAGAATGAGGAAATTTGACATAATTGGATTCCCGAGGGGACACTGAAAGAATCAAGCCAATAGAAGACTTGGAAGAAATAAGCGTTGATCAGAATGAAAAAATCAAAACCATCAAGGTAGGAAGATGGTTGGAAGAAACGTTGAGAAGTGACTTGATTCAGTTCTTATAGCTCAACAAAGATGTGTTCACCTGGACTCATTCAGACATGATAGGAATTAACCCCTCTGTTATAAGCCATGCCTTGAATATCAACCCCGCCATAATCCTCATTCGACAAAAGAAGAGGCGGTACAACATAGACAGGTCAGAGGCCTTAAAAGAGGAAGTCAAGAAATTATTAACAAATGGATTTATCTGGGAAGTCTTTAATCCCAAGTGGCTAGCCAACCCCGTACCGGTGAAGAAGTCCAATGGGAAATGGAGGACTTGTGTTGATTACACAGATCTAAACAAAGCTTGCCCAAAGGATTGTAATCCCCTTCAACGAATAGACTAGTTGGTTGATGCAACTAGCGGACATAGGTTGCCATCCCTTATGGATACCTACTCAGGATACAACCAAATTCTCATGCACAAACCCGACGAAGAGCATACAAGCTTCATTACCGATTGGAGAATGTTTTGTTACAAAGTGATGCCCTTTGGATTAAAAAACGATGGAGCAACATACTAGAGGTTTGTTAATAGAATGTTTCAAGATCAGGTTGGGCGAAACGTGGAGGTATATGTAGATGACATGCTAGTAAAATCTACCAAAGTGGAAAGCCATCTGAAAGATTTAGAGGAAATGATCAATATCTTAAGGGAGTACCAAACGAAGTTAAACCCTCAAAAGTGTTATTTTGGAGTTCAGTCTGGAAATTTCCTAGGGTATGTGTTCAGTGAGCATGGTATTGAGGCTACTCCTAGTCAAATCCAAGCCATAAAAGATATGGAGGAACCCAAAACAAGCAAAGAAGTCATGAGCTTAAATGTAAATGTAGCAGCCCACAGTCGATTAATTTCCAAAGCTACTGACAAGTGTGTCCATTTCTTTGATGTCATAAAGAAAAAGAAGAACTTTGTATGGTATGAAAAATGTAGAAAAGCATTCCAAGAATTAAAGGATTACATAGGGAAAACCCTGATATTATCCAGCCCCGAGAATGGAGAAAATCTATACCTTTTGTATGGTGGTCTCAGAATATGTGGTAAGCTTGGTCCTCATAAGGGAAAGCGATGAAACCCAATACCCAGTTTATTATGTTAGAAGAAGGTTAAAGGATGCGGAGACCGAATATCCCGTAGTGGAAAAGCTAGCTTATTGTCTTATACTTTCAGCATGGAAACTCAGGGGTTACTTCCAAGCACATCCCGTCAAGGTTTTAACCAATTTCCCACTTAGGAAAATTTTCAGTAAGCTAGAGACCTCGGGAAGGTTAGTAAAATGAGGAATTAAGCTTAGCCAATATGAAATCGAATTCCAATCTCGGACGGAAATTAAGGGGCAGGCTCTCTCAGATTTTGTAAATGAATGCACAAGTTTCATTACAAAATAGTCGATAAAGGAAAGCGATATAAAGGCTAAATGGCAGTTGTTCGTAGATGGAGCTTTGAACGAGAAGGGGGCAGGGGAAGGATATATAATTATCACCCCTGATGGACATCGCTTACATTATGCAATGAAGCTAGGTTTGGTAGCTACAAACAATGTAGCGGAATATGAATCGATGACGACAAGGTTAAATCTAGCACTATAGTTAAAGATACCCCGGATTGAGATCTTTAGCGACTTGCAATTAATGGTAAATCAAATCAAACAAACCTACCAGACCAAAGATGCTCGGTTGGCCCTATATGTGAAAAGAATACTGAAGATGCTTTCTCAGTTTAAAGATTTTTCCATACATCAAATCCCAAGAGGGGAGAACTCCCAAGCCGACTCATTAGCAAGGTTAGCTAGCTCTCGAGGAGCACCTGAGACTCGAATAATCCCTGTAGGATACCAGGCGAAACAAAGCATTAAGCGGGAAGAATCTAAACCAGGAAAGGAATTATTTGTCATAACTACATCCCAAGCCTTGGAAAAGGGAAATGGCATAGAAACGGGTATTGCCCCCAATGAGGAATCCATTTCAGTTGAAACAGAATACCATTATGAGAACACTTGGATGGCTCCGATCACACACTGTCTTATAAACGGGGTCCTACCTATCAATAGGCAAGATGAGAGAAAGATAAAACACCAAGCTCCTACATTTGTGATTATGGACAGGGTACTTTACAAGAAAGGACATTTGCTTCCCTACTTAAGGTGCGTAAACCTTGAAGACAGAATCAACCTACTGAGGGAAGCACATGAAGGTCTGTGTGGAGACCATTCCAACGGAATTAAACTAGCTAAGAAATTCATGTGACAAGTCTTTTATTGGGCAGAGATGGTTAACCAAGCAATTGAGTATGTCAAGAAATGCGAGAAATGCCAAAGGTATTCTAAGATACCCTGCCTCCCTCCAAGTGACTTAACTACCATCTAAATTTCTATGGCCTTTCGATGTATGGGGAATAGACTTGATTGTACCTTTACCAATATCTAAAGGAGGAGCTAAGTATGCTGTGGAAACCATCGATTACTTTACTAAATGGGTGGAAGCAGAACCCCTTCCAGCAAACACATCTAAGAAGGTGTTGAGATTTGTGATAAAGAATATCATCACACGCTTTGGAATTCCTTACAAGATCATATTAGATAACGGAATACAATTCGAAAGCGAAGAATTCACACGATTTTGTGATAAGAACAGGATCATAAAATGTTTTTCCTTCATAGCACATCCTAGGGAAAATGGTGTTGTTGAAGCTGCAAACAAGACCATAATGACAATTATAAAGAAAAGGCAGAACCATGATAAAGGAAATTGGGTAGACGAATTACCCTTAGTACTTTGGGTATATAGAACTTATGCCAAGACGACAATGAGACACACCCCATATTACCTAACTTACGGATGTGAGGCCATGCTCCCACTCGAGGTTGAGATTCCCTCGCATAGAAGGATATCTTATGCTTTTGATCCTAATCAAGAATTAAGGAAGAAATCCTTAGACCTAATTCAAGAGTTAAGAGATGAAGCCACTATTAGAACGGTTGAATATCAAAGGAGGATTACCAAGTACTACAATTTAAAGGTTAAATCAGGGACCTTCACTAAAGGAGACTTAGTCTTGCGAAGGGTAATGGCCAATACAAAGAATCAATCAGATGGTCCAGTTGGCCTAAATTGGAAAGGATCCTTGATCATTCACCAAGAAGTCATACTTGGAACGTATCGGCTCTGCAAACCTAATGATGATCTCGTACCTAGAACAAGCAAATCAGAACACTTAAGACCATACTTTTCGACAATAAGTGAATAAAGAAACGTCTTTCCCAAGGATACTCGGAAACACTTTCAAAAAAAATTGAACTACCCAAAAAGGGGTGAAGCAACCTACAATGGTCAAAAACCCTTGTCACTGCCAAGATGGCCAGGGCAAGGCACCTTCCGGAGGAAGGTGGGGTGTAAGCCTTTAGCATCGTCCAAGTCAGAAAGGACCGGGCTAAAGCATCAAAAGCGTAAGCCTCCGATCGACGCCAAAAATGGTCTGGACGGAGCATCTAATTAGCACACCCTTCCTCTTCTTGTAGAAGAGTATGCCCTGCCTATACTATGAACTATGCACGTCCTACCTTTGATCGCAGAAGAGCATGTTCTACCTCTGTTATGTTCTTCGTATCCCATAGAAGGGAACGAATAAGCACGCTCTGCCTCTGCTTTGACTAAGTATGTCCTACCTCTACTCGTAGAAGAGCACGCTCTACATTTACTTAAGTGTCCTCTTGCAGAAGGGAGCAAAAGCCCAAAGAGTGGCTAACAAAGCACGTCCATCCTATGCTTTGACAATCAAAAGCCCAGAGAGTGGTAACAAAGCACGTCCATCCTCTTCTTTGACAATTAAAACCTAGAGAGTGTCTAACAAGGCACGTCCATCCTCTGCTTTGATAATCAGAAGCCCAGAGAGTGGCTAACATAGCACATCCATCCTCTGTTTTGACAATCAAAAGCCAAAGAGAGTGGCTCATGAGGCACGTACATCCTCTTCCTTAACGATCAAAAAGCCCGAAGAGTGGCTCATGAAGCACGTACAAGCCTGCTTTCCAAATCAAGCCCGAAGAGGGAAAGACAAGACTTCAAATACTCGAATCTGGGTTCATTCGGGACTTCTATCTATACCAGTAGTGGTTTTCTGGTCTTTTATCTATCAAATACCTGAATCTGGGATAGTTCAGGACTTCTATCAATACCAAAAGGTGGATTTCTGGTCTTTCATCTATGAAATACCCGAATCTTGGTTGTTCATGACTTCTATCAATACAGAAGTGGTTTTCCGATATTTTATCTATCAAATACCCGAATCTGGGTTGGTTCAGGACTTCTATCAATACTAGAAGTGGGTTCCTGCTCTTTTATCTATCAAATACCTGAATCTGGAATGGTTCAGGACTTCTGTCAATACCAGAAGTCGATTTCTGGCCTTTCATCTATCAATTACCCGAATCTGGCTTGGTTCGGGGCTTCTATCAATACTAGAAGTGGTTTTCTTGTCTTCTATATATCAAATACCTGAATCTGGGTTTGTTCGGGACTTCTGCTTATACCAGAAGTGGGTTTTTGGTCTTTTATCTATCAAATACACGAATCTAGGATGGTTCAGGACTTCTATCAATACCAGAAGTGGATTTCTGGTCTTTCATCTATCAAATAACCGGATCTTGGTTGCTTCAGGGCTTCTACTAATACTAGAAATGGAATTATGGATTTCTACCTTTAATACCTGAATCTAGGTCGATTCTGGACTTCTTTTATTTTCGGAAAGTCTTCTATTATAAACATCTGGAACCTAGCAATAAGGATAAAAATCTATCTACATTTAGCAGCCAACAAGTTTTCTTAGACCTTATTCGTTATTTTCCTAGTAAAATATAAAGTATTAACAATTGTGAAACCTTAGCTGCAGGCTTAACATACCATTGGGCTTAGGCCCGAACAATGCCTAATATAATATGGGTGAAATAATTGTAGAAAGTATATTAAGATTAAAAGACTAACACAAAGTATTAGATTTTGAAATTTATGTAGGAATAAAACACATGTAAAAGTTTAGGAAAAATGCCACAAGTTAAAAAGGAAAGCTGACTTGGAAAGTCAGAAATACCCCTTCACTAGGGGGGAAAATGTTACTACCAAATCCAGCACCGAAATCTGCTGCCAATGAAGGGGTATCAGATCACATCCAGCATATGAGAGTGACATGAAAGCTTGGACCCAGCAGCAGGCTAAAGCCGAAAGCACGAAGAAGGCAATTGGATCAAACCGGCTTTCGGCACCAGCATAGAAGAGGAAGCAGATGGAAACAAAGGTAGACAAAAGAGCTGTCGGCACTAACTAGCTTAGTGTCGATACAGAAGGAGGTGAAGATATCAAAGACATAAAAAGATGAAACACAAGAAAGGTACCCCGAAAGCCTGCTATCTGAGTTAAGACTTGTCGGACACTGAAGAGAAACTTCAGAAATCATCAAAGGATGTACCGGAACTCATTCCCAAAGCCGAAAGCCCTTCCCAAAGCTATCCATACCAACTAGCTTGGTATCGATATATAGAAGGTACAAGAAGCATGAAGTTCCTATAACCGGGACCAATCTTCCGAAAACCAAGATTGGCACACCAAAAGTCGAGTTACTCCTTAAAAGCAATGTAGAGAGCAAAGAAAGATGACCGAAGCCACTACCCCCAGAATCGAAAGTTATTATGCGGCAGATACCATTTAGCCGCATCCGAAAGGGATCCTGCTGAGTCAATAACAAAACGGGTCCAAATTGTCTATAAATAAGACCCTAGAGGTCACATTTTGGAGGTCGGATTCTCACTTCACAATTTGTACTTTTTCTTTAAGAGCAAGCCCTAATTTCCAAATCAATTTGTGGATTTCGTCAATTCTTGTAATATATTCGAAATAAATAAAAAGGAGAAGTCTGGGATTTTAATATTTCTCGATTCGATAATCATATTGTGTTTGTCATGATTAAACAACGAGTTAACATTACCTTCTTTATGGTAGGGTTAATCACAACCAATTCGGAGGAGGAAAGACTTTGGGTAAAACCAAAGAGTTTCCCCTTTCGACCCCGCTATATGTGACTTAACTCTTTCATAATGAGCCTAGTGAATCACAACACATGGTGGGAACTTGTTGTAAACTTGCGACTTGTAACTAAAACAACCAAGGCCTTTCGTGGGCTGGATTCCATGTGAAAGTATCACCTAAGTCGATAAGTGTTATGACACGGTGATAACCTAATTGTTGTGAATCATTAGCCTATTTCCTCTCAACATAGTATATATTATTTTATCCTGAATCTAAGGATGATTAGTGCAGTAAGGTATTCAATTTTACATAACTCGTATTGCCCTCATCTCAAGGAAACTATTGATCTTAAAGTCTTGCAAGTGTGATGCTCACCTCTTAGAAGGAAGAGTAACTAATCTTTGGGATTAAGGCCTTAGATGCCTAGGAAATGGCGAATCAAGTTAAGCTTGTTGAGACTAAGCCACATTTTGACAACCTTAGATTGATTATCTTTTAAGCTTCAACACATATGCATGGTTAAGCCTAGGTCGGATGTTGACGATTTTTGTCGTTAACAGTAGGCTTTTTCTTTCTTTTTTGCTCTATTCGTGTTTTGTGTTTGTTTGTTTCATGTCTTCATTTGTGTGTTCTTATATGTTTCTAGGCTTATATCTTGTCCCGAGACTATTTATTGAGATGACCCGAACTTCCCCGTTAAGGAAAGCCCAGATTGAATTTGAGAACACAACAAATCAGAACACAAACAGAAGAACATTTCATTGCTTATTACAACAATTTACATCAGAGTACAAGAATGTACAGAGTATGAACAAATAATATACATTTTATAAATATCAAAGATTTACAAATTACATTACATAGCAGCGGAAAATAATACATAACACAACTGAAAGAGATAAACAAATACAGAGCTTTCCGAATATCGGTCCAGCTGTAAACCAGGATCCTATGAATATAAATCTACAAAACCAAAACTACTAGCTGCCCGTATGGAAAATAGGGGCACCCAGAGTTTAGGTTAAAACAATAAACTCCAAGTCAGTCATGTGATTGGTGTGAGAACTAAAACAGTTATTAATCTTTATTTTAAAGTTAGGTAAATCAAGGGACCACGCCGTATAACACGGAACGGGTTTCCTCCCAAGAATACCAGTGCATAAAACAAACAGCGCAATGCTAAATAAAGAACAATGAAGCTATTATAAGACCCAGGTCCCATCACACAATGCAACGCAAGCCGAAGGATAGGGTTTTACCTTATAATAGCCAAATAATGCTTGGTATGTGAAATTTCATATTTTATTATTACTATAAGTGAAGAAAAAAACTTCAAATATAAATGTATCAATCATAGGCGGCATAAGCGCCCTATCCCACTATGTCACCATATATAGGACTACAACTAAAACCGAAATGTCGTATTGAAAGTTGGATTCCATCTGTGAACCAAGGCAAGCGATCGTCCTTACCGCTTCGAGACTGTTTAGCCCGAGTCTTAGGATCAGAGCTCAAGTGACCCTTGGATCTTCAAGGCCGGTCCACACGTAGTGGATTAAAATGCTTGAACAATGCATTTCCCCGCCCTATGGGGCGTAAACTGGTCATATACCGACCAAACCATCCATCGGCACCGTAGTAACCGATATAACCGAGGCGCCTCGCTTTCCATCATCCACATAAGTAAAATGCCAGGGCTTGTAAATGCTGACACCACTCCTAGCTAGAAGGAAACGCATGTCCTCCCCGCAGTCCTCTCCCTTTTTAGTTCACACCGGGGTGTGAGGCTCGCGAATTAACGCAACACAAAGCTATGCTATATTAAAGTCGTGCTTTGATCATCAACCACAAGACTCTGCTTTTAAACAGAAGCCTTGATCATTTGCCACTCAGGCATGCCACACAGGCAATTCATTCCATGCGACTGATGTCTATCGATATACAACCTCTGATCCCATACGTCTAAGAGAAGGGTGAAGTAAGAGAATAAATTCTCCTTCACCAGGAAGACGTATATTTAATAGAGATCAATCAAAACCGAACAAAATCCAATGTCAGACACACAGTCCATTTACAAGTTCGTTCTGGGTCTGAACGAAACCGGAGGCACCTTATTCATCGTCCCGTATGTCCAATACAGGAGAGAGGCCCTCACATATCCGTCGATATCCAAGTACATTTGGATGATCACCACTTATTACCTCGTCTTGGGTGTACAGCCCAATCAAGACATCAGTAATCACCCAAACAATGTGAAGACCTCCGGTCTTCAACCACCGTCTTCATCTTCGACATATCGTCGCATCAGTTATTCAGAATGGGTATAAACCCGACATTTCCGAATAACTCGCGTATTTTATAAACAAGTGTTACACAAACAATACGCCTCATTCCAATCCAAAATATTCTTTTATTCAAATATTCTTTTCACAATTTCAAACCATATTGAGGTTTTCCAAACTAGTCGGGATTAGCGAACCTTATCGAAGTAATCATTTATTATATTTTCCAATCCCAACCTATTCATCCCATGGAGCAAAACTGGCAATACTCCATATCTAACACCATAGTGTTATCGGTAAATATTAATTACCATTTCACATTCAAATCTAATTAAAGATTTAACTATCGCTCGGAGCAAAACTGGTGATACTCCATTCTCGATCATTTCCCGAATTTGATAATTTAAATTATCACATTCTCATTTCAATCTAATTAAAGACTCATTAAAACTCCACTTAGTTTTAATCTTCCCAAAAATCAATATTAATGATTATTCAAAGCTAAGAAATTAATCTTATCTTTAACTGGGTTAAAGAACCAATGTCATTTAAAACACGGTTCACGATAAACCCAAAATCACATTCCATCAGTCTCTAACCGTAAATTAGTATGAGAACAGTTCCCTAAGTATTAATCCCGAAGGCCGAGACCAACATCAGATCGATACCCAGGAAACCATTCAACTTAGCTAATCTCCAGTTAGTTTCTAATTTTCTTAACTAAATCTTAATTAAAAGATTTATTCTTTTCTCCATGGGGTTTAAGAACAGTGTTATTTAAGACACCATTCACAACAAACACAAAATCCCATTCCATTGTTAATCGGGTTAAAAACAAGAGTTATTTAAAACACCGTTCATGATAAACCCAAAAATCAATTCCAATTCAATTCCAATTAAATATTAATTAATTGGTATACTTCATTAAATCTAAATAAAAAGATTTAATCTTTTCTCAACTGGGTTTAAGAGCAGTGTTAATGAGGACACCATTCACGACAAACCCAAAATCCCATTTGATATTAAATACAAGGCTCTAAATATACCGGCTTATATTCAATATCAAATTCTGAAATCAATAAATATCGTATTGGAATAACGATATATATATCTTCCAAATTCCTCCACAATGTCCGTATAATCACGGAATCTAATATCGAAATATTTTGAAGATAATTTCGATTCAAATCCATTCCATTCATATATTGGAAATTCCGGTTATTTTTAAAACCATTTCAAATCCAATTTATTTATTTTTAAAAATATTGGATTTTTAATTCTAGCTCATAACTAGTTCATTTCGATAAAAATATATTTTTATCCTTTCAAATATGGAATTTTTTATCCTAATTCTTTCCAAATCATTTATTATGATTTTTCACAAATTATTGATATTTTTAATAATTTTATCAAGGCCCGTAAAGTCGATTTCCATAAACGGTCATCGAACTGCACTTACAGCGACCTTTTCCAAATTTGATTTGGACATAAATCCAAATCTAACCGTTAGATTTCTAATTTCTTGTATTTGTTATAAATCTCTTTTCGATACGAACACAAAGGATCCGATTTTAGGAGAATCCGACGGTCGGATCTCCTGTAATGTCAATTCGAAGTTAGTGGTCGAAATTTGCGAACTGCCGCAACGCGGCGCGTTCTATTCAGGCCATTAAATATATACAATATATATATTATATATATATTTCATCGATTTCAATTCAAAACGTAATTTATAAATCGTTTTAAACTCGTTTTCAAAACAATTTTAAATCAAAATTGAATATTCCATATCATTAACATATAAATGATAATAATTTCAAACATCATATTTTGAAATCATTTCATTTTCGATATTCATTATAAAAATGAATAAAATCGATATAAATATCGTTCGCGTCAAAATGGCGCATATCTAATCAATATATATATATATATATATATATATATATATTCTCGTGCCCATCCCAAATCGGACATCAAAATCATGTTTTGATCTTTTACTGAATATTATTTTAAAATATTCCTTATTCTAAAATATTCGTTATTTTAAAATATTACTTCTTTCTGAACTGGAATCAGACACAGTCAATCACCATATAATGTTGTTTATATGGATTTCATACAACACATGTATTCAACAACCATGTTAAACAATCAACCATCATCTAGAGTGCATTCTACACTGCATAAGCATTAAATATAAATATTTAACGCTTACAATAGCCTGTCAACCTATCGATTGACATACAACTAAACTTTTGGGATTAGTGTATGTCAAATATCATCCCAACACCCGTGTTGGGTTTCAATCCACAAACACAGAATTTATTTGTGTTGTTGGGCGACGTGTAAAATTTATCTTCCCAATCGATATCAGTCAAATCAGTGTACATAAACAAATCGTCCGATTTGTAAATGAATATTTATTTATATACACGTTAAAAATTACATTTTTAACGATAAAATATTTTATTTCAACACATGAATATTTTCAATCCATTTCACATCACATACCAAATTCACCCAAACAAATCAATTAAAACACACAACAAACAAGTCGTCCTTGGTCTGTGTACGACGGGGAGCAGTTCATATATACAGTTATAACATAAGTAACGGTACAAAGATTTTAGTGAGAGAGTTCTCACCTTTTGGGATCCACTCCGTCATTCTTTAATTCTGAACGGTTTGGATTTTCCCGAATTTCCAACGCAATCTCTTCACGCTGTTCATAGAAAAAAATTACATTTTTAATATGATGTTTATATATTAAAAATCATATTTTTATCCCGCTACTTCATATAAAAATTATATTTTTATATCTCTACTTTCTATATAAAAATTATATTTTTATAACGCTTCATATGTAGAAAAGATTATATTTTTATAATTCATTTTTCTATATAAAAATCATATTTTTACTTCGCCACTTCATATATAAAAATCGAAATTTTATTTTAAATCCTATATGAAAAAAATATCATTTTTTACTTCGCTAATCTTCATAATAAAAGTACTATTTTTGTAATTCTAACTTCATAATAAAGATCATATCTTTATCAACATTCCATATATATATAAATCATATTTTTATAACTTCGCTCTCAATGTAAAAATCAAATTTTTATTTCACTTTCATATATATAAAAATCTCCTCTTTTTCATGCTATTATATCTTTACTTAAATAAAAGTCATCTTTTTGATTTGCTACTTTATAAATAACAATCAAATTTTTATTTAGCTACCCATATAATAAAAATCATATTTTTATTCTTTCTAAAATTCATATTTTTATATAAAAAGAATTAGATCTTTATATTATCGAAATCTTTATATGTTAAAAAAATCCCATTTTTATATAATTAATAACCATATTTTTATATAATAAAAAATAAATAAAAACCGAAGTAAACACTCACGGATTGCTGTAGGAAGAGGGAGGAGGGCGTCGGGCGCTGTAGGGCATCACAGGTGGGTGGCCGACGGACTTCAGGAGGCGGCCTAGGATTTGGAGATCGGATCGGGATTGGGGGTTTATACGAGGAGGAGCGAGAATCGAGAGAGGGGGTTGTGGGGATCGCCTGTGGGGCGACGTCGTGTGGAGGGGGATCCGGATCGGAGCAGCGGCGGGTGAGGCACGCCTCCGGCGGATGTGGGTGGAGTGACGGGATCGAGATCCCCCTTTCGTTTCTTTTTTTTCTTTATTTTAATCTTGATCTGGTGAAGTGAGAGAAGAGGGAAAGGTGTGGGGGCTATATATAAATTATAATATTTAATTCCATTTATTTTCAAAACGCATCCTTTTGTTTTGAACTCCAAACGAAACCCACCGACTGTCATCCCTAGATTATTGCATCTATTCCGAACACAATGGGATATGTATCATAAGCCAGTTCGGCTATTTCGATCAGTTTCCGCTAGATTTTTAAAATATAAATCATTATATTTTAAATACAAACGCACATTTTAATTTACCGGGGCCACATGCTAACTCTAAAAATTCCAGAAAGATAAATCTGGCTATGTTTTGATGATATGGTCCTAACAAAACTAATTTCGTCAAATTTGGAGACCGTTTGAAAAATGGCCATTTTCCAATCGATTAAATTCAACTGAAATTGGTCAAACGCGTTTAAATTCGCCACGCTCACATATTGATCCCAAAAATTATGAAAGTTGGAATCCAACAATAATATGACATCCCGGATCCAACAAAAGTGGTTTCATCGAAAACGGAGGTCGTTTGCAAATGGCTATTTTTAAGGGCTATATTACCATAGCGATTATTCAGAATTTTCTATTGGGCATAACTTTTTATTCCCTTTATGAAATTTTAATTTTTCAGATTCGTTGGAAAGATATTTTCAAACAGATTCAAATATTTTTGGTTACACTAAAATCCGGTTTATTTTGAATCCTGTACATTCATTTGAAATTTGAAATTGAAACTGCGCCATTTCCAATTCCTTTTATAATTAAAATAAATATTTATATTCTAAATTCGATTCAAATAAATATATATATACGTTCTAATTCTATTCAAAATAAATTACTCATCGTTATTATTTAAAATAATTCATTTTAAATATTCAAAATTCATTAAAAGTTCCAAAATAAAATTTTTAAATTGGTTCTGATTTTCCGGGTTGTTACAATCTCCCCCACTTAAAATCTTTTCTTCCTCGAAAAGGAACGGAGCTGAAAGTTGTTTAACTAATCAACTCAACTTTCAGCTTGGCTTTCATTCTTCAACTTTTCAGTTTCTAAGAATTTCTAATTTTTCAAAAATTTGGCTAACACCCTAAATTTTCGAAAATTTCGCCATAACCTCCTTTGCACCGGGAGCACCGGGAAAATCCCCAAACCGCCACACAGGCCCTCTCATCTCAAAAAGAAAAAGAAAAAGCCAAGCGACTAGCCAATTGCCTCATAAAATCATCCAAACCCAATAAATTAGTAAACATGTACCTATTTGTCGGGTATACAATTCTATTCCTCTTCTCTAGCCTCCTTGCTATGACCTATTCAATGTATATACGTGCATATGCATGCAATTGCAATCATATTCAGGTCAGTTCAACATTTGATTCAATTTGGCTAAATTTTACCTTTCGTTCACATAATGGTCTAAATGAATAATCACACAACACAACCATCAATCAATTAGTGGATTAGGATTTCAAATGTATAACTTTAATATATATTCAAAAATCATATTTTTGATGTCAAGTCACAACAATAAGCCCTATCTAGTTTTGGTTCTCACACCATTCAATTGGAATCATATAGATATCCGACTTTCGAAACTCGAACACAAATGCTGATGATGCCGCGGCATCATCAGAATCATCTCCAGGCGACTAGAATGTGATTCTTTATCTACCCAGTATATTTGAGACTTCGAATACACGCTAGCTAGGCGTATATGCAAAATCTTCATATACTCGATTGCCCAAAAATCAATATGAAATAAATATTCAAATACGTAGAATATGGTTTAACTTTTCAAAACATTATTTGTTTTCATTTTTATTAAAAAAATAACACTCTTCACACTCGTTCTAGGATACTACAGATCCCATCTCTAACGAGTCATTCTCATTGGATATTACTAATCCAATCTCTGATGAATTCTTTCGTTTGGCTCTAATGCATCTTGTTCTCTGAGCTCTTAAACCAAAGCTCCTATACCAACTGAGACGACCCGAACTTCCCCGTTAAGGAAAGCCCAGATTGAATTTGAGAACATGACAAATCAGAACACAAACAGAAGAACATTTCATTGCTTATTACAAAAATTTACATCAGAGTACAAGAATATACAGAGTATGAACAATTAATATACATTTGATAAATATTAGAGATTTACAAATTACATTACATAGCAGCGGAAAATAATATATAACACAACTGAAAGAGATAAACGGATACAGAGCTTTCCGAATATTGTTCCAGCTGTAACCAGGATCCTGTGAATATAAATCAACAAAACCAAAACTACTAGCTGCCCATGTGGAAAATAGGGGCACCCATAGTTTAGGTTAAAACAATAAACTCCAGGTCAGTCATGTGACCGGTGTGAGAACTAAAACAGTTATTAATCTTTATTTTAAAGTTAGGTAAATCAAGGGACCACGCCGTATAACACGGAACGAGTTTCCTCCCAAGAATACCAGTGCATAAAACAAACAGCGCAACGCTAAATAAAGAACAATGAAGCTATTATAAGACCCATGTCCCATCATACAATGCAACGCAAGCCGGAGGATAGGGTTTTACCTTATAACAGCCAAATAATGCTTGGTACGTGAAATTTCATATTTTATTATTACTATAAGTGAAGAAAACAACTTTAAATATAAATGTATCAATCATAGGCGGCATAAACGCCCATCCCGCTATGTCGCCATATATAGAATTACAACTAAAACCGGAATGTCGTATAGGAAGTTGGATTCCATCTGTGAACCAAGGTAACAGATCGTCCTTACCGCTTCGAGACTGTCTAGCCCGAGTCTCAGGATCAGAGCTCGAGTGACCCTTGGATCTTCAGGGCCGGTCCACACGTAGTGGATTAAAATGCCTGAACAATGCGTTTCCCCGCCCTATAGGGCGTAAACTGGTCATATAAACCGAGGCGCCTCGCTTTCCATCATCCACATAAGTAAAATTTCAGGGCTTGTAAACGCTGACACCACTCCTAGCTAGAAGGAAACACATGTCCTCCCCACAGTCCTCTCCCGTTTCTGGTTCACACCGGGGTGTGAGGCTCGCAAATTAACGCAACACAAAGCTATGCTATATTAACGTCGTGCTTTGATCATCAACCACAAGACTCTGCTTTTCAACAGAAGCCTTGATCATTTTCCACTCAGGCATGCCACACAGGCAATTCATTCCATAAAATTGATGTCTATCGATATACAACCTATGATCCCGTACGTCTCAGAGAAGGGTGAAGTAAGAGAATAAATTCTCCTTCACCAGGAAGATGTATATTTAATAGAGATCAATCAGCACAAAACAAAATCCAATGTCAGACACACAGTCCATTTACAAGTTCGTTCTGGGTCTGAACGAAACCGGAGGCACCTTATTCTTCATCCCATGTGTCCAATACAGGAGAGATTCCCTCGCATATCCGTCGATCTCCAAGTACGTCTGGACGATCACCACTTATTACCTCGTCTTGGGTGTACAGCCCAATCAAGACTTCATTAATCACCCAAACGATGTGAAGACCTCCGGTCTTCAACCACTGTCTTCATCTTCGACATATCGTCGTATCAGTTATTCAGAATGGGTATAAACCCGGCCTTTCCGAATAACTCGCGTATTTTATAAACAAGTGTTACACAAACACAACATACGCCTCATTCCAATCCAGAATATTCTTTTATTCAAATATTTTTTTCACAATTTCAAACCATATTAAGGTTTTCCAAACTAGTCGGGATTAGCGAACCTTACCGAAGTAATCATTTATTATATTTCCCAGTCCCAACCTATTCATCCCATGGAACAAAACTGGTAATACTCCATATCTAACACCACAGTGTTATCGGTAAATATTAATTACCATTTCACGTTCAAATCTAATTAAAGATTTAACTATCGCTCGGAGCAAAACTGGTGATACTCCATTCTCGATCATTTCCCGAATTTGATAATTTAAATTATCTCATTCTCATTTCAATCTAACTAAAGATTCATTAAAACACCACTTAGTTTTAATCTTCCCAAAAATCAATATTAATGATTATTTAAAGCTAAGAAATTAATCTTATCTTTAACTGGGTTAAAGAACCAATGTCATTTAAAACACGGTTCACGGTAAACCCAAAATCACATTCCATCAGTCTCTAACTGTAAATTAGTAAGAGAACAGTTCCCTATGTATTAATCCCGAACGCCGAAACCAACATCAGATCGATACCCAGGAAACCATTCAACTTAGCTAATCTCCTGTTAGTTACTAATTTTCTTAACTAAATCTTAATTGAAAGATTTATTCTTTTATCCACGGGGTTTAAGAATAGTGTTACTTAAGACACCATTCACAACAAACCCAAAATCCCATTCCATTGTTAATCGGGTTAAAGAACAAGTGTTATTTAACATACCGTTCATGATAAACCCAAAAATCAATTCCAATTCAATTCCAATTAAATATTAATTAATTGGTATACTTCATTAAATCTAAATAAAAAGATTTAATCTTTTCTCAACTGGGTTTAAGAGCAGTGTTAATGAAGACACCATTCACAACAAACCCAAAATCCCATTTGATATTAAATACAAGGCTCTGAATAGAAAATATACCGGCTTATATTCAATATCAAATTCTGAAATCAACAACTATCGTATTGGAATAACGATATATATGTCTTCCGAATTCCTCCACAATGTCCGTATAATCACGAAATCCAATATCGAAATATTCCGAAGATAATTTCGATTCAAATCCATTCCAATACATATATTGGAAATTCCGGTAATTTTTAAAACCATTTCAAATCCAATTTATTTATTTTTAAAAATATTGGATTTTAAATTCTAGTTCATAACTAGTTCATTTCGATAAAAATATATTTTTATCCTTTCAAATATGGAATTTTTCATCCCAATTCTTTCCAAATCATTTATTATGATTTTACAAAAATTATTGATATTTTTAATAATTTTATCAAGGCCCATACAGTCGATTTCCATAAACGGTCATCGAACTGCACTTACAACGAACTTTTCCAAATTTGATTTGGACATAATTCCAAATCCAACCGTTAGATTTCTAATTTCTTGTATTCGTTAGAAAGCTCTTTTCGATACGAACCCAACGGTTCTGGTTTAAGGAGAATCCGACGGTCGGATCTCCCGTAACGTCAATTCGAAACGCATTTTATAAATCATTTTAAATTCGTTTTCAAAACAATTTCAACTTCATATTCAATTTTAAATCAAAATCGAATATTGCATATCATTAACATATAAATGATAATATTTTCAAACATCAGATTTTGAAATCATTTCATTTTCGATATTCATTATAAAAATGAATAAAATCGATATAAATATCGTTCACGTCAAAATGGCGCATATCTAATCAACACGGCTATTTATATTTAAATATTCCCGTGCCCATCCCAAATCGGACATCAAAATCATGTTTTGATCTTTTACTGAATATTATTTTAAAATATTCCTAATTCTAAAATATTCGTTATTTTAAAATATTACTTCTTTCTGAACTGGAATCAGACACAGTCAATAACCATATAATGTTATTTATATGGATTTCATACAACACATGTATACAACAGCCATGTTAAACAATCAACCATCATCCAGAGTGCATTCTACACTGCATAAGCATTAAATATAAATATTTAATGCTTACAACAGTCTGTCAAACTATCGATTGACATACAACTAAACAGTTGGGATTAGTATACATCAAATATCATCCCAACACCCGTATGGGGTTTCAATCCACAAACACAAAATTTATTTGTGCAGTTAGGCGATGTGTAAAATTTATCGTCCCAATCGATATCAGTCAAATCAGTGTACATAAACAAATTGTCCGATTTGTAAATGAATATTTATTTATATACACGTTAAAAATAATATTTTTAATGATAAAATATTTTATTTCAATACATGAATATTTTCAATCCATTTCACATCACATACCAAATTCACCAAACAAATCAATCCAAACACACACCAAACAAGTCGTCCATGGTCTGTGGATGACGGGGAGCAGTTCATATATGCAGTTATAACATAAGTAACTGTACAAAGAATTTAGTGAGGGAGTTCTCACATTTTGGGATCCACTCCGTCATTCTTTAATTCTGAACGGTTTGGATTTTCCTGAATTTCCAACACAATCTCTTCACGCTGTTCATAGAAAAAAATCACATTTTTAATATGATGTTTATATATTAAAAATCATATTTTTATCCCGCTACTTCATAATAAAATTATATTTTTATATCTCTACATTCTATATAAAAATTATATTTTTATAACGCTACATATGTAGAAATGATTATATTTTTATAATTCAGTTTTCTATATAAAAATCATATTTTTACTTCGCCACTTCATATATAAAAATCGAATTTTTATTTTGCTACCCACATAATAAAAATCATATTTTTATTCTTTCTAAAATTCATATTTTTATATAAAAAAATTAGATCTTTATATTATCGAAATCTTTATATGTTAAAAAATCCTCTTTTTATATAATTAATAACCATATTTTTATATAATCAAAAATAAATAAAAACAGAAGTAAACACTCACGGATTTCTGTTGGAAGAGGGAGGAGGGCGTCGGGAGCTGTAGGGCGTCACAGGTGGGTGGCCGGCGGACTTTAGCAGGCGGCCTAGGGTTTGGAGCTCGGATCGAGATGAGGGGGGTTTATACGAGGAGGAGGGAGAATCAAGAGAGGGGGCTGTGGGGATCGCCTGTGGGGCGACGCCGAGTGGAGGGGGGTCCGGATCGGAGCGGCGGCGGGTGAGGCACGCCTCTGGCGGACGTGGGTGGAGTGACGAGATCGAGATCCCCCTTTCGTTTCTTTTTTTTTCTTTATTTTAATCTCGATCTGGTGAAGTGAGAGAAGAGGGAAAGGTGTGGGGGCTATATATAAATTATAATATTTAATTCCATTTATTATCAAAAAGCAACATTTTGTTTTGAACTCCAAACGAAACCCACCGACTGTCATCCCTAGCGTATTACACCCATTCCGAACACAATGGGATATGTATCATAAGCCAGTTCGGCGGTTTCGATCAGTTTCCGCTACATTTTCAAAATATAAATCATTATATTTTAAATTCAAACGCACATTTTAATTTACCGGGGTCACATACTAACTCTAAAAATTGTAGAAAGATAAATCTGGCTATGTTTTGATGATATGGTCCTAACAAAACTAATTTCATCAAATTTGGAGACCGTTTGAAAAATGGTCATTTTCCAGTCGATTAAATTCAACTGAAACTGGTCAAACGCGTTTAAATTCGCCACGCTCACATATTGATCCCAAAAATTATGAAAGTTGGAATTCAGTAATAATATGACATCCCGGATCCAACAAAAGTGGTTTCGTCGAAAACGGAGGTCGTTTGCAAAATGGCTATTTTTAAGGGCTATATTACCATAGCGACTATTCAGAATTTTCAGTTGGGCATAACTTTTTATTCCCGCTATGAAATTTTGATTTTTTAGATTCGTTGGAAAGATATTTTCAAACAGATTCAAATATTTTTGGTTTTGCTAAAATCTGGTTTATTTTGAATCATGTACATTCGTTTGAAATTTGAAATCGAAATTTCAAACTACCGCGCCGTTTCCAATTCCTTTTATAATTAAAACAAATATTTATATTCTAACATCGATTCAAATATATAAATATATATATATACACACGTTCTAATTCTATTCAAAATAAATTTCTCGTCGTTATTATTTAAAACAATTCATTTTAAATATTCAAAATTCATTAAAATTGCCAAAATAAAAATTTAAATTGGTTCTGATTTTCCGGGTTGTTACATTTATTTTATTTGTTCAATAAATGCGAAAGGTGTCCAATCCAACTCGTTTGCCTTCTGAAAAAACATTAAAAATGTATAATGAATTGTAAAATAAAACATTAATTCAAAAATGGTGATTTTTTTTAAATTTCTATCATATTTTCTTAGATATGAAAATTAATCAATTATTGTATCAATCAGAAGAGCTGAATGTATCAATGAAAGGGAATAAAATGCTTAATAAAGAAATATTTTTATAAGTGTACACATGAATATATTAAATTTGCTATAAGTAATAATGGTAATATCGAAGGAATTCGTTGATGATGTAGTAATTACAAAAAAATTGAAGCATTGAGAACTAGAAGTGGTTATAGCCCATTTGCAACAAAATAGATTCTTGTTAGATTATATTACATGCAGAATCATAATGGAGAAATTGTTGCATTTTATCATGTAGTGCTAGGTGCGAAGGTGGATAATGTTAATATTACAATGAATCCCATAGAAAATATGATTGAAGAGGTGACATGATTAATGTTACCTACTGTTCAAGGTAATGATAAAGATATAAATGTCAGAAAAAACCAAATATTAAAGCGAAGAAATTCAATTATTTATTAGATGCTACTAAGAAACCCCATTGAAATGGTTGTAAAAGAGGCACCCAATTATCATTCACTATCGAATACATTGCTATGTGGTCTAAATTCAACTTCACAAAAGGTGGTCTTCTAGAAGTTATAAAAGTTGCAAACTGATATATGTCACTTTATAATTTAATATGCGAAAATCATTATAAAATGGAAAAAAAACTTATTTCTGCTTTCGATTTGTTATAGCAATGATGGATACATGTTTAACTGGTTGCATGTTATTTTGAAAAGAGAACATCAGCCTTAGAAAATGTAGAATATATAATGAGAAAAGATACGAAATAAGAAGAAGAAAATAAGGGTAAGGAAGTTTCATACAAGAGAGAGCATTATTTACCCCCACACTCCTATGCTTCAAATTTTATATGTATCTTTTGTTACCACACTGCATATGAAATGGCATCATGTGAGAACATAGGATATAGATACTTTAATACCACAATTGATGGAGAAGTGTGGAAACATTTCAATAAGGTTTATCTTGCTTTTTTGTGGAGAGTTACAATGCTAGACTTGGCCTGTAAAAGGATGGATTCTCACCACTTTCTCAATTTAATTCTACATATTCATTTTGGTTTATTATCGTTACACCTAATTACCTTTATGAATGTGTATGAAAACTTCACACACACACACACACACACACACACACATATATATATACATACATACATACACACTCATACACACACACGTCATCGCTATCCATGATGATTCTACATAAGGAATCAATATTTATTTACAACCATTGATTGAAGAATTGAAAATGTTGTGGCATTAAGGAGTTGAAACATACAACATTCAAAAAAATTATTTCACTTGTATGCTTCTTCTTTTTATAAACTATTGCTGATTTTCCTACTTACGCAATGTTTTCAGGTTGAAATACGACTGGTCGTTTAGCTTGTTGTTATTACATGAATGAAATATGAGAAATTTCTATGTTGCATGTGAAGAAAATTTCATAGTTCAATCATCATCGGTGTTTTCTACATGTTAATCATAACTTTAGAAGAGATACAGAAAGCATTCTAGCTAATGGAGCATGGATTAATAACCATCAATGATTTGATCAAGTGAAAAATATAAGAATATGTAAAGGAATATACAAAGATACATGAAATTAGAGTACAAATTGAAATTTTAAGTAAATTAACAATTCTTAACTGGTGCAAAAAAGTATACTTTGAGAGTTATCTTATTGGAGAGATCTCCTACTCCATCATAATATTGACATGATGCGTATTTTAGAAAACGTGCTTGATAATGTGTTTAATATAATTTTGAACGTTAAGAGAAAGGATAAGCATGATTTAAAATCAACAAGTAGTATAAAAGATTTATGCAAGCATTCAGAGATTTGTATAAAGACAAATAACACTAGAATACAAAATATTCTATGATTTAGGTAATGTGGCGACCCTACCACTATACACATATTATTAAAGAACATTATAAATTATATTTTCCTACAATATGGAGAATACAATTTGATAGGGACAAGCAAATGTGAATATCACACATACCGTTTCACTGAACCTCTAGAATAAAATTTGATGTGTGCAATCTTAGTCTAAAGTAAAACACACACTAATTTCATAAAATTAAAATAGTATATCATATAAAATAATAGTCGTAGATCACTACTGAGAAACATATCTATACAATTATATTTTGTGAATCTACAAAATAAACTAGGCATACATAATATACATACAATGCTAGTTTATATCTCCAGAATATACATCTTATATACAAGCCATATCCGGCAAGAAACATACTGAGTGTCAAATTATTTATCTCCTATCCAACACATTATTTAAAGTCTACAGATCCTATAAACTGAAAATCCTTGGAACTAGAGTATCATAGTAAATGGGTCAGGTTCTGTCTAAATATCAGAAAGGCGAGAACAACGTATAACACAAGGGTACATTAAAGTATAAACGAATTTAAATATACTAGATATAAATAAGTCATAAAATTCATTTAACTTAGAATACATCACATGGCGTAGGAATATTTAAACCATAGAGCACATAATAGATAACAAAGCACATTGTTCTAGAGAATCCATCACAAGCACGTATTATTTTGTCACCAAACATGGAATAATTACATGACCATAAACTTCGGAATATCCTAATATCACAAACTCCAAAATCTTAATCCGTACAGATCATAATGATTATCGCCACCCATCATCATGCCTTGGAAAACAAATAAACTATTTAGGTTCCATTCAGACTAATTTGATACCAAAGATTGTACTTAAATTGTATATCCACTACACCAAAACCATCATTTAGCAACGTCTTTCAGCTATTGCAAATGAATTTCGCAACGTATATTAGCCGTTGCTAACATCCGGTTGGCTAAATTTAGCAACAGACTAAAGCTGTTGTAAAATTTAACTTTGCAACAGTTTAAATCCATTGCGAAATTTTTGTTTGCAATGACTTTTATTCGATGCAAAATTTTATTTGTAACGGCTCTGCTTCATTGCTATATGGTCTTCTAATATAAAATGTTTGCTTTAGCAACGACTATGGACCGTTGCTATTTTTATTCAGCAACGGTTTTTTCTGGTTGCTAAACTGAAAATTTTCCAAAAGAAAAAAAAATCTTTTTTTTATCATTTCCAGCATTTCATATACAACAGAAATTTTCCATATTTGATATAAATACCACAATAGCTCATATTCAGTACAAAGGTTAATAAACAAAATATTTTTGATACATTCAACATAAACAAACTTTAAAGTTCTCATAATATTTTCATGCATTACGAAGTCCAACATCAGTAACCAAAATAATATTATGATATTACACTACATTTTGATTTCACTAAATCAATATTACAACACACATGTTGTGATTTGTGATATTCTATCACATGCATTTTGAAGACGATGTGTTTTGATGAGTGCTTTATAAGGGAGAAGATTGTGTGGGAATCGAATTATGGAGGAAGAGGCAGGTTTCCTATTTTTGACAGGTTATTTTAGAAATATTGAGGAAGAGGAAGTTCCATGTTTTTGACCAGTTATTTTAGAAATATTGAGGAATAGGCAGGTTTCCTGTTTTTAACCAGTTATTTTTGGAATATATTCCTAATTCTGAGAGGCAAATTGGGTATTTTGTCTAGTCCTTCTATTCTCCTATAAAAGCTGCATCTAGGTTTGGATTATATCATGGGATTGAGACCGAAATAGGTTATCTAAGGGTTTGCCGTCGTTCATCATTAGTATCCTTATCAAACAAAAGTTGTAGTCATCTAGATATTCTTTCCCTTTCTCAATAAGGTTATTGATTCAATTGTAATTTGTTGACTTTTGGTTTTCGATCCATTCAGTGTAAACAAAACTTGATTTTGTGAATCAATATAAAGGGTAGTTGGGTGGAATATCTTGTGTTTGTGCGTGTAATTTCATATCTGTGTTATTTTTCCATTGAACCATCTTTTAGTAATTGGGTGAATAAGATCATGGTCGCTTTCGCAAAGGCGCAATTACCCTAGGAACACATACCTTCATAAAGTAAAATACTACACACATACGTCAAAATTGAAATATGTCATTATCTCAAATAACATTTCGACATTTGAACTGCAATACTTCAATTCAGACAAACAAAAGTGTAGTAAAACATGATTTCTGGAAAAAGCATTTTGCAACTCTTACCTTTTTGTTCTTTCTTTCATCCACCATAGTTTTCAATAGTTCCTGGAAAGAAAAGAATAACAGAATATGTTAAATATGTCCAGATTAATTCTCATGCAAAAATAGATGCAAATTTTGGGATCAGATTAATTCCCATGTTGTTTTAGCCGAATCATAAAAGCATCTATGAATGCATGGAGAATTTAGTGGGAATCATGCCACTGTCAAATCAATGCAGGCACACACTTTAAATAAAGTGTACTTATATGTTTGGTGTACATCCATGGCTGGTTTTGGAATGACGAATTTTTAGCAACAATTGACCTTAATAGCAGCATGATCGTGTAAACAAACAATCTTGCAATTCAATTTTTTTAGAAATAATAAGTTCACGCAGGAAAACACCAAGCTTGCACGTTCACACACATCAAGCAGAAATCTTGTTGAATAATTTGTTAGGAAAAATTATCAATGCAACTTACCTCCTTTAACACCAGGACAACTGACGATTCTTTTGTTGTAATAAGATCGGATGACTGCAGGTGCTCCCTGCACAAAATTTTGTCCAAAATTATGCTTTTGGAATAACATTTTTTTAATGAGTTCCCATTTTGTGGGTAATGAGAGCATAACATCATTGATTAAAGAGCAAAATCTTATCTCTTTCCTGAACTTTTCCTGTAACGTGGCCTACCAGTAAAAGAGTCGGACGTAGCAAAGGACAAAACCCAAAATGCTCATCAAGTTGTCAAGGACAAAAAAGAGCACACGATGCAAAAAATTCCCATGCTTATACTACATTACTTTATGTTGCTATTAGAAGATGGGTATTAACAAAATATGTTGAAAATGCTTCAGATTAAGAAAGCTGATTTATACTTTATTTATTGAGTTTATGTTTCTTCTTTAGTAATGTCGTAGGTGTTACAAATACAACACAAACTAATTAGTTTGTGTTATAATTAGTGCTTGTAACAGACTAATTCATGTTCAATTTTAGTAATCATCTTTCTTAACCAGCTTTGGGTAAATAAAGTATAACACAGACTAATTAGTACACGTAAACTCAATAAATAAATTGTACTTGTAACAGGGCCTTGTAATATGAAGCATTACTAAAAAAACATTACTAGCTTTGTTTGTATCATACACAGTTTTGGATATGCAAATTAGAGAAGTTGCAAGACTTGAGGTAAATATCATTACACGGTTTTGTATTCTGATTCTTTGAAATATGCGTCTTTTTGCATTTTGTCTGCACTCAAACCCTTTAATAAATATTAGCCTATGATATAATATGGCCATTGATATTTTTTAAAATTCTGATAATTTTGACATAGTGCACCCCTAACTTCTATCATACTGAATGCAAACAACATGTACCAAGTGCATGTACGTATCAAACATTCATATCCAAAGCCAAAAAGAAACATTATCAGTAAATCAGATTAAAAGTTAAATACATACTTGTTCCGCCGCATCTACAGATATCGAATAAGACTCTTTGGATGGCACACATTACCGCCAACTCCAACTTCTTCAAAAGTTGTAGCAAGAGGATGGTTTTGCTTGGGTGTGTTTTCATCTGGTAGCAGAGTTGTCCACAAACCACTTTTCATGCATTGGCGATACATCTTTTCCATGTATAATTGAACCCATCGAACCTCTGCATACTGAACCTCTCACAATGACCTCCAGATTTAAGTTTAAGGTTTCACACCTCAAATTTACCAAATTAGAAGAATTATGTGGATTTCCAATGTCATTGTTAGACACTCTTTCAATAACATCCTGACACGCATTACTTTCTCCTTCATTTGAAGCATTGTCCGGTATTTGCTTCTCATATTGCCCCTTAACCAAGTCCATTAAAGTCTTCAATGTACCCTCTACATTGGTCATCCTATCTTCCATGTTTTTTGACCCTAGTTAAGCAATTTTAAGTTGTTTGCATGCAATATTGGAGGCCTCAGCTAGGGTCCTTGGTTTCTTGGTTTCAATACTACGGTCCGACCCCTTTTATCCTTTCCAAAAAACATGTGACAGGATGTCTTCATCCAGGGGCAACTCATCTTCCTCATAGTCTTTAATTACATCCTTTGCCTTTGCAATTTTATCCTGAGCATTAAGCATATATATATACATATATATATATATACATATATATATATACATATATATATATATATACGTTATTTGAATGACTTTTGAAATTGCAAACCCAAAAAAGCAAACTGCACACAAGTTGACGATTGTATAAAGTGAAATAGTGAATAATTCAAATAAGCAATTATTTGGCTAACTTATAATGTATTTAGAAGTCTAATCAGATATGTTTCCATCCTCTTTTGTATGTTTTCTCCAATACTTCATGACATGTTATTTCTTTTTGCGGATTTGCAATGACCTGCATTTAAACAAGAAATATTATTCTTATGATGGCCTGCAATCAAACCATTTTTCTGCATGCATATTTGTAACTATCGGAAAAACACAAATATTCTATGTACATTTTACTTACATTTGTTACGTGACGTTTCCTGTCAATAAGCATGTCTGCAGTATTTCTTGTTTTCTCTTCTTTATGCAAATTAGCTTGGCCTTATTACTATCTGCATGTAGTCCTTTACCGAGACACTATGACATATTAGTTATGTTCATTTCCACATTTGCTATTCAGCCTAATATGCTAATGCAGTGGTGGTACTGCTGGTATTAATTTTTGAAGGACAAAACAACATATAACGTGAGACATTTATCTGTTTTAATTGAATAACGACTAGATCCAAGAAAGAAAAAATAATTTTAGTTGAAATCAATCAATATTGGTACTTATATGCATGATATTTAAATATTTCTACTTTCGAAGAAGATGCAGATTATTATATTACAAGTATTTCATTTTTTAATTGGATGATAATTCCCAAGAATTGATATTTAAAAGAAAATGTGTTAACTGTGTAGTCAATTGTATTTCACATAAGTAATTTCTTATCTTTTATCCTGGTCTAGAAGGTCCAAATCCTAAAAAAGAAATTCATGTTATTGTTTTTTTATTTATGCAAAAATGCCATTTCACCAAATTGGCACTTAGAAGTGATGCATCTACTACATCGACATCTAGCTTTTCTTTAGTTTGCAAGCGTCGACGCTATACATTAGAGCAAAACGTTTGCCAATCGCCAAATTAAATTTTGTGAAAGTTTGTCCTTCGAAGATGATATTTTTAGTGAACATGTTATTTTGTATAGTAGGATTTTTTTTGTGTATTGAAGTATACTATGTTGTGTAACGCATTATACTATTTTGTATATTGAAAGTGATTAATGAAATGTAATGCTCTTTTCCTTGTGTTACTCTCCAAACTTGCTAAATATATTAATGTTCCAGTGTATAAGTTCGTGTTTTAATATGGAAATATTTATATTCGTAGAAATATGTGTCTACATGTAAATGTTTATTTTTGACTGTGCCAATGTATAAACTTTTGAATATTTTATCTTTCAAAGTATATCTACTTGTATTTGTGTTTACCGATTAAACGAAATAATAGTTTTATATGTAATTTATTTCATGATGCTAAAAAACTGTTGGGTCACTGAAAATAGTGACCTCGAGACATAACAGTCGAATAAAAATTATGGAAGGGATGATGGATGTATGCATAAATGAAAAACAATTGGCAAGAAACCATTATAAGAAAGCTATGGCATACCAAAAAATTGATCCATGGAAAATGTTCAACCAACGAAAGTGTAAGAGATGAATAATGATCATTTACGGAGTAAAGAAAATCGAATTATCTACCAAAAAATATGAATACTATTACCAAGTGTTAGTCCAAAAAATGGCCCTAACACCCAAATCATCGTATTTCAAGCATAGAAATGAAGAAATAACTGAAAAATACGAGAAAAAGCAAGACAATAGGATTCTATAGTGGTTCGGCGTCAATGAGCCTACATCCACTTCATATTTTCTCATTTTATTCAAAGATTGCAATTACAAGGAGTATTATCTCTCAATCACTCGAATTCAATGAATAATTCTCTCTAAATCCATTGAATTTTATTGAATAAGATGGTGATTATCTGTGAAGAAGTGTTAGCCATGGCAGCCATGGATGTTGAGATGCCAAAAGTCCCCAAAAAATGACAAGTCTTGGCCTATTTATAGGCAATTCCTGTAGGCAGTTTGTAAAGACACATGGCATCCATCCCGAAAATCTCGGAGCCTTTCGTCAATGAGTGGAGAAGAGGTCAAAGTAGTCGTTATCAACACGTGTCACTAGATCCGTCGAATCCAGTTTGTGAGAGACGTGGAGCTTGACCAAGCCCTAGCCATTCCTTCCTGATGGCAAGGTCAGGTCGTGAATGAGGGGCATTAGCAGGTCATGATCGAGGCCCGTGAGATGGGTCACAAGCCGTGTTCTGGGCATCATGAACCGACCCTAGGGCGATATCACGAACCGACCCCAGGGGGGTATCACTAACCGACCCCGGGGGGTATCACGAACCGACCACATGGGGGTGTCGTGAACCAGTCTTTACAAATGCCAAAATCCAGGTGTTTCCATATTCCGCCACTTCATCCGAGCGATTGTTGATCAGTGCATGTTCACACTCAAGTCCTTTGCTTTGGGTAGCCTGGTCACAAAGCAGGCTAACATCTTGCCCCCAAAGTACATCTTATCGCAGATGAGATGTGCTTTGAATATGTTGAGCTAAATATTTCTGGAATGTCATCTATCATTGAGAAGGCTTTATCCAATTGTTTCACTGCTTCTATGGGGGCTAGACCGACCAAGTTCTATGGAAGGAGTATTCGAGATGACCAAGTAATCATTTAGACCTCATCGAATCAAGAGGTCTAATTCACTTGTTTAAAGTAATGCTAGATCGAAGGCTCCCGATCGCGATTCTCCACGAACAGGTCGTTGCCAAACACCATTGTCACTCTACGCAAGTCAAGCGCATTATCGAGTCAGGCTTTCTTTTACATATAAGTCAATGCATGAAGTAACCACCCAAACCATGGGGTAGTTCAAGAATCTTCGGGCTCTGAGCCGGCTTCTAAGTTGTTGGGATATAGCATGTCAGGATTAGCACATGAATCTGTCTCTTGCACTCAACTTCGGACTTTATTGATATCATGATATTAAACTAGGACTCCACGACCACATCGGATCGTAAAAATAAGGAATCTGAAAGCCGCGATCACTCCAGATCATGTCAATGAAAAATCAAAAATCCATGGTTGCATCGGACCATATTTAAAGGAATCCACAATTGCTTTAGATCGTTTCATAGTCCAATAATCACATACAAGTCAGTAAGGGACTTTGTTGAAATCATGTGAACCAATGCTCGTATGATCGTCACAATCGTAAGGCAGTGGAGAAGTTTGTCACACCTTCTATCCGGTGTAGTAGAGATTTGAGTCTTTGAGGTCATATTTGATTCATAAGCTAGCTCGTTTGAATGGGCATGACAAATTGTGTAACGTTCTGAAGATACAGTGCATATGCTTTAAATCTTACTCCAAGCCACGGTCATCTTCAAAGTCATCCTGAGAATTGATGCTGGTGCTCTCGGTGCCACAAGAGGACAAGAGGAGTTAATACTTATGCCCCTAGGGTCAGCAGGGGTTGGGTCAAGTCAATCGGACTTCCAACTTTAAGCATTTATACTTCCCGTCGCTGCACCGGGTAAGAGCTGCAGGTTTTCTAACCTTAGCTAACCCAAGACATTCTACGCTCTCTCTCGAGTCAGCAAGAGTTGGTGTTGTATACACGAATGGTCGAATTACACTCACTTTTTTGTCGTCTTTTCTCTTTAGTCTGATAGTGAGGATTGCCTCGTCAGGAGTCAATGGATTCAGTTACTCTCATCGGATCAATTGCGGAGTTAAGTAAGCTTATCAAATGCAAGTGAATGACTTCCGTTATGAAGTCAGTTAGGTCCCTCCATTCATGCTTCAGCATAATCGAAAATGGCCATCATAGTCTTGTGGAGCCTCTTTCTCATGCTCGGTTCCATTGAGCTTGAGAAACAATATCAAGGACTCGATCAGTGAAATAGGTTTCTCTCCGGAACTGCATACTCTTATCATCATTTTCCAGGGCTTTTCCTTTCTCCTTATCATTTTAGGAATTGGATGGTGCTCCATTCTCTCAGGGTTGAATTTATCAAAGCCTCTGAGCAGATGTTGTCGTAGAGAAATCTTGAAATCCATGAGAATAACAGGAGATCCTAATGTCCCATGTGAAAAGGCTATGGTTGTTGTTAAACCAAAAAATGGTCCTAACACCCAAATCATCATATTTCGAGCATAGGATATGAAGAAATAACTGAAAAGTAGAGAAAAAGCAAGACAACAAGATTTTTATAGTAGTTCGGCGTTAACGAGCCTACATCCACTTTATATGTTCTCATTTCAATCTTAGATTACAATTACAATAAATATTGTTTCTCAATCACTTGAATCTAATGAATAATTCTTTATGAATTCATTGATTTTTATTGAGGAAGATGGTGGTTATTCATGGAGAAGTGTTGGCCATGGCAGCCATGGACAGGGAGGAGCCCAAAATCCCCTGAAAATGCCCTCTGGAGGTGTATTTATAGCTGTAGGAGAGCCCATATGGTGATCAGGTCATGGTAGGACACATGGCACCCGATCCGGGAAAGTAGGAGTGGAAGTAGCCTTGAGAATAGGTCACAATTGTGTGCAGAGGCTGGTTCGGTCTAGGCGGTTCGTGACCATAGTCTGGATCACGAACCGGGTCGTGGTCAAGGGGGGCACCACGAGCTGAGGAGGTTTCACGAGCCAGGGAGGCTATCACGAACCGGGTCACTAACTGGGTCACAAACCGGGAAATGTGAATAGCGCCTTGAGCACTACGAGCCAGCTATCACGAACGAGGATCACGAGTGGGCCATCACGAACGGGTCATCACGAGCCGCACCCTATATTTGAGCATTGCAACATTCCTCTGACTCGGAGCTTATCCACTGATTCATCCCGACACCTTTGTTTGTAAATAACGATCTCATGCTCTGTACTGTGTTCGATCGTGAGTGCTCAAGCCTTTGGCTTTAGGTAGCCTGGTTGCAAAGCAGGCTAACAGTTGTCATTATCCACATTATCTTGGGAAGTTCTGCCAAGAAGCTGCTACATATTTCCAAGATCAGGATTGATGCCCCCAACATCGAATCTGAGATTACGAAGGGGGTCTTTGCTGATTTCTTGTTTCCGCATCGATATTGCCCCCGGGTCGCGGATCGAGTTATTCAACCCGACCAGGTCCCTATTCTTTGAATTTTTGCGCTCCAGCTTGGAGTTGAGCGTGTTCTGATGCTCGAGTGTTCATTACAGTTGGAGCTGAAGTTATTCGTGCATGACATGAGTTTGTTACAGTTCGTCCATTCTCATCTAAGATGTTGCGGGTAGCTATTCCATTGTCCATGTTTTCATCCACAACGTTCTGGATCGAAGTCGCATGCTGCACGCCTGCTGATTGATTCGTGCCCAACTCGAACTGGTGGTTTTGATCTGATCGAGCCAAGTTCGTCACTGCTTGAATTTTGATTCCATCATTTCAAGCGAAGTGATGATTGTTGCTCGAATTTCCAATTCACCGCTAGTTCCCCCAGTGTGAAATTTTGAAATGGGTGAAAGTCGGTCGTGGGCTTCTTGGTTCCGCATATGCAGTAACCATTAATCAGTCTTCTGTTATTTGATTCTAGATAATGACCCGCTGTTCAAACGTATGCGGGCCAATCTTGAGGAGTCATCCTTTTGGTTGTAGTCTGGGGTCTTGCGGAACCCCGAGGACAATAAATGTGCATTGAGTCATTAGGTAGTCGAATCATGCAGCTCGAGGCTCGTATCCTGCGCCCCCATCCGCGAGGGTTTTGCTGAGCGATGAGCATCAAATCCATGTCTTCTATGAATTTATACTACCTCGTCACACAATGAGTCGGAGTTGGGTGAAAATCGATTTGTTGGTACTTAGCCCATACTAATCTCTTGTCTCCTGTCCATGGTCTGAGGATCGGCATCAGAGGTCCAAAAGCCAGATCATGATTGTTTCAAGTATTCCCGCTTGCCCTTTGCGTCAAGGGAAAGGTCGGAGACAAGCTAGTTGCGTCACATCATATTGTTGCATGGGATATGTCCAGCCTTATCTGAATTTTCTAGTCTGGAAGTAGGTTGGGACCAACAAATGGACATTCTCCTTGCATCTGTTTCATGGTCCCCAAGGGGCCTGTCAAGATCATAACATAAGTTTAATACAATCATATAACCTATGCCATTTGTAAATATTTTTTAATACTTATGCCCCAGTCCGGGGTAACGACATAAGACAGGTGGTGGTCAGATCACATCCTTTTCGAATTTAGACGAAGGGAGGTGTATTCTGGACAATCCGAGAAATCTTTAATCCATAGAAATCATGAACATCACGATCATGTCGAATCGTATTAAGACCGAAAAATCGACAATCGCTCAAGATCGTATTAAGGCCGGGTAGAAATCCAAGAATCCCAGGGCTTCGTCGGGTCCTTCCCAGCCGCGAATATTAAGTCGCATGACATGTCATTGAATAATTCACACTCAAGGCCTCTTTTTGGTCGCTTCTTTGAGTCACGTAGGATGCTTATCATTGGGCATCAATGTCATCCTTCTAAACGTGGCCCTTTATTTGTTTTATACTAGCTGTTGTTGTTGTGAGTGCGAGCCTCGCGTTTTTAACTAGTTATCCTCTGTAAATCTGTCATCAGCAAACAAAGTGGTATTCCTGCAATATCATACATTTTCAAGTTTGTTATATATTTCAATCAAATATATTTGTAGTCAGAGCATTATTACACTGAGTAGCAAGCAATAAATCCCATCACAAATTAGATAAGGGTTTCAATTCAATATCCCTACGAATCATAATCCCTGCAAATAAATAGCATATTATATTGCAGCCATCGTAGGGGTGTGATGTGTATGTATTCCCCAATCAATAGTAAATAAAGTGCCTAGCCAGGGCTTGTTTGGGATTGATTAGGATCGACAGTGCATTGCCCCCCCATATCCCAAAATGAGGGGTTCGAGCTCAGCATTCATTCTTGCCCCCGATCCTGCAGTGGGGTAGGTTCCATTTTATGGCATTTAATTGCAATGCCTTTATATTCTCATGTCTTATTCCGAGGATAGAGTTCGAACTCAGCTTTCAGTCTGTTCCCTAATCCTTTAGTAGGGCAGGAGTTCATTTGTAGCGCACAGTCCCTGGCGCCTTTATACTCTCCTGTCGAATACCAAGGGTAGAGTGGATTCAAGGCAGTCTTTTAATCGTGGTGTACATTCATGCCTAGTGGACGTTATCTTCTCGTCCTTTATACTCTCTCTCGGATCATGAGAGTTAGAGTGATTCAGGAGAACGGTCGTATCATTCACCCCGACGTTTCTTCTACACTCTAGCTCGAAGACAGGGATTTTGTCATCTCGAGTGTCGTTCTCGAACTCGGTTCTAGTCCATACTCCGCGCTTCACTCTGGAGGATGGAGCTTTTCGGGCAAGCGGTCGGATCACACTCGTCGATGTGCTACCTCATAATCTCCGATTCATGGGTAGAAGTGACTGTTTGCAATAATCAAGTCTATCTTATCCCGCCGACTCGTGGGATGGTCGGACGTCGTGACATCATCCTTTATACTCTCTCTAAAGTCATGAGAGTTAGAGTCACAGATCGAGTGGTCTTTAATCATGGTGCGCCTATCGCACACATCCTAGGTTTATATTTCTATCCACGCTCCGAGGATTATAATCAGTCAGACAAACAGCTGGAAAACGTTTTCTAAGGTTTTGCGTTCCTCCGAACAATCTATGGGAGGAGTGATTGGCACCGAACTTTCGGTACCTCCTTTATTTGGATTCATGTAATCTGGTGGTGTCAAGCATAAGATCGAGCCATGTTGGAAATCGAACTACGTCCATCTGGAGTCGAACTCCAACTTTGCAATGTAAAGATTAACGCATAATTGTTTTGAGGTCTTCCATGTGTGAGCCAAGGATTGGATGGTCATCTCGGATCCACCTAGAGCTATGCAACTTTCCCTAAACAGAGGGCGTGGCTTTGTAGGCGAGCCATTCAGTCAAGCTCGTTATGGTTTTGCTCCACAACTCTATATGCGGGTGTTAGAAGTCTAATTGGTATCAAATCCTGAGTACATACACCATCCACATATTAATTCACCTGAGTTAATTACATCAATAACTCATGAAGTATGCAAATATAGGAGTCATGGTTAAAGAATAATCCTGTTAAAGGAATGAATATCATTCAGTGCAAAAATGGCATTGCATGCTCTTTGCAGGTCCATTTTGCCTTGTCCCGTCTCTGCTAAGGAAGGGCTGCCAAAGTCTTTAGCTGATGATGAATGTCTTTTCAAATTATTGTGGGGTGGCAGTCCCAATAATAAACAGACCTTGATCGGGGTCTTGGAGTGACAAGGTCGCATCTCATTTGAATCGCCTTCTTGCCCCCATTTCAAGGGCAAGAATTGAGTGTCATGTAGTCATGTCTGTACCGCTAATGGTAGCACATCATTACATTAGTGCTAGGGCGTTAATTGGCAGGAGAACTATGGATCTATGCTTAAAACTTTCTCACTTTCCATGGTAGGAAATAGGATATGGCTGCTGGGGAGATATTCATATCTCATAAATTTGTCGATATGCCTTCGATCCCATGTCGAGGACAAGGGCTGGTGCGTAGGTAATCAATCAGCATTTGGGCTTAAGTGTTCTAAAACTTTAACTCGCCAATCTTCGGGGAAGACCGAGGAAATCTGTCACGCAAGCTTATGATGTATCAGCTTTGAATTGGATGATGTAATCACGAGCAATCCACGCTCGAATCTCCAATTGCCCCAGCATTTAGGGCATGAGTTGCTTGATAGATAATCGATGAACGGAGTGGAATTATAAATCTTCACCTTCTAACACCAAAAAGCCGTTGATCAGAAGTTGTATTCATGTACGTCTCCCATCTAGTGGGAAATTTATTAGTGCTTTTGTCGAATCATTCTTTGCACCGTCTGTATACAACCTCCGGGTGCTCGTTTTTGTAACAACCCACATTCTACGCATCGGAGGATCGTAGAATATTTATTTATTTCTTATACGAAGTCGTATGGTCATGTGGCTTTGGGAAACGACTATTGGAGTCATTTCCCATGTTCATGATTTTTGTCGATTTTTAAATGACCGTTTTGCCCCTAGCTGATCTTGTTTCGTCCATAACTTTTGATTGGAAAGGAGTTTTGACCTAAAACCACTTCCATTGGCTTCAGATGATGGTTTAGCTTTCCGTAGAGTGGTCACATGTGAAAAACGGACCTACCGTTTGGGATATATGGCTGAAATAAGGTTTGGAAGGTGAAAAACTGCTTAACCGGGCCAAATAGGTTGATTAGTGAATGGACCCATAACCCATTTCGGGATAAGGGTTATGGGGAGGCTGAAATGAGTTAGGTTTTCATTCTATTTCAGTTTTCTAGCCGCCACTTACCTCTAAGAAACCCTAATAATGGCCTCCAACCTCTAAAACACCTCCAAATCACTTTCTACTTGAAGATTGGGCTTAGCAACATCAAATCAAGGGAGATCTTCACCAAATCAAGATTAGAGCTGCTGTTTAGCATTGGTATTCGCACCAAATCAGAGATCTATTTCAGATTTAAGGTTTATTTGTGGCTAAGGTGAGTGATTTGCATAGTTCCTCACTAATTATGGTTAATTAAGGGTAATTAGTGTTGATTAGCAAATTTATACATTAATAAATTCAGGAAAAATGTTTGTAAATTCTTAAATAATGTTTTAGACCTCTGATATGAATTTGGGTTAATTTGGTTAAGTTTTGCTAACCCTATCATTAATTATGCTTAAACATGCTTAAGGGAAAATATGGGGTTTTTGGCTATGTTTGATCCATTTTAATATATCATATTGATGTTTTGGTGTTTGGGGTCACTTTTATTTGTTGCTATGACTTTGTGGTATGCTTTGTGATTGATTAGAATAGTTAGAATGGTCGAAAACGCCGTCGAATGGTGTAAAACACTTGCTGGAAAAGTTGCAGAAAAACGATGCAGGTTTCAGATCGGATCAGAGGGATGGGCTCGGACCGGATAGTGGACTGGGCAAGGGATCACCGAACAGAACTGAGGTTTGGCACAAGGGAAAGTATGGCAAAAAGGAAGGCCACAATGGTTAAACTGGGATCGGATCGAGCTAAAGAAGGGGGAATCAGATCGACCTAAAGAAGGGGGAATCGGATCGACTGAAGGGAAGAGAAGGGGATCAGAACGGAAGAGAAAAGGGGAAGTGGATCGGACCGTGATCAGGAACCCGAACCGAACCAATGGAGCAAGGGTACACCGACCCGACCCGCCAGAGAGCACCCGAACCGAACCGACGTACTACGAAGGGACTTGGAGGCCACGACCCGACCTGGAGCACTTGGAAGAGACCGATCCGAACCGACAGAGAAGAAGGGCTAAGCACCGAACCGATCCAGTGATGACCAAAAACCCTAGATGCAAAGGTAGTACAAATTGGGAGTTAGAGCTCAGGATCCAGTTGGGAACCAATGAGTTCACTTCATGATTGAGCTTTGCTGCGGGATGTGTGCTAAGGAGTTGTCGACGTTCATAACTTCGATTCACCACTGAAAAGGAATGAGGGGCTACGTATCAGTGCAGTAGAGTCATTATGACTCGAGGGGCAAAGTGATCGTAGTGAGACTATGAGCCAGTGCAGTGGAGCCATTGTGACTCCATGGCGCAGAGTGGACATAGTAAAGGATTAGTAAGGCTATGAGCCAGTGCAGTGGGGTGTGTACGACTCCATGGGGATAAGTGGACATAGCGAAGGATTAATGGCTATGGATCAGTGCAATGAAGCCGTTGTGACTTCATGGGGCAGAGTGATCATAGCAAAGTATTGGGTGATCGAAGTGGTGGATATCGTATGCTTCACGCACTGAGTGAGATATGTGAGGATGGTTTCTATGCTTGATTGTTTGCCATCACTATGACATGCACACCCCCACCCCCGTATGCTTGTACACCATATGTTAGTTGCACCTTAGAGTGTTGTACAGTATGTAGTGCTAACTCTTTGGTTGCAGGTCCAGGTTCAGGTATGGTTTAGTATACCTGTTATTGTTCTGTTTAGCTGTTTATCGCTTATACCAGACTTTTGTCTAACCCAGAGTTTTGTGTCTCTTCTTATTACTCTGGGTGCTCCTAAACGAGCAGACTAAAGACAGGTTAGTTGGTGATGCACGAGTAGCTAATCCGGAGACGAGCAGGAGGCTTCCACGTATGATATATATAGATATTCTCCCTGTGTCGTTGGTGGTTACTACTTTGGGAATTAGTAGTGTACCTTTCTTGTTTAGCTTTTTGAGACAGTTTTAATAGTTGTAATAATGTTGGCTTTGGATCGTAAGCTGTATTTTGGATTTTCCGCTGCTATGATAGTTTGTTTTCAGCTTATGCACTGTCTCGCCTGTTTTATGTCAAGATTATGTTATTATTATATTTTGTTCCATGCGCTGTGAGACATTCTACAGGTTCCTTGTTAGTTCATTATTTTCTTTCTTTTCTTTTGACGGCTGTTCCGTGCTAGCTGGGCATGTGTACAACGCACTTTTGGAGTAAACGTCGGTTGGTGCGGGGCGGGTTGTCACATTTGGTATCAAAGCTCTAGGTTGCGCAGTTAACCTAGGGAAAGACACCAGGGATAGATAGTACGTATATGAGAGCGCGTATTTGTGATTACTTTGGTTTTCAAAAGTTATATATATATACTATTAGAAGTATAAGGATGAAGTCGTACTGCACTGGCACCACTATGAAGATGGTTAATCGTTTTCTCTTTGCAGATTCGACGATGAGCCGAAATTTAAGATGTGCTGGTAGAGGAGCCAATAATGGGAATGCTCCTGACATGAAGGCTATGTTCACTAATCTCATGAGAGATATGCTCAAGGATATTCAGAGAGCGACTCCTAATGTTGCTAACGATGGTGGTGTAGCCGTACAGGCACCTAGGGCCGATTTCGCCAAGCTGTGCAAGGATTACACTAACCTTGGTGGGAAGCCGTTCCACGGAACGGAGTCGGCCACGGATGTTCAGGATTGGTTGGATAGCTGTGATCGTATCTTCGAAGACTTGGGTATCGAGGATGCGATGAAGAGAAGGCTAGCGTCTCGTCAGCTGCAAGGGCGAGCGAAGAATTGGTGGAATGCTATTAAAACAGCCACTCCAGAGGATCAAGTTACTTGGGATCAGTTTAAGGCTCGCTTTAGCGACAAGTTCATCCCAGCTGCTCAGAAGTCAGAATTGTTTAGGAAGTTCTTGGAGCTTAAGCAGAATGGTAGGGCAGTCTCGGACTATATTGCTGAGTTCGACACTTTGTCGAAGTATGGATTATATCTTATCGATACTCCTGAGAAGAAGAATGAGAAGTTCATTACTGGTTTGGATGGATACTTGGGGGAAAGGCTTATTAACCACATCGATGAGACTTTTGAATCGATTGTTGGGAAAGCTTTGAGATCAAAGAGTCTTTACCCTAAGTCGAAGACTGAGGTTGCATCTGCAGAAGGGCCAAAGCCGCAAGTAGGCGGTGGAGGCAAGAACAACTATCAGAACAAGAGGAAGCAGAACCAAACTAAGGATGGCCAGAAAAAGAGCAAGAAAGATGTTGAGTGCTTCAGCTGTGGTAAAAAGGGTCATTATGCCAAAGAATGTCGGGCCAAGCCACCGGATAGGAAGTGCTACAACTGAGGCCAGGTGGGACATCATAAAGATAAATGTCCACAACCTCTTAAAGAGAAGCAGATTGTGAAAGCATATGCTATTAATGTTGTTCCTTCTTCGTCGAATGCCCCAACTACGGTGGAGAAAGGAAAGAATGTCGTCATTCAAGGTATGCTTTCTATTTATGATGTACCTGTTCGAGTATTGTTTGATACAGGGGCTTCCCGTTCCTTCATATCTAGTGACCTGGTAGATAGGTTGGGACTGGAACCCGAGATAGTCAATAGACCTTTAATAGTGACAAACCCGATTGGTGGTTCGACTAACCTTAGTATGATTTGTCGAAATTTGGTCTTATCGAGTCATGGATGTATGTTTGTTTGTGATTGCTTTGTTTTGGGCTTTACTGGGTATGGCATTATATTTGGATTCGATTGGCTCCAAAGGTACGGGGTGGTGGTAGACTGTGAGGGCTTTTTGGTGACAGTTAGAGCGGATTATGGGCGGAGGGTAGTGTTTGGTAGTCTACCTAGTGATGGGGTAATGGCTAGTTTTATAAATTCCCTCGACATCCTGCATGATGAGTTGTCAGATGTGCCCGTGGTTGGCCAGTATCCGGACGTCTTCGAGGAAGTGACTGGGCTTCCACCACACCGAGAGATTGAGTTCCGTATTGATTTAGTGAAAGATGCCAGACCTATAGTGATGCCACTTCGTCGTATGGCACCAAGGGAGCAGCGAGAGCTTGGGGTGCAAGTAAGCGATCTTTTGAAGAAGGGATTTATTAGAAGAAGTGTTTCCGAGTGGGGAGCACCAGTTGTGTTTGCCACTAAGGCAGATGGTTCCCTTCGTTTGTATGTAGACTATCGCGAGTTGAATAAAGTGATGAGGAAGAATAAGTATCCCCTACTGCGGATAGATGATTTGTTTGATCAACTGGAGGGAGCACGAGTGTTCTCCCAGTTAGACCTCGCGACAGGTTTTCATCAGCTCCGAGTAGCGGCTGAGAGTGTTCCGAAAACGGCATTTAGGACGCCGTCTGGATTCTATGAGTGGTTGGTCATGCCATTTGGGTTGACCAATGCACCAGCGTACTTCGTGGATCTTATGAATAGGGTATTCAGGGATCAATTGAATAAGTTTGTTCTTGTGTTCGTAGACGACATCCTTGTTTACTCGAGGACAGAGGAAGAACACAAGGGACATTTGAGGATAGTGATGGAGGTGTTGAGAAAGCACCAGTTGAAAGCGAAGTTTTCTAAGTGTCACTTCCGGAGGAGGGAAGTGAGATTCTTGGGCCATGTTGTTTCAGAGAATGGTATTGCCGTGGACCCTGCAAAGGTGGCTACGGTACAGGATTGATCTACGCCCAAGAATGCAACAGACGTAAGAAGTTTCTTGGGGTTAGCTGGATATTATCGTAAGTTTATCCAAGACTTCTCCAAGATAGCAGCACCGTTGAATCAGTTGACCAAGAAGAATCAAGCCTTCATCTGGGACGGAGTGTGTGAAAATGCATTCAATAGTCTAAAGGAAAAGTTGACGCGTGCGCCAGTGTTAGTCATTCCTAAAGGGAACGAAGATACGACGGTATACATGGATGCTTGTGGTACCGGACTAGGTGATGTATTGATGCAAGGAGGTAGGGTTGTAGCTTATGCTAGTCGGCAACTAAAGCCACATGAGAAAAGGAATCCTACCCATGATTTGGAACTGGCAGCGATTGTATTTGCGTTGAAGATGTGGAGACATTATCTCTTAGGAGAAAGATTCGAGTTGTTTACCGATCATAAATCGTTAAAGTATCTCTTCTCCCAAAAGGATCTGAATCTCCGTCAGCAGAGATGGTTAGAGTTCTTGGCTTCGTATGATTTTGATATCGCATACACACCAGGAAAGGGTAATGCGGTAGCTGATGCCTTGAGTAGGAGACGTGCCAGCTTAGGGGCTATGTTTCTTGAATGGAAGCAACTGGAGTATATCGCAGGGTACGATTTCAGACCAAAGTGCGAATTGGATCCAGAAATGTTGGCTAGTTTGACGATCAGACCCACTTTGATTGAGAGGATTGGTTCCAGACAGAGGGATGATCCTAACCAGTTGGAAATCATCTCCAAGTTAGAGACGGGAATTGATGAAGAGATGAATTTGTATGGGCTTGATCGAGAAGGATGGCTTCGAAAGAATGGAAGACTAGTTGTACCCAACGTGAATGGTTTGAGAGATGAAGTGCTTAGGGAATGCCATCACTCAAAACTGACTATACACCCCGGTGGTGACAAGATGTATCGAGACATGAAGCAGACTTACTACTGGGAAGGGATGAAAAGAGACGTTGGGAAGTTTATATCCAAATGCCTGAATTGCCAGCTAGTTAAAGCCGAGCAAAAGAAGCCTAGTGGGTTGTTGCAACCATTAGAAATTCCCGAATGGAAATGGGAGCAAGTCTCGATGGATTTCATTGATGGTTTACCAAGGACTAGATCGGGACATGATAGCATTTGGGTAATTGTGGATCGATTGACCAAGAGTGCAAGATTTATACCAGTCAAATCGACCAAAACGGCAGCTAAGTTAGCAGAACTGTATGTGAAGTGGGTAGTGAGATTTCATGGAGTACCTAAAAGCATTGTGAGTGACCGAGACCCGTTGTTTACTAATGGGTTTTGGAAGAGCTTACAAGAGGCTCTAGGGTCAGAATTATATCTCAGTACCGCGTATCTTCCTCAAACCGACGGTCAGACAGAGAGGGTGAATCATATATTGGAAGATCTCTTGAGAGCTTGTATATTGGATTTTGGTGGATCATGGGATGACCATTTGCATCTAGTAGAGTTTGCATATAATAACAGTTACCAATCCAGTATCGGTATGGCTCCATATGAAGCTTTGTACGGAAGACCGTGCAACTCACCGTCATGTTGGATAGAGACCGGTGAGAAGTTTGTGCTTGGACCAGATGTGGTAAGGGAAACTTCAGATAAGATTAAGATCATTCAACAACGAATGAAGGCTGCCCAAGATAGGCAGAAGAGTTATGCTGATAAAAGGCGAAGAGACTTAAAATTCTCGGTTGGTGACTTGGTGTTTGTAAAGATTTCTCCGTTAAAGAGCGTGATTCGATTTGGAAGGAGAGGCAAGTTAGCACCAAGATTCGTTGGTCCATTCCCAGTTCTCAAGCAAGTTGGGAATTTGGCGTATAGAGTTGACTTACCAGAGAAGATGGCGGGAGTTCACAACGTATTTCATGTCTCCCAGCTAAGGAAGTTCGTGCACGACCCAGATATGACTATTTCACCTGATCAGTTAGAGGACTTCGAAGTGGAACCCGAGGCAGCTGGGAACTGCAAGCCGATTCGTATTGTCGAGCACGATACGAAGCAACTTCGAAGGAAGGCGGTGAAGCTAGTCAAGGTTCAGTGGGGTGAGAACGAGAATGACTGTACTTGGGAGACAGAGGAGAGCATTAGGAAGGCGTATCCAGAACTCTTTGCCTGGTAAGATTTTCTTTGCAATTTAGTTATTCCACATGCTAGGATAGACATGTTTTGCTTGTTTGATTGTCGTTTTATGGCTGATAGGCATGCGAGACTCTTTGTGTGTTTTGGTTAGGGAATTTCGGGGGCGAAATTTCTTAAGGGGGGGAGAATGTAACAACCCGCATTCTACGCATCGGAGGATCGTAGAATATTTATTTATTTCTTATACGAAGTCGTATGGTCATGTGGCTTTGGGAAACGACTATTGGGGTCATTTCCCATGTTCATGATTTTTGTCGATTTTTAAATGACCGTTTTGCCCCTAACAGATATTGATTCGTCCATAACTTTTGATTGGAAAGGAGTTTTGATCTGAAACCACTTCCATTGGCTTCGGATGAGGGTTTACCTTTCCGTAGAGTGGTCACATGTGAAAAACGGACCTACCGTTTGGGAGATATGGCTGAAATAAGGTTTGGAAGGCGAAAAACTGCTTAACCGGGCCAAATAGGTTGATTAGTGAATGGGCCCATAACCCATTTCGGGATTAGGGTTATGGGGAGGCTGAAATGAGTTAGGTTTTCATTCTATTTCAGTTTTCTAGCCGCCACTTACCTCTAAGAAACCCTAATAATGGCCTCCAACCTCTAAAACACCTCCAAATCACTTTCTACTTGAAGATTGGGCTTAGCAACATCAAATCAAGGGAGATCTTCACTAAATCAAGATTAGAGCTGCTGTTTAGCATTGGTATTCGCGCCAAATCAGAGATCTATTTCAGATCTAAGGTTTACTTGTGGCTAAGGTGAGTGATTTGCATAGTTCCTCACTAATTATGGTTAATTAAGGGTAATTAGTGTTGATTAGTGAATTTGTACATTAATAAATTCAGGAAAAATGTTTGTAAATTCTTAAATAATGTTTTAGACCTCTGATATGAATTTGGGTTAATTTGGTTAAGTTTTGCTAACCCTATCATTAATTATGCCTAAACATGCTTAAGGGAAAATATGGAGTTTTTGGCTATGTTTGATCCATTTTAATCTATCATATTGATGTTTTGGTGTTTGGGGTCACTTCTATTTGTTTCTATGACTTTGTGGTATGCTTTGTGATTGATTAGAATAGTTAGAATGGTCGAAAACGCCGTCGAATGGTGTAAACCACTTGCTGGAAAAGTTACAGAAAAACGATGCAGGTTTCGGATCGGATCAGAGGGATGGGCTCGGACCGGATAGTGGACTGGGCAAGGGATCACCGAACCGAACCGAGCTTGGCACAAGGGAAAGTATGGCAAAAAGGAAGGCCACAATGGTTGACTGGGATCGGATCGAGCTAAAGAAGGGGGAATCGGATCGAGCTAAAGAAGGGAGAATCAGATCGATTGAAGGGAAGAGAAGGGGATCAGAACGGAAGAGAAAAGGGGAAGTGGATCGGACCGTGATCAGGAACCCGAACCGAACCGATGGAGCAAGGGTACACCGACCCGACCCGCCAGAGAGCACCCGAACCGAACCGACGTACTACGAAGGGATTTGAAGGCCACGACCCGACCCGGAGCACTTGGAAGAGACCGATCCGAACCGATAGAGAAGAAGGGCTGAGAACCAAACCGATCCAGTGATGACCAAAAACCCGAGATGCAAAGGTAGTCCAAATTGGGAGTTAGATCTCAGGATCCAGTTGGGAACCAATGATTTCACTTCATGATTGGGCTTTGCTGCAGGACGTGTGCTAAGGAGTTGTCGACGTTCATAACTTCGATTCACCACTGAAAAGGAATGAGGGGCTACATATCAGTGCAGTAGAGTCATTATGACTGGAGGGGCAAAGTGATCGTAGTGAGACTATGAGCCAGTGCAGTGGAGCCATTGTGACTCCATGGGGCAGAGTGGACATAGTAAAGAATTAGTAAGGCTATGAGCCAGTGCAGTGGGGTGTGTACGACTCCATGAGGCAAAGTGGACATAGCGAAGGATTAGTGGCTATGAATCAGTGCAATGAAGCCGTTGTGACTTCATGGGGGCAGAGTGATCATAGCAAAGTATTGGGTGATCGAAGTGGTGGATATTGTATGCTTCACGCACTGAGTGAGAGATGTGAGGATGGTTGCTATGCTTGATTGTTTGCCATCACTATGACATGCACACCCGCACCCCCGTATGCTTGTACACCATATGTTAGTGGCACCTTAGAGTGTTGTACAGTATGTAGTGCTAACTCTTTGGTTGCAGGTCCAGGTTCAGGTATGGTTTATTATACCTGTTATTGTTCTGTTTAGCTGCTTATCGCTCATACCAGACTTTTTTCTGACCCAGAGTTTTATGTCCCTTCTTATTACTCTGGGTGCTCCTAAACGAGCAGACTAGAGATAGGTTATTAGCTGGTGATGCACGAGTAGCTGATCCGAAGACGAGAAGGAGGCTTCCACGTATGATATATATAGATATTCTCCCTGTGTCGTTGGTGGTTACTACTTTGGGCATTAGTAGTGTACCTTTCTTGTTTAGCTTTTTGAGACAGTTTTAAAAGTTGTAATAATGTTGGCTTTGGATCATAAGCTGTATTTTGGATTTTCCGCTGCTATGATAGTTTGTTTTCAGCTTATGCACTGTCTCGCCTATTTTATGTCAAGATTATGTTATTATTATATTTTGTTCCATGCGCTGTGAGACATTCTATAGGTTCCTTGTTAGTTCATTCTTTTCTTTCTTTTCTTCTGACGACCGTCCCGTGCTAGCTGGGCATGTGTACAACGCACTTTTGGAGTAAACTTCGGTTGGTGCGGGGCGGGCTGTCACAGTTTTCATCTTTCATTTTCAGAGGACATCTTCTTCATCTAACACATCCTCTTCGGGAATGGTAAACTCAACGATGGGTTTGGCTAATTTGCCCCAGTATGGACTTGTTAAGGAGGGAATTGGGATCAAATTGGTTTATCTCGATGTTCCATTCGAGAAATCTTCCAGATGCCTCAGGTCGCTGCAGGACCTGTCGTAGTGGCTAGTCCGTGTGTATCACAGTCAGATGAACTTGGAAATAGTGGCGGAGTTTTCTCGAAGTAATCAACAAGATGTAAGCGAGCTTTTCCATCTTTGGGCAGTTGCTTCATTAGATGTTGCGCTCTTGCATCCCAAATCTTCATCCTCTCTGGGATCTATATCTTAGGGTAAATCATCGCGCAACTCTTCCTGCGACGTCTGCCTTGCTTGCTAAGCCCATGCTTCCTTCACACTCCATCTCATCAGAAGGGGAAGCGTTGTTGGGTTCCGCGCCACCTCTGTTGTGTAACATATTTCATTCAACCAAATAGCAAGTTCCTCCAGTAACTTGGTTGTCCAAACCATTACCACTCCAACTTCGGTTGGGATATTTAGTAGTAGACACAAAGGTTCTATGTAAGCTCTGAATTTCGCTAGAGCTGGTTGGTCGAGACCTTGATCAGATAAGCTTAAATGCAATAACATGACTTGCAAGACTTCAAGTGATGTTCATACATTCTGTCATAACTGTTGTATGAAGTGAAGAGCTAATGGTTGATTCATATTTGTGTTGATATCGAGCTCTCACATCTCTTGACCGAGGTCGTATGGTGGCTAGTGAGTAGTCAACGTTGCTATCATCCGGGCAACGATCCCTAGGTCCAATCATGGCCTGTGGTGGTTCAACTGATACATAACTTTGGGCACCAAAATATGTTGATCTACCCTTATTCGATGGCAATCAATCTCACTTGATACGGTAAAAAGAAAATAGGCATTGCAAAGTTTAGCTAGGCTATTCAGGGAGCAAACCACAAGACATACGTCTTCCACCACGTCATTTTAGTGAGGTGTAACTTTGCAGTGCTAGGATCCTTAGTCGCTTTCTGATATCCCATCATTGAGAAACATGGTCGCTAAGATCATATAGGCTACCTTCAAAGTAGCACCCGGACTACTTCATGTAACCGTCATTCGGGACCCCGCCGATTGGATAGGTCTAAGTCGCATAAATCAGGAGGTCACTACTCGTTCGGGAGAAATCATCAGTTGCATTGGTGAAATCTATACACCATCTGAGTTCTAGAAGAAGAGGCTGCTATGAGACAATCATTATCTCATATACCGTCATAGCCCGCATGCCGAATCTTTCCAATAGCTCCTCACATTGAATAACATCATTAAATAGGTGTTATGGCTCTAGGCAGAATCCCAGTCATTGCCAATTTTGCTACAGATATCCTCAAACTATCTACCAAATCTCGGTTGATAAGAATTGGTGATAATTGTAGGCCAAAACGTACACCGATATGAAGGCAAGCCGTGCTTTGAATCGAAGGCAAGTCGTCAGCGGGTCTGGGCACAACGCTGGTGGAGGTCCGGGGCCCCAAAGTTCCAGTGGCGATCGACCTAACCGGTTAGGTCAAAAATGTGGGCACCGCACGATTTTTTCGATTTTGGAAGATGGATCCTTTTCTGAAATGATCTGAAAAATGTATTTTTTCAAAAACTTTTACTTTTTCGGGTTGGGTCATGATCTATGTTCACCACCATTTTTTCGGATCGCAGATCGTGTATATTTCTTCGGCTTGTGATTGCTATGCAGGCCGCGGTTCGCACATCCCTTCGGTTCGCGGTTCGATCATAGCTTCAATTTGGATCAGCCTAACCTCTCCGAGTCGGGTCGAGGAGGTCACTCCGGGTCGGTTCGTGATAGCTCTTTAGGCCTGGATCATGATCTATGAGTGGGTCACCATCTGGCGGTTTGGAACATCAATCCCTTCACTGTAGTGCGGCTCGTGACCTTTCCTTGAGACTGGTTCATGGCCTCTACTTGGATGCGGTTCGTGACCCCCCTTTGAGAGCCCCTGACCTGCTCCTGCTGGTTTCCTTTATGAGCGTCATTCGCTCGTGAAGTTTGTGGCTCCTTACCCTTTTTCGAAGGCATGATTCTCTAATTTTCCGAAATCAACGAAGTCTTCAAAAAACGATTGAAACACAGACTACCTTCTTCGGACTTAGAAATCCAAATAGTAGAATATAATCCGATATGGTGAGAATTCTATTCTCAGTGAAAGCACCAAAATGTTAGACCAAAAAATAGTCCTAACACCCAAATCATCGTATTTCGAGCATAGAATATGAAGAAATAACTGAAAAATATGAGAAAAAGCAAGACAACAGGATTTTTATAGTGGTTCAGCGTTAATGGGCCTTCATCCACTTCATACTTTCTCATTTTATTCAAAGATTGTAATTACAAGGAGTATTATGTCTCAATCACTCGAATTCAATGAATAATTCTCTCTAAATGCATTGAATTTTATTGAATAAGATGGTGATTATCTATGAAAAAGTGTTAACCATGGCAGCCATGGATGTTAAGATGCCAAAAGTCCCAAAAAATGACAAGTCTTGGGCTATTTATAGGCAATTCCTGCAGGCGGTTTGTTAAGACATGTGGTATCCATCCCGAAAACCATAGAGTCGTTCGTGAGTGGAGAGGAGGTCCAAGTAGCCGTTATCAACACGTGTCATCAGATCCGTCGAATCCGGTTCGTGAGAGACGTGGAGCTTGACCAAGCCTTGACTATTCCTTCCTGATGGCAAGGTCGGGCCGTGACCTTGTGTCACGAGCCGGGCCGTGAATGAGGGGCATGAGCGAGTCACGATCGAGGTCTATAAGGTGGGTCACGATCCGTGTTCTAGGCATCATGAACCGACCCGGGGGGTATCACGAACCGACCCCGGGGGTATCATGAACCGACCCCGGGGGTATCACGAACTGACCCCAGGGGTGTCACGAACCGGTCTTTACAAATGCCCAAATCCAGGTTTTTCTATATTCTGCCACTTCATCTGAGCGATTGCTGATCGGTGCATGTTCATACTCAAGTCCTTTGCTTTGGGTAGCCTGGTCACAAAGTAGGCTAACACCAAGCAATCACCATAATCATCTATTGTTGTTCAATCGGCTGATTAATGAAAAATTTAGTGGAGTCAGGAATAGATTTCTTGGTAGTTCTCCATTGCTAAATAAGAGAATTGTCAGGATGTAACCAATGTAATTAATCATGCTAAGGCAGTTCAATGGAGAAAGCAGTAAAAAATAACTAGGGGAGGTAGGTATAAATGTCTCATGGTAGTAGTCTACCGTGACTCGAGAATCAAAATGGAAAGCAAGCACCGTTTATGTCCAATGTAGTTGTAAAGGCCGAATAGTGAAACTGAGGGATAAGTCTTAAAACAGTCGGCATGTAAACACCAAGACTTGAGAACAAAAAATAATGAAACTGATTGTGACTGTTGTAATGACCAAGCAGTGACTATTAGGGGAGAAAGGTACATAAGGTTCAGTAAGCTAGTACCAAAATCATTTATAAACCAGAAAACTATGCTTCTGCTGAAAGTAAAAAGAAACAAATAAACTTGGTTTTATAACGTCGATTATGTAGCAAATTAAATTCTTGTATTAGGAAAGGTCTAAATTAGTGGAAGTGAAATCTAGATTGTTTAATTATGTAATTTGAAAATTCTAGAGAATGAAAAATCTAGAAAATAAGAGAATTAAGGAAAGACCTAGAAAAAAGAGAAGTGTAGAAAAAAGAAAACTCTAGAAGCAAAAAAGTGTAGAAGCATGACTATGTTATAAATAGGGTCTACTAACTCATTTGTTATATCAAGCAAGTATGAAGCAAATTATGTAATCAAGTTATATCAAGCAATAAAAGTTTTTCCTTCTCCTCAAAAAGAAATTATTTCTCTTTCTTACAATTCATCTTCCGCCTCTAAAATTTCAACAAAGTGGTATCAGAGCTATAAAAAAATTTCAACAAAGTGGTATCAGAGCCGTAAGATCCTTTCAATAAGAAGAAGGTTGAAATTATGGCATTTCTATTCCTTTCGACGTTTGTTCTCACAAAAGAGAATCTTGATGAAAGGAGCAGTAGAAAAAAAGAGGAGCTAATTTCCAAATGTTTATGGGAGATTGTTGAAAATGGCTATGAATGGCGTAAAGACATCGAGAGCATGTCGCAAATGGGCAAGAAAGCCTTTGCGAAATTAAAACGGAATGATTACCGTGCTCTTTCTGTGATTGCTGAGAATGTCGATGAGAAAGCTTCGGATCTCATTTTAGAGGAAGGTGTACAAAAGATTCATGGAATATCTTGAAAAATGTATATGGAAAAGATGATGAAAAAATAATGAATGAAGATAAGCTGATTGATGAGAAAGATGTAAAGAAGAATAGCGAGAGTGTGAACGAGAAAGAGCAAGAGAAGAAGAAAGAAGAGACTATGCCAGAGTCTATGAAAGAAGAGATGATGGATGAGACAGAGAAGGAGAAGAAGGAGAGGAAGAAGGAGGTGCAGAAGCAAAAGGAAGTTGGGAATGCTGCTTATAAAAGGAATGATACTGAAGTTGGGCTTGATGCAAATAATGCCATGAATGTTTATAGGACGGCTGAATCAAATGAAATAGGAAAAGAAAGTTCAGTGCCTATAGTCAAACAAGAGAAGAATGAATCTGATATTATTGAAGTGAGTTCGGTCATCGAGGCAGAAGAGGAAAATAAAAGTTCTAGTAATATTAATGCTATTGAAAAAGAGAGAGATTTGAAATCTATTGAAGTTGAGTTTTGCGCTAATGATGTTGAAGAAGCTGACAGTGCAGTGGAGTTGAATGAGGTAGACGATGAACAAAAAGCTCAAAGTTGAAGAAGTAAGTGAAGCGGTGCCTGATACAAAGATTGTCGATAATGAGAAGCTTGATGATGTTACTGATCGATCTAAAATTATTGACGATAGAGAGGATGTTGTCATGGAAAAAGAGTCTAAAGTCGTGCTTGAAGCTGTTGGTGAGAAAAAGGCTAGCGTTGTTGTTTGTTCGGTATTAGTTAACACAAACAAAGAAATTGAATTGATCAAATGCTGTAAAAGTGAATTTTTTAAAGAATTTAAAGATGCCATATATGACTCATTCAATGGTTATGACGTCGGAATAAGATGGAAGCTAGAGCACACGCTTTTTGGAACGTCTTGTGCGAATGAAGGAGGACAAAAAGAATGGAGCACCGTTGAAGAAATTGCATCGAAGATCTTCATATTGGGAAAGAGGAGGAAACGAAAAAAGAAAATTTGGATAATTTCTTCATTTCTGCCAAAACACGTGAGATACAAACGAATCTGCTTGGAGCAATAAAATCAAGTTTACGGGGGGATGTTGAAAATAAAAAGAAACAAATAAACTTGGTTTTATAACGTCAATTATGTAACAAATTATATTCTTGTATTAGGAAAGGTCTAAATTAGTGGAAGTAAAATCTAGATTTCATAATTATGTAATTTGAAAATTCTAGAGAATGAAAAATCTAGAAAATAAGAGAATTAAGGAAAGACCTAGAAAAAAGAGAAGTGTAGAACAAAGAAAACTCTAGAAGCAGAAAAGTGTAGAAGCACGGCTATGTTATAAATAAGGTCTACTACCTCATTTGTTGTATCAAGCAAGTATGAAGCAAATTATGTAATCAAGTTATATCAAACAATATAAGTTTTTCCTTCTCAAAAAGAAATTATTTCGCTTTCTTACAATTCATCTTCCTCCTCTAAAATTTCAACAAAGTGGTATCAGAGCAATAAAAAAAATTCAACAGCTTCCACATTTTATAAACTAGAAAACTATGCTACCACATTTTATAAAACTTCATTATATTACTAACCAAAATATATTTATTTAAGATTTATAATGGTGATCATATATCCTTAGAACAATTATATATTTACCTTTTTAAAAACATACTTCATAGTGCCAGTTCACTCTAGAATTTTAACAAGTAAAATACTTCAAAATTTACATTGTGCACATTCTAGAGAAATATTGCCTCAGGTTATTTTAATCCTCAACCTAATATTTGTGTATAAACAATGATAGAATAGGCAGCGCAAACTTTGATAGAACATGCTAAAACAGTTTCGACAAACATACCACATCATGTTCTACGGCGGCATGACTTGTTCGATTGGTGTGATGGCAATAGCTGTATACTGATCTACTTTCTTTTATCTTCTTTTTCCTTTTTTTGTCTTTTTTTTCCTAGCTCTCTTCGTTCACTCACACCGGGTTTCTCTCCGTTCTTCAAAAATCCCTTCCAGTCGTCTTGACTAATAGTGGGTTGAAAAATTTTCAAACTGTCATCGTAATCGCTGAATTTATCGTAGTATTTTGTCCTCAACTCACTCTTATGTCTCCTAAATAACTCACATTTTTTTTTGAAATAAAATTCTTTTGTATTTGGATCGAGTTCAAAACATTTCTACAAAAATTACGAACTACTTACTTAAACAAGCATTGTGATAATAATATAATTACACATAAAATCAAATAATGGAATATTTCCACTTACCAACAATGCAACCCACATGTCATTTTTTTATTTTTGGAGGTACTCTATCCCAACTTTCGCAGGAGATCGACACATGAATCCGCACAACTTTACCAATTCGGTTTCCTATTTATCCCCAATTTTTTTTTAAACGGGAATTTCTTATTCATTTGTCTTAACCTTCTCGGGTTGTGTAGCTGATGATTGCGTAGAATGGGTCGTAGCTTCTTGGGCTTTTGACATTCTTTCTTTAAAAAACTGATAATCTGCACATGTTTCAAGAAAGTGAACAACCCTATAACATAAATGGAACTACATACATTAAAATTACTAAGAAGAAGTCGAGACGTATCATATCACAATTATGTCACACCCGATATAAAGTTCTAGCAATTACAACAGAGCTAAATGACACAATACCATAAATAATTCATGGTTTTAACATTAGGCAAAATCTGTAATTGTAACGACCCGTATTCTACACATCATAGGATTGTAGAATATTTATTTCTTTCCCGTGTGAAGTCGTATGGTCATATAACTTTGGGAAACATTTATTTGAGTCATTTCCCCTGTTCATGATTTTTGTCGATTTTTAAATGACCATTTTGCCCCTAGTCAGTACTGTTTTGGCCATAACTTTTGATAGGGAAGGAATTTTGACCTGAAACCACTTCCATTAGATTCGTTTGATGGTTTCTCTTTCCGTAGAGTGGTCATAATAGCCAAACGGACTTACCGTTTGGGAGATATGGCTGAAACAAGGTTTGGAGGGTGAAAAACTGCATAATTGGGCTAAACCGGGTAGTTAGCAATTGGGCCCATAAGGGGATTTCGGGATTGGGGCTGTATAAGGGTTGATTAGGGTTAGAAAATATCCTTTTAGTCATTTTTCCAGCCACCACTTCATTTCATAGAACCCTATTAATGGCCTCTAACCTCTAAATCACTCCAAACCACTCCAAACTTGAAGAAAAGAGATTAGCAACGACAAATCAAGGCAAATCAACACCAAATCGGGATTAGAGCTGCTACAACACCTTGTTATCTTCACCAAGTCAGAGATTTATTTCGGATCTTGTTTAATTTGTGGCTAAGGTGAGTGATTAGCTTGCTTTTTGCACTAATTATGGTTATTCGGGGTGATTAGTGCTAATTAGTGTTTTTAGACGAAAATAAATTCTGGAAAAATGTTTATAAATTCATAAATAATGTTTTAGACCTCTGATATGAGTTTGGGTTAATTTGATTAAGTTTTGCTAATCATGTCATTAGTTATGCTCACATATGCTTAAGGGAAAACATGGGGTTTTGGGCATATTTGATCCATTTTACCATGTCATATTGTTGTTTTGGTGTTTGAGGTCACTTGTATGTGTTGCTATGACTCTATGACATGCTTTGTGATTGATTTCAATAGTTAGAATGGTCGAAAACGCCGTCGAGAGGCGTATAAACACTTGCTGGAAAGTTGCAGGAATTAGTGCAGGAAATCGGATCGGATCGCCCCTACCGACCCGAACCGCCCATTCCTCTTCACCACGAACCGAACCGGATCGCTATAGCGAAGCAAGCCGCGCCACGAGCTGAAGGATCCGAACCGATCCAGTGTGCAATGAAGGACCCCGATCCGAACCGTCATAAGAGAGAGACATGGATCCGACCCGAACCGATGGTGCACTCCGATCCGACCCGAGGTAACGGTCACGAAACGAGACGATGAAGACCACGATCCCAATGATGACGAAAGGGATCCGAACCATGGCATGAAGAAGGCTCCGACCCGATCCGAGGACTGATGCTTGGTGGTTGAGGGCGGCACGAACCACGACACGATGGAGGGTGCGAACCGAACCGAGGTGGTGGACCCGAACCGATCCGATGGGTGGTCACGAACCCGACCCGACCCGAATTGGAGGAAGAGATGATGATCCGAACCGATCCGAAGGAGGAAGATCCATAACCCGAAATGCAAAGGTAGTTCAAGTGGAAGTTCGAGCTCAGGATCCAGACGGGAACCAATGAGTTCACTTCGTGATTGGGCTTTGCTGCGGGACGCGTGCTAAGGAGTTGTCGATGTCTATGACTTTGGATCACTAGGTGTTGGAGGTAGAGAGACAAACTCGGGCTTTGGATATGGTGCGACTAGGGAGCTACCTACCAATGGAGTGGGGTCATGGAAACGTTGGGCGTGATCCCATAGGTATGGCGTTGGTGGTAGTAGGAATGTACATAGTCATACAAAGTCGAGTTCTGTCGTTTGAGTAAAGTGCTCTAGTGATCGAAGAAGTGGATGTCGTATGCTTTACGCATTGAGTGAGAGATGCGAGGATGGTTGTTATGCTTGATTGTTTGACACACACATCCCCACCCCCGTATACTTATACTATGTGTTTGTGACATCTTAGAGTATTGTACCGTGTAGTACTAACTCTTTGATTGCAGGTCCAGGTTCAGGTATGACTTAGTATACCTGTTATTATTCTGTTTATACTTGCTACCACTCATACCAGACTGATGTCTGACCCAGAGTTTTATGTTTCTTCTTATTACTCTGGGTGCTCACACGAGCAGACTAGAGACAGGGATAGCTGGTAGTGCGCTTGGTAGATGGACTGAAGACGAGCAGGAGGCTCCACGTATGATATATAGTTATTCTCCCTGTGTCGTGATCGGTATCTACTTTGGGCATTAGTAGCATACCTATTTTGCTTATCTTAGAGACAGTAATTTGAAGTTGTAATAAGCTGTATTTGATATTTCCGCTACTCTGATGATGTTAGTTCAAGTTTTCAGCTTATGCACTGTCTCATCTGTTTTATGTCAAGTATATGTTGGCTATTATATTTTATTCCATGCGCTGTGAGACATATTACAGGTTCTTTATTTGGTTCCTCTTCTTTCTTTCTCTTCTTTGGCGACCGTCCCATGCCAATTGGACATGTGTACAGCGCACAAGTGGAGTAAATGTCGGTTGGTGCGGGGCGGCCGTCACACTTGGTATCAGAGCTCTAGGTTGCGGAATTCACCTAGGGAAAGACACTAGGGAGAGATAGTACGTATATGAGAGCGCGTATTTGTGATTATTTTGGTTTTCAAAAGCTATATCTATATATAGTATTAGTATGTTTAAGGATGAAGTCGCATTGCACTGCACTGGCACCACTAAGGAGATGGTTAATCGTTTTCTCTTTAACAGATTTGACGATGAGCCGAGGAAGAGGTGCTGGCAGAGGGGCCAATAATGGGAATCCCCCTGACATGAGGGCTATGTTTACCAACCTCATGAGAGAGATGCTTGTGGATATTCAGAGGGAGGCTCCTAATGTTGCCAATGCTGGAGGTGCAGCGGTGCAAGCGCCTAGGGTCGATTTCGCCAAGCTGAGTAAGGATTACACTAATCTTGGTGGAAAGCCGTTTCACGGAACAGAATCGGCCACGGATGTTCAAGATTGGTTGGATAGTTGCGACCGTATCTTCGACGATTTGGGTATCGAGGATGCGATGAAGAGAAGGCTTGCGTCTCGTCAGCTGTAAGGACGAGCGATGAATTGGTGGAATGCTATTAGGGCAGCCACACCAGAAGATCAAGTTACTTGGGATCAGTTTAAAGCTCGCTTTAGCGACAAGTATATCCCAGCTGCCCAGAAGTCGGAATTGTTTAGGAAGTTCTTGGAGCTTAAGCAGAATGGGAGGGCAGTATCGGATTATGTTGCTGAGTTCGACACTTTGTCAAAGTATGGGTTATCTCTAATTGATACTCCCGAAAAGAAAAATGAGAGGTTCATCACTGGCTTGGATGAATACTTAGGGGAGAGGCTGATTAATCACATCGATGAGACGTTTGAGTCGATTGTGGGAAAAGCTTTGAGGTCAGAAAGTCTTTACCCTAAGCCGAAGACTGGGGTTGTTGCTGCATCTGCTGAAGAGCCAAAGCCGCAAGCAAGCGGTGGAGGCAAGAATAACTCTCAGAATAAGAGGAAGCAGAACCAAGCTAAGGATGGCCAGAAGAAAAGCAGGAAAGAAGTCGAGTGCTTCAAATGTGGAAAGAAGGGCCATTATGCAAGGGAATGTAGGGCCAAGACAGTGGGAAAGAAGTGCTTTAACTGTGGCCAAGAGGGACATTTTAAGGATAAGTGCCCGCAACCTCTGAAGGAGAATCAGATTGTGAAAGCATATGCCATCAATGCTGTTCCTTCTTCGTCGAATGCCCCAACTGCGGCGGAGAAAGGAAAGGGAGTCGTCATTCAAGGTATGCTTTCCATTTATGATCTTCCTGTTAGAGTTTTGTTCGATACCGGGGCTTCCCATTCCTTCATATCTAGTGACCTGGTAGATAGGTTGGGATTGGAACCCGAGTTAGTCGATAGACCATTAGCTGTGACGAACCCGATTGGTGGTTCAACAAACCTCAGTATGATCTGTCGTAATGTGGTCTTATCGAGTCATGGATGTATGTTTGTTTGTGATTGCTTTGTTTTGGGCTTTACTGGGTATGGCATTATTTTGGGAGTCGATTGGCTCCAAAGATACGGGGTGGTGGTAGACTGTGAGGGCTTTTTGGTGACAGTTAGGGCGGATGATGGGCGGAGGGTAGTGTTTGGTAATCTACCCTGTGATGGGGTAATGGCTAGTTTTGTAAATTCCCTCGACATTCCGCATGATGAGTTATCAGGTTTGCCCGTGGTTGGCCAGTACCCGGACATCTTCGAGGAAGTGACCGGACTTCCACCACACCGAGAGATTGAGTTTCGTATTGATTTAGTGAAAGATGCCAGACCTATAGTGATGCCACTTCGTCGTATGGCACCACGAGAACAGCGAGAGCTCGAGGTGCAAGTTAGCGATCTTATGAAGAAGGGATTTATTAGAAGAAGTATCTCCGAGTGGGGAGCACCAGTTGTGTTTGCTACTAAGGCAGATGGTTCCCTTCGATTGTGTGTGGACTATCGCGAGTTAAATAAGGTGACGAGGAAGAATAAGTATCCTCTACCACGGATAGATGATTTGTTTGATCAACTGGAAGGAGCGAGAGTGTTCTCCCAGTTGGACCTCGCGACAGGATTTCATCAGCTCCGTGTAGCAGCTGATAGTATAGCTAAAACGGCATTTAGGACGCCGTCTGGGTTTTATGAGTGGTTGGTCATGCCATTCGGGTTGACCAATGCACCAGCATACTTCGTGGATCTTATGAATAGAGTATTCAGAGACCAACTGAATAAGTTCGTCCTTGTGTTCGTAGACGATATCCTTGTTTACTCGAGGACAGAAGAGGAACACAAGGAACATTTGAGAATTGTGTTGGAGGTGTTGAGAAGACACCAATTGAAAGCGAAATTCTCTAAGTGTCATTTTTGGAGGAGAGAAGTGAGATTCTTGGGTCATGTTGTTTCAGAGAATGGTATTTCCGTGGATCCTGCAAAGGTGGCTACGGTACAAGATTGGTCTACGCCCAAGAATGCAACAGACGTAAGAAGTTTCTTGGGGTTAGCTGGATATTATCGTAAGTTTATCAAAGACTTCTCCAAGACAGCGGCACCGTTGACTCAGTTGACTAAGAAGAATCAAGCCTTCGTTTGGGACGGAGGGTGTGAAAAAGCATTCAAGAGTCTAAAGGAAAAGTTGACGCGTGCGCCAGTGTTGGTCATTCCTAAGGGAAATGAAGAGATGACGGTATACACGGATGCTTGTGGTACCGGACTGGGTGCGGTATTGATGCAAGGAGGTAGGGTTGTAGCTTATGCTAGTCGACAGCTAAAGCCGCATGAGAAGAAGTATCCTACCCATGATTTGGAATTGGCAGCGATTGTATTTGCGCTAAAGATGTGGAGACATTACCTCTTGGGAGAAAGATTTGAGCTGTTTACCGATCATAAATCGTTAAAGTATCTCTTCTCTCAGAAAGATCTGAATCTCCGTCAGCAGAGATGGTTAGAGTTTTTGGCTTCGTATGATTTTGATATCGCGTATACACCTGGGAAGGGTAATGCGGTAGCCGATGCCTTAAGTAGGAGACATGCCAGCTTAGGGGCAATGTTTCTTGAATGGAAGCAGCTGGAGTATATTGCGGGGTTTGATTTCAGACCAAGGTGCGAATTGGATCCAGTTATACTATCTAGCTTGACGATCAGACCCACTTTGATTGAGAGGATTGGTTCCAGTCAAAGGAACGACCCTAATTTATTGGAAGTCATCTCCAAGTTGGAAATGAATGTCGATGGGGAGATGGACAAGTATGGGCTTGATCGAGATGGATGGCTTCGGAAGAATGGAAGACTAGTGGTGCCCAACGTGAATGGTTTGAGGGATGAAGTGCTTAGAGAATGTCATCACTCAAAGCTAACTATACATCCCGGTGGTAATAAGATGTACCGAGATATGAAGCAGACTTACTACTGGGAAGGGATGAAAAGAGACGTTGGGAAGTTTATATCCAAATGCATGAATTGCCAGCTAGTTAAAGCCGAGCAAAAGAAGCCTAGTGGGTTGTTGCAACCATTAGAAATTCCCGAATGGAAATGGGAGCAAGTTTCAATGGATTTCATCGATGGTTTGCCGAGGACTAGATCGGGACATGATAGCATTTGGGTAATTGTGGATCGACTGACCAAGAGTGCAAGATTTATACCAGTTAAGTCGAACAGAACTGCAGCTAAGTTACCAGAACTGTATATGAAGTGGGTAGTGAGATTTCATGGAGTACCCAAAGGCATTGTGAGTGACCGAGATCCGTTGTTTACTAGTGGATTTTGGAAGAGCTTACAAGAGGCTTTAGGATCAAAATTACATCTCAGTACCGCGTATCATCCTCAGACCGACGGTCAGACGGAGAGGGTGAATCGGATATTGGAAGATCTCTTGAGGGCTTGCATATTGGATTTCGGTGGATCATGGGATGACCATTTGCATCTAGTGGAGTTTGCATATAATAATAGCTACCAATCCAGTATCGGTATGGCTCCATATGAAGCTTTGTACGGAAGACCGTGCAACTCACCATCATGTTGGATAGAGACTGGCGAGAAGTTTGTGCTTGGACCAGATGTGGTGAGAGAAACTTCCGATAAGATCAAGATCATTCAGCAACGAATGAAAGCTGCTCAGGATAGGCAGAAAAGCTATGCTGATAAGAGGAGAAGAGACTTGAAATTCTCCGTTGGTGACTTGGTGTTTGTCAAGATCTCTCCGTTGAAAAGCGTGATACGATTTGGCAGGAGAGGCAAGTTGGCACCAAGATTTGTGGGTCCTTTCCAAGTTCTCGAGGAAGTTGGGAATTTGGCGTATAGGGTTGGCTTACCAGAGAAAATGGCAGGAGTTCACAATGTGTTTCATGTTTCCCAACTAAGGAAGTTCGTTCACGACTCAAATGTGACTATTTCACCTGATCAGTTAGAGGACTTCGAAGTAGAACCTGAGGCGGTTGAGAACCGCAAGCCGATTCGTATTGTGGGGCATGATACGAAACAACTTCGAAGAAAGGCGGTGAAGCTAGTCAAAGTTCAGTGGGGCGAGGACGAAAATGATTGTGCTTGGGAGACAGAGGAAAGCGTTAGAAAGGCTTATCCAGAACTCTTTGCCTGGTAAGATTTACTTTGCGATTTAGTTATTCCGCATGCTAGGATAGACTTGTTTTGCTTGTTTTTGCATGTTTGATGATTGTTTTATGATTGATAGGCATGCGGGACCCTTGTGTGTGTTTTGATTAGGGAATTTCGGGGGCGAAATTTCTTAAGGGGGGAAGAGTGTAACGACCCGTATTCTACACATCATAGGATTGTAGAATATTTATTTCTTTCCCGTGTGAAGTCGTATGGTCATATAACTTTGGGAAACATTTATTTGAGTCATTTCCCCTGTTCATGATTTTTGTCGATTTTTAAATGACCATTTTGCCCCTAGTCAGTACTGTTTTGGCCATAACTTTTGATAGGGAAGGAATTTTGATCTGAAACCACTTCCATTAGATTCGTTTGATGGTTTCTCTTTCCGTAGAGTGGTCATAATAGCCAAACGGACTTACCGTTTGGGAGATATGGCTGAAACAAGGTTTGGAGGGTGAAAAACTGCATAATTGGGCTAAACCGGGTAGTTAGCAATTGGGCCCATAAGGGGATTTCGGGATTGGGGCTGTATAAGGGTTGATTAGGGTTAGAAAATATCCTTTTAGTCATTTTTCCAGCCACCACTTCATTTCATAGAACCCTATTAATGGCCTCTAACCTCTAAATCACTCCAAACCACTCCAAACTTGAAGAAAAGAGATTAGCAACGACAAATCAAGGCAAATCAACACCAAATCGGGATTAGAGCTGCTACAACACCTTGTTATCTTCACCAAGTCAGAGATTTATTTCGGATCTTGTTTAATTTGTGGCTAAGGTGAGTGATTAGCTTGCTTTTTGCACTAATTATGGTTATTCGGGGTGATTAGTGCTAATTAGTGTTTTTAGACGAAAATAAATTCTGGAAAAATGTTTATAAATTCATAAATAATGTTTTAGACCTCTGATATGAGTTTGGGTTAATTTGATTAATTTTTGCTAATCATGTCATTAGTTATGCTCACATATGCTTAAGGGAAAACATGGGGTTTTGGGCATATTTGATCCATTTTACCATGTCATATTGTTGTTTTGGTGTTTGAGGTCACTTGTATGTGTTGCTATGACTCTATGACATGCTTTGTGATTGATTTCAATAGTTAGAATGGTCGAAAACGCCGTCGAGAGGCGTATAAACACTTGCTGGAAAGTTGCAGGAATTAGTGCAGGAAATCGGATCGGATCGCCCCTACCGACCCGAACCGCCCATTCCTCTTCACCACGAACCGAACCGGATCGCTATAGCGAAGCAAGCCGCGCCACGAGCTGAAGGATCCGAACCGATCCAGTGTGCAATGAAGGACCCCGATCCGAACCGTCATAAGAGAGAGACATGGATCCGACCCGAACCGATGGTGCACTCCGATCCGACCCGAGGTAACGGTCACGAAACGAGACGATGAAGACCACGATCCCAATGATGACGAAAGGGATCCGAACCATGGCATGAAGAAGGCTCCGACCCGATCCGAGGACTGATGCTTGGTGGTTGAGGGCGGCACGAACCACGACACGATGGAGGGTGCGAACCGAACCGAGGTGGTGGACCCGAACCGATCCGATGGGTGGTCACGAACCCGACCCGACCCGAATTGGAGGAAGAGATGATGATCCGAACCGATCCGAAGGAGGAAGATCCATAACCCGAAATGCAAAGGTAGTTCAAGTGGAAGTTCGAGCTCAGGATCCAGACGGGAACCAATGAGTTCACTTCGTGATTGGGCTTTGCTGCGGGACGCGTGCTAAGGAGTTGTCGATGTCTATGACTTTGGATCACTAGGTGTTGGAGGTAGAGAGACAAACTCGGGCTTTGGATATGGTGCGACTAGGGAGCTACCTACCAATGGAGTGGGGTCATGGAAACGTTGGGCGTGATCCCATAGGTATGGCGTTGGTGGTAGTAGGAATGTACATAGTCATACAAAGTCGAGTTCTGTCGTTTGAGTAAAGTGCTCTAGTGATCGAAGAAGTGGATGTCGTATGCTTTACGCATTGAGTGAGAGATGCGAGGATGGTTGTTATGCTTGATTGTTTGACACACACATCCCCACCCCCGTATACTTATACTATGTGTTTGTGACATCTTAGAGTATTGTACCGTGTAGTACTAACTCTTTGATTGCAGGTCCAGGTTCAGGTATGACTTAGTATACCTGTTATTATTCTGTTTATACTTGCTACCACTCATACCAGACTGATGTCTGACCCAGAGTTTTATGTTTCTTCTTATTACTCTGGGTGCTCACACGAGCAGACTAGAGACAGGGATAGCTGGTAGTGCGCTTGGTAGATGGACTGAAGACGAGCAGGAGGCTCCACGTATGATATATAGTTATTCTCCCTGTGTCGTGATCGGTATCTACTTTGGGCATTAGTAGCATACCTATTTTGCTTATCTTAGAGACAGTAATTTGAAGTTGTAATAAGCTGTATTTGATATTTCCGCTACTCTGATGATGTTAGTTCAAGTTTTCAGCTTATGCACTGTCTCATCTGTTTTATGTCAAGTATATGTTGGCTATTATATTTTATTCCATGCGCTGTGAGACATATTACAGGTTCTTTATTTGGTTCCTCTTCTTTCTTTCTCTTCTTTGGCGACCGTCCCATGCCAATTGGACATGTGTACAGCGCACAAGTGGAGTAAATGTCGGTTGGTGCGGGGCGACCGTCACAGTAATGAATAAATACTATTTACTGCACAAATCTATAGTAAAGAAACTCAAGATCTAGAAATAATCACCTATAATGTACTTGCACAAGCAATGCAATTCGAAATCACGAGAAATAAAAATCTAAAATGAATATATTTTGGGATTAATTGTCAAGAATAATCCGAAGTTTAACGTGTCTTCTTATAATAATCCCAAGTTTGGATTATTTCTGAATAATCCAAAGTTTGGGGGGGTGGGGGGGTGTCTTTCAATATTGATCCCAATGACCCCCTGACGTGTTGTTTTGGGATCAATATGGGAAGACACCCCTAAACTTCGGATTAATATGAGAAGAACCAAGTAAATGAGATTAATATGGGAAGACACCTCCAAACTTCGGATTATTCAGACATAATCCAAACTTGAGATTATTATGGGAAGACACGTTAAACTTTAGATTATTCTTGACAATTATTCCTATATTTTGATTATAGGACCTTAACAAAGCAAGCTATGAGAAAACGATGCGCATCTGCCCACCGATTTATTTTATAATTAATCTTTGTATCATATGTATAATCATCTCTAATTACATATATATAAAGTTTCGGATGATCATATTATCACTTTAGCTTACAAATAATCATATCATCATTGTGTTTGAACTAGAGATGAACTGGAGTTCGTTATTGACAATACGCTTTTTGTGAAATCTATATTTCCACCGAGGCAGAGCCGGCCCAAAGACATTGTTTTCGTAGCCCGGTCTTAGATTTCTCGCTTTGTAAAGTAAATTTATAGCACAGTGTGTTTGTATGGGCATGTTCTCATGGGTGTATATCGGGCATAATTTCTGTGTTCTTGATTGAAACGTGTTGCTCCGACCTAAGGGTTTGGTAGCATGATTTTCTATATGTCCCTATGACTTACATATGACGCATTAATTGTTTGAATAAACTTTTGGTTGGGAGAGAGAAGAACGAACGTTAATGCTAACTGTTGAAGCAAAATAAACATGTGGCTAAGTTTAACCCTGGGTAAAAATATTTATCATTAAGTTAAGACATACTAATGAACAAATTTGCTTGTGTGAGACAATAGAAAATGAATACGTAGACGTAGTAACAAATTCAAATCACAAGTTTCTCCACAAAAAACAACACTTGTATTATTTTAAATATATTCGCCAACTTTACACTTTCAAAGATAACATGACAAGTCAAATTTTCATATTTCATAGGTTAACCAACTGCACAAATCAACAAAGGTGTTTTTTTTTTTTTTTTTTTTTTTTAATAGTTTTTGTAGATTTATTTTTTCTTATTCTGAATATTCAGATTTACCAAATACAATTCTAAACTATATTAGCATGTGTCACATAATAGTTACATTACAAATCAGCAAAATATTTATAGTCATTACAAATCAAGCAACCCATTGTTACACCAAGGCATACATATAACCAACAAAACCAAAGTGTGGTGCAGCAATGAGAAGCATAGGTAGCAGGGACATACATCAGTAAGTTTAAGCATGCAACCAGCAAATCCAAAGTATTCAGCTTTAGTTGAAAAAAAACAAAGCACCAGATTCAAGTGCAAGTGGAGAACACATAAGTTCAAATGCAACTGGCCAAATTCAAGTGCAAGCGTCGAACACACAAATTGAGGTCTTGCTCGATATTTTTTCAGGATCTTAACCTTCGTTCACCGGAGCTGGGGAGACAATTGTGTCGTCTTGTTTGACCTGCGACTTGTCAGAGTCTGTGTGATTGGCCACTGCTCTAGGCATGGATGGTCCTCAGTTGTTCTGGTGCTATTTGTTATTTTTTTGTATGTTCCATATTGTTTGTGTGTGTACAGATTTTATAGCCATTTCTACAAATCTATTTTTGCAAGCCGTTGGAGAATGGCTAGATTCTCCCTTTTCTTTTGTTAAAAAATATATTTATGTGTATATACATAGAAGTTCGAACCATATTTTATTTTCATATTAGTTTAACTAAACATTTAACATAAGGTAATAAAAAAAGTGGTAACCAAATACAAATGGATGCAAGATATTGCGAATAGCATTTGGCTGTAGTTGGATTTTGTGCTTTCTTCCGGCATTTTTTGGTCCTTTTTTCCAATGCTGATTTAATTGATTACCAAAAAACTTGTGAAATCACTTGGAATCATTCTGTTGTTTAGTAAATTAGATTCACTTATAACTTTTTAATTTAAACTAATTTAGCAACTAATCTGATGTAACTAGCCTTAAATTTAGTAAAGCAGTCCAACGTGAGCGATGCAATACCTTCGCTACTACTATATGCTGCTAAATTATTACAGCTGCAATAGTATGCCGCTAACTTATTGCTGTAGGGAAAAAAAAAAAATGTAGATGAATAACTAAAACAAGTTTGTGAAACAGAGCCCATATCGATGGTGAGGCCATGTGGATGCTTCGCTGCGATGCCATATGGTGAGGCCATTATTGATGAATTATTAGAATTACGGGATTTTCATGAATATTTTATGTTCTTTTCATGTATATTCCATGCAAATAAGTAGAATTCAACATTTTTTAAAACACGGTTTCTAGTCACTTCATGCATCCAAGAAATGCTTTCACTAGATTCAGGTAAGAAATTCATTTAATATCAAAAAATGCATTTGGTAAGGTCTTCTAACTTCTCATTATATTCAAAAGCCGATGGATAGATAGTAGGAAACTTAATGTCATCCACATTAGCAGCCAACCGTTTTGGTGTGTATAAAACCATAAACCATCCGTCATTTTTAAATCTTTCAAGTAGAACACTTGACTCGCTTCCGATGCAAGAATAAACGACTCACCGTTCACTTTATCTTTACTCTTCAATTTCTCTATGTTAACCGTGATCAAGTTTGAAATGAGATCAATTTTGCAACCATTGACCTCGTCTTCAACCTTTACCCAATCATAATATAAAACCATTTGTTTAAAGTCAATGTAATCTAAGTCAATTATTTGCTGAATAACTCTGTAATACTTGGTTTTTGATTCCTTGTAATTTTTGTCCCCCCCACTTGCTCTAAATTTTGTAATTGTTCTCATACATACACTACTGTCTTCTGTTAGCATCCGCTCTTCATAACTTTTTAGGGAAAATCTGAATCCATTTACTTGGTACTTCACATAACTGCATGCCTTGAACTTCGGCACATTCAACGGCCGCCAAAAAGTTGAATCAACATCGTTGATCCTCACCAACTAACAAAACATAATATGTCGGAAGTATGGTCATGAAGGAGTAAAATCAGTGAAATGCACGTCAAAAATTTAATAAGATGTTATACTTACCTCGTCATGTAATCATAGAGTAAAACTTTGACAAGTTTCCATAGGAATAACTCTACAACATGGTTGTGATTTAGTGTTTTTCACATAGATTGTATACCTCATACAACACATGCATTTTAAAACGAATAAGTGAACTGATTTACGCTAAAGGAAATTCAAGACAAATTCTTAAATTTACTTCTGTAACACCCCGTAATTTTATAACATTAAAATTCACAAATTAAAGTATACTTAATTTTTAGAAGAAGAATTAAGTGAAATGGGTTGCGCTATTATGTTCGTCTCAAAATTTTGGGTTAAGATAGACATTTGGTTTGCAGAAAACGGATAACTTATGAAGAAGTTATTAAGCCTTGAAGTTTGTATGCATATGTGAGAAATATATATATATATATATATATACACACACACACACACACACATATATATATATATATATATATAATATTCAAAAAAAGTTCAAAACAGCGAATCGGGAGGGGGAATAGCCGTACCGCACCATTTTTGGAGTCGACCTGAGCCTCGCTGGGTCGACTAGGGGTCGATGCAGGGTATTTGGCTGTCAACCCGTGGCCCGATTCGCCCTAAGGGATGATGTGGCATTTGAGTGGTCCTGATGGTTCTGGTTATCCCTAGTTTAGTCCGACGGCCTTTATTAAATTAAACTTCTATAAAAACACTCCTAAACCCCTAACCCTAATCACATTAATTCATAACAAGAGCCGCCATGCCGTCAATGGAGAACCTAGAGTAGCCGCCATACACTTTCAACCCTAAAGCAAGATAGAAGCTTGAATCAAAATCAAATCAAATCTAAATAACGATTAGTCTACATCAAAGGCGAGCAATTCAGTTTCAGAATACAGATCCCAGAAAGACAAGACTATTCTTTTTAATTGTGAGTATGACAGCTTTCACAAATTAATTAATTAATTTAATTATGATAAGATATAATTGGGATTATGAGAATATGATTTTGAATCATGTGATGTAAATTATATGTATGTTTGTGGTGTTGAATCATATGTTAGTTCTCATGTGAATCTTATGCAAGTTGGATCATATGTTAGTTCTTATGTGAATCTTATGCAAGTTGAATCATATATCTTATGCAAGTTTATGATGATTGGATCATATATTCATGTATGAATCTTATGCAAGTTTGGGTTGTTAAAATATATATGAGACATGTATATGCATATGCAAGTTTATATGACATTAACCTTTATGTTTAGACCCATATGCAAGTTTACATCTTTATGTTTAGATCTATATGCAAGTTTACATCTTTATGTTTAGATCTATATGCAAGTTTACATCTTTATGTTTAGATCCATATGCAAGTTCACACCTTTATGTTTGGATCTATAGCAGTACATAAGTAATGCAAGTTTATGCCCATTACCTATGCTAGTTTTGTATCATATGCTAGTTTGAATGAAATTCATATGCAAGTTATTGGCTATGTAATCTTATGTCATGATCCTTAGATCTATTTTATGTGTTATGTGATGTTGTTTTTCTTTTTATATGTTAGACTATTTGCAAGTCTAACATGTGTCATATGAATACGTATGATTAATTTGAGACATTAATTGTTAATATACATAAATTGTGAATTGGCATAAAATGGCCTTAAAAGACATATGATTAATTTGAGACATTAATTTGCATAATTGGTATTTATGGACATAATTTTAAGAGACAATTATGGACATAAATAAATTTGGAATTTATTGATAAATTTGAATAGGGATATTAATCCAATTTGAGGTTAAATGAAGATGTGTAATAATTAACCGCCTAAGGCACGAGGTTAGACTCTTTTGTGGTGTAAGACTACCCGGACCCGTCCGGCAAATCCAGCAGCCACAAATGCCAGTCTAATGTGAGAGGTCAAAGGCACGAATTAAATGCGTAACAATTGTAAAGACACGAGATTAGGCTCGTTTGCGGTATAAGACTGCCCGGACCTGCCCAGCAAATCCAGCAACCGCAAATGTCAGCCTAATGTGGGAGGTCTTTACAAGGTTACGGTTCTAATAAAATAAGTAACACTTAACCAGATAAACATGTGGTGGGACATGGGGGGTTAAGTGGGTGCCTTGGGTGACATGTGAAATTAAGTGGGTGCCTTAGGTGGCATGTGAAATACGATTAGATGCACTTAACCAAGATTGAAACATGTAAAAAGACATGAATAAGAGTGGGGTTAAGTGGGGAAACCTTAGTGGGGACCAAGCATAGGTGGAAGGCTTGTGTCAAGCATAGGGGCCCTTTTCAAACCAGTAATCCATTAAGTATCTTTGTGAGTCGACCCAAGTCGAGGACAGGACACGCTTACTGGATTTGATTGTAAGAGGTCAAAACAGGTTAGCGGTGGCAACGCAAGTCCAGCGGGGTCATGTGCGTGCGTGGGCCCGTGCTGGTAGGTAAGACGTTGTTGCATCGTGTAGATATAAGCCATGCATCTTTGGTGGTATCGGGTTTCCACTTTGGGGAGTGATACACCCCACTGTGGGACCAGCACGGGTATCTACGAGTTATGGAGCCGATCGAAGGGGGGTAGTGGGTACACCTAGTGGAGATAGGGGCAGACGACACCTATGAAGGCAGCTAGGGATACACGAAATTACCATTATCATTATTAAGTTCTGTAGGCGGGATCAACTTTTAGGGTGACTAGTGGTGGTGCTGTATAGTAATTATCCTATAGTGATTAGGAACGAGATTAACATCAGAATATTCCTCTTATTTGCTTTGTCATGCCCACTTGTTTCATGGTCATATCTTATCTTACCAGTTTATGCCTTATCCTAGTTAATTTAATAATTATATTGTTAAAGTTATTATACTCGCCAGAATTTATGTCTGACCCCCTTATTTTCGCCTCTTTTCTTTCTTCCTCCCCCTCAATGTTCTCAGTGTGGGACTAGTACTAGTGGAGCTTGATCTCAGATCTCTTTCTCTCTCTTTTGGAAGTGCTTGGGTTGCTGAAAGTAAAGTTCAGCTCATCTCTTTTATGGCTACTTGTGTTGGGGTTTATGCTTTTTATTTTATGTACTCTGAAACAATTTATCAAGATGGATATTAAGTGTACTTGGTTTATGAAGTTGTTGTAATCAAACTATTTCTCCGCTGCAATAAAAGTTGTTTTAAAATTTTCAAGTACCATTATTTGTATCTGTCTTGTTATATTCTGTTCTATACACTAAATACGCTCCATGGAAGTTTTTGCATTCCCTTTGTGAGTGACATTAATGGACGTGGGGTGTTACATGTCGTATCAGAGCTGAAGGTTACCAGACCAGATATGAATTTTGAAAAACTATTTTTCAAAAACATTTTATAAAGAAATACTTTCAAAAGTATGTTTTAAGGAAAGTATTTTCAAGAGAAAAGTTTGTTTTAAAAACATAACCCTCAAGAGCCATATATCTTTCTTTCGAATTATCCGTTTTGAATCTCTTTATTTTCTTTTCAGCATGTCTGGAATTCCCGAGATACCCGAGGGGATACCGATACCAGGATAGTTTAGAAGGTATCTGGAAGCTAGGGCCAATGTCGCAGGCCCAGCAGATGCTCCTCCTCCTCCTCCCCGTGTTGATACTTTTGCAAAGATATGCAAAGATTTTAGGGCAATGGGCAGGAAATCTTTTCACGGATCAGAGACGTTTGTTGAAGCTCGAAATTGGCTTAAGGAGGTGGAAGACCTATTTGGTATTTTTGAAGTAGAAGATGGAAGGAAGGTCCAATTGGCTGCTTGGTTAATGAAAGACGAAGCCTCGTTTTGGTGGGGGGTCACGAACGGAGGGCGTCCAATAGAGACATGGATGGATTTCAAGCATAGGTACGAAATGAAGTTTCTCACACGAGCAGAAGAGAATTTATATACGGAAAGATTCTTGGCGTTAAAGCAAGGGGATTTATCAATAAAGGAGTACGTCAACAAGTTCAATCAGTTGGCGAGATTTGGCTTGGAATTGGTAAACACACCTGAGAAGAAGGCCCTGAGGTTCGTTAAAGGTTTGAATGAGCCGCTACATGGGTTGGCGATGACCTACATTCCGATGGGGGCTACCGCTCAGAAACTGGTTGACATGGCGCTTATGCATGAGGAAGAGAAAGGTGCGAATGCTAATAAGACACCGGAGAATAAAGGAGACCAGAAGAAGCCACAACAGCAAAATAAGAAAGGCGGGAAGAACAATAATGGCAAAGGAAAGAAGAAGTGCTTTAATTGTGGGACACCAGGCCATCTGAGCAAAGACTGTAGGAAAAAGAAGAAGACTGGCTGTTTCCACTATGGATAGGCAGGTTATCTAGTTAAGGACTGCCCAAGGAAACAGGGGCAAGGGAAAAGAACTTCTGGAGGGCATCTTCAGGCTCTTCTGGCACCAGGGCAGGTGAGAGGGCAGATTCAGGCTCTCATGGCACCAGGACAGGAGAGAGGTAGAAACATTTCCGTTGAAAGTTTAGTTTTTCTGTTTGATCATCTTGTTCGTACTTTGTTTGACTCTGGCGCTTCACACTCGTTTATATCTGCTTCGTTAGTTGAAACACTACACCTAAATACTAGTCTAGTTATGGATCCCATAGTAGTCTCAAATCCTATTGGTGGTTCGGCTCATCTTTCTATGATTTGTCGGGATTTGAGAGTGTCTATCTTGGGCGTTGGGTTTGAATGGAACGCCTTTGTTCTTGGCTTTATGGGCTACGACTTGATTCTAGGTATGGATTGGCTAACTAGATACGGTGCCATCCTAGATTGTGAAAGAAGGGTAGTTAGATTGTTGACTCGTTTTGGAAAGACCCTTGATATTTCTTGTGACCCTAGAGGTGCGGTAATGCTTAGCTACCTAGAATCCCTAGACGCATCCAATGATGATTTGAAATCTGTTCGTGTGGTCCGTGAATATAGTGACGTCTTCAATGAAGTTCAAGGTTTACCCCTGAGGCGCGAGATAGACTTTCGAATATATCTAGTAGATAATGCAAAGGCAGTTGCATTACCAGTGCGCCACATGGCTCCGAGAGAGAAAAGAGAACTCAGTAAGCAAGTGAAAGAATTGCTTGAGAAGGGGTTCATAAGAAGAAGTATTTCGGAGTGGGGTGCTCCAGTCGTTTTTGCTACAAAAGATGATGGTTCACTTAGATTGTGCGTGGACTATAGAGAGCTGAATAAGCTAACAAAGAAGAACAGGCACCCATTATCGAGGATAGACGATTTATTCGATCAGTTGGTGGGTGCTTCAGTTTTCTCGCAACTGGATTTAGCTACAAGGTTTCATCAGCTAAGGGTGGCTGAAGATAGCATCGATAAGACTGCCTTTAGAACTCCTGACGGTTTCTTTGAGTGGCTCGTCATGCCTTTTGGTTTGTCGAATGCACCCGCATACTTTGTTGACTTAATGAGTAGGGTGTTTAGGGAGTTTCTAAACAAGTTTGCGGTAGTCTTTGTAGACGATATTCTGGTTTTCTCTAAAAATGAAGAAGAGCATGCCCTTCATCTTAGGGAAGTCTTAGAGACCCTACGAGCGCATCAGCTAAAAGCTAAGTTCTCCAAGTGCCATTTTTGGAGAAAAGAAGTGAGGTTCTTAGGACACGTGGTCTCTATGGAAGGGATAGCTGTGGATCCCGCCAAGGTGGTGGCAATCCAAGATTGGAAAACTCCTAAGAACGCAACAGAAGTAAGAAGCTTTTTAGGGCTGGCTGGCTATTATAGGAAGTTCATTAAGGACTTCGTGAAGATATTAGCCACTCTCACTCGATTAACGAAGAAGAATTTGACTTTTACTTGGGACGTTGACTGTGACGATGCTTTCCAACGTCTGAAGAGGGCTTTGACTACAGCTCCAGTTTTAGTTTTGCCAGACGGGAGTAAGACATTCACTGTATATACTGATGCTTGCGGGACAGGGCTTGGCGCAGTTTTAATGCAAGAGGGAAGGGTGATATGCTATGGTGGAAGACAGTTGAAAGCCCACGAGAAAAATTACCCTACCCACGGCTTAGAATTGGCGACCATAGTTTTTGCGCTTAAGTCATGGCGTCATTATTTGCTTGGCGAGAGGTTTGAGTTGTATATAGACCATAAGTCGCTAAAGTACTTATTCTCTCAGAAGGTCCTAAACTTGAGGCAACAGAGATGGATGGAGTTTTTGGCATCCTACGATTTTGAGATCGCATATACCCCTGCCAAGGGTAACGTTGCAGCCGACGCCTTAAGTAGAAAGAAGTAAGCTTTAAGTCCTTTGTTCATAGAGCAGCAGAGTTTGGAGTATATATCTTCCTTTGACCTCAGACCCTCTGTCGATTATGTACCCGGATTACTGACATCGTTAGAGGTGCAACCTACACTTTTGGGTCGAGTTGGAGAGGCACAGTGATATGACCCACAGTTGGTTAAGATAGTAGGCAAGCTTATAGGAGGGGAGTCCTCGAGTCATCTTGATATATATGCTATAGATAAGAGAGGTTGGCTACGTAGAGATGTAAGACTTTGCGTACCACAAGACGAGAGTTTGAAGAAGGCAATTCTTGAAGACTCGCATCGCTCTAAGATGACCATACATCCCGGTGGTGATAAGATGTATATGGATATGAAGCGAGTTTTCTTTTGGGCCGGAATGAAGAAGGACGTGGCCGAGTTCGTTGCTAGATGCTTAGTGTGCCAACAAGTTAAGGCGGGGGAAAAGAAACCTGGAGGTTTGCTCCATCCCTTAGAGATTCCGCTTTGGAAATGGGAAAGCGTTTCCATGGATTTTGTAGATGGGTTACCAAGATCAAGGAAGGGTAATACGGGGATTTGGGTAATTGTAGACAGACTTACCAAAGTGCCCATTTTATTCCCGTTAAAAGTAGAAGGACTGCCGCGTGCTTAGCATCTGTTTACCTTCGAGAGATAGTTCGTTTGCACGGTATACCCTATAGCATTGTGAGCGATAGAGATCCCATTTTCACAAGCGAATTTTGGAAAAGCTTACAAGAGGCGGTTGTAACGCAATTATGCTTAAGTACCGCTTATCACCCTCAGACGGACGGCCAGACCGAGAGAGTAAATCGGGTTCTAGAAGACCTTCTGAAACTATGCATCCTAGACTTTGGAGGAACATGGGAAGAACACCTTCCACTAGTGGAGTTCGCCTATAATAATAATTTTCAGGCTAGCATTGGTATGGCACCTTTTGAGGCTCTTTATGGACGACCGTGCCGATCACCTACATGTTGGTGGGAATCCACTGATAAGGTTTTGCTTGGACCCGACATGATTAGGGAGACTTCGGAGAAGATAGACCTGATTCGACGGCGAATGAAGACGGCGCAGGACCGATAGAAGTCATATGCTGATAGGAGACGAACCGATCTTGAATTCAATATTGGCGACATGGTTTTTGTTAAGGTGTCACTGTTGAGAAACGTTGTCCGTTTTGGATCAATAGGGAAGTCGGCACCGAGGTTCGTAGGACCCTTTCCAATTACGGAGAGGATTGGATAGATGGCGTATAGAGTAAAGTTACCAGAGAAGCTCAGCGGAGTTCATGACGTGTTTCACGTTTCGCATTTGCGTAAGTGTTTACACGATACGACGGAAGTGGTAGAGCCGAGCACGCTCGAAGAAGTGGAAGTAGAGCGCAATTCCACGATCAGACGAGCCCCTACACGTATTCGCGGATCGGAGGTCAAAAATCTTTGCAACAAAGAGGTCAAGTTGGTCAAAGTGCAATGGGGAGATGATCAAAGAGATGCGACTTGGAGACGGAAGACAAAATGCGTACGCTGTACCCTTTCCTTTTTGAGGGTATGTTTTAATTTCTCCTTTTTCTACCGTTTTGTTGTTTCTTGTCCTATCTTTTATTATTATCTTTGCGATGACATCTTCGATCTTTAATTAGGAAGAACCCTATGGTTGCAAACATGTGTTTGAGACATGTTATGTTTGGTGGATGCAAATGGATGCAAGTGGTTGCTAGTGGTTGCTCGTGGATGCATGTACACACACATTAGGCACTAGATCGGCTCAATCACCTTCATGTTGCATAAAAATGCATGTGCATATCTAAATTAATGGATGTATAATGGTTGTGTTATCATATGGATGCTGCATTTTGATGAATGGTTGTGCACACATGTAGAAATAATATGTATCGATAGGATTCTTTCGCATACATAGTGGACGCATGGCACTATCATGATTTGCATTAAGGAGGTCAACTGAATCAGTGGACCGCCTGATCTTTGCATTAGATAAGGAACATATACACACATTTTTGCATAAGTTCATATAACATTAGAAATTTCTTTAAGGACAATGGATGCTTGTGGATGATGGTTGAGTAGATGGATGATTGGTAGGTAGGATACATTCTTCTTAACTTAGAGATTTCGGGGACAAATTCCTTTATGGAGGGGAGAATGTAACACCCCGTAATTTTATAACATTAAAATTCAAAAATTAAAGTATACTTAATTTTTAGAAGAAGAATTAAGTGAAATGGGTTGCGCTATTATGTTCGTCTCAAAATTTTGGGTCAAGATAGACATTTGATTTGCATAAAACGGATAACTTATGAAGAAGTTATTAAGCCTTGAAGTTTGTATGCATATGAGAGAAATATATATATATATATATATATATATAATTATTCAAAAAAAAGTTTAAAACAACGAATCGGGAGGGGGAATAGCCGAACCGCACCATTTTTGGAGTCGACCCAGCCTTGCTGGGTCGACTAGGGGTCGATCCTGGGTGTTTGGCTGTCAACCCGTGGCCCGATTCGCCCTAAGGGCTGATGTGGCATCTGATTGGTCCTGATGGTTCTGGTTATCCCTAGGTTAATCTGACGGCTCTTATTAAATTAAAATTCTATAAAAACACTCCTAAACCCCTAACCCTAATCACATTAATTCATAACAAGAGCCGCCATGCCGTCAATGGAGAACCTAGAGTAGCCGCCATACACTTTCAACCCTAAAGCAAGATAGAAGCTTGAATCAAAATCAAATCTAAATAACGATTAGTCTACATCAAAGGCGAGCAATTCAGTTTCAGAATACAGATCCCAGAAAGACAAGACTATTCTTTTTAACCGTGAGTACGATAGCTTTCACAAAATAATTAATTAATTTAATTATGATAAGATATAATTGGGATTATGAGAATATGATTTTGAATCATGTGATGTAAATTATATGTATGTTTGTGGTGTTGAATCATATGTTAGTTCTTATGTGAATCTTATGCAAGTTGGATCATATGTTAGTTCTTATGTGAATCTTATGCAAGTTGAATCATATATCTTATGCAAGTTTGTGATGATTGGATCATATATTCATGTATGAATCTTATGCAAGTTTGGGTTGTTAAAATATATGTGAGACATGTATATACAAATGCTAGTTTATGTGATATTAACCTTTATGTTTAGACCCATATGCAAGTTTACATCTTTATGTTTAGATCTATATGCAAGTTTACATCTTTATGTTTAGATCTATATGCAAGTTTACATCTTTATGTTTAGATCCATATGCAAGTTCACACCTTTATGTTTGGATCTATAGCAGTACATAAGTTATGCAAGTTTATGCCCATTACCTATGCTAGTTTTGTATCATATGATAGTTTGAATGAAATTCATATGCAAGTTATTGGCTATGTAATCTTATGTCATGATCCTTAGATCTATTTTATGTGTTATGTGATGTTGTTTTTCTTTTTATATGTTAGACTATTTGCAAGTCTAATATATGTCATATGAAAGCGTACGAATAGCGTGGGGATGATGGGATAATATTGAATATACATAAATTGTGAATTGGCATAAAATGGCCTTAAAAGACATATAATTAATTTGAAACATTAATTGGCATAATTGGTATTTATGGATATAATTTTAAGAGACAATTATGGACATAAATAAATTTGGAATTTATTGACAAATTTAAATAGGGATATTAATCCAATTTGAGGTTAAATAAAGATGTGTAATAATTAACCGACGAAGACACGAGGTTAGACTCTTTTGTGGTGTAAGACTGCCCGGACCCGCCCAGCAAATCCAGCAGTCACAAATGCCAGTCTAATGTGAGAGGTCAAAGACACGAATTAAATGCGTAACAATTGTAAAGACACGAGGTTAGGCTCGTTTGCGGTATAAGACTGCCCGGACCTGCCTGACAAATCCAGCAACCGCAAATGTCAGCCTAATGTGGGAGGTCTTTACAAGGTTACGGTTCTAATGAATTAAGTAACACTTAACCAAATAAACATGTGGTGGGACATGGGGGGTTAAGTGGGTGCCTTGGGTGGCATGTGAAATTAAGTGGGTGCCTTGGGTGGCATGTGAAATACGATTAGATGCACTTAACCAAGATTGAAACATGTAAGAAGACATGAATAAGAATGGGGTTAATTGGGGAAACCTTAGTGGGAACTAAGCATAGGTGGAAGGCTTGTGTCAAGCATGGGGGCCCTTTTCAAACCAGTAACCCATTAAGTATCTTTGTGAGCTCGACCCAAGTCGAGAACGGGACACGCTTACTGGATTTGATTGTAAGAGGTCAAAATGGTTTAGCAGTGGCAACGCAAGTCCAACGGGGTCATGTGCGTGTGTGGGCCCGGGCTGGTAGGTAAGACGTTGTTGCATCGTGTAGATATAAGCCGTGTATCTTTGGTGGTATCGGGTTGCCACTTTGCGGAGTGAGACACCCCACTGTGGGACCAGCACGGGTATCTACGAGTTAGGGAGCCGATCGAATGAGGGTAGTGGGTACAACTAGTGAAGATAGTGGCAGACGACACCTATGAAGGCAGCTAGGGGTACACGAAACTATCATTATCATTATTAAGTTCTGTAGACGGGATCAACTTTTAGGGTGACTAGTGGTGGTGCAGTATAGTAATTATCCTATAGTGATTAGGAACGAGATTAACGCCAGAATATTCCTCTTATTTGCTTTGTCATGCCCACTTATTTCATGGTCATATCTTATCTTACCAGTTTATGCCTTATCCTAGTTACTTTAATAATTATATTGTTAAAGTTATTATACTCGGCAGACTTTATGTCTGACCCCATTGTTTTCGCCTCTTCTCTTCCTTTCCCCCCTCCCCCCCAGGTTCTCAGGGTGGGACTAGTACTAGTGGAGCTTGATCTCGGATCTCTTTCTCTCTCTTTTGGAAGTGCTTGGATTGCTGAAAGTAAAGTTCAGCTCATCTCTTTTATGGCTACTTGTGTTTGGGTTGACATAGAAAAGATCAGATGCCTACATTCAATCAATTGATTCGTCATGGTAAGTGTACTTGGTTTATGAAGTTGTTGTAATCAAACTATTTATCCGCTGCAATAAAAGTTGTTTTAAATTTTTCAAGTACCATTATTTATATCTGTCTTGTTATATTCTGTTCTATACACTAAATACGCTCCATGGAAGTTAATGCATTCCCTTTGTGAGTGACATTAATGGACGTGGGGTGTTACAACTTCTCTCATTCTTCCAACCCATCGTACGTACTTATTAAGAACCCATGTACGAAGTTATTCACACTGAACTTGGGTTAAGGTTATATCTTTACCGTTTTCTATAGGCATCTCACTAGCAAACTCATCATCCTCATCTAAAAACACCTCACGTGTGTGTTTATGAGTGTCATCACCTTCTTTCCCATATACTCCATTCAATAAAGACTAGATTCTTGTATAGTATATCCTTTCGCCGCTACAAGAAAAGTTGTTTTCTATAACGCTAAAAGATAGCGTCCTTTTTAATTATGTTATTGATTTTCTCGGTTTGCTCTGTTCAAAGTAGAAATTAGCATGTAACGCATAGGCTACCTTATTATTTTCGATGGTAGCCTATTATTGAATTCATTTCCCTCTTCCCTATTCCAATAAACACATTTGAAGATTAATTAATATTCTATGAAGTGTATATATGATTCTTTAGACATAGCATCATATAAACTCCTTGAAGAATGAAAAGAAGAGAAAAGGAAAAAAAACTATGAAGGTAAATGTTATCAACTGTTATCATAGAATGAGAAAATTAAGGATATCATGTTTTGATAGTATAACATATCCAAATAAAATAAAGCAATACACTAGTGAAAAAGGCATATGATATCTTCATAAATTGGAATAAACATAAAAAGAGAAAAAGGGAATTTAGGTGGCTGCCAACAATCATTTGAGGTTGAAGAATATCTGAAAAAGAAGGAGTAAAGAAGCCAATTTAATATCAAGAGTGTTTAAAACTGTTTTGCTCGATATATATATATATATATATATATATATATATATATATATATATATATATATATATATATATATATATATATATATATATATATATAGAGAGAGAGAGAGACTAAAAAATACCTAAATCTAATATCTCAAAATGTAGTAAATGAAGAACTCGCCTTATTAACCAAATACAACACACTTTTCTGTACCTTTAATCAATACTAGGTTGTCTACTTGAATAAATAAATAAAACTGATATCTAGAAATAGAATTAAACGACATCTGCATATAAGCCTTTGCTTCGATTACGTAACACTGAAATATTCCATAGCAAGTGTTGATATGTAGGACAATATAATGCTCTGTTGGATACCATCTTTACTGATAATAACTAAAACTACCTTATTTCAAACGTATGGAAATTTCTGAAAATTCTGTTTTATTCGTCGTGCATTGCAAACTTGTTCCACTTGTCTCCGTTTACTCAGTATCATGTACTTCTGGTTGTTATATACTTCTTCATACATTCTTTTTTATTCATTTTCTTTTGAAACTCTATCTGTTATCGATCCTAACTTATTTCAATTAACTTGGTTTTTAGTCCTAGACTCTTGGTATTTTCATCTTTTCTTTCTGGGTTATCCAAAGAGCCAAGCATCGGTTGTAAACTAGATGGCATTATATGACTGCCAATACTCATTGCTTGTTACATGATTGTCAGTTTCGGGGTCTGAACTTGTGATCTCTGGTCTTGTAGTAATACCATCAACATGTTGATATGATATTAAGTTACGTACTAGACATGAACCATAGAAATATATGAACTCTTGATGTTGCATTTGCATGCATATCCTAGCTTTTTAATTTTAATGCTATAAACATCCAGTTGTGTAAAAGGCATGAAGTGTGATGTTTTGATTCTTTGTGTGTCGCGAATGACCAGTTTTCTGAATCCTAGGCTGCTTCTTCACGTGTGATCTCTGGTCTTATAGTTAGACCATCAACATTTGCGAAATACATCAGCCTATAGTTTCACCAAATAATCATAGTTTTTCACTGCATGTTGTGTTATTCATACTTTTATTATAAAATTCAATGATACAAATCAAGAACTAGTTAATTAAGTAGTTCATGTTATGCTGAAAATTGACATAAACATCTTTGAACACATCCATGATGGTGCAAGTCATCAAATACGTAATTGATTGTTGCGACGCGTGAGAAAATTAAAAAAATGTTTTAATTAGCTTAGGATGATATTTATCGATATATAATTTTACAGTTGTATTTCAATTAAAATTTTATGTAATGTTGGGTTTGTATTTTGTATAAAAATCACAGTAAATTATATATTTTGTATTAGAATATGAAGTTCAAACAGAATTTGAATTTGCATAAAAATACTCCAACCTCGAACCTTGAAATTGTCCTCAATGCCCCCTTAGTCTTTATTATTATTCGTTTAAGTGGGATATTTCAAAACCATATAGATGTTAATCTTACTTGAATAAGAAGTTCCAATTTGGCATATATTTATATGCATCTTTATTTGATAAGGATTCAAATAGACATATTGTCTGCTAGTTCCATGAATTCAATAATATTCGATATATTTGTTATTATGGAGGTCCTGGTGCCTGTAGACATAAGTAATCATGTTGCTTTTTTCTATCGTCAAGGTGTATGTGATAATTATATTAATTTTCAGCATTAGATATTTGTAAGCTAGCCTACTATGTTGCTTTAAATCACTTAAATATGACAAAAGTACTTATATATATGGTAGCTATGTTATCCTATACAAGTGAAAAATAGTAATATAATTTTTTTTTGTATGTGTTTTTATTTCCATGAAACAAAATAGTCACAAATTGAATGTAACATATTTATGTTCTTAAATATATGTGTTTTAGGTTAAGGTTCAACTTTTGAAGAGTACGTTGCTAGAGTTTCCATATGAGTGATGCAGCTGGTATTCATGGTGCTTTATGACCAGCAAGGCCCAGGAGCTAACTCGAGAAGTCTGATAGATGGTGATCTAGGACTCGGGAGTGGGCAGTCAAGTGTGATTTCACAGTTGAAGGAGCAAGGAATTACTCAAAATGAGATTGGTCATTGTTTAAGCAAGAGAGGAGGAGGTTTCCTCTTCTTTGGGGACGATTTGGTCCCTTCATACGGCATGACATGGGCTCCCATATCCCGAATGTCATACCGGTAAAGCAAATTTCTTCCTATATATGATTGTAATTTTAGTTACTACAAGTTAGTTGGATTTTGCTTTAGTTTAAAGTTTAATTAACTATTACTCAGATTAATTAACAGCTACTCTCCATATTCTTTTTCTACACATGATGTTTATGTATTTGTGTCTTGCTTTTCTTGCAGGAATTATTATTCACCTGGTAAAGCAAGTATCTTCCTTGAAAACCAAACTTTAGGTGTCAAACATCCCCAGCCGGTTGTCTTTGACAACGGGAGCTCTTGCACATACTTTGCAACTCAGCCCTACCATGAACTTCTAACTACGGTAACAATTCTAAAAACTTATAGCAAGTCCAATAAACATCGCTTGAATTCCTTATAATAGAACTGGAGTGTTGGTTATAATTGACCATGAATTCAGCTCTGCATAGATTGTAAGTGCAGCTCGTATTATCGAAAAAGTAAATCGAAGCGAGATTAAATAAATGAACACTTCATATTTTAATGACTTAATATTATTGTATGCTAGACATTGTGCCCTGTGATTGCTAGAATCATCAATCACATTAACGTATTTTACCAAAAATCCCAAGCAAGTAACATTTGTGTTCTTGTTGAAAAGGTTATAATCGAGGAGAAGAACAAATCTAAAGCAGAGGCTTATAAAAACTGATTGCAAAGTTACGTCAAGGGACGTTTGATTTGGCTGAGAAAAACTTGTTCCAAAGGACAGAATTTCTGTTCACCGGCAAAATTGTGGCGGTCTTATATGATTGCGAAGTCTTATTTCCCTAAAGGAAAGCTTGATGAAGCACTTGAGTTACTTCTAAAGCAGGAAAAGTCAATGCCTACTGCTGTCAAGTAATTTATACCGTTGACTAATATTTGAAATATTTTATTGCCCATTATTTTGTACTGATTCCTTAATTGTTAACAGTACCTCAGAATTAGCAAGTTCATTTTTAATAACAATACGGGAATTCCTGCGGCTTAAAGTAAGATTTTTAAACTTAATACTTATGATGTTGTTGTGGTAGTAATGCGATCATTTACTTTGTTTGGCAATTAGAGAGTTAAAGTAATGCATATAAAAAGAAAACTAAATGAGAAAGATTGATGAAAAAATGATGCATCATATTGATTTTTTTTCTATATTATGACGAATGATAATAAAAAATAGATCACGTAGGCTGCGTTTTATCTTCTCAAGATTGATAGTTAAGTATAATAATGAAGTAGAAAAACAGTTACAGTTGTTCCAGCAAAGAGTTATTTGCATTGATATACCTCATAAACAAGGTTTTTTTAGCTTCTGGCTTTTATTATTTGGAAACAAGCATGCTTCTTGATGCTCAGGGTTATATGCAATATGTAATTAATGTGTGCATGCATCAAGCACAGCTAGTAAAGTGGCAAGGCTTAAGAGTATCTAGAGGTTACGTCTTCGAATCCCGTAACATTAATTATCATTTATCAACAAAAATAATCTTATAAAACAAAATAATAAAGTGCATCTGTGGTCTTGACCATGACTTGCAGTTCAGGACGCAGTTCAGATTTTGCAAGCAATAAATGTAACAGGTTTATTCTATAGATTACACGTGACATAATTTAATAAGTGTATTAGAATGAAAAGTCAATTGCCCAAATAATGAAACCATTCACAAACTATATGATGCATTTAATAATGTACAACTGATGCATACTATTATTATGCCCATGTCCAAGTGAAAGTTTGGATTTCTAGTGTAACCATCAGATAACAGTATTTTGTTTGTTTAGTCAATCAAGATGTTTGCCTAGTGGCAATAACTTACAATTTTTTTTTGTTGCAATCCGGCGGGAATGAAGCATTTCAAGCAGCTAGACATTCGGAAGCAGTGGATTATTATACTTCTGCCGTTACATGTACTACAGAATCACGTCCTTTTACTGCAATTTGTTTTTGCAATCACCTTTGTTTTACCCTCGCATAAAAAATACTATGTTCAACTCTATATTCTATAGCCTCTTACATCTCACTGTTTATGTTTACTTCAATTCATATGAACATACCGTATATTCCAAAAATATGCAATTTTATATCGACTCTCTTCCACTTACCATCACTTTCTTTATTGTTTGTTTTTCTTTCATATTTAGCTTCTAGTTTGTCTTCGAATTCTGATTCGTAGATCGGTATCCGAGAAATTCACAAACGACGACAGTAGCAAGTTGTTTCCTGAAGAGGTTTCACATGAATTGAAGAGATTACTTACCCTTCTTTTGCAGAAGCATCAACGGGACTTGGAAGAAGGATGTAGCTAAGGACAAGGTCTGCTTCTTATTCTATATATTTTGGTTTATCTTCTCATAAATGCCACAAGGGTCACTGTTTCATAACTCTAATATTGGTACCTTTTATTTTGGGTTTCTTCTGTTTGCTATATAGTAATTGAAAGCACAAATATCAGACTCAAAATTTCTTTTCCTTGATGTATTGAAATCCCCTTCAATTTTATGTGGTGTTTCCAAGTAGCTTTGCTTTTTTATGTGTATTTATGCAGGGTTCCACTTCAGAAAAAGGTAAATCTCAAGCTGCATAGACATATTATTTTTCCATAAAAGCTCTTCAGTTTGGGGAAACACGGGATAAGATATCATTATATAAAGGTTCAAAAGTACAATTAGGAGACTGGTTTGGGTACTTTTGTAACATTAGCTAATTATCTCAATAGACTGATATATCTTCTTCAGAAATAGATCGAGGAGAAGACGAACAAGTCTAGAGCAGAGTCATCACCTTCAGTTTATACTTAACTTAAACGAGTCCGTGCTCGTCTTGCTGCCATTGAAAAGAAAAGCCAGGAATAAATTTCAATGAACATGTCTATGATATTGCAAGTACTTAAATTTAGTGCGCAATGCTATATTATTATTGTTTCTTGTTTTTCACAAGTAGTATTTGTTATAAATTTTTGTAACAATATTTTCTTGTGTGGGGGAGTTGAGCAGTCAAGTTCTACAGTAGATATAAAGAAAGCATACAGAAAAGCTGCTTTGAGACATCATACAAACAAGGTATGTGTTGTAGCACTGATGTAGTTTGAATACAAGATGAAGTTTTCAAATAACGTATAATATTTGAATGTTGCAAACATATGAGTGTAGGCTGGTCAGTCCTTGGTTAGGAATGAGAATGCAGATGATGAAGTATGGAGAGAAGTGGTGGCTGAAGTTCATGCAGATGCAGATCGCTTGTTCAAAATTAAAGAGATGCATACACTGTATTGTCTCGCTCCTCAAAGGTACACGTTTCATGCTAATCGCTTAACCTATTAATCTTGATTGGATGCTTTTGATTTGTGTGTGGTATATTATTTGTTTATTATTCATCCTTTTGTAAGCTTCTCTTTATTAATATTTTAACTTTATTTTGCTGCATTTATATTCCAGTATATAGTTAGAGGTTATGACAAAAGGAAAAATATACAAATATAAAAGTAAGGACTGTGAGTATATCTTGAAATTTCAAATATTTTCTTTTCTGCACATGGAGAAAACTAATACACAATCTAGATATAAAAGTTAAGACACCCTTAATATGTGGTTGAAACACATTGTTTCAGCATGAAAATGTGGATTTTATGAGAATTATGCATAGCTTGTGGTTAAATATGCTTTCAGATCATATATAGATGTACATGCAGTGATAATGCAATGATGTCCTTCGACTTGTGCGTTTGGACAATGAATATGTGGAGTAGATATCAGATGGGTAGCATGGCTGTGGAAGTTTGATAGAGGAAAGAGATTGGTTGAGATTTTATTGTAGACTTTAAATTTGAACTACGTTTAATTTTTGTTAACTCAAATTGACATCAATATGCAATTGAAAACATATGTATTGATCTTATTTTTTATTAGTTGATCTTTTATCTTGCTATCATGAATATGTGTTACATTTGTTGAGTATTATAATTTTTTAGGTCATATTCTGCTTTTGAAATTGTTGTGAAGATTCATTTGATTCCTATTATTATAATATATTGAAAAGCGTTATAAAAGATAATGTAATACAGGAGCTTGCTAGCAAAGAATATCATCAAATATGTGTTATATATACATATTTTATAGTGGCATATATAAGCTGTAAAAGGATTTGCGATCCTGTTGATTTATAACGAGATAAACCCGTTATTGAAGTAATATTTCATAGCACCTATACATCATTATAGAAATTCTTTATTTTCATGAAGAATGACATGTTTTATAGCGGCAATAGCGAGCTACTATCCTTACGTATCATAGCGGCATATAACCGCTATAAAATCACTCTTTTATAGCGGCAGTTTCGGTGTTATAATTATTCAACCGTGTTTTATAACATATCGATATATAGCGCTTTTCGAGCCGCTATAGTATCGTTTAATAGCGCTATATGCCGCTATAAAAGATTATTTCTGTTATAGTGCGCAATACAACCTTTAATACATCTTTTGTTGCGAACATATCTTTTATATGTTTTCATCAACCTACGAAAAATATAAATTATAAATAATCAGTAGTTGTTTATGTCAAATGACAGTGAATAAAACTGAAATTAGTAATTTACCATTTAAAAGGATATATCCACCTATATCTAACAGGACCGCAAGACAATGCTTCATCAGCTAAATGAACCATAAGATAGATACTGATATAAAAAAAAATAGGTGGAAAATGTTTCTTAAACACACACATGACTTCTACCAAACTAGCCTTTGCTTTTAAAAGAAGTTCTCTATTGATCACCTTTGAGCATAAAATGTTAAAGATTAGACTCATAAGATGTCCAGCATTACATAAATCCTTATGATGTGGATAAAATGCTGAAGCAGTATAGGAATCAATAGCTGTATTATGACGTGATAATCATGTGATTTCATATTTGTCAGTTCAAGAGAATTGATGCTCACATTATTATGTAAGTTCGAAGAGAATTTACTAGGTACTTTCATTTTTCTCAAAATGGTGCAAAATCGTAACTTTTCTTCCTTATTCAAGGTGAAAGTTGCGTCTGGTATAGCTATTTTATTTGTTTCAGGATCTTCCATCACCCACAAATTCTATTTTATACCCATGTTTTTCAAATCCTTGCGTGCATTGAAGCCATTTTTTTACCTGTCTTTATGACCTAAAATTGTCCTAATGAGATGTTCATTGACATTCTTTTTTGTATGCGTAGCATCAATATCATGTCGGATAAAATTTGATTTCCAATACGGAAAATCAAAGAGGATGGACCACTTATACCATGTAGGAATATTTTCATGTTTTTCTTCATCGACTCTCTTTTTCATTTTCGACCAATTTCAGGTTTGTCTTTACCAACTTTCATCTTGATATTCACTACCTTCTCTTCAACTTGGTAACCATTCAATGACCTTGGGGACTATTGTTTATTATTGAAATTAATTGATTTTTAATTACGAAACTTGTGTTTGGAAGGAAGAAACCTTCGATGATCCATGTAACACATCTTCTTACTAGCAGGAAGATAATAACAGGTTTCTTCTCCACATGGAGGACATGCAAAGTAGTTATGAATTGTACACCTCGATAATGTCCCAAATGTAGGATGATCAGTAATTGCCCACAACACCCTAGCTCTCATTTTGAACTCTTTTTTGTTAAACGAGTCAAAAGCCATGACTCCTTCCCATAACTACTTTAAATCGGCTATGAACGGTAGCAAATAAACATCAATATCTTTCCCCAGTTGTTTTTGTCCAGCAATCAACAATATCAACATTGAAAACTCCCTTTTCATGCACATTGATGGAGGAAGATTATATGGTACTACAATTACTGACCAACAACTATAATGGTGACCTGGAGATGCATGTAGACTGAAACCGTATGTTGCTATTCCAAGCGTAACATTTTGTGGTTCAATATCAAATGTTTTATTAAAAGAATCTATAGTTCTCCACTGCGAAGTGTCGCATGGGTGCCATATTACAACTGGATCTGATTTTGCACGACTATGCCAAGTTATAGCTTCTGCTATCCATGGTATTGTATAAAGTCTCCCCAATCTAAAAATTAAAAGGGAAATGTCTAAACATCTTTTGTAGTACCTTGGTGACTCTTTTTTCTTTGTTTAATGTAGTCTTATATCTTGGTTCTTTGAAAATTTTACAAGAAAATCTGTTTACATCATCTTTCCAGTATAAAATGCAGTCATTGATGTTAAATTTAGGTGATACAAAATCACAAATAGATGGAAAGTAAATATTGGCTTAATATGGAAATGCATGAAGTATTAGTTGCATTTGCATGAGATGGAAAGAAATAAATGCAGGCATTAGTTTCTTTTATCTATGCTAAAGAAACGGATTGATTTACTTCCTATGTTTGCACATTTTTAGCTATGGTAATTTGCCTCCATTATATTATTACCATATGTTGGTAATTTAATTGATGACTCACATAGGTTTGCACTGGCTATTAATTGAGAGGTAGACTTTAGTGTAAACCCATCCTGGCATGTAGCCAGTGATCCCCAATGATGTCTCTTCTTATTAAGCCTATTTGAGGTTTGGATATGTAAACTCTTATTTTGTAATCTCTTGTAATTCTCTCATGTGGAATAAAATCTCTCTTTTGGACTAGACGTACACTATTTCGATGATAGTGGAACCAGTATAAATATTGTGTGTCTCTTTGTTTCTTCATTATAGTTATTTACCATTTGTTTTGATGTAATAGAATAATCACTTTCGGAGTAGATTGGTGTTCAATTGGCAAATCTAGATCCTGTTTATTGTGCTTACGCATTCGCGCAATCTTCTCGCATAACAGATTGGTATCGGAGCAAGGCGATTTGTTTTGAATTGTGCATCAATTATTTCTACAAAGGTTGGTAGATTCACTGGTGATTATTCTATTACTATTTTGGAGGAAAAGGAGACATTGGTGGAGAATATTATGTTGAGAGAGAAGAGAGTTCCAGACTTGGAACTTTGATGTAACTTGAGCTTTGGATTTTCATTAAGGTGGAGTTATATGTTTGTTCAAAAATGTGACTTTGTAGATAACAGCTTCGAGAAATTGCTTAGAGGTGGTAGCAAACAAAGACGAACCACTGGAGGTGTTAGCGAACTTTCCAAGTGTTTGAGAACTGTATAACTTCAAGTTTAGTTGAGAAATGCTCTCATTGTATGAGAGATATAGAGTTTAGTGTGTTGAAGAGACCATTGGGTTTAGAAACTGTATCCGATGTAGCGGATTTTGGTGACGGATTTGATGCCACTCAGACTTATCGATTTGTGATGCCGTCTTGGAGAGTTTAGTTTAAAAAGCCGATTTTGGCGGATTTGGTGCCACTGTGATAGATCGTCGATTTTTTGATGTCGTCTTTAAGGAGGTGCTACATGTAGGTATATGGAAGGAGAGAGAATTAACTTATATACAGAGATTTGGATTTTGGCTCTGTTTTTTGAATTGGTGATTGAGAGAATTATTTTTGGTCTTGGTAGGGTTGAGATTATTTTGGGATCTGCCTTTTTTTCGATTTTGGATATTTGCAACATTTTGTTGGTGGGTGGGGACGTAGTCTGCGCTCGTTAATATGGTGTGATGGGGGGTAGCTTTATTGAAACTCATTAGGTAAATATTCATTTTTGGTATCTATCTCATTGTGAAATTTGATTTAAGGTGAAGTTCTGTTGAAGAGTTTTATGTTGTGAAGAGAATTTGATTCGAGATGGGATGTTGAAGATATGTGATTTTGCATCGAGGTGGAGTGTTAAATTTATGTGATACAAAATCATGAATAGATGGAAAGTGAATATTGGTTTAATATGGAAATGCATGAAGTATTAATTGCATTTACATGAGATGGAAAGAAATAAATGCAGACATTAGTTTCTTCCATCAATGCTAAAGAAACAGATTGACACTACAACAAAAAACACTTTTCGCAACAGGCGATATCTGTTGCAGTAGACCTATTGCAACATTCCCGCACCTGTTGGCATAGCCGAAGTTGCAAAAAGTCCGCAACACTTTTTGCCTGTTGCAATAAGATGTTGCGGCATACCTTTTTGCAACAGGCTTTTGCTATTGCAACAGATCATTTTGCAACAGTATATGCCTACTGCAATAGATCCATAAATCTATAAAAAAAAATATTACAGCTTATAGATATTACAAATTAAATGTATTCGTTTTAGTAGTAGTGTATATCACAAAATGAAATAAACAAATAAAATTTTTATTTTGACAAAGTTTTAATAGTACTAACAATTACAACAAAAATTTCTACAATTTTCATACACCATTCATGTATAACAATTTCTTCTCTCACACAACACATTTTTTCGAATAGAGTATTTTCTAATCAAATTTCTACTTTATCATACATATACTATAACAAGAGAACAAATATCATCAGTTCACTAGAACAAATCTGCAATTCGTGCTCTAAGTTTGCTGTCGATCATGAACATCGTGGTACTTAACAGTTGCTGCTTTGATTCATGGCCAGGTACTTAAACATGCCTCAGTATTCGAACAAAGGTGAAAACCTGATAAATTTTTTGTTGTGATAGAGGGCAAAGCAAGCTATAATCCTGCGTACACCAGTCAAGAACCGTGCTCCTCCTTAGTAGCTTGTATTGCTGCATTGGCAGCATCTGGAACCGTGCCATTCTCCTTCAGACTCTTTTTCATCTCATCGAGCTCTTGCATCTTGGTGACGTCATTGTCAGGATGGTTCGCCATGTCTACATCAGTGCCCATGTATGTAAGTCTCTTCGGGGATTTCACCGCCATACACCACATGCTCTTCATCCTCCGTTGGTGCTTCAGGAGTAATTTGTTTATATTTCTCTAATGCCATATTCTGCTGAGACCAGAGAAAAACATGCTTAAAAGTCTAATTATTCAATAGAGTATATGATGTAAATCATGCATCCATTATTATACATAATCTGCATTAAACTGAATTCACATACCTCATCAACCGGCTCGCACACCCCTGTTTCCACATGCTTATCTAATGTTTGACATAAAATATTTCAATTTGAAGGTTACTGAAATGTTTGACACAAAATATGGTGTTTTGTAGGTAATAAAATACACACCTGACCGAACCATTTCCCATCCCAGCAACAATCTTGCCTTCATTATCTAAGTGATGCATGCATATGTACAAACTACCACTTAAAGCATTGGATAACACACCGCTAGATAGAACATTTGAGGGCTGCAGGCCGCTTTAATATGTCATGAATTTAGTTGCAAGAGGTACAGCATGTTGCAATAAACTGGATGATGACTTAGAATATGCAGCTATCAAGTTTCCTGTTTGTCCATTCCAAACATGTATAATGCCATCGCATGAAGCGACTCTTCCCGCCGTTGTTTTAAGTTTTGGGACTTTTCAGAGATTAGAATTTTCGACTTATTATTTTTCGTAATAGGGTAATACTATTTCTGACTTATTATAATGCTTATCGCGGTAATTCATTTACTCAAGTTTATGTCCAACGTTTGAACATACAAATATGAAATTATAAAATTCACAAAATGATGACAAAACATCAAAATCGAAAGAGTGTAACTAAAAAAGTGTAACTAAAAGTAGAAGTCAATAATATTGCATGATAACCAGCGTACTGGTTCAATCTCGTCATCCTTGGGACAAATTAAAACCTTAAAGAAATGTAAGTTTAATGTGAAACTGTTTAAATAGTCAAAGGATACAGTGGTGGGATGAAAATGCTCACTATCAGAAAATCTGCATTTGCAGGTATCTTCATAATAATAAACTTAGCGGTCCAGTTCTAGATAGCTTTAAAGAACAGAAAAGGGCTTACGTAAGGGCTAACATATATTCAGTTTCATCTCTATCTAAATGAATATAGCTTATTAATGTATGCTAACTGATTTGTAATTCATATAGGTTGACCATATAAGGACCAACAGAGACCAGAACCAGGATTAAGAAGTAACCGAGGCCTTGCCAACACATAATTAACAGAGTACTTTATTTTCCAGGGAGTGAACGATTAGATGTAAAATTCTAATATATCTCTACATTTGATTTGAATAATAACTCATGCAGAAAACTCACGCATAAAAACTTAAGATTTACAAAAAATCATTATATAGAAATAAAATAAAAGTGAAATCCATTAAAGTGTTGTATAAAGATCCTTTCTGAATTTTTTTGCAGCAACAACTTTTTTGACACTGGATTATGTCCATAGCTTTCGACTGTATATACACTAAGATGTAAGCACTTATGCTCATAGGAATAACGCTGTTTAGTAATAAAAATCACTAAAATGTTGAAAGAGTTTAGCTTACCATAAGAACTTTGTTTAGAAACAGTATACTTTAGAAGCAATAAACTATGAGTTACAATGTATGATCATTTCAAAATGATGCTTATAAGATTGCAGAGTAATACTAAAAATAATTTCAAAATCATCTCCATTTGTATGTTTTTCCTCTCATGATCATGTCATTTGTGTGAATATAAGTCATCATTTACATAATATTTGTTGAACAATACTACCTTAATCTAATCCAACAGAGGAGACTTACCATTGTGCCAATGTTAAGTGCAAATGTTGATATTGAGAGGAGACTTACCACGAAGAAGCATGGCCTAAATCCAAATAGACTCAAGAAGATCTTCAAATCGGGCATCTCTCCAGGGAGCGCTGCCATTATAACTGACCTATAACCACAGAAATTCAATCCAACAGTCTAGAGAACTCAAAATAATGCACAAGCCACACCGATACAAAAAAATTAAGCTATGAATTTGTCCTTGATCCAACAAAAAATTGGGATATCTAATGTTACAGCTATAGTCGAAACACTTTACAAAAAAATTGTCTTGATATTTCAGACTTGAATCGGAACGGGTACCTATTGAAAGCACAAGCTGCCGGTGCCATTGAATTTGATGTAGAAGGCGACAGTAGTTGAGTTGAGGTTGTTCGTCATGGCGCCTATTGAAAGAACACCCAGATGTATGTTATACGAAGTCTGCAGCAGACAGTAGATAGAGATGAGATTATCACCATGGAGACGTCTGTGGTTCGAGATGGTTTAGAGAAGATGAAATTAGATCCGAAATCAAATGCTTGGAGAGAGATGAAATGACGTATTCTGTATTTTGGAGACTGTTTGGAACGAAATGTTGAGGGCTTAAGAGGGAATTTTTTCGGATTGGCGTCAAAAAAATTGAAAAAAATTCGGGTTGGGGCCAAAATTATCAAATTAGCGGGTAGTTTACGATTGAAAACAATGTTTTCGCTGCTTAAAGTCAAAGTCAAAAACTTAGTGCATATTAAATAAAATAGCTACAGAATAAAAGTAACAACTAACAACGAAATGTTAAATTTTTTTAAAGTTAAGATATTTTGTAATACTTTCTTAGAATATGAATTTTTTTTAAATTTAAATTTATATTAAATAGTAGATATCACTTATAATTTTGTATTAAATATAAAATACTTTATACTGGTCCGCCTTCATCTATTTTCGAGACATATATATGTTTCGGATCTATATGTATCCATTAGAAGAGAATAATACATTAAAAGAATAATATTTCCTAGGGAAGAATAGTATGTTGTAGAAGAATGAATTAACAAATAAATATTTTATAATTTCAATTTAAGCATTAATTTAATCTAAATATAAAAAACTTTTAAAAAAAAATAGAAACAACAATATCAATAGTTGCTAGTAACAATTAATTAATTAATTAATTCACAAAAATACCTTTTTCAAACAAAAATTATAAAATAACTCATGCATAATATTTTTACTAATTATTAATTACTCCTTAATAGTAATATTAATCAATTGGCGTTTATTTATTTATTATGGATTTATTAATTATTAATTACTTATTTAATATTTAAACATATTCATATTTCAAATTAATTATTAATTATTATCCATTTGTTTTTTTATTATTAATCAATAATTAATTAATTATTTTATTATTTTTTAAATGTTATTTATTATTATTTATTAATTATTTTATTATTTAATTATCATTTATAAATATCACTTTACAATACTTAAATTTTATTATTAATCAGTAATTATTAAATATTAATCTTAATTATTATATAATTACTAATAGTTAATCATTTAACAGTAACTATTTAAAATTAATTATTAAAAGCTTATACTTATTTTTAGTATGTTTTTCGCAACTGGCTTTACCTGTTGTAAAAAATACAGATATTGCAACTGGCGAAAACAATTGCTAAAGGTAATTACTCGCAACTGACTTGGAAGCGCAGTTGCAAATAATATGTTTGTTGCAATAGTTATGGAAGCACAGTTGCTAAAAGTATGTTTTTGCAACAGGAAAGGAAGTGCAGTTTCTAAAAATATGTTTTTCGCAACAAAAATAAAAGGCCCGTTGCAAAATCTTACCTATTGCAACTGCTATAATAGGTATGTTGCTAAATATTATTTACTGCAAGTTTCTTTTGTCGCTTGTTGCAAATAGCTAGTTGCAATAGGGTATTTTTCTTGTAGTGTAATTTACTTCCTATGTTTGCACATTTGTTGTTATGGTAATTTGCCTCTATTATATTATTACCATATGTTGTTAATTTAATTGATGACTCACATAGATTTGCACTGGCTATATATTGAGGGGTAGACTTTAGTGTAAACCCATCTTGGCATGGAGCCACTGATCCCCAATGGTGTCTCTTCTTGTTAAGCCTATTTGAGGTTTGGATATGTAAATTCTTATTTTGTAATTCTCTCATGTGAAATATAATATCTCTCTTTTGGACTGAACGTACACTATCTCGATGATAGTGGAACCAGTATAAATATTGTGCATCTCTTTATTTCTTCGTTATAGTTATTTACCATTTGTTTTGATGTAATAGAATAATCACTTTCGGATTAGGTTGGTGTTCAATTGGCAAATCTAGATCCTGTTTATTGTGCTTCCACATTCGCGCAATCTTCTCGCACAACAATTGATGCATGCATCATGAGATTTATAATCCATTCCAACTAGTTTAATTATCTTCTTCATGTCAGAATATTTTGCTGGTAGTCTGTTACCTTCAGTAATTAACTCGTTTATAAATTCGTGGTGTGCGGTCACACCATTATCGGAAAAACCGTATTGGATTTTCAAACTATTCAGCTTCACGATGGCGTACAATTTAGTTATCCCTTTTGGATATGAAGGATACAATGGCTCTTTTGCACTATCAAAAAGTGATTTATACTTCTTACTTTCGGCCTGCCAGTCAACATCAATGACAGGCAATTCATCAAAATTATCGCTGTAATTGACTTATCGGTTGAAAATGATGAAATTTATCGGCATACAGATCAGACCTTCCATTCTGGGATATTCGTCAGCATCGACATGCATGGCTTGACTAATGGGCTATTTTTCCTTTTTCGTCATTTCTTCTCCATGAAAATGCCAAATGATACATGATTGATCAATTCTCCATCTAAGAAAATGAAAATGAATGTCATCTAGCTTAATATTCTTCTTCATATTTAGACACTAGTGCAAGGAAAAGAATAGGTTTTCTTATTACTACCATTTTCTTCAACAAAATTAATAAACTTCTGCGCTCCCTCCAAATATCATGTAGTTCTTCGATAGGATTCTTTCATCCACTGTTTGTCTACACTAGAAGACATACCGACATGATATACCAAATATATATAACAGACCATTAATTATTTTTCTTCGACCAAACTATTCTGAAAAGAAGCGTACAATTTGGGATGTCATTCATAAAACTAAATCCACACCAGTCGGATCCACTATGAGAACGACTTCGGTTAGCTATGGCTGATATTAATACTTCACACCTTAATATATGTTGATTATTAAAGATGTAATAACATTTCTAGCATTGCTATTTTTTTTTTACAATTTTTTATCTTTAAATTTGAGCTAATCACGTGAAAAGGATTTGATAGAATTTTGGTTGCTTACAATTCTGTTAGATTAATCCATCTATAAGATTAACAACAACAATTTGAAGAACAAAGTTAACACACAAATCATTTTTTAGGAATATCGGAAGAGCGAGAAACAGTTTATCCTTTCATCGTTCTTTTCCCTCCTCTGTTGCTTCATTTTTTCTTCTTTTCATCACTATTGTCGTTCTTCCATTGTTCTCATATTTCGTAACTAGTGTCAAAACTCAAAACATTAGAATGACATTTGGTTTTAACAATTCTAAGACTTTGTAAAACACACGTTCACACTAGTTCTGTTATATAAGAAATTTAGTTTCCTTTTAATCTCTCATCTCTCTTGCCGTCACTTAATCTAAGTAGCCTATTTATAACATTTTATCTTTCCTTTTTTCACTCCTTTATTTGTTTATTCTGTGTTTCCTATGAAATTGAATACAAGGAAATCACTTTTTTCACCTCGTTTGTTCTCATTTCAAATTTGAATGGTTAGAAATTTTAAATGAATTTCTACATCATCCTCCTCAATTTTTTTTTTCTTTTTGAAAATGGGTATGTTTATAAACAATTCAAATATCCTTACATGTGTATGAACAACACGTTACAAACACTTGTAAACTCCCCTTTCGAAGCATAACCCCATATACCTCTATAAAAACAACACATGCAAGCTCAAAACTATGGAAAGAAATAAAATCTATCTCTAAAAGTATGACCCATATAGGTCGGAGATAGTATGCAGAGTGCACGATTCATAACAGCTCATATCTCCTGACATGCACGAAAGAAAACCCCCAAGTCAACGCTGATTTCAATCCATTTTATATTTGAATTGGCACGACAGAGTGATGTAGCATTCGACCTGGTGCAAGATGGTGTGTTGTTAGTGTTGATGTGTTGAAGGCACCGACTATGTGGGCAATGATGTGAGAAAGAGACAAGAGGAGGATAACTAGGTGTGTCAACGATATGGGATGGTGATGCAATGGTGGAGGGCGAAAGCTGGAGTTGTGATAAGAAATATATGGGGGAAGAAGTTGGTTCTTATCCCTTGCTCCCAATTTTAATGGACATAAACAAGCTACACCATTTCTGTTCATCTCATCTTTTAAGAAACCTTAAATGGGCATAAATAAGATATGTCTTTTACTTTTGTTGATTTAGGCTACTAAAAACCTGAAATATAGTTTGTTTAAATCGTTTCAAGCAGACACGTAAATGTTTAAACTTGCACCCAAAATCTAAATTCCTTTCTGAAATCTTCCTGGATAGTTCTCTCATACATATATGTGTTTAAACAGGATTAATAAATAATATCATTATGGTTTCAAGGTTTAATTGCATAATTTTGGACATCAAGATCCTACAAACACTTGCACATATATACGCATATACATACAGACATATCGACAGGATTTTCTACATTTTGATTTTGCTACACCTCATATATATCTCTTAGTATCAAACTCATGTTCCATTCGAGTAATATATTAGCAACAAGAGGGGTTGAAATCAAAAATGATTTGAAAGGTGTAAATAACCATTGTCAAGTTTCTATCTAATATTTGTTTCTCTCTGTTCTAAATTGAATGTTAATCTGTGATTGACACAAATGGTGCCAAGAAAGAGGCATATGCATAAAAATTTTCAAATGAACCTTCGACAACATTTTAGCAAACATGACTGACACACAATTTTCAGAGAAAAAATTTATATTTGTAGTTTTAAATATTTTTTAGCATTAAAAATAAAAGTAGTGGACCAATAAGAATAAGAACAAGTTTTGTGATCATGTAAAAAATAAAATATCCTTTTGATTTTCCAACAAGGTGGGCCTAATGAAATAAAAAAAAATGCGCAAAACAACAATCAACGTATCCACAAAAAAATCATTGGTTAACACATGAATGAACAAAATAAATTATTCAAAATGTTGATGGACATTGGATCACTAGTCTTCCATGTTATGTTGAAACATAACCTCAAAACATGTGATATAGCATCAAACTACTGTCTCATATCATGAAAATAAGGTAGCCTTTGAACCCATTACCATCTAATTATAATAATTAGTCAATAAAAGGAGGATTTATCTTGTACATGACATGTTGGAGAATGGAGTTTTGATGACAACATTCTTATTTCAATTATCATTGATTATAAAATACATACTAACGACTTATCTAGCATACATATATATGTAGGATTTGTATACATGATTTAAATACTGAAGACTGTACAGTTTTAAAGTTTCAAGAGATTTAGGATTTAGAGGTTATTCAAGACTCATGAGTAATCATGTCATCAAGATTTCAAGACAAATATAGTAGTAGAATCAAGTTTATATGTAAGGCTCTAAATAGCACTTCAGGTTCAAATTCAAGTCCAAATTCAAATTCTGATTTTCAATTTTCAAATTCTAATTTTCAATTTTCAAATTCTAATTTTCAAAATTCAAATTCTGATTTTCAAAATTCAAATTGTTTTTCAATCTTACTTATGATTTCAAATATAAGTTTTTAATTTAAGTTTATATAAGCTTATATAATTTTATACTTATACACTTTTATAGTTTTATAGTTTAAACCTTATAATTTTATAAATATGTTTATATAACATATAATTATGTTTTCATATGATTTTACACTTTGTAATACTCATTTATATAACTAAGTTTTAATTCAAGGATTTGCAGAATTATATATATAGTTAAACACTTGAAAAATAGTTTAAAAAATATTTTATACATACATATGTTGCTATGTCGACATACAACTGTCGTTTTTTTAATTTCTAAAGGAAGTATCTTTTCACTATTTGTAACGTCCCAGAAGTGTTACAACCTTTCAACTCTTATAAATAGGGTTTGATTTCGAATTGTTTAACAATTCTTCTTCTCCATCTTCACCCCTCTTCATCCCACCATTAATATTTCTTATTTTATTGATTTCTATACTTCTACTTTGCCGATTTCTACTCTAATTATATAAAACTTCTTCTTTTCTCTCTCTACTAATTACCTTTTGTATTGAAGTGCTATTGAAGAGTTATAGGGTTGTTGTAATCATTTGGGAAGTTTTTGGGAAAAGGTGTGTTCCTTGTAGCCTTGAAATCAAGGAAAGGGAGCGATGGTAATCTTGTAACCATGAAATCAAGACTAGTTGGAGCGGTGTCAACCTTGTAGCCGGGAAATCAAGGGGGTTGTACTTGGATATTGATAATAGTAATAAAACTCTGCGCAATCCAGCGTTGCATGGGAATAGACGTTAGAGTAATCCAAACAAGTATAAAATACGATGTGTTCTTTCCTTTTCTGCATTTTATATTTATCTGACTTTGTGTTTGTGTTTGATTCTTTGTCTGTTGTCATATCTGTTGTATGTGATTCATATTGTAGATCATATAAGTTTAAGATTTTCGTAAATTCTTTGAAAACAATATTCACCTCCCCTCTAGTGTTTTTTTTAGCCTTAAGATCTACCTTACGCATTCCCTAACAATTGGTATCAGAGCATTGGTTTTCAAAAAGTTCATAATCTTATTTTTGAAAATATTAAATGGCAACCAACACTGGTAATAGTTGTTCTTTTTTAGAGGGTCAGTCCACTGTTATACCCCCACTATCTAATGGCAGTAGTTATTCTTATTGGGCATGTATAATGAAAATATATTTACAATTAGTAGGATTAGACACATGGAATAGTACACAGACTGAATATGTCGAACCCATAACTAATTTTGCACAATGGACTAATAAAAGGATGCTGCATAAAGCAATTTTAAAGCCATGAATATGTTATTCTGTTCATTAGACAAGAATGAATTTAATAGAATATCTGTTTGTAAATCTGCTTGTGAAATATGGAGAACTTTACAAGTTACTAATGAAGGAACCAGTAAAGTTATACAAACTAAGACATCAGTGTTAATTAATCAGTTTGAGTTATTCAAAATGATTGAGAATGAATATATCTCCGATATGTATTGCAGATTTCAGGAGATAATGCATTCATTAATAATACTGGGAAAAACTTATTCTGAAGAAGACCAAGTCAGAAAAATATTGAGTTCATTGACTCCAAAATGGAATTAGAAAACATTAGCGATTGAAGAAGCCAATAATGTCGGTGAAATGCAGATTGAGGAATTAATCGGGAATTTGATGTCATTTGAAGTCCAATTACAGAAAAGAAAGGAAAATAAGCCAACTAAGAAGAAATCCATAGCATTTAAAGCAACGACAAATAATTTTGATTCAGGCAGCGAAGACAATGAAGAAACAAACTTAATGACAAGAAAATTTCTGAGATACAGTAGGAGAAATAAAATTCAAAGAAACAATCAATGGAGTTCAAGAAGAAATGACGATCGGTGTTATAAGTGCAATAAACCAGCCCATATAAAGAGAATGTGTCCATATCCAGATAAATCAATTCAACAGATGGACAATAGCAATTCATCAAAGAAAAGAAAGAGGTCTTATGCAGAAACATTAGATGATTCAGATATATCATCAAGCGATGAAGAGCCAGAAACCAGAAATTCAAATATGTATTTCACAACAATTCAGAATTCAAAAATATCGAAGAAATGGATCTAAGAACTGGGTACGCCTTAAATAACTTTTAAATTTTTTGGTTGAATGGATGTTTGTTTGCTTTGTTTTGAATTTGAAATTTTAACTTTAAAATTCAAACTTGAAATTTAAAATTCAAATTTAATTTTTAAATTCAAAATAATTATAAAATAATAATTAATAAAATAATGAAATAAATTTTGGATTTTGTTAGGATTAATATTAACGAAGGAAATAATAAAAACTGAAATATAAATTGATAATATAATAAAACCAAAAGTCAAAACAACATGTCTTTTGAATTTCTGCATATATGTCGACATACATAGAAGGGCATGTCGACATAACGACCAGAAAATGAAATTCAAATTTATAATTTCAAAAGTTTAAACTTTTAAACTTCCCTCCAACTTTTCACCAACTCCCAAGGTCTGAAAAGGTGTCATTGATTACAGAAAAGTTATGCCTATTTAATCTCTATTTATATATTTGTTCAATTTTATTCTCTCTACCTCTCATTCAAAATTCAAACTACTCTTTTCATATCTGTACTCTTCAAAACTCTCTAATGGCTTCCTTTAGCACTCCTCAAACAATGAGATTATCCAAAACCATCAATGGATATCTTAATAATAATAGAGAAGAAATCAACACCTATGTTGACTATGTAGCAAATGTAAAGGTCAATATGGGAGCTTTCGCCATCTTCAAAGACTTTCCATCTTATGATCTCCCTTCTCTTTTCAATCATAATGAAATATTGATCTTGATTGACGCTCGGGATAATAATGAAGTATGTTACCCGAAACTCATCAAAATGTTCTATGCAAATCTTAATCGTAGCCTTTACGAAGGAGACGAAAAAAACATTGGAGTAGCGTAAAAGGCATGCAAATCTTTATTGATTGTGAATTTTGGGCCATATCTTGAGTTGTAAGAGTACGAGCTTGGATTTTTCAGAATTCGAAATAGAGGAAATGGATTTAGAAACCTATCATCACATATTTGAAAGTGATGCTCACATGGAATTCAAAAATCGCATTTTCTATCCAAAAACAAGAATTATAAAGCTCCTCCTTCAACATACAATCACTCCTCGTTCCAGAAACTTTAATAACCCTACTCTCAAAATCCAAAAAACACTATTCTCTATTATTGGTGGCTATAACATCAATTGGGCCGATATGATCTTAAAAGAACTTAAGCCCAAAGATATGTGAGCTAGAGAAAACACTCTTTACTGTGGAGTTTACCTTACTCGAATTTTCAAATATTTTGGAGTTGATTTTAAGGGAGAAGAATTTGTACCAAGAATGGTATTTGACTCCACAAATATACACCTTATGCAAATTCCACTCACCTACAAGCCTTATGAGACATTTGAAGACTAACAAGCTCGAATGCAACAAGAACAAGAGCCTATGTGTATCGAAGAAGAAATTTCTTTGGAAAGTGTTGAGTGTCCAATCAACACTAGAACCATTTCCAAAGAGACACTTGTTTAAAATCAAGTAAAACAAGCCAAGAACCAAAAGAAGCTCAAAAAGATGCTTATTCATATGTCCAAGTTCATTGGCAAAATAGAAAGAAAACTTGGAATTTCATCTTCCTCCTCATCATCCGCTGAAATCTAAGTCTATCTAGTTTAAGTTATCTATAGTATTTGCTTTCGAATCTCGTACTTAGTGTCTCGTAATTAGTTGGATGTATCTGCTTTCAAGGTGAAATGAATGGTGTTTTATCTATATCAAAACCATCTTTATGTTAATGTTAAAACATTAGAAATAAATATATTAATATAATAATAACAAATGACTCAAAACTGAAAATTTCACATTTTTTATATAGTATCTCGACATACATATGTCACTATGTCGACATATAACTGCCAGTTTTTCAAAATTGTTAAAAATTTAAAATTTAACTAACTAACTCAAGTCCATTCAGATCTAGCGAAATCCAAACCCTATTTAAGCTTATTTCTTCCAGAAAAATTTATTTAATCATTCTAACTTCCTCTCTAATAAATTCTTATCTAAAACTATCAAATTGTGGCAAATCCAATACATAACTTTAGTGAAAATCTTGAAGAAACTTTGAATTCTTTCACGAATATCCTATCCATAGTACTACATAATCAGCGTCATCTAGAGTTAATTCAAATGAGAATGGTTGAATATCCGGAAAAACACTTTGACATAATTCGTTATTCATAATCTTCCCATTTCAGAGATGAGAACAAAAAACACCACTCAACAATGAAGAAGACTGGAAGGACATCAAGAAAGACCCAATCTATGGAAAATATGAATGGGTAGCAGTACCAAGAGATGTTTGAATTGATTGTTTGGTAGATTTGATTGGCTTGTTTGTTTGGATTTGTGTGAAATTTTTTGAACCTTGTATGTAAATATTGCTTGGATTGGTTTGCTTTGATTTTAAAACATGTATGTATATAGATTGACATACTTGTAAATATTAAACACTTGGTATTGATTATTCTATTTTTATATTCATGAATTTAGGGGGAGAAATTAGCTTTAGTATAATCATAGGATATGTAGATATAGGATTTAGGGGGAGTATTTTTAGAGTTTCTTTTTTATGATGACAAAGAGGGATAAATTATAAAATATAATGATTAGTTGAGAGTATATAGGATTCATGATGACCAGGGGAGTATTAGAAGGATCAGAATCAACAGATATGAACAGGTATGCATATTTTATAAACTTAAGTTGTCATCACTAAAAAAGGGAGATTGTTGGAGAATGGAGTTTTGATGATAACAACCTTATTTCAATTATCACTATTATAAAATGTATACTAACATTTTATTTAGAATGTATATACACACACACACACACATATGCAGGATTTGTATACAGGATTTAAATACTGAAGACTGTACAGTTTTAGAGTTTTAAGAGATTCAAAATTCAGAGGTGATTCAAGACTCATGAGTAATCAAGCCATCAAGAGTTCAAGACAAATATAGTAATAGAGTCTAGTTTATATGTAAGACTCTGAATAGCGCTTTAGGTTCAAATTCAAATTCTGATTTTCAAACTGTAAATTTTGATTTTCAAAATTCAAATTGTTTTTCAATCATACATATACACTTTTATAGTTTTATAGTTATATAGTTTTAAACCTTATAATTTTATAAATATATTTATATAATATATAATTATGTTTTCATATGATTTTACACTTTATAATACTCATTTATATCACTATGTTTTAATTCAAGAATTTGCAGAATTATATATATAGTTAAACACTTGAAAGTTATTTTTTACATATATATGTTGCTATGTCGACATACAACTTTCATTTTTTTTCAATTTTCAAAGGAAGTGTCTTTTCACTATTTGCAATGTCCCAGAAGCGTTGCAACCTTTCAACTCTTCTAGTTAGGGCTTGATTTCAAATTTTTTAACAATTATTTTCCTCCATCTTCACCCCTCTTCATCCCAACATTAATATTTCTTATTTTATTGATTTCCACACATCTACTTTGTCGATTTCTACTCTAATTATATAAAACTTATTCTTTTCTCTCTCTCTCTGCTCATTACTCTCCGAGTTGAAGTGCTATTGAAGAGTTATAGGGCTGTTGTAATCATTTGGGAAGTGTTTGGGAAAAGGGGTGTTCCTTGTAGCCTTGAAATCAAGGAAAGGGAGCGGTGATAATCTTGTAGCCATGAAATCAAGAGTGGTTGGGGCAGTGTCAACCTTGTAGCCGGGAAATCAAGGGGATTGTACTTGGATATTGCTAATAGTAATAAAACACTGTGCAATCCAGCGTAGCATGGGACTGGACATAGGAGTAATCCGAACCAGTATAAAATCTGTTGTGTTCTTTCCTTTTTCTGCATTTTATATTTATCTGATTTTGTGTTTGTGTTTGATTTTGTGTATGTGATCATCTTTGTTGTGTGTGATTCATATAGTAGATCATATAAGTTTAAGGTTTTCATAAATTCTTTGAAAATACTATTCACCCCCCTCTAATGTTTGTTTTGCCTTAAGATCCGCCTTCTGCATTCCCTAACGTTGCAAACTATAGTAAACTACGGTTATCACCATTGTTACTTAAACCCTTCACAACCCAACACAAAAATGCATAACAAAAGCCTTGAATAGGTAAAATAAAATTCATTAAACAAAGAATAGAACTTAATTTGTGAGGATAAAACCATGGAAACACTATAAAACTACACTTACATTCACATGATAACGCTTTTTCATTGAATCAAATCATCATCGTAAAAGGTGTGATTTACATTGACATTGCAGGGCAATAAAATATTTGCATGACAATCAGTTGATGCTACATAAACTAACTGGTGAACAAATTCTCTAAATCTTTGAACTAAGGGTTGAAATTAGGTTCGGATCTGAGTATTGAGATTAGGGGATCGAAACAAAGAACAATCGCATACTTTGAGTTGATCGCGATTATGGCCTTCAATCGGAACTGGATCTGGAATCGAAATCGGATTGAAAACTAGATTGAAATCAGGGATTTTCTTCCCTTTTTTAAGTGGCACGTCTATTTTGTGAAATAAGCATACTGGTTTGAGAGCAGGGGTTAGGGAATTAGTATTATGATTAGAACGGGTTGAGGTCGTTGCGAAAGATAAAACGCAGGGGGACAAAGCTCTAAAGGGCTTTGCAATGGTCTAAAGCCGTTGCAAAGCTTCCACATTAAAGGGTTGCTAATTTGCTAATATGTTGTAGTGAGAACATCACAAAACGATCTCAAAGAAATTCCAAACCGATCAAGATGCTTGTAGCATTCATGAGTCCAAGACCTCAGAATATATATATATATATATATGTATATATAATTATGATCTCTAGAATCATAAAATATCCATGAGCATACCTCTAATTATTAAAAGAGAATACATTCTAAATTGTAACGTCACGAATTAAATTATAATCAAATTGCATTAGGTCGGTTACCAAATAATATCGCTTCTAGTAATTATAGGAATTTAACCAAATGTCTCATACCATAAGTTGAAACCCAAATGTTTACGACAAGCTATAAAGTCTCACTCATTACGGATGCCACTTTAAAACCTGATTTATAGTCTCTTAATGGTCTATTAATCCATTAACAATCAAAAGAATATGTAACATTCAGCCAAAACCAATGGTGGTTACAACTCAGTAACCTCAGCAACTTGTTTTACGATCAGCCTCACAAATCCAAGTCAATCCTAATGATAATTATAATAAGAAAGTCAAAAATCAGAAATTAGGCAACAAACTGATTTATGGTATAAAATATGAAATTGTATTTTCAATTCAATATCGAATTGATTTGAGAAAGCGATAAGGTGAAATCGGTATTTGACCTAAATCATTTTATGACATGGAATATGATGTTTTACCTTGTTGTAAAATGACGATTGATTATTACACAAACCGAGGCTAGATATTGGCACACTCTCTGTCAATAATGGAACTACTTTAACAACTATGTATGTGGAGGAAGTTCCAGAATGAAATGGTTGATTTGGCGAACCTTTACTGGAATGAAGTCGTTACGACCAACCAAGAAAGGTAAACCAGTAGAATTCTACATTGCCTCATATGCCTTGTCATATTTATCCTTATACGAGCTCATTATGAATTTGTTTGCAAATTAAATGTGTTAAAGTGGATCGATGTAAAGCCTTAACACTATTTTGATATTTATTTTACGGATAGACATTATCAATTATAGCGTATACTATTATATGTAAATAGTTCAATGGATTCTTAGGAGATGGTAAAAATTTGTAACATCTCTTAAGTTACTATGCAATTTGATTTATTGATTTACATGAGGATCTTATTTTTTATTTGAAGTTTTTTGCATAATGCTCGGATCAGCCCTGAGTATTACAATTGTGGATTGCTTTTTTGGGGATGAAGACATAGTTAGAGATGCAATTTTATTCTAGTTATATCATCATTTCAGTTAAGTTATGTATTTTCTAACTTATGTAATTTCCAAGTATGTTTATTTAAAGAAAAAAGAATGAAAATGTATAAATTTCTCATGTGTTTAATTATTTCCACTGTGAGATTCCGAGTTATACTAATTTATGTTTCTATTGATTTTATTTACCCCAATAACTATCTATCATTTTATGAAAATTTTCTTTGTTTGAGATAATGGTCGTTATAAATATAATCCTACTGTGTTAAATACTTCTTGGAAGCAATCACAAGAATTTAACTAAGACAACGTATAATAGGTTGAAAATTGAGTACCCGTTAATAGGTTAGTAAATACCACTCAAACTTTCTATTTAACGAGTTGTATAGTATTCGATGAAGCATCACTCGAATGTAATAAAATGAGTAACACTAAGTTTTAATCATTAGTATCTTCCATATTATATAACCAACGACCTTAAAATATTTATCTTATAAATATTTATTTTTAAAATATTTTATACGTTTGGGTTAAACTCGATTAAAACTCTAGAAGTTTACAAACTATATCTTTTAACATGTTTTAAAGCATAATCTCTTATACATGAATATGGATATTTCTCTAAATCCATAATTTTTTTTAATTCTAAAGATATGTCTTTAATAATATAAATTTATTTATTACTATTAAGATGAAGATCTTATTAGGGTAAACATAATAAACATACACACACGTACACATATTTTTTTAAATAAACATAACATAATATACCAAAAGTGGAGAAAAGCGGCCTTTCTCCTATGGCATACAAAAAGAAAACGCAAGTGCTAATCAAGCAACTAATCCCGTGGGAAAAAAATTAAAATGCAACAAGCAAAACCAGTCCAACAAGGCAATAAAAAAAATAAGTACACACATATACATACATACGTATATAAATGTATATATCAATTCATGTAAAAAAGAATTAAATAGGTTTAAGAATAATTTACTATGTATATGTGGAAAGATCCATGAACTAGAAGATTCATTAAGTTATAAAGCATTTGTCAAGTACCCATAAATACGTATACCTACATACACACACACACACACACAATATATATATATATATATATATATATATATATATATACATAATACTTGACTTTTATGCCTGGCCATTTTCGACTATACAAACTGACGCGACTTGGCATTATTGATGCGAACCGCCAGAAAGATGGTTTGAAGGTCCAAACATCGAGTACGAATAGCTTCATGAGATGGAAGTCGGGTGAACTCTGAAGAACACGATCTAAGAACTCATTAAGTGAGTGGTCAACATACACCCATGCTTCAGATCGGTATGACCCCATGACGAACTAACTGAAAGTTCGAATTCATCAAAGTATCACTTCATTTCTCTCAAAGGACAAGGAAGCTACCAAAACCAATATCATAACTATGAAGTCGACATCAAGATAGATCCACACTTGGGACCGTACCCTTTGGATTGACATTTAAAGGGAACGATATTGAACCCTCCATAGGGATCGGTACCGATCCTTGACTTGGTGCAATCTTGGGCCAGGCTCCTCCACTTTGACTTCATAAATGACCTCTGACTTTCTCAGATATATTTTTAGCAACTAGCATCTATAAATAGAAGCTTCATACGAGAGAAGTGGACTTTTTAGGTTCGTTGTTTACTTTATTTTTTGTACGCTATAGATCCCTATCGATCCGAGATTTTTTATCACAAATCAAGTAATAAAGTAACAAATCATTCAAAAAGAATTTATGCCATACAAAGATAAACCACTATAAATCACTTTAATATTGTTTTTCTTGCATTTATATTGTCTATTTCTTCCTTTTACATTTACTTTCTTCACTTTGGTTCTCTTCAGAACTCTTGGATGTTCATGCCAACTTTTGACGAAACATTCTATTGCTTTCAAGGAGAACAACATGAGTTATTTGTCTCTTTTTCTCCCGAGTTTCCATCCTTATTAATATTTACAAAAATCTACATAGAAAGCATCATTTCATGGCTAAGAAGAGAACTTCTATCTCTCGTACCGTTGAAACTCGTGAAAATCATAGAGACACATCTTCTCGGCAACTTCCTTCAGATAGTCAGAACCCCGCCACCCTCGATGTGTATACAACTTCAATGTTGATGGTCCTATCAGAAGAGCGTAGTTAGAGAATGTGATGAAGCATTTAAGGGAGATCTAATAGCAGTTGACCACTCAAATCCAATAAAAACATTAACCTTATGCAATGATTGCAACAGGCGACTCAGGCTATTGTCTAACGGTTTAAGAGAATTAGGAGAATTCAAGCTTCTGGCTAACTATATGTTAGAAAGCTCCTTGCCTCAAACACAAAGAAACAAGAATTAGCGGAGGTGGATGGATGATGGTGCATACATTCCAGTTATAGAGGAGACAATCCCTCTAGGTCATCCATGGATTGGTAAAGATCCTATTAAGGAGTCAGGCATGATTCCTCTAGGATGCCTATGCTTCAGCAATCCATAACTCGGTTCCCAAACTTTCACCTCTCAGCCAAAACCAAACCACAACCGCTCAACCTTCAAGAAACGAGCATGATGATGTCGGTCAACCACGGAGGCCACCTTGTGGATACCACTCTAAGTTGGATCATGATCATCATCAATTAACATAGATCACAATTTCTGACGTCACATTGCTCGATCGTTTTGGCTAGCCCGGTTGCATTTTTTTTGGAAGAATCTCTAATCTAAAGGCCTAAGTTTTTAAGCTGAAATCCAACGAACCTTAATCCCCTAGCTGTATTATAAATATGCTACAAACCTAACCTGTTTCCCCCTAATCCATTCTCTGCCTCTACCTGGCTCAAACAACCTTCTTTTCAAATAATTCTAATGGAGTACCGAGTCTTGGGTTTGCATATATTTTAGAGAATATTCACAGATATGGATTTCCTACCGGGGCTTAATTGGATTTGCTTAAAAATTGAATGTAATTTCAGTAATTGTAAGATCCAGTACAAATTGTTGTTTTTCTTGATAGTATAATAAGTTGTAGGTTCCTTTTGATTTCGATTTTCTTTTCTATCAGTAATCTATGTAATCTGACTAATGTTCTATCCTTTCTTCTATCTGATTCAGTAATTTATTCTATTGTTGTAATTTTATTCAGTCTATCTATACCTCTTTATCTTTTGTTATTTTATTATAGTTCAGTTTTCAACCCTATTTTATTTCAAATTTGCTCTTATTTATCTAAGCCTAAGTCATTGCCCTTTTTATTTTTGACGTTGAGTTTAGGCATTCAAGAGCCTAAACCATTTATTCCTTGTTATTTATGCGCAATTTGGGTTAAAATATGAAATTGATTAAAAAAAGCACAATTGAGAAAAATAAGAAATACATATAAAAAGGATAAATTGGGCTTATTGTAATTATGTTATAAAGGATAATTGAATTGTAACTTCGATAAACTGGATAAATGACATTTGGATAGACACTAAATGGTGGGGGTTGGGTTGTGCAATAAAATTAAACAAAAGTGATGTTTATAGACAACCTGTAAATTAAAGTTTAAATGCAACCTATGATATTATAAAAGTTACATGTAGAAGATAGGCTTATTAATGAACTTAGGGTTGGCATTAAGTTTAAAATAAATAAATTAATAAGCCTGAGTAGTAATGGTCTGTTCCCGGCAGCATAATCTGATTAGGGAAAATAAGTGGCCTATTACAAAAATGTGTAGTAGGAGTCTGTTCCGATGATAAAAGCTGATTAGGGAAAGTAAGGGGCTCGTAGTATTGGTCCATTCCAGCAGTAGAGGTAAACTGATTAGGAAAAATAAGAGGCCAATTAAAATAATTAAATTTTAATGACCTAGGCGTTTGTTGATAATACTATGGGGGTCTATGGTTGCTAGGCGGTCAACAATAATTCTATGGATGCCTTGGCACTAGTAAATTAAACTGGGGACTAAGTCTAGGGGTTACTTATGTCAATTTGCATTATTTGGTTGGGGATCCATATCAATCCGTATTCCTTTTCATTACACTACAGCAGGTTCTCACAAGGGGGCGAAGGCATGCGTATACTTTACTGGAGAGGTCCAAACGTGGTGGGTATAGGCACGTTTTGGTTGGACGGTGAGTGTGCATCGTGCCAATTAGGGAAGATAAGATGCTATGACGCCGCTAATTTACGCTATGTCCTTAGAGCCGATGGGTCGGGTTTGATAAACCCAAGGCCATAGTCAGCATGGGTTATCACAATTGTGGTTTAGAGCCGATCGATGGGAAGAATTAGGTTATATCCTAATTTATGAGTTGTAGCAAATGGTGCAGAAATCAAGTGATTTGACAGTTGACTATATTCATGGAAGTATATTCTTATTCTTATTTACTATGTTGAGCTTCAAATTATTATCCTGTCTGGATTTCCACTTTTATCACTCAAGCTAGTAATTACTGAACTCAAAAGCCTTTATGTCTGACCAGTTTTCTTTTTCTCTTCTTCCTTCCCCCACCCCCTCAGGTTCTCTGGGTGGAGGATCTAGCGTTTGAGAGAGCTTTGTCCCAACTCAGCCAATTAGAGATTTTCATTTTCCTTGTTCTCTATCTTTACACGTATTGTTCCACATTTTGATTACTTCTGTATTTGGCACTGATGGGGATTTATTTTATGATAATTTGATTATGTCGGTTTTTATGAGATTGCCATGGTTTTTATTTGTCTATAATGTAATGAGACTTTTTATTATGCTTAAACGAATTTTAAGTTCCTCTATGTTTTTATTATGATGTTTTGTGAATTTTAGTCCCTGTGATGTTATCTTATAACTAAAATGCTTCATAATTCTTAATGCAATCCTTCTACGGGTAACGTTAAGAAATATGGGGTGTTACATTTTGTATCAGAGCCTAAGGATACATGATCAAAAAGAGTTTTTATTTTTAAAAGAAAAAGCCTTTTAAAGAGAAGAGTTTTCAAAAAAAAAAAAATTTTAAACATCCCCTCAAGTCAATTACAATATTCCCTTAATTTTGTTCCTAAATCCTTCTCTTTTCTCCATTCGCAGCATGTCCGGGGCTCCCAATTTTTCTGAGGGTATCCCCATTCCAACTTGGTTCCATAGGTATGTGGAAGCTACGTCACCAGCTGAACGGCAAGAGAATGCCCAAGCTCACCCTCCACCTATGGTGGCTCATCCTAACACAACACCAATGACTGATTCTTCTAAATCTTTGCTAGGATTTCACTTCTCTTGGTGGCAAGACGTTCCTTGGTTCAAAGACTTTTGTTAAGTCCCGCAATTGGCTCAGGAATACCGAGCACATATTTGGACTTTTAGAGCTTAATGATAAGAGGAGAGTTTGGTTGTCTACAAGGTAATTGAAGGATGAGCCTTTGTTTTGGTGGGAGATGGCTGAGGCTGAGCATGGTTTAGATATTTGGAATGCCTTTACGTAGAGTTTTGGAAGGAAGTTTCTACCTTAGGTGGAAGAGAGCATGCAATTGGAGAAATTTCTAGTTTTTAGGCAGGGTGATCTTTCGGAAAAGGAGTACATTAATCAGTTGAATCAGCTTGTTAGGTTCGGGATGGATTAGGTGAATACAGCTCATAAGAAGGTTGTGAGGTTCGCTAAGGGTTAGAATCAACCTCTACAGGGACTTGCTATTAGGGTTGTCAATTTCCAACACGACCCGAAACCCGCACAGGAAATTAGCGGGTTGACCCGACCCGTTTAATAATGGGTCATTTTAGGGTCAACCCGACTTTGACCTGTTTATAAACAGGTGGGTTTAGGGCTGACCCGTGAAACCCGAATTTGACCCAACTAACCCGTTTATAGGCTCTATATTATTATAGAATTCTCATCTTAGCTAGAAAATGAAGGATGTTATCATTATTCAATTATTTATACATAGTAACACTTAACAATTTTTCACGTTTTCATGTTTATTCCCATATTAACAACTTTTTACAATTTTATTCTCATCTTAGATTACAACAAATGAATGACGACAATACCCTTCTTTCATGTTTTCATGTTCATTCACATCTTTGTACACAAATATTTTTCTTAATGAGTTACACGAATCAAACCCGAAACCTGCACGATTATAAATGGGTCAACATGAAACCGACTCATTTAATAAACGGGTTGAGCTGATGTAACGACCCGGGTTTTCGCGATCCTGAGTAATCGACATAAACTCAATGTCGACTATCCAAGCATCGGAAACATCAGATAGTCCATGAAAGAAATTAGAGGGTGAGAATAGATAAGACAGAAACTTAGAATAGAAGAAGAAGAACAACATACATCATCATCAGAGTAACACGAAACTCATAGCGGAACGAACAATATATAATAGATACATAACTTTGAAATAAAACTAATATATGTAAACAGTAACATTATTAGAGTACAACACTTACAACAAAGCGGAAATAACAATAGCTATATAATCCTGAAGCCTCCTGTTCCAAGCTCACAATATATCTGTAAAATCCCGACTACTTAACTGCCCATACAAATTTGGGCACCCAAGAGTTTAGGGAAAACAAAACAAAATAAACTCCGGGTCAGTCATGGGACTGGTGTGAGTAAAACAATTTAAAACAGTTTGATAAAATAAACGGTATCTCATAAGACCACGTCGTATAACGCGGAACGGGTTTTCCCCTTATAATAATCCAAAACACTTGATTCAATCATTCAAAAATCCATTGGCAAGAACGAAAATCTTTATATCAAATCCTTTTGATATTATAATAGTGTCTATCAACCACAATATAATAATCATCTAGCAGAACGCTTTCATCTGACGTTCCACATACATAATATATAATCAAAAGTCACGGGCGTTTATTGGTTAATTAATTCCATCTGGCAAGGTATGGGACCACCTTCCGACAGTGTATCTCTAGAGAGGAATACACCGGGTTCAACAAGAACATCCTGCAACCCAGGCTAAACATGACCGGTCACTCATTTCGCTTGAGTGTACCGAATGTATTATCACCAACGGTTGGGATCTGCAACCATTTCCCGAAAGGGACAGCATCGAAATAGATTATAAAAGTAAATGAAACTCTAGATCAAGTGACAATACACCCTACTTGGCAGCTAACCACTTAGCCATGCGACCTACCCGATTTTATACCATTTCTGGTTGTGAGGCTAGAGGCCATAACATATAGGTCACACCTTTATTTACTTTGAATGTCACATCGTCATACCCGCCAAATCACAAATTGATTTCTCCAAAAATACCACGGGTATACAGCTAAGAGAAACGAATTCTTCTGCCACCAAACGTTAATACGTTTGAAGAGATCAACTTGCACGATCTACTAAATGTACTCCATCAGACAGTCTTCCATACAGGGCGTCCTGGGACTGGAAAAACCGAAGGCACTATTCTGTAAATCCATTTTAGGCAGTTTCTACCTAGGATCGCCAGAACAGCCCTTACATTACTCCGTCTTCAATTATCTTCATTATATTTGATTCTCAACGCTAACGCACATACAGGGTGGTTTTCAGATAATGAATCTGATCCTGGTCTCTCCGTATTGACGACGGAAAAATGGTCAAAAACTTTGATAGTCGGCGATTTTACTATCAAAGAAAAACATATGTACAAACAACGATATTATTTCCAGATGGAAATTCTATCGATCAGTCATCAATCAACATTTATTCATTTCCCCATTTCTCGTTTCCATATATTCATCAAATTCTTATTTTCTAATTTTAGAAAATATACGTTATTAACTTTCGAAAACGTTTCCATTTCTGATTCATGCATCACTATCTTCTCACATATATTAGTCTCTAACTGTAAATTAGTAAGAGAACAACCCCTACGTATTAACCCCGAAGGCCGAAACCAACATCAGATCAATACCCAGACAACTGTTCAACTTAACTAGTCTCCAGTCAGTTTCTAATTCCTCTAACTAAATTTTAATTCCTATTTCAAACCCCAAATCTCTTTATAATATTTTATTTGCAAAATATTTACTTTAGTCCAAATTTTCCACATAGAATGTGAATAATATTTCTTTATAAAATCAAAACAGTTTGATTTCGTATTTAAAACCAAATATCCAAATTCTATTTATATTTATATTTGCAAAATTATTCATACAAATCTTATTCCATTTCCAACATTTAAATCTCATTTAAAATTCCCTTTATATAATTCTATTCATTTTATATAAATCCTTTTATATACTCCTGTTCATTTTATATATAAATATTTCATTTTCAATACTCACTTTGAAAATTTCCTTTTTACATTCCAGTATTTCATATGGTATTAAAAATACCAAATAACAATGATCAATATCATTCTAACACACATAATCAATAAAAGATTATATACTACATCATATATAATAATATATGAAAACAGTAATTTTCAAAAAAAAAATAATAATAATAATATATGAAAACAGTAAAATAAATGTTGAGGAATCCAGTTGGATTCCTCCAACCTGTTTCCCTGCATCCACAGATGTTAAACAATATAATAACATCGATTTCATTTCAATATGAAATATTCTGATAAACAAAATCAATATATGATTAATGATTTATATATATCGTTATCTATAATTTCAACCAATACATCAACGATTCAACCAAACAATCAACACACAACAATCAATCATTATTTATCAATACTAGATTATATTTATGAAAATATAAATGGTACAGAGTTAGTGAGATTTACTCACATTGGACGGTTATTGCTAAATAACGATAACTGTCGGTTGATTCAGACGAACAATTTATTTTGCTATAAATTGTAATGAGCTACAATTCATTCCCAGTTAGTTCCATTGTGTAGCCCCCGTCCGTACGATCCTAACGAAACTTGTTTTGCTGAATTCTTATAATGTACGACGAAGTTATACATTTTCTAAGTTCGTATACTAATTAATTAAATTTAAACTTAAATAAATTTTAGATCTGGGCCTTTCACTTTGAACCCGGCCCATCACCCTTACACCCGCCATCTACAGTATCGTCTCCCTTCTCCAACCAAACCCGTATACACAACGCTTCTCAAAGCCATTACCAAACAAATTCAACGGACCTTTCTCCGTTATCTCATCGTGAAGTCAAAACCCGAGAGCACCAATAAACTTCCCTTCCCAAACACCTTCTCTCCAAACCCAAAATAGCACACCCGACATCCTCATTCCCACTGCATCATTCTACAGTATTTCCACCCAAATGGACGAGATTTTCAATTCACCTTTCTCCTTCACCACACCGCAAAACTCCAAACTGAAAACACCATCAGACTTCTCATCAAAATCTCCTTCCACCCACATATAACATCATCCACTTACATGACCCTTGTCGACATCGACTTCTGACTTGCAACCGCCGTTACTCTAGATGGATCGAACCAATTTGTGTTCAAATGCCACACAAGTTTGCACACAGGTAGTTTTCGATGCCAGAAATCCAAATATTCCTTAAAAAATTCAAATCGATGCATGTAGTACTCGAATCCATTAACCCTAATTTCCAAGAACGCACGCTGAAAACTGTCGAGCCTCTCAAGACTTGATCGCACCCAGTAATACTCATATAGGTGGGAAGCTCTTCTTGCAAGGATCCCAAATATACTTGTATAAGAATTTATAGTTTTTTCTTTGAATTTATATCGATTTTCTAAGAGTGGATTTTCACTGTGTATTTTAGCTAGAGGATTGCGACGCTTTTCATTTTGACCGGATAAAAATAAAGACTAGGGTTAGGAGCAGTAGAAGGGTATTTATAGAGTAGGGTTGCATATAAGTTAAGCTTTCTATTTTTATTTTTATTTATTCGATCATTTAACTCAATTTATCATTTAAAAAAATTCGTGTGATCACACAAGATATCCAAAAATCACGAAAATGGACATACCCCTTCAGTTGTCATTACGGACCCAACGAAACTTATTTCGTCGAATTCCGACTCTGTTTGCTCACACAGCGTATTTTTAAAGGTCAAATTATCGACTGTTTTTCAGATTAAAATCCCGTACGGCCACATACTGACTCCAAAAATTACGGAAATTAAAATCTAACAATGATTTAATATTTCGAATCCAACAAAATTGGTTTCGTCGAAAACGGAGGTCGTTTGCAAAAATGGCTATTTTCAAAGCTCTAAATAAATCCATTAAAATATAAACAAATTTAAAAATAATTAAATTTAATATTTATAAATAAATAGTATCGTATATATTCACATAGAATATAATATAGCTCCAAAATATTCCTATTTGAATTTATAACTCGATATTTCAAATCCCGAATAAATCGATATTCGATTTAAAATGAAATCCCTTTTATAATATAAATAAATCGTTATAAATTACAAAGGAATTCCATAGCGACTATTTTAAAATTTGATTTGGACATAAATCAAAATCTACACAATGAAATCCCGAATTTTCTCTTCCATTAGAAAAATATACTTCACTAGCTCTGAACGTTTCTTGTTTCACAGAAATACAGCTTAAAATGGATTATGTATATTCGTTTCAAGTTCGAATCGCCAAATTGCAAACTGCCGCGCCATTTCGAGCTCGAGTATAATTATAATATAATTATACATTCAACTATCGTTTATATAATATATTCGTTAATATAATTCAACTCTAAACTGAATTAAATATTTTAAATTGTCCAATGCACATAATATTGTCAATTCAACTTAATTCTGATTATTTCGGAATTAAATATATTATTCTATAAATTATATTCATTAAATATTCAATATTACTTAATTAAACAACCATTTAAATTTCTAAACACTATTTAAATAATTAAATAAATAAATTATTATACTGTACAGATTACGGGACATTACATTCTTCCCCCTTAAAATAATTTCGTCCTCGAAATTGCTAAGGTAGAAAACAAACCCTATGGATTAGTAAAAATTTATTTGTTTACTTCTTAACTTCAGTTTCACTATACCAATTAATTTTAATTAAATTATTCATTCATTCCGAATAACTAAATTTTTCAAAAATTCGGAAAATTTTCTAACACCCTAAATTTTCGAAAAATTTCGCTAGCACGTCTTTTGTACGACTCAATTGGTACAACTACAACTTGCCTCTCCGGGCCTTCTCCAATCAAAACAAAATCAAACAGCCAAGCGGCTTGCCCAACAGGCTCATCAAAATCTCAAACCCATATATAATATAAAATGGTACCTTTTTGTTGGGTATATCATTATATCATTTCCATCTGTTACCAATTCAGCATATACCAATATCATCCCAATCAATCTCCAATCAATATATCCTCAAAACCAAATCATTTGCTTATACAAGCTAAATTCCATTTTTGATTTCAATTCTTACTTACCAGTCCAATTCCATTCCGGATTTTCTCTAATCCAAACTAATCCGATATTTTCAATCTCAATTCATTTTCCACTTAACTAGTTTTAATTCAATTTCAATTTGCTTTCACAAATTCACATTTAATTTGTTTTAATTCAAACAATCTTTCCCAGGGAATTTTAAACATTTTAGCTTTTCTAAAACCAGATATCCCTTTTCAGGATTCAAAACAACTTGCTTTCCACAAAACAATTCAAAAACAAAATATTTGGTAGTAATCCTTCACTTAGAGACTCGAAAATGAACACTGATGATACTACGCAGTCATCTTCGGAATTTATTTTCCAGCGATCGAAGTGAGTTCAATACTATAACACTTTCAAAACCATTTCTAAACACTTCCATTTTGAAATACATTTCAAAATATCATTCACAATGTTTGTAAAACAATTTAAAATCTCCCAGGATTTTAAAATTCACATATATTCAATCCAAGTCCATTTACAAACACCTTTCCAAATTTCTAGGGTTTTAATTTCAATTCTGATTTAAATTAAGATTTAATTCATTTCGTAACACTTATACGAATTTTGATTGGTTATTTACCTAACCGTTTCAATTATAATCTTATCTGATTATAATCACAACCAACACATCTGATATACGATAATATTTCAAATATTAATCATCCTTTTATATCAAAATATAATTTGAATAAAATTATTTCGTATACCCTCTTTTCAAAACATGCAGTGTCGGTTCATCGTATTCTAGTGTTTATAAACCCCTACCGATACAGTGGATCAAACTGATCGACCAGAACTCATAAACAACTCAACTAATAAATCTCCACAATATAATTTTTTTTTATAAAATATACAAATACGTTCACTCGTATATATACACTCAACTCAATCTAGGGAATTACTAACCCTATCTCTGCTGAGTCATGCCATAGAGCCAAGGTATTAACTTAACCTTCAGCTCTGATACCACTGTAACGACCCGGGTTTTCGCGATCCTAAGTAATCGACATAAACTCAATGTCCACTATCCAAGCATCGGAAACATCAGATAGTCCATGAAAGAAATTAGAGGGTGAGAATAGATAAGACAGAAACATAGAATAGAAGAAGAAGAACAACAACATACATCATCATCAGAGTAACACGAAACTCACAGCGGAACGAACAATAAATAATAGATACATAACTTTGAAATAAAACTAGTATATGTATACAGTAACATTATCAGAGTACAACACAGCGGAAATAACAATAGCTATATAATCCTGAAGCCTCCTGTTCCAAGCTCTCAATATATCTGTAAAATCCTGACTACATGACTTCCCATACAAATTTGGGCACCCAAGAGTTTAGGGAAAACAAAAAAAAATAAACTCCGGGTCAGACATGGGACTGGTGTGAGTAAAACAATTTAAAACAGTTTGATAAAATAAATGATTTCTCATAAGACCACGCCATATAACACGGAACGAGTTTTTCCCTTATGAGATTCCAAAACACTTGATTCAATCATTCAAAAATCCTTTGGCAAGAACAAAAATCTTTATATCAAAATCCTTTTGATATTATAATAGTGTCTATCAACCACAATATAATAACACTACAACAAAAGCACTATATTACAACTTTAGTTTTACAACGGTGGTAAAAGCACTGTTGTAATAAATGTTTTTTACAACTTTTTTCCAGAAAAGTTGTAATAAACTTATTTTTAACAACGGTGTTATTTTGACTGTTGTAATAAAAGCCTATCACAACTTTTATTTTTTGACTGTTGTAATATATGACTATATTTTAATATAATTAACAGCTAATAATTAATATTTAATACATTTATATTGATTATTTATAATTAATAACTAATAATTACTATTAATAATCAATTTGGAAGTAATAATCAATAATCAATCCATAATATTTAATACTTAGCAATTAAGAAGAATAATTAAAAAATATAGTTAATATTACATAATTACTATTAAATAGTTAATAATTAAAATATAATAATTAACGCTAATCATGAATAATCAATGATTGCTATTAATAATTAAGAAGTAGAGATTAATAATTAAGAAGAAGAGATTAATAACTAAGATTATTTCTTGACTGTTTGTACGCATAAGTACAAAAATGGTTTTATAACTAAACAAATAGAAAATTCTATTCACACATTGTGTGTAAATGAATATTGTTTTTATAAAACCATTAATATCAACAACGTTTCGTTTCCCCATAAGCCAACTTTCATTCTATACCAAAATTTCGTTCCCCGCCCAAGCCCGCTTTTAGAGCGCTGAAATTTTCATCTTCCCCTCATTCATCGAAACCCAAATTTAATCATACGAACCTTCCTTTAAACTAACATAAAAAAATAGCGACTTCCACAAAATTTCTCCTGGCAAATAGAACCACGTCCGCATCCTCCTTTCCAGCCTCCTCCTCCGCCGCAGAGCCCAGTGATGATCCCTCCGATCCCTCCTGATCCTCCGGATTTCTCTTGCCGACAACGTGCCTCCGCTTCCGGTGAGCATGAACAGCAACCTCCTTCTATGAAGCCAATTAACCCCAACCCTAAGAGCTCTACAGAAAATAGTCTGAAATCTTTAGCCTCTCCTTACAAATTAGCTGCTTACAACCCGTCAGATCTAGATCTCCCAATTTCCAGTAATTTGGTAACCGAACCAAGAGCAGAGTGCAGAGCATATGGATTTGTAAGTAGCACAGTATTTATTTTTGTGAAAATTGTTCCTAAATTGCAGTATTAATTATTATGTGAAGTCGGGTTCATTTTTGGTGAAGGATTGGATGCGTGAAGAGATGGTATGGAGGAGAAGAGACCTAGATGGGGAGTGCAACAATGGTGAGCGGTTCCTATAGCCGAAATTTGGAATAGTAGAGGAGGAAGGAAAGTATTAACGCTAAAAGGCTGGTAAGTTATTTTAATAATTAATTATCTCAATAAGATTTTGGGAAGTGTTGAGGTGCAGTTCGAAATATAAGGAGGAGATTGTTGCTGTTAATTTTGGTGGATGAGGAAGTATTGTAAACTGATGATGGAAAATAGGATGCAGGCAAATTCTTGAATTTTTATACAATCGAAGTACACAGCTGAACTGGAAAGTGCACTGCTAAAAGTGCAATGGGAATTGCCGTTTTTTTTGGTGTATGAGGTCTTCATGCCTTGTTCCGAATTTGACAGTAGCAAATCTCAACATTTTGCGTTTCAGATCTAAAATCCTCGTTTCCTCAGTATTCTTCTTGAAAAACCGCGTTTTCTCTCTTTCAAAGGAGGTATTGTCATAGATGGATGAACATCAAATTGTATTTACAGTGCTTCGCGAAGCCTATTTTGTGAACAGATGGATTTTTCCTTGATATGGCCTGTATGATATGTGTCTTTAGTTTACAGTGCTATATGGAGCCTATTTTGTCAACGGATGGAAGCAGGCTTAATTAGTGTCAAAATATCAGAGCAAATACATGGAGTAATTAGCTTCTCTTCAAATGAATGGGTCTGCCAGGTAACTAAATGCTTTTGTTTCAAATGTAGTGTATTTTCATGATCTTCATATGGCTGTATAGATTGGTTATGAAAATTACATTGTTTATTGTTACAATAAATTTAATATGTCTAGTTTTATCGTGAATAGATTGTGTTGGAAGGCGAGTATCACAACATGTACATGGAAGATAATGCAACAAAGTGAAGTAATCGCAAAACTTGGAGCCACCTCCTACGTGGTACAAGGTACACTGTGATATATTTCGGAAATTACTCAATTTCTTTCCTTTTTCATGCATGTACACAAATCCAATTATAATGCAGGCCTTAACCAATGCTCCAGTAGAAATAAACATGATGGCACTGAAAATGCTCCAATTGGTAAATCCATTGTCTTTGCCTTCACCATCATTATCTGTTCTAATGCTCACTGGCACTTCCGCACTTTGAATTTTGAACCACTGCTGAAGGATTGCTTGATGTTCGGAGATCACATCTCCTAGGTTAGCCTACACTACTATTTGAAGATGGACATTCAGATATGTTAAACTTTGATTCATGGACAATGGATGCTTGTAAGTTTGGATCTGAGTTGAAATTACATGGGCTTGCTGATGGTATAGTGAAGTCTGATGGGACGATGTCAAAATCTGTGATGCTACGATAATGTTATGCAGATACCAAAATGTGTTTAGTGCTCTGCGTATTGTAAGTACTTTCAAAGGCAAGACTGTTGTAACTGGATTAAAGTCTTCCAAAGGCAAATAAGGACAGTTGTAATGTTATAAATTTTTATGTGGTATATGATTTTTAATTTGTATTATAGATATAAAGTTGTGATTTTTATCAATGAATGGATTATGATGCCTTCAAACTTACATTTATTTCTTATGTTATTTATCTATTTATTGTTGTACATATAAAATATGTATAGATTCTTATGCATATAATTTGTGGATATATTACAACTATAAAATAAAAGTTGTAATAAAATATATCATAACGGTGAATAACCGTTGTAATAAAGCTTATTACAACGGTGGAAAAAAGTTGTAAAATAAACATATTACAACGGTGTTGCAACGGTGCAAAAAAGCTGTAAAAGATATTAGTCTATTATAACTTCTTTATACACGACGGTTTGCCCACTGTTGTAAAATGTCTATTACAACGGTGTTCCACCGTTGTAATAGGGTCATTTTGTTGTAGTGTAATCATCTAGTAGAACGCTTTCATCTCACGTTCCACATACATAATATATAATCAAAAACCGCGGGCAATTATTGGTTAATGAATTCCAACTGGCAAGTATGGGACCACCTTCCGACAGTGTATCTCTAGAGAGAAATACACCGGGTTCAACAAGAACATCTTGCAATCCAGGCTAAACATGACCAGTCACTCATTTCGCTTGAGTGTACCGAATGTATTATCACCAACGGTTGGGATCAACAACCGTTTCCCAAAAGGGACAACATCGAAATAGATTATATAAGTAAATGAAACTCTAGATCAGGTGAAAATACACCCTACTTGGCAGCTAACCACTTAGCTATGCGACCTACCCGATTTTATACCATTTCCTGGTTGTGAGGCTAGAGGCCATAACACATAGTCACACCTTTATTTACTTTGAATGTCACATCGTCGTACCCGCCAAATCACAAATTGATTTCTCCAAAAATACCACAAGTATACAACTAAGAGAAACGAATTCCTCTACCACCAAACGTAAATACGTTTGAAGAGATCAACTTACGCGATCTATTAAATATACTCCGTCAGACATTCTTCCATGCAGGTCGTCCCGGGACTGGACAAACCGAAGGTTCTATTCTGTAAATCCATTTTAGGCAGTTTCTACCTAGGATCGCCAGAACAGCCCTTACATTACCCCGTCTTCAATTATCTTCATTATATTTGATTCGCAAAGCTAACACCCATACAGAATCGTTTTCAGATAATGAATATAATCCCGGTCTCTCCGTATTGACGACAGAAAAATGGTCAAAAATTTTGATAGTCGGTGATTTAACTATCAAAGAAAAACATGTGTACAAACAACGATATTATTTCCAGATGGAAATTCTATCGATCATTCATTAATCAACATTTATTCAATTCCCCATTTCTCGTTTCCATATATTCATCAAATTCTTATTTTCTAATTTTAGAAAATATACGTTATTAACTTTGGAAAACGTTTCCATTTCTGATTCATGCATCACTATCTTCTCACATATATCAGTCTCTAACTGTAAATTAGTAATAGAACAACCCCCTACGTATTAACCCCGAAGGCCGAAACCAACATCAGATCAATACCCAGACAGCTGTTCAACTTAGCTAGTCTCCAGTCCGTTTCTAATTCCTTTAACTCCATTTTAATTCCTATTTCAAACCCCAACTTTCTTTATAATATCTTATTTGCAAAATATTTACTTTAATCCAAATTTTCCACATAGAATGTGAATAATATTTCTTTATAAAATCAAAACAGTTTGATTTCGTATTTAAAACCAAATATTCAAATTCTATTTATATATTTATTTGCAGAATTATTCATATAGATCTTATTTCATTTCCAACATTTAAATCTCATTTGAAATTCCCTTTATATAATTCTATTCATTTTATATAAATCCTTTTATATACTCCTATTCATTTTATATATAAATATTTCATTTTCAATACTCACTTTGAAAATTTCCTTTTTACATTCCAATATTTCATATGGTATTTAAAATACTAAATAACAATGATCAATATCATTCTAACACACATAATCAATAACAGATTATATATTACATCATATATCATAATATATGAAAACAGTTAAAATAAATGTTGAGGATTCCTCCAACCTGTTTCCCTGCATCCACAGATGTTAAACAATATAATAACATCGATTTCATTTCAATATGAAATATTCTAATTAAAAAAATCAATATATGATTAATGATTTATATATATCATTATCTATAATTTCAACCAATACATCAACAATTCAACCAAACAATCATCACACAGCAATCAATCATCATTTATCAATACTAGATTATATTTATAAAAATATGAATGGTACAGAGTTAGTGAGATTTACTCGTATTGGAGGTTATCGTTAAATAATGAGAACTGTTGGTTGATTCAGACAAACAATTTATTTTGCTATAAGTTATAACGAGCTCCAATTCATTCCTATTCAGTTCCACTGTGTAGCCCCCGTCCGTACAATCCTAACGGACCTTGTTTTGCTGAATTCTGATAATGTATGACGAAGTTACACATTTTCTAAGTTCGTATACTATTTAATTAAATTTAAACTTAAATAAATTTTAGATCTGGGCCTTACACTTTGAACCCGGCCCATCACCCTTACACCCGCCATCTACAGTGTCGTCTCCCTTCTCCAACCAATCCCGTATACATAGCGCTTCTCAAAGCCATTACCAAACAAATTCAGCGGACCTTTCTCCGTTATCTCATCGTGAAGTCAAAAACCGAGAGCACCAATAAACCTCCCTTCCCAAACACCTTCTCTCCAAACCCAGAACAACACACTCGACGTCCTCATTCCCATTGCGTCATTCTCCAGTATTTCCACCCAAATGGCCTAGATTTTCAACTCACCTTTCTCCTTCACCACACCGCAAAAATCCAAACTGAAAACACCATCAGACTTCTCATCAAAATCTCCTTCCACCCACATATAACATCATCCACTCGCATGGCCCTTGTCGACATCAACTTCTGACTTGCAACCTCCATTACTGTAGATGAATCGAACCAATTTTTGTTCGAATGCCACACATATTTGCACACAGGTAGTTTCCGATGCCAAAATTCCAAATATACTATCCAAAATTCAAATGGATGCATGCACTACTCGAATATGTTAACCCTAATTTCCAGAAACGCACGCTGAAAACTATCGAGCCTCTCAAGACTTGATCGCACCCAGTAATACTCATATAGGTGGGAAGCTCTTCTTGCAAGGATCCCAAATATACTTGTAAAAGAATTTATAGATTTTTCTTTGAATTTAGATCTATTTTCTAAGAGAGGATTTTCACTTTGTATTTTAGCTAGAGGATTGCGGCGCTTTTCATTTTGACTAGAGAAAAATAAAGACTAGGGTTAGGAGCAGTAGAAGGGTATTTATAGAGTAGGATTGCTTATAAGTTGAGCTTTCTATTTTTATTTTAATTTATTTGATCATTTAACTCAATTTATCGATTATAAAAATTCGTGTGATCATACAAGATATCCAAAAATCACGAAAATGGACATACCCCTTCAGTACGACATTACGGACCCAACGAAAATTGTTTCGTCGAATTCCGACTCTGTTTGCTCACATTACGGACCCAAACCCGACCCATCCCGACCCATTGATAGCCCTACTTGCTATGACTCACATTCTGATGGGTGCTACATTCGAGAATCTTGTTGAGATGACGCTTATGCATGAGGAAGGGAAAGGTGATCTCAAGGAAAGTAAGGCTGAGGTGGCTAAGGATAATTTTTAGAAGAAGAAATAGTGGCCCAAGAAAGTTAATAAGAAGGTCGAGAAGCCAGATAAAGCCCAGACAAATAAGAATATTAAATGCCATGGGTGCGGCATGATACGCTGTTTTGTGAGTGACTGTAAGAAGACTGCTAAGAAAGGAAGCTGCTATAATTATGGATAGTAGGGTCATTATAGTTGGTAGTGTCCTCAAAGGCAAGGTCGGGAGCCAGTCTATCTAGAGAACAGAAGCATGCATTGGAGGTGGCTCATGCTAGTGTTGACCAGAATAGGGGTAGGAAGGTCATAATTGCATGTTTGATCTCTCTTTTTGACTTTCTAGTTAGGACCTTCTGTGATTCTGGCGCTTCACACTCATTCATTTCTACATCATTAGCCAACTGTCTATACCTTAGTATATCTTTTCTTTTTGATCCAGTAGTAATTTCAAACCTTATATGAGGTTCGACTCATTTATTATGATGTGTAAAGGTTTGAGACTATATAAATTAGGCATCGAGTTTGATTGTGATGCCTATGTACCGGGTTTTTCGGCGTACGGTGTTACTCTTGAGATGGATTAGCTAGCCATGTATGGTGTCATTCTAGATTGTGAGAGGAGGGTAGTGAAATTGATGACTTGTTATGGTAGGGCCTACGAGATATCTTGTGACCCAGGAAAGTCAGTTATCTCAAGCTTCTTAGAGTCCTTAGATACTTCTGTCGATGATCTTGGCTTGGTACCCATGGTGAGAGATTTTAAAAATGTATTTGAAGAGGTGAGAAGACTACCACCGAGATAAGAGATTATTCTAGATTTATTTGACAGAGAATGCTAAGCTTATTGCATTGCATGTACGTCACATGGCTTCGAGGGAAAGGAAAGAACTGAGTAAGGAGGTGGGTGAGCTTTTAGAGAAAGGCCTTATTGTACGGAGTATAACTGAGTGGGGAGAACCAGTCATATTTTTTTACAAGGCAGATGGCTCTCTCCGTCTATGTGTGGATTATAGAGAATTAAACAGGCTCACGAAGAAGAATTGACAACCACTCACTTGGATAGATGATTTGTTTGATCAGTTAGTGGGTGCATCCACTTTCTCTCAGTCAGATTTGGCAATTGGGTTTCATCAAATTTGAGTTGCGGATGATAGTGTGGATAAGACCGCTTTTAGGACTCCAGATGGATTTTTTGAGCGGTTGGTTATGCCCTTTGGGCTGACCAGTGAACCGACATATTTTGTTGATTTGACGAGCCAAGTGGTTTGGTAGTTCCTAAATAAGTTTGTGATATTGTTTGTGGATGACATCTTGACATTCTCAAGAGACGAGGATAGGCATTCATTGCATTTGGCAGAGGTTCTCCATACTCTTCGTGCCCATCAGTTGAAAGAAATTTTTTCGAAGTGCTACTCTGGCTTGAGAAAGTGGGATTCTTGGGGCATGTGGTTTTGGAAGATGGTATAACGGTGGATCCCGATAAAGTGATTGTTGTGCAAGACTGGAAGGTCACCAATAATGCGACTGAGGTGAGGAGCTTTCTAGATTTGGCGGGTTTTTATCGGAGATTTACTAAGGAATGTGAATTCTTATCATGGGATTTGACTATTGGGAAACTGTAAATAGGCTTCTAAATTTGATTTTTAACTAAATTTCCATTATCTTCTTCTTCCTTTCTTCTCTCTCCATTATTCTTTTTAAAATTTATATTTATACTATGCCGATTTTAAAAAAGAATTATATCAATCTCTTTCTTTTTCAATTCTCTATTAAACTCTCTCTGAAATTCAAGTGTTACTCAAGAGTTATAGGTTATTTGTAATCAAAGATCGTGAGATCAAGTCCTATGGAGCCCATACTTCAAAATTGATACTGAGAAAGATGTGATTATAGCCCGAAAATCGATTGGATGTGATTGTGGCCCGGAAATCAGTTGGGTGTTAGTTGTGGCCCGAAAATAAATTGGGTGTTGGTTGTGGCCCTGAAATCAGTTGGGGTGTTCCCTTGTAGACCTGAAGTCAAGGATCATAATATAAGATATTAGTTAAATAGAAATCCACATCAACTAAGCATTGTGTAGGACGGGTTGTAGGGTAACTCCAAACCAGTATAAAATCCCAGTGTGTACTTTCTTTTTACTGCTTTTTGCTTAATTTTGTGCATCTGTGATTGATTCTGCGATTGTTGAAATCTGTGACTTGCATAACATTCTGATAAATCCAAAAATAAATCAAGAAATAAAATCCGCAAAACACTATATATCCCCTTCTAGTGTTTAGTTTGCCTTAAAATGCTTAATCCGCATTCCAAACAATTGGTATCAGTGCATTGTTTTTCAGAGTTGTCATAATCTGAATTTTTGTAAAGATTAAATGAAAACCAGCATTGGAATAATCAACAATAATAATTCATTTGTGGAGGGTCAGTCCACTGTTAGACCACCACTATTCAATGGTAGTAATTATGCATATTGGGCTTGTAGAATGAAAATTTATTTATAGTCTGTAGGATAAGACACTTGGAATATCACACAAACTGAATATGTTGAACCCACTGTTAATTTTGCACAATGAACTAATGATCAAAAAGCCACTGCACAAAATAATTCAAAGGCCATCAAAATTTTATTATGTTCACTAGATAGAAATGAATTTAATAGGGTATCCATTTGTAACTGCATATGAAATTTGGAAAACTTTGCAAGCGACTCATGAAGAAACAAGCAAAGTAAAACGAACCAAAAATATCTATGTTAACCAATCAGTTTGAATTATTTAAAATGAATCAAAATGAGTCTATCTCCGATATGTACTGCAGGTTCTAGGAGATCGTACATTCACTAATGACTTTGGGAAAAACATATTCTGTGGAAGATCAAGTCAGAAAAATTCGGAATTCATTAACTTAGGATTAGGATCAAAAGACACTTGCAATTGAAGAGATCAATGATACCAGTAGATGAAAATTAAAGAATTAATTGGTAATCTAATGTCGCTTGAATTACGTATGCAAGAAAGGAAGGAAAATAGGTCACAAGAAAAGAAATCAATATCATTTAATGCAACAACCGAAGATTCTGACTCAAACAGCAACAACGATGAAGAAATAGTCTTATGGCAAGGAATTTTAGAAAATTCCTGAGATGTAGAAAAAGAAATAATTTCAAGTGGAATGAGCAAAGTAATTCCATGAAAAATAATGAAGTCCCAAATAATGTCAGATTTTTTAACTGTGACGAATCGGTCCACCTGAAAAGATTTTGTCCTTATCCGGAGAGACAAAATCAACTTTCAAGTGATAATTCATCAAAGAAGAGAAAAAGTGCATTTGCAGCAACTCTAGATGATTCTGATTCACCTTCCAGTGATGAAGAGCAAGAAACAAACAATTTGAATATGTGCTACATAGCAATTCACGAATCATAAGAAATTGAAGAACGGATCTAAAAAAAGGTACGCCTTTATACTAATTTTTTAGTTAAATTGTTTGAATGGTTGATTTTTTGTTTGCTTTATTTGAAAATTTGAATTATAAATTCAAATTTTCAAAATTTGAAATTTGAAATTTTATATTTAAAATAATAACATTTAATAAAATAATAATTTAAAAAGTATTTTTATAATAAATATTATACTAGGAAATTATTAAATAAGAATATAAGTTATATATTAATCAAAAAGTCAAAAATCAATAGTCCCTTTGAAAAATCAGAAGGCATGTCGACATACCAGTTAATACATGTCTACATATGTATGAAAATTTGAAAGTTGAAATTTGAATTTCAAACTTTTAAATTTCCCTCTACCTTTTCACCAAGCCCAATGCACTGAAAATGTGTCTCTTGACCAGGGAGCATGTCCTTTGATTCGTTATTTAACTACCTATTTCTATCATCTCTTCTACCTTTAATTCAAAATTCAAACCTATCTTCATTATCCTATACTCTTCAAAACTATTCTCTAATGGCTTCCTCAAGTACACCAAGCACAACGAGACTGATCAAGACCACCAAAGCCTTCCTTCACAACAACCCGAATGCTATCAAAGATTATATGAGCTATGTAAACTTTGGTAAAGTCGATACATGAAAATTTACAGTTTTAGTGATTTTGCTTCTTATGATCTTTAATCTCGTTTTCTTCAAAATGGAATATCAAGCTTAATTGATTTTGGAGAAAATGATAAATTTTGATACCCGAATCTTGTCAAAATGTTTTATGAAACTTGAATCATGATTTTTATCAAGGAAATGAAAGTGAAACATGGAGTAGTGTAGAAGGAACTCAAATTGTTTTGAATTGCAATGTTTTGGGTGCTACTTGGGTTGCAAAAATACGAGAATGGATCTCACAGATTTTAAGATCAACGAAAATGATCTAGAGACCTTTTACCATATGTTTTAAAGTTATGAGGAGAAGAGAAAGAAGATGAAATCACTTCCTTTGGAAATATAGAATTTCCCGCTAACACCAAAAATCCTCCTTCAAAATCAAATGATTCTAGCCAAAAACCAAAAAGTACTAAAGAGGTTATTTAGTAAGAAATTTGAAAAGAAATCTTCTAAAATAAGCAAGTTCTTTGGGAAGTTCGAAGTAAATTTGGCTAGTCCTCATCCTTATCCTTCTCCACCGAATTCTAAGTTCATTATCTTGTTGTATTAGTTCCTATTCCAATTTCATGTTATGTATTAATTGAATATATCCTTATCATTAGGATGAATGAATCTTTATATTTCTGTTAATTCTTCCTTAAACATCTCTGGAATAATCATCAAAGTAATAAAAACAAGTACATATAAGTCAAAACAAATCCTAAACAAAAAAATACTTCAAAAATTAAAAATAACATACATTTGTCAACATACATGTTTTTATATTTCGACATATAATAGTTAGACTTACAAATTTGTTTTAAATTTAAAAACTTCTTTAAACAACTAATGTCAATACATTTCAGACGAATTCCAAAGCCTATATGTCTATTTCATTCTGAAATACTCATCTATTCATTCCTCCTTAAATTGCTTTCATTATTTCTTAATAATATAAAATCCATGGCAGTTCAAATCCTTAATTTGAGTGAAATCTTAAAGAAATACTTAATTTGCTCAAGAATATTCTCTCGATTATCCTTCGTAACTAGCGTCAATTAGAATTAAGTCAAATACAAATGACTAAATAACAAGAGAAGCATTTTGATGCAATTCGATGAATGATCTCTTATCTTTCCAAACACGAAGAAAACAACATCACAGGAGCACCTTTCACCAAAGACAACAAAGAATGGGACGCTATAATGGATGATCCAATCTTCTGTGGTGATGGATGGGTAGAATTTCCTAAAAATGTACGAATTTGTATTTAATATTTATGTGTTTTGATTGGATTGCTTTAAATTCCAATTTGTAAATAACTTTAAGATTATTTTTGTTTGAATTGGATTGCTCGAATGTATGTATTGGTTTGAATTGAATCAGTTTGGTTTGTATTACATGCTTTGAAATATAGTTCTTATTCAAATAGTTTATACTCATTCATGTTATTACTTAGAATAATTAGTTATTATATTCTGTCCTAATTGCAAGTAGTTTAAGATATTTAAATTATATTTGTCTTAGTTTTTTACTATGCCTTAGTTTTAGGGGTAGTATAATTGTATAATTATGAATATATATTTTTTGTTGATGACAAAGGGGGAGAATTAAAAATAGGGTTTGGCACTACTACAAATCAGGTCATTTGTGTCAGTTGTCAACCCCTTTTTGCTTCTATTTAACAACCGTAGCAAGCGCAGACATCGCAATAGAAATGAACTTTTTTGCTACTGGTTTTCAACTGTCGCAAAAAACCAGTTTTTTGCGACTATTTTTTGTAGAACATTCGCAAAGAATGATTTTTTGCGATTGTTTAAATTAATAGCAGTAGCAAAAAATGTTGCTTTTGCTTTACTATTGCGATCTTCTGCTACTGTTGATGTTGCTACCAGATTTCAACACCATAAGCAAGCCAGGGCGAAGGTGTATTGTGTATAAATCCTTATCCAGAAGGTAGAAGCTATATCTGGAAGTAAGAAGCAATACCCAAAAGGCTGAAGCCAATATCTGAAAGCAAGGTGGAATAACCAGAAGCACTTGCTCCGGCACCGAAACATAAAGCTACTCAAGAAGAATCAAAGCCACTAACCTAAGAATGAGCAAGGCGCTATCAGATACCGGAAGGACCTATTGTCAACACCGATGGAAAGATGAAGTCAAGCACCAAAAGAACATTATCAAGACTAGACGAAGGCGGAAGCTCTAATGAGAGTGCTATCACTACCAACACTGCATGGGAGCAATGCTGAAAGCATCTGGAAGGTTACGAAGGAAAAGTAAGGAATCCACTTTCAGAGACAGACCGACACCAGATAGTTAGTTTCGGTACAAAGAAGCCAAACCCAAGAAAGCTCGAAGGAGAAATGATGTTAGAGTCAAGGGAAATTGTTACTATCATATTCAACAGCTGAACCGGTTATGGGTGAAGGGGCATCGAACTACAACCAACTCAAAAGAATGATCAAGAAGCTTGGAGCTGACATCAGGCTAAAGCCAAAAGCATAAAAGAGGTGATCTGGTCAATAGGTTATCGGCACCAACATAAGAGAGGAGAGCTTGGTACCAATATGAAAGGTGACGGCGACAAAGCAGAGCTGACACTAAAGGTCATCAACATGGGCTTAGTTCAGAGAGCATAACGCATGAATACTACACCATAAACGGCCTAATGCAACAGAAAAAAAATTGTTGGTACAAGTGCCAAAAATGTTGGCATAGGACCTTGGCAGGTGATGCAATTTTCACCGTTGCTGCAGACCTCAAAGGCAACATTTTGACTATCTACACCAACATAACAAATATTGTTACAATAGACCCCTATTTAGGTCCATAGTAACATCCTTAAATGTCTGTAGCAACATTCCAATTTTTTTGCAATAGATATTAATTTTATTAATATGTCTTATAGGGCCCAGAATGTGGGGCCACTGGGCGCACGAGCTAATCTAATCCAATTACTTCGGCAAAACCTTGTATGACTATTGCAACATTTATAACCCGGTGGCAACACTATATTAAAGCTATTGCAACACTACATTAAACATACTGCAACACTACACTAAAGCTACCGCAACATCATACTAAAGAGACATTACAAGCCACAATATCACATAAACACTTGCATAATTAATACAAAGTACACATCACAATTTGTACATTACATATAACATGAATAAACATCATAATACGCAACACACATTAAAATTCATGTCAACAGCTACAAAATATCCAGTACTTATAACTTAAACGACCAGAAATCTACTCCAAAGTATCCCGTATACATAACAATTTCATAAATGGGACTATAGGCTAGTGCCTCTAGTCAGATTTTCATTGTTACTGGCAAGGTTATAAATCTCGGATATTGGTCGCCTTTCATCTCAGAGATTTTAGAGACTTGGTCTCGTATCGGGGGAGATCTCGGATGAGATGAGTCTAACTGGGGGTTCGTCTCGGATTTTCATCTCGGATCTGAAAGTTCATATCGAAACAATCTCGGGGAACAAGATATATTAAAAACTAATACTCTTACAAAATGATTTTTATGAATGTTATTAAAAACATAGTAACTTAAACCTGAATTGCAAAATTTCTTCATTATTCTTATTTTATGAAAGATCATCAAAACCTAAATCGTAATATGCTTAAAACGGAAAAATAACACAATGAAAATAGATCGGTGCTTACAACATATGATCTATGAACATGAATCATTTTTAGATATAAAACATAAAAAGGATCCAAAACATTAAAAAGTTTAGCATGAGTATAACATAAAATACATAATTCCATAGATAAGATGTATGTGAAAAAAGAAGAATATGGAAATCATAAGCATTATGGAACATATATGAACATACATTATAGTCATTTAACATGCAAAAAGTAAAATGTAAAATAGCATGAGATTATTGTGGCTAGATTTCAGTTTTTTAGTTATTGTTCAGGTTCAAGCATGGATTTAAATTTTAACCAAAAAAGCCAATATCTTGGACGATATTCCAGTATCTCGTCTCGGTCGATATATCATTTGATATCGCAATATCTCAAGCGATATATTCAAAAGGAATTTTACTTTGATATTTGCTGTTTCGTTTCGGAAGGAGCCCAAAATGAGATCTCAGAGGAGATCTCGGGCGATATTTTCGAGATTTGGAACAGTGGTCACTGGACATGGTTATGGAAATTAGTTCCTCTAGATTCAATTACGGGTTGGCATCACCTAATTTTTTAAGCACCCAAGAAAAATTCTCTTGTACCTTCTGATTTACCTTGGATTCTAGCTTTGCTTCCATTTCTTCGACAAGCCTTTGCCTTAAGTCCATTATATAAGCATTTATTAGAGCCTCAGCTGATTGTTTTGTACACTATGCATGTCTCACTATAAGAAAAGGACGACCGTGTGATCTTCTAATCAAAATTACTGTTTCAACAGTATTACCTCCTTCTCCGCTGGCGATTACCTTTTGAATTAAGCCCTACAAAATAAAGTCATATCAAAATTACCCTACATCAAATGCTGAGAATGCAACAAATGCTTACATATAGAGAGAAAGCAGTAAGTACTTACATATGGAGAGAATGCAACAAATTACCCTACAGTAAATGCTTATATATGCAGCAAATGTGTACAAAAAATGAAGAGAAAGCCACATTTTGGAAAACAATCTGTTTATGTGCGTGTAATTAGAAAACAGTTTGTAACATATATATACTGGTGAAAACTGGAAAAAACCAATGTACGTTTGCGATCATACATCATCATATGTTTATAAGCAAGTAGAAGGCATTTGTATAGCCACATTCATAATGCAGAGATAACCACATTCATAATGCAAATGCGTACATATGACAGTTTTATGCAGGCTGGTCTTGTGGAAGTTATCGGAAAAGGTAATAAATTTACGTGGAAGGGGGGGGGTGCAAGGATTTCTCTATCCATAGTAAAATAGACAAAATAATTGTGAATTCTAATTTTTACGACTCGTTTATTAATTTCAGTGCTATTTTATTACCACAGTCAACAAGCGACCACTTCCTTATCTTCATTCAATTATCTACCAACACAACACAGAGACACGGGAGAATTCCATTTTGGTATAACAACGCATGGTCGAATTTACAGGAATACAATGATTTAGTGAAGTTTGCTCAAAACATGGAATAATGGAAGGACGTATTTATCGATAGCTATAGATATTTTATGATAAAAAGCATATTTAAGAGCAACATGTTTCAATTACAATGTTACATGTATAATCATGCTTTGGTTTTACATGCCTATCTCGATGTCAAGTGCACAAATGTCATGAAAACAGTTTCAAGTGCACAAATGTCACAAGTGCATGCACAGAGCACAAGTGTACAAGGTTACTGGTGAAAAACTCAGGTTCAACAAGTATTTCAACAAAGTACATGGCTAAGAACAGTGTAACAACCCGTATTTTTGAATAACATGTTATAACATAAATGGAGGCAGAATTAAACTGTAAAATCTGAATCAAGGGAAACGGGCTATGCCATTGCGTTCGTCTCGGAAAAATACGCGAAATAGAGTCCGAGTTTTCGAAAATCGGAGTCCGTATGACCAAGCTATGGCCTCGCGAAGTTTCACGAAAAATTCCCAAATTAAAGTATACTTAATTAAGTGAAATGGGTTGCGCAGAGAAATATATATATATTGATATATATATATATATATATAATTGAAAATTAAATAAATATGCAAAAATGTTCAAAACAGCGAATTGGGAGAGGGGAATAACCGAACCGGCCGATTTTTGAGGTCGACCCGAGCCCGCTGGGTCGACTAGGGGTTAATCCAGGGTGTTTGGCTGTCAACCCGTGGGCCGATTCGCTCAAATGCAGATTTTGCATTTGAATGGTTCACATGGTCCATCTTTAATCTAAAGGCCCTAGATGGTTCCTACACTTGACTTCTTCCCCAAGACATGCTTTGATGGCTTGGATTGAATCTAGGGTTAATCCTATGGCCTAAAACACTTGCCTAATCTATAAATAAGACCCTAACCTACCCTAAATCATCATTATTCATTCTAGCAACTAAACTATGGCAAAATCAATCCTCTCATGGCCTCCACTCTCTTCATAAATTCCTAAACAAATTCTTATGAGATTTTCCATGCATACAAGTGATTTTAGACTTGTATGATCATCATTAGCTTGCATTCAAGTCAAGTTTCTATCTTTGCATCATAAAGAGAGAGTTTTGATCTATTTTGCTTGCATTTTGGGGTTTAATTGGTTGCATAAGGGTTTTCTTACATTTGCTATACTCATTTGAGTCCGCATAAGCATTGTAAGCCCTATTCTACTCTCATACTTAAACTTTAAAGTTAAATGTATGATATGCAAGTTGTGTTATGCAAGTTTGATATGTAAGTTGTCATATGATAAGCAAGTTGTGTTATGCAAGTTTGATATGTAAGTTGTCATGTGATAAGCAAGTTGTGTTATGCAAGTTTGATATGTAAGTTGTCATATGATAAGCAAGTTGTGTCATGCAAGTTTGATATGTAAGTTGTCACATGATATGCAAGTTATGCTATGCAAGTTTGATATGCAAGTTGTCACATGATATGCAAGTTATGCTATGCAAGTTTGATATGCAAGTTGTCACATGATATGCAAGTTATGCTATGCAAGTTTGATATGCAAGTTGTCATATGATATGCAAGTTATGCATGCTTTTTGAGGCCTAATGCAAGTATTTGAACATATGTACATTTCATATGCCACCATGTTGAACTTGTGGCTTCAACACTTTTATGTCATGATTATGCCAAGTTCCCTCTTTCTATCCTTTATGCGCTATTGCGATATGTAAGCGATGGGATTGCGTTTGGGGTTGGGTAAACTTAAAAGACATAAAAACATAAGCTTGGGAATTTACCTATTAAGTTAGGTCTACCCATTGGGAATTTACCTATTAAGTTAGGTCTACCCAATTGCTTGAAAAATTGTAACATGTTTTGGAAACATGGTGGACATGACACTTAGAAAAGATAAGTGTGGCCAACTCGAGGTTGGGTTGAGTTTGTAGCGTAAACCTACCCGGAACCGACCAGCCTAACTAGTTGCTACAAACGATAGGACCCAATGTGAGAAGTTGGTCATGTTGTACCTTGGACCGAGGTTAGACCAAGTTGTGGTGTAAAGCTACCCGGACCCGCCCGGCCTAACTAGTAACCACAACAAAGTCTAATGTGAGAGGTTAAGGCGCATTAATTAATTAATGCCTCATGATTAGGGTTAAGTCATGGTCCATTTAATACTTAACCAATTTGGGCTTGGTAGATTAACGGGGTTGAGTTAACCTACACTTAACCAATCTGAACTCGGTAATTTCACGGGATTAAGTTGAACTATACCAATCCAACTCAGTAATTTGATAAGGCTGAGAACCGATTTGATACCTGGTCTGGATAAACTAACTTGATTGATAAGTTAAACGAACCTGCTTTGCGGATCTGTAGGACCCACACTAAGTTAGGCAGGTTTGTAAATCTGTTATCTGATCCGTTAGTCTGAAAACTAATCGTCTGAACTTTGTATGTCTGAACTCTGTTAATAAGTTAATCTGAATCTGATAGTCTGGGGACACAAGGGGGAATACTTGTGTCATCTGTTGTTTGGGACCCATATTAGTCAGTAACCCTTTCTGGTATCAAAACTTTGAACCAACTGTAGGTAGGGTCCGGGCACGCTAATGATGGGTGTTGATGGTGCGTTCCAACCGGGTCATGTGCGTGCATGGATCCCGGTCTGCCTCTGAGGATGTAAGACGCCGTGACATCTATAAATATGCCTGTGCCAATTGGTTGCCACTTTAGGGGGTGATACACCCTATCGTGGGGCCGACACAGGGTATTTATGTATTAGGGAGCCGATCGCTTGGGTAGGATTTAGGGTACACTTAGTTCTGTCTGATTCTGTTGGTACCGTCTGTTCTGTTGGGTGGCAACACCCGTCTGTTTCTACGTGGTACCGTTCTGTTAGGGTGGTAAAGGCCCATTATAGTTAGTATTCCGTTTCTGTACTTTATCTGTTAGGGTGGTTAAGGCCCATTATTGTTAGCATTCCGTTTCTGTACTTTATCTGTTGGGATGGAAAGAGACCATTTTTCCCAAGCTCTATTTCTGTATGGACCATTCTGTTCCGTCCTGTTTCGATGTGAACATTGGGGTAACACCTAATCCTGTTATACTAGGATTGGTACCAAGAAGTTGGATCTTGATTTGAGTCAAACACCTGATACTGGGCCAAGTTTAGGCCAAGGGATAAATTCTTGATTATACATGACATGTTAGAATGCTGATACACCTGTGGTGCAAAACCTTAAACCTGATTATGCGATGACACCTTTATCTACCTTGTTAGTTAATCATCATGCTAGTATGTTGTTATCCTTATGTTCATCCCTGCTGCTCATGCCAGTTAACTTTATCAGTTTACATTGATTGTAGTAGGGCTTACTCAGTCTTTTTGACTGACCTGTTTTCTTTCGCCTCTTTTCTTCCGTTTCCCCCCCAGGTTCTCAGGGAGGGAATATTGGAGCTTAGCTGGATTTCTGATCGCTTGCTTGTGGGATTAGCTCATGTACAGTCTTGACATGAAGCTAGCTATGGTTATCATTTATTTTGGGGATAGCACTTATGTATTTCAGTTTTCAGATGATGTTGTTTTATCTAGACTTGTTTATTTGGAAAGTTGATATTATGTTGTACCAGACTTGTTTTGAAATGGTTTAAAATCTTCCGCTGTTTTATCTATGTTATTTACTCTGTTTACATATATACATATGTTCTTGTTCTGCCTTGATATATCATTATGCATGTTTACCTGATTCAAACGCCCCTCCAAAGTCAGAGTGCTTGCAAGAGTTACCCTGGCGGAGGTGGGGTGTTACAAACAGGTTCACATAGTCAAGAGCAAAACTCAGGTTCAACAAAGTTCACATGAGCAAACATGCACATGAGCAAGATATGAACAATGTGCTACATGTACAAAACATAACAGAATTATTACAAAAAATATTATTACTTACACATTGGTACTTCATTACTTGAGGATTAGACACGTACCCACGTCCATCTGTTCTCTTATGACTTTTAAGAAAAAGTGATGCATCAGATGGTGTCTCCTAATACAAGTTCAGTAGAAAGTTTAGCATGCACCCTCTTCAGTTAAAAAGCATCTAGGCCAACTACTTCGTGTCTAAGCTACCATGCAATCTCATCTAGAAAACTATAACTAATAAACAAATGTAAAGTATCACATACCATCTTATGACGAAGTTGCACGAACGACTTTGGTCCAGCTGTGTGTGTCTTGATACGACTTACGAATTTCATATTTTTTCTTGGCTTTTTTCTGAAAAATACACAAAAAACAAAGTACTCGTTTATTTCACAAAAACAAAGTACTTGTTTATTTTGCGAAATAAATAATATGTACGTATATCTTAATCTCCTCATCTGCCCAATACCTCAAGAGCGCTTTAAAGTCTTCCAGTGGGATGTTGTCCGACTTGTTTTCTATCCTCTCCTCATTAGTCTCATAAGATTTATAATAAGATGTTTTTATGCGACTCTTGTACCCCCTCTAGCAGTCACGAATAGACTTCAACATCCAGTTTTCACATTCATCGGGAATAATATACCGTTGCAACTCTTTTCTAAAAAGTAGCTCATTTTAGATATTACTTTGTGATCATCTGAAATAGGTTAGAACCATTGGTTCATCGTAATTACAACTCTTTTCTCATACGCCCTTGTATGAACATTAAACATCTTTGTTTGACCTTTGAGTCTTCAAGGAACTTCATCTTTAATTAAAATGAAAAGTCCCGTAATATAATAACATAAATCATAATGTGAATTCGGTACTTTAATATTAATCCTACTATAATATTAAATATTATTATCATATTAATTCAGTTGCTACTTCAACTTTTTCATTTTCAATGTCTGGCAAGACATTATCCGCAACATCCTTATTTTCCATACCACTTGCACTAGATTTTGCAACAAATTTATTCTGTTGTTCCCACGGAGCCAAATAATCAGCCATTGTTCCTTTTCCTTCAACATCCTTCTCATTTATACTTACTAACAGGATTGGGCTTGGGCTTCTCAACTTTTCATTTTCCTTACCACTAGTTGAATGAGTTTGTGGTCTATTAACAGGCTTGAGCTTCTCAACTTTTTTAGTTCTCAAAATTGAATATATTAGTAGGAAATAAGATTGGATTTTATAGTTATTATCTTCAGAAGCAGATAAAATAAGACATGTAGCTATCACACACCTTGTGAAGTATCATCTTCACTATGCTCATCATGGTCCTGATTATATTCCTCATTATCCACATCCTTTTGCATCATTTTTTTTTTTTGCACTTCTCAAATCAGCTGAAATTGCAGGCACACCTAGAGAAGCAAGAAGTTTGTTGTTCCTCATCAAATTCTTGGCTCTTTGTATTTCATAGTCTTTTAGAGATGGTGGATGTTGAGGATTCTCATTTAGAGGCGGTGGACGTGGTTAATGAACATCCTGCAAGTATATAATAAACAGGATAATCATAGTAAGTGTGCTGCAAGAGTGATACAGAATATTCAAATTACAATACAATCATCATAATTAGAATTCTTTGAACCTTCTTTCAATTTGCATCCATATCTTTGTCTTCCCCCGGTGGAATACGTGATTCCAACTTTTTAACACTTGCTGAGTTCATATTCACTATTGAATCGCTAATTTTTGATTTTTCTATGTCATCTTCCGATGATTTACCATATCATCTAACTTTAGATTAAGGATTTCATTGCTAGGTTTTGGATTATTTAGCCTTGCCAACTTCCTAGGACTGTTTACCTCAGCTCTCGTTTGATTCATGGTTGCATTGTTGGGTTCTGCATTTTTCAGCCGTGTCGACTTCCGAGGACTGTTCACCTCAGCTACCTTTAGATTCACAGTTGCATTGGTATTTAGCCGTGTTGACTTCCGAGGACTATTGACTTCAGTTAACTTCTTGTTTTATTGGTTTTTTGTAGTTGATGGGTCATCACATATTGTCGTTTCAGTGGTTTTGTAGCTGTTACAAATCATATAATGATATTATAATCATGATCTTTAAATGATATAATATCACAATCATTTTTTTTGCTATATCAAAATATCACAATCTGTAAATGATATTATCTAGATATATATGTATACCAATAACCAGATTCAGTGGCCTTGACCGAATGAATACATGCGGCTACATTTGCTTTGGTGGCTCACTTGCAGTATCGACAACGGTGTTGATATAAAAATCGAATTTTCCATCACTATTAGCTCCATTGACATATTCTGAGAGGTCTGCATCATTCGTCAGTAACTTTCAACCACCCTTATCACAATTTTTCATATAAATTTCTCCTATTTCGTTATAGAAAAGGTCCTCCTCCACAAAATCTGTAAGCATTATGTACAAGAAGTAGTCAAGATCAACGCCCTCTACCGCAGTAAAGGTTCCACGAACATATTCTTCCTTCTAAAATGTATCCTTGTGACGAAATGTGAGATACATGGATTGTAACACCCCGTATGTTGAATAACTTGCTATAATATAAAACAGGGCAGAATTAAATTTAAAAATCTGAATCAGGGGAAACGGGCTATGCCATTGCGTTCGTCTCGGAAAAATACGCGAAATAGAGTCCGAGTTTTCGAAAATCGGAGTCCGTATGACCCAGATAAGGCCCAAAGAAGTTTTCAGAAATTTAAAAACAGATTTGAAAACAAAAATTTCAATTTTCAGAAGTGGCGGGAAAAATCCCGCCAGACCCAGGGGGTCGACCTGGGGGTCGACTGGGGAGTCGACCTGCCCACCAGGTCGACTGGGGAGTCGACCCTAGGGTCGACCTGGGGGTCGACCTCCCTGGTCGAGCCCAGGTGACCTGGGTGCATCAGCTTGGCTTTTGGGCTGTGTTTTGGTGGCTAGGACGTGATCTGACGGCTCTAATCTGATTTAGGGTTAATCCAATGGCCTAAAACACTTAACTACTCTATAAATACACCCTAAGACTACCCTAATTCATACTAAAAATAGAAACAATGTCGTCATGCCGTCAAAATGCAACTTGAAGGAGCCTCCATCAATTTGTAGAAGAAGATAGCATCTCAAATCAATCTCTAATCAACTCTAGCAACTTAATCTTCTTCTTAGGAGTGCTAATCAACAAGTTGTGAGTTTTCTATAGCCTTAATGACCAATTATTGAAATGATTATGATAGGATATAATGAGGTTATGGCTATGAATGTGGATCAATGCAAGTTATGCAAGTTATATGCTATGTGTTAATGATGTTATGCATGTTATGCAAGTTATATGTTATGTGTTAATGATGTTATGCATGTTATGCAAGTTAAATGCTATGTGTTTGTGATGCTATGCAAGTTATGCAAGTCATATGCTACATGTTCATGATGTTATGCAAGTCATATGCTACATGATTCATGATGTTATGCAAGTTGTGCAAGTCATATGTTACATGTTCATGATGTTATGCAAGTTATGCAAGCTATATGCTATATGATCATGATGTTATGCAAGTGTTCATGATGCTAGTTGCTATGATAAACATTGATCCAATATGACACCATGATTATGCAAGTTTGGTGTATGATTATATGCAAGTTCATGTATGATATGTATGCAAGTTTGGTGTATGATTATATGCAAGTTCACATATGACATGTTATGCAAGTACGGTGTTTGATTATATGCATGTAACATGTGCAAGTTTACACCTTAGTATGATATGCATACATATGCAAGTTAACCCCTTTATATGTCATACATACATATGCAAGTTTACCCCTTTGTATGACATAAGAAACTTATGCAAGTTAACCTCTTTATGACATATGTGATTCATGCAAGTTTGGGTTGATTATTTATGCTAGTTGGGTTTGATGCTATATGCATGTTGACACCTTTAAACCCATGTTGATGCTAATGTGTTATGCAAGTTGAACCCATTGTATTTATGATGAATCTTCCCTTTTATGTCATGTTAGCGAATCACGCGGGGAACGATGGGGTTAAAATACATGTTAATGAAATGGTGTGATGTTGGTATGATTATGCATACCATAAAGTGGATGGACATAATTGAGTCAATTATGTACATCGTTAAAATTGGAATTAATTAGGGAAAATTAATTCGGGGGTGATTAATAGGTGTAATTAATCGACTAAGACACGAGGTTGGACCCTTTTTTAGCATAAGACTGCCCGGAACCGACCGGCAAATCCAGCGGCTACAAATGATTGGCCCAATGTGAGAGGTCTTAGGCACAAACTACATACGTGACAAGTGTAAAGACACGAGGTTAGACTCGGTTATGGTGTAAGGCTGCCCGGACCCAACCGGCAAATCCAGCTGCCATAAAAGATAGTCTAATGTGAGAGGTCTTTACAACGGTTACGTTCTTAATCAATTAAGAAACACTTAACCAGATAAGCATGTAGTGGGCATGAGGGGTTAAATGGGTGCCTTGGGTGGCATGTGGAAATCAAGTAAGTGCCTTGGGTGGCATGTGGAAATCTAGTGGGTTGCCTTGGGTGGCAATAGAAAATACGATTAGAATATTTAACCAAGTGGAAACATGTAATTAAACATGATTAAAGGGTTAAGTGGGATGCACTAAATAAATTGACAAGCTTAGGTGGTAGCTTGTGGGGGCCCATTTCAACCAGTAACACATATGTATCTTATTGGGCTCGACCCATGTCGAGGACGGGACACGCGTACTGGGCTTGATTATAAGAGGCCAAAACGGGTTAACGGTGGCAACGCGAGTCCAACGGGTTTCATATGCGTGTGTGGACCCGGGCTGGTAGGTAAGACGTTGTTGCATCGTGTAGGTATAAGCCATGCACCATTTGTTGTGTCGGGTTGCCACTTTGGAGAGTGATACACCCCATTGTGGGGCCAACACGGGTATCTACGGTAGGGAGCCGATCGCTTGGGAGTAGTGGATACACCTAGTGGAGATAGGGGCAGACGGCACCTATGTAGTCAGCTAGGGGTACACGAAACTACTGGGTAAAGTTTCTAAGTCCTTGGGAGGGATCAACCTTTAAGTAGGAATGACTGGTGTGGTGCAGTTAGTAATTATCCTTGGGTGGGTAGATGCGTCTTTACCGTTATCCTAGTTCATCTTATGTCTAGTTGGCTACTTAGTGTAGTCATTTATCCCCAGTCATCCCGTGCCAAGTTTATATCATACCCTAATTACTTTAATGATTGTGTTGTTAAAGTTATAGGGCTCACGCAGACTTACGTCTGACCCCATTGTTTTTATCTTTTTCCCCCTCAGGTCCTCAGGTTGGGCCTAGCACTAGTGGGCTTTGATCAGATTTCTTTATCTATCTTCTGGAGCTTGGACTGTGATGTAAAGCCCAGCTTATCTTTTCTTTTATGGCTATTGTTTATGTAGTGGGATTATGTACTTATGTTTTTATCAGGATGGATATTTAGTACTTGACTCTTTATGGTGTTGTAACTAAACATGTTTACCTTCTGCTTCTATGAAATGATGTTTTAGATTTTCAAGTATTTATATCTGTCTTGTTGTAATTTTTCTGTTCTATACCCACTTAAAATGCTCCACCGAAGTTAAGGCATTCCCTTAGTGAGTGACCTTAGCGGGTGTGGGGTGTTACACGTGGTATCAGAGCGAAGGTTACCAGAACAGATAAAATTTTTAGAAAACTATTTTTCTAAAAACATTGTTGGAAGAAGTATTTTCAAAAACATGTCTTTTAAAGAGAAAAGTTTTTGAAAGAAAAGCATAATCCCCAATAGCCATATCTTTATCTTTCGAATTCTCCGTTTTGAATCTTTCCTTTTTCGTTTCAGCATGGCTGAGGATCTTAACTTTCCGGAGGGTGTGACGATACCAGTATGGTATAGGAGATTGATGGAGGCTAGGGCCGCCACTGCGGGTCCAGCAAATGTTCCTCCACCAACCGTAGCACCCGATCTTCCTCCTCCCCCTCCTCCTCCTCGCACGGATACTTTTGCTAAGACTTGCAAGGAATTTAAAGCTATGGGAGGGAAACCTTTTCAAGGATCAGAAACTTTTGTGGAGGCTAGAGATTGGCTTAAGGAGGTGGAAGAGTTGATAGATATCTTTGAGATGGAAGAAGGAAAGAAAGTCAAGTTAGCTGCTTGGTTAATGAAGGGAGAGGCCTCATTCTGGTGGGAGGTCACTAATGGAGAACGCCCCGTTGACTCTTGGGCGGATTTCAGGCAAAGATTTGTGGCAAAGTTTCTCTCAAGGGCGGAGGAAAACTTGTATATGGAAAGATTCTTGACTCTAAAGCAAGGAAATCTCTCGGTGAAGGAATATGTCAACAAGTTTAATCAATTGGCAAGGTTTGGCATAGATATGGTGAATACACTGGAGAAGAAGGCTTTGAGATTCGTTAAGGGCTTGAATGAACCAATGCATGGATTGGCTATGACTCATATCCCTATGGGGGCCACCTTTGAGAAGCTAGTTGACATGGCACTCATGCATGAGGAAGAGAATGGTCCCAATGCTAATAAGGCACCCGAGAAGAAGGGAGATCAAAAGAGGCCTCAACAGCAACGAAACAAAGGTGGGAAAGGCAACGGTGGCAAGGGGAAGAAGAAGTGCTTCAATTGCGGGATACCAGGCCGCATAAGTAAAGACGGTCGGAAGAAGAAGAAGACTGGCTGCTATCACTGTGGCGAAGCAGGGCATCTAGTGAAGGATTGCCCTAAGAAGGGGCAAAGGACGGGATCTACCTCAGGAGGACAGGTGCAAGCTCTTATGGCACCGGGTCAGGCAAGGGGGAAAGTTCAGGCTGTCGCAGTTCCACCAACTCAGGAAAGAGGTAGAACTATTTCCGTTGAATGTCTGGTTTTTCTATTTGATCATCCTGTCTGTACATTGTTTGATTCTGGCGCATCGCATTCGTTTATCTCATCATCATTAGTTGAGTCACTGCACTTAGACACCAGTCTAGTAGATGATCCCTTGGTTGTTTCAAACCCAATTGGGGGCTCCACTTATTTGTCCATGATATGTTTGGGTTTGAAGATTTATATACTTAGCATTGAGTTTAGATGTGATGCTTTTGTTTTGGGCTTCACGGGCTATGGGTTGATTTTGGGCATGGACTGGTTATCCAGTAATGGTGCCGTTCTTGATTGTGAAAGGAGAGTTGTTAGGCTTATGACCTGGTTGGGGAACACTCTCGAGATCTCTTGTAATCCCATGGATTCTGTTATGCTAAGTTATCTTGAATCGCTTGACGCTTCGGTCGAGAGTTTGCGATCTGTTAGAGTGGTCCGGGAATACTCGGATGTGTTTGAGGAGGTGAAGGGCTTACCTCCGAAGCGGGCGATAGACTTTCGAATATATCTGGTGGATAATGCTAAACCAGTATCTTTACCAGTGCGCCATATGGCTCCTCGTGAGAGGAGGGAACTCCATAAGCAAGTAGGGGAGTTTCTTGAGAAGGGGTTCATAAGACGAAGTATATCGGAGTGGGGTGCTCCAGTAGTTTTTGCTACGAAGGCGGATGGGTCCCTCGGACTTTGTGTAGACTATAGAGAACTCAACAAGCTCACAAAGAAGAATAGACACCCATTGCCGAGGATTGATGATGTCTTTGACCAGTTGGTTGGCGCTTCAGTATTTTCTCAGTTGGACTTAGCCACGGGGTTTCATCAGTTGAGGGTGGCTGAGGATAGCATAGACAAGACTGCCTTTAGGACTCAGGATGGTTTCTATGAGTGGCTGGTGATGCCATTTGGGTTGACGAACGCCCCTGCATACTTTGTTGATTTGATGAGTAGGGTGTTCAGGGAGTTCCTTAATAAGTTCGTGGTGGTCTTTGTGGATGACATCTTAGTATTTTCTAAGAGTGAAGAAGAGCATGCCCTACATCTTAGGGAAGTGTTGGAGACTCTTCGAGCGCATAGCCTTAAGGCTAAATTTTCTAAATGTCACTTCTGGAGGAAGGAAGTGTGGTTCTTGGGGCACGTGGTCTCCAAGGAAGGGATAGCTGTGGATCCCGCGAAGGTAGTATCTATTCAAGATTGGAAGGTTCCAAAGAATGCTACCGAGGTGAGGAGTTTCTTGGGGTTGGCTGGCTACTATAGGAAGTTTATCAAGGACTTCGCGAAGATATCAGCCCCATTAACTCGCTTGACGAAGAAGAATCTAGTCTTCACATGGGACGTAGATTGTGATGATGCGTTCCGACGGTTAAAGAGAGCTTTAACCACAGCTCCAGTCTTAGTGTTGCCAGATGGGAGTAAGCCATTTTTTGTCTATACCGATGCTTGTGGGACTGGACTGGGCGCAGTCTTAATGCAAGAGGGAAGGCTAATAGCCTATGGTGGAAGGCAGTTGAGAAAGCATGAGAAAAATTACCCTACCCATGATTTGGAGTTGGCCGCTATTGTTTTTGCGCTTAAGATTTGGCGCCATTATCTTCTTGGCGAGAGGTTCGAATTGTTCACTGACCACAAATCATTGAAGTACTTGTTTTCTCAGAAGGATTTGAACTTGAGACAGCAAAGGTGGATGGAGTTCTTAGCATCCTATGATTTCGAGATAGCGTATACCCCTGGCAAGGGTAACGTGGTGGCGGACGCCTTGAGTAGAAAAAGGTTGTCCTTGAGTCCATTGTTCGTGGAACGACGAAGCTTGGAATTTATCTCGATGTTTGATTTCAGACCTTCCGTTGACTATATACCCGGTTTGCTAGCATCCTTGGAGGTCAGACCTACTCTTTTGGGATGGATTGGCAAGGCACAGAGGGACGACCCACAGTTGGTTGAGTTGGTAGAGAGGCTCATAAGGGGGGAGTCGTCCAGCCATTTGAGTAGGTACACCCTAGACAATAGGGGGTGCTTGTGTAGAGACGGTAGACTTTGTGTACCGCAAGACGAGGGTTTGAGGAAGGCTATTCTTGATGATGCACACCGTTCTAGGATGACCATTCATCCCGTTGGGGACAAGATGTACCAAGACATGAAGCGAGTTTTCTTTTGGGCCGGTATGAAGAAAGATGTGGCCGAGTATGTCGCTAGATGCTTGGTATGCCAACAGGTGAAAGCGGAGCAAAAGAAACCAGGTGGGTTGCTTCACCCATTGGAAGTTCCGCAATGGAAGTAGGATAGCGTCTCGATGGATTTTATTGATGGGTTACCTAGGTCAAGGAAGGGTAATACGGGAATTTGGGTTGTGGTAGACAGACTTACTAAGAGCGCCCATTTCATACCCGTGAAGAGCAAGAGGAATGCTCCATGGCTAGCTTCAGTTTATCTTCGAGAGATAGTTCGATTGCATGGGGTACCCTCTAGCATAGTGAGTGATCGAGATCCTATCTTCACTAGCGAGTTCTGGAAAAGTTTGCAAGAAGCAATGGGGACTCAATTGTGTCTGAGCACCGCATATCATCCTCAGACGGACGGCCAGACCGAGAGGGGTGAATCGTGTTCTGGAAGACCTTCTGAGGCTTTGTATCCTAGATTTTGGAGGTACATGGGAAGAGCATCTTCCATTGGTGGAGTTCGCATATAATAACAGCTTTCAGTCCAGTATTGGTATGGCTCCTTTCGAAGCTCTTTATGGAAGGCCTTGTCGATCACCTACATGTTGGTGGGAATCTACGGATAAGATCTTGCTTGGGCCCGATATGGTTAGAGAGACTTCGGAAAAGATTGATTTGATTCGAAGAAGGATGAAAGCAGCGCAGGATAGGCAAAAATCTTATGCGGACAAGAGGAGGACGGATCTGGAGTTTGAGGTTGGGGACATGGTCTTTGTCAAAGTATCTCCATTACGGAATGTAGTTTGCTTTGCGTCCGTTGGGAAGTTAGCTCCAAGATTTGTTGGGCCGTTTCCTATTAAGGAAAGGATTGGACGGATGGCATATAGAGTGGATTTACCCGAGAAACTTAGTGGGGTACATGACGTATTCCATGTGTCACATTTGAGGAAGTGCCTACATGAGACCGCAGAGGTGGTAGAGCCGAGCTTGCTAAAAGAAGTGGAGGTAGAGCGTGATGCAACTATTCGACGAGCTCCTACCCGCATCCTTGGGTCAGAGATTAGGAAGTTGAGAAACAGAGAGGTGCGGCTAGTCAAAGTGCAATGGGGAGAAGATGAGAGCAATGCTACTTGGGAGACAGAAGCGAAGATGCGTTCATTATACCCATTCCTTTTTGAGGGTATGTCTTTTAACTTCTCCTTTATCGTTTGTCTAGTACTTATCTTTAGTATGTCCTCTCATTAGTACCTTTGACATTTAGATAGGGTAAAACCTATGGTTGAAACATGTGTTTGAGACATGTTATGTTTGATGGATGCGTGTGGATGCAAGTGTTTGCTAGTGGTTACTCGTGGATGCATATACACACACTCTAGGCACTAGATCGGCTCAATCACTTCATACTGCATATTGCATAAAATGGTGTGTAGGTAGCTATATTAATGGATGTATAATGGTTGTGCTATCATATGGATGATGCATTTTGGTGAATGATTGTGCACTCATGTAGAAATAGTATGTGTCGATAAGGTTCTTTCGCATACATATTGGATGCATGGCACTATCATGGTTTGCATTAAGGAGGTCAACTGAATCAGTAGACCGCCTGATTTTGCATTAGACAGGGAACATATACACACTCTTTGCATATGTTCATACAGCATTAGAAACTCTACGGACAATGGATGCCAGTGTTTGATGGTTTAGTAGATGGTTGTTTGGTTGGTAGGATACGTTCTTCTTGACTTAGAGATTTCGGGGACGAAATCCTTTAAGTAGGGGAGAATGTAACACCCCGTATGTTGAATAACTTGCTATAATATAAAACAGGGCAGAATTAAATTTAAAAATCTGAATCAGGGGAAACGGGCTATGCCATTGCGTTCGTCTCGGAAAAATACGCGAAATAGAGTCCGAGTTTTCGAAAATCGGAGTCCGTATGACCCAGATAAGGCCCAAAGAAGTTTTCAGAAATTTAAAAACAGATTTGAAAACAAAAATTTCAATTTTCAGAAGTGGCGGGAAAAATCCCGCCAGACCCAGGGGGTCGACCTGGGGGTCGACTGGGGAGTCGACCTGCCCACCAGGTCGACTAGGGAGTCGACCTGCCCACCAGGTCGACTGGGGAGTCGACCCTAGGGTCGACCTCCCTGGTCGAGCCCAGGTGACCTAGGTGCATCAGCTTGGCTTTTGGGCTGTGTTTTGGTGGCTAGGACGTGATCTGACGGCTTTAATCTGATTTAGGGTTAATCGAATGGCCTAAAACACCTAACTACTCTATAAATACACCCTAAGACTACCCTAATTCATACTAAAAATAGAAACAATGTCGTCATGCCGTCAAAATGCAACTTGAAGGAGCCTCCATCAATTTGTAGAAGAAGATAGCTTCTCAAATCAATCTCTAATCAACTCTAGCAACTTAATCTTCTTCTTAGGAGTGCTAATCAACAAGTTGTGAGTTTTCTATAGCCTTAATGACCAATTATTGAAATGATTATGATAGGATATAATGAGGTTATGGCTATGAATGTGGATTAATGCAAGTTATGCAAGTTATATGCTATGTGTTAATGATGTTATGCATGTTATGCAAGTTATATGCTATGTGTTAATGATGTTATGCATGTTATGCATGTTAAATGCTATGTGTTTGTGATGCTATGCAAGTTATGCAAGTCATATGCTACATGTTCATGATGTTATGCAAGTTATGCAAGTCATATGCTACATGATTCATGATGTTATGCAAGTTATGCAAGTCATATGTTACATGTTCATGATGTTATGCAAGTTATGCAAGCTATATGCTATATGATCATGATGTTATGCAAGTTATGCAAGTGTTCATGATGCTAGTTGCTATGATAAACATTGATTCAATATGACACCATGATTATGCAAGTTTGGTGTATGATTATACGCAAGTTCATGTATGATATGTATGCAAGTTTGGTGTATGATTATATGCAAGTTCACATATGACATGTTATGCAAGTATGGTGTTTGATTATATGCATGTAACATGTGCAAGTTTACAACTTAGTATGATATACATACATATGCAAGTTAACCCCTTTATATGTCATACATACATATGCAAGTTTACCCCTTTGTATGACATAAGAAACTTATGCAAGTTAACCTCTTTATGACATATGTGATTCATGCAAGTTTGGGTTGATTATTTATGCTAGTTGGGTTTGATGCTATATGCATGTTGACACCTTTAAACCCATGTTGATGCTAATGTGTTATGCAAGTTGAACCCATTGTATTTATGATGAATCTTCCCTTTTATGTCATGTTAGCGAATCACGCGGGGAACGATGGGGTTAAAATACATGTTAATGAAATGGTGTGTTGTTGGTATGATTATGCATACCATAAAGTGGATGGACATAATTGAGTCAATTATGTACGTCGTTAAAATTGGAATTAATTAGGGAAAATTAATTCGTGGGTGATTAATTAGGTGTAATTAATCGACTAAGACACGAGGTTGGACCCTTTTGTAGCATAAGACTGCCCGGAACCGACCGGCAAATCCAGCGGCTACAAATGATTGGCCCAATGTGAGAGGTCATAGGCACAAACTACATACGTGACAAGTGTAAAGACACGAGGTTAGACTCGGTTATGGCGTAAGGCTGCCCGGACCCAACCGGCAAATCCAGCTGCCATAAAAGATAGTCTAATGTGAGAGGTCTTTACAACGGTTACGTTCTTAATCAATTAAGAAACACTTAACCAGATAAGCATGTAGTGGGCATGAGGGGTTAAGTGGGTGCCTTGGGTGGCATGTGGAAATCAAGTAAGTGCCTTGGGTGGCATGTGGAAATCTAGTGGGTTGCCTTGGGTGGCAATAGAAAATACGATTAGAATACTTAACCAAGTGGAAACATGTAATTAAACATGATTAAAGGGTTAAGTGGGATGCACTAGATAAATTGACAAGCTTAGGTGGTAGCTTGTGGGGGCCCATTTCAACCAGTAACCCATATGTATCTTATTGGGCTCGACCCATGTCGAGGACGGGACACGCGTACTGGGCTTGATTATAAGAGGCCAAAACGGGTTAACGGTGGCAACGCGAGTCCAACGGGTTTCATATGCGTGTGTGGACCCGGGCTGGTAGGTAAGACGTTGTTGCATCGTGTAGGTATAAGCCGTGCACCATTTGTTGTATCGGGTTGCCACTTTGGGGAGTGATACACCCCATTGTGGGGCCAGCACGAGTATCTACGGTAGGGAGCCGATCGCTTGGGGAGTGATACTCCCCAGTCGACCCCCAGGTCGACCCCCAGGTCGACCCCCTGGGTCTGGCGGGATTTTTCCCGCCACTTCTGAAAATTGAAATTTTTGTTTTCAAATCTGTTTTTAAATTTCTGAAAACTTCTTTGGGCCTTATCTGGGTCATACGGACTCCAATTTTCGAAAACTCGAACTCTATTTCGCGTATTTTTCCGAGACGAACGCAATGGCATAGCCCGTTTCCCCTGATTCAGATTTTTAAATTTAATTCTGCCCTGTTTTATATTATAGCAAGTTATTCAACATACGGGGTGTTACATGGATTCCCCCTTCCGATACAAAATGGATACAGAATGGTGAGTGTACATTGGAAGCGAGATATGAAATAATAAAATGGGTAAGTATATTAAGTACATATGTGTATGAAGGTATATAAAGCACTAGAAACAACAAGGGAAAACATAAAATCAGAATAACTTACAAGTAGTCAAATAATTAAAAAGTACTAAATTAATTATGAAAATCAATAGATATGGAAGTCATCCCTTAATTAAGAACCAATAGTACAAACCTCAAAGGCAACATTTGGACCAGCGGTGTGTGTTGCCAACAAGAGTAAACATAAGACAAGTCGAATTGTTTATTCAGTTCGACCTAAGAATTTATAAGTAGTTTAAATCGAAACCCTGAAGTGATGTGGGAGAGTGTTATAGCTCATAATCGAAATTGAAGCCCCAAAGTGATGTGAAAAATGCTTGAACCTCTAAATCGAAGCCTTAATTTTACCGAAATCATTGAACAAAGCTTGAACCTCCAAATCAAAGCCCTGATCGAACCAAAATCGTTGAACCCCAACTTAAGAATGCTTGCTTGAACCTTTGTACGACAACAGAGAAGAATCAAAATGTTATTTGCAAAAGAAATTGTTATTTGGTTAATGAAACTAGGAAGCAGGGAAATGAAAATAAGATGGAGGGGGACAAAAAGAGGGTAAGAAATGAATTGCGGCAAAGAAAAATTTTTGTTTGTAGAAGTAGCAATCAGGACTGATGAGGTGTCACATTCTCCAACGTAGGGTTTGATTCACGTGCATCGTTGCTAAGATATGGATAGGTCTGCTATAGCAACATTATATAAAATGTTGCAACGTGTTACACTTGTTTAGCTAGACCAACACATTTTTATGGCTAAGGTAACATCAAAAATAGAACGTTGCAATAGGACAAAAATATTATAGTTATCATCACATTTTGGCTGGCAACACCTTGCAAATTGGTTGCATTAGGTCGTTTATGGCATAATGGAAGTTGTAAGCAAGCAAAGAAGATCAAGAGCCAGAAGTCCATGGACCCGGACATGGAATCAGGAAAGCATTCTATATTTTTTGAAACAAAACTGGAAGCATCAAGCCAAGCGAAAGGAGGTGAAAGGGTTATCGGCACTAATGAACTTAGTGGCGAAACAAATGAAGGTAAAGACGTTAGAGGCATAAGAAGCGGGAATACAAGGAAATCATTTCGAAAGATAGTTCAGAAAGCCATCAGCGGATATACCAAGAGTATGCTTTCGCAAGTCCGAGACCAATTCCAAAGGCTCACCGAAAGTATACCAAAGTTTATAAGAAGAAGAGCTATCCACACTAATTTGCTTAACGTTGATACCAAAAGGGATGATGGTTCTTAAGTCCTAAGAAATGGAAGCACAAAGACAACACTACAAAATCTCGAAGCCGAGACCAGAGCTGGTCGTTGAAGACTAAGATCCATTCTGAAAGCTATCTATACCAATGAACTTGGAATTGATACATGTGAAGAGGGACGTCAGGATTAGGCTCCTAAAGTCAAAACCAGCATTCCGAAAGCCAAACCGGATCCAGTAACAGCACCAAGAAGAAAGAATGGCAGCCGAAACCAAGACAACCGAAATCGAAGGGTGTAAAGTGGACGATAGCTTATTTCCACGCCTGAAAGAGTCCTCTGCTGAGTTCACAACAAAGGGGTCCCGATTTGTATATAAATAAGACCCTAGGGTTCTCATTTTGGGGGTCTTTTCCTTATTCTCGAATTCTGTACTCATTTGAGAGAGCTCAAACCCTACTTCGTAAATCAAATTGGTGATTTTCCTTGTAACTACCACTATGAAAAAATTACCAAAGCCCCTTAAAGTTGACGTAGGTTCAATCCGAACTGAACCACTATAAATTGTTGTGTTATTAGTATTTCTCTACATTATACCGTTTGCTGATATGTTTCTTATTGCATTCTGCTATGCTTCTGAGTTACCAAGGTACTCTTTTACAAGCTGTTTAGCTTTCTAACTTGTGTTGCGCTTAGGGAACCCTTATGCTAAGGTAACTATTGGTTGTTGAGTCTCGTAAGCGTGATACTCACTGCTTGAGGGAAGAGTAACTAATCTTCGAACTTAAGACCATTATACCTAGGAAATAGTGAACTAACTCAAGCTTGTGAGATCTAAATAATACCTTACTTCCCTTAGGTCCAAATCCCTATACCTATCTCCGGTGTTGACAAAAATATCGTTAACATTTTGGCGCTCGAAGGAGGGCTTGAACCTCCGATCCTTTGGATAACCTACCACATCCCTAGCTGTGTTATTCTATCCAAGGGTTGGACTAAGTTTCGAAGAAGTAAGATCAAGGAAAATGAATCTCGGCAACGACCTTCCAAACTTCAGTTTGCTACTTAAAGTGTCATTGGTCAAGGCGTTGTTTAACTTTAAACCTCCAGCCTTTCCTCACATATCCTCTTCCTTATTTCTCGTTCTTCCTTTACCCTATATTCCATCATAACAAAAAACTTTATGAATTCCTGAAGGATGGTTACACTGCAAGAGAACTAGGAGAAAGTTTCCAATGCATCCTCCATTATAGAAACTAACATGATATCGAGTATCAACTCAGTTAATCTGGAAGCCGAAAAATCTATGATTCCAACAGAAGGGAAGGATTATGAATTAGAAGCATTACACTTGACTTTTCAAGTTGATGCTACTAGAATATCAATTGAAGGGAGTTCGATCCAAAGAGCTTGTGGAATGGAATCCTATCAAACAGGATCAGAGACAAAGATGCCTCCCAAACTCAATAATTGAACTAGATCCCCCTAAACCTATAGATCGGTTTAGTTTCACAAAGAAGAAATCGAACGCCCAATGAGATAACCAATGCAGAAGAAGATACATTCCCGACATTCGACCCAAATGCTGCAGGAAAGGCAAACCTCCGATTTTAACACAATCTCAAAACCTGAGTTCTGTAGACGAGAATGCCGAAAGGATAAAGGTCCTAGAACAACAACTGCTTGAAATGAAGAGCTTATGGGAGGGTATCCAATCATATAAGACTTCAAAAAACTCCAACCCAAATGGGTCGAAGTTAAGCCTTCAATCTTAATAAGAAAATAAAGTAAAGAATTGGAAATATTTCTCTTGGCAACATAGATTGATACTACTAGAAGATTTATTGAAGCAAACTTGGCCCAAAGGTCCTAAAAAATAGCACCCTATGAAGAAAAGTCAAGAATAATAGCATCTAATGAGTTCAATAGCAAAATTAAGCCCTTATCGAATCCACAAAGTAGTCCAGCTTTACAAAGGAGAAACAAAGTGTTAAGAGAGGAATCCAATTCAGAAAAAAGAAAAAGCTTAATGCCATCAGAAGATTGCAAGAAGTCCCCTTCTCTAGGAAGATAACTATGACTGAAGCCCCGCCTAGTATTAAGATGCCACACCTCATATATGATGGGACTACAAACCCCGAAGGGCATCTTGCTGCCTTTTAGAATTAGATGAATATTTATAGTACTTTGGAAGCTATTCGATGCCAAATGTTTCCATCAACACCATGAGAAGCAGTTGCTAAATGATATCGCTGATATCAGAGGAAAAACATTCATTATTTGGAACAGTTCTCTTATGACTTATCTGCACAATTTTGTGGCTATAAGGACCCAGTTGTGGACTATGTTGCCCTTATAAGTATAAAACAAGAACAAGGGGAGTCCTTAGCCAGTTACCTGAAACGATTTAATGTTGAAGCTTCAAAAGCCAAGGACATGAGCAACCAAGATAAGCTTGTCGTCGTCCATTCATAGCTTATTGAGAATATTCCTCTTTGGAAGAATTTGTACGTGCGTGGATGTCAAGACCTACAATAATTTTATCACCGGGAAAATAAGTTCGTTCGCCTATAGGAGCTGTATCATTTGAGAAAGAGGCTCAGTAACTGTGGAGAAGATGGGAAATCTTGTTCTAATCAGAAACTTCAGGACAAGAAACTTAGGTTTTATAAAGATCATAAGAAGCCAAAGAAGGAAGGATTTAAAGCTAATACTACAGCCTTGAGTAAACCTATCTCATACCTATATGTTGCAATGAAAGAAAGAGTTAACTTTCCCATCCCTTTCACAGACAGAAATTATCCAGGGCCTATCACATGAGGGGAGTATTGCGAATATCACAAGATAAATGGGCATAGAACCGACAAATGCAAAGTGCTAGAAGGTATAATATGGGGGTTCATTCAAGAAGGACACCGGGAAGAGTTCACCAAAGATAAACGGGGAACAACTCAAAAACCATTTTGTATCAAGATAGATGCCCACACTGCAGGAACCACTTATGCACCTACGCTTCCAAAATCTAGGTTTGCTAGCCTTTGTAATAATGGTATTGAGCTTGGGGGCAGGCATGAAACCCCCGGAACTAGAGCTCCTAACTTTGCTCATGGGAATTGTTACAATTTCGGATCGAAGGACCATTACTCTAGTAAATATCCTAAGTCTCATGCTTGTTGCATTTTCCAAACTTCGGGGAATGCAGGACTTTCGTGTCCCACATTTCGGAAGAGAAGCTAGGCGTTGAATAAACACCTGGTTACACTCCTTCTGATCCAAGTAGTAGTCATTCTGTCATTCACTAAGTTTCATTGATGTCTTAAGCTTGTTTATGAATGCTTTGTGTGGTTTGTATTTAGAATGGCTTACCAGGAGTTTTGAGCCCACTTGGGGCTTCAGCAATATTGAGTCTAGTATGAGATTTTGACCTAGATAAACCTTTGGACCCAATCCTTATTCTTTTAGTAAAAAGGGACTAAGAATAGCATTTGGTAGAATGATTAGCTTTAGTGAGCCTAAGGGATGAGGTGTACACCCCCAATTGTTCTGTGATAACTGAATTATTTTGCTTTTGCTTGAAACAAAAAAATAGCTGCATCAAAGGATTCCTTAAACGCTTCGATGATACAAATTCTAGTATGATAATCTCAATTTTGTGCCTGACTTTGTTAAGGCCGCAGTAATGCGACGCTTGGTAAAGCTCGCCCATCTGTTAGCTTAATGTAGTCACTTTTTCCCCACTTTTATCTTTGGTGGTCACTATTGATTTGACCACCTATGGAGTTTTGGCTTCTCTTCTTATGCTATACACTGCACGAGCTATATGCTCATCATTACACAAGCTGTATGCTCAACACTATGCGAGTTGTGTGCTTATCATGACGCGAGCTGTGTGACCTGAGTTGTGTTCTCAGGTCTATAATAAAAAAGCATGACCTGCCTCTACTCTAAATGAGTACGATATGCCTGTGCTTCAACTAAGCACGTCCCGCCTCCGCTCTAAAAAGGAGTACGCTCTACCTCTTCTTATGTCTTATCCCGCAGGAAAGGAACAAAAGCTCGAAGGGAACACTCGGAGCATGCACATCCTCTGCTCACATCTCATCCCGCAAAAAGGAACAAAAGCTCTAATGGAGCAATTAAAGCACGTATAACCTCTGCTTAAAGAACAAATCCTAAGGAAGTGGCTCATCAAATCAAATCATAGCTCCAAGGAAGAGACACATTAAATTAAATCAAATCTTAAGGATATGGCTTGCAAATCAAGGCAAAAGCGCAGATAGTGGCTCACAAAGCTAAAGAGGGCAATCCCCTCAAATCCCGAATCTGGGATTGGTTCGGGATTTTTATAATACCAGAAGGGAATTTCTGGTCTTATATTAAGTTCCCGAATCTGAGTTGGTTTGGGACCTCTGTTAATACCAGAATTGGATTTCTGGTCTTCTGTTAAATACCCAAATCTATGTTGGTTCGGGACTTCCGTTAATACCAGAAGAGAATTTATGGTCGTCTATCTTTAATACCTGAATCTGGTTTTGGTTCGGAACTTATATCAAAATACTAGAAATAGATTCCTCGTCTTCTATTCGATACCCGAATTTGGGTTTGGTTCAGGACTTCTATTAATTTCCAGAAGTAGGTTTCTGATCTTCCGTTAAACACTCGAATACGGGTTAGGTTCGGCGCTACTATTATCACCAGAAGAGTATTTGTGGTCTTATATTAAAAACGAATCTAGGTTTTGGTTCGAAACTTCTATCAAAATACCAGAAGTGGATTTCTGGTCTTCTATTCGATACCCAAATCTAGGTTTAGTTCGGGACTTCTATTAATTACCAGAAGTGGATATTTGGTCTTCTGTTAAACACCTGAATCCGGGTTTGGTTCGGCCTAACCATTATCATTAAAAGAGGATTTTTGGTTTCCTAAAAAAAACTGAATCTAGGTTTCGGTTACTGACTTCTATTAGCAACAGACATGGATTTCTTCTCTCTTAGTGCAAACACCCGAATACGGGTCTCAAAGCTCTGACTCACTGATCTACAAGTGAGGGTTTCCATACTTCTACCTTAATACCCTAATCTAGGGTTATGATCTTTCCATCCTTATTTCCGTAATAAGGTTTCTGGGTTCTTATTATCACGCTCAAGTAAAAGGTAAGCCTACTGTTATGTTTCAGAAGAGGATTTCATAGTTGGTACTCGGGTCGGTATCCCGAGCCTTCTATTTTGAAATATTGCAACAAAAGCCACATCTCCTTAACACCTTAAACAGGGAGGTTTTCAAAACTTACATTATGCATGATATCTAGTCAAATACAAATGATTATAACACTTTATCGCAAGCTCGTCTATTAACTTAGTTACGATTCAGATAGTCTCTCATATAGGTTGCATATTAATCCCATGAAAATGTGATTCATAATTAATACATTAAAGTATAAAAAGTGATGTATTAGGTCCAATATAAGATGGATCGTTAGCCTCTCGGGTCGCTCATTGGCGGGTCGTTCAATATTTGGGTCTCCAAGGCTTAGGTCTAGGTCATTGGCACTTGTGGTTCACACATGCATGCGAGTCGCTAGATGTCAGGTCGCCACAACAAAGGAGGTAGGTCGCTAAGCCATGGGTCGTTTCCAGTAAGATCTTTCACTCTTATGTGTTGTGGAGCATGTAGATCGCACTAGGTTGGGTCGCCCATGACCCAAAATGTCGGGTCGTCCACCGACCCGAGGAGCTGCATTCTCCACTTTATAAGTTACCCACGACCCAAGTAGTCGGGTCGTCCAACGACCCAATAGCATGCACACAAATTTCTGAGCCTTCACTACTTCACCGCTTCGCCTATAAACGCCCTGTCTATTCCTACAAGAAAGGGACCGAACTCTTGACCCTGAAGTGCGGATATTTTCATTCTCCAACATCTTAAAGCATCTCAAACTCCACTAAAGCATCTTCAATCGAGATTCAAACTTCTCCGTTAACATCTCTATCTCCATCTAGAATCCATCGAAGAGATCAAGAGATAGATAATCATCATGAAGTTGTTTAGAAATAAACGATATATATTGTAAAAGTGATAAAAGATGTATGAAGTGGAAGTGATTATGTGCCTGGTAATGATGAAGATCATAATGAAATCCGCCATTAAAGTGGATGTAGGCCAAATCTGAGGCCAAACCACTATAAACGCTCTCTACTTTTATTACTTTCAGCTGGATTTTTCTCTTAACCTTGATCCAAACAGTTTAATGGTGTTCACACACCGCTTAGGGATGTTAGTATCCAATTTTTTATTTTAACATTTTTTGGCGCCCACCGAGGGGCTCGAACCCATGACCACGAGGTTAAGAGCCTTAGAGGGGAACGTCGAGGATTGAAGCCTGCTTTTTATGACAGGTTCAAGAAGTCTAAAGATTGGGCCTATCGAGAGATTCTCTTCGAAGTTTAGAAGCTTATTTGAGATTATGGCACCATCGAAAAAGACTAGTAAGTCTGCCAGAGGTTCGGGCTCAGGGAATGTTGCTAATAATTCTATAACTCTGCAAACTAGTCATCCTGATATTGGCCAAGCTTGGGGATTAGGAGTGGGCGTGACTATAGAGGAGTTGGATGAAGTTGCTGCCGGTTTGACTCAGCAAATGGTGGTTTTGAACAAAGCTATGATTGATAGATTAGAAGCTGTTTTCGCTGCTCAAGCGTATACAACAAATGTGAATGTCAAGCTTAACATTAAAGAGACTGCTAACTCCTTTTCTTCAAATCCCAATCGTGATCGCTTTGTTCAAGAGATCGATGATTCAAATAACGCTGATATTGAAGAATCCAAATCATATTCTAAGAATCATTTTGAAAAATATACTTCTCGTAGAGTGGTTAGTCCCACCAAAGGGGCACCTTCCCAAGAGGGACACCCAGGGCACTGGATCCCTAACTATGATCGCTTGCCCAGGAGAGCATCTGGTAAAGGAGATGGTGTCTGCGGCGTTGATCGACACAGCGATGAAGAACATATTTTAGAGATGATTAGGCAAATTATGAAGGAGAGTATGGAAAGAAATGATGATGAGAGAGAATGGGATTTCGCTCTGAGCAAGACCACACTTACTGAGAGAATTTGGAAGACTGAGTTCTCGAAGAAATTTGCTACTCCAACGGTACCAGCTTATGGTGGAACCGGTGACCCTAATTCGTTCTTGTACAAGTATGATAACACATGAATGGTGCAAGAGAAACTGATTAAATCTAGTTCTTATACTTCCCTATCTATTTGATGAGAGTGGCATCACTACGGTTCACCAAACTACCACCGAAATCTATGGATCGGTTTTCTGACATGGCAAAGAAGTTTAGGGAGCAGTCCCTGTTGTAACTACAAAATCCAAAGATGTAATGTCGTTATCAGATTTGGAGCAAAGACCGGGAGACTCTGTGAAGGCTTTCCTTACTCGTTTTAATGCTACTGCAACAAAAGTGGGAATCCAATGCCCCAGATGATTTTGATGGCTTTATACCGAGTTGTTGGCAAGAAGTTTGAGTTTGGAAGATGGATAAAAATGAAGGAACCTAATACTCTTGAGAAATTCTATAAGAAAGCGGCGGAGTTTATCAGAGTAGAAGATGATCCTTCTCTCACCCTGGATGTTGCTGAAGTAGTGATTTGCCAGAAAAGAAGGATAACGATGTCTAAGGCGGTCTGAAGAATACAGGGGGTTAGAAGAGAGAAAATGATGGGAGATAACCAAAATGGTAAGAAAACTCGCTTTTCAAACTTGTTGAGTTGACTCCTTTGACAAAAACCCCGGAGAATATCTTCACTGCCACTAAAGACATCAAAGATTATCCATAACCGCGACTGAAAAAGATAGGTGATAAACAGTTGAAGTTTGGAAGGTTTTGTCGTTTCCATAATCCGCTAGGTTACAACACAAATGAATGTAGACATCCGAATATCTCGATCGAAGAGTTAATTAGAAAGAATAGGATGTAACAATATGTGAAGAAGCTGTAGACAACAAATCCTTCCCAAACACCTCAGGGGCAGAGTGCACCTGCTAATCAATCTGGTCCAAGTAATGGTGCCCCAGCACAAGCTAATGCTTGGCCGTTGATTAACACTATATCCAGTGGTCTTCATCCGGCGGGAAGTAGTTGGGGAGAGACTGAAAGGTATGCACACGCTTTCAAGTATATCCCGAAGGAGGAGTGGTGTTTGATCATGAGAAATACTATTCCTATAAAGCAGCAGAAGATCTCTTATGAAGACATTGTGTTCACGGAAAAGGATGCAGAAGGTGTGATAACTCCTACTCTCTATCTGATGGTTTTGACTGTTGAGATAGACCCTGCACTGGTTAAGAGGGTTCTTATTGATTGCAGTGCCATTGTTAATGTTTTATTCCAAAACATTTTTGACCAGATGAAGCTTTCCATGGCTGATCTTTGAGCTTGTCAAACGAAGATCCAAGGGTTCACAGGCGAACCAAAAGAACCGATCAAAGTTATTGACTTGCTTGTAGATTTGGGAGAAGGAAAGCTATTTTGATGCAAACTTTTGTATTTGTCGACGAAATTTCTACATATAATGCATTCCTAGGAAGACCTGCTCTAGCTGAATACGGAACTGCCCTAGCACCCTAGTGTTTGACTATGAAGTTTCCTACTGATAAGGGTGTTGGTGTGATCAAGGGAGATCAAGATACTTCCAGAGAGTTTTATCTCACAGAGTTGTGTGAACAAAAAAAGATAAGGCAAAGAATGTGGAAGCTCCTCACTACATTCGTGACCCTATCTTATAACAATTAGGGCAAGACCCTGTATTAGAGAGCATAGTGGGGCTTAGAAAGAGATGGATCCTCAAAAAGCCAGTGCATGGGATTATCGAGCGGTGCCAGCTTAGATAACAATTTCTGTTTTAGTTCATCTGAAAGATCCTGGTCGAGTGTTGAAGATAGGATCTCAGTTGGGCCAGAAGTTGCAAAAGGAGTTAGTTGTTTTAATGAAAGTTAATATGGATGTGTTTGCTTGGAGTCATTCCGATATGTGCAGCATTTCACCCGAAGTGGCAGTTCACGCATTAAACATTGACCCAAGCGTCTCACTCGTGAAGTAGAAGAGAAGGATACAAGGCCCTGAAATATCGATGGCTCTGAAGGAAGAGGTAGACAGATTAAAGGATAATCTCTTTACTTGAGAGTCAATGTATCCGGATTAGGTGTCAAGCCCTGTTCTTGCGAAGAAACCCAACGGCAAATGGCGTGTATGCATCGACTATTCAGACCTCAATAAAGCTTGTACTAATGATAGTTTCCCGTTGCCCAGGATCAATTAGCGTGTGAATGCAACAATGGGACATGAGCTATTATTGTTCATGGACGCTTATTCAGGCTATAATCAGATATTGATGCATGGGCCGGATCAGGAGAATATAAGACTCATTAAAGATGTTGGTTTATACTGTTACAAAGTGATGTCTTTTGGGTTGAAGAAGGAAGGAGTGACTTATCAGCGTCTCATCAATGCAATGTTCAATCCTCAGATTGGCAAGACTATGGAGGTCTATGTGGACGACATGCTAGTAAAGTCAAAGAAAGCAGATGATCATTTAGAGAATCTGGCTGAGATATTTTATATCTTAAGAAAGTACAACATGAAGTTAAATCCTCTCAAGTGTTCATTTGGAGTCGCATCTAGGAAATTCCTTAGGTTTATGGTCAATTCCCGGGGCATCAAAGCCAACCCCTCTCAGATTTCAGCATTAGAGAGATGCAGGATCCTAAGACAAAGAAAGGGCTACAAAGTTTGAATGGGAAGGTTGCTGCACTAGGTCGTTTCATTTCAAAGGCAACAGATAGATGTATTCCACTCTTTGATGCATTGAGAACAGGGAAGAAGGGCTTCCAGTGGAATCCAGAATTTCAGATGGCCTTCGAGGATTTATTCAAGCATACAGAAACACCCTCGATGTTGTCAAAGCCTAAAAATGGAGAAGGCTTGCTTTTATATTTGGCAGTCTCATCCCATGCCTTAAGTGCAGCTTTGGTTCGAGAGGATTCAAAGATTCATAGGCCAGTATTACATATCAGCAAAGGGCTTATCAGGGCAAAGCTGAATTATCCCAAGTGAGGGAAGCTTGCATATTGTCTTCTCATTGCCTTAAAGAAGCTTAGGCCATATTTCCAAGCTCACCCTATCAAAGTGATCACGGATCAGCCGCTAAAGCAAGTCCTATTTCGTCCAGAAATGTCGGGAAGGTTATTGAAGTGTAACATTGAGCTCAGCCAGTATGATATCGCTTACCATCCATGAAGGGCAATCAATGGACAAGCTTTAGCAGACTTCGTTGCTGAATTTACAGGTAGAGGAGATGAGAAGGAAGAGCTCACAGAATTTATCGTTCGATGGAAGTTTTTCATTGATGGGGCTATGAACGAGTATTTCTCGGGGGCGGGAGTTGAGCTAGAGACTTCCGAAGGACGCTCAGCGTGCTATGCTTTGAGGTTGGAGTTTCCATCAACAAACAATGAAGCGGAGTATGAAGCGTCAATTGCTGGACTGAAAACAGTGAAGGAATTGCAATTGAAGGCTTTACAAATTTTTAGTGACTCACAGTTGGTGGTATGCCAAGTTCGGAGGGAGTTCCAAGCTAAGGGAGGAGAATTGCTAGCTTACCTATCGAAGGCCGAGGAACTACTCAGCAATTTAGAGTACTATATCATAACTCAAATCCCTCGAGAAGAAAACTTGAATGCGGATTCGCTTGCGAAGTATGCTAGATCGGGAGATGCTCAGTTGTTGGGGTTGCTGCTAGGCGAAGTTCTCTTAGATCCTAGCACCGAGTACAATGATGTAGATTGGATCATGGAAACAGGTGAACAACTAGATTCATGGATGACTCCACTCAAAGAATATCTCCACAATGGTCTGCTCCCAAGTGATCGAAAGAATCGAAAGAAGTTGCTCCGAAAAGCTCCTATGTTTCTTATTCAGGATGGTCGGTTGTACAGTAGGGGTTTCTCTGTGCCTTTACTTCAATATGTCACGAAAGAGCAATCTAAAGCGATCTTGGCAGAATTGCATGATGGAGAAGGTAGAGGTCATACATTGGCCAAGAAAATTCTGCGATATGGTTATTTTGGGCCAAATGTGAACCGAGACTCTGCACCGTACAACATAAAGTGTGACAGATGTCAGAGATTCACGAAGATCCCAAGAGCACCATCTACAGAGCTAACTCAAATGGTCAGTCTATGGCCATTTGCTATCTGGGGCATTGATTGAATTAGAGCTTTATCTACTGCGAAGTCCAGTTTTAGATGTGCCATTGTAGCCGTGGATTATTTCACCAAGTGGGTTGAAGTAGAGCCTATGGAAACTATCACCTCAAAGAAAGTCATCAACTTTGTGCGGAAGAACATCATTTGCAGGTTTGGTGTGCCATGGAAAATAATCATGGACAATGGGACATAGTTTGAAACTGAAGAGTTCGAAGGATTCTATGTCGAGTACAAGATCCAGAAAAGCTTCGCAGCAGTGGCTTATCCGCCGGCAAATGGTCAAGTGGAAGCTGTGAACAAGATGATCAAGTCAACCATCAAAAAGCAACTAGAGAAAGCTAAAGGTAGTTAGGTAGACGAGCTGCCACTTGCACTATGGGCGTATAGGATGACTCATATACCTACGACAGGGCATACTCCTTTTTTACTTGGCATTTGGCTCAGAGGCAATGATTCCAGCAGAACTGGAGGTCCCCACTCACCGCAGAATCCATTTCCACCAAGTAGAGAATGAGAAGCTACAGCTTGAAGCTCTCGATCAGCTTGAGGAAAGAAGAGATGAGGTAGAACTCAGAGTTGTGACTCATCAAAGAAGGATTGTTTGGCATTTCAACTCTAAATTCAGACAAAGGAACTTCGAAGTCGGAGATCTTGTGCTAAAAAGAGTAATGACTGGGGCTGGAGTCTTCAAGCAAAATTGGGAAGGGCTATACCTCATAAGTCAGAAGCTTCTAGAAGGCACAGTCAAACTGACAACTATCGATGGCATCCCAATACCAAGGTTTTGGAAGAGCAACCACAGTCGTCGTTATTTTACTTGATACTTTGTTCTTTTTTTGTAAAAAGTTGTTGTAAATACTTTGCAAGCATTATAATTGAACATCATGAATATAAGTGAAAGCTTGCCTACTTGCCTGAATCGTGTATTTTCAAACTCTTGTTTAAATAATTCAAAAGTTGTTAAAAAAATAGATCTTTAATTGTAGGCCAATTAAATAATGCTAGCTTGCTTACAATCCGATAAGACCTGGTGACCCTTATAGCACATCCCGATGGGGATGGATCAAGTGTCGAGTGCCGTGAACATCATTCTACACAAATACGAAGATGTAGCGCACCCCTTGTAGATGGAAAGAGAGGGACACAAGAGTCAAATGGTGAAAAGCGCAGCAAGTAAATGCAAAGACATTGGTTGTGAGCTCCACCAAAGGGGGCACCTATCAAAGTGCTAGGTGAAGGGCTCCGGTTCTATAACCGAGATAGCTTGAAAAGTCAAAGCATCCGGTAAAGGGACTAGCATCTTCCCCGCGGAATGATGCAGTAATATAAAGACTCTCGTACTGAAGCATAAAGTGATCACCAAGTGTAGAAGCCTCTCACAGCGAAGCTTAAAGCCTCTCATAGTGAAGCTTAAAGAAATCCCATCACAAAGGGGGTATGTGTCCAACCAAATATTTCGAAGGGCCTAGATTGCCAGGTTAGATTAGATGCACCATGGATTCATCAGAAATCCCAGCCAAGTAGGGGTATGTGGCCAACCAAATATACCGAAGGGCTTGGATTTCCGGGTTAGAGTAGATGCACGGTGGATTCATCAGAAATCCTAGCCAAAAGGGGGTGTCCAATATAGTTTCTCTAAAGCCTAATTCGTCAGGATGGAAGAGACGGTTATTGGATAAAACCAAAATCCTAACTGAAAGGGGGTCCACAATAAGATCACCAGTGCCAGGAAGTACCTACCCTGATTACGGCAAATGTTTGGTTTAAACCAAGGACCTCTACGGAGGAACCCAATTAATTCAGTTAACGCCAGATTTGTTCAGTTGCGACGAATGTTGGGCTTAAACCAAAGACTTCTACAGGGGCACCCATTGAAGTCGCCGATGGTAGAATTAACCAGTCTAATTGTAGAAAAAAGTCTTCAATGCCTGAATTAACTTGCTGGATAGTAGAAGAACATTGGGCCAAAAAATATAAAACCTCTCAAGCAAGGGCATAGGAATTAAAGACTTCTCCAACAAGAAAGTCGAGATCGACCAACAAACCCGGACTCTCTAGTCAACTGGCAAGCTCAGAAGCTCTAAATACTATGGCAACGGAAAAGGACTTTGCCAACAAAGTAGGAGCTTATAGAGCCTTAATCATAATCAAATAAGACTCAGCAAAGTTGATTGCATCCAGATTATGCGATTCGTGATGACCCATGGTATGGGGGCAACACCACAACATTGAGATGGACCAATGCTCACTAGACATACCACAAGATCATTACGACATCGCAACATATAAAGGAATTGTAATCTGTAAAGAAGTAAATGCACAGAAAAGTATGACAAAGCTAAAATAGAAGTTAAAGTACACCAAGCAAAAGCAACTTCATTACATCAACACAAGTCTTAAGTGTAAGTTTTCACAAAGTTATAAACGAGGACTGGCACTCGCACAACATCCGGTCAAAGAAAACAACAAGTAAGAAAGCTAAGCAAGCAAAATAAGCAATCCAATGTCCTAATCTTTCTTCTTCCCGCCTTTGGAAGAGCTATCAGACTTCAATGGGTGATTTCCCTATCGGGTAGAAAGAGGTGTGTTATTGAGTTGACTCTCATCCTTAGCTTCTTCATTGTCCTATGGACCTTCGGAAGAAGATAAAGCAAATACCTTCTTACCAGCACCACATTCCCCTTGCGCTTCTTGGATAGGGACTTAGCGTCTCTACTTTTACGATCCTTAGTGCTTTTCCCTGGGCTCTCCCATGTCTCTGCGATGTCTTCTAATCCCGCTTCAGGAGAATAGTACGAGGCATCCAGAAGAGAAATTGCATCAGTCTTTTCTGCTTGTGACCCGAGCTGAGAAAGAGAAGAAGGAGTGGAGGCATGAGCCAAGGAGGAATTTCCTGGGGGACGAGTGGTAATCAAAGTAGCAGTGGTTGACACCAGAATTAAAGTAGTAAAAGTAGCTCCAGTTGTCGTTGTTTCAGCCATGGAAATAGAGGGCTTCGATGTAATCAGGCCTAATAAAAATGAATGATAAGAAAGAAGCCCTTTATACCCATATGGAGTGTAAAAGAAATCTAAGATTGATACGACTTTATCAATGTCGATTTTACCTGAGGCTTGAGTACTTCTCAGCTCCACTTCATAGTTGTTTGGGTTATCACCATTGTCATCATCATCTTCTGCATGGTCCTCATCAGCCTCTTTCCATTCTTCGTGGCTAGAAGAGGGATTGATACAAGGCATAATGAGAGCTTGGGGATCAGAAACATGGACACCGGTAGAGGTAGTGTGGGTAGCAGTGGTAGTTGTGTCTAGGGCTTGTTCCCCAAAAGACCTAGCTCCATCTAATAAACCATGCTCTCTCACGAGTTATTCTTTTGCCCTAGCCAATGCAGCGAGGGACTCATTATCTAGAAGACGTTCCTCTTCAGTATAGCCACTACCTTCAAGTCTTTTAAGCAATATGTCCCAAACTTTAGCCAAAGTGATTGAGAATGCATCCCCAAAGAAAGATAAGTTGCTTCGTCCTATAACGTTAGGAGTATAGAGTTTGAACAATGTAGAATTAGCATCAGCTTTAGCTTCAGCATGTGCCCGTTCGATAGCTGCCTTGCCTAAAAGAGCTTGATCTCTGTCTCGCTCGAGAACCTCTGCACTGGATTTCAACATAGAAATCTCTAACTCTTGGGAAGTATTCTTTTCATGTAGACTAACATTATCCTGCCGATAAGTTTCAACGGTTTGCTGCTCTATGGCCATTTTATCTTCTGCAGTCTTTTGAGTGGAATGGGCATGTTTGACTTGAGAAATTAGCATAGTTTCCCTTAGCTTAGCGGTAGCGAGCTCATCTTTAAGCCTTTGGTTCTCAGCCTCCAATTTCTGGTTCTTCTGGGAAAGATATATTGTGCTAGCATCACGTGCTTGGAGGGTTATGCTCCATAGCTTTATCGTTTTCCAACGTAAGCATATCCTGGGGGCTGAGCATGTTGACTCATTGGAGTTGTCAGCCAGTTTATACCACGGGGATATCTTCTCAACATGACCCTTCAACACATCCAGTTGCTTCTCAATATGACCTTTCACTATGTCCAGGTCCTTAAGCATCTCATCCTTGTCCGATGGGCTAATATCCAGATTAAATCGGACACTCTTTAAGCACTAAGAAGAAAACTATTCAGCAAGTTTGCTAGGTGCGAGTGCAAGAGTGTGGGGTGGTCTTTTGATAATCTTTTGTATATCATCAGGAGTGGCAGTAACAAATGGAGATGCAAAGGGCAGAAGTTGGTAGTAGTCTGAATCGCGAGAGCAGGATCTTTATCTGGTCTAGAACGCCTATGTGAATCGTCTCTGCCGTAATCCTTATCGCGGTCACCCCTATCTCTCCTCCCCTTCTGGTTATCCTCTACTTCCCTCCTCTTATGGTTATCTTCTTCCTCCCGTTTTTTTCGTTTATGGCGATCATCATATGAACTCCAACTTTGTTCATCTCTCTCTTGCCAATCCCAGGACTCTTGAGCTTTTCGCAATTTTCTCTGCTCTTCGATTTCTCCATGATAACGAGACTACATATAATGCCGCAGGTTATAAGAGCTTGTGTAGAGCTTGAACTCATTCGTATACGATCGACTCGTGGTTGGTCCTAAAACAAAAGAAAGCATGACACTAGTACAAAATAAGCCTGTTGCTTCACCGCATTTGCTTCAGTTGTGCTTACAACCGAAGCAAGAAAATATCATTTGCTTCGGTTGTGTTAACTTCCGAAGCAAATGCACCGAAGCAAAACTGTTATTTGCTTCGGATATGCTCAAAACTGAAGCAATCGGTTATATTAACAACTGAAGCAAGTGCACCGAAGCAAATAATATAATTTACTTCTGTTCTCCTCACATATGAAGCAAATGGTTTTCTTTGCAACAGTTCTTAAAGAACCGAAGCAAATAAATCGAAGCAATTGCTGCTTATTTTTATCATATCAAATTCACACATCAATAATCTTAAATGTGTAACCTACTTATTCATTATTTATTATAATTATTGATAAATAAATAGTTTATAATTACAGACTATTATAAACAATAAATAATTATTTTATATCTCTAGTAATTTATTATACTTAATTATTAAAAATTGGTAAATTATAGTTAATATTTATTAACCACATTTAATAATAAATAAATATATGTAATTAATATTAAATAATGAATAATTAATTATCAATATTTGATAATTAATATTTAACATTCAGTATTTAATTAAGAAGTATTATTCAGTAATCTAGTATAAATTTTTTAACATTTATTTTTTAACAATTATTATTTAATAGTTACTATAAGATATTTAGTTACTAATAATTATATACTAATTATAACTACTATTTAAGAATTAATAATTAAGAATACAATTTAATACTTATGAAGTGATACTTAGTATCTAATAATTAATTTTAGATAATTATTAATTAATAACAACTATTAAAATTTAACCACCAATAGATAATTAATAATTTGAACAATTTAACACAATTCATAATTAATAATAAATACGAATAATTGAAAAGTAAGCTTTAGCATTTGTTAATTACCTTAAACAAATAATAAATAACAAATAGTAATTAATACTATTTAATAATTTTTATTTAGTAATTAATAAACAATATTAAATAACTACCTTTTAAAAATTTATATTTTATAATTAACATTCAATATATTATATTTAACAATTAAAAATTATGATCAAACAGCTACAATTAAATAGTTAGTAGTTAATATCAGATAAATACTATTAAATAACTAAATGTTAATAGCTAATAATTAATTAGTAACTAGTAGTAAAATTAAGAATTATATTTAATATTTAGTTTAAAACAGAATTATAATCGATAATTTATGAAGTTATATCAGTATTTTATACTTACGAAGCAATAAGATAATAAAATTTAGTACTTATATTGTGATACTATTATTTAATAATATATCTAAACATTTATTAATCAATAATAACTATTAAAAATAAAAAATAAAAAATAATTAGGAAAATATTTAATAGTTTATAATTAATCAGAAATTTTATAATTGAGGAGTAATGTGACAACTCCAAACTTCCGTGGTACGAAAGTAAGGATAATCATAAGAGCATAACATAATTACAACAATAACAGATCTCAAATAGTAGCATAACACATAAATCATTGCAGCGGAAATAAGAATGTCATCACAACATAACATCAAAGACATCAGAGTACGCAGTTACATAATATACTTAGCAAATAGAAGTCTCAATAAAGAAAGAAATAAGTCTCAATCTCCACCAAATACATCAAAGATCAATAATGTCTAAATGTCTCAAAAAGCAATAAAATGATAAAAAGGAAAAGGTTCTTCATCTTCTTCCTTAAGCAAGCTCCAATCCAGAATGTGTCCATACCTAAACCTGTCATTTGGCTGCCCGTGTGGAAAGAGGGCACCCGAGTTTGCAAAGTGAAACAAACTACGAGTCAGTCATGGGACTGGTATGAGAAATCTTTCTTAACTAACAATATGACTAATCACAGGACCACGCCGCTAACGCGGAACGGGTTTACTCTATTGGATTGCTAGTGCATAAGTTTAATAAATTTTTATTTCAAAAACAACGCAATGCTTTTTAGAAAATGAAATCATTATAAGACTCAAGTCCCATCACACAATGCAACGCAAACCGAAGGATAGAGTTTTACCTTATAATGATAAAAAATGCTTGATACGTAGAAAATAATATTTTTAATATTATTATTAGGTTCTAATAGGTTTCAAAAATACTTCAAAGTAAATGTATCAATCCTAGACGGCATAGTACCCCATCCTACTATGTTGCCATATATAGGTTTACAATCAAAACCGTAATGTCGTATTGGAGATTGGATTTCCATCATGAGTCAAGGCTAGGAACGATCTCCTACCGATTCGAGACACTCTAGCAATGTCTCAGGATCACACCAATGGGCAACCCTTGGATACTGCAGGGCCGGTCCATAAATATACCTTAGTGGATTAGTTATGCCTGAACACACGCCTCTCGATCCTATTGGACCTATAAAATGGCCATAATTGACCAATAAAACCGAGGCGCCTCATTCCATCATCCACATAAGTAAAATTGTCAGGGCTTGTAAACGTTGACACCACTTCTAGCTAGAAAGAAACCTGTGCACTCCCTGCGTTCCCTTGTCCCGTTTCTGACTCTTACCGCGGTATGAGGCTCGCGAGGTAACGTTATACCCAAATCTATGCCGAAATAGGCTATGTTTTGATCATTATCCACAAGGTTCTTCTTTTCAACAAAAGCCTCGATCAATTGCATCTTGGCATGTCACATTGACAATTCACGCCATGCGATCGATAACTACCAATATATAACCTCTGAGCTCATGCGTCTCAAAGAAGGGTGTTAAGCAAGAGAATAGAATTCTCCGCCACTAACAGATATATATTAAATAGAAATCAATTTACATGGAATGAAATCTAATGTCGGACACACATCCATTTACAAGTCAGTTTTGGGTCTGAACGAAACCGGAGTCACCTTATTCCTCGTCCAGTATGTCCAATACGGAAGAGAGGTGCTCGCATATCCGGACAATCAACAAGTACGTCCGGACAACTACCACTTTAACCTTTTACTGGGAGCTAACCAATGCCGGGCATCAATAGTTATCCTTCCGATGTGAAGATCGCTGGTTTTCAATCGCCGTCTTCAATATCTTTATTTTAAATCGTCGTAAAATTATTTGAAATGAGATTGAACTCAGTCTTTTCAAATGATTCTCGAATATATATAGTTTAAAAACGTTTCATATCGTTAATAGTATTTAATAACGATTTATCGCTATTTTTATTTATATAAAAATAGCTATATTAATTTAACGACGCTTCGGGTCAATAGGCGGCCCTAGCGCTGTTTTTATCGAAATTTGATTTACACTTATCTCGAAATCTAACCATTGGATTTTAACAAAGTTTATATCGTTGGAAAGATCTTCCCAAAGCGTTCCTAATGGTTCCAGTTTTGGGAAAATCCGACGGTTGGATCTTTCGGTATAATCGTTCAAAGTTACGATTCCGAAACGCGAACTACCGCTCGCGATTCGTTAAATTTTAATTTATATATATATAATTATATATAAATATAAGCCATTAGACGATTCCACTAATGTTTTTAATATGCCCAATAAAAGAATGTTTTTATTGGCATATCATACCTATATCATGTCAAACAAAATATATTTCGTTTACGTGACATCTGAGTCAATGACAAATAAAAACTACTTTTTTATTCGTATTTGTATTTTTTTAACTTTACTATGCATGTAAACTCTAGTGTATAAAATGTAAATATAAACGTAATTTTAACAACGCATATAAATTCTAATATATGCGATGTAAATATAAATGTAATTTTAACAACGCATATAAATTCTAATATATGCAATGTAAATCTAAATGTAATTTTAACAACGCATATGAATTCTAATATATGCGATGTAAATCTAAATGTAATTTTAACAACGCATATGAATTCTAATATATGCGATGTAAATCTAAATGTAATTTTAACAACGCATATGAATTCTAATATATGCGATGTAAATCTAAATGTAATTTTAACAACGCATATGAATTCTAATATATGCGATGTAAATCTAAATGTAATTTTAACAACGCATATGAATTCTAATATGTGCAATGTAAATATAAACGTAATTTTATCCATTTCATTAAAAACAAAGTTTTTAATGTAAACATGTTTTATTTTGAAAACATGCATGTTTGTCCAACTTCTATTATTATATTAAAAGTGAATTTTTAATGTAAAACATGTTTTCATTTTAAAACATGAGTCTTTATCTAAATTTCTACTATTACATTGAAAGTGAATTTTTAATGTAAAACATATTTTCATTTTAAAACATGAGTCTTTTCACTAATTTCTAACATTACATTAAAAGTATAATTTTTATGTAATACTGTTTTGATTTTAAAACATGAACACTTTCTTATTTTCAACATTACATTAAAAATGTATATTTTTAATGAAATCATGTTTTGATTTTAAAACATGTACATTTTTCTTATTTTTAACATTACATTAAAAATGTATATTTTTAATGAAATCATGTTTTGATTTTAAAACATGTACATTTTTCTTATTTTTAACATTACATTAAAAATGTATATTTTTAATGAAATCATGTTTTGATTTTAAAACATGAACACTTTTCTATATTTCATTCTTGACACTAAAATATGAATTTTTAATGAAATCATGTTTATATTTAAAACATGAACATTTTCTATTGTCATTAAAAATGTATATTTTTAATGAAATCATGTTTTATTTAAAACACGAACATTTTCTATTTTTTTTGTAATAATTCCATAAAATGATAGAAATTTATATTTCATTTTTGTTGAATATTCTAATTCAACAAAATGACAAAATTTGATATTTCCTTTTGATTGAAAATTCTAACTCAATCAAATAACAAAAGTGTATTTTTCATTTTTTTGATTGATAATTCTATTTCAATCAAATAACAAAAGTGACATTTTATTTTGATTGAAAATTCTAATTCAATCAAACAACAACAAAAATGATATTTTATTTTGATTGAAAATTCTAATTCAATCAAACAAAAAAATGATATTTTATTTTGATTGAAAATTCTAATTCAATCAAACAACAACAAAAGTAATATTTTATTTTTATTGAAAATTCTAATTCAATCAAACAACAACAGAAGTGATATTTTATTTTGACTGAAAATTCTAATTCAATCCAATAACAAAATGTATGATTTATTTTTGTTGAAAAATTAGATTCAACAAAAATGTATAAAGGGAATATTCCATCTTGACTGAAAATTCTAATTTAATCAAAGTGACAAAATGTATGATGCATTTTCATTGCAAATTTAATTCCATCCAAATATAATAAAGGTGGTACTCCATTTTTTTGTTGAATATTTTGATTCAACTAAATAACAACAAAAATGTTTGATTCATTTTTATTGCAAACATAATGCCAATAAAATATAATAAAGGAGATGCTTCATTTTTTGATTCAACAAAAATAACCAAAGTGTTTGATTTATTTTACAGGAAACTCGTGTTAAGGACAAAAAAAGCAAAAAGTTTGCCCAAAAGGACAAGAGCCAAAAAATTTGCTAAAAAGGCCAACTTTTAGTGCAAAGTGGAAAAACAAGGGCCCCCCCTGAATTCCACCATTTCCACTAGAAAATGTCCTTTTACGAAAAAAATTTGCCTCTTGAGCAAATTTTTTGCTCCTTTTGTCCTTGTGGCAAAAATCCCCTTTATTTTATTGCAAATTCAATTATAACACAATATCACCCAAACTAACAGATCTACATTAACACATCAAATACAGATCAAATCACGTAGCCTAACATGTAGAAATTTACAGCGGATCGACGATAATACAATCATGATTTATTCTAATTATTTAAAAATAAAAATAAAATAGAATTCTCACTGTCGTTTGAATCCGAACGGTTCAGATCTGCAATTTTGACCAAAATTTGATCAGCTCAGAATTGGTTCCAATCAGTCTGGAAACGCAGATCTCGGGCTTACGATCGCAATGCTTCGAAAATCGTTCAGTTCTGAGTTCATATCAATGAGTTATGAATTGATTTAGATTAACAACATTTTAGAATAAATTAATTAAATAATATATTTTATAAAACACCTCTTCTTCTTCAACAAATAACACGGTCGTGCTTTTCTTGTTTTGTTCAATTCTAGGTTTAGCTTTTGCAATCAAATGGTGCAGTGATTCGAAGATCGGATGGTGTGGCATTGGAGAGGAGGAGGAAGGGCACGTGCGCCGTAGGTGGGGCCCAACTCGGTGGTGGCCTGGTGGTCCGGCGGGGGGAGAAAGGCGGCGTGTTTGGGGGTGGATATCTCGAGCTATGCTTGATGATAAGAGGTGATTTTGGTATGCAATCGAAGAGGAGAGAAATCTCTGCAATAAAGTCCAAATGAGGAAGGTTTAATTCTTTATGTAGGAGGAGAAATCGGAGGAGAAAGAATCAAGCTTTCTAGGCCTTTGAATATGGAGGTGGCGGCTTATGTCACGATGGGAAATTAGGGTTTGGTAAAGAGAAGGATGTAATTTTATATTATTTAATTGTTAATTTTTACAAATAAATCTGATATATCTTAATATTTCAATTTCGGTCCAACAGGAGTTGTTTTGACCTAATTGTCCCTGTTCCAGAACGGATGAGCTAGGTCCCGTCAGCCAAAACGATTGTTTTTGGCCTGATTTCTTTAATTTAAAATTTAAATCCTTTATTAAATTAATTCGATCGTACATTTAAATTCACCGGGGCCACATACGGACTCCAAAAATTCCCGAAAAATAAATCTAGCTATGTTTTGATGATACAGTCCTAGCAAAATTAGTTTCATCGAATTTGAAGACAGTTTGAAAAATGGCCTTTTTAACGGTCGATTAAATTCAACAGAAATTATCAAATCAGAGTTTAATTTACTACGCTCACAATTTAATTCCAAAATTTTTGGAAAATTAAACTTAGCAATAGTTTGACATTCCGGATCCGACAAAAGTGGTTTCGTCGAAAACGGAGGTCGTTTGTAAAATGACCTTTTATATGGGCTATAAATCATACTATATTCCATAGCGACTATTCTGAATATTCAACTGACCATAACTATTTATTCCCGCTATGAAATTTCGATTTTTCGGATTCGTTGGAAAGATATTTTTAAACAGATTTAGATATTTTTGGTTTCACTAAAATCCGTTAAATTTTGAATCTTGTACATTCAGTCAAAGTTCAGATTTGACTTTTCAAACTACCGTGATATTTCTGATTCCTTTTAAAATTGAAATAAATATATTCGCTCTAACTTCGATTTAAATAAATTTTTAATCGTTATTACTTAAAATAAATTATTTTAACTATTCAAAATTCACTGAAATAGCCAAAATAAAAACTTTAAATTGGTTCTGATTTTCCGATTTGTTACAAGTAAGATTTTTTATTTTTTATTTTATAAATATAATCAACAATTGTCCCTTTTTTATTTTGGGATACTCCTTAAATTGTAAAACTTAAACAAATGAATTTCAATAAATATCTACTTATTAGTGCTAACTGATGGATCTTCCTTACTGGCGTCCTATGGTTCGTATGACTATTTGTATAACCCTAATTATCGCATTACTCTCTAGTGCAGCCGCCAAAAACTACAATTTTCTTCTTTCTCCATTACTATACGAGGAATCAGACGATGTCCCAACAATCTGCATCAGTCATTGTTCTGCTTTGACATCTTTTTACACGAAGCTTCGGCTTCGATAGTTGCTTCGTTAGTCATATTTGATAATCATCGAATTGGGGATCTGCTTTAATTGGCGTCTTTGACAACCAACTTTAATCAGGATCTGTTTGAGCTTTTGAGTTTTCGCTATTCGAGAACTATAGGCTCCTGGGTCTACCTAATTTCATCAACAATTCAACAGTAAGTTTTTAGATCTATTACCTATTTTATTGAGTGTTATTTTATTCTTCATCCCTTTGTATCATTAGGCGCTTTGCTATGCCTCGATTCATGTATGTTCAGTTCAAAATTTTTATTCTTTATTCATGTATATTATTCTTCATTCATTTGTATCATTAGGATCTGCTTTAATACTAGTGTGGGACAAAAATTTTGTAACCATTTTGTTCCTTTGTTTGGCGTGAATGTAAAACAAAAAATTAGTTTGATCCGATTGAACTTCGTTTGAGTTGACAGGAGGCTAATAAACTTTCAGATTTTTTTTTTAATTTATAAGCCTAAAGTGAAAGGAGGTGTTATGCATGATAAGGCCATATCACATAGGCAAATTCTATTCGAACCTCCAAAATCGCTGAGTTGCCCCCCACCCACCCTCCCCCAAATACAAAAAAGTTCAGAGATCCCGCTATTTTTCTGAGTTGTCCCCCATCTTTTAAAAAAAAGACAAAATTACCCTCCCCCGTAGTGCTACTACGAGGTTCTTACACATACCACGTAGGGCACTACGTGGTATTCCGGGTAACCACGCACAACGGCTACGTAGTTTCCCAGAATACCACGCAGTGCCACTGCGTGGTAGGTGTAAGAACCTCGTAGTGGCACTGCGATGTAATCCGAAGCTATGAAAAAAAAATAAAGACAGAAGAAGGAATAAGAAAAGAAAATGACTTTTGACACTTAAGCATTTATAAATTGAAGTCAGTTTGGAACTGGTCGTGTTTATAGCAGCATTTGAGATGCTTTTTGAGGGTATCTTATGAATTAATATAAGAATTGTTCTTTTTAGAATACTCCTATGCACCTCAATGGCATGCCAAAAGGAAAGCATGAAACATCTGCAACATATTTATCTCCTGTTTTTTGGGAACTTCAAAATCATATATTTGAGGAATAACAAATGGTTGTTATAGTCACGGCAGGTAACCATATTGTGAAAAACATGATTTATTCGAACATTTTTTTGAGCAACATATTTTAAACTAAGTAAATCAGTTATATTTTTTAACTTAGATTAAAAAAAATTAAGATTTTGAACTCTGTTTGAAACAGGTTTTTGTACTCTGAAAACAGAGTTCTTTTATTTAGTTTACAACTGAGTTTTAAACTTTGTTTAAACATTGAGTTTTACTCAGTGAAAAAAGTAAGTTTCACACTCAGTCAACTAAGTTTCTAAGTTTTTTACTCAACCTAAAACAGAGTTTTACGTACAGTTTAAAAACTTCCATTCTCGTTTTGAAGCCGAGATTGAAACTGATTTTAACTCAGTATGCTGAGTTTCAAACTCAACTTAGAGTTGATATGCTAACTCGGCTTATTGAATTTATAACTCAGTCTAAAACGGAGTTCCAAATTCGTTTGAAACTAAGTTTCTAACTTAGTTTACAACTGAGTTCTTTGTCCAGTAAACATAGTTTACTTGGGAAGTTTGGCAGTGTTTTGATGAGCTCAAGTATAGTTTTTTTTAAACAGTGGTATTTCTGAAGAAAACAAATATTCGAAAGCTTCAAAGTCATCTGATACTTTTTCATTTTTATAATTGTTTCTACTATATGTGTACGATAAATATACAGGTATGATCATAGGAGTATTTAATTTTTGACTTCATTGAAAATAGGTAGCTTTGGGTAAATTAATCTATAGAGGTACAAAGATTCATCAGTAACAATAAATATACAACTTTTCTTAGAATTTTTAACGTAACTTTGACCATGTATTTCCCTCACGTTGTCCTTGGCGGCCCTGTCTTCTTAGAATGAGTATTAAAAAAAGCAACAGCAGACTTCTGTATTGTACTATTTATTGATATTGTAAAGCCTTCTAAAAAATATATGCCTAAAATGATCTATTAGCAAAGTACGACTACATACTTACATGAAACAAGAGCCTCATTCACTGCTGAACTGAATAAAATAAAACTTAGTGGGACTTTAAGATATTTTTTTATATGTATTGCGTCTTCATATGCTTGGTTTAACTAACATGATGATCCACAATTTTATAACATTGAATTTTGTACTGACAAGGTAATTGCATCACTAAGAACTAAAATGATAATACTGCAAGCATGGATGTGTATGTTGAGCCATCATTTCCTATATATAAGTGGTATGGCTATATCTCTAAAACTGAGATCCAAAATAATTACAATTTTAACCCAAAATAGTTATAGTTCTGAGATAATCAGTTTTATTCCATACGATATATTTTACTCTTTATTGTAGGAAATCAAAACAAAGACAAAATAACCTAATATTTCCATTGTAACTTTACTTTCCACCCTTGATTTATTAATCATATATGTATATAAAGTATCATTGGGTTATAAACTGGGTATTGTATATTTATTTAAAATGATAATCAACCTTGATTTACTTTGATCCCTTCCATTAATAATTGGGTGGTTAACTGAAGCATTGTGTTTCGCTAAAATGGTAATCAAGCATGTGTCATTAATATTTAAAGTATACAGTCTTACCACCATTTTTAGCAACCATGGCTCATGATAACCTTAATGAAACAACTCAGTATGTCATCCATGCTCAAATATAACTTTTGAATGCGAAAGTCAAAAGAAGCAGTTAATTTATTTTGCTAAAATTAGGCTAGGCTTGAAATGATAATTGCAAATTAGAGCTTATTTGTGTAAATTTTGCAGGCTAACTGCTATGTATTAGTGTGGGAGCTTAACCGATAATTGCGGAAAAGCATGCTAACTTTGTAGATGCTGCAGTAGATATTTGCAGGTAGATTATTAGTTATATTATCTCTTTGTTTTTGTGCATATTTGTTCCCTTTGTGTCTTGAACTAATGAGTTATGACTATCATGTTCCCAAAGATATTCTAAAGCATAATGGAGTCCGGAAAGATATTCCAAAACATAATGGTGTCCGAAGAGATATATTCAGTCAGGCTTGCTTTGTTTCTGAAAGTTTGTCTTTAACGAGAGCTGCATTTTATCAATACTGCATTATCTTCATCTTTTTTGGGTTGTGATTTTGTTAATAAGTTAGTATTCTTAGTTTATATTTGGTTGTTTCTTGTATTAAGATCTGATTACAAACACTATCAGCGAATTATATTGTTGCTCTTGAATGTATAGATTATTAACACCACTAACGAAAGTATTACATTTATTTGTGTGTTGTCTTGCCTAATTTGTATTCTTATCTAGTTTTATTATTTAAATGCAAGCAATAATTATTTATTTTGATATATATTAATATTGTTTCATGTTTGGGAATTATAGTGATTTCTAAAGGGATACTGGTTTTGTCATAGAGGGTTTTTGCTTCAGTTGTTCAGCCGAACCAATAAACTTTGGTTTGTTGCGTCTTCTGCATTTGATTCAGTTGTGGAACCGAAGCGACAAGGGAAAAATAACCAAAGCAAAAAAATGTATTTGCTTCGATTGTTTGGCCGAAGCAACACACTTTGGCCTGTTGCGTCGTTTGCATTTGCTTCGGTTGTTGAACTGAAGCAATAGGGGTTAAACAACCGAAGCAAATGATCCGTTTTGTAGTAGTGTGATTTCAGTTTTTAAGGTAAGAGACACTGGGGCAGGATAGAAAGTACACGGAAGACATCAAAAACTTTGAAGTGTATGTGGTGTGATCTAACATGCATATAACAACGAACCGCTCTTCGCTTTTGGAGTAAACGTAGCTGCGATCTCGTAAATAGGCTTTCGGTATGGAGGAATTTGACTTAAAGCCAACTCAATAGCCAATTTATTTACCAGTGCGGCTAGTTTCGAAGTTACAATATCGCTAGCAACAAGCTCAGTGGTAGTATTAAGGTCGCTCAAATCTGCGTATATTTCGATAAAGTCTTTCTATTATGTAACAAGAATTGTAGGATCAATACTAGTTCTCTCAATATTCAAATGCCTGTGTTCACGATTTTAACCTCTTTAAGTTGTTCATCACCCTTCACGGGACCTTTAACCTCGCGATGTAAAAATTCCTCCTCTTCGATGGAGGCAGTTGAGGTTGGGAAGTTGTTTCAGCTCCAACTAGCAAGGTCTGAGCACTTCTTTAATGAGGACTCGTCAGCATGGCTTCTCGATGCATTATCTTCACCAGAAGCTGCAACACCCGTTGTTGTTGGCGTAGTTTTAGGAGTGGAAGAGACTTCTTTTGTAGGAAAGGACCTAGAAGGGTCAAGTAATCAATATTTTCAAAGAAACTCCTCTTTGATTAAGAACTTTTTAAACCTCTCTTCGTTGCGAACAGCTCTCAAAGACTCCAGAGTAGCTTTATAAGTAGCAGAGTCTTTAGAATCTTTGACAAGAGGTGGAATTTACGCAAAAAGAAAGATTTAACGACCGAGACTTAAAATAAATTAGATGAGAAGAGATCTGAGCAAGTACGCTCATCTCGTTCCATCCAGATGAAACTCTCGGGGCAACGGACAAAAAAGAACTGGTTTAAAAACCTCGAAGCACTATCTAGCAAGTGAAGTATGAGCTTGAGGTTTCGTGCACCTTCAACAAATATGATAGAAGGATGATCCTTCCACCTTTTAAACGAGTACATATAACAGATATCCTGGAAAGTAGGCTCGCATCCTTTGATCCTCATAAAAAGCAAATAAAGCCCTAATGAAATGGCGTATCTGGAATGGGGCAATGGCCAAACGTTGCAGGACCATCTGCAGAAATGGGTTGAAAGGAGGTACGGCACCACTCATCAACATCTGACGATTAACTGCTACATAGTCAAATAACGGTCGGTCGGCGGGCACATCCTTCCCTGGTAGTATTGCGTCATCCTCGGGGATACCAAACAGATCGCATAACTGCATAAATTATGTTGATTAAGTGTTGTAGAGTGTCTCTCAGGTGGTGGGGTATTGAGGGGTTAGGGACCAAGGACATACTGATTTGGTACAGATCGAGGAGGTGTAGTTTTCGTAGCCTCAGAGGCAAAAGTAGAAGTTTCAACTTTAACGGAAGCAATCACATCTTCAGATTGATGACGTGTCTTTTGTCGGGTATCCATTCTACATAATCAGTCTTGTTTATAAATAAATTACAGGTATGCATTTACTAAGTGAGCAGTGTTGTGCAGAGTTATATAAGTCATTAAAAACAAAGCTTGAAGTTTACAGTCGATGTGTGTCGATTAGTTCATCTTAAGTGTTGTTAGCCTACTTTGTGAACTAGGCAACACAAAGTCAAGAAACCAACCATTGAAGAGTATTTCAAGTTATAAGACTCCGGTTCGGATCGGAAGAAAACACCACACTTCAGATTGATAGCAGCATATCGGTTCGGATCGGATAGAATTCTCTGTTCGGAACGGATGTCTCCTACTGGATAAATTGGCGAAGCATATCTGATCGGATCGGAAGGCCAATAAATCTCAAACAGATCGGAGGTTCATCTGCTCGCCATAGCACAGGAGCGGAGCGGAATAGGTTAAAGAAGGAGTGGTGCCCAAACCAATCCGGGTCGGATCGGGTATCCCGATCCGGACCCCTTACCTGCATGTCTCCGACCCGCACCCATGATCTATGTTAATCTCCTATAAAATCGCCTGGAGAACCGGACCGGATATGACTAATTCCTACCCCTAACGTCCATCTCTTTGATGCGTTGTCAGCTTGATAGTTCATCCGAACCCGAAGAGAGTGCGATGGATGACACGTGTTCCGACCCGGATTGAATCTCAGGCAAATTCACACCTATAAATACCCCATCTAGAGACAAAGAGAAGGATTTTTTTTCAGCACTTTTGAGAATCCAAGTACCTCCATCATCCGAACTCCTTTACTCCCGGAGAATCCAAATCATCTTTCATTTCTTGTTTTAATCATTTGAGTGAACAAAAGTGAGTTGTGAGTGAATCTTACATTGCATTTGTAACTGAATTACTGAATATAGTGAAAACTAAGTGGACGTAGGCATTTCTTCGCCGAACCACTATAAATCTTGTGTGTTCGTTCTTATTTTTGTTTTATTTTATCTTGTTTCTAATCAATTTGGGTGTTAGAACCACTTTTGGGTCTAACATTTTGGTGCTTTCACTGAGAAACCTTATCTAAATTCTTTATTTTCCGGGATCTCTTTCTACTTTTTGGACTGTTGAGTTCAAAGAAGTGAATCCTTAAGTTTCTCCGCTTTCTTGCATTCGTTGAAGTAATTGTCAAAGACTCATGGCCAAAGGAAAAGGCAAGGAAGTTCAGTCTGTTCAAGGAAATGGAGCTGGCGAAGATCAGCAACATGCTGTTGTAACAAGGTCCCGGGGGCAGAGTTCAGCAGCAGGAAGAATTAATGCAGGAAATCCGAACCGACAGCAAGGGGAGAGCTCCGATCCGATCCGGGTAGGAGACTCCGAAGCCGTGCACTCCCCCAGTCTGAACCGACCCGAGTTGCTCGCTGCACACCGATCCGACCAGGCACCCCAGCTCCGATCCGACCCGACTTCCTACCTCCGATCCGACCCGATACTTGGTGAAGCTGGAACATCTACTCGAGTCCCCGCGAATGCTCCAATTCCAGCTGCCAGGGTTGGAGACCAGGTCAATCCATCTGCTCCCATCACTCAAGGAGATTTCTCGCGCTTGCTTGATATGCTTGAGAGCACGAGGGAAGCTATGAGAGTTCATGAGCGCACTAATCTCATGATGCAGGAAAATATGAGGCTCATGAGTCGGGAGATCAATGAGCTCCGCCGGCAGAGAACTCCATCACCGGTTCGTCACACACCCGTAGATCAATCTTCATCTTCCGAGGAAGAGAGGCCCCGTGAGCGAAGGCCACTCGAACGACCTCAGAACGTGGAGCAGCTAACGTTTGGATCTTTGGGATCTCGCGAGGATATCGCACGAGCATTAGGAAACGATAGCCCCGCTCGGGGGCAAAGACTCCAGTCCCCTCTTCCCGAGATCGACCGGGAACACAGGGAAAGGAATCGGGTAGAGGCAGCTCGAAGAAGAAGGGCATCTCCTGAGCATGAGCCCAGAAGGAACTCGGACACTAGGGCCAGGGAACCTGAGGAGCCCCTAACTAGTGCCGATGTACAGGCAATGGTTCGCCGAATTATGTCCGAGAGCCGGAATTATACAAATGAAGACTATGGCATCGAGCGAAGCCATACTCCGTTCACTGACGATATCCTAGACTTCCAGTTTCCCCGACGCTTTAACTTGCCACAGATGGACAAGTATAACGGAAGGACTGATCCGGGACAGCATTTGATGCGGTATTCGTGGCTTATGAACGCCGCTGCTGCCCCTGATGAAGTAAAGTACAAAGCATTCCCAATCTACCTGGAAGATGTGGCATTGTTCTGGTTTACCCGGCTTCCTCCTCGTTCAATTTCTAATTACAAAGAACTAAGTGAGCGTTTCATGAACCAGTTTCGACTACATGCCCGCAAGTCCAAGAGTGTTATTGAATTGTCGAGGATCAAACAGGCACCAGGAGAGTCTTTAAGGGCATATTTAGATCGTTTTAACCAAGCTGTAACTGAGGTCAGTGACCCGCATGAGCCCACTATTCTGATGGCATTGAAGGAAGGAGTCGATCCTGAATCTGAGTTTGGAGACTACCTTTCTGGGAAGACACCCCCCACAAGGGCGATATTCTACGAAAAAGCCGATATTTATCTAAGACGAGAGGAGGCCCGGGCAAACCGGAAAAGAAAGTCTGAGACAGCTTCAAAGGAGAATGTGCAGAGTAATATTGCCGTGAAGCAGTCTGGGGAAAGTTCTGGCAAGGTTGAAGTAAATGTAGGAAATAAGGGTGGAAACAGCAATACTGGAAATGGGGGAAACAACAACAACCGTAATTCGAACGGTAACAGGAGAAACAGAAATAGGGGAAGCGACCCTAACAAAAGGCCCCGATTCCAGAATTACGAGGACTATACACCATTGAATGACACCCTGGAAAATATTTACCTGGATACGTACAATGTGTTGCAGTACAAAAGACCGCCACCTCGTGATTCGACCGAGAAAGAAATGGCGACAGGGAAATTTTGCTTGTTTCACGGAACACATGGACATTCGACCAATGAGTGTCGGCATTTGAGGGATGTAATTGAAAAGTTGCTGCGTGAAGGAAAGTTGGATGAGTACAAGGTTGCCCCGAGGGACAGGGGGCAAGGAGAGCAGGCTCCAAAACAGATCCTACCTGCTCCTAAGCCTACCGCGCAGCAGAAAGGTAAAGGGATTGTCATCAACTCCATAGTAGGCGGACCACACCCGGCAATCCGAAGTTTTAGGTCAATGGACCAATATGTGAATGCTGCCAAGCATCTAGATGTGAATGAAGGTGACGATTTGGAAGATGTCACCCCTATAAAACAACAAAAAACCATGTTCGATGACGTGGTGTTTCGCAGCCGAGACAACACGGGGATACAATCTCCCACCAATGATCCGTTGGTTATTACTACCACCATTGGGCCGGCCTTGGTCCATAAGGTATTAGTAGACAACGGAAGTTCCGTTAATATTTTGTTCAAGAAGTCATTTGATCAGATGAAGCTTGAGCCCGAAGATCTGAAACCTTGTGAAGGATGGATTAGAGGCTTCAACGGAGCGACGACAGCTCCCATGGGATATATAGAATTGCCCGTGACCCTAGGGCAAGGAGAACGTAGAAGAGTGCGAATGCTTCAGTTCGTAGTATTGGACGTAGATTCGCCATATAACGCATTTTTAGGGAGACCTGCCCTCGCTGAATTTAGAGTTTGTATCGCCCCTTGGTGCTTGTTACTAAAGTTCCCAACCGAAGCCGGGACTGGAGTAATAAGAGGGGATCAGGTTTCTGGACGGGCCTGCTATGTGGCCGAACTGAAGATGTTGATGAAAGGAGTTAATGCAGAGAGTAAGGATGCCCCGTCTCCCTCAAAGGGGGACTCGGCATAGCAATTAGAGAAATTGACCCCAAAGGAGTTGCCCAAAGGAACACCTGAAGACCTGGATCCTAGAAAAGACGAGGAACCAGAGGCTAGGAATGCAACTCCTAATGAAACGACAGTGGAAATTCCTGTTGATAAAGCTGACCCGACGAAAGTCTTGAAGATCGGTTCCCAATTGGATCCACATCGTGCTGAAGAGCTGACGGACTTCTTGAAGGCAAACTTAGATGTGTTCGCCTGGACCCATGCTGACATGTGTGGGATATCGCCTTCCATTATCAGTCACAAATTGAATGTAAATCCGAAGCATCCGCCTGTGAAGCAAAAGAGACGCACGCTGGGCCCAGAGAGGTCGGCTGCCCTCAAAGAGGAAGTAGAGAAATTGAAGCAAAATGGATTTATTCGAGATTCGACCTATCCCGACTGGATATCGAATCCCGTCCTGGTAAAGAAGCCAAACGGAAAGTGGCGAACTTGTATTGACTTTTCAGATTTAAATAAGGCTTGCCCAAAAGATAGTTTCCCACTTCCCAGGATTGACCAGCTTGTAGACTCGACAGCAGGTCATGAACTTCTCTCTTTCATGGATGCATACTCTGGATACAATCAAATTCCTATGCATGTACCAGATCAAGAGCATACAAGTTTCATCACAAATTTGGGGTTATATTGTTATGTTGTAATGCCATTCGGATTAAAAAACGCTGGAGCTACTTATCAGCGGTTGGTAAATAGAATGTTTTATGATCAAATAGGAAAAACTATGGAAGTTTATGTGGATGATATGCTTGTTAAATCAAAGCAGTCCTCCAGTCATACTCAAGACTTAGCATAAATGTTTGGTATCTTGCGAAAATACCGTATGAAATTGAATCCTTTAAAATGTTCATTTGGAGTGGCGTCGGGAAAGTTCCTTGGCTTCATTGTGAGTTCCCGAGGAATTGAGATCAACCCTAGCCAGATAGCGGCGATTAGAAATATCAGAGAACCAAGGAGAATTAAAGACGTCCAAAGTCTGGCAGGGAAGGTAGCGGCGCTGAGTAGATTCATCTCCAAAGCCACCGATAAATGTGTTCCATTTTTTGATTTGATAAAAAGGGGAAAGAAGAACTTCCAGTGGACTCCCGATTGTGTCGAGGCTTTCCAAAATCTGTTAGAGCTGTTAGAGAAACCGCCAATCTTATCAAAGCCCGTAGATCACGAAGAACTATTTGTTTATCTAGCAGTCTCGGCTCACGCTGTCAGCACAGCCCTGGTTCGAGAGGAAGACAAAGTACAAAGGCCAGTGTATTATGTGAGTAAGAAATTAGCAGCAGCAGAGCGCAACTACCCAAAGATCGAGAAGCTTGCTTACAGCCTCCTGATTGCATCCCGAAAACTTCGTCACTACTTCCAAGCCCATCCAATAACCATATACACCGACCAGCCGTTAAGGCAGGTGTTGCAGAAACCCGAAGCGTCGGGAAGGTTGATCAAATGGAACATAGAACTAAGCCAGTTTGATTTGAATTTTCAACCACGAAAGTCAATCAGGGGGCAAGCTCTAGCAGACTTTATTGCGGAGTTCACCATTCCAGAGGAAGAAATAATCAATGACCAAGTGGTCAAATCTGAGGATAAGCTAGAGATGAATCCGTGGAGATTATATACAGATGGAGCTAAAAATGACCGAAGATCCGGAGCTGGAATTGTCTTAGTCACTCCGGAGGGACGGTCGTTATATTACGCCCTACGGTTAGAATTTTCGGCAACTAACAACGACTCTGAGTATGAAGCCCTGATTGCCGGGCTGAAACTTGCTAAAGACCTCGGAGTAAAAATGATGGACATATTTTGTGACTCTAAGATTGTTGTTTGTCAAGTGCGAGAGGAATTCGCGGCTCGAGGACCTCGACTTATCGCCTACCTCAAGAAAGTGAAAGAGCTATTGAATAGCTTAGATCGGTACAACATAACACATATTCCCAGAATTGAAAACCAGAAAGCGGATAGACTGGCAAAACTGGCTAGTTCTGACAATCCAGAAGGGACTGAGGTAATTCCAATTGAAACATTGGAATCGCCAAGCTTTGAGTCAATGGAAATTGAATTCGTTCTTGAAGCGGAACCAGAGAAGGAGTCATGGATGACTCCAATCAAGAGTTTTCTTAAGAATGGGACACTCCCATCGAAGAAAAGTGAGAAAAGAGCTGTAGTTCGCAAAGCTGCCAGATATGTTATGCAAGACGATACCCTCTATAGACAAGGATTTTCTATGCCCCTGTTACGATGTATCGCACACGACGACATCAAACGTGTACTGAGAGAAGTGCACGAAGGTGAGTGTGGAGATCATACAGGAGGTCAAACTTTAGCAAAGAAAATATTGCGGTACGGATACTTCTGGCCTACGATCAACAAGGATGCAGCTGATTATTCACGACGCTGCGATAAGTGCCAGAGATTCGCCAAAATCCCCAGGGCACCGTCAACCCAGCTTAAATCGATGGTGAGTCCTTGGCCATTTGCCACATGGGGAATCGATATCATTGGAGTTTTACCAATTGCTAAAGGAGGGGCTAAGTATGCCATAGTAGCCGTGGATTATTTCACGAAATGGGTGGAAGCTGAGCACTTGACCAAGATCACAGCAAGAAAGGTGATAAGTTTTGTGGTCAGAAATATTATATGCCGGTTCGGGATCCCAAGGACGATTATAACTGACAACGGAACCCAGTTTGATAGCTCTGAGTTCAGAAATTTTTGCCAGAAATATAAGATAGACAAGCGATATACTGCAGTCGCCTATCCACAATCGAATGGGCAAGTAGAAGCGGTAAACAAAGTTATAAAATCCATCCTCAAGAAACGGTTGGAGCGTGCAAAGGCAAAATGGGTTGATGAATTGCCCCTAGCTTTGTGGGCATATCGAACAACGTTTAAAACGGCTACCGGTCATACCCCTTTCTCCCTCTCCTTTGGCTCAGAAGCAGTAATTCCAGTTGAACTGGAAGTTCCTTCCCACAGGGTTACGTATTATGACCCGATGACGAATCGGGCACTTCTACTTGAGTCTCTTGATGAGGTCGAAGAGAAAAGGGACGAAGCAGACTTGCGTGCAGCAAGACATCGGCGTCAGATGGCACGCTATTATGACAAAAAAGTTCGCCTCAGAACTTTTGAACCAGGGGATTTGGTGCTAAAGAGAGTTTTTCCATCTCTTCCTCACCTCGGCCCAAAATGGGAAGGACCCTTTGTCATCCAACGGAAACTTGATAAAGGAACATTCAAGTTAACGACCGTAGATGGCGAAGAAGTCCCTCGAGCATGGAATGCCCAACACTTAATGCGATATTTGGATTAGAAATGCTATACTTTTTGCTGTTCTTCCTATAAACTCTGTAATAAGGCACGACTTGCCTTGGGAAAATCTGATGATATGAATAGAGGTCTATAAAGTGGATGTAGGCTATGACTTAGCTGAACCACTATAAAAATATTGTGTGTTATTTACTTTTATGCATTTACATTCGTTAGTTGTTCTGTTGTGATTATAAAATACAGGATAACTTAGAGCCTAAAAAGGTTGAAACAGTTTGGACATAAAAAGAAGCACAATGATTATTTGTGCAATAAGACATAAAAGAATGAGAAAACGACATTCTTAACTCTAACTCTCCAGAGAAAGAGAGAGAGTATAAAAGCGTCTCCGACTGAGCGCTGAGAAAGAGGTTCAACTCCGAACTCTAACTTTCCAGAGAGAAAGAGAGTATAAAGGCGTCTCCGACCGAGCGCCGAGAAAGAAATCTTTTCCCGTTGAACGACCGGGGAATAAACAAATAACTGAACTCGAACTCTAACTCTCAAGAGAATGAGAAAGAGTATAAAAGAAATGCCAGGAAAAACAACAGATATTGATGACACAGGAAATGCTATCCCGTTAGAGAATCGGGAGCGTTCAGATTGCATGGTTAAGCACTGAATAACCTATGGAGATTGACTGGGGACACAAATATATATACATATCTCCCCTCTCCACAACTTTGTTTCATAACTATAGATATGCATTTTTACATAAGTGCAGAACTGCTAACAAATAAACATTGCAAAAAGTGAATTATTTTTATTTACAAATGAATGAATTTGTACAGGGAAATAACTGAAAAAGAAAGTGTGGAAGCTGCTGGTGTAGCAGCACTTATTGGTTTATAAGGATGCTAAAAAGATACAGGGGAACCCACTATTTGGGTTTGGGATGAGCCTTCGATTTTTTGGCAGCTTTTTCCGCATCTTTTGCTTCCTTCTCGGCTTCAGTCAAGATCCGCTTTGATTTCTTTTTCCCTGAAGATGTAGTACTGGAGCCAGCAGACTTCTTCCCGGAGGGCGGGGCGCTGGAATCAAGAGAAGATTTTTTAGCAAGTTCTTCGGTAATAGATCTAGTTGAGAGCTTAACCACTAACCTTGAACCTGCATCCACCACTGCGAGGGGCTTGAGAACCTCAGGGTCTAATTCTTCAGCCTTTAATTGCAAGCGCTTGTCTTGATCAGCCTTCATGGCCGCCAAGGTAACGTCATCAGCACTTTTTGAATCCCCGGTTATTGTAACCTCCGGTTCCTCATCATGCCCCTCGTCTCCTCCGTCGTCTTTTAAAGCTGCAATCATTTCTTCATCATGGGGAGTAGTGACCTTAATTGGCTCACTTCTTTCCCCCAGGTCTGTTGAAGCAGCCTTGTCTTCCCCTTCTTTGACCCTATCAGCGGGTTGTGTCCCAGCGGTAGCTCCTTGAGCTACATCTGTCTTCGTGGATGATTCAACGCCTACAAAATGAGAAACATTGGTTATCAACTCAGGCGAGAGCAAAGGATTTCTCATCGAACGTTCGGTTATGTAGCCAAAGGTAGTAGTAGCCTTGACAAATTGAGGAGAAAAGATAGGGATACCTTCTGAAGACTTTTCAGCGGGGGTAACTACTACCTCTGGAGTTATTTCAGGAATAGGAGATAGCAAAGTGGTTCGGGAAATTCCCGGGTTTTCGGGATCATACCCCTCTACTTCGGGAGTTACAGGAGCAGAAGAAGAAGAACCAGCTTCAGGGACGGTTTTCTGTTTAGACTTCCGCCTCTCTTCTTCCATGGCCTCAGCAATTAGACGGCGCCCTTCAGTTAGGCGCTCCGGTTCGTCGTCTCTCAAATATTTCTCCATCAGCTTATCTTCATCGAGGGAATCGACCTTAAGCTCTTCTTTTTCCCACTCGACGATTTGATTCCACACATGAACCAAAGTGGATGGATAGTCCTCGATCCAGGAAATGTTTCGACGACGAATAATGTGCGCGAAGAATTCGATCATTAGCTCGCCGAAGCCCTGAATATCAACCTCCGCCTCTGATAGTTGTTTGCGGGTTTCCTCCGCAGATTTAATAGCGCATTCCACATTGCCCTCAGCCAGAGCAGCCCTGTTTTCCGCCTCCAACAATTTTGAAGCCAAGTCTGCGTTTTTCTTTTCTAACTCAGCACTTCTTTTCGCTAACTCGGCGCTTTTCTGCTCAAGCTCAGCATAAGCAAGACGTGTCTTGGCAGCCTCTGATTTGGCCTCGTCAGCTTGTTTCTTCAACTCAGAACGCTCCTGAGTGTGGGATTCTAGCAAATCATGATAGCGCTTTTGCATGTCCTCAAACTGTTGTTTGAAGTTAGAAGCGTTCTTTTGAGCGACAGCTAGTTGAGCTTGAGTGTCTTCTAAGTTTTTTCCTAAGGTTTTTAGGGCCTTAGCATCCTCCTCTGCGGTCTTCTGCATTGAGTCAGCATTTGTCATTAGAGTGCGGATGATTCTAGAAAGAGTGCGGGAATACTTGAACATTTCGGTATATTGTTTTTCCACCAAATCAATCTTTGCTCTGGCCTCCTCTGCCCAATTAGAAGAAATGGGTTCAAGGGTAGGAAGGAAGGTCAGAGTCTCGAAGTAGTGCTCGGGAAATTGCTCCTTTAAATATGCCAGCCTTACTGCAGTTCCCGCATCTGGTGGAGGAGGGGCGAGGATTGTTAGTTCAGTGTCCCTTCCTGAAGAAGATTCTGTAGAACCCTTGTCCGTCCGAGGTCGCTTAGTAGCAGGGACTTTTTGCTTACTTCTAGACCCAGTTTCCTTTGGAGGAGTTTTCTCTCTACTCCGCTTTTCATGGGAGGAAGTGGAATCCCTAGATTGTGGTCTATCCTCCTCCCTACGACCTTGATAGCTTTTGTATTTTTCTTGTTCCGGTCGAACTGGTGAGCGGGAGCGTGAGGATCGAGATCGATAAGGATCATAGGGTCTTCTTTCCTCTCTACCGCGGTCATCCCGGCGATTATACTCGGCGTCCTGAGGAGGATTGGACATGCTGCGGCGAAGCTTTCTTATGTCATAAGAGGACCGAGACATTGTACCTGCACGATAAATTAAACGAATTTTAGAATCGACGGATCCATGGAGAAAGAAGTGCAATGAATGCTAGTGCTACGGTGTAAAGTGCATCCTATGTGGTGTGTGTGTCCCCCCAACCAACCCGAGTCTGAAGCTAGACTGGTGCGGGCAGGCTCTTTGGCCTTAGCAGGAGTAGTTTCTTCAGAAGAAGTGAAGACTAAAGGGTCCTTTCTGAAATCTTCTGAAGTATATATAGTCTCGGGTAAGGGGAGATCCCCCAAACCCTGAAATATGTGCTCGTCGGTGCTAGGAACATCCCCTTCGGAAGCGTGAAGTGGTGACCCTTGAGGAGATTTTGATTTGTCTAGCGAGGTAGTTTCCTCGGGGGCAATATACCCTTCACGATGCTTTTTGGCCAGATTAGCCAGTTCATCATCTTGTGTGGAAGAGGGAGAAGGTGAAGTATGAAGAGAAGCTGTAGGGATTCCTGAACCTTCTCCTAGTTCTGGGACCACCTCCACTGGAGGAATGTACGCGTATGGAACCGTCCCATGACCGATGCTACGGAAAACGGATAGCAGCCCGTGAAAATGAAGGTACTCATCTTTAAGAACCTCGTCAATGGTAAGGAATTTTTGGTCGCCGTTGAGGAGACGGTGCATTCGATCAAAGAACGCTTGGTCTGATACCTGTTTGGGATTGTCGACTGCAAATAAAAAGGAAAACAGGTCAGAGTGATGATTCAAGTGTATAGAGTCCAGGATCAGAAAATCAGTGCTGTACTTGATTTTGTCCATCTCCTGGCGCATCCGGACTGTTGCTTTATATAGAACCACTCTAGTCTGGAATCTCCAGCTTTACTGCTAAACGGCGTAGAGATTATCTTCCTCTTTGGGACTGATTCAAAGTAACAGAAAGAAGGGGTTTCTCTAGTCCGATGTTTGAAATTATAGAAGAAATGAACATCGTCGAACGTGAGCTCCACGCCTAGAATTTCACAATATGCTATGAATAAGGTATGCAGATAGGCATATGAATTGGGATGCAGCTGCATGGGGGCAATCCGCATTTGTCTTAAGAAGTCGACGATGAAAGGCGAGAATGGAGGAATGGCGCCAACCATGCACATCAGTCGAGTGACCGTCATATATCCTTCTGGAGGGTTATGGGGACGGTCAGAGCGTGAGGGCACTAAAGTGTCCCTTTTCATTATTCCATACTTCAAGCAAATTCTAATAAGTCGGTCATTGTCAATTGTCGATTCTACGGAATCTGGAGGTGACTCCAATATAATGGCTGAGTCAAATTCATCGGGTGCTCGATTGTCACCAATCCCTCCTTCCTCCTCAAAGCCCAGGGAAACTTCAGTCTCTGAAGACGCTTCGTCGCTTTCCCGATGACCAACTCCGTAATCCGGACCTTCACTATCCCATTCTGGATCGGACGAAGAAGATATATCCTCAAGAGTGATTTTGCTAGAAGTTTCCGGAGCTTCTTTCCTCTCAGCTAGACGAGAAGAGCGTCTGGGCCTCATTGTCATGGAACTATTGAAGAAGCAATAGCACGAATTAGAGTAAATTATCCCGTGTCCCCCTTCTTTGTGTATGTGTGTGAACTAAAGTGTGTGCAGCAAATGTGGGAAATACAAAATAAAAGTACAGCAGCGTAAGACGAAGCTTTAAAGAGAAAGCGATAGTCAGAGTTGTTCTTAATTCTCGTTTATGTTCACAAGGCACTATCCTAACTGTCCGCGAAACATATTCGTCTAGAGTAAGTGTTAATTGAATTAGTTGGATAGTCTTTATGTGCCAAATTTGATGCGTTCGGTTCGGTTTGGATATGCATGTGATGATTGGCTCAACACAGATAGTGGTCGGTTCGGATGTATCATTAAAGCAAGGCCAGTTCAAGACAAGGGAAGCAACGGGTTCGGAAGCAGGACTGATCTGATCGGATCGGATGACCCGATCCGAACCGAACTAGCACCACTCAACCGATCCATTTACTTCAACCTCGTATCCCATTCACTTCTCCGACCCGAACCGACGTTTTCTTTCCTCCCTGTCTTTCTAAAGTGTGTAACCCGGACCGATCCCTTATCCTACTCCTTCCTTTCCGCTCCTCCGTCTTCTACCCGAACCGACTCCAGTTGGTCACCACGCTCCTCATCCTCTTCCTCTTTCCCCCCTTTCTCACAAACAAGTCCATGTTATCACCAAAGCCACCATTGAGGATAAAATATTCTGCCCTCTCCAGCCTCGCAACGCCTCGAAGCGATGGCGCATTCACCAGCAGCGGCGGGGGGTTCAAGCGAAGCTTATGGCCAAGCCATCCCAATCCAACGCGAATTGAAATCGAAAACGATTACAACAAAGCTATTCGAGATTAGAAAAGCTACCTATGTGTTCGATTTAAGAAATCTACGAGGAATAATTTCAGAGTATCCGAGTTTCTGGACGTTTTCAAATACTTAGGTTGGGAGCGGCAATAGAAACGAAGGAGAAAAGAATGAAGGCAGTAGTGAATTTATATAAGGAATGGTGTTGACTCCTCGTCTCCCTATTTTGTCTCGCCCGATCGGACCGGAGTGGAAGCCCAGTAGCACAACTCTCTCTGAAGGCCCAGTGTCTAAGAATTAAATCCACGAATACGCTTCGGATCGGAATCCGAACCGAGTGGAAATTTCACACGTTGATTTAGCATCCGACTCGAATTGAAGAGAAGGAGAGTAAAGAAGGAGCATACCTGCAAGAGGCATTGCATGGCGAGATGAGTACCCAAATTTGCTCAGAAATGAAGAAGATGTGTTCGGGTCGGACGTCGAACCGAACAGAAATCCGTGCATTACCCCTGACAATTCTGGTTAAACGACATCAAAGCACGCTTTGTACAACGAAAGCATCCTTTGAGGGGGCAAAATGTTAGCCTACTTTGTGAACTAGGCAACACAAAGTCAAGAAACCAACCATTGAAGAGTATTTCAAGTTATAAGACTCCGGTTCGGATCGGAAGAAAACACCACACTTCAGATTGATAGCAGCATATCGGTTCGGATCGGATAGAATTCTCTGTTCGGAACGGATGTCTCCTACTGGATAAATTGGCGAAGCATATCTGATCGGATCGGAAGGCCAATAAATCTCAAACGGATCGGAGGTTCATCTGCTCGCCATAGCACAGGAGCGGAGCGGAATAGGTTAAAGAAGGAGTGGTGCCCAAACCAATCCGGGTCGGATCGGGTATCCCGATCCGGACCCCTTACCTGCATGTCTCCGACCCGCACCCATGATCTATGTTAATCTCCTATAAAATCGCCTGGAGAACCGGACCGGATATGACTAATTCCTTCTCCTAACGTCCATCTCTTTGATGCGTTGTCAGCTTGATAGTTCATCCGAACCCGAAGAGAGTGCGATGGATGACACGTGTTCCGACCCGGATTGAATCTCAGGCAAATTCACACCTATAAATACCCCATCTAGAGACAAAGAGAAGGATTTTTTTTCAGCACTTTTGAGAATCCAAGTACCTCCATCATCCGAACTCCTTTACTCCCGGAGAATCCAAATCATCTTTCATTTCTTGTTTTAATCATTTGAGTGAACAAAAGTGAGTTGTGAGTGAATCTTACATTGCATTTGTAACTGAATTACTGAATATAGTGAAAACTAAGTGGACGTAGGCATTTCTTCGCCGAACCACTATAAATCTTGTGTGTTCGTTCTTATTTTTGTTTTATTTTATCTTGTTTCTAATCAATTTGGGTGTTAGAACCACTTTTGGGTCTAACAAGTGTTGTTGCAAATACAAACTAGAGTGTCGTATCTATGCTGGCAAAGTTTGACAAGTCGTAAATTGTTGAATGAAATAATCTTCTATAGGCATGTCATTCAGTTTAAGTTTGAAAATTCGTTGTAGCTCATTTTAATTAACTAATCTATTGTGGGTGTGGGCGAACGATGGCAACGTATAAGTCCAAAAATCATACAAATGTTTGTTGTTATAGAACAGGTTGCATGAAAAGTAAGTGTTCAGTTTTCAAGTTGTATGCTTGGGTCGTTTAAAGGTCGGGTCACGAAAAAATTGGGTCGCATTTACATTTGCGTTGCTTGATTACCATAAAAAAAGAAAAATTGTGCTTGACTGCTTAAGAATATAGGTCGTCCAGTGACCTAAGGACATGGGTCGTCCAGCAACCCGAAGGCATTGGGTTGTCCAACAACCTGAGGGCATGGGTCAGTCCATGACCTAAATCCTAAAACTGCAGAGGATGATTCAACGTCAATAATGGAAAAATCGCCAAATCCAATGCAACACAACTCATCATCGAGGAAAAAATGCAGAGCAATTACACATTGATAATGGCCAAATTCAATTTGAAGTATTCATTATTTGACTGCAAGGCGATTAGCTTCCCAAAAAATCGCAACAATACAACGAAATTCATGCATTTTCAGCAAAAATCACGATCAACAAAAAGGAACTCGTGCGTCACTGGATTAAAACCAAATCCTACTATCACAAGCTCAGATTTAAAAACCCCCCAATTCGAGGAACCGACTCATACAAACACTAATAATTAACATGTCAGAACAATTCTAAAAAAACATGAGTCAATTCGGGTTGCAAGGTTATCATGGCCAAATTTTTCTGGTATAAAAGCCTCAACTCATTCAACTTCAACACATCGAGTTATCAGTTCAGATCAGTACATATAATCACTACAAAATAACATCGTGAACGTGAAGTTTCATATGTTGATTCAAAGAGAAATTTTTGAGACTCATACATCAAGTTTGCAGAGTCCAAACCAAAATACAAAGCATGAAAATACGAATTGGCATGAAGGTTTACAAGCATCCAATGTCATCAATAATACATATGATCATCAGCAATCAATAATGAGGAAAAATCGATTCCAGATCTAAAGTTTACAGTCGATGTAAACCCTAAAATTGTTGAAATCCCCATATAGCTAAACCCGGTTGAAAGCCCAAAGTAACATATATGCTGGAAAAATTGAATCGATATAACGATTTGGGAAACTCAACACCTATGAGAGTTTGAGAAAACTTTAGATGGTTGAAATTTAGTGATAGGAAATTCCACTAACTCAGTAGTATCGAAACAGTCCGGATTTGACAAAGCCAGTTGAAATTAGATCAATTCGATTACACTGGAAATGACAATTGGATTTGGTGAGGCTTGATGCTCTGACAAATGACGACGACGCGGATCTAGTAAGTAGCGAAGCCATTAGAGATCGAAGTGGAAATCTCAAGTCACGGTGGTTTTTCTCAGGAAAGATCTTCCACCATTAATTTTTTAGAAGATAATGTAAATTGAAAACTGGTGGCCTAAGGGAAGATTAAAACAACTGGGAATGGGCCACATCGATCCATTAGAGGGCCCAAACGACCCGATGTTATATGTGTGTCAATGTCTCAAATGAATAAGCGATGATTCGTATATAAAGCATTAGACAAAATCTCAAGGCCTTTCAATTCAAAGCCCACATTATTCAATAATATAGGTTACGAGGGGAATATGTTAATCCCATGAAAATGTGATTCACAAGTAATACATTAAAGTATAAAAAGTGATGTATTAGGTCCAATATAAGATGGGTCGTTAGCCACTTGGGTCGCTCATTGGCGGGTCGTTCAACATTGGGGTCGCCAAGGCTTAAGTCATTCAACAATAGGTCATTGGCGCATGTGGTTCGCACATGCATGCGGGTCGTTAGATGTCGGGTTGCCACAACAAAGGAGGTAGGTCGCTAAGCCATGGGTCGTTTCCTGTTAGATTGTTCACTCTTATGTGTTATGGAGCATGCGGCTCGCACCAGGTTGGGTCGTCCACGACCCAAAATGTCGGGTCGACCACCGACTCGAGGAGCTGCATTCTGCTCTTTTTAAGTCTCCTACAACCCAAGTAGTCGAGTCACCCAACGACCTAATAGCCTGCACACCTATTTCTGAGCCTTCACTACTTCAATCCATTTCACCACTTTGCCTATAAATACCCTGTCAATTCCAACATGAAAGGGAACGAACTCTTGATCTCGAAGTTCTACCATTTTCATTCTCCAACATCACAAAGCATCTCAAACTCTATTAACCGGCCTTGTTGTCCGGTACCCAAAAGTACGCAAGGCACGCTCGACTCAACATATCACGTGAAGAAAAACCCGAGAGTGTCACCAAGGAGTAAAGGAAATGAGCCGAGAAGGGATCATGCAAACATGAACCTCGCCGCTCCTACAAAACGTCGTCAAACCAACACCTCGAACCCCGGAAATCCACGAGTCCTAGCCTCGACCGCCCTAAGCCCATTAAAGCATTCATCATACCCAACGGGGTACGAATTTCGTACCCCACGTGGTACGAAATTCGTACCCTATGAAGAGGTACGAGTTTCTAGGTGCAAGCGCCATGGGATTCGAGATTCTAGTGGCCGGCTATAGGGGATACGAAATTCTTGTTGTGGTCCCCTACTTTTACCTACTCCTACCTACTCCCACCTAACCGCTCCACTATAAATACCCCTTGACCTCACACTTCAAAGGGGTTGAAATTTGGTAATTTGACACATCTTGAGAGCTTCAAGTAGCCCCTTTAATGGCATCTCCACTTTGAGGAAGAAGAAGGGAAGAAGTGTCTTTTTCCTAATATATTATTATATGATAATTATGACATCATATAACTTAGAGATGTTATGAGATGTTCTCAACCTTGTAACTCTTCATTATTAATAATATTCCAACAACTCTTTGAAAGTGGATGTAGGCCTCTCTGGAGGCCGAACCACTATAAATCTTTTTTGTTATTTACTGCTTTCCACACTTACTTTTCCATGCGAAACTATATTTCTTAAGTAATAAGAATCTTGGGTGTTTACGACATATTTTGCCTTCAACATTTTGGTGCTTTCACTGAGAAAACTCGGATCTGTCTCTTTGTCGCACGATAACATCTTGACTTCGACGCGCTTTAGGTTCCTTTACTAAACCTGCCGTCGAGTCCACTTATGGTGGAAAAGCAACCAAAGAATGTAGTAGTCGGCTCTTCAACCGCAGCTGAAGTTGGAACTTCCCACCAACCCAAGCCGGCGGATATCCCAGCCACAACCGAAACCCTTCCTGCTGTGGACCCCGAAGCTCTGGTGACACAAGCACAAATCCGAACGCTTAGTGAAAAATATGAGAACACAATTATTGAACTCAATCAGGCATTGAGAAATAACATCGACCTTATGCGCCAACTTCAAGAAAATCAATGTGTCGTCACTCGACTTCAGCTCTCTCAGAACAACGCCCGACCTCGATGCACTATCTCGAAAACTTCCTCTTCCGAGTCAAGAGGCCCAAATCAAAGTAGAAGGTTCGGCCTCATCAACAATTTTGCCCTTCGTTCCAACGCTCACACGAACGGAACGGCCACGCCAACGGTAATGGAAATGGCGACCAAACTATAGTCACTTATAGTGAGGGGACAAAGTATCGAGACCACGCAAAACTAATTATCAATGATGAGTCAGGTCCGAGCAACAGACCCCCTCCTCGATAGAACCCGACTGTTGCCGCCCAGGATTAGGGAGCTGCTCTCCCACTGGATCACGCTTTTCTAGGTCAAGATGCGCATCAACCTGCTCAGCCTCATCGTCTATACCAAAACACGATCATAAATGTTGATGATATGGAAGAAGACGGTCTGGATGTGCATCATAGAAGGTGACCGTGCAGCAGAACTCCCGAGGTCCGACAAAAACTGTGAATCCCGCCAGCGGATCCGCATCCGACATATCTCCCCGCCATGGTCCGAAGGATTATGAGGGAAATGAGAGGTAACGCCAATGACATATGGTTGACTGACCTAAGTCATAATCCCTTCATAAGCATCGTGCACGAAGCCGAATGGCCACGACGCTTCAGTATTCCCCCAAATGCCACTTTATGATGGCACAACCGACCCATGTGCCTTCCTCAATCGCTATGAATGGAAAATGGATTATAGCTGGACTAATGACCCAGTCAAATGCAAGTGTTTCCCAGTCTTCTTATCAGGAACAAACTTACTTTGGTTCTCTCACCTTCCGCTCGAGTCTGTCAACAACTTCGGTCAACTAGTTACAGAATTAGTTAAGCAGTTCGGAATGCATGTGCCGACTCTGAAGAACGCCCTCACTCTGTCTACTCTATACCACTTTTCTACCGAGTCCCTTAAAAAGCTACCTCTCGCGATTTAAAAACCGCCCTCGTCGAGGTAGATGACCAGAGCCTTGCACCGTCCTTTTCCAACTTGCGAAAGGAGTCCTCCCCACGTCCGAGTTCGAGGCTTGGGTTAACAGAAAACAACCCAAGAGTCTCGACACTTTCTATGAAAAGCCGGACAATTCTTATGCCAAGAAGAAGTAATGTGCGACCGAATCTCCTGGACCGACTCTTCCAACAATCCACATGCCGATACCATCGGCGACGGTACTAAAGGGAAACTAGTTGGAGAGCCTTTCGATAAGAACAAGAGGACAGGTCCCTATAGATCGAAACCCGGCAACGACAGGCAAGGCATCAACAACAACAACCAGGCTCCAGCAGATCCCAAGAGACCAGTCCACTACCAGACTTACGAGACATACACTCCATTGAACGAAGACTTAGAAACGATCTTCCTAGAAACATGCAACACTCTCTCGTACAAGGAACATCATTCTTGGGAATCCACCACCAACGAGAAGAATATCGGCAAGTACTGTTGATTCCACGACATGTATGAGCACAATACTAATGATTGTCGTCAACTCAAGGATGCAATCGAAAAGCTCAACTTCCCTGCTACCAGCAACGACGCAGAGTATGAGGCTTTGATAGCCGGACTTAGAATCGCGATCGAACTTTAGCTAAAGGCCATCCAAATCTTATTTGATTCACAGCTCATTGAGCATCTGCTACAAGGGGAATACCAAGCCAATGGGCCATGGCTCGCTCCATAATTGCCCAAGTTCAGACAATTCTCTCTAACATCGACTAATTCATCATCACACATGTCCCTTGAGAATAGAATGAAAAAGCAGACTCGCTCACCAAACTGGCAAGCTCCGAGGATCCGCAGCTCAAGGGCCTCGCCCCAGTTGAAGTACTTGACTTACCAAGCCTTAGCCAGATGCACACTGACTCGACAATGAGCACCGAATCCAAACTCGATTCTTGGATGACACCGATCAAGAACTATCTACAACTTGGGACCCTTTCGGAACGTTACAAAGAAAGACGAGCGCTCAATCGCCAATCAGCTCACTACCTTCTCATGGGTGGAGTACTCTACCGCAGAGGCTTCTCTGTCTCATTACTAAGGTGTGTAGCCAATGGTGACGCCAATCGAGTGTTAACAGATGTACATGAAGGTGAGTGCAGCGACCACACCGGAGGGAAAACCCTAGCAAGAAAGATCATCAAGCACGACAACTTCTGGCCCACGCTTAATCAAGACGCCGTAGACTATGCTCGCAAATGCGACAAATGCCAATGCTTCTCTAAGATTCCAAGAGCCTCTCCTACCACATTGACACAAATGGTCAGTCCCTGGCTGTTTGCTATGTGGGGAATTGACATCATTGGGACTCTTCCAATGGCTAGAGGCGGGGCACGTTATGATATCGCCGCGGTTGATTACTTTACCAAATGGCCTGAAGCTAAAGCTCTCACCACGATCACCACCAAGAAGGTAATCAACTTCGTCATCCACAGCATCATCGCCCGCTACAGGGTCCCTCCGGCCATCATCTCCGTTAATGGAACCCAATTTGAGAGCACATAGTTCAAGACCTTCTGTCAGCGACACAACATCGAAAAGAGATTCTCAGCGGTAGCTCACCCTCAAGCTAATGGGCAGGTCGAGGCTGTTAGCAAAGTCATTAAATCCATCATCAAGAAGCATCTGGGAAAGGATGGAGGCATGTGGGCAGACGAAATCCCCTGACCCTATGGGCCTGCCGGACCACACATAAGTCTGCCACCGAATGCACTCTGTTCGCCCATCCCTATGGTTCCGAAGCCGTTTCCCCATTGAGCTCAAGATTCAATCTCATCGGGCTACCTACTATGATTCGAGAACCAATCAAGGCTTGCTTATGTACTCAAGGAAAAAGGAATGAAGCTGAACTCAAAGCTACTGCCCAACGACAACGAGTAGCCCGATACTTCAACTCCCAAGTTCGCCATAAGGACCTCGACATCGACAACCTCATCCTAAAAATGGGTTCCCCCCCCACTGACCGGCCTCGACCATCACTGGGAAGGCTCGTACGTCATACAACGAAGGCTCAGCAATGGAAATTACAAACTTGCAACCGTGGACGGATCCAAGCTTCCAAAGGCGTGGAACAGCGAACATCTCTGCTGCTACTTCACATAACTTAGTGTATAGTTGTTTATGCTTTCCAACGATGTTTTGTTTTCTAGCAATTCCAGGCATTGTAAATGCTATTACTTCCAAAGTTATCAGTAGAAATGATGTTCAGATTCCTGTGTCCCTTTCATGTTTACTCCTTGCTTACTCCGTGCATGATATGTTTGGCTAACCATCACAACTGGCTTGCGTAAAAACACTCGATCGCCGCATCGGCACCCTAGACATGGGAGCCGATGTCACCATCCAACCCTCGAGCCAACATTGAGGACAAACGCTATTGGCATCGATTGGCACCCCGAGCTTGGGAGCCAGCACCGCTACTTGAGTCCCCGGCCCGCGACGCGACCGAGTATAAATAAGTTTATCTCAAATCTTGGCCCAGCACCGAGACAAAGTATAGATCGTTCCACGGTCAAGTCCCAGGACTTGCAGGCAGCCCATCAGCCAATCTAATGTGAGACTAACCACCCACATGGCTTCATCCGACCCTCGGGTCAAGATTCAGGTGTTTGTCGAATCTCGGCGCAGCACCGAGACTGACCTTAAATCGTTTTCTTCTCGAAGCCCAAAAGGCTTAGGTGTAGCCCATGGCCATGATCTAACCCTACGGGCCGACGATCCAGGCTTTCTCAGGCGAATAAATGAAGCCTTCGCTCTAAACGCGAATGAACGATGGAAGAGCCAAACATCGGACGAATTGCAACGTCCCTGCCTTCACTCTACTTGGAACTAACTCCGAGCAGTCCAAGGCAGAAGGTGTTTGGCCTGGTTTCCACAACCAACGGGATTCCTGAGCTAATGGAAACCCACAAATGAAACCAGCGCTCTGGGCATTCCCCAGAGTGGGATCTCTAATCACATTTCTGTAAAGTGTAACAACAAGTACGCTTGTGCAAGTACAGGACGTTGGAAAGCATGAGAAAAACATTCGAACACTTAACATGAAATGCAGTTTTCACTAATTTATATTTCATTTCACACACACTAATAAATTACGTGTCTAACATTTTCCTTTCCTAATGACAGGATGTACATGAGAACCACACCGTGTCTTGAAAACCAAAAGCAAGGGTCGTACTCGCATATACTATCAGCCTACATAACCAAAATAAGCGGTAACATCTGCTACAGTTACTAACACTAATCATGCCTTTTCTTTTTGTGCTTCTTCTTTTTTGCAAATTCAGCACTAGACGACACTCCAACAGTGGGAGGCCTCTTCTTCCCAGATCCGCTCCTTCCTCCTCTACCCTTCGGAGGGGTTACCGGCTCATGAGAGATCGAGAGACGCCTTTCGCCTTTTCCATCACCTTCGGAAGGGTTACCGGCTCATGAGAGATCGAGAGACTCCTTTCGCCTTTTCCATTACCGGTTCCGTGATATCAGTAGGAATAGTGTGTTGAAATAACATCGGTGAATTCCTCGCAGCAAGGGCCACCACAGCTTCACTCTTTCCTGGGACCTCCTTATCCTCCCACTCTGCTTTGTCCTTTGCCTCTCTGGCAGCCTTTAGATCGGCTAGCTTCTTAGACTTAAGCTTCACGGCTCATCAGCGTTGAGCTTCTCAAAAGTTTCTATGGCTCTATGCCTCGCATCCTCAGCTTCCTCCCCTTAGCCTCAGTGGCCACTCTCTCCTCCTCGGCGCCATGAGCAATCTTTTTCTGGGCCTCTTTGGTAGCCCTCTTCTTCTCCGCCTCGATCCCGACCTTCCTTTTCTCAATAATAGCAGCGACTCTCTCCTCAGCATCCTGCCTAGCCTTCGCCTGGGCCTCCTACCAAGCAGCCTCGTCCTTCTTGTGTTTCTCCTCTATCTCCTCACACTTAGCCAGCATCTGGGTCTTTATGGAATCCATCATGGCCTGCATAGAAGGCACATCAGCATCCACTGGGCCAATCGCATGAGCACTCTGGCCATTAACCACCTATCCTTCCTCTATGAGGCCCTCATAAATGATGGACCCTAGCCAGATGTCCGAAAAAGTGTCCAACTGACCGCCTCCTTCTCCAGGCTGCATCCCTTGCGGTCTTAAGCCGGATTCTGTTGTTTGAGGAATCACAGTTGTAAATCTCGGTGTCATAATGGATCCAGGATGGGCTGCACAATAAAAACACAACCTTTTAGTCTGCAAATTCAGTAATCACGTCATCTTCGGGAATATATAGTAAAGGGAGTTTACCTCTAGTCAAGGATGGTGCAGGAATAATGGGAAGTGTGCTCGTCGTAGCAGATAGGGTAAATCCAGTCTCTCCCAATCCCGAATGCTTGGGATCATACTCAGTAGAGGCCCGAGCCAAAGCTACAGGATTGCTTGTTATGCCGATTTCGGGAGTCAATGGCCGATAAGAGCTTCCTCCCGCAAATGACTCCACTACAACCGTACTCTCACTAATAATGGACTTCCCCTTTTCCGCAGTAAGCCTCGCCCGTCTCTCATTTTTGGCATCCTCCTGCAACAACATTTTCCTTTCCTATAGCTTCACATGCTCCTCGTCAGTCAGGAGATCAGTCATCAATTGGCGCTTATCCAAAGTTCTCACATCCACATGACGTAAATATGCCTCATAAGGCAACAATCTCCCCCATGTCTTTGCCAGAACTCGAGAATAATCCTCCACCAACGACAGTCCGTGGAACTTGAGAATTTTAACATACATATTCCGAATGTTTTCCACCAAGGACGATTTCACTCGGAATTCGGTATCCTTAAGCTCCTCTCTCAACTATTCCACCTCCCTCAGGTTCTCGGCTTTCAATCCATCTGCCAAGCTCATCACATCTCTATTGCTAGCCTCAGCATCCTCCTTTGCCTTCTTCATCGCTTCCAGCTGCCTTCTCAATTCAACGACCTCTGTGTTTTCAGCCCATAGCCTCTCATTCTCCGCACTCAAAGCGTCGTTGTCATTCTGGAGCTGGGTTACTTGCTCATGGTCCTTTTCCAACTCAGCATACATTTTCTCCAGCTTGGCCTTGTCTCTTTTTAGGGCCGTGTTTCCAGTAGTTAGAGAGGCCACAGTATCCTTGAAAGTTGAGTTGGCGTGTGCAACCTCCTTCTTTAGTATCTCGTACAAAAGCTTCTTCTCCATTGCTGTAGCAATGCTTAGAATTATTATTCTAAGTATAAAGAGGAACAAAGATATGTTTACAACATAAGGAGCAGGACTACCTATTTCCTTCTCTAGGTTAGCAATGGTGGTCTGCTGGCCTTCGATAGTCAGCCTCTGATTGATGAGCTCCAAGTTCTTCCTCCTAATCAGTTCTGAGAGGTGGTAGGAATACCTAGTAAGCTCGTTAGCCTGATGATATACAGCCCTTACATGCATCCATATCTCCCTGGAGTCCCTAGTAGGAGGCAGATTGAGATCAAGGAGGAATATCATCTCCTCGAAATAATGCTAGGGGAAATTCAGTTTCAGTAACGCTTTCCTTTCATCCACAGAAAGCTCTTGCCTCTCAGGCGCTACTAGATCTTCCCTTCTCGTTTTAGTCATTCCCTTCGGCTTTGGCTGGCTAAGCGATGACTCCTTCCCCTTAGAAACTTGGACGGGGGCCAAAGGCGCTGTGTGTCTCGAGCCACCTAAATCGAGTCGGGAATCACTCACAGATACTCGAACGGGAGGAGGAGGTTTTGGAGATCGCCGAGGCCTATCTCGGTGATGACTCTCACCACTGCGATCTTGTGAAGGTGGTGAGCCACCATATAAGGTAGACCCCCTCCTAAAGCTTTCAAGAAAAGTGTTCCTAGGATATCGGCGGCTTCCATGCCTATAGCCTCTTCCTCAACGTCCTCTTACCATATCACCTACCAAAGAAACAAGTACAAAACCAGATACTTGGCACGTACAGGTAATTTCTAAGCTATGCAGTGTTAATGAGTGTATGCCCTAAGTTTTCTCTCAACAGACCAAATTGTGGTCTGCTCGAAGGATTCAACTCCTTCGCAGCTAAAGCTAGCTCTTCCATACTTGTCATACCAAGCCAAGGAGACTATCTATGTGGAGTTTATTAAGAACGTCAAACTGACCCTCTGCCTTGAGTGAAACAGCTGTCCTTGAAGAAGTCACGGGAGACTGTGGTACGACCGACGGTTCTACCCCCGCCTCTCCTATCGGAGGCGGGACATAAGCATCTAGTAGACCCTCGTCCCGGGTAACTATCTCCTCACTGTCGACCTCATCTCCACCAGTGTCTCCCTAGGACTTAGCAGCCTTTCGCGACTTTAGCCCAGTAGAGGGCACTTTCTCTTCTGACCAGAAGCCCTTATATCTTTCCTCCTGTGCAGTTTATTCCCCGCTGTTACCCCGCTATGACCCTACTATATCTTGTAGCATACTACTACCGCTACGCTTTTCCCAAATAGCCTCCAATATAGCCTTCCTGCTTTAAGCCCCGCTATATTCCGCTATTCCCAATATATCCCATTATTTTCACTGTATTATGATTTTCCCGCTATATCATTGATGAATGAAATGAACTAAAATGACATTTATACGTTAAAATATTTAATGAACAGGGTTTTAGGATTGAATTTTTTAACACATATTTTTATAAACAAGAATACTATAGTATTCTATTAAATTTAATTAAGTTAAATAGTAATCCATGTTTATTTATAGATATCTGCATATGTTTTTATTTAAAATTAAGAACGTACTAATTATTGTTAAATTGAATGTAAGTTTTTTATTTAATTGTAGTTTATATATTCCGTAAAAACATTAAGCACGAGTTATATATGTTGTTTTACAGTCATCCGCTATATCCTATTATTTCCTTGCTTTATCCCTGCTATGACTTTATGGATCTTCGCCGCACTGGATCTGCTAAGCACTTTAACTGCACAACTTTCCTCGCCTCCTCTTTCTTCCTGCCGCCTGCAACAACGGGCCTTATTATAGCTCAATCATTAGGGAGCATTCCTGGATGACGATGGTGCTCCTGACTTATAACGTTGTCAATTTTACGAAACTCTACCGGAATCGCTCGTAGAGCATCGAGGCGTTGTTGATACTCTATGTTGGTAGGCACCTCAGGATTTCCTGTCATGTCAAAACAAAGTCAAACATAAGGCACCAATCCCACAAACTTTATGGTAAAAAGCAAAGATCAAGAGTGCTTACTTCCTTCTAGCCATCTCCTTGCAAATCCAGAAGTACGACGCACGAAGAACCATTCGTACTTGTATACAATTGGCCTGGGCCATGTCCCGTCAAAGAACTTGGTGTTGGGCGAAGCCTCGAGGAAATACTGAGATGGCGATATGTTTGCTCTCCTCTTTAGTCGGAACAAATACCGAATGTCCTCTCCGGTAGGTTCGAAATGCAGCTACTCCCGGTAGAGAACATAAGTACCTAAGAGTGATGCATAAGCATTTGGATGCAGTTGCGACGGCGTGATACAGAAATAATATAACATGTCCCGAATGAAGTTACTAGCTGGGGGCACACACCCCGAGAGGCAAATTGGTCTGTTCTAAGCAGTAAGACCCTCGGGCGATGCGTGAGTCCTACCACCCTATCCTTGTGCATGAATGTGATCTGCGGGAGTGTTAAACCATAGTGCCATTTTCCTAACTACTGTGGCGTCCATATGCAATGGCACCAAATCCGACAGATTTTCAAGAATAACTGCATCAGGCAACGTATCCGTGGCTACCAGTGCAACCGGTGCATTCCCCTCGACGATGTCCACATCCTCTCCTTTTTCGTATACAACCGGAGAATGTTGTCTTTCAGTTTGTTCTCCATGCTTAGACGCTTTGGGCAAATTGGTTGCTTGTGAAGGGGTGCATCTTTCAGTAGTCTCAAGTTTGCTGCCTGTCGAGCTGGCATTGCTAGTAGAGTCAGAAGTATGCAATGACGGCATGGAAGTCTTCCTGGTCATGGATCTTGTATGCATCGCTAGCTATACTTCAAAACACAAGCGTTAGACATTGCAGTTGAATAACCTGTACCCCTCGTGTTGGTGCAAACTAACATGTGCGTGTAGTGTTATGCAAAATCAAGAAACACAGGAGGGATTCAGACAGTTAAACAGTTCAGTTACAGTCCAAGTATGTGCTATAATCCAATGTGTAAGTTCAAGTCATAATTCGTGCAGCCGTCAATGCGTACGTCGGATCGGTCATGCAGATAACACAGAAAAAGTATAAGTCCAGAAGCGAACAATCGAAGAGCCAAAGCACTAAACAAGGGATACAATGAAGCAAGGAGGCGTACACATAACATCCAAGCATGGAACTCATACTCCCCTCTCAGGTGCGAAACTTCGAACCTCTTCAGGGTTCGAAGTTTTCGTACCTCCAAGGGTACGAAATTTCGTACCCTTACTAAGGATCGAAATTTTGTACCCCGAGGTTACGAGACTTCGTGGTCCTTCCTGGGTTCAAATTTTCATACCCCAGGGGTGCGAAAAATCATACCCTTCGGGGTTCTAAATTTTGTACCGCAAGAGCATGAAACTTTGTACCCTTCGGGGTTCGAAGTTTCGTACGTACGAGGGGTACGAAGCCCCAAAACCAAAAGGGGTACGAGACCCCCAGCACGAAGTGCTGCGCTCTTCGCCTCCAAAGTTCTCTCCTTCACCACTGTAGCACTCACTCCCCTATACTTTTCTTCTCCTTATTCCCTTCTAATTCAACTCGCACGCTTCTTCCCCCTCTAACTCAATGGCCACGACCATGAGAAGCTCGAGAAGAATCTCGACATCTCCCCTAAGCCCCATGACCGAAGCTCGAGAGGCGAGGGACGGCGTCTCCAAAGCCTTCGCGACCTACATATTCGGCGTTCAAGTATTTCTAAGTGCAAAACCATGAAGCTTGGATGTCAATGGCGGCTGGGATCGAAAGAAAGAAAAAGAAGAAGAGGGAAATGAAATGGGGGGAAGCCTATTTATATGGAAAAGAAGTGTCCCTTCATGTCCCTTATTCTTCCTCTTCGTATCCCCAACGTGGTACGAAAATTCGTACCCAGCAGGGGTACGACAATTCGTACCCAAACTAGGGTTTGAAAAAAAAGAGAGAAAAAATGTACATTATACATGTCATGTATATATTGTACATATTCACGGTGACGACATATGCACGTGTATATTCACAATGCATGCATATCTAAATAGCCATGAACGCGCAAGCACGGTGTAACGCTAATACTTAGCGATGTAAACACACCATCGCGCCCACCATGACTCGTTTACGGCTCTACAGTACACGAGCTCAACAACTAACTTATATTTTTCTTAAGTTTACAGGAAAAGTCAACGACTTGACAACTACTCCAACTAATACAACGCACATCATGTCAAGACAAGACGTACTTTGGGGGGGGGGGGGGGTAAATGTTAACCGACCTTTTGGTCTGGTTCCCAAAAGTACGCAAGGCACGCTCGACTCAACATATCGCGTGAAGCCAAAGCCGAGAGTGTAGCCAAGGAGTAAAGGAAATGAGCCCAGAAGGGATCTTGCCAATAGGAACCTCGTCGCTCTAACAAAACGTTTCCAAACCAATACCTCGAACCCCGAAAAGCCACGAGTCCTAGGCTCGACCTCCCTAAGCCCATTAAAGCATTCTTCGTACCCCTCGGGGTATGAATTTCGTAGCCCAGGGAGGGGTACGAGTTTCTGGGTGTGAGCTCCATGGGATCTGAGATTCTGGTGGCCGACTACAAGGGATACGAAATTCTTGTTGTGGTTCCCTACTTCTACCAACTCCTACCTACTCCCACCTAACCACTCCACTATAAACAACCCTTGACCTCACACTTCAAAGGGGTTGGAATTTGGTGATTTGACACATCTTAAGAGCTCCAAGTAACCCTTTTAATGGCATCTCCACTTTGAGGAAGAAGAAGGGAAAAAGTGTCTTTTTCCTAATGTATTATTGTATGATAATTATGACATCATATAACTTAGAGATGTATGCAAACAGATGTCATGAGATGTTCTCAAAATTGTAAATCTTCATTACTAATAATATTCCAATGACTTTTCTAAATTGGACGAAGGTCTCTCCCGAGGCCGAACTACTATATATCTCTTGTGTTATTTACTACTTTCCGCACTTACTTTTACACGCAAAACTATAGTTCTTAAGTAATAAGAACCTTAGGTGTTCGCGACATATTTTGTCATCAACAAACTTCATTAAAGCATCTTCAATCGAGATTCAAACTTCTCCATCAACATATCCATCGAGAATTCATCGAAGAGATCAAGATATAGAGAATCATCATGAAGTTCTTTAGAGATATACGAGATCTGCTGTAAAAGTGATAAAAGATGTATAAAGTGAAACTGATTATGTACCTTGTAATGATGAAGATCATAATGAAATCTACCATTAAAGTGGATGTAGGCCAAATCTGAAGATGAACCACTATAAATGCTCTTTACTTTTATTATTTTCAGTTTGTATTTGCTCTGAACCTTGATCTAAACAGTTTAATGGTGTTCACACACCGCTTGAGGTGTTAGTGTCTAGTTTTTGATATTAACATTGCGCAAGTTACCATACACACCGAATAGGACAAACACAAAAGTGTTACGTGCTAAGCTTTATACAGGATGAACCAAATAAAATTGACATAATTTCCATATATATATTCCTAAAGCCATTTCATGGACACTAAGAGAGTTAAACCTTTATGACACCATCACATCATTTACTATGCAAGTTTGGTTAAAATAGCGATCGACACCATGTGGGAAAAGCGTTGAACACTATGCAAGAGACTATCGCAAAGAATTAGTTATTGAAATTAAAGTAGGAAAAATGTATGTAAAAGTTCAAGCAAAAATATTACAAGTTGAAAAGGAAGGCCTGATTGAAAAGTCAGAGATACCCCTTCGCTTGGCGGGCTAATGTTACTACCAGATTTCAACATCATAAGCAAGCTAGGGCAAAGGGGTATTGTGTAGAAACCCTTATCCGAAAGGTAGAAGCTATATCCGAAAGTAAGAAGAAATTCCTGAAAGGTGGAAGCCAATATCCAAAAGCAAGGTGGAATAACTGAAAGCACTTGCTCCGACACCGAAACATTATGTTACTCAAGAAGAAACTAAGACACTAACCGAAGAATGAGCAAGGCACTATCAGATACCGAAAGTGCCTATTGTCAACACTGATGAAAAGATGAAGTCAAGCACCAGAAGCACGGTATCAAGACTAGACGAAGGTGGATGCTCGAGCGAGAGTGTTATCGCTACCAACACTAGCTTAGGAGCAATGTCGAAAGCATCTAGAAGTTTATAAAGGAAAAGTAAGGAATCCACTTTCGAAGACAAACTGAAACCAGATAATCAATTACAGTACAAAAAAGGAAAAGCTAAGAAAGCTCGAAGGAGAAATGATGCCAGAGTCAAGGGAGATTGTTACTATCAAATTCAACGCGGAACCGGCTGTCCTTGAAGGGGTATCGGAATACAACCAACACAAAAGAATGATCCAAAAGCATGGAGCCGACATCAGGCTGAAGCCGAAAGCACAAAAGATGTGATATGGTCAATAGGCTGTCGACACCAACTTAAGAGAGGTGAACTTGGTACCGATACGAAAAGTGACAGCGACAAAGCGGTGCTAACACTAAAGGTGATCAACATGGGCTTACTTCTAAGAGCATAATGCGTGAATTTGTAAGCAAGTAAAGAAGATCAAGAGTCGGAAGTCCATGAACCCGGAACCGAAACCAGGAAAGCATTCTATATTATTCGAAACACAACAGGAAGCATTAAGCTAAACAAAAGGAGACAAAATGGTTATCGACACTAATGAAATTAGTTGTGAGACAAAGAAAGGTAAAGACATTAGAGCCATAAGAAGAAGGGATATAAGGAAATCATTCTGAAAGATAGTTCCGAAAGCCATCAGCGGATATACCGAGAGCATGCTTTCGCAAGTCTGAGACAATTCCGAAGGCTCACCGAAAGTATACCGATATAGAAAATGCGGAAATATATGTGATATACTATTTAAATTATGTGCAACAATTTATGCAAATAAAGTCTAAGTTATCGAAATATATAGCAAGTAAATATAAGCGGTGAATAAAGAGACACCAGGAGTTTTTATACTGGTTCGGACTTCCCGTCCTACATCTGGTCCCAAAGCTCCTCTTCGGAATTCACTAACAACGCCCTCTCTTAACCCGGAGGAATAGGTCAGTACACCTGAGCCCCAACAATGATGCCTCTCACCTGAGCAACTACACAGGTCTTCAACAATTACAAAGAGTTTGACTTCTGGATGTGTTCTTCTTTCAACACTGATTAGCCAATAGCTTAAGTACAAACTTCCTATAATATAATACTCGAGTATATACTTTGAATGCGTATATTTAAGGAAGTAGAATGTCTTGTTGAATCAAGAGATATTAAAATTAAATCAAGGATTCAACAATATGAAGAGCTTTTTGTTTGCAAAGTGTATGATAATGCAATTCAGAAAATAGAGAGAATATAGAATAATTCTGTGATTGTAAAACAAGATTGAAGTTGTTTATATAATGGTCTAAGAGTAGAAAACATTCATAAATAGTTTACATAAAAAGATATGTCCATTTCCTTTGTTTAATGAAGAGGAATCTCTTTATGAATGGAAGCAACTCTTCAGAAAATAAAATCTGGGTCGAATCATTCGACTGGTTAAAAATCATCAGTTGACTGGTAGAATTAAAATGTATGTATAAAAAATTTAAAACTGGCCATTATATACCAAAATAGGACGACCAGTCGACTGGTCTATTTCCTACCAGTCGACTGGTAGGCCAGTTTTGGTATATTTCTGGATTTTTGATGGCTTGATAAATATATATTTATATATAAAAATGATTAGCACATTCGTGTATACTTGAGGATAGATTTTAACATAATTCTAACACGACTCAATGTATATACATATATAAAACCTTATCTTTATGATTCAATTCTCATAGTAGCCTTGTTCGTTGACATCGATCCAAATCTCGTTTTTCAACATTCTCCCCCTTTTTGATTGATGATAACACTTTGGATTTTCTCCCCCTAAATGTATAGCTCCCCCTGAATTTCTGCACAAATTTATTAGTATACACTCACCATTTGAATCCTGCATTCACAAGTATTAGCACAATTTCCAATAATATGGAAATACAATAGTATAATAGCATGGAAACATAACAATGGTATATAACATAGATAGCATAAGAGATATTTTTCTCCCCCTTTGTCATCCATTAAAAAGAAATAAAGACATTATAAGTACAAAATTATCGAAGAACGGTTTTAGATCTCTTTAAATGATACAATCCCTAACTCACGTCAGAGTTTAAAGAAGGAATTCTCTAGAAGGGGTTTAGTGAAGATATCAGCAATTTGATTTTCTAATTTAACAAATTCTAAATTAACTGTTTGTTTTTCAATGTTACCTCTCAAGAAGTGATGTCTGATATCAATATGTTTAGTTCTGGAATGGTTTACCGGATTCTTAAATTTATTGCACTTGTATTGTCACAATATATTATAGAATTTGACAAATTTACAGTAAATTTTTTTAGTGTTTGCTGCATATATAATACCTGAGCACAAGCTAGTGCAGCAGATATGTATTCACCTTCGTATGTTGACAATGAAACACATTTTTGTTTCTTGCTAAACCAAGATATAAGTCATTTACCAATAAAGTGACATGTTCCACTTGTACTCTTACGATCTGTTCGTGATCCTCCAAAATCAGCATCACTATATGACACTAATTCAAAGGAACATTATTTTGGATAGAAGAGTCCAAAATCTTTTGTATTGCTTAGATATCGTAATATTCGTTTAACTGCTCTTAAGTGCGACTCTTTTGGATTAGCTTGAAATTGGGCACATAAGCAAACACTCATTATAAATCCGGTCTACTCGCAGTTAAATATAAAAGTGAACCTATCATGCTTCTATATAACTTTTGATCGACATTTTTGCCATTTTCTTCTCTATCTAAATGTGTCGATGTACTCATTGGTGTAGACCTACTTGAACTGTTTTCGATTCCAAAGCATTTTATTAGATTGGTACAATTTTTTTCTTGATTGATAAAAATTCCATCTGGTAATTGCTTGATTTATAATCCTAAAAAATAGGAAAGTTCTCCCATATGTGACATTTCAAATTCATTGGTCATTATTTTTGAAAATTCTTGACATAATTGATCATTTGTTGAACCAAAAATAATATTATCTACATATATTTGAACTATTAGAATATCTTTATGATCTTTCTTAATAAAAGTGTCTGATCAAACTTTCCAATTTGAAATCCTGAATCTATCAAATATGTTTTAAGATGTTCATACCAAGCACGAGGTGCTTGTTTCAATCCATATAATGCCTTTTTCAGTTTATAAACATGATCAGGATATTTTTCATGAGCAAATAGTGGAGGTTGTTCAACATATACTCGTTCTTTAATGTAGCCATATAAGAAAGCGCTTTTAACATCCATCTGATATAATTTAAAATTATGATGACAAGCGTATGCTAATAGTATTCGAATTGCTTCTAGTCGTGCAACTGGTGCAAAGGTTTCTTCATAATCTATGCCTTCTTCTTGATTGTAACCTTGCGCAACAAGTCTTGCTTTATTTCTAGTGATATTACCTAATTCATCTGCTTTATTTTTGTAAACCCATTTTGTTCCAATAACTGTTTGATCATTTGGTCTTGGAACTAGTTCACAGACTTCATTAAGTTCAAACTGATTTAGTTCTTCTTGCATGGCGATTATCCAATTTTCATCTGTCGATGCTTATTTATGATTTTTGAGTTCGATATTTGATAAAAAGGCTACATTACTTACTAAATTAAGTTGACTTCTTGTCCTTATGTTTGAAGTTATTTCTCCAATGAAATTCTGAGTTGGATGATCTCTTAATATTCTTGGTGGAGATCGAACTTCATTAGCAGGAGAATTTTGATTATTGATATTATCTTGTAATTTTGTAGCATTATTCTCTATATTATTATGAATAATGTTTTTATCTTCTCTGTATATTTCAATATCATCATCATGTGAAGGATTATTTTTCAGAGTATCTGAATTTAAAGAATTTTGAACAATATTTTCGTCAAATGATACATGAAGTGATTCTTCAATTTTACCGGTTCGTTTATTAAAAATACGATAAGCTTTGCTACGCTCAGAGTATCCTAAGAATATTCCTTCATCACATTTTGAATCGAATTTTCCCAGCTGATCTTTTGTATTTAAAACAAAACATTTCGAACCAAAAACTTTGAAATAAGATATATTTGGTTTTCTACCAGTAAAGAGCTCATATGGAGTGTTTTTAGTAAGTGGTCGAAGGGAAACACGGTTGAAAACATAGCAAGATGTTGTGACTGCTTCAGCCCAAAAATGTTTTGGTAATGTACTTCCATTTAACAATGTTCTAGCACATTCTTGTCAAGTTCTATTCTTACGTTCTACAACTCCATTTTTTTGTCGAGTTCTAGGAAATGAAAAGTTAGGAAAAAATCCTTTCTTTTGACAAAATAAATCAAATTTATCATTTTCAAATTCTCCTCCATGATCACTTCGTATATTCTTTATTTTTAAACTAGTTAAGTTTTGAATTTGCTTGACAAAGTTCTTAAGAATTTCAAAAGTATCGCTTTTATTCCTTAAAAACATAGTCCAAGTATATCTTGAAAAAACATCAACAATTACAAACACATATCTACTATGATTTATGGACTGAACTTGAGTTGGTCCGAATAAATCCATATGTAATAATTCAAGTGGTTGTAAGGTTGATACAACCTTTTTAGATTTAAAAGATGATTTTGTTAATTTTCCGAGTTGACAAGCATCGCATAAATTTTTAGTTTTGAATTTTATTTTGGGTAAACCTCTTACAAGATTATTTTTAAATAATTTGTTAATGGTTTTAAAGTTAATGTGACAAAACCATTTGTGCCACAGCCAAGGATCATTATCTTTGGCTAATAAACACATGTTCAAATTATTATTAATTGTCATATTTAAAATATAAATACTTTTGTCTCGATTTCCTTCGAAAATAAGATTTTGGTTTGAATCAAATATACTACATTTACTTTCAGAAAATGTTATTTTAAAACCTTTATCACACAATTGACTTATACTTAGTAAATTGTGTTTTAAATTCTTAACTAATAAAACAACTGAAATAAGAGGTGAATTAGATATACCATAATTGCTCACATCGCCTTTGCTGATGATGTATCCTTTGGAATTATCTCCAAGTGTGACAGTTCCTCCTTTTGAGTAAGTAATATTTGTTAGCATTTCCTTGTCTCCTGTCATGTGTTTTGAGCAACCACTGTCTAATATCCATTTTCCTCTGTTTTTGTGAAGTGCAACCTGCAAAAAATAATTAAATTTTTTTATTGGTACCCACTTCCTCCGTTAGGGTCCTAAGGGTTAAATCTTAGGAAGCCAAATCCAAGAGGGCTTAGGTTCCTTTTTGAAAAAATAATCACTATTATAATGAACCGTATCTAAAAAGTTTTTAATATATTTATTCCTAATAAGAATATTATTTGTTTTAGGAATCCATATACTAATATTTTCCAAATGTTTTTCTTAGTAGAAGTATTTAATTTTCTACTAGAAATTCTCGGTAAATTTTTAGAATTTTCAAAATGAGATTTCCTTTTTGAATTTATTTTATTATTATATCCAAGTCCTTTTTCACTAAGAACCGATTGAGAATTTTCTAAAATTTTAGAATTCTCTCTACCCTTGTTAAAATTATTTACATTTTTAGAAATACTTTCTAATTTAGATTTTAAACTAGAATTTTCTAACTCTATAATTTTAAATTTATTATTCAAATCATGATTTTTAGAAAGCAATAAATCATTTTTATTCTTTTGAATTTCTATTTCTTGACTTAATAAAAAATTTGAGAATTTGCATTTGAAAGAGAATCTTGTAATCTTCTAATTTCATCTTCTAAGATTTCTATTTCATCTTTCAAAAGTTCTCTCTCAAATTCGGCTTTGTTTTTGTCTTCGTTAGCTTGTTTAAAATTTCTTTTAAACATTTTTCTACATTCTAAAATTTCTGTATTTATTTCTACTAATTCATCAAAAGTAGAATCACTTACATCATTGTCTTTAGCCATAAAGCACACATTTGCTTGCTCACTATCGTTGTCGCTATCACTTTCAAAAGATGAGTCCGAATTATCCCAAGTGACTGAGAAAGCTCGTTTCTTTGATTTTTCACTTTCGCGATTTCTTTTTAGCTCGGGACATTTCTTTTGATAGTGTCCGGTCTTATGACAGTTGAAACATTCTACTAAAGCTGGATCAGGTTCTTTTGATGAATTCTTCTTTATATTTTTGCTTTGACTCTTTCGGTATTTTAGAAATTTTCTAATTTTTTTAGCAACAAATGCTATATCTTCTTCATCTGAATCGGAATCTTCTTTTCCTTCTTGGAAAGCTAAATTCTTCTTATCATGTACCTGTGCTTTCTTTGCCTGCAAGTTCTGTAACACCCCACCTCCGCCATGGTCACTCACAAGGGAATGCAATAGCTTTGGAGGGGCGTTGTCTAGGTAAACATGCACAGAAATATTACAAGACAGAACATATAAAACAGCGGAAGAAAAACCAAATTTCATTACCTCATAAAATTATAAGGTCTAAAGCCTTTTACATCAAAATGCCTTTAAAAGCCATTACATTGGAAACCTACCTTGCAATAGTAAAAGAAGCATAAAACCACAGTCATAAAATATTCCCTAAGTAAAATGGTAAAGCAGCCATAGCCAAGAAAAATCCAAGCCATACATGAAAGAAAACGGGGTCAGTCATAAAGACTGGTAAGTCCTATCTACTTCCAGCATAAAAACAGGTAAAGGTAACATGACATGCATAAACTGAAAGTAAACATAAGGATGATGACAAGATAGACAAGCTAAACCAAGGTAACAGGATGAACAACTGTATCAAGATAAACTACGGTCACTATGAATCAAGTATAACATCCCATGGTTCTATCGAGTATAACATCCCAAGGTTCTATCGAGTATAACACCCCAAGGTTCTATCGAGTATATTTGCCCTGCACCTTCTGTACTAGTATCCCAACCTGTGTCATGTGTTAGCTACAAAATGCCCCTTGCCCAATGAAATGGTCCATGTCAATCCAATGTAGGGTTTCCCAACTCGTATGTTTCTTTCAATGTATATGTTTAGTCCTTTGCCGTAAATCCTACGGGCCTCCTCACGTAGTTCTATACTACTTCAACATAGTTCCATTATCCTTGAAATCGTTTGGACTGTCACCCTTGATCTAGCTGTATTTTCTTACCATGAATTCTCGAATGTTCGGCTAGGATTTATGCCACCTAGGACCACTAGGGATTACACTACCTACTAAACATTTTCGTAACTCGGTTTGGGTTTAAGCCACCTAGGACCGCTAGGGATTACGCTACCCGTCAACCACGCCCCTTTTTCCCACGTATGTATCGTGAATCATTTTCCATGTCTAGATGCACATGTATCTCAATGTTCCATCCGAGTCCCGTGCCAGGGCTAATCAAGAAATACAGGACTCGGTCGGGAGCTTTAGGTTACCTGCCGATGCAGATATTAAGGTCTGTTTTTCTACTGGTGGTTATGGTCCCACGTGACCCTTCCCTCAACTACTGAAAGGCAATCCAAGAAAATCATGCACGAGAACTATACTCCGGCCATCCATGCCCCACTTTCCTATTGGCCAACCTCACCCATAACTAGATAGCAAGTATATGGTCTGTTGGGAGTTCTCTTCCTTTCCGCATACGTACACGATTGACTAAAGATGGTAGGTAGTCGACGACGTGCTATCACAGGGCTAAACTAGATATCGTCGACTCCACGCTAATCCACCCCAGTCTTTAGGTTGCTCGCACAGCAACCAAGGCATATCCTTGGTTCTTCTACCGCAGACCTTAACCTCTGTGAGCCCAGGAGGATCATCTGCAGCCTCATAGAGGGGTACCAAGATTACCCTCACGTCCCCTGAAGCCACCGCTTTGTCACCCAGTTCGCTGGAGCCTTTATCTAAGTCAGATAAACATTAGCTCCTCCTCGTGAGTTCGTTTTAAACGATGACCTACCGTATCAGGTTACTCATCTATCTGTGAACTGGTCCAATGGTCTTGACTAAGAATTATTTCTTAGTTATCCTTAACTAAGGTTTATCACTTAGTTTCCCTTCCCGTTATCCTTATTAACTACGATTTTTCACTTAGTCCCCTGAACTAGGGTTTTGTCTAATGGGTTAAGTGTTGTCATTCGAGTTCATGACTTACCCCGCCTACGAATCATGTCAAAATTGGCTAAGTATTCAAGTTCAAGGCTTATCCCTACAAACCATGTATCAAGTTGGTTAAGTATATCAATACGTTCATGACTTAACCCTAGATTATCGTGTCAGATTGGTTAAGTATGGATTAACTTAACCCTATCAAATTTACCGTGTCAGATTGGTTAAGTATAGGTTAACTTAACCCTATCAAATTTACCAAGTAAAATTGGTTAAGTGTAGATTAACTTAACCCCATTAAATTATCGAGTCGGATTGGTTAAGTATATTTAAGAGCTTCGTGACTTAACCCTATCAAATCATCAAGTCGGATTGGTTAAGTGTAAGTTAACTTAACCCCATCAAATTACCTAGTCGGATTGGTTAAGTGTAGGTTAACTTAACCCCATCCACTAGTCGTATTTATAATGGTTAAGTATCATTCTTGTGGGTTTACTTAACTCTACCACGCATCGCGTTATCCCAGTCGGGTGTTATCAACCCATTTAGGTTAAACTAACCCATCCGCTAATCATGTTATATGGTTAAGTATCTTTAAGAAATCAAGTCCGGTCTTACTTAACCTACCCATTCATGTCATATCGGTTAAGTGCCATTAGTTAAACTAACTTAACCTTATCATGTGGCATTAAGTAAATTAATGCACCCCAACCTCTCACATTAGACTTTGTTGTGGTTACTGGTTACGCCAGGCGGGTCTAGGCAGCTTTACACCACAACTTAGTCTAACCTCGGGTTTTGAGCGCGATATGACCAACTTCTCACATTGGGTCTTATTGTCCGTAGCTACTGGATTTGCCGGGGGGTTCCCGGCAGATTTATGCTACAAACTCAACCCAACCTCGAGTTGGTCACTTTCATGTTTTCCTACTTATCATGTTCATGTCAAATTTAGGCTACGACAAAGTCCATGTTTTACACTTGTGCCCATTGTCCCATTACTTAATTCATGTTAAATTTCATAGCCCTTCTCACGTTTTCCTAAACTACCCAAGGCGTATTCCCAACGCAAGTGAAAGCGAGTCAAAATAGTAGGAATAATATGACAGCATATTGGCCTCAAATCATGTATGATAGCATAAAGGGATTGGCCTCAAACATGTATGATAGCATAAAAGGATTTGCCTCAAGCATGTATGATAGCATAAAAGGATTGGCCTCAATCATGTATGATAGCATAACACTAGGTTCATCATCATAGGCATGTAAATGGTCATGAGGGGTTTAGGTTCATGCATAAGCCTCAAGTCAAGTTCATATGAATATTCCATAAGCCAAATTGTTCTAAGGATTCATGCCAACATTTCCACAAGTCAAGATTAAATCTTGCATGATAAACTAAGTCAAACACAACATGAGTGGCATAATTTAATCACTAAGAAATAGCCCAAAGTCAAAGGTTCAAGAAAGAGGCAAGACTAGATTCACATAGACTAGCATACTTAGGTTTCATCTCATTTTATTCCATGTCAACATTAAAACTACCGTTTAGATCTAAAAGTAGCTAGAACTTACAAAGCGTGGCTAGAGAATTATGAGCAAGCATTTTTCGTAGAATGCTGTAGGAATGATGCTCTACTCCCTTGATTTGATGTAGGAAGATTGCTCCTTTGACTTGAATCAAGTTTGCATGCTTAGGCCTTTGAAGATGAAGATGGAGGCCATGATCAAGGGACATTTGGGCAGCACTTTGTTGCTAGAATGGTTTTTAGTGATTTATGTTAGGTATTAGGGTGTTTTTATAGAATTAGGACTAGTTTAGGCCCTTAGATTAACCCTAGTTTAGATCTGAACCGTCAAAATCGTCACAGGCGCCCAAACCAGAGCCAAAAGACCATGCAGGTGCACCCAGGCCGACCTGGCTCGACCAGGGAAGTCGACACCCAGGTCGACTGGGCAGTCGACCTGGTCCCTGGGGAGTCGACTACCCAGTCGACTTGGGGCTTGGCGGGAAATTTCCCGCCCAGTCCGTTTGGGGCTAAATTTGAAATTCGAAAATCTGTTTTCGTTTTCTGATTTTTCTTGAAATTTCTAGAGGCCTTATCTCGGTCATACGGACTCCGATTTATGAAATTTCAGACTCGTTTCCAACCAGAATTCCGAGACGAACACAAATGGCGTAGCCCATTTTTCATGATTCTTATTTTAAAATTTAATTCTGCCCTGATTTCTTGTTTTAACATGTTATAAAAATTCGGGTTGTTACATTCTCCCCACCTTAAAGGATTTCGTCCCCGAAATCTCCAAATTAGGAAGAACGTATCCTACCATCCATCATCCATCTACTCAAAACATCATCCACAAGAAAACATTGTCCTTAAGAGATTTCTAATGCTGTATGAACATATGCAGAAAGTGTGTGTATATGTTCCTTATCTAATGCAAATGATCAGGCCTGATTGATCTTTCTAATGCAAAATATTTTTAGTGTCATGAGTCCAACATGTATGCAAATAATCCTAGTCACGTAAGCACTATATGTGTGCACAAACATTCATCCATATGCAGCATTCATATGATAACACATTCAATTTCATCCATAAATAAGTGTAAACAATCATGCAATATGAAATGTGACTGATCCGATCTAGTGCCTAGTGTGTATTCGCGCATCCACGAGCAACCACTTGCAACCATATCAATCATAACATGTTTTCAAATACATGTTTACATCCACAAGGTTCTACCTAAGGTCCTCAAGATAGGACCGAGAAGATAAGCAAGATAAACTCCTTTTGGATTACAAGAAATCCCTTTCTAAACCCAACCCACATCCTATAAAGCCCAAAAGGTTTAGTCAACCTAATAGACACCTTCAAACTCTGACATGTATTATTAACCGATGAATCATACTCCCTATGGAGTTTGCAACAGAAATAAGATCGAGAATAGGACCGAGAGGATATGCATAAAGGATAGCATGCGGGTAAGCTCTACAGGAAAACATGGATCAAGAATATACTCTTAAAAAGAGATATGATGCGCGTATCTTGTCTTCAATCTTCTAAGTCGCATTTCCTTGAGCTTAACTCCATTGTGCTTTGACCATCTTTAACTTCATGATTTCGTGGCCTCTTAACTCCTATTTCCAAATATAAGCTGGAACTTACTTCATTGTCGCCTCTCGTTCCACTTTTACTTATTCTCCCCCTAGTATACTTGGCTCAACCATATTCGTGCACTCATGGTTTCATGTAAGCTCTCCAAAATTCACTAGTGAATCATGGATCTCGTTTTACTCACTCTTGGGCATTCCACGCAGAAGAACTTATCTCTTGAAAACAAACAGATGCCAACCCTGTTACCGAGTGTACTTACTAGAGTGATTTCCATAACTCATGCACAAGCAAAATGAACCATCCGCCTTAGTGGCGAACTCTACTCGAACGGATTACCAACAAATGCATCAAGAGCTTCTAGGTAACCAATCATGACAGAACCCTAAAGGTTGCGCGAGACTTTGAGGGTATTACCGAGGCAAGTCAAGAGCCTAACTACCCTCCTTTCAGAACCGAGAATGGCACCCTTACAGGATAACCACCCCATTCCTAGAATTCAACCCATAGCTTAAAAGCATAAGCATTATTCCCAAAAGTCATAGGCGTCCTCAAATCCAAACAAGTCATGAATAAATGGACCGATTCCTCAACAAGATTTGGGACAAAAATGGGATCCTCTACTATGCTAGTACGAAGGTGCAGAGACTCAACTATCGAAGCAGACTTAAATGATGTGGTGATCAAAGCAAAGTCCTGACGGGATGATAGAGAAGAAAAGCTAAACTGTTCCCAGAAACGTTACCATCCTTCTCATGTACACTAACAGTGAGAGCATACAATTGCCCTCTTGATGATCTTGTCCTCGTCTCATAATACTTGACTACCTTTCCCTTTTTACCCTACTAGAGATACTCTATCTTATCATGGGTTTTATCATTCACTTTTTTCCTCCTTTGTGAATTAAGCCATACCAACAAGTTGTTTGTCCTTAAGCTTGTATCCTTTATCCTTGTTTTACTATCCTTTCTTATAACACGGTAACAGGTCTCTCGAGAACTGCCTCCATCGTACCGAAAACACTGACGTAGTTAGAAAAGGATTAGTCGTAGTTCGAACCACTGTGACTACAGGTGGAGGAAAGAAAGGAAAAGAGATTCAATCAAGGAAACAAAGGATAATGCTAATGGCCTTTGGGGAATAGCCTTTTAAAAATAAAACTTTCCTTGAAAAATGCTTCTTTGTAAACGGTTTTCAAATAGTTTTCAGAAGGTTTTAAACTTTTGCCCAGTCTGGCAACCTTCTGCTCTGATACCAAAATGTAACACCCTACCTCCTCCAGGGTCACTCACAAGGGAATGCACTAGCTTAGGAGGGGCATTGTCTAGGTAAACATGCACACAAATACTACAAGACAGAACATATAAAACAGCGGAAGAAAAACCAAATTTCATTACCTCATAAAATTATAAGGTCTAAAGCCTTTTACATCAAAATGCCTTTAAAAGCCATTGCATTGGAAACCTGCCTTGTAATAGTTAAAGAAGCATAAAACCATAGTCATAAAATATTCCCCAAGTAAAACGGTAAAGCAGCCATAGCCAAGAAAAATCCAAGCCATACTTGATGACCTTGAAGCAGAAGAAGTCCGAGCTAAATAACAGTATTTCCTCCCTGAAAACCTGGGGGGGGGGAACGGAAGACAAAGAGGCGAAAGAAAACGGGGTCAGTCATAAAGACTGGTAAGTCCTATCTACTTCCAGCATAAAAATAGGTAAAGTTAACATGACATGCATAAAGTGAAAGTAAACATAAGGATGATGACAAGATAGACAAGCTAAACCAAGGTAACATGATGAACTACTGTATCAAGATAAACTACGGTCATCATGAATCAAGTATAACATCCCAGGGTTCAATCGAGTATAACATCCCAAGGTTCTATCGAGTATAACACCCCAAGGTTCTATCGAGTATAACACCCCAAGGTTCTATCAAGTATATTTGCCCTGCACCTTCCGTACTAGTATCCCAACCCGTGTCATGTGTTAGCTACAAAATGTCCCTTGCCCAATGAAATGGTTCATATCAATCTAATGTAAGGTTTCCCAACTCGTATGTTTCTTTCCACGTATATGTTTAGTCCTTTGCCGTAAATCCTACGGGCCTCCTCACGTAGTTCTATACTAATTCAACATAGTTCCATTATCCTTGAAATCGTTTGGACTGTCACCCTTGATCTCGTTGTATTTTCTTACCATGAATTCTCGAATGTTCGGCTAGGATTTATGCCACCTAAGACCACTAGGGATTACGCTACCTACTAAACGTTTTCGTAACTCGGTTTGGGTTTAAGCCACCTAGGACCGCTAGGGATTATGCTACCCGTCAACCACACCCCTTTTTCCCACGTATGTATCGTGAATCGTTTTCCATGTCTAGATGCACATGCATCTCAATGTGCCATCCGAGTCTCGTGCAAGGGCTAATCAAGAAATACAGAACTCGGTCAGGAGCTTTAGGTTACCTGCCAATGTAGATATTAAGGTCTGTTTTTCTACTGGTGGTTATGGTCCCACGTGACCCCTCCCTCAACTACTGAAAGGCAATCCAAGAAAATCACGCACGAGAACTATACTCCGGCCATCCATGCCCCACTTTCCTATTGTCCAACCTTACCCTTAACTAGATATCAAGTATATGGTCTGTTGGGAGTTCTCTGCCTTTCCGCATACGTACACGATTGACTAAAGATGGTAGGTAGTCGACGACGTGCTATCACAGGGCTAAACTAGATATCGCCGACTCCACGCTAATCCACCCCAGTCTTTAGGTTGCTCGCACAGCAACCAAGGCATACCCTTGGTTCTTCTACCGCAGACCTTAACCTCTGTGAGCCCAGGAGGATCATCTGCAACCTCACAGAGGGATACCAAGAGTACCCTCACGTCCTCTGAAGCTACCGCTTCGTCACCCAGTTCGTTGGAGCCTTTATCTAAGTCAGATAAACATTGCTCCTCCTCGTGAGTTCGTTTTAAACGATGACCTACCGTATCAGGTTACTCATCTATCTGTGAACTGGTCCAATGGTCTTGACTAAGAATTATTACTTAGTTATCCTTAACTAAGGTTTATCACATAGTTTCCCTTCCCATTATCCTTATTAACTACGATTTTCCACTTAGTCCCCTGAACTAGGGTTTTATCTAATGGGTTAAGTGTTGTCATTCGAGTTCATGACTTACCCTGCCTACGAATCATGTCAAAATTGGCTAAGTATTCAAGTTCAAGGCTCAACCCTACAAACCATGTATCAAGTTGGTTAAGTATATCAAGACGTTCATGACTTAACCCTAGATTATCGTGTCAGATTGGTTAAGTATGGATTAACTTAACCCTATCAAATTTACCGTGTCAGATTGGTTAAGTATAGGTTAACTTAACCCTATCAAATTTACCGAGTAAAATTGGTTAAGTGTAGGTTAACTTAACCCCATTAAATTATCGAGTCGGATTGGTTAAGTATATTTAAGAGGTTCATGACTTAACCCTATCAAATCATCAAGTCGGATTGGTTAAGTGTAAGTTAACTTAACCCCATCAAATTACCGAGTCGGATTGGTTAAGTGTAGGTTAACTTAACCCCATCCACTAGTCATATTTATAATGGTTAAGTATCATTCTTGTTGGTTTACTTAACTCTACCACGCACCGCGTTATCCCAGTCGGGTGTTATCAACCCATTTAGGTTAAACTAACCCATCCGCTAATCATGTTATATAGTTAAGTTTCTTTAAGAAATCAAGTCCGGTCTTACTTAACCTACCCATTCATGTCATATCGGTTAAGTGCCATTAGTCAAACTAACTTAACCTTATCATGTGGCATTAAGTAAATTAATGCACCCCAACCTCTCACATTAGACTTTGTTGTGGTTACTGGTTACGCCGGGCGGGTCCGGGCAGCTTTACACCACAACTTAGTCTAACCTCGGGTTTTGAGCGCGATATGACCAACTTCTCATATTGGGTCTTATTGTCTGTAGCTACTGGATTTGCCGGGCGGTTCCGGGCAGATTTATGCTACAAACTCAACCCAACCTCGAGTTGGCCACTTTCATGTTTTCCTACTTATCATGTTCATGTCAAATTTAGGCTACGACAAAGTCCACGTTTTACACTTGTGCCCATTGTCCCATTACTTAATTCATGTTAAATTTCATAGCCCGTCTCACGTCTGCCTAAACTACCCAAGGTGTATCCCCAACGCAAGTGAAAGAGAGTCAACCTAGTAGGAATAATATGACAACATATTGGCCTCAAATCATGTATGATAGCATAAAGGGATTGGCCTCAAACATGTATGATAGCATAAAAGGATTGGACTCAAGCATGTATGATAGCATAAAAGGATTGGCCTCAAGCATGTATGATAGCATAAAAGGATTGGCCTCAAGCATGTATGATAGCATAAAAGGATTGACCTCAAGCATGTATGATAGCATAACACTAGGTTCATCATCATAGGCATGTAATTGGTCATGAGGGGTTTAGGTTCATGCATAAGCCTCAAGTCAAGTTCATATGAATATTCCATTAGCCAAATTGTTCTAAGGATTCATGCCAACATTTCCACAAGTCAAGATTAAATCTTGCATGATAAACTAAGTCAAACACAACATGAGTGGCATGATTTAATCACTAAGAAATAGCCCAAAGTCATTGGTTCAAGAAAGAGGCAAGACTAGATTCACATAGACTAGCATACTTAGGTTTCATCTCATTTTATTCCATGTCAACATTAAAACTACCGTTTAGATCTAAAAGTAGCTAGAACTTAGAAAGCGTGGCTAGAGAATTATGAGGAAGCATTTGTCGTAGAATGATGTAGGAATGATGCTCTACTCCCTTGATTTGAAGTAGAAAGCTTGCTCCTTTGACTTGAATCAAGTTTGCATGCTTAGGCCTTTGAAGATGAAGATGGAGGCCATGATCAAGAGACATTTGGGCAGCACTTTGTTGCTAGAATGATTTTTAGTGATTTAGGTTAGGTCTTAGGGTGTTTTTATAGAAGTTAGGACTAGTTTAGGCCCTTAGATTAACCCTAGTTTAGATCTGAACCGTCAAAATCGTCACAGGCCTACAAACCAGAGCCAAAAGACCATGCAGGTGCACCCAGGCCGACCTGACTCGACCAGGGAAGTCGACACCTAGGTCGACACCCAGGTCGACTGGGCAGTCGACCTGGTCCCTGGGGGGTCGACTCCCCAGTCGACCTGGGGCTGGGCGGGAAATTTCCAGCCCAGTCCGTTTGGGGCTAAATTTGAAATTCGAAAATCTGTTTTCGTTTTTTGATTTTTCATGAAACTTCTAGAGGCCATATCTCGGTCATATGGACTCCGATTTACGAAATTTTGGACTCGTTTCCAACCAGAATTCCGAGACGAACGCAACGACGTAACCCGTTTTTCATGATTCTTATTTTAAAATTTAATTCTGCCCTGATTTCTTGTTTTAACATGTTATAAAAATTCGGGTTGTTACAAGTTCACTTCATATGACATTAGATTACCGATCAATTCTTCCGGTTTCTTGGCAGAGAGATCATTAGCTTCATCGATCGCTAATACTTTTCTCTCCCATTCATTGGTTAAAGAATTTAAAATTATTGAAACTATGTCAAAGTCGGAATATTTTTCTCCTAGTCCTAATAATGAACGATAAATATTTTGAAAACGTGAATACATATCATTTATGGGTTCGTTCTCGTTCATCTTAAAATCTTGAAACTTATTTTTGTGCATAGAAATTTTACTTTGTTTAACTTTGTTAGTGCCTTCATGAGTAATCTTAAGTGTTCTCCAGATTTCATATGCAGTGTTGCACATACAAATCCGATTGAACTCATTTATATCAAGTGCATAATGTAGCATATTCATGGCCTTAGCATTTGCAGTAGCTTCATTTTTCTCAGTGTTTGACCATTCCGTGTATGTAGTAGTAGGTGATGTATATTCTTTTTGAGTAATATTCCATGCGTCATAGCTATTAATTTGCATGTATATTCTCATTCTAGTAGCCCGGTAACTATAATTCATGCCATTAAAGAAGGGTGGTCTAGCCGTTGATTGGTCTTCAAAATATCTGGTGTTATTGCTAATGCTAGTGTTACTATCCATATTATCTAATTATCAAATAACGGTTTTACGGTTATATGATAGCCTTGCTCTGATACCAATTGAAAAGTCGGTATGTACGACTTAAAGGATCTACATGGATAATGAGAAAATATATGTGATATACTATTTAAATTATGTGCAGTAGTTTATGCAAATAAAGTCTAAGTTATTGAAATATATAGCAAGTAAATATAAGCGGTAAATAAAGACACACCAGGAGTTTTTACACTGGTTCGGACTTCCCGCCCTACATCCAGTCCCGAAGCTCCTCTTCGGAATTCACTAACAACGCCCTCTCTTAACCTGGAGGAATAGGTCAGTACACCCGAGCCCCAACAAGGATGCCTCTCGCCTGAGCAACTACACAGGTCTTCAACAATTATAAAGAGTTTGACTTCTAGATGTGTTCTTCTTTCAACACTGATTAGCCAATAGCTTAAGTACAACCTTCCTATAATCTAATCCTCGAGTATATACTTTGAATGCATAGATTTAAGGAAGTAGAATGGCCTGCTGAATCAAGTGATATTAAAATTAAATCAAGGATTCAACAAGTAATTGAATATGAAGAGCTTTTTGTTTGCAAAGAGTATGAGAATGCAATTCAGAAAATAAAGAGAATATAGAATCATTCGGTGATTGTAAAACAAGATTGAAGTTTTTTATATAATGGTCTAAGAGTAGCAAACATCCATGAATAGTTTCCATAAAAAGATATGTCCATTTCCTTTGATTAATGAAGAGGAATCTTGTAACGGCGCGAATTTTCGATTCCTCGAAAGTCGTGTCATTTTTGAAAGAATTTAGAAGATGAGATAGAAAAGATAGAACTAATAGAATAGAAGAATAAGAAAAACATCAGAATCTCATAGCGGAATTTCACAAATACATAATATATTACATAACAGGGTCTGATACATCATAGTATAACATCATATTACTACATCAGTACAACAGCATAATTATACATGATCACTTAGGATAATACAGATACTTAAACTGGATATATATAAATAGTTATACTACTAGACGGGTCTTGAACTTGAACTTCATAAGGTTCCACTTGCCTACTTGAATTACTTGTCTACTCATAATAAATATTATGAGTACTCAAGAGTTTAGGAAACAAAGAAAATAAACTCTGGGTCAGTCAGGGGACTGGTGTGAGTAAACATAGTCAAAAGATGTAAAAAAGGAAATAAGAGATAAGGTTTCCACATTGACAGATTCATTTACTTTAGAAATCTTTAGACCAATCCATAACTAATATATGGATAATGACCCAAGTATTTTATATCAAAATATTTGATATTACGATAGTTTTTGTCAAACAAATAATCATCTAGTGAAATGCTTACATCTCAAGTTCACGTATATAGTATACAATCTAAAACCGCAGAGCGCTTATTGGAGATTGGATCCCAACAGACAAGGTATGGGAGCACCTACCGATCAGTGTACACTAGACAGAATACACTGGGGTTCAACAAGAACGTCTTGCAACCCGGCCACACATGACCGTCCACTCATTTAGCTTGAGTGTAACGAATATATTACCTCCTCCATGGTTGGGCTCAAACCACCGTATTCCGAAAGCTTCAGCAGCGAAAAGAGATTAAGAAGTTAAATATGAAAGTTCTCGATGGTGAAAATTGAAGTGAAATTAGGATCGATTGGCAGCGGAAGTTAACAAATTTAAACCTAATTTACAATCGAAACCATAACAGAGATTAAAGTCCATACCTTTTCTTCTAATTTCCGAATTAAATTGAAAAAGGTTTTATCCTGAAATCACTGAATCAAAATCCAGATCTTCTTCGAATCGAGTGCTTGAAATCGAACACCTCTATAGGAGATCCACGGGTGATGCTCTCAAGATTGACAATCAAATCCGAGGATGAAGGTTCGGTACTAGCCGATTTAGCTTGAACGAGATCTAGGGTTTGGAGATTTCGATTAGGTTTTCTGAAAAAAAGAATGTTGAAGAGTGCGGCCCTCTTATCCTTTTATAAAGTAAACCTAACGAGATATTTTAACCCCTTTTTATCCGTTCAATTGGAATTAGTCAAAACTAGCTTTTGATTTCCTTTTAAATATTCTCTTCATTTGTAACACCTATAAGTATGACCCTATAGGTTGTTGTAGCGTTGGCAACCATTTAAACATTTAAATCGTAAACAGTGAGCGACATGTAGTAATACATCACTGCTACCCAAGCTACAAAAATATCAATGATTCGATATGACCTTTTGTGAATAGTGTATCAATATAATTTAATCCTTTTAACCATTATATCCAAGATTAAACTGGAGGCATGGATCGTATCATCCTCTTTATAATTCAATCCGTTTTTCTTGATCGATGAGTAGACTGTTTAAAACAAATCAACATTTGAGCATGGCCATGCATTTCACAGTCTCACTCATCTAGATCATTCATAATTTTCATTCGATTCGAGATGTATCCAATAATCACCGTTATCGTTACTCTGTTACGAATAACTTTAGATGATATCAAAACACAAATATCCTCGAATAAAATTATAATGATTTCAGGTCTGAGGATCATTACATCACTGTCACTATGAGAATAACTTATGATACTGTTAATTATATTCCATGTAGTTATCTCACGGTGGGTCAGCCCAATACGATATTCTCCAATACGTATTTATGTTTTGACATTAATATCACGTATATTAATGATCAATGAGATGTGATCATCAGTCAATCAACATAATAATCTCAACATTTTATTGTTGTCCTTTATATAACCAATAAAACTTGACTAGGGACATTTAAGAATTATGATACTTAATAATTATATAATCTCAAGCTCAAGTCTTACTCAAACTATATAATTTTGTATTATTATTCTAAGGACTTCTGTTATATTAATACTTTTATAACGCAGTAAATATAACATAACAGAATATATATTTTATTCCAAATAAAATAATAACCACAACATTGTTATCAATCTCATCAAATGGATTGCCTCTAGGGCATAAACTCTAACAATCTCCCACTTGCACTAGAGTCAATCATTCACGTATCGTATACTCATGAAACTAGTGTGACTATTAAACTTCTGCTGCGACAGAGTTTAATTCAGTTGGTCTGCAACATTACAGTGTTTGTAACTTTGCATATATATATTCATTTCCTTTGTGAACAACTTCACGTAGGAATTATATTTCTTAAATATATGTTTGGATCGATAATGAGTTTAATGTTTTAGGCCTGAGCAACAGCCATATTGTTATCGCAATGTATATCATTGGATCAACAATGAATTAAGTTCAATTATGAACTTCTTAATCCAAACATTTTCTTTCTTAGAATCAGTACTTATTTCTAGTTTTAAAACTAACATTATTTACAATAATTAATGTGTTATCAAATAACATTAGAATTATTGTGACACTCCCACTCAACTTCTTGTCTATACAAGATTCAATAGCATTCTATGGTTTTCGAAATATTTCGATTTCTATTTCATTCCTATCAGTATCTTAGAGACTACTCTCCTTTAAATGGATACCAATTCGAGCAATAAACATTTTATTTTGAGGATTTATAGAAATAATATCCATTTGTTACTTGTGGATATTCCACAAAATAGTTATCTGATTTGGATCCGATCTTATCAGAGGAAGAACGTTTAACTAACGCCTTACATCCCAAATCTTTGCATTAGACACACTAGGACATTTCCTAGTTCATATCTTATATGGCGTCTTTAGATCTATTGTTCTAAATTTAATTTATTGGAAGATCTATATGACTTATCATTAATCGTATCTTATCTTATATGGTACGATATCTCCTTTCAGACATACCATTTCAATATGTTCTTCTAGATGGAGTAAGTTATGAAACAATTTTAAACTCATATGGACAGTCATTAATTAATTGGCTTAAATATTCTCTTTGATCCTTTCACAGAGAATTCATTTTCTATCAAAATTGGTTTCTAACTTCACTTTGAATTCTTTGAAATTTTCAAAGGATTCTGGTATGTTTTATAAGATACACATATCTGTATCTACTGATATCATCAGTAAATATAATGAAGTAATAAAACCTGCCTCTAGCTTATGTATTCATTGCTCCATTTACATCATTATGTATGAGACCCAATACTTATCACTCATTCACTATGTCAAGTGAAAGGTGATTCAGTTATTTTGCCAAATAAACAAGATTTGCATCCTTCATATGATTCGAAATCAACTGATTTCAAAATTTCATCATTATGGAGTTTTGATATACTTTCTTGTTTACTGGGCTAACTTGTTATACTAAAGTTATATTGGATTTAAATCACTAAATTTAATCCAGTCATTATTAATGTCAAGTACATTATAGCTAAGGATTTACAAATATCATTAACTATTTGTGAAATTCAATACGATATTTCATTTAAATAAAATGAATAACAATTATTCTTTTATTACAAATGAAATTCAAACTTGTCTAAACAAGATATATTATAACATTTATTTTAAGTAGAATTTCGTAATAACAATTATTTTGTTTATTTAATTAAGCCAGTATATTCAACAAGAATCAACTTACTATGGATAATCTATCAACATTTGCTTCATTTCCAATTGTAAGTCCACTTGTTCTTTTATCAGATTTCTACTTATTCCGCAAGTTCTGTAAATCAACATACATTTATGTGATTTATATCTAGTATCTAATACTAGAAATGTATAAGTAGATTGTTATAACATTTATATTTTATTCAGCTGAAGTCATACTTTAACTTATTTTAGATCCTCTCTTTATATTTAAAACAATTACGTTTGATTTGTTTGAGGATAATCCACAAATTTTAATGTTAGTCAAAAAATTTGATTTAATTTAATTTGTCCTTCTTAAGGATTAATTTAAATTATCGGAGTTATTTTGTTATTTAATATCTACAATAGATAAAAAATAATAACTGATTCTATAATGTTCATTTAATATAAATTCAAAAAATTTGACAATCAAAATTTATATTAACATAAATATAATATTTAAACTAAAATACGCTCCCACTCAAATTAACATCTCTCTGTTTATATATACATATCGGTATACATATATAACGGTGTTCCAAGATACATATCTAGTCATGCTTTGACCCAGCTTTGGCTAAAACCAAAACACAACCTTTTAGGTAGACATCTTATGTCAATTATATTGTATACAATTCTTGGATCGCATGATGAACATTTTGTTCAATATTATTCGTTTGGTCAAAATATAGAATGATTCGTGCTATTGTCTCTAAGGCCATAATCCTATTATGCCGCCTAGTTAAGTCATACCCAATAATAGGTTGGAGCACCACATTTTACTCCATCGCATATAACCAAAATAAAAGGTGCACAACGCTTTGGCGTTAGTTACATACATTGATTTTGGACAGTGATGAGTATATTATTGGAAGACGTCACCATGACTTAATATAACAAAAAAATTGCTTTAGAGGGAATTTATAACTCGTAGTGGGAAACAATATTAGAGTTATTTACATATATCAAAATATATGTATTTTATATTCGTAATATTAATTGGATTTAAATAAAATATATAAATCAAATTTTTATATATTTTAAATCCAACATTATATAGGAATCTTGTCTATATTTCTTTTGAACATTTCAAAATTATTTGTTATTTTAACTTCTGTATCAAATACAATATTCTTGTAAATTTTCTATTAACCAATGACATTCAGCCCATATGCATAGTTTAAAACATGGCCTTCACGGCCCATTAAGTTGTACGACCCCTTTTGATATCAAATATCAAACATTATCCATGTAAATCATATTTCATGTCATCTATATATCACACTTGCAGGTTTAATCATATGAAAAACTAAATAACTTGCAGTTATATTTCCAGAACTATATAAATAGGAGACAAGCATGTTATAACCAACTATACATATATGCAGCTGAAGTAAAACATCATTTTTCATTTTATATACAGGAACATGATACGCAAGTATATAATACACAAGCATTTGGACAACATTTGCATATTAATATGCGCAGGTTTTTTCAGATGATACACAGGAATTTGATCAAATCATTTAATTGGCATATAAATGACAAGAGTATTTTAACAAAAAAAATACATAACAGATCAAAACTTCTTTCATCTTACTAATGTATTCAATTCAATCATAATATAAACAGTATCTCATATTGAGAAAACACATATACTTAAACATATGCATACAAATCAATACTTCCGGTCCGAAATTGCTATGTATCTTTATACACAGTGCTACAAATCAAGGTTTTGTAAACATGCTAAGTCTGACTTGGATTCGGAGGTTCAATATCTGCATCGATAAGTCCATCAAGGCATCAACAAGTCCATCCTTGCGCCAATTGGTTCATCAATCATACTGAGCCAAGCATCAAAGATCGAATCTGTAATATTTACAAATAAATAGCAGATTCTTCATTTCATTTCAAGATAAACAAATACATATATATATATATATCATTTTTCAAATTCAAACATATATATAAAATATATATGTTTGTAATACAAACAATATTTGTACATTAGTGGACAAGTTCAAGTTGTCTATCTGGTGTTTATCTAATACAGTACACTCAATATTCCCTTCTCAAAGAAATATTCAAACTGTCTTATACATTCAAGTATAATTGGGAAACAAATACCATCAAACTTTTAAACTTAATCAACATTTGAAATCAAGGATATACACATCATACTAGAAGTATATACTTATCAATACTTAATGTAATTTGATGTATAAGGTATCACTTTTATACATTATATACAAGTCATAACATTCAGTTACCTGTAAGTTGAAATCTATATCATTTTGTATCAATATACAAACAGTATAAAATTAACAATCAGGTTATTGTTGATTTAGATAACATTTATTCTCACAACAAACATATATATATATATTTAAAATTTATATATATGAATGTTTCACACATTAAATCAAATACTAAAATCTGCAAGAATGCTAATGATTTCAATATTGTTTAATAATTTAATCAACAGATTTCATATCAAATATATGAAATCAACATTCATACATATCTATATATATATATATATATAAATGAACAATCAGATTGTAAATTACATGAACATTTTACTTGCAAATGTAAGTACTTCAGTTATTCAAGGGTACATCCCAAACATATACTAAATTTAACAATATGTTTGCCCATATATATAAATACAGTTAAAATTAGCAAATTGGTTTCATAGGCTCAGATGATTAAATCATCTTGTTTGCTAATGAAGGATATATCTATTAAATCATGTTATCATTCATATATTAACTATTAATATATGCCAGCATGCTTATGCTGATCATCATATAAATATGATGCAGGTCAAATAAAAAATGATTTTAATATCCTGATACTAAACTTATACAGGGTCATCTAAAACTTAAATAAACAGGAAATCTCATTTCCTGTTATTTTGAAATCAAAGTCTAACATGTATTTATCATCATAAATATATAAATATTATATTTTAACCCAAATGTAATTCTACATTGCAGGTCAACAACATATGTTATGTACTCGTATAAAACACATCAGTTATGTATTTCACAAAGTTGCCAAATCAAGATACTATTGTTAAACTGTCTTGTACATTATCTTTATAATGTGGGTGGAAAAGGAATTTGGACTTATGAATGAGTTTCAATCACAAATGAAATCAGAACATATATTAGAAGAGAACAGATCAAATCTGAATTATTCATAACAGTTTAGTGTATGTATACAATCAGATTATAAACCATGAGAAAACAAGTTCAAAATTGTTGTGCTTAAAGCAGATTAATGCTGTAACAATAAAACTGAAAAGACAAATCAAATCTGATAATCTTACATCAGTTAAAACACATATATATGTATATAAAACCAGATCCAATCTATATTCTGCTATTTTATTTGATCTTCAAGTATATATATATTTATATATGTCAGACATATAATATTAGATCAAATCTGATATATTTACTACAGTATTACACATTTGCATATAACTGAATATAAAGCAAGATAAATCAGACCAAATCTGATGTGTTTATACCAGTTTAATTTGTATACATTTAACCGTAATATAAAACATAATAAATCAGATCAAATCTGATATGTTTACTACAGTTTTGCTTGACATACATAACCAGATCAAATATGATTAAGCTATAGCATGTTTTCTATATTTGATCATCAAGTGTTTATCTATATCAAACATATAATACTGTGCATCATAGCAACATTGATGTTTTATATATGTGTGTATATATATATACACCAGAGGTTAATAAACTATGGTAACTACCTATATACTCATTTAACATTATCTAAACTACTATCAGTATTTCATACATGAGAGTATATACAGGAATTTTGTATCTGGTTAAATAACAGGACTGCCATATGAAAGTTTAATTTTAAATGGAGTTTCCTGGTATAAAGGGTTGATCATGTATTAATCACAAGAATACTTTTAAGTTACAGAAAATTTTCTGCCACTCATATAACCTCAATATTAATTATCTACGACTGAATCTTAAAACACCAATATTTGAAAACGGGGTGAGTATGAAGCTCAATTCATATAATAACAGATCAACCTTTGTTTATATGAATGAATTATCCTGTCACAACTATAAAGAGATAAGATTATCCAATATTTCAGATCAGCAGTTCAATAACTAGGATTATCCCAAATTTCAGATCTGTAGTTCAATATCAAATGAACATAACAGAGTAACAATTAACAATTTTAGGAGTTTAGCATATAATCAAATACAAACACATACTGATATGAAAACTGTGTATCATCTTAATCACATTCATAGGTTCCAACAGAGCACAATAAATACATATAACAGATATAATTCGAAATCAATCTGTATTATGCATTATTATATCTGTAACAATTACAGAACATAAATTTATACAATTGTTTTCCTTTTTTTAAAATAGATTCAAAATATAGGTTAAACCCAATTATACTAACATAAGAATTGGAATTTCAGACATTCATAATTGAATTAATATCATATATTAATTTCAGATTCATCCAGATGAAGAAGACTGAATTTTGTTTGTCACAAAACAATTTCAGCTCTTAAATGAAAGCTTATAAAATCCCAGATCTCATATTTTGACATTCATAACATCGATTAGCATGTTACAGTAATGATTTCAAGGCCTAACCGATATTCGAATCAATACAAACCTTGCTCTGATACCATTGAAGTGAAATTAGGATCGATTGGCAGCGGAAGTTAACAAATTTAAACCTAATTTACAATCGAAACCATAACAGAGATTAAAGTTCATACCTTTTCTTCTAATTTCCGAATTAAATTGAAAAAGGTTTTATCTTGAAATCACTGAATCAAATTCCAGATCTTCTTCGAATCGAGTGCTTGAAATCGAACACCTCTATAGGAGATCCACGGGTGAGGCTCTCGAGATTGACAATCAAATCCGAGGATGAAGGTTCGGTACTAGCGGATTTAGCTTGAACGAGATCTAGGGTTTGAAGATTTCGATTAGGTTTTCTGGAAAAAAGATTGTTGAAGAGTGCAGCCCTCTTATCCTTTTATAAAGTAAACCTAACGAGATATTTTAACCCCTTTTTATCCGTTCAATTGGAATTAGTCAAAACTAGCTTTTGATTTCCTTTTAAATATTCTCTTCATTTGCAACACCTATAAGTGTGACCCTATAGGTTGTTGTAGTGTTGGCAACCATTTAAACATTTAAATCATAAACAGTGAGCGACATCTAGTAATACATCACTGCTACCCAACCTACAACAATATCAATGATTCGATATGACCTTTTGTGAATAGTGTATAAATATAATTTAATCCTTTTAACCATTATATCCAAGATTAAACTGGAGGCATGGATCGTATCATCCTCTTTATAATTCAATCTGTTTTTCTTGATCGATGAGTAGACTGTTTAAAACAAATCAACATTTGAGCACGACCATGCATTTCACAGTCTCACTCAATCAAGAGGCCCATGGATATCACCAAAAATATATTATGGGGTTAAATTCCATCTAGATCATTCATAATTTTCATTCGATTCGAGATGTATCCAATAATCACCATTATCGTTACTCTGTTACGAATAACTTTAGATGATATCAAAACACAAATATCCTCGAATAAAATTATAATGATTTCAGGTCTGAGGATCATTACATCACTGTCACTATGAGAATAACTTATGATACTGGTAATTATATTCCATGTAGTTATCTCACGGTGGGTCAGCCCAGTACGATATTCTCCAATACGTATTTATGTTTTGACATTAATATCAAGTATATTAATGATCAATGAGATGTGATCATCAGTCAATCAACATACTAGTCTCAACGTTTTATTGTTGTCCTTTATATAACCAATAAAACTTGACTAGGGACATTTAAGAATTATGATACTTAATAATTATATAATCTCAAGCTCAAGTCTTACTCAAACTATATAATTCTGTATTATTATTCTAAGGACTTCTGTTATATTAATACTTTTATAACGCAGTAAATATAACATAACAGAATATATATTTTATTCCAAATAAAATAATAACAACAACATTGTTATCAATCTCATCAAATGGATTGCCTCTAGGGCATAAACTCTAACAATAATATACCCTGCTTGGGTATGACCCAACTAGCCATGCTGCCTAGCCCAACGTTTGTTACTTCTTGGTTGTGAGGTTTGAGGTCACGTTTATCCTTCTGACATATTATTTCTTCACGGGTAATGAAGCTAAGAGAAACGAATTTCTCCGCCACCAACGTAATATACTAACGTAAATTCGATGTGTACAATCTAATTGATATACGTTGTCAGACACTCGTCCATTCGGGTTTGTCCTGGGACTGAACAGACCGACGGTACTATTTAAAATATTCCTTGCATATCTCCATCTTCAATATTTCTGACACGCGTCGTATCCTTCGAGTCGAAGTGGAATATTTATTCCGGACCCTTCAAAACGATGTACGAAATGTCTTATATATTCGATAAACAATTATCAGCTTAATCTGATTATAATTCAGTTTATACGTCCTGTATTTATGGGTTTTAGTTAACTTAATAGTATATGTTTATCTTGTTCATGTCTGGATATTTTTAATATATTTTATAAATGAACAGTTAAAGTGTGTGCGTCGCACACGGTATTTTACTACGTTTAACTTCGATGTTTACTGCTCTAGTTCTTCTGGTAAATTATTTTATTACTTCTAATTTATCTTAAATAAATTAATTTAGTAATTTATTTAATTTATTTTCTTCATATTTCTACATTTCAAACTCGTAGAAATTCTCCGGTCAACTTCTGTACTTGATCTTCCTGCAATTTTCTTCCTTCCACTTGCTTATGCCAAATTAAATAAAAATTCCATTTTTATTTAATTATTTTATTTATTCTTAAATTTTAATTTATTTTATTTTTCATTTTAATTAAAATAAATTTTAATTAAAATAAATTTTAATTAAAAACTTCGTTCAGAAACTCATTTTTAAGCATATTGACCAAAGTACCAATTTGCCAAAGTACTCATTTTTATGCAAACATTTTGGCACTTGTATATATGAATATAACAGATATAAGCAAGGGTTTCTAACATCAATGATTTGTTGTTTGTTTGGCAAGATGATAGTGTTAGCATGTCATGAACTAGCAGTTAAATCAACGTACAAACTGATGGGTACAAAACTGATTATAGTAAAACATTTAAACAGAAAATTTAAACAAGGTTTACTCACCTTAAAGCTTTCCAATTTCCAGAGAACAAGATCTTCAATATTTAGTTTCTACTTAGTGTTTGTTTTTGTAAGAGAAAAATGTGAGTTTTGGTGTGTACTTATAGCCAATTCTTGGGTGTTAAAAATCATTTTCCTCACATGCTTTCTACAGTGAATGTAAATTAGGCTTACTCCTCTTATCTAGTTCCTACGCCATGTTTCAAGGATATAATCACTAGTACAAAACAGGGTATTTGCGTCCAATATTTTGCATTATTTGCATCTGCTCCAATGCAGATGCAAATGCAATGGACGCAAATGTTAATTTTTTTTGCTTCTGTTGTTGAACAGATGCAAATTTGACATATTTGCGTCTTTTATAGCGTACTTTGGATGCAAATACCAATGCATTTGCGTCTGTCTTACTATTACAGCAGAAGCAAATTGTTGTGCTGGTAGTTTTACTCTTTATTGCATTTACGTCTGTTTACTACTACAACTAATGCAATTTTTTTTTCAAATGACCTTTTTAGGCTTGCCACAACAGAAGCATACTTATCCTTGCACTCACCTCTTTACACAAATGCAACCTCTTTAAACTTCCCAATAGTAAAAGAACACTGGAGATACTCATATTAACATGCTCATCTAGAATATTGCTTTCTCAATGATACATGACATGGTATTTAACAATCAGAGAACATTAAGTGTGTGGCACAATAACATTTAGATCCACTAAATGAATTACAAAAGAAATATTCGAACAGATCGGTTCTTAAAATATTATACAACATAACTTCATGTATCATTTACCAACTAGTTCACCAAGATGCATTGAAACTAAATTTAACCGTGCTTTATTTTCATGAAGACGGTTCATTGCCTACCTTGATCTCACAATAGATTTAAAGAAAACAAAAAATTATTATATAAACGACTTCATTTTATGAACAATAAGCAAGAATGTCTTTCAACCTAGAGTTATCGTTGCTTGATGTCGAATGGAATTCATAGAATGTTTACTCAGTATAAAGGAACTTAATGGAACCAAAGCAATAATTGTGTAATACAGTATTACTCAATAAACAGTAATTTTATTACTCAGGAATTTCGTGATATAGTTTTACATTAATTTTAAACTTAATGAATTCATATTACTTAGTAGACAATATAGGCATATATGTGAAGTGTTTATTGTTAATATATACATACTAGAAATCTAGCATGAATAAAATTATGCACAGTATTGTCGATTGCTTACAGTTTAAAAATTATGCACAACATTAATATTTATATACTATAAATCTAGCACAAATAAAATTATGCAGTGTTTATTGATAATTGATATTACAGGAGCGTTTATAAAGCTGTGAAATGCTTACCGTTTTATTAAAGTCCTCTTCCCCATATTTACTCCCCAGTATTGTCGATTGCAGAAAGGATGCCCCTGAATACATACCAATGAAAACATATTAGCACTTGTTTGTTGGTTTCAACAATAATGATAAAGCAGGTAATCATAAAACATAACAAAAAACAAATAGTATATGCTTAAAAATATGTAGTGTTGTTGCTTTCATTTTCCTAGAAGTAATTTACGTTAATTGTATGAGTTTGTAATCAAATGATATTTGTATCTCATCAACCTACTTGTGGCATGCTCTAGAATCCTAATTGACCAGCTAATTACATCAAATGGACACAATACTTCGATCTGTAATCTTCAGATTGCTCTACCGATTAACTGAACATGACACTCGGCCCACCAATAATGAGCTCTTGGAGCCGTATATCATTGACATATTAATGCAAACAACGATAACACGGGGGTATCGCATATTCTCACACTAACCAAAAATGCAATGACTTGTCATACTTTTTCGAATGAAAAACTCAGCTTTGGGCTCATAGCCTCATACAACATTATTGGTTTGGATAATGAAATAACTGGATGCAACAACGTCCAATGTAATATAGCAGTAACAAAAAAGTGGACCATAAGCTAGGGGGAAATATAGGCTTTATTTGGCTACATATACAACTAGAAATGATTTGCAGCAACATATATATATATATGGTGGATATGATGCTACATATAAAACTAGAAATGCATTTTATAAAAAAGCAAGAGCAGCTCTAACTACTACTGTCAGCAGCGAAATGGGCCCTGTGTTGCTGCTATTAGCAACAAGGCAAGCTGCTGCCAGGTGTAAACGGAGTTATAACGAGTAAACTCAAAATTCATGTTGTGTTATCATGTAAATGGTTTTACATGTCCATCCTTCCCTTTTTAACATTTATATTCCCGTAAACATTGGGCATTATGAGACAAATCTGATCTGAGCACTTGTACTTACAGCTAGAAAATAAATCAAATATGAGCACTTGTAGTTGCAGCTAAAAATAAACGGCATATTTCCATTCTTTAAGCAATTCAAATTATGTCATGAGTCCAACAAGGTAATGATATCACACATATCTTATCTATATATGTGACTGATATTTGAACTTGAAGTTACGTATAGGTGCATTTCTTTATCATTATGCAACCAACGATAAAGAATGAAACCACATTAATATGAATTAAGTATGCTTGACATATACTGTATGCCAAAATTCATACAAGTAATTGTAATAGTGCAGTTGTGCAGGAAAAGCCAAAAATATTAAAATTATATATATATAAAAACTAACACTATCTGAAGCAATACTCCTAATATTTATAAACTGAAGATAACAACAAAAACTAAATAGGTAATACCTTATTGTGTCAGCCAAGCTACAAATCTGCATCAGCTGTTGTGCCCAGTTTTCATGACTAGTATACATTGTTGTGGCCTCCTCCAATTTTCACGACTAGTATACAAATCTGCATTACACCTAAAAAATGTGTGCTATAGATCTGATTTATTAAATGTGAAATCTTCTCGCATATATTGATCGTTTGGAAGCTTTTGATTATATGAATGGCAACAAAAATAAAAAAAAATGATTTCATTTAGGCTATGAGTGAAATGAAATACCACACATCTCCTAAGCTAATTAATGGCATTTCATATAATTAAATCTTGTCATTTTTAATTGATAAAATTATCATTTTGTCTTCCATTACTCTTCCATCTATACCAATTAAGCTAGCAACTCATAAATTTTATTTATCTTTTACTTTATTATCAGTATTTATTATAAATGCTTTATATATAAACTAAATACCTCCCCTTCTACTGATGGTGATAATATATGTGGATGATGTATACCTCATGGTTTAGGTATGGGGGAGGTATTTGCTTGAGTTCAATTCTTCTAGAAATTAGCTTGACATCTCAGGCTGCTGATCGTCAATAGTTGAGATTGCAATCAGAAGCTGCAAAATAGAAAGTTTCAATAAATGAAAGAAAAAACAAAATGAACTATTAGGCAAAGAAATGAGCTATCTTTTGGTAACTCGAACAACACATTTATCCTTGCTTTTATTTCCATTAGCTGTCTTTAGCACTTTATATGCAGCACTATGTTTTAGCTAAACAAATCAAGTTAGCAGTCTATATGTAGCAGAAATATAAACAGTATTTCTTCTAAAAGACAGTACTCTACTTCAATCTAGATTGACTTGCTAGTCTTCTCTTTATAAGTCCAAAGAAAAATAAACCCAACATCTATGGTAAATATAAAAGATAAAGCAACAAAACCAAGAGTTTATGATGTTATGCTTACCTTGCCCGTTCTAATAAGCATTTCCATGGCCTTCTTGATGTAGGACTCAGACAATGTAATTTTTGAATGCTCTTAGGCATTGATCATAGCGACTTACACTCAAAATAAGGGACTTACAGGCCAAGAATTGAATGTCATCGCTCACTTTTCCCATTTCTACATATAACTCTGATGCTAGCTCGAACGATTCCGCACAAAACTTGTAGTTTTTCTCCTTGCCAAACTTTAGTCCCACATTCCAGGAGTTACCAGCAAACCAACTTAACTCACGATTGCCAATGGCAGCTTTTCCAAAGAAGGATTCAATGCCATGCTCCTTCATTTTTGCATGGGCATGCCCTGTGTACTTTAAAATTTCTTGTTATTTTTGCATGGGCATGCCATCCTCCTCTCCAGTCCTTTGAAGGTCCATCTACAGTTTTCTGGGTAGCTGTTGTAAAAAAATATGGTTATATAAAAAGGAAAAGATGTCTTGCATGAACAATTTAGCTACTTGATTTACGTCAGTGAATACCAGTGATTGAATGCACAGTGGTCATCAATCCGTCTACGATTCTGAATCTGTCATTGATAGCCTATGAAAAGACGGCAGTAGCTTTTGTTAAGTTCATGTTATTTCTCTCTGCTTTTCTTCGAATATGAAATATAAAGAATGAAAAAAAATCATTTTTACCTTTGCAAGAGAAGCCAAGCAGTTCGTGGTGCAGCTGGCGTTGGAGACAATATCGTGGTCGGAATTGTATGTCTTCTCATTCACACCAACAACGAACATGGAGGCATCTTTGCTTGGAGCAGAGATGACGACCTTCTTGGCACCACCCTGGTGTCAATTTCATGCATCAAAACATTATGAATGCACCAGAAAACTGAAAATTTTGTACAAACTACTCACTCATTCATTATGCACGGTAAATTTCCTGTTATCACACCATTACTGGTCCATTTGTTACTACTTTAGACTGAAGTCAGTATACTAGAAAAGCTGATATGATTATGCCAAATCTACCCTTTTCTACTGTAAATCGTCATTGACTCGGTTTTGATGATGATTAACTCTTATAATTAATTGATGGAAGTATCTGCACTGAAGTTTTGTATCTTTGTAATCAAAAAAGGAAGTCAACTCAGTATTGATGATGATGTACCCTCTGTCCTGTAGTGCGATTATTTGGTTAACAGAACTAGTTCCCGGATAACGGTCAGCATCATCATAACTATCCCACTCAATTAGAAGTCAACAGCCAATGTTATTTTGAATTAGAATTTCCAGTATAAATTACTTCATTCCATAATGCTTATCTACTACCAAAACGTTAAAACACTAACGATAGTCATATGATTTGAATAAGAATTTATAGTATAAATTACTTCATCCAATAAATTACTCTATATACACAGTGGGATTAAATGTGTTCTAATGGTAAGAGATGTCCAAAATAAAATCTTATAGCACTAACGATAGTCATATGATTATACAAACACTACCACACTGTTTTACCATGTGCGGAAAAACATCAATGATTAGCTCCCAAATTTTTACTTGGTCTGTATGGAAAACTAACATATAGACAAATAACTTCTCACAAAGTTAAATGGCATAAGTTAAATAAATATATAGCTATGTACGTACTAAATAGAAGTATTGAATTGTGGAATCTATAGACTACCTGTGGCATGTAACAATTGTCAGTACTAATCTCAAATGTGTGTAATTTCCTGATGTATATTATATCTATAAAATACATGCATAACCCCAAACTCACCTGCTCACTGACACCATAAACAAAAGATAAGGGTTTTGAAAAGAAAGTAGCATGGTGATGTAATTTAGAACTAATATAAACCAGAAATATGTATTTTCGGATACAGTCGGAGAGCTAAATAGTATCTAATATAAAGCATAGCAGTAGGGAAGTGATCCAAACACAATATGAATACAAAGGATTCACATCCCATGTTAAATTCTGGTCCAAGTTATACACAATATGTATGCAATGAAATATGAAGGATCCAGACATAATTTACAAAGCCTTTATTGTTAAATTTCATTAAGCAATTATATGACAGAATGTACACCATGATTACATATAAAGGATGTATACGAAGATACCTATGGATTTAAGGAATCATCAAACAAAGGATGCGTACGAAATAGCTACTGCGTGGATTTATTAACTAAAATCTAACAACATGAAATCATGGTGAAACATACCACCATAACTATCACATCAACCAATGTAAGATGTATGCAGTAGAGAGTGCAGTTGAGAAGAACTTGGCGAACAAAATAGTCGCCTAGAGCAGAGAAGGCTCCAAGTTTACTCGTCCATTAATGGACTGGTGGTGGCACCATCAATGCTCCGTTGTTATTTCCTAGAGCTAGACCGGGTGTAAGAACTCATCACCACCCCAATCGCCGTACAGCGACGATGTTACGTTATCTCAGACCTATGGACACCATTGTAAAAAAAACTTGTATGCTCATGGTTTTAGCTACTAAAACAATAGTATAATTTTACAGCCGCAACATCCAACTTAGTGTATAAACCAAAACTCAAAGTTTCAAGAACTTGGGATACTACAGGAAGCAACTTCGATCTTCAGCAAAAAAAAAGATTTAATTCAGGAGACATCAACTGAATTCAGCACAGTAAACATACACTTTAATTTGGAGAGAGTTAGTCTGAGGGTCACTCACCTGACAATATTAAAATCCACCAGAAGGTTGTTGTTTCTACATCTTATATTAGTGGACGGATCTGATCACTCAAACATGACGAAGTTTGAAAAAGCCATATATTTGCATTTCCAACTATTTCACATTAGAAAATAGTCCATCGGTACTAAAAGCGCAACCTTAAGTTGAAAATTTGGGTTAAATATACTAATAGCATTAGTGCAGTAGTGAATGGGAATATAGGCCGAAGTCTTGATATAAATATACAAAATGAATCTACATACCAACTACAAAAAGGATATCCCCCATCCAACCTCGGGATCTTTCAGTTTGAAGTTTTAAAACATTTATGAGCATATTGAGGATAGAAATATTTCATGCACACTTCAATCGTAGCCGACATCATTTCAGAAACTTGAACGTTAAATTTGGAAATATCATAAATTGATTACTTCTCAACAGAATTTTGAAACCAATGAACATGTTAACATACAACAGCCAACTTGCGGTGCACTTACAACAGTTATAAATTCAAACTAATAATATACCACACAACAAGAGATCTACTATGCAGTAGTTCCAGTTAAAATAAGTTTAACAATATAAATTTATGTAGTAAAATAGGTGGATTTTTCATAAAATATAGCCTTTCCCCACTCTTCCAAAAAAAGGGGAAAAACTGCAGATAGCGTAAGGCTCGTATATTGCCTGATCAAAGTCCACGATCCTGCCAGTTAATTGAATACAGTAACCTGGATAGCATCTTAACATTGTGAGTCATAGTGGCTGCAGGAGTAAGAAACAGAATCCAGTTATGTAAACACTTTGTACTAGAGAAAAGGTTCACATATTCATGTACTCTTAAGCTGTCACGCTTTCATCTGTTGTACAAATTTTTTATAGGAGAAAATATGGAGGATGTTTAATTAGCAAATAAACATATCATAAATAACATAGTATAGAACACATCAAACATGAACCAGGATGTCAAAAAAAAAAAAAAAAAATCAAATACAGAGTGTGGATCCTGCTTAGAGTTAAATTTTATTCCAGTGTTACGTCAATACGTAATAATTATGAAATAATGCAAAATACTCATTTGATTTTTCCAACCAAAAATCATGCATTATTCTGATTTTGGTTAACACGGTCATATGTAATAATTACAAATTTTATTCCAGTGTTACGCCAATCATGTATTATTCTGATTTTTCCAACCAAAAATCAACTGCAAACTTCAAACTGAAGGAGATGAAACAAAGGAAAGAACTACTGAGGAGAACAACTACCTGAAGGAGATGAAACGAACGGCGCTCGGTCTAGGGAAAGGCTATTGAAGGGAGTAAATTGGTCGTTCGACATTACCTGAATTCAGCAGCATGCATGGACGATGAAACGAAAATCGAATTTGAATTCAGGGTTTAATTTTTTTTCCCCTAATTGTTTAGGAGAAGTGCACGAATTGATTCTTCTTCCCGCGCGTGATTTCGTTTGCCTCCAGAATTTTATTTGTGACTTAATTTGCGTCTCTTTTTAATAGAGAAGACACAAGATTCTTCTTCCGGAGCGTGGTTTTGTTTTGCCTCCACAATTTTATTTGAGAGTCAACTTGCGTCTCTTTATAATAGGAAAGACGCAAGAAATATTTTGTATCGCCTCTTTGCGTCTAACCGTACTATGAACGGATGCAAATTTTTGTACCAAATTTTCAACCCCATCCTACCGCGTCGGTTCGTAAACAACAACAGATGCAAAGATTGTAGCAATATTTATTTTTACTTACTTGCGTCTTCTTTTAGTTAGCAACAGATGCAAATTATACTATTTGTATCTGTTGTTTGTACAACAGATGCAAATGAAGAGACACAAATACCCTATTTTGTACTAGTGCTTCTAAGTCCTTGATATTTTGCTTAAAGAGAATTATTTGTTTGCCACTTGTATTGTTGGGTTTTTAGGTAATGAATGTTACCTATGTTTAGTCTACTATTCATGGTTAAATCTCATTAATGATTGTTGACTTGGCCTCTTTTTTTTATATGCATTCCTAGATATTTCTACTTGGTCAATTTGTCAAACATGTTATATGCAATAGTATATATATATATATATATATATATATATATATATATATGTTTCATGCATGTGCTAGCTGAATTGTTTCTCATCTGCACATGTATACTTGTTTGTTGTCTTTTGTTTCAAAGCCCCTTTATATTTTTAAAGTGACCAATACCCCCCCTTTTCCTTGCATGTATTTTATGTTATCATTTTTTTGTGTTTTAGTTAAGGCTTTAGTTGCAAAGTTCTTGCTTGAATTTTGTGTTATGTTTTAACTATATATATGTATTAAAGTATACACATTTATATACATATTGTTATACTTCCAATATGTTTCAAGTTATAGTTTTAATGTTGCATATTTATATTGTTAGACCAAAAAGTGGTTCTAACACCCAAATTGACTAAAATCAGACTAAAATAAGATCAAAAGTAAAATGGAGACACAGAATTTATAGTGGTTCGGCGTTGAAAAGCCTACGTCCACTTGTCAATCACTATTCTCGATGATATAGTTGCAATTACAATGAGATATTCACTCAATTTCACTCACAACTCACATACATTCACTCAATTGTCTCAAAACAAATGTTGAAAGACGATTTGGATTATCCGGGAGTGCTGGAATTCGGTTTATGAAAGTGGTTGAACTCTCAAAGTGCCAAAAAGAAGATCCCTTTAATTGTCTCCAGGCAAGGTATTTATAGGTGAAAATTTAGTCAGAACCCGATCCGGATCGGAGCCACGTGTCCTCCATCCCATCGTCCTCGGGTTCGGATGGACTCCAGTGCTGACAGCGCATCAGAATAGAGATTATCGTGGGTAGGAACTAGTTATAACCGCTCCGCATCTTCAGGCGATCGTGGGGGGAAGTGACGTGGATTACAGGTTCGGTTCGGAGGAGCCTGCAGAGGGGGTTCGGGTCAGGGTATCCGATCCGACCGGGATTAACCTAAATCTAAGTCCTTATCCACTTCGCTCTGCTCCGTTCCGACCCGGTAGTAGGTAGCCCTCCGATCCGAGTGATAATAGGTAGCCCTCCGATCCGAATAGTAGCGTCTATTCGATCCAAGTGGCAGCATCTCTTCGATCTGAATCGTAACATCTCTCCGATCCGATCCGCTATGATGCTTTCTAAGTTCTTCAACGTTTCACATCTCGACTTTGTGTTGCCCAGGTCACAAAGTGGGCTAACATTTTGCCCCCTCAAAGGATGCTTCTGTTGGAGACGGAGCATGCTTTGATTATCGTTGCACAGCGCCTTTTAGGCAATCTTTTCTTTGAGTTTCCTTGTGCTTTCATCCTCTTCTTCAAATTTTAATTTAATTCATATGCCAAGCTGAGTATGACATTCTGTTCGGTTCGGATTCCGACCCGAACGGATCCCCTTCTTCTTCTATTCCGAATTGGACTAGTGGGCCAAGCTACGCTACTGGGCCTTCGAGCCGGTCCGAACGGGGAGACGAATAGTCACCATGTTTTTATATAAATTCAGCCTTCATCTTGTTCCCACTTTCTTTTTACTTTATCGTTTTACAAGTTCTGCTCCGAAACTCTAGGATTCAAAAGAGAAAAAAAACTCTTTACCATTCTCGTGCGGATCTCCAGCTTATCCACCTTGGTAGGTCTAAATCCCTGATCGACCTCATGATAATAGGTTTTAATTGAAATTTATGGTCAATTCGACCGATCTGAATGTGATTCCCACGCTACAGCATCCTCTTCCTTCGTTATTGTCGTTGGTGGCTTCGTTGCTGCTTCGAGGTGTTGGAAGAGGGAGTCGTAGTTTGTTTGGTCATGACCGGGGCGTCGGAGATGATATTGGGTCTAAAACTAAAGAAGAGGAAGAAGAAGAAGATCACAGGGGGTTGGTTCGGGCGATGGAGTATGGAAAGTGGAGGAAGGGGAAAAAGAAGAGAAATCCAGAAGGTCGGATCGGGTCAGGGCAAGTAATTAAAGAAGGGGGGAATGGAGCTCACCTAACCGGATCGGGTCGGACTGTAAGATAAAGGAGGAGAGGAATGACTGCGTGATCTGACCCGAACCGTTCGGGGAATCTACTTCCGAGCCGATCCGATTTTGATTCCTGAGCTTCAATGTTTATCCGAGCCCAAGGCAGGGCTACGCCCCCGATCCGATCCCAATGAATGCGCCCGAACCGAACCGAAGGGCACTCCATCTTAAGGCATAAAAACTCGTTTAACTGGCCCAATCAACTCTTGGCATAATCTACAACTTAATGGACAGTTAGGATAGTGCCTTGCGAACATAACTGGACATCAAGAACTGCCTTGATCCTTATTACTTTGCCAAAATTTTGCGTTGCACTTTCAAACATTAACTTTACACTTTCCGCATACACTATTTACACTTTAGTTTGCACACATGCACGGGGGGATACGGGCTAATTTACTCTAACTTGTGCTATTTCTTCTTCAATAGTTTTGTGACCATGAGACCCAGACGCTCTTCTAGACTAGTCGGGAAGAAGGAGGCCCCGCAGACATCCAACAAAATTACTCTTGAGGACATATCTTCTTCCTCGGATCCAGAATGGAATGACGAGGGCTCAGACTACGAGGTTGGAACTCGCAAAAGCGACAATGTGTCTTCGGAGGGTGGAGTTTCCTTAGGTTGTGAAGAGGAAGGAGGGATTGGCGACGACCGAGCTCCTGATGAGTTTGAATCTGCCGTCATATTGGAATCACCCCAAGATTCTGTTGAATCGACGATCGACAACGACAGACTTATCCGAATTTTTCTAAGATACGGGATACTAAAAAGGGACACCCTGGTGCCTTCGAGAACTGACCGTCCCCACAACCCTCCAGAAGGGTATATGGCAATTACTCGGTTGATGTGCATGGTCGGTGCTATCCCTCCGTTTTCTCCTTTCATCGTCGATTTTCTAAGACAAATGCGGATTGCCCCCATGCAGCTGCACCCTAATTCTTATGCTTACTTGTACACCTTATATGTAGCGTACCGTGAGATCTTAGGCATAGAGCTCACTTTCGATGACGTTCATTTCTTCTATAACTTCAAGCATCGGACTCGAGAGACTCCTTCTTTCTGTTACTTTAAGTCTGTCCCTAAGAGGAAAATAATTCCAGCGCCATTCAGTAGTAAAGCTGGGGATTCCAGGCTGGAATGGTTTTATGTGAAGCGACAACCAGGATGTGCTAGGAGGTGGACGAAATCAAGTAAAGCAATGGTTTTCTAAATCTCGACTCTATACATTTAAGCCATCGCCTTAACTCGTTTTTCTTTTTGTTTGCAGTCGATAACCCAAAACAAATATCAGACCAAGTATTCTTTGACCGGATGCATCAGCTCCTTAATGGCGATCAGAAGTTTTTAACTATTGATGAAGTCCTTAAGGACGAATATCTTCATTTTCATGGGTTGCTATCTGTTACTCGTAGCATTGGTCATGGGACGGCTCCATATGTATATATTCCCCCAGTGGACGTGATCCCTGAAACGGGCGAAGGTTCGAGAGCTCCTACAGTGCCTCTCCAGGCTTCACCCTCTCCTTCTTCTACCCAAGATGATGAATTGGCTAACATGGCCGAAAAGCATCGCGAAGGGTATACTGTTCCCGAGGATGCCATTTCTCCGGAAAGGTCAACGTCTTCTAAAGAGTCACTGATCGATGCTTCTGAGGGAGATGTCCCTAGCACTGATGACCCACTATTTCAGGGTTTGGGTGATCTCCCCTTACCTGAAACTATTTACACTTCAGAGAATTTTAGGAAGAATCCTTTAGTTTTCACTTCTTTCGAAGAGACCACTCCTGCTAAAGCCAAAGAACCCGCTCGTACCAGTCTAACTTCGGACTCGGGTTTGTCGGGGGGAAAACACCACTTAGGACGCACTTTACACAATAACATCACAACTCACTGCATCTTTCTCTTTGTGAAAATATTGATTCTGAATTTCATTTGTTTTGTTGTGCAGGCACGATGTCCCGATCTTACTATGATATCAGGAAACTTCGCCGTAGCATGTCAAATCCGCCCTATGATACTGAGCATGATCGCCGTGAAGATCGCGGTAGGGAGGACAGAAGACCCTATGATTCTTATCGTTCGCGAACCTCACGTTCTCTCTCTCCTGTCCGGACAGACCCAGAACGATATAAAGGTTATCAAGGTCGTTGGGAAGAGGACAAGTCGCAATCAAAAGATTCAACCTCTTCTCAAGAAAAATGCGGCAGGGAGAGGAGTCCGCCAAAAGATACTGAGTCACGAAGCAAGCGTAAGGTCCCTGCTACACGGTCTAGAATGGATAAAGAGGCTACTGAGTCCTCCACGCATAGGGATACTGGGCTGACAATTCCTGCCCCTCCGCCGCTAGACGCTGAAACTGCAGTTAAGCGGGCGTATCTGGAAAAGCAATTTCCTGAACATTACTTCGAAAACTTGACTTTTTTACCTGCCCTTGAGCCTATTTCTTCAAGGTGGGCAGATGAGGCCAAAGCAAAGATAGATGCGGTTGAGAAACAGTATTCTGAAATGTTCAAGTATTCACGTAACCTTTCCAGAATCATCCGTACTTTAATCACGAATGCTGATTCGATGCAAAAAACCGCTGAAGACGATGCAAAGGCTTTAGAGAATCTAGGAAAAGATTTGGAGGATACACAGGCCCAACTTGCTGTTGCTCAACGGGATGCTACTAGCTTCAAACAACAATTTGAAGATATGCAAAAACGCTATCATGATTTGCTTGAGTCCCATACCCAAGAGCATTCAGAGCTGAAAAAGTAAGCCGAAGATGCCAAGTCAGATGCTGCCAAAACGCAACTTGCATACGCTGACCTTGAGCGGAAGAATGCCGATTTAGCAAGGAGGAACGTTGAACTGGAAAAGAAAAATGTTGACTTGGCTTCTAAGCTAATGGAGGCAGAGAACAGGGCTGCCCTAGCGGAGGGTAACGTCGAGTGTGCTATCAAATCCGCTGAAGAATCCCGCAAACAACTGTCGGAGGTTGAGGGAGAGGTTCAGGGTTTCGGCGAATTAATGATTGAATTCTTTGCGCACATCATCCGCCGCCGAAACATTTCTTGGATTGAAGATTATCCATCTACTCTAGTCCAAGTATGGAGTCAAATCGTTGAGTGGGAGAAAGAGGAGCTCAAGGTTGGTTCCATTGACGAGGACAAGCTGATGGAGAAATATTTAAGAGATGATGAGCCAGAACGCCTAGCTGAAGGGCGCCGCCTCATTGCTGCTGCTATGGACGAAGAGAGGCGGAGGACTAAGCAAAAGAACATTCCCGAGGTTGGTTCCTCTTCTACTGCCCCCGCAACTTCTAAAGTAGAGGGATATGATCCTGAAAACCCGGGGATCCCTCGAACAACTCTTTTATCCCCTATTCCCGAAACGGCATCGGAGACAGCAGTTACTCCAGCCGAGAAGTCTTCGGAAGGTATCTCTACATTTTCACCTCAATTCATCAAGGCTATCTCTACCTTTCTCCACGTGATTGAGCAATCGATGAAAAACCCATTATTTTCTCCTAAGTTGATAACTATTGCTTCTCACTCTGTAGGTATTGAGCCGTCCGGAAAGACAGATGTGTCCCAGGGAACCGCCTCTGGGGCAGAGCCTACGGAGAAGGCCAAAGGGGGAAAGGACAAGGCTGCTCCCATAGATTTGGGAGAAGGAAGCGAACCGTCTAAGGCTGACACTCCTCGTGATGACCAAATGATAGATGCCTTAAAGGACGATTGTGGCGATGGGGGACATGAGGAAGATCTGGAGGTGGCGATAGTCGGGGAGTCGAAAAGCGCTGATGATGTTACCTTAGCTGCACTGAAAGCTGACCAAGATAAACGCATGCAGCTTAAATCTGAAGATTTAGACCCTGAAAGCCTTAAGCCCCTCGCAGTAGTGGATGCGGGATCAAGGTTAGTTGTTAAGCTTTCGACTAGATCCATTACAGAGGAACTTGCTAAAAAGTCTTCTCTTGATTCCAGCGCTCCGCCTTCTGGGAAGAAGTCGACTGATTCCAGCACCTCAGCTTCAGGGAAGAAAAAATCAAAGCGCATCCTGTCGGAGGCCGAGAAAAAGGCGAGAGATGCGGAGAAGGCTGCTAAGAAGTCCAAGCCCTCTTCAAAGTCCAAATGATGAAGTGTCTTGTGTTATTTTAGTGTTTGATTGACCAATAATTGTTGCTGTAAGGGTGGCCCTTGCACCTTCTTTTTGCATGTTTTCCTGTACAAATTCATTCATTTGTAAATAAAAAATAATTCATTTTCTGCAATGTCTGTTAGTCATTAGTTTTGCACTTATGTAAGAATGCATGTCTTACTATAGTTGTGTAATGAAGTTATGGTGGGGAAATATGTGTATACATATATGCCCCCAGTCAATCTCAAAAAACTATTCAAGACTTAATCAAGTAGTCTGAATGTCCCTGATTTTTCGACGGGATTGCATTCTCTGTGCTGTCAATGCTTGTCGTTTTTTCTGGCATTTTTTATACTCTCCTGTCTTATAATCAGGTTAGAGTTCTTACTGAGGCGGTCTCTTGTCTGGGTGCACCTTCATGTCTCAGAGGACGTCGTCTTCCCGTCCTTTATACTCTCTCTCAATTCTCGAGAGTTAGAGTTAAGAATGTCGTCTTCCCATTCTTTTATGTCTTATTGCACAAACAGTCGTTGTGCTTTTTCTTGCATATGAATTGTTTTCAACCTTTCAGGTTTTAAATCATCTTATATTCCATAATCGCAGCAGAATAGTAGATGAAGGTATATGTATAATGCATGAAAGTAAATGACACACGATATTTTTATAGTGGTTCGGCTAAGTCGTAGCCTACATCCACTTTATAGTTCTTTATTCATATCATCAGACTTTCCTAAGGCAAGTCGTGCCTTTTTACAGAGTTCATAAGAAAAATAGCAAAGAGTACAACATTTCTAATCCAAATATCGCATCAAGTGTTGGGCATTCCATGCCCTAGGTACCTCTTCGTCATCTACGGTCGTTAACTTGAAGGTTCCTGTTTCAAGTTTCCGTTGGATGACAAAGGGCCCTTCCCACTTTGGACCGAGGTGAGGAAGGGATGGAAAGACTCTCTTTAGCACCAAATCTCCTGGTTCAAAAGTCCTAAGGCGAACTTTTTTGTTGTAATAGCGTGCCATCTGACGTCGATGTCTTGCCGCACGCAAATCTGCTTCATCCCTTTTTTCTTCGATTTCATCAAGAGACTCGAGTAACAGTGCCCGATTCGTCATCGGGTCATAATACGTCACCCGGTGAGAGGGAACCTCAAGCTCTACTGGAATTACTGCTTCTGAACCAAAAGAGAGAGAGAAAGGGGTATGACTGGTAGCTGTCTTAAATGTTGTTCAATATGCCCACAAAGCTAAGGGCATTTCGTCAACCCATTTTGCCTTTGCGCGCTCTAACCGTTTCTTGAGGATGGATTTTATAACTTTGTTTATTGCTTCTACTTTCCCGTTCGACTGCGGATAGGCAACCGCAGTGTATCGTTTGTTGATCTTATATTTCTGGCAGAAATTTATGAATTCAGCATCATCGAACTGGGTTCCGTTTTCAGTTATAATGGTCCTTGGGATCCCGAATCGGCATATAATATTTCTAACCACAAAACTTATCACCTTTCTCGCCGTGATCTTGGTTAGGGGCTCAGCTTCCACCCATTTCGTAAAATAGTCCACAGCGACTATTGCATATTTCGCTCCTCATTTAGCAATTGGTAGAACTCCGATGATATCAATTCCCCACGTGGAAAAAGGCCAAGGACTCACCATCGATTTGAGTTGGGTCGACGGTGCTTTGGGAATTTTGGTGAATCTCTGGCACTTGTCGCAGCGTCGTGAATAATCAGCTGCATCTTTATTAATTGTGGGCCAGAAGTATCCATATCGCAATATCTTTTTCACTAAAGTCTGACCTCCTGTATGATCTCCACACTCACCTTCATGTACTTCTCTTAGTACACGTTTGATGTCGTTGTGCGCTATACATCGTAACAGGGGCATAGAAAATCCTTGTCTATAAAGAGTATCATCTTGAAGGATGTATCTGGTAGCCTTGCGAACTATAGCCCGTTTCTCACTCTTCTTTGATGGGAGTATCCCATCCTTAAGGAAGTTCTTAATTGGGGTCATCCACGACTCCTTCTCCGGTTCCGCTTCGAAAGTGAACTCAATTTCCATCGACTCAAAGCTTGGCGATTCCAACGTTTCAATTGGAATTATTTCAGTTTCTTCCGGGTTGTCGGAACTAGCTAGCTTTGCCAGCCTGTCTGCCTTCTGGTTTTCGGCTCTTGGGATATGCGTTATGTTGTACCGCTCCAGGTTGCTCAACAGCTTTTCCACTTTCCCGAGATAGGCAATGAGTCGTGGTCCCCGGGCCACAAACTCCTTTCGCACTTGGCAAACTACGATTTTGGAGTCGCAGAATATGTCCAACGTTTTTATTCCGAGATCTTTAGCAAGCTTCAAACCGACAATCAGGGCTTCATACAGAATCATTGTTAGTTGCCGAAAATTCTAATCGTAGAGCGTAATATAACGACCGTCCTCCAGGAGTGATTAAGACGATTCCAGCTCCGGACCTTCGGTCGTTCTTGGCTCCGTCGGTGTATAGCTCCCATGGATCTAATTTTAACTCATCTTCGGACTTGACCACTTTGTCATCGATTATTTCCTCCTTTGGGATTGTGAACTCTGCTATAAAGTCAGCCAGAGCCTGCCCCCTGAACGACCTCCGCGGCTGAAAATTTAAATCAAACTGACTTAATTCAATATTCCATTTGATCAATCGTCCCGATGCTTCGGGTCTCTGCAACACCTGCCTTAGAGGTTGGTCAGTGTATATGGTTATTGGGTGAGCTTGGAAATAGTGATGAAGTTTTCGGGAGGCGATTAGGAGGCTGTAAGCGAGCTTCTCAATCTTTGGGTAGTTGCGTTCTGCCGCTGCCAATTTCTTGCTTACATAATATACTGGCCTTTGCACTTTGTCTTCTTCTCGAACCAAGGCTGTGCTAACAGCGTGAGCCGAAACTGCTAAGTAAACAAATAACTCTTCGTGATCCACTGGCTTTGACAAAATCGGCGGTTTTTCTAGCAATTCCAATAAATTTCGAAAAGCCTCGACACAGTCCGGAGTCCGCTCGAAGTTCTTCGTTCCCCTTTTAATCAAATCAAAAAATGGGACGCATTTATCCGTGGCTTTGGAGATGAACCTACTCAACGCGGCTACTTTCCCTGCAAGACTTTGGACATCTTTAATCCTCCTCGGTTCTTCAATGTTTCTTATCGCTGCTATTTGGCTGGGATTGATTTCAATCCCTCGGGAGCTCACAATGAAGCCTAGAAACTTTCCTGATGCCACTCCAAATGAACATTTCAAAGGATTCAACTTCATCCGATACTTTCGCAAGATACCGAACATTTCTGCCAAGTCCTGCGTATGGCTGGAGGACTGTTTCGATTTGACAAGCATATCATCCACATAAACTTCCATAGTCTTCCCTATTTGATTATAAAACATCCTGTTCACCCAGCGCTGATAAGTGGCTCCAGCGTTTTTCAATCCGAACGGCATGACCATGTAACAGTATAACCCCAAATTTGTAATGAAGCTCGTGTGTTCTTGATCTGGCACGTGCATAGGAATTTGGTTGTACCCGGAATATGCGTCCATGAAAGAAAGAAGTTCGTGTCCCGCTGTCGAATCTACAAGCTGGTCAATCCTGGGAAGTGGGAAACTATCTTTCCGGCAAGCTTTGTTCAAATCTGAAAAATCAATGCAAGTCCGCCACTTTCCATTCGGCTTCTTTACTAAGATGGGATTCGATATCCAGTCGGGATATGTCGAATCTCTAATAAATCCGTTATGTTTCAGCTTCTCCACTTCTTCCTTCAGAGCGGCCGACCTCTCTGGGCCCAGCATACGTCTCTTTTGCTTTACAGGCGGGTGTTTCGGGTTTACATTTAGTGAATGACTTATGACGGATGGCGGTATCCCACACATGTCGGCGTGGGTTCAGGCAAACACGTCCAAGTTTGCCTTCAGGAAGTCAGTTAGCTCTTTGGCCCGACGTGGATCCAACTGGGATCCAATCTTCAAAACTCTTGTTGGATCAGCTTCATCAATGGGAATGTCCACTGTCGCTTCATTAGGAGTTGCATTTCTAGTCTCTGGTTCCTCGTCTTTTCTAGGATCCAGGTCTTCAAGCGTTCCTTTGGGCAACTCCTTCGGGGCTGATCCCTCTAATTGCTACGCCGAGCCCTCCTTTGGAGGAGGCGAGGCACCTTTACTCTCGATGTTAAGTCCCTTCATCAACATCTTTAATTCGGCAACATAGCAGGCCCGTCCGGAGACTTGATCTCCTCTCACTACTCTGGTTCTGGCTTCAGTTGGGAACTTAAGCAATAAACAACAAGGGGCGATGCAAGCCCTGAACTCAGCAAGGGCATGCCTTCCCAAAAATGCATTATAAGGCGAATCTACGTCCAATACTACGAACTGAAGCATCCGTACTCTTCGGCGTTCCCCTTGCCCCAAGGTTACGGGCAATTCTATGTACCCCATTGGAGCTGTCGATGCTCCGTTGAAGCCTCGGATCCAACCTTCGCATGGCTTCAAATCTTCAGATTCAAGCTTCATCTGATCGAATGACTTTTTAAATAAAATATTAACAGAGCTTCCATTGTTCACTAACACCTTAGGAACCAATGCCAGCCCAATGGTGGTGGTAATGACCAACGGATCGTCGGTGGGTGACTGGATCCCGGTATTATCTCTGCTACGGAATACCACGTCGTCAAACATTGTCTTCCGTTGCTTTATGGGGGCAATATCTTCCAAATCATCACATTCATCCACATCTACGTGCTTAGCTGCATTTACATATTGATCCATTGCTCTAAAACTGTGGATCGCTGGGTGGGGTCCACCCACTATGGAGTTGATAACAATTCCCTTGCCTTTCTGCTGCGCTGTAGGCTTGGGAGCAGATTGGATCTGTTTTGGAGCCTGTTCTCCTTGCCCCCTGTCTCTCGGGGCAACCTTATATTAATCCAATTTCCCTTCGCGCAGCAGCTTCTCAATCACGTCTCTCAAATGTCGACATTCATTGGTTGAATGCCCATGAGTTCCATGAAACAAACAAAACTTTCCAGTTGCCATTTCTTTCTCCGTTGAGTCGCGAGGTGGCGGTCTTTTATATTGCAAAACATTGTATGTATCCAAGTAAATGTTCTCCAGAGTGTCGTTCAACGGTGTATAATTCTCATAAGTCTGGAACCGGGGTCTTTTGTTAGGATCACTTCTCCTATTTCTATTTCTTCTGTTACCATTCGTGTTATGGTTGTTGTTGTTGCCTCCGTCTCCATTATTGTCGTTTCCACTCTTGTTTCCCACATTCACCTCAACTTTTCCGGAACTTTCTCCAGATTGCTTTACGGCGACATTACTCTGAACATTCTCTTTTGAAGCCGCTCCAGACTTTCTCTTTCGGTTTTCCCTGACCTCCTCTCGTCTTAACCAAATATCGGCATTTTCATATAACAACTCTCTCGTGGGAGGTGGCTTCCCAGAAAGGTAATCTCCAAATTCGGAGTCAGGATCGACTCCTTCCATCAAAGCCATCAAGATGGTGGGCTCATGCGGATCACTAACTTCAGTCACAGCTAAGTTGAAACGGTCGAGATATGACCTCAAAGACTCTCCCGGCGCCTGCTTAATTCTTGATAATTCAATAACACTCTTAGACTTTCGGGTATGGAGTCGGAACTGATTTATAAAACGTTCGCTTAATTCCTTATAATTCGATATCGACCGAGGGGGAAGTCAGGTAAACCATAGCAGCGCCACATCTTCTAAATAGATCGGGAATGCTTTACACTTCACTACGTCAGGAGCAGCATCAGCATTCATGAGCCATGAGTATCGCATCAAATGCTGTCCCGGATCGGTTCTCCCATTGTACTTGTCCATCTGCGGCAGGTTAAAACGTCGGGGAAATTGAAAGTTGAGGATGTCATCAGTGAAAGGGGTATGGCTTCGCTCAATGCCATAATCTTCATTGGTGTAGTTCCGGCTTTCGGACATAATCTGGCGTACCATTGCCCATACGTCAGCATTAGTCAGGGGTCGTTCAGGCTCCCTGGCCCTGGTATCCGGGTTCCTTCTGGGCTCTTGTTCAGGAGATGCCCTTCTTCTGATGTTTGGGTTTCCTCTGGGCTCTTGCTCAGGGGACGCCCTTCTTCTTTGAGGTGCTTCTGCTCTGCTTCGTTCCCTACGCTCCCGGTCGATCTCGGGAGAAAGGGGCTGGAGCATCTGCCCCTGAGTGGGATTGGTAAGGTTAGGGTCTCTAGGTAATACATGGGATCCCTGCATCGGTAACAACATAGGCTCTCTCAAGCTTGGATAATTGGGTCCTAGTACTCGTGCAGCATCCTCGCGGGAGCCCAAAGATCCGAACGTCAGCTGCTCCAAATTCTGAGGTCGTTCGAGCGGCCTTCTTTCACGGGGCCGTTCTTCCTCGGAAGAATAAGACTGGTCCATTGGTGTGTGGCAAACCGGGGATGGGGTTCTCTGTCTACGGAGTTCGCTAATTTCCCTGCTCATGAGTCTCATGTTTTCTTGCATCATGAGATTGGTGCGCTCGTGGATTTTCATAGCCTCCCTAGTACTCTCAAGCATGTCAAGTAGGCGCGAGAAATCTCCTTGAGTAATAGGCGCGGATGGATTGACCTGATCATTGACCCTGGTGGCTGGAGTCAGAGCATTTGCGGGGGCTCGAGTAGAGGTTCCAACATCACCAAGTTTCGGGTCGGTTCGGAGATTTGCAATTAGGTCGGGTCGGAGCTGGGAGACCTGTTCGGGTCAGAGCTGGGAAACCTGTTCGGGTCGGAGCTGGGAAGCCAAGTTGGATCGGTGTAGTGCGAGTTGCTCGGGTCGGTTCAGGTTGGGGGAGTGCAATGCTTCAGATTCTCCTACCTGGATCGGATCGGAGCTCTCCCCTTGAGTGCGGTTCGGATTTCCTGTATCAGTTCGTTCCACTGCCGAGCTCTGCCCACGAGACCTTGTCACAACCGCATTTTGCTGATCTTCACCAACTCCGTTCCCTCGACTAGTTTGAACTTCCTTGCCTTTTCCTTTGGCCATAGTTTTTCAACAATCAATAAACAAATATTCAGGAGCGTCGAAACTGGAGGATTAACTTCTTTGAACTCAACGGTCCAAAAAGTAGAACGATAATCCCGAAAAACAGAGAATTCAGATGTTTCTCAGTGAAAGCACCAAAATGTTAGACCAAAAAATGGTTCTAACACCCAAATTGACTAAAATCAGACTAAAATAAGATCAAAAGTAAAATGGAGACACATAATTTATAGTGGTTTGGCGTTGAAAAGCCTACGTCCGCTTGTCAGTCACTATTCTCGATGATATAGTTGCAATTACAATGAGATATTCACTCAATTTCACTCACAACTCACATACATTCACTCAATTGTCTCAAAACAAATGTTGAAAGATGATTTGGATTATCCGGGAGTGCTGGAATTCGGTTTATGAAAGTGGTTGAACTCTCAAAGTGCCATAAAGAAGATCCCTTTAATTGTCTCCAGGCAAGGTATTTATAGGTGGAAATTTAGTCAGAACCCGATCCGGATCGGAGCCACGTGTCCTCCATCCCATCGTCCTCGGGTTCGGATGGACTCCAGTGCTGATAGCGCATCAGAATAGATATTATCGTGGGTAGGAACTAGTCATAACCACTCCGCATCTTCAGGCGATCGTGGGGGGAAGTGACGTGGATTACAGGTTCGGTTCGGAGGAGCCTGCAGAGGGGGTTCAGATCAGGGTATCCGATCCGACCCGGATTAACCTAAAACTAAGTCCTTATCCACTTTGCTCTGCTCCGTTCCGACCCGGTAGTAGGTAGCCCTCCGATCCAAGTGATAATAGGTAGCCCTCCGATCCGAATAGCAGCATCTCTTCGATCCAAGTGGCAGCATCTCTTCGATCCAAGTGGCAGCATCTCTTCGATCCGAATCGTAACATATATCCGATCCGATCCGCTATGATGCTTTCTAAGTTCTTCAACGTTTCACATCTCGACTTTGTGTTGCCCAGTTCACAAAGTGGGCTAACATATATCAAGTTTAAACATAACTTAAATATGTACATTATTTGTATATGCTTCCACACATATATTTACACACATGTTTATAATCATTTTAGTTTTGTTGAGTAGCATATTTCATTTTAATTCCCTTATTAAAATGATTATCAAAAGCTAGAAAAAGTCGGGACGTTACAAATCTCTTCATGAATGGAAGCAACTCTTCAGAAAATAAAAGCAGGGTCGAATCAGTCGACTGGTTAAAAATCATCAGTTGACTGGTAGAATTAAAACGTATATATAAAAAATTTAAAACTAGTCGTTATATACCAAAATAGGTCGACCAGTCGACTGGTCTATTTCCTACCATTCGCTAGTAGTCTAGTTTGGTATATTTCTGGCTTTTTGATGTCTTTATAAATATATATTTATATATAAAAATGATTAGCACATTCGTGTATACTTGAGGATAGATTTTAACATAATTCTAACACGTCTCAATGTATAAACATATATAAAACCTTATCTTTATGATCCAATTCCCATAGTAGCTTTGTTCATTGACATCGATCAAAATCTCGTTATTCAACACTATCCACACTAACTTGCTTAGTGTTGGTACCGAAAGGTACGATGGTTCTTAAGCACCAAAAAATGGAAGCATAAAGACAAATACTACAAAAGCTCGAAGCTGAGACAAGAGCTGGTCATGGAAGATCGAGAGCCATTCCGAAAGCTATCTACACCAATGAACTTGGATTCGATACGTGTAAAGAGCGATGTCAAGATTAGGCTCCTAAAGCCAAAACTGGCATTCTGAAAGCCAAACTGGATCTAGTAACAACACTAAGAAGAAATAATGGCGGTCGAAACCAAGGCAACCGAAAGGTGTAAAGTGGCCGAAAGCCTATTGCTGCACCTGAAAGAGGCTTCTGTTGAGTTCACAACAAAGGGTCCCCGATTTATCTATAAGTAAGACCATAAGGGTCTCATTTGGGGGACTTTTCCTCATTCTCGAATTCGGTACTCATTTGAGAGATCTCAAACCCTAATTTGTGAATCAAATTGGAGATTTTGCTGTAACTACCACCATTAATGAAATCACCAAAGCCCGTTAAAGTGGACATAGCTTCAATCCGAACCGAACCACTATAAATTGTTGTGTTCTTACTATTTATGCACATTATATTTTTTGCTGATATGTTTCTTATTTCATTCTACTATGCTTATGAATTACCAAGGTACCATTCTACAAGTTGTTCAGCTTCCTAACTTGTGTTTCACTTAAGAAACCCTTATCCCAAGATAATTGTTGGTAGTTGAGTCTCATAAGCGTGATACTCACTCCTTAAAGGAAAAGTAACTAATCTTCGAACTCAAGACCTTGATACCTAGGAAACGGTGGACTAACTCAAGCTTGTGGGATCTTAATAATCCCTTAATTCCCTTACGTCCAAACCCCTAGACCTATCTCCGATGTTGGCGAAAAACATCATTAACAGTTGACTAAAGAAACCGTCGCAAAACCTGATACTCTAGCTACTGGTTTCTCTAAAACGATAGCAAGAGGGTAGTATTTTACTTCCAAAATGTATAGTTTTGCTACTGATGTTTATCACAACTATCACAAAATATCTGTCTATTATTTAATTCTAATATCAAAGCTAAAAATAAATGTCATACAACAACAAAACATTATTTGCAACTGAAAAGTACACAAGATCATGTTTGTTACAACCAATTCCAAACAAATATATAGAACACTATTCTCATATGCAGTCTGGACTGTTTATAGTGTTCTCGAAAAAAATATGAACAAAAAAGTATGGTTTACATGAATAGTTTTAAATGTTAGACAGGCTTAACTATTTTTCTTACAATTATAGCTTGGTTTAATATTTAGAAAGCTACCAATTTGGTTGTCCATCTTTAACTTCAAAAAATTTCTTTGCTATTGCAGCTACATATGATGATGATCCCTCACTCATGAATCTACATGGTAATAAACATAAAGGTATTAGTTTCAAAAACAATAAATTATATATCAAATTGAGATTAACTTAATCTTAATCTACTCAATGTTATAACTTAGTTTTTGTTCACTCTTACAATAAGATGCCTCTTAACCATTCACCGAAACAAACTTTTGACAGTTTTGTATAATAGCACAAAGTCCAGATTTTGTTTCATTAATTTGTCAGCTAAACCAAATAAATAAAACTATGTATTTCGACAATCAGTATGTAACGATGTGGATTTTTAGCCGTTCATTTTAAACATTTAAATTTGTTTTAAATGTAGTATTGGAAATATAAAATGATTTTTTATAAGGAATTTAATAAATAAAACAAAGTATGAATGTATATTCTATAGTTAAATTTAAAACGAGCTTGTAACATCGCGATAGTTTATAATATTACGTTTTGAACTTTAATTGACCATACAAGATTCATTATAAGTCAGATTTCTTTGAAATAAGAAATTTTCGGATCTATTTGACTATATTTTTCTAATGAAAGTGAAAAATCGAGATTTCGTCTTGTAGATTATGAGTTATGTCCAAATCAAATTTTTAGAAGGTCATTATGGAATCATCTGTAAATTATAATGATTTATTACATAAATAAATCGATTTCAAATAATCTAAATGTCGTTTTAATTAAAATATCGATTTATAAATCCAAATATGTTTATTTTGGAGCTATATGATGTTCTATTTGAATATATACGACAATAATAATTTATTATTATTAAATTGAGTTGTTTTTGAATTTATTTATATTTTATCGATTTATTTAAGCCTTAGAAATAGTCTTTTGCAAACGACCTCCTTTTTTGACAAAATCGGTCTCATTGGATCTGTATTATTAATTTATTATAGTAATTCAGTTTTCGTATTGATCGAACTTATGGTTTGATTGAACGAATGGTAAACGCTTAGAATTTTATTTAATCGTTTATTCAATTTAATATGGAATTTTAAGAATAACCAATTTTCAAACAATGTCGGATTTTAACGAATCTAATTTTATAAATCGTAATGGTTAATTATTGTGAGATCTCCGGTTTGGGGTCAGCTGAAGTTATTTTGATTATCGTTCGTGATATAAACGTGTGTCGATTTACATTGTGAACTAAATATATATTTTTACCAAACAATATCGAAATTTGACAAAACCAGTTACATCTTGTCCGGAATATTTTATTATTGCAAGATTTCAAGTTTCAAATCAATTGGAGTTGTTATGTAAGCTTGGGAAAAATAAACATAATCAACGTTTTTAATATTTAATTTTTTTCATTTTTCCAAACGAAATTGGATATTGACGAAACAAGTTTTGTTAGGACCGTAATGTCAAACTATAGCAAGATGTCAAGTTTCGTCTTAATATGTGCTCACATTTGACCATACTGAGTTAAAACATTCAACGTGGAAAGGCGATAGGCATGAAGGTACAAAGTTAATTAAATATTCCAATAAAGTACTATTTTTTTCCTATAAAATCGGCTCCGTAATCCCTAAATACCCAAAATTTACCTCACATTATTCCACCAGTGAATCTTGTAACAAAAACAAAATCGATCTTTGGCAAAAATCATTTTAAATCAAAGAGAGCTTCATAAATTTTGAAACTCATATGTTCGAAATCCTCCTCCACTCTTTCAATTGGTGTAAAATTTTATTGTGTTCGATCAGAAATTTTTGGAGCTCGAGTTTTTCAATGCCAGTGTAGGGCTGACCTCAATTCGAATTTCAGGTGATCGGGGAACGTTTCAGGATGATGTGGAGTTCAGGAAGGAGTAGCGCTTCATATGGAAAAGTTTAGTGGCACATGAAGAAAATTTCTGTTGGATGTTTTCTATGGTGTTGCTGCAAAGGCGTGGTGACGCGATAGGTGGAGCGAGTTGAAGAAGTAGCTCCGGCAGGGGTCGAGGCCGACGATGGCGATGGTGAGAGGTGGTGCGATTGGGTTCAGGAAGCTGCAGCTTCATGTATGAAATGAATCCATGGAAAATTTTATCGCGATACTTTTTGGTGGTGATGTTGTCTATGTTGCGATTGGAAAGTGGGGGATAGGTCTGAAGGTGGATGGAATGTCCGAATTTGAAACTTTTGTTATGGGTTATCAACAACGATTGTGGCCTACTCGATTAGCCACGGACGGGATTAAGGACACAATTATCTGTAAAATTGATTTTTATTTTTGAGGAACAAAGGATGTTGGGTGGTTAAGATGTTCGATGTCCCCAGTTAATATGCGTGGAGTTGGTGATAATGGCAATGATCAGGGAGATGATCGAGAATTTTCACTAGAGAGGAAATAAGAAACACGTGATTAGGCATGCTGATTAGATACATATGGATAATGAAAAGCTCAATATCGCTGAAGGAAGTACACGGTGAAGTTGGGTGTGCACAGTGAAATTAGGTGTACCCTATGACAGAACGGTTTAAGAAGTGTTTTGGGGAAGATGGTTTAACATGGGATGGATTAACATTATTAAGGTGAATTAAGGAATAAGTAAGGATAAATAGTTAATTTATCTATTTATTTTATTTCACGTGAATCTTGTAACGATTATATTTGATGCATACATGAACATAATTCAACGAAAGCGGTCACACTGGAATCATAACAACGAGGTCTTCGATGTGGAACTTATATGGCTGAGAACGGAGCAATTGGAATTTCGTGATAAAATCAAATGCCTGTTTAATTTAATACGAAATGAAAGCAGAATCATCAACTGCGAACCAATGTGAATAAACTCACTAACTCTGGCTCTTTTTTATATATAAACGAGTTTTAAATTTATATATCGTAATTTTATACTATGTGATGTTTGTTTGGATGAATGGTTGATAAATTGGTTGAAATGGCTGTTATAGTTATATATATAAATCATGATTGGATGCTGATTCTATTTTCCATATTATCGCATATTGAAGTGGAATAGATGTTATTTACATTGATTAACATCTGTGGATGCAGCGAAACAGGTTGGAGGGATCTAACTGGATTCCTCAACATTTATATTACTATTTAATTTATTTATTGTGATATATGAAGCGTTATATAATATGTGATTAATTATGTTGTATTTAGATAACACTGGCCCTAGAATTTTGGGATCTAAATACCTTTAAATATTTTTGAATGTAGAAAGGGAAATTGAAAAACAATGAAATAAAATTCATTTCAATGGTCGAAATTAAATTTCGAATGGACCAGAAAATAGAAACTTGTTTAGATGGATTAAACAAGAAGTTGATTATAAACGATGTTTATAAATTCTGTAAAATATTTACCTTGGGATAAACTGAAATATAAATTCAAGTTTGCATTTATATAGAAAAGTGGAAACCAGTTTTCAAATTGATATTTTTAATTATATTTGAACTTAGCACTTATAAAAGAAACTGTGAACGAGATTATAAATGTTTGGAATAAAAAAGAGATTTACTATGAATAATTCTAAATAGAAGTTATAAATGGGATTTGGATTTAAGATGATAAAGTCAAATGGATTTGACTATATAAAAGAAGTATTATTCACGATTGAAAGTGAGTAACGATTTAAAAGCAAATATTTTGCAAATGGAAATATTTATAAGGTGAAATTTGAGTAAACCTGAAATATTGGATTTATTTCGAAGTTCGGAATATATATCGAATACATAATATTAGAAAGAAATTTATTTATTGAAATTCAATCTTATATTCACTAAAGCAACTGTTAATTTTCATTTTAATCAAGATTTAATTATTTATTCAAATTAAGGAATTAAAGTTATATTTTAAAATAAATATTTCGGAAGCAGGGATTATAGCATTATCGATAGAATCAATGTTTTTGGTAAAATAAGTGGATTCTTAAATTGAATCTTAGAGTTGCATAAGCGATGTTTTTGTTGAAATTAAAAGTTGTGAGCTTTGACTACTCTAAAGGTGAGAATGTTGTTCAATTAAGGTTTGAGAGGTAATTATACCCCAACTTGATTGACTTCATGATTGACGGAGGAATGATTAAGGTTTAGTAGGAAGGATTGGTTAGTGATATAGTTAGTTAATGAATGATTAATAGGTTGAGTTCTAATAATGATCTTTTATATAACATCGGTTTAACCAAATAAAAAGATAATGTTTTCCATAGAAAATCAGAGATGTTTTCTAAGTATAGAAAATGAAGTGATTTGGGTTAACGAGAAGTCTCGTTAACAAATGATAATTGGAAATGTTATTTTCTAAATATAAAAAATAAGAATTTGTGAATATATGGAAATGTTTTCCAACTGGGATAAGAGATATTTGTCAAATACAGAAAATAAAGAAATTTTTGTATTGGAAATGTTTTCCAAGAATCGAGAGAGACAATCAAGCTTTGAAAAGATATGGAAGATGGGAAATTTGGAAATGATAATTTAATAAGAAATAATTAAAGCGACTAGTGTTGTTTGATGGTTTATTAGTAGAATTTCCATTTGGAAATAAGATCGTTGATTGTACAGATGTTTCCTTTGATAGTTAAATCACCGGCTGTCAAAGTTTGGTTCGATATGGAGAGACCGGGATCAGGTTTATTATCTGAAAACCACTCCGTACAAGCATAAGCATTGTGAATCAGATTATGCCAAAGATAATTTAAGACGAAGTAAAGTGCAAGGGCTATTCCGTTAATCTTAAGTAGAAATTTTCCAAGATGCATTAATGGGATAGTGTGTTCGGTTTGTCCAGTCCCAGAATAACTTGTATGGACGAATGTCTGACAAAGTTTTTCAAAATGATCAGGTACATTGATTTTTACAAATATACCTAGTTTGGTGGTGAAGAATGAAACTTCTTTTAGCTTAACACCTATAATATATTTGTGGATGTCAACTAAAGATTTGATGGATCTGACAATGTGGCATTGAAAGTGAATGGTGATAAGTTGTCCTAAATATAAGACGTACCCTTAGGCCTCATCAACCGGGAAATGACAAAAATCAAGCAGGAAGCAGGGCTAAGTGGGTCATTTCCATTCGGATGTATTATCACTCGATCTATAAAAATCGTTTTGCTTCTAATTCTGTTGATGTTGTATGCTTTCGGTGACGGTTTGTGACAACCCGGGATTCGAACCCCCGACCTCCCGGAAAGCAACACCACACACTAACCACTGTGCTAAAAGATCTTTGTGTTAGCTTTTCGAGAGGGGTGTTACAGACTACCCCCCTTAAAGAGCCCAACGTCCTCGTTGGCTCATATCACTCACCACCCAGGCGTTGTGCATGTAACCCGCATCAGTACCACACCGACTGACATCCGCAGCATTACGCACACAATTCCGACTGGGTATAGGCTATGATACCAAATGTGACAACCCGGGATTCGAACCCCCGACCTCCTAGAAAGCAACACCACGCACTAACCACTGTGCTAAAAGATCTTTGTGTTAGATTTTCGAGAGGGGTGTTACACGGTTACTAATCACAACCGTTGGTGATATACATTCATTACACTCAAGCGATAATGAGTGGTCGGTCATGTGTGGTCTGGTTGTAATATGTTCTTGCTGAACCCTAGTGTATACTCTCTAGAGTACGCTGTTCGGAAGGTGGTCCCATACCTTATCATAGTTGGGAATCCATTATGCAATAAGCGCATTGCGGTTTTTGATTATATACTATATATATATATATATAGAGAGAGAGAGAGAGAGAGAGCGTGAGATGCAAGCGTTCCGCTAGATTTCTATTTATTTGATTCAGACACTATAATAATATCACTGGATTTGATACAAAGAATATTTTGGGTTATCGTAAGGTAAAAACCATCCGTGTTATGTGTAAATCGGTCTTACGATTATCTTTTCTTTTGAAATGATTATTAAATGTTAAACAAATTGGTTGGAGTTTACTTACATCAGTCTGACTCACATTTTTTTTGTTTTACCCTAAACTCTTGGGTGCCCAAATTTTTGCAGGCCCTCAAGTAGTCGGGGTTTTCAGATACGCTTGGAGGAGCTTGGAGCAGGAGGCTTCATCATTAGATAACTACTATTTATTTCCGATGTGGTGTGTTTTTGTTGTACTCTGATAATGGTATGTATATATAAAATAGATATGTATTCAAAATTTATGTTATCTAATATATTTTATTCATTCTGATCTGAGATTTGTTTTCTTTTTTTTCTTCTATTCTAGCATTTCTTTCTTTCTATTTCTCATCCTCTAACTTCTTTCTATTAATGATCCAGTTTTCTGTGCTTTTGAGTTGGACATGACTAGATAAATGTCGGCTTAAACAGTAATATTAAGTTGGGTCATTACAAGTGGTATCAGAGCTGAAGGTTGAGCATTAATCTTAGCTCTGTGGCGTAACTCAATAGAGATGAGGTTAGTAATACCTAAGATTGAGTTTGAGTGCATATATATAAGCACGTATTTATAGAATGTATAAAAATTATTTTATATTATGTTGATTGGTTTGTTGAGTGGTTTATGAATCCTGGTCGATACAGGATGTACAACTGTATTGATATGTGTTTCTAAACTCTCGAACAAAGCAATTCGATACAATATTGTTTGAAAATGGGTAAATGAAATTATTTTGCCCAAAAATTATTTTCATATGTAAAAGGAATAATTTTGGAAATATTATAGTATATGGATGTATTAATTATTACTACAATCAAATGAAATATAAAATATTGAAATGGTTATATATAACCAAATATAATTTGTATATGGATAATGGGTACAAATAAGATGAACCAACATTTGAGTCCCAACCAGAATTTGTGAATTTAAATCCCAGATGATTTAGAAATATTTTCTGAAGTGTTATAAGTAATATAGCACTACATGGAAGATGTTTTTAAAGAAATCATTCTTAAATAGAATTTGAAAATGAGTAAGCACTGAACTCACTTCAGTCGCTGAAAAAGAATTCCGATGACGATCTAGACATCATCGGTGTTCATTTTCGAGTTTTTAAGTGATGGATTGCTTCCGTAAAATTTGTTATGATTTTTTTTGAGAAAGGAAACCAGGATTTGATTTAAAAATTCCAAAGGGAATTAGATTTGATATTGAAATGAATATGCATATATGTATGATTTCAATTTGATTGAAAAACTAAATCAGCTATTTGAATTTTGGAATTCTCATGGGTATGAAAATGGGATGAAAATAAGTGAAATGTGACTAATTTAGTTTCGAATGGAATAATATGTAAATCAATTTAAATGTATTATTGAATGTTGAAATTGGTGATGATGTATTAATATTCATGTGATGCATGTTGAATATGGGATTTATGTGTTCACATAAGTGAGTGAATGGAATATTATATAAATTTAATGTTTTGAGACTTAAGTGTTGGAATTGAGTAAGCACAGGCAGATGGAGCTAATTGGCTTGATTTTCGCTACATAAACAGCATACAAATTAAGCAAGTTCGATTAACAACGCTTATATAAGGTACGCCTATGCAAAAATACAAATTTTGGTTTATGAAATAGATTTTCCGACCATGTGGGTCGATATATATATATATATATATATATATATATATATATATATTTGTTGTTTCTGCGATATCGTAGAAGTCCGTCCGTACAAGGGAGACTCTGCCGATTTTTTTTGAAAATTTAAGATGATAGAAAATTTTCGTTAGTAGGGATGAATTGATATATTAATGGAAATAAATTGGTTTAGTTAAAACTGAATATAAGAAGTAAAGCAAATGATTTTCAACCTAGTTAATAGGGTTTGTAGCATTTTTCCTACCTTAGCAATTTCAAGGATGAAATTCTTTGAAGGGGGAGGAATGTAACGACCTGGATTTTTAGCCGTTAATTTTAAATATTTAAATTGTTTAAAATGTTGTATTGGAAATATAAATGATTTTTTATAAGGAATTTATTAGTTAAAATGAAGTGTGAACGTATATTCTATAATTAAATTTAAAATGAGCTTGTAATGTCGCGGTAGTTCGTAATATTACATTTTGAACTTCAATTGAACATACAGGATTCGTTATAAATCAGATTTCTTTAATACAAGAAATGTTCGGATCTATTTGACAATATTTTTCTAATGAAAGTGAAAAATCGAGATTTCACCTCATAGATTGTGAGTTATGTCTAAATCAAATTTCCTCAAAGTCGTTATAGAATCGTCTATAAATTATGACGATTTATTATATAAATAAATCGATTTTAAATAATCTAAATGTCGTTTTAATTTGAATTATCGAGTTATAAATCCAATTATGTTTATTTTGGAGTTGTATGATGTTCTATTTGAATATATACGATAATAATAATTTATCAAATTGAGTTGTTTTTTAATTCATTTATTTTATCGATTTATTTAAGCCTTGGAAATAGTCTTTTTGCATACGACCACCGTTTTTGACAAAATCAGTTTCATTGGATCCATATTAGTAAGTTATTATAGTATTTCGATTTTTGTATCGATCAAAATTACCGTTTGATCGTGCGAATGGTTAACGCTAAGAATTTTACTTAATCGTCTTTATTTGATTTAATATGCAGTTTAAAGAATAACCAATTTTCAAATGATGTCGGATTTTAATGAAACTAATTTTATAAATCCGTAATGGTTAATTATCGTGAGATTTCCAATTTGGGGTCAATTGGAGTTAATTTGATTATCGTTCACGATATAAATGCATATTGATTTACGTTGTGAACTAAAAAGTGAGTTTTACCAAACGATCTCAAAATTTGACGAAACAAGTTCAATCGTGTTTGGAATATTTTATTATTGTAAGGTTTCAAGTTTCTAGCCTAGTGGGGTTGTTATGTGAGCTTACGAAAAGTAAACATGAATCAATCAATGTTTTTAATATTAAAAATTTCGTCATTTTTTCAAACGAAGTCAAATTTCGATGAAACAAGTATCGTTAGGACTGAAATTTCAAACTATAGCTAGATGTCAAGTTTTGTCACTATAGGTGCTCACATTTGATCGTACAGATTTAGAACATTCAACGTGGAAAGGCAATAGGCACGAAGGTATAAAATTATTTAAATATTCAAATAAAATACTATTTTTTTCCTATAAAATCAGTACCCTATAATCCCTAAATTCCCAAAATCCACCTTGCGTTATTCCTCCAGTAAATCTCAAAACAAAATCGATCTCTTGAAAAAATCAATTTAAATCAAAGAGAGCTTCATAAATATCGAAACTCATATGTTCGAAATCCTCCTCCACTCTTTCAACTAGTGCAAAATTTTATTACGTTCTATCAAAAATTTCTGGATCTCAAGTTTTTTAACGTTGGTCTAGGCCTGACATCGATTCGAATTTCAGGTGACCGAGGAACGTTTCGGGATCAACGTGCGGAGTTCAAGAAGGCATTTGGAAAATATGGCAAAGTTTGGTGGCATATGAAGAAAATTTCGGTCGCACGTTTACTTTGTTTGGTGCTGCTACAAAGGCGTGGCGACACGATAGGTGGAGCGAGTTAAAGAAGTAGCACTAGCAGGGGTCGAGACCGACGATGGCGAAGGCGAGAGGTGGTACGATTGGGTTCAGCAAGTTGTGTGGCCTCGTGTACGAAATGGAGGAAGCCGTGGAAAATTCTGTCGCAATACTTATAGTGGCGATGTTGTCTATGTTGCGATGGGAAAGCGGGCGATGGGCCTGAAAGTCGATGAAATGTTCGAATTCGAAACATTTGTTACGGGTTATCAACGATGATTATGGCCTATTCTGATTTGCCACAAACGGGATTAAGGACAGGATTATATGTAAAATCAATTTTAGTTTTAAGGAACAAAGGATGTTGGGTGGTTAAGATGCTCGCGGTCCATAGTTGATTTGCGTGGAGTTGGAGATAATGGCAATGATCAGGGAGATGATCAAGAATTTTCACTGCAGAGGAAATAAGAAACGCGTGATTAGGCAAGCTGATTAGATAATTATACGGATAATGACAAGCTCAATATCGCTGAAGGAAGTACATGATGAAGTTGGGTATGCATGGTAAAGTTAGGTGTGCGCTATGAAGGAACGATTTAAGAAATGTTTTGGGGAAGATGGTTTAACGTGGGAAGGATTAACATAATTAAGGTGAATTAAGGAATAAGTAAGGATAAACAGTTAATTAATTAATTAATTTTAATTCACGTGAATCTAGCAATGATTATATTTGATCAAACAAGAACAGAATTCAACGAAAACGGTCACACTGGAATCGTAACGACAAGGTCTTCGGTATTTGATTGATATGGCTGAGAACGGAGCGACTGGAATTTCGTGATAATATCAAATGCTAGTTTAATTTTAAACTAAATGAAAGCATAATCATCAATTGCGAACCAATATGCGTAAACTCACTAACTCTTGCTCGTTTATATTTTTATATAAACGAGATTTTAATTTATATATTGTAATTTTATACTGTGTGATTTTTGTTTGGATAAAGGATTGATAAATTGGTTGAAAATGGTTGATATAGTTATATATATATATATATATATATATATAAATCATGATCGAGTGTTGATTCCATTTACCATATTATCGCATATTGAAGTGGAATTGATGTTATCTACATTGATTAACATCTATGGATGCAGGGAAACGGTTTGAGGGATCCAACTGGATTCCTTCAAATTGATATTACTGTTTTATTTATTTATTTTGATGTATGAAGCTTTATATAATATGTGATTGATTATGTTGTGTTTTTTGTAAAATAAGTGGATTCTTAAATTGAATCTGAGAGTCACATAAACGATGGTTTTCTTCAAATTTAAAATTGTGAGCTTTCACTATTCCAAAATTGAGAATGTTGTTCAGTTAAGGTCTGAGAGGTAATTATAACCCAACTTGATTGACTTCATTATTGATGGAGGATTGATTAAGGTTCGATAGCAAGGATTTCTTAGTGATACAGTTAGTTAATGAATGATAAATAGTTTGAGTTTTAATAACGATCTTTTGTATAACATCGGTTTAACCAAATAAAAAGATTTCGGAAACGTTTTCCAAAGAAAAATCAGAGATGGTTTCTAAGTATAGAAAATAAAGTGATTTGGGTTAATGAAAAGTTAAGAAATGATAATTAGAAATGTTTTTTTGATGTTAATAAGGTATATTTTCTAAATATAGAAAATAAGAATCTGTGAATGTATGGAAATGTTTTCCAACTGGGATGAGAGATGTTTCTCAAATATAGAAAATAAAGTAATTTTTATATTGGAAATATTTTCCAAGAATCGAGAGAGATAATCGAGCTTTGAAAAGATATGGAAGATGGGAAATTTTGAAAAGGTAATTTAATAAGTAATAATTTAAAGGGCCCAGTGTTGTTTGATGGTTGATCGGTAGAATTTCCTTTTGGAAATATGGTCGTTGGTTGTATGGATGTTTCCTTTGATAGTTAAATCACCGGCTATCAAAATTTGGTTTAGTTTATACTTCGTTGTCAATACGGAGAGACGGGGATCAGGTTTATTATCTGAAAGCCACTCCTTATAGGCATAAGCGTTGTGAATAAAATTATGCCGAAGATAATTGAAGACAGAGTAAAGTGCTAGGGCTATTCCGTTAATCTTGGATAGAAATTTCCTTAAATGGATTGATGGGATAGTACCTTCGGTTTGTCCAATCCTAGGACAACTTGTATGGACGAATGCTTGACTGAGTATTACCGAATGATCATGTACATTGATATTTGAAAAGAAAAACAAATTTGGTGGCGAAGAAGGAAAGTTCTTTTAGCTTAACACCCAGCGTCTATTGTGGATGTCAATTAGTGATTTGACGGATCTGACGATGTGGCATTCAAAGTGAATGATGGCAAGATGTCCTAAAGATAAGATGTAGCCTCAGACCACATCAACTGGGAAATGACAAAAATCGGGCACGCAACATAGCTAAGTGGGTCATTCCCATTAGGGTGTATTATCTCCTGATCTAGATAAAATTCATTTGCTTCTTATTCTATCGCTGTTGTATGGCAAGTTTGAAAATACAAAGTGAGAAAACACAGAAAAAAAAATATATAACATAATATCATCACTTCTATCACACACTACCCAAATGCAGTAATCCAACTGGACCCACGATCAGAAAAGCATTGTGAGGTATATATTAAATGCAAGTTTTGAATTGTCTAGTTGTTTTGTTCACCATCCATTCGTGCAAATGGTCAGCACACATATAGATAGAACATCACCAGTATCATGTTAAACATATCATGCACGCAAGCAAAAAAATGTGTACAAATATTATTGTGAAATTTTGATGATGGATAGCGATTCATGTATTTGGCAATTGCTCATGAATAAGAAGTCTATAAAGTCTCCAAAAATAAGGATATTGATTATATTAGTGCATGCTACAGAGGAATGCTAAGTAAGTTTTTTATTTTAAATTATTCAACCAAGCACTTTACTATTTTCAAGTGTTGGAAGCCAGTAATCGTTCAATACATTAAAATGAGTAAAATGAGCATGAAGCGTATTTTTTCTAGATATCACTAAAATATGTAATACAATATAAACTTAAAATTCAATAAACTATGATGATTATATTTTTTCCAAGTCCAAGAAATAATAGATGCAGCTTGATGTATTCACTCCAGAACTAATAGACAGGTGATCATGTGCATGAATTAATCTAATTCATCATTAAAATTTTATATACTTGTAACCCTAATTTAAAATCAACACAACTAAAAGAGGCTAAAAATAAAATCGACCCAAATTATCATCAATTCCAACCAAACCAGTTAATATGCAAATCCAATATAATAAGCTCATCTAAAAGCATGGATAGCAGAATGATCAAAGCAATATTAATCAAAATTATACCTGGATTCCGTCAATGCAGCTATTCTTCCCTTGAAGGTAATCAACAATTCAACGGCGCTGGGTCCGAAAAGTAAGCAGGTGATGGAATCTGTAAAATGATGCAAAGGGAACAAAAATTAAAACCAATAGCAATAAAAGAAAAGGATTGAAAACTACCTGAAATTAAAGGACACTGTAATACAAATACGAAAATGCCAAAATATGGAGGAAGATTCCATAAATACGAAGAAGGAGACCAACGACTGTTGATAGCTTAGACGAACCTGATTCACAGAAGGATTAGGGTTACCTGATGAGAAATAACATCAGTTATTGATTGGTGTACCTCGCAAGAACACAGAGACAAACTGGAAGGCTCGGAGAGGAAAATTGAAGGTATGGATCCGGAATCAATAAACTGCAAGGCTCGGAGAGGAAAATTGAAGGTATGGATCCGGAATCAATCAAGCTGGCAACGGCTGAAGGTGGGAAGCATGACGGTGATAAAGCGGAGCAGGCGGTGGAGTTTGTTATCGATGGTGGAAGAAATGAGAAGAAGGGGACCGTAGGTGTCGTATTTCGTGAGCTAGAGTTTCACGATAAGAATGGAGCAATCGAGGTAGGTATAGAAAAGGGGGAAAAAAGGATGGTTTATTTCACAATACAATAAGGATGAACGTGAGCTCTTGAAATGAGACTTACTAATTATAATATAGTAAAGAAGCTCCTCATTTCTCTAGAAAACTCTGGAGACTTGTGCATCCATCTCAGTAATAGTTTTTGCATCCATCTCAAGAAAACTCATAAGAATGTACATAGTAATGACTGCAACTATACTAATTTACATTTGTAAAAATGGCATTTTGCGACTTTCTGTTAAGTACCGGGAATACTACGCTTTAAATAAAGAATTATAAGCACTAACCAAAAAAAACAGCTTTGTTGGGAGGTTATTTTTCTCACTGGAAAAAATAGTCAACTCGCTTTCAATGGCTGTCGTGCTAACAAAAAGCTGCTTATTCATTAAAATATCATACAGAAATGGCCGACTTTCCAACTCATTACTTTAAAATGAAGGTACATACGTAGTCATTTGCAGAATTACATTTTATTATTTGCTCCACCGAGGAAAATTTCGGAACAGCAAGAAACTAAACAGTTAATTGAAAAATAAAATAGAGAAGGTTACAGAAGACTAGTTGAACATCAAGTTCTCCATAGATCCACTTCTTTGCGTTGCTTGTGAAAGAAAGCAACTCGCTTGGTTGGAACCATAGTATAATCTCGTCTTTTGCAGTTTCAGATCCATCACTTCCATAACATTTCCCACAACAGTTGGGGGTTTGTCTTCACTAATTCTAGCCCGTTTTGTGGCGCTCTGCTTATGAATTCGATGGTTTGAATAGTTAAGCAAGGATCCACATATTGGGATTTACAATGGCTATACACTGCAATGTATTGTTTAACATTTGATGTTCAATAATAATAGGGATGGACACTCACTATCAATCACAATTAAAAAAAATTGGCTCTTGTCATGGATGGAGTTTAGTTTGGAGGTTAATACACAACAATCAGTGTAAAGGGGATGAAAAACAAAGGCATAAACGAAGTAACGAACAATGGTATAAGAATAAAATCAAAGAACCAACTCATACCAATCTTACTCGGGAAAAGAAGTAAAAAAAATTGTATGTTATGAAATTTATTATCTTTGGCCTCCATGAGAATGACAAAGACAATAAATCACTATTTACATGCAGATATATTTTATAATTTAGGGATAGTCATCTTGTAACTATGCAGCTCACATGATGTGATTTTATCAGCATAACGCTCAAATCCAGAATATATTTCGTAATCTGTTTAGCTCCTGTCTTGGACACGATATCCCACCATATATTTCGTGTTTAGTCATACTGCGTGGATTCATACCAGTTTCATTTCTCAAAGTTTGTTGCTTATCCTTGATGTTATCTTGTTATATGTCAAAGCAAGTGGAATGATCTTCAATTCTTCTTTAAAGAAATGAGATCGTCAACACAGATTTTGTCTCTGTCAACTATTGCCTGTTAAAGGTCAAATTTAAATATCAGGCATGAACCTTCCTATAAGTTTAACTTCCTAAATAACTTTCAAAATTCTAATTAACATGGTCATTAAAACTATCAAGAGAGCATAATGTATATCTTAAATCCGGTCCATGATAAACCATTAGATAAACAGACATGGTTCCCAGCATAATTTACTACAACACAGCATGAGCAAAAGCATTGACCATGTATCCGTTCAGGTAGCATTATGTATGTTAAACGCATTTCTCATTCACATAAAAAATATATTAAAATGTGTATTCATAGTAGGTATGAAAATTAGAGAGATGCGGAAAAAAACTAAGGTTACTTGAACAGAGGAGGTTTATCAAGCACAAACTCTTCTAGTGTATCTATATTTTCTCTCTCCTCTATTTCTCTCTTTTTCTTCTTTTTTTCATTGATCAAATCGGCTCCACAAACGGCAATAAAGTATGAAATCGACTCCAGTGCCAGTTAGAGTTGATTCAAAATCAATTCCAAATAGGAACAACAGAGATACACAACATATAAGTTCAAATAATATTAAAATCATTTCACTAAATACCAATATAAATGCCAAAAGAAATGTAGATACTTGGACTAATAATAATCACGCAAGCATAATTAATCAACTACTAAAAAACTTTGTTCATGGCTTTAGTTATCAAATTACCGTCAACTGAGATGGAGAATGCTTAAGAAATTTTACTCCACAACATATTAACCAGTTAATATAGTACATTTAGCATAAGCACCCATCCTGATAGAGGGTTTGAAGGTGTGGTCCCGATATATATTTGATAAACTTGTATGCCAGTCATCATTTTTGTTTAGGTACAATTAATTATTAATCGTTACATATGCTATGGTTAAAATTAAATAAGTTGAATGGTTACAGTGCATGATATTCCTTTACATCTCCTAGTATTCAACAAAGAGCATGAACTTGAAATTTCTTATCTTGTTCATGATTTTATACTTCATAATATGTACAATTTGTTGCTAAACTTATATTTGTAACGATTTCAGATTAAAGACAGCAAATGCAATGATCCGATTAACGTGATGAGAAGTTATTAACATGTTTTGTTGTAAATATAAAATGGATAATTTGCAAAACTTTTTGAGCAATAGAAAAACAGAGTAGAAAATGAAATAGGCACACATATAAAAAATTTGGTGCTAAGGTTTAGTAAAAAAAATCTAAAATGAAGTCTACGAGGTAATAAATTTCAAAGAAGACCTAAAATGAAATAAATTCTGGTGTGCAAAGGTTTAGTATTACAGTTTATGAGCTACATACTTTGTAATACCCATTGGAGTTGGAGATGGAGTTGGAGACGGAGTTGCAGACTATACTTTTTTATACGTTTTGGCATTTATACTCATACAAAGCTACATGCTTTTTATATCTGAACCAAAAATAAGCAATAAGGTTTATCAAAATTGTCTGAACTAACCATCTCTCAAAGGTTCCTCTATTATTAATAAATTATGATAGCATTGCAAATTTGTGTAATATAAAATTAGATCTTGGTATAAATGACCTATAAAATGCATTCAACTCAGCGGTGAGGAATCAATTACAACATATTGTAGACTAATAAAACTTACGTTAATATTGTTATGAAATTGCAATTACAGTCACAATCATGCTTGCGTGAATTTAAAAAATAATAATACCAAATATGCATTTTCCAGGAAATTGGAAAATCATCCTCACAAAATAGTTGAAAACTGGTTGAAATAATATCAATATGAATTCTCAAAAAAGAGGATGAATAGGTACCTTGAATGAGATTTGTTTATTGCTTTACTGAGTCAAAGGTTTATGTTTTATGCATGAAATGCATATTAGCTATTCAAATCTATTTAGTTTCATTATATATGTTTATTTTTAACACTTTTGTGATCAATGGAATTAAGAAATATTTAATTTAAACTAAAAAAAATTCATTTTTATTTCTTGATTTATCGATAGTTGGCGGATAGGATAATTATCTGATATTCGTCCGTATCCACGGATACGAATATCTGATATCCGAAAATGATTTCGGATACGGATACGGATATAGCACTATCCGAATCCGAAAGTATCCGTTGACAGCCCTGATTAAATTTAGTTTTCTTGTAAAAAAATATATTTCATAAATAAGAGTAAAAACAAAAATATTATAATGTTTTTTAAGGAAAAACCTATCATTTCGATTGTCCAAAAAAATTCATATCTAGCATATTTAAAAATGTTTTGCCAGACTCTAGTATTAAAATTATATTTCAGAATGTTCAGAATTTACATCCAAATTTTGGTCGTAAAAATGAAGAACTATTAGAAATGGTATTAATATAAGAATCATTATCATCAATAGTGCAACGAAAGCCGGAGGAAATTCATTAAAGAAAATGAATAAATTATAAAACGACATGGATAACATTTGAACCCTTTTTATTTCATTTGGCTATGCGAATGAAAAAACTCACTCACTTAAAGACCTTCACACACACAAAACATGCCCAACAAAAAAAACACTGCTACAACTAGAAATGTTATGTTAATAATTACTTTCGTATTTTCAGCTTTCTAAACAAATACAGGTAATTATATCAACAGTTTAAAAGATCCTAACTTTAAATACATAATTAAAGAATGCTTTCTAACCTTTATACCAAACAATGAGTATATGATATACACATCCTAAACAAATCAAATTAAAATCCATAAATATTGATCACTTTATAAGTCACACGAAATTTAAATGAAATACCAATAGCATACCTCATTTTAAAGAGTGAATTCTCTTCATTGTTCACCCTCTTCCTCGGACAATTTGAATAGTCCCCCAATTTATATTCCTCGTACCCTCTATCAGAAACAGCCTCCCCTATCCCTTTATTTGTGAAGGCAAAGGCAATTATAGGCAAATTAATGACTTATCACGTTACAAACAAACATCAATAAGATAAAACACCTGTAAGCTCAAACAGTTAAGCAATACTAACAAAATTGACCAACAAAATCTGCCTGATGGAATCAACAAAAAAATTCATGCATAAAGTAGTAAAAAAAAAGTAACTCTTTGTGTAAACATAAAAATATTTGAAGGCAGAAATGGCAAAAAACTTCTGAACTAACCCCTTTCACCTTGAAAATTCCATGAGTATAACAAAAAGCTTATATGTATACCATAAATCTAAAAATTCCACTGGTGAAGAAGAATGATAGCTGCTTTTTCATAGATGCTTGAGGTGCAGTAGAACTGACAACAACCTAAAATCAACTAAAGACTTTAATATTCTTTATCTGTCTTGCCTTTTCTATACCTTTCACCAAAAATCTAGAAAGCACATCCAAAGAAACCTTTTTACACGATAAAACCTTAAATAGGTATATGTACATATACAAAATATAAAAATGGAATCTGTACCACTAATCAGATTCACTTCATTGATGCATTAGAGCATCTCCAACGGTTGGAGAATTCAGCTCCTTAATCATGAATTGGGGTAAAAAATCTACCCAACAAACGTTACGCGACGTAACATTCAGCGGAATGTTACGGGACCAATTCAGAATGCTGAATTGGTCCAGCGAGCCGATTTTATCGGCTCGCGATTGGCGAGCCGATAAAATCGGCTCGCCATCTCCCCCACTCCCCCAAAATCCCCAACGGCTAACTCATCCCAACGACCATATCCGCCTCGATTTTGATTACCAACGGCCATAAAACGGTTAAAACTTTTCTAACGGCCATATTTTCAGTTATAAAAGCATTCCATTCGAATTCTTTCTTCATCACAACATATTCATAACTTCTTTCTACATCTCTTTACTCCACGCAAAGTCTTTCTATATAATGAATTCCCCATTCAGAGATTTTTCACATCCGACGATTGACGGAAGCCAGTTCTCGCAAGGTAACACGAGCAATATATTTGAAACTTCATTGAGCAGGCAAGGAACCAGTCCGTGGACTGACGAAGAAGACATTTGTCTATGCAACATATATTGTCATTTCACACAAGATTCTGCAACGGGGAATGACCAAACAGCGCTTGCGTTTTGGAAAAAAGTGGAAAAAGCCTTCATTCAGAAGCATCCAGAATGCCAAAGGACGTTATCGGCGATCCAAGGCCGTTTTGGGAAAATAAGCCGTCAAACCCAATATTACGAGTCATAAGTGTACAAACTAAAGATAGCGAATCCAAGCGGCATGGGAGGGGAAGATAATCTGGTATGTTTGTATTTGTACGTACTTTTTTTGTGGTTGTTAGCATGCTAATTGATACATTTCCTTTTGGTAAGTAGAAACGACTAGCAAACGAGGAGTTCAAGAAGATTTTTCCTAGAGAAAATGGGACGAAAAGGCCACACTATTACCAGTTTATGCATTGTTATGATCTGCTTACTCGTCAACCGAAGTGGAACTCAGAACTTTCCAAGAGTCTCCGCGATGTTCAAAGTGCTAGCAAGGACAAGAAAAAAGTTCAAAATCGAGGTATTCTTCTAGTCCAAGCGGCTCAGGTGCCAATATTTCTCAATGTGTAGGGGAAAACCTACTTGATGAGTTCAATGCCACGAATGACGAAGATTTTAGACCTGAGGGAGCCAAAGCGACGAAAAGAAGGGGCAAAACAACGGTTGAGATTGAATCAAAAGTGAACGCCCGACACGAAGAACACAGACGTAGAGCGGAAAAAAGACTTGTAGAAGCTAGGGAAAGAACAGAAGTTTTGAAAAGTATTGCTGATCTGGAAGAGAAGAAACTTCAAATTCTTTCGGAGGACTTAGCGTATAAGAAAGAGCACGATGCGTATAAGAAACAGCAAGATGCGTATAAGAAAGAACAAGAAGAGAACGCTATCATGGACAAAGATCTGGATGGAATGTCTGATTTGGAAAAGGAATTTTGGATGGGGATGAAACGTCGTATTATAACGTCAAGGTTTCTGCAATTGATGTAGTAACGTATTAGTAGTTGCTCGTATTAGTAGATGCTCGTATTATGTTGTTGTAGTAACGTTGTATTTCCTTCTGTAGCAACCGCTTTCTTAATAATGAAATGTGTGCTTTATATATTTTGTTATTGCGTAAACAATTACAGGAAATTCAGACTTTCTATCAAACGATTGTCTAATAAACGAAAGAGACAACAAGAAGTAAACGAAAGATCATCGGGTTAGCCAACTACAACGTAGTTCAAACGCCTCATGGCCAACAAAATCGGTGCCGTACTCTACAAGGTAACGAGAATCAAAAGTTGCCCTATTCGTTTTAAATATGTTTTCGTCTTCAACTTCCTGTATAATCATCTGGTATCGTTCACAATCTTTAACGAACTGCCGATGAGCCATATGAATTTCAGTAGACATTCGTGTAGTAGTGCACTTAATCGACACGGAGTGGAACATTGTAATTTTTTCTCATGGATCGATCCACCAATGACGGAGAGGGGTGTCGCGTACGCTCTAGAGATGCAAGCAGAGGTGGGTCGCCTAGAAAGGGTGAATGTTGCAGCAAAGGCTGAAATGTTGTATGGGTTCCCCCGTAATACCAGAAACTAGGGTCTAGCTGTATCGTAGTTGTATGTCTTATTTCCCTGTATTTTGTGTAACATTATGTGGCACTATATCGTATGTTGTGTCGGATTTCCACTACATGAATGTATCTTTATATTTTTCTATATTGAAAGCAGTTTGTATTCTAGTTAAAAAGGTATTGTATTTAGTTTTGACTGCAAAATAGGTAAAGACTCGGAAAGGAGTTAATAATTAGGGTCGAGCTCATCCACTATTATGGACCTCTTCACCACGGATTTCTGTCAACTTTCACACAACTTATCTCCCTCAACACACAAAGGAGTTAATAATTAGGGTCCTTATTATAACTTGTGCATTAGTACTGCCTATTGCTTTGGAAACCGCATCATGTAAACAAAAGTAGAACCAGTGTCTGTTCACATCATGATAGTAAGAAAAAGAGATTCCCTACAGTATTACGTCAGGCGAAACAGTGACCGGTACCATCATGATTTTTTTTATTGGTTTGTACAATCCTTGACTATATATCTCAACGCAATTTACTCACATAATACCTCACTCAAACAACTTCGTTCTCATTCTACTACTTACTCACTCGAAAATGCCTTCTTGGCCCTCAGAAACTGACTCTGATGAACAGACGTACGAACAGATGAGACTTCATGAGCTCGAAGACGATTTCGCGTTTCTAATCCAAATTACACCCGAGGATGAACCATCACATGAACAGGGGAACGTCCAGCATCTATAAGAAGTTCAAGTGCCACATGTTCAACTAGCAAACAAACAGACTCTCGCTCAACCACAACAAGAAGCAGAGTTCTACCGAGTACCACCGCATGAACATGAAGGTGAATCGTATCCTGTACTTTGCTACTGCGGTCATGCGGTCGAAGTTGTGGTTCGTGCAGAAGGCGACAATATAGGTCGACGCATGCAGAAATGTCGATTCTATCCAAATGGATGCAGCTACACGGAATGGATTGACGAGCCGTTGTGCCCAAGGGGAATAGTATATGCAAACCAACTCGAACGAAAGATTAGGCGTCTCAAAAATATTGTTCAAGAGTTGTGACTGAACGCAATGCGACTCCCTTGAAATTGAATGTGTTCTTTTAATGTTTGCGTTGATGTTGTAGTAGGCATGTACTATTATTCAGTGTTGTATCTGTAACGGCCGGTTGTATCTGTATGGTTATTGTTATGCGAAAACCCCCTAGTTGAATCATTGTAATCTTTCTTATATGAAAATTCCATGTTCTATATATTCAAAATATATTCTTCCTACTAATAAAAATTAATAATTAGATAAAAACAAAAACAAAAAATTTAACCAAATGAACACACACATTTCCCTCCCCCCCCCAAACTTCCCGCGCCATGTGTGGGCGCGGGGGCTCGCGAGCCGATAAAATCGGCTCGCGCCTGTTGGGAGATATCAAAGATATCTCCCAACATGTTACGGGTCGTAACGTTTACGACCCGTAACACTGTTGGAGTTGCTCTTATTCACTCTGCCACTGAATCATTGATTTAGTTTTTAAAGATATCAGATTTTACTTCAAAAGAAAGATTTTTAACTACACTCAAGTTGATTCATGTGACATTCAACAATTGGAGGCAAAAATAGACAAACATCAAGATAATACGAAAGAAAATGTTAGAATCGATAAATTAACTTCCATGAAATTTTGAAAATTTTGAAACTACAAAGCATGTAATTTAAGAAGAATCACCTATAACTACTGGAACGGATTGGCAGAACTGGAATACTCTACCCATCGCTCACCCATTATCTCTCTTTGGCATAACATCAAGGAAGATCTACGCTTCCCTAAGAAATTCTGTCTTACAAATATATGAGTAATTTTGTGGTAGGAAAACTGGGAACATGCGACAAACCTGGATAGAAAGGATTTAGGCAGAAATAGAAAACGTGGAAACAAAGAGAGAATGAGCAGGAGGTTTTTTTTTTCTCCTCTAATTTCAGTGTATTAGGTGTTAGTGATTAGAAAGGAGGAGAAAGGGAAGAGGCCTCCATAGATGAAATTGAATATAGAATAGGGAAATAAAATATCATGCGAAGGAGTCGAGAGTCGGTGATACTTACCGCGATGAGCAAGGAGGAAATTTTAAACTAAAAAAAGGGCGAAGAACTATGTAGAAGGTGTATTGGAAAGTGAGATTTTTAATGTCTGACGTTTCTCTTTTCAGTTTCCAATGAATTACTGTTTAGATCAGACAACTTTTATTAGAGAGAGAAGAAAAATAGTAACCCACCACTAATTATACTTGGGATTGTTTTATTTTTTTATTATTTATTATTAAATTAGGTTTTTTGGTGTGTGCATAAACATGAAGGCATTTTTGGCGGCATACATGTGAGTGTGAGGATGGAAAATGTGTAGTTTTGGAGGGAAAATGTCATTATTAATTTATTATTGTCTTGGAAATCTATATCTAAATAATAATTACTTGCCTTGGAAACTAAACCCAGTAATATTTTATTGTTTTTGCCTTGTTGTAAATCTATCTCAGTAATAATTAGTGTTATTTTTTTATTAAAAAGGGGGGTGCGCATGTAGGAAGGGATTGCATTTTGGTGGGAAATGAATTCACCGGGTGCTGCCACGTGTCCTCAGCGGGTAATGAAAGCATTTTTTGGATGAAATATTATTATTTATTAGTGGTGTTGTGGAGGGAAAATCGTGAGTTTTGAAGGAAAAGTTGGACTTGCTTTAGTATATAGTAAGACGTGGCGCCAATAAGTTAATATTTCCAACAATGAGGTCTATCATTGCGTATGTATTTTAAACATAACAAAAACAGACTACAGCATCAATCAAACAACCGACTCTACTTTCAAACAAGCTGCAGTAACTGAAAATAATTTATTTCTTCATACATGAAATCCAGTCAATCAATAAGGAAATAATATAAAAACCCAGAAGCTAAATAAACATAAATATTCCCCAGATCCTAAACGATCAATGCGAGGTCTCCCAATCGGTCCAATCTGCAGCGCTTCCAACGCGAGGCATGCTGCTAATCTTGGTATAACTATGCACCTTAAAGAAATCAGAGGACATTACGCCTTCGCTGTCCACTCTCGGCACCGCCTTCATCTTATGCATCGGCCTCTCAAAGCTCTTCAGCCCTCCTTCGCTGTGAAACATGCAACCTGTCCACATTCCCTCATTAATTCACAACGTTTCCATCTACCATATAAAAAAAACCGAAATTTGAAAAACAAAATACACACTCACCATTCGAAAAAGGAGCAAACGACCTCCCACAGCTGCTCTTCATAACGTCCTGATCATCACAAATGACCGCAGAGCCATCAGCGCATGGGCGTAGCCCTTTGGTGACCAGTGGGGGCCGTGGCCCCCCAAGATTTCTTGGCTAGCAAGCTACACTTGAATGAAAGCAAGGACCACTCTCTCGAGAATTCCAGAATAGCAGCATGCAACGAATTCCAGAGTCTTCTTTTTCTTTTTGTAGTTAGCAAACGGTGGCTACACCTGAAATAAAGTATATGGACCACTTTCCTTTAGTTGCTACAAATGAATGGCTAGGATTCCTCTGCAGCAGCTATAAGAGGATAGGATGTAATGGAGAAATGATATGAAAAATTTATGAATCTTTTTTCTCTTTGAATTCTTTTCCTCTACTTCTTATTAATGTCTGTCTTCGAATAGTTGTTTGCATCACGTTGCCACATAACCATGTTCTCCACATAACAATCTCGCTTAAAATTTTTTGGCACCCCCACTGTATGATTCCTGGCTACGCCCCTGCATCAGCCGCCACCCCCCAAAACAAAGGGATCTCCCCATCCGAGCTCTGATCACAATAGCACTTGTAAATACCATAGCACATAAGCCAATACCACAACCCAGTTAAATAGATAAGATAGCACTTACCAAAGCGGCGAGGACAGAACCGTTCCTGTTATCATAGACGACAAAGGCGAAGGACCCTTCAAGACCTTTAAGGACCTGGTCGGCAGGATAGGGCCCTCTGTCCCTCAAGCTCCTGTAGGCCTCTATCTAGAGCATGGCCTCGTTGGTCGATTCGCTGCACAGTCCATACTGCCTTATCAGCGAGCTCAGGTTGTTGAGGCTGCTACGAACACACAATGTAACTCGTCCGTGCAGCTGAAGAGCCTTCTGTGGTACCCAAAGCATGGCATTTTCGTAACTGAGGCCAAGGCTGCTCCATTGCTGAATGAGATGGAGAAGGTGTTGGAAGTAATGAAGACATCGGTTCACAGTCACTTATCTCATTTACTATGTACTGGGCTGGGCTTGGCCCATGTATCTTATTACAATTGTTCTTTGTTTACAGTGCGGCTATATATAAGTTAGCCCACCGTTTTGTACATTAACTTTCTGTTATTACAATAGTTCAAGAATCTTTCTATTGAAATAAATCAAAACTATCTTCACTGCAAATTCTGTTTTGGTATCAGAGCCACAAGTCGAACGGCATCAACGAGATCCTCCATCGCAGCATCAACGAATACCTGCAATATCAAGATCTGAAAACAACTGCACACGTTAGAGGGGTTAGCATAAGATCTGAAAGCAACTGCACACATTTGAGGGACCAATTCATATCAGTTATTCCTTTCGTTTAACTGCCTCGCCAACCAGCGATATCAGAGAATTTTTATCATTTATCACCAGTGGCTGCATTTCACCCATCTGATCGTCGTAGATCATCATCTGGGATCAGTTTCTGGTTGCAGAGATCACTGTTACCAGTAGGATTGCCGTCCAAGAATCACCACAGTGTATTTCTGGTTACAAAACCCATTGGCAACAGCAAAATTGCCATCCAAGAAACGTGATTTCTGAACTAGTGTTATTCAATAATCATTTACCAATCAGTTTCCTCCTATTATGGCAGGATATAACGAAAGCATCAACTCTGCCATCGCTGGTAGAGTGTCATCTGAAACCTCTTCGTCAACACCACCCTTAACCTCGTAAAACCAAAAAGCCATGTCATTAGTATTCTCCTCGATGAAGATAACTATATATATGTTATGGAGATATCAAGTGGAAACTGCTATAAGAGGATATGGGTTGTAAGAATACGTACAGGGCACAAAATCAGTCCCACCTGCAACAATCAAAGACAAAGATGGAAATCTTGTAAGCAACCAAGATTATTTCATGCACCAAAAACAAGACAGCCTATTGGCATCTTGGTTAATCTCTTCTATAAGTGCAAATCTTCTATCACAAATTATTGGTAAGACAACTTCTTATGAAATATGGAGTGCAATAGAACAAATCTTTAATTCGCAATCAGCGGCGAGAGTTATGCACTACAGAAGTCAATTGCATAGTATGCGAAAGGAAAATATGACTATGAGTGAGTATCTCACCAAGATCAAAACATTGTGTGATCGACTCGCAGCTACATGACACAAGATATCAGAAAGTGAGCATGTGTTGTATATTACAGGGGTCTAGATGAGGAATATGAATCTATTGTCACGTTTATTGCATCACAAAAGGCTATTCCAGATCTAGAGTATGTTCGCTCAACATTATTGGCACACGAGGGTAGAATTGAACAGAAGAGAGCATCTCAGCCAAAATTTTCAGTTAACTATGCCTCTACTTCGAGAAACAAGATGCAACAAAAGGAAAATCCAAATCAAAAAGATATTCAACCATAAAGGGGAACTGCTAATCAGAGAGGGAGAGGTAGAGGTAGAGGGTGGAACAACAATAACAGGCCAAAGTGTCAGATTTGCGAAAAATTTGGATATGTGGCGAATAAATGCTATTTTAGGTTCAATACTGAGTTCAATACTGGCCAGCAAAGTCAAAATAATCAAAGGGGTCCTAATGTAAATATGGCTCAGGTTAATCAAACTAGGAACAATGCTGAAGGTTCAAGAACTCAAGGATCCAGCAATGATGACAATAGTAGAATTGACGACACAAGTTTGGACGATTGGTACCCAGACAGTGGTGCTACGAATCATGTGACCAAAAATCTACAAAACCTGAACCTTGGCAATAAAAATTACACAGGTACGCATACTGTTTGTATGGGAAATGGTGAGACGACAAGTATATCTCATGTTGGCCGTGGGTACATCAGAGGTAAGAGGCAACTCTATCTCAATAATTTACTAAGAGTACCCAGTATTACAAAAAATCTAATTAGTGTATCGCAATTTGCTAATGACAACAAAGTATACTTTGAGTTTCACCCAAAATACTGCCTTATTAGAGACATTCTAAATAGAGACATCTTATTACAGGGTAAACTGGACAAGGGTTTATACAAGTTCAGCAATGTGAAATCTGGTAATAGAACTAGTTCAGAAAATTACTGTAATAATGCTGAAGTTTATCATGTTGACAGTGGTGCTAAATTTGAATGTTGGCATAATAGATTGGGTCATCCAAAATTGAAAATTGTAAAACAAGTGCTGAATGAAAATAATATTAGTTCTGAATGCATACCTGATTCATATATTTGTACACATTGTCAAATTGGCAAGAGTCATAAATTGCCTTTTAATGACTCCAATACTATATATACTGCACCTCTTGAATTGATTGCAGCAGATCTTTGGGGTCCAGCACCCATGAATTCAGATCATGGACACAGGTATTACCTTTCTATTGTAGATGCCTTTACAAGGTGCACTTGGATTTTCTTTCTCAAAAACAAGTCAGAAACTTGTAAAGTAACCATGCAATTTATTACATACATAGAAAAGCAAACTGATTGCATGGTCAAAATGTTTCAAACTGATGGTGGGTCTGAATTTAAACCTTTAAAAAATTATTTAGAAAGCAAAGGCATTCAACATAGGACTACATCTCCATACACTTCTGAGCAAAATGGTTTAGTTGAGCGAAAACATAGGCATATCGTAGAGACAGGGTTGACACTGATGTCACAAGCATCTCTGCCAATAAAATTTTGGACAGAGGCATTTGCAACATCAGTGTACTTAATAAATAGGTTACCCACTATCATACTCAATGGAAAATGTCCCTATGAAATGCTACATAAAACTAAACCAAATTACATAGAGTTAAAAACCTTTGGATGCTTATGCTTCCCACATCTCAGACCCTACAATAAGCATAAATTAAGCCTAAGGTCCACGGCATGCACTTTCCTAGGCTATGCTAGTGATCAAAAAGGTTTTAAATGCTTAGATGGCAGAGGAAGGATTTATGTTTCTAGACATGTGAAGTTTAATGAAGCTGTATTTCCTTTTGCAGACAACAACATCAAAACAGTCAAAAAAATAACTGGGGCAGAGAAAGTGATCATCTCATCACCAGAGTTGACTGAGTGTAAAGCTAGTGAACCTGATCAGGAAGCAAAGGAGAGTACAGATGATGACTGCACTGTACCCAGTACCAGAACAAGCTTCAGCTCATCAGATTCACTAAACAGTATGTTTTAGGATGATATTGCTACTCAAGGATATGCTGACATTGGTGAGTGTCTTAATGAAGGTGGTACCGTGTCTAGTGGCAAACAGACAAGGGATGACAACAGTGGAAGAGCTAACAGTACAAACAGTGCAAACACAGAAGATTCAAGCAGTGTAAATACTGACAATGCAGAAGACCATGCACATCAAACTGGGGTGAATAGACATCACATGCTAACTAGAGCTAAATGTGGGATATTTAAACCAAAGTTATATAATGTTAGTTTGATCGAGAGAGAACCTATCAATTTCAAAGAAGCAGTCAGCAATGAAAACTGGAAAATGGCTATGAAAGAGGAGTATAATGCATTATTGAAGAACAAGACTTGGAGTTTGGTTGAAAGACCCAAGCACAAGAACATCATTGGATGCAAATGGACCTATAAACTGAAAAGAAAGCCTGATGGAAGCATTGAAAAATACAAAGCCAGACTCGTTGCGAAAGGATATTCACAAGAGTTTGAATTCGATTTTACAGAGACTTTCTCTCCAGTGGTTAAGCCCACTACCATCAGAATTATGTTAACCATTGTCTTACATAAACAATGGAACATAAAACAACTGGATGTACATAATGCATTCCTAAATGCAGATCTACATGATGAAGTTTTTATGATGCAACCTGAAGGATATGAGATTGAAAATAAAGAAAAATTTGTATGCAGACTACATAAGGCTATTTATGGTCTTAAACAAGCATCCAGAGTATGGTACGAGAAACTCAAAGACACATTTGCAAGTTTAGGGTTCACTACAGCCAAGTCAGACAATTCATTGCATATTAGAAAAAGAGGTGATACTATGATATTCATACTGGTGTACGTTGATGACATTCTCATAACTGGAAATAATGATAAAGAGATCAGCAGTATCATAAAGCACATCAGTGACACATTCTCCATAAAGGACATGGGGAATATAAACTATTTTCTAGGTATTCAGATTTTACAAAAATCTAAGGATGAAATTATTCTATCTCAAAGGAAATACATTTTAGAGATTCTGGCTCGAGCTAAAATGGATAAAGCGAATCCTCTACCCACACCCATGACTACAAACTTAAGATTATCTAAACACAGAGGTGAAGCAATCAATGATGCAAAATTCTACAGAAGCATAGTCGGGGCATTGCAATATGTTACTGTCACAAGGCCAGAAATTTGCTACAGCGTAAATAAGGTTTCACAATTTATGCACAATCCCTTAGATGAACATTGGTGTGCCGTCAAAAGAATATTACGTTATTTAAAAGGCACTTTAGATCATGGCTTAAGGTTAATAAAAAGCAAAGAAATTATTCTACAAGCTTACAGTGATGCTGACTGGGCTTCAGATCCGGACGATAGACGATCGACATCAGGTTATTGCATCTACATGGGCTCGAATCCGATTTCCTGGTGTTCAAAGAGGCAAGCAACGATTTCACGTTCTAGCATTGAAGCTGAGTATCGATCTGTGGCAAGCACAACAACTGAAATTATATGGATTAATTCGTTGACCAGAGAGCTAGGGTTCCAATTCAACAGAAAGCCTACGATTTGGTGCGATAATATGAGCACCGTGTCTCTCTCAGCAAATCCCGTTCAACACGCACGCACGAAGCACATCGAGGTCGATCTCTACTTCGTGCGTGAACAAACACTCGCTGGAAAACTAGATGTGAATCATGTACCCGCTTACTACCAAAAGGCTGATGTATTGACAAAAGCCCTCTCCGCCAGAAATTTCCAGAGATTGAGAGAGGAATTATGCGTAATCGATGGCGGCAGAGTGAAAGAGGAAAATGGAAAACCCTAGTTGCATTTGAGGGTGGGTAATGAAGACATCGGTTCACAGTCACTTATCTCATTTACTATGTACTGGGCTGGGCTTAGCCCATGTATCTTATTACAATTGTTCTTTGTTTACAGTGCGGCTATATATAAGTTAGCCCACCGTTTTGTACATTAACTTTCTGTTATTACAATAGTTCAAGAATCTTTCTATTGAAATAAATCAAAACCATCTTCACTTGAAATTCTGTTTGGAAGAGTGGAAGTCTGCTAGGATTTCTTCAGGGTTTTGGCTGAAGCTTCGAGTTTGGGCTCAGAAGTTCCTGTGGTGGTTGAGCGAATCCTTTGTGGAATATTGCCAACATTTTTGTTTTCCTTTTCTTGTTTTCGTTTGGTTTTTGGTGGGATGAGATGGTGAAATGGTAACGACGATGATGATGGAAGATGTTTTGTTGTTTATTTTACTTTATATAGAGATGGGAGACATGTGGTAACTTTATTTTTTGTAGTTATCCTTGGTGTTTTGGATTGGAGTAAACACGTGTATATGTGGAGGATAAAGAATTATTAATACCGAACGTGAGTGGATAAGGTTCATTATTTTGCATGCATTTTAATACTGCTTAGCCCATGCTGATTCGCTAGCTCAGTACTGTAATTTCTAATTAATATACTGTAAAACATGTTCTAAAGCGGAATGAAATCCCTATACCTAATTTCCCCTGTCTTCCTATACCCAACCAATAAGAACCCCCTAAATTCTACTTTTTTGTAATTAAACCTTCAGACTTAATTGCAAAAAGGTGAAAATCAGAGATCCTGATTGGTTGGGTATAGAGGAAACATGGGATTTGGGTATAGGTGTAAATACAAATAGAAAAATGTGATGGTAATTGCTAAATCGTCGCCGTATTCAACTTTTCTATGGGGAAATAGGGTGGTAAATAGATGCGAATAATGTTATGTTAGTATTCATATAAAAATAAAATAAAATCTGCATTCTATTTGCTATCCATGGATGTTTCAAAAGCAGTATCTGTATTTGCATCCGTGAATATTCTCGGGTATAAGAAAAATATTAATGTGTATCATGTAATAAGCAATATCCGAGCGGTTCATGCTAGTTCAAAGAATAACAATGTTTGTATTACTGTGTATCATGTAATATAGTCGAAAGGTAAAAACTAAGGTGCGGCTTAAAACAAAATATTCAACTCAACGTTAAAACAAAATTTTATTTTTCATGGTTTTATAATCAATGAGATTTTAAAACGTCTATGCTGAACTAATTTATTTATTTATCAACCATTAAGGGATAAGATAAAATATTTGATATCTGTCCGCATCCGCAAAATGCAAATATCTAATATTCAAAAAGGATTTCACGCGGTTTACACTCTCCATCACCAAACCATTTTCGAACTATACATAAATGGAATTTTACTACTAATTTATTAATTTGTCGCTAATAACAAACAAATCAAATTTAAATAAAATTGTTGTGACTATTAAAACTTTTGCACTTATAACACACATCAGTCCACTTGATGTTTTATCAAGTAAAAAGTAAATATGTATAATCATTAAATGTACATCGGTCTGGTTTATGCTAGTTCAAAAAATAACAACCATGTATCATGTGATATTATCAAAAGGAAAGGGGAAAAAAAGGAACCAAGGTATGGTTTATAACAAAATATCCAACTTTACGAGTTTAAAACAAGGGCATTGTTAAAAATTGTACTGTGTGCCCTTAAAAAATGAAAATTGGATTATCATTAACACCTTAAAATAAAATATCCAAATCAATGAACATAACTCTGATAATGACAGTAATAGAATTATCCTATCCAGCACACACATTTATTCATCACGATCAACTAGAATCTACTAAAACAAGATACATGTTTTCACATATATATTTCAAGATGCATGTTTATATATTTGATTAACTGCATCAGCCAGTAAATGATTATGACCAAGGCATTGCCGCACATGGCTATCTTGTATGAAGGAATGGAAGATGTTTGTCAGCTGGATATACCTGTCAACGAAATACTGTTCATTTAGGACGTTCAACTTTTCCGATAGGATAATGATCACAATCTTACCTTAAGCGAACATGGTTTGAACTTCGACCCTCAATGAATAGCGATCGATTATCTCATGTAGATGACTCTCAATGAGGGAATCGAGTACTGGCTTCCAACGTTTGGATATGCATTTGAATTTGTGCATCGACTTGAGAGGAAGTCTCTTCAGTATTTCTTCTATCACGTCGTCAGGAATTTCCGTAGTTTGTTTAGCATGATGATTTGTGTTGGAGGAAGCCATGGCTTATCATCAGTGAAGAACTGCGAATACGGAAGCTGATCTTTGAAAAAAAATAGGGAAGAAGAATACAGCGGCAATGTTTTCAGCCAGGGAGATACATATTATATAGTGGAAACCCTAATACCGTGTCATTGAAATTGTAAAATAAGCCCAAAGCCCAAGTATTGAAGCTTCATCCAACTCCGAGAGGTATTTAATTTGCAACTGTACAAGTTTTTTAGTCTAGATTAAAAACAAAAGCAATAAAAAAACTTGAAAAAGGCATGGTCTTCGTAACTGTGTTGCAATCCAAAGGCTGGAAAATACATAGCGAGTTTGGTATTGAAGCAATTATGTGATATTTTGTTTGTTCTGGAAAATGAAGACAAAGATTCAAGAGGTACGCTTTTATTCCGTAACATTTCCAATTCTAAACTCTGCTTAATATTGTAAATGTTTGAGCTGTTTCACACGTAAACGACATTGCTTTTGAGCAAGCACATTACGTACTCGATGAAATGACTCTTACTCCTGGAAATTAAAAATGTGATCATTTGAATTATGTAGCGATTAAATTGAATGGTTTTCTGTGTGATCAATTGTTCAGTGTAATTTTCTGGATTGAGAATATATATTTACGTGAAAATGATTAAGAAAGAAATTCGACTTTGGGAAATTTATGTGCTAGCTGCTGCTTTTCTATAACAATGTTATAGCTTATGGAATAATGTATAAGTTTACAATGTTTAGATGGTATTGACTACAGTATTCTGGTAATCTGGCAGTAGACCAAAGTATTTTCTGGTTTTTCTGGTGTACAAAACAAGCAAGTTCAGCTCATGATCATTATCGCCTAAGTGTGGGTTACTAAGAATTTATTATTGATTCATTATTGCAAATAGCCGTTGAAAGGTATAACCATAATATATATATATATATATATATATATATATATATATATATATATATATATATATATATATATTACGCGCGCGCACACACATAGAGACAGGTTCGAGGCCACTCCAAACCAGCACCCCAAAAGCCCCTCAACCACAACTATGTATTTTTCACACTTTCTCTTCCACTCATTCTCTTACTTCCCACTCATATTCTTTAATATAAACGAGTAGCCATGGTTCGGGTGTAAATGGAAGACTGAAATTCAGGGGGGCTCCCTAATCCTAATATATATAATTAGTAGATCTCTTCCGCCCAAAATGGGCTGGGGTTAAGAACAAATAATCATGGAATCGACTCGATCATCAGATTATAAGTTCATTTCATACCGGACTAGACCGGAATAGGGTTATGTACATTCTTATTATGAGAAGGGGTCACTAGCACAACGATCGTATATTTATGTGACTTTTTATTGGGCTACTACAAAAACAAATAGTATTAAAATATTGCTATGAATTATAATACATTAAAATTTGTCAACATTCATCACTTTTTAAAAGTATACAATTTACGTGATATAAATTGCAGATTTTGACTGTTTCTTTTATTTAATATGGTATTAGTTGTGATCTAAATTTCCTTCCACTAACATACCGAACGTTATATTTTTGCATTCTGTCTATATAAGAAATAGAATAGATAGAACAAAATAGAGAACAATTTTTTTTCATCTTCCTCTCTTTTCAAAAAACCTTCTTATCTTCATTGAAAAATTTCATTACAAAAGAAAAGAAAAAAAAATGAAAAGTGCTATACAGTTTTTTTAATTTAATTGCAAATCAGACTCACTTCCCGTTTTGCAAGCGAATTGATATTGAAGAAGAGGTTGTTTTATCCTAGAGACAGCGACAAAAGATACGAACTGTTTTGCACCATTGAGCAGATTGCCGAAACGTCTTCAAGGGAGCGACTTTGTACGTGACTCGGCCATTAGTTTTTCAACAAATTGAAGATGTTCAGGCAACTAATGGTTTCTGCTTCCTCTGTCGCTGCAAACAACACCAACGATGTCGCGCCTGCATCAATGTTCCAGGTCCCACTTGTCACTGCTGCACCTTTCAGGTTTGAAGGTCTCCACTTCAAACGCTAGCAACAAAAAAATGGAGATTTTTCTGACATACGAAAAGTAGTTAGTGCTTTATCAACCGAGAAACCACAATTGCCGGAGAAACCAAATGAAGCCGGTGCGGATCAAATGACGGTTTGGACAGAGAAATCGAACCAATTGCAAACTTGGATTGAGCAGGACTACATGTGCAAGAACTTCATCCTCAACGGCATCAACGACGATATGTACGACTATTACAATTTAGACGAATCAGCGAAAAAGATTTGGGTGGCTCTGAAGAAGTATGACACTGAATAGGCAGGTGCAAAGAAGTACGCAGTCAGCCGCTACCTCGACTATCAGTAACAGATGACCGGTCAGTAGAGATGCAATCTCATGAGCTTCAAAAAATAGCTCATGAGATCATCTTCGGAGTATGGCTTTGGATGAACAATTTCAGATTGCTGTCATAATTGACAAATTACTCTTGGGATGGAATGATTTTAAAAATGTGCCGAGGCACAAGATTAAGGAATTTTCCTTAGAGTGCTTGATCACTTGCCTCCGTATTGAGGAGGAGACACGCAAACATGACCCGAAAGAGGAAATGTTGTTCGTCACAAACAACAACACTAAAAAGACCAAACCAGCTATTATGAAACCAAATGTGAAAACATTCAAAAGTCAAATTCATCGCAACAAACAGAATTGGAACCCACAAGGGAACCAAAAAGGACAACAGCGACCAACCTAAAAGAGTGAACCTGGACAGTTGTTTCTCTGTTACAACTGTGGAAAACCAGGTCATATGACACATAAGTGTCAGAACAAATTAGGCCCTGCACCGCAGACTAACCTGATTGAGGAGCCTTTAACGGCTATGATTACTGAGATTCACCTTGCTGGTGGATCAAAGGGTTGGTGGGTAGATACTAGTGTTTCTCGCCATGTCTGCTATGATCGTGATATGTTTATTGCATACATGGTTGCTGATGATCAGAAGGTTTTTTGGAAGATTCTCACACCACTAAAGTTGTTGGGGTTGTAATGTGGAAATCAAGTTTACCTCTGGAAAAACAGTGATTTTGAAAGACGTGATGCATAATCCAGAGATGAGAAAGAATCTGGTTTTTGGCTTTCTTCTAAATAAAGCTGGCTTTACTTAAGTTATAGGGGCTGATTTGTATACCTTAACTTATAAGGGAACTTTTGTGGAAACGGGTTATGCTTGTAAGGGTATGTTTAAGTTCAATATTGAATCTAATAAAGCAACTAGTTTTGCTTATACGTTGTGTGATTTTAATATTTGGCTCTAGATTATGTCATGTTAACAAAGGCATAATTCATAACATAAGCACCTTAGATATGATTCCTAAAATGTCAGAAACTGATTTTGATAAATGTGAATTCTGTACTCAAGCTATAATTACAAAGAAACCACATAAATCAGTTGATAGAGTATTTGAAATCTTGGTTTTAATTCATTCTGATATATATGAGCTTGATGGCACCTTAACTAGACATGGACATCATTATTTTGTCACTTTTATTTACGATTATTCTGATTTCACATATGTATATCTCATAAAAAATAAAAGTGATGCATTTGATTTGTTTAAGACATTCAAAACTGAAATTGAAATCCAATCGAACAAGAAAATTAAAAGACTTTGTAATGATAGAGGAATATATTATGAATCTAGTTCTATTCTGGATTTCTATAAACTACATGGTATTATACATGAAAGAACCGCACCTTATTCATTGAAATGAACGGTAAAGCTAAAAGAAAAAATAGGACTTTTACCGAATTAGTAGCTGCCAATTTATTAAATTCTGGTGCAGCAAAACATTGGTGGGGGAATGTATTATTAACGGTGTGTTATGTGCTAAATAGAATCACTAAATCAAAAAGTAAATTTTCACCTTTTGAAAATTTAATAAATTACGAACCCAATGTGTTCTATTTTAGAACTTGGGGATGCTTGACATATTTTCGTATTCCAGACCCTAAGAGAATAAAATGAGCAAGTAGAGCATATGAATGTGTATTTATTGGTTATTATGCAGTTAATAGCAAAACATACAGATTTTATAACATAAATACACATAATATAATTGAATCAAATGATACTGACTTTTATGAAACAAAATTTCCTTTTAAATTAAGGAATAGTGGGGGGCACATCAAGTAATTAATTACCTGTAAGAACAGTGCCTAATGAACATCTGAAAATAAATCTAGAAGAAGTAAAAAAGCAAGAACCACAAAAGATTTTGGTTCAGATATTTGTGCTTTTACTATGGAGGAGGATCCCTTAAACCTCTAACAGGCCTTGTCTTCAATAGATGCCATATTTGGCAAAAAGCTATAAATGATAAGGTGGATTCTTTGGATTCCATTAATACCTGACGCTTAGTTGATTTATCACCTGGTTGTGTGTATATATATATATATATATATATATATATGTGTGTATATATATATATAGGCTGTAAATGGGTGCTTAAAAAGAAATTAAAACCTAGTGGCACTGTCGATAAATATAAAGCACGTCTAGTTGCTAAAGGTTTTAGGCCAGTTCTATTCGCACTCCTCTTTCTTCCTTTCACACCCCACTTAATTGAAAAAAATCATCACCCCACTTTTTCCCTTTCACCCCCACCCCCGCAGTATATTCTGAAGTTACCGTTAAATTTTCTGTACCATGTTCATCATTGACGTTGTTTGGTCACCAACTCGCTTGGTCCGAACTAGGTTGTCACACAAACTTCGCTCGACCTGAACTAGGTTAATATATGAACCTTGCTTAGTCAAGACTAGGTATATGCACGAACCTCACTTAGGGATTGCACTATGTTTGTACATATACATCCCCACATTTAAGCTTATGACGTGGTAATCTCGTTTAAACGTAACTGACGATTGTTTGAAAACAGGGGCAATTTCAGAAAGTCTAAAAATAGATAAAGTGGTAGGGTGTGAAAGGAAAATTTTGGGGTTTGAATAGAATTGGCCAAGGTTTTAAACAAAGAGAAAATGTAGATTTCTTCAACGCTTTTCAACTGGAACTAGAAATACATCCATTCGAGTATTAATCTCACTTGCTTCTATTCATAATTTAATAATACACAAAATGGATGTTAAAACCACATTTTTAAACGGTGAATTATATGTAGAAATTTATATGGACCAGCCTAAATGATTTGTAGTACATGATCAAGAACATAAAGTATGCAAATTGGATAAATCATTATATGGTTTAAAACAAGCACCTAAACAATAACATGAAAATTTTGATAACTTAATCATTTCAAATGGTTTTAAAGTTAATGAAAGTGACAAATGCATTTATTACAAATCTGAGAATGACATTTGTACTATTATATGTCTTTATGTAGATGACCTACTCATTTTTGGGTCAAATATTCATGCCATAAACAATGTTAAATCCTTGCTAAGTGCCAACTTTGATGTGAAAGGTCTAGGTTAGGCTAGTGTAATCCTTGGTATTAAAATTACTAAATACGAAAAGGGACTTTCTTTGGATCAATCTCATTATATTGAGAAGATTCTAAAAAAATATAATTACTTCGACTATAAACCTGCATGTACACCGTATGATCTCAGTGTGAAGCTATTTCAATACACTAATAAAGGTGTAAAACAATCTGAGTATGCGAGCATCATTGGCAGCCTTTGGTATGCCATTGATTGTACTGCACCCGACATTACCTATGTCGTGGGATTATTGTGCAGGTTTATCAATAGACCTAGTATAGAGCACTAATATGCTATTGAGAGGTTCATGAGATGCCCAAAACGAATAATGAACCTTGGATTACATTATGAAAAGTTTTCAGTTGTAATTGAAGGATATTCCGATGCAGAATGGAATAATTTATCTGATGATTCAAAAGGGATCAGTTGCTATATATTTAGCATTGCTAGGGGAGCTGTTTCTTGGAAATATAAGAAACATACTATTTTGGCTCAGTCTATTATGGAGTCTGAGAAGATAGCACCAACCACAGCTAGTGAAGAAGCAGGGTACTTGAGAAATCTGCTAGTTAAGATTCTCTTATGGGAAAAATGGATACCAGTTGTATTGATCCATTGCGATAGTACTGCAGCTATTGCAAAAGTTCAGAATTGTATATAACGGTAAGAGACGATTGATACATCGTAAGCACAGTATTGTTAGAAAGCTACTCTTTTCAGGTACTGTTAGAGTGGATCACATACGCCGTGATAAAAATTTGGCAGATCCTTTAACGAAAGGACAATCTAGAGAGAAAGTTCTTAATACTTCTAAAAGAACGGGACTATTGCCCTTAGATTGTTGAGTCACTCACAATGGTAACCCGACCTAATGACCGGAAATCCCAAGAACTAGGTTTAACGGGTAAACACAAGTTGTGTAGTGATTGCAGTTTAACATGCTATTTTTTGTATATTAAGAAGCATGTATTCCTGAAGCGATCAGAGGATGAGTTAATAGAAACTCTTAATGAGATCTATACTCTATTTGAAGTGGAGTACCTATCTTAAGGAGTGCTCATGATAGACTCACCTATGTGAATGTGGTCGTCTCCTATGCAGTTTTGGGCAAAATCTTCAAGAGCATTCACTAAACTGGGATAGATGTGCATGGCCATTAATGCACAACCTTATTTGATTGCACTATAGAAAAGGCTGTGTGTGGTCTGATGTTAACAATAGAGTTCAAGACCACGTGTCACTCTAGTAAAAGCTGATTTTTATTCACTATGCAAAGGTTCAAGTCGGAAGACATCTCTGTTTATATACAATCTTATGTTTTTTAGAAACTACTCGAAAAATATATTTTTAAAAATTCAAGTGGGGGATTGGTGGAAACGTTTTGTATATGTAGTGAATTTATTTTAAAAATAATTACAGTTACTAAGAATTTTTTATTGAGTCATTATTGTAATAGAGACGTTGAAAGTTATGACAGTAATATATATATATAATATATATATATATATATATGAGTCATTATTGTGATTGAGCAGTTACACTAGCACAACGGTCATATATTTATGTGACTTTTTATCGAGCTGCTACAAAAACAAATGGTATTAAAATATTGCTATAAGTGATAATAAATTAAAATTTATTAACATTCATCACTTTTGAAACATATACAATTTACATGTTATAACTTGCAGTTTTTTGACTGTTTCTTTTATTTAATATGGTATTAATTGTGATCCAATTTTCTCCTACTAACTTAGCGAACGTTACATTTTTGCATTCTGTTTATATAAAAATTAGAATAGACAGAGCAAAATAGAGGATTTTTTTTTTTCATCTTCTTCTCTCTTTAAAAAAAACCTCCTTATCTTCATTGATAAATTTTCATTACAAAAAAAAAAGAAAAAAAGAAAAGAAAAGAGTGTACAATTTGTTTTTAATTTGAGTGCAAATCGGGCTCAATTCATTTGTGCAAGCGAATTGATATTCAAGAAGAGGTTGTTTTATCCTAGAGGCAGCGACGAAAGGTATGAACTGCTTTGCACCATTGAGCAGATCGCCGAAACGTATTCGAGAGAACGTCTTTGTACATGACTCAACCATTAGTCTTCCAAAATGCAATAAATTCATATTTTAAGAAATTTGGATTATTTAATTATCATGACATGAGACAAAGGACCAAGTTGGCAAAGAAATTTAGTAACCATCCAGTAGTTATGTAGATTAGGTACCTCAATCGTCATGGATATTATACTCCTTAAAATTAGTTACATTATTTTATTTGTACAGTACTCCATTTAAACTAGTTATTGCCAACTTTCTGATTATATTTCAATTAAAAAATGATGTTACCCCATATATATATACGTGTGTCTGTACACACACACGCGCATGTGTAGAAGCGTCCTGGAGCACCCTTGTTTTGCAACACCCCTACCTTAATGTAAGCTACAGTAATCTAAATCCAACAAGATTTTGTAGATTTCTCGTATAGGCAATATTTACCATTATCATAACAACTTTAATTGTGTACAACTTTTTTTATGCAAAAAATCTGAACCGAGTAAAAATGGAAAATTTTATAGAATACATGACATATACATACTTGTTTTTTTTATTACGAGCATCCACAATATGAAAATATCGAGAAATGAACAAATGATAGACAATTATCTTTGGTTGTCCAGTTATATATTTGGGTTTAAAATCATTTCTACGGATTGTGCATGTTCCCATAAAATTCTCTTGTTAATGGCCCATAAATTCCAAATAATTTGACAAATAACAGATTACATTGTCCTGTATAAATTAGTAGTAGAAATTTCCCTCCTTTTCTAAATTATATATGTTATTTTGGACAGTTTTTCATGTGAATAACAATTTTGAATGTATGTCTATTCCCTAGTTTCTTTGTATTTTTTTTTTGTTTATCCTTTTTTGGTAGGAATTTTTTTTTTATCCTTGGAGTTTCTATGTTGCATGACCATTGTTGATACCAGCGATATGAGTAATAAAGGCGATTATACATTTGGCATGCATGACGTTGTTTAGAGAGGTTTTCTTCCGAGAAAAAGGTTAAGCTAATAGAATTTCGTATGCATATCGTATATTTAAATTGAGCTTGTGATGAAGGGAATTCAAAGCGAAGTTAGGTTATATATAGTGTCTGAAGTCGTTGAGACTACACATAACAATAGGATGATGTCTGAGATTAGGTTGACAGGTCTTTCTCTTTACTATTAGTTTTGTTTGTGTTATGTTGTGCAGAAACTATTACATAAGTTATTTGCCTCTTATGTTTTTTTTCCTAAGACTAACTTATGGTTATCGTTTTAGTCGTGTTTAGTTGTAGGTAGAGGTAAAGTGGTCACTGATTACTGCCCATACACCCACATTTTTGTCCTAAGTTTGTCTGATTCTTAGCCTAAGAGATGGTCATACCTAACTTCTCGAACTTCTATTCGATGGCTTTTTAGTTACTTTAGTCACTAAGTGTAGCTATAATAATTTACTCATGAGTCATGAATCTTTTTCCTTTACCGAGTACCTCTAAGAATGTTTATACAAACAACAAATGTTCCAGAATGGCTCGGTATGGATTGGATAAAATAAGACCTTCATCTTTTCTTCTTCTTTCCTAATGTCATTCAGCATGCCAAAAGATTGGACTGAAGTTGACCATGACTAGTGAATCAAGTATTATCTCTAATAATATAAATATGCAATGGTGAGAATGTTGATTCGGTTGATAAACTTATGTGACCATCATACATCATTAGCAAATATCAGAGCCACAAGTTGGTTAAGTCGATGACTTGGATAGTGACAGACGAATCTATTGGCAAATGTCCATATATATGCAAGCGACTCAAGTATAAATTTGAATAATCCCAAATAATTGAACATGTTCTAGCTAATTACTATACTATAAACTTTTGATGTTAACATCGATGTTTACTCTTCAACCCTCTTTATTTATTATATGTTAGCTATCTATTTCTGCTGGAGTTGAAAATCAAAATTTTGTGGCCTACTTCAGTTGTAATTATGAAGTAATAGTTTATAGATGTTCAGTGAGAAATTTCGAAGATTCGTTAATTGTAATTCAGGTTTCCGTGAATTTAAAGAGTTTTTTGCTTGTTTCATAGATGTTTGGAATATTTATTAAATCAATTAGTGCATTTCTTTCATATGAATATCTTTATTTCCTAGTCAATGAATGAGTGTTATATTATAGATAATAAGTAAAACATCAAGATGTGGAACTGATTTATCTAAGCAACAAACTCATGATGGTTAGCACTAAAAGGTATATTGTGTACAATTTTTGCATTAAGAAAATAGTTTGATGGTGATAAAAGGTAAAATAAATTTGGTTAAGTATATGACATGTACATTCTTGTGTGGATGCTTCTTCGGGTGATCAAAAGTTCATGCGCGAGTTGTTTACTAAACAAGAAATTTGTTGATGTTACACTGTAGCATCAAAGTTCATGCTTCAACTCTTTTTAGTGTATTGTGTTAGATAACTGCTTCATAATTTTTTGATAAACCCAAATTAAATTCAACATTTCACTTTATTACATCAGAAATTATGCAACTCACATCCTCAAAAGTGGCAAGTGACTTACATTGTAATGACCCGGATTTTTTGGTTGATTAATTTTAATTATTTAATATCGTTTTAAATATTGAGTTGATAATATAAATGTATCTTTATATTAAGTTATCGATTTAAAAATCGATTTCGATTTAATATCGAATATATTAAATTATTATAATACGAAAATGAATTTAATTGAATTCAAAATTTTAAACTGAATTGAAAACAGTTCAGATGATCAATACAAACTTCTGTTTGAATTAGAATAATAATATTAATTTATTTTCGAAGAATTAGTTGTTTTCAATTTAATTCATATCAATTTAAATTAATATCCTCTCCATATGATCGAATGGGGATTCAAAACATGTCCCAATGTGTCCAAAATAGTGGTTAAACCCTAGAAACGTCAGTTGTTGTGTTTCGATTGGAGTTCAAAACCCCGAATTATATTATTTAAAAATTTAAACGGATAAGAACAGAGTCAAATCAAATTAATATCCTACCCTAACCTATCACATAGGATGTAATTTGCGCATAAGAAATTTTTTAAGGCCTAAGTCTACATTGTCTATAAATCGCGCTGGTTTCCCTTCTATTTTCTTTCTTCTGGAAATGAAATATATTCCGTTCCATTAGATCCTCAACATTCAAATTGAAACTCAAAAGCTTCAATATGTGTTAAAATAAAATGTTCGATCCTCATAACAAAATTTCAAGCATTCAATTTCTAGAAACAAAATCGAAGCCGCTAAAGTTATTTCTTCAGAACTTACATACAAATCGAATGCAAATATAAATTTCTGAATCGAAGTCGATTCGGTGATTTGAAGGAGGCTTGCGTCTGCATTCTTTTGAAAGAAAAAAAAAAGCTTGGGAATCTCGAGTTCTATAGTTGCGAGTTAGGGTTCATGATTTAGGCAATTTGAAAATGCTCAAAATGGGAAATTTGCGATTTTGAAAATCACGAGACCTTGAGGCTCGACGTTAATGGAAGCGTTCGAAATCAAAAGGGGGTGCGATGGAAGAAGAAGTCGATGTTTGATTAGTGCGATCTAGGGTTATTGACTGGCGACGAGGACAGGAATGTGATGTTAAATTGATTTAGGGAGGTGCGGTCATAGTAGTATGTCAGGGAGGGGCCTGCGGTCAATAACAGTGATTGTAAGAGGAGAGGTAGAAGATGCAGTGGGTTTCGTATTCATTGGTGTCAGGTTCTCCAAGTATGGAAGAAGGATTAGGATAAAAACACGGTATTTTATTTTTATTCTTTTGTTTTTAAATGTCATTAATTAAGGTTAATTATAGTTTCAATTGAAAACTTATATAAATTATCTCTCGTTCATACAAGGACCGATTGGAACATAATAAGCAACATCAGAATTGTATCATCAAATACTGCAAGCGGAAGTTGGTTTGAGATTTTTCAAGATGAATTAGGTATTTTTAAAATTTAATCAATTGTAGTTCGATTTAATTTAAGGATGGATGAGCTGCTATAAAATTCACAGTGAGTAAATCTCACTCATATTTTTATTTAGAATTTATTTTATTCATTAAAATAGTTGTTCCTTGGTTGTTTGCATGCACTAAAATATTATTGTTGCTATTAAATATATATATATATATTAGTTATTTAGGATTGGTGTTTGTGGTTATTATATATATATATATATATATATATTGGTGATTGGATAGTTCCCGCAGTACCATTAGCGGATGCTCGCAATATCATTAGCGGATGACCCTATACGCCCTACAATATGATAGTGGATGACCTTCTATACCGCGATATCTCCTCGAAGCAGGATTGGTATTATTTATGTTGGTTATCGTCTGTGGATGCAGGAAAGCAGGTAGGAGGGATCCAGTTGGATTCCTTAAAATTTATTATTGTTTGTTTTCATATATATATATATATAATCATATATGATGTGTTGATTGGTAATTGGGTGGTTTGATTGTTTAAATATCACTGGGCCTAAAAATGTTGATTTATAAAAATACCGTGAAAAAGATATTTCGAGATTTAAATGGAAAAATCTATTTTTCAAAAATAGAATTTGAATTTTGAATGGGCTATAAAGATAATTACTAGTTTTGAATAAATAAAACAACTATTGAATTTATAAACGGTGTTTATAAAATAAATAATATATGAAATTAAAGAAAATTTATAAACGGTGTTTATAAATAAAATGGAATGATTTTCATTGGATAATCAGGGAATTGAAATGAATCTATAAACGGTATTTATAAATGAAGTGGAAAAATTATTATTTGATAATTTGAATATTTAAATTCAAACATGAATTTAAAAATAGAAATGGGTAGTCATTTTAAAGAAGTAAACGATGAAATTTATTCTAATGTTCGAAATGTAAATTGAACTAAAAATAAATCCGTATGGATTTATGATTTTAATTCGATTAGTTCGAGTTTATTTGAATGAAATATTTCTTAGAAAAGATATTGGAATCATATTAGATAGAACTAAAATTAATCATGAATAATTAGATTTTTATATTTATATAAATAAGTTATAATAAATAGAATATTCCAAAATAAGATTTTGGTTTTAGATAGATTACGTAATGAAACTTGTTTAAATTAATAAAACAAGTAAATTTATAAACGATGTTATAATTGTGGCGAATTAATTATCAGAGGATAATTTGAAATTCAAATTTAAAAATAGAAAGTTAAAATCATTTCGAAAAGGGAATGACGGTTTTTATTCCAGAATTCAGAATATAGATGGAATGGAGTTTCAAATAGAATTTTGAAATGGAAACTTGTTTTAATATATAAAACAAGGAAGTTAAATTTATAAACAACATTTATAAATTAAGTGAAATAATTATCATTTGGATAATTTAAATATTTGAATTCAAATATGAATTTAAAAGCGAACTTTGAAGTGTTTTGAAACAGACCGATTGATTATATTTCGGAATTCGAAATATAAGCTGAATGGAGAAAATCTAATGGGTTTATAATTGAAATTCGATTAAATCGAATTATTTAAATAATTTATTTATAAAAGGAATTTGAATTAAATATAGAAGATCGAAGCATAAATAAAATTTATAACTGAGTTAAGAAATAATCAACCATTAAATATAGATTTGGTAAACGGGTTCAATTTATATTTAATATTTAAGAAATGGAGTTGAAATTTATTATAAATGAAGTTTAAATGTTTATATATATAAATATAATTAAAACGAGCTTGCCACAGCACGGTAGTTCGTAATTTGGCATTTCGAGCTTCAATTGAGTATACAAAACTCAACTTAAGTCGGAATTCTATGAAATAAGAATTGTTAGGACCGATTTGATAATAGTTTTCTAATGGAAGAGAAAAATCTAGATTTCGTTTTATAGATTTTGAGTTATGTCAAAATCAAATTTTTAGAAAAACAACACCATAACCATTATATAACCATAATGGTTTATTTAAATAAATAAATAGATTTTAAGTAAATAAAATACGAAAGTCTATTAGAAAAATCCAGACTTGAGATAAAAATAAATATGAACTCAAGTGGTGTAAGTGAGATGATTTTGAAACATTAAATCAGATTTTTAAATTATTGAATAGAATTAACTAATTTGAAGAATAATTAGTTAATCGGGTTTTGAATCGAAATTAGGCGTTGGATAAGTAAATGGGGTTTAAGAATTTATATTCGAAATCAAATATGAAACTCGAGTTAAAAATGGAATTAGGTTGGGTTATAAGCAAGTTAAAAATATATTTGAACGTGATATGTTCAAATAGAAAGTCAAATAGGCAAAACAGCTAATCAAAGAAAAATTAGTAAATTGAGTTGAAAATGATTGGATTAAGTTGGAACCAATTGGAAATGGACGTATATAGGTTAGACAGTTATGGAGTAAAGTGTTTGAAGATTGTAATTCGTGTGCCCAACAAAAAGGCACACGTTTAAATTTCATATGAGTTTTTATGCGCCGAATCGGCAAGCCACTTGGCCTTTTGATTTTCTTTATGAATTGAAAGGGCCTAGAGAGGCGAGTTGAGGTTTGAGCTATTGACTATACAAAGGTGGTGCTGGCGAATTTTTTCGATAATTTAAGGAGATAGAATATTTTTAAGAAATTTGATAATTAGAAATCGATATATATAGAATTCGATAAGGAAACAAACTTAAAATAGAATATTATAAACAACAAGGAAATCTATAATTAAATCTGTTAAAAGTAGAAAGAGAAATGCATGTACGTTTTAAAAAAAATTGAATAATTGGTTTTTATGGAGTTGATTTGTAACACCCCACGTCCATTAATGTCACTCACAAAGGGAATGCATCAATGTCCATGAAGCGTTATTATTTGTATAGAACAGATAAATTACAAGAATAAATAAATAAAACAACACAGCAGAAGATAAAACTTATTTTATTTCATCATAACTCAAAACGAGTTTACATAAGTAGTTTCCAAAGCCATTTCAACAGGATCAGTAGTCTTTTTCAAAAACTTCAAAGTACATAAAGAAGCAAATACTTAAATAACATAAATGCATAAATCCCCGCTGAGCATAAGCAAAGCCATAAAGATGAGAGAGTCTAAAGCGATACATCTTCTCTCTCCTAGCAACTGTAAGAAATCGACACTAAGCTGTAGTATTCCCTCCTTGTAAACCTGAGGGAGGGGGGGGAGGGAAAGGAAGAAAAGAGGTGGAAAGAAAAGGGGGTCAGACATAAAGTCTGGCGAGTGCGATAACTTTAACAATATAATTATCAAAGTAACTAGACTAAGGCATAAGCTGGAAAATAAGGAAATGACTGTGAACAATTGGGTATGACAGAACAAAACGAGGAAATAAGATGAACCAAGATAACGTTAAGGCGCCCCTAATCACTACGAGGTAATTACTACACTGCACCACCACTAGTCACCCTAATGGTTGATCCCGCCTACAGAACTTAATAATGATAATGGTAGTTTAGTGTACCCCTAGCTACCTTCATAGGTGCCGTCTGCCCCTATCTCCACTAGGTTTACCCACTACCCTCCAATATTTATCCATAATATGGTAGTTATACTCCTAGCTGTCTTCATAGGTGTCGTCTGCTCCTATCTCCACTAGGTGTACCCACTACCCTCCTCATTCTGATTTCAATATTTATTCATAATATGGTAGTTATACTCCTAGCTGTCTTCATAGGTGTCGTCTGCTCCTATCTCCACTTGGTGTACCCACTACCCTCCCCATTCTGATTACAATATTTATTCATAATATGGTAGTTATACTCCTAGCTGTCTTCATAGGTGTCGTCTGCTCCTATCTCCACTAGGTGTACCCACTACCTTCCCCATTCGATCGGCTCCCTAACTCATAGATACCCGTGCTAACCCCACAGTGGGGTGTATCACTCCCCAAAGTGGCAACCTGATACCATCAAGAATGCACGGCTTATACCTACACGATGCAACAACGTCTTACCTACCAGCCCGGGCCCACACACGCATATGAACCCGTTGGACTTGCGTTGCCACCGCTAACCCTTTTTGACCTCTTACAATCAAATCCAGTACGCGTGTCCCGTCCTCGACTTGGGTCGAGCCCACAAAGATACTAAATGGGTTACTGGTTTGAAAAGTGTCCCCACACAAGCTTTCCCCCTATGCTTGGTCCCCACTAGAATTTCCCACTTAACTCCTCTTATTCATGTCTTCTTACATGTTTCAACTTGGTTAAGTGTTCATAATTATATCCCACATGTCACCCATGTTACTTACTCAACAAATCAACATGTGTTATTGGTTAAGCTTGTCTTATCCCTATCCACTTATCAATTTATTGATTAAGTTTGTCTTAACCCTACCCACTTATCAAATTATTGGTTAACCTGGTCTTAACCCTTTCACTTAGTTTATGATTAGGTACTTCTTAGTCCACAGATACGTTGGTTAAGAGAATAACTCCCTAAGTACCAACCCCGAAGACCGAGATCAACATCAGATCGTTACTCAGAGAATCACCCACTCAACCAAACTTCTGTTTGTCACCCATATTTGTCTTTAATCAGCATTAATTAATTATTGAGACACCTAATCGTATTTCACATGCCACCCAAGGCACCCACTTAACTTCACATGCCACCTAAGGCACCCACTTAACCCCCTCATGTCCCAGTACAAGTTTATCTGGTTAAGTGTTTCTTAATTCATTAAGACTGTAACCTTATAAAGACCTCCCACATTAGACTGGCATTTGTGGCAGCTGGATTTGCCGGGCGGGTCCGGGCAGTCTTACACCGCAAACGAGCCTAACCTCGTGTCTTCACAATTGTTACGCATTTAATTTATGCCTAAGACCTCTCACATTAGACTGACATTTGTGGCAGCTGGATTTGCCGGGCGGGTCCGGGCAGTCTTACACCAAAAAAAGCCTAACCTCGTGTCTTAGACGATTAATTACACCTAATTAATCATTCCCCAATTTGAATTAATTTCCCTATTCAAATTATCAATTCCAAATTTAATTATGGCCATAATTGACTCAATTATGTCCATCTATTTATGGTATGTAAAATCATACCAATTTTCACCACAAATTTATTTTATGCCATTTTAAGGCATTTAAGCCAATTCTTAATATTAAATCTTTTAATATTATCCCCTTACCCTACGTTGTACGTTCGTTCGTTTAACGTAAAATATACGTTACGTTAGACTCGAATAGTCTAACTCATGGAATAAAGAGAAAACATCACAACATACATATTGATAAAACTAGATCTAAACATAGGGGTGAACTTGCATGTGTGAATGAGGTTCTACATCTAAACCTGCACAGGCCAAAGTTACAACTTGCACGAAACTACACATGTCATAGATCCAAATCTAAAGGTGTAAACTTGTTTAGATAATGGTCACAACTTGCATAAATCATGTATGTCATAGATCTACATCTAAAGGTGTAAACTTGCATAGGCAATAACCACAAACTTACATAACATGATTCATATTCCAAACTCATATATTTATATCAACTTGCATATGTGATTTATGCAACATAGCAATGGTGTAAACTTACATCTAAGCATGTAAACTAGCATGTAGAATTTAGCATATAACTCACACATGTCATAGCCTAACTTTAGATCTAAAATAGATGTCATGAAACATGTAAGGCTATATATAATTTGCATATGATCTATGCCTCAATTTACATCCTAACTTGCATAAATACATATGATTTATCATATGAACCAAACTAGCATATGAACAACATGATGATTTGATTATACATAAGCCAATCATAGAATCACAACATAGATGATAACATCGTAACTTTACAACATAGATGATAGCATCATAGAATTTACAACGTAACTCACGTTAAACAGCTAAACCCATCGTCGTTGCCATTCCCTCATGTCGTCGCACCACCTGACGCCACTGGAGCACCATCACCCACCAACGGTCGAAGCACTGGAATGCCCTCTTCCCACGCCAGTGGTGGCGCACCACTCGGTGGCCCCACCTCCAAGAAAACCGCGCTCGAACGAACGAGCTTCAAGCTCGAAATTCACAAAACCTAGAATGTATTATCCAATCTCGACTGTTCAGCTCGTGGATCTTAATGAGATCTTCGATTTTCGTTCGGAAAGTTTGAATTTAATTAAATGGATTTGGAAAAAATGGGGTACGAATTTGGGGCGATTTCTTCCCTTGAAGATGAACTAACGGCGGTTCCAATTAATGAAGTAGAATTAGAGTTTTAAGCTTATTTATATATATTTTATAATATTATTTTGATTCAAAAATAGCTCGATTAATCTTCGAACTCCAAATCAAACCCAACTACTGCCGTCCCTAACCAAATACTCTCATTCCGGACGCAGTGAGATATATTTCATGAGCCAATTCTACAGTTTTGATTAGTTTTTATCAAAATTAAAATATAAATTAGTATAACGGTCAATATTGAATTCAAACGTACATTTTAATTTACCAGGGCCACATACTAACTATAAAAATTATGGAAATTGAAATCTAGCTATATTTTGACGACACGATCCGTAAAAAATTAATTTTGTCGAATTTGGAGACCGTTTGAAAAATGGTCTTTTTAACCGGTTAATTAAAATCAAACTAAAATTGAAAACGCATTTAAATTCACTACGCTCACATATTAATTCAAAAAATTATGAAATTTTGAACTAGATTATAATTTGGCATTTTGAATCCAACAAAAGTGGTTTCATCGAAAACAGAGGTCGCTTGCAAAATGACTATTTTTAAGGGCTTATATATTATTAATATATATATATATATTCTGTAGCGACTATTCTAAATTTTAATTTGGTCATAACTTACAATTTATGAAGTGAAATTTAAGTTTCTTACATTCGTTAGAAAAATATAGTTAAATAGATTCTAACATTCCTTGTTTCGTCAAATTTTTACTTATATTGAATTTCGTATATTCAATTGAAGTTTAAAACCAAATTTTCAAACTACTGCGCCATTTCAAGTTCGCTTTAATTAAATTTTAAACTTACACGTTTTAACTTCGATTTAAATAAATTTTAAATCGTTAATTCTCAAAATAAATCATTTTAAATTCTTAAAATCCATTAAATCAATTGAAAATAAAATTTTAAATTGGTTCCAAAATCTGGGTTGTTACATAAGTGGTCTTGTCCGTTTTGAAGTTAAGAATGTTATTCAGTCAAGGCCTGAAAGGTAGTTGTACCCCAACTTGATTAATTTCATTATTAACCGATAAATAACAACATTCAGTCTCGAAGAAAGGTTTGAATATGATTTAGTTGAATGCAGTATTTTGGGTTGTTGTAACTTTGTTCTGCACAACATTCGTTTTAACCCAAGAAAGTGGAATTTTGAAAATATAATAATAAATATTTCCTAAGTATGGAAACAAACGAGTTGGGAAAAGAGATAAGTAATTGGAATGTTTTCCAATTATAAATAGAAGATATTTTCTACGTATAGAAAATAAAAGGAGTCGATATATGGAAATGTTTTCAAATAGCGTAAGAGGCTAAGGTGATTGTTAAAATATTTGGTCAACAAATATTGATAAGGAAATGAAGAAGTGATTTAATTAATGAATTATCAATTAAGGGGCCCAGTGATTGTTTGATGCTTTGAATGGATGTATGTTTTTCTTCGATAGTTAAATAACCGACTATCGAAATATCTACTAATATCGTTGTCAATATGGAGAGACTGGTTGGATTATTATCTGAGAACCACTCCGTGTTGGCAGTAGCGTTACGAATCAGATTATATGAAAATAATCGAAGACGGAGTAAAGTGCAAGGGTTTTTTCTGTCAATCCTAGGTAGAAATTGCCTAACACGGGTTAATGGAAATGGTTCCTTGGGTTTCGATTAATCCCAGAACGAACGTATATGGACGAATGTCTCACAGAGTATTTCCAATGATCGCATACGTTGGTCGGTACAAATATATATATATATATATATGTATGTATATATATATGTATGGTGGCGAAGGATTTATTCTCTTAGCATAATATCCAGATTTATATTTGTGCAAATCAATTAGTGGTTAACGGAACTGACAATGTGGCACTCAAAGTGACAGTGCTATCAATGAATGGTAAGTAATCTTAGCCTCGGACCTCAACAACTGGGAAATGACAAATATCGGGTAGGCAACATGGCTAAGTGGGTAGCTTCCAATTAGGGTGTATCATCGCCTATCTATAGAAACTCATTTTATTCTTTATTCTATTTGATGCTGTCCCATTAGGGAAAACGCTTGCTGATCCCAAACGTTGGTGATATACATTCGATACACTCAATCAAAATGAATGGTCGGTCATGTGTGGTCGGGTTACAAGATGTTGTTGTTGAACCCAGTGTATTCCTCTCTAGAGATACGCTATCGGATTGTGGTTCCATACCTTGTTATAGTTGGAAATTCATTACCAGATAAGTGCTCGCGGTTTTGATTGTATATTAAATATATGTGGAGCGTGAGATGCAAACGTTCCACTAGATTATTATTTATTTGATTTAGACACTATTATAATATCAAAAGATTTTTGATATAAAGATTATCTTTTCTTCAAAAGGATTTTGAAAGTTAAATCAAGTGTTTAGGATTCTCATTAGGGAAAAACCCGTTCTGTGTTATACGGTGTGGTCTTATGAGATATCATTTATTTTCTCAAACTATTTTAAGTTGTTTACTCATACCAGTCCCATGACTGACACAGAGTTTATTATGTTTTGCCTAAACTCTTGGGTGCCCAAATTTGTACGGGCAGTCAAGTAGTTTAGGATTTTACAGATTTATCTAAAGGAGCTTGGAGCAGGAGGCTTCGGCATTATTTAGTTATTGTTTTTCCGCTACGTTGTAAGTGTTGTATTCTGATCATGATATGTATATAGAAAAAAATCTGTACTCCAAAAGCTGATATATATTATATTTTGTTCCGCTGCGATGTGAGATTATGTATTATTATTTTTGTTCTTCTACTACATTTTTCTTCTTTACTAATAATGAATCTTATTCCTGTGATATTTGGGTTGGACGTGTGGTTAATTTAATCAACTCAGATTGTACGAAAATTCGGGCTGTTACATACATAGAATGTTGCGGCGAAAAATTTAATGCTACACAAATGAACCCATACTGAACAAAGTTGCACATGGTAGGATTATAAAGGCACCATATTGGTCGAATAGGTTCTGCACCAATTCCTTTCTCGACCATTCTATGTCTCCATTCATTCAATCGATCAGTTGCATCGCCATATCTCTTCTTCTCCATTCATTCAATCGATCAGTTGCATCGCCATATCTCTTCTTCCCATTCTCGTCTTTATTTCCTCACCATAAAGACTCTGCCATCGCTGAAACTCTTGGCCGTTGACGACCCCAAACCCCCGTTCCACGACGGCAAGGGTAATCTTTTGAATATAACACAAACAAATAATAGAAGAATAGAAATATACCGATACACCATAAAATGAACAACAGAATACAGTGAATAAACATAATCATGAGAGTTACACAGTATACAGGATCAAACTTAGTACAAAATACAGTTCAGCTTTACATAAAATGTCTACAGCGAAATCAAAACATAATATGTATAACAGGAGCTGAACAGCATAAAAAGAAAGAAGTGATAGAATCTATCTTCAGCTCCATAGCTATCCAGAAAGAGCCTGCTAAAACTTGAATACAAGGCTGCCCATGTAGAAAATAGGGCACCCGAGTTTGCAAGTGAAACAAACTACGAGTCAGTCATGGGACTGGTATGAGAAATCTACTACTTATTTTACAATACGGCTAATCACAGGACCACGCCGCTAACGCGGAACGGGTTTACTCCATTGGATTGCCAGTGCTTTAAAAACAAGTAAATCATTTAAAAGTCGCAATGCTTTTTACGAATAAAAAAACAATTTCAATCATAAGTCGCAATGCTTTTTCCAAAATATGCTTGATACGAATAAAAAAAGCATTTGATATTATTACTAGTGTTTATAGGTTTCAAAAACAATTTCAATCATAAGTATCAATCATAGACGACATAAATGCCCCATACCACTATGTCGCCATATATAGGCGTACAATCAAAACCGCACGATGTCATATTTGGAAATTGGATTTCCGTCATGAACCAAGCAAGAGATTGTCCTTACCAAATTCGAGACGCTCTAGACCGTATCTCAGGCAAGTACTCAGTCAAGTCTTGGATCGTCAGGGCCGGTCCACACGGAGTGGATTAAAATGCCTGAACACTGCGTTTCCCCGCCCTATGGGGCGTCAACTGGTCATATACCGACCAAACCGTCGCCCCGGAGCGACCGATATAAACGAGGCGCCTCGCTATCCATCATCCACATAAGTGAAATGCCCAGGCGTGTAAAACCCAAAACACCACTCCTAGCTAGAAGGAAATGCATGTCCTCTCTGAAGTCCTCTCCCGTTTCTGGCTCATACCAGGGCGTGAGGCTCGCGAATTAACGCTAACACAAAGCTAGGTATTTAAAGCCCTACTTTGATCTCAATCACAAGGCTCTGCTTTTCAAAAAAAAGCCTTGATCACAGCATCTTTGTATGCCACGTTGTCAATCTACAACGTCAGACACACATCCATTTACAAGTCCGTTCTGGGTCTGAATGAAACCGGAGGCACCTTACTCCTCTCCCGTATGTCCAATACAAGAGAGAGGCCCTCGCACATCCGAACGATCAACAAGTACGTCCGGACAACCACAACTGTAACCCCTTCAGGGCAGCAACTCCCATCAAAGGCATCAGGAGCCATCCATTCGATGCGAAGATCCTCGGTCTTGCACCGTCTTCATATCTTCGACTTCTAACCGTCGATCAATTATTTGAAATGATAATTAACTCAGCCTTTTCATATAATTCACGTATATTTGGAATTTCAAATCAATTCATTTCAATGGTTAAATTATCTGACATCCATAATTCAGTTCATTAATGTAGTTTTCAAGTCAAACACATTCAACCATCAAATATCCAATAAATCGGGTAAATTCAGTTTATTTACATTCCATATCGTTTATAATATTTTATCACGATTTATCGCTATTTTTATTTATTTAAATAGAGCCAAATTATTCAAACGACGCTTCAGGCCATAACGCGGCCATGGCGCTGGGTTTCTTCAAATTTGATTTACACATATCTGAAAATCTAACCGTTGGATCTTTACAAATTTTATATCATTGGAAAGATCTTTTCAAAGCGGACCCAATGGTTCCTGTTTTGGGAAAATCCGACAGTCGGATCTTCCGGTGCAATCGTTTAAATTTACGATTTCAAAATACGAATTGCAGCGTCGTTATTCGGTTTATTTTAATTATATTTATATGTATATATATAATCCATTCGGGCATTGTTTTCATTCATATTTGAATTAAACATTCCAGACAATCCAACTGTTGTATCTTTGCAAAGTTGGTGTCGTTGGAAAGATATTTTCAAAGCGAACCCAATGGTTTCGGTTTCGGGAAAATCCGATGGTCGGATCTCCCGGTACAATCATTTGAAATCATGGTTTAGAAGTACAAACTGCAGCTTCGTTGTTCGATTTATTTTAATTATATATATATATAATCCGTTCTTCGATTTCCAAACCATATTCATTTTGTATAATTGATAAAATAATATTTTTAGCCACAAATATTCATTTCAACATATGACTATCTTTAACACTTCATATGTAGATAAAAATGTAATTTTTATCGTCAAAACAATTTATTTCCAACATGATTATTTTTAACACTACGTATATATTATAAAAATGTGATTTTTATTGTTAAAACAATTTATTTCAAAAATGAAGATTTTTAGTGATTCATATATATTATAAAAATGTGATTTTTATTGTTAAAACAATTTATTTCCGACAGGAATATTTTATATACTTCACACATGCAATAAAAATGTTATTTTTATCGTTCAAACAATTTATTTCATACATTCAATAAAAATGTTATTTTTATCGTTCAAACCATTTTATTTCATACATTCGATAAAATGTTATTTTTATCGTTCAAACCATTTTATTTTATATATTCGATAAAAATGTTATTTTTATCGTTCAAACCATTTTATTTCAAAAATGAATATTTTTCCCAACACATGAATATAAACCAAACACAGGAATTTTTCAGAAAATTTCGGCAGCATAACGACAGGGTAGTTAAAACCGGCACCGTCCCGAGTACGGCTCCTCGCTCTACCTTAAAGCCTCGCAGCTTTTAACAATGGGGATTTCAATATCTAGTTCGTACGCAGACGAATTTTCCCATAAACTAATCCTATTGGGATTTCAACTAAAATCAATCATATCAACCATTCGCATTTATCAACCCAATTTCACATCAACCAAAATCCAAACAATCACAACCAATATATATTGTCCATGGTCTGTGGACGAGGAGAGTATATATTTATATATAGATATACGTATATAAATATACTATGATTTCATTTTAATTCATTTCAATTCCATTCAACGCACATATGATTTTTACATAGCATATATAACTTATACATCGCACATACAACTTATACAACGCTTATACATGAGGTGTATAGTGCTTATATAACTCATACATCGATTATATAATTTATACATCGTCATTCCATATCGTTTATAATTCAGAAATCTCACACTGGATTCCACTCCTCCAAAAATTGTAGAAAGCTCCAAAAATTCTTCAGTCTCTTCTAAAATGTAGAAGACATCCACACGAGTTCACTGTCTCTTGTTTCACCGGATTTCGACAACATAGCAAAAAGATATGATTTTTATTCGATAATCACACTTTGCGATGGTTTTTGAATATTGAAAACAAATTATTTTATAATAGTCGTTACCTTCAACGCCGGGGTCGAAACTAGGTTTCGACTTTTCTTGCAAACGGTGGAGGGGTTGGACGATCGGCCTTCGTAGTGACGAGGAGGGAGGAGATTGGCGGCGAACGGTCGAACTTCAAGTGGCCGATTCACTTCGAATACCCACAAAAAAAGTCCAATCTTTATATAGATTTGAAGCTGGGATGTCCTCTACAAAATTCTCAATTGGAGGGAGGCCTAATTTTGTTTGTGGAAGGAGAAATCAAGTCGGGAAGTTCTGAACCACTTCCGCCGTATATCACGAGGGGGAGAGAGAAAAAAAATCGGGTCTTTTTTTATAATATGAATGAATTAATTTGATTGGCCTGCTATATATTTATTTCAAAAATGCCCCCATCTCCTTACGAGCTCCAATTCAAACCCAACGAATGTCGTCCCTAGCTAATTACCCCCATTGTGAACGTAATGGAATATGTTTTGTAGGCCCATTCGACTGTTTTAGTCAGTTTTTCTTCAAATTAAAATATAAAACATTCAAATATGGATTTGAACGTACATTTCAATTTGCCGGGGCCACATACTAATCCCCAAAATTCCAGAAAATTAAATCTAGCTATGTTTGGATGATACGGTCCCAACAAAACTAGTTTCGTCAAATTTGGATACCGTTTGAAAAATGGCCATTTTCTGGTCGATCCAAATTGACTAAAATTAACCAATCACATTTTCCTTTGCCACGCTCACATATTAACTCCAAAAATTATGAAATTTAAAACCTAGCAATAATTTGACATCCCGGATCCAACAAAAGTGGTTTCGTCGAAAACGGTGGTCATTTGCACGGGCTATAGTAAATCCATATCGACCTTTCTGAAAATTCATTTGGCCATAACTTTTGATTCCCGCTATGAAACTTCGATTTTTCAGATTCGTTAGAAAGATATTCATAAACAGATTTAAATATTTACAGTTTCACTAAAATCCGTTTTATTTCGCATCTGGTACAGTCAGTCAAAGTTCGAATTCAAATTTTCAAACTGCCGCGCCATTTCAGGCCTTGTTTTATAATTAAAATAATTATATTTATTTTCCAACATCGATTCAAATAGACTTTTGGTCATTATTATTTAAATAATTTATTATAAATATTAAAAATCCACTAAAATAGCCAAATTAAAATTTTTAAATTGGCTTTGATTTTCTGGTTGTTACAATCTCCCCCACTTAAAATCTTTTCGTCCCCGAAAAGTAACGAAGCCGAAAGTTGTTTAATTACCCAACTCAACTTCCATTTTGGCTTTCATTCTTCAACTTTTCGGTTCCTAAGAATTTTCCAATTCTTCAAAAATTTGGCTAACACCCTAAATTTTCGAAAAATTTCGCCATAATCTCCTTTGTACGGGGAGGGGTTTCGAAATTTATTGGGCCGTATTAGGTACCCAATAAATCCTAATAAGCATGCACATATTTATAGTGATATATTACGGTGTCCACAGGGGAGTGTGTATAGATCATAACTCCAGAGAATAAATTCTCGTCACCCTATAAATGGTTTTTGTGCCTTAATGACCAGAAAGACGTGTTTATAATCATCTCCAGTCCCGTGTCGGGTTTTTATTAATCTTGCAATTTACCATTACATTTTGTATAGTCCATATCAGTCTTCTGTTCAACCTGTAATATATAGTAGTCGCCATACAAGCCTCTCGCTTTTATGGTAAATCTTCAACCTCGTCACACAAGCTCCAAATGCTTATGTGGTATATGATAAAGTATGATATCTTCAAGAAGTATACCTTGTAGTGTAGTACAAAATTAATTGTTACTATCCTATGGCAACATTTATTATTACACACAGAATAACCAGCACTCCGCATCCAATGGCATTCACAGGAGGTTATATAATAAATAAAATTGCGCATCCAACTCATTAAGGTTTACCTATTTGTCGGGCACGCAAATAAATTCTTTACTCAACAGCAAATCCGTTTACCTGTTCAAACATATATAATGCACATACATATATTTCTATCTAATTTTAATCAGTTCAATATTTGATTCATTTGCATAAATTTACTTTTCATTTTCCTATTGATTAGATTAACTATCATTCCAATAATTTGATTAATCAAATTCTCAACCACACAACACACACAAAAATCAATTTGTCGTTTAACTTTTCAAAAGTTTAATAATTAATTTACATACTCTTTTAAAATCATTCAGACTATATAATAAAATAAATTTACATCCATGAAAAGAAAACAACAACCAAGTAGAAAACAATACGGAAATGCAAAATATGGTAAATGTACCTTGCACCAGAGTTAATCAGAGATATCCACCCTGCATTTGGGATAGGCTTTCTTAATGCTCTCCTCAGTTTCCCAAATACAGTCTTGTGGATCTCCACTCCACTGCACTTTAACTAAGTGAACCTTCTTGTTCCTCAGCTCTTTAGTTTCTTTGCCAATAATCTTTAGCTGATCTCTCCTCACTGCCAATTCTGGAGTAATTTCGAAATCTTGTTGCGCGGCTTCTTCCACGGCCGAGTCTGGATCATGCACATGCTTTCGAAGTTGAGATACGTGAAACACATCATGTACTCCAGGCAACCAGTTAGGCAATTTAACTCTATAAGCGAGAGTTCCAATCCGTTCGAGCACAGGAAATTGGCCAATAAATCTGGGTGCCAACTTCCCTGTTTTACCAAATCGGACTACTCCTCTCATTGGGGAAACCCTCAAATACACATAGTCGCCAACAGCAAATGATAAATCTCTTCTTCTCGAATCTGCATAGCTCTTTTGTCGGCTTTGAGCGACCAGTAATCGTTTCTTAGTGAAATCGGCTTTATCCCCAGCTTCGCGAATCATATCTGGTCCCAATACAAGTCTATTGCCAGGTTCTACCCAACAAGCGGGGGATCTGCACGGTCGACCATACAATGCTTCGTATGGTGACATTTTTGGGCTCGCTTGGTAGCTGTTGTTGTATGAGAACTTAGCCAAATGCAAATGGTCTTCCCATAATCCGCCAAAATCAATAACACAAGCCCGCAATAAATCTTCTAGAATACGATTCACCCTCTCAGTTTGACCATCTATTGGAGGATGATAAGCGGTGCTCAAATTCAGTTTCGTTCCCAATTCTGCTTGGAATGCTTCCCAGAATTTACTAGTAAAAATCGGGTCACGATCACTAATGATGCTCATAGGAACTCCATCAATCTCTTTGAAATAAATCTGCACCAGAATCTGAGCAGTTCTATTCGATCTTACAGGTATAAAATGGGCGGCCTTCGTGAAACAATCTACGATCACCCAAATACTGTCGTTTCCTTTTCGGGTTCTGGGCAAACCATCTATGAAATCCATAGAAATCTGTTCCCACTTCCACCCTGGAATTTCCAATGGTTGCAGCAATTCAACGAGTTTCTGTTGATCGCTTTTAACTTGTTGACAAGTAGAACACCTGCTAACATATGTAGAGATATCTCTTTACATCGCCTTCCACCAGAAGGTTTGCTTGAGGTCATTATACATTTTACTAATCCTTGGATGGATGCTCAGTTTGGACCTGTGGCACACGTCCATTACTACTCTTTTGAGCCCAAGGATGTCAGGAACACAAATTCTTCCTTTCAATCTCAGAACTCCTGCACTATCCACTTGGAAACTGGAGACTTCGCCCCTTTGAATTCTTTTGATCATCTCTTTAACAAAACTATCGTCTTTCTAAAGAATAGATATTTTATCAATCAATGATGGTGTAATGATAAGGTTGGCGATGATCACATTCTTTCTGCTGAGCGCATCCATGATTGTGTTTGAATAATAGATTCATTTCCTGAGAACGGTACTCCACCCAGATTTCGGTACTTAATTAATAGAGCTTCAATATCTGGTTCTGACCTACCTCTTCTACTTCTGCCACTCATTTTTCTATTTCTGCAAATAGTAGACAAAGTGTTAGGCCAACAGAAAAGGTATTTTTAAAGCATAGAGACATATACTTGAATGTAAATGTGTCTATCGAGGTGTATTTCATTCTGCTACACTCATTCAAGGATATTACTGATCCTTTTTAAAATGAGTTATTCACCATAGAATACTACTGATTCTATTTCTGACGAGTTCGTTAATATGTTATGTTCCAGAACTAAGCTTAACCAAAGCTCTGATACCACGTCGTGACGACCCCAAACCCTCGTTCCACGGTGGCAAGGGTAATCTTTGGAATATAACACATAAACAAATAACAGCAGAACAGAAATATATCAATACACCATATAATGAACAACAGAATACACTGGATAAACATAATCATCATAGTTACACAGTATACTGGATCAAACTTAGTACAAAATACAGTTCAGCTTTACATTAAATGTCTACTGTGAAATCAAAACATAATATATACAACAGGAGCTGAACAACATAAAAAGAAAGAAGTGATGGAATCCATCTTTAGCTCCATAGCTATCCAGAAAGAGCCTACTAAAACCTGAATACAAGGCTGCCAGTGTAGAAAATAGGGCACCCGAGTTTTCAAGTGAAACAAACTACGAGCCAATCATGGGACTGGTATGAGAAATATACTACTTGTTTTACAACAAGGCTAATCATAGGACCATGTCACTAACGCGGAATGGGTTTACTCCATTGGATTACCAGTGCTTTAAAAACAAGTAAACCATTTAAATGTCGCAATGCTTTTTACAAAAATGAAGCCATTATAAGACTCAGTTCCCATCACACAATGCAACACAAACCGGAGGATATAGTTTTTACCTTATAATGGCCAAAATATGCTTGATACGAATAAAACAAAAGCATTTGATATTATTACTAGTGTTTATAGGTTTCAAAAAAAATTTCAATCATAAGTATCAATCATTGACAGCATAAATGCCCCATACCACTATGTCGCCATATATAGGTATACAATCAAAACCGCACGATATCGTATTTGGAAATTGGATTTCCGTCATGAACCAAGGAAAGGGATCGTCCTTACCGAATTTGAGATTCTCTAGCCCGTGTCTTAGGCAAGTACTCAGTCAAGCCTTGGATCGTTAGGGCCGGTCCACACGGAGTGGATTAAAATGTCTGAACACTGCGTTTCCCCGCCCTCTGGGGCGTCAACTAGTCATATACCGACCAAACCATCGGCCCCGGAGCGAATGATATAATCGAGGCGCCTCGCTATCCATCATCCACATAAGTAAAATGCCCGAGCGTGTAAAACCCAAACACCACTCCTAGCTAGAAGGAAACGCATGTCCTCCCTGAAGTCCTCTCTCGTTTCTGGCTCATACCAGGGTGTCAAGCTCGCGAATCAATGCTAAACAGAAAGCTAGCTACTTAAAGCCCTGCTTTGATAATCAAACACAAGGCTCTACTTTTCAACAAAATAATTGATCACAGCATCTTTGTATGCTACGTTGTCAATCTACAACGTCAGATACACATCCATTTACAAGTCCGTTCTGGGTCTGAACGAAACCAAAGGCACCTTATTCCTCTCCCGTTTATCCAATACAAGAGAGAGGCCCTCGCACATCCGAACGATCAACAAGTACGTCCGGACAACCACCACTGTAACCCCTTCAGGGCATCAACTCCCATCAAAGGCATCAGTAGCCATCCATTCGATGTGAAAATCCTCGGTCTTGCACCGTCTTCATATCTTCGACTTCTAACTGTTGATCAATTACTTGAAATGAGAATTAACTCGGCCTTTTCAAATAATTCACGTATATTTAGAATTTCAAACAATTCATTTCAATGGTTAAATTATCTGACATCCATAATTCAGTTCATTAATGTAGTTTTCACGTCAAACACATTCAACCATCAAATATCCAATAAATCGGGTAAATTCGGTTTATTTCCATTCTGTATCGTTTATAATATTTTATCCTAAATTATCGCTATTTTTATTTATTTAAATATAGACAATTTATTCAAACGACGCTTCAGGCCATAACGCGACCATGACGCTGTTTTTATTCAAATTTGATTTACACATATCTGAAAATATAACCGTTGGATATTTACAAATTTTATATCATTGGAAAGATCTTTTCAAAGTGGACCCAACAGTTCCAGTTTTGGGAAAATCCTACAGTCGAATCTTCCGGTGCAATCGTTTAAAGTTACGATTTCAAAATACGAACTGCAGCGTCATTATTCGATTTATTTTAATTATATATATATATATATATATAATCCATTCTGGCGCTGTTTTCATTCAGATTTGAATTAATCATTCCAGATGATCCAGCCGTTGGATCTTTGCAAAGTTGGTGTCATTGGAAAGATATTTCCAAAGCGAACCCAACGGTTTCGGGTTTGGAAAAATACGATGGTCGGATCTCCTGGTACAATCATTTGAAAATCACGGTTTCAAAATATGAACTGCAGCTTTGTTATTCGATTTATTTTAATTATATATATATATATAATCCGTTCTTCGATTTCCAAACCATATTCATTTCATGTGTTTGATAAAATAATATTTTTAGCCAACAAATATTCATTTCAACATATGACTATCTTTAACACTTCATATGTAGATGAAAATGTAATTTTTATCGTCAAAACAATTTATTTCCAACATGATTATTTTTAACACTTCGTAGATATTATAAAAATGTGATTTTTATTGTTAAAACAATTTATTTCAAAAATGAAGATTTTTAGCGATTCAATATATTATAAAAATGTGATTTTTATTGTTAAAACAATTTATTTCCAACAGGAATATTTTATATACTTCAACATACAATAAAAATGTTATTCTTATCGTTCAAACAATTTATTTCATACATTCAATAAAAATGTTATTTTTATCTTTCAAACCATTTTATTTCATACATTCGATAAAAATGTTATTTTTATCGTTCAAACCATTTTATTTTATACATTCGATAAAAATGTTATTTTTATCGTTCAAACCATTTTATTTCAAAAACGAATATTTTTCCCAACACATGAATTTAAATAAAACACAGGAATTTTTCAGAAAATTTCGGTAGCATAACGGCAGGGTAGTTAAAACTGGCACCGTTCCGAGTACGGCTCGTCGCTCTACCTTAAAGCCTCGCAGCTTTTGACAATGGGGATTTCAATATTTAGTTCGTATGCAGACGAATTTTCCCATAAACTAATCCTATTGGGATTTCAACCAAAATCAATCATATCAACCATTCGCTTTTATCAACCCAATTTCACATCAACCAAAATCCAAACAATCACAACCAATATATATCGTCCATGGTCTGTGGACGAGGGGAGTATATGTTTATATATAGATATACGTATATAAATATACTTCGATTTCATTTCAATTCATTTCAATTCCATTCAACGCACATATGATTTTTACAACGTATATATAACTTATACATCGCGCATACAACTTATACAACGCTTATACATGAGGTGTACAACGCTTATATAACTCATATATCGATTATATAATTTATACGTCGTCATTCCATATCGTTTATAATTCAAAAATCTCACACTAGGTTCTACACCTCCAAAAATTGTAGAAAGCTCCAAAAATTCTCCGGTCTCTTCTAAAATGTAGAAGACGTTCACACGAGTCCACTATCTCTTGTTTCACTGGATTTCGACAACATAGCAAAAGGATATAATATTTATTCGATAATCACACTTTGCGACGGTTTTTGAATGTTGAAAACAGTTTATTTTATAATAGCCGTTACCTTCAGCACCGTGTTCGAAACTAGGTTTCGATTATTCTTTCAAATGGTAGAGGGGTTGGACGATCGCCTTCGCAGTGACGAGGGGGGAGGAGATTGGCGGCGAACGGCCGAACTTCAAGTGGCCAATTCTCTTCGAATACCCACCGAAAAAATCCAATCTTTATATGGATTTGAAGCTGGGGATGTCCTCTATAAAATTCTCAACTGGAGGGAGACCTGATTTTGTGTATGGAAGGAGAAATCAAGCCGGGAGGTTCTAAACCACTTCCGTCGTATATCGCGAAGGGGGGAGAGAAAAAAAAATCGGGTTTTTATTTTTTTATATTATGAATGAATTAATTTGATTGGCCTGCTATATATTTATTTCAAAAATACCCCCTTCTCCTTACGAACTCCAATTCAAACCCAACGACCGTCGTCCCTAGCTAATTTCTCCCATTCCAAACACAATGGAATATGTTTCATAGGCTCATTCAACTGTTTCAGTCAGTTTTTCTTCAAATTAAAATATAAAACATTCAAATATGGATTTGAACGTACATTTCAATTTGTCGGGGCCACATACCAAAAATTCCAGAAAAATAAGTCTAGCTATGTTTGGATGATATGGTCCCAACAAAACTAGTTTCATCGAATTTGGAGACCGTTTGAAAAATGGCCATTTTCTAGTCGATCCAAATTGAATGAAATTAACCAAACACATTTTCCTTTGCCACGCTCACACATTAACTACAAAAATTATGGAATTTGAAAACTAGCAATAATTTGATATCCCGGATCCAACAAAAGTGGTTTCGTTGAAAACGGAGGTCGTTTGCAAAATGTCCATTTTCACGGGCTATATTAAATCCATAGTGACCTTTCTGAAAATTCATTTGGCCATAACTTTTGATTCCTGCTATGAAACTTTGATTTCACAGATTCGTTAGAAAGATATTCATAAACAAATTTAAATATTTTTGGTTTCACTAAAATCTGTTTTATTTCGCATCCGGTACAGTTAGTCATAGTTCGAATTCAAATTTTCAAACTGCTGCGCCATTTCAGGCCTTGTTTTATAATTAAAATAAATATATTTATTTTCCAACATCGATTAAAATAGAATTTTGGTTGCTATTATTTAAAATAATTTATTTTAAATATTCAAAATCCACTAAAATAGCCAAATTAAAAATTTTAAATTGGTTCTGATTTTCTGGGTTGTTACAGCCATATCATCTTATCTAACGCTGTTGGGTCCGCCTGCTCTGACCACAATGCTACCTCTTCTGTCCGCCCATGTGTAATATCTTAATGGTATATTCTTTTCCACAATTTGAATGGTGCACACCATGATCCTCCATTTCCTCCCACGAAGTTGAATGGCATCCCTGCATCATCACTCACCTGTATAGTTTCACTTTTTAATTTTATTTGGATAAGGTGATTTTTTTTGAATTTTCTATATTGCATATCTATTTATTTTACCACTTGAGTACCACAATATCATACACTTGCTAGCCTAAATAGATAGTATAACTATTACTTAAGGACCAATACACAGTATTTGGATATATCTTATATCAAGATAATATTGGATAAGTATCAAAATAATATTGATATGCTTGTTAGCAAGCTACATAAATCACTATGATAATAGTAAAAAAACAAATTTAAATATGATATATTTATCAGTTTTAATAAACTACTTCCTATTTCATTTCCTGAACAATCACATCTGTTTGTATTAACTATATTGGTACTACTGCATATGTTCATGTGCGTATAATATACTTGCTAACTATATGATTGCCATATACCATCTTTTATTTAATGTCGTAAATATTTGAATACAAATATAAATGGTTACTGCAGAGAAATTTGAAACATTTTGTCACAGAGGAATGATTGTTATATCGCTAAAATATTTGAATATGGTTAACCTAAAGTCTATTTGGTTGTGAACATGTACAGTTATTCAATTCAAAAAAGCTTCATCATATCCAACCATAATCGGTTATTTGCTTTTTGCATATGCCAATGCTTTGGTATGTGCATGTAAGAATAAATAACATAAAAAGAAAACAAATTATTATTGAATTCAAAGTAGTTATTCAATCATTTCAATTTAATGGATATGAGTTTAGTACCAAATGAGAAAGAATTGTATTGGATAAAAGACGAGAAAGAAAGCAAAGTTAAAATGGGATATATTCATTGTTTTCTGAATGAAATAGGATTAACTGTCACAAACAATATATGGTTAAGAGTAATTTCAGTGTTGGAAGAAAAAAAAAATCTTATTTGTAATTATAAACAATTTATCATAAGGGTAATTTGGATATTTAAAGAAACTTCATAAAGATAAAGTAATGTCTTTGTATAATAGATAGAATATTTAAACTCACATATTATTATAAAGATAAACAATATGAATCATAGCTTCTTTATTTATTTGTGGAGGTCATATTATATTGGAGAATCTTTTTCTTTTTACATACTTAAATTGGTTGTTATCTCTTGACATTTATAAAGGTTGATTCTTATGATGTGAAACCATTCCCATCATAGATAGAACTGTTAAAGGTACCTAGTGGTTTGTATTCAGATTACATGAACTGGCACAAGTTAGCTAAATTTAATACAAATGCACACCGTAAATTTACCTGTTTATCGTAACGACTGTCATTGCCTAAAAAACTGGCGTGACCACAGTCAAGGTAGTAAAATTACGCAAACAATACAATCGCCTTATACTCGGCAGACACGATGCTTTTCGTGTTGTTAACTCCATTATTCCATGTTTGTAAAATAGTACATTCTTTTAGTAAAACTAAAGAATGGACATGAATTTCTGGGTTAAGCAGCACATCCTCCCAATATACCACTGTCATGTTGGAAGACCTGATATATGGATGAGTTTTGTTGATATTTATCTCTAGAATTTTATCCAGTGTACCATTGTTGGACATATGTGCTTGAATCAAAAGATCGGTTTTCTAGTAATTGGGGACGACTTTACCTGTTCCGACATGGTAGAAGCTATCTGAAAAGAGAGTGGTTAAATCGTCAATGATGTTCTTTATGACCTTGTATGTGTCAGGTTTGAGTGGGTTCAGCTGGCCTGTGCCTGGTTCAGTTGCTAGCCTGTCAGGCCTTGCTAATCCTGGTGACATCCAGAACATGTCTTCGCAGATGATTATATCAGGGAATGTTTTTGCCCATGATCCGATATGTTATGCAGTTTCGTTAAAAAAATTAGTTTGCGACTATTGCACTAGAAACACCTAAAATGTAGTTAAATTTGATGACTTGGATCATGTGAAGACATTTTTTATCTACATCTGAAAATTGTTGCAGTTCATTCTTTTACGTGGGCTTGCTCATTTTTTATCAGCAATGTATTGATGATTGTAGTAACGAATGTCACGCATCATGGTAACATTGAGAAAAGTTTGCATTTTTCACTTAAAAATGTTTTGTTGGGAAGGTAAAACAAAGAAATGGGTTAATTGCGACAAGTTGAGTGATGTATACATAAATATTTTATTTTGATAGCGCGATTAATCAACCCACGTCTGGAAGCTTTTAAGTGAATAGTCATCAACCTCACTATGCATATTTAAATGGTTAGATGAAAATTTTTCTTTAATCATTAAGTTTTGATTCTTTCATATGTGAATGTAGTCATGTTGTTTTAATCAAATGACTAGTGCCCAAAAAATAGATGGTATTTGGTTTATTTTATGTTTTAAGTTTTCAGCATCAATTACAAAAAAGAGAAGAATGGAGGAACGATGGAGGGGATGAAGCAGATGACGAAGGGTGAATTGTCTCTTGTCCTTCCAGTATTTCCCAAAATAAGAGAAATAAGAAAAATAAATAATTTTTCATTTTGTGTGTTTATTTTGTTCTCTTAAACGATTGATTTTGGCTAAGTACATATGACGTTTGCACTTTTGTATGGATGAAAAGCCAGAATTAAAAAAGATAATCGAATGCACCTTAAGTTTTTCAAAGTTGTACTATTTTTTAAGATGATTGTTAAAAGGAGATATTAAGGAAAATGATCTTGTTCGAGGAAAATTAAACTTTCGGAGAAAGAGAAAAAATGTGGTTCTTGTCTTTGACAAAGAAAGGCATCAAAATTTTTGTTTCCCTTTTACTTCTGATTCATTTCCTATTTGCAACTATAGCTAAAACTATGTAAAAATGAAAGCAACAGATTTTTTGGGAATTTCAATCATATATGTTACACATTTTATTTTATTTTATGTTGGTTTGCATTTCCTGATCATTGACTTATTTCCGTTTTGATTATATGAAATTTAAATTCTCGAAATTATATTTTTTTTTAGAAGTTTAAATTATCAGGTTAAATTAAATTTCAAGTATTTTTTTCTTTCAAATTTGGATTTTTAAAAGTTAAATTCCGAATTAAGTGTTCTTTCTTGGGTTTGTGGGTGTATATGGGGAGGGGGGTTGTGTATATAGGAGGGAACCCTGTTTTGCAACACCCCTCTAGCGTACCGTAAGATACACCATTTCAAATCGAACAACATTTTATAGATGTTCAATCCATACATAGAAGATCATCTATATAAAATTTAGACTTATTTCGACATTTGTTGCATTATACATTTGATGTTTAAATATAACGATTCAAATAAATGTTTAAATGATAAATAACTAAGTTAAAATCTTGAAAATGCTATAAATTTGAGGTTGAGTTCAAATTTTACAGAGAGATCCTTTATACCAGGATTGAACATTTACAATTTTTTTGTTAGACTTGAAATGGCATAGCTTACAATACGATAATGATGCTAAAGTGGTATTGCAAAACAGAGGTATAATAAAGCGCACATACATGTGTCTGTGTGTATACACACACGCGCTATTGGGGTTTTGTGCGCAGCAGAAGTTTGACGAAGTACCTGAAGAACAGATCTTTTTCACCCAATTACTTGAAGATGAATTTGATTGAAAATAACAACACAATAAATCGGAAATAATACCACTACATAAGATATTCCACTCAACCACCCTCTTTATTGATTCGCCAAAAATAATTTTTTGTTTACACTCAATGGATCCAAACCAAAAATAAACAAATTAAAATACAATGAATCAATAACCATATTGAGATAGGTAAAGAATATCTAGATGATTACAGATATTGTTGGAATAGAAGGGTAATGAAGAACGACGACAAACCCTTGGATAATTTGAAGGCACCAACTACGTCTTTCAACAGTAAATAGGAATAGCTACTTCAGCCCTAATTCCTACATCTTCCTCTTTAGGGTGCAAGCCCCTGGAGGTAGACAGCCTCTCCAAATATCTCACGTTTCTTAATATATTTCTCTGATCTAACCAAGAAGGCTGCATATATAGAGAATAGAAGACCTAGGCAAATATCCAAATTGCCCTTTCAAAATATCTCTAGAATATAAACTTTCATTTCTTTCCTTCTGTGATCAAATCAATCAATCAATCAATAAGCCAGTCAATCAAATCAATTAGTTAATTAATCAATCAATCAATTAATCAAATCAATTAATTGATTACATCCTCTTCATAAAATATTTGGATCAAAAAAATTCAACACTCCACCTTGACTCAAATATCACATATCTCCAACATTCCACAAACAAGTCAAATTAGCTCTTTCAACAACACCTACTCTCAATTAAAACCAATCACAGTTTCACGGTAACGAGATACACCCTAGTCGATTTGAAAGGATTACAATCACACCACAATTACAAACACACCGCCTGTAAAAGATGCATCTACCACCTGAGTTGCACTGCGAAAAACTAACGGTCTAAAAGTGCTTGTAATACCACAAAGGCCACTGTCTCGTCTTTATGGATTTCACAACTCAACATCCGTCTTCTGTTTGACATGATCTCTTCATCTTCGGGATCCCTCGAGCATCAACATCTCGACCCTTGTCGATACCATGATCCTCCACCTTAGGACCATAAGTAGTAACCATATTAACCTCTCCACCTTACTGTGTACTAGGTTCTTCAACTGTCACTCGCCTTCTTCTTTGTCTTCTTCCATCATCCCTCATCCATATCAGAGGACTTCTTCTCATCTCCATCAATCAAACCATTGAGGCATGGAACATCCACCATTATAGACTTTCAAATCCCCCAATATCAACCATAAAAATAGTCATCCATGAAAGCAACATCATCCCCAATATCTACAATCTTCAATCTAAAATCACTCCAAGTTATGCGATGAACTGAGCTCTGATACCAACTGTTGGGGTTTGTGCATAGTGGAATAGACAAAACGCCCAGAAAAATAGGAATCTTTTTCACCCAATCACTTGAAGATGAATTTGGTTGAAAATAACAATACAATAAATCGGAAATAATACCACTGCTCAAGATATTCCACCCAACCACCCTCTTCATTGATTCACAAAAAATATGTTTTTGTTTACACTAAGTGGATCAAAACAAAAAAGAAAGAAAATAAAATGAATCAATAACCTTATTGAGAAAGGCAAAGAATATCTAGATGACTACAAATATTATTGGAGTAGAAGAGCAATGAAGAACGACAGCAAACCCTTGGACAATCTGGAGGCACCAACTACATCCTTCAGTAGTAATTAGGAATAACTACTCTCAACCCAAATTCCTACATCTTCCTCTCCAGGGTGCAAGCCCTTAGAGGTAGACAACCTATCCAAATTCTCACATGGTTTCTTATTCTATTGTTCTAATCTAACCAAGAAAGCTGCAAATATAGAGAATAGAAGACCTAGACAAATCCAAATTGCCCCTTCAAAATATCTCTAGAATATAAACTTTCATTTTTTTCCTTCTATGATCAAATCAATCAATCAAATCAACCAATCAAATCAGTCAATCAACCAATCAATCAAACCAATCAAATCAATCGATTAATCAAATCAATCAAATCAATTAATTATTTACATCCTCTTCATATAATATCTGAATCAAAACAATTCAACACGCGCGCACGCACGCACATATACATACATGCACGCACGAGCACGCGTGCGCGCGCACACACATACATACATTCATTCATATATATATAACATAGACATATATAAATATAATTTTTTTGTCTAGATATGTAAGATTTTAGATTTTAATACTTTTGTGTTTAGTATTTTTTATCGATTTATTCAATCTACAATTTTTAGATTTGAAATTCCCATTTTATTACACGACAAGTTTTTAAACATCCTTCAGGGCAGCCTACTTATTATTTTTAATATTTTTCTTTCCATTTTGGATCTATACTACCAGGAGAATTTTAGCAACTTTCAGAAAAATTAATATTTAGTTTTTCAAATATTTATAGTAAAAGCTGCAGATTTTCAAAACTTCTGTTAGAACTTGGGTAATGTTATAAGCCTGAAAGTTAAAACATTGTATATCATTACAATAATAAGGCTACTGGCTTAATATTTTTTTCCAACTGAAGGGACTTTTACACTTATATTTCTCTCCTCAATTTTTACTCAAATCAATGGATAAATTTATCAAAAGCGGATGAATATTCAGAGAATTCATAGTTGTTGAATTGGTTAATGTGATTTTAGCCTTCCCCTTATAAGATTTTGAATTAAAAAGTTAGCATAAAATTCTGTTCATTTTTTATTTTTTTAACCTATCAAACTTGGAGTCTCGATTTTATGGACAACTCTAACCCTGTGCTGTAGCCCATATTCCACAATCTCCCTCACATCATCAACGGTATACTGCATTCTAACTCCATAGGCTCCTCTATTCCTAAGTTCAGGCTCTGAAGGCAGTACAATAAGAAAAGAGTGGGAATCAGTTGTATGCTAATGAAACACATTAACTTGTTCTTACACATCCCTCTTATCGTCCTCATAATATCTTCCTTTTGGAAAGTAGTTCCTTCCCGTTTTGAGCATCACTCCTCTATGAGCAAACGTTGGACCGTCTTCTATGATATTTGCAGGAACTGTCAATTAATCATTTGTGAGAACGTTTCGAGCCCATGCATTGCTCCCAAAGCAGTCTCTGCTTCCAGGGATGAAGTACCTTTAGTTGTTATCTTCCAAATGTATGTTTCATTCACTTCATGTTGAAGTTGAAAGCTATTATCTTTAACACTAACATGTAAAGAGTTAAGTAGAGAATATGATTATGATGATGAAGATGTAATATTTGCATGTTTGGTGCGAATGAATTCATGGTGTTCAGATTGAATGAGAGTTATGTAGCGGGCAATGGAGATTTGAAGGTGTTTATGGATGTAAGGAGATATGATTTTGAATGTGGGTGATAAGACGGACACGACTTGGTGGTTTGTCCATGAAATTTTTACTGTTTTTGACCATACATTGATCTGAGACTGGTGTCAAGAAGAAGAAAGTGAGATTGTGATATAAAGAATATGAATATGAAATGGATTTTGTTATTCATTATGTTCTATCGGTTGTGGAGTCGTATAAATTTAGAGGGGAACTTATACCTTTTTTGTGTTGTTTTGTATGCTGGCCTCTTTTTTAGATTTGGACTTGAAAGCAGTTTGCATTTATTTTTGTTTTTTACTTTTGTTTATGTTCAATTGATGTTAACTTGGTTAATTTAAGGTGCGCAGAGAGCCTGGAGATTGAAGTCTATGAAGTTTGGCCGGTAGAAAGTGTTTATTTTATTACGAGCTTAGCTCAAACTTGGCATCTTCAACTGAATTGTACATATTTTATTTACATCTGTTCCAGTCTAATGGCCAAAAGAAAAATCATGTCTTTATGCTTTTGGGAAATTTGTCATCCGTGCTCATAATCATGAAATATTAACCTTAAATCCTCATCAAATTTCTTTTAAAAATTACATCATGTCTTTTTTAAAATAAGTGATAATCTTAAAATGAATTTTTGAAATATATGCCAATAACTCATGATCACCATAGTTCATATCGAAATGGAAAAGTTAAAATTTGAAAATAGGAGAAATAAATAAGTAGAAACTCAAAAACAAAAATGTGGAAAATCTTTTCCAAAGCAAAGGATGTAAAACATTCCAAAGGGATATTTCATTAATTTAAAACTTGCAACTTTATTGGAATATCTTAGTTTCGAAGTAAAGATGTTTTACTTTGGCGATCGCTTAATTTTTTAATCAAATTAAAATTTCCAAGCAATAGATCTCAAAATTACAAATTCCCGACTAGGACTATAAACCATCTTCCAATGGATGATTATTGCAGTGTTACGATAATTCTGGGAATCAGCTGCTAGTTTGTAGCTTAAGTTGAATACTTATCAAATATGCATTCGTTATTATATGGATCTGTATACTCTTTGATTCTAATTCTTGTTCATTTTGTGATTGATTTGACCTTATAGCCATTACAGTCAGCACCATTTTAGCGCAATATGCAAATATTATTAAGTGCCTGTGGTGTAGAACGTGAGATCATTGTATTTGATATTAGAGCAAAGCTAGCATAGTTTAACTTTGCATTACTAAAAATTGCAATCCAAAGCTTGTCAAAGACTTTGTTATTGAAGTTTCCGACGGCTATTGACGAACCTTTAGTTCCAATATTTTAAAATACCACATTATTTTACCTTAATAAGTATAAAATTGAATTTTTTCAAAAATTAAAGATGTTTTCGTTCTATTATTCAGTTTTGAAATGGGTCATTTTTTAAGTTAGTATTTCGATAATATCTTTTATTGTGTATACTAAAAATCGAACTTAAACGATCAATCCATGTACCTTTTAGTCCATCCATTATGCAACCTTGTTGAAATTTATAATGTGAGACAGTTTAATTAATTTAAATATATTTCTTAACCATTGCACAACTACAAAATAATAACATTATAAACTTATATAAAGAAAATAACTGATGGTATTTACTTTTAAGAATATCTTACATAAGTCCAAATTATTTTGGATATACTTCCAAAATATGATAAAAATTAAATAAATTTAGGATATCGATCTTGGTTCTCAAATTTATAACCATTCGTAAAAATTTTGACTAAAAACTTTTGGTTAAACAATCTGCAAACAAGATATTTGGGTTACATCTACTTTATAATATTATTTTTTTCATTCTATATAGCTAATATAGAATATATAGTTAAATTTCATCTCGTCTGAAGGTCATTTGACTTTTGAACGAATTTTTTTAGTCAAATGTAGACGAACGGCTATAAATTTTGAAATAAAATTGATATCTTAAATTAATTTATTTTCCGTCCATATTTTCAAAGCAATAAAACATTTTGGATGGATGTAAGATTCAACAAAATTAATTATTTTATGAAATGTTACATGAGGATTTTATTTTAAAAGAAAAACTTAAAAAAAAAATTGGTGAAAAGTATGGAAGTTTCAAAATTAGGGAGAATGACATATTTACACTAAAGGTGGAATTCAGGGGGCCCACTAGCCTTTTCCCATTTACACTATCAGTTGGCCTTCTCACTAAATTCTAAACTTTCCATACTTTTCAGCAAATTTTTTGTTAAGTTTGTACTTCTCTCTATTTTCCACATGTTACAGTTTATATGAATTTATTATGTCAAATCCATTAAAAATTAAAAATTATTTACTAAATCATTAAAACGTATTGTGCAATTATAAAAATAACGTTTTTTAAATTTAGAAAAAAAAGTGAATTATTATAATTTTTTGTAACAAATTAAATTTCATTAAAAAGTTAAGTAAAACATAATTTATTTAAAGTAAGGAGAAAATGTAAATTATTATTTTTAACAATCATCCAAATTCATCGAACTCAAGCCTACGGCGGTAGTTGGAAGTCATTGAAAAATCATAAATACTATTGCAACCAGATCCGTTTTCTTCCTCATTCTAGGTCCTTAAAAAAATCCCAAAACCCTGGTTCGGTCCAAATTCATCCCTAGCCTTTGTAAGCCGCTACAATTCATAGAATTCTTCATCAAATAGGAATCTCCACGCTTCTACTCCTTCAATTCGGTGAAAATTACGTATATTCTTCTCTAAATTAATTTGTGCTTAGATTTAATAATAATATACTATTGATTTATTATAATTGTATATTGGTTGTTTTCGATATGTTAATTAGGGTCATTAGTGTTTAAATTAGAAATTAATTTTAATTAGGACTAACTTATGTTGATTTGTGTATACCATAATTGTTAGATCTCTTTTCAATACGCGATTGTATTGCGAATAGGCATCACAACAATCAATGTTGCTCAATTATGCCACAATTGTCATGCTAAGTAATGATAGAAAGCGTGACGGATTGTGCACTAGATTAAAGCAGTACAGAATCGTCACCAACAGACAATAAGAAGAATATTTCAGTAATGTTTGAGTCTAAAAGGATTATGTTTCCTTGAAACAATATTGTCGTCGTATGCACTGATTGACGTAATAGAAATTTGTTTTCTAAACGGACCAGCCCCATAGTCCAATGCCAACAAACGGAGCTCTAAAGAACTGAAGTAGATTATAGAAACTAGATCAGAGGATTACTTTGAAGAAGAAGACGTAATATGAGAAAATAAAAAGTGAATTCTGTCTCATTTTAGGCCATGTATTTATAGGCGGGAGGAGGTGCCTATCTGGGCATTAATGACCGTCGAAATTGGAAACGTTGTGACCCTTTAACCACGCGGTGCATTAATATGCATGCGGATCGAAATTCAAATGGCTCTACCCATTCCGCTGAACGGAAGTAGACAATCAAATTCTGAGAAGAAAAAAAATTGTTCAGCGCACTGCCTCAAGCAGCAACCGTCGGCCAATTCAATCAAGAGACCCTAAGAGCCTCATGGCCCAATCTTTGACACTTTAATATAGTATTGTGTTAAGGCCTGGCCCACATTCCTCTACAAGCCCTCTTCCTTTTATTTTATATAATCCTATTGGCTTATAATATATTAGAGAGGCGGGTATTCATATTTTGACGATGTGGGACTTTGGTTTGCTATATCCTCTCCTTCCCAAATTCCTATTTCTCTTGCTTATTCATTTCCAACAATACCTTACATGATTGAGCAGTCGTTCTTAGTTTCAAGAACCATTTATTGCATCAGTTAAAGTACCATATGTGCCTAGAACTTTCCTAGGATTACCTATTTGAATCATAAGAGAATCAGTAGACATAGACTGTTCTTGAACTGTAGGTCATTTGTGTAATTCCAAAGTAGATAACACACGAAAATGTTTCTTATAACCTTTCGTTCTATGTATGTATTCATTTTTTCCTTGAACACCTGCCTGGTCTCATAAGTGCTTAGAGAATTTGGCCTCATAGTTATCATTAAAGCGACGCCTTCGCACTTACATACGTGATTCTATAAAGGGTGTTCTCTAATTCCTCAAATACATCATTAAAAGTATTAATACTTATCCTTATTCAACATGTAATGCACTGACTTGTCATAGGAATGATTTGTGTATAACAGTGCCATCGAGTTTCTCTTAAACTTTCTTGTCCCTTAAAACGTAGATCCTGGGATCTCTAGTCAACTAGGTGGCGTTTCCATTTTAGAAAAAACCTTTACTCTATATGCCTTAGCCCTATTTCCATCGATAAGGTTTGAACTCTCTCTCTCTCTCGGAAAGCCTTTTGTAAGTGGATCTTCTAAGTTATCTTTAGATCGAATGTAATCTATTGTGATAGCCCTATTAGAGAGAAGTTGTCTTACTGTTTTATGTCTAGGACGAATATTGTAACGACCCAAGGGTTTTCGACCTGAAAATCGACATAAAATCACCATGTCGACTATTCAAGCGTCAAAAACACTGGATTGTCAATAGAAAGAAATTAGAGGGTGGGAAAAGAAATAAAGAGTATTAGAATAGAAGAAAGAAGAAGAACAACACATCAGAATCTCACAGCGGAACGGATAAAACATAATATCAAATATCTTATACAAAGAACTGTATATACATACCAATCACCAGAGTACAACATATGTCAGTCACAGCGGAAAAATATCTATATATACTAACGGTGAAGCCGCCTGCTTCCAGCTCCTGAAACTCCAAGTGAAACCTAACCTGGAACATACTCGGTCTGACCGCAGCACATTTGAAGCAAAGCAAAATACACCGGGTCAGTCTGGAATACTTTCAGTGATAAATCCATAGAACACACAACTTGTTTAACTTTGTAAAATCCGTTTGAAATCAAAGGGTAATAGTAAGACCAGCCCACACATAAACACGGACGGTTTTTACCTTACTATAACCCAAAACGTTTTTTTTAAATCATAACTTATTCTGATATTATCATAGTGTCTAAATACAAGTAAATATCAATCTAGTGGAACGCTTGCATCTCACGCTCCACATATATAGTATACAATTAAAAACGCGGGCGCTTATTGGATATTGGATTCCAACCTTGACAAGGTATGGTACCACCTGCCATTAGTGTATCTCTAGAGGTGAATACACTGGGTTCAACAAGAACGACTTGCAACCCGGCCTCACATGATTGACCACTCATTTCGCTTGAGTGTATCGAATGTACATCACCGACGGTTGGGATCGGCAACCGCCTCCCGAAAAGGGATAGCATCAAATATAAATTAAAGAACAAATGGAATTTCTCTAGATAGGTGATTGTACACCCTAATGGGAGCGACCCACATAACCATGCTGCCTGCCCGATTTTTGTCATTTTCCGGTTGATGAGGCTTGAAGCTAGAACACATCTGGTCATCATTCACTTTGAATGCCACATTGTCAGATCCGCCAAATCACTAATTGACGTCCACAAAAATATTCTGGTCGTTAAGCTAAGAGAGGTGCCCTTCTCTACCACTAACAGAAATACATTTGTAAAAATCAATGTACGTAACCCTTAAGAAATACTCTGTCAGACATTCGTCCATACAAGTCATCTAGGAATAGGATGAACCAAAGGCACCCTCCTACCGCATCCAATATAGGAATCACCCCATGGATCAGTAGCGAGAAGTCCTTGAAATCCATAGATTCAACCACGACAGAATCACAAATCAAATAACCCTGGTTGCAAGCCAGAGAAATTCGACAAGTAGTCCTTCCGCTTATGAAGATCCACGGTCTTCACTTGCTCCGTCTTCAATCGACGTCTTCACGTATTTGTTGGTCGGAATGGTTTTCGAATATAAATTCGATCCCAAACTTTCCGTACCAACAAGCGTATATGTCAGGTTTTGATAGTCGATGACTTAACTATCAAATAACAAATGTGTCATTAAAATGATTTTTTTGATTCGGTATTTGACGTTACTTGGCCTATTAAAATATATTTAACAAAATAGTTAATCAACTTTTGAATCTTCCAATATATTCAAAACATTATATGTATCCTTATTTAATTGCAACAGAACTGTTTTATATGATTTTGAGAGCGTATACATATATATATACCCAGCTTTCCAACTCTCGTTGGAAATATCGATATATTTCTTCAAAATCTATTTTTCTTTTTCCTTATATTCGAGTAACTCACGATATCCATATATGTATGTACCTAATAGTCTAAACCAAATTACCAATTTTAATATGACAAATCAAATGTCAAATAATATAATTTGAAATCAAATATCTTTATTTATTTTAAAACTAATATTGCAATATTATTTATTTTTCAAAACCTCGCATTAGAGTTCAATATTGCTCGTATAGGATAAAACCAATTCCAACACCTTCACTCGTTCCAAACTAATACCATTCCTCGATAATAGTGAAGCCAATCAAGTTGGGGTATTTTAGTTACCTCTCAGACCTTAATCGACCCCCCATTCTTACCTTAGAATGAATACCAGTTTGTCACTTAACCACTGATATTTAAAACCTCATTTCCTTTTTGATTTCAAATCGGGTTTTATAAAACCATTTCTTATATTTGAAATATTCGCTCAAAATCCCTTTACTTAATTCCTTCAATTAAGTATAAATTTAATAACACAACTTTGATCCCAAACATAATTTCACTTATGACTTTTTGGATTTATAATACAAATCCCAAGTCAAGCAATTCCCTTACATCCATTCGGGCATTCTTATACCAACTATATATTGGATTTTTAGAAACTGGGATTTGTTTCCCATCTCCTTTACGATAAGCTTTCTAACTTGGGTTTTATTTTCCATAAATCTATTTACCTATAATTAACACAATTCCATTGGTACGTATTTTACATTTGGAATTCTTATCTCAATTTCAATGTTCCGCTCAATTCAATGTTTTAACCTCTAGGGTCACCAATTTGGTTTAAAAATCCTTTTTAAACTTTTCCTTGGATTTTTCCATTATCACTTACATAAATCTTTTTACCCTCTTTCCACCACTTCGCTTAGATTTAAAATCTAAATCATTATCATCTTTTAGTCTATCGCTAGTCTATTTATCATCTCCCTTCATCATTTCAATCCAATTGAATCTACTTTACTTAATTTAGAAATTAAGTAAAAACTTATTTAAATCCTTAAATATACTTAACAGTCCAATTTACCAATCTTGTTTGAAACTTGAATTATAGCTCTCTTTATAAACTCTTACTTCCTTGATCAAACCATAATGTCGCTTAATCATTTCTTAATTGGATCTCCAATAAAAATCATTGTTTTTAATTATTCTTTATTTAAAATAATAATTAACTTTAAATATTAACTATATAAAAATAGTTAACTTATGTATTGATTGAAAATAAGATAATTATCACCTGTAAAGTTGATTGAATAATAATTTACTTTATTACGCCAACCAAAGTTGATAATTGCCTTGGATTTATAGTTAATCGAAAATTAACTGATTCACACTACGCCATTCAATAACTCCCTTAATTTATAGTTAATCGGGATTAACTAATATTTAACACTAAACAACTCGATAACTTTCTCAATTTACAGTTAATCAGAAATTAACTAATATTTTACCGTATTTGTTAAATTCAAATCAAATTAATTCCATTTTTCAATTTCAATTAAAAAGGGTTGAATTCATCGACCTTCATCTCAGTTAACTATTTACTGATTTCATTTGTCATTTCCCCTTTTAAATTAATCTAAACAACTTAATTAATTTAAAGACACTATTTAATTGTTATAACAACAATTATTCTATTTTACCAACCCGTAGGTAAATTCCTTGGGTTTCTGCCTTTAAACTGGTATAAATCATACAATCTTATTACATACCCCATTTTTATATCATTTCTTTTATAATATATTTATTTATAAATTTCTCATTTAATTAATTATTTAAAATGACTGAAAAACTTCAGTTATAAAATAGTTTATAACTTTAAAACTGCGTCGATTCACCGAACGGTAAACCGACGTCTGAAACAACACATTTTAGGCCATTCACTGCCAATTACCAAATCAACACTGTCAGTTGATTTTCAATACAACACAAGTGAATATTTATTCAACAATCATGTTCAAACAGGTTTTACTAACATCTGGTGTTAAATCAGTTCATATCTCAACAATATAAAACAAACAAACAACATATATAAAACTTGAGGAATCTGGTCGGATTCCTCCAACCTGTTCTTCCCTGCGCCACAGCTCGTCATAACATTTCATAATAATATATGAAATAAATTTCAATAATCAAATATTTTAAACGATAAAATATAAATGATAGCAACCAATTCAACAATAACAGTCAATAGCAGCCAATCAACCAATTTATACTTTTAAAGGTAAATCATATTTTAAAATGAATTTACTACATCACAGGATTCTAGAGGGTGTGAGAATTAACTTACCAGATTTTGTTCTGGTTGACGGTTGACGTGTTTGTCCCCTTTAAATTCAATCGAGCGTTCAAAATTAGCTGAATTTTTAACTGCGTCAGATCAGAGCCTAGTCAGTGCCATCGTCTAGAGCTCGTCCCTGTGATCCCAACCGATCCAGTTTCGTCAGATTTCGTTAATGTATGTGGAAGTTATGCTAGTTTAAAGTTTATGAAAATATACGATTATAACTAAACTAATTATTAAATTTAATTGAATAATTTCTTACCTTAATTATTACTTTAATCAACGTCTGGTGCCACGTCATCCTCAGTAAACGGAAAAACGTGTTTCTTCCTAAATGATCCCCTCAGTCCCCGATCCCTTCTTCCTCCCCTTTTCTACTTCAAAGCACGGTTCAACAATTACCTTCCACCGCCACCGTTCGACCTCCCGCGCCTGACCTGGCATCACCACTGGCTTCGCCCCCCCGCCCAGCACCTCATCCCCAAAGCCTGACCCTCCTCGTGCCTTGAACCGTCATGAAAGTCCTTGGAACCCATTTCCGTTCAACCTCGACAAGCCGCCACCACGGGCCACCGTAATTCGTCTGACCACCACCAGAGGGACCGTCGCACCTCCCTGCTCCGACCAGCACCATCACCTCCACCCAGATCCGCCTCCAACGCCATGATTTTGGCCGAAACCCTTCACCACTTCGAAAAACAAACCAAAAAACATCACCTCAGTTCATCTCACTACCGCCACCACCACAGTCCACTGTTGAACCTCCGACCATAGCCAAACGAAAGCCATACCTCTCCCCTACAAAACCCCCAAGGTCGCGGCCTCCCAAATCAACCAAATCTCTCGAATTTAGACAAAGGACAAAAACTGATTTTCTCTGTTTTGGCGAAATTCCGGCCAGCACAGGTCACCGTTGGTCGTGGGATTTTTACTAGAGGTAGATCTCAACCCGATCTATCACTTTACTTCAGGTCACCCTAACAAATTCCTCACAAATTGGAAGATATAAATTAAAACGTGATGAGGGGCTTTATTGCAAAATTACTAAACGGAAAGTGAATTGGGCTGGAAATTCTAAGCTGAAGGGGTTTATAAAATGTGTAAAAATATATTTTATGTTGATGTGACAAGCGATGTTGACTAACGATTTTTATTTCGTACCTATCGTGTTTTCGAACGTTGTTTATTCGCTCCGGCGCTCACATACAAACCCCGTTCGAGACGCGAATGGACGGCATAGTAAATTTTGACGATACAGTCCTAACGAAACTTGTTTCGTCGAATTCCGAGTCCGTTTTCTCAAATAGTGTTCCTACACATCCAAATTGATCGATTTATTTTGCATTTTATTTTGCCACGCTCACAGAATAACACCGTTTTGCGTGCAACTTGAAAATCTAGCAATAATTTACTATTACAGTCCCAACAAAATTTGTTTCGTCGAAAACATAGATCGTTTGAAAAATGTCCCTTTTATAACTGCCAATTTAAAATAAAATAAATTAATTTTAAAAGACTTCAATATATTATATCAAAAATATTGCCATTGGCCATACACGACCAGAATATCGTATACTACCACAATAAAATATCATGGGTTGAATTCCAAGCCAAATCGATATTTAAAATATTTAAAAACCCTTTATTCTATATAAATAATCGATATAATATATATATATATATATATATTCCATAGCGACCTTTTCAAAATTTGATTTGGGCATAAAACAAAATCTACAGCACAAAAACTTGATTTTTCTCTTTCATTAGAAAAATATTATCCAAAAGATTCCGAGTTTCTTGTTTCGAGGAAATCCGACTTATTTTGAATCCTGTATGGCCAATTGAAGTTCAAAACTCAAATTTACGAACTACCGCGCCGCTGCAGCTCGTTATTTAATTAAATTATAAACTATACGCTCAACGGTCGTTAAATAAACGATATTGTCGATATATTTTCAATACATACAATATTGACCCTCTATATTTCGCCGATACACGTTATACAGCAAAATCTACATATTCCCCCTATTCAGGAAATAAAATATTATTTTATTATTTATTTAAATAATATATTCAAAATAAAATTGTTAAATTCGATTATTTAAATTCAAACCAATATTTTAAATAATTAAAATAATTTAAATAATCCAAATAAATAGGCAGAAAATACGGGTCGTTACAAATATGCCTAGATTTACCATTGTATAATGTACTATTAGCTCTTCCAATAGCTGATTGACTGTCACAATGTATACATATTGGAGGCGTAGGTTTTCTCTAATTTGGAATGGCTAACAAGAAGCTTCGAATCCATTCAGCTTCTTTTGCAGTCTTATCTAGTGCAATAAACTTCGTTTCCATCGTAGATTTCCATGAAATTGCTCCATTTCCTAATGTGAACACATATCCACTTGTAGACTTTGTATCATGTGATTCAGTGATCTAATTTGCATCACTATATCCTTCCACTATTGAAAGATAGTTTGTATAGTATAGACCACGGTTGCATATACTTCAAATATCCTAGAACTTTAATTATCACTTTCCAATGATGTTTACCATGATTGCCGATAAATCCACTTAGTTTGCTTACAACATATGCGATATCAAGCCTAGTGTAGTTCATAACATACATGATACTTCCTAGTATACGAGAGTACTTTAGCTGGTAGATACCATCAGCAGTGTTCTTTACCCGATTCTGGTCCATATCTACTGGTGATTTTGCAATAGTTGCATTATCTTACTTGTTTTTTTTCAAGTATTTTGGTGATGTAATGCGATTGGGATAATGCATATCCCTGTGTTGTTCTCAAAATTTTTATACCCACTATCACATCAGCCAGTCCTAGGTCTTTAACATCGAATCTAGAGAATAGAATATCCTTTATAGATGTTAATATGGCCTTGTTATTGCCTAGGATCAACAGGTCATAAACATAGAGATAAACAATGACATATGCAGTATGTGTGTGTTTTATGTACACACATTTATTTGATTCATTTATCGTGAATCCATTTGATAACATAGTTTTATCAAACTTCTCATGCCACTGTTTTGGAGCTTGCTTAAAGCCATAAAGTGATTTTACTAGTTTGCAAATTTTATTCTCATTTTCTGAGCTTAGAAATCCTTCAAGTTGTTTCATATGAATTTCTTCCTCTAGTTCACCTTTCAAGAATGCAGTTTTAACATCCATTTGATCTATTTCTAAATCATATATGGATGCAATTACAATAATCATTCTAAGTGATGTTATCCTTGTTACTGGTGGTGAAGATGTGTCAAAATAGTCTAGGTCTTCCTTTTGTCTAAATCCTTAAACTACCATATGAGCTTTGTACTTGTCTATTAAACGATCAGGTTTCAAATTTTTTTTTGTATATCCATTAATTACCTAAGGTCTTACATCCTTGAGGTAAATTAACTAATTCCCATGTATGATTGGACATAATGGATTCAATCTCATTGTTAAATGCCTCTTTCTAATAAGGGGCATCACTGGAAGACATGGCTTGTTTTTATGTCAATGGATCATCTTTTAACATAAAGGTACAAAAGTCCGGTCCAAAGGTTTTTAAAGTCCTTAACCTTTTACTTTTTCTTGGTTCCTCCACTTGCTGCTCAGTACTATTTTGCTGAGTGTTATTTTGTTTAGCATCCTCAAGAGAATAAGGATTTCATCTTTCCTTGGTATCTTAGGTGTATGAATTTTAGTACCCTATTTCAAGGGGAATATACGTTCGAAAAATCTAGCATTTCTCGACTCAATGATGGTATTTTCATGAATATCATAATTTCAGATTTGTGTACCAAAAATCGATTGGCAACACTGTTTTGTGCATATCCAGTGAATACACAATCAATTGTTTTCGGACCAATTTTGACCTTCTTTGGTTTCGCTACCTCTACTTTGTCAAGACATCCCCACACTTTAGGGTATTTGAAGGATGGTGGTCTATTTTTCCAAAGTTCATGAGGAGATTTAGATGTTTTCTTTTGGGGTATTTTATTTAAAATATGATTTACTGAAAGAATAGCTTCTCAAAAGTTATCTGGCAAGCCAGAACCTAACAATAAAGCATTCATCATTTCTTTAAGAGTTCGATTTTTCCAGACGGATATACCGTTGGATTGAGGTGAATATTGTGTTGTAGTTGGTGTATAATACCATGTTCAGCGCAAAATTCTTCAAAAGGGGATTCATATTCTCCTCCTCTATCACTTCTTAAAGCTTTGATTTTCTTATTGAGTTGATTCTCAACTTCCGCTTTGTATTGTTTAAACACATCGAATGCTTCATCCTTACTTCTAAGAAGATGAACATAACAATACCTAGTACAATCATCAATAAAGGTAATGAAATACTTTTTTCCACCTCTAGTTTGACACATTTTCAAATCACATACATCTATATGTATTTGATCTAGAAGTTCGGTTTCTTGTTCAACATGATGAAACAAGGTTCTTGTCAATTTTTCTTCTGCACAAATTTGACATCTATATTTGGAGTCTATGTTGTACTTAGGTATAAATTCTAGATTAATTAATTTCTACAATGTATCACAATTTACATGCCCTAATCAAGAATGTCATAAGTTAAAAGAGTCAACAAAACAGGCAGAAGATTCACTTTATTTGTATCTATGCATGGTACAATAGTGGTTACATTTTCTTTAAACTAATCATCACACATATCCTCTTTCCACATGCACTCAATTCTTGGATAATATAAATTTATCAGCTTTAAAGGTCAATTTGAAACCATGCTTGCTCAGTAATGATCCTGAAATCAGGTTTTTGCATATTTCTAGAACATGGAGAATAACATTTAAAATTAGTTCCATTTCAGAAGCCAGATTCAACACAACTTTTCCTTCGCCTTCAACCTTTGAAGTAGATGAATTGCCCATAAAATATTGTTCATCATCCATTGCATTTTTATACGTCGTAAACATCCATTTATTAGCACATATGTGTCGAGTGACTATGGTATCTAAAAACCATTCCTTCGAGTTACCAACAAGGTTGTATTCTAATATTACTGCACATAAATCAAGATCAACAATGCCTTTCGAAACGTCATCCGTATTTGCTTCTGTCTTCTTCTTTTTAGGTGCATGACATTCGGCTTCTTTGTGCCCCTTCTTTCCATAGTTGTGGCACGAACCCAGAAATTTCTTTGACTTCATAGGAGCATTCTCGTGTTTTCTCTTGTTAGTCTTGTCTAACTCAACTACATTTGCTTTGGCAGCAGTATTCTGAGAAATATTTTTCTCAGAATTTCTGTTATCTTCCGCAATGCTCAGCCGAACTATGATCTCTTCCATTGTCATTTCCTTATGCTTGTCTTTAAAGTAATTCTTGATGTCCTTTCAAGAATGTGGTAGTTTCTCAATAGTTGCAGCAACTTGAAAAGACTCGCTAAGAGTCATCTTTTCATCTTCTACTTGACGGATGATAAGTTGCAAGTCTTGAGTTTGACTGATCACCATATTTAAGTCAATCATTTTAAAGTCGAGAAATTTTCCAACAATGAATTTTCTCATGCCGAATTTTTAGGTTTGTACTTCTTTCCAAAGCCAACCAGAGTGGTTTGGATGTTGCAATAGTACAATAGACATTGTAAAAGCTATCATCCAGACCATTCAGAATATAGTTTTTACACATGAAACCTAAGTTATTCCAAATAGTAAGAGCCTCTACTTTAGTGGCATCAGGTTCGAGTTCAGCTACCACAGGAGCATCTTCAGTCAAAAACTTGGCAAGGCTCAGTGTTGCTAAATAAAATAACCTTTTCTATTGCCAACACTTGAAATTTATTCCATTGAACTTCTCTGGCCTTTCTCCATGGGACAGAGCCATTGTTGGAAGCACAAATGCTAGCCGAGTGTTTGTCACTGTCTGAATTAGTGCAGAATCACTGTTGTTGTTCTACAACATCTTATTTGTCATCTGCAACAAATAATACTGTTTCATGCTTGTTAGATCTCTTGTCAATCAATCTATGATGTTTTGTATATTATTGTGTCAAGGCCTAGCCCGCATTCCTCTACAAGCCCTCTTCATTTTATTTTATATAAGCCTATTGGCTTATAGTATATAAGAGAGATTGGTATTCATATTTTGATGATGTGGGAATTTGGTTTGTTATATCTACTCCTTCCCAAATTCCTCTTTCTCTTGCTCATTCATTTCCAACAATACCCACATGAGTGAGCAATCGTTCTTAGTTTCACGAACCATTTATTGTATCAGTTAAAGTAGCACATGGGCCTTAAACATTCCTAGTGATTGCCTATTTGAATCACATACAAATCAATAGACATAGATTGTCCTTGAACTGTAAGACTTTTGTGTAATTCAAAAGTAGAGAACACACGATAAATGCTTCTTATAACCCTTCGTTCTTTGTATGTGTTTGTTTTTGCCTTGAACACTTAAATTCCTCAAATACAAACATCATTAAAAGTATTAATGCTTATCCTTATTCGACATATAATGCACTGACTTATTATGGGAATGGTTTGTGTATAACAATGCCATCAAGTTTTTCTTAAACTTCATTGTCCTTTTGAACCTAGATCTTGGGATCTCCAGTCTACTAGGTGGGGTTTCCATTTTAGAAAAATCTTTAGTGTTAACTATTGTATACTGTAATTTTTTTGCAAGGCTGACTGGTTATTATAGTGGTTCGTAACACTATTTATTAAAAAGAAAAATACAAGCAAAATAGATGTTATGCATGCATAACATCCATTAAGACATAGTTCTTGCATATGGGATACCACTTTCAAATTATATGTTACATTCCAGATACATAACAAAATAGTAGAGCACAAGTGTAGTACTGTGCTTCCCTAGTGCAAACAACAAGGTGCACATGTCACCACAAAGGCAGTTAGCCTTTGTCTTGTTGCATTCTTGACAACTCTCTCATCTTGCTGTGGGTAAGAGGGGTCTTAACCATCTCTTCACTTATTTTTGCAGCTACCTGAGTATCTAACACTACAAGAGGCTCAAGGGGAGCTTTATATGCTAGAGGAGGAGCACTGTGTGCATAGAAGTTTCTCTTCGGCAAAATAGCGCTATCACTTTTAGGGCTTTGTGAGTTCAAAAAGCCAGATTTGAACGACAACGGTGATTGGGGCTTCGAAAGTTTTGGCAAAGTACACCCTTGGTTGGATGAAGCCTTTTGCTTGCCTTTGTCATTGTCTGTAATAGCCTTCATGTTCATAAAGGTGCTAAAATTATTTTCCATAAGATCCGTATGGTTTTTCTTTTGGACATAAAGTTCTCCACTTACTTTTCCACTTGCCAATTCAGTTCTGAGTTTCTCGATTTTATCAGGTACTGTTTCTTTGTTAGTGTAGCTGTCTTTAGTTTTAGTTGCTGGGTGACTCTCTCTGTTTCTACATGCAGTAATGCCTTCTATGTTGAAGTTATGCAGCAGGAAGTTGTCAAGAGTATCAGTCACAATGGGATCATTTAGTATTTCTTTATTTGTTCCATTCGCTATAGAATAATCATGCTGAGTGTTGTCATTGAATGTTTCACAAGTCAAGATAGATGCACGTTTATAAGATGTATCAGGTTCATCTGTGCATGTTTAATGTCGATCAGTTACACTGGCTTTATCATAGTTCATAACTTCTTTCAATAGTTTCTTCATGGTGTTCTGGTTTTCCAGTTGTGCACAATTCTAGTTGGCATTTATATTCGTGTCACAAGCAACATCCTTTCCTCGAGCAACATTTTCATTGATATCACAATTTACTACCACGCAATCATCATTTTCCCCACCACTACCTCGTATTTTGTCATACATGTGGTCGAGTACACCAAACATATTATTATCATTAGTATAACGTAAATTTTTATTAGTGTTGACAAATTCAAATTAGTGTTAACTAAATTGTTTTAAAAAAATTAATTGTTTTTAATTATTGCAAATTCAGATAATGAATTAGTGTATAAAGTTAATATAAACACATTAGTGTATAATGTACTTTATTTTTTAAATCACTTAGATTTGTTGGCTCATCTAATAAGTTTTATATTTACATTCGTTTTTTTACTATAATACAGACATTAATATTCATCAGGTATAACATTCGTCAGTTCCGTTTCTATGTTGGACAAGTTACAAACATTGTATAATCGTTACATTTGTTGATAATTTATCATAGATGGTTCATGAGAATTTTGATGTCGCTTCCTTGTCGTTTCCTATGTATATGCATGTGTATATGATACATTGAACAAAGGGAAAGTTATGTCGAAATTTTATTGAAAAATGTGCGAAATATAATTATCATTATTGTGCACGTAATAGGAAATAGAATGACCAACCATCAAAAATAAAAATTAATAAATTGAAAATATAATTTTATATGCATAATTTGTTAAAATTGAAAATAAGATTTAATATAAAATATGAAGATAATATATAATATAAATAATAGATTTTATAAAATCTTAACTATAATTTCGAGGCAACTAAGTGGTGGGATGTTGAATACAACCTAATGTTTATCGGCCTCAGGAATTTGAAACTAGCGTGGAAGGAAAAATTAATTTGATATGCTTTGAAAAGAGAATTAGATCCAAAGAAATTTTATCAAAGATATTGAAGAATGAAATTGCAGTTGGTATGGTAATGAGCATTTTTGAGTTCCCTGTAACCGTAATTGCTTAATGGTAGTAGGCTTTTTCTTTCATTTTGCTCTGTTAATGTTTGTGTTTGTTTGCTTCATGTTTTCATTTATGTGTTCTTGTATGTTTCTGGGCTTATATCTTGTCCCATTTTCCTTTTAAAAAACATAAAAAATGTATAATGAATAGAAACATAAAATGTTAATTCAAAAATTGTCAATAATTTTTTGAATTTCTATCGAACTTTCTAAATTATGAAAAAATAATCAATTATTTCATCAATCGAAAGAGCTGGATGTACCAATTTTTGGACCTTGACTATAGTTTGGCATATGAGGTTTGAGCTCCAAGACATAATTTATAACTCCCATCATCATCTACTGGAATTTTGGACATTTATTGGACTTGTCGAAGCTACACGGAAGACCATTTTAGTTTTTTGGCATTTAAAAGACTGCCTACAGCTCTCTGGCATCTAGAAGATCGGGTATAATTTTTTGGTATTTGGAAGGTCATCTACAGTTTGTTGGCATTTGGAAGACTGTCTATAGTTTTTTGGCATTAGAAGACCATCTACATTATTTTTGTCATTTAGAAGACCGACTACAGTTTTTGGACATTCATGTATACTATTGGACATTGAGGCTACTTTTTGGACATTGTTGTGCATACCAACACACTTTCACTTAACAAAGAAGAGGAAGGGCATTCTAGTCAAAATTTAGAATTAACAAGGCATTTGTTTTTCTATTACACAACTTTGTACACTCAGATTGTCCGAACTTGTATATGCATTGTAATCGACAAATATACGATGAATGATTACTATAAAGTGGACGTAGGTGTTAGTGTCGAACCACTATAAAATTTGTGCGTCCGTTTATATTTCTTGTACTTTGGATATTCGGATTATAAGTTTACAACTAAACTTAAACTTGGGGGTTGGTGTGCGCAAATAACCAATTTCCCACGTTAACTTGCGCAATCTTGTTTAAAAGTAAAACACACTTGTTTCATAAAATCAAAACACTATATCATAGAAAATAATAGTCATAAATCACTACTGAGAGACATATCTCATATATAATTATATTTTGTGAGTCTACAAAATATACTAGGCATACATAATCTACATACAATACTAGTTTCTATCGCTAAAACATACATCTTATATACAAGCCATATCCTACAAGAAACATACTAAGTGTCAAATTATTTATCTCCTAGCTAACGCATTATTTAAATTCCACATATCCTATAAAAGGAAAAGCCTTGGCCTAACCAGAATATCATAATAAATGGGTCAGAATCTGTCAAATATCAAAAAGGTGAGAACAACATATAACAAAAGGGTGAATTAAAGTATAAACAAATCTGCATATACTAGTAATAAATAAGTAATAGAAATCATTTATTTCAGATTACATCACATCTTCAAGAAGTATTATAACACAAAGCACAAAAAAAATGACAAAGCACATTATTCTAGAGAATCCATCACAAGTACATACGATCTTATCAAAAAAACATGGAATAATCACATGATAAACTCTGGAATATCCTAATATCACAAAGCCCAAAATCTTAATACATATAGATTATAGTGATTATCGCCACTGATCACAATGTTTATACTCATGACTTGGAAAAACAAAGAAACAAATTAGGTTTCATTCAGATTGATCTGATACTGAAGATAGTACTTGTGATGACCCGGATTTTCGAATAATCTGGAAAGTACAGATTTAGTATGCTTTGTGATTTTTAAAAAATATATTGGTGATACGAGTTCGTGAGACCATTTCATATAATATTTAAATAACAAATAAAGATATGAGCTTTTCTAAATTTTTAGTGTTTTGAATAAATTATATAACATTGTTATAATATAAATTTATTCCAATCTATAATCGTAAAATTATAATTAAATGATTATAGGGATATTGAAAACATGTATTGTTGATTAGAAATCAATATTTAAGAGGAAAATATATTTTCAATATTAAATTATTTTGGGGATTGAAGTAATTATTAAATTACTAAGTTTTTAAATACAAGATTTAGTCTTCAAAATAATAATAATCAAGGAATTATATTCTAAACTACGTTAGTGAATTTAATGTAAATATGTGGCTTTTAATGATAATCAATGAATTAATTGGTTTGCTATTTGTATGAAAATATAAATGTTGATTGTGAATCAATATTTATAGAACTGGTGTATTTTATTATCGTTGGTAGTAAATTTAATTTGTTGACTCAATAAAGTGTACAACAACACTGTATCAAACGGGAAGATTGTATTTTTTGAACACCAACTATATATTATTGTTTTTTGAAAATTGGCACAACAGGTTAGCATACTAACCTACTAAAAAAGAAACAGGCAATGCAAGAAATATGATAGGAAATACATGAACAAGAGTACAAGTAGAGATAAACTAATGTGATAGAAAGCTAGACCCATGATGAGATCTTCTTTGTTGAAATCATGCTTTCAAGTGAATTCACCTTGCACTTTATTTCACCTACAACTAAAACTCCACTAAACCCTCCCATTATCTTCATGTGCTACATTGTTAAAGAGCAAATAGTCCCCATGATTAGCGTAATTTACAACATGTCTATTTTCCAAAACCTGCTTAGATAATATAAATTCCACAGAATATTACTCCTTAATTCATGTAAATGATGGCCCAAGTCCTTGCACTTACTTTAGGTGCTAAAACTGCTAGAACCACTTCTTCATTCAAAATCCAAAGTAAAATTGGAACTGCATATATAAATGTTTGGACTTGAGAACCAACGCGGTTATTCCAAATAGATTCTACCGAAGTTTAAACTTTAGGTTTGTAAATATCACCATTTTTAAAGAATCCCATCCATCATCTGACAACAAAATTCTGACCAGCTTTGCCAGTAGTAGAACTTAATTCAGAAATAGGAAGAAACATAAAACTTTGATACTAGGGCCAGTTGTAGATCAGGCAAACAAATCCTTGTACCGAAGTACATATGGATAGTGCACACCTCTCAGGCATAAATGTAAATGAAGTAGAAAGATGAAATTCTGATAAATTGGCATGTGAAACTGGTTGGAAACATCATTGAGAACACGACTTTTTTTTATCCAAGTCATTGCATTTCAAACAACTACTGTCATCTACAAATTACTCCAAACTGACTTCATCTTTTGCATCAGTAACCGCTATATTTCAAAACTGTGTAACACATCATAAAATCGATATTTCAGATATTCATTCATGTAGTTAATAGTAGTACTTCTGGTAACAACACCAACTATATATATATACACACACACACACGCACGTATGTATCGTAGTATTGAAACGAAAAGAGTAAAAGTGTTTTTATGTGGTAGTTATCGAGTTAAAACCACTTTTATTATGGGTTGATATCATGATTGTAAATATTGGGTTAACGAAGCAATAATATTATTTTTTATCTATAATAAATACTGTTGCTTAAACCTTAAGAGCTAAATAAAATTGTTGTACATAATAAAAAAGTTAAAACTATGTGTTCTAACATATTTGATGATCTATTAATTTATAAAAGAGGCATTCATAATACTTATATTGGTTGTATTTTGAAGATTTCACAAATTTAAGTAAAATGATTATATTTGTTAAGCATAAATATGTTTTGTGTATTATGTTGAATATGATATTTGAAAATGATGTATATATGTTGTGTGTTTACTTTATATGTTGAATAGTAAAATATAAACACAACCTGATTGGTGTTTATGTGTATGTTAAGTGGTTTAAGCTATGTTCAGTGTGTTTAATTAAGTGTTAACATGTAATTTATTCCTAAAATGGAGAATTTGGGTTTAATTAATGTTAATAGCTTGGTTTTGGGCTTTGTTTAGGGTGTTTAGCCCATTACCTCTCTTACTTGTATCATTCTAGAGATTGTTAGAAGGAAAAATATGACATTTTCCCTACCCCCTTCCTTCTTTTGAAACCTCAAAAAAATGGCATATTGCTTCTCCTTTTCCTCCCGAATAGCTATTAAATGTTCCAATTTCAGGTGCTATAGGTTCTAGCTTGCTCTCTCTTTATTCTTTGCCTAGAACAAGTTCAATTCAATCTCCAATGATGAAAAACCTAGGATTGAGAAGTTATAGTGAGTTTCAAGAATCCATGGTTGCTGTATGTCTCTATTTTGCTTCCTACAACTCCAAATCAAGAGGACGTCGCCTAAAAATATCTAATCAAGATGAGCAGACTCACTCATTCTATTTTACAATATTTTTAAAGTTATCAGTACAAGTTGCTCTTTGTTGATTTTAAATACGTAGTTTTTTCTTTGTTATCGTTCATCTTGCTGCTGTGCAAAAATCAAAGCAAACTTTCATCTTTGAGATTTTGTAACTTCCTTGTTATTTTATGTTTTGGGTTAAATCCTTTTGCATGTTGTAGTATAATGCTTGGTGAGTCAAATTGCAAAGTTTCGTTCTGTTTCGATCACCAGAAGTTGGTGAAATCAGTCACCAAAGTCAGGGTTTCGCCGTGAAATAAACCTATAGCAAAGTCCTTAAAGTGGGTCGAACTACTTACCACCTAGGTCGACTCACCACCTGGGTCGACACACCTTGGTATTGGGTCAACCCACCTTAAGAAAATTTCATTGAGGCCTCTTTTTGTCTCTTGTGTGCATGTAGCTTACTATTGGTGATAACAAAACCAAGTCCAAATCTGGGGAACTGTATCTCCTTCGATTATGATCTGTTTTGGACATTTCTTTTCATATTGTAAATTTTGAAACTTTATCTCTACGTATGAATTTTTTTAGGCCAATCCGAAGTTGTTTAGCCGTTCAAAGTAGGCCTCAAAATTTGATTTGGAAGTGGTTTCAGACCAGGTCAGATTTCAGGCCTAAGTCCAAGTTTGAGGCTTCGTATTTTTTCAAATGATGTTGGAATTTAGCGATTACTTTTTCAATTGAAATACAAGTTATTCTAGTTTTTCGATGTCGAATTTTTGACCAAGCGGAGATCGTTTAGTCACTCAAAACATATTTGAAAGTTGCAACCAGGATTGATTTCTAGGTGCATTTTTATGCCTTGATATGTGTATATCAAGAGATTTGCTATGGTTTTATGACTTGATTTACTACCTTATTAACCTAAGAAACCAATTTTATATCTTAAAAAATTTAAACTCCAGATTTTGGGAAAATTTATGATGATTTGTTGTTGATATTTTTGATGATATTGAGCATAGATCGCGCGTTTCACACTAGTTTCCGATATATATATATATATAAATAGATATTGATTCCTATATAATTTTTGGGCTAAAATGGTTTAAGGTTTCAGTTTCAGAATATGAATAGCCTTAAAACAATAGTCAAAATTTATTTCCAAATAATAAGGATTTAACGAAGAAAACAGTCGGTTGTCAAGAAATCATTTTATATGTCATTTTGGTAAAATTAAATATTTTCTTATATAAAAGACACACATATGTACAGAATTTGAATATGCAGTTGGTTATCAAATAACGTTGTATACCTCGCGGTATGGGATGTGGCAGTATATGCTTTTGTTCAATTCCAGCTCCATTGAATCGAAGCAAAAAAATTCAGTGTTACCAGCGACCTTTGTTAGCCTTTGCGAAATCTAGTTTCTTGTGATATCTAGTGTCTTGTGATATCTCAAGGTTTACCAGTATCCTTTGTGGCCCATTTTGATATTCACTGTTTTGTGTATTTCTTTGGTTTTTGTATTCGTAGTGTGAAACAGACTTACAGTGTTTGAAACATAAGTGTTGTTGTGTGATATGGGATGCGTAATTATCGCTCTTCGGGTTACTATCTGTGGATTTGTGACACGTGCCTGTGTAACCGTCAATACTAGACCTTTGGGTAAATCATATTGGATGAAACCTTCAGGTCGATCATGTTGTATGCACTTTAGTGTCGATCATGTTGTTTTTGAGGATGCGTATTAAGGATCTTAAGGCAAACTAAACACGTGAGGGGGTGAATAGTATTTTATTGATTATATTCAATTTGTTGAAATCGTTTTGGATTAAATAAGTGCTATGTAAATAGGGATGTCAATGGGTCGGGTTGGGTTCGAGTTGGGTCAAGTCGTGTTCGGGTCATGTCAGCTCAACCCGTTTATTAAACGGGTCGGTTTTGGGTTGACCCATTTATAATCGTGTGGGTTTCGGGTTTGATTCGTGTAACCCGTTAAGAAAAATATTTGTATAAAAAGATGAAAACATGAAAGAAAGGTGTTGTTATCATTCACTTGTTGCAAGCTAAGTTGAGAATAAAAATGTAAGAAGTTGTTAATGTGAGAATAAACATGAAAACGTGAAGGAGTGAATTGGTGAAGAGGTAGAACCGTAGAAATTAGAATGACAATGAGTGGCGGCTTGGTAATTGATAAATTAGGGTAAAGCGACGAATGGGTAGTGGACTGGGCTGGGCCTATGTTTTGTGTATTGTAGAGTACTAAAATTATGTTTTATATCAAACGAGTCATGACGGGTCAGAAACGGGTTTACGGGTCGGGTCAGGTCAACCAGTTTTTTAAATGGGTCAGAGCAGGTTAACCCGAAATGGACCCGTTTGTAAATGGGTCGGGTCAGGTCCGGTTTTTTTCGTGCGGGTTACGAGTCATGTTTCAGGTCATGTTAGAAATTGACAGCCCTATATGTAAATCACATATAACACAAATCGCAGAATCAATCACAGATTCAGAAAATAAACAGAAAGTAGTAAAAAGATAGTACACACCAGGATTTTATGATTCTTCGGGGATCCCCTAAATCCAGTCCCACACAATGTTTGGTTGGTGTGGAATTTCATTCAACAAATCTAAATTACAATCCTTGATTTCAGGGCTATAAGGGCTCACCCAAACAAATTCCAAGTACAATGGGACTTAATCGATTTTCCGGGCCATAACTTTACACCCAATCGATTTTCTACACACAAAACATCCAGTCGATTTATATGGGACACAACCATAACCTTTTCTTTACCGTTATTGGAAGATAAACTCAATATATTCTGATCTTGCGTTCTTTGATTACAAACAGTCTATAAGTCTTGGGTAGCACTTGAATTTTAGAGAGAGTTTGATGTAGAATTGAAAGAGAAGAAGGTTGATATAATTTCTTTGAAAATTGGTGAAGTATAATTGTAGAAATTTAAGAAATTTAGAATAATGGAAAGATGATTAAGGAAGAAGAAGGAGATGAAAAGTAACTAAAAATTTCAAATTCTGAAGCCTTTATATAGTTTTCAAATAGCCATATCTTTTTAGAAAATATTTGAATTCAAAAGGCACAATTTTTCAAAAGTTGAAAAATATATTAATGGCACATATGGCGACATGCATAAAGTTGTGTATTAACATCTCCTTGTATAATTTCATAAATACAATTTTGAATCAAAGTAAATAATGTTTAAATAAATTATGGTGATTCCTAAGTTAAAACAAACCATTTTCCTTAATTTGGAATAGAATATACCAAGTAAAAAGTATATTTAAAAACATACATTAAGATGATTTAAAAATATTTGAAAACTATATCATTATAAGTATATATATTTAAAACTAAAAAATATAACTAAGACAATTGAAAACATAAGTAAATATTAAATCTATAAGCAATAAATAATTGAATTTGGAGTTAAAATACGTGATATATAAAATTAAGAAAACATGAGTTAGAATAAATTTCAGTTAAAATAAAACGACATAAATTTAGAATAAGAAAGTAATTTTGAAATCACTTTCAAAATAGGTTTAAAAATAAGAAAGTAATTTTGAAATCATTTGAAATCATTTGAAAATAGTGAAATAAGTTTAAAATCAGAATTCTTGTTAACCAGAGTTTTAACAAAATAAATAGACACAACTACTCTATATTTCTTGAACTCTTAAATTCTTGATACTCATGAGTTTTGAATGTAACGACCCGCCCTGCTGGTCAATTCAAACCGAATAAACTGACTTAAACCGATCAACATGACGTATCGCTTGGAATTACGACTAATGAGAACGGGAACATAACTATTTTTCATTATCATTACAATAACTTTTACACCAAAGTACATCTACATCAGAGTACAATAATAAATACAACGCACGTCAGATTATAACATGTACAAATCAGAAAACACAAACTCTAAGCGGATGAAATAATATGCTTTGGACACAGCTTTAGCTTCAATGCAGCACCAGGTCTATAAAGTATCTGCAAACTAAAACTACCAGACTTCCCATGTGGAAAATATAGGCACCCACATTTTAGGTGGGAAACAATAAACTCTGGATTAGTCATGGACTGGTGTGAGAATTAAAACAATTATTAACCTTTATTTTAAAGTTGGGTAAATCATAGGGCCACGCCGTATAAGATGGAACGGATTTTCTTAACTTGACTACTACCATAAAATAACTCGCAGTGCTTTTTGAAAAATGAAGCTATCATAAGACTCAAGTCCCTTCACACAATGCAACACAAACCAGAGGAAAGAGATTTACTTATAATAACCAAACATGCTTGATACGCGAAATTCTCTTTTATTATTACTAGTGCATAGTGTGGAAATCACTTTCGAAAGTAAATGCATAAATCTTCGCTTGCATAATGCCCCATCCCATTATGTTGGCTATTAGGTTATATCTGAAAATGGAAAGCTCGTATTTGAAGTTGGATTCCATCAATGACCAAGGCAAAGGATCTTCCTTAACCATTTGGAACACCTCTAGCGGGATGTCCCAGGACTCACATGCATGTGATCCTTCGGAGCGGCAGAGCCAGCCAACACTAACAGGCTGATTAGGATCTTTTCTAAACATAATGTTCCCCGATCATGACCGACCATTCATCCCAGTCGTATTTAACCATCATTCGAGGTGCCTTGATACATCATCCAAACAAATAAACTTGTCTAGGCTCCATACCATAGCATCACTTTTAGTAAAAAGGAAACATATGTCCTTATCTCTATAGTCCATCATCCTTTTTTCTTCCACTCACGGGTTGTGAGGCTCTAAAGTCGCGTTTCAACACAAAGCTACACTATGTCATCCATGCTTTGATCATCATGCACAAAGCTCTACTTTTCAGCAAAAGCTTAACTAACTCAGCACTAAGCATGCCAGATAGTTAATTCACATCATATAAATCGATTTTTATATTGAGTTATCAAATAAATAATCGAAATACGATTTATTTTGAATATATATATAATTATCGTAATACGAGAATCTAGAATAATTCAATTCGAAATTTAAACTAAGTCAAAACGATTCAGATAATTAATAGAATAACATTTGAGTATAAATGATAATAATAATTTATTATCGAGGAATTGATTATTTTGAATTTAATTTATATCGATTTAAATTAATATTTTCTCCATATGATCGAATATGGCTTTGAAACATGTTTCAGTGTGTTCAGAATGGTGGTTTAACCCTAGGAAGGCCTGTTATTGGGCTCAAATAGGAATTTGAAATCGACATGATAATTTAAATTAAAGGATATCGGTTCTAATCAAACTAAAATAAAATATAATTTATTATAAAAAATAAATTCCTTCTTTCTTAGGCAATAAAAGGACACTGCAAACCTGTTGCATATAACATTGTAGTATACACAATTATATGATTTTTGTTTGATGATAACAACCAAATATATATTATTATAAATGTGTTTGTTACTGTACCGTTTCATATATACATCATAGACAAGAATATAATGTTCATATTTAAATAGAATATGAATGTACACAAATTCAGATATTCATACAGTATTTTATTTAAATATAATATTTTATTTCAAAATATAATAGTACAATCTTATATCTCCACCATTTGTACAACACAATGTATTTCATTTCATATACAATTTCATACACAGTTTCTCACTACAACTTTCTATCAACTTGTTTATACAATTCATATATACGTACAATTCACATTGACACATACACTGACACTTTGCTTATCTTCTATCTTTTGTCTTCTGTCTCCACAGCTCATCGACGTCACCGTCAGTCGAGTCATCATATGCTTACCTGTCACATACATGAAACACACACAATACACTGCAATAGAAATAAAACTAAATATATGTGAATATAAATTTTAAATTTCTAAAATTTTATTTGCCTTGGATTTCTGGTGTGTTTTCTGATCATTTTTCTGACTCGATCTGATTTATTAATTTATCCGACTATGTCTAGACAGCTTGTGATATTCACAGTGAAACACTGTAAATACCACAAGGCAGCCACTTTGTATATATACAGGGACAGGAAAATTTTCTGAATGGCTGCAAATACACACGTGTACAAATATAACATGTGCACTGCCTCGCCAATCACCGAGCAACTGAGGAGTAGCCACGCGGACTAACTCGACTAAGTGCACACTTCATAGTCAAGCCAAATAACCACTCATTCAAGCCAAAGTGAAAAACAACTCAACATATACATGGTAATGATCGAGCTTAAGACAGTCTGCAAACCAGCCCAAACATATGGACAAACATATAGGATCAGCTCAAGATCAAGTGTATTAACATGGCAGCAGTGTATATGATGGAGCAAATCAGTATATAATGATCATGGCAGAATTTTTCGTGCACACAAGAAACAAGACAATTCTTGTTTAAATCAACATGGATAGTAGCAAGTGAAAATTCAATTTCTAATCAACCAAAACAGGTTACCAAAGCAAGACAGATTCAAGGTGCAAATACACAAATATGATCAGGTCAAACCATGCAAGTGTACTTCAGTATGGTTAAATTGATAATGCCAAAGTATGACACAAGAGCAAAGCACAAATGTGCTGTTTTCATCCTCAAGCATTGTTGAACAGGACAAGCTAGTGTACAGCAAACAACAGTGGGATGCAAGAATTTCACAACACAGATTTATATATAGCAGCATGATACAAGATGCAAGTTTCAAGTGGGAGCACAACTGAGCATGGATCAAACAACAAAGTGGAGTCAGTATAGCCAAGGTGGTTGAGCTCAACATACATGAAGCATCAACGTTAACACAAGACAACATATATATTAAGGGTAATGTATTTTGGAGCAAATACATGTGGCATGAAATTGTTTTGGGATCAAGAACATGTACATTGACCAGTGTCAGCATCTATACATGGATGACATGCAAACAGGATAGTGTTTTTGGCAAATGCAAAATATTAAATTGCAGATTGGTTTTTAGAATCTCAGTAATTCATTGCTAAAATCAAGCTGATACAATTTTGGTGCAAACAGAGAGATAAATCATGGATAAATTCAAATCAAAGGACAAACATATGTATTCAAACAAAGAAACAGTTAATGAGTTTTTAAAAATGGCACTATGTTCACACAGGCAAGAATTCAATCAAGGTTTTCAACATGAATAGGGTGTATGATAAACATGGCAAGAGTTTAACGAGCAAGAAATCATTTTCAATTTGTTTCCTATTTTTTTAATCAGGGAAATCACTTGAGCCTTTTGTAATGGGATAGACATGTTTAATGGGATGAAAACATTTTCAGTAAAACATATATTGAAAACTCAAAACAATCTCTAGAAATGATATCGTTCAAGAATAAGACTAGATTTAATCAAGCTTTCATATGTGTCTTTTATTCACACAGGTGGATTCAATCTCGCAAATAAAAAGAGGAAAGCAATATAAAATCAGATCAAGCCATTAGTCGAAATCAGAGGCAATTAAGGATTCTAAAATCCTGTTTAAACACCTTCTTATCACTGGCAATTAACATCGAAAACAAGAGCATAATCAAAATATAAAATCCAGAGAAACTCATATGTTTATCCATCATTTTGCAATCAACATAAATTCCCCAAATCAGAGAAAGCCAAATCTATCTTGAAGCAAGCAGTAGGAATTCGAAGCACAGGAGAATCAAATCATCAATTGATTGAACAAGATCTGGGGATTATTAAAACCTTAGCCACTGCCATTTTTTCTCCAAAAGAGGAAGTGATTGGATAATAACAAAGAAAGGTGGACACAAATAAAAAGGGGCCGGCCAACTTCAAGTGGTTAAAGGGAGATTATTTTTCCTTTTAAATATAAGGTTTTGGTTTATTTTTTGTTGTAATTTCAATTTCTTTGTGTAAACCATCTGAACAGTTCTAGAGTCTGTAAAATCTAGTGATTCAGTTAGGGGTTTAACTGATAGTTGCTAGAGTCTGTAAAATCTAGTTAGTTTCCTAGTTTCGCCTGTAAAACTAGGCAGTTTACTAGAGTCTGTAAAACTAGGGGAAAATCTGGTCTTGGGGATATAGACCAGTATAGGTTTTTGAGCATAGGATTAGAATAGGAGCGAAGGGTTCGCGAGTTTACATGGACTTGTAAGTGGGATCTTTTCTATTACCTAGTAGAAACCTTAGGAATGCAGTAGTAGGCATGATTTTGCCAAAGCTAGGTATATCTTGTGTCATTCACCTTTCTACATTTATCTTCTGCTGCATTCTGTGATCTGATATTTTTTATTATCTCGCTTAATTTTCAATAAACCCTATTCACCCACCCTCTGGGGTCAATCTAGATCCAACAAGTGGTATCAGAGCTTGGTATTCATTAACTCAATAGAAATTGTGATTACTAGTTGTCAGTCCATTGAGAGTCAGTCCAGTTCATCTCCAGTTATTTTCGATGGAACAAGTTTTTTAAACTGGAAATCCCAAGTGGAATTGTATTTAAAATCTACTAATATTAAATGTTGGGATATTGTTATCAATGGGATTGATATGTCAGATAAGAGAAATATTGTAACAACTTGGAAAATCAGAACCAATTAAAAAATTTTATTTTGGCAATTTTAATGAATTTTGAATATTTAAAATGATTTATTTTAAATAATAACGACTAGAAATTTATTTTGAATGGAATTAGAACATATAAATTTATTTAGATCGAAGTAAGAATATAATTATTTATTTTAGTTATAAAAGGAACTAGAAATGGCGTGGTAGTTTGAAAATTAGATTTCAAATTTCAAATGAATGTACATGATTCAAAATAAACTGGATTTTAGTGAAACCTAAAATATTTGAATTTGTTTGAAAATATCTTTCCAACAGATGTGAAAAATCCAGATTTCATATTGAGAATAAAAAGTTATGTCCAGTTGAAAATTCAGAATAGTCGCAATGGAATTAATATAAAATATAGCCTTTAAAAATAGCGATTTTACAAACGACCTCTGTTTTCAATGAGACCACTTTTGTTGGATCCAAAATGTCAAATTATTGTTAGATTCCAATTTTCAGAATATTTGGAATCAATATGTGAGCGTGGTGAATTCAAACGTGTTTGGTCAATTCAGTTTGAATATAATCGAGTGGAAAATGACTGTTTTTCAAATGGTCTCCGAATTCGATGAAATATATATATTTAATGGTCAGAAAAGAATGCGCCCCGCCGCGGTAGTTCGTGAATTTCGACCATTGACTTCGAATGGACATTACGGGAGATCTAACCGTCGATTTTCCTAAAACCGGTACCATTGGGTTCATATCGAAAAGAGCTTTCCAAGAATATAAGAGATTTGAAATTTAATGGTTGGATTTGGAATTATGTCCAAATCAAATTTGGAAAAGGTCGCTATAAGTACAGTTCGATAACCGTTTATGGAAATCAACTGTACGGGCCTTGATAAAATTATTAAAAATATTAATAATTTGTGTAAAATCATAATAAATGATTTGGAAAGAATTAGGATGAAAACTTCCATATTTGAAAAGATAAAAATATATTCTTGTCGAAATGAACTAGTTATTAACTAGAATTAAAAATCCAATTATTTTTAAATAAAATAAAGTGGATTTAAAATGGTTTTACATATAATCGGAAATTTCCAATATAACAATTTGAATGGAAATCATCTTCGGAATATTCCGATATTGGATTCTGTGATTATACGGATATTGTTATGGAAATTTGGAAGATATATTATATATTTTTGTTTTCGATACGATATTTGTTTGTTTCAGAATTTGATATTGAATATAATCCGATATAATTTCTATTCAGAACCTTGTATTTAATATCAAATTGGATTTTGGGTTTGTCGTGAAAGGTGTCTTTAGTAACACTGTTCTTAAACTCCGTTTGAAAGGAATAAATCTTTTAATTAAGATTACTAGAGTTTCCAGTTACATTTGGTAATTGGAATAAAAGGGAATGTGAATAGGGTTTATCGTGAACTTTGTTTTTAACGACATTCGTTCTTTAACCTGATTTACAGTAAAATGTGATTTGGAATTTATAAATCTTTTATTAAGATTTAAAGGAAATTTTCCAAAGTAAAGTTTTCCAATTTAATATAATAAATTGGAATGGGATGGAATTCGATTGGATAATAATCGATGTGAGCTTCTGTGGAGGAAGAGCGTTAATATATATGGAATTTAAAAGGCTTTGTCGTTATTCCATTTATATTATTAGTCGGACACGGAAATTGATATCGATTATATATTGATCTGTTTTCCGTGAAGATTCCATAAATAATGGAATGTGATTTGGGTTTATCGTGAACTGTGTTTTAAATGACATTAGTTCTTTAACCCAGTTAAAGATAAGATTAATTTCTTAACTTTTAATAATCATTAAGTAATGATTTTTGAGATTAAAACTGAATTAGAGTTTTAATGAATCTTTAATTAGAGTGGAAGGAGATAAATAAATTTATGGAATTCATGAAATGATCGAGAATGAAGTATCACCAGTTTTACTCTAGGCGATAGTTAAATCTTTAAATAAATTTAAACGTGAAATGGTAATTTATTTTTTCCGATAACACCGTGGTGTTAGATATGGAGTATTACCAGTTTTGCTCCATGATATGAATAGATTTGGATTGGGAAATATAATAAATGATTACTTCGGTAAGGTTCGGTAATCCCGACTAGTTTGGATAAACCTTAATTCGGTTTAGAATTGATATCCAAAGGAAGATTAAAGAATAAATTTAAAATAATTTATCTTTGATAAAATTAATGGGAACCTTTTCCAAAGGATATGGATATTTAAATAAAAGAATATTCAAAATTGGAATGAGGCGTATGTTTTGTTTTATAGCACTTGTTTATAATATACGCGAGTTATTCAGAAAGGCCGAGTTTATACCCACTCTGAGTAACTGTTTCAACGATAAGTCGACGATGAAGACGGTGGTTGAAGACCGGAGGTCTTCACATCGTTTGGATGATTACTGATGTCTTGATTGGGCTATACACCCAAGACAAGGTAATAAGTGGTGATCGTCCAGACGTACTTGGAGATCGACCGGATATGCGAGGACCTCTCTCCTGTATTGAACATATGACGAGGAATAAGGTGCCCCCGGTTTCGTTCAGACCCAGAACTAACTTGTAAATGGATATGTGTCTAACATTGGATTTTATTCTATGTTGATTTGTCTCTATTAAATATATATATATGTTTGGAGAAGGAGAATTTATTCTCTTGCTTAATGCCCTTCTCTAAGGCCTACGAGCTCAGAGGTTATATATCGATATACATAAGTCGCATGGCATGAATTGCCTGTGTGGCATGATGAGATGCAAATGATCAAGGCTTTTGTTGAAAGGAAGAGTCTTGTGGTTGAAGATCAAAGCACGGCTTTAATATAGCTTAGCTTTGTGTATAGCGTTAATTCGCGAGCCTCACACGTTGGTGTGAACCAGAAACTGCAGAGGACTTCTGGGTATTGGACATATGCTGGTTTCTAGCTAGGAGTGGTGTCATGGTATAGAGCCCAGACATTTTACTCATGTGGATGTTACTTATTATTACTTGATGGATAGAGAGGCGCCTCGGATATATCGATTACAACAGGATCGATAGATGACATGGTCGACATACAGACCAGACTTATGCCCTGTAGGGCAGACTAGCATATAGTTTATGGTATTATTAACCCGCCAAATATGGGCCGACCCTGACGATCTAAGGGTCACTCGAGCTCTGACCCTGAGGCTCGGGATAAAGAGTCTCGAAGTGGTAGGACGATCCCTAGCCTTGGTTCAGAGACGGAAATTTAACTTCTAATACGTGACATTTCGGTTTTAATTGCATTGCCTAGTATGGCGACATAGTGGGATGGGGAACTATGCTGTCTATGATTAATACATTTATATTTGAAGTTGATTTCTTCACTTATAGTAATAATAAAAGATTAAATTTCACGTATCAAGCATTATTTGGATATTATAAGGCAAAACTCTATCCTCTGGCTTGTGTTGAATTGTGTGATGGGACCGGAGTCTTATAATAGCTTCGTTGTTCTTTATTTAGCATTGCGCTGTCTGTTTTATGCACTGGTATTCTTGGTGGTAAACCCGTTCCGTATTATATGGCGTCGTCCCTTGATATATCTAACTTTAAAATCAAGTTAATAACTGTTTTAGTTCTCACACCAGTCACATGACTGACCTGAAGTTTATTGTTTTAACCTAAACTCTGGGTGCCCCTATTTTCCACATGGGCAGCTAGTAGTTTGGTTTTGCAGATATTATATTCATAGGATCCTGGATTTACAGCTGGAACTATACTCGAAAAGCTCTGTATCCGTGTATTCCTTTAAGTTGTATTTTGTATTATTTTCCGCTGCATTGTAATTTGTAAATCACTGATATTTATCAAATGTATATTATTTGTTCATACTCTTATATTCTTGTACTCTGATGTAAATTGTTGTAATAAGCAATGAAATGTTCTTTTATTTCTGTTCTAATTTGTCGGGTTCTCAGACAATCCGTTCTTTCTCTTCTCTTCGGAGACCGAAGAAGTTCGGGTCGTCACAAATATTGTTTTTAATACTCGTGCTATGATTATCATATTTGATTATTTTAGTACCGAACAGTTTATTCATATATCTCATTGTTTAACTACATAGGAAATCTGGGACACTCTCACTACATTACATGGAAGAAAAGACGACAACTGCTCAAAACCCCTGAATGGCAACTCAGATTTAGATCTATTCTTAAAAGGATAAACTGATAGATCAAATGATAGAGAATCAACAGATGTAGAAACTAAAAATCTCACATACAATAATTTAGTTTATATGTGCACTGATTTGACTAAATCTGTTGATAAACTTCAGTTGAAAAACAAATCTTTGAAGTATAAGAATTCCGAGTTGACCATCTAAATTGATGATTTGGAATCACAACTTGAATATTTTAAAAACTCTTCAAATTCAGATTGCAAAAATTGTTTGAAATTGAAAACTAGTATTGTTCATCTCAATAAAAATATTCAAAGTTCTGAAAATGAAATTCTGATCTTAAAAGAAAACAAGATTGAGTTATCAAGTTCGAACAATTTTCTACAAAAGGAATTTGAAATTTTTAAGACTGATATAAATTCCAAATTTGAAATTGCTGAAAAAGAAAATTTGTTGAAAAGTGATTCGATTTTGAGAGAACTTGAAAACGAGATTGAAAATTTCAAGAAATTTGACTTCAAAAATCGAAAATATTTTGAATTTGAAATTTCTGAGTCTCAAGCCAAAATCAAATTACTTGAATCTGAAAATTCAGTTTTGAAACAACTTGATGCTGAAAGAAAGATCACTAATAATCGTTGTTCATATTTAATGAAAGAAAACAGTGATCTTAAATCCAAAATTCAACGATTGGAATCAACTTTGGATAAATTTTCTAATGGGGAAAAATCGTTGAATATGTTGTTACAAAACCAAAATTCTATTGGAAATAGATGTGGTCTTGGCTTCGGGAAAAACAATGGTTTTGAAAAACGGAATTCTAATGTTTTTAAAAATCCTTCAACCTTCTTTGAAAAGAATCGATTTGATAGTCTGAACTCTGATAATTTCAAAGGATTTTTAAATCACAACCGTGGTGAAAACTTGTTATATGACTAACCTCATTGTAACGACCCAGAATTATCGACATTAAAATATAAATTAATTTAGAATTTATCTCACAAATAAATATTTAACGTTTGGTTTTGATATACACTTCGAAAATATTATTTGTAGTTGAATATATTTATTGATTCAATTTGAAATTTGGACTAAAAATTTTGTAAACGTATTTGAACGAACTTTAAAAAAAATATTCCTTTTGTAGATTTACATTTTTAATATGAAGCGTTATTAACATTTGAATTTATTAGGATATTCAAATTATAAATTAAAGTGAACATTTATACTTGAATTTGGAATGTATCTAGTCAATCGTAAATTAAGGTTGCTTCTTTTATAAATATATACACGACTTGACATGAACCTTGAATTCTTTTCATTTAATTTGAATGTTTGTTGAAAATTTAAAATCAAGATTTGTAGTTAAATTATCTATAGTTTATTTGTATTTAGCTGTTTTCTAATTATACTAAAGTTTCAAATGTTCCAAATTATTTTTGTATTTTAACAAAATTACACAACATTTTAGCTTTTAAATTTGTATTTGGTTATTTGGTTTTATTTTGTCTTGACTATTTGTACTTAACTATTATACTGCAATTATAGTGTATTTGGCTTTTACATATTACGTTCTTAGTTGTGTTCTAGCTCTTTGTAATTTTAACATTCTTCCTTCGATTTAATTTTTTGTGTTTAAACCGTTACAATATTTTAACTTCCTTCAGCTTATATTCTTATTATATTTATTTCGACTTATCTATTCTATACTAGAAGCATTTATTTTATTTTACTGAATATGTTTTCTAAATCATTTTATTTGAACTTGCTAAGATACTAAACTTTTGCATTTAGCTTTTATAAATATATTCTTTGCATAAAATTATATTTTGATTAAATGATTTGCATTTAATGTTTTATAATATTTTAAATTATGTCTTACTTAACTAACTTGCACATATAGACTTGAATTTTTTCCATAAAATATTTCAAGTATGAACGTTATATGGAACAAATACAATTGTAACAAAATTTGATTGATTTATAAACCACTGTAATTTGATAACTGAAATTTATTAATTTTAAATAAAGTTTTAATGTTTCAATTTAAACGGGGAATTAATTTTGTTGAATAAACCGATAAGTATATGCGTTAATGAATAGTTTGAAATTTAAATTCATTGAAACGAATAACGTCGTACGTCTCAGCTGTGCACTATTCTTTAGTGATGCTCGTTCAAAACCACTCCCTTCCGTTCAGCCCAAGGTTTGAATCTACCCATATTTGACCAAATCTGATAATATCTTCCCTATAGATTTGCAGCTGCTCCTTGAAATCTCACTCAGGATTTGGGCGGTGGTGAGACGACCCGAAATCCCGTTCTCACGGAAACAAGGGTTATCTTTGGAATATAACACAGAAACAGATAATAGCAGAACAAAATTAAATAAATACACCAGATAATGAACAATAGAATATACTGGATAAAAGTAATCATCAGAGTTACACAGTATACAGGATCTTACTTAGTACAAATACAGTTCAGCTATACATAAATGTCTACAGCGGAAATAAACAAAATATGTACAATAGGAGCTGAACAGCATAAAAAGAAATAAATGATAGAATCCATCTTCAGCTCCAGCTATCCAGAAAAAGAACCAGCTAAACCTGAATACAAGGCTGCCCGTGTAGAAAAAGGGGCACCCGAGTTTGAAAGTGAAACAAACTACGAGTCAGTCATGGGACTGGTATGAGAAATCTACTCAACACATATATAATTTGGCTAATCACAGGACCACGCCACTTTCGTGGAACGGGTTTACTCCATTGGATTGCCAGTGCTTTAAAACAAATCTTTCTTTTAAACATCGCTATGCTTTTTATAATAATGTAGCCGTTATAAGACTCAGTTCCCATCACACAATGCAACGCAAACCGGAGGATAGAGTTTTTACCTTATAACGGCCAAAATATGATTGATACGAATAAAACAAAGGGCATTTGATATTATTGCTAGTGTCTATATGTTTTGAAAACATTTTCAAATCATAACTATCAATCATAGACGGCATTAATGCCCCCATACCACTATGTCGCCATATATAGGTATACAATCAAAATCGCATCTTCGCGTATTTGGAAATTGGATTTCCGTCATGAACCAAGGCAAAAGATAGTCCTTACCGAATTCGAGACAATCTAGCCCATGACCCAGGCAAGTACTCAGTCAAGCCTTTGGAGCGATAGGGCCAGTCCACCGATGTGGATTAAAATGCCTGAACAATACGTTTCCCCGCCCTTTGGGGCGTAAACGAGCCAACGAATGACTCCATCGGACCCGGATCGTCCGATCAAACCGAGGCGCCTCGCAACAGCAACAACCACATAGGTGAAAAGTATATAAATGTCAGGGCTGGTAGGTCACTGACACCACCCTAGCTAGAAGGAAACGCATGCCCTCCCTGAGGTCCTTCTCCCGTTTTAGGTTCATACCGGGGTGTGAGGCTCGCGAATTCACGTTATACACAAAGCTACGCCACATAGGCGGTGCTTTGATCATCACCACAAGACTTTGTTTTTCAACAGAAGTCCTGATCACTGCATCTTAGCATGCCACACAGGCAATTCACACCGTGCAACTGATGGCTATCAATCACACAGAACAAATTCCAATGTCGGACACACAGTCCATTTACAAGTCCGTTCTAGGTCTGAACGAAAACGGAGGCACTAAATACCTCGCAAACCCATCGATCACCACGTACGTCTGGACGATCACCACTCATTATCCATATTTCGGGATGCCTCCCAATCAGGACCTCGGTTACCATCCAAACGAGGTGAAGATCTCCGGTCTTCGACCACCGTCTTCATCTTCGACTTTCAATCGTCGGTCGATTATTTGAAATGAGAATTAACTCGGCCTTTTCAAATAATTCACGTATATTTAGAATTTCAAATCAATTTATTTTAATGGTTAAATTATTCGACAACATCAATTTTGTTCTTTAATGTAATTTTCACACCAAACACATTAAACCATCAAAAGCCACATAAATCGAGCAAATTCAGTTTATTTCCATTCCATATCGCTTATGATATTTTATAACTATTTATCGCTATTTTTATTTATTTTAAAATAGCTAATTTATTCAAAACGACGCTTCGGGCCATAAAGCGGCTGTGGCGCTGTTTTTCTTCAGATTTGATTTACACATATCTGAAAATCTAACTGTTGTATCTTCACAAAATTTACATCATTAGAAAGGTCTTTTCAAAACGAATCCAACGGTTCCAGTTTCGGGAAAATCCGACGGTCGGATCTCCCGGTACAATCGTTTGAATTTTCGATTTCAAAATACGAACTGCAGCGTCGTTATTCGATTAAATATAATTATATTTATATATATAAAAATATAATCGTTTCTGGCGATGTTTTTCTTCAGATTTGAATTAAGCATTCCAGACAATCCAACCGTTGGATCTTTACAAAGTTGGTGCCGTTGGAAAGATTTTTCCAAGGCGAACCCGACGGTTGTGGTTTCGGGAAAACCCAATGGTCGGATTCCCCGTACTAGTTGTTTGAAATCACGGTTTCAAAATGCGAACTGCACGGCCACGTTTCGTTTTAATTTTATTTATATTTATATAATTATATAAATATAGTTCATTCAACAATTTCAATATCGTTTTCAATTCAAATATTTCACTAACGCCTTAAAATTTTGGAAAATTTTGCCATAACCTCCCCCGCACCGGGAGCATCGGGAAATCGCAAATAGCTTTCCCGGTCCTTCTAATCTCAAAAAGAAAAAGAAAAAGCCAAGCGGCTAGCCAACAGGCTCATAAAATCATCACCCAAACAAAACAGTAAATGTGTACCTATTTGTCGGGCACAAAATTTTATTCCTCTTCTCTGGCCCCTTTGCTATAACCTGTTCAATGAATATGCATGTACATATATGTACAGTTCTTATCATTTATCATTTTCTATTCAACTTCATATTTGATTTCTATTTGGTTTAAAAACACCATTCATTCTAATGTTACATACTTAGGTGCAAATCATTTCATTAGCTAGTTAATGAATATTTCAACTCATATATGTTTATTTTGAACAAGTGGCTATTTTTAACACTTCACATTTCAACGATTTATGCATACAATAAAAATGTGATTTTTATTGTAAAACAATTCATTTCAAAACACTATTTTTCTATATAGTTCATATAGGTGACAAAAATAGGATTTTTATCATAAAACAATTTCTTTTAAAACGAGATTATTTTACACAGTTCATATAGTCGATAAAAGGTGATTTTTATTATCAAACAATTTATTTCAAAATATGAATACCATTCAACACATGAATTTCTAATCAACGAATGAATATCAATTCAACACATGAATGTTTTCTATAGTTTTTATATATAGATAAAAGGTGATTTTTATTATCAAACAATTTATTTCAAAATATGAATACCATTCAACACATGAATTTCTAATCAACGAATGAATATCAATTCAACACATGAATGTTTTCTATAGTTTTTATATATAGATAAAAGGTGATTTTTATTATCAAACAATTTATTTCAAAATAGGAATACCATTCAACACATGAATTTCTAATCAACGAATGAATATCAATTCAACACATGAATGTTTTCTATAGTTTCTATATATAGATAAAAGGTGATTTTTATTATCAAACAATTTATTTCAAAATAGGAATACCATTCAACACATGAATTTCTAATCAACGAATGAATATCAATTCAACATATGAATGTTTTCTATAGTTTAAGCATATGAAAATAATTCAAACACACGAATATTATTCAAAATTTCGGCAGCATAACGGCAGGGTAGTTAAAACCGGGACCGTCCCTAGTACGGCTCCTCGCTCTACCTTAAAACCTCGCGGTTTTTGACAATGGGGATCATGCATCTAGTTCGCACGCAGGCGGCATGTATATATTTATTTCATTTCCACAAACTAATCCTATGTGGTTTCAACCAAATATTTCTCAACCACAAATGGGTATTTTTCAACCACAATCAACCAATATCAATCACAAACAATCCCAAACAATCATTCGCTATCAATCAATTTTCACAACAATTTCAATCAATAAATATCGTCCATGGTTTGTGGACGAGGGGCGTATATATATATATATTTATATATAGCAATTCACTTTTATTTCCACACATATATATATATATATATAGAAAAAGAAATTAAAGAGTGAGAAATTCTCACCAATAGCTATCCAATACCACGACTCTTCCTTTATAGAAATCTCCGCCAATCTCGCCTTTTGTCGCTTTCGTTGCCCGTATTCTCTACATATGTAAAAATCGAATTTTTACTTCGTTATTCAATATATAAAAATTGCATTTCAAAAATATAGATTCCGCCTTTTTAATATTCCTATGATGTAAAAATTATATTTTTATTACTTTAAAAATATAAAAATCATATCTTACTTCTTCTACTTAATAAAAATTCCGTCTTTTCTATTTTAAAAATATGATCTTTTCCATCCAAGTTCAAATCTTTTTCTATTTAAAGTTCAAATCTTTTTCTATTTAAAGTTCAAATCTTTTTCTATTTAAAGTTCAAATCTTTTTCTATTTAAAGTTCAAATCTTTTTCTATTTATAATTCAAATCCTTTTCTATTTTAAATCTTAAAATTAAAATCAGTTTTAAACCTTTTAAAAAAACAGTTTTTAAACCTTTTTAAAAAAAAATCAGTTTAAACCCTTTAAAAAAAATCAGTATTCTTTTAAAAAAATAAAATCAGTATTTCAGAATTAAAAATAAAAATAAAATAAAATACTTACTGTAACGCGAAGAGAGGGGGGGCATCGTCAGGGTCGGAGCTGGCTTCGAGGGGGGGGGGCGGCGGCTTCAGTGGTCTCGAACTGGGGGGCTCGCGAATCGAGCGTCGCGATGCTTTAGGGGGGTTTGGGCTCGTCACTGGCGGTTCGACGAACGAGGGGAGGGGGGTGCGGTGATGGGCGGCGGTGGCGGCGCTTCCTGGGCTGAGCGACGCGATGGTCAACGTCGGGGCTAGGGTTTTTTTTTTTTAATTTTATTTCGATCGAATGAAAAAGGGAAGGGCTGAGCGGGTTAAGGGGAGAGGAAAAGATATTTTATTTTTAATTTATTTAATTAATTTGTTTTCAAAAAGCAACTTTTTCATACGACCTCTAAACGAGGCCCACCGCCTGTGGTACATAGCGTTTTACCCCCATTCCGAACACAATGGGATATGTATCGTAAGCTGATTCGATTGTTACAATCAGTTTCCGTTTGATTTACATTTAAATCATTATATGGAATTTTAAACGTACATTTCAAATTACCGGGGTCACATACTAACTAGAAAAATTCCAGAAAAATATTTTCTAGCTTCGTATTGACGATACGGTCCTAACAAAACTAGTTTCGTCGAATTCTGAGACCGTTTGAAAATGGCCAATTTCCAGTCGATTAAAATCAACTAAAATCGGTCAAACGCGTTTTCCTTTGCCACGCTCACATATTGATTCGAAAAATTATGAAATTTGAAACCTAGCAATAACTTGACACTGCGGATCCAACAAAAGTGGTTTCGTTGAAATCCGAGGTCGTTTGCAAAATGTCTATTTTTAAGGGCCTGAATTCCATAGCGACTATTCAGAATTTTCAACTGGACATATCTTTTGATTCCCGCTATGAAATTTCGATTTGTCAGATTCGTTGGAAAGGTATCCACTAACAGATTTAAATGTTTTTGGTTTCGCTAAAATCCGTTTTGTTTTGCACCCGGTACAGTCCGACAAAGTTTGAATTCAATTTTTGAAACTACAGCGCCATTTCAGGCCTTGTTTATAATTATAATTAATTATATTCGTTTTCAATTGTCGATTCAAACTCAGTTTTCATCGCCATTATTTAAAATATTTATTTTAAATATTTAAAATCCATTATTTTAGCCAATTTAAAAATTTTAAATTGGTTCAGATTTTCTGGGTCGTTACAATCTCCCCCACTTAAAACTTTTCGTCCCCGAAAAGGAACAAAGTCGAAAGTGGTTTGATAAATCTACAATCACACAACACAACAACCAATCCAATTGTTTTTAACTTTCAAAAATATACTAATCAAATCCTATACCCTTTAAAAATCATTCAGACTATATAATTAAAAGTGCATATCTATGAAAAGAAAATAACAATAGAGTAGAGAATTGAATGGTAGTGCAAAGTAGGGTAAATGTACCTTGCACCGGAGTCAATCAGAGATATCTACTCGGCATCTGGGATAAGCTTTCTGAATGCTCTCCTCGGTTTCCCAAGTACAATCTCGCGGATCTCCACTCCATTGCACTTTGACCAAGCGAACCTTCTTGTTCCTCAGCTCTTTGGTTTCTTTGCCTATAATCTTTAGCGGCTCTCTTCTCACAGCTAATTCTGGGGTTATTTCAATGTCATGTTGAGCTTCTTCTTCCACGATCAAGTCTGGATCATGAACGTGCTTTCGAAGTTGAGATATGTGAAATACATCATGAACTCCAAGCAGCCAGTCAGGCAGTTTGACCCTATAAGCGAGAGTTCTGATCCGTTCTAGAATAGGAAACGGACCAATGAATTTGGGTGCCAACTTTCCAGTTTTACCGAACCGGATAACTCCTCTCATCGGCGATACTTTCAAATACACATAGTCGCCAACTTCAAAGGATATATCTCTTCTTCTTCTATCGGCATAGCTCTTTTGTCGGCTTTGAGCGGCGAGTAATCGCTTCTTAATAAAATCGACTTTGTCGGCAGCTTCTCGAATCATATCAGGCCCTAACACAAGCCTATTTCTAGGCTCGACCCAACAAGCAGGAGATCGGCACGGTCTACCATATAATGCTTCGAATGGCGACATTGTCAGACTCGCCTGGTAGCTGTTGTTATAAGAGAATTCAGCCAAATGCAGATGGTCTTCCCATGATCCACCGAAATCTAGAACACAAGCCCGCAATAGATCTTCTAAGATGCGATTCACCCTCTCAGTCTGACCGTCTGTCTGAGGATGATATGCAGTGCTCAAGTTCAACTTCGTTCCCAGCTCGACTTGAAATGCTTCCCAGAATTTGCTAGTGAATATTGTATCTCTATCACTTACTATACTGAGCGGCACTCCATGTAGTCTAACTATTTCCCTGAAGTAAATCTGCGCCAGACTCTGAGCAGTTCTGTTTGATCTGACAGGTATGAAATGGGCGGTCTTCGTGAAACGATCTACGATCACCCAAATACTGTCATTTCCTTTTTTGGTTCTGGGCAAATCATCAATGAAATCCATAGAAATATGTTCCCACTTCCAGCCAGGAACTTCTAGTGGTTGTAACAATCCAGCCAATTTCTGTTGGTCACTTTTGACTAGCTGGCAAGTAGGGCATCGGCTAACATATAAGGAAATGTCCCTTTTCATCGACTTCCACCAGAAAGTGCGTTTGATGTCATTATACATTTTGCTTACTCCCGGATGGATACTGAGTTTTGACTTGTGGCATTCATCCAGTACTTCCTTTCGAAGTTCAGGAATGTTAGGGACACAGATTCGACCTTTGAGCCTTAAAATCCCATCATTGTCTACTTGAAAACTCGAGGGTTCGCCTTGTTGAATTATCCCTCTGATCTTCTGAATGAAGTGATCATCCTCCTGAAGAGCAGATATCTTATCTAGCAATGAAGTCGTGATAATAAAACTGGCGATCATTTCATTCTTTCTGCTTAACGCATCAGCCACGACATTGGCTTTACCTGGAGTATATATAATTTCAAAGTCATATGCTGCAAGAAACTCCAGCCAATGTTGCTGCCTCAAGTTCAAGTCTTTCTGAGTGAACAGATACTTTAACGACTGGTGATCTATAAACAGTTCAAATCTCTCACCCAGAAGATAGTGCCTCCAAATTTTCAAGGCGAATACAATAGCTAATCACTCAAGATCATGAGTTACGTAGTTTTTCTCGTGTGGCTTCAGTTGACGGCTAGCATAGGCAATTACTTGGCCTCTTTGCATTAACACTGCGCCAAGGCCTTCTCTGGAAGCATCAGTCCAGACTTTCAAATCTTGGTTGCCATCGATGATGGTTAGCACTGGAGCAGTTGTTAATCTCAACTTTAACTCTTCAAAAGCCTCCTCACTTTCTGGAGTCCATTTAAACTTAGAGTGCTTCTTCGTAAGCTTTGTTAAATGACCAGATATCTTCGAAAAGTCTTTAACGAATTTCCGGTAATAGCTAGCCAATCCGAGAAAACTACGGACTTCAGTGGGGGTACTGGGCTGTTTCCAATTTTGAATAGCCGTGATTTTGCTTGGATCCACAGCAATTCCTTCTTTCGATACAACGTGGCCCAGAAATTTCACTTCATCTTGCCAGAAGATACATTTGGAAAACTTGGCTTTTAATACATTCCGCCTCAGAATTTCTAGAACCTGTTCCAGATGCTTTTCATGTTCGGCTTTTGATTTAGAGAAGATTAGAATATCGTCAATAAAAACCAGAACAAATTTATTCAATACTCCTCTGAATACCCTGTTCATTAGATCGACGAAATAGGCTGGAGCGTTACATAAGCCGAACGACATTACTAACCACTCGTAGAATAAGTCGGGGCCTCTGAACGCTGTCATTGGAACACACTCTTCGGCAATTCGAAGTCGATGGAAGCCCGTAGCTAGGTCCATTCGTGAGAATACTTGTGCTCCATTTAATCGATCCAACAAATCATCTATCCGCGGCAATGGATATTTGTTCGTTATGGTCTGTTTGTTCAGATCTCGATAATCCACACATAGACATAGAGTACCGTCAGATTTTGGGACAAATACCACTGCTGCACCCCAATCAGAGAAACTAGGCCTGATCAGACCTTTCCATACTAGCTGTCGCGTTTGATTGTCTAATTCCTCCTTCTCTTTCAAGGACATTCTTCGAATAGCTTGGACTACCGGCCTTGCATTTGGAATTAAAGCAATTTTGAAATTTATTTCTCTTTGCGGAGGTAAGCGAATGACTTCCTCGAACACATCCGCATAGTTCTTGACGACAGGAATATCTTTGATGAGGTCGGGAATATTCTCTGCAATCTCAGGGACATTTTCTATTTGAGCTGGAGAAACATTTAGAGCTGCCCAGAAGTCTTTTCTATTAGCATTCTGACCTTCACACGGTATGGTTATATAACTCCCTGATTTAATCTTAGCTCTAACAACTCTCTCGGCGCATCTAACCTCTGCTTCATATTTGGTTAACCAATCCAATCCCAAAATAAGATCGAATTCATCAAAATTCATGACGACAGAGATAATAGGGAATTTATAGCAGGAAAAAGAGACGGGTACTGCACAAATCCAACTGAGATTGATGGAACCCCCGACCGGATTCTGGACAGTCATTGGTTCCTTGAGCTTCCTCAAGTTCAAATCAAGTTTCTTAGCTGCATCTTTCGAAATGAAGCTTCGTGACGCGCCTGTGTCAAACAGTACTTTGACTGGAATGTTTTTGACAGTAAGCGTGCCTTCTAAAACATCGACCCTTTCTTGACTAGCTGAGGGCTCAGAAGTTTCTGCTATTTCATTCACCTGAACTGTTTTGGTCTTTTTTAAGAGCCATCAATCCTTTGCGAGATGACCAGTCTGCCTGCATTTACTGCAACCTCTTTTCTCTTGGAAATTCTTCTCTGATTTAGATCCACTCTTGATTTGTTTCTTTAGAGATCTGCAACTTATCGAGAGATGTCCTTGCTTATTGCAGTTAGAGCATACAGTTGCCGTTACTGGTTTCTTCTCAGCTTTGGCCCTTTTCCTCTTGGCATTGGGCTTCTTACTGATCTCAGACATTGTACTTGCCTCAGGATAATCAGTTTCAGACTCAATTTTATTACTAGAGCTGACTTCCTCTTCGTACTGTAGCATACCTTTCTTATCTAGATCTTCATATTGATAAGCCATATAAATCATTTCTGAAAAAGGAAGCTTCACATGCCCCAATACTTTATTCTGGTATTTCCTTTGAAGCCCGTGAATAAATCTCATATTTTTCCTCTTCGGATTTTGAATTAGATGAGGAGCAAAGTGAGAAAGTTCATTGAATTTCTTATGATATTCGGGAATTGTCATGTCTCCTTGTATCAGATAAGAAAATTCATCGCATAATCGCTCAGTTACTTCGGGAGGAGTAAATCTTTCTAAGAAAATCACTTTGAATCTATCCCAGGTGATATCACCTTCTGGATTATCCTTAACAACAGAATCCCACCAGAACAAAGCTTTATCTTTGAGTGCCCAGGAGGCCAGTAATCTTTTCTGGTCATCCCTCAGCTTTAATGCTTCGAAGATTTTCTCAGCCGAACGAATCCAAGCTTGTGTCTTCATAATAGATTCTTCACCAGAGAACGGTATTCCACCCATATTTCGATATTTGATTAATAAGGCCTCAATATCCGGTTCTGCATTCCTTCGGCTTCTGACACTCATTTTTCTAGTACTTCTGCAAATGGCAGATCAAGTGTCAGGTCACAGAAAAGATATTTCAAAATATAGAGATAAATACTTCAAGTGTAAATGGGTCTATCGGGTGTAATTTCATTCTTCTTTACTCATACTAGGATATTACTGATCCTTTCTGTATTGAGTTGCCCATCCTAGAACACAACTGGTTCTATTTCTGACGAGATCGTTCAAATGTTATATTCCAGAACTAAGCTTAAACAAAGCTCTGATACCACGTTGAGACGACCCGAAATCCCGTTCTCACGGAAACAAGGGTTATCTTTGGAATATAACACAGAAACAGATAATAGCAGAACAAAATTAAATAAATACACCAGATAATGAACAATAGAATATACTGGATAAAAGTAATCATCAGAGTTACACAGTATACAGGATCTTACTTAGTACAAATACAGTTCAGCTATACATAAATGTCTACAGCGGAAATAAACAAAATATGTACAATAGGAGCTGAGCAGCATAAAAAGAAATAAATGATAGAATCCATCTTCAGCTCCAGCTATCCAGAAAAAGAACCAGCTAAACCTGAATACAAGGCTGCCCGTGTAGAAAAAGGGGCACCCGAGTTTGAAAGTGAAACAAACTACGAGTCAGTCATGGGACTGGTATGAGAAATCTACTCAACACATATATAATTTGGCTAATCACAGGACCACGCCACTTTCGTGGAACGGGTTTACTCCATTGGATTGCCAGTGCTTTAAAACAAATCTTTCTTTTAAACATCGCTATGCTTTTTATAAAAATGTAGCCGTTATAAGACTCAGTTCCCATCACACAATGCAACACAAACCAGAGGATAGAGTTTTTACCTTATAACGGCCAAAATATGATTGATACGAATAAAACAAAGGGCATTTGATATTATTGCTAGTGTCTATATGTTTTGAAAACATTTTCAAATCATAACTATCAATCATAGACGGCATTAATGCCCCATACCACTATGTCGCCATATATAGGTATACAATCAAAATCGCATCGTCGTGTATTTTGAAATTGGATTTCCGTCATGAACCAAGGCAAAAGATAGTCCTTACCGAATTCGAGACAATCTAGCCCATGTCCCAGGCAAGTACTCAGTCAAGCCTTTGGAGCGACAGGGCCGGTCCACCGATGTGGATTAAAATGCCTGAACAATACGTTTCCCCGCCCTTTGGGGCGTAAACGAGCCGACGAATGACTCCATAGGACCCGGATCGTCCGATCAAACCGAGGCGCCTCGCAACAGCAACAACCACATAGGTGAAAAGTATATAAATTTCAGGGCTGGTAGGTCACTGACACCACCCTAGCTAGAAGGAAACGCATGCCCTCCCTGAGGTCCTTCTCCCGCATACTGGGGTGTGAGGCTCGCGAATTCACGTTATACACAAAGCTACGCCACATAGGCGGTGCTTTGATCATCACCACAAGACTTTGCTTTTCAACAGAAGTCCTGATCACTGCATCTTAGCATGCCACACAGGCAATTCACACCGTGCAACTGATGGCTATCAATCACACAGAACAAATTCCAATGTCGGACACACAGTCCATTTACAAGTCCGTTCTGGGTCTGAACGAAACCGGAGGCACTAAATACCTCGCAAACCCATCGATCACCACGTACGTCTGGACGATCACCACTCATTATCCATATTTCGGGATGCCTCCCAATCAGGACCTCGGTTACCATCCAAACGAGGTGAAGATCTCCGGTCTTCGACCACCGACTTCATCTTCGACTTTCAATCGTCGGTCGATTATTTGAAATGAGAATTAACTCGGCCTTTTCAAATAATTCACGTATATTTAGAATTTCAAATCAATTTATTTTAATGGTTAAATTATTCGACAACATCAATTTTGTTCTTTAATGTAATTTTCACACCAAACACATTAAACCATCAAAAGCCACATAAATCGAGCAAATTCAGTTTACTTCCATTCCATATCGCTTATGATATTTTATAACTATTTATCGCTATTTTTATTTATTTTAAAATAGCTAATTTATTCAAAACGACGCTTCGGGCCATAAAGCGGCCGTGGCACTGTTTTTCTTCAGATTTGATTTACACATATCTGAAAATCTAACCGTTGGATCTTCACAAAATTTACATCATTAGAAAGGTCTTTTCAAAACGAATCCAACGGTTCCAGTTTCGGGAAAATCCGACGGTCGGATCTCCCGGTACAATCGTTTGAATTTTCGATTTCAAAATACGAACTGCAGCGTCGTTATTCGATTAAATATAATTATATTTATATATATATATAAATATAATCGTTTCTGGCGCTGTTTTTCTTCAGATTTGAATTAAACATTCCAGACAATCCAACCGTTGGATCTTTACAAAGTTGGTGCCGTTGGAAAGATTTTTCCAAGGCGAACCCGACGGTTGTGGTTTCGGGAAAACCCAATGGTCGGATTCCCCGTACGAGTTGTTTGAAATCACGGTTTCAAAATGCGAACTGCACGGCCACGTTTCGTTTTAATTTTATTTATATTTATATAATTATATAAATATAGTTCATTCAACAATTTCAATATCGTTTTCAATTCAAATATTTCACTGACGCCTTAAAATTTTGGAAAATTTCGCCATAACCTCCCCAGCACCGGGAGCATCGGGAAATCGCAAATAGCTTTCCCGGTCCTTCTAATCTCAAAAAGAAAAAGAAAAAGCCAAGCGGCTAGCCAGCAGGCTCATAAAATCATCACCCAAACAAAACAGTAAATGTGTACCTATTTGTCGGGCACAAAATTTTATTCCTCTTCTCTAGCCCCTTTGCTATAACCTGTTCAATGAATATGCATGTACATATATATACAGTTCTTATCATTTATCATTTTCTATTCAACTTCATATTTGATTTCTATTTGGTTTAAAAACACCATTCATTCTAATGTTACATACATAGGTGCAAATCATTTCATTAGCTAGTTAATGAATATTTCAACTCATATATGTTTATTTTGAACAAGTGGCTATTTTTAACACTTCACATTTCAACGATTTATGCATACAATAAAAATGTGATTTTTATTGTAAAACAATTCATTTCAAAAAACTATTTTTCTATATAGTTCATATAGGTGACAAAAATAGGATTTTTATCATAAAACAATTTCTTTTAAAACGAGATTATTTTACACAGTTCATATAGTCGATAAAAGGTGATTTTTATTATCAAAAAATTTATTTCAAAATATGAATATCATTCAACACATGAATTTCTAATCAACGAATGAATATCAATTCAACACATGAATGTTTTCTATAGTTTTTATATATAGATAAAAGGTGATTTTTATTATCAAACAATTTATTTCAAAATATGAATACCATTCAACACATGAATTTCTAATCAACGAATGAATATCAATTCAACACATGAATGTTTTCTATAGTTTTTATATATAGATAAAAGGTGATTTTTATTATCAAACAATTTATTTCAAAATAGGAATACCATTCAACACATGAATTTCTAATCAACGAATGAATATCAATTCAACACATGAATGTTTTCTATAGTTTCTATATATAGATAAAAGGTGATTTTTATTATCAAACAATTTATTTCAAAATAGGAATACCATTCAACACATGAATTTCTAATCAACGAATGAATATCAATTCAACACATGAATGTTTTCTATAGTTTAAGCATATGAAAATAATTCAAACACACGAATATTATTCAAAATTTCGGCAGTATAACGGCAGGGTAGTTAAAACTGGGACCGTCCCTAGTACGGCTCCTCGCTCTACCTTAAAACCTCGCGGTTTTTGACAATGGGGATCATGCATCTAGTTCGCACGCAGGCGGCATGTATATATTTATTTCATTTCCACAAACTAATCCTATGTGGTTTCAACCAAATATTTCTCAACCACAAATGGGTATTTTTCAACCACAATCAACCAATATCAATCACAAACAATCCCAAACAATCATTCGCTATCAATAAATTTTCACAACAATTTCAATCAATAAATATCGTCCATGGTTTGTGGACGAGGGGCGTATATATATATATATATATTTATATATAGCAATTCACTTTTATTTCCACACATATATATATATATAGAAAAAGAAATTGAAGAGTGAGAAATTCTCACCAATAGCTATCCAATACCACGACTCTTCCTTTATAGAAATCTCCGCCAATCTCGCCTTTTGTCTCTTTCGTTGCCCGTATTCTCTACATATGTAAAAATCGAATTTTTACTTCGTTATTCAATATATAAAAATTGCATTTCAAAAATATAGATTCCGCCTTTTTAATATTCCTATGATGTAAAAATTATATTTTTATTACTTTAAAAATATAAAAATCATATCTTACTTCTTCTACTTAATAAAAATTCCGTCTTTTCTATTTTAAAAATATGATCTTTTCCATCCAAGTTCAAATCTTTTTCTATTTAAAGTTCAAATCTTTTTCTATTTAAAGTTCAAATCTTTTTCTATTTAAAGTTCAAATCTTTTTCTATTTAAAGTTCAAATCTTTTTCTATTTAAAGTTCAAATCTTTTTCTATTTATAATTCAAATCCTTTTCTATTTTAAATCTTAAAATTAAAATCAGTTTTAAACCTTTTAAAAAAACAGTTTTTAAACCTTTTTTAAAAAAAAATCAGTTTAAACCCTTTAAAAAAAATCAGTATTCTTTTAAAAAAATAAAATCAGTATTTCAGAATTAAAAATAAAAATAAAAATAAAATAAAATACTTACTGTAACGCGAAGAGGGGGGGTGCGTCGTCAGGGTCGGAGCTGGCTTCGAGGGGGGCGGCGGCTTCAGTGGTCTCGAACTGGGGGGCTCGCGAATCGAGCGTCGCGATGCTTCAGGGGGGTTTGGGCTCGTCACTGGCGGTTCGTCGAACGAGGGGAGGGGGTGCGGCGGTGGCGGCGCTTCCTGGGCTGAGCGACGCGATGGTCAACGTCGGGGCTAGGGTTTTTTTTTATTTAATTTTATTTCAATCGAATGAAAAAGGGAAGGGCTGAGCGGGTTAAGGGGAGAGGAAAAGATATTTTATTTTTAATTTATTTAATTAATTTGTTTTCAAAAAGCAACTTTTTCATACGACCTCTAAACGAGGCCCACCGCCTGTGGTACATAGCGTTTTACCCCCATTCCGAACACAATGGGATATGTATCGTAAGCTGATTCGATTGTTACAATCAGTTTCCGTTTGATTTACATTTAAATCATTATATGGAATTTTAAACGTACATTTCAAATTACCGGGGTCACATACGAACTAGAAAAATTCCAGAAAAATATTTTCTAGCTTCGTATTGACGATACGGTCCTAACAAAACTAGTTTCGTCGAATTCTGAGACCATTTGAAAAATGGCCAATTTCCAGTTGATTAAAATCAACTGAAACCGGTCAAATGCGTTTTCCTTTGCCACGCTCACATATTGATTCGAAAAATTATGAAATTTGAAACCTAGCAATAACTTGACACTGCGGATCCAACAAAAGTGGTTTCGTCGAAATCCGAGGTCGTTTGCAAAATGTCTATTTTTAAGGGCCTGAATTCCATAGCGACTATTCAGAATTTTCAACTGGACATATCTTTTGATTCCCGCTATGAAATTTTGATTTGTCAGATTCGTTGGAAAGGTATCCACTAACAGATTCAAATGTTTTTGGTTTCGCTAAAATCCGTTTTGTTTTGCACCCGGTACAGTCCGACAAAGTTTGAATTCAATTTTTGAAACTACAGCGCCATTTCAGGCCTTGTTTATAATTATAATTAATTATATTCGTTTTCAATTGTCGATTCAAACTCAGTTTTCATCGCCATTATTTAAAATATTTATTTTAAATATTTAAAATCCATTATTTTAGCCAATTTAAAATTTTTAAATTGGTTCAGATTTTCTGGGTCGTTACAGGTGAACACTATTTACCACCTGTTATTGCCTCTCTGAAATGAATTACACATGGTTATTCGGTTCTGCTACCAATTCCCTTCTTTGTATTATAAAACACGTACCTCCTTTTTCGTCTGTTCTCCACCAAACCATTCTCTCCTCATTTTAAAAACTGTAGCTTGCTTCCCAATTCAGAAATCCATCTCCACAAATTTAGTTTTCCCTAATTCGATTTACCCAAAATCCCTCTACCGCAAAAAAATCAGATTTGAAAATGGCTTAGCATCACCTTCTTTCCTTCGTGATGCTCAGAAGCCTTCGCTGGTACGACTACCCCAAAAGTCGTGCCTCTCGCTCCACTCCGTCGCCTCCCTCGTCACCGCTTCAAACTTCACCCGTGACCACGTTGCCAGAAGCCACTATTGGACACTCGAAAGTGTAATAACCCGAAATTCTGAGCCAATTAAAAAAAATATTTTTGGCAATTTTAGTGAATTTTGATTATTTAAAATGAATTGTTTTAAATAATAACGACGAGAAATTTATTTTGAATGGAATTCTAACGTATATATTTATTTGAATCATCGTTGGAATATAAATATTTATTTATAACTATAAAAAGAATTGAAAATGGCATGGTAGTTCGATAATTCGATTTCAAACTTCAAATGAATGTACCAGGTGCAAAACAAACCGGATTTTAACAAAACCAAAAATATTAGAATCAAATTGAGAATATCTTTCCAACGAATCTGAGAAATCAAAATTTCATAGCGGAGGTAAAAAGTTATGTCCAGTTGAAATTTCTGAATAGTCACTATGGAATTTCGGCCATTAAAAATAGCATTTTTCCAACGACCTCGGATTTCGACGAAACCACTTTTGTTGGATCCAAGATGTAAAGTTATTGCTAGGTTTCCAATTTCATAATTTTCCGATTCAATATGTGAGCATGGCATAAGAAAACGCGTTTGACCAGTTTTAGTTGATTTTAATCGACTGGAAAATGACCATTTTTCAAACGGACTCAGAATTTGGCGAAATTAGTTTTGTTAGGGCCGTATCGTCGATACGAAGCTAGAAAATATTTTTCGGGAATTTTTAGAAATAGTACGTGGCCCCGGTAAAACGAAATGCGCGTTCAAATTCAATATATAGAGTTATATGTTGATTTTGACGAAAACTGATCGAAACGATCGAATCGGCCTACGATACATATCCCATTGTGTTCGGAATGGGGGTAATTAGGTATAGACGACAGGCGGTGGTCTAGATTTCGAGTTCGAAAATAAAAGTTACTTTTTGGAGAGATAATTAAATAAAAATTAAATCAAATTTTAAAGCCCCCTTTTATTTCTTCTGAAAGGTCAACGCCCCAAAATCAAAATAAAAAAAAGAAACCCGCTCCCTTCGTCAGACCCCCGTTGCCCTCCGCCTACCCTCGCCGTCGGAGGCGCGCTCCCCTCTCAAACCCGGCGCCGCCACGGGCGAACCCCCCCTCTCAGTCGATCTCTCCCCATCCTCGCCCCTCCCTCCTATCAAAACCCCAAACCCGATCCAGCCCTAGCCCGCCTCGCCCCCCTTTCCGACCACCTGACGCCATCGCTCCCCTCCCTTCGGCGCTAATTGCCACCTCCCGACCCTCTCCTTCCCCTTCTCTCTCGCTTTTCCTCCCTCTCCTAATCGGGGTCGCCTCCGACCAATGGAGCACCACCGTGAGCGCCCCGCCTACGGCAGTCCGACATCCAAGCCAAGCCGGTGAGTTTTTATTTATTTAAATTCAGTTTTTTGATTTATGAAGTATAATTTAAAATCAGTTTAATACAGAAAATATATTATTTTTACAACATAAAGATTTGATTTTAATTTAGATGACTAGAATATAAAAATGAGATTTTTATAATCAAGAAAGTTCGGATTTTTATTGTATGGAAAGATTCGATTTTTATCATCTTGAAAGCGAAGTAAAAATATAATTTTTATATAATAGGAATGATAAAAATATAGTTTTTACACTATAGAGATAATAAAAATTTGATTTTCTAATGAAGTAGAGATATATATAATTTTTAGCGAAATAAAAATATAATTTTTATATAGAAAGAAGCGTTGTAAATATATGAAGTGAAATAAAAATCTGAACTTTATTTTATCGTGAAGTGGAGAGAATATAAAAATTTGATTTTTATATATGTAGTGAATACGGGTAACGAAACTGACAAAAGACGAAAAGGCGAAGATTTCCTACCTATGAAGAGTCGTGGCGTTGGATTTAGCTTTCGTGAGAACTTCTCACTTTTAATTTTATTTCTAGCTGAAATATATACTAGGATGTAGACGGTGTTTAGTAGCACCCGACACCCGTCGTCCACAGACCATGGACGGCTTGTATGCTTGTTTGTTTGATTTTGATGTGCAGTTGTTTGTGTGATGTGATGTGAAACGAAATAAAATATTTTATAGTGGAAAATATTATATAGTTAAAGATGGTATTTTTAACGTGTATATGAAATGAAATAAATTAATATAAACAAATCGGAGATTTGTTTATATACACTGATTTGATTGATATTGATTGGGATGATAAATTTTACACATCGCCCAACTGCACAAATAAAACCCGTGTTTGATTGTTTGAAACCCCACACGGGTATTGGGATGATATTTGACGTACACTAATCCCGATTGTTTAGTTGTATGTCGATCGATGGGTCGACAGACTGTGTAGGCACTAATTATTTATATTTAATGCTTATGCAGTTGTGTGGTGCACTCTGGATGATGGTTGATTATTTATCGTTGTTATTATTTACATGTGTTGTAGAAAAATCCATATAATTAACATTATATGGTAATTGATTGGGCCTCATTCCAGTTTTGAATAGAAATATTTGAATAGAAATATTTGAATAGAAATATTTGATAATAGAAATATATGAAGCCGTGTTGATTAGATTGACGCCATTTTGACGTGAACGATATTTATATCGATTTTATTCATTTTTCAATGAATATTGAAATAGATTTGAAATTTGAATTAAATTGCATAGAATTGAATTCGAATTGAAATTGAATTGAAATTGAATTAAAAATCGATAGAATTGAAATCGTTTTGGAAATGAATTCGACGTTTTGGAAATGAATTCGAATTGAAATTGAATAGAAATGAATTCGAATTGAAATTGAATAGAAATGAATTCGAATTGAAATTGAATAGAAATGAAATTGAATTGAAATTGAATTAAAAATCGATTTGAATTGAAATCAATTTGAAATGAATTTAAAATGAATTTGTAACGGAAAAATTCAATTTTGATTTGAATTTGAAATGAAGTTGAAATCGTTTGGAAAACGAATTTTAAATGATTTATAGAATACGTTTTAAAAAGGAAATCGATGAAATATATATAATCTATATATATTATATATATAATGGCCTGAAAAGAATGCGCCGCGCCGCGGCAGTTCGTGAATTTCGACCATTGACTTCGAATGTATATTGCGGGAGATCCGACCGTCGGATTCTCCTAAAACAAGAACCGTTGGGTTCGTATCGAAAATATCTTTCTAACGAATATTAGAAATTTGAAATCGAACGGTTATATTTGGAATTATGTCCAAATCAAATTTGGAAAAGGTCGCTGTAAGTGCAGTTCGATGGCCGTTGATGGAAATCGACTGTACGAGCCTTGATAAAATTATTAAAAATAGTAATAATTTGTGTAAAATCATAAGAAATGATTTGTGAAGAATTGGGATGAAAAGCTCCATATTTGAAAAGAACAAAATAGATTTTAATCAGAATGAACTAGTTTTGAACTAGAATTATAATTCTATTTATTTTTAAATAAATGAATTGAATTTGAAAAGGGTTTTAAAGATAACCAGAATTTCCAATAATTATATGGGAATGGATTTGAATCGAAATTGTCTTTGGAATATTTCGATGTTGGATTTCATGATGATACATATATTGTTATGGGAATTTGAAAGATATATTAATATCGTTATTTCCAATACGATATTTGTTGGTCATAGAATTTGATATTGAATATAAGCTGGTATATTTTCTATTCAGAGCCTTGTATTGAATATCAAATGTGATTTGGGTTTGTCGTGAATGGTGTCTTCATTAACACTGTTCTTAAGCCCAGTTGAGAAAAAGATTAAATCTTTTTATTTATATTTAATGAAGTGTACCAATTAAATAACATTTAATTGGAATTGAATTGGTATTGATTTTTGGGTTTATCGTGAACAGTGTTTTAAATAACACTTGTTCTTTAACCCGATAATCAATGGAATGTGATGTGGGTTTATCGTGAACCGTGTTTTAAATGACACTGATTCTTTAACCCAGTTAAAGATTAAAACTAAGTGGAGTTTTAATGAATTTTTAATTAGATTGAAAAGATCGAGAATGGAGTATCACCAGTTCTACTCCAGGCGATAGTTAAATTTTTAATTAGATCTAAACGTGAAATGGTAATTGAATTTACCGATAACACCGTGGTGTTAGATATGAAGTATTACCAGTTTTACTTCATGGGATGAATAGGTTGGGATTGGGAAATAATTGATTACTTCGGTGTGGTTCGCTAATCCCGTCTAGTTTGAATTGATATTCAAAGAAGATTAAAGAATAAATTTAAAGAATTTATCTTTGATAAAATCAATGGGAACCTTTCCCAAAGTATAAGAATATTTGGATAAGAATATTCTGAATTGGAATGAGGCGTATGTTGTGTTTGTGTAACACTTGTTTATTATATACGCGAGTTATTCAGAAAGACCAGGTTTTTCCCATTCTGAATAACTGATACGACGATAAGTCGAAGGTGAAGACGGTGGTTGAAGACCGGAGGTCTTCACGTCGTTTGGGTGATTACTGATGATCTTGATTGGGCCGTACACCCAAGAGGAGGGAATCAGTTAGTGATCGTCCAGACGTACTTGGAGATCGATGGATATGCGGGGTACTAGGTGCCTCCGGTTTCGTTCAGACCCAGAACGAACTTGTAAATGGACTGTGTGTCTGACATTGGATTTTATACTGTGTGGTTGATTTCTGTTAAATATATATCTGTTTGGCGGCGGAGAATTTATTCTCTTGCTTAACGCCCTTCTCTGAGACGTACGAGCTCAGAGGTTATATATTGATGGATATCAAACGCATGGAGTGAATTGCCTGTGTGGCATGCCTAAGTGGCAATTGATCAAGGCTTCTGTTGAAAAGCAAAGTCTTGTGGTTGATGATCAAAGCACCGCCTGTGTGGCATATCTTTGTGTAACGTGAATTCGCGAGCCTCACACTCCGGTTGTGAACCAGAAACGGGAGAAGGATCCAGGGAGGGCATGCGTTTCTTTCTAGCTAGAAGTGGCATCAGTGGTTTTACACGCCCTGACGAGTTTGACTTATATGGTTGTTGCTGTTGCGAGGCGCCTCGGATATATCAGTCGATCCAGGACCGATGGGGTCATTGGACTCATTTACGCCCCAAAGGGCAGGGAAATGCAGTGTTCAGGCATTTTAATCCACATCGGTGGACCGGCCCTGTGGCTCCTAGGTGCAGTTGCGGTTGTAGCCTGAGGCTCGGGCTAGAGAGTCTCGAATCGGTAGAGGACTATCTTTTACCTCGGTTCACAGATGGAAATCCAACTTCCAAATACGTGGCCTTTGCGGTTTTGACTGTAGAGCCTAGTATGGCGACATGATATATGGTACCCATGCCGTCTATGATTGATATTTATGATTGAAATTGTTTTAAACACTATACACTTATTATAGTATTAAATGACTTGTTTTAAACGTATCAAGCATGCTTTGGCTATTATAAGGGAAAACCCTATCCTCTGTCTTGCGTTGCATTGTGTGATGGGACCTGGGTCTTATAATAGCTTCATTGTTTCTTTATTTAGCATTGCGCTGTTGTTTTATGCATTGGTGTTCTTGGAAGGAAACCCGTTCCGTGTTATACGGCGTGGTCCCTTGATTTACTTAACTTTAAAATAAAGATTAATAACTGTTTTAGTTCTCACACCAGTCCCATGACTGACCTGGAGTTTATTGTTTTAACCTAAACTCTGGGTGCCCTTATTTTCAACACAGGCAGCTAGTAGTTTTGGTTTTGCAGATTTATATTCACAGGATCCTGATTTACAGCTGGAATGATATCCGGAAAGCTTTGTATCCGCATATCTCCTTCAGTTGTGTTTTGTATTATTTTCCGCTGCTATGTAATGTATTGTAATCTCTGATATTTTTCTGTTGTGTAATATTTAATTATACTCTGTATATTCTTGTAATCTGATGGAATTGTTGTAATATACAATGAAATGTTCTTCCGTCTGCGTTCTTTTGTGGCTTGTTCTCAATTCTATCCGTGCCTTCCTTACCGGGGAAGTTCGGGTCGTAATAGCTTGGTATCAAAGCTTTGGTTTACAAAGCTCAGAGAACAAGGCACATTAGAATCATACAAAAGAATTCATCAGAGATTGGATTAGTAATATCCAATGGGAATGACTCGTTAGAGATGGGATCAGTAGTATCCTAGAACGAGTGTGAAGAGTATATTTTAAAATGAAAACAAATTTTGTTTTGAAAATTTAAATCAACTATTCGTATTTGATTATTTATTTTATATTGATTTGGACTATCCAGTATATATAGATTTTGCATATACGTCTGATCCACGGATATTCGAAGTTTTAATATATTGGGTAGATATAGAATTACACTCTAGTCGCTCGAAGATGATTCTGATGTTCGCTCGAGAATCATCATAATTTATTTTCGTGTTTCGAAGGTGTGATATCTATATATTTCCATTAGACTGGTGTGTGAACCAAAATTAGATAGGGCCTATTGTTGTGATTTGGCATCAAAAATGTGATTTTTGACTATATATCGAAGTTATGAATTTCAAAAGCTAATCAACTAGTTGATTGATGGTTGTGTTGTTGATTATTGGTTGATTAATTAAAATTTGTACCATATTGCCAAATTGAATCAAATAGTGAATTGTATTGGAAATTTATCGCATTTGCTTGCATATACATGTACTTACATTGGACAGGTCATTGCAAGGAGGCTAGAGCAGAGAAATAAAATTGTTTGCCCGACAAATAGGTACATGTTTACCATAATTTACTGTTTTGTTTGGGTGATGATGATTTTATGAGCCGATTGGCTAGCCGCTTGGCTTTTTCTTTTTCTTTTTGAGATCAGAGGGCCTGTATGGCAATTTTGGGATTTTCCCGGTGCTCCCGGTGCAGGGGAGGTTATGGCGAAATTTTTCGGAAATTTAGGATGTTAGCCAAATTTTTGAAAAATTTGAAAAGTTCTTAGAAACTGAAAAGTTGAAGAACTTAAGCCGTAGTCAAAAAAATGAAAGTTGAGTTGAATAGTTAAAAAACTTTCGGCTTCGTTCCTTTTCAGGGACGAAAAGTTTTAAGTGGGGGAGATTGTAATAACCCGAAATTCTGAGCCAATTTAAAATTTTTATTTTGGCAATTTTAGTGAATTTAGATTATTTATAATGAATTATTTTAAATAATAACGAGGAGAAATTTATTTTGAATAGAATTCGAACGTATATATTTATTTGAGTCGTCGTTAGAATATAAATATTTATTTATAATTATAAAAAGAATTGAAAATGGCGCGGTAGTTCGATAATTCGATTTCAAACTTCAAATGAATGTACCGGGTGCAAAACAAACTGGATTTTAACGAAACCAAAAATATTATTATCTAATTGAGAATATCTTTCCAACGAATCTGAGAAATCAAAATTTCATAGCGGGGGTAAAAAGTTATGTCCAGTTGAAATTTCTGAATAGTCGCTATGGAATTTCGGCCATTAAAAATAGCCATTTTGCCAACGACCTCGGATTTCGATGAAACCACTTTTGGTGGATCCGGGATGTAAAGTTATTACTAGGTTTCAAATTTCATAATTTTCCGATTCAATATGTGAGCGTGGCATAAGAAAACGCGTTTGACCAGTTTCAGTTGATTTTAATCGACTGGAAAATGACCATTTTTCAAACGGTCTCAGAATTTGACGAAATTATTTTTGTTAGGGCCGTATCGTCAGTACGAAGCTAGAAAATATTTTTCGGAAATTTTTAGAAATAGTACGTGGCCCCAGTAAAATGAAATGCATGTTCAAATTCAATATATAGAGTTATATGTTGATTTTGACGAAAACTGATCGAAATGATCGAATCCGCCTACGATACATATTCCATTGTGTTCGGAATGGGGGTAATTAGCTATAGACGACAGGCGGTAGGCTAGATTTCGAGTTCGAAAGTAAAAGTTACTTTTTGGAGAGATAATTAAATAAAAATTAAATCAAATTTTAAAGCCCCCTTTTATTTCTTCTGAAAGGTCAACGCCCCAAAATCAAAAAAAAAAAAAAAAAAAATAGAAACTCGCTCCCTTCCTCAGACCCGCGTCGCCCTCCGCCTACCCTCGCCGTCGGAGGCGCGCTCCCCTCTCAGACCCGACGCCGCCACGGGCGAACCCCCCTCTCACTCGATTTCTCCCTGTCCTCGCCCCTCCCTCCTATCAAAACCCCAAACCCTATCCAGCCCTAGCCCGCCTCGCCCCCCCTTTCCGACCACCTGAAGCCATCGCTCCCCTCCCTCCGGCGCTAATCGCGACCCACCGACCCTCTCCTTCCCCTTCTCTCTCGCTTTTCCTTCCTCTCCTTAATCGGGATCGCCTCCGACCAATGGAGCACCACCGTGAGCGCCCCACCTAAGTCCGACATCCAAGCCAAGCCGGTGAGTTTTTATTTATTTAAATCCAGTTTTTTGATTTATGAAGTATAATTTAAAATCAGTTTAATATAGAAAATATATTATTTTTACAACATAAAGATTTGATTTTAATTTAGATGACTAGAATATAAAAATGAGATTTTTATAATCAAGAAAGTTTGGATTTTTAATGTATGAAAAGATTCGATTTTTATTGCCTTGAAAGCGAAGTAAAAATATAATTTTTATATAATAAGGATGATAAAAATATAGCTTACACTATAGAGATAATAAAAAATTGATTTTTATATAAGGTAGGAAGTATAGAAAAGATATGATTTTTTAGGAATATAAAAATCTATTTTCTTTTCAGTTTTTATAATGTGAATAACAATAATAAGATTTGATTTACATAACGAAGATATAAAAATTTGATTTTCTAATGAAGTAGAGATATATATAATTTTTAGCGAAATAAAATATAATTTTATATAGAAAGAAGCATTGTAAGTTTATGAAGTGAAATAAAAATCTGAACTTTATTTTATCGTGAAGTAGAGAGAATATAAAAATGTGATTTTTATATATGTAGTGAATACGGGCAACAAAAGTGACAAAAGACGAAAAGGCGAAGGTTTCCTACCTATAAAGAGTCGTGGCGTTGGATTTTGGTGAGAACTTCTCACTTTTAATTTTATTTCTAGTTGAAATATATACTAGGATGCAGACGGTATTTAGTAGCACCTAACACCCCTCGTCCACAGACCATGGATGGCTTGTATGCTTGTTTGTTTGATTTTGATGTGTAGTTGATTGTGTGATGTGATGTGAAACGAAATAAAATATTTTATAGTGGAAAATATTATATAGTTAAAGATGGAATTTTTAATGTGTATATGAAATAAAATAAATTAATATAAACAAATCGGAGATTTGTTTATATACACTGATTTGATTGATATTGATTAGGACGATAAATTTTACACATCGCCCAACTGCACAAATAAAACCTGTGTTTGATTTTTTGAAACCCCACACGGGTATTGGGATGATATTTGACGTACACTAATCCCGATTGTTTAGTTGTATGTCGATCGATGGGTTGACAGACTGTGTAAACGTTAATTATTTATATTTAATGCTTATGCAGTTGTGTGGTGCACTCTGGATGATGGTTGATTATTTATCGTTGTTATTATTTACATGTGTTGTAGAAAAATCCATATAATTAACACTATATGGTAATTGATTGGGCCTTATTCCAGTTTTGAATAGAAATATTTGAATGGAAATATTTGAATAGAAATATTTGAAATAGAATATTTGAAAATAGAAATATATGAAGCCGTGTTGATTAGATTGACGCCATTTTGACGTGAACGATATTTATATCGATTTTATTCATTTTTCAATGAATATTGAAATAGATTTGAAATTCGAATTAAATTGCATAGAATTGAATTCGAATTGAAATTGAATAGAAATGAATTTGAATTGAAATTGAATTAAAACTCGATAGAATTGAAATCGTTTTGGAATTGAATTCGAATTAAAATCGTTTTGGAAATGAATTCGAATTGAAATTGAATAGAAATGAATTCGAATTGAAATTGAATAGAAATGAATTCGAATTGAAATTGAATAGAAATGAATTCGAATTGAAATTGAATAGAAATGATTTTGAATTGAAATTGAATTAAAAATCGATTTGAATTGAAATCAATTTGAAATGAATTTAAAACGAATTTGTAAGGGAAAAATTCAAATTTGATTTGAATTTGAAATGAAGTTGAAATCGTTTAGAAAACGAATTTTAAATGATTTATAGAATACGTTTTAAAAAGGAAATCGACGAAATATATATAATATATATATATATATATTATATATATATATATATATAATGGCCTGAATAGAACGCGCCGCGCCGCGGCAGTTCGTGAATTTCGACCATTGACTTCGAATGGATATTGCGGGAGATCCGACCGTCGGATTCTCCTAAAACTAGAACCATTGGGTTCGTATCGAAAAGAGCTTTCTAACGAATATTAGAAATTTGAAATCGAACGGTTGGATTTGGAATTATGTCCAAATCAAGTTTGGAAAAGGTCGCTGTAAGTGCAGTTCGATGGCCGTTGATGGAAATCGACTGTACGGGCCTTGATAAAATTATTAAAAATAGTAATAATTTGTGTAAAATCATAAGAAATGATTTGTGAAGAATTGGGATGAAAAGCACCATATTTGAAAAGATAAAAATTGATTTTTATCAGAATGAACTAGTTTTGAACTAGAATTATAATACTATTTATTTTTAAATAAATGAATTGAATTTGAAAAGAGTTTTAAAGATAACCAGAATTTCCAATAATTATATGGGAATGGATTTGAATCGAAATTGTCTTCGGAATATTTCGATGTTGGATTTCGTGATGATACAGATATTGTTATGGGAATTTGAAAGATATATTAATATCGTTATTTCCAATATGATATTTGTTGGTCGTAGAATTTGATATTGAATATAAGCCGGTATATTTTCTATTCAGAGCCTTGTATTGAATATCAAATGTGATTTGGGTTTGTCGTGAATGGTGTCTTCATTAACACTGTTCTTAAGCCCAGTTGAGAAAAAGATTAAATCTTTTTATATAGATTTAATGAAGTGTACCAATTAAATAACATTTAATTGGAATTGAATTGGTATTGATTTTTGGGTTTATCGTGAATAGTGTTTTAAATAACACTTGTTCTTTAACCCGATAATCAATGGAATGTGATGTGGGTTTATCATGAACCGTGTTTTAAATGACACTGATTCTTTAACCCAGTTAAAGATTAAAACTAAGTGGAGTTTTAATGAATCTTTAATTAGATTGAAAAGATCGAGAATGGAGTATCACCAGTTCTACTCCAGGCGATAGTTAAATCTTTAATTAGATTTGAACGGGAAATGGTAATTGAATTTACCGATAACACCGTGGTGTTAGATATGAAGTATTACCAGTTTTACTTCATGGGATGAATAGGTTGGGATTGGGAAATAAATGATTACTTCGATGTGGTTCGCTAATCCCATCTAGTTTGAATTGATATTCAAAGAAGATTAAAGAATAAATTTAAAGAATTTATCTTTGATAAAATTAATGGGAACCTTTCCCAAAGTATAAGAATATTTGGATAAAAGAATATTCTGAATTGGAATGAGGCGTATGTTGTGTTTGTGTAACACTTGTTTATTATATACGCGAGTTATTCGGAAAGACCGGGTTTATCCCATTCTGAATAACTGATACGACGATAAGTCGAAGGTGAAGACAGTGGTTGAAGACCGGAGGTCTTCACGTCGTTTGGGTGATTACTGATGATCTTGATTGGGCCGTACACCCAAGAGGAGGGAATCAGTTAGTGATCGTCCAGACGTACTTGGAGATCGATGGATATGCGGGGTACTAGGTGCCTCCGGTTTCGTTCAGACCCAGAACGAACTTGTAAATGGACTGTGTGTCTGACATTGGATTTTATTCTGTGTGGTTGATTTCTATTAAATATATATCTGTTTGGCGGCGGAGAATTTATTCTCTTGCTTAACGCCCTTCTCTGAGACGTACGAGCTCAGAGGTTATATATTGATGGATATCAAACGCATGGAGTGAATTGCCTGTGTGGCATGCCTAAGTGGCAATTGATCAAGGCTTCTGTTGAAAAGCAAAGTCTTGTGGTTGATGATCAAAGCACCGCCTGTGTGGCATATCTTTGTGTAACGTGAATTCGCGAGCCTCACACCCCGGTTGTGAACCAGAAATGGGAGAAGGATCCAGGGAGGGCATGCGTTTCTTTCTAGCTAGAAGTGGCGTCAGTGGTTTTACACGCCCTGACGAGTTTGACTTATGTGGTTGTTGCTGTTGCGAGGCGCCTCGGATATATCAGTCGATCCGGGACCGATGGAGTCATTGGACTCATTTACGCCCCAAAGGGCGGGGAAACGCAGTTTTCATGCATTTTAATCCACATCGGTGGACCAGCCCTATGGCTCCTAGGTGCAGTTGCGGCTGTAGCCTGAGGCTCGGGCTAGAGAGTCTCGAATCGGTAGAGGACTATAATTTGCCTCGGTTCACAGATGGAAATCCAACTTCCAAATACGTGACCTTTGCGGTTTTGATTGTAGAGCCTAGTATGGTGACATGATATATGGTACCCATGCCGTCTATGATTGATATTTATGATTGAAATTGTTTTAAACACTATACACTTATTATAGTATTAAATGACTTGTTTTAAACGTATCAAGCATGCTTTGGCTATTATAAGGGAAAACCCTATCCTCCGGCTTGCGTTGTGTGATGGGACCTGGGTCTTATAATAGCTTCATTGTTTCTTTTTTTAGCATTGCGCTGTTGTTTTGTGCACTGGTGTTCTTGGGAGGAAACCAGTTTCGTGTTATATGGCGTGGTCCCTTGATTTACCTAACTTTAAAATAAAGATTAATAACTGTTTTAGTTCTCACACCAGTCTCATGACTGACCTGGAGTTTATTGTTTTAACCTAAACTCTGGGTACCATTATTTTCGACACGGGCAGCTAGTAGTTTTGGTTTTGCAGATTTATATTCACAGGATCCTGAGTTACAGCTGGAATGATATCCGGAAAGCTTTGTATCCGCATATCACCTTCAGTTGTGTTTTGTATTATTTTCCGCTGCTATGTAATGTATTGTAATCTCTGATATTTTTCTGTTGTGTAATATTTAATTATACTCTGTATATTCTTGTAATCTGATGGAATTGTTGTAATATACAATGAAATGTTCTTCCGTCTGCGTTCTTTTGTGGCTTGTTCTCAATTCTATCCGTGTTTTCCTTACCGGGGAAGTTCGGGTCGTAATAGAAAGAAAGTTGGCTCGCACCTAAAAGCTTCCGGCTTTGGAGCTTACACCTCTGTCCCACTCTTCATTGTGTACCGTTAGGACCCTGCGCCATCGCCTGTTTCACCATGTCGAGTTCTTTTGCTTCCCCATTGTTCACCAAAGGTAAGCATAACTTACGATTAAAATTATTCCAGGTTTTCCAACTTCGCACTTATATTGTATGATTAGTTGGGCCTTTTCTATTTCGTTTCTGTTCTGTGTTGCCATTGTGATTCCCAATTTTTGGACCATTTGCCGATTTATCTATAAACTTGAGCTTGGTATATATATGGCCGTCGTTAGTCTTTCGGTCCCTCCATTTTTTTTTCTAGTATAGCAGAGGCCTGTGATTATATACTCATTTAGTGGCATGCATAATATTGAGTTGTTGAAACCATGTTCTGGCATATATATATATAAAAGAAATTTACATACTTATTACACTTTTGGCGTTACTTTGGTTTATTGTGCCTACATTGCATGCGGCTATATGTTCGGATTGAGGCCTCATCTGGTCTATGTAGTTTTTTTATTATTGACTGGTATGGTTCCACTTTGACAAAACATACTTTGAATCCCATAAATATACAGAAATGGGAAGCTCACAGTTTTGGCAAAAATCAAAATGTTATGCATGAGATTAGTTTGCATGCATGTAATTAGTGTATGCATGGAAATTCACACTTTAAGTCTCTGATTTGGGTTACATGTGGTTCCTTGCATGTACTCATCACCTTAATAAAATGGTTCTACGTGGAGCTGGAACTCATCCTGTGAGTGTAATGTTTTACTGTTAATTCATGAAGCTACTTTTGTTTCTGTACACGACATTTGGTCACCATTTGTACTACTTTCTTGCAGATATCCACCATATTTCTTGCACTACTCACTCATGCCTAGGAACAATACACTTTCATGCCATTTTTGTTGTCACACGTATGCCACCTGACCATGATACTTAATTTAATCAATTGTGGTGTTGATAGTAGGTGCTTTCAAAGATACTTTACCTTGCCACCTTCTTTTGCCACTTGAATGTATTGGTCCATACTGTTGAGTCAAGGACTTTTAATGATCGTTTTGATTAATGACGAGAAGAAGCTTCATGATCGACAAAAAGAAGATTCAATGGTTTCATAGGTTAGAAGTTGGTTATTTAGAGTATTTTTGTAAGAACCCGTTACTTCCCCGTGAAGGGAAGAGCGGATACTTTGAGAACAACACACAATAGAACGCAGACGGAAGAACATTTCATTGCTATTACAACAATTCCATCAGATACAAGAATATACAGAGTATAATTGAATAAATTACATTCGACAAATATCAGAGATTACAATAAATTACATAGCAGCGGAAAATAATACAAAGCACAACTGAAGGTGATATACGGATACAGAGCTTTCCGGATATCATTCCTGCCGTAAACCAGGATCCTGTGAATATAAATCTGCAAAACCAAAACTACTAGCTGCCCATGCGGAAAATAGGGGCACCCAGAGTTTAGGTTAAAACAATAAACTCCAGGTCAGTCATGTGACTGGTGTGAGAACTAAAACAGTTATTTAAAACTTTACTTTAAAAGAGAGTGATTCAAGGGACCACGCCGTATAACACGGAACGGGTTTCCTCCCAAGAATACCAGTGCATAGAATAAACAACGCAATGCTTTTTCGAAAAATGAAGCTATTATAAGACCCAGGTCCCATCACACAATGCAACGCAAGCCGGAGGATAGGGTTTTACCTTATAACAACCAAACATGCTTGATACGTTTAAAACAAATCATTTGATACTATAATAAGTGTATAGTGTCAAAACAATTTCAATCATAAATATAAATCATAGACGGCATGAGTGTCCCATACCACTATGTCGCCATACTAGTTCTACAATTAAAACCGAAATGCACGTATTGGAAATTGGATTTCCGTCATGAGTCGAGGCAAGGGGCAAGCTCCTCACCGCGTTCGAGACACTCTAGCAAATGTCTCAGGGCTACGCACTCTGGGCAACCCTGGATCTTCAGGGCCGGTCCTTACTTACGCTAGAGGATTGGCAATTCCTAAACACACGTTTCCCGGTCCTTACAGACCTAAAATCGAGGCGCCTCATTCCAACAACCACAAAGGTGAAAAGTATATAAATGTCAGGGCTGGTAAGTCACTGACACAACCAAAGCTAGAAAGAAATGTTGTGCTCTCCCTGTAGTCCGTATCCGGTTTTTGACTCATACCGAGGTGTGAGGCTCGCGAATTCACGTTATACACAAAGCTGCCACGTAGGCCGTGCTTTGATCATCAACCATAAGACTTTGCTTTTCAACAGAAGCCTTGATCCATGCAACTCAGCGCGCCACACAGGCAATTCATGCCATGCGATTGATATCTATCGATATATAACCTCTAAGCTCGTACGTCTCAGAGAAGGGCGTTAAGCAAGAGAATAAATTCTCCACCGCCAAACAGATATATATTTAACAGAAATCAATCAACACAGAATAAAATCCAATGTCAGACACACAATCCATTTACAAGTTCGTTCTGGGTCTGAACGAAACCGGAGGCACTTTCCTCGCATATCCATCCATCTCCAAGTACGTCTGGACGACCACCAACTATTTCCATCCTCTTGGGTGTACTGCCCAATCAGGATCGTCAGTAATTGTCCAAACGATGTGAAGACTTCCGGTCTTCGACCACCGTCTTCATCTTCGACTTATCGTCGAATCAGTTATTCATAATTGGTATAATCCCGGCCTTTCCGAACAACCCGCGTGTATTAAAAACAAATGTTACACAAACTCAACATACGCCTCATTCCAATTCATATTCTCAGGGAAAGGTTCCCATTAATTTTATCCAAGATAAATTCTTTAAAATTTATCCTTTAATCTTCCTTTGGATGTCGTTTCAAACCAAATTATGGTTTTCTAGACTAGTCGAGATTAGCGAACCACACCAAAGTAATTATTTATTTTATTTCCCAGTCCCAACCTATACATCCCATGAAGCAAAACTGGTAATACTCCATATCTAATACTATGGCGTTGTCGGTAAGATTAATTACCATTTCACGTTCAAATCTAATTAAAGATTTAACTATCTCTTTGGAGCAAAACTAGTGATACTCCATATCTCGCTTATTTTCCAAATTTGATAATTTAGATTATCAATGCACATTTCAATCTAATTGCAGATTCATTTAAAACTCCTTTTACTGGGTTAAAGAACTAGTGTTATTTAAAACACAGTTCACGACAAACCCAAATCACATTCTATTTATTATTGGCTTAAAGAACTAGTGTTATTTAAAACACAGTTCACGATAAACCCATGAATCAATTCTATTTAAACCCATTTCAAATCCAACTTATTTATTTAAAATTAAATGGGTTTTAATTTCAGTTCAAAACTAGTTCATTTGGATAAAAATCTATTTTTATCTTTTCAAATATGGAGTTTTTCATCCCAATTTTTCCCAAATCAATTCTTATGATTTTACACAAATTATTGCTATTTTTAATAAATTTATCAAGGCCCGTACAGTCGATTTCCATCAACGGCCATCGAACTGCACTTACAGCGACCTTTTTCAAATTTGATTTGGACGTATCTCCAAATCCAACCATTAGATTTTGAATTTCTAATTTTCGTTAGAAAGCTCTTTTCGATACGAACCCAACGGTTCCGGTTTTAGGAGAATCCGACGGTCGGATCTCCCGTAATGTCTGTTTGAAATAAATGGTCGAAATTCACGAACTGTCGCGGCTCGGCGCGTTCTATTCAGGCCATTATATTATATATACAGTATATATAATATATATTTCGTCGATTACTATTTAAAACGAATTTTATAAGTAGTTTCAAATTTGTTTCAAAAACATTTCAACTTCCATTTCAAATTCAAATCAAAATTGACTTTTCTATTATAAATCCTTTACTTTCATTTCTATTTGATTTCAATTCAAATCGATTTTAATTCGATTCGAATTCATTTCGTTTTCTATTCAATTTAAATTCGATTCGTTTTCTATTCAATTCAATTCAAAATCGTTTTATATTCAATTCATTTCGAAATCGTTTTATATTCAATTCATTTCGAAATCGTTTTATATTCAATTCATTTCGAAATCGTTTTATATTCAATTCAAATCAAGTTCGTTTTATATTCAATTCATTTCGAAATCGTTTTATATTCAATTCAATTCAAATTCGTTTTATATTCAATTCAATTCAAATTCGTTTTATATTCAATTCAATTCAAATTCGTTTTATATTCAATTCAAATCAAATTGGTTTTCTATTCAATTCAAATCAAATTGGTTTTCTATTCAATTCAAATCAAATTGGTTTTCTATTCAATTCAAATCAAATTGGTTTTCTATTCAATTCAAATCAAATTGGTTTTATATTCAATTCAATTCAAATTCGTTTTATATTCAATTCAAATCAAATTCGTTTTATATTCAATTCAATTCAAATTCGTTTTATATTCAATTCAAATCAAATTGGTTTTCTATTCAATTATTTCATTTACAAATATTTCTATTTCAAATATTTCGTTTACAAATATTTCTATTTCAAATATTCCATTCAACAAATGAATATTTATTTCTGTCAACACACGACCAATCTCAACGAATGAGTACTGTCCCCGTGTGACTATTTTTGTTATTTAAAATATTTTATAAAATTTGGGTATCTATCGTTTGATTTTCAATTAGACTCCACCGTGAAGTAGTTCTAATTTTAAATATGATAAAGATGTATATTTTATTATTAAAATATTTCGTTCAACACATGACTAATCTCAATGGATGAGTACTATCAACACATGAACCTTTGTTTTATATTGATAAAGATGTAAATTTTATTATTAAAATATTTCGTTCAACACATGACTAATCTCAACGGATGAGTACGGTCAACACATGAACCTTTATTGTATAATATTCTTTATTTTCTGAATTGGAATGAGGCCCAATCAATTACCATATAAAGTTAATTATATGGATTCCATACAACACATGTATATAATAGCATTGAAAAATAATCAACCATCAACCAAAGTGCACTACACTGTATAAGCATCAAATATAGATATCTAACGCTTATAACAGCCTGTCAATCAATCGATCGACATATTTAATCAATCAGGATGAGTGAACTTCAAATTTCATCCCAACACCCGTGTGGGGTTTCAAACAATCAAACACAGATTTTATTTGTGCAGTTGGGCGATGTGTAAAATTTATCGTCCCAATCAATGTCCTTCAAATAGGTGTACATAAACAAACCGTCCGGTTTGTAAATGAATATTTTATTTTATTCACTTCACGTTAAAAATTATATTTTTAACGATAAAACATTTTATTTTAATATATGAATTTCTATTCAGTTCATTCTTTAAATAAAATGATATTTTTATTTTTCTAACTTATTTTAGAAAATTTCGGCGGCATAACGGCACGATACTAGAAACGGGACAAGGCCTAGCCTTATCCCCGGTCTAGTGAAGGCCCACGCCATTCACACATCAATCAAATCCATTCAATTCACCAAATAATTCAATTCAATCAAATAATCTAACTAATTTTTGCAATCAAACAAACAAGTCCATGGTCTGTGGACGATTGTGTCGGGTGCTACTAAACACCGTCTGCATCCTAGTATATATATATATATATAACTAGAAAAAGAAATTGAAAGGTGAGAAATTCTCACCAAAGCTATCCAATCATCTTGACTCTTCTTTTATAGAAATCTTCATCGTTCTTGCCTTTTTATCACCTTCGTTGCCCGTATTATCTACGTATGTAAAAATCGAATGTTTACTATGCTATTCAATATATAAAAATCGAATTTTTACTTCGCTATTCAATATATAAAAATCGAATTTTTTACTTCGCTATTCAATATATAAAAATCGATTTTTTACTTCAATGTCATATAGATAAAAATTCCATTTCAAAAATATAGATTTCGCCCTTTTCAAATATATCATTATAAAAATCACATTTTTATTTTTCTACACATATAAAGATGATATTTTTAATATTTTACCTATATAAAAATTATATTTCTCTCGAAGTAAAAATCATATTTTTACTTCACTACATATGTAAAAATCACATCTTTCTCCATTTAAAAATCTCGTCTTTTCTATTTTAAAAATCTCGTCTTTTCTATTTTAAAAAAATCTAATCTTTACGTTACTAAAAATGTGATCTTTGCACTTTGTTGAAAACCCTTTTTTGCTAAACTAAAAATCTTAGCTTTTATATTTTATAAAACAATTTCATATATGTTAAGAAAACAATATCAGATCTATTAATAAAAATCACATTTTTATTAATCCAATGTTATTCATGTCTATAAAAATCGAATGTTCATAATGATATTCACATATAAAAACTGATTTTTATATTTTTACACTAACAAAGTTCATATTTTTAAATAGTTTACATGAGTAAAAATGGAAATAAACACTTACGGCTGCTTAACGAAGAGGGGGAGGGGTTGCATCGACGATCTGCAGTGGTGAGGGTCCTTTAGGCGGCGTTGATGATGCAATGGGAGGTGGCAGGCTCGGACTCAGGGCATTAAAGTTCGGAGGAGGTTTAAACGTCGATGAAGTGAGAGGGAAGCGAAGCAGCGAGAGGGGAAGGGGTTCTTCGAGAATCGAGGAGGAGGTGCTGGAGGCGAGAGGGGCGGTGGTCGTGGGGCCCTCCGGCGCGGCGGTTGCTGCAAAAGAAGGGGGAATCGAAATCGGAGAGGGGGAGCGTGTAGCGGAAGAGAGAGAGAGGGTGGAGTGGCCAAATGAGGTGGCGGTGGGCGAGCTCCGGCGAGGTGGGCGTGGAGGCGCGGTCTTCCAGATCCGACAGGGGGGTTATATTTTATTTCGTTTCTGAGAATGAACGGGGAAAGAAGGGGAAGAGGGTATAGGAGGGTTGACCAAGCTTTAATATATTTTATTGTATTTTTATTTTAAATTCCAAAAGTAACTTTTTATTTTGAACTCGAAATCGAACCCGCCGACTGTTGTCCCTAGCGTTTTACCCCCATTCCGAACACAATGGGATATGTATCCTAGGCCAATTCGACTGTTTGAATCAGTTTCCGTTAAATTTAAAGTATAATTCTTTATATATTCAATTTAAACGCACATTTCAAATTACCGGGGCCACATACTGACTCGAAAAATTCCAGAAAAATTATTTCTAGCTTCGTATTGACGATACGGTCCTAACAAAACTAGTTTCGTCGAATTCTGAGACCGTTGGAAAAATGGTCATTTTCCAGTCGACTAAAATCAACTGGAACTGGTCAAACGCGTTTTCCTTTGCCACGCTCACATATTGATACGAAAAATTATGAAATTTGAAACCTAACAACAATTTGACATCCCGGATCCAACAAAAGTGGTTTCGTCAAAATCCGAGGTCGTTTGCAAAATGTCCATTTTTAAGGGTCTGAATTCCGTAGCGACTATTCAGAATTTTCAACTGGACATATCTTTTGATTCCCGCTATGAAATTTCGATTTTTCGGATTCGTTGGAAAGATATTATCAATTAGATCCTAATGTTTTTGGTTTCACTAGAATCCGGATTGTTTTGCACCCGGCACATTCCATTGAAGTTTGAAATCGAATTATCGAACTACCGCGCCATTTTCAATTCCTTTTATAATTATATATAATTATTTATATTCAAACGACGACGTATATAAATATATACGTCGAATTCTATTCAAAATAATTTTCTCGTCGATATTATTTAAAATAATCTATTTTAAATCTTCAAAATTCATCGGAGTTGCCAAAACAAAAATTTTAAACTGGCTCAGATTTTCCGGGTTATTACAATTTTATGTTAAAATCTATCCTCAAATAATCATACTTCTCATTGCTTTCAAAATTATGCACGAGAACTCGTTTTTACTGTATATTGACAAAAACAGGTCAACCTGTTAAAAATAACAGGTCAACCTATTTTTAAATATAACAGGTCAACCTGTTAAAATTAACAGGTCAACAGCTTTTTGAAATAACGGTCAAAAACCTGTCAACCTATTAATTTTTCCTGTCGACCTATTTTTGAATTTCATGAAGAGTCATCTTCTTTCTTGAAAAGTTGCATCCATTTCTCTTCATTTAAATCACTTCTTTTGATTGTAACTTTTCACCAACAATTGCAACTTCTCAATTACTATAAATACATCAGTTTTCAATCAATCAAATCACCGAATTTTCTCTCCATTCTCTGATCTATATTGTATCATTCTTAGCATTCTAAAAGCACTCAAAAGCATTCAATTATCGTTTGAATCTCCAAGCATATTTAATACACTTGTGATTCAACTCGATAATCCACTTCCAAATCTTTGCAAACACCAATATATATTTGAGGATAAGATTATAGGAAGGTTGTACTCAATCATTGACTAATCTGTGTTGAAGAAAGAACACATTCAAGGTCAAACTTTTGTAATCGTCTTGTGGGTAAGCTTGTAGCCCGTGAAATCAAGTGGGTAAGCTTGTAGCCCGTGAAATCAAGTGGGTAAACTTGTAGCCCGCAAATCAAGTAGTGTTGTGAACCTGTTCCTCCGGGTGAAGCGAGGGTGTTGTTTAGTGAAAAGCCGAAGAGGAGCTTCGGGACTGGACATAGGACGTGAGGTCCGAACCAGTATAAAAATCCTGGTGTCATTACTCTACTTTACTTTATCTACAGCATTTATATTTGTTAGTGATATATTTCTTGTTTGCGAATTTTTACCTGCGTAACTATTGAATAGCTTAAGTTATCACATACATTCCGCATAACCATATTATAGATCCTGCACAAGTCGTACACACTCGGACTTTTCATTTGGTATCGGAGCAAGGTCATCATATAACTGTAACACAGTTATTTGATATATTCTAGTAATATGGCAAATAACGCAAGTACGAGTAACACCACTTACACTGAAGGACAATCGACACAAAGACCTCCTTTCTTTAATGGCCTAAACTTAGCTATTGGGCAACACGTATGGCTTTTTATATGCAATCAACAAGTTATGACGCTTGGAATGCTACTCAGAAAGAACTAGTTAATCCAACAACTGAGTATGCAGAATGGACTCCTGCTGAGAAAACAGCAGCAGCTGTAAATGCAAAACCAATAAATATGTTGATTTGTGCATTAGACCAAAATGAGTATAACCGTGTTAGTATCTGTACCACTGCTTATCAAATTTGGCAAACACTAAAAACCACTCATGAAGGTACTAATAAGGTTAAACAAGCAATGAGATGTATTCAAGGTTTCAAACTATTCATCATGCTCTTATCGAGTTAGGGCAAAAATATTCTGACTTTGATATAGTTTCAACAGTCCTACATTCACTGACTAATGAATGGGAAGGAAAAGTATTAGCCATAGAAGAAGCTAATGATCTTTCCACCATGAAGCCAGATGAACTGATAGGAAATATTATGTCCTATGAAGCTAACTTGCAGGCTCGAAAAGAACAAAAAGAAGAAAATAAAAATGTAGCTTTTCATGCTGATGAAGACATCTCAGATTCCGAAGATGAGGATCTAGCATTCATTACAAAAGGATTCAAAAAATTCTTAAAGCAACGAAAAGCTAGTCGATACAACAGAAAGAAGTTCGGATCAAACAGACCATCATCATCAAATGTAGAATGCTTTAACTGTCATAAGAAGGGACATATGCAAAATGATTGTCCAGAACAAAAGAAGAAGACAGAAAATGACAAGTTCAAACACAAAAAGGACAAGTCAAAGAAACGGGCATTCTCAGTAACTTGGGATGATTCAGATTCATCTTCATCCGAAAGTGAAAGCGACTCAGATAATGAACAAGCAAATATATACTTTATGGCTAAAGAAGATGAGGTACAAATTCCTTCTTTTGAAGAAGTTCTTGATATAAATGCTGAGTTGATATATAAATTTAAAGATATGAAACGACAATGCAAACAAGCTCAAGCTGATTTAAGTAGAGTAGAATTTGAACGAGATATGTTAAAAGATGAAAAGAAAATATTAGAAGAGGAACTTGGAAAGGCTCAAGAATCATCATCTAATATTGACTCTCAACTATCTCTTTTGACTCAAGAAATTGAAGTTCAAAAAGAGAAGAATGATACTCTTACTACTGAGAATCATGAGCTTAAAGCAAAAGTTAAATCTCTAGATCTTGAAAAAGCTAGTTTACAAACAAAGTTAGACGATATTACTAAAAATGTTTCTAACTTTAACAAAGGTCGAGAAAATTTGAAAAAATTTATTGAGAGTTCACAATCAGCAACAAATAAGCAAGGGTTGGGATATAAGAAACAAGTTATCAAGAAACATCTTGGTAAAAGAAAAAGGAAAAATAAGGTAGTACAAGAAACTGAAGCTAAGAAAAATCTTAGTTTATTATATTCCAAACCAAAACCGATTGTGAAATTTCAAAAGAAGAATGTCAAATCTATAAAAGTATGGGTTCCTAAAAAAAAATAGTTTTATTAGAAACAAGTACAGTCAAAACTTTTTGAGTATTGTGCATCATAATCCAAATTATTTGTATAAAGGGGATACCGGACCCGTATGGGTTTGGACTCCTAAGACCTAACTCTTAGGACCCTATAAAAAGTGGGTACCATGGACTTAACTTTATTTTTTGCAGCTCCCACTTAAGAAAAGAGGAAAGTGGATACTGGACAGTGGTTGCTCAAAGCATATGACTGGAGACCAGAGCTTATTAACAAATATTACTTATTCGGATGGTGGCTCAGTCACTTTTGGAGACAATTCAAAAGGCTATATCATCGGCAAAGGCGATGTGAGCAATTTTGGTACATCTAACTTACCTCTTATTACAAATGTCATGTTAGTTAAGAATTTGAAACATAATTTATTAAGTATCAGTCAATTGTGCGACAAAGGTTGTACCATTTCTTTTTCGGATAATAAATGTAGTATTTTAGATAAAGATCAAAGTATAGCTTTTGAAGGACATAGAGATAGAAACATCTATATTCTGAATATGAATGTCAATCATAATTCAGATATGTGTCTTGTAGCAAATAATAATGATCCATGGCTATGGCACAAACGTTTCTGTCATATAAACTTCAGAACTATTGACAAGCTAGCCAAGAACGAACTAGTTAAATGTTTACCCAAACTTAGCTTTAAAGTAGACAATCTTTGTGACGCATGCCAAGTAGGAAAATTGACAAAATCATCATTTAAATCTAAGAAGGTAATATCAACATTACAACCACTTGAGTTATTGCATATGGATTTATTTGGACCTACTCAAATACAATCCATAAATCATAGTCGATATGTGTTTGTAATTGTTGATGACTATTCTCGTTATACATGGGTGATTTTCTTGAAAAATAAAAGTGACACGTTTACTCATTTCAAATCCTTCGTCAAGAAAATTCAAAAGTCAAAAGGACTTAAGGTTAAGAATATAAGAAGTGATCATGGCGGAGAGTTCGAAAATAATGAATTTGAACATCTTTGTACAAAGAAAGGTATTAATCATAATTTTTCGTTTCCTCGAACTCCACAACAAAATGGAGTTGTAGAACGAAAAAATCGGACATTACAAGAATGTGCAAGGACATTATTAAATGGAAGTACTTTACCAAAACATTTTTGGGCAGAAGCTGTACCAACTGCGTGTTATGTTTTGAATCGTGTATCCATTCGACCTCTTACTAAAAATACACCTTTTGAATTATTTAATGAAAGAAAGCCAAATATTTCATACTTCAAAGTTTTTGGTTCAAAATGTTTTATTGTAAACATGAAAGATCATCTTGGTAAATTTGATTCAAAAGCTGATGAAGGAATCTTTATTGGTTATTCGGATCAAAGCAAGGCTTATCGTGTATTCAATAAGAGAACTAAAACTATTGAAGAATCACTTCATGTATCTTTTGACGAATTCTATAAACCGTCTCATAATATATCGGATGACGAAGAAACTATAGTCACTGATAATCCTACCATCACAAATAATAATTCTGACTCAGAAATTATTGAGAATATTCCTCAACCTGTTATTGTACCTTCTCCACCAAGATTTAGATCTCCTTCGAGAATTCTAAAAGATCATCCGGTTCAAAATGTTATTGGAGAAGTAACATCACAAATTAGAACAAGGAGTCAACTTAATCAAATGGGTCATGTTGCGTTTATATCAAATATCGAACCTAAAAATCCTAAGGAAGCTGCTACTGATGAATACTGGATCATTGCCATGCAAGAAGAATTAAACCAGTTCGAGCGCAATGATGTATGGGAACTTGTTCCAAGGCCGACTGATCAATCAGTTATAGGAACTAAATGGGTATATAAAAATAAGACGGATGAACAAGGGAACATTACTAGAAATAAAGCAAGATTAGTAGCACAAGGATATAATCAGGAAGAAGGTATCGATTATGAAGAAACATTTGCTCCCGTAGCTCAATTAGAAGCAATTCGAATCTTACTATCCTTTGCTTGTCATCATGATTTCAAACTTTATCAAATGGATGTCAAAAGTGCTTTTTTAAATGGATTTATCAAAGAGAATGTATATGTCGAACAACCTCCTTTGTTCGTACATGAGAAATATCCGGATCATGTATATAAACTTAAGAAAGCTTTATATGGATTGAAACAAGCACCTCGTGCTTGGTATGAACGATTAAGAAGCTATCTCATAAATTCTGGATTTCAAATTGGAAAAGTTGATCAGACTTTATTCATTAAACATTCTTGAAAATATATTAGTTATCCAAATATATGTAGACGACATTATCTTTGGTTCAACAAACGATGAACTTTGCAAAGAATTTGCAAATATTTTGACCAAAGAATTTGAAATGTCACATATGGGAGAACTATCATATTTCCTCTGTCTTCAAATCAAACAGCTTTCAAATGGTATGTTTATCAATCAAGAAAAATATTGCGGAAATCTAGTTAAACGCTTCGGACTAGAAAATACCTCTGGTAAACCAACTCCTATGAGTACGACCACACATCTTGAAAAAGATGAATTTGGAAAGAATGTTGACCAGAAGTTATATCGTAGTATGATAGGTTCTCTATTATATTTAACAGCTAGTCGTCCTGACATTATGATGAGTGTTTGTTTGTGTGCACGTTTTCAAGCCGATCCTAAAGAACCACACTTACGAGCAGTGAAACGTATAATTCGCTATCTTAATAAAACCAAAGATTTCGGTCTTTTCTATCCAAAAGAATGTACATTTGAATTAGTATCATATAGTGATGCTGATTTCGGAGGATCACGAACGGATAGAAAGAGCACAAGTGGCACGTTCCATTTTATTGGAAAATCACTTGTCTCTTGGTTTAGTAAGAAACAAAATTGTGTTTCACTTTCGACGTGTGAAGCGGAATATATATCAGCGGCACTAGCATGTACACAAGTTGTATATATGCAACAAACACTTAAAGACTTCGGTATAAACTTATCGAATTCTATTATATATTGTGATAACACGAGTGCGATAAATTTATCCAAAAACCCAGTTAACCACTTTCGGACTAAACGCATCGATATTCGACATCATTTTCTGAGAGATAACATTGAAAAGGGTAATATAAATCTCGAATATGTAAATAAGGAAAATCAACTAGCTGATATATTTACAAAGCCTCTACTGGAATCAAGTTTTGTCAACTTACGTAGAGAGCTAGGGTTGGTTTCAAGAAAAGAACTCGAAGAGTAAAAATCTTTGTAACATATATCAAGAGTTCGTACATTATTTTTCCAGAAATCAATGTCCTTTTTTACTATATTTAGAAGAGAATTTTTCAATGGTTGAACAAATACGAACCATCTCTTTTCTTTCTCCAAATAGAAAATTCCTTCCATATATATGCTTATATTTTATTTTTTTGAGTGCTCTCAGACAACTTTTCTCTCTAATCTCCATTAAACAACGTATTATCATGGCTCATATCTGTGATGAATGTGCACGAAAATCGCACATCACCATAACAAGTTCTGAGTCCGAAGAACACTACTCCCCTAAGACACCGGAACACCCTCCTGGTTTTCATCAGAATTCTCGTACACCTGGAAATACTCCAACATCAAAATGATGCAAGAAGGCTCTTTTCTGTTCCCCACGAACCAAAGAAAAAATTGACGAGATACACCACTATCAAAAACACCAAGTCGATCTCCAAAGGGAGATGTACTACGAGCAGAGATTAACTTCTTCTCGCTTAACGTAGCTCGAACAGCTAGCTTCACTTTTCTGTGGTTCAAACAAGAATAATGTTCATGAACCCACGCAAATGCCATCATCATCAACAAGAACACCAAACTCATGGGATAAAAATTTCAACAAAAATGAAGGCGCTAGTGGGAAATACTCTCCGTGGGAACCAAGAAAATGAGTTCTTTATATCGGATCAAAGGAGATGCTTTATAATGTTTTTAATAATGTTTTTATTTCTTACTTCATTTATTTGTTATATATTTTTTATAATAATACTTTGTTTGGCTTTGAATTCGATCAATAAAAGGCTGAAAATTCATTTCCATCAAAAAACGGTCGACCGGTAGACAATTTTCGGTTGACCGGTTTATACACTTTTAATTTCCAGAGAATTATCTAGGTCGACCGGTTGAAAAAAAGATGTCGACCGGTCTCTTGAAACACGAACAGGTCAACTGGTAATAATTTTAGGTCGACCGGTTTTAAGACACAAAAATTTCCAAAGAGTTTTCACGGTCGACCGGTCACAAATTTCATGTCGACCGAAAAAGTTTCAGCAAAATATGAAAAAAAGTGTCGACCGAAATTTCTGCATAGGTCGACCGGTCTCTTACATTTTTGAAATTCAAAACCATGGAATTCGGTCGACCGGTTACAATTTTATGTCGACCGATTTTAGCATTTTTTTCTTCGATTTCAAACCAGAAACTAATTAGGTCGACCGGTATACTATTTTAGGTCGACCGTTTTCGGGTTATACTGTTTTTAAACAACCAATAGTCAGTTCAACCACCAATATCAACACACTATTTCATTTTAAACCTCTTCATTACTCAAATCAACACTTTTCTTCAAATCCTAACTCCTCAAACTCCATTACCTTCTCTTCAATGGCTCCAAAAACAAAGAAATCAAAAACTTCGTCTTCTACTTCTCAACAACAACCCATAGATGATCAAATCAAACATTGGCTTAAGGATCCGATTGCTATAACAAGATGGAATAAGATGAAAGATTATACCATTCATGAAAGGATGTTTATCAAATACTTCGATTTTCTCCTCTATGATGTTAAAGAAATTGCAACCAAAGCAAAAATAGCATCTCTTCTTAGTTTTGAGGACAATAATGTTGAGATTAATCACATTATTATAAAATTATTCTATGCTAATCTCAATTTGGAGAAGTACAAGCCAGCAAATTCATCAAATTTCTTATGGTCAGTTGTATGTGATCAACAAGTATTCATCTCCAAGTCCCGAATGGAAGAAGTTCTTAAATCTTCAGATAATGGTACAAAATTTTCTTCTGATTTCTATCCCATTCATATTAGAGACAAAATTAGCCATTTATTCATTGAAGATCACAAGTCAAGTGCTAAAGGAATAAATTTGAGACCTACGGCTAGAATTCTCCATCATTGTATTACTCATTCTCTCTTGCCACGAACCGGTAATTTTGATGCCATCTACAAAGAAAATTTTAAGGCGTTATATGCTATACATGGCGATATCAATATCAACTGGATTGATATGATTTTTGATGAGATATCGTTGGTAAATGAACGTTCTCGCAAACATTTATTTTACAATGAATATATAATGCGTCTTCTCATGAATTGCGGAATAAAATCTCCGGAATCCAAGATTTCAACACCTAAGTGTATTGATAAAATATCAAAGAAGAGAATGAAACTTCCGGATCCATGCTTGACCATTATTCCATTTGAGCAATATAAACATAGAGGTCCTCCTGAAGCATCTTCATCACAAGCTCCTACTCCAAGACCGGAAGATGTTAAGATTCCTTCACCAAATTCTACAACAAAGGATTCTCTTGAACAAATAGCAAGAAATCAATTTCTGTTAGAAGCAAGACTCAAGCGAACCGATACCAAGCTCGATCGGTTAGACACCAAAATGGATAAATGTTTTAACAAGCTTAAGTCTTTCTTTGGCATTCTTTGGGATGCAATTTCTTGCGGACCTTCATCTTCAGCCACACATGTTCAGAATCCGGGAAAACGTCTAATGCCTCCTACTTTTACATGGTCTACTTCGGAGGAAAGCACTAGTTCTAGAGCGAGTGCCCATGTTGGTCGTGGATGTGGTACTTCATACATTGAGGAAGGAAATGATGAGGAAGAGGAACAAGATGAAGAGGAGGAATCAGACGAAGAAGAAGTAGACGAGACTGACTCAGATGTTCCACCTCAGTGATTCGATCTATCCTTTTATATTCTGTTTTATGTTAAAACACTCTATTAGTACTTGTATGTGATTGGTGCTATGTTTAAATAGGTAAGGTTGCTACTTAGGTCGTTTTTGTTTTTGTTATGATCTTTAATATGTAAAACACTCTACGTATGTTGTTCAATGTTGTTTGATCTTTAAAGGTGTTTCATATGCCCTTTTTGTCGATGACAAAGGGGGAGAGAATGATTACTAACCTTTTTGCAGAGATTTAGTTATTTTTTGTCCAGGGAGATCATATACTCAGGGGGAGTTAGAGCATATATACAGGGGGAGATAGCAATGGAGATCATATTTTAAAAGCTATGTATACAAGGGGAGATAGCAATGGAGATCATATTTTAAAAGCTATGTTGTCATCAATCAAAAAGGGGGAGAATGTTGAGTCAAGGACTTTTAATGATCGTTTCGATTAATGACGAGAAGAAGCTTCATGATCGACAAAAAGAAGATTCAATGGTTTCATAGGTTAGTAGTTGGTTATTTAGAGTATTTTATGTTAAAATCTATCCTCAAATAATCATACTTCTCATTGCTTTCAAAATTATGCACGAAAACTCATTTTTACTGTATATTGACAAAAACAGGTCAACCTGTTAAAAATAACAGGTCAACCTATTTTTAAATATAACAGGTCAACCTGTTAAAATTAACAGGTCAACAGCTTTTTGAAATAACGGTCAAAAACCTGTCAACCTATTAATTTTTCCTATCGACCTATTTTTGAATTTCATGAAGAGTCATCTTCTTTCTTGAAAAGTTGCATCCATTTCTCTTCATTTAAATCATTTCTTTTGATTGTAACTTTACACCAACAATTGCAACTTCTCAATTACTATAAATACATCAGTTTTCAATCAATCAAATCACCGAATTTTCTCTCCATTCTCTGATCTATATTGTATTATTCTTAGCATTCTAAAAGCACTCAAAAGCATTCAATTATCGTTTGAATCTCCAAGCATATTTAACACACTTGTGATTCAACTCGATAATCCACTTCCAATCTTTGCAAACATCAATATATATTTGAGGATAAGATTATAGGAAGGTTGTACTCAATCATTGACTAATCTGTGTTGAAGAAAGAACACATTCAAGGTCAAACTTTTGTAATCGTCTTGTGGGTAAGCTTGTAGCCCGTGAAATCAAGTGGGTAAGCTTGTAGCCTGTGAAATCAAGTGGGTAAACTTGTAGCCCGCAAATCAAGTAGTGTTGTGAACCTGTTCCTCCGGGTGAAGCGAGGGTGTTGTTTAGTGAAAAGCCGAAGAGGAGCTTCGGGACTGGACGTAGGACGGGAGGTCCGAACCAGTATAAAAATTCTGGTGTCATTACTCTACTTTACTTTATCTACAACATTTATATTTGTTAGTGATATATTTCTTGTTTGCGAGTTTTTACCTGCGTAACTATTGAATAGCTTAAGTTATCACATACATTCCGTATAGCCATATTATAGATCCTGCACATGTCGTACACACTCGGACTTTTCACATACCAACTTAGAATATTATCAAACGAGAAAAATATAGCACATATGAATGATTGGAGACCTAGGCGCATTTGTCTTAAGGAATGAGTACAGTAATAAATTCACACTTACAACTGTTGAGGTTTTTCATGCGTATACTGTCTTTATATAATACCTACATGCTGCGTTATTTAGTAATATATTCATAATTTATATTAGAATTTCTATTCCTTAAGCCTTAACGGTAAGACTGTGACTTGCACTTCTTTATTTGGTAAACCATAAGATCTATGAGTGATTAGTTCGTCCAGTCTAAGTAGTTTTGCAACTGATTCTTGAACTACCTACATGCTGCGTTTTTAAATTTTGGCCTTTGGTTAAGCAAGGGATCCAGGTCCAAACCTTACTCATAATATGTAAATTTAGTCAAGGCCTTAAAGAATAATGAGATTTTGTATGGTATGGACGCTCATACTTGCCATATTCACTTGTTGGCCCTTGTTGTGGTTCTTACCAAACATACATGTCCTGTTGCTTGTCATTTTGCTGTCTCATTCGAGTTGTATTAAATCTTAAGTTGAACATGTTAGTGGTCCTATTCCAACCTATCTTGACGCATGCTAGCATTTCTAACCCTCTGGGAAGTATTTCAACAATTCATAAACCATCATACTCGAATTATTTGGATGTTGCTGGGATTAAATTGATTTTTTTTTTGTTTATCGAAGTGTGCTAACTTGAAATAAGTTTAATCCTGACTTGAGTGTTTTGTGTATTTTGCATGGGGCACTCGGGTCAGGCCCTAAGTGTTCCAGGTTATAGATATCAGCTTGCAAAAACCGGAGAGGACGCGAAGACGTGGAGACGCTCGTGCGCGCTAAGCTCAACAACAAAGTGTAAAAAAAATATCCAGTCAAAAATTCATGTATACAATTATATTTCTTCCATTATGAAAATTTTGTATACAACTCTGATATTTATATGAATTTTATTCCGCTGCAATTATTGCACTCTGAAATTCTATGTTAATTCTATTTGAACCGTGTAAGCCAAATAACAATCTTTCATTTTGAACGTTTCGAGTTGGTTTAAATACCGACTTAGAACAGGAAAAATGCCAGGTTGTTACACTCATAAACGATCTTGGATCCCAAAAGGAAATAAAATAGGCTTCGTAAAATTCAAATAGATTTGGACTCCTAGGGGTACAATGGTAAATTCAGATGGTTTGTTATACAAACAAGTTTGGGTACCAAAAGTGGTAAACACATTTCAGAGTGGTTTTACAAATTTTGTTAGACCACTTAATCCTCTCAACTGCTAGGTACCAGTGATGGCTGAGGAACTGCTTTGGAAAAGAAAATTTGAATTCAAGTTATTCCACATCTTTGATTTATTTAGGGTTCCTTATCCAAGTCTGTTGGGTTAGAGATCCACATTATCTTCAGCAAATCTGGAATGATCTCTAAACTCATTTGTAAATATATTTTTCCTCCTTCTATCTCTTCTATTTCTTTTTGTTTATTGTGTTTTGATTTGTCATTGCCATATTTTTTTCTTCTATTCTGGGCTTTCTTAACTTCCAATTGCAGAATTCATATTTTTTCTGGAAATTCGCTTTACTTAAATAAAACTCTAACGTTTTTAATATTTTCCGGATGTTGCATTTAAACTTGTAAATATCTGCAATTGCTTTGAAGTTTATTTTCTGTTTTATAGATTCATAACAGTGTTGATGTATTCTTATCATATCTTGAACACTGTTTATTTGAATTCTAAGTTTTTTTTTGAAGATATGAGAATCTAATGAAATTTCACACATCTTTGCTGTTTTGAGTTTTTTTTCTAATTCATTTTAGAAAAGCTTGAAATATTATACTCATTACAACACACTGCTACTTCTCGGTTATGATAATTTCACTGATTTTCAGACTAGCTTGAAAATTTTGAATTGACTTGAAACTCATTGTTTACATCTTGAAATTCACTGTTATTCATGATCATCTGGTATAGATTTTTGTTTGTTTGAGATCATTTGAAATTTCTGATATTTTGAATCTCGCACACCTCTTAGATCTGAAATTATTAATCATGTGTGATTGATTCATTATATCTCAATATTTACATTTGTTCAAGTGATTTCGAATAAATCATTGTTTTTGGATTATGAATTTTTACTCAATCTTGATGTAATTATTCTGAAAATTTTCTTATGTGATTGTCAGAAAAAATTGTGAAAAATTCTTTTGAAAAATGGTCCTTAAAAATCACTGCTATTTCATGATGATTTGATTTGAATATTTGTTTGTTTAAAATCATTTAAAATTATTGGTTTATTGAATCACACACATATCCTGAATCTGAAATTTATAATCTGGTGTGATCGATTCATTTAATCTTGAAGATTTTCATATTTCGTCAAATGATTTCAAATAATTGGTTTTTTTACCTTGGATCATGAATCATATTCTGTGACCATCAGAAATGTCTTGACAAGTTTACTTTGAAACTAATTTTGTGCTGCTCTGATACTGTTTTTTAAGAAATGTATTCTAATGACTACTTGTTTGATGAAATTCTATTTGCTTCTTTGGTAAATGTGCCAAATTTGTTAGTTATGTCTGCTTGGGCTCTGTGACTAAAATTCTATTGTCTGAGATATCCTTGTTTGTCTCCAGTGTTATGTTAAAATCTTCATTAATTGAGACATCAAGCGGTATCAGTTTAGAAGTGCTGAATTTGTTTTTGCTGTACATATTTTTTTAAACCCTCTTGGCTTGTATAGTCTTTCATATCCCTCTTGTAATTGATTTTCAATTTTAAATTTACTTGTTGATTATTCATTCAGAAATTGAAATCTGTATCCAAATTGAACTGTACTTATAATTCATCAAAATTATTAATAGATTTTGAAATTGTGATGAATTTAGACTATAGTATATTTCACAACAATAGGAGATTTTATTTAGATTCTCATGATGATTGAACAGTTATTATAATATCTTTGAATTGGCGATTATTTCACGAACATCTTCTTTATCTTCCGCTATTTTAGCATCCATTATGATTTTATATTAATGTGGAGAGATAATATTTTGTAAAATCTTTTTGAATAAACAATGGAAATATTTGTTATAGAAATAGGCCTATGTTATTATTCAGAATTAGTGATAATTGAAAATTTTCAATGATCCCGGTACAGTTGAGCATATTTCATAATATGATTAATTTAGAAATTTATTTCACAAACCATTTCTATACCTACCACATTTCTATCATCCATTTTGGTTTCATATAATGAGGAGTTTTTCTTTTGGAGCTGAAAATGAAATGATAAATATAATTAATACATAAGTGTTTCTCTAACCTTATTTAAAAATCCAAGCTCTGGATATGCATGGTTATAAGATTACTTATATTTAAGCTGCAACTGATCTCATTTAAAAATCCAATATCTGGTTATGCATGTGGTCAGTGTGCTCTTAAATCAAAAGAAAAAGAAAATAATTTGCAATAAATAATTTTTTATATGAAATTCTCCTTGATGTGTAAAAACCAGCCTATCAATCCATTTTCTAATTTGTGAAATGTGTTAAAATCTTATGAAATATTATGATTTGTTGATTGACGGCTATTGGGATTCTAGATTATATGATTGCGTCACTTAAATTGAATATATAATTATAGTCCAAATCCATCACTGTTTTTGTGCTTTATTTTTGAAAATCTTATTGGAAAATAATTGGAATTATTTGTTTTAAAACTCTCTCCATTCATATAAATTTCATCGTAAAATCCATTATTCACTGAAATGTGAAATATGCCACTAGTTCTTAGAATATTATGATTTTTGTTTGATTGATTGAGATTTATGATGATCGTTCTTCCTCTTAAAGCTAAAATTATATTTTTTAGTCATTTTTCATCTATATTTTAATTCTGTATCAAGGGGAAGAATGTGTTGAGATTTTAATTTATGAGTGAATATTTTATGAATATTTTAATACTGAAAATTCATTCAATTTATTCTTTTCACTCATGCACAGTTATAGGGGGATTTTCTGTTGTAGGGCGAGCATTCAAGTAGGGGGAGTTCATTTCTTCATTGTCAAACACATTTATTATATTCAAAATCTTACTATTTGTTTGTCATCATCAAAAGGGGGGCTGCGACGGTACGTATTTCGCTCGGACTTAATCGATCGCTAAATCGACAAAGACCGTTCGAATTCCGCATACGCTAACTCTGGGCATACTACACATCAGAACAAATAATAGAAGAATTTTATAAACATAATAATAATGTTACATCAGAGTACAGAATATATCAGAGTACATCGATAAATAATAATACAGCGGAAGATTAATTTACGATACAGTGGAACCAATAGACTAACACAGCAGAAGCCAATCAATGCTCTGGACGCAACTTTAAGCTTCAATCCAGAATCTTGCTCAATAAATAAATATCTGCAAACAAATCACTCGACTGTCCATATGGAAATAGAGGCACCCGAGTTTGCAAGTGAAACAAACTACGAGTCAGTCAGGGACTGGCATGAGAAATCTTACTTAACTTATCTAATAATAAGGCTAATCACAGGACCACGCCGCTAATGTGGAACGGGTTTACTCCATTGGATTGCCAGTGCATAAAATAAGTAAATCTTTAAAATAATGCAATGCTTTATAGAAAAATGAAACCATTATAAGATCAAGTCCCATCACATAATGCAACGCAAACCGGAGGATAGAGTTTTACCTTATAATGGTCAAATATGATTGATACGTATAAAACAATAATCATTTGATATTATTACTAGTGTCTAGTCAGTTTAAAACATCTTCACAGTAAATGCATCAATCCTAGGCGGCATAATACCCCATCCTACTATGTCGCCATATATAGGTGTACAATCAAATCTGTAATGTTGTATTGGAAATTGGGTTTCCATCATGAGTCAAGGCTAGGGATGGTCTCCTTACCGATTCGGGTCACCTCTAGCAAGATGACCTAGGGCTCGGACACTGGCGAACCCTTGGATCCTCCAAGGTCGGTCCACACATACTTTAGTGGATTAGTTATTCCTGAACACACGTTTCCCAGTCCTATCGGACCTATCATTTTGCCAGTAGCCACCAATGTACTGAGGGCTCTCATAATCCATCATCCACATAAGTAAAAATGTCTGGGCTCCATACCATGACACCACTTCTAGCTAGAAAGAAACGCATGAACTCCTTGGGTCCCTTATCCCATTTCTGACTCATACCGGGGTGTGAGGCTCGCGAAGTAACGATATACACAAAGCTATGCTAATTAAATTTGTGCTTTGATCATCAACCAAAGACTCTACTTTTCAACAAAAGTCTTGATCATTTGCATATTAGGATGCAATGTTGATTATCCACGCCATACGACTGAAGTCTATCAATATATAACCTCTAAGCTCGTACCTCTCAGAGAAGGGTGTTAAGCAAGAGAATAAATTCTCTGCCACCAAACAGATATATATTTAATAGAAATTAATCAACACAAAACGAAATCCAACATCAGACACGCATCCATTTACAAATTCGTTCTGGGTCTTAACAAATTTAATATCTTTGGAAAGATCTTTCCAAAGCGAACCCAACGGTTCCAGTTTTGGAGAAATCTGACGGTCGGATCTCTTGGTTTAATCGTTTAAAGTTACGATTCCAAAACGCGAACTACCACACGCAATTCATTTAATTTTAATATATATATATATATATATAATTCATTCGACGATTTCAACACAATTCATTTTATTTCATGTAACTTTTGTACAATTCATATTCATGTTAAAAATTATATTTTTAACATACAAACATATATTTCAAGATATGTCTATTTAATTCACTTCATTAACACGTTAAAAATAATATTATTTAAATGAATCAATACATGTTTAACGAATGATTTTTTTCCCTAACTCCGCTAACATGTAAAGGACATTATTTTAATAATTCAATACATATTATATAAATGAACATTTTTTTATTAACTTCGCTAAACATGTAAAGGACAATGTTTTATTAAACATAACATATATTAACAAATGATCATTTTTCTTTTTTGCTAACATGTAAATGACATTATTTTAATTCTAACAAAATCATTTTTAACAAAAGATTCATTTTACATTAACATCGCTAATATGTTAAATGACATTATTTTAAATCCCAAAAAATCATTTTTAACAAATGATTCTTTTTACATTAACATCGCTAACATGTCAAATGACATTATTTTAAAACTAACAAAATCATTTTTAACAAATGATTCTTTTTTACATTAACATTGCTAACATGTCAAATGGCATTAATTTAAATCTAACAAAATCATTTTTAAAAAATGATTCTTTTTACATCAACATCGCTAATATGTTAAATGACATTATTTTAAATCTAACAAAATCATTTTTAACAAACGATTCTTTTTACATTAACATTGCTAACATGTTAAATGACATTATTTTAAATATAACAAAATCATTTTTAACAAATGGTTCTTTTTTACATTAACATCGCGAACATGTTAAATGACATTATTTTAAATCTAACAAAATCATTTTTAGCAAATGATTCTTTTTTACATTAACATCGCTAATATGTTAAATAACATTATTTTTAATCTAACAAAATCGTTTTTTAACAAATGATTCTCTTTACATTAACATCGCTAACATGTTAAATGACATTATTTTAAATCTAACAAAATCATTTTAACAAATGATTCTTTTTACATTAACATCACTAATATGTTAAATGACATCATTTTAAATCTAACAAAAACATTTTTAAAAAATGATTCTTTTTATATTAACATCGCTAATATGTTAAATGACATTATTTTAATGACAAAATATGTCTGGCATATAATTATTTTTATTCTAACTTATCGTGATAAAAATGACATTTTTATCAAGCAAAACATATGTTAACATGTAATTCTTTTAATCTAAACAAACATGTTAAAAGTTACATTTTCAATGACAAATCATATATTAACATATTATTCTTTTAATCTAAAAAACGTATGAAAAGTTACATTTTCAATGAACAAATCCATGTTATTATTTTAATCTAAACTAACATGTAATAAGTTACATTTTTAATGAACAAATCATACTTTAACATGTTATTCTTTTAATCTAAACTAACATGTAAAAATTTACATTTTTAATGACAAATCATACTTTAACAAGTTATTCTTTTAATCTAACTAACATGTAAAAAGTTATAATTTAATGAATAAATCATACTTTAACCTGTTATTCTTTTAATCTAAACTAACATGTTAAAAGTTACATTTTTAATGAACAAATCATATTTTAACCTATGATCATTTTTAATGAATCAATAATACAATAAAAAATATAATTTTTATTATCCAATCATTTTATTTAAAACATGATTCCTTTTAATGATTTGAACATACAATAAAAATGTAATTTTTAATGTTAGCATATTTTATTCAAACAATGAAAATTTTGAATCATTCCTACATACACAATAAAAATGTATATTTTTTATTGTTAACATATTCTATTTCAAACAATGAATATTCTATTTATTCATACATACAATAAAAATGTGATTTTTATTGTATGAACATTTTCTTTTCAAACAATGAATATTTTTAATGATTTAAACATACAATAAAAATGTGATATTTATTGTAAAAAATATATCTTTTAAACATATATATTTTCTTGATTCAAATATACAATAAAAATATGATTTTTATTGTATAAAGATTTTCTTTTCAAACATGATTATTTTTATAATATACACAATTCAATCCAGCCAATCATCGCAAACACAATCAATCAATTCCAATTTTATACAACACATATATGTATTTTATATAGCGCATATATAAATTTAATATCAAAATCACAATCAATTTTACTTTAAATTTAGAAATGTCACCGATGTTTTCCACTCCGCCAAAAATTGAGACGAACTCCAAACCAATCCAAATTAGTTTTGTCGCTAAGCTCTCGATTCCACGATCGCAACGGATCCTATTTCATGTGATTTGGAGTTGGTGGCATAAAGACATTAACATATGAACATGAAATATTATTTAAATAATAATATCACTATTCACCTTATTAAAATGCTCGTCATGGCCAAACCGTAAGTCGGAATTGCATGAAACTAGCGCAATTCTCTTGGACTTCTCTGCCTCTTTCCACTACTGGTGGTCCCCCCTCTAGTTCTCCACGTGGGCCCCACGATCTGTAGTTGAACGGAATACTGCAGTTTCCGTTCATCTTGGTGTTGCGGTCGCTAATGTGCTTCAAATCCCACCAAATTTTACCCGTAGCTAGATCACGACCTCCCGGACAACTTTTATTTGAATCACTTCGCCTGAAAAAGCACGGATTGTCGTGAAATCGATCATTTTCGTGACTACCTTGTTTTCCAGCACCATTGTGATCAACTTAACATCCCGGCCAACTCCGGCCACCTGAGACAATGCCACCACCTCCAAAACCTTCATATGCTTTAACTCTACCTTCCTCCAAACCCTCAATCTAACCCTATACGTGGGGCCCGCAGCAAGCAAATTACCAAAAATGAGCTAGTTCACTTCGATCTCGATTCCGGCTAAATCACAAATCCAATCACGACAAAATTTTAGGTGTGAGTAGCTCTCCTCATTCTCTAGATGCTCACAAAATTTCATGGCCTAAATCCTTGCGGTTTGGAAGATATAAATTATTTAAGTTTGAGGGGCTTTTCTGCAAAAATTCGAGACAGAGGGAGAGAGAGGGAGAGGGCTACTGTCAATTTTTGAGGAGGAAGAGAAATGAGGGTTTGTGGAGTGGAAAAGATATTATATAGTGGAGGGTTTTATTACTTTATTATTAATTCTCTAGTTTTATTATTAATTTTCTAGTTCACGCTATCTTCGTTCGACAGTTATCAATGCCATGGTCACATATGAACTCTATTGGCGATGCTGCTATGTCTTGACGATATGGTCCTAAAAAACTGGTTTCGTCGAATTCCGAGTCCGTTTGCTCAAAAAGCCCAGTTTTTGGCCTTATATGGCTGATCGATTCACAATTAATTGCTCACGACCACATACTAGCTCCAAATATAATGAAAATTGGAATCTAGCAATAATTTAACATTCTGGATCCAACAAAAGTAGTTTCGTCGAAAACGGAGGTTGTCTGCAAAATGGTTATTTTTAAGGGCTATATATTATATTAAAATACATATAAATTCCATAGCAACTATTTTAAATTTTAAACTGGACGTAACTTGCAATTTATAAACTGAAATCTCCATTTCTTACATTCATTAGAAAGATATAGTTAAATCAATTCTAACGTTTCTTGTTTCATTCAATTACGATTAAAAAAGAATTCTGTATACTCAATTGAAATCAAAAATCGAATTTTCAAACTACCATGCCATTTCAGGCTCATTTTATAATTAAAATAAACTTATACGTTCTAACTTCGATTTAAATAAATTTTTAGTCGTTATTATTTAAAATAAATCATTTTAAATATTTAAAATCCATTAAAATAGCAAAAATTTAAATTAGTTCAAAATTTCCGGGTTGTTACAGGGAGATTGTTGTATATAACTGTAACAACCTGAAAAAATCAGAACCAATAATTTTTTTTTATTTTGGCTATTTTAATGAATTTAGAATATTTAAGATAATTTACTTTTAATAATAACGACTAAAAATTTATTTTAAATGAAGTTAGAACGAATAAATTTATTTTAATTTTATAACGAGCCTAAAATGGCGCAGTAGTTTGAAAATTTGACTTTGAACTTTGACTGAATGTACAGGATTCAAAATAACCCGAATTTTAGTAAAACCAAAAATATTTAAATCTGTTTAATTATATCTTTCTAACGAATCTGAAGAATCAAAATTTCAAAGCAGGAATCAAAAGTTATGACCGGTTGAATATTCAGAATAGTCACTATGGAATAAATATAGCCCTTAAAAATAGACATTTTGCAAACAACCTCCGTTTTCGATGAAACCACTTTGGTTAGATCCAGGATGTCAAATTATTGCTAGGTTCCAAATTCTAGAATTTTCGGAATTAATATGTGAGCGTGGCAAAGGAAAAAGCGTTTTGTAATTTCAGTTTGAATTGGATCGACCAGAAAAAGCCCATTTTTCAAACGGTCTCCAAATTCGATGAAATTAATTTTGTTGGGACCGTATCATCCCAACCTAGCTAGATTTATTTTTTGGGAATTTTTGGAATCAGTACGTGTCCCCGGCAAATTAAAATGTACGTTCAAATCCAAATTTGAATGTTTTATATTTTAATTTGAAGAAAAACTGATTGTAACAATCGAATGGGCTTACGAAACATATTCTATTGTGTCCATAATGGGGGTATTTAGCTAAGGGCATCAGTTGTTGGGTTTGATTTAGAGTTCGGATAAGAAAACACTATTTTTCGAATAATTATTTAAACCGGCCAATTATAATTTTCCTTCTATTATTTTATTTTCTAAAAAAATACCAAAAAAAACCCAATAACCCTACAGCGAATGACGGCGGAATTTACTTCCACCTTCTCTCCTATTTTTCTCCCAATCCACTCAATAAAATCGAGTGCTCCAGTTGGGAATTTTGTAGATCTCCCCATGAGCTTCAAATCAATACCAACGTGCACGCCCTCTATCGTGATGTATTTCTCGAGAATCACGTCCTTGAAGTCATGAACTTCAAGTCGCTACCGTGCCACCATCTAACCATCGATCTCCGCTGCGTTGCCATCAATAGGCGCGCCATTCGGAGCCCTCCAGCGTGGTGTAATCCGATCGTGTCCAAGTTGCACAGATTCGAAGTAAATTCATGACCTAATTTCGAGCCTCTTCTAAGAGGTAACGAATTTGCTTATGTTAAACTGTTTTAAACAATTTAAAGCATTACAAAATAAGATTATCATATAAAAATAATATCTTTTTCGTATGTTGTCGAAATCCAGTGAAACAAGAGACATTGGACTCGTGACGACTTCTTCTACATTCTAGAAGAGACCAGAAATTTTTTGGAGCTTCCCAAATTTTAGAAGGAGTGGAACCCAATGTGAGCAATCTAAATTCAAATTGAAATGTACACGCATTGTATAACTTATATAAGAGATGTATAAATTATATACGCGTTGTATATCTCATACATGGGCGCTGTATAAATTATGTAAGCGATGTATAAATTATACATGCTTTGTATAAATCACATATGCGTAGAATGGAACTGAAATGAAATTGAAATGGAAATAAGTACCATGGACGATATAAATTGATTGTGTTGTGAATGATTGATTATGGTTGAGAATGATTGATTGTGGTTACAACAAATTTGGTTGTGTTTATGGTATGTTCATCGTCTTCTGAAAATGAATGATATTGTGGAAATCATTGAAATGAAAATATTGTAATGCTGCAAGGCCAAGGATAGTAGAGGAGCCGTGCTGGACACGGTATCGGTGCTAAATACCCTGCCATTGTAATGCGAAATTTTCTGAAATAGTCATGTGATATAAAATATTCATGTTTGAAATAAATTGTCTGAACGGTAAAATTAACATTTTTATTGTATGTATGAAGTATATAAAATATTCGTGTTTGAAATAAATTGTTTTGACAATAAAAATAACATTTTTATTGTATATATGAATCGCTTAAAATATGCATGTTTGAAATAAAATGTTTTAATAATAAAAATCACATTTTTATTATATGTAAGGCTGAAATAAATATTTGTTGATTGAAAATAATATTTTTAACATGTATATGAACTGCTAAAAATAACCAAAGGTTGAAATAAATATTTGTTGATTGAAAATAATATTTTTAACATGTATATGAACTGTTAAAAATAAACAAAGGTTGAAATAAATATTTGTTGATTGAAAATAATATTTTTAACATGTATATGAACTGTTAAAAATAACAAAATGTTGAAATAAATATTTGTTGATTGAAAATAATATTTTTAACATGTATATGAACTGTTAAAAATAACCAAATGATGTAATGAATATTTGTTGACTGAAATTAATATTTTTAACATGTATATGAAGTGTTAAAAATAACCGTGATTTGGAATAAATATTTGTTAGTTGAAAATAATATTTATAACATGTCTAGGAAGTGTTAAAAATAGTCATGTATGGACATAAATATTTGATCGCTAAAAGTATTATTTTTAGCTTAGATATGAATGTATATACATATGCTACACAGGTAAATGGATTTGCTTTTGAGTGAAGAGTTTATTTGCGTTCCCGACAAATAGGTAAATCTTAATGCGTTGGCTGCACAATTTTATTTATATATCAACTCCTGTGAATGCCATTGGATGCAGTGTGTTGGTTATTCTATGTGATATTATAAACAATGCCAAAGGATAGTAACAATTAATTTTGAACTACACTATATGGCATGCTACGTGAAAAGCACATACTTCATCATATACCACATCAGCATTTGGAGCTAATGCGACGAGGTTGGGATTACCATACGGGCAAGATGCTCGTATGGCGTTGATTGAATTACTGGTTGAACTGAGGACTAATTTGGACAAAATAAATATAATGGTAAATTGCCAGATTAAATAAAAATCCCATACGGGTGTAGAGTTGACAATAATCACATCTCTCTAGTTATTAGATACGACACATGGATTATTTATTTCAAATACTGGACGAGGTGACGAGATTTATCTCTGGAGTAATTTTACACACTCCCTCGGGCATAGATAGGACACTAAAAATTGTGTGTTCTTATACCGAATTTATTGGGTACCTAATACGGCCCAATAAATTTCCAAACCCCTGCCCGTATAAAGGAGGTTATGGCGAAATTTTTCGAAACTTAAAGGCGTTAGCCAAATTTTTGAAGCATAAATTTAAAGGCGTTAGCCAAATTTAAAGGCATTAGCCAAATTATATTTATATATATATAAAAATATAATTAAAATAAAATGAATAACGACGCTATAGTTCGCATTTTCAAATCGTAATTTTAAACAATTATTACGGGAGTTCTGGTCGTCGAATTTTCTCGAAACCAGAACCGTTGGGTTCGCTTTGGAAAGATCTTCCCAACGATATATTCTCTTGCCTAACACTCTTCTCTGAGACATACGAGCTCAAAAGCTATATATCGATAGACCTCATCGCATGGCGTGAATTGCCTGTGTGACATGCTGAGATGCAAATGATCAAGGCTTCTGTTGAAAAGCAGAGTCTTGTGGTTGATGATCAAAGCACGACTTTAATATAGCATAGCTTTGTGTATGGCGTTAACTCGCGAGCCTCACACCCCGGGTATGAACCAGAAACGGTGGAGGACTTCAGGGAGGACAAGCATTTCCTTCTAGCTTGGAGTGGTGTCATGGTATGGAGCCCAGACATTTTTACTTATTTGGATGATGGAAAGAAAGGAGCCTCGGTTATATCGGTTACTACGGTGCCGATGGATGGTTTGGTTGATATATGACCAGTTTACGCCCCATAGGGCGGGGAAACTTATTGTTCAGGAATTTTAATCCACTTCGTGTGGACCGGCCCTGATGATCCAAACGCTTGACTGAGTACTTGCCTGAGGCTCGGGCTAGAGAGTTTCGAAATTGGTAAGGACTATCCCTTGCCTTGGTTCATGGTGGAAATCCAACTTCCAACACGACATATGCGGTTTTGATTGTAAGCCTATATACGACGTCATAGTAGATGGTAGCTATGCCATCTATGATTGATACATTACGATTGCAGTTGTTTTTGAAACATATATGCACTAGTAATAATATCAAACGATTTTGATTTATACGTATCAAGCATATTTTGGCCATTATAAGGTAAAACTCTATCCTCCGGCTTGCATTGCATTGTGTGATGGGACCTGAATCTTATAATGGCTTCATTTTCTATGAAAAGCATTGCATTGTTTAAATGATTTACTTTATTTATGCACTAGCAATCCAATGGATTAAACCCGTTCCGCGTTAGCGGCGTGGTCCTGTGATTGGCCTTATTGTTAAATAGGTTAAGTAAGATTTCTCATACCAGTCCAGTGACTGGCCCGTAGTTTGTTTCACTTGCAAACTCGGGTGCCCCTAATTTCTACATGGACAGCCTTGTTTTCAGGTTTTAGCAAGCTCATTCTGGATAGCTATGGAGCTGAAGATGGATACTATCGTTTTCATTATACTGTTCAGACTTCGTTATGTATATTACGTTTGATTCCACTGTAGACATTTTATATAAAGATGAAACTGTATTTTGTACTAAGTGTGATCCTGTTATACTGTGTAACTCTGATGATTATATTTGTTCCAGTGTAATTTGTTTTACATTATCTGGTGTAATGATATATTTCTTTCCTACTATTATTGTTTATGTGTTATATTCCAAAGGTTATCCTTGCTTCCGTGGCATCGGAGTTTAGGGTCATCACATCTGGTATCAGAGCTTTGGTTATCTTAGTTCCGGAATATAACATATTAATGAACTCGTCAGAAATAGAATCACCAGAATTCTTGGGCGAGTAACTCATTACAGATAGGATCAGTAATATCCTAGAATGAGTGTACAATAATAAAATACACCCAATCGATGCATATACATTTAAATATATGTTTCTATGCTTTACAATATCTTTTCTTTTGGCCTGACTCCTTGTTTGCTATTGCAGACATAGTAGAAAATGAGTGGCATAAGCAGAATAAGTAATTCTATGGTTCAACAGTCTAATGAGCCAATTGTGCTCCCACAGCCAGAATCAGATATAGAAGCTCTATTAAAGAAGTATTGAAATCTGGGTGGAGTACCATTCTTGGGCAAAGAATCTATTATTGAAACACAAGCATGGATGCGTACTGCTGAGAGAATTCTTGAAGGTTTAAAGTTGAGGGATGACCAAAAAAGATTACCGGAATCTTGGGCACTCAAAAACGAAGCTTTAATCTGGTGGGAAACGGTTACTAAGAATAATCCAGAAGGTAATATTACCTAGATTTAGAGAAATTTTCAAAGAAAGATTTATTCCTCCAGAAGCAACTGAGCGGCTATACGATGGGTTCTACTATCTAAAACAGGGAGATATGACCATTAAGGAGTATCAGGATAAATTCAACAAACTTTCACGTTTTGCCCTGAAGCTAATTTAAAATCCTTTGAGGAAGAATCTGAGGTTTATTGACGGGCTTCAAAGAAGGTACAAAAATTACGTAACTGCACATGTGAAACTTTCTTTTTCTAAAATGATACACATGGCTTATCACTATGAAGATCTTGACAAGTAAGGTCTTTTGGAGGACGAAGAGGAAGGCAGTTCTAGCAAAAAAAATGAAGTTTGAAATTGATAGCCCTGAAGCCAGTACGACTCTGAGGTCGGTAAGAAGCCTAAAGTCAATAGGAAAATGGTTAAATCCGAGAAAGAACAGTAACGACTGCCATATGCTCTAACTGCAATAAGCAAGGACATTTGTCGATAAATTGCAAATCTTTGAAGAAACAAAGAAAGAATGGATCTAAACCCAATAAGAAGCAAAAGAAATCTCATGCTACAAGGGAATGCTATAAGTGTCACCAGATAGGTCATCTTGCAATCCCATTGCCGACTATTAGAGAAATCCGAAGTAGTACAGGTACATGAAGTGGTAGAAGTTCCTACACCCTCAGCCAGTCAAGTAAGGCCAGATGTTTTGGAAGGCATGCTTACTATCAAAGATATTCCGGTTAAAGTGTTGTTTGATACAGGCGCGTCACGAAGCTTTATTGCAAGTAATGTGGTTAAGAAATTGGATTTAAAATTGAAAAAGCCAAAGAACCCACCAGAGTCCATAATCCGATTGGGTGTTCCCTCAATCTTAGTTGGATTTGTGGGGTGCCTGTCCCTTAACAAAATATAAACCTGAGGTTAAGTGCGCCGAGAGAGTTGTTAAGGCAAAACTAAATCAAGGGAGTATATAACCATACCATGTGAAGGTCTGAATTCGAATTGAACAGAATTTTGGTCAGCTCTTGATGTTTCTCCTGCTCCAATAGAAAATATTTCTGTTGTCATAGAAAATATTCCTGTCGTCAAAAATTATGCGAATATGTTTGAAGAAGTGGACAGCTTACCTCCATGTAGAGAAATGGATTTCAGAATCGATCTAGTTCCAAATGCAAGGCCAGTAGTGCACCTTATTCAGAGAATGACTTTAAAAGAGAAAGAAGAATTGGGGATCAAACTCGATAATTATTATGCAAAGGTCTGATCAGGCCTAGTTTCTCTAAATGGGGAGCAGCAGTGGTGTTTGTCCCAAATTCAGACGGTACTCTCAGACTATGCATGGATTATCGTGACTTGAATAAGCAAACATTAAAGAATAAATATCCATTGCCACGAATTGATGATTTGTTGGATTGTTTGAATGGAGCGCAAGTATTTTCAAGGATGGGCCTAACTACAGGTTTCCATCTGCTGCGAGTTGCCGAAGAATGTGTTTCTTTGACAACATTCAGAGGTCCAGACTTATTCTATGAGTGGTTAGTAATGTCGTTCGGCTTATGTAACGCTCCAGCTTATTTTGTCAATCGAATGAACAGGGTACTCAGAGAAGTCTTGAATAAATTCTTACTGGTCTTCATTGATGATATTCTAATCTTCTCTAAGTCAGAGAGTGAGCATGCTAAACATTTGGAACAAGTGTTGGAAATTCTCAGAAAGAATGTCTTAAAAGCCAAATTTTCAAAATGTATATTCTGGCAAGAAGAACTGAAGTTCCTTGGTCATGTTGTATCAAGGGATGGAATTTCAGTTGCTCCAAGTAAAATTTCAGCTATTCAAGATTGGAAGCAGCCTAGTACAGCCACAGAAGTCAAAAGTTTTTTTGGATTGGCTAGCTATTTTCAGGAAATCATTAAGGATTTTTCAAAGCTATCTAGTCCATTAACGCAGCTTACTAAGAAGAATGCAAGATTTAATTGGACTCCAAAATGTGAGGCGGCTTTCTAAGAGTTGAAATTAAGGTTGACTATAGCTCTAGTGTTGACTATTATTGATGGCAATCAAGATTTGATAGTCTATACACATGCTTCTATTGAAGGTGCTGGTGTGGTATTAATGTAAGGAGGCAAAGTAGTTGCTTATGCTAGCCGTCAGTTGAAACCGCATGAGAAGAGATGTGTTATTCATGATCTTGAGTTGTTAGACATCGTGTTTGCTTTGAAAATCTGGAGGCATTATCTATTGGGTGAGAAGTTCGAATTATATACAGATCACAAGTTGTTACAATATTTGTTCACCAAGAAGGATTTAAATTTGAGATAGCAGCGTTGGCTTGAATTTCTTGTAGCATACGATCTAGATATATTGTATACTCAGGGGAAAGCCAATGTTGTAGCTGATGCGCTTAGCAGAAAGAACTTAATCATCGCCAGTCTTATTATCACACCTTCATTGATTGATAAGATATCTGCTCTTTAGAAAGATGATGAATTTATTCAGAGAATTAGCAAGAGAATCAAGGAAGGTGAACCCTCGAGTTTCCAGATTGATAACAAGGGAATTCTGAGGTTAGAGGGCCGAATTTGCATCCCGAATATTCCTAACCGTCAAAGAGAAGTAATGGATGAATGTCCCAAATCTAAGCTTAGCATCCATCCAGGAGTGAGTAAGATGTATAATGATCTCAAATGCACATTCAGGTGGAGGGCAATGAAAAGAGACATTTCTATATATGTTGGCTGGTGTTCTACTTGTCAACAAGTCAAAAGTGATCAATAGAAACTTGCCGGATTGTTACAACCGTTGGAGATTCCAAATTGGAAGTGAGAGCAAATTTCCATGGATTTCATAAATGGTTTGCCCAGAACCAAGAAAGGAAATGACAATGTATGGGTGATCATAGATCATTTCACGAAGACCGCCCATTTTATACCTGTTAGATCAAATATAACGGCTTAGAACCTAGCGCAGATTTATTTCAAAGAGATCATTAGACTACATGGAGTTCCCAGCAGTATTGTTAGTGATCGTGATCCGATATTCGCTAGTAAATTCTGGGATGCATTCCAGGAAGAGTTGGGAACAAAGTTAAACCTTAGCACCGCATATCATCCTCAAACGGATGGCCAAACTGAGAGGGTGAATCGTATACTAGAAGATTTATTGCGGCATGTATTATTGATTTTGATGGATCATGGGAAGATCATTTTCATTTGGCTGAGTTCTCATATAATAAGAACTACCAAGCGAGCTTGGGAATGGAGCTATTCGAAGCATTGTATGGTCGACCATGTAGATCTCCCGCATGTTGGGTAGAATCAGGTAATCGATTAGTATTGGGTGCCGACATGATTCGTGAAGCATCAGATAAAGTTGATTTCATTAAGAAGCGACTGCAAATAGCTCAAAGCCGACAGAAGAGTTATGCAGATTTTAGAAGTAGAGATTTAGCATTCACTGTTGGTGACTATGTATATTTGAGAGTTTCTCCGATGAGAGGAGTAGTCCGATTCGGGAAAACAGGCAAGTTGGCGCTGTGATTTATTGGTTAATTTCCAATACTTTAAAGGATTGGAACTCTTGCTTACAGATTTCAGTTACCTGATTGGTTGCTAGGAGTGCATGATGTACTTCACGTGTCTCAACTTCCAAAGCATGTGCATGATCCAGATCTAGTTGTAGAAGAAGCAGCGCAGCAAGATTTGGATATTACCCCAGAATTAGCAGTGAGAAGAGAGCCACTAAAGATTATTAGCAAAGAAACCAAAGAGTTAAGGAACAAGAAGGTTCATTTAGTCAAAGTGCAATAAAGTGGAGATCCTAGAGACTGTACATGGGAGACAGAAGATAGCATCAAACAGGCTTATCCCAAGTGCAGAGTGGACATCTCTGATTAGCTCTGGTGCAAGGTACATTTACAGTGTATTCTATTTTCCATTTTGTTTCCTACTTTGTTGTTGTTTCCCTTTCGGGGACGAAAAGTTTTAAGTGGGGGAGATTGTAACAACCTGGAAAATCTGAACCAATTTAAAATTTTTATTTTGGCTATTTTAATGAATTTAGAATATTTAAGATAATTTATTTTAAATAATAATGACTAAAAATTTATTTTAAATGAATTCAGAACGAATAAATTTATTTTAATTTTATGACGAGCCTGAAATGGCGCGACAGTTTGAAAATTTGACTTTGAACTTTGATTGACTGTATATCAATCAAAATAAATCAGATTTTAGTAAAACCAAAAATATTTAAATCTATTTAATTATATCTTTCTAATGAATATGAAAAAAAAAATTCATAGTGTGAATCAAAAGTTATGGCCAGTTGAATATTCAGAATAGTCGCTATGGAATAAGTATAGCCCTTAAAAATAGACGTTTTGCAAATGACCTCCGTTTTGAATGAAACCACTTTGGTTGGATCCAGAATGTCAAATTGTTACTAGGTTTCAAATTCCAGAATTTTTGGAGTTAATATGTGAGCGTGACAAAGTAAAACGCGTTTGTTAATTTCAGTTTGAATTGAATCGACCAGAAAAAGTCCAATTTTCAGACGGTCTCCAAATTTGACAAAATCAGTTTTGTTGGGATCGTATCGTCCCAACATAGCTTGATTTATTTTTCGGGAATTTTTGGAATCAGTATGTGGCCTCGGCAAATTAAAATGTACGTTCAAATCCAAATTTGAATATTTTATATTTTAATTTGAAAAGAAACTGACTGTAACAGTCGAATATGCTTATGAAACATATTCCATTGTGTCCGGAATGGGGGTATTTAGCTAGGGGCATTAGTGGTTGGGTTTGATTTGGAGTTTGGATAAGAAAACACTATTTTTCAAGTAATTATATAAACCGACCATTCATAATTTTCCTTCTATTATTTTATTTTCTAAAAAAAATAAAAAAAAAGACCCTATATCCCTACAGCGAACGACGGCGGAAGTTACTCTCACCTTCTCTCCTCGTTTTCTTCCAATCCACTCAATAAAATCGAGTACTCCAGTTAGGAATTTTCTAGATCTCCCCACGACCTTCAAATCAATACCAACCACGTCCTCTACCGTGGTGTATTTCTCGAGAATCATGTCCTCGAAGTCACGAACTTCAAGTCGCCGTCGTGCCACCATCTGACCATCGATCTCCACCGCATTGTCATCGATGGGGGTTCCATTCGGAGCCCTCAAGCGTGGTATAATCCGATTGTGTCTAAGTTGCACGGATTTGAAGTAAATTCATGACCTTGTCTTGAACCTCTTCTGAGAGGTAACGACTTTGCTTAAGTTATGCTGTTTTAAACACTTTCAAGCACTGCAAAATATGATTATCGTATAAAAATAATATCTTTTTCGTATGTTTTCGAAATCCAGTGAAATAAGAGACATTGGACTCGTGACGACGTCTTCTACATTCTAGAAGAGATCGGAAAAATTTTGGAGCTACCTACAATTTTAGAACGAGTGGAACCCAATGTGAGTAATCTAAATTCAAATTGGAATGTATACACGTTGTATAACTTATATAAGCGATGTATAAATTATATACGCGTTGTATATCTCATATATGGGCGTTGTATAAATTAGATAAGCGATGTATAAAATTATACATGCGCTGTATAAATCATATATGCGTAGAATGGAATTGAAATGAAATTGAAATGGAAATAAATATATTTATATACATACATACATACATATATATATATACTCCCCTTGTCTATAGACCATGGACGATATAAATTGATTGTGTTATGAATGATTGTGGTTGCAACAAATTTGGTTGTGTTTGTGGTATATTCATTGTGTTGTGAAAATGAATGATATTGTGGAAATCATTGAAATGAAAATATTGTAATGCTGCAAGGCCTAGGATAGCAAAGGAGCCGTGCTGGACACAGTGTCGGCGCTAAATACCCTGCCGTTGTAATGCCGAAATTTTCTGAAATATTCATGTGATATAAAATATTCATATTTGAAATAAATTGTCTGAACGATAAAAATAACATTTTTATTGTATGTATGAAGTATATAAAATATTCATGTTTGAAATAAACTGTCTAGACAATAAAATTAACATTTTATTATATATATGAATCTCTCAAAATAGGCATGTTTGAAATAAAATGTTCTAATAATAAAAATCACATTTTTATTATATGTAAGGCTGAAATAAATATTTTTTGACTGAAAATAATATTTTTAACATGTATATGAACTGTTAAGAATAACCAAAGGTTGAAATAAATATTTGTTGATTGAAAATAATAATTTTAACATGTATTTGAAATGTTAAAAATAACCAAAAATCGAAATATATATTTGTTTATTGAAAATAATATTTTTAACATGTATATGAACTGTTAAAAATAACCAAAGGATGAAATAAATATTTGTTGATTGAAATTAATATTTTTAACATGTATATAAAGTATTAAAAATAACCGTGAGTTGAAATAAATATTTGTTAGTTGAAAATAATATTTTTAACATGTATAGGCAGTGTTAAAAATAATCATGTATGGAAATAAATATTTGATCGCTAAAAATATTGTTTTTAGCTTAGATATGCATGTATAAACATATGCTAAATAGGTAAATGGATTTGCTATAGTAAAGAATTTATTTGCACGTCCAACAAATAAGTAAACCTTAATGAGTTGGCTGTGCAATTTTATTTATATATCAACTCCTGTGAATGTCATTGGATGCGGTGTGCTGGTTATTCTGTGTTGAGATTATAAACAATGCCATAGGATAGTAACAATTAATTTTGAACTGCACTACATGGCATGCTACGTGAAGAGAGCATACTTCATCATATAGCACATCAGCATTTGGAGCTAATGTGATGAGGTTGGCATTACCATACGGGCAAGACGCTCGTACGGCGTTGATTGAATTACAGGTTATACTGAGGATTGATATGAACAAAATAAATAAAACGGTAAATTGCCAGATTAAATAAAAACCCCACACGGGTGTAGAGTTGACAATAATCATGTATCTCTTGTTATTAGATATAGCACATAGATTATTTATTTCCAACACTGGACGAGGTGACGAGATTTATCTCTGGAGTAATTTTACAAACTCCCTCGGGCATAGATAGGACACTAAAAATTGTGTGTGCTTATACCGGATTTATTGGGTACCTAATACGGCCCAATAAATTTCCAAATCCCTCCCCGTACAAAGGAGGTTATGGCAAAAAAAATCGAAATTTAAAGGCGTTAGCCAAATTTTTATAAACAGTTTAGAAATCGTCGATTAAATTATATATATATATATAATTAAAATAAAACAAATACCGACGCTGCAGTTCGCATTTTGAAATCGTAATTTTAAACGATTATTACAAGAGATCCGACCGTCGGATTTTCCCGAAACTGGAACCTTAGGTTTGCTTTGGAAAGATCTTTCCAACGATATAAAATTCGTTAAGATCCAATGGTTAGATTTTTTGAAATGTTTAAATCAAATTTGGACGAGAGCAGCGCCAAGGCCATCGAATGACTTGAAACGTCGTTCGATAGAAATAGACTATTTTTAAATAAATAAATATAGTGAAAAATCGTTTTAAAATATTATAAATGATGTGGAATGGAGATAAATCGATTTTACTTGGTTTATCAGATATTTTGATAGTTGGATGTATTTGACATGAAAATTATACTAATGAACTGAAATGTGGATGTTGAATGATTTAAGCATTGAAAGAATTGATTTGAATTCTATACATGCGTGAATTATTTGAAAAGGCCGAGTTAGTTCTCATTTCAAATAATTGATCGAAAAAGTTGAAGGATGAAGACGGTGGTTGACGACCGGAGATCTTTACATCATTTTGGATGATTACTGATGTCTTGATTGGGAGGCATCCCAAGACAAGTTAATAAGTGGTGATCGTCTAGACGTACTTAGAGATCAACCGGATATGCAAGGACCTCTCTCCTGTGTTGGACATATGGGACGAGGAATAAGGTGCCTCCAGTTTCGTTCAGACCCAGAATGAACTTGTAAATGGATGTGTGTCTGGCATTGGATTTTATTCTGTGTTGGCTGATCTCTATTAAATATATATTCGTTTGGTGGCGGAGAATTTATTCTCTTGCTTAACACCCTTCTCTGAGATGTACGAGCTCAGAGGTTATATATCGATAGACCTCGGTCGCATGGCGTGAATTGCGTGTGTGACATGCTGAGATGCAAATTATCAAGGCTTATGTTGAAAAGCAGAGTCTTGTGGTTGATGATCAAAGAACGACTTTAATATAGCATAGCTTTGTGTATGACGTTAATTCGCGAGCCTCACACCGTGGGTATGAACAAGAAACGGGAGAGGACTTCATGAAGGACATGCATTTCCCTCTAGCTAGGAGTGATGTCATGGTGTGGAGCCCAAACATTTTTACTTGTGTAGATGATGGTAAGTGAGGCGCCTCGGTTATATCGGTCAGTACGGTGCCGATGGACGGTTTGGTCGATATATGACCAGTTTACGCCCCATAGCGTGGGAAAACGTATTGTTCGTGCATTTTAATTCACTTAGTGTGGACCAGCCCTGACGATCCAAAGGCTTGACTGAGTACTTGCCTAAGGCTCGGGCTAGAGAGTCTCGAAATTGGTAAGGACGATCCAATGGATTGGCAATCCATATAGCTTGCGTTGCATTGTGTGATGGGACCTGAGTCTTATAATGGCTTCATTTTCTATAAAAAGCATTGTGTTACTTAAATGATTTACTTTATTTATGCAATGGTAATCCAATGGAGTAAACCCGTTCCGCGTTAGCGGCCTGGTCCTGTGATTGGCCTTATTGTTAAATAGGTTAAGTAAGATTTCTCATACTAGTCCCATAACTGACTCGTAGTTTGTTTCACTTGCAAACTTGGGTGCCTCTACTTTCTACATGGGAAGCCTTGTGTTTAGGTTATAGCAGGCTCATTCCGAATAGCTATGGAGCTGAAGATGGATACTATCATTTTTATTATACTGTCCAGACTTCGTTATGTAGATTATGTTTGATTCCGCTGCAGATATTTTATATAAAGTTGAAATTACATTTTGTACTAAGTGTGATCCTGTTATACTATGTAACTCTGTTGTTTATATTTGTTCCAGTGTATTTTGTTGTACATTATCTTGTGTAATGATATATTTCTTTTCTGCTGTTATTGTTTATGTTTTATATTCCAAAGATTATCCTTGCTTCCGTGGCATGAGAGTTTAGGGTCATCACAATAACATTGTTGTATACACAATTATATGATTTTTGCTTGATGATAACAACCAAATATATATTATTATAAATGTGTTTGTTATTGTACTGTTTCATATATACATCACAGACAAGAATATAATGTTCATATTTAAATAGAATACGACTTACAAAAATTCAAATATTCACATAGTAATTTATTTAAATATAATATTTTATTTTAAAATCTAATAGTACAATCTTATAACTCCACTATTTGTACAACACAATGTATTTCATTTCATATACAATTTCATACACAGTTTCACACTACAACTCTCTATCACCTTGTTTATACAATTCATATATACATACAATTCACATTGACACGTACACTGACACTCTGCTTCATCTTCTATCTTCTTTCTTCTGTCTTCACAGCTCATAGTCAGTCCAGTCATCATCTGCTTATCTGTTACATACATGAAACACACACACAGAGTACACTGCAATAGAAATAAAACTGAATACATGCGAATATAAATTTTAAAATTTTAAAATTTTATTTGCCTTAGATTTCTGGTGTGTTTTCTCATCATTTTTCTGATTCGATCTGATTTATTAATTTATCTGGCTGTGTCTAGATAGCTTGTGATATTCACAGTGAAACACTGTAAACACCACAAGGCAGCCAGTTTGTATATTTACAAGAACAGGAAAATTTTCTGAATGGCTGCATATACACACGTGTACAAATATACACATGTGCATTGCTTTTCCAATCACTGAGCAACTAAGGAGCAGCCGCGTGGACCAACTCGATACTTCTTAGTCAAGCCAAATAGCCACTCATTTAAGGCAAAGTGAAAAACAACTCAACATATATATTGTAATGGTCGAGCTTAAGACAGTATGAAAATCAGCCCAAACGTATGGACAAACATATAAGATCAGCTCAAGATTAAGTGTATTAACATGGAAGCAGTGTATACAATGGAGCAAATCAGTATACAATGATAGTGGCAAAATTTATCGTGCACACAAGAAACAAGATAGTTCTTGTTTAAATCAACATGGATATATACAGCAAGCAAAAGTTAAATTTCTGATCAACCAAAACAGGTTAACAAAGCCAGACAGATTGAAGGTGCAAATACACAAATATGATCAGGTCAAGACATGCAAGTGTACTTCAGTATGGTTAAATTGATAATGCCAAAGTATGACAAAGTGCAAAGCACAAATGTGCTGTTTTCATCCTCAAGCATTGTCGAACAGGACAAGCTAGTGTACAGCAAACAACAGTGGGATGCAAGAATTTCACAAACACATATTTATATATAGCAGCATGATACATGATGAAAGTCTCAAGTAAGAGCACAACTTAGCATGGATCAAACAGCATGATGGAGTCAGCATAGCTAAAGTGGTCGAGCTCAACATACATGAAGCATCAACATTAACACAAGACATCATATATATTAAGGGTGATGTATTTTGGAGCAAATACATGTAGCATGTAATTGTTTCAGGATCAAGAACATGTACATGGACCTGTGTCAGCATCTGTGCATGGATGACTTGCAAACAGGATAGCGTTTTTGGCAAATGCAAAATATTAAATTGTAGATTGGTTTTTAGAATCTCAGTAATTCATTGCTAAAATCAAGCTGGTACAATTTTGGTGCAAACAAAGAAATAAATCATGCATGAATTTAAAACAGAGGACAAACATATGTATTCAAACAAAGAAACAGTTAATGAGTTTTCAGAAATGGCACTATGTTCACATAGGAAAGAATTCAATCAAGATTTTCAACATGAATAGGGTGTATGATAAACAAGGCAAGAGTTTGAGGAGCAAGAAATCATTTTCAATTTGTTTCCTGTTTTTTTTAATCAAGGAAATCACTTGAGCCTTTTGTAGTGGGACAGACATGTTTAATGGGATGAAAACATTTTCAGTAAAACATATATGGAGTGCTAACAATCTTCAGAAATGATATCGTTCAAGAATAAGACTAGATTCAATTAAGCTTTCATATGTGTCTTTTATTCACACAGGTGGATTCAACCTCGCAAATCAAAAGAGGAAAGCAATACAAAATCAGACCAAGTCATTAGTTGAAATCAGAGGCAATTAAGGATTCTAAAGTCCTATTTATACACCTTCTCTTCACTGGCAACTAGCATTGAAAACAAGAGCATAATAAAAATATAAAATACAGAGAAACTCACATGTTTATCCATCGTTTTGCGATCAACAAAAATTCCCCAAATCATAGAAAGCCAAATCTATCTTGAAGCAAGTAGTAGGAATTCGAAGCACAGGAGAATCAAATCATCAATTGATTGAACAAAATTTGAGGATTTATTAAAACCCTAGTTGCCGCCATTTTTTATCCAAAAGAGGAAGTGGTTGGATAATAACAAAGAAGGGTGGACAGAAATCAAAAGGGGCCGCCCAACTTCAAGTGGTTAAAGGGAGATTATTTTTCCTTTTAAATATAGGGTTTTGGTTTAATTTTTGTTGTAATTTCAGTTTCTTTTTGTAAACCGTTTGAACTATTCTAGAGTCTGTAAAATCTAGGGATTTAGTTAGGGGTTTAATTGACAGTTGCTAGAGTCTATAAAATCTAGGTGGTTTCCTAGTTTCATCTGTAAAAATTGGTAGTTTATTAGAGTCTGTAAAACTAAGGGAAAATCTGGTATAGGGGATATAGACCAGTCTAGGGTTTTGAGCATAGGATTAGAATAGGAGCGAGGGGTTCCAGAGTTTACATGGTCTTGTAAGCGGTATCTTGTAAGCCGAAGCTGGGTATATCTTGTGTCATTTACCATTCTGCATTTATTTTCTGTTGCATTCTGTGATCTAATATTTTTTATTATCTCGCTTAATTTTCAATAAACCTTATTCACCCCCCTCTAGGGTTAATCTAGATCCAACAAAACATATCCTAGACTACCGCTGTTTTCCTATTCTTTTCTCTAGTACGTTGGTTCCGTAGCTTCCATACGAAGTAAAACAAAGCATTAATGTCCTTGTTCCTATTGTCCCCTATCCTATCTATAAATAAACATCAGCCTTCATTGCTTTCCAGTTCTAAACTCATGAAATCAATTTAAGGTCTCCCCTTTCATTCTTTATCCAAGAAATTCAAAATCGATTTACTCCATAAAATAAAATAAAATAAAACCCTAGACCTAGTGTAACAACCCAAAAAATCAGAACCAATTTAAAAAATTTATTTTAAGAAATTTTGTTAAAAAATGTGTCAGAATTTAAAAATTCCATTTTTAAATAATAATAAAGCTATTAAAAATAGCCATTTTACAAACGACCTCCATTTTCGACGAAACCACTTTTGTTGGATCCGAAATGTCAAATTATTGCTAGGTTTAAATTTCCAAATTTTTTGGAATTAATATGTGAGCGTGGTAGAGTAAAGCGCGTTTGGTAATTTCTGTTGAATTGGATCGGCCATTAAAAAGGCCATATTTCAAACGGTCTCCAAATTCAATGAAATTAATTTTGTTAAGACCGTATCGTCAAAACATAACTAGATATCTTTTTTGGGAATTTTTGGAGTCAGTATGTGGTTCGGTAAATTAAAATGTACGTTCAAATTTAATATTGAATGTTTTAAATTTTAATTTAAAGAAAAATAGGCTGAAATGGTCAAATGGGCTTACGAATCATAGTACATTGTGTCCGGAATGGGGTATTCAGCTGGGGGCAACAGTCGCTGGGTTTAATTTGGAGTTAGTATCAATTAACGGGTCTTTTAGGGTTAATGAATTAAATAATATAATATTATAAATACCCTAATATTAACAAACCCTAATTCATCTCATAGCCGCCGCCTCCATCATCGTGAATGGCCAGAACCATTCGAAACTTCTTCCCCCAATAACTCTTAATCCCCTCAGTAAAACATATCGATCCTTTGGACAATATTGTAGTACTCTTCTTGCTCTTCACATCCATATGGACATCGCCTCCTATCATTGACTACCCGTCGAGATCCAGACCTCCAAAGCCGCTGCTGTTCGTACCCGAGGCTTCCTTCCACAGTCGACCGAGTTCGCCGCTGTGGTCCCACCTGGCGCGCACTTCCAACCCCGAGAGCGTGGTAGGTCCGATCATCGTCAAAGTGCTTCTAGTGCTTGCGATTTACAGGCCTAGTTTTGAACAATAGCTTGATAGTGTCAGCCTTGGTTACTGAAGAAGAAGGTGCTTCTTTTTCGTATTTAATTATTTAATTAATTAAATTTAAAATATTATTAACACGATAAAAATCATAACCTGTTCATATGATGTCGGAATCACATGAAATAGGGATCGTTGGGATCGTGGCAGTGTCTACTACATTTTAGAAGTGACAAGGGAAATTTTAGAGTGATCTACAATTTTTGAAGAAATCATAATCAATGTGAGATCTCAAATTTAAAATTTAAATTAATTGTGGTTGCAATTTGAAATTTATATACATACGCTGTTAAAATTCATATGTGTGTTGTATGAGATTAGAATTGATTGATTTTGGTTGCGAGATCAATTGGATTGAGTTGTGTAGCAAAATTTATCATAAACAGTTACACAATAAAAATTACTTTTTTTATTGTATATATGAATCATTGAATTTTTCATTAATTGTTACCCAACAAAAATTACTTTTTTTATAGTCTATGTAACGTCCCGCAATTTTATCGGTTCGTATTTGAATATTTAAATCAGTTTAAATATTGAATTCAGAATATAAGTGGGTTTCTATATTAATTAAAACGAAGTTGAACGTATATAAATATATATTAATTATAATTGAGCTCAGAACGACCCTGCAGTTCGTAATTTAACGTTCTGAACTTCAACTGAGTGTACCGGACTCGTTTTAAAGCGGATTTCTTCGAAACAAGAAACGTTGAAATATGTTGAACTGTATCTTTCTAACAGAAGTGAAAAACAAATATTTCGTGTTACAGAGTGGAAGTTATGTCCAAATCAAATATTCAGAAAGTTGCTGTAGAAGCATATATCGACCGTAACGGTTATTTGGATATAACTTGATATCGGCTGCAAATCGGGACAGGGTTCTTTTGAGGCGCAGCGATAATTTAATTTTTAGAATTTTACTGTAATTTTTAATTAATTAAATATGAAACTTTTTATTTGGAGTATTGTGTACCCTGTATCGATATTTCGGGATTTCACAGAATGAGTCAACCTACCGATATTATTATATTTTTGGAATCGTGACACCTCGTTGGATACAGCTGTATTCTTATCTCTGTCTGTAGTGGTCCGGATATGAACGAGGTCCGGTACACTAAAATTTTGGAAATAGAAATATATTACATATATATATTAATTTTTCCTTCACTTTTAAGTCTTCATCTAAGAACGTGCTAACGTAGTGACTGCCATCACCCTATTACCTATTGCGTTGGAATTAAGCAAAAACAAACCATACTGAAATCTAATGAAAAGCATGACAACGTGCTAACCTAACCTAAAGCTACAGCAGTCCATACTTTCACCCATACTTTCATAAATGTGCCTACCTATATCCTACCTCCTTCCTATTCCTTAAGCACCAAGTCTTTATGTGTATAAATATACGCCCTCATTTTCTTGTTCGTTCATGCCGAGAATAATTGGCTTCCACCAAGATCTAAAAACAAATTAGTGCGCGCTCGAGCTTATGCTCTTACTTCCTGTACCGACTTTGCATCTTTTCGAAGGCCAAAACGGAAGACGTGTTTGAGGAGGAAGTTGACTTGGGTGCATGGTGATTTAGGAACTACATGCGTGGGAATATCTGGAGCACCGATTTGATGTATGAAGTGGGCCGAAGTGTACTGAGGAGTGGAGATCGGGTACATGCACACACGTGCCAACGTTTGCAAAGGGGAAAGGAGTAGTTAACAGGGGGTTTGTGGCAAGTGCGGATCTGAGGTAGCATTTTCAAATTCATGGAACCGTACCAATGGAAAAGAATGAATATGGGATGGGCGTATAAGGTGCAGACGTGAGTGTTAGCATGGAGTTTTAAGAGGAAGGTAGTGACGTGGAGCATACGTATATATGTGAGTTTTGTTTAGCCTCTTTTCAACCCCATATGCTTTCAGTGAAACTCGAGCATGTTTCCGTCACTGCGGAGTACGCCGAAGCCGAAGTCTATCGGAGGGGTCCGACCATCTGAGGTCCACGTAGTTCGGAGTTGAACGGGGTGGTTCCCTTTCGTGTTTTTCCTCTTTTGATTTGTGGGTTCACTGTTAAGAATCTCGGCGTCATTCTGGGTTATAGTAGTGGAGAGATAAGGCATGCGAATGGTGTATTAGTGATGGAGCTGCCTTTTAGAATCTCGGGAAGAAAACGTATGTAAAGGGGTTCAGGGGCTGAAAGGTGTGATCGATATTGATGCATGAATTTTGGCGTATAATGGAGAGGGAGAAGTGGTATGGTACTGACATCATTTTGGATTGAGAAAGTGAAGTGAACACTGCATGGATCAAAAGGAAAAATGAAAAAGCATGGGGTCTGGGTACAGGAGGCATGGACTGTGAACAGAAGGTAGAAGTCACATCGTTTTCGGGTAGGATCTTTACTGGAGTATGGGGCTTGTAAAAGATGGAGTACACACGTTTATGATAACGCAAAAAGGGTTACGGCAGGTTGTTGGCTCGTTCTTTTCAGGACGTGTTTGGATATGTGGAGTTTAAGTGTTTGGCAAATGGGGTTTAAATGGGATATGCGTTTGAAAAATGGATGTGTGGGTAAAATAATAATAATATGAGAGGATGTGTTGGTATATCTGCTCGGCCATGAACGGTCGATACAATTTGTTACACATACTGGGTGGAGTCCATGCGAGCTAGATAACTCGCTCTATGTTGAAGGTGATGTCGAACCGGTATGCTTGTTTAAGCCTTGTCGATGAACTGGGTGATATATGAGCGAGATAACCGGCACTCTCTGTTGAAGTTGCAACGATTGTCGGTGATGTGGACGATATCAGTTGTTTTGTCGATGATGAGTCGGTGGTTTGTTTTGGGAGAGTGGACTTTGTTTAAAATGATGTGATGAGGCTACTACGTTCAGAAAACAAAGTGGCGCATGCAGCATAACTGAGAGTCGTCAGTCACGCTGGGTCTATACAGACGTAAACGACACAATGAAAACTAATATGGAGCAATTTGAAGCACGCTGAATTTATGGCGGAACTGAACGCCTGATTTAATCGACTGACGCAAATCGTTATTTAACGGTTAACGCGCCAAGGTGAGTAAAATCACTAACTCTGATCTATTTTTAAAATATTTTAATATATTTTAATGTTGTTTGAATGTTGTGTGATGGTCGATTAGGTAGATTACAATTAAACAGGTTAAATATTATATACCGTTACATATGCACACATCATCGGTTGGACACTGATTGCATCGATTAGAATATCCCCTAGTATAGAGTTAGTGTAAATTGTGTTGACTGACATCTGTGGATGCGGAAACCGGTTGGAGGAGTCCGACCGGATTCCTCGATATTTATATGTATTGTTTGTTTTGTATGCCCTGTTTGAACCCGAATTATATTTAAAACACCATGTGAATATTGATGTTGAACGGATATTCAACATCTGTTTCGATAAATAAATAAATGATATCGATTTAGAAAGTGGTGACAGTCAACCATAAAACCATCGCTTTGTTAAAGAGTTGATTGGCCGTCAGGCAAATCAACGAAGTTAATTATAAAAATTATATTTTTATAATTAAAGTAAAGTTTTAAATTTATAATAGAAGTTCTATTATAAACCAGTATTTTAGAGTTCGTTTTTATAAAATAAATAAAAATGATTGTTGATATTTAAATAAGTTTTAAAGCAGGAATTATCCGACGATTTAATATTTGGATAATTATATTTAAGACAAACAATTTAGAAATATTATTAGGTTAATTATATTAATCTAATGTTGAGGAGTAATCAAAATCAGTTAACGAGTTTACTAATGAAATGAAGTTGATTTTGATCAACTGTTATTCAGGAAAATGATTATTAGATTAATTAGTCTTTAGTTAATCAAATGAAACAGATTAGAAATAAGTTAATCCAAATTAATGAGATTTAAATTACCTTTTGGTTAAGAAGTTATAAATAGAACTGTGGGATGGAGAAAGCGAAATATAAATAATCATAAACACCAGAGATTTCAAAAGTAAGGATATGGTGTTATAAAATCATAGTTAAAAATAAACATGAAAATACGATCTGATAGATATTATAAGTAATAAGGAATCAGAGTGCAGACTTGTAACGGTTCTAACGTAAGAACGTTGTCGATCAAAGTCTGAGAGGTAAATAGAATACCCCAACTTGAGCGGCTTCACTATTATCGAGGAACGATATCAGTTTGTGACGAAAAGAGATGTCAAGATTAGTATAAAAGGAATACGGCAGCGTATTCCAAATCTTAAAACTATAGCGATAAAATAAATGTTGTTACCTGGGCTTAAGCACGACTGTTAGGTCAGGATTAGTATAAAAAGGAATATGGCAGCGTATGCAAGTCTTAGAACTATAGCGGTAAAATTTACGCTGCTGACAAGGAAAGTGTGACTGTGATATTGAGATTAGTTATAAAGAGAATATTACAGCGTATTGCAAGTTTTACTATAGCGATAAATTTAACGTTGTTAACCAAACTTAAGCATGATTTTTATATACAGTAGCACTTCTCAGGAAATGTCACAGTTGGTTTGAAATCCACTTAGTTTAAAGAAATAAGAAAAGGAGTTTGTCCAAAGGAATATCAGAATTAGTTTAGAAAGAGAAATGGGAGAATCGTGTTAGGAAACGATGACAACATTTCGATGTTCGGAATGTAATTAGAATCAAACCATTAGGGTTTAAACAATAATTCGACGAAGTCGAATGTATTTAAGTAAATTAATTTAGGAATTATAAACCGATAGGATAATTAACATTTAGTTTTAAACAAATAAATGTTAATAGGATAGGATTCAGCATTTAGTTATAAACTCAATATTTATTTGATAAGAAATCGACTCAGAAACAGAGTTTATACAGTGGATTGGAAATATAAAGTGGGAAAGAGATTTTCGATAAACGAGGTAATGATATTGATTTTCTAAATAAAGAAGTTATTTGATAAAGATGGTTAGATTTCTATAATAAAGGATGGTATTCGCATTTCAAAGTGAACAATGTTTTAAAAGTGAATGTGGGGCCGATTAAAGGGTTAGAATGAAATTGGAAATAATTCCCAATATAAATAGGTAGATTACCCGGGTATAGAAATAAAGAAATGTGAAATTGATGGAAATAGTTTGAACGTAAAAAACGTATGTTTTCTGGAACGTGAGAGAATAAGAGTTTATAATAGGAAGTGTTTTCCAAGAAATGTAGAAAGGGCTAAAGCAGGATTGGAGAAATATCTAGTAAGATATTAGAATGCGAATAATAAAAACGAGTGTTAAATAAAAGTGCCCGTGGTTGTGTGTGTTTAGTTGATCATTTGAATGGATGTTGTTTTTACTTCGATAGTTAAATAACCGACTATCGAAGTGTTTTGACCATCATTGTCAATATGGAGAGACCGGTTGGGTATATTATCCGGAAACCACTCCGTATAGGCATAAGCGTGCGATTAGATATGCTGAAGATAATTGAAGACGGAGTTAAATGCAAGTGTCGTCCAGTTCTAGAATGATGTTTCTTGTTTGTCCAGTCCCAGGACAACTTGTATGGACGAGTGTCTGATAGAGTATTTCCAACGGTCATGCCGTTGATTTTACGAATATACCAAGTTGGTGGGGAGAAGGTAACTTCTCTTTATTCTACACCCAGTGTGCATTTGTGTAATCAATATGTGATTACGGATTTGACGATGTGACATTCAAAGTGAATGGTGATCAGATGTTCTGAAGATAGACGTAGCCTCTAGCCTCACAACCAAGAAGTGACAGAAGTTGGGCTAGGCAGCATGGCTAGTTGGGTCATCCCCAAGCAGGGTGTATTGTCACCGATCTAGAGAAAATTCATATTTACACTTCTTTTCGATTCTGTGTCTTCGGATGACGGTTGGATGGCCTACAACCGTGGTGGCAATATATTCGCAACACTCAAGCTAAATGAGTGAGCGGTCATGTGTGGCCGGGTTGCAAGACGTTCTTGTTGAACCCTGAGTGTATCCCCTCTAGAGTACACTATTCAAAGGGTGCTCCCATACCTTGTCTGTTGAAATCCATTCTCCGATAAGCGCCCTGCGGTTTATGATTTTATACTATATATATGTGGAACGTGAGATGCAAGCGTTCTGCTACTTGGATATTTATGTGCTTAGACATTATCATAATATCACTGGTTTTGATATCAAAGTATTTTGGATTATAGTAAGGTAAAAACCGTCCATGTTTATGTGTGGACTGGTCTTACTATTATCTTCTTGTTTGAAAAGGATTTTCAAAGTAAACAGTATGGTTGGAATTTACTCACACCAGTCCCATGACTGACCCGGAGTTTATTTTGTTTGTTTTCCCTAAACTCTTGGGTGCCCAAATTTGTACGGGCAGTCAAGTGTTTCAGGATTTTACAGATTCACTTGGAGGAGCTCAAAAGCAGGAAGCTTCACCATTATTTATGTAGAGTTATTTCCGCTGTGATATGTCATGCATTATACTCTGATATGATATGTAAGTACAAATTCAGATTTTGTATTTCAAAGTTATGTTATAATACCATTTATTCATTCCGCTGTGAGTTCGTGTTTACTCTGATTCTGTTCAGTTGTGATCTTCTTCTTCTATTCTATTAGTTCTATCTTTTCTTTCTCACCTTCTAAATTCTTTCTATTAATGTCCTGGTATTTTCGATGCTCGAAAAATTGACAGTGTATTTATGTTGATTTTCTAGGTCGAAAAATCCCCGCCATTACAGTTGGTATCAGAGCTGAAGGTTAAGTGATTACCTTGGCTCTGTGGCGTAACTCAATAGAGATGGAGTTAGCAATACTCTAGATTGAGTTGAGTGTATATATACGTGTGAACGTATTTGCAGATTTATATAAAAACCGTTTTATATTGTGTTGACTGGTCAGTCGAGTGGTTTATAAATTCTGGTCGAAATAGTAATGAAAACTGCGTCAATAGGTGTTTATAAACTCTTGAACAGAGTAATTCGACACAATATGTTTTGAAAAGAGGGTAAATAAATAATTTTACCCAAAAATATATTTTGATATAAAGAAAGCATATATATTAGAATTATCTAATATATATTGAATGTGTTGGTTGAAATTATGATCGAATAAGATTTATAAGGAAGTTAGTTATATAAATTACCAATCGAAATATTATATAAGAATGATAAGAAAAATCAGATGAGCTGAATCTGAATTTAAAAACCAGAATTGAAATAAAACTCTAGAAACTTGGAAAAGAGTTGAAACTGAATTTGAATTAAATATAAGGGAGTTTTAAAATCCTGGGAGATTTGAAAATTTGTTTTCCAAGTGCTGTGAAAGATATTTGAAGTAATTTCAAAATATAGAATGATTATAAATGAGTTTTTAAAATAATATAGTATTGAACTCACTTCGATGGTTGGAAAATAAATTCCGATGATGATCGCGACATTATCGGTGTTCATTTTCGAACTGATAAGTGATGGATTACTACCAAAGATTTTGTTTTGGATTGTTTTGAGAAACAAGTTGTCAGAAATTCAAATGTTTTGAATTATATATGAGTTCAAACTGATTTGAAATAAATCCCAGGAATTTGAATTCTGAAATAAAAATTTAACCTATGAGTATAAAGTGGAAGTTAAACTAAGATAAACAAAACTGGATTGAATTTGGAACAATCCAGAATGGAGAGTGAAAAAAAATAGAAATATTGAGATTCGAGTTATTAAATAAATTAATTCTTGGAGAATGAGAATCAAATTTTGAATTTGGGAATGAAGATAACTGATTTGAGAAATAAATTAGTAAATAGAATTGGAGTTGAGATAAAAATTTGGCTGAGTAAAAACGAGTGATTGGATTGGAAAATAAATTGATTGGAGATCAATTGGAAATGCTTGGATATGTGCCGGTTTGATAGCAGATGGCAGAGATAGAGTCGAATGCCCAACAGAGAAGGTACACGTTTATATTTATACGGGCATGAGATTTCAATGAGTCGGTTTGGGCAAGCCGTTTGGCTGTTTGATTTTCTTCTGGATTGGAAATTGCCCGGAGAGGCAAGTTGTTGTGCTACCAAATAAGTCGTATAGAGGAGATACTGGCGGAACTCTCTCAAAATTTAAGCCCTTAGGAAATTTTCAAAATTTCCGAAAGTATTCATTAATAAGAAGGAATTAATATTTAATTGGTATTAATTAGTTCAGTTGAAACTGAAATTATGAAGTAAACCAAAAAGATTTTTAACCTGTTTATAACAGAGATTGTAACACTTTCCCTATCTTAGCAATTTCGAGGACGAAATTATTTTAAGGGGGAAGGACTGTAACGTCCCGTAATTTTATCGGTTCGTATTTGAATATTTAAATCAGTTTAAATATTGAATTCAGAATATAAGTGGGTTTATATATTAATTAAAACGAAGCTGAACGTATATAAATATATATTAATTATAATTGAGCTCAGAACGACCCTTCAGTTCGTAATTTAACGTTCTGAACTTCAACTGAGTGTACCGGACTCGTTTTAAAGCGGATTTCTTCGAAACAAGAAACGTTGAAATCTGTTGAACTGTATCTTTCTAACAGAAGTGAAAAACAAATATTTCGTGTTACAGAGTGGAAGTTATGTCCAAATCAAATATTCAGAAAGTCGATGTAGAAGCATATATCGACCGTAACGGTTATTTGGATATAACTTGATATCGGCTGCAAATCGGGACAGGGTTCTTTTGAGGCGCAGCGATAATTTAATTTTTAGAATTTTACTGTAATTTTTAATTAATTAAATATGCAACTTTTTATTTGGAGTATTGTGTACCCTGTATCGATATTTCGGGATTTCACAGAATGAGTCAACCTACCGATATTATTATATTTTTGGAATCGTGACACCTCGCTGGATACAGCCGTATTCTTATCTCTGTCTGTAGTGGTCCGGATATGAACGAGGTCCGGTACACTAAAATTTTGGAAATAGAAATATATTACATATATATTAATTTTTCCTTCACTTTTAAGTCTTCTTCTAAGAACGTGCTAACCTAGTGACTGCCATCATCCTATTACCTATTGCGTTGGAATTAAGCAAAAACAAACCATACTGAAATCTAATGAAAAGCATGACAACGAGCTAACCTAACCTAAAGCTACAGCAGTCCATACTTTCACCCATACTTTCATAAACGTGCCTACCTATATCCTACCTCCTTCCTATTCCTTAAGCACCAAGTCTTTATGTGTATAAATATACGCCCTCATTTTCTTGTTTGTTCGTGCCGAGAATAATTGGCTTCCACCAAGATCTAAAAACAAATTAGTGCGCGCTCGAGCTTATGCTCTTACTTCCTGTACCGACTTTGCATCTTTTCGAAGGCCGGAACGGAAGACGTGTTTGAGGAGGGAGTTGACTTGGGTGCATGGTGATTTAGGAACTGCATGCATGGGAATATCTGGGGCACCGGTTTGATGTGTGAAGTTGGCCGAAGTGTACTGAGGAGTGGAGATCGGGTACATGCACACACGTGCCAACGTTTGCAAAGGGGAAAGGAGTAGTTAACAGGGGGTTTCTGGCAAGTGCGGATCTGAGGTAGCATTTTCAAATTCATGGAACCGTACCAATGGAAAAGAATGAATATGGGATGGGCGTATAAGGTGCAGACGTGAGTGTTAGCATGGAGTTTTAAGAGGAAGGTAGTGACGTGGAGCATACGTATATATGTGAGTTTTGTTTAGCCTTTTTCCAACCCCGTATGCTTTCAGTGAAACTCGAGCATGTTTCCGTCACTGCGGAGTACGCCGAAGCCGAAGTCTATCGGAGGGGTCCGACCATCTGAGGTCCACGTAGTTCGGAGTTGAACGGGGTGGTTCCCTTTCGGTTTTTCCTCTTTAAATTTGTGGGTTCACTGTTAAGAATCTCGGCGTCATTCTGGGTTATAGTAGTGGAGAGATAAGGCATGTGAATGGTGTATTGGTGATGGAGCTTCCTTTTAGAATCTCGGCAAGAAAACGTATGTAAAGGGGTTCGGGGGCTGAAAGGTGTGATTGATATTGATGCATGAATTTTGGCGTATAACGGAGAGGGAGAAGTGGTATGGTACTGACATCAGTTTGGATTGAGAAAGTGAAGTGAACACAGCATGGATCAAAAGGAAAACTGAAATAGCATGGGGTCTGGGTACAGGAGGCATGGACTGTGAACAGAAGGTAGAAGTCACATCGTTTTCGGGTAGGATCTTTACTGGAGTATGGGGCTTGTAGAAGATGGAGTACACACGTTTATGATAACGCAAAAAGGGTTGCGGCAGGTTGTTGGCTCGTTCTTTTCAGGACGTGTTTGGATATGTGGAGTTTAAGTGTTTGGCAAATGGGGTTTAAATGGGATCTACGTTTGAAAAATGGATGTGTGGGTAAAATAATAATAATAATATGAGAGGATATGTTGGTATATCAGCTCGGCCATGAACGGTCGATACAATTTGTTACACATACTGGGTGGAGTCCATGCGAGCTAGATAACTCGCTCTATGTTGAAGGTGATGTCGAACCGGTATGCTTGTTTAAGCCTTGTCGATGAACTGGGTGATATATGAGCGAGATAACCGGTACTCTCTGTTGAAGTTGCAACGATTGTCGGTGATGTGGACGATAGCAGTTGGTTTGTCGATGATGAGTCGGTGGTTTGTTTTGGGAGAGTGGACTTTGTTTAAAATGATGTGATGAGGCTACTACGTTCAGAAAACAAAGTGGCGCATGCAGCATAACTAAGAGTCGTCAGTCACGCTGGGTCTATACAGACGTAAACGACACAATGAAAACTGATATGGAGCAATTTGAAGCACGTTGAATTTATGGCGGAACTGAACGCCTGATTTAATCGACTGACGCAAATCGTTATTTAACGGTTAACGCGCCAAGGTGAGTAAAATCACTAACTCTGATCTATTTTTAAAATATTTTAATATATTTTAATGTTGTTTGAATGTTGTGTGATGGTCGATTAGGTAGATTACAGTTAAACTGGTTAAATATTATATACCGTTACATATGCACACATCATCGGTTGGACACTGATTGCATCGATTAGAATATCCCCTAGTATAGAGTTAGTGTAAATTGTGTTGACTGACATCTGTGGATGCGGAAACCGGTTGGAGGAGTCCGACCGGATTCCTCGATATTTATATGTATTGTTTGTTTTGTATGCACTGTTTGAACCCGAATTATATTTAAAACACCATGTGAATATTGATGTTGAACGGATATTCAACATCTGTTTCGATAAATAAATAAACGATATCGATTTAGAAAGTGGTGACAGTCAACCGTAAAACCATCGCTTTGTTAAAGAGTTGATTGGCCGTCAGGCAAATCAACGAAGTTAATTATAAAAATTATATTTTTATAATTAAAGTAAAGTTTTAAATTTATAATAGAAGTTCTATTATAAACTAGTATTTTAGAGTTCATTTTTATAAAATAAATAAAAATGATTGTTGATATTTAAATAAGTTTTAAAGCAGGAATTATCCGATGGTTTAATATTTGGATAATTATATTTAAGACAAACAATTTAGAAATATTATTAGGTTAATTATATTAATCTAATGTTGAGGAGTAATCAAAATCAGTTAACGAGTTTACTAATGAAATGAAGTTGATTTTGATCAACTGTTATTCAGGAAAATGATTATTAGATTAATTAGTCTTTAGTTAATCAAATGAAACAGAATAGAAATAAGTTAATCCAAATTAATGAGATTTAAATTACCTTTTGGTTAAGAAGTTATAAATAGAACTGTGGGATGGAGAAAGCGAAATATAAATAATCATAAACACCAGAGATTTCAAAAGTAAGGATATGGTGTTATAAAATCATAGTTAAAAATAAACATGAAAATACGATCTGATAGATATTATAAGTAATAAGGAATCAGAGTGCAGACTTGTATCGGTTCTAAGGTAAGAACGTTGTCGATCAAGGTCTGAGAGGTAAATAGAATACCCCAACTTGAGCGGCTTCACTATTATCGAGGAACGATATCAGTTTGTGACGAAAAGATATGTCAAGATTAGTATAAAAGGAATACGGCAGCGTATTCCAAATCTTAAAACTATAGCGATAAAATAAACGTTGTTACCTGGGCTTAAGCACGACTGTTAGGTCAGGATTAGTATAAAAAGGAATATGGCAGCGTATGCAAGTCTTAGAACTATAGCGGTAAAATTAACGCTGCTGACAAGGTAAGTGTGAATGTGATATTGAGATTAGTTATAAAGAGAATATTACAGCGTATTGCAAGTTTTACTATAGCGATAAATTTAACGCTGTTAACCAAACTTAAGCATGATTTTTATATACAGTAGCACTTCTTAGGAAATGTCATAGTTGGTTTGAAATCCACTTGGTTTAAAGAAATAAGAAAAGGAGTTTGTCCAAAAGAATATCAGAATTAGTTTAGAAAGAGAAATGGGAGAATCGTGTTAGGAAACGATGACAACATTTCGATGTTCGGAATGTAATTAGAATCAAACCATTAGGGTTTAAACAATAATTCGACGAAGTCGAATGTATTTAAGTAAATTAATTTAGGAATTATAAACCGATAGGATAATTAACATTTAGTTTTATACAAATAAATGTTAATAGGATAGGATTCAGCATTTAGTTATAAACTCAATATTTATTTGATAAGAAATCGACTCAGAAACAGAGTTTATAAAGTGGATTGGAAATATAAAGTGGGAAAGTGATTTTCGGTAAACGAGGTAATGATATTGATTTTCTAAATAAAGAAGTTATTCGATAAAGGTGGTTAGATTTCTATAATAAAGGATGGTATTCACATTTCAAAGTGAACAATGTTTTAAAAGTGAATGTGGGGCCGATTAAAGGGTTAGAATGAAATCGGAAATAATTCCCAATGTAAATAGGTAGATTACCCAGGTATAGAAATAAAGAAATGTGAAATTGATGGAAATAGTTTGAACGTAAATAACGTATATTTTCTGGAACGTGAGAGAATAAGAGTTTATAATAGGAAGTGTTTTCCAAGAAATGTAGAAAGGGCTAAAGCAGGATTGGAGAAATATCTAGTAAGATATTGGAATGCGAATAATAAAAACGAGTGTTAAATAAAAGTGCCCGTGGTTGTGTGTGTTTAGTTGATCATTTGAATGGATGTTGTTTTTTACTTCGATAGTTAAATAACCAACTATCGAAGTGTTTTGACCATCGTTGTCAATATGGAGAGACCGGTTGGGTATATTATCCGGAAACCACTCCGTATAGGCATAAGCGTGCGATTAGATATGCTGAAGATAATTGAAGACGAAGTTAAATGCAAGGGTCGTCCAGTTCTAGAATGATGTTTCTTGTTTGTCCAGTCCCAGGACAACTTGTATGGACGAGTGTCTGATAGAGTATTTCCAACGGTCATGCCGTTGATTTTACGAATATACCATGTTGGTGGGGAGAAGGTAACTTCTCTTTATTCTACACCCAGTGTGCATTTGTGTAATCAATATGTGATTACGGATTTGACGATGTGACATTCAAAGTGAATGGTGATCAGATGTTCTGAAGATAGACGTAGCCTCTAGCCTCACAACCAAGAAGTGACAGAAGTTGGGCTAGGCAGCATGGCTAGTTGGGTCATCCCCAAGCAGGGTGTATTGTCACCGATCTAGAGAAAATTCATATTTACACTTCTTTTCGATTCTGTATCTTCGGATGACGGTTGGATGGCCTACAACCGTGGTGGCAATATATTCGCAACACTCAAGCTAAATGAGTGAGCAGTCATGTGTGGCCGGGTTGCAAGACGTTCTTGTTGAACTCTAAGTGTATCCCCTCTAGAGTACACTATTCAAAGGGTGCTCCCATACCTTGTCTGTTGAAATCCATTCTCCGATAAGCGCCCTGCGATTTATGATTTTATACTATATATATGTGGAACGTGAGATGCAAGCGTTCTGCTACTTGGATATTTATGTGCTTAGACATTATCATAATATCATTGGTTTTGATATCAAAGTATTTTGGATTATAGTAAGGTAAAAACCGTCCATATTTATGTGTGGACTGGTCTTACTATTATCTTCTTATTTGAAAAGGATTTTCAAAGTAAACAGTATGGTTGGAATTTACTCACACCAGTCCCATGACTGACCCGGAGTTTATTTTGTTTGTTTTCCCTAAACTCTTGGGTGCCCAAATTTGTACGGGCAGTCAAGTGTTTCAGGATTTTACAGATTCACTTGGAGGAGCTCAAAAGCAGGAAGCTTCACCATTAGTTATATAGAGTTATTTCCGCTGTGATATGTCATGTATTATACACTGATATGATATGTAAGTACAAATTCAGATTTTGTATTTCAAAGTTATGTTATAATACCATTTATTCATTCCGATGTGAGTTCGTGTTTACTCTGATTCTGTTCAGTTGTGATCTTCTTCTTCTTCTATTCTATTAGTTCTATCTTTTCTTTCTCACCTTCTAAATTCTTTCTATTAATGTCCTGGTATTTTCGATGCTCGAGAAATTGACAGTGTATTTATGTTGATTTTCTGGGTCGAAAAATCCCCGCCATTACAGTGTATATGAATCATAGAATTTGTCATAAATTGGTATACAATAAAAATTACGTTTTTGTTGTATATATGAATCATAGAATTTGTTATGTTGGAAATAAATTGTTTGTACAATAAAAAATTTACTTTTTATTGTATTCATGAACCACAAAAGTGACCTGTGTTAAAATTTGTTTAGACATTAAAATGACATTTTTAGTGTATGTTAGATTCAATAAAATGAATCATTTTTTAAATAAAATGTTTATACAATAAAAATCATTTTTTTGGTATATATGATTTTAAAATGTTCATGTTTGAAAAGAATTTGTTCATACAATAAAAGTCATATTTTAATTGTATATATGAAAATAAAATATTCATGTTTGTTAAAATTTGTTTATACAATAAAAATCATATTTTTATTGTATATATGAAAATAAAATATTCATGTTTGTTAAAATTTGTTTATACAATAAAAATCATGTTTTTATTGTACAAATGATTTTAAAACGTTCATGTTTGAAAAGAATTTGTTTATACAACAAAAATCATATTTTTATTGTACATACGAAAATAAAATATTCTTGTTTGTTAAAATTTGTTTATACAATAAAAATCATATTTTTATTGTATATATGATTTTAAAATGTTCATGTTTGAAAAGAATTTGTTTATACAATAAAATCATATTTTTACCGTAATATGAAAATAAAATATTCATGTTTGTTAAAATTTGTTTATATAATAAAAATCATATTTTTATTGTATATAGGATTATAAAATGTTTGTGTTTGAAAAGAATTTGTTTACACAATAAAAATCATATTTTTATTGTATATATGAAAATAAAATATTCATGTTCGTTAAAATTTGTTTATACAATAAAGATCATATCTTTGTTGTATATATGATTATAAAATGTTCATGCTTGAAAAGAAACTGTTTATACAATAAAAATCATATTTTTATTGTATATATGAATAAATAAAATATTCATCGTTTGAAAAGAAAATGTTTATACAATAAAAATCACCTTTTTATTGTATGTATGAATAAACAAAATATTCATCGTTTGAAAAGAATTGCATATGTTGAAAATGATGTGTCATTAAAAATGTCCCTTTTTACATGTTAATGTTGATTAAAAGAATTGCATATGTTAAAAATGATTTGTTCATTAAAAAAAGTTTGGATATTAAAAATGACATTTTTGGTGTATGTTAGTTTCATTAAAAATGATTTTTTCATTAAGAATTGTTGAGATATTAAAAATGACATTTTTAGTGTTTATTAGTTCCAATTAAAATGATTTGTTCATTAGGAATTGTTTAGATATTAAAAATGACATTTTTAGTGTATGTTAGTTTCATTAAAAATGATTTGTTCATTAAAAATTTTTTAGAAATTAAAAATGACATTTTTAGTTTATGTCAGTTTCATTAAAAAGAATCATGTTTTAAATAAATTGTTTAGATATTAAAAATGGCATCTTTAGTGTAAGTTAGTTTCATTAAAATGAAACATGTTTTAAGTAACATGTTTAGTGTATGTTTGATTCATTAAAAAGAATGACATGTTAAAGTAGAATTTGTCATTAACATGTTATATTTAACATGTTGGTTAGATAAAAAAGAATGACATATTAAAATAGAATTTGTCATTAAAATTTAACTTTTAGCATGTTTGTTTAGATAAAAAGAATTACATGTTTTTTTATTAAAATATAATGGTTTACATGTTAGCGAAGGAGAAAAATGTTCATTTGTTAAATAATGTCAATTACATGTTAGTGATGATTAGAAAAATAATAATATGTTTTGATTCATTAAAATGTAATCACTTACATGTAGCAAAGTAGGAAAATGATTATATGTTAATATATGTTTTGTTTGTTGAAAACATCACTTTTAACATGTTAGTTAGAATGAAATATGTTTTGTTTTGTTTGTTGAAAACATCACTTTTAACATGAACATAGGTTGTACAAAATTTACAGGTAACAGAATAAATGGTATTAAAATCGTTGAACGGATTATATTTACATATATAAATTAAAATAAAACGAACCGTGCGCGGTAATTCGCGTTTTGAAATCGTAACTTTAAACGATTATACCGAAATATCCGACCATTTTGTTCGCTTTGGAAAGATCTTTCCAATGATATTAGATTTGTTAAGATGCAACGGTTAGATTTTGTGAAATGTGTAATTCAAATTTGGATAAAAACAGCGCCAGGGCCGCGTAACGACCTGAAACGTCATTCGAATCAAATGGGCTATTTTTATATAAACAAAAATTGCTATAAATCATTATAAAATAATATTAACGATATGAAATGAGAATTACATATTTTAGAGAATTATTTGAAAAGACCAAGTCCAATCTCATTTCAAATAATTATACGACAATTTAAAATCAAAGACATTAAAGATGGTGGTTGAAGACCGACGATCTTCACATCGAATGGATGACTACTGATGCCCTGGATTGGTTTGCCCCTACGAAAGGGTTAAAGTGATAGTTGTCCGGATGTGCTTGTTGATTGTCTGGATATGCAAGAACCTCTCTTCTGTATTGGACATATGGGACGAGGAATAAGGTATATCTGGTTTCATTCAGACCCAGAACGGACTTGTAAATGGATGTGTGTCTGACATTAGATTTTTTCTGTGTGAATTGATTTCTATTAAATATATATCTGTTTGGTGGCGGAGAATTTATTCTCTTTCTTAAAACCCTTTTCTGAGACGTATGAGCTTAGAGGTTATATATTGATAGATATCAATTGCATAGCGTGGATTGTCAATGCGGCATGCTAAGATGCGAATGATCATGGCTTTTGTTGAAAAGCATAGCCTTGTGGTTGATGATCAAAGCACAACTTTATTTAGCGTAGCTTTGTGGCCTCACACCCCGGTATGAGTCAAAAACGGAATGAGGACGACAGGGAGTGCAAGCGTTTCTTTCTAGCTGGAAGTGGTGTCATAATATGGAGCCCAGATATTTTGCCTTATGTGGATAATGGATTATGAGGGCCCTCGGATATTGGTTGCTGCCGGCCAAATAATAGGTCCAATAGGACCCAGAAACGTATTGTTCAGGAATAACTAATCCACTAAAGTATGTGTGGACCGACCCTGCTGCTAAGCAGGGCTCGCCATTGTCCGAGTCCTGAGGCATTTGCTAGAGTGTCTTAAAACCGATGAGGATGATTCCTAGCCTCGACTCATGATGGAAACTCAATTTCCAATACGACATAACGGATTTGATTGTAAACCTATATATGGCGACATAGTAGGATGAGGCACTATGCTATCTAGGATTGATACATTTATTTTGAAAGTGTTTTAAACTGATTAGACACTAGTAATAATATCAAATGATTATTGTTTTATATGTATCAATCATGTTTGATCATTATAAGGTAAAAATCTATCCTTCGGTTTGCGTTGCATTATGTGATGGGACTTGAGTCTTATAATGGTTTCATTTTTCTAAAAAGCATTGGTTGTTTAAAAGATTTACTTATTTTCTACACTGGCAATCCAATGGAGTAAACCCGTTCTGCTTTAACGGCATGGTCCTGTGATTAGCCTTATTATTATTAGGTAAGTTTAGTAAGATTTCTCATACCAGTCCCATGACCGACTCGTAGTTTGTTTTAACTTGCAAACTTGGGTGCCCTTATTTTTACACAGGCATCCAAGTAAATAGGTAACAGACTTATTTTGGATAAGCACCGCAGCATGGTGTGCACTTTTGGCAAAAGACGAAGACTATCTTTATCTTTTATCTCTATTTTGGGACATTTAGACATCACTTTATCTATGTTGTATTTGAGGATGTTCTAAACTTATTTTCTGTTTATGGGAGCCTTTATGTACTAAGTAGTATCCTGTGCAACTCTGATGTTGATGTCATTTTTGATTCCGTTGCTATGATGATGAGTATTATTCTAATGTTTAATGTGTTATCTGTAATCTGCTGATGTGATAAATATGTTATATTCCAATGATTATCCCTACTTCCGTGGCATGAGAGTTTGGGGTCATTACAGTTGGTATAAGAGCTTAGGTTAACCTTAGCTACGGAGTATAATATATTTAAAATAATTCGTCAAAATAGAATCAGCAGTATTCTAAGGTAAGTAGCTCATTAGAGATAGGATTAGTAATGTCCTAGAACGAGCACAGCAAATTAACACATAATAATCAGTCATTACATCATCGTTTTTCCGTATGTTCTTCTACTTTTACCATTCCTTAAAAATTATCATTTCTGTTGGTCTGACTCTTTCCTTGATGGTATAAAATTGACTGAGATGAGTATGAGGGCTAGAGCTAGAGGTAGAGGTGGAGCAGGCAGGGGCCATGGAAGGGGTGAAATCCCTATTGCCCAGAACTAGCCTAATGACATTGTCTCATAAATATGAGATTTAGAGTAGGCTCTACAGATATATTTGTAGGTTCTCACCAACGAATATAGTCCAGAAAACAGTCCATGTTCACAGAACGTCCGAAAACAGTCCACATTCACTGAATATTACACCCAGATCTAGGGTGGGTCGACCCCTTGGTCGACCATCCTTTTGGCGGGTTGACCCCTAGGTCGACACCAGCGATCTATTTTTCCACTCACACTTCCCGCTATGTAAATTTGATTTTATGGATAAATTTATTTAATATATGTACATATAAGCTCCTTATTTGTATATAAACTTCTACTGCCCATAACTTCTTCATACGTTATCCGTTTTACGCAAACTTGAAGGCTATCTGAACTAAAATTCTGAGATGAACGCAATGGTGTTACTGGTTCTGCTTAATTCTGAATATTTAATTAAGTTATTATAATTTTATTATCTTAAGAAAAATGCAGGGTGTTACATTCTCCCATCCTTAGGAAATTTCGTCCCCGAAATTTTATAAGGGTAAAATTGATAATTCCTCGGATAATGTCTATCCATCATGTGTGCATCCAATTTTTGCAAACATTGTGAACTTATGCAAACTGTAATACAACATAGTAATACAAGTATGCCTAAGTGGTACCTTCTATGTGTATGCAATTTTTCAAAAATTCTTTTTAAACATGATTCCCACATCTTAAATATATTGGCAGTTCTACATGAATGCAATATTTTGAAGATCAAAAATACTTTTTCATCCAAATTTTCCCACATTCTTGTAGAGAAAGAGCGTAGTTCATCCAATTGTTTTTCCTAAATATCCTAAACCAACTTTATTTTTTGAATTTTAGAAAAATCTAATTTCCTAAATTCGATTTCTTATGTTACCATAAGGTGGAAAAATGGAAAATTTCACATTCTTCCGTTTTTCTGTTATGTGACTTTTCCATCTTTACTTGGATTTTAAGCCTATCCAGGCATAGTCCGCGCAACAAAATTTTCTTTGTTACTGATTTTGTAACGAACACGAATTTTTTACCTAGAAAATCGATACACAACACCATGTCGATTATTCAAGAATCGGAAATACCGGAACTTTAATAAAAAGAAGTTAGATGGTGAGAAATGGATAAGATAGATAATTAGAATAGAAGAGGAAGAACATAATCAGACTAATACGAATCTCACAGCGGAATGAATAAAATATAGTATACAACATAACTTGGAAATACGAATCTGTCATTTGAGTATAACACTTACACCACAGCGGAAATAAACAATAGTTATATAATCCTAAAGCCTCCTACTCCCGCTCTCCAAGTATATCTGTAAAATCCCGACTACTTGACTTCCCGTACAAAATTGGGCACCTAAGAGTTTAGAGAAAACAAAACGAAATAAACTCTGGGTCAGTCATGTGACTGGTGTGAGTAAACTCCAACCATTTGTTTAACTTTTAAAATCCTTTTTAAAAGAAAGAATAATATTAAGATCAATCCACACATAAACACGGATGGTTTTTACCTTACGATAACCCAAAACATTCTTTTAGAATCCATACTCTTCTGATAATATAATGATGTCTAAATCAAATAAATAACAATCTAGTAGGATGCTTTCATCTCACGTTCCACATATATAATATACAATCAAAAACTGCAGGCGATTATTTGGTAATGGATTCCAACTGGCAAGGTATGGGACCACCTTCTAACAGTGTATCTCTAGAGAGGAATACACTGGGTTCAACAAGAACATCTTGTAATCCATGCTAAACATGAACGATCACTAATTTTGTTCGAGTATACCAAATGTATTATCACCAACGGTTAGGATCTGCAACCTTACCCGAAAGGGTGATCATCGAAATAGGTTAATAAAGTAAATGAAATTTTTCTAGATCAGGTGACAATACACTCTAATTGGGAGCTACCCACTTAGCCATGCATCCTACCCGATTTTTACCATTTCCTGGTTGTAAGGCTTGAAGCCATGCTTAACTCTGACATATCACATCTTTATTCACTTTGACTGCCACATCGTCATACCCACTAAAACACAAATTGATTTCTCCAAAAATACCATGGGTATACAGCTAAAGAAACGTATTCATCCGCCACCAGACGTAAATACGTTTGAAGAGATCAACTTACCCGATCTATTAAATATACTCGTTCCGACATTCCTCCATACAGGTTGTCCTAGGACTGGACAAACCGAAGGCACTATTCTGTAAACCCATCTTAGGTAATTTCTACCTAGGATTTGCCAGAACAGCACTTGCATAAACTCCGTCTTTAATTATCTTCATTGTATTTGATGCATAATGTTAATGCCCATACGAAGTGGTTTTCAGATAATAAATCTGATTCCGGTCTCTCCGTGTTGACGATGGAAAAATGGTCAAAACTTTGATAGTCGGTTATTTAACTATCAAAGGAAAACATCCACACACACACAATGATCATATTTCCAAATGGAAATTTTATCAATCAATCATCAATCAACATTTTTCACTTTAAATTAATTTATCATTAATTTATTCGTTTCCCCATTTCCATATATTCATAAATCGTTATTTCCTAAATTTAGAAAATATATGTTATTAATGTTGGAAAACGTTTCCATTTCTTATTCATGCATCATTACACTCCCACATCTATCAGTCTCTAGCTCTAAACTAGTAAGAGAACAATTCCCTGAATATCAACCCGAAGGCTGAAAGCAACATCAGATCGATACCCAGAAAGCTATTAAACATAAATAATCTCCAGTCAGTTTGTAATTTCCTTAACTCTATTTATTATCTTCTTATCAAGTCATTGCTTACGAAACTCTCGGATTCAGTTTATGAATCCAATTCTTCTACGAAAAACATTTATTATAACGATAGCGTTATAATCTGTACTTTCGAAATATCAAACTTCAAAATATAACTTTTATTCATTAATTTGAATAAATAAAAATTATTTAATTTATTAAAGAAATAAATCTTGATTTAAAAACCGGAAAGTAAATAGTACTTTACTACATTTGATACATTCGAATCCCAATGTATAATTCTCTCTCGAATAATCTCTATTCGATATCTCTCCTTCGAATAAACTATATTCGATAACTCTCGGTAACAACCCGGAAAATCAGAACCAGTTTAATTATTTTTTTTGGCAATTTTAATGAATTTTGAATGTTTAAAATGATTTATTTTAAATAATCATGAAGCGAAATGTATGTTGAATAGAATTAGAACGTATAAATTTATTTAAATCGACGTTAGAATATAAATATTTATTTTAATTATAAACTAAATTGGAAATGGCTCAACGGTTTGAAAATTCGATTTCAAATTTCAAATGAATGCACAGGATTCAAAATAAACCGAATTTTAGTGAACCCAGAAATATTTAAATCTGTTTGAAAATATCTTTCCAACGAATCTGAAAAATCAAAATTTCATATCGGGAATAAAAAGTTATGCCCAATTGAAAATTCATAATAGTTGCTATGGAAATATAGCCCTTACAAATAAAGATTTTGCAAACGACCTCCGTTTTTGACGAAACCACTTTTGTTCGATCCGGGATGTCAAGTTATTGCTAGATTCCAATTTTCATAATTTTTGGAATTAATTTGTGAGCGTAACAAACGAAAACGTGTTTTAACAGTTTCAGTAAATTTCGATCGACCGGAAAATGGCCATTTTTCAAACGGTCTCATTATTTGACGAAATTAGTTTTGTTAGGACAATATCGTCAAAACATGACCAGATTTAGTTTTTTGGTATTTTTAGAGCCCGTATGCGGCCCCGGTAAATTAGAATCTGCGTTCAAATTCAAAATATAATGTTTTATATTTTGACTTTGATGAAAACTGACTGTAACAATCGATTTGGGTTACAAAACGTACCACATTGTGTTCAGAATGGGGGTGATTAGCTAGAGCGATAGTCGTTGGGTTTGATTTGGAGCTCGGTTGTGAAATTCACCTTTTAGAATTTAATAGAATTGAGTAATAATAAAAATTTATGTAAATACCTCCCCCAAAATCACTCCGACCCTAATTCTCGATCAGTTGCCGTCACCTTCTTTGAACGGCCAAAATGTTCCGAAATTCTAACCCAAAATTCTCCCTCCTTGTTTTGAATTAGATGATCGTTCCAAAGAGAAAAACGAAGTATGACGCGAGCTCTTCAAGTTGATCTAATTTTGATGGAATGTCATTGAAGAATGGGTTCGGATTTAGGGCTCAACCCCGCGCCATTCGAGGCTGATTCGAGGGTGAGAGGACTGGGCGCCGCCGCAGGCGAAGGAAGAGGGGGAGGAGGCGCTCCACCTGGTGGCTTCCGATCATCGATCGATCGAAGTTATGGACTGCGGTGGTGAACCCTAGGACTGGAGCAGAACGACGATTTACAGTAAGTGTAACGACCCGCATTATGCGCATCATAGGATCGTGGAATATTTATTTCTTTCACATATGAAGTCGTATGGTCATGTAACTTTGTGAGACGATTATTGGGGTCATTTCCCATGTTCATGATTTTTGTCGATTTTTAAATGACCGTTTTGCCCCTAGTTGGTACTGTTTTGGCCATAACTTTTGACTGGAAAGGAATTTTGACCTGAAACCACTTCCATTGGATTCGAATGATGGTTTCTCTTTCCGTAGAGTGGTTACATTAGCCAAACGGACTTACCGTTTGGGAGATATGGCTGAAACAAGATTTAGAAGGTGAAAAACAGCTAATCGGGCTTAACCGGGTGATTAGCAACTAGGCCCAATGGGGGATTTCGGGATTTGGGGTATTTAAGGGCTGCTAGGGTTAGGATTTCGGTTTTAGACTCATTTTTCCAGCCGCCACTTACCTCCTTCAAGCTCTAGCAATGGCCTCCACCTTCTAATTTCATTCCAAATCATCTCTAATCACTTTCTAATCGAAGATTAAGCAAAACTACATCAAATCAAGGAAGGGTAGCACCAAATCAGAGAGAGAGCTGCTGGAACACATAGGGATTGGATCCAAATCAGAGATTATTTCAGATCTAAAGTTTGTTTGTGGCTAAGGTGAGTGATTTGCATAGTTTTACACTAATTATGGCTAATTAGGGGTGACTAGTGTTAATTAGCGAATTTAAACATGATAAAATTCTGGAAAAATGTTTATAAAATTCGGAATGATGTTTTAGACCTCTGTTAGAAATTTGGTTCCATTTGGTTAAGTTTTGCTAATCATATCATTAGTTTTGCTTAAAACATGCTTAAAGGAAAATATGGGGTTTTGGTCATGTTTGATCCATTTTGATATGTCATATTGTTGTTTTGGTGCTTGTGGTTGATACCCTATGTTCCTATGATTGTATGATATGCTTTGTGGTTGATTAGAAGTGTTAGATTGGTCGAAAACGCCGTCGAGAGGCGAAAATAGCTTGCTGGAATGGTGCAGGTTTTAGGACCAGGAAAAACCGACCAGGCTTCTGACCGACCAGGTTCTTGACCGACCAGGTTTCGACCGACCGGGGGAAAACAGAACGACCGACCAGGTTCCAGACCGACCAGGAATGAAGGAGGTTTCAGACCGACCAAGTCTGGAACGACCAAGGGAGTTTCGACCGACCAAGTCTGGAACGACCAAGGGAGTTTTGAACGACCGAGTTTGGACCGACCAGGGGGGGTTTCTGACCGACCGACCCCGTAGGAACTTCAGACCGACCAGGATGGGTGAAATGCTACCAGAGGAGGTTTCAGACCAACCAGTGGAGGAGCGAAATGCGACCGACCAGGAATGAAGGAAACCGATCCACTCGTGCTCCATATCACGATCCGAACTATATGCAGATGACCACGATCCGAGCTGAAGGAGCTTGTCACGAATCGATCTGGAGGGGAGCGCACGATCCAAAACAGAGGGTGACCACGAGCTAGTGACTGCGAACCGAACCAGAGTGGTGCGACCCGAACCGTTGGAGGGCGGAGCACGATCCGAACCTGAAGGAAGACCACGACCTGAAGCAAAGTGAAGTGAAGAAAGGAAGACCGATCCGGATGGAGATGACGACCAAAACCCGAGATGCAAAGGTAGTCCGAATGGAAGTTAGAGCTCAAGATCCAGATGGGAACCAACGAGTTCACTTCATGATTGGGCTTTGCTGCGGGACGTGTGCAAAGGGGTTGTCGGTATTCATAACTTTGGTTCACCAGTGAGAGATGGATAGTGGGCTTGTAGTGATAGTTACACGGGATTGGATTCCGTCATGGCCCAAAGTATTAGGTGACCAAAGTAGTGGATATCGTATGCTTTACGCACTGAGTGAGGGATGTGAGGATGATTGCTATGTTTGATTGTTTGACATCACTATGACATGCACACCCCCACCCCCGTTATCTTTACACCATTTGAAAGGGCACCTTAGAATGTTGTACAGTATGTAGTGCTAACTCTTTGGTTGCAGGTCCAGGTTCAGGTATGATTGGATTGTTCCTGTTATTATTCTGTTTAGATGCTTATCGCTCATACCAGGCTTTATGTCTGACCCAGAGTTTTATGTCTCTTCTTATTACTCTGGTTGCTCACACGAGCAGACTAGAGACAGGTTATGGTTAGCTGGTGATGCGCGAGTAGCTGATTCGGAGGCGAGCAGGAGGCTTCCACGTATGATATATAGATATTCTCCCTGTGTCGTTGGTGGTCGCTACTTGGGCATTAGTAGTGTACCTCCTTTATCTTGCTTTTGCTTTGAGACAGTTCGAAAAGTTGTAATAATGTTTAACTTTGGGTCATAAGCTGTACTTATATTTTCCGCTGCTATGTTAGTTGTTTCAGCTTATGCACTGTCTCACCTGTTTTATGTCAAGTATGTTATTACTATATTTTATTCTATGCGCTGTGAGACATTCTACAGGTTCTTTGTTGATTCTTGGTCTTCTTTCTTTTCTTCTGACGACCGTTCCGTGCCAATTGGACATGTGTACAACGCACCTTTGGAGTAAATGTCGGTTGGTGCGGGGCGGGCCGTCACACTTGGTATCAGAGCTCTAGGTTGCGTAGTTAACCTAGGGAAAGACACTAGGGAGAGATAGTACGTATACGAGAGCGCGTATTTGTGATTACTTTGGTTTTTAAAAGCTATATATATACTATTGGTAGTATAAGAATGAAGTCGTACTGCACTAGCACCACTATGGGGTCGTTAATCGTTTCCACTTTTACAGATTAACGATGAGCCGATATCCTAGAGGTGCTGGTAGAGGGACCAACCATGGGAATGCTCCTGACATGAGGACAATGTTCACCAACTTCATGAGGGACATGCTTAGAGATGTTCAGGGAGCAGTTCCCAATCCCGGAAATGGTGGTGGTCTAGTAGTGCAGGCGCCTAGGGTCGATTTCGCCAAGTTGTGCAAGGATTACACTAACCTTGGTGGGAAGCCGTTCCACGGAACGGAGTCGGCCACTGATGTTCAGGATTGGTTGGATAGCTGTGATCGTATCTTCGACGACTTGGGTCTTGAGGATGCGATGAAGAGAAGGCTAGCGTCTCGTCAGCTGCAAGGGCGAGCGATGAATTGGTGGAATGCCATTAGAACAGCTACTCCAGAAGATCAAGTTACTTGGAATCAGTTTAAGACTCGCTTTTGTGATAAGTTTATTCCAGCTGCTCATAAATCGGAACTATTCAGGAAGTTCTTGGAGCTTAAGCAGAATGGTAGAGCAGTCTCGGAGTATATCGCTGAATTTGACACTCTATCGAAATATGGATGGTCCCTTATCGATACAGTCGAAAAGAAGAACGAGAAGTTCATAACTGGCTTGGATGGGTACTTGGGGGAAAGACTTATAAACCATATCGATGAGACGTTCGAGTCTATTGTAGGAAAGGCATTAAGATCAGAGAGCATTTTCCCTAAGTCGAAGACCGAAGTTGCTACGGCATCTGCAGAGGAGCCAAAGCCGCAAGCAGGCGGTGAAGGCAAGAAGAATTCTCATAACAAGAGGAAGCAAAACCCAACCAAGGATGGTCAGAGTAAGAAAAATAAGAAAGATGGCGAATGCTTTAGTTGTGGCCAGAAGGGCCATTACGCCAGAGATTGTCGAGAAAAGCCTGGGGAAAGGAAGTGCTTTAACTGCGGCCAGGCGGGACATCACAAGGATGATTGCCCACAACCTCCTAGGAAGAAGCAGATTGTGAAAGCGTATGCTATCAACGCTGTTCCTTCTTCGTCAAATGCCCCAACTGCGGCGCAGAAGGAAAAATGTGTCGTTATTCGAGGTATGCTTTCTATTTAAGATGTTTTGATCGGGTATTGTTTGACAAACCTGAGTTAGTCGATAGACCTTTAGTAGTGACGAACCCGATTGGTGGTTCGACTAGTTTTGGTATGATTTGTTAATGTGGTCTTATCGAGTCATGGATGTATGTTTCCTTGTGATTGCTTTGTTTTGGGCTTTACTGGGTTTAGCATTATTTTGGGGAGTCGATCTACTCCAAAGGAATAAGGTGGTATTAGGTACCTACCTAGTGATGCGATAGTAATTGGAGTTAAGGAAGCTAAGAGGTTATCGTTGTAATAAGTTCTAGTTGTCTCTGGGAGGCAAATGAGTACTCCAGTGCTAGATTGTTTTGCTAGTATCACCTCATGTGGATTGTCTGAACTCAGAGGAGATGTTCCTTAGGTGCTTGTCTGATATTGGTTTAGGCCTTTGGGGCTTGTGTTTGGGGAATGTCGATTTCGACTAGGATGGTTCACGTGAGGGGTAAATAGTTGTTGTGATTTTTCATTGGATGATATCTTGGTTTACTCGAGGAGTGAAGGGCAGACGGAACATGATAAGACTGTTCAATGGTATAGACTGCCCAGAGTTAGACTCAATAGGGTTATGAGATTGCTCGAGTGGGACTCGAGAAAGATGCAAAGTAATGGATTGTTTAGGACCCTATGTTGATGTTCTCTATTGGATAGTAGAATTTTGAAGGAATAGGATGTGTTCGTTGATCATGGAAGATACAACGAAGATTAGAGCGATTCAAGTTGGACTTGAACTCGTAAAAGAAAATAGGTGTTCGTTGATCTTGGAGATGCAACGAATAGGGAGACGACTCACGTTGGACTAGAGTTTGTCGGTACTCAAGACTGGGTCTGAGTTATAGATTGACTCGAGTTGGACTCGAGAAGGCTGCAAGGAATTGGATTCAGCTCGAGTTGGACTCGAGAGGGCGGCAAGATAATGGATAGACTTGGGTTGGACTCAAGTATTTTAGGAGGACTAAAAGCAGGGGTATCTGGGGACGCCCGTTACCCTGGATCCGTTGGACGTGATCTAGTTATCCTTGGAGGATAAACGTACGTTGGACGTACGGTAGTCCGATTGGAGGCTGGGCTTCCATTAGTTTAATTATCCTTGGAGGATAAACGTACGTTGGACGTACGGTAGTCCGAAGGGAGGCGGGGCTTCCATTGGCCTGGGATTGGTTGGACCAGTCAAGTAGGCATCGGTGTATGTATGGGGGCTGGGCTTCCATTAGTTAGTGATGTTGGTTGAACCAGACATGCTAGAATCGACATATTGGGATTGGTTAGACCAGTCATGTAGGTGTCGATGTGTTTATGAATTTAGCAGGTGATAGGTAGGACTTGTTTGATGGATGTTATGGTTGCTATGTTTGTTCCTATCTTTTTCTCTTGAGTAGACTATCACCTGTAGGGTTCCAGCGATGGGGAACAAAGTGATTGTAGTAGGACTATGAGCCAGTGCATTAGAGTCGTAATGACTCGAGGGGCAAAGTGGACATAGTAAAGGATTAGTAAGGCTATGAGCCAGTGTAGTGGAGTTGTTATGACCTCATGGGGCAGAGTGGACATAGCAAAGGACTAGTGACTATGGATCAGTGCAGTGGAGTCGCCATGACTCCATGGGGCAGAGTGATCATAGAAAAGGATGTGGGTGCAGTACTAGTTGCATTGAGTAGGAGACATGCCAGTTTAGGGGTTTTGTTTCTACGATGGAAGCAACTAGAGTATGTCACAGGATATGATTTCAGACCCAAGACTGAATTGGATTCAGAAACGCTAGTGAGCTTGACGATTAGATCGATTTTGATTGAGTGGATTGTTTCCAGTTAGAAGGACAGTCCTAATCTATTGGAAACCATCTCTAGGGTAGAGATGGGTATCGATGGAAAGAGAATGATCAAGTAAGGATTTGATCGAGAAGGGTGGCTTCGAAAGAATAAGGGACTAGTTGTACCCAACATAGATGGACTGAGAGGTGAAGTGCTTAGAGCATATCATCACTCGAAATTGACTATACATCCCAGTGGTAACAAGATGTATTGAGACATAGAGCAGATATACCACTGGGAAGGGATAAAGATAGGCAGAAGGCTTATCTCGGTAAGAAACGAAGAGATTTGGAATTCTTCGTTAACGACTTGGTGTTCGTCAAGATCTCTCCATAGAGAATGTGATTCGGATTGGTTGGAGAGGTAAGTTAGCACCAAGATTTGTTGGCCCATTCCCAATCCTCGAGCAAGTTGGGAATTTGGCGTATGAAGTAGAGCTACCTGACAAGATGGCGGGAGTTCACGACGTATTTCATGTTTCCCAGTTAAGAAGTTTGTGCAAGACCCTAATGTGGCTATTTCACCAGATCAGTTGGACGATATCGAGGTTGAACCCGAGGCGGTTGAGAACCGCAAGTCTATGCGTATTGTTAGGAACGATACGAAGCAGTTTCGAAGGAAGGCGGTGAAACTAGTCAAAGTCCAGTGGGGTGAGAATGAAAAAGACTGTACTTGGGAAACAAAGGAAGATATAAGGAAGAAGTATCCAGAACTCTTTGCCTAGTAAGGTTTTGGTAGTGATAGTTTCTTCCCTTGTTAGTAAACCGCATGCTAGGATAGACTTGTTTTGCATGTTGATTGTTGTTTATGGTTGATAGGCATGCGGAACCCTTTGTGTGTTTTGGTTAGGGAATTTCGGGGGCGAAATTTCTTAAGGGGGGGAGAGTGTAACGACCCGCATTCTACGCATCATAGGATCGTGGAATATTTATTTCTTTCACATATGAAGTCGTATGTTCATGTAACTTTGGGAGACGATTATTGGGGTCATTTCCCATGTTCATGATTTTTGTCGATTTTTAAATGACCGTTTTGCCCCTAGTTGGTACTGTTTTGGCCATAACTTTTGACTGGAAAGGAATTTTAACCTGAAACCACTTCCATTGGATTCGAATGATGGTTTCTCTTTCCGTAGAGTGGTTACATTAGCCAAACGGACTTACCGTTTGGGAGATATGGCTGAAACAAGGTTTAGAAGGTGAAAAACAGCTAATCGGGCTTAACCGGGTGATTAGCAACTAGGCCCAATGGGGGATTTCGGAATTTGGGGTATTTAAGGGCTGCTAGGGTTAGGATTTCGGTTTTAGACTCATTTTTCGAGCCGCCACTTACCTCCTTCAAGCTCTAGCAATGGCCTCCACCTTCTAATTTCATCCTAAATCATCTCTAATCACTTTCTAATCGAAGATTAAGCAAAACTACATCAAATCAAGGAAGGGTAGCACCAAATCAGAGAGAGAGCTGCTAGAACACATAGGGATTGGATCCAAATCAGAGATTATTTCAGATCTAAAGTTTGTTTGTGGCTAAGGTGAGTGATTTGCATAGTTTTACACTAATTATGGCTAATTAGGGGTGATTAGTGTTAATTAGCGAATTTAAACATGATAAAATTCTGGAAAAATGTTTATAAAATTCGGAATGATGTTTTAGACCTCTGTTAGAAATTCCATTTGGTTAAGTTTTGCTAATCATATCATTAGTTTTGCTTAAAACATGCTTAAAGGAAAATATGGGGTTTTGGTCATGTTTGATCCATTTTGATATGTCATATTGTTGTTTTGGTGTTTGTGGTTGATACCCTATGTTCCTATGATTGTATGATATGCTTTGTGGTTGATTAGAAGTGTTAGATTGGTCGAAAACACCGTCGAGAGGCGAAAATAGCTTGCTGGAATGGTGCAGGTTTTAGGACCAGGAAAAACCGACCAGGCTTCTGACCGACCAGGTTCTTGACCCACCAGGTTTCGACCGACCGGGGGAAAACAGAACGACCGACCAGGTTCCAGACCGACCAGGAATGAAGGAGGTTTCAGACCGACCAAGTCTGGAACGACCAAGGGAGTTTCGACCGACCAAGTCTGGAACGACCAAGGGAGTTTTGAACGACCGAGTTTGGACCGACCAGGGGGGTTTCTGACCGACCGACCCCGTAGGAACTTCAGACCGACCAGGATGGGTGAAATGCGACCAGAGGAGGTTTCAGACCGACCAGGGGAGGAGCGAAATGCGACCGACCAGGAATGAAGGAAACCGATCCACTCGTGCTCCATATCACGATCCGAACCATATGCAGATGACCACGATCCGAGCTGAAGGAGCTTGTCACGAATCGATCTGGAGGGGAGCGCACGATCCAAAACAGAGGGTGACCACGAGCTAGTGACTGCGAACCGAACCAGAGTGGTGCGACCCGAACCGTTGGAGGGCGGAGCACGATCCGAACCTGAAGGAAGACCACGACCTGAAGCAAAGTGAAGTGAAGAAAGGAAGACCGATCCGGATGGAGATGACGACCAAAACCCGAGATGCAAAGGTAGTCCGAATGGAAGTTAGAGCTCAAGATCCAGATGGGAACCAACGAGTTCACTTCATGATTGGGCTTTGCTGCTGGACGTGTGCAAAGGGGTTGTCGGTATTCATAACTTTGGTTCACCAGTGAGAGATGGATAGTGGGCTTGTAGTGATAGTTACACGGGATTGGATTCCATCATGGCCCAAAGTATTAGGTGACCAAAGTAGTGGATATCGTATGCTTTACGCACTGAGTGAGGGATGTGAGGATGATTGCTATGTTTGATTGTTTGACATCACTATGACATGCACACCCCCACCCCCGTTATCTTTACACCATTTGAAAGGGCACCTTAGAATGTTGTACAGTATGTAGTGCTAACTCTTTGGTTGCAGGTTCAGGTATGATTGGATTATACCTGTTATTATTCTGTTTAGATGCTTATCACTCATACCAGGCTTTATGTCTGACCCAGAGTTTTATGTCTCTTCTTATTACTCTGGGTGCTCACACGAGCAGACTAGAGACAGGTTATGGTTAGCTGGTGATGCGCGAGTAGCTGATTCGGAGGCGAGCAAGAGGCTTCCACGTATGATATATAGATATTCTCCCTGTGTCGTTGGTGGTCGCTACTTGGGCATTAGTAGTGTACCTCCTTTATCTTGCTTTTTCTTTGAGACAGTTCGAAAAGTTGTAATAATGTTTAACTTTGGATCATAAGCTGTACTTATATTTTCCGCTGCTATGTTAGTTGTTTCAGCTTATGCACTGTCTCACCTGTTTTATGTCAAGTATGTTATTACTATATTTTATTCTATGCGCTGTGAGACATTCTACAGGTTCTTTGTTGATTCTTCGTCTTCTTTCTTTTCTTCTGACGACCGTTCCGTGCCAATTGGACATGTGTACAGCGCACCTTTGGAGTAAATGTCGGTTGGTGCGGGGCGGGCCGTCACAGTAAGCTTATATACAGTTTTTTTTTATATTAAAAAGCCTTGCTTTTGAAAATCTAAAATAAGAAAATATATAAAAATACAGTTTTTAAAAAATATAAAAATATTGTTTTTAAAATATATAAAAATATAGTTTTTAAAATATATAAAAATACAGTTTTTAAAATAGATAAAATGCAGTTTTTAAAATGAAAATTGCATTGGTTTTTAAAAAGAAATAGCTTTGTTTTAAAAAAATAAAATAGAATTGGTTTGAAAAATAAAATAGAACTGGTTTGAAAATAAAAATAGCATTGTTGTAGAAAAATATAAACCTCTTTGATTTGAAAATATAAACCTCTTTGAATTGAAAAATATAAATCACTTTGATTTGAAAATATAAATATCTTTGATTTGAAATATAAATATCTTTGAATTGAAAAATATAAACCTCTTTGATTTGAAAATATAAATATCTTTGATATAAAAATATAATCTTTTTAAGAAGTAGAGCGATGTAAAATTATGATTTTTAATTAGATAAAGGTATAATTTTTAGTTATATAAAAAGCTAATTTTTAGTTAGAAGAAGATATGATTTTTATTCATATAAAAATTTGATTTTTTTTTATGATATGAACATCGCTATTAAGATTTACTTGATATGATATGAACACCGTTGTAAAAATATAATTTTTATATAGAAAGTAGCGCTATAAAAATACAATTTCTATAATGAAGTAGCGATGTAAAATATGATTTTTATATATAAAACTAAATAATAAAAATGTAATTTTTACTATGAACAGAATGAAACAGTGTGTGATGGAACCGACCGGAATCAAATCCAAATCCGAACCGTTTAGAAATAAAGAATGGAGGAGTGGATCCCAAAGGTGAGAACTTCTCACTGTAATTTTATTTCTAGTTAAAAATATATACTAGGATGCAGACGGTGCTTAGTAGCACCCGACACTCGTCGTCCACAAATCATGAACGACTTGTTTGATTATGATGTGTTGTGAAAATTGTTTGTGGTGTTGAATGGAAAAATATATTCATGCGTTGAATGGAAAAATATACATGTGTTGAAATAAAATATTTTATCATTAAAAATATAATTTTTAACGTGTATATGAATAAAATAAATATTCATTTACAAATCGGATGATTTGTTTATGTACACCCATTTGACTGATACAGATTGGGACGATAAATTTTACACGTCGCCCAACTGCACAAATAAATTCTGTGTTTGTGGATTGAAACCCCACACGGGTGTTAGGATGATATTTGATGTACACTATTCCCAACTATTTAGTGGTATGTCAACCGATAGGTTGACACACTGTGGTCAGCATTAAATATTTATATTTAATGCTTATGCAGTGTAGAATGCACTTTGGATGATGGTTGATTGTTTATCATTGTTGTTATATACATATGTTGTATGAAATCCATATAATCAACGTTAAATGGCAATTGACTGTGTCTGATTCCATTTCAGAAAAAATGAATATTTTAAAATAATGAATATTTTAAAATAATATTCAGTAAAAGATCAAAATCTGATTTTGATGTCCGATTTTCCATGGACAAGAATATATTTAAATATATAAAGCGGTGTTGATTAGATTAATGCCATTTTGACGTGAACGATATTGATATCGATTTTATTCATTTTTATAATGAATATCGAAAAGGAAGTGATTTCAAAATCTGAAGTTTGAAAATATTATCATTTATATATTAATGATATGAAATATTCAATTTTGATTTGAAATTGAATATGAAGTTGAAATCGTTTTGAAAACGTATTTAAATCGATTTGTAAAATACGTTTTAAATGGAATCGACGAAATATATATTATATATATATATTATAATGGCCTGAATAGAACGCATCGCGCTGTGGCAGTTCACGAATTTCGACCGTTGACTTCAAATGGACATTACTGGAGATCCGACCGTCGAATTCTCCTGAAACAGGAACGATTGGGTTCGTATCGAAAAGAGCTTTCTAACGAATATAGGAAATTAGAAATTTAAGGGTTGGATTTGGAATTATGTCCAAATCAAATTTGGAGAAGGTCGCTGTAAGTGCAGTTCGATGGTCATTTATGGAAATCGACTGTACGGGACTTGATAAAATTATTAAAAATATTAATAATTTGTGTCAAATCATAATAAATGATTTGGAATGAATTGGGATGAAAATTCCATATTTGAAAAGATAAAAATATATTTCTATCGAAATGAACTAGTTATGAACTAGAATTATAATCCAATATTTTAAATAAACAAATTGGATCTGAAATGGTTTTAAAAATAACCAGAATTTCCAATATATGAATTGGAATGGATTTAAATCAAAATTATCTTCGGAATATTTCGATACTGGATTCCGTGATTATACGAGCATTGTGGAGGAGTTTGGAAGATATATATTTGTGTGTATATATATATATCGTTATTCCAATACGATGTTTGTTGAGTTCAGAATTTGATATTGAGTATAAGCCGATATATTTTCTATTCTGAGCCTTGCATTTAAAATCCAATGGGATTTTGGGTTTGTCGTAACGGTGTTTTCACTAACATTGTTCTTAAACCCAATGGAGTTAAGGGAATTATAGACTAACTGGAGGTTAGCTAAGTTGAATGGTTTCCTTGGTATTGATCCGATGTTGGTTTCGGCCTTCGGGATTAATACTTAGGGAATTGTTCTCTGACTAATTTACGGTTAGAGACTAATGGAATGGTGTCTTCATTAACACTGTTCTGAAATCCTGTGTGAAAAGAATAAGTCTTTTAATTAAGATTTAAAGAAGAATTACCAATTAATGAACATTTAATTGGAATTGAAATGGAATGTAAATCGGGTTTATTATGAACTGTGTTTTAACGACATTCTTTCTTTAACCCGATTTGCAGTGAAATGTGATTTGGAATTTACAAATCTTTATTCTAAGATTTAATGGAATTTCCAAAGTAAAGTTTTCTTGTTTAATAAAATAAATTGGAATGGAATGGGATTCGATTTGATAATAATCGAAATGAACTCCTATGGAGGAAGACTGATAATATATATGGAATTTAAAAGGCTTTACCGTTATTCCATCTATAATTTTAGTCAGATACAGAAATTAATATCGATTATATATTGGTTTGTTTTTCCGTAAAAATTCCATAATTAGTGGAATGTGATTTTGGGTTTATCGTGAACTGTGTTTTAAATGACATTCGATCTTTAATCCAGTTAAAGACAGGATTTATTTCCTAAATTGAAAAAAAATCATTAAGTAATGACTGTTGGAAATTAAAACTGAATTAGAGTTTTAATGAATCTTTAAATAGATTAAAAGGTGAATTTGATAAATAAAATTATCAAATCCAAGAAATGATAGAGAACGGAGTATCACCAGTTTTGCTCCAAGCGTTAGTTAAATTTTTATTTAGATTTGAATGTGAAATGGTAATTAATTTTACCGATAACACTGTGTTGTTAGATATGAAGTATTACCAGTTTTACTTCATGGGATGAATAAGCTGGGATTGGGAAATTAAAACAAATGATTACTTCGGTAAGTTTCGCTAATCCCGACTAGTTTGGATAAACCATAATTTGGTATGGATTAATTTCCGAAGGAAGATTAAAGAATAAATCTAAAGACTTTATCTTTGATAAAATTAATGGGAACCTTTCCCAAAGGATATGAATATTTAAATAAAAGAATATTCAGAATTGGAATGAGGCATATGTTGTGTTTTATTGCACATGTTTATCATATACGCGAGTTATTCAGAAAGACCGGGTTTATCCCAATCTGAATAACTGAATCGGCGATGAGTCGACGATGAAGATGGTGGTTGAAGACCAGAGGTCTTCACATCGTTTGGATAATTACAGATGTCTAGATTGGGCTGTACACCCAAGATAAGGTAATAAGTGGTGATCGTTCTAGACGTACTTGGAGATCGACCAGATATGTCATGTATTGGACATACGGGACGAGGAATAAGGTGCCTCCGGTTTCATTCAGACCCAGAATGAACTTGTAAATGGATGTGTGTCTGACATCGGATTTCATTCTGTGTGATTGATAGACATCGGTTGCATAGCGTGAATTGCCTGTGTGGCATGCTGAGATGCAAATGATCAAGGCTTCTATTGAAAAGCAGTGTCTTGTGGTTGATGATCAAAACACGACTTTAATATAGCATAGCATTGTGTAGCGTTAATTCGCGAGCCTCACACCCCGGTGTGAACCAGAAACGGGAGAGGTGTCTGGGTTTTGCATGCCCAGGTGTTTTACATATGTGGATGATGGATTGCGAGGTGCCTCGGTTATATCGGTCTCTACGGAGCCGATGGATGGTATGGTCTTTATACGGACCAATTTTATGCCCCATAGGGCGGGGAAACGTAGTGTTCAGGCATTTGAATCCACTCCGTGTGGACCATCCCTGACGATCCAAGGTGTAGTTGCTGTTGTTCCTGAGACATGGGCTAAACTGTCTCGAACTAGTAAGGATGATCCCTTGCCTTGGTTCACAGATGGAAATTCAACTTCCAATATGTGATTTTGCGGTTTTAATTGTAGAGCTTAGTATGGCGACATAGTGGGATGGGGCATTATGTCGTCTATGATTGATACATTTATATTTGAAGTTGATTTCTTCACTTATAGTAATAATAAAAGATGAAATTTCACGTACCAAGTATATTTGGCTATTATAAGGTAAAACTCTATCCTCCAGCTTGCATTTTGCGATGGGACCTGAGTCTTATAATAGCTTCATTGTTCTTTATTTAGCATTGCGCTGTTTGTTTTATACACTGGTATTATTGGGGGTAGACTCGTTCCGTGCTACACGACATGATCCCTTGATTTACCTAACTTAGAAATCAAAATAATAACTGTTTTAGTTCTCACACCAGTCACATGACTGACCTGGAGTTTATTATTTTCACCTAAAATCTGGATGCCCCTATTTTTCACAGGGGTAGCTTGTAGTTTTGGTTTTGCAGATTTATATTCACTGGGTCCTGGTTTACATCTGGAATGATATTCGGAATCCGTATATTCCTTTCAGTTGTGTTTTGTTTTATTTTTCCGCTGCTATATATTTAAATGTAATTTAAATCCCTTATATTGTTCGAATGTATATTATTTCTTCATACTCTGTATATTCTTGTACTCTGATGTAAACTGTTGTAATAAGCAATGAAATGTTCTTCTGTTTGTGTTCTGATTTGTCGTGTTCTCAACTCAATACGGGTTTTCCTTTACGGGGAAGTTCGGGTCACTTCATTTGGTATCAAAGCTTTGGTTTATAGAGCTCGAGAACCAGATACATTAGAACCGAACAAAAGAATTCATTAGAGATTGGATTAGTAATATCCAATGAGAATGACTTGTTAGAGATAGGATCAACAGTATCTTAGAATGAGTGTGAAGAGTGTTATTTCAAAATTAAAGTGAAAACGAAATTTTGTTTTGAAAATTTAAACTATATTATTCGTATTTGAATATTTATTTTAAATTGATTTGGACAATTGAGTATATGGAAATTTCGAATATACGCATATTAACGTGGATTCGAAGCCTCAAATATACTGAATAGATATAGAATCACACTCTAGTCACCCGGAGATGGTACTGATGATAGCACGTGCATCATCAGTGTTGGGGTTCGAGTTTCGAAGGTGGGATATCAATATATTTCCATTTGACTGGTGTGAGAACCAAAACTAGATATGGTTATTGTTGTAAATTGACATCAAAAACATGATTTTCGGTATATACGTCAAAATTATGAATTTGAAACGTTAAGTCACTAACTAATTGATGATTATCTTATGTGATTATTTGTTATGAAATAACACAATTATGTGAAAGAACGATATAGATAGCCAAATTGTATCAAATATTGAACTGAATTGGAATTTGTTTGAAAATGCATAAATATACATGTATATATATTGAACAGGTCATAGCAAGGAGGCTAGAGAAGAGGAATAAAATTGTATGCCCGAAAAATACGTACATGTTTACTAATTTATTGGGTTTTGATGATTTTATGAGCCGATTGGCTAGCCGCTTGGCCTTTTCTTTTTCTTTTTGAGATGAGAGGGCTTGTGTGGCGGTTTGGGGATTTTCCTGGTGCTCCATGTACAAAAAAGGTTATGGCGAAATTTTTTGAAAATTTAGGGTGTTAGCCAAATTTTTGAAAAATTAGAAATTCTTAGAAACTGAAAAGTTGAAGAATGAAAGCCAAACTGAAAGTTGAGTTGCTTAGTAAAACAACTTTCAGCTCTGTTCCTTTTCGAGGACGAAAAGATTTTAAGTGGGGGAGATTGTAACAAACCGGAAAATCAGAACCAATTTAATTTTTTTTATTTTGGCAATTTTAATGAATTTTGAATATTTAAAATGATTTATTTTAAATAATTACGATGAGAAATGTATGTTGAATAGAATTAGAACGTATAAATTTATTTAAATCAACGTTAGAATATAAATATTTATTTTAATTACAAAATAAATTGGAAATGGCGTGGTAGTTTGAAAATTCGATTTCAAATTTCAAAATGAATGCACAGGATTCAAAATAAACTGTATTTTAGTGTAACCAGAAATATTTGAATCTGTTTGAAAATATCTTTCCAACGAATCTGAAAAATCAAAATTTCATAGTAGGAATAAAAAGTTATGCCTAGTTGAAAATTCAGAATATTAGTCGCTATGGAAATATAACCCTTAAAAATAGTGATTTTGTAAACAACCTATGTTTTCGACGAAATCGGTTTTGTTGGATCTGGGATGTTAAGTTATTGCTAGATTCCAATTTTCATAATTTTTGGAGTCAATGTGTGAGTGTGGCAAAAGAAAACGTGTTTTAACAGTTTCAGTCAATTTCGATCGACCAGAAAATGGCCATTTTCCAAACAATCTCATAATTATATGAAATTAGTTTTGTTAGGACTGTATAGTCAAAACATAGCCAGATTTATTTTTTTGGAATTTTTACAGCTCGTATGTGGCCCTGGTAAATTAGAATGTGAGTACAAATTCAAAATATTTTTTTATATATTTTGATTTTGATGAAAACTGGCCATAACAGCCGATTTGGGTTACAAAACGTATCCCATTGTGTTCAAAATGGGGGTGATTAACTAGGGGCAACAGTCATTGGGTTTGATTTGGAGCTCGGTTGTGAAATTCACCTTTTAGAATTTAATAGAATTAAATAATAATAAAAATTTATATAAATACCTCCTTCAAAAATCATTCCAACCCTAATTCTCGATCAGCCGCCGTCACCTGCTTTGAACGACCAAAAACGTTCCGAAATTCTAACCAAAAATTCTCTCTCCCTGTTTCTAATTGGATGATCGTTCCGAAGAGAAAAATGAAGTATGACGCGAGATCTTCAAGTTGATCTAAGTTTGATGGAATGTCATTGAAGAATGGGTTCGGATTTGGGGCTCAATCCCGCGACGTTCGAGGCTGATTTGGGGTCGATTGGGGGGTGCGGACTGGGCGCCGCCCCAGGCGAAGGAAGAGGGGGAGGAGGCGCTCCGCCTGGTGGCTTCCGATCATTAATCGATCGAAGTTACGGACCGCGGTGGTGAACCATAGGACTGGAGCAGAACCACGATTTACAATAAGCTTATATACACTATTTTTATATATTAAAAGCCTTACTTTTGAAAATCTGAGATAAGAAAAAATATAAAAACACAGTTTTTAAAATATATAAAAATACTGTTTTTAAAATATATAAAAATACAGTTTTTAAAATAGATAAAATGCAGTTTTTAAAATGAAAATTGCAATGGTTTTTAAAAAGAAATAGCTTTGTTTTAAAAAAATAAAATAGGTTTGAAAAATAAATTGGAATTGGTTTGAAAATAAAAATAACATTGTTGTAGAAAAATATAAAACTCTTTGATTTGAAAATATAAACCTCTTTGAATTGAACAATATAAATATCTTTGATTTGAAAATATAAATATCTTTGATTTGAAAATATAAATATCTTTGAATTGAAAAATATAAACCTCTTTGATTTGAAAATATAGATATCTTTGATATAAAAATATAATCTTTATTAGAAGTAGAGCAATGTAAAAATATGATTTTTAATTAGATAAAAATACAATTTTTAGTTATATAAAAATCAAATTTTTAGTTAGAAGAAGATATGATTTTTATTTATATAAAAATTTGATTTTTTTATGATATAAACATCGCTATTAAGATTGAATTGGTATGATATGAACACCGTTGTAAAAATATTATTTTTATATAGAAAGTAGCGCGATAAAAATACAATTTCTATAATGAAGTAGCGATGTAAAAATATGATTTTTATATATAAAACAGTCTAGTAAAAATGTGATTTTTACTACAAACAGAGTGAAACAGTGTGTGATGGAACCAACTGGAATCAAATCCAAATCCGAACCGTTCAGAAATAAAAGATGGAGGAGTGGATCCCAAAGGTGAGAACTTCTCACTCTAATTTTATTTCTAGTTAAAAATATATACTAGGATGCAGATGGTGCTTAGCAGCACCCAACACCCGTCATCCACAAACCATGGATGACTTGTTTGATTATGATGTGTTGTGAAAATTGATTGTGGTGTTGAATGGAAAAATATATTCATGTGTTGAATGGAAAAATATTCATGTGTTGAAATAGAATATTTTATCGTTAAAAATATAATTTTTAATGTGTATATGAATAAAATAAATTTTCATTTACAAATCGGACGATTTGTTTATGTATACCCATTTGACCTATATAGATTGGGACGATAAATTTTACACGTAGCCCAACTGCACAAATAAATTCTATATTTGTGGATTGAAACACCACACGGGTGCTGGGATAATATTTGACATACGCTAATCCCAACTGCATAGTGGTATGTCAATCAATAGGTTGACACACTGTGGTAAGCGTTAAATATTTATATTTAATGCTTATGCTGTGTAGAATGCACTTTGGATGATGGTTGATTGTTTATCATTGTTGTTCTATACATGTGTTGTATGAAATCCATAAAATAACGAATATTTTAAAATAACGAATATTTTAAAACAATGAATATTTTAAAATAATATTCAGTAAAAGATCAAAAAATCTGATTTTGATGCCCGATTTGGGATGGACACGAATATATTTAAATATATAAACCCATGTTAATTAGATTAATGTCATTTTGACATGAACGATATTTATATCAATTTTATTCATTTTTATAATGAATAACGAAAAGGAATGATTTCAAAATCTGAAGTTTGAAAAAATTATCATTTATATATTAATGATATGGAATATTTAATTTTGATTTGAAATTGAATATGAAGTTGAAATCATTTTGAAAACGAATTTAAAACGATTTATAAAATATGTTTTAAATGAAAATTGATGAAATATATATTATATATATATTATATATATAATATAATGGCTTGAATAGAACGCGCCGCGCCGTGGCAGTTCGCAAATTTCGACCATTGACTTCGAATGTATATTACGGGAGGTCCGACAGTCGGATTTTCTTGAAACCAGAACCGTTGGGTTCATATCGAAAAGAGCTTTCTAACGAATATAGGAAATTAGTAATCTAATGGTTGGATTTAGAATTATGTCCAAATCAAATTTGGAGAAGGTCGTTGTAAGTGCAGTCCGATGGCCGTTTATGGAAATCGATTGTACGGGCCTTGATAAAATTATTAAAAATATTAATAATTTGTGTTAAATCATAATAAGTGATTTGTAAATTATTGGGATGAAAAATTCCTTATTTGAAAAGATAAAAATATATTTTTATCGAAATGAACTAGTTATGAACTAGAATTATAATCCAATATTTTTAAATAAATAAAATGGATTTGAAATGGTTTTAAAAATAACCAGAATTTCCAATATATGAATTGGAATGGATTTGAATCGAAATTATCATTGGAATATTTCAATATTAGATTCCATGATTATACGGGCATTGTGGAGGAATTTGGAAGATATATATATATATATATATATATATATATATATATATCGTTATTCCAATACAATGTTTATTGAGTTCAGAATTTGATATTGAATATAAGCCGATATTTTTTCTATTCTGAGCCTTGCATTTAATATCAAATGGGATTTTGGGTTTGTCGTGAACGATGTCTTCACTAACACTATTCTTAAACCCAATGGAGTTAAGGAAATTAGAAACTAACTGGAGGTTAACTAAGTTGAATGGTTTCCTGGGTATTGATCTGATGTTGGTTTCGGCCTTCGAGATTAATACTTAGGGAATTGTTCTCTTACTAATTTACGGTTAGAGACTGATGGAATGGTATCTTCATTAACACTGTTCTGAAACCCTGTGTGAAAAGAATAAGTCTTTTAATTAAGATTTAAAGAAGAATTACCAATTAATGAACATTTTATTGGAATTGAAATGGAATGTAAATCTGGTTTATTGTGAACTATGTTTTAACGACATTTGTTCTTTAACCTGATTTGCAGTGAAATGTGATTTGGAATTTATAAATCTTTATTCTAAGATTTAGTGGAATTTCAAAAGTAAAGTTTTCCAGTTTAATAAAATAAATTGGAATGGAATGGGATTCGATTTGATAAAAATCGAAATGAACTTCTGTGGAGGAAGACTGATAATATATATGGAATTTAAAAGTCTTTAACGTTATTCCATCTATAATTTTAGTCAGATACGGAAATTGATATCGATTATATATTAGTTTGTTTTTTCGTGAAAACTCCATAATTAATGGAATGTGATTTTGGCTTTATTGTTAACTGTGTTTTAAATGACATTAGTTCTTTAACCTAGTTAAAGGCAGGATTTATTTCCTGAATTGGAAAAAAAATCATTAAGTAATGATTGTTGGAAATTAAAACTGAATTAGAGTTTTAATGAATCTTTAAATAGATTGAAAAGTAAATTTGATAACTAAAATTATCAAATCCAAGAAATGATCGAGAATGGAGTATCACCAGTTTTGCTCCAAGCGTTAGTTAAATCTTTAATTAGATTTGAACGTGAAATGGTAATAAATTTTATCGATAACACCGTGGTGTTAGATATGAATTATTACCAGTTTTACTTCATGGATGAATAGGTTGTGATTGGGAAATTAAAACAAATGATTACTTCGGTAAGGTTCACTAATCCCGACTAGTTTGGATAAACCATAATTTGGTATGGATTGATTTCCAAAGGAAGATTAATGAATAAATTTAAAGAATTTATCTTTGATAAAATTAATGGGAACCTATCCCAAAGGATATGAATATTTAAATAAAAGAAAATTCAGAATTGGAATGAGGTGTATGTTGTGTTTTTATAGCAGTTGTTTATCATATACGCGAGTTATTCAGAAAGACCGGGTTTATCCCATTCTAAATAATTGAATCGGCGATGAGTCGACGATGAAGACGTGGTTGAAAACCGGAGGTATTCACATTGTTTGGATGATTATTGATGTCTTGATTGGGTTGTACCCCCAAGACAAGGTAATAAGTGGTGATCGTTCTAGACGTACTTGGAGATCGACCGGATATGCGAGGACCTCTCTCCTATATTGGACATACGAGACGAGGAATAAGGTGCCTCCAGTTTCGTTCAGACCCAGAGCGGACTTGTAGATGGATGTGTGTTTGACATCGGATTTCATTCTGTGTGATTGATAGACATCGGTTGCACAGCGTGAATTTCCTATGTGACATGCTGAGATGCAAATGATCAAGGCTTCTGTTGAAAAGCAGAGTCTTATGGTTGATGATTAAAGCACGACTTTAATATAGCATAGCTTTGTGTAGAGTTAATTCGCGAGCCTCACACCACGGTGTGAACTAAAAAGGAAGAGGACATCAGGGAGGACACGTGTATCCTTCTAGCTAGGAGTGGCATCTGGGTTTTGCATGCCTAGGCGTTTTACTTGTGCGGATGATGGATAGCGAGGCACCTCAGTTATATCGGTCTCTGTAGAGCCGATGGCTGGTATGGTCTTTATACGGACCAATTTTATGCCCCCATAGGGCGGGGAAACCCAATGTTTAGGCATTTTAATTCATTCGTATGGACCGGCCCAGATGATCCGAGTTGCAGTCGCGGCTGTTCCTGAGACATGGGCTAGATTGTCTCGAACCGATAAGGATAATTCCTTGCCTTGGTTCACAGATGGAAATCCAACTTCCAATACGTGATTTTGCAGTTTTAATTGTATAGCTTAGTATGGCGACATAGTGGGATGGGGCACTATGTCGTCTATGTTTGATACATTTATATTTGAAGTTTATTTCTTCACTTACAGTAATAATAAACGATGAAATTTCACGTACCAAGCATATTTGGCTATTATAAGGTAAAACTCTATCCTCCGACTTGCGTTGCATTGTGTGACGGGACCTGAGTCTTATAATAGCTTCATTGTTCTTTATTTAGCATTGCGTTGTTTGTCTTATGCAATGGTATTCTTGGGGGTAAACCCGTTCTGTGATATACGGCGTGGTCCCATGATTTACCTAACTTAAAAATCAAAATAATAACTGTTTTAGTTCACACACCAGTCACATGACTGACCTTGAGTTTATTGTTTTAACCTAAACTGTGGGTGCCCCTATTTCCACACGGGCAACTAGTAATTTTGGTTTTGCATATTTATATTCCCAGGATCCTAGTTTACAAGTGGAATGATATTCTGAAAGCTTTGTATCTGTATATTCCTTTCAGTTGTGTTTTGTATTAATTTTCCATTGCTATGTATTTAAATGTAATTTAAATCTCTGAAATTGTTTGAATGTATATTATTTCTTCATACTCTGTATATTCTTGTACTCTGATGTAAATTGTTGTAATAAGCAATGAAATGTTCTTCTGTTTGTGTTCTGATTTGTCAGGTTCTCAACTCAATCCGGGCTTTCCTTTATAGGGAAGTTCGGGTCGCTTCATTTGGTAACAGAGCTTTGGTTTACAGAGCTCGAGAACAAGATACATTAGAACCAAAAGAAAGAATTTATTAGAGATTGGATTAGTAATATCCAATGAGAATGACTCATTAGAGATAGGATCAGTAGTATCATAGAACAAGTGTGAAGAGTGTTATTTCAAAATAAAAGTTAAAAAAAAAGTTGTTTTGAAAATTTAAACCATATTATTTGTATTTGAATATTTATTTTAAATTGATTTGGACAATCGAGTATATGGAGATTTTGAATATACGCGTAATTAATTTGTATTCGAAGCCTCAAATATACTGGATAGATATAGAATCACACTCTAGTCGCTCGGAGATGGTACTGATGATAGCACGTGCATCATCAGTGTTTGGGTTCGAGTTTCGAAGGTGGGATACCCATATATTTCCATTTGACTGGTGTGAGAACCAAAACTAGATAGGTATGTTATTGTAAATTGGTATCAAAAACATGATTTTCTGTATATATGTCAAAATTATGAATTTGAAACGTTAGGTCACTAATTGACTGATGATTGTGTTGTGACTATTTGTTATCTAATAAAACAATTATGTGAAAGAACAGTATATCAAATATTAAACTGAATTGGAATTTTTTTGAAAATGCATACATATACAGGTATATACATTTGACAAGTCATAGAAAGGAGGCTAGAGAAGAGGAATAAAATTGTATGCCCGACAAATTGGTACTTGTTTTCTAATTTATTGGGTTTGGATGATATTATGAGCTGATTGGCTATCCGCCTGGCCTTTTCTTTTTCTTTTTGAGATGAGAGGGCCTGTGTGGCAGTTTGGGGATTTTCCCAGTTCTCCCCATACAAAGGAGGTTATGGCGAAATTTTTCGAAAATTTAGGGTGTTAGCCAAATTTTTGAAAAATTAGAAATCCTTAGAAACAGAAAAGTTGAAGAATGAAAGTCAAACTGAAAGTTGAGTTGATTAGTAAAATAACTTTCAGCTCCGTTCCTTTTCGAGGACGAAAAGATTTTAAGTAGGGAGATTGTAATAACCCGGAAAATCAGAACCAATTTAAATTTTTTATTTTGGCAATTCTAACGAATTTTGAATATTTAAAATGATTTATTTTAAATAATTACGACGAGAAATGTATGTTGAATAGTATTAAAATGTATAGATTTATTTAAATCGACGTTAGAATATAAATATTTATTTTAATTATAAAATAAATTGGAAATTGCGCGATAATTTGAAAATTCGATTTCAAATTTCAAATGAATGCACAGGATTCAAAATAAAGCAGATCTTAGTGAAACCATAAATATTTGAATCTGTTTGAAAATAGCTTTCCAACGAATATGAAAAATCAAATTTTCATAGCAGGAATAAGAAGTTATGCCCAGTTTAAAATTAAGAATAATCGCTATGGAAATATAGCCCTTTAAAATAGTGATTTTGCAAACAACCTCCGTTTTCGACGAAACCACTTTTGTTGGATTCAAGATGTCAAGTTATTGCTAGATTCCAATTTTCATAATTTTTGGAATCATTATGTGAGCGTGGCAAAAGAAAACGTGTTTTAACAGTTTAAGTCAATTTCAATCGACCTGAAAATGGCTTTTTTTCAAACAGTCTCAGAAATTGACGAAATTAGTTTTGTTAGGACCGTATCGTCAAAACATAGCCAGATTTATTTTTCTCGAATTTTTAGAATCCGTATGTGGCCTCGATAAATTAGAATGTGCGTTCAAGTTCAAAATATAATGTTTTACATTTTGATTTTGATGAAAACTAACTGTAACAGCCAACCAGGGTTACGAAATGTATCCCATTGTGTTAAGAATGGGGGTGATTAGCTAGGGGTGGTAGTCGTTGGGTTTGTTTTGGAGCTCGGTTGTGAAATTCACCTTTTAGAATTTAATAGAATTAAATAATAATAAAATTTGATATAAATACCTCCCCCAAAAATCATTCCAACGCTAATTCTTGATCAGTCGTCGTCACCTGCTTTGAATGGCCAAAAACGATCCAAAATTCTAACTCAAAATTCTCCCTCCTTGTTTCGAATTAGATAATCGTTCTAAAAAGTAAAACGAAGTGTGACGCAAGCTCTTCAAGTTGATCTAAGTTTGATGAAATGTCATTAAAGAATGGGTCGGATTTGGGGCTCAACCCCACGCCGTTCGAGGCTGATTTGGGGGCGATTGGGGGTTGCAGATTGGGTGCCGCCACAGGCGAAGGAATAGGGGGAGGAGGCTCCGTCTGGTGGCTTCCGATCATCGATCGATCGAAGTTGTGGACCGCGGTGGTGAACCCTAGGACTGGAGCATAACGACGATTTACAGTAAGCTTATATACAGTTTTTTATATATTAAAAAGCCTTGCTTTTGAAATTTGAGATAAGAAAATATATAAAAATACAGTTTTTAAAATATATAAAAATACAGTTTTCAAAATATATAAAAATACAGTTTTTAAAATAGATAAAATGCAGTTTTTAAAATGAAAATTGCATTGGTTTTTAAAAAGAAATAGCTTTGTTTTAAAAAAAACTTGAAACGGTTTGAAAAATAAAATAGAATTGGTTTGAAAAATAAAATAGAATTGGTTTGAAAATAAAAATAGCATTATTGTAGAAAAATATAAACCTCTTTGATTTGAAAAAATACAAACCTCTTTGAATTGAAAAATATAAATCTCTTTGATTCGAAAATATAAATATCTTTGATTTGAAAATATAAATATTTTTGAATTGAAAAATATAAACCTTTTGATTTGGAAATATAAATATCTTTGATATAAAAATATAATCTTTATTAGAAGTAGAGCGATGTAAAAAATTTGATTTTTAATTGGACAAAAATATATATTTTAGTTATATAAAATCTAATTTAATTGGACAAAAATATTCATATAAAATTTGATATTTTTTTATGATATTAACATTGCAATTAAGATTTAATTGGTATGAAATGAACACCGTTGTAAAAATATAATTTTTATATAGAAAGTAGCACTATAAAAATAAAATTCTATAATGAAGTAGCGATGTAAAAATATGCTTTTTATATATAAAACCGAATAATAAAAATGTGATTTTTACTGTGAATAGAGTGAAACAGTGTGTAATGGAACCGACTGGAGTCAAATCCCAATCCAAACCGTTTAGAAATAAATAATGGAGGAGTGGATCCCAAAGGTGAGAACTTCTTACTCTAATTTTATTTCTAGTTAAAAATATATACTAGGATGTAGACGGTGCTTAGCAGCACTCCACACCCGTCGTCTACAAACCATGGATGACTTGTTTGATTATGATGTGTTGTGAAAATTGATTCTGGGGTTGAATGGAAAAATATATTCATGTGTTGAATGGAAAAATATTCACGTGTTGAAATAAAATATTTTATCGTTAAAATATAATTTTTAATGTGTATATGAATAAAATAAATATTCATTTACAAATCGGATGATTTATTTATGTACACCCATTTGATTGATATAGATTGGGACGATAAATTTAACATGTTGCCCAACTGCACAAATAAATTCTGTGTTTGTGATTGTTGGAAATAAAAACTGAATTAGAGTTTTAATGAATCTTTAAATAGATTGAAAGGTGAATTTGATAACTAAAATTATCAAATCCAAGAAATGATCGAGAATGGAGTATCACCAGTTTTGCTCCAAGCGTTAGTTAAATCTTTAATTAGATTTGAACGTGAAATGGTAATTAATTTTACCGATAACACCACGGTGTTAGATATTAAGTATTACCAATTTTACTTCATGGGATAAATAGGTTGGGATTGGGAAATCAAAACAAATGATTACTTCGGTAACGTTTGCTTAACCCGACTAGTTTGGATAAACCATAATTTGGTATGGTTTGATTTCCAAAGGAAGATTAAAGAATACATTTAAACAATTTATCTTTGATAAAATTAATGGGAACCCTTCCCAAAGGATATGAATATTTAAATAAAAGAAAATTCAGTATTGGAATGAGGCGTATGTTGTTTTTTTATAGCACTTGTTTATCATATACGTGAGTTATTCAGAAAGATCGGGTTTATCCCATTCTGAATAACTGAATCAGCGATGAGTCGACGATGAAGATGGTGTTGAAGACCGGAGGTTTTCACATCGTTTGGATGATTACTGATGTCTTGATTGGGATGTACACCCAAGATAAGGTAATAAGTGGTGATCGTTCCAGACGTACTTGGAGATCGACCGGATATGTGAGGACCTCTCTCTTGTATTGGACATATGGGAAGAGCAATGAGGTGCCTCCGGTTTCTTTCAGACCCAAAACGAACTTGTAAATGGATGTTTGTCTGACATCGGAGTTCATTCTGTGTGATTAATAGAAGGTGGTTGCATAGCATGAATGGCCTATGTGGCATGCTGAGATGCCCATGATCAAGGCTTCTGTTGAAATGCAGAGTCTTGTGGTTAATGATCAAAGAACGACTTTAATATAGCATAGCATTGTGTAGCATTAATTCGCAAGCCTCATACCCTGGTGTGAACCAGAAACGGGAGAGGACATCAGGGAGGGCATGCATTTCCTTTTAGATAGGAGCGGTGTCTGGGTTTTGCATGCCCAGGCGTTTTACTTATGTGGATGATGGATAGCGAATCGCCTCGGTTATATCGGTCTCTGTGGAGCCGATGGATCGTTTGGTCTTTATACAGACCAATTTTACGCCTCATAGGGCGGGGAAACGCAGTGTTCAGGAATTTTATTCCACTCTGTGTGGACTGGCCTTGACGATCCAAGTTGCAGTTGCGGCTATTCTTGAGACATGGGCTAGATTGTCTCGAACCGGTAAGGACGATCCCTTGTCTTGGTTCATAGATGGAAATCCAACTTCCAATATGTGATTTTGTGGTTTTAATTGTAGTGCCTAATATGGCGACATAGTGGGATGGGGCACTATGCCGTCTATGATTGATACATTTATATTTGAAGTTGATTTCTTCACTTATAGTGATAATAAAAGATGAAATTTCACATACCAAGCATATTTGGCTATTATAAGGTAAAACTCTATCCTCCGGCTTGCGTTGCATTGTGTGATAAGACCTGAGTCTTATAATAGCTTCATTGTTCTTTATTTAGCATTGCGCTGTTTGTTTTATGCACTGGTATTCTTGAGGGTAAACCTGTTCTGTGCTGTACAGCGTGGTCCCATGATTTACCTAACTTAAAAATCAAAATAATAACTATTTTAATTCTCACACTAGTCACATGACTGACCTGGAGTTTATTATTTTAACCTAAACTCTGGGTGCCCCTATTTTCCACACGGGCAGCTAGTAGTTTTGGTTTTGCAGATTTATATTCATAGGATCCTGGTTTACTGCTGGAACGATATTCGAAGAGCTCTTTATCCGTATATTCCTTTCAGTTGTGTTTTATATTATTTTTCCGCTGTTATATATTTAAATGTAATTTAAAACCCTGATATTGTTCGAATGTATAATACTTCTTCATACTCTGTATATTCTTGTACTCTAATGTAAATTTTTGTAATAAGCAATGAAATATTCTTCTGCTTGTGTTCTGATTTGTCGTGTTCTCAACGCAATCCGGGCTTTCCTTTACGGGGAAATTAGGGTCGCTTCACTCTTTTTCGAATAAACTATATTCGATAACACCGTATCGAATAACTATATTCGACAATCTCTCATTCGAATAAACTATTCGATAACTCTTTTTCGAATAAACTATATTTGATTACTGATTTTTGAATAAACTATATTCGATAACTCCTTTTCGAATAAACTATATTCGAAAACTCCTTTCAGGTCAACTCAATTTCTATTATTTTTTTTGAATTTAGTACTTCCCAACAATTACGAATTTCCTTTTATAATTGTTTTAATTCTGCAAAACATTTGCTTTTAAATAGTTATTCACTTTAAAATGTGAATATTATTCCTTCACAAAAAACTGGACTCGTTTTATCAAATAAAAACTTGATTTCATAACATAAATACTAACACAGGTTTAAACTGCAATTATCGAGTCATTTTATAACTTCTTGTCACATTCCATTTTATTTATCAAATCTCTTTTACATGTCAACTTCATAGTTGATTTTATTTAATAAGTCTATAATTCTCTGTTGCCTTTATATTCTATTATAAAATATCGGTTTCAAGCCGAATATTAATTATCTTGTCAAATCCCGATTTATTCAATATATAGTTTATTTAAAATAAACTATTTTATAACAATTTGCCTAGTCGAGTTCTAGTTACAAATCTTTATGGAATTTATTCTTTAATCCTATTCATATTTCGAACATCAAAATAAATTCCATCGTTTCTTTTTCAAAAAAAATTCCATATTTCCCGTTTTTCATTTATTGCTAAATTTATAATACAAATTATCCGCTGGTAATTATTTCTATTTCATTTATAAACATTGTTTATAAATCATACTACTTGTGTTTATTATTAAACAAGCTATTTATTTTCTAGCCATTCGAAATACCATTTCTATTTTTAAAATAGATTTTCCCTTTTCCAAATTCATATTTCCAACCTTTATAATTCCCTTTACAAATGTTAAGTTTACATTCCATTTTCAAATATCAGTGTTAAAACCAATTTTCACTTCTCTATATAAATTCAGACTTATATATTAAATTTATCAAATGATAAATATTTCCTTAATTTATAAACATCGTTTATAAATTATTCATCTCAATTTATCTTGTTGAAATAGATTTCTATTAAATATTTATTTTAAATCAATTTCCAATAATTCCTTTATAATTGGAAATTACCTTTATAAATATTTTATAAATTTCCTAAATATTATATTTACTCCATATACTCATTTATTTACCTCTTATTACCTTCATTCAGTATTTATACTAAAACGGCAATTTAAAACTTCCATATAACCGTTAATAATTTCAATACAGAAGTTCTTATTTAATTTCCCAAATAATTCCTTTTTATAAAATCCATTGATTTTATACAAACATTTTATTTTCAATATACACTTAAGAAAATCCCCTTTTACATTCCCGTATTACCTATGGTATTTAAAATACCAAATAATAAGACCAATGTCATCATAATCAATCACAGATCATTTATCACATCATATACCACAATATAAGAAAAAATAGTATTATAATTATTATGAAATCCAGTTGGATCCCTCCAACCTGTTTCCCTACATCAAAGAATTTAAACAATATAATTAACATCAATTTTATTTCAATATGAAATATTCTAATAAACAGAATCAATATTTAATTACCGCTATATGTATAAAACTAGATCTATAATTTCAACCAATTAATTAGCAGTTCGTCCAAACAATCAACACACAACAATCAACCATCCTTTATCAACTCTAAAAATACGTTATAAAAATATAAACTGAGCAGAGTTAGTGAGGTTTATTCACATTGGACGTTTATTGTAAAAGAACGGTAAACTGTCGATTTGTCCATTCAGATATTTTATTCCACCATAAATTGTAACGAGCTTCAAATCTCTTCAAACTACTTCCATTTTGTAGCCGTCGTTCATATGATCCCAACGGATCTTGTTTCGTTGAATTTGGACAATCTGTGATCAAGATATTAAATTAACAAGTGCCATACATTATTTAAATTAAAACTAACTTCCGTGAATTAATTTACTGGGCCTTTACCCATTTAGTTACGGCCCACTACGCTGAAACACGTCCTCAGCAGCTTCTTACCGCAAGCCAATTTTCATGCTCTAGTATTCCTACTCCATTTCCAATTATTCTCATGCCAAATCGTCCTTCTCCACATTATAAAAAATCAAACTAAATATATCACAACTCTTCTTAGCTCTCTCTATATCTAGCCATACCAAGAACGCGACGTATTCGAAAGAAATCCATCGTTCAGCTTTTCTTCACGCGATCATAGGGATGATCGACATTTTTATTTTTATTTTAATTCCAAAAATAACAACTAGAAGCTATTAACCACAAGGATTCCAAATATCAACTCCAATTCACGAAGTGATACCTCCATTTTCTAACATCCTCAACCCTAGCTGATAAGAACGTAGATGTCCATGAAACAACATAAAAAAACACTTCAAATCCATTTAAACTCATACGAGCCTAAAGCACAAGCAAAGAGAAAAGCAACGAACATGGTTTTAGCGATTTTATATGATTTGTTATCGATTTATGAAATGAATATTTTGCTGTGATGAACATAAAGTAGCGATGGATTTTATTTGACTAGTGGATGAATTTTCTTAGGTTAGAAAATCCTAAGGAGTATTAGTAGGTAAATTATAATATTTTTATATTTATTATTTTATTAGATTATAGCCTATCCCTACCTATATACCGTTTAAAAACTCCTACGATCACGTGCAATATCCAAATTCGATGAAAATGGACATGCAGCTACAGTTCGACACTACGGACCCAACGAAACTTGTTTCGTCGAATTCTTAGTCCGTTTTCTCACACAGCGTAATTTTAAAGTCAAATTATCGACTATTTTCCACATTAAAATCCCGTACGGCCACGTACGGACTCCAAAAATCACGAAAATTGAAATCTAACAATAATTTAATATTTCGGATCCAACAAAATTAATTTCGTTGAAAACAGAGGTCGTTTGTAAAAATGGCTATTTTCTAAGGCTGAAATAAACCCATTTAAATATTAATGTATTTAAAAACAATTTAATTTAATATTAATAAATAAATATTATCGTATATATTCACATAGAATACTATCCAGCTCCAAAATAAACATTTCTGGATTTGTAACTCCATATTTCGAAATCCAAGTTAAATCGATATTCCATTTATATTAAAAAACCATTTATAATATAAATAAATCATTATAAATTATAAATGAATTCCATAGCGACTTTTTGAAAATTTCATTTGATCATAAATCAAAATCTACATGATGAAATCCCGATTTTTCTCTTTCATTAGAAAAATATAGTGCACCAGATCCCAACGTTTCTTGTTTCATAGAAATCCGACTTAAACTGAATTATGTATATTCATTTAAAGTACGAATCACCAAATTACGAACTACCGCAACATTATGAGCTCAATTTAAGTATATTATAAACTATACGTTCAAATGTCGTTTAATAAATAAATTCGTTATTATAATTAAATTCTAAACTGAATTAAATCTTATAAATAATCCAATTCACACAACATTGCTATTTCAGCTATTTCTGGTTATTTTAAAATTAAATATATTATTATATTAATTATATATTAAATATAATTTAATTCAAGCCATTTAAAATTACCAAACAATTATATAAATAATTAGGTAAATTATTTATTTCCCGTTAAAAATACGGGACATTACATTCTTCCCCCCTTAAGAGAATTTCGTCCCCGAAATTACTAAGGTAGAAAACAAACCCTATTAACTGGGTTAAAAATTATTTGTAAACTTCGTAAATTCAGTTTAAAGTGAACCAAATCAATTTCAATTAAATTATTAATTCATTTCGACTAACTAAAATTTTCAAAAATTCTATAAATTTTCTAACACCTTAAGTTTTTGGAAAATTTCGCTACCACCTCCTTTGTACGGCTCAATCAATACAGCTACAACTCGCCTCTCTAGGCCTTCTCCAATCCAAAAATAAAATCAACAGCCAAGCGACTTTCCAAGTTGGCTCATAAATCACCCAACTCATATAAAAATAAACTTGTATCTTTTTGTCGGGCATATCTTTATGTCCTTTCCATCTGCTACCAATTCAGCATATATCAATGTCATCCCAATCAAACACCAATTAGATTTTATGCTCAAACCCAATCATTCGCTTATCCAAACCAAATTCCAATCTCAATCTCAAGTACCATTCTTGATTTTCAATTTCTTAACTCATCAATCCGATCTAATTAACCAAGTTAAGTTCCATCCACATATTTCATTACCTAATTAATTTCTTTAATCAGTTATCTTTCTCTCGTAACTCAAATCTGATTTTTATTTCCAAAAATCAATCCATTTCAATTCACATGGGCCCAATTATATTCAAGAATCCAATTTTTCTTGATATCATTTTATTCCAATTCAATTCACTCTCCCAAATTCTTATTAATTTGTTTTGAATCAAACAATCTCTACTTGGGAGTTTTTAAATAGTTTAGCATATCCAAAATCAAACTTTCCTTTTTAGGATTCAAACAACTCGTTTTTTCTCAGAATAATTCAAAATGAATATCTTTGGTAGTAATCTGTCACTTAGAAACTCGAAAATGAACACTAATGATGTGCCCAGCATCATAAGGGTTATTTCCCAGCGATCAAAGTGAATTCAATACCATATCACTTTCAAACCCATATTCAAACATTAAATTTTGAAATAAATTCTAAATATCATTCACAATGCTTGGAAAACAATTTGAAATCTCCTAAGATTTTAAAATTCTCGTATATTTGATCCAAGTCCATTTACAAACATTTATTCAAATTTCCAGAGTTTTTAATTTCAAATCTGATTTAAATCATCAAATTTTGCATATTACACTTATACGAATTCTAATTGTTTATTCACATAACCATTTCAGTTATAATCTTATCGATTATAATAACAACCAACACATCCAATATACTATAATATTTCAAATATCTGTACTTTGTTTGTATCTAAATATACTTTGGGTAAATTATTTCATTTACCCTTTTTTCAAAACATACTATGTCGGTTAATCGTTGTAACAACCCGGAATTTCTGAACCAATTTAAAATTTTGATTTAAGCTATTTTAATGAATATGCGAATAAAAATTGGTTATTTTTGCTAAAGAAAATTTGAGTACAATTTTAAAATTATTTTTTATATTTTATTTGACTTAAAATAAACTCAGCAAAATTATTAAATTGATTTATAAGCTTTATTTTTAAAATTTTGAAAACTGGATTTTGAAAATCAACGCATAGCCCTTAAAAAGTGAGATTTTGCTAGAAAACTCATAATTCGACGAGGTAAATTTTTTTGGATTCATATTGACAAATCATAGTTGGGTTCCAAAATGCGCGTCGAACGGAGTCAGTATGTGACCGTGCGAAGCAAAACCATTTGTTCAAAAACAGGTGGTCATTTTACAAAGGAACATTGTTTAGATGATCTCGAAATTCGATTCCACTTTTTTTTTGGATTCGTATCATCAAATAATGATTAAATCCAAAAGGGCATAATTTTTGAAGTTAGCATTTGGGCATACAAGAAGAAAGGGTATGCTAAAATCGCATTTTTGAAGCTAATTTGAGCAATTTTACAAAGGAACATTATTAAGATGACCTTTGAATTCAACGAAAAATTTTAATTGGATCCATAGCATCAGATAATGGTAAGATTAAAAATTTCATGATTTTTAAAATCAGTATGTGACCGAGCGTGATTTATAAAGTGAAAAACAGATAATATTTTGACTTTAAAAATTCGTTGTTTGTGCGTACGGAGTTGGAATTCGACGAAATCATTTTCTTTGGGTCCATAATGTTAGAGAGTAGTTGCATGTTGATTTTCATTGAAAACGTAATCCGTAGGTGATCACACAGATTTCTAAACTAGGGCTGGCAATTAGAACCGAAAACCCGAACCGAACCGAACCCGATGGGTCTCGGGTCGGGTCTAGGTGATGAAAAATACCATCAAGACCCGATCAAACCCGACCCACATAGACCCGAACCTGAAAGACCCGACCTAAAAACACTGAAATATATGTATTTTTAGTGTTATTATTCAATCGGACCCGAACCGACCCGACCCGACCCGAGCTTTAACCCGACCCGACCCGAGCTTTAACCCGACCCGACCCGAACCGAAGCTCGGGTCGGGTCGGGTCCAGATTTTTGAAATGTATAGTTTAGACCCGACAAAACCCGACCCGCCTAGAACCGAGACCCGCCGGGTCGGGTCTGGGTCCATCGGGTCGGGTCTAATTGCCACCCCTATTCTAAACAATGAAATTAAGCAAAAATTAAGTACAATAAAATATAAAATCTTTAAAAAAATAAATTCCTCCTCTATATAATATCCTTTTCACTTCCTTAACCTAATTCTATTTCTCAATATCACGCTGCTACTCTTCTTTCTATTCAACGTGATTTCCCCCTTCTCACCTCCTCCTCCTCCTCCGATCTCCCCTCTCCTCCTCCCTTTTCTAAAAAAAAACCCGAACCCCAAAGCTCCAAGGCCCCAAATCGTCGCCACTGACCACCAGCAGCCTCCCCGCCACCTCAGCACCGCCTGTAAGCTTTTTTTATTATTTTTTATTCATTTATAAGATTAAAAATGTGATTTTTAATTAGTGTAACAAACATAAAGATATGATTTTTAATCACATAAAGATATAATTTTTAATCATATAAAGATATGATATTTAATCATATAAAGATATGATTTTTAATCGCATAAAGATATGATTTTTAATCGCATAAAAATATGATTTTTAATTGCATAAAGATATGATTTTTAATCACATAAAGATATGATTTTTGATCGCATAAAGTTATGATTTTTATTTATAAAAAGTTATGATTTTTATTTACATAAAGTTATGATTTTTAATTACATAAAGTTACGATCTTTAGTTTTATATAAAAATATCATCTTGGTCAGTAAAATATAGGATTCTTATCGTAGGAAGAAAATATTTTTGGCAAGTTAAAAATATGATTCTTATTCTATGAACATCGTTATGAAAGTATGATTTCTTTGTTAATGAAAGTATGATTTCTTTGTTAATGAAAGTATGATTTCTTTGTTAAAGTATGATTTCTTTGTTAATGAAAATATGATTTCTTTGTTAATGAAAATATGATTTCTTTGTTAATGAAAATATGATTTTTATCTATATAGCGTTGGAATAAAGATATGGTTTTTATATACTTAGCATTGAAACAAAAATATGATCTTTATATAAATAGCTTAGGAATAAAAGTATGATTTTTATTATGAAGATAGCGAAATAAGAAGGATTATTATTATTAAGATAGAGAAATAAAAATATTATTTTTATTATGAAGATAGCTAGATAAAAATGTGATTTTTATATGCATAACATTAGAATAAAAATGTGATTTTTTTATGTATAGTATTAGAATAAAGATATGATTTTTAGTTGCATAAAAATATGATTTTTAATGATATAAAAATATGATTTTTACTTATGTAAAAATAAAATTTTTAGTAGATAAAAATATGATTTTTATCATAGCTATGAAATAATTTTCAGAAAGATAAAAATATGATTTTTATATATACAGTAGCAGTATAAAAATATGATTTTTATATATGTGTAGCGTTATAAGAATATGATTTTTAAATATATATATATATATAACATTGTTTAAAATGTGATTTTTGATATAAACTGCGTGAAGTAGATTGCGTTGAAATCACGAAGAAGAACACAACGCCCTAGAACTAATCCAAATGGTGCAATCAAAGAATGACGGAGTGGAAACCAAAGTTGAGAACTTCTCACTCTAATTTTGTTTACAGTTAAATATATATTAGGATGCAGACGGTGCTTAGTAGCACCCGACACCTTTGATTGAAACCATGAATGTTTGGTTATTTGTTTTATTGATTTATTTGTTTGAATTTGGTTTGGGATATGAATCGAATTGATTAGAATTGGTTTGTGTATGGCGCGAGCCAGTATTAGGCGAGGGATAAGGCTAGTCGCGCCGTTATGCTGCCAAAATTTTCTAAACAAAAATGTTAGAACAATAAAAATATTATTTTTATTGTATAAATGAATTTTATAAAATATTGATGTGTCAAAATAAATATTTTATAGTTAAAAATATAATTTTTAATGTGTATATGAATAAAATAATTATTCATTTACAAATCGGATGATTTATTTATGTACACCAATTTAACTGAAATTGATTAGGACGATAAATTTTACAAGTCGCGCAAATGCACAAATAATATTCAGTATTTGTTGGTTGAAACCCCGCACGGGTATTGGGATGATATTTAACATACACTAATCCCAATTGTTTAGTTGTATGTCAATCGATTGGTTGACAGACTGATGTAAGCGTTAATTATTTATATTTAATGCTTATACACTAATGAAATGCACTTTGGATGTTGTATGAATTTTTAATGATTGGTTATCATTGTTGTTGTATACGTGCAATGTATGAAATTATATGGTAATTGACTGAGTCGCATTCCGATTCAGAAATGAAGAATATTTTAAAATAAAAAAAATTTTAAAATAAATTTTTTTTAAAATAAAGAATGTTTTAAAATAAAGAATATTTTAAAATAACGAATATTTTAAAATAATATTCAGTGAATAATAAAATTATGATTTTGATGTCTGATTTTGGATAGGCACAAAAAAATTGAAATGTGAAGCCGAGTTAAGTAGCAAACGCCAATTTAATCCGAACGGGTTTATCGATCCGATTTTATTCATTTTAAAATGAATATCGAAAAGAAGTGATTTCAAAATCTAATATTTTGAAAATATTATCATTTTAATATGATAAAGATATGGAATATTCAATTTTGATTTAAAATTGAAAATTAAGTTGAAATCGTTTTAAAATGAAATAATAAACGATTTATAAAATATGTTTTAAATGGAAATCGACGAAATATATATATATATTTAATGGCCTGAATAAAATGCGCCGCGACCGTTCGCGAATTTCGACCATTAACTTCAAATTGATGAAATGGGAGATCCGACCATCGGATTCTCCTAAAACTAGAACCATTGGGTTCTTATCGAAAAGAGCTTTCCAATGAGTATAAGAAATTCGAAATCTAACGGCTAGATTTGGAATTATGTCAAAATCAAATTTGAAAAAGGTTGCTATGGATGTAGTTCGGTGGCCGTTGTTGGAAACCGATTGTACGAGCCTTGATAAAATTATTAGAAATATTAATAATTTGTGTAAAATCATAATAAATGATTTGAAAAGAATTTGGATGAAAAACTCCAATTTTGTAAAGATAAAAATATATTTTTATCGAAATGAAATAGTTATTAACTAGTATAATAATCCAACGTTTAAATAAGTTGGATTTGTAAATGGTTTTTAAATAACCAGAATTTTCCGAAATATAAATTGGAATGGATTGGAATGGAAATTATATTCGGAATATTTCGATATTGGATTCCATGATTATACGGATATTGTGAGGAATTTGGAAGATATATATATACATATATATATATATCGTTATTCCCAATACGATATCCGTTGGTTTCAGAATTTGATATTGAATATAAGCCGATATAATTTCTATTCAGAACCTTATATTTAATATCAAATTGGATTTTGGGGTTGTCATGAATGGTGTCTTCAATAACACTATTCTTAAACCTAGTTGAGAAAAGAATAAATATTTTAATTAAGATTTAGATAAGTTTACCAATTAATTAATATTAAATTAGAATTGAATTAAAATCGGATTTTTGGGTTTATCGTAAACAATGTTTTAAATAACATTTGTTCTTTAACCCAATTAACAGTGAAGATATATTTTGGAATTTATAAATCTTTTTATTTACATTTAATGGAAATTTTCCAAAGTAGAGTTTTTCCAATTTAATATATTACATTGGAATTGATTGGAATTCGATTTGGTAATAATCGAGATGAGCTTCTGTGAATGAAGACCATTACTATATATGGAATTTAAAAGGCTTTGCCGCAACTCCTTTTATATTATTAGTCTGACTATATCGATTATACACTATTATTATTTCGTGTAGATTCCATTTTGATGGAAGAAGATTTTGATTTTATCGTGAACTGTGTTTTAAATGACATTAGTTCTTTAACCTAGTTAAATATAAGATTAATTTCTTGAATTTGAATAAACATAATGTAATGGTTTTTGATATTAAAACCAAATTGGTGTTTTTAATAAAATTTCAGTCAGATTGAAATGGGAATGGGATAATTAAATTTATCGAATCCTTGAAATGATCGAGAATGGAGTACCACCAATTTTACTCTAGGCGATAGTTAAATCTTTAATTAGATTTGAACGTAAAGGGTAATTAATTTTACCCAGAACACAGTGGGTGCAGATATGGAGTGCTGCCAGTTTTGCTCCATGGGATGAATAGATTGGGATTGGAAAATAATAAATGATTATTGCGGTAAGGTTTGATAATCCCGACTAGTTAATGAAATCTTTTGAAATTGATATACAAAGAAAGATTAAAATATAAATTTAAAAGAATTTATCCTTGATAAAATTAATGGGAACCTTTCTCTAATAATGTGAATACTTTATTAAAAGAATATTCTGAATTGGAATGAAGCATATGATATGTTTTTATAGATCTTGACTATAAGATACGCGAGTTATTCGGAAAGACCGGGTTTAACCCATTCTGAATAATGAATACGACGACTAACAATCGAAGAGATTGAAAACGGTGCAAGATCGATGATCTTCACATCGAATGGAAGGGTTGCTACTGATGCCCATGATTGGAGTAGCTACCTTGAAGGGGCTATAGTGGTAGCCGTCCGAACGTACTTGTTGAGTTTTCGAATATATGAGGGCCTCTCTCCTGCATTGGACATACAGGACGAGGAATATGGTGCCTACGGTTTTGTTTAGACCCAGAACGGACTTGTAAATGGATATATGTCTGACGTTGTATCCTTTATGCTGTATTCGTTGATCTCTGCTAAATATATATCTGTTTGGTGGCGGAGAATTTATTCTCTTGCTTAACACCCTTCTCTGATATGTATGAGCTTATAGGTTATATATTGGCAGAAATCAATGGCATGGTACAGATTTGTAACAACACGGAAAATCTGAACCAATTTAAAAAATTTAATTTGGCTATTTTAGTGGATTTTAAATATTTAAAATTAATTATTTTAAATAATAACGACAAAAAGTATGTTGGAATCGATGTTTGAAAATAAATATAATTATTTTTAATTATAAACAAGGCCTGAAATGGTGCGGCAGTTTCAAAATTTGAATTCGAACTTTGACTGACTGTACCGGGTGCAAAATAAAACGGATTTTAGTGAAACCAAAAATATTTAAATCTGTTTATGAATATCTTTCTAACAAATCTGAAAAATCGAATTTTCATAGTGAGAATCAAAAGTTATGGCCAAATGAATTTTCAGAAAGGTCGCTACAGAATATACATAGCCCTTGAAAATAGACATTTTGCAAACGATCTCAGAATTCGACGAAACCAGTTTTGTTGGATTCGGGATGTCAAATTATTACTAGGTTTCAAATTCCATAATTTTTGAAGTTAGTATGTGAGCGTGGCAAAGGAAAATGTGTTTGGTTGATTTTTGTTAAATTGGATCGACCAGAAAATGGCCATTTTATAAACGGTCTCAGAATTCGATGAAACTAGTTTTATTAGGACCGTATCGTCAAAACATGGCTAGATTTATTTTTTGGGAATTTTTGGGATTAGTATGTAGTCCCGGCAAATTGAAATGTACGTTCAAATCGAACATTGAATGTTTTATATTTTAATTTGAAGGAAAACTGACTGTAACAGTCGAATGGGCCTACGAAACATATCCCATTGTGTTCGAAATGGGGGTATTTAGCTAGGGACGACAGTCGTTGGGTTTGGATTGGAGTTAGTATGTGAAGAGGGGTATTTTTGAAAATTAAAAATATATAAATAAAAAAGAAAACCCATAGGCCAATCATATTTCTCGAGCCCATTCACTCTCCCCGATCCCTTTAAATCACGACGGAGGAAAAGCTACCAAACTTCTCTCCTCTATTTCTCCCTCCACACGCGATAAAACCCATCCGTCCTTTTGAGGATTTTGTAGTACTCTCCGAGCTCTTCAAATCCATACCCGTTGGAGATTTTTTCGTGGACTGTAGAGGCTGAATCACCTCCGGGAAGTAGCCGACTTCCCACCGCCACCGATGCCAGCACAGGCCACCAAAGTGGGCCCCCTTCCTGGCGCACGTGCGCCTCCCCTAGCCTGTCAAAGTGGAGAAACCCGATCGTGTTCAAGTGCAACGGATTGGCCGATAAATCCAAACCTAGTTTTGAACAAAACTGAAAGGTATCGGCTTGTTTATTTTGAACTGATTTTAACAGTTTAAAAGCATTGCAAATTTCTAAAAATCATATTATTTTTTTCTATGTGGTCGAAATGCAGTGAAACAAGAAACAGTGGACTCATGCGGACGTCTTCTACATTCTAGACGAGACCGGATATTTTTCTGAGCCTTCTGCTATTTTTGGAGGAGTGGAACACAATGTGAGATTTCTGAATCATAAACGATATGGAAACAATGATGTATAAATTATATAGTCGATGTATGAGTTATATAAGCGTTGTACACCTCATGTATAAGTGTTGTATATGTTGTATGTTCGATTTATAAGTTATATATGCGTTGTAAAAATGATATATGCATTGAAATAAATTGAAATGATATTGAAATGAAATCGAAATATAGTTGTATATGTGTATATATATATATATATATATATATATATATGTATACTCCCCTTGTCCACAGACCATGGACGATACATATTGGTTGTGATATTGTTTGGATTATTGGTTGATGTGAAAATTTGGTGAATATCATGAATGATTGATTTGAAATAATTGATTGTGGTTGAAATCCCAATAGGATTAGTATATGGGAAAATTCGTCTGCGTACGAACAAGATATTGAAAATCCCCATTGTCAAAAGCTGCAAGGCTTTAAGGTAGAGCGAGGAGCCGTACCAGGGATGGTGCCGGTTTTAACTACCCTGCCGTTATGCTGCCGAAATTTTCTGAAATATTCCCGGGTTTGATTTATATTCATGTGTTGAAATAAAATTCATGTGTTGAATAAAATTCATATGTTGAATAAAATTCATGTGTTGAATAAAATTCATGTGTTGAATAAAATTCATGTGTTGAATAAGAATCATGTGTTGAAACAAAATCCAGGTGTTGAATAGAAATTCATGCGTTGAATAAAATTCATGTGTTGAATGAAGTTCATGTATTGAATAAATTCTTTGAAAGATAAAAATAACATTGGTATCATATGTATGTAGACTACATAAAATATTAGTGTTTTAAATAAATGGTTTTAACACCAAAAATAACATTTTTACCATATGTATGAACTATATAAAATGATCGTGTTTTGAAATAAATTGTTTTACAATAAAAATCACATTTTTATGATATATAGGAACTATATAAAATGATCGTGTTTTGAAATAAATTGTTTTACAATAAAAATCACATTTTTATGATATATATGAATTATATAAAATAATCATGTATTGAAATAAATTGTTTTACAATAAAAATCACATTTTTATGATATATTTGAACTATATAAAATAATTGTGTTTTGAAATAAATTGTTTTACAATAAAAATCACATTTTTATTATATATATGAACTATATAAAATAATCGTGTTTTGAAATAAATTGTTTTACAATAAAAATCACATTTTTATGATATATATGAACTATATAAAATATTCTTGTTTTGAAATAAATTGTTTTACAATAAAAATCACATTTTTATCATATATATGAACTGTTAAAAATAGTGATGTGTTGACATAATTAGTTGTTGGATAAAAATATCGTTTTTATCAAATGTGTGAAATGAATATGGTTTTGAAATCGAAGAATTAATTATATTTATATATATATATATAAATATAATTAAAATAAATCGAATAACGAAGCTGCAGTTCGTAGTTTGAAACCGTGATTTCAAACGATTAGTGCGGGAGATCCGACTGTCGAATTTTCCCGAAACCGAAACCGTTGGTTTCGCTTTGGAAATATCTTTCCAACGACACCGACTTTGTAAAGATCCAACGGTTGGATTGTTTGGAATGTTAAATTCAAATACGAAGAAAAACAGCGCCAGAATCGATTATATTTATATATATACATATAAATATTTTTAAAATAAATCGAATAACGACGCTGCAGTTCGTATTTTGAAATCGTAACTTCAAACTATTATACCGGGAGATCCGACTGTCGGATTTTCCCAAAACTAAAACCGTTGGATTCGTTTTGAAAAGATCTTTCTAATGATATAATTTTTTTTGAAGATCAAACAGTTAGATTTTCAGATATGTGTAAATCAAATCTGAAGAAAAACAGCGCCACGGCCGCGTTATGGCCTGAAGCGTCGTTTGAATGAATTGGCTATTTTTAAATGAATAAAAATAGCGATAAATCGTTATAAAATATTATAAACGATATGGAATGGAAATAAACCGAATTTACCCAGTTTATTAGATATTTGATGGTTGAATGTGTTTGGCATGAAAATTACATTTAAGAACAGAATTATTGATGTCGAATAATTTAACCATCGAAATGAATTGATTTAATTTCTAAATATACGTGAATTATTTGAAAAGGCTGAGTTAAATCTCATTTCAAATAATTGATCGGTGATAAGAAGTCGATGATGAAGACGGTGGTTGAAGACCAGAGATCTTCACCTCGGTTGGATGATTACTGATGTCTTGATTGGGAGGAAACCCAAAATATAGATAATAAGTGGTGATCGTCCAGACGTACTTGGAGATAGATGGATATGCGAGGTATTAAGTGCCTTCGGTTTCTTTCAGACCCAGAACGAAATTGTAGATGGACTGTGTGTCTGACATTGGATTTTGTTCTGTGTTGATTGATCTCTATTAAATATATATCTGTTTGGCAGCGGAGAATTTATTCTCTTGCTTAACGCCCTTCTCTGAGACGCACGAGCTTAGAGGTTATATATCGATAGAAATCAGTCGCATGGAGTGAACTGTCTGTGTAGCATGCCTAAGTGGCAAATGATCAAGGCTTTTGTTGAAAAGCAAAGTCTTCTGGTTGATGATCAAAGCACCGCCTGTGTGGCATAGCTTTGTGTATGACGTTGATTCGCGAGCCTCACACCCCGGTATGAACCAGAAACGGGAGAGGATATCAGGGAGGGCATGCGTTTCCTTCTAGCTAGGGTGGTGTCAGTGACCTACGGCCCTGACATTTATATTATTTTCACCTGTGTGGTTGTTGGATTGCGAGGCGCCTCGGATCGACGACTATGTGGAGCCGATGGAGTGATAGGACTCATTTAGGCCCTAAAGGGCGGGGAAACGTAGTGTTAAGGCATTTTAATCCACATCGGTGGACCAGCCCTGACGATTTAAAGGCTTGACTGAGTACTTGCCTGATACATGGGCTAGATTGTCTCGAATTCGGTAAGGACTATCTTTTGCCTTGGTTCATGATGGAAATCCAATTTCCAAATATGACACCGTGCGGTTTTGATTGTATACCTATATATGGCGACATAGTGGTATGGGGCACTAATGCCGTCTATGATTGATATTTATGATTGAAATTGTTTTTGAAACATATAAACACTAGTAATAATTTCAAATGCTTTTGTTTTATTCGTATCAAGCATATTTTGGCCATTATAAGGTAAAACTCTATCCTTCGGTTTGCGTTGCATTGTGTGATGGGAACTGAGTCTTATAATGGCTTCATTTTTATAAAAAGCATTGCGATGTTTAAAAGGTTTATTTGTTTTAAAGCACTGGCAATCCAATGGAGTAAACCCATTCTGCGAAAGTGGCGTGGTCCTGTGATTGGCCTTATTATAAAATATGTTAAGTAGATTTCTCATACCAGTCCCATAACTGACTCGTAGTTTGTTTCACTTGCAAACTCGGGTACCCCATTTTCTACACGGGCAGCCTTGTATTCAGGTTTTAGCAGGCTATTTCTGGATAGCTGGAGCTGAAGATGGATTCTATCATTTATCTATTTTTATGTTGTTCAGCTCCTATTGTACATATTATGTTTTGTTTTCCGCTGTAGACATTTATGTATAGTTGAAATGTATTTTGTACTAAGTATGATCCTGTTTACTGTGTAACTCTGATGATTATGTTTATCCATTGCATTCTATTGTACATTATCTGGTGTATTTAATTATATCCGTTCTGCTGTTATCTGTTTATGTGATATATTCCAAAGATTACCCTTGCCACCGTCGTACGGGCGTTTTGGGGTCGTCACAACGTGGTATCAGAACTTTGGTTAAGCTTAGTTCTGGAATATAACATATTAACTAATTCATCAGAAATAGAACCAGTAATGTTCTAGGACAACTAACTCATTACAGATAGGATCAGTAATATCCTAGAATGAGTGAAGCAGAATGAAATACACCCCAATAGACACATTTACATTCAAGTATATGTTTCTATGCTTAATAATATCTTTTCTATTGACCTGACACTTGGTCTGCTATTTGCAGAAGTACTAGAAAATGAGTGTCAGAAACAGAAGAAGGAATACAGAACCAGATTTAGAAGCTCTATTAAAGAGATATCGAAATCTGGGTGGAGTGCAATTCTCGGGCAATGAATCCATTATTCAAACTCAAGCTTGGATGAGTTCTCCTAAAAGAATTTTTGAACGTTTCCAGCTAAGAGATGATCAGAAAAGATTAGTGGCTTCTTGGGCGCTCAAAGATGAAGCTTTAATCTGGTGGGAAACGGTTATTAAGGATAATCCAGAAGGTAATGTTACCTGGGATAGATTTAAAGAGATTTTCAAAGAAAGATTTACTCCTCCAGAAGCAACTGAGTAGTTGTGTGATGAATTCTATTATCTAATACAAGGGGATATGACCATTCCAGAATATCATAAGAAATTCAATGAACTTTCTCATTTTGTCCCGCATCTAATTCAAAATCTAAAGAGAAATAATTTAAGGTTTATTAACAGGCTTCAAAAGAAGTACCAAAGTACTGTAATGGGGCATGTGAAGCTTCCTTTTTTTGAAATGATATACATGGCTTATCAGTATGAAGATCTCCATAAGAAAGTTCTTTTGAACGATGAAGAGGAAGTCAGTTCTTGTAACAAAGGGGAGTCTGAAACTGATAGACCAGAGGCCAGTACGATGCCTGAGGTGAGTAAGGAGCCCAAAGCCAAAAGGAAAAGGGTTAAATCTAAGAAAGAACCAGTAACGACTGCCATATGCAATAACTGCCACAAGCAAGGGCATTTGCAAGGAAATTGCAGATCTTTAAAGAAAAGAAAGAAGAATGAATTTAAATCCAAGAATCCACATGGTGAATGGAAATGCCATAAGTGCCACCAAGCATTTCATGTTGCAAGGGAGTGCCGCTATCAAAGAAATCTGAAGTAGTACATGTGAATGAAGTGACAGAAACTCCAGCACCCTGAGCTAGTCAGGAAAGGTCTGATGTTTTGGAAGGCACGCTTACTGTCAAAAACATTCCAGTTAAAGTACTGTTTGATACAGGCGCGTCACGAAGCTTTACTGCAAAGAATGCAGTTAAGAAATTGGATTTGAAATTGAAAAATCTCAAAGAACCCATCACTGTCCATAATCCGGTTGGGTGTTCCCTCAATCTAATTTGGGTTTGTGGGGTGCCTGTCTCTTTTTCCTATTATAAGTTCCCTACTATCTCTATCGTCATGAATTTTACTGAATTCAATCTTATTTTGGGATTGGATTGGTTAACCAAATATGAAGCAGAGGTTAAATGCGCCGAGAGAGTGGTTAGGGCAAAGATTAAATCAGGGAATTATATAACCATACCATGCGAAGGTCCGAATTCGGATAGAAAAGACTTTTGGTCAGCTCTTGATGTTTCTCCTGCTCAAATAGAAAATATCCCTGTAGTCACAAAGAATATTCCGGACATCATAAAAGATATTCCTGTCGTTAAGAATTATGTGGATGTGTTCGAAGAAGTTGTTAGCTTACCTCCGAAGAGAGAAATTGATTTCAAGATCGCTCTAATTCCGAATGCAAGGCTAGTAGTGCACGCAATTTGGAGAATGACTCTAAAGGAGAAAGAAGAATTAGATAATCAAACTCGACAGCTTGTATGGAAGGGCCTGATCAGGCCTAGTTTCTCTGATTGTGGAGCAGCAGTGGTGTTTGTCCCAAAGTTAGACGGTACTTTTCGACTATGTGTAGATTATCGTTACTTGAACAAGCAGTCATTAAAGAATAATTACCCATTGTCGCAGATTGATGATTTGTTAGATCGATTGAATGGCGCACAAGTATTTTCAAGGATGGACCTAGCTACAGGCTTCCATCAACTTTGTTTTGCCGAAGAGTGTGTTCCCATGACAGCATTCAGAGGTCCTAATTTGTTCTATGAGTGGTTAGTAATGCCATTCGGCTTATGTAATGCACCTTCCTATTTTGTGGATTTAATGAATCGAGTATTCCGCGATGTCTTGAATAAATTTGTTCTAGTTTTCATTGATGACATATTGATCTTCTCTAAGTCAGAAAGCGAGCACGCGAAACATTTGGAACAAGTATTGGAAATTCTCAGAAAGAATGTCTTGAAGTCCAAACTTTCTAAATGTATATTCTGGCAAGAAGAAGTTAAGTTTCTTGGCCATATTTTATCAAGAGAGGGAATTTCTGTGGATCCCGGTAAAATCACCGCTATTCAAAATTGGAAGAAGCCTAGTACTCCTACAGAAGTCCGAAGTTTTCTTGGATTGGCTAGTTATTATCGGAAGTTCGTTAAAGATTTTTCGAAGATATCCAGTTCCTTAACAAAGCTTACAAAGAAGCACGCAAGATTCAAGTATACTCCCGAATGTGAGGAGGTTTTTCAAAAGCTAAAATTAAGATTAAAATTAAACTGCTCCACTGTTAACGATTATCGATGGCAATCAAGACTTGAAAGTCTGGACAGATGCCTCTAGAGAAGGCCTTAGTGCAGTATTAATGCAAAGAGGTCAAGTGGTTGCTTATGCTAGCCGTCAGCTGAAACCACATGAGAAAAATTATGTTACCCATGATCTTGAGTTGTTAGCCATCGTATTTGCTTTAAAAATATGGAGGCACTATCTTTTGGGTGAGAAATTCGAACTGTATACAGATCATCAGTCGCTAAAGTATCTATTCACCCAGAAAGACCTGAATCTAAGGCAGCAATGTTGGCTTGAATTTCTTACAGCATACGATTTTGAGATTTTGTACACTCCAGGGAAAGCCAATGTTGTGGTCAATGCGCTAAGTCGAAAGAATGTAATAATCGCCAGTTTTGTTATTACGACTTCCCTGATTGACAAAATATCTATTCTTCAGAAAGATGATAATTTTATTAAGGATATAATCAAAAGAATTCAGAAAGGCGAAAGAATGTAATAATCGTCTGTTTTGTTATTACGACTTCCTTGATTGACAAAATATCTATTCTTCAGAAAGATGATAATTTTATTAAGGATATAATCAAAAGAATTCAGAAAGGCGAACCCTTGGGTTTTCAAATAGATAACAATGGGATCCTGAGATTGAGAGGAAGGATTCGTGTTCCCGACATCCCCAAACTCAAAAGAGAAGTGTTAGACGAATGTCACAAGTCCAAGCTGAGTATCCATCCAGGTGTGAGCAAAATGTGTAACGATCTCAAGTGAACATTCTGGTGGAAGACTATGAAAAGGGACGTTTCAATATATGTTAGCAAGTGTCCTACATGCCAACTAGTCAAAAGCGACCAACAGAAACTTGCCGGATCGTTGCAACCGCTGGACGTTCCAGTTTGGAAGTGGGAACATATTTCCATGGACTTCATAGATGGTTTGCCCAGAACCAAGAAATGAAATGACAGTATTTGGGTGATCGTAGATCACTTCACGAAGACCGCCCATTTTATATCTGTCAGATCCAATAGAACCGAACAAAGTCTAGCACAGATTTATTTCAAAGAAATTATTAAGCTACATGGAGTGCCGATCAATATAGTTAGTGATAGAGATCCAATATTTACTAGCAAATTCTGGGAGGCATTTCAAGTAGAACTGGGGACAAAACTGAACTTGAGCACCGCATATCATCCTCAAAGAGATGGTCAAACTGAGAGGGTGAATCGTATTCTAGAATATTTATTGCGGACTTGTGTCCTTGATTTTGGTGCATCATGGGAAGTCCATTTGCATTTGGCTGAGTTCTCATACAACAACAGCTACCAAGCGAGCCTGACAATGTCACCATTTGAAGCGTTGTATGGTAGACCGTGCCGATCTCCTGCTTGTTGGGTTGAACCTGGTAATAGGCTTGTATTAGGACCAGATATGATTCGCGAAGCTGCGGATAAAGTCGATTTCATTAAGAAACGATTGCTAGTAGCTCAAAGTCGACAGAAGAGCTATGCAGGCTCGAGAAGGATGATTTAGCATTTTTTGTTGGTGACTATGTGTATCTAAAGGTTTCTCCGATGAGAGGAGTAATTCGATTTTGCAAAACTGGGAAGTTGGCGCCCAAATTTATTGGTCCATTCCCTATACTTGAACGGATTGGAACTCTCACTTATAGGGTTCAATTGCCAGATTGGTTGCCTGGAGTACATAATGTGTTTCACGTATCTCAACTTCGAAAGCATGTTCATGATCCAGACTTGATCGTGGAAGAAGCAGCGCAATGGGATATAGAAATTACTCCAGAATTGGCTGTGAGAAGAGAACCGCTAAAGATAATTGGCAAAGAAACCAAAGAACTGAGGAACAAGAAGGTTCACTTAGTCAAAGTGCAATGGAGTGGAGATCCGCGAGATTGTACTTGGGAAACAGAGGAGAGTATTAAGAAAGCCTATCCAAAGTGCAGGGTGGATATCTCTGATTGACTCTGGTGCAAGGTACATTTGCCATACTTTGCATTACCATTTTGTTCTCTACTTTGCTGTTGTTTTCTTTTCATGCATGTAAACTTTTTAATTATATAGTCTGAATGTTTTCAAAAGAGTATATGAATTAATTAGTATATTTTTGAAAAGTTAATCAACAAATTGATTGCTGGTTGTGTTGTATGATTATGGATTTGATTAATTAAATTATTAGAAGATAGTTAATTTAATCAATAAGAGAATGAAGTAAAATGTATGCAAGTGAATCAAGTATTGAATTGATTTAAAAATAGATAGAAATATATACATGTGCATTATATATGTGTGAACAGGTTATGGATAAACAGCTAAGCAGAGGAATAAAATTGTTTGTCCGACAAATAGGTACATGTTTATTGTATTTCTTGGGGATTTGATGATTTTATGAGCCGATTGGCTAGCCGCTTGGCTTTTTCTTTTTCTTTTGGATTGGTGAGGGCCATGGGAGGCTATTTGAAATATCTCGAAGCTCCCCGTACAAAGGAGGTTATGGCGAAATTTTTCGAAAATTTAGGGTGTTAACCAAAATTTTGAAGAATTAGGAAATTCTTAGAAACTGAAAAGTTGAAGAACGGAAGCCAAAATGAAAGTTGAGTTGGTTAATTAAACAACTTTCGACTTCGTTCCTTTTCGAGGACGAAAAGTTTTAAGTGGGGGAGATTGTAACAACCTGGAAAATCTGAACCAATTTAAAATTTTTAATTTGGCAATTTTAGTGGATTTTAAATATTTTAAATAAATTATTTTAAATAATAACAACGAAAAGTATGTTAGAATCGACATTTGAAAATAAATGTAATTATTTTTAATTATAAACAAGGCCTGAAATGGCGCGGCAGTTTCAAAATTTGAATTCGAACTTTGACTAACTGTACCGGGTGCAAAATAAAACGGATTTTAGTGAAACCAAAAATATTTAAATCTGTTGATGAATATCTTTCTAATGAAACTGGAAAAATCGAAATTTCATAGCGAGAATCAAAAGTTATGGCCAAATGAATTTTCATCGCTATAGAATATATATAGCCCTTGAAAATAGACATTTTGCAAACAATCTCAGAATTCGACGAAACCAGTTTTGTTGGATCCGGGATGTCAAATTATTGCTAGGTTTCAAATTCCATAATTTTTGAAGTTAGTATGTGAGTGTGGCAAAAGAAAATGTGTTTGGTTGATTTCTGTTAAATTGGATCGACCAGAAAATGGCCATTTTTCAAACGGTCTCAAAATTCGACGAAACTAGTTTTGTTGGGACCGTATCGTCAAAACATAGCTAGATTTATTTTTTAGGAATTTTTGGGATAAGTTTGTTGCCCCGACAAATTGAAATGTACGTTCAAATCGAATATTGAATGTTTTATATTTTAATTTGAAGAAAAACTGACTGTAACAATTGAATGGGCCTACGAAACATATTCCATTGTGTTCGGAATGGAGGTTTTAGCTAGGGACGATAGTCGTTGGGTTTGGATTGGAGTTAGTATGTGAAGAGGGGTATTTTTGAAAATTAAAAATATATAAATAAAAAAGAAAACCCATGGGCCAATTACATTTCTCGAGCCCATTCTCTCTCCCCGATCCCTTTAAATCAAGACGGCGGAAAAGCTACCAAACTTCTCTCCTCGATTTCTCCCTCCACACGCGATAAAACCCATCCATCCTTTTGAGGATTTTGTAGTACTCTCTGAGCTCTTCAAATCCATACCCATTGGAGATTTTTTTCATGGAGTGTAGAGGCTGAATCACCTCTGGGAAGTAGCCGACTTCCCACCGTCGCCGCTGCCAACACAGGCCACCGAAATGGGCCCCCTTCCTGGCGCACGTGTGCCTCCCCTAGCCTGTCAACGTGGAGAAACCTGATCGTCTTCAAGTGCAACGGATTGGCCGATAAATCCAAACCTAATTTTGTACAAAACTGAAAGGTGTCGGCTTGTTTATTTTGAACTGATTTTAATGGTTTAAAGTGTTGCAAACTTCGAAAAATCGTATCTTTTAGCTATGTGGTCGAAATGCAGTGAAACAAGAGACAATGGACTCGTGCAGACGTCTTCTACATTCTAGAAGAGACCGGATATTTTTATGAGCCTTCTGCTATTTTTGGAGAAGTGGAACCGAATGTGAGATTTCTGAATTATAAACGATATGGAAACAACGATGTATAAGTTATATAGTTGATGTATGAGTTATATAAGCGTTGTACACCTCATGTATAAGCATTGTATAAGTTGTATGTTCGATGTATAAGTTATATATACGTTGTAAAAATGATATATGCGTTGAAATAAATTGAAATGATATTGAAATGAAATCGAAATATAGTTATATACGTATGTATATATATACTCCCCTCGTCCACAGACCATGGACGATATATATTGGTTGTGATATTGTTTGGATTATTGGTTGATGTGAAAATTTGGTGAATATCATGAATGGTTGATTTGAAATGATTGATTGTGGTTGAAATCCCAATAGGACTAGTATATGGGAAAATTCGTCTGCCTATGAACTAGATATGGAAAATCCCCATTGTCAAAAGCTGTGAGGCATTAAGGTAGAGCGAGGAGCCGTACTAGGGACAGTGCTGGTTTTAACTACCCTGCCGTTATGCTGCCGAAATTTTCTGAAATATTCCTGTGTTTGATTTATATTCATGTGTTGAAATAAAATTCATGTGTTGAATAAAATTCATGTGTTGAATAAAAATTCATGTGTTGAATAAAATTCATGTGTTGAAATAAAATTCAGGTGTTAAATAGAAATTCATGTGTTGAATAAAATTCATGTGTTGAATAAAATTCATGTGTTGAATGAAGTTCATGTATTGAATAAATTCTTTGAAAGATAAAAATAATATTTTTATCATATATATGTAGACTATATAAAATATTAGTGTTTTAAATAAATGGTTTTAACACCAAAAATAACATTTTTACCTTATGTATGAACTATATAAAATGATCGTGTTTTGAAATTGTTTTAAATAAAAATCACATTTTTATGATATATATGAACTATATAAAATGATCGTGTTTTGAAATAAATTGTTTTAAATAAAAATCACATTTTTATGATATATATGAATTATATAAAATAATCGTGTTTTGAAATAAATTGTTTTACAATAAAAATCACATTTTTATGATATATTTGAACTATATAAAATAATCGTGTTTTGAAATAAATTGTTTTACAACAAAAATCACATTTTTATGATATATATGAACTATATAAAATAATCGTGTTTTGAAATAAATTGTTTTACAATAAAAATCACATTTTTATGATATATTAACTATATAAAATATTCGTGTTTTGAAATATATTGTTTTACAATAAAAATGACATTTTTATGACATATATAAACTGTTAAAAATAGTGATGTGTTGAAAGAAATAGTTGTTGGATAAAAATACCGTTTTTATCAAATGCGTGAAATGAATATGGTTTTGAAATCGAAGAATGAACTATATATATATATATAATTAAAATAAATTGAATAACGTAGCTGCAGTTCGTTGTTTGAAACCGTGATTTCAAACGAATAGTGCGGGAGATCCGACCATCGGATTTTCCCAAAACTGAAACTGTTGGGTTCGCTTTGGAAATACCTTTCCAAAGACACCAACTTTGTAAAGATCCAACGGTTAGATTGTCTGGAATTTTTAATTCAAATATGAAAAAAAACAGCGCCAGAATCGATTATATATATATATATATATATATATATATATATAAATTAAAATAAATCGAATAACGACGCTGCAGTTCATATTTTGAAATCGTAACTTCAAACGATTATACCGGGAGATCCGACCGTCGGATTTTCCCAAAACTGAAACTGTTGGATTCATTTTGAAAAGATCTTTCTAATGATATAAAATTTGTGAAGATCAAACAGTTAATTTTCAGATATGTGTAAATCAAATCTGAAGAAAAACAGCGCCACGGCCGCGTTATGGCCTGAAGCGTCGTTTGAATGAATTGGCAATTTTTAAATGAATAAAAATAGCTATAAATTGTTATAAAATATTATAAACGATATGGAATGGAAATAAACCGAATTTACCCGGTTTATTAGATATTTGATGGTTGAATGTGTTTGGCGTGAAAATTACATTTAAGAACAGAATTATTGATGTCGAATAATTTAACCATTGAAATGAATTGATTTAAATTCTAAATATGCGTGAATTATTTGAAAAGGCAGAGTTAAATCTCATTTCAAATAATTAATCGGCGATAAGAAGTCGATGATGAAGACGGTAGTTGAAGACCGAAGATCCTCACCTCGGTTGGATGATTACTGATGTCTTGAATGAGAGGCATCCCAAAATATAGATAATAAGTGGCGATCGTCCAGACGTACTTGGAGATCGATGGATATGCAAGGTATAAGGTGCCTCCGGTTTCGTTCAGACCCGGAACGAACTTGTAGATGGACTATGTGTCTGACATTGGATTTTGTTCTGTGCTGATTGATCTCTATTAAATATATATCCGTTTGGCGGCGGAGAATTTATACTCTTGCTTAACGCCCTTCTCTGGGACGTACGAGCTCAGAGGTTATATACAATAGAAATCAATCGCATGGAGTGAATTGCCTGTGTGGCATGCCTAAGTGGTAAATGATCAAGGCTTTTGTTGAAAAGCAAAGTCCTGAGGTTGATGATCAAAGCACCGCCTGTGTGGCATTGTTTTATGTATGACGTTGATTCGCGAGCCTCACACCCCGGTATGAACCAGAAAAGGGAGAGGACATCAGGGAGGGCATGCCTTTCCTTCTAGCTAGGGAGGTGTCAGTGACCTACCAGCCCTGACATTTATATTATTTTCACCTGTGTGGTTGTTGGATTGCGAGGCGCCTCGGATATATCGGTGACTATGTCGAGCCGATGGAGTCATAGGACTCATTTACGCCCCCAAAGGGCAGGGAAACGCAGTGTTTAGGCATTTTAATCCACATCGGTGAACCGACCCTGACGATCCAAAGGCTTGACTGAGTACTTGCCTGAGACATGGGCTAGATTGTCTCGAATTCGGTAAGGACTATCTTTTGCCTTGGTTCATGACGGAAATCCAATTTTCAAATACGATACCGTGCGGTTTTGATTGTATACCTATATATGGCGACATAGTGATATGGGGCATTAATGCCGTCTATGATTGATATTTATGATTAAAATTGGTTTTGAAACATATAAACACTAGTAATAACATCAAATGCTTTTGTTTTATTCGTATCAAGCATATTTTGGCCATTATAAGGTAAAACTCTATCCTCTGGTTTGCGTTGCATTGTGTGATGGGAACTGAGTCTTATAATGGCTTCATTTTTATAAAAAGCATTGCGATGTTTAAAAGGTTTATTTGTTTTAAAGCACTGGCAATCCAGTGGAGTAAGCCCTTTCTGCGAAAGTGGCATGGTTCTGTGATTGGCCATATTATAAAATATGTTAAGTAGATTTCTCATACCAGTCCCATGACCGACACGTAGTTTGTTTCACTTGAAAACTCGGGTGCCCCTTTTTCTACGCGGGAAGCCTTGTATTCAGGTTTTAGCAGGCTCTTTCTGGATAGCTGGAGCTAAAAAAGGATTCTATCATTTGTCTCTTTTTATGTTGTTCAGCTCCTATTGTACATATTATGTTTTGTTTTCCGCTGTAGACATTTATGTATAGCTGAACTGTATTTTGTACTAAGTATGATCCTGTATACTGTGTAACTCTGATGATTATGTTTATCCAGTGTATTCTATTGTACATTATCTGGTGTATTTGATTATTTCTATTCTGCTGTTATCTGTTTATGTGTTATATTCCAAAGATTACCCTTGCCACCGTCGTACGGGGGTTTTGGGGTCGTCATAGGATTGACAATGTGACATGCTGAGATGCATGGATCAAGGCTTTTGTTGAAAAGTAAATCCTTGTTTATGATGATAAAAACATAGCTTTAATTAGCATGGCTTTGTGTAGCTTTACTTCACGAGCCTCACACACCGGTATAATGGTGAACTGATGGTCAGGTTAGTATGCTTACAATATGAGGATGGATTCGATCGAACGAGATGAGATGAGTGTGGTCGCTCCTCGCTCAGAGGGATATAGCACACCCCCCCCCCCCCCGATTCCAAGATGGATAGAGTAAGTGGTGTTTTCTCATGCATGGGACGTATGTCGTGGAGATACTCGATATCCTGGATATAGTGCGGATGCACATTACAGCGTTTTTTCATGCCTGGGACGTAAGCCGTAGGGAATTGCACTACGTGATAGATCTTTCGAATCAGGAGCCATCATGATGGAAATCCAATTTTACAATACGAGCTTTGAGGTTTTAATTATAAATCTATTTTGGCGACATGATATATGTTACCCATGTCGTCTAGGATTGATACATTTAATTTTGAAATTGATTTCTACTCTATACACTTATAGTAATAATAAAAGATAAATTTCGCGTACCAAGCATATTTTGCGATTATAAGGTAAAACTCTATCCTTCGACTTGCGTTGCATTGTGTGATAGGACTTATAATAACTTCATTTTTCTTTTATTAGCAATGCATTGTTTGTTTATGCACTGGTATTCTTAGGGATAAACCCGTTCCATGTTATTCCCTTAATTTACCTTACTTTAAAATCAAATTAATAACTGTTTTAGTTCTCATGCCAGTCCCATGACTGATCTGGAGTTTATTGTTTTAACCTAAACTCTGGTTGCCCTCATTTTCCACATCGGCGGCTAGTAGTTTTAGTTTTCGAAGAAACTCTTTTTTATTAAGGATCCTGGATTACAGCTGGAGCTATATTCGGAAAGCTTTATATTCGTGTACTTCATTCAGTTGTGTTAGTCATTGTATTTATATATTATTTTTCCACTGCTATGTATTTTAAATCCCTGATAATTTTCTATGTAATATTTATTCATACTCTGATATATTCTTGTACTCTGATGTAATTGTTGTAATAGTAGTGAAATGTTCTATTGTTTGTGTTCTGATGCGTCGTGTTCTCAACTCAATCCGCGCTTTCCCGAAAGGACAAGTTTAGGTCATTTCAATTGTATTCAAGTGTTTAGAAACCCCTACCAATACAGTGGAACAAACTGATCGACCAGAACTCATAAACAACTCAACCAATAAATTTCCATAATACAAAACAAATTTTAGAAAACCTATAATACGTTCACTCGTATATATATACTCGAACTCAATCTAGGGTATTACTAACCCCATCTCTATTGAGTTATGACACAGAGCCAAGGTAATTAGTTAACCTTCAACTATGATACCACTGTAACGAACTAGGATTTTCGACCTTGAAAATCGACACACAACACCATGTCGACTATTCATGAATCGGAAATACCAGAACATTAATAGAGAGAAGTTAGAGGGTGAGAAATAGATAAGATAGAAAATTAGAATAGAAGAGGAAGAATAACATAAAAACAGAATCAGATTAATATGAATCTCACAGCGGAACGAATAAGATATAGTATACAACATAACTTGGAAATACAAATATGTCATTTAAGTATAACACTTACACTACAGCGGAAATAAACAATAGCTATAATCCCAAAGCCTCCTGCTCCAACTCTCAAGGTATATCTGTAAAATCCTGATTACTTGGCTGCCTGTACAAAATTAGGCACCCAAGAGTGTAGGGAAAAAAACAAAATAAACTCTGGGTAAATCATGTGACTGGTGTGAGTAAACTCCAACCATTTGTTTAACTTTAAAAATCCTTTTTAAAAGAAAGAATAATCATAAGACCAATCCACACATAAACATGGATGGTTATTACCTTAAGATAACCCAAAACATTCTTTTAAAATCCATACTCTTCTGATATTATAATAATGTCTAAATCAAACAAATAGCAATCTAGTGGGAACTTTCATCTCATGTTCCGCTATATACTATATAATCAAAAACCGCAGGCCTTATTTGGTAATGGATTCCAACTAGAAAGTTATGGGACCACCTTCCGACAGTGTATCTCTAGAGAGGAATACACCGGGTTCAACAAGAACATATTGTAACCTATGCTAAACATGACCGGTCACTCATTTCGCTTGAGTATACCGAATGTATTATCACCAACGGTTGGGATCAGCAACCGTTACCCGAAAGAGTCAGCATCGAAATAGGTTAAAGAAGTAAATGAAATTTCTCTAGATCAGGTGATAATATGCCCTAATTGGGAGCTACCTACTTAGCCATGCGACCTACCCGATTTTTTACCATTTCCTGGTTGTGAGGCTTGAAGCCACGCTTATCTCTGACAGATCACATCTTTATTCACTTTGAATGCCACATTGTCATACCCGCCAAATCACAAATTGATTTCTCTAAAAATACCACAGGTATACAGCTAAGAGAAATGAATTCCTCTGCCACCAAATGTAAATACATCTGAAGAGATCTACTTGCGTGCTCTATTAAATATACTCTATCTGACATTCTTCCATACATGATGTTCTGGAACTGGACAAACCGAAGGCACTATTCTGTAAACCCATCTTAGACAATTTCCACCTAGGATTTGCTGGAATAGCCCTTGAATAAACTCCATCTTCAATTATCTTCATCGTATTTGATGCACAATGCTAATGCCCATACGGGGTGTTTTTCAGATAATAAATCCAATTCCCGTCTCTCCGTATTGACGATGGAAAAATGGTCAAAACTTTGATAGTCGGTTATTTAACTATCAAAGGAAAACATGCATACACACAACAATCGTATTTTCGAATGGAAATTTTATTGATCAATCATCAATCAACATTTTTCACTTTAAATTAATTTATCATTAATTTATTCATTTCCCCATTTCCATATATTCACGAATCCTTATTTCCTAAATTTATAAAATATACGTTGTTAACATTGGAAAACGTTTCCATTTCTTATTCATGCATCATTACTCTCCCACATCTATTAGTCTCGAACTGTAATTAGTAAGAGAACAATTCCCCGAATATCAACCCCGAAGACCGAAACCATCATCAGATCGATCCGAGAAAGTTGTTCAACATAACTAAGGTTCCAGTCAGTTTCTAATTTCCTTAACTTTGTTTCTTATCTTTTTATAAAATCATTGCTTACGTAACTCTCGGATTCAGTTTACAAATCCAATTCTTTAACGAAAAACATTTATTACAATGGTAGTGTTATAATCTGTACTTTCGAAATATCTAACATCAAAATATAACATTTATTCATTAATTTGAATAAATAATAAGTAATTAATTTATTAAATAAATAAATCTTGATTTAAAAACCGAAAAGTAAATAGTACTTTCCTACATTCGATATTGTCGAATCCCAATGTATAATTCTCTCTTGAATAATCTCTATCGATAGCTCTTCTTCGAATAAACTATAATCGATAACTCTCCTTCGAATAAACTATATTCGATAATGCCCTTCGAATAAACTATATTCGATAATCTCTCATTCGAATAAACTATTCGATAACTCTTGTTCGAATAAACTATATTTGATTACCCCTTTTCGAAAAAATTATATTCGATAACTCCTTCTCGGAAAACTATATTCGATAACTCCTTTACGAATAAACTATATTCGTTTTACGTTATGAACTCCAACATATATTACCCTTTCATGTCAACTCAATTTCTAAATTCATTTTTGAATTTAGACTTCCCAACAATTACCAGTTTCCTTTTATAACTGTTTCAATTCTGCAGAACGTTTGCTTTTAAATCGTTATTCACTTTAAAACGTGAATATTATTCCATTATAGAAAACTGGACTCGTTTTATCAAATCAAAACTTGATTTCATAGCTTAAATACTAACATAGGTTTAAACTCCAATTATCGAGCCATTTTATAACTTTTTATCACATTCCATTTTATTTATCAAATCTCGTTTACATGTCAACTTCATAATTGATTTTATTTAATAAGTCTATAATTCTCTATCGCCTTTATATTCAATTATAAAATATCAGTTTTAAGCCAAATATTAATAATCTTATCAAATCCCGATTTATTCAATATATAATTTATTTAAAGTAAATTATTTTATAATAATTTGCCTAGTTGAATTCTAATTACAAATCTTTATAGATTTTATTCTTTAATCTTATTCATATCTCGAACATCAAAATAAATTTCATTGTTTCTTTTTCCAAACGAATTCCCATTTTTCATTTACTGCTGAATTTACAATCCAAATTATCCACTGATAATTATTTCTATTTCATTTATAATCATTGTTTATAAATCACACTACTTGTTTTTATTATTAAACAAGTTATTTATTTCTAGCCATTCAAATTTCCATTTCTATTTTTAAAATAGATTTTCCCCTTTCCAAATTCACATTTCCAATCCTTTATAATTCCCTTTATAAATGTTAAGTTTACATTCCATTTTCAAATATCAGTGTTAAAACCAATTTTCACTTCTGTATATGAATTCAGACTTATATATTCAATTATCAAATGATAAATATTTCCTTAATTTATAAACGTCATTTATAAGTTATTCTTCTCAATTTATCTTGTTAAAACAGATTTCTATTAAATATTTACTTTAAATCAATTTCCTATAGTTCTTTTATAACTAGCAATTCCCTTTATATATATTCTATAAATTTCCAAATATTATATTTACTCCATATACTCATTTATTTACCTCTTATTATCTTTATTCCGTATTTATACCAAAACGACATTTTAAAACTTCCATATAACTGTTAATAATTTCTATACAGAAGTTCTTATTTAATTTCCCAAATAATTCCTTTTTATAAAATTCATTGATTTTATATAAACATTTTATTTACAATATACACTTTTGAAAATCCTCTTTTTACATTCCAGTATTACTTATAGTATTTAAAATACCAAATAACAAGACTAGCGTCATCATAATCAATCACAAATTATTTATCACATCATATATCATAATATAAGAAAAAAATAGTATTGTAAATATTGAGGATTCCAGTTGGATCCCTCCAACTTGCTTCCCTGCATCATAGATGATAAATAATATTAAAACATCAATTTTATTTCCATATGAAATATTCTAAAAAACAGAATCAATATTTAATTACCTATATATATATATATATATGTCTTTACTAATAATACAAATACATTATCATGGTGAAGCTTTTTTGAACTTCCATCTCTACCCTTTCACGTACGTCCAAATGGTGCGATAGAAAATAATGATATGGGACACATCTGTCATTTCTACTGCCCACGTTTCGTTGTCCACTACAATCTCAACGGTTATTCAATTGATTCTTATGGCTTTCCTATTTTCACGTCTGTACGTAGTTCGATGTTTTCTTCACCGGTAAAGCCCACTATTTACTCAACCGCCTCTCAAAATAACACTTTTCCCATCTGCTCTTCTTCCGTTCAACATGTTCTATCTTCTTCCACCAAACTCAGTGGGTTTCGAACTGAAATCAATTCTTCCTCTCAACGCTTTTTCTCTCATTGCACCCAACCTGATAGCAAATGCAGGCAAGCTACACTGATTTATTTCTGTCGCTTTCATATTGGGGGTCTAAGGAGTCAATTTGAGGGAAAAAATAAGCTAGGGTTTATGGTCTCAATTACGGAGAACTGGCAGTTAGGTTAACGACATCCTACTCTTATGCGCCTAATTTTTCTTTTAATTTATTTTACCCATAATTTATAATTCCTATCTGAAATTAAGTAGGTACCTTCAGGTCACATTGATTTAGTTATGTCTTTCCAAATTGGAGTTTTATGATGTCATTTTGGAGAAACCATAAGTTAGATTTATGGCATCGATTATGGAGAAATGCCAATTAGGTGCACTACATCCTACTTTAATTTTTCTTATAATTAATTTCAGTCATTGTTTACCAATGGAGAAAACGTTGTTTGTTGCATGCTTTTCAATTCTATTTACTGCATACCTAAATGGCTCCAATTTGTTTTATCAATTTTTTTGTATAATTACTATTTATAGATTTTAATTCTGTGTTGTTTTATCATTTTTAATATTTAGTTCAACTTTAAGTTCGTAGAAGGTCATGTGCTTTAACACTTTTTATATGCTGTTTCAAATTGCTAAAACAAAAAATATGACCTTATATACTAATTGTGTAAAACAAAATAGCTAATTAGCAAAGAAAAATTGGTTCTCTAAGTCTGTTTTTTAAATTTATTGTCATAATCTTCACCCTTCTAATAACAGTGCAATTTTGTCTCTGAACTCACAATGGATTAGACTTAAAAACAAGAATCTTGAATCACTTCTATAGTACAACAACATGGCTTTATACATCTTGTTTGTTTTGTGATAAGTTAATTAAAACAATCTGAAAATTTGTAGGATACGATATATGAATGGAAAATGAAAAGCCTTCACAAATGACGGAACCAATTATCACTTGACTACACCAACAAAAAGATCGACTGCTCAGTTTCATGATGGGGCCTTTAATGGTATGTTAAAAGTCATTTCTACTATTATTCTCACAATTTTTATATATGAAATTTTCATATGATGCAGTAAATAACATTGCTTTATTGTCAAATCTATATAATTGGCCTTTATCTATTAATCGTTCGATTATCAGACTTACATAAGTTAGCATCTGAGCAAGGTTAGCATTATTATTTTTTGGTTGATACAATTACTATATGTTCTACCTATTGCTGAGTTTATTACATAAGTCTATATGATTTTGGTTAAATATAAGCTATGTTTGCAAATTTTATTTCATATTGAACCGTTTGGTCAAATGCGAAATAAGTGAAGAAGCCGTGGATCCTATGTTACATCCGCTATGTGTATAATATAGTTTTCTTCGATTTCAATGAAGAGAACCTTTGAGATTTGTAATGCAAATAATATTTATAATCACTAATTTTCCTTCACTAAAAGAAAAAGGTTGAGTTACATGGTTTTCTACTTAGTAGCATAGTGTGTAATTTTGTATTACCCAAAATTATGAAGTATTAAATTTTCCACTGTCTCGGATTAAACTTTGGAGAATTGGATATTGTATGACATTTTATCTAAAACAACAAACAACTTAGGTATGCTAAAAGGATGCTTATTTGTAGCCTTACAAATTAGACATTGGTACATCATGCTTTCATGTTTCAACATGATATAAATAGGTTGGATTATCGAATGTACTTTAAAGTGTATAGGTTGTTATGATTAAGATTTTTTTTCACAATGCAATTCCATATAGTCTTTGGACATTTATTCACTATATCACACATTTGACTGTACCTATTGGGAAATAAATATAGCAGTTGCTTTATAGTGGGCCATCTTGAGTATACAAGTGAACCCAGAATAGTGATATTCCTCCTACCCTCACCAGCTCTCTTCCACGTTGTAATCGTGACCGTTTGCAACGCATTGATCAATTGACAAAGAAGATGAACAAGGAAGAGTCTGCAAATTTTGGAATGTTCTTGGCTTCAAATTTTCTTTGAAAGGTAAAAAGATACATTTCTACATAGTAAATGTAGTTTTTGCAGAATAATGCTTAATAGTAGTTCGAACTTTTGGTTTAGAAAAATGGATGTGCAATAATAAAAAAGGATGAAATGGAAGAGGTAATTGCTCTACACATATAGTCAAAATTTATGTCCTATTTTGGTTGCAAATTTAATATCATACGTGTTTCTAATTTGACGATATTTTTTCTTAGTATTAGATTGCAACTGCACATGTATCATGGTCTAGGTTCTAGCATATTCACATTAACTGCTATCTTTGTTTGAGTTCCGTACTTTATAAATGCAAAAACAAAGAATAGTCATTATTAAAGTTTTAGTCCCAAATGTTTTATTCAGTTGGATGCTCATGTTCAGTTTTAAATGATAAATAATGTGTATGGCCTGAAAAAATAGTGTGTTACTTTGGAACACTTTTTTTTGCAAGGCATAATTTGGAAATTTAAGTTTTGTGTAGAATTTTGATGATGAATTAATTAGAATGATTAGTCATAGTTTCCAAAAAATTGATTTTACGTTGATAAACAAAAATTTCGGTTTAAAATCCAGTTATACATAAACATCACTTATGTAACAACCCTGAATTTTGGGGTAAATTTAAAAATCTATTTTAACTAATTTTAATAGGTTTTGATATTTAAAATAATTTATTTGAAATAATAATGATTAAAAATTTATATAAATCGAGGTTAGAATGAATAATTTAATTTTAATTATAAAAGGAGTTAGAAATAGCACGGTAGTTTGAAAAGTCAAACTTGAACTTTGACTGACCGTATAGGATGCAAAATTTAACGGATTTCAGTGAAACCAAAAATATTAGAATCTCTTTTAAAATATATTTACAAAGAATCCGAAAAATTGAAATTTTATAGCGAGAATTAAAAGTTATGGCCAGTTTGAATTTCAGAATAGTCCCTGTAGGATTTATACATATATTTTAATATTAAAAATAGCCATTTTTCAGACAACCTCTGTTTTCGACGAAACCACTTTTGTTGTATTTGGAATGTCAAATTATTGCAAAGTTTAATTTTTCATAATTTTCAGAATTTATTTGTGACCGTGGCAAAAAGATTTCAGTTTGGTCAATTTCGGTCAATTTTAATCGACTTGAAAAATGCCATTTTTCAAATAGGCTCAGAATTGAATGAAATAAATTTTCCTAGGTTTGCAGCATCAAAACATAGCTAAATATATTTTTGGGATTTTTTGAAGTTAATTTGTGGCCTCGATAAATTTATTCGTATGGTTGAATAAAAAAAGTAAAAATATTTTAAAATAAAGAAAACTGGGTTAAGACAGTCGTTTGGGCCTGCAGGACATAGCTATATGAGTCCGGAATAGGGGTTAATAGGTAAGAACGACAGTCGTTGGGCTGAAATCTGAAAAAGTTGCAAATCGGGCCTTAATTGGGTAATTAACTAATTAACTAATAAAATAATATAAATATTCACTAATCCCCAAACCCTAATCCCCTTCCTCTAGAAATCAGCCGCCGTCCCTCTTTTCTATGGCCAAGAACATCTGATTTTCATCCTCTAATCTCTCTCAATCCTTTCAATGAAATCGAATGATTCTTTAGATTTATTTGTAGAGATTCATGAGAGCTTCGATTTCATATGGTTATGATCATATATAGTTGCACGAATCCCAAGGTAAACCACCCCAAACCCGCGCCATAAACAACCCCGCCGCACCCCCTTGGCCCCACCGCACCTCCCCTCACCTAGGGCGCCGTGCTACCCCCTCCTCCCTCTTCGACGTTGTGCCACTTGATCGTTGTCTAACATCAAGATTTAATCGAAAACGGGAGAGCTAGTTTTGAACAAAATGGGTTCAAAGAACTCAAGTCACGGCCGTGACATATTGGAGGAAGAAGGTCCTATTTTGCTTTTATTTATTTAATTAATTTAATTCAATTTTTTTTTCCAATATAAATTTAACCATATCTCACTCGTACGAACTCGAATTCGAACGATTTTAGGTGCGCCACGATCGTGAGACCGAGATCTTTGCGATGAAACTGACTAGACCTGATTCTGAGGAAGATGAATTTTTGACAAATTTTGGATCTGAACAGCGCAGAACTCAATAACGATGTGAGATTTCTTCTTTTTAAATAGTTAATTAATCTATTTAATTTAATTATTGTGTAACTATTGTTTGTATATGTCCTAGATCTGCTGTGATGTGATTGTGACTGAATTATTTGTTGTTTGTGGTGTGTGAACAAATATCTGTATGTGTTGAAAATAATGAACCATTTTATGATATTATTGACTTGGAATAGAATCGCCATTTCAATAAAATAGTTCATTATTGTTTAGTTATTTATTTGGATCAGAATGTCCAAATCAATATAAATAATCACTTTGCTGTGTCATTTATTTGGATTAGAAATTAGTTAAAACAAAAATCCCTATTTTTGTTCATTAGTTATGTGGCACCAAATTGAACATTTTGTGATGTTTGAGATTATTTGAATTGACTGTATTGACCGTATTGTGTTGATGGATGATATGAATTATATGAAATGTTTACATCATGGAAAATATCATTTTTGTTATATAAATGGTTAGAATAGAAAAATAACATTTTTTTTAAAATGTCATCATTTGGAAAGAACACATTTTTATGTATAAATGTTAATATAATAAAAATCTCATTTTTACATTAGCATTATAAAGATCACATTTTTATGTTAGAAATGTTAATATTAGAAAATCACATATTGATGTTAAGAATGTTAACATTAGAAAAGAAATATTTTTATGTATAAAATGTTTACATAATAAAATCTCATTTTTATGTCAGAATATAAAGGAACATTTTACTACATAAGATGTTAGCATACAAATAGATCATTTTTATTATTTAAGATGTTAACATTATAAAAAAGATCATTTTTATTATTTAAGATGTTAACATTATAAAAAAGATCATTTTTATTATTTAAGATGTTAACATTATAAAAAAGATCATTTTTATTATTTAAGATGTTAACTATAACGACCCGTGTTTTTCGACCATTTGAATCTGAATATTTAAATTAGTTTTAAATATTTTATTTGGAATATCGATGGAAGTTAATATTTAATTCGTTGTTTAAACGAAGTCCGAACGTTATATATTTATATAATTTTAAATCGAGCTTGAAAATGGCGTGCAGTTCGTAAATTGGAGTTTTGAACTTCAACTGAGAATACAGGATCCAATATAAGTCGGATTTCCGTGAAACAAGAAATGTTGGAACTGTATTGACGATAATTTTCATATGAAAGAGAAAATTTCCGATTTCGTGTTATATTTTGTTATTTATTGCCAAATCAAATTTTGAAATAGTCATTGTGGAAATCGTTATCGGCCTTTAAAATAGCCATTTTGCAAACGATCTCGGATTTCAACGAAATCGGTTTCATTGGGACCGTAATGTTAAACTATTGTACGGTGGTAAATGACGTGGCAAACCGATGTCGTATGTGACCACAGTAGCCGAAAACGCCCGTTCAATTTCTATAACGCGTAATTAAACAAATAAAGAGATATTTGAGTATAACTTGAGCAGACGATCGAATTAAGCCACGAAACCAGTCCCGTTAAGTTCGTATCGTTGATTATAGCCAGGATAGGTATATAGTTTGTTATTTTTAGAGACCGACAAATTTGGTGTTCAAAAGGGCATTGCGGTACGCGGTAAAAATAGCCTACCGGGGAAACAGTCTCAGAATGCAACGAAGCTAGTGTCGTTTACTTCGTATCGAAAAGTTATTGTAGGATTTTAAAGTTTCAAGTTGATTCGATTTATCTAGTGATCATGGAAAAATAAAACGTGTGTTTATTTCTGGTTTTATAAAGGAATTTTTTTTCATATGACCTTGGATTTCGACGAAACTTGTCCCATTGGGCCCGGGATACTTTTCTACACCAAGAGTAGCATTTTTATCAGTAAACAGAAGTCAATTGTGGTTAGTTTACGTGTTACTTTAGCGCGAAGTTATGCCTTACATATATAGTGCTATGAAATTAGTACCGCACCTTATATTAAAAGCATCAGCTACCTTCTGCAAAGCACATGCGAGTTAAATCAATTGAGCAGCTACCCTATATTCCAATACCCATCCCTTTTGAAATTCACATGGCCATCCAGCGTGAATGAAAGGAAATAACACTGTCCTTCCCTACCTCCTCACAAGTCCCATTCGAATTAAAATATTGCAGCTTCATGTACGAGACATCCCAACTTTTCATTTCTTTGTCTGTCTATCAGGAACACCGTGCCGACCAAGGTTCGTTTAGAGAACCACACCATACAGCTAAGCTACTCTGCAAACCTATACTCCATTTCCTTGACGCCCACGGTGCTTCTCCACTATAAATACATGTTCCCTATTTATTTTTTCCCTCCAGTAATGTGAAATGAACCCAACTTCTAAAAAAAAAAAATGTTGTTCTCCCCCATGTTTTGCTCAGGCATTGCCGATCCCATTTTCTCCAACCACTTCGCATGATTTCCTACCCAAACTCCTATTTGTACTTACTAGTCCACATTTTTCCAAATGTACCTCCATGTAAACACGCTACAATGCTTTGTCTTCTCGGAAAAAGTACACCGCAAGCTCCAGTAACCCCTCACACTCCAACCCGCCAATCATCAGACAAAACAGAAATGCAACAACCCCTTTAAGAACAGGATGCAAACTCCCTTCCGTATATACAAGAACCGAACCCCAAAAGGGAAGATGAGGTCAGAGTTAGAGCGGATGTGGGTCGAGCAGATGATGGCAGGAGGAGCTGAAGATAGCCGCCGGCGGGACTCAGGTGGAGTTCGGCAGTCCAGGGAGGTGGCAGCGTGTATTGTAGGTGGGGGTACCAGAAACGGAGCGGTGAGGGGATGTTTTGGTTCGAACAAAAAATAGAGGGAATCGAGAAAGGTACAGAAGCAGAAAGAAGAAAAATGGAATCAAAGATGTTGAAGACCTGGGAGTTGATAAAGGAAACAGTCCACCGTATATTTTGGGATAAGCACGGCGTTAGGGTGATAAACGTATTTAATATCTTTGATCGGATAAATAAGGGATTTTAATTAATCCATATGTGTTTGAACCAATGCAGGACGATTCGCGCTGAAGATTTGGGGAAATCCGAAAAAAATGAGCAAAAGGACTTGGTTGGCCTAAGTATGGTTAACCGAATGATTAACTTTAGTTATTTAATCAAAGAGTCTTAAAGTAAATGTGACTGTTAGGACGAAGAAATCAGTTAGTTAATCATAAATATGTGTCTAGTGAAAATAAAACTTAGTTAACGAAATTAATAGTTAGCTTAAACAAAACAAATTAAAATATTTATTTATTTAGTTAACCGTAGTAATAATTAAGGGATAATTATATAAATTAAATTGTTAATAACTTTTTGTTACGACAACAGAATTGGACGAAACTAACAACATTGGAACCGCAGTGTCAGACGCTATATTCTGGAACTGGAACTGATCTAGATAGGAATAAAAGCTACTGGAATTTCTAGTTAAATTAAACGTCGTTTAATTTAACAGAAAAACCGAACCGCTTTAGCGACAACAGACAAGGTGAGTTAAACTCACTCAGTTTCCCTATTTATATTTTATATAAATTGGGTTTTTATTTTGTGTGCTCTGATTTTTGATGTTGACTGTTTGCTAGTATATGTTGACTGTTAATTTAACTGATGAAATTAAACCATTGTTTAATTTCAGTGAAATTCCAAATCGTTATTTTAACGATTGGATCAAACGGAGGTAATTCACCCTGTTAGTCACGTTTATTTATAAACGTGCTTAATTGTTGAATTGTTCTGTTATTTGGTTGGTGTTAAATGGTTGTTATTTATTATCAGTTAAATGTGATTGATTTGATTGTTGATTTTTGACTGGATATTCAACATCTGTTTGGTTTAAACCAATGGGTGGTGCTAGTTAAGTGTTTGGCCGAGAATGGCCTATAAAATCAATCGAGTTATAAATATTGACTCACCGTCAGGTGAATCGATAAAGCTGAAGTTATAAAATTTATTTTATAACCAGAATTAGATTTTGAATTATATTATTTTGAATAAAAGTTATTAAAAGATAATAAATATTTTATTTAATTAAGACTTTGATTTGTTATTAAATTATTTTATAAAGTAAATGCTGATGTTAATCAGATTTACAAACAGGAGAATGAGAAATGAATAGAATGGTTAAGCTTTGATAATTGTTTTGTTTTAACAACAAATTAATGGAATTATTTAAATTAATTATATTTCTAATTAATTAAAAGGGAAAACGAATCAAAATGTGTTAACGAGATAATCTGGGTTCAAGTTGACTAAACCGACTATTTTTAAACTGGAATCAACTATGAAATTAGTTTGTTTCCAATTTACGCAATTAAATAGTTTAAAGAATATTTGTTTTATTTTAATAAGGTTTTAAAAAGGGAATTGCTATTTATTTTAGTTAATAAATGAATTCACTACTTTTAAAGTAGTTAATGATTAAAGTAAGTTATTAATTCAATTAATAGTAAATGGGGAAGTTAATTTATAATTGAATTAATGTAAAAAGTAATCGAAGTTAAGATGAAATATAGTTGAATGATGAAAGGAGTTATGAACGGGTTCTATATTTAAAACCCGAATGTTTACAACTAAGTTATAAAGAGGGATTTAGGAGAATATGATGTTTAAATTATGTTGACCTAATATTTGAAATAAATTGAAGAGAAAGTGAGATGAAAAAGGGTTTAGATTAAACCATAATGTATTTGAAACAGAATTGTTAAAAAGGCGATGAGGGTTTATATCGTTAATTCCAAATTAATGTTATTTTGAAATGGAATTAAGTAAGAAGGGGGAAATTGAAATAAGATTTCAAAAGTGGAAATGGCTGAACATATTTGAAAGGAAATTGGTAAAGGTGAACTTGGGCAAATAGATGGGTCGTAAGATTTTATACCCAAATCCAATTTATAATGGAAATTGTTTTGAGACTGGAATAGAATATTGGTTTGATTACAACTTATATTTATCTGAGGGTAGGAACATTGTTGATCAAGGTCTGAGAGGTAATTAAAATACCCCAACTTGAACAACATCAGGATTATCTGAAGATGATATTAGTTGGTAATCGTAGAAGTGGTTAGTGATAATTTATTATTTCCATTTGGGAAATAATAATGCGATGTTTGGTGGAAAATTTGGAGAATATACGAAGTAAAGGGGAATTAGAAATGAGGAATGAAAGTTGGGTTTTTATTTTATACATATAAATATTTGTTATTGTTTCAAGGATAGAATAAAGGATGTTACGTAACGTTGATTACGAATTATAAGTTAAGTGGATTTCCAAAGTTGAAAAATAAAGAATGATGTAACAAATGTTTTGAAAAGAGAATTAAATGGGACTTAATATGGTCGTTTTACTAAGTATTATATAGAATTGGTTTGAGAACATTAACATACAAGAATCAAATGTCGTATGTTTAAATATTCAAAAGTTAGAAGTTTTAATTACGCCGAAGTGAATTAGTTTGTTTTAAATTAGAAAGGACTAGTGATGTTGAATGCTAAACCAGTGAACTCATTTGTTGTCATGATTGAATCACTATATATTTTGATAAAAATCACCGACTATCAAATCTATCCAATACGATTGCTGGTATGGAAAGACCAGGATCGAATCTATTCAAAAACCATTCCGTCCAACAAGTACGTGAAGATCTCAGAAGATGGTTGAGATAGAGCATTGAAGACCGTGGATTTTCATAAACGGAAGAACCACTAATATTCTGTGCCTGGCAAGAAGAGATAAGCTGTGATTCTGTCGTGGTTAGAATCTACGGGTTGCAAGGACTTGTCGCTATTGATCCATGGGGTGATTCCTATATTGGATGCGGTAGGAGAGTACCTTCGGTTCATCCTATTCCTGTATGACTTGTATGGACGGATGTCTGACATAGTATTTCCAAAGGGTCATGTACGTTGATTTCTTCAAACGTGCTATAGTTGTTGGCAGAGAATTGCCGTTCTCTTAGCTTTCAGCTAGAGTAGTTTTGTGGATGTCAATTAAGTGATATCTGACGAATCTGACGATGTGGCATTCAAAGTGAATGGCGATCAGATGTTTCAAAAATGAACTCTGACCTCAAGCCTCATCAACCAGGAAATGACAGAAATCGGGCAGGTAGCATGGTTATGTGGGTCGCTCCCATTAGGGTGTATGATCACCTATCTAGAGAAAATCCTATTTACTTTTTAAATCTATGTTTCGATGCTGTCCCTTTTCGGGAGACGGTTGCTGATCCGAACCGTCGGTGATATACATTCGATACACTCAAGCGAAATGAGTGGTCGGTCATGTGAGGGCCGGGTTGCAAGACATTCTTATCGAACCCAGTGCATTCGTCTCTAGAGATACACTATCGGCAGGTGGACCCATACCTTGTCATAGTTGGAATCCAATCTCCAATAAGCGCCTGCGGTTTTTATTTGTATACTATATATGTAGAGCGTGAGATGTAAGCGTTCTACTAGATTGATAATTACTTGTATATAGACATTATTATAATATCAGAAAAGATATTGGTTTCAAAACTATTTTGGGTTATCGTAAGTTAAAAACCGTCCGTGTTTATGTATGGATTTGGTCTTACGATTATCCTTTTCTTTCGAAAGGATTTTAACTTTAAAATCGAGTTGTGTGATACCCTTAATACTGTGCGAGTTTTTTTCTCACTCTGGTTCACCCGACTGACTTGGTATTTTGTAAATGCTCGGGTTAGCCCGGGGTGTACAGGTTCAGGTTATCGAATGCTGTGAAGCCCAGAGACAAGCTGGAGATGTTCAGACGTATGATATTATATAGCTACTTTTCTGCTGTGTGTTATACATGGGAACAGGTTATTATAACTGTCCAATTGTGTGATGTACTCTGATACTGTAAGTATTTGTAAAGCTCTCAATAAAGATTAATTTCTGTATTATATTTTGTTCCGCTGCGATGTGAGACTCTGTGTTGTGGTGTTTTTCTTCTTCTTCTTCTATTCTAATTTTTCTTTCTTTCTTATCTCACCCTCTAACTTCTTTCCGTAAATGATCAGGAATTTCCGATGTCTGAATAGTCGACATGGTAGTTTGGTGTTGATTTTCGGAGTCGAAAATCCCAGTTCGTTACAGTGGTATCAGAGCTGAAGGTTAAGTGTAAACCTTGGTTCTGTGGCATGACTCAGTAGAGATGGGGTTAGCAATACCCTAAATTGAGTTGAGTATATATATACGAGTGAACGTATTTGTAGATTTTATAAAAAATGTTTTATATTGTGGGGATTTATTGGTTGAGTTATTTATGAGTTCTGGTCGATCAGTTCGATTCACTGTATCGATAGGAGTTTCTAAACACTCTAGTATGATAAACCGACGCAGTATGTTTTGAAAGAGGGTAAATGAAATAATTTTACCCAAATTATATTTTAATATAAAAGGATGATTAATATTTAAAGTATTATAGTATATTGGATATGTGGGTTGATTATAATTGAAATGGTTATATAAATAACCATTTAGAATTCGTATAATATAAAAGCAGATTTATTAAATCTGAAATCTAAATCAGAATTGGAATTAAAATTCCCAAAATTGGGAAAGGTATTTTCAAATGAATTGGATTGAATATATGAGAATTTTAAAATCCTAGGAGATTTTAATTTGTTTTATGAGCATTGTGTTTTGTATTTTGAAATAGATTTCAAAATGAAAGTGTTTAAAATGGGAGTTTTGAAGTGATATAGTATTGAACTCACTTCGATAACTGGGAAGTATCTCTGAGGATGTTGGCCACATCATCAGTGTTCATTTCCAAGTTCTAAGTGACGTATTACTACCAAAGATTTTGTTTTGAATTGCTTTGAGAAAAACAAGTTGTTTTAAATCCTGGAAAGGGATATTTGGAAAAAAAAATTGAAAGAGCTGAACTGTTTAAAACTCCCAGGGTAATTGTTTGAAAAAGGCAAAATTAAATAGAAATTGGGAAAACAAATATGAATTGAATTAAAACCAATTAACAGGGAATTGAATCGGGATATAATATATCAAGTCGAATCAGATTTTGAATTGTGAGACAGGAATCTGAAATGGCATTGGACTGGTAAGTTAAGAGTTGGAATTGATAAAGAATGGAAATTGAGTTAAGGATGGGATTTGGCTTGGATGCGTGAAGGATTTGGTTTTGAGGATAAAAATTGGAATTTTGTTTAGGAATGCAATTGTATATGCTGACAGAGTAGCAGATGGAAAGGATATAATGGTATGCCCGACAAAAAGGTACACGTTTATTTTATATGGGTTTGGTGATTTATGAGCCTATTTGGCAAGTCGCTTGGCTATTTTGTTTTCTTTTGGATTGGAGAAGGCATAGTGTAACAACCCGAAAATCTGGGACAATTTAAAATTTTTATTTTGGCAATTTTAGCGAATTTTGAATATTTAAAATGAATTATTTTAAATAATATCGACGAGAAATTTATTTTGAAATGAATTAGAACATATATATTATATACGTCATCGTTAGAATATAAATATTTATATATAATTATAAATAGAATTGAAAATGGCGCGGTTGTTCGATAATTCGATTTCAAACTTCAATTGAATGTACCGGGTGCAAAACAATCCGGATTTTAGTGAAACCAAAAACATTAGGATCTAATTGGGAATATCTTTCCAACGAATCCGAAAAATCGAAATTTCATAGCGGGAATCAAAAGATATGTCCAGTTGAAAATTCTGAATAGTCGCTATGGAATTTAGGCCCTTAAAAATGGGAATTTTGCAAACGATCTCGGATTTCGACGAAACCACTTTTGTTGGATCCGTGATGTCAAATTATTGCTAGTTTCCAAATTTCATAATTTTTCGAATCAATATGTGAGCGTAGCAAAGGAAAACGCGTTTGACCAGTTTAGTTGATTTTAATCAACTGGAAAATGGCCATTTTTCTAACGGTCTCAGAATTCGACGAAACTAGTTTTGTTAGGACCGTATCGTCAATACGAAGCTAGAAAGTATTTTTCTGGGATTTATAGAGTTCGTACGTGACCCCGGTAAATTGAAATGCGCATTCAAATTCAATATATAGAGTTATATGTTGATTTTGACGAAAACTGATCGAAACGATTGAATCAGCTTACGATACATATCCCATTGTGTTCGGAATGGGGGTAGTTAGCTATGGACGACAGGCGGTGGGCCTCGTTTAGAGGTCGTGTGTAAAAGTCAACTTTTTCATAATAAAATAAATAAATAAATAAATAATAACCCTCTCCCCTTTATCTTCTTCAGATTGCCCCCCCCCCCGTTCACTTTCGATTCAATCGATTTAGGAAAAAAAAAGGAAAGCCGCAGCGCAGCAGCGCCGAGCCCCCCCTGCCCCGTGGATCGAGCTCCGCCACCGCCCTCCATCCCCGAACCCCCTCTGCCACCGCCTCCCTCTTCTCTTCTTCCTCCTCTTCCTTTCTTCCCTGACCGAACCCACACCCCTCCCTCCATTCGAGATTCGCGCCGCCGACGATCTGCGGGGCCCCCCTCCTCCTGACAGTCGCCCCGACGCCCCACACACCCCCTTCGAGGCCCTGAAACCCTGGAAAATTTTACTGTAAGTTATTTTATTTATTTATTTTTCAATTTTCAGTTATCGTTCTATTTGATTTTAAAACTGTTCTATTTGATTTGAAAACTGAAATTTATTTGATTTTAAAATTGATTTTTAACTAAGTAAAAAGGCGGAGATTTTTAAAATAGAAAAGATTAGATCTTTAAACTATAAAAGATTTGATTTTTAAACTATGAAGGAATTTGATTTTTAACTTTGAAAAGTTTGAGTTTTAACTATGGAAAGATCGGATATTTTTACCATTGTAAAGACGATATTTTTATCATTATAAAGAGGTGATTTTTCATAGCAAAAAGAAATGATTTTCAACAATATAAAAGTTGAATTTTCATATTCATGAAGGTGAGATTTTTATTCGAAGAAAGATATGATTTTTATCTATAGTAAAAATTCGATTTTTATATATTGAATAGTGAAGTAAAAATTCGATTTTTATATATTGAATAGTGAAGTAAAAATTCGATTTTTATATATTGAATAGTGAAGTAAAATTCGATTTTTATATATTGAATAGTGAAGTAAAAATTCGATTTTTATATATTGAATAGTGAAGTAAAAATTCGTTTTTTATATATTGAATAGTGAAGTAAAAATTCGATTTTTATATATTAAATAGCGAAGTAAAAATTCGATTTTTATATATTGAATAGCGAAGTGAAAATGTGATTTTTATATATATAGTGGCTACTGGCAATGAAGGTGATAAAAAGGCGAGAACGATGAAGATTCCTATAAAAGAAGTGTCGCGGAGTTGGGATAGCTATTGGTGAGAACTTCTCACTTTAAAATTTCTTTTCTAGTTATATATATATACTAGGATGCAGACGGTGTTTAGTAGCACCCGACACAATCGTCCACAGACCATGGACTTGTTTGTTTGGTTGTGTAGTTGGTTAGATTATTTGGTTTGAATTGAATTGTTTGGTGAAATGGAATGGATTAATTGATGTGTGAATCGCGTGGGCCTTCACTAGACCGGGGTTAAGGCTAGGCCTCGTCCCGTTTCTAGTATCGTGTCGTTATGCCGCCGAAATTTTCTAAAATAAGTTAGAGAAATAAAGGAATCATTTTATTTAATAAATGAACTGAATAGAATATTTTCATAGGTTGAATAAAATGTTTTATCGTTAAAAATATAATTTTTAACGTGAAAGTGAATAAATAAATATTTATAAACAAATCGGCCGATTTGTTTATATACACTGATTTGACTGATATTGATTGGGTCGATAAATTTTACACATCGCCCAACTGCACAACTAAAATCTGTGTTTGATTGTTTGAAACCCCACACGGGTATTGGGATAATATATGACATACACAAATCCCAATAATTAGTTGTGTGTCGATCGATTGATTGACAGGCTGTTATAAGCGTTAGATATCTATATCTGATGCTTATACAGTGTAGTGCACTTTGGTTGATGGTTGATTATTTTTCAATGCTATTATATACGTGTGATGTATGAAAATCCATATAATTAACATTATATGGTGATTGATTGGGCCTCATTCCAATTTAGAAAATAAAGAATACTATAAAATAAAGGTTCAGGTGTTGATAGTACTCATCCATTGAGATTAGTCATGTGTTGAACGAAATATTTTAATAATAGAAATATTTGAAATAGAAATATTTGAAAAGGAAATATTTGAAAAAGAAATATTTGAAATAGAATATTTGAAAATAGAAATATATGAAGCCGTGTTGATTAGATTGACGCCATTTTGACGTGAACGATATTTATATCGATTTATTCATTTTAAAATAAATATTGAAAAGTGAATTAGAAATCGAATATTTTGAAATGAAATTTGAATTGAATTGAATATAATTTCAATTGAATATATAACGAATTTGATTTCAATTGAATATATAACGAATTTGATTTGAATAGAAAACGAATTTGATTTCAATTGAATATATAACGAATTTGGTTTCAATTGAATATATAATGAATTTGATTTGAATATATAATGAATTTGATTTGAATATATAACGAATTTGATTTCAATTGAATATATAACGAATTTGATTTCAATTCAATATATAACGAATTTGATTTCAATTGAATATATAATGAATTTGATTTGAATAGAAAACGAATTTGATTTCAATTGAATATATAACGAATTTGATTTCAATTGAATATATAACGAATTTGATTTAAATAGAAAACGGATTTGATTTCAATTGAATATATAATGAATTTGATTTCAATTGAATATATAACGAATTTGATTTGAATATATAACGAATTTGATTTCAATTGAATACATAACGAATTTGATTTCAATTGAATATATAATGAATTTGATTTGAATAGAAAACGAATTTAATTTCAATTGAATATATAACGAATTTGATTTCAATTGAATATATAACGAATTTGATTTCAACTGAATATATAACGAATTTGATTTCAATTGAATATATAATGAATTTGATTTGAATAGAAAACGAATTTGATTTCAATTGAATATATAACGAATTTGATTTCAATTGAATAAACAAATTTGATTTCAATTGAATATATAACGAACTTGATTTCAATTGAATATATAACGAATTTGATTTCAATTGAATATATAACGAATTTGATTTCAATTGAATAGAAAACGAATTTGATTTCAATTGAATATATAACGAATTTGATTTGAATGGAAAACGAATTGAATTCGAATTGAATTTAAATGAATTTTGAAACGAATTTATAAGGAAAAATTCAATTTTGATTTGAACTGAAATGGAAGTTGAAAATGTTTTTGAAACGAATTTAAAACTATTTCTAAAATTCGTTTTAAATAGTAATCGACGAAATATATATTATATATATTATATAATGGCCTGAATAGAACGCGCCGCGCCACGGCAGTTCGTGGATTCCGACCATTTATTTCAAACGGACATTACGGGATATCCGACCGTCGGATTCTCCTAAAACCGGAACCGTTGGGTTCGTATCGAAAAGAGCTTTCTAACGAGTATTAGAAATTTGAAATCTAACGGTTGGATTTGGAGATACGTCCAAATTAAATTTGAAAAAGATCGCTGTAAGTGCAGTTCGATGGCCGTTGATGGAAATCGACTGTACGGGCCTTGATAAAATTATTAAAAATATCAATAATTTGTGTAATATCATAAGAAATGATTTGGGAAAAATTAGGATGGAAAACTCCATATTTGAAGGGATAAAAATAGATTTTTATCGAAATGAACTAGTTTTGAACAAAAATTTAAACCCATTTATTTTTAAATAAATAAATTGGATTTGAAACGGGTTTTAAATAGAATTGATTTATGGGTTTATCGTGAAGGGTGTTTTAAATGACACTGTTCTTTAACCCGATAATAAATAGAATGTAATTTGGGTTTGTCGTGAACTGTGTTTTAAATGACACTAGTTCTTTAACCCAGTGAAAGGAGTTTTAATGAATCCGCAATTAGATTCAAATGAGAATTGATAATTCAAATTATCAAATTTGGAAAATGAGCGAGAATGGAGTATCACCAGTTTTGCTCCAAAGCGATAGTTAAATCTTTAATCAGATTTGAACGTGAAATGGTAATTAATTTTACCGATAACACTGTGGTGTTAAATATGGAGTATTACCAGTTTTGCTTCATGGGATGAATAGGTTGGGATTGGGAAATAAATTAAATAATTACTTCGGTATGGTTCGCTAATCTCGACTAGTTTGGAAAACCATAATTTGGTTTGAAATGACATCCAAAGGAAGATTAAAGGATAAATTTTAAAGAATTTATCTTGGATAAAATTAATGGGGACCTTTCCCTTAGAATTGAAATTTAGACACTAGCTGAAGGTTAGTTAAGAAGAATGGTTTCCTGGGTATTGATCTGATGTTGGTTTCGGCCTTCGGGGTTAATATTTGGGGAATTGCTCTCTTACTGATTTACGGTTAGTGACTAATGAATTGGAATGAGGCGTATGTTGTGTTTGTGTAACATTTGTTTTAATATACGCGGGTTGTTTGGAAAGTCGAGGTTTATACCCCTTCTAAATAACCGATTCGACGATATGTCGAAGATGAAGACGGTGGTTGAAGACCGGAAGTCTTCACATCGTTTGGGTGATTACTGATGATCTTGATTGGGCTGTACACCCAAGATGAGGGAATCAGTTGGTGGTTGTCCAGACGTACTTGGAGATCGATGGATATGCGAGGAAAGTGCCTCCGGTTTCGTTCAGACCCAGAACGAACTTGTAATTGGATTGTGTGTCTGACATTGGATTTTATTCTGTGTTGATTGATTTCTGTTAAATATATATCTGTTTGGCCGCGGAGAATTTATTCTCTTACTTAACGCCCTTCTCTGAGACGTACGAGCTTAGAGGTTATATATCGATAGATATCAATCGCATGGCATGAATTGCCTGTGTGACACGCTGAGTTGCATAGATCAAGGCTTCTGTTGAAAAGCAAAGTCTTGTGGTTGATGATCAAAGCACGGCCTACGTGGCATAGCTTTGTGTATAGCGTGGATTCGCGAGCCTCACACCTCGGTATGAGTTAAAAACGGCATACGGACCGTTGGGAGAACACGACGTTTCTTTCTAGCTTTGGTGGTGTCAGTGACTTACCATCCCTGACATTTATATACTTTTCACCTTTGTGGTTGTTGGAATGAGGCGCCTCGATATTAGGTCTGTAAGGACCGGGAAATGTGTGTTCAGGAATTGCCAATCCTCAAACGTAAGAGAGGACCGGCCCAGCCGATTCCAGGGTTACCCAGATTGCGTAGTCCTGAGGTATTTGCTAGAATGTCTCGAAGCGGAGAGGAGCTTGCCCCTTGCCTCGACTCATGACGAAAATCCAATTTCCAATACGTGTATTGCGGTTTTAATTGTAGAACTAGTATGGCGACATGATAGATGGTACCCATGCCGCCTATGATTGATATTTATGATTTGAATTGTTTTGACACTATACACTTATTATAGTATCAAATGATTTGTTTTTAAACGTACCAAGCATGTTTGGCTATTATAAGGGAAAACCCTATCCTCCGGCCTGCGTTGCATTGTGTGATGGGACCTGGGTCTTATAATAGCTTCATTTTTCGAAAATGCATTGCGCTGTTTATTCTATGCACTAGTATTCTTGGGAGGAAACCCGTTCCGTGTTATACGGCGTGGTCCCTTGAATTACTCTCTTTTAAAGTAAAGTTTAAATAATTGTTTTATTTCTCACACCAGTCACACGACCGACCTGGAGTTTACTATTTTAACCTAAACTCTGGGTGCCCCTATTTTCCGCACGGGCAGCTAGTAGTTTTGGTTTTGCAGATTTATATTCACAGGATCCTGTTTTACAGCTGGAATGATATCCGGGAAGCTCTGTATCCGTATATCACCTTCAGTTGTGCTTTTTATTATTTTTCCCCTGCTATGTAATTTATTGTATTCTCTGATATTTATCGAATGTAATTTATTCATTTATACTCTGTATATTCTTGTATCTGATGGAATTGTTGTAATAGCAATGAAATGTTTTTCCGTCTACGTTCTGATTTGTCCTGTTCTCAAACGATCAGGGGTTTCGAACGGTCTAGATCGGTTTAACGACTGATTTAGATCGAGCGGAATTCCTTGCCGTCACATTTGGTATCAGAGCTTTAGTTTACAGAGCTCGAGAACAAGGCACATTAGAACCATACGAAAGAATTCATCAGATATTGGATTAGTAATATCCAATTAGAATGACTCGTTAGAGATAGGATCAGTAGTATCCTAGAACGAGTGTGAAGAGTTTATTTTTCAAATGAAAACAATTTTATTTTAAAATTTAAATCGTTTTATACGTATTTGAATATTTATTTATTTTGAATATGGACAATCCGATATATAAAGATTTTGCATATACGCGTCATGAGCGTATTTTTAAAGTTTTAATATATTGGATAGATATAGAATCATACTCTAGTGGCCCGAAGGTGATTCTGATGGTTGAGTACTCGTCGTCAGAATTTATGTTCGAGTGACGAAGGTATGATAACTATATATTTCCATTAGACTGGTGTGAGAACCAAAACTTATATAGATAGATTTATTGATTGTGATTTGGCATCAAAAACATGATTTTTTTGTATATGTATCAAAATTATGAAGTTGAAACTCTAATTCACTAATGGATTGATGTTTGTGTTGTTTGTTTATTTGTTTGATAATTTTGAAACATTATGCCTAATTGAATCAAATATTGAATTGTATTGAAAATTGGTCACATTTGCTTGCATATACGTATACTTACATTGAATAGGTCATAGCAAGGAGGCTAGAGCAGAGAATAAAATTTGTTTGCCCGACAAATAGGTACATGTTTACTATATAATTTACTGTTTTGTTTGGGTGCTGATGATTTTATGAGCCTATTGGCTAGCCGCTTGGCTTTTTCTTTTTCTTTTTGAGATTAGAAGGCCTGTATGGCAATTTCCTGATTTTCCCGTGGCTCCCGGTGCAGCGGAGGTTATGGCGAAATTTTTCGAAAATTTAGGGTGTTAGCCAAATTTTTGAAGAATTTGAAAATTCTCAGAAACTGAAAAGTTGGAGAACAGAAGCCGGATCGAACGTAGAGTTGATTAATCAAACCACTTTCGACTTTGTTCCTTTTCAGGGACGAAAAGTTTTAAGTGGGGGAGATTGTAACAACCCGAAAATCTGGGCCAGTTTAAAAAATTTATTTTGGCAATTTTAGCGAATTTTGAATATTTATAATGAATTATTTTAAATAATATCGATGAGAAATTTATTCTGAAATGAATTAGAATGTATATATTATATACGTCGTCGTTAGAATATAAATATTTATATATAATTATAAATAGAATTGAAAATGGCGCGGTAGTTCGATAATTCGATTTCAAACTTCAATTGAATGTACCGCGTACAAAACAATCCGGATTTTAGTGAAACCAAAAACATTAGGATCTAATTGGGAATATCTTTCCAACGAATCCAAAAAATCGAAATTTCATAGCGGGAATCAAAAGATATGTCCAGTTGAAAATTCTGAATAGTCGCTCTAGAATTCAGGTTCTTAAAAATGGGAATTTTGCAAACGACCTCGGATTTCGACGAAACCATTTTTGTTGGATCCGTGATTTCAAATTATTGCTAGTTTCCAAATTTCATAATTTTTCGAATCAATATGTGAGCGTAGCAAAGGAAAACGCGTTTGACCAGTTTCAGTTGATTTTAATCGACTGGAAAATGGCCATTTTTCTAACGGTCTCAGAATTCGATGAAACTAGTTTTGTTAGGACCGTATCGTCAATACGAAGCTAGAAAATATTTTTCTGGGATTTATAGAGTTCGTACGTGACCCCGGTAAATTGAAAATGCGCGTTCAAATTCAATATATAGAGTTATATGTTGATTTTGACGAAAACTGATCGAAACGATCGAATCAGCTTACGATACATATCCCATTGTGTTCGGAATGGGGGTAATTAGCTATGGACAACAGGTGGTGGGCCTCGTTTAGAGGTCGTGTGTAAAAGTCAACTTTTTCATAATAAAATAATTAAATAAATAAAAAATAACCCTCTCCCCTTTATCTTCTTCAGATTGGCCCCCCGTTCACTTTCGATTCAATCGATTTAGGAAGAAAAAAAGAAAAAAGAAGAAGAAGGAAAGCCGCTGCGCAGCAGCGTAGAGCCCCCCCCCCCCCCCTCGTGGATCGAGCGCCACCGCCGCAGGGCGGGGCCACCGCCCTCCATCCCCGAACCCCCTCTGCCACCGCCTCCCTCTTCTCTTCTTCCTCCTCTTCCTTTCTTCCCTGACTGAACCCGCACCCCTCCCTCCATTCGAGACTCGCGCCGCCGACGATCTGCGGGGCCCCCTCCTCCTGACAGCCGCCCCGACGCCCCACACACCCCCTTCGAGGCCCTGAAACCCTGGAAAATTTTACTGTAAGTTTTTTTATTTTATTTATTTATTTTTCAATTTTCAGTTATCGTTCTATTTGATTTTAAAACTGATTTTATTCGATTTGAAAACTGAAATTTATTTGATTTTAAAATTGATTTTTAACTAAGTAAAAAGGCGGAGATTTTTAAAATAGAAAAGATTAGATCTTTAAACTATAAAAGATTTGATTTTTAAACTATGAAGGAATTTGACTTTTAACTTTGAAAAGTTTGATTTTTAACTATGGAAAGATCGGATATTTTTACCATTGTAAAGACGATATTTTTATCAATATAAAGAGGCGATTTTTCATAGCAAAAAGAAATGATTTTCAATAATATAAAAGTTGAATTTTTATATTCATGAAAGTGAGATTTTTATTCGAAGAAAGATATGATTTTTATCTATAGTAAAAATTCGATTTTTATATATTGAATAGTGAAGTAAAAATTCGATTTTTATATATTGAATAGTGAAGTAAAAATTCGATTTTTATATATTGAATAGTGAAGTAAAAATTCGATTTTTATATATTGAATAGTGAAGTAAAAATTCGATTTTTATATATTGAATAGCGAAGTAAAAATTCGATTTTTATATATTGAATAGCGAAGTGAAAATGTGAACTTTATATATATAGTGGCTACGGGCAACGAAGGTGACAAAAAGGCGAGAACGATGAAGATTCCTATAAAAGAAGTGTCGTGGAGTTGGGATAGCTATTGGTGAGAACTTCTCACTTTAAATTTTCTTTTCTAGTTATATATATATACTAGGATGCAGACGGTGTTTAGTAGCACCCGACACAATCGTCCACAAACCATGGACTTGTTTGTTTGGTTGTGTAGTTGGTTAGATTATTTTGTTTGAATTGAATTGTTTGGTGAAATGGAATGGATTGATTGATGTGTGAATGGCGTGGGCCTTCATTAGACCGGGGATAAGGCTAGGCCTTGTCCCATTTCTAGTATCGTGCCGTTATGCCGCCGAAATTTTCTAAAATAAGTTAGAAAAATAAAGGAATCATTTTATTTAATAAATGAACTGAATAGAATATTTTCATAGGTTGAATAAAATGTTTTATCGTTAAAAATATAATTTTTAACGTGAAAGTGAATAAATAAATATTTATAAACAAATCGGCCGATTTTTTTATATACACTGATTTGACTGATATTGATTGGGTCGATAAATTTTACACATCGCCCAACTGCACAACTAAAATCTGTGTTTGATTGTTTGAAACCCCACACGGGTATTTGGATAATATATGACATACACTAATCCCAATAATTAGTTGTGTGTCGATCGATTGATTGACAGGCTGTTATAAGCGTTAGATATCTATATTTGATGCTTTTACAGTGTAGTGAACTTTGGTTGATGGTTGATTATTTTTCAATGCTATTATATACGTGTGATGTATGAAAATCCATATAATTAACATTATATGGTGATTGATTGGACCTCATTCCAATTTAGAAAATAAAGAATACTATAAAATAAAGGTTCAGGTGTTGACAGTACTCATCCGTTGAGATTAGTCATGTGTTGAAAGAAATATTTTAATAATAGAAATATTTGAAATAGAAATATTTGAAATAGAAATATTCGAAAAGGAAATATTTGAAAAAGAAATATTTGAAATAGAATATTTGAAAATAGAAATATATGAAGCCGTGTTGATTAGATTGACGCCATTTTGACGTGAACGATATTTATATCGATTTTATTCATTTTAAAATGAATATTGAAAAGTGATTTCAAAATTGAATATTTTGAAATGAAATTTGATTTGAATTGAATATATAACGAATTTGATTTCAATTGAATATATAACGAATTTGATTTCAATTGAATATATAACGAATTTGATTTCAATTGAATATATAACGAATTTGATTTCAATTGAATATATAACGAATTTGATTTGAATAGAAAACGAATTTGATTTCAATTGAATATATAACGAATTTGATTTCAATTGAATATATAATGAATTTGATTTGAATATATAATGAATTTGATTTGAATATATAACGAATTATATTTCAATTGAATATATAACGAATTTGATTTCAATTGAATATATAACGAATTTGATTTCAATTGAATATATAATGAATTTGATTTGAATAGAAAACGAATTTGATTTCAATTGAATATATAACGAATTTGATTTCAATTGAATATATAACGAATTTGATTTAAATAGAAAACGAATTTGATTTCAATTGAATATATAACGAATTTGATTTCAATTGAATATATAATGAATTTGATTTGAATATATAACGAATTTGATTTCAATTAAATATATAACGAATTTGATTTCAATTGAATATATAATGAATTTGATTTGAATAGAAAACGAATTTGATTTCAATTGAATATATAACGAATTTGATTTCAATTGAATATATAACGAATTTGATTTCAATTGAATATATAATGAATTTGATTTCAATTGAATATATAATGAATTTGATTTGAATAGAAAACGAATTTGATTTCAATTGAATATATAACGAATTTGATTTCAATTGAATATATAACGAATTTGATTTGAATAGAAAACGAATTTGATTTCAATTGAATATATAACGAATTTGATTTCAATTGAATATATAACGAATTTGATTTCAATTGAATAGAAAACGAATTTGATTTCAATTGAATATATAACGAATTTGATTTGAATGGAAAACGAATTGAATTCGAATTGAATTTAAATGAATTTTGAAACGAATTTATAAGGAAAAATTCAATTTTGATTTGAACTGAAATGGAAGTTGAAAATGTTTTTGAAACGAATTTAAAACTATTTATAAAATTCATTTTAAATAGTAATCGATGAAATATATATTATATATATTATATATATAATATAATGGCCTGAATAGAACGCGCCACACCACGGCAGTTCGTGGATTCCGACCATTTATTTCAAACAGACATTACGGGAGATCCGACCGTCGGATTCTCCTAAAACCGGAACCGTTGGGTTCGTATCGAAAAGAGCTTTCTAACGAGTATTAGAAATTTGAAATCGAACGGTTGGATTTGGAGATACGTCCAAATCAAATTTGAAAAAGGTCGCTGTAAGTGCAGTTCGATGGCCGTTGATGGAAATTGACTGTACGGGCCTTGATAAAATTATTAAAAATATCAATAATTTGTGTAAAATCATAAGAAATGATTGGGGAAAAATTGGGATGGAAAACTCCATATTTGAAGGGATAAAAATAGATTTTTATCGAAATGAACTAGTTTTGAACAAAAATTTAAACCCATTTATTTTTAAATAAATAAATTGGATTTGAAACGGGTTTTAAATAGAATTGATTTATGGGTTTATCGTGAAGTGTGTTTTAAATGACACTGTTCTTTAACCCGATAATAAATAGAATGTAATTTGGGTTTGTCATGAACTGTGTTTTAAATGACACTAGTTCTTTAACCCAGTGAAAGGAGTTTTAATGAATCCGCAATTAGATTGAAATGAGAATTGATAATTCAAATTATCAAATTTGGAAAATGGGCGAGAATGGAGTATCACCAGTTTTGCTCCAAAGCAATAGTTAAATCTTTAATCAGATTTGAGCGTGAAATGGTAATTAATTTTACCGATAATACTGTGGTGTTAAATATGGAGTATTACCAGTTTTGCTTCATGGGATGAATAGGTTGGGATTGGGAAATAAATTAAATAATTACTTCGGTATGGTTCGCTAATCTCGACTAGTTTGGAAAACCATAATTTGGTTTGAAATGACATCCAAAGGAAGATTAAAGGATAAATTTTAAAGAATTTATCTTGGATAAAATTAATGGGAACCTTTCCCTAAGAATTGAAATTTAGACACTAGCTGAAGGTTAGTTAAGAAGAATGGTTTCCTGGGTATTGATCTGATGTTGGTTTCGGCCTTCGGGGTTAATATTTGGGGAATTGCTCTCTTGCTGATTTACGGTTAGTGACTAATGAATTGGAATGAGGCGTATGTTGTGTTTGTGTAACATTTGTTTTAATATACGCAGGTTGTTTGGAAAGTCCGGGTTTATACCCATTCTGAATAACTGATTCGACGATATGTCGAAGATGAAGACGGTGGTTGAAGACCAGAAGTCTTCACATCGTTTGGGTGATTACTGATGATCTTGATTGGGCTGTACACCCAAGATGAGGGAATCAGTTGGTGGTCGTCCAGACGTACTTGGAGATCGATGGATATGCGAGGAAAGTGCCTTCGGTTTCGTTCAGACCCAGAACGAACTTGTAATTGGATTGTGTGTCTGACATTGGATTTTATTCTGTGTTGATTGATTTCTGTTAAATATATATCTGTTTGGCGGCAGAGAATTTATTCTCTTGCTTAACGCCCTTCTCTGAGACGTACGAGCTTAGAGGTTATATATCGTTAGATATCAATCGCATGGCATGAATTGCCTGTGTGACACGCTGAGTTGCATAGATCAAGGCTTCTGTTGAAAAGCAAAGTCTTGTGGTTGATGATCAAAGCACGGCCTACGTGGCATAGCTTTGTGTATAGCGTGGATTCGCGAGCCTCACACCTCGGTATGAGTTAAAAACGGGATACGGACCGTTGGGAGAACACGACGTTTCTTTCTAGCTTTGGTGGTGTCAGTGACTTACCAGCCCTGACATTTATATACTTTTCGCCTTTGTGGTTGTTGGAATGAGGCGCCTCGATATTAGGTCTGTAAGGACCGGGAAACGTGTGTTCAGGAATTGCCAATCCTCAAACGTAAGAGAGGACCGGCCCAGCCGATTCCAGGATTACCCAGAGTGCGTAGTCCTGAGGCATTTTCTAGAATGTCTCGAAGCGGAGAGGAGCTTGCCCCTTGCCTCGACTCATGACGGAAATCCAATTTCCAATACGTGTATTGCGGTTTTAATTGTAGAACTAGTATGGCGACATGATAGATGGTACCCATGCCGCCTATGATTGATATTTATGATTTGAATTGTTTTGACACTATACACTTATTATAGTATCAAATGATTTGTTTTTAAACGTACCAAGCATGTTTGGATATTATAAGGGAAAACCCTATCCTCCGGCTTGCGTTGCATTGTGTGATGGGACCTGGGTCTTATAATAGCTTCATTTTTCGAAAAAGCATTGCGCTGTTTATTCTATGCACTAGTATTCTTGGGAGGAAACCCGTTCCGTGTTATAAGGCGTGGTCCCTTGAATTACTCTCTTTTATAGTAAAGTTTAAATAACTGTTTTAGTTCTCACACCAGTCACATGACTGACCTGGAGTTTATTGTTTTAACCTAAACTCTGGGTGCCCCTATTTTCCGCACGGGCAGCTAGTAGTTTTTGTTTTGCAGATTTATATTCACATGATCCTGTTTTACAGCTGGAATGATATCCGGGATGCTCTGTATCCGTATATCACCTTCAGTTGTGCTTTGTATTATTTTTCCACTGCTATGTAATTTATTGTAATCTCTGATATTTATCGAATGTAATTTATTCATTTATACTCTATATATTCTTGTATCTGATGGAATTTTTGTAATAGCAATGAAATGTTTTTCCGTCTGCCTTCTGATTTGTCCTGTTCTCAAACGATCAGGGATTTTGAACGGTCTAGATCGGTTTAACGACTGATTCGGATCGAGCGGAATTCCTTGCCGTCACACATAGAAAGGCGAGTTGTAGTTGTACCGATTGAGCCGTACAAAGGATGTGCTGGCGAAAATTTTCGGAAATTTAAGGTGTTAGAAAATTTTTGGTATATTTGAAAATATTCAGTTACGGTATTGAATTGATTTTTGGTTTAAACTAAATTTGATTTGAAAGTTAGTGGGTTTGTAACGTCTTTCCTTACCTTAGCAATTTGGAGGACGAAATTATTTTAAGGGGGGAAGAATGTAACGACCCGTGTTTTTCGACCATTTGAATCTGAATATTTAAATTAGTTTTAAATATTTTATTTGGAATATCGATGGAATTTAATATTTAATTCGTTATTTAAACGAAGTCCGAATGTTATATATTTATATAATTTTAAATCGAGCTTGAAAATGGCGTGCAGTTCGTAAATTGGAGTTTTGAACTTCAACTGAGAATACAGGATCCAATATAAGTCGGATTTCTGTGAAACATGAAACATTGGAACTGTATTGATGATAATTTTCATATAAAAGAGAAAAATTCAGATTTCGTGTTATATTTTGTTATTTATGGCCAAATCAAATTTTAAATAGTCGCTGTGGAAATCGTTATCTGCCTTTAAAATAGCCATTTTGCAAACGATCTCGAATTTCAATGAAATCCGTTTCATTGGGACCGTAACGTTAAACTATTGTACAGCAGTGAATGGCGTGGCAAACCGATGTCTTATGTGACCACAGTAGCCAAAAACGCCCGTTCGATTTCTATAACGCGTAATTAAACAAATAAAGAGATATTTGAGTAACTTGAGCAGACGATCGAATTAAGCCACAAAACCAGTCCCGTTAAGTTCGTATCGTCGATTAGAGCTAGTATAGGTATATAGTTTGTTATTTTCAGAGACCGGCAAATTTGGTGTTCAGAAGGGCATTGCGGTGCGCGGTAAAAATAGCCTACCGGGGAAACAGTCTCAGAATGCGACGAAATTAGTGCTGTTGGGTTCGTATCGAAAAGTTATTGTAGGATTTCGAAGTTTCAAGTTGATTCAATTTATCTAGTGATCATGGAAAAATAAAACGCGTGTTTATTTCTGGTTTTATAAAGGAATTTTTTCATATGACCTCGGATTTCGACGAAACTTGTCCCATTGGGTCCGGGATACTTTTCTACACCAAGAATAGCATTTTTATTAGTAAACAAAAGTCAATTGTGGTTAGTTTACATGTTACTTTAGCGCGAATTTTTGCCTTACATATACAGTTCTATGAAATTAGTACCGCACCTTATATTAAAAGCATCAGCTACCTTCTGCAAAGCACATGCGAGTTAAATCAATTGAGCAGCTACCCTATATTCCAATAACCAGCCCTTTTGAAATTCACATAGCCATCCAGCGTGAATGAAAGGAAATAAAACTGTCCTTCCCTACCTCCTCACAAGTCCCATTCGAATTAAAATACTGCAGCTTCATGTACGAGACATCCCAACTTTCCATTTCTTTGTTTGTCTATCAGGAACAACGTGCCGACCAAGGTTCGTTTAGAGAACCACACCATACAGCTAAGCTACTCTGCAAACCTATACTCCATTTCCTTAACGCCCACAGTTCTTCTCCACTATAAATACATGTGCACTATTTTTTTTTCTTTCCCTCCAGTAATGCGAAATGAACCCAACTTCTGAAAAAAGAAGAATGCTTTTCTCCCCCATGTTTTGCTCAGGCATTGCCAATCCCATTTTCTCCAACCACTTCGCATGATTTCCTACCCAAACTCCTATTTGAACTTACTAGTCCACGTTTTTTCAAACGTACCTCCATGTAAGCACGCTACAATGCTTTGTCTTCTCGGAAAAAGTACACCGCAAGCTCCAGTAACCCTCACACTTCAACCCGCCAATCATCAAACAAAACAGAAACGCAACACCCCTTCAAGAACATGATGCAAACTCCCTTCTTTATATGCAAGAACCGAACCCCAAAAGGGAAGACGATGTCGGAGCTAGAGCGGATGTGGGTCGAGCAGATGATGGCAGGAGGAGCTGAAGATAGCCGCCGGCGGGACTCAGGTGGAGTTCGGCAGTCCAGGGAGGTGGCGGCGTGTATAGTAGGTGGGGGTACCAAAAACGGAGCGGTGAGGGGATGTTTTGGTTCGAACAAAAAATAGAGGGAATCGAGAAAGGTGCAGAAGCAGAAAGATGAAAAATGGAATTAAAGACGTTGAAGACCTGGGAGTTGATAAAGGAAACAGTCCACCGTATATTTTGGGATAAGCACAGTGTTAGGGTAATAAACGTATTTAACATCTTTGATCGGATAAATAAGGGATTTTAATTAATCTATATGTGTTTGAACCAATGCAGAACGATTCGCACTGAATATTTGGGGAAATCCGAACAAAAATGAGCAAAAGATGGTTAACCGAATAATTAACTTTAGTTATTTAATCAAAGAGTCGTTAAGTAAATGTAACTGTTGTGACGAAGAAACCAGTTAGTTAACCATAAATATGTGTCTAGTGAAAATAAAACTTAATTAAGGAAATTAATAGTTTGCTTAAACAAAACTAATTAAAATATTTATTTATTTAGTTAACTGTAGTAATAATTAAGGGATAATTATATAAATTAAATCGTTAATAACTTTTTGTTACGGCAACAGAATTGGACAAAACTAGCAACATTGGAACCGCAGTGTCAGACGCTATATTCTGGAACTGGAACTGATTTAGACAGGAATAAAAGCTACTAGAATTTCTAGTTAAATTAAACGTCGTTTAATTTAACTGAAAACCCGAACCGCTTTAGCGACAACAGACAAGGTGAGTTAAACTCACTCAGTTTCCCTATTTATATTTTATATAAATTGGGTTTTTATTTTGTGTGCTCTGATTTCTTATGTTGATTGTTTGCTAGTATATGTTGACTGTTAATTTAACTGATGAAATTAAACCATTGTTTAATTTCAGTGAAATTCCAAATCGTTATTTTAACGATTGGTTCCAACGGAGGTAATTCACCCTGTTGGTCACGTTTATTTATAAGCGTGCTTAATTGTTGAATTGTTCTGTTATTTGGTTGGTGTTAAATGGTTGTTATTTATTATCAGTTAAATGTGATTGATTTGATTGTTGATTTTTGACTGGATATTCAACATCTGTTTGGTTTAAACCAATGGGCGGTGTTGGTTAAGTGTTTGGCAGAGAATGACCTATTAAATCAATCGAGTTATAAATATTGACTCACCGTCAGGTGAATCGATAGAGCTGAAGTTATAAAATTTATTTTATAACCAGAGTTAGATTTTGAGTTATATTATTTTGAATAAAAGTCTAATGACCCGAAAATCCGGGCCAATTTGAGCTGACCAAAAACGCAAGTCCAGCCCCAAATTAAATTGAAAATCAAGAAATTAATAGAAAGAAACTAGAGGGTAAGGAAAGATAAGATAGAAACTTAGAATAGAAGAAGAAGAAGAACACGACATCAGAGTAACACGAATCTCATAGCGGAACAAACAACGTATACTAGATAATATATCCTTGAAATAAAATCATTATATGTATACAATAACATTATCAGAGTATAACACTTACAACACAGCGTAAATAAACTATAGTTATATGATCCTGAAGCCTCCTTCTCCAGCTCTTCCAGTATATCTGTAAATCCCGACTACTTGACCGCCCGTACAAATTTAGGCACCCAAGAGTTTAGGGAAAACAACAAAATAAACTCCGGGGTGCCTAAATTTGTACGGGCAGTCAAGTATTCAGGATTTACAGATATACTGGAAGAGCTGGAGCAGGAGGCTTCAGGATCATATAACTATAGTTTATTTACGCTGTGTTGTAAGTGTTGTACTCTGATAATGTTATTGTATACATATAATGATTTTATTTCAAGGATATATTATCTATTATATGTTGTTTGTTCCGCTGTGAGATTCGTGTTACTCTGATGTTGTGTTCTTCTTCTTCTATTCTAAGTTTCTATCTTATCTTTCCTCACCCTCTGTTTTCTTTCTATTAATTTCCCGATTTTCAGTTTGATTTGGGGTTGGACTTGTGTTTTTGGTCAGCTCAAATTGGACCCGAATTTCGGGTCATTACAGTTGGTATCAGAGCTTAAGTTAAGTGAATTACCTTGGCTCTGTGGCGTAACTCAGTAGAGATAGGGTTAGCAGTACCCTAGATTGAGTTGAGTGTATATATACGAGTGAACGTATTTGTTATTGATATACATAAAAAATTGTTTTATATTGTGGAGATTCATTGGTTGAGTTGTTTATGGGTTCTGGTCGATCAGTTTGATCCACTGTATCAGTAGGAGTTACTAAACACTCGAATACGATGGGTCGACACGATATGTTTTGAAAAGAGGGTAAATTAAAATAAGTTTACCCAAGGTATATCTTGATATAGAGAAGATGTATATCAAAATTATAATATAGTGGATATATTGGTTGTTATTATAATCGAGTAAGATTATTAATTAAATGGTTATGTAATTAACCAACCAAAATTCATATAAGTGAAATACGTGAAATCAGATGGGTTAAATCTGAAATTTAAGCCAAAAATTGAATTAAAATTCTGGAAAATTGGATAAGTGTTTGTAAATGGATTTGGATTAAAAATAAGGAAAATTTAAGATCCTGGGAGATTTTAAATTGTTTTACAAGCAGTGTGAATTATATTTTGAAATGAATTTCAAAGTGGAAATGTTCAAAAATGGTTTTATAGTATTAAACTCACTTCGATCGCTGGAAAATAGATTCCGATGATGACAGCTGCATCATCAGTATTCATTTTCGAGTTGTAAGTGACGAATTACTACCAGAGATACTGTTTTGAATTTGTTTTGAGAAAGACAAGTTGTGTTGAATTTCAAAATGGGATTTATGATATATAATTTGATAATTCAGAAATAAAAATACAAGTGTGAAATTGAAAAGGGAAATCTACTTTCCAAAAGTAGAAATATCGATTTCAAAAGGAATTGAAAACGAGACTTGTTTAAAGAATGAATAAAGAAAGTTGAAATGGAAATTGAATATAGAAATTCAAAGGGAGTTTGAATATATGAAATTCAATGGAATTGAAATAGAAATTGAATATAGAAATTCAAAGGGAGTTTGAATATATGAAATTCAATGGAATTGAAATAGAAATAGAATATAGAAATTCAAAGGAGTTTGAATATATGAAATTCAATGGAAGTGATATAGAATTTGAATATAGAAATTCAAATAGAATTCAAATATAGGATTTGAATATAGAAAATATAAAGGAATTCAAATATAGGATTTGAATATCGAAAGTGAAATGGAATTTGAATATAGAATTCAAATGGAATTCAAATATAGAATTTGAATATATAGAATTTGAATATAGAATTCAAATGGAATTTAAATTATAGAATTTGAATATATATGGAATTTGAATATATAGAATTTAAATGGAATTCAAACTATAGTATTTGAATACATAGAATTTGAATAGAATTTGATATATAGATTTGAATAATAGAAGTGCTATAAAATTTGAATAGAAATTGAATAGAATTAATTAAGTCGAAGAGGAATTAGTTAATCGAGGTTGAATTTGAAGTTGAACTTTGAAAGGTGAATTGGATTTGTTAATGGATATTCGAAATCGAACATAGAACTTAAATTTGAAATTTGGATTCAAATTAGTTAATAAGCAAGTTAAAATATATTTGAACATGTCATGTTCAAATAGAAAAGTGAAATAGACAAAAGAGTTAATTAACAAATTAATTAACGAATTGAGTTAAAACGACCAGGTATAGTTAAAATAGATTGGACAGGTATAAATATACATGAGATAGGTATGGATAAGGTATGAAGGTATATAAATAGAATGCTCGACGAAAAGGTATGTATTTAATTCATATATGAGATTTTATGCGCCGTATCGGCTAGCCGCTTGGCTTTTTCTATTTCTTTTGGATTGGTGAGGGCCATGGGAGGCTATTTGAAATATCCCGATGCTCCTGATACAAAGGAGGTTATGGCGAATTTTTCCGGGAATTTAAGGAGTTAGAATATTTTTAAGATAATTTGATAGTTAGAAATCAACGTATCAATATATATATAGAAGTCGATAAGGCAACGAACTTAGAAATAGAATAGTAAAATCAAAAAGGAAGACTAAGAATAAAATCTAGTATGAATAGAAAGAGGAAGCGTATACGTGTTTAAAAGTGAATAAGTAGTTGTATGGTATTGATTATTCGAGTAAGTAGTCATATCTGTTTTGACATTATAAATGTTACAGTCAAGGTTTGAGAGGTAGATATACCCCAACTTGATTGATTTCATTATTAACAAATAAATAGTAAGATTTCAGGCTCGATGATAAATGTTTAATAAGAGTTAGTTGAATATAGTATTTGGGTTGTCGTAACGATGTTTTACACAACATCCGTTTTAACCCAAATAAGTGCAAGCTTGGAAATATAATAAAGAATATTTCCTAAGTATAGAAATAAACGAGATCGGAAAAGAGACAAGTAATTGGAATATTTTCCAATTATAAATAGCATATGTTTTCTAATGTTTAGAAAATAAAGGAAGGCGATACTCGGAAATGTTTTCCAAATAACATAAAAGGCCAATATGGTTATTGAAAATAGTTGGTTAATAAATATTGATAAAGAAATAGAGAAGCGACTTAACTAGTGGAATATTAATTAAGGGCTTAGTGACATGTTCAAAAGGAAAATTTGATTTTTGAAAAGAGTAAACGGTTTAAAAACTCCCAGGGAAAGACTGTTTGAATTAAAAACAAATTTAACAGAAATTTGTGAAAGCAAAATTTGAATTAAAGTAAAGCCAGTAAAGTGGTAACTGAGATTGAATTTGAATGATATCGAGACAAATTGGATTTGGGGGATTCAAATTTGAAGAGTAACTTGATAATCAAGTAAAGAGTTTGGAATCGAGAACAAAACTCGAGTTCGAAATGAAATTCGACTTAGGTATAAGCGAATGGTTGAAATTGTGGATAAAAAGCGGATTGGAATTTGATTGGGATGACCCTTATATCCGCTGAATTGATAACAGGTGGAAAGGATAAAATGATATGCCGACAAAAGGTACAAGTTTATATTTCTATTGGATATGAGATTTTTATGAGCCGAATTGGCAAGCCGCTTGGCTGTTTGATTTTCTTTTGGGTTGGAGATGGCCCAGAGAGGCAAGTTGGAGTTTGACCGATTGACCAGTACAAAGGAGGTGCTGGCGAAATTTTTCGAAGAGTTAAGGCGTTAGAAAATTTTCAGGATTTTTGAAAATTTTCGTTGATAAGAATTAATTAATAATTTAATTGAAATTAAATTGGTTCAGTTGAAACTGAAGTTAAAAAGTGAACAAATATGTTCTAACCAGTCGATAGGGTCGTTCTCTACCTTAGCAATTTCGAGGACAAAATTATTTTAAGTGGGGAAGATTGTAATGACCCGCATTGGCAGAGGTATTATAAATAATTTATTTAATTATATTAATAGTGATATAGTGAATTAAATGGTCGTGGAATTAAATAATGATGAATATTTAATTAAAATAATAAATTAAATAATATATTTAATTCTGAAATAATCAGGATTAGCCTAAATGACGATATGGTGTGAACCGGATCATCTGTGATATTTAATTCAGCTTGGAATTGAATTTGAATAACGAATATATTCAATCGTCGACAGTTGAACGTATAGTTTATAATATAATTATAAACGAGCTCGAAATGGCGCTGCAGTTCGTAAATTGGCGATTCAAACTTCAACTGAATGTACAAGATTCGTTTTAAGTCGGATTTCTGTGAAACAAGAAACGTGTTGAGCTGGTGGAGTATATCTTTCTAGTGGAAGAGAAAAATCAGGATTTCGTCGTGTAGATTTTGAGATATGTCCAAATCAAATTTTAAAATAGTCGTTATAGAATCATTTATCGACCGTAACAGTTTATTCGATATAACTAGGTATCGGGTTTGAATTTAGACAAGGTTCTTTTGGGACATAACGATAATTTAATTTTTAGAATTTTATGGTAATTTTTAATTATTTAAATAAGAAACTTTTTATTTGGGGTATTGTGCACCCTTAATTAGCAATTTTGAGGTTTCAAAATATGAGTTAATCTACCAATATTATTACATTTTTGAAGCCGTAGCGCATTGCTCGACTCAGTGATATTTTTATATTAGTCCATAGACAAGCAGAGTTTCGCATAACGGGGTATGCTAAAACTTTATAACTTAAAATCAAACTGGATATTCTAATTATATTTTAAAAAAATAAATTAGACTGTTTGCAATACTTTGAATTATTTCATACGTTCAAAGTACTCCACGTTCTTGCCTCTAGCACTACAGAATTCCCATCACCCATCGAGTTGTCCTCCTGCGCCCACGTTGTAACGTAATATTACTAAGAATACCCTAACATTCTATGATAAAAATGATGGCCACGTATCTACATTTTTCAGCCACACAAAAACAAAGAAAATATCTCCTCCCTGTTCACGCAAATGGTTCGATCTATATAATACACCATACAATTCTCTAAGACCTAATTTCCATTCTCCTTAGGTCAAAAGCTGTGCCGCTGTTTCTTTGCAGCAAAGCAAAAGTTTTCTCTCATCAACAAACACAGCGTTATATTTCTGCGAGATCGCAAGATCCAATTCTTCGAATATAAATCAAAAAGAAAGCATGCTCGAATTCTTGTATGGGGATTCTTGAACCATAGAAGGAGGGTTGCGTGTGTTTACTGAGTGGAGGAGGAGCTAGTCGCAACTTTTATGGTCTCTGGGGAAAACCTTGGTTCGATGGACGTACTGTTAGGAGACAAGTTCGAGAATGGCGTGATGTATACTATAGGAAGGTTCGGAGATGCTGTCGAAAGTTGGTGCTGTCACATTTCTGGGGTCGAGCAGACCTGCGTGCGGGAATTTGGGAAATGTATGGTTCGATAATACATGGAGCAGGCTATAGGAATGATGGAATTTGAGGGGGGTTACGACATTTAAAATGTCGATACCTGTACTGCTCCTCGCGAGAACGAGTGGAGGTCGAAAGTTGAAAGGGGCGTGCGAGTTTGATCGTATGGTGAGGAGTTGGTGGCTCTCGCGGAGAGGAGGAAGATGGCAATATCGGTTTGTTGAATGATGGCTTGGTGAGGGAGGACCGTGGAGGAGAAAGCATGGTAATGGCAAAAGGAATAGTGTCGGGTTCGTATACTGATGGATTGGGGAAGAAACACATGATGGGCCGAGAGCTTTAAAAGGTTAAGCCCAATAAGAATTTAATTAATTTATATCATGTAAAACAATATATATCTTGTAAATTTAGTATCTTATTCATATCTTCGTGATACAATATCAGAACTGAACGAAACAAGATCCATTGGGATCTATGGACGAGGGCTACACCATGGAACTAACGGGGAGCGAACCGAAGCTCGTTACAATTTATAGCAAAATAAATTGTCCGTCTGAATCAAATCGAGCGATGGTTATCGTTATCAACGATGATTTCCCAATGTGATTAAATCTCACTAACTCTGAACAGTTTATAATTTCATGTTGTATTTTTAGAACTATTAAATATTGGCTGATTGACTCTGTATTGACTGTTTTGATTGAACTGCTAGTCAGTTAGTGAATTTATATATTGATTCTGTTTAATAGAATATATCATATGGAACTGAAAGTGATGTTGATTTTATATTGTATAACATCTGTGGATGCAGGGAAACAGGTTGGAGGAATCCAACTGGATTCCTCAACATTTATTTTACTGTTTTTCATATATTGTGATATATGATGTGATATATAATCTGTTGTCGATTATATGTGTTTGGACGATACCGATCATCGTGATTTGATATGTTGAATAGCATAACATACCGAAATGTTGATAAGGGAATATTTTCAAAGTGATATTTGAAAATAAAATATTTGTAAATGGAATATTTATAAATAAGAAATATTTATAAATTGGAATATTTATAAATAGGAGATAGTTAGAAAAAAGGAAAACGTTATAAAAAGGAAACTGTTATAAGAAGAAAATCATTTTTAAAGTGGAGAACCGTTACTGAAAGTAAATCTTTAAAAATGAATAAATGTTGTTAAAAAGGAAATCTTTATAAAGCGAATAAAGGAGTTAAATCGAATATGGTATTCGAAAGGAGTTAAATCGAATATGGTATTCGAAAGGAGTTAAATCGAATATGGTATTCGAAAGTAGTAAATCGAATCAGTTATTCGAAAGGAGTTAAATCGAATATGGTATTCGAAAGGAGTTAAATCGAATATGGTATTCGAAAGTAGTAAATTGAATTAGTTATTCGAAAGGAGTTAAATCGAATATGGTATTCGAAAGTTGTAAATCGAATTAGTTATTCGAAAGGAGTTATATCGAATATGGTATTCGAAAGTAGTAAATCGAATTAGTTATTTGAAAGGGGTTAGTCGAGTCGAGTCAGTTGAATAGAGTTAATCGAATATTTGTTATTCGAATAAGAGTTAATCAGATGGAGTTAATCAATTAGAGTTAACCAGTTAGAGTTAAACCAGTTGGAGTTAATCGATTAGAGTTAAAGCAAATGAGTTAATAGAATATAGTTTATTCGAATATAAAGTAAATAGAGTTAATCGAATATAGTTTATTCGAATAGAGTAAAAGGAGTTATCGAAAATAATTTATTCGAAAGGAGTTAAGTGAAACGAGTAAATCAATAGCGTTAGTCCAATAGAGTTAATCAATAGTGTTAGTCCAATAGAGTTAATCAATAGCGTTACTCCAATAGAGTTAACTGATAAGGGTTAATCGAATAGAGTAAATTGAATAGAGTTATCGAATATACCTTATTCGAAGGAAAGAATTATCGAATAAGAGATGATTCGAAGGAGGGTTAAGTAAGGAAGTTAGTTAAAGAAATATAAATTGAACTTTGCCTATTTCAAACTTAGAAATGTTGTTCAGTTAAGGTCTGAAAGGTAGTATTACCCCAACTTGATTGACTTCATTTTTAACTAAGGAATGGTTAAGGTTCGACAGTAAAGGATAGTTAAGTGAATTTAGTAATTAAAGGAAATGGTTTGAGTTGGCATCGCGATGGTTTGTTTAAACATCTGTCTAAGTCCAATGAAGAAGCTTTGGAAATGTTTTCCAAATAAGAAACCAGAAATGTTTTCTGATATAGAAAACAAGAAATGGAATTTTTTTCCAATGGTAATAACATATATTTTCTAAATTTAGAAAACAAGAAATGTTGAATATAGGGAAATAGGAGATAAGTAAATTAATGAAATAAAGAGATAAATGTTGAATGATGATTGATTGATAGAATTTCCCTTTGGAAATAATGTCGTTGTTTGCACACGTGTTTTTCTTTGATAGTTAAATCACAGACTATCGAAGTTTTGACCATTTTAACGTTCTTGATAAGGAGAGACCGGTTGGATTATTATCCAAAGAACCACTCTGTATTGGCATAAGCGTTGTGAATCATATATGCCAAAGATAATTGAAGACGGAGAAAAGTGCAAGGGCTATTGTATAAGTCTTAGATAACAGTGTCTAAGATGGATGTACTGAATAGTACCTTCGGTTCATTCTGTTCCTGGATGACTTGTATGGACGGATGTCTGACAGAGTATTTCCAGACGATCACGTATATTGATTTCTCCAACCGTACCAAGAGTGGAAGCGGAGAAGGGAACTTCTTTTAGCTAACACATAATGTATGGTTGAGGACGTCAATCGGTGGTTTGATGGATTTGACGGTGTGGCATTCAAAGTGAATCTGGTGTAATGATAAAGCGTAGCTTCTAGCCTCACATCCGGTAAATGACAGAAATCGGGCAGGCAGCATGGCTAAGTCGGTCGCACCGAAGTAGGGTGTATAATCACCTGATCTAGAGTTTCATTTACTTCTAAAAATCTATTGTTGATGCTGTCCCATTCGGGAAACGGTTGCTGATCCCAACTGTTGTTGATATACATTTGATACACTCAAGCGAAATGAGTGGTCGGTCATGTGTGGCCGAGTTGCAAGATGTTCTTGTTGAACCCAGTGTATTCCTTTCTAGAGGTACACTAGCGTAAGGTGGTTCCATACCTTGTCATAGTTGGAAATCCATTACCCAATACGTATTGCGGTTTTGCTTATATACTATATATGTAGAACGTGAGATGAAAGCGTTTCTGCTAGATGATTATTATATTGTGGTTGATAGACATTATTATAATACCAAAAGGTTTTTGATATAAAGATATTTTGGATTCTCATAAGGGAAAAACCCGTTCCGTTATACGGCGTGGTCTTATGATGTATCGTTTAGTTGTTCGAACTGTTTTAAACTATTTTACTCATACCAATCCCATGACTGACCCGGAGTTTATTTTGTTTTGGTTTCCCTAAACTCTTGGGTGCCTAATTTTGTACGGGCAGTCAAGTAGTCGGGATTTATAGATACTTGAAGAGTTGGAGCAGGAGGCTTCAGGATCATATAGCTATAGTTATTTCCGCTGTGTTGTAAGTGTTGTACTTTGATAATGATTTATATTCAAATACAAATGTATATTTCAAATTTATGTTACATATATTATATGTTATTCGTTCCGCTGTGAGATTCGTGTTACTCTGATATTGTGTTCTTCTTCTTCTATTCTAAGTTTCTATCTTATCTTTCCTCACCCTCTGATTTCTTTCATTAATGACCGGTATTTTTCGATGTTTGGTTAGTCATCATCATGTTTATGTCGATAACCAAAGTCATCAAAAACCCGGGTCATTACAAAAAGTTATTAAAAGAGAAATAAATATTTTATTTAATTAATACTTTGATTTGTTATTAAATTATTTTATAAAGTAAATGCTGATGTTAATCAGATTTACAAATAGGAGAATGAGAAATGAATAGAATGGTTAAGCTTTGATAATTGTTTTGTTTTAAAAACAAATTAATGGAATTATTTAAATTAATTATATTTCTAATTAATTAAAAGGGAAAACGAATCAAAATGTGTTAACGAGATAATCGGGGTTCAAGTTGACTAAACCAACTATTTTCAAACTGGAATGAACTATGAAATTAGTTTGTTTCCAATTTACGCAATTAAATAGTTTAAAGAATTTTTTTTTATTTTAATAAGGTTTTAAAAAGGGAATTGCTATTTATTTTAGTTAATAAATGAATTGACTACTTTTAAAGTAGTTAGTGATTAAAGTAAATTATTAATTCAATTAATAGTAAATGGGGAAGTTAATTTATAATTGAATTAATGTAAAAAGTAATCGAAGTTAAGATGTAATATAGTTGAATGATGAAAGGAGTTATGAACGGGTTCTATATTTGAAACCCGAATGTTTACAACTAAGTTATAAAGAGGGATTTAGGCGAATATGATGTTCAAATTATGTCAACTTAATATTTGAATTAAATTGAAGAGAAAGTGAGATGAAAAAGGGTATAGATTAAACAATAATGTATTTGAAACAGAGTTGTTAAAAAGGCGATGAGGGTTTATATCGTTAATTCCAAATTAACATTATTTTGAAATGGAATTAAGTAAGAAGGGGGGAATTGAAATAAGATTTCAAAAGTGGAAATGGCTAAACATATTTGAAAGGAAATTGGTAAAGGTGAACTTGGGAAAATAGATGGGTCGTAGGATTTTATACCCAAATCCAATTTATAATGGAAATTGTTTTGAGACTGGAATAGAATATTGGTTTGATTACAACTTATATTTATCTGAGAGTAGGAACGTTGTTGATCAAGGTCTGAGAGGTAATTTAAATACCCCAACTTGAACAACATCAGGATTATCCGAAGATGATATTAGTTGGTAATCGTAGAAGTGGTTAGTGATAATTTATTATTTCCATTTGGGAAATAATAATGCGATGTTTGGTGGAAAATTTGGAGAATATACGAAGTAAAGGGGAATAAGAAAGGAGGAATGTAAAGTTGGGTTTTTATTTTATACATATAAATAGTTGTTATTGTTTCAAGGATAAAATAAAGGATGTTACGTAACGTTGATTACGAATTATAAGTTAAGTGGATTTCCAAAGTTGAAAAATAAAGAATGATGTAACAAATGTTTTGAAAAGAGAATTAAGTGGGATTTAATATGGTCGTTTTACTAAGTATTATATAGAATTGGTTTGAGAACATTAATATATAAGAATCAAATGTCGTATGTTTAAATATTCAAAAGTTAGAAGTTCTAATTATGCTGAAGTGAATTAGTTTGTTTTAAATTAGAAAGGACAAGTGATGTTGAATGCTGAACCAGTGAACTCATTTGTTGTCATGATTGAATCACTATATATTTTGATAGTTAAATCACCAACTATCCAATTTGTCCAATACGATTGTTGGTATGGAAAGACCGGGATCGAATCTATTCAAAAATCATTCCGTCCAACAAGTACGTGAAGATCTCAGAAGATGGTTGAGATGGAGCATTGAAGACCGTGGATTTTCATAAACGGAAGAACCACTAAAATTCTCTGCCTGGCAGGCAGAGATAAGCTATGATTCTGTCGTGGTTGGAATCTACGGGTTGTAAGGACTTCTCGCTACTGATCCATGGGGTGATTCCTATATTGGATGCGGTAGGAGAGTACCTTCGGTTCATCCTATTCCTGGATGACTTGTATGGACGGATGTCTGAAAGAGTATTTCCAAAGGGTCACGTACGTTGATTTCTTCAAACGTGCTATAGTTGTTGGCAGAGAATTGCCGTTCTCTTAGCTTCCAGCTAGAGTGTTTTTGTGGATGTCAATTAAGTGATATCTGACGATGTGGCATTCAAAGTGAATGGTGATCATATGATTCAAAAATAAACTCTGACCTCAAGCCTCATCAACCAGGAAATGACAGAAATCGGGCAGGTAGCATGGCTATGTGGGTCGCTCCCATTAGGGTGTATAATCACCTATCTAGAGAAAATCCTATTTACTTCTTAAATCTATGTTTCGATGCTGTCCCTTTTCGGGAGACGATTGTGGATCCCAACCGTCGGTGATATACATTCGATCACTCAAGCGAAATGAGTGGTCGGTCATGTGAGGGTCGGGTTGCAAGACGTTCTTGTCGAACCCAGTGCATTCGTCTCTAGAGATACACTTTCGGCAGGTGGACCCATACCTTGTCATAGTTGGAATCCAATCTCCAATAAGCGCCTGCGGTTTTTATTTGTATACTATATATGTAGAGCGTGAGATGCAAGCGTTCTACTAGATTGATAATTACTTGTATATAGACATTATTATAATATCAGAAAAGATATTGGTTTCAAAACTGTTTTGGGTTATCGTAAGGTAAAAACCTTCTGTGCTTATGTGTGGATTTGGTCTTACGATTATCCTTTTCTTTCGAAAGGATTTTAACTTTAAAATCAAGTTGTGTGATACCCTTAATACTGTGCGAGTTTTTTTCTCACTTTGGTTCACCGGACTGACCCGGTGTTTTGTAAATGCTCGGGTAGCCCGAGGTGTACAGGTTCAGGTTATCGAATGCTATGAAGTCCAGAGACGAGCTGGAGATGTTCAGATGTATGATATTATATAGGTACTTTTCCGCTGTGTGTTGTACATGGGAACGGGTTATTATAGCTGTCCCATTATGTGATGTACTCTGATACTGTAAGTATTTGTAAAGCTCTCAATAAAGATTTATTTATGTATTATATTTTGTTCCGCTGTGATGTGAGACTCTATGTTGTGGTGTTCTTCTTCTTCTTCTATTCTAATATTTCTTTCTTTCTTATCTCACCCTCTAATTTCTTTCTATTAACTATCCAGTGTTTTCGGTGTTTGGAGGGTCGGCATGAGTCACGGTAAAGGTATTTATGTCGATTTTCGGGGCCGAAAATCTGCTGGATCATTACATTAACATTATAAAAAAGATCATTTTTATTGTTTAAGATGTTAACATTATAAAAAGACAATTTTTATTATTTATGATGTTAGCATTAGAGAAAAAGATCATTTTTTTATATAAAATGTTGGCATAGAAAAGTAACATTTTAATCTTATAAAATGTTGCATAAAGAATAAAGGTTCACTTTTGTTAAAAATGTTGCATTTAAAAGAATTAACATTTTTAGTGTAAAATGTTGCATTTAAAAAAATTAACATTTTCAGTGTAAAATGTTGCATTAGGAATAAAGTTACATTTTTGTTAAAAATGTCACATTAGTATAAAAATATCATTTTTGTTAAGATGTCACACTAGTATGAAAATAACATTTTTGTGTTAGAATATAAGTGTCATATTACACAGTTATGTGTTAGATTGTAAATGACATTATTTGCACCGTTATGTGTTAAATTGGAAATGACAATATTTACACCATCATGTGTTAATTAGAAATGACATTATTTACACCATTATGTATTAAATTAGAAATGACATTATTTACACCGTTATGTGTTAAATTAGAAATGAACATGATTGACACCGCAATAAAAATTACATTTTTATGTAATTAGAAAGATAAGATTTTGTCATTGAAAATAAAATTGTATTGTTATATGAAATTAAAGATTAAAGATTTACATTGTAAATAAAATTACATTTTTAAATGTAATTAAAGAATAAGTTTTTTTTTTGCATGTAAAATATAATTACATTTTTATATGTAATTAAAGAGGAAGAATTTGCACAGTAAATAAAATTACATTTTTATGTGTAATTAAAGTATTAAAATTTACATTGCAAATTAAAAAGTAAGAAAAATACATTTATATGTAATTAGATTTATAGAAAGACAAAATTACATTTTTCTGTAATTAAAAGGGGAAACTTATATTTTCATTAGAAGAATAAAGGAGTGGTATTTGCATTTTTATGTAAATAGATTTTCATTAAAAGAATTAGGAAGAAAATTACATTTTTTATATAATTAAGTTGAAGTTTATATTTTCATGTAATTAAGATTTAAAGTAAGAAAATTACATTTTTATGTAATGAAAAGATTAGGTTTTAACATTGCAAAATTATTTAATGCAATGTAGATTATATTAAAAAGAAAAGTCACATTTTAATGTAGATTATATTAAAAAGAAAAGTTTATATTTTTAATGTGAACAAAAATAATAGAATTAAAATGTATATTTTTATCGTCATTTTAGATGCGATAAAAAGCGTAGAAATGAAATGTATATTTTTATCGTCACTTTCGATGCGATAAAAGAATAGAATAATTATTGTATATTTTTATCGTCATTTTAGTGGCGGTGAAAAGAAGTTACATTTTTTGATGTAAATAAAAGAAAAATAGGAAGTTACATTTTTATATGTAATTAGAGAAATATAGAAACTTACATTTTTCAATGTAAATAAGGGTGAAATAGAAATTATATTTTTTATATTTTTTATGTAAATAAAAGAATTTACATTTTTTCAATGTAAACAAAACAAATAAAAGAATGATTAGGAATTTACATTTTCCAATGTAAATAGAATATGACATAAAAGTTACATTTTCAATATAATAATAGATTGAAATATAAGTTTACATTTCTCAATGTAAATAAAATAGGAGTAGAAATTTACATTTTTTTATGTAAATAAAAGGATTAGAAATTTACATTTTAAGGAATGGGTTTTCATTAATAAGGAATAATGAAACCAAATTTACATTTGGTGTAAATTGAAAGATGAAAGAAGAAAAAAAATACATTGTTGGATATAACATGTTTATGTGAATTAAAATAAAATAAACATTATTGTGTGCCATGTTATACCTCGATATTATATACACAAATAGGGATATCGATGTTAACAAAATATAATGAAATGAAATGGATGAAGGAATTATATATAAGTATATCTATGTAAATTATAATTAAACGAATCGCGCGCGGTAGTTCGCGATTCGACAATCGTAACTTCAAATAGTTATGCTGAAATATCCGACCGTCGGATTTTCCTAAAATTGAAACTATTAGGTTTACCTTGGGAAGACCTTTCCAATGATATGAATTGTGTTAAAATCCAACGGTTAGATTTAGAGAAATTTGTAAAACAAAATTGGGTGAAAACAGCGCCAAGGTCGCCTTTATTGACTTGAAGTGTTGTTAAATAAAATTCAATTATTTTTATATAAATAAAAATAGGGATTAATCGTTTTAAATTAATATTAACAATAAGAAATGATTTGAAATGATATATATATGCAAGAATCATTTGAAAGGTCTGAGTTTAATCTCATTTCAAATGATTATTCTCGAAGAGTTGAAGACGGTGATTGAAGACCGACGATCTTCACGTCGAATGGATGAGTTACCACTGACGCCCATGATTGGAGTAGCTACCTTGAAGGGGCTACAATGGTGGCCGTCCAGACTACTTGTTGGTTGTTCGGATATGCGAGGTATAAGGTGCCTCTGGTTTCGTTCAGACCAAGAACGGACTTGAAAATGGATTGTATGTCTGACGTTGTTTTCCTTTATACGGTATTCGTTGATCTCTGCTAAATATATATCTGTTTGGTGTTTAACACCCTTCTATAAGACGTACGAGCTTAAAGATTATATATTGGTAGGAATCAATGGTACGGTATGGATTGACAATGTGGTATGCTAAGATGCAGATGATCAAGGCTTTTGTTGAAAAGCAGGCCGTGTGGTTGATGATCCAAGCACGACCTGTTTAGGCGTAGCTTTGTGTTTAACGTATCTTCGCGAGCCTCACACCTCGGTTGGAGTCTAAAACGGGAGAAGGGAACGCAGGGAGAGCAGCACGTTTCTTTCTAGCTAGAAGTGGTGTTTGGGTTTTACACGGCCCGACATTTTACTTATGTGGAGATTGGAATGAGGCACCTCGGATGTTAGGTCCTATAGGACCGGGAAACGTGTGTTCAGGAATTGCCAATACGCAAAATTGTATGTGCGGACCGGCCCTGCAGGATCTAAGGGTTCACTGCGGGAAATCCTGGGACATTAGCTAGAGTGTCTCGAATCGGTAAGGAGCTCCTCCCTAGCCTTGACTCATGATGGAAACCCAATTTCCAATACGACCTCATGCGGTTTTGATTGTAGAACTAGTATGGCGACATAGTAGGATCGGATACTATGCCGTCTATGATTGATACATTATGATTGAAATGTTTTTGAAACATATATACACTAATAATAATATCAAATCTGTTTTATCGTATCAAGCATCTTTTGACCATTATAAGGTAAAACTCTATCCTCCGGTTTGTGTTGCATTGTGTGATGGGACTTGAGTCTTATAATGGTTTTATTTTTCTAAAAGGCATTGCATTGTTTAACGATTTACTTTATTTTATGCACTGGCAGTCCAATGGAGTAAACCCGTTCCGCGTTAGCGGCGTGGTCCTGTGATTAGCCTTATTTTTAGATTAGTTAAGTTAGATTTCTCATACCTGTCCCATGACTGACTCGTAGTTTGTTTCACTTTGCCAACTCGGGTGCCCTCTTTCCCACACGGGCAATCGAGTAGCTTGTTGCAGATATTTATCTCTTGAGCAGGATTCTGGATCGAAGCCTAAAGTTGTGTCCAGAGCATAGAAATCTTCTGTTTATAGTATTTAATTCATTGTAATCTATCTTCCGTTGTAATTTTATTTAATGTACTCCGATATATTCTGTACTCTGATGTAAGGTTATTGTAATGTTTATAAAAGTCTGTTTTGTTGTTCTGATGTGTTGTATTCCCAGAGTTAACGTGTTCGGGTTCTGAACAGTCTTAGTCGATCTTGCGATCGATCTGTCCGAGCGAAATCCGAGCCATTACAATTGGTATCATAGCTTTGGTTACCTCAAATCTTTGGGGTACAACTCGTTAGAACTGAACAAAAGACTCATCAAAGATTGGATTAGTAATATCCAATAATAATACTCATTAGAGATAGGATCAGTAGTATCCTAGAATGAGAAAACTCATTAAAGATGGGGTTAGTAATGCCCTAGAATGAGTTGAGAGTGCCAGTTTATAATTAACGTATTTTTGATTATATATAATCCGATCTTAGAAAATATGATTTTTGACTATATAAAAGTTATATATTTTAAAAGCTAATCAACTAATTGATTGATGGTTCTGTAGCGTAATTATTAGTTCAACTAATAAAATTATAGAAACGAATTAAAGATTGAAAGATGAGCCAGTTAATTAAACACTTTTAACTTCGTTCCTTTTTGAGGACGAAAAGTTTTTAAGTGGGGGAGACTGTAACAACCCTGAATTTTGGGGAAAATTTAAAAATCTATTTTAACTAATTTTAATGGGTTTTGATATTTAAAATAATTTATTTAAAATAATAATTATTAAAAATTTATATAAATCGAGGTTAGAATGAATAATTTAATTTTAATTATAAAAGGAGTTAGAAATAGCACGGTAGTTTGAAAAGTCAAACTTGAACTTTGACTGACCGTATAGGATGCAAAATTTAACGGATTTTAGTGAAACCAAAAATATTAGAATCTCTTTTAAAATTTGTTTCCAACGAATCCGAAAAATCGAAATTTTATAGTGGGAATTAAAAGTTATGGCCAGTTCGAATTTCAGAATAGTCGCTGTAGGATTTATACATATATTTTAATATTAAAAATAGTCATTTTTCAAACGACCTCTGTTTTCGACGAAACCACTTTTGTTGTATTTGGAATGTCAAATTATTGCTAAGTTTAATTTTTCATAATTTTTAGAATTAGTTTGTGACCGTGGCAAAAAGATTTCAGTTTGGTCAATTTCAGTCAATTTTAATCGACTTGAAAAAGGCCATTTTTCAAATAGGCTCAGAATTGAATGAAATAAATTTTCCTAGGTCCGCAGCGTCAGAACATAGCTAAACTTATTTTTTGGGATTTTTCGAAGTTAATTTGTGGCCTCGGTAAATTTATTCGTATGGTTGAATTAAAAATAAAAGTAAAAATATTTTAAAATAAAGAAAACTAGGTCATGATAGTCGTTTTGGCCTACGGGACATAGCTAGGTGAGTCTGGAATAGGGGTTAAAAGGTAAGAACGACAATCGTTGGGCTGAAATCTGACAAAGTTGCAAATCGGGCCTTAATTGGGTAATTAACTAATTAAATAATATAAATATTCACTAATCCCCAAACCCTAATCCCCTTCCTCTAGAAATCAGCTGCCGCCCCTCTTTACTATGGCCAAGAACATCCGATTTTCAACCTCTAATCTCTCTCAATCCTTTCAATGAAATCGAATGATTCTTTAGACTTATTTGTAGAGATTCATGAGAGCTTCGATTTCATACGGTTATGATCATATATAGTTGCACAAATCCCAAGGTAAACCACCCCAAACGCGTGCCATAAACAGCCCCGCCGCACCCCCATAGTCCCACCGCACCTCCCCTCACCTAGGGCGACGTGCTCCCCCCTCCTCCCTCTTCGACGTGGTGCCACTTGATCGTTGTCTAACTTCAAGATTTAATCGAAAATGGAAGACCTAGTTTTGAACAAAATGGGTTCAAAGAACTCAAGTCACGGCCGTGACATATTGGAGGAAGAAGGTCCTATTTTTCTTTTATTTAATTAATTAATTTAATTTATTTATTTTTTCTAATCTAAATTTAACCATATCTCACTCGTACGAACTCGGATTCGAACAATTTCAGGTGCACCACGATCGTGAAACCGAGATTTTCGCGATGAAACTGACTAAACTTGATTTTGAGGAAGTTGAATTTTTGACAAATTTTGGATCTGAACAGCACAGAACTCAATAACGATGTGAGATTTCTTCTTTTTAAATAGTTAATTAATCTATATAATTTAATTGTTGTGTAACTACTGTTTGTATATGTCCTAGATCTGCTGTGATGTGATTGTGACTGAATTATTTGTTGTTTGTGGTGCATGAACACATATCTGTATGTGTTGAAAATAATGAACCATTTTCTGATATTATTGACTTGGAATAAAATCGCCATTTCAATAAAATAGATCATTATTGTTTATTTATTTATTTGGATTAGAATGTCCAAATCAATGTAAATAATCGCTTTGCTGTGTTATTTATTTGGATTAGAAATTAGTTAAAACAAAAACCCTATTTTTGTTCATTAGTTATGTGACACCAAATTGAACATTTTGTGATGCTTGGGATTATTTGAATTGACTGTATTGACCGTATTGTGTTGATGGATGGTATGAATTATATGAAATGTTTTTACATCATGGAAAATATCATTTTTGTTATATAAATTGTTAGAATAGAAAATTAACATTTTTTTTAAAATGTCATCATTTGGAAAGAACACATTTTTATGTATAAATGTTAATATAATAAAATATCTCATTTTTACATTAGCATTATAAAGATCACATTTTTATGTTAGAAATGTTAATATTAGAAAATCACATATTGATGTTAAGAATGTTAACATTAGAAACGAAACATTTTTATTTATAAAATGTTTACATAATAAAATCTCATTTTTTATGTCAGAATATAAAGGAACATTTTAGTACATAAGATGTTAGCATATAAAAAGATCATTTTTATTATTTAAGATGTTAACATTATAAAAAAGATCATTTTTATTATTTAAGATGTTAACATTATAAAAAAGATCATTTTTATTATTTAAGATGTTAACATAATAAAAAAGATCGTTTTTATTATTTAAGATGTTAACATTATAAAAAGATCATTTTTATTATTTAAGATGTTAGCATTAGAGAAAAAGATCATTTTTATTATATAAAATGTTAGCACAGAAAAGTAACATTTTTATCTTATAAAATGTTGCATATAGAATAATGGTTCACTTTTGTTAAAAATGTTGCATTTAAAAGAATTAACATTTTTAGTATAAAATGTTGCATCTAAAAAAATTAACATTTTTAGTGTAAAATGTTGCATTAGGAATAAAGTTACATTTTTGTTAAAAATGTCACATTAGTATAAAAATATCATTTTTGTTAAGATGTCACACTAGTATGAAAATAACATTTTTGTGTTAGAATATAAGTGTCATATTACACAGTTATGTGTTAAATTGGAAATGACATTATTTGCACCGTTATATGTTAAATTGGAAATGAAAATATTTACACCGTCATGTGTTAATTAGAAATGACATTATTTACACCATTATGTATTAAATTAGAAATGATATTATTTACACCGTTATGTGTTAAATTAGAAATGAACATGATTGACACCGCAATAAAAATTACATTTTTATGTAATTAAAAAGATAAGATTTTGTCATTGAAAATAAAATTGCATTGTTATATGAAATTAAAGATTAAAGATTTACATTGTAAATAAAATTACATTTTTAAGTGTAATTAAAGAATAAGTTTTTTTGCATGTAAAATATAATTACATTTTTATATGTTATTAAAAAGGAAGAATTTGCATAATAAATAAAATTACATTTTTATGTGTAATTAAAGTATTAAAATTTACATTGCAAATAAAAAGTAAGAAAAATACATTTATATGTAATTAGATTTATAGAAAGAAAAAATTACATTTTTCTGTAATTAAAAGGGGAAACTTAGATTTTCATTAGAAGAATAAAGGAGTGGTATTTGCATTTTTATGTAAATTGATTTTAATTAAAAGAATTAGGAAGAAAATTACATTTTTTATGTAATTAAGTTAAAGTTTATATTTTCATGTAATTAAGATTTAAAGTAAGAAAATTACATTTTTATGTAATGAAAAGATTAGATTTTGACATTGCAAAATTATTTAATGCAATGTAGATTATATTAAAAAGAAAAGTCACATTTTAATGTAGATTATATTAAAAAGAAAAATTTACATTTTTAATGTGAACAAAAATAATAGAGTTAAAATGTATATTTTTATCGTCATTTTAGATGCGATAAAAAGAGTAGAAATGAAATGTATATTTTTATCGTCACTTTAGATGCGATAAAAGAATAGAATAATTATTATATATTTTTATCGTCATTTTAGAGGCGGTAAAAAGAAGTTACATTTTTCGATGTAAATAAAATAAAAATAGGAAGTTACATTTTTATATGTAATTAGAGAAATATAGAAACTTACATTTTTCAATGTAAATAAGGGTGAAACAGAATTTTTTTTTTTATATGTAAATAAAAGAATTTACATTTTTTCAATGTAAACAAAAGAAATAAAAGAATGATTAGGAATTTACATTTTCCAATGTAAATAGAATATAAAATAAAAGTTACATTTTCAATATAATAATATATTGAAATATAAGTTTACATTTCTCTATGTAAGTAAATAGGAGTAGAAATTTACATTTTTTTTATGTAAATAAAAGGATTAGAAATTTACATTTTAAGGAATGGGTTTTCATTAAAAAGGAATAATGAAACCAAATTTACATTTGGTGTAAATTGAAAGATGAAAGACGGAAAAATACATTGTTGGATATAGCATAGCATGTGTATGTGAATTAAAATAAAATAAACATTATTGTGTGCCATGTTATACCTCGATATTATATACACAAATAGGGTTATTCGATGTTAACTATATATAGTGAAATGAAATGGATGACGGAATTATATATAAGTATATATATATATATATGTAAATTATAATTAAACGAATCACGCGCGGTAGTTCGCGATTCGACAATTGTAACTCCAAATAGTTTTGCTGAAATATCCGACCGTCGGATTTTCACAAAACTGAAACCGTTAGGTTCACCTTGGGAAGATCTTTCCAACGATATGAATTGTGTTAAAATCCAATGGTTAGATTTGGAGAAATTTGTAAAACAAAATTGGGTGAAAACAGCGCCAAGGTCGCCTTTGACTTGAAGTGTTGTTAAATAAAATTCAATGATTTTTATATAAATAAAAATAGGGATTAATTGTTATAAATTAATATTAACAATAAGAAATGATTTGAAATGATATATATGCGAGAATCATTTGAAAGGTCCGAGTTCAATCTCATTTCAAATGATTATTCGTCGATCTAAGTCGAAGAGTTGAAGACGGTGATTGAAGACCAACGATCTTCACGTCGAATGGATGAGTTACCATTGACGCCCATGATTGGAGTAGCTACCTTGAAGGGGCTACAATGGTGGCCGTCCAGACTACTTGTTGGTTTTTCGGATATGCGAGGTATAAGGTGCCTCCGGTTTCGTTGAGACCCAGAACGGACTTGAAAATGGATTGTATGTCTGGCGTTGTATTCCTTTATACGGTATCCGTTGATCTCTGCAAAATATATATCTGTTTGGTATTTAACACCCTTCTCTAAGACGTACGATCTTAGAGGTTATATATTGGTAGGAATCAATGGTACGGTATGGATTGACAATGCGGCATGCTAAGATGCAAATGATCAAGACTTTTTTTGAAAAGCAGACCTTGTGGTTGATGATCAAAACACGGCCTATTTAGGCGTAGCTTTGTGTATAATGTATCTTCGCGAGCCTCACACCCCGGTTGGAGTCTTAAACGGGAGAAGGGAACGTAGGGAGAGCAACACGTTTCTTTCTAGCTAGAAGTGGTGTTTGGGTTTTACACGACCCGACGTTTTACTTATGTGGATGATGGAATGAGGCGCCTCGGATGTTAGGTCTTATAGGACCGGAAAACGTGTGTTCATGAATTGCAAATCCACAAAATCGTATGTGTGAACCGGCCCTGCAGGATCCTTGGGTTCACTGCGGGGAATCCTAAGACATTAGCTAGAGTGTCTCGAATCGGTAAGGAGCTCCTCCCTAGCCTTGGCTCATGATGGAAACCCAATTTCCAATACGACCTCACGCGGTTTTGATTGTAGAACTAGTATGGCGACATAGTAGGATAGGGTACTATGCCGTCTATGATTGATACATTATGATTGAATGTTTTTGAAACATATATACACTGATAATAATATCAAATCCGTTTTATCGTATCAAGCATCTTTTGACCATTATAAGGTAAAACTCTTTCCTCCAGTTTGCGTTGCATTGTGTGATGGGACTTGAGTCTTATAATGGTTTCATTTTTCTAAAAGGCATTGCGTTGTTTAACGATTTACTTTATTTTATGCACTGGAAGTCCAATGGAGTAAACCCGTTCCGCGTTAGCGGCGTGGTCCTGTGATTAGCCTTATTTTTAGATTAGTTAAGTTAGATTTCTCATACCAGTCCCATGACTGACTCGTAGTTTGTTTCACTTTGCAAACTCGGGTGCCCTCTTTTCCACACAGGCAATCGAGTAGCTTTTTGCAGATATTTATCTCTTGAGCAGGATTTTGGATCGAAGCCTAAAGCTGTGTCCAGAGCATAGAAGTCTTCGCTGTTTATTGTATTTAATTTATTGTAATTTATCTTCCGTTGTAATTTTATTAATTGTACTCTGATATATTCTGTACTCTAATGTAACGTTATTGTAATGTTTATAAAAGTCTCTTGTTGTTGTTCTGATGTGTTGTCTACCCAGAGTTAACGTGTTCGGTTCTGAATGGTCTTAGTCGATCTTGTGATCGATCGGTCCGGGTGAAATCCGAGCCGTTACAACTTAGGTGGACTCAATTGAAGTAATTCTGGATGAAGAATCATTAAATTACAAAATAGTTGACCATTACAATAAAAAGAAATCAATTATATCAAAAATAAATTTTTATCACATATGAATTTTCTACTTACCTATAAATAAAAGTAGCAAGTAATACTAGTATTACCGCACAACGGTGGGAAAACCGACCGTTAAAATATTTAATATAAAATGTAAAATTATTGGTTGAAATTTATTTTAAGTTTGATTTAAGTGGAAAATTATATCGTAGTTTAAGAGAAAATCAAAGTAATTGAAAAATTGTAAATCCAATTACATTGCATTGTACATGTAAACCAACTTAGGACCAAGAATATGCAATCAATGTATTGATTTGAATAGGTCACAAGTATATACATACATTATTATTATATATCAATTGGAATCAATATACTCTTGATGATTAACTCTTTTGCATCTCTAAACCACTAGTGGATTGAAGAAATAAAAGAAGAAACGATGCCAAATGGGTCATCAAATTATAGTGTAGGATGTCAAATAGTTTTTTTTTTTAATATTTATATCCTAAAAACTTTTACTACCATTCAAACAAAGATTCTCACAACAACTCATGCATTTCAATTCAGAACCATCATCGGATTTCATTACTTTGAATGAATTCAAGCAACTTAGGTTTTCAAAAACTACGTAACATTAAAATAAAATTACTGAAGCTTGTTTAGCTTCATGAATGGTTCTCCAATACTCGTTTATATGATATATTTTTCCTACAAAAAGAGCACAAATCCACACTTCTGAATAGCAAAAGGAATTCATGTTTTTTTCTTGTTCGTACACCTAAATTCCTCAACCTATTGGAGAAACTCTTAGTGACTTGTCATGAATTTAGCAAGTACAAACATTTCCACTCTCACGTTTCTTTGTATGTGCTATAATAACTAACTAACCAAATGGAATAAAATATCTAGACTACATCATTCAACTCAAGAAACCTAAACCATCTTATCATAACTCCTTATTTCACTGGGACATCATTTTTCAGCGTTGGCACAGTGACCTGAGCTAGTTATATCCATAAACTATGTAGTTAGATTTCATACATTGCCATATCAAAGAGAGCTTAAACACTTGTCGGAGGGTGAATCTCTCCCAAAGTCAGCTAATAGTAGTGTTTGCTTAGCCTAGATCAATGAATCAACATCGCCTTTTAAACATGGTTGCACATAAATTTCCTGCCAATAATATAACTTTTGTCAAACTGTGTGAGCATACATGTTTAAAACTACAACAATGACATGTACACATGCCAATACAATTGTGCTTGCCCATGCATATTTAAGAAATTAAGTGTTTAGGAACTTTAATGCAAGGTCGCTTCCTGAAACTTTGGTAGCTCGTTATCCCCGCTGTCGGTTGAAGGAAAAAACCAACATCAAAGCAATACCAATTTCCAACATTAACATTTATGAGATGACATTTCATTTATCATATGTTATGAATAGTTTCTTTTACTTGAATATATAAGGTTACCCCTATAGTATGATGAGAAGCAAAACATTTTCAGCAAAAAGATGTACTTATCATCCCATCTATAGAAAATCTAAATCAAGCATGCTAAAAATGGTTCAAAATTTTCAATGAAATATAGGATATGTATATCACTTTCGAGACGATGAGTTTATTTAGCGCACAACATAAACCATTATTATGCTTCCAAATACATGTGTGATGGATAATAATGAATGCAGTAGTATCGTTTTCTTTAATATTAATTAAATACCAACTTTGAATTGCATTGACATCATAATATCCTAGATCAATCAAAAGAGAAGCTTCAATAATATCAAGATAAATGGGCGTTGCTAGCGTGCACTAACCTTTATCAGTAATATAATCTTGGATTAGATACAACTTATGTACCCATATGATCAGCCGTTATACTTAATGTTTATACAGATGTCCACTATGTTCATGCATATGGATTATACCACAGAGCAAGATATGATTCCCAAAGAGTAAAACAGTAAACTGGAAATAGGAGGAAAAAAATACATACCTGCACTTCCCGTAATATAGGCTCAACCTATTATATAATTAAGCAATATCCCATGACCTTCTTTGAAATCTCTCCATCAAATTGAGGCTCCTTGGAAACATCAAATCATTAAGATGTTTTATGTTACATCTATTTGAAGTAGGATCAAAATACCTAGTTACAAATTTTGTGAAAAATAGTGTTACTAATTCTTGCTGGGTAGTCTCTTTCAAAACTAAATCATTTTAAGTGGGAAAAAAATATTTATTTAATAATGACAGCTTAATCACAATTTTTATAAAAGTGTGGGAAGCCGAAATTGTTGGATGTTCAAAAAAACAAAGAATTGAAATTTGGATTTGTTAAAAAAAGAAAGAACAGAAAAAAACATAGAAAAGCATACAAAAAGAAGATAATCTATGATAGATTTGAAATTGATGCATCAAACATAAGCTTTCTTTAAGTAGATAGGAAGAAGTGGCGCTTTGAACAATGCAACTGATGACCTTACCAAGATATAGGGTGATAATGAAGATTCAAACCAGTAAACTCATCGATAGTGACATCCATTCAAACTAAGGGTGTAAATTATTTTTGGATTAATTAAGAAGTGGATTTTTTTTAATTTAGGCATACAAATTGATAAAGAAAATAATAGGCTAAGAGAAAAGAAATATCTAGAATAAAATATGCTTTAATTTTAGGATAAATGTGTAAAAACAGCAGAAAATATTGAAATTACATGTATGAAGATAAGAGAGAGGAAAAAGACAAATTATAGAAAGGCATACAAATTGATAAAGAAAATAACAGGCTAAGAGAAAAGAAATATCTAGAATAAAATATGCTTTAATTTTAGGATAAATGTGTAAAAACAGCAGAAATTATTGAAATTGCATGTATGAAGATAAGAGAGAGGAAAAAGACAAATTAGAGAAAGGCATACAAATTGAGAAAGAAAATATTAGGCTAAGAGAAAAGAAATATCTAGAATTAAATACAGGAAAATATTTACAAGGACAAAACTGAAGGCCTTTTTATCCATAAGGACAGCCCACTAAAATTTTACTCAGAAGGACAATACATTGAAAAATAATTTTGGCCGCTACTTTTATCTTCTCCCTCTCTCACGTCGGCCGCTACTTTCAACTTCTCCCTCTCTCACGTCATTCTCGATTTCATCTTAAATCACGAAATCATAAAATCAGAAAACGCGAAATCACGAATTTCAGAAAATACTAAAATCGAAATTCGAAATAAAAGGAAAACATCACAAGATCAAAATCGAGAAGAAAATCATTCGAAACCCTAAAAAATAAAATAAAAATGTCGATCAACAAAATCCCAATGGAAATCAGAATTGAATGGAATAAAAATATTTTACAAACGATGGAAATCACAATTGAAGAAGTCGAAATTGTTGAAACAATTTTTTTAGATTGGAAATGTTTTTTTTTTCATTTTACCAGTACGGCAGTTCGTAGGTATCATTTTTGTATTTTTGTAGTTATCATTTTTCCTGTTTTTAACTTTATAACGTAGCAGCAGTTTTTAGTTATCATTTTTCTATTTTTTTTGTTATCATTTTTCCTGTTTTAACTTTAAAAACATAGCAGCAGTTTTTAGTTATCATTTTGCTATTTTTGTAGTTATCATTTTTACCGTTTTAACTGTGTTTCATGTTTTTTCAGGAGATTTTGTTGCTGTGTTAATTTTGAAGTTATATTGTTGTATCAGCTTTGAAACTAAGTCGAACTTTTTTCATTTTAATCAATAAAACTGTGATATAAATTTTTTTCCCATTATTTTATCTTCAAAACATTGCATCAATATTTAGGTATCATTTTTCTAATTTTTAAGGTGTCATTTTTTCTGTTTTAACTGTGTTATGTGTTGTTTTGATGTGATTTTATTGCTGTGTTAATTTTGAAACTGTTTTTTTGCATCAACTTCGTCACTCAGTCGAACGTATTTCGTTTTATTCAATCAAACTGTGATGTAAACAATTTTTGCATTAATTTTTCTTAAAAACATTGATGCAGTTTGTAAGTATCATTTTCCTATTTTTTGAGGTATCATTTTATATGTTTTATTCAATCAAACTGTTATGTTTTATGTTATATTTTGTTATCGGTTTTATAAGTTGGTACGGCTAAGTTAAAGTTTTTCTCATTTTCAGAGTTCATGAATATCAGTTTTTTAATATTGTAGGTATTCATTTGTTTATTATATTTTTTCATTAGTTTTTCTTCAAAACATTGAATCGGTTATTAGGTATCAGTTTTCTATTTTTTTGAGTATCAGTTTTAATGTTTTAACCGTGTTAAGTTTTTTTTCATGTGATTTTTTGTTGTATTACAGTAAAAATGATACCTTAAAAAATATAAAAATGATTCCTTCAAAGTGCAGTAATGTTTGACATAACATAGAAATTACACTAAAAATAATACCCTAAAAAATATAAAAATGATACCTTAAAACTGCTTTGATGTTTAACATAACACATAAACTACAGTAAAAATGATAACTAAAAAAATAGAAAAATGATAACTAAAAACTGCTGCTATGTTTTAAAGTTAAAACAGGAAAAATGATAACTAAGAAAATAGAAAAATGATACCTACGAACTGCTATACTATTAATGATTAAAAAAAACATTTCCAATCACGAAAAAATTATTTCAACAATTTCGACTTCTTCAACTTCGTTTTCCATCGTTAGAAAAATATTACAATTCAATTCAATTGTGATTTCGAATGGATTTATGTTGTTCGACAATTTTTTTTCCTAGGGTTTTTGTTTCTCGCGATTTTTGTTTCGAATGCTATTCTATTCGATTTCGATTTCGTGATGTTTGAATTCGATTTCAAATTTTGTTTTTGTTTTATTCTGAAATTTGTGATTTTTCAATTCATGATTTCGTGTTTCTTGTATTTCGTGATGACTGATGCGCAAGAGGAGAGAAGAAGAAAGAAGCGGCCGAATTTTTTTTTCCAATGTGTTGTCCTTTAGGATAAAATATTAGGCGGCTGTCCTTATGGATAAATTTTAGTGGGCTTTTGTCCTTAAAAAAAATTTCCTAATTAAATATGCTTTAATTTTAGGATAAATGTGTAAAAATAGCAGAAAATATTGGAATTGCATGTATGAAGATAAGAGAGAGGAAAAAGACAAATTAGAGAAAGGCTGATACTCATCTTTCATAATATAGCTTATATTTTTAATCACTGGCATGTTGATACCAGCAGACTTGAAAAAGTAACGCACAGCTGCAGCATACTAAGATATTTGTTTTGTGTAGAAGCAACCTAATATGCGGATAAAACATCAGCTTTAATTTTCTAGTTTTTCAAAATAAATATGGACATAAAATAAATGCAAACATAAAAGAGGCTGGTTCGAGAGCACCCTAAACAGTGCATCACCCCAAATGCCCCTTAATCTCCACCAAGTATTTCTCATTCTCTCTCCTTCTACTCACTCTCTCACTTCCCACTCACATTCTTTAATATAAACGGGTGGTGGAAATTAGGGGGCATTTGGGGTGCTGAATTTTTGGGGTGCAACCGAACGCTTGCCAACATAAAATAGGGAGAATTTAGGTAACAAAAGAAAAACTGTGCAAAAACATGGAAGAAATAAATATTAGCATGAAAATTCAACATTATTGAATATTTATTTCCAAACCATGAACCCACAACCCACATTCATCAACACCCTTATATGACCTGAATTGACATGATCTATAGACATTAATATACATATACACAACATAATCATTGAGAACATTTTATTGTTAGACATATCAGAGAAAGGATGATACCCATCTTCAATAATATAGCTTATATACTTAAACTGCAACAAGCTAAAATACCTATTTTGTGTAAAAGAAATGTAATACATGGATACTACATTTTCCAATTTTTTTCAAAATGTATCTGTACATAAAATAAATTCTAACATGACATAGGGGGAATTTAGGTAATATAAAACAAAACTGTGACAAAATAAGAAAGGAAATCAATATTAGCATGAAATTTTTTACCTTATTGAATATTCATTTCCGGAATGTGAGCCCACGACTCTTATTCATCAACATCATTATATGACCTGGCATGAGATGATCTATAGAAATTAATATACATATACATTATACACACCACAATCAATGAGAACATGTTAGACATAAATTCTGATGAATAAAGTTATATAAATTTAATAATCAAATATTACTAAGTATCTTGCTAAATATTTAAAAAGCACTTGAAATATTTAACAATACACTAATCAAAGTAATATGCTTGCAAAATGTACACAAGAAAACTATAAAGAAAAAAAAAGCATGCATCATTTTTAATTAAAGTGCATTTCCAACAAACTAAGAAAAATGTGGTAAATATGGCAATAAAATATTGGCAAACAAATGCACTCAACTTGTTGGCACTCGGGATGTAAATATAAGATGACCAAGTAGCCTCTACTATTAACAGTAATCAAGATTCAAATATGGAAAAAAAGATTTAAAGAAACCAATGTGTCAATGCTAAACAATCAGCACTTACTTCAGACCTCCTTAGTCAATGCAATTGAGCATGTTGGCTAAATTATAGTACAAGGGACATAAACTCAATGTGTCAATGTGGCATGGGTTTAATTATTTGTCTCCGATTTTAAAATTTAAGTAATCAGTTTATAGGCTTTACAATTGTCTATGCAATAAAATCTTCTAATACAGTAGCTACCGTCCAAAAACCTTATGATCTATCATACTTAAACACAGTCAACCCCAATAGCGATTATGCAAAAAATCCCCAATCATACTTATATGGATTGTTGAATATTTGAAAGAAAAAAAAATGAAAATCACCACAACCATTTGTGAGATACACCAGCATCAAATCAAGTTATTATTATTGGTCTGAAGAGAAAAATGAGATTCAATTTTAAATTATTCAGTCACTTGCATTTTTAAAAGGTGTTCTAAAACATTTATATATTATGAATATTTCGAACATTTTAGTCCGAACAGAGCTAATACAACTATCTCCATGCAAATACTTTAGCTTCCTTCGACGGGTTGTTTTCAGTTAAAAGAATCTATTTACAACAGAAGTTAAAATAATTAAATTGTTAAAATGAATTAAGCCAACATTAAATCAGTTAATACTTCCAAGTTAACCAAGACAAATTATATCATAAATTCCATTACAATCTACAATAACACCTTTTCTTTTTCTTATAGGAAATGCAATATCAACGAATGGAATTTCTAAACATTCTCCAGAGGTTGAATCATGTAAATACTGTGATGCCTCAAAACAAAAACGCAAGGTTCCCAAATTTCAAAAGGAACGCAATTTCATAATCAGGACGATAATGCTGAATCATTTGACAATCTAAATAAGAGTTGAATGCAAAACACTAAACTAATAGATTACTGAATATTTGAAAGAAAAAAAATGAAAATCACCGTAACCATTTTTGAGATAATCATACCTAGAGGAAAGGAAATCCTAAAATATAAGCAGGCAAAATCCAAGCACCAGTCTTCCAATCATTAACTTTGGGATCAAAATCAGCTTTTAATTTCTCAAATTTGATTCAAAATCGGTTCTTTTGGAGTTGAGAAAATGAATTTGTGACTGAATCCAATTTGTGAGAAAATAGCGTTGATATGAAGGAGGAATATGCAAATACGTAAAAGGTCGATCCAAAAAAAGGGTGAGAAAATAGGAGAGGACTTTGTGCGTTGATTGAGATAACTGATGAAGAAACGGAGCATAGAAAAGGGAGACGCGAATCTGGAGATATTACAGGCGAAAAATAGGTAGAAAGAATTTGTATTTAAGGAAAATGCAGATCTGAGGAAGAGAAAGAAGGAAACGACGAAGATAATATTATTGTTAAGCAAAAATTAAGGCTTAATTTATTGGCACAGATAATTTGGTTTTGGCTCTTACAGTAAAGAAACCTCCCTAACGGTCGGTTTGATTAAAATTCAATTCGTCGATGAAACAATGCTTCCTCCTCCTCCTTTTCTTCAAAAAACAATATAATTAAAAAAAATTCCTCCTTATATGTTGACTGTAGCGCATGACATTAATGAGTATAGTTTCATTATTGTAAGTGTTATAATATTTACAGATAAGACTTTTGGAACTAAGCATGCATGTATCAACTGTTATTACATAATTTCCTTATTTCAAACCAGTATTCTTTATTTAGGGATACTAATATCAAAACAAATGTGCAGGAGTTCATTTTTTATTATATAATGAATCCCTTGCTCTAAAGTTTGATATTTCCATATTGATAAATAATTATAAATTTTGGTTACGTCATAAAGTTGGCAGATTTATAAAATGTGGTATTAACTAATATAATCATCGTTTTTCTTAAATATAGACAATCAGCGATTATCTATTAGTAAAGCCTTGGAGTACTCATTTTATTTCCAACTTAAAACGGCAGTACCATTTAATTTGTTTTTGTCTAGTTGAGCACCAGTTTTAGCAGTTGATATCACATACTAATTTCGGTTTGGTTTATATACTGTTATCTGGATGTTTTTACTATTGACACTCATTATATGCTGCGAAGAGGACGGAGAATGTGACCACATTAGAGGGATGTTTGGCCACAATTCTCTTCATCTACTTCTCCTCATTTATGTCAACGAAATTAAATTATTACTGTTTGAACTAACATCAGATGGTGTTATGATCGATCACTTGCTATTATTGAAATTTATTACTAAATTTAATATCAACATGAAAATTATCATGAAGCTTAATCCATAAATTTCTTCACTCTTTCGTTATATGAGGTGCTCATTATACTTTGAGAGAAATATAGACAATCAGCGATTATCTAAGCCTTGGAGTACTCATTTTATTTCCAACTTAAAATGGCGGTACCATTTTAACATCTTCTTATACTGTTATCTGGATGTTTTTACTATTGATGCTCATCATATATTGCGAAGAGGATGGAGAATGTGACCATATTAGAGGGATGTTTGCCCACAGTTCTCTTCATCTACTTCTCCTCATTTATGTCACGAAATTAAATTATTATTGTTTGAACTAACATCAGATGGTGTTATGATCGATCACTTGCTATTATTGAAATTTATTACTAAATTTAATATCAACATGAAAATTATCATGAAGATTGATCCATAAATTTCTTCACCCTTTCATTGTATGAGGTGATCATTATAATTTGAGAGAAATATATGCAAATTAAATGAAGCGGAGAATATTGATGAGTTTGACCGGGTAAACTTACAATAGAGCAAGCAAGGTGATTATCTTTTCTTCATTAATTTTAACAATATCATTCAATTTAAGAAATGTCGTTTTGTTGTTCCTTTATTTTCTTTAGATGTTTTATGTTTAATTTATAAGGTTAGTAACATTATATCAAGGGAAAAGATAAAATAATATAAAATTTGGTATCTTGCATTTTGATCAGAAAGATATTCATGGCATCAAAATTTGAATTTCCTATAAACAACTGTTATAAATTCATCGTTTGTATTCAAATATTGATATGTTAATGTTTTATACCATATATCTTCACATGAATTAATAATAGATGAAAAGGATATCTTCAGCGGTTTTAGAATTCATACAAGTCAAGAGTATCCTAAATTTCATATCTTGTAATAGAATAAAGTTGCATACTTTTGAATGCTGAGTTTTTTAAAAGTGATCATCACGTTAGTTAATGTGGAGGCTTTCAAAAGGTACTCTGCATGCAATAATATTGTGAATAATTTTTCCCTTTTATGAACTTTAAAATATATTGTTGAATATAAATTTCATTTCTACCATTAAATGCAAACCTCAAACAAATTAATATGGAAATGTTGAATATAAAGTGCAATGATATTTAAAGAAAAGCAAATTAATATGGAAATGTCGCAATAATATTCTGTAAACTTAGGAAAATGTATATGTTTTATTTCCATCCTTATTGAGGTTGTAATTTCCATTCATGATATTACTACTGCTGTTGTTGCAATACTTCTTTTCTAATGCATACTGATGAACTTCTCATTTTATTATATATTCTGTTTTTAGTTTTCTGCCTTTCTTTTTAGTGGATGATGCATTATCAAAGGCTGAGAAGGATACTCAACTTAGCAAAATACTAATGTAGAAAAAGTTGAGCGGGAATGATAGTTCCAAGCAGCAAGTGCAAATTGAAAATGAAATGTACTTAGCAAGGGAGAAGAGTCAAACTGATGCCAGTTTTTACAGGGTGATGATGGAAGCCAAAGCCAATCTACTAAAGCTGATATCTGACTTTCTTCACCTTAAATTCATCTAAAGCATTGCTAACAATTCGAAAGTTTTCTTTGGAGACAAGGTGCCTAACATGATTCTTGATCAAAGGCTACTCGGCAAGTTTCTTAATGTTTGAAACAGTGTGTTTACCATGTCAGCGTTAGATGCTAAAGTTATACTGGTATTCATGGCTTCAAATGTTCACATGCTATACAAAAATTTGCACAGGCATGAATCATGCACACATCCCCTTCCTTCTATGTGTGTGCATTGATTGACTTCGCATTCGAACATGTTATTGTGACGTACAGCTTTTATTTCTCTTTCACATTTTAAATAAAAACATATTGATGTATTGCTGTTCAAAACCACTCTTTATAGTACCTAAAGTTTCCTTGCAAGCTGATATGCATAGTATTGTTTTCTTTTATTTTTGGAAGTTTGTCCTTTTGATAGCTAAATATATGCATGGATTATTATTATGACAGGTTCATAATTTTACAGAAAGCTACGACGGCATACTCCAAGATGATTGCAATGCAATCGAGGGTAGGAAAATGAGATTACATAAGAGAGGATGACCAATATAGAATGGGAAAATTTGCATGAGACATGTTATTGCAGCAAAATATGGAAATTATGGATCTGGAGATAATACAGTAAAAAGAATCCATTGGGGGAAATAGTCCATCCTTATAAATGAAGCATGGGATACACTACTAGACCTTCTATTTTAGATGTTATATGGTAGGATGCAGCATGAGTATTTTTGATAGGGTTAATTCCTTATGTTGTTCAGGTATATGCATATGTAGTCGGATAAATATGAGCATGTGAAGTATGCATGTGCGGATTGGTTTATTGTTCAACAATTGTCCACTTTAAACTTCATCTATGCACACGCCCATCGAGCGTACGTGTGTACTGGTATATATATAACTAGATCTATAATTTCAACCAATTAATTAGCAGTTCGTCCAAACAATCAACACACAATAATCTACCATAATTTATCAACTCTAAAAATACGTTATAAAAATATAAACTGAGCAGAGTTAGTGAGATTTACTCACATTGGACGTTTATCATTAAAGAACGATAAACTGTCGATTTGTCCATTCAGGTGTTTTATTCCACTATAGATTGCAATGAGCTCCAATTCTCTCCAAACCAGTTTCGTTTGTAGCCGTCGTTCATACGATCCCAACGGATTTTGTTTCGCTGAATTTGGACAACGTATGATCAAGATATTAAATTAACAAGTGCCATATATTGTTTAAATTAAAACTAACTTCAATGAATTAATTTATTGGGCCTTTACCCATTAAGTTACGGCCCACTACGTTGAAACCCGTCCTCAGTTGGTTCTTCCCGCAAGCCAATTTTCATGCTCTAGTATTCCTACTCCATTTCTAATTATTTCCATGCCAAATCCTCCTTCACTACATTATAAATAATAAAACTAATTATATCACTACTCTTCTCATCTCTCTCTCTCTCTCTCTATCTAGCTGTACCAAAAACGTAGCACTCGACGTATCCAAAAGAAATCCATCGTTCATCTTTTTTTCACGCGAGCACAGGGATGATCGACATTTTTATATTTATTTTAATTCCACAAAGTAACAACTAGAAGCTATTTACCACAAGGGTTCCAAATATCAACTCCAATTCACGAATTGATACCTCCATTTTCTAACATCCTCAACCCTAGCTATTAAGAATGTACGTTGTCCATGAAACAACGTAAAAAGACACATCGAATCCACTTAAACTCGTACAAGACTGAAGCATAAGCCAAGAGAAAAGCAACGAACTTGGTTTTAGCAATTTAGGAATTTTATATGATTTGTTATCGATTTATGAAATGAAGATTTTGTTGTGATGAAGATAAAAGTAGTGGCAGATTTTATTTGACCAGCGGATGAATTTTCTTAGATTAGAAAATCCTAAGGGTGGGCATAAACCGCACCGCAACGCGGAAACCGCCCAGACCAGACCGCAAAAGCGGTGTAGAAAACCGCATCAGATTCTCTCTCCAAAGCAAACAACCCAAACCGAACCGACTTGGAACGATACGGTTCGGTTGCGATTTGAAATGTTCCCTAACCATATTAAACCGAACCGAACCGCATAGCTACACTAGTAATGTTATGATAAAAAATTAACAAATTCCTATCTAACTTTTTATTTTAACGATATATATTCTATTTTCAGCGTATGTTGTAGTTATATCAATTTGAAATAACAATATGTGTTTTAACCTTTAGATGACACAATGTCATACGTTCGTAAATTGGTTGTAGAGGGAAGTAATTCTTTTGTTTCATTTTTAATACGGGTTCAAACCGGACCGAACCAAAACCAAACCGTATTACATCGAAACCAAACCGAAACCGAACCGTTCAAACAGTTAGTAAAATGGTTTGTATTTTTGATCAACCGTTTGATGCGATGAGGAAGCGGTTTGAGCTCCAAACCGCACCGAACTGAACCGTGCCCACCCCTAGAAAATCCTAAGGACTATTTATAGGTAAATTACAATATTTTTATATTTATTATTTTATTAGATTATAGGCTATCGCTGCCTATATTACCGTTTAAAAACTCCTACGATCACGTACAATATTCAAATTCATTAAAAATGGACATGCAGCTATAGTTCGACATTACGGACCTAACGAAACTCGTTTCGTCGAAATCCGAGTCCGATTGCTCACATGGCGTATTTTTAAAGTCAAAAAATCGACTATTTTTCATATTAAAATCCCATACGGCCACATGCTAACTCCAAAAATCAAGAAAATTGTAATCCAACAATAATTTAATATTTCGAATCCAATAAATTTAATTTCTTTAAAAACAGAGGTCATTTGTAAAAATGGCTATTTTCTAATGCCTAAATAAACCCATTTAAATATTAATATATTTAAAAACAATTTAATTTAATATTAATAAATAGATATTGTTGTATATATTCACATAGAATATTATCTGGCTCCAAATTAAACATTTCTGGATATATAACTTATTATTTTGAAATCCGAGTTAAATCATTATTCCATTTATATTAAAAAATCCATTAATAATATAAATAAATCATTATAAATTATAAACGGATTTCATAGCGACTTTTTGAAAATTTGATTTGATCATAAATCAAAATCTACACGACAAAATCCCTATTTTTATCTTTCATTAGAAAAATATAGTTCACCAGATCCGAATGTTTCTTGTTTCACAGAATCCACTCAAAACGGATTATGTATATTCATTTAAAGTACGAATCGCCAAATTATGGACTACCGCAAAATTACAAGCTCGATTTAATTATATTATAAACTATACATTCAAATGTCGTTTAATAAACGAATTCGTTATTATAATTTAATTCTAAACTGAATTAAATCTTATAAATAATCCAATTCACACAATATTTCCATTTCAGCTATTTCTGATTATTTCATAATTAAATATATTATTATATTAATTAAATAATCAATATAATTTAATTCAAGCCATTTTAAATTACCAAACCATTATATAAATAGTTAAATAAATTATTTATTTCCCGTTAAAAATATGGGATGTTATAGATTTTCTTCTTCATCTTATCTTGGAAATGTTTATTTTTATCATCTTTTCTCATAATTTTCCATTATTCTTTAATTGTCATGTTTGTTACTTTACTAAATTTGTTGTTTCCTTTTGAGTTGTTCCATTTCTCTTTTCTTAGCTTATTTAATTATCTAATCCAAGTTTAATATTAAATAAGCCTTTAACTAAAATAAGAAAACAGACACTCTACCCAACTACTACTAAGGGTCAAGAATTTCGAGACTATGTCCCCCTCAGACAGCAAGCTTGAATCACGGGATCCATGGCAGGTGTAGGTGTTACCCTAACTACCAACAGGAAAAATAACAGAACAATCCCAATAGAAATGCAATAACGGGTTGTACCCCTAACATGAAAATTAGCAACAAGATCTAAATACTTACTTTCTCTTTTCTATCTAGTAGTAACCACTAGTCCTAGCTGTGTACCAACAATTATTTCAAGCAACACCCTAGGCTTTTCAATGCTTATGCATTCTACGGGAACTTACCATTATTCCAAGATAGTTCTCGCTATTTACTTCATAGCCTCAAAACTTTTCCTGTCTTTCCTAGGCACTAATCTTTACCTACCCCATACTTTCAAAACAAGATTTGGCCATTTCATTCAAATTTCCTTCCAAAAATTAAAAGTTTCAAAATTTTATTTCAGTCATGAAAAACTTACTTTTTGCCAAACCATAAAAACATGTCATCCAAAAAAATGTAAATCATTTTTTTTTTCAAATCACATAAACAGGAGTAGATAAGGACAACTATTTCACAATCGGGTTTATAGCTTGTTCTTACCTATAAAGTCGGTTCAATTACTTCCTACAAGAAGCAAACTTCTACTCTATTCTTAATTTCTACAACTTATTCTGTCCACCTCAAAAATTTTCTCTTTTAAACAATTTATCAAAAATGATTGTTAAAAGAATAGAGATTTCAAAACTTCCTTTACTGAAAATTTTAACAAAATGCAATACTTTCTAAGTTTTTCTTTTAAATCCTTTCATGCAATATAACAAGAAAACTAGCGAGATATACATGCTCTATAACATGCACCTTTTACTGAGAGAATTTTACTTTAGAAAAAAAAGTTCGTGAGAAATCATTGCTTCCAAAATATACCCCATTTTGCCTTATAACCCGATATGTACTTCTTTACATATTTTAAAACTATGACTTTTAAGATCAAAACTTGAAAAACACCATGAACCATTTTCCCAAAACTTTTATAATTTCAAGTTCTTAAAAGTTAACAATGGGGTTAGACACAAAGCGAGTTTCCAATTTTTCTAGGCATTCCTAGACGCCCCCACAAGGTCAATTGTCTCTACTATATATTCCTAATCCATTTTTCTCTTTTTACCTTTTCCAATTTATAAGGTTTTTCCGCCAAACCCACTAACCTAAAATACTAATCATATAGGATTCACCTTCCTTCCATACAAAGTACATTGTACACTTCCAACTCAAATTATCGAAGGGTCCCAGATTTCCATATTCATTTCCTTAGTGTACAAAATAGACATCCCATTTCTTACCATATTATACTCTTTCTATTTAGTGGGTTCCTCTATAGATCTAGGTATATATATAATATATTTATATTTTTAAAAATACAAATATGTTCACTCACTATTTATACAGGAATCCTAAACTTAAGCTCTGATACCAGATGTAACAACCCGAATTCCGACAGACCAATTTTTTTTCAAAACTCTAATCCATCGAACCCTGTGTTGTTGCTCTGGTATCCTGCAGAAAAGACAGAGATATAAAATATATCAGAGCTCAGAAAATATCTCACAGCGGAATGGATAAAGTATAATATAATCAAAGTATAGCCTTACCGTACTAATAATACTGCCTAACCAGTATCCAAAGCTATCATATCTCTGCCACAAATCTAATCTGCGAGTATGTTATGAGGAGTGGGTTAGTACACAAGTTCTAGTGACTGGATTGAAACTATACACTTTGAATAATCCTACAAATATCGTTCAATCACATTTTCTTACTTATTAGGTTACTTGGGTTAACAACACTCAAGGCTTACACACATGTCATACCCATTTACTTCCCAGCGGATTAACCTAGTAAGGTATATAGGTAGCTACCCCCCCCCCCCAATATTGAGGTACACCCCCACGGTACCCCACTCACACGATCTCCACCGTAATGCCACAGAAATGTACGCAGTCTCTCATCCTACGTCGGAGTGACATACAGATCTCTATATAACAATTTTACTTTCCACATATATCTATCATTACAACGCTACGTAAGTGTATGGACTGCCGCCTTCGATCGAATCATATTCGATCACATAGTAATGCCCTCAAGTCCACGATACACCATCCAGAGAAGACATGCATGCATCTAGACTTTCCCACATACGTATTGTCAATCGTATTTGATGCCTTAACCGCACATAACCTCTAATGTGCACCAAGTTCCATGGCAGGGCTATACAAGAAACACGGAACTTGATCGGGAGCTTTTTCATATCTGTACAGGCCCGCCTTTAAGGGCCACAAAATACAGATATCCCTTGGGTCTGTTTTCCATGGTGGTTATGGCCCTACCTCAGCCTCTCCCTCAACTAGTAAAGACTACAAGAGCTAAGCGACTTGCCCCTAACAAACGATCTAAACATCCAGTTGGAGTCTCCCTTCAACCACCGTACCTCGATAGTGAAAGGTGAATGGTATCTTGGGTTTAACTCTAGTCTTTTTGCACCCCCACTGGATGTCGATGACGGGTATCTGACGATCTACTATCCTTGTTGGTCCTGAACTCGCCTCCCATTGAGGCGTTCGCCGAATCACCCTAGTTTCACCTCATCACAGCATTCTGACTACAAAGCTACTTTTGCAGTCAAGGCCCACCCACCTGGTAGTAACGCGCAGACCTAACCTTTGCGTGCATAGCCTAAACATCTATGCAAAGAGGACTACCAGAACCATCTTACGTATCTCAGGAAGCCACGTGCTTCCCCTTCCAGTCCTTCGGAGCCGACAGAAAAATCAGATGAACGTGCGCTCCCTATTTCCTTACTCATTTCCATTCATTCCCATCAATCACAGTTAGTTCCATTTATCTCTATCCTTTATATTCATATATTCATATATATGCTTATGTACTAGACCTCTTACATTAAGCCAACCACTTGTGGATGCTGGATTTGTCGAGCGGTTCCGGGCAGTCTTCTTCCACAAGTTGACTTAACCTCGTGTCTTAGCACCGTTACACGTTTTATTAATGCACTAGACCTGTAACAACCCGCATTCTACGCATCGAGGATTGTAGAATATTTATTTCATTTACATATGAAGTCATATGGTCGTATAACCTTGGGGAACGACTATTGGGGTCATTTCCCATGTTCATGATTTTTGCCGATTTTTAAATGGTCGTTTTGCCCCTAGTTGATCTTGTTTCATCCATAACTTTTGATTGATAAGGAATTTTTATCTGAAACCACTTCCATTGGATTCAGATGATGATTTACAATTCTGTAGAGTAGTCACATTAGCCAAACGGACTTAACATTTCGGAGATATGGCTGAAACAAGGTTTGGAAGGTGAAAAATTGCTTAAGTAGGCTGATTACGGTAATTAGCAAATGGGCCCATAACCCATTTCGGGGTTAGGGTTATAGGGAGGCTAAAATGAATTAGGTTTTCATTCTATTTAAGTTTTATGGCCACTATTTACACTTTAGAAACCCTAACAATGGCCTCTACTTCCAATTTCATCCCAGATCGCTCTCTAATCAAGGATTAAGCTAATCTACGTCAAATCAAGGAGAAATAGCACCAAATCAGAGATGGATCTGCTGTTAGGCATTGGAATCCGACCCAAACAGCCAAGTTTTCAGATTTTGGTATTTTATTTGTGGCCAAGGTGAGTGATTTGCAATTGTTTTCACTAATTACGGTTAAGTAGGGGTGATTAGTGTTAATTAGCGAAATTAAGCATAAATAAATTCGGGAAAAATATTCAGAAATTCTAAAATATTGTTTAGGGACTCTGTTAGAAATTAGGGTTACTTTGGTTAAGTTTTGCTAATCCTATCATTAGTTATTGTTAATCACGATTAAGGGGAAAACATGGGTTTTGTGGTTTGTTTGATCCATTTCTACATGCTATATTGCTGTTTTGGTGTTTATGGTTGATTATACATGTTGCTATGACTGTTTGGAATGATTTTTGATTGTATAGCAAAGTTAGATTGGTCGATAACGCTGTCATATGGCGCAAATAGCTTGCTGGAATGAGTTGAAGGAAATTGGTCAATTTCTATTCGTGAGGCATACCCCCGATCGTGAAGCGCCCTCACGAGCCAACCTCTTCACCATGAGACGATCGTGACATTACCCCTCCCTACGAACCACCTCAACAAGGCAGAAGGAGCATCATGACTCAAAGTGGATTCGCAAATTGGTGAACCTTGGACCAAATTGAAGACTCACGAACCGGATGCTCATCACGGACCGGAGCTTGGACCACGAGCCGAGATGAAGACCACGACCCGAACATAATGCCATGAGCCGGCTGAAGGACCACGAACCAGGAGGAAGTCCACGACACGAGCTGGATCAGAAGGCCACGATCAGAACCAGGGATCATGAGTGGGTCCCACGACCCGCAAATGGTCATCATAAGCTGACCTGTGTGTCACGAACCGGGGTCTTAGAGGACCACGAACCAAGCATGATCATGAAGGGAAGCTTGGAGCTACGAACTGGAAATTCACGAATGGAATAACGACCAAAACCCGAGATGCAAAGCTAGTCCAAATGGGAAGTTTGTACTCGGGATCTAGATGGGAACCAATGAGCTAACTTCATGATTGGTCTTTACTGTGGTACGCGTGCAAAGTGGTTATCGATACTTATCACTTTGGCTCACCACTGAGAGATGGACTAGGGGCTCGTAGTGCTAGTGGTACGGTGTTGGATTCCATCATGGCCTAAAGGATTAGGTGAACAGAGTAACGGATATCATATGCTTTACGCATTGAGTGAGAGATGTGAGGATGGTTGCTATGCTTGATTGTTTGCCATCACTATGACATGCACACCCCCTCCCCTGTTATCCTTGCACCATATGCTAGTGTTACCTTATAGTATTATACATCCTTTTATGCTGACTCTTTGGTTACAGGTCTAGGTTCAGGTATGATTTCTTAGAGTATTATACATGTTATTTGTTCACCTTAGAGATGTATACTTGCTGCTTATCACTCATACCAGACTTTTGCCTGACCCAGAGTTTTATGTCTCTTCTTATTACTCTGGGTGCTCTTAAACGGGCTGACCAGAGACATGTTAGCTGGTTGTGCACGAGTAGCTGTCCGGAGACGAGCAGGTGGCTTACCCGTATTATTCTCTTATATTCTCCCTGTGTCGCTAGTGGTCACTACTTTGGTCATTAGTAGTGTACTTTCTTATTTTTCTTTAGAGACAGTATTCTGAAGTTGTAATAATGGTTTGGATCATAAGCTGTATTTTAGATTTTCGCTACCATGTTAGACATGATTTAGTTTTCATCTTATGCACTGTCTCGCCTGTTTTATGTCAAATTATGTCACTATTATATTTTATTCCATGCGCTATGAGATATACTATAGGTTCTTTGATGATTCATTACTTCAATTCCCTTTCCTTTTTCATTTCTCTGATGACCGTCCCGTGCTGGTTGGGCATTGGCACATCGCATTTCTTGGGAAATGTCGGTTGGTGTGGGGAAGGTAGTTACATTTAGTATCAGAGCCAGGTTACGTAGTTAACCTAGGGAAAGACACCAGGAGAGATAGTAAACATATATGAGATCTCTTTTTTGTTATAATTTTGGTTTTCAAAAGCTATATATATGTACTATTAGTATATCTAAGGATGAAGTCGCACTGCACTAGCACCACTAAGAAAATGGTTAATCGTTTTCTTTTTACAGATTGAACGATGAGCCGAAACGCGAGAAGTACGAGAAGGAAACCCGCAACTGGAGTTGAGAAAGGATCAGGTTCAGGGTCTAATGATGGGAATATCCCTGACATAAGGACGATGTTCATTGCTTTCATGCGGGAGGTGCTTAGGGATGCTCAGGGAGCAATTCCTAATGCTGCTAATGGTGGTGGTGCAGGCGCCTAGGGTCGATTTCGCCAAGTTGAATAAGGATTATACTAGCCTTGGTGGAAAGCCATTCCACGGAACGGAATCGGCTGTAGATGTTCAAGATTGGTTGGATAGCTGTGAGCGTATCTTCGAAGACTTGGGTATCGAGGATGCGATGAAGAGAAGGCTAGCATCCCGTCAGCTGCAAGGATGGGCAACGAATTGGTGGAATGCTATTAAAGTAGCTACTCCTGAGGACCAAATCACTTGGAATCAGTTTAAAACTCGTTTCAGTGATAAGTTTTCCCAACTTCTCAGAAATCAGAATTGTTTAGGAAATTCCTAGAGCTTAAGCAGAATGGTAGGGCAGTCTCAGAATATGTTGCTAAATTTGATACTCTATCGAATTATGAACTATCTCTTATTGATACTGCCGAGAAGAAGAACGAGAAGTTCATAATTGGTTTGGATGGGTACTTGGGGGAAAGGCTTACAAACCATATTGATGAGACATTTAAATCGATTGTGAGGAAAGCACTGAGGTCAGAGAGTCTTTACCCTCAGCCAAAGAGTGAGGTTGCTGTTGTATAAGCAGAGGAGCCAAAGCCGTAGGCAAGCGGTGGAGGCAAGGAGAATCACCAGAACAAAAGGAAGCAGAATCAGGACGAAGCTAAGGATGGTCCGAAGAAGAAAGACAAGAAAGATGGCGAGTGCTTTAGCTGCGGCAAGAAGGCCACTATGCCAGAGATTGTCAGGAAAAGCCTAGGGAAAGGAAATGCTTCAATTGTGGCCAAGGGGGACATCACCAGAATGAATGTCTACAACCTCCTAGGGAGAAGCAGATCGTGAAAGAATATGCTATCAACGTTGTTCCTTCTTCGTCGAATGCCCCAATTGCAGCGTAGAAGCAAAAAGGTGTCGTTATTCGAGTTATGCTTTCTATTTATGATGTTCCTGTTCTAGTATTATTTGATGTCAGTGCTTCCCATTCCTTCGTATCTAGTGATATGGTAGATAAGTTGGGATTGGAACCCAAGACGAACCTGATCGGTGGTTTGACTAGCCTTTGTTGGATTTGTCATAATTTGGTCTTATCGAGTCATGGATGTATGTTTGTTGTAATTGCTTTATATTGAGCTTCACTAGGTTTGGCTTGATTTTGGGAGTCGATTGACTCTAAAGGTATAGGGTAGGAGGCTGTGAAGGGTCTTTGACGACCATTAGAGTGGATGATGGACGAAAGGTGGTATTGGATTGCGTACCTTGTGATGAAGATGATAACGGGAGTTTGGGAAGCAAATGTACGTTGAACATACAGTAGTTTGACTAGGACTGGATTTGCCATTTACCCTTGATGTATGGCATGGGCCATCATGCGATCGATGATAGTTTCAAGCAAGATTGGCGAGGATAGCCAGAGTCAGCTATGGACGCTTGAGTGTTTGGATGTTTTGCTCATATCATCTCACGTAGATTGTCTGAACTCGTAGGAGATGTTCCTTGGGTGCTTGTCTGATATTGGTTTAGGCCTTTGGGGCTTGTTCTCGGGGAATGTCGAGTTCGACTAGGATGGTCTGTGTGAGAGATAAGTAGTTGTTGTGATTTTCATTGAATGATATCTTTGTTCACTCGAGGAGTGAGGTACAGCTCGTAACATGATAGGAATGTTCGATGGCATGGACTGCACCAATTTGGACTCGATAGGGCTATGAGATGACTCGAGTTAGACTTGAGAAGGCTACAAGGAAATGGATCTACTAGAGTTGGACTCGAGGAGGCAGCAAGGTAATGGATAGACTTGGATTAGACTCGAGTTGAAGATGGAGTTGTGGGTAACTCTTTTGATGAGAGTGTGCTAAGGAATCGTCGATAGTTGGAGTGTTCTAGGCGGACTCGAAGCAGGGGTATTTGGGGACGCCCATTTACCTTGGATCCGTTGGACGTGATCTAGTTATCCTTGGAGGATAAATGTACGTTGGACTTTCGGTAGTCCGTTTGGAGAGGGGGCCTCTATTAGCCCTTGAGATTGGTTGGACCAGTCATATGGGTATCGACGTATTCATGGCTTTAGCAGGTGATAGATAAGACTTGTTGACGGATGCTATGGTTGCTATGTTTGTTCCTATTTTTCTTCTTTTGGGTGGACTGCCACCTGTAGGACTCGGCCAATGTGGAATGAAGAGGTGACGATATACGTGGATGCCTGTAGTACCGGACTAGTACGATAGCTGATGCACTGAGTAGGAAATATGCCAGTTTGAGGGTTACGTTTCTTGAATGGAAATGGGACAAGTTCGTTGATCATGGTGATATAATGGATGTGAAGATACTTCACGTTAGACCTGAAGTATGTTTGAACATTGTGGAGTGTTCGTTGATCTTGGGGATTCGGCGAATTTAGAAGAACTTCAAGTTGGAGTTGGACTCGCAGGTAGGGTACCTAGATTCATTGGATGAGTCTAGTTCACCTTTAGAAGGTGAATGTACATTGGATGTGCAGTACGAATGCAAGAAAGACTCAAGTTGGGCTTGAAAGGACATTTGGAATGTAGTTGGTAATTTGACGTATAGAGTTGGATTGCCTAAGAAGATGATAGGAGTGCATGACGTATTTCATGTTTCTCAGTTAAGGAAGTTCATGCATGATTTTTATTTAGCCATTTTGCTAGACCAGTTGGATGATATCGAAGTAGAACCCGAGGCGGTTGGGAACCGCAAGGCCGATCCGCATTGTCGAGGACGATACGAAGCAACTTTGAAGGAAGGCGGTGAAATTAGTGAAAATCCAATAAGGCGATGGTTCTTCCCTTGTTGGTAAACCGCATGCTAGGATAGGCTTGTTGTGCTATCATGTATGTTTGACTGTTTGAAAATGGTTGATAGGCATGCGGGACTCATTTCTTGTTTCCTAGTTAAGGAATTTGGGGGCGAAATTTCTTAAGGGGGGAGGGGAGGGGAAAGAGAATGTAATGACCCACATTCTGCGCATCGAGTATCGTAGAATATTTATTTCATTTACATACAAAGTCGTATGGCCGTATAACCTTTGGGAACGACTATTGGGGTCATTTCTCATGTTTGCTATTTTTGCCAATTTTTAAACGACTGTTTTACCCCTAGCTGAATTTTTCGTCTATAATTTTTGATTGGTAAGGATTTTTGACCTGAAACCACTTCCATTGGATTTAGATGATGGTTTACAATTCCGTAGAGTGGTCACATTAGCCAAACGGACTTACCGTTTGGGAGATATGGCTGAAACAAGGTTTGGAAGGTGAAAAAACTGCTTAAGTGGGCTGATTAGGGTAATTAGCAAATGGGCCCATAACCCATTTCGGGATTAGGTTTATGGGGAGGCTGAAATGATTTAGGTTTTCATTCTATTTCAGTTTTCTAGCCGCCATTTACACTCTAGAAAACCTAACAATGGCCATTACCTTCTAATTTCATCCCAAATCGCTCTCTAATCAAGGATTAAGCTAATCTACGTCAAATCAAGGAGAAATAGCACCAAATCTGAGTTAGAGCTGCTTTTCGGCATTGGAATTCGATCCAAACAGTAGAATTTTCAGATTTGGTATTTTATTTGTGGCCAAGGTAAGTGATTTGCAATTGTTTTCACTAATTACGATTAATTATGGGTGATTAGTGTTAATTAGTGAAATTAAACATGATTAAATTCTGGAAAAATATTCAGAAATTTTAAAATATTGTTTAGGGCCTCTGTTAGAAATTTGGGTTAATTTGGTTAAGTTTTGCTAATCCTATCATTAGTTATTGTTAATCATGATTAAGGGAAGAACATGGGTTTTGGGGTTTGTTTGATCCATTTCTACATCTTATATTGTTGTTTAGGTATTTATGGTTGATTATACATGTTTCTATGACTGTTTGGAATGATTTTTGATTGTATAGCAAAGTTAGATTTGTCGAAAACGTCGTCGTATGGCGCAAGTATCTTGCTGGAAAGAGTTGCAGGAAATTGGTCAATTTCCGTTCATGAGGTATACCCCCGATCGTGAAGCTCCCTCACGAGACAACCTCTCCACCATGAGCCGATCGTGACATTACCCCTCCCCACGAACCACCTCCACGAGGTAGAAGGAGCATCACGACTCAAAGTGGGTTTGCGAACTGGTGAACCTTGGACCAAATTGAAGACTCACGAACCGGATGCTCATCACGGACCGGAGCTTGGACCACGAGCCTAGACGAAGACCACGACCCGAACATGATGCCACGAGCCGGCTGAACGACCATAAACTAGGAGGAAGTCCATGACACGAGCTGGATCAGAAGGCAACGATCAGAACCAGGGATCACGAGTGGGTCCCATGACCCGCATATAGTCATCATGAGCTGACCTATGTGTCACGAACCTTGGTCTCGGAGGGCCGCAAATTGAGCATGATCATGAAGGGAAGCTTGGAGCTATGAACTGGAAAGTCAAGAACGGAATAACGACCAAAGCCAAAGATGCAAAGGTTTTCCAAATGGAAAGTTTGTACTCAGTATCTAGATGGGAACCAGTGAGTTAACTTCATGATTGGTCTTTGCTGCGGGCCGTATGCAAAGGGGTTTTCGATACCTATCACTTTGGCTCACCACTGAGAGATGGATTTGGGGCTCATAGTACTAATTGTACGGGGTTGGATTCCGTCATGGCCCAAAGGATTAGGTGAACAGAGTAACGGATATCGTATGCTTTACACACTGAGTGAGAGATGTGAGGATGGCTGCTATGCTTGATTGTTTGTCATCACTATGACATGCGCACCTCCTTCCCCATTATCCTTACACCATATGCTAGTGTTACCTTAGAGTATTGAACATCCGATTGTGCTGACTCTTTAGTTACTGGTCCAGGTCCAGGTATGATTTCTTAGAGTATCATACTTGTTATTTGTTCACCTTAGAGATGTATACTTGCTGCTTATCGCTCATACCAGAATTTTGTCTGATCCAGAGTTTTATCTCTCTTCTTATTACTCTGGGTGCTCGTAAACGGGCAAACTAGAGACAGGTTAGCTGGTTGTGCACGAGTAGCTATCCGGAGACGAGTTGGAGGCTTATACGTATTATTCTCTTATATTCTCCCTGTGTCGCTGGTGGTCACTACTCTGGGCATTAGTAGTGTACTTTCTTATTTTTCTTTAGAGACAGTATTGTGAAGTTGTAATAATGGTTTGGATCATAAGCTGTATTTTGGATTTCCGCTACCATGTTAGACATGATTTAGTTTTCAGCATATGCACTATCTCGCATGTTTTATGTCAAATTATGTTACTATTATATTTTATTTCATGCGCTGTGAGATATACTACAGGTTCTTTGATGATTCGTTGCTTCAAATCCCTTTCCTTTTTTCCTTTCTCTGATGATCGTCCCATGCTAGTTGGGCATTAGCAGAGCGCATTTCTTGGGAAATGTCAGCTGGTGCGAGGCGGGTTGTTACAAGACCCCTGACATTAAATTAAAAACTTGTGGATGTTGTATCTGCCGGGCGGTTCCGGATAGACTCCTACCTCAAGTTAAACCTAACCTCGTGTCTAGGTGCATTACAGTTTTCTGTTTACTGTAAATTTAGGCATATTATTCTTTCCACATTTTTATTGCAACCGATTTTACATGTCATCATATTATGCTTATTTTATGTCATATGTTCTTCCTAACATATAATTAATTTCATCTCGTAGTAACATGTGATCGTCAAATCCTATAATTATTCTAATTTAACATGAAATGATTCCAATTTCTACAATTAAGGGTTTAAGTATATAAATGTCACAAGTGAACATGAAATTAGAACAACAGTAATCGCTACTCATATATTAACAAGTTTATATTTCAACATATGGACATTTTGGCACATTAAACGTTTCAACATATGAATTTCTAACATATTATTATTTTAACATATTAATATCTCAACATGTCATGTTAACATTTCAACACTTTTAATCATTATAACAGACTTTCATTACAGGTTAACGGGGAATGTAAAACGATAATATATCGTTATCAAAAATGATACAACTTAAATCCATTTACCTAAATTGCTTTCCAATTCCTGAACCTGGTCTAGATCTAGCATTCCATGGTTTTCCACTAACTAGATTTAGAACCTAACAACCATGAATCCACAATTCTTACTAAAAGTAAATGGAAGAAAGAGGAAGAAAATTGAATAGACCAGATCTATGAATTTACCTTACTTCGCATATGATTCCAAGCACCTTCTTATTAATATTCATTCTTTTCCTCCAGATCTTTATAAACAATTTTTCTAAATTAATTATCTTATTTTTCTGAAGAGACTTGAGGAGGAGGAAGAATGGCAGAGCTTAGACGTTGTCTCAGAAATATAAGATTAAGGGTAGGCCCTACAGACTTATTTGTAGGTGCTGAGCATTGAATATAGTCCAGAAAATAGTCCATATTGGCAAAATGTTAGAAAACAGTCCACGTTCACTGAATATTGCGCCTAGATCTAGGGTGGGTCGACCCCTGGGTCAACCCCCCTCTTGGTGGGTCGACCCTTGGGTCGACCCCCAATAGTCTATTGAAATAATCCAAACTTCCGCGTAAACGAAAGCTCAGATTGAGTTGAGAAAACGACAAATCAGAACACAAACAGAAGAACATTTCATTGCTTATTACAACAATTTCCATCAAAGTACAAGAATATACAGAGTATGAATAAATATTATACATCAGAAAAATATCAGAGATTTACAAATTTCGATGCAGTAGAAAATAATACAAAACACAAACTGAAACACATACACGGATACAGAGCTTTCCGAATATATCTCCAGTTGTAAATCAGGATCCTGTAAGAATAAATCCGCAAACCCAAAACTACTAGGTGCCCGTGTGGAAAATAAGGGCACCCAAAGTTTAGGTTAAAATAATAAACTCCAAGCCAGTGATGTGACTGGTGTGAGAACTAAAATAGTGATTTAAAACTTTAGTTTAAAATCAGATATACCAAGGGACCACGCCGTATAACACGGAACGGGTTTCCTCCCAAGAACACTAATACATATAACAAAATAGCGCAATGCTTTTTGGAAAAATGAAACTATTATAAGACTTTGGTACCATCACACAATGCAACGCAAGCCGGAGGATAGAGTTTTACCTTACAATAGCCAAACATGCTTGGTACGTTTAAAACAAATCATTTTGATACTATTATAGTATAAAGTGTATGAAAACAACTTCAAATATAAATGTATCAATCATAGATGACATAGTGCCCTATCCCACTATGTTGTCATACTAGTTCTACAATTAAAACCGCAAAGTCACGTATTGGAAGTTGGATTTCCATCTATGAACCAAGGCAAGTGATCGTCCTTACCGCTTCGAGACGCTCTAACACGTGTTTCAAGAACAACCGCAATTGCACCTTAGATCGTTAGGGCCGGTCCACACGAGGTGGATTACAATGCCTGAGCAATACGTTTCCCCGTCCTATGGGCCGTAAACTGGTCATATATCGACCAAACCATCCATCGGCACCATAGTGACCGATATAACCGAGGCGCCTCGCTATCCATCATCCACATAAGTAAAACGTCTGGGCTTGCAAAACCCAGACACCACTCCTAGCTAGAAGGAAACGCATGCCCTCCCTGAAGTCCTCTCCCGTTTCTAGTTCATAGCGGGGTGTGAGGCTCGCGAATTAACGCTATACACAAAGCTATGCTATATTAAAGCCATGCTTTGATCATCAACCACAAGACTCTGCTTTTCAACTGAAACCTTGATCATTTGCATCTCAGCATGCCACACAGGCAATTCACACTATGCAACTGATGTATATCAACCACACAGAATGAAATCCAATGTAAGACACACATCCTTTTACAAGTTCGTTCTGGGTCTGAACGAAGCTGGAGGCACCTTATTCCTTGTCCCATATGTCCAGTACAGGAGAGAGGTCCTCACATATCTGGTCGATCTCCAAGTACGTTTAGACGATCACCACTTATTACCTCGTCTCGGGTGTACAGCCCAATCAAGACATCCGTAATCATCCAAACGATGTGAAGACCTCTGGTCTTCAACCACCGTCTTCGTCATCGACTCATCGCCGATTCAGTTATTCAAAATGGGATAAACCCGGTCTTTCCAAATAACTCGTGTATATTACAAAACAAGTGCAAAAAAAGCACAACATACGCCTCATTCCAATTCTGAATATTCCTTTGTTTAAATATTCATATCCTTTAGGAAAGGTTCCCATTAATTTGATCAAAGATAAATTCTTTAAATTTTGTTCTTTAATCCTCTTTTGGATATCAATTCAAACCAAATTATGGTTTATCCGAACTAGTCGGGATTAACGCACCTTACCGAAGTAATCATTTGTTATAGTTCCCAATCCCAACCTATTCATCCCATAAAGCAAAACTGGTAATACTTCATATCTAACACCACGGTGTTATCGGTAAAGTTAATTACCATTTCACATTCAAATCTAATTAAAGATTTAACTATCACTTGGAATAAAACTGATGTTACTCCATTCTCGATCATTTCCCGAATTTGATAATTTAAATTATCACATTCTCTTTTCAATCTAACTAAAGATTGATTAAAACTCTAATTCAGTTTTAATCTCCAAAAATCATTACTTAATGATTTTTCAAAGTTAAGAAATTAATCTTACCTTTAACTAGGTTAAAGAACTAATTTCCTTTAAAACATAGTTCACGATAAACCCAAAATCGCATTCCATTATCAATGGAATCTTCACGGAAAATAGATCAATATATATAATCGATATGAACTTCGGTATCCAATCAATAATATAAATGGAATAATGGCAAAGCCTTTTAAATTCCATATATATTAACAGTCTTCCTCCACAGAAGCTCACTTTGGTTATTATCCAATCGAATTCCATTCCAATTTATTTTATTAAATTAGAAAACTTTACTTTGGAAAATTTCCTTTAAATCTTAATAAAAGATTTATAAATTCCAAATCACATTTCACTGTGAATCAGGTTAAAGAACGAATGTCGTTGAAAACACAGTTCATAATAAACCCAATTCACATTCCATTTCGATTCCAATTAAATGTTAATTACTTGGTAATTCTTCTTTTAAATCTTAATTAAAAGATTTATTCTTTTCACACGGGGTTTAAGAACAGTGTTGATGAAGACACCATTCATGACAAACCCAAAATCCCATTCGATATTAAATACAAGGCTCTGAATAGAAAATATATCGGCTTGTATTCAATATAAATTCTGAAACCAACAAATATCGTATTGGAAATAACGATATATAATATATCTTTCAAATACCCATAACAATATCCGTATAATCACGAAATCCAATATCGAAATATTCCGACAATAATTTCGATTCAAATCCATTCCAATTCATATATTGGAAATTCTGGTTATTTTTAAAACCATTTCTAATCCAATTTATTTATTTAAAAATATTAGATTATAATTCTAGTTCATAACTATTTCATTTTGATAAAAATATATTTTTATATTTTCGAAGATGGAATTTTTCATCCTAATTCTTTCCAAATCTTTAATTATGATTTTACACAAATTATTGATATTTTTAATAATTTTATCAAGGCTCGTACAGTCGATTTCCATAAACGGTCATCGAACTGCACTTACAGCGACCTTTTCCAAATTTTATTTGGACATAATTCCAAATCCAAATGTTAGATTTCAAATTCCTTATATTCGTTGGAAAGCTCTTTTATAACCCAACGGTTCCGGTTTTAGGAGAATCCGACGTTCGGATCTCCCGTAATGTCCATTCGAAGTCAATGGTCGAAATTCGCGAACTGTCATGGTGCGGCGCGTTCTATTCAGGCCATTTAATATATATAATAAATATATTATATATGTTTCATTGATTTCCATTTAAAACGTATTTTGTAAATCGTTTTAAATACATTTTAAATCGATTTCAACTTCATTTCAAATCAAATTTGAATATTCCTTTATAAATTCGTTTTAAATTCATATTAAAACGATTTCAATTCCATTTCAAATTTCAAATCAAATTTGAATATTCCTTATCAAATTCGTTTTAAATTCATTTTAAAACGACTTCAATTCCATTTCAAATCAAATTTGAATATTCCTTAATAAATTCATTTTAAATTCATTTTAAAACGATTTCAATTCCATTTCAAATTTCAAATAAAATTTGAATATTCCTTAATAAATTCGTTTTAAATTCATTTTAAAACGATTTCAATTCTATTTCAAATCAAATTTGAATATTCCTTAACAAATTCATTTTAAATTCATTTTAAAACGATTTCAATTCTATTTCAAATTTCAAATCAAATTTGAATATTTCTTATCATTATAATATTAAAATGATAATATTTTTTCACTACAACAAAATACCCTATTACAACGTCCATTTTACAATGGGCACAACCTGCCCGTTGTAATAGAATGCTATTACAATGGTCACTTTCTAAACCGTTGTAATAGATGCCTGTGCAACACCCTTTTACAACAGGCTTAGACCGCCCGTTGTAATAGAATGCTATTACAACGGTCGTTTCTGGATAGTTGTAATAGATATCCTTTACAATGCTCTTTTTACAATGGCTAAAACCTGCACGTTGTAATAGATTGCTATTACAACGGTCATTTTAGGCCTGTTGTAATAGATATTTTATAAAATTAGTACTATTTATGTTTTATTATTTAATAATTAATAATATATTACTAATTATTAATTATAATATTATATTACTAATTACTAATCATTAATAATATTATTTTATTTAATAATTAATCATTAACAATATTATATTTAATAATTAATCATCAATAATATTATATTTAATAATTAATCATTATTAATATTATATTTAATAATTATTCATAAATAATAATTATTAACAATATTATATTATTTATAACACCATTGTAAAAGTAACAATATCTACAATGTCTACCTAAATAGCTGTAAAAAAGTTTTAAATAATGACATTTTCTTTATATTATTGTATACATATTAGATTTCATTCAATGATGTTATATAACTTATATTATTGCCTTTAACTTTAATATTACATTAATAATTACTAATCATTAATAATATTATATTATTTATTAATATGTAATAATTAATCATTAATAATATTATATTAATCATTTATAACTTGTGATAATTAATGATTTTTATTAAATAATCACTAACTACTAGTTATTATATATAATCAGTATTCCAACAGGCTTAACTTTACTTTTCAGTCATTAATAAGTAAAATCGAGTAATTAATATCAAATATATAATAATTTATAATCATAACGCCCACCGTAATAGATGCCAATTTTACAATAGGCTAAAAAATGCTCATTGTAACAGGTGCTAAAAATGTCTGTTACCAATTTTCGACAATTAATAATTATAGTACTTTCTTGAGACTAATATTTTGACTGAGACAAAAATATGATGATTGAGACAATATCAACTGACGACTAAGACAAATACCAATTTTTATTAAATAATCACTAACGGTATATCTCGTTTTCAATTTGAACTTGAATTAAAAAACCAACGAAAATGACGACTGAGACAAAAATATGTTTGCTCGTTTCATATAGTCATCATCAGTGGAATTATACAACACTTCATAATGTAGAGCATTTCGATATAATCACATTGTAAAAAGGAACGTACCATATGGAACTCATTAACGTAAGCTATTAAATATAAAAAATTATAAAAAATCTAAATTTAATTAATTTTAAAAATAATATACAAAATGAACGCATCAGATGTATTGTACGATTTGTACGTGAACGACAACAAATTTAATTAAGAATCTAGCCATATAAATCATATGTATGAATATTGAAAAATTACTGATACAATAAATCGCAAATACCAGACTTATTAATTAATTTTACCCAAATATAAAATAACATTTGTAACAGCCCGCATTTTATGTATCGGAAGATCATAAAATAATTTTATTTTATTCCCTGAGGGTTGGATCATTCTCATCTTTTAGTATGTTGCTTATGGGGATGTGAGACATGTCCATAAATTTTACCGATTTTGTTTGTGACCATTTTGCCCCTGTCAGTCTTGTACAGGGCATAACTTTTGACTCAGGTCGAATCAGAGGGTGAGACCTGTTCCATTGGAAAGGAATTGATGATTCTCTTTCCGTAGAGTGGTTACATTAAGGATTTGGTTCAGCGGTTTGGAAGAAATCGCTATTTTAAGGTTTTTCAGTTGGCTGTTCAGGTTTTGGAAGGCTAATGGGCTGATTTGGAGAAGGCCCATTAGACGGTGGGTGGAGACTATAAATAGGGGGTAAGGGGTATGGAGAAAGGTTGGCATTTTCCATTCTCTTATGGGGAGGCTTTGATCTCCTTCTTCCTCTAACATCTTTCCACCATTAAAATTCCAAAATCCAAGGAGGGAAATCGAAGATCTACACCATAAGAGGCTAGATCAACATCGATTGAAAGGGAATTTCATCGGATCTAAGGGTTTTGTGCAAGTTGCTTGCTGATCGGAATCATATTTCATTGTTTTTGCATCGATTTGAAGAATTGGTGAGTGATTTACATCTCTCATTCGGATTCATGCAAGTATATGAGTTTTAGGATGTTAATTTCATCATTTCCATGTTATTTTCCTTAGATCCACACCATGCTAAGTCCATTTTATATATGAATCACCTTAGGATCTGATCTAGATAATTTAAATGGTTAATTTTATGATTTTTCTCAAGATTATGCAAGTTAGATCCGTTTTTATGTTCATATGATTCACTTATCATGTTTTGGGAAATTTATGTGTTTTGATGGAAATTGTTAGATTGATGATATTGTTGGTTGCATAACATGTTTGTGATTGCATTTGGATGAATCGGATAAGCTGGTTTCGTCGGTTTCGTCGTTTGGCGAAGTTTTGGTCGAAATCGGAGTCGAATTGGAGATGTGCAGGTTTCTGGTCGTCCTGGAGCTGGTCGGGTCGGTCGTGGAGAGGTGGTCGATCGGAGCTGGTCGGTCTGATGGCTCTGGTCGGTCCAGAAGGGTCTGGAATGAGGTGGTCGGTCATATTATGGTTTGGGGAGCAAGTCAGGGAGTTGGCCGGTCAGATGGAGTTGGTCCTGGTCGGTCCGATGGGTCTGGTCGGTCTTGACGGGGTCGGTCCAAAGCTGATCGCTATGGAGGAGCTGGTCGCTCATGAGGAGCTGGTCGCTCAGGAGGAGTTGGTCGCTCTGGAAGTCCTGGTCGGTTTTGGATGGGAAGCAAATACTGGTCGGTTTTAGCTGGTCATTCTGGAGCAAGTTGGTTGATTTTAGCTGGTCATTCTGGAGCAAGGCTGGTCGGTTTTTGGCTGGTCATTCTGGAGCAAGGTTCTGGTCGGTTTTGGCAGGGTCGTTTTCTGAAAAAGTACGTTTTCGGGTACGACTCGGGTACGAACCAAAAAGGTCTGAAAAAATATATTTTTCGGGTGCAACCCCCCGAACCCTAGCCGTAGCGCAGTGATGTGTTTTGGTTCGGCGATGGCGTGACTTCGAGGTGATTCAAGTAGGAAGACTCAAAGTGATAAATGTGTTCGTTGATCAAGGTGGAACAACGAATGCGGAGACAACTCAAAGGTCGTGAGTTGGTGGATAATGGCTGCTCAAGAAGGTTGCTTGAGCTATGAAACATCGTCAAGGTTGGACGATTAGAGATGCGAAGGCCGAGAAGTCATCGTTGTCGTAAGTTCTAGCAGGGGTACGATGGGTATCGTTGAAAGGCCCAAAAGACTGGTTGTTGGTCGAGTACCCTGGGTCTTTCTGGTTGGGGAAAGGCCTAGTGTCAAGGTTGGACATTGCCAAGGTTGGGCATATGGAGTTCATGCTAGAACTGGGGTTACCATTAGCCCTTGACATATGGCAAGGTTGGCCGTCATACGATAGTGATGATTTCGAAGCAGGATTGGCGGTGATAGCCAGAGTCTGTCATGAATGTTGGATGTTTTGCTTGTGCCATCTCACGTGGGTTATCCAACTTCGAAGTAGATGTTCCTTGAGTGCTTGTCTGATATTGGTTTCGGCCTCTGGGGCTTGTATTCGAGGGATGTTGAATTCGACTAGGATGATTTACATGAGATATATATAATCTCGATGCCATGATTGCTATTGCTGGTTGTTTCTGTTTTCCATGGATAAATGGTTGTTCTGGTTTCTATGGATTAATGGTTGAAATGCTTGGTAAAGGCTATCACTGTCCGATGTGGGGAAGATAAGGTTGAGTTCTTCTCTGGTGATGTGGGTAGATAAGTTGTTCATTTACCCATTCTCATATGCTTTCTTGTTGAAGTTTGTTAGCTGTATTATCGCTCACTAAGACTATTGTCTGACTCAAGGTTTTATGTCTCCTCTTATTACCTTGGGCTGTTCATCCGGTTGTGGATGGGCAGACTAAGTAGTAGGTTACAGGTAATGGAGCTTAGTGATACGAGGAAGCTGAGCGATGACGAGCAGGAGGCTGGCGTACCAGTTTTATTCTATCTAGTATTTCTGTTTCCGCTATTTGAGTTGCTTGAGAGTTGTAGTGAGGCCTTATGTACAAACTTGGATATCAGTTGGATAATCTTTCTGGATGTTGAAAGAGTTTTCAAAAGTTTGTTATATGATACCTCATTACTATCACCTGTTGTATATGTTCTATTATATTTTATCCTTGCGCTGTGAGTTCTACGACAGGTTTCGATGTGTTCACTTACTATGATGATCGTCCATAGCAGCCTGGCACGCCTTTCAGCGCATTATTCCTCTTGTTTAGTGCGGGGGTTATGGGCGGTCGTCACATTTGGTATCAGAGCTCTGGTCAACGATTTTGGCCAAAGTTCGAAGACATAATTACGTATGAGAGACGTATTTGTAGATTTCAGTTGGATGTTTACTATATATATTAGTATATATAGTAGTAACGGTTGTATCTCTTTAGCAGTTTTCTTGGAAGTGGCCAATTATTCTAAATTGCAGATTTAGAATGAGTAGACGACCATCAAGACACGCTGCTAGGGGAGCTAATACTGGAGGGGGAAATGGTGGTGAACCAGATTACCCGGCCATGTTTGAAGCCATGGCAGAAGCAATTATGCGAAGGGTACCCGCTCCAGTGGCGGCTACGGTAGATGTAGGTGTGCGAGTTCCTAGGGTAGATTTTGCAAAGATGTGCAAGGACTTTACATCTCTAGGAGGGAAACCATTCAAGGGAACTGAGCCAGCTGAAGAGGTTCGGAGGTGGATGGATTCATGTGTTCGAATCTTTGGAGACCTGGGTATTGAGGATGCAATGAAGAGAAAGCTTGCATCAAGGCAGCTGCAGAGCAGGGCCATGGAATGGTGGAATTCTGTTATACTCGAGACTCCGGAAGAGGAGATTTCATGGGAGCAATTCCAAGCTAAGTTTGAAGCAAAGTTTATCTCCACTGCTCAAAAGTCCGTTCTCTTCAAGAAGTTCGTAGAGTTGAAGCAGAATGGCAGATCAGTTCTTGACTACATTTCTGATTTTGAGGCTTTGTCTAGGTATGCTCGTTCATACATTGGTACACCCTATCAAAAGAACGAGAAGTTTGTCTTGGGTTTGGATGCTCATATTGGAAAGCCGCTAGTGGACCACCTTGATGATTCATTTGAAAAGATTGTGGAAAAGGCTATTCGTCATGAGAGCTTGTTTCCCAAGGAAGCAAATGTTGTCGCTGCAACCAAGGAAGCTCAGAAACCACAGCAGGGTGGTAATAATAAAAAGAGGAAGCAGCAACAACAGAAAGGAAAGGATGGCCAAAAGAAACCCAAGAGTGAGGTGCTTTGCTTTAACTGCCAACAGAAGGGTCATTATTCAAATGAGTGCAAGAATCCCAAAGCTGAGAAGAAGTGCTTCAAGTGTGGAAAGCCTGGGCATGAGAAGAAAGATTGTCCAGAATCAGCTAAGGGCAAGCAGATTGTGAAGGCATATGCTTTGGAAGCCGTGCCATCTTCTTCAAGAGCTCCTACTGCAGAGGGGAAGGGAAAGGGTGTTGTGGTGCAAGGTACTTTTTCCGTTAACGGTGTTTCAGTTCGAGTTTTGTTTGATACTGGAGCATCACATTCATTCATCTGCAATGAGCTTGTGTGTCGCTTGGGTTTGGAACCCGAGATTTGTGATAGGCCATTGATCGTGACAAATCCAGTTGGGGGTTCATCCAGTTTGTGCATGATTTGCCGTGGTCTAGTATTATCGAGTCATGGTTGCTCTTTTATGTGTGATTGCTTTGTTCTTAACTTCGCTGGGTATGGGATCATCTTGGGCATGGATTGGCTCAAGAGATATGCGGCAAGGGTGAATTGCGAGAAGCTAGAGGTGAGGGTCGGGGATGTGGAAGGGCGAAAGGTGTTGATTAGATGTAAGCGCGAAGACGGGGTCTTCGTGAGTTATCTATATTCGCTTGGGATTCCACAGGAAGACCTATCATCAGTGCTGATCGCTAATGAGTATGTGGATGTCTTTGACGAGGTCAAAGGGTTGCCGTCGCATCGTGAGATCGAGTTTAGGATCAATTTGGTCGAAGATGCTAGACCAATTGTTATGCCCCTTAGGCGGATGGCGCCTAGGGAACAGCGAGAGTTAGAGGTGCAAGTTCGTGACCTTTTGGGTAAAGGATTCATTCGGAGGAGTGTTTCCGAGTGGGGTGCACCAGTCGTGTTTGCAACTAAGGCAGATGGCTCGTTAAGATTGTGTGTGGACTATCGTGAGCTGAACAAGGTGACTAAGAAGAACAAGTATCCGTTGCCAAGGATTGATGACTTGTTCGATCAGCTTCACGAAGCCAAAGTGTTTTCTCAGATGGATTTGGCAACGGGATTTCACCAGTTGAGAGTAGCTAAGGATAGTGTGCCAAAGACTGCTTTTAGGACACCGTCCGGATTTTTCGAGTGGTTGGTGATGCCATTCGGGTTGACTAACGCACCAGCGTATTTTGTGGATCTTATGAATAGAGTGTTCATAGATCAGTTGAATAAGTTCGTGCTTGTGTTCGTGGATGATATACTGGTTTACTCCAGAAATGTGGAAGAACATAAGACGCACTTGAGAGTTGTGTTAGAGATCTTGCGAAAGCATCAGCTTAAAGCTAAGTTCTCAAAGTGTCACTTCTGGAAGGATGAAGTGAGGTTCTTAGGTCATGTTGTTTCTGGAAAAGGTATAGCGGTTGACCCCGCTAAAGTTGCAGCAATCCAGGACTGGGATAGACCTAAGAATGCAACGGATGTTCGGAGTTTCCTTGGATTAGCTGGTTATTACCGAAGGTTTATCAAGGATTTCTCTAAGATGGCTGCACCATTAACAGGATTGACGAAGAAGAACCAAGTGTTCGCATGGGATGCGAAGTGTAAACAAGCGTTCAAAATCTTGAAGGAGAGATTGACGAGTGCACCTGTGTTGACCATTCCAAGTGGGAATGAAGAGATGGTGGTATATACTAATGCATGTGGTACTGGACTTGGAGCAGTGCTAATGCAGAAGGATAAAGTAGTGGCTTACGCAAGTCGACAACTAAAGCCACATGAGAGAAACTATCCAACTCATGATTTGGAGTTGGCAGCAATTGTGTTTGCTCTAAAGATGTGGAGACATTACCTGTTGGGGGTACGATTCGAGTTGTTTATGGATCACAAGTCGTTGAAGTATCTTTTCTCCCAAAAGGATTTGAATCTTCGGCAGCAACGATGGTTAGAGTTTCTGGCATCGTATGATTTTGGTATAGCCTATACTCCTGGCAAAGGCAATTCAGTTGCAGATGCATTGAGTCGAAGACACGCAAGTTTGGGAGCGATGTTTTCGGAATGGAAGGGCCTCGAGTATTTGGCAAGGTTCGATTTCAGGCCAAGGTGCGAGTTGGAACCTGAAATGTTGGCAAGCTTGTCGATAAGACCTACTCTTATCGAAAGGATTGGCGAGAGCCAAAGGAAGGATGCGAAGCTTGTCGAATTCATTCAGAAACTGGAACCGGAGGATAAAGAGTTCGAGGTCGATCGAGAAGGTTGGCTTCGAAAGCAAGGACAGTTAGTTGTTCCTGATATCGACGGATTGAGGGATGAGGTTCTAAGAGAATGTCATCACTCGAAGCTAACGATTCATCCCGGTGGTAATAAAATGTATCAGGACATGAAGCGAGTCTACTACTGGGAAGGGATGAAAAGAGATATTGGAAAATTCATTTCCAAGTGTATGAACTATCAGTTAGTGAAAGCTGAACAGAAGAAGCCGAGTGGTTTACTTCAGCCATTAGAGATTCCTACGTGGAAGTGGGAGCAGATATCGATGGATTTTATCGATGGACTACCTAGAACTAGGGCAGGGAATGAAGGAATTTGGGTCATTGTGGATCGTTTGACCAAAAGTGCGAGATTTATTCCTGTCAAGACGACTAGGACAGCGTCAAAATTGGCTGAGCTTTATGTGAAATGGATAGTTCGATTCCATGGTGTTCCAAAGAGTATAGTAAGCGACCGGGATCCATTGTTCACGAGTGGATTTTGGAAAAGTTTGCAAGAAGCTTTGGGAACCGAATTGTGCTTAAGTACGGCATATCATCCCCAAACTGATGGTCAGACCGAGAGAGTCAACCGAGTTTTAGAAGATCTCCTGAGGGCTTGTGTGATAGACTTCGGAGGATCATGGGAAGATCATCTGCATCTGGTTGAGTTTGCGTATAATAATAGCTACCAGTCGAGTATTGGGATGGCACCATACGAGGCGTTGTATGGAAGGTCGTGCAACTCTCCAGCTTGTTGGTTAGAAACTGGAGATAAGTTGGTACTTGGGCCTGAAATGATTAGAGAAACCTCGGATTGTATCGAGATTGTTCGACAACGAATGAAGGCGGCCCAAGATCGTCAAAAGAGTTACGCCGATAAGCGTCGTAAGGATTTAGAATTCGACGTAGGTGGTATGGTTTTTGTGAAGATTTCACCGTTAAAGCATATGGTTTGATTCGGAAGTAAAGGGAAGTTGGCTCCTAGGTTTGTTGGACCATTTCCGGTAGTCGAGCGAATAGGAAAGCTCGCATATAGGTTGGAGTTACCCGAGAAGATGTCGCGTATGCATAATGTTTTCCATGTGTCGTTTCTATGGAAGTTTTTGCACGACTCGAATGTGGTGGTATCTCCAGAACAGTATGAAGATTTAGAAGTCGAGACCGCAGTCGCGAAACCTCGTAGGCCACTTCGTGTTGTGGGAAATGACATGAAACAGCTTAGGAGGAAGACGGTTAAGCTAGTCAAGGTACAATGGAGTGAAGATGGCGATGATTGTACATGGGAGACGGAAGAGAACATGAAGGCGACTCATCCAGAACTTTTCATCGGTAGGACCCTTTGATTGTATCATCGTTATATCGTTGTATCTTGTTGTTGTTTGATAGAATTCTACGTGCTAGGATAAGGCTATGGATGTATGGCTTGATGGTTGCTAGTTTGGATGATAGGATTGGCTTCTCGTGAATGATAGGCATGCGGAATTGTTGTGGTTGCTTGTGTTTGCTTGGAATTTCGAGGGCGAAATTCTTAAGGGGGGGAGAATGTAACAACCCGCATTTTATGTATTGGAAGATCATAAAATAATTTTATTTTATTCCCTGAGGGTTGGATCATTCTCATCTTTTAGTATGTTGCTTATGGGGATGTGAGACATGTCCATAAATTTTACCGATTTTGTTTGTGACCATTTTGCCCCTGTCAGTCTTGTACAGGGCATAACTTTTGACTCAGGTCGAATCAGAGGGTGAGACCTGTTCCATTGGAAAGGAATTGATGATTCTCTTTCCGTAGAGTGGTTACATTAAGGATTTGGTTCAGCGGTTTGGAAGAAATCGCTATTTTAAGGTTTTTCAGTTGGCTGTTCAGGTTTTGGAAGGCTAATGGGCTGATTTGGAGAAGGCCCATTAGACGGTGGGTGGAGACTATAAATAGGGGGTAAGGGGTATGGAGAAAGGTTGGCATTTTCCATTCTCTTATGGGGAGGCTTTGATCTCCTTCTTCCTCTAACATCTTTCCACCATTAAAATTCCAAAATCCAAGGAGGGAAATCGAAGATCTACACCATAAGAGGCTAGATCAACATCGATTGAAAGGGAATTTCATCGGATCTAAGGGTTTTGTGCAAGTTGCTTGCTGATCGGAATCATATTTCATTGTTTTTGCATCGATTTGAAGAATTGGTGAGTGATTTACATCTCTCATTCGGATTCATGCAAGTATATGAGTTTTAGGATGTTAATTTCATCATTTCCATGTTATTTTCCTTAGATCCACACCATGCTAAGTCCATTTTATATATGAATCACCTTAGGATCTGATCTAGATAATTTAAATGGTTAATTTTATGATTTTTCTCAAGATTATGCAAGTTAGATCCGTTTTTATGTTCATATGATTCACTTATCATGTTTTGGGAAATTTATGTGTTTTGATGGAAATTGTTAGATTGATGATATTGTTGGTTGCATAACATGTTTGTGATTGCATTTGGATGAATCAGATAAGCTGGTTTCGTCGGTTTCGTCGTTTGGCGAAGTTTTGGTCGAAATCGGAGTCGAATTGGAGATGTGCAGGTTTCTGGTCGTCCTGGAGCTGGTCGGATCGGTCGTGGAGAGGTGGTCGATCGGAGCTGGTCGGTCTGATGGCTCTGGTCGGTCCAGAAGGGTCTGGAATGAGGTGGTCGGTCATATTATGGCTTGGGGAGCAAGTCAGGGAGTTGGCCGGTCAGATGGAGTTGGTCCTGGTCGGTCCGATGGGTCTGGTCGGTCTTGACGGGGTCGGTCCAAAGCTGGTCGCTATGGAGGAGCTGGTCGCTCATGAGGAGCTGGTCGCTCAGGAGGAGTTGGTCGCTCTGGAAGTCCTGGTCGGTTTTGGATGGGAAGCAAATACTGGTCGGTTTTAGCTGGTCATTCTGGAGCAAGTTGGTTGATTTTAGCTGGTCGTTCTGGAGCATGGCTGGTCGGTTTTTGGCTGGTCATTCTGGAGCAAGGTTCTGGTCGGTTTTGGCAGGGTCGTTTTCTGAAAAAGTACGTTTTCGGGTACGACTCGGGTACGAACCAAAAAGGTCTGAAAAAAAATATTTTTCGGGGGCAACCCCCCGAACCCTAGCCGTAGCGCAGTGATGTGTTTTGGTTCGGCGATGGCGTGACTTCGAGGTGATTCAAGTAGGAAGACTCAAAGTGATAAATGTGTTCGTTGATCAAGGTGGAACAACGAATGCGGAGACAACTCAAAGGTCATGAGTTGGTGGATAATGGCTGCTCAAGAAGGTTGCTTGAGCTATGAAACATCGTCAAGGTTGGACGATTAGAGATGCGAAGGCCGAGAAGTCATCGTTGTCGTAAGTTCTAGCAGGGGTACGATGGGTATCGTTGAAAGGCCCAAAAGACCGGTTGTTGGTCGAGTACCCTGGGTCTTTCTGGTTGGGGAAAGGCCTAGTGTCAAGGTTGGACATTGCCAAGGTTGGGCATATGGAGTTCATGCTAGAACTGGGGTTACCATTAGCCCTTGACATATGGCAAGGTTGGCCGTCATACGATAGTGATGATTTCGAAGCAGGATTGGCGGTGATAGCCAGAGTCTGTTATGAATGTTGGATGTTTTGCTTGTGCCATCTCACGTGGGTTATCCAACTTCGAAGTAGATGTTCCTTGAGTGCTTGTCTGATATTGGTTTCGGCCTCTGGGGCTTGTATTCGAGGGATGTTGAATTCGACTAGGATGATTTACATGAGATATATATAATCTCGATGCCATGATTGCTATTGCTGGTTGTTTCTGTTTTCCATGGATAAATGGTTGTTTTGGTTTCTATGGATTAATGGTTGAAATGCTTGGTAAAGGCTATCACTGTCCGATGTGTGGAAGATAAGGTTGAGTTCTTCTCTGGTGATGTGGGTAGATAAGTTGTTCATTTACCCATTCTCATATGCTTTCTTGTTGAAGTTTGTTAGCTGTATTATCGCTCACTAAGACTATTGTCTGACTCAAGGTTTTATGTCTCCTCTTATTACCTTGGGCTGTTCATCCGGTTGTGGATGGGCAGACTAAGTAGCAGGTTACAGGTAATGGAGCTTAGTGATACGAGGAAGCTGAGCGATGACGAGCAGGAGGCTGGCGTACCAGTTTTATTCTATCTAGTATTTCTGTTTCCGCTGTTTGAGTTGCTTGAGAGTTGTAGTGAGGCCTTATGTACAAACTTGGATATCAGTTGGATAATCTTTCTGGATGTTGAAAGAGTTTTCAAAAGTTTGCTATATGATACCTAATTACTATCACCTGTTGTATATGTTCTATTATATTTTATCCTTGCGCTGTGAGTTCTACGACAGGTTTCGATGTGTTCACTTACTATGATGATCGTCCATAGCAGCCTGGCACGCCTTTCAGCGCATTATTCCTCTTGTTTAGTGCGGGGGTTATGGGCGGTCGTCACAACATTCGTTCATGTATTAAGTTCAGTAGGAACCTTCGTGAGAAATGTTTAAGTGGCATTCTAAAATTTAACCCACTCTAATTTTTGTTGCCTACCCTTTTATTCTCATTACAAACCTAAATCGCGAATCCATCTCTAAACCCAAAATCAAAAACCTTATTTAAATTCATTTTAATGGCGGCTATAGGCTGAATGTTCAGATTTCCTCGTTGCCCTTCCTGAAGAATTGAAACCCTAAAACCCTCAATTCTTGCAGTGTAAACCCTCATTTTCGTCCAGATGACCATCGACTTGTTCTACTTCGACCAATATCCCGGTTTCGCCGAAGCAGACAATAGAGAGAGTGTGGATATTTTTTTTCCACTGACGTGTACTTATATTGCTTCAGTGTAATTTGTGGGTTTGATTTTACGTTGGTGTGATCCATAATTGCTCTACTGTAAATTTGGGGTTTTCTTTTCCATTGGTGTGATCCTTAGTCGCTTCAGTGTAAGCTAAAATTCTTATATGGTGGTATGATTTAAAATTGCATCACTGTGAAATGTTGATTTGATGCCATTGTGGTAGAAACATACCTTCTTCTTAATTATATTTCCCACAAAATGTTTCTATTATGGTTTTTGCAAAGTCGGGGGTTCGTGCAAGACTTTTCCACTTCTATGATATGTTTTGTATGTATGTTGTAACGAATCATGAATTTTGACATTTAAAATTTAAGCGTTAATTTAATTTAGTGTTGGAAATTTATGTTTATACTTGATATGTGAGTATAAATTTGAAAATCTAGTCTATTTTATTTTGTCTCTTAATTGATTTTGTAAGTATAAATTTAATTTTTCTTTTACATTCGATTTAAATATTTTGTTAAATTTAACATTTGTGATATTTTAAACTAATTGTTATATATATATATATATATATATATTTGTTTGAAAAATTATTTTGATTTGAATTTGGTGTAAAATAATAATAATAATATGAGATGGTATTTGAAACGTATTGGATCTCTCATTTTTGTTGTACATATATGGTATATACTCCTTTAATTTAATTTTTAATTGAATTGGCCACTTGTTCATTAGTTGCTGAAAATATCACACGTGCCCCTTCATCCGTTTGTAACGTGTCTACCGTGACATGTATTTTCTTTTAAGTCTCCACCGTTCCCTTCTTTCCTGTTTATATATTTTTCCCCAAACTTTTAATGTCCAAATCAATTTATCCCCAAATCGAAAATCGTTCACCACCGATGACGGTCCTCCCTCCGTCGTCCGTCTCCATCCATCAACTATCTCACCCCCGCCTAGTCCCGCCTCAAACCGCAGCCACCTTGAAGAGTTGCCACACACCATCACCAATTTCAGCCTCTAATCAAATCGCTCCACCCGAAATAGCATTTGCCACTTTCGATCGCCCCCACCCAAACCCGCTGAACCACTGTGTACTACTTCCATCCGCGCCTCCAGTTCGACTCCCTGTTCCTTCCAATCATCACCGGTGCCCGAAGCCCCAATGACCAAGGTCGCTGTCTTGAATCAGTCCTCCGATGTCACCCTGATCTGCTACCTGTAGCCGTTGACCTCGACAAACCAACAATCTCGATCTTCTTCCTCCCTCCGCGTTAGAGCCAGGACGCATGAAGAAGGAACAAGGTTCCGACTGGGTTCGAAACCTAGTGCCTAAAGCACCGCATGTCGCAGCCGTTGCCGCTGAGTTTCCTGCGCCTACTTCTGTTGTTTAAGGTGAGTATTAGCTCGCGATAAATATTTGATTCAAGTATTTTAGCCTTAGAATTTAACTAAATTGAATACTTAAATACTGGGTTGTTTTCGGATATATGGTTTATTGCTGTTCTACAAGTTTCCTGTGTTGTTAGCTTGATAACTAGCCTGCATACTTGGAATTACTGGGTTGTTTTCCTGTGTTGTTACCTCGCCTTGATAACTTACATGCATACTTGAAAATGTTGGGTTGTTTTCGTATGTGTGGTTATTGCCTGCATACTTGCAAATACTATTGTGCATGTTGCTTTGTTTCACACTTAAATTATATATGTGTATGTATATCTATATAGTAGGTGTACATATACCTGCACTATTGGCCATGCAAACTTGAACCTATCTACTTGAACTTGGATATGTGCCAGTTTACTTTCCTGGCGCTAATTTCTTGGTGTATACACTTTGTATGCTAGTTACCCCTTAAAGTTGATGCTATCACTCGTTCCCTGCACTCACCTCCATTGTTGGATTATACTTTATAACTATGGCACATATTGCATGTCATTGTTGTTATTGCAGCTATGTTAAAAAGTGTTGAGACTATTTTTCCCTTACACTAAAAGTCTAAAATCGTTGTTATTCTTGATTTGGACACTATGGATTCAAATCAGGTTGATATTGTATACACTTGCTTTTAGTCCTTTGTACCTTATATCCCTGTAGCTTGGACCTGTGAATATGAACCTGTTAGTGTATAAAGCAGGTGTAAATGCATTATTAGATAGGAACTACAGGCATAAGAACATAAAGCAGAAAAGCTAGATGAATAAGGATGTAGTCAAAACATATATGGAAATAATAAGAGTGATGTAATATGCCTATTAGTGTATAAAGCGCAAGATGAAACAATATGCACTGTTGTGAAATGAAGCCAAAGAAACTATGAGTGCCTAGATTAACTTTTGTTTTGTTTCGTAAATATTGGTGATTTTTATTCCTACGTTTTGTGTTTATTAGCATCTTTATTTTGTGTTAACAAAAAAAAATAAAAAATATGCTTATCTTTTTGTTAAAGCTTTGTGCAGTTGTTTTTATTTGTTCACAATCATCTTCAATTATTTTTACATGTATAGAAAAATCCGTTTCTATTTCTAGTGAAATAAGCAACATTTGTTGTTTCAAGTTACGATCACCAAAAACTTGCGTCGTCAAACGCATGCACACTCAACCTCTCACACGTTTGGACAGCAACTAAGTTGTTGTGCTCTGCACAGCGACTAAGTTGCTGTGCCTTGAACAGCAACTAAGTTGTTGTGCCGAGAATAGCAACTAAGTTGTTGTGCCTTGAACAACAACTAAGTTGCTGTGCCGAGGCACGACAACTAAGTTGCTTCAGCAAATAAGTAGTTGTGCCAAAGCACAGCAACTAAGTTGCTATGCTCACAAGCACAACAACTAAGTTGTTGTGCTCACATATAGAGATCATCCCATTATTGTGGATATATAAAACAATTTCCTCATGCGTGGAACAAATAATTAGTTGATTTCTGAAGTCAGATGTAACGACCCGCATTCTACGCATCATAGGATCGTAGGATATTTATTTCTTTCACATACGAAGTCGTATGGTCATGTAACTTTGGGAGACGACTATTGTGGTCATTTCCCATGTTCATGATTTTTCCCGATTTTTAAATGACCATTTTACCCCTAGTTGGCACTGTTTTGGCCATAACTTTTGACTGGAAATGAATTTTGACCTGAAACCACTTCCATTGGCTTCGGATGATGGTTTCTCTTTCCGTAGAGTGGTCACATTAGCCGAACGGGATTACCGTTTGGGAGATATGGCTGAAACAAGTTTCAGATGGTGAAATACAGCTTAATTGGGCTTAACCGGGTGATTAGCAGCTAGGTCCAAGGGGAATTTCGGGTTTAGAGGTATAGGAGGACTGATTAGGGTTAGGTTATCACTTTCATTTCAGTTTTGAGCTGCCACAAACCTTCTTGAGACCTTAGTAATGGCTTCCATCCTCTAAAACCACTCCAAAACACATTTTTAGTGAAGATTAAGCCTAAACTACATCAAAACAAGGCCAAATAGCAACAAAGCAAGGTTGGAGCTGCTGCTATACATAGGAATTCGACCCAAACAGAGAATATTTCAGATTTGGTGATTTATTTTGTGGCCAAGGTGAGTGATAGCATCATTTTGACACTAATTACAGTTAATTAAGGGTGATTAGTGAAGATTAGCGAATTTATACACTAATAAATTCTGGAAAAATGTTTAGAAATTCTTAAATAATATTTCATGCCTCTGTTAGAAAATTTAGACGATTTGATTAAGTTTTACTAAGTATGTGCTTAAACATGATTAAGAGGGATTATAGGAAAATGTGAGGTTTTAGCCACTTTTGATCCATTTTGATTCATTTGGATTGTTGTTTGCTGTTTGTGATTGCTATTACATGTTGCTATGACTCTATGGTATGTTTTATGATTGATTAGAATAGCTAAATTGGTCGAAAACGTCGTCGAATGGCGTAGAAAGCTCGCTGGAAAGTTGCAGAAATGTGCAGGTTCCTAACCGGTTCGAATCGGATGAGGGCTCGGATCGGATATAGGAACTGGGCAAGAAAACCCGACCCGAACTGTAGTTTGGCACATAAAGAGACTTGGCAAAAAGGAAGGCCGTTTACTTAGAGTTGGAGTGGACAGGGGGATCAGATCAGAACTATAGAGCAGGATCGGATCGGAGTAGGAGAGAGCGGATCGGATCGGAAGCATAATAGAGGCCAGATCGGATCGACTCACGAATGGGAGGCTACGACTGGAGCAAGACGAAGGGATCGGATCGGATCGGAGTAGATGGAAAACGAGGGAGCTGATCGAAGGAGGAGCATGAACTCGAAGGAAGACAGCAACCCGACCCGACCCGGAGGAGGATACCGACCCGACCCGGAGTGAAGTACCCGAACCGAACCGACGAGGGCAATGACTACCGAACCGAACCGAATTCCAGGACTGTTACTGCGCGACAACTCTCCTGAAGACCCACTCCAATTCGACCAAACCCGAGATGCAAAGGAAGTCCAAATGAGAAGTTAGAGCTTAAGATTCAGATGGGAATCAACGAGTTCACTTCATGGTTGGGCTTTGCTGCGGGACGCGTGCCAAGGAGTTATCGACATCTATAGCTTTGGACCACTATGGTAGGAGGTACGGAGGCGGATTCAGGGCCATTATGGCATCGGTAGAACCAAGGGCTATGACCAATGAAGTGGGTCATTGAAATGTTTGGTCATGACTCCAAGTGTTTGGCTTGGTCACAGCAGGGTTTCTACAAGTCGGGATTCGTCGTTACCTCAGTTTGTCTAGTATTCCAAAGTGGTAGATATCGTACGCTTTACGCACTGAGTGAGAGATGTGAGGATGGTTGCTATGGATGATTTGCTTGCTCTCATTTTGACATGCACACCCCACCCCCGTATTCCTACACTATTTATTATGGCACCTTGGAGTATTGTACGGTATGTGGTACTAACTCTTTGGTTGCAGGTCCAGGTTCAGGTATGGTTTAGTATACCTGTTATTATTCTGTTTAGATGCTTATCGCTCATACCAGGCTTTATGTCTGACCCAGAGTTTTATGTCTCCTCTTATTACTCTGGGTGCTCATACGAGCAGACTAGAGACAGGTTAGCTGGTGATGCACGGGTAGATGATCCGGAGACGAGCAGGAGGCTTCCACGTAATATACATATATAGTATTCTCCCTGTGTTGTTGAAGATCACTATTTGGGCATTGGTGGTGTATCTTCTATTTTGGCTTTCTGTTGTTCAGAGACAGTAGATTTTGAAAAATTGTAATAAGCTGTATTTGGATTTCCGCTGCTTTGAGATTGATGTTGGTTTTAGCTATCAGCTTATGCACTGTCTCGCCTGTTTTATGTCAAGTACATTATTATTATTATATTTTATTCCATGCGCTGTGAGACATTCTACAGGTTCTTTGATTAGTTCATTCCCTTCTTTCCTTTCTTATGACGACCGTCTTGTGCTAGTCGGGCATGTGTACAGCGCACTTTTGGAGGAAATGCAGGCTGGTGCGAGGCGGGCCGTCTCACTTGGTATCAGAGCCAGGTTGCGTAGTTAACCTAGGGAAGTTATCAGGGAGAGATAGTATACGTATACGAGAGAGCGTATTTGTGATTATTTTGGTTTTCAAAAGCTATATATGCTATTAGTAGTATAAGAATAAAGTTGTACTGTACTGGCACCACTATGGAGTCGTTAATCATTTCCTTTTTCAGATTGACGATGAGCCGATATGTTAGAGGTACCGGTAGAGGGGCCAATAATGGGAATGCTGCTGACATGAGGACAATGTTTACTGACCTCATGAGGGAGATGCTTAGAGATGTACAGAGGGCAGCTCCCAATGGTGGAAATGGTGGTGGTCCAATAGTGCAGGCACCAAGAGTCGACTTCGCCAAGCTGAATAAGGATTATACTAGCCTTGGTGGGAAGCCGTTCCATGGGACGGAGTCGGCTACGGATGTTCAGGATTGGGTGGATAGTTGCGAACGTATCTTCGAGGATTTGGGTATCGAGGATGCGATGAAGAGGAAGCTAGCGTCCCGTCAGCTGCAAGGGCGGGCAATGAATTGGTGGAATGCTATAAAGGCAGCTACTCCCGAAGACCAGATTACTTGGGAGCAGTTTAAGGCTCGCTTTAGTGAGAAGTTCATTCCAGCTGCTCAGAAGTCAATGTTGTTTAAGAAATTCTTGGAGCTCAAGCAGAATGGCAGGGCTGTCTCGGAGTATATTGCTGAATTTGACACTTTGTCAAAATATGGGTTATCTCTTATAGATACTGCCGAGAAAAAGAATGAAAAATTCATAACTGGATTGGATCAGTACTTGGGGGAAAAACTTATTAACCACATCGATGAGACGTTTGAATCGATTGTGGGGAAAGCGTTAAGGTCAGAAAGTCTCTACCTTAAGCCGAAGACTGAGGTTGCATCCGCAGATGAGCCAAAGCCACAAGTTAGTGGTGGAGGCAAAGGTGGTTCCCAGAATAAGAGAAAGCAGAATCAGGCTAAGGATGGCCAGAAGAAAAAGAATAAGCAAGATGTGGAGTGCTTCAGCTGTGGTAAGAAGGGCCATTATGTTAGTAATTGTCGGGCCAAGCCAGCGGATAGGAAGTGCTTCAACTGTGGCCAAATGGGACATCACAAGGACAAGTGTCCGCAGCCCCCTAAGGAAAAGCAAATGGTGAAAGCATATGCTCTTAATGCTATTCCTTCTTCGTCGAATGCCCCAACTGCGGCGGAGAAGGGAAAGAATGTCGTCATTCAAGGTATGCTTTCTGTTTATGATGTTCCTGTTAGAGTTTTGTTTGATACCGGAGCTTCCAGTTCTTTCATATCTAGTGACCTGGTAGATAGGTTGGGATTGGAGCCCGAGATTGTCGATAGACCTTTAGTAGTGACGAACCCGATTGGTGGTTCGACTAGCCTTAGCATGATTTGTCGTAATGTGGTCTTATTGAGTCATGGATGCATGTTTGTTTGTGATTGCTTTGTTTTGGGCTTTACTAGGTTTGGCATTATTTTGGGAGTAGATTGGCTCCGAAGATACGGGGTGGTGGTAGACTGTGAGGGCTTTTTGGTGACAGCTAGAGCGGATGATGGGCGGAGGATAGTGTTTGGTGGTCTACCCAGTGAGGGGGTATTGGCTAGTTTTCTAAACTCCCTCGACATTCCGCATAGTGAGTTGTCAGGTTTGCCCGTGGTTGGCCAGTATCCGGATGTTTTCGAAGAAGTGACCGGACTTCCCCCACACCGAGAGATTGAGTTCCGTATTGATTTGGTAAAAGATGCCAGACCTATAGTGATGCCACTTCGTCGTATGGCACCAAGAGAGCAGCGGGAGCTCGAGGTGCAAGTCAGCGATCTTTTGAAGAAGGGATTTATCAGAAGGAGTGTTTCTGAATGGGGAGCACCAGTTGTGTTTGCTACCAAGGCGGATGGTTCCCTTCGTTTGTGTGTAGACTACCGCGAGTTGAATAAAGTGACGAGGAAGAATAAGTATCCTCTACCGCGGATAGATGATTTGTTCGATCAGTTGAGTGGTGCGAGAGTATTTTCTCAGTTGGATCTCGCGACAGGTTTTCATCAGCTTAGAGTGGGAGCTGAGAGTATAGCTAAAACGACATTTCGAACGCCGTCTGGATTTTATGAGTGGTTGGTTATGCCATTTGGGCTGACTAATGCCCCGGCATATTTTGTGGATCTTATGAATAGGGTATTCAGAGATCAGTTGAATAAGTTTGTCCTTGTGTTCGTTGATGATATTTTGGTCTATTCGAGGACAGAGGAAGAACACGAGGAACATTTAAGAGTAGCGATGGAGGTGTTGAGAAAACACCAATTGAAAGCAAAGTTTTCTAAATGTCACTTCTGGAAGAGGGAAGTGAGGTTCTTGGGCCATGTTGTATCAGAGAATGGTATTGCCGTGGACCCGGCGAAGGTGGCTACGGTACAGGATTGGCCTACGCCCAAGAATGCAACAGATGTAAGGAGTTTCTTGGGGTTAGCTGGATATTATCGTAAGTTTATCCAAGGTTTCTCCAAGTTAGCAGCACCATTGACCCAGTTGACCAAGAAGAATCAAGCTTTTGTCTGGGATGAAAGGTGCGAGAATGCATTTAAAAGTCTAAAGGAAAAGTTGACAAGCGCACCAGTGTTAGTCATTCCTAAGGGGGATGAAGAGATGACGGTATACACGGATGCCTGTGGTACCGGACTGGGTGCTGTATTGATGCAAGGCGGTAGGGTTGTAGCTTATGCAAGTCGGCAATTGAAACCGCACGAGAGAAGATACCCTACCCATGATTTAGAATTGGCAGCAATCGTGTTCGCGTTAAAGATGTGGAGACACTACCTCTTGGGAGAAAGATTTGAGTTGTTTACTGATCATAAGTCGTTAAAGTATCTCTTCTCACAGAAAGATCTGAATCTCCGTCAGCAGAGATGGTTAGAGTTCTTAGCTTCCTATGATTTTGACATCGCATACACGCCGGGAAAGGGCAATGCGGTGGCTGATGCATTGAGTAGAAGACATGCCAGCTTAGGGGCTATGTTCCTTGAATGGAAGCAACTGGAGTTTATCGCGGGGTTTGATTTCAGACCAAAGTGCGAATTGGATCCAGAAATGTTAGCAAGTTTGACGATCAGGCCCACTTTGATTGAACGGATCGGCTCTAGTCAGAGGGACGATCCTAACCTATTGGAGATCATCTCCAAGTTAGAGATGGGTATCGATGAGGAGATGAACAAGTATGGGCTTGATCGAGATAGATGGCTTAGAAAGAATGGAAAGCTTGTTGTACCCAATGTCAATGGATTGAGGGATGAAGTGCTTAGAGAATGTCATCACTCAAAGCTGACCATACACCCCGGTGGTAATAAGATGTATCGAGATATGAAGCAGACCTACTACTGGGAAGGAATGAAAAGAGACGTTGGGAAGTTTATATCCAAGTGCATGAATTGCCAGCTAGTTAAAGCCGAGCAAAAGAAGCCTAGTGGGTTGTTACAGCCCTTAGAAATTCCCGAATGGAAATGGGAGCAAGTCTCGATGGATTTCATCGATGGTTTACGAAGGACTAGATCAGGATATGACAGCATTTGGGTAATTGTAGATCGACTGACTAAAAGTGCAAAGTTTATACCAGTCAAATCGACTAGAACGGCGGCTAAGTTAGCAGAATTGTATATGAAGTGGGTAGTGAGATTTCATGGAGTACCTAAAAGCATTGTGAGTGACCGAGACCCGTTGTTCACTAGTGGGTTTTGGAGGAGCTTGCAAGAGGCGCTAGGATCAGAGTTACATCTCAGTACCGCATATCATCCTCAGACCGACGGTCAGACGGAAAGGGTGAATCGTATTTTAGAAGATCTCTTGAGAGCGTGTATATTGGATTTTGGTGGAGCATGGGATGACCATTTGCATCTAGTAGAGTTTGCATATAATAATAGTTACCAATCCAGTATCGGTATGGCTCCATTTGAAGCTTTGTATGGAAGGCCGTGCAACTCACCATCATGTTGGATAGAGACTGGCGAGAAGTTTATGCTTGGACCAGATATGGAGAGGGAAACTTCAGATAAAATCAAGATCATTCAGCAACGAATGAAGGCAGCCCAAGATAGGCAGAAAAGTTATGCTGATAAGAGAAGAAGAGACTTAAAATTCTTCGTGGGTGACTTGGTGTTTGTCAAGATTTCTCCGTTGAAGAGCGTAATACGATTTGGCAGGAGAGGCAAATTAGCACCAAGATTTGTTGGTCCATTCCCTGTTCTTGAACTAGTCGGGAATTTGGCATATAGAATTGACTTACCGGAGAAGATGGCGGGAGTTCACAACGTATTTCATGTTTCCCAACTAAGGAAGTTCGTTCACGACTCAGATATGACTATCTCACCTGATCAGTTAGAGGACTTCGAAGTAGAACCCGAGGCGGTTGGGAACCGCAAGCCGGCCCGTATTGTCGTGCACGACATGAAGCAACTTCGAAGGAAGTCGGTGAAGCTAGTCAAGGTACAGTGGAGCGAAGACGAGAATGATTGTACTTGGGAAACAGAGGAGGACATAAGGAAGAAGTATCCAGAACTCTTTGTCTGGTAAGATTTTATTAGCGATTTAGTTTTCCGCATGCTAGGATAGACTTGTTTGCTTGCTTTGCATGTTTGATTGTTGTATGTGGGTGTTAGGCATGCGGGATCCGGTGTATGTTTTGGGTTAAGGAATTTCGGGGACGAAATTTCTTAAGGGGGGGAGAGTGTAACTACCCGCATTCTACGCATCATAGGATCGTAGGATATTTATTTCTTTCACATACGAAGTCGTATGGTCATGTAACTTTGGGAGACGACTATTGTGGTCATTTCCCATGTTCATGATTTTTCCCGATTTTTAAATGACCATTTTACCCCTAGTTGGTACTGTTTTGGCCATAACTTTTGACTGGAAATGAATTTTGACCTGAAACCACTTCCATTGGCTTCAGATGATGGTTTCTTTTTCCGTAGAGAGGTCACATTAACCGAACGGGCTTACCGTTTGGGAGATATGGCTGAAACAAGTTTCAGATGGTGAAATACAGCTTAATTGGGCTTAACCGGGTGATTAGCAGCTAGGCCCAAGGGGAATTTCGGGTTTAGAGGTATAGGAGGACTGATTAGGGTTAGGTTATCACTTTCATTTCAGTTTTGAGCCGCCACAAACCTTCTTGAGACCTTAGTAATGGCTTCCATCCTCTAAAACCACTCCAAAACACATTTTTAGTGAAGATTAAGCCTAAACTACATCAAAACAAGGCCAAATAGCAACAAAGCAAGGTTGGAGCTGCTGCTATACATAGGAATTCGACCCAAACAGAGAATATTTCAGATTTGGTGATTTATTTTGTGGCCAAGGTGAGTGATAGCATCATTTTGACACTAATTACAGTTAATTAAGGGTGATTAGTGAAGATTAGCGAATTTATACACTAATAAATTCTGGAAAAATGTTTAGAAATTCTTAAATAATATTTCATGCCTCTGTTAGAAAATTTAGACGATTTGATTAAGTTTTACTAAGTATGTGCTTAAACATGATTAAGAGGGATTATAGGAAAATGTGAGGTTTTAGCCACTTTTGATCCATTTTGATTCATTTGGATTGTTGTTTTCTGTTTGTGATTGCTATTACATGTTGCTATGACTCTATGGTATGTTTTATGATTGATTAGAATAGCTAAATTGGTCGAAAACGTCGTCGAATGGCGTAGAAAGCTCGCTGGAAAGTTGCAGAAATGTGCAGGTTCCTAACCGGTTCGGATCGGATGAGGGCTCGGATCGGATATAGGAACTGGGCAAGAAAACCCGACCCGAACTGGAGTTTGGCACATAAAGAGACTTGGCAAAAAGGAAGGCCGTTTACTTAGAGTTGGAGTGGACAGGGGGATCGGATCGGAACTATGGAGCAGGATCGGATCGGAGTAGGAGAGAGCGGATCGGATCGGAAGCATAATAGAGGCCAGATCGGATCGACTCACGAATGGGAGGCTACGACTGGAGCAAGACGAAGGGATCGGATCGGATCGGAGTAGATGGAAAACGAGGGAGCTGATCGAAGGAGGAGCATGAACTCGAAGGAAGACAGCAACCCGACCCGACCCGGAGGAGGATACCGACCCGACCCGGAGTGAAGTACCCGAACCGAACCGACGAGGGCAATGACTACCGAACCGAACCGAATTCCAGGACTGTTACTGCGCGACAACTCTCCTGAAGACCCACTCCAATTCGACCAAACCCGAGATGCAAAGGAAGTCCAAATGAGAAGTTAGAGCTTAAGATTCAGATGGGAATCAACGAGTTCACTTCATGGTTGGGCTTTGCTGCGGGACACGTGCCAAGGAGTTATCGACATCTATAGCTTTGGACCACTATGGTAGGAGGTACGGAGGCGGATTCAGGGCCATTATGGCATCGGTAGAACCAAGGGCTATGACCAATGAAGTGGGTCATTGAAATGTTTGGTCATGACTCCAAGTGTTTGGCTTGGTCACAGCAGGGTTTCTACAAGTCGGGATTCGTCGTTACCTCAGTTTGTCTAGTATTCCAAAGTGGTAGATATCGTACGCTTTACGCACTGAGTGAGAGATGTGAGGATGGTTGCTATGGATGATTTGCTTGCTCTCATTTTGACATGCACACCCCACCCCCGTATTCTTACACTATTTATTATGGCACCTTGGAGTATTGTACGGTATGTGGTACTAACTCTTTGGTTGCAGGTCCAGGTTCAGGTATGGTTTAGTATACCTGTTATTATTCTGTTTAGATGCTTATCGCTCATACCAGGCTTTATGTCTGACCCAGAGTTTTATGTCTCCTCTTATTACTCTGGGTGCTCATACGAGCAGACTAGAGACAGGTTAGCTGGTGATGCACGGGTAGATGATCCGGAGACGAGCAGGAGGCTTCCACGTAATATACATATATAGTATTCTCCCTGTGTTGTTGAAGATCACTATTTGGGCATTGGTGGTGTATCTTCTATTTTGGCTTTCTGTTGTTCAAAGACAGTAGATTTTGAAAAATTGTAATAAGCTGTATTTGGATTTCCGCTGCTTTGAGATTGATGTTGGTTTTAGCTATCAGCTTATGCACTGTCTCGCCTGTTTTATGTCAAGTACATTATTATTATTATATTTTATTCCATGCGCTGTGAGACATTCTACAGGTTCTTTGATTAGTTCATTCCCTTCTTTCCTTTCTTATGACGACCGTCTTGTGCTAGTCGGGCATGTGTACAGCGCACTTTTGGAGGAAATGCAGGCTGGTGCGAGGCGGGCCGTCTCATCAGAGTTGAGAAAATTCACACCTGCCAAGTTCCCATGTTGAGTCGGCCATTAGTAATGGGTACACTGGGATAGAAAGAAACAGGGAAATACACTTAATATACATCATCTGGACCTACAAAGTTACATATACATATTTCACTAGTAGAATATATACTTCATATATTATTACTGAAAACCTATATTACCACATATATTAGCACTTTTATATATTTATTACTTCATATATCATACAAACATCGATGACTTACCGTTACCCCTCTAGTGCGAAGCATGTTTTGAGTATTACCCAAATATGAGTTGAGAAAACACATTATCTCCATAGTTTTAAACATATTGAACTGGATGTGTGAAATGCTTCGCACATTCATGGATTTGAAAGAGAATGCAAAGTTCTATAAAAATGGGTTTTCCGTATGAATCTGATATCTGAATTTTCAAATGTGTAATTATTCCAGACATTGGTTCATGTGCACACATAAATTTTAAATGCAGTTTTGAGTTTGCGCCATGGTGTACATGAGTTCCCTATGCATACATAAATTGATTTAACATGACATAATATAATAAGTATTTGATCAGTTTTATATGTATTCAACTGAGTTTTTAAATACATTTTAGATAAAAGATTCACAATGGTTTTTCAAAGGTGAACTTAGTTCCAGTCTACATCTGCATATATTTGGACTTTCAATAGAAGCCTATTTATTATGTAATTAATTCTTCCTTCGGTCATATAATTGTAGAAATAAAAATTCATATATAATATCAGTTAAAAATAAAAATATTTTTTACTTAAATACAACTGCAAACTGTGGATATGGTGGTGTCTAAACTGTGTCTAAACTGAAGTAGGAAGACTATGGAACCAAAGGCTGTAAGGTTACAGCAATGCAAAGACTTAAATGTTGTATAATAAGTTTTGAATGGTGTATAATAATATATTCTCTCTACATTTGGTAACTTTTTTTTTTCTTTTTTTGCAGTCACACCATGCTAGTAAATATATGCAGACTGAAGATCAACAGGCCATTGGATCTGCCGTCGCGTGGCACAAAGATTACATTTCCTTGGTCTAGTTTTGGTACTTATGAAACTAGTTATGTAATTTATGTTAGAACTATGTCAACGTAACTTATCTAACCTTTTGGAATGTAAACTTATCTAGTCTTTTAGAGTATAAACTTATCGAACTTTTTGGAATGTGTTGGAATTATATGATTCTTGCTTCAGTCTTTTAGTATGTGTTATTATGTGATTTTGATTGTTGCATTACAGTATTTATTGCATGTTAAAATATTCATTATTATTATGGATGTATATCGCAGCAGTTATATTTAAATTTGCTATTACAACGAGCAAAAACCGTTGTAATATACTGTATTACGACGGGCAAAGGCCGCCTGTAATTTATTAGCTATTACCACGGGTTAATAACCATTGTCATAGAGTCATTGCACGTGACAGAGCAAGTTATTACAACGGTCTTTTACAACAGTCATTGCCCGTTGTCAAATAGTCAGGAGATATTACGACGGGTCATATTAAGACGGGCATATACCCATTGTGAAATGCATATTACAGCGGTTTTTGCCCGTTGTAAAAGGACTGTTTTGTTGTAGTGTTTCAAAATATCTGATTTTGATTATACACTGAATATTATTTAAAAATATTTGTTAATTCTGAATTGAAATCAAACTCAATCAATTACCATATAATTTCAGTTATATGGATTTCAACATCACATGTATACAACAATAATCAAACACAGTCAACCATAATCCAGAGTGCAATTTACAACTGTATAAGCGTTAAAAATAAATAATTAACGCTTATCACAGCTTGTCAACCCATCGATTGACATATAACTAAATATCGGGATTAGCGTATGTCAAATATCATCCCAATACCCGTGTGGGGTTTTCAAACAACACACACTGAACATTATTTGTGCAATTGGGCGATTGTAAAATTTATCGTTCCAATAAATGTCGGTAAAATAGGTGTACATAAACAAATCGTATGATTTGTAAATGAATATTTATTTTCAACACATGACCATTTTATATGGTTCATATATTCAATAAAAATTATATTTTTATTGTCCAAATATTTTATTCCATACATGAATATTTTATATATTCTATTCATTCAATAAAAATGATATTTTTATTGTTTAAATATTTTACTCCATACATTAATATTTTATTTATTCTATTCATTCAATAAAAATGATATTTTTACTATTCAAATATTTTATTCCATACATGAATATTTTATTTATACATCATAATCAATCTTCACAACACAATACAATCAAACAAGTCGTCCATGGTCTGTGGATGACGGGGAGCAGTTCATATATGCAGTTATAAAACAAATAACTATATAAGAAATTATAGTGAGAAGTTCCCACCTTTGGGGTCCACTCCTCCATTCTTTATTTCTGAATGTTTCGGATTTGCCCAAAAATTCTAAAGCAATCTTTTCACGTTGTTCATAGTAAAAAAACACATTTTTAATATGATGTTTACGTTAAAAATTCACATTTTTATTTTAACGCTGTCATATAAATAAAAATCATATTTTTATTCCAAAAAATATATATAAAGATCCTGTTTTTATTTCAAATATATATATATATATATAAAGATCATGTTTTTATTTCAAATATATATACATATATAAAGACCATGTTTTTATTTCAAATATATATATATATATATAAAGATCATGTTTTTATTTTTACTATAAAAATATACATATAAACAACGCTTATTTTTTCTTTAAATATATATATATATATATATAAACAGTGCTTATTTTTACTTTAAATATATATATATATATATATAAACAATGCTTATTTTTACTTTTAAGTAATTGATAAAAATCCTATTTATATTGAAGTTATTTCATTTTTAAACATTTGCTGTTTTATTTTAAAACAATGATTTTTTTATATTAAAAACCAAAATATAAAACCATGATTTTTAATATAAAAACTGAATTAGACAACAATTTTTTTAATGTCAATACTGAATTAAACAATGTTATTATGTTTTGAAAATCACCTTTCTTACTTCCTGTACGCTGGAACCCGCGTGAGCCCCCTACTCCGATTCTAGGGTTGACAAATGCACCTTGCTGAAGCCGCTAGGAGATGATCGGACCCTGCCAGTCGAAGCGCTGCCATGAGAGCTTCCACCGCCCCAAGTGCCACTGAGTTCGGTTGTCCCCACTTCGAGGAATCCGCCCACGAACGTCCGAGCTTTGAGATGTGAGATCTCCCAATTTACAACTCGAAAAATTGTCAAACTTATATGGATTTATAGAGGGAAGGATTCTCTATGATTTTCCCTTTAGAAGCTTTAATTTTTATTGAGCGGATTGCATGAATTTGGAGCTCAAAGTTTTGAGCCTCCTTCGCCTTCGAATCGTGGGGTGATGGCCTGATAATTGGATTGACCATGGAATCGTTTTGACTAGGGTTTGATTGGCCAAGAGGATTTATATATATATATAATTTAATTTCAAAAATAAAGATTTTACATACAAACTTCAAATCAAACCCAATGACTATCGCCCCTAGCTAAATATCCTCATTCCGGACACAATTGGATGTGTTTCGCAAGCCAATACGACTGTTACGATCAGTTTCCATCAAAATTAAAATATAAAACAATGTATATTGAATTTGAACGTGCATTTTAATTTACCGGGGCCATACACTGACTCTAAAAATTGCAGAAAAATAAATCTAGCTATGTTTTGACGAAACGGTCCTAACAAAACTAATTTCGTCGAATTTGAAGACCGTTTGTTCCAGTCGATTAAATTCAAACTGAATTTACCAAACACGTTTAAATTCACCATGCTCACATATTGATTGCAAAAATTATGAAAATTGGAATCTAGCAATAATTTGACATTCCAGATCCAAAAAAAGTGGTCTCGTCGAAAACGGAGCTCATTTGCAAAATCTCTATTTTTAAGGGCTATGAATTCCATAGCGACTATTCTGATTTTTCAATTGGACATAACTCTTTATTCCCATTATGAAATCTGGATTTTTCACATTCGTTGGAAAGATATTTTCAAACAAATTCCAATATTTCTAGTTTTACTAAAATCCGGTTTATTTTGAATCCTGTACATTCATTTGAAATTCGAAATCGAATTTTAAAACTACTGCGTCATTTCCAATTCCTATTATAATTAAAATAAATATTTATATTCTAACTTCGATTTAAATAAATATATACGTTCTAATTCTATTCAAAATAAATTTATTGTCGTTATTATTTAAAATAAGTCATTTTAAATATTCAAAATTTATTAAAATTGCCAAAATAAAAAATTTAAATTGGTTCTGATTTTCCAGGTTGTTACATCTACTTTCCCGCTCACACTTCCAGCTGCGTAAATTTGATTTTCTAAATAAATTTATTTAGTATATGTACATATAAACTCCTTATATGCATACAAACTTCTACTGCCCATAACTTTTTCATAAGTTATCCGTTTTACGCAAACTTGGGGTCAATCTAAGCTAAAATTCCGAGACGAATGCAACGATGATATAGGTTCCGCTTAATACTGAATAATTAATTAAGTTATTCTAATTTAATTATCTTAAGAAAAATGCAGGGTGTTACAAACGGGGTAGGACCGCATGGACCACTAATAAATTAAGGTTGAAGGACCCACCCATATTTTTAGTTCTTTGGGTTACCCAAACCTTTAGCCACATACTAAATCATTTTACACCTCGGAGTGGAAAATCATTTCACTATAACAATAATAATAATAATCACAAGTACTTCACATTGTCAATTCATACGTATGATCAATTCCTATTAATATATAACCTTTTAGCTCATACGTCTTGAAGAAGGATGTTAAGCTAAGAGAATAAATTCTCTGCCATCATAGGTATGTCATCACCAACAACTAATCGGTTATTTCTGTTTTATAAACATTTTTTTAAAACATTCCATGTCCAAAATCGGAAATATCACTTCCTTTCTCTTATCAAAATCCTATTTCAAAACCATTCATTAAATGGAAATGAACCCAACTACATCGTTAGACACCTCATAGTCAAATCATGAAATAAATTACAAGTTGTTAGCATACAAATATTTCTACCCAACCCAAAGCAAAATATAAAAGCATATTTGCTCATAAACTAGTTGAGCGCAATATAAACAATCAATCGATAACAAAAAATATCAAAAACCAAGTTTATTTGGTTCATAATTCTTCCAAATGATTTATTATTGTCTAACATATTTTTTCAATATTTTTAATAATTTTAATATGGCCATTTCAGTTGATTTTCAATTACGGTCATCGAATTGCACATACAGCGACCTTTTCAAATATTGATTTGGACTATCTTGAAATCTAACCGTTGGATTTAAACAATCAACTTATCACTTGAAAGTTCTTTTCATTTGGATCCATCATTTTCAGTTTCGGGAGAATCCAACGGTCGGATCTCCTAGCACATCTGTTTAAAGTTAACGGATGATATTCGCAAATTGTCGCTGTGCGACGAGTTTTATTCAAACCAAACTTTGATCTATATTAAAAATCGAATTAATTTCTATCTAAAAATAGTTCATCAACTATTTAATAACCACCGGAAACTTATATTTCCGATTTCAACTTTAATTTTAAATACTTCCAATAATTGGATATTATAATACTATTTTATTACTAAAATAATATTAATTTTCGAACTTCGTTATTTTAAGTCCAAATTTTCCTGATGACCCTTACAAAAAAAAGTTTTTGTGACGGCCCACCCCGCACCAGCAGACATTTCCAATGAAAGTGCGTTGTGCCGATGTCCAACCAGCACGGGACGGTCGCCAAAGAAAGGAAAAGAAAAGAATTTGAACTAACAAGAATCCTGTTGAATGTCTCACAGCGCATGGAATAAAATATAATAATAACATACTTGACATAAAAAAGGCGAGACAGTGCATAAGCTGAAAACTAAACTGTAATCATCATAGCAGCGGAAATTCAAAATACAACTTATTACAACTCCAACATACCGTCTCTAAAGTAAAGAAAAAAGTGCAATACTAATGCCCAAAGTAGTGACCAGTAACAACACCGGGAGAATATCTATGTATATCATAGTGGAAGCCTCATGCTCGTGTCTAGTACGGCTACTTGTGCATACCACCTAACCTGTCTCTAGTCTACCGTTTAAGAGCACCCAGAGTAATAAGTAGAGACATAAAACTCCGGGTCAGACAAAAATCTGGCATGAGTGATAACCAACATAACAGAACAATAACAGGTATACTAAACCATACCGAAACCAGGACCTGCAACCAAAGAGTTAGCACAACAAGATGTACAATACTTTAAGGTGACACCAACATATGGTGTAAAGATACGGGGGAGGGTGTGTATGTCATAATGATATCAAAAAATCAAGCATAGCAACCATCCTCACATCTCTCACTCATTGCGTAAAGCATACGATATCCACCGCTTTGATCACCCAAATCCTTGCTATGATCACTCTGCCCATGGAGTCATGGCGACTCCACTGCACTGATCCACATCCACTAGTCCTTGCTATGTCCACTCTGCCCCATGAAGTCATGACGACTTCACTGCACTGGCTCATAGCCATTCTACGATCACTCTGCCCCATGGAGTAATAACTACCCCCACTGCAATGATCCGTAGCCTAACATCTGTCTTGGTGGTGAACCAAAGTTATAGACATCGATAACCCCTTTGCACACGTCCCGCGGCAAAGTCCAATTCATGAAGTCAACTCATTCGTTCCCATCTGGATCCTGAGTTCTACTTCCTATTTGGACTTCCTTTGCATCTCGGGTTTTGGTCGAATTGGAGTTGGTCTTCAGAAGAGTCATCGCGTAGAAGTAGTTTAAGTCTAGTTCGATTCGGCTACACTGTGCTCAAGCTCCCTGTTCGGTTCGGTTTGAATACATCATCTCCAGGTTTCTCGTTCGGTTTGGGTCCTCTAGTTCGGCTCGGGTTTCCCCATCCGGTTCGGTTCGGATTCTTCATCGTGGTTTGGCTCGGCTCCTTCATTTCCAGCTTCTCTCACGTTGATCTGATCCGCTCCCTAGCTTCAGTCCGATCTGATCTCCACGCCCTTGCTTCCTATCCGAACCCAACTCCATCTTTTATGCAAATGGACTTCCTTCTTGCCAAGCCTCTTGTGCCAAGTTCCGATCCGAATCGAATCCCCTTGCCCAGCTCTCTTATCCGATCCGAAACCCTGCACATTTCCTGCAGCTTTTCCAGCGACTATTTTACGCCATATGACGACATTTTCGACTATTCTAACTTTTCTAATCAATCACAAAATATACCATATAGTCATAGAAACATAAAGAATCAACAATAAACACCGAAACAACAATTTAATATGTCAATATGGGTCAAGCATACCCAAAACCCATAGTTTTCCCCTTAATCATGTTTAATTATAACTAATGATAGTATTAGCAAATTAACCCAAATTTTTATTAGAGCCCTAAAATAATATTTTAGAATTTTTCCTGATTTTTCTAAACCATAATTTCGCTAATTATCACTAATTACCCCTAATTAGTGAAAAACAATGCAAATCACTCACCTTAGCCACAAATTAAGATATAAGATCTGAAACTCTACTGTTTGGGTCGAATTCCTAAGCAACACAGCAGCTCCAACTCTGATTTGGTGTTGATTTGCCTTGATTTGATGTAGTTTAGCCTAATCCCTGATTAAACTGTGATTAAAGATGATTCTAGAAGGTGGAGGCCATTGCTAGGGTTGAGAGGATGTTAGTGGCGGCTGAAAAATAACAAAGAAGAGGTTTCTCTAACCCTAATCAGCCCTCGTATAGCTCTAGTTCCGAAATCACCAAATGGGCCTAGCTGCTAATCACCCAGTTAAGCCCAATTAAGCTTTTTTCACCTTCTAAATCTTAATTCAGCCATACCTCCCAAACGGTAAGTCCTTTACAAGTGTGACTACTCTACGGAAAGGTAAACCATCATCCAGATCGAATGGAAGTGGTTTCAGGTCAAAACTCCTTACCAATCAAAAGTTATAGGCGAAACAAGATTATCCAAGGGCAAAATGGTCATTTAAAAATTGGCAAAAATCGTGAACATTGGAAATACCCCAATAGTCGTTCCCCAAAGTTACACGACCATACGACTTCATACGAAAAAGAAATAAATATTCTACGATCCTATGATGCATAGAATGTGGGTCATTACACTCTCTCCTCCTTAAGAAATTTCACCTCGAAATTCCTCAACTAAGAAACAACCAATGGGTCCCGCATGCCTACAAGCCATATATTGCTATCAAACATACAAAACAAACAAAACAAACCTATCCTAGCATGCGGAAAGACTAAATCGAAATGAAAACCTTACTAAGCAAAGAGTTCTGGATACGTCTCCTTAATGCTCTCCTCTGTCTCCCAAGTACAGTCATTCTCATCCCCGCCCCACTGAACCTTGACTAGATTCACCGCTTTCTTTCGAAGTTTCTTCGTATCGTGCTCGACAATACGAATCGGCTTGCGGTTCCCAACCGCCTCGGGTTCTACTTCGATATCAACCAACTGATTAGGTGAAATAGCAGCATCGGGGTCGTGCACGAATTTCCTTAACTAGAAAACATGAAATACGTTATGCACTCCTGCCGACTTATCTGGCAACTCAACTTTATATGCTAAATTCCCAACTTGTTCGAGAACTGGGAATGGACCAACAAATCTTGGTGTCAACTTGCCTCTCCTACCAAATCGAATCACGCTCTTTAACGGAGAAATCTTGACAAACACCAAGTCACCAATGGAGAATTTTAAATACCTTCTCCTCTTATTAGCATAACTCTTTTGCCTATCTTGGGCAGCCTTCATTCGCTGTTGGGTAACCTTGATCTTATCTGAGGTTTCTCTTATCACATCTGGCCCAAGCACAAATTTCTCATCGGTTTCTAGCCAACATGATAATGAGTTGCATGGTCTTCCATACAAAGCTTCAAATGGAGCCATACCAATACTGGACTGATAACTATTATTATATGCGATTTCAACCAGATGCAAATGGTCATCCCATGATCCACCAAAATCTAATATGCAAGCTCTTAAGAGGTATTCTAATACTCGATTCACCTCTCTGTCTGACCGTCAGTTTGAGGATGGTACACAGTACTGAGATGTAATTCTGATCCTAAAGCCTCTTGTAAGCTCTTCTAAAATCCACTAGTAAACAACGGATCTCGATCACTCACAATGCCCTTGGGTACTCCATGAAATCTCACTACCCACTTCATATACAGTTCTGGTAACTTAGCTACTGTTCTATTTGACATGACGGGTATAAACCTTGCACTCTTGGTCAATCAGTCCACAATCACACAAATGCTATCATGGCCCGATCTATTCCTTAGTAACCCATCAATGAAATCCATTGAGACTTGTTCCCATTTCCATTCGGGAATTTCTAATGGTTGCAACAAACCACTAGGCTTCTTCTGTTCGGCTTCAACTAGCTGGCATTTCATACATCTGGATATAAACTTCCCAACGTCTCTTTTCATTCCTTCCCAATAGTAGTTCTGCTTCATGTCTGGATACATTTTGTTACCATTGGGATGTATAGTCAGTTTCAAGTGATGACAATCTCTCAGTACTTCATCTCTCAATCCATTGACATTGGGCACAACAAGTCTCCCATTCTTTCTGAGCCATCCATCTTGATCAAGCCCATACTTGTTCATCTCCACGTCGATACCCATCTCTAACTTAGAGATGATTTCTAATAGGCTAGGATCGTCCCTCTGACTGGAACCAATCCGCTCAATCAAAGTGGTTCTGAACGTCAAACTTGCTAATATTTCTGGATCTAATTCGCACTTAGGTCTGAAATCATATCCTGCGATATATTCTAATTGCTTCCATTCAAGAAACATAGCCCCTAAACTGCCATGTCTTCTACACAATGCATCAACTACTGCATTGCCCTTTCCTGGTGTATATGCGATATCGAAATCATATGAAGCCAAGAATTCTAACCATCTTTGCTGTCGTAGATTTAGATCCTTCTGAGAGAAAAGATACTTTAATGACTTATGATCGGTAAACAACTCGATTCTTTCTCCCAAGAGATAATGTCTCCACATCTTCAACGCGAATACGATGGCTGCCAATTCCAAATCATAGGTAGGATATCTTTTCTCATGCGGTTTCCGTTGCTGACTTGCATAAGCTACAACCCTACCTCCTTACATCAATACATCACCTAGTCCGGTACCACATGCATCTGTATATACTGTCATCTCTTCATTCCCTTTAGGAATGACTAGCACTGGCGCACACGTCAACTTTTCCTTTAGACTCTTGAATGCATTTTCACACCTTTCGGCCCAAACGAAGGCTTGATTCTTCTTGGTCAACTGAGTTAACGGTGACACTATCTTGGAGAAGTCTTGGATAAACTTTCGATAATATCCATCTAATCCCAAGAAACTTCTTATGTCTGTTGCATTCTTGGGCGTAGACCAATCTTGTACCATAGCCACCTTCGCAGGATCTACGGCAATACAATTCTCTGAAACAACATGGCCCAAGAATCTCACTTCCTTCCTCCAAAAGTGACACTTAGAAAACTTTGCTTTCAATTGGTGTTTTCTCAACACCTCCATCACTATCCTCAAATGTTCCTTGTGTTCTTCCTCTGTCCTCGAATAAACCAAGATATCATCCATGAATATAAGAACAAACTTATTCAATTGATCTCTGAATACCCTATTCATAAGATCCACAAAATATGCTGGTGCATTGGTCAACCCGAATGGTATGACCAATGTAACACCCCGTATTTTCTATGAACTTTTAAGTAACAAATTAAAGAATACTTAATTTTAAAAGTGGGAACTAAGGGAAACGGGTTACGCCATTGAGTTCGTCTCATAATTCTGATTGAGATAGAGTCCAAGTTTGCGTGAATCAGACTCCGTATGAAGAAGTTATGGAGTTCAGAAGATTTCAAGTTCAAACAGAAAATAAATATAAATAATAATTAAATAATAAAAACAGTTCAAAATTCAAAATCGGTTGAGCGAGAAATTTCCCGCTCAAGGTGTCGACCCCCCCCCCAAGGGGGAGTCGACATGGATGTCGACACCCTCTATAGGGAGTCAACCCCTTTTAAGATCCAGCTCCTGTGATGAATTTTTACAACCCTGTGCTGATATGGCCTTCTCTGATTGGCCAATGACTGATTTCTAAGGTATTAGGGCATATGTGTCATGCTATGGTTGGTTGGATGAAACATCTCTTTGGTTTGATGGATCTGTTTCTTCTAGACTAATTTAAAGGATAGAATTGAACCTAGACTTCTATATAATCACCCCCAAACCTTTACCCTATAACTCATTCTATGAAGCCGTCATGCTATTCGTCTACAAACTGGCCTAGCCTCCATTCATCTACCCCAAACTAAAGAATCAAATTCAAACTAGGAATCAATTAGAAGAACTAGAGAATCAAACGTCTACATCAAAGGATAGCTTTTCAAATTCAAAAATCAGATCCCAGAAATCAAGATCCTTCCTTTCTCTGTAAGTACAGTTATTGTTTAGATGTGAACACCTAATAAGAAATCATGACTATAATAACTGGATCTAGATAATTCTATTCGTGCCCATCCTTTTGTCAATTTTGAATTGCTCATGCCTATTGGACTGTTGTGACTGACATAGTAAAGCCTATCTTGCCTATTGGACTGTTGTGACTGACATAGTAAAGCCTATCATGCCTATTGGACTGTTGTGACTGACATAGTAAAGCCTATCATGCCTATTTGACTGTTGTGACTGATACCATTGAACCTATCATGTTATATTAAATTTGTGGTTCATTTATGTATGTATGTTACATGCTAAATTATGTTCGTACATGTTATTTGTTTAGATCCAAGCTAGTACCCATGTTTAAGATCTATATAAGTTCATGTTTATACAATTAGACTTATGCTTGTTCGCATGTTAATTGGGTCTAATTTAAATGCAAGATCACGTTTATATGCTTAATTAAGTTTATATCGTTCTATGCCACATATTGATCTATGTTGTTTTATGCCTGTTGGAATGTTACATGTCCCTTTTCTTTTCCCTTTTTGTTTACGAGTTAGGCTAATTTGCGAGCCTAACATTCTATGTGAATTGTGCGAACGAATAATGGGGGAGACATTGGGGGAAAATATTAAATTACATGCTATTGGCATAGATTGGGTCATAATCATGTAAATGATTAGTAGCATGAAATGGCATAATTTGGACATAATTTAGAGGGTAAATGGGACATGACTTGATTTGACAATCACTTGTGGATAATTTACATATAAACATGAATGGTAAATATATAAATTAATTAAAGGATGAATATGCCTAACCCGAGGTTAGGTTGAGTTGCGGTGTAAGACCGCCCGACACATCCAGCGACCACAACAATACAGATCTAATGTGAGAGGTTAGCGCATTAAGCCCGAAAAATTGGAGGTTAGATTGAGTTGCTGTGTAAGGCTGCCCGGAACCGCCCGGCACATCCAGCGACCACAACAATACATATCTAATGTGAGAGGTTGGTGTTTTAATGAATGAATTAAAGTTAAGGAACAGTCAGGCTAAGAATGGTAGGGTTAAGTTAGTTAAGGCAACACTTAACCAATACAACATGTTAATCAAATAGATGGGTGGGGTTAGGAAAAATGGAGAACACTTAACCGCTATAACATGTTGATTATGAAACCCAAGTAACGGGGACCCATTTCAGCAGTAACCCACATAGATGTATCAAGGTATCCTGAACTAGATAGGGTGGGGCACGATTACTGGGCTAATTATAAGCGGTCAAAATAGGGGCAGGGGATGCAGCAGTGTAGTTCCGACGGAATATGGGTGTGCACGTACTGCGGAGTGGAAAAGCAGGCACTGGGCATCAGTAGTATACAATGTGCATCTTGAATTTGTGTCGGGTTGCCACAGTAGGAATTGATACACTCCATGGTGGGATTAGCACAGGTATCTACAATCGAGCAGGGCCGAATGACACAAGTAAGAAATGCATGCGAATAGAAGCCGATCAGGAAAGGGATCACTTTGTTATGAACACATGATGGTAGTTGAAACATTCATAGTAGGTGCAGAGAAATAGAAATGAGTGCGATAATACATTCTGTTTAGCTTATCTTATGTTATCTTATTTCTATGGTATTGTCCTATGTTCGGTTTATCCATGTCATGATCCTTTTACCTGTTTACATGTCGAATAATCACTGGACTTACCAGACTTATGTCTGACCCGTTTTCTTTCGCCTTCTTTTATTCCATTCCACCCCGCCTAGGTCTGCAGGGAGGGAATACTTCAGCTTAGTGTAGAACTTTTCAAGCCTGAAGAGAGTAGATGTATTGCTTGGATTCTCTCTTCTTGGGCTATGGTTGTGGTTACATTTTATTGGGGATTTATGCTACTTTACTATTGTTTTATGCTTCTTTATGTACTTGGAGTTTTAAGTCAAGACAGATGTTTTATTGCAATAATTTAGAAGTTGGGTTTTGATACAATGCTTGTAACGTTTTAACTAAACCATGCCATTTAATAAATAATTTCAGTTTTTCGCTGCTTATATGTCTGTCTTATAAATTATCTGTGTCTTTTACCTAAAATGCTTCACCAAAGTTAATGCATTCCCTTTGTGAGTGACCTTAACGGAGGTGGGGTGTTTCAACCGACCGCTCATAGAATCCAGATGGCGTCTGAAATGCCGTTTTAGGAACACTCTAAGCTTCCAACCTAAGCTGATGAAAACCTTTCGCGAGATCCAACTGAGAGAACACTCTTGCGCCACTCAACTGATCAAACAAATCATCTATCTACGGTAGAGGATACTTATTCTTCCTCGTCACGTTATTCAACTCACGATAGTCCACATACAAACAAAGGGAACCATCTGCCTTGGTAGAAAATACAACAGGTGCTCCCCACTCAGATACCCTTCTTCTAATAAATCCCTTCTGCAAAGATCGCTCACTTGCAGCCCGAGCTATCGCTGCTCCCTTGGTGCCATACGACGAAGTGGCATCACTATAGGTCTGGGACCTTTCACTAAATCAATATAAAACTCAATCTCTTGGTGTGGTGGAAGTCCGGTCACTTCCTCGAAGACGTCCGGATACTAGCCAGCAACGGGCACATCTGACAACTCATCATGCGGGATGTCGAGGAAATTTAGAAAACTAGCCAATACCCCATCACTAGGTAGACCGCCAAACACTACCCTCCGCCCATCTTCCGCTGTAACTGTCACCAAAAAGCCCTCACAGTCTACCACCAACCCGTTCCTTTGGAGCCAATCGACTCCCAAAATAATGCCAAACCCAGTAAAGCCCAAAACAAAGCAATCACATGCTAACATACATCCATGACTCGATAAGACCACATTACGACAAATCATACTAAGGCTAGTCGAACCACCAATTGGGTTCGTCACTGCTAAAGGCCTATCGACTATCTCAGGTTCCAATCCCAACCTATCTACCAGGTCACTAGATATAAAGGATTGGGAAGCTCCGGTATTAAACAATATTCGAACAGAAACATCATAAACAGAAAGCATACCTTAAATGACGACATTCTTTCCTTTCTCCGCCGCAGTTGGGGCATTCGACGAAGAAGGAACAACAATAAGAGCATATGCTTTCACAATCTACTTCTCTTTAGGGGGTTGCGGACATTTATCCTTGTGATGTCCCACTTGGCCACAGTTGAAGCACTTCCTGTCTGCGGGCTTTGCTCGACATTCTTTAGCATAATGGCCCTTCTTGCCATAACTAATGCACTCAACATCTTTCTTGCTCTTTTTCTGACCATTCTTAGATTGGTTCTGCTTCTTCTTATTCTAAAAATTATTCTTTCCTCCACAGCTTGCCTGCGGCTTTGGCCCCTCTGCAGATGCAACAACGGCTTCAGTCTTAGGCTTAGGATAAAGGCTCTCTGACCTCAATGCTTTCCCAACAATCGATTCAAAAGTATCATCAATATGGTTTATGAGCCTTTCTCCCAAATACTGATCTAAACCAGTTATGAACTTCTCATTCTTCTTCTCGAGAGTGTTAATAAGAGATAATCCATACTTGGATAAAGTATCGAACTCAGCAATATATTCCAAGACTGCCCTACCATTCTGCTTAAGCTCCAAGAACTTCCTAAACAATTCTGATTTTTGAGCAGCTGGGATAAACTTATCACTGAATCGGGCCTTAAACTGATCCCAAGTAACTTGATCCTTAGGGGTAGCTGCCTTAATAGCATTCCACCAATTCATAGTCCGTCCTTGTAGTTGACGGGATGCTAGCTTCCTCTTCATCGTGTCTTTAATTCCCAGATCCTCGAAGATACACTCACATCTAACAAGCCAATCCTGAACTTCTGTAGCTGATTCCGTTCCATGGAACGGCTTCCCACCAAGACAACTGTAGTCCTTACAGAGCTTGGCAAAATCGGCCCTAGGTGCTTGCACCGCTGCACCACAACCATTTGCAGCATTGGGAGCTGCCCTCTGAACATCCCTAAGTATCTTCCTCATGAAGTCAGTGAACATCGTCCTCATATCAAGAGCATTCCCATTATTATCTCCTCTACCAGTACCCCTAGTATATCAGCTCATCGTTCAATCTGTAAGGAGAAAATGATTAACCATCTCTTCAGTGGTGCCAGTGCAATGCGACTCCATCCTTAAATATACTAATAGTATATATACACATATCTTTTGAAAACCAAAATACTACAAATTCGCGCTCTCATATACGTACTATCTCTCCATGGTGTCTTTCCCTAGGTTAACTGCGCAACCTAGAGGTCTGATACCAAGTGTGACGGCCTGTCCCGCACCAGCCGACATTTCCAATGAAAGTGCGTTATGTCGATGTCCAACCAGCACGGGATGGTCACCAAAGAAAGTAAAAGAAAAGAATTTGAACTAACAAGAAACCTGTTGAATGTCTCACAACGCATGGAATAAAATATAATAATAACATACTTGACATAAAACAGGCGAGACAGTGCATAAGCTGAAAACTAAACCGTAATCATCATAGTAGCAGAAATTCAAAATACAGCTTATTACAACTCCAACATACCGTCTCTAAAGTAAAGAAAAAGGTGCAATACTAATGCCCAAAGTAGTGACCAGTAACAACACCGGGTGAATATCTATGTATATCATAGTGGAAGCCTCCTGCTCGTCTCTAGTACAGCTACTTGTGCATACCACCTAACCTGTCTCTAGTCTACCGTTTAAGAGCACCTAGAGTAATAAGTAGAGACATAAAACTCTGGGTCAGACAAAAAATCTGGCATGAGTGATAACCAACATAACAGAACAATAACATGTATACTAAACCATACCTGAACCAGGACCTGCAACAAAAGAGTTAGCACAACAAGATGTACAATACTCTAAGGTGGCACTAACATATGGTGTAAAGATACGGGGGAGGGTGTGTATGTCATAATGATATCAAAAAATCAAGCATAGCAACCATCCTCACATCTCTCACTCAATGCGTAAAGCATACGATATCCACCGCTTTGATCACCCAAATCCTTGCTATGATCACTCTGCCCCATGGAGTCATGGCGACTCCACTGTACTGATCCATAGCCACTAGTCCTTGCTATGTCCACTCTGCCCCATGAAGTCATGACGACTTCACTGCACTGGCTCATAGCCATGTTACGATCACTCTGCCCATGGAGTAAAAACCACCCCATTGCATTGATCCGCATCCTAACATCCGTCTTGGTGGTGAACCAAAGTTATGGATGTCGGTAACCCCTTTGCACACGTCCCGTGGTAAAGTCCTATTCATGAAGTTAACTCATTGGTTCCCATCTAGATCCTGAGTTCTACTTCCTGTTTGGACTTCCTTTGCATCTTGGATTTTGGTCGAATTAGAGTTGATCTTCAGAAAAGTCGTCGCGTAGAAGTAGTTTAAGTATGGTTCGGTTCAGCTATATTGTGCTCAAGGTCCCTTTTCGGTTCTGTTTGAATACATCGTATCCAGGTTTCTCATTCGGCTCGGGTCCTCTAATTCGACTCGGATTTCCCCATCCGTTTCAGTTCGGATTCTTCATCGTGGTTTGGCTCGGCTCTTTCATTTCCAGCTTCTCTCACGTTGATCTGATCCACTCCCTAGCTTCAGTCCGATCCGATCTCCACGCCCTTGCTTCCTATCCGAACCCAACTCCAACTCTTATGCAAATGGACTTACTTCTTTCCAAGCCTCTTGTGCCAAGTTCCGATCCGAATCGAATCCCCTTGCCCAGCTCTCTTATCCGATCCGAGCCCTATATCCAATCCGATCCGAAACCCTGCACATTTCCTGCAACTTTTCCAACTACTGTTTTACGCCATACGAGAGTGTTTTCGACCATTCTAACTTTTCTAATCAATCACAAAACATACCATATAGTCATAGCAACATAGAGAATCAACAATAAACACCAAAACAACAATTAAATATGTCAATATGGATCAAACATACCCAAAACCCATGGTTTTCCCCTAATCATGTTTAACTATAACTAATGATAATATTAGAAAACTTACTCCAAATTAACCCAAATTTTTATCAAAGCCCTAAAATAATATTTTAGAATTTTACAGATTTTTCTGAACCATAATTTCGCTAATTATCACTAATTACCTCTAATTAGTCGTAATTAGTGAAAAACAATGCAAATCACTCACCTTATCCATAAATTAAGATATAAGATCTGAAACTCTACTATTTGGGTCAAATTCCTAAGCAACACAGCAGCTCCAACTCTGATTTGGTGTTGATTTGCCTTGATTTGATGTAGTTTAGCCTAATCCTTGACTAAACGGTGATTAAATATGATTCTAGAAGGTGGAGGCCATTGCTAGGGTTGAGAGGACGTTAGCGGCGGCTGAAAAATGACAGGAAAGAGGTTTCTCTAACCCTAATCAGCCCTCATATAGCTCTAATCCTGAAATAACCCAAATGGTCCTAGCTGCTAATCAACCGATTAAGCCCAGTTAAGTTGTTTTTCACCTTCTAAATCTTAATTCAGCCATATCTCCCAAACAGTAAGTCCGTTTGACAAGTGTGACCACTCAACGGAAAGGTAAATCATCGTACGATCTAATGGAAGTGGTTTCAGGTCAAAACCGCTTGCCAATCAAAAGTTATAGGCGAAACAAGATTCACTAGGGCCAAAATGGTCATTTAAAAATCGGTAAAAATCGTGAACATTGGAAGTGACCCCAATAGTCGTTTCCCATAGATACATGACCATACGACTTCATCCGAAGAAATAAATATTCTACAATCCTCTGATGCGTAGAATGCGAGTCGTTACAGTTTTGAAAGGAATTCATTTCAAAACACTTCCTAGACACCCTAACCGAACTTCACTTTTATCGGTTATTATTCAATTTGAAATTAAAACTTGAACTGGTTATGATAATTAATTCAAACTAACTTGTTACAGTTACAAATATTCATCGATATTCTATAATCTTCGTGTCCATCCAAAATCGGACTTTAAATTCAAATTTGATCTTCAACTTATTATTATATTAATAAAATATTTATTAAAAATCCATTTTATTTGATGGAGACTTAACCAATGAGCCAATAATCATATTTATTGTTCATTTTTAATCAATGTATTATACATCACTCAAAAAACCACAATTGGGGGATATGTCCATTAAATATCATCTCGATACCGATGTGGGGTTTACCGCAAATCAAACAATTGGGAGACGTATCAATTAAATATCATCCCAATACCCATGTGAGGATTATCGCAAATCAAACAATTGGGAGATATGTCAATTAAATATCATCCCTATACTTTTATGAGGTTTACATCACATTCAAAACCCAGTAATTAATAAGTTACTTAACCAACTCCATTTTAGGTTTAAACTGTATTAAATTGACACTATTTGTGCTCAAAGTGTCATATACCCAAGCAATCATACTACTCAACTTTTGGCATCATAATAAAATTATATGATCAATCACTAATGATTTCATTAACCCAAACTTAATTAACTAATAACAGTTAATTAAACTAGCCCTTTCGATTTCTCACCGTGAGTTCCATTCCGTTAATCTTCCTCACGGATGGACTTAGAACTCTCACACACAATTAAGACGCTTCTTCGGTGCCTACAAATATTTCTGAAAGCTTATGGGTCTGAGTTTTTGTGTCTATGGGGTTCCTAAATGTAACAACCAGAATTTTTTAGTGCATTTTTATTTAATTATTAAATAAAAAATTTTGTTTTTATTTTATTTTATTCATTTAAAACTCAGTTTGTTTGTATTTTTATAACTATTATGATTTTGAATTAAAAACTAAATCTATTTTGGTTTTTATATAATGAATGAATTTTATTTATATGAATATATTTTAATAATATTTTCAATTTCAATCCTATTTAGTATATAAATTAAATCATGTTTATTTATTTGAATTTGAATTTATTCTTATATTTTAATTTAAATAGTAAACTCGCATTATGTAATTTATTGTCGATATTAATAAAAAAAATATTTGATTTAATTTCATAATATTCTATAATTTCTCGTAATAGCGATTTGAAATACCTATAGTGAGTTGTAGCAACTCTGAAAATTTCATCGAAAAATTTGAAAGTTTGTCGGTCGCTCATTTTTCAGTGCAAAGGTGCGCCTAACAGTTTAAATTTTAGCGATCGTAAAATCTCTTCGAAACCAGTTCGGACAAACATGAAAAATATTCTATTCGTTGTCACGAATCCAACGGTAAAATTTGTTTCGCGAAAATCAGATGTTTTGATCTCTGTTTAAATTGTTTTTCGTGCCATTTTTCCTTTTAAAAAGTGTCTGTAATGCCTTTTTGAATGGAGCATCCTAACACTGCAAACTATATACCGTTGCGTCGTCTCATCGAGCTGATTACCGATATATATATATATATATATATATATATTCATTTGTCAGTTTTGGTGCTCGGTTCGTGCTGGAACTGCAAAAAGGCTTATGCAGTTCATTTTTGGATCAGTCATTTGAGTTCGAAGTGTCCATATTCGGATCCCTCATACTTTTCTAGATATTTTAGGTCCGCAAAACCCGTCCGTTTATTTTACTAAACCACCCATTAAATTTTTTGTTCTCAAAGGCCTAGAAAATTTACACATTTAGTCTTATTTTTTCAAGTATTAAGTTCCTATACATTCCTACCATGCATTTCCTTTATTCTTCTAATCAACGCCCATTCTATTTTCAAAAGCCAACCATCTTCTAGCCTTTATATTTTCAAAGCATTCAATGGTTCATTATTTCAAAAGCATTCCCATGCATGCATTTTCTGAATTTTGATTCTACTCAGCTCAAACGTCATAGTTGCATTTCTAAAGCAGCTGTTTACTTTCTAGAAATCCAAACAGTTTTCTTTTATTTCCAGTGAAATGCCACTTTTCATCTCATATAAAAATATATATTTAGAACTGTTCTTCTTCTTTTCATTTCATTGTGAAATCAAAATAAACCAAAGGAGATATCACCTTTCTCTTCCTCGCAACGTGTTTCCATCTCCACCAGTTTTGTCCCTCCGCCATCCAAGCTCGAGCTCTTCCCAACAACCAAACCCCAATGAGTCGCCGAGAAGCCAACGCCCCACCACCTGACTTCCACGGTCAGTGTAACGACCCGTATTCTACACATCATAGGATTGTAGAATATTTATTTCTTCTCCATGTGAAGTCGTATGGTCATGTAACTTTGGGAAACATCTATTAGAGTCATTTCCCATGCTTATGATTTTTGTCGATTTTTAAATGACCATTTTGCCCCTAGTTGGTACTGTTTTGGCCATAACTTTTGATTGGAAAGGAATTTTGACCTGAAACCACTTCCATTTGATTCGTTTGATAGTTTCTCTTTCCGTAGAGTGGTCATAATAGCCAAACGGACTTACCGTTTGGGAGATATGGCTGAAACAAGGTTTGGAGGGTGAAAAACTGCTTAACCGGGCCAAATCGGGTGATTAGTGAGTAGGCCCATAACCCATTTCGGGATTAGGGTTATGGGAGGGCTGAAATGAGATGGAGAATCATTCCATTTCAGTTTTCTAGCCTCCACTTATCACCAAGGATCCCTAAAAATGGCCTCCAACCTCTAGATCACCTCCAAATCATCTTTTGGTCAAGGATTTGGCTTAGCAACCCCTAATCAAAGAAGATCTTCACCTAATCAACCTTGGAGCTGCTGTTAGCATTGGGATTCGCATCAAATCAGAGCATTATTTCAGATCTTAGTTTGTTTTGTGGCTAAGGTGAGTGATTTGCTTAGTTTTGCACTGATTATGGCTAATTAGGAGTGATTAGTGCTAATTAGCGAATTTAAACATGATAAAATTCTGGAAAAATGTTTATAAAATTCGGAATGATGTTTTAGACCTCTGACATGAATTTGAGTTAATTTGGTTAAGTTTTGATAATCCTATCATTAGTTTCATCTAAACATGCTTAGAGGAAAATATGGGATTTTAGGTATGTTTGATCCATTTTTACCTATCATATTGAAGTGAATGATGTTTGTGGTTGATTATGCATGTTGATATGACTGTATGAAATGTTTTGTGATTGGTTAGAATAGTTAGAATGGTCAAAAACGCCGCCGAGGGGCGTAAACTGCTCGCTGGGAGAACTGCAGGAATCTGCCCGAACCGACCGGATCGGTAAGCATAGGGGCGATCCGATTCGAGGACAACGATCCGTATGGCCACCCCGATCGCGAATCCTCTCCACGATCCGATCCAACTTGATGAGGCGTCACGACCCGAAGGGAGGAGCACGACTCGATCCACTTCAGGAGCCCACGAGTCGATGGGTACTAGGCGAGACGATCCGACCTGATCAGAAGACACGAACCGACCTGGACGAAGCGACCCAATCCGATCCAAAGTGGTGACGCCGATCCGAATCAGGAAGAGGAGCCACGAGCTGGAGGACCACGACCCGATCCGATGCAAGAGGCGCGACCCGATCCGAATGCAATGGCCGATCCGATCCGATGGAGACTGTGAAAGCTGATCCGATCCGATTCGATTGTGATGACCAATAACCCGAGATGCAAAGGTAGTCCAAATGGAAGTTAGAGCTCAGGATCCCGGAACCAGTTGGGAACCAATGAGTTCACTTCATGGTTGGACTTTGCTGCGGGACGTGTGCTAAGGAGTTGTCGACGTTCATAACTTCGATTCACCACTCAGAATGAATGATAGGCTACTTATCAGTGCAGTAGGGTCATTATGACCTGAGGGGCAAAGTGATGGTAGCAAGACTACGTTATCAGTGCAGTAGGGTCATTATGACCCGAGGGGCAAGGTGATGCGTAGTAAGACTATGAGCCAGCGCAGATGGGGTGAATAACTCCATGGGGCAAGTGGACATAGTAAGGATTAGTAAGGCTATGAGCCAGCGCAGATGGGGTGAATAACTCCATGGGGCAAATGGACATAGCGAGGAATGAGTGGCTACGTTATCAGTGCAGTGAAGCCATTTATGACTTCATGGGGCAAAGTGATCGTAGCAAGGAATGTTGGGTGATCGAAGTGGTGAATGTCGTATGCTTTATGCGCTGAGTGAGAGATGTGAGGATGGATGATATGCTTGATTGTTTGCCATCATTATGACATGCACACCTCCCCCACCTCCGTATCTTTATATTGATTGATGTGATACCTTAGAGTGTTGTACAGTATGTAGTGTTAACTCTTTGGTTGCAGGTCCAGGTTCAGGTATGTTTTAGTCTACCTGTTATTGTTCACTTTAGATGCTTATCGCTCATACCAGGCTTTATGTCTGACCCAGAGTTTTATGTCTCCTCTTATTACTCTGGGTGCTCACACGAGCAGACTAGAGACAGGTTAGCTGGTGATGTGCGAGTAGCTGATTCGGAGGCGGGCAGGAGGCTTCCACGTATGATATATATACACATTCTCCCTGTGTCGTTGGTGGTCGCTACTTGGGCATTAGTAGTGTACCTCATTTACCTTACTTTTGCTTTGAGACAGTTAGAAAGTTGTAATAAGCTGTATTTTGGATTTTCGCTGCTATGATGTTTAGTTCTGATTTTCAGCTTATGCACTGTCTCTCCTGTTTTATGTCAAGTATGTTACTATTATATTTTGTTCTATGCGCTGTGAGACATGTTACAGGTTCCTTGTATGTTCATTTCCTCCTTCCTTTCCTTTTGGCGACCCGTTCCGTGCTAACTGGACATGTGTACAGCGCACTTATGGAGTAAATGTCGGTTGGTGCGGGGCGGGCCGTCACACTTGGTATCAGAGCTCTAGGTTGCGTAGTTAACCTAGGAAAAGACACTAGGGAGAGTTAGTACGTATATGAGAGCGCGTATTTGTGATTACTTTGGTTTTCAAAAGCTATGTATATATATACTATTAGTAGTATAAGAATGAAGTTGCACTGCACTAGTACCACTATGGGGTCGTTAATCGTTTTCCTTCTTACAGATTGACGATGAGCCGATATGTGAGAGGTACTGGTAGAGGGGCCAATAATGGAAATGCCACTGACATGAGGGCGATGTTTACCGACCTCATGAGGGACATGCTTAGAGAAGTGCAAGGGGCAGTTCCTAATCCCGGAGTTGGTGGTGGTCCAGTGGTGCAAGCGCCTAGGGTCGATTTTGCCAAGTTGTGCAAGGATTACACTAATCTTGGTGGGAAGCCGTTCCACGGAACGGAGTCGGCCACAGATGTTCAAGATTGGATGGATAGCTGCGACCGTATCTTCGATGACTTGGGTCTTGAGGATGCGATGAAGAGAAGGCTAGCGTCTCGTCAGTTGCAAGGGCGAGCAATGAATTGGTGGAATTCCATTAGAACAGCTACTCCAGAGGACCAAGTTACTTGGGTTCAGTTCAAGGCTCGCTTTAGTGAGAAGTTTATTCCAGCTGCCCAGAAGTCAGTGTTGTTCAAGAGGTTCTTGGAACTGAAGCAGAATGGGAGGGCAGTTTCTGATTATATTGCTGAGTTCGACACTTTGTCGAAGTATGGACTGTCTCTTATCGATACTCCTGAGAAGAAGAATGAGAAGTTCATTACTGGTTTGGATGGGTACTTGGGGGAAAGGCTTATTAATCACATCGATGAGACTTTTGAATCGATCGTGGGGAAAGCTTTGAGGTCAGAGAGTCTTTACCCTAAGTCAAAGACTGAGGCTGCATCTGCAAAAGGGCCAAAGCCGCAAGCAGGCGGTGGAGGCAAGAATAGCTCTCAGAATAAGAGGAGGCAGGACCAATCAAAAGGTGGCCAGAAAAAGAGCAAGAAGGATGTTGAGTGCTTCAGCTGTGGAAAGAAGGGCCATTATGCTAAAGAATGTCGGGCCAAGCCAGCGGAAAGGAAGTGCTACAACTGTGGTCAAGTGGGACATCAGAAAGATAAGTGTCCGCAACCTCTTAAGGAGAAGCAGATTGTGAAAGCATATGCTCTTGATACTGTTCCTTCTTCGTCGAATGCCCCAACTGCGGCGGAGAAAGGAAAGAATGTTGTTATTCAAGGTATGCTTTCTATTTATGATATACCAGTTCGAGTTTTGTTTGATACTGGGGCTTCCCGTTCCTTCATATCTAGTGACCTGGTAGATAGGTTGAGACTGGAACCCGAGATAGTCGATAGACCATTGATAGTGACGAACCCGATTGGTGGTTCGACTAGCCTTAGTATGATTTGCAGGAATTTGGTCTTATCGAGTCATGGATGTATGTTTGTATGTGATTGCTTTGTTTTGGGCTTTACTGGGTATGGCATTATATTGGGAGTCGATTGGCTCCAAAGATACGGGGTGGTGGTAGACTGTGAGGGCTTTTTGGTGACAGTGAGGGCGGATGATGGGCGGAGGGTAGTGTTTGGTAGCCTACCTAGTGATGGGGTTATGGATAGTTTTGTAAATTCCCTCGACATCCCGCAGGATGAGTTGTCAGATGTGCCCGTGGTTGGCCAGTATCCGGACGTCTTCGAGGAGGTGACCGGGCTTCCACCACACCGAGAGATTGAGTTCCGTATTGATTTAGTGAAAGATGCCAGACCTATAGTGATGCCACTTCGTCGTATGGCACCAAAGGAGCAGCGAGAGCTCGGGGTGCAAGTCAGCAATCTTTTGAAGAAGGGATTGATTAGAAGGAGTGTCTCCGAGTGGGGAGCACCAGTTGTGTTTGCCACTAAGGCAGATGGTTCCCTTCGTTTGTGTGTGGACTATCGCGAGTTGAATAAGGTAACGAGGAAGAATAAGTATCCTCTACCGCGGATAGATGATTTGTTTGATCAGCTGGAAGGAGCAAGAGTGTTCTCCCAGTTGGACCTCGCGACAGGATTTCATCAGCTTCGAGTAGCAGATGAGAGTGTTCCGAAAACGGCATTTAGGACGCCGTCTGGATTTTATGAGTGGTTGGTTATGCCATTTGGGTTGACTAATGCACCAGCCTATTTTGTGGATCTTATGAATCGAGTATTCAGAGATCAGTTAAGTAAGTTTGTTCTTGTGTTCGTGGATGACATCCTTGTTTATTCAAGGACAGAGGAGGAACACAAGGGGCACTTGAGGATAGTGATGGAGGTGTTGAGGAAACACCAATTGAAAGCGAAATTCTCTAAGTGTCATTTTTGGAGAAGGGAAGTAAGATTCTTGGGTCATGTTGTTTCAGAGTGTGGTATTGCCGTGGACCCTGCGAAGGTGGCTACGGTACAGGATTGGCCTACGCCCAAGAATGCTACAGATGTAAGAAGTTTCTTGGGATTAGCTGGATATTATCGTAAGTTTATCCAGGACTTCTCCAAGATAGCAGAACCGTTGACTCAGTTGACTAAGAAGAATCAGTCCTTCGTCTGGAACGGAGTGTGTGAGGATGCCTTCAAAAGTCTAAAGGAGAGGTTGACGCGTGCGCCAGTGTTAGTCATTCCTAAGGGGAATGAAGAGATGACGGTATACACGGATGCTTGTGGTACCGGACTGGGTGCAGTATTGATGCAAGGAGGTAGGGTTGTAGCTTATGCTAGTCGACAGCTAAAGCCGCATGAGAAGAAGTATCCTACCCATGATTTGGAATTGGCAGCGATTGTATTTGCGCTGAAGATGTGGAGACACTATCTCTTGGGAGAAAGATTCGAGTTGTTTACCGATCATAAATCGTTAAAGTATCTCTTCTCTCAGAAAGATCTGAATCTCCGTCAGCAGAGATGGTTAGAGTTCTTGGCTTCGTATGATTTTGATATCGCGTATACACCTGGGAAGGGTAATGCGGTAGCCGATGCCTTGAGTAGGAGACATGCCAGCTTAGGGGCAATGTTTCTTGAATGGAAGCAACTGGAATATATCGCAGGTTTTGATTTCAGACCAAGGTGCGAGTTGGATCCAGTTATGCTAGCTAGTTTGACGATCAGACCCACTTTGATAGAGCGGATTGGTTCCAGTCAGAGGGACGATCCTAATCTATTGGAAATCATCTCCAAGTTAGAAATGGGTATCGATGAGGAGATGAATGTGTATGGACTTGATCGAGATGGATGGCTTCGAAAGAATGGAAGATTAGTTGTGCCCAACGTGAATGGATTGAGAGATGAAGTGCTTAGAGAATGTCATCACTCAAAACTGACTATACATCCCGGTGGTAATAAGATGTATCGAGGCATGAGACAGACTTACTACTGGGAAGGGATGAAAAGAGACGTTGGGAAGTTTATATCCAAATGCATGAATTGTCAGCTAGTTAAAGCCGAGCAGAAGAAGCCTAGTGGGTTGTTGCAACCACTAGAAATTCCCGAATGGAAATGGGAGCAAGTCTCGATGGATTTCATCGATGGTTTACCAAGGACTAGGTCGGGATATGATAGCATTTGGGTAATTGTGGATCGATTGACTAAGAGCACAAGGTTTATACCAGTCAAATCGACCAGAACGGCAGCCAAGTTGGCAGAATTGTATATGAAGTGGGTAGTGAGATTTCATGGAGTACCCAAAGGCATTGTGAGTGACCGAGACCCGTTGTTCACTAGTGGGTTTTGGAAAAGCTTGCAAGAGGCTCTAGGGTCAGGATTACATCTCAGTACCGCATATCATCCTCAGACCGACGGTCAGACGGAGAGGGTAAATCGTATATTGGAAGATCTCTTGAGAGCATGTATATTGGACTTTGGTGGATCATGGGATGACCATTTGCATCTAGTAGAGTTTGCATATAATAATAGCTACCAATCCAGTATCGGTATGGCTCCATATGAAGCTTTGTACGGAAGACCGTGTAACTCACCATCATGTTGGATAGAGACTGGCGAGAAGTTTGTGCTTGGACCAGACGTGGTGAGAGAAACTTCAGATAAGATTAAGATCATTCAGCAACGAATGAAAGCTGCCCAAGATAGGCAGAAGAGCTATGCTGATAAGAGAAGAAGAGACTTGAAATTCTCCGTTGGTGACTTGGTGTTTGTTAAGATCTCTCCGTTGAAGAGCGTGATTCGATTTGGCAGGAGAGGCAAGTTGGCACCAAGATTTGTTGGCCCATTCCCTGTTCTTGAACTACTCGGGAATTTGGCGTATAGAGTTGGCTTACCAGAGAAGATGGCAGGAGTTCACAATGTGTTTCATGTTTCCCAACTAAGGAAGTTCGTTCACGACTCAGATGTGACTATTCCACCTGATCAGTTAGAGGACTTCGAGGTGGAACCCGAGGCAGTTGGGAACCGCAAGCCGATTCGTATCGTGGGGCACGATACAAAGCAACTTCGAAGGAAGTCGGTGAAGCTAGTCAAGGTTCAGTGGGGAGAGAACGAGAATGATTGTACTTGGGAGACAGAGGAGAGCATTAGGAAGGCTAATCCAGAACTCTTTGCCTGGTAAGATTTACTTTGCGATTTAGTTATTCCGCATGCTAGGATAGACTTGTTTTGCTTGTTTTGCATGTTTGATGGTTGTTTTATGATTGATAGGCATGCGGGACCTTTGTGTGTGTTTGGATTAGGGAATTTCGGGGGCGAAATTTCTTAAGGGGGAAGAGTGTAACGACCCGTATTCTACACATCATAGGATTGTAGAATATTTATTTTTTCTCCATGTGAAGTCGTATGGTCATGTAACTTTGGGAAACATCTATTAGAGTCATTTCCCGTGCTTATATTGTCGATTTTTAAATGACCATTTTGCCCCTAGTTGGTACTGTTTTTGCCATAACTTTTGATTGGAAAGGAATTTTGACCTGAAACCACTTCCATTTGATTCGTTTGATAGTTTCTCTTTCCGTAGAGTGGTCATAATAGCCAAACGGACTTACCGTTTGGGAGATATGGCTGAAACAAGGTTTGGAGGGTGAAAAACTGCTTAACCGGGCCAAATCGGGTGATTAGTGAGTAGGCCCATAACCCATTTCGGGATTAGGGTTATGGGAGGGCTGAAATGAGATGGAGAATCATTCCATTTCAGTTTTCTAGCCTCCACTTATCACCAAGGATCCCTAAAAATGGCCTCCAACCTCTAGATCACCTCCAAATCATCTTTTGGTCAAGGATTTGGCTTAGCAACCCCTAATCAAAGAAGATCTTCACCTAATCAACCTTGGAGCTGCTGTTAGCATTGGGATTCGCATCAAATCAGAGCATTATTTCAGATCTTAGTTTGTTTTGTGGCTAAGGTGAGTGATTTGCTTAGTTTTGCACTGATTATGGCTAATTAGGAGTGATTAGTGCTAATTAGCGAATTTAAACATGATAAAATTCTGGAAAAATGTTTATAAAATTCGGAATGATGTTTTAGACCTCTGACATGAATTTGAGTTAATTTGGTTAAGTTTTGATAATCCTATCATTAGTTTCATCTAAACATGCTTAGGGGAAAATATGGGATTTTAGGTATGTTTGATCCATTTTTACCTATCATATTGATGTGAATGATGTTTGTGGTTGATTATGCATGTTGCTATGACTGTATGAAATGTTTTGTGATTGGTTAGAATAGTTAGAATGGTCAAAAACGCCGCCGAGGGGCGTAAACTGCTCGCTGGGAGAACTGCAGGAATCTGCCCGAACCGACCGGATCGGTAAGCATAGGGGCGATCCAATTCGAGGACAACGATCCGTATGGCCACCCCGATCGCGAATCCTCTCCACGATCCGATCCAACTTGATGAGGCGTCACGACCCGAAGGGAGGAGCACGACTCGATCCACTTCAGGAGCCCACGAGTCGATGGGTACTAGGCGAGACGATCCGACCTGATCAGAAGACACGAACCGACCTGGACGAAGCGACCCGATCCGATCCAAAGTGGTGACGCCGATCCGAATCAGGAAGAGGAGCCACGAGCTGGAGGACCACGACCCGATCCGATGCAAGAGGCGCGACCCGATCCGAATGCAATGGCCGATCCGATCCGATGGAGACTGTGAAAGCTGATCCGATCCGATTCGATTGTGATGACCAATAACCCGAGATGCAAAGGTAGTCCAAATGGAAGTTAGAGCTCAGGATCCCGGAACCAGTTGGGAACCAATGAGTTCACTTCATGGTTGGACTTTGCTGCGGGACGTGTGCTAAGGAGTTGTCGACGTTCATAACTTCGATTCACCACTCAGAATGAATGATGGGCTACTTATCAGTGCAGTAGGGTCATTATGACCTGAGGGGCAAAGTGATGGTAGCAAGACTACGTTATCAGTGCAGTAGGGTCATTATGACCCGAGGGGCAAGGTGATGCGTAGTAAGACTATAAGCCAGCGCAGATGGGGTGAATAACTCCATGGGGCAAGTGGACATAGTAAGGATTAGTAAGGCTATGAGCCAGCGCAGATGGGGTGAATAACTCCATGGGGCAAGTGGACATAGTGAGGAATGAGTGGCTACGTTATCAGTGCAGTGAAGCCATTTATGACTTCATGGGGCAAAGTGATCGTAGCAAGGAATGTTGGGTGATCGAAGTGGTGAATGTCGTATGCTTTATGCGCTGAGTGAGAGATGTGAGGATGGATGCTATGCTTGATTGTTTGCCATCATTATGACATGCACACCTCCCCCACCTCCGTATCTTTATATTGATTGATGTGATACCTTAGAGTGTTGTACAGTATGTAGTGCTAACTCTTTGGTTGCAGGTCCAGGTTCAGGTATGTTTTTGTCTACCTGTTATTGTTCACTTTAGATGCTTATCGCTCATACCAGGCTTTATGTCCGACCCAGAGTTTTATGTCTCCTCTTATTACTCTGGGTGCTCACACGAGCAGACTAGAGACATGTTAGCTGGTGATGTGCGAGTAGCTGATTCGGAGGCGGGCAGGAGGCTTCCACGTATGATATATATACACATTCTCCCTGTGTCGTTGGTGGTCGCTACTTGGGCATTAGTAGTGTACCTCATTTACCTTACTTTTGCTTTGAGACAGTTAGAAAGTTGTAATAAGCTGTATTTTGGATTTCCGCTGCTATGATGTTTAGTTCTGATTTTCAGCTTATGCACTGTCTCTCCTGTTTTATGTCAAGTATGTTACAATTATATTTTGTTCTATGCGCTGTGAGACATGTTACAGGTTCCTTGTATGTTCATTTCCTCCTTCCTTTCCTTCTGGCGACCCGTTCCGTGCTAACTGGACATGTGTACAGCGCACTTATGGAGTAAATGTCGGTTGGTGCGGGGCGGGCCGTCACACTTGGTATCAGAGCTCTAGGTTGCGTAGTTAACCTAGGAAAAGACACTAGGGAGAGTTAGTACGTATATGAGAGCGCGTATTTGTGATTACTTTGGTTTTCAAAAGCTATGTATATATATACTATTAGTAGTATAAGAATGAAGTTGCACTGCACTAGTACCACTATGGGGTCGTTAATCGTTTTCCTTCTTACAGATTGACGATTAGCCGATATGTGAGAGGTACTGGTAGAGGGGCCAATAATGGAAATGCCACTGACATGAGGGCGATGTTTACCGACCTCATGAGGGACATGCTTAGAGAAGTGCAAGGGGCAGTTCCTAATCCCGGAGTTGGTGGTGGCCCAGTGGTGCAAGCGCCTAGGGTCGATTTTGCCAAGCCCCTCCCTATAGGCTCCGTCTAGCATCTTCCTTCTTCCCTTTTGCCTCCCTACCGAAGCCGCTGACCCTGAAGCCCGGCTTGCCGACTTTGGTCCAAACAGCCCACCTAACAGTCTGTGATCACTGCAACCCCAGACTGTTCCAACATAACCAACCAGTAAGCCCCCCTGTTGGCCGCATCGAGCCCCATGAGTACATGAGTGAGTGTCCGGTTTCCACTTCGTGTATGCATGAGTAAGTGTTAATATGAGTGTTGATGTTATTAGTTGGAAAATTTTATTTGTAAACATATAATATATAGTGTGTATATTTTGTTGATGTCTGCATATTGTAAATATATAGGCATGGGTTGTGTTTGTATTTGCATGACTTCACGTGTGTATCGATGGATTTACGTGAGTGTTATAACTGTATACTTGAGTGTAACGTGTCGTTTCGGAGTTCAAATAGATTTGAAAATATATATACATTTGTTTGTCTTGTGTGTATGAATATATTTTTGTGTTGAGTTTCTTTGAAATATATTAGTTTTAAAATTATATATCTATATATATATATATATATATAGTTATGTTTATTTTTGGGTCAAGTGTGGTGTTGAGTTCGGAAACCATCCTAAGAGACCCAAATAACCGTGCTAATCCATTGAAATTCCTTGACATTCTCTTACAAAAATAAAAGAACATCTAGTGATCATCGAGCTGAAATCTATTCCGAATCGTCCTTAGAAGTCGTCGCTCCATTCTTTGTCAGTCTGTTTGCTGTCTCCGCTTGTATGTCACGAAAGGTAAGTTTATCTCACACCTGACTTACATTTTCATGGATGTTAGATCAATAATGGACTGTTATATGAAATTATAGGATTGGTAGGATAAATCATTTGCTATGCTGATATCTATGATTGTTATAGTTGTAGGAAATCAATAAGGATTGAAATTATACATACCTGAACGGACATTAGATTAGGGAAAAATCAAAGTAAAATAATTTGGAACTTGATTTTTAAAAAATAACTTAAGATTTTAAACTTAAATTATATATATTTTAAATTACATGCTTAAAAATTATTTTACAAGTAAAAATAGATTTAATGTTTATTTAAGATTTTCTTATAATTTTATTTTAATTATATAAGTATTTTAAACTTTTACAAATTTAATATTTCTTTAAACCTATTTTTATATTATTTTAATCTTATATGTGTTTGTAATCTATTTTCTATTTTATTTTAGAATTTTATAAATTTATATATATTTATTTCAAAGCTAAATTTTTATTATATGTATATATATATTCAAAATTTAACAACAAACTAAAGGGATAAATAAGTAAAGATTTTCGTGATTTGAATTTGAGGTTTAAGATGTAAATTTATATAACGAAAACTTGATTTAGTGAATGAACCAATAGAAGATATGAATCTTTAATTCGAATTGATACAAACTTATGAAAGACGAACTTGAATTGTGAAATTGTTTTGAAATTGAATTTTCAAAATAAGGAATAAATTTGATTTAAAAATAAGCTAAATGCGAATATGACTGATTTAAATATTGAAGGAAATGAACTTGGATTGTGTAAATTGATATTTAATTTGGAATTTATAATTGATAAAAAATAAATTTGATTTAAAGTGACTAAACTTGAAATGCCTTCGAGATTCACTATTGCAGTTGGAGTTTATATTGGGATTTGCTCACCTATATCTGCCCATTCTAGTGTTCTAGTTCAGCTCTTTCTTATCGGTTCTATTTCAAACCATTATGATTTATTTGTGTATTAGAAATTTATTGTATTAAGATTCCGCTGTATTAATTAAGTAAACTTTGATGTAAAATCTTATTTAGTAGCTTCATAAACTACTATCATTTTCTATTGCGAGATATCATTTTGCTCTGTATTCAAGTCTGTGATCTTTAATTCTGTGCTTTATTCTATTTACCTCAGAAGCCAATAACAATCTGTCGTTTTGGACGGTTTGATTTGACATATTTTGTTGATTCAGCATGGTCAGAATAGCGGTCGTTACAGTTGGTATCAGAGCTTTGGTTTATCAAAGCTTTAGCTTATGGGGTAAAAACTCATTAGAGATAGGGTAGTGATACCCTAGAAGAGTGGAATCAGTCGCATTATCCTTCTTGTGAGAGAGCGTATTTTGAAAATATAAATTATTTTGAAACGTAAAGTATTTTGAAATTTAAATCCTTTTGGAATTCCCGCACTTCGAATCCGTTCTCTTCGATAACTTCTCTATTAAGTTCACCTTTGATTTGAATCTTGATCCCATTTGAAATCCATCTTCGAGTTGTCTTTTTCGAGATTATGAGAATGTAAATATTGCAAATAAAGTTAAGATGAGGAATTAAATGATTTGGTTATAACTAAGGAGATCGTTTAACTAAACCTTGATAATTTTGTTTTGGAATACTTTGAAATTGATTTCTAAAGTTTTGGGAAAAAGTACTAGTAGAATATACAAGTATTTTCGAATAAAAAAGTTTGAAATAATTTTATGAACTATTTTAAAAAAAAGGGAAATTTATGAATGGAGACCACTTTGGTAGCTTTACTACATGTTTATCCAATAAAGATTGATTTGTGAAGCCTGATTTGATATAGACATATATGTATATTTTGAATGATTAAAAGAAAATCCGATATTGATTCTCGAGTTTGGTCGAATGATAATCATATATATTAGGATAGTGTTACTATGCATCATGAGATGTTTTGATAAGAAATGACTGAACTCATGATTTCCAATTATTGAATTGAAAAATACATTTTCAACTATTTGAATAATCCAACCATTTGTGAACAAGATTTGGAATGATATTGAATATTCAAATTTATTATAAAATCAAAACTAAATTGGTATTGAAATGAACTTTCGAGAATCATTGATATTGAATATTTGATATGAGTTTTTTGAACCTTATATATATGGTAGATGTATAGAAAAATGATGATTAATTCAAAAACTATTGATTTGGAAGTTAATTGTTTTAAAATGAAACCTTATACAATGAATTTATATAAGAATGATATATTTGAAATAGGATGTTGGAATGAAAATTTTATGTGAACTGATATTTAAGTAAGTGCGATATGCATGAAACGTGAAATGAAGTAGTATATATATAATATATATTTTTTGAAACAAAGATTTGGGAAGTACATTCCATCGAAATCGTTATTCCTGATGAGATGGATTGTGTTGGCGCTCGTCGAGAGTGTCCATCGAAAATCGGAAATAGTAGCTACGTTGGTGCTCAGTTGATCAAATTATTCACGGATATTGAAATCTCACTCGGTGAGATCACATTTACTATTACTACTTATCTGTTCTAGCGTAATTCGAGGGGCGAGATGCCTACAATTACAAGCAATTCCACTAGGATAGCAGCGTAACCGCCGTGTAACTGCGATCTAGATGCCATATCCAAATTCAAGGGGCGCAATGCCTATAATTACAAGCGATTCCACTGGGATAGTGGCGTAACCACTGCGTAATTGCGATCTATTGCAAGAACCATGGCGAAATTCGAGGGGTGAGTTACTTACGGTTACAAGCGATTCTACTAAGATAATAGCGCAACCGCCAAGTAACCGCGATCCATAAGGGAAAGTATTTTTCCATATCTATTCTAAATGTTTTAAGTATTTTCACCAGGAGTTGAAACAAGGATATTTTGTACTTAGAGATTTCAGTCGTGCGCCTGGCCAGCATGTAACAACCCAGAAAATCAGAACCAATTTAAAATTTTTATTTTGGCAATTTTAATGAATTTCGAATATTTAAAATGATTTATTTTAAATAATAACAACAAGAAATTTATTTTGAATAGAATTAGAACATATATATTTATTTAGATTGGAATTCGAATATAAACATTTATTTTAATTATAAAAGGAATTAGAAATGGCGCGGTAGTTTGAAAATTCTATTTCAAATTTCGAATGAATGTACAGGATTCAAAATAAACTGTATTTTGGTGAAACGAAAAATATTTGAATCTAATTGAAAATATCTTTCCAACGAATCTGAAAAATTGAAATTTCATAGCGGGGAAAAAAAGTTATGCCCAATTGAAAATTAAGAATAGTCACTATGGAAATATAGCCCTTAAAAATGGAAATTTTGCAAACGACCTCCGTTTTTGACGAAACCATTTTTATTGGATCCAGGATGTCAAATTATTGCTAGATTCCAAAATTCATAATTTTTGGAGTTAATATGTGAGCGTGGAAAAAGAAAACGTATTTTGATAGTTTTAGTCAATTTGGATCGACCAGAAAATGGTCATTTTTCAAACAGTCTTCAAATTTGACGAAATTAGTTTTGTCAGGACCGTATCATCAGAACATAGCCAGATTTATTTTTCTTGAATTTTTGGAGTCAGTATGTGGCCCTAGTAAATTAAAATGTACATTAAAATTCGATATATTAATTCATATTTTAATTTTGAGAAAAACTGATGGAAACAGTCGAACTGGCTTACGGGACATATCCCATTGTGCCCGGAATGGGGGTAATTAGCTAGGGACGACAGTCGTTGGGTCTCGTTTGGAGTTCAAAAGAAAAGTCAACTCTTTAGAGAATAAAAAAAATATATATATGTATAATTTATTTTCCCTTAAACCCCATCCCTCTCTTCAGTTTCAAATCAGAAATCAAAATGAAAAAAAAACTAACGCACATCCGCGCGACGCCCTCCATCGATCGATGGCTGCCCACCGCCATGCCCCAAGTCGGCGCCTACACCCTCGACAACCCCCCTCCCTCTGCTCGCCCTCCTCCTCTCTTACCTACCACCGTTCAGCGCCCAAACACCTCCCAAGCCCTAAACCCCCTGTACCCGCTGCTCCGACCATTTGGGCCCCACCATCGACCGCTAATCACCTCCCACCGCCCCAGCGCCATGCGCCACCATCCCACCCCCCTAGAAATCACCTATAAGTCTTCTTCTATTATTTATTTTCAATTGTTTAATGAAATCAATTTAAAAAAAGGGAAAAATCAGTTTTTTTCTTTTATAATATAGTAGAATAAAGTTATAATTTTTATGAGATTAAAGATAAGATTTTTATTTGAATAAAGTTATGATTTTTGTATGTATGTAGAGAGAATAAAAGTTGGATTTTTATTATATGAACATCACTATAAAAATATGATTTTTATAATGTAAGCATCGTTATAAAAATACGATTTTATTATATGTATAGCGAAATCAAAATATGATTTTTATTATGAAGAGAGCGATATAAAAATACGATTTTTATAATATATAAAAATGCAATCTTTTATATGTATGAAGCGATGTAAAAATACGATCTTTTATATAGATGAAGCGACATAAAGTTTGATTTTTCGTTATATAAAAAGTATGATTTTTCATTATATAAAAATATGATTTTTATATATGAAGGGAGAATAAAAATGTGATTTTTATACGAATAGTATTAGAGTAAAAATGTGATATATATATATATATGAAGTAGCGAAAAAGTTTTGGTTTTTATATAGAATTTAGCGAGAAAAAGATTTGGTTTTTATATAGAAGTTAGCGGGATAAAGATTTGATTTTTATATATATGAAGTAGAAATAAAAATACGATTTTTTTTATTTTGAAAGAGAAATAAAAACATGATTTTTATATATGGGGTAGCATTGTTAAAAATATGATTTTAATATAAATCGTGTGAAACCGATCTCATGGAGATACGGTGAAGAATAGAACATGCGGAGGCAAATCCAAACCGCCATCCACTAAAGAATGACGAAGTGGGAACCCAAGGTGAGGACTCCTCACTATTATTTTCTTATACAGTTATTTATTTTATAACTGCATATATGAACTGCTCCCCGTCGTCCACAGACCATGGACGACTTGTTTGATTGCATTATGTTGTGGTTTTCGGATTGAGTGATTTGTTTGTTGAATTTGACATGGAATGTGAATGGAATAATTTGGTTTGATTATTGTGTGTATGGCGCAAGCCAGTATAGGAGAGAGGTAATGCTAGACATTACCTGATTTTAATATCGCGCTGTTATAATGCCGAAATTTCCTGAAATAAAAAGTGTTAGTTAAAAATAACATTTTTATTGAATAAATGAACTGTTAAAAATAGTAAAGTGTTGAAATAAATATTTTAACATTAAAAATAAAAATTTTAACGTGTAAATGAACGACATGAAATTATCCTGAAAAGAATTGAATATTCATTTATAAATTAGACGATTTGTTTATGTACACACATTTGACTGATATTGATTGGGACGATAAATTTTACACATCGTCCAACTGCACAAATAAAATTCATTATTTGTTGATTGAAACCCGACACGGGTATTGGGATGATATTGGGCATACACTAATCCCAATATTTAGTTGTATGTCAATCAATTGGTTGACAAGCTGTGTAAGCATTGAATATTTATATTTAACGCTTATGTAGTGTAGAATGCACTTTGGATGATGGTTGAATGCGTTTGATTGTTGTTGTGTACGTGTGTTGTATAAAATCCATATAAATCAAGTTATATGGTAATTGACTATGTCTGATTCCAGTTTAGAAATAGTGAATATTTTAAAAGAAATAATATTTTAAAATAATGAATATTTCAAAATAATATCCAGTAAAATATCAAAATCTGATTTTGATGTTCGATTTGGGATGGACACGAATATATCTAAATATATGAAGTCGTGTCAGTTAAATTAACGCCATTTTGACATGAACGATATTTATATCGATTTTATTCATTTCTATAATGAATATTGAAAAGGAATTGATTTCAAAATATAATGTTTTGAAAATATTATCATTTATATATTGATGATATAAAATATTCAATTTTGATTTGAAATTGAATATGAAGTTGAAATCATTTTGAAAACGAATTTAAAACAATTTATAAAATACGTTTTAAATTGAAATCGACGAAATATATATTATATATATAATATAATGGCCTGAATAGAACGCGTCGCGCTACAGCAGTCCGTGAATTTCGACCATTGACTTCGAATGGACATTACGGGAGATTCAACTGTCGGATTCTCCTAAAACCGACACCTTTGGGTTCGTATCTAAAAGAGCTTTCTAACGAATATTAGAGATTTGAAATCTAACGGTTGGATTTGGAATTGTTTCCAAATCAAATTTGGAAAAGGTCGCTGTAAGTGCAGTTCGATGACCATTGATGGAAATCGACAGTACGGGCCGTGACAAAATTATTAAAAATATTAATAATTTGTGTAAAATCATAATAAATGATTTGGAAAGAATTGGGATGAAAAATTCCATGTTTGAAAAGATAAAAATATATTTTTATCGAAATGAACTAGTTATGAACTTGAATTATAATCCAATATTTTTAAATGAATAAATTGGATTTGAAATGGTTTTAATAATAACCGGAATTTCCAATATATGAATTAGAATGGATTTGAATCGAAATTATCTTCGGAATATTTCGATATTGGATTCCGTGATTATACAGACATTATGGGGGAATTTGGAAGATATATATAAATATATATATATATATATATATATATATATATCGTTATTCCAATACTATATTTGTTGATTTTAGAATTTGATATTGAATATAAGCCTATATATTTTCTATTCAGAGCCTTGTATTTAATATCAAATTGGATTTTGAGTTTGTCGTAAACCATGTTTTAAATGACACTGTTCTTAAACCCAGTTGAGAAAAGATATAAGTCTTTGAATTAAGATGTAGAGAAGAATTACCAATTAATTAACATTTAATTGTGTTTGAAACGGAATGTGAATTAGGTTTATTGTGAACTGTGTTTTTAATGAAATTCGTTCTTTAACCCGATTTACAATGAAATGAGATTTGGGACTTATAAATCTTTTAGTTAAGGTTTAATGGAATTTTCCAAAGTAAAGTTTTCCAATTTAATAAAATAAATTGGAATGGAATGGAATTCGATTTGGTAATAATCAAAGTGAACTTCTATGGAGGAGGAAGACTATTACTATATATGGAATTTAAAAGGCTTTGTCGTTATTCCATTTATATTATCGGTTGGATATGGAAGTTTATATTGATTATGTTAGACCGAAAAATGGCACTAACACCCAGTTGCCTAGGATTCGTAGGTAATATCGAAGAATAGTAATCTAAAAACAGAGAAAAAGCAATCAACACACAACATTTATAGTGGTTCGACATTAACGAGCCTACATCCATTTTATAGTTCTTCATTTAATAGAGAATTACAATTGCAATGAATACAATTACTCAAACACTCGAATTTAATGAATACTTCTCTCTGAATTCATTGTATTTTCATTGGAGAAGAAGGTTCTCCCTTGAAGGGGGTGCGGCCACGGCAGACATCGGGAACAAAAATGCCAAAAGTCCCCTCAAATGGCTGCGAATTCATGTGTTTATAGGTAGAAATTCGGTTATGGAAGAGTGGCCATGTGGCAGCATCAGGGAGGAGTTCGAAAGTAATGGAGATAGTGGGGGAAATGGTCTTCATTTCGTGAGAAGCAAGTGGCATTCGGTCCCCTCTTTTAGGCATGAAATTCGGTCCTCATTTGAGTGGGTATAACCGCTTCAGGATATTCAAATGTAGGATTGGTTCAGGGTGATAAGTGTGTACCGGTTCGGTATTATAGGCAACAGAACATGTCTACGGTTAAGGGCAGTTACGTGCTTCAGGTGAGGGGATCGGGTCGGCTTCCTTCGATCCGAACCGATGTTCGTTTTGACAAGTCTCCTGGCCGTGTGCTCTCCAATCCAATCCGACATGGGCTCTCTGATCTGATCTGATCCGAGCCCTCCAATCCGATTTGATCCGAGCTCTGGTTTTAGAACATATAAGAGCTTTAACTTCTAACATATGTAACCCTGATCGTTTGAGTTTTGGGTGGCCTGGTCACAAAACAGGCTAACATTTTTCCCCCAAGGTACATCTTGTCGAAGATGAGGCGTGCTTTAAATATGTCAAGATGAATATTTCTGGAAAGTCTTCCGTCCTTGAGAAGGCTTTATCAAATTGTTGTGTCCTCTTGGAGGGCTCTGATATTTCAACTTTTGGTTGTATAGACGGCTGGTCTTATATCGCACTGCTTCCATAGGTGCTAATCGGACCAAATCTTATGGCTGGAGTAATCGGAATGATTAAGTGACCGTTCAAATCGCGTCGAGTCAAGAGGTCAAGTACTTTTTCCACAAGTCAATGTATGAATTAGACATCCAAATCATTGGGTAGTATAAGAATCTTTGGCCTTTGAGATAACGTCTAGATCATTGAGATAAAGCGCATCCATATTGGCATATGAGTCTGTCATTTTTACTCGGCTTTGGACTATCCCCCCATTAGGATGTTAATATATGATTCCATGATTGCACTGGATCGTAACAATGAGAAGTTGGAAAGCCACGATCACTTCGGATCGCGCTAATATAGAACCATAAATCGATGGTTGCAATATATCATATTTTAAAGGAATCAACAATCGCTCTGGATCGTATCAATAGAAAATCAAAAGTCTATGGTCACATACATGTTAGTGCGAGATGTTGTTGAAAACATGCAAGACAATAGCTTGTACGACCATCACAATCGTAAATCAACAGAGAAGTTTATCACACTCTCTATTTGATGCAATTGCGGATCAAGTCTTTGGATTCATGCTTGATCTGTTAGTTGGATTACTTGGATGGTCAAGATGGATCAAGTCATATTCCATAGATATAGTGTATATGTTCTGAATCATGCATTGACTCAGGGTCACGTTCAAAGTCAATATGTCAGTTGAGGGTGATGCTCCCAGCATCAGTGGAGGACGAGCGAAGTTACTTCTTGTTCCCCAGCATCAGTGGGGTTTGTTCCAGAGGTGAACCCGCCAAGGCCTTTTGGTGGTCTCCTTGCGGAGATACTCTGAAGTCTTAGTTATCCAGAATACTGGATACTGCTGCTACCAATGCCGTAGGTGATCCAGGTCGATCTACATATGCTACCGCAGCATTGAATCTTTTGAGGAATGAATGCAGGGTCTAGCCGGACCTTTGTATGATTGAAGTATGTAACATGACATTCTTGGATCAACAGATGTGGACCTTGATTGCTCAATGAAGTGGGTGACCAACGCATTCCAGCTGTTGATCAATTCAGATGCATGCCAACAGAAATGAATGTCAAGATCCAGAAATGATAGCTTAAAGCGCAGGGAATTGCTAAAATCCCCAATGTCTTGTGTGTAAGAGTTTTGATTGACGTTGCTCATGCCGTCTTTAAGGTGTTCCACCTCTCGTAAAGCATCAATTAACATTGATATTCTGGCCTTCATCTTTGAAAAGTTGTCGCCAATGTTTCAATTCAGGGTTGGCGTCCCCAGCATGAAGTCTTGAAGTAGGTGGAAGCCGGTCTCTGGCTTCTTAGTTCCGCATATTTAATAGCAGTCAATCAGGTTATGTCCTTTAATTCTGGATGGTGATCCGCTGCTCCGATGTATACGGGTTAGTTTTGAGAGCTCATTCTTTTATTTATAGTATGGGATCTTCTAGAACTCCAATGATGGTAAATGCGCTTAAAGTTGGTGGGTATTCGAATTACGTTACTCGAAACTTGTATCCCATGCCCCTCATCTAAGGGGGTTTTGCTATGCGATGAGCATCAAATCCATTTCTTCTCTAAATTCATACTTCCTCATCAAGTCATGAATTAGAGTTTGATACAAAATAATTTAATCGTGTCCAGCTCATGTTAGTTTTTGGTCTCCCACCCAAGCTCTGAGGATCGGAGTCGGGTGGTGATAAGATCACATTATAGTTGCCTCGAATGCTTCCACCTGCCCCCCCCACCCCGCATTAAGGAATGGGGAGTTTCATGTTGAAGTTGAGTTGGATTTGAAGCATTCATCTGAATTAGAGTATAGGTTGGTCGGACTCCGTTTAAGTTTCCAGTGGCTCTTGCATTACCGCAGTTTTCATCCAAAACGTTACGATCAGAAGTTGCATGCTAGAAATTCCTGGAAGGAGGTTGATTGCACCATGCTTCATTGAAGACGATGTTTCCAACTTGTCCTAGTGTCTCATGTGATCTGGACCACGAAGCAGGGAGTGTTTTAGCCAAGTTCGTTGTCACTTGAATTCCCACGGTACTCGCTCAAGCGAGTAAGTCATAGTTGTTCGGCCTTCCATCTATCCGTGTAAAGAAGTTATCCATCATTTTCTGCCGTTTCCGGAGAAGTTCATCTTGTCGAGCCATCTGGTTTTTAATTCGGCAAGGGCACCATTCATTTCATATCTAGTCTGACATGACGAGGGATCACCGCAAGAAGAAATCTGCTGACTTCCTTCGTTCCTAGCGCCTTCTGCACCAACATCCTCAGCATGGAAGAAATTTCTATCATCCTTGTTCTTAGCCCTTGAGTCGAAGTATCAGGCAATTTTCTTCCTTGCAAGATAGAAGTCAAAGTAATAGCGTGCCCCTTCATCCGAGGTGTTTCAATCGGAAAATCAGTCAAGACTAGCAAATGGACGTTCACTCTGCATCCATTCTGTGGTCCTCAAATGGCCTCCAGTCTAGAGGTAATGGCATAAGACAGGTGGTGGTCAGATCACGTCCTTTTCAAATTTAGACATAGGGAGGCTAATTATGGATAGTCAGGGAAATATTCAATCCATAAAAATCTTGGATGCCACAATAGTGTTAGATCATATTAAGACCGTAAATTCGATGATCACTCGGGATCGCATTAAGGCCGGGTAGAAATCCAATAATCCCATGGCTTCATCGAGTCCTTCCCAGTCGCGGGTATTAATCGCATGACATGTCATTGAATAATTCACTCTCAAAGCCTCGTTTGGGTCGCCGCCTCGACTTACGTAGGCTGCTTATCATCAGGCATTAACATCAGCCTTCTGGATGTGGCCCTTTATTTGATTTCTACTGGCCTACTGCTGTTGCGAGTGTGGGCCTCGCGTTCTTGACCAGTTATCCTTTGTAAATCTTCAATCGGCAAAAAAAGTGGTATTCCTGCAGTATCATACATTTGCAAGTTTGTTATATATTTCAATCGAATATTATTGTAGTTAGAGCATTACTACACTGAGTAGTAAGCAATAAATTACATCACAAATCAGATAAGGGTTTCGATTCGGTATCCCTTCAAATCACAATCCCTACAAATAAATAGCATGTCATATCGCAGCCATCGTAGGGTTGTGATGTGTGTGTATGCCCCAATCAATAGTGAATAAAGTGCCTGGCCAGGGCTTGTTTGGGATTTATTCGGATTGACAGTGCATCGCCCCCCAATGTCCGAAAATGAGGGGTTCGGGCTCAGCTTCCATTCTTGCCCCCGATCCTGCAGTGGGGTAGGAGCCCTTTTGTGGCATTTAATCACAATGCCTTTACACTCTCCTGTCATATGCCCAGGGTAGAGTTTGAACTCAGCTTTCATTCTTCCCCCGAATCCTTCAGTGGGGTAGGAATTGATTTCTAGCGCTCAGTCCCTAACGCCTTTATACTCTCCCGTCGAATACCCAGGGTAGAGTAGAATCAAGGCGGTCTTTTAATCGTGGTGCACCATCATGCCTTGAAGACGTCATCTTCCCGTCCTTTATTCTCTCTCTCGAATCATGAGAGTTAGAGTTAATCAGGTGAATAGTCATGTCATTCGCCCTGGCTTTCCTTCTGCACTCTAATTCCAAGAGCGGGATCCTGCCGGCTCGAGTGTCGTTTCGATCTCGAATTTAATCCTTACTTCCCATTTTGCTCTAGATGATGTACATTATCGGGAAAGTGGTCGGGCCACCCTTGCCGAATCTTTGCGTTCCTCTATTCAATCTGTGGGTGGATTAATTGGCACCAAACTTCAGGTACCTGCATTAAACATGTCACACGAGTTAGTCATGTCAATAATTCAAGAAGCATGTAAAAATAAATTGCATGATTGAAAAGTAAGCATATCAAGTGGCAGTGCTGCCTCCTTTATTTGGATTTGTTCAATCTGTTGGCGTCGAGCATAGGATCGAGCCACGTAGACGATCGAACTACGTCCATTTAGAGTCGGACTCTGACTTTGTAATGCAAAGATTAATGAACAATTGTCTTATGGTATGCCACACGCGAGCTAAGGAGTGTATGGTCATCTCAAGTCCACCTTGAGACATAAAACTTTCTTTATACGGAGGGCTTGGCTTTGTAGACGAGCAATTCAGTCGTGCTCATTTTGGTTTTGTTCTATAACTCTATATGTGGATGTTACAAGTCTGATCGCTAGAAAATCCTGGATACCCCCATGCAATTTTCGGGCAAGGATGAGGCAATCGATCATGTAAGACTATGATGTATCAGCTTTGAATTAGATGATGTAATCACGAACAATCGACATTCGAATCTCTAGTTTCCCCCAGCGTTTGGGGGCACGAGTTACTTATCAGATAATCAATGAAAGTGGGTGGAACTGTAAACCTTCACTTTCTAACTCCAAACCGTCGTTTATCAGAAGTTTTATTCATGTATATCATATATCTAGTGGGAAGTTTATTAGTGCTTTTATCGAATCATTCAGGGCGGTGAATCAACAATGAGACTCGTTGATGTCTATCTCGGGATGACCTTCCAAAGAAAATAAGCAATGTCGCCTTGCATGTCGTATCTTGGGGCTTTACGAACGATGGTACACCTTTTGCTTTTTCTTGTCGAAAGCATTCCATATTGTAGGAAGTAATTTATGGGGGGTCATCCATGCCCCCCTCTTGGGTTCGGTCTCCAATACTGGATCAACTCCCATCTGATTAATGCTCGGAGCTTCTAGTGTTTCGATTCTACATGAGCTAACTGTGAAGCTAAGAAACTTCCTTAAGGCAATGCTAAATGAGCATTTCACCTTCTACACAACATAGTGTCGGTTGGTATTGAACACCTCTGTCAAATCTGAAGCATGGTCGGTTGATTTCTTGGACTCCACAAGCATATCATCTATGTAGACTTCCATGGATTTTCCAATTTGATCGTGGAAAATATGACCCGCCGAGTGTGGGTATGTTCCTGATCAGGCACGTGTATAGGAAGCTGGTTGTAACCCGAATATGCACCATAAAAGAGATAAGTTCATTTCCAATTGTCGAATCCACAAGTTGCTCACTGATCAATTTTGGGTAATGGGAAGCTATCTCTTGGACAAGTCTTGTCAAAATCTCAAAAATCAGTGCATGTTCATCATTTTACATTAACCTCCATAACAAGTACAAGGTTCAATAACTAGTCCGGATTTTTAGCATCTCTAGTGTCCACTTCTTCTTTCAAGGTAGTCGACCTCTTCGGGCCTAGCATATGCCTCTTTTGTTTAGTAGGAGGGTACTTCGGGCTTATGTTTAGTGCATGACTCATGATCGACGACGAGATCCCACACATGTCAGCATGGGTCCATGCAAATGCATCCAGATTGGATCGTAGAAAATCTATCTGTTCCCTCATCCGGAGATGGTCTAAATGAGATCAGTTTTTCAAAGCCTTTATCAGGTCGTCATTACCAATATGAATATCTTCTGTTGCTTCATTAGGTGTCATCCTTATGAATCCCAAATCTTCATCCTCTCTGGGGTCCATGTCTTTGGGCAGATAATCAGGCAACTCCTTTTTCGATGCTTCCTTACACCTCCTTTGGAGGAGGCGAAGTACTTTTAGGTTCCATGCCATCTCTATTGTGTAGCATCTCCCAATTAGCTAAATAGTTGGTTCTTCTAGTAACATGGTCATCGTGGACCATTCCCATTCCATTTTTCATTAGGAAGTTTAGCAGTAGGCATCCGAGTGTGATGTAAGCTCTAAACACCGCCAGTGCTGGTCTGTCTAGACCTTAGTCAGATAAACTTGACTATGATAGCATGGATTGCAAGGCTTTAAGTAATGTTCATGTTTTCTATCACAACTGATGTATGAAGTGGAGGGCTAATGGTCGATTCATATTTGTGTTGGTCTCAAACTCTCATCTCTTGACCAAGGTCATTTGGTGATTGATGAGTAGTCAAGTTGCTATAATCTGGGAAAGGATCCATAGGTCCAATCATGGCATGTGGTGGTTCAACTAGTACCTGGCTCTGGGCACCAACGTAAATCAGTCGTCATCGATATGGTTGAAAATTGATGGGTATTGTGATGGTTTGCTAAGTTCTTCAGGGAGTGAACCGTGAGACATATGTCTTTCATCACGTCATACGAGTGAAATGTAGCTTTATAGTGTTAGGACCTTTAGTCGCTTTCTTGGATTTCGTAATTACGAACCATCGCTGCTAAGATTATTTACGTCATCTTCGGAATAATGTCTGGCTGCCCCATATCAATGTCATTCGAACTTCCGTAGGTTGGACATGTTTAAGCTATGTAAACCAAGTAGTTACTACTCATCCACAAACAACATCTGTGGAATTGGTGTAGCTTATACACCATCGAAACCCTGAGACAGGAGGTTACCAGGAAACAGTCTTTCTCCCCGTACACTGCTATAGTTAGCATGCAGATTTTGTTTAATAACTCCTCACATTAAATAACATCGACAAATAGAGGTCATGGCTTCTAGAGGAATCCCACTCGTTGCCATTTCATTTTCATACTCTTTGACTATCCATCTAATATTCATTAACAAGCTTTGATGATTGCTGTTAGCCAAAATATATGTCAAGACGATGGTGAGCCGTGCTCCGAGCCGAAGGAGAGTCGTGCTCTGAGCCGAAGGCGAGGCCGTCAGCGGGTCCGGGCCCAGCGCCGGTGGGGGTCCGGGGCCCCACATTCCCGGGTCGGATCGGAATTTTCCTTCAAACTGCGGTTCAGAGATATCATCGGATCGGGGTTGAGCCCTCGGGTCGGATCGTGCAAGTCACTTCGGGATGGGTCGGTCCTACTTCATTCGAGCGGATCGGGTCAACTCTCTAGCACGAGCGAGTCGGGTCGATTCCATCCGATCCGGAGCTTATCCTTTCTTAATTCGAACCAGCACCCCTCTTTCCTATCCGATCTGAGGCTTCATTTGCATCCGACCCGATCCCTTCATCTGCTTCTGATCCGAAGGCCATTCAAACTGGAAGTACATCCAATCCTATCCAGAAACTTTTATGGACTTGATTTCCAATCTATGGCGATTGATACTAGATGGTGTGGAAGTGGTTACACGTCTGGTGATCTCTTGCAAAGTGAGTACATAATTAATAGGATTTCCTCATCGGACTTGGCGATCCAATAAGTAGATTGGAGAATCCTTAAATGTTGAGAATCTTCATTTCTAAGTGAAAGCACCAAAATGTTAGACCGAAAAATGGCACTAACACCCAATTGTCTAGGATTCGTAGGTAATACCAAAGAATAGTAATCTAAAAACAGAGAAAAATCAATCAACACACAAGATTTATAGTGGTTCGGCATTAACGAGCCAACATCCACTTTATAGTTCTTCATTTAATAGAGAATTACAATTGCAACGAATACAATCAGTCAAACACTCAAATTTAAAGAATACTTTTCTCTGAATTCATTGTATTTTCATTGGAGAAGAAGGTTCTCCCTTGAAGGGGGTGCGGCCATGACAGACATCGGGAACAAAAATGCCAAAAGTCCCCTCAAATTGCTGCAAATTCATGTGTTTATAGGCAGAAATTCGGTTATGAAAGAGTGGCCACGTGGCAGCATCCGGGAGGACTTCGAAAGTAATGGAGATAGTGGGGAAAATGGTCTTCATTTCGTGAGAAGCAAGTGGCATTCGGTAACGTCTTTTAGGCATGAAATTTTGTCCTCATTTGAGTGGGTATAACCGCTTCAGGACATTCAAATGTAGGATTGATTCGGGGTGATAAGTGTGTACCTGTTCGGTATTATAGGCAAGAGAACATGTCTACGGTTAAGGGCAGTTACGTGCTTCAGGTGAGGGGATCGGGTCGGCTTCCTTCGATTCGAACCAATGTTTGTTTTGACAAGTCTCCTGGCTGTGTGCTCTCTAATTCGATCCGACATGGGCTTTCTGATCCGATCCGCGCCCTCCAATCCGATCCGAGCTCTGGTTTTAGAACGTATAAAAGCTTTAACTTCTAACATATGTAACCCTGATCGTTTGAGTTTTGGGTGGCCTGGCACAAAACAGGCTAACAGATTATATATTGTGATCTGTTTTCCGTGAAGATTCCATGATTAATGGAATGTGATTTTGGGTTTAACGTGGACTGTGTTTTAAATGAAATTAGTTCTTTAACCCAGATAAAGATAAGATTTATTTCTTAACTTTGAATAATCATTAAGTAATGATTTTTGGAAATTAAAACTGAATTAGAGTTTTAATGAATCTTTAAATAGATTGAAAGGTGAATTTGATAAATAAAATAATCAAATTCAAGAAATGATCGAGAATGGAGTATCACCAGTTTTGCACCAGGCGATAGTTAAATCTTTAATTAGGTTTGAATGCGAAATGGTAATTAATTTTACCAATAACACCGTGGTGTTAGATATGAAGTACTACCTGTTTTACTTCATAGGATGAATAGGTTGGGATTGGAAAATTAAACAAATGATTACTTCGGTAAGGTTCGCTAATCCCGACTAGTTTGAATAAACCATAATTTGGTTTGAATCGACATCCAAAGGAAGACTAAAGAATTAATTTAAAGAATTTATCTTTGATAAAATTAATGGGAACCTTTCCCAAAGGATATGAATATTTAAATAAAAGAATATTCAGAATTGGAATGAGGCGTATGTTATGTTTTTATAGCACTTGTTTATTATATACACGAGTTATTCGGGAAGACCGGGTTTATCCCATTCTGAATAACTGAATCGGCGATGAGTCGACGATGAAGATGGTGATTGAAGACCGAAGGTCTTCACATCATTTGGATGATTACTGATGTCTTGATTGGGCTGTACACCTAAGACGAGGTAATAAGTGGTGATCGTTCTAGACGTACTTGAAGATCGACCGGATATGCGAGGACCTCTCTCCTGTATTGGACATATGGGACGAGGAATAAGGTGCCTTCGGTTTCGTTCAGACCTAGAACGAACTTGTTAATGATGTGTGTCTGACATCGGATTTCATTCTGTGTGATTGATAGACATCGGTTGCATAGCGTGAATTGACTATGTGGCATGCTGAGATGCAAAAGATCAAGGCTTCTATTGAAAAGCAGAGTCTTGTGGTCGATGATCAAAGCACGGCTTTAATATAACATAGCTTTGTAGTGTTAATTCGCGAGCCTCACACCCCGGTGTGAACCAAAAATGGGAGAGGAATTCAGGGAGGGCATGTGTTTCCTTCTAGCTAGGATTGGTGTCTGGGTTTTGCATGCCCAGATGTTTTACTAATATAGATGATGGATAGCGAGGCGCCTCGGTTATATCGGTCTTTGCAGAACCGATGGATGGTCTTTATACAGACTAGACCGACGCCCGATAGGGTGGGGAAATGTCGTGTTCAGGCATTTTAATCCACATCGAGTGGACCGGCCCTGACGATCCAAGGTGCAGTTGCGGCTGTATCCTGAGGGGCGGGCTTGAGCATCTCGAATTTGGTAAGGATGATCCCTTGCCTTGGTTCACAGATGGAAATCCAACTTCCAGTACGTGACATTGCGGTTTTGATTGTAGAGCCTAGTATTGGCGACATGATCATATGGTACCCATGCCGTCTAGGATTAGTACATTTGTATTTGAAATTGTTTTATACACTATGCACTTATAGTAGTATCAAACGAATTGTCTTAAATGTACCAAGCATGTTTGGCTATTATAAGGGAAAGCCCTATCCTCCGGCTTGCGTTGCATTGTGTGATGGGACCTGGGTCTTATAATAGCTTCATTTTTTCAAAAAGCATTGCGTTGTTTGTTCGACGCACTAGTATTCTTGGGAGGAAACCGGTTTCGTGTTATACGGCGTGGTCCCTTGATTTACTTTATTTTTAAAGTAAAGATTTAATGACTGTTTTAGTTCTCACACCAGTCATATGACTGACCTGGAGTTTATTGTTTTAACATAAACTCTAGGTGCCCCTATTTTCCACACGGGTAGCTAGAAGTTTTGGTTTTGTTGATTTATATTCACAGGATCCTGGTTTACAGCTGGAATAATATTCGGAAAGCTTTGTATCTGTGTATCTCTTTCAGTTGTTTGTATTGTTTTCCGCTGCATTGTAATTTGTAAATCTCTGATATTTGTCAAATGTTTAATATTTATTCATACTCCGTATATTCTTGTACTCTGATGTAAATTGTTGTAATAAGCAATGGAATGTTCTTCTATTTGTGTTCTGATTTGTTGTGTTCTCAACTCAATCCGTTCTTTCTCTTCTCTTTGGAGACCGGGGAAGTTCGGGTCGTTATACAGCATATGCCTGACGTTTGTTGAAATGACCTAAACTCACCCATAAGGGAAAGCCCGGATTGAGTTGAGAACATGACAAATCAGAACACAAACTATAGAACATTTCATTGCTATTACAACAATTACATCAAAGTATAAGAATATACAGAGCATGAATAAATAATATACATCAAAAAAATATTAGAGATTTAAATATTACATAACAGCGGATAATAATACATAACACAACCGAAAGAGACACGGATACAAAGCTTTCTGAATATAGCTCGAGCTGTAAATCCAGGATCATGTAAAATAGAAATCTGCAAAATCAAAACTAGTAGCTGCCCGTGTGGAAAATAGGGGCTCCCAGAGTTTAGCTAGAAACAATAAACTCCGGGTCAGTCATGAGACTAGTGTGAGAACTAAAACAGTTATAAGCAGCGCAATGCTTTTTGAAAAATGAAGCTACTATAAGACTCAGGTCCCATCACACAATGCAACGCAAGCCGGAGGATAGAGTTTTCCCTTATAATAGCCAAACATGCTTGGTACATTTAAAACAAATCATTTTGATATTAATATAAGTGCATATTATCGAAATCAACTTCAAATATAAATGTATCAATCATAGATGGCATGGGTACCATATATCATGTCACGATACTAGATCTACAACTAAAACCGAAATGTCACGTATTGGAAATAGGATTTTTGTCATGAGTCAAGGCAAGTGATGTATGCCTTACCGATTCGAGTCACATCTAGCAAGATGACCTAGGATCCCCCGTAGTGAACCTTTGGATCTTGCAGGGCCGGTCCACACTAACGTTTGTGGATTGGCAATTCGTGAACACACGTTTCTCGGTCCTATCGGACCAATTAGTAACAACCCGGAATTTCTGAAAAAAAATTTATTTTTATTTTAACTATTTTAATGGATTTAGAATATTTAAAATAACTTATTTTAAATAATAATGACAAAAAAATTATTTTAATCGAAGTTAGAACGTATAAATTTATTTTAATTATAAAACCAGCCTAAAATGGCGCGATGGTTTGAAAATTCGATTTTTAATTTCAAATGAATGTACAGGATTCAAAATAAATTGGATTTCAGTAACAAGAAATATTTGAATCTGTTTAATTATATCTTTCAAACGAATGTGAAAAATCCGGATTTCATAACGATAATTGAAAGTTATGTCCAGTTGAAAATTTAGAATAGTCGCTATGGAATATATATATATATAGCCATTTTACAAATGACCTCCGTTTTTGATGAAACCACTTTGGTTGGATCTGGAATGTCAAATTATTGTTAGATTCCAATTTTCATACTTTTTGGAATCAATATGTGAGTGTGGTAAATTAAAACGTGTTTGGTAATTTCAGTTTGAACTTAATCGACTGGAAAATGACCATTTTTCAAACGGTCTCCAAATTCGACGAACTTAGTTTTGTTAGGACCGTATCATCAAAACATAGCTAGATTTATTTTTCTGTAATTTTTGGAGTCAGTATTTGGCCCCGGTATATTAAAATGTACATTTAAAATCAATATATATTGATTTATATTTTAATTTTGGTAAAAACTATTCGAAACAACCGAATTGGCTTACGAAACATATCCCATTGTGTCCGGAATGGGATATTTAGCTAGGGACGATAGTCGTTGGGCTTGATTTGGAGTTAACAATGATAAACAAATAAAAATTGGAATTAAATATTAACATATATTTTCCATAAATACCCCTTTCTCTAAACCCTAGCTCAACAAAAAGGGAGCCGCCGCTCTTTAAAAACTGATGGCTGAAAATGTCCCATTTTAATTCGCCAATAAAACACAGATCAATCTAAATTAGCATAGGATTTCAACACAGAGATGGAAGAGATTCGTGAGCTCCTTTGATCTATACGGTTAAGATCATCGGGAAGGCATTATTTTGGCCGGAATATCCTAGGGAACTCGCGCGGTTTGAAGCTGAATTCAGACTAGGGGAGTTGGCGAGTTTCTCGAGACTAAGGGAGGTGGTGTAGTGTTCATAGACGGACATCGAGGAGGTCTCCGATTTGGGTCAGGCACGTCAAAGTGGTGGTGTTTTGGGAACCCTAACGGGCGAGGTTGGGTTCTGCGGTCGTGAATAGCACCTAGAGGAAACACAATGAAAGGGAAGAAGGGTAATCTTCTATTTAGCAATGCTTTAAAAAAATCATTTCTTCAAAAAAATAAAAAGATCATTTCATCAAAAAAATAAAAAGATCAGTGCTTTAAAAATAAATTGGACAAAGTTTTATAAAATAAAATTGACAAAGATAAGTAAAATAAAATTAACATAGTTTTATAAAATAAAATTGACATTGTTTTTAAACCATAAAATAGCATTGTTTTTTTTTAAAATAAATAAAGAATTGTTTTAAAAATAAAAATGTCTTTGTTTTAAAAATAAAATGTCTTTGTTTTAAAAAGGTAAAAATGTCATCGTTTTAAAAAAATGGAAATACCATTGTTTTAAAAATGAAAATAGAATGGTTTTAAAATAAGAAAATATGATTTCATTGTATGGAAAAAAAGATTTTTCATTGTAAAAAAAATATGATTTCATTATATAGAAAAAATGATTTTTCATTGTAAAGAAAATATGATTTCATTGTTTAGAAAAAATGATTTTTCATTGTAAAGAAAATATGATTTCATTGTATAGAAAATATGATTTCATTGTATAGAAAAAATGATTTTTTGTTGTATAGAAGAAAATGATTTTTCATTGTATAGAAAATATGATCTTTCACTGTATAGAAAAATATGCTTTATATATATAGAGTTGAAATAAAAATATGATTTTTATTTAAATAACATCGTATTAAAAATGTGATTTTTACTATGAACAGCGTGAAAAAGATTGCGTTGGAATTTTTGGCAAATCCAAACTGTTCAGAAATAAAACTGGCGGGGTGGAAACCAAAGGTGAGAACTCCTTCTCACTTTTATTATTTTACAGTTAATTATATACTAGGATGTAGACGGTTCTTAGCAGCACCCGACACTATTTATTGTAGAAACCATGGTTGTTTGTTTTGACTGTATTGTATGTTGTTTGTGATGTTGAAATGTTGAACATAATGTTAACATTAATGTAGCAGTTGGAATTAAATTATAAATAATTATTTATAATTCAAAATAGTGAAAATTGGTTAAGTTTAAAAATAACTCAATCGGATTTAAAATTAGTTAAATTTGTTAACCAATAATTTATTTAGATAAACTGTTGTTGTTTGAAAACCCCATACGGGTATAGGGATGATATTTGGCATACACTAGTCCCAATATTTTGTTGTATGTCAATCGCTGGATTGACAGTCTGTGATGAGCGTTATTTATATATTTTAATGCTCACATAGTTGTAAATTTCACTCTAAATGTGAATGGACCGTTTTATGATTATTTATCATTATTGTTGCATACATGCGATGTATGAAATCCATATAACTGAAATTATATGGTAATTGATTGAGCCGCTTTCCGATTCAGAAATTAAAGAACATTTTAAAATAAAATGACCTTTTAAAATGAAGGATATTTTTTAAATAAATGAATACTTTTAAAATAAATAATCTTTAAAATAAAGAATACGTTAAAATAAAATGTTTGAACAAAAAAAATCACATTCTTATTGTACGTATAAACAAATTAAATAATCATTTGTTTAATTATATTTTTGTACATTAAAATGTCACCTTTTAACATGTTAATGAAAATTAAATAATCATTTGTTTAATTATATTTTAGTACATTAAAAATGTCACCTTTTAACATGTTAATGAAAATGAGAATAATCATTTGTTGAACTATATTTTTTGAACATTAAAAATGTCATCTTTAACATGCTAATTAAGTGAATAAAAGATTTATGTGTTGAATAAAAATTTTGAACAATAAAAATATCATTTTTATTGAATGTATAAACCATATAAGAATTATGTGTTGAATAAAATTTATGGAACAATAAAAATAGTTGTGGTTAAACGTCCTTTTTATGGATCGAGTTATTCATTTTATAATGAATATCGAAAAGAAGTGATTTCAAAATTTAATATTTTGAAAATATTATCATTTTAATATGATAAAGATGTAGAATATTCAATTTTGATTTAAAATTGAAAATAAAGTTGGAATCGTTTTAAACCGAATATATAAATGATTTATAAAATACGTTTTAAATGGGAGTCGATGAAATATATATAATATACATTATATATATCTAATGGCCTGAATAGGACGCGTCGTGCATTGACCGTTCGTGAATTTTGAGCATTAACTTCAAATTGATGTAACGGGAGATCTGACCGTAGGATTCTTCTAAAACTGAAACCGTTGGGTTCGTATCGAAAATAGCTTTCTAATGAATATAAGAAGTTTGAAAATGGTTGGATTTGGAATTATGTCCAAATCAAATTTGAAAAAGGTCGTTATGGATGCAGTTCGGTGGTCATTATTGGAAACCGACTGTACAGGCCTTAATAAAATTATAAAAAATATGAAAAATTTATGTAAAATCATAATTAATAATCTGGAAAGATTTTGGGTGAAAAATTACATATTTAAAAAGAAAAAAATATGTTTGATCGAAATGAACTAGTTATTAATTAGAACAAATCTTTAATTAAGATTTAATGGAGTTTTCCAATTAATTAATATTTATTTGGAATTAAATAAAATAAACTGGATTTTGGGTTTGTCGTGAGTGGTGTCTTAAACAACACTGTTCTTAAACCCCATATGAAAAGAATAAATCTTTTAATTAAGATTTAGAAAAGTTTACTAATTAATTATTGTTTAATTAGAATTGAAATGGAAGCTGATTATGGTTTTATCGTGAACTATGTTTTAAACGACATTTGTTCTTTAATCCCAATTAACAGTGAAAATATATTTTGGAATTTATAAATCTTTTATTAAGATTCAAATGGAATCTATTAATCTTTTATTAAGATTTAAATGGAATTTTTAAATCTTTTATAAAGATTTACATGGAATTTATAAATCTTTTATTAATATTTAAATGAGAATTTTTCCAAAGTAAGTTTTGCAAATTAATAGAATAGATTGGAATTAAAGGGAATTCGATTTAATAGCAATCGAGATAAGCTTCTATGAATGAAGACCGTTACTATATATGGAATTCGAAAAGCCTTGCCGCTATTCCATCTATATTATTAGTCTGATACGGAAATTTATATTGATTATATATTGATTCATTTTCCGTGAATATTCCATAGTTAATGGAAGATGATTTGGGTTTATCGTGAACTGTGTTTTAAATGACAATGGTTCTTTAACCCAATTAAAGATAAAGATTAATTCCTAAATTTGAATAATAATAAAGTGATAATTTTTTATATTAAACCAAATTGGAGTTCAAATAAATATCTAATTAGATTGAAATGGGAATGAGATAATTTAATTTATCGAATTCTTGAAATGATCGAGAATGAAGTACCACCAGTTTTACTCCAGGCGATAGTTTAATTCTTTAATTAGATTTAAACGTGGAATGGTAATTGAATTTACCAATAACACTATGGGTGTTAGATATGGAGTGCCACTGGTTTTGCTCCATGGGACGAATAGGTTGGGATTGGGATAATAAATTTAAATAATTGATTACTTCGGTAAGGTTCGATAATCCCGACTAGTTAGGAAAACATTTCGAAATCGATGTCGAAAGGAAGGTTAAATATAAAAAAAATTATCTTTGATAAAATCAACGGGAACCTTTCCCTAAGAATTTGAATATTTTATTAAAAGAATATTCTGAATTGGAATGAGGCGTATGATGTGTTTTTATAGCTTTTGATTATAAAATGGGCAAATTATTTAGAAAGACCGTGTTTAACTAGTTCTGAATAATTAATACGACGACCAAGAGTCACAGATGAAGACGGTGGTTAAAGACCTAAGATCTTTACATCATTTGGATGATTACCGATGTCTTGATTAGGCCGTTCACCCAAGACAAGGTAATAAGTGGTGATCATCCAAACGTACTTGGAGATGGACAGATATGCAAGGACCTCTCTCTTGTATTAGACATATGGGGCGAGGAATACGGTGCCTCCATTTTCGTTCAGACCAAGAACGGACTTGTAAATGGATGGCATATCTGATGTTGTATTCCTTTATGCTGTATTCGTTGATCTTTGCTAAATATTTATTTGTTTGGTGGCGGAAAATTTATTATCATGCTTAACACCCATCTCTGAGATGTACGAGCTTAGAGGTTATATATTGGCAAAAATCAATGGTATGGTATGGACTGACAATATGGCATGCTAAGACGCAAATGATCAAGGCTTTTGTCGAAAAGTAGAGTCTTGTGGTTGATGATTAAAGCATAGCTTTAATTATCATAACTTTGTGTATAGCGTTACTTCGCGAGCCTCACACCCCAGTATGAACCAGAAACAGGAGAAGGACCCCAGAGAGGACATTCATTTCTTTCTAGCTAGAAGTGGTGTCATGCTATAGAGACTAGACATTTTACTTATGTGGATGATGGAAAGTGAGGTACCTTGTATTTGAGTCCCTAATGGCTCTTGATTTATGCCTCATAGGGTAGGGAAACGTATTGTTCAGGCATAACCAATCCATTAAAGTATTGGTGGACCAACCCTAGCGCTCCTAGGTTGCGGCTGTATCCTGAGACATGGGCTAGATTGTCTCGAATTCGGTAAGGACGATCCCTTGCCTTGGTTCATAGATGGAAATCCAACTTCCAATACGACATTGTGCGGTTTTGATTGTAGGACTAGTATGGCGACATGATATATGGTACCCATGCCGTCTGTGAATGATACATTTATATTTGAAGTTGTTCTTGACACTATACACTTATAGTAATACCAAAATAATTGGTTTTATACGTATCAAGCATATTTTGGCTATTATAAGGGAAAACTCTATCCTCTGGCTTGCGTTGCATTGTGTGATGGGATCTGAGTCTTATAATGGCTTCATTTTTTCTAAAAAGCATTGCGTTGTTTTATTCTAAACTAACATTTATGTGGAACCTGTTCCGTGTTATACGGCGTGGTCCCATGATTTCTCATCTTTAAAATCTAAGACTAATAACTTCTTTGAGTTCTCACACCAGTCCCATGACTGACCTGGAGTTTATTATTTTAACCTAAACTCTGGGTGCCCATATTTTCCACAGGGGCAGCCAGTAGTTTTAGTTTTGTAGATATTATATTCACAGGATCCTGGTTTACAGCTGAAGCGATGTTTGAAAAGCTCTCTATCCGTGTATTTCTTTCAGTTGTATTTTGTATTATTTTCCGTTGCTTTGTAATTAAATCTCTGATATTGTATTTCTAATGTGTAATATTTATTCATATTCTGGAATGTACTCCGAAGTAAATTGTTAACAATGAAATGTTTCTTCTGTTTGTGTTCTGATTTGTCATTCTCTCAATTCAATCCGGGCTTTCCCGTAAGGGGAAGTTTGGGTCGTTTCAGTTGGTATCAGAGCATTGGTTTACAGATCTCGAGAACAAAACACATTAGAATCAAACGAAAGAAGTCATCGGAGATTGGATTAGTAATATCCAATGATAATGACTCGTTAGAGATGGGATCAGTAGTATCCTAGAACGAGTGTAAGGAGTGATTTTAAAAATAAAAATGAAAACAAATTTTGTTTTGAAAATTCAAACCTTATTCTACATATTTGAATATTTTATTTTAATTTGATTTGGACAATCAAGTGTATAGAGATTTCTAATATACGTCTGATCCACGTGTATATGAAGCCTCAAATATACTGGGTAGATATAGAATCACATTCTAGTCGCCCGAAGATGATTCTGATTGATGCATCATCATCATCAGAGTTTATGTTCGAGTTTCGGAAGTGGGATATCTATATATTTCCAATTGACTAGTGTGAGTACCAAAATTTAATTAGAGTTTATTACTGTGATTTGCACTAAAAATATTTGACTATATATAAAAGTTATATATATTTAAAAGGATAATCACTTAATTGATTGCTGATTGTGATGTTTGATAATTAGTTTGACTAATTTAAATATTGGAATCATAATTTATTTAACCAATATGAGAAAGAATGATAAATTTAGCTAAATTGAATTTAATATTGTACTGAATTGAAAATTGATTAGAATTGAAAGTTGAGTTGGTTATTTAAATAACTTTCACCTCCGTTCCTTTTCGAGGACGAAAAGATTTTTGAGTGGGGGAGATTGTAACAACCCGGAATTTCTGAACAAATTTAAATTTTTTATTTTAACTATTTTAGTGGATTTAGAATGTTTAAAATAATTTATTTTAAATAATAAAGACAAAAAATTTATTTTAATCGAAGTTAGAACGTATAAATTTATTTTAATTATAAATGAGCCTGAAATGGCGCGGTAGTTTGAAAATTCGATTTTAAATTTCAAACGAACGTACAGGATTCAAAATAAATTGGATTTTAATAAAACAAGAAATATTGGAATCTGTTTAATTATATATTTTTAACGAATGTGAAAAATATGGATTTCATAACGTGAATTGAAAGTTATGACTAGTTGAAAATTCAGAATAGTCACTATGGAATATATATATATATATATATTAAAATAATATATAGCCATTTTACAAACGACCTTCGTTTTCGACGAAACCACATTGGTTGGATCTGGAATGTCAAATTATTGTTAGATTCCAATTTTCATATTTTTGGAATTAATATATGAGTGTAACGTCCCAGATTTTCGATCATTTAAAATTGGAATATTTAAATGTGTTTATTTGTTTTATTGGAAATATAATGGATTTTATATCGAAATTATTTTATAAAATGGAGTACGAATATATATAATTTATAATACAATTAAAATGAGCTCGAACGACGCTGCAGTTCGTAATATTGAATTTTTAACTTTAATTGAATGTACAGGATCCGATATAAAACGGATTTCAGTGAAACAAGAAACGCTCGAATCCATGTGATTATATTTTTATAGTGAAAGAGAAAAATTGAGATTTCATCGTATAAAACGTAAGTTATGTCCAATTCAAATTTTCAAAAAATCTCTATGAAATCATTTATAAACCATAACGATAATTTAATATAATTAAATATCGATTTCGAACTTGGACAGGTTCTTTGAGGCTATTTATAATTTAATTTTTAGAATTTTAATGTATTTTCTAATTTGGAAAATACGCTACTTTTTATTTAGAGTATTTTGCACCCTATATCAACATTTTGGGTTTTCACAATATAAGTTAACCTACCGATATTATTGTATTTTTGGGATCATGGGGCATTGCTCGTCATAATGGTATATTTCTTTTTGCCCATAGTCTTTCATAAGTGAACGGAATTTCAAGTAACAGATACCATATTAATCTAACCATAACAATTCAAAATGTTAAATCAATAAACTAAAAATCTCTGAAATCCAATTTTTCCAGATTAGACGTGCTCATGGGTTACCTTACCTATGGCAGACCTACATTAGAGAAAAGTCACCATGTTGTACTATTGAAACCACACCCTAATTAATACACACAGCTAATATGAAGTGAAATCCCATATGCCACCCTGTATGAAACGCTGCAGCATGCCTAAATTTGGGCCAACCAATATCCGTCCTACGCTGTACCATACTAGAAATGAAAGCGACATCTCAGTTACTTGCCGACCACGCTCTGTACAATGAAAGGGGTGTTGTTCTGATATACTCTTTTTCTCCTATATATACGGCAACCTGTATCTTCCTAAACCAAACAAAAACCAAGTGAAGCTTTGTTTTCTTCTCAAACAAATAAAAACTGGTATTTCCTCGCATAATATAAAATACATATAAATATATAAAATCAGTCTTGCTCTTCAAAACTCAGCTTCACTGTTCTATTTCCAGTCTTCTACGTGACCATCAAACCAATCCAAATCATAAAGCTTGTGTACGGTGTCAGATTGAAGTTTTGGGCCGCGACAGTTAGTGAGTGCATGGTGTTCGGACAAGCAGCAGTAGACGGACGGGATGGCAGCGGCCTGGGGAAAGGTTCACGCAGGGCTGTTGTGACGGTTACCTTGCCTGTGGCGGCTTACTCATGAGGAGAAGAAGGATGCAAGCTGTAAGGGGAGCGGGCTAATAAATCAGGATGAGCTTTGGGCCTTTGTGTTTAAATGAAAATAGAAAAAGGAATCCAACGTATTTAGTGGAAAAAGTAGTGGAAAAGTGGGTGGAGTGTTGGTATGGTGGACTGGTGGTGTTGACTGTGTTGCGTCAAGAGGGTATGATGCGGATGGAATCAGTTAGAAGGAGTTTGTGGTATTGGGGATATGTTATTTGCAAGGAGTGTAGCATGTGGGACAGAAAGGTGGTGTGCCTGGTGTGTGAATAGTTCGATAGTGAATATAGGGTTGGGAAGCAAGGAAATGGGTGATATGCAGTAGGGTGAAGTGTGAATTTCCGTGAAGACAGTGGACAAGATGCGGTTGCGATGAGGGACGGTTATGGCATGGTGACATTGGAGCTGATATTGATTTAAACGAAGGAAGGAGTTTGGGGTATTCTGTATGTGAGGAGAAGATATACATGGGCTTAAAGGCCCTAGTGTTTCTTTTAGAAAAAAGGCAAATTCTATTTGAATCCAGGAATTTGCTGAGTTTACCCAGCAACTCCAAATAAACATCGTATACCCAGCGTTTTGCTGAGTTTACCCAGGGATTATTAAAAAAAAGACGATTTTGTCCTCCCTCGTAGGGGTTCTACGAGATTCTCCATCTTACCTCGTATGGGCTCTACGAGATTCTTCATCTTACCTCGTAGAGCCCCTACGAGGTGCCTTTATGTCACCTCGTAGGGTCCCTACGAGGTAAGCTGAAGAATCTCGTAGGGGCTCTGCGAGGTAAGCTGAAAATGAAAAAAAAAATATTGTAAAACAAGGGTAGTTTGGTCATGCAATTTTCTGGGTTAACTCAGCAAATTCTTGGGTCCAAATAGAATTTGCCTAGAAAAAAAGATACAAAAGTAACCGAAGTTGTTTTGGACGAGCATAACCATGGCTTTTCACTGTAGCGGCTTGTATATACAAATCGGAGAAGAGGCAGTTTTGGACAGTAAGGGAAATAAAGGAGAAAAATGCACGGGCTAAATGACAGGGATTAGAAGATGAGAACGGTAATTAATTAATAATAGTTAATTTACTTTATCTATAAACATATATTTCTCAAATCAAAGTATAAGCTTGTAAATAGCAAGTCATTTTCGTTCGTGCATAGTACTACACAAACAAGTGACGATGGGATAATGCCGACAAAGGTTACGCTGCTAAGCTGATTCGAAAAAATTTGGAAGTAACTGATATTTCATTTAATTTTAAAGGTTCGTCTAAAATCAAACGAAACAACGCAGAATTGATCGTCGAAAACAAGGTGAGTTAATTCTCATAATTTCTGGAATTCTATGATGTATTAAATTCATATTAAAATATAATTCATCGTTAATCGTATAAATTGGATGATTGAATGCCTTGGTTGCTTATTATAGGGGTGAGCATAAACCGCACCGCAATGCGGAAACCGCCCAGACCGAACCGCAAAAGCGGTGCGGAAAACCGCACTGGATTCTCTCTCTAAAGCAATCAACCCAAACCGAACCGACCAGCAATGATACGGTTCGGTTGCGGTTTGAACTTTTACCAAACCATATTAAACCGAACCGAACCGCATAGGTATACCGGCGATGTTATGATAAAAAATTTAACAAATTCCTATCTGATTTTCAATTTAACGATATATATTCTACTTTCAACGTATGTTGTAGTTATATCAATTCAAGAAAACACTATGTGTTTTAACCTTCAGGTGACACAACGTCATACAATCATAAATTGATTGTTGATGGAAGTAATGTTTTAACCTTCAGGTGACACAACGTGATACAATCATAAATTGATCGTTGATGGAAGTAATTTTCTTGTTTCATATTTAATACGGGTTCAAACCGAACCGAACCAAAACCGGACCGTATTACATCAAAACCGAACCGAAACCGAACCGTTTGAACGGTTACTATAATGATTTGTATTTTTGATCAACCGTTTGATGTGGTGCGGAAGCGGTTTAAGCTTCAAACCGCACCGAACCGAACCGCGCCCACCCCTAGCTTATTAAATGGTTGTCGACAATTTTATTTGTCGTATTGGATGATTTTGACATAGATAAATATTTCATAAATAATTATCAAATATTATTACGGTTTGTGATGCAGTGATGTACAGGTTGGAGGAATCCGACCGGATTCCTCAAATGTTTTATATGTTGTTTATTTTTCCATATCATCCGAATATGAACTGTTTACCCTAAATAACATTACATTCTGTTTGAATGTTGATTATGGATTGGATATTGAACATTGAATTGAAATTCAACGTTGTGTGATGTTTTTAATCAATAAACGGTATTGATTAAATTATTGGTAGCAAATGATTTGAAATACTGTTTTTAAGATGTTAGTTCACTGTCAGGTGAATTAACGTAATTGCAATTATAAAATATATTTAATAATTGAAGTAAAGATAAAAAAATGATTTTCTTTTTAAAATAAAAGAATAAAAATAAGACGATATAAATAAATGGTTTATATAAATAGTTACATAATATTTTGCAGTAATTTAATAAGTGTAGGAGCCAGAATTTAACCTATGGTTTATTGTTGAAAATAACTGTTTAAGTAAAACAGTTAAACAACATAATTAGATTAATTATATTAATCTAACAACAGAAGTAATCATAATCAGTTTAGTAAATAACTGAGGTTTAGTTGACGAAGTCAACTGGTTAATTAGAGTTGGCAGTTATATTAATCGTTCTTCGATTAATCTAATGAAAATGATTTAGCGAATAATTATTTTTATTTTAATAATATTTCTTAAATATTAATTATCTTTTTGTTTAATGGTAGTTAAAGTTGCTTATCAATCATTAATGAAGTATTTATCATTTAATAATGTCGATAAGCAATTAGTTGACCTATTTTTAATAAAGTAAACTATTCCACTTCAGTTAATAATGAAGTTAATTAACTATGGTAATTAATAAGTAATTTACTTCTTAAATGAAAGTAAATTAAAAAGTGATTGAGTTTAAATTGAACCATGTTAAGAGAAATGTTATACCAAATGTATAAACAAGTGGCAAAGCTAAGATACCATAATTAAGAAATTCGAAAAGAGATTTATTGTAAGAGATTGGATAAGGAATCTAATTAAAATTAAGAGTTTATGAAGAGACGAGTAACGTAAGGATTTTAATAAGGGTTGTGTTCACTTAACTATTTAAGTAAATTAAAGTGAAATATGGCTTCACGAAGAAAATGATAAATGGATTCCATAAGAGGATTTGAATTCAAATTAAGTAAATCGAAAAGGAGATTGGTAAGGGAATTCCAAGTTTTACATAGGTTTTTAAGTTGAAGTAAAAATTAATTGAAAAATGTTAAGGCGAAGTCTTACGGAAACCGATGCACCATTTGCAGTTAAATATTACTTAATAGTTGGATTGGGTACAGGCGAAGAGATTGGAAGAAGTTTTCAAATATAAAGAATATGTAGTAAAAGATTTTAATGAGATTTCAAATGTATATGTTAAAATTAGTGAACAAAGGTAGAATTGAAATGTGATTTCAAAAAGAGGAAGATTAATACAGTAATAAAAAGAATTCGATTCCAAGCTTTGCAAACAATGTTAAACTCGAGTGGTGAACTTGAAATAAGCTTTCATTCAAAGAATTAGTTTAAATGAAATGGTTTTGTTTTATTTGGAAAGGATTTGAAAAGGGTAAGGACTCAGTTGAAGTCTGTGTAAGGAACTTAGTAAATGGGTCTAAATTAAATCCACATGGAAATGAATTATATTATAAAGATTTAAAGCAAAAGAATTTGCATTCGTCAGTTTTACTTAAATAAAAAGTAAAGGAGGTTTAATTTAGGAATAGATATGTCAAATAAAGGAATGGTTATTAAAACCAAGTTTGAATAAAATGGTAAAGTGGATGGATAGGAAGTATGATGATAGGTTTTGTGTTTCAAACTTTTATTTATTCTGAGATAAGAACGTTGTCGGTTAAGGTCTGTGAGATAATTAAATACCCTAAATTGAACGGCTCACTATTATTAAGGAATGATGTTAGTTTGTAACAGTTAGAATCGATTTAATATTGTTATGAGAGAATATTGCAATTGTAGATTTAAACAAGTATGTTTAAAAGGTAAACGATGTGTAAATTTAACATCGTCCGACCAACTTTGAAGGATGAATTTATTAATATCTTTGAGATAAGAATATATTGATTTTCACAAGGTAAGGGTAGTGTAAGAGATTGGCGAATATATATAGTAATGTTTTTGAATAAAGAAATGGAATGAGGTTTGGTGAACAAAGATATGTTATGGTTTTCAACATAACAAAACATATGCGATTTGGAATAATAAGAGAATATGAAATCAATTTCTAAGGATCGATAAAATAATTTTAATAATTGAATTAGAGCTACCAATATACTTAACTGCACTATGTAAATTGATAGTTAAAAACCCGACTACCAATAAATATATTATTGAATCGTTTGACCTGTTGTTTCGAAGAGTTTGTGATGGGAACTAAACCCAAAACCACTTCAATCCAAACTTACGCACGAAACTAACTGGAATCAAATGAAGATGGAGCATTAAAGACCGTAGAACTTTATGAAATGGAAGGACTACTTATAATCTCTGGGTCGCTCCCAAAAAAGAGATACACTGTGGCTCGGTCTTGATTGGAATTTACGGATTGCAAGGACTACTCCTACTGATCCTTGGGATGATTCCTATATAAGGATTCGGTAGAAGGGTGACTTCGGTTCATCTTGTTCCTGGATGACATGTACGGACGACGTGAGATTCAAAAATAAATGGTAGCAGATGATCAAATGATTATAACCTCAAACCTCACAACCGGGAAATGACAAGAATTGGGCAGGCAGCATGGCTATGTGGGTCATTCCCATTAGGGTGTATTGTCACCATCTAGAGAATATTCATATTTTTACTTCTTTTCATTTCTGTAGCTTCCGGGAAAACGGTAGTTGCGCCGTAGGTGACAATATATTCGATACACTCAAGAGAAATGAGTGGCCGGTCATGTGTGGGCCAAGTTGCAAGACGTTCTTGTTGAACCCAGTGTATTCCTCTCTAGAGATACACTATCGTCAGATCGTTCCATACCTTGTCATTGTTAGAATCAAATTTCCAATAAGCGTTGCGGTTTTGATTGTATACTATATATGTAGAGCGTGAGATGCAAACGTTCTACAAGATGGTTATTTATTTGTGATTTGATAGACACTATCATAATATCAGAAAAGATATTGATTTTAATGGTGATTTGGGTTATAGTAAGGTAAAAACCATTCGTGTTTATGTGTGGGCTGGTCTTACTATTATCCTTTCTTTCAAAAGGATTTTCAAAGTTAAACAAGTTGTTGTTCTATGAATTTACCACTGAAAGTATTTCAGATTGATCCGAGTGCTTTTGTTTTGCTTCAAAATGTGCTCAGGTCAGACCGAGTATATTTACAGGTTAGATTCCGCTTGGAGTTCAGGAGCTAGAAGCAGGATGCTTCACCGTTAATTATTTAGAGTTTATTTCCACTGTGTCTGATATATGATGTACTCTGATGATTGGTATGTGTACAGTTTCTTTTTGTATAAAGAAATTTGAAATATTATATTTTTTTCGTTCCGCTGTGAGATTCTGATGTGTCTTCTTGTTCTTCTATTCTAATATTTCTTTCTATTCTCACCCTCTAATTTCTTTCTATTAGCGTTCCAGTATTTTCATTGCTTGAATGTCGACATGGGGATTTTGTGTTAATTTTCGGGGTTGAAATTCCTGTTCGTTACAGTGAGCGTGGTAAATTAAAACGTGTTTGGTAATGTTAGTTTGAATTTAATCGACTGGAAAATGACCATTTTTCAAACGGTCTCCAAATTCGATGAAATTAATTTTGTTAGGACCGTATCGTCAAAACATAGACAGATTTATTTTTCTGTAATTTTTGGAGTCAGTTTGTGGCCCTGGTAAATTTAAATGTATATTTAAAATCAATATATATTGATTTATATTTTAATTTTGATAAAAACTATTCAAAATAGACGAGTTGGCTTACGAAACATATCCCATTGTGTTCGGAATGAGGGTATTTAGGTAGGGGCGATAGTCGTTGGGCTTGATTTGGAGTTAACAATGATAAACAAATAAAAATTAGAATTAAATATTAAAATATATTTTCTATAAATACCCCTTTCTCTAAACCCTAGCTCAACAAAAAGGGAGCCGCCACTCATTAAAAACTGATGGCCGAAAATGTCCCATTTTAATTCATCCATAAAACCCAGATCAATATGAATTAGCATAGGATTTCAACACAGAGATGGAAGAGATTCGTGAGCTCCTTTGATCTATATGGTTAAAATCACCGGGAGGGCATTATTTTGGCCGGAATATCCTGGGGAACTCGCGCCGTTCGAAGCTGAATTTGGACAATGGGGAGGTAGCGAGTTTCTCAAGACTAAGGGAGGTGGTGTGGTATTCGTAGCCGGATGTCGAGGAGGTCTCTGATTTGGCTCAGGCACGTCAATGTGGTAGCGTTTTGGGAACCCTAACGGGTGAGGTTGGGTTTCGCGGTCGTGAATAACACCTGGAGGAAACACAATGAAAGGGAAGAAGGGTAATCTCCTGTTTAGCAATGCTTTAAAAAAAATCATTTGTTCAAAAAAATAAAAAGATCATTTCTTTATAAAAATAAAAAGATCATTGCTTTAAAAATAAAAAAGATCATTGCTTTAAAAATAAAATTGACAAAGTTTTATAAAATAAAATTGACAAAGATTTGTAAAATAAAATTAACATAGTTTTATAAAATAAAATTGACAATGTTTTTAAACAATAAAATAACATTGTTTTTTTTTAAAAAGAAAAAGAAAAATAAAGCATTGTTTTAATGATAAAATTGTCTTTGTTTTAAAAATAAAATGTATTTGTTTTAAAAAGATAAAAATGTCATCGTTTTAAAAAAAATGAAAATACCATTTTTTTAAAAATGAAAATAGCATGGTTTTAAAATAAGAAAATATGATTTCATTGTATAGAAAAAATGATTTTTCATTGTAAAGAAAATATGATTTCATTATATAGAAAAATTGATTTTTCGTTGTAAAGAAAATATGATTTCATTATATAGAGAAAATGATTTTTCATTGTAAAGAAAATATGATTTCATTGTATAGAAAAAATTATTTTTCATTGTAAAGAAGATATGATTTCATTGTATAGAAAAAATGATTTTTCATTGTAAAGAAAATATGATTTCATTGTATAGAAAATATGATTTCATTGTATAGAAAAAATGATTTTTCATTGTATAGAAGAAAATGATTTTTCATTGTATTGAAAATATGATCTTTCACTATATAGAAAAATATGCTTTATATATAGAGAGTTGAAATAAAAATATGATTTTTATTTAAATAACATCGTATTAAAAATGTGATTTTTACATTGAACAGCGTGAAAAAGATTGCGTTGGAATTTCGAGCAAATCCAAACTGTTTAGAAATAAAACTGGCACAGTGGAAACCAAAGGTGAGAACTCCTTCTCACTTTAATTATTTTACAGTTAATTATATACTAGGATGCAGACGGTGCTTAGCAACACCCGACATTATTTATTGCAGAAACCATTGTTGTTTGTTTTGACTGTATTGTATGTTATTTGTGATGTTGAAATGTTGAACATAATGTTAACATTAATGTGGCAGTTGGAATTAAAATATAAATAATTATTTATAATATAAAATAGTGAAAATTGGTTAAGTTTAAAAACAATTCAATTGGAATTAGAATTGGTTAAATATGTTAACCAATAATTTATTTAAATAAACTGTTGTTTAAAAACCCCACACGGGTAATGGGATGATATTTGGCATACACTAGTCCCAATATTTAGTTGTATGTCAATCGCTGGATTAACAGTCTGTGATGAGCATTATTTATTTATTTTAATGCGGACACAGTTATAAATTTCACTCCGGATGTGAATGGACTGCTTGATGATTATTTATCATTATTGTTGCATACGTGCGATGTATGAAATCCATATAACTGAAATTATATGGTAATTGATTGAGCCACATTCCGATTAAGAAATTAAAGAACATTTTAAAATAAAGTGACATTTTAAAATAAAGGATATTTTTAAAATAAAGAATATGTTAAAATAAAATGTTTGAACAATAAAAAATACAATTTTATTGTATGTATAAACAAATTAAATAATCATTTGTTTAATTATAATTTTGTACATTAAAAATGCCATCTTTTAACATGTTAATGATAATTAAATAATCATTTATTTAATTATATTTTAGTACATTAAAAATGCCACCTTTTAACATGTTACTGAAAATGAGAATAATCATTTGTTGAACTATAATTTTTGAACATTAAAAATGTCATCTTTAACATGCTAATGAAGTAAATAAAAGATTTATGTGTTGAATAAAATTTTTGAACAATAAAAATATCATTTTTATTGAATGTATAAACCGTATAAGATTTATGTGTTGAATAAATTTTTTGGAACAATAAAAATAGTTATGTGGTTAAACGTCCTTTTTATCGTTCGAATTATTCATTTTATAATGAATATCGAAAAGAAGTGATTTCAAAATTTAATATTTTGGAAATATTATAATTTTACTATGATAAAAATATAGAATATTCAATTTTGATTTAAAATCGAAAATAAAGTTGGAATCGTTTTAAACTGAATATATAAACGATTTATAAAATACGTTTTAAATGGGAGTCGACGCAATATATATAATATATATTTAATGGCCTGAATAAAACGCGCCGTGCAGCGATCATTCGTGAATTTCGACCATTAACTTCAAATTGATGTAACGGGAGATCCGACAGTCGGATGTTGCTAAAACCAGAGCCTTTATGTTCGTATCGAAAAGAGCTTTTCATGAATATAAGAAGTTTGAAATCTAACGGTTGGAATTGGAATTATGTCCAAATCAAATTTGAAAAAGCTCGCTATCGATGCAGTTCGATGGCCGTTATTGGAAATCGACTGTACGGGCCTTAATAAAATTATTAAAAATATGGAAAAATTATGTAAAATCATAATTAATAATCTAGAAAGATTTTGGATGAAAATTTCCATATTTTAAAAGATAAAAATATATTTTTATCCAAATGAACTAGTTATTTATTAGAATAAATCTTTAATTAAGATTTAATGGAGTTTTCCAATTAATTAATATTTATTTGGAATTAAATAAAACAAACTGGATTTTGGGTTTGTCATGAATGGTGTCTTAAATAACACTGTTCTTAAACCCCGTGTCAAAAGAATAAATCTTTTAATTAAGATTTAGAAAATTTTGCTAATTAATTAATGTTTAATTAGAATTGAAATGAAAGTTGATTGTGGGTTTATCGTGAACTATGTTTTAAACGGCATTTGTTCTTTAATCCCAATTAATAATGAAAATATAATTTGGAATTTATAAATCTTTTATTAAGATTTAAATGGAATTTATAAACCTTTTATTAAAATTTAAATGGAATTTATAAATCTTTTATTAAGATTTACATGGAATTTATAAATCTTTTAATAACATTTAAATGAGAATTTTTCCAAAGTAAGTTTAGCAGTTTAATAGAATAGATAAGAATTAAAAGAATTCAATTTAATAATAATCGAGATAAGCTTCTGTGAATGAAGACCGTTACTATATATGGAATTCGAAAGGCCTTGCCTCTGTTCCATCTATATTATTAGTCTGATACGAAAATTTATATCGATTATATATTGATCCGTTTTCCGTGAATATTCCATAGTTAATGGAAGATGATTTGGTTTTATCATGAACTGTGTAACGACCCGTATTCTACGCATCGTGGGATCGTAGAATATTTATTTCTTTCACATATGAAGTCGTATGGTCATGTAACTTTGGGAGACGACTATTGGGGTCATTTCCCATGTTCATGATTTTTGTCGATTTTTAAATGACCGTTTTGCCCCTAGTTGGTACTGTTTTGGCCATAACTTTTGACTGGAAAGGAGTTTTAACCTGAAACCACTTCCATTGGATTCGAATGATGGTTTCTCTTTCCGTAGAGTGGTTACATTAGCCAAACGGACTTACTGTTTGAGAGATATGACTGAATTAAGGTCTAAAGGGTTATTTTCAGCTAATTGGGCTTAACCGGGTAATTAGCAGTTAGGTCCAAAGGGGGATTTCGGGTTTAGTGGTATTTAAGGGCTGCTAGGGTTATGATTTCGGTTTTTACTTCATTTTCCAGCCGCCTAAGACATTCCTTCAAGTATAGCCATGGCCTCCACCTTCTAATTTCACTCTAAATCACCTCTAATCACTTTCTAATCAAAGATTAAGCAAAACTACATCAAACCAAAGGGGATTAGCACCAAATCAGAGAGAGAGTTGCTGGAATACATAGAGATTGGATCTATATCAGAGGAGTTTCAGTTCTGAAAGTTAAATTGTGGCAAAGGTGAGTGATTTGCTTTGTTTTACACTAATTACGGCTAATTAGGGTAATTAGCGAAGATTAGCGAAATTATAACTCAGAAAAATCTAGAAAAATTCCTAAAATTCTAAAACATCATTTTATGCCTTTGATATGAATTTGGGTTAATTTCGACTAATTTTGCAAATCCCGGAATTTGGGGGATTAAGGGGTGATTAGTGGAAATTAGCGAATTTATGCATGTTAAAAATCTGGAAAAATATTTATAAATTCTAAAATATTATTTTAGACTTCTGTTAGAAAAATTGGCTAATTCGGTTAAATTTTGTTAATTCTATCATTAAGTTTGCTTGAACATGCTTAAGGGAAAAATATGGTTTTTGGGTATGTTTGATCTATTTCACATGCTATGATTTATGTTTTGGTGTTTGTGGTCTATCCCATATGTTGCTATGACTGTTTGACATGATTTATGATTGCATTATAAAGTTAGAATGGTTGAAAACGCCGTCGAGAAGCGAAAATAGCTTGCTGAATGGTGCAGGTTTTCTTCGGGTCGAGTTAGACCGACCAGGGGAGGGTTTTGACCGACCGACCCGAGCTCACGACCGACCAGGGGAGACCGATCAGGTTGGGAAAGGCCGATCACTATGCGATGTTCGACCGTCCCCATACGATGATGAAATACCGACCGACCAGGGATGGTGAAGTTCGACCGACCAGGGATGGTGAAGTACGACCGACCAGGAATGGTGAAGTGTTCGACCGACCAGGGGGCAATACCGACCGACCAGGGTAGAGATGATGAAAACCGACCAGAATGAAAGGTTCTTGACCGACCGACCCGAACAGGAGGAAACCAATAACCCGAGATGCAAAGGTAGTCTAAATGGAAGTTAGAGCTCAGGATCCCGGACCCAGTTGGGAACCAATGAGTTCACTTCATGATTGGGCTTTGCTGTGGGACGTGTGCTAAGGAGTTGTCGATGTCTGTATCTTTGGATCACTATGTATGGGAAGTATGTGAACGGATCAATGAAAAGGTTTGGTCGTGATTCCATGTGGGTAAGCTTGGTTGTAGCAGTAGTTGTACAGAGTCGAACTCCGTCACTACTTCGACGAGTCTAGTGATTTACAGTGGTGGACATCGTATGCTTTACGCACTGAGTGAGAGATGTGAGGATGGTTGCTATGATTGATTTGTTTGCTATCATTATGACATGCACACCCCACCCCCGTATCTTTACACCACTTGTTTTGAGGCACCTTAGAGTATTGTACAGTATGTAGTGCTAACTCTTTGGTTGCAGGTCCAGGTTCAGGTATGGTTTAGTATACCTGTTATTGTTCTGTTTAGTTGCTTATCGCTCATACCAGACTTTTGTCTGATCCAGAGTTTTATGTCTCTTCTTATTACTCTGGGTGCTCACACGAGCTGACTAGAGACAGGTTAGGTGGTATGCACGAGTAGGTGATCCGGAGACGAGCAGGAGGCTTCTACGTATGATATATAGATATTCTCCCTGTGTCGCAACTGGTCACTACTTTGGGCATTAGTAGTGTACCTTTCCTTTTTGCTTTAGAGACAGTGTTTTTAAGTTGTAATAAGCTGTATTTTGGATTTCCGCTGCTATAATGGTTCTGATTTAGTTTTCAGCTTATGCACTGTCTCGCATGTTTATGTCAAGTATGTTATTATTATATTTTATTCCATGCGCTGTGAGATATGTTACAGGTTCTGTGCTAATTCAATTCTTCAAATCCCTTTCCTTTTCCTTTCTTTTGGCGACCGTTCCGTGCTGGTTGGACATCAGTACAGCGCATTTCGGTGAAATGTCGACTGGTGCGGGGCAGGCCGTCACACTTGGTATCAGAGCTCTAGGTTGCGTAGTTCACCTAGGGAAAGACACTAGGGAGAGATAGTACACGTATATGAGAGCGCGTATTTGTGATTATTTTGGTTTTCAGAAAGCTATATATATATACTACTAGTATTGATAAAGATAAGGTTGCACTGCACTGACACCACAAAGAAGAGGGTTAATCATTTTCTCTGTACAGATTGAACGATGAGCCGATATATGAGGGGTACTGGTAGAGGAGCTAATAATGGGGATGCTGCTGAGATGAAGACGATGTTTACTAACCTCATGAGAGAGATGCTTAGGGAAGTGCAAGGAGCAGTCCCTAATGCTGTTAATGGTGGTGGTGCAGCGGTGCAGGCGCCTAGGGCTGATTTCGCCAAGCTTAACAAGGATTATACTAGTCTTGGTGGGAAGCCGTTCCACGGAATGGAGTCGGCTACAGAAGTTCAAGATTGGCTTGATAGTTGTGAGCGCATCTTTGAAGATTTGGGAATCGAGGATGAGATGAAGAGAATGCTAGCATCCCGTCAATTGCAAGGACGAGCTATGAATTGGTGGAACGCTATTAAGGCAGCTACTCCAGGGAATCAAGTTACTTAGAATCAGTTTATGACTCGTTTCAGCGAAAAATTCATTCCAGCTGCCCATAGATCAGAATTGTTCAGGAGGTTCTTAGAGCTTAAGCAGAATGGCAGGGCAGTCTCGGAGTATATTGCTGAATTCAACACTTTATCGAAATATGGATTGTCCCTTATCGATACAGTCGAGAAGAAGAACAAGAAGTTTATAATTGGCTTGGATAGGTACTTGGGGGAAAGACTTGTAAACCATATCGACGAGACGTTTGAGTCTATTGTAAGAAAAGCATTAAGGTCTGAGAGCCTTTTCCCTAAGTCGAAGACTGAGGTTGCTATTGCATCTACAGAGGAGCCAAAACCGCAAGCAAGTGGTGAAGGCAAGAAGAATTCTCAGAGCAAGAGGAAACAAGACCAGGTTAAGGATGGTCAGAAAAAGAAAAATAAGAAAGATGGTGAGTGCTTTAGTTGTGGCAAGAAGGGCCATTACGCCAGAGATTGTCAAGAAAAACCTGGGGAAAGGAAGTGCTTTAACTGTGGACAAGTCGGACATCAAAAGGATAAGTGTCCACAACCTTTGAAAGAGAAGAAGATCGTGAAAGCATATACTATCAGTGTTGTTCCTTCTACGTCGAATGCCCCAACTGCGGCGGAGAAGGGAAAGAATGTCGTCATTCAAGGTATGCTTTCTGTTTACGATGTTCCTGTTAGAGTTTTGTTTGATACCGGAGCTTCCAGTTCTTTCATATCTAGTGACCTGGTAGATAGGTTGGGATTGGAGCCCGAGATTGTCGATAGACCTTTAGTAGTGACGAACCCGATTGGTGGTTCGACTAGCCTTAGCATGATTTGTCGTAATGTGGTCTTATCGAGTCATGGATGCATGTTTGTTTGTGATTGCTTTGTTTTGGGCTTTACTGGGTTTGGCATTATTTTGGGAGTAGATTGGCTCCAAAGATACGGGGTGGTGGTAGACTGTGAGGGCTTTTTGGTGACAGCTAGAGCGGATGATGGGCGGAGGATAGAGTTTGGTGGTCTACCCAGTGAGGGGGTATTGGCTAGTTTTCTAAACTCCCTTGACATTCCGCATAGTGAGTTGTCAGGTTTGCCCGTGGTTGGCCAGTATCCGGATGTTTTCGAAGAAGTGACCGGACTTCCACCACACCGAGAGATTGAGTTCCGTATTGATTTGGTAAAAGATGTCAGGCCTATAGTGATGCCACTTCGTCGTATGGCACCAAGGGAGCAGCGAGAGCTCGAGGTGCAAGTCAGCGATCTTTTGAAGAAGGGATTTATCAGAAGGAGAGTTTCTGAATGGGGAGCACCAGTTGTGTTTGCTACCAAGGCGGATGGTTCCCTTCGTTTGTGTGTAGACTACCGCGAGTTGAATAAAGTAACGAGGAAGAACAAGTATCCTCTACCGCGGATAGATGATTTGTTTGATCAGTTGAGTGGCGCGAGAGTATTTTCCCAGTTAGATCTCGCGACAGGTTTTCATCAGCTTAGAGTGGAAGCTGAGAGTATAGATAAAACGGCCTTTCGAACGCCGTATGGATTTTATGAGTGGTTGGTCATGCCATTCAGGCTGACCAATGCACTAGCATATTTTGTGGATCCTATGAATAGAGTATTCAGAGATTAGTTGAATAAGTTTGTTCTTGTGTTCGTGGACGATATCTTGGTTTACTCGAGGACAGAGGAAGAACACAAGGAACACTTGGAGATAGTGATGGAGGTGTTAAGAAAACACCAACTGAAGGCGAAGTTTTCTAAGTGTCACTTCTAGAGAAGAGAAGCGAGATTCTTGGGCCATGTCGTTTCAGAGAATGGTATTGCCGTTGATCCTTCAAAAGTGGCTACGGCGAAAGATTGGTTTACGCCCAAGAATGTAACAGACGTAAGAAGTTTCTTGGGATTAGCTGGACATTATCGTAAGTTCATCCAAGATTTTTCCAAGATAGCAGCACCGTTGACTCAGTTGACAAAGAAGAATCAAGCTTTTGTTTGGTTGTTTTGCTAGTATCATATCACGTAGATTTTCTGAATTCGGAGGAGATATTCCTTGGGTGCTTGTCTGATATTGGTTTAGGCCTTTAGGGCTTGTGCTTTGGGAATGTCGAGTCCGACAAGGATGGTTTACGTGAGAGATAAATAGTTGTGGCGATTTTTCATCGAGTGCATTGAGTTGGAGACATGTCAGTCTAAGGGTTATGTTTCTAGGTTGGAAGCAACTAGAGTATATCACGGAATATAATTTTAGACCTAAGAGCGAATTGGATTCAGAAACGCTAGTAAGCTTGACGATTAGATCGATTTTGATTGAGTGGACTGGTTCCAGTCAGAGGAACGATCCTAACCTATTGGAAATCATCTCTAGGAGGGAGGTGGGTATCGACGGTCAAACAGATAGGGTGAATCGAGTATTAGAAGACCACTCAAGATAGGTAGAGGTGTTATATTGATAAGAGACGAAGAGATTTAAGTTCTCCGTGGGTGACATGGTACTCGTCAAGATTTCTCCGTTGAAGAGTGTGATTCGTTTTGGTAAAAGAGGAAAGTTGGCACTAAGATTTGTTGGTCCATTCCCGGTTATTGAGCAAGTTGGAAATTTGGCATATAAGGTAGAGTTACCAGACAAGATGGCAGGAGTTCACAATGTATTTCAAGTCTCCTCGTTAAGGAAGTTTGTGCACGACCCCGGTATGACTATTTCACTTGGTCAGTTGGACGATGCCGAAGTAGGACCTGAGAAGGTAGGGAACCGCAAGCCGATGCGTATTGTCGAGTACGATACGAAGCTACTTTGAAGGAAAGCGGTGAAACTAGTAAAGCTTCAGTGGGGAGAGAATGAGAGTGATTGTACTTGGGAAACAGAGAAGAGTACTAGGAAGACGTATCCTGAACTCTTTGCTTGGTAAGGTTTTGGTTTCGATTTAGTTAAACCGCATGCTAGGATGGACTTGTTTTGCATGTTGATTGTTGTTTATGGTTGATAGGCATGCGGGAACCATTGTGTGTGTTTTGATTAGGGAATTTCGGGGGCGAAATTTCTTAAGGGGGGGAGTGTAACGACCCGTATTCTACGCATCATGGGATCGTAGAATATTTATTTCTTTCACATATGAAGTCGTATGGTCATGTAACTTTGGGAGACGACTATTGGGGTCATTTCCCATGTTCATGATTTTTGTCGATTTTTAAATGACTGTTTTGCCCCTAGTTGGTACTGTTTTGGCCATAACTTTTGACTGGAAAGGAGTTTTGACCTAAAACCACTTCCGTTGGATTCGAATGATGGTTTCTCTTTCCGTAGAGTGGTTACATTAGCCAAACGGACTTACCGTTTGAGAGATATGACTGAATTAAGGTCTAAAGGGTTATTTTCAGCTAATTGGGCTTAACCGGGTAATTAGCAGTTAGGCCCAAAGGGGGATTTCGGGTTTAGTGGTATTTAAGGGCTGCTAGGGTTATGATTTCGGTTTTTACTTCATTTTCCAGCCGCCTAAGACATTCCTTCAAGTATAGCCATGGCCTCCACCTTCTAATTTCACTCTAAATCACCTCTAATCACTTTCTAATCAAAGATTAAGCAAAACTACATCAAACCAAAGGGGATTAGCACCAAATCAGAGAGAGTTGCTGGAATACATAGAGATTGGATCTATATCAGAGGAGTTTCAGTTCTGAAAGTTAAATTGTGGCAAAGGTGAGTGATTTGCTTTGTTTTACACTAATTACGGCTAATTAGGGTAATTAGCGAAGATTAGCGAAATTATAACTCAGAAAAATCTAGAAAAATTCATAAAATTCTAAAACATCATTTTATGCCTCTGATATGAATTTGGGTTAATTTCGACTAATTTTGCAAATCCCGGAATTTGGGGGATTAAGGGGTGATTAGTGGAAATTAGCGAATTTATGCATGTTAAAAATCTGGAAAAATATTTATAAATTCTAAAATATTATTTTAGACCTCTGTTAGAAAAATTGGCTAATTCGGTTAAATTTTGTTAATTCTATCATTAAGTTTGCTTGAACATGCTTAAGGGAAAAATATGGTTTTTGGGTATGTTTGATCTATTTCACATGCAATGATTTATGTTTTGGTGTTTGTGGTATATCCCATATGTTGCTATGACTGTTTGACATGATTTATGATTGCATTATAAAGTTAGAATGGTTGAAAACGCCGTCGAGAGGCGAAAATAGCTTGCTGAATGGTGCAGGTTTTCTTCGGGTCGAGTTAGACCGACCAGGGGAGGGTTTTGACCGACCGACCCGAGCTCACGACCGACCAGGGGAGACCGATCAGGTTGGGAAAGGCCGACCACTATGCGATGTTCGACCGTCTCCATACGATGATGAAATACCGACCGACCAGGGATGGTGAAGTTCGACCGACCAGGGATGGTGAAGTACGACCGACCAGGAATGGTGAAGTGTTCGACCGACCAGGGGGCAATACCGACCGACCAGGGTAGAGATGATGAAAACCGACCAGAATGAAAGGTTCTTGACCGACCGACCCGAACAGGAGGAAACCAATAACCCGAGATGCAAAGGTAGTCCAAATGGAAGTTAGAGCTCAGGATCCCGGACCCAGTTGGGAACCAATGAGTTCACTTCATGATTGGGCTTTGCTGTGGGACGTGTGCTAAGGAGTTGTCGATGTCTATATCTTTGGATCACTATGTATGGGAAGTATGTGAACGGATTCAGGGTCACAGTATGTAGTGACCTAGGTACGACTAAAAGTAGCTATAGACCAATGAAGTGGGATCATTGAAAAGGTTTGGTCATGATTCCATGTGGGTAAGCTTGGTTGTAGCAGTAGTTGTACAGAGTCGAACTCCGTCACTACTTCGATGAGTCTAGTGATTTACAGTGGTGGACATCGTATGCTTTACGCACTGAGTGAGAGATGTGAGGATGGTTGCTATGATTGATTTGTTTGCTATCATTATGACATGCACACCCCACCCCCGTATCTTTACACCACTTGTTTTGAGGCACCTTAGAGTATTGTACAGTATGTAGTGATAACTCTTTGGTTGCAGGTTCAGGTATGGTTTAGTATACCTGTTATTGTTCTGTTTAGTTGCTTATCGCTCATACCAGACTTTTGTCTGACCCAGAGTTTTATGTCTCTTCTTATTACTCTGGGTGCTCACACGAGCAGACTAGAGACAGGTTAGGTGGTATGCACGAGTAGCTGATCCGGAGACGAGCAGGAGGCTTCTACGTATGATATATAGATATTCTCCCTGTGTCGCAGCTGGTCACTACTTTGGGCATTAGTAGTGTACCTTTCCTTTTTGCTTTAGAGACAGTGTTTTTAAGTTGTAATAAGCTGTATTTTGGATTTCCGCTGCTATAATGGTTCTGATTTAGTTTTCAGCTTATGCACTGTCTCGCATGTTTATGTCAAGTATGTTATTATTATATTTTATTCCATGCGCTGTGAGATATGTTACAGGTTCTGTGCTAATTCAATTCTTCAAATCCCTTTCCTTTTCCTTTCTTTTGGCGACCGTTCCGTGCTGGTTGGACATCAGTACAGCGCATTTCAGTGAAATGTCGACTGGTGCGGGGCAGGCCGTCACAAACTGTGTTTTAAATGACAATGGTTCTTTAACCCAGTTAAAGATAAAAATTAATTTCCTAAATTTGAATAATCATAAAGTGATGATTTTTGATATTAAAACCAAATTGGAGTTTTAATAAATATCTAATTAGACTGAAATGGGAATGAGATAATTTAATTTACCGAATTCTTGAAATGATCGAGAATGGAGTACCACCAATTTTACTCCAGGCGATAGTTTAATTCTTTAATTAGATGTAACCGTGAAATGGTAATTGAATTTACCAATAACACTGTGGGTGTTAGATATGGAGTGCTACTAGTTTTGTTCCATGGGATGAATATGTTGGGATTGGGATAATAAATATAAATAAATGATTACTTCGGTAAGGTTCGATAATCTCGATTAGTTAATAAAATCTTTCGAAATCGATATCGAAAGGAATATTAAAGAATAAATTTCAAAGAATTTATCTTTGATAAAATTAATGGGAACCTTTCCCTAATAATGTGAATATTTTATTAAAAGAATTTTCTAAATTGGAATGAGGCGCATAATGTGTTTTTATAGCACTTAATTATAAAATGCGCGAATTATTCGGAAAGGCCGGGTTTAACCCATTCTGAATAATTAATACGACGACCAAGAGTCGAAGATGAATACGGTGGTTGAAGACCTGAGATACTCATATTGTTTGGATGATTACTAATGACTTGATTGGGCTATACACTCAAGTCAAGGTAATAAGTGGTGATCGTCCAAACGTACTTGGAGATCGACGGATATGTGAGGACCTCTCTCCATTATTGGACATATGGGACGAGGAGTAAGGTACCTCTGGTTTCGTTCAGACCCAGAACGGACTTGTAAATGGATGGTACGTCTGACGTTGTATTACTTTATTTTGTATTCATTGATCTCTGCTAAATATATATATATATATATATATATATATATATATCTGTTTGGTGGCGGAGAATTTGTTATCTTGCTTAACACCCTTCTTTGAGATGTATGAGCTTAGAGGTTATATATTGGCAAAAATCAATGGTATGGTATGGACTAACAATGTGGCATGCTAAGATGCAAATAATCAAGGCTTTTGTCGAAAAGCAGAGTCTTGTGGTTGATGATCAAAGGACAGCTTTAATTAGCATAGCTTTGTGTATAGCGTTACTTCGCGAGCCTCATACCCCGGTATTAAATAGAAATGGGAGAGGGACCCTAGGGAGGACATGCGTTTCTTTCTAGCTAAAGTGGTGTCATGGTATGGAGCCCGGACATTTTACTTATGTGGATGATGGAAAGTGAGGTACCTCGGATTTGAGTCCCTAATGGCTCTTGATTTATGCCCCATAGGGCAGGGAAACGTATTGTTCAGGCATAACCAATCCACTAAAGTATTTATGGACTGGCCCTGGCGCTCCTAGGTGCAGTTGCAGATGTATCCTGAGACATGGGCTAGATTGCCTCGAATTCGTTAAGGACGATCCCTTGCCTTGGTTCATAGATGGAAATCTAACTTCCAATACGACATTGTGCGGTTTTGATTGTAGAACTAGTACGGCGACATGATATATGGTACCTATGCCGTCTATGATTGATACATTTATATTTGAAGTTGTTTTTGACACTATACACTTATGATAATACCAAAATAATTTGTTTTATACGTATCAAGCATATTTTGACTATTATAAGGGAAAACTCTATCCACCAACTTGCGTTGCATTGTATGATGGGACTTGAGTCTTATAATGGACTCATTTTTCTAAAAAGCATTGCGTTGTTTTATTCTAAACTAAGATTCATGTAGAGTAAACTCGTTTCGTGTTATACGGCATGGTCCCATGATTTCCCAACTTTAAAATCTAAGATTAATAACTGTTTTGACTTCTTACACCAGTCTCATGACTGGCCTGGAGTTTATTGTTTTAACCTAAATTTTGGGTGTCCATATTTTCCACACAGGCAGCTAGTAGTTTTGGTTTTGCAGATATTATACTCATAGGATCCTGGTTTATAGCTGAAGCGATATTCGGAAAGCTCTGTATTCGTGTATTTCTTTCAGTTGTATTTTGTATTATTTTCCGCTGCTTTGTAATTAAATCTCTGATACTGTATTTCGAATGTCTAATATTTATTCATACTCTAGAATTTTCTTATACTCCGATGTAAATTGTTGTAATAACAATGAAATGTTCTTCTGTTTGTGTTCTAATTTGTCATGTTCTCAATTCAATCCGGGCTTTCCAGTGAGGGGAAGTTTGGGTCATTTCACTATCCTTAGGCCCCGTAGTGACCGATATATCCGAGGCGCCTCACTATCGATCATCCACATAGGTGAAATTATAAATGTTTTGGGCTCCATACCATGACACCACCTATAGCTAGAAAGAAACTTCGTGCACTCCCTGCTGTCCCTTATCCTGTTTTTGACTCATACCGAGGTGTGAGGCTCGCGAATTAATGCTATACACAAACCTATGCTATTTAAAGCCATGCTTTGACCATCAACCACAAGACCCTTCTTTTCAACAAAAGCCTTGATCACTGCATCTCTGCATGCCACACTGACAATTCATGCTATTCGACTGATATCCATCAATATATAACCTCTAAGCTCATACATTTTAGAGAAGGGTGTTAAGCAAGAGAATAAATTCTCTGCCACCAAACAAATATATATATATATATTCAAAAGAAATCAATCAACACAGAACGAAATCCAATGTCAGGCACACATCCATTTACTAGTTCGTTCTGGGTCTGAATGAAACCAGAGGCACCTTATTCCTTGTCCCATATGTCCAATACCGGAGGGAGATCCTCGCATATCCGGTCGATCTCCAAGTACGTCTGGACGATCACCACTTATTACCTAGTCTTAGGTGTACATCCCAATCAAGACATCAGTAATCTTCCAAACAATGTGAAGAACTCTGGTCTTCAACCACCGTCTTCATCGTTGACTTATCATCGAATCAGTTACTCAGAATGGGTATAAACCTGATCTTTCCGAATAACTCTCGTATTTCATAAACAAGTGCTACACAAACACAACACACGCCTCATTCTAATTCAGAATATTCTTTTATTCAAATATTCATATCCTTTGGGAAAGGTTCCCATTAATTTTATCAAATATAATTTTTTTAAATTTATACTTTAATTTTCTTTTGGATATCAATTCTAAACCAAATTAAGGTTTATCAACTAGTCGGGATTATCGAGCCTTACCGAAGTAATCATTTGTTTATTAATCCCAATCCCAACCTATCATCCCATGGAGCAAAACTGGTAATACTCCATATTGAAAACCATGGTGTTATCGGTAAATTTAATTATCATTTCTGGTTCAAATCTAATTAAATATTTAACTATCGCCTGAAGTCAAAATTGTTGGTGCTCCATTCTCGATCATTTCCCAAATTTGATAATTTGAATTATCACATTCTCATTTCAATCTAATTAAAGATTCATTAAAACTCCAATTAGTTTAAATCTTCCAAAAATCATTATTTAATGATTATTTAACTTTGGAAACCCAAACATGTTGCATCGACAATCTACACCGTACCACTGATTTCTGCCAATATATAACCTCTAAGCTCAAACGTCTCAGAGAAGGGTGTTAAGCAAGAGAATAAATTCTCTGCCACCAAACAGATATATATTTAGTAGAGATCAACAATACAGTTCGAAATACAATGTTAGACATGTAATCCTGTCTTTAACTGGGTTAAAGAACCAATGTCATTTAAAAAACAGTTAACAATAAACCCAAAATCATATTCCATTAACCATGGAATCTTCATGGAAAACAAATCAATATATAATCAATATCAATTTTCGTATCCGACTAATAATATAAATGGAATAACGACAAAGCCTTTTAAATTCCATATGTATTAATAGTCTTCCTCCACAGAAGCTCACTTCGATTATTACCAAATCGAATACCATTCAATTCCAATTTAATAATTTAATTTGGAAAACTTTACTTTCGAAAATTTCCATTAAATCTTGATAAAAAGATTTATAAATTCCAAATCACAATTCACTGTTAATCGGGTTAAAGAACGAATGTCGTTAAAAATACAGTTCACAATAAACCTAATTTACATTTCATTTTATTCCAATTAATAAATATAACCGGACTCTAATAATCATAATTAAAAGATTTATTCTTTTCACATGGGTTATTGAAGACACCATTCACGACAAACCAAAATCCACTTTTATATTAATATAAGGCTCTAAACAGAAATTATATCGGCTTATATTCAATATCAAATTCTGAAACCAACACATATCGTACGGGGAATAACAAAATATATCTATCTTCCAAATTCCTCCACAATATCTGTGTAGTCACGGAATCCAATATCGAAATATGCCGAAGATGATTTCTATTCAAATCCATTCCACTTCATACATTGGAAAATTCTGGTTAGATTAAAACCATTTACAAATCCAATTTATTTATTTAAAAACATTGGATTGTCTTTCTAGTTAATAACTAGTTCATTTTGATAAAAAATATATTTTTCTTTATAAACATGGAGTTTTTCAACCAAATTCTTTCCAAATCATTAATTATGATTTTAAAAAAATAAATAATATTTTTAATAACATTATCAAAATGAACTGCGTCCATAGTGACCTTTTCCAAATTTGATTTGAATATAATTCCAAATCCATCCGTTAGATTTCAAATTTCTTATATTCGTTGGAAAGATATTTTCGATACGAACCAAGCGGTTCCGGTTTTAGGAGAATCCGACGGTCGGATCTCCCGTAATGTCAATTCAAAATAAATGGTCAAAATTCGTGAACGGTCGCACCGCGGTGCATTCTATTCAAGCCATATATATATATATATATATATATATCGTTCAAAACGTATTTTATAAATTAATTTTAAAAACGATTCTCACTTTCATTCCAATTTTAAATCAAAATTGAATACTCCTTATCATTACAATATTTAAATGATAATATTTTCAAAATATCAAATATTGAAATCATTTCCTTTTCGATATTCATTGTAAAAATGAATAAAATCGATATAAATATCGTTCACGTTAAAGTGGCGCAAATCTAATGAACATGGCTTCACATATTTACAATATTTTAGTGTCCATCCAAAATCGGACATCAAATTCACATTTTAATGCTTTACTGAATATTATTTTAAAATATACGTTATTTTAAAATATTCGTTATTTTAAAATATTTGTTCTTTTTCAGTTGGAATCAGACCTAATCAATTACCATATAATGTTAGTTATATGGATTTCCTACAGCGCATGTATACAATAACAATGATAAACAATCATCCATCATCAAGAGTGCATCACACGACTGCATAAGCATTAAATATAAATCATTAATGCTTACAACAGTCCATCAATCAATCGATTGACATACAACTAAACAATTGGGATTAGTGTATGTCAAATATCATCCCAATACCTGTGTGTGGTTTCAACCAACAAATACTGAATATAATTTGTATACTTGGGCGATGTGTAAAATTTATCGTCCCAATCAATGTCAGTTAAATTGGTGTACATAAACAAATCGTCCGATTTGTAAATGAATATTTATTTTCATTTCAGGAGAATTTTATGTCGTTCACATATACGTTAAAAATTATATTTTTAACGATAAAATATTTATTTCAACAATTGACTATTCCATATAGTTTATAGATTCAATAAAAATGATATTTTTATGGTTCAAACATTTTATTCAGCGCATGAATATTTTATATAGTTTATATACACATTAAAAATGATATTTTTAATGATTAAACATTTATTTTAGAAAATTTCGGCATTATAACGACGCGATATTAGAACCGGAGTAATGTCTAGCATTACCCCTCTCATGATACTGGCTCGCGCCATACACAGTAGTCAATCACATTCAATATACCAAAATACAATCAATTTTCAACACATCCAAATTTCCGTAATACAATCCTAACAAACAATCATGGTTTGTACAATAAATGGTGTCGGATATACTAAGCCCCGCCTGCGTCATAGGATATATTTAACTCTATATTAATTTGAGTGAGAAAGAGTTCTCACTTTGGGTTTCCACTCCGCCATTCTCTAACTGGCGATTCTGGTACCATTCAGGTTTGAATTTTCCTATAATTCTAACGTGCCCTAAATTGGACCAAGTTAGACTTGTTGTGAATCTCTCGTCCCCATGATCACAATGGATCCTATTTCATGCAATTTCGACACAATATGAGAAAGTTACACTATTATGAAGTTTAATGACCTTTTTGAAATAATTAATATAACAATTAATTAAAAACTAAACCTTTCTTCCTCTTCAAAATACTGGCTGTGGTTCTCAACTTATGGTTCAAAACTAGGTTTGATTTTTGTGCTCAAATCGTGTAGCTAGACGAAGATCGGCTACTGCCATGTTGAAGTGCTGGAGAACTGCGCCTCTGCCTCTCAGGTCGTCCAACTCGGTGGCGATACGGCGGCGTAATCTGCTGGCGAACGGCACTACTTTGAGGGCGAATTCTGATCAAAATACACAACTCTAAGTGGCAACACCCATATGGATTTGAAGAAGGTGGAGAGTACTACACTTTTACTTCAAAAAATTTTGGATTTCGTTGAGTGGATCAAAAGAAATCAAGGAGAGATGTTATGAACGATTTCCATCGTATAGTTTTAACAGTGGCGCGATTTTTTTTAGGGTTTACATAATTTTTGATTGGCCAGGCTATTTGTAAAAATTATTTATTTTATTTTAATTTCAAAAATACCCTCTTGTTGTAATGAACTCCAAATCGAACCCAACGATTGTCTCCCCTAGCCAAATACCCCCATTCTGGACACAATGGGATATGTCTCGTAAGCCGATTCGACTGTTTCGATCAGTTTTCATCAAAATTAAAATATAAATTAATATAACATTCAAATTTGATTTCAATGTACATTTAAATTTACCTAGGCCCTAACAAAACCAATTTCGTCGAATTTGGAAACCGTTTGAAAAATGGTCATATTTTAGTCGATTAAATTCAAACTGAAATTACAAAACACGTTTAAATTTACCACGCTCACATATTAATTTCAAAAATTATGAAAATTGGAATCTAGCAATAATTTGACATTTCGGATCCAACAAAAGTGGTTTCGTCGAAAACGAAGGTCGTTTGTAAAATGGCAATTTTTAAGGGCTATATATTATATTAAAAAATATATAAATTCCATAGCGACTATTTCAAATTTTAAACTGGACATAACTAACAAATTATAAAGTGAAATCTCGGTTTCTTACATTCGTTAGAAAGATATGATGATTATACAGATTCAGATATTTCTGATTTTATTGAAATCCGATTAATTTTGAATCATGTACATTCAATTGAAATTTAAAAACGAATTTTCAAACTACCGCGCCATTTCAGGCCCGTTTTATAATTAAAATAAATTTATATGTTCTAACTACGATTCAAATAAATTTTTAGTCGTTATTATTTGAAATAAATCATTTTAAGTATTCGAAATACATTAAAATAACTAAAATAAAATTTTTAAATTGGTTCTGAAAATCCATTAAAATTGCCATGAAAGGTGAGTTTACGTCACACCTGACTTACATTATTTCATGGATGTTAGATAATAATGGACTATTATATGAAATGTATAGGATTGCTAGTATAAATCATTTTCTATGTTGATATGTATGCACATTTCATATGTGACATGATATATTCATATGACACATAGGTGCATTGATGATATTTATGCTATGATTGATGTTATGTGATTGTTGTTTATTCTTGTTGATTGTCATAGTTGTAGGAATTCACTAAGAGTTGAAATGATACATAGCCGGACAGACATTAGATTAGGGGAAAATCATTATGGGTTGAAATGATAGACCTGAACGATTTTTATTAAATTTGGGATTACGGGTTGAAATGATATATACCTGTAGAATGTTAAATTTGCGATTTGAAATGATAAATATCCATATCACTTGACCATAGGATAGAAACTATAAATGGATAACGTTGATCATATTGTCGAAGTAAAATAATTTGGAACTTGATTTTTAAATAATAACTTAAGATTTTAAACTTAAATTTGATAATTTTAAATTATATGTTTAGAAATGATTTTATAAGTAAAAATAGATTTAATGTTTATTTAATATTTTCTTGTAATTTTATTTTATTTATAAAAGTATTTTAAACTTTTATATATTTAATATTTCTTTAAACCTATTTTTATATTATTTTAATCTTATCTGTGCTTATAATCTATTTTCTAATTTATATTAGAATTTTATAAACTTATATATATATATTTATTTCAAAGTTAAATATTTATTATAGATATATATATATATATTCAAACTTTAATAACAAACTAAAGGGAGTAGATAAGTAAAGATTTTCGTAATTTGAATTTGAGGTTTAAGATGTAAATTTATATAACGGAAAATTGATTTAATGAATGAACCGAAAGAAGATATGAATCTTTAATTCGAATTGATTTGAACTTATAAAACATGAACTTGAATTGTGAAATTATTTTGAAATTGAAATTCAAAATAAGGAATGAATTTGATTTTAAAATAACCTAAATGCAAATTTGACTGATTTAAATATTGAAGGAAATGAACTTGGATTGCATAAATTGGTATTTAATTTGGGATTTATAATTGATACGAATGAATTCGATTTAAAGTGACTAAACGTGAATATGAGTATATATAATTATATATATAGAGAGAGAGAATTGATTTTATAAATCGTTTGGTTTTGAATTTGGAAATTTGTTAAATCAAATTTTATCAGAAGTGTTTAAATTATACGAACAGTTTGAATTGAAACATAAGATGTTGATTCTAATTTATAAGTTATGAATTTAAATGTACGATTTGAGTTATAATATATGATATGATTTGGTTTAAATCAAAATATAAGATTTGATTTGAAGTATATAAAGTGAATTTGAACCTACGTGATTGGATAGTGTTAGTTTGATGGATCCTTAAAGGATGGTGATCCAAACATCCTTTAAGTTATTGGTTGCATTTCATCAAACGTTTCATTTGAGTTGATTTACTTCCATGAGAATGTTAGTCCTAATCCGAATTATTTTGTTTTGCATTAAGGTTCGGTTCAGATCGATTATCACCGCCTTCGAGATTCACTATTGCAGTTAGAGTTTGTATTGAGATTTGCTCACCTATATCTGCCCATTATATTGTTCTAGTTCAGTTGTTTCTTATCGGTTCTATTTCAAACCGTTATGATTTATTTATGTGACAGAAATTTATTGTATTAAGCTTTCGCTGTATTAATTATGTAAACTCTGATGTAAAATTTTATTTAGTAGCTTCATAAACTACTATTGTTTTCCGCTGCGAGATATCATTTTGCTCTGTATCTGTTTTATGATCTGTAATTCTGTGATTTATTCTATTTACCTCAGAAGCTAATAACAATCTGTCGTTTTGGACGATTCGAGTTGACATGTTTTGTCGATTCGGTATGGTCAAAATGGCGGGTCGTTATAGTTGGTATCAGAGCTTTGGTTTATCAAATCTTTAACTTATGTGGTAAAATTCATTAGAGATAGGGTAGTGATACCCTAGATTGAGTGGAATCAGTCGTATAATCCTTCTTGTGAGAGAGTGTATTTTGAAAATATAAATTACTTTGAAACGTAAAGTATTTTGAAATGTAATTCCTTTTGGAATTCCAACATTTTGAATCTGTTCTCTTTGATAGCTTCTTTGCTAAGTTCTCCTTCGATTTGAATCTTGATCCCATTTGAAATCCATCTTTGCGTTGTCACGGTTTTTGAGATTATGAGAATGTAAATATTGCAAATAAAGTTAAGATGAAGAATGAAATGTTTTGGTTATAACTAACGAGATCGTTTAACTAAACCTTGAGAATTTTGTTTTGGAATACTTTGAAATTGATTTCTAAGGTTTTAGGAAAAAGTACTAGTAGAAAAGACAACTATTTTTGAATAAAAAAGTTTGAAATGATTTTATGAAATGTTTTTCAAAAAAAAGGGAAATTTATGAATGGAGACCACGTTGGTAACTTTGCTACATGTTTATCCAATAAATTTTGATTTGTGAAGCCTGATTTGATATACACATATATGTATATTTGAATGATTAAAAGAAAATCCGAAATTGATTCTCAAGTTTGGTCGAGTGATCCTATGTATTAGAATAGTGTAACTATACATTTAACTAAACCTTGAGAATTTTGTTTCGGAATACTTTGAAATTTATTTCTAAAGTTTTAGGAAAAAGTACTAGTAGAATATACAACTATTTTTGAATAAAAAAGTTTGAAATGATTTTATGAAGTGTTTTTCAAAAAAGGGAAATTTATTAATGGAAACCACGTTGGTAACTTTGCTACATGTTTATCCAATAAATTTTGATTTGTGAAGCCTGATTTGATATACACATATATGTATATTTGAATGATTAAAAGAAAATCCGAAATTGATTCTCAAGTTTGGTCGATTGATAGTCCTATGTATTAGGATAGTGTAACTATACATCATGAATTGTTTTGATAAGAAATGATTGAAATCATGATTCAAGGGGCGAGATGCCTATAGTTACAAGCGATTCCATTGGGATAGTGGCGTAACCGGCGCGTAACTGTGATCTAAATGCCATAGCGAAATTCGAGGGGTGCGATGCCTAAAGTTACAAGCGATTCCACTGGGATAGTGGTGTAACCGCCGCGTAATTGCGATCTTTGGCAACAACCATGGCGAAATTCGAGGGGTGTGATACCTACGGTTACAAGCGATTCTACTGGGATACTAGCGCAACCGCTGAGTAACCGCGATCCATGAGGGAAATTATTTTTCCATATCTATTTTAAACGTTTTAAGTATTTTCACTGGGAGTTGAAACAAGGATATTTAGTATTAGAGATTTTAGTCGTGCGCCTAGCCAGCGTATACCTGACGTCTGTAAAAACGACAGTAGAATTATTAAACTTCAAGTTATCAAGTATTTTCATAACGTTAAATAGCAAATCAATAACCTGTAATTAAATTTATTTAACCTCAACATAATAAAACTAAGAAAGAAATTTTAAATGTTTTTAAAACAAATATTTCCGATTAAATTCTGTTTAATATTTAAAAATTCTTCTGAAATTTCCTTTCCATTTGAATCCATCTTCCTTTGTAGATCCTCTTTGATTAGGTTCTTTCATTCGTTCAGCTTTTAACTCGAATTCTACAAGTAATCCTTATCCATAACAAGGTAAGAAGAAGAAGGGGAGTATAAGTCTTCTATCAAGTTCAAATTTATTAAAAGTTGATATGAAAAGTATTTTGAAAGGTATTATAATATATAACTTTATTAATGTAATATTGAAATTTTGATATACATATTTGTGAAAGATTTTATATAAGTAAACATCTATATGTTTTGGAAATATTTTGGTATACTACAGAATAATATTATGTATATTGCCGTATACCTAGTGATTTAGGTATACGACTGATCAACGTATATGTTAAATCCTTAAGTATTTGGTAGATATAGAGTCACACTCTCGTCGCTTGAAATGATTCTGGTGATGACTGCGCAACATCATCGATATCTATTTTCGGGTTTCAAAAGTGGGACAGATATATATCGCCAATCAAGACGTCGAGTGAATACTTAAAATTATTTTGAAATGTTAGGAAATATTTTAACATTGATTTAAACATATGTACATATATATATATATTTCATAGTATTTATAGATATGAAGATAAATTTGAAATATTGTTTTAAAAATATAAATTATTTAAATACTATTTTTCTTTCTTGTTCCTTTTCGGGGAATAAAAGGTTTGAGTAGGGGAGAATGTAACAACCCGGAATTTTTAAGTGTTTTTTATTTAATTATTTAATTTAAATTTAAATTTTTGTTTTATTTTATTTGTTTAAAGCTCAGTTTGTTTGTATTTTTATAACTATTTTGATTTTGAATTAAAAACTAAATTTATTTCGGTTTTTATATAACAAATGAATTTGATTTGATATGAATATATTTTAATAATATTTCCAATTTCGATCCTATTTAGTATATAAATTAAATCATGTTTATTTATTTGAATTTGAATTTATTCTTATATTTTAATTTAAATAGTAAAGTCGCATTATATAATTTGTTTTCGATATTAATAAAAAAAATCCTTTATTTAATTTCATAATATTCTATAATTTATCGTAATGGGGTTTTGAAATTTGAAATACGTATAGTGAGATGTTGCAACTCTGAAAATTTCATTGAAAAATTTGAATGTTTGTCGGTCGCTCATTTTTTAGTGCAAAGATGCACCTAATAGTTCAAATTTTAGCAACCATAAAATCTCTTTGAAACCAATTCGGACAAACATGAAAAAAATTCTATTCGTTGTCATGAATCCTAGGTAATTTTTTTTCACGAAAGTCAGATGTTTTGATTTTCGTTTAAATTGTTTTTCATGCCATTTTTCCTTTTAAAAGGGGCCCATAATGCCTTTTTGATCGGAACGTCTTGACAATGCAAGCTATATACTGTTGCGACCTTCTCATCGAGTTGATTACCGATATATATTCATTTGTCAGTTTCGGTGCTCACTTCATGCCATAATTACAAAAAGACTTGTGTAGTTCATTTTTGGAACATAGTCATTTGAGTTTAAAGTGTCCATATGTGGATCCCTCATATTTTTCTAGATATTTTGGGTCTGCAAAACCTGTTCGTTTATTTTACTAAACCACCCATTAATATTTTTATTTTCAAAGCCCTAGAAAATAGACACATTTAGTCTTCTTTTTTCATGTATTAAGTTCCTATATGTTCCTACCATGCATTTCCTTTATTCTTCAAAAAAATGCCCATTCTATTTTCAAAAGCCTACCATCTTCCAGCCTTTATATTTCCAAAGCATTCAACGTTTCATTATTTGAAAAGCATTCCTATGCATGAATTTTGTTCTGCAAGACCATTTGAATTTTGATTCTACTAAGCTCAAATGTCATAGTTGCAGTTCCAAAGCAGCTGTTTACTTTCCAGAAATCCAAACCATTTTCTTTTATTTCCAATGAAATGCCATATTTCATCTCGTATAAAAATATATTTAGAACTGTTCTTCTTCTTTTCACTTCATTGTGAAAACAAAACAAACCAAAGGAGACATCACCTTTCTCTTCCTCCCAACGTGTTTCCATCTCCACTAGTTTTACCACTCCACCATCCAAGCCCGAGCTCTTCTCAACAACCAAACCCCGCTGAGTAGCCGAGAAGCCAACTCCCCACCATCTGACTTCCACGCTCAGCCTTGCCAAGCCCCTCCCCATAGGCTCTGACTAGCATCCGCCTTCTTCCTTTTTGCCTCGCCATTCAGACGTGGATCCCACCAGAGCCGCTGACCCTGAAGCGCGGCTCGACGACTTCTGTCCGAACAGCCCACCTGACAGTCTGTGATCACCTGCAGCCCTCAGACTATTCCAACATCACCAACCAGTGAGTCGCCCCGCTGGCTACATCGAACCCCCTGAGTACATGAGTGCGTGTCCGGTTTCCACTTCGTGTATGCATGAGTAAGTGTTAATATGGGTGCTGATGTTATTAGTTGGAAAATTTTATATGTAAACATATAATATATATTGTGTATATTTTGTTGATGTCTGCATATTGTATATATAGCCGTGTATTGTGTGTGTATTTTCATGACTTCACGTGCGTATCAATGGATTTGTGTGAGTGTTATAAGTATATACGTGAGTGTAACGTGTTGTTTTGGAGTTCAAATAGATTTGAAATTATGTATACAGTTGTTTGTTTTATGTGTGTGAATATATTTTGGTGTTGAGTTTCTTTGAAATATATTGTTTTTAAAAATATATATTTAAATATATATATATATATATATATATATATATATGTAAATATGGTGTTTTGGGTGTGTTTATATGAATATATATTTATATAATATTTACATAAAGGAATTATTGTGTTTTAATTTGGTTAAATTGAGTCATGTTTATTTTTGGGCCGAGTGTGGTGTTGAGTTTGGAAACCATCCCAAGAGACCCAAATAACCGTGCTAATCCATTGAAATTCCCCGACCTTCTCTTATAAAAATAATAGAATATTGAGTGATCATCGAGCTTAAATCTATTTTGAATCGTGCCTAGAAGTCGTCACTTCATTATGTGTTAGTCCGTTTGTCGTCTCCGCTTCTATGCCACAAAAGGTGAGTTTATCTCACACCTGACTTACATTATTTCATGGATGTCAGATCAATAATGGACTGTTATATGAAATGTATAGGATTGCTAGTATAAATCATTTGCTACGCTGATATGTATGCACATTTCATATGTGACACGATATAATCATATGACACGTCGGTGCACTGATGATATTTATGTTGTGATTGATGTTATGTGATTGTTGTTTATGATTGTTAATTGTCATAGTTGTTGGAAATCACTAAGCGTTGAAATGATACATACCCGAATGGACATTAGATTAGGGAAAAATCGTTATGGTTTGAAATGATAGACCCGAATGATTTTTATTAAATTTGGGATTATGGGATGCAATGATATATACCCGTAGAATGTTAAATTTGCGAATTGAAATGATAAATATCCGTATCTGTAATGGCCCGGATTTTTCGTTCAATTGATTTGAATATTTAAATTGATTTTAAATAATGTTTTTGGAATATTAATGGATTTTAATATTTAATTCATTTATTAAACGATGACTGAACGATAAAATTTATATTTAATATAAAACGAGCTCGTAACGGTGCGGTAGCTCGTAATATTGAGTTTTAAACTTCAATTGAATATATATAATCCGTTTTAAGTCGAAATTCAATGAAACAATAAAAGTTAGATCTTATTGACTATAATTTTATAACAAAAGAGAAAAATCGAGATTTCGGCTTATATATGGTAAGTTATGTCCAATTCAAATTTTAAAATAGTCGCTATGGAAATCCTTTCTAAACATTAATGTTTATTTAATAAATTAAATAGGAATTTGAATAGAAATTGAATATCGAACTCAAAATGTAAATACTGAGTTATAATTCCATATTGGTTTATATTTGGAAATTTATATTATTTTATTTAGATATATACGGTAATATTAATTTATTATTTTTTAATATATTTATATTTTTACGGTATTATATAAGCCGTAAAAATAGCTATTTTTCAAAACGACCTCCGTTTTCAACAAAACAAATTTTATTGGAATACGTATGTCCAGCTATTGCTATTTTCCAGTTTGGAGCCATTCGGAGTTGTTTTGTCGGTACGTGGTACTTAAAAAGTGAACAGATGAATATATTGAAATTAAAATAACAATGTCGTGTAAACGGAGATGGGATTCAACGAAATTAATTTCGTTTAATCCGAAACTTTTAGACATAGCGAGGTGTCCAATTCCGTTCCATTTGGAGTCTGTGGGTGGTAGTGCGTATATTTAATGATGGAATAAATAGCAGTAGGATGAATAAACGCAAAATAATAATCCGACCAATTGATTTTTGGCCGATTAGCTTTTCAAGCTCAAATTTTGTTTTAACTGAAACAAAAGCAACTTTGCAATGCCACATATCCTATAAGCAACCCGACCTATGCACATGTAAACAGTAAATCGTACACACCATCATCTTCCCACAGCTAGCCTACTCCCTACAAACCCAATACTGTGCTCCCCAAAACATATTACATGATTGCCAAGGTTTACAATGCCGTGATAGCCAAGGGTTCCAATAATGTGCCATCTAAGGTTCTCGAACTATAAATACGAGAGAGCATTCATCTTCGATTCCAGAAAATCCACACAGTGAAGAAAAAGTATTTTGAAACCTTCTTTGATTTTTAGAAAATCGTATACACCCTCTAAAATCGTTAAATCAGTTGCATAGTGTAATGACCCGCATCTTCAGCGGTATTATAATTAATTTATTTAATTATATAAATAGTGATATAGTGAATTTAACGGTCGTGGAATTAAGTAATGGTGAATATTTAATTAAAATAATAAATTAAATAATATATTTAATTCTGAAATAATCAGAATTGGCTGAAATGGCGATATGGTGTGAACTGGATCATCTGTGATATTTAATTCAGTTTAGAATTGAATTAGAATAACAAATATATTATTTGAACGACAGTTTGAACGTATAATTATATTATAATTAAAATCGAGCTTGAAATGGCACGGCAGTTCGCGATTTGGCGATTTAAACTTCAACTGAATATACAGGATTCGTTTTAAATCGGATTTCTGTGAAACAAGAAATGTTAGGAGCTGGTGGAGTATACCTTTCTAGTGGAAGAGAAAAATCAGGATTTCGTCGTGTAGATTTTGATGTACGTCCAAATCAAATTTCAGAAAAGTCGCTGTGGAATTCCTTTATAATTTGCAACGCGTTATTTACGTTATAAATAGATTTTTAAAATATTTGAATATCGGGTTTGAATTTAGACAAGGTTCTTTTGAGACATATCGATAATTTAATTTTTAGAATTTTATTGTAATTTTTAATTAATTAAATAAGCAACTTTTATTTTGAAGTATTGTGCACCCTTAATCAGCGATTTTGGGGTTTCACAATATGAGTTAAACAACCGATGTTATTATATCTTTGGGATCGTAGCACATTGTTTATCACAACAGCATTTTTAATTCAATCAGTAGCGGTCATAGATGAATATAAATTGTACATAGTGGGATGTGTTGCTTTTAAAAACTTTAAAAGAAGTTATATATGAAATTTCCGTCACTGCTAAGGAAAAATGTGCAGGCCAAAGACTAAAATGTGGGCTACCATGTATTGTGAAAGGTTGTCCTTTTCCCACGTACACCCTATAAACTTAGTAACTAAGGAATCAAAACATTATAAATACAGGAAACCTAGGTCATTTACATCCGCCAGTCAAACACCCTTTTCGAGCCGCCACAAAAAGAAAACCTAAACAGTTCAAAACAAACCAAGTCGCCAGTACTTCCTTCTCAAACAAAGATCGTGGCATTTTTGGGAAGATTGAACGTATATATTGTCGCTCAAAATCCTACAGGGAACGATGAGGTTGAGAGAATGATTGTGGTTGTGTTTCGGTTGGAAATCCGTGAATAATGGGTTGGGAGGAGATCGAGCTGTAAAAGAAGGGTATGGTGTTGTTGAGACTTGGATGAGGGGTTTAATGATGAAGCTTGTTTGGGTTTCTGTTGTGTGAGTTGCGTGTGTGAGTGGAAGAAGCTAGTAAAGTGGGTCACGGTTGTGAATCTGAGGAGGAGGTAGGTGCGTGGATCTTGGGAAGCATGGGGTTCTTTTGAATGATGTAAGGCCAAGCTCAGTTCACCGTAATGAGGGAGCAGGTGGTCTCGAGGAGGCGATGCTCCAGCATGACAGCTTAGTACAGTTCAACATGAAAGAAGCGTTCATGTTTCACTAAAAGAAGGAGCGCATTTCACTTAAAAGACGTAAATGGGATCAAATTCTTACTAGAGTTGAAGTGATATAACACGGAACACTGATGGAGCGCGGGACTGATGAATATGGTTGTTTTCATTTTGTTACTGGAGTGTGCTGCTTTAAAGGGTAGGAAGAAGATATGCTGGAATGGGATGGATGATTCTTGCATGTCCTTGCATGAGGGGTGAGCATATATTGTTAATACAGGAGCAAGTTTTATTGTTCATGAATATGGGATGAGAACCGCGTGGGGTGTTCGAGAAGTCGGAAAATGGCGATGGACATTTAGGAGCAGGTCACGGCTTTTCCTAGGAAGAAGATGGAATGCCACATCTAACGTGGATTTTGAAAATGGGGAGTGGGCCAAGAAAAAGTGGTAAAGCCCAAGTGGAAATTTAAACCAAGTATTTTATTTTAAATATAGTGTTAAAACTTGTAACCTTTATATCTCGGTCATACGATATTAGATGGGCGAACCGTAAGTTGTGTTGGGATCGTATGGACGGCGGCTACGAAGTGCAACTGACAGGGAGCGGAGTGGAGCTCATTCGAATTTATGGCAAAATAAATTGTTTGATTCAAATCAAACAAACAGTTTATCGTTCTTTAACGATGAACTGCAAATTTGAGTAAAACTCACCAACTCTGAACAGTTCTATTTTTACAATGTATATTTAGAACTGATAATTATCTGTTGATTGATGTGTGTTGACTGTTTGATTGAACTGCTAGTCAGTTGGTTGAAATATATATAAATATATAAATATATATATATATAAATATATATATAAATCGTTAAATATATGTTGATTCTGTTTAGCAGAATAGTTCATATTGAAATGAAATCGATGTTAATTATATTGTTTAACATCTGTGATGTAGGAAAACAGGTTGGAGGGACCTAACTAGGTTCCTCAATATTTAATTTTCTGTTTGTTTCATATATCGAAATATATGATGTGATATATAACCTGTTGACGATTATGTGTGTTTGGACGATGTTGGTCATCGTGATTTAATATGTTAAATACCATAACATACCGGAGTGTTGATAGGGAAATGTAAAGTGATATTTGAAAATAAAATATTTATAAAATCAAAGGATTTTATAAAATAGGAAATATTTATAAAAAAGAATATTTATAAATGGAATATTTATAAAGTGAATTTTTTATTTAAGATAAATAAATTAGACATTTAAATGGATTATTTATTTGGTAAATAAATAAGATATTATAAAGGGATTATTTACTTAGGAAATAAATAGAAATATAAAGGAGAATTTATTTAGAAAATAAATAAAGAAAAAGGGGATTATTTGATAAGAGAATAAACGCTGTTAAAAGGGGATTATTTGATAAGTTAATAAACGCTGTTAAAAGGGGATTATTTGATAAGTGAAAAAGCTGTAAAAAGGGATTATTTGATAAGTGAATAAACGCTGTTAAAAACTGTAAAAAGGGAATTATTAGATAAGGAATATTTATTGGGAAAGTAAATAGAGTTAATGAAAGGAGTTTAATCGAATTTAGTTATTCAAAACGAGTTAGTCGAATATGGTTAGTCTAGTCAAGTTAATCGAACATAGTTAATCAAATGGAGTTAAACAGAAATTAGAAACTGACTAGAGATTAATAAGTTGAATGGTTTCTTGAGTATCGATCTGATGTTGGTTTCGGCCTTCGGGGTTTATACTTAGGAAGTTGTTCTCTTGTTAGTTTACAGTTAGAGTCTGATAGATGTGGAATAATAGTGATACGTAATTAAGCCATGGAAATGTTTTCCAGTGTTAATAACGTATATTTTCTAAAATGTAGAAAATATGGAAATATGAATATATATATATATGGTTGATGATTGATCGATATAATTTCCACTTGGAAATAATATCGTTGTTTACACACCTGTTTTTCTTTGATAGTTAACTCATCAACTATCAAAGTTTTGACCATTTTAACGTTGTTAATATGGAGAGACCGGTTGGATTATTATCCAAAGAACCACTACGTATTAGCATAAGCGTTGCGAATCATATATGCCAAAGATAATTGAAGACAGAGTAAAGTGCAAGAGTTGTTGTATAAATCTTAGATAACAGTGCCTAAGATGGATATACTGAATAGTACCTTCGGTTCATCCTGTTCCTGGATGACTTGTATGGATGAATGTCTGACAGAGTATTTCCAGAAAGGTTACATACATTGATTTCTTCAACCGTACCAAGAGTGGAAGCGGAGAAGGAAACTTCTTTAGCTAACACGTAATGTACTGTTGTAGACGTCAATTAGTGATTTTTGATGGATCTGACAATGTGGCATTCGAAGTGAATCTGATGTGATGATAAAGCGTAACCTCAAGCCTCATCAACCGGTAAATGACAGAAATCGGGCAGGTAGCATGGTTATGTAGGTCGCACCTATTACGGTGTATAATCACCTGATCTAGAGTTTCATTTACATCTAATAATCTATTGTTGATATTGTCCCATTCGGGAAACGGTTGCTGATCCCAACCGTTGGTGATATACATTCGATACACTCAAGCGAAATGAGTGGTCGGTCATGTGTGGTCGGGTTGCAAGATGTTCTTGTTGAACCCAGTGTATTCCTCTCTAGAGGTACACTAACGAAAGGTGGTTCCATACCTTGTCATAGTTGGAAATCCATTACCCAATACGTGCTTGCGGTTTTGATTGTATACCATATATGTAGAACGTGAGATGAAAGCGTTTCTGCTAGATGTTTATTATATTGTGGTTGATAGACATTATTATAATATCAAAAGGTTTTTGATATAAAGATATTTTGGATTCTCATAAGGGAAAAACCCGTTCCGTTATACGGCGTGGTCTTATGAGATATCGTTTACTTGTTCGAACTATTTTATTCATACCAGTCCCATGACTGACCCGGAGTTTATTATATTTTTTTCCTAAACTCTTGGGTGCCCAATTTTGTACGGGCAGTCAAGTAGTCGGGATTTACAGATACTTGAAGAGCTGGAGCAGGAGGCTTCATGATCATATAGCTATTGTTTATTTCCGCTGTGTTGTAAGTGTTGTACTCTGATAAGTGTTATTGTGTACATACTGATTTTATTTCAAGGATATGTTATCTATTATATGTTATTCGTTCCGCTGTGAGGTTCGTGTTACTCTAATGTTGTGTTCTTCTTCTTCTTCTATTCTAAGTTCTATCTTATCTTTCCTCACCCTCTAATTTCTTTCATTAATTATAGGGATTTTTCGATGTTTGGTTAGCCGTCATTGAGTTTATAGCGATAACCAAAGTCGACAAAAATCCGGGTCATTAAAGTTGGTATCAGAGCTTAAGGTTAAGTGAATTACCTTGGCTCTATGGCGACTCAATAGAGATGGGGTTAGTAACACTCTAGATTGAGTTGAGTGTATATATACGAGTGAAAGTATTTGTTATTGATATAAAAATTTGTTTTATATTATGGAGATTTATTGGTTGAGTCGTTCATGAGTTCTGGTCGATCAGTTTGATCCACTGTATCGGTAGGGATTTTGTAAACACTCGAATACGATGAACCGTCTTAGTATGTTTTGAAAAGAAGGTAAACGAATTTTTTTTACCCAAATTATATTTTGATATAAAGGATTTATATTGGTTGTTATTATAATCGAGTAAGATTATAGAAAGTGAAATGGTTACGTATATAACCAAATAATATTCGTATAAGTGTTACGAAATGAATTAAATTTGAATTTGAATCAGAATTGAAATTAAAACACTGGAAATTTGGAACAGAGTTTCTAAATAGACTTGGATTAAATATATGTAAATTTTAAGATCCTGGGAGATTTTAAATGGTATTCCAAACATTTGTGGATGATATTTTGAACTGTTTTCAAAATAAAAGTGTTTAAGAATGATTTTGAAAGTGATATAGTATTGAACTCACTTCGATAGCTGGGAGATAACCCTGATGATGAATCGCGACATCATCAGTGTTCATTTTCGAGTTGTAAGTGATGGATTACTACCAAAGATTTTGTTTTCGAATTGTTTGGGAAAAACAAGTTGTGTTGAATTCTCAAAAGGGGAAATTTGATTTTTGAAAAGGGTAAACTATTTAAAAATTCCCAGGAAGAAGATTGTTTGAATTAAAGGCAAATTAAACAGAAATTTGTGAAAACAAATTGGGATTTGAAATAAAGCCAGTTAAGTGGTAACTAAATTGGATTAGAATGATATCAAGTAAGTTGGATTGATAAGAATCTGGAATCAAGGATAATACTTGAATTTGAAACAAAGTTTGGCTTGGACAAAACCAAACGATTGAGTTAAAAATGGAATTTGGCTTAGTAAAAAGCAAATGGTTGTGTGGTGAGGATAAATTGATTGGAGTTTGATTGGGATGACCTGGGTATATGTTGAATTGGTAACAGGTGGAAGGGATATAATGATATGCCCAACAAAAAGGTACCAGTTTATATTTTATATATGGGTTTGAGATTTTGATGAGCCGAATTGGCAAGCCGCTTGGCTCATTGATTTTCTTTTGGGTTGGAGATGGCCCAGAGAGGCGAGTTGGAGTTTGACCTATTGACCAGGACAAAGGAGGTGCTAGCGAAATCTTTCGAAAAGTTAAGGTGTTAGAAAATTTTCAGGATTTTTGAAAATTTTCGTTGATAAAAATTAATTAATAATTTAATTGAATTTAAATTGCTCCAGTTGAAAACTGGAGTTAAAAAGTGAACAACTATGTTCTAACCAGTCGATAGGGTCGTTCTCTACCTTAGCAATTTCGAGGACGAAATTATTTTAAGTGGGGAAGATTGTAATGACCCGCATCTTCAGCGGTATTATAATTAATTTATATAATTATATAAATAGTGATATAGTGAATTTAATGGTCCAGGAATTAAATAATGGTGAATATTTAATTAAAATAATAAATTAAATAATACATTTAATTCTGAAATAATCAGAATTGGCTAAAATGGCAATATGGTGTGAACCGGATCATCTGTGATATTTAATTCAGTTTAGAATTGAATTAGAATAACGAATATATTATTTGAACGACAGTTTGAACATATAATTATATTATAATTAAAATCGAGCTTGAAATGGCACGGCAGTTCGCGATTTGGCGATTTGAACTTCAACTAAATATACAGAATTCATTTTAAATCAGATTTCTGTGAAACAAGAAACGTTAGGATCTGGTGGAGTATACCTTTCTAGTGGAAGAGAAAAATCGGGATTTCGTCGTGTAGATTTTGATGTACGTCCAAATCAAATTTCAGAAAAGTCGTTGTGGAATTCCTTTATAATTTGCAACGATTTATTTACGTTATAAATAGATTTTTAAAAATATTTGAATATCGGGTTTGAATTTAGACAAGGTTCTTTTGAGACATATTGATAATTTAATTTTTAGAATTTTATTGTAATTTTTAATTAATTAAATAAGCAACTTTTATTTTTAAGTATTGTGCACCCTTAATCAGCGATTTTGGGGTTTCACAATATGAGTTAAACTACCGATGTTATTATATCTTTAGGATCGTAGCACATTGTTTATCACAAAAGCATTTTTAATTCAGTCTGTAGCAGTCATAGATGAATATAAATTGTACGTAGTGGGATGTGTTGCTTTTAAAAACTTTAAAAGAAGTTATATATGAAATTTCCGTCACTGCTAAGGAAAAATGTGCAGGCCAAAGACTAAAACGCGGTCTACCATGTATTGTAAAAGGTTGTCCTTGTCCCACGTACACCCTATAAACTTAGTAACAAAGGAATCAAAACATTATAAATACAGGAAACCTAGGTCATTTACATCCTCCAGTCAAACACCCTTTTCGAGCCGCCACAAAAAGAAAACCTAAACAGTTCAAAACAAACCAAGCCGCCAGTACTTCCTTCTCAAACAAAGATCGTGGCATTTTTGGGAAGATTGAAGGTATATATTGTCGTCAAAATCCTACAGGGAACGATGAGGTTGAGAGAATGATTGTGGTTATGTTTCGGTTGGAAATCCATGAAGAATGGGTTGGGAGGAGATCGAGCTGTAAATGAAGGGTATGGTGTTGTTGAGACATGGATGAGGGGTTTAATGATGAAGCTTGTTTGGATTTCTGTTGTGTGAGTTGCATGTGTGAGTGGAAGGAGCTAGTGAAGTGGGTCACGGTTGTGAATCTGAGGAGGAGGTAGGTGCATGGATCTTGGGAAGCATAGGGTTCTTTTGAATGATGTAAGGCCGAGCTCAATTCACCGTAATGAGGGAGCAGGTGGTCTCGAGGAGGCGGTGCTCCGGCATGACAGCTTAGTACAGTTCAACATGAAAGAAGCGTTCATGTTTCACTAAAAGAAAGAGCGCATTTCACTTAAGTGATGTAAATGGGATCAAATTCTTACTGGAGTTGAAGTGATATAACGCGGAACACTGATGGAGTGCGGGACTGATGAATATGGTGGTTTTCATTTTGTTACTGGAGTGTGCTCCTGTAAAGGGTAGGAATAAGATATGCCGTAATGGGATGGATGGTTCTTGCGTGTCCTTGCATGAGGGGTGAGCACATATTGTTAACACAGGAGCAAGTTTTATTGTTCATGAATATGGGATGAGAACCGCATGGGGTGTTTGAGAAGTCGGAAAATGGCGATGGACATTTAGGAGCAGGTCACGGCTTTTACTAGGAAGAAGATGGAATGCCACATCTGATGTGGATTTTGAAAATGGGGAATGGGCCAAGAAAAAGTGGTAAAGCCCAAGTGGAAATTTAAACCAAGTATTTTATTTTAAATATAGTGTTAAAACTTGTAACCTTTATATCTCGGTCATACGATATCAGATGGGCGAACCGTAAGTTGCGTTGGGATCGTATGGACGGCGGCTACGAAGTGCAACTGACTGGGAGCGGAGTGGAGCTCGTTTGAATTTATGGCGAAATAAATTGTTTGATTCAAATCAAACAAACAGTTTATCGTTCTTTAACGATGAACTGCAAATGTGAGTAAAACTCACCAACTCTAAACAGTTCTATTTTTACAACGTATATTTAGAACTGATAATTATCTGTTGTTTGCTGTGTGCTGACTGTTTGATTGAACTGCTAGTCGGTTGGTTGAAATTTATATATATATATATAAATATATATAAATCGTTTAATATATGTTGATTCTGTTTAGCAGAATAGTTCATATTGAAATGAAATCGATGTTAATTATATTGTTTAACATCTGTGATGCAGGGAAACAGGTTGGAGGGACCCAACTAGGTTCCTCAATATTTAATTTACTGTTTGTTTCATATATCGAAATATATGAAGATATAACCGGTTGTCGATTATGTGTGTTTGGACGATGTTGGTCATCGTGATTTGATATGTTAAATGCCATAACATACCGGAATGTTGATAGGGAAATGTAAAGTGATATTTGAAAATAAAATATTTATAAAATCAAAGGATTTTATAAAATAGGAAATATTTATAAAAAGGAATATTTATAAATGGAATATTTATAAAGTGAATTTTTTATTTAAGATAAATAAATAAGACATTTAAATGGATTATTTATTTGGTAAATAAATAAGATATTATAAAAGGATTATTTACTTAGGAAATAAATAGAAATATAAAGGAGAATTTATTTAGAAAATAAATAAAGAAAAAGGGGATTATTTGATAAGAGAATAAACGTTGTTAAAAGGGGATTATTTGATAAGTAAATAAACACTGTTAAAAGGGGATTATTTGATAAGTGAAAAAGCTGTAAAAAGGGATTATTTGATAAGTGAATAAACGCTGTTAAAAACTGTAAAAAGGGAATTATTGGATAAGGAATATTTATTGGGAAAGTAAATAGAGTTAATGAAAGGAGTTTAATCGAATTTATTTATTCGAAACGAGTTAGTCGAATATGGTTAGTCTAGTCGAGTTAATCGAAAGTAGTTAATCGAACATAGTTAATCAAATGGAGTTAAACAGAAATTAGAAACTGACTAGAGATTAATAAGTTGAAAGGTTTCTTGAGTATCGATCTGATGTTGGTTTCGGCCTTCGGGGTTTATACTTAGGAAGTTGTTCTCTTGTTAGTTTATAGTTAGAGTCTGATAGATGTGGAAGTATAGTGATACGTAATTAAGCCATGGAAATGTTTTCCAGTGTTAATAACATATATTTTCTAAAATATAGAAAATAAGAAAATATGAATACATATATATGGTTGATGATTGATCGATATAATTTCCACTTGGAAATAATATCGTTGTTTGCACACCTGTTTTTCTTTGATAGTTAACTCATCGACTATCAAAGTTTTGACCATTTTAACGTTGTTAATATGGAGAGACCGGTTGGATTATTATCCAAAGAACCACTCTGTATTGGCATAAGCGTTGCGAATCATATATGCCAAAGTTAATTGAAGACAGAGTAAAGTGCAAGGGCTGTTGTATAAATCTTAGACAACAGTGCCTAAGATGGATATACTGAATAGTACCTTCGGTTCATCCTGTTCCTGGATGACTTGTATGGATGAATGTCTGACAGAGTATTTCCAAAAAGGTCACGTACATTGATTTCTTCAACCTTACCAAGAGTGGAAGCGGAGAAGGAAACTTCTTTAGCTAACACGTAATGTACTGTTGTAGACGTCAATTAGTGATTTTTTATGGATCTGACAATGTGGCATTCGAATTGAATCTGATGTGATGATAAAGCGTAACCTCAAGCCTCATCAATCGGTAAATGACAGAAATCGGGCAGGTAGCATGGCTATGTAGGTCGCACCTATTAGGGTGTATAATCACCTGATCTAGAATTTCATTTACTTCTAAAAATCTATTGTTGATACTGTCCCATTCGGAATACGGTTGCTGATCCCAACCGTTGGTGATATACATTCGATGCACTCAGGCGAAATGAGTGGTCGGTCATGTGTGGCTGGGTTGCAAGATGTTCTTGTTGAACCCAGTGTATTCCTCTCTAGAGGTACACTAGCGAAAGGTGGTTCCATACCTTGTCATATTTGAAAATCCATTACCCAATACGTGCTTGCGGTTTTGATTGTATACTATATATGTAGAACGTGAGATGAAAGCGTTTCTGCTAGATGTTTATTATATTGTGGTTGGTAGACATTATTATAATATCAAAAGGTTTTTGATATAAAGATATTTTGGATTCCCATAAGGGAAAAACCCGTTCCGCTATACGGCGTGGTCTTATGAGATATCGTTTACTTGTTCGAACTGTTTTTAAACTGTTTTACTCATACCAGTCCCATGACTGACCTGGAGTTTATTTTGTTTTGTTTTCCCTAAACTCTTGGGTGCCCAATTTTGTACGGGCAGTCAAGTAGTCGGGATTTACAGATACTTGAAGAGCTGGAACAGGAGGCTTCAGGATCATATAGCTATTGTTTATTTCCGCTGTGTTGTAAGTGTTGTACTCTGATAAGTGTTATTGTATACATACTGATTTTATTTCAGGGATATGTTATCTATTATATGTTATTCGTTCCGGTGTGAGGTTCGTCTTACTCTGATGTTCTGTTCTTCTTCTTCTATTCTAAGTTCTATCTTATCTTTCCTCACCCTCTAATTTCTTTCATTAATTACGGGGATTTTTCGATGTTTGGTTAGCCGTCATTGAGTTTATAGCGATAACCAAAGTCGACAAAAATCCGGTCATTACACATAGAGACCCTAAAATCCTTCCCAACCTTTTTACTACATCCATTTTGAAAAGAAAAAAAGAAAGATACGAAAGTAAAGAAAAGGAATGGGAAGTGAAAACATACAAATTCAAATTTATGGTGAAGGAGGCAACTTCTATAGCTCGCGTTTATGGATGGTAGTGGGCCGAACAGTTTGGGCTGGTAAGGACCCATTAGTTATAAATTCAATTTTAAAATTTAATCAAATATTTTATCATCTTATAAATCGAATATTTCGTGCATACACTATCAGATATTCGAATGGTTGGTTTTGTTGGAACCGTACAGATGTGAGCTACGAAATGGAGCTAGTCTGGTAAGAGATGAAAGCAAGTGGGATCGTCAGTTAAATTTAATATTGTTTTAATTTAACTGAAACAAGGCGTGTTATCAACAAATATAATCAAGATGAGTTAAACTCACCCAGTTCTCCCACTTATAATTGTTATAACTCAGTTTTATTATTTGTATGCTATGGCTGCTAATTATTAGTTGATTGATGATTGTTTGGATGCGTGTTAAATATTTGTGTATCAATTATTTAAATTAAACGGTTGTTTAATTTAAACGGAATAACATCGTTATTTTTAACAATGATTTCCAAACAAGGTAACTTACCTTGTTGGTTACGTTTATAATAATATAAACCTATTTAAATTAAGTTGGATGCTTGAATTATTATTATTGGTTGACCACTATCAGTTGAATTGATTATTTATCTGCATATGATCATTATATAAACTTTTGAACCCATACGATTGGATTATTAAATTGGTTATTGATTGTTAAACCCAAATTCAACATTTGTTTGGCTATTAACCAATGGGTGATATTGGTTGAGGAATTTATAGCAGATGGCCAAAATACAAACTATTTTATGAAGATGGATTTATCGTCAGGTGAATCGGTAGAAATGATGTTATGAAATTATTTTATAACTGAATATAGGTTTTTATGTATATTATTTTAATAAAGTTGATAAAAAGGAAATAATATAGCCATATATATTGTTTATCTTAACCAGCAATCATCATTTCTATACCAAAATCTGCCATGTGCGAAGCACATGCCTCATCTTAATTATTTATTGATGTATATAACTAATTACTAATTATTACATTGAGGAGATTGGTAGGCAAGTAAGCAGGAATTAGTGCAATGATTAATAACTGAGAAATTATTAAAATCAGATTATTTTGAATTTGATTAGTATTTATTTAATAACAATCGAAGTAAATGGAATTTTTAAATTAATTTAAATGGAAAGAGACTTATTAGAAGTGATAGACGAGTTAACCATGTTTAGAATTGACCAACAGTTTCAACTGAAATTTGATAATTAAATTAGTTGGTGCCGATTAATCTAATGAAATACTTTAATGAATAGTTGTTTAACATAATAAGAATTGAAAAGGGAATTGGATACTTATTCCAGTTAATGATAAAGTAAATTAACATTAATTTAAAGAAATTTATTCTTAAATGAAGTTCGTTTAAGAAAGTAATCGGAGTTATAAATGGAATATAACTGAATTTATGAACGGATTTATAGTTAAACCGAGTTTGGTAAATGAAGTTATAAAGTGATTTTAAGCGGATATGATAAGGTTAAATATATGTTACTTAATATTTGAACTAAATAAAGGACATCGAGATGAAAAAAGTTTTATGTTAAACCAGGGGTTGTATAAAAGAGTTATAAAAAGAGATGGGAAGTTAAAGCGTTAATTTTAAATTAACGTAATAGTGGCATTAAGTGAAATGGAAATGAGTTTTGAAATAAGATTTCCCAGAATGAATGATTGCAAGTTTTAGAAAAGGATTCTTGTAACACCCCGTGTATTCTATAACAGTGAAATTCGCAAATTAAAGTATAATTAATTTCAAATCAAAGAATTAAGGGAAACGGGATACGCCATCGTGTTCGTCTCGGAAAAATACGCGAAATAGAGTCCGAGTTTTCGAAAAACGGAGTCCGTATGAAGAAGATATGGCCTCCGGAAGTTTCTGAATTAAGTTTAAAATTCGAACAGAAGAAAACAGCTCAGAAAAACAAGTTTAAAATTCAAAATCGGGCCCAATTGGCTAGGGCGGGAAAATTCCCTCCTAAGGCACCCAGGTCGACTTGGCAGTCGACCTGGGCTTGCCAGGTCGACAGGGCTGTCAACTGCCCTGTCGACACGGTGTCGACTGGGCTGTCGATCTGGCCCCAGAGCCAGGTCGAACCCAGCCCACCCTGGCTGGCCTGGTCTATGTTTGGTCGACTTTCAGAGGCCTGCTTTGTCACTAGGGCTAGGTGGCAGCTCCGGATTGGCCTCCCTTTCAAACGAACGACTATTGTTGAATCAAGCTCCACCGACGGTCTAAAACAACTCACAAACATTATAAAAAGGACCTAAGACCTAGCCTAAATCATACTATTTCATTTTAGCCTCAGGCCGCCGCCATTAAACCTAGAGCTCTAAATTAAAAATACAAAGAATAAGATTATAGAAGATGGAGGATGATTCTTGAAGGCTACAACTAGAAGCTACAACAACTACGACGCTTTAGACAACGAATTTGGGACTATTTTATTTGAGTTATTTGCTTCATATTGTAAGTTCTATATTACTTTTTAGGCAAAACACTAAAACAATATGGACATGCGATGAATTGAAACCGAATTTATGAACTATTGCCAATCCATTGTTTATATTATTTATCGTTGAATTATAATTTGGGGATATTGCTATGGCAACGTTGCAAGTTAAACTTGTCATGATTTTTATGTTGTTATGAATCATTTGGGCTTAATTGTTTGGCAAGTTGGACTAATTCATGTCCGTGGAATCGCTATGAAATCTTTATGTTGATTAAACCATGCCTATGGTGCTAATTAAACCATGGCTATGACTATTGATGGAATTATGCCTGTGATGTTAATATACCCATCATGATTAATGAAAAATTGGGTATTGCTAGGTTATGATGAAAAGTTGGGATTATTATGTTTATAATGTTAGATATGTTAAAATGCTAAACTGGAATCATTATGTTTATCATGTTAATTATGTTAAAAACGCTAAATTGGAATCATTATGTCTATCATGTTAATTATGTTAAAAACGCTAAATTAGGATCATTATGTCTATCTTGTTAATTGAGAATCATTATGTTAAAAAACGCTAAATAGGAATCATTATGTCTATCATGTTAATCATGTTAAAAAGGCTAAGTTGGAACCATTATGTTTATAATATTAGATGAGAATCATTATGATAAAATGGAATTATTATGTCTATGAGAATTATTATGTAAAAATGCTAAATTGGAATCCACTATGCCTATTAGGATTACTATGCCTTTAATGTTTCATGTTTATAATAAAATTATTATGATGCCGCAATGATTATTATGCCTATGATGCAAAGTTGAAATCATCATGTTAAATTAAGTTGGAATCATTACTATGCCAAGTTATCATCATACTAGTATTGCAACTATGTGATATGTTATAGCCTGTTTATTATGCAAGTAATGTTGTAACTGTCACATATGCCTATCACATGTTTGGTGTTATTCCCCTTTATCTCTTGAATTGTTTATACTTGTGAACGAAGTACGTTTATATACGTTGGGGATACGATTGGGTAGAATAGGCAAAACTTGAATTAATTATAAGCATAAACTAGGAAGTTTGGCATAAGTAGAACATGAAATATGGCACGAAAAACTTGACTTGAACATGCCATAACTTGACTTTAAACATGCCTTAGTTGGGCACGAAGTTGACATATGAACATGATAGCAAAATCTGATAAGAACATGGGCATGACTTTAGAAAACAAGAAAGTGGCCAACTCGAGGTTGGGTTGAGTTTGTAGTGTAAATCTGCCCGGAACCGCCCGGCAAATCCAGTTGCTACAAACAATAGGATCCAATGTGGGTAGTTGGTCACATCGCACTTGAGACCCGAGGTTGGGTTGAGTTCGTAGCGTAAACCTGCCCGGAACCGCCCGGCAAATCCAGTGGCTACGAACAACAGGATCCAATGTGAGTGGTTCGGTGCATTAACGAATCAACTAATGCCAATTAGGGTTAAGTCATGAACATGAAAAGACAACTTAACCAACTTGAACATGATTTGTAGGGCTAAGTCATGAACTTGAAAACGACAACACTTAGCCAACTTGACATGACACGTAGGCGGGTTAAGTCGCGAACTGAAATGACATGCTTAACCATCTTGACATGACTAGACCAGAAAAGGATTGAGTCACGAATTACATGACTTAATCTGTTAGGCGGGTTAGGTCACGAATTACATGACCTAATCTATTAGGCGAAACCCTAGACACGACCCCTTTCAGCAGTAACCCTCTAGATGTATCAAGGTACCCTGGGGCTAGGCCGGGTGGGGGCACGATTACTGGGCTGATTGTAAGAGGTGAACGACGGCAGTGGGGTACGCCAGTGTAGGTTCGGCGGACTACGATCGTGCACGTATCCGGGGCAGACACTGGGTATCCGTAGATTTATCTGTGCATCTTGAATCGTGTCAGGGGTTGACACCCTAGGGATGATACACCCGAAGGTGGACCCAGCACAGGTGACTACATTCGTGATTAGTCGTATGACACGGACACTTGACGAGCTAGAACTTGTAGGGAGCCGATCGACTAGATAATCGCTCCATAGGACCCCGTACTTGGGTCAGACCCCGTTTCAGGGTCATTTCATGATATTGGGCCGTGGGATTTATTTCGTGATTAACTTGTGACACGGGCTTAGTATACTAGTGAAGTCGATGCAACGGATCTCGAACATGTGATGCTTTACTTGACTTGTCTTGACTTATCCTGATCACCTTAGTCTATCTTGTCCACCTTGACACTATTCTTAAGTTTAGTTCCAGTTCATTCATGACAGGTTATTTTAACCGTTTTTACACTGAAAGTCACTAGAACTTACTCAGTCTTTATGACTGACCCTTTTCCTTTCGCCTCTTTTTCTTTCGTTTCCCCCCCAGGTTCTCAGGGAGGAATAACTAGCTCTTAGCTTGGATATCACTTGCTTTGGCTCAGCATGTACGGTTTGCTATGGCTGCTTCTTTTGACTGCACTTGGGGAATAAGCTGTTTTACTGTTTTTAAATTACTGCTTCTTTGGCTATTATTACAAGACAGTTGTAATGAAGTTACTTGAAATGTTTGTAAAAGACATGGTTTAATTTGGAGTGAAATGAAGTTCTGTTTTGCTCAGAAATTCTCCCGCTGTTTACTTAATTATTTATTTATGTTCTGTCTTGTGATAATTCTGTGATGTTATCTCGATAATACCTCTCCAAAACTAGGGCATTCCCTTTGTGAGTGACCCTAGCGGAGGTGGGGTGTTACACTTGGTATCAGAGCAGAAGGTTACCAGGACTGGGGCAAAAGTTTTGAAAACCTTTAAAAATTTTCAAAACCATTTACAAAGAAGCATTTTCCAAGAAAAAGTTTTTAAAGGCTATTCCCCAAAAGCCATAGGCACTATCTCTTATCCTTCGTTTTGAATCTATCCTTCTTGTTTCAGCATCATGTCCGAAGAACTTAACTTGCCAGAGGGTGTACCAATACCTGGTTGGTTTAGACGATTCTTAGAAGCAAGGGCCACCCAGCCAGGTCCTACCGTTCCCCCTCCCCCAGCTGCAGGAAATCATCCAGCTGCAGCAGCACCTCTTCCTCCACCTCCTCCACGGGGAAACACTTTTGCTAAGATATGTAAAGATTTTAAGGCTATGGGAGGAAAGGACTTTCATGGAACTGAGTCCTTCGTGGAAGCTAGGAATTGGTTAAAGGAAACCGAGGACTTATTCGTCATCTTTGAGGTAGAAGATAGGCAGAAAGTACAACTGGCAGTGTGGCTACTAAAAGGTGAGGCTTCCTACTGGTGGGAAGTCACTAATGCAGAAAGACCAGTGGAAACATGGGAGGACTTTAGGGCAAGGTTTGAGGCTAAATTTCTCTCAGAAGCCGAAAGGAGTTTGCAGTTGGAGAAATTTTTATTTCTTAAGCAAGGAAATATGACAGTCAAAGAGTACGTTAATCAGTTCGACGAGCTGGCTAGGTTCGGACTAGACCTAGTCAACACCCCGCACAAAAAGGCTCTCCGCTTTGTCAAAGGGTTGAATGAGCCATTACACAGTTTGGCCATGACCCATATACCCATGGGAGCTACGTACGAAAGGTTGGTGCAGATGGCATTGCTGAACGAGGAAGATAAGGGAAAGAAGGAGACAGAGGGAGAAAACTCTCAAGGGAAGAAGGAGGTCAAGCCTAACGATTCTAAGAATAAGAAGGTAGACTCCGAGGAGGGAGGCAAGAACAACAACTCACGCGATAAAAGGAAATGCAATTACTGTGGTACGGAAGGGAACATAGCCAAGTATTGTAGAAAGAGGAAGAGAAAGCAAGGTGAATGTTTTCATTGTGGGAAGACTGGACACATCAGCAAAGACTGCCCTGAGAAGCAGACCGGACCTTCTGGCGGTACATCGTTAACTTATTCTAGATGCTTTGTTTTATCCTACTTCTCTCCTCGATCCTATCTTGAGAACCATAGGGAGAATCTTTTTGGATGTAAACATGTAATTGAAACATGTTATGATTGCGAAATGGTTGCAAGTGGTCGCAAGTGTTTGCTCGTGGATGCATGAATACACATTAGGCACTAGATCGGCTCAGACACATTTTCATGTTGCATATGCATGAGTGTTTATTTTGAAACTTGGTTGTGCTATCATTTGGTTGTTGCATATGATTGAATGTTTGAGCACTCATGTAGAAATTATGAATTATAATAGGAAAAAAAAAATTTGCATACATATTGGATTCATTTCACTAAACATATTTTGCATTTAGAAGATCAATCAGGCCTGATCATTAGCATTAGCTAAGGAACATATACACACACTTCGCATATGATCATAAAGCATTAGAAGTCTTTTAAGGACAATGGATACTCGTGTTTGATGGATGAGTAGATGGATGTTTGGATGTTAGGATATACATTCCTCCTAACTTGAAGATTACGGGGACGAAATCCTTTTAAATGGGGGAGAATGTAACACCCCGTGTATTCTATAACAGTGAAATTCGAAAATTAAAGTATAATTAATTTCAAATCAAAGAATTAAGGGAAACGGGATACGCCATTGTGTTCGTCTCGGAAAAATACGCGAAATAGAGTCCGAGTTTTCGAAAAACGGAGTCCGTATGAAGAAGATATGGCCTCCGGAAGTTTCTGAATTAAGTTTAAAATTCGAACAGAAGAAAACAGCTCAGAAAAACAAGTTTAAAATTCAAAATCGGGCCCAATTGGCCAGGGCGGGAAAATTCCCGCCTAAGACACCCAGGTCGACTTGGCAGTCGACCTGGGCTTGCCAGGTCGACAGGGCTGTCGACTGCCCTGTCGACACGGTGTCGACTGGGCTGTCGACCTGGCCCTAGAGCCAGGTCGAACCAAGCCCACCCTGGCTGGCCTGGTCTATGTTTGGTCGATTTTCAGAGGCCTGCTTTGTCACTAGGGCTAGGTGGCAGCTCCGGATTGGCCTCCCCTTCAAACGAACGGCTATTGTTGAATCAAGCTCCACCGACGGTCTAAAACAACTCACAAACATTATAAAAAGGACCTAAGCCCTAGCCTAAATCATACTATTTCATTTTAGCCTCAGGCCGCCGCCATTAAACCTAGAGCTCTAAATTAAAAATACAAAGAATAAGATTATAGAAGATGGAGGATGATTCTTGAAGGCTACAACTAGAAGCTACAACAACTACGACGCTTTAGACAACGAATTTGGGACTATTTTATTTGAGTTATTTGCTTCATATTGTAAGTTCTATGTTACTTTTTAGGCAAAACGCTAAAACAATATGGACATGCGATGAATTGAAACCGAATTTATGAACTGTTGCCAATCCATTGTTTATATTATTTATCGTTGAATTATAATTTGGGGATATTGCTATGGCAACGTTGCAAGTTAAACTTGTCATGATTTTTATGTTGTTATGAATCATTTGGGCTTAATTGTTTGGCAAGTTGGACTAATTCATGTTCGTGGAATCGCTATGAAATCTTTATGTTGATTAAACCATGCCTATGGTGCTAATTAAACCATGGCTATGACTATTGATGGAATTATGCCTGTGATGTTAATATACCCATCATGATTAATGAAAAATTGGGTATTGCTAGGTTATGATGAAAAGTTGGGATTATTATGTTTATAATGTTAGATATGTTAAAATGCTAAACTGGAATCATTATGTCTATCATGTTAATTATGTTAAAAACGCCAAATTTGGAATCATTATGTCTATCATGTTAATTATGTTAAAAACGCTAAATTGGAATCATTATGTCTATCATGTTAATTATGTTAAAAACGCTAAATTAGGATCATTATGTCTATCTTGTTAATTGAGAATCATTATGTTAAAAAACGCTAAATAGGAATCATTATGTCTATCATGTTAATCATGTTAAAAATGCTAAGTTGGAACCATTATGTTTATAATATTAGATGAGAATCATTATGATAAAATGGAATTATTATGTCTATGAGAATTATTATGTAAAAATGCTAAATTGGAATCCACTATGCCTATTAGGATTACTATGCCTTTAATGTTTCATGTTTATAATAAAATTATTATGATGCCGCAATGATTATTATGCCTATGATGCAAAGTTGAAATCATCATGTTAAATTAAGTTGGAATCATTACTATGCCAAGTTATCATCATACTAGTATTGCAACTATGTGATATGTTATAGCCTGTTTATTATGCAAGTAATGTTGTAACTGTCACATATGCCTATCACATGTTTGGTGTTATTCCCCTTTATCACTTGAATTGTTTATACTTGTGAACGAAGTACGTTTATATACGTTGGGGATACGATTGGGTAGAATAGGCAAAACTTGAATTAATTATAAGCATAAATTAGGAAGTTTGGCATAAGTAGAACATGAAATATGGCACGAAAAACTTGACTTGAACATGCCATAACTTGACTTTAAACATGCCTTAGTTGGGCACGAAGTTGACATATGAACATGATAGCAAAATCTGATAAGAACATGGGCATGACTTTAGAAAACAAGAAAGTGGTCAACTCGAGGTTGGGTTGAGTTTGTAGTGTAAATCTGCCCGGAACCGCCCGACAAATCCAGTTGCTACAAACAATAGGATCCAATGTGGGTAGTTGGTCACATCGCACTTGAGACCCGAGGTTGGGTTGAGTTCGTAGCGTAAACCTGCCCGGAACCGCCCGGCAAATCCAGTGGCTACGAACAACAGGATCCAATGTGAGTGGTTCGGTGCATTAACGAATCAACTAATGCCAATTAGGGTTAAGTCATGAACATGAAAAGACAACTTAACCAACTAGAACATGATTTGTAGGGCTAAGTCATGAACTTGAAAACGACAACACTTAGCCAACTTGACATGACACGTAGGCGGGTTAAGTCGCGAACTGAAATGACATGCTTAACCATCTTGACATGACTAGACCAGAAAAGGACTGAGTCACGAATTACATGACTTAATCTGTTAGGCGGGTTAGGTCACGAATTACATGACCTAATCTATTAGGCGAAACCCTAGACACGACCCCTTTCAGCAGTAACCCTCTAGATGTATCAAGGTACCCTGGGGCTAGGCCGGGTGGGGGCACGATTACTGGGCTGATTGTAAGAGGTGAACGACGACAGTGGGGTACGCCAGTGTAGGTTCGGCGGACTACGATCGTGCACGTATCCGGGGCAGACACTGGGTATCCGTAGATTTATCTGTGCATCTTGAATCGTGTCAGGGGTTGACACCCTAGGGCTGATACACCCGAAGGTGGACCCAGCACAGGTGACTACATTCGTGATTAGTCGTATGACACGGACACTTGACGAGCTAGAACTTGTAGGGAGCCGATCGACTAGATAATCGCTCCGTAGGACCCCGTACTTGGGTCAGACCCCGTTTCAGGGTCATTTCATGATATTGGGCCGTGGGATTTATTTCGTGATTAACTTGTGACACGGGCTTAGTATACTAGTGAAGTCGATGCAACGGATCTCGAACATGTGATGCTTTACTTGACTTGTCTTGACTTATCCTGATCACCTTAGTCTATCTTGTCCACCTTGACACTATTCTTAAGTTTAGTTCCAGTTCATTCATGACAGGTTGTTTTAACCGTTTTTACACTGAAAGTCACTAGAACTTACTCAGTCTTTATGACTGACCCTTTTCCTTTCGCCTCTTTTTCTTTCGTTTCCCCCCCAGGTTCTCAGGGAGGAATAACTAGCTCTTAGCTTGGATATCACTTGCTTTGGCTCAGCATGTACGGTTTGCTATGGCTGCTTCTTTTGACTGCACTTGGGGAATAAGCTGTTTTACTGTTTTTAAATTACTGCTTCTTTGGCTATTATTACAAGACAGTTGTAATGAAGTTACTTGAAATGTTTGTAAAAGACATGGTTTAATTTGGAATGAAATGAAGTTCTGTTTTGCTCAGAAATTCTCCCGCTGTTTACTTAATTATTTATTTATGTACTGTCTTGTGATAATTCTGTGATGTTATCTCGATAATACCTCTCCAAAACTAGGGCATTCCCTTTGTGAGTGACCCTAGCGGAGGTGGGGTGTTACAATTCTTGTAATTAAATTTGATAAAAAGATCGAGTAATAGGCTTTATAATAAAATATGAATAATGAAACAAATAGTTTAAAGGAGTCAAGGTTTAATAGTTGATATTTTATTTATCATTTAGTAAATCAACAAATTTAGTAATAATAATATATTTGAAAAGAGGGATTTCATAAATAAGAAGGGTTCATAAAACCGTATTTAAAATAAATAGCAAAGTGCTATTTGTTGGTATCAGAACGAATATGGGATTTTGAATTACAATTCATATCTACCTTAAGATAAGAATGTTGTTGATCAAGGTCTGAGAGGTAAATAAAATACCACAACTTGAACGACTTTAGGATTATCGAAGGATGATATTACTTGTAATAGTGGGGATGTTAGAAGTAATTCATTTTGAGAAAGAATAGTGTAACGTTATTTGATGAGTGGAAATATATATAACGAGATTCCAAAATAAAAGAAATATAAAAAGTGGCTTGAGAATATGAAATGGTATTTCCAAAAATAAAGTAATAAAAGGAGATTGGCGAAAATATAACGATATTTTCAAAATAAGAAATGAGATTTAGAATGGGTAGGCGACGATTATTTTATGCTATATAACGGAAAAAAGGAGAGTTCGTAACGATTATTTTATGATGATAAGTTGAATCAATTTCCGAATTAAATAATAAGTGACGTTATATAAGATATTTTGAAATGGTAGTTAACGAGAATTTGGATATGGTTTTAAGATATTTTTCTAAGCAGATAAATAAAATGATTTGAGAATATATATATATTAATAGTAAGATATTATTTTGGTATTACAAGTGATATATTATTTTAATGGCCAAATGATGCTATATACTAAACCAATGGATTTATTTTTATTTTTATGATTGTTTATTTTGATAGTTAAACAAGTGACTATCAAAATATGGCCCAACGGTATAAGTACGGGATGACCGGGATCGAATTTATATTTGAAAATCATTCCGACCAATAAATACGAATACATTGAAGATGCCGATTGAGATGGAGCAATTGAAGACCGTAGGTATTTATAAAGCGGAAGAGTTACTTACAATCTCTAGTTGATCCCGAGATATATATTGTGATTCTATCGTGGTTGAAATATACGGGTTGCAAGGACTACTCGCTATTGATCTATAGAGTAATTCCTAGGATGTGGTACGAGTGTGCCTTCGGTTCATCATGTTCCTGGATGATGTGTATGGACAACGAGGGATTCAAAAGTGATGGTGGCTAAATATTCCAAAAGTCGATTATAACCTCAAACCTCACCAACCGGGAAATAACAAAAATCGGGCAGGAAACATGGCTATGTAAGTCGCTCCAATTAGGGTGTATTGTCACCATCTAGAGAATATTCATTTTGTTACTTCTTTCACTTTTGTATCTTCCGGGAACGGTTATGTTGGTACTAACCGTAAGGTGACAATATATTCGATACACTCGAGAGAAATGAGTGGTTGGTCATGTATGGGCCGGGTTGCAAGACGTTCTTGTTGAACCTAGTGTATTCCCCTCTAGAGGTACACTATTGGTAGGTGTCCCATACCTTGTCCTAGTCGGAATCCAATCTCCAATAAGCGCCCGCGATTTTGTTTGTATACTATGTGGAGCGTGAGATGCAAGCGTTCTACTAGATTCTATTTATTTGTATTTAGAAACTATTATAATATCAGAATAAGATATTGATTTCAAAATGTTTTAGGTTATCCTAAGTTAAAAACCGTCCGTATTTATGTATGGATTGCTCCTACGATTATTCTTTTCTTTCGAAAAGGTTTTTAACTTTAGAATCAAGTTGGATGATATTATAAATTTAGCGAGTTTTTCTCATTCTGGTTCACCAGACTGACCTGGTGTTTGTAATGCTCGGGTTAGACCGGGTTGTATAGGATCAGGTTATCAGAGGCTGTGAAGTCCAATGACGAGCTGTATGTGTTCAGAGGTATGATATTATCCAATATTATCATACTGTGTGTTGTAAATGAGGACAGATTATTATAACACGGTCCAAATGAATTGATGTACTCTGATGATTGTAAGTTTATTTTAAAGCTCTCAATAAAGATTTAATTCTATATTATATTTTGTTCCGTTGTGATGTGAGACTCTGTATTGTGTGGATTCTTCTTATTCTTCTATTCTTAACTTTCTTTCTTTCTTATCTCACCCTCTAATTTCTTTCTAATAATGTTCTGGTGTTTTCGATGCTTGAATGTTCGACATGGTGTTTTTGTGTCAAATTTCAAGGTCGAAAATCCCTGTTCGTTATAGTGGTATCAGAGCAATGGTTTAGGAACAACCTTGGCACTTTGGTATAACTCGATGGAGATTGGATTAGTAATACCCTAGATCAAGACAGAGAGAGAGAGAGTGTGTGTGTGTCTATATATATATATATATATATATATATATGAGAGAGCATATTTGTAAATTTTATATAAAAATAATATGTTGAATGATCGGTTCAAGTTGAATTGACATATTACTACAATATTGTTTTGAGGGTAAATGAAATAATTTTACCCAAACTATATTTTTATATAAAAGAATAATTTTATTGAATTATTAATATAGTGGTGTGTTTGATTGACTTGAATTGATTCAAATTAGATATAAATTTGAATGGTTTAATAAAACCAGAAGGGAATTAAATTTATGGAATTTATAGATAGATACTTTAATGTGGAATCAAATAAACCAGAATTTAATTTAAGATATGTTAAATAAAATTTGAAAGGGGAATGGAATGATCTGGTTATGTTAATTGATTGTTTATTGAACATTAGATTGGTCGTATCATAAAATTCATCAATAGCTGAAAGAATTCAGAATCAAGAAGTAAAGTCCAATATAATGAATTTGGATAGAATCAATATGAAATAAAACTGAAATGATTTAACCCTACATTTGTTGTTGGCATTATATATTGAGTTAGTGCAGGATTAAAAACGAAGAATTGTTAGTTACTATGCTTCGTGATTGGAGTTTAGTTGCCCGAAAAATAGGTAAACCTTAATTATATTGATTGGTGATCGCTTTTATACCCCTGAGTTGGGTTGCCACTTGGCTTTTATTTTATTTTGATTGATGTGAGGCCCGGAGTGGCGAGTTGTAGTTGTTTGGATCGAACAATACAGAGGAGATGTTGGCGAATTTTTCATAGAATTTTATGACTTAGATATTTTTTATTATATTTTAAAATATAATTATTTTGGAAATAATTGAGTTTGAATCATTCTTCTTACTTAGCAATTTCGGGAATGAAATTCTTTTAAGGGGGGAAGAATGTAACGGACCGGATTTTTCGGTCATTTGATTTGAATATTTAAATTGATTTTAAAAATTATATTTAGAATATTAATGGATTTTAATATTTAATTCATTTATTAAACGACGACTAAACGATTAAATTTATATTTAATATAAAACGAGTTCGTAACGGCGCAGTAGTTCGTAATATTGAGAGCTTTGAACTTCAATTGAATATATAGAATATGTTTTAAGTCGAAATTCTGTGAAACAGGAAATGTTAGGATCTTATTGACTATAATTTTCTAATGAAAGAGAAAAATCGAGATTTCAGCTTATATATGGTAAGTTATGTCTAATTCAAATTTTAAAATAGTTGCTATGGAAATCGTTTATAAACAATAACGTTTATTTATTAAATTAAATAGTAATTTGAATAGAAATTGAATATCGTTTAACTCGAAATGTTAATACTGAGTTATAATTCCACATTGGTTTATATTTGGAAATTTATATTATTTTATTTAGATATATATGGTAATAATATTTTATTATTATTTAAGTAATTTGTTTTGTAATTTATTTATATTTTTACGGTACTATATAAGCCGTAGACATAGTTATTTTTCAAAACGACCTCCATTTTCAATGAAACAAATTTTATTGGAATACGTATAGCCAGTTATTGCTATATTTCCAGTTTGGAGCCAATCGGAGTTGTTTTCTCGGTATGTGATATTTAAAAGGTGAACCGATGAATATGTTGAAACTAAAATAACAATGTTGTGCAAACGGAGACGGGATTCAACGAAATTAATTTTATTAAATATGAAATGTTTAGACGTAGCAAGGCATCCATTTCCGTTCTATTTAGAGTCTGTGGGTGGTAGTGCATATATTTAACGATGGAATAAATAGCGGTAGGATGAATAAAAGCAAAATAATAGACCGACCAACTGATTTCTGACTTACTAGCTTTTCAAGCTTAAATTTTGTTTTAACTGAAACAAAAGCAACTTTGCAATGCCACATATCCAATAACCAAGTATGAAATACAGTGTGTATTCTGACAAATGAAGAATACATTTGTGCAGTAAAAGTGTTTCGTTTTACCAATCTATCCCGTTAATTCCTCGTGTTCTCCTACATGAACAATTCCTAACCATCTCCAATATTTAATACTGCAAGTATCATTTGAGAGATTAAGGTTAGTTTATAAATATTTAAAAAAAATGGTATTGGCAAACATTATGACAGTACCCTATATACAGCAACCCGACCTATGCACATGTAAAATGCAAATCGTACACACCTTCATTTTCCTACAGCTCGCCTACTCCCTAAAATTCCAATACCGTGCTCCCCAAAACATATTACGTGATTGCCAAGGTTTACAATGCCGTGATAGCCAAGGTTCCAATACTGTGCCATCTAAGGTTCTCGCACTATAAATACGAGAGAGCATTCATCTTCAATTCCAGAAAATCCACACAGTGAAGAAATAGTATTTAGAAACCTTGTTTGATTTTTAGAAAATCATATACACCCTCTAAAATCATTAAATCAGTTGCATAGAGACCCTGAAATCCATCTTAACATTTTTACTGTATCGATTTTTAGATCGACGCAGTCCATCTTCCAAAGTCACGAGTTAGGTCTTGAATTATCTCGTGATTCATTGATCGATACATGATTTCACGAGTAGGTAAGAGATAAGCGAAGTGAGGTGCACGCATTGGTGGAGTTTGGCCAAAACCAGTGACAATAACTATCGATCCTCGGAGGAGCTCTGCACGGACGAGATTCGATGGAGGCCATCGGAACGGAAGCTGATAGCATTGGTGAATCGAGCAGCGTTTGAAGAATTGGTTGATGATTTTTAATTGGAGGTCCATTCAAGTTTTGCGCTATATCAGTAAACAATGTGTACAAGGGAGGAGCATGAAGATAAAAGCTTCAGCAAAAATACATTGGGGAAGAAGGAGTTCCATGCTTCATGGATTTAAAGGGGGGACATGGGCCAAAACTCAATGGGCCAGTACGGGCTTTTGATTGAAAAAAGAGACAAATAAATAAAGGAAGATGGGTATCTTATCATCTTGCCTGGATGAAGAAACGATGTTGGAACACAGGTTTTTCTGCTGGGTAAATGAGTGATGATACCAATAATTGGGAAGGTACTAACCGTTTAACAAATTATGTAGGTTGACATTGGTTGAGGCAAGCCATATTGAAAAGAAAAAAAAAGATATGAAAGTAAAAAAAAGGGATGGGAAGTGAACACGTACAAATTCAAATTAATGGTGAAGGAGGCAACTTCTATAGAGCTGACCACCAAAGGGCCAAGGTTAGCCAGCCCTTGAAGGTATCATTTCTATTCAAGGGACTTCTATTTTTACCCTACTTGATTCTAGGCCATCTCATTCCTTCATAGCTAGGAGCATTGTTGTTAACCGGATTTTTGGTCTAGTTCCCAGGAGAGCATCAGACACGCTCAACTCTAACATACCTCGTGAAGCTGAGGCCGAAAAGGAGCACACAGGAGTGAAGGAAACAGGATCAAGAAAGGATTACATCGCTTGTGGCCTCATGGCATACAGAAGACGTCCGCAAACCAAGGCCTCCGACCCCAAAGGAGCCACGAGCCTCAACCATCCAGTCCCGAAATCCTCGCGCCCCTCGGAAGGACCTCACTCAAGCATGACGCGGAGTTCGCACCCAGCCGTGTGCGAAATCTCGCACCCATGCCTGGGTTCGAAATTTCGAACCCAGTGGGTGCGAGGTCTCGAGCCCGGCGGGTGCGAAATCTCGTACCCATGGCTGGGCTCGAGATCCCGACCCCCGTGGGTGCGAAATCTCGTACCTACGATTTGGCTCGAGATTCCGAGCCCAGCGGGTGCGAAATCTCCCACCCATGGCTGGGTTCGAGATTCTGAACCCAGCGGGGCGAGATTTCACACCCGCGCCTGGGTTCGAAATTTCGAACCCCTCGAACCCAAGGGACTCGAAATTTCGAACCCATGCTCGGGTTCAAATTTTCGAGGCGCGCGGGTGGCAGGCTCGAATTTCCTATATGTGGTCCCTATTCCTACCTAATCCTACCTACTCCTACCTACCCCCACTCCTATAAATAGGCCATGGCCTCACACTTCAAAAGGGTTGGATTTTCTTCACTTGAGACCTTCCTAGAGCTTCATGAACTCCATTAATGGCATCTCCTATTTGAGGAAGAAGGAGAATTAAATATTCTTTTTCCCAATTACCTAGCATATTTCAATTATGAAAGTGAATGTAATGAGCATGGCTCTACCTTGTAATTCTTGAGTAACTAATAAAAGTTCAACATCCTTCCAAAGTGGACGTAGGCCTAATCCGCGGCCGAACCACTATAAATACTTGTGTCATTTGCCGCTTTCTTTTACTTAGTCTTAAGACCAAATTAACTATTCCTAGTAATAGGAATCTTTGGTGTTTACGACATTTTTTGCCGTCAACATTTGGTGCTTTCAATAAGAATCTGAATTTAAGATTTGCGTCTTTCTTCCACGTTATCATCTCGACTTCGACAAGCTTAAGGTTCCTCGCCCAACCTGCTGTCGAGTCCGCTTACGTTGGAAATAAGTCAAAGAAAGCAATGGTCGGCTCTTCACCCGTAGCCGAGGTCGGTACCTCCCAACAACCTCAACCAGTAGATGTCCTGGCCCCTAATGAAACCGTCCCTCCTGTGGTGGACCCCGTAGCGCCCGTTACCCAAGCCCAAATTCGTGCGCTTAATGAAAGATATGAAAACACCGTGGTCGAGCTCAACCAAGCATTAAGGAATAACATTGACCTTATGCGACAACTTCAGAAAAGTCAATGCGTTGTCGACCAACTTCAACTAACTCCGAACATTGATCGACCATGACCAACCACCTCAGAAACTTCCTCTTCCGAGGCAAGGGGCCCATACCAAAGGAGAAGATTCACCCCCATCGACCATGTCACCGCTCGTACCAATGCCCTCGACAAAGGTAATAGTATTGCCAATGGGAATGGGAACGACAACGACGACCGGACCACAATCACGTACAGCGAGGGGGCGCAGTACCGAGACCGCTCTCGCTTGATTATCAACGACGGACCAGATCCTACAAACCAACCTCTTCCTCGACACAACCCAATGGCCGCTAATCCGGGTGAAGGGCCCGCTATTCCAACGGCATGCGCTCCTCCAGAACAGGACCCACATCACCCCTCTCCACCTCACCATCCACAAGACCCAATCATAGATGTCGAGGACATGGAGAAATACGATCCGGACATCCATCATAGAAGACGGCCTCACAACAGGACTCCGGAGTAGCATCAAAATCCATGAATGGCTGATCCACATCCAACTTACCTTCCCGACATGATACGAAGGGTCATGAGGGAAACGCAAGGGGGCGCACACGGCGCATGGGAAGCCCACATTAGGCGTAACCCCTTAACAAGAAGAGTAAATGAAGCTGAGTGGCCAAGGCGCTTCAGCATGCCACAAATGCCACTCTACGATGGTACCACTGATCCTTGTGCTTTTTTGAATCGCTATAAATGGCAGATGGACTCGAGCCGGGGCGACAATCCAGCCAAATGTAAATGCTTCCCGGTCTTCCTGTCCCGTACCGCTCTACTTTGGTTCTCCCGCCTCCCTCTCGATTCCATTAACAACTTCGGGCAACTAGCAACAGAGCTGGCAAGCAATTCAGGGTGCGTATCCGAACTCCGAAGAATGCCCTCACCTTATCCAACCTATACCAGGGGCCTGCCGAGTCGCTTATGAGTTACCTTTCCCGGTTCAACATAGCTCTCACTGAGGTTGAAGATCTAGATCCTCGCACCACACTATTTTAGCTAGCAAAAGGTGTCCTCCCTACTTCAGAGTTCGGAGCCTGGATCGATCGAAAGCAGCCAACGAGCCTCAACGCATTCTATGAGAAGGCGGACCAATACTTGTGCCAAGAAGAGGTAAGGCGGAACCGACTTTCTGCCACGAGTCGTCCCTATGACCCTCAAGCAGATACCGCCAATAACCAATTCAGAGGTAGGCGAGGCGGGGAGCCGTTCGACCAAAACAGGGGGCAGGTCCCCAATGGTAAAAACCTAACAATGGCAGGCCAGATGGACGAAACAACGGGCAAGCCCCAGTGGAATTAAGAAATACCGACCCTCGCCAAGCTTTTGAAACCTAACCCCGTTGAATAAAGACATAGAGACAATCTACTTGGAAACATGTAACACCCTGCCATACAAGAAGCCGTGTGTCATAGAATCAACTGACCGCAAGAAGAACATCGGGAGATACTGTCGATACCATGACATGTACGGGAACGACACCAACGAATGTCGCTAACTTAGGGATGCAATCGAGAAACTTATTCGCGAGAAACGGCTCGAGCAATATGTCCAAGAGCCCTTTCCCGCCGAAGCAAACTCGCAGCCTCCAGCGCTAGCTCCACAAGTAGCTGCCAAGGGATCTCCAGGACCATCTAACCTAAAACGAGGAATCATGATCAACACCATATGTGGCGGACCCCACCCCACACATAACAGCTTTCACAAAATGGAGGAATATGTGAGTTCCATAAAACATGCCACTTACGACGCCTGCTCCGCTTTACCTGAGTCCATCCAAACTACAAAAAACCATGCAGGACGACATCGTCTTTCAAGAAAGGGAATCAACAGGGGTGGAAATACCGACCACCGACCCATTAGTCATCACTGCCTATATCGGTGTCTCTTTCGTTCGGAAGGTTTTAATCAATTCAGGTATCTCGGTCAACATCATCTTTAAGACCGCCTACGACCAAATGAAATTGGAAACGAATGACTTGAATCCATGTTACACCACAATTCACGGCTTCAATGAGGCCTCTAGTTCCCCCATAGGGATGATCGACCTACCCATAGAACTGGGCGAGGGGGACCGAAGCCGAGTCCGGATTCTCACCTTCATGGTCATAGACATCGACTCCCCTACAACGCATTCCAAGGGCGCTCCTTTCTCACCGAATTCCAAGTTTACATGGCACCATGGTCTCTCCTAATGAAATTCCCAACGGAAAATAGGATTGGAACCGTCAAGGCCGACCAAGTAAGCGCCAGGGAATGTTACGTAATAGAATGGAAGAATGCATGCAATAGGGACAAGGACAAAGTCGTACCCGCCCTTCTAGTGCAAAGAACGTCTCTGCATAGCAATCAGCGGTGTTTGGGCCCTAGCCCAGGCGCCACTCCTGTCTTTCCGATGACCTCAACCCACGGAAGGACAAAGAGCCCAAATACGAGAGGGCTACCCCGGTCGAATCCATAGTGGACGTTCCCGTCAACCTTGACGACCCAACAAGGGTGTTGAAGGCAGGGTCACAACTCCACCCATCAGTTAAAGAAGATCTCGTATGCTTCTTAAAAGCTAATTTAGATGTGTTTGCATGGACTCACTCCGACATGAAAGGCATTGACCCCGCAATTGCTTGCCATTCCCTTGGCCTAAATCACAGAATACCTCCAGTTAAACAGAAACGCTGCTTTTTGGGGCCCGAGAGGTCCAAGGCACTCGAAGAAGAGGTGTACCATCTGCTCAACAATAACTTCATTCGCGGAGCTGACTACCCCGAATGGGTTTCAAATCTAGTTCTGATTAAAAAGGCCAATGGTAAGTGGCGAACATGCATCGATTTCTCCGATCTGAACATGGTATGTACCAAGTACAGCTTCCCGCTCTCGAAGATCGATCGACTAGTCGATTCGATTGCCGGATACCAGCTATTATCCTTCATGGATGCCTACTCAGGCTATAACCAGATCCTAATGAGCCTCTGCGATCAAGATCACACCTCTTTCATAACCGACCTTGAGCTCTACTACTACCGAGTTATGCCCTTTGGCCTTAAAAATGCCAGCGCCACCTATCAATAAATGGTTAATCAACTCTTTAAAACTCAAATCGGAAAGTCCATGGAGGTGTACGTGGACGATATGCTAGTGAAATATAAAAAATCAAGCGACCACGTCCACGACCTCTACGAAATGTGATGTCCTTCGCCAGTACGACATGAAAATCAACCCCCTGAAATGGTCTTTTGGAGACGCCTCAGGAAAATTCTTGGGTTTCATTATCAATTCACGGGGCATCGAAGCTAACCCAGAAAAAATCCAAGCTATTTGAGGCATCCGAGTCCCCAAGAACATCAAGGTTGTTCAAAGTCTGAACGAAAAGGTCGTCGCTTTAAGTCGGTTCATCTCTAAGGCCACCGACTAATGCATCCCCTTCTTCGATTTACTCCGAAAGGGGAAACGCAACTTCGAGTGGACCACCGAATGCGTCTCCGCATTCAAGGAACTTCTGGATCACTTAGAGCGACCACCTATCCTCTCTAAGCCTATAGACCATGAGGACTTATATATTTACATGGCTTTTTCTATGCAGGCAATCAGCTCGGCACTAATACGCCTCGAAGACCGCATTCAACGGTTGGTCTACTATATCAGTAAGCGGTTAACGGGGGCAGAGAAGAACTACCTGAAGCTAGAGAAGCTGGCACTCTGCTTATTGATTTTCTCTAGAAAGCTCCGACCATACTTCCAACTGCATCCCATAAAAAATTTCACTGACCAACCACTATGTCCGGTCCTACAACGACCCGGGGCGTCAGGGCGATTATTAAAGTGGAGCATCGAGCTAAGCCGGTTCGAGATAACTTTCATCCCCCGACGAGCCATCCTTGGCCAAGCTCTCGCAGATTTCATCGTGGAGTTCACTACCCCCGAGGAGGATTCCACAGTGAACGTCGGAACCCGCGACGCCAAGTGGAAATTGTTCGTAGACGGCTCCTCTAACAGAAAATGCTCTGGGGCCGAAGTCGTGCTCATCACCCCTAAAGAACGCCCAATGTACTATGGGTTGAGGATAAATTTCCCTACTAATAACAATGTCGTGGAGTATGAAGCCTTAATTGTCGGGCTTAGAATCGTGATCGAACTCAAACTAGAGACTGTCCGCTTCTTCTCTAATTCACAGCTTATCGTCCAACAAGTACTGGGGGAGTATCAAGTGAAAGAGGGACGGCTTGCCTGGTACCTGGACCGAGTTCAGGGTATACTCGTCTACCTTGAGAATTTCACCATCACCCATATCCCACGAGAACAAAGTGAAAAGGCGGATTGGCTTTCCAGAATGGCAAGCTTCGAAGAACCACAACTTAAAGAATTCTCCCCAGTTGAAGTCCTCAACTCTCCAAGCATCAAGCAAGGGCAAGACGAGACAATTATGAGAACCGAGCCCGAGCCCGAGTCCTGGACAACACCGATCAGAAGTTACCTACAACATGGGATTCTGCCAAAGCACTATAAGGGAAGGCGCACGCTCACTTGCCAGTCGGCCTGTTACCTTCTTATGGACGGGGTACTCTACCGTAGAGGTTTTTCCGTTCCCTTGTTCCGGTGTGTAGCTCATGGCGACGCCCTCCAAGTACTAAGCAGTGTGCATGAAGGCGAATGTGGCAATCACACTGAGGGGCAGACCCTGGCCAGAAAGATTCTCAGAAATGGTTATTACTGTCCTACGGTTGATCAAGATGCCGTAGACTACGCTCGTAAGTGCGATAAGTGCCAACGCTTCTCTAAATTCCACGAGCCCCGCCTACCGAACTATCTCAAATGGTCAGCCCGTGGCCATTCGCCATATGGGGAATCGACATCATCGGAACTCTCCCAATGGCCAGAGGTGGGGCACGATACGTCGTCGTCGCAGTGGACTATTTCACTAACTAGGCAAAAGCTGAAGCTCTCGCCACCATAACAACGAAGAAGATGATTGACTTTGTCGTTCGCAACATCATTACCCGCTATGGAGTGCCTCAGGCTATCATCTCCGACAACGACACTCAATCGGAGAGCACCGAGTTTAAAGCTTTTTGTTAGCGCCATGGCATCGATAAAAGATTATCAGCGGTTGCTCATCCCCAAGCCAATGTGCAAGTCGAGGCGGTTAACAAGGTCATCAAACCCATCATTAAGAAACGTCTGGAAAAGGCTGGGGGCATGTGGGCAGACGAACTCCCTCTAGCTCAATGGACTTATCGCACCAACCACAAGACAGTAACCGACCATACTCCTTTCACCCTTGCATACGGATCGGAAGTCGTCATTTCCATTGAGCTCAAGTTACAATCCCATCAAGTTACGTATTTCGATCCAAAGACAAACCAAGATTTACTTCTGGGATCACTCGACTTGCTGGAAGAAAAAAGGAATGAGGCCGATATCAGAGCTGCCGCCCAACGACAACGAGTATCCCGAAACTTCGATTCCAGTGTCCGCTACAAGGACCTCAACGTTGGCGACCTCGTTCTAAAGTGGGTTTTCCCTTGCCAACATGCCTAGCACCTCGCTGGGAAGGCCCATACTCCATACATCGAAAACTTAGCGATGGAACCTTCAGGCTAGCCACTGTCGATGGAGCAGAACTCCCAAGGGCATAGAACAGTGAACATCTCCGCCGCTACTTTACATAACTCAGTTTACGGTTGTTTAGGCTTTTCGAACAATGTTCTGTTTTGTAAGAAATCCAAGGCATTTTAAAGGCTATTACTGCCAAAGTTATTAGTAGAATTAGTGTTCAATTTCCTGTCACCCTGTTGTTTACTTCTCACGTAATGCGTCTTGTTTTCCAACAACCAACTCAATTCAAGCCTGCGAAATCCGCATCGGCACCCCGGGCACGGGAGCCTGCGCGGTCATCCTAATTTATAGGCAGCATTGAGTCTGAAACGCTTGGCTATGCCCGTCACCCCGACACGGGAGCCGGCAACGCTACTCGAATTGCCGGCCCGCGGCACGACTGAGTCTAAACAACCGATAACTCGAACCACGGCCCAGTGCCAAGGCTGAGGATAAATCATTCAGAGTCCTACTTCAGGCGGCTCGACGCCACTCAGCGACCGACTAAGATTGATGCAAGTCTCTCTTTGCCAGTTGTGGGTGCCATTCGAATCTTGGTGCAACACCAAGACCGGCCTTAAATCGTTTCTTCCCCTTAGCTCTCAAGGCTATCGGGCAGCCCATGGCCACGATCGGACCTTACGAGCTGATGATCGGGGCTAAAAACTACGCCAGCGAATAAATGACGTCTGGCAGCTCAACTCGATGAATGACGGGAGAGCCACCCACCTGGCGAACCGCATAACGCTATGCCCTACGCCTTCGCTAAACTCAAATTTAACCCCAGGGCCACCCAAAACAGCAGGTGCACAGCCTGGCCCCGCAAACTACGGGTTCCGTGAGCTGAGGGGAACTTAGTGAAACCAGCGCTCCACTTTACCTCTTTGGAATAATTTACCCAGAGATGGCCCCTAATCGCTTTTGTGATAAGTGTAACGATAAGTAAGTTTATGCAAGTACAGGACGCTGGAAAATATAAAAAGAACATCAGAACATTTGACATAAAAAACAATATTTACAAATTCATATTTCCTTTTCACACACACATGCTAAACAAACCATGTGTCTAATACTTTTACTTTCTCATGACAGGGTGCAAATGAGAACCACACCGTGTCTTGAAAAACCAAAAGGGAGGGTCATACTCGCGTAAACTATCGGCCTACACTACCAAAATAACGGTAACCTCTACTTAGGCTACTAACACTAACCATGCTTCCTTTTCTTGTGCTTGTGTCTGCTCTTTTTTGCAGATTCCACGCTTGACGGTTTATCCTTGGTTATGGGTTTCTTCTTACCAGACTCGCTCTTTCCATCTCTTCCCCTAAGGGAAGTAGACGATTCATGAGAAGCCGAGAGACGTCTCTCGCCCGTCACATCTCCACTGGAAACCTCGGTAATGTCAATCAGAGTGGCATGCGGAACAAGCTTGGGGGCACCTCCAGCAGCGAGGCCGACCACAACGTCACTTGTCTGCGGGACCGCCCTGCCTTCCCGCTTAGCTTTCTCCTTGGCTTCTCTGGCGGCCCTCCGGGCAGCAAACTTTAGGGACCTATAAGGTGTGACACCACCAGCTTTAGCATTCTCAAGGGACTCCGTGGTCCTCAGTTGTGCCTCATCATCCTCCCTCTTCTTTCGGGCCTCATCGTCAACCCTCTTCTTCTCAGCCTCCTCATCAGCTCTCTTCTTCGCAACAGTGTCAGCAGCTCTTGCCTCTACATCCTGCCGAGTCTTCACTAGGAGCTCCTTCCCGGCGGCCTTATCATGCTCTCGTTTCTACTCTACTTCTTCGTGCTTGGCCACCATCTCAGCCTGTTGCCTCGCCACCAGAGCCGTCATCGAAGCTGCATCAGCTTCTACTGCTGCCTCGATCTAACAGAGGTGGAGCACTGTACAAGCTGGCGGATCTTTGGAATCACTCGAAGGAACAACTCTGGGGATGCTGGCGATTCCCTCGCCCATAGCCTCGTCCGCCGCGTCCACCTGCCATATCACCTGCCAGCGGAACAAGCCGAAGTTAGTCAGGTAGCTCATGCAGGCAAACATCTATGTTATGCAGTATTATGGATGTATGCCCTAAGTGTTCTCTCAACAGACCAGATGTGGTCTAGTCGATAGGTTACCCCCTCAGCAGTGCAGGAAAGTTCTTCCAGGCTCGTCGTATTTGGCCATGGAGTCACTACTAAAGCAAGTCCTTCTAAGCCATCAAACTGGCCTGCTGGTTCAAGCGAGGCAGTAGCCCCTGAGTGAGTCACAGGAGACCGCGGTCTAGCCAACACTCCTTCCCCCTTCCCTGTCGGAGGCGGGACAGGAGTGCTCGGCAACCCCTCATCTCTGGCAACCTCCTCTTAACCATGAACCTCGCCACCGCGCACATCTCCCTGAGGCGGAGTGGTCCTTTGCGATTCTCCTCCCACTAGGGGTATTTTTCTCTTCCACCCGCTAGGGGTTGGACCCACCGCAACTCCCTCCATTGGCACGCTAAGGGCAACCGCGGGCCTGACCACAGCCTGGTTGTTCGGAAGCAACCCAGCGCGGCGAAGGCGATCCTGACTTGTCACGGTGCTGGTATCACAGAGATTCTCTGATATCGACCGCAAAGCATTGAGGCGTTGTGGGTATTCGTCTCCAGTAGGCACCTTTGGATTTCCTGTCATATTCCATTTAAAACCATGAATAAATTAAGGAATCCCAAAGTTGCAACAAGGAACGGAGTTAAAGAAACACTTACTTCCCTCAATCCACCTTCTGGCAAATCCAGGAGGACAGCTAACGAAGAACCACTCGCGCTTAAACACTGACTGCCTGGGCCACGTCCCGATAAAGAATTTTGTGGTGGCTGTCGCTTCGAGAAACCATAAAGAGAGGGAGGTAGTGCTCGATTTCTTCAGGCGGAATAAATATCGAATGTCTTCCCTGGTGGGTTCCTTATGCAGAAACTCATGGAAGAGAATGTAAGTCCCCAGGAGAGAAGCATAAACATTGGGGTGTAACTGTGATGGCGCGAGACGGAAATAGAATAACATGGCCTGAATGAAGTCATTAGCCGGGTGCACGCACCCAGCCATGCAAGCTTGTCGGTTCCAGACAGTAAGACCCCCGGGCGGTATATGAGATCTATCATCTCTCCCCGGGGCATGGGCATCGCCTAACGGTATGTTAAATCGCACTATCATCTTCCTGACCGCAGTGGCATCCAGGCACAATGGTACTGAATCGATGGGATTCTACAAAATCACCGCATCGGGAAACATGTCCGGAGCTACCGTAGGTAAAGGCTCATCCTCGCCCATGATGTCTACATTCTCGACCTCTTCAGTCACGACCGGGGAATATGTCATTCAGGTTGCTCCCCGTGCTCGGATGATTCGGGCAAGCTGGTCGAATGAGAAGAAGTCGATCCTTCAGTGCTTGTGACGGCCCGCCCCGCACCAACCGACATTTACTCCAAAAGTGCGTTGTACACATGTCCAGTTAGCACGGAACGGGTCGCCAGAAGGAAAAGGAAGAAGAAAATGAACATACAGAGTACCTGTAGAATGTCTCACAGCGCATAGAACAAAATATAATAGTTACATACTTGACATAAAACAGGAGAGACAGTGCATAAGCTGAAAATCAGAACTAAACATCATAGCAGCGGAAATCCAAAATACAGCCTATTACAACTTTCAAACTGTCTCAAGGCAAAAGTAAGATAAATGAGGTACACTACTAATGCCCAAGTAGCGACCACCAACGACACAGGGAGAATGTGTATATATATATATATATATATATATATATATATATATATATCATACGTGGAAGCCTCCTGCCCGCCTCCGGATCAGCTACTCGCGCATCACCAGCTAACCTGTCTCTAGTCTGCTCGTGTGAGCACCCAGAGTAATAAGAGGAGACATAAAACTCTGGGTCAGGCATAAAGCCTGGTATGAGCGATAAGCATCTAAAGTGAGCAATAACAAGTAGACTAAAACATACCTGAACCTGGACCTGCAACCAAAGAGTTAGCACTACATACTGTACAACACTCTAAGGTATCATATCAATCAATATAAAGATACGGAGGTGGGGAAGGTGTGCATGTCATAATGATGGCAAACAATCAAGCATAACATCCATCCTCACATCTCTCACTCAGTGCGTAAAGTATACGATATTCACCACTTCGATCACTCAACGTACCTTGCTACGATCACTTTGCCCCATGAAGTCATAAATGGCTTCACTGCACTGATAACGTAGCCACAAATCCTTCGCTATGTCCACTTTGCCCCATGGAGTCTCAAGAACCCCACTGCACTGGCTCATAGCCTTACTAATCCTTACTATGTCCACTTGCCCCATGGAGTTATTCACCCCATCTGCACTGGCTCATAGTCTTACTACGCATCACCTTGCCCCTCGGGCCATAATGACCCTACTGCACTGATAACGTAGTCTTGCTACCATCACTTTGCCCCTCAGGTCATAATGACCCTACTGCACTGATAAGTAGCCCATCATTCATTCTGAGTGGTGAATCGAAGTTATGAACGTCGACAACTCCTTAGCACACGTCCCGCAGCAAAGCCCAACCATGAAGTGAACTCATTGGTTCCCAACTGGTTCTGGGATCTTGAACTCTAACTCCCATATGGACTACCTTTGCATCTCGGGTTATTGGTCATCACCATCGAATCGGATCGGATCAGCCTTCACATTCTTCATCGGATCGGATCGGCCTTAGGCATTCGGATCGGGTCGCGCCTCCTGCATCGGATCGGGTCGTGGTCCTCCAGGTGATCGGATCGCCCTCCTCCATGGTCTCGTGAATCCAGTCTCCATCGGATCGGGTCTCCCCCTTCTGGTCGGATCGTGAACTCCCTGCGGATCGCGTTCCAACGGGTCGGATCGTGCTACATGGATCGGGTCGTGACTTCCCATCAGTTCGTGAGGCTGGTCGATTCGTGGAAGGACGAGGCAGATCGCATAACAACTCCTCATATCGGATCGTGATCATCTGGTTCGGATCGGGGTGCGAAGCGTGAGTGCGGATCGTGGATATGGCATGCGATCCGATCCGATCCCTGCATACTTCCTGCAGTTGTTCCAGCGAGTTGTTTACGCCTCTCGACGGCGTTTTCGACCATTCCAACTATTCTAATCAGTCACAAAGCATTTCATACAGTCATAGAAACATACAAAATCAACCACAAACATCAAAACATCAATATGATAAGTAGAAATGGATCAAACATACCCAAAATCCCATATTCCCCCTTAAGCATGTTTAGGTGAAACTAATGATAGGATTAGCAAAACTTAACCAAATTAACCCAAATTCATATCAGAGGTCTAAAACATCATTTCGAATTTTATAAACATTTTTCCCGAATTTTATCATGCTTAAATTCGCTAATTAGCACTAATCACCCCTAATTAGCCATAATTAGTGTAAAACTATGCAAATCACTCACCTTAGCCACAAAATAAACTGAGATCTGAAATAAAGCTCTGATTTGATGCGAATCCCAATGCTAAACAGCAGCTCCAAGGTTGATTTGGTGAAGATCTTCTTTGATTAGGGGTTGCTAAGCCAAATCCTTGACCAAAAGATGATTTGGAGGTGACTTAGAGGTTGGAGGCCATTTTTAGGGATCCTTGGTGATAAGTGGAGGCTAGAAAACTGAAATGGAATGATTCTCCATCTCATTTCAGCCCTCCCATAACCCTAATCCCGAAATGGGTTATGGGCCTACTCACTAATCACCCGATTTGGCCCGGTTAAGCAGTTTTTCACCCTCCAAACCTTGTTTCAGCCATATCTCCCAAACGGTAAGTCCGTTTGGCTATTATGACCACTCTACGGAAAGAGAAACTATCAAACGAATCAAATGGAAGTAGTTTCAGGTCAAAATTCCTTTCCAATCAAAAGTTATGGCCAAAACAGTACCGACTAGGGGCAAAATGGTCATTTAAAAATCGACAAAAATCATGGACATGGAAAATGACTCTAATAGATGTTTCCCAAAGTTACATGACCATACGACTTCACATGGGAAAGAAATAAATATTCTACAATCCTATGATGTGTAGAATACGGGTCGTTACACTCTTCCCCCCTTAAGAAATTTCGCCCCCGAAATTCCCTAATCCAAACACACACAACGGTCCCGCATGCCTATCAATCATAAAACAACCATCAAACATGCAAAACAAGTAAAATAAGTCTATCCTAACATGCGGAATAACTAAATCGCAAGGTAAATCTTACCAGGCAAAGAGTTCTGGATGTGCCTTCCTAATGCTCTCCTCTGTCTCCCAAGTACAATCATTTTCGTCCTTGCCCCACTGAATCTTGACTAGCTTCACCGACTTCCTTCGAAGTTGCCTCGTATCGTGCCCCACAATACGAATCGGCTTGCGGTTCCCGACCGCCTCAGGTTCTACCTCGAGGTCCTCTAACTGATCAGGTGAAATAGCCATATCTGAGTCGTGAACGAACTTCCTTAGTTGGGAAACATGAAACACATTGTGAACTCCCACCATTTTCTCTGTTAAGCCAACTCTATACGCCAAATTCCCGACTAATTCAAGAACAGGGAACGAGCCAACGAATCTTGGTGCCAACTTGCCTCTCCTGCCAAATCGTATCACGCTCTTCAACAGAGAGATCTTAACAAACACCAAGTCACCAACGGAGAATTTCAAATCTCTTCTCCTCTTATCAGCATAACTCTTCTGCCTATCTTGGGCAGCTTTCATTCGTTGCTGAATGATCTTAATCTTATCTGAAGTTTCTCTCACCACATCTGGTCCAAGCACAAACTTCTCGCCAGTCTCTATCCAACATGATGGTGAGTTACACGGTCTTCCGTACAAAGCTTCATATGGAGCCATACCGATACTGGATTGGTAGCTATTATTATATGCAAACTCTACTAGATGCAAATGGTCATCCCATGATCCACCAAAATCCAATATACACGCTCTCAAGAGATCTTCCAATATATGATTCACCCTCTCCGTCTGACCGTCGGTCTGAGGATGATATGCGGTACTGAGATGTAATCCTGACCCTAGAGCCTCTTGTAAGCTCTTCCAAAACCCACTAGTGAACAACGGGTCTCGGTCACTCACAATGCTTTTGGGTACTCCATGAAATCTCACTACCCACTTCATATACAATTCTGCCAACTTGGCTGCCGTTCTGGTCGATTTGACTGGTATAAATCTTGCGCTCTTAGTCAATCGATCCACAATTACCCAAATGCTATCATATCCCGATCTAGTCCTTGGTAACCCATCGATGAAATCCATCGAGACTTGCTCCCATTTCCATTCAGGAATTTCTAATGGTTGCAACAACCCACTAGGCTTCTTTTGCTCGGCTTTAATTAGTTGGCAATTCATGCATTTGGATATGAACTTCCCAACGTCTCTTTTCATCCCTTCCCAGTAGTAAGTCTGTCTCATGTCTCGATACATCTTATTACCACCGGGATGTATAGTCAGTTTTGAGTGATGACATTCTCTAAGCACTTCATCCCTCAAACCATTCACGTTGGGTACAACTAATCTTCCATTCTTTCGAAGCCATCCATCCCGATCAAGCCCATACACATTCATCTCCTCACCGATACCCATCTCTAACTTGGAGATGATTTCCAATAGGTTAGGATCGTCCCTCTGATTAGAACCAATCCGCTCTATCAAAGTGGGTCTGATCGTCAAACTAGCTAGCATAACTGGATCCAATTCGCACTTTGGTCTGAAATCAAACCCCGCGATATACTCCAGTTGCTTCCACTCAAGAAACATTGCCCCTAAGCTGGCATGTCTCCTACTCAAGGCATCGGCTACCGCATTACCCTTCCCAGGTGTGTATGCGATATCAAAATCATACGAAGCCAGGAACTCTAACCATCTCTGCTGACGGAGATTCAGATCCTTCTGAGAGAAGAGATACTTTAATGATTTATGATCGGTAAACAGCTCAAATCTTTCTCCCAAGAGATAGTGTCTCCACATCTTCAGCGCAAATACAATCGCTGCCAATTCCAAATCATGGGTAGGATACTTCTTCTCATGCGGCTTTAGCTGTCGACTAGCATAAGCTACAACCCTACCTCCTTGCATCAATACTGCACCCAGTCCGGTACCACAAGCATCCGTGTATACCGTCATCTCTTCATTTCCTTTAGGAATGACTAATACTGGCGCACGCGTCAACCTCCCCTTTAGACTCTTGAAGGCATCCTCACACACTCCGTTCCAGACGAAGGACTGATTCTTCTTAGTCAACTGAGTCAACGGTGCTGCTATCTTGGAGAAGTCCTGGATAAACTTACGGTAATATCCAGCTAATCCCAAGAAACTTCTTACGTCTGTTGCATTCTTGGGTGTGGGCCAATCCTGTACCGTAGCCACCTTCGCAGGGTCCACGGCAATACCACACTCTGAAACAACATGACCTAAGAATCTTACTTCCCTTCTCCAAAAATGACACTTAGAGAATTTCGCTTTCAACTGGTGTTTCCTCAACACCTCCATCACTATCCTCAAGTGCCCCTTGTGTTCCTCCTCTGTCCTTGAATAAACAAGGATATCATCCACGAACACAAGAACAAACTTATTCAACTGATCTCTGAATACTCGATTCATAAGATCCACAAAATAGGCTGGTGCATTGGTCAACCCAAATGGCATAACCAACCACTCATAAAATCCAGACGGCGTCCTAAATGCCGTTTTCGGAACACTCTTATCTGCTACTCGAAGCTGATGAAATCCTGTCGCGAGGTCCAACTGGGAGAACACTCTAGCTCCTTCCAGTTGATCAAACAAATCATCTATCCGTGGTAGAGGATACTTATTCTTCCTCGTCACCTTATTCAACTCGCGATAGTCCACACACAAACGAAGGGAACCATCTGCCTTAGTGGCAAACACAACTGGTGCTCCCCACTCGGAGACACTCCTTCTAATCAATCCCTTCTTCAAAAGATTGCTGACTTGCACCCCGAGCTCTCGCTGCTCCCTTGGTGCCATACGACGAATTGGCATCACTATAGGTCTGGCATCTTTCACTAAATCAATACGGAACTCAATCTCTCGGTGTGGTGGAAGTCCGGTCACCTCCTCGAAGACGTCCGGATACTGGCCAACCACGGGCACATGTGACAACTCATCCTGCGGGATGTCGAGGGAATTTACAAAACTAGCCATAACCCCATCACTAGGTAGACTACCAAACACTACCCTCCGCCCATCATCCGCCCTCACTGTCACCAAAAAGCCCTCACAGTCTACCACCACCCCGTATCTTTGGAGCCAATCGACTCCCAATATAATGCCATACCCAGTAAATCCCAAAACAAAGCAATCACATACAAATATACATCCATGACTCGATAAGACCAAATTCCTGCAAATCATACTAAGGCTAGTCGAACCACCAATCGGGTTCGTCACAATCAATGGTCTATCGACTATCTCGGGTTCCAGTCCCAACCTATCTACCAGGTCACTAGATATGAAGGAACGGGAAGCCCCAGTATCAAACAAAACTCGAACTGGTATATCATAAATAGAAAGCATACCTTGAATAACAACATTCTTTCCTTTCTCCGCCGCAGTTGGGGCATTCGACGAAGAAGGAATAGCATCAAGAGCATATGCTTTCACAATCTGCTTCTCCTTAAGAGGTTGCGGACACTTGTCCTTCTGATGTCCCACTTGACCACAGTTGTAGCACTTCCTTTCCGCTGGCTTGGCCCGACATTCTTTAGCATAATGGCCCTTCTTTCCACAGCTGAAGCACTCAACATCCTTCTTGCTCTTTTTCTGGCCACCTTTTGATTGGTCCTGCTTCCTCTTATTCTGAGAGCTATTCTTGCCTCCACCGCCTGCTTGCGGCTTTGGCCCTTCTGCAGATGCAGCCTCGGTCTTTGACTTAGGGTAAAGACTCTCTGATCTCAAAGCTTTCCCCACAATCGATTCAAAAGTCTCATCGATGTGGTTGATAAGCCTTTCCCCCAAGTATCCATCTAAACCAGTAATGAACTTCTCATTCTTCTTTTCAGGAGTATCAATGAGAGACAGTCCATACTTCGACAAAGTGTCGAACTCAGCAATATAATCAGAAACTGCCCTGCCACCCTGCTTGAGTTCCAAGAACCTCTTGAACAACACCGACTTCTGGGCAGTTGGAATAAACTTCTCGCTAAAGCGAGCCTTGAACTGAACCCAAGTAACCTGGTCCTCTGGAGTGGCTGTTCTAATGGCATTCCACCAATTCATCGCTCGCCCTTGCATCTGACGAGACGCTAGCCTTCTCTTCATCGCATCCTCAAGACCCAAGTCATCAAAGATACGATCACAACTATCCATCCAATCTTGAACATCTGTGGCCGACTCCGTTCCGTGGAACGGCTTCCCACCAAGATTAGTGTAATCTTTGCACAACTTGGCGAAATCGACCCTAGGCGCCTGCACTACTGGGCCAACACCAACTCCGGGATTTGGAACTGCCCCTTGCACTTCCCTAAGCATGTCTCTCATGAGGTTGGTAAACATCGCCCTCATGTCAGCGGCATTCCCATTATTGGCCCCTCTACCGGTACCTATAACATGTCGGCTCATCGTCAATCTGTAAAAGGAAAACGATTAACGACCCCACAGTGGTACTAGTGCAGTGCAACCTCTTTCTTATACTACCAATAGTATATATATACATAGCTTTTGAAAACCAAAGTAATCACAAATACGCGCTCTCATATACGTACTAACTCTCCCTAGTGTCTTTCCCTAGGTTAACTACGCAACCAAGAGCTCTGATACCAAGTGTGACGGCCCGCCCCGCACCAACCGACATTTACTCCAAAAGTGCGCTGTATACATGTCCAGTTAGCACGGAACGGGTCGCCAGAAGGAAAAGGAAGAAGAAAATGAACATACAAAGAACCTGTAGAATGTCTCACAGCGCATAGAACAAAATATAATAGTTACATACTTGACATAAAACAGGAGAGACAGTGCATAAGCTGAAAATCAGAACTAAACATCATAGCAGCGGAAATCCAAAATACAGCCTATTACAACTTTCAAACTGTCTCAAGGCAAAAGTAAGATAAATGAGGTACACTACTAATGCCCAAGTAGCGACCACCAACGACACAGGGAGAATGTGTGTATATATATATATATCATACGTGGAAGCCTCCTGCCCGCCTCCGGATCAGCTACTCGCGCATCACCAGCTAACCTGTCTCTAGTCTGCTCGTGTGAGCACCCAGAGTAATAAGAGGAGACATAAAACTCTGGGTCAGACATAAAGCCTGGTATGAGCGATAAGCATCTAAAGTGAGCAATAACAGGTAGACTAAAACATACCTGAACCTGGACCTGCAACCAAAGAGTTAGCACTACATACTGTACAACACTCTAAGATATCATATCAATCAATATAAAGATACGGAGGTGGGGAAGGTGTGCATGTCATAATGATGGCAAACAATCAAGCATAACATCCATCCTCACATCTCTCACTCAGTGCGTAAAGTATACGATATTCACCACTTCGATCACTCAACGTACCTTGCTACGATCACTTTGCCCCATGAAGTCATAAATGGCTTCACTGCACTGATAACGTAGCCACAAATCCTTCGCTATGTCCACTTTGCCCCATGGAGTCTCAAGAACCCCACTGCACTGGCTCATAGCCTTACTAATCCTTACTATGTCCACTTACCCCATGGAGTTATTCACCCCATCTGCGCTGGCTCATAGTCTTACTATGCATCACCTTGCCCCTCGGGCCATAATGACCCTACTGCACTGATAACGTAGTCTTGCTACCATCACTTTGCCCCTCAGGTCATAATGACCCTACTGCACTGATAAGTAGCCCATCATTCATTCTGAGTGGTGAATCGAAGTTATGAACGTCGACAACTCCTTAGCACACGTCCCGTAGCAAAGCCCAACCATGAAGTGAACTCATTGGTTCCCAACTGGTTCCGGGATCTTGAGCTCTAACTCTCATATGGACTACCTTTGCATCTCGGGTTATTGGTCATCACCATCGAATCGGATCGGATCAGCCTTCACATTCTTCATCGGATCGGATCGGCCTTAGGCATTCGGATCGGGTCGCGCCTCCTGCATCGGATCGGGTCGTGGTCCTCCAGGTGATCGGATCGCCCTCCTCCATGGTCTCGTGAATCCAGTCTCCATCGGATCGGGTCTCCCCCTTCTGGTCGGATCGTGAACTCCCTGCGGATCGCGTTCCAATGGGTCGGATCGTGCTACATGGATCGGGTCGTGACTTCCCATCAGTTCGTGAGGCTGGTCGATTCGTGGAAGGACGAGGCGGATCGCATAACAACTCCTCATATCGGATCGTGATCATCTGGTTCGGATCGGGGTGCGAAGCGCGAGTGCGGATCGTGGATATGGCATGCGATCCGATCCGATCCCTGCATACTTCCTGCAGCTGTTCCAGCGAGTTGTTTACGCCTCTCGACGGCGTTTTAGACCATTCCAACTATTCTAATCAGTCACAAAGCATTTCATACAGTCATAGAAACATACAAAATCAACCACAAACATCAAAACATCAATATGATAAGTAGAAATGGATCAAACATACCCAAAATCTCATATTTCCCCTTAAGCATGTTTAGGTGAAACTAATGATAGGATTAGCAAAACTTAACCAAATTAACCCAAATTCATATCAGAGGTCTAAAACATCATTTCGAATTTTATAAACATTTTTCCCGAATTTTATCATGCTTAAATTCGCTAATTAGCACTAATCACCCCTAATTAGCCATAATTAGTGTAAAACTAAACAAATCACTCACCTTAGACACAAAATAAACTGAGATCTGAAATAAAGCTCTGATTTGATGCGAATCCCAATGCTAAACAGCAGCTCCAAGGTTGATTTGGTGAAGATCTTCATTGATTAGGGGTTGCTAAGCCAAATCCTTGACCAAAAGATGATTTGGAGGTGACTTAGAGGTTGGAGGCCATTTTTAGGGATCCTTGGTGATAAGTGGAGGCTAGAAAACTGAAATGGAATGATTCTCCATCTCATTTCAGCCCTCCCATAACCCTAATCCCGAAATGGGTTATGGGCCTACTCACTAATCACCCGATTTGGCCCGGTTAAGCAGTTTTTCACCCTCCAAACCTTGTTTCAGCCATATCTCCCAAACGGTAAGTCCGTTTGGCTATTATGACCACTCTACGGAAAGATAAACTATCAAACGAATCAAATGGAAGTGGTTTCAGGTCAAAATTCCTTTCCAATCAAAAGTTATGGCCAAAACAGTGCCGACTAGGGGCAAAATGGTCATTTAAAAATCGACAAAAATCATGGACATGGAAAATGACTCTAATAGATTTTTCCCAAAGTTACATGACCATACGACTTCACATGGGAAAGAAATAAATATTCTACAATCCTATGATGTGTAGAATACGGGTCGTTACACTCTTCCCCCCTTAAGAAATTTCGCCCCCGAAATTCCCTAATCCAAACACACACAACGGTCCCGCATGCCTATCAATCATAAAACAACCATCAAACATGCAAAACAAGTAAAATAAGTCTATCCTAGCATGCGGAATAACTAAATCGCAAAGTAAATCTTACCAGGCAAAGAGTTCTGGATTTGCCTTCCTAATGCTCCCCTCTGTCTCCCAAGTACAATCATTTTCGTCCTCGCCCCACTGAACCTTGACTAGCTTCACCGACTTCCTTCGAAGTTGCCTCGTATCGTGCCCCACAATACGAATCGGCTTGCGGTTCCCGACCGCCTCAGGTTCTACCTCGAGGTCCTCTAACTGATCAGGTGAAATAGCCATATCTGAGTCGTGAACGAACTTCCTTAGTTGGGAAACATGAAACACATTGTGAACTCCCACCATTTTCTCTGGTAAGCCAACTCTATACGCCAAATTCCCGACTAATTCAAGAACAGGGAACGGGCCAACAAATCTTGGTGCCAACTTGCCTCCCCTGCCAAATCGTATCACGCTCTTCAACAGAGAGATCTTAACAAACACCAAGTCACCAACGGAGAATTTCAAATCTCTTCTCCTCTTATCAGCATAACTCTTCTGCCTATCTTGGGCAGCTTTCATTCGTTGCTGAATGATCTTAATCTTATCTGAAGTTTCTCTCACCACATCTGGTCCAAGCACAAACTTCTCGCCAGTCTCTATCCAACATGATGGTGAGTTACACGGTCTTCCGTACAAAGCTTCATATGGAGTCATACCGATACTGGATTGGTAGCTATTATTATATGCAAACTCTACTAGATGCAAATGGTCATCCCATGATCCACCAAAATCCAATATACACGCTCTCAAGAGATCTTCCAATATACGATTCACCCTCTCCGTCTGACCGTCGGTCTGAGGATGATATGCGGTACTGAGATGTAATCCTGACCCTAGAGCCTCTTGTAAGCTCTTCCAAAACCCACTAGTGAACAACGGGTCTCGGTCACTCACAATGCTTTTGGGTACTCCATGAAATCTCACTACCCACTTCATATACAATTCTGCCAACTTGGCTGCCGTTCTGGTCGATTTGACTGGTACAAATCTTGCGCTCTTAGTCAATCGATCCACAATTACCCAAATGCTATCATATCCCGATCTAGTCCTTGGTAACCCATCGATGAAATCCATCGAGACTTGCTCCCATTTCCATTCAGGAATTTCTAATGGTTGCAACAACCCACTAGGCTTCTTTTGCTCGGCTTTAATTAGCTGGCAATTCATGCATTTGGATATGAACTTCCCAACGTCTCTTTTCATCCCTTCCCAGTAGTAAGTCTGTCTCATGTCTCGATACATCTTATTACCACCGGGATGTATAGTCAGTTTTGAGTGATGACATTCTCTAAGCACTTCATCCCTCAAACCATTCACGTTGGGTACAACTAATCTTCCATTCTTTCGAAGCCATCCATACCGATCAAGCCCATACACATTCATCTCCTCACCGATACCCATCTCTAACTTGGAGATGATTTCCAATAGGTTAGGATCGTCCCTCTGATTAGAACCAATCCGCTCTATCAAAGTGGGTCTGATCGTCAAACTAGCTAGCATAACTGGATCCAATTCGCACTTTGGTCTGAAATCAAACCCCGCGATATACTCCAGTTGCTTCCACTCAAGAAACATTGCCCCTAAGCTGGCATGTCTCCTACTCAAGGCATCGGCTACCGCATTACCCTTCCCAGGTGTGTATGCGATATCAAAATCATACGAAGCCAGGAACTCTAACCATCTCTGCTGACGGAGATTCAGATCCTTCTGAGAGAAGAGATACTTTAATGATTTATGATCGGTAAACAGCTCAAATCTTTCTCCCAAGAGATAGTGTCTCCACATCTTCAGCGCAAATACAATCGCTGCCAATTCCAAATCATGGGTAGGATACTTCTTCTCATGCGGCTTTAGCTGTCGACTAGCATAAGCTACAACCCTACCTCCTTGCATCAATACTGCACCCAGTCCGGTACCACAAGCATCCGTGTATACCGTCATCTCTTCATTTCCTTTAGGAATGACTAATACTGGCGCACGCGTCAACCTCCCCTTTAGACTCTTGAAGGCATCCTCACACACTCCGTTCCAGACGAAGGACTGATTCTTCTTAGTCAACTGAGTCAACGGTGCTGCTATCTTGGAGAAGTCCTGGATAAACTTACGGTAATATCCAGCTAATCCCAAGAAACTTCTTACGTCTGTTGCATTCTTGGGTGTGGGCCAATCCTGTACCGTAGCCACCTTCGCAGGGTCCACGGCAATACCACACTCTGAAACAACATGACCTAAGAATCTTACTTCCCTTCTCCAAAAATGACACTTAGAGAATTTCGCTTTCAACTGGTGTTTCCTCAACACCTCCATCACTATCCTCAAGTGCCCCTTGTGTTCCTCCTCTGTCCTTGAATAAACAAGGATATCATCCACGAACACAAGAACAAACTTATTCAACTGATCTCTGAATACTCGATTCATAAGATCCACAAAATAGGCTGGTGCATTGGTCAACCCAAATGGCATAACCAACCACTCATAAAATCCAGACGGCGTCCTAAATGCCATTTTCGGAACACTCTCATCTGCTACTCGAAGCTGATGAAATCCTGTCGCGAGGTCCAACTGGGAGAACACTCTAGCTCCTTCCAGCTGATCAAACAAATCATCTATCCGCGGTAGAGGATACTTATTCTTCCTCGTCACCTTATTCAACTCGCGATAGTCCACACACAAACGAAGGGAACCATCTGCCTTAGTGGCAAACACAACTGGTGCTCCCCACTCGGAGACACTCCTTCTAATCAATCCCTTCTTCAAAAGATTGCTGACTTGCACCCCGAGCTCTCGCTGCTCCCTTGGTGCCATACGACGAATTGGCATCACTATAGGTCTGGCATCTTTCACTAAATCAATACGGAACTCAATCTCTCGGTGTGGTGGAAGTCCGGTCACCTCCTCGAAGACGTCCGGATACTGGCCAACCACGGGCACATGTGACAACTCATCCTGCGGGATGTCGAGGGAATTTACAAAACTAGCCATAACCCCATCACTAGGTAGACTACCAAACACTACCCTCCGCCCATCATCCGCCCTCACTGTCACCAAAAAGCCCTCACAGTCTACCACCACCCCGTATCTTTGGAGCCAATCGACTCCCAATATAATGCCATACCCAGTAAATCCCAAAACAAAGCAATCACATACAAATATACATCCATGACTCGATAAGACCAAATTCCTGCAAATCATACTAAGGCTAGTCGAACCACCAATCGGGTTCGTCACAATCAATGGTCTATCGACTATCTCGGGTTCCAGTCCCAACCTATCTACCAGGTCACTAGATATGAAGGAACGGGAAGCCCCAGTATCAAACAAAACTCGAACTGGTATATCATAAATAGAAAGAATACCTTGAATAACAACATTCTTTCCTTTCTCCGCCGCAGTTGGGGCATTCGACGAAGAAGGAATAACATAAAGAGCATATGCTTTCACAATCTGCTTCTCCTTAAGAGGTTGCGGACACTTGTCCTTCTGATGTCCCACTTGACCACAGTTGTAGCACTTCCTTTCCGCTGACTTGGCCCGACATTCTTTAGCATAATGGCCCTTCTTTCCACAGCTGAAGCACTCAACATCCTTCTTGCTCTTTTTCTGGCCACCTTTAGATTGGTCCTGCTTCCTCTTATTCTGAGAACTATTCTTGCCTCCACCGCCTGCTTGCGGCTTTGGCCCTTCTGCAGATGCAGCCTCGGTCTTTGACTTAGGGTAAAGACTCTCTGATCTCAAAGCTTTCCCCACAATCGATTCAAAAGTCTCATCGATGTGGTTGATAAGCCTTTCCCCCAAGTATCCATCTAAACCAGTAATGAACTTCTCATTCTTCTTTTCAGGAGTATCAATGAGAGACAGTCCATACTTCGACAAAGTGTCAAACTCAGCAATATAATCAGAAACTGCCCTGCCACCCTGCTTGAGTTCCAAGAACCTCTTGAACAACACCGACTTCTGGGCAGTTGGAATAAACTTCTCGCTAAAGCGAGCCTTGAACTGAACCCAAGTAACCTGGTCCTCTGGAGTGGCTGTTCTAATGGCATTCCACCAATTCATCGCTCGCCCTTGCAGCTGACGAGACGCTAGCCTTCTCTTCATCGCATCCTCAAGACCCAAGTCATCAAAGATACGATCACAACTATCCATCCAATCTTGAACATCTGTGGCCGACTCCGTTCCGTGGAACGGCTTCCCACCAAGATTAGTGTAATCTTTGCACAACTTGGCGAAATCGACCCTAGGCGCCTGCACTACTGGGCCAACACCAACTCCGGGATTTGGAACTGCCCCTTGCACTTCCCTAAGCATGTCTCTCATGAGGTTGGTAAACATCGCCCTCATGTCAGCGGCATTCCCATTATTGGCCCCTCTACCGGTACCTCTAACACGTCGGCTCATCGTCAATCTGTAAAAGGAAAATGATTAACGACCCCACAGTGGTACTAGTGCAGTGCAACCTCTTTCTTATACTACCAATAGTATATATATACATAGCTTTTGAAAACCAAAGTAATCACAAATACACGCTCTCATATACGTACTAACTCTCCCTAGTGTCTTTCCCTAGGTTAACTACGCAACCAAGAGCTCTGATACCAAGTGTGACGGCCCGCCCCGCACCAACCGACATTTACTCCAAAAGTGCGCTGTACACATGTCCAGTTAGCACGGAACGGGTCGCCAGAAGGAAAAGGAAGAAGAAAATGAACATACAAAGAACCTGTAGAATGTCTCACAGCGCATAGAACAAAATATAATAGTTACATACTTGACATAAAAACAGGAGAGACAGTGCATAAGCTGAAAATCAGAACTAAACATCATAGCAGCGGAAATCCAAAATACAGCCTATTACAACTTTCAAACTGTCTCAAGGCAAAAGTAAGATAAATGAGGTACACTACTAATGCCCAAGTAGCGACCACCAACGACACAGGGAGAATGTGTGTATATATATATATATCATACGTGGAAGCCTCCTGCCCGCCTCCGGATCAGCTACTCGCGCATCACCAGCTAACCTGTCTCTAGTCTGCTCGTGTGAGCACCCAGAGTAATAAGAGGAGACATAAAACTCTGGGTCTTACTACGCATCACCTTGCCCCTCGGGCCATAATGACCCTACTGCACTGATAACGTAGTCTTGCTACCATCACTTTGCCCCTCAGGTCATAATGACCCTACTGCACTGATAAGTAGCCCATCATTCATTCTGAGTGGTGAATCGAAGTTATGAACGTCGACAACTCCTTAGCACACGTCCCGCAGCAAAGCCCAACCATAAAGTGAACTCATTGGTTCCCAACTGGTTCCGGGATCCTGAGCTCTAACTCCCATATGGACTACCTTTGCATCTCGGGTTATTGGTCATCACCATCGAATCGGATCGGATCAGCCTTCACATTCTTCATCGGATCGGATCGGCCTTAGGCATTCGGATCGGGTCGCGCCTCCTGCATCGGATCGGGTCGTGGTCCTCCAGGTGATCGGATCGCCCTCCTCCATGGTCTCGTGAATCCAGTCTCCATCGGATCGGGTCTCCCCCTTCTCGTCGGATCGTGAACTCCCTGCGGATCGCGTTCCAACGGGTCGGATCGTGCTACATGGATCGGGTCGTGACTTCCCATCAGTTCGTGAGGCTGGTCGATTCGTGGAAGGATGAGGCGGATCGCATAACAACTCCTCATATCGGATCGTGATCATCTGGTTCGGATCGGGGTGCGAAGCGCGAGTGCGGATCATGGATATGGCATGCGATCCGATCCGATCCCTGCATACTTCCTGCAGTTGTTCCAACGAGTTGTTTACGCCTCTCAACGGCGTTTTCGACCATTCCAACTATTCTAATCAGTCACAAAGCATTTCATACAGTCATAGAAACATACAAAATCAACCACAAACATCAAAACATCAATATGATAAGTAGAAATGGATCAAACATACCCAAAATCCCATATTTCCCCTTAAGCATGTTTAGGTGAAACTAATGATAGGATTAGCAAAACTTAACCAAATTAACCCAAATTCATATCAGAGGTCTAAAACATCATTTCGAATTTTATAAACATTTTTTCCGAATTTTATCATGCTTAAATTCGCTAATTAGCACTAATCACCCCTAATTAGCCATAATTAGTGTAAAACTATGCAAATCACTCACCTTAGCCACAAAATAAACTGAGATCTAAAATAAAGCTCTGATTTGATGCGAATCCCAATGCTAAACAGCATCTCCAAGGTTGATTTGGTGAAGATCTTCTTTGATTAGGGGTTGCTAAGCCAAATCCTTGACCAAAAGATGATTTGGAGGTGACTTAGAGGTTGGAGGCCATTTTTAGGGATCCTTGGTGATAAGTGGAGGCTAGAAAACTGAAATGGAATGATTCTCCATCTCATTTCAGCCCTCCCATAACCCTAATCCCGAAATGGGTTATGGGCCTACTCACTAATCACCCGATTTGGCCCGGTTAAGCAGTTTTTCACCCTCCAAACCTTGTTTCAGCCATATCTCCCAAACGGTAAGTCCGTTTGGCTATTATGACCACTCTACGGAAAGAAAAACTATCAAACGAATCAGATGGAAGTAGTTTCAGGTCAAAATTCCTTTCCAATCAAAAGTTATGGCCAAAACAGTACCTACTAGGGGCAAAATGGTCATTTAAAAATTGACAAAAATCATGGACATGGAAAATGACTCTAATAGATGTTTCCCAAAGTTACATGACCATACGACTTCACACGGGAAAGAAATAAATATTCTACAATCCTATGATGTGTAGAATACGGGTCGTTACAGTGCTGGTCTCAAACTCGCTGCTAGACGAGTCACCTCTAGGGGTAGGGTTGGATGTGTGCAAAATGGGCTGGGAAGCCTCAGATTCCATAGTTTTTCCGGTCGTTGATCTAGTCTGCATCTTTAGCTATACTTTAATGCATCAGTGTTAGAATGTGCAATATAGTAACATGCACCCCTCGTGTTGGTGACAACTAATATGTGCATGTAATGCTATGCAAGGATGAACTACATAAAGAAAGTTCAGAACGATTTGTAATAGTCCAAGTCCCAGTCTGGTCATATGCTCTACCCTATGTGAACAATCCTAAAACTCCGCTCATGCAGTTAACAATATATGCATCGACGCTAAGCATGCAAATCTAGAGGTGAATATTCAGAAGTCAATGTCCATTGGTAGGAAAAATTGGGAACACGACAACAGTCATGTCCCGAACCATGTCGGGCTCGAAATTTCGAGCTCCAGGTTCGAAATTTCGAACCTAGAAGTGTTCGAAGTTCCAAACCCGCCTGAGTTCGAAAACTCGAGCCCCTCTGGGTTCGGAATCTCGAACCCAGACAGGGCTCGAGAATTCGAACCCACGGGGTTCGTAAATCCGAACCCATGAGAGTTCGATGCTTCGAACCCCCGGGTTTGAAAATTCAAACCAATAAGGATTCGAGATTTCAAAACCTATGGGTTCAAAAATCTAAATCCATGGGGGTTCGAAAATTCGAACACCTGGGGTTCAAAAATTCAAACCTAGCTAGGTACGAAGAATCGAACCCGCAAGGTCTCGAGGTCTCCGCCGTGGCCCTTCGATCTCCTCCCCTTGTCATTACCTCGAGTCAAGCCTTACCTAGTTCGATTCGAAATTTTTGGGTTCAGAGTTATCGGGTTTGATGCTTTTAGCAATGGTGGCCAAATAAAGAAAATTTAGGAGGAAGAAAAGTGAAAGGGGGGCCTATTTATAAAAGGAAAAAAGGTCCCTTCCTAATCCAGCACGGGTTCGAAATTTCTGATCCCACTGGTTTCGAAATCCCGGACCCTTAGGCTCGAAATTCTGACCCCACTGGGTTCGAAATTTCGAGCTTACGAGTTCGAATATATATATGTATGTATGTATGTATGACGATGGTCGCACCTCCAGGATCGGGAACGCTGTGACGCGCTGCCTTATGCAAACACTCCGCACGCGCGTATGCCAACTCCCGCGCATCCACATAGACTACACACTGTGGATACTCAATGATTTGAGCATGGCACATCCCCCAAACGAAGGCTCCACTGCACTACTAGGGGAATAAGCCCTACGGCTAACACATATTTACCTTTTGAATTACAAGAAAAACTAATAGCTTCACCATTCCCTTAACCTACGCAAAGCACATCATGTCAAATACAAGAAGTACTTTGGGGGGAAATGTTAGCTAGCTTTTTGGTCCGGTTCCCAGGAGAGCATCAGACACGCTTAACTCAACATACCTCGTGAAGCTGAGGCCGAAAAGGAGCACACAGGAGTGAAGGAAACAGGATCAAGAAGGGATTACATCGCTTGTGGCCTCACGACATGCAGAAGACGTCCGTAAACCAAGGCCTCGGACCCGAAGGACCCACGAGCCTCAACCACCCGGTCCCGGGGTCCTCGCTCCCCTCGGAAGGACCTCACCCAGGCATGACGCGTAGTTCGCACCCAACCGGGTGCGAAATTTTGCACCCATGCCTGGGTTCGAAATTTTGAACGCAGTGGGTGCGAGGTCTCGAGCCTAGCAGGTGCAAAATCTCGCACCATGGCTGGGCTCGAGATGCCGAGCCCAGCGGGTGTGAAATCTCGCACCCATGGCTGGGCTCGAGATTCCAAGCCCAGCGGGTGCGAAATCTCGCACCCATGGCTGGGTTCGAGATTTCGAACCTAGTAGGGCGTGATTTCGCACCCGCGCTTGGGTTCGAAATTTTGAACCCACCGGGTTCGAAATTTCGAACCCAGGGGACTGAAAATTTCGAACCTGTGCCCGGATTCGAAATTTCGAGGCACGCGTGTGGCGGGCTCGAATTTCTTGCATGTGGTCCTTATTCCTACCTAATCGTACTTACTCCTACCTACTCCCACTCCTATAAATAGCCCATGTCCTCGCACTTCAAAAGGGTTGGATTTTCTTCACTTGAGACCTTCGTAGAGCTTCATGAACTCCATTAATGGCATCTCCTATTTGAGGAAGAAGGAGAATTAAATATTCTTTTTCTCAAGTACCTAGCATATTTCAATTATAAAAGTGAATGTAATAAGTGTGGCTTTACCTTGCAATTCTTGTGTGGTTAATAAAAGTTCAACATCCTTCCAAAGTGGACATAGGCCTAATCCGCGGTCGAACTACTATAAATACTTGTGCCATTTGCCGCTTTCTCTTACTTAGTCTTGCAACCAAATTAACTATTCCTAGTAATTGGAATCTTTGGTGTTTACGACATTTTTGCCATCAACAATCGTAGATTTTAAGAAACTTCCAAATTCTATTGCTAGTAGTCAATAGTGGTGTCCAATCCAACTGAAGGAGCTAAGCAACTCTAGTTGATTTGCAAAGACCTACAAGACATCAACGATGTCGATTTCTCATGTGATGCTTATGTTTTGAACTTCGAAGGGTATTGTCTTATCTTAGGGACGAATTGGCTATCTTATTATTGGGCTATTCTTGATTGTGATGGGATGATTGTTCATTTAAGGAGCTGCAGAGGTCATACTTTAGTGATCTCTCGTAAAATTGGAAATATAAGTGATTCGGCCTTATTACGTTCTCTGTCCTCTAATTTGGAAGGTTTATTTGCAGTGCCCGTTACATGTGAGTTTCTTGACGTCTTTGAAGAAGTAATAGGGCTACCACCGTATAGAGAGAACGAATTTAGGATAGATCTCAAGAAGGAAGCTAGAAAGACCTATTCAATCAATTGGGGGGGTGCCAAAGTCATTTCTTAGATGGACCTAAAAATAGGATTCCATCAGCTAAGAAATTCTTAGGAAAGAAAAACTAAGACATCATTTAGGACACCAGATAGTTTGTTTGAATGGGAAGTGATGCCCTTTAGATTGATGATTTCCTATGCTTTCTTTGAAGATTTGGTGAGCAGAGCATTTAGAGGCATTCTTAATAAGATATTCGTGGTGTTTGTAGACGATATTCTCAAATTTACTAGGGATTTTAAAGAGCATGAGAATCATCTAAGTGAGGTCTTAGGAATTTTGAGGAAGAATCGGTCTAAGGCTTATTTTGAAGTACCACTTTTGGAGAGAAGAAATTAAGTTTATTGGATATATAGTTTCAGGAAAAGGTTTAGCTGTGGACCACGCAAAAGTGAAGCTATTCAAGGATGTAAGATTCCTCATAATGTATCAAAGTTTAGGAGTTTCTTAGGGTTAGCGGGCTATTATAGGAAATTCATTAAAGACTTTACAAGAATCACAACCCTTCTGACCTGTTTGACTAAGAATAATCTTGAATTTGCTAGTAGTGCTATAAAGAAGTTGAAGAAGTCTCTTATGAGAGCACCTATTCTTATCATCTCTAACGGGACTAAAATGTTCATTTTTTTCATGGACGCATGTGGGACAGGATTATGAGCAGTGATTATGCAGAAAGTTAGGTAGTTACCTACTCCAATAAACAACTAAAGGATCATGAGAAGAGATACTCAGTGCATGAGTTGGAGCCTGTAGACAACGTGTTTACCCTTAAAATTTGGAGGTATTATCTCTTAGGGGATAAGCTTGAGCTTTTTACGGATCATAAATCAATTAAGTACTTGTTTGCTCAGCGAAATTTGAATATTAGGCAGTTGAGGTGGGTAGAGTGTATATCTTTGTTCGATTTCGATATCTAGTATACCACTAGAAAGGGTAACGTTGTTCTAGATGCTTTGAGTAGGAGACACACTTCCCTTAATGTTGTTGCTAAATGGAGACAGTTCAAGTTTCTTCTCAGTTTTAACCTACGACCACCATTTGAGTCATCTCATGGATTTTTTGCAACCTTGGAAGTGAGACCATCTTTAGTGGGTAGGATTAAGCATGAGCAAGGTCTCGATGAAGAGTTAAGGATACTAAGAGATAATATTTATAGAGGATAGCACTTTCCCCATTTAGATTAGTATTCAGTTGATAGTGATGGAAGCTTGAAAAAGAACGATTGACTTTATGTGCCTAAGATTGGTAGTTTGAGAGAAGAGGTCCTCAAGAAGTGTCATTCGAGGATGACCATACATCCCAAAGGAGATAAGATGTTTAAGGATATGAGAGGATTTTCTTTTTGTAAGTTATATTAAAAGCTGTTGTCGAGTTCGTAGCGACGTGTTTGACGTCAAAAAGTCAAAGTAGAGAAAGGTAGGCCCATAGGGTTAATATTACCTTTGGAGGTTCCTACTTGGGAACCGGGACATATCTCCATGGATTTCGTGAATGGGATACCAAGAAGTTAGAAAGGGAATGAATCTATTTGGGCTGTAGTGGATAGATTGATGAAGGGTACCCAATTCATTCCAGTGAAGAAGGATAGAATGGCAGCTATGTTGGCCGGGCTTTATATCAAAGAAGTAGTGTGATTAAATTAGATTCCTATGAGTATAGCCAGCGATAGAGATCTTCGATTCACGAGTGAGTTTTGGAGGAGCCTGTAGAAAGATTTAGGGATGACACTTAATTTAAGTGCCGCAAACCACCTGTAGACCAACGAATAAACTGAATGGGTCAACCGAATTTTTGAAGATCTACTAGGAGCTTGCATCATCAACTTTGGAGGAGCCTAAGAGTAACATGTGGAACTAGTGGGGTTCTCGCATAATAATAGCTTTCAAGCGATGATTGGTATGACCCTTTATGAGGCATTGTATAGGCAACCATGTGAATCGTTAACATGTTGGTGGTAAACTATTGATAAGGTTTTACTTGGACCCGACCTTATCTATGAATCCACAGAGAATATTCTTTTGGTGTGGAAAAAATGAAGGAAGCCCAAAACTAGTAGAAATATTAAGTTGATAGAAGAAGGAAGGAACTTGAGTTTAGTATTGGTGATTTAGTATTCGCAAAAATTTCTACTCCTAGGAAAATCATCCAGTTTGGAAAGACTAAGAAGTTATCTCCCAGATTCATTGGGTCATTCAAGATTGTTGATAGAACTAGAAAAATTTCTTATCATTTTGAACTTCCTAAGAGATTATCAGGGGTTCATAACATTTTCAATGTTTTCCAACTTAGTAAATGCCTTCATGGCTCTACTGTTAGACTCAAATTTGATTAAATTAAGGACTTAAGTAGCATTGAGTTGAAGCCTAAGGTACCTTGTGCTACCGCGAGGACTGTGGATCATGGAATCAAAAGGCTTTGCAATAAATCCATTAACCTCGTCTGGGTACAATGGACAGATAAACCTGTAAAAAGCGCATGGAAAACTAAAGAAAAGATGAGGCAAACTCATATGGAGCTTTTCATAGGTAATTATTTCCTTTAAATTTCCTTTATGGTCGCATCGTGATTGCTAGATTGGATGGTAGGAATTGTTTGCAACACAAATGCACCTATCATTCATATAGAAACTATACGCACATTAGATTGTTTTCATGCATACAACATCATATATCGCACTTTCACGCTAGGAATGAGCTCACTTTAGCAAGTCTACAGTACATAACCACATTAAGTATGACTAATCTATGGGTGTATAATAAATAACTAGGACGTATAACATGCTTGTTAGGGAGAGTCATGTTTTTCGTCCCTTCAAAAATATTTTGGGATGAAATCCCTTTTTAAGAGGGGGATATTGTAAGACCTAGTAAAATATACCCTAAATGGACATAGATAGATAAATTAAGAATAAACAATAATGATTAATAAAATTTAATGGTATGGAAATGCGAATATTGGATAATTGAGAATTGGGCCACAAAATTATTATTGTTGTATTCTTGGCGATATTCTAGTCCATTTTTGTTAGACCAAAAAATGGTCCTAACACCCAAATTATCGTATTTAGAGCGTAGGATATGAAGAAATAACTGAAAAAATAAGAGAAAAGCAAGACAACAGGTTTTTTATAGTGGTTCGGCGTTAGCAAGCCTACGTCCACTTCATATTTTCTCATTTCACTCATAGATTACAATTACAATGAATATTGTCTTTCAATCACTTGAATTCAATGAATAATTCTCTCCGAATCCATTGAATTTATTGAGGAAGATGGTGGTTATTCATGGAGAAGTGTTGGCCATGGCAGCCATGGAAGTTAAGATGCCAAAAGTCCCTTGAAAATGCCCTCTGAAGGTGTATTTATAGCTGTAGGAAAGCTCCTGCGAGGACTGGTTCGTGATGGGGTACGTGGCAGGCGATCCAGAAAAATAGGAGAGCCAGTAGCCTTGAGAATAGGTCAAAACAAGCTGCATTTGAACAGGTCCGAAGGTCGGATCGCGGTCATGGGTCGGATCGCGGTCATGGGTCGGATCGGATCGCGTAGGCAAGGGAGGATCGGATCGCGGTCATGGGTCGGATCGGATCGCGTAGGCAAGGGCGGATCGGATCGCATAGGCAAGGGCGGATCGGATCGCGTAGGCAAGGGCGGATCGGATCGCGGTCATATGCCAGCTTACACTCGTTCACGGAAATGGGCGTAACTTTCAAACCGTAAGTCCGATTGAGCCAAACCAAAGCTCAAACTGAAGCTAATTCAAAGGGCTACGAGTATATGAGGTGAATAGATCCAAATGAGGTCATTTGATAGGGGTTTCGGGCCAGTTTATACTGATGTTGTGATTTTGACCAAACTGCCTTGTGTCTTCTGACGATGCTTCCAATGCCAGAAAGCGATGTTATCCAGAGATTCCATATCAGACAGCATTTACCGAGAGGTGTGTCAACATGATCTTTGCTTTGGGTAGCCTGGTCACAAAGCAGGCTAACATTTTGCCCCCCAAAGTACATCTTATCGAAGATGAGATGTGCTTTGAATATGTTGAGCTAAATCTCTCTGGAACGTCATTTGTCCTTGAGAAGGGTTTATCCAATTGTTGCATTGCTTCCATTGGAGCTAATCCGGCTAAGTTCTATGAGAGGAGTATTCAAGACGATCAAGAAATTGTTTAAACCTTGTCAAATCAAAAGATCTAATTCATCCGTCAGAATTCATGCTAAATCGTCGGCTCCCGAGCGTGATTCTACACGTACAGGTCGCTGCCAAACGACATCATCATTCTATGCAAGCCAAGTGCATGGTAGGGTTGGACTTTCTTTTACATATGAGTCAATGTATGAAGTAGCCACCCAAATCAGGGGGCGATGTAAGAATCCTTGGGCTCTGAGCTAACAACTGGACTATTGAGATAAAGCACATCAGAATCAACATACGAATTTGTCATTTGTACTCAAGATTGGACTAGCCTGATATCTTGATATTGATTCAGGATCTTAAAATCGCATTGAATCGTAATAGTAAGGAATTCAAAAGCCATGATCACTCTGGATCGTAGTCGAGAGAATCCACAACTGTTACGGATCATTTCTCAATCCAATATTCACATATGAAGTAGTCAGTAAGGGACGTTATTAAAATTATGTGGACCAGTGCCTATAGGATTGTCACCATCGCAAGGTAGTAGATAGGTTTGTCACACTTTCCATTTGGTGTAGTTTGAGTCTTTAAGTTCACATTCGATCCACAAGCTAGCTCGCTTGGTCGGCAAAGATGAGTAAGGTTGTACTCCGGAGGCATGACGTACAGGTTTTGAATCCCATTTCATGCCAGGATTGTCTTCAAAGTTAGTCTATGAACCGACACTTGTGCTCTCAGTGCCATCGGAGGACAAGCGAGGTCAGTACTTATGCCCCCAGTATCGATGGGGGTTGAATTAAGTCAATAAGGCTTTTAATCTTGAAGATTTTATACTTCCTGTCGTTGCATCTGGTAAGAGTTGCAGGTTCAGCAATCTTAGCCGACCCAGATCATTCTGTACTGTTTCTCAATTTAGCAAAAATCGGAATTGTATATGCAAATGGTTGAACCACGTTTGCTTTGATATCATCTCTTCTCTTTAGTCAGATAGTGAGGATTGCCTCATTGGGCATCAGCGACTTCGGAAACTCTTATCAGATCAATTGCGGAGTCAAGTAAGGTTGTTGAATGCGAGTGAATAAATGTCGTTATGAAGTTAGTTCGGCCCCACCGTTTATGCTTCAGCATAGTCCGAAATGATTATCACAGTCTTATTGAGTCTCTTTTTCATGCTCGGTTCAATTGTGCTTGACAAACAAGATCATGGGCTCGATAAGTGGTATAGATTCTCTTTGGAATTGCACATTCTTGTCATTGTTTTCCAGGGCTTTCCCTTTGTCCTTATCGTTTCAGGAATTAGAAGGTACCCCATTCTTTAGTCAGGAAGGCATCTAGGTCATTCGTCTCGACGCTAACACCTTTTTGTCATGAAAGTCTATCGACTTCAGGGTTGAATTCATCAAAATCTCTGAGAAAGTCTTGTTATAGAGAAAATTTAAAGTCCGGGGGAATAACAGGGGATCCTGACGTCCCACGTGTAAGGGCTGTGATTGTCGTTATCCACATCAACTAGAGGAGTACCGCTCCTCGAGAGGTGCCGAATTAAACTGGCGAGAAGATCACCGTCAAAGAATTGTTGCACATTATCAAGATCCTGGCTGGTGCCCCCAGCATCGAATCTGAGATTACAAAGGGGGTCTTTGCTGATTTCTTGTTTCCACGTCGATATTGCCCCCAGGTCATGGTTCGAGTCATTTGACCTGACCGGGTTCCTATTTTTCGAATTGTTGCGTTCTTTCTCGGAGCTGAGTATGAAATGTCGCTCGAGTATTCATTCGAGTTGGAGTTAAAACTGGTTGTGCATGATCTGAGTTCATTGTGATTCTTGCATTCTCATCTAGGAAGTTGCAGGTAGCCGTTCCATCGCCCATGTTTCCATCTACGACGTTCTGAATCGAAGCTGCACGTTGTGTGACTGCTGATTGGTTCGTGTTCATCTCGGGTGTTCCCACTTGCTTTCTGCATGAAGGGAGAGGTTGGAGGCGAAATAGCTACATCTTATCCAATTGCTGTATGGGATATATCCAGCCTTATATGAGCTTCCCATTCTAGAAGTCGGTTGGGATCAGCAGATGGACATTCTCTTTGCATTTGTTTCTTGGTCCTCAAGGGGGCCTGTTAGGACCACAACACAAGTTAAACACAGGCACTTAAGTTATGCCGTTTGTAAATATTTTCAATAGCCATGGCCCCAGTTATAGGGTAAGTGCGAAAGACATGCGGTTGGATCACTTCCCTTTCGAATTCAGACATGTATACATGAGAAGAGGAAGTCACTTTCAGAATTCAAGCGATCATACTATCCAAACATGGAGTAGGACGTGTTCGGGACGGTAAAAGAAGCCTGTAATTCATAAATGTCTAGAATTCCACGATTACGTCGAATCGTATTAAGGCCAAGGAATCAATGATCGCTCAAGATCGTACTAAGGTAGGGTAGACATCAAAAAATCTCAGGGCCTCGCCAGGTCCTTCCAGTTGCGAGTATGAAGTTGTATAACATGTCGCTGAACAATTCACTATCCAGGCTTCTTTTTCTGTCGTCGCCGTGAGTCGCACAGGCAGCTTAGAATTATACGCCTACGTCATCCTTTTGGACGCGGCCCTTTAGTTATTCCCTACTGATCTGTTGTTGTTGTACGAGTTCGGATCTCGCATTTTGTCCAGCTTTGTTTTGTGAGCCTGTACTTAGTGAATGAAATTCCATTTCTTTTTGTACTGCTGTGTTCGTGTGCTGCCCCCATTCCCGGAAACGAGTGGTTCGAGCTCCATTTTCATTCTTGGTCCCAGTCGTGTGACGGGATAGGATCCCTTGGGTGGCATATGTCGTCATGCATTTATACTCTCCTGATCCTTCAGCGGAGCAGAAATTATGGGGGGTGCTGAGTCTCCAGCACCTTTCTCAGCGCTTAATCATAGACGCTTTTATACTCTCCTGGCGGTCGCCAAGGTTAGAGTTCGAACTCAGTTGTTCTGTCGCTTCCCGATCCTTTAACGGGGTAAGAGTTCTTTCTCAGCGCTCAATCGGAGACGCTTTTATACTCTCCTGGCGTTCGCCAAGGTTAGAGTTCAGACTCAGCTGTTCAGTTGCTCCCCGATCCTTCAGCGGGGTGAGAGTCCTTTCGCATTATCCTGTACCTGCGAGCATTCCATAATTAGTTATGCATTTAAACATTTGAAACACAAATAAGCAAACAAGTCATGAAACATTATAAGTTATCAGTGCAAATTATAAGTGAAAGTGCAGTAAAGTAGTATGTATGTATAGGTATGCCCCCAATCAATCATTAACTTAGTGCCTGGCCAAGTCTTGTTGAGGATTGATTAGGACCATAACTGTGTTGCCCCCATGTCCGGACATGGAGGATTTGGGATCAGCTTCCATCCTGCCCCCCCGATCCTTCAGCGGGGGAGGAATTTTCCCGTAGCGCTAAGTCTCTAGCGCTTTTATACTCTCCCGATCCTTCAGCGGGTTAGAGTTGCTGGGGCGCTGAATCTCTAGCGCTTTTATACTCTCCCGATCCTTCAGCGGGTTAGAGTTCGAGCTTGGTTCATGATCTGCTCAACGATCCTTCAGCGGAGCAGAAGTTCTCAGCGCTAAATCATAGACGCTTTTATACTCTCTCTCGACTCTGGAGAGTTAGAGTTGGGACTCAGCTGTTCCATCGCTCCCCGATCCTTCAACGGGGTAAGAGTCCTTTCTCAGCGCCAAATCATGGACGCTTTTATACTCTCTCTCGACTCTGGAGAGTTAGAGTTGGGACTCAGCTGTTCCATCGCTCCCCGATCCTTCAGCGGGCTAAGAGTCCTTTCTCAGCGCCAAATCATGGACGCTTTTATATTCTCCTGGCGGTCGCCAAGGTTAGACTTTTGCTCAGGCGGCTCCGATCATGGTACACTGCCATGCCTTGTGGACGTCATCTTCGCGTCCTTTATACTCTCTCTCTCAGCTCTGGAGAGTTAGAGTCACGGATCAAGCGGTCTGCAATCATGCACGCTCATCAAACTCGTTCTAGGTTTACATTTTAATCCAAGCTCCGAGGATTAAAACCAGTCAGACAAGCAGTTGGAGCATTTGCCAAGGCTTTGAGTTCCTCCGAACGGTCTACGGGAGGAATGGTTGGCACCAGACTTCGGGTACCTGCATTATTCACACCGCACGAATTAGTCACGTCAGTAACTCAGAAAGCATGTGAAAGCAAATTTTATGATTGAAAAGTAAGCAAATTAAGAGGCAGTGTTGCCTCCTTTATTTGAATTCATGTAATCTGGTGGCGTTGAGCATAGGATCGAGCCATGTAGGCGGTCACACTGCGTCCATCTGGAGTCGGACTATGACTTTGTAACTCAATGATTTATGTTCAATTGTCTTGTGGTCTGCCACGTGTGAGCCAAGGATTGGATGGTCATCCCGAATCCACCTTGAGCTATACAGCATTCTTTAGACGAAGAGCGTGGCTTTGTAAACGAGCAGTTCAGTCGAGCTCGTTATAGTATTGCTCTATGGCTCTATATGCGGGTGTTACAAGTTTGATCGGTAGCAAATCCTGGATACCTACACCATCCACATATTAATTCATCTGAGTTAATTACATCAATAACTCATAAATCATGCAAATATAAGAGTCATGGTTATAGAATAATCCTGTTAAAGGAATGAGTATCGTTCTGAGTGAAAAATGGCGTTGCATATTCATTGCAGGTCCATTTTACTTCGCCCTATCTCTGCCAATAAAGGGCGGCCAAAGTTCTTTAGTTGATGAGGGGTATCTTTTCAGATTATCATAGGGGTGGCAGTCCCAAAAAATGAATAGACCTTGGCCGGGGTCTTGAGATGGCAAAGGCGGCTAGGTAGGTACTATAAGCGAGTGATGAGGTCGAATCTCCTTCAAATTGTCTTTTTGCCCCCGTACTGAGGGTAAGGATGGAGTGTCAGGAAGTCATGATTGGATTGCTAATGGTAGCACACCTTTGCATTGGTGTTAGGTTGTAAATTAGCATGAGAACAATGGATTCATGCTTATAGAAATTTTTGCACTTTCCATGCTAGGAAATAGGATATTACTGCTAGTGGGATAATCATATCACATAAATTTGCTGATATACCCTCGATCCCATATCGGGGACAAGGGTTAGTGCGCCGACAATCAACCAGCATTCATGCGTAAGCGTTCTAGATCTTCAACTCTCTAACTTTCAGGCAAGACTAAGTCAATTGGCCAGGCAAATTCTTGATGTATCAGCTCTGAATTAGATGATGTAATCTCGAGCAATTTATGCTCAATTCTGTAGTTGCCCCCAGCCTTAGGGGAGTGAGTCACTTGGCAGATAATCGATGAAAAGAGTGGAAATATGAGTCTTCACTTTCTAACTTCAGAACGCCGTTCGCCAAAAGTTTCATTCATGTACATCTCCCATCTAATGGGTGGCTGACTGGTGATTTGGTCGAATCATTCAGGGCGGTGAATTCGGCAATTGCACTCGTTGGTGTTTGTTTTGGTACAATCTTCCAAGAGAAATAGGCAATGTCGAATTGCATGTCATATCTTGAGGCATAAAGAACGCTTGCACGCCTTTCACTTCACCTTGTTAGATGCATTCTGTGCTGCAGGAAGTTTATCATGGAGTTAACCATGACTCTTTTCCGGGTTTGGTCTCCAACGTTGGATCAACTTCCATTTTATCAATGGTTGTATTTCATAGTGTCTTGATGGGGATCATCTCTATCTTTTCTGGATTATCAGAACTTTCTTATCCGACCAGATGATTCGACTTTAGATCTTCTGTGTATGAAATATGAGGTATGTTGTAACGTTCCAATCCATCCAATAACTCTTCTGCCCATTCTAGGTAAGCTGCGAGTTGTGGTTTCTCCGACTGGAATTCCTTTCGAGTCGTCCTTCGGGGGTTATCTGCAAAACTTCGGCGTTGGATTGCCGATCATTTCTTGCACCGTATGTATAAAACTTCCAGGTGCTTGATTTCATCTTTCATTTCGAATGGCAACTCCATATAAAATCCCGCGATAGTGAATTTACTGCATACGTCTTATTTGCTTGACAGGAGCACACTTCAGGTTTATACTCAAGAAATGACTCATAATTTGGGATAAAATCCCGCAAATATTAGCACTGGTCCAAACGAATACATCCAGGCTCGCCTACAGAAAGGATATAAGTTCTCTCGTTCGGAAGAGGTCTAAAGGAGATCCGATGTGAAGACCTTAGTCAGGTCGGCGTCACCAGTCGGAACACGTGCAGTTGCGTTATTAGATGTCACCCTTCTTCATCCCGAATCACCATCCTCTCTGGAATCTATGTCTTCGGGCAGGTCGTTGGGCAATTCCTTTTGCGATGCTCCCATTATTCGCAATATTGACACCTCCTTCACACTCCATTTCATCTGGAGGGGAAGCGTCTTTGGGTTTCACGCAATCTCTGTTGCGTAGCATATTCCATCCTTCCTAATCAGTCGGCTTCTCCAATAACTTGGTCACCATAGACCAGTCTCACTCAGTCTTTGGTAGGGATATTTAACGGTTAACACCCATATGCTATGTAAGCTCTGAATTCCGCTAGACCTGGTTGGTTGAGACCACGATCAGATAAGCTTGAATGCAATAGCATGGCTTGCAAGGCTTCAAGTAAGGTTCGTATATCCTATCACAACTGTTGTATGAAGTGGAGAGCTAATGGTTGATTCATATTTGTTTTGATCTCAAGTTCTCATTTCTTCACCATTGTCATAAGGTGGCTGGTGAGCAGTCAAGTTGTTATCATCCCAGCAATGATCCATATATCCAATCACAGCCTGCGGAGGTTCAATTGGTTCCTAACTCTGGGGACCAAAGTACATCGATCTAACCCTTGGACACGTGGAAATCAATCTATCTCGATGCGGTTGACGGCAAATAGGTGAACCGTAGGACATACGTTTTTCACCATGCCATTCAAGCGAAGGGTAACTTTGTAGTGCTAGGGTCCTTACTTGCCGTCGGGTATCCCATTATTGAGAATCATGGTCATTGGGATCTTTTGAGTCATCCTCAGAATAGTATCCGGATTGCTCTATGTCAATGTCATCTGGGATTTCGCCTGTAGGACATGTTTAAGTCATGTAAACTAGGTGATCACTATTCGCTCAGGAGCATCATCAGTTGCATTTGGGAAATATGCACACCATTGGAGCTCTAGAAGAGGAGGTTGTTATAAGACCATCATTATTTTGTATACTGCCATAGCCAGCGTGTCGAATCTTTTCAACAACTCCTCACATTCAATAACATCGGTAGATAGAGGTCATGGCTTCTGGAAAGAATCCTCAGAATACCTACCGAATCTTGGTCGATAAGCATTTGTGATAATTGTGGGTCAGAATGTACTCCGAGCCGAAGGCGAGCCGTGCTCCGAGCCGAAGGCGAGCCGTGCTCCGAGCCGAAGGCGAGGCCGTCAGCGGGTCCGGGCGCAGCGCCGGCGGGGGTTGGATCGCGACCCTTGTTCGTCACCACTTTTCTGGGTCGCGGTTCGCTACTGTTGTCTGGTTCGTGGCTCGGATCGTCAATTAATCAACGTCTTCGGATCGGATCGCGGATCCTACACCAGGTCGGGTCGTGAAGATCACTCTGGGCCCGGGTCGTGGAGGTCGTTCCGCGAACTACGAATCGGATCGTGATGGCTCTTTGGGCTCCGTTCGTGGAGGTCGTTCCACGAACCGCGAATCGGATCGTGATGGCTCCTGCGATCCGCGAACCGCGAACCGAGAACCGGCCACCTGCTCTAACCTGCTCCTGTGCATTTTCTTTATTATCCTCATTTGGTCGCAAAGCTTTAGATCTTTTTCCAGCCATGATATCCGAATCGCCGGAATCTTCAAAGAAGTGAATAGTGAAACTTTAGGATCGTTTTCTCAGTGAAAGCACCAAAATGTTAGACCAAAAAATGGTCCTAACACCCAAATTATCGTATTTAGAGCGTAGGATATGAAGAAATAACTGAAAAAATAAGAGAAAAGCAAGACAACAGGATTTTTATAGTGGTTCGGCGTTAGCAAGCCTACGTCCACTTCATATTTTCTCATTTCACTCATAGATTACAATTACAATGAATATTGTCTTTCAATCACTTGAATTCAATGAATAATTCTCTCCGAATCCATTGAATTTATTGAGGAAGATGGTGGTTATTCATGGAGAAGTGTTGGCCATGGCAGCCATGGAAGTTGAGATGCCAAAAGTCCCTTGAAAATGCCCTCTGAAGGTGTATTTATAGCTGTAGAAAAGCTCCTGGGAGGACTGGTTCGTGATGGGGTACGTGGCAGGCGATCCAGAAAAATAGGAGAGCCAGTAGCCTTGAGAATAGGTCAAAACAAGCTGCATTTGAACAGGTCCGAAGGTCGGATCGCGGTCATGGGTCGGATCGCGGTCATGGGTCGGATCGGATCGCGTAGGCAAGGGAGGATCGGGTCGCGGTCATGGGTCGGATCGGATCGCGTAGGCAAGGGCGGATCGGATCGCGTAGGCAAGGGCGGATCGGATCGCGGTCATATGCCAGCTTACACTCGTTCACGGAAATGGGCGTAACTTTCAAACCGTAAGTCCGATTGAGCCAAACCAAAGCTCAAACTGAAGCTAATTCAAAGGGCTACGAGTATATGAGGTGAATAGATCCAAATGAGGTCATTTGATAGGGGTTTCGGGCCAGTTTATACTGATGTTGTGATTTTGACCAAACTGCCTTGTGTCTTCTGACGATGCTTCCAATGCCAGAAAGCGATGTTATCCAGAGATTCCATATCAGACAGCATTTACCGAGAGGTGTGTCAACATGATCTTTGCTTTGGGTAGCCTGGTCACAAAGCAGGCTAACAATTTTGATATTTTATTTATCGAAAACGCAGTTGGTATGAAAAAGTTACGGATAAAACAAGTTGTACAAAAATAATATGGACGTAGCATTTAAAATTCAAACTACAAAATATAAATTTTCAATAAAAATAAATACATATGTCATAATAGAATTTTCCTTTTAGATTTCAAACTTGTGTGTATATATAAATATATAAGAGGGGACAAGAATTAAAAGAAAACGGAAATAACCAATCAACTTTAATATGAGTTAATATAAAAAGGAAACAACCAAAAGAATTAATTTCTCCATGCCTGACCCTTGGGGGGGGGGGGGTCAACCGCCTCCCCTGAAGGGGGATCGACCTAGTGGTCGACCGGCCTCTTAGTGAGTGTGTCGCATAAGGTTGTGTGGAGGCTTGATTTAGTTTGAGTTTTTATATTTTTTTTTCAAACGGACCACTGAGATTCTATAAAATGAATCTGAAGGTCCATACACACTCCAACACGTATAAATAAGGCCCTGGCCTCCTCCCCAAACCTTGCATTCTCTTCTATGCTCCGCCACCATTCTCTTTCTTCTCCATTCCGTCTAAATTCCAGAATTAGGTTAGGTTAAATTCTTCTTCTTCTCTAATGTATTTTATATCTTCTCTATACTGATTTCTTATTAGAATCTGGTATTTGATTTATATGTACATAAGACTCTAACTTGAATTATTTATATAATAATTTAGGAGGAATATTTGAAGTATGCTATTTTGAGGATACAATCAAAGGTTTTTTTTCAAAAACCTTTTTCTTCTCCTCCTTGTAATTCCATATGTGGGAATTATCATAAGTCTACTGTTTTCTATAATTTTTAGTATAGAATTTGGATTGTTATTCCTAAAGAGATTTAGGATTCTTACGAAAATAAAATGCATATAAATCCTCCAAACCTCTAAATAATATCAGAAACGGTCAATCATGTGTTATTTTGGGTTTGGATTGTAGAAGTAAAGAAGGTTGGATTTTGGGGTGTTGTGTGATTTTATCATTTAGTCTAATTTACTTTTTTTAAATTATTGTAAATTTAGTTTATACAAAAGCAAGGATTTGGGTATTTTATTTATTTATGTTTAAGTATATTTTTTATAAAACAAACGGTTTAAATGTAATAAGACACATATTACCAAAATTTTAGTTTTTGTGTAAAATTACTATATAAAAGTAAAGCATTACTATAAGGAAATTACATAATATGTTATTATATTTCACCTTGCCTTTTCTTTTATTATTTAAATAACTTTAGAACCTAGGTTGAAATTTATTTTGTTTATGTTCTACTATTTCAATATGTTGTAATTTATTTTGTTTATGTTCTGATATTTCCCCATTATTGATTTGAATGTGAATAAACATTATATATATCATATTGAGAAGGTTTGGGGAAATAAACATGTAAACCTTTATTTTGGACAGAATTGACATATCTACATTTAGGACATTTCTTTGCACATGCTATAATTACGTTTTATTTATTACTATTAAATAGCATAATTGTAACAACCCTGAATTTTGGAGTAAATTTAAAAATTTATTTTAAGTAATTTTAATGAGGTTTTGATATTTAAAATGATTTATTTAAAATAATAATGATTAAAAAATTGATTTAAATTGAAGTTAGAATGAATAATTTAATTCTAATTATAAAAGAAGTTAGAAATGGCGCGGTAGTTTGAAAATTCAAACTTAAACTTTGACTGACCGTACATGATGCAAAATTTAATGGATTTTAGTGAAACCAAAAATATTAGAATCTATTTAAAAATATCTTTCTAACAAATCTGAAAAATCGAAATTTCATAGCAGGAATCAAAAGTTATGTCAAAATTAAAATTTAGAAAGGTTGCTATGAAATTTATATAGGTCAAAAATGTTACTTTTTGCATACGAAGGAATTTGGACTCGAAACCACTTCCATTGAGTTCAGAATGATGTTTCTGCATTGAAAAACAGTAAACACTTATATATTTCGAGTTTCGGAAATTATTGGTGTAAAAATGTATTTTTAATATTTAATATATACGCCTTGGAAAAGCCCATTTTTCAAATAGGCTCAGAATTGAACAAAATTAATTTTCTTGGGTCCGCAGCGTCAAAACATAGCTAAATATATTTTTCGGGAATTTTTGAAGTTGATTTGTGGCCCTGGTAAATTTATTTGTACGGTTGAATTAAAAATAAAAGATTTATATTTTAAAACTGAGAAACGGGGGTCAAGATGACCATTTGGGCCTACGAGACATATCCAGATGAGTCTGGAACGAGGATTAATAGGTAAAAATAACAGTCGTTGGGCTGAAATTGGACAGAGTTGCTAAACAGGCCTTTTTAGTGATTAATTGAATATAATAATAATATAAATAACCTAACTAAGCAAATCACAAAACCCTAATCTTCATCATGTAGCCGCCGCCTCCATGGTTTTTCATGGCTGAAAACACCCCGTCTTCCCCCGTTAAAATCTCCCTCCTCTCTGCGACTTAGACAACAAACTATATACCATATCAAAGCTCTTCTTCTCCTCTACGTTTCCATAAAGTTGGATCTCTTCTAGTGCCACAAATTCCGAGAACAAGGCACCCAAACCCGCGGCAGAAACCCCCGTCGGCCTCCCCTAGGCTCAACCGAGCTCGGCCATTGTGGGCCTCCTTGGTGCGTCTTTCCGTGCTCCACGCCGCAGCAAAGTCTGATCGTGCAAACTCTGACTGATTTGAGCAAGAATCCATGACCTAGTTTTGAATTGAATGGGTTAAACGTCGGACGAAAACCTGTAGAAGAGGAAGAAAGGGTTATTACCTAATCTATTATAAATAAATAATATTTAATTGTTAACTAATATGATTAATATTTAAATGACCATAACTCTTGCAAATCAAAACAGAAATCAACGAAACCAGTTGCGTTGAACTCGTCTTTCCGAGATCTACAGCATGGAATAAACTAGATCTGAAAAGCAGCAGATGAAATTTTGAGCAAACTTCAGATCTGAATTAAATAGCTCGGTGAGAATTCTTTATTTTTAATGATTAAAATTTATTAATTTCTGATCATGTGAGATTCTATTTTAAATAATTTATTAAATTAAATTATTAATCGTTATTTAATGGTTGAATAGAGAATGAAGTAAATCTGAAATATGAAAATATTATGAATGATGGTTTGCATGTATGTATGATTCCAGATCAATCATTTAGATCTGATGTTGGGTTGTTATTTTTCTCTTGTTTCAGCTCTATTATTGTAGATTTGTTAATGCAATCAAAATCTCATTATTGAGATTTATATAAAAATATATACGATTGGTTCCTTTAGTTTTGTTGTATTCAAAATTTATAATTGTGTAAATTAGAAATAGTAACAACATGAAATTGATGATGTGAATAAAAATCTTTTTTTTTTTTTTGGATGACAATTTATATTGAAAACAAAGATTTTTTTTTTTATGTAACTTAGAATAACAGGTTACATTGAAAATAAGAAATCATTTTTTTGTTATGTCATCTAAAGAATGAAATTTGCATAGAGAATTAAAATTCACATTTTTATATGTGAATTAAGGACGAGGATTTACATAGTAAGAAAAATTTCATTTCTATTATGTAAGTGAAAAGTAGAAGTTACATAGTAGGTAAAACTCTATTTTTACATGTAAATAAAAGAAGGAAATGTGACATGTAAAAGAAAATTTACATTTTTGTATGTAAATAAAAATGAGAATTAGCATAGTAAAGAAAATTTACATTTTTATATGTAAATAAAAATGAGAATTAGCATAGTAAAGAAAATTTACATTTTTATATGTAAATAAAAATGAGAATTAGCATAGTAAAGAAAAATTACATTTCATGATGTAAACAAAAAGTAGATTTTGCATTGTAATTAAAAATTACATTTTTATAATGTGAATTAGAATGAGATTTTGCATGTAGATTAAAATTACATTTTTTTTATATGTAAAAAATAAAGTAGGAATTTGCGATGGATTAAAATTTGCATTTTTATATGTAAATAAAAAGAATGGATTGACATGTAAATAAAAAATTACATTTTTTTGTAATTTAAGAAAGAGAGTTTGCGGTAAATAAAATTACATTTTTGATGTAATTAAAGAGAAGAATTTACATGGGAGATTAAAAGTACACTTCCATTTGTAATCTAAGAATGAGCACTCGTATGGAAAATAAAGTTACATTTTTATATGTAATTAATGGTAGGATTTTACCTTGTAAATTAAAAGACAAGATTAGAAAACACATCTTTATTTGCATTTTATTTGCGAACAAAAAAAAGGACAAAAAGGTTAGATACATTTTTAATTGCATTTTATGTGCAAATAAAAAAAACAAACTTATTTTATACATTTTTATTTATATCCTTTGTGTAAATAAAAAAAGGCAAATTTGTAAAATCACTTTTATTTACATTTCGTTTGTAAATAAAAGAGCTGAAATGAAATTTAGTATTTTTATTGTAAATTCATTACAATAAAAAAATGGGCATTAAAGATTTTGTTTTATTTATAATTTTGGTTACATATAAAGATTTTACATTAAAAGCTATATCTTTATGTAGTGCTGTTTTGAATAAAAGTTATGATAAAAGAACTTATTCTTTTGTTGTAACTTTGTAGAATCAAGTGAAATGTTTTAGTGTCATTATATATTTAGACTTAAAAAGGTACATCTAGTGTTACATTAGAAAAAGTTCATCTTTACTATGTAAAAGAATTAACCCTCATTTGTTTTGATAATTTTAAAATGATCATTGTTTGTACCGTTATAGGTTAAGTAAGAAATTGACATTTATTTTCACCGTCATTCGTTAGAAAAGAAATTGGACATTTTGAGATATTAGACAATGGTTAAACAAAAACCATTATATTTGTTCATTGAGAATGTGACACCAAAATTTGACATTTGTGTAAAATGGGGAATTTGTTTGGTAAAATAAAAAGAGTAGTATTTTGTTTGCATTCCTTGATGCGAACAAAATATTGAAATAAAAGAGTTACTTTAAAATAAAATGTTATTTATTGGCATTTCTTTTATGCAAATATACTGAAAGAAATCAAAAAGTTCTTTTATTTGCATTCTCTTATGCAAATATATTTAGAAATAAAAATTGTTCTTTTATTTGCATTTCTCGATGCAAATATACATAGAAAATAGAATGTACTTTTATTCACATTTTTATGAAACTGAATTAAAGTGAAAGTTACATTTTTCTTGTGAATTATAGAAGAATTAGAAAATTTTACATTTTTAATGTAAGTTAGACGAATTAGAAAAGTTACAGTTTTTTCATGTAAGTTAGAATAAGAAAAATTCTTTTTTTTATGTAATTAAAGAATAAGAATTTGCATAGTAAGAAATTATTATTTTTTGGAATTTTAGAATAAGATTTTACCATGGTAATTAAAATTACATTTTTAATGTAATTATAAGGTAAGAATTTACCGTCGTAATGTAATTACATTTTAATGTAATTAAGAAGAAAAATTTGACATGGTAATGAGAATTACATTTTAATGAAATTCAAAAGATAGAATTTTTCACCGTAATGTTAATTACATTTTTAATGTAATTAAAAAGGGGATTTTACCATGTAATTAGATTAAAAGAAGAGAAAAATTCATTTTTATGTAATTAAAACCAAAAGTAAGAAAATATACATCGTTGTGTATAGGATGTGTATGTGAATTGAAAATTAAAATAAAACATTATTGTGTGTTATGTTAAATATCAAAATGTTATGAAACCAAGTGTTCTTACTTGTTGTGTTAATCACAATAATGAAATGGCAGAAGAAATCGTATGGATATATATATATATATAATCATATATATATAAACAAATTTATTTGAACAAATAAAGCGTGGTAGTTCACTTTATAGAATTGTACTTTTAGTTGATTATACCGAAATATCGCGGTCGGATTTTCCCAAATCTATAACCATTAGGTTCGCCTTGGGAACATCTTTCCAATGATATGAATTATGTTAAATTCCAACGGTTAGGTTTAGAGAAATGTGTAAAACAAATTTGGGTGAAAACAGCGCCAAGGTCGCCTATTGACTTGAAGCGTCGTTAAATGGAATTTAATTATTTTTATATAAATAAAAATAAAGTTTGATTGTTATGAATTAATATTAACGATATGAAATGATTTTTAAATTATATATATGAGAGAATTATTTGGAAAGTCCGAGTCTATCTCATACCAAATAATTTGAACGACGTTTAAAATTCAAGAGTTGAAGACGGCGATTGAAGACCGGCGATCTTCATATCGAATGGACGACGACTACTGATGCCCTTGATTGGAGTAGCTACCTTGAAGGGGTTACAGTGGTGGCCGTCCGGACGTAGTGTTGATTAGTACGGATTTGGCTTTCGCTCAGACCCAGAGTATAAGCTTATAAATGGAATGTGTCTGACATTGTACTCCTTTATATTGTATTTATTGATTTTTTGTCGAATGTATGAATGTTTGGTGGCGGAGAATTTATTCTCTTGCTTAACACCCTTTCATATATTTCGGCAAAGGACTGGTAGTGTGATATGGAGTGACAGTGTGGCATACTAAGATGCAATGATCAAGGTTTCTTGTTGAAAAGCAGGCCTTGTGGTTGATGATCAAAGCACGGCCTGTTTAGGTGTAGCTTTGTGTATAGCGCGACTTCGAGAGCCTCAAAACCCGGTGGAGTCTAAAACGGGAGAAGGGAACGCAGGGAGAGCAGCATGTTTCTTTCTAGCTAGAAGTGGTGTCAGTGCTTACTGGCTGATATTTAATTATGTGGATGATGGAATGAGGCGCCTCGGATGATAGGTCCTATAGGACCGGGAAACGTGTGTTCAGGAATAACTAATCCGCAACTCGTATGGTGGACCGGCCCTGCAGGATCCAAGGGTTAACTGCGGGGAATCCTGAGACATTAGCTAGAGTGTCTCGAATCGGTAAGGAGCTCTTCCCTAGCCTTGACTCATGACGGAAACCCAATTTCCAATACGACCTCATGCGGATTTGATTGTATTACTAGTATGGAAGCATAGTATTATGGTATCTATGTGTCCTAGGATTGATACGTTATGATTGAAATGTTTTTGAAACTTATATACACTAATAATAATATCAAATTCGTTTTTATCGTACCAAGAATGTTTAATCACCATAAGGTAAAACTCTATCCTCTGGTTTGCGTTGCATTGTGTGATGGGACTTGAGTCTTATGGTGATTCCATTTTTCCCAAACCATTGCGTTGTTTTAACGATTTACTTTACTATTATGCACAGCAATCCATTGGAATAAAACCCGTTCCGCGTTAGCGGCATGGTCTTTGGATTTGCCTTATTACTATTAGTTAAATTAGTTAAGGATTCTCGCACCAGTCCCATGACTGACCCGTTGTTTGTTTCCACCTTTGCAAACTCGGGTGCCCTCTTTTCCACATGGGCAGTCGAGTAGTTTGTCTACAGGTATTTATCTCGAGCAGGATTCTAGATTGAAGCCTAAAGCTGTGTCCAGAGCATAGAAAGTCTTCCGTTGTATCTATTTTATTACGCTGCAATGTATTAAAATATTGTAATTTATCTTCCTCTGTAATTTTAATCGATGTACTCTGATATGTTCTGTACTCTGATGTAACATTATTGTAATGTTTATAAAAGTCTGTTGTTATTGTTCTGATGTTGATGTATTCCCAAAATTAACATACTCGGGTTTTGAACGGTCTTGGTCGATTTTGCGATCGATTAAGGCCGGGAAAAATGCGTATCGTTACAGTTGTTATCAGAGCTTTGGTTAGCTCAAATCTTTGGGATACAACTCATTAGAACAGAACAAAAGACTCATCAGAGATTGGATTAGTAATATCCAATAAGAATACTCATTAGAGATAGGATCAGCAGTATCCTAGAATGAGAAAACTCATTAGAGATGGGGTTAGTAATGCCCTAGAATGAGTTGAGAGTAGCAAGCCTATAATATACGTATTTGTAATTATAATATATTTTGGAAAATATGATTTTTGAATATATAAAAGTTATATATTTTAAAAAAACTAATCAACCAATTGATTGATGATTGTGTAGTGTAATTAATAGTTCAACTATAAATTTATTTAAACCAATGAATGAATAATTAAGAAAAAATTGAATAGGATAGTTAAACACTTTTAACTTCGTTCCTTTTCGAGGACGGAAAGTTTTAAGTGGGGGAGACTGTAACAACCCTGAATTTTGGAGTAAATTTAAAAATTTATTTTAAGTAATTTTAATGAGGTTTTGATATTTAAAATGATTTATTTAAAATAATAATGATTAAAAAATTGATTTAAATTGAAGTTAGAATGAATAATTTAATTCTAATTATAAAAGAAGTTAGAAATGGAGCGGTAGTTTGAAAAGTCGAACTTAAACTTCTACTGACCGTACATGATGCAAAATTTAACGGATTTTAGTGAAATCAAAAATATTAGAACCTATTTAAAAATATCTTTCTAACAAATCTGAAAAATCGATATTTCATAGCAGGAATCAAAAGTTATGTCAAAATTAAAATTTAGAAAGGTCGCTATGAAATTTATATAGGTCAGAAATGTTACTTTTTGCATACGAAGGAATTTGGACTCGAAACTACTTCCACTGAGTTCAGAATGATGTTTCTGCATTGAAAAACAGTAAACACTTATATATTTCGAGTTTCGGAAATTATTGGTGTAAAAATGTATTTTTAATATTTAATATATACGCCTTGAAAAAGCCCATTTTTCAAATAGGCTCAGAATTGAACGAAATTAATTTTCTTGGGTCCGCAGTGTCAAAACATAGCTAAATATATTTTTCGGGAATTTTTGAAGTTAATTTGTGGCCCTGGTAAATTTATTTGTACGGTTGAATTAAAAATAAAAGATTTATATTTTAAAACTGAGAAACGGGGGTCAAGATGACCATTTGGGCTGCGAGACATATCCAGATGAGTCCGGAACGGGGATTAATAGGTAAAAATGACAGTCGTTGGGCTGAAATTGGACAAAGTTGCTAAATAGGCCTTTTTAGTGATTAATTGAATATAATAATAATATAAATAATCTAACTAAGCAAATCACTAAACCCTAATCTTCATCATGTAGCCGCCGCCTCCATGGTTTTTCATGGCTGAAAACACACCGTCTTCCCCCGTTAAAATCTCTCTCCTCTCTGCGACTTAGACAACAAACTATATACCATATCAAAGCTCTTCTTCTCCTCTACGTTTCCATAAGGTTGGATCTCTTCTAGTGCCACAAATTCCGAGAACAAGGCACCCAAACCCGCGGCAGAAACCCCCGTCGGCCTCCCCCTAGGCTCAACCAAGCTCGGCCATTGTGGTCCCCCTTGGTGCGCCTTTCCGTGCTCCATGTCGCAGCAAAGTCCGATCGTGCAAACTCTGACTGATTTGAGCAAGAATCCATGACCTATTTTTGAATTGAATGGGTTAAACGTCGGCCGAAAACCTGTAGAAGAGGAAGAAAGGGTTATTACCTAATCTATTCTAATTAAATAATATTTAATTGTTAACTAATATGATTAATATTTAAATGACCATAACTCTTGCAAATCAAAACAGAAATCAACGAAACCAGTTGTGTTGAACTCGTCTTTCCGAGATCTACAGCATGGTATAAACTAGATCTGAAAAGGAGCAGATGAAATTTTGAGCAAACTTCATATCTGAATTAAATAGCTCGGTGAGAATTCTTTATTTTTAATGATTAAAAATTATTAATTTCTGATCATGTGAGATTCTATTTTAAATAATCTATTAAATTAAATTATTAATCGTTATTTAATGGTTGAATAGAGAATGAAGTAAATCTGAAATATGATAATATTATGAATGATGGTTTGCGTGTATGTATGATTCCAGATCAATCATTTAGATCTGATGTTGGGTTGTTATTTTTCTCTTGTTTCAGCTCTATTATTGTAGATTTGTTAATGTGATCAAAATCTCATTATTGAGATTTATATAAAAATATATACGATTGGTTCCTTTAGTTTTGTTGTATTCAAAATTTATAATTGTGTAAATTAGAAATAGTAACAACATGAAATTGATGATGTGATTTTTTTTTTTTTTTTTTTTTGATGACAATTTATATTGAAAACAAAGATTTTTTTTTATGTAACTTAGAATAACAGGTTACAGTGAAAATAAGAAATCAATTTTTTTTATGTCATCTAAAGGATGAAATTTGCATAGAGAAAGAAAATTCACATTTTTATATGTGAATTAAGGACGAGGATTTACATAGTAAGAAAAATTTCATTTCTATTATGTAAGTGAAAAGTAGAAGTTACATAGTAGGTAAAACTCTATTTTTACATGTAAATAAAAGAAGGAAATGTGACATGTAAAAGAAAATTTACATTTTTATATGTAAATAAAAATGAGAATTAGCATAGTAAAGAAAATTTACATTTTTATATGTAAATAAAAATGAGAATTAGCATAGTAAAGAAAATTTACATTTTTATATGTAAATAAAAATGAGAATTAGCATATTAATTTTTTTTTACATTTTATGATGTAAACAAAATGTAGATTTTGCATTGTAATTAATAATTACATTTTTATAATGTGAATTAGAATGAGATTTTGCATTTATATTAAAATTACATTTTTTTATATGTAAAAAATAAAGTAGGAATTTGCGATGGATTAAAATTTGCATTTTTATATGTAAATAAAAAGAATGGATTGACATGTAAATAAAAAATTACATTTTTTGTAATTTAAGAAAGAGAATTTGTTGTAAATAAAATTACATTTTTGTTATGTAATTAAAGAGAAGAATTTACATGGAAGATTAAAAGTACACTTCCATTTGTAATCAAAGAATGAGCACTCGTATGGAAAATAAAGTTACATTTTTATATGTAATTAAAGGTAGGATTTTACCTTGTAAATTAAAATACAAGATTAGAAAACACATCTTTATTTGCATTTTATTTGCGAATAAAAAAAAGGACAAAAAGGTTAGATACATTTTTAATTGCATTTTATATGCAAATAAAAAAACAAACTTATTTTATACATTTTTATTTATATCCTTTATGTAAATAAAAAAAGGCAAATTTGTAAAATCACTTTTATTTACATTTCGTTTGTAAATAAAAGAGCTAAAATTAAATTTAGTATTTTTATTGTAAATTCATTACAATAAAAAAATGGGCATTAAAGATTTTGTTTTATTTATAATTTTGGTTACATATAAAGATTTTACATTAAAGGCTATATCTTTATGTAGTGCTGTTTTGAATAAAAGTTATGATAAAAGAACTTATTCTTTTGTTGTAACTTTGTAGACTTAAGTGAAATGTTTTAGTGTCATTATATATTTAGACTTAAAAAGGTACATCTAGTGTTACATTAGAAAAAGTTCATCTTTAATATATAAAAGAATTAACCCTCATTTGTTTTGATAATTTTAAAATGATCATTATTTGTACCGTTATAGGTTAAGTAAGAAATTGACTTTTATTTTCACCGTCATTCGTTAGAAAAGAAATTGGACATTTTGAGATATTAGACAATGGTTAAACAAAAACCATTATATTTGTTCATTGAGAATGTGACACCAAAATTTGACATTTGTGTAAAGCGGGGAATTTGTTTGGTAAAATAAAAAGAGTAGTATTTTGTTTGCATTCCTTGATGCGAACAAAATATTGAAATAAAAGAGTTACATTTAAATAAAAGAGTTACTTTAAAATAAAATGTTATTTATTGGCATTTCTTTTATGCAAATATACTGAAAGAAATCAAAAAGTTCTTTTATTTGCATTCTCTTATGCAAATATATTTAGAAATAAAAATTGTTCTTTTATTTGCATTTCTCGATGCAAATATACATAGAAAATAGAATGTACTTTTATTCACATTTTTATGAAACTGAATTAAAGTGAAAGTTACATTTTTCATGTGAATTATAGAAGAATTAGAAAAATTTACATTTTTAATGTAAGTTAGAAAACTAGAAAAGTTATATTTTTTTTGTAAGTTAGAATAAGATTTTTTTATGTAATTAAAAAATAAGAATTTGCATAGTAAGAAATTATTATTTTTTGGAATTTTAGAATAAGATTTTACCATGGTAATTAAAATTACATTTTTAATGTAATTATAAGGTAAGAATTTACCGTCGTAATGTAATTACATTTTAATGTAATTAAGAAGAAAAATTTGACATGGTAATGAGAATTACATTTTAATGAAATTCAAAAGATAGAATTTTTCACCGTAATGTTAATTACATTTTTAATGTAATTAAAAAGGGGATTTTACAATGTAATTAGATTAAAAGAAGAGAAAATTTCATTTTTATGTAATTAAAACCAAAAGTAAGAAAATATACATCGTTGTGTATAGGACGTGTATTTGAATTGAAAATTAAAATAAAACATTATTGTGTGTTATGTTAAATATCAAAATGTTATGAAACCAAGTGTTCTTACTTGTTGTGTTAATCACAATAATGAAATGGCCGTAGAAATCGTATGGATATATATAATCATATATATATATATAAAAACAAATTTTAATTGAACAAATAGAGTGTGGTAGTTCACTTTATAGAATTGTACTTTTAGTTGATTATACCGAAATATCCGACAGTCGGATTTTCCCAAATCTATAACCGTTAGGTTCGCCTTGGGAAGATCTTTCCAATGATATGAATTATGTTAAATTCCAACGGTTTGATTTAGAGAAATGTGTAGAACAAATTTGGGTGAAAACAGCGCCAAGGTCGCCTATTGACTTGAAGCGTCGTTAAATGGAATTTAATTATTTTTATATAAATAAAAATAAAGATTGATCGTTATGAATTAATATTAACGATATGAAATGATTTTTAAATTATATATATATGCGAGAATTATTTGGAAAGTCCGAGTCTATCTCATTCCAAATAATTTGAACGACGTTTAAAATTCAAGAGTTGAAGACGGCGATTGAAGACCGGCGATCTTCATATCGAATGGACGATGACTGTTGATGCCCTTGATTGGAGTAGCTACCTTGAAGGGGTTACAATGGTGGCCGCCCGGACGTAGTGTTGATTAGTACAGATTTGGCTTTCGCTCAGACCCAGAGCATAAGCTTATAAATGGAATGTGTCTGACATTGTACTCCTTTATATTGTATTTATTGATTTTCTGCCGAATGTATGAATGTTTGGTGGCGGAGAATTTATTCTCTTGCTTAACACCCTTTCATATATTTTGGCAAAGGATTGGTAGTGTGATATGGAGTGACAGTGTGGCATACTAAGATGCAATGATCAAGGTTTATTATTGAAAAGCAGGCCTTGCGGTTGATGATCAAAGCACGGCCTGTTTAGGCGTAGCTTTGTGTATAGCGTGACTTCGCGAGCCTCACAACCCGGTGGAGTCTAAAACGGGAGAAGGTAACGCAGGGAGAGAAGCACGTTTCATTCTAGCTACAAGTGGTGTCAGTGCTTAAACTGGCTGATATTTACTTATGTGGATGATGGAATGAGGTGCCTCGGATGATAGGTCCTATAGGACCGGGAAACGTGTGTTCAGGAATAACTAATCCGCAACTCGTATTGTGGACCGGCCCTGCAGGATCCAAGGGTTAACTGCGGGGAATCCTGAGACATTAGCTAGAGTGTCTCGAAACGGTAAGGAGCTCCTCCCTAGCCTTGACTCATGATGGAAACCCAATTTCCAATACGACCTCATGCAGATTTGATTGTATTACTAGTATGGAAGCATAGTATTATGGTATCTATGTGTCCTAGGATTGATACATTATGATTGAAATGTTTTTGAAACTTATATACACTAATAATAATATCAAATTCGTTTTTATCGTACCAAGCATGTTTAATCAACATAAGGTAAAACTCTATCCTCTAGTTTGCGTTGCATTGTGTGATGAGACTTAAGTCTTATGGTGATTCCATTTTTCCAAAAGCATTGCGTTGTTTTAACGATTTACTTTACTGTTATGCACAGCAACCCATTGGAATAAAACCCGTTCCGCGTTAGCGGCATGGTCTTTGCAAACTCGGGTGCCCTCTTTTCCACACGGGCAGTCGAGTTGCTTGTCTACAGGTCCTTATCTCGAGCATGATTCTGGATTGAAGCCTAAAGCTGTGTCCATAACATAGAAAGTCTTCCGCTGTATCTATTTTATTCCGCTGCAATGTATTAAAATATTGTATTTTATCTTCCGCTGTAATTTTAATCGATGTACTCTGATATGTTCTGTACTCTGATGTAACATTATTGTAATGTTTATAAAAGTTTGCTGTTATTGTTCTGATGTTGTTGTATTCCCAAAGTTAACGTACTCGGGTTTTGAACGGTCTTGGTCGATTTTGCGATCGATTAAGGTCGGGCAAAATGCGTATCGTTACAATTATTAACATATTATAAATGTGTACTAAATGCGTTTACTTAGGAATTCCAATTTAAAATATCCCCATAGGAAATTTTTATGAACGTGAGTATTTAATTGCTTTTAATAATATTAATGACATGTGACACGAGGTTAATCTCTACATATTGTAGAAGTCTGCTCGGGACTAGCCGTCATATCCAGCGTCTATAAGTAGTTAAGTTAATATGAGTTGTCTACTACCTACGCCATTATAATAAATACACGTGAGGTTAAACCTACTTGCACAAGAAGTCTTCCCGAAACCGGCCAGCAAATCCATTAGCTACAAGAAGTCAGTTTAATGTGAGACGTCCAGTGTAATAAATACTTACGTGAAAAAGGCATGCCTTGAGAAGGTATTAACTGGCTGACCTATCTTATTTGTGTATTAAGTGATTAGGACTAGGTCTGTACCTAAGGTTCACTCTTTGGTTCTGGACTAAAGTCATGGGACCCTCCTTTATTAGGTCTTATGTGGTCATTGAGTCTGCCTTTCACTTATAACTTATAAGGTATTAAATGGTCCTAAATAAAAAGATAAACATATGAGAAGATAGTTCTCCGGAAGTTGTCCGCTTCTTATCTAAGGGCTATGTGAGGGCATACCTTGGGATGGAAAGACAAGAGTCCCAAAGAGCATGTAAGATTCTGTCAGAGGGAAGTATTGGTGACTAAGAGTTCATCTATAATGCTAGTTAAATAGTAATGCATGGGTCTACCGGAAGGGTCATAAATGGCAATGAATGTCCACCTAAAACTCAGTATTAAGTGGTAGATTACTATTTCTCACTTTAAAATTGAGAGAATATTAGATTACATTAAGTCAAAGTTCTAAGTGATTAGGCTCTGTCATAAAGTATTAAGTGATCGGAAGAATTTGTGTAACACCCTACCTCCATTAAGGTCACTCGCCAAGGGAATGCCTTAACTTTGGTGGAGCGTTTTAGGTAAAGGATGCAGATAAATTACAAGACAGACAAATAAAGCAGCGGAAAATAAAGTCATTTTATAAACAATGTGGTTTAGTCAAACTTTTACAACAATTGTCTCAATCATACTCAAAAGTAATACATAGAACTTCTATCTTGATTCAAAAACTTCCAAGTATAAAAGAAGCAGAAAATAACAATGATATTCCTAATAAAGCATGAACCAGCCATAGCAGTGGAAGAGAGAGTCCAAAGCAATACATCGACTATCTTCGAGCTTGGAAAGAAAACTAAGCTAAGTGGTTACATTTCCTCCCTGTGAACCTAGGGGGGAACGGAAGAAAAGAGGTGAAACAAACTAGGTCAGACATAAGTCTGGTAAGTCCAGTGACTTTCAGCATATAAATAGGCAAAAGCATCATGACATGAATAAACTGAATATAAGACAATACCGTGAGAACAAGGATAACAAGGTAAACTACGATTAGTATAGATATGATAAGGCAAGATAAACTGAATGCACTTCTACTCTTTCTCTGCTTCACTACTACCTTGTTATTCTGATTTCTATATCTCTGCACCACCTAACTAGTGTCCAAACTAGTAACGATCATATTGTAATGTAATCCCAATCCCCGCAATTGTGGTAGCCTTCAGGTGTAAATCTATCGTGAGGATTCCACCTCAATATTCCTAACTGCCATGAACATGTTAGATATACCCTTACTACCCTACCGATCGGCTCCTTACTCGTAATAATTTTCCTTGTGTCTGTGCCAATCGGCCCTATCTTGCATGTAGATACCCCGTGCTGGTCCCACCATAAGGTATATCAGTCCCTACGATAGCGACCCGACACGATTCAAGATTCATAGTGTATAACTATTGGTACCCAGTGCCTGCTTTTTCACACTCCGGAGTACGTGCACGCCCGTAATCCGTCGGGACCTACAATGACGTACCCCCTGCCTCTATTTTGACCGCTTATAATCAGCCCAGTAATCGTGCCCCACCCTGCCTAGTTTCAGGGTACCTTGATACATCTATGTGGGTTACTGCTGAAATGGGTCCCCGTTACTATGGTTTCTTACTGGTTAAATTTGTGTGCCTATATTTACTAATATTACCCACCAAGACGATATGTACTTAACCCTCCCACTGATTCAAACATGTTTACTTAATGGTTAAGTTTGTGAGCCTATATTTACTAATATTACCCACCAACCCAACATGTACTTAACCCTCCCATACATTATGTAATATTGGTTAAGTATTGTCCATTCATGTTAACTTAACCAAGCTACTCATCATGTCATGTTGGTTAAGTGTTTTCCTATTAACTTAACCCCGTTCGTTCTTCATGTTATATTGGTTAAGTATTTCCCATTAACTTAACTCCATTCATTCATCAAGTTACATTGGTTAAGTGTTTCTTATTAACTTAACCCCATGCGTTCATCATACTGTATTGGTTAAGTGTCATCAATCAATTCAAGTTAACTGAACCCACCACTTGTCATGTTACATTGGTTAAGTGTTGCCTTCTTGTGTTAACTTAACCCTTCCACGCATCTTGTTATATTGGTTAAGTGTTGCTCTCTTGTTTTAACTTAACCCTACCCATTCATCATGTCATATTGGTTAAGTGTTTTAAATTTACTTAACCCTACTCATTCATCATGTCATATTGGTTAAGTGTTTCTTATTAACTTAACCCTTCTCATTCATCATGTCATATTAGTTAACTTAACCTTGCTCACTTGTCTAATTAACATGTTATAACGGTTAAGTGTTCTGAATTTACTTAACCCCACCTTCTTGTCTAATTAACATGTTATAACGGTTAAGTGTTCCAAATTTACTTAACCCCATCTTCTTGTCTAATTAACATGTTATAACGGTTAAGTGTAGCCTTAGTTAACTTAACCCTACCATGTCTTGTTCATTAGCATTAATTGATTTATTAATGTACCAACCTCTCACATTAGATCTATGTTGTTGCGGTTACTGGATGTGCCGGGCGATTCCGGGAAGTTTTACACCGCAACTCAACCTAACCTTGGGTTTTTCTTGGGCATGATGCACTAACCTCTCACATTAGATAGGTGTTGTTGCGGTTACTGGATGAGCTGGGCGGTTCCAGGCAGTTTTACACCACAACTCAATCTAACCTCGGGTTAGGCACATTTATCTTTTAGCATGTTTACCATACATGTCCAAGTCTAGATTTTACATACTAATCATCCACCAAACTAGTCATGTTCCAATTCTCAAGTTATACCCCAACAAAGCTGATTGCAAGTTATGCCCCACAAATTCAAATTCAAGTTATTACTCAAAATAGGTTACACCCAATTTTCCCAAATTTGCAATAATAGTCATGCCCCAAAAATCACAATATAACACATGACCTAAGGTTTGCACCATACAAAATATTCTCCAAAAACCCCCAATCATGATTCATAGTATAAACTATGCCAAATTATAGCCTTTAATTACAGTGCATGCCAATTTACCCAAAATTTAAATCTAGGCGTGTTCACATTTAACAGTTATCCCTATCGTACTATAGGTTTTCATGCCTAAGCCATACATCACTATACACAATAATCTCCTTCTTCCAAGTCATAAACTATCATATATATATATATATGCCCCAATTTTAGGTCTTAAACCACAACATGTATTATGCCTTACATATTTACAGTTCAATTTACGCCCCAAATCCCAAGTCATATGTCACTTTATGCCTCAAATCTCAAGTCATATGTTCGGTACACCTTATGTTTTAAATACAACATGTGTTATGTCCTCAAATCAGTTACAAATCAGTTATGCCTAATTATACATAATTTTCCCAATTTTAGCGCTGGTCATGTCCAAGTCATATATTATGCCCAATTTTTGCGCTGGTCATGTTCGAATCATATATTATGCCCAATTTTATTTTCAACGTACGTAAATCTCTTATGAGTTTTGGCTCAGGCTCGCAGTAGCCTGGCTATAAAAATAAAAAGGAAAGAAGGAAAGAAGAGACAAAGAATGGACATAATATTATCAATGAGATAGGTCCACTGGATATAGAAAGACAGATAGAAATTGGCATAATCTCAGATTCAGATTTATTACAATGTCAGAATCATAATTAACTTTTATTTTCTGAAAGTAACTTGAACTTACAAATTATAGAACGTTCTTGAATTCTGGGATCTGATTTCTGAATTTGATTAGCTATTCCTTTGATGTAGACTTTGATTGTTAACTTGAAAACTCTAATTTGATTGATTAAGGTGGACGCTATGTCACTTCAGGTTTTAGCAGCATATAAATGCTTATGAATTCGTGTGGAGAAAGCAATAGGTTTTGGGGTCTTTTTATAGGTGTATAGTGATATTTAGAGCCTTCAGATCAGTCTAGAAGTCATCAGGATCGTTCATAGCAGAAAAATGCATCACACAGCGAATCAGGGAATGACACATTAGCCAAAACATGTCGGTCAGAAACTTTTGTCCAGATCTGGAAAAGGAGTCGACACCCTATGGGGGGTCGATACCTATGTCGACTCCCCTATAGGGGGGGTCGACTCCTATGTCGACTCCCCTTAAGGGGGGTCGACACCTATGTCGACTCCTCCTGGGGGGATCGACACCTGTTGTGCAGGAATTTTCCCGCCCACTTCCCTTTGGCTGATTTCGAATTTTAGACCTGTTTTGAACCTTCTGAACTTATAATATTCATATATAATCTTCCTAGTGCATATACAAATTTTTTAGGCCTATAACTTCTTCATACGGAGTCCGATTTACGCAAACTCGGACTCTATCTTAAGGAGAATTCCGAGACGAACGCAATGGCGCAACCTGTTTCCCTTAATTCCTACTTTTAAAATTAAGTATTCTTTAATTTGTTACCTTAATATCCACAGGAAATACAGGGTGTTACATTCTCCCCTTCGTTAAAGGATTTCGTCCCCGAAATCTCCAAGTCAAGGAGAATGTATCCTAACATCCAACATCCATCTACTCAACCATTCAATCACAGGCGTCCGTTGTCCTTAAAATGTATCTAATGCTTTTCATGAACATATGCATAGTGTGTGTATATGTCCTTATCTAATGCAAAATCAAGCGGTCTACTGATTCAGTTGCCTCCTTAATGCGAATTATGTCAGTGCCATGAGTCCATCATGTATGCAATTATTCCTAATCGTACTTTATAACTTCTACATGAGTGCTCAATCATTCATACAAATGCAACATCCATATGATAACACATCAAGTTTAAATTCATATAAAAAAATCACTCATGCATATGCAATATGAAAGTGACTGAGCCGATCTCGTGCCTAATGTGTGTATATGCATCCACGAGCAACCACTAGCAAAGCACTTACATCCACTTGCATCTACCAAACATAACATGTCTCAAACACATGTTTACATCCATTGGCTTCTACCTAAGGATCGAGGATAGGATCGAGAGGATATACTTAAAAGATAAAGACTAGCAAATAAACTTTACAGAAAAAGAGAGATCAAGGATATACCCTCAAAAAGGGTATGATGCGCGTATCTAGTCTTCTGAGTCGCATATTCTTGAGCTTCATTCCATATTTCTATGACTGTCTGAACTTCACAATTTGCGTAGCTTCCTAATTTCTGTTTCCATAATATGCGTTGGAACTCATTTCACTGTCACCTCTCGTTCTATCTTTTTCTCTTATAGTATACTTGGCACTACAATTTCTACCGTGTCATGCTAACATTCACAGAACTATCTCTAGAAAATAAACAGATGCTAACCATGTTACCAAGTGTATATACTAAGATGATTAGATTCTTCTTCGTCAAACTAGTAAGTAGGGCTGATACCTTCATAAAGTTCTTAATTAACTTCCTATATTAGCCTTCTAGTCCAAGAAAGCTTCTTATTTCTGTTACATTCTTGGGACCTTCAAGTCTTGCACCGCAACTACTTTTGCGGGATCTACTGCTATCCCTTCTTTAGGCGCCACATTTCCTAGAAACTTTGCTTCTTCTCTCCAAAAATGACATTTTTTGGAGAACTTTGCCTTAAGTTGATGAGCTTCGAGGGTACCCGTGACTTCCCTTAGATGCAAAGCATGTTCTTCCTCATTCCAAAATATCATCTATGCACAAGCGAAGTGAACCGTCTGCCTTTGTAGCGAAAACAATTGGGGCACCCCATTTAGAAGTACTTCGCCTTATGAACCCTTTTCAAGTAACTCTTTAACCTATTTACTGAGCCCTTCCTTTCCCTTGTATTCATGTGTCGTACAGGTAATGCAACTAGCTTTGCAATGTCAACTAGATATATGTGGCAGTCTATCTTGCATTTTAGGGGACAAATCCCTAACTTAATCAAAAACATCTGCGTACTCATGGACTACTCCAACGGATCACAAATCGTCGATAGATGCATCAAGTGATTCTAGGTAGCTAAGCCAAAATGATCCCTTAGGATCGCACGAAATCTCGAGGGTATTCCCGAGGCAAGTCGAAAGTCTAACTACCCTCCTTTCACAATTACTAGCTTACCAATCCATGCCTAGAATCAACCCTTAGCCCATGAAACCAAAAACATAAGAATTACACTCAAACTCAATACTTAACATAGCTATTCTAAAATCCTTACAAATCAAAGATAAATGAGCCGAACCACCACTTGGATTTGAGACAATATTGGGATCTTCTATTATACAAGTACTAAGGTGCAGGGACTCAACTATGGGAGCAGATATAAACGAATGTGAAGCGCTAAAATCAAAAGGAGTACTAACAGGATGATCAAAAAGAAAAACTAGACTTTTTCAACAGAAACTTTACTACCTCTCTCTCAGGTACGCTGGAGGTGAGAGCATGCACTTGCCCTCCAGAAAATCCTGTCCTTAGTTCTTACCCTTGTCCTTAACTGTATGACCCATTATACCATAATAACGACACTTCCTCTTGTCTTAGATTTTTCTATTCTTTCCTCCTTCATGAACCAAGTCCATATCCATGAGTTTCTCATCCTTGGATTGTGTTCCTTAGCCAAACTCCCTCATTCTCATCTTTGCTATCTTTGTGTAACTTGTTGACAGGTCTCTTGAAAGCTGCCTCAATTGCACAGAAAACCCTACAATGCTTGAAAGAAAATTAGTCGCAGGTGAAACTATTGCGGCTACAGATGGAAGTTAGGCACTTCTTTTCCCTTTGATAGATGTCGTAGTCTCATCAAGCCTACGAAACCATGCCGCGATGAGGTTACCTCCCTGAAAGCCAGGAGCCTTGGAGACTCAGGAAAGAAGGAAACAAGGATTCAAACAGAGGATCAAAAGATAGTGCATATGGCTTTGGGGAATAAGCCTTTAAAACAAAACTTTTTCTTTAGAAAATGCTTCTTTTAAAACCGTTTTGAAAATAATTTTTCAAATCTTTTATCTGATCCGGTAACCTTCAGCTCTAATACCACGTGTGTAACACCCCACCTCCATTAAGGTCACTCACCAAGGGAATGCCTTAACTTTGGTGGAGCTTTTTAGGTAAAAGATGCAGATAAATTACAAGACAGACAAATAAAGCAGTGGAAAATAAAGTCATTTTATAAACAATGTGGTTTAGTCAAATTTTTACAACAATTGTCTCAATCATACTTAAAAGTAATACATAGAACTTCTGTCTTCATTCAAAAACTTCCAAGTATAAAAGAAGCATAAAAATAACAACGATATTCCCAATAAAATAAGAACCAGCCATAGCAGCGGAAGAGAGAGTCCAAAGCAATACATCAACTATCTTCGAGCTTGGAAAGAAAAATGAGCTAAGTGGTAACATTTCCTCCCTGTGAACCTGGGGGGAACGGAAGAAAAGAGGCGAAACAAACTAGGTCAGACATAAGTCTAGTAAGTCCAGTGACTTTCAGCATATAAATAGGCAAAAGCATCATGACATGAATAAACTGAATATAAGACAATACCATGAGAACAAGGATAACAAGATTACCTACGATTAGTATAGATATGATAAGGCAAGATAAACTGAATGCACTTCTACTCTTTCTCTGCTTCGCTACTACCTTGTTGTTCTGATTTCTATATCTCTGCACCACCTAACTAGTGTCCCAACTAGTAATGATCATATTGTAATGTAATCCCGATTCCCGCAATTGTGGTAGCCTTCAGGTGTACATCTATCCTAAGGATTCCACCTCAATCTGCCTAATTGCCATGAACATGTTAGATGTACCCTTACTACCCTATCGATTGGCTCCTTACTCGTATTAATTTTCCTTGTGTCTGTGTCAGTCGGCCCTCTCTTGCGTGTAGATACCCTGTGTTGGTCCCACCATAAGGTGTATCAGTCCCTATGATAGCGACCCAACACGATTCAAGGTGCACAGTGTATAACAACTGGTACCCAGTGCCTGCTTTATCCCACTCCAGAGTACGTGCACGCCCACAATCCGTCGGAACCTACACTGACGTACCCTCTGCCTCTATTTTGACCACTTATAATCAGCCCAATAATCGTGCCCCACCCTGCCTAGTTTCAGGGTACCTTGATACATCTATGTGGGTTACTGCTGAAGTGAGTCCCCATTACTAGGGTTTCTTAGTGGTTAAGTTTGTGGGCCGATATTTTCTAATATTACCCAACAACCCAATATGTACTTAACCCTCCCACTGATTCAAACATGTTTACTTAATGGTTAAGTTTGTAGGCCTATATTTACTAATATTACCCACCAACCAGACATGTACTTTAACCTCCCATACATTATGTCATTTTGGTTAAGTGTTGTCCATTCATGTTAACTTAACCCACCTACTCATCATGTCATGTTGGTTAAGTGTTTTCCTATTAACTTAACCCCGTTCATTCATCATGTTATATTGGTTAAGTATTTACCATTAACTTAACCCCATTCGTTCATCAAGTTACATTGGTTAAGTGTTTCTTATTAACTTAACCCTACGTATTCATCATGTTGTATTAGTTAAGTGTCATCAATCAATTCAAGTTAACTGAACCCACCCACTTGTCGTGTTACATTGGTCAAGTGTTGCCTACTTGTGTTAACTTAACCCTTCCACGCATCCTGATATATTGATTAAGTGTTGCTCTCTTGTTTTAACTTAACCCTACCCATTCATCATGTCATATTGGTTAAGTGTTTCAAATTTACTTAACCCTACTCATTTGTCATGTCATTTTGGTTAAGTGTTTCTTATTAAATTAACCCTTCTCATTCATCATGTCATATTGGTTAAGTTAACCCTGCTCACTTGTCTAACTAATATGTTATAATGGTTAAGTTTTCTTAATTTACTTAACCCCAGCTTCTTGTCTAATTAACATGTTATAACGGTTAAGTGTTCCAAATTTACTTAACCCCATCTTCTTGTCTAATTAACATGTTGTAATGGTTAAATGTTGCCTTAGTTAACTTAACCCTACCATGTCTTGTTCATTAGCATTAATTGATTTATTAATGCACCAACCTCTCACATTAGATCTATGTTGTTGCGGTTACTGGATGTGTCGGGCTGTTCCGGGCAGTTTTACACCGTAACTCAATCTAACCTTGGGTTTTTCTTGGGCATGATGCACTAACCTCTGCCATTAGATAGGTGTTGTTGCGGTTACTGGATGTGTCGGGCGGTTCCAGGCAGTTTTACATCGCAACTCAATCTAACCTCGGGTTAGGCACGTTTATCTTTTAGCATGTTTACCATACACATCCAAGTCTAGATTTTACATACTAATCATCCACAAAACTAGTCATGTTACAATTCTCAAGTTATACCCCAACGAAGCTAATTGCAAGTTATGCCCCCACAAATTCAAATTCAAGTTATTACTCAAAATAGGTTACACCCAATTTTCCCAAATTTGCAATAATAGTTATGCCCCAAAAATCACAATATAGCACATGCCCTAAGGTTAGCACCGTACAAGATATTCTCCAAAAAACCCCAATCATGATTCACAGTATAAACTATGCCAAATTATAGCCTTTAATTATAGTGCATGCCAATTTACCCAAAATCCCAATTTAGGCGTGTTCACATTTAACAGTTATCCCTATCTTACTATAGGTTTTCATGCCTAAGCCATACATCACTATACACAATAATCCCCTTCTTCCAAGTCATAAACTATCATATATATATATATATATATATGCCCCAATTTTAGGTCTTAAACCACAACATGTACTATGCCTTACATATTTACAGTTCAATTTACACCCCAAATCCCAAGTCATATGTCCAATAAACTTTATGCCTCAAATCTCAAGTCATATGTTCGATACACCTTATGTCTTAAATACAACATGTGTTATGTCTTCAAATCAGTTACAAATCAGTTATGCCCAATTATACATAATTTAATACTTTTCCCAATTTTAGCGCTGGTCATGTCCAAGTCGTATATTATGCCTAATTTTTGCGCTGGTAATGTTCAAATCATATATTATGCCTAATTTTATTTCCAACGTACGTTCATCTCTTATGAGATTTGGCTCAGGCTCGCAGTAGTCTGGCTATAAAAACAAAAAGGAAAGAAGGAAAGAAGAGACAAAGAATGGACATAATATTATCAATGAGATAGATCCAATGGATATAGAAAGATAGATAGAAATAGCCATAATCTCAGATTCAGATTTATTACAATGTCAGAATCACAATTAACTTTTATTTTGTGAAAGTAACATGAACTTACAAATTATAGAACGGTCTTGAATTCTGGGATCTGATTTCTGAATTTGATTAGCTATTCCTTTGATGTAGACTTTGATTGTTTACATGAAAACTCTAATTTGATTGATTAAGGTGGAGGCTAGGTCACTTCATGTTTTAGCAGCATATAAACGCTTATGAATTCGTGTGGAGAAAACAATAGGTTTAAGGGTCTTTTTATAGGTGTATAGGGAGATTCGGAGCCTTCAGATCAGTCTAGAAGTCATCAGGATCGTTCATTGCAGAAAAATGCATCACACAGCGAATCAGGGAGCAACACATCAGCCAAAACATGTCGGTCAGAAATTTTCGTCCAGATCTGGAAACGGGGTCAACACCCCATAGAGGGGTCGACACCTATGTCGACTCCCCTATAGGGGGGTCGACTCCTATGTCGACTCCCCTTAAGGGGGGTCGACACCTATGTCGAATCCCCATGGGGGGGTCGACACCTGTTCAGTGGGAATTTTCCCACCCACTTCCCTGTGGCTGATTTCGAATTTTAAACCTGTTTTGAACCTTATGAACTTATAATATTCATATATAATCTTCCTAGTGCGTATACAAACTTCTTAGGCTTATAACTTCTTCATACAGAGTCCGATTTATGCAAACTCGGACTCTGCCTTCAGCAGAATTCCGAGACGAACGCAATGGCGCAACCCGTTTCCCGTAATTCCTACTTTTAAAATTAAGTATTCTTTAATTCGTTATTTTAATATCCACAGGAAATACGGGGTGTTACAATTTGCCCATAGGATATTAAGCGATCGTAGGAATCCTTCCATAAATAAATATATAAAATGGCCTTAAGTGACCGAGTGATAGTCCACCTTATTATGTGATCGTAGAAATCTACCCTTACATATGCATGTTAGCCTTCACTGACTATAGGATAGTCTGCCTAATTAATGCATGTCTATGTCATATGTAATTGTGTAATTAAATTTGCTTAAACATAATTTGATGAATTTATACTTCCAATTATAGAAAATATATTTTCTTTGAACTTAAATGATTTTCATTCACCAGAACATTGTTGGTCTAACCCCTTCCTCTTAATGACACAGGTCAGTATGTGGAGATGCTTGATTGAGGATTTCATGAAGATAGGAGCTTGGCAATGTAGATTTTAGTATATTCTATTATTATTATTATGCCTAGCACATGATTGTATTCATGGGATATTACTGATGTACCATATTTATGGTATTTGAATCTATGGTGTAATCGACATTACTATGGATTTTTATGAAATGGTGTATCTATTTTAGTTCTTAAATTTTGTCCCATCCATTGTGAGATTTTGATATCATTTAAGTTTGGCTCTATTATTAATTTCTTATAGAAACCTATGACTTACTTAGAATGGCTCTAAGTTCATTGGGCCTTTTTTGTGTTGGAATTTAGGCTCGTTTGAGACGCCCCACTCCGAGACCTTTGTTAGCAAAAAGAATTACTAAGTAACCCTGTCTACTAAAGCATAGAATTGGGCTGATTAAGGGCGACCATCATAGTTATACGTTAGTTAAGAGTTAAGCATGTCAATTATGTCTCAATTTTTTTTTCTTATTACCTCATAAGTGGTAGACACGCTTAGTCCCTAACTAATGCACTTTACGGTGGTTTCAAACCGTTTTAGAAATAATGTAATACACATGCAGATAGAAAACATCAGTCATAGAAAGCAAACCCAGATCATAATATATATATAAGTACAAACATCACCATACTTCTCTATAATAGTACATCATACATAAGTTGCAAAGACTACATAATCATATATTCGCTCATCCCACCTAAATATAAGTCTAGATAACATAAGAATTGACTGCTCATAAGGTATGATATACATGCCAAAATGATAAAGCACAACAGAAGCTAGCAAAAAGATCCAAGGGAGGATGGAATCCATTCCTAATTTGCAACCCGGTCTAACCTGAGTGAAAAAGCACGCGGGTCAGGCAAGCTAACCTTATCAGTAGTAAAGGAAATTGAATGCAAGTGATAAGGGAAACATTTTGTCATTACCAACGGAATGAAATAGTTCATTAACTCATCTCTTAACGAGATGCTTAATAAGGTCTATCATGAGTTCATAAGGGATTCAATAGGCATGTAAGATGCGACAGAACATTCATAATTTATTTAACTATGAATAATTAAGAATATGAACCATAGGCATACATAATCTTTAAATAAAGAATATGCCTCGTCACATTGGCATATACTAAATCCCAATAAAATTCAATATATCATAAACCTCGTCTAACAGAAACTACTTGATTATTATACCTCATCTCATCGGTATAGATATAAATACATCTCAAATTTGTTACTAAAACTCATAATAAAGAATAAACACCTATAAATATGCACGTGCTTAACTTCTTAACTAGTGCTAAATTTTGGTCCCATACATTGTGATGGCTTGGGTCATATAACATCATAACATCATGATTGACTATAGTCAGAAACATCTTGATGACACCTAGTCAAAAAAACCCGAGTAATAACATTGTGATGATTAGAGTCGAATAATATTATCATGAATATCGTGATGACTCCAATCGAGTACTCTGTCTATAGTACTAGTGACATCATGAATGTGTCTTGGCCTCTCTGTTAGGAACCCATAAGGCGTCAACGTATGTCCTATACCATACGTTTGCACCTAACATTTTTACCAGCCATTATTCGATGACACAATCATAAAACATTATCAAATATACACTGCCTCGTATAATCGGCGAGTGTAAAGATACCCAACTCCTCTCATCTCCCTCTCTCAACGAGTATAAATGACATCATGACTTGTCTCATCTTATCGACAAGTAAAATCCATCATAAATGTCAAACCACTATTAATTCATCATAAATGACTTGCCTTATCTCCTTAGCAAGTATAAGAAACATCATGAAGTTTATTCCTAACCATAAGTTCAAATTAGAATTTCAACATCAAAATTACCTCATTTCATTAGCAGTCTTAAAAATGCATCTAGATTGGTTTGTCTTTGAGCATACTCAAAAAATATTACTCAGCCCAATAGTCTTTGCCAAAATTTGGGACCCTCTAAACTATCTTAGAATATCTCTTCAAATTGGTTTCGATCGTACAAGTTCGATCTTAAGCGATAAAGCAAAAACACATGACCCGTACCATGTATTTTTGATAAATCATTTAATTCTCATTCTTATACGACAAAATACATAAAAATAAGCTAAAATATATAAAGTTCTTTTATGGAGAAAGTATGATTTTTAAACAATTTGATAAATTTTTGTAAAAGCTTTTTAAGGAAAAGGCCCATTTTTAACTAGATTATCTATTTTAAAAGTAATTTTAAAATATTAATGATTGATTAAAGGTCCTTTAAAATGAAATAAAAAATTTTATTTTCCAAACCATTATTTTTAAGAAATTTTCCAAATTTTTATTGAAATCAAACAATAAAACCATCAAAACTTCAAATATTGATATTAACCGATATTTAAATTTAAATAAAATTTAAATAAAATTTAAATTCAAAATATCTTCAAACAAAGATAATCAATTACCAGATATCATGGCTACAAAACCCATCGTCAAACTTTTCAATTAAAACGTCAATTAACTCAAATTTAGCAGTGAAAACTAATGAAGAATGCCGCAAATTGAAACAGCAAAACAAAAATCTTGTTTTTAGCCAAGTTTGACGGTATGTTTAGCATATCAATACTACCCAGAAATTTATGAAATTTTGCAGCAATAAAACTTAGCATATGGACAACAACATACTAAAATTTTACAATATTTCGCTGTAAAATGAAGAAGATACACATTTTCAAGGATGGCTCTTTTCGGACACAAAATGAACTATGCTAAAAATATAGTTTTTAGTCAATTTGGAGATATGTTCCGCTTATCAAAACCACCCATAAATTAATGAAAGTTTGCAGCAGTAAACTTTAGTATATTTACCAAAACATACTAAATTTTGATAGTATTTCGCTGTGAAACAAAGAAGATACACATTTTCAAAAATGGTATTTTTTAGACATAAAATGAACTATGCTAAAAATCTAGTTGTTAGTCAACTTTGAAGATATGTTTAGTAACCACCCAGAAATTAATGAAAATTTGCAGTAATAAACTTTAGTATATTTACAAAAGCATACTAAAATTTGACAGCATTTCGCTGTGAAACGAAGAAGATACACAGTTTCAAAAATGGCACTTTTATGACATAAAATAAACTATGCTAAAAATCTAGTTTTTAGTCAACTTTGAAGATATGTTTAGCTTATCTAAACCATCCAGAAATTAATGAAATTTTGCTACAAAAAACTTTGACACATTAACTATAACATATTAAAATTTTGGAGAAATTTGCTGCAAACTGAGTGAGTTATGATTTTTCGAACAAAGCACTTTTAAGCAAACAAAACAGAAAAAGATTTTTAGCTGATTTGAACCAATGATTTGCTATGTCAAAACAATCCAAAATTCAGTGAAAAATTGCAAAAATATAATACAGCATGAATACTACAACATATCAAAAATTGGGAGTAATTCGCTTCAAATTGAAGAAGTTACGATGGCTCAAGGTTAAACCTTCGTTGTGTTTGCATAGCGGAAACAACAAGATGATAAACTACATATTTCTCAATAGATTAATACAACAGAGGGAAAAACCATTACTGAGATTAGAAAGCATGAGTTAAACTCACCTTATGGAGGTGGACAACAAAGATTAATAGCAAAAAGGCACTGATTTGTGTTGAATGAGCCTTCAAAGTTGAGAAAAGTTGTTGTTATTTCCTGAAAGTTGGTAAATAAAAACATGCAAACCCAAAACTCATTGTCAATCAACATATCTCTCAAAACTATAGAAAATTGGTGGATTAGATCCATGGTTTTAGTGCTATACCTACCATAGATTGATTGGAGCCTTACAAATTTTGATTTTGTTGTGATTTGGTGGCCTAAAGATGAATTTTTGCTTAGATTTGTGAAACTTCCCCTTTTTCATTTTTGGCTGACGGAGAAGAGAAGGCAGTGAAAGTATACGTACTTCTCACTCTTCCAGCCCCTTCTTTAGGTTAACTGATAATTAGGCCCAAAATTACAATTAAAAGACCATAATCTTATATTTAATCATTAACCCGGCTTATTAGGTTGTATTATTAATAAGTAATTAGCCTATACAATATTAATTTTACACTACATTCTTGCCAAAACACCTATAACGATCAGTACTTATCAACATCCAAGGCTTATTAAATTTGTTAACACTAATTTTAAGTTATACTAAGATTTATGAATCCTTAATCCCTCATTTTATCATATTTTACATAATTTTAACATTTTACTTGAAATTTACACAAACATAAACAAAATATTACAATATTACACCATTTTTACCAAATAATTTGTGTTAAAATTCTCTAGAACATTTATCTTCACATTTTTGCTTATTTGCAAATATTTATTAGTTTCCATTTGCGGTAAAATTCTAATATTTGCTTTAATACCCATTATTAAGCTCTCAAATTCTAAAAACCCCATTTTAACACTAAAATAAACTTTCTTTAGGCATATCGTTATAATCTTATCCAAAGAAATATTTTAAATCCTCAATATTCACCATTCGTTAATATTTTAGGTACTATAATTAGCAGCAATCCCCCAAAATCAATAATACACATTTTACTTCAAATTCCACAAATTAAAATCACAAAGTCACCATTTAACCACTCAAACATGATTAAATCCCACCAATATCCACTACCATTTATTTTCCATTAATAATTAAGTTAAATAAACAAATTTATTGATTATCCAACTTAATGATCTCTAAATAATTATATTTTATAAAATGATTTATTATAGTAGGTATATCCCCAAAACTCGAGTTGTTACAGACTACCCCCTTATGACTACCCCCTTATAAAAATTGCATCCCCGCAATTTACTTGGGTTAAGTTCAAACAACACATCTAAATCCACACACAAAACATGCATATTCCCAGGGGTGTATGCGCATGGACACAATACATCAATCACAAAGAAAAAAAATGAAATTCTCACCCCCCCCCCCTCGAGGAAGGCAAGGACACTTGGATAGTGTCACTCGATAAACTCCCTGGTTTTCTAGGTGAAGTCTTACTCCGAAAGCATCTCACCTCAGGGTAAAGAGCGCGAATATGTTAAGGCCAACAAATAGGATGGGAGTAACAAGCTCGATCTTTCCAAAATGTTAACTACGAAATCTCTAAAACACTTCTAAGTCAAATGAAAAATCCTTATTCCCATGCTTAGGAGTACAGAAGGAATCGAGGTTCGATACTTTAGATAGACTAGCGAGTCATCAAGGATGAGTAAAACATAGATAAAATAGGACACTCAACCATATTCGAAGGTGATTAATCCTCGAAATAAAAACCCAGAATGGCATGATCCAAAAAAGTTTACTTCAATTAAATGCTCGAATGCAACCTTCTGGAAAAATCATCGAATATGAACATTACAATACCTCCCTCATTGAACACATAGTGCATATTTGAACACTTCCAAAGTCAATATGGAGGGCACAAGTAAACCATGAGGCAATTAAACAAAGAGTTAGGGAATGGCTTCAAACTTAAACGATAGGAGAAAATATATGCTTAGGGTATTTTCGCAAACCATCAACACCAAGCTTACGAAAATATAAGTAAGCTTTTAATATAGTTAATATTAATTCGAGTTCTCCAAAAACTATACTAAATAAAGTACATTTTTTATTTTTAAAATATCAACCATGAGACATTTCTAATTAGTGAGAATTAACAAAACCATTACTCGTATTCTTCACAATCTCTCTTATTTCCGAAAGCGATTAATTTTTCCATTGATTTACTAGATTGCAAGAAAACCCAATTATTTTTTAAGATCCAACTTTTATAAACTAACTTTAGAAAAGCTAGTTACACTATTTTGATTAAGTTATTTTACAACTTGAATATTATAATATTTATAAGGAGACTCAAAGGGAAAGAAGATTTACTTTTGAAAATCACATCTTTCCCAAACTAAATCACAAGTTATAGTTATATATATATAGATACATATATATACACTACTCAATAAGTTTATAATTCAAATGTTTTGAAATCCAAGTTCCACCAATTTCGTTTCATAACTAATCTGCTTGACATTTATAAATCCAATTACTTAAATTTTTATTTAAACTCAAACATAAGTCAACACTTAACAAATTTTCTATACCTTAGTTGGAAAAGTTATAACACTACAACAAAAATACCTTTTTATGACGTTTAAAAACCGCTATAATAACTTTTTATGATGATTCTATAAACGTCATAGATCAACATGTTGTTAAAAGTCTGGTAGATACTATGGCATGTCATACTTGCAATGGAAAACATACTTTTGTTGCCATTTAAAACATGTCATATTGGTGCAACTGCTTTTCTATATCTTGTAAAGCATGCTATGGAAAGCTTTTATGATGCATTGACATGCTATGGAATTGTCAAATGTTGACATTTCTTGTTGTTATAGCGTCTGAGCACGCTATGAAAAGTTTTTATGATGCATCGAAACACGCTATGGAAAGTTCACTACTATCCACTGCAACATCGGTTTATGGCTATAAAAAACATTCAAAACATTCTATTGCGTCATTTTGCTTCCATAACATTTAAAGTTTACAATTTCTAATTCTAAAAATATATTATAACAATTCAAAAAAAAAACATATTGGCCAACATTAATCTAAGTATGCAAATGGAGTCATAAACCAAATAACAAAATATATATATACCCATAATATTTCATACAATATGAATTCAAACATAAATATTAACAATACATACGACCATAGCAAACCAAAACGTTACATACTAAAAATATTCATGAACGTCAACAAGCATAACAGGTTTGAAGAAGAAAGAGGGTAACATCATATATCAGCCTCAAAAGCATCATACAACACCTGTCAAAAACAAGCATAAACATACAGATATTAGTGAGTATATGCAAATATGTATAATTACAAAAGAAGCATTGTCCAAAGACGTGACTTTCATTTTCTTTTGTTGAATATAATGACTTGAGATAACAGTAGCCTTGAGTAACTATGAGTCTGCATATATAAAATTTAAACTGAGATGAGTTGACGTAATAACAGTAGTTTTCAGTGGGTAGCCAAAGTAGCATTGTGTTTTTAGTGTCAAAACTTCAATCGATTGACAGTTAGCATTTTTTGTCATGACTCTCCGTTAAAATCATTCCCACAACATGTTATTTCACAATTGTTCAACTATGCCAATTAAAAGCAGCACCCTTCCCATATCATTAGTTTTGTTCAAACAAATGCAGGCTTGAAATTCTACTGTAAGTTCACCTTATTTAGTTACTCTCTGGAAAAAAAATATTTGCATTTTCGTCTTTGTTCCTGTTATTACATTGCACGTCTACATCCATCAAAACTTCACCGTACATCTTCACGTTTCATATAAAAATTTATGTGCTTTTAATTCTCACGTTACGTTTGCATTTTCTCCTTAAACCTATATGTAACCATCTCAAACCCCTTTATTAACAACTGAACACAACGTACACTCTGACTAGAATCCTACCCTATTATTGTTCCGACATGCTTCATCACCATTTACCAATAACCCTACATCCTCCCTCAAATGAACTCCTAAACTTGAAACGAATTGTGTGGGTGTGTGATGAAACGACCCAAACTCACCCTTACGGGAAAGTACGGATTGAATTGAGAACACGACAAATCAGAACACAAACAGAAGAACATTTCATCGCTTAGTACTACAATTACATCAGAGTACAAAAATATATCAGAGCACGAATAAATATTACACCCTGGAAATACAATATTAGAGATTTAAATTACATTTAAATAGTAGCAGAAAAATAATACAAAATACAACTGAAAGAAATACACGGATACAAAGCTTTCTGAATATCGCTTCAGCTGTAAACCAGGACCCTGTGAATATAATATCTGCAAAACCAAAACTACTAGCTGCCTGTGTGGAAAATAAGGGCATCCAAAGTTTAGGTTAAAACAAAAAACTTCAGGTCAGTCATCGGACTAGTGTGAGAACTAAAACAGTTACTAGCTTGATTTTAAAGTCGGGTAAATCACGGGACCACGCCGTATAACACGGAACGGGTTTACTCCACATGAAACTTAGTTTAAATTAAAACAACGCAATGCTTTTTGGAAAAATGAAGCTATTATAAGACTCAGATCCCATCACGTAATGCAATGCAAGCCCGTGGATAGAGTTTTCCCTTATAAATATGCTAATACGTATAAAACAAATCAATTTGATATTATTATAAATGCATAATGTTTAAAAACAACTTCAAATATAAATGTATCAATCATAGATGGCATGGGTACCATAAATCATGTCGTCATACTAGTTCTACAATCAAAACTGCACGATGTCGTATTGGAAGTTGGATTTCCATCTACGAACCAAGGCAAGGGATCGTCCTTACCGGATTCGAGATACTCTAGCCCGTGCCTCAGGATTCAGTTGCAACTGCACCTAGGAACCACAGGGCCGTTTGTAACCCCGTTTTGGAAATGCAGTTCAAAGTCATGAAATATGCACGAACATTGATGCGGCTTCATTTAGTCCGTGATTTCATATAGCCTGCGCTCTAATTAGCTCGCGCCTTTAGTTGGGTCGCGTTCCAAAACTTCAGCTCATCCACTGTTTAAGTCGTGCGTACGGCATGCTCTTGGGTCGGGCGTCCTCCCTTGCTCGCTACTTCGATTAGATCGCTCCTTATAGCTTTAGCTCGTTCCTCACTTTTAGATCACGCAAGCAAAGCATAATTGGATCCATAATTACATTATGAATACAATGACACTAGAAGACGGGAATGGCAAAGTTGTAAATATCAATCCCATGTTTCATACTTTGAATAGAAGAAATATGAACTACGGCACGTGTTAATACTTCAAGCACCAAACTCAGTTGGCATGTGGAACTCCTTAGGTCGTTTCTCATGTTGAAGCAATTAAGACCGTTTCTATACATCTGCATCATCCACATGTTTTATACAAAATGGTCTATTCCATCAATGCAACTGAATGATATGCAGGAATACGGAGTGGACATGTCATCATTAAAACATTGGGATCCTACAGCACCTATAGGTCGTTCTGTATCTTTGGCTCAATCATCCCATATAGCATTAGGTCGTAGTACGTACACGCAAGCCCATGACGTTGCTGTTAGCCCGCAAGTGTTAGATTGTTCGAGCATGCACATGAATGTTGGGTCGTGCTAAATATATTAAGGCGAACACATGCTTTTGGACCGTTGAAGGATTTTAGACCGTAAAATATAAAAGAATTGCAATGACCATATATGCTAGTTTATCAGCATAGTTAGACCAACTTCATGGATATATATGTATAAAGCCTGGGGCAATACAAGATCACCACGTGGACATCATTCCATGTGTTCAAGTCATCTGAGCAATATACAAACATGCGGATTTCATATCCTGTACATCAACTGTGCATGTTTTAGGTCATTACTATCATTTTAGGCCGTGAGATGCGGTTGAGTCATGAAGGTATGCTTCAGATCGTGAGGACAAAGGACTCAGAGTTGTTTTTAACTCGTTCTCGGTTGATCGCTGCTAGGCTGTCACATATGAAGGATAGCTCATCCTTCTTGCTTCTTGGGTCGTGATGACCGGTTTAGGCCGTAAAGCAACAACAGTTAGAACGTGAGCAACTTTTGGGTCACTAAAATGTATTTTAGCTCGTAAGCAAAAGGAAGCAACTAGCATAAAATCTATAATACATCCTTCCAACTCTTAGGTCATTCTATTGCATTTTAGCCTATGCACTGTTAATCCGCAGTACGTCGGCTTTTAGGACGTGCGCATCTGGACACATATTGATAATTTGTAGGAACGTGCTAACAGCTAGTGCCAGCTAAAAAAGGAGGACACGTGGTGCAAAGCAATTGAAGAGAGAGAATTACTATATGCTTTAAAGCCGCAAAACATGAGAAGTGCTTTGGATCGTTGGTTTACAGCTAGGCATGTTTACACCGCTGAGTGTTTTAGGGCGTGAGGCGTATTTTAGGTCGTTTTCGAACGTAAAGCACTGAATACCGGTAATTACAACATTGCCACTCGATTCAAAAACTCCAACTATAAATACCCCCCATAATTCACTTGAGGGGAGGAGGTCATCCCTACAAGGAGGTGTCACCAAATTCAAAGCTCACCTACAACTTCTCTAATTGCTTCTATGAATTCAAAAACTCTTCTCCAACTTCATGTAGATCAAATCCATGCCATTGATCATTAAAGCTCTCTCCAATTGAATCTAAGCACCTTCAATCTCATTCAAGCTACAAGATGAATCGCTCCAACATCATTCAAGCAATTTCATATCTTCTCTAATCCACTCTAAATCTGGATCTAACGCAAAACTCCTATCAAATCATGGAAAAGGGTCAAAGCACTTAAGTGATTGAAGATCCATACTTCTACCACTTCCTATCAATTCCCCGCCAAATTCAAGAGAAGTTAGATCATGAAGAGAGTTAAAAGAGAGAAATGAATGTAACGAGGGAAAATCCATATTTCGTACGCTCAAATATCATAATGTGAATTGATTAGAAGTGGATGTAGACTCATATTGAATCGAACCACTATAAAAGCATCTTGTCCTCATTTTTATACTTCTACTTCGCGGTTGTGGCCTCATATTCTAATTCTAACCATAATTGGTGAAGTGCACATTTGCACCCTTGGTGTTGTGAACCATTTTCGGTTTCAACATTTGGCGCCCACCGTGGGGCCGCGTTTGCATCTTCTTCCTCCATACACACTCTCACAAGGTTGAACGCTATGCATTTAAAGTTCTAAACCACTTCCTTCTCTGAAATATTGACAAATTGAAGCATATCAATTTATTGATCCCATTCATGTCGTATGTCGATTAACTCATCCATGTCGTCAAACTTTAGGTCACATGGACAAGTATAGTTATCACTGACATACATAAGACCATCAGATTAAGCATCCTCGTGGTTCTGGGAATCCATGGTTCATTTACCAAGCCATTACTATCGTGAATGATGCGTCAATGTGTAAAGAAACAACGCTAGTCGCTCACATACGGTTTGAACACCAAGCCATGAACAGTTGATGACACTGAGTTGTCTAAACGACATCGGTCAAGGCGTTAGAGGGACATCGCATTTTGTCTACACACAATCTGAAAGCCATGTGGCAACCTACGGCAGGAAGATGCAAGAGCAAAGTTGTTGTTCACATAATCCCAAGTTTGCCTGTATATAGTTTATGGCGTTCGCAGGACTGAAGAGACCAGGTCGCATCCTGTGTATGACCAAAGTATGCCATGCATCATGCCATGTCGTTAATGCATGGAATCATCATGCTGCTAAGTTCATACCATGTCGTAACCTAACAACTCCACGTCAGCAAATGGGGAAAGCATTGATGGCCATAGCATATTCATGTCGCAGACCATATGTTGACGCGAAGAATGAGCATCTGTCAACAACTATAAGATTCTTTGAACCATGCCATCAATACAATTGTCGCGTTAGGAAAATGTAGAACAATATGGATATCCTTAATACTCTGGCAATGCCGCAAATCTCCAGATGGCTCCTATTCCATGCCGATAAGTTCATTCATGCCATCACTAGACATTCAATTCGTTATTATTGATAAAGCAAGTCGTTAAGAGAAGACATTCATGTCGTTATATGGAGGACATGTAATCAAGCCATGAAATGTGAGCAGCAGTTGTCATCGTAAAGGCAAAATGGAATAGTTTATGTTTTTTCTGAATGACACACACCTGCCAAAAGTGGGTCAATAAAGTTATAAAATTCTACTTACAAAGTGCCAGCTAGGCATTTTTGTGAGGTCCTAAGCTGCAAGGAGTAGATCGTTTGTCAATCGTGTCATTGCCCATTCAAGACCATATGACATAAACCAAGTCACATCAAATCACATTGTTTATATGCAAACTGACCAGTGACGACTATCATCACTATGTCGCAGAAGTAAAACTCATATCATACATGAAAGCATGTCGTTAGCCATCCAACAACATCCCAAAAATGAAACTATCCTCATAGCATAACATCATGGTTCAAGTCTAGTTCAAAGATAAATGAGGTTCACTTTGACTAATCATTCTCTTCATCGTGCATCATCATCGCTAGTAGCCTTCGGTTGTGCAAGTTGACACGTCGTCATCTACATGCACTAAGCAACTCGATGTCATCCAAATCGATCTCATTTTCAAATGGAAACTTCAAACAAAAGCTCTAATGGATGTTAATTAGGCTCTCATGAACAAAATGAATGTTCCTCTAAGAGCCCAAGCCAATCCCGCTCCTCTTTAAAAGATCCATGTCGACCTTGAAGAGAACACGGATCTGGTAGCTTCTAGTCAAAATCACCACAATGGCACGGAAAATACTGGAGGTTGGACGAACGACGAAGACAATGCTAATGTCAAAGGCACCAATCCACATGCTAAAAGTCATTCCGATCGAAATACTCAAAGGTTTGCTAGTCCCACACAAGGGGCACTTCATCAATTTTTGAACCGCGATAAATTGCTAAGGCAACAATCCGATAATGAAATCGAAATTTGCCTTGCAGAACAACACAGCACTGAAGAGTATATCGCGAAAAAACATATCATGAAAAAAAATCAAGCTCACAATGATGGTGAAAAATATTCTTTATTTTTAAATATTCTTTATTTTAAAAGATTCTTTATTTTAAAATATTCTTTATTTTAAAAATGCTTTTTACATTAAAATGTTCTTTTACATTGAAATGTTCTTTTACATATAAGTGTTCTTTTATATAAAAATGTTCCTTTACATAAAAATGTTCTTTTACATAAAAATGTTTCTTTTACATATAAATGTTTCTTTTACATATAAATGGTTCTTTTACATATAAATGTTCTTTTATTCTAAAATGATCTTTTATAAAACATTATTTATTATAAAACGTTACTTACCTATAATTTTAGTTATATGGATTTCACACACCGCAAATATTCAATAATAATGATAAATAATCATTAAATAGTCCATTCACATACAAAGTGAAATTTACAACTGTGTGAGCATTAAAATAAATAAATAACGCCTATCATAAACTGTCAATCCATCGATTGACGTACCACTAAATATTTGGAATAGTGTATGACAACCATCATCCCAATAACCGTGTGGGGTTTTCAAACAGCAATAGTTTATTTAAATTAATCATTGGTTAATAAATTTAACCAGTTCTAATTCAGTTTGAATTATTTTTAAACTTAGCTAATTTTCACTATTTTAAATTATAGATAAATATTTATAATTTAATTCCAACTGCCACATTAATGTTAACATTATTTTTAATATGTTAAACATTTCAACATCACAAACAACACACAATACAGTCAATTTAAATCCTCCATGGTCTGTGGACGAGGGAAGTGATCTAACAAACACCATATACAGTTTATAATGATAAAACTGGTAAAAAAATAATCTAAACTGGCAATTCTATATAATTTTCATTAATGAAAATAAATAAATAACTGTGCAGAATTTTTAGTGAGGAGTTCTCACCTTTAATTTCCACTCCGTCATTCTTTAGCGGACGATTTGGATTCCGTTCTGCTTTCAGTCAGTTTCATCGCAGTCTGTTTCACGCGGTATATATATTAAAAATCATATTTTTAATAACGCTATTTACATTTAAAAATGTTTAAAAATCACATTTTTATAGAAGCGTTATACAGATAAAGATCACATTTTTATACCGCTATATTTATAATAGAAATCCTATTTCTATTTATGTAATGTATATATAAAAATCTTATTTTTATATTGATGTTTCTATTTTACAAACAATGCTAATTTTATTTTACAAATAATGCTAATTTTATTTTACAAACAATGCTAATTTTATTTTGCAAACACTGCTAATTTTATTTTAAAATGAATGCTCTTTTTATTTCGAAAACAAGGTTCTTTTTATTTTAAAAACAACGTTCTTTTTATTTACAAAACAAAGTGATTTTTTATTAACAAAATAAAGTAATTTTTATTTACGAAATAAAATGATTTTTATTTACTAAACAAAGTGATTTTTATTTCAAACATTATATTTTTAAAGCTGATTTTAACAATGTTATTTATATTTTTGAATCAATGATATTTTTTTTCCTATTTCCAAAACAATGTTGTTTTTTAATTTCAAAATAATGTGCTTTTTAATTTTAAAACAATGTTCTTTTTTTTATTTTAAAGCAATGTTCTTTTTTAATTTTAAAGCAATGTTCTTTTAAATTTTAAAACAATTTAATTTTATAAACTAAAAACAATTCTATCTTATAAATTAAAAACAATTAAACCCATATTACATGCTTAAGGAAATCTGGCCGCCCAATTTCTGATCCAAAGGCCACTGCCTTTCTCCCCTGTATCAATACCTGTAGCTAAGAATAACCCATGTCGCGCCTTCCATTTTGCACCACCGCACCACCCCTTAAGCCTCCAGGCGATGACCGAGCCCCGCCACACGATAGCCCCACGCACCACCATTGGTCACGACGCCGCATTCGCCGGCCTCAGGCGGTCTGAATTTGCACTAAAATGGTGGTGGTTTGGGGCCATAATTCGAGCGATATACCAAACAGAAATTGATCTCCGCCGTTGAAATTGAAGAACTCGTTGAGCAGATCGATTTTCTCTTACGAAGTTTAAATTTTCATGGTGTATATGGTTAGATCGGAGGAGGGAACGATTTGAAAATTGTGGCCATTCATTTGAAAAGGGAACGATGGTAGGATAATGGCCTAGGGTTTAATCTTTAGGGGGGTATTTATAGAAAATATATTTTAATATTATTTTAATATTTAATTCTAATTTTTAATTTGTTTATCACTATTAACTCCAAATCGAACCCAACGACTGTCGCCCCTAGCTAAATACCCTCATTCCGAACATAATGAAATATGTTTCGTAAGCCAATTCTACCGTTTTGATTAGTTTTTCTTTAAATTATAATATAAATCAATATATATTGAATTTGAATGTACATTTTAATTTACCGAGGCCACATGCTGACTCCAAAAATTACAGAAAAATTATTTTAAGCTTTGTTTTGACGATACGGTCCTAACAAAATTAATTCCGTCGAATTTGGAGACCATTTGAAAAATAGTCATTTTATGGTCGATCCAATCCAAATTTAAATTACCAAACACAGTTAAATTTACTGCGCTCACATATTAATTCCAAAAATTATGAAAATTGGAATCTAGTAATAATTTGACATTCCGGATCCAACCAAAGTGGTTTCATCGAAAATGGAGGTCGCTTGCAAAATGGTTATTTTTAAAGGCTATATATTATATTGAATTCCATAGCGACTATTCTGAATATTCAACTGACCATAACTTTTTATTCCCGCTATGAAATTTCAATTTTTCACATTTGTTGGAAAGATATTTTTAAACAGATTTAAATATTTCGGTTTTAATGAAATTCGATTTAATTTGAATCATGTACATTCAATCAAAGTTCAAATTCAAATTTTCAAACTGCCATGCCATTTCAGGCTCGTTATATAATTAAAATAAATATATTCGTTCTAACTTTGATTTTAAATAAATTTTTCGTCGTTATTATTTAAAATAAATCATTTTAAATATTTATAATCCATTAAAATTTCTAAAATAAATTTTTTAAATTGGTTCCAAAATTCAGGGTTGTTACATGTGGGGAGTTTCAGGTTATTTGTAGCTGAGTTTGGTAAATATGGGGGGGTGTATATGTAGTGTATGTGAGCATGCATGAGATTTAAGTGCACATAGGAGTATGTATACCCTTAATCATCAACTCTAATCGGAATGATTGATCAGTAACATATATGTACCTAACATACCTCAAATCTTTAGATCAACGAGTTAATAATGTGATTGTAAATGTTAAATTTTATATACCTTTAGTTAAATTGTTACCTTTTTTAATACCCAAAGGAGAATCAAGAATGTATAACGGTATATACCGTACCTACATCATGACTATGACTGAAGATGCTAACACATGAGAATATGATATCAATATTCTGAAATTCAATAATAAAAAAATCAAGCCTGATTATTGCTGGTCAAAGTTTTTGTGTTCTTCCCGGAAGAACACGAAGAAGTCGCACTTATCTGCTGTTGGAGATGCTCCAAACTAGGCGCCTGCTGCATTGAAACACTTTCCACCTTTTTACCATTTCCATTGTTGCTGACATTCTCAGCTTGAGGACTACCATGTATAAGTACATTATTGCACCTAACATTGCTCCTCCTTTTATGTGAGTGGACGATGGAGGACATGTTAGGTATTATTGGTAACAAGATGGGAGATGACCATATTGCGTAATAATTTCCCTCATAATTTCTAGAAAGGCAGCTTTAACGTGTACTAATAATTGTGTCCAAAATGGTACAACAGATTGCATATTTAATTTTTGCCCAGTGCCTTTCTGTGCAGCTGCGGATCTCTGACCACTTCCACATTGAAACCTTAAATATAAGAGAAGCAAAAAAAAAGGCACATACATATTACATAAATACAGACAAATAATAGGGTTGGTGGTTCAACGTATAATTAATAAAGATCATGTTGGCACATCTTACTGAGCTTTTTGGTAAATAAATTGGGTTAAAGAGCCTTACTTGTAGCTATAAATCTGTAGATGCCTTCCAGAATTTCCTTTTCAGCCAGTTGTTGATCCACCGGCAGCTTCTATCACGGGTACTAGTGAAAGATAATCATATTGCTGCAAACTAACATAAATTTACTTCATACTACATCTGAATCTGAATTACCTTGAGCCAAGATTCAAAAAAAATGCCACAAAACTAGATGTTAATAGAGTAAACGCAGGCTTTCACATAATATCTCATTGCCATTAACTCATATACCCAACCAGGCATACAAGTTGCATTTCCCACTCCCTACCTGAAGTTGCACAGAAACCATAATCCTTTTAACATCTTGACCATAGTTATGAAAGGCGCGCTACGGCGCCGCAAGGCGCGGCATTTGCGCCATTTTTGTTTGTGGCGCGGCGCATATGAAAAGGCGCACCAAATGGCGCAAATGGCGCGCAGCGGATAAATAGCGCACGACGCAAAATGGCGCGCCTTTTCTTTATTTTATGGTTTTTTTTTGTGTTTTTTTTTTTTTGCATTTCAGACTGCTATAACTACTATACAAATGCTCTTACCATCAGTACAACCACCATCACAACTACTATTACTATTATTATCATAATGATATGAAATATGAAAAAATTTGTTAATATCTTTTTTTTAGTTATATGAAAACATAATTACATCATCATTATTTCCTATATGATTATCATCAGCGAGTTAATAACCTTACAATTATGTAATCGGCTGATCTTAGCATGTCGATATTTAGAACTGACATATGTTTTATTATCAAACTTAGTTTAGATTCCTTTTAATATTGTCAGAAGTATATAATTTAATGTATAAAAGATCATAAAATATTGTCTAGCATTGATGCAAAAGCAAATGAATGAAACTCTGAAGTCGTGAACGATATATCAAGAGAAGCAATTTTGGAGGAAGAAAAAATATTCTCATAAGATAAGCATTCAAGCAGCTCTGAAACATGCTCTTGGATTTTATTTTATTTTTGCATATACATAAATATGTCCATTGTCTTTGTACAATTTGTTTGTAACATAAAAATATTTCATGATTTGGTATTTATTAAATACAATCGAGCATTAAAAAGAATTTATAATATTCCTGACACTGTTGGTCCAGTATCTTTGAATGATATTGATGATTGTAATTAATGGTTAACTGAATATATGGCCGATATTGAAGATGAGCTTGTGTTCGACGATGAAGTTGACTTGACATGGTGTGTTGCTTCTAGAGCAGCAAGAGTGGAGAGATTCAGTTTTTTAGCTCATCTTTAATGTGTATTATTATTTTTGATTTGAAAACAATTGTGCTTGAAATTTTATGCTTTATGTTTTTCTTTGTAAAATACATAAAAAAAATTGTTGCATATATTTTAGCAAAAAATAGATTTTGTTTTTAAATCTTTTGTTAAAATATTAATTATATTAAAAAAAATAAACATGCGCAGTAAATTAAAAAGGCGCGCGCCATTTGTCGCGCCGTGCGCTAAGGCTTCAGAGAGAGTTTGCGCCTTTTTGCGCCGTGCGCTAAGGCTTCAGAGAGAGTTTGCGCCTTTTTGCGTCGTTCGCCATTAATAACACTGATCTTGACAACTTGCTTAAAAATATTATGTGCGTGAACAAAAAAAGGGAAATCAAATATAGCATTCTTCAACGCAGAAAGAAAATGAATTCTTGTCAATAAAATTAAAAGTTGTACTGTGAATAATGGACAACGGTTTGCAAATAACTTAGTCATGGCACACTTTTATTTCCTATGCCATTTACCAACAACCAAGCACTTGATTATATAACATGAAGAGAATGACATTTTATAAAATGGTTTCAATAATAAAAAAAAAAGTGCCTTGAATCCTTTTGTAGGTGTACTCACTCCCTCAGGCTTTAATGCTACATCAAATGCTTTGAACTTGGCTTCGCTTGAGCTACAAAGCTTGCAACATCATCCATAGGAATGGTTTTTGTATCAGTTTGCAAGAGTTTGTCATATTTTCTTATGATTCATTAGTTCCTCCAATCCTCCTCCTTTGTCCAGTAATCCTCCAGCCCTGAACACTATGATAGTATTGTTATGTTCAACAACGGCGATATTCAAATATGACACATGAATCTTTGTTATAACAAAGAGGACAAGCTGTGTCATAAGGAAAACTCGCTTGCTCAGAAAACACTAAAATGAATTTAAATGAGAGTTTTTTGTGTACCTTGGCACACATGTTCATCACTACGTTAACATGCACATGCCAAACCTAAATAAATTATATCAACACCAAATCATAATACAAATATTCTTATAGATCGGGCACTTCCTTTGAATGATTGATATAAAGATCGGTTAGCGACCATTTCCCCTTTTTCATCTTTACGAGAAAATAATAAAATGGCTCCATGTCTGACATAAAAATGATACCAAATTTCCAATGAATGTAGTGCAAGTATTTACTATAAAATAAATGCACTTTGTCAATGATACTATGAATCCCTTATTTGAAATTATGATGATTTATTCAGAAATCTTATTTGAAATTATGATGATTGATTCAAAAATCCCTTATTTGAAACTACTTGAAATTATTTCAAAAGAAAATCAAAACCACACAACAGAGTTGGTGTAGGTGCAATACAAAAATAACTATGGGTGCATAGCTTGCATTCGATTCTTTTTTAGAAGGCCTTAACATAAAAGAAAGAGACAATGATCAAAAAATATCGAATGTTCGAAACTGATTAAAATTAGGTACTACTTGTACCGCCATTTGCTATCATACTAAGGCACAAGCTTTACAAAGTTATCTTTCAAAGCAATTCCAGCCTTAGCATTAAAAAAACTCGACCTTCACTATATAAAATGAAATTCTATAAAAAACAAATTAATTCAAAAGTAAAAAACTAATACTAAAAAATTATAATAGGAAAATATATATACCATCACAGATAAAGTCGGTAAATACAAAATCCTCTTTCGTGTACCCCAAAACACCTTTCAGATTAGTATTAGATTCCTCTTTGTGAATTTGACAAGATAATCAAATGAACAAAAAAGAAATCCTATTTTGATATATAAACACAATAAATATGTGCTAAGGAAGCTAATATTGTAATTACTTGATAACATATATGAAATAGATCATAAGCAGTAGCCTTCTCCAATCTAACAGTAAGATCAACAAAAGTCATCCATAGCAGGTACTCTAAATGATATGCTAATAAGTATTCTAAATCACATAACCGTAAGCCTTCCATTCAGTACAAGGCAGGTTTCCTACATCCTATTTTCATCACATTTTGCCATTTCCTAATATCTGAACCATCACTATTGTATAACCACTAGGAAAAATTATTAAAAACTAAGTTCTTAACTTGGCAGCTCTAATGATGTTAAGAATAATGTTAAAATTGCTAGTCATTCCACCTCTCCGATCCTTAGAAGTTCCGTCTATAGTCTTTGTTGGAAACAATGGTTCGGCTGAGTCGTGGACTAGGTCACTTTCTTGAAGACGTTTCGGCGATCTACTCAAGGTGCAAAGTAGTTCGTACTGTTCGTCGCCGCCTCTGGAATAAAACAGCCTCCTCCTTGTTTCTCTTTCTATATCGGATCATTTGCACATATGAATCCGATTCAGTTTGCACTCAAAAAAAATACTGCTCAAGTTTATTTTTCTTTCTTATTTTTTTGTAAAAGAAAGGGGAGGACAAGATAGAAAAAAAAAATCTTTCAATGGAAGAGGAAAGAGGGAGTTTCTTTTTTTCAGAAGAGAGCAAAGAAAAAGATTGTTCTGTTTTCTGATGGTCTTTCCTATTCTTTATATAGACTATAAAGGAGAGTAACATAAACTACGTTAGTGGGGGGATGAATGGACCATAACCAATGCCATTATTAAAATAAAAGAAACGTTCAAAAAGTTGCAATTTTTAACATGTAAATTGCGTACGTTTCAAATGAAATGAATGACAATAAATATTGATTTATTATCATTCAATGCAATATTCAAATACCATTTCTTTTCCTTTTTGTAACGGCTCTATAAAAAATAAAAGGTCACATGCATGTATAACCGTTGTTGTTCAATTATAGTAATGGCTCATAAATACATTTACATATATGTAAATATATTACCGTTAGAGAATTTCAACGGCTCTATTACATTAATTGCATTACAATAATGGCTCAAATATATGTTACCGTTATTAACTTACAATGGCTCAATTTGTATTTATTCTTAATTTTTTTTTAATAAATTCATAAAATGTTCCAACAATCCCCCATTTGAATTTCTTAAAAAATATTTTTGAGCAATTCATTAAAAATATATAAGATTGTGCATAAGCAAAGGTGTCGTCCGACTTGAACCTTTGCATAGTGAATAAGATTCAGTTTTTACTAGAGTGACACATAGTCTTGAACTCTATTCCTGACATCAAACCACACACAACCTTTCTAGAATGCAATCAAATAAGCCCGTGCATTTATGGTCATGCACGTCTATCCCAGTTTAGTGAACGCTCTAGGAATCTTGCTCAAAACTTCATAGGAAACAGCCACATTTCCACATTCACATAGGTGAGTCTATCAAGAGTACTCCTGAAGGTATGTACTCCACTCCAAATAGAGTATAGATCTCATTAAGAATTTCTATTAACTCATCCTCTAATCACTTCAGGAATACATGCTTCTTAATATATAAATTTAGCATGTTCATCTAATATCACTACACAACTTGTTTTTACCCATTGAACCTAGTTCTTGGGATCTTCAGTCATTTAGGTCGGGTTACCATTGTGTGTGATTCCACAATCTCAGGGCAATAGTCCCATTCTTTTAGAATCATTAAGGACTTTCTTTCTAGTCAGTCCTTTCGTCAAAGGATCTGCCAAATTATCATCACTTCATATGTGATGTTCTCTAACAATACTGTGCATACGACTGTTATTTCTTACCGTTGTAATATCGGTTCTGTCCTTCTTTCAATAGTCGTCAAATTTTCATCACTATGTATGTGATGTTCTCTTACAGTATTGTACTTACGACTGTCGTCTTATACCGTTGTAATAACGGTTCTGAAATTTTTGCAATAGCCGCGGAACTATCGCAATAGATTACACCACGGTGTCAGTTTTTCCATATGGAGATCTCCACTAGCAGATTTCTTTAGTTCTTGCTTCTTCACTAGTTGTGGCTAGTGCTATTATCTCAGTCTCTATATAGTATACTGAGTCAAAATATTATGTTTCCTTGATTTTTTTTCCCAAGAAACAACTACTCCAGCAATGCTATATATATATATATATATATATATATATATATATATATAGCCACTGGTCGCTTTTGAATCATCAGATTAAGTATTCCAGCCTGCATCGAAATATCCTTCAAATATAGCTGGAAACTTTTCACAATGTAATCCAATGTTCATATTTATTTTAGTTGTAATCCAAGGCTCATGGTTTATTTTAGGTATCTCATGACCCTCTCAATAACATGTTAATGCTCTATACTAGGTCTACTGATAAACTTGCATAATAATACCACGACATTGGCAGTGTCGGGTCTAATACAATCATTGGCAAACCGAAGGCTGTCAATGATGCTCTCATAGTCATACTGTCTTACACCTTCACTGGTGTTTTTAAATAGCTTCACACTAGGATCATATGGTGTTCATGCAGGTTTACAGTCGAAGTAATTGTATTTCTTTAGAATCTTCTCAAAATAATGAGATTGATCCAAAGAAAGTCCTTTTTGAATCTAGTAATCTTAATACCATGGATTCCATTCGTCTAACTTAGATCTTTTATGTCGATGTTGACACTTAGTAAGGATTTAACAATGTTTATGGCATGAATGTTTGACCCAAAAATAAATAGGTCATCTACATATAAACATATAATAGTACAAATGTCATTTTCAGATTTATAATAAATGCATTTGTCATTTTCATTAACTTTAAATCCATGTGGGATTATGAAATTATCAAAATTTTCATGTCATTTCTTATGTGTTAGTTTTAAACCATATAATGATTTATCTAATTCGCAAATTTTACGTTCTTGACCATGAACTATAAATTATTCAAATTGGCCTATATAAATTTCCTGTTTCAATTCATCATCTAAAAAATGCAATTTTTACATCCATTTTTTTTTAATTTCGAAACTATGCAAGTGAAGTAATGCTCAAATGGATGTGGTTCTAATTACAGGAGAAACGATGCCAATAAATTATATATCTTTCCTTACATCATTTACCTATTAAATAGGCTACATATTTATCAATTGTGCCTTCATATTTTAATTTCCTTTTAAGTACTCGTTTATTTTTTCTAGATTTACACCAAGTGATAAATTCACTAAATGTCAAGTCTTATTAGATTCGAAAGAATCTAACTCATTATTTATAGCCTCTTGCCAAAGAATTGGCATTTAAGTAAGATAGGCCTCTTAGAGGTTTTAGGGGATTCTATTTTAGAGTAAAAGAACAAAAAATATGAATCAAGATCTTTCGCCTTTCTTTCTCTTGCTAGATTCATCATTAAGAAAAATTAACATCTATTTAGGGCGTTACAAAACAGAAAATTTGCAAGTCAAATTAATACCTAAATAAATGCTATTCTCGAATACTTGAAAGCAACCGCCACTATTAAAAGAAACCCTCACTATTAAGAGAAACCCCCATTATTTTTCTCAAATTAAAAACTATACTATATGATTCTTTATCTATACATTCATCCAAAGTCATTTGATTACATGACTACTTAATGAATGTTCATTATTCATTCAATAAATTTTTTCATTTAATGACATCTTTAAAAATGTATATGCATTTATTGTTAAATAAATGTCATTCAATTAATGTTATTTCCTGTAACATTTTATAAATTCGCATTTAATTAATGTCAACTTTTATTAGTGACATTTTTTAAATTTATGCATATAAAGTATGTCAAAATATTTTGACGCAAAAACTTGTTCATCAAATTAATGTCAATTCTCGATGACATTATCAAATAACATACATATTTTATTAATGTCAAATATTTAGTGACATTTCCAAATAATATATGCGTTCTATTAATGTCAATTCTTACTGACATTTTTCAAATAACATACGCATTCTATTAATGTCAAATTTTTAATGACATTTTCAAATAATATATGCATCAATTTATTTTGACATTTCCAAATAAATATATGCATTTCAGTAATGTCAAAATTTTAATGACATTTTCCAAATAAGTATGCACTTAATTAATGTCAATTTATAATAAAGACATTTTCAAAATTTGCATTCAATTAGTGCTTATTCTAATGACACTTTCAAAACAAATTCCCATTAATTACTATTGTTCATAAGTTGTAAATAACAACATCGGAACAATCATCAATAAATGTAATATGATACTGATTTTGTGTATAAGCTCATTACTTCAATTAGCTCTCACATGAAATAAATCTGAAATTCAGATTTTCTAATAAAAAGAAATCTTCCAAAATCATCATATATGATCAAAAGTAAACAATTAATCTTATACCAATATTTAAAGTCTATTACAACTTTAAATTCACTAATTGAGTTTTACTATAATGTTAATCACCGATCAAATGTGATTACTCTCATTCATTATATCATTAAATGTTGTTAAATAACATTTATCATACAATTAAATGTTCAATTACAAACATTTTATTGCCTCATTTAAAATTCTCTAAACAAGAAGGACAAATTTCTAAATATATGCTTCTTGTAAAAGTTTTTTCCTTTTACTAATTTTACTGATTAGTAAACTATTAATATGCACCTTAATAAATCATACAAGCACTTTCACACGGTTCTCTAAAACAGTTGTTTTAGCTTAACACGAATGAATATAACATCACAATCTTTAGCTAACAATATAATTACATTTATATTGTTTTCTTAATCTTAATCAATCTTTGACCAAATTTATTCCATTCAAAATCAATTTCAGGACTTATAAGATTAACTATTGTTTTCCAATAGTCTCCTAATTGATTTTTCTTAATTAGCAAGTCGATGCATAATCCAAAATAATATAGACAAATTCTTTTCAAACTCAGAGCAGTTTCTCAATTATAACAGCAATGTAACTGTTCATATAAAGTCATACCTTTGGAGATGATCTCAAAAGCTATTTCAAAGCTTATATGATGCATCTCTACTAACCATTGAAAAATTGAAACTTGGATGACGGGGCAGCATCGTCAAGATTTCCAGTCGAAGCCATTATTTTTCGGGTAACGTCTTCAAATTGTTTCAAACAATGGTTCGGCTGAGTCGTGGACTAGGTCACTTTCTTGAAGACGTTTCGGCGATCTACTCAAGGTGCAAAGTAGTTCGTACTGTTCGCCGCCGCCTCTGGGATAAAACAGCCTCCTCCTTGTTTTTCTTTCTATATCGGATCATTTGCACATATGAATCCGATTCAGTTTGCACTCAAAAAAAATACTGCTCAAGTTTATTTTTCTTTCTTATATTTTTGTAAAAAAATAGTGGAGGAGAAGATAGAAAAAAATATAAATTTTTTCTTTCTATGGAAGAGGAAAGAGGGAGTTTCTTTTTATCAGAAGAGAGCAAAGAAAAAGATTGTTCTGTTTTCTGATGGTCTTTCCTATTCTTTATATAGACTATAAAGGAGAGTAACATAAACTACGTTAGTGGGGGGATGAATGGACCATAACCAATGCCATTATTAAAATAAAAGAAACGTTCAAAAAGTTGCAATTTTTAACATGTAAATTGCGTACGTTTCAAATGAAATGAATGAAATAAATATTGATTTATTATCATTCAATGCAATATTCAAATACCATTTCTTTTCCTTTTTGTAACAGCTCTATAAAAAATAAAAAGTCACATGCATGTATGACCGTTGCTGTTCAATTATAGTAATGGCTCATAAATACATTTACATATATGTAAATATATTACCGTTAGAGAATTTCAACGGCTCTATTACATTAATTGCATTACAATAATGGCTCAAATATATGTTACAGCTATTAACTTACAATGACTCAACTTGTATTTATTCTTAATTAATTTTTTTAATAAATTCATAAAATGTTCCAACAGTCTTTTGAGTAGCTTGTTTGGAAAATATCTAAGATTGACTAAAAAAAATTAAAACGTCGTGTATAACACGAAAAAAAACTAAGTTCCAATGATGCAAGTTCGCACGAAGACTGTAACAACATGAAATGTTGCCTGTATGTAGTCATTTTTTCTAAATATTGTTGCCTGAACTACGAAGACTTGATTAAACAGAGTTCCAATCCAAATCTATGTAAATATTAAACATTAGTTATGTTTTATCGCAACCACAATAGACTTCTCAAGTAGTACATGAGTCACGCATTTCCATAACCAGTCGTCAAGGTACAAGCACTTATAAATTCAACAACCCACTTATGACTAACATGCATCAAATGGATCCTATCACTTAGTTAAATTCATCACAAAATATACACAAACCTGCAACTAGTAAGACAAGCAACATGCACTCGGGACAGACACATAATACAGGACCGAGAAATAGCATCAGTCTTGTAAACAACGAGAAAGACGAAAAAAATTAGTCAATAAGAACAATAGAATTTGCCAATAAGAAAATGAATAAATGAAAGGAACATACAAGCCTAAACTCAGAGTTCAACTTAGTTTACTAGGTTGGGTTTAAGTCAGTTTTAAACTGGGTTAAATTTATTTTGAAAAACCGATTATTTGCTTTGCTAAACTCAGATTGAATTCAGTAGCAGATATTATCTCAGTTTTTGAGCTAAAACACCGATAATATAATGAACTCATCTAAAAAATAAGATTAGGAGAAAGAAACGAAAACTAACCTGCTACTACCGGAGGTACTACTTCAGCCAGTATAGCTTTGGAGCATATTGCACATACTTCAATCATATTTGACCCGAAAATTTGAAGCATTGTTATGTTTCGTATTTGTATATTTCTTCATCTTCTTTTTAGAATGACACATTCAAGAAATGTGACTAAGTTTTACCACTCATGCTTTTTCGTTTCCATTTTACAGTTAGACGTAATTTTTATACATCTTAGTAAAATCATGTAGAAATAATTAATTTGTATAAATTTCATTAATTTTATGGCATGTTTATAATTCTATGACATGTTTATATTCCGTGGTTTATTAGGTTGGTGTGGAATAAAGGAGAAAATAATATTGAAAGTCAAATGAGGAGCAATCATGTATGAAAAAAGCTTAGTCGAGCATATTTATACGATTTGCTGCACGAGTGTTTGTGTAACAAGTATATCATCGCATGCATTTTCCAATGCTATTTAAGAGTCTTAGGACCGTGTATGACAAAACTTAGTCGAGCGGATTACGAATGAACCAGCTCCTCGTGCATAGCCTAGGTTTATGGCCTAAGAAAGAGGAAAACAATATTGAAAGGCGAATGAGGATCAAAAGTTCAACATATTTGTACCTGAATGAAGTCAGCAACCATTTTATCATTCGAAAATAAGTTTTTAGTGATTGCCTATAAAGCAACTCCAAATAGAATAAGATAAGGAATGTCATTCTCTTCCTGCTTTAAGCTTGTAAACAAAGCTTTCTTCACTTTGCTTTCACACTTATTTATCCTTTGCCATTTTCCAATTTTTGCCTGTACTTTTGTTTTCAATTATAATTTTATGATACAACGCATTCCAAGTTTCAATCTACATATACACCTGTATGCCAAAAAAAATTAAAGTCGTCAATTTTTCCAAGCTAAACAAACATTTTAAGCATATGTGTGTGTGTAAATGTGTGTGTGTATGTGTGCATGTGTGTATTGACGCGAACACTACATACCATCCTCCTACATCATGAATTGCAAAAATGTGCCAAACATCAGTTGTGCCTAAAGTTATAAATACCCAAATTGCACAATCCTTTTTACCCATTTCTATTTTATAATATTACCATTGAAGCCAAAAAAGCAAATGTAGAAGACGCTACTTCTTTGATTTTGAAGTGGTAATCTAGAGACATCTCCGAAATTCTTATAATCACACAATCGCCTACATTAACTACACGTATTTTCTATTTGTTCAAATAAGTGTCATACCTCAAGAAAAACTTGTCATTACCATTATAGCAGTAAAGATGTTGGTACTTACCTGATATACACGTAAATGTGTATATTTTATCCGCTTATTTATCTTATTTTATATTTAAAATAATTGATATTGTGTATTTATAGTTGTGTTTTCAGATTATGTATAATGAATGTATTAATGCACTTAATTGTTGAAAAACGTGAAGAATTGGTGTATGAAGAGTGTTGATTTTGAGAGCTAGATTAAAGCTTGAAGAAACGTTGTTGTTCAACCACCTTCTGCAGCATATTTTAATGATCCAATGCCTTTTCATAAAGATAGCTTGTTGCAGATGTTTTGGAGTTCCTATCCATGCTCAAAACAATTGAAATTGATGTCATTTGATGCCCGCAAGCTATGCCAATTGCAAATCCATTCACACTGCGTTCACATTGGCTCACTTACAAAGCCTCTCACTCTATAGCTGCGTTCACACTGGCTTATGTGTTATTTGGGCTAAATCTTTAGTCACACATTCTGTAATTAGCCTCTTAGTCTTGGCCAAAACAACTATAAATACATTGTATCTCCTTCATGTAAAATTACATTAGGTTTTATTCTGTAATTCTCTTCTTGGAATAAAATCCTTCTTCTTCCCCTATTCTATTTAGTTTTAATTTTATTTTATTTATTTTCACGTTATTTAGTTTCTTTTTCTCTTCTTCTTTAGCTATGTCTAGCTAATCCCCTTTGATTAGGAGGTGATGACGCTTATAGATATGGTTCAACATGAATCACATAGCCAATAGATGATGACTTTATACATGTAGATCTGGATCTGAATCAAGGGTTAGATCTGAACCTTCATATTCTGTGTTGTTTAAGAGCCATGCTCCATCACAGGGTATATTCGCGTTCGATCTAACAATTATCAGATTTAGATCTAATTTTAGGGTTTTAGAAATTAATTAGTGAATCTGTTCTGATAGTCTATGGTTGTTTAAGAGCTCGGCTCCTGCATAGGCTATATTTGTCGTTATTTACTTATTTGTTTCTAAGAACCTAATTATCGTTGATTCTTGTTTGTGACAGAAACATGAATTAGATCTATATTTGTTTGTTGGTTATTGATGAGTATGAATCCAATCTATGTCATTATCCCCTAATTGCTTTTTCTTATTACATAAATCTCTCTTTTTATTTAATTGTTGTTATTTTCTGTGTTTTCAATCAATCAAAATCCTAGAATAACTTGAGTGAATTTATTAATTAAAATATTTTTGATCTCAGGGTTCGACACCCTCTACAACAATCCTTGTTGTTTAGGAAAGCTGAACGGAACTTACAATTGTTTACGGTTGTTTGATTTGTTCGCAAACATTACCAAATTTCCATTGAGCTTGAAAAAGAGCGATTTCAGGTATGTATGCGAGGAATGGAATAATTTCTTTAAATAATCAGAATCGAGTTGAAAATCGGCATCAAACATGGCAACATAATCACACTCCTGAAAGTAATCTTGCTTCATTCCCTCATGCAAAGCCCCTGCTTTGTATCCTTCTCTTATCCCTAGCTACATAATTTATGCTCATGCCTTTGGTTCTCCATTTATGGCATTCCAAGCTAACTGATTCCTACATAAGACGAATAATTGTTTTAGGAATATATATGTATTAAGCTTCAACATTCAAAAGTTGATATTTATTCTTGCCATTGAATGTTTAATCAGATGTAGACTGGTGGAAAGTTCGTATACAAGCCCTCTCAATACGGTTTCTTCACTTATGTCACTGTGGTGAGATATAAGATTGCAATAGAGAATGATATTCAATTAGTTCTAGCATACACTACAGAAAATAATCATAACAAAAAAGAAAGAAAGAAGTGCACATTAGCATTGGCTAAACGCTGGAATTGACCAATGGTTTTGTAAATTAATTTCAGAATGATCTGTTTCTATTTAACTTGTTCCCTCTTGTGAGATCTACATGATGATATACTTACATGTCCAGAATGGAATATTTAATCTCAAAGATGGTTGAAGATCACATTGTAGCAATAAATTTCATAATTCAATTACAAATTAGATGAACGGAACATTTCATCCCGTCTAAGAGTTACCCTAAACTAAAAATATGAATAATCAACTTTAATAGACCTAAATAAATATGCATTAAATATGCAGCTTGAAAGCATAGGCTGTGTAAATGAGCTTTATAATAAACTAGTAGTCTGATAATGTGCCTATGCTTCATTTAAATAATTAGATGTTCCTACTACTAAACTGTCTAGTGTAACGAATGGATCTTCATGGATGAATTTATGAAAGAGCACATGAATGTGCTTGTTTTTATTTTATTTCTAAAACCAATCAAAGACTCAAATATGCATAAAAACCAGTGCAGTAGGATATCGTACATCCTTAAATTTAGATCTAGAATGTCGGTCCCAAACCTACAAAATAGCCATCATCAATCAATAAAGTATCACAATCGCCACCTCCACCACAGATGAGGTTACAACAGCTTGTACCCTAGCTGAATCTCTAAGATTAGTAAATATGATTAGATTACAGCAACGTGTTAACCATTCAATAAAAAATTAATCGCAAGTTCAATAAAACGATTTAAAGAACCAACAAAAAAGGAAAAACAATAATACATAAATTGAAGATTGTACCTACAATCAAGTTTCTGAACGTGAAATTGCGCCTCATATTAAAGGAATTGAGCTTGGATGAGTAATTCCGAATCACTCTTAAGCTGCCATGAATTTCGCTTTGGCTTCCTCGAATATTCCCGCTTCAGCTTCTTCGAGTATCCCGCTTCAGATTCTTTGATTGTCCCTGCTTCAGCTTCAGGGAGAGTGGCGCAAATTAGATAATGGAAAAGGTTATAACTGGAGTTTTGATGGTACGGAGACATCGGTGACTGAGAGGGGTTAATGGATTGAAGGGGGGTTCGTCCGTGAAGCATTCTCATAAAGGGGGAAAGCTATTTTGGAAGAGAAGCGAAAATAGAAATGGGCTGCCACAAAAATAAAAAGAGGAAAATGAGAAATATACCGCCAAGTTAATTTCGACAACGAAATAATTGCACCAGCACGTGTCATAGAATGGGCAGCCACGAAAATTAAAAGAGGAAAGAGGGAAATATACCACCGATGGGCGTAAATCGCACCGCAATGCGGAAACCACCCAGACCGGACCGTAAAAACGGTGCGGAAAACCGCACTAGATTCTCTCTCTAACGCAAACAACCCAAACCGAACCGACTCGCAATGATACGGTTCGGTTGCGGTTTCAACTGTTACCAAACCATATTAAACCGAACCGAACCGCATAACTACTCCGGTAATGTTATGATAAAAACTTAACAAATTTCTATCTAACTTTTTATTTTAACGATATATATTCTATTTTCAGCGTATGTTGTAGTTATATCAATTCAAGATAGCACTATGTGTTTTAACCTTTGGATGACACAACGTCATATAATCGTAAATTGATTGTTGATGGAAGTAATTCTCTTATTTCATATTTAATACAGGTTCAAACCGAACCGTATTATATCAAAATCGAACTGTTTGAACGGTTAGTATAATGGTTTGTATTTTTGGAATACTGTTTGATGCAGTGCGAAAGCGGTTTGAGCTCCAAACCGCACCGAACCGCGCCCACCTCTAAAATATACCACCAAGTTAATTTCGACTTCGAAATAATTGCACCAGTACATGTCATCTATTAACTTAGAAAAGGGATAACTACTAAACTATAATAAGTTAAGTTTCTAAGCAATCTTAGCTTGCTATTAAAATAACATTTTCTTATAGTCAAAACAACCTTTTAATCGTTAAAAATTATCTTGATTATTTTCACACCCGTTGTTTTGGAACCCCTATCGACCTAAGGCATCACTAGTCTCAATCAGAATCCTTAAACCATGCCTAGACACATCAAATTATCAATAATTACACTAAAATGATTAATAAATCCATTTTAACAAATCTAATTTATTACCCTCATTTTAATACCATAACTGATAAAGAAAATACTTCTCAATAATTTACAAAACATAAAAATTGATTATTGTGATGATTAACTCGTTTCCGCTGTGCACTCTGATAGCGAAGATTATTTACTCATTAGCTGTTATCTAGGTTCAAAACATACTTTTAGCTCCATAAGAAGAATTCAAGAAATAGAATTAAACCCAATGACTCGATAACACAAGCTGAGTACTCAAATTTCACAAGACCAAAAGATATGCTAAAAGAGATCACACATACTCGTAGGATTAATATTAATGGTTTTACCCTACCCTGAAAGTTACAAGAATACAAGGGTGGTTTATACTCTTATTGGAAGTTCAAAGTATGAGATACTCCAATAATCCGAACAAGATATCCAAGGAATCACCAATTCAATAACATGTTATAGGATGCGAGGTCTATTCATGGAGAGGCACACATTCCATAGCTAGGAAGCCCACACAGGAAGTTCCACCCTTACCCGTGGAACACACCATCACATCATCTATAAGTGGTGTATAGTCTACATAAAGGCTCCTTCTTCCCTGACCATAATAAGAAGAAAAACATCAGGGTAAATTCTAAAGGAAATCACTAATGGGCCTAATACATGTAGACTCAGAATATAAAATGCCCATATCAAACTGAAAGATAGAGTCACATATAAAACATCAATAAAGGTATAGCTTATAGGAATACTATAGAATGACAAACAAATTTTCCATTCCTTGACGTATTCCTTCTATCTATCACAAAGGAATAGAAAAGAGACACAAGTCAAAACAAGGAAAAGGACAAGAAAAGGCCATGGTTAAGGATAATGTGCACAAATGTATTATCTTTGATGTGTGGTATCTCGTATACTGTTCTGTACATACTACGTTATATTCTGAAATCACGCTCTGATACCAAGCTATGACGCCCCACTCTGAGACCTTCATTTGTAAGGAGAATTACTAAGTAATCATGTCCACTAATGCAGAGAATTGGGCTAATTAAGGGTGATCATCATAGTAATATGTTAACTACGAGCTAAGAATGTCAATCATGTCTCGATTTTTTTTTCTTATTACCTCATAAGTGGTGGACACACTTAGTCCCTACCTAATGCACTCTATGGTGGTTTCGAACCATTTCGGTAATGATGTAATATACATGCAGATAGAAATCATCAGTCACTGAACAACAAACCGAAATCAGAATTTATATGTAAGTACATGCATCACCATACTTCTCTATAATAACACATCATACATAAGTAGCAAGGACTGCAGAATCAAATATACACTCATCCTACAAAAATATACATCTTGATAACATAAGAATCAAATACTCATAAGGTACGATATCCATGCCAAAATGATAAAGCAAAACAAAAGCTAGTAAAAGATCCAAGGGAGGCTGCAATCCATACCTAACCTGCAACTCGGTCTGACCCGAGCGAAAAGCATAAAAAGTCACAAATCTATCTGGATAGCACCCAAAAGGGTTCAAAACTACATATTCGAAATCACCATAAAACATAATATAAACTTGGCATTTTTCATACTTGAGGCCTTAACGAACATCATCATCAAAAAGGTGAATTCGAAACATCAAAACATCATAGAAAACTGCAGGTGCTTAACTTCTTGACTAACACTAAATTTTGGTACCATACATCGTATGGGTTGGGGTGGTATAACATCATAACATCGCGATCATCGTGATTGACTATAGTCGGAAACATCTTGATGACACCGAATCACAAAAAACCCGATTAATAACATCATGATGATTAGAGTCGAATAATACCAATGTGATGACTCCAATCGAGTACTCGGTCTATAGTACTAGCGACATCTTTAATGTGTCTCGACCCCTCGGTTAGGAACCCACAAGGCGTTAACATATGTCCCATACGTTTGCACCTAACGTTTTACAAGTCACTGGTCGATGCCACATTAGAAATACAATCATAAAACATCATCAAATATAAACTTCCTCATATCATCGGCGAGTGTAAAGATGCCCAACTCGTCTCATCACCCTCTCTCGACAAGTGCAAAATACATTGTGACTTGTCTCATCTCACCGACAAGTAAGATACATAATAAATGTCAAACCACAATTAATTCACCATAAATGACCTTCCTCGTCTTCTTGGAAAGTATAAGAAACATTGTGAAGGTTATTCCTAACCATAAGTTCAAATTAGAGTTTCAACATCAAAATTGTCTCATTTCATCGGAAGTCATAAAAATACATCTAGATTGGTTTATCTTTGAGCATACTCAAAAAATATTTCTCAACACAATAGTCTTCGCCAAAATTTGGGAACTTCTAAATTATCTAAGAATATCTCTTCCAATTGGTTTCGATCGTACAAGTCTAATATTAAGCGATAAAGCAAAAACGCATGTCCCATATCGCGTATTTTTGCTAAATCATTTAATTCTCATTCTTGTATGTAAAAATACATAAAAATAAGCTAAAATATATTTAAAGTAATTTTATAGAGAATAATATGATTTTTAAACAATTTGAGAAATTTTTATAAAAGTTTTTTTGAGGAAAAAGCCCATTTTTAAATAAATTATCTATTTTAAAAATAATTTAAATATATTAATAATTGATTAAAAATCCTTTAAAATGAAAGAAAAACTTTTATTTTCCACACCATGATTTTTAAGAAATTTTCCAAATTTTTTTTTGAAATCAAAATAATTAAAACCATCAAAATCTTCAATATTGATATTTACCAATATTTAAACTTAAATAAAATTTAAATTCAAAATATTTGCAAACTAAGATAGTCCATTATCAAATATCATGGCTACAAAATTCATCATCAAACTTTTCAATTCAAACATCAATTAACTCAAATTTAGTAGCGAAAATTAATGAAGAATGCTGCAAATTGAAATGGCAAAACAAAAGTCTTGTTTTTAGCCAATTTTAAAGATATGTTTAGCATATCAATACGGTCCAGAAATTTATGAAATTCTGCAGCGATAAAACTTAGCAAATGGACAACAACATACTGCATTTTTACAATATTTCACTATAAAACGAAGAAGACACATTTTCAAAGATGGCTCTTTGCGAACACAAAATGAACTATGCTAAAAATATATTTTTAGTCAACTTTGAAGATATGTTCAGCTTATCAAAACCACATAGAAATTAATGAAAGTCTGCAGTAATAAAATACATAAAAGGAACTATGTTAAAAATCTAGTCTTTAGTCAACTTTGAAGATATGTTTAGCGTAACAAAACCACACAGAAATTAATGAAAGTTTGCAGTAATAAACTTTAGTATATTTACAAAAACATACTAAAATTTGACAGCATTTCGCTGTGAAACGAAGAAGATACACATTTTCATGATACTCTTTAGACATAAAATAAACCATGCAAAAAAATTAATTTTTAGTCAACTTTGAAGATATGTTTGGCTTATCTACATGATCTAGAAATTAACGAAATTTTGCTATAGCAAACTTTATAGCATATTAAAAATTTGGAGCAATTCACTTCAAATTGAATGAGTTATGATTTTTTTGAACATAGCACTTTTAAGCTAATAAAACAGAAAAAGGTTTTTGGCTAATTTGTCCGAAGATTTGCTATGTCAAAACAATCCAAAATTCAATGAAAATTTGCAAAAATATAATACAACACGAATACTACAACATATCAAAATTTGGGAGTAATTTGCTGCAAATCGAAATAGTTACGATGGCTCAAAGTTGAGCCTTCACTGTGTTTGCACAGCTAAAACAACAAAATGATAAACTACATATTTCTCTATAGATTAACACAAAAGAGCACGAAACCATTATTGAGATTAGAAAGCGTGAGTTAAAATCAACTTACAGAGGTGGACAACAAAGATTAATAGAAAAAGGACACCAATTTTTCTGAATGGGCCTTCAAAGTTGAGAAAAGTTGTTGCTATTTCCTGAAAGATGGTAAATAGAAACATGCAAACCGAAAACCCATTGTCAATCAACAAGTCCCTCAAACAAATAGAAAAATGGTGGATTATATCCATGGTTTTAGTTTTATACTTGCTATAGACTTATTAACGCCCCAAAATTTTTGATTTTATTGTGGATTTGGTGGCCTAAATTTGAATTTTTGCTTAGGTTTGTAAAATTTCCCGTTTTCATCATTTCTGGCTGATGGAGAAGAGAAGACGGTGGAAGTGTACGTACTTCTCACCTCTTCCAACCGCTTCTTTAGGTTAACTAATAATTAGGCCCAAAATTACAATTAAAAGGCCCAAATCTTAAATTTAATCATTAACCTAGCTTACTAGGCTGTATTAATAAGTAATTAGCCTATGCAACATTAATTTTACATTATATTCTTGCCAAAACACATACAATGATTAATACTTATCAACATCCAAGGCTTATTAAATTTTGTTAACACTATTTTTAGGTTATTTTAAGATTTATGAATCCTTAATTCATCATTTTATAATATTTTAAATAATTTTAACATTTTACCTGCAATTTACACAAACATAAATAAAATATTACAATATTACATTGTTTTAACCAAATAATTTGTTAAAATTCTCTAGAACATTTATTTTCACATTTTTGCATATTTACAAATATTTATTATTTTCCATTTACGGTAAAATTCTAATATTTTCTTTAATACCCATTATTAAGCTCTCAAATTCTAAAAACCCCATTTTAACACTAAAATAAATTTCTTTGGGCATATCATTATTATTTTATCCCAAGAAATAATTTAAATCCTCAATATTAACCATTCGTTAATAATTCAGGTATTATAATTAATATCAATGCTCCAAAATCAATAATACACATTTTACTTCAATTTCCATAAATTAAAATCACAAAGTCAACATTTAACCACTCAGACGTGATTAAATCCCACCAATATCCACTACCATTAATTTTCCATTAATAATTAAGTTAAATAAACCAATTTAATGATTATCCAACTTAATGACCTTTAAATAATAATATTTTATAAAATTATTTATTATAGCAGGTATATCCCTAAAACTCGGGTTGTTATTCCATTCCAGGAAGGTTGTTACATATTCTGTTTGTATTATTATTTGCATTGGTTATATTCCAAAATTAATTAGTTCTTGTGACATTTAAACACTCGTCAACAAAACAACCTGTGTAACTTTTGGTGATATTAGATCCAACAAGGCTTATGACATAACAGATAATGTGACAGAAAATAGATCAGCAGAATAATGATGATAGGACCCATATGAAAACCTGATCACTATTGTACATCATCACTTTAGTGCTCCTCTTAATGATGAGACCCCAATTCAGCATCAATATGCTTATGTTATTGACACTAATTTCCTTCGAGCTATGAAGATCCTAACTACTTTAAATGAGATGCATGTTGAGACCCTCACTTATTAGCTATTAAACACAAATATACCCTTTTCCTCTTAGCACCAGGGCTCTCCATAACTTCCTTCTCTATATAGATCGGATTATTTATATGCTTGAGAGATAAGAGAAGCCTATTTAACTGATGATGGAAGAACAAAAGAGTAGAAAAAAGATGGGATATATTGAATCTTTAATTTCTCAATTATATGGCTGCGTTCGTATTAAAGAAAGTGGAGTCAAGACGAGTAGCAATGGTAGTGCACTCCAGCCTTCATTTGAATCTTTACTTTCTCATGACTCTTTGGAAGGGTAACAAAGCATTGGTAGAGCTGGACCATCTTTTCAACAGCCAGTAGGACTTTATAGAATAAGAGCTATTGATAGAGGACCAAGACTATTGACTAATGTCACTTATGCATTTGGAATTCCTACATGTTCTTCATCCCCAGTTTGACATCTTACTACATTCACAGAGTCTGATTCTATTACATTAGATGCTTGTTATAATTTGGATTACATAAGTACATTCTTTAAAAATTTGGCATCTTTACTTATTTTTTTCTGTACCATGAAGAGAGAGGAAGTAACTACCATTCAAAGACTTGCCAATTATTTTGGACGTCCAAAGAAAGTACCTAACGAATTGTTTTATGATATGCCATGGGCGCAAAAAATACTTTGTAATCAACACCATATCTTTGCTTATTTCCCTTTACAGCTAACCGTACCTTTTGTTTTTTCTATTTTACCTTTTGCATTCAGCTTTGGCCCACAAACTAATTTAACTCCAACGAGTTTCTTTCCCTTCGATACTTGAACTAGCTGCCATATTTGGTTTCTCATCAATCTTTTGATCCATGGCTTGCCTACATTTATCTTCTCTTACACATTTTCAAAAACATTGCATATAGAGCAAAATCAACAAATTCTTCTTGTTTTTTCATAAATCTCGGGAAGTACTCTTTCCTTTTAGATGGAGATTTTAAAGTAGAAGATGATGTAGTTGATGCAAATGATGAACCTAAAGGAGAAATAGATGATACAGTGGAAGCGGTGGAGCTTTCTTCTTGGATTGGCCCAAGTGCATCATCATCAGGAAAATTATTCACACTTTCTTTCCTCACTTTTCCATTACATGCTTCATTCACATTGAAAATTACATCATGAATAAAAATAGTCTCTTTGTGATGGGACTGTACAATTTGTACGCACTGGAGCTTTCACTATAACAAAAAAGTGGCATTCTCTAGATTTGTCATCAAGTTTACCTCTCTTTTCATTTGCTATATAAGAGTAACAAATGTTTCCAAAAACTCAAATGTTTCAAAAAACCCAAAATCTTTCAAATGACCTCCGAATTCATTAGCCATATGTTCTTCACCACAGCGAGCACATAAATCTTTGGATGATGATCACTTTGCTTCCCCGACGATGCTTTGTATTTTATGAAAACTCCAAATGTTTTATTTTCCTTTGATAAAATAGATCCACATCCTGAAACTATAACCAACAAAGAAAATAAGAAAACAACGATTACCTTCCAGAGAGTTTGTGCAAGTAGGTCCACGTGAATCAAAATACACCAAATCCAACGGATATTTTTGCTAGATTATCTTTTCTCTTAGAAATGGATATATATCATATTTTCCAAAGACATATATTTCACATACTTCATCGTGCATAGAAATATTTGGAATACCTCTCACTGTATGATCTTTGCAAATCTTAGATAAATTGCTGAAACTTATGTGATTATATCGAAAACACCAAAGCTTAGACCTATCAGTAATAGTAATAGCAAAATAATGAAGATTTTCTATTTAAAATACAATGAAAACATTTAGTTTGGAGTCACATTGACCTTTGCAATGAGAACACCATTTTTAACCTCGACTCACAAAAATCTCCTTTGAAATTTAAATTATGTCTTTTCTTTATAAATTGTCTAAGAATCAAGCGATCATGTCTAAGATATGCAACATAATAAACATTAAGAACATGCTTTGTACCTTGCTTTGTTAAGATCAAAATGTCACATGATCCCTTGACATTTGATCTCCCATTAACACTGGTCTTGCCTTCATGCTGCATATGCTCATCAAAACTCATAAAAGAACCATTATATTCGGTCATGTGTTTTCTGCCATCACTACCAATATACTAAGTATGACACGCAAAACATTTTGAATATTACAACCAGTAAGCACAACTGCTTGATTTTTCATCATTGTATTTCATGTAGAAAATTAAAATCATACTCTTTCATTGATTCTTTTTAAACAATTTTTTTATCATATGCCCATATTTATGACAATGGTGACAATGAACTTCATGGAATTACTATTCGTATGTAATTAAATCCTCCATGACCTTTTCATCTTCCAACTTGACATTGTTTTGAATTTCCATTTTGAACACTTCCTCTTCCTTGTCCTATACATGGGAAAATCCTCTTCCACCTCTGTTGGTACTGTGAATTTGAAAAGCTTGCTAAAAAAGAGATAAGTCAAACTGCTTAATGTGGAGCTCCTGAGATTGGAGTTAGCCAAATTTTTTCCAATAGAAATATTATTCTCGTATTTTGATTCTTTAGTGGCCATAACAATATGTTCATATTTATCATGATTTGATGGAGTTTTTAGCAATTATTCAATTTGAAATTTATCACCATTGACACGAAGTAGATTGGTAATGAAATTAATTCAATTACAAAATTCGTTTATCTTACTTTCATTTTAAGTAAATTAAACCCACTTCTTAGAGCTTGAAATATCACTATTTTTAATTTTTCTTCACATTTGTATGCCTTACTAAGGATGTTCAGTTCTCTTTTACTTTTCATGATATAAAAATCCTTCCAAAACTTCCTCCATCCACCTTTTAGTAGATAAAATAAAGGGTGTTCTTGTCCTTCTTTCGGTTTTCCTTCTGGTTCTCTTCAGCGTATTCAATTATTGAGTTAATAGGATTGCTTGATTCTTTGGTTGTTCTAGGAATCCTTTTTCAAAAATCTCCCAGAGTCCTATGAGCCATATTGTACCTTCATTTGTATGCTTCACTAGTTGTAATTTTTTTGGTCAAACTAGGAAGTTAGGTACAAAATGCTATTGTTGGAAACCACCTTTAAACATGACTCTAGTACCACTTTGCAAGAATATATCTATTATATTATATGAATGCTCAGTGTTTATCTGAAGACCTTTCGGTTCCATTTTTCTCAAAAATCTTATGTATTTCCATGTGTCTTGGTAGTTTAATTTACTTAAAGAGGAATTACTTTTAAAGGTCAAACTTAACATTTTTTTTTTGTGAAAAGTATGCTAAGTTTGGATTTGAGGGAGAAAGGCATAATTTAGTGCAAAAGTGGAAACCGGGGGGCCCAGGGTCCTTTCCACTTTTGCACTAAATTTGCCTTTCTACCTAATTTCCAAACCTAGCATATTTTTCATTAAAAAAATGCTAAGTTTGGCCTTCTGGCTATTTTCCACTTCCGCGTAAATTGGTCATCAATTTTGCATATTCTAGTTATTATTTTTTAATAGACTCATTAACGTTTTGTAGATTGTCTTCCTACTATACTTTTTTTAGGATAAAGGGCTTACGTAGGCCAACAAATTAGTTTTCAGAACATGGTTAAAATTGAAGTGGTTTTCAGGACAAATAAGGGAGTATTACTTCGCCGCCCTTCTGGGATGAAAATTAACCGATGTTATCAATTTCTCAGCAAATCCCCAAAAACGAGAACTACTTCACTTCATCTCCTCCAAATTCACCCAATCTCAATGAAAATTCTTCAGACCCATATAAATCAAATCGAACTAGAATTCCTACTCCAATTGGGCATCAAATTACTTTTTTTATAAACCATTTTCTTATTTTCTTCAATCGTTCTTTTATTTCCCTCAAATCTAACCACAACCCCCTGTAAATAACTTAGATCTACCATGGCACGTAAAGTTGAAAGAAAATCTGCCAGAAATAAAGCCCATAGTTGAAGACACAGCTGAGACGAAGTCAGTTGTAGCCATTAGATTTGGATGTTTAAGTTTTTCGATTTCCCGGCAATTCATTCGTCTTTGAAGTCAATCATGGCTAAAAAATTCTAAGCATGATGCATCGTTTCCTGATCATATCCACTACCAATGAATTTGCAAATATGGTGCCTCAGCCCCATTAATGTTGTCCAAAGTTTAGATCTTAAGAGTGTTACTTTTCCTTTACTTGAAGGAAATTGGTTTGTGAACTAGTTGAACACAACTGCCTTGATATTGCTGCTAATGGCTTCGGGTTAGAGTAATTTGTAGCTAATATTGAAAATGCAAAATAGAAGATAAACCAAGCAAATCCTAATGTTTTAGTCTATTATGAATATATTATTGTCAGATCAAAACAAATGATTGTCAATAGAAGTTTCAGATTCTTTTTTTTGGGAAAAAGCACAATGCGTTCTTCAAATGAATTTCCTTTCAACAAATTGTAGTGAACCTATACAATGTTCTCTTTTCGTTTTCTTGTTGAATATTCTTATGCATTCAAAGTTCCACTTACAGAGGCATCTCCAGCCTGGAATACTGTACAAGCAGGGAACAACAGTGTTCTTCAACTCATCAGCTTACACCAAACAAGCATAAATCACCTCTGATATCAAATATTGGGGAGCAATTTTATATCAATAAGGAGAACATTCGTCTACAGTTGGAGGAGAATATTTCGTGCATGGTGCAGCCTATATAATCAATTTATACAAAACGATTTGACTTCTGCATGGACAAAAATATTATAACCTCCAAAGCGAATATTTGTGTTGTAGAGGATATGAACTACGATATCTTTTGCAAAACGAAATCAAGTTCTCATGAAAAAGAAAATCTTGATGATGTTTATTATGGGGAGTCTTCTTCGATGCATGTGGTGAATAACTCATCTACAAATGGAAAGAGGGTATCACATTAATCTAGTTCAGTTCACTTGTCCCAGAGGATAGTGGGTAGGAGGCCTGCATTGGAAGTACAAAATATTCTTCCAGTTGAGCAATCCCACAACTATAACTTGACAAATGACAACATAACACACCCTTCATATATATATATATATATATATATATATATACACATAAGGTTTTAAATCTCGTATATCGGTCGCGTTTCGTCTCGGGGATTTTATAGACTCGGTCTCGTATCGAGGGAGATCTCGGACAAAATGAGTCTACCTCGGGAGTTCATCTCGAATTTTCATCTTGGGTATAAAAGTTCATATTGGAACAATCTCGGGGTACATGATATGTTAGAAATGATATTTTAACAAAATGATTTTTATGAATGCTATCAAAAACATAGTAACCTAAACTTAAAATGCAAAATAACTTTATTATTCTTTATTTTGCGAAAGATCATTCATACTCCAAATCGTAATATGCTTAAAACAGGAATTTTATTAGACAGGAAACATTAAAAGGATCCAAAACATTAAAAAAAATCTGCATAAATAGACCATAAAATACATAATTTCATAAGTAACATGTATGTAAAAAGACGAGTATGAAAATCATAAGCATTGTAAAACATATATGAACATACAATATAGTCATTTAACATGCAAAATGTAAAATAACAAAAGGTGGACATGGCTAGATTTGAGTTTTTTAATTATAGTTCTAGTTCAGGCACAAATTTAAATTTTAACCAAAAAAACAAAGATCTCAGACGATATTCCTGCATTTCATCTCGGTCGATATATCGTTCGATATTGCAATATCTCGGGCGATATATTCGAAAGGAGATTTAGAGTGATATTTGCTGCTTCATTTCGGAAGGAGCCCAAAATGAGAACTTAGAGGAGACCTCGGGCGATATTTGCAAGATTTGAAACAGTGTATATATGTATATGTATGAATATATATATATATATATATATATATATATATATATATATATATATATATATAGACACACACAAACACACATACATACATACACACATAATATATATATATATATATATATATAACTTACACACACACATGCATACGTCACTCCTACATATATGTGAGGAGGAATTCACATATATGTATGTACATACATACATCAAACCTTTACTTGAAGGAACCTTTTTTTTTTTGCTTAAATTATGTTTTTTGCTTGTTTCTGTTTTATAGTTTTTATTCCAAAAGGTTACCTTAATTTTGGTTGTTGGATTGGTGGAATATACGGAAATTGAAATGGCGTAATTTCGAGCTGAATTTGTTTTTGCTTTAGGTTAATATGTTCTGTCAAGGTATCTTCATTTGTGACAGCGCAAATGCTGGTGTTTTACTTATTTTGTTCTCTCGGCTCAAGAGTACTTTTAGTTTGATGCAAATATTTTAGGTGATACCTTTTTTATCTTGTTTCTTCCTAGAGTTTTAGAGTTATTTTTTTCTTTGAGTTAGGACATGCATGACTTGTTTGTTTTGTCAAGGTATGATAATTTTGGTTGCTTTACAAGACATGCATGACATGCTTTGCACGGGCAGCATTCCTCCTTGCAAATGCTTCAGTTGCCCCTGATAATTTATGTTGTATTTCTTGGCTTGCTTGTGTTCTTTCTTAAGATTGCCCAACTACTCCACTTAGTCCACTGTAGGATGGTCGTGCTTACCATTTGAACCAATTTGAGGATACTTCAATACTGTCAAATCAACCACATAATCAAACTAATAACCTTCTCGGATGAAGAGGTTGCTGAAAAGCCTTTCAAATAAGAATAATCTAGCTTATCCTCAAACCGCAATGATCGGCAGTAACAGAAATAAGACACAACTTCAAATGGATATGATTTGCATAAAGCCTCAACTGGAGTAAGCATTTTCTTTTCACTATTATTGACCATTCTCATCGCTGTAACATTACTGAGGCTGAGTTGTAAAACTAAATTAATCAAATTGATGAATTATGAAGAGCAACATCTATGTTAATTGGTACATTTGTATACATTAATATTTACTGTTAATAAGCAATCCATTTTAAGTGATCTTGGTGGCATCATTATTATGGTAGGTATATTTAATTATTTTCCAACAACAACCATTCAAATTGTAGTGAATTCATATATGGCTATAACCGCTAACCCAGAATGCTATAATTGAACATATACTTGAGCATGTAAATAATTACTGATCATTTGCTTTGCGCCAATATTATTGATGGTTTCAAGGACAAATTGATTTTTCTCACTTAAGATAGAGATGAATGAGCAAGCTATGAAAGCAAAAAAAAAAAAAAAAATCATACTGTATATATCTGCTAGTTCCAAAGTACACGTCATAATAATCATTTAATTTTTAGTGATGTTTTTCTTAAAATGAATCGAGCGAATTGACTAGTGGATTGTTGATTTTGAAGTCGTTTGACATTAGGTGATTACTGGATGAATACTATTGGATTGTGGGTACTTGAAATTATATTCTAGTATTCTAGAACTTAGAGCGATCCCTGTTTAATTCTGCAGGTAGAATTACGTCTGGAAGACAGTATACCAACTTGCATATTGAAACGCGATATTACTATAAAAAGTATGATCGGTCGTATTTGGAATTATGATGGAAATTGTTATTTTACTTGCATATTTATGCTTATTTACTGTATTCTTGTACTTATTAACGGTTGGGTCTGTCCATTCATTGGAACTAAGTACAAAAGTTGAGTAAAATGCACCCAGGCCACATGCATGTCAAGCAACATTTTCCTATAGCTATTGGCTTTTAGAATAAAATCATGATGTATATATTAGCTCGGTTATGCGCTTAGTAGTAATTTTTTATGAAATATAAAAATAAAATAAATTATAAAGTATAAAGTATAAAGTATAAAGTATGAATAACTAATTTCAATTACAAGCTAGATCATAATCTCAATTAAGAGCTCAATTATAAATTCAATTACAATCATGTTCAAGACTCGGTTATGTGCTTAGTTATGAGATCGGTTATGGGATCAGTTATGTATTTGGTTTTGGCCCATTTATGTGCCCGGTTATGGGCTCGGTTATGGGTTACGTTAAATGTTTGGTTATGACCTTAATTATGACCATGGTTATGAGCTCGCTTATTACCTTAGTTATGAGCTAGGTTTAGATCTCGGTTATGGGCTCGATTATTGGATCGGTTATGGAATAAAAACTAAATTATAAAATATAAAACACAAAATATAAAAGCTAAATTAGAAAATATAATATATAAAATAAAATATAAATTATAAACTATAAAGTACAAATTATAAATTATAAATTATAAAATAAAATATAAATTATAAAATATAACGCATAAAATATAAAATATAAATATAAATAACTAATTTCAGTTACAAGCTAGATCATAACCTCGATTAAGTGCTCAATTAAAGTTCAACTACAAGCTTGTTTAAGAGCTCGGTTATAGGTTCGGTTATGGGATCAGTTATGAGTTTGGTTTTGGCTTGTTATGTGCCCGGTTATGGGCTCGGTTATGGGCTAGGTTAAAGGTTTGGTTACGACCTTAGTTATGACCATGGTTATAAGCACGATTATTACCTCAGTTATGAGCTAGGTTTAGATCTCGGTTATGCGCTCGGTTATTGGATCGGTTATGGAATAAAAGATGAAATATAAAATATAAAATATAAAAGCTAAATTAGAAAATATAAAATATATTATAAAATATAAAGTATAAAATATAAAATGTAAAATATAAAATAAATTATAAAATATAAAGTATAAAATATAAAATATAAAATAAAATATAAAATATGAATAAAATATAAATAACTTATTTCAGTTTCAAGCTAGATCATACCCTTGATTAAGAGCTCGATTACAAATTCAATTACAAGCTAATTTAAGATTTCGGTTATGGGGTATGTTATATGTTTGGTTTTAGCTCTGTTATGTGTCCGGTTATGGGCTAGGTTAAAAGTTTGGTTGTGACCTTAATTATGATTGTGGTTATGTGCTCGGTTATTACTTCAGTAATGAGCTAGGTTTAGATCTTGGTTATGGGTTCTGTCATTGGATTGGTTATGCAATAAAAGCTAAATTAGAAAATATAAATTATAAAATACAAAATATAAAGTAAACTATAAAATATAAATTATAAAGTATAAAATATAAAATATAAAATATGAATAAAATATAAATAACTAATTTAAGTTTTAACCTAGATCGTAACCTCGATTAAGAGTTCAATTATAAATTCAATTACAAGCTTGTTTAAGAGCTCGGTTATGGGCTCGGTTATGGGATAATTTATGGGTTTGGTTTTGGCTCGGTTATGTGCCCGATGGGCTCGGTTATGTGCTAGGTTAAAGGTTTAGTTATGACCTCAATTATGACTGTTGTTATGTGCTCGGTTATTACCTCAGTTACGTGCTAGGTTTAGATCTCGGTTATGGGCTCGGTTATCGGATTGGTTATGGAATAAAAGCTAAATTAGAAAATATAAAATATGAATAAACTATATATAACTAATTTCGGTTATAAGCTAGATCATAACCTCGATTAAGAGCTCAGTTATAAATTCAATTACATGCTTGCTTAAGAGCTCAGTTATGGTCTTTGTTATAGGATCAGTTATCAGTTAAGTTTTGGCTCGATTATGGTCTCAATCATGGGCTAGTTTGAAGGTTTGGTTATGATCACAATTATGACTGTGGTTATGAGCTTGGTTATTACCTTAGTTATGAGCTATGTTTAGATCTCGGTTACGGGCTCAGTTATAGGCTAGGTAGATCATAACCTCCATTAAAACCACAGTTATAAATTCAATTACAAGCTTGTTTAAGAGCTCGGTTATGGGCTTGGTTATGGGACAAGTTATGGGTTTAGTTTTGGCTCGGTTATGGTCTAAATTATGAGCTAGAATGAAGGTTTGGTTATGACCATGGTTATGACCGTGGTTATAAGCTCAGTTATCACGTCAGTCATAAGCTAGGTTTAGATATCGGTTATGGGCTTAGTTATAGGCTAGGTAAATCATAACCTCGATTAAGACCTCAGTTATAAATTAAATTACAAGCTTGTTTAAGAGATTAGTTATGGGCTTTGTTGTGGGATAAGTTATGGGTTTAGTTTTGGCTCGGTTATGGTCTCAGATATGGGCTAGGTTGAAGGTTTGGTTATGACCTCAATTATGACTGTGGTTATGAGCTCGGTTATTACCTCAGTTATAAGCTTGGTTTAGATCTTAGTTATGAGTTTTGTTATGGGCTCGGTTATTGGATCGGTTATGGATTAAAAGATAAATTAGAAAATATAAAATATGAATAAAATATAAATTACTAATTTCTGTTTGGTTTTTGCTTGGTTGTGTGCCCGGTTATGGGCTAGGTCAAAGGTTTGGTTATGACCTTTATTATGATCATGGTTGTATGCTCAGTTACTATCTCATTTATGAGCTGGGCTTAGATCTTGGTTATGGGCTCGGCTATTGGATCGGTTATGGAATAAAAGCTAAATTAAAACATAAAATGAAAAAAAATTAAAGTATAAAAAATAAAATCTAAATTAGAAAATATAAAATGTAAAACATTAAATAAAATATTAAATATAAATTATAAAATATTAAATAAAATATAAAATATAAAATATATAAATTTAAAGTATAAAGTATAAAATATAAAATATAAATAACTAAATTCAGTTACAAGCTAGATCATAACATCGATTAAGAGCCCAATTATAACTTCAATTACAAGCTTGTTGAAGAGCTTGGTTATTTACTCGGTTATGGGATCAGTTATGGGTTTGGTTTTGGGTTATGTGCCCGGTTATGGGCTCAGTTTTGGGCTAGGATAAAGGTTTGGTAATGACCTTAATTATGATCGTGGTTATGTGCTCGGTTATTACTTCAGTTATTAGCTAAGTTTAGATCTTTGTATGGGATCTGTAACAATACACACCTCCGTTCACGCAAGATATTGTCCTTAACTTAGCCACCGTATAGGTGTGGGGTTTTATCCCTCAAAAGGCCTCGGGTTTAGCAAGAGATGGGCTCTACTATATAAGTACCCACTTCACACAGGCTTCCATGATGTGGGACTTAGAGGTGTTACATTCTCCCCTCCTATAGAGCCCAACGTCCCCGTCGGCTCACAAACACATCACCGAGGCGTTGTGGTCCACACAGGAGCCATAATTCTGGCTGGGTATTGGCTCTGATACCACTATAACAATATGCACCTCCATTCACGCAAGATATTGTCCCCAACTTAGCCACTGTATAGGTGTGGGGTTTTGTTCCTCAAAAGGCCTTGGGTTAGTAAGAGATGGGCTCTACTATATAAGTACGCACTTCACATAGGCTTCCATGATGTGGGACTTAGGGGTGTTACAGTCTCGGTTGTTGGATCGATTATGGAATAAAAGCTAAATTAGAAAATATAAAATATAAAAGCTAAAATATAAAATAACATATAAAATATAAATTATAAATTATAAAATATGAATAAAATATAAATAACTAAATTCAATTACAAGCTAGATCATAACATCGATTAAGAGCTCAATTATAAATTCAATAACAAGTTTGTTTAAGTGCTCGGTTATGGGCTCAGTTATGGGATCAGTTATGGGTTTGGTTTTGGCTCTGTTATGTACCCGGTTATGGGCTAGGTTATAGGTTTAGTTATGAGCTTAATTACGAGCTAAAGTATAGATATTGGTTATTTCCTCGGTTATGGAATCAGTTATAGGCTCGGTTGTTGTTTAGGTTATTGGCTTGATTATGCGTACAATGTACCGTATGACTTTGTTATATGCTTGGTTATAGGCTTAGTAATTAGCTTGGTTATGGGCTTAGTAGTAATTTTTTATGAAATATAAAATATAAAATATAAATAACTAATTTCAGATACAAGCTAGATCATAGTCTCGATTAAGAGCTCAATTATAAACTCAATTATAAGCCTGTTTAAGAACTCGGTTATGGGCTCTATTATGGGTTAGGTTATGACCTTAATTAGACCACGCTTATGAGCTTGGTTATTACCTAAGTTATGAGCTAGGTTTAGATCTCAGTTATGGGCTCGGTTATTGGATCAGTTATGGAATAAAAGCTAAATTAGAGAATATAAAACTTAAAAGCTAAATTAGAAAATATAAAATATAAAAGCTAAATTAGAAAATATAAAATATAAAATAAAATATAACTTATAAAATATAAAGTATAAAATATAAAATATAGAATAAAGTATAAAATATAAAGCTTAAAATATAAAATATAAAATATGAATAAAATATAAATAACTTATTTCAGTTACAAGGTAGATCATAACCTCGATTAGGAGCTCAATTATAAATTCAATTACAAGCTTGTTTGATAGCTCGGTTATGGGCTCGGTTATAGGCTCTGTTATGGGTTCGGTTTTGGCCCGGTTATGTACTCGATTATGAGCTCGATTATAGGCTAGGTTAGAGGTTTGAATATTACCTCAATTATGACCTTATGAGCTTGGTTATTATCTTAGTTATAAACTAGGTTTAGATCTCAGATATGGGATAATAGCTAAATTATAAAATATGAAATATAAATAACTAATTTCGGTTACAAGATATATCATAACCTCGATTAAGACCTCAATTATATATTCAATTACAAGCTTGTTTAAAAGCTCGGTTATAGGATAAGTTATGGGTTTAGTTTGGCTCGGTTATGGGCTTGGTTAAAGGTTTGGTTACGACCTTAATTATGACTATGGTTATGAGCTGGGCTATTACCTCAGTTATGAGCTAGGTTTAGAACCCGGTCATGGGCTTGGTTACTGGATCGGTTATGGAATAAAAGCTAAATTAGAAAATATAAAATACGAAAAAAAAATACTAATTTCGGTTACAAGGTGGATCATAACCTTGATTAAGACCTCAGTTATAAATTCAATTACAAGTTTGTTAAGAGCTCGGTTTTGGGCTCGATTATGGGTTTAGTTTTGGCTCGGTGATGGGTTAGGTTATTGGTTTGGTTATGACCTAGATTATGAGCTTGATCATTGGAAGTATTTTCGATTGCATGTTGAGGTTACGATCTTGTTTATGTTCTCGACTAAGAGCTCAGTTATTACTTCAGTTACAAGATGCTTTAATAGCTCAGTTATGGAATCTGTTATCGGATACATTATGGGTTAGGTTGTGGGCTCGATTATTACCTCAGTTACAAACTTGGTTTAGATCTTCGTTACGGGCTTGGTTATGTGATCGGTTATGGCTAGGTTATAGGCTCGGTTATGACCGTGGTTATGAGCTCGATTATTACCTCAGTTACGAGCTACATTATATATCTTAGTTATTATCTAGATTATGGGATCGGTTATAGGGTCCGTTGTGGTTCAGGTTATTGGGTCGATCATGTGTACAATATACAATTATGGCTCGGTTATGACCTCGATTATGACTGTGGTTATGAGCTTGGTTATTACCTCAATTACGATCTACATTATATATCTCAGTTATTGCCTCGGTTATGGGATCAATTATAGGCTCAAATTTCAAATATAAAATAAAATATAAAGTATAAAATATAAAATAAAGTATAAAATATAAAATGTAAAATGTAAAATATAAAATATAAATAAAATATAAAAAACTAATTTCAGTTACAAGCCAGAAAATAATCTCGATTAAGAGCTCTATTGTAAATACAATTACAAGCTTGTTTTAGAGCTCGGTTATGGGCTCGGTTATTGTATCAGTAATGGGTTTAGTTTTGTCTCAGTTATGTGCCCGGTTATAAGCTAGGTTAAAGGTTTGGTTATGACCTCAATTATGACCGTGGTTATGTGCTCAGTTATTACCTTAGTTATGAGCTAGGTTTAGATCTTGGTTATGGGCGCGGTTATTTTGTCCGTTACGAAATAAAAGCAAATTTAGAAAATAAAAAATATAAGTTAGAAAATATAAAATATAAAATAAAATATAAAACATAAAGTATAAAATATAAACTATAAAATAAAAAATAAAAAATAAAAAATAAAATATAAGTATAAAATCTAAATTAGAAATGTAAAACATAAAATATGAATAAAATATAAATTACTAATTTAAGTTACAAGCTAAATCATAACTTCGATTAAGAGCTCAATTATAAATTCAATTATGAGCTTGTTTAAGAGCTCGGTTAAGGTCCCGGTTATGGGATCAATTATGAATTTAGTTTTGGCTCGGTTATGTGCCCGGTTATCGGCTCAGTTACGGGCTAGGTTAAACGTTTGGTTATGACCGTGCTTACGTGCACGGTTATTACCTCAGTTATGAGATAATATAAAAGTTAAATTAGAAAATATAAATAACTAATTTCGATTACAAGCTACGTCATAACCTCGATTAAGAGCTCAGTTATAAATTCAATTACAAACTTGTTTAAGAGCTCGGTTATGGGCTCGGTTATAGGATCAGTTATGGGTTTGGTTTTGGCTCGGTTATGGGCTAGGTTAAAGGTCTGGCTATTACCTCAATTATGACCGTGGTTAAGAGCTTGGTAATTATCTCAGTTATAAACTAGGTTTAGATCTAGATTATGGGCTAGGTTAAAGGTCTGGTCATGATCTCAATTATGACCGTGGTTATGCGCTTGGTAATTACCTCGGTTATAAGCTAGGTTTAGATCTCGGTTATGGGCTTGGTTATGGGACAAAAGATAAAATATAAAATATAAAATATAAAATGTGAATAAAATATAAATAACTAATTTCGGTTACAAGGTAGATAACAACCTTGATTAGGACCTCAGTTATAAATTCAATTACAAGTTTGTTTAAGAGCTTAGTTTTGGGCTCGGTTATGGGATAAATTGTGGGTTTAGTTTTGGCTCGGTTATGGGCTAGGTTAAAGGTTTGGTTATGACCTCAATCATGAGCTTGATTATGGGAGTATTTTCAATTACAGGTTTAGGTTACGATCTTGTTTATGTTCTTGACTAAGAGCTCAGTTATTACTTTAGTTACAAGCTAGTTTAATAGCTCAGTTATGGAAACAGTTATGGGATACATTATGGGTTAGGTTATGGGCTCAGTTGTGGGCTCGGTTATTACCTTGGTTACGAACTTGGTTTAGGGCTTGGTTATGTGATTAGTTATATGCTAGGTTGTGGGCCCGGTTATGATCATGGTTATAAGCTTGATTATTACCTCAGTTACGAGCTACATTATATATCTTAGTTATTGCCTCGATTACGGGATCAGCTATAGGCTCGGTGGTGGTTTAGGTTATAGGCATGATTATGTGTATAATGTACCGTTTGACCTTGTTATATGCTCGGTTATAGGCTTAGTAGTAATTTGTTTTGCAATGTAAATATAAAATAAAATATAAAATATAAATAATTAATTTCAGTTACAAGCTAGATCACAATCTTGATTAAGCGCTCAATTATAATATCAATTAAAAGCTAGTTTAAGAGCTCGGTTATGCGCTAGGTTATTGGATCAGTTATGGGTTTGGCTTTGGCTCTGTTATGTCCCCGTTTATGGGCTAGGTTGAAGGTTTGGTTATGACCTTAATTGTGATCGTGGTTATGTGCTCGGTTATTAGATCGGTTACGGAATAAAAGCTAAATTAAAAAATATAAAATATAAAAGCTAAGTTAGAAAATATAAAATGTCTAATATAATATATAAATTATAAATTATAAAATATAATCTATAAAGTATAAAATATAAAATATAATGTATAAATTATAAATTATAAAATATGAATAAATATAAATATCTAATTTCAGTTACAAGCTAGATCATAACCTCGATTAAGGGCTCAATTATAAATTCAATTACATGCTTGTTTATGCGCTCCGTTATGGGATCGGTTATGGGATCAGTTATGGGTTTGGTTTTGGCTCGGTTAATTGCCCGGTTATGGGCTCAGTTATGGGCTAGTTTAAAGGTTTTGTTATGACCTCAATTATGGTCGTGGCTATGTGTTCGGCTATTACCTCGGTTATGAGCTAATATAAAAGCTAATTAGAAAATATAAAATATAAAATATGAATAAAAAATAAATAACTAATTTCGGTTACGAGCCACATAATAACCTCGATTAAGAGCTTAGTTATAGATTCAATTACAAGTTTGTTTAAGAGCTCGGTTATGAGCTCGGTTATAGGATCAATTATGGGTTTGGTTTTGGCTCGGTTATGTGCTCGGTTATGGGCTAATTTAAAGGTTTGGTTATGACCACAATTTTGACCGCGGTTATGAGCTTAGTTATTACTTCAGTTATAAGCTAGATTTAGATCTCGGTTACAGGCTCGGTTATGGGCTAGGTAAATCATAACCTCGATTAAGACCTCAGTTATAAATTTAATTACAAGCTTGTTTAAGAGCTCGATTATGGGCTTGGTTATGAGATTAGTTATGGTCAAGTTTTGGTGCTGTTATGGTCTCAGTTTTGGGCTAGGTTAAAGGTTTGGTTATGACCTCAATTATGACTGTGGTTATAAGCTAGGTTATTACCTTAGTTATGAGCTAGGTTTAGATCTTGATTATGGGGTCGATCATTGTATCGGTTATGGAATAAAAGCTAAAATATTAAATATAAAATATAAAATACAAAATACAAAATATGAATATAATATAACTAATTAATTTCGGTACAAGCTATATTATAACCTCGATTAAGAGCTCATTTATAATTTCAATTACAAACTTGTTTAAGAGCTCAGTTATGGTTGTTTTGGCTCGGTTATGTGGTTGGTTATGATCTCGATTATGGGATAGGTTAAAGGTTTTGTTATTACCTCAATTATGACCGTGGTATTGAGCTTAGTTATTATCTCAGTTATAAATTAGGTTTATATCTCAATTATGTGATAAATGCTAAGTTATAAAATATTAAATAACTAGTTTCGGTTATAAGATAGATTATAACCTCGATTAAGACCTCGGTTGTAAATTCAATTACAAGCTTGTTTAAGAGCTTGGTTATGGGCTCGATTATGGGTTTAGTTTTGACTCGATTATGGGCTCGGTTACAGATTTGGTTATGATCTCAGTTATGACTGTGGTTATGAGCTCGGTTCTTACTTCAGTTATGAGCTAGGTTTAGAACCCAATTATGCGCTCGGTTATTCAGACATATGGCCTAACCGGTTACCTATGACGCGTAAAAGGCATCTGCACGTAAAGCCTAATCGGGTACTTCATCAATAATTCTACACCCAGTAGAGATTTATTAACCGAGCGGGTACCTATGACACGTTAAACACATCCGGACGCAAGGCCTTATCGGGTACTTATGACACATAAATTAACGATTTTACACCTAGTAGGGATTAATTATCTGAGCGGGTACTTATGACACGTAAAATACATCCGGATGCAAGGCCTAATCGGGTACCTATGACACGTAAAAGGCATCCAAGTGCAATGCCTAATCGGGTACCCTTGACACGTAAAAGACATTCAGACGCAAGGACTAATTAGGTACTTCATCAACAATACTACACCCAGTAGGAATAAATTAACCGAGCGGGTACCCGTGACACGTAAAACACTTCTGTAAGCAAAGCCTAATCGGTTAATCCAACAACGATTCTACACCCAGTAGGAATTAGTTCACCGAGCAGGTACCCGTGACACGTAAATGACTTCCGCATGAAAGGCCTAATCATGTACCTTTGACACGTAAAAGACTTCCGCACGCAAGTCCTAATCGTGCACTCCAACAACGATTCTACACCCAGTAAGAATTAGTTAACCGAGTGAGTACCTGTGACTCGTAAAAAACTTCCGCATGCAAGGCCTAATCGAGTACCTATGACAGGTAAAAGACTTCCGCATATAAGGCTTAATCGGGTACTCCAGCAACGATTCTACATCTAGTAGGAATTAATTAACCAAGCAAGTACCCGTGACACGTAAAAGACTTTAGCACGCAAGGCTTAATCGGGTACCAGTGACATGTAAAAGATATCTGCATGGAAGGCCTAATCGGGTACCTACGGCACGTAAAAGACTTCGCACGCAAGGCCTAACAGGGTACTCCAGCAACGATTCTACACCCAGTACGGATTAATTAAACGAGCGGGTACTTATGACACGTTAAACATATCTGGACGCAAGGTCTAATTGGGTACTTATGACACATAAATTAACGATTCTGCACCTATTAGGGATTAATTAACCGAGCGTGTACTTATGACACGTAAAAGACATCCGGATGCAAGGCCTAATTGGGTACCTATGAAACGTAAAAGACATCCAAGTGCAAGGCCTAATCAGGTACCCATGACACGTAAAAGACATCCACATGCAAGGCCTAATCGGGTACTTCATCAATGATTCTACACCCAATAGCGATTAATTAACTGAGTGGGTACCTATGACCCATTAAACACATTCAGACGAAAGGCCTAATCGGGTACTTATGACACGTAAAAGACATCCGGACGCAAAGCCTAATCGGGTACCTATGACATGTAAAAGACATCCGGACGCAAGGCTTAAGCGGGTACTTCATCAACAACACTACACCCAGTAGGGATTAATTAATCGAGCGGGTACCTATGACACGTAAATGACGTCCGGACGCAAGGCCTGATCGGGTGCTTCATCAATGATTCTACACCGAGTAGGGATTAATTAACCGAGCGGGTAACTATGACACGTTAAACGCATTTGGACGTAAGGCGTAATCGGGTATCTATGACACGTAAACGACATGCGAACGTAAGGCCCAATCGGGTACTTCATCATTGATTCTACACCCAGTAGGGATTAATTAACCGAGCACGTACCTATGACATATTTAGACACAAGGCCTAATCGGGTACCTATGACATGTAAAATACATTCGGACGTAAGGCCTAATCACGTACTTCATCAGCGATTCTACATATAGTAGGGATTAATTAATCAAGTGGGTACCTATGACACCAAAAAAACATCCGGACGCAACGCCTAATCTGGTACCTATGACACGTAAAAGACATCCGGACGCAAGGCCGAATCAGGTACCTATGACTTGTAAGAGACTTCCGAGAACAAGGCCTAATCGGGTACCTATGACAGTAAAACACATCCGAGCATAAGGCCTAATCGAGTACCTATGACACATAAAAAAACCTAGACGCAAGGTCTAATCAGGTACTTCTTCAATTATTCTACACCCATTAGGGATTAATTAATCGAGCAGGTACCTATGACACGTTAAAGACATTAGGACACAAGACCTAAGCGGGTACCTATGACACATTAAAGACTTTCGGACGCAAGCCCTAATTGGGTACTTCATCAACTATTCTACACCCACTATGGATTAATTAACCGAGCTGTTAACTATGTCACGTTAAAGACATTCGGACGCAAAGCCTAATCGAGTACCTATGACACGTAAAAGACATCCGAACACGAAAGACATCCGGACGCAAGGTCTAATCGGGTACCTATGACATGTAAAAAACTTTCAGACACAATGCATAATTGGGTACATAATCAACGATTCTACACCCTATAGGGGTTAATTAGTTGAGCGGGTACCTATGACACGTAAAAGACATTCGAAGTTGATGGGTTCCGCTTCAAACAAGGTAGATCATGAATAAAATATAAATAACTAATTTTGGTTATAACATAGATCATAACCTCGATTAAGATCTCAGTTATAAATTCAATTACAAGCTTGTTTAAGTGCTCAGTTATGGGCTCGGTTATAGGATCAGTTATGGTTTTTGTTTTGGCTTGTAATGAGATCAGTTATAGGCTAGGTTAAAGGTTTGGTTATGACCTCAACTATAATCATTTTTATGACCTCGGTTATTACCTCAGTTATGAGGTAGGTTTAGATTTCGGTTATGGGCTCAGTTATGGGATAAAATCTAAATTATAAAGTATAAATAACTAATTTCGGTTACAAGCGAAATCATAACCTCGATTAAGAGCTTAGTTATAAATTCAATTACAACCTTATTTAAGAGCTCGGTTATGGGCTCAATTATGAGATCTGTTATGGGTTTGGTTGGTTATGTGCTTGATTATGAGCTCAGTTATGGGCTAGGTTAAAGATTTGGTATTACCTTAATTATGACCGTGGTTATGAGCTCGGTTATTATCTCAATTATAAGCTAGGTTTAGATCTCGGTTATGGGATAAAAGCTTAAATATAAAATATAAAATATGAATAAAATATAAATAACTAATTTTATTTACAAGTTAGATCAAAACCTCAATTAAGTCCTCAGTTATAAATTCAATTACAAGCTTGTTTAAGAGCTCGCTTATGGGCTTGGTTATGGGATAAGTTATGGGTTTAGTTTTGGCTCGGTTAAGGTCTCAGTTATGGACTAGGTTAAAGGTTTGGTTATGACCTCAATCATGACCATGGTTATGAGCTCGGTTATTACCTTAGTTATAACTTAGGTTTAGATCTTAGTTACGAATTCTGATATGGGCTCGGTTGTTGGATTGGTTATGGAATAAAAGCTAAATTAAAAAATATAAAATTTGAATAAAATATAAATTACTAATTTCTGTTTGGTTTTTGCTTGGTTATGTACCCAGTTATGGGCTAGGTGAAAGGTTTTGTTATGTCCTCAATTATGACTGTGGTTATGTGCTCGGTCATTACCTCAGTTACGAGCTAATATAAAAGCTAAATTAGAAAATATAAAGTAAAAAATATGAATAAAATATAAAAAAAAACTAATTTCAATTACAAGCTACATCAGAACCTCGATTACAGTTATAAATTCAATTACAAGTTTATTTAAGAGCTCGGTTATTAGACGAGTTATGGGTTTGGTTTTGGCTCAGTTATGCACCTGGTTAGGGGCTCGGTTATGGGCTATGATAAAGGTGTGGTTATGACCTTTATTATGATCGTGGTTGTGTGCTTGGTTATTACCCTAGTTATGAGCTAGGTTTAGATCTTGGTTATAGGCTCGGTTATTGGATCGGTTATGGAATAAAATCTAAATTAAAAAATATAAAATATAAAAGCTAAATTAGAAAATATAAAATGTAAAATATTAAATAAAATATTAAATATAAATTATAAAATATTAAATAAAATATAAAATATAAATATGAAATATAAAGTATAAAATACAAAATATAAAATATGAATAAAATATAGATAACTAAATTAAGTTTAAAGCTAGATCATAACATCAATTAAGAGCTCAATTATAAATTCAATTACAAGCTTGTTGAAGAGCTCGGTTATGGACTCGGTTATGGGATTTGATATCGATTTGGTTTTGGGTTATGTGTCCGGTTATGGGCTCTGTTTTGGGCTAGGTTAAAGGTTTGGTAATGACCTTAATTATGATCGTAGTTGTGTGCTCGGTTATTACTTCCGTATGAGCTAAGTTTAGATCTTTGTTATAGGCTCGGTTGTTGGATCGGTTATGAAGTAAACGCTAAATTAGAAAATATAAAATGTAAATTATAAAAGCTAAAATATAAATTATAAAATAAAATATAAAATATAAAATATAAATAAAATATAAATAACTAAATTCAGTTACAAGCTAGATCATAACATCGATTAAGAGCTCAATTATAAATTCAATTACAAGCTTTTTTAAGAGCTCGGTTATTGCCTCGGTTATGGGATCAGTTATGGGTTTGGTTTTGGCTCTGTTATGTACCCGGTTATGGTCTAGGTTAAAGGTTTGGCTCTGACTTTAATTACGAGCTACAGGATAGATATCGATTATTGCCTCGGTTATGGAATCAGTTATAAGCTCGGTTGTGGTTTAGGTTATTGGCTTGATTATGCATACAATGTTACATATGACGTTGTTATGTGCTCGGTTATAGGCTTAGTAATTAGCTCGGTTATGGGCTTAGTAGTAATTTTTTTATGAAATATAAAATATAAAATAAAATATAAAATGTAAATAACTAATTTCAGTTACAAGCTAGTTCATAATCTCGATTAAGAGCTCAATTGTAAATTCAATTACAAGCTTGTTTAAGAACTCGGTTATGGTCTCTATTATGGATTTGGTTATGATCTTAATCATTACCATGGTTATGAGCTTGGTTATTACCTAAGTTATGAGCTAGGTTTAGATCTCAGTTATGGGCTTGGTTATTGGATCAGTTATGGAATAAAAGCTAAATTAGAAAATATAAAATATAAAAGCTAAATTAGAAAATATAAAATATAAAATATAAAGGCTAAATTAGAAAATATAAAATAAAATATAAAGTATAAAATATAAAGTATAAAATATAAAGCATAAAATATAACATAAAATATAAATTATAAATTATAAAACATTAAATATTAAATAAAAATAACTAATTTCAGTTACAAGGTAGATTATAACCTCGATTAGGAGCTCAATTATAAATTCAATTACAAGCTTATTTAATAGGTCGGTTATGGGCTCAGTTATAGGATCGATTACGAGTTTGGTTTTGGCTCATTTATGTGCTCGGTTATGTGCTCGGTTATGAGCTCGGTTATAGGCTAGGTTAAAAGTTTGAATATTACCTCAATTATGACTGTGGTTATGAGCTTGGTTATTATCTTTGTTATAAACTAGGTATAGATGTCGGATATGGGATAATAGCTAAATTAAAAAATATAAAATATAAATAACTAATTTCGGTTATGAGATAGATAATAACCTCGATTAAGACCTCAGTTATATATTCAATTACAAGCTTGTTTAAGAGCTCAGTTATGGGCTCGGTTATAGGATAAGTTATGGGTTTTGTTTTGGCTCAGTTATGGGCTAGGTTAAAGGGTAGTTATGACCTTAATTACGACAGTGGTTATGAGGTTGGTTATTACCTCAGTTATGAGCTAGGTTTAGAACCTGATTATGGGCTCTCTTGTTGGATCGGTTATGGAATAAAGGTTAAATTAGAAAATATAAAATACAAATAAAATATAAATAACTAATTTCGATTACAAGGTAGATCATAACCTCTATTAAGTGCTCAATTATAAATTCAATCACAAGTTTGTTTAAAAGCTCGGTTATGAGGTCGGTTATGGGTTTAGTATTGATTCGGTTATGGGCTAGGTTAAATGTTTGGTTATGTTCTCAATTATGATCGTGGTTATGAGCTCGGTTATTACCTCAGTTATAAGCTATGTTTAGATCTCGGTTGTGGGCTCGGTTATGTGATAAAAGCTAAATTATAAAACATAAAATATAAAATATAAAGAAAAAAATTAACTAATTTCGATTACAAGGTATATCATAACCTTGATTAAGACCTCAGTTATAAATTCAATTACAAGTTTGTGTAAGAGCTCAATTTTGGGCTCGGTTATGGGATAAGTTATGGGCTTAGTTTTGGCCCAGTTATGGGCTAGGTTATACGTTTGGTTATGACCTCAATTATCAGCTTGATTATGGGAAGTATTTTCAAATACAAACCTGGTTTATGGGCTTGATTATTACCTCGGTTACAAGCCTGGTTTATGGGCTCGGTTATATGCCCGGTTATAATCTAGGTTAAAGTTTTGGTTATGACCTCAGTTATGATCGTGGTTATGTGCTCAGTTATTACCTCAGTTATGAGCTAGGTTTAGATCTTGGTTATGTGCTCGGTTATTTGATCGGTTATGGAATAAAAGCTAAATTAAGATATATAAAATATGAAATATAAATTTGAAAATACAGAATATAAAATAAAATATAAATTACAAATTATAAAACATAAAGTATAAAATATAAAATATAAAATAAAATATATAAGTATAAAATATAAATTCTAAAATGTAAAATATAAAATATGGATAAAATATAAATAACTAATTTAAGTTACAAGCTAGATCATAAACTCAATTAAGAGCTCATTTATAAATTCAATTACATGCTTGTTTACGAGCTCGGTTATCGGATCAGTTATGGATTTGGTTTTGGCTTGGTTATGTGCCCGGTTAAACGTTTGGTTATCACCTGCTTATGTGCTCGGTTATTACCTCAGTTATAAGTTAATATAAAAGTTAAATTTGAAAATATAAAATATGAATAAAATGTAAATAACTAATTCCGATTACAAGCTACATCATAACTCGATTAAGAGCTCGGTTATAAATTCAATTACAAACTTGTTTAAGAGATTGTGAGCTCGATTATGGGATAGGTTATAGGTTGGGTTATTACCTCAATTATGACTATGATTAAGAGCTTGGTTATTATCTCTGTTATAAACTATGTTTAGATCTCGGTTATGGTATCGGTTTTGGGCTAGGTTAAAGGTTTAGTTATGATCTCAATTCTGATCATGGTTATGAGCTCGATTATTACCTCGGATATAAGCTAGGCTTACATATCGGTTATGGCGGCTCGGTTATGGGATAAAAGCTAAAAGCTAAAATACGAATAGAATATAAATATCTAATTTCTGTTACAAGACAGATCATAACCTTTATTAAGACCTCAGTTATAAATTCAATTGCAAGTTTGTTTAAGAGCTCATTTTTGGGCTCGGTTATGGGATAAGTTATGGGTTTAGTTTTGGCTCGGTTATGGGCTAGGTTAAAGGTTTGGTTATGACCTTAATTATGAGCTTGATTATGGGAAATATTTTCAATTACAGGTTTAGATTACAATCTTGTTTATGTTCTCAATTATGAGCTCAGTTATTACTTGGTTAGGTTATGGGCTTAGTTGTTGACTCGGTTGTTACCTCGGTTACAAACTTGGTTTAGGGCTTGGTTACGGGCCTTGTTATGTGATCAGTTATAGGGTAGGTTGTGGACTCAGTTATGACCATGGTTATAAGCTCGATTATTACCTCAGTTACGAGTCACATTATATATCTTAGTTATTTCCTCGATTATGGAATCGGTTATAGGCTCGGTTGTTGTTTAGGTTATCGGGTCGATCATGCGTACAATGTACAGTTATGGCTCGATTATGGGAGAGGTTATGGGCTCAATTATGAACATGGTTATGAGCTTGGTTATTACCTCAATTACGAGCTACATTACAGATCTCGGTTATTGCCTCGGTTATGGGATCAGTTATAGGCTTGGTTGTGGTTCAGGTTATTGGCATGATTATGTGTATAATGTACCATGTGACTTTGTTATATGCTCGGTTATAGGCTTAGCAATTAGCTCGGTTATAGGCTTGGTTGTGATGTGGTTCGATTGTGAGCTTATAAAATCTATAAAATCGAAGAGAGTTTATAAAACCTAGAAATTCAATCAATAATTTATATATCTTAGTTAAGAGTTCAACTACTGATTTAATTATCCATTCTGATATTGGTTGGGTTAGGTGCTTGATCAGGCTTCAATAATGGGGTTGGATATGATATTCGATTATGGGCTCAGTTACATACCTAGTTACAGGCTTGGTTAAGAACATGGTTATGAGTTCGGCTACATGCTTGGTAATATGTTCGATTATAGGCTTGGTTGTGCGCTTAGTTATGCAATTTGTTATGAAATATTATAACTTCACTAACATTATGCATTTGGCTGAGTGCACTGTACATTTTTTAATTATAAAGCATAAAATACAAAATATAAAATAATATTTATAAAATAGAAAATAGAAAATATAGAACGTAAAACGTAAAATATAAAATATAAAATATAATGAACTTAAAATCTAAGTCAACAAATAATATATTTTGGTCATGGTCTCCGTTGATTGTTTGGTTATGTACATGGTTATTACTTTGGTTATGGCCCTGGATATATGTTTGATTACGATTTTGGTCATGGGATTCGATTTTGGACTTGAATATAGGCCCTTTTATTGGCCCAATTATGGGCTACTACCTGCTATGGCATTGGATATATGTTCAGTCATATGTTCGGTTATTGGTTCAATTAAGAGCTCGATTATCATTTTGTTTATGAGCTCAGTTATGGACTTGTTAATGTTTACTATTGAATGTTTGGTTATATTGATTGTTTGGTTATATTGAATGTTTGGTTATATTTATGTTCATTCAAAATTGTAAATGTTTGGTTATGGGCTCGATTATAATCTCGGTTATGGTTATTATGTTCAATTATGAACGAACTCCAAACCTAATAAGGTACTAATGGATAAAAAATGTGAATGTATTACGGACTTTCTAATTTACTTTGTTCTCGGTTATAGTTATTATGTTTGGATAAAAAATGCGAATGCATTCCAAGCTTTTCTAAGAGCTCCATTATGGGATCAGTTATGGGTTTGGTTTTGGCTCAGTAATGTGTCCGGTTATGGGCTAAGTTAAAGGTTTGGTTATGACCTCAATTATGACCGTGGTTATGAGCTCAGTTATTACTACAATTATGAGCTAGATTTAAATCTTACTTATGGGCTCTACTATTGGATTGGTTATGGAATTAAAGTTAAATTAGAAAATATAAAATATAAGATATAAAATATAAAATATGAATAAAATATAAATAACTAATTTCGGTTACAAGCTAGATCATAACCTCGATTAAGAGCTCAGTTATAAATTCAAGTACAAGCTTGTTTAAGAGCTCAGTTATGGGCTAGATTATAGGTTCAGTTATGGGTTTGGTTTTGACTTGGTTATGAGCTTGGTTATTATCTCAGTTGTAAACTAGGTTTAGATCTCAGTTATGGGCAAGGTTAAAGGTTTGGTTTTTATCTCAATTATGACCGTGGTTATGATCTCGGTTATTACCTCGGTTATAAGCTAGGTTTAGATCTCCGTTATGGGCTCGGTTATGGGATAAAAGCTAAATTATAAAATATAAATAACTAATTTCGGTTACAAGGTAGATTGTAACCTTTATTAATACCTCAGTTGTAAATTTAATTACAAGTTTGTTTAAGAGCTCGAATTTGGACTCGGTTATGGGATAAATTATGGGTTTAATTTAGGCTCGGTTATAGGCTAGGTTAAAAGTTTGGTTATTACCTCAATTATGGGCTTGATTATGTGAAATATTTTCTATTGCAGGTTTAGGTTACGATCTTGTTTATGTTCTCAATTAAGAGAGGAGTTATTACTTCAGTTACAAGATGGTATATTAGCTCAGTTATGGGATAAATTATCGGTTAGGTTATGGGCTCGGTTATTGACTCGGTTACCTCGGTTACAAACATGGTTTAGTGCTTGGTTATGGGCTTGGTTATGTGATCAGTTATGGGCTAGGTTATGTGCTCGATTATGACCGTGGTTATGAGCTCGATTATTACCTCAGTTATGAGCTACATTATACATCTAAGTTATTGTCTCGATTATGCGATCGGTTATTGGATCGGTTGTGGTTTAGGTTATTGGCTCGATCAAGCGTACAATGTACAGTTATGGGCTAGGTTATGGGCTTGGTTATGACCTCGATTATGACCATGATTATGAGCTTGGTTATTACCTTAATTATGTGCTATAGTATTGATCTCGGTTATTGCCTCGGTTATATGATCAGTTATAGGCTCGGTTGTGGTTTAGGTTATTGGCTTAATTATGCGTACAATGTATAGTATGACTTTGTTATATGCTTGGTTATAGGCTTAGTAATTAGCTCGGTTATGGGCTTAGTAGTAATTTAATATGTAATATAAAATATAATATAAAATATAAAGTATAAAGTACAAAATATGAATAAAATATAAATAACTAATTTCAGTTACAAGCTAGATCATAATCTCGATTAAGAGCTCAATTATAATTTTAATTACAAGCTTGTTTAAATGCTCAATTATGGGCTCGCTTATTGGATCAGTTATGGGTTTGGATTTGGCTCGGTTACGTGCCCGATTATAGGCTCGGTTATGGGCTAGGTTAAAGGTTTGGTTATGACCTTAGTTATGGCCATTGTTATGAGCTTGGTTATTGCCTCAATTATGAGCTAGGTTTAGATCTTGGTTATGGGCTCGGTTTCTGGATCGGTTATGGAATAAAAGCTAAATTAGAAAATATAAAAGCTAAATTAGAAAATAAAAAAAATATATAGTATAAAATATAAAATAACATATAAGATATAAAATATAAAATATAAAGTACAAAATTATAAATTATGAGACAATGTGAAACATTCTTGAACACATTATATGTCTTAGTTATTGTCTCAATTATGGGATCATTTGTGGTTTAGGTTATTGGGTCAATCATGTGTACAATGTACAGTTATGGCTCAGTTACGAGCTAGGTTATGGGCTCAGTTATGACTTCGATTATGACCGTGGTTATGAGCATAGTTATTACCTCAATTACGACGGTTATTGCCTCGGTTATGGAATCAGTTATAGGCTCGGTTGTGGAACAGGTTATTGACTTGATTATGCATACAATGTACCGTATGACTTTGTTATATGCTCGGTTATAGGTTTAGTAATTAGCTCGGTTATGGGCTTAGTAGCAGTAATTTGTTAGAAATAAAAAATAAAAAATATAAAAGCTAAATTAGAAAATATAAAATAAAATATAAAACACAAATTATAAATTATAAAGTATAAAATATAAATTATACATTATATAATATGAATAAAATATAAGTAACTAATTTCAGTTACAAGCTAGATCATAACCTTGATTAAGAGCTCAATTGTAAATTCAATTACAAGCTTGTTTAAGAGCTCGGTTATGAGGTCGATTATGGGTTTAGTTTTGGCTCGATTATGGGCTAGGTTAAAGATTTGGATATGATCTCAATTATGACCGTGGTTATGAGCTTGGTTATTATCTCAGTTATAAGCTTGGTTTAGATCTTGGTTATGGTATCGGTTATGGAACTAAAGCTAAATTAGAAAATGTAAAATATAAAACTAAATTATAAAATATAAATTATAAATTATAAAATATAAAATAAATTATAAAATATAAAGTATAAAATATGAAATATGAATAAAATATAAATAACTAATTTTGGTTACAAGCTAGATCATAACCTTTATTAAGAGCTTGGTTATAAATTCAATTACAAGCTTTTTTAAGAGCTCAATTGTAGGCTCGGTTATGGGATGAGTTATGGATTTGGTTTTGGCTTGGTTATGTGCCCAGTTATGGACTCGGTTATGGGCTAGGTTAAAGGTTTGGTTATGACCTCAATTATGACTGTGGTTATGAGTCTGTTATTACCTCAGTTTTGAACTAGATTTAGATCTTACTTATGGGCTCTGTTATTGGATAGGCAATGGAAAAAAACTAAATAAGAAAATAGAAAATACAAAATGAAAAATACAAAAAAATATAGATAACTAATTTCAGTTACAAGCTAGATGATAACCTCGATTAAGAGCTCAGTTATAAACTCAATTACAAGCTTGTTTAAGAGCTCGGTTATGGGCTCAGTTATGGGTTTGGTTTTGGCTCGGTTATGCGCACGGTTATGAGCTTGGTTATGGGCTAGGTTATGTGATCGGTTATGGGCTCGGTTATGACTGTGGTTATGAGCTTGATTATTACCTCAGTTACGAGCTACATTATATATATTAGTTATTGTCTTGATTATGGGATCGGTTATAGGCTCGGTTGTTGTTTAGATTATTGGGTCGGTCATGTGTACAATATACAATTATGGCTCGGTTATGGGCTATGTTATGGGCTCGGCTATGACCTCGATTATGACCATGGTTATGAGCTTGGTTATTACCTCAATTAAGAGATACATTATAGATCTCGGTTATTGCATTGGTTATGGGATCAATTATAGGCTCAGCTGTGGTTTAAATTATCGGTTTAATTATGCGTACAATGTACCGTATGACTTTCTTATATGCTCGGTTATAGGTTTAGTAATTTGCTCGGATATGGGCTTAGTAGTAATTTATTATGCTATCTAAAATATAAAATAAAATATAAAATATAAAAGCTAAATTAGAAAATATAAAATAAAAATATACAATATAAAATAAAACACAAATTATAAAATATAAAGTATAAAATATAAAATATAAATAATTAATTTCATCAACGATTACCTATGACACGTAAAAGAATCCAGACGCAAGGCCTAATCGAGCACCTATGACACGTAAAAGACATCCAAGCGCAAGGCCTAATCGAGTACCTATGACATGTAAAAGACATCCAGACGCAAGGCCTAATCGGGTACTTCATCAACGATTCTACACCCAATAGGGATTAATTATCCCAACGGGTATCTATGACACGTTAAACACATTTGGATGCAAGGCCTAATCGGATACTTACGACACGTAAAAGACATCCAGACGCAAGGCTTAATCGAGTACTTCATCAACGATTCTATACCCAGTAGGGATTAATTAACCGAGCGGGTACCTATGACACATTAAGCACATTCGAACGCAAGGCATAATCGGTTACCTATGTCATGTAAAAGACATCTAGACATAAGGCCTAATCGGGTACATCATCAATGATTCTACACCCAGTAGGGATAAACCGACTGAGCGGGTATCTATAACATGTAAAATACATCCGGATGTAAGGCCTAACCCATGCCTATGACACATAAAAGACATCCATGTGCAAGGTCTAATCGGGTACCAATGACACGTAAAAGAAATCCGGACGCAAGCCTAATCGAGTACATCATCAACGATTCTACACCCAGTAGGGATTATTTAACCGAGCGGGTACCTATAACACGTTAAAGACATTAGGATACAAGGCCTAATCGGGTACCTATGGCACGTAAAAAACATCCAGACGCAAGGCCTAATCGGGTAACTATGACACGTAAAAGACATCCGATCACAGGGCCTAATTGGGTACCTATGTCAGGTAAAAGACATCCAGACACAAGGCCTAATCGGACACTTCATCAACGATTCTACACCCAGTAGGGATTAATTAACTTAGCGGGTACCTATGACACATTAAAGACATTAGGACGCAAGGCCTAATCGGGTACCTATGACACGTTAAAGACAATCAGACACAAGCCTAATCAGGTACTTCATCAACGATCTACACCCAGTAGGGATTAATTAACCGAGCGTGTACCTATGACACATTAAATACATTAGGATGCAAGACCTAATCTGGTACCTATGACACGTAAAAGACATCCGGATGCAAGGTCTAATTGGGTACTTCATCAATGATTCTACACCCAGTAGGGAAAAATTAACCGAGCGGGTACCTATAACATGTTAAACACATTCAGACGCAAGGCCTAATCGGGTACCTATGGCATGTAAAAGACATCCGGACGTAAGGCCTAATCGGATACCTATGACATGTAAAAGACACCCGGACGCAATGAATAATCGGGTACTTCATCAATGATTCTACACCTAGTAGGGATTAATCTACCAAGCAGGTATCTATGACACGTAAAATACATCCAGACGCAAGGCCTAATCAGGTACCTATGATACGTAAAAGACATCCAAGCGCACGGCCTAATCGGGTACCTATGGCATGTAAAAGACATCGAAACACAAGGCCTAATCAGGTACCTGTGGCATGTAAAAGACATCCAAACGCAAGGCCTAATTGGGTACTTCATCAACAATTCTACATCGTGGGGATTAATTAACCGAGAGGGTACCTATGACATGTAAAAGACATCCAGACGCCAGGCCTAATTGGGTACCTATGACACGTTATACATACAATATAAAACGTAAAATGTAAAGTTTACAATATAATTAAAAATGAATTATAAAATCGATACTTTCGATTATGGGCTTGGTTTTAGGCTCGTTTATGTGTTTGGTTATGGGCTCGGTTATTGGTTTTATTATAAGCTCGTTTACGAGCTTGACTATGGCCTCGATTATATGTGAGGTTATGGTCTAATAACTACCTGGGTTATAGGATCAGTTATTATTCAGGTTATCAGGTTGGTTAAGGCCTCGGTTATGACATTGGTTATGCGGACGGTTATAGGTTAGCTTATATGTACTATTATGGAACTTTTTAACAGTTTTACGTGTTTAGTTAAGAGCTCGCTTATGGACTTGGTTATGAGCTTGGTTATAAGTTTGGTTGTATTCGATTATGGGCTTTGTTATGGGTTTCCTTATAAGTTCAATTATGAGCTTGTTTAATTGTTCGATTTATGATCTTGGTTATGCATTTGGTTACAGGTTTGATTGTATCCACTTATGAGTTCTGTCATAGGTGGCTATAAATTAAGTGTAACACCCCGCTTTTCTATAATATTAATTCAGTTAAATAATTACAAAAAAAAAATGATGAATGGAAAACATACATTTTTGGAATTGTCATAATTGGACGTTAGGATGTATACCATTGCGTTCGTTGCATTTTTTGGATTAATTTACATATATAATATGTTCCGAATGGAGTTCGTACAACAAATTTATGAACGTTCGAAGTTTAACATCGAAAAATATTTGTAAATGTGTACAAATATAATGTACGAATTTAGCATCGAATATGGACTTAATTATGAGCTTCGTAATGAGTTTTGTTATAGGTTTCTTTGTATTTAATTATGAATTACATTACTGGTTGGTTATAAATTAAGTTTTGTCACAAACTTGGTTATAGGCTTGATTATGACGTTGAAAAAATTTAAATCATAAAATACAAAATAAAATTTATAAAATATAAACTACAAATTATTAAACATAAAATACAAAATATAAAACATAGATAATAGAACATAAAATGTAAAATGTAGTTAACTTAAAAGTAAATGAATAAATAATATATCTTGGTTATGATCTCCATTGAATGTTTGGTTATGTCCTTGTTTATTATCTTGATTATGAGTTTGGTTATAGTCTTGGATATATGCTCAGTTATACGTTCGTTTATGAGTTCGATTATGAGCATGATTATGAGGTTCGGTAATGAGTTTAGTTATGATCTCGATTACGACTTCGATTATGGGTTCTGTTTTAGGCTTGTTTATGAGCTTTGTTATGGTCTTGATTAAATGTTTGGTTATATTCTTGTTTATAAGCCTTGTTTTGGATCGGTTATGGACTCGGTTATATGTTCGGTTACATGTTTGGTTATAGGCTCAGTTATACCACTAATTATGGGCTTGATTATTAATTAGGTTACCTAGTGTGTTAAGGGCTCAGTTATGACTTTGGTTATTGGTTCAGTTATGCGCCTGTTTAAATTTCAATTATGGATTCTGTTATGAGTAGTCTATAAGTTCGATTACAGACTTTCTTAAGTGTTTTGCTACGGAATCAGCTATGAGCTTGGTTAAGGGTTCCAATTATATGTTATATGAAACACCCCACCTCCGTTAAGGTCACTCACAAAAGGAATGCACTAACTTCGGTGAAGCATTATAAGTAAAAGACACAGATAATTTACAAGATAGACATATAAACAGCGGAAAAACTGGAATTGTTTCATAAGCAGCGTGGTCTAGTCAAAACATTACAACCATTGTCTCAAAACCCAACTTCCAAGTTATTACAATAAAACTTCTGTCTTGATTAAAAACTCAAATTACATAAAGAAGCGTAAAGCAGTAGTAAAGTGGCATAAATCCTAATAAAAGTGTAACCACAACCATAGCCCAAGAAAAGAGAATCCAAGCAATACATCTTGTCTCTTCAAGCCAGAAAAGAACTGAATTAAGCTAACGTATTCCCTCCCTGCGGACCTGGGGGGAAACGGAAGAAAAGAAGACGAAAGGAAATGGGTCAAACATAAGTCTGGTAAGTCCAGTGATTTTTCAGAATGTAAACAAGAAAAAGAATCATGACATGAATAAACTGAATATAGGACAATAACATAGTGACAAGATAACATAAGGCAAGATAAGGCAAGTTTAACTGAATATGCTATCGCACTCAATTCCATTTCTCTGCGCCTGCTAACAAATGTTTCAACTAGCATCATGTGTTCATAATAAAATAATCCCTTTATCAGTCGGCTCCTATTCGCATGCATTTATTACTTGTGTCATTCGGCCCCGCTTTTTAATAGATACCTATGCTGGTCCCACCATGGGGTGTGTCAATCCCTATGGTGGCAACCCGACACAATTCAAGATGCACAGTGTATAACTACTGATGCCCAGTGCCTGATTTTTCCACTCCGGAGTACGTGCATGCCCGTACTCCGTCGGAACCTACACTGACGCACGACCCACCGCTATTTTGACCACTTATAATCATCCCAGTAATCGTGCCCCACCCTTCCTAGTTCAGGGTACCATGATACATCTATGGGGGTTGCTACTGAAATGGGTCCCTGTTACTAGGGTTTCCTAATCAACATGTTATAATGGTTAAGTGTCCTCCATTTAACCTAAACCCATCCATCAGTTTAATTAACATGTTGTATTAGTTAAGTGTTGCCTTAGTTAACTTAACCCTACCATTCTTAGCATGTTCGTTCATTAGCATTAATTCATTCATTAATGCCTCAACCTCTCACATTAGAACTGTTTTTTGTGGTTGTTGGACGTGCCGGGCGGTTCTGGGCAGAATTCTACCGCAAACTCATTCTAACCTTGGGTTTTGGGCTTAATGCGCTAACCTCTCACATTAGATCTGTTGTTGCGGTCGCTGGATGTGCCGAGCGGTTCCGGGAAGCCTTACACTGCAACTCAATCTAACCTCGTGTTAGGCATGTTCATCTTTTAGCCAAATTACATATTTACCATACATGCCCAAATCTAGTTTTTTATATTCCAATTACCCATAATTGTAGTCAATTCTAGTTATGCCATATTTACTTGTTATGCCCAAAATTACTCAATTAACTTATACCCAATTCCCCGCGTTTCAATCGTTCATACAACAAGATTCAATCTAGGTTCCGAATGAACCTAGTATTCATAAAATAAAACAAAAAGGGGAATAAAGAAGGAACACAAGAATTGACATTAGAAACAAAATAGGCATGTAAAGGTGTACCCAATCCAAGAATAATGTTTCCAATAGGCATGTTGTACATTAACAATAAGTATGGCCAAGCTGAGCAAGTTACGTCATAGGCATAAAGATTTGATAGAATTAAACATAAGAGAATCACCAATTTGGTGTATAACATGATAGGTACCATTGTTTCAATCACAACAGTCTCATAAGCATAGGTAATTCATATTTGACAAAACGATAAGCATGAATCAGAATTGATTATCTCACAATTGGGCATAGTGGTGTACAACATGATAGGTTCCATTGTTTCAATCACAACAATCTAGTAAGAAAAAGGATAAGCATGAATCAGAATTGATTATCTCACAATTAGGCATAGTTCTAGATCCGATTATTATAGCCATGATTTCTATTAGGTGTTCAAATCTGAATAATAACTGAACTTACAATGATAGGATTAGAAAAGTGAATTAGTTGACATTATAGCGATTCTAATCTTTGTTTGTTGATTGAAGAAGAAAACCTCTACTTTGATTTGAAACTCTATCTCTAATTTGATTCTAGTTTGGAGAAGATGGAGGCAAGGCCAGTTTAGAGTTGGACGGCATAGTGGCATGGTAGAATAGGATTATGAGGTTTAGGGTTAAGGTTTGATGTGATTATATAGGAGTATAGGATTAGTTTGAGCCTTTAGATCAACATAGGATCCATCTAGACCATCCAGTCCAAGAAAATGCGTCATCAGACCAATCAGAAGTCGCCACATAGCCCTACGACTTAGAAAATCGTCACTGTCTAGGACAGTCAACAGGGGTCGACCCCTACAGGGGGGTCGACACCCATGTCGACACCCCTATAGGGGGTCGACACCTTAAGGGGCTCGGCACCCTTTGGCGGGAATTTTCCCGCCCACCTCTTCTTGCTGGTTTGAATTCCGAATTTTGATTTATTAATTATTTATTTATTTCTGATTTAAACTTACATCTTCTAACCTCCAAAACTTCTTCATACGGAGTCCAATTCACGCAAACTCAGACTCTATTTCAAGCAAAATTCCGAGATGAACGGAATGACGTAACCCGTTTCACCTAATTCTTCTTCTAAAAATTAAGTGTTCTTAAATATGTTAATTTTTATATTCATAGAAAATACGGGGTGTTACATTATATGCAAGGATATGGGCTCGGTTTATATGTTTGGTTAAGTGCTCGTTTATGGGCTTGGCTATGAAATTAGTTATAAGTTTGGTTGTATTCAATTATGAGTTCTTTTATAGGTCGGTAATAAATTAAGTTTGATTATATACTTGGTTAATGAACTTTGATAAATTCTAAATTCTAAATTATAAATATAAAATATAAACTGCAAATTGTAGAAAATACAAAATAAAAAATAAAAAATAAAAAACATAAATTGTAAAATGTAAAATATAATTTACTTAAAAGTAAATCAACAAATGATATATCTTAATTATGATCTCCAATGAATGTTCGATTATGTTTTTATTTATAGGCTCAGTTATGGGTTTGGTTATAGCTTTGGATATATGTTCATTTATATGTTCGATTATGAATTCGATTATGAGCTCATTTATGAGTTCGATTATGGGTTTCGTTATAGGCTCGGTTATGATTGAGTTTTTGTTTTAGGCTCGTTTATGTACTTGGTTATGGCCTTGATTGAATGTTTGATTATATTCTTATGTATGGGCTTGATTGTGGATTGATTATGGCCTCGGCTATATGTTTGGTTATGAGATCAGTTATAATCCGGTGATAGGGACATTTATTACTTAAGTTATCATGTTGGTTAAGGGCTTGGTTATGGCTTTGGTTACTGGTTCGGTTGTGGGCTTGGTAAGAATTCAATTATGTGTTCTATTATGGGCTAGTTTATAAGTTCGATTATGGGTTAAGAATTATTAAATATAAAATCCAAATTATAAAATGTAAACTACAAATTATAAAATATAGTATACAAAATATGAAACATAGAACATAAAATGTAAAATATAAAATATAATCAACTTGATAGTTTAATCAACAAATAATTTGTTTTGTTATGGTCTTCATTGAATGTTTAGTTATGTTCTTGTTTATGAGCTTGGTTATGGATTTTATTATGGCCTTAGATATATGTTAGGTTATAAATTCGATTATGAGCTTTGTTAGAGTTTGGTTATGGTCTAAGTTATAACTTCTATTATGGGTTTTGTTATAGGCTCGTTTAAGGACTTGGTTATGGTTTTGATTTAATGTTTGGTTATGATCTTGATTTTATGATCCGTTATAGTCTCAATTATAGGCTCAGTTATGTATTAATGTATTAGATTATTTATCGATTATTACTTTGTTTGTTTTTTAATTTTGGTAATGGGAATGCTTACAAAATTGGTTGAGCATGACATATAGTTTAAAAATATAAAATATGAAAGATAAATGATAAAATAAAAACCCTACAACATAAAATATAAAATGTAAAAAAAATAAAAAAAATAAAAACTAAATAAAAAATATAAAACCTACGAAATAAAATATAAAATAAAATAAAAGTAAATTAAAAAATAATTATATTACAATAATAATATGAAATAAAAATAAATTTAGTTATGTGGTTAGTTATTGGCAGGGTTATGACCTTGGTTACATACTCTGTTATGGCCTCAATTAAGATTGTTATGCTCGGTAACTGGCTCAGTTATGCCATTGGTTATAACTCGGTTATGTTCTCGATTAAGAGTATTAAGTTTGGTTATGAGGTCGTTTATGAACTCGATTATGGGGTTTGGTTAAGGGTCCAGCTATGACCTTGGTTATGGACTCGATTACTACATCATTTGTGTTTCAATTATGGTCATTATGTTCAGTTTTATGGTCGATTATGATCTCAGTTATAGGGTCGATTACAAATTAATGTATTGGATTGTTTGAAGACTCGACCATTACTTTGTTTGTTGTTTAAATTTGGTGATGGGAACGGTTATAAAACTGGCTAAGCATGATGTATAGTCTAAATTATAAAATGTAAAATACAATATATAAAATAATAAATATAAAAACAAAATAATAAAATATAAAACCTGCAGCATTAAATGTAAAATATAAAAAATATAAATTTAAACATAAGTAAATTAAAAACAAATAATAATGTGAAATAAAAATAACTTAAGTTATGTGCTCGGTTATTACCATAGTTATGGACTCGGTTATAACACCAGTTAAGAGTATTATGTTCGGTTATGCACTCAGTTATGGACTCGGTTACTCCCTTGGTCATGGACTCGGTTACGATCTTGGTTAAGAGTGTTATGTTTGGTTATAGGCTTGGTTATGGACTCGGTTATGAGGTTTGGTTAAGGGCTCAGTTATGACCTCGATTAAGTGTATTACATTCAATTATGGAAATGGTTAAATTGTGAATTTGATTTGCATGGTTATATTTCATGTTTTGTGACTGATTGTTGAAATAAAAGATACATGCTTATGGTACTAGAACGAGTAAAAGTTTAATAGATTGTAACTGAGTTAAAATGATACTACTACGAGAAAATTAAGGGCACCACACTATAATATTCTATTTCAAACTTAGATTCAAACATTACTACAGTTATAAACAAAGATACTACTTTTACTTGGTTTAAACCAAATGTCGTACTTAACAAACATTTAGATAAAACTTTATCTAGAGCTCATAAATCACTTTATCTATAACCATGAAGGAAAAAAAAATTGAACGTTGAACCCTACAGTATTTGATAAGCATGGTTTCAAAAGGATCTGTTACCTTTAGGTGTTAATCAAAATAATTCAAAATTATAATCCAATTCTCACAAATTACCATTGCTACTTGATTAGTTAAGTACATCAATGAAATAACAATGAAAGACGTGCGTAAAAACTGAGGTATGAAAGGTTGATAGAGAGTAATTGTCAGCATTTTAAGAATAATATGCAGCTCGCTAAGACATATTGCCAGACACAACGAATTGTACCATGGTAAGCTACAAAATATTCAAAAATTGTTCACATTAACACTATGACTAGTAACGTCAGAATTTCAACAACCGAAGAATTATATAGTAAAAAATTTGAATTGGCACAAATGTAATAGGTCCAATTTCGCACAGTACGCAGAAAAACTATAAATTAACTCTGCAAGAGAAACACCCATAAACTACAGCCACAAGAACAATAGGCAGAAAAAACTAGTACTACATTAGAACAATATAACAACAACAGTAATTCATCATTAAAAAGAAAAATAAAAAAAAGGAACTTATAGCAACAACAAGGTACATTAAAAAATTAAAACAGTATAACAATAATAATCCATTGTTCATTATATTCTTCACTTCAAATATACATCATGTTGCCCAAAGGATGTTTCAGGAGGTATGTACTTGTTAGCCTATTTGATTCTTAGTATATCATCGCATTAAAAAAACTTGTTTGGGGAAAGCCCTACCATAATGCTTAGCAGCTACCTTACTGGTTTTCAATTAAATCTTATGGACAATTTGTCATTTTATATTTGAAAAATATGCATCATAATGGAAATGGAACTTTAACTTGACTTATGCTACACCGATACTCACCTATAAATAGAAGCTCATACAAACCATCCAAGCAACAATACTTTCACCGAATCTTTTGCTCACTAATGTCTCCAACAATCATTAATGGTACTACTGCTGTTCCAAAAAGGTATAACAATTTTTTTTATCCTCATTGCAGTGACAAAGGTAAATAAAAAAATGTGAACCATATATATTTTCAGGTAGAAGGGAAGATAGCAATAGTTACAGGAGGGGCAACAGGTATAGGAGAAGTAACAGCAAAACCTTTTCTGCTTCCATGGTGCAAAAGTAGTGATCGCCGACATTAATGATGACCTTGCTCAAAAGATCTGTGCATCTATATGCTCCGAAAACATAATCAGCTTCATTCATTGCGACGCATAGAAGGAAGAAGACGTCAAGAAAGTAGTAGACTATACAATTTCAAAGTATGGTAAGTCAGACATCACGGTAAACAACACAGTCATACTCGAGCCTCCATACTCGAGAATGATGGATTCAAGCACGTCAGATTTCAAATGTTCGATGTCTATGAACTGCATGGGAGTTTATCTATGCACGAAGCATGATGCAAGAGTAATGGTGGAAGCTGGAATAAGAGGAAGCATTATAAATTAAGGGAGTGTGTGCACTATAATTGGAGGGATTTCCCCACATGGATATGTAGCTTCTAAGCATGCAGTTGTAGGACTTATGAAGAATTGGACTATGGAGTTAGGGCAGTATGGGATAAGAGTGGACCGAGTCTCGATGATTGCATCAAGTTCGAGGTTGACAAAGATGAAGGGACTATTGAACAACCCGGAAAATCAGAACCAATTTAAAATTTTTATTTTGGCTATTTTAATGGATTTTTAATATTGAAAATAAGTGAAAATTAGTCTTACATCCTTAAAACTAAACTTAATTAAGCTCACATTCTCCCCTATCGAAAAGTTTAAATTTCATCCCTGTTTTTAAAAGAGCGGCTTATTTTTTCCTGAGTTGCCCTTTTTTAAATTCCGCCTTAATATACGCTTAGTATACGGATCACATCCTTTTTTGATTTATTCGAGTTTTTTTTCTTACGCCTTAATTAACGGGTAATAAACAGATATTTTTTATTCATGATTTACTTGTCGTACACATAATTTTTCATGTTAGTGGCGGCGACAGTATCTTTGTAAATATATGATCTTCAAATTTTGTCCGTTTAAATTTGAAACTGATCGGCAATTTTTTCGGTGATTATTTTGATTGAACGATTGCGTATTAAATGGATTCGTCTTCCTTCAGGTAAAATATACCCTTTTTTTTTAAAAGTTTGTATACTGATTTCACTTCTTCAATTGATTTTTGTTGATTCATTATTCCGAGTTACTGGAATTGCCTATTTTTGTTGATGGATAATTTAATTATTATATCAAATGTCATTTTTGTTGCTTATTGTACAGCAGTATAAATTAAGGCATCAATATGTTTTTTCATCTATTCTTTATAGATGTATAAAAATATGCATATAACGTGTATATGAGCATATAAAAATGCAACTATTGGTATAATATGTGTGTGTTGATGTATTCACTAAAGTTGCGTGTAAGTATGCAAATTTTCTGTATATATGCATACAAACATACTGAAATTTCTGTTTGTCTGCATGGCTGATGTTTAGTTGCATATTTGTATGAATTTTTTTTTTAATATATGCATAGTACATGTGTTCTGGAGCTATTTTTTAGAATAATACGTGCAAAATATTCTGAAATTTTGCATATAAATATACAGATATTAATGTTATTTGCGTATATGTATGCATCCAGTTATAATTATACGATTTTGTTTTTGTAATTTTATTTGAATACTGCAGATTTGGCTAATTTTTTTATTTTTCAAACAGTGGTCCTGCAAATATAGGTGTACTGATGTTGTTGAAATATGCAAGTGAATTTACGAAAACTATTAGATGTAGTTTTTGCAAGAAGTTGGGTCATAATAAAAGGATGTGTTATTCAACATACATGTAGATGTTGTTTTGTAATTTTTTTACTTGGTTAAATTGTATGGTATTGTGAATTTTTACGTGCTGGTTTAAATTTAGTTCAGTATTTTAATGCTAATTCTGTGTTTTTTACAGTTATTTTTGTTCAGAACTTTTGTGTATCCAATTATTATATATAGTTGGTTAAAAGTATGCATTTATTGTGTATATTTGCATAGATGTATGTAATTATACTGAATATCTATAACAAATTTGCTAGTATTTTGCATAGCTGAGTAAATGTATGATAAAATACATAGTAGCTACAAACAAGTATAAAATTATTCTTGTAATTGTATACTGTATTCAAGTGTTCTTCACTGTTGCATACAAATATGCAAGTATTCCCTTTGTTTGCATGCAAGTATTCAAAATTAAGCTTTTTATGCTTACACTATTTTAACTTTGACTATTTCTTCCCTTTTTAATCCTGAATTTTTTATTTTAATCAGCTAATTCTACATTTTTTATTTCGTAATTTATTCCTAAAATAATATGAAATTTTGTTTATACATTCAGTATTTAATTAAAAAAAACAGCATCACCGTCTGTTCGAGTAATGTTGCAAATATTTGCAGTTACGTCTGAAATTATATTGAAAACATGCATATATGTATGCAATATATTACGAATACCTGCACAAACGAAATCGTCAATATATATAATTTAACGTAAAATTAGAAGAACTTAATACAGTGCACAAAATAACAATGTAATTCAGTTTACACAATACAAAATCTAAATACTTGAATGTACATATTGGCAATATCTACCTGTTTGTACGCATATACTAACTATATTTGCATCCTTGTATGCAAGTTACACGTATTTTGAATGTTATATGTACGTAATATGAATACTACCGAACATATACACAGATTTCTTTTGCAATTTTCATATTAGTTTAAAAAACATTAACTATTTCAATAATGTTCATACTTGTCTGCAAATAAATATAATAATTTCTTATAAGCATGAAGAATTAAATACTTTTATGTCGATTCAAATTTGCAGTTTTCCATAACAACTGCATATAACTATGCTAATTTCTCAAAAACATGTACCCAAGTATTCAACATTTCACAATACCATGCAAAATCAAATTAACTAGATTCAGTACATAATTTTCCAGATTAAATTTGTTTTCAATATTGGTAACCAAGCAGCCGTAGTCACTAAACAATAAAATCACTACATCTATTTACAAAAAACAAAACTTTTCATTTTCAATCTATCTTTCTTGCATTAGACCGCAACCAATTCTGTGTCAAGTTGTGATTTATTGTCCAGCTATGTGGTACGCAGTTGAGAAGTTTGTATGCAAGCATAGCTCTTTGTTTATCAACAGTTACAGGATTGTAGACTTCATCTTTCTTATCGATGTCTTTGTTCTCACTTTTAAGCTTCATCATGTTCATTACAAACATTGCACAATCCACACTGAAAAAAATTACAAAAAAATAACAATTGGTTTCCAATTTGCAAGCATTATGTGTTGCAGATGAGACGTTCCCGAACCCCGTACTGGCGGAGGCAAGGGTAATCCTTGGAATATAACACATAAACAGATAACAGCAGAACAGAAATAAATAAATACACCAGATAATGTACAATAGAATACACTGGATAAATGTAATCATCAGAGTTACACAGTATACAGGATCATACTTAGTACAAATACAGTTCAGCTATACATAAATGTCTACAGCGGAAAACAAACATAATATGTACAATAGGAGCTGAACAGCATAAAAAGAGATAAACAATAGAATCCATCTTCAGCTCCAGCTATCCAGAGAAAGCCAGCTAAAACCTGAATACAAGGCTGCCCGTGTAGAAAAAGGGGCACCCGAGTTTGAAAGTGAAACAAACTACGAGTCAGTCATGGGACTGGTATGAGAAATCTACTCAACACATTTAAAATATGGCTAATCACAGGACCACGCCACTTTCGTGGAACGGGTTTACTCCATTGGATTGCCAGTGCTTTAAAACAAATCATTCTTTTAAACATTGCAATGCTTTTTATAAAAATGAAGCCATTATAAGACTCAGTTCCCATCACACAATGCAACACAAACCGGAGGATAGAGTTTTTACCTTATAACGACCAAAATATGCTTGATACGAATAAAACAAAAGCATTTGATATTATTACTAGTGTTTATATGTTTCAAAAACAATTTCAAATCATAACTATCAATCATAGACGACATGAGCGTCCCATGCCACTATGTCGCCAAATATAGGTATACAATCAAAACCGCACAGTCACGTATTTGGAAATTGGATTTCCGTCATGAACCAAGGCAAAAGATAGTCCTTACCGACTTCGAGACTCTCTAGCCCGAGCCTTAGGGTCAGAGCGCATCGACCCTTGGAGCGACAGGGCCGGTCCACCAATGTGGATTAAAATTCCTGAACACTACGTTTCCCCACCCTTTGGGGCGTAAATGAGCCAACGAATGACTCCATCGAACCCGGATCGTCCGATCTAACCAAGGCGCCTCGCAATAGTAACAACCACATAAGTCAAACTCGTCAGGGCGTGTAAAACCACTAACGCCACTTCTAGCTAGAAAGAAACGCATGTCCTCCCTGAGGTCCTCTCCCGTTTCTGGTTCATACCGTGGTGTGAGGCTCGCGATTTCACGTTATACACAAAGCTATGCCACACAGGCGGTGCTCTGATCATCACCACAAGACTTTGCTTTTCAACAGAAGCCCTGATCACTGCATCTTAGCATGCCACACAGGCAATTCACACCGTGCAACTGATGGCTATCAATCACACAGAATAAATTCCAATGTCAGACACACTGTCCATTTGCAAGTCCGTTCTGAGTCTGAAAGAAACCGGAGGCACTATATACCTCGCAAACCCATCGATCACCACGTACGTCTGGACGATCACCACTCATTATCCATATTTCGGGATGCCTCCCAATCAGGATATCAGTTACCATCCAGACGAGGTGAAGATCTCCGGTCTTCGACCACCGTCTTCATCTACGATTTCTTATCGTCGATTCAGTTATTCAGAATGGGATAAACCCAGTCTTTCTGAGCAACTCGCGTATATAATTAACAAGTGCTACACAAACACTACTACGCATCATTTCAATTTATTAGTCACTAACCGTCAATCAGTAAGAGAACGATTTCCCAAATATTAACCCCGAAGGCCGAAACCAACATCAGATCAATACCTAAGAAACCATTCGACTTAGCCAACCTTCAGTTAGTTTCTAAATTTCGCATCCATATCGTTTATAATATTTTATAACGATTTATCGCTATTTTTATTTATTTAAAAATAGCCAATTTATTCAAAACGACACTTCGGGCCATAATGCGGCCGTGGCGCTGTTTTTCTTCAGATTTGATTTACACATATCTGAAAATCTAACCGTTGGATCTTCACAAAATTTACATCATTAGAAAGATCTCTCCAAAACGAATCCAACGGTTCTAGTTTCGGGAAAATCTGATGGTCGGATCTCCCGGTACAATCGTTTGAAGTTTCGATTTCAAAATACGAACTGCAGCGTCGTTATTCGATTAAATATAATTATATTTATATATATATATAAAAATGTAATCGATTCTGGCGCTGTTTTCTTCAGATTTGAATTAAACATTCCAAACAATCCAACCGTTGGATTTTTACAAAGTTGGTGCCGTTGGAAAGATATTTCCAAAGCGAACCCAACGGTTGCGGTTTTGGGAAAATCCGATGGTCGGATCTCCCGCACTAATCGTTTGAAATCACGGTTTCAAAATACGAACTGCAGCTTCGTTATTCGATATATTTCAATTCTTTATATATATATATATATATCGATTCTTCGATTTCAAAACCATATGAATTTCATACATTTGATAAAAATGATATTTTTATCTAACTGTTTTCTATTTCAACACTTCACTATTTTTAACAATTCATGTATATAATAAAAATGTGATTTTTAATGTAAAACGGTTTATTTCAAAACTCGACTATTTTATATAGTTAATATAGGTGATAAAAATTGGATTTTTATTATAAAACACTTTCTTTCAAAATATAAATATCATTCAACACATGAATTTCAATTCAACGAATGAATTTCGATTCAACACATGAAGGTTTTCTATAGTTTATATATATCGATAAAAAGGTGATTTTTATACTTAAAACACGAATACCACTCAACACATGAATTTCTATCCAACGAATGAATATCGATTCAACACATGAAGGTTTTCTATAGTTTATATATATAGAGTAAAAATGTGATTTTTATATTTAAAACACGAATACCATTCAACACATGAATTTCTATCCCATGAATGAATATCGATTCAACACATGAAGGTTTTCTATAGTTTATATATATAGAGTAAAAATGTGATTTTTATATTTAAAACACGAATACCATTCAACACATGAATTTCTATCCAACGAATGAATATCGATTCAACACATGAAGGTTTTCTATAGTTTATATATATAGATTAAAAATGTGATTTTTATATTTAAAACACGAATACCATTCAACACATGAATTTCTATCCAACGAATGAATATCGATTCAACACATGAAGGTTTTCTATAGTTTATATATATAGAGTAAAAATGTGATTTTTATATTTAAAACACAAATGCCATTCAACACATGAATTTCTATTAAACGAATGAGTTTCAATTCAACACATGAATTTCTATTCAACGAATAAGTTTCAATTCAACACATGAAGGTTTTCTATTCAACGAATAAATATAGTTTCAAAAAATGGAAATAATTCTAACACATGAATATTATTCAAAAATTTCGGCAGCATAACGGCAGAGTAGTTAAAACCGGGACTGTCCCTAGTACGACTCCTCGCTCTACCTTAAAGCCTCGTAGCTTTTGACAATGGGAAATCATGCATCTAGTTCGCACGCAGGCGGCATGTGTATTTTTTTCATTTCCACAAACTAATCCTATGTGGTTTCAACCAAATATTTCTCAACCACAAACTGGTATTTTTCAACCACAATCAATCAATTTCAACCACAAACAATTTCAATCAACCATTCGCTATCAATCAATTTTCACACCAATCACAACCAATAAATATCGTCCATGGTTTGTGGACGAGGGGCGTGTGTATATATATATATATAGCATTTCACTTCTATTTCAACATATATATAATTTTTACAACGCATATACAACTTATACATTGAACGTACAACTTATACAATGCTTATACCAGAGGTGTACAATGCTTATATAACTCATACATCGATTATATAATTTATACATCGTCGTTTTCCATATTGTTTATAAATTAGAAATCTCACTTGGGTTCCACTCCACCAAAAATAGCAGAAGGCTCAGAAAAATATGCTGTCTCTTCTCGAATGTAGAAGACGTCCACACGGTCACGATGTTTCCTGTTTCATCGAATTTCGTCAATACACGAAAAAGATATGATTTTTCAAAGTTTGCAACGGTTTAAAGGTGTTAAAACTATTGAAAATAACCATAGCCGTTACCTCAGTAAACTGCTCGAAACTAGGTTTCGATTTCTCTCTCAATCCAAAGCACGATATGCCGATCAGCCTAAGCGACGTGCTTGGAGAGGCGCAGTGGCGCCCTGAACGACGGCGAACTCGAACCCCTGGCGATGGCGGAAACTGGCGACGAACGGGCGAACTTCTCGAGGGAGATTCTCCCAAAATACTCAACGAAAAAATCGAAACCAGGTATGGATTTGAAGCTCGTCTCGAGCTCTTCAAAATCTTCAACTGGAGCTCTTGATATTAGTGAGTGGATTGATCAGAAAATGGATGGGAACGATGGAATAGTTTTCCACCGTGCGCGCCTGATGATCGGGGAGAGAGAAGATGGAGTGGCCAATCAGATTTTTCCATTTAATTTATATATTTTTAAAAATTTCGAAAATACCCCTTTCACACACGAACCCCGATCCGAACCCAACGACTATCGTCCCTAGCGTTTTACCCCCATTCCGAACACAATGGTATATGTTTCGAAGGCCCAATCGAATGTTTCAGTCAGTTTTCATTCAAATTAAAATATAAAACATTCAATATTAAATTTGAACATACATTTCAATTTGCTGGGGCCACATACTGATTCGAAAAATTACAGAAAAGTAAATCTGGCTATGTCTTGACGATACGGTCCCAACAAAACTAGTTTCGTCGAATTCTGAGACCGTTTGCAAAAAGGCCCATTTCTAGTCGATCCAATTTAACTGTAATTGACCAAAACACGTTTTCCTTTGCCAAGCTCACATACTAGCTTCAAAAATTATGAAATTTGAAAACTAGCAATAACTTCACATCCCGGATCCAACAAAAGTGGTTTCGTTGAATTCCGAGGTCGTTTGCAAATTGGCCAATTTCACGGGCTATATAAATTCCATAGCGACCTTTCTGAAAATTCATTTGGCCATAACTTTTGCTTCCCGCTATGAAACTTCGATTTTTCAGATTCGTTAGAAAGGTATTCACTAACAGATTTAAATATTTTTGGTTTCACTCAAATCCGTTTTGTTTTGCACCCAATACAGTCAGTCAAAGTTTGAATTCAAATTTTGAAACTACCGCGCCATTTCAGGCCTTGTTTATAATTAAAATTAATTATTTTCATTTTCAACATCGATTCAAACTTACTTTTCATCATTATTATTTAAAATATTTTTTTAAATATTTAAAATCCACTATTTTAGCCAATTTAAAATTTTTAAATTGGTTCAGATTTTCCGGGTCGTTACAATCTCCCCCACTTAAAAATTTTCGTCCTCGAAAAGGAACAAAGTCGAAAGTGGTTTGATTAATCAACTCTACGTTCAATCTGGCTTCCATTCTTCAACTTTTCAGTTTCTGAGAATTTCCAAATTCTTCAAAAATTTGGCTAACACCCGGAATTTTCGAAAAATTTCGCCAAAACCTCCCTTGTACGGGGAGAGGTTTGGAAATTTATTAGGCCGTATTAGGTACCCAATAAATCCTAATAAGCATACACATATTTATAGTGATATATTCTGGTGTTTACAGGGGAGCGTGTATAGATAATAACTCCAGAGAATAAATTTTCGTCACCCTGTCAAAGCCTGAGGGAGTGTGTATTTTAATTGCTCCAGAGGATAAATCCTCGTCACCTCGTCCCATGTGGGAAATAAATAGTCCATGTGCCATATCAATTGACTAGAGAGACGTGATTATTGTCAACTCCAGACCCGTGTGGGGTTTTTATTAATCTGGCAATTTATCGTTACAAATTTTATATGGTCATATCAGTCATCAGTTCAACCTGTAAAATATAGTCATCGCCATACAAGCCTCTCGCTCGTATGGTAAATCTTCCACCTCTTCACACAAGCTCCAAATGCTTATGTGGTATATGATGAAGTATGCCTATCTTCAAGAAGTATGCCATGTAGTGTAGTTCAAAATTAACTATTACTATCCTATGGCGATGTTTATTATTTCACACAGAATAACCAGCACTCCGCATCCAATGGCGTTCACAGGAGTTGATATAATAATATTTCGCATCCAACTCATTAAGGTTTACCTATTTGTCGGGCACGCAAATAAATTCTTTACTCAAAAGCTATCCATTTACCTGTTCAAACATATATAATGCACATGTATATATTTCTATCTATTTTCTAATCAGTTCAATGTGTGATTTAAATGAATAATGTAACACCCCGCCTCCGCTAGGGTCACTCGCAAGGGAATGCACTAGCTTTGGAGGGGCATTATTGGTAAACATGCACAGAAATATCACAAGACAGAACATATAAAATAGCGGAAGTAAAATCAAACTTTCATAAACATTAATAATTAAGGTCTAAAGCCTTTTACATCAGAGTACATCAAAACCTGTCTTGCAATAGTAAAGAAGCATAAAGACTTTTTCATAAATTATTCCCCAAGTAAAAACAGTAAAGTAGCCATAGCCAAGAAAAGTCCAAGCCATCCATGATGACCTTCAAGCAGAAGAAGTCCGAACTCAACAACAGTATTTCCTCCCTGTAACCTGGGGGGGAAACGGAAGAAAAGAGGCGAAACAAAACGGGTCAGTCAAAAAGACTGAGTAAGCCCTATCTACTATCAGCATAAAAACTAGTAAAGTTAACTGACATGAGAAACTGAGATGAACATAAGCATGATGACAAGATAGATAAGCTAAATCAAAATAACATGATGAACTACTGAACTCAGATAAACTAAAGTGTCATGATAAATTACGATGTCAAGATAAAACAAGGTATACCATCGTCAAGTTCCTGTCAAGTATAATATCCCCAAGATATCTATCACGTATAACGCCCCATGGTATCTATCCTGTACATCTGCTCTGCACCTACCGTACTAGTATCCCAACTGTATCATGTGTTATCCGTGAATGACCCTTACTCAAAAGTCGTATAATGGTCCATGTCAACCTAATATGCCGCATATATAGGTTACTCAACTCATATGTTCCTTTCCGTGTATAAGTTTAGTCCCTTGCCGTAGACCATACGGGTTTTCCCATGAGATTCTATATTACTTTAACATAGTTCCATGATCCTTAAGATCGGTTTGGACTGTTACCCTAAACCTAGCTAGGGTCTTCCAACATGAATTATCGTTTGTACAACTAGGACTTATGCTACCTAGGACTACTAGGGATTATGCTTACCTATTGCACGTTTCCGTATCTCGGTTTTGGTTCAACCACCCAGGGCCACTAGGATTTACGCTAACCGTCAACCGCGCCCTTTTTCCCACGCATTCATCGTGAATCGTTTTTCCATGACTGTATGCACATGTATCACATCGTGCCATCCGAGTCCTGTCACAGGGCAGACCAAGAAATACAGGACTCGGTCGGGAGCTTTCGATTTATCTACCAATGCAGATGCTAAGGTCTGTTTTTCTTATACGTGGCTATGGTCCCACGAGACCACTCCCTCAACTAGAGAAAGACAAGACAGGATAAATCCTGTATGAGAACACAACACTGGCCAACCCACATCCAAGCCTTACCGCACCCATAATTAGATAGCAATTATGGTCTTTTGGGTGTTCTCTGCCTTTCCGTACGTCCACGCTTGACCAAAGATGGTAGGTAGCCTGACGAAATGCTATCTAGGGTACGACCGTGTATCGTCGACTATCCCCTATCCATCTCCGTCTTTAGGTCGCTCATATAGCAACCAAGGCATACTCTTGGTTCTTCTAACGCAGACCTTAACCTCTCATGAGGCTAGTATGATCACCTGGCAGCTCATAGAGGGATACCAAGAATACACTCACGTTTCCCCGAAGCCGCTGCTTCGTTACCCAGTTCGCTGGAGCCTTTATCTAAATCAGATACTTGCTCCTACTCGTATACTTAAACGATGACCTACCGTATCAGGTTACTCATCTCTCTACGAACTGGTCTAAATTTCCTTGACTAAGAATCATTACTTAGTTATTCTTCAACTAAGGTTTACACTTAGCCTTATTCCCGTTATCCTTGTTAACTACGGTTATCCACCTAATCCTCAGAACTAGGGTTTACATAATGGATTAAGTGTCACTTAAGTTCATGACTTAACCCGTCTACAGATCATGTCAAAATTGGCTAAGTATCCAAGTTCAAGACTTAACCCTACAAACCATGCTCAAGTTGGTTAAGTATATTTTAACTTGACCCTATCAAATTACTGAGTCAAATCGGTCAAGCGTATTTAAGTGATTCATGACTTAGCCTTATCATGTTTTCACGTTAGATTGGTTAAGTATAGGTTAACTTAACCTCAATAAATTCACGAGTTAGATTGGTTAAGTATAGGTCACTTAACCACCTCAAATCATCATGTTAGATTAGTTAAGTGTTTAACTTAACTCCATTAAACTACCAAGTGGGATTAATTAAGTCTAGGCTAACTTAACCCCATCCGATTTCCATGCTTAGACTAGTTGAGTCCAATCTTAACCCCATCCATTAACTGTATTTTTCGGTTAAGCGTCATTAAGAAAACTTACTTAACCTTACCAAGTTATCGTGTTGGATTGATTAAGTGTTGGTTAACTTAACCCCGTCCACTAGTCGTATAAAAATGGTTAAGTGTCATTAGGCAAATCAAATTACTTAACCTACCCAACCTTGTCATGTTTTGTTAAGTATCATTAGCCTAATCAAATTATTTAACCCATTTGTCCATGTCATATTTGATTAAGAGTCATTAATCAAATTAACTTAACCTTATCATATGGCATTAATTACTTAATGCACCTCAACCTCTCACATTAGACTTTGTTGTGGTTACTAGTTAAGCCGGTCGGTTCCGGGTAGCTTTACACCACAACTTGGTCTAACCTCGGGTTCAAGCACAACATGACCAACTTCTCACATTGGGTCCTATTGTTTGCAACTACTAGTTAGGCCGGTCGGTTCCGGGTAGTTTTACGTTGCAAACTCAACCCAACCTCGAGTTGGCCACACTTATATTATCTAAGTGTCATGTCCATTATGCTTCCAAAACATATTACAAGTTTTCAAGCATTTGGGTAGACCTAACTTAATAGGTAAATTCCCAAAGGGTAGACCTAACTTAATAGGTAAATTCCCAAGCTTATGTTTTTATGCATACTTACATGTCCACTTCCATGTTATATTTCAAGTCATATTTTCAAGTATAAACACATGTCATATTTAACGTTACATGTTGTCATGTTTATACCCATTTACCCAAATCATGTTCATGTCATTATGTTTTCCCATAAGGTGACCCCAACGCTTTTAAACTCGCATAATGGATTCAAAGAAGGAACTTGTCAAAGGCATGACAAAAGGGGGTATAAAGCCACTAGTTGAACATGGTGGCAAATGAGACATAATGTGTTCATTAACTTGCATGTTACATTCTTAAGCCTCAAAAACATGCATAACGTTCAAACTTGGCAAATAAGCGAATCATGATGATAAATGACATAGAAAGATGGCTAGAAGTTCGCATATGACATTACATGCAAGCTATCATAAGGGGTATGATAGTTCTCATGTTGCCAAAATGCAACATTTAACATAAAGGCCAAAGCTTTATGACCACAAGATCAAGATAATGACTTCATAAACTTGCATGACATGATAGCATGTATCATACTCAATGATCAAACCCAAACTTGCAACATGAACATTTAACTTCATAGTTAATATCTAAGAGTAGGAAAAGGGCTTACATTGCTATGAAGGCACAAATCGATTTAAATTAAAGATTGTGATGAAGCCTATGCATGCCATCACCCAAAAACCCAAAGATGAACACTCCAAATCGATAAAAACCCCATCTTGATGGACAAAGATCAAAGCTTTAGCCTTGAAATCAACTTGAGAAGCTCTTATACTAACATATGGACACTCTAACACTCACATGATCATGAAACCTCTCATAGAAATGAAGTGGAGGCTAGGGTTTTGAGTGGAGGCCATGAGAGGAGCAATTTTGCCATAGTTTAGTTGCATGAATGAATAATGAGGAATTAGGAGAGGGTTAGGGGCTTATTTATAGAGATTAGGATTAGTTAGGACCCTTAGATTAACCCTAGGATCAACCTGAACCATCAGATTTAGAACCAGGCCCAAAAACCTAGCCAAGACTGAAAACAGGTGCACCAGGCAAAACTGCCCGGCCACCATAAGTCGACACCCAAGTCGACAGGGCTGTCGACTTGGGTCAAGGCATGTCGACTCCCAAGTCGACAGGGTTGTCGACTTGGGGTGCCTGGCGGGAATTCTTCCCGCCTAGCCTTCCAGCCCTAATTTTTGAAATTAGAACTCGTTTTTGAACTTGAATTTTCTGAAAACTTCGTCGGACCATAACTTGGTCATACGGACTCCGATTCTCGAAAACTCAGACTCTATTTCGCGTATTTTTCCGAGACGAACGCAATGGCATAGCCCGTTTTACTTGATTCAGAACTTAAAATTAAATTCTGCCTTGATTCTCGTCTTAATCATGTTATCGAAATACGGGTTGTTACAAATAAATTCTACCATTATTCTATTACTGATTATATTAACTATCGTTTTAATAATTCAATTAATCTAATCTACAATCACACAACACAAACAACAATCAAATTGTTTTTAACTTTTCAAAAATATACTAATCAATTTCTATACTCTTTTAAAATCATTCAGACTATAGAATTAAAAGTGCACATCCATGGAAAGAAAATAACAAAAAAGTAGAGAACTAATTGGTAATGCAAAGTATGGTAAATGTACCTTGCACCGGAGTCAATCAGAGATGTCTACTCGACACTTAGGATAGGCTTTCTGAATGCTCTCCTTAGTTTCCCAAGTACAATCTCGTGGATCTCCACTCCATTGCACTTTAACTAAGTGAACCTTCTTGTTCCTCAGCTCTTTGGTTTCTTTGCCGATGATCTTTAGCGGTTCTCTTCTCATAGCTAATTCTGGAGTAATTTCAATATCCTGTTGAGCTGCTTCTTCCACGATCAAGTCTGGATCATGAACGTGCTTTCGAAGTTGAGATATGTGAAATACATCATGCACTCCAGGCAACCAATCAGGCAATTTAACCCTATAAGCGAGAGTTCCGATCCGTTCCAGAATAGGAAACGGACCAATGAATTTAGGCGCCAACTTCCTAGTTTTACCGAACCGGATAACTCCTCTCATCGGCGATACTTTCAAATATACATAGTCGCCAACAGCAAATGATATATCTCTTCTTCTCTTATCGGCATAGCTCTTTTGCCGGCTTTGAGCGGCGAGTAATCATTTCTTAACGAAATCGACTTTGTCGGCAGTTTCTCGGATCATATCAGGCCCTAACACAAGTCTATTACTGGGTTCGACCCAACAAGCAGGGGATCGGCACGGTCTACCATACAATGCTTCGAATGGCGACATTGTCAGGCTCGCCTGGTAGCTGTTGTTATATGAGAATTCAGCCAAATGCAGATGGTCTTCCCATGATCCATTGAAATCTAGAACACAAGCCTGTAATAGATCTTCTAGTATACGATTCACCCTCTCAATCTGACCATCTGTCTGAGGATTATAAGCCGTGCTCAAGTTCAAGTTCGTTCCCAGTTCAACTTGAAATGCCTCCGATAATTTGCTAGTAAATATTGGGTCTCTATCAATGACTATACTGAGCGGCACTCCATGTAGTCTAACAATTTCCTTGAAATATATTTGCGCCAGACTCTGAGAAGTTCTGTTTGATCTAATAGGTATGAAATGGGCGGTCTTCGTGAAGCGATCTACGATCACCCAAATACTGTCATTCCCTTTTCTGGTTCTGGGCAAACCATCTATGAAGTCCATGGAAATATGTTCCCACTTCCAAACAGGAACGTCTAGCGGTTGTAACAATCTAGCCAGTTTCCGTTGGTCGCTTTTGACTAGCTGGAAAGTAGGGCATCGACTAACATATATCGAGATGTCTCTTTTTAACGACTTCCACCAGAATGTTCGCTTGATATCGTTATACATTTTACTCACACCCGGATGGATACTGAGCTTAGATTTGTGGCATTCATCAAGCACATCTCTTCTGAGTTCAGGAATTTCTGGAACACAAATTCGTCCTTGTAACCTCAGAATCCCTTCGCTGTCGAGCTGGAAATCCAAAGCAGTGCCTTCACGAATTCGCTGACTCATTCCTGTAATAAATTGGTCGTCTTTTTGGAGAGTCGATATCTTGTCAATCAAAGAAGTCGCAATGATAAAACTGGCGATCATAACATTCTTTCTACTTAATGCATCGGCCACGACATTGGCTTTCCCTGGAGTGTATAGAATTTCAAAATCATATGCTGCAAGGAACTCTAGCCAACGTTGCTGCCTCAGATTTAGGTCTTTCTAGGTGAACATATACTTTAACGACTGATGGTCTGTATACAGCTCGAATTTCTCACCCAGAAGATGGTGTCTCTAGATTTTCAAAGAGAATACTATAGCCAATAACTCAAGATCATGAGTTACGTAGTTCTTCTTGTGTGGTTTTAACTGACGGCTAGCATACGCAATCACTTGACCTCTTTGCATTAACACAGCGCCAAGGCCTTCTCTAGAAGCGTCAATCCAGATTTTCAAGTCCTCATTGCCATCTATTATTGTTAACACAGGAGCAGTTGTCAGTTTTAATTTCAGCTCCTGGAAAGCTTCCTCACATACCGGAGTCCAATTGAATCTCGAATGTTTCTTAGTCAGTTTTGTTAAGGAACTAGATGTCTTCGCGAAATCCTTAATGAATTTCTGATAATAACTGGCTAATCCGAGAAAACTTCTAACTTCTGTTGGAGTACGATGTTGTTTCCAATTCTAAATAGCAGTGATCTTACTGGGATCCACTGAAATTCCTTGCTTTGACACTACGTGGCCAAGAAATTTGACTTCTTCTTGCCAGAATATACATTTGGAAAACTTTGCTTTTAATACATTCCTTCTGAGGATCTCCAGAACCTATTCCAAATGTTTTTCATGTCCGGTCTTTGATTTAGAGAAGATTAGAATATCGTCAATAAAAACCAGAACAAATTTATTCAAAACCCCTCTGAACACTCTATTCATCAAATCGACGAAGTAAGCTGGAGCGTTACATAAGCCGAACGACATTACTAACCACTCGTAGAATAAGTCTGGACCTCTGAATGCTGTCATTGGAACACACTCTTTGGCAATTCGAAGCTGATGGAAGCCTGTAGCTAGATCCATCCTTGAAAACACTTGTGCTCCATTCAGATGATCCAATAAATCATCGATTCGCGACAATGGATATTTATTCTTAATTGTATGCTTGTTCAAATCACGATAATCCACACATAGCCGTAGAGTACCATCAGATTTTGGGACAAACACCACTGCTGCACCCCAATCAGAGAAACTAGGCCTAATCAGACCCTTCCATACGAGCTGTCGTGTTTGATTGTCTAATTCCTCTTTCTCTTTCAAGGACATTCTTCGAATAGCACGAACTACCGGCCTTGCATTCAGAATTAAAGCAATTTTGAAATCAATTTCTCTCTGCGGAGGTAAGCAAACAACTTCTTCGAACACATCCGCATAGTTCTTGACGACAGGAATATCTTTTACGAGGTCGGGAATATTCTCTGTGACTACTGGGGTATTTTCTATTTGAGCAAGGGAAACATCAAGAGCTGACCAAAAGTCTTTTCTATTTGAATTCGGACCTTCGCATGGTATGGTTATATAACTCCCTGATTGGTCCTTTGCCTTAACAACTCTCTTGGCACATCTAACCTCCGCCTCATATTTGGTTAACCAATCCAATCCCAAAATAAGATCGAATTCAGTAAAATTCATAACTATAGCGATGGTAGGGAACTTATAACAGGAAAAAGAGACAGGCACCGCACAGACCCAACTGAGATCGATGGAACCCCCGACCGGATTTTGGACAGTCATTGGTTCTTTGAGCTTCTTCAAATTCAAATCTAGATTCTTAACTGCGTTCTTTGCGATAAAGCTTCGCGACGTGCCTGTATCAAACAACACTTTAACTGGAATGTTTTTGACATTGAGCGTGCCTTCCAAAACATCAGACCTTTCCTGACTAGTTGAGGGCTCAGAAGTTTCTGCTACTTCATTCACTTGAACTATTTCAGGCTTGTTTAAGAGCGGGCAATCCATTGCAAGATGACCAGTCTTATGGCATTGTTTGCACTCCCTATTCTCTTGAAACTCCCCATCAATTCTAAATCTCTTCTTATTTTGCTTTCGATTGGCTCTATATCCATCTTTTCTTTGTTTCTTTAAAGATCTGCAACTCATCGACAAATGTCCGTCCTTATTGCAGTTAGAGCATATAGAAGTTGTTACTGGTTCTTTTTCAGATCTGGCCCTTTTTCGATTGACCTTAGGCTTTTTACTGACCTCAGACCTCGTACTAGCTTCAGGAATATCAGTTTCCGACTTTTCTTTATTACTAGAACAGACTTCCTCTTCGTCGCGCAACATACCTTTCTTATGGAGATCTTCATACTAATAAGCCATGTATATCATTTCTGAAAAAGGAAGCTTCACATTCCTCATTACACTATTCTGATATCTCCTTTGCAGGCCATGAATAAATCTCAAATTCTTCCTCTTTGGATCTTGAATCAGATGAGGAGCAAAGTGAGAAAGTTCGTTGAATTTCTTATGATATTCTGGAATGGTCATATCTCCTTGTATCAGATAAGAGAATTCATCACATAATCGCTTAGTCGCCTCAGGAGAAGTAAATCTTTCTAGGAAAATCTCTTTGAATCTGTCCCAGGTGATATCACCTTCTGGATTATCTTTGATGATTGTTTCCTACCAGATTAAAGCTTCTTCTTTGAGCGCCCAAGATGCTACTAATCTTTTCTGATCATCTCTCAACTGGATACGTTCAAATATTCTTTCGACAGAACTCATCCAAGCTTGAGTCTGAATTATAGATTCATTGCCCGAGAACTGTGCTCCGTTCTGATTTCGATATCTCTTTAATAGAGCCTCTAGATCAGGTTCTACATTTCTTCTGTTTCTGACACTCATTTTTCTAGTACTTCTGCAAATGGCAGATCAAGTGTCAGGTCACAGAAAAGATAATTTAAAATATAGAAACACATACTTCAAATGTAAATGTGTCTATCGAGGTGTAATTTCATTCTGCTTTACTCATACTAGGATATTACTGATCCTATCTGTAATGAGTTACCCGTCCTAGAACACTACTGGTTCTATTTCTGACGAGTTCGTTAATATGTTATATTCCAGAACTAAGCTTAACCAAAGCTCTGATACCAAATGAGACGCTCCTGAACCCCGTACTGACGGCGGCAAGGGTAATCCTTGGAATATAACACATAAACAGATAACAGCAGAACAGAAATAAATAAATACACCAGATAATATACAATAGAATACACTGGATAAACGTAATCATCAGAGTTACACAGTATAAAGGATCATACTTAGTACAAATATAGTTCAGCTATACATAAATGTCTACAACGGAAAACAAACATAATATGTACAATAGGAGCTGAACAGCATAAAAAAGATAAACAATAGAATCCATCTTCAACTCCAGCTATCCAGAGAAAGCCAGCTAAAACCTGAATACAAGGCTGCCCGTGTAGAAAAAGGGGCACCCGAGTTTGCAAGTGAAACAAACTACGAGTCAGTCATGAGACTGGTATGAGAAATCTACTTAACATATTTTTCAATATAGCTAATCACAGGACCATGCCACTTTCGCGGAACGGATTTACTCCATTGGATTGCCAGTTCTTCAAAACAAGTAAATATTTTAAACATCGCAATGCTTTTTATAAAAATGAAGCCATTATAAGACTCAGTTCCCATCACACAATGCAACGCAAACCGAAGGATAGAGTTTTTACCTTATAACGGCCAAAATATGCTTGATACGAATAAAACAAAAGCATTTGATATTATTACTAGTGTTTATATGTTTCAAAACCAATTTCAAATCATAACTATCAATCATAGACGACATGAGCATCCCATGCCACTATGTCGCCAAATATAGGTATACAATCAAAACCGCACAGTCACGTATTTGGAAATTGGATTTCCGTCATGAACCAAGGCAAAAGATAGTCCTTACCGACTTCGAGACTCTCTAGCCCGAGCCTCAGGGTCAGCGCGCATCGACCCTTGGAGCGACAGGGTCGGTCCACCGATGTGGATTAAAATTCCTGAACACTACGTTTCCTCGCCCTTTGGGGCGTAAATGAGCCAATGAATGACTCCATCGGACCCGGATCGTCCGATCTAACCGAGGCGCCTCGCAACAGTAACAAACACATAAGTCAAACTCGTCACGGCGTGTAAAACCACTGACGCCACTTCTAGCTAGAAAGAAACGCATGTCCTCCCTGAGGCCCTCTCTTGTTTCTGGTTCATACCGGGGTGTGAGGCTCGCGATTTCACGTTATACACAAAGCTACGCCACACAGGCGGTGCTTTGATAATCACCACAAGACTTTGCTTTTCAACAGAAGCCCTGATCACTGCATCTTAGCATGCCACACAGGCAATTCACACCGTGCAACTGATGGCTATCAATCACACAGAATAAATTCCAATGTCAAACACACTGTCCATTTGCAAGTCTGTTCTGGGTCTGAACGAAACCGGAGGCACTATATACCTCGCAAACCCATCGATCACCACTCATTATCCATATTTTGGGATGCCTCCCAATCAGGACATCAGTTACCATCCAGACGAGGTGAAGATCTCCGGTCTTCGACCACCGTCTTCATCTTCGATTTCTTATCATCGATTCAGTTATTCAGAATGGGATAAACCCGGTCTTTCTGAGCAACTCTCGTATATAATTAAAAAGTGCTACACAAACACTACTACGCATCATTTCAATTCATTAGTCACTAACCGTCAATCAGTAAGAGAACGATTTCCCAATTATTAACCCCGAAGGCCGAAACCAACATCAGATCAATACCCAAGAAACCATTCGACTTAGCCAACCTTCAGTTAGTTTCTAAATTTCACATCCATATCGTTTATAATATTTTATAACGATTTATCGCTATTTTTATTTATTTAAAAATAGCCAATTTATTCAAAACGATGTTTCGGGCCATAACGCGGCCGTGGTGCTGTTTTTCTTCAGATTTGATTTACACATATCTGAAAATCTAACCATTGGATCTTCACAAAATTTACATCATTAGAAAGATCTTTTCAAAACGAATCCAACGGTTCCAGTTTCGGTAAAATCCGACGGTCGGATCTCCCGGTACAATCGTTTGAGGTTTCGATTTCAAAATACGAACTGAAGCGTCGTTATTCGATTAAATATATTTATATATATATATATATATATAAACGATTCTGGCGCTCTTTTTCTTCAGATTTGAATTAAACATTCCAGACAATCCAAACGTTGGATTTTTACAAAGTTGGTGCCGTTGGAAAGATATTTCCAAAGCGAACCCAACGGTTGCGGTTTCGGGAAAATCCGATGGTCGGATCTCCCGCACTAATCATTTGAAATCACGGTTTCAAAATACGAACTGCAGCTTCGTTATTCGATATATTTCAATTCTATTTATGTATATATATATATATATCGATTCTTCGATTTTAAAACCATATGAATTTCATACATTTGATAAAAATGATATTTTTATCTAACTGTTTTCTATTTCAACACTTCACTATTTTTAACAATTCATGTATATAATAAAAATGTGATTTTTAATGTAAAACAATTTATTTCAAAACTCAACTATTTTATATAGTTAATATAGGTGATAAAAATTGGATTTTTATTATAAAACACTTTCTTTCAAAATATGAATACCATTCAACACATGAATTTCAATTCAACGAATGAATTTCGATTCAACACATGAAGGTTTTCTATAGTTTATATATATCGATAAAAAGGTGATTTTTATATTTAAAACACAAATACCATTCAACACATGAATTTCTATCCAACGAATGAATATCGATTCAACACATGAAGGTTTTCTATAGTTTATATATATAGAGTAAAAATGTGATTTTTATATTTAAAACACGAATACCATTCAACACATGAATTTCTATCCCACGAATGAATATCGATTCAACACATGAAGGTTTTCTATAGTTTATATATATAGAGTAAAAATGTGATTTTTATATTTAAAACACGAATACCATTCAACACATGAATTTCTATCCAACGAATGAATATCGATTCAACACATGAAGGTTTTCTATAGTTTATATATATATAGTAAAAATGTGATTTTTATATTTAAAACACGAATACCATTCAACACATGAATTTCTATCCAACGAATGAATATCGATTCAACACATGAAAGTTTTCTATAGTTTTTATATATATAGAGTAAAAATGTGATTTTTATATTTAAAACACAAATACCATTCAACACATGAATTTCTATTCAACGAATGAGTTTCAATTCAACACATGAAGGTTTTCTATTCAAAGAATAAATATAGTTTCAACAAATGGAAATAATTCTAACACATGAATATTATTCAAAATTTCGGCAGCATAACGGCAGGGTAGTAAAAACCAGGACCGTCCCTTGTACGGCTCCTCGCTCTACCTTAAAGCCTCGCAGCTTTTGCCAATGGGGGATCATGCATCTAGTTCGCACGTAGGCGGCATGTATTTTTTTTTCATTTCCACAAACTAATCCTATGTGGTTTCAACCAAATATTTTTCAACCACAAACGGGTATTTTTCAACCACAAACAATTTCAATCAACCATTCGCTATCAATCAATTTTCACACCGATCACAACCAATAAATATCGTCCATGGTTTTTGGACGAGGGGAATATATATATATATATATCATTTCACTTCTATTTCAATACATATATAATTTTTGCAACGCATATACAACTTATACATCGAACGTACAACTTATACAACGCTTATACCAGAGGTGTACAACGCTCATATAACTCATACATCGATTATATAATTTATACATCGTCATTTTCCATATTGTTTATAAATTAGAAATCTCACTTTGGGTTCCACTCCACCAAAAATAGCAGAAGGCTCAGAAAAATATGCGGTCTCTTCTAAATGTAAAAGACGTCCACACGGTCACGATGTTTCCTGTTTCATCGAATTTCGTCAATACACGAAAAAGATATGATTTTTCAAAGTTTGCAACGGTTTAAAGGTGTTAAAACTGTTGAAAATAACCATAGCCGTTACCTCAGTAAACTGCTCGAAACTAGGTTTCGATTTCTCTCTCAATCCGAAGCACGATATGCCGATCAACCTAAGCGACGTTGACGAGCTTGGAGAGGCGCAGTGGCGCCCTGAACGATGGCGAACTCGAACCCCTGGCGATGGCGGAAACTGGCGACGAACGGGCGAACTTCTCGAGGGTGATTCTCCCAAAATACTCAACGCAAAAATCGAAACCAGGTATGGATTTGAAGCTCGTCTCGAGCTCTTCAAAATCTTCAACTGGAGCTCTTGATATTAGTGAGTGGAATGATCAGAAAATGGATGGGAACAATGGAATGGTTTTCCGCCGTGCACGCCTGATGATCGGGGAGAGAGAGAAGATGGAGTGGCCAATCAGATTTTTCCATTTAATTTATATATTTTTAAAATTTTTAAAAATACCCCTTTCACACACGAACCCCGATCCAAACCCAACGACTGTCGTCCTTGGCGTTTTACCCCCATTCCGAACACAATGGGATATGTTTCGATGGCCCATTCAAATGTTTCACTCAGTTTTCATTCAAATTAAAATATAAAACATTCAATATTTAATTTGAACATACATTTCAATTTGCTGGAGCCACATACTGATTCGAAAAATTACAGAAAAGTAAATCTGGCTATGTCTTGACGATACGGTCCCAACGAAACTAGTTTCGTCGAATTCTGAGACCATTTGCAAAAAGGCCCATTTCTGGTTGATCAAATTTAACTGTAATTGACCAAAACTCGTTTTCCTTTGCCACGCTCACATACTAGCTTCAAAAATTATGAAATTTGAAACCTAGCAATAACTTCACATCCCGGATCCAACAAAAAGTGGTTTCGTCGAATTCCGAGGTCGTTTGCAAAATGGCCAATTTCACGGGCTATATAAATTCCATAGCGACCTTTCTGAAAATTCATTTGGCCATAACTTTTGCTTCCCGCTATGAAACTTTGATTTTTCAGATTTGTTAGAAAGGTATTCACTAACAGATTTAAATATTTATGGTTTCACTCAAATCCGTTTTGTTTTGCACCCGGTACAGTCAGTCAAAGTTTGAATTCAAATTTTGAAACTACCGCGCCATTTCAGGCCTTGTTTATAATTAAAATTAATTATTTTCATTTTCAACATCGATTCAAACTTACTTTTCATCATTATTATTTTAAATATTTAAAATCCACTATTTTAGCCAATTTAAAATTTTAAATTGGGTCAGATTTTCCGGGTCGTTACAGCAGACTTGCATAATTTTCTCTGTTTTGAATCATCTTATACTAACTTCATAGAATCAAGCAATATTTTAAAAAATTGCAAATAACTATTTAAAATATACGAATTTTATATACTTACGTCTCTTCCTGTTGAGGGCAGTCAGCAAACTCTATTAAGATTGTGTTTTCTCCTACTCATTATCATTTGCATAATCTTCTTCAACATTTGGTCACTACACACAAATGGTTAAATAATTTTTACATAAACATTATTAACTGCATATAATTAAATAACATTCATTAGATATATGCACCCTTGTATGAACCAGTTTTTATTACTTACACAGATTTACGCAAAAATTAATTTAGAAAATGCACATTCGCATGTAAAATTTCTTATTTTATGCCCAGGACCATTAAACTATATTTTGATGCTTGCAGACTTGCATCCACTAATTCTACTAATACATATACAATCATGCAACATTAATGTAAAAACTTTACATCAAAAAGAAAATTTTCCACTATTATTGCAACTTATCAAAGTAATACTCATTTAAAAGTTGCAGAATTGCATGCATCAATTTTTATAAAATTACTTACATGAATGCTATAATAATACTTATACTCATTAATATATTCATTTGTTTTATATAAATTCATGGCTAAATTTAACTGTTTTGAATATATTGGTCCATGTATTCAACTGTTTTTTCAACATTCGCCAAAAAATCAGTCCAATAAACATTAAAAAAAAACACAGCAAAAACAAGAAAACAGAAAAAACAGCGAAAAATTATAGTTAAATGCATAATATTACGCACATATATGAATTTTCTTGCATACATATGTGCATGTATTCTAGTTTTTTCATCTACGTTGATTTACTTGCATATATTAGTGTAATTATTGCATAATTCTTACATAAAAATATGTAATGATGCATAACAGTCTGCCACTTTCATATATTAGTGTAGCAATTCTGGTGTAAAACAGTTAATCGTGCATGAATACTGATTAAAATCTTAAAATCGTGTAACAATTTTGAGTACAAATTTTTTTTACTAGTTCTCTTCTGTCAATTTTCGTAAAACCCTAATTTGACAGTGTTACAAATTATTTCAGAATAAAACGACGGAATTTTTTTGTAGAATAAAAAAATTTTCTCTTACAATTGCGATAATATTTGCATAAGATCTTAAAAACAATCGTCAATTCAATATTTGCACATATTTTCATATATGTTTCAATAAAATTAACAGTTATTGAAATTAAAACAAGTAGCTCAAAAGTTTACCTTCGTTCTCGCCATTTGTTTGAAAATCAGATCAGATCGATATAGATTTTGCTTGATTTGGAAATTCATTGAAAATTTCTGATCAATTCGGCATCAGTTCTTAATATTTCCAATCGATCGAAAGTAAAACATTGAAAATCGGCTGCATACTTTTTTCTACTTCGATCATTTGCGGTAAATGAGCGATGGATTAATAGAAACAATATTAATTTGTGGAATGAGTGTTTTTAGGGTTTAAAGGATAGGAGTGGAATTTTATCTGGCGCGTTTCAAATATAGGGATGTAATTTGTATACATTTTACGGCTGGGTTTTTTTTACATTTTAAAAGTTAATAGGGACCTGTAAAAAACGCATCCTTAAAATAATTTATTTTAAATAATAATGACTAAAAATTTATTTAAATCGAAGTTAGAACGAATAAATTTATTTTAATTATATAACGAGCCTGAAATGGCGCGGCAGTTCGAAAATTCTATTTCAAATTTCAATTGAAAGTACAGGATTCAAAATAAATCGGATTTTAGTGAAACCAAAAATATTAGAATCTATTTATTCATATCTTTCTAACGAATGTTAAAAATCCAGATTTCATAATGGCAATCGAAAGTTATGTCCAGTTTAACATTCAGAATAGTCGCTACGGAATTTATATATATTTTTTAATATAATATATAGCCATTTTACAAACGACCTCCGTTTTCGACGAAATCACTTTTGTTGGATCTGGAATGTCAAATTACTACCAGATTCCAATTTTCATAATTTTTGGAATTAATATGTGAGCACAGTAAATGTAAACGCGTTTGGTAATTTTAGTTTTAATTTAATCGACTGGAAAATGACTGTTTTTCAAACGGTCTCCAAATTCGACGAAATTAATTTTTTTAGGACCGTATCTTCAAAATAAAAGTAGAAATAATTTTTTGGTAATTTTTAGAGCTAGTACGTGGTCGTGAGAAATTAATTTTAAATCGATCAGCCATATAAGGCTGAAAACAGAGTTTTTTTAGCAAACAGACTCGGAATTCGACGAAATTAGTTTTGTTAGAACCGCATCGTCAAGACATAGCAGCATGTCAATTTTTATCGCCAACGGAGTTCGTATGTGATCGTGGAATTAATAACTGTCGAACGAAGAGAGCGTGTACTAGAGAATTAATAATTAAATTGGAAAATTAATAATAAAACCCTCCACTATATAATATATTTTCCCTCTCCACAAACCCTCATTTCTCTTCTTCCTCAAAAATTGACAGCAGCCCTCTTCCTCTCTCTTGTAATTTTGCAAATAAGCCCCCGAAAACAAAATAATTTATATCTCTCAGTTCGTAAGCAAACAACCCAAATCGTTTCTGGGTATTGTAAAACATGACGATGTCTACCTACGACAAAAATTCCATAGCCTATCGTCGCACGGATTCGCGAGAATCAATGGCCAAAGCAAGAAAATGACTTTTGTATTTTGGCAAATTACACGCAAACCGTCGAGAATTAGGTGATGGCCCAGTTGAAGAAATTGTAGAGGAGAGAGTGCTCTATGCTTTGTCTTTGGTTGTTCGATCTGAAAGGGCTCGTGATGGCGACAATATCGAGATGAATGGAGATGAATGATTTTCAAAAGCAGAATCCCTACTTCACCAATTTTCGGCTGCCACAGTCGTCGTTGGGTAGAGGTGCTTGAAGGTGATCGGTTCTGGGTTGCATGGCGGTCAGAACCGTGGTGGTCCACGACGCCACGGTGGTCGGTGGTGGGAGAATTCTCCGTCGACGGTGATATAGGGTTAATCGCGATTGTGTCTCGACGGCGGCGAGATAGGAGGGGCGAAAGATGGTGGAGGCGCAGCAAGGAGCGGGGAGGTCGGCTAGGTGGTTGGCAAACGGTCTGTAGCCCTCTAGTGGTGGCGACGAACTGATGAAGGGGGATAACATCGTGAAAACAAAAATTGAAGGGTAATTAAGAATTAATTATTTAATAATGTATTTAAAGTTCATGACATCATATCTTTCACATACGAGGTTGAAATCTGACGATTTCAGATCTGTTGCGATCGCGGAGTCAAGAGATTTGCAACAAGACTAACCGGGTCCAATTTGGAGCAAGTTAGAATTTAGGGTAAATCCAAATCCAAACGGTACCAAAACGGCCAGTTAAAGACTGACGAAGTGGAAACGAAGGTGATAACCCTTCATTAAAAATTCTGCACAGTTATTTATTTATTTTCATAACTGGAAAATATATAGAATTGCCAGTGTAGATTTTTATCAGTTTAATCACTATAAATTGTATACGGTGCATGTTTGATCACTTTCCTCGTCCACAAACCATGGACGATTTAAATTGACTGTGTTGTGCGTTGTTTGTGTTGTTGAAACGTTTAACATATAAAAAAATAATGTTAACATAAATATGGTAGTTGAAGTTAAATTATAAATATTCATTTATAATTTAAACACTGTAAATTGGTTAAATAGAAAATAATTCAAACCGAATTAGAATTGGTTAAATTTATTAACCAATAATTTATTTTAAATAAACTGTTGTTTTTTGAAAACACCACACGGGTATTGGGGTAATATTTGACGTACACTAGTCCCAATATTTAGTTGTAAGTCAATCGATAAATTGACAGTCTATGATGAGCGTTATTTATTTATTTTAATGCTCACGCAGTTGTAAATTTCACTCTGAATGTGAATGGACTGTTTGATGATTATTTATCATTATTGTTGTATACATGCGATGTATGAAATCCATATAACTGAAATTATACGGTAATTGATTGAGTCGCAATCCGATTCAGAAATAAAAGGACATTTTTAAAATAAAAGGACGTTTTAAAGTAAAGGGACATTTTTAATGTAAAGGGACATTTTTTAGGTAAAAAGACATTTTAAAATAAAGGACATTTTAAAATAAGGAATTTTTTTAATAATAAAGAATCTTTGAAAATAAAGAATATTTTAAAATAAAATGTTTTAACAATAAAAATCACATTCTTATTGTATGTATAATGAAAATAATATAATCATTTGTTGAATTATATTTTTGTACTTAAAAATTGGCACCTTTTAACATGATAATGAAAATAATTTAATAATTTGTTGAATTATATTTTTGTACATTAAAAATGTCACCTTTTAACATGATAACGAACATAATATAATCATTTGTTGAATTATATTTTTGTACATTAAAAATGTCACCTTTTAACATGATAATGAATATAATATAATCATTTGTTGAATTATATTTCTGTACATTAAAAATGTCACCTTTTAACATGATAATGAAAATAATATAATCATTTGTTGAATTATATTTTTATACATTAAAAATGTCACCTTTTAACATGATAATCAAAATAAAATAATCATTTGTTGAATTATATTTTTGAACATTAAAAATGTCATCTTTAACTTGTTAATGAATTAAATAAAATATTTATGTGTTGGATAAAATTTTTGAACAATAAAAATATCATTTTTATTGAATGTATAGACCATACAAGATATTCATGTGTTGAATAAATTTTTTGGAACAATAAAAATAGTTATGTGGTTAAACGCCTTTTTATCGATCAATTTATTCAATTTATAATGAATATCGAAAAGGAGTGATTTCAAAATTCAATATTTTGAAAATATTATCATTTTAATATGATAAAGCTATAGAATATTCAATTTTGATTTAAAATTGAAAATAAAGTTGGAATTGTTTTAAAACAAAAATATAAATGACTTATAAAATACATTTTAAATGGAAATCAATGAAATATATATTATATTATTTAATGGCCTGAATAGAACGCGCGGCACAGCGAACGTTTGCGAATTTCGACAATTAACTTCAAATTGATGTAACAGGAGATCGAACCGTCGGATTCTCCTAAAACCGGAACCGTTGGGTTCGTATCGAAAAAATCTTCCCAACGAATATAAGAAGTTTGAAATCTAATGGATGGATTTGGAATTATGTTCAAATCAAATTTGAAAAAGGTCGTTATGGATGCAGTTCGGTAGCCGTTATTGAAAACCGACTGTATGGGCCTTGATAAAATTATTAAAAATATTAATAAATTGTGTAAAATCATAGTAAATGGTTTGGAAAGATTATGGATGAAAATTCCATATTTGAAAAGATAAAAATATATTTTTATCGAAATGAACGAGTTATTAATTAGAATAAATCTTTAATTAAGATTTAATGAAGTTTTCCAATTAATTAATATTTATTTGGAAATAAATAAAATAAATTGGATTTTGGGTTTGTCGTGAATGGTGTCTTAAATAACATTATTCTTAAACCCCGTGTGAAAAGGATAAATTTTTTAATTAAGATTTAGAGAAATTACTAATTAATTGATATTTAATTAGAATTGAAATGAAAGATGATTGTGGGTTTATCATGAACTGTGTTTTAAACGACAGTTGTTCTTTAATCCCAATTAACAGTGGAAATATAATTTGGAACATATAAATCTTTTATTAAGATTTATATGAGAATTTTTCCAAAGTAAAGTTTTCCAGTTTAATAGAATAAATTGGAATTGAAGGGAATTCGATTTAATAATAATCGAGATAAGCTTCTGTGAATGAAGACCGTTACTGTATATGGAATTTGAAAGGCCTTGCAGTTATTCCATTTATATTATTAGTCTGATAAGGAAATTTATATCGTTTATATATTGATCCGTTTTCCGTGAAGATTCCATATTTTAATGGAAGAAGATTTGGGTTTATCATGAACTGTGTTTTAAATGACATTAGTTCTTTAACCCAGATAAAGATAAAGATTAGTTTCCTGAATTTGAATAATCATAAAGTAATGATTTTTGATATTAAAATCAGATTAGAGTTTTAATAAATTTCTGATTAGATTGAAATGGGAATGAGATAATTTAATTTATCGAATTCTTGAAATGATCGAGAACGGAGTACCACCAGTTTTACTCCAGAAGATAGTAAATTCTTTAATTAGATTTAAATGTGAAATGGTAATTAAATTTACCAATAACACTGCAGGTGTTAGATATGGAGTGCTACTAGTTTTGTTCCATGGGATGAATATGTTGGGATTGGGATAATAAATACAAATAAATGATTACTTTGATAAGGTTCGATAATCCTGACTAGTTAATAAAATCTTTTGAAACTGATATCCAAAGGAAGATTAAAGAATAAATTTAAAAGAATTTATCTTTGATAAAATTAATGAGAACCTTTCTCTAATAATGTCAATATTTTATTAAAAGGAAAATTCTAAATCGGAATGAGGCATGTGATGTGATTTTATAGCACTTGTTTATAAAATACGCAAATTATTCAGAAAGACTGGGTTTAACCCATTTTGAATAATTAATACGGCGACCAAGAGTCGAAGATGAAGACGGTGGTTGAAGACCAGAGATCTTCACATCGTTTGGATGATTACTAATGTCTTGATTGGGTCGTGCACCTAAGACATGGTAATAAGTGGTGATTGTCCAAACGTACTTGGAGATCGACGGATATGCGAGGACCTCTCTCCTGTATTGGACATATGGGACGAGGAATAAGGTGCCTCTGGTTTCGTTCAGACCCAGAACGGACTTGTAAATGGATGGTATGTCTGACGTTGTATTCCTTTATGTTGTATTTGTTGACCTCTGCTGAATATATATATATATATATATGTTTGGTGGCGGAGAATTTATTCTCTTGCTTAACACCCTTCTCTGAGACGTACGAGCTTAGAGGTTATATATTGGCAGAAATCAATGGTATGGTATGTATTGACAATGTGGCATCCTGAGTTGCAAATGATCAAGGCTTTTGTTGAAAAGCAGACTCTTGTGGTTGATGATCAAAGCACAGCTTTAATTAGCATAGCTTTGTGTAACGTTATTTCGCGAGCCTCACACCTCAGTATGAACCAAAAACTGGATAGTGACCGCATGGAAATGGACATATGTTAGTTCTAACAACGAGTAACGTCATGGTATGGAGCCTAGAATGTTTACTAATTTGGAAGTCCCTTATTATTTGATGGAAAGCGAGGTGCCTCAGATATGATTTGAGTCTCTAGTGGCTCTAGAGTGGTCGACATTACTGATCCATTTTAGAGGTTTGATAGAACCAGCTAACATATAGTTTATGGTATAATTAATCATCGACGGATGAACGACCATGAAGATCCAAGGGCTCGCCAGTGTCTGTGTAACACCCCGTAATTTTCAATATTAATGTTCACAAATTAAAGAATAACTACTCTCGGATGGGAGAATTAAAGGAAACGGGTTAAGCCATTGTGTTCGTCTCGGAACTCTGGTTGAGATAGAGTCCGAGTTTGCATGAATTGGACTTCGTATGAAGAAGTTATGGCCATAGGAAATTTCAGAAAAATTTAAACAGATTTCAAAAATTTGAATTTCAGAGTCAGATTGGGCTAGGCGGGAAATTTCCCACCAGGGCCAGGTCGACCTGCCACCCCCACGAGCATATTTGTTTGATGACCTGTTTATGACTGTATGCTGAGTCATTAGGGTTTCTGATCTGGTCTGAATGGCTGGGGTTAATTCTGGGTTGATCGAACGACCTAAATTAATCCTAAACTCTATAAAAACACATGTAGACTCAAACCCTAAAATCAAATGAAAAATTAGAATCATGGCCTTCATGCTGTCACCTTGCAACCTAGAATAGCCGCCACCAATTAGAGAGGAAGAAAAGCTAATCAAATTCAATTCTAATCTAAACCGCAACAAATTGTCTTCTTCAAAGGAAAGCTAATTCAACTTCAGAACTCGGATTTCAGAACTCAAGACCTTCTTTGAGTTATGAGTTCGATTTCTTTAATAAAATAATTAACAATTTAATTGGATTGAGATATGATGTGGATTATATGGTTATGTTGTGAATTATTGACTGCATGTTATTATCTATGTTGTAAATTCTATGATGTTATCATCTATGTTGTAAAGTTGTGATGTTACCATCTATGTTGTAATTCTATGATTGGCTTATGTATAATTAATTCATAATGTTGTTGGAACTAATTCATATGATAAATCATATGTATGTATGCAAGTTAGGATGTTAATTGAGGCATGGATCATATGCAAGTTAGTGAAAATTATATACAACCTTACATGTTTCATGACATCTATTTTATGTGTAAATTGGATCTAAAGTTAGGCTATGACATGTGTGAGTTATATGCTAGTATACAAAATTCTATATACTAGTTTACATGTTTGGATGTAAGTGTACACCATCGTTTATGCTGCATAAATCACATATGAAAGTGTGTGTGTGTGTGTGTGTGTATATATATATATATATATATATATATGGGGTATGAATCATGTAATGTAAGTTTGTGATTATTGCCTATGCAAGTTTACACCTTATGAATAGATCTACGACATACATGGTTTATGCAAGTTTGTGACTATTACCTAAACAAGTTTACACCTTTAGATTTAGATCTATGCCATATGTAGTTTTATGAAAGTTTGTGACTTTGGCCTATGCAAGTTTTAGATGAAGAACCTCATTCTCACATGCAAGTTCACCCCTTATGTTTAGATCTAGTTTTATTTCTATATGTGTTGTGATGTTTTCTCTTTATTCCATAAGTTAGACTATTCGAGTCCAACGTATATTTTACGTTAAACGAACGAACGTACAACGTAGGGCCATGGGATAATATTAAAAGATTTAATATTGAGAATTGGCATAAATGCCTTAAATGGCATAAAATAAATTTGTGATGATAATTGGTATAATTTTGCATACCATAAATAGATGGACATAATTGAGTCAATTATGGACATAGTTAAATTTGGAAATGATTGATAATTTGAATAGGGTAATTAATTCAAATTGGGGAATAATTAATTTTGTGTAATTAATTGTCTAAGACACTAGGTTAGGCTCTTTTGTGGTGTAAGACTGCCCGGACCCTCCCGGCAAATCCAGCTGCCACAAATGCCAGTCTAATATGGGAGGTCTTAGGCGTAAATTAAATGCGTAATAGTTGTAAAGACACGAGGTTAGACCCGTTTGTGGTGTAAGACTGCCTGGACCCACCCGGCAAATCCGGTTGCCACAAATGCCAGTCTAATGTGGGAGGTCTTTACAAGGTTACGGTGTTAGTGAATTAAGAAACACTTAACCAAATAAACATGTGGTGGGCCATGGGTGTTAAGTGGGTGCCTAGGGTGGCTTGTGAAATACAATTAGAAACACTTAACCAAAATTTAAAACATGTAAGTGAACATGAATAAGAAGAGGGTTAAGTGGGATGTACTAGAGGGGACCAAGCTTAGGTGGGCAGCTTGTGTCAAGTAATGGGGGCCCATTTCAACCAGTAACCCATAAGTATCTTTGTGGGCTCGACCCAAGTCGAGGACGGGACACACATACTAGGCTTGACTGTAAGAGGCCTAAACGGGTTAGCGGTGGCAACGCAAGCCCAACGGGTTCATGTGCGTGTGTGGGCCTGGGCTGGTAGGTAAGACGTTGTTGCATCGTGTAGGTATAAGCCGTGCATTGTTGGTGGTATCGGGTTGATACTTTGGGGAGTGATACACCCCACTGTGGGGCTAGCACGGGTATCTATGAGTTAGGGAGCCGATCACATGGGGGTATTGGGTACACCTAGTGGAGAAAGGGGCACGCGGCACCTATGAAGTCAACTAGGGGTGCACGAAACTAACATTATCATTATTAAGTTCTGTAGGTGGGATCAACCTTAGGGTGACTAGTGGTGGTGCAGTATAGTAATTATCTTATAGTGGTTTAGGTGCGCCTTTAACATTATCTTTGTTCATCTTATTTCCTTGTTTACGCTGCCATACCCAATTGTTCACAGTCATTTCCTTATTTTCCAACTTATGCCTTAGCCTAGTTATTTTGGTAATTATATTGTTAAAGTTATCACACTCGCCAGACTTTATGTCTGACCCCTTTTGTTTCCACCTCTTTTCTTCCTTTTCCCCCCAAGGTGCTCAGGGTGGAACTAGCACCAGTGGAGCTTGATTTTGGACAACTGTATCTCTTGCTTTTAGAAGTTGCTTGGATCGCTGAAGTAAAAGTTCAGCCTATCTTATTTATGGCTATTTTGTGTTAGAGTTATGTCTTTCAATTTATGTACTCTGATTTAGTCAAGATGGATATTATGTACTTTGACACGGGTTTTTGATGATGTAATCAAACTTGTGTGTTTACCGTTGCAATGAATAAAGTTTTAAATTTTTAAGTACTGTTTATATCTATCTTGTTGTTAAGTTTCTGTTCTATACACACTTAAAATGCTCCATAGAAGTTAATGCATTCCCTTTATGAGTGACATTAATGGACGTGGGGTGTTACACGGGGTATCTGAGCTGAAGGTTACCAGAGCAGATATGAATTTTGAAAAACTGTTTTTCAAAAACACTTTTATAAAGAGGTACCTTAAAAAGTATGTTTTAAGGAAAGTATTTTCAAGAGAAAAGCTTATTTTAGAAAGCATAACTCCAAGAGCCATATATCTTTCCTTCGGTTCTTTTGTATTGAATCTTTCCTTTTTCATTTCAGCATGTCTGGAATTCCTGAAATACCCGAGGGGATACCGATACCAGGATGGTTTTGGAGGTATTTGGAGATTAGGGCCACCACCGCAGGTCCAGCAAATCCTCCTCCTCCTCCTCGTGTCGATACTTTTGCTAAGATATGTAAGGACTTTCGGGCAATGGATGGAAAGCCTTTTCACGGGACGGAGACATTTGTTGAAGATCGAAATTGGCTAAAGGAGGTGGAAGAGTTGTGTAGGATCTTTGAAGTGGAAGATGGCAGAAAGGTCCAGTTAGCTGCCTGGCTAATGAAGGATGAGGCCTCGTTTTGGTGGGAGGTCATTAATGGAGAGCGTCTAGTTGATACATGGCCAGATTTCAGGCGGAGGTTTGATGCAAAGTTTCTCTCAAGGGCTGAACAGAATTTATACATGGGGAGGTTTTTGGCGTTGAAGCAAGGGAATCTATCAGTGAAAGAATACGTCAACAAATTCAATCAGTTGGCAAGATTTGGCTTAGACTTGGTGAATACACCAGAAAAGAAGGCCCCGAGATTTGTTAAGGGTTTGAACGAGCCGCTTCATAGGTTAGCTATGACCCACATCCCCATAGGGGCTACCTTTGAGAGACTAGTTGACATGGCGTTTATGCATGAAGAGGAGAAGGGCGCCAATGCTAATAAGGCACCCGAGAAGAAAGGGGATCAAAAGAAACCGCAACAGCAACAACAGAACAACAAAGGTGTTAAAGGCAACAATGGTAAGGGAAAGAAAAGATGCTTTAACTGTAGGACACCAGGCCATCTAAGCAAAGATTGTAGGAAGAAAAAAAAGACTGGTTGTTTCCACTATGGCGAAGCGGGACATCTGATTAAGGACTGCCCAAGGAAAGGGCAGAGGGTAGGGTCTACCTCGGGAGGACAGGTACAGGCTCTTATGGCACCAGGGTAGGCAAGGGGGCAAGTTCAGGCTCTCGTGGTCCCACCGCTGCAAGAACGAGGTAGAGCAATTTCCGTTGAAAGTTTAGTTTTTTTGTTTGATCATCATGTCCGTACTTTATTCGATTCTGGCGTGTCACATTCGTTTATCTCTACATCATTAGTGGAAACACTGCGCCTAAATACTAGTTTAGTTACAGATCCCTTAGTAGTCTCAAATCCTATTGGTGGTTCGGCTCATCTTTCTATGATCTGTCGGGATTTGAGAGTGTCTATCTTGGGCGTTGGGTTTGAATGCAACGCCTTTGTTCTTGGCTTCATGGGCTATGACTTGATTCTAGGTATGGACTGGCTAACTAGATATGGGGCCATTCTAGATTGTGAAAGAAGAGTAGTTAGATTGTTGACTTGTTGTGGAAAGACCCTTGATATTTCTTATGACCCTAGAGGTCCAGTAATGCTTAGCTACCTAGAATCCCTTGACGCATCCAATGATGATTTACATTCTGTTCGTATAGTCCGTGAATATGTTGATGACTTCGATGAGGTGAGGGGTCTACCCCCAAAACGTGAGATAGACTTTCGAATATATCTAGTAGATAACGCAAAACCAGTTGCATTGCCAGTGTGCCATATGGCTCCAAGAGAGAGAAGAGAACTCGGTAAGCAAGTGAAAGAATTGATTGAGAAGGGGTTCATCAGACGTAGTATATCGGAGTGGGGTGCTCCAGTAGTATTTTCCACAAAGGCAGATGGGTCCCTTAGACTTTGTGTGGACTATAGAGAACTTAATAAGCTGACTAAGAAGAATAGGCACCCACTGCCGAGGATTGACGATCTCTTCGATCAGTTAGTTGGCGCCTAAGTGTTTTTGCAGTTGGACATAGCCATGGGTTTCCATCAGTTGAGAGTGGCTGAGGATAGCATAGACAAGACTGCCTATAGGACTCCAGACGGCTTCTTCGAGTGGCTTGTGATGCCCTTCGGTTTGACAAACGCCCCTGCATACTTTGTTGACTTGATGAGTAGGGTGTTTAGGGAGTACCTTAATAAATTCGTGGTAGTCTTTGTGGACGACATCTTGATCTTTTCTAAGACCGAGGAAGAGCATGCCCTACATCTTAGGGAATTGTTGGAGACCCTTCGAGCGCATAGCCTTAAAGCTAAATTTTCTAAATGTCACTTTTGGAGGAAGGAAGTGCGATTCTTAGGGAACGTGGTTTCCAAAGAAGGGATAGCTGTGGATCCCGCAAAGGTAGTGGCCATCCAAGATTGGAAGGTCCCTAAAAATGCTACCAAGGTGAGGAGTTTCTTAGGGTTGGCTGGCTAATATAGGAAGTTTATCAAAGACTTCGCAAAAATATCAGCCCCATTAACACGCTTGACGAAGAAGAACCTAGTTTTCACATGGGACGTAGATTGTGATGATACGTTCCAACGTTTAAAGAGATCTTTGACCACATCCCCAGTCTTAGTGTTGCCAGATGGGAGTAAGCCATTTACCGTTTATACCAACGCTTGTGGGACAGGACTAGGCGCAGTCTTAATGCAAGAGGGAAGGGTAATAGCCTATGGAGGAAGGCAGTTGAGAGTGCATGAGAAAAATTACCCTACACATGACTTAGAGTTGGCCGCTATTGTTTTCGCGCTTAAGTCTTGGCACCATATTCTTCTTGGCGAGAAATTCGAATTGTTCACTGACCACAAATCGCTAAAATACTTGTTCTCTCAGAAGGGCTTGAACTTAAGGCAGCAAAGGTGGATGGAATTCTTAGCGTCCTACGATTTCGAGATAGCATATAACTCTGGCAAGGGTAACGTGGTGGCAGACGCCTTAAGTAAGAAAATGTTGTCCATGAGTCCGTTGTTTGTTGAGCGGCGAAGCTTAAAGTTCATCTCTACGTTTGTCTTTAGACCTTCCATTGACTTTTTACCCGGTTTGTTAGCATCCTTAGAGGTCAGACCTATGCTTTTGGGACGGATCGGTGAGGCACAACGAGATGACCCACAGTTGGTTGAGTTAGTAGAGAAGCTCAAAAGGGGGGAGTCATCGAGCCATCTCAGTAGGTATACCTTAGATGATAAGGGTTGGTTACGTAATGACGGTAGACTTTGTGTACCACGGGACGAGAATTTGAGGAAGACCATTCTTGATGATGCACATCGTTCGAAGATGACTATCCATCCCGGCGGGGACAAGATGTACATGGGCATGAGACGAGTTTACTTTTGGGCCGGCATGAAGAGGGATGTGGCTGAGTTTGTCGCTAGATGCTTGGTGTGCCAACAAGTAAAAGCAGAGCAAAAGAAGCCCAGTGGGTTGCTTCACCCATTGGAGGTCCCATAATGGAAGTGGGAAAGTGTCTCGATGGACTTTATTGATGGTTTACCGAGATCGAGGAAGGGTAATACGGGGATTTGGGCCGTGGTAGACAGACTTACTAAGAGCGCCCATTTCATTACTGTGAAGAGTAAGAGGACTGCTCCATGGTTAGCCTCCGTATACATTCGAGAGATAGTTCGTTTGCACGTGTTCCTTCAAGCATAGTAAGCGACTGCGATCCTATCTTTACTAGCGAGTTTTGGAAGAGCTTGCAAGAGGCGGTAGGGACTCAGTTATGTTTGAGCACCGCATATCATCCTCGGATGGACTGCTAGACCGAGAGGGTGAATCATATTCTAGAGGACCTATTGAGGTTGTGTGTCTTAGACTTCGGAGGTACATGGGAGGAACATCTTCCTTTGGTGGAGTTCGCATATAATAATAGCTTTCAGTCTAGCATTGGCATGGCACCTTTCGAGGCTCTTTATGGACGGCCGTGTCGTTCTCCTACATGTTGGTGGGAATCTACAAATAAGATCTTTCTTGGGCCCGATATGATTAGAGAGACTTCGGAAAAGATCGATTTGATTCGAAGAAGGATGAAGACGGTGCAAGATGGGCAGAAATCTTATGCGGACAATAGGAGGACAGATCTTGAGTTTGATATTGGGGACATGGTCTTTGTCAAGGTGTCTCCATTACGGAATGTTGTTCGCTTTGGGTCTGTTGGGAAGTTAGCACCAAAGTTCGTAGGGCCGTTTCCTATTAAGGAGAGGATTAGACAGATGGCGTATAGAGTGGAGTTGCCCGAGAGACTTAGTGGTGTACACGATGTATTGCATGTATCACATTTGAGGAAGTGCTCGCATGAGACCGCGGAAGTGGTAGAGTCGAGCTTGCTTAGAGAGGCAGAGATAGAGCATGATGCGACGATTCGACGAGCTCCTACATGCATTCTTGTGTCGGAGATTAAGAAGTTGAGGAATCGAGAGGTCAGGCTAGTCAAAGTGCAATGGGGAGATGATGAGAGCAACGCTACTTGGGAGACGGAAGAGAAGATGCGTTCATTGTACCCTTTTCTTTTCGAGGGTATGTCTTTTAGTTTCTCCTTTATCGCTTAGCTTGTACTTGTTTTATCTTTAGTATGTCCTCTCGCTAGTATCTTTGACCTTTAGATAGGGTAGTCCTATGGTTGAAACATGTGTTTGAGACATGTTATGTATAATGGATGTATGTGGATGCAAGTGTTTGCTAGTGGTTGCTCGTGGATACATATTGTAACACCCCGTAATTTTATAACATTAAAATTCACAAATTAAAGTATACTTAATTTTTAGAAAAGAATTAAGTGAAATGGGTTGCGCAGAGAAATATATATATATTGATATATATATATATATAAAATAAAAATTAAATAAATAAATATGGGAAAAAGTTCAAAATAGCGAATTGGGAGGGGAAATAACCGAACCGGCCCATGTTTGAGGTCGACCCGAGCTTCGCTGGGTCGACTAGGGGTTAATCCAGGGTGCTTGGCTGTCAACCCGTGGGCCGATTCGCTCAAATGCACATTTTGCATTTGATTGGTTCTCATGGTTCAGGGTTAATCTAATGGTCCTAAATAACTTCCTACACCTATAAATACATCCTAATGCTAACCCTAAACCTAATTAAAATAGAATAGATACCGTCGCCATGGAAATCAATGGAGCCGCCGCCAACTAAGAAGGAAGAAAAGCTAATTCAATTCTAATTCTCTCAACCCTAAAGCAAAGCAAAACTCTCTCTTTTCTTCTCTAAATTGTGAGTATGATGATCTTAACAAGATTATTATCATTTTAATTAGGTTGAGTTATGAATGGATTATGAGTAGATGATGTGAATTATCATATATGTTGTTGTAAACCCCTTTTGCTATCATGTATATTGTAAATCCAATGTTATGTGATGATGATATCTTATATGTTGTAAATCATGCTATGATGATGTTATGTATGTTGAAAGTTTCTATGCTAAGTTGTGATGAATCATACATGTTAAAAAGGCCATGATGTTACCATCTATGCTAGTTAGTTCATATTAATTAAATCATCATGTTTGGGTTATGTTGATCTATATGACAAGTCACATATGCAAGTTAGATTGATTAGAAAAGTTACGAACATATACCAAGACATCTATTATGACATCTGGAATTATGCTATGACATATGTGATATCCTATGCTAGTTCACACCATCATTATGTTGCCTAAAAACCCCATATGCAAGTTTATGTATAGATTTGGGCTATGATCATATCATGTAAACTGAGACATTTAACAAGTTGACACCTTTTGATCCTTAACATGTGTAGTTTATGCAAGTTTCACCCCTATTATGATTAGATTTATTTTAATTGTCTATATGTTGTGATAATTTATCTTTGTGCTAGGTGTTAGACTATACATGTCTAGCCTATATTATGCGTTGAATAAGAGAACGTATAAACGTGGGGTAGGGGTAATATTAAGGATTTAATATTAAAAAGTTGGGGTGCAATTGATATGATTTTGCATGCCATAAGTGGATGGCCATAATTGAGTCAATTATGGACATCATTAAAAGTTGACTTAATTAATAATTTGAATAGGGAATTATTAAAACTGGGGTAAAAGATTTTAAGTGTTAATCAATGCTTAGGACACGAGGTTGGACTCGTTTGTGACGTAAACCTGCCCGGACCCGCCCGGCAAATACAGTGGTCACAAATGTCAGCCCAATGTGAGAGGTCCTAGGCCTAAACTAAAGCATAACGGTTGTAAAGACACGAGGTTAGACTCTTTTATGGTGTAAGACTGCCCGGACCCGCCCGGCAAATCCAGCTGCCATAAATGCCAGTCTAATGTGAGAGGTCTTTATGAGGTTATGGCCTGAATGAATTAAGAAATACTTAACCAGATAGACATGTAAGGTGGGACATGTGGGTTAAGTAGGTGCCTTGGGTGGCATGAGGAATCTAGGGGGTGCCCTTAGTGGCATGTGAAATAGGATTAGTAAGACTTAACCAAACACACATGTAAATGAACATGACTAAGAGGGTTAAGTGGGATATACTAGTGACAAGCTTAGGTGGGTAGCTTGTGTGGGCCCATTTTGACCAGTATCCCAAACGTATCTTTGTGGGCTCGACCCAAGTCGAGGACGAGACACGCATGCTGGGTTCGACTGTAAGAGGCCAAAACGGGGAGCGGTGGCAACGCAAGTCCAACGGGTTTTGTATGCATGTGTGGACCCGGGCTGGTAGGTAAGACGTTGTTGCATCGTGTAGGTATAAGCCGTGCATTCTCAAGTTGTATCGGGTTGCCACTTTAGGGGAGTGATACACCCCACTGTGGGGCCAGCACGGGTATCTACGAGTAGGGAGCCGATCGAAAGTGGGTAGTGGGGTACACCTAGTGGAGATAGGGGCAGACGGCACCTATGTAATCAGCTAGGGGTACGTAAGGCTATTTATAAAGTTTCTTTGTGAAGCAAGTGGGATCAAACAATAGGGTGACTGGTGTGGTGCAGTGTAGTAATGTGCGGTGCAGTGTAGTAATCATTCGTTAGTAATTAGGTGTGCCTTTACCGTTATCTTTAACGTTATCTTAAACGCTATCTTTATCTTCCTAAGGGTTCATAGACATTTACTTTTCTTCCAGCTTATGCCTTAGTCTAGTTATTTTGATAATACTATTGTTAGAATTATCATACTCGCCAGACTTTATGTCTGACCCCCTCTATTTCTATCCTTTTTCCCCCTTCAGGTCCTCATGTTGGGCCCAGCTCTAGTGGAGTTTGATTGAATTGCTTCATCTCTCTTTGGAAAGCTTGGACCGTTGAAGTAAAGTCCTGCTTGTTATCTTTTTAATGGCTATTTATGTAATGGGATTATGTATTTTGTTTTTATGAAGATGGATATTGTACTTGGTTATGATCTATGGTTTTATGATGTAACAAACATGTTTAATTTCCGCTGCAATAAAATGAAGTTTTAGATTTCCAGGTACTATTTATTATCTGTCTTGTTGTAATTTTTTTGTTCTACATTCACTTATAACCTCCATGGAAGTTAATGCATTCCCTTTGTGAGTGACATTAATGGACGTGGGGTGTTACACGTGGTATCAGAGCTTAAGGTTACCAGAACAGATAAAAATACTTTAGAAAAATAGTTATTTTTGGAAGAAGTGTTTTCAAAAACATGTTTTAATGAGAAATTTAAAGAGAAAAGTTTTTTTTTTTTAAAAAAAACATAATCCCCAATAGCCCATATCTTTATCTTTCGAATTCTCCATTTTGAATCTTTCCTTTTTCGTTTCAGCATGGCTGAAGATCTTAATCTACCCGACGGTGTAACGATATCAGGATGGTATAGGAGGTTATTGGAGGCTAGGGCCGCTGCAGGTCCAGCCAATGTTCCACCACCACCAGTTGCACCCGTTCCTCCTCCTCCTCCTCGCGTAGATACTTTTGCAAAGACGTGCAAGGAATTCAAGGCTATGGGTGGAAAACCATTTCAAGGGTCCGAAACGTTTGTGGAAGCTAGAGATTGGCTTAAGGAGGTGGAAGAATTGCTAGAAATCTTTGAAGTAGAAGAAGGGAGGAGAGTTCAATTAGCAGCTTGGTTGATGAAGGGAGAGACCTCGTTTTGGTGGGAGGTCACTAATGGGGAGCGTCCTGTTGACTCTTGGGCGGATTTCAAACGTAGGTTCGAGGCGAAGTTTCTCTCAAGGGCGGAAGAAAATCTATATATGGAAAGGTTCTTGACATTGAAGCAAGGAAGCTCATCAGTGAAAGAATATGTCAATAAATTTAATCAGTTAGCAAGGTTTGGCTTGGACTTAGTAAACACGCCGGAGAAGAAGGCTCTAAGGTTCGTGAATGGATTGAATGAACCATTGCAAGGGTTGGCTATGACCCACATCCCTATGGGGGCCACCTTTGAGAAGTTAGTAGAAATGGCGCTCATGCATGAGGAGAAAAGCGCTAAAGCTGATAAGGCACCCGAGAAGAAGGGGGATCAGAAGAAACCACAACAGCAAAACAAGAAGGGTGGAAAAGACAATAATGGCAAGGGAAAGAAGAAGTGCTTTAACTGTGGAACCCCAGGCCATCTCAGCAAGGATTGCCGAAAGAAAAAGAAGACAGGCTGTTTTCATTGTGGCGATGCGGGAGATTTAGTGAAGGACTGCCCAAAGAAGGGTCAGAGGGCAGGAGTTACCTCGGGAGGACAGGTGCAGGCTCTTATGGCACCAGGGCAGGCAAGGGGACAAGTTCAGGCTCTCGCGGTCCCACCGCTGCAAGAACGAGGTAGAACCATTTCTGTTGAAAGCTTAGTTTTTCTGTTTGATCATCCAGTCCGTACCTTATTCGATTCGGGCGCATCACATTCGTTTATCTCTACATCATTAGTTGAATCACTGCACTGAAACACCAGTTTAGTAGAGGATCCCTTAGTTGTTTCGAATCCAATTGGGGGCTCAGCTTATTTGTCTATGATGTGTTTGGATTTGAAAATTTCCATACTTAGCGTTGAATTTAGATGTGATGCTTATGTATTGGGCTTCACGGGCTATGGGCTAATTTTAGGAATGGATTGGTTATCCAGAAATGGGGCCGTTCTTGATTGTGAAAGGAGAGTAGTTAGGCTCGTGACTCGCCTTGGCAACACTCTCGAAATCTTTTGTAATCCCATAAATTCGGTTATGCTAAGTTATCTAGAATCGCTTGACGCGTCTGAGGAAAATCTACGATCTGTTAGAGTGGTCCGAGAATATTCGGATGTGTTTGAGGAGGTGAAGGGCTTGCCTCCGAAGCGGGAGATAGATTTTCGAATATATCTTGTGGATAATGCGAAACCAGTATCTTTGCCAGTACGCCACATGGCTCCACGTGAAAGGAGGGAATTCGATAAGCAAGTGAAGGAATTGCTTGAGAAAGGGTTCATAAGACGAAGTATATCGGAGTGGGGTGCTCCAATAGTATTTGCCACGAAGGCGGATGGGTCCCTTAGACTGTGTGTGGACTATAGAGAACTTAATAAACTTACTAAGTAAAACAGACACCCACTGCCGAGGATTGACGATCTCTTCGATCAGTTAGTTGGCGCCTCAATGTTTTTGCAGTTGGACTTAGCCACTGGTTTCCATCAGTTGAGAGTGGCTGAGGATAGCATAGACAAGACTGCCTTTAGGACTCCGGACGGTTTCTATGAATGGCTAGTGATGCCCTTCGGTTTGACAAACGCACCCGCATACTTTGTTGATTTGATGAGTAGGGTGTTTAGGGAGTACCTTAATAAATTCGTGGTAGTCTTTGTAGATGACATCTTGATCTTTTCTAAGGATGAAGAAGAGCATGCCCTACATCTTAGGGAAGTGTTGGAGACCCTACGAGTGCATAGCCTTAAGGCTAAATTTTCTAAGTGTCACTTCTGGAGGAAGGAAGTACGGTTCTTGGGGCACGTGGTTTCCAAAGAAGGGATAGCCGTGGATCCCGCGAAGGTGGTGGCCATCCAAGATTGGAAGGTCCCTAAAAATGCTACCGAAGTGAGAAGTTTCTTGGGGTTGGCTGGCTACTATAGGAAGTTTATCAAAGACTTCGCAAAGATATCAGCTCCATTGACACGCCTGACGAAGAAGAACCTAGTTTTCACATGGGACGTAGATTGTGATGATGCGTTCCAACGTTTGAAGAGAGCTTTGACTTCAGCCCCAGTCTTAGTATTGCCAGACGGGAGTAAGCCGTTTACCGTTTATACTGATGCTTGTGGGACAGGACTAGGCGCAGTCTTAATGCAAGAGGGTAGGGTAATTGCCTATGGTGGAAGGCAGTTGAGAGCGCATGAGAAAAATTATCCTACACATGACCTAGAATTGGCCGCTATTGTTTTCGCGCTTAAGTCTTGGCGTCATTATCTTCTTGACGAGAAATTCGAATTATTCACTGACCACAAGTCTTTAAAATACATATTCTCTCAAAAGGACTTGAACTTAAGGCAGCAAAGGCGGATGGAGTTCTTAGCGTCCTACGACTTCGAAATAGCCTATACCCCTGGCAAGGGTAACGTGGTGGCAGATGCCTTAAGTAGAAAAAGATTATCCTTAAGTCCTTTGTTTGTTGAGCGGCGAAGTTTAGAATTCATTTTGATGTTTGACTTTAGACCTTCCGTTGACTTCGTACCTGGTTTGCTAGCATCCTTGGAGGTCAGGCCTATGCTTTTGGGATGGATTGGCGAGGTACAGCGAGACGACCCACAGTTAGTTGAGTTAGTAGAAAAGCTCAAAGGAGGGGAGTCATCAAGCCATCTCTGTAGGTATACCCTAGACGATAAGGGTTGGTTACGTAGGGATGGTAGACTTTGTGTACCAAAAGACGATGACCTAAGGAAGACTATTCTTGACGAAGCACATTGTTCGAAGATGACCATTCATCCCGGCGGGGACAAGATGTACAAAGACATGAAGAGAGTTTACTTTTGGGCTGGCATGAAGAAAGATGTGGCCGAGTATGTCTCTAGATGCTTGGTATGCCAATAAGTAAAAGCGGAGCAAAAGAAACCCGGTGGGTTGCTTCACCCATTGGAGGTTCCACTATGGAAGTGGGAAAGTGTCTCGATGGATTTTGTGGATGGATTACCGCAATCGAGGAAGGGTAATACGGGAATTTGGGTTATAGTCGATAGACTTACTAAGAGCGCCCATTTTATTCCCGTGAAGAGTAAGAGGACTGCTCCATGGTTAGCTTCTGTATACGTTCGAGAGATAGTTCGGTTGCACGGTGTTCCTTCTAGCATAGTGAGCGACCGCGATCCTATTTTCACTAGCGAATTTTGGAGAAGCTTACAAGAGGCGGTAGGGACTCAGTTATGTTTGGGCACCACAATTCATCCCCAGACGGACGGCCAGACCGAGAGGGTGAATCGCATTCTAGAGGATCTATTGAGGCTATGTATCCTAGACTTTGGGGGTACGTGGGAAGAGCATCTTCCATTGGTTGAGTTCGCATATAATAACAGCTTTCAGTCCAGCATTGGTATGGCACCATTCGAAGCTCTTTATGGACGACCTTGTCGTTCACCTACATGTTGGTGGGAATCTACAGATAAGATCTTACTTGGGCTCGATATGATTAGGGAGACTTCGGAGAAGATCGACTTGATTCGAAGGAGGATGAAAGCAGCGCAAGATAGGCAGAAATCTTATGCGGATAAGAGGGGGACAGATCTCGAGTTTGAAGTTGGGGACATGGTCTTTGTCAAAGTGTCTCCATTACGAAACGTTGTTCGCTTTGGGCCCGTTGGGAAATTAGCACCAAGGTTTATAGGGCCGTTTCCTATTAAGGAGAGGATTGGACGGATGGCGTATAGAGTGGAGTTGCCCGAGAGACTTAGTGGTGTACATGACGTATTCCATGTGTCACATTTGAGGAAGTGCTTGCACGAGACCGCGGAAGTGGTAGAGCTGAGCTTGCTTAGAGAGGTGGAGATAGAGCGTGATGCGACAATTCGACGAGCTCCTACGCGCATTCTTGGGTCGGAGATCAAGAGGTTGAGGAATCGAGAGGTCAGACTAGTCAAAGTGCAATGGGGAGATGATGAGAGCAACGCTACTTGGGAGACAGAAGAGAAGATGCGTTCACGATACCCTTTTCTTTTTGAGGGTATGTATTTTAATTTCTCCTTTATCGCCTAGCTTGTACTTATCTTATCTTTAGTATATCCTCTCGCTAGTATCTTTGACCTTTAGTTAGGATAATCCTATGGTTGAAACATGTGTTTGAGACATGTTATGTATGGTGGATGCAAAGTGGATGCAAGTGTTTGCTAGTGGTTGCTCGTGGATGCATATACACACACTATTAGGCACCAGATCGGCTCAGTCACTTCATATTGCATATTGCATATATATGGATGTATTTAGTAAAATGGATGTATAATGGTTGTATTATCATATAGTTGCTGCATTCGGGTGGATGGTTGTGCACGCATATAGAATTAATATGTATCATTAGGAATCTTTTGCATACATATTGGACGCATGGCACTATCACGAATTGCACTAAGGAGGTCGACTGAATCAGTAGACCGCCTAATTTTGCATTAGATATGGACATATACACACACTGTGCATATAAACATTAAAGCATTAGAAGTCTTTTAAGGTCAATGGATGCTGGTGTTTGATGGTTGAGTAGATGGACGATTAGATGGTAGGATATACATTCTTCTTGACTTGGAGATTTCGGGAATGAAATCCTTTAAGGAGGGGAGAATGTAACACCCCGTAATTTTATAACATTAAAATTCACAAATTAAAGTATACTTAATTTTTAGAAAAGAATTAAGTGAAATGGGTTGCGCAGAGAAATATATATATATATTGATATATATATATATATATTGATATATATATATATATATTAAAAATTAAATGAATAAATATGCGAAAAAGTTCAAAACAGCGAATTGGGAGGGGTAATAACCGAACCGGCCCATTTTTGAGGTCGACCCTAGCTCCGCTGGGTCGACTAGGGGTTAATCCAGGGTGTTTGGCTGTCAACCCGTGGGCCGATTCGCTCAAATGCAGATTTTGCATTTGATTGGTTCTCATGGTTCAAGGTTAATCTAATGATCCTAAATAACTTCCTACACCTATAAATACATCCTAATGCTAACCCTAAACCTAATTAAAATAGAATAGTTACCGTCGCCATGGAAATCAATGGAGCCGCCGCCAACTAAGAAGGAAGAAAAGCTAATTCAATTCTAATTCTCTCAACCCTAAAGCAAAGCAAAACTCTCTCTTTTCTTCTCTAAATTGTGAGTATGATGATCTTAACAAGATTATTATCATTTTAATTAGGTTGAGTTATGAATGGATTATGAGTAGATGATGTGAATTATCATATATGTTGTTGTAAACCCCTTTTGCTATCATGTATATTGTAAATCCAATGTTATGTGATGATGATATCTTATATGTTGTAAATCATGCTATGATGATGTTATGTATGTTGAAAGTTTCTATGCTAAGTTGTGATGAATCATACATGTTAAAAAGGCCATGATGTTACCATCTATGCCAGTTAGTTCATATTAATTAAATCATCATGTTTGGGTTATGTTGATCTATATGACAAGTCACATATGCAAGTTAGATTGATTAGAAAAGTTATGAACATATACCAAGACATCTATTATGACATCTAGAATTATGCTATGACATATGTGATATCCTATGCTAGTTCACACCATCATTATGTCGCCTAAAAAACCCATATGCAAGTTTATGTATAGATTTGGGCTATGATCATATCATGTAAATTGAGACATTTAACAAGTTGACACCTTTTGATCCTTAACATGTGTAGTTTATGCAAGTTTCACCCCTATTATGATTAGATTTATTTTAATTGTCTATATGTTGTGATAATTTATCTTTGTGCTAGGTGTTAGACTATAAAAGTCTAGCCTATATTATGCGTTGAATAAGCGAACGTGTAAACGTGGGGTAGGGGTAATATTAAGGATTTAATATTAAAAAGTTGGGGTGCAATTGATATGATTTTGCATGCCATAAGTGGATGGCCATAATTGAGTCAATTATGGACATCATTAAAAGTTGACTTAATTAATAATTTGAATAGGGAATTATTAAAACTGGGTTATAAGATTTTAGGTGTTAATCAATGCTTAGGACACGAGGTTGGACTCGTTTGTGATGTAAACCTGCCCGGACCCGCCCGGCAAATCCAGTGGTCACAAATGTCAGCCCAATGTGAGAGGTCCTAGGCCTAAACTAAAGCATAACGGTTGTAAAGACACGAGGTTAGACTCTTTTATGGTGTAAGACTGCCCGGACCCGCCCGACAAATCCAGCTGCCATAAATGCCAGTCTAATGTGAGAGGTCTTTATGAGGTTATGGCCTGAATGAATTAAGAAATACTTAACCAGATAAACATGTAAGGTGGGACATGGGGGTTAAGTAGGTGCCTTGGGTGGCATGAGGAATCTAGGGGGTTCCCTTAGTGGCATGTGAAATACAATTAGTAAGACTTAACCAAACACACATGTAAATGAACATGACTAAGAGGGTTAAGTGGGATATACTAGTGACAAGCTTAGGTGGGTAGCTTGTGCGGGCCCATTTCGACCAGTATCCCAAACGTATCTTTGTGGGCTCGACCCTAGTCGAGGACGGGACACGCATGCTGGGTTCGACTGTAAGAGGCCAAAACGGGGAGCGGTGGCAACGCAAGTCCAACGGGTTTCGTATGCATGTGTTGACCCGGGCTGGTAGGTAAGACGTTGTTGCATCGTGTAGGTATAAGCCGTGCATTCTCAAGTTGTATCGGGTTGCCACTTTAGGGGAGTGATACACCCCACTGTGGGGCCAGCATGGGTATCTACGAGTAGGGAGTCGATCGAAAGTGGGTAGTGGGGTACACCTAGTGGAGATAGGGGCAGACAGCACCTATGTAGTCAGCTAGGGGTACGTAAGACTATTTATAAAGTTTCTGTGTGAAGCAAGTGGGATCAAACAATAGGGTGACTGGTGTGGTGCAGTGTAGTAATGTGTGGTTCAGTGTAGTAATCATTCGTTAGTAATTAGGTGTGCCTTTACCGTTATCTTTAACGTTATCTTAAACGCTATCTTTATCTTCCTAAGGGTTCATAGACATTTACTTCTCTTCCAGCTTATGCCTTAGCCTAGTTATTTTGATAATAGTATTGTTAGAATTATCATACTCGCCAGACTTTATGTCTGACCCCCTCTATTTCTATCCTTTTTCCCCCTCCAGGTCCTCGGGTTGGGCCCAGCTCTAGTGGAGTTTGATTGAATTGCTTCATCTCTCTTTGGAAAGCTTGGACCGTTGACGTAAAGTCCAGCTTGTTATCTTTTTAATGGCTATTTATGTAATGGGATTATGTATTATGTTTTTATGAAGATGGATATTGTACTTGGTTATGATCTATGGTTTTATGATGTAACAAACATGTTTAATTTCCGCTGCAATAAAATGAAGTTTTAGATTTCCAAGTACTATTTATTATCTGTCTTGTTGTATTTTTTCTGTTCTATATTCACTTATAACCTCCATGGAAGTTAATGCCTTCCCTTTGTGAGTGACATTAATGGACGTGGGGTGTTACACATATACGCACACTTTAGGCACTAGATCGACTCAGTCACTTCATATTGCATATTGCATATAAATGTGTGTACATATTTAAGTTAATGGATGTATACTGGTTGTACTATCATATGGATGCTGCATTTTGGTGAATGGTTGTGCACACATGTAGAAATAATATGTATCGATTGGATTCTTTCGCATACATAATGGACGCATGGCACTATCATGGTTTGCCTTCAGGAGGTCAACTGAATCAATAGACCGCCTGATTTTACATTAGATAAAGAACATATACACACACTTCTTGCATATGTTCATACAGCATTAGGAATTTTATAAGGACAATGGATGCCTGTGTTTGATGGTTGAGTAGATGGTTGTTTGGAAGTTAGGATATGCATTCTCCTTAACTTGGAGATTTCGGGGGCGAAATCCTTTAAGTAGGGGAGAATGTAACACCCCGTAATTTTCAATATTAATGTTCACAAATTAAAGAATAACTAATCTCAGATGGGAGAATTAAGGGAAACGGGTTGCGCCATTGTGTTCGTCTCGGAATTCTAGTTGAGGGAGAGTCCGAGTTTGCATGAATTGAACTTCGTACGAATTTATGGCCATCGGAAGTTTCAGAAAAATTTAAACAGATTTCAAAAATTCGAATTTCAGAGTCAGATTGGGCTAGGCGGGAAATTTCCCGCCAGGGCCAGGTCGACCTACCCACACAGGTCGACCATAGGGTCGACCTGCCCCCCTCCCCCCCCCCAGGGCAAATTTGTTTGATGACCTGTTTATGACTGTATGCTGAGTCATTAGGGTTTCTGATCTGGTCTGAATGGCTGGGGTTAATTCTGGGTTGATCGGACGGCCTAAATTAATCCTAAACTCTATAAAAACACATGTAGACTCAAACCCTAAAATCAAATAAAAAATTAGAATCATGGCCTCCATGCCGTCACCTTGCAACCTAGAATAGCCGCCACCAATTAGAGAGGAAGAAAAGCTAATCAAGTTCAATTCTAATCTAAACCACAACAAATTGTCTTCTTCGAAGGAAAGCTAATTCAACTTCAGAACTCAGATTTCAGAACTCAAGATCTTCTTTGAGTTGTGAGTTCGATATCTTTAATAAAATAATTAACAATTTAATTGGATTGAGATATGATGTGGATTATATGGTTTTGTTGTGAATTATTGACCGCATGTTATTATCTATGTTGTAAATTCTATGATGTTATCATCTATGTTGTAAAGTTGTGATGTTTTCAACTATGTTGTAATTCTATGATTGGCTTATGTATAATCAATTCATAATGATGTTTCATATGCTAGTTTGGTTATGTTGTTGGAACTAATTCATATGATAAATCATATGTATGTATGCAAGTTAGGATGTTAACTGAGGCATGGATCATATATAAGTTAGTGAAAATTATATACAACCTTACATGTTTCATGACATCTATTTTATGTGTAAATTGGATCTAAAGTTAGGCTATGACATGTGTGAGTTATATGCTAGTATACAAAATTCTATATGCTAGTTTACTTGTTTAGATGTAAGTTTACACCATCGTTTATGTTGCATAAATCACATATGCAAGTGTGTGTGTGTGTGTGTATATATATATATATATATATATATATATATATATTTGGGGTATGAATCATGTAATGTAAGTTTGTGGTTATTGCCTATGCAAGTATACACCTTATGATTAGATCTATGACATACATGGTTTATGCAAGTTTGTGACTATTACCTAAACAAGTTTACACCTTTAGATTTAGATCTATGACATATGTAGTTTTATGCAAGTTTGTGACTTTGGCCTATGCAAGTTTTAGATGAAGAACCTCATTCACACATGCAAGTTCACCCCTTATGTTTAGATCTAGTTTTATTTCTATGTGTGTTGTGATGTTTTCTCTTTATTCCATAAGTTAGACTATTCGAGTCTAACGTATATTTTATGTTAAACGAACGAACGTACAACATGGGGCCATGGGATAATATTAAAAGATTTAATATTGAAAATTGGCATAAATGCCTTAAATGGCATAAAATAAATTTGTGATGATAATTGGTATATTTTTGCATACCATAAATAGATGGACATAATTGAGTCAATTATGGACATAGTTAAATTTGGAATTGATTGATAATTTGAAGAGGGTAATTAATTCAAATTAGGGAATAATTAATTTTGTGTAATTAATCGTCTAAGACACGAGGTTAGGCTCTTTTGTGGTGTAAGACTTCCCGGACCCGTCCGGCAAATCCAGCTGCCACAAATGCCAGTCTAATGTGCGAGGTCTTAGGCATAAATTAAATGCGTAACAGTTGTAAAGACACGAGGTTAGGCTCATTTGTGGTGTAAGATTGCCCGGATCCGCCCGGCAAATCCAGCTGCCACAAATGCCAGTCTAATGTGGGAGGTCTTTACAAGGTTACGGTGTTAATGAATTAAGAAACACTTAACCAAATAAACATGTGGTGGGACATGGGGGTTAAGTGGGTTCCCTCGATGGCTTGTGAAATACGATTAGAAACACTTAATCAAAATTTGAAACGTGTAAGTGAACATGAATAAGAAGAGGGTTAAGTGGGACGTACTGGACGGGACCAAGCTTTAGGTGGATAGCTTGTGTCAAGTAATGGGGGCCCGTTTCAACCAGTAACCCATAAGTATCTTTGTGGGCTTGACCCAAGTTGAGGACGGGACACGCATACTGGGCTTGACTGTAAGAGGCCAAAACGGGTTAGCGGCGGCAATGCAAGTCCAACGGGTTCATGTGCGTGTGTTGGCCCGGGCTGGTAGGTAAGACGTTGTTGCATCGTGTAGGTATAAGTCATGCATTGTTAGTGCTATCGGGTTGCCACTTTGGGGAGTGATACACCCCACTGTGGGGCAACACGGGTATCTACGAGTTAGGGAGCCAATCGCATTTGGGTAGTGGGTACACCTAGTGGAGATAGTGGAAGGCGGCAACTATGAAGGCAACTAGGGGTGCACGAAACTACCATTATCATTATTAAGTTATGTAGGCGGTATCAACCTTAGGGTGACTAGTGGTGGTGCAGTATAGTAATTATCTTATAGTGGTTCAGGTGCGCCTTTAACGTTATCTTTGTTCATCTTATTTCCTTGTTTACGCTGCCATACCCAATTGTTCACAGTCATTTCCTTATTTTCCAACTTATGCCTTAGCTTAGTAATTTTGGTAATTATATTGTTAAAGTTATTGCACTCGCCATACTTTATGTCTGACCCCCTTTGTTTCCACCTCTTTTCTTCCTTTTCCCCCCTAGTGCTCAGGGTGGAACTAGCACCAGTGGAGCGTGATTTTGGACAGCTGTATCTCTTGCTTTTAGAAGTTGCTTGGATCGCTGATGTAAAAGTTCAGCCTATCTTATTTATGGCTATTTTGTGTTGGGGTTATGTCTTTCAATTTATGTACAATGATTTAGTCAAGATGGATATTATGTACTTTGACTCGGGTTTTTGATGATGTAATCAAACTTATGTGTTTACCGCTGCAACGAATAAAGTTTTAAATTTTTAAGTATTGTTTATATCTGTCTTCTTGTTAAGTTTCTATTCTATACACACTTAAAATGCTCCATAGAAGTTAATGCATTCCCTTTGTGAGTGACCTTAATGGACATGGGGTATTACAGTCTAAGTCCTGAGGCACTTGCTACTGTGTCTCAAAATCGGTGAGGATAATCCCTTGCCTCGGTTTATAGATGGAAACCTAAATTCCAATAAGCGATATTCGGTTTTAGTTGTATATATATATATATATATATATGGCGACGTAATATAATGATACCTACGCCGCCTATGATTGATACCGTTATATTTGAAGTTGATTTCTTCACTTATAGTAATAATATAAGATGAAATTTAGAGTATCAAGCATATTTGGCTATTATAAGGTAAAACTCTATCCTCGACTGCGTTCATTATGTGATGGGACCTGAGTCTTATAATAGCTTCATTTTTCCAAAAAGCATTGCGGTGTTTTATTTTAAACTATGATTCATGTGGAGTAAACCCGTTCCGTGTTATATAGCATGGTCCCATGATTTACCCAACTTGAAAATCAAGCTAATAACTGTTTTAGTTCTCACACCAGTCCCATGACTGACCTGCAGTTTATTGTTTTAACCTAAACTCTGGGTGCCTCTATTTTCACACAGGCAGTAGTAGTTTTGGTTTTGCAGATATTATATTCATAGGATCCTGGTTTACAATTGAAGCTATATTCGGAAAGCTCTGTATCTGTGTATTTCGTTCAGTTGTGTTATGTATTATTTTTCCGCTGCTTTGTAATTTAAATCTCTGATATTGTATTTCCAAGGTGTAATATTTATTCGTACTCTGATGTAATTGTTGGAATAAACAATGAAATGTTCTTCTGTTTGTGTTCTGATTCATCGTTTTCTCAATTCAATCCGGACTTTCCTTTACGGGCGAGTTTGGGTCGTTTCATTTGGTATCAGAGCTTTGTTTTACAGGGCTCGATAACAAGACACATTAGAGCCAAACGAAAGAATTCATCAGAGGTTGGATTAGTAATACCCAATGAGAATGACTCCTTAGAGATGGGATCAGTAGTATCCTAGATTGAGTTCAAAGGGTGTTATTTTTTTTTTAAAAACAAATTTAGTTTTGAAAATTTTATCTTAAAATACGTATTTGAATATTTTATTTTATATTTATTTTGGATAATCGAGTATATAAAGATTTTGAATATACGTGTAATTAACGTATATTCAAAGTTTCAACAAACTGGATAGATATGGAATCACACTCTAGTTGCCCGGGGATAATTCTGATGATGATGCATCATCATCAGTATTAATATTAGAGTCTAGAAAGTGGGATATCTATATATATATCCAATTGACTGGTGTGAGAACCAAAACTTAGATAGGGCTCATTATTGTGATTTGACACTAAAAATATGATTGTTTACTTATATATAGAAAGTTATATGCTTGGAAATTTAATCAACTAATTGATTGCTGGTTGTGATGTTTGATTATTAGTTTAACTAATAAAAAATATTGGAATGATAATTAATTTAACCAATATGTGAATGAATGAGAAATTAAGTCAAATCAAATCAAATATTGAACAAAATTAAAAATTGATTAGAAATGCATACATGTACACGTGTATATAATGGACAGGTCGTAGCAAGGAGGCTAAGAAGAGGAATAAATGTAACAACCCGGAAAATCGGAACCAATTTAAATTTTTTATTTTGGCAATTTTAATAAATTTTGAATATTTAAAATGATTTATTTTAAATAATAACAACAAGAAATTTATTTTGAATAGAATTAGAACGTATATATTTATTTGAATCGACGCTAGAATATAAATATTTATTTTTAATTATAAAAGGAATTGGAAATGGCGCGGTAGTTTGAAATTTCAATTTCAAATTTCAAATGAATGTACAGGATTCAAAATAAACCAAATTTTAGAGGAACCAAAAATATTAGAATCTATTTGAAAATATCTTTCCAACGAATCCCAAAAATTGAAATTTCATAGCGGGAATAAAAAGTTATGTCTAATTGAAGATTTGGAATAGTGCTATGGAAAATATAGCCCTTAAAAATGGAAATTTTGCAAACGACCTCCGTTTTCGATGAAACCACTTTTGTTGGATCCGGGATGTCAAATTATTGCTAGATTCCAAAATTCATAATTTTTGGGATCAATATGTGAGCATGGCAAAAGAAAACGTGTTTTGACAGTTTTAGTCAATTTGGACCGACCAGAAAATGACCATTTTTCAAATGGTCTCCAAATTCAATGAAATTAGTTTCGTTAAGACCGTATCGCCAAAACATAGACAGATTTTTTTTCTGGAATTTTTGGGGTCTGTATATGGCCTCGGTAAATTGAAATGTTCGTTCAAATTCAACATATAGATTTATATTTTGATTTTGACGAAAACTGATAGAAACAGCTGAAGCAGCTGATGAAACATATCTGTTTTCCCCAAAATTGGGCAAAACACCAAAAATGTGAAGAAATGTCTTATGAAAATAAAAAGTGGGGCCTTACCACGATTGAAATGTAAATAAAAAACACTAGGTTTTATAGTGGTTCAACCCAATAAGGGTTTACATCCACTTTCATAAGAGATTCCATTATCAATATGAAGATTACAAGATTAACTTCTCTCTTAAAACAATTTTTATCACTCCCTTACTCATGAATTACACTTAATCTACTAAAGATGATCGAGAAGAGAATTATTCAGCGGAGATTTAATGTAGATGTGGTAGAATTGAAAGGAATCCCTGTTTCATGTAGGCTTGCTCAAACAATCTTCAACCCTTGAATCATTTGAATGTGTTTGATAGAGATCATGATCCATGGATTAATCTTCAATTTGTGATGTTGAATGGATGTTAGAATTGTTGTGGAATATTTTTGGCAACACTTCATGGTCTCAAGATTCGATCCCCTCAAATGAAGAAGTGAGGGGCTATTTATAGGAGATTTCCAGACCAGGTGGCAGTTTTGTAATTATGTAGACAATCAACATGACTCATGTCGCCACCGACATGACTTGGACCTTTACTCATGTCGTCAACGACATAACGCATGTCGTTGACGGGTTGGCCGGTGGCGCCCCGAGCTTGCATCACAATACGATTCCTCCCGACATGATTCAAGTCGTGTGGATGATAGCTGCCAACAATCTGGTGACAACTGTACGCGGCATGGATGAGTCACGAGATGGTTAGCAACGATATTACTCATCTCGTTTAGGTGATTCGACATTTAGTGGAAACGACATGAATGTAGCGTGGCATGGCTTATCTTCAGACCTTGAGTAGCGATTGACCCTTTACGTTCGAAGAACGATATGGAGGCAGGGCGACATGACTCATGTCGCATGACCCTATGCTTCTAAGTGCCTTGAGCCTTTGACACGTTATGATTCTCCTTGACATGGTTTATCTCGTTCGGATGATAGCTATCAACAATCTGGTAATAGCTGGATGCGGCATGAATAGATTACGACATGGTTCATCTTGAGATCTTGAGTAGCAGCCTGCATTTCATATCGTCGAGCGGCATGGAAGCGAGACGGCATGACGCGTTTCCTCAACCTGACTTACCTTCTACGACATAACTTAAGGCCAACATGGACGATTAACGAGATAACGACTTGCGCCATGACGACATGACTGCTAGGTGCTTTTGCTTTACTTTGTCGCCATAAATGAAATACGGCATGACCTGGAATCGACTTAGTTTCTACGGAGCGACATGGCAAGATACGACATGCCTTGAAAAGCGGCTTGTTGTTGTTCCCTTCCTTGCGATATGGCCTTGAAGTGTCCTGGTCCCCATGCCATGAGTCCGAGTTCGACTTGGTTTATTTCATGTGAACCCAACGACTTGACTAATATTGGCATGATTTTTGTATTATATCTGACTCACATTTTATGGGTTAACATTCTTCACCTCGAAGTTCGTGTTATTAAAAATAACATGGGCTTCGAGTCAAGATGTTTCTGACACCTTTTTCTTGCATTTTAGTTAAGTCGTTAACTGCTTTTATGAAGGAACCAAATCGCTCTTAGACTTATGTCGCATGTTGTCATATTGTCATGATCCACTTTGGTCTTTCCATGTCGTGTGAAACTTTCTAAGTTGTGTTGGGCCTCAATTTGAACCAGACTTGGCCCAATCATGTCGGCGTCTCTTATATTATCTCTAACCCGTGTGTCCATTATTATTCTTCATCGCACCCTGAAGCTTCTCTTGTTAATAGCGGATAGGATCGGAGAGACAAAGTCGCTTTCATCTTGAGTGACGTATCTGGTCAGTTCGCAGCCTTCACCAAATCCATTTCGACCAGATTCCGACCAACTTCGACGAGATCCATCAGATAATAAGAGATTCTTTCTTCACCGAGACACATCTAATCAGTTCGGCACCCATACTCTCGATTTTTGAAGAATTCTTTCTTCAACGATCGTTTCAGAACTTGTTGCAAGTAGTTTCTAGATCTAAATTCTACTTTGTTTTTTCTGTATGCTAAGACTTTTATTGAATCCGAAGATTTTTACTTACTTTTGATAAAGTAATGATGTCGTGAATCAATTTTGACCATCCTTTGTTATTGAGATGTTTGTAAATCGAAAATAATCTGGATTGGAATAGATAGACTATGTATAAGGGCTTTGAGTTTTTTTATATAATTCACAAGAGTTGTATTTTGGTAAAATGTTTGAATCATGAAGCTTGACTATTTTTCATCAATTCGTTTTTACATATCATCATGTCATAGACTGTTGGAAACGATTTGCTTACACTAGAAATTTGGAGTAGATTCTGAATTTATCTAAGTGGCCATTCTGGTCCCAAGTCGTATGAATTAACAAGTCGTCTAAACTGCCAAGGCAATTCAAGTCGTGGGAACGAACCATTAATCAGTAGAAGTGCCGTGAGTTTTATTCCCAGGAATTGTAATACTCTCAAGTCGCGGGTCGACATAAGTGTTTAGCCATCGGTTGATATGAGTTCTTAAGTTGTGATAACGACTTGGGCCATAGGTCGTAGGACACAATAGCGATAGAGTCCTTAACTTATAATAACGTTCAAACACTCCTTTTTAATGCTAGGACCATTGGTATCGACATTGAGTTGCTTTCAAAATTCAGAGTTGTGGACTGACATGGTTCTCATGTCATGAATCGATATGAGGTTCAAGCCGTGGATCGACATCAGGTTCAAGGCGTGGATCGACATGAGGTTCAAGTTGTGGATCGGTATGAGTGTTATGTAGTGAATCGACATAAACCTCATACTATGAACCGATATGAGCCTTGTGCCGTGAATCGACATAAGCTTCATGCCATGAACCGAGATGATCCTCGTGTTGTGAACCGACATGAAATCTAAGTCGCGGCGGCGACATGAGTGAATCGTTATGTCGCTGCTACGGCATGAGCAACCATGTCATAATGACTTAACCCTATTACTAACAAACGCCTTGCCTTGGTGCTTGTCACCTTTGTTTTAACGCTTTGATGTGTTTCCACACCTTTTCCTTCGAATCTTGCTGCTAGAAAACTGAAATGTAATCAAGTATATCTGTGTAGAATGACTACTGAGAAGCAAGTCCTTCCTCAAAGTGAAGAGACCTCCTCGGCTCAAGCCAATCCTTCCTTAAACAAGGCTTCCGAGACTGAAACAACCACAACCTCTAGTCAAGTTTCTGCACCCTTCCTTTGGATCTTCTTCCGATTAAATCTAGGGATCAAGAGAGACAGTCTACCACCCTAACTCATGAGCAATACGAACTGTTGTGTGGTCAATACGGAATTCCTCTTACGGATGCAATATTACCAAAGGACGGTGTTTTTTCTAACGACCCCCTGTTGGATATGTTGCTGTAAGCAAACAAATGCTAGCAGCTGGTGCTATTCCCCCATTTAATCCCTTTTTAGGGCGAATCTTAAACCATCTAGGAATCGCTCCTTTCCAACTCCACCCTAATGGCTACACAGTTCTGCTGGGCCTTTATGTCCTTTTCATGGATACGACAAAGCAAGAGTCTACTTTCCAGGACCTTCGGTACCTATGTTCTTTCAAAAGTAGGAAAGACACCCCTTCTATTATGCACGTTGAAGGTGCCAGAAGCCGGAAGCTGGTTCTCGAATTACTGGACAGTGTTTCAGGGTTTTTAAGCCAATTCTTCTTCGTCAGATGCCCTGAGCCATTCTGAGGTCACTGGACAGACAGAGGTATGCATATCTTATTCAGAGGTCTTGACTTTACTTCTCTTTGAGCTATACATTCTTACATCATTTCCTTTTGAAATGCAGTACTTCCTACCCTGATTAAGGACAGCAAAGCCCCCCTTCTATTAAAGCCACATTCGAAACATTAAAGGCTATCGACGAGGCTAAGAGAAGTAGAAAGATTTTAATCACATATAGCATTCTTCACCGATATGAACTACTCCATCCCTTAAGGAAGTTTTTATGTAAGGTTGGACCTTCCACTCCTAAACCTAACCTTATGAAGTCAGATTTAGTAAATCCAGATGAAAGGAGTGTAACTCAAGCTGATACCGTTGACCCTTCCTTGAAAAGATGTTCTGGGTCTGTTAGTGGAAAAACGTCGCCCTTATCGAAGACTTTGGATAAGGATGAAGACCCTAACCATCATAGAGGTGGAGATCCCACAACGTCGGTTGAGAAAGAAAATATTTCCCCGCATCCTGAGCCAGAATTAGATTCCGAACAGGTTAGAAGAGATGATAGGGAAGTGAATCCTTCTGAACTTGAGTACAGGATTGAACATGATGGTGAAGACGTAGTTGTATTAGAAACTGATCCAAATACTGAGACTGTAACTAGTGGTTCTCCTATTGAAAATGCAGCTAAGGAAGATTCTGCAGGTACATTTGACAATTTGAGTGATCTCAACTCTGCTAGATATCTTAGTCAGGATGGTTCGGTTACTCGGCCTCTCGACCCTCAAACCATAGAAACCGGACTTAGGGATGCAGCCTCAACTGAGTCGGAAAGGCCTCTTAAATTTTTAGGAATTCCCTTAAACTCGGGGGATATGACTGGTCTGTTAACAATAGTACCTTTTAAAGAAATTCATCTTATGTATTTCAATTATTTTCCTATGTTGGTATCTTACTTTAGCATTCTTAGACACTGTATAGTTTCAAGTATCTAAAACTCATGCATGTCTTATTTCAGGTTTAGACATGTACGGGAAACGCTCGTTAGGAATCAGATCAGATTTCAGTAAGAAGAGCAAAGCTATTGATCCGAAGCACTTACTACAAACCGAACCCCGACAATCATCCCGTACCCATAAGCAGCCCCATCCTCCTCCGCCTTCGAAGCCCTCTTCTCAGTCTTTCCATGTATCAGAATCCGTTTTGACTGATGAACAAAGAAAGAAGATACGCGAGGAAGAAGAGGAAGAGGCTAGAAGGCGCAGTTGGCTAAGGGAAGACACTCCTGATGAAAGGGAGCGAGGAAGGAAACGAGAAAGGGATTGTTCTTATAAGCACTCCCCAGTAGAGAAGCTGCCTATTAAACCCCGACTTCCTTCATCCTCTGGCCCTCCTGGTCCTTCAACTAAGATCCATTCGATTATCAATAAACCTCGCCATACTCCTAGCTCAATGAACATCTCCTTTACTGAAAAGCTCCCGGGTTGGAACTTGAAAGGACTTTACTTTGATCGTGGAGTAAGTATAACTGACGCCGATGATTCTTAAAGAGGAGGATGCGATTATAAGTCAAACACACACCCAGCTCAATACTGCTAAGAGTCAACTTGAGACAAAATGGAATATCGTAAGAGATATATTTTACCAAAAGTTGCGTGGATGGGAAAAGCTTGGTGATGACCTCCAAAAGCGCCATAATTCTCATCTTACGAAAATTGCCGAGCTTGAGGATGATAAGGTCAAATGGGAGAATGTTTTGAATGATCGTGATACTACCATCGCAATTCTTAAAAAAAGAGTCGCAGAGTTGGAGGCATCGGACAATGAGATTAAAAAACTCCGGGAAGAACTTGAGGCTTCCAAACAAAAAGAAAATGAAGCCATAGCTGCCAAGCGCGATGTTGATGCTGAATTGGCTGTGAGAAGGATTTCTTCAAACAATATCGGGAAGATGCCGCTAATCTCCGTAAGGAGGTAAAATCTCTGTAGTCTTCCAACCAGACACTCATGGCTAAGGTCGAATCCCTTGAGAAGGACAAGAAAACTGCCCAAGAAACTCACAAGCAAGCCATGGACGAAGCTGATGATGACATGTTCCGCTTTTATGTCTACAGCGTCATGAGTCGTGGGAGCTTGCATTACCTAGGGGATAGTTTTGCACGTACTTTGGCGCTTGTTTGGGTGCGAGTGCTTGAGATTAATGGTGACGATTGTAGCGAGGACGAACTTATCGACAAACTTTTAGACGACAGGTCCAAAGAGGCTTTGGCAGAAGGAAAGGCCCAATTACTGGACGAGAAGACTGGTACTTCCGGTGAGAAAACTCACACTCAACCAAATGTCAACCTTCCTATTGATCCGTCGACCTTTGAAGCTTCTGGCTCACAGACATAAGCTAACCCGGGTGATGCTCCTAAAGGCAAAAATGTCACCATTGAGGGGGATATCAATACAGAGGATATTGCTAATGAGCGTGGTGAAAACGACGAGGCTGATGAGGACAATCCCGACCACTGGAGAATCGAGCATAGGGATCCCTCAGAGAATCTTCTCGATACAGGTAAAATTGAAACTAACTTTACCATGTCGTGCTCAGAGTCCATTTTCGATTCACCTAGGTCCCTTGCTTATTATGCTCAATGTTTCCATACTTTGAATTTAATTTCACCCTTGTCTTCTCCTACCGTAGGCAATGTATTGGCAACAGGAGCTATTAAGGCTGACTCACCATTGACAACTTTTCCTCTTACTTCTGTCATTACTCCCCCTCCTCCTAGTAACACACCCTTTCTTGTTGCAGCTCCTGGGTCATACGATGCAAAAATCGGTGCCTTCTCAGATTTGGATGTCGTTGAGTACAGCCTTAGTGACGATCTTAAAGTTATTAATACAGATGAGAGTCCCCGGGTTACCACCAAGGAGAAAGGAAAGAAGTCTGCCAAATCTTCATTGTCTAAGAAGAAGAGGAAGTGGAAGAATGAGATGGAGGCTACCGCTTTTTTTTCCCAAGAGAATCAGAGTAACTTAGAAGAGACCCCTCCACCTTTGGTTAACAAGCCTGCTTTGAGATCAAGTGACAGGAAGAAATGACCGCGCTTAGTAGTAGCTTAATTTTAGTTGTTAACTATTTCCTTTTGCATGTTGTACTCAGGCCGGTTGTATATGCGGGCGCCGGTCCCCGCTCATTACTTTTGTATTTGTCGTCTTTACGCACTCTATCATCTGACATTTTGCATTTTAGCTTGTGAATTTATGGTATAATTCTGCTTTGTTGTCAGGAAATTGTGTCCTTCTTTTCATGCTTTAAATTCCGCTTTTAGTCTTGCTACTTCTCTATTCTGCATTTCATGCCTGCTTTACATTTGCAATATAGATTCTGCATCACAAATTGTTTGTTATTATAGGCTGAGTTAACCCAACCGACAAGATAAGATTTTCCCAACCTTGACTGAGATGACGTCCAAAATCCTTTCGCATAAATAACCATTTTGCTAAGATCTTTGATTTCACCTTAGTCATTTCAGGAAATCTAGTTTTGTTGGTTGGAATGATCCAATGCCGAGTTTTCATAGAATTATGACCAGATTGTGGTGTGTTTTTAAGAGAGCATTATTAGATTTTATTAATGCGATGGTAATGCCCCCGTACCATAACTGGTTTCAATACTTCTAAAACTTAGGCATGGTATTTACAGTTAGATAAAGGAATCTGTTATTCTTGGTAACTGAGTGGGTCAGTTACTTGTGGGTTTTTTCATCAGATAACTTTGAGGGAAATTTTTGGTTTCGCTACTAACCGAATTCGGAAGATTCGGCTTATGACTGAGTGTCCTTAGAAGGATTTTTGATCCGTCGTTCATTGAGTCTGAATAATTCAAATGCTTGTTGAACTTGTCGGATGCCTCCTAAGAGGTCTTTGGGTCCGTCAGTAACTGGGCTTGGAGGACACAGAATCAATAGCTGAATTTGGAAGATCCAGCATCTGAGAGGATGTCTCCAAAGAGGTCTTTGAAAACCCTGTGTTTGTATCGCTGTCCGGCCATATCTTAATGGCGTCGGCGATGAACCGGGTGCCTCTCAGGGAGGTCTTGGGTTAAAGAGCCCGATGTTTGTATCGCTATCCAGCCATATCTTAATGGCGTCGGCGATGAACCGGGTGCCCCTTAGGGAGGTCTTAGGTTAAAGAGCCCAGTGTTTGTATCGTTGTCCAGCCATATCTTAATGGCATCGGCGATGAACCGGGTGCCCCTCAGCGAGGTCTTGGGTTAAAGATCCCGGTGTTTGTATCGCTATCCAGCCATATCTTAATGGCGTCGGTGATGAACCGGGTGCCACTCAGGGAGGTCTTGGGTTAATTGTCACATTGTTTCTGGGGACTGAATCTAGTTTATTTGTCGACCTCTCATTGTGAATCTTTAGATCTAGAACTTCGAATTCTGTTAAGAATGTTCCCCTACGGTGAAATTCAAAACTTGGTCCGTAGTCTGGGTGTCACATCGTTTAGGTTTAGAGTTCTTCATGCCCCTTATTTATGGCTTCATATTTTTTATCCTTAATGACACTAAATGCAAGGGTGTTTGTGTACTAGGCAACGGGTGTTTGAGCTCCTTTGGTTGGAGATGTGCCGTAACATTCATTAAGCTTTATTTGGTTCTAAGTGTGCTTCTATCTACTTAAAAAGCCTGTAATTAAAATCGACGTTAGCAGCTGGATATTAAAACTTGCAGATGTACGATTTTAAACAGGTAAAGTAGTTTCTTTCATTAATTTGTACATACTTTGCATGATATTCACAATGTATGATATATTTATAATTCATTAGGTATGTATAATGAGTAATATGTGAAAGAAACTTCAAACAAAATAATGGCGAAGGTGGATGCTGTTCCATGCCCGAGGGAGTGCGATTCCGTCTATCGTTTTTAGCTCAAAAGTGCCATCTGCAAACTTCTGGCTAATCATATACGGCCCCTCCCAATTGGGTCCGAATACCCTAGTTCCTGTCATAACTCTTTTTAGGATGAGGTCCCCGATTTGAAAAGTTCTTGGATTGACTTTTGTGTTGAAATATCTGGCTACTTTCCGTTGATGAGCCACTATGTTAAGCTCTGCTTCTCTTCGCTTTCCCTCAAGTAAATCAAGCGCTTCCAATTGCAGCTTTTCATTCTCCTTTCGGTTAAAGTGGATTCTGCGGTGAGTTGGCACTTCCAGCTCCACTGGGATCATTGCTTCTGAGCCGAATGCAAGTGAGAATGGGGTGTGCCCCGTAGCGGTTTTATGCGTTGTCCGGTATGCCCATAATGCAAAAGGAAGTTCATCGACCCAGTTGCCTTTGGCTTTTTCGAGACGCTTCTTGATGGTTGAATTTAGTATTTTGTTGATGGCTTCCACTTGCCCGTTTGCTTGCGGATGAGCCACGGCTGCAAAGCTCTTCTTGATCTTATATTTAGTGCAGAAGTCTAGGAATTCATTGCTTTCGAATTGGGTTCCACTATCGGTAATGATCTTTTGCAGTACTCCAAACCTTCAAATGATGTTTTTAAGACAAAATTGATTACTTTCTTTGATGTGATTGTAGCTAAAGGTTCTGCTTCAGTCCATTTGGTAAAGTAGTCAACAGCCACTATAGCGTATCTCATATTTGCTTTTGTGGTGGGTAATACCCCAATTAGATCTATGCCTTAGACCGCAAATTGTCACGGGCTAACCATTTGAGTTAACTCCGTGGGAGGTGCTCTTGGAATTTTAGCGAATCTCTGGCATCTATCACACTTCTTCGCATAGGTCATGGCATCTAGATTTATATCAGGCCAGAAATAGCCATATCGCAGAATCTTCTTGGCTAACGTTTGACCGCCAGTGTGTCCTCCGCATTCTCCGTCGTGCAACTCTACCAAAATCGCTCTATATTCCTTCTTAGTCACACATCGCAGCAAGGGCATAGAGAATCCTCGTCGGTACAGCCTTCTATCTTGAATGAGGTACAGAGGGGCCTTGCGCAATATTTTCCTTTTGTCTTTTCGTTCTTTAGGGAGTGTCCCATTGAGGATATATTCTTTGATTGGAGTCATCCATGATATAGGTTCCTCAGTGGTCTCCATTATCCAGTCAATATTTGCTTCCTCAATGGTAGGGGTAGAAAGGACTTCGATGGGGATTAAACCCAGCAGTTGAGCATCTGATGAACTAGCATACTTGGCAAGAGAATCTGATTTTGAGTTATGTTCTCTTGGGATGTGAGATATAACATAGTGATCAAGATTGTTTAGAAGTTCCATAGCTTTGATTAGATAAGAGGGTAGATTCCCAGTTTTGGTTTGGAACTCTTTGCGCACTTGACCCACCACCAACTGAGAGTCGCTAAGAATTTGCAAAGCTTTTAGGTTTAGCTCTTTTGCCAACTTTAGCCCTGTTATTAACGCTTTATATTCGGCCTCATTATTAGTTGATGGAAATTCTAATCTTAATGCGTAGCATAAAGAGTGACCCTCTGGGGTTTCCAAGACAATTCCAGCCCCTGAACAATATTCATTTCTAGATCCATCAAAATATAGTTTCTAAATGGTTTCCGTTTCCGCTGGTTCGTCGATCTCTTCTCCTCTATCTGTAAACTCAGCAATGAAATCTTCTAGGGCTTGGCCATTAATCACTCTTCGAGGATGGTAAGTGATGTCATATTGACTCAGCTCGATGTTCCATTTTAGTAACCTTCCTGAAGTTTCCGGGCAAAAGAGAACTTTCCTTAGTGGTTGATCGGTAAGAATCTTGATAGGGTGAGATTGGAAATATGGTCTCAACTTTTTTGAGGCAATGAGGAGGCAATATGCGATCTTCTCTAGCTTAAGGTAATTCAATCCGGTCTCGGCAAGTCTTTTAATGATGTAATACACCGGCAATTTCACCCCTGCTTCTTCTCGGATTAGCGCTGCACTCAAAGCGTGTGATGAGACTGGCAAGTATAAAAATAGATCCTCCCCATCTTTAGGTTTCGATAACATTGGCGGTGATTCCATATGTCTTATCAATTCCATAAAAGCCTCCTGGCACTCTGAGGTCCACTGGAAGTCCTTCTTTCCTTTTTTCAAGGCATCGAAAAGCGGGATACACCGATCTGTTGCTTTGGAAACGAACCGGTTTAAAGCTGCTACCTTTCCATTTAAGATTTGGAGTTCCTTTTTGGTTTTCGGAGCCTGCATTTCCCTTAAAGCCGCAATTTGAGAGGGATTTGCTTCGATGCCCCTAGCATTGACGATAAACCCGAGAAATTTCCCTGAAGAGACTCCGAACGAACATTTTAACGGGTTTAGTTTCATCCCGTATTTCCTGAGTACGTGAAACATTTCTGCCAAATCCTCGAGATGATTTTCAACCTTCTTTGACTTGATTAGCATATCGTCCACATATACTTCCATTTTATTCTCTATTTGAGATTTAAACATGGAGTTTACGAGGCGTTGATAGGTTGCTCCTGCGTTCTTCAGTCCAAACGACATGACCCTATAGTAGTACAACCCTCTATCCGTTATGAAGCTCGTGTTCTCCTCGTCTGGCTTGTACATCATAATTTGATTATATCCGGAATATGCATCCATAAAAGATAGTAACCCATGTCCCATTGTAGCATCTACAAGTTGGTCGATCCGGGGCAAAGGAAAGCTATCTTTTGGGCACGCTTTATTTAAGTCTGAGTAGTCTATACACACTCTCCACTTCCCATTGGACTTTTTAACAAGAACTGGGTTAGAGACCCAATCTGGATATGTTGCTTCTCGTATGAAATTATTTTGGAGTAATGTATCTACTTCTTCTTTTAGAGCTTCAGACCTCTCAAGTCCCTGCATTCGCCTTTTCTGCTTTACGGGAGTCAATTTTTGGTTTATATTCAACTTGTGAACAATTACATTCGGTGGGATCCCACACATATCTGAGTGTTCCCAGGAAAATACATCTAGGTTTGCTTTCAAAAACAAGATTAATTCCTTCCGCAACTTCATGCCTAGTTGAGAACCTATCTTAAGGATTTGGTTAGGGTCTTTGGATACTGGAACGGGGATAGTATCTTCGGCCGGTGCTGCTCTATTTTCCCGCATACTGTTTTTCCTTGGATCAATTGCCTTTCGAGCGCCACTGTGCTCACCAGTATGGGGGTTTTGCTTTAGTTGCTATAAGAGGGGTTTCTGGATGCAAAGCAACGGCTCTACGTCCTTCTTCAATTCCTTCTTCCTTGCTTCTGCCAATTCAACCAAATAACACTCCCTTGCTGCTTGTTGATCTCCTATAATTGTGCCAACACCATTCTCCGTTGGAAATTTCATAGTGAGGCGCCACGGAGCCATAGTTATTTTGAATGCTGCGAGAGTAGGTCTTCCCAGGAAGGCATTGTAAGCAGAGGGTTCATCGATTATAACAAAGTTTTGTATCCGTGTAGCTTTCTGCTCTCCTTCCCCAAGCTCCACCAGCAGACTGATGACACCAATTGGTTGAACAGCTTGACCATTGAATCCATGGACCTTGTTTTGACAGGCTTTTACATCACTCATGGAAAGCTTCATCCTATGGAATGCACTAAAGAAAATGATATTAACTGAGGCTCCACTATCGACTAACACCCTTCTTACTATGGCCGGGCCCAGACCAACGGTTATCACCATTGGATCCTCTGTAGGTGTTATGATCCTAGAAGGATCTTCATCTTCAAATGTTATGTCGTCTCGCATGATTCTTAGTACTTTTGCCGATAAAACTTCATCTATGGTCATGAGTTCAACTTTTTTCGAAAAGTCCTTCACTTCTTGAGCGTACTTCACCATATCCCCCCAGCTTTTCTCAACCGAGTAGGGGCCTCCTGAAATGGTGTTTATGATCATCCTTGGTATAGCAGCAACTGAGGCGTTCTCATTCTGTTTAGGTTGTCCTACAGAGGTTCCTTGGTATTGAGTTCCCTGAGCATTCTAGGAGTTCTTTGTGTACTTTGGAAGCCTGTTTTTCCTTATCAGTTCTTCGATTAAGCTTTTCAAATGTCTACAATTGTTCGTGCTATGCCCCGGTTGGTTATGAAATCGGCAGAACCTGCCAGTCTTTATTGCGTTATCAGTGACTCTTAACTTCCCGGGCTCTGGGTACTCTTCAGTGTCTTTGGTCGCCATATAAATGTTCTCTATGGTGTCGTTAAGAGGAGTCATTTCGGAGTTCTTGAAGAAACGAAGCTTTTTGTTGTTTCGTCCGTCTTTCCCTTTATTCCCTCTTTTTTGATTTCCTCCGGCGTTTTTCTGTCCTCCTTGCACGTTTACGTCCCTCTTTTCTGATGGCTCCTTACCTTCTGCGGCTTCTATTGTATAGGCCGGATCCTCATCCACGCCTATATACTCCTCTACCTTGTCAAATAGCTCTTCGAGAGTGGCAGGCTTCTTCTTCTTAATCCACCGCCCAAGTTTGGTCTTTTTACTTATGCCTCCCTTTAGAGCCATCAAAGCCAAACGTGGCTCATAGTTTCCAACTTCGGTCGCGGCTGCGTTAAAACGAGAAAGGAAGGCCTTAATGGACTCCCCCGGCCCTTGTTCCAATCCATTCAATTCCATTACATCACGCACCTTGGTTGCTTGGAGCCTGAATTGCTGTCTGAATAGCTTGGCCAAGGTAGCGAAGTCATCCACGGATTTCGGCGGGAGTTTTGTGAACCAGAGTGCGGCTACTCCTTCCAAGTAGGTAGGGAAGTACAAACACTTGAGCTCATCAGTAGCACGTGCCCCATCCATGTGCTGATCATATTTGAATAGGAACACGTTTGGATCGCCAGTTCCATTGTAGGCTTGTACAATTGGGGGGTTTGAATTTATTTGGATATGGCGCCATTTTTATTCTTTCTATAAGTGGGGTTTTTGTAGGAGAAAATCCCCATTCCTTTTCATCATCCACCTTTTTCTGGCTCTCATTCATGATCTTCCGTACCATTCCGAATATTCACTCCTCCTCATTGAGTTGGTCCACGGGGAGGACGCCTTCCTCTTTACCGGATGTCTGCCTACGCAAACGATCGCGGTTCAGATTCCCGGGCCCTGGACCTCCCGCATGAGGAAGTGCCCCTTTGGTGGAACCAAACGCTTGTTGAGGAGTTGCTTTTCTAGAGTGGTTATGAAATAGGTGGCCTCATTCCCTTATGACTAGGATTTGCAATCTCCTGGACAGAGTTTCCTTTATTTGGACTCGAGGAAGAAGATCCAGTATCTTCCGTTCCAGTGGTTTTAGCAGTTTTGAGACGGCTTGCACTCATGGTAACTTTGGCCGTTGCGGCTTGCATGGCGAACATGGTGTCAAGTTTCTTCATCATGGCTTCATTCGCAATATCCATTCGACTTGTTAGTCCTGCCGCCACTTCATCCAACTCCTTCCTTGTTATGGCAGTTCCGGCTTTAGAACTTTCACCGACTTCAAACTGATTAGTAGGGAGGGTAACTTCTGTGTTAGTGGCATTATCGACATCTTCGAGGTTTTTACTTGTAACTTTCTTCGATGGTATACCTGGTTTCCCCATGACTTTTGAGATAAGTACTGCAACTTGGACAACTTAGATGATCAGAGTGGATTCAAAATTCCAATGCAAGGCCTTCTACCTTGTGAAAGAGCTAGAAATGGATTGGCAATTCGGCCCCACGGTGGGCGCCAAATGTTTTCCCCAAAATTGTGCAAAACACCAAAAATGTGAAGAAATGTCTCACGAAAATAAAAAGTGGGGCCTTACCATGATTGAAATGTAAATAAAAAACACTAGGTTTTATAGTGGTTCAACCCAATAAGGGTTTACATCCACTTTCATAAGAGATTCCATTATCAATATGAAGATTACAAGACTAACTTCTCTCTTACAACAATTTTTATCACTCCCTCACTCATGAATTACACTTAATCTACCAAAGATGATTGAGAAGAGAATTATTCAGCGGAGATTTAATGTAGATGTGGTAGAATTGAAAGGAATCCCTCTTTCATGTAGGCTTTCTCAAACAATCTTCAACCCTTGAATCATTTGAATGTGTTTGATAGAGATCATGATCCATAGATTAATCTTCAATTTATGATGTTGAATGGATGTTAGAATTGTTGTGGAATAGTTTCGGCAGCACTTCGTGGTCTCAAGATTCGATCCCCTCAAATGAAGAAGTGAGGGGGTATTTGTAGGATATTTCCAGACCAGGTGGCAGTTTTGTAATTATGCAGACAATCAACATGACTCATGTTGCCACCAACATGACTTGGACCTTTACTCATGTCGTCAACGACATAACGCATGTCGTTGACGGGTTGGCCTGTGGCGCCCCGAGCTTGCATCACAATACGATTCCTTTTGACATGATTCAAGTCGTGTGGATGATAGCTGCCAACAATCTGGTGACAACTATACGCGGCATGGATGAGTCACGAGATGGTTCGCAACGATATTACTCATCTCGTTCGAGTGATTCGACATTTAGTGGAAACGACATGAGTGTTGCGTGGCATGGCTTATCTTCAAACCTTATGTGACGATCCTAAAATCCGAGGGGCGGTATTAAGGATAATCATTGGAATATAACACATTAATCATCATAGCAGAGTACAGATAATAGCAAAAACAATAAATAGAATAATTTTACATGGATATCACAGCGGAATCACAACATGTAACAACATCAGAGTGGCACAGCGTAGGATATAACTTAGTAAATAAAAGAGAAGTGAACAGTCATCATTGCAAGAGGCGGAATATATACATGCAGTGAGACATAATTAAGGGTATCAGTCTACATCGCCGAAGGCGGTACATATACATACGATAGTAAGTACTGAAAGTAAAGCAGTCTGCATCGCCTGTGGCGGAATCATAATATAAGTACAATAATGGCGGAAAAAGTCAAAGTCATCTCTGTGAAGCCAGCCTCGCCATGAGCCAAAATGCACTCTATGCAACAGTGCAGAGCCAAAAACAACCTGTCACCTGTGAACTAGGTTGCCCGTGTGAAAATAAGGGCACCCGCGTTTGCAAAGTGAAACAAACAACGAGTCAGTCATGGGGACTAGTATGAGGAATCTATTTAACAGTTTAAACAACAGTAATAAGCAAATCATAGGACCATGCCATTTTCGCGGAATGGGTTTACTCCAGTGATTGCTAGTGCATTTAAAACAAAGTAAATTCTTTAAAACAATGCAATGCTTTTTAAAAAGAATGAAGCCATTATAAGACTCAAGTCCCATCATACAATGCAACGCAAGCCGGAGGATAGAGTTTTACCTTATAATGGCCAAATATGCTTGATGCGTGTAAAGCAAAATCATTTGATATTATTACTAGTGCATATATGTTTCAAAAATGAATAGCATCATAAATATCAATCATAGGCGGCATAGCTACCATATACTATGTCGCCATACTAGTTCTACAATCGAGTCCGTTATTTCGTATTGGAAATTGGATTTCCGTCATGAGTCGAGGCAAGGGGCAAGCTCCTCTCCGCTTTGAGACATTCTAGCAAATTCCACAGGACTACACACTTTGGGTAACCCTGGATCCTCCAAGGCCGGTCCTCTCTTACGTTTGAGGATTAGTTATTCCTGAACACACGTTTCCCGGTCCTTACATACCTATAATCGAGGCGCCTCGCATTCCAACAACCACATAGGTGAAAAATAGATATAAATGTCAGGGCTGGTAAGTCACTGACACCACCATAGCTAGAAAGAAACGCCATGCACTCATTGGGTCCTTATCCCGTTTTTGACTCATACCGAAGTGTGAGGCTCGCGAATCCACGCTATACACAAAGCCAGGCCACGTAGACCGTGCTTTGATCATCATCCACAAGACTTTGCTTTGCAACAGAAGCCTTGATCACAGCATCTTGGCATGCCACATAGGTGATCCACTCCATACGACTGATTTCTATCAATGTATAACCTCTGAGCTCGTACGTCTCAGAGAAGAGCGTTAAGCAAAAGAATAAATTCTCCGCCGCCAAACAGATATATATTTAACAGAGATCAATCAGTATAGAAAAAAATCCAATGTTAGACACACTGTCCATTTACAAGTCCGCTCTGGGTTCGAACGAAACCAGAGGCGTCAAATTCCTCGTATATCCGTACAATCAACACATACGTTCAGACGGCTACTAGTTCCGTTCCTTCACGGTAGCTACTCCGGTCAGGAACCTCAGCAGCGCCCATCCAACCGATACGAAGATCGTCGGTCTTGAATCGTCTTTGTGTTTTCCAATTTGAATCGCTCGATTAATTATTTGAAATGAGGGTTAGCTCGGCCTTTTCAAATAATTCACGTAATTAGAATTCAAATCAATTCTTTCTATGGTTATATTATTCGACATCCATATTTCAGTTCTTTAGTGTTATTTTCGTGTCAAACACATACAACCATCAAATATCAAACAATTCCAGCCTAATCGGTTTATTTGCAATCTATGTTGCTTATAATATTTTATAACGATTTTTCGCCATTTTTATTTATTTAAAAATGGCCATATTTAATTAAACGACGTTTCAGGTCATGCCGTGGCACTAGCGCCGTTTTTCCTCTAATTTGTTTTACACATATCGGAAAATCTAACTGTTGGATTTCTACAAAGTCTATATCAGTGGGAAGATATTCCCAAAGCGAACCCAACGGTTCCAGTTTCGTGAGAATCCGACGGTCGGATCTTCCACACTAGTCGTTTGAAGTTACGGTTTCAAAATTCGAACTGCAGCGTCGTTATTCGATTTAATTTAATTATATTTATATTTATATATAAATATAAACGATTCTGGCACTGTTTTTCTTCAGATTTGAATTAAACATTCCAGACAATCCAACCGTTGGATTTTTACAAGGTTGGTGCCGTTGGGAAGATATTTCCAAGGCGAACCCAGCGGTTGCGGTTTTGGGAAAATCCGACGGTCGGATTTCTCGTACTAATCGTTTCAAATTACGATTATGAAACACGAACTGCACGGCTTCGATTCCTTTTAATTATATTTATATTTATATATATAAATATAGTTCATTCTATAATTTCTGATATAGTTTGTCCATTTATTTCAACTTCGTTTTCACTTCAAATATTTCACTAACGCCTTAATATTTCGAAAAATTTCGCCATAACCTCCTTTTTACGGGGAGGGGTTTGGAAATTTATTAGGCCGTGTTAGGTACCCAATAAATCCTAAAAAGCATCCACATATTTATAGTGATATATTCTGGTGTTTACGGGGGAGCGTGTATAGATAATAACTCCAGAGAATAAATTCTCGTCACCCCGCTCCATGTGGAAATAAATAGTCCATGTGCCGTACCTAATAACTAGAGAGACGTGATTATTGTCAACTCCAGACCCGTGTGGGGTTTTTATTAATCTGGCAATTTATCATTATATTTTATATAGTCCATATCAGTCATCAGTTCAACCTGTAGTATATAATCATCGTCATACAAGCCTCTCGCTCGTATGGTAAATCTTCCACCTCGTCACACAAGCTCCAATTGCTTATGTGGAATATGATGAAGTATGCCTATCGTCAAGAAGTATGCCATGTAGTGTAGTTCAAATTTAATTGTTACTATCCTATGGCGATATTTATTATTTCACACAGAATAACCAGCACTCCGCATCCAATGGCATTCACAGGAGTTGATATAAAAATAAAATTGCGCAGCCAACTCATCAAGGCTTACCTATTTGTCGGGCACGCAAATAATTTCTTTACTCTACAGCTAATCCATTTTCCCTGTTCAACGCATGTATATATATGCAGAACAAAGCTAATAATAATATTTCTAGCAAACTATTATTTATTTCAACACGTGTGTATTTTTATCAAAGCGTATACATGATAAAAGAGATATTTTTATCATCAAAAATATTTATTCAACACGTGAATGTTTTTAACACTTCATATTCACAATAAAAATGTAGTTTTTATTGTCTATTCATTTTTATTGTCTATTCACATTCAACACATGAATTTCAACTCGACGAACGAATTTCAATTCAACACATGAATATTCTCTATAGTTTGTATATTTTTAAAAATGTGATTTTTATCGCTAAAGCTATTTGTTTAAATTCAAATAATATTCAACACATGAATTTCGATTCAACGAATGAATTTCAACTCAACACATGAATATTCTCTATAGTTTGTATATATATATAAATGTGATTTTTATCGCTAAAGCTATTTGTTTAAATTCAAATAATATTCAACACATGAATTTCGATTCAACGAATGAATTTCAACTCAACACATGAATATTCTCTATAGTTTGTATATATATAAAAATGTGATTTTTATCGCTAAGGCTATTTGTTTAAATTCAAATAATATTCAACACATGAATTTCGATTCAACGAATGAATTTCAACTCAACACATGAATATTGGTTTCAACATATGTAATTTATTTCAACGAATGAAATTTTTTTAACACATAAATATTTCAGAAAATTTCGGCAGCATAACGGCAGGGTAGTTAAAACCGGGACCGTCCCTAGTATGGCTCCTCGCTCTACCTTAAAACCTCGCGGTTTTTGACAATGGGGATCATGCATCTAGTTCGCACACAGGCGTCATGTTTTGTTTTCAATTCCACAGTCCTATTCTAATTTGTTTCAACCACAAGAGGGTATTTTCCAACCACAAAGGTATTTTTCAACCACAATGTCAACCACAAACAATTATTTCCAACCATTCGTTATACCATACAATTGTTAGAGTTTGTGCCCTAGAGGAAATTCATTTGATGAGATTGATAACACTGTTGATGTTATTATTTTATTTGGAATAAAATATTATTCTATTATATTGTATTTACTGTGTAATATAAATAATAACATAATAGAAGTCCTTAGAATAATAATACAGAATTATATAGTTCGAGTAAGACTGAACTTGAGATTATATAATGTGATAAGTATTATACTTCTTAAAAGTCCCTAGTCGAGTTTTATTTTTAATATAGGACAACAATAAAGCGTTAAGACTAGTATGTTGATTGACTGATGATCACATCTCATTGATCATTAATATACGTGATATTAATGTCAAAACATAAATACGTATTGGAGAATAACGTATTGGGCTGACCCACCGTGAGATAACTCCATGGAATATAAATTAATAGTATCATAAGTTATTCTCACCGTGACAGTGATGTAATGGTCCTCAGACCTGAAATCATTATAATTTTATTCGAGGATATTTGTGTTTTGATATCATCTAAAGTTATTCGTAACTGAGTAACGATAACTGTGATTATTGGATACATCTCGAGTCGAATGTAAATTATGAATGATCTAGATGGAATTTAACCCTACAATATAATCGTAGTGATATCCATGGGCCTCTTGATTGAGTGAGACTGTGAAATGCATGGCCGTGCTCAAATGTTGATTTGTTTAAAACAGTCTGCTCATTGATCAAGAAAACAGATTAAATTATAAAGAGAATGATACGATGCATGGCTCCAGTTTAATCTTGGATATAACGGTTAAAAGGATTAAATTATATTGATACACTATTCACAAAGGTCATATCGAATTACTGATATTATTGTAGCTTGGGTAGCAGTGATGTGTTACTAGACGCCGCTCATTGTTTACAGTCTAAATGTTTAGATTGTTGCCAACGTCGCAACAACCTATAGGGTCACACTTACATATGTTGTAAAAGGACGAGGATATTTAAATATAAGGGTTTGACTAATTCTATTATTTAAATGTGGGTGAATGGGTCATAGGGTTAGAGAAATTGTCGGTTCTAGTGTTAAAAAAGAAAGAGGTCCGACCTCATCATTTTATAATAAGACAGCTGAAATACTCAAAAACCCTAGATCCCATTTTAGTCCAAATTTTGCTAGTACTAGCTCATCCTTCCTCGATTTGATTCGAGGGCAACGTCGGTGGATTTCCTACAGAGGTGCTTGACTTCAAGCACTAGGTTAGTCGATCAGATCTGGAATTGGATTCAACAAGCTCAAAGCTAGGGTTTTCGTTCGATTCAAGAATCAAAGAAGTCAGGTACCTATCGGTTTTGATTACTAGGGTTTCTGATTTCGATTGTTTCCGCTGCCAAATCGATCCTTCGTTACCAACAATGGTATCGGAGCTTGGTTTCATTCGATTCAGCTCCTGATTAAGCCATGTAATTATAATCATAATAATTTAAACAGTATTGTGAATACTGATGTTTATGGATCTGGAATACTAACACATATGATTCAAAATCGAAATTGTTTCGAACTAGAACAAAATCCTGTTTTGTTTACAGTTTTGAATTTGAGTTAAAATTCGATGTTAATTCGGATATGTGTGTTTGAATTCCTGTTCTTATTTATCTATAATATGGTTTAATCTATGAACTGTTTCTGTGATAATAATTTGGATCAATTTTTTTTGTTTAAGTCCAGACCAGTTTTATCCTGATAACATAATTCTGTCTGTAAACTTGAAAATTTTGTGGATAACTGATCCTAGTAAGTTTTGTTTACAGATCTATGAATATATATGTTTTGACAAATCGTCTTGTTCTTTATGTAAGTGACAGATTGATTCGGTTATTGATTCATGATTGATCTATTTTAAATGGTCTATACTTAAATCAAGTTCATACCATTTATCAGTTCATACTAGTTATAAAATGAAGTTACAGTTTCTATGTTTAAATGTACCAGTACATATAAATTGTTAAAAAAGGGGTTCCTGATATGTACCTTGATGTTACAAATATCATAAGGATATTGTGAAATCTGGGTTTCGCAAATTCTTTGATTGAATGATATTTATATATTCTAATTCATCTTGTAATCAAATAATTGCTATGCATATGCCTCGATTTTTTTTTAGCTGAAATTGAAATTTGATAGTCAAATGTTTTGAGCAGGATATAAGATATCCAATATGTATGCGTCATACCTGTCTGCATACATTCATTTGTATATAAATCCTTTTAACTAGTTACTATGAATTAGACAACGTATGGCCAATCTATATGAGACTGTAATATCTAGAACTGCCAGTCACTTGTAGCACGTTCTGGAAAGATGCTATCATGTTCTATGATCTGTAAATGTGCTAGAATAGATATCTGTGTTTAATCTTTTAATTTTATTTGCAAGCTGCTTGTATGTTAATAGGTTTTATTTCAATAATGTGCTATATTGATAGACTATACCTGTAAAATGATTGCAGTTTGATTCATCATACAATTTTACTATAAATGTTCATTATTCTATTAAGCCCATTAAGTGTTCGATGATATGTCTGTGTCAGAAGCAGATGTATAATCATGTGAGATTGAGCCTGTGTATTATTTGCTGAGATAAAAATGAATGCAGTATATATATATATCTGTATTCAATTTTATACCTGCAAATGTAATAGACTGAATAACTTATAATACATTAAGGCTGCGGCTTAATAAAGAGATGATATTTGATATCAATATGGCTCATTAACCCGGTGAATTATATATATGATGTGTTTCATAAGTATGCAAATATCATATGTGTACTGACATGTATGAAACTGACCTGTTATATAAAACAACATATGGATTTCTATAAGATCTAGCTGTATATTTATAATGATAAGTATACAATATAAATGATTTCAGAAATACAAGAAATGTGATTTCCTGTCTAATTTCAGTTTAGTGCTACATGTATTAGTTATTGTATCAAGATGAAAAACAGATATCAAAGACAATTTAGGATGCTGCTAATAATATTCTACATTAATGAATGTTTTGTTACAAGTTTGACTTGTAAGTGGATCACTACTTGTTTCTCTGTCTTGAAATACTAGAGAACCCATCTATATTGATTTGTATATATTGACATACTTGTAATGCCACTGTGAGTTAAAATTCCTTTAGTCATCCATTTAGGTTATTTTTTTAGGCTTACATGAAAATATTTTCTGTTTTATGGTTTTATGTAAATTAACATGCAAGAGTATCGAGTTCATATTTGATGAAGGTAATTGCATGTTTATTTTATTTTATCTTGGCATTAAAACCATACGCTATTTTATATTAATTATGTTAATATACATTGTGGTCCCAATTGATATAAGAAAGCCATTCACTATAATAACCTAGAAGATGCATCATTTTAAAAACGCATGCTCGAAATGGCTGATTATGCAATAAATGGTTTAGTGTCGATCTAAATTATTTGGTGCATGGTTTGGATCTATGATAACATACTCAACAGAAATTTCTTTGGTTTCTGATTTAAAATGAAACCTGTATTTATCTGATATGTTTTCAGGTCCATATAATACCCAGGTTTTAGTTTTGACAAATATATTTGGGTTAAGTTCTTTTGGATATTGTGTTTATGGGATATATAGTATGGTTCAATTGAAGTTATAATGTTAACTCTCTTATGAGAGCCAGACAAATTATATAACATATGTTTTATATAAAAATAGTCCTTGTATACGTTTACATTAATGTATTCTGGATTTTATTTTATTTTCCTTATATTTCATATGATGAAATAATCTCGCCGTAAAATAGACATACATATTGATGTATTTAATGATCGGATGAATTGGAACAGAATCAAGTTTCATAATGATATGTATGACTATTGTCCCATAAAACTCCAAAATTTTCTTTGGATTTTACATGTTATATATGTAGAAGTAAAGTATCCTCCTATGTTAAACTGTATATGTGTATGATAATATATACATGACCCGTAAAATTGATTTACAGATGACCACTATATAAATATATACACACATATTTTTATGCTGCAAATATGAGAGTTGCAGCAGTTATGAATTGTCATATGGTCTCATGTTTACTATGAGTAAATATGTAAACAAATATGTGTTTGTTTCTTTTAACCTGAATTACTGTTTTAATTACCTAGTAATTGGGACACACAAAGAAAGTATACTGTTTGACAGTTCATATTTGCTGAGGTTACTGATTTATATGTATTTGCTGATTCATGTTCATTGAATTATGTATAATTATAATATCTATATGCGATATGGATGAATAAAACTAACAACATATACTTACTTTGTATGTTGTTTAAACAGATCAGTATAATGATACTGAAAGGGATAAGTCAGCAGCAATGAACAAGCATATACATTTTGATGTTCATTTATGGGTGCAAAATGTTTTGCAGAGTTCAAGAGCAAGTATGACTTGCGTATAATCAACATCTTTGTTTATATAAATGTATATAAATAATTCCATTGTATGCTATTGATGTATGCATATATTTGTATAAAATGGAATGAGTGGTGCAGATTGTATTGGTCTTACCTTCTCTGATGTTCCCTGAAACATTGCAATGTTATATGTTTGCATATATGCCTGAGTCTTGTTCAATTACTTATGCATATAAAATTACGTATTGTATAATTCTATTGAGCCTGCATGTGTAAAATATGATATTGTATATATTGTGTCGGTATGAATCAATATGTAATGACATAGTGGCACCTGTACTTCGTAATGAGTTCTAGTATTCTGTATTACGTCGTCATACTTGTTGGTTTTCAAATGACATATAATAATTCTTGTCGTAGGGCCATACAATATATTGACTCTATTGTAAATTGTTTATATATGGATGTTGAGCTAAGATATGTTTTTGAAATGTTCAAAACAATGACGTCTAATGTTCAAGTCTTGAAGTTTAATTTCTGTAGGGATTCTGATATATAAAATAAGGTTTTATATCTCTTTATTAGGGTTTGTGTGGAATTAAAATTACCAAAATAAAATACATATATTTAGATATATGTGAATGACTATAATATTGTTCGCCAATACGAATTATAAATTCCCTCTAAAAGCAAATTTTTGTTATATTAAGTCATGGTGACGTCTTCCAATAATATACTCATCACTGTCCAAAATCACTGGATGTAACTAACGCTAAAGCGTTGTGCACCTTTTATTTTGGTTATATGCGATGGAGTAAAATGTGGTGCTCCAACCTATTATTGGGTCTGACTTAACTAGGCTGCATAATACGATTGTGGCCTTAGAGACAATAGCATGAATTATTCTATATTTTGAGCAAATGAATAATACTGAACAAAATGTTCATCATGCGATCCAAGAATTATATACGATATAATTGACATAAGATGTCTACCTAAAAGGTTGTGTTTTAGGGATTTGCTAAAGCAGAGTCAAAACATGATTAGATATGGATCTTGGAACACCATTATATATATACCGATATGTGTATATAAACAGAGGGATGTTAATTTGAGTGGGAGCGTATTTTAGTTATACATTTATGTTAATATAAATCTTAACTGTCAAAATTTATATTAAATAAATACTGAAGAATCAGTTATTATTTATTATCCATCGTAGATATTAAATAATAAATAAATCATTAATTTATATTAATCCTCAAGAAGGATAAATTAAATTAAATCAAATTTCTTGACTGGCATTGAAATTTGGGGATTGTCCTCAAACAAATTAAAACGTAATTGTTCTAACAAATATAGAGGATCTAAAATAAAATGACTTTAACCAATTAAGATATAAATGTTATAAAATCTACTTATATATATTTCTAGTATTAGATACTAGATATGAAACACATAAATGTATGTAAATTTACAGAAATTACAAAATAAGTAGAAATGAGATAAAAGGACAAGTGGACTTACGATTGGAAATGAAGCAGATGTTGCTGAATTTTCCATAGGAAGGCGATTCCTTTTATTATACTGGCTTAAATAAATAAATAATTGTTATAATGAAATTCCATTTAAAATAAATGTTATTATAAAACTTGTTTTGACAGGTTTAAATTTCATTTGTAGTAAAAGCACAATTGTTGTTCATTTTATTTAAATGAAATATCTAATGGAATTTCACAAATAGTTAATGAATTTTATAAATCTCTAACTATAATGTACCTGACATAAATACCAAGTGGATTAAATTTAGTGATTTAAATCCAGCATACTTTTAGCATTACCAGTTAGCCAATATAAACAAGAAAGCATATCAAAATCCATAATGATGGAATTTTGAGATCATTTGATTTTGAATTATATGAAGAATACAAATCTTGTTTATTAGGCAAAATAACTGAATCACTTTTTCACTTGACAAGTGATTGAATGACAAGTATTGGGTCTCGAACATAATGATGTATATGGAGCAAAGAATACATAAGCTAGAGGTAGGTTTTATTACTTCATTATATTTACTGATGAAATCAGTAGATATATATATATGAATATCTTATGAAATACATATCAGAATCCTTTGAAAAGTTCAAAGAATTCAAAGTGAAGTTAGAAACCAATTTTAATAGAAAATAAATATTTTTCGAACAGTTCGACAGAGAACATTTAAGCCAATAAATTTAATGACTATCTGAATGAGTTTGGAATTGTTTCACAACTCTGTCCACCTTGAACACCATATTAGAATGGTATGTCTGAACGGAGATATCGAACCTTATAAGATATAGTACGATTAATGATAAGTCATATAGATCTTCGTATAAGTTAAATTTGGAACAATTATATTAAATCCCACTAAAAAGATTTGAAGACGCGATATAAGATATAAACTAGAAAATGTTTTAGTGTGTCTATTATGAAGATTTGGGATGAGAAGCGTTTACTAAACGTCTTGCCTTTGATAAGATCAAATCCAACTCTGATAATTATTTTGTGGAGTATCCAAAAGGATATTATTTCTATAAATCATTAGAGAATAAGAGGTTTATTGCTCGAATTGGCATCTTTTCAAAAAAACCAGTCTTTAAGATACCAATAAGAATGAAATAGATTTCGAAATGTCTCGGAAACCACAAAATACCATTGAATCTTGTATAAACAAGAAATTGAGTGGGAGTGATACAACAATTCTAATGTTATTTGATAACACATTAATTAATGTAAATAATGTTAGTTTAAAACAAGAAATAGATACTGATTCTAAAAGGGAAATGTTTGGATTAAGAAGTTCATGATTGAAATTAATTTATTATTGATCGAATGATACACATTGCGATAACAATATGGCTGTTGCTCAGGCCTAAAACGTTAAACTCATCATCAATCCAAACATATATTTTAAGAAATATAATTCTTATGTGAAGTTGTTCACAGAAGAAATAAACATATCTGCAAAGTTACAAAAGTTGTAATGTTGCAAACCTGCTGAATTAAACTCGGTCGCAGCAGAAGTTTAATATTTACACTAGTTTCATAAGTATACGATACATAAATGATTGACTCTAGTGCAAGTGGGAGATTGTTAGAGTTTGTGCCCTAGAGGCAATTCATTTGATGAGATTGATAAAACTGTTGATGTTATTATTTTATTTGGAATAAAATATTATTCTATTATATTGTATTTACTGTGTAATATAAATAATAACATAATAGAAGTCCTTAGAATAATAATACAGAATTATATAGTTCGAGTAAGACTGAACTTGAGATTATATAATGTGATAAGTATTATAATTCTTAAATGTCCCTAGTCGAGTTTTATTGTTAATATAGGAGAACAATAAAGCGTTAAGACTAGTATGTTGATTGACTGATGATCACATCTCATTGATCAATAATATACGTGATATTAATGTCAAAACATAAATACGTATTGGAGAATAACGTATTGGGCTGACCCACCATGAGATAACTCCATGGAATATAAATTAATAGTATCATAAGTTATTCTCACCGTGACAGTGATGTAATGGTCCTCAGACCTGAAATCATTATAATTTTATTTGAGGATATTTGTGTTTTGATATCATCTAAAGTTATTCGTAACTGAGTAACGATAACGGTGATTATTGGATACATCTCGAGTCGAATGAAAATTATGAATGATCTAGATGGAATTTAACCCTACAATATATTCGTAGTGATATCCATGGGCCTCTTGATTGAGTGAGACTGTGAAATGCATGGCCGTGCTCATATGTTGATTTGTTTAAAACTGTCTGCTCATTGATCAAGAAAACAGATTAAATTATAAAGAGAATGATACAATGCATGGCTCCAGTTTAATCTTGGATATAACGGTTAAAAGGATTAAATTATATTGATACACTATTCACAAAGGTTATATCGAATTACTGATATTGTTGTAGCTTGGTTAGCAGTGATGTGTTACTAGACGCTGCTCATTGTTTACAGTCTAAATGTTTAGATTGTTGCCAACGTTGCAACAACCTATAGGGTCACACTTACATACGTTGTAAAAGGATGAGGATATTTAAATATAAGGGTTTGACTAATTCTATTATTTAAATGTGGGTGAATGGGTCATAGGGTTAGAGAAATTGTCGGTTCTGGTGTTATAAAAGAAAGAGGTCCGACCTTATCATTTTATAATAAGACAGCCGAAATACTCAAAAACCCTAGATCCCATTTTAGTCCCAATTTTGCTAGTACTAGCTCATCCTTCCTCGATTTGATTCGAGGGCAACGTCGGTGGATTTCCTACAGAGGTGCTTGACTTCAAGCACTAGGTTAGTCGATCAGATCTAGAATTGGATTCAACAAGCTCAAAGCTAGGGTTTTCGTTCAATTCAAGAATCAAAGAAGTCAGGTACCTATCGATTTTGATTACTAGGGTTTCTGATTTCGATTGTTTCCGCTGCCAAATCGATCCTTCATTACCAACAACAATGTCACGTCAATCACAAGCAATAAATATCGTCCATGGTCTGTGGACGAGGGGAGTATATATATATATATTATTTCTATAATTCACTTGCATTTCATCACAATTCAAAGCATATATGTTTCATACAACGCTTGTATAATTTATACATTGCTAATATAACATATACAACACATGTACGTGAGGTATACAATGCGTATATAGTTTACACTTCGCTTATATAATTTATACAACGCGATTCCATTCATACAATTTAGTTTAGATTTCTCACATTCGTTTTTGCAGTGCTAAAAATCGTAGGAAGATCAGAAAAATCCGCGGCTTCTTCTAGATGGTAGAGAGCCTCCTTGCGGTCACAGTGTCTCCTGTTTCATCAAATTTTGTTAAAGAACGAAAAAGATATTATTTTTCAAAGTTTTGCAACGCCTTATAGTGTTATTTTCAATTCAGAATATTCGAAGCAGAAGGGTTTTTAAACCTTCAAAACTTGGTTTTGATTTTAAAACCAAACCGTACCTCGTTGCTCCGATCAGACCCTGCGACGTTGAAGGGCTACGAACCAGCTCTCGATCTATGGTGGTGGCGGCAGACTCGGCGGCTCCAACAGGGCACAGCGGCGCTCCAAAGGGGCGGAATTCCTCCTAGAAATTCGACGCGAATAGGCAATTAATGGTCTTCGACGAGGCTTGTTTTGATTTGAAGAGGGGAGGGAGGCGATCGGAATTGTTAACTGGAGGTGGCGGCGATACTGGCTGTGGCGGCGGTGAAATCGATGGGAAGGTTCGACGAATTTCCGTCGTTCGATACTAGGGTTGACCGGGTTTCTAAGGAGAGAGAGAAAATAAAGATATTTTCTATTATATAATATTTTTAAATTCCTTTATTACCCCTTCTAGCCAACGTACACCAATTTCAACCCAACGACTGTCACCCCTAGCTAAATGCCCCTATTCCGGACACAATGGGATATGTTTCGTTGACCAATTCGACTGTTACAGTCAGTTATTTTTCAAATTAAAGTATAAAACATTTTATATTTAATTTGAACGTACATTTCAATTTGCCAGGGCCACAAACTGAATCGAACAATTCCAAAAAAATAAATCTAGCTTTGTTTTGACGATACGGTCCTAACAAAACCAGTTTCGTCGAATTCTGAGCTCGTTTGAAAAATGGCCATTTTTAGGTCGACCCATTTTAACAAAAATTGACCAATCACATTTTCTTTTGCCCCGCTCACATACTAGCTTCAAAAATTATGAAATTTGAAACCTAGCAATAATTTGACATCCCGGACCCAACAAAAGTGGTTTCGTCGAATTCCGAGGTCGTATGCAAAATATCAATTTTCAAGGGCTATATATGCTATATAGCGACCTTTCTGAAAATTCATTCGGCCATAACTTTTGATTCCCGTTATGAAACTTCGATTTTTCAGATTAGTTAGAAAGGTATTCATAAACAGATTTAAATATTTTCAGTTTCGCTAAAATCCGTTATATTTTCCACCCGGTACAGTCAGACAAAGTTTGTATTCAAAATTTCAAACTGCAATACTAGCCCCAATTCTTTATTTTATTGAAATATGCTATTTCAATTATTCAAACTCTTTGGTAATAACCAATTTTAAAAATTTTAAATTGGTTCACATTTTCCGGGTTATTACAATCTCCCCCACTTTAAACTTTTCGTCCTCGAAAAGGAAATAACAGCAAAGTAGGAAACAAAATGTAAATGCAAAGTATTGTAAAGGTACCTTGCACCGGAGTTAGTCAGAGATGTCCACTCTGCATTTGGGGTAGGCTTGTTTAATGCTTTCTTCCGTCTCCCAAGTACAGTCTCTAGGATCACTACTCCACTGCACTTTGACTAAATGAATCTTTTTACTCCTTAGCTCTCTAGTTTCTTTGCCAACAATCTTTAATGGCTCTCTTCTGAGCGCTAATTCTGGAATTATGTCTATATCCTGTTGCGATGCTTCTTCCACAACAAGATCTGGATCATGAACATGTTTTCTTAGTTGAGACACGTGGTACACATCATGTACACCAGGCAACCAATCAGGTAATGAAACCCTATATGCAAGAGTTCCAATCCGTTCAAGTATGGGAAAGGGACCAATAAATCTCGGCGCCAACTTCCCAGTTTTGCCAAATCTGATTACTCCCTGCATTGGAGAAACTCTTAAATAAACATAATCGCCAACGGCAAATGATAAATCCCTTCATCTCGCATCAGCATAACTTTTCTGTCGGCTTTGTGCGGTTTTCAATCGCTTCTTAATGAAATCGACTTTATCTGATGCTTCTCGAATCATATCGGGCCCAAACACAAGTCTGTTGCCAGTTTCTACCCAACATGCGGGAGATCTGCACGGTCTACCGTATAATGCTTCAAATGGAGACATTCCCAAACTTGCTTGATAGCTATTGTTATAAAAGAATTCGGCTAAATGTAAGTGATCTTCCCATGAGCCTCCAAAATCGATAACGCAAGCCCGCAGTAAATCTTCTAGAATTCTATTCACCCGCTCAGTTTGGCCGTCTGTCTGTGGGTGATAAGCGGTGCTTAGATTCAACTTGGTTCCCAATTCTGTCTGGAATGCTTCCCAGAATTTGCTAGTAAATAGGGGGTCTCTATCACTGACTATATTGAGCGGCACTCCATGCAGTTTAACTATTTCTTTGAAGTAAATCTGTGCTAAACTTTGAGCCGTTCTGCTGGATCGGACAGGTATGAAATGGGCAGTCTTCGTGAAGCGATCTACGATTACCCATATATTGTCGTTTCCTTTCTTAGTTCGAGGCAAGCCATCAATGAAGTCCATCGAAATTTGCTCCCACTTCCATCCTGGAATTTCTAATGGTTGTAATAGTCCAGCCAGTTTCTGCTGATCGCTTTTAACTAGCTGACAAGTGGGGCACCTGCTAACATATAATGAAATATCTCTTTTCATTGACCTCCACCAGAATGTGCGTTTGATATCATTATACATTTTGCTCACACCGGGATGGATACTTAGTTTGGACTTGTGGCACTCATTAAGTATTTCTCGTCGAAGCTCTGGAAGATGTGGGATGCAAATTCTGCCCTTTAATCTAAGAACTCCTTTGTCATCGAGTCGGAAACTTGTGGATTCACCTCCCTTGACTCTCTGACTGACTCTTTGAATAAATTCATCGTCTTTCTGAAGGGTCGAGATCCTGTCAATTAATGAGGACGTGATGACAAAACTGGCGATGATTTCATTCTTTCTGCTGAGCGCATCTGCTACCACATTGGCCTTCCCTGGAGTGTATAGAATCTCAAAATCGTATGCCGCAAGGAATTCTAACCAACGCTGTTGTCTCAAGTTTAGATCTTTCTGAGTGAATAGATATTTCAAGGATTGATGATCCATGAATAGTTCGAACTTCTCCCCCAATAAATATTGCCTCTAGATTCTTAAAGCAAACACGATAGCTAATAACTCAAGATCATGAGTTGCATAGTTTCTTTCATGCGGCTTCAGCTGACGGCTGGCATAAGCGACCACTTGGCCTTTTTGCATTAATACTGCGCCTAACCCTCTAATAGAAGCGTCTGTCCATACAGTCAAGTCTTGGTTGCCTTCTATAATTGTCAATACTGGAGCGGTCGTCAACTTCAGTTTCAGCTCCTGGAAAGCTTCTTCGCATTCGGGAGTCCATTTGAATTTATCATGCTTCTTTGTGAGCTTTGTCAATACACCAGATATCTTTGAGAAATCCTGAACGAATTTCCGATAGTAACTAGCTAATCCAAGGAAACTTCTAACTTCAGTGGGGGTAGTAGGTTGTTTCCAGTTCTGAATCGCTGTAATTTTGCTTGGATCTACAGCAATCCCTTCTTTTGATACCACATGGCCTAGGAACTTAACATCATCCTGCCAAAAGACACACTTAGAAAATTTAGCTTTCAAGGCATTTCTCCTTAGAATTTTCAATACTTGATCTAAATGTTTTGCATGCTCGCCTTCCGACTTGGAGTAGATTAAAATGTCATCGATGAAGACTAGAACAAATTTATTCAATACACCACGGAACACTCTGTTCATAAGATCGACGAAGTATGCCGGAGCGTTACACAAGCCGAACGGCATTACTAACCATTCGTAGAATAAATCGGGACCCCTGAAGGCTGTCAAAGGGACACAGTCTTCTGCTATTCGTAATTGGTGGAAACCTGTAGCTATGTCCATTCTGGAGAATATTGTCACTCCATTTAATTGATCTAACAGATCACCTATACGTGGCAAGGGATATTTGTTCTTCAGTGTCTGTTTATTGAGATCTCGGTAATCAACACAAAGTCTTAGAGTACCGTCTGATTTCGGGACAAATACCACTACTGCTCCCCAAGCTGAAAAGCTCGGTCTGATAAGACCTTTCCAAAGCAATTCTGTTGTCTGACTACCTAACTCTTCTTTTTCTTTCGGGGCCATTCTTCTAATTGGATGTACCACTGGTCGGGCGTTAGGAATTAGATCTAACCTGAATTCAATTTCTCTTTGCGGCGGTAAGTTTTCTACTTCTTCAAACACATCCGCGTAGTTTTTAACAACCGGTATCTTTTCTAATGAAGGGGGAGTAACTTCTAAAGAAGACCAAAATTCTGTTCTATTAATTTTTGAGCCGTGGCATGGTATATATATAGGCCCAAGCTTCGTTTTGACTTTAACGATTCGTTCGGCACATCTAACTTTAGCCTTATATTTGATTAACCATTCCAAACCGAGAATAACATCGAATTCTAATAAATTCATAACGAATAACCTATGGGGAAATTTGTAGAAGGAATAGGAGATAGGCACTCTGCAGTACGAACTGAGACTAACAGAACCTCCTATCGGGTTTTGAACTTTAATTGGTTCTTTAAGCTTCTTTGGGTTCAATTTTAACTTGTGAACAATATTACCAGAAATGAAGCTACGTGATGCACCAGTATCAAAAAGTACAGAAACAGGAATATTTTTAATGGTAAGGGTACCTCCCAAGACGTCAGGTTTACCTGATCCATCGGTGATAGCTGGCGGAGTCTCCCCGTCATACACATGAGCCACTTGTGCATTCTGCTTCAGAGGACAATTCCTGCTATAGTGCCCCTTCTTATGGCAGTTGTAGCATTCGGCTGAGTCTGGATTTGCCTTTGGTTTCCTCGGGGCTTTGCACACATTAGAAAAATGTCCTGCCTTCCCGCAGTAGTAGCAATTCCCTTTCGGTATCTTTCTAGGTTTCTGAGTAGCGGCCGCTGTAATGCTAGACTCTGGTTGATCTGCTGAAGCCTTGCGCTTATTTCGAGCTTGGCTTTTGGAGCGGTCTTGGTTGGCGTGTCTTTCATCCATATCTTCATAATTGCAAGCCATTTCTACCAATTCTGAGAAGGAGAGTTTGATGTTGCTCATGGCTCTGTCATGTTACTTGTGCTTTAGCCCAAATATGAACCTCTTGTTCTTAGCTTTGTTAGTCATAATAAGCTCTGGAGCATAGCACGACAACTGAGTGAATTTATTGAGGTAATCCTGGATAGAGAGATCTCCCTGCTGGAGATTAGCAAACTGCTCTCGCATCCTCTCTAAGGCCCGTTCAGGTACAAACTTCTCGTTGAACATGGTCTTGAATTGCTCCCAGGTCCTGGCAGTACCTGCTGCATCCTCTGAGGTGATGGCATCCCACCACAGCTCTGCTTCTTCCTGTAGGAGCCAAATACCTAGTCGTGCTTTGTTGTTGGTCCCCAATTCCATTCCTTCAAAGATCTTTTCATAGGTCTTCAACCAAGCAATAGCCTCTGTCACTGTGCCAAGGCCAGAAAAGGGTTTTCCCCCCAGGTTCCTATACCTCTTCGCTACTTTGTCTAGCTCAAAGTCCTGGGGTGCTAGTGGCGGAATAATAGGGCCTTCCTCAACTACGGGGATATTCCCCCGTCCTCCTGCTACTCCTGCTCGGCCTCCACGGCCTCCTCTAGCTGCTGCTGCTCGTGTAGCCATCAGAAAGAGTACTGTATAAGCAAGAAAAGAGTCAAGCTCACAGATTTGATAATTTTCATATATGATAAAGCAGGGGAACATAAGGAAAGGTAATGATGTACTGATCAAATTGTTTTGCTAATCTGCTTAGCTCATTCTAGGACATTGCTAATCCTATCTCTAATGAGCTACTCGCCTTAGAACACTACTGATTCTATTCTGACGAGGTTTTTAATGTGTTAGATCCCGGAACTAAGGTTAACCAAAGCTATGATACCAACTGTGACGATCCCAAAATCCGAGGGGCGGTATTAAGGATAATCATTGGAATATAACACATTAATCATCATAGCAGAGTACAGATAATAGCAAAAACAATAAATAGAATAATTTTACATGGATATGACAGCGGAATCACAACATGTAACAACATCAGAGTGGCACAGCGTAGGATATAACTTAGTAAATAAAAGAGAAGTGATCAGTCATCATCGCCAGAGGCGGAATATATACATGCAGTGAGACATAATAAGGGTATCAGTCTACATCGCCGAAGGTGGTACATATACATACGATAGTAAGTACTGAAAGTAAAGCAGTCTGCATCGCTTGTGGCGGAATCATAATATAAGTACAATAATGGCGGAAAAAGTCAAAGTCATCTCTGTGAAGTCAGCCTCGCCATGAGCCAAAATGCACTATATGCAACAGTGCAGAGCCAAAAACAACCTGTCACCAGTGAACTAGGCTGCCCGTGTGAAAATAAGGGCACCCGCGTTTGCAAAGTGAAACAAACAACGAGTCAGTCATGGGGACTGGTATGAGGAATCTATTTAACAGTTTAAACAACAGTAATAAGCAAATCATAGGACCACGCAACTTTCGCGGAACGGGTTTACTCCAATGATTGCTAGTGCATTTAAAACAAAGTAAATTTTTTAAAACAACGCAATGCTTTTTAAAAAGAATGAAGCCATTATAAGACTCAAGTCCCATCATACAATGCAACGCAAGCTGGAGGATACAGTTTTACCTTATAATGGCCAAATATGCTTGATACGTGTAAAGCAAAATCATTTGATATTATTACTAGTGCATATATGTTTCAAAAATGAATAGCATCATAAATATCAATCATAGGCGGCATAACTACCATATACTATGTCGCCATACTAGTTCTACAATCGAGTCCGTTATTTCGTATTGGAAATTTGATTTCCGTCATGAGTCGAGGCAAGGGGCAAGCTCCTCTCCGCTTCGAGACATTCTAGCAAATGCCTCAGGACTACACACTCTGGGTAACCCTGGATCCTCCAAGGCCGGTCCTCTCTTACGTTTGAGGATTAGTTATTCCTGAACACACGTTTCCCGGTCCTTACAGACCTATAATTGAGGCGCCTCGCATTCCAACAACCACATAGGTGAAAAATAGATATAAATGTCAGGGCTGGTAAGTCATTGACACCACCATAGCTAGAAAGAAACGTCATGCACTCCTTGGGTCCTTATCCCGTTTTTGACTCATACCGAGGTGTGAGGCTCGCGAATCCACGCTATACACAAAGCCAGGCCACGTAGACCGTGCTTTGATCATCATCCACAAGACTTTGCTTTGCAACAGAAGCCTTGATCACAGCATCTTGGCATGCCACTTAGGCAATCCACTCCATACGACTGATTTCTATCAATGTATAACCTCTGAGCTCGTACGTCTCAGAGAAGGGCGTTAAGCAAAAGAATAAATTCTCCGCCGCCAAACAGGTATATATTTAACAGAGATCAATCAGTATAGAAAAAAATCCAATATCAGACACACTATCCATTTACAAGTCCGTTCTGGGTTCGAACGAAACCGGAGGCGTCAAATTCCTCGTATATCCGTACAATCAACACATACGTTTAGACGGCTACTACTTCCGTTCCTTCACGGTAGCTACTCCGGTCAGGAACCTCAGCAGCGCCCATCCAACCGATACGAAGATCGTCGGTCTTGAATCGTCTTTGCGTTTTCCAATTTGAATCGCTCGATTAATTAGTTGAAATGAGGGTTAGCTCGGCCTTTTCAAATAATTCACGTAATTAGAATTCAAATCAATTCTTTCTATGGTTATATTATTCGACATCCATATTTCAGTTCTTTTGTGTTATTTTCATGTCAAACACATACAACCATCAAATATCAAACAATTCCAGCCCAATCGATTTATTTGCAATCTATGTTGCTTATAATATTTTATAACGATTTTTCGCCATTTTTATTTATTTAAAAATGGCCATATTTAATTAAACGACGTTTCAGGTCATGCCGTGGCACTGGCGCTGTTTTTCCTCTAAATCGGAAAATCTAACCGTTGGATTTCTACAAAGTCTATATCAGTGGGAAGATATTCCCAAAGCGAACCCAACGGTTCCAGTTTCGTGAGAATCCGACGGTCGGATCTTCCACACTAGTCGTTTGAAGTTACGGTTTCAAAATTCGAACTACAGCGTCGTTATTCGATTTAATTTAATTATATTTATATTTATATATAAATATAAACGATTCTGGCACTGTTTTTCTTCAGATTTGAATTAAACATTTCAGACAGTCCAACCGTTGGATTTTTACAAGGTTGGTGCCGTTGGGAAGATATTTCCAAGGCGAACCCAGCGGTTGCGGTTTCGGGAAAATCCGACGGTTGGATTTCTCGTACTAATCGTTTCAAATTACGATTATGAAACACGAACTGCACGGCTTCGATTCCTTTTAATTATATTTGTATTTATATATATAAATATAGTTCATTATATAATTTCTAATATAGTTTGTTCATTTATTTCAACTTCGTTTTCACTTCAAATATTTCACTAACGCCTTAATATTTCGAAAAATTTCGCCATAACCTCCTTTGTATGGGGAGGGGTTTGGAAATTTATTGGGCCGTGTTAGGTACCCAATAAATCCTAAAAAGCATCCACATATTTATAGTGATATATTCTGGTGTTTACGGGGGAGCGTGTATAGATAATAACTCTAGAGAATAAATTCTCGTCACCCCGCTCCGTGTGGAAATAAATAGTCCATGTGCCGTACCTAATAACTAGAGAGACGTGATTATTGTCAACTCCAGACCCGTTTGGGGTTTTTATTAATCTGGCAATTTATCGTTATATTTTATATAGTCCATAACAGTCATCAGTTCAACCTGTAGTATATAATCATCGCCATACAAGCCTCTCGCTCGTATGGTAAATCTTCCACCTCGTCACACAAGCTCCAATTGCTTATGTGGAATATGATGAAGTATGCCTATCGTCAAGAAGTATTCCATGTAGTGTAGTTCAAATTTAATTGTTACTATCCTATGGCGATATTTATTATTTCACACAGAATAACCAGCACTCCGCATCCAATGGCATCCACAGGAGTTGATATAAAAATAAAATTGCGCAGCCAACTCATCAAGGCTTACCTATTTGTCGGGCACGCAAATAATTTCTTTACTCTACAGCTAATCCATTTTCCCTGTTCAACACATGTATATATATGCAGAACAAAGCTAATAATAATATTTCTAGCAAACTATTATTTATTTCAACACGTGTGTATTTTTATCAAAGCGTATACATGATAAAAGAGATACTTTTATCATCAAAAATATTTATTCAACACGTGAATGTTTTTAACACTTCATATTCACAATAAAAATGTAGTTTTTATTGTCTATTCATTTTATTTTAAAATACGATAACATTCAACACATGAATTTCAACTCGACGAACGAATTTCAATTCAACAAATGAATATTCTCTATAGTTTGTATATTTATAAAAATGTGATTTTTATCGCTAAAGCTATTTGTTTAAATTCAAATAATATTCAACACATGAATTTCGATTCAACGAATGAATTTCAACTCAACACATGAATATTCTTTATAGTTTGTATATATATAAAAATGTGATTTTTATCGCTAAAGCTATTTGTTTAAATTCAAATAATATTCAACACATGAATTTCGATTCAACGAATGAATTTCAACTCAACACATGAATATTCTCTATAGTTTGTATATATATAAAAATGTGATTTTTATCGCTAAGGCTATTTGTTTAAATTCAAATAATATTCAACACATGAATTTCGATTCAACGAATTAATTTCAACTCAACACATGAATATTGGTTTCAACATATGTAATTTATTTCAACGAATGAAATTTTTTCTAACACATGTATATTTCAGAAAATTTCGGCAGCATAACGGCAGGGTAGTTAAAACCGGGACCGTCCCTAGTACGGCTCCTCGCTCTACCTTAAAACCTCGCGGTTTTTGACAATGGGGATCATGCATCTAGTTCGCACACAGGCGGCATGTTTTATTTTCAATTCCACAATCCTATTCTAATTTGTTTCAACCACAAGAGGGTATTTTCCAACCACAAAGGTATTTTTCAACCACAATATCAACCACAAACAATTATTTCCAACCATTCGTTATACCATACAATATCACGTCAATCACAAGCAATAAATATCGTCCATGTTCTGTGGACGAGGGGAGTGTATATATATATATATATATATATATTATTTCTACAATTCACTTGCATTTCATCACAATTCAAAGCATAGATGTTTCATACAACGCTTGTATAATTTATACATCGCTAATATAACTTATACAACACATGTACATGAGGTATACAATGCGTATATAGTTTACACTTCGCTTATATAATTTATACAACGCGATTCCATTCATACAATTTAGTTTAGATTTCTCACATTCGTTTTTGCAGTGCTAAAAATCGTAGGAAGATCAGAAAAATCCGCGACTTCTTATAGATGGTAGAGAGCCTCCTTGCGGTCACGGTGTCTCCTGTTTCATCAAATTTTGTTAACGAATGAAAAAGATATTATTTTTCAAAGTTTTGCAACGCCTTATAGTGTTATTTTCAATTCAGAATATTCGAAGCAGAAGGGTTTTTAAACCTTCAAAACTAGGTTTTGATTTTAAAACCAAACTGTACCTCGTTGCTCCGATCAGACCCTGCGACGTTGAAGGGCTACGAACCAGTTCTCGATCTACGGTGGTGGCGGCAGACTCGGCGGCTCCAGCAGGGCACGACGACGCTCCAAAGGGGCGGACTTCCTCCTGGGAATTCAACGCGAATAGGCAATGGTCTTCGACGAGGCTTGTTTTGATTTGAAGAGGGGAGGGAGGCGATCGGAATTGTTAACTGGAGGTGGCGGCGATACTAGCTATGGCGGCGGCGAAATCGATGGGAAGGTTCGACGAATTTCCGTCGTTCGATACTAGGGTTGATCGGGTTTCTGAGGAGAGAGAGAAAATAGAGATATTTTCTATTATATAATATTTTTAAATTCCTTTATTACCCCTTCTAGCCAACATACACCAATTTCAACCCAATGACTGTCGCCCCTAGCTAAATGCCCCCATTCCGGACACAATGGGATATGTTTCTTTGACCAATTCGACTGTTACAGTCTGTTATTTTTCAAATTAAACTATAAAACATTTTATATTTAATTTGAACGTACATTTCAGTTTGCCAGGGCCACAAACTGAATCGAACAATTCCAGAAAAATAAATCTAGCTTTGTTTTGACGATACGGTCCTAACAAAACCAGTTTCGTCGAATTCTGAGCTCATTTGAAAAATGGCCATTTTTAGGTCGACCCATTTTAACAGAAATTGACCAATCACATTTTCTTTTGCCCCTCTCACATACTAGCTTAAAAATTATGAAATTTGAAACCTAGCAATAATTTGACATCCCGGACCCAACAAAAGTGGTTTCGTCGAATTCCGAGGTCGTATGCAAAATATCAATTTTCAAGGGCTATATATGCTATATAGCGACCTTTCTGAAAATTCATTCGGCCATAACTTTTGATTCCCGTTATGAAACTTCGATTTTTCAGATTCGTTAGAAAGGTATTCATAAACAGATTTAAATATTTTCAGTTTCACTAAAATCCGTTATATTTTCCAACCGGTACAGTCAGATAAAGTTTGTATTCAAAATTTCAAACTGCAATACTATCCCCAATTCTTTATTTTATTGAAATATGCTATTTCAATTATTCAAACTCTTTGGTAATAACCAATTTCAAAAAATTTAAATTGGTTCACATTTTCCGGGTTATTACACCTTAAGTAGCGATTGACCCTTTACGTCACGGAACGATATAGAGGCAGGGCGGCATGACTCATGTCGCACCACCCTATGCTTCTGAGCGCCTTGAGCCTTTGACACGTCATGATTCTCCTTGACATGGTTCATCTCGTTCGGATGATAGCTATCAACAATCTGGTAATAGTTGGATGCGGCATGAATAGATCACGACATGGTTCATCTTGAGATCTTGAGTAGCAACCTGCATTTCATGTCGTCGAGCGGCATGGGAGCGAGACGGCATGACGCGTTTCCTGAACCTGACTTACCTTCTACGCCATAACTTAAGGCCGACATGGATGATTAACGAGATAACGACTTGCGCCATGACAACATGACTGCTAGGTGCTTTTGCTTTACTTTGTCACCATAAATGAAATATGACATGACCTGGGATCGACCTGGTTTCTACAGAGCGACATGGCAAGATATGACATGCCTTGAAAAGCGGCTTGTTGTTGTTCCCTTCCTTGCGATATGGCCTTGAAGCGTCCTGGTCCCCATGCCATGAGTCCGAGTTCGACTTGGTTTATTTCATGTGAACCCAACGACTTGACTAATGTTAACATGATTTTTGTATTATATCTGACTCACATTTTACGGGTTAACAATATCCCATTGTGTTCAGAATGGGGGTAATTAGCTAGGGAAGATAGTCGGTGGGTTTGATTTCGAGTTCAAAATAAAAAGGTACTTTTCGAAATTAAATATAATAAAATATATATTAAATAATTCACTCTCTCTCCCTTATCCCTCAGTCAACCCCCCCCCCCCTCGGTCATTTATTAAAAATCGAAAAGAAAAAATGGATCGCGCCCCCCCCCCCCCCCCCCAACGCCGCCTCAGGCGTGACTCCACCAGCGGTTCTCTCCCTCCCCCTCTTCTTCTCCACCTCGCGCAAACCCCCTTTCAATTTTGACCTAGTCACCCCTACCACCAGACCGCGTCCCTCCTCATCATGATTGCGCCGACCACCACCCCCACGAGCCCCTCCCTGTGCCACCGCCGCCGCTCCGGACCCCCACCTCCGGCGACTGCCACAGCCCCTCTCTCCTTTTTACTGTAAGTGTTTTATTTACTTATTTTTGTTTTTGTTTTGTTTATTTAATTTTCTTTTCTATTTTTATATATAAAATAAATAAAAGTTTTGGATTTTTATATAAATGGAAAAAGATTGGATTTTTGAAATAATTTTAGAATTAAAAATAAGATTTTTATTGTATGTAAGGATCAGATTTTTATTGTAGATAAAGAAGTGATTTTTAAATAAAAAGAATGGATTTTTATTAACATAAAGATAAGATCTTTAAGTATGTAAAGTTATGATTTTTAACAATATAAAGTGATGGATTTTAATTGTTTAAAAATATAATCTTTATTTGTCTAAAAATATGATTTTTATATTATAGGGATAATAAAAATATGATTTTTATTGTTTGAGTAGCAATATAAAAATATGATTTATGTATATAGATTTGAAATAAAGAATTGATTTTTATAAATGATAAATAATTGATTTTTATAAATGGTAAAGAATTGATTTTTATAAATGAAAAGGAATGATTTTAAACATGAAACCAAAGATTTTATTTTTTAACATTGAAAAGATTTCATTTTTAACATTGAAAAGGTTTCATTTTTAACATTGAAAAGATTAGATCTTTGAAAATAGAAAGATTAGATTTTAATAAGGAAGTAGCAAAAATAAAAATATGATTTTTATTATCTAGGAAGCGAAGTAAAAATATTATTTTTATTGTTTGAGTGGCAATGTAAAAACGTGATTTTTATATATTCATTAGCGATAGAAAGATTTGATTTTTATCTATATAGTAGCAGAATAAAAATGTGATTTTTATCTATGTAGCATTGTTATAAAATTAATTTGAAAAAGATAAAAATATAATTTTCAGTCTATGTATGTTATTTATAAAATATTCATAAAAAGAAATAATTATTAATTGGTTAAAAATATAATGTTTAACGTAGGTATACTGCATAGATCGACAATCAAAGCACGGCGGAGTGGAACCCCAATGTGAGAACTTCTCACTTTTATTTTATTTTTCTAGTTAAAATATATACTAGGATGCAGACGGTGCTTAGCAACACCCAACACCCGTCGTCCACAGACCATGGACGACTTATTCGTTGGTTTGATTATGTTGTGAAAGTTAATTGTGTGATGTGGAATGGAATAAAATATTTTATAGTTAAAAAAAATTAACGTGTATATGAATAAAATAAATATTCATAAACAAATCGGACAATTTGTTTACATACACACATTTGACTGATATTAATTGGGACGATAAAATTTTACCCATCGCCCAACTGCACAAATAAAACCTGTGTTTGATTGTTTGAAACCCCACATAGGTATTGGGATGATATTGGACATACACTAATCCCAATAATTAGCTCTATGTCGATCGATCGATTGACAGACTGTTGTAAGCGTTAAATATTTATATTTAATGCTTATGCAGTGTAGAATGCACTCTGGATGACGGTTGACTGTGTTTGATCGTTGTTGTGTACATGTGTTGTATGAAATCCATATAAATAAAATTATATGGTAATTGACTGTGTCAGATTCCAGTACAGAAAGAATGAATATTTTGAAATAACGAATATTTTAAAATGATAAATATTTTAAAATAATATTCAGTAAAGGATCAAAATCGGATTTTGATGTCCGATTTGGGATGGACACGAAAATATTTAAATATATAAAGTCGTGTTTATTAGATTAACGCCATTTGGACGTGAACGATAGTTATATTGATTTTATTCATTTCTATAATGAATATCGAAAAGGAATTGATTTCAAAATCTAATATTTTGAAAATATTATTATTTATATATTAATGATATGGAATATTCAATTTCGATTTGAAATTGAATATGAAGTTGAAATCGTTTTGATAATGAATTTAAAACGATTGATAAAATACGTTTTAAATGGAAATCGATGAAATATATATTATATATTATGTATATATATATATATATAATATAATAGTCAGAATAGAACGCGACACGTTGCGGCAGTTCACGAATTTCGACCAATGACTTCAAACGGACATCGGGTTCATATCGAAAAGAGCTTTCTAACGAATTTTAGAGATTTGAAATCTAACGGTTGGATTTGGAATTATGTCCAAATCAAATTTGGAAAAGGTCGTTGTAAGTGTAGTTCGATGGCCATTTATGGAAACCGACTGTATGGGCCGTGATAAAATTATTAAAATTATCAATAATTTGTGTAAAATCATAATAAATGATTTGGAAAGAATTAGGATGAACAATTCCATATTTGAAAAGATAAAAATATTTTTTTATCAAAATGAACTAGTTTTGAAATAGAATAGTAAATCCAATATTTTTAAAATAAATAAATTGGATTTGAAATGGTTTTAAAAATAACCCGGATTTCTAATATATGAATTGGAATGGATTTGAATCAAAATTGTGCTCGGAATATTCCGATATTGGATTTCGTGATTATACGGATATTGTGGAAGAATTTGGAAGATATATATAGTTATTCCAATACGATATTTGTTGGTTTCCGAATTTGATATTGAATATAAGCTGATATATTTTCTATTCAGAGCCTTGTATTTAATATCAAATTGGATTTTGGGTTTGTCGTGAATGGTATCTTTAATAATACTGTTCTTAAACCCAATGGAGTTAAGAAAAATAGAATCTGACTGGAGATTAGTTAAGTTGAATGGTTTCCTGGGACTTGATCTGATGTTGGTTTCGGCCTTCGGGGTTAATAGGAATTGTTCTCTTACTAATTTAAGGTTAGAGACTGATGTGATTTTGGGTTTGTCGTGGATGGTGTCTTCATTACTGTTCTTAAACCCAATTGAGAAAGGATTAAATCTTTTTATTTAGATTTAATAAAGTATACCAATTAAATAATATTTAATTGGAATTGAATTGAAATTGATCTTTGGGTTTAACATGAACGGTGTTTTAAATAACACCTTTTCTTTAGCCCGATTAACAATGGAATAAGATTTTGGGTTGTCGTGAATGGTATCTTTAACAATACTGTTCTTAGATCCAATGGAGTTAGGAGAATCAGAAACTAACTAGAGATTAGTTAAGTTGAATGGTTTCTTGAATATTGATCTGATGTTGGTTTCGGCCTTCGGGGTTAATACTTAGGGAATTGTTCACTTGCTAATTTATGGTAAAAGGCTGATAGAATGGAATGTAATTTTGGGTTTATCGTGAACCGTGTTTTAAAGGACATTGGTTCTTTAACCCAGTTAAAGACAGGAATAAGATTTTGGGTTGTCATGAATGGTATCTTTAATAATACTACTCTTAGACCGAATGGAGTTAAGAAAATCAGAAACTAACTGGAGATTAGTTAAGTTGAATGGTTTCCTAGGTATTGATCTAATGTTGGTTTCAGCCTTCGGGGTTATTACTTAGGGAATTGGTCACTTGCTAATTTACGTTTAAAGGCTGATGGAATGGAATGTGATTTTGGGTTTATCGTGAACCGTGTTTTAAATGACATTGGTTCTTTAACCCAGTTAAAGGCAGGATATGATTTCCCAAGTTAAACAATCGTTAATATTGATTTTTGGGAAGATTAAAAACAAGTGGAGTTTTAATGCATCTTTAATTAGATTGAAATGATATCCAAAGGAAGATTAAAGAATAAATTTAAAGAATTTATCTTTGATAAAATTAATGGGAACCTTTCCCAAAGTATAAGAATATTTGAATAAAGGAATATTACGGATTGGAATGAGGCATATGTTGTGTTTTTATAGCACTTGTTTATTATATACACGAGTTATTCAGAAAGATCGGGTTTATCCCATTCTAAGTAACTGATTCGACGATGTGTCGAGGATGAAGATGGTGGTTGAAGACCGGAGGTCTTCACGTCGTTTGGATGATTACTGATGTCTTGATTGGGTTGTACACCCAAGGCAAGGTAATAAGTGGTGATCGTCTAGACGTACTTGGAGATCGACCAGATATGCGAGGACCTCTCCCCTGTATTGGACATATGGGGAAGGAATAAGGTGCCTCCGGTTTTGTCCAGACCCAGAACGAACTTGTAAATGGATATGTGTCTAACATTGGATTTCATTCTGTGTGATTGATATACATCGGTTGCATAGCGTGAATTACCTGTGTGGCATGCTGAGATGCAAATGATCAAGGCTTCTGTTGAAAAGCAGAGTCTTGTGGTTGATGATCAAAGCACGGCTTTAATATAGCGTAGCTTTGTGTAGCGTTAATTCGCGAGCCTCACACCACGGTGTGGACCAGAAACGGGAGAGGACTTCCAGGAGGACATGCGTTTCTTTCTAGCTAGGAATGGTGTCAATGTTTTACTAGCCCTGACATTTTACTTATGTGGATGATGGATTGTGAGGCGCCTCGGTTATATTGGTCGATATGGGGCCGATGGAGTCATTTGGCTCATTTACGCCCCTTAGGGTGGGGAAACGTATTGTCCAAGGTTTTTTAATCCACATTGCACTTTGATGGGCCATCCCTGACAATCCAAGGGCCCACCTGAGTTTGGATCCTGAGACATGGTAGGCTATATTGTCTCGAAGCGGTGAGGATGATCGCTTGCCTTGGTTCACAAATGGAAATTCAATTTCCAATACGAGACATTTCGATTTTAGTTGTAATCATGTATATGGCGACATTGTAGTATGGGGCAATTATGCCGTCTATGATTGATACTTATGATTGAAATTGTTTTGACACTATACACTTATAGTAATAATAAAACATGAAATTTTATGTACCAAGCATTCTTGGCTATTATAAAGTAAAAACTCTATCCTCCGGCTTGCGTTGCATTGTGTGATGGGACCTGAGCCTTATAATAGCTACATTGTTCTTTATTTAGAATTGCATTGTTGTTTTAGTCACTGATATTCTTGGAGGGAACCCGTTCCGTGTTATACGGCATGGTCACTTGATTTACCGAACTTTAAAATAAATATTAATAAATGTTTTAGTTCTCACACCAGTCACATGACTGAGCTGGATTTTATTGTTTTAACCTAAACTCTGAGTGCTCCTATTTTCCACACGGGCAGCTTGTAGTTTTGGGTTTTGCAGATTTATATCCAGAGGATCTTGGTTTACAGCTGGAATGATATTCGAAAAGCTCTATATCCGTGTATCTCTTTCGGTTGTGTTTTGTATTATTTTTCCACTGCATTTTAATTTGTAAATCTCTGATATTTTTCTGATGTATAATATTTATTCATACTCTATATATTCTTGTGTTCTGATGTAAATTGTTGTAATAACAATGAAATGTTCTTCTGTTTGTGTTATGATTTGTCGTGTTCTCAAAGCAATCCGGGCTTTCCTTCACGGGGAAGTTCGGGTCGTTTCAGTTTGGTATCAGAGGTTCGGTTTACAGAGCTCAGAAAACAAGACACGTTAGAACCAAATGAAAGAATTCATCAGAGATTGGATTAGTAATATCCAATGAGAATGACTCGTTATAGATCGGATAAGTAGTATCCTAGAACGAGTGGGAAGAGTGTTATTTTTAAAAATAAAAATGAAAACAAATTTTTGTTTTGAAAATTTTAATCAATTATTCGTATTTGAATGTTAATTTTATATTGATTTGGACAATCAAGTATATAGAGATTTTGAATGTACATTTGATCCACGTGTATCTGAAGCCTCGAATATACTGGATAGATATGGAATCACACTTTAGTCGCCCGGAGATGATTCTGATGATCGGTATACCATCATCAGCATTTGTGTTCGAGTTTCAAAAGTGGGATGTCTATATGATTCCAATTCACTGGTGTGAGAACCAAAACTAGATAGGGCTTATTTGTTGTGAATTGGCATCAAAAACAAGATTTTCTATATATATGTCAAAATTATGAATTTGAAAAGTTAATTCACTAATTGATTGATGGTTGTGTTGTATGATTATTTATTATCTAATAAAACCATTATGTGAAAGAACAGTACAAATAACCAAATTGTATCAAATATTGGACTGTATTGAAAATTTATCGCATTGGCATACATGTACATGTGCATGCAATGAACAGGTCATAGCAAGGAGGCTAGAGAAGAGAAATAAAGTTGTATGCCCGACAAATAGGTACACGTTTACTAATTTCTTGGGTGATGATGATTTTATGAGCCGATTGGCTTTTTCTTTTTCTTTTTGAGATGAGAGGGCCGTGTGGTGGTTTGGGGATTTTCCCGGTGCTCCCGTACAAAGAAGGTTATGGCGAAATTTTTCGAAAATTTAGGGTGTTAGCCAAATTTTTGAAGAACTGAAAAATTCTTAGAAACTGAAAAGTTAAAGAATGAAAGCCAAATTGAAAGTTGAGTTGGTTAGTTAAACAACTTTCTGCTCCGTTCCTTTACGAGGACAAAAAGATTTTAAGTGGGGGAGATTGCAACAACCCAGAAAATCTAAACCAATTTAAAAATTTTATTTTGGCAATTTTATTGAATTTTGAATATTTAAAATGATTTATTTTAAATAATAATGACAAGAAATTTATTTTAAATAGAATTAGACGTATATATTTATTTGAATCGACGTTAGAATATAAATATTTATTTTTAATTATAAAAGGAAATGGAAATGGCGCGGTAGTCTGAAATTTCAATTTCAAATTTTAAATGAATGTACAAGATTCAAAATAAACCGGGTTTTAGCGAAACCAAAAATATTAGAATCTATTTGAAATCATCTTTCCAACGAATCTGAAAAATTGAAATTTCATAGCGGGAATAAAAAGTTATGTCCAATTGAAGATTCGGAATAGTCGCTATGGAAAATATAGCCCTTAAAAATGGAAATTTTGCAAACGACCTCCATTTTCGACGAAACCACTTTTGTTGGATCCGGGATGTCAAATTATTGCTAGATTCCAAATTCATAATTTTTGGGAACAATATGTGAGCATGGCAAAAGAAAACGTGTTTTGACAGTTTTAGTCAATTTGGATCGACCAGAAAATGGCCATTTTTCAAACGATCTCCAAATTCGATGAAATTAGTTTTGTTAAGACCGTATCATCAAAACATAGCCAGATTTATTTTTCTGAAATTTTTTGGGTCCGTATGTGGCCCCTGTAGATTGAAATGTGCATTCAAATTCAATATATAGATTTATATTTTGATTTTGATGAAAACTGATCAAAACAGCTAAAGCGACTGATGAAACATATCCCATTGTGTTCGTAATGGCCTGAATAGAACGCGCCACACTGTGGTAGTTCGCGAATTTCGACCATTGACTTCGAACGAACATTACGGGAGATCCAACCGTCGGATTCTCCTAAAACCGGAACCGTTGGGTTCGTATCGAAAAGAGCTTTCTAACAAATTTTAGAGATTTGAAATCTAATGGTTGGATTTGGAATTATGTCCAAATCTAATTTGGAAAAGGTCGTTGTAAGTGTAGTTCGATGGCCGTTAATGGAAATCGACTGTACGGGCCTTAATAAAATTATTAAAAATATCAACAATTTGTGTAAAATCATAATAAATGATTTGGAAAGAATCAGGATGAAAAATTCCATATTTGAAAAGATAAAAATATATCATATCGAAATGAACTAGTTTTGAAATAGAATAATAAATCCAATATTTTTAAAATAAATAAATTGAATTTGAAATGGTTTTAAAAATAACCAGGATTTCCAATATATGAATTGGAATGGATTTGAATCGAAATTGTGCTCGGAATATTTCAATATTGGATTTCGTGATTATACGGATATTGTGGAGGAATTTGGAAGATATATATATCGTTATTCCAATACGAAATTTGTTGGTTTCAGAATTTGATATTAAATATAAGCCAATATATTTTCTACTCAGAGCCTTGTATTTTATATCAAATTGGATTTTGGGTTTGTCGTGAATGGTATCTTTAATAATATTGTTCTTAAACCCAATGGAGTTGAGAAAATTAGAATCTGACTGGAAATTAGTTAAGTTGAATGGCTTCCTGGGTCTTGATCTGATGTTGGTTTCGGCCTTCGGGGTTAATACTTAGGGAATTGTTCTCTTACCAATTTACGGTTAGAGACTGATGTGATTTTGGGTTTGTCGTGGATGGTGTCTTCATTAACACTGTTCTTAAACCCAGTTGAGAAAAGATTAATTCTTTTTATTTAGATTTAATGAAGTATACCAATTAAATAATATTTAATTGGAATTGAATTGAAATTGAACTTTGGGTTTATCGTGAACGATGTTTTAAATAACACTTGTTCTTTAACCCGATTAACAATGGAATAAGATTTTGGGTTTTCGTGATTGGTATCTTTAATAATACTGTTCTTAGACCCAATGGAGTTAAGAGAATCAGAAACTAACTAGAGATTAGTTAAGTTGAATGGTTTCGTAGATATTGATCTGATGTTGGTTTCCGCCTTCGGGGTTAATACTTAGGGAATTGTTCACTTGCTAATTTACGGTTAAAGGCTGATGGAATGGAATGTAATTTTGGGTTTATCGTGAACCGTGTTTTAAAGGACATTGGTTCTTTAACCCAGTTAAAGACAGGAATAAGATTTTTGGTTGTCGTGAATGGTATCTTTAATAATACTATTCTTAGACCCAATGGAGTTAAGAAAATCAGAAACTAACCTGAGATTAATTAAGTTGAATGGTTTCCCGGGTACTGATCTGATGTTGGTTTCGGCCTTCGGGGTTAATACTTAGGGAATTGTTCACTTGCTAATTTACGGTTAAAGGCTGATGGAATGCAATATGATTTTGGGTTTATCGTGAACCGTGTTTTAAATGACATTGGTTCTTTAACCCAGTTAAAGGCAGGATATGATTTCCCAAGTTAAACAATCATTAATATTGATTTTCGGGAAGGTTAATACCAAGTGGAGTTTTAATTCATCTTTAATTAGATTGAAATGATATCCAAATGAAGATTAAAGAATAAATTTAAAGAATTTATGTTTGATAAAATTAATGGGAACCTTTCCCAAAGTATAAGAATATTTGAATAAAGGAATATTCTGGATTGGAATGAGGTGTATGTTGTGTTTTTATAGCACTTGTTTATTATATACGCGAGTTATTCAGAAAGATAGGGTTTATCCCATTCTGAATAACTGATTCGACGATGTGTCGAGGATGGAGACGATGGTTGAAGACCGGAGGTCTTCACGTCGTTTGGATGATTACTGATGTCTTGATTGGGCTGTACACCCAAGGTAAGGTAATAAGTCGTGATCGTCCAGACATACTTGGAGATCGACCAGATATGCGAGGACCTCTCCCCTGTATTGGGCAAATGGGGGAGGAATAAGGTGCCTTCGGTTTCATTCAGACCCAGAACGAACTTGTAAGTGGATGTGTGTCTGACATTGATTTTCATTCCATGTGATTGATATACATCGGTTGCATATCGTGAATTGCCTGTGTGGCATACTGAGATGCAAATGATCAAGGCTTCTGTTGAAGAGCAGAGTCTTGTGGTTGATGATCAAAGCATGGCTTTAATATAGCATAGCTTTGTGTAGCGTTAATTCGCGAGCCTCACACCCCGGTCAGGACCAGAAACGGGAGAGAACTTCCGGGAGGACATGCATTTCTTTCTAGTTAGGAGTGGTGTTAGCGTTTTACTAGCCCAAGCATTTTACTTATGTGGATGATGGATTGCGAGGAGCCTCATTTATATTGGTCAATCCGGGGCCGATGGAGTCATTTGGCTCATTTACTCCCCATTGGGTGGGGAAACGTATTGTCCAAGGTTTTTTAATCCACATTGCACTTTTGATGGACCATCCCTGATGATCCAAGGGCCCACCTGAGTCTGGGTCCGGAGACATGGTAGGATAGATTGTCTTGAAGCGGTAAGGACGATCCCTTGCTTTGGTTCACAGATGGAAATTCTATTTCCAATAAAGACATTTCGGTTTTAGTTGCAATCCTGTATATGGCGACAAGGTGGTATGGGGCAATTATGCCGTCTATGATTGATACTTATGATTGAAATTGTCTTGACACTATACACTTATCCTAATAATAAAAAATGAAATTTTACGTACCAAGCATTCTTGGCTATTATAAGGTAAAAACTCTATCCTCCGGCTTGCGTTGCATTGTGTGATGGGGCCTAAGTCTTATAATAGCTTCATTGTTTTTTATTTAGCATTGCGCTGTTGTTTTAGGCACTGGTATTCTTGGAAGGGAACCCGTTCCTTGTTATACGTTGTGGTCCCTTGATTTACCGAATTTTAAAATAAAGATTAATAACTGTTTTAGTTCTCACACCAGTCACATGATTGACCTGGAGTTTACTGTTTTAACCTAAACTTTGGGTGCCCCTATTTTCCACACGGGCAGCTTGTAGTTTTGGGTTTTGCAGACTTATATTCAGAGGATCCTGGTTTACAGCTGGAATGATATTCGGAAAGCTCTATATCTGTGTATCTCTTTTGGTTGTGTTTTGTATTATTTTTCCGCTGCATTGTAATTTGTAAATCTCTGATACTTTTCTGATGTATAATATTTATTCATACTCTGTATATTCTTGTATTCTGAAATAAATTGTTGTAATAACAATGAAATGTTCTTCTGTTTGTGTTCTGATTTGTCGTGTTCTCAAAGCAATCTGGGCTTTCCTTCACGGGGAAGTTCGGGTCGTTTCAATAAAATTGTATGCCCGACAAATAGGTACATATTTACTGTATTTATTGGGGTTTGATGATTTTATGAGCCACTGGCTAGCCTCTTGGCTTTTTCTTTTTCTTTTGGACTGATGAGGGCCCTGGGAGGCGGGTTGCGGTTTTAAATATCAAACTGTACAAAGAAGGTTATGCCGAAAGTTTTTGAAAATTTAGAGTGTTAGCCAAATTTTTGAGAAATTAGAAAATTCTTAGAAAATAAAAAGTTGAAGAATGAAAGTTGAGTTGGTTAGTTAAAGAACTTTCAGCTCCGTTCCTTTTACGGGACGACAAGATTTTAAGTAGGGGAGATTGCAACAACCCCGAAAATCAGAACCAATTTAAAAATTTTATTTTGGCTATTTTAATGGATTTTCAATATTTAAAATAATTTATTTTAAATAATAACGACTAAAAATTAATTTAAATCGAAGTTAGAATGAATAAATTTATTTTAATAATGTAACGAGCCTGAAATGGCGCGGTAGTTTGAAAATTTGATTTCAAATTTTAATTGAATGTACAGGATTCAAAATATCGGATTTCAAAGAAACCAAAAAATATTAGAATCTATTTAATCATATCTTTCTAACGAATGTGAAAAATCCAGATTTCAAAACGGGAATTGAAAGTTATGTCCAGTTTAAAATTCAGAATAGTCGCTACAGAATATATATATATATATAATATAGCTATTTTACAAACGACTTTCGTTTTCGACGAAATCACTTTTATTGGATCTGAAATATCAAATTATTGCTAGATTCAAATTTTCATAATTTTTGGAATTAATATGTGAGCACGGTAAATGTAAATTTGTTTGGTAATTTTAATTTGAATTAATCGACTAGAAAATGACCGGTTTTCAAACGTTCTCCAAATTCGATGAAATTAATTTTGTTAGGACCGTATCGTCAAAACAAAAGTAAAAATAATATTTCGATAATTTTTAGAGCTAGTACGTGGCCGTGAGAAATTAATTTTGAATCGATCAGCCATATAAGGCTAAAAATAGTTTTTTGAGCAAAAGGACTCGGAATTCGACGAAACTACTTTTGTTAGAACCGTATCATCAAGACATAGCAGCATGTCAATTTTTATCGCCAATGGAGTTCGTATGTGATCGTGGCATTAATAACTGTCGAACGAAGAGAGCGTGTACTAGAGAATTAAAAATTAAACTGGAAAATTAATAATAAAATAATAAAACCCTCCACTATATAATATCACAAACCCTCATTCCTCTTCTTCCTGAAAAATTGACAGCAGCCCTCTTCCTCTCTCTCTCTTTTGTAATTTTGCAAATAAGCCCCTGAAACAAAATAATTTATATCTCTCAGTCCGTACACAATCAACCCAAACCGTTTCTGTGTATTGTAGATCATGATGATCTTTACCTACCATAAAAATTCAATATCCTACCGTCGTACGGATTCACGGGAATTGATGGTCAAAGCCAGAAAATGACTTTCGTATTTTGGTGAATTACACGCAAACCGTCGAGAATTAGGTTGTTGGCTAGCTTTTTGACCAAGCCACCAAGGTTTACACATAAGAAGAGAGTATGAAGCTTTGTTCCTCTAGTTCATGAAAGGCCGGATCGCATCAGCAGATCGCACATGCAGATCGCACCCTTCGGATCGCCAGCGCAGAACGCGACCCGATCCGCCCATGGGAGCATGACCCGATCCGCCCATGGGAGCACGACCCGATCCGCACCTATGCCACCACCTCACTCCGATCCGATCCCCTGCTACGTGGCGAAACTCCTGACTTGTTCAACCACGAACTGGTCTTCAGCGATCCGAAATACATGGATCCAGCTACACGTGTCCACAACTGTCATATTGACCAATTCTTCCTCATTGCTTGATCCGATCCGATATTCTCGGGATTTGCGCCACGTGTGACCGCGAACCGCCCGACAGAATCAGCTATAAATAGCCCAGAGACTGGCATTTTTGAGGAGCTTTTTGGCAGTATTGAGCACTGATTCCACCATTACTGTCATACCATTATTTCTTATCAGTTTTACTACGGGATTACTAAGAGAAATCATAATTGTAAGAGTGAGTTTGAGAGAAATCATTGATTGTAATAGCATTCAAAGTATAATCGATATCATATAAAGTGGACGTAGGCTCGTTAACGCCGAACCACTATAAATTCTATGTGTTTTCTGCTTTTTCTTCATTCTCCAGTTATAATTCTCTACGAATCAGAACAATTTGGGTGTTAGGTCCAAATTTTGTTTTAACATTTTGTTGCTTTCACTTAGAATTCAATTCTCAGCCTACTGGATCGCTATTCTACTATTTGATTTGAAAGTCCGAAGATAACAGTCCCAAAACTTCACTGTCTAGATTTCTAAAGATTCCAGCGACATCTGATATCATGGCTGGAAAGAGGTCTAAGGAAGTACGAGCTTCACAAGCGAATGAGGCAATTGAAGAAAGTGTTCACGAGCAAGTCGAGGTGGGTCTCGCGGATCGCGGGGACCAAGGCACGATCCGAGCAGATGAGGGCGCCACGATCAAGGCTGACGAGGGCGGAGCGAACCGGACTGCTGAAGGGGTTGTCACACGATCCCATGACAATGCACCGAACCCTCTACCCAGCGTCACCACGAACCGAACCAAGGGGGGCGCAACGAGCCACCGACATCGATCCGCAGCGATCTAAAATGATGACCAGACTACAACTCAACCTGGAAAGGAGGTTATGGCTCACACTTCCCGTCCCGGTACCTCTGCTCGACCTGGTTCAAGTTCTCTGCGTATAAGAGAAAATGTTGATGATCAATATGGCCCTTCTGCTCCCGTTACTGAGGGAGATCTTTCTCGCTTTTCTGAAATGTGGGAGAGGCTGTTTGATGAATTGGCTGCTCAAAGGCAGGAGAGCTCCGTGCTGCGATAGAACTTGACTTCTATGGATAGAAGGCTCAATGATCTCGCAAGGCAAAGGACGCCCCCAGTTAGTTCGCTCACCCCAGAGTACTCTTCTTCGTTAGAGGAATCGCCAAGACCTCCGCGGCGACCGTATGAGAGGCCTGAAAACATAGAGCAGCTCCGATTTGGAACCCTGCCATCACGGGAAGAAGAGGTACTAGGTGCAGGGCCCTCAAACCGCAATGTGAATGATCGTGCCGCAACTCACAGAGCTCGAGGCATGGACAGCCCAGTTGAGAATAGACTACCTCAGCCCCTTCGCCGTACAAATGCACATGGTAACAGGGGGCAGCGAAGCCCAATCCGAGCCCCGGATTTCGTGGCTGCTCCTGGAAGGGAGATTAGAGATTTCCACCGAGCAAGAAGCGCTGATCCCGAGCCTCCGCTAACCAGTGCAAATGTTGCAGCTATAATCCATCAAATTCTGGCAGGTAGCCGTGGACAACGGAATGAAGATTGGGGAATTGACCGCAGTCACACCCCTTTCACTGATGACATTTTAGATGCGACGTTCCCAAGGCGCTTCAACATGCCGTAGATGAACCGTTACGCGGGTAGATCTGATCCCATCCAACATCTGATGAGATACTCTTGGTCAATGACCACTGCCGCAGCTTCCGACGCTGTCAAGTGCAAAGCATTTCCTATATTCCTGGAGGATGTAGTGTTATTATGGTTTACTCGCTTACCAGCAAGATCAATTTCCAGCTTCAGGGAGTTAAGTGGAAGGTTTGTGGAACAGTTCCGCATCTATGCACAAAGGACGAAGAGTGTGATTGACTTGTTCCTTGTCAAGCAACGACCAAGCGAGAGTTTGAGGGTGTATCTAGACCGTTTCAACCTAGCCGCTACTGAAGTCAAAAATCCTCATGAGCCAACTGTTGTGGCAGCCCTGATTAATGGGGTGGATAAAGACACCGAATTTGGGAGATATCTGGCCGGCAAGCCACCTCATACTAGAGAATTATTCTACGAAAAAGCTAACGTGCACTTACGCCGAGAGGAGGTATATGCTAACTGAAAGGCAAAAATGGCCGATAAGGAGGAAATCCAGAGCAATGTCGCCATTAAGCAGACAGGAGACAGCTCGGGGAAGGTCGAAGTTAATGTCGGAAACCGGAACCAGGGTGGTCGCCAGTCAGGAAACAATGGTAATAACAGTAATGGCAACAACCGGAAGAGGAATCGAGGGAACGACTCCCAGAGAAGGACTCGTCCCAAGTCTTTTGAAAGTTATACGCCAATAAACGATACTTTGGAGAATATCTTCATGGATTCGTACAACGTCCTCCAAAATAAAAGGCCTCCTCCCAGAGAGTCGACGGAGAAAGAACGTGAGACGGGGAAGTTCTGTCTCTTCCATCAGACTCACGGCCACTCGACAAATGAATGCCGTCACCTAAGAGATGTGGTCGAGAAGCTTCTCCGAGAAGGAAAATTGAATGAATACAGAGTGACACCCAGAGATAGGGGGCAAGCCGCACAGGCCCCAAATCAGAACCAGAAGCAACCTGCTGTCAGGCCGACTGCCCAGCAAAAGGGAAAGGACCTTGTTATCAATACCATAATCGGAGGGCTTTATCTTACCGGGCACGGTTCCAAGGCATTGGATCAGTATGTCAATGCAGCCAAGCAGCACCTCGGGGTAGGAGAGTGTAGCAACCCTGAGGACAATGTCCTGGTAAAGCAACAAAAGATGATGTCCGACGACGTCGTTTTCCGCGAACGAGAAAGCATTGGAGTCCATGCTCCGACCTAAGATCCATTTGTAATCACAGTTCCTATTGGCCCGGCCACTGTTCATAAAGTCTTGGTGGATAATGGGAGTTCCGTCAACATTCTTTTCAAAAAGACATTCGATCGGATGAATCTCGAGATAAAAGACTTGAAGCCCTATGAGGGATGGATCCGTGGATTTAACGGAGCATCCACCGCTCCAATGGGATATGTAGAGCTACCAGTTACACTTGGGGAAGGAGAACGCCAGAGAGTGAGAATTCTTCCCTTCGTGGTTTTGGGTATTGAATCGCCCTATAATGCCTTCTTGGGCCGACCGGCCCTAGCAAAGTTCAGAGCCTGTATAGCCCCCTGGTGCTTGTTATTGAAGTTTCCTACAGAAGCTGGTGTTGGTATTGTCAGAGGAGATCAGATTGTTGCACGAGCAAGTTATATTGCAGAGCTAAAGCTACTCCGCAACGGAGGAGACATAGAAACCAAGGGCGCTTCTCCCCCCATAAGGGCGGTGACCTCATAGTAATTAAAGAGGATAATAGTAGGTGAGTCGCCCAGAGAGTTGCCCGAGGATATAGATCCTAGAGAGGACAAAGAACCTGGGGGCAGAATGGCGACTCCCAACGAGACAACTGTGGATGTACCGATCGATGATAGTGACCCAGAGAAGGTCCTTAAGATTGGATCCCAGTTAAATCCGAATTTAGCTAAAGAACTTACGGATTTCTTGAAAGATAACTTGGATGTATTTGCTTGGACCCACGCAGACATGTGTGGGATATCTCCATCAATCATGAGCCATTCATTAAGCATTAACCCTAAGCATCCTCCGGTAAAACAAAAAAGGCGAATGCTGGGCCCAGAGAGGTCCGCTGCCTTGAAAGAAGAAGTTGGAAAGCTAAAGAGTAATGGATTTATCAGAGACTCAACCTATCCAGACTGGATTTTAAATCCAGTTCTGGTAAAGAAGGCCAACGGGAAGTGGCGAACGTGTATCGATTTCTCGGATTTGAATAAAGCCTGCCCAAAAGACAGTTTTCCGTTACCCAGGATCGATCAGTTGGTGGACTCAATGGCGGGTCATGAACTTCTCTCCTTTATGGATGCTTATTCAGGATATAACCAGATTCCAATGCATGTTGCAGATCAAGAACACACTAGCTTCATTACGGATCTAGGATTATACTGCTATATGGTAATGCCCTTTGGCTTGAAGAACGCATGCGCTACATATCAATGGTTAGTGAACAGAATGTTCTATAACCAGATTGGGAAAACAATGGAAGTATACGTCGACGACATGTTGGTTAAGTCCAGGCAATCCTCCAATCACACTACAGACTTGGCAGAGATGTTTGGCATTCTTCGAAAGTACGGGATGAAACTCAACCCAACGAAATGTTCATTCGGGGTCGCGTCCGGAAAATTCTTGGGATTCATCATCAGTTCTCGCGGGATTGAGATTAATCCAGACCAGATCGCAGCAATCAGAGGCATTCAGGGGCCTAGGCAAATTAAAGATGTGCAAAGCCTTGCAGGGAAAGTAGCGGCACTAAGCAGATTCATCTCCAGGGCTATGGACAAATGCATCCCATTCTTCGAGTTGATAAAGTGAGGAAAACGCCACTTCAAATGGACGCCTGACTGGATAGAAGCATTTCAGAACCTGCTGAGTCACCTGGAGAAACCTCCGATATTATCTAATCCGGTGGATCACGAGGACTTATTCGTGTACTTGGCAGTGTCGTCCAACGCGATCAGCTCAGCATTGGTGAAAGAAGAAGATAAAGTTCAAAGACCAGTGTATTACGTGAGCAAAAAATTGGCGGCAGCAGAGTGTAATTATCCAAGGATAGAAAAGTTGGCGTACAGTTTGTTGATTGCCTCTAGAAAGCTTTGACATTATTTTCAGGCTCATCCCATCACCGTGTACACTGATCATCCACTTAAGAAAGTTCTACAGAGACCAGAAGCATCTGGAAGACTACTCAAATGGAACATTGAGTTGAGTCAGTTTGATCTGAACTTTCAGCCCCGACGGTCAATACGGGGGCAAGTGATAGCCGATTTCATAGCAGAATTTACTGTCCTGGAGGGAGATATAGCGAACGAAGAAGCTGACCCCCCAAAGCTACTTCTCGATCCCAGTGTCTGGAGATTGTATACTGATGGCGCTAGGAATGACAAGAGATCCGGCGCTGGAGTAGTGCTTGAAACTCCTGAGAAACGGCTGATATCCTATGCTATCCGGATGGAGTTTCATGCCACTAACAACGACTCCGAATATGAAGCCATGATAGCCGGGCTAAGAATCGCAAAGGAGTTGGAAATCACAAAGCTGGACATATTTTGCGACTCCAAGTTAGTTGTAAACCAGGTCACTGGAAAATTCCAAGTCAAAAGCCCAAGATTGATTTTATACTTGGAGAAAGTGAAGGAGTTGCTGAACGGCTTCGATCACTACAGCATATCTCATATTCCACGGTCAGAGAACCAACAGGCAGATAAGTTGGCAAAGATGGCTAGTTCCGACGATCCTGAAGAGACCGGGCTAGCCCCAGTTGAAGTACTTCGGTCTCCTAGTATAGATCAGATGGAAATTGATCCGGTACTAGAGACGGAACCAGAAAGGGAGTCATGGATGACCCCTCTAAAGAATTTCTTAATGAATGGAACGCTTCCGACCAAGAAGAGCGAGAGGCGTAAAGTAATTCGTAAAGCTTCCGGATACGTTCTGGAAGGCGGAGTCCTTTACAGACAGGGATTTTTTATGCCCCTTCTCCGGTGTATAGCTCATGACGACATCAGGCGTGTACTGCAGGAGGTACCTGAGGGCGAATGCGGCGATCACACTAGAGGGCAAACATTGGCAAAAAAGGTGTTGCGGAATGGTTATTTCTGGCCTACCATAAACAAAGATGCGGCGAAGTACGCACGACGGTGTGATGCATGCCAGAGATTTTCAAAGATACCTAATGCACCTCCTAGTTAGTTAAAAACGATGACAAGCCCATGGCCTTTCGCTATGTGGGGAATTGATATCATCGGAAGCCTTCCCATAGCTAAGGGCGGAGCGAAGTTCGCTATTGTAGCTGTAGACTACTTCACTAAGTGGGTCGAGGCTGAGCCACTGACTACAATCACAACCAAACGAGTAATCAACTTCGTCGTTAGGAACATCATTTGTCGATTTGGGATTCCAAAGATCGTTATAACTGACAACGGAACTCAGTTCGATAGCACTGAATTCAGAGACTTCTGCCAGAAATACCACATTGAGAAACGGTACACCTCTGTGGCGCATCCGCAGTCGAACGGACAGGTCGAAGCGGCGAATAAAGTGATTAAGTCCATTCTGAAAAGAAGACTGAAGCGGGCCAGAGCCATGTGGGTTGATGAATTACCCTTAGCAATATGGGCCTACAGGACAACATATAAATCGGCAACAGGCCATACCCCCTTCTCTCTTGCTTTTGGAGCAGAAGCTGTCATCCCGGTTGAAATAAAAGCACCTTCTCACCGAGTGACTTATTACAATCCGATGACTAATAACGAATTGCCCCTTGAATCTCTGGATATGATCGAAGAGAAGAGGGACGAAGCAGACCTGCGTGCCTTGAGATGCAAGCAACAGGTCGCCCGATACTACAACAAAAAGGTTCGAGCCCGAACCTTTGAACCCGAAGACTTGGTTCTGAAGCGTGTCTTTCCACCCCCAACTAATATGGGTGCGAAGTGGGAAGGACCGTACTCCATTCTGCGCAAGCTTGATAATGGAACCTTCAAGCTAGCAACCATAGATGGAAAGGAAATCCCCAGAGTGTGGAATGCCCAACATTTACGGCCGTATCTAACGTAAAGATGTCAGATCTGTTCTTTTGCTTTATTAAGGACCATGTACAAGGCATGACTTGCCTAGAATAGTCCGATTTCTTAAGCAAAAGAATTATAAAGTGGACGTAGGTCATGATTCGACTGAACCACTATAAAAATATTGTGTGTCGTTTACCTTTATTGCACTATTATTTATCTGCCTTTCTATTTTTATGGAAATTGCTGTGAACCATGCAACGATCACAGAAGCATATAATTATAGGTGCCTTCCTCAGAATGGAATGCAATCAACAGTCAAAACTCTGAGGATGCGACAAAGTAAATCATATCATTGATAGCGCTCTAACTCTCCAGAGCCGAGAGAGAGCATAACGGACATGAAGGCGATGTCCATAAGTCATGGCGGTGTACCATGATCGGAACCGCCTTGACGGAACTCTAACCTTGGCGACTGCCAGGAGAGTATAAAAGCGTCTCCGACTGAGCGCTGAGAAAGAGCTCTTACCCCACTGAAGGATCGAGGAGCGACGGAACTGCTGAGCTCGAACCCTAACCTCGGCGACTGCAGGAGAGTATAAAATCATCTCCGATTGAGCGCTGAGAAAGAGCTCGTACCCCGCTGAAGGATCGGGGAGCGACAGAACTGCTGAGCTCGAACTCTAACCTCGGCGACTGCCAGGAGAGTATAAAAGCGTCTCCGATTGAGCGCTGAGAAAGAGCTCTTACCCCGCTGAAGGATCGGGGAGCGACATAACTGCTGAGCTCGAACTCTAACCTCGGCGACTGCCAGGAGAGTATAAAAGCGTCTCCGATTGAGCGCTGAGAAAGAGCTCTTACCCCGCTGAAGGATCGGGGAGCGACATAACTACTGAGCTCGAACTCTAACCTTGGCGACTGCTAGGAGAGTATAAAAGCGTCTATGATTAAGCGCTGAGAACGGTGCTGGAGACTCAGCGCCCACAGGATCTCTACCCCGCTGAAGGATCGGTGCGTAGATTGTGACATGAGTTTGAACTTTGACCCGCAGATGGATCGGGAGAGTATCGAAGTGCCAAAAACCTGGCACCACAAGAACTCTAATTCTACAAAAATTTCCAAGTCCCCTATGTTCAGAAACAGGGGGCAACATGCATACAACTCAAATCAATCTTTAATGATTAATTGGGGGCAGATATATGCATACATGTATCTTGATGCAATACAATACTGTTAAAGTCTTTTTGTTGCTCGAATGATTTGTAGTTATAAGCAAATAATTTATGACTAAGCATGAAAAGTTTATTAAATGCAGGTACACGATGATGCAAAAGAAATAAACTTTCATTCATAAACTGCAAGCCTAAACGTGAAAGGCAACCAAAAACAAAAGTGAGGGCCAGTCTCACAACTACATTTCATGGCCAGTGGGAATCTTAAAGACAAAACATAGACAAGCGGCAGTATCCTATTTACGTTTGGACTTTTTCTCCTTCTTCTTCTTTTCCAGCTCCGCCTTGTTAATATCAGATTGATCATCCTTCTTTCTCTTCCTTTTGTCTATAAGAGGAGCTGAAGGTTCATCCGAAGACTCCTCCTCCTCCTTCTTTCTCTTTCTTTTATCAGTAAGGGAAGCTGGGAAATCATCGGGATTCTCAAAATGAAGCTGATAGTGATCGATTTGGGCTGGAGTTTCAGAACCATCCCAGTTTTGGGATCAAACTCCGAGATAGGAGCTACGTTCAAAGGCTCTTGTTCCACCTTCTTTAAAGCCAGCTGCTTTTCCTGCCTAGCCCTTCTTTTAGCCAAGGTCTCGTCGTCATTGACTTCGACTTCTTTGGTGATAATGATATCCTCCTCATCATCTACATGGCGCCCGTCCATATCTTTCAAGGCATCGACGGTTTCGTCATCCTTGGGAGCATCAGCACTGGGTGCCAGGACGCCCTTCTCCGCTGTTGTATCTTCAGCCTGCTTCGGTGCATCAACACCGGCGCTAGGCGAGATGTCAATCTTCTCCGCCTCTGTCTTCTTCTCGACATCCTTATCGACGAACCCGCCACCTGTATTATGAGGAACACATGTTATTAATTCGATTGGTTGCTCCACCAGACGACGACAACTCACAATTTCTTTGACAAATTATGGGGGAAAAATGGAGATACCTTCCACTGATCCTCCATCCAAGCTAGCTGCAGAAGATCCGACAACCAAAGGAGTCGGGCCCAAAGGAATTAATGGATCATCAGGATTGTATTCCTCAACTCCGGAGGCCTTGGGCTCTACAGCTGAGCTTGAACCTTCGTCAATCTTGTTTTTTTTCCCTAGCCAGAGTCCTCTCCTTATCCATCTCTTCTTGAATTAGGCGCCGGCCTTCTGCCAAATCCTCGGGCTCGTTATCCCTCAGAATGGTCCTCATCAGCTCATCTTCGTCAATCTCTTCAACTCCTAATCTCCGCTTCTTACCCTCGACGATGGCATCTCATATGTTGGCTAAAGTGACGTGGTAGTCCGAAATCCATGAGATGTTACGGGTTTTGAGGACGTGGCCGAGGAAATCAAATATCGTCTCTTCAAACCCTTCGATTTCCTTTTCTCTCTCGAGGAGCTTGTTGTTAGAAGCAGTAGCCATTTCAATGGCACTTTCTACATTCTTTTCAGCGAGAGCCGCGCGCCTCTCTGCATCCGCGACTTTCTCATTCAGAATTACTTTCTCTCCTTCAGCCAAAGCTAAACTCTCCTTCAAACTTGCCTTTTCTTTCTCCCAAGCAGCTCTTTCGGCTCGAAGTGATCCTGTGCTGTTTTCAATTCGGAGTTGGCCATCCTGAGATCTTCCACCTCTTGCTTCAATAATACTCTCTCTTTGCTATTAGAATCAAGCTCATTATGGAAACGTTGCCAGGCCTCCTCCATCTCTGTTTTGTAAGCTTTAGCGTCTCGTTGGGCCAAGGCAAGCGGAGATTGTGCATCCTCTAAGTCCTTCTCCATTTTTTCCCTGGCCCTTTCATTGTTATCTATCTTCACTGTGGATCTATGAGCTTCCATCTCAAGAGTTCGGATGACCTCTGAAAGATTAACAGCATGTTTCTTCATCGCTTCATATTGCCTGGCTACATGGCGAATGTGCCCGATGACCTCAGTATCCCAGTTCCTAGGGACTGGTTCCAAGGTTGGAACAAACATCATCCTTTCGAAGAAGATGTCGGGGAATTGTTCTCGCAACTTTTCCAGCTTAGCCTGAGTCTCAGGACCATGGATGTAATCTCGTGACCCGGGGGCAACCAAATCTTATTGGCTGGAAGGGACAATGTCAATTTTCTCCTTCTCAGAATCCTTGATTGGATCCTTGCTTTTATCCTTGGGCTCGTAGTGTCTTTTTGATAACCTGCTGTGAGAGGGTGCACTCTTCGGAGGGGTTAAGTCTTTGGGAAGTTGTTTTCCCCCTGTAGGTGGCACCGAATAACTGGGAAGCTTGCCAGAGGTTGGTTTTGATGGAGACCGGGATTGTGAAGAAGTAGGCTTGTGAGAAAGGCCGTGAGCCCGCACAGGATTTGGATGAAGGCTAGGTGTGCCTTCACGAAGAGAGCGATAAGAATAACACCGCCTGCGAGACATCTTTCCTGCAAAAAAAAAGAGCATATTAAAACCTTGAATATTGTTGATATAAAAGTGTGGGGTCAGGCAGTGCGTGTGATTTGTGCATCCCATATAATTCCCCCTAACAGACCAGGGCCCGAAGTCAGGCTCATCTGAGTAGTTTCTCGTTCTCCAACTGGAACAGTTGTTTCCTCAGAAACAGGGAAAAATGGCTCCCCTTCAAAATCTCCCTGTGTGTATACATCATCAGGCAAAGGAATTTTGCTCAGCTCTTTAAATAGTTGTTCTTCTGTTAAATCATCGGGAGCAGCAGGTTCAATCGGAAGAGAGGCCCTTGAGGGGAAACCCCCCGGAGAAACTGGGATTTCCTTAGACTTATCACCACGGGCCTCATCTCCTATATATATGTTTAGGTCTTCGTCGTCCTGAATGACTATCGACGAAGGACTCTTACGAAATTTAATTGTTTCTGCTGCCCGTGACGTTCCTTCTCCCTCTGTCGGGGGTACGTATTTGTAGGGTTTGCTGCCTGCACCAAGTCCAAACCTTATATCCAGAAGGCGGTGCTTGTGAAGGTTCTCGTCAGTAACGCACTTCTTGATCTTTAGAAAATCGGATTTGCTTTGTAGAAGAAGAGACAGTCGATTATTGTATACCGAGCCTTCAGTCTTGGGAAAGTCATGATCTGCTTAGAAAAAAAATAAAGAGGGGCATGTTTATGCTTCGATTTCTTAAACAAGTTATTCAGTCAAAAGTTTAAAGTTTACTTGATTTAAGCCATCTTCTTGAACACCCAGCATGTCTCTTTATATAGAACCAATAGGCCTTGGGATCCCCTATGTTGCTGTATCCGTCAGACAGAACCTTTCTATTTGCTACCGATTCGAAGAAAGAGAAATTTGGGGTTGCCGAGGAGCGATGCTTGAAAAGATAAAAGAATTTTAAATCTTTAAATGTGTGCTCGGTATGCAGGATTTCCGCGTATGCGATATATAGAGTGTATAGAGCTGCGTAGGCATTGGGATGAAGCTGCATCGGAGCAATACCCAATCGTTTTAATGTCTCAATGACGATTGGAGGAAACGGAGGAATAGCTCCTACCCAGCACATGAGTCGGCTGACTGTCATATACCCCTCCGGAGCTAAATGAGGTCTATCTTCGCTGCCGGGTGTCCTCGCATCATCCCAAGGGATCCCATGTCTCAAGCAAATTCTCTTAAGCTTTATGTCATCAAGTTTGGATGCTAGAGAGTCTGTGAATTTCTCTATTTCTATTGCACCAGGGACTTCGTCGGGAGCTCGGTCGTCTACCTCTGACTCTTCATCAAGTGAGGTACTCTCAGACGGATTCGATTCTGTTTCCACATCATATTCGGATCTAGAATCTGCACCCTCTGGATTAGTTGGAAGAACCTCGGGGTTGAGATGCTCATACACCTCGGGATCTGTCTCTGTGTCAGATCTTGAAGGGGAACGATTATCCGACATTACTGTTTAGGCGAGTAAACATGAGAAATAAGATTATAATTACCCTTCCCCCCTGTGTGTGTGAGTGCAAGTGTGTGCCAGTGCATGTATTAAAGAAAAAACATAAAGGTTATCAAGATCATCGAAGTGTTAGTCGTCATATGCTGTTAAGTTGTACGTTTGGTCAGTCCAAGAAGTCCGTCTCAAAGGCTCTAACCTAACTGTTCAATATACTGCAATTATAGTGGATTGATTAAAGGCCATATATGTTTGGAACTGTTAACCGGGTCGGTTCGTTGAAGAGATTGGAGTTCGGATCGTGACAGAAGCGCTGACATGTGGAAACAAATCGGCTCGGATGAATCGGATCGACCTAGGGGGAATCAGATCGGCCTAGGGGGATCGGATCGTTGAATTAGATCCCGGGAATAATAACAAGACTTCGTCTCGCGAAGGAAGATCCCGATCCGTCCCCTCCTGTACTTCCACGAGCCCACACTCCTCGATCCGATTCATTGTCCAAAGTTACTCCTCCGCTTCCCTTTTTACTTTCGTCGCTACCACGACCCGAGTCGAAGCTCTATCCATGAATCGACCTGGCACCTTCTTCCTTCTTCCTCCTCCGTCTTCTTATCCATTTCATGAACCCGAACGCTTAAACCCATCAACCGGTCGCCTTTAAAGGCTCGAACACCACCAAAACCCCGTTATCCTCTCCCCTCAAATTAGTGAAAACCAGAGAGAAACGAAAATGAAAATGCATTAAGGTCATGATTAATACAATTACCTATCTCGTTTTGACTAAAATTGCGAAAGAAAATTGTTTTCTGGGGATCGCAAGGTAAGGTTTGGAAGGGAAGAGCGATGGCGACTGTAGAGAGAAAGAAGAAGGAGGGAAAGTGGAGGAAGGGTCGGGTTTATATAGATAAACCTGTGACCGTTAGTATTCTATTTTTTGTCCTATTCGGACCGTGGGCCTTGGTGGATCGCGGAACCAAGCCCATCAAAGAAAAGGGAGGCCAAACCCTCAAGCGACTCGTGACTGAAGTAAGGAGGCCCATCGTGTTTCGAGGGAGGAAGCCCACCTGGCAACCAGCCCGAAACAGATGCCTCGCCTCACGAGCCGTGGGAAGTTTTGGCGATCCGATCCCCAAAAAAAAAAAGGAAAAAGAGGGGAAGAAAAAATTCAGAGATCTACCTGGCAATTCGACAACAAAGTCTCCAAAAATTCCAGAAAAGAATTGTTCAACAAACGAGAAATGATCGAAGACTATACTAGTATTTACACTTGTCAAAAGATGCGACTTTTCCGAAGTAGCAAGACTTTTCAGACATGCACGACCATTAAATAACGTCACCTCATGAAGAGATACCTCAACGACTTCGAAGCATGTTCCATCAATGAAACATACTTCGAGGGGGCAAAATGTTGGCTAGCTTTTTGACCAAGCCACCAAGGTTTACACATAAGAAGAGAGTATGAAGCTTTGTTCCTCTAGTTCATGAAAGGCCAGATCGCATCAGCAGATCGCACACGCGGATCGTACCCTTCGGATCGCCAGCGCAGAACGCGACCCGATCCGCCCAAGGGAGCACGACCCAGTCCGCCCATGGGAGCACGACCCGATCCGCACCTATGCCACCACCTCACTCCGATCCGATCCCCTACTACGTGGCGAAACTCCTGACTTGTTCAACCACGAACTGGTCTTCAGCGATCCGAAATACATGGATCCAGCTACACGTGTCCACAACTGTCATATTGACCAATTCTTCCTCATTGCTTGATCCGATCCGATATTCTCAGAATTTGCGCCACGTGTGACCGCGAACCGCCCGACAGAATCAGCTATAAATAGCCCAGAGACTGGCATTTTTGAGGAGCTTTTTGGCAGTATTGAGCACTGATTCCACCATTACTGTCATACCACTATTTCTTATCAGTTTTACTACGAGATTACTGAGAGAAATCATAATTGTAAGAGTGAGTTTGAGAGAAATCATTGATTGTACTAGCATTCAAAGTATAATCGATATCATATAAAGTGGACGTAGGCTCGTTAACACCGAACCACTATAAATTCTGTGTGTTTTCTGCTTTTTCTTCATTCTCCAGTTATAATTCTCTACGAATCAGAACAATTAGGGTGTTAGGTCCAAATTTTGATCTAACATAGGTGATGGCCTAGTTGGAGAAATTGTAGAGGAGAGAGTGCTCTATAACTTTGTCTTTGCTTGTTCGATCTGAAAGGGCTTGTGGTGGCGGCAATACCGAGATGAACGGAGATGACTGATTTTCATAAGCAGAAACCCTACTTCACCAATTTCCAGCCGCCATAGTAGTCGTTGGGTAGAGGTGCTCGAAGGTGATCAGTTCTGGGTTGCACGGCGGTCAGAACCGTGATGGTCCACGATGCCACGATGGTCGGTAATGGGAGAATTCTCCGTCGACGAAGATTTTGGGGTAATCGCGATTGTGGTTCAACGACGGTGAGATAGGAGGGACGGCGGTTGGTGGAGGCATGGCAAAGGGCGGGGAGGTCAGCCGGGTGGTTAGCCGACGGTCTGGAGCCCTCTGGTGGGGGCAACGAACTAATGAAGGGGAGAACATCGTGAACAAAAATTGGAGGGCAACTAAGAATTATTTATTTATTTATGTATTTAAAGTTCGTTACATTATATCTTTCACATACGAGGTCGAAATCTGACGATCTCAGATCCGTTGCGATCGTGGAGTCGAGAGCCTTGCAACAAGACTATCCGGGTCCAATTTGGAGCAAGTTAGAATTTGGGGGTAAATCCAAATCCAAATGGTACCAAAATCGCCAGTTAAAGAGTGACGGAGTGGAAACAAAGGTGAGAACTCCTCACTAAAAATTTTGCACAGTTATTTATTTTCATAACTGAAAAATATATATAATTACCAGTGTAGGTTTTTATCAGTTTAATCACTATAAATTGTATACGGTGCATGTTAGATCACTTTCCTCATCCACAAACCATGGACTATTTAAATTGACTGTATTGTGTGTTGTTTGTGATGTTGAAATGTTTAACATATAAAAAAATAATGTTAACATAAATATGGTAGTTGAAATTAAATTATAAATATTCACTTATAATTTAAACACTGTAAATTGGTTAAATAGAAAATAATTCAAACCGAATTAGAATTGGTTAAATTTATTAACCAATAATTTATTTGAAATAAACTGTTGTTGTTTGAAAACCCCACACGGGTATTGGGATGATATTTGACTTACACTAGTCCCAATATTTAGTTGTATGTCAATCGATAGATTGACAGTCTATAATGAGCGTTATTTATTTATTTTAATGCTCACATAGTTGTAAATTTCACTTTGGATGTGAATGGACAGCTTGATGATTATTTATCATTATTGTTGCATACATGTGATGTATGAAATCCATATAACTGAAATTATATGGTAATTAATTGAGTCGCATTCTGATTCAAAAATAAAAGGACATTTTTAAAATAAAAGGACATTTTAAAGTAAAGGGGCATTTTTAATGTAAAGGAACATTTTTAAAGTAAAAAGACATTTTCAAAATAAAGGACATTTTAAAATAAGGAATATTTTTTTAATAATAAAGAATCATTCAAAATAAAGAATATTTTAAAATAAAATGTTTTAACAATAAAAATCACATTTTTATTGTATGTATAATGAAAATAATATAATCATTTGCTGAATTATATTTTTGTACATTAAAAATGTCACCTTTTAACATGATAATGAAAATAATATAATCATTTGTTGAATTATATCATTAAAAATGTCACCTTTTAAAATGATAATGAAAATAATATGATCATTTGTTGAATTATATTTTTGTACACTAGAAATGTCACCTTTTAACATGGTAACGAAAATAATATTATCGTTTGTTGAATTATATTTTTGTACATTAAAAATGTCACCTTTTAACATGATAATGAAAACAATATAACCATTTGTTGAATTATATTTTTGTACATTAAAAATGTCACCTTTAACATGATAATGAAAATAAAATAATCATTTATTGAATTATATTTTTGAACATTTAAAATGTCATCTTTAACATGTTAATGAAGTAAATAAAATATTTATGTGTTGAATAAAATTTTTGAATAATAAAAATATCATTTTTGTTGAATGTATAGACCATATAAGATATTCATGCGTTGAATAAAGTTTTTGGAACAATTAAAACAGTTATGTGGTTAAATGCCTTTTTATCTATCGAGTTATTCAATTTATAATGAATATCGAAAAGGAGAGATTTCAAAATTTAGTATTTTGAAAATATTATCATTTTAATATGATAAAGCTATAGAATACTCAATTTTGTTTTAAAATTAAAATTAAAGTTTGAATCATTTTAGAACAAGTATATAAATGACTTATAAAATACGTATTAAATGGAAATCGATGAAATATATAATGTATATATATATATATATATATATATCTAATGGCCTGAATAGAACGCGCAGCGACCGCTCGCAAATTTCGACCATTAATGTAACAACCTGGAAAATTAGAGCCAATTTAAAAAAATTATTTTAATAAATTTTGTTAGAAAATGTGTCAGAATTCAAAAATTCCGTTCCATAATTTAAATTATTAAATTTAAAAAGGTTTGTAAATTAAACTATGATGTTCTTAATGAAATTTATTAATATATGCTAATAGGTTGATTTAAAATAATATGTAGATTCTAAATGAAATAAGTTATGACAACATACATGTGTATATCTTTAGTCATTCGCTTTAATACTTTCCCTATCTATTCAAAGTGTAACGTTCATCAATTAATAAATTTTTAAATATGAATAGTTGCATTTGTTTTCAATGCCTTCCCCTCATCGTTGTTTCCTTAATGCAGCATTCATTTCTTTCTTAATTATATTAAATTTGTTTTCCTTTATTTATTAATTTCTTTCCTTACTTTTACATTCATGCATCTTATTTCATTTACATGTTCTCATTCCTTATATTTTCATCCCCTTATTTCCTTTCCCCTTTTGTTTCCCATTATTATTATTTATTATTCCAAAAACAAACAATCCTCATATATATATCGTAACGACCCGTACTTTTACGGATAATAAATAATTTATTTAATTATTTAAATAAAGGTTTGGTAATTTAAAATGACCAGAATTAAATAATAAGGAATATTTAATTAATATAATAATTAAATAATATATTTAAATTTCAGAATAGTCGAAAATAGTAGAATTCACAATACGATGTGAATTAGATCATATATAAGCTATAATTCAATTTGGAATTGAATTAGAATAACGAATATATTATTTAAACGAAGTTTGAACATATAATTATAATCAAGCTCGAAATGGTGCGGCAGTTCGTAATTTGGCGACCCAAACTTCAATTGAATATACAGGATTTGTTTTAAATCGGATTTCTGTGAAATAAGAAACGTTCGGAGTTGGTGAAGTATATTTTTCTAATGAAAGAGAAAAATCGGGATTTCATTGTGTAGATTTTGATTTATGTCCAAATCAAATTTTCAAAAAGTCGCTATAGAATTCCTTTATAAATTATAGCGATTTATTTATATTATAAATGGATTTTTCAATATAAATTGAATATCGATTCAGTCGAGATTTGAATATCGAGTTATAAATCCAATTGGAGTTATACGATATTCCGTGTGAATATATATATACGATAATATATATTTATTTATATTTAATTTAATTGTTTTTAAATATATTTATATATTTAAAAGGGTTTATTTAGAGCTTTAAAAATAGCCAGATTTGGAAATGACCTCCGTTTTCGACGAAACTAATTTTGTTGGATCTGCAATTCAAATCATTGCTAGATTTCAATTTTCGTGATTTTTGGAGTCAGTGTGTGGCCGTACAGATTTTTAATGTGAAAAACAGTCAGTATTTCGACGGTTAAAAATACGCTGTGTGAGCAAAACTAGTCAGAATTCGACGAAACTAGTTTCGTTGGGGCCGTAATGTCAAACTGTAGTTGCATGTCCATTTTCATGATTTTTGGATATCATGTGTGATAATAGGAATTTTTAGAAGACATATACAAACAACAACTGCTTAAAAATAAATATAAAATGAATATTCTTTTTCTATAAATACCCCATCTTGCACTAAACCCTATGACTATTTATTTCTAAGGTCAAATGCATTGGCCGCCACACAGTTCTTCCTAAACGTGAGAAAATCTTCTTCAAAAATTTCTAGAAAATCAAAACAAAGCCTATAAATTCCCAGAAATATATGTACGAATTCCTGGAAGGATACTCCTCAACCTAGTACTGATATCATCTGGTTCGACGTCAATTTTTGGTTGCCGCGAATTTACAGCATGGTCCTTGGCCAGCTTGGGTTAAACGTTTTGTGTATTTAAAGAGTTATTCTTTGAATTCGACTTCGGTTTGAGGTTCCAAGTGATGAATAGCATATCGGGGTGGAGTTCAGAAGAAATCTGTGCAAATAATGTTCGATGTTGTCATGGTTCAGGGCGTGGAAGTGTAGGGATTGCGAGTTATGGGGAGGCATCGACTTTGTCATAGCATATCGTAATTGGATGAAACAAGATCCGTTGGGATGTATCGACAATGGCTACACAATGGAACAGATGGGGAGCGAATCGAAGCTCGTTACAATTTATTGCAAAAAAAATTGTTCGTCTGAATCAAAAGATGGTTAATCGTTATCTAACGATGATCGACCATGGTGAGTAAAACTCACTAACTCTGTCTAATTTATATTTTTTTTAAATAAAATCTAGTACTGATAAATAATGATTGGTTGTTTTGTGATGATTGGTTGAATTGTTGTTTGATTGGTTGAAATTACAGATAACGATAAATACACATATCATTAAACAACATTGATTCTGTTTATCAGAACATTACATGTTGAACTGAAATTAATATGAATTATACTGTGTAACATCTGTGGATGCAGGGAAATAGGTCGGAGGGATCAAACTGGATTCCTCAACATTTATTTTACTGTTTTCATATATTGTGTTATATGATGTGATATGCAATCTGTTGCTGATTTTGTATGTTTGAATGATACCGATCATTGTTATATGGTACGATAAATATTATAAGAAGTACTGGAATGTTAAAAGAGAATGTTTACAGTGTAGATTGAGAATAAAATATTTATATAAAATAAATAGACATTTTAAAAGAAACATTTTAAAATAAATAGATTGTATAAAAAAAGGACATTTATGCATCGAATAGACTATATGGAAAGAAACATTTTAAAATGAATAGATTGTATAAAAAAGACACTTATGAAATGAACAGATCGTATGGAAAGAAATATTTGAAAATGAATAGATTGTATAAAAAGAGAACATTTATATAAAATGAAAAGATTTTAGAAAAGAGAACATTTATATAAAATGAAAAGATTTAAGAAAAGAGAACATTTATACAATGAAAAAGATTTTATAAAATGAACATTTATGAAATGAAGATATTTTTATAAAATGAACATTTATGAAACGAAGACATTTTTATAAAACGAACATTTATGCAATGAATAGATTTTATAAAAGGAATCATATGTAAAATGAATAGAATTTTATAAAAGGAATTATTTATAAAATTGAATAGACATTAAAAAAGGGGATTGACAAGATATCAAAGAACAACGAGAAGATGAGTTCAAAGTAGATTTTAATCTGTTTTAAACAGATAAATGAAAATGGTTAATTTATAAATAATATTTTATAAATAAAATAAAATATTTATCATTTGATAAATGGAATATATAAGTACGAACTTATATAGAGAAGCTGAAATCGGTTTTAACACCAATATTTTAAATGGAATATGAACTCAACATTTGTAATGGGAATTATAAAAGAGATTTACATGTTAGAAATAATAAGGAAATTTCGTATGAATAATTCTACAAATAGAAGTATGGAAATGGGATATTAGTTAAATACGAAATCAAACTTAATGAATGATATAAAAGAAATATTATTCATGTCCAATGTGAATAATAGTTTTATGTAAAGATTTTGCAAATAAAAACATTTGTAAAGGAAATTGGGTTTTTGAAAAGGAATTCAAACATAAATGAAATTCCGAATGATTAGAAATGAATAACTTGTTTAATAATAAAAACAAGTAGTCAGATTTATAAATAAAGTTTATAAATGAATTAAAAATATAATTATCAGTGGATAATTAAGATTTGCAAATTCAACTGTGAATATAAAATGGAAAATTGGAAGTTTTAAAGAGAAGATGAAATCCATTTCGATATTCGAAATGTAAAAAGAATTTAAGACAAAATCCGGAAAGATTGTAATTAACATTCGACTAGAAACTTATGGTTATAATTGAACATAAGTTATTTGACGAGAGTTAATCGAATATAAGTTATTCGACAAGAGTTAATCGAATATAAGTTATTCGATGAGAGTTAATCGAATATTAGTTTATTCGAAAGAGAGATGATCGAATATAGTTTATTCGAAAAAAGAGATATTATCGAATATTGTTTATTCGAATGAGAGATAATCGCATATAGTTTATTCGAAAGAGTTATTGAATATAGTTATTCAATAGAGAATTATCAAATAGAGATTATTTGATAGAGAATTATACATTGGGATTCGACTATATCGAATGTATGAAGGTTTATTTACTTTTTGGTTTTTAAATTAAGATTTATTTATTAAATAAATCATTTATTTATTTATTCAAATTAAGAAATAAAAGTTATTTTAAAGTTAATTATTTTGAAAGTAGGGATTTTAATGTTATCGTTAAAATCAAATGATTTCTGTAAAAGAAGTGGGTTCATAAATAGAATCCGAGAGTTACGTAAGGAAGTTTGTTTGAGATTTAAAAGGTGAACTTTTTCTATTTCGAGGTTAGACATGTTGCTCAGTTAAGGCTGAGAGGTAGTTATACCCAACTTGATTGACTCCATTTTTAACTGAGGGCTGGTTAAAGTTCGAAAGTGAAGGTTAGTTAATTGAATTTAGTTTATAAGTGTTTGTAACAACCCAGAAAATCCGAACCAATTTAAAATTTTTACTTTAAATAAATTGGTTAGAAAATGAGCCTGAATTTAAAATTTTTAATTTTAAATAATATTAGAGGCAGTGAAAATAGTCAATTTTCAAACGACCTCTATTTTCGACGAAACCACTTTTGTTGGAACCGGAATGTAAAATTATTGCTAGGTTTCAATTTTTAGAATTTTCCGATTTAGTATGTGAGCGTGGCAAAAGAAACCGTGTTTGGTCAAATACAGTCAAAATTGAACGACTGGAAAATGGACATTTTTCGAACAGTCTCAGAATTCGACGAAAATAATTTTGTTGGATTCGTATCGTCAAAACATAGCCAAAAATATTTTTTTGGATTTTTCGGAGCCCGTATGTGGCTCCGGTGGATTTTTGATTATGTCTGAATTAAATAATAAAAGAATTAATTTTAAATTCGAAAAACGAGGGCTGAGATGACCTCTTGGGCCTGCGGGACATAGCTAGATGGATCCAGACTAGGGGGTATTAGCTAGGAAACACAGTCGTTGGGCTGAAATCAGAGCAAGTGGGTAAATGGACCTTTATTGGATTAATTAAATAATTAATCATAACCCTAATTATAATATTATTTAAATCCCCTGTAGCATCGTATTCTTCTTCCCCGATCTCAAATTTCAGCCGCCCCCCTCTTCAATCCTTCCCCCTCCAAATTCTCTCTCCACACAAACAATTACCCTATGCTCTGTTGGAGTTTTCTCTAGGATTCTCCTTCCTCTTCATTTCTAGACAAGTTTCACCTCCTCTCGTGCCCCGGTTTCAGAGAACCGCGCCCCCGAAGCCTGCACCTTTCAGCCGCCGCCGACCTCCCCTGGTGCCGCCGCACCCTCCACCGTTCTAGGCGCACGTAGCCCCTTCCAAGCCCGACCACATCCAACAAACCATGCCTCAAACCGACCTTCCTACCTCCTGAAAACTGAAGTCAAAGTTTTGAACAATTCTGAAAAGTCACGGCCAATTTATTTGAAGGAGGAAGAGAGGTTAATTCCTTAATGACTTCTCTAATTAATTAATCTAATTTATTTTATAACTTGTTTTGATCATAATTAATTCGTTTCAATTCAAAATTCGATGATTTCAGCGACGTTGTGATCGTATTGAGCAGATCTACGCTACTGGATTGAAACAGAGCAATTCAGAACAACTTGAATTTTGGGAAAATTTCTCAGTGACTGTGAGATATTTTTATTTTAAATTAATTAGTAAATCAATTTATTTTTGTCTATAGTATTCGTTTCAGATCTGGTTTTGTATGGACGTGTTATGATTATTGTCTGTTGGATGTTATGAATTATCATGGTTATTGTTGTGTGTATTTGAACATGTTAATCCTATATTTGATTTTATTGAATTGAGTTACTTAATCAATTCAACATTTGTTTCTATGATGAAGGAAAAATTATAGATCTAGATACAATAAAACAAAAGAAAGAAAAAGGGGAAATAAAGTTTCCTTTTACTTGAATAGATTTGATTCAATTAGGAAAAAAATCCATTTATTTGAATGGTTTTGATTTGATAAAGAAAACAAAATTTTCTTTTTATTTAGATGGATTTGATTCACAATAGAAAGACATAAAGAAATAAAAGAGAAAAAAAAATTCCTTTTTAATTGATTTGATGCTACATAGAAGGGGAAAGTTGGCATTGTTATTGACACTCCAAATATTGTTAAGGGGAGACCAAAATTTTTTTTAAAAAAAATTTGTTAAGGGGAGTACCAATGAAGAAAGTAGCCCCTTAATAAATAAATGTAATTTTACCTTATTACCCATTTGACTAATTCTACATATAAACCCATAATTTCTTAACATACATCGTGAAATAAAATAAAATAGTATACACCAAAAATTCCTTTTCATACACCATGCCTTTTACAAAATTACCCGTTTATATTTTCATCACCTTCCCGCTTCAATCGTAAAACTAAATTACACAAAAATAGGAATTACAATAAATTCAAATTTTTTTTTTCAGTTTTCGACACTAATATTTTAAATTATTTGATTGTTTTATTTTAAAAATCAATAATAATTTTATATGATTGAACATATGTAAATTAGAGTATTTAATTGTCAAAGCTGCCTTAATTGATATTTCAGATTTCATTAACTTTATAAAATTCTATAGATTTAAGCACATATTATTGATTTTATAGTTTAAATTGGATGCACTATAAGTGAAGGACTGAAAATGAAATTAAGGACAAAGGTAAAGTAGTCATGGTATTTAGTTGTCAAAGTCGAATATTTTTTTTTCTCTAATTTGATTTGAAGGGGCGATACAGGAATATTGTTTAGTGTGAAGTAATATGTTTGTGTAGCCCCTTAACAATTTTTAAAAAGTGGAGTGTTTTTAAAAAATGATCCTCCCTTAACAATTGTTGGAGTGTCAATAACAACACCCTTTTATTTTTGTGCTTCAACACAAGTAGTAACATGCAAAGGAAATGTCTATTTTTATTTTGTGTTTTAACACAAATATTTTCATATAAATAAAAAGTTCTCTTTATTTATGTTTTAACGCAAATATCTACTTAGAAAATAAAATATTATTTTTATTTGTGTTTCTAGACACAAAGATTATATAGAGCATTAAATTATATTTATTTGTGTCTTTAAAACACAAATATATGCATTGGTCATTAAGTTATATTTATTTGTGTTTTTAAACACAAATACATGCACCGTCATTAATATATATATATATATATATTTCTGCTTTAAAACACAAATCCATGCCCCGCCATTGAAATACATTTTATTTGTGTCCTTATACACAAATGCAAACATCGTATACTGAATTATATTTTATTTTTGTCTCTAACGCAAAAATATACGTCGTACATTGATTAACATTTTTATTTGTGCTATAAAACACAAATATTTCGTGGAACATTGAGTGACATTTTTATTATGCTTTAAAACACTAATATTCAATTGAAAATTAAAATACATTTTTATGTGTGCTTTCAAACACAAATTTTACATGAAGAATAAAATTTCATTTTTGTTGCATTCCTTGATGCAAACAAAATGTAGAAAATAGAATCTCATTTTATTACACCCCGTAATCCAAATGTAATGTAGAGGAAAATATAATTTACATTTTTGTGTTTGCATACAAATGCAAACGCTACTTTAAAATATAATTTACATTTTTGTGTTTGCATGCAAATGCAAACGCTACTTTAAAATATAATTTACATTTTTGTGTTTGCATACAAATGCAAACACTACATTAAATATAATTTACATTTTTGGGTTTGCATTCAAATGCAAATGCTACTTTAAAATATGATTTACATTTTTTGTGTTTGCATGCAAATGACCAATGCTACAATAAAAATAAAAATGTACATTTTCGTGTTTGCATTCAAATGCAAACGCTACATGTGAGAGGGAAGAGACGATTTTAATTTATGTTTACATTCTAAATGCAAACAAAATAAGAATAAGAATATGTTTTTGTTTGCGATTTTAGTTGCAAACAAAATTAGAAATGTAAAAGATGTGTGTTTTTGTTTGCAATTTTAGATGCAAACAAAGTAGAAATTAAAGTTATATTTTGTAGCAAAATTTAAATGGGGATAAATTAGAAAAAGAAAAAGATTATATTTTTATTTGTTTATTTACATTCCTTAGCGTAAATAAACAGAAAATAAAAGACGCCCTCTTATTTACATTCCTAGATGTAAATAAGATTTAGAAATTAAAAGCTACATTTTTATTCGCGTTCTTTAAACACAAATAAATCATGAAAAGAAGAAAAAAATACGTTTATTTGCATTCCCTAGTGCAAACATAAAATGAGAGAATTTTTTTTTTTTTACATTTTTATGTAAATTTTTAAAGAATAGTAAGAAGAAACATATTTAGTCCAAAATATGTTTTACTTTTAATAAAAATATAAATAATAAAAATTACATTTTTGATGTGATATTAAAAGCGTAGGAAAGAAATTCTCATTTTGTTCATAAAAATTAATTGAATAAAATATTCATTATTGTTCATCGGGAGGAAATCAACAAATTCACTCCTTGAAATAAAATGGACAAAAATAATCGTTTTATTCATTGTGAAGGAATTTACACCTAGTATAAATAAGAAGGTTGAAATCAGGATTTAAACGTTAGAATTTATGAACAAACTAAATATAAATTATAGTCAATTATTATAAAGATTGGTGCATGAAATAAAACACGTTTTAATAGACGAGATAAACTTAAGTTGTGATTGGCATTATTCATTTCCTTATTGGTGTGATATTCATGTGGGTGAAAGCACTTGAAAATTTATATTTATAAATATAATTAAAATTATAACGAATCGAGCGTGGTAGTTCGCGTTTCGGCAATCGTAACTTTAAACGATTATACCGAGAGATCCGACCGTCGGATTTTCCCAAAACTAGAGCTGTTAGGACCGGTTTGGGAAGATCTTTCCAATGAGACTAATTTTGTCAAAATCCAACGGTTAGATTTCAAGATATGTGTAAATCAAATTTATTGAAAAACAGCGCCAGGGCCACCCTCTGACCCAAAGCGTCGTTTAATTAATTTGAACTATATTTTCATATATATATATATATATATATATGTGTGTGTATAAATAAAAATAGCGTCAAATCATTAAAGATTAATATTAATAATATGAAATGATTTAAATGATAATTATTCGATATTTATTTGAAAAGTCCGAGTTCTACGCATTTCAAACAATTATACGTCGATGAAGAGACGAAGACGGTGTTGAAGACCGGCGGCCTTCACATCGAACGGATGTATTGCTACCAAGGTCCTCGATAGGAGTAGCTACCCTGAAGGGATTTCGGTGGTAGTCGTCCGGGCGTATGTGCTGATTGTTCGGATATACGAGAGCCTCTTAGGTATCTCCGGTTCCGTTCAGACCCAGAACGGACTTGTAAAAGGATGCATGTCTGACATTGAACTTCGTACCATGTAAACTGATGTCTGTTGATATACAACCGTTGGTGGCAAGAGAATTTATTCTTTCGCTCAACACCCTTAGAGGTTGTGTATTGATAGATGTTAATTTCATGGCATGGATTGTCAATGGGACACGCTAAGATGCAAATGATCAAGGCTTTGTTGAAAAGCAGGCCTTGTGGTTGATGATCAAAGCATAGTCTATTTAGGCATAGTTTTGTGTATATTGTGACTTCGCGAGCCTCACACACCAGTTGAGTCTAAAACGGGAGATGGGAACGCAGGGAGTGCACACGCTTCCTTCTAGCTAGGAGTGGTTTTGGGCTTTAACACGGCCCGACATTTGCTTATGTGGTTGATGGAATCTTTGCGAGGCCTCGGTTTATTCTTATCGGTCGCCCTCGGCCGATTTGTAGGTCCAATAGGATCGGGGAACGTGTGTTCAGGCATAACTAATCCACTAAAGTATTTGTGGACCGGCCCTGTTGTATCCAAGGGTTCGCCAGCGTCCGAATCCTGAGGCATTGCTAGAGTATCTCGAATCGGTCAGGAGCTCCTCCCTAGCCTTGACTTATGATGGAAACCAAATTACCAATACGCCCCATGCGGTTTTGATTGCATAACTAGTATGGCGACATAGTTGATGGTAGCTAGCCGTCTAGGATTAATATTATAATTGAAATATTTTCTTTAAACGTATACACACTAATAATAATATCATATTTTGCGTATTTATCATCTTTTGACCATTATAAGGTAAAACCCCATCCTCCGGTTTGCGCTGCATTGTGTGATGGGACTTGGGTCTTATAATGGTTTCATTTTTCTAAAAAGTATTGCATTATTTAACGTTACACTTTATTTATTGCACTGATAATCCCATGGAATAAACCCGTTCCGCGATAGCGGCGTGGTCCTCGTGATTGTCAAACTCGTTAGTTAATTAAGATATCTCATACCAGTCCCATAACTGACTCGTAGTTTGTTTCACCTTTTGCAAACTCGGGTGCCCTCTTCTACACGGGCAGCCAAGTGACAGGTTAGGCTTGGATATTCGCTGGATGGAAGCTTTCTGATGGAGATGCTGAAGAAACTTTCTTTTTATCTTTTATTTTCTGCTTAAGACTTTGAGACAGTATTTAGATTTGATGTAATTTGAGAGATTGAGACTCTATTTCTTTTCTTTGAGACATCTATTTTGTTAAGTGTAATTCTGTGCTGCATACTCTGATGTTTCAGTGATGATGTTTATAATGACATTTCTTTCCGCTGCAATGATTTATATGTTCTGCTATACTATGAGATCTGTTATTGTTCTAGTTATGTTATATTCCATACGATTTTCCTTACTTTCGTTACACGGGAGTTTGGGGTCGTCACATTTGGTATCAGAGCTTTGGTTAACCTTAGCTTTGGAATATAACATTTTTAGAATAATTCGTCTAGATAGAATCAGTAGTGTTCTAAGACGAGAGGTTCATTAGAGATAGGATTAACAATATCCTAGAATGAGCTTAAACAGAATAGCACATATTTATCAGTCATTACTTCATTACCACCTGGACATGTCTCTACTTTTAACCTTCTCTTCGAATTTATCATTTCCTTTGGTCTGACTCTTTCCATGATGGTACAGATTGGTTGAAAGATGAGTACGAGAGCTAGGACAAGAGGAAGAGGCCGTGGAGGAGTAGCTGGTAGGGGTAGAGGGAGAGATACACCCCCAATTGAGCAAGACCAACCCAATTCTGAGATCGAGGAGCCACCACCACCACCACCCCCAGTTGCTTTTGACCTGGATAAAGTGGCGAAGAAAATCAAGAATCTTGGAGGAGTGCATTTCACTGGTAGAGAGACGGTGGTAGAAGCGCAAGAATGGCTTAGACGATGGAAAAGATCTTGGGAGGTTTGGAGCTTGAGGATCACAGGAAGCGTTTTATGGCAATATAGTTCATGCAAGGACAGGCTCAAACTTGGTGGGAAACAGCCATGATAGGGAGAGACGTCGCAGAGATAACTTGGATGAGATTTAAAGAGCTCTTTAATGAAAAGTTTATCCCGCCTCATGCAGTGGAACGTCTACACGATGAATTTGCTAACCCGCAGCAAGGCACCATGACCATTGCAGAGTACGTGAAGAAATTTGAGGAGCTATCTAGGTATGCCCCTGAGCTAGTGCAAAACGCCTTACAGAAAAATAAGAGGTTTGTAAATGGGCTTGCAAGGCGAAACCATAACAGAGTGATAGCCCACATTGAGAGCCCATTTGCCAAGGTGATAGAGATGGCATGCAGATACGAAGAAATTGATCAGAAGGGTGCTCAGCTAGAAAAGGCCAAGAATCAAGCTAACAAGAAGAAGTAGGCAGACAAGAAACCAGGGGAAGGCAGTTCTTCGACTACAAAACCTCATGGAAACAAGAAGAGAGACAAGTCTAAAGTCAGATGCTTCAACTGCCAGAAGATGGGACATTTCGACTATGAGTGTAGGGCCCCAAAGAAGCCAAAGAGGAACGAGTCTGGGACAAGCCAAAGCAGTGGACAGAATCCTCATGGTCCAAAAGAGTGCTACAACTGCCACAAGCCTGGACACCTTATCAAGAATTTCCCTCTGCTCAAGAAATCTGAGGTAGCTCACGTCTACGAAGATACGGCTGCACCGGCTTCTTCTGAAGGAGCAGGTAAGCCTGATGTTTTAGGCAGTACTCTTAACATTAAGAATATTCCCATTACTGTCTTGTTTGATACTGGTGCGTCTAGAAGTTTCATATCAAGTGATACTATTAAAAGCTTAAACTGAAACCAAGAAAACTTAAGGAACCGATTAAAGCCCATAGCCCGATAGGAGGTTCACTTATTCTTGATCAGTACTGCAGAGTGCCCATTTCTTACTCTCACTTCCTATTTCCTTTCAATTTAATCATCATGAACTTTTCTGGATATGATGTCATACTTGGGCTAGATTGGCTAACGAAGTATGGGGCTGAATTGCTGTGTCCTGAAAGGGTAGTTAAAATTAAGACGAAATTTGGGAAAATAATGACTATACCATGCCACGGCTCAGCCACAGATAGAAAAGAATTCAGGTCTTCTTTAGAAGTCACCCCTCCTTCTATTGAAACTATCCCCATCGTCAAAGACTATGCTGATGTATTTGAAGAAGTAAACAGCCTACCTCCCCGCAGAGAAATCGATTTCAGAATTGACTTGGTTCCTAATGCAAGACCTGTGCTGCATCCTATTAGGCGAATGTCGCCAAAAGAAAGAGAAGAGCTGAGCAATCAAACTAAGCAGCTTTTAGCCAAGGGTCAGATTAGACCTAGCTTTTCAGAATGGGGTGCAGCGGTGGTATTTGTCCCAAAGTCAGATGGCACACTCCGTCTGTGTGTAGACTACCGTGATCTAAACAAGCAAATGATGAAAAACAAATATCCATTGCCTTGGATTGATGATCTTCTAGACCGTCTGCATGGAGCACGAGTATTCTCTAGGATGGACCTAGCCACAGGATTCCATCAACTGCGCATTGCAGAGGAGTGTATTCCCTTAACTGCTTTCAGAGGGCCTGATCTATTTTATGAATGGCTAGTAATGCCTTTCGGTCTGTGCAATGCTCCAGCATACTTTGTTGATTTGATGAATAGAGTGTTTCGTGGTGTTCTAAATAAATTCGTTCTTGTGTTCATTGATGGTATCCTTATCTTCTCTAAAAGCACTACTGAGCACGAAAAGCATTTAAAAGAAGTCTTGGAGATTCTGCGGAGAAATATATTGAAAGCTAAATTTTCCAAATGCATATTTTGGCAAGGGAGGTGAAATTCCTCGGCCACGTGGTATCAAAGGAAGGCATCTCTGTAGATCCAGGAAAAATTTCCGCCATCCAAGACTGGAAACAGCCTACTACCCCCACAGAGGTCAGAAGTTTCTTAGGGTTGGCTGGCTATTATCGAAAATTCGTTAAGGATTTTTCGAAATTATCTTGTCCACTGACTAAGCTTACAAAGAAGCACACCAAGTTCGTTTGGACATCAGAATGCGAGGCAGCTTCCAAGAGCTGAAACAGAGATTGATCACTGCTCCTGTGTTGACCATCATAGATGGCAATGAGGATCTGAAGGTCTGGACAGACACTTCCAAAGAAGGTCATTCTCTATATCTGAGTAAATCATGTCTGAGATAACATTTTCTTTTGATGTCAAATCTCATTTTAACATGTTACCTTTCTGTCTATTTAAGGTATTGGTGCGGTGCTTATGCAAAGGGGTAGAGTGGTAGCATAAGCTAGCAGGCAATTGAAACAGCATGAAAGGAATTATGCCACTCATGATCTTGAGCTAATGGCCATTGTATTCGCTCTAAAGATATGGAGGCATTATCTCTTGGGGGGGAAGTTCGAGCTATATACGGACCACCAATCCTTGAAGCATCTATTTACCCAAAAGATTTTGAACTTAAGGCAATAGCATTGGATTGAATTTCTTGCACCCTATGACCTGGATATCCTATATACTCCGGGAAAAGCAAATGTAGTGGCAGACGCTCTCAGCAGGAAGAACATGGCCAACACCAATCTTATCCTTGCCCATCTCATTATTACTCCTTCTTTGATCGATAAGATCTGTGTCCTTCAAAAAGATGATGAGTTTATCCAAAAGATTACCAAAAGAATTCGAGAAGGCGAAACCACGAGCTTCCAAATTGATGACAAAGGAGTTTTGAGGCTACGAGGCTGAATTTGCATCCCAAACATTCCTGAACTAAGGAGGGAAGTAATGGACGAATGGCACAAATCCAAGCTCAGTATTCATCCTGGAGTAAGCAAGATGTACCACGATCTTAAGTGTACCTTTTGGTGGAGAGTAATGAAGAGGGACATCTCCATATATGTTGCCAAGTGCCCCACTTGTCAGCTGGTCAAGAGTGATCAGCAAAAGTTAGCAAGTCTATTGCAGCCATTAGGAGTTCCTAATTGGAAGTGGGACGAAGTTTCTATGGACCTCATTGATGGTTTGCCTCGGACTAGGAGAGGGAATGATAGCATATGGGTAATTGTAGATCGCATGACGAAAGCTGCTCATTTCATCCCCGTCAAATCCAATAGAACGGCTCAAAGTTTGGCACGGCTTTATTTAAGAGAGATAGTCAGACTGCATGGAGTTCCCAACAGCATTGTCAGTGACCGTGGTCCAATATTTACTAGCAAGTTCTGGGCCAAGAAGAGCTAGGAACCAAGTTGAATATGAGTACAGCTTATCACCCTCAGACAGACGGCCAGACTGAGAGGGTAAACCGCATCTTAGAGGATTTGTTGCGAGCATGCATCCTTGACTTTGGCGGTTCATGGGAGGATCATCTGCACTTAGTGGAATTCTCTTATAATAACAGCTATCAAACGAGCCTGCAAATGTCGCCATTCGAAGCTTTATATGGCAGGCCATGCAAATCTCCGGCATGTTGGGTGGAGCCAGGCAATAGAATAGTCTTGGGTCCCGATACGATTCGGGAAGCATCGGATAAAGTTGACTTTATTAAGAAGCGTTTGCTGGCTGCTCAAAGCCGAAGAAGAGTTATGCAGACACTCGAAGAAGAGATTTGGAGTTCTCTGTTGGTGATCTTGTATAGTTGAAAGTGTCCCCACTAAGAGGTGTCATTCGATTTGGGAAGAGTGGAAAATTAGCACCTCGATTCATTGGCCCGTTTCCTGTTCTTGAAAGGATTGGTACTCTCGCTTATAGAGTGCAGTTACCCGACTGGCTGCCAGGGGTTCACAATGTATTTCATGTATCCCAACTCCGGAAGCATGTTCATGATCCAAATTTAGTTGTGGAGGAAGAAGCACAACGAGATTTGGAAATTACTCCGAGCTTAGCCGTAAAGAGAGAGCTAGTAAAAATTGTGGGTAAGGAAATCAGGGTTTTGAGGAACAAGAAGATCAACCTCATCAAAGTCCAATGGAGCAGGGATCATAGAGACTGCACTTGGGAGGCCGAAGATAGCTTCAAGCAAGCCTATCCCAAGTGTAGAGTGGATATCTCCGAATAGCTTTATATTGAGGCACATTTATAATACCTTGCATTTTCCGTTTTGTTTCCTACTTTACTTTTATTCCCTTTTCGAGGACGAAAAGCTTTTAAGTGGGGGAGACTGTAACAACCCGGAAAATCCGAACCAATTTAAAATTTTTACTTTAAATAAAATGGTTAGAAAATGAGCCAGAATTTAAAAAATTTAATTGTAAATAATATTAGAGGTAGTGAAAATAGTCAATTTTCAAACGACCTCTGTTTTCGACGAAACTACTTTTGTTGGAACCGGAATGTCAAATTATTGCTAGGTTTCAATTTTTAGAATTTTTCGATTTAGTATGTGAGCATGGCAAAAGAAACTGTGTTTGGTCAAATACAGTCAAAATTGAACGACTGGAAAATGGTCATTTTTCGAACAGTCTCAGAATTCGACGAAAATAATTTTGTTGGATTCGTATCATCAAAACATAGCCAAAAATATTTTTTTTTGGATTTTTCAGAGTCCGTATGTGGCTCCGGTGGATTTTTGATTATGTCTGAATTAAATAATAAAAGAATTAATTTTAAATTCGAAAAACGAGGGCTGAGATGACCTCTTGGGCTTGCGGGACATAGCTAGATGGATCCAGACTAGGGGGTATTAGCTAGGAAACACAGTCGTTGGGCTGAAATCAGAGCAAGTGGGTAAATGGACCTTTATTGGATTAATTAAATAATTAATCATAACCCTAATTATAATATTATTTAAATCCCCTGTAGCATCGTATTCTTCTTCCCCGATCTCAAATTTCAGCCGCCCCCCTCTTCAATCCTTCCCCCTCCAAATTCTCTCTCCACACAAACAATTACCCTATGCTCCGTTGGAGTTTTCTCTAGGATTCTCCTTCCTCTTCATTTCTAGACAAGTTTCACCTCCTCTCGTGCCCCGGTTTCAGAGAACCGCGCCCCCGAAGCCTGCACCTTTCAGCCGCCGCCGACCTCCCCTGGTGCCGCCGCACCCTCCACCGTGCTAGGCGCACGTAGCCCCTTCCAAGCCCGACCACATCCAACAAACCACGCCTCAAACCGACCTTCCTACCACCTGAAAACTGAAGTCAAAGTTTTGAACAATTCTGAAAAGTCACGGCCAATTTATTTGAAGGAGGAAGAGAGGTTAATTCCTTAATGACTTCTCTTATTAATTAATCTAATTTATTTTATAACTTGTTTTGATCATAATTAATTCGTTTCAATTCGAAATTCGATGATTTCAGCGACGTTGTGATCGTATTGAGTAGATCTACGCTCCTGGACTGAAACAGAGCAATTCAGAACAACTTGAATTTTGGGAAAATTTCTCAACGACTGTGAGATATTTTTATTTTAAATTAATTAGTAAATCAATTTATTTTTATCTATAGTATTCTTTTTAGATCTGGTTTTGTATGGATGTGTTATGATAATTGCCTGTTGGATGTTATGAATTATCATTGTTATTGCTGTGTGTATTTGAACATGTTAATCCTATATTTGACTTTATTGAATTGAGTTACTTAATCAATTCAACATTTGTTTCTATGATGAAGGAAAAATTATAGATCTACATACAACAAAACAAAAGAAAGAAAAAGGGGAAATAAAGTTTCCTTTTACTTGAATAGATTTGATTCAATTAGGAAAACAAAATTTCCATTTATTTGAATGGTTTTGATTTGACAAAGAAAACAAAATTTTCTTTTTATTTAGATGGATTTGATTCACAATAGAAAGAAATAAAGAAATAAAAGAGAAAAAAAATTCCTTTTTAATTGATTTGATGCTACATAGAAGGGGAAAGTTTATTTTTATTTTTGTGCTTCAACACAAGTAGTAACATGCAAAGGAAATGTCTATTTTTGTTTTGTGTTTTAACACAAATATTTTCATATAAATAAAAAGTTCTCTTTATTTATGTTTTAATGCAAATATCTACTTAGAAAATAAAATATTATTTTTATTTGTGTTTCTAAACACAAAGATTATATAGAGCATTAAATTATATTTATTTGTGTCTTTAAAACACAAATATATGCATTGGTCATTAAATTATACTTATTTGTGTCTTTAAACACAAATACATGCACCGTCATTAATATATATATTTATTTATGCTTTAAAACACAAATCCATGCCCCGCCATTGAAATACATTTTATTTGTGTCCTTATACACAAATGCAAACATCGTATACTGAATTATATTTTATTTGTGTCTCTAACGCAAAAATATACGTCGTACATTGGTTAACATTTTTATTTGTGCTGCAAAACACAAATATTTCGTGGAACATTGAGTGACATTTTTATTATGCTTTAAAACACTAATATTCAATAGAAAATTAAAATACATTTTTATGTGTGCTTTCAAACACAAATTTTACATGAAGAATAAAATTTCATTTTTGTTGCATTCCTTGATGCAAACAAAATGTAGAAAATAGAATCTCATTTTATTACACCCCGTAATGCAAATGTAATGTAGAGGAAAATATAATTTACATTTTTGTGTTTGCATACAAATGCAAACGCTACTTTAAAATATAATTTACATTTTTTTGTTTGCATACAAATGCAAACGCTACTTTAAAATATAATTTACATTTTTGTGTTTGCATACAAATGCAAACGCTACTTTAAAATATAATTTACATTTTTGTGTTTGCATACAAATGCAAACGCTACTTTAAATATAATTTACATTTTTGTGTTTGCATTCAAATGCAAACGCTACTTTAAAATATGATTTACATTTTTGGTGTTTGCATGCAAATGACCAATGCTGCAATAAAAATAAAAATGTACATTTTCGTGTTTGCATTCAAATGCAGATTGTAACAACCCGTATTTTCAATAACCTGTTATAACGTAAATCGAGGCAGAATTTAATTTATAAATCTGAATCAAGGGAAACGGGCTATGCCATTGCGTTCGTCTCGGAAAAATACGCGAAATAGAGTCCGAGTTTTCGAAAATCGGAGTCCGTATGACCCGGTTAAGGCCCAACGAAGTTTTCAGAAAATTTCAAAGTAAAAACAGATTTCAAATTCAAGTTTGAATTTGGGAATTTAGGGCAGTTGGGCGCAGGCGGGAAAACTCCCGCCAGAGTACCCAAGTCGACAGCCCTGTCGACTTGGGAGTCGACTTGGTTGGACCCAAGTCGACAGCCCTGTCGACTTGGTCCAGCCGGGCAGTTTTGCCTGGTGCACCATTTTGAGGTTGTGTTGAGCTTGGGGGCCAGATTCGGTTTTGAGGGCTGAGATTGGAACTAGGGTTAATCCTAGGGATAATACTAATCCTAATCTCTATAAATAAGGCCCTAACCTAACCCTAAATCATCATTATTCACTCAAGTAACTAAACTATGGCAAAATCATTCCTCTCATGGCCTCCACTCTCTTCATAAAATTCCTAAGTCATTTCTATGAAGGCTTTCATGTTCATACAAACATTTTTAAGTTGTATGAGTGATCATTAGCTTGCATTGGTCATCAAGTTGCAAGCTTTATTTTCAAGGCTAGAGTTTTTGGGTGATTTTTGGCAAGGGTTTTTCTATTAGAGCTTGCATTTTGGGTCTATTTGATTGCATAAGGGCTTTGTCATAATTTTTGTGTCTTCATAAGCATTGTAAGCCCTATTCTACTTTCATACTTAAACTCTAAAGTTAAATGTATGATATACAAGTTTGCCATGATATGCAAGTTTGCTATGTTATGTTATGCAAGTTTATCATGTTATGATATGAAAGTTTATATGCAAGTTTGCCATGTTATGATATGCAAGTATATCATGTTATGATATGCAAGTTTATATGCAAGTTTGCCATGTTATGATATGCAAGTTTATATTCAAGTTTGCCATGTATGTTATGCAAGTTTATCATGTTATGATATGCAAGGTTGCCATGTTATGTTATGCAAGTTTGCTATGTTATGATATGCAAGTTTGCCATGTATGTTATGCAAGTTTGGGGTGATCATTTTGTTCATGTTATCATGTTATGCAAGCTTATCTTGAGTATATGAACATAAAGCTTCAAGCTTTATGCTAAAGGTTGCATTTTGGCAACATGTAAGTTATCATATCTCTTATGATAACTTGCATGTGAGGCTAAATGCGAGCTTATGGCCATTTTTACATGTCATTTATCACCATGTATCACCAATATGCTAAGTTTGGTTTTATGCATGCTTTTGAGACCTAGAAATGTAATATGCAAGTATATGAACATATGTACATTTCATATGCCACCATGTTAAACTTGTGGCTTCAACACCTTTATGTCATGATTATGCCAAGTTCCCTCTTTCTATCATTTATGCGCGATTGCGATATGTAAGCGATGGGATTGCGGTTGGGGTTGGGTAAACTTAAAAGACATAAAAACACAAGATTGGGAATTTACCTATTAAGTTAGGTCTACCCATTGGGAATTTACCTATTAAGTTAGGTCTACCCAATTGCTTGAAAATTTGTAATATGTTTTGGAAACATGATGGACATGACACTTAGAAAAGATAAGTGTGACCAACTCGAGGTTGGGTTGAGTTTGTAGCGTAAACCTACCCGGAACCGATCGGCTTAACTAGTTGCTACAAACAATAGGACCCAATGTGAGAAGTTGGTCATGTGGTACCTTGAACCCGAGGTTAGACCAAGTTGTGGTGTAAAGCTACCCGGAACCGACCGGCTTAACTAGTAACCGCAACAAAGTCTAATGTGAGAGGTTAAGGCGCATTAATTAATTAATGCTACATGATAAGGTTAAGTAAATTTGACTTATGACACTTAACCAATCTGAACTCGGTAAATTAATGGGGTTAAGTTAACCTACACTTAACCAATCTGAACTCGGTAATTTAACGGGGTTAAGATGAACTATACTGAACCAAATCAACTCAGTAATTTGGTAAGGCTGAGAACCAATTTGATACCTGGTCTGGATAAACTAACTTGATTGATAAATTAAACGAACCTGTTTTGCGGATCTGTAGGACCCACACTAAGTTAGGCAAGTTTGTAAATCTGTTATTTGATCCGTTAGTCTGAAAACTAATCGTCTGAACTTTGTATGTCTGAACTCTGTTAATAAGTTATTCTGAATCTGATAGTCTGGGGACACAAGGGGGGAATACTTGTGTCATTTGTTGTTTGGGACCCATATTAGTCAGTAACCCTTTCTGGTATCAAAACTTTGACCCAACTGTAGGTAGGGTCCGGGCACGCTTACTGAACTAATTATAAGTGGTTCATTCTGATAATGGCGATGGGTGTTGATGGTGCGTTCCAACCGGGTCATGTGCGTGCATGGATCCCGGTCTGCCTCTGAGGATGTAAGACGCCGTGACATCTGTAAATATGCCTGTGCCAATTGGTTGCACTTTAGGGAGTGATACACCCTATCGTGGGGCCGACACAGGGTATTTATGTATTAGGGAGCCGATCGCTTGGGTAGGATTTAGGGTACACTTAGCTCTATCTGATTCTGTTGGTACCGTCTGTTTTTTTGGGTGGTAACACCCGTCTGTTTCTGCGTGGTACCGTCTGTTAGGGTGGAAAAGGCTCACTACTAGTGTACACCTAATTGTAGTATTATGTTTCTGTACTCGGTTCTGTTAGGGTGGTAAAGGCCCATTATTGTTAGCATTCCGTTTCTGTACTTTATCTGTTAGGGTGGTAAAAGCCCATTTTTCCCAAACTCTATCTCTGTATGGACCATTCTGTTCCGTCCTGTTTCGATGTAAACATTGGGGTAACACCTAATCCTGTTATACTAGAATTGGTACCAAGAAGTTGAATCTTGATTTAAGTCAAACACCTGATACTGGGCCAAGTTTAGGCCAAGGGATAAATTCTTGTTTATACATGACATGTTAGAATGCTGGTACACCTGTGGTGAAAAACCTTAAACCTGATTATGCGATGACACCTTTATCTACTTTGTTAGTTAATCATCATGCTAGTATGTTGTTATCCTTATGTTCATCCCTGCTTCTCAGCCAGTTAACTTTATCAGTTTACATTGATTGTAGTAGGGCTTACTCAGTCTTTTTGACTGACCTGTTTTCTTTCGCCTCTTTTCTTCCGTCCCCCCCCCCCAGGTTCTCAGGGTGGGAATATTGGAGCTTAGCTTGGCTTTCTGATCGCTTGCTTGTGTGATTTTAGCTCATGTACGGTCTTGACATGAAGCTAGCTATGGTTATCACTTATTTTGGGGATAGTACTTATGTATTTCAGTTTTTCAGTGATGTTGTTTTTATCTAGACTTGTGTATTTGGAAAGTTGACATTATGTTGTACCAGACTTGTTTTGAAATGGTTTGAAATCTTCCGCTGTTTTACTTATCTTATTTACTCTGTTTACATATATACATATGTTCTTGTTCTGCCTTGATATATCATTATGCATGTTTACCCGAATCAAACGCCCCTCCAAAGTCAGAGTGCTTGCAAGAGCCACCCTGGCGGAGGTGGGGTGTTACATTTGGTATCAGAGCATATGGTTTACGAGAAGGAACAAAAGCTTTTGGGAAAACTATTTTCAAAACCAAGTATAAAGTATTTTCCAAAGAAAAGTCTAGTTTATTTTAAAGGCTATTCCCCAAAAAGCCATTAGAAAAATTCCTTCGTTTTTCTCCATTCTGAATCTATCTTTTCCTTCGTTTCAGTATGGCAGATAACTTTGTTATCCCAGAGGGAGTGCAAGTTCCTGTTTGGTATAGGAGACTTATGGAGGCTAGGGCGACCGAAGCCGGCCCCGCAAATGTTACTCCTCCTCCGGTGGTTAATGTTCCTCCTCCTCCTATCGCTGAGGTTCCTCCTCCTCCTCCCCCTCAGCATCCTCCAGTAGAGTTCACGAAGATTTGCAAGGACTTAAAAGCAATGGGTGGCAAGAACTTTCTAGGTACCGAGACTTTTGTAGAGGCCCGGAATTGGTTGAAAGAGACCAAGGATTTATTCGCTATCTTTGGATTAGATGATCAGAGAAAGATCTTGTTGGCGGTTTGGCTTATGAGGGATGAAGCCGCTTATTGGTGGGAAGTCACCAATGGTACTAGGCCCGTTGAGACTTGGGCCGATTTCAGGACAAGATTCGGGCTTAAGTTTCTGTCTTCTGCTGAAGAGAATTTGCAAATGGAGAGGTTTATTGCTTTGAAGCAAGGAGACATGTCTGTCAAAGAATACGTGAACAAGTTCAATCAGTTAGCTCGTTTTGGCTTGGATATGGTGAGTACTACTCAGAAGAAGGCTCTTCGTTTTGCTAGAGGATTGAATGAGCCGTTACAGGAATTAGCTATGTCTCATGTGCCCATGGGGGCCACGTTTGAGAGTTTGGTAGATATGGCCCTACTCAATGAAGAGAACAAGAGTGCAAAGAAGGAGGTCAAGGTGAATGAGTCTCAAAACAAGAAAACGGGGCCCAAAAAGGAAATGCAAAAGAAGGAGGAGAAGTCTGAAGATAAGAAGGAAAAGAAGTGCTTTACTTGTGGAAGCTCAACTCATCTAAACAAGGATTGCAGAAAGAGGAAGGGCACTTGCTTTAACTGTGGAGAGATGGGACACTTCACTAGGGACTGCCCGAAGAAGAAAGGGACTACATCGGAAGGAACGGTGAATACTCGCATGGCGAGTGAATAGATTAGGGCTAGAATAATTTGTCTGTAGGATGTTTAATTTTCCTTGTCTGATTTTCAGTTTGAAACTCTTTTTCTGGTATTTTGATTCTGTAATGGAAACTCGGTACTTTAATGCTAGTCTTGCTTCTAATCTGGTAATAGTCTCAAACTCCCTGAGAGTTATAACTCATCTTTTTGTGATAAATTGGGATTTGAGAGTATCTGGGTTGGGCATGAGGGTGACTATGACGAATACATTCTGGGTTCTACCATGCTTAGTTCCCTATAAATCATTTGGGAAAATCTGATCTGTACTAGTAGTCTGTAAGTATATGTACCAAGTTTTTGTTTTATCTGTACTCGCTTCCATCACTCGACTGTATCTTGTTGAGATAGGAATCCTATGGATGTAAACATGTGTTTGAGACATGTTATGTTTGATGGTTGCAAGTGGATGCAAGTGGTTGCTAGTGGTTGCTCGTGGATGCATAAACACACACTAGGCACTAGATCGGCTTGAAATACACTCTCATATTGCATATGGACGTGTGTACATTTTCAATTCTTATGGTTGCAAGATGGTTAATTCAGCACATGGATGTTGCATATGGACGAATGTTTGTGCACACATATAGTATTATATGATTAGGACTATTTGCATACATATGGATTCATTTCACTAACATAATTTGCATTGATGATATATGCATTAGATAAGTACATATACACACACCTTTGCATATGTTCATACAACATTTAGAATCTTGTAAGGACAATGATTGCTCGTGGATGATGTTTTGAGTAGATGGATGATTGGATGGTAGGATACGGTCTTCCCAACTTGAAGATTTCGGGGACGAAATCCTTTAAGGAGGGGAGAATGTAACAACCCGTATTTTCAATAACCTGTTATAACGTAAATCGAGGCAGAATTTAATTTATAAATCTGAATCTAGGGAAACGGGCTATGCCATTGCGTTCGTCTCGAAAAAATACGCGAAATAGAGTCCGAGTTTTCGAAAATCGGAGTCTGTATGACCCGGTTAAGGCCCAACGAAGTTTTCAGAAAATTTCAAAGTAAAAACAGATTTCAAATTCAAGTTTGAATTTGGGAATTTAGGGCAGTTGGGCGCAGGAGGGAAAACTCCCACCAGAGTACCCAAGTCGACAGCCCTGTCGACTTGGGAGTCGACTTGGTTGGACCCAAGTCGACAGCCCTGTCGACTTGGCTGTCGACTTGGTCCAGCCGGGCAGTTTTGCCTGGTGCACCATTTTGAGGTTGTGTTGAGCTTGGGGGCCAGATTCGGTTTTGAGGGCTGAGATTGGAACTAGGGTTAATCCTAGGGCTAATACTAATCCTAATCTCTATAAATAAGGCCCTAACCTAACCCTAAATCATCATTATTCACTCAAGTAACTAAACTATGGCAAAATCATTCCTCTCATGGCCTCCACTCTCTTCATAAAATTCCTAAGTCATTTCTATGAAGGCTTTCATGTTCATACAAGCATTTTTAAGTTGTATGAGTGATCATTAGCTTGCATTGGTCATCAAGTTGCAAGCTTTATTTTCAAGGCTAGAGTTTTTGGGTGATTTTTGGCAAGGGTTTTTCTATTAGAGCTTGCATTTTGGGTCTATTTGATTGCATAAGGGCTTTGTCATAATTTTTGTGTCTTCATAAGCATTGTAAGCCCTATTCTACTTTCATACTTAAACTCTAAAGTTAAATGTATGATATGCAAGTTTGCCATGATATGCAAGTTTGCTATGTTATGTTATGCAAGTTTATCATGTTATGATATGCAAGTTTATATGCAAGTTTGCCATGTTATGATATGCAAGTATATCATGTTATGATATGCAAGTTTATATGCAAGTTTGCCATGTTATGATATGCAAGTTTATATGCAAGTTTGCCATATATGTTATGCAAGTTTATCATGTTATGATATGCAAGTTTATATGCAAGGTTGCCATGTTATGTTATGCAAGTTTGCTATGTTATGATATGCAAGTTTGCCATGTATGTTATGCAAGTTTGGGGTGATCATTTTGTTCATGTTATCATGTTATGCAAGCTTATCTTGAGTATATGAACATAAAGCTTCAAGCTTTATGCTAAAGGTTGCATTTTGGCAACATGTAAGTTATCATATCTCTTATGATAACTTGTATGTGAGGCTAAATGCGAGCTTATGGCCATTTTTACATGTCATTTATCACCATGTATCACCAATATGCTAAGTTTGGTTTTATGCATGCTTTTGAGACCTAGAAATGTAATATGCAAGTATATGAACATATGTACATTTCATATGCCACCATGTTAAACTTGTGGCTTCAACACCTTTATGTCATGATTATGCCAAGTTCCCTCTTTCTATCCTTTATGCGCGATTGCGATATGTAAGCGATGGGATTGCGGTTGGGGTTGGGTAAACTTAAAAGACATAAAAACACAAGATTGGGAATTTACCTATTAAGTTAGGTCTACCCATTGGGAATTTACCTATTAAGTTAGGTCTACCCAATTGCTTGAAAATTTGTAATATGTTTTGGAAACATGATGGACATGACACTTAGAAAAGATAAGTGTGACCAACTCGAGGTTGGGTTGAGTTTGTAGCGTAAACCTACCCGGAACCGACCGGCTTAACTAGTTGCTACAAACAATAGGACCCAATGTGAGAAGTTGGTCATGTGGTACCTTGAACCCGAGGTTAGACCAAGTTGTGGTGTAAAGCTACCCGGAACCGACCGGCTTAACTAGTAACCGCAACAAAGTCTAATGTGAGAGGTTAAGGCGCATTAATTAATTAATGCTACATGATAAGGTTAAGTAAATTTGACTTATGACACTTAACCAATCTAAACTCGGTAAATTAACGGGGTTAAGTTAACCTACACTTAACCAATCTGAACTCGGTAATTTAACGGGGTTAAGATGAACTATACTTAACCAAATCAACTCAGTAATTTGGTAAGGCTGAGAACCAATTTGATACCTGGTCTGGATAAACTAACTTGATTGATAAATTAAACGAACCTGTTTTGCGGATCTGTAGGACCCACACTAAGTTAGGCAAGTTTGTAAATCTGTTATCTGATCCGTTAGTCTGAAAACTAATCGTCTGAACTTTGTATGTCTGAACTCTGTTAATAAGTTAATCTGAATCTGATAGTCTGGGGACACAAGGGGGGAATACTTGTGTCATTTGTTGTTTGGGACCCATATTAGTCAGTAACCCTTTCTGGTATCAAAACTTTGACCCAACTGTAGGTAGGGTCCGGGCACGCTTACTGAACTAATTATAAGTGGTTCATTCTGATAATGGCGATGGGTGTTGATGGTGCGTTCCAACCGGGTCATGTGCGTGCATGGATCCCGGTCTGCCTCTGAGGATGTAAGACGCCGTGACATCTGTAAATATGCATGTGCCAATTGGTTGCCACTTTAGGGAGTGATACACCCTATCGTGGGGCCGACACAGGGTATTTATGTATTAGGGAGCCGATCGCTTGGGTAGGATTTAGGGTACACTTAGCTCTGTCTGATTCTGTTGGTACCGTCTGTTTTTTTGGGTGGTAACACCCGTCTGTTTCTGCGTGGTACCGTCTGTTAGGGTGGAAAAGGCCCACTACTAGTGTACACCTAATTGTAGTATTCTGTTTCTGTACTCGGTTCTGTTAGGGTGGTAAAGGCCCATTATTGTTAGCATTCCGTTTCTGTACTTTATCTGTTAGGGTGGTAAAAGCCCATTTTTCCCAAACTCTATCTCTGTATGGACCATTCTGTTCCGTCCTGTTTCGATGTAAACATTGGGGTAACACCTAATCCTGTTATACTAGAATTGGTACCAAGAAGTTGAATCTTGATTTAAGTCAAACACCTGATACTGGGCCAAGTTTAGGCCAAGGGATAAATTCTTGTTTATACATGACATGTTAGAATGCTGGTACACCTGTGGTGAAAAACCTTAAACCTGATTATGCGATGACACCTTTATCTACTTTGTTAGTTAATCATCATGCTAGTATGTTGTTATCCTTATGTTCATCCCTGCTTCTCATGCCAGTTAACTTTATCAGTTTACATTGATTGTAGTAGGGCTTACTCAGTCTTTTTGACTGACCTGTTTTCTTTCGCCTCTTTTCTTCCGTTTCCCCCCCCCCCCCCCCCCCAAGGTTCTCAGGGTGGGAATATTGGAGCTTAGCTTGGCTTTCTGATCGCTTGCTTGTGTGATTTTAGCTCATGTACGGTCTTGACATGAAGCTAGCTATGGTTATCACTTATTTTGGGGATAGTACTTATGTATTTCAGTTTTTCAGTGATGTTGTTTTTATCTAGACTTGTGTATTTGGAAAGTTGACATTATGTTGTACCAGACTTGTTTTGAAATGGTTTGAAATCTTCCGCTGTTTTACTTATCTTATTTATTCTGTTTACATATATACATATGTTCTTGTTCTGCCTTGATATATCATTATGCATGTTTACCTGATTCAAACGCCCCTCCAAAGTCAGAGTGCTTGCAAGAGCCACCCTGGCGGAGGTGGGGTGTTACACAGATGCTACATGTGAGAGGGAAGAGACGATTTTAATTTATGTTTACATTCTAAATGCAAACAAAATAAGAATAAGAATATGTTTTTGTTTGTGATTTTAGTTGCAAACAAAATTAGAAATGTAAAAGATGTGTGTTTTTGTTTGCAATTTTAGATGCAAACAAAGTAGAAATTAAAGTTACATTTTGTAGCAAAATTTAAATGGGGATAAATTAGAAAAAGAAAAAGATTATATTTTTATTTGTTTATTTACATTCCTTAGCGTAAATAAACAGAAAATAAAAGACGCTCTCTTATTTACATTCCTAGATGTAAATAAGATTTAGAAATTAAAAGCTACATTTTTATTCGCGTTCTTTAAACACAAGTAAATCATGAAAAGAAGAAAAAAATACGTTTATTTGCATTCCCTAGTGCAAACATAAAATGAGAGAAAAAAAATTACATTTTTATGTAAATTTTTAAAGAATAGTAAGAAGAAACATATTTAGTCCAAAGTATGTTTTACTTTTAATAAAAATATAAATAATAAAAATTACATTTTTGATGTGATATTAAAAGCGTAGGAAAGAAATTCTCATTTTGTTCATAAAAATGAATTGAATAAAATATTCATTTTTGTTCGTTGGGAGGAAATTAACAAATTCACTCCTTGAAATAAAATGGACAAAAATAATCGTTTTATTCATTGTGAAGGAATTTACACCTAGTATAAATAAGAAGGTTGAAATCAAGATTTAAACGTTAGAATTTATGAACAAACTAAATATAAATTATAGTCAGTTATTATAAAGATTGGTGCATGAAATAAAACACGTTTTAATAGACGAGATAAACTTAAGTTGTGATTGGCATTATTCATTTCCTTATTGGTGTGATATTCATGTGGGTGAAAGCACTTGAAAATTTATATTTATAAATATAATTAAAATTATAACGAATCGAGCATGGTAGTTCGCGTTTCGGCAATCGTAACTTTAAACGATTATACCGAGAGATCCGACCGTCGGATTTTCCCAAAATTGGAGCCGTTAGGACCGCTTTGGGAAGATCTTTCCAATGAGACAAATTTTGTCAAAATCCAACGGTTAGATTTCAAGATATGTGTAAATCAAATTTATTGAAAAACAGCGCCAGGGCCACCCTCTGACCCGAAGCGTCGTTTAATTAATTTGAACTATATTTTCATATATATATGTGTATAAATAAAAATAGCGTCAAATCATTAAAGATTAATATTAATAATATGAAATGATTTAAATGATAATTATTCGATAATTATTTGAAAAGTCCGAATTCTACTCATTTCAAATAATTATACGTCGATGAAGAGACGAAGACGGTGTTGAAGACCGGCGGCCTTCACATCGAACGGATGTACTGCTACCAAGGTCCTCGATGGGAGTAGCTACCCTGAAGGGACTTCGGTTGTAGTCGTCCGGGCGTATGTGCTGATTGTTCGGATATACGAGAGCCTCTTAGGTATCTCCGGTTCCGTTCAGACCCAGAACGGACTTGTAAATGGATGCATGTCTGACGTTGAACTTCGTACCATGTAAACTGATGTCTGTTGATATACAACCGTTGGTGGCAAGAGAATTTATTCTTTCGCTCAACACCCTTAGAGGTTGTGTATTGATAGATGTTAATTTCATGGCATGGATTGTCAATGGGACATGCTAAGATGCAAATGATCAAGGCTTTGTTGAAAAGCAGGCCTTGTGGTTGATGATCAAAGCATAGTCTATTTAGGCATAGTTTTGTGTATATCGTGACTTCGCGAGCCTCACACACCGGTTGAGTCTAAAACGGGAGATGGGAATGCAGGGAGTGCACACGCTTCTTTTTAGCTAGGAGCGGTGTTGGGCTTTAACACGGCCTGACATTTGCTTATGTGGTTGATGGAATCTTTGCGAGGCCTCGGTTTATTCTTATTGGTCGCCCTCGGCCAATTTGTAGGTCCAATAGGATCGGGGAACGTGTGTTCAGGCATAACTAATCCACTAAAGTATTTGTGGACCGGCCCTGCTGTATCCAAGGGTTCGCCAGTGTCCGAATCCTGAGGCATTGCTAGAGTATCTCGAATCGGTCAGGAGCTCCTCCCTAGCCTTGACTTATGATGGAAACCCAATTACCAATACGCCCCCATGCGGTTTTGATTGCATAACTAGTATGGCGACATAGTAGATGGTAGCTATGCCGTCTAGGATTAATATTATAATTGAAATATTTTCTTTAAACATATACACACTAATAATAATATCGTATTTTGCGTATTTATCATCTTTTGACCATTATATGGTAAAACCCTATCCTCTGGTTGCGTTGCATTGTGTGATGGGACTTGGGTCTTATAATGGTTTCATTTTTCTAAAAAGCATTGCGTTATTTAACGTTTTACTTTATTTATTGCACTGATAATCCCATGGAATAAACCCGTTCCGCGATAGCGGCGTGGTCCTCGTGATTGTCAAACCCGTTAGTTAATTAAGATATCTCATACCAGTCCCATGACTGACTCGTAGTTTGTTTCACCTTTTGCAAACTCGGGTGCCCTCTTCTACACGGGCAGCCAAGTGATAGGTTAGGCTTGGATATTCGCTGGATGGAAGCTTGCTAATGGAGATGCTGAAGAAACTTTCTTTTTATCTTTTATTTTTTGCTTAAGACTTTGAGACAGTATTTAGATTTGATGTAATTTGAGAGATTGAGACTCTATTTGTTTTCTTTGAGACATCTATTTTGTAAGTGTAATTCTGTGCTGCATACTCTGATGTTTCAGTGATGATGTTTGTAATGACATTTCTTTCCACTGCAATGATTTATATGTTCTGCTATACTCTGAGATCTGTTATTGTTCTAGTTATGTTATATTCCATACGAATTTCCTTACTTTCGTTACACGGGAGTTTGGGGTCGTCGCAGTGTTAATGGTTCGAGTCAGCGTAGCGCTGTTTTATTTAAACATCTATTTAAATCCAAATGAAGGAGTTTGGAAATATTTTCCAAACAAGAATCAGAAATGGTTTCTAATATAGGAAATAAGAAATGGGAGCAAATATGGAAATGTTTTCAAATGATTAATAACGTATATTTTTTAATATAGAAAATAAGGATTTACGAATATATGGAAATGGGAAATCGGGAAATGAATAAATAAATGATAAATTAATTAAAAAGGGGATCGGTGTTGATTGATGATTTGCTTGGTAAGATTTCCATTTGGAAATACAACCGTTGTTTGCACACTTATTTACCTTTGATAGTTAAATCACCGACTATCAAAGATTTTTGACCATTTCCGTTATCAATACAGAGAGACCGGGATCAGATTTATTATCTGAAAACCACTCTGTAAGGGCATTAGCGTTGCGAATCAAATATGATGAAGATAATTGAAGAAGGAGTTGTGCAAGGGCTGTTATGGCGATCCTATGTAGAAATTACCTAAGATAGATTTACAGAATAGTCCCTTCGATTTGTCTAGACACAGGACAACGTGTATGGACGAATGTCTGACAGAGTATATCTAATAGATCACGTAAGTTGATTGCTTCAAACGTATCCACGTTTGGTGGCGGAGGAATTTGTTTCTCTTAGCTTTATACCTGTGATATTTTTGGGGAAATCAATTTGGGATTTGGCAGGTATGACGATGTAGCATTCAAAGTAAATTGGAGGTGTGATCTGTCAGAAGATACGTTATGACATCAAGCCACATCAACCAGGAAATGACAAAAATCGGACAGGCAGCATGGCTAAGTGGGTCGCCCCCATTAGGGTGTATTGTCACCATCTAGAGAATATTCATGTGTGGGCAACCGTAGGTGGTAATATATTCGATACACTCGAGATAAATGAGTGGTCGGTCATGTGTGGGCCGGGTTGCAAGACGTTCTTGTTGAACCCAGTGTATTCCTCTCTAGAGATACACTATCGGCAGGTGGTCCCATACCTTGTCATAGTCGGAATCCAATCTCCAATAAGTGCCTGCGGTTTTGATTGTATACTATATATATGTGGAGAGTGAGATGCAAGCGTTCTGCTAGATTGTATTTACTTGTGATTAGACATTATTATAATATAATAAAAGTATTGATTTTGAAAATGTTTTGGGTTATCGTAAGGTAAAAACCATCCGTATTTATGTGTAGATCGGTCTTACGATTATCATTTCGTTTAAAAGAATTTTTGAAAAGTCAAACCAAATGGTTGGAGTTTACTAACGCCAGTCCAATGACTGACCCAGAGTTTATTTTGTTTTCCCTAAACTCTTGGGTGCCCAATTTTGTACGGGCAATCAAGTAGTCAGGATTTACAGATACACTAGATGGAGCTTGGAGCAGGAGGCTTCAGCATCATTTTATAGCTATTGTTTATTTCCACTGTGATGTAGGTGTTGTACTCTAATACACAAATACAGATTTGTGTTTCAATGTTATTTTGCATACTATATTTTATTCGTTCCGCTGTGAGATTCGTGTTACTCTGATGTTGTTGTGCTCTTCTTCTTCTATTCTAATAGTTCTACCTTATCTATTCTCACCCTCTAATTTCTTTCTATTAACTATCCGGTATTTCCGATGCTTGGATAGTCGACATTGGTATTTGTGTCAATTTTCAGGGTCGAAAGCCCCTGAGTCATTATAGTGGTATCAAAGCTGAAAGTTAAGTGATTACCTTGGCTCTGTGGCGTGACTCAGTAGAGATGGGGTTAGTAATACCCTAGATTGAGTTGATTGTATATACAAGAGCGCGTATTTGTTATTCAATATAAAATTGTTTTATATTGTGGAGATTTATTGATTGAGTTGTTTATGCGTTCTGATCGATCAGTTTGATCCACTGTATCGATAGGAGCTTAAAAACACTCGAATACGATGAACCGACACAGTATGATTTGAAAAGAGGGTAAATGAAATAATTTTACCCAAATTATATTTTGATATAAACAAAGTATAGATATTTGAAGTATTATAGTACATTGGATGTATTGGTTGTGATTATAATCGAATAGGATTATAAAATGTGAAATGGTTATGTAAATAGCTAATCAGAATTCATACAAGTGAAATATGTGAAATCAGATGAATTAAATCTGAATTTAAATCAGAATTGGAATTAAAACCCTGGAAGGTTATAAAAGTGTTTGTAAATGAATCTGGGTTAAATATACGTGAATTTTAAAATCTTGGGAGATTTTAAATTTGTTACAAGCATTGAAAAGGATATTTTGAAATGGATTTCAAAATGAAAGCGTTTAGATAGGGTTTTGAAAGTGATATAGTATTAAACTCACTTTGATAGCTGGAAATATATTTTGATGATGATCATGACATCATCTGTGTTCATTTTCGAGTTGTAAGTGACGGATTACTACCAAAGTTATTGTTTTTGAATTGTTTTGATATTCCAAATGAACATTTTGATTTTTGGAAAAGGCTAAGCTATTTAAAAATGCCCAGAAACAGATTATTTGAATTAAAACAAATTAAACTATAATTTGTAATAGCAAATAGGAATAGAAATTTAATTGAAACCAATTAAGTGGAAATTGAATTGGATTAGAATGATATCAAGAAAATTTGATTTGTGACACAGGAATTTGATTTGTGACACAGGAATCTGAAATGGTATTGGATTGATGAGTTAAGAATTTGAAAACCGAGAATGGGACTTTGATTTGAAATTGAATTTGGCTTGGATAAGCGAATGGTTGTGTTGGAGATAAAAGTAATTTGAGTTTGATTGGGATAACATTTGTATATGTTGAATTAGTAGCAGATATGAAAGATAGAATGATATGCTCGACAAAAAGTTACAAGTTTATATTCTAATTGGGTATGAGATTTTGATGAGCTGATTTGGCAAGCCGCTTGGCTATTTGATTTTCTTTTGGGTTGGAGAAGGCCTAGAAAGGCTAGTTGTAGTTGTACCGAATGAGCCGTGCAAAGGAGGCACTGGTGAAATTTTTCGAAAATTTCGGGTGTTAGAAAATTTTCAAGATTTTTGAAATTTTTCGTTAACAGAAATAAATTAATATTTTTATTGGAATTAATTGGTTCAGTTGAAACTGAAGTCAAGAAGTGAAGAAATAATTTTAACCTAGTTTGTGGAGTTTGTTTTCTACCTTAGCAATTTCGAGGACGAAATTATTTTAAGGGGGAAAGAATGTAACTACCCATACTTTTATGGATAATAAATAATTTGTTTAATTATTTAAATAAAGGTTTGGCAATTTAAAATGACCAGAATTAAATAATAAGGAATATTTAATTAATATAATAATTAAATAATATATTTAAATTCCAGAATAGTCGAAAATAGTAGAATTCACAATACGGTGTGAATTGGATCATATATAAGCTATAATTCAGTTTGGAATTGAATTAGAATAACGAGTATATTATTTAATATGAAGTTTGAACGTATAATCATAATATAATTATAATCGAGCTCGAAATAGCGTGGTAGTTCGTAATTTGGCGATTCGAACTTCAATTGAATATACAGGATTCGTTTTAAATCGGATTTCTGTGAAACAAGAAATGTTCGGAGTTGGTGAAGTATATTTTTCTAATGAAAGAGAAAAATCAGGATTTCATTGTGTAGATTTTGATTTATGTCCAAATCAAATTTTCAAAAAGTCGCTATGGAATTCCTTTATAAATTATAGCGATTTATTTATATTATAATAGGATTTTTCAATATAAATTGAATATCGATTCTACTGGGATTTGAATATCGAGCTATAAATCCAATTGAAGCTATACGATATTCTGTGTGAATATATATACGATAATATTTATTTATTTATATTTAATTTAATTGTTTTTAAATATATTTCTATATTTAAAAGTGTTTATTTAGAGCTTTAAAAAATAGCCAGTTTTGGAAACGACCTACGTTTTCGATGAAACTAATTTTGTTGGATCCGCAATATCAAATTATTACTAGATTTCAATTTTCGTGATTTTTGGGGTCAGTGTGTGGCCGTACGGACTTTTAATGTGAAAAACAGTCAGTATTTCGATGGTTAGAAATACGATGTGTGAGCAAACGGAGTTAGAATTCGACGGAACCAGTTTTGTTGGGCCCGTAATGTCAAACTGTAGCTGCATGTCCATTTTCGTGATTTTTGGATATCATGTGTGATAATAGGAATTTTTAGATGACATATACAAGCAACGACTACTTAAAAATAAATATAAAAAGAATATTCTTTTTCTATAAATACCCCATCTTATTCTAGACCCTATGACTATTTCTTTCTGAGGTCAAATGCATTGGCCGCCACACAGTTCTTCCTAAACGTGAGAAAATCTTCTTCAAAAATTTCTAGAAAATCAAAACAAAGCCCATAAATTCCCAGAAATATATGTACGAATTCCTGGAAGGACTCTCCTCAACCAAGTACCGATATCATCTGGTTCGACGTCAATTTTTGGTTGCCACGAATTTACAGAGTGGTACTTGGCCAGCTAGGTTTAAACGTTTTGTGTATTTAAAGACATATTCTTTGAATTCGACTTCGGTTTGAGGTTCCTGGTGATGAATAGCATATCAGGGTGGAGTTCGAAAGAAATCCGTGCAAATAATGTTCGATGTTATCACGGTTCAGGGCGTGGAAGTGTATGGTTTGCGAGTTATGGGGAGGCATCGAGTTTAACATGTTGGGGTTCAAGGTGAAGAGATTTTCGAGAGGAGTTGAAAGGAATTTTCTATTTGAATTTCCATGGAGAAATGGAGGTATGGTGTGAGGTTGAAGAATCGGGTAATGGCCATAAGAAGGATTCGGGTTGAGCGAATTTGTATGAAGAAGGAGAGGGAGGAGCGGGTACGATGTATGTGCATTGGGCTGAAGGGAAATGGGTAAAGCCCAATTACTTGTGTAATATAAAACCATATATATTGTTTTATTTTCATGTTAGATTGAAAAGTTCATAACTTTGTCATAGCTTATCAAAATTGGACAAAACAAGATCCATTGGGATCGTATGGACAACGGCCACACAATGGAACTGACGGGGAGTGAATCGAAGCTTGTTGTAATTTATTGCAAAATAAATTGTCCGTCTGAATCAAAAGATGGTTAATCGTTATTTAACGATAATCGACCAAGGTGAGTAAAACTCACTAACTCTGTCTAATTTTTTTTTTTTTTTAATTAAATCTAGTACTTATAACGATTGACTGTTGTGTGATAATTGGTTGGCTGAATTGTTGTTTGATTGGTTGAAATTACATATAACAATAAATACACATATCATTAAAACAACATTGATTCTATTTATCAGAATATTACATGTTGAACTGAAATTGATATGAATTATATTGTGTAACATCTGTGGATGCAGAGAAACAGGTCGGAGGGATCCAACTGGATTCCTCAACATTTATTTTACTGTTTTCATATATTGTGTTATATGATGTGATATGCAATCTGTTGCTGATTTTATATGTTTGAATGATACCGATCATTGTTATATGGTACGATAAATACTATAAGAAGTACTGGAGTGTGAAAAGAGAATTATTACAGTGTAGATTGAAAATAAAATATTTATATAAATAAATAGACATTTTAAAAGAAACATTTTAAAATAAATAGATTGTATAAAACAAGGACATTTATGCAATGAATGGACTATATGGAAAGAAACATTTTAAAATGAATAGATTGTATAAGAAAAGACATTTATGAAATGAACAGACAGTATGCAAAGAAATATTTTAAAATGAATATATTGTATAAAAAGAGAACATTTATATAAAATGAAAAGATTTTTAGGAAAGAGAACATTTATATAAAATGAAAAGATTTTAGAAAAGAGAACATTTATACAATGAAAAAGATTTTATAAAATGAACATTTATGAAATGAAGACATTTTTATAAAATGAACATTTATGAAACGAAGACATTTTTATAAGAAAAAACATTTATGCAATGAATAGATTTTATAAAGGGAATCATTTGTAAAATGAATAGAATTTTACAAAAGGAATTATTTATAAAATTGAATAGACATTATAAAAGGGGATTGACAAGATATCAAAGAACAACGAGAAGATGAATTCAAAGTAGATTTTAATCGGTTTTAAACAGATAAATGAAAACGATTAATTTATAAATAATATTTTATAAATGAAATAAAATATTTAACATTTGATAAATAGAATATATAAGTACGAACTTATATAGAGAAGCAGAAATCGGTTTTAACACCGATATTTTAAATGGAATATGAACTCAACATTTATAATGGGAATTATAAAAGAGATTTACGTGTTAGAACTAATAAGGAAATTTCGTATGAATAATTTACAAATAGAAGTATAAATAGAAGTATGTAAATAGAATATTAGTTAAATACGAAATCAAACTTAATGAATGATATAAAAGAAATATTATTCACGTTCGATGTGAATAATAGTTTTAAGTAAAGATTTTGCAAATAAAAACATTTGTAAAGGAAATTGGGTTTTTGAAACAGGAATTCAAACAGAAATGAAATTCCGAATGATTAGAAATGAATAACTTGTTTAATAATAAAAATAAATAGTCAAATTTATAAACAAAGTTTATAAATGAATTAAAAATATAATTATCAGTGGATAATTAAGATTTGCAAATTCAACTGTGAATATAAAATGGAAAATTGGAAGTTTTAAAAAGATGATGATGAAATCCATTCGGATGTTCGAAATGTAAAAAGGATTTAAAAAAATCCGGAAAGATGTGTAATTAGCATCCGACTAGAAACTTATGGTTATAATCGAATATAAGTTATTCGACGAGAGTTAATCGAATATAAGTTATTCGACGAGAGTTAATCGAATATAAGTTATTCGACGAGAGTTAATCGAATATTAGTTTATTCGAAAGAGAGATGATCGAATATAGTTTATTCGAAAAAGAGATATTATCGAATATAGTTTATTCGAAAGAGAGATAATTGAATGTAGTTTATTCGAAAGAGTTATTGAATATAGTCATTGGACAGAGAATTATCAAATAGAGATTATTTGAGAGAGAATTATACATTGGGATTCGACTATGTCGAATGTATGAAGGTTTATTTACTTTCTGGTTTTTAAATTAAGATTTATTTATTAAATAAATCATTTATTTATTTATTCAAATTAAGAAATAAAATTTATTTTAAAGTTAATTATTTTGAAAATTGGGATTTTAATGTTATCATTAAAATCAAATCATTTCTGTAAAAGAAGTGGGTTCATAAATAGAATCTGAGAGTTATGTAAGGAAGTTTGTTTAGGATTTAAAAGGTGAACTTTGTCTTTTTCGAGGTTAGAAATGTTTTTCAGTTAAGGTCTGAGAGGTAGTTATACCCCAACTTGATTGACTCCATTTTTAACTGAGGAATGGTTAAAGTTCGAAAGTGAAGGTTAGTTAACTGAATTTAGTTAATAAGTGTCGAGTCAGCGTAGCGCTGTTTTATTTAAACATCTGTTTAAATCCAAATGAAGGAGTTTGGAAATATTTTCCAAATAAGAATCAGAAATGGTTTCTAATATAGGAAATAAGAAATTGGAGCAAATACGGAAATGTTTTCAAATGATTAATAACGTATATTTTCTAATATAGAAAATAAGGATTTACGAATATATGGAAATGGGAAATCGGGAAATGAATAAATAAATGATAAATTAATTAAAAAGGGGATCAGTGTTGATTGATGATTTGCTTGGTAAGATTTCCATTTGGAAATACAACCGTTGTTTGCACACTTGTTTTCCTTTAATAGCTAAATCACCGACTATCAAAGATTTTTGACCATTTCCTTGTCAATACGGAGAGACCGGGATCAGATTTATTATCTGAAAACCACTCCGCATGGGCATTAGCGTTGTGAACCAAATATGATGAAGATAATTGAAGATGGAGTTGTGCAAGGGTAGTTCTGGCGATCCAAGGTAGAAATTGCCTAAGATAGATTTATAGAATAGTGCCTTTGGTTTGTCCACACCCAGGACAACGTGTATGGACAAATGTCTGACAGAGTATATCTAATGGATCACGTAAGTTGATCGCTTCAAACGTATCCACGTTTGGTGGCGGAGGAATTCATTTCTCTTAGCTTTATACCCGTGATATTTTTATGGAAATCAATTTGTGATTTGGTGGGTATGACGATGTGGCATTCAATTAAATTGGAGGTGTGATCTGTTAGAAGATACGTTATGACCTCAAGCCTCATCAACCAGGAAATGACAAAAATCGGGCAGGCAGCATAGCTAAGTGGGTCACCCCCGTTAGGGTGTATTGTCACCATCTAGAGAATATTTATATTTGTAACTTTTTTCACTTCTGTATCTCCTAGGAACGGTTATGTTGCAAGCAACCGTAGGTGGCAATATATTCGATACACTCAAGAGAAATGAGTGGTAGGCCATGTGTGGGCCTGGTTGCAAGACGATCTTGTTGAACCCAGCGTATTCCTCTCTAGAGATACACTATCGGCAGGTGGTCCCATATCTCTTCGTAGTCGGAATCCAATCTCCAATAAGCTCCTGCGGTTTTGATTGTATACTATAAATATGTGGAGCGTGAGATGCAAGCATTCTGCTAGATTGTATTTACTTGTGATTAGACATTATTATAATATCATAAAAGTATTGATTTTGAAAATGTTTTGGGTTATCGTAAGGTAAAAACCATCCGTGTTTATGTATGGATCGGTCTTACGATTATCATTTCGTTGAAAAGAATTTTTGAAAATTCAAACCAAATGGTTGGAGTTTACTCACACCAGTCCCATGGCTGACCCAAAGTTTATTTTATTTTCCCTAAACTCTTGGGTGCCCAATTTTGTACGGGCAGTCAAGTAGTCAGGATTTACAGATACACTAGATGGAGCTTGGAGCAGGAGGCTTCAGCAGCATTTTATAGCTATTGTTTATTTCCGCTGTGATGTAAGTGTTGTACTTTAATATACAAACACAGATTTGTGTTTCAATGTTATTTTGTATACTATATTTTGTTCGTTCCGCTGTGAGATTCGTGTTACTTTGATGTTGTTGTGTTCTTCTTCTTCTTCTATTCTAATAATTTTACCTTATCTATTCTCACCCTCTAATTTCTTTCTATTAACTATCCGGTATTTCCGATGCTTGGATAGTCGACATCGGTATTTGTGTCGATTTTCAGGGTCGAAAAACCCCCGGGACATTACTTATATATTTATATATAATTTTTTTTATTCCCTTATATATATATTCTTGTTTACATTATCTGTGTGTATTTGTAGACATTTTCGTTGCCTTGTTCTTGTTTCTCCAATTTAACATGTTTTGAAATTTAAGAAGACACACAAATTTATAAAGATTAGCATCAACAATATATCATGCATTCATTTCTTTTCTTTTTTTCTCTCTTTCTCTTTGTGATTTATTTTTAAATTTTGAATAAGAAATAATTATTTCCAACTCAACCTCAGTCAGCCACATTTAATTTGTTTGTAACTTGCATGTATTTCCAGTTTTATCCATTTCAATGCATAACTAGAAGCATTTATGGAAGAGGAAAAAAGGGAAAGTTGCTTCCTTAATAAAATAAATAAAATTTGAAATCATATTCAATGGGAATTAAAGACGGTTCATTCATTGTGAGAAAAAATAATAATTGTCGCATGCGTTTCATTCATGTCCTTTATTTCTTTTATGTTCTCTCTCTCTTCCTTTCATATGAATATATGCCATATTTTATGTCTTTTATAAATATAAAAAAATTAATTAATTAAAGAAATAATAATAATGAAAGTCATAAATGCATGCACCATGCATGTTTCAATTATGCCACAATTCCTCTTGGAATTCCCATCTAACATTTCATTCATTTACCACCCAAGATTGTCATTTTCTTTTTTATACATATAATATCCTTTTCACTTCCTTAACCCTAATTTCATAAACAAAGCAGCCGCCATTTCTAAAATCCATGGCTGTGCTCTTCCCGTCTTCTTTTTTCTTTCCCTCCCAATCTACTCAATGAATTCCTCAACTCCAAAAAGAAAAAGAAAAAAAAGAAAAAAAAATCGAAGAGCTTGTCATGATCTCTGATTCCATTCCGGTGGGTTGAGGCGCAGTGCGCAGGTGGATGTTGGGGCGGAGTTATTGGGTTTCGATGGTGCTCAGATAAATCACATTGAGGAAGAAAGGTTAAGCGGAATTAAATTAATTTATTTCATTATTATCCTAACTATATAATTATTGTGTTTAAACTTCAAACTGTCATAGATTTTGCAAACGCAGACGGAATCAGACGATTTCTGATGCGTTGGAATCGTAAATTCAAGATCTACGAGATGGAATAGCTTTGGACAAAAACAGAAGCGGTTGGAATTTCTGATAAAATTAAACGCTTGTTTAATTTTGTTAAAACCATCGTTATACAAACGATTTCTGAAACTGTTCAATGTGAGATATCCTCTCTAAAAACTCTGCACAGTTATTTATTTATTTACATAACTAAATCTATATATATATATATATATATAATTGCCGGTGAGAATTCTATTTTTTATTAATAATTAAAATTAATTAATTATGATTGTGTTATTATCAATCCACTGTTAAATTCTATTTGTTGTTATATGTGATTTGATCTGGGATTGATGTGGTTATGTAGATCTGTTGATTTGACGATTGTTATGTTGAAACAAAATTGTTGAGACAAAATTTACATTTTTGTCAAAATAAAATAGTTGAGACAAAATTTACATTTTTGTCAAAATAAAATAGTTGAGACAAAATTTACATTTTTGTCAAAATAAAATAGTTGAAACAAAAATGACATTTTTTGTTGAAATAAAATAGTCAAAACAAAAATATCATTTTTTGTTGAAATAAAATAATCAAAACAAAATGAATCATTTTAGTTGAAATAAAATAGTTGAAACAAAATGAATCATTTTAGTTGAAATAAAATAGTTGAAACGAAATGAATCATTTTAGTTGAAATAAAATAGTTGAAACGAAATGACTCATTTTTGTTGAAATAAAATAGTTGAAACAAAATGAATAATTTTATTTGAAATAAAATAGTTAAAACAAAGTTGAAATTAAATAGTCAAAACAAAATTAACATTTTTATTTATTTTGTTAAAACAGAATTGTTAACAAAATGAAGTTGTCACTTTTATTTATTTTGTTAAAATAGAATTGTAAACAAAATGAAGTAGTCACTTTTATTTATTTTGTTAAAATAGAATTGTTAACAAAATGAAGTGGTCACTTTTATTCATTTTGTTAAAATAGAATTGTTAACAAAATGAAGTTGTCACTTTTATTCATTTTGTTAAAATAGAATTGTTAACAAAATGAAGTTTTCACTTTTATTCATTTTGTTAAAATGGAATTGTTAACAAAATGAACTGGCCACTCTTATTCATTTTGTTAAAATAGAATTGTTAACAAAATGAAGTTGTCACTCTTATTTATTTTGTTAAAATAGAATTGCTAACAAAATGAAGTTGTCACTTTTATTCATTTTGTTAAAATAGAATTGTTAACAAAATGAAGTTGTCACTTTTGTTTATTTTGTTAAAATAGAATTGTTAACAAAATGAAATTGTCACTTTTATTTATTTTGTTAAAATAGAATTGTTAACAAAATGAAGTTGTCATTTTTATTTATTTTGTTAAAGTTGAATTATTAACAAAATGAAGTTGTCACTTTTATTTATTTTTTAAAATAGAATTCTAAACAAAATGAAGTTGTCACTTTTATTTATTTTGTTAAAATAGAATTGTTAACAAAATGAAGTTGTCATTTTTATTCATTTTGTTAAAATAGAATTGTTAACAACATGAATTTGTCACTTTTATTCATTTTATTAAAATAGAATCAAAATGAAATTATCACTTTTATTCATTTTGTTAAAATAGAATTGTTAACAAAATGAAATTATCACTTTTATTCATTTTGTTAAATTAGAATTGTAGCTAAAATGAAATAATCACTTTTATTCATTTTGTTAAAATACAATTGTAGGTAAAATGAAGTTATCACTTTTATTCATTTTGTTGAAATGGAATTGTAGGTAAAATGAAGTTACCACTTTTATTCATTTTGTTGAAATGTAATTGTAGGTAAAATGAAGTTATCATTTTTAATCATTTTGTTGAAATAGAATTGTCAATAAAATAAAAGAATCATTTTTAATCATTTTGTTGAAATAGAATTGTCAACAAATAAAAGAATCATTTTTAATCATTTTGTTGAAATAGAATTGTCAACAAAATAAAAGAATCATTTTAATCATTTTGGTTGAAATAGAATGGTCGACAAAATAAAAGTATCATTTTTATGTTACAAGATATACATTAGATTTGTACGCAAATTAAAGAGACATTTTTACTGTCTAGTTATACATTAGAATTTGTATGCAAATTAAAATAAACATTTTTATGTGTTATGTAATACATTGAAACTATATACAAATAAAAATATTTCTTTTTACTTGTTAAAGTTAAAAAATATAAATTGCATACAAATAATGGAAATAAAAAGTATCTTTTTATTTGTCATTAGCAACAATGTCATGTATATAAATTACATTTTATTTGACATTAGAAACATATACAAAATGTAATGTAAATAAATTACATTTTTAATTTTGACATTGGAAATGTAGGAAAGGTCATGTAAATAAAATACCTTTGACATTAGAAACATGTAGTGAATTAATGTAAATAAATTACATTTTTTTTATTTTGACATTAGACAAATGTAGAAATGTATGCAAATAAAATACATTTTTATTTGACATTTTAAACATGTAGAAATGTATGCAAATAAAATACATTTTTATTTGACATTATAAACATGAAGAAATGTATGCAAATAAAATACATTTTTATTTGATATTATAAACATGTAGATATGTTATGCAAATAAAACATTCTTTTATTTGACATATTAAACACATTAGTGGAAACGTTGAATGATTTATATTTATATATAATTTTAAATATCTAAATATAAATTAAAATTAAACGAATCACGCTCTGTAGTTCGTGTTTCGGAATCATAATTTTAAACGATTATACCAAAAGATCCGACCGTCGGATTTTCCCAAAACTAAAACTGTTAGGTCCGCTTTGGGAAGATTTTTCCAATGACATAAAATTTGTTAAAATCCAACGGTTAGATTTCGAGAAATATGTAAATCAAATTTGGGTATAAATAGCGCCAGGGCTGCCTATTGACCCGAAGTGTCGTTAAATTAAATTGGACTATTTTTATATAAATAAAAATAGCGATAAACCATTATAAAATACTATTAATGATATGAAATGATTTTAAATTATATATATTCGAAAATTATTTGAAAAGACCGAGTTCAATCTCATTTCAAATAATTATACGACGATTTATAGTCGAAGACATTGAAGACGGTAATTGAAGACCGACGATCTTCACATCGAATGGATGACTACTGATGCCCTGGACTGGTTTGCTCCTAGGAAAGGGTTATAGTGGTAGTTGTCCAGACGTACTTGTTGATTGTCCGGATAAGCGAGCACCTCTCTTTCGTATTGGACATACGGGACGAGGAATAAGGTGTCTCTGGTTTCACTACAAGAAAATGAGGTCTTTACCTACTAATTGTAAGTGTAGGTAAAACTAACATAATGGTGGGTAATATATTTTAGCTACCAATATTGAATTGGTAGAAACTGAGTAGGTAAAGCTTAGTAGAGAAAGAGATTTACCTACACTTATTGATATTGGTAGGTAAAAGAATCAATGGACCCCACTATCTTATGACTCGAATAATGAGTCACTAACTGATTTGTTTGATGATGTGTCATCCCATATGGCTTTTGACATGGCTGGTGATGTGTCATCCTACATGGATGCTGACACAGTTGTCGTAATAGTATACACATAGCATATATTAATGCCGACACTTGGCATTTAATGGTTGGTTCATGTGTCAAAAAATAATTTGCCCATGTGTCATCGTTTGATTAGTGCATATGACATCATTTTTTAGGCCATATAACATTATTTGTTATAATAAATATTTACAAGAATTGAATATTTACACAGAAATTATTTTTAAGAAAATAACAAATATTTAATTTATTCAATTGAATATTTATTACACTTTCGAATTGTACACATACAGTTTCCTCACTATTATACAATCACTTATACATACACTTCCTCGCTACATTTCACTCGTATACATTGGCTCCTTACTACATACTAATTCACTCATATACATGTACACAGTCAGTCACTCATACTCTCACTCTAGTTTTAGTCATCGGATTCTTGATCCTGAATTTGTCCAGTCGTCTATCATACCTGTCATAATAAAATAGCATAGTAAATTGAAAAGAAACAATTTAATTCACAAATATATAATTTTGATATAAATTTACCTCAGTAAGTTAGGTTGTTTCTCACAATTTTTCTAGATAGGGTGAAACGAGTGTGTGTACCTATCATAATAGATTTATTAGCTTTTTCCTTCCAATATAAGGCAAAACATAAATATAAGCTATAAAATCCAATCAATTAGTTTTATACCAAATCAAATCAGAGATTAGTAGAAAGTTATCAAATGAGACCAACATCAAACCAAATTAAATTAGCATTGAAAATGAAATAAATATATGAGAATTAATTAACATTGATATGAATCAGATATTAAATGGTAACATATTAACGTTAATATATACAGTATGAAATAAATTAAGACAAACGTTAATATTTTACCATTTATTCCATACTTGTTTTAACGTTAACTAACATTAAATGGTAACCATGTTTATTTACCTTAATTTATACAAGTATGAAGTAGAGTAACGGTAATTTATACAAGTGCAAGCAGTTATTAATGTTAATAAATGCTACCATGTAACCATTTATACAAATAATATGTTAGCATGTAAGAAATGATGCCATATTAATTTACGTTAATGTATATGTAAATTAACATGGTACCATTTAATATGTAAATTAACGTAAATTAGCATGGTACCATGTAATGTTAACCATTTATTTAATAAATTAATTTATACAAATATTACCATTTATAAATGCTACCTTGTATAAACTAACGTTAATTAATGTTAATCAACTGCAATTAATTTATACATGTATGAAATAAATTAATACAAATGTTAATATATCTTCAATTATCACTAACCAGTTTTTTAAGGATGCCAAGCTGAGCCCATGTTATAACTTCAAGTAGCTCTTCTAATATTCCATAACCACCTGGGAATGTAGTAGAATAATATCAGAAAATATAAAATGAAGGAAAGATAAAATAAAATTTGTAACATAATGGATAAAAATTAACCAAATAATGTAATGAATGCATCTTTGCTCAAAAAATGTAATGAATGCATCAGAGTGCTTAGCCATTTCTGCCTTTCTTTGATGCATGTCGCTCACTTCTTTCACTACCCCATATGTTTCTCCAATTAACTATATAATAAACCAAATATGAGAATGAAACCTTTGACTTTTATCAGATATGAATTTTAAGCCAAGATCACCTCTTTAGCCATTAGAGTCCTTGGTATGATCCTAATGTTTCCACACATAAAATAAATAAAATTGATTGAAGTAAGAAATTTGTAAAACAGGAAAAGAAAAAAGGATGTAAACAATATAAGTTAATTACCCAGCAGCATGACCATTAGCATTGTGAATAGCTTTAGAAACTGAACCCATGACCTCAACGCTACCATTTCCATAAACCAGATCCATTTTTCTAGCCATCTGTAGATAAATAAATAAATAACGTAAGACAGGAAGGAAGAAAGGAAGAAAAGGGAAAAAATAAATTACCTCCAGGGATGAAAATAAAAGGTTTTCTACGCATTAAAATTGTGGTGAATACTAGCGTCAGTAAGCAGTTATTAACGTTAATAAATGCTACCATGTAACCATTTATACAAATAATATGTTACCATGTAAAAAACGGTACCATATTAATTTACGTTAATTTATATGTAAATTAACATGGTACCATTTAATATGTAAATTAACGTAAATTAACTTGGTACCATGTAATGTTAACCATTTATTTAATAAATTAATTTATACAAATTTTATCATTTATAAATGCTACCATGTATAAATTAACGTTAATTAACATTAATCAATTGCAATTAATTTATACAAGTATGAAATAAATTAACATAAACGTTAATATGTTGCCATTCATATCAAGTATTGAGTCTATCATGTATAAATTAATGAACGTTAATATGTTACCATTTATTTCATACAAACATTAAATGGTAACTCTTGATAAATTAACACAAACGTTAAGCAAGGCTAATATCAACTATGTTTTAACAAAATAAATATGAAATAAATTAAAAGGAATTAAAGAAAAAAGATGAACATTAATTAGCACAAACTCTTGATATACATATACATACATACATACATACAAACAAAATTGAATTGACTCAGTTGTCTGTAAATATAGATCTAATATTAAAATGGAATTGAATGTATATTATATTTTTCAAACATTATGTATAAGAATAGCAGAGAATAAAAGAAAAGAAGAATAAGAGGATATACATGAATGTAATTAAATTCCTTATATGCATGAATCTCTTCCTTATATCATTGAATCTATTTGTTATATGCATGAATGTAATTGATTCAGACAATTATTTTGGAGCTGGAGCTAGAAAATATACTAATTTGGCCTGCAGAATACACAGATGCAAATTTATCAGATGCCTACATCGTTATTATTTTGTTGTTATTGTGCAGATTCATGTGTGAATAAAAAGGTTGAAAAAATATAGTTATTAGGGTATATCATGAAACATGTTTTTAGAAAGAGAAGAAAATCAATTAAGTTTTAAAATAAGAATGTCTGACTTGTTTTAGAAAGGGATGTAAACATAGCAACTATAATAAATAGTTGTCATCAAGATTATTGGTATTTATTTGTAGTGGCAGTTTTTATGTTTTATATTGTGGCCAATCAGAAGAGACTATACGGATTGAGACCACAAAAGAGATCACGTGGATTAAAATTTGTACCGTTAGATTTAATTTAAAATAAGCTAATAAATTTATAGTCCGAGGATGGTATAAATTGTGTCTCTGCAATAAACTAGAGAAAATATGTTTTGGTCATTTCAAATGATGACATATTAGCGTGAAATTGTGAAACATTTTTGAAAAATTTAAAGTTAATCGAATGCTTGGAAAAAATTAAGAATGTATGATAGGTTATTAACGAATGATTATTTAATATTAATTATTTACAATTTAGTTATTGTTTATCAATTTATTAACGGTTAGTTATTTCATATTTCAAAATAATTATTAATAATTAATAGAGAAATTATTTTACATAAAACATTGCTAGGACATGTAAGCGAAATCTTCAATTCAAAAAAAATTACTGGAATATACTTTTTTGACACATCATCGAATGACTCATCATTATTTTTAATGAAAGTTGAAAATGATATGAGAAAAATGTATATGTGTAGATAATACATTTTAACTACTATAATTACCGGTAGATAATCATCCTTTAACAATTTTGTTAAAATTGACAACATTTACCTACCAATGAATTTTACCATTAAATATTGGTCGATAAAGGTTCTCTTTACCTACTTATATCTATTGGTAGGTAAAATATTGGTAGATAAAGATCAAATTTCTTGTAGTGTTTCGTTCAGACCTAGAACGGACTTGTAAATGGATATGTGTCTGATGTTGAATTTCATTCTATGTGAATTGATTTCTATTTAATATATATATATGTTTGGTGGCGGAGAATTTATTCTCTTGCTTAACACCCTTCTCTGAGACGCACGAGCTTAGAGGTTATATATTTTTATAATTATCGGTCGCATGGCATGAATTGTCAATGTGGCATGCCAAGATGCAAATGATCAAGGCTTTTGTTGAAAAGCGGAACCTTGTGGTTGAAGATCAAAGCACAACCTATTTAGGCATAACTTTGTGTATAGTGTTACTTCGCGAGCCTCACACCCCGGTAGGATTCAGAAACAGGATAAGGGAACGCAGGGAGTGCACACGTTTCTTTCTAGCTAGAAGTGGTGAATGAGACACCTCGGATATATTGGTCGATAGCAGCCAATTGATAGGTCTAATAGGACCGGGAAACGTGTGTTCAGGAATTGCCAATCCACTAAGGTATATTTGTGGGCCGGCCCTGTAGGATCCAAGGGTTCACTGCGAGGGATCCTGAAGACATTTGCTAAAGTGTCTCGAATCGGTAAGGAGATCATCCCTAGCCTTGACCCTTAATAGAAACCTAATTTCCAATATGACATTACGGATTTGATTGTAAACCTATATATGGCGACATAGTAGGATGGAGTTTTATGCCGTCTAGGATTGATACATTTACTTTGAAAGTATTTTTAAATTGATTAGACACTAATAAAAATATTAAATATTGTTTTATACATATCAAGCATGTTTGATCATTATAAGGTAAAACTCTATCCTCCGTTTTGCGTTGCATTGTGTGATGGGACTTGAGTCTTATAATGATTTCATTTTCTAAAAAGCATTGCGTTTTTTAAAAGATTTATTTAATTTATACACTGACTATCCAATGGAGTAAACCCGTTCCGCGTTAGCGGCGTGGTCCTGTGATTAGTCTTATTATTAGGTAAGTTAAGTAAAGATTTCTCATACCAGTCCCATGACTGACTCGTTGTTTGTTTCACTTGCAAAGTCGGGTGTCCTTATTTTCCACATGGGCAGTCGAGTGACTTGTTTTGCAGATATTTATTTATTGAGCAGGATTCTGGATCGAAGCTTAAAGAGATGGGGTTAGTAATGCCCTAGAATGAGTCGAGAGTGACAAGTTTATAATTAACGTATTTGTGATTATATATATAATCCGATTTTAGAAAATATGATTTTGAATATATAAAAGTTATATATATTTTAAAAGATAATCAACTGCTTGATTGATGATTGTGTTGTGTGATTATTAGTTCAACTAATAAAATTATTGAAACCAATAAAAGAATGAAAATTGAGTTGGTTAGTTAAACAACTTTTAGCTCCGTTCCTTTTCGAGGACGAAAAGATTTTAAGTGGGGGAGATTGTAACAACCCGGAAAATCAGAATCAATTTAAAAAATTTATTTTAAGAAATTTTGTTAGAAAATATGTCAGAAATTCCATTCCATAATTTAAATTATTAAATTTAAAAAAAAAATTAATTAAACTATGATGTTATTAATTAGATTTATTAATATATGCTAATAGGTTGATTTAAAATAATATGTAGATTCTAAATGAAATAAGTTATGACAACATTCATTCGTTTTTAAATTCCATTCGCTTTAATACTTTCCCTATCTATTCAAAGTGTAACGTTCATCAATTAATAAATTTTTAAACATGAATAGTTGCATTCGTTTTCAATGCCTTCCCCTCATCGTTGTTTCCTTAATGCAACATTCATTTCTTTTCTTAATTATATTAAATTTGTTTTCCTTTATTTATTAATTTCTTTCCTTACTTTTACATTCATGCATCTTATTTCATTTACATGTTCTCGTTCCTTATATTTTCATCCCCTTATTTCCTTTCCCCTTTTGTTTCCCATTATTATTATTATTATTTATTCTTTCAAAAACAAACAATCCTCACATATATATATATATTTATATATATTTTTATTCCCTTATATATATATATATATATATCTTGTTTACACTATCTGTGTGTATTTGTAGACATTTTCGTTGCCTTATTCTTGTCTGTCCAATTAAATACGTGCCCTACGATTATGATATTATATGTTTTGAAATTTAAGAAGACACACAAATTTATAACGATTAGCATCAAACAATTTATCATGCATTCATTTCTTTTCCTTTTTTTCTCTCTCTCTCTCTCTCTTTGTGATTTATTTTTATATTTTGAATGAGAAATAATTATTTCCAACTCAGCCTCAGTCAGCTACATTTAATTTGTTTGTAACTTGCATGTGTTTTCAGTTTTATTCATTTCAATGCATAACCAGAAGCATTTATGGAAGAGGAAAAAAGGGAAAGTTGCCTCCTTAATAAAATAAATAAAATTTGAAATCATATTCAATGGAAATTAAAGACGGGTCATTCATTGCGAGAAAAAATAATGATAATAATAATTGTCGCATGCGTTTCATTCATGTCCTTTATCTCTTTTATGTTCTCTCTTCCTTTCATATGCCATATTTTATGCCTTTTATAAATATAAAAAAATATTAATTAAATAAAGAAATAATAATAATGAAAGTCATAAATGCATGCACCATGTGCGTTTCCATTATGCCACAATTCCTCTTGGAATTCCCATCTAATGTTTCATTCATTTACCATCCAAAATTGTCATTTTCTTTTTTTATATTTAATATCCTTTTCACTTCCTTAACCCTAATTTTATAAACAAAACAGCCGCCGTTTCTAAAATCAATGGCTGCGCTCTTCCCGTCTTCATTTTTTTCTCATAATCTACTCAATGAATTGCTCAACTCTAAAAAAAAAAGGAAGAAAGAAAATCGAAGAGCTTGTCATGATCTCTGATTGCATTCTGGTGGGCTAAGACGTAATGCATAAGTGGATGTTGGGGCGGAGCTTTTTGGGTTTCGATGGTGCTTAGATAAATTACGTTCAGGAAGAAAGGTTTAAGGGAAATTAAATTGATTAATTTAATTATTATCCTAATTATATAATTAATGTGTTTAAACTTCAAATTGTCATAGATTTTGCAAACGAAAACGGAATCAGACGATTTTTGATGCTTGGAATCGTAAATTCAAGATCCACGAGATGAAACAACTTTGGACAAAAACAGAAGTAGTTGGAATTTCTGATAAAATTAAACGATTGTTTAATTTTGTTAAAACAATCGTTATACAAACGATTTCTGAAACCGACCAAGATGAGAAATCCTCACTAAAAACTCTGCATAGTTATTTATTTATTTACATAACTATATATATATATATAGTTGCCTGTGAGAATACTATATTTTTTTATTAATAATTAAATTAATTAATCATGATTGTGTTATTATCAATTCGCTGTTAAATTCTATTTGTTGTTATACGTGATTTGATCTGGGATTGATGTGGTTATGTAGATCTGTTGATTTGACGATTATTGTGTTGAAACAAAATTGTTGAGATAAAATTTACATTTTTATCAAAATAAAATGGTTGAGAGAAAATTTACATTTTTATCAAAATAAAATAGTTGAGACAGAATTTATATTTTTTCAAAATAAAATAGTTGAGATAAAATTTATATTTTTGTCAAAATAAAATAGTTGAAACAAAAATGACATTTTTTGTTGAAATAAAATAGTCAAAACAAAAATATCATTTTTTGTTGAAATAAAATAGTCAAAATAAAATTATCATTTTTTGTTGAAATAAAATATTCAAAACAAAATGAATCATTTTAGTTGAAATAAAATAGTTGAAACAAAATGAATCATTTTTGTTGAAATAAAATAGTTGAAACAAAATGAATCATTTTTGTTGAAATAAAATAGTTGAAACAAAATGAATCATTTTAGTTGAAATAAAATAGTCAAAACAAAATTAACATTTTTATTTATTTTGTTAAAATAGAATTGTAAACAAAATGAAGTTGTCACTTTTATTTATTTTGTTAAAATAGAATTGTTAACAAAATGAAGTGGTCACTTTTATTCATTTTATTAAAATAGAATTGTTAATAAAATGAAGTGGTCACTTCTATTCATTTTGTTAAAATAGAATTGTTAACAAAATGAAGTTGTCACTTTTATTCATTTTGTTAAAATAGAATTGTTAACAAAAAGAAGTGGTCACTTTTATTCATTTGTTAAAATAGAATTGTTAACAAAATGAAGTTGTCACTCTTATTTATTTTGTTAAAATAGAATTGTTAACAAAATGAAGTTGTCACTTTTATTCATTTTGTTAAAATAGAATTGTTAACAAAATGAAGTTGTCACTTTTATTTATTTTGTTAAAATAGAATTGTTAACAAAATGAAGTTGTCACTTTTATTTATTTTGTTAAAATAGAATTGTAAACAAAATGAAGTTGTCACTTTTATTTATTTTGTTAAAATAGAATTGTCAACAAAATGAAGTTGTCATTTTTATTCATTTTATTAAAATAGAATTGTTGACAAAATGAAATTATCACTTTTATTCATTTTGTTAAAATAAAATTGTTAACAAAATGAAATTATCACCTTTATTCATTTTTGTTAAAATAGAATTGTAGGTAAAATGAAATTATCACTTTTATTCATTTTGTTAAAATAGAATTGTAGGTAAAATGAAGTTATCACTTTTATTCATTTTGTTGAAATGGAATTGTATGTAAAATGAAGTTATCACTTTTATTCATTTTGTTCAAATGGAATTATAGGTAAAATGAAGTTATCATTTTTAATCATTTTGTTGAAACAGAATTGTCAACCAAAAAAAAAAGAATCATTTTGTTGAAATAGAATTGTCCACAAAATAAAAGAATTATTTTTAATCATTTTGCTGAAATAGAATTGTCAACAAAATAAAAGAATCATTTTAATCATTTTGGTTGAAATAGAATGGTCGACAAAATAAAAGTATCATTTTTATGTTACGAGATATACATTAGATTTGTATGCAAATTAAAGAGACATTTTTACTGTCAAGTTATACATTAGAATTTGTATGCAAATTAAAATAAATATTTTTATATGTCATGTTATACATTGAAACTATATACGAATAAAAATATTTCTTTCTATTTATTAAAGTTAAAAATAGAAATTGCATACAAATTATGGAAATAAAAAGTATCTTTTTATTTGTCAGTAGCAACAATGTCATGTAAATAAATTACATTTTATTTGACATTAGAAACATGTAAAAAATGTAATGTAAATAAATTATATTTTTTATTTTGACATCAGAAATGTAGGAAAGGTCATGTAAATAAAATACATTTGACACATGTAGTGAATTAATGTAAATAAATTACATTTTTTTTCATTTTGACATTAGAGAAATGTAGAAATGTATAAAATACATTTTTATTTGACATTATAAACATGTAGAAATGTATGCAAATAAAACATATTTTTATTTGACATTATAATCATGAAGAAATGTATGCAAATAAAATACATTTTTATTTCACATTATAAACATGTAGATAGGTTATGCAAACAAAACATTCTTTTATTTGGCATGTTAAACACATTAGTGGAATCGTCGAATGATTTATATTTATATATAATTATATATATATATGTAAATTAAAATTAAACGAATCGCGCGCGATAGTTCGCGTTTCGGAATCATAACTTTAAACGATTATACCGAAAGATCCGACCGTTGGATTTTCCCAAAACTGAAACCGTTAGGTCCGCTTTGGGAAGATTTTTCCAACGATATAAAATTTGTTAAAATCCAACGGTTAGATTTCGAGAAATGTGTAAATCAAATTTGGGTAAAAATAGCGCCAGGGCCACCTATTGACCCAAAGCGTCATTAAATTAAATTGGACTAGTTTTATATAAATAAAAATAGTGATAAATCATTATAAAATAATATTAACGATATGAAATGATTTTAAATTATGTATATTCGAGAATTATTTGAAAAAACCGAGTTCAATCTCATTTCAAATAATTATACAACGATTTATAATCGAAGACATTGAAGACGGTGATTGAAGACCGGCGATCTTCACATCGAATGGATGACTACTGATGCCCTTGGACTGATTTGCTCCCAGGAAAGGGTTATAGTGATAGTTGTCCAGACGTACTTGTTGATTGTCCAGATAAGCGAGCACCTCTCTTCCGTATTGGACATACGGGACGAGGAATAAGGTGTTTCCGGTTTCGTTCAGATCCAGAATGGACTTGTAAATGGATGTGGGTCTAACATTGAATTTCATTCTATGTGAATTGATTTCTATTTAATATATATCTGTTTGGTGGTGGAGAATTTATTCTCTTGCTTAACACCCTTCTCTGAGACGCACGAGCTCAGAGGTTATATATTGATAGTTATCGGTCGCATGGCGTGAATTGTCAATGTGGCATACCAAGATGCAAATGATCAATGCTTTTGTTGAAAAGCAGAGCCTTGTGGTTGATGATCAAAGCACAACCTGTTTAGGCATAGCTTTGTGTATACCATTACTTCGCGAGCCTCACACCCCAGTAGGAGTCAGAAACGGGATAAGGGAATGCAGGGAGTGCACATGTTTCTTTCTAGCTAGAAGTGGTGTCATGGTATGGAGCCCAGACATTTTTACTTATATGGATGATGGAATGAGACGCCTCGGATATATTGGTCGATAGTGGCCAATTGATAGGTCCAATAGGACCGGGAAACGTCTGTTCAGGAATTGCTAATCCACCAAGGTATATTTATGGGTCGGCCCTACCGGATCCAAGGGTTCACTGCGAGGGATCTTGAGACATTTGCTAGAGTGTCTTGAGTCGGTAAGGAGATCATCCTTAGCCTTGACTCATGATGGAAATTCAATTTCCAATACGACATTACGGATTTGATTGTAAACTTATATATGGCGACATAGTAGGATGGGGTACTATGTCGTCTATGATTGATACATTTACTTTGAAAGTATTTTTAAACTGATTATACACTAATAATAATATTAAATATTGTTTTATACGTATCAAGCATGTTTGATCATTATAAGGTAAAACTCTATCCTCTGGTTTGCGTTGCATTGTGTGATGGGACTTGAGTCTTATAATGATTTCATTTTCTAAAAAACATTGCGTTGTTTTAAGAGATTTATCCAATTAATACACTGGCTATGCAATGGAGTAAACCCATTCCGTGTTAGCGGCGTGGTCATGCGATTATCCTTATTAGGTAAGTTAAGTAAAGATTTCTCATACCAGTCCCATGACTGACTCGTAGTTTGTTTCACTTGCAAAGTCGGGTGCCCTTATTTTCCACACGGGCAGTCGAGTGGCTTGTTTTGCAGATATCTATTTGTTGAGCAGGATTCTGGATCGAAGCTTAAAGCGGTGTCTAGAGCATTGATAGTCTTCCGCTACGTTAGTTTATTGTTTCCGCTGCATTGTATTAAAATTATTGTAAATTAATCATCCGTTGTTGTATTATTATATTCGATGTACTCTGATATTCTGCACTCTGATGTTGCATTATTATGATGCAATAAAAGTCTTCTGTTATTTCTTACGATGTGTTATATGCCCAGAGTTATCGTATGCGAGATTCGGACGGTCTTGGATGATTTAGCGATCGACTAGGTCTGGGCGAAATCCGTGTCGTTACAATTAACTTCAAATTGATGTAACGAGAGATCTGACCATCGGATTCTCCTAAAAGTGGAACCGTTGGGTTCGTATCGAAACGAGCTTTCCAATGAATATAAGAAGTTTAAAATCTAATGGTAGGAGTTGGAATTATGTCGAAGTCAAATTTGAAAAAGGTCGATATGGATGCAGTTCGGTGGCCGTTATTGGAAACCGACTGTACGGCCCTTGATAAAATTATTAAAAATATTAATAAATTGTGTAAAATCATAATAAATGGTTTGGAAAGATTTTGGATGAAAAATTCCATATTTGAAAAGATAAAAATATATTTTTATCGAAATGAACGAGTTATTAACTAGAATAAATCTTTAATAAGATTTATTGAAGTTTTCCATTTAATTAATTTTTATTTGGAATTAAATAAAATAAATTGGATTTTGGGTTTGTCGTGAACGGTGTTTTAAATAACACTGTTCTTAAACCCCGTATGAAAAAACTAAATCTTTTAATTAAGATTTAGAGAAGTTTACTAATTAATTAATATTTAATTAGAATTGAAATGAAAGATGATTGTGGGTTTATCGTGAACTGTGTTTTAAACGATAGTTGTTCTTTAATCCCAATTAACAATGGAAATATAATTTGGAATTTATAAATCTTTTATTAAGATTTAAATGGAATTTATAAATCTTTTATTAAGATTTAAATGAGAATTTTTCCAAAGTAAAGTTTTCCAATTTAATAGAATAAATTGGAATTGAAGGGAATTCGATTTAATAATAATCGAGACAAGCTTCTGTGAATGAAGACCGTTACTATATATTGAATTTGAAAGGCCTTGTTGCTATTCCATTTATATTATTAGTCTGATACAGAAATTTATATCGATTATGTATTGATCCGTTTTCCGTGAAGATTCCATAGTTTAATGGAAGAAGATTTGGATTTATCGTGAACTGTGTTTTAAATGACATTAGTTCTTTAACCCAGTTAAAGATAAAGATTATTTTCCTAAATTTGAATAATCATAAAGTAATGATTTTTGATATTAAAATCAGATCAGAGTTTTAATAAATATCTAATTAGATTGAAACGGGAATGAGATAATTTAATTTATCGAATTCTTGAAATGATCGAGAATAGAGTACGACCAGTTTTACTTCAGACGATAGTTAATTCTTTAATAGATTTAAATGTGAAATGGTAATTAAATTTACCGATAACACTGTGGGTGTTAGATATGGAGTGCTACTAGTTTTGCTCCATGGGATGATAAGTTGCGACTGGGATAATAAATATAAATAAATGATTACTTCGATAAGCTTCAATAATCCCGACTAGTTAATAAAATCTTTTGAAATTGATATCCAAAGGAAGATTAAAGAATAAATTTAAAAGAATTTATCTTTGATAAAATTAATGAGAACCTTGCTCTAATAATGTGAATATTTTATTAAAAGGAAAATTCTGAATCAGAATGAGGCATATAATGTGATTTTATAGCACTTGATTATAAAATACGTGAATTATTCGGAAAGACCGGGTTTAACCCATTCTGAATAATTAATACGATGAAGAGTCGAAGATGAAGACGGTGGTTGAAGACCGGAGATCTTCACATCGTTTGGACGATTACTGATGTCTTGATTGGGTCGTACACCCAAGACAAGGTAATAAGTGGTGATCGTCCAAACATACTTGGAGATCGAAAGATATGCGAGGACCTCTCTCCAGTATTGGACATATGGGACGAGGAATAAGGTGCCTTCGGTTTTGTTCAGACCCAAAATGAACTTGTAAATGGATGGTATTTCTGACGTTGTATTCCTTTATGCTGTATTCGTTGATCTCTACTAAATATATATATATATATGTTTGGTGGTGGATAATTTATTCTCTTGATTAACACTCTTCTCTGAGACGTACGAGCTTAGAAGTTATATATTGGCAGAAATCAATGGTACGACATGGATTGACAATGTGGCATGCTGAGTTGCAAATGATCAAGGCTTTTGTTGAAAAGCAGAGCCTTGTGGTTGATGATCAAAGCACAGCTTTAATTAGTATAGCTTTGTGTAACTTTACTTCACGAGCCTCACACCCCGGTATGAACCAAAAATTGGGTAGTGACTGCATGGAAATCGATATATGTTAGTTCTAGCTACTAGTAATGTCATGGTATGGAGCGCAGACTGTTTACTATGTGGAAGTCCCTTATTATTTGATGGAAAGCGAGGTGCCTCGGATATGATTTGAGTCTCTAGTGGCTCTAGAGTGGTCGACATTACCGACCCATTTTAGAGGTTCGATAGAACCGGCTAACATATAGTTTATGGTATAACTAATCATCGACGGATGACCAGCCATGAAGATCCAAGGGCTCGCCAGCGTCCGAGTCCTGAGGCACTTGCTAATGTATCTCAAAATCGGTGAGGATAATCCATTGCCTCGGTTCATAGATGGAAACCCAACTTCCGATACGCATATTCAGTTTTAGTTGTAAATTTATATATGGCAACGTAATTTAATGATACATACGCCGCCTATGATTGATACATTTATATTCGAAGTTGATTTCTTCACTTATAGTAATAATAAAAGATGAAATTCCCGTATCAAGCATATTTAGCTATTATAAGGGAAAACTCAATCCTCGGCTGCGTTCATTGTGTGATGGGACCTGAGTCTTATAATAGCTTCATTTTTCCAAAAAGCATTGCATTGTTTTATTTTAATCTACGATTCATGTGGAGTAAACTTGTTCCATGTTATACGGCGTGGTCCCGTGATTTACCCAACTTTAAAATCAAGCTAATAACTGTTTTAATTCTGACACCGATCCCATGACTGACCTGGAGTTTATTGTTTTAACCTAAACTGTGGGTACCCCTATTTTCGCACAGGCAGCCAGTAGTTTTGGTTTTGCAGATATTATATTCACAGGATCCTGATTTACAGCTGAAGCTATATTCGAAAAGCTCTGTATCTGTATATTTCCTTCAGTTGTATTATGTATTATTTCTCCGCTTCTTTGTAATTTAAATCTCTGATATTGTATTTCCAATGTGTAATATTTAGTCGTACTTTGATATGTTCTTGTACTCTGATGTAATTGTTGTAATAAGCAATGAAATGTTCTTCTATTTGTGTTCTGATTCGTCGTGTTCTCAATTCATTCTGGACTTTCCTTTACGGGCGAGTTTGGGTTGTTTCAGACTATTTAAGCATGATGATGTAGAGGAAATGATGAATGAGGTGGGGATCTTGAATGGGAGGGTGTTGAGGCATGAGGATACGGCCATCGCAGCCGTGTTCTCCGCAAGCCATGAGAGTTGATATGTGTTGAGGCATGAGGGCTTGAAGTTTGCAGGAATTATTTAATTAAAAAAACCATTGTTCATGATTCCATACGGTTTTGGTAAATCATTTCCTCATTGGTCAGAAAAAATGAGTACTTATGCTAAAGAAAAATGAACATACCTTGAATTTTAATGTTGCAATAGCAATTGTAGTGGCTGCTTTAGCTCATCCACTGAAGTAAGCCTATAAAACTGATCCTTAAGGCATAGATCAAAGCACAAAGGAGCAAGGATACCAGCATAGAGCTTTAGGACAAATTAGGGCAACAAAGCTGTCTAAGGCATTCTTACAGGCACTCGGAGTGCAGTGAAAAATAACAACTTTATTGCTTCTCTTCATCGTCAATGCCAGATACTTCAAGTCTATTGCTTCAACAAAAACCCAAGGAAGTAATATAAATCACTTTACAATCAAGCAACCAACCATTCGATTTAGACATAAAGCACCATTACTATCCAAATTTCATCCCAATACAACATCTACAATGCTTGGGAACAAACAATTATAGTTCATCTCTTTTTGTGAACATCTCAAGATACAAAATCGGGCATTCAACATCAACAAAGAAATATAAGACAACAGCTTTGATAAATTTCCGAGAGCATGACCTTCAGATTCACCACTTGAGCAGTACTCAAATACCAGAATAATGGCAGTATCTGACCCCTTAAAAGACGAGGAAGTACGTCAACTGTTTTAACAAACAACCACAGATATGAATATAACTCTCAAAAACAACCAGAATAATGGCAGTATCATTGGATATACATGCATAAGCTTGGGATCTAGGTTTATTGCTACACATACTCTGACTTTGATCCATACTTTAGCAAAACTGAAACGATGTTGTCAGCTATTTGCCAGCAGTCCAAAGTTTGGTCTGAATGTAATTCCACCTGCTTTATTGGATCATAAACCTCTCTAGTTTCTAGTTTCAAATCGAAGGAGCGACTCACCATCATGAATCAATCACAAGCTAAGTTGAAATTTTTGAGGAGAAAATGAGAAGAATCTTCAACACGACGAACTAATGGGAATCATGAAAGACTGTTTTGATCAAGAGAAAACAGAAGAAGGGCAGTTAGGGTAGTTTAAAAATACAATTTTGTCCTAAAAACTAATTAAAATGTACGGCAAAGCACTTAAATAATGTAAAAGGGTGACTTGTTGTCGTGGAAACATAATATTTGAAACAGCTGTACTGGAAACAAATTTATGTCCACCAAAAGGCACTGCTACCTAATTTCCAGTTTAAAAAAAGATCAATGTGCACATTTGCCAGTTTTTTTCTTTCACTTCCGTTTCATTTTCTCATAATATTGTCTCTTTTCCTTTTGTAATTTTCTATGTATGTTATAGTTAAACAATTCTTGTCGCAACCTGAATTAAACTAGAAATTTGTTCCAATTTTTTTAGTTAATTTCTTTATTTATTAATCTAGCAAGAAATTGATTGAATTGGTAGATAGTTTTTTTGCTTAATATTCGATTTATTTATGATTGTATTCATACTTTGTAGCGATTATATTCCTAAAATTATTTTCAAGTTTATTGCTTTCTAGGAAAAATAATCTAACGTTCTCTAAAACAAATAACCACTGGTTCGATCCAGCTTGATTAAAAAGCTAGATTTTTATTTTCATTTTATTTAATTTGATGTTCATTTTTTTTATAATCCAATTTCTTATTCATAATTTAAGGTTAGATTTTCTGATTGTAAGATTGTGGATATATTTTCTTTATTTGTAAATGATTTCATAAGTAGTTGATATCGTAGAATCTCCTATTGATTTGTTGTATATAATTAAGGTAAAGCTAGAAACTTTGGTATATTCTTATGTTTTATATAATAGTTGACTTTCGCTTAATTTTAGCATTTGGTATGATTTAGCATTATGTCAAGTTCATTTATTTTATACCGAATAATTGGTTCATTAGTACATGGATATCAACTACACTTTTGCAATATTCATTCTTTCCTAATTTTGACCTATATAATTATACAAGAAAATAAATGTAGTAAAGGCATTATTTATGAAGTAAAGGAATATTGAAATAATAAACTTTTATTATATAAAATGGAGTATGGAATTCGGAAATTGGTTAGAAGTTTGATTCTAAATTGGTGCTTTATAAACATTTTTTAGAATAACTGTTTTGTATTGTGTTATGCATAAACATATGTACTAAATTCTAAATACACCGTTAATGTTTAGAATACATAGTTATATCATAAATATTAAATATATAAATGTTCTACATATCTTTTGTGTTATATAATTAACAAAAATTTAAACTTTCTGTATTCTTATCGCCATATACAACAATCATGCATTCATCATTTCATTTTATTTACGTTTATGATGACATTTATCGAATATTAATCCTTTAATTTCCATCTCATTTTCTCATAATATTGTTCCTTCCTCTTTATATTTCATATGTATGGTATGACTCAAAAAAAATTCTGTTTCCAATCTAAATAAAATTAAAATTCTTTCCAAACAATTTTTAATCAACCACTTCAAAATTTTCAACCAGTTTAGAATCTGATTGAATTTGATAATTGTTTTTCACTTCATGTTCATCTTAAATTACTTGGGAATTTACTAATATTACGAAGTGATTGTTTTCCAATTTTGTGCTTTCACTATTACGTTTTTATGGAAAAATATTATGAATGACTCTAACAAAAAAAAAACTTATGCTACTGTCTCGATCGATCTTAATGAAAAGGTTGGACTACCTTTTTATTTCATTTTTAGTTAATATGATGCAAAATTTGTGGCTTTTATTTTACTTTTGGGTGTTGTTATTGACACTCCAACAATTGTTAAGGGAGGATCATTTTTTAAAAACACTCCACTTTTTAAAAATTGTTAAGGGGCTACACAAACATATTACTTCACACTAAACAATATTCCTGTATCGCCCCTTCAAATCAAATTAGAGAAAAAAAATTATTCGACTTTGACAACTAAATACCATGACTACTTTACCTTTGTCCTTAATTTCATTTTCAGTCCTTCACTTATAGTGCATCCAATTTAAACTATAAAATCAATAATATGTGCTTAAATCTATAGAATTTTATAAAGTTAATGAAATCTGAAATATCAATTAAGGCAGCTTTGACAATTAAATACTCTAATTTACATATGTTCAATCATATAAAATTAGTATTGATTTTTAAAATAAAACAATCAAATAATTTAAAATATTAGTGTCGAAAACTGGAAAAAAAATATATATTTTTTGAATTTTAATGTAATGAATTCCTATTTTTGTGTAATTTAGTTTTACGATTGAAGAGGGAAGATGATGAAAATATAAACGGATAATTTTGTAAAAGGCATGGTGTATGAAAAGGAATTTTTGGTGTATACTATTTTATTTTATTTCACGATGTATGTTAAGAAATTATGGGTTTATATGTAGAATTAGTCAAATGGGTAATAAGGTAAAATTACCTTTATTTGTTAAGGGGCTACTTTCTTCATTGGTACTCCCCTTAACAAATTTTTTTAAAAAAAAAAATTGGTCTCCCCTTAACAATATTTGGAGTGTCAATAACAATGCCCTTACTTTTTGATTCCAATGTCAAATTTGAGGCTTAATTTAAAGTTTTTGAGACTGTGGATATAGTTCTCTTTAATTGTCTTGCTGAAAGTTAAATGGTATTTTAAATGTATGTACACCATAGAATTTGTTGTTTCATTATAGAAAATATTAGGAATTGAAGTGGGTCAACTATTCATTGGAGCTAAATTGAAAAAATATAGTAGTCCTAGAGCATTATGCACCATAGGTGGGATTTGCGGGGCGTTGACGGGGCTTTAATTTCACATAATCTACTATAAAATTTTCTCAAATTTTATTATCATGCATAATAAAAAAAATGTAATAATGCAAAGAATTGATGCAATTTCTTTGAACCATATTTTAACAATATTTCAATTTGAATATAGTTTCTCTATTGTAGGTTTAGAATACCATTTTAAAAACAAATTATATATGTGCTTATATTTATATATTAAGCATAAGATAAAATTATATTGAATCATATTGCTTACAGTTGAAAATTAATAAGTGTTCATGCTGAGGTATTGTAATATTTATCAAATTAGAAACAATTCATTTTTATTCTTATTGGTCATTAGATGAAACTATTGGCTTCAAAACATCAGTTTTCTATTGATATGATTTTAGATTAGTCAAGCAAATTTAACAAAAAACCTTCGTCGATTGTGTTTAAGAAAAAACTAATTAGTTAAAAGAATTACAATCCATAAACATCTATTTTCAATTTCATACAACTTAAAATTCAAAAAATGAACTGTCAAAACCATATCGCTAAACGTGTGTGCGTAGTATGGGTTCACACTTGTATAATATAAAACATCGGAAATTAAAGAGAAGAAAATTATTCTCAATAATTCACATTGCTCACACACTCAAGAATCTTTTACAATAAAATTGAGAATCATATTAAGTACACAAGATGATTACAATTCTTAAAAGCATGTCATATTTGTAGGACTTCATAGAACCTGCATTTAATGAACCACATTGTTGTGAAAAGGCAAAAGGAAAAGCATGAAAAGCAAATGGATAACATATGAAAACCCGAAAGACGTCCATGAAAAGACATAGGCATATATGCATATTCTGAATTAGACCAATAAGTGATCCACGAATTCAGTGGAAATGAAAGGTCATAAGTTAGCTTATTATTTCCGAAACATTACTATGCCATTTTGGTGGACATAGGTACTCTAACTCGAGAGTTTGCTTCCTTTGATATCAAAAAAACAATAGTGCATTAAAATGCCTTAGGTTGATTAAAATATGAAATGCAACGGATGAAAAAATGTTTTGAATTGGGCGATTAAGATAATAAAATGTTTATGTATAAGATAGGTAATGCGATCATCATAACAACCATTGTGATTTATTTTACTCTTTCTTCCTCCTATACAGGTTATCAAATGTCATCAATCAAGGTTAAATATTTTCTTTATTTGATCTCAAAAACTGCTATCATAACTTTACATGTATGCGGTTGATTGTCATCTGTTTTATTGTTTTCTTTGCTGTTTGATATATAGTCGGCTTAATCCTAATATCTAGAATGGTTACCTTCGACCAAAAATGAGACAATCGAATGTAACCTTTTATATTCCTTTTAAATCATAAGTGGTAAAATATACTATTTTACTATAACTTTAGCTTGTATTCAGATTGTATTATTTAGACAAAAGTCAGTTAAGCACTTCGCTTACATGATCTTCTCCATTATCATTATAAAAAATACTAAGGATAAATGTCTTAATTCTTACTCACCCTTACTTGTAATATATACACAGAGTGGCATTAAAAAAACTGTTCATAAATTTCAGTTGTATAGCTAATCATTTGGTAAATTTATAGACTATTTTTAGAGGATTAGAAATGAGAATCACTATATATGGAGACTAGTATGCATTGATAATAAAACATTTATACTAAAAAAGATGGATGTTATTGTTGACTTCTTAAAAAAAATCATCTATTAAATATTGAACATGGTTTATGCAATAATGATTATTTTAACATTGGTTTGCCTTACATTTACAATAATTCTTTTGAAAAAATTATAATACATTTCAGAAGGAAGCTGACAATTATTTGTTTAAAATATGATTTTTTTTCCAAGGTTTTCTTAGTATTGTTTATAGTAACATAGTTAGTAGGAAAAACACAATATTTAAGCTCTATTCACACTGCATATCCTTTTTACCAGCATTTCCATACATATTTGTTAAGTTATTTCAAACTTTCATGCCTAAAAAAGACTTCTTTTGGAAAAATTAAGTGGTTTTCTTTGTACTTAAAATGATGAAAGATTATGATGTCATAAGTGCATTACAAAGAATGGAAATGAAGTATTTGAGTGTGGAAATTGAGTAAACAAGGAATGGGTTAGTGAATATGAACAGGGGAAGCAATCAAATTTTGATTTTTAATGTAATTGATATATAATTTATTAATAAATTATTATTTTTAATAAAAAAACATTTGTCAATAATTTGCAAAAATAAATAAAATAGAAATAATAAATTATTCTGACTCAGTTCAAACCAAGTACATAATATATTGCATCTCGATATGATCACAACGTAAAAAACGATGTCTGAAACGAGTTTCACTTGTACGAGCTATTAATCTTAATAACTTATAAAAATATAAATTGTATTAATTATAATAATTAATTCATTTTATTAATATAATTTTAGTAAAAGTCAATGAGACTGGGTAAAGAATTACTAGGAAAGAAACTATACCATTTTATACTTTAGTAGCAATTCAAAGACACGATTGGTACATGTTACATGCATGGAGAATAGAAAAACCTACTAGGTGAAAAATACTACCTTAAACCCATGATGAATACAACTAGTTGTCGCCATATCCGATAAAATATAACAATCCAATATAGTTTATGATAATTGTTCACTATATGTAGCTTTATTGCTTATATTTCCGCTTATGCATAACTACAAGCAGATTTGTCAATGAGTAATCGAAATATCTGAAATTTACCCGTATTTGTGTTCAAAAAAAATAAATATCTTTTATTTGGAAAATCGGATAGCGATGTAGATATGAAAATATTCGAATTCGAAGATTATCTATTCAATTTTTATCAAGTATATAGTTAATATTTTATGCATTTTAGTATAACGATATTCAATAGTTTATTCTTTATTAAGCTTATAGTTTGTATAATCCGAATTTGCTATATATTAGTTACTCGAACTATTTATCATCATTCTATTTGTTTATTTTTTTGTACTTTTATAATATGGGATTTTAAAACATTTATGCTAATTTTTTTTTTAATATTTATTGATTTATTGACCATTAGTGGATAAGATAATTATTTGATATCTGTCATTATCCGCAAATGCAGATATTTTATATTCGAAAATGATATGATTTCATGAGGATGTGATACTATCCGTACTTTAAGATACCCATTTATAGACTTGATTAATTTAGAATTACTAATAGAAGGCGTCCGCCTAAAATGAAGATTTAATAAAAATGTTGAATAATTGAAGTTTATTTTTTCCTATTTTATATTGGATGAGAACATGGAATTGACAAAGTAACCATACAAGTTAAATATATGTTAGTCCGTTTCTATACTTTTAAGTTAAATTATACAAAAGCATGTTGGTTCACTTTTTACGACTCTACAACTCTATATTAGTGAGTGATACTGTTAGGAAAGAGAAATCAATAAACATGATTTTCATGATATCATTTTGAAATTTCAAAAATACCTCATCCATAAACAATAAAATCTTGGCTCGATTTACAATCTCCACTGCCATACCATTTTCGAATTATACATTAACATAATTTTACTACTAATTTATTTATTTGTCGCTAATACCCAAACAAATCGAATTAAAATAAAAGGGTTGTGACTATTAATACTTTTGCGTTTATAACACACATTCGTCAACCTGATATTTATAAGTATATAAGATAAATATGTAGTATAATCATTAAATGCACATCCCTCTGGTATATATGCTACTAGTTCAAAAAATAACAATGTTTGCGCTACCATGTATCATTTAATATAGTCAAAAGGAAGAAATCAAGGTACTAAATATCCAATTCAAAGAACACAAGAACCATTCTGCAATGGCTTCAAAGCACACACATTTATCTACTAAAACAAGACATGATTTCACATGTAGCAGCACATTTTAAAGAAGTGAGAAGCACCAATGCAGGACGACGACCTACTCGATGCGTTGACGGAACCACATATATTAGCATTTTGTGCATTTGCTTAACTGCATCAGTCAGCAAAAAATTACGACCAAAGCATTGCTGCACATCACCATCACGTGATAAGGATTTGAAGATGTTTACCAGCTCCTCGTACCTGTCAACGAAACACGGTTCATTTAGAACATTCTCCTTTTCCGGTAGGATAATGGACCTGCCGCTTGTCGAAAGTGAAAACAGTTCTCCATGGATGCTTTGAAATCTAGATGAATAGCGATCGATTATCTCATGTACATGACTCTCGATGAGGGAATCGATTACTGGCTTCCAATGTTTGGATATGCATTTGAATTTGAACTTCGATTTGAGAGGAAGTCTCTTCACTATTTCTTCTATCACGTCGTCGGATATTTCTGTAGTTCGTTTAGCATGCTGATTTGTGTTAGAGGAAGCCATGGCTTCTCGTCAATGAAGAATTGCCAATATGGAATTTGATTTATGAAAAAATAATAAAGAAGAATGCGGCTGCAGGGTAATGTTTTCAGGGAGAAAGTTTTGAAGTGGAAACCCTAATTAATACGTGTCACTGCAATTGTAAAATAAGCCCAAAAGCCCAACTACTGAAGCTTCGTCCAACTCTGAGAAGTATTTGCAATCGTACAAGTTTTTTAGTCTAGATTAAAAACAAAAACAATAAAAAAACATAGCGAGTTTGATATTGAAACAATTATGTGATATTTTGTTTGTTCTGGGAAATGAAGACAAAGATTCAAGAGGTACGCTTTTAATCCCTAACATTTCCAATTCTAAACTCTGCTTAATGTTATAAATGTTTGAGCTGTTTTTACATATTCGGTGAACGGAGTCCGACTCCTGGAAATTAGCAATGTGATAATTTGAATTATATAGCGATTAAATTGAATAGTTTTCTGTGTGATCAATTGTTCAGTGTAATTTTCTGGATTGAGAATATATATTTACCTCAAAATGATTAAGAAAGAAAATCGACTTTGGGAAATTTATGTACAAGCTGCTGCTTTTCTAAATCAATGTTATAGCTTATGGAATAATGTATAATTTTACAATGTTTCGATGGTAATGACTACAGTATTCTGGTTGTAGACCAAAGTATTTTCTGGTTTTTCTGGTGTACAAAACAAGCAAGTCCAGCTCATAATCCTTATCGCCTAAGTGTTGGTTACTTCTCAATTCTGTTTAAATCCTTCTGTCTTGGTCATGTATGCAATAAATTGATACTCTAAGAAACTTGGATTATTTGATTATCATGACATGAATGTTTTCATAATCGGACCGTGGGTCAAACCGTGGGAACTCAGGGTCCAAGATTTTGAAGGTCTGGCGGTCAAACCGTCAAGAACTGCACATACTTGTTAATAGTGAAAATACGAATAATCAAGTTTTATGCGTACTCAAACAAATGAATAATAAAGTTTGAAAGTCATCTATTTGTTCACTAACATTAATAGATTGCATGATATAATTAAATAGCAAGGGCACAAACAAACACACATGTTTTTTAGAACGAAATAGTAAAGTTTACGGTTTAGATGTTGGTACAATTACGATTTTTTGAAATATTTTAGTTGTTATTTTTAAAAAAAATACAAAAGATTAAATGATCAAAGAGAAATACACAATAAGTAAGAAGAACAAAAAACTGTGGTTTAACCATGTAAAATTGAAGGTTGGACCGCTGGTTTGAAGGTCCGACCAGGGTTTATGCATGAATGAGGTCTGATTGAGTTCCGCGCCGTGATGGTCTAAGGTTTAGGGTTATTCGAGATCGGACCGCGGCATGGTCGGGTTATGAAAACACTGCATGCATGAGACAAAGGACCAAGTTGGCATAGAAATTTACTAACCATCCAGTAGTTTATGGAGAAGGTATGTATGAATCCGTATCTACATCTATTGCTATCACTATTAGAATAATACTTAATATAGTATTTGAAAGCATCAAACATGCACTAGGGTTTTGCAGCAATCTGTACTCCTGACATACGTTACTCTTCTATGCGAGTGCATTTGTTCTATATCTGATTTGATCAAGGAAAATTACTTGGACTTAATAAAATGGTAATTGGTATATATCTGTACAATGAATAGTTTCAATACTTTTAAGGGTAGACAATTATCTAGGTCTGTATCTCTAACATACTTTTGTCTGTAGTTCAACTTTAATTATATAAACAATTGAAATTTTGATATTTTAGAGCAATTTCTTTTTATTGATTGCTCCAAGCTTCAACATGCTGCCAAGTGGCAGTTTTTCGAGCATCCTTGACTGTGTAATGTCGCAGTGCTTTGACCATTAAAAAAAAAAAACACAATGACCTACTCCACTGTTATTTTCCTTTGTGCTTCAGCAGTAGTTAGCTTTTGCAATGAAGTTCTAATGATAGTATGAATGATAAACATCCATGAAACGAATTTTTGCAATTAACAGGAGCAGTAATAAGGATTATGTTTTATGGATCAATGATCATGCTAAAACAATTGCCATTTGCTTATATAGGTACGGTTTTGTTACATACAACTCCAACTCCACCCTAACCCCAACACCCTCCACCCACAACACACACAAAAAAAACCACCTTTCCCATTATATTCAATGAAAATTGTAGTGCGTTGATATATTTTTTTAAAATATATAGCTTTTTGACAAAATATGTAGAAATTAGTTCTGATATTCTTTTATCGTTTTCTTTAACTCCCAAGAAAACAAAAAATTAACTGTATATGCCAAGCCTTCAAATTTTGAGGACAAACACTTCTGCCCATTTTTAATATGGTTGTTTTTTCTTCCTAGGACCTATTCTCATTATTACGAATTGATATATGTTACTATCAAAATCAACATTCGAAGAAAGATGGCAGTGAAGGGGTATCGGATGGCCGAAAGCTCGCGGAAGGGCTTAATAGAAAGTAGGACCTGACAATGAAAAGAGCGAGAGCCAGAGGACGTAATCCGAAAGGCCGCCACAACCGGCCTCTTCGCCAAAGTCAGTCCAACAAGACATTCCGACAGTATCGGCTCGACGAAAGGCTCCGTGTAAAGAACCACTCTGATCCAATGCCAAGGAAGTCAAAAGCTACAGAACCGACGGACAAAGCCCAAAGAGAACCCTTTAACAAATAACCTACCCAAATACTGATACACCTAAAGACGACAATATCGGAGACACTAACCTGAAAGAACGCGAATGCCACTCAAAACCGGCTTCCGAAGTGTCTACTACATATTTACCGAAAAGGTCACATCCGCAAAATAATAAGAGTGACACCGGAAGCCACCCTCTAAGAGTACATGCTACCGCAAAGGCTCTACCGGAGGGCTAGCCGGAACCCGAACAGGATTATAGGCTACCCGTGCTAGCCTACTTAGTACCGAAACCCGTAGAGGTTTCAACCCGGCAGCTATCAACATACACCACGGGATCAAGCCCCTCCACGTATTCGCGATAAAGCCGAAAGGCTACATCCGGAAGTTCATGTCCGCAAGCCCACATTCAGAAGCTGCCCTCAAGAATTCAAGTACCATAACCAAATGCACCCAAGGCGGCCGAAGGTCAAGCACCCAAGATCAAGAATGAAACGACCGGCCAAAAGCCCAAGCGGGTCCGATAGTCATACGACGGAAGGGGCCCAAAACCATTATAAATAGGACCCCAGGGATCACATTAGATGGAACTTTCTCTTACTTTTTGTATCCTCAAAAGCAACTTAGAAAATAACATCAATGGAGAATTCCACTCTATGACATCTGTGTATTTCCATTAAAAGCTTAATGGAAGAAGAACTTAAGAAAATTGCTCTATAAGTGTGTATTTTTATTTCTCTAATTACAATAGTCGCAGTTCATTATCCATTCTACAGAGAAGTATGAGTTTGCATCTATCAACACCCTCGAATGGCGATCAAACCTCGGTCACTGAGTCTAGATCCGATCTGGTAATTCTCAGTGAGCCTGCGACTTAGAGCCCTAGCATCCCAATTTCCCACTAAGGTCTATTGGGGAAGAGAACCAATCCACCTAATTTTCCCTTAAGATTTGTCCCCGTTGATCCACTTCCGGTGTTGACGAAAAATATCGTTAACATTTTGACGTTAGAAGGAGGGTCCCTGAACCTCCGACCTTGTGGTTAACAGCCACATATCTACCTGTGTTGTTTCATCCCGGATCGGACTAGCTGTGAAGAAGCGGAGTTATGAGCGAAAAACTCGAACGAAGACCTTCAGAATTTCGAGCGGATAAGTCGAGAACCACCAGTCGTAGGGTAATGGAGGAGCGAGAGTTAAAAGCAGAGGCTTTGCGAGTAATAATGTGGAAGAGGAAAATGGAACTACATGCTTACGAGACGGGGAATAGCAACTCTTCCCACATAGAACAAACCATGGCTTTCCCACCCAGCGGATCTACATCAGGGGACATTAGCGTTTCCCCCCACTTAAAGGATGATCTCTACAGGCAAGTTAAGGGAATGACGCTCGAACCCGAAATAATGGACGATTTCAACCGCTTCGCCGACAAGTGGGCTAAACAGATGGCAACTCGATTCCGGTACATTTCGGAAAAAGGACGAAAGTATTAGAACCACAACTAAAACGATTCGCAGGAGGATTAGACCCCATCAGCGAAAAAGGAAGTGTACGCCAAAGATACCTCAGGAATGTTATCTCACTACTTCTTGGAGAATGTTTACTTCCTAACCAAACACGAAATCGACTATTGGATCTCTACGAAGAAGAGGCCTAAATACGAAAGAAAAACAAGAGGGCCTTACTGTCATTACCACTTGATGAATGGACACGAGATTAATCACTGCAGAACTCTTGAAGAGGCCATCGTCAGATTTGTCAGTCAAAGCCAATTACGAGAGTTTGTCAAAAAATTGAGATGAGTTTGGGGAAATCCTTAGGAAAGGGATTAATACACATGTGCCAATGTACGAAAAACCCAAAAATGGTCCAATCGCCAACGAATTAAATCCCTCGTCATCGCAAAATTGGCCGGGGCGAGGCATCCACCGGAGGAGGATGGTGTTTTAGTCTTTCTCAATGCCTAATCCAGAGGGGGCAGGGTTAGAGCATCAAAAGCGTAAGTCGTCGTTTCACACCAAATGGTCGTGGCGATGCGACTAAAATTAGCACGTTCTGCCTCTGCTCGCAGAAGAGTACGCCATGCCTTTGCTAGAACTAAGCACGTCCTACCTCTGTTCGCAAAAGAGCAAGTCCTACATCTGCTTATGTTCCGCGATACCCGCAGAAGGGAACACAAACCCTATCATCGCCTACGATGGTCAGGATAGGGCACCCCTCGGAGGGGGTAGCGTATAAGCCTCTATCAGTGCCTGCGATGGTCCGTGTAGAGCGTCAAAAGAGTAAACCTTAGTTCTGTGCCTACGATGACCCCTTCTAAGTTTCTAAGCCCTTATCATCGCCTACGATGGTCATGATAAGGCGCCTCCTGGAGGGAGGTCGGGTAAGTCCTTGGGCCCTGCTTGTGGATAAGCTAGCCAAGCGCTTCGGACGCACATGCCTATAGAGTGGCCAACAAAGCACATACATCCTCTGCTTTAACATCAAAAGCCCAAGGGAAGGCTCAAAAAGCACATACAACCTCTGCTTTCCGAATCAAATCCGAAGGAGATACCTACTTCACCAATACCCGAGGGGGTCCCGGTCTTCAACACTAATATCCGAATCTGGGTCGATTCGGCGCTTCACCAATACCGGAGGGGGCTCCGGTCTTCAACACTAATACCCGAATCTGGGTCGATTCGGCGCTTCACCGATACTGGAGGGGGTTCCGGTCTTCAACACTAGTACCCGAATTTGGGTCGATTCGGCGCTTCACCGATACCGGAGGGGGTTCCGGTCTTCAACACTAATACCCGAATCTGGGTCGGTTTGGCGCTTCACCGATACCTGAGGGGTTCCAATCTTCAACACTAATACCCGAATTTTGGTCGATTCGGCGCTTCATCAATACCGGAGGGGGTTCCGGTCTTCAACACTAATACCCAAATCTGGGTCGATTCGGCGCTTCACTAATACCGGAGGAGGTTCCGGTTCTCAATACTAAAACCCGAATCTGGGTGGATCCAACTCTATAGGAATACCGGAAGAAGTTCCGGTCAACTATTATTAATGCCCGAATCTAAGCAAGCCTCAATGTTTAGCCGATGCCAAAGATGGTTCCGGTCTTCTAAGCTAAAACCCGAATCCGGGACAATTCGGTGTTTCACAAATACTGATGGAGATTCCGGTCTTCTGTACATATTCGGTTCAGGGTCAACCAAATCCTTTGCAAACGATGGGAGAAGCCATTCAACTCCGACTCCACGACGAACCACGACACGATCGCACATCGGTAGCCTTTATCATTTCTCTTTTGTACACAGGAAAATATCCCTGATTTACACGGATGCACCAAATACTCGCACTAACACGCAAAACACGAATGAGTATTTCAGATCTTTTATGACGGAACGTGCTACGTCACTGTTAATCCCAAAAAGGGTACGGGACTCTGTTTTCAAAACCACGAGACAGACCCCAACATATCATTATGTGCCTAGTCATGACGTAGCGATGGCTAAAAGGAAAGCACCTATATTAAAATACAATTGCACGCCAAACCATATCATTATAGGTCCTACTCTTATCCGTATATGCTATTTACATGAAATGCTACACTCCGTTATTAAAATACAGGTAATTTTACGCATTACATCCGGAAGTTCATGTCCGTAAGCCTACATTCAGAAGTTGCCCTGAAGAATTTAAGTATCATAACCAAATACACCCAAGGCGGCCGAAGGTCAAGCACCCAAGACCAAGAATGAAAACGACCGGCTAAAAGCCCAGGCGGGTCCATAGCCGTACAACGGAAGGGGCCCAAAACCATTATAAATAGGACCCCAGGGATCACATTAGGAAGTGACTTTCTCTTACTTTTTGTATCCTCAAAAGCAACTTAGAAAATAACATCAATGGAGAATTCCACTCTAGGACATCTGTGTATTTCCATTAAAAGCTTAACGGATGGAGATTTTCTTAAGAAAATTGCTCTGTAAGTGTGTACTTTTATTTCTCTAATTACAATAGTCACAGTTCTTTATCCATTCTACAGAGAAGTTTGAGTTTGCATCCATCAACACCCTCGAATGGCGATCAAATCTCGGTCATTGAGTCTAGATCTGATCTGGTAATCCTTAGCGAGCCTGCGACTTAGAGCCCTAACATCCCAATTCCCCACTAAGGTCGATCGGGGAAGAGAACCAATCCGCCTGATTTTCCCTTAAGATTTGTCCGCGTTGATCCACTTGCGGTGTTGACGAAAAATACCGTTAATGATATATATATATATATATATATATATATATATATATATATATATATATATATATATAATTTACGAACCAATAATTGTGCTAAATAAGTCAAATATCCATAGATATGATCACCACTACCTTCTAACAAAATTTGGTTAAAAAACATTGGAAATTCAGTCATACCTAAAGGGCCCATAAAAGTATCATGTGTGTGTGTTTTTGTGTGTGTGTGTGTATATACGTTCTCAAACTCAAAAGCACATTCCCTATCCTAACTGCACTTCAAATGGAACCCCATTTCTCAAAACAAGCGGCACCAGCCTTTGAGCGCACCAACTTCCAAGCAGGAAACAACAAGTTCATTGGAGTTCGATAGAGGCCTTCTGGAAGATGGGTGGCCGAGATCAAAGACACAACTCAAAAAATTCGAATGTGGCTTGGAACATTCGAAACTGCTGAGGAAGCAGCCCATGCTTATGATGAGGCCGCGTGTTTTCTTCGTGGATCGAACACGCATACAAACTTCATGACTGTCATATCATCTGATTCTCATTTGTCTTCAAGGATACGTAAAATGCTTAATCAAAAAGTGCATAGTAAAAAAATCTTTGGTTACAAGCACTAAGAGTGCTAAGATTCACTCGAACGCTGCACCTACGATCTCCACTAGTACTTGCTCGAGCATTAGTGAGACATTTCTGGAAAATGTGAATCTTGAGAAGATTGATGAAGAAGTCTATCGCCCTTGTATTATGAATGAAAGTGATGAGTATGAGCTATGTGGACCTAGTAGTTGTGTATATGATTCTGGGTTTTAACTTCCTTCTTTTGATGAGTTGGATACATGTAAGAGGAATTATTTTGAGGAGAGTACTACGATCTCGATTGAGTTGGACAGGATGAAAGGTGAAAGGCAGATTTCTGCATCATTAAACGCAATGGACGGAGTTCAAGAATATTTGGATGCCGTTAATGTCACTTCTGATTCATTTTGGGATCTCCCCCCGTTGTATAAATTGTGCTGGAATTGAAAATCTAGCTACTAGTTGTCTTTCTTTCTACTTTAGTCATAATCATGATGTTATGGTTTATAAATTGCTTTTCATAACTCAGGTTCATTCATTATAATTTGAGTTTCAGTGAACCTTGAAGTGCTGACTTGCTTGTTTCATCTATGTTTGGAATGTTTATGAAATAGATTTGTACATCTATTACATAAGAATATATATGTTTACTTTTCCTGAACAACGATGAATTGTTATGTTATAGATAATAAGTAAAACATCAAGATCAGAATTTTTTTCCCACTAAACAGAAAAATAAATAGGTAATAACATGACGATTAGTTGTAGAAGGTATATTGTTTATAGGCCTTTTATGATATTGTTAGATTTACCATTACGGTACTTATACCATGTAACTGGTAACCATTATTGATCTACATCAATACACCAATTCTATCAATATTGTAACGATAAATTTATTGTAATTATTGGTAAATTTAGCAGTAAGAAATATCAAGACCAATGATATTAGTAAATTTACCAATCATATAAAAAAAATTCACTAGTAAGTTGATTCTTTCTACGGATTCTGTTGAAGGTATATCAATTTTTAAGAAGATGTATGTAGTATTAAAATGATGTTTTTCTTTAAGGTTCAAAGTTTAAGATTAACAAAATTATTATAACATGCATAGACATGGTGAATTCAACGTTGATAGTAATATTAATGGATTTAAAATCAGAAATAAAGTATATACTTTTATATGATTATACATTTTTTGTGCAATAAAAATCTAATGTTGAATGTAATTGTAAAATTGTCATTACCAATTGAATGTTTACCACTATATCAATGAATAATTAACCAACGGTAAATGATGAAGTACCGGTAATCATTGTTATCACGGCGACCGACTAGTCGCGACTAGTCGCGACTAGTCGTCGACTAGTCGGTCAGTCGGTCCTAAGTCATCGACTAGGACTGTCGACATGAAATTTGTCAATATGTCGGTCGACTTGATCGACAAGGAGCGACTAGTCGCGACTAGTCAGTCGACTAGCGGTCGACTTAACCGACTAGTTCCAAATTTGGGCCCAAAACCCAAAAAAATAAATAAAAATAAACAGGTCAGAAAACCCGTAATTCTAAACCAGAAATCAAGCAAAAAATTGGTTATTTTATAATAAATACCTAAATTTTGTGAGACACAGCAGCACATGCAATGCATTGAAGCCAGTTGCTCTAGTTTTGAACCAAGATGGGACACACTTATACACGAAAATGGAAGAGTACCCACATTATTTTGAAATGTGGGACTGATACAACTCAACTTTGCTCAAAACTGTTCATTTTAGCTACATATTGGTATGTGTATGTCTACGGTTCTTACGGTTCGACCGGTCCAACCATCAAAACCTCCGACCTTGAGCTTCCACGGTTTAACTAGCGGCACGGTTTATAAAACTATGGTTACTACATGTTTAAATTTTTATGCACATGTTTGAATTTTTATGCATATGTATATATTTATTTATTTATCGACTAGTCTCGACTAGTCTACGACTAGTCCACTAGTCGACTAATTGGACCTCCGTCGACTCGACTCGACTTACCGCCGTGATAACCATGCCGGTAATTATTTTTTCTTTATTAGTGATATATGTAAGGTAATGGATTTCTTGTATAGGCCATATTTACCATTACCATAACAGCTTTAATCGTGTACAACTTTTGTTTAAGCAAATAATCTGAACTGAGTAAAGATGACAAATTTTATAGAATACATGGCATGTACATACTTTTTTATTATTATTACGAGCATCCACAATATGAAAATATCGAGAAATGAACAAATCATAGATAGTTATCTTTGGTTGTCTAGTTATATATTTGGATTTAAAGTCAATTCTACGAATTGTGCATGTTCCATAAAATTCTCTTGTTAATGGCCCAAAAATTCCAAACATTTTTACAAATTACATTGTCCTGTATAAATTAGCAGTAGAAATTTTCCTATATGTAATTTTGGACAGTTTTTCATGTGATCAACAATTTTGAATGTATGTTATCCTTTCTTGGTAGGAATAATTGTTTCTTATCCTTGGAGCTTTTATGCTGCATGACCGCTGCTGATACCACTGATATGAGTAATCAAGGCAATTATAAATTTGGCATGCATGCCGTTGATCTAGAGAGGTTTTCTTCCGAGAAAAAGGTCAAGCTAATAGAATTTCATATGCATATCATAGATTCAAATTGAGCATGTGATGAAGGGAATATACAGCGAAGATAGGTTATATATAGTGTCTGATGTCATTGAGATTAAACGGTCATGACATTAGGATGATGCCTGAGATTGGGTTGACAGGTCTGTCTTTTAAATATTAGTTTTGTTTGTGTTATATTGTGCAGAAGCTATTACATAAGTTATTTGCCGCATATGTTTGTTTCTTTCCTAAGACAAACTTATGGTTATCGTTTTAGTCGTGTTTAGTTTTAAGTGGAGGTAAAGTGGTCACTACTTTCTGCCCATTCACCCACATTTGTGTCCTAAGTTTGTCTAATTCTTTGCCTAAGAGATGGTCACACCTAATTTCTCGAACTTCTATTCAATGGTTATTTTATTTTTGTTTTAGTAACTTTAGTCACTGGGTGTAGCTATACTATGTTACTCATGAATCATGGATCTTTTTCCTTTACTGAGTACCTCTAAGAATATTTATACAAACAGCAAATGTTCCAGTATGACTTGGTATGGATTGGATAAAATAAGACCTTCCTCTTTTAATCTTCTTTTCTAATGTCATTCAGCATTTCAAATCATTGAAAAAACAGAAGTGGACCATCACTGGTGAATCAAGTATTATCTGTAATAATATAAATTAAATATGCAGTGGCGAGAAAGTTGATTCAATTGATAAAAAGTATATGACCATCAGACATCATTAGCAAATATTAGAGCCATAGGTTGGTTAAGTCGATGACATGGATAGTGGCAGACGAATCTATTGGCAAATGTCCATATTTATGCGAGCGACTAAGTATAAATTCGAATAATCCCAAATAATTGAACATGTTCTAGCTGATTGCCATACTATATATTTTTGATGTTAACATTGAAGTTTACGCTTCAGCCCTCTTTATTTATTATGTGTTCGGTATTTATTTTTTCTGGAGTTGAAAATCAAACTTTTGTGGCCTACTTCAGTTGTAATTATGAAGTAATGGTTTATAGAAGTTCAGTTAGAAATTTCGAAGATCCGTTAATTATAGTTCAGGCTTCGATGAATTTAAAGAGTTATTTGCTTGTTTCATAGATGTTTGGAATATTTATTAAATCAGTTAATGCATTTCTTTCATAAGACTATTATTATTTCCTAGTCATTGAACGAGTGTTATATTATAGATAGTAAGTAAAACATCAAGATCTGGAATTGGTTTATCTAAACAATAAACACATGGTGGTTAGCAATAAAAGGCATATTGTGTACACTTTTTGCTTTAAGAAAATAGTCTGACGGGGATAAAAGATAAAACAAATTTTGTTGAGTATATGACATGTACATTCTTGTGTTTTTCTGAGCAGTCCAAACATGATACATGAAATGAATCTTTTCTTGAAGTAGACAAACGTTAAATATATTTTTTCCTTTTCGCGATGACTAGTTATATGGTTGGACTAAAAATGGGTTCTTGAGATTATGCGTAATGTCATAAAATTCTCTTGCTAATGGTCTTTATATCCTGAACCTTTTTTTCTCAAATTAGTGAATAATACAGTCATGTAAAAATTGGCAGATTCCCTTTTATAATAATATATATGCCTTGGACAGTTTCTTCTATATTTAAGAATATTGATTTTATTTTCGTGGACGAGTTATTTTGTATAAATATAGCATTTTAATTTACTTTTCATGTCTGTGTGTGCGGCCATTAGGATGATGCCTGGTATTGGTTTGTCAGGTTTGTCTTTGAGCTATTGATTTTGTTTGTGTCATGTCGTGCAAAAGCTATTACATCAGTTTATTTTCATACTACGTTTTTTTCTTGCCTGAAGCAGTTATTTATATGTTTTTAGTCTAATTTAGTTGTACAAATAGATACAAATGGGTCACTTCTTGGTACCTACACACTGATTAACAGATAAGCCCAAATTATTGCCTTATGTATTTGTTTGATTCCTAGTTATACCTGTAAAAAATGAGGTTCTTCCAATAGTTATTTTACTTTTTTTTTTTTTAAATGATTTTAGTTACAAAAATACAACAACTGGGCGTCACTATACTGTTTAATTCATGAGTTATGTATCTTTTTCTTCACTAGATACCACAATATTCATACGAAAACCTCAAATACTCCGGTGTGATTCGGTATGGACTGAATAAAATAAGGAGTCATGTAATATACACCCAAGTATATACTGCATCTAACGCAACAACAGAAAAACTTATTACCCAAGTCGGTAAAAATATACCTGCTGCTTTAGACATTTGGGCTTATTTATTGAAATTCTTGATCATGGCGACCTTTTTAGAGTCATTCCATGAAAGTGGACCGAAGCGGCAGATGATTGCGGAGAACAGAACGGTGGATTGTCAAGCGAGGAGAGCATAGTGGAGTAGGTGCGGTGGAGTGGCGGATTGTCGAGCAGCGGTGCACGTGGAGCAGGCGTAAGAAGTTTAAGGTTTTGAAGCCGGGTCGATCGACGTAAATTGGAGTGTGAGAGAAATAAAAATTAATAATTGGATAGTATGAAATATTAAATGGACAATAAGGAGCACGCAATGGAACTGGATATGGTAAAATGAAGGTTGGGTAAAAGGCTGTAACTGTTGGGATGTGTATAACACAACTTAAAAAGCAAGACCTTCCTCTTTTGTTCACGCTTTTGGTGGCATTGGGTGTGCAAAATCATACAGTGACTTGAAGTTGGCCATGATTAATTTCCTCTTATTAAATAAAGGTGCAATAGCAAGACTGATCAAAAGTTCATGCTCCAACCGTTTACTAAATGGTGTGGATGCTGCTTCAGTTGATCAAAAGTTCATGCTCGAGTTGATTACTAAACAACAAATTTGTTGATGTTACTCTTGTAGCATTAAAGTTCATGCTTCAACTCTCTTTTTACTGTTTTGTGTTAGATAACTGCTTCATAATTTTTTGATAAACCCAAATCTAGTTCAACATTTCACTTTATATTATCAGAAATTATGCAACTCACATCCTCAGAAGTGGCAAGTGACTTACATAGAAGATTGGGGCATAAATTCAATGCTGCACAAGTGAACCCTTACTGAACAAGGTTGCTTATGGTAGGATTATAAAGGCACCACAGCGGCTGAACAGGTTTGGCACCAATTCCTCTCTTGACCATTCTATATCTCCATTCATTCAATTGATCAGCTGCCTCGCCATATCTCTTCTTCCCATACTCGTCTTTATTTTCTGACCACAGAGACTCTGCCATTGCTGAAGCTCTTGGCCATATCAGCTTATCTAACACAGTTGGGTCCGCCTGCTCTGAACACAATGCCACCTCACCACCCAGTACCAGTTCACCTCACAAAAATCCTGGTTTCGTCGCTGGTAACTGTATATTCTCTGCCACGATTTGAATGGTCCACACCATGATCCTCCATTTCCTCCCATGAAGTTGAATGGCACTCCTGCATCACCACTCACCTAAATAGTTTTCACTTTTTAAATTTTATTTGGACAAGTTTTTTTTTTTCTTTTTTCTTTTTTTTTGAATTTTTTGAATTTTTTGTGCTATGTCTATTCATTTTACCACTTGAGTACCACAATGTCATCCACTTGCTAACCGAAATAGATAGTATAACTATTGCTTAAGGACCGATACACAGTTTTTGGATATATCAAGATAATATTGGGATAAGTATCAAAATAGTATTGTTATGCTTGTTAGCAAGCTACATAAATCATTATGATAATAGTTAAAAAAAAAAAAAAGTAAATATGTCCTTTTTATCAGTTTTAATAAACTACTGCCAATTTGCATTTCCTGAACCATCACGTCTGTTTGTTTTGACTATATCGCTACTGCAGCGTATGTGCATGTGCCTATATAATATACTTGCTTACTAATGTGATTGCCATATGCCATCTTTTTTAGAATGTCGTAAATATTTGAATTCGAATATAGATGGCTACTGCAGACAAATTTGAAACATTTTGTCACAAAGGAATTGTTGTTATATGGCAAACATATTTGTATATGGTTAACCTAAAGTCTATTTGGTTGTGAACACGTACAGTTATTCAATTCAAAAAACTTCGTCATATCCGACCATAATCAGTTATTTGCTTTGTGCATATGTCAATGCTTTGGTATGTGCATGTAAGAATAAATAACATAAATTGAAAATAATTTCTTACTGAATTCAAAAAAGTTATTCAAGAATCTCAATTTTTAATGGATACGAGTTTAGTACCACATGAGAAAGAATTGTATTGGATAAAAGACGAGAAAGAAAACAAAGTTAAAATGGGATATATTCGTTTTTTTTTTTTTCAAATAAAATAGGATTTATTGTCACAAACAGTCTATGGTTAGAGTATTTGAGTATTGAAACAAAAAAATTGTTTGTAATTATAAACAATTTATGATAAGGGAAATTTGGATATTTAAAAGAAACTTTATCAAGATAAAGTAATGTCTTTGTATAATAGATAGAATATTTGAGCTCACATATTATTGTAAAGACAAACAATATGAAGCATAGCTTCTTTATTTATTTATGGAGGTCATATTATATTGGAGAATCTTTTTTCATTTTACATACTTAAATTGGTTGTAATCTCTTGACATTTATAAAGGTGGTTTCTTATGATGTGAAACCATTCCCATCATAGATAGAACCGTTAAAGGTACCAAGTGGTTTGTATTCGGATTACATGCTCTGGCATAGTTAGCTAAATTTAATACAAATGCACATGGTAAGTTTACCTATTTATCGTAACGACTGTCATTGCCTGAAAAACTGGTGTGACCACAGTCAAGGTAGTAAAAGTCCGCGACGATACAATCGCCCAATACGCAGCAAACAAGATGCTTTTCGTATTATTAACTCCATTATTCCATGTCTTCAAAATAGTACTTTCTGTTGGTAAAACTGAAGAATGGACATGAATTTCAGGGTTAAGCAGCAGATCTTCCCATTATACCACTGTTCTGTTACGAGACCTGATATATGGATGAGTTTTGTTGATGTACATCTCTAGAATTTCATCCAGTGTACCATTGTTGGACATACGTGCTTGAATCAAAGGATCGGTTTTCCAGCAATTAGGGACAACTTCATCGGCTCCGGCATGGTAGAAGCTATCTGAAAAGAGAGTAGTTAAGTCATCAATGATGTTCTTAATGACTTTGTATGTGTCTGGGTTGAGTGGGTTCAGCTGGCTTGTTCCTGGTTCAGTTGCTAGCCTGTCAGGCCATGCGGATCCTGGTGGCATCCAGAACATGTTTTCGCAGGTGATTATATCAGGGTATGTTTTTGCCCATGATGTGGTACGTGTTGCAGTATTGTTAAAAAAAAATAGTTTGTGATTATTGCACCAGAAACAACTCATATGCAGTAAATTTTGATAGCTTGGGTCAAGCGAAGACTTTTTTTTATAAAAAAAATCGACATCTGAAAATTACTGCAATTCACTCTTTTACCTGGACTTACTCATTTTTGATCAGCAATGTATTGAATTGATGAGTGCAGTAATGGATGTCACGACTCTCGCATCATGGTAACATTGAGCAAAGTTTGTATTTTTTTTCACTTAAAAATGTATTGTTGGGCTGGTAAAACGAAAAAAATGGGTGAATTGCGGGAAGTTGAGTGATGTATACATATATACTTATTTTGATATCCCGATTAATCAAGCCACGTTTGGATACTTTTACGTGAGCAATCATCAACTTCATTATGCTTATTTGAATGGTTGGATGAAAATTTTGCTTTAATCGTTAAGTTTTGATTCTTTCATCTGTGAATGTAATCAGTGTTATAATCAGATGCCCGCGTTTTGGTGCCCAAAAACAGATGGTGTTTGGTTTATTTATCAAAAACATAAACTATTTCTGATGTTAGCATCGAATTTTATGCTTCAACCCTCTTTATTATGTGTTCGGTATTTATTTTTGCTGGAGTTGAAAATCAAACTTTTGTGGCCTGCTTCAGTTGTAATTATGAAGTAATGGTTTATAGAAGTTCAGTTAGAAATTTCGAAGATCAGTTAATTATAGTTCAGGTTTCGATGAATTTAAAGAGTTATTTGCTTGTTTCATAGATGCTTGGAATATTTATTAAATCAGTTAATGCATTTCTTTCATAAGAATAATTTTATTTCCTAGTCATTGAATGAGTGTTATATTATAGATAGTAAGTAAAACATCAAGATCTGGAATTGGTTTATCTAAACAATAAACACATGGTGGTTAGCAATAAAAGGCATATTGTGTACAATTTTTGCTTTAAGAAAATAGTCTGATGGGGATAAAAGATAAAACAAATTTTGTTGAGTATATGACATGTACATTCTTGTGTTTTTCTGAGCAGTCCAAACATGATACATGAAATGAATCTTTTCTTGAAGTAGACAAACGTTAAATATATTTTTTCCTTTCAGCGATGACTAGTTATATTGTTGGACTAAAAATGGGTTCTTGAGATTATGGGTAATGTCATGAAATTCTCTTGCTAATGGTCTTTATATTCTGAACCTTTTTTTTTTCTTCTCAAATTAGTGAATAATACAGTCATGTAAAAATTGGCAGATTCCCTTTTATAATAATATATATGCCTTGGACAGTTTCTTCTATATTTAAGAATATTGATTTCATTTTCGTGGATGAGTTATTTTGTATAAATATAGCATTTTAATTTACTTTTCATGTCTGTGTGTGCGGCCATTAGGATGGTGCCTGGTATTGGTTTGTAAGGTTTGTCTTTGAGCTATTGATTTTGTTTGTGTTATGTCATGCAAAAGCTATTACATCAGTTTATTTTCATACTACGTCTTTTTCTTGCCTGAAGCAGTTACGTATATGTTTTTAGTCTAATTTAGTTGTACAAATAGATACAAATGGGTCACTTCTTGGTACCTACACACTGATTAACAGATAAACCCAAATTATTGCCTTATGTATTTGTTTGATTCCATCCTTAATAGATAGTTATACCTGTGAAAAATGATGTTCTTCCAATAGTTGTTTTACTCAATTTTTTTATGATTTTAGTTACAAAAATACAACAACTGGGCGTCGCTATACTGTTTAATTCATGAGTTATGTATCTTTTTCTTCACTAGATATCACAATATTCGTACGAAAACCTCCAATACTCCGGTGTGATTCGGTATGGACTGAATAAAATAAGGAGTCGTGTAATATACACCCAAGTATGTACTGCATCTACCCCAACAACAGGAAAACTATATCCGTGCTTCGTATTACCGGTAAACATATACCTGCTGCTTTAGACATTTGGGCTTATTTATTGAAATTCTTGATCATGGCGACCTTTTTAGAGTCATTCCATGAAAGTGGACCGAAGCGGCAGATGATTGCGGAGAACAGAACGGCGGATTGTCGAGCGAGGAGAGCATAGTGGAGTAGGTGCGGTGGAGTGGCGGATTGTCGAGCAGCGGTGCACGTGGAGCAGGCGTAAGAAGTTTAAGGTTTTGAAGCCGGGTCGATCACGTAAATTGGAGTGTGAGGGAAATAAAAATTAATAATTGGATAGTATGAAATATTAAATGGACAATAAGGAGCACGCAATGGAACTGGATACGGTAAAATGAAGGTTGGGTAAAAGGCAGTAACTGTTGGGATGTGTACAACACAACTTAAAAAGCAAGACCTTCCTCTTTTGTTCACGCTTTTGGTGGCATTGGATGTGCAAAATCATACAGTGACTTGAAGTTGACCATGATTAATTTCCTCTTATTAAATAAAGGTGCAATAGCAAGACTGATCAAAAGTTCATGCTCCAACCGATTACTTAATGGTGTGGATGCTGCTTCAGTTGATCAAAAGTTCATGCTCGAGTTGATTACTTAACAACAAATTTGTTGATATTACTCTTGTAGCATTAAAGTTCATGCTTCAGCTCTCTTTTTACCGTTTTGGGTAAGATAACTGCTTCATAATTTTTTGATAAACCCAAATCTAGTTCAACATTTCACTTTATAATATCAGAAATTATGCAACTCACATCCTCAGAAGTGGCAAGTGACTTACATACAAGATTGGGGCATAAATTTGTTTTAATAAACTACCGCCAATTCATACTTGTATAGTTAGCTACATAAATCATTATGATAATAGTAAAAAAAAAAAAAAAAAAAAAAAAAAAAAAAAAAAGTGTAAATATGACCTTTTTATCAGTTTTAATAAACTACTGCCAATTTGCATTTCCTGAACCATCACGTCTGTTTGTTTTGAGTATATCGCTACTGTAGCGTATGTGCATGTGCCTATATAATATACTTGCTTACTAATATGATTGCCATATGCCATCTTTTTTTAATCTCGTAAATATTTGAATTCGACTATAGACGGTTATTGTAGGCAAATTTGAAACATTTTGTCACAAAGGAATTGCTGTTATATAGCAAACATATTTGTGTATGGTTAACTTAAAGTCTATTTGGTTGTGAATATGTACAGTTATTCAATTCAAAAAAGCTTCGTCATGTCCGACCATGATCAGTTATTTGCTTTGTGCAAATGTCAATGCTTTGGTATGTGCATGTAAGAATAAATAACATAAATTGAAAATAATTTCTTACTGAATTCAAAATAGTTATTCAAGAATCTCAATTTTTAATGGATACGAGTTTAGTACTGTTTAAACCAAAAATGGTTCAACACCAAAGGTACGTAACTCGTACTTCACCAATATGGTTAGAGATTAAAAGGAGTCACAATAGCAAAATAAACGGGAAAAAGTAAGTAATTGCTCAAGGATTTTTATAATGGTTCGATCTAAAGTATATCTACGTCCACTTTGGAAGCCATTTTATTATCATGGGAGAGATTTACAAAGTTCATCATCTCATTTTGACTCATTCTCTCTTTTACAATGATTTTTCCTCTCTTTAATGACTTGATTCTCGATCTAGACCGTTATGCAAATGGTTGGATCCTTTGAATGCGATGAGCGTGAGAGTGTATGCTTCACGGTTTGAGCACTTAAAGGATCAACGAAGAGTCCATGGCGATTGAGATGTGAATCGAAGCTTCGAGGATGATTAATGGCGGTAGGAGAGAACTTGAACGGAGCTTGAGAAGATGGAAATGATGGATCTCGATTTGGAATGGTAGATCTCGGTTTGGAGATGGATGGAGAGAGCTTGAATCGATCTCTAATGGAGGAAGGAGACTTGGTCCATTTGATGATGGAAGAAGATGAAGTGAGCTTTGGCAGCCATCAATGGAGTTTAGAGAGAGCTTAGAGTGCTTGAGAATGGTGGAGAAGTGATTTAGCAGCCCTTCGGGGTGGAAGAATCGGTCCCTTCAATGGTTGTGAAAGCAAGTATTTATAGGTGGATTTTGTATGGAGCAAATGGTGTGGCAATGTTGTAATTAAGAGGTGCAATGTCATGTGAGTACAACTGTCATCAACTGCTTTACAGCTGGCTCCAACTATTGATTCATGCGCATGAAATAATATGTCCAGTGCATGCGCGAGCAACCTCTTCTGTGCGAGCGAGTTCTATTTGGATGCACAGGCGAGCAGTATTGCAACCTTGTATGAGCGAGTCACAGTCACAACGTACGACTCCATGAATATTTGCTAATCCGTATTCCAACGGCCACTTGCCTTTATATTTTACTCAAGAAATGGGCACTGTACGAATATGGGAATAATATTTACATGTTTGCCATCCACTTGATTTCTTATGCAAGCTACTGTTCAAAGTGGGGTTTAATATTCATGAGTTTGCCATCCCTTATTATCCACATGTTCCTCTTTCTGCATACTCGACCTCTCAACATTTATGTGCTCGACTCGACATGACAGCTAGCAACAGTTGTTGCTCGACCGACCCGGGAAAAGGCTACACGGTTGGAAAATAGTGCGTGAACCCATTGATGAACGACCACCCTACGTATGCACGAGTGAGCTGATGAAGGCCATGTGCGAGCGAGCCGATGATGCTATGTGCGAGCGAGCTGATGATGCGAGACCTTTCAGCTGGGTGTTTGACCAAGTGTAGGTTGCTCGCCCCTTTGTTGGAGGTGCTGCTCATCCCTGTGCTGGAGGTGCTACTCGTCCCGTTGCTGGAGGTGTTGCTCGAGCTAATGAACTCACTCATGCTACAATGACGTGCGATGCTTGACTACGGTAGGTTGAAGGTGCTCCACCGAGATCTGTTGAGGCGAGCGACTTGGTAGCCATAGCACTGCTCGACCAAGAACATTATGACATGCTCGGTCAGAGGTTCGATGAAGCGCACTTACAGTGTTCGTCAGAATGCCTAAATGAGCTTTTAGCTGGTTAACATTTGCCCCTCGAAACTTGTATTTTTTGCTTGCGAGAAACGCGAGCTTCGAAATGAACATTGTTTGTGTTGAGATCCAGTTACAGCCTTTTGTTTGCTATGGCAGATCATACATTGAACTTATATGTTCCATGCTACCTGTTCTGTAACTAAAACAAGTATTTGCACAATTTTGGACTTATACTCACCATCGATTGTCCATATCGATAGTGGATCAGTTAATGACTTATAGCGAATTTTACTTTGGATTGAATAAAGTGTTACGCACAGGACCTGTTTTACTCAACGGTTTATAACTCGTTGAATATTGCTTGCACAAACACGATATTCTAATTCGAATTCGCTTTAACGCTTGAAATCAACTATTTAACCAAAGCCGACTGTGGATTTCAAATGTCATTATTTTTACGATCTATACGATGGTGTACAATATTTTCCATTTGGGAAATACGTATTTATGATTTATTTTCCGTGCTCCGTTTTGGAGAAGCCTTTAGTTATTCGTACCCCGGCTTAGGAGGACTTATATATTATGCCCCCGCTGAGGGAGGACTTTGGATTTTGTGCCCCCGCTCAGGGAGGACTTGGGATTTAGTGCCCCTGCTCAGGGAGAACTTGAGATTTAATGTCCCCGCTCAGGGAGGTCTTGGGATTTAGTGCCCCCACTCTGGGAGGTCTTGGGATTTTCAATTTTGCACTTACTGTGGAGGGACTTCATTTTGCCTCTGCTATTGGAGGACTTTGATTTACCCTTGCTATGGAGGGTGCCCTTGCTACGGAGGGACTTTTACCCTTACTATGGAGGGACTTTATTTTGCCTTTGCTATGGGAGGACTTTGATTTGTGCACAGTTCCACAAGGTGTCCATCGGTCGTCGTGTCAGATACGCTTAACTATAGTAAGCGATCGTGACCGGACTGAGAGGCTCTCTTCACATAACTTTGCAGGGTTTGCGTCATTCCGTGGAGCGAACGTCGTCCTTCTGCTAGATGCACTTGACTGTGGCAAGTGACCGCAGTTGGGCGCGGGCTACCCCTTGGAACCTGCAACCTCTCGGTATTGACTCCACATCCGCTTGTTGAACTCTCCACTGTTTGTCTTTTGGAAACTCCTCTCACTCAATTTCTGAGGTGGTGCTTTTAATCGTTACATTTATGTATGCTAATGTTTTTTGCACTCGCCGCTTGAGGTGGTGTTATTAGGGTTGCCATATCGCATCGGGTTTCGAGGAAGCAAACATTTGTCAGATAGCCTGTAATAAGGAATCATCTTTTAGCAAATTTTGAATTATCGCAAATATTGCAAGTAAAAGATTTGCTCAGGCAAATATGCTATTAGTTATAGAGCAAATATTCAGTGCATCACTAGCAGATTATTACAGACTGTTTACAAGAAATTTTGAATATAACAGAAAGTAAAATACGAAGTAAAGCATGAAACAAAGCAGGAAAGAGGGTGGTGGCGATGTTGATCGCTTATTCCGGGCCATTGAAATTGGAGCACCATCAAAAGTTATCAGTTGATGATCGGCCTCGGATTGGCTTGAGCAGAAGCTCCATTGCTAGGACCAGACTGATCATTTGATGTTCCCTGCCCTTGGGGAGCTGTTGAAGGATTCATGGCTTGCGAATTCTTTACATACTGTTGCAATCTATTTTTCTGAATCAACTCCTCAATCAAACTTTTGAGATGCCTACATTTGTTTGTATTATGATCGGGTCGGTTATGGAACCTACAAAACTTTCTCAAGTTTGTTGCCTTCTCGCCTATCCTTGTCGGCCTTGGTTCCGCATATTCTTCAGAATTCTTCGTTGCCAGATAGATATTTTCAGGGATGTCATTCAGAGGTGTTAGTTTCAATGAGTCAAGGATACGAAACTTCTTATTAGCCTTGTTTTCATTCCTGTCATTAGATTGCTTCTGCCCTTGAGTATTTTTCTTATTGTACTGAGTAGCAACGTTTTTGGAAGCTTCAAGAAGTTGTTTTACATCAACAATCTGAGGAGGCGAAGGCTGATTATCCAATCTTATGTACTCTTCGGCCTTTTTATAGAATTTATCAAGCGTGCTTGGCTCTTTTATTTTGATCCATTCGCCAAGTTCGTTATTCTCATCTATAGTGCCGATTAGAGACATTAAGATCATGCCGGGCTCGAGATTCCCTACTTCGGATACCGCAACATCGAATCTTTTGAGAAATTCTTTGACAGATTCTCTTGGGTACTGCTTCATTGAGAAATAGCGTCCTTAGCCTTCGTAGCTTGCAACCTGAATTGCTCTTTGAATGTCATAATCAAATCATCAAATCGGTTGATGGATTTGGGTGACAACCTTGTGAACCATAACGATGTGACACCTTCTAGATAGAGAGGGAAGCACAGGCATTTGATTTCGTATGTTGCTTTGGCTCTATTCATATACTATTCATACTTGTATAGGAAATGATTCGGATCAGAAGTCTCATTGTACGGAGGCAGGATAGGATGGGTAAACTTTTTAAGGAATTCAGCTTTGCGAATCCTCTTCGTAAATGGATTTTTGCCGAGGGAGAAGTCCCATTCACTATCCTCGCGAGGCATGTTATCTTTCATGATTTGTTTTACCATATCCGTGATATATTCCTTCGAGTTGTGTTGTTTCGGAGAGAGGACTTCGATCTCTTTTTTGGATGTTTGTCATGGTAAGCGATCGCAATTAGAGGATCTAGGTCTTTTACTTCCACTATGGGAAGGTGCCCGCTTGAAGGGACTTGCAACTCGTTGGTTATTTCGATCGGAATGGTTTTTAGCTTTCAACTTTGAGTCTTCGATATTAGCATCGTCTTTGTCAACAAGTCCTTCCAAGTTGTCATTATGATGATCGGAGGCTGATGAGTTTGCATTCTCTTCAAGGTTGATATGAATTTTTCGGAGGAGGAGCGGGATTTTCTTGAGCGTTTAGAAGAGCACTCATTTTATCCATTACAGCCTTGTTAGCCTCTATCAAAGTTTTATTAGCATCGATCAAATCTTTGTTGGAGGCTTCCAATCGTTGACCCAAGTTAGCGACGATGGCATCTAATTCGGCTCTGGTTACTCCGACTCCACTTATTGGGTTTCCTCCAACTTCAAAGCGGTTGGCGAGTGGAGTAGTCTCGTTGTTAGCAACGTGGTCTTCTTCTTCAATGGCTTTACTTGTGGTCTTCTTAGATTTGACCATTATTTTGGACAAGGGTCTCAATCTTGTGGGAGAGGATTCGTCAGATGGCCTTGAACGTAGTAGATTTGGAGAATCTATGGTAGAAATAGGCTTAGAAATTCAATGGTAGGCCCTTAAGATTACAAGAAGTGTGAAGGAAGGAGATGCGAATCGGCCCCCACGGTGGGCGGCAAATGTTTAAACCAAAAATGGTTCAACACCAAAGGTAAGTAAATTGTACTTCGCCAATACGGTTAGAAATTAAAAGAAGCCACAATCGCAAAATAAATGGGAAAAGTAAGTAAATGCTCAAGGATTTTTATAGTGGTTCGATCTGGAGTAGATCTACGTCCACTGTGGAAGCTATTTTATTATGATGCGAGAGATTTACAAAGTTCATCATCTCATACATCTAATTTTGGCTCATTCTCTCTTTTACAATGATTTTTTCTCTCTTTAATGACTTGATTCTCTCTAGACCGTTATGCAAGTGGTTGGATCCTTTGAATGCGATGAGCGTGAGAGTGTATGCTTCACGGTTTAAGGACTTAAAGGATCAGCGAAGAGTCCATGGCGATTGAGATGTGAATCAAAGCTTCGAGGATAATTAATGGCGGTAGGAGAGAACTTGAATGGAGCTTGAGAAGATGAAAATGATGGATCTCCGTTTGGAATGGTAGATCTCGGCTTGGAGATGGATGGTGAGAGCTTGAATCGATCTCTAATGTAGGAAGAAGGAGACTTGGTCCATTTGATGATGGAAGAAGATGAAGTGAGATTTGGCGGCCATTAATGGAGTTTGGAGAGAGCTTAGAGTTCTGGAGAATGGTAGAGAGTGATTTGGCAGCCCTTCGGGGTGGAAGAATCGGTTCCTTCAATGGTTGTGAAAGGGGGTATTTATAGGTGGAACTTGTGTGGAGCAAATGGTGTGGCAATGTTGTATTTAAGAGGTGCAATGTCACGTGAGTACACCTGTCGTCAGCTGCTTTACAGCTGGCTCCAACTGTTGATTCATGCGCAGGAAATAATATGTCCAGTCCACGCGCGAGCGACCTCTTCTGTGCGAGCAAGTTCTATTTGGAAGCCCGGGCGAGTAGTATTGCAACCCTGTACGAGCGAGTCGGAATCACAGCATACGATTCCATACATATTTTCTAATCCGCATTCCAACAGCAACGTGCCTTTATATTCTACTCAAGAAATGGGCACTGTACAAATATGGGAATAATATTTACATGTTAGCCATCCCATTGACTTTTTTATGCAAGCTACCGTTCAAAGTGGGGTTTAATATTCACGAGTTTGCCATCCCTTATTATCCACATGTTCCTCTTTCTGCATGCTCGACCTCTCAGCATTTCTATGCTCGACTCGACATGACAGCTAGCAACAGTTGTTGCTCGACCGAATAGGAGAACGCTACACGGTTGGAAAACAGTGCATGAACCCATTGATGAGCGATCGCCCTGTGTATGCACGAGCGAGCTGATGAAGGCCATGTGCGAGCGAGCTGATGATGCCATGTGCGAGCGAGCTGATGATGCCATGTGCGAGCGAGCTGATGATGGGAGACCTTTCAGCGGGGTGTTTGACCAAGTGCAGGTTGCTCGCCCCTTTGCTGGAGGTGATGCTCGTCCCTTTGCTGGAGGTGTTGCTCGTCCCTTTGCTGGAGGTGCTGCTCGAGCTAGTAAACTCGCTCATGCTGCAATGACGTGGGATGGTTGACTATGGTAGGTTGGAGGTGCTCGACCGAGATCTGCGGAGGCGAGCGACCTGGTAGACAACACTGCTCGACTGAGAACGCTGTGGCCTGCTCGATCAGAGGTTTGATGTAGCACACTTTTAGTGTTCGTCAGAATGCCTAAATGAGCTTTTAGCTGGTTAACAAGTACCACATGAGAAAAAATTGTATTGGATAAAAGATGGGAAACAAATAAAAGTTAAAATGGGATATATTTGTTTTTTTTCCAAGTAAAATAGGATTAGTTCACTACTACAAAAGTGGTCATATTCGACACTAATTTGTGTGCGTTGCATGAAAGGTGTGGCGAAAGCTATGATTTCTTTGATCTTCTGCAACAATATTCATATGTTGTTGCATTATACGTGAATGCATTGTTGCGGTGGGGATTCTAGTGTTTTGACGTGGAAAACCAGTTAAAAGCATAGCATTACGTATATATAATCCAGCTCAGCGATCTACGTTATCAACATATAAAAACCCCAGCCGTAGATGTAAGATTAATCCAACGGTTCAAATCATCTGTGGGTCTGATGATCTAAACGTTAGCCATCACCCAATCGTTGACAGCCACGTTATTGCATTCTTTTGACGAAATTTTGGCGCGATCTTCTCCCTTCACGAAATAATGTAAAAACAATTTAGTCACAAATCGTTTTCTTCTCTATCATCTAATTGTTTTCCCCCCTTTTTACTATTGACAAAAATTTAAACCTAAATTCACGTCAGTATCGCTCCTCTCCTCGACAGCAAATTTTATTCCGAAAAGGTTGAAGCTTTGAAATGCTTTCTAGCTTTGATTGCTCAGGGCGTTGACATCACCAGTTTTTTCCCTCAGGTTCAGTTTGTATAGCACTGTGAATTAGTTGCGCTTATTATATATTGGATTATGAGTAATTAGTAATTAGATCATTTGTTACATTTAGGATAACCCATTCGCTTATGAGTAATTAGTTGCTTGGACATCCCAAACTTAGGAAACCCGTTCGCTTATGAGTGATTAGTCGGTGAAAGATTAGATTAGGAGTAATTAGTTGCGCTTTGACCATTGATTTGGGATTTGGGATTATGCTGAGGTTTATTCGAAAATTATACCGAGCAATACACCAAAAAAAGGAGATGGCACTGGTGGGTTTCCCACTAGGTTTTAGGTTTCACCTAACTGAGTGGTACCTTTTTGGGACATGAGAACCGGGCTATTGGCATGAAAAAAAATGGTTTATTATAGAGGTCGAGCTAGTTAAGGAATGAGAACTTTACCATCGAAATTGATTTGCACTTTGCGTTCATTTAAATTAACATATAATTGTATGCTTGAGGTTTTGTGATAAAGATACATGTGTAGCACTATGATGTGTTTTCATTGCAATGTGCTTAAGGCTACCAATTTCCCGATCCGGACGAGTCGTTCACCCGTATCTAACATGCACAGGTATTTTCCATTTGATTTTGGAAAATATCAATTTCAATATTTCGATTTTGGAAACGTATGTTCAGTTTTGCATCCATATTATGCCTTACTACGACGTATCATAAAGCACTCATACAAAAAAGTATCATAAGGCACCGCAGTGCATCAGTTCATACCATACACATCCAAAAAATGACATACAGTTGTATGCTTGAGTTTTCACTGCGGTGTGTATGCACTGCGGCGAGTATGCACTGCGGCGAGTATGCACTGCGGTGTGTTTGCATTGCAGTGTGTATGCACTGCGGTGTGTTTACACTGAGGTTTTGTGATACACGCACAAGCATACACGATTTTTTATTACAATACACATCATACACGCAGTGCATACACGCACAAGTATACACACATTAGTATCATAAGTGTACACGCACAAGTATACACGCTCAAGTATACACGCACAAGTATACACGCAAGCACAAGTATACACGCATAAATATACACACACAAGTATCAAAAGGCAACATCTGAAGGCACGCACAAGTATACACGCACGCACAAGTATTACCATACACGCACAAGTATATACGCACGCACAAGTATCATAAGGCAGCATCAGTCCATACAATACACATTATGAATTCATATCATACACGCACAAGTATCATAAGGCAGCATTAATCAGTTCATACCATACACATCCAAAAAATAACACACACATCCACATCCAAAAGTATCATAATGTTAACTTAATACATACACATCCAAAAAATGACATTATAGTAGCATCAGTTCATACCAGATCAGGCCTTTTGGGGGCTGTGGAACTTCCCACTGATACGTTAGGGCTTTGCGGCTGTGGGAGAGCCAGTCCGAAGTTAGCAGTCTCATGTGATGGACCCGCAGCATCAGGACAGGGGGTGAGGTAGTTTGGCAAGTCAAATTCCTGATCAACTTCTATATCTACCCACTGATCATTCCTCTGCTTCATTGGGTCTTGGTTATCAACATGTATGTCATGGGTGGCTTTCGGAAATAAGCTTGGCAAGGGGGGTAGCACAACAGCTTCTTGTATCATTGCGTCAAATCTTTCATCTGAATCCATTTCCCGTTCTCATCCATAATGATGCAAACCTGGAAACACCTGTTCCTCCCTATTGCTCACAAAAAGAAGTTCAGGCCTTGTTCTAGGATGAGCATGAGTACAGCGCTGAACCTTAATGAGGTAAACCTTGTTGAATTGAGTAGCAAACGTATTGATATTGCCAATGCCTTCATAAAATTGCATTTTCAGGTAGAAAGATGTATGGTTATACTGAGACCAGTTGCAGTCGTCAATTGCAAGCACACGTCCCATTGGCTTCATTATTTCTTCAACAGCAGGGATATTACTCTTTAGGAACTGGGGAAAGCCATCAACTTTAGCCCATGATTCCACTTCTAACGCTGGTTCAGGCTCAAATTCTTCATCGGACCATGCTTGCAGGTAAATAGCACCACCAGGTTTTGTAAAAACTTTCAACATTAGCGCATGATCACGCTTACTATACGATGGGCATGATACTAGAAAAGAGTTTTTGGGTATTACCCGTATAGGTCACGAACTATGATTGAGAGTCACCTTAAGAACGTTATGCATAGCTTCGAAATTCCAATGTCCCTTAAGAACAGTGGCAGTGATGTATGGAGACGAGTCCCCCATTGATTTTTTTAAACTTTCGAAGATTGGGGGTTTAGGGGATATGGAGATGATGATGTTCTGAAGCTTGAAAGGATGTGCGAGGGACCCGATGGATGATGTCAGGTAAATATGTGAACTAGAAATGCTTGCACAGAAGACGAAGCATACTCAATTCTGAGGTGGCACGATTGACCAATGGTGAATGGTCAATTGTTATAATTGTATGCGTAACTCACTAAGATTTATAAGTTAATTAGATGGCCAAATGCACAGATGCACATAGCACATATGCACTTATCAAATAACTTGTAAATTCAAACTGCAGGATCTGAAATGACGAGGAGAGATACAACCGGCAAGTGGAGGACCTGAAATGACATGGAGAGATACGGTTTCTGGTTCATGGCATTGCTACTTTGTGGAATGCACACTGATCGTATTTGTTGGCACTTGTATTGAATGTGGTATGTGTTGACACTTTTACTACTTTTAAATTATGTATTTGATCATATGTGTTATATATTTAAAGCATTGAATTACATATTTGATGGTATGTATTGAAGGTTTGAATGTGATGATGAATGTAACAGATGTGTTTTTTCTATGTACAAAATTGATATTGCAAAATTTATAATTACAGCGTTGCATTTGCTTTTTTCCTTGATGTTGTATTTCAAGATAATAGTGTTGCATTCCATAATACAGTGGTGTTGCATTACATAAAACAGTAGTAGGTCCACATGGCACGTAGACGCCACAGCTAACGTGGCATGTAACACGTGTGCAGTTGACGTGGGGAGCTAACGTGTCGTGCGACACGTAGGCAACTAACATGGAAAGCTGACATGGTCGCCATTATCGTGACCTGGTAGCCAGGATCTAACTAATTTTCAAGCAACGCTGAATATTGTTGCATTACGTGCAAATAGTGTTGCATTATGTCTATAACGCAACACTTCCTTTCCATGGTAGTAGATGTGCTAAAGCGTTGCCTTAGAGGGCTAAGGCAACGGTCGCGGATGTCACGCCCTTCCGATGTTGCTTATTTGAAAAAAAGGGAAAATACAACACTTTTTCGATCTAAGGCCACATAAAACTTATGTCGAATATGCCCATTTTTGTAGTAGTGATTGTCACAAACAATTTATGATTAGAGTAATTTGAGTATTGAATCAAAAAAATTGTTTGTAATTATAAACAATTTATAATAAGGGAATTTTGGATATTTAAAAGAAACTTTATCAAGATAAAGTAATGTCTTTGTATAATAGATAGAATATCTGAACTCACATATTATTGTAAAGACAAACAATATGAAGCATAGCTTCTTCATTTATTTATGGAGGTCATAATATATTGGAGAATTTTTTTTCGTTTTACATACTTAAATTGGTTGTAATCTCTTGACATTTATAAAGGTGGTTTCTTATGATGTGAAACCATTCCCATCATAGATAGAACTGTTAAAGGTACCAAGTGGTTTGTATTCGGATTACGTGCACTGGTATAGTTAGCTAGATTTAATACAAATGCACATGGTAAATTTACCTATTTATCGTAACGACTGTCATTTCCTGAAAAACTAGTGTGACCACAGTCAAGGTAGTAAAAGTCCACGACGATACAATCACCCAATACCCAGCAGACATAATGCTTTTCGTATTACTAAGTCCATTATTCCGTACCTGCAAAATAGTACTTTCTTTTGGTAAAACTGAAGAATGGACATGGATTTTAGGGTTAAGCAACAGATCTTCCCATTATACCACTATTCTGTTACGAGACCTGATATATGGATGAGTTTTGTTGAGTACATCTCTAGAATTTCATTCGGTGTACCATTGTTGGACATACGTGCTTGAATCAAAGGATCGATTTTCCAGCAATTTGGGACAACTTCATTGGCTCTGGCATGGTAGAAGCTATTTGAAAAGAGAGTGGTTAAGTCATCAATGATGTTCTTGATGACTTTGTATGTGTCCGGGTTGAGTGGGTTCAGCTGGCTTGTGCTTGGTTCAGTTGCTAGCCTGTCAGGCCATGCGGATCCTGGTGGCATTCAGAACATGTCTTTGCAGGTGATTATATCAGGGTATCTTTTTGCCGATGATGTGGTATGTGTTTCAGTATTGTAAAAAAAAATAGTTTGTGATTATTGCACCAGAAACAACTCATATGCAGTTAATTTTGATAACTTGGGTCAAGTGAACACTTTTTTTTATCTACATCTGAAAATTACTGCAATTCACTCTTTTACCTGGACTTACTCATTTTTGATCAGCAATGTATTGACTTGATGAGTGCAGTAATGGGTGTCACGCACAGGGACGGAGCTATGTTGATCTTACCCTGGGCTATAGCCCAGGTCATTATTACAACCACGTATCCTGTTGACTATTTGTTCATTTTTTAAAGACATTCACCATATATTCAGAAAAATGATATGATGTTGGTTGAGAAAGAACTAAATGAAATCATAATTAACATCATTACAAACAAAAATAAGTAAAATAGAAGGTCTATTTATGTTACTACAACATTGTTGGTTCTTTTTTCTAAAAGGCAAACCAAAGTATACTTAAAAAATTATTGCTTTTGATGGAAAAAACAGAATAGTAAAATATTATTTTAGCACTTATTCATTGTTTTATTCTCATTTTACCTCTCTTTGTTCATATTGTGTTTGAAAGCTAAAGTGTTTGTTTCTACATTTAGTAATATAGTTTTCTTATTTACGTTATATTCTTAAAATTTTCAATCTTTGATTCACCTTATACTTTTATGAAACTAGATATTTTTTAGTTTAGTGACTACTTTCCCCTCTTTTCTGCATCTTGATGAGGTACCAATATTACAATAGCCCAGGATGATTTCAATTTCTGGCTCAGTCCCTGGTCATGCATCATGGTAACAACGAGCAAAGTTTGTATATATTTTTTTCACTTAAAAATGTATTGTTGGCCCGGTAAAACAAAAAAATGGGTAAATTGTAGCAAGTTGAGTGATATATACATATATACTTATTTTGATATCCCGATTAATCAAGCCACGTTTGGATACTTTTACGTGAGTAATCATCGATTTCATTATGCTTATTTGAATGGTTGGATAAAATTTTGCCTTAATCGTTAAGTTTTGATTCTTTCATCTGTGAATGTAATCAGTATTTTAATCAGATGACCGCGTTTTGGTGCCCAAAAAATAATGGTATTTGGTTTATTTCAGGTTGTGTTTGGTTTACCATTTTAATTTTTGAGTTTTCGTCCATACAAAAATATACACGATATACATATATTGTTGAAAACGATCAATTTGGAAAACAAAGTTAATATACAAAATAGAAAACAACTTTTCTTCATTTTCCATGTTTTAAGAAATAAAATAAGCATGAGACATAATTCATTCTTACATTATTCATCCATCCCCTTTGTGGTTCCCTCCGTCTTTCTTTAATCCTCATTGTCATTACTTAAGTCTTCTCATTTTTGACATAATAATGGAAAACCGAAAACATAAAATAATTTTTAAACCAAACACTACCTTATGTTTTGTGTTTTAAGTTTTCAACATTAATTACAAAAAAGAAAAGAATGGAAGAGCGATAAGGAGATGAAGGAGACAACGGAAGGATGGATTGTCTCTCGTCATTCCGTTATTCCTCAAAAAACAAAATAAGGAGGATTCCATTTTGTACGTTTACTTTATTTTCTAAACAATCGTTTTTGACTATATACATGCGATGTTTGCACTTTTGTATGGACAAAAAGCCAAAGCTAAAAAGCGTAATCGAGCACACCCTAAGTTTTTTGACGTTGTACTACTTTGTAAGATTATTGCTAAAATGAGATAATAAGGAAAATGATTTTGTTCGAGGAAGATTAATTTTTTGGAGAAAGGGAAAAAATTGTAGTTCTTCACTTTGATAAAGTAAGGCATCAAAATTTGTATTCCCCCTTTTACTTCTGATTCATTTCCTGTTTGCAATTGTAGCTAAAATTGTGTAGAAATGAAAACAACAGATTTTTTTATCAATTTCAGTCTTGTATTTTACGCATTTTTATTTTTTTACGTTGGTTTGAATTTCTTGACCATTGTCTTATTTCCATTTTTAATATTTGAAATTTAAATTCTTGATGTTATATTTTTTAGAAGTTTAAAGAATCCATTAAATTAAATTTCAAGTATTCAAATTTCTTTCAAATTTGGATACTTAAAGGTTAAATTCCTAATTGAATGTGTTTTATTGGAGGGGGGAAACCCTGTTTTGCAGCAGCCCTCTATCATACTGTAAGTTGCACTATTTCAAATCTAACAAAAAAAAATGTTCGATCCATATAAATAAGATCATCTATGTAAATTTTGTTCTCATTTCAATAGTTTTAGCATAAATGTTTGATGTTTAAATGCAACGATTCAAATAAATGTTAAGATGGTGATGCTATAAATTTCGAGTTATGTCCAAATTTTATATATATAATCCTCTATAAGCGGACTGAGCATTTATAAAAAAAATGTTAGACTTGAAATGGTATAGTTTGCAATACGTTAATGATGCTAAAGTGTTACTGCAAAACAGAGGTATCATAATATATGTATATATATATATATATATGTATGTATATGTATATGTATATGTATATGTGTGTGTGTGTGTGCGCGCGCGTGTGTGTGTGTGTGGAAGCGACTATTTGAACACAAAGATTTAACCCAAATTAGTAGACACAAGATCTCTGCTGTTAGATCAATTTGTTTTTATATGATGGCTGAAAGTTCGGAGGGTCATCCAACGGTTTAGATTTTGTGTCCTCTAATTTGTGTTAAATCTTTGTGTTTGGACATTATATATATATATATCTATAGAGAGAGAGAGAGAGAAAGAGATGTATACATATAAAATCTTTGTATGTGTCTGTAAGTTTTTAAATTTTTATGATATCACGTTCAATATTTTTTTCGATTTCTTCAATCCACTATTTATAAATTTGAAATTTCGCATTTTATTGCGGGGCTAGTTTTAAACTCCCTTCAGGCTAGCACAATTATGATTTTTTTTATATATTTCTTTCCATTTTGAATCTACGCTACAACGACACAAAATTTTAGCAACTTTTGGAAAAAAATCATATTTACTTTTTTGGATATTTGTAGTAAAAACTGCAAATTTTCATATATATTGTTAATCCAGTTTATCAACCCATGAACCAAAGTGTAGTAAGGCATGGATCGGGTATAAACGATGGATTGGGTCACGAAATAGAGATGGATCGATCGTGAGATGTAACACCCCACATTCATTAATGTCACTCATAAGAGAATGCGTTAAGTTCCGTAAAGCGCAACATGCAATCATTACAGAGAATATAAAAGACAAATAAAATAAGCAGCGGAATTTTTTTAAACATTGTTATAAAAGAAATAAAGCGTATTCTCAAAAATACATCAAAACCAGTTACAGCTAGCAAAATGTCTCAAATCTGTCTTTCAAGCCATCTCAGAAAATAAAATACCAAAGTACATAAAGTCATATCCCATGCTATAAGCCAAACTAAAGTAGACAGCAAGTCAAAACGAAACATCACAAGTAGTCTGAGTCAAGTCCAAGCTGAAGAGGTATCCTAGTTACTGTTGAGTCACCACGCCATAAACGACCTAACGCAACGCAAAAAAATGTTGGCACAGACCCAAAAAATGTTGACATAGGTCTTTGGCAACGTTTTTAGGGTGATGCAATTTTCACCGTTGCTACAGACCTCAAAAGCAACATTTTGACTGTCTACGGTAACACAACAAATATTATTACAGTAGAACCTTATTTAGGTCTATAGCAACATCCTTAGGTGTCTATAGCAAGATCCAAAAATGTTGCTATAGATATTAAATTTCTGAATTTGTTTGGGTGAGCTACTTGCATGATACCACACACAATAATACGACAGCTACTTGCATAATAGCACATACAATAGTACTAAAGCTACTTGCATTATATCACATACACCACTTGCATAAAACACAATTCGTAGATTCATTTCAAAACATATAATAGTACACATCACAATTCATCATCAACAACTCCAAAAAGATGAAACATGAAAAAAATTGTGAAGAAAAATTGTCCATGCATGATATTTCACTTGGATGGTAATTCACTGCACTACATTGCCATAAGTAAACACAAAACAATCCCAATCATGATCCAGGACATAGCTAAAGCTCTTGCAAAGAATTTTTCTCCTTTCTCGTGCTTTCCTCATTTAACGCGCATTAAGGCCAACTCTACCTTCATATTAGACACAAATTCATCGGCTTTTGTCCTCTTTTGCTTTTGCTTTAGCTTTAGCAACTTGTCTTCAAGTATCTTCCTTTCCATAAGCGTTTGCGATATAGTATTTTGTTTTTCCATCAATTTAATAGTAGTATCTTTCATTTTAGCATTTCTATTGATTTCATACACTTCGTCATGCCACATAAAATACCCACAATCGTTGTTCTGCACATATGTTAAATTCTTGACTAAAACATCACTAAAAAATACGATAATCAACAAAGCAAACAAAAATACCTAATTTATACTTACAGGACACATGGAGCAACCAAAAAACTTCTTCCCCGCACTCGACCCTAGCTTCACAGGCCTCATCTTCGCTGGGATTTTATGGTGGCAATGCTTACTTCCCCCCGTTGTTGTTGAAGTTGAAGTGGAAATTGATTGAGTGGTAATTGAACTCGAAGATGGACAGATCAACTACATATGTATATACATACATGTGAATATGAATATATGCATGTATACTTGTGTGTATGAATTAATTTTTTAACAACTACACGTGTTCAAGAAGATGGACATATTAATTACGCAAGCACTCGAACAACAAACAGGGCAATGGACAAACAACATATTATATTTATCAGTGTTAACTGGGTGATTTTGGATGGCCCATTGCTAACAGGTACGGCCTACCATACCCATTTTCATATTTTAACATATTCTTACAAACCCACAAAAGAACAAACGAAATTAAAGTTGAAACAGATTAGATTGGCATAGTAGATAGGTTATACATTCCTTTATCACAGCGTGAAGTTGACGGTCTTGCAAAGATGAAGGACTTAGTTGTTGAAGCAAATAACCATGGGAAAATGTTGAGTGATAAAAAGATTAATAGGAGTGATATTGTTAATCCAATAAAGTCAGATGAATGTATTGTAGTTAGAGAGAATGGGTCATTTGAAACTATTGCTGCTGAGACTATAGGTCAAGGAAATGTGCAAACAGTGATTGAATTGGTTGGTTGTTAAACAATAGAAGATAGAATAGAGCACAAAATCATGAATGAAAAGGAAATGGTATTACCTGAACCACTTGATGCATTACGAAAGCAAAACTTCAACCATACTGCATGGCATGGAAGTCACAATGTTAACCAAGATGAGAACATACAAAGTATAGGACATGTTGAAAAGTAGAATGGTGAAGTTTCGAATGAAGCCAAACAGCTTCTTGTAGATGTTATGCTCCTTACATGTTTATCCAAAGAAGACTTAGCACACAAAGAAAGAAGTGAACATAAATGTGCATTATTACAAACGAAATGAAGCCCCAAATTCTTACAACAAAATCGAACTGATACCAATCCTTACAATAACATTTTAAGGATTGTCACTGTTAGTACCAACAAACCCACAAACGACATTGTAGCCCAAAATCTAACTATTTAAATCCAACAATAAAATTCTTAACCTATGCAGAATGATCAAAAGCTGCGGTAATAGAAAATCTAGCAGGAATTTGGAAGTTGAATGCACTAAATAACTCAATTTCTCTAATGCCTTGACCCTGATTTTTTTTCGAAACAACGATTGAATCACTAGAAACCCATATCTGATTTTGCTAAGGACCGATTGGAGATGTGTGCCCTCCAGATCGAAGATTAGGGATTGAAGATTTTGAAATTTTAAAGGGTTAATGAAATGAAAGTCAAGGATTGATGATTTTGAAATTTCGGGGGTTAGAACAAAAATGAGTGATTGAAAATAAAACCGGGAAATGGAAATAAGTGAGATGTGAATTAATGGCGTGGATGGACTGTTGAGATATTGTTTTAAGTAATGGTGCAAATCGTCACGTAGGATATGGAAATGTCTACTATAGCACCACTGTACAAAATGTTGCATCGTGTTGCACTTGTTTACCTAGAGCAACACATTTTTATGACTAAGGTAACACTAAATATAAAACGTTGCTGTAGGACCCAAATAGTATAGCTATCGGGACATTTTGGCTGGCATCACCTTGCAAATTCGTTGCATTAAGCCATTTATAGCATAGTGGGTGTTGCCACTATGAGGATCTGGGGGGTGAAGGAAGAAAGAGGTGAAAGAAAAGGGTCAGACATAAAGTCTGGCGAGTTCCAGTGACTTACAAATATACATAAAATAGGAATTCCAAGACAGGTAAATAAGACTGGATAAGAAAGGTATAGTGTCACAATAGATAAACTAAATAGAATAGCAGGATGGACAGAATAATAGGAATAAACTTATAATCGAGTAATGCTTCACGTTTATATCCTAAAAACAGGTAATGTCTGAACATATATGTCTGCACCAATACTAGTATAACAGGTTCTACAGGATTAGGTTCTTTGCCTAATTACATATCAACAGGATTACATTAGAAATAAACAGCAGGATTAAAAAATAGGATTAGGTGTACCTTAATTACATAACAGGATTAGATGTTAACCTAATTACATAACAACAGGATTAGTTGTACCCTAATTACTACCCAAGTGATCGACTCCCTAATTTGTAAATACCCTGTGTCAGCCCCAACAATAGGGTGTATCACTCTCTAACACAACAACCATATGACACAGACCAATTTACTGATGTTATAGCATCTTATCTTCCCTAGTTGGACCCATGCACGCTCATGACTCCGCCGAAACGTGCGCGTAACCACCCTAATGTGAGCCTCTTACTATAAAGTTTAGTAAAGCGTGCCCTGAGCCTCTACTTAGTGCGAGCCCCCATCAAATAAGAAACCTAAGTGGGATACTGACTGATATGGATTAAAAACAGCAGATTGACACAAGCCAAAACCTCCTAAGCTTGTGTCCCCAAATATCTTGTATTTATAGGTCCCCAAAACCCGATACAACAACAGACGGGGGATCTCTTTTCTTATTAATACTTATGTTCAACTTAGCAGGTTCAAGTTTTATTAATGAACATGGTTGTAATGTCATTATGTGTATACAACCCTATTCTTAACATGTCATCTACTTAATGTCCGTTTAAGTCAAAGTTAACATGTTTATTCCTTATGCCTATCATTTATCAACTATATTCCCAGGTTACAGGTATATGCATAAGGTTCATTTACAGCAAGTATCTACACATGTATATTTATCCCTTTTTCCCAAATTGTGGTCAATTAGTCCAAGTAAATAACATTCCTTAGTCCCTCTTTATATTATTCATTTTTTCCCCAATTGTACACCCATTTAAATGAGGTATAGCCTAGGCTTCCAAAAGCCTAGGATTGGCTAAAAAAAGGAAGACAGAGGGAGAGGAATAAAATCAAATCATGTATGTGTATAGACAAGACTGGAAATAAACATAGAAAATGGGAAAAGGAAGATAGATACATATAATTTGTTAATCTTTCCAACATTACAGGCATATGAATAACTTGTTAATTAACAACATCACAGGCATATGTGTAGCTTGTCCAATTAACATCATCACAGGCATAGGTATAACTTGTCTAATTAGCATCACAGATATAGGTATAACTTGGCATAACATTATATGTATAAATAGTGAAAACATGTATATTTGTTTTACTAACACTATAGATCCTAACCAGTTTTATTTAACTGTCATGTTCAAGGCCTAAGAAATCGGATCTGTAAATAACTGTAACTCACAGTGGGTCTTGGTGAAGATAAATATGTATAACACTAGGCGACAGAAAGTCCAATTCCAGTCCAAGTTGTATGTATGCAAGTCTTGATGTTGTCTTTGCTCAATCCAATTTCCATCCACATTCCCCCATTATACATATATAATTTTCAGAATAATTTCATGGAGACAGAAGAAGATATGAAGAAAATTTGTGTGAATTGTGAATGAAGGAAGCCATCTATCTATAGAGTTGCAGAGCCAACACTAACCCTTAGATCTAGGGTTTAAATCTGAATCGTACAAGTCATGATGAGTCAGCATGAATACAAACACAAAATAATCCAGGCCCAAACTTCAGAACTCGGCTAAATCACGTATGGGTCGACCCACCTATCACATGGGTCAACCCTAGGGTCAATCCAACCCTCATTGGGTTGACCCAGGCTAGTAGGGATCGACCCTTAACGGGTTTTTTCCTGCCTACCCGCGCTTATTACGTTTTTTTTCTTGAATTTTTATTTGACTTATGTTTACACACAAGCTCCTTATATGTATACAAACTTCTAAAGCCTATAATTTTTTCATATATTTTCCGTTTTGCACAAACTTGGGGTCTATCTAAACTAGAATTTCCAGATGAATGCAACAGTAATGTCGGTTCAATTAATTCTGAATATTTGTTATGGTTATAGTGTATTATGGTTTTGGGGTGTTACATTCTCCCCTACTTAAAGGATTTCGTCCTTGAAATCTCTAAGTCTAGAAGAATGTTATTATCCTAAAATCCATCTGCAACCATCTACTCATCCATCATCCGCAGGCGTCCATTGTCCTTAAGAGATTTCTAATGCTTGTATAAACTTACGCAAAGTGTTGTGTGTATATGTCCTTACACTAATGCGAAAATCAGGCGGTCGACTAATCCAGTTGACCTCCTTAATGCAATATATGTTTGTGCCATGAATCCAAAATATATGCAAATAGTCCTATTATATCATGTAAACTCTATATGTTTGCACAATCATCCGTCAAAATGCAACATCCATATGATGATACATACATTTCCATCCATAGAAAATCTAAAATGCACACACATCCATATGCAACATGTAAGTGATTCGAGCCGATCTAGTGCCTAATGTGTGTATATGCATCCACTAGTAAACAATTGCATCTGTTTGCAACCATCAATCATAACATATTTCAAACACATTTTTCCAATCATTAGATTCTACCTAAAGGATCGAAAGGTTCGAGCGATAGGATAAATAAACTTGAACGGTAGAAGCAAATGCAACGGAAAAGCTTGGAACAGAAGTCAAGAATGTACTCTTAAAAAGAAAAGGATAAGAAGCGCGAATCCTATCTTCAGGTTCTCATGTCGCATCTTCGCAGTCTTCTCCCCATTGCATTTATACCAACTTTATTTCCTTGTTACGTATCTTCTTGATTTATGATCCAAGGATATAAGTAGGAACTCATCAAACTGATGCTTCCTCCTCAACTTCTACTCCCTCAAGAGTGCTCGGCTCTACTATCTCTGATGATTCATGGAGACATTTACTTAAATGGGAAACGTGAAATACGTCGTGTATGCCCGCTAGTCTATCTAGTAGCTTAACCCTATAAGCCATCTGTCATATCCTCTCTACTATTGAAAATAACCCTACAAATTTTAGCGCCAACTTTCCTACTGAGCCAAAGCGAACTACATTCCTTAGCGGTGACACTTTAATGAAGACCATATCTTCCACTTCAAATTCCAAGTCGGTCCTCCTCTTATCAGCATAAGATTTCTATTTATCTTAAGCAGCTTTCATCCTTCGACGGGTAGGATTGATCTTCTCTGAAGCATCTCGAATCATGTCTGGCCCAAGCAGAAGTCTGTCGGTAGACTCCCACCAACAAGTCGGCGATATACAAGGTCATCCATATGGTGCTTCAAAGGGTGCTATGCCTATGCTGGATTGGTAAATGTTGTTGTACGCGAACTCCACCAAAGGAAGGTGCTCTTTCCAAGTCCCTCTCCAAAGTCTAGGATACACAGTCTTAGGAGATCCTCAAGAACTTTGTTCACCCTCCCAATCTTTCCATCTGTCTGAGGATGATATGTTGTGCTTAAACGTAGCTGTGTACCTAACACCTCTGCAAGCTCTACCGAAATTCGCTAATAAAGATGGGGTTGCGGTCTCTTACTATACTGGAAGGTACCCGCATGCAATCGAACTATCTCTTGGAGATAAAATGATACCAGCCAAGATGCTGTCCTCTTGTGCTTTACAGGAATAAAATGATCGCTCTTTGTTAGCCTATCTACTATCACCCAAATGCTCATATTGCCCTTACTTGATCGGGCAACCCATCGATGAAGTCCATAGAGACACTCTCCCACTTCCATTATGGGATACCCAAGGGCTGAAGCGATCCACCTTGTTTCTTTTGTTCAGCCTTTACTCTTTGGCAAGTCATGCACTGAGCTACAAATTCTGCTACATCCTTCTTCATGTCTCTATACATTTTGTCGCCGCCCAAATGAATAGTCATCTCAGAATGATGAGCTTCCTCAAGCACTGTCTTAAGCAACTCCCCAATCTTAGGGACACATAGCCTTCCATCTTGTCTTAGCCACCCTTTAATATCCACGGTACATCTAGCAAGATGACTGGAAGTTCCTCTTCTGTTGAGCTTGTTCAAGATGTCTGAAATATGCGGGTCCTCTCTTTGCATGGATCCAATTTGCTCCAATAGAGTAGGTCGCACCTCTAAAGAGGCTAACAATCCAACTGTGAAATCCGTAGATGGCTTAAAATCGAAAGTCGAGATGTACTCCAAGCTCCGCCTTTCGCGGACTCAAAGTCATCCTCTTCCTACTCAACACGTCTGCCACCACATTGTCCTTGCCACAGTACAAGCTATCTCGAAGTCATAGGATGCTAGGAACTTCATCCATCGTTGCTGCCTTAGATTGATATCCTTCTATGAGAACAAATAATTGAGCAATTTATGATCGTATATAGCTTCAAATTTTTCTCCAAGCAAATAGTGTCGCCAAGACTTCAATGCGAACATTATAACAACTAATTCAAGATCATGGGTTGGGTAGTTCTTCTTGTGAACCCTCAATTGTCTACTTCCATAGTACACTACCCTTCCCTCTTGTGTCAGAACGACACCAAGCCCTGTGCCACAAGCATCGGTGTAAACTGCAACCATCTTGCTTTCGTCCGGGAGTGTCAAATCTGGGCATGTTGTCAGAGCCCACTTCAACCTCTGAAAGGCATCCTCACAATCGATGCTACATGAAAAAGCCAAGTTTTTTTTATGTCATTCGGGTGAGCGGGGCTGATACTCATACAAAATCTCTGGAAAAAAAATTATAGTAGCCCTCTAACCCTTGGAAACTTCTCACCTCCATTGCATTCTTTGGATGTGACACCCCACATCCGTTAATGCCACTCTTTATCAGAATGCATTAAGTAAGCGTTATAGGCAAATAGAAATAGAATCTCACAAGACATATATAAAAATAGCAACGGAATTTTAAAACTTCATTATTTAGTAGAAAACATCGTAGTCTCAAAACCACTTACAACACTAGGCTAAAATACTGAAACTAAATACATCAAACCAAAACATCTATCTTGCACTAAAATCCATCAGAGTACAGAAATGAAAAATCATAATCCTCATAACTAGCCATAATAAAGTAGACAAGTAGTCGAAGCGATACATCAAAGCAGATCCAAATCCAAGCAGAAACAGAAGAGAGCGGAAGTCCTAATCACGACTGAGCATTCCCACCATGAGAACCTGGAGAGGGGAGAGAAAGAGAGAAAAGAAAACAAAAAGGGTCAGACATAAAGTCTGGCGAGTCCAGTGAATTTTAGCATATACAGAAGTAAAAGTATCAAAACTGGTAAATGAACCAAATGAGAGATATCAGTAACATACAACAGATATAAACAGGATGAACAGAACAAACAGAATAAACAGGACCAAGTTATGCTTCTAGCTTACTTTCCTCTACACCAATACTAGTATACAAAATTTATGACAAGATTGGTTGTTCCCTAATATAACAGAAACAGAATGATCCCAACATAAAACGTAATGGTAGATTTAGGTGTACTCTAGTCACATAACGAGTTTTAGCCCAAATAGAATTAACGGGTATCTCAACAGAATATTATGGGTGTTACCCCAAACAGAAATAACCGATACCCTAACAGAGACAAGCAGGGCTAGATGTACCCTAATTACTACCCCCAAACGATTAATTCCTAATGCGTAAATACCCTGTGTCGGCCCCATAGTAAGGTGTATTCACTGTTTCAAATCTCACAAATATCTCCCGAGATCTCCTCCGAGATCTCATTTTGAGCTCCTTCCGAAACGAAACAGCAAATATCACACTGAATCTCCTTTCGAATATATCGCCTGAGATATTGCAATATCAAACGATATATCAACCGAGACGAAATACTGAAATATCATCCGAGATCTTAGTTTTTTTTTGGTTAAATTTTAAATTTGTGTATGAACTTGAACTATAATTAAAAAACTCAAATCTAACCATATCAATCTTTTTTTATTTTACATTTTGCATGTTAAATGACTATATTGTATGTTCGTATATGTTTTACAATGCTTATGATTTTCATATTCATCTTTTTACATACATGTTACTTATGAAATTATGTATTTTATGGTCTATTTATGCTAAATTTTTTAATGTTTTGGATCCTTTTAATGTTTCCTGCCTAACAATATTTCTGTTTTAAGCATATTACGATTTAGGGTATGAATAATCTTTCACAAAATAAAGAATAATAAAGTTATTTTGCATTTTAAGTTTATGTTACTATGTTTTTAATAGCATTCATAAAAATCATTTTGTTAAAATATCATTTTTAACATATCATGTACCCCGAGATTGTTCCGATATGAACTTTTAGACCCGAGATGAACTCCCGAGTTAGACTCATCTCGTCTGAGATCTCTCCCGATACGAGACCGAGTCTATGAAATACCCGAGACGAAACCTGACCGATATCCGAGATTTAAAACCTTGGGTGTATTACTTCCTTAAGTGAAAACCTACAGAAGGACACAGACATATTTACTGGTGCTATAACGACTTATTTTCCTCCAACAGATCGGACCCATGCACGCCCATGACTCCGTTGGAATGTGCCCATATACACCCCCTTTCGGATGAACCACTTACTATCAGTTCAATACGTGTGCCCTAATCCCTACCTAGTGCGGGGTTCCCGTTTAATACTAGAATGGGTTACTGACTGATATGGGCCCCACGCAGCAGACCACATAAGCCAAACCCTTGAACTTGTGTCCCCAGTTAACTAGGATTTTAACGGGTTAAGCCATATAGATTAACAGGTTCACCTAACCCCCACAGATTAACAGGTTAACCAGTTCATATAACCCTAACAGATTAACAGGTTATGTAACGACCCGCATTCTACGTATTGGAGGATCGTAGAACATTTATTATATTTTAATACGAATTCATATGGTCGTGTAACTTTAGGAAACGACTAGTGGGGTCATTTCCCACATTCACGATTTTTGCTGAATTTTAAATGACCGTTTTGCCCGTGGCGAATCTTGTTTCGCCCATAACTTTTATTGGTAAGGAATTTTGAATTAAAACAACTTCCACTGGATTCAAATGATGATTTCCCATTTCGTAGAGTGGTCACATAAATCAAACGGACTTACCGTTTGGGAGATATGGCTGAAATAATATTTAGATGTGGAAAAGCAACCTAATTGGGCTTAATAGGGTGATTAGCAGCTAAGCCCGTAACCCGTTTTGGGATTAGGGTTATGAGAGGGCTGAAATGAGTTGGAGAACATCTCCGTTCATTTTTCCAGTAGACACGAACATTCATTGAACCCTAGTAATGGCCTCCATCTTCCAAATCTCTCTCTACTCACTTTGTAATCACATATTAAGCAAACCAACATCAAATCAAGTTGGATTGGCATCAAAATCGAGATAGATCTACTGCACTACATAGGAATCTGAACCAAATCGGTAGAAGTTTCAAATCTACCATTCATTTGTGGCTAAGGTGAATGTTTAGCAAGTTTATTCATTAATTATGGCTAATTAGGGGTGATTAGTGATAATTAGCGAAATTATACCTCAGAAAAATATGCAAAAATATGAATAAATTCTAGAATCTCATTTTATGTCACTAATATGAATTTGGGTTAATTTCTATTAGGTTTGTAAATCCTGGAATTTAGGGGATTAAGGGTAAAATCTTGGATTTGGGTATGTTTGATGTAAAATAATCTATGTAATTGATGTTTTGATCTTTTTGATTGAACCTATATGTTGTTACTGTTGTTTGGGATGTCTTGTGATTGTTTAGTAAAGTTAGAATGGTCGAAAACTCCGTCGAGTGGCGAAAACAGGTTGCTGGAAAGTGGTGCAGGTTTTGGGTTGCGCGATCGACCTAGGGGGAGCTCGAGCGACCGACCCAACCGACCCAGTGGAGCTTGAGCGACCGACCTAAGGATGCTTGAGCAACCAACCAGTGGAACAGAAGCTATCGATCCTAATGACGTACGAGTGACCAACCCGATGAATGAAGCATGAGCGACCGACTCTGGTGGAGTACCTTCGACAGATTGACTCTAATGAAGTATGCACGACTGACCGAGCCTGATGGGGATCAAGCGAGTGACCAAGCCTGGGGGAGGAACCTCCCGCGAGCGAGTCGAACTCAAGTGACCAATCCCCATGGAGTAACGTGCGAGCGACCTCGATGGAACATGGACGAGCGATTGACCTATATGGAGTGTGAACAAGCGACGACAACCATGAACTCTTCTGAAGATCAACTCCAATCCGACTAAAACCCAAGATGCAAAGGAAGTTCAAATGAGAAGTTATGGCTTAGGATCCAAATGGGAACTAATGAGTTAACTTCTAGAGTTAGGCTTTACTGCGGGATGTGTGCAAAGGGTTTATTGATATCTATAACTTTAGTTTACTATTGAGACATGGGGGTATTGACTATGGACCCGTGCGGTAGGGTCAGAGGTTGTATGGATTTAGACTCCATCAGGGCTCCAGCGAGCAAAGTGGTCGTAGCGATTGTTGTACGGAGTTGGACTCCGTCATGACTCCAATGGATCTGGTGATCAAAGCGGTGGATATCGTATACTTTATGCACTGAGTGAGAGAAGTAGGGATGATTGCTATGTTTAATGTTTGCTATCACCATACACGCGCACTCCCATTTTTACACTATATGTTAGTGTTACCTTAGAGTATTGTACATCTTGTTGTGCTAACTCTTTGGTTACAAGTCCAGGTCAAGTATGATTGTTCATACCTGTTATTGTTTTATTTTGCTGCTATCGCTCGTACCAAACTTTTTGTCTGACCCAGAGCTTTATGTCTCTTCTTATTACTCTAGATGCTCCTAAACGAGCAGACTAGAGATAGGTTAGGTGGTTATGCACGAGTAGTTGTCCGGAGACGAGCATGAGGCTTCCATGTACTATATACATATATTCTCCCTGTGTTGTTGTTGGTCACTGCTTTGGGCATTAGTAGTGTACCTCTTTTATTTCCATTTTAGAGACAGTGTTTTGAAGTTGTAATAATGGTTTGGATCATAAGCTGTGTTTTGGATTCCGCTACTCTGATGGATATGGTTTAGTTTTCAGCCTATGCACTGTCTCGCCTATTTTATGTCAGGTTATATTATTACTATATTTTATTCCATGTGCTGTGAGATATACTACAGGTTCTTGATGATTCATCGTTTCGAAACCCTTCTTGTGACGATCGTCCCGCGCCAGTCGGGCATTGGCACAACGCATTTTAGGCGAAATGTCTGATGGTGCGGGGCGATCGTCACACTTGGTATCAGAGCCTAGGTTGCGTAGTTTAACCTAGGGGAAGGCATCAGGGAGAGATAGCATACATATATGAGAGAACGTACTTGTGATATTTTGGTTTTCAAAACCTATATATACTATTAGTATATATAGGAATGAAGTCGCACTGCACGGGCACCACTAAGGAGATGGTTAATCATTTTCTCTTTACAGATTGGACGATGAACCAAAATGCGAGGAGTACAAGTTCAGGGGCCAACAATGAGAATGTCCCTTATATGAGGATTATGTTTACTACCTTCATGCGAGAGATGCTTAGGGATGCTCAGGGAGCAGTTCCTAATGCTACTAACAGTGGTGGTGCAGTAGTGCAGGCGCCTAGAGCCGATTTTGCCAAGCTTAGCAAGGATTATACTAGTCTTGGTGGATAACCATTCCACGAAACGGAATCGACTACGGAGGTTCAAGATTGGCCTGATTGTTGTGAGTGCATCTTTAAGGATTTGGGGATCGATGATTCAATAAAGAGAAAGCTAGCATCGCGTCAACTTCAAGGACAGGCTATGAATTGGTGGAATGCTATAAAAGTGGCTACTCCCGAGGATCAAGTTACTTGGGATCAGTTTAAGGCTCATTTCAATGATAAGTTTATTCCAACTGCTCAGAAATCAGAATTGTTTAGGAAGTTTATGGAGCTTAAGCAAAATGGTAGGGCAGTCTCGTAATATGTTGCAGAATTCGATACCTTGTCGAAATATGGATTATCCTTTATCGATACTGCCGAGAAGAAGAACGAGAAGTTCATAACTGGCCTAGATAAGTACTCGGAGGAAAGGCTAATAAATCATATAGATGAGACTTTTGAATCTGTTGTGGGGAAAGCATTGAGATCATAGAGCCTTTACCCTAAGTCAAAGACTGAGGTTGGTATTACATCTGCAGAGGAGCCAAAACCGCAAGCAAGCGGTAAAGGCAAGAAGAATTCCCAGAATAATAGGAAGCAAAATCATACCAAGGATGGTCAGAAAAAGAAGGATAAGAAAGATGTCGAGTGCTTTAGCTGCGGCAAGAACGGCCACTGTGCCAGAGACTATCGAGCGAAGCCAGGGGAAAGGAAGTGCTTCAACTGTGGCCAAGTGGGACATCATAAGGACAAATGTCCACAACCTCCTAAGGAGAAGCAAATCATGAAAGCATATGCTATCAACATTGTTCCTTCTTCGTCGAATGCCCCAACTGCGGCGAAGAAGGGAAAGTGTGTCGTTATTCAAGGCATGCTTTCTATTTATGATGTTCCTGTTCGAGTTTTGTTTGATACCGGGGCTTCCTATTCCTTCATATCTAGTGACCTGGTAGATAGGTTGGGATTGGAACCCTACATAGTTGATAAACCTTTAGTTGTGTCAAATCCGATCAATGGTTCGACTAGCCTTTGTATGATTTGTCATAATCTAGTTTTATCGAGTCATGGATGTATGTTTGCATGTGATTGCTTTGTTTTGGGCTTTACTGGATTTGACATTGTTTTGGGAGTCGATTGGCTCCAAAGGCATGGGGTGGTGGCAGACTGTGAGGGGTCTTCGGTGACCATTAGATCAGATGATGGACAGAGGGTGGTATTGGGTTGCCAACCTATGATGGGGTGATGGCTACTTTTCTAAATTCCCTCGACATCCCGCATGATGATTTATCAGATGTGCCTACTGTTGGCGAGTATCCGGACATCATCGGGGAAGTGACCGGACTTCCACCACACTGGAAGATCGAGTTTCAGATTGATTTAGTGAAAGATGCCAGACCTATAGTGATGCCTCTTCGTCGTATGACGCCAAGGGAGCAGCGAGAGCTCGAGGTGCAAGTAGGCGATCTTTTGAAGAAGTGATTTATTCAAAGAAGTGTTTCCGAGTGGGGAGCACCAGTTGTATTTGCTACTAAGGCCGATGGTTCACTTCGATTGTGTGTGGACTACCGCGAGTTGAATAAGGTGACTAGGAAGGATAAGTATTCTCTTCTACGGATAGATGACTTGTTTGATCAGCTAAATGGAGCAAGAGTGTTTTCCCAGTTGGATCTCACGACAGGATTTCATCAGCTCTGTGTAGCAGTTGAGAGTATACGTAAAACGACATTTCAGACGCCGTCTGGATTCTATGAGTGGTTGGTCATGCCATTCGGGTTGACCAATGCACCCTCATATTTTGTGGATCTTATGAATAGGATTTTCAGAGATCAATTAAATAAATTTGTTCTTATGTTCGTGGATGACACCTTGATTTACTCGAGGACAGAGGAAGAACACAAGGAACATTTGAGGACAGTGATGGAGGTGTTGAGGAAACACCAATTAAAAGCAAAATTTTCTAAGTGTCACTTCTGGAGGAGGGAAGTGAGATTCTTGGGCCATGTTGTTTCAGAAAATGGTATTGTTGTGGACACATCGAAGGTGGCTATAGAACAAGATTGGTCTACGCCCAAGAATTCAACGGACGTGAGAAGTTTCTTGGGATTAGCTGGATATCATCGTAAGTTTATTTAAGACTTCTCTAAGATAGCAACACTGTTAACTCAGTTGACTAAGAAGAATCAAGTTTTTGCTTGGGACGAAAGATGCGAGAATGCATTTAAGGGTGTAAAGGAGAAGTTGACGTGTGCACCAATGTTAGTTATTCCCAAAGGGAACGAAGAGATGACGGCATACATGGATGCCTATGGTACCGGACTAGGAGTTGTACTGATGCAAGGTGGTAAGGTTGTGGCTTATGCTAGTCGGCAACTAAAACCACATGAGAACAGATATCCTGTCCATGATTTGGAATTGGCAGCAATCGTGTTTGCGTTAAAGTCGTGGAGACATTATCTCTTGGGAAAATGATTCGAGTTGTTTACCGATCATAAATCATTAAAGTATCTTTTCTCTCAAAAGGATTTAAATCTTCGTCAGCAGAGATGGCTAGAGTTCTTGGCTTCATATGATTTCAATATCACATATACACCCGGGAAGGGCAATGCGGTAGATGATGCATTGAGTATGAGACATGCCAATTTGGGAGCTATGTTTCTCGAATGGAAGCGACTGGAGTATATCGCGGGATATGATTTCAGACCTAAATATGAATTAGATCTAGATGTGTTAGAAAGTTTGACGATCAGATCCACTTTGATTGAGCGGATCGGTTCCAGTCAGAGGGACGATCCTAACCTATTAGAAATCATCTCCGAGGTAGAAATGGGTATCGACGGTGAGAAGATAAACAAGTATGGACTTGATAGAGAAGAATGGCTTCAAATGTATGGAAGACTAGTTGTACCCAATGTTAATGGATTAAGGGATGAAGTGCTTAGACAGTGTCATCACTCGAAACTAGCTATACATCCCGGTGGTAACATAATGTATCGAGACATGAAGCAGACCTACTATTGGGAAGGGTTAAAGAGAGACGTTGTGAAGTTTATATCCAAGTGGATGAACTTCCAGCTAGTTAAAGCCAAGCAAAAGAAGCCTAGTGGTTTGCTACGAAATTCCCTAATGGAAACGGAAATAAGTCTCAATGGATTTCATTGACGGATTACCAAGGATTGGATTGGGTCATGATAGTATTTGGGTGATTGTGGATCGATTGATCAAAAGTGCAAGGTATATACCGGTCAAGTTGAATAGAATGGAGGCTAGGTTAGTGGAACTATATACGAAATGGGTAGTAAGATTTCATGGGGTACCTTAAAGGTATTGTGAGTGACCAAGACCCATTGTTTACTAAGGGATTTTGGAAGAGCTTACAAGAGGCTTTAGGATCAGAATTACATCTCAGTACCGCGTACCATCCTCAAACCGACGGTCAAACAGAGAGGGTGAATCGTGTACTAAAGGATCTCTTGAGAGCTTATATATTGGATTTTGGAGGGTCATGGGATGACCATTTGCATCTGGTTGAGTTCGCATATAGTAATGGTTATCAGTCCAATATTTGTATGACTCCATTTGAAGCTTTGTACGGAAGACCATGCAACTCACCATCATGTTGGTTGGAAACCGTGAGAAATTTGTGCTTGGGCCAGATGTGATAAGAGAAACTTCATACAAGATCAAGGTTATTCTATAGTGAATGAAGGCTCCCCAAGATAGGCAGAAGGGTTATGCTGATAAAAGAATGAGAGATTTGAAATTCTCCGTTGGCGAATTGGTATTCGTCAAGATTTCTCCGTTTAAGAATGTAATTCGATTTGGTAGGAGAGGTAAATTGGCACCAATATTTGTTGGTCCATTTCCAGTTCTCGAACGAGTTGAGAAATCAATGTATATAGTTGGATTACTTGACAAGATGGCAGGAGTGCACAATGTATTTCATGTTTCTCAGTTAAGGAAGTTCGTACACGGTTCTGATATAACTATTTCACCAGATCAGTTGGATGATATCGAGGTAGAACCCGAGGTAGTTGGAAGTCGCATGACGATTCGTATTGTCGAACATGATACGAAGCAACTTCGGAGGAAGACGGTGAACTGGTTAAGGTCCAGTAGGGCGATAACAAGAATGGCTGTACTTGGGAAACCGAGGAGAGCATAAGGAAGTTATATCCAGAGCTCTTTACCACGTAAGATTTTAAACGCAATTTAGTTATTCCCTTGTTAGTAAACCACATGCTAGGATAGGCTTGATGTGTTATTATGTATGTTTGATTTTTTGCAAACGGCTGATAGGCATGCGGGGCACCATTGTACGTTTTGGTTAAGGAATTTCGGGGGTGAAATTTCTTATGGGAGGAGAGTGTAACGACCCGCATTCTACGTATTGGAGGATCGTAGAATATTTATTATATTTTCATACAAAGTCATATGGTCATGTAAATTTGGGAAACGACTATTGGGGTCATTTCCCACATTCACGATTTTTGCCGAATTTTAAATGATCGTTTTGCCCCTGACGAATCTTGTTTTGCCCATAACTTTTGATTGGTAGGTAATTTTGACCTGAAACAACTTCCATTGGATCCGGATGATGGTTTCCCATTCCGTAGAGTGGTCATGTCAATAGAACGGACTTACCGTTTTGGGAGATATGACCGAAATAAGATTTGGAAGTCGAAAAACAGCCTAATTGGGCTTAATAGGGTGATTAGCAGTTAGGCCCATAACCCATTTTGGGATTAGGGTTATGGGACGCTTGAAAGGAGTTGGAGAATCATCTCCATTCAATTTTCCAACCGTCATAAACATTCCTTGAACCTTAGTAATGTCCTCCATTTTCCAAATTTCCCTCTAATCACTTTCTAATCACATGTTAAGCAAATCAACATCAAATCAAGTTGGATTAGCATCAAAATCGAGATAGAGCTACTGCACTACATAGTAATCCGAACCAAATCAATATAAATTTCAGATCTATCATTCATTCATGGCTAAGGTGAGTGTTTAGCATGTTTATTTAATAATTAGGGGTGATCAGTGATAAATAGCGAAATTATACCTCAGAAAAATATGCATAAATTCTAGAATTGCAATTTATGTCATTGATATGAATTTGGGTTAATTTGGATTAAGTTTTTTAATCCCGAAATTTAGGGGATTAAGGGTACAATCATGGATTTGGGTATGTTTGATCTAAAATAGTCTATTTAATTGATGTTTTGATCTTTTTTGTTGAACCTATATGTTATTACTATTTTTTGGGATGTCTTATATGATTGTTTAGTAAAGTTAAAATGGTGAAAGACGTCGTTGAGAGGCGAAAATAGCTTGCTGGAAAGTGATGCAGGTTTTGGGTCGCGCGACCGACCTAGGGGGAGGAGCTCGAGCGACCCACCCAACCGACCCAATAGAGCTTGAGCGACCCACCCAAGGGAGCCTGAGCAACCGACTAGTGGAGTAAGAGCGACTGACCTTAATGACGTATGAGTGGCCAACCCGATGAATGAAGCATGAGCGACCGACTCTCGTGGAGTACCTTCGACCGATTGACTTTGATGAAGTATGTACGATTGACCGAGCCTGATAGGGATCAAGCGAGTGACCAAGGCTGGGGGAGGGAACTCGAGCGAGCGAGTCGAACTCGAATGACCGATCCCCATAGGGTAACGTGTGAGCGACCCCGATGGAACATGGACGAGCGATCGACCTATATGGAGTGTGAACTAGCGACGACAACCACAAACTCTTCTGAAGTTCAACTCCAAACTGACTAAAACCCGAGATGCAAAGGAAGTTCAAACGAGAAGTTATGGCTCAGGATCCGAGTGGGAACTAATGAGTTAACTTCTAGAGTTGGGTGCTGCGGGACGTGTGCAAAGGGTTATCGAGATCTATAACTTTAGTTCACTATTGAGAGAGAGGGGTATTGATTATGGACTAGTGCGGTGGGGTCAGAGGTTGTATGGAGTTAGACTCCATTAGAGCTCCAAAGGGCAAAGTGGTCGTAGCGATAGTTGTACGGAGTTGGACTCCGTCATGACCCCAATGGATCTGGTGATCAAAGCGGTGGATATCGTATACATTATCCACTGAGTGAGAGAAGTGAAGATGATTGTTATGTTTGATGTTTGCTACCACCATACACGCACACTCCCATTTTTACACTACATGTTAGTGTTACCTTAGAGTATTGTACATCTTGTTGTGCTTACTCTTTGGTTGCAGGTCCAGGTCAGGTATGATTATTTATATCTGTTATTGTTTTATTTTGTTGCTATCGCCCATACCATACTTTTGTCTGACCCAGAGTTTTATGTGTCTTCTTATTACTCTGGGTGCTCCTAAACGAGCAGACTAGAGACATGTTAGGTGGTTATGCACGGATAGTTGTCTGGAGATGAGCAGGAGGCTTCCACGTACTATATACATATATTCTCCCTGTGTTGTTATTGGTCACTGCTTTGGACATTAATAGTGTACCTCTTTTATTTCCTTTTTAAAGACAGTGTTTTGAAGTTGCAATGACGGTTTGGATCATAAGCGGTATTTTGGATTCCGCTACTCTGATGGATATGGTTTAGTTTTCAGCTTATGCGCTGTCTCGCCTTTTTTATGTCAAGTTATGTTATTATTATATTTTATTTCATACGCTGTGATATATACTACAGGTTCTTGATGATTCATCATTTCAAAACCCTTCTTTTGATGATCGTCTCATGCCATTCGGGCATTTACACAACGCATTTCAAGGGAATTGTCTGATGGTGTGGGGCGGCCTTCACATGTTAAGTTTTACAGGTTCATATAACCCCAGCAGATTAAATAGAGTTACTTAACCCCACCGATTTAATGGATTTACTTAACCCTGCATATTAACCGATTCCACAGGTTACTTGTAGTTTTAGTTACATGTTCCGCTTAATCTTTGAATTAAGCCTACAGATCTACATGTTCATACACCCCAAATTTCAGTTATATTCCACAGTATATGGTATACCCCAAATTCATAGTACAAGATATGCCCCAATTTTCCCTCTTTTATTTTCGTTCCCAAACATTCCCTAATTGTCCCAATTTGTTTCATACGTATGACTCTTACGAGATTGGCCTAGGCTCGTAGGTAGCCTTGGCTTATAAAATAAAAAGGGAATAAGAGAGGGAGAAGAACAGATTTAGGCATTTAATAACAAAAAATAGTCATGTAATAACAAAAAATGGTATATAATAACAACTGAGTAGTACAACAGGTGTATGGAAGAATACTTGTAACTATAGTAAAACTTTTTAGATATGAATCAGTTTCTTAATAGGCACAGGCTCAAATCCAGGTTTATTGATTGGTCAGGATTACTGCTAAATTTTACATTTAAAAGTAATGTGAACTCACAAAGATTGGATTTAAAGAACAGAGAATAATATGCTGATGTTGCAGAAGAGAATCTTGTATATGTTAGACAAGAATTGTCTTGATTCTATCCAAGTTCTGGCAGCATCTCCCCATCTTCATTTTATATTTTTTTAGAACAAGAGTTTGAGGAAGATGTATGAAGAAGTGTGATTTATTTGATAGGAGTTCATGCCTTTGTATAGAGTTTACAAGACAATCCTTAACCGTCATATCTCTGTTTTGAATCCAACCGTTAAGAAAATAATGAACCTAGTTAACAAATACATCTAGAATAGAAAAAGGTATTCCGCCAGATCGTGGTAGGGTCGACCCATCCCTTCTGGTTCGACCCCTGGATCGACCCACCTGACCTTGGGTCGACCCATAGGTCGCCCCAGCTAGGGGTAGGTCGACACTTAACGGGTCGGTTTCCCTCCATAGCCGCCTTCATTTCATGCGTACCTATTTTTGATTAATTTTAAATTTGGGTTTAGTATTGTTTATACATGACTTTTATGTGTAAACAAAATTCAAACCTTCATACCTTACTCACACGATGTCCGTTTTACGCAAACTCGGAGTCTGTCTGAACCAAAATTCCGAGACGAACGCAATGGTACAGTCCATTTTACTTAATTCCCAATTTTTGATTAAGTATTTATTAGTTTATTGTCATTAATGTTCTTTAAAATTATGGGGTGTTACATTCTCCTCTACTTAAAGGATCTTGTCCCCGAAATCTCCAAATTAAGAAGAATGTTTGTTACATCCACCTACAATCATCTACTCATCCATCATCTACAGGCATCCATTTTCCTTTAGAGATTTCTAATGCTTGCATGAACATATGCAAAGGTGTGTGTATGTTCCTATGCTAATGCAAAAATCAGGTGGTCTACTAATTCAGTCGACCTCCTTAAATGCAATATATGTTAGTGCCATAAATCCAAGATGTATGCAAATAGTCCTAGTATATCATGTAAATGCTATATGTGTGCACAATCATCCGTTCAAATGCAACATCCATATGATAATACATCCACTTTCATCCGAAAATAAAATAAAATACACACACATCCGTATGCAGTATGAGAGTTTTTTGAGCCGATCTAGTGCATAGTGTGTGTATACGCATCCACGAGCAACCATTAGCAAACACTTGCATCCTTGCATCCATTAAACATAACATGTCTCAAACACATGTTTACACCCACTGGTTTTCTACCTAATGGTCAAAGATTCGATCGATACAAATGACAGAAGCAAGTACAAATAAAATCTCGGAAAAAGAAGTTAAGAACATACCCTTGAAAAGAAAAAGGTTATGAAGCGTGAATCTTGTCTTCAGTCTCCCAAGTTGCAATCTCGTGCTTTTCTCCCTATTGCACTTTCATTAACTTAACCTCTCTGGTGCATAGTTTCTTAACCTCTGATCCAAGTATTCGGGTAAGAACTCGTCTTACTGTTGTCTCATTTTCTACCTCTACTTCCTCAAGCATACTCGGCTCAACCATCTTTGCTGAATCGTAAAGACATTTCCACAAATTGGAAATGTGGAAAACATCATGAACATCCACCAATCTCTCTGGTAATCTCACCTTATAGGCCATCTGACCTATCCTCTCTAGTACAGGAAACGACCCTACAAATCTTAGGGCCAATTTCCCCACAGATTCAAAGCAAACCACATTCCTCACAGGTGATACTTTGATGAAAACCATGTCTCCTGCCTTAAATTCAATGTCGGTCCTTCTTTTATCTGGGCGGGATTTCTGCCTGTCCTGAGCTGTCTTCATACGCCGGCGGATAAGATCAATATTTTCTGAAGTCTCTCTAATCATCTAAGGCCGAAGTAAATGCATATCCGTAGACTCCCACCAACAAGTCGGTGATCTGCAAGGTCACCTGTACAGTGCCTCGAAGGGTGCCATGCCTATACTAGCTTGATAGCTGTTGTTGTAAGCGAACTCCATTAATGGAAGTCCCAAGTCCCTCTGAAGTCTAGGATACACAGCCTTAAAACGTCCTCAAGAACTCTATTCACCCTTTCAGTCTGTCCATCGGTCTGAGTGTGATATGCGGTGTTCGAACACTACTGTGTACCTAGTGCCTCTTGCAGAACTCACTAGTGAAGATAGGATCACGATCACTGTTCGACGCTAGTCTATGAATTAGAAAAGCGCGACATTTGTAATAAATTCTGCAAGCATACAGGTGTGTAGCATACAGGTCGAACACAGGGAGGTGACTTAAATCAAATTATTTATCTAATCTCTTGGGCGAGTTAGACAAAACTTTGGAGGTTGATTTTGAAAATAAAACAAAACAAAATTAAAACTGTAATTTGATTCAGAACAGATCTAACTGAACCGACGATCAAATCACAATTTCAATGGAAAAGCAATGAAACTATGAATCAGATTCAAATCTAATCAAATCCAATTTAACCTATGAACGCGATTAAAATACAGAAAATAAAAGTGCAGAATATAAATAACAACAGGAAATAAAATTAGGATTACCGCTGAATCTAATCAGACGGTCAATCACTAATGAAAAGAAATGCAAAATACAAATAGTGTTCTACCGAATCTAATCGTGTAGACAACACTGATTGCTAAGAAATAGAAAATTGCATAAAAGAAAAATGAGTTTTATTAATGAAGAAGAGAATCGAATGAGATAAATGATGGTGGCTACCATGATATTACAAGGGTATATATAGGGTAGATAGCCAAACCCTAACCCTAACCCTAATGATAACTGGGCCTGGTCATTACATCACTAATTAGTTTACAATGAGAAACATAAATGGGCCTTAGATAAATAAAGCAAATTTGGGCCTTTTCTCTTTTCCTCTTGCTTCCTTGACACTTCTTCATTGATTTGTGATGTGCAAAGCCTTTTTATCAATCCTTTTCTTGTCCAACAACAACTAGATGTGAGATCTTCATCTACAATTCTTCAAAATGTAAATATATATCAATTTCATCTCTATTTCTCTACTTTTCTGGTTGCATGCAGGCTGGGTTGGAATATCTGTAAAAGTAACAAAACAATACCCAAGTAATATTTATTTATATACAAAAGATAAGAAATAAGAGCATAAAATAAACACATTTCTATGTCAATCAAATACCCCCACACTTATCTTTTACTCGTCCTCGAGTAAAACAATAAATGAAAAACTAACTAGATAGGTCACACTTTCGTAGGAAACACGATTGCATTGAGCGTATGCAACAAGCCGTTAAACCTCTAGGTGTCCCTAGTAGGACGAGTGGTGTCTCGTGAGGGTTTCCAGCGGATACTACCCACAAAATCCAAATGTAGTATGCTATGATTCTAATGAAACTACATGAATGCAATGGACATATGCAAATAAAAATGAAAAATGAAAACACGACTTGTTTTAGGAAAGTGGTACAACAAATTAAGTTAACAATTTCTAGTCAGTTGATTGTACTTTAAATACCTCAACTTGTCACAAATTTTCAATATAAATCAAGTTTTCAAATGTTAAATTCTAGTTTGGCCAGTTAGTTCGGTCGATAACATAGTGCATCCATGAAATAAATTCTTAGTTTGCTTGGCACAGTTTGCAAAGTGGTATTCTAATTTTCTCATGTATGGCTAGTCAAATCAATAAGGTCAAGAAGTGTTTGGGTATCATCGCTTATTCTTTATTCTATAAAATTTTAAGATTTATGATTAAGTACATACACCTAACTAAAAAGACCAAGGTTTACCACCCATGCACTGCCTCGCGGACTAACGGAGAGTGGGTAAAGAGCTTGGCGGATTGTGCAGGCCGATTTTGACTTTGTCAACAACGTGTCGGTAATCCTTAGGTGTCCAATCTCATAAAATGAGACCAAGATATTCCAACGCTGACTTTGTCAACAACGTGTCGGATAGAGCTTGGCGGGTTTGCACACCAACGCTTGATATACAAGCAATGTTGGATACCCTTGGATTACTATTATTATTATTGAAAATATAAGCACAAAAGAGAGTTACACGAATTCAACTTAACACAACTTAGTTTTAAAGATTTGACAAGCCATTATAAGTATTTTAAGTCCTCCACTTATTTAAACAAAGTCTACAATATAGAATAGATTTCATGGCCATCACCTAAGAATCTCCCTATGTACCGGTTACACTATTATCCCTCAAAATTAAACTTTTCATTATATTTCAAATTCGAACTTAGCTGAGAGAGAAAAATACTATCAACTGGCTAAAAATTGTAAACTTATTTTGTTGTATCAATTGAAAATGAGTCGTATGTTCCAAAAAAAAATGGCATGTTACTACAGTCTAAAATGCATGATGGTCCTATTTAAATGGATGAAAATGAAAAGAAAGAAAAATAAAGAAAAAAAACAAAAATGAGTGAAATGCAGACTCCCCCCCACACTAGAACTAAACAGTGTCCACACTGTGAACGTTTCCTAAATTTGAAAGATCGTACCCAAAGATGGATTAAATGTAAAATGATTTGTAAAATGAAATGCAGTCTAACTATATGTAGAAATGGATCATATGTACAATGATATATGTGTTTGCGGTGCACGCGATGCAAAGAATTCCACCAACTTTTCCCCCCACACTTGGTTCTAGCCCGATGAGTTCCATTCCCACTGTGTCTAGACATGTTTTCTAACAAGCAAGAGTGTTTGAAAACCATCTCATCTTTATACCTCGATTTGTAGTCCAGGAGATAAATATCTAGGGTCGTCCTAACCTGAAGTTTTTCAACCAAGCCAGCATTCCAAAAGTAATTCATGTATTCAACAAATTTGTCAGTGTAATTTTTCAAAAATTTGATCGACGCTAAAAACTTGATCGACGCTAGTCTATGAATTAGAAAAGCGCGACATTTGTAATAAATTCTGCAAGCATACAGGTGTGTAGCATACAGGTCGAACACAGGGAGGTGAATTAAATCAAATTATTTATCTAATCTCTTGGGCGAGTTAGACAAAACTTTGGAGGTTGATTTTGAAAATAAAACAAAACAAAATTAAAACTGTAATTTGATTCAGAACAGATCTAACTGAACCGACGATCAAATCACAATTTCAATGGAAAAGCAATGAAACTATGAATCAGATTCAAATCTAATCAAATCCAATTTAACCTATGAACGCGATTAAAATACAGAAAATAAAAGTGCAGAATATAAATAACAACAGGAAATAAAATTAGGATTACCGCTGAATCTAATCAGACGGTCAATCACTAATGAAAAGAAATGCAAAATACAAATAGTGTTCTACCGAATCTAATCGTGTAGACAACACTAATTGCTAAGAAATAGAAAATTGCATAAAAGAAAAATGAGTTTTATTAATGAAGAAGAGAATAGAATGAGATAAATGATGGTGGCTACCATGATATTACAAGGGTATATATAGGGTAGATAGCCAAACCCTAACCCTAACCCTAATGATAACTGGGCCTGGTCATTACATCACTAATTAGTTTACAATGAGAAACATAAATGGGCCTTAGATAAATAAAGCAAATTTGGGCCTTTTCTCTTTTCCTCTTGCTTCCTTGACACTTCTTCATTGATTTGTGATGTGCAAAGCCTTTTTATCAATCCTTTTCTTGTCCAACAACAACTAGATGTGAGATCTTCATCTACAATTCTTCAAAATGTAAATATATATCAATTTCATCTCTATTTCTCTACTTTTTTGGTTGCATGCAGGCTGGGTTGGAATATCTGTAAAAGTAACAAAACAATACCCAAGTAATATTTATTTATATACAAAAGATAAGAAATAAGAGCATAAAATAAACACATTTCTATGTCAATCAATCACTCACTATGCTAGAAGGTACTCCACGTAGGCGGACTATCTCACGAAGATAAACTGATGCCATTCTCTTGCTCTTAACATGAATGAAATGAGCGCTCTTAGTAAGTTTGTCTACTATCACCCAGATATTGGTATTGACTCTCCTCGATCTATGCAAACAAGCAATGAAATACATAGAGACACCTTCCCACTTCCATTGCGGGGCCTCCAAAGGATGAAATAAACCACCATGCTTCTTCTTTTCATCTTTTACTTGGTGGCAAACAAAACATTGAGCAACAAACACTGCTTCCCGGTCCAAAAGAAAATCCTCTTCATATCTCGATACATCTTATCGCCGCCCGGATGGATAGTCATCCTAGAATGATAGGCTTCCTCAAGGACTATCCTCAACAAGTCTCCAACTCGGGGAACACAAAGCCTCTGTCATCCATAGAATATCTACTAAGGTGACTAGAAATCTCCTCTCTACGGAGCCTATCCAAGATGTCTGCTATCTATGGGTCCTCTCGCTACGAAGATCCTATCTGATCCATAAGAATAGGTCGCACATCTAAAGATGCCAACAAACCAAATGTAAGATCCGTTGATGGCCTAAAATCGACGATCGATATATACTCCAAGCTCTGCCTCTTTACGAATAGAGGACTTAAGGTCATCCTCTGCCTACTCAATGCGTCCGCCACTACATTACCTTTGCCAGGGGTATAAGAAAACTCAAAGTCACAGGACCCTAGGAACTTCATCCATCTCTGCTGTCTCAAATTGATATCCTTCTGTGAGAACAGATACTTGAGCGACTTGTGGTCCATGTATAACTCGAACCTTTCTCTAAGGAAAAAATGCCACCAAGCCTTAAGTGTGAATACTATAGCAGCCAACTCTAAATCATAGGTAGGGTTGTTTCTCTTATGAACTCTCAACTGTCTACTACCATAGCATACTACCCTTCCCTCTTGCATCATGACAACACCAAGCCATGTACCGTAGGCATCAGTGTACACTGTGAATACTTTGTTCCCATCATGTAATATCAAAACTAGGACTATTGTCAGAGCCCTCTTCAACCGCTGAAAAGCATCCTCACAATCGATACTCCAAGAGAAGGTTAGATTCTTCTTCATCAGTCTGGTGAGTGGGGATGATACCCTTGCAAAGTCCTTGATAAACTTTATGTAATAGGCCGCTATACCAAGAAAACTTTTTACCTCCGTTGCATTCTTTGGAACCTTCCAATCTTGCACGGTAACTACGTTCGCGGGATCCACCGTTATCCCATCCTTGGAGACAACATGCCCTAGAAATTTTACCTCCTTCCTCTAAAAGTGACACTTGGAGAATTTTGCCTTAAGATGGTGTACTATGAGAGTCCTTAAAACCTCTCCTAAATATAGGGAATGTTCTTCCTTGCTCTTTGAGAAAATCAGAATGTCATCCATAAAGACAACCACGAACTTGTTCAAAAACTCCCTAAACACCCTACTCATTAGATCCACAAAATATGCGGGTGCACTCGTCAACCCCAAAGGCATGACTAGCCACTCAAAGAAGCAGTCTGGAGTTCTAAAAGCGGTCTTGTCTATACGATCCTCAAATACTCTCAACTGATGAAATCTCATGGCCAGATCTGACTGCGAGAAAACAGATGCGCCAACAAGCTGGTCAAACAGATAGTCAATCCTCGAGAGTGAGTGCTTATTCTTCTTGGTGAGTTTATTCAACTCTGTATAATCCACACATAGATGAAGTGAGTCATCCGCCTTGGTTGGGAAGACGACTGGAGCACCCCACTCTGATATACGTCGCCTAATAAACCACTTCTCAAGTATCTCCCATACTTGCTTGCTAAGCTCCCTCCTCTCCCTAGGAGCCATGTGGCGCACAGGAAATGCGACTGCCTTTGCATTATCCAACAAGTATATTCGAAAATCAATATATGCCTCAAAGGTAAGCCCTAACCTCATCAAAAACATCCAGATACTCATAGACTATGGGTAAAGATCGCAAATCATCAGCAGAAGCATGAAGTGATTCTAAGAAACTAAGCATGACAGACCCCTTTGGGTCACAGGAAATCTCAAGAGTCCTCCCTCGGCAAATCAAAATTCTAACGATCCTCTTCTCACAGTCTAGGATGGCACCATACATAGCTAGCTAATCCATCAATATAATCAGACCATAGCCCATAAAACCAACCACATATGCGTCGCACTCGATGCCTAACACAGATATCCTCAAACCCCGACATATCATTGACAAATGAGTTGTTCCCCATTTGGGGTTTGAGAAGATAATGGGATCAGAAAATACTAGTGCTAAGTTGTTGAGACTCAACCATAGAATCAGATGTAAAAGAATGAGAAGTGCCAGAATCAAAAGAGTCCTAAGTGGATGATCGGAAAGGGAAATCAAACCTTCAACAGAAACTTTCCTACCTTTGTCTGATCCACTGGCTACGAGAACATGCACCTACCCTCCAAAAGGCCCTGCCCTTTGTCCTTGTCCTTGCTTCTTCGGGAATTCCTTAGTATAGTGTCCAACTTCAACACAATTGAAACAAGCATTCTTCCTTTTTTTGCAATCTTTTACTAGATGACCCAAGCTCCCACAACTATTACATTTCTTCTTACCTTGAGCTTTGTCGTTCTTTCCACCCTTCTTTTGTAGTTCTTTCTTGGGTCACACTTTCCTGTTTTGCGCCTCATCAGCCTTAACCTCTTTCTTCTCATCCTTACCTTCTTTGTGCATCATTGCCATGTCAACAAGTCTCTCAAAATTTGACCCCATCGTTATATGGGATAATGCCAATGCTTGGATAGGTTGTTTTAATCCTCTTGTAAACCTTGAAGCTTTTTGTGCGGAGTATTCACTAGTTCCAGACCAAACCTTGTAGCTGAATGAACTTATTGACATACTCTTTAGCAGAAATGCTTCCTTGCTTAAGTGCCAAGAATCTGCCCATGTGCATACTCTCTTCTTCCTGAGAAAGAAACTTCATCTTGAATCTCAATTGGAAATCCGCCCAAGTATCTTGTGTCACTTCCCACCAAAACGAAGCCCCGTCCTTAAGCTGCCAAGCGGCCAACTGTATCTTCCTATGGTCGTCGACCTCAAAAATTCCAAACAAGTCCCCTGTCTCTCGCAGTCAATTCTGTGCTTCCATAAAGCTTTCAATTCCACAGAATGGTTCTCCTCCCATAGCACAGAAGTCTTTGAAAATCTTAGAGAAATTTATCTACTCATGGAGGTGGACGAACAGCGGCTGCTGCTGGGGGAGGGGCGTCTCCTTGGCCTCCGATAGGTGCCGTAGCCTCAAAATATCTATGGAACCAAGCCTGTATCTAAACGCCCTTGGGAATATTCGGTTCCCCAGACATGCTGAAAAGAAAAGGAAGAGGGTTCAAACATAAAATCGAAAAGATATTTTGTATGGCTTTAGGGAATATGTTTTTCAAGAATTGTCTTTTCTTTTTAAAATACTTTTCCATTGAAAACAATTTTTCAAAAACTATTATCCGATCTTGTAACCTGTAGCTCTGATACCAAGTGTGACATCCCACGTCCATTGATGTCACTCGTTATTAGAATGCATTAAGTTTCGTGAAGCGTTATAGATAAACAAAAACAAAATCTCACAAGATAGATATAAAAATAGCAACGGATTTTTAAAACTTCATTATTTAGCAGATAACATCGTAGTCTCAAAACCAGTTTCAACATCAAGCTAAAATAATGAAACTAAATACATCAAACCGAAATATCTGTCTTGCATTAAATACCATCAGAGAAGAGAAATGAAAAATCATAATCCCCATAAGTATCCATAATAAGGCAGACAAGTAGTCGAAGAGATACATCAAAACAGATACAAATCCAAGCAAAAACAGAAGAGAGAGGAAGTCGTAATCACGTCTGAGCATTCCCACCTTGAGAACCTGGGGGGAAGGAAGAGAGAGAAAGGAAAACAAAAAGGGTCAAACATAAAGTTTGGCAAATCCAGTGACTTTTATCATATAAAGAAGTAAAAGTATCAAGATTGGTAAATAAACTGGATGAGAGATAATAGTAACATACAACGGATATAAATAGGATGAACATAATAAACATATATAAACAGGATGATATGAACCAAGCCATGCTTCTCACTAACTTTTCTCTGCACCAATACTAGTATAAAGAATTTATGACATGATTAGGTGTTCCCTAATATAACAGAATAGAATGATCCCAACAGAAACATAATGGTAGATTTAGGTATACTCTAGTTACATAATGGGTTTTAGCCAAAACAGAATTAATGAGTATCGCAACATAATATAATAGGTGTTACCCCAAACAGAAATAATTGACACCCTAACAGAAACAAACAGGGCTAGATATACCCTAATTACTACCCAAGCGATCAGCTCCCTAATGTGTAAATACCCTGAATCATCCCCACAGTAGAGTTTATTACTTCCTAAAGTGGAAAATTGCCGAAGGACACAGACCTATTTATTGGTGCTACAACAGCTTATTTTCCCCCTATAGATCGAACCCATGCACGCCCATAACTCCGTTGGAACGCGCCCGTATACACCTCCTTTCAGATGAACCTCTTACTATCAGTTCAGTATGCATGCCCTAAACCCTATCTAGTGTGTGGTTCCCCTTTAATACCGGAACGGGTTACTGACTGAAATGGGCCTCACACAGTAGTTGACAAAAGCTAAACCCCTAAACTTGTGTCCCCAATTAACTAGGATTTTAACAGGTTAAGCCTTACGAATTAATAGGTTTGCCTAACCCCCACAGATTAACAGGTTAAGTTTTATAGGTTAACTGGTTCATATAACACCAACAGATTAAGTTTTATAGGTTCATATAACCCCAACAGATTAAACAGACTTACTTAACCCTACAGATTTAATGGATTTACTTAACCCTACAGATTAACTAATTCCACAGGTTACTTACATTTTTAGTTACATGTTCCGCTTAATCTTTGAATTAAGCCTACAGATCTACATGTTCATACACCCCAAATTTTAGTTATATTCCACAGTACAAGGTATGCCCCAAATTCCATAGTACATGATATTCCCCAAATTTCTGCCTTTTATTTTCATTCCATAATTGTCCCAATTTTGTTCATACGAATGTCTCTTACGAGATTAACTTAGGCTCAAAGGTAGCCTAGGCTTATAAAATAAAAAGAGAATAAGAGAGGGAGAGGAACAGAATTTGGCATATAATAACATAAAATAAGCATGTAATAACAGAAATAGGTATATAATAACAACTGAGCACCAGAATAAGTGTATGGAAGAACACATGTAAATTATAGCAGAACTGTTTAGATATGAATCAGGTTCTTAACAGGCATAGGCTCAGATCCAGGTTTATTAACAGGTCAGGATTACTGTTAAATTTTACATCTAAAAGTAACATGAACTCACAAAGATTGGATTTAAAGAACAGAGAATAATATGCTGATGTTGCAGAAGAGATTCCTGTATATGTTAGCCAAGAGTTGTCTTGATTCAATCCAAGTTCTGGCAGCTTCTCCCATCTTCATTTTATATATTTTTGGAACAAGAGTTTGCGGAAGATGTATGAAGAAGTGTGATTTATTTGACAGGAGTGCATGCCTTTGTATAGAGTTTACAAGACAATCCTTAACCGTCATATCTCTGTTTTTGAATCCAACCGTTAAGAAAATAATGAACCTGGTTAACAAATACATCCAGAATAGAAAAAGATATTCGGCTAGATCGTGGTAGGGTCGACCCATCCCTTCTAGTTCGGCCCCTGGGTCGACCCACTTGACCTTGGATCGACCCATAGGTCGCCCCAGCTAGGGGTGGGTCGATCCTTAACGGGTCGGTTTCCCTCAATCACCGCCTTCGTTTCATGCATACTTATTTTTGATTAATTTTAAATTTGGGTTTAGTTTTGTTTATACATAAGACTTTTATGTGTAAACAAACTTCAAACCTTCATACCTTACTCATACGATGTCCGTTTTATGCAAACACGGAGTCTATCTGAACCGGAATCCCAAGACGAACGCAATGGTACAACCCATTTTACTTAATTACCAATTTTTAATTAAGTATTCTTTAGTTTATTGTCATTAATATTCTTTAAAATTACGGGGTGTTGCATTGGAGCTCTCAAATCTTGAACTGCAACGACTTTTGCGTGAGGCTATCCCGTTCATGGAGACCACATGCCCTGAACCTTACTTCCTTTCTCCAAAAGTGACACTTGAAAACTTCTCCTTGAGTTGATGTGACCTGAGGGTACATAAAACATCCCGTAAGTGTTGGGCATGCTCCTCCTCGTTCTTTGAGAAGATCAAGATGTCATCCACAAATACCACCACAAACTTGTTCATAAACTCCCTAAACACCCTACTCATCAAGTCCACAAAATAGGCGGGTGCATTGGTTATCCTAAAAGGCATAACCAACCATTCGAAGAAGACATCTAGAGTTCTGAATGCAGTGTTATCAATGATGTCTTCCGCCACTTTTAGCCGATGAAACCCTACGACCAGATCCATCTGCGAGAAAACTGACGTGCCAACCAGCTGATCAAATAGGTCATTGATTCTCGGTAGCGGGTGCCTATTCTTCCTAGTGAGCTTATTTAGCTCCCTATAATCCACACATAGTTGAAGTGAATGATCTACCTTAGTAGTGAAGACGACTGGAGCTCCCTATTCTAAAATGCTTCACTTAATAAAACCTTTCTCGAATAGTTCCCTTACTTGCTTATTGAGCTCCCTCCTTTCCCTTGGATCAATATGGAGCACTGGTAGAGCAACTGGCTTCACGTTCTCTACCAACTAAATCCTAAAGTATGTCTCATGCTTTGGAGGAAGTCTCTTAACCTCCTCAAACATGCCCTCGTGGTCTATAACTATTGGCACAGACAGCAAGCCATCAACAAAAGTATCAAGTGATTCTAGAAAACTAAGCATCACCGACCCCCGTGGGTCGCAAGAAATTTTGAGAGTCCTACCATGACAAGAAAGAAGTCTAGCCACTCTCTTTTTGGACTAAAGGATGGCACCATACATGGCTAGCGAATCCATGCCTAGAATCAAACCATAGCCCATAAAGCCCAGTACATATGCATCACATTCAAATTCGGCACCCAAGATAGAAATTCTCAAACCCCTACACGTCATGGATAAATGAGCCGATCCTCCAATGAGGTTTGAGATTATTACAGGTTCAGAGACTTGATATAAGTGAGTGTGAAGCACCAGAATTAAACATGGTTCGAACGGGATAATTAAAAGGGGAAATCAAACCTTCAACTATGACTTTCCTACATCGATTAGGTTTACTTGCTTCCAAAGCATGCACTTGTCTAGAAGTCCCCTGCCCCTTGCCCTTGCTTGCTAGGCATTTCTTGGTGAAGTGTCCCATCTGTCCACGATTAAAGCAAGCTCCCTTGGTCTTACTGCAATCGTTTACGAAATGAACCATAGCACCGAATCTATGACACTTTACCTCCTTTTTTATTTGGGCCTTGTCAGGCTTTCCACCTTTCTTTTGTTGCTTCTCTTCTTGGGCCGCCATTTCTGCTTTTCACCCTTTGATTGGGTCTCCTCTGTCTTATTTTCTTTCTTTTCCTCTTTCCATCTTCATGCACCAGCGCCATATCAACTAGCCTTTCAAAAGTTTCCCCCATCTGTATGTGAGACAAAGCAAGTCCTTGGAGAGGTTGATTCAATCCTCTCGCAAATCTAAGCACCTTTTTGTGGGGAGTATTTACCAACTCTATCCCAAACCTTGCTAATTGATTAAAATTATTCACATACTCCTTAATCGGCATGTCTCCTTGTTTTAAAGCCAAGAACCTTTCCACCTAAAGTCCCTCCTCTGTCTGAGATAAGAATTTCATCTCGAATATTTGCCTGAAATCATCCCATGTTTCCACTGGTTTTCCATCTTGTGTTACTTGCCACCAGTAGGAAGCCTCATCTTTAAGTTGCCATGTAGCTAGTTGTATTTTGCTTCAGTCGTCAACCTCAAAATGTCCAAACAAGTTATCCGTCTCTCATAACCAATTTCGTGCTACAATAAAGCTTTCGATTCCACGGAATGGTTTTCCTCCCATAGCACAGAAGTCTTTGCATATCTTAGAGAAATTATCTACTCGAGGAGGTGGAGGAACAGCGGCTGCAGCTGGGGGAGAGGCATCTCCTTGACCTTCGGTGGGTGTCGTAGCCTCGAGATACCTACGGAACAATGCCGGTATCTGAACGCCCTCGGGAAGATTGGGTTCTCCAGACATGTTGAAAAGAAAGAAAAGGATTCAATAAGAGATCGAGAAAATTTTGACTCTGGCTTGTAGGGATATGTTTTTAAAAAACAGAATTTTCTTTAAAATACTTAGCTTTTTGAAAACGGTTTTTCTCAAAACTTTTTTCTCCGATCTTGTAACCTGGCTCTGATACCAAATGTGAGACAACACCTCCGTTAATGTCACTCATTAGAGAATGCATTAAGTTCCGTGAAGCGTAACAAACAATCATATAGAGAATATACAAGACAAATAAAATAACTAGCGGAAAATTTTTAAACTTTATTTAAAAGAAATAAAGCATAGTCTCAGAAATACATCAAAACCAAGAACGTTTATGAAACTCTCATTCTATTTCACAACATAAATCGATACGTATTTATATCACGCGCGATCACATAATAACTCCACTTGACTTGAAACTATAAATCTTGCGATAATTTATCATTATGGATTTTAATAAATTAGTTTCGTTGAAATCCGAGGTTGTTTGAAAATCGATTATTCTTAACTTCCATATTAAATTGATAAAATATACACTGATTTCAAACAAATAAATTTATTGATAATAAATTATTACTACCATATATATTCAAAAATAGAATTTATATAACTTCAAAATAAATTAGTTATTTTAAATTCCAGTTAAATCGGTATTTAATTTATTTAAAACCCTTTTATTTTATTAAATAAATCGTTATGATTCATAAACGATTCAACTGCGATTTTCTAAAATGTTGATTTTGATATAACTCAAAATCTTCAAGATGAAACCTCGATTTTTCTATTCCATAAGAAAATTATAATCCAATATGTCTTAACGATTCTTGTTATAAAAAATTATGACCTATATTGGACCTTATATATTCAATTGATGTTCAAATAATAAAACTACAAACTACCGCAATGTGGCGAGCTCATTTAATTAACTTACTTTATGCGATCAAACGTCGTGTAATTAATAAATTCCTTATAAAATCCTTTTATATCCCCAATACAACATTTAAACAAATTTAAATGTTCAAAATTGAATAAATAAAAATTTGGGTCATTACAATACATATAAATTTTGAAGTATAGGAGTACGAGGTAAATATTGCATTTTCCTGTGTGAAATTTCTTTACCCTTTTTTCTTCTTCTTCTTCTTGTTTCGTATCTTTTCTCATTTATATTCTACACTTTCTAAAATTGATGTTCCTTTTCCAAAATAACATTGAACCAATTGAACATGCGTCTATCTTTTTCTACAACAAATCGAAAGCAGAAATAAGTTTCTTCACTTCATAATGATTTTCGCATATTAAATTATCAAGTGACATACATCAGTTTGCAGCTTTTATAACTTCCATAAGTTTGGCTTTTGTAAAGTTGAATTTTGACTACATAGCAATGTATTCGGTAGTTAATGATAATTGGGTCACATTTTTACAACCATTTTAAAGGAGTTTCTTAGTAGCATCTAATAAATAATATAATTTCCTCGCTCTAAATTGGGTTCTTCTCCGACATTTATATTTAAGTTTGTAGAAAATGGACTCCAAGATAGTCTGATGTTTGCTCACAGAGAAGAAATGCTGGACATAGGAAGGAACTACTTTTAAAAGGAAGATATTATAAGGACGATAAGGAGGATGTGGGAGAACAAGCTTAACATGTTTCATTAGCATATAATTGGTTCCCACTCTTTTCCTATTGTACTACCTTCAGAGCCTGAACTTGGGAATAGAGGGGCTTATGGGGTTAGAATGTAGTATAACGTTGATGATGTGAGGGTGATTGTGGAATAGGGTTGCAGCATGGGGTTAAAGTTGTCCCTGAAGTCGATACTCCAGGTTTGATAGTTAAAAAATAAAAATGAAAAGAATGTTATACTAACTTTTTTATTAAAAATCTTATAAGGAGAAGGTGAAAATCACATTAATCAAATTAAAACACTATTAATTCTCTGAATATTCATTCTCTTTTGATAAATTTTACCATCGATTTGAGTAATAATTGGAAAGTGAAAATTAATTATAAAAGTCTCTTCAGTTGGAAAAAAATTAAGCCAATAGCCTTGTTATTGTCATGTTATAAAATGTTTAACTTTCAGGTTTATACCATTACCCAAGTTCAAATAAAAGTTTTGAAATTAATCTTAGAAAATGAAATTTTCAAAGACTTAGACGTGATTAACCATTAATACTCTGATTGTAAAATCTGTATTAAAAATCAAAGTTGAAGTATGGGAAATGAGGAACAAACTAATAAAAGCGACAATTAGGCACTCGTCCTTCTTTTCAAACGTATTAGGCACACCACCAACCCAACTACCATAACCCCCCACCCATCCCACCACTCTGCCGCCTTCCACAAAGTTTTTATTAAATACCCAGAAAAGATAGTTTAATGAAATACCCCTACCTAAGTTTCGAAATTACTATTATCATCGTCGTCGTCATCATTATTAGAATCTTGATATGCTCTATTTTGCAGTTATTTGTAAGCAAAAATATATGTTAACACCGAAAACGATGCTAACACCCAAGGAGGTGTATTAACACTTTAAAACTATGGAAAACAAGGTTAAAAGCAGAAAAATGCAGAAAATAGCAAAGTAGAGAGTTGTTTACAGTGGTTCGGCCTCAATTTCGGCCTACGTCCACTTTGAATGAGGATTTCATTGATTTCTCCAATACAAGTTAAATGTTTGATCTTGATTTACACATTTCTCTATCTTTTACAATGATTCTCTCTCTTTTTTCTACAATCTCTCGATAAATCTCTATCTCTGGAGTTGAAACACTCGAATCTCACTAATAGCGATGACTATCAGAGTAGATCTTTGATAATCAAGCTTAGTGACAAACTTCGATGATTTCTCGAGGAGAATGATGATGGAAATGCTTGAATGATGCTCAAAGAAGCATTATTGGTGTTAGAGAAGCTTGAGTGATGTTGGAGATCAATAATGGCGGCCCTTCGGAGGAGAAAATCTAATCTCTTTTATGTGTAAGAGGGTCCGGTATTTATAGGAGAAGGTTAGAGTGTTCGGGTCATTAATGTGAAACAGCCACAGTCCATGCACCTTGACTTGTGGTCCATTAGTTAAACTATACAATCTGTGCTTCAACACAATCTGCGCTGTCTTGAATACATGCGGTCCATACATATTGTATAGGCATGCGCTCCATGCATAACTATACTAATACCTTCAACCCACTGTTTAACATGAGTTCACGTGCCATATGTTTCATTTATGCTTCAACTCCTTCGTCCTTATACAGGCCATTCACATTCTCTGAACTCAAGCAATCAGTCGTCACACCTTTATTTGTATATATCGCATGAGATCCATAAACAAATTGTCCACATTATGTATCACCGACCCATGCTTTATTTCAGCAATTCGTCATCACATGTGTATATACGTGACCCCTCTTGTCTTTACAGGATCGTCAATGATCCATGCATTTATATAGTATGATCCATGTTGTTAGGGAATGCAAAAAAGGATCATTAAGGCAAAACAAACACTAGAGGGGGGGGGAGGTGAATAGTGTTTGTTAGAATTTAAACAAAATCTAAAACTTATGTAAACTATGAGATTAATCAAACACTACAGACACAATCACAGATTTAAACACATATACAAAGTAAACAGAAATAAAGATGCAGAAAAGGGAAGAACATGTAACACCCCGTAATTCTGTAACACTAAGATTCACGAATCAAGGCAGAATTAAAAGTTAAATTCAAAATCAAGGGCAACGGGTTGCGCCATTGCGTTCGTCTCGGAATTCTTCATGAAAACGAGTCCGAGTTTGCGTAAATCGGAGTCCGTATGAGGAAGATATGGCCTCCGGAAGTTTCAACAAAGTTCAAATTTCAAAACAGACTCAGAAGGGACCCAGGTCGACTGGGGAGTCGACTGGGTAGTCGACCCCCCCACCCCGCTTTTTCCAGCTTTTTGAACCTGATCCGTTTCTCTGTATCCGGACGCCCTTCTGACCAGATTCGTTGACTTCTACACTATATAAACAGCCCTGGTCTTCTTCTCTATTCACAATTCTTTTCTATCCTTATGCTGCCTCTGAGAAAATATATAAATAAATAAAAATAAGAAGATAATACAAAAATCCAAGACAAGGCTATGCTGCTCAAGTTGTCTAGAAGAGATTCAAAGCTTCAAGATAAGGATTAAAGGCTAAACGTCGCACGAATCATAACAACGCCTCCTTTCTATTCTAATCTAATATCTGTAAGTCAGTTATCTCTAGATTTGAACGTTTTTCTCTGTTCGTGACATGAAATTAAAGGAATAAAAGAATATGCCAAATCTCTCCCTCTATTCGAATCAGTGCCTATACTCTTGAACCTAATTAAGAACTGTTATGATTCGAGGACAAATAAGACCGTGACCATGAAACTATGGACCTTAAAACCATATGCCTATGACTATGAACATTTGGCTATGACTATGAACATTGCCTATGACTATGGACATTGCCTATGACTATGAACATTGCCTATGACTGCGACTGTGACTGTGACTATGAGGATTATTTCCTTGACTAAGCCTATGCCTTTGATTAGGAAATATAAACTATTGCCTATGACAAAACAAGGACATCTGTGATTAAACACCTGTGATTCATGACTAGGAAAGTGTTGCTTAAGTTTTGTGACTATGAAATTGGGTCTAAACCCGATCATCTATTCTGTCTATTCTTGGTTTTCTTTGGTTTTAGACCTTGGGAATTTACCTATTAAGTTAGGTCTACTCATGTTCTTGAACCTACGTCTCTATTCTGTCTATTCTTGGTTTTCTTTGGTTTTAGACCTTGGGAATTTACCTATTAAGTTAGGTCTACCCATGTTCTTGAACCGACGTCGTTATTCAATCCTTTTTATGCCAGTTAGTATGTCTATCTTTTGCATAGCATCTTTGGTTCATTCCCTATTTTCTACGAACCTAGCTTTGTTTATAATCTAAACTGAATCACGATTATACGAACGGTGGGAATGCGGTTTGGACAAAATATGAAATTTACTAAAAACGTAGTTTAACTTGGAAATTGGCATAAATTGGGAACATGTATTATGGCATGTTCATAGAAATGCAAATTGGATAAATTTGACATGAATTATAAGATGTGTAATTTGAATCTAGTATTGACGTGTAAATCTAGCATTTATATGAATAGTGAACTAGAGAAATAAGTCTAGAATTAGAATGTTGAATCGGAATTGGATTAGCTAATTTGGCACGGTAAGTATATTGGCACAAATGTGAAATTGGCCATAATTGGGAGTAATTGGCAGGTTTAGCAAAATCATGGTTAGTGACACTTAATTTGGTATAATCCACATGCCAAAAAGCATAAATATGATTTAGAAGGGGAAATGGGTAGGGAAATAAGTAAATTAGGAATAATTTACTTATAGAATTTGGCCTGAATGAGGAAATATAAATTTAGACAAATTAAAGGTTTCTTAACGACATCTCTTTTAATGATACACCAGAAAGTTCTAGGGTGACAGAGAGGATAGTGTCTAGGCTTGGGTTTGGAAAATACAAGTTTCCTGCTCTCCCTGGCTATCCCTAACTTGTCCGACGAACGGGATGGTTACTTTCAAAACTTGATTTGAAAATAAATTGAAACCTTTTGAACTTAAAAAACATGAATATGCCTAGCCCGAGGTTAGACTGAGTTGCGATGTAAACCTGCTCGGAACCAACCGGCACATCCAGTAGTCGCAACAATACCTGTCTAATGTGAGTGGTAGCGGCTTTAATTTATTTAGTTAAAGCTAGAACAAGAAAGGTAGGGTTAAGTTAACCAAGACACTTAACCAGTTCAACGTGATAACTAAACCGATGGGTGGGGTTAGGTTCAGACTGAGACTTAACACAGTTAAGCTAGAATGGGAGGGTTAAGTCCATAGGAACACTTAACCAACTTAACACAGTTAAGATAGAATGGGAGGGCTAAGTCCATAGAGACACTTAACCAAGTTCAAGGTAGCAAGATAATATTTGTAGGGGTTAAGTAAAGTTTAATACACTTAACCAAATTAACATGTTAACTAGACTAGAAGGTGGGGTTAAGTAAAGTTGATACACTTAGCCAAATTAACATGTTAACTAGACTAGAGGTTGGGGTTAAGTAAATACACTTAGCCAATTTGATATGTTATCTGGGCTAGACCGTAGGGTTAAGTAAACTTGAACACTTAACCATCAGATTGTGATAAAAGAATAGGGTTAAGTCTAAACATGGAGGGATAATACTTAACCATTAATAACATGTTAGTTATGACAGACGGGCAAGGTTCAGTTAAAAAGGAACACTTAACCAATACAGGGTGAATGGTTAGGGTTAAGTAATAAGAAATACTTAACCAATATAACTTGGTTTGTGGTGGGGTTAAGTCAAAATGAATTACTGATAACACTTAACCAATATAACAGAATGAATGAGGAGGGTTAAGTTAGCTTGAATTGACTATGACACTTAACCAATCCAAATTGATGGGAAAGAGAACTAAGTAAACCTTAGTTAAGAAAATAACGATTCTGGAAACTAAGTGGTAAACCTTAGTTGACAAAACTAAGTAGTAATTCTTAGTATAACACGAGGAGGAGCGAACGTCCGTCTGGTTAAAAAGAAGGCTCCAACGAATTGGGTTACGAAGCCCGAGGCTACGAGGGGACATGAGGGTACTCTTGGTATCCCTCTGTGAGGCTGCAGATGATCCGCCTGGGCCCACAGAGGTTAAGGTCTGCGTAGAAGAACCAGGGGTATGCCTTGGTTGCAATACATGGCAACCTAAAGACTAGGATGGACCGACGTGATTCGGCGAGCAAACGGTAGCCCTGTGATAGCGACTCGTCGTCTACCATCCATCTTGAGTCAATCGAGATACATGAAGCGGAAAGGCGGAGAACTCCAAAAGACCATATACTTGCTATCTAGTTATGGGTGAGGATGGCCATAGGATAGAGGGGCACCGGGGGCCGGCGTATAGTTCTCATTTTACAAGGTGTGCCTTTCATTAGTTGAGGGAGGGGTCAAGTGGGACCATAGCCACTGGAATAAAAACAGACCTTAGCATCTGCATCGGCAGATATCTGAAAGCTCCCGACCGAGTTCTGTATTCCTTGATTTGCCCTGTCACAGGACTCGGACCGCACGTTACAGGACATGTGCATCTAGACAAGCGATAACGATTCGCGATACATGCGTGGGGGAGTCTAGGAACATATACCACTCTAGGTAGTGTGTCCTAAACTTGGGGGCATCGATCGACAGGTAGCATAATCCCTAGTTGAACTAGGTGGCATTAATCCTGAATCCGAGAAGCGTTCAGCAGACAGCGTAGAACTCTAATTGAATCTAGAAAGCACTGGATAGAAAACCCTAGATTAGATCTAGGTAATAAATAATAAATGGATGCTCGAAGGCAAGGGAAAATACAGGGATTGGGATCACGTTATCGTTACTAGTTGGGACACTAGTTAGGTGGTGCAGAGATATAGAAACCAGTATAACAAGGAAATAGCGAAGCGGCGAAAGTATTAGAGCGTATCCAGTTTATCTTATCTTAGCATATCTTGTGATTTCCTTGTCTAATCTTGTTGACCCTATCGTCATGGTGTAATCTTGTATTCAGTTAATTCATGTCGTTTTGTTTTTCCTTGTTCACATGCTAGAAGTTACTGAACTTACTCAGGCTTTATGTCTGACTCTGTTTTTCTTTCGTCTTCTTTTCTTCCGTTCCCCCCCCCAAGGTAGTAAAGGAGGGAATAGTTTAGCTCAGGTTAAGTTGGACTGCCACTCTTTCCCAGCTTGAAGATTTGTCGAAGTTTGCTTGGATTCTCTTTTCAGATGCTATGGCTGGATCTTGCTAAAATCGGGGAATATAAATGTTGTTTTTATGCTTCTTTATTTTGTAAGACAGATGATACTCTGATGTTGTAAAGAAACCATTGTACAAACTATTTTATCAATAAAGCAAAGTTTTATTTTCCGCTGTTTAATTTCTGTCTGTCTTGTAATTTATCTGCATCTTTTACCCTAAATGCTCCACAGAACTTAGTGCATTCCCTTTGTGAGTGACACTAACGGGTGTGGGGTGTTACACGTGGTATCAGAGTTGAAGGTTACCAGATCAGATAAAGGATTTGAAAAATTATTTTCAAAACGGTTTTTAAAGAAGCATTTTCAAGAGAAAAGGTTTGTTTTAAAGACATATTCCCCAAAGCCATACGCACTATCTTCTCTTCCTCTGTTTAAATTCTTGTCTCCTTCTTTCTTGAGTCTCTGGGGCTCCTGGCTTTTTGGGAGGTAACCTCATCGAAGGGCAAAGTAGTGCCCGGCTTCCATCCAAAGTCGTCGTTGTTTCATCTACGGGCAGTTTTCTTTCAAAGCTTATAGGGTTTTCCGGACAATGGAGGCAGTTTTCGAGAGATTTGTCAACATGACTACACACGGAAGGGGATGAGGAGTTTGGCTAAGGAGCATAACCCTAGGATGAGGAATTCATGGATATAGACTGAGCACACGAAGGAGGAAGAAATTATAAAACCTAAAACAAGAGGAAGTATCTTTACTAGGGTATGATAGGGCATATACTTAAGGATAAGGGCAAGGACGAGGACGAGATTTTCAGAAGGGAAAGAACCTACTTTCACCACCAAGCGTACCTAGGAGAAAGGTAGTGAAGTCCTGTTGGAAGAGTCTAGTTTTGCTGTTCATACTATTTCCTTTGGCTTTAGCGCTTCTCATTTGTTCATATCCACTTCCATAGTTAAGTCTCTGCACCATAGTACTTATATAGTAGAAAGATCCCACTAGAGTCTCAAATCCAATTGGTGGTCCGACCAGTTTATTTTAGTAGGGATTTGAGGATAGCTATCGAGCTTGCTTATATCATCTCACGTAGATCGTCTAAGTTCGGAGGAGATATTCCTTGGGTGCTTGTCTGATATTGGTTTAGGCCTTTGGGGCTTGTACTTGAGGGATGTCGAGTTCGACTAGGATGGTTTGCATGAGAGATGAATAGATGTGACAGGCACTCTAAAAAGCACGTAGTAACCTTTCGACCCTTATAGTTATGGCATGGCGGATAAGAGGGAAACATCTAATCATCTTAGTACGTATACCTGGTACCGTGATTGATACCTGTTTATTTCGGAAATGGAGATCGGAAACTTCACAATCGTGAAGTAAAAAAAAAATAGTTAGGATACAGTAGAGTAAAGCTCAAGAAGGCTAGATACTAGCAATATACCCTTTTCCTTAAGGGTGCATCCTTGATTTCTTTGTGTAGGAGCTTTACGCATAATTGTTTCTCTCTTTCCGAAGTATATCCTCTAGGTCGTATCTTCGATCCTTAGGTAGAAGCCAATGGATGTAAACATGTATTTGAAACATGTTATGGTTGGTGGTTGCAAGTGATTGCTAATGGTTGCTCGTGGATGCATATGCATACGTATTAGGCGCTGGATCAGTTCGGACGCTTTCATATTGCACTTACATATATGTATTTGTTTGTAAGTTGAGCCTGATATGTTATCATATGGATGTTGCATATGGATGAATGGCCGTGCACGCATGTAGTATTTACATAACTAGGGATGCTTGCATACATGATTGGACGCATGGCACTGACATGATTCGCATTAAGGAGGTCAACTGAATCAGTAGACCGCCTGATTTTGCATTAGATAAAGACATATACACACATTATGCATATGAACATGAAGGCATTAGAAATCTTTTAAGGACAATGAATGCCTGTGATTGAATGGTTGAGTAGATGGGTGATTGGATGGTAGGACACATTCTTCCTAACTTGAAGATTTCGGGGACGAAATCCTTTTAAGTGGGGGAGAATGTAACACCCCGTAATTCTGTAACACTAAGATTCACTAATCAAGGCAGAATTATAAGTTAAAATCAAAATCAAGGGAAACGGGCTGCGCCATTACGTTCGTCTCGGAATTCTGTATGAAAACGAGTCCGAGTTTGCGTAAATCGGAGTCCGTATGAGGAAGATATGGCCTCCGGAAGTTTCAGCAAAGTTCAAATTTCAAAACAGACTCAGAAGGGACCCAGGTCGACTGGGTAGTCGACCCCCCCCCCAGGTCGACTGGGGAGTCGACTGGGTAGTCGATCCCCCCCAGGTCGACTGGGTAGTCGACCCCCCCCCCCCCCCGCTTTTTCCAGCTTTCTGAACCTGATCCGTTTCTCTGTATCCGGATGCCCTTCTGACCAGATTCGTTGACTTCTACACTATATAAACAGCCCTGGTCTTCTTCTCTATTCACAATTCTTTTCTATCCTTATACTGCCTCTGAGAAAATATATAAATAAATAAAAATAAGAAGATAATACAAAAATCCAAGACAAGGATATGCTGCTCAAGTTGTCTAGAAGAGATTCAAAGCTTCAAGATAAGGATTAAAGGCTAAACGTCACACGAATCATAGCAACGCCTCCTTTCTATTCTAATCTAATAGCTGTAAGTCAGTTATCTCTAGATTTGAACGTTTTTCTCTGTTCGTGACATGAAATTAAAGGAATAAAAGAATATGCCAAATCTCTCCCTCTATTCGAATCAGTGCCTATACTCTTGAACCTAATTAAGAACTTTTATGATTCGAGGACAAATAAGACCGTGACCATGAAACTATGGACCTTAAAACCATATGCCTATGACTATGAACATTTGGCTATGACTATGAACATTGCCTATGACTATGGACATTGCCTATGACTATGAACATTGCCTATGACTGCGACTGTGACTGTGACTATGAGGATTATTTCCTTGACTAAGCCTATGCCTTTGATTAGGAAATATAAACTATTGCCTATGACAAAACAAGGACATCTGTGATTAAAAACCTGTGATTCATGACTAGGAAAGTGTTGCTTAAGTTTTGTGACTATGAAATTGGGTCTAAACCTGATCATCTATTCTATCTATTCTTGGTTTTCTTTGGTTTTAGACCTTGGGAATTTACCTATTAAGTTAGGTCTACCCATGTTCTTGAACCTACGTCTCTATTCTGTCTATTCTTGGTTTTCTTTGGTTTTAGACCTTGGGAATTTACCTATTAAGTTAGGTCTACCCATGTTCTTGAACCTACGTCGTTATTCAACCCTTTTTATGCCAGTTAGTATGTCTATCTTTTGCATAGCATCTTTGGTTCATTCCCTATTTTCTACGAACCTAGCTTTGTTTATAATCTAGACTGAATCACGATTATACGAACGGTGGGAATGCGGTTTGGGCAAAATATGAAATTTACTAAAAACGTAGTTTAACTTGGAAATTGGCATAAATTGGGAACATGTATTATGGCATGTTCATAGAAATGCAAATTGGATAAATTCGACATGAATTATAAGATGTGTAATTTGAATCTAGTATTGACGTGTAAATCTAGCATTTACATGAATAGTGAACTAGAGTAATAAGTCTAGAATTAGAATGTTGAATCGGAATTGGATTAGTTAATTTGGCACGGTAAGTATATTGGCACAAATGTGAAATTGGCCATAATTGGGAGTAATTGGCAGGTTTAGCAAAATCATGGTTAGTGACACTTAATTTGGTATAGTCCACATGCCAAAAAGCATAAATATGATTTAGAAGGGGAAATGGGTAGGGAAATAAGTAAATTAGGAATAATTTACTTATAGAATTTGGCCTGAATGAGGAAATATAAATTTAGACAAATTAAAGGTTTCTTAACGACATCTCTTTTAATGACACACCAGAAAGTTCTAGGGTGACAGAGAGGATAGTGTCTAGGCTTGGGTTTGGAAAATACAAATTTCCTGCTCTCCCTGGCTATCCCTAACTGGTCCGACGAACGGGATGGTTACTTTCAAAACTTGATTTGAAAATAAATTGAAACCTTTTGAACTTAAAAAACATGAATATGCCTAGCCCGAGGTTAGACTGAGTTGCGATGTAAACCTGCCCGGAACCAACCGACACATCCAGTAGACGCAACAATACCTGTCTAATGTGAGTGGTAGCGGCTTTACTTTATTTAGTTAAAGCTAGAACAAGAAAGGTAGGGTTAAGTTAACCAAGACACTTAACCAGTTCAACGTGATAACTAAACTGGTGGGTGGGGTTAGGTTCAGACTGAGACTTAACACAGTTAAGCTAGAATGGGAGGGTTAAGTCCATAGGAACACTTAACCAACTTAACACAGTCAAGATAGAATGGGAGGGCTAAGTCCATAGAGACACTTAACCAAGTTCAAGGTAGCAAGATAATATTTGTAGGGGTTAAGTAAAGTTTAATATACTTAGCCAAATTAACATGTTAACTAGACTAGAAGGCGGGGTTAAGTAAAGTTGATACACTTAGCCAAATTAACATGTTAACTAGACTAGAGGTTGGGGTTAAGTAAATACACTTAGCCAATTTGATATGTTATCTGGGCTAGACCGTAGGGTTAAGTAAACTTGAACACTTAACCATCAGATTGTGATAAAAGAATAGGGTTAAGTCTAAACATGAAGGGATAATACTTAACCATTAATAACATGTTAGTTAAGACAGACGGGCAAGGTTAAGTTAAAAAGGAACACTTAACCAATACAGGGTGAATGGTTAGGGTTAAGTAATAAGAAATACTTAACCAATATAACTTGGTTTGTGGTGGGGTTAAGTCAAAATGAATTACTGATAACACTTAACCAGTATAACAAAATGAATGAGGAGGGTTAAGTTAGCTTGAATTGACTATGACACTTAACCAATCCAAATTGACAGGAAAGAGAACTAAGTAAACCTTAGTTAAGAAAATAACGATTCTGGAAACTAAGTGGTAAACCTTAGTTGACAAAACTAAGTAGTAATTCTTAGTATAACACGAGGAGGAGCGAACGTCCGTCTGGTTAAAAAGAAGGCTCCAACGAATTGGGTTACGAAGCCCGAGGCTTCGAGGGGACGTGAGGGTACTCTTGGTATCCCTCTGTGAGGCTGCAGATGATCCGCCTGGGCCCACAGAGGTTAAGGTCTGCGTAGAAGAACCAGGGGTATGCCTTGGTTGCAATACATGGCAACCTAAAGACTAGGATGGCCAGCGTGATTCGGCGAGCAAACGGTAGCCCTGTGATAGCGACTCGTCGTCTACCATCCATCTTGAGTCAATCGAGATATGTGAAGCGGAAAGGCGGAGAACTCCAAAAGACCATATACTTGCTATCTAGTTATGGGTGAGGATGGCCATAGGATAGAGGGGCACCGGGGGCCGGCGTATAGTTCTCATTTTACAAGGTGTGCCTTTCATTAGTTGAGGGAGGGGTCAAGTGGGACCATAGCCACTGGAATAAAAACAGACCTTAGCATCTGCATCAGCAAATATCTGAAAGCTCCCGACCGAGTTCTGTATTCCTTGATTTGCCCTGTCACAGGACTCAGACCGCACATTACAGGACATGTGCATCTAGACAAGCGATAACGATTCGCGATACATGCGTGGGGAAGTCTAGGAACATATACCACTCTAGGTAGTGTGTCCTAGACTTGTGGGCATCGTTCGACAGGTAGCATAATCCCTAGTTGAACTAGGTGGCATTAATCCTGAATCCGAGAAGCGTTCAGCAGACAGCGTAGAACTCTAGTTGAATCTAGAAAGCACTGGATAGAAAACCCTAGATTAGATCTAGGTAATAAATAATAAATGGATGCTCGAAGGCAAGGGAAAATACAGGGATTGGGATCACGTTATCGTTACTAGTTGGGACACTAGTTAGGTGGTGCAGAGATATAGAAACCAGTATAACAAGGAAATAGCGAAGCGGCGAAAGTATTAGAGCGTATCCAGTTTATCTTATCTTAGCATATCTTGTGATTTCCTTGTCTAATCTTGTTGACCCTATCGTCATGGTGTAATCTTGTATTCAATTAATTCATGTTGTTTTTTTTCCTTGTTCACATGCTAGAAGTTACTGAACTTACTCAGGCTTTATGTCTGACTCTGTTTTTCTTTCGTCTTCTTTTCTTCCGTTTCCCCCCAGGTAGTAAAGGAGGGAATAGTTTAGCTCAGGTTAAGTTGGACTGCCACTCTTTCCCAGCTTGAAGATTTGTCGAAGTTTGCTTGGATTCTCTTTTCAGATGCTATGGCTGGCTCTTGCTAAAATCGGGGAATATAAATGTTGTTTTTATGCTTCTTTATTTTGTAAGACAGATGAAACTCTGATGTTGTAAAGAAACCATTGTACAAACTATTTTATCAATAAAGCAAAGTTTTATTTTCCGCTGTTTAATTTTTGTCTGTCTTGTAATTTATCTGCATCTTTTACCCTAAATGCTCCACAGAACTTAGTGCATTCCCTTTGTGAGTGACACTAACGGATGTGGGCTGTTACAGAACACATCAGATTTTATATTGGTTCGGATTGCTCCTACGTCCAGTCCCGCACAACGCTGGATTGCGCAGAGTTTTATTACTATTTCCAGTAGTCAAGTACAACCTCCTTGATTTCACGGCTACAAGGGATACCACTGATTACTGCTTCCTTATTTTCTCGGCTACATGGAAACACCGATTCCTACTTCCTTGATTTCACGGCTACAAGGAACACACCGATTCCTACTTGATTTAACCCAAACAACATTTACCCAACCCAAACAATTACAAACAGCCCTAGAACTCTTCAATAGCACTTGATTCAGAGAGAATGAGAATAGAGTGTAGAGAGAAGAAGTTTGATCAAAACGGAATTGAATTCGGCAGAGTGTAAGTGTAGAAATCATAAAAATGATTAAGAATAATTATATAATGAAAGAGGATGAAAGTGGAGAAGAAGATATGATTAAAAATTCGGTTTTAACCCCTTTTTTATAGAGTGTGAAAGGTTGCAACTATTCTGAATCATTTCAAATAGTGAAAAGACATTTCCTTTCAAAATTGAAACAAGTGACAGTTATATATCGACATGGTGTTTTTGTTATGTCGACATACCCTATTGTAATTTTGTATTTTAAAGTATTTTTCAAGTGTTTTGATATAAAAATAATTCTGGAAATTCTTGAGTAAAAATCCAGTGTTGTAAATTAATATTATATAGTAGAAAAACATATGAAAACATAAATTTAAACTATATAATTATATTTATAAAATTATAACATTATAAGATTTTAAACTATATAAATACATAGAGTATAAGAATATAAATATAAAATTTAAGTTTTGAAGAACAAAGAAGAATGAGAAAGGAAAAGAATATAAAATAAAGTAGAGAGGATTGAGGATAGAATTGAAAATTAGAATTTGAACCTGGAGTGCTATTTAGAATCTTACAGAATCTTGACTCTATAACTATAAACAGACAAAGATAGGCATGTTAGTTAATCAGTTTGAATTATTCAAAATGAACGAGAGTGAGTCTATTTCAGATACGCATTGCAGATTTCAAGAGATAGTTCATTCGCTAACAGCACTTGGAAAACTTATTCAGAAGCAGATCAAGTCAGAAAAATATTGAATTCACTAACTCCATAATGGGTTCAAAAGACTTTGGCTATTGGAGAAGCCAATGAGATCAATGAAACGAAGATTGAAGAGTTAATTGGAAATTTGACGTCCTATGAAGTCCAATTACAGAAAAGAAAAGAAATTAGATCAACTGAAAAGAAATCTGTTGCATCGAAAGCAACAACAAATGATTCTAACACAAGTAGTGAAGATGATGAAGAAACAACGCTTATGACAAATCATTCTAGAATATTCCTAAAATATAGAAGGAAGGGTTACAATCAAGGAAATTCAAAACTTAATGATGGTCGATGCTTTAACTACAACAAATCAGGCCATATAAAGAAAATGTGTCCATATCCAGACAAATCGATTAAACAAATGGAAAACAGTGATTCGTCAAGAAAAAGAAATAAAACATATGCAGCAACACTGGATGATTCAAATTTGCCATCAAGCGATGAAGAATAAGAAATCGGAAATACGAATATATACTTTACCACAATTCAGAGCTTAGAAAATCATAAATAATAGGATCAAAAAATCGGGTAATTACGTACAGTAGGATTAGGTGTACCCTAATTAGACCCTACTGCTGGGGCTGACACAGGGTATTTACGTTGTAGGGAGCCGATCACTTGGGTAGTAATTAGGGTACACCTAATCCTGCTATACGTAATTAGGTTAACACCTAATCCTGTTATGTAATTAGGGTATGCCTAGTCCTACCTTTAAACCTGCTGTTTATTTCTACTGTTAATCCTATTGTTATGAAATCATGTTGAACTTGTTATACTTGTATTGATGCAGACCTACGACTTAAGACCTAAGACATATATGTTCAGGCATTACTTGTTTTAGGGTATAAATGTGAAGCATTACTTGATCATAAGTTTATTCATGCTATTATGTCCACCATGTTATTCTGCTTATTTTAGCTTAACTTTCATGACATTGTACCTTTCTCATCCAGTTTTATTTACATGTCTTGTCAAATATAATTTATGCATATTTGTAAATCACTAGAACTCGTAACTTCAAGGGTTTTTGAAGCTAAAGAGTAATGGCGACCACCACATTTCCTCAATGCTCAAATTATCAGAAAAAAATCGCCTTCATTGCCGATTCAAATCATCGATCTTCTATTCCTCCAGATCCGCGCACAAATCCGCAACATGCAGATCTTAAAAATTCTCTAACAAAGGTACTTCTATTTTTTCAGATCTCAATTTGAAATCGGATTTTGTTGACCTAACTGTAAAAGACCAAGACTCTATCAATAGGGCTAGTTTGAAACAATCCAGGGCATGGATAGATGTAATAACGGAGAATAATTATCACCAAAAATCTATCTAGTTGGACTTTGTTGAACCTGATATAAAAAATAATATCAAAGTTGCTGTTATCAGTGAGGAAACGACTAATAAGGCGAGAGAAAGGTGGATTAACTACATAGTTTTCTATGTTTTTGGGAATAAACAGTATTATATTTTTCTAAAGGATCTAGAGAGAATGGTTTCTTTATCATTAAATGTGATAATGCAGACGATTATGATAATATCTTAGCTTCTGGCCCATATTACTATACTAAAATGTTGATCTTTATGAAGAAATGGCAACCTAGTTTAAGATTAACTCAAGAATCTCTTCATACCATTCCTATTTGGATTCGTCTGCCAAACCTAGACTTAGACTTTTGGTCAGTGGAAGCTTTAAGTAGAATTTTATCTATTTTGAGTAACCCTTAAGATTGGACAGAGTAACCGAAGGTTTTATTCGTATTTCTTATGCTAGGGTATTATGGAAGTAAATTACGAGTTTAATTTTCTTGATAGTATTCCTATACAATGTTTTCATGGAGATATAATATGGCAAAGGGTAGTGTATAAATGGACTCCATCAAAATGCTCAAACTGTAAGATATTTGGACATTTTAATGATGTTTGTAAATCTGTAAAAGTGTGGGGACCCAAAGATAATTCAAGTGTAATTAAGGTGTTGGAGATAGATGAATTGGGTCACAAAGATAAGGCTTGTAATATTTTGGATGGAGAAAATATGATAATTAGTGAACATTGGTATGTTGGTAAAGGAGATAAACAATGCAGCAGTGCTTTGAATTCAGATAGGATTGAAATTCAGGACAAATGTGTTACAGGAGAAGAATTGGCTAATAAGTTTTGCAATGATGCTGGAATGCTTGAAACTTTGAATCATGTTGAAAAAATGGTTGGAGAAAAAGCACTGATGGAAAACAAGACATACAGGATGCAGATGGTATGATAGACAAGGACCAAACTGTTTCAAAGGGACATATGGAGAAGAAATTTAGTGATATTCTACATACCGAGTCAGATAGTTTTAACGGGGATTCACTAAAATATAAGATTAGTAAACCTTTTACATTTAATTAGTGTGAATGTGATAATAATGAGATGCACAATATGTTATTGGATGAATTGGATAGCTCGTCAAGTAGTTTCAAAAGAAGGAGAACCAAATTCAAAATTAATAAGTTTAAAGGTGGTAGCAAAGTGAAATGTGATGAACCTCTAGTAGAAACAAATGCCGGATGGACCAAATTGATTTCTCAATTCCAAACTAGATCAAAAACAAAGAAAAATAGGGAAGATGTTTTTCTAGGGGATGTTTAAAATGTTGGTATATCCAAGACATAAATCTTTTCATCGGTTATTGTCGTTTTGTTATAAGGTCTTTTGTTTGGATAAATGGCTGTTATGTCGAGTTTATTTGAGTGACATCTCTTTTCTTATGTTAGAGCTTGAATCTGTTCCGAAGATGGGATTTCTGATTCTTCTCCTGGAAGCCTACACAAATAGTATGGATGGTTGTTTTCTCATGGGTTTGTTTCTTCTATTTTTGGGGTTTTTGTTTGGTTGACTTGATTTAATGAAACTTGGTTCAGAAGTGGTTTTCTTCTTTGATACTCTGTCTGTTTGGTGCTTTTCTTTTATAGGCTTACTGGTATGATTTGTGGGCCTGGTTGCTTGTCTTATGGTTTCCTGGTTCTGATATATCAACTAGGTACTGGAGTTGTTGCAAGCATGGACGCGTAGTGTTCTTAAGGATCTTTTCATATTTAAGTTTAAAGTTCATTTATGTATGTGTTTGAATGGATGTAATTATGTTTGTTTTGTTTTGCATCTATAGTTAAGAGTTGGGTTTAGTTTTCTTAGCACAGTATTCGTTTTTTGGGTCATCATTTGTAACCAGCTCTTTCTTGTCCTTGTACTCCGTTTTATTATAATTAAGTACCCTCTATTTAAAACAAGTATCACTGGAACTCGCCAGACTTTATGTCTGACCCTTTTTCTTTTGCTTATTTCTTCCTTTCCCCCCTAGGTCATCAGAGTGGAAGCACTCAACAGTGGCTAGGACTATCTGTAGCAGCTTGGGCTTAACTTGGATTTTCTTGAGATGTATCTTTCCGACTTAATCCATCGTGGCTTGTGGCGAGAATATGGTTTTGCTTAATGGAATTATGTTATTTTGTTTTAAAATGATAGATTTGAAGTACTTTGTAAGTGACTGATGTAACTGGTTTTGAGAACTATGCTTTATTTTAGAAATAAGGTTGAAAGTTTTTCCGTTGCTTATTTTATATATGTTCTGTAAATTTCTGTACTGTTACCAATCACGCTTCACGAAACTTAATGCATTCTCTTATAAGTGACGTTAACGGATGTGGGGGTGTCACACTTGGTATCAGAGCTGAAGGTTACAAGATCATAGAAAAAGTTTTTTTAAAAAAAGCAAAGTATTTTCAAAGAAAAATCTGTTTTTTTGAAAGACATATCCCCTCAAGCCATAGTCAAATTATCTCGTTCTCTTGTTGAACCCTTTTTCTTTTCTTTTCAACATGTCTAGAGAACCTAATCTTCTCGAGGGCATTCAAAACCGGCTTGATTCCGTAGATATCTTGAGGTTACGATACCTACCAGAGGTCAAGGAAATGCCCCTCCCCCAGCTGCAGCCGCTGTTCCTCCACCTCCGCGAGTGGGTAATTTCTCTAAATTTGCAAAGACTTCTTGGCTATGATAGGAAATCCATTCTGTGGCACTGAAAGCTTTGTTGAAGCACAAAATTAGCTACGAGAGACAGAAAACTTGTTTGGACTTTTTGAGGTCGACGATGGAAGGAAAGTACAATTGGCTGCATGGAAAGTCAAAGATGAGGCTTCCTGCTAGTGGGAAGCAACACAAGCTGGACAACCAATGGTAACATGGTATGACTTCAGGAAAAGATTCAAGATGAAATTCTTATCTCAAGTAGAAGTGGGATTGCAAAAGGAAAGTTCTTGGCTTTAAAGCAAGGAGACATGCCGATTAAGGGGTATGTGGATAAGTTTAATCAACTAGTGAGGTTTGGACTAGAGTGGGTGAATATGTCCCTATAAGAAGGTGCTTAGATCTGCGAGAGGGTTGAATGAACCTCTCCAAGGACTTGCTTTGATTCACATACCAATGTGAGAAACTATTGAAAGGCTAGTTGATATGGCGCTTATGCATGAAGATGGGAAGGAGGAAAAAAAAGGAAATAAATCTGAAGAGACTCAAGCAAAGGGCGAAAAGCAGAAATGGTGGCCCATGAAAGGAAAGCAACAAAAGAAGGGTGGAAAGCCTGACAAAACCCAAATAAAAAAGGCTATAAAGTGTCACGGTTGCGGTGCTATGTGTCATTTCGTAAAAGACTGTAGAAAGACCAAGGGAGCTTGCTTTCATTGTGGACAGATGGGACACTTCACAATGAAATACCCTAAATAGCAAGGACAAGGGGCAGGAACTTCTGGATAGGTGCATGCTTTAGAAGCTAGTGGACATGATCGAGGTAGGAAAGTCACGGTTGAAGGTCTGATTTCCCTCTTTAACTATCATGTTCGAGCCTTGTTTGATTTTGGCGCTTCACACTCATTTATATCTAGTTCTTTAGTAGATAGTCTGAACCTAAATACTAGTATAGTCTCTGAACCTATAGTGGTCTCAAATCCCATAGGAGGATTGGCTCATTTATCTATTGTAACACCCCACGTCCATTGATGTCACTCACAAAGGGAATGCATTAACTTCCATGGAGCGTATTTAGTGTATATAACAGAATATAATAAGACAGATATAAATAATGGTACTTGAAAATTTTAAACAACTTTTATTGCAGCTGAGAAATAGTTTGATTACAACAACTTCATAAACCAAGTACACTTAATATCCATCTTGATAAATTGTTTCAGAGTACATAAAATAAAAAGCATAAACCCCAACACAAGTAGCCATAAAAGAGATGAGCTGAACTTTACTTTCGGCAATCCAAGCACTTCCAAAAGAGAGAGAAAGAGATCTAAGATCAAGCTCCACTAGTACTAGTCCCACCCTGAGAACCTAGGGGGGAAAGGAAGAAAAGAGGCGAAAACAAGGGGGGGTCAGACATAAAGTCTGGCGAGTATAGTAACTTTAACAATATAATTATTAAAGTAACTAGGATAATGCATAAACTGGTAAGATAAGATATGACCATGAAACAAGTGGGCATGACAAAGAAAATAATCGGAATATTCTGGCGTTAATCTCGTTCCTAATCACCATAATATAATTACTATACTGCACCACCACTAGTCACCCTAAAAGTTGATCCCGCCTACAGAACTTAACAATGGTAATGGTAGTTCATGTACCCCTAGCTGCCTTCATAGGTGCCGTCTGCCCCTATCTCCGCTAGTCGTACCCCCTACCCTCCCCATTCTAATTACAATGCTTATTCATAATATGGTAGTTATACTCCTAGCTGTCTTCATAGGTGCCGTCTGCTCCTATCTCCGCTAGTCGTACCCACTACCTTCCCCATTCGATCGGCTCCCTAACTCTTAGATACCCGTGCTGGTCCCACAGTGGGGTGTATCACTCCCCAAAGTGGAAACCCAATACCACTAATGATGCATGGCTTATATCTACACGATGCAACAACGTCTTACCTACCAGCCCGGGCCCACGCACGCACATGACCCCGTTGGACTTGCGTTGCCACCGCTAACCCGTTTTTACCTCTTACAATCAAATCCAGTAAGCGTGTCCCGTCCTCGACTTGGGTCAAGCTCACAAATATACTTAATGGGTTACTGGTTTGAAAAGGGCCCCTCATGCACGACACAAGCTTTCCACTTATGTTTGGTCCCCACTAAGGTTTCCCACTTAACCCCATTTTTATTCATGTCTTCTTACATGTTTCAACTTGGTTAAGTGCATCTAATCGTATTTCACATGCCACCCAAGGCACCCACTTAATTTCACATGCCACCCAAGGCACTAACTTAACCCCCCATGTCCCACCGCATGTTTATCTGGTTAAGTGTTACTTAATTCATTAGAACCATAACCTTGTAAAGACCTTCCACATTAGACTGGCATTTGCGGTTGCTGGATTTGCCGGGCGGGTCCGGGCAGTCTTATAACGCAAATGAGCCTAACCTCGTGTCTTTACAACTGTTACGCATTTAATTCGTGCCTTTGAACTCTCACATTAGACTGGCATTTGTGGCTGCTAGATTTGCCGGGCGGGTCCGGGCAGTCTTACACCACAAAAGAGTCTAACCTCGTGTCTTAGGCGGTTTATTATTACACATCCTTATTTAACCCCAAATTGGATTAATATCCCTATTCAAATTTGTTAATAATTTCCAAATTTATTTATGTACATAATTGTCTCTTAAAATTATGTCCATAAATACCAATTATGCCAATTAATATCTCAAATTAATTATATGCCTTTTTAAGGCCATTTATACCAATTTACAATTTTATGAATATTCAATATTATCCCATCGTCCCCACACTATTCGTACGTTTACATATGACATATGTTAGACTCGCAAATAGTCTAACTCATAAAAAGAAAAACAACATCACATTACACATAAAATAGATCTAAGGATCATGACATAAACTTGCATATGAATTTCATTCAAACTAGCATAGGATAGGAAACTAGCATAGGTAATGGGCATAAACTTGCATAACTTATGTACTGCTATAAATCCAAACATAAGGGTGTGAACTTGCATATGGATCTAAACATAAAGATGTAATCTTTCATATAGATCTAAATATAAAGATGTAAACTTGCAGGCTTTTAGCTCGGCCTGGGAGCACTTGGCAGGTGCGCCAGTGCATTTTTGTACTGGCGCACTTCACAAGTGCGCTAGTGCATTTTTTTTCCTTCTGGTTTTTCTGCCTAACTTTGTTCGTCCATATCTCCTTCATACGGTGTCCGTTTTATGCAAACTCGGAATCTATCTCAAGCAGAATTTCGAGATGAACACAATGGCGCAACCTGTTTCCCTTAATTCCTACATTTGAAATTAAGTATTCTTTGATTTGTTAATTTTAATATTTAAAATTTTGGGGTGTTACATTCTCCCCGCCTTAAAGGATTTCGCCCCCGACATCTCCAAGTTAAGGAGAATGCATATCCTAACATCCAATCATCCATCTACTCAACCATCGAACACAAGCATCCATTGTCCTTACAAGATTTCTAATGCTGTACGAACATATGCAAGAAGTGTGTGTATATGTTCCTTATCTAATGCAAAATCAGGCGGTCTACTGATTCAGTTGACCTCCTTAATGCAAATCATGATAGTGCCATGCATCCATTATGTATGCGGAAGAATCCTATCGATACACATTATTTCTACATGTGTGCACAACCATTCATAAAACTGCAGCATCCATATGATAACACAACCATTATACATCCATTAATTTAAATATGCACAAACATTTATATGCAATATAAAGGTGATTGAGCCGATCTAGTGCCTAAGGTGTGTGTACATGCATCCACGAGCAACCACTAGCAACCACTTGCATCCATCAAACATAACATGTCTCAAACACGTGTTTGCAACCATTGGGTTCTTCCTAACTAAAGATCGAAGATAGCATCGCAAAGATAATACTAAAAGATAGGACAAGTATCAACAAAGCGGTAAAAAAGGAGGAAATAAAACATACCCTCAAAAAGGGAAGGGTACATCGTATGCATCTTATCTTCTGTCTCCTAAGTCGCGTCTCTTTGATCATCTCCCCATTGCACTTTGACCAACTTGACCTCTTTGTTGTGAAGCTTTTTGACTTCCGATCCGAGAATGCATGTAGGAGCTCGTCTGATCGTGGCATTGCGCTCTATTTCCACTTCTTCGAGCGTGCTCGGCTCTACCACATCTACCGTATCGTGCAAACACTTATGCAAATGCGAAACGTGAAACACGTTATGAACTCTACTGAGCTTCTCTGGTAACTTTACTCTATACGCCATCTGCCCAATCCTCTCTGTAATTGGAAAGGGTCCTACGAACCTTGGTGCCAACTTCCCTACTGATCCAAAGCGGACTACGTTTCTCAACGGTGACACCTTAACAAAAACCATGTCCCCAACATTGAACTCAAGATCGGTTCGTCTCCTATCAGCATATGACTTCTGTCGGTCCTACGCCGTCTTCATTCGCCGTCGAATCAGGTCTATCTTCTCCGAAGTCTCCCTAATCATGTCGGGTCCAAGCAAAACCTTGTCCGTGGATTCCCACTAACAAGTAGGTGATCGGCACGGTCGTCCATAAAGAGCCTCAAAAGGTGCCATGCCAATGCTAGCCTGAAAACTATTATTATAGGCGAACTCCACTAGTGGAAGATGTTCTTCCCATGTTCCTCCAAAGTCTAGGATGCATAGCCTTAGAAGGTCTTCAAGAATCCGATTTACTCTCTTGGTCTGGCCGTCTGTCTGAGGATGATAAGCGGTACTTAAGCATGATTGCATTCCAACCTCCTCTTGTAAGCTTTTCCAAAATTCGCTTGTGAAAATGAGATCTCTATCACTCACAATGCTAGAGGGTATGTCGTGCAAGCGGACTATCTCTCGAAGGTAAATGGATGCTAACCATGTGGCTGTCCTTCTACTTTTAACGGGAATAAAATGGGCACTTTTAGTAAGTCGGTCTACAATTACCCAAATCCCCGTATTACCCTTCATTGATCTTGGTAACCCATCTATAAAATCCATGGAAACGCTTTCCCATTTCCAAAGCGGAAACTCTAAAGGATGGAGCAAACCTCCGGGCTTCTTTTGCTCCGCCTTAACTTGTTGGCACACTAAGCATCTAGCAACGAACTCGGCCACGTCCTTCTTCATTCCTGCCCAAAAGAAAACTCGCTTCATATCCCTATACATCTTATCACCACCGGGATGTATGGTCATCTTAGAGCGATGTGAGTCTTCAAGAATTGCCTTCTTCAAACTCTCGCCTTATGGTACGCAAAGTCTTCCATCTCTACGTAGCCAACCTCTCTCATCTATAGCATATTTATTCAGATGACTCGAGGACTCCCCTCCTATAAGCTTGCCTACTATCTCAACCAATTGTGGGTCATTTCGCTGTGCCTCTCCAACTCGACCCAAAAGTGTAGGTTGCACCTCTAACGATGCCAATAATCCAGGTACATAATCGACAGAGGGCCTGAAGTCAAAGGAAGATATATACTCCAAACTCTGCCGCTCTACGAACAAAGGACTTAAAGTTAGCTTCTTTCTACTTAAGGCGTCAGCTACAACGTTACTCTTGCCAGGGGTTTATGCGATCTCAAAATCGTAGGATGCCAAAAACTCCATCCATCTTTGTTGCCTCAAGTTTAGGTCCTTCTGAGAGAATAAGTACTTTAGCGACTTATGGTCTATATATAACTCAAACCTCTCACCAAGCAAATAATGACGCCATGACTTAAGCGCAAAAACTATGGCCGCCAACTCTAAGTCGTGGGTAGGGTAATTTTTCTCGTGGGCTTTCAACTGCCTTCCACCATAGCATATCACCCTTCCCTATTGCATTAAAATTGCGCCAAGCCCTGTCCTGCAAGCATCGGTATATACAGTGAATGTCTTACTCCCGTTTGGCAAAACTAAAACTGGAGCGGTTGTCAAAGCCCTCTTCAGATGTTGGAAAGCATCGTCACAGTCAACGTCCCAAGAAAAAGTCAAGTTCTTCTTCGTTAATCGAGTGAGAGGGGCTGATATCTTCGTGAAGTCCTTAATGAACTTCCTGTAATAGCCAGTTATCCCTAAAAAGCTTCTTACTTCTGTTGCGTTCTTAGGAGTTTTCCAATCTTGGATTGCAACTACCTTGGCGGGATCCACAGCTATCCCTTCCTTAGAGACCACGTGTCCTAAGAACCTCACTTCTTTTCTACAAAAATGGCACTTGGAGAACTTAGCTTTAAGTTGATGCGCTCGTAGGGTCTCTAAGACTTCCCTAAGATGTAGGGCATGCTCTTCTTCATTTTTAGAGAAAATCAGAATATCGTCTACAAAGACTACCACAAACTTGTTTAGAAACTCCCTAAACACCCTACTCATTAAGTCAACAAAGTATGCGGGTGCATTCGTCAAACCAAAAGGCATTATGAGCCACTCAAAGAAACCGTCAGGAGTTCTAAAGGTAGTCTTATTGATGCTATCTTCAGCCACCCTTAGCTGATGAAACCCTGTAGCTAAATCCAGTTGCGAGAAAACCAAAGCACCCACCAATTGATCGAATAAATCGTCTATCGTCGGTAATGGGTGTCTGTTTTTTTTTGTTAGCTTATTCAGCTCTCTATAGTCCACGCACAATCTAAGTGAACCATCAGCTTTTGTAGCAAAGACGACTGGAGCACCCCACTCCGAAATACTCCTTCTTATGAACCCCTTCTCAAGCAACTCTTTCACTTGCTTACTGAGTTCTCTTCTCTCTCTCGGAGCCATGTGGCGCACTGGTAATGCAACTGGCTTTGCATTATCTACTAAGTATATTCGAAAGTCTATCTCACGCCTCGGGGGTAAACCTCGAAAACTTCATCGAAGACGTCACTATATTCACGGACTACACGAACAGATTTCAAATCATCATTGGATGCGTCAAGGCATTCTAGGTAGCTAAGCATTACCGGACCTCTAGGGTCATAAGAAATATCAAGGGTCTTTCCACAACGAGTCAACAATCTAACTACCCTTCTTTCACAATCTAGGATGGCCCCATATCTAGTTAGCCAATCCATATCTAGAATCAAGTCCTAGCCCATGAAGCCAAGAACAAAGGCGTTGCATTCAAACCCAACGTCCAAGATAGACACTCTCAAATCCCGACAAATCATAGAAAGATGAGCCGAACCACCAATAGGATTTGAGACTACTATGGGATCCATAACTAGACTAGTATTTAGGTACAGTGCTTCAACTAACGAAGCAGATACAAACGAGTGTGAAGCGCCAGAGTCAAACAAAGTACGAACAGGATGATCAAACAGAAAAACTAAACTTTCAATGGAAATGTTTCTACCTCTCTCCTGCCCTGGTGCCATGAGAGCCTGAGTCTGCCCTCCCGCCTGCCCTGGTGCCATGAGAGCGTGAAACTGCCCTCCATAAGTTCTTTGCCATTGCCATTGTTTCCTTGGGCAGTCCTTAACTAGACGACCTGCCTCTCCACAGTGGAAACAACCAGTCTTATTCTTTTTCCTACAGTCTTTACTCAGATGGCCTGGTGTCCCACAATTAAAGCACTTCTTCTTTCCTTTGCTATTATTTTTCTTCCCGCCTTTCCTGTTTTGCTATTGTGGTTTCTTTTGGTCCCTTTTCTTCTCCGGTGCCTTATTAGCGTTAGCACCTTTCTCTTCCTCGTGCATAAGCGCCATGTCAACCAACTTCTCAAAGGTAGCCCCCATAGGAATATGGGTCATAGTTAACCCATGTAGTGGCTCATTTAAACCCTTAACGAACCGTAGGGCTTATTCTTAGGTGTGTTTACCAATTCCAAGCCAAATCTCGCCAACTGATTGAACTTTTTGATGTACTCCTTAACTGATAAATCCCCTTGCTTCAACGCTAAGAATCTTTCCATATATAAATTCTCTTCTGCTCGTGAGAGAAACTTCATTTTGAACCTACGCTTGAAATCTATCCATGTCTCCACCGGACGCTCTCCATTCGTGACCTCCCACCAAAACAAGGCTTCGTCTTTCATTAACCAAGCAGCCAATTGGACCTTCCTTCCGTCTTCTACTTCGAAAATACCAAATAGATCTTCCACCTCCTTAAGCCAATTTCGAGCTTCAACAAATGTCTCTGATCCGTGAAAATATTTCCCGCCCATTGCTCTAAAATCTTTGCATATCTTTGCAAAATCTAGTCTGGTAACCTTCAGCTCTGATACCACGTGTAACACCCCTCGTCAATTAATGTCACTCACAAAGGGAATGCATTAAATTCATATCTAGTCTGGTAACCTTCAGCTCTGATACCACGTGTAACACCCCACGTCCATTAATGTCACTCACAAAGGGAATGCATTAACTTCCATGGAGCGTATTTAGTGTATAGAACAGAATATAACAAGACAGATATAAATAATGTTACTTGAAAATTTTAAAACAACTTTTATTGCAGCAGAGAAATAGTTTGATTACAACAACTTCATAAACCAAGTACACTTAATATCCATCTTGATAAATTGTTTCAGAGTACATAAAATAAAAAGCATAAACCCCAACACAAGTAGCCATAAAAGAGATGAGCTGAACTTTACTTTCAACAATCCAAGCACTTCCAAAAGATCGAGAAAGAGATCCAAGATCAAGCTCCACTAGTACTAGTCCCACCCTGAGAACCGGGGCCCGGGGGGGGGGGGGAAGAAAGGAAGAAAAGAGGCGAAAACAAGGGGGGTCAGACATAATGTCTGGTGAGTATAATAACTTTAACAATATAATTATTAAAGTAACTAGGATAAGGCATAAACTGGTAAGATAAGATATGACCATGAAACAAGTGGGCATGACAAAGCAAATAAGAGGAATATTCTGGCGTTAATCTCGTTCCTAATCACTATAGGATAATTACTATACTGCATCACCACTAGTCACCCTAAAATTTGATCCCGCCTACAGAACTTAATAATGATAATGGTACTTCTTGTACCCCTAGCTACCTTCATAGGTGCCGCCTGCCCTATCTCAGCTAGTCGTACCCCCTATCCTCCCCATTCTAATTACAATGTTTATTCATAATATTGTAGTTATACTCCTAGTTGTCTTCATAGGTGCCATCTGCTCCTATCTCCGCTAGTCGTACCTACTACCTTCCCCATTTGATTGGCTCCCTAACTCGTAGATACCCGTGCTGGTCCCACAGTGGGGTGTATCACTCCCCAAAGTGGCAACCCGATACCACTAAAGATGCACGGCTTATATCTAAACGATACAACAAAGTCTTACCTACCAGCCCGGGCCCACGCACGCACATGACCCCGTTGGACTTGCGTTGCCACCGTTAACCCGTTTTGACCTCTTACAATCAAATCCAGTAAGCGTGTCCCGTCCTCGACTTGGGTCGAGCTCACAAAGATACTTAATGGGTTACTGGTTTGAAAAGGGCCCCTCATGCATGACACAAGCTTTCCACCTATGCTTGGTCCCCACTAAGGTTTCCCACTTAACCCCATTTTTATTCATGTCTTCTTACATGTTTTAACTTGGTTAAGTGCATCTAATCGTATTTCACATGCCACCCAAGGCACCCACTTAATTTCACATGCCACCCAAGGCAACCACTTAATCACTCATGTCCCACCACATGTTTATCTGATTAAGTGTTACTTAAATCATTAGAACCATAACCTTGTAAAGACCTCCCACATTAGACTGGCATTTTTGGTTGTTGGATTTGCCGGGCGGGTTCGGGCAGTCTTATACCGCAAACGAGCCTAACCTTGTGTCTTTACAACTGTTACGCATTTAATTCGTGCCTTTGACCTCTCACATTAGACTGGCATTTGTAACACCCCACCTCCACCAATGCCACTCTTGCAAGTGCACTGGCTTTGGGGGGCGTTAAACGAGGTAAACATGCATGCAGATACCACAAGACAGAACATATAAGTAAAACAGAGTAGTAAAGCAGCGGATAAAACTAACATTTCAAAACCATAGTCAAGTTACATCAAAGTACTTGCTCATTATTTTCCCACAAAACAAAGTCTAGAACATAAACTGAAAACTGGAAAAAAAAACATAAAGTAACTATCCCCAAAGTAGAATAAAGCCATAGCATGCTCAAGTCCAAACCGTACATGAGCTATCCAGAAAAGCAGCTAAAAATCCAGCTAGGTACCAGTGTTCCCACCCTGTAAACCTTGGGGGGGGGGGGGGGAAACGGAAGAAAAGAGGCGAAAGAAAATGGGTCAGTCAAAAAGACTGGTAAGTCCTACCTACTATTAGTATAAAAACTAATAAAGTTAAATGGACATGTAAAGCAGAGATGAAACATAGGGTGATAACTGGCATGGTGAAAAGTTAACAAGATAGATCAAGTGTGGCATCGCATATACAAGGTTAAGTTGCACCAAGTGTGTACTAGTAATCCATGTCAAGTATAAACGAGAAATGGTTCCTTGGCCCAATCTTGGCCCAATATCACGAGATGACCTAGATCAAGGTCCAACAACACGGTCTAGTCGATCGGCTCCCTAAAAGCCTAACTCGTCAAGTGTCGGTGTCATATGGCCCAATCACGAAGTGTAGTCAAACTGTGCTAGGTCCACCCTAGGGTGTATCAAGCCCTAGGGTGCCAACCACAGACACAAATCAAGCACGCACAGTCTAAACCTACGGGTGCCCGTGTCTGCTTTTTCAACTCCGAACTATGTGCACGACCATAGTCCGCCTGAACCTACACCGGTGCACCTACTCAGCCGTCGTTTTGGTCGCTTACATGTCTGCCCAGTAATCGTGCCCCACCCTAGCCTAGTCCCTAGGGTATCATGATACAATCAAGAGGGTTACTGGTGAAAAGGACCATGTAACTAGGGTTTCTAACGGGTTAAACGTGGTTAACCCTACCCAATCAAGTTGGTTAAGTGTACCCAAGGTTCATGACTTAACCCTATCAACCCATCGTGTTTAATTGGTTATGTATACAAGTGGTCCATGACTTAACCCTATCATGTGGCATTAATTAATTTAATGCACCCAACCTCTCACATTAGACCTTGTTGTGGTTACTAGTTAAGCCGGGCGGGTCCGGGTAGCTTTACACCATAACCTGGTCTAACCTCGGGTTTCAAGTGCGACATGACCAACTACTCACATTGGGTCCTATTGCTTGTAGCCACTAGTTAAGCCGGTCGTTTCCGGGTAGATTTATGCTACAAACTCAACCCAACCTCGAGTTGGCCATTCTCATGTTTTCTAGAAGTCATGTCCAAGTTCATGTTCATGTTTCAAGCATAATCACATGTCATATTTCATGTCATCTTTTCAAGTCATATCTTTATGTCATTTTAGTTTACCCATAACGTAACCCCATCGCATGTAAGTTCGCTTAAACGAAAATAGATCTCAAAGAGGGAACTTAGAAGCATGTAACACCCCGCCTCCGCTAGGGTCACTCGCAAAGGAATGCACTAGCTTTAGAGGGGCATTATTGGTAAACATGCACAGAAATATCACAAGACAGAACATATAAAATAGCGGAAGTAAAATCGAACTTTCATAAACATCAATAGTTAAGGTCTAAAGCCTTTTACATTAGAGTACATCAAAACCTGTCTTGCAATAGTAAAGAAGCATATAGACTTTTTCATAAATTATTCCCCAAGTAAAACAGTAAAGTAGCCATAGCCAAGAAAAGTCCAAGCCATCCATGATGACCTTCAAGCAGAAGAAGTCCGAACTAAACAACAGTATTTCCTCCCTGTAACCTGGGGGGGGGGGGGGAAACGGAAGAAAAGAGGCGAAACAAAACGGGTCAGTCAAAAAGACTGAGTAAGCCCTATCTACTATTAGAATAAAAACTAGTAAAGTTAACTGACATGAGAAACTGAGATGAACATAAGCATGATAACAAGATAGATAAGCTAAATCAAAATAACAGGATGAACTACTGAACTCAGATAAACTAAGGTGTCATGATAAATTACGATGTCAAGATAAAACAAGGTATCACATCGTCAGGTTTCTATCAAGTATAATATCCCCAAGATATCTATCACGTATAACGTTCCCTGATATCTATCCTGTATTTTAGCTCTGCCCCTACCGTACTAGTATCCCCACCGTGTCATGTGTTAACCAAGAATGACCCTCACTCAAAAGTCGTGTAATGGTCCATGTCAACCTAATATATCGCATATATAGGTTACTCAACTTGTATGTTTTATTCCATGTAAATGTTCAGTCCCTTGCCGTAGACCATACGGGCTTTCCCATGAGATTCTATATTACTTTAACATAGTTCCATGATCCTTAAGATCGGTTTGGACTGTTACCCTAAACCTAGCTAGGGTCTTCCAACATGAATTATCGTTTGTACAACTAGGACTTATGCTACCTAGGGCTACTAGGGATTATGCTTACCTATTGCACGTTTTCGTATCTCGGTTTGGGTTCAACCACCTAGGGACACTAGGGATTACGCTAACCGCCAACCGCGCCCTTTTTCCCACGCATATATCGTGAATCGTTTTTCCATGACTGTATGCACATGTATCACATCGTGCCATCCGAGTCCTGTCACAGGGCAAATCAAGAAGTACAGGACTCGGTCGGGAGCTTTAGATTTATCTGCCGATGCAGATGCTAAGGTCTGTTTTTTTCCTATACGTGGCTATGGTCCCACGAGACCACTCCCTCAACTAGTGAAAGACAAGACAGGATAAATCCTGTATGAGAACACAACACTGGCCAACCCACATCCAAGCCTTACCGCAACCATAATTAGATAGCAATTATGGTCTTTTGGGTGTTCTCTGCCTTTCCGTACGTACACGCTTGACCAAAGATGGTAGGTAGTCTGACGAAATGCTATCTAGGGTACGACCGTGTATCGTCGACTATCCCCTATCCATCCCCGTCTTTAGGTCGCTCGTATAGCAACCAAGGCATACTCTTGGTTCTTCTAACGCAGACCTTAACCTCTCATGAGCCTAGTATAATCACCTGGCAGCTCATAGAGGGATACCAAGAATACCCTCACGTTCCCCGAAGCCGCTGCTTCGTTACCCAGTTCGCTGGAGCCTTTATCCAAATCAGATACTTGCTCCTACTCGTATACTTAAACGATGACCTACCGTATTAGGTTACTCATCTATCTATGAACTGGTCCAAACTTCCTTGACTAAGAATCATTACTTAGTTATTCTTCAACTAAGGTTTACCACTTAGCCTTATTCCCGCTATCCTTGTTAACTACGGTTATCCACCTAATCCTCAGAACTAGGGTTTACATAATGGATTAAGTGTCACTTAAGTTCATGACTTAACCCGTCTACAAATCATGTCAAAATTGGCTAAGTATCCAAGTTCAAGACTTAACCCTACAAACCATGCTCAAGTTGGTTAAGTATATTAAGCAATTCACGACTTAACCTCGTCCAATTATCATTCTAGATTGGTTAAGTATATATTAACTTGACCCTATCAATTTACTTAGTCAAATCGGTCAAGTGTATTCAAGCGATTCGTGACTTAGCCTTATCATGTTTTCACGTTATATTGGTTAAGTATTGGTTAACTTAACCACAATAAATTAACAAGTTAGATTGGTTAAGTATAGGTCACTTAACCACATCAATTCATCATGTTTAGATTAGTTAAGTGTTTAACTTAACCCCATTAAACTACCAAGTGGGATTAATTAAGTCTAGGCTAACTTAACCCCATCCGATTTCCATGTTTAGACTAGTTGAGTCTAATCTTAACCCCATCCGTTAACCGTATTTTTCGGTTAAGCGTCATTAAGAAAACTTACTTAACCTTACCAAGTTATCGCGTTGGATTGATTAAGTGTTGGTTAACTTAACCCCGTCCACTAGTCATATAAAAATGGTTAAGTGTCATTAGGCAAATCAAGTTACTTAACCTACCCAACCTTGTCATGTTTTGTTAAGTACCATTAGCCTAATCAAATTACTTAACCCATTTGTCCATGTCATATTTGGTTAAGAGTCATTAATCAAATTAACTTAACCCTATCATGTGGCATTAATTACTTAATGCACCTTCACCTCTCACATTAGACTTTGTTGTGGTTACTAGTTAAGCCGGTCGGTTCCGGGTAGCTTTACACCACAACTTGGTCTAACCTCGGGTTCAAGCACAACATGACCAACTTCTCACATTGGGTCCTATTGTTTGCAACTACTAGTTAGGCCGGTCGGTTCCGGGTAGTTTTACGTTGCAAACTCAACCCAACCTCGAGTTGGCCACACTTATATTATCTAAGTGTCATGTCCATCATGTTTCCCAAAACATGTTACAAGTTTTCAAGCATTTGGGTAGACCTAACTTAATAGGTAAATTCCCAAAGGGTAGACCTAACTTAATAGGTAAATTCCCAAGCTTATGTTTTTATGCATACTTACATGTCAACTTCCATGTTATATTTCAAGTCATGTTTTCAAGTTGTATTTTCATGTCATTAGAAATTACCCATAACATAACCCAACGCTTTTAAACTCGCATATACGTTCGCGACAACGTAATGGATTAAAAGAAGAGACTTGGCAAAGGCATGACAAAAATGGATATTAAGCCACAAGTTAATCATGGTGGCAAATGAGGCACAAATGTGTTCATTAACTTGCATGTTACATTCTTAAGCCTCAAAACATGCATAAACCCAAACTTGGCACATAAGCGAATCATGGTGACAAAAGATATGGAATGATGACTAGTAACTCGCATATATCATCATATAAGGGTTATGACTTCATATGCAAGTTGACATAAAGGTTATGAGGGTTCTCATGTTGCCTAATGCAACATTTCAACATAAAGGTTGTAGCTTTTAGCTCACAAGATCAAGATAATGACTTCATAAACTTGCATGACATGATAGCATGTATCATACTCAATGATCAAACCCAAACTTGCAACATGAACATTTAACTTCATAGTTAATATCTAAGAGTAGGGAAAGGGCTTACATTGCTATGAAGGCACAAAAGATATGACAAAGCCCTTATGCAATCAAATAGACCCAAAATGCAAGCTCTAACATAAAAACCCTTGAGCCAAAATGATCAAAACCCTTGCTTTATGATGCAAAGATAGAAACTTGACTTGAATGCAAGCTAATGACACTCATACAAGCTTGAAAACACTTGTATGCATGGAAAATCTCTCATAGAAACCATTTAGAAATTTTATGAAGAGAGTGGAGGCCATGAGAGGTAAAATTTTGCCATAGTTTAGTTGCATGAATGAATAATGAGGATTTAGGATAGGTTAGGGTCTTATTTATAGATTAGGCAAGTGTTTTAGTCCATAGGATTAAACCTAGATTCAATCCAAGCCATCAAAGCATGTCTTGGGGAAGAAGTCAAGTGTAGGAACCATCTAGGGCCTTTAGATTAAAGATGAACCATGAGAACCATCCAAATGCAAAATCCGCATTTGAGCGAATCGGCCCACGGGTTGACAGCCAAACACCCTGGATTAACCCCTAGTCGACCCAGCGGGCTGGGGTCGACCTCAAAAATCGGCCGGTTCGGTTATTCCCCTCTCCCAATTCGCTGTTTTGAACATTTTTGCATATTTATTTATTAAATTTTCAATTATATATATATATATCAATATATATATTTCTCTGCGCAACCCATTTCACTTAATTAAGTATACTTTAATTTGGGAATTTTTCGTGAAACTTTGCGAGGCAATATCTTGGTCATACGGACTCCGATTTTCGAAAACTCAGACTCTATTTCGCGTATTTTTCCGAGACGAACGCAATGGCATAGCCCGTTTCCCTTGATTCAGATTTTACAGTTTAATTCTGCCTCCATTTATGTTATAACAGGTTATTGAAAATACGGGTTGTTACATGACATAATTAATAAGGTTTGGGCCACAAGTTAAACATGGTGGCATATGAGGCAAATGTGTTCATAAACTTGCATATTACATTATAGGCCTCAAAACATGCATGATATCAACTTTAGCAAAATAGATGAAACATGGTCATAAATGACATGGGATGATAGCAAGTGATTCGCATATAACATCATATGCAAGTTAACATAAGGGTTATGAGAGTTTCTATGTTGCTTTTATGCAACATTTCAAACCAAAGCTCATAGCTTTTTATGCACAAAGTCAAGGTGGTAGCTTTAAAAACATGCATAGGATAAGTCTATGCATAACATAATAGAATCAAATCACAAATCATACTTAGGCCCAAACTCAAACTTGCAACATGTCATATTTAACTTCATAGTTAGAATCTAAGAGTAGAATAGGGCTTACAATGCTATGAAGACTTATAAAATAAAATAAGATTGAGACGAAGCCACTAGCAACTCTAAAAGCCCCAAATGAATACAAGCTCCAAGAAGCTCCTTTGATTATATGAAGAAAGATCCTCGTTTTAATGAAGAAAGATTGAACTTTGGCCTTGAATCAAGCTTTGAAACTCTCAAACAAGCTTAGGAACTCTCATATGAATGAAGATGGAGGTTATGACAAGAGGATGGAGGCCATGATTAAACATTTTGGCATAGTTTAGTTGTAGGATTGATTTATGATGATTTAGGCTAGGTATTAGGGTCCTTTTATAGAAGATTAGGTTAGTTTAGGCCATAGAATTAACCCTAATTCAGATCTGGGCCATCAATTCATGTCACTAGCCTCCAAACATGTCTTGAGAAACAAGTCAGGTGCACCCAGGCCAGACTGGCCGACCACCCAAGTCGACAGGGGTGTCGACTGGGAAGTCGACACAGCCTGGGGTGTGTCGACTCCCAAGTCGACTCCCCAGTCGACTTGGGGAGTGGCAGGATCTTTTCCCGCCTACCCTGCCCAGCTGAATTTGAAATCTGTTTTTTAAACTTGAATTTTCTGAAAACTTCTATGGGTCATACGGACTCCGATTTTCGAAAACTCGGACTCTATTTCGCGTATTTTTCCGAGCGAACGCAATGACACAGCCCGTTTCCCTTGATTCAGATTTTATCATTTAATTCCGCCTTGGTTTATGTTATAACATGTTATTCAAAAATACGGGTTGTCACATCCTCCCCACCTTAAAGGATTTCGTCCCCGAAATCTCTAAGTTAGGAAGAACGTATCCTACCATCCATCATCCATCTACTCAAAACATCATCCACGTGCAGTCAATATCCTTAACAAATTCTAAATGATGTATGATTATATGCAAAGGTGTGTGTATATGTACTTATCTAATGCGAAAATCAGGCGGTTACTGATTCAGTAAACCTCCTTAATGCAAAGTATGTTAGTGGAATGCGTCCATATGTATGCAAATTCCTAACATAATTTGTAATCTCTATATGAGTGCACATAACATTCATCCATATGCAACATCCATGTGATAGCATAACAAGTTTCAGTCATGAATAAGTGTAAGCACTCATGCATATGCAATATGAAAGTGTGTGAGCCGATCTTAGTGCCTAATGTGTATCATGCATCCACGAGTATCCACTTGCAAACACTTGCAACCACTTGCAAACATCAAGCATAACATGTTTCAAATACATGTTTCATCCAAAGGGTTTCTACCTAAGGTTCTCATGGCAAGGTTAACGAGATAACAAGATAAACAGGATAAACATGGATAGCAAAAAGGAAGATATGCTAAAAAGGAAAAGAGGTCGAGAATGTACCCTCAAAAAGAAATGGATAAAGCCCACGCATCTTCTCCTCGGTTTCCCAAGTTGCATCCTCTTCGGCTTCACTCCACTGAACTTTCACCAATTTGACTTCTCGATTCCTTAACTTCCTGATCTCTGTTCCCAAGATACGAATCGGGGCTCTCCTCAGGGTTGCCTCTTTCTCTACCTCCACGTCTTCAAGAATGCTAGGTTCAACCACCTCAGCGGACTCATGTAGGCACTTTCGGAGATGCGAGACATGAAAGACATTATGCACTCCGGCCAGCTTCTCGGGCAATTCCACCTTATAAGCCATCTTCCCAAATCTTTCTATGATAGGGAAAGGTCCTACGAACCTTGGTGCCAGCTTCCCAACTGCTCCAAAATGAACCACATTACGCAAAGGAGAAACCTTCACGAAAACCATATCTCCAACCTCGAATTCCAAATCTGTCCTTCGCTTGTCAGCATAGGATTTCTGTCTGTCTTGGGCCGCTTTCATCCGTCTTCTCACCAATTCGACTTTCTCGGATGTGTCCCGTATCATATCGGGCCCAAGTATAAGCCTATCTATAGTCTCCCACCAACAAGATGGTGACCTACACGGCCTCCCATACAAAGCTTCAAATGGTGCCATCCCTATGCTAGCTTGATAGCTATTATTATAAGCAAACTCTACAAGAGGGAGGTGGTCTTCCCAAGTACCCATCTGAGGGTGATAGGCTGTACTTAGATTCAATCGCGTACCCATCGCTTCTTGCAAACTATTCCAGAAATGGCTAGTGAAGATTGGGTCACGATCGCTAACTATGCTAGAAGGAACTCCATGCAATCGCACTATCTCTCGAAGATAAATAGATGCTAGCCATGATGCGGTCCTCTTACTCTTTACTGGAATGAAATGAGCACTCTTCGTAAGTCTGTCAACTATAACCCATATGCTCGTATTCCCTTTCCTTGACCTAGGCAATCCATCCACAAAATCCATAGAAATACTTTCCCACTTCCATTGCGGGACCTCCAATGGATGTAATAGCCCACCAGGTTTCTTCGACTCGGCTTTCACTTGTTGGCACACCATGCACTTTGAAACATACTCTGCCACATCCTTCTTCATTCCAGCCCAAAAGAAAATGCGCTTCATATCCCTATACATCTTATCTCCTCCAGGATGTATAGTCATCTTCGGGTGATGCGCTTCTTCGAGAATTTTATGCACCAAGTCTCCTACTTGTGGAACGCATAGCCTTCCATCACGCCTTAGCCAACCCTTGTCATCAATAGTATATCTAGCAAGGTGACTAGACGTCTCACCACGAATCAACTTGTCCATGACCTCGACTATCTGTGGATCTTCCTTCTGCGAAGCCCCAACTTGATCAAGAAGTATAGGTCTAAGCTCAAGGGATGCTAACGAACCCGTCATCGACTCAACAGCTGTTGTGAAATCAAAGGTTGCCAAGAACTCTAGGGTCCTCATCTCAACAAACAAGGGACTCAAAGTCAACCTACTTCTGCTTAATGCATCTGCCACAACATTACCCTTGCCAGGGGTATAAGCTATCTCAAAGTCATAAGATGCTACGAATTCCATCCACCTTTACTGCCTTAGATTCAGATCTTTCTGCGAGAAGAGGTACTTGAGCGACTTGTGATCAGTATATAACTCAAACCTTTCGCCTAGAAGATAGTGGCGCCAGGATTTGAGTGCAAAGACGATCGCTGCCAACTCCAAATCATGAGTGGGATAGTTCTTCTCATGAACTTTAAGTTGCCTACCCCCATAACATATCACTCTTCCTTCCTGCATCAGAACAACACCTAAACCCGTGCCACATGCATCGGTGTACACGGTAAACATCTTACCGCCATCAGGTAATGCCAAAACTGGAGCTGTAGTAAGGGCCCGCTTGAGCCTTTGAAAAGCAAGCTCACACTCTAAGTCCCATGCAAAGACTAAGTTCTTCTTCGTCAACTTAGTAAGAGGGGCTGAAATTTTAGCGAAGTCCCTGATGAACTTCCTATAGTAGCTCGCCAGACCGAGAAAGCTTCTTACTTCGGTTGCATTCCTAGGAGTCTTCCAGTCTTGAACTGCAACCACTTTCGCGGGATCCACCGCTATGCCTTGCTTAGAAACTTTATGTCCAAGAAACCGAACTTCCCTTCTCCAGAAATGGCATTTGGAGAACTTGGCTTTCAACTGATGAGCTCTAAGCATGTCCATCACTTCCTTGAGGTGTCTAGCATGTTCTTCCTCATCCTTTGAGAAGATCAGAATATCATCCACGAAGACAACCACAGACTTGTTAAGGAACTCCCTGAACACCCTACTCATCAAATCTACGAAGTAAGCGGGTGCATTAGTCAACCCGAACGGCATGACAAGCCATTCGAATAATCCATCTGGAGTCCTAAACGCAGTCTTATCAATACTATCCTCAGCCACTCTAAGCTGATAGAATCCGGTGGCTAGATCGAGTTGAGAGAAAACAGAAGCACCAACAAGCTGGTCAAAGAGATCATCAATCCTCGGTAACGGGTGTCTATTCTTCTTTGTCAGCTTGTTTAACTCTCGATAATCAACACATAGACGAAGCGAACCATCCGCCTTAGTAGCGAATACCATAGGAGCACCCCATTCAGAAATGCTTCGCCTAATAAAATTCTTCTCAAGCAACTCCTTGATTTGCTTACTGAGCTCTCTTCTTTCTCGTGGGGCCATGTGCCTAATGGGCAATGAAACTGGCTTGGCATTATCAACAAGGTAAATGCGGAAATCTATCTCTCGTTTAGGGGGTAACCCCTTAACCTCTTCAAAGACATCAGGATATTCTCGGACCACCCTTACAGATTGCAGATCATTGATGGATGAGTCAAGAGATTCAAGATAACATAACATGACGGGATCTCTAGGGTTACAAGAAATTTCTAGGGTATTACCGAGGCGAGTCATGAGCCTCACCACCCTATGCTCACAATCGAGAATGGCTCCATAACTAGACAACCAATCCATGCCCCAGATCAACCCATATCCCGTGAATCCAAGAACATAAGCATCACACGTGAATTATACGGTCAAGATAGAAATCTTCAAATCCACACAAATCATAGATAGATGGGCGGAACCCCCAATTGGATTTGAAACACTAACGGGATCCTCAACTAGACTAGTACTTAGGTGCAAACTTTCAACAAGATCAGAAGAAATAAAACTATGCGATGCGCCAGAATCAAATAAGGTGCGAACAGGATAATCAGAAATATAAACAAGGCTTTCTACAGAAATACTACCTCGGTCCTGAACTGGAGCAGTGTTGAGAGCATGCACTTGCCCTCCAGAAGGTCCTGCATGCTGAGTCTGCCCTTGCCCTTGTCCTTGCTTCTTGGGGGCAATCCTTGCTAAGGTGTCCAGGCTCTCCACAGTGAAAGCATTCGCCTAACTTCCTCTTCTTCTTTCTGCAATCCTTGGCTATGTGCCCAACAATCCCATAGAAGTTGCATTTTCTTGGGTCCTTTGCCTTGTTGTTGTTGGCCTTATTGCCCTTGTTGTTCTTGTTGTTCTGATTGCTCTGATTTCCTCCCCACTTGGAGTCCATCTTCTTGGTTTGAGTCTCATTAGGCTTGACTTCTTTCTTGTCATTCTTATCGTCTCCTTGAAGCAATGCTATGTCCACTAGGCCTTCAAAAGTGGCCCCCATGGGTATATGAGACATGACTAAACCTTGTAATGGTTCATTCAACCCTCGTGCAAAGCGTAAAGCCTTCTTCTGGGGAGTATTAACCATGTCCAAACCGAATCGAGCAAGCTGGTTAAACTTATTCACATACTCCCTCACTGTCATGTCCCCTTGCTTCAACGAGATAAACTTCTCCAATTGCAGATTTGCCTCGGCAGATGATAGAAACTTAAGCCCAAACCTCGTCCTAAAGTCGGCCCAAGTCTCTATAGGCCTAGTAGCATTGGTGACCTCCCACCAATAAGCAGCTTCTTCTTTCAATAGCCATGCTGCCAACAGAACTTTTCTACGGTCTTCCACATCAAAGATGGCAAAGAGATCTTCAGTTTCCTTCAACCAATTTCTCGCCTCCACAAAAGTCTCCGTCCCAATAAAGTTCTTGCCACCCATCGGCTTAAAGTCTTTGCAAACCTTTGCGAAATCTGCTTGTGGATGCTGAGGAGGAGGAGGAGGAGGGGGAACCTCAGTTACGTTGGGGGTATTTGCTGGGCCCGCATCGTTGGCCCTAGCTTCCAAGTACCTCCGGAACCATCCGGGAATGGTTACTCCCTCGGGAAGGTTAAGATCGGCCATGCTGAAAAAGGAAAAGATAGACTAAGAACGAGGAAATAAAGGATAGTGCTAATGGCTTTTGGGGAATAGCCTTTTAAAATAAACTAGACTTTTCTTGGAAAATACTTAATTGGTTTTGAAAATAGTTTTCCCAAAAGGTAAGTTTTAAAAACACTTTTGCTCAAATCTTGTAAACCTTATGCTCTGATACCAAATGTAACACTCCACCTCCACCAATGCCACTCTTGCAAGTGCACTGGCTTTGGGGGGCGTTAAACGAGGTAAACATGCATGCAGATACCACAAGACAGAACATATAAGTAAAACAGAGTAGTAAAGCAGTGGATAAAACTAACATTTCAAAACCATAGTCAAGTTACATCAAAGTACTTGGTCATTATTTTCCCACAAAACAAAGTCTAGAACATAAACTGAAAACTGGAAAAAAACATAAAGTAACTATCCCCAAAGTAGAATAAAGCCATAGCATGCTCAAGTCCAAACCGTACATGAGCTATCCAGAAAAGCAGCTAAAGATCCAGCTAGGTACCAGTGTTCCCACCCTGTAAACCTGGGGGGGGGGGGGAACGGAAGAAAAGAGGCGAAAGAAAACGGGTCAGTCAAAAATACTGGTAAGTCCTACCTACTATTAGTATAAAAACTAATAAAGTTAACTGGACATGTAA